>OY728161.1:1345172471-1355172471 GCA_963277665.1 Viscum album | reverse complement strand
TTCGGGAAGTACAACGATGTTTTCCCTCACGATGGGAATTTCCTCAAGGTTGGAACTTTTCTTCAACTAAACCATTTGGGGAAGGTATTATTTTTCATAGTGAATCAACACCAACACCATTGAAGGATATTTCAATGGAGATTCATGATATTATTTTAATTTGTAGAGGGCCATGGGATGGTTTGGAATATGAAAGGATATTTCCTTTTCCCAACAGTTGATATGTGATATATATAATGAGAGCCAATCCCTTCCCATTATAGTATTGAATTCCACCAAGGGAAGTATTATGAGATTTTCATGAAGAATCTTCCCACATACGACAACAGGATAAGATACAAACACTTGGGTTTTCAATGATTGCAGCACTTGGTGTTATTACAAATATATCTACTTCAAGGATTCAGGGATTTTCTTCTATAGTCCTAAAAAACTTGCATGATATAAAGGAATGAATAAAACCAGAATCAAATAATACTTTTTCCATTCTTGAGTGAATTAAAAGTGTACCTTGTATGACTTCATTATCATACTCCACCATCAGAGTAGTGATGGCATAAGAATTCCCTTGTTACTTTTTCATAGGTGGCTGATGATGCTGATTACCCTCTAGAGCATGAGGTTTAGTGCACTGGTTTGCATAGTGCCCAAGATCCCTACTCTTGTAGCATTGAACCATGAGTGGTTCTATCCTTTCATCAGCTACATTATCCTTCCTTTTTGTTTCTTTTTGACACTCTAGATCATGGTGTCCTTCTTTCCCACACTTGAAGCATTTACCCATCCCTTTGAGGCAGTTCCTATGGTACAACATCCCACATTTTTGGCATGTGGTTCGTTGAGTTTTCTACTCACCTTTATCTTTATATCCACCGGCTTAAAACTATATATTTTGTTTCTTATCCCCATATTCATGGGACTATTCTCCAAAATCCATCTCCAATTTGATAGCACATCGAAAAACTTCTCCATAACTCCCAATGTCTCAAATTTAAAGAGCCTTTAGAATTTGTGGTTTTAATCCACTAAAGAATATATAAATATTGTTATAATTATTGATAAAAAAACCCAAAGCGTACCATGCATGCCTTTTGATATTCACTTCATAGGTTGTGACAGATTCTCCTTATTTTTTCTTGAGCTCTATGAATTCTCTCTCCATCTTCGTATGAAGAGTGTGTGGGAAATACTTATTAATAAACATTATCTCAAAGTCTTCCCATTCGATATCTTTAATTTCCTCCCATGGCTTGGTGTTCTTAATAAAATCCCACCATTGATCATCTTATCCATCTAGATGATAAACAACTAGAGTCACCTTCTCCGTCTCAGAATAGTGATGCAGATAAAAGATCTTCTCCATGGAGTTGACCCACTATTCTGCAACTAGTGTATTGGAAGATCCACTAAACATCAGTGGTCATTGAGGCATAAAAATTCAATAGCTAGATTCTACCTATTTGGTGAAGGAGGATTTTCCCCATTATTATGGTTATTTTTTATAATTTGAGATAATTGGGTAACCATCACCATGAAGTTCTGAACTACACCTCCCAAATCATTAGGGATGTCGTTCGGGCAATCATTCCATTGGCCCTCGCAAGAGTTGTTTTCCTGATTTCTCCGGGTTCCCACCACGTTCTAAAATAGAAAAGGTTAGAACGAAACATAAGTAATCAAGTTAGGAATATATTATAGGTTTAAACAATTTATACCAAAAACATAACATATGGGATCCCTATGTAATCCTTCTTGTGAGTATATATGTACTTAGTCTCATGCTATAGGTTTTCCCTAGGGATTACTAATACTAACTCCCAAATAAACAAAACCATTCCTCTGATACCAACTATAGAATCCCTCCGTTTTCTTAAATTACTAGTAAATAATTTTAAAAATAAACAACATAATAGTATTACATATAGATGATCCAAATGTTTAGTGTCTTGGGAAAACTAGGACCATACATACCAATTACACCATCAATCATAAACATTTATTTAATTTTTTCTTCTTGAGATTATTATTGGCACTTGTCCTCTATTTAGTAAATATATCCACCTGAGAATATAAATTATAAGTGGTGAGCTAAAATCCCAGTAAGAGGATAGATAATAAGAATATAGCATGGTGTGAGCATAATCATGACATAAGCCAAAGATCATGAACATGAGAGGAGCATGAATAAAAGACTTGAAATGTGGAAATGCATAAAAATGAAACATCATGTCTTAGTGGTTAACTACCACACATAAATGTGAACCAATATATCATCTTGTTCACACATCATTTCCCATTTACTCATGAGATTCGTCACTTTACCCATTGCATTGGAGTGCTGTATAATTCCAGGCGCACCCGTCACATCATAACAATATCATTATCATGGTTGCAACATAGAACATATATCAAAAGTGAACATAACTAACCCATGGTAAGAAAAGGGTTTCATCTCATAAGAATACATTCATAATCTTTGGGTTCACAAAAAAAGGGAACATCATACTTGATACAAGAACCATCAACCATGAATGAGAGGTAATAGTGGAGTTCTTAAAAGAAGAGTTCTTTTGGAAAACATTTGGATTGACTTAAACAACATTAGAAAACATGTTTATCCCAAAAAAGGAAATAAAATGATGAAAATATGATATTTAAGGAGTTACCATATCAAAAATGGATTTAATGAGGTAGAACCCAAAGGATGAAAGTTGGGTTTGAGAATTTCCCCTTACCTTGTACCTGAATGATTCCTTCTCTTTAATGCCCTGTATAATGAAATTATATTCATTAATTAGAAATAGAGAACCTTGTGTACATTATTATGGTTTATCATAGTTTTATTATGTAATTTTATGTGCCTTTGGATGAGTTATAGACTTAAAAAGACACTTTTCAGGAATGTTTGTTTTTATGGTTTTCAGTAGTGGTTCACTTTTATTCTTAAATTGAAGTTTGGGAAGAACATGGGTAAACATCTATAAATGATATTACATGTAATTAATGACATTACATGAGTATTAATGATCTTATAATGAATCATATTATATCCATTTGGATGAATCATTAGATAATAATTATATGATTATTATTTGGGTTAATTTGGGCGGTTTTTCGATCACAACAAACTTGTTTTAATTTATCAAATAGTAATATGTTCATAAGTTAGTTACAGAACATTAAATAGGATGTAATAAATATAAAATATTCTACTTCAACCAAAAAATTAGTTTAATATCCCGATATTAAGGTATAAATGGAAGAAGAAATCATGTCGTTCTTTAAGGTGATTAATTAACACCTCACGAACAATGTTCTTTTTAATAAAATAAAAGAAAGAGGGAAAGGGGGTCGGATGATATAATATCCAATTAGAATCATACAATTACAGTATATGCATAATAATGGAGTTACCATACCATTTCGAGGATGATAGTTTGGGAGAGATCAAGAAATGAACTTGAACATGAAAGGAAATTAAAGGAGAAGAGGGAGAGAAATTGCCTCTTAAATCCTCCTCTTGAGATCCTCTTTAAGGAAGCCAGGTTTGGCCTTTTGATGAGACCAGAAGCTCATGAACGTGGGATAGGGTCTAGGGAGGATGCTTGGGAAGAGTTTAGAGAAGGCTTGGAGCTTGAGAGGTGTGAGTAAATGAGGGTATGAAGGGTATATTTTATAGTGGAGGGGAGAGGGGTTTCCTTAATATAAATTTTATTAGTTTATTAATTTCCCCTAAGACAAGGAAAAGTGAGTCTTGAATGACCACTAATAGTAATTTTATCATGCGATACCGAACCAACTATGCTTAAATCATCATAACATCACACATGACTCTATAATTAGCTTATTTTGCTTATTTTTGTAAATTACGGTATTTCACTATTCATAAAAAATTCAAGTATTTTAGAAAAATCCCAAAAAATTAACCATACCATTTTTCTATTTGTAGAATCAAAAATTGAATTCCATTTTATAAAAATATTTTTCTAAAAAAAAGTATTCTAATATTTAATTAAAATCATAATTTACACATAAAACAGTTTTTAAAAGTTAAAAATGATTTTATATAGCTTACAAAAATTAAGTAGGTTCTTATAAAATTATCTAAAAACAATAAAACATTGATTTGATAAATAAAGAATACATTTTATGAAAATAAATTTTCTTTTAAATTAAATAATTATTTATGAATTACAAAATTCCAAAACGTTTACTAAGGTCAAATTGTCACTTTGTAAGATGTCTAAATTTTATTTATTTATTCATGGGTAAGGTTATTATTATGTCGGATGATTTACTATTAATAAGGTTAATATTACTTTTCTTAAGGTTATGTTACTATTTACAAGGGTACGTTGCTATTCACAAAAAACTAGTTTTGTTTCATTAGACTCCAAATATCATATTGTACACAACCATGTAAATCGGATTTTCAAAATTCAAAACACAAAATTGAAAAACATTTGTTTAAAGGTCACTTAGCACTTAGTTGTTAATTATGTTGTGTTTTTATGTGATTTTATGACATATTTATAAGAAGGTAATTTGCATTGTAAAACTTCAGGCTGTTACATAAGTCCCCCATTACCTGTACAGAAATTTATTTTCATTAGATATACACTTACGTAGAGAACCCATGACCATTATGTATATCTAGTTAACCATTTCACATGTGATTTATACCCTTATATAAGACGTGGGAACTTGGGTGTACCCATTTTTAGAATTTAGAAAACTATTCTCAATAGATGGAAAAAACACATACCATTACTTAACTAAAGAAAAATGGCAGGTAACACTTCCAATATAATTAAAATATTGTTTCCCTTACACATGTTAATCATTTTACCCAATGCATAATTTTACTATTAAAGAAAATAATAATTATTATTTTTAAACATTTAAAATCCATTAATTACAATATATTCGATTTATATTATCTATATGTTAAATAATATATTTGTATAGTTTCTCTATAATTATTTAAACATATATATAAAAATTAATCATTTTTATTATAGAAAATATATTTATTTCAATCATATTAAAATTAATTTCACTTTGTATTTGGTTTTTGAAATTTTTTTATATAATATAATACAATTGAAAATTTAATATACAATAAACAAATTAATAATTTTCTAATAATGATATTTTATTCTTCAAAACATATTATTTCACTCTTATATTACAATTATGAAAAAAATTAATGTTAATAATCGTACTTATATTTTTTTAATAACAATTATTTATATTTGTAAAAAATATGGTTAATTATAAAATTCTGATATATTAAAATTGATGTTATATTTAAAATAAATGTCTCAATATTATTTCCGGGAGTATAAAACAAATATAATTTAAGAATTATTTAATATAAATGTTTAAAATTAAAATATTCCAATATTTGTTTTGTAAAAATGAATTTTATTATTCTAAAATGTGTTTATACTAAATTTTTTATTTGATTTCAAAACAACTAAATAAATATTCATTTATTGAAATATTTGATATTAATTTCTTGGATATTACTTTTTCCCTAATAATAATGTTACATCCTAGAATTTTTAAATATTAAATTAATTTTTCTTAATTTACTACACTAACAACAACATTAATAATAAAATAATCTACAATGGTTATCAAATCATTATACGTATTTCTATAAAATAATATTCATTAATCCTCAATTAAACCCCTACTAAAAATATTACGAAAACGTAAGGGTCGAATTATGAAATATGTCCCCCCAAATGGTATAAAATAAGATAATGTGACCTCTCAATAACCAAATATATTATTATTTTCAAAAAGAATTATATTAAAAAAATAATTAAATCCCTAACTATCCATTAAAATTATCATATGAATGTATAAATTTATCAAAATAATTCATATAATAAAAATGTGTTTTCTCCAAACCCACACTCTCGAATCCGGTGTTGAAAACATAGACATTGCATTAATGGAACATATGTGGAAAAATTTCACACAATGTTAACCCTTTAGAACATATACCCTGAAATTGAAACATTTGATCACTTACATACCTAAGGATCATTTTGGGTTTTAGTTTTATAGGATTAATAAACATTAAAACATATCTTAGTTTGTATAAAAATCCATGATCTTTTATCAGAAATTCCTCAATATATTCTCCTTGTCAAAAAACTTCTCAATAGATCTTCAACTATTCACTATACTTGTGAAAAATAGTATAAACAAATCAGTGATCAAAACAATTCATAGAATTTGTTTTAAAAAATGTGGGGATATCATTCATATTTTTAATATGATATTTTTTAAAATACCATTCCTTTTATGTATATTATTTTGGGGAAAATAAAATATTTCATTAAATAGTTAAATTTCCCCAAAAAAACCAAATTAAGGTTTTGAAAATTCAGGAAAAGATATACTTTATTAAACATTTATTTGAAATATTATTTTAAAAACCATTTTATTATCAAAATATACTATCATTTGATAAATATATATATTTAAAATTCTAGTATTTTGAAACATTAAATTTGAAACTAATACCCACATTAGAAAAATAGGTATATATGGAAAATTATTAAATGAAAAAGTGAAAAATAGAAATATTTATTTTTGATACATCGCATTTAAGAAACATTCACCATGGATTCATGGGCTCACTCTAAATTCCAAATCAATAAATTCAATTCTCGTGTTTTATGTTTTAATTTTTTTTGTATATTCCTTATCTTATTAAAAATAAATTGAATTTTTATTAACAAAACATCACATGTTGGTGATATTTTTAAAGATGAAAATTATTTCATATTAAATAAATATATGAAAAGATAAATTAATATTAATATATGATATTATAAATATTATATGTTACCAAAATTCCAGGGGAGATAGTGGAAAAATTATATTATGAAAATTAATTTCATATTATATATTGAATGTAAATGGGTGATACAGAGTATGACCATATAATGTATTTAATTATGAATTAATTCCATGTAATTAAAAAAGATAAATTTTTTAAATTAAATTCTATACATTAAAATTCATAAAAACATCCATTGGATCACATAACATTGAAAAATTTACTCCCGTAAAGAAAAATCAATTTTCTCAACATATTTTTCTTTTTTGTATAATTTATTTGCATTGATAACATTAAAACTATGATTTTAAAGTGACATTACTCTACAGATAAGGGTTTTGAAAAAAATAAAAAATTATTCTTAGCGAAAATAAATTTCCCCTAGAAAAGTGATATGAAAAATTATATGATTAATAAATACATTTACTATTACAAGAATGTGTTTGTGAAAATAGAAATACAAATAATTTTTCCAGCTTACAATAAGGTTATTTTGAACCAAGATGTAGGTGCGTAAAAAAACATCTCTTATATTATTACTTGAAAAACATGAACTCATATGTTGTCAAAATTAATTTATTGAATGACGAATCTTTCTATCATAATTTTCGTATCCATCACATTACCGCACAATCTCATAATTATAATGAAAAATTTAAGGATTCTATATGACAACATAGATGGAATGTAACCAAAGATACGATGCAATTTAAATATTAAATGTTTATAGTATATTCATATTTAAATATTCCATATATTACGCTCTAGTTCCTAGTCCAATAAATTTATTTTCCTAATATAATCCCAATTTTAAGGATTTCTATATAATATATAATTTATATTAATTCATTTCTAGAAAATTATAGAATTATACAAGACCTCTATAAAGGAAATATATCTTTATATTATTGAGAAAACAATGCGTGTCCATATAAATCCATAGAAATCCAAACTCCATATGTCAATGATATCATGAATTCTCGACATTAACTATTTAATGATTATTAATAATATTAAAAGTAATCTTCAATGGTGGTCAAGTTATTTTAGTAATAAAAATCCAATTGATTAATATAGTATGGTTTTAATATTTATCCACATATGTTTCATGTGTGGATAGTTTTATCTTTTTTAAAAATTATAAACTATTTATTGTAATATGGTTATTATAAAAAGGTTGTTTGATTTTATTATAGTTTTAACCTATAGATGAAGAGGGTATTGATATGGGTATAAATTTAATAGAACATGCTTAACATTATGTTAATATAGCCTTATGTTTTTATTTTTACCCTAAAACAGTTTTTTGCAACCCTATGTATGAATTTTGATATTCCTTTCATCCTTAAATAAGACTCTCATAACCATTATAATGGTTTATATTTAGTATAATTTCCATCATGTAGAAGTCCCATGAACATTATTTAGCTCTAGTTAACGACTACTCAAGTGATTTGTATGATTACACAAGTTATGGGAATTGATCTACTTCCAATGTTATAGATTAGAATAAAATCATAAAATATACTGAATCTTCTCTTACCCTTACACAACTAATCAAAAATTTCATACACTCTTATGAATCCCATTAAATTTGGTGTTACCCTTATATAAGATATTCTTTTCACACAAAGCTGATTATAAATATTAAATTCATTATTTATAATTATGTTATAGAGCGTATAAATAATTAATATTAATAGATTATATTTATACTATTAATATATTTCATCAAATTTTAGAGTATATTCTATAATATTATTTTATACATATGTCAAGAAATTAATAATTTTTATTTAAAAATTTATTTTTTTAATCTTCTTACAATTATTCTCTCTTTCAATTTAGTTATTAAAAATTAATTATATATAATAATAATTAGTACATTATAATATACTTTCATCAAAACTATGTTTTGAAAATAATTGTATTTATATTTTATAATAAATATTATTTCCATTTATAAAATGCATATATTAATTCATCCTAAATATATTAATTAAATTTTTATCCAAAATTTATTAATCATTATTTTTTATTTTAAATCTATTATGCCTATTTATTAATTATAAAATATTAAATGTGACAACGTTGTTATATAACATCAATCTATATTATATATTGGAAAATAATAGTAGAATAAGTATTTAACATGAGTATTTTAAATTAATTTATTATATAATGTATATTGTTTAACGAGAATCATTGAATTATGTAACAGACTATATATGTTAACAAATATCATCATATAATGAATGAGATAATTAATAAGTAAATATATAAAAAAAATCCGTGATTCATTTTGATATTGAACAATAAAATATATAGCACACATGTATGACTTGTATCCATCGTAATCAAAATTGATTTTTTTCTCCGCTTTCATATTTGGGTAGTACGACATGGTTAATTTAAACACGGTTTCATCACCTCTAAAACACCATTATGAAACCTAGATGAATGATGGGGGTCTCTTTCAAAAAAAATCTTTGATGGAACTCCATGCTACATCCGGATCTCCTCAGCATACATGTGTCTATGGTCTTCCTGCATCATTTTTTCCATAACAGGGATAAAGTGGGATGAATATGTAATTCGATCAATGATGAACCAAATTGTGTCCTTATCTCCTCTAGTACATTGTATACCAAAAATTATTTCCAAATATATCCCTTTCCACATCAAAATAGGAATTAGTAAGGATGAAAAAACATGGTAGTCCTTTGGTCACCTCTATAATCATTTTTCTATTAAGGAAATAAGAATTAATGTGTTGAATTTTCAACCAAATCCATAACCACAAATATAAATTTATCATATAATAAAACATCTTAGAAGTATTGATATTAATATAATAACAACAAAAATTTTCACTATCCATGAATTCCTAACACAAAAATATAATAACGATAACCCTTCCTCAAAAATTGAAGGTAAAAATGGGAGATAAAGACGAATCACTTGACTTATCCTCAATATTATTAATTTTACAAAAACATTGTAAATTGATGTATTTTATCTCTTCACGTAGAATACATTAATAGAATGACTAGTGAACCTTTGTAGAATATATGAACACATTTCCACCTATTTCATCAACATCATAGCTTATCTCTAAAAACAATCTCATTGGAGAACACTCTTCCATTTATTCAATTATCGATTGAGTCTAAAACATCCCCTTAAAAGAATTTTTGAGAAAAATCCATTTTCATATTGTATATAATGTATTAAAATTCGACATCTATATATACTCAACCTAATATATTTTTCCCAATATCATATATCTCTATGTAAAAATATAAATCTAGTATTTATGATCAAAATATTTCATAAATCGATCAAAAAGTTTTAGGTTCACATAGATTTAAGAGTTTGAATCAATTCATCCAACAAAGTGGCATGGGTGGGATAATTCATCTAATGAGGCTATATTTTTTCCAGGCTATAGATCAATACCTATCATTAATGCATCAAAAAATATCCCAATCTTTTAATAGAGGGGTTATAGAAAACCACATATCACAAAACTAGTTCTACAACAATAATACTTAAAGTATAGTTCTATTACATCTTCAATTAAGAATTTTATGTCTAATATTTAACATTACCATAAAGTGAAGCACCCATATAGGGATATTATATCATCAGATATGCTATCATGGAGAAATATCATACAATCATTCTGTAATAACTAGTTATTCTTAAAAAGTTAAAATTCATGAAAAAAAATTCATAGATAGTACCATGAAATTACTACCAAAATATTTTAAGGATCAACTGATATACCCCTATTTGACATGAAAAGGCTGAGTAACATCACATCAAGAATACAAAATTCATAATATTAAATCATTTGATACAAATGATGTTCCTTAAAAATCCTGGGAAAATATCCAATAGGGCCATTTCTTCATCCTCGGACTTTAGTTACATAATAATGGAATCAAAAAATTGTGAAATTCTCTAAGAACTCATGCCATACCATTTTTATCATTGATATAAATATCAGGGGAGTGTTAGTTAGCCAAGATGGAATCTCCAAGAATATTAAATTCCCAAAATAAATCTAAAATGATTTCAAAAGTGTATAATCATATCAGAATCATCACTGATGGTAAATTAATCATTGGATTATTTTGGAAAACCATCATAATAGTTTGAGAAAACCAAATAGAACAACAATCCTATGTAGGGGTATTTTTTATTAATAGTAACCTGATTAAAATTTCAGAAATAAATAAATAACAATGGTCCCACATGCATTCCCTACATTGAAATCAATTGATGCCTAGTGTGACACCCTAAGAATAATAAAAATTAAGGAATAATGATCCAAAAGCTGAAAATTAATCTCTTCTATCTCAACAACATCCATAAAATATTATGGAATAGAAATTGGTAATCTCCCAAGGGGTAAATCAAGAGGAAAATATTCCTATTTTTGATGTGGAAATATAAGTCATTGCAAAATACCTATATGTATGAAATCACAACAAATTGATGTGGGAATTTATGGAATTAATCAATGGTGTCCTGAAACATCTCTGACAACAGGAATAAGATCATTTCCAAACAAATTACAATAAGAATCTACCTTACTAATCAATAACCCCACTCACCCATAATGTCAAGAGAGACTACATTAGGGGAATTTAACTAAAATCAATGATGGTAATAGTGGATATTTTTTCTTAATAGTGATCTTATTATCCATAAAAATAATAAGGTTAATGATTTTAATATCAAGAATTATGATGTTCCGCATATCTTTGAGGCCAAAATTGATCATCTGAAAAATAATACAATTGAAACCATGTCCCATCTACTTTTACATGGACATAAAATGATTTAATAAAAATTTCATGACCTACATAAATAATCCCTGAACATAAATCAAATTATAGGATGTAAAACAATTGGACTGACATGTATCAAAAAAATAATAAACCGTTGAAACAAATTGAATAATGTACATCCAATAGTTTCTGACCCTGATTCAGATTATTTTTGGTTGAAACTCTTCTACATAAATATATCTGATCTCAATTCCTCCATGAGAGTTCTTTTTTATCAGACAGTCCCACATGGAATGGGAATGAGATATAACAAACTATCATGCACCTGAATTAATTTTAGATCCTTTTGTAATAGTGTGTCTAGATATATTTCATGGGTATATTATTTCATACAAATTATTTAGTGGACTTTGTTTCCCACAATTATGACATGTATTAGGTTTATCTTTATAAATAGGTTTGATAATACCAATCCACCAACATTGATAGAGGATTACATTAGGTTGTCCTATAGAAACCCCAAAATATTGTCCAAATTTTCACTAAAAAATAATATAAAACTTATTGATTCTAGAAAATATACACTGAATACTTATTACCACAACTAAAGATCCACTAAAACAAATTCCATAGAAATTTATGCCTCATACATAGATTATCTATCAATAACCAAAGAATTTGCTGATTTTAATTAGAGAATTACCATCAATGGAATATAATCCCTCAAACCCATTTAAAAACACCAATATATAGTGTAGTTATTATAAAAAATCATGTGAACATAACACCAAATAATTGAAACTATTAGAATACTCCACAACGGAATGCTCTATATACTCAAATTTTAGAAACATCCAAGTATCATCAAATTGAACCATTTAAAAGTAATGATATTTATTTAATTACTTATTAATTATAGAGTGGGAATGATAGTCATGTAAAATATCATTAATTATGAAGTCCCTATACATTATTTTGATTTCATCTAGCATGTTGTTGGTAATCCCACCATAGAGTCAAATGTAGTTTTCAAAATGTGAATGAATCAATCAATAAAATCAAGTAAATATTTTGAATCCCGGCGTCCCATATCACCATTTAGTATAGGTATATTGTTTAGGATAAATTCAGGTCTATCATATAATACTCATCATTGGTTTCCAATAACTCCATAAATATGAGATTATATTTTAAAAATAAATATAACAACTAATTAAGTGTTACATTAGTATTTTCCAATGGAATATGTATTGCAACATCCTCTCCTAGATGTAAAAGATATTTTTTGGGAGTATTTTACTGATAAACCCAATAGAATACATTATATAGTAATATAAAAAAGACTAAAAATCATATGTTTAATTAAATAATCCATAATTAGTAACTTATATAGTATGAATTTATAATAAAATTTATTTAATGATTAGGATACAAAAAATATTAAATGAATTGATTTATCTAATAAACAAAAAATCAAATTTATTTAAATTTCCCTAAAAATCAAGATCATGCCTAATAAAAATATTAGACCACATATAGAATGCAATTTATGATAGTGAAGTGACCAGGAAAGGTGCCCAATTTCACATAATACATAAATTTCAACCATTGTAACTAATTTATAGAACAATATATGAACCAAAAATAATCAATTTAATCAAAATTATGGATGATTATATTCTTGAAAAATATGTAATGAACATTCCTAGTACTAAAAAGCACATCACATGATATTATCTACCACAAGGTGAAGAAAAACATATCATCCAAAACATATCAAATGATGATTTAAAAGGTGATAAACAAATAGATTACAATATGGAAGAAAGGATAAAAACCCATTGAGGCATAAAACACGAAAAAAAGGAAAAATATGAAAAACATGACCCAATCAAAACGAAGTTTTTTTGGGTCATTTATCACTACAATCCATATCAACTACAATGATGTCCTAAACCAAGAGAATCTGATGAGCTACAAGATTCCATTCCATTTACATATATCCTTCAAAACCTTGAAAGATTACTCCCAAAAACTTTTTTAGTGTGTGGGGAATAATCCTAAAAGGACATAACGATGAATCTAATAAATATATATCTCCATTCGACCATTAGATCTATCATTGAAAAAAATTATATATTCTTTTCATACATAAATAATTTTTTAAAACCAATTTGGATTCCATTAAACAATTTCATTTTTAACTATAACTAGAATATAAAAAATAGAATAAATATATTAAAATGATGGAAGTATAATTATCCACATATATACCATTTAATATATATGTCTATAATCAAACATGAACCAATAAAATTAAGATAATAATGAAAAATGAGTGGTCCATCCCATATGAGATTTCATAAATTGAAATGAAAATGAACAATACCCAATGTATTCCATGAATTATATAGTTTTAAATTCCTACCAGAAATGGTAGATATAATAATAATAACCCCAAGTCATGTCAAACACACTGTGGTTTTTAAATGTCCATATCCCATTCCACCAATGGTTCAAAATGTTCTATGTTTTCAATAACATTCAAAAAACAAATCTCTAAATTTTATAAAACTTTTTCTTTCAAATTAACTTCCAATAAAATTCATAAAAATATTATTTCATGTTAAATTCATTATAGAGGTTTTTTATAGAACAAAAAATGTGCAGGAATAGCTACTAAAAAACACATATTTCATGGAATTGAATATTAATTCCTCAAAAAAATTCACCATTAATTTTAAATTATTTAATTTATACAATAAATAACATGTATTCACATGAACGTTAACTATTTTATGGATTAAAATAATTATATAGATGAATCTACCTCCCCATCTGAGGAAAACTAGCATCTTTAGTGGAAAAAAATTATTTGAGAATATATAATCCTCAAAATTCTAGATCTTTAGGTTAAAAAAATCATTCATCCATAATAACCTCTAGATTTGGAAATAACATCAAAATTAGCTTCTAACCAAACATGGGTTAATGAGATTGAGGCATGTTCTCAAAAGAGGAGATAAGATCATGTCAAAAATCAGAATATACCATATAGAGATCAATAGTGAATGAAGTTAAATGGACCACGGTCAAAATTGATAACACTCTAGTGAATTTGTAATTGGTTGGTTTCGAATATGAGATATTAAGAGATATTTGGACTTACAAATGACTAGATGATTTTGGGTAAACATTAAATTCTATTTTTTCACATGGAGTGGTAGGGTCATGATGAATGGTTTAATAAACCACACACCAACAATGAGATGACCTCTATCCATTTAAAATAGAATTTTACAATTATTTGGGGATGCCACATTGTTTCAAGACACTAGTTCATTCCAAGATAGGTCTATTGTACACACTCCAAATAATTTACATGGGTTTTCTAAATACTCGCAAGACTTGACAAGCAGTTCCCAAACAAATGTAAAATTATACTGTGAATAATAGTGACATACCACATGTTTACCACACTCTTAGAAATAATTTCTTCAACAACCATCTTCTTATATATAATTTCCTAAAACATAAATCATTCATCTTCAACTCATTAATACCACTAGAACCTCTAAAGAGATTAACAAGGGTCAAATAAAATTACACCTAAAACACATAGAGATTTATATTTGATATAACACCATGGTAAAAAGTGACACATTATTGAATAAATATTACTTCACATGTCAACAAGGTGAAACATTATTTTAAGGAGCATACATGATTAAAACTCTATTATTGACATTTAATAACCCGTAATATTTTCATGACGAGTGACCACCTGGAATGATTTCCATTGTTTCTTAGAGTGTGGAAGAAACACACTAAAATATCTTCTGATGGCGACTAGGGACAATTTTTAGACAAATAAGTGAACATAGTCATAATATTATATCTTTTTTTATTACGTAAACAATGATACTATAGGATACCTATCGAATATTATGTTCATGTTTATAGAACATGGTGGTTAGGTTGTGAAAATTAGTACAAGAGATAATCCTTAGTCTGAAGCATAGTGGCACTATCTGTGTTTGAATTTTGGGGTCTACAACATGGTTGGTGTGCCTTAACAGGGTTGAAAGTGTTAAACCCTTATGTAATTGAGATTTTATAAAAGTATATATGAATACACAAGTAAAAAAGATGCATTATTATTTTTAGGAACATACAAGATTAGAATGTCATAGCTAACAATTCAAGGCCAAATTTATTTTAATTATGAGAGACCCATTGGGACGATTCCTACTATGTTTCTGAGTAAGGAAAAATTTATTGAATGAAAATCTATTGGCTTCTGGGGGTACTCATTAATCTGATGTGTGGCCCCATTCGTTAATAAATCTTTAATCGCTTGGATGAGAAACATGGTATTACATTAGGCCCAAACCGTCATATAATCATTTTCATGGTTCATTGATGTCTTGTCATGATTATTATTAGTGAAATTAACCTAAAACTATTTATTATTAATTAAAATATTGAAATATTTAAAAAAATGAATATTAAGAAATATGAAATCCATTTTTATATTTAATTTCTATACATGGTGATAAGTAATTTCTAATATAAATTAAAAATAATTGTTTATTGATAAAATTATTACATTTGATTCCAAAATGTTAAACATAACCTTTAAATATTCAACATATTATTTTTAAATGTTTTATATTACTTAGTAAATATATAAATATTTTATAAATGATCTCATGTTTTTTTTACACTGGAATCAAGACAATGTAACAAAAGTATTTTTTTTGAAAAAAAATATTTTTATCTTTCATCAAAAAAATCCTTTAATTGTTGATAATATTAAAACTTGACCACATGAAAAAATTGAATGTATTAGCGGAAAAAATAATTTTTAACATAAAAAATAAAACTATAATATTTTTACATTAATGATTTAAAAATATATATAAATAAAATTTTATTTTATTACTAAAGATATTTTTATACATTTAATATTGTTAATTATATTTTAAATGAATTTAAATTAATTAAAAACCATTTATCATTGATATATTTTATTAAACATATAAATTTTTTTATAACATTTCTTATTTTTTTAGTTCATTTTTATATGAGAAACAAGTTTCAAAAATATTGATAATTCCTATAAAAAATATATTTCAAAATTCATTTTGTGTTATAACATTATATTCATTATACATGAAAAGAATATAACTCCAATGTTAGTTATAAGTTCATCAACATCATTTTGATTATAGTGTAACTTTTTTAGTCTCCACTGCCACACCACTTTATAGAACAATCTCAACATCCATCTTAAGAATAGTTTTTTATAGATCATAAACATATCAAAGATTAAAACACCTCTAACAAACACCAATGAATGTTTTTATTCTCATGGTTTATATCAATCCTGGGTATAAACTCACTATTTTAGTTTAATTATTGAAATATAATACCCATGTTTCCTTTTTATAACAATGAAATATGTCATTGTAATATTTTATTTTCTTTTTTTCTAGATACCATCATCCTATGAATTCTAAACAATCAAAAACCCTTGAAAAGAAACAAATAGACTATTAACATATAATATTTCATTTATTTCATTTATTTCTATATTATATATATAATTATTTTTCAATAATTCTATATAATCAACATCATAACCACATAATAAAAATGTTTTGTTGCACTAGAGATTTATTGACCAAACCATGTCAGTAAATGCATGAGTCCTCATTTTTGAAATTCCATTACATTATAATGTTATATATAATTTGATTTTAGAGAAAATTACAAAATATATTGGATGATATATTAATATATTTCTTAGATATTCCCTTCCGTCATCAAATTTGATAGTCACAATTAACTTTTCCAAATGATTCTTTATTTTATTATAAAACTCATGTAATTTGTCGAATGAATCGTAGATTTTTTCATTAAAAATATATATCCAAACTGACTAACATTAGTGATAACATGAAGGATGTACCTAAAACAACCACCTTCAGGATTAATGTTTCTATTACATCCATCACATTATATAGGATCTAATTTTCACTATTAGCTTCATCATTTTTATGAAACATTTCATTGGTCAATTTTATCTTGAACAATCATTATCATATAAAAATGATTAATAATTGTAATAGTCCAAAAATAAATTTCTAAAATGTCATTATTCACATTAATAATTTATGTATCTAAGGGAAATATATACATATTGGTTGTACTAGAATCAAAATTGGATTTATTGTTCTTAATTTCATGAATTCGATTATCCATATCTACTATATAAAAACGTTCTATATAATAAAATTCCATAAATAATTTTAACCTTTAATATAGAGTAATTATTATTACAAATAGTTAATGATAATTATATATTTCCCAATAAAAATATAGAAATAAATATCTGCGTTTTTTATAACATATTAACGTTTTATAAAATATATAACTAATCCACTATTTAGACATTTATAATTGGTACCAATTTCTAATTTATAAATTTTTTGGTCAATTATAAATTTTATGTATAATATTTCTAATAATTAAATCCTTCCTACAGTTGAGCATATGTTTCACTATTCAAATTTGTGATGCACACATGGTATTTTAAACCCATTAGTTAGAGTTCAAAAAATTAATCACCATAAAAATATCATTTATGTACTCTAAATGATTCCCCTTGATAGAACATCTCAATAGTAGACAATAATATTTTATTATTTTATAGGGATTCTCTTTTAGTAACCTAATACTAGTTTTATTATACATTCCATAATATATAATGATGAAATATCAGTGGATGGATATCACAATACATATCTTCTAATTTATGGAGTTAAATAAATGAACCCCAAAACAAATTCATTAAATGGCATATCAATTTAGTGAGACAAGGTCCATATTCTACTAGGAAATGAGTCTATTAGGAAATTCCTCCCTTCACATATGTAATTTGGTAGGGATTCACCCAAATCATAATAGTTTTGAATAATGGATTGTTTCAAGGATAACTGTTTACTGAGAAAAATCATATCTATTTAATGATTCTATTCATATATTATCATTCCCATGAGTTTCCAATGTTGCAGACTATCCTAGGTAAACATGAAAATCCATCTAAATGAGACCATATTGGTGTGGTACAATAATGAAAACACAAACAAGCCTTGAATATTACCCAAATAAGACATACAATGAGAGTAAAAATTGCAAAAACATGTTATAAAATTATAACATGAAAATTAACTACAAACGTGATATACTATAATATATTACAAGTTCCCATAGAACCAACCATCACCTTAAACCAATCCAAAAAAATGTAGCAATTAGAGATTCAAACATTCAATAATACTCCCATACCATTACCTGGATCCTACACAATACAACATTTATAAACAACCAATGTAAAAATGTAATATGTGATCCCATATTTGAGTATGAGACCAAAAATACTCTATATCTGGTTTAATACCAAGAATATAGAATCTATTTTTTAAAAAGAATAATTTCCATACAAAAAACCATTTTATAAATAAGTTTTCATTTTTTTCCTAAAATCATTTCATATTCCCAAATATATAAATATTAAAAGTGTACATGATAAAACCAAAAAATCAATTCCATTTTTATAATGTACGAAAGTGAACACGTATCAATGGAATAACATCAAACAATTCCATGTGATAAAAATTCAATGATAGAAATCCATCACACGATATAGAAATCATTAATAAAAATTAAAAATATCATTTTTTTCTATTGTATGGGATAATATATTTTATAAATTAATGAAAATAAATAGGAATAATGTTGGATAAAACAATATCGGGTCCTTCCATTGTTTGTCGATATCCCAACTGTTACCTCCGAGTGGTACAAAACACACTAATGTGGCTCATTTCTATTTCATGATGAACCAAAGGTTCCCAAAGAGCCAATATTATAAAATAAATAAATAATACATACTAAATTATCTTAAAACATTTTATATTCCAATATAATCAAATTTTGTGACAAAAACCATTTCTATGTCAAGAAAATATGATTTCATATAGCCAAAATTTAAAAACATTTTCATTTCCAATAAATCCATCGAAAACACATAAAACATCAACTAAATGAAAATAGAATTATAATTTTACAAGAATTATAGTAAATTAATATAAATAATCATTGTATTGAAGAACCTACAAGAAATCTGTATAATCCTATCTACCTTTGACATTAGTGTTTGGAAACCAATAGTTCAGCCCTCAAAGGGAAACTCTTGTCACGATATAGAAATGGTTTGTTATAAAACGATATCTGACCGTGAATATGAAAATAATTATCCAATGCAGTGGTCATAACCCAAAAAAATAAAGAAGAATGTGGAACTCTTACATAAACAGGTGTGCCACAACAACCACAAAGATCAATTACAGAACAAACAATCTAGGTGGAGGGGATATTCCAAAATCATCTAGGGTCAGATATGGGTTGAGGAATGGAAGATGTAAGAGGAATGATGGAATAAAATGCATATATGTCACCATAATAACCAAATCTGGGATACTGAAAATACATAAAATCACATTACACATTTTTTATTCGATAAAGGATAAAAACACTATGAAAATTGTCTCTTTTTTATACAAAAATTTATTTTTTCCATTACACGTTGTGAAAAAAATACATGCATGTAATCAATTAAGACCCTTTACATATTTCACATCATCTACTCTATGACCATTACACAGTGTGTAACCCCATTAAACATTTTGTAATCTCCCAAAAATCAATTAACATCCAATTTTTTGTTAGTAAAACACCAAAACACATAAAAAATTATCAAAACATAGGGATAACCTATCAAAGAATATTAACACATTTATAAGAAACCATTAATTAAAATAATTTTACTCCATAAAAAATTAGAATTTTTTCCCTAGAAAAGTCTCTATTCCCTTAAGAATCATAGAAATGCGCCCATACATGGATAATAGAAATGAATCAGAAAAAGGAATATATAAAAGGTGAAATAGTGTTGTAGAATCTACCCACATAAATTATTTCATTCCACTAAAATATATATGATTCATGGACTGAAAAAAAGTTAAGGTTATGGCTAGTTTATCAACAATTTCATCTCCCAAGTGTCCTTGCTGTCCCATATTCACTTCTATAATACATGTACTAGAGGATTCATTTTTTAATGAAGTAACGTCTCTTGATGATCCATAATCTAAACTAGATACTCAAACATAATGGTGTAGGTATCAAAATTAACTTCCTCTAATCAATTCACATGGAAAGGATTTGATATATACCTCCTCCGCTGGGAAACCAAAAATAATTTTTTTCATATAGGATAAATTTGATGGTAAGTCCAACCAATAATAATTATTTCATAGTCAACCAGTTGTATTAAAAGGGCCTTCAAAAATCGATGAAACTTGACCATTATTATTCTACTTATGATTACCAAAATGAGTTGAATTCCTGAGAAATATCCAAACACCAAAAGAAAATTATAGTGGTCGCATCAGACTTCCTCGTAAAATTTTTACTATTTATTTAACATTAACTATGTCATCCAGATCAACTACCCCCTCACTATTGTATCTTGAACAAGACTCATCCCAACCACATACCACTCTCCCAACTCTTATTAGAACTAGGTAGATCTATATGACCACCCATTAAAAGCCTAAATGGGTTTCAAATTTATCATATCCTGATAACAATAGTTATAGGAAAACCCATCCAATGGAAAATTATTTTTCCACGATCCACTGAAATCAAGTAGAAATGGATGTAACATATCATAAAGAGTTTAGATATCCATCTCTGTTTTTTCAACTGTTTAAGGATTATAATCCATGATAAATAAAATAAGATAAAACGTAATCCCCTAAGAAATGTTCTAGAAAATGGAAATAAACCGCAGATCCCAAACAGAAGCAATCATAGTGGGAACCCCATGATGTCTCACAAACCATTGAAAATACATGTCCACAAGATAATCCAAAAATCATTATCTCATAGATAGTGAGTAAGTGTGATGAATTCATATTTTTATTATTGATCACCCAAATTGAATCCTTCCCACTGGGATTCCATGAAAATGAAACAATGAAATCCATAAAAATATCTACCCACTTCAATATCAAAATGTGTATGTGAAGAGACAAACCAAAAAGTCTATGGTGTTCCTCATTGATTATTTGACAGGTAATACACCATGAAATGAAATCTATAATTAACCCCATCATCTATCTATTAAAAATGTCTCATGTAATGATCCATAATAGTGTCCCAAGGGTTCATGGACCAATAATACTGGTTACCACTACCCAACAACTCATACATATGAGAAAAAGTAACAACCAATATATTATTAAAGAATAATACACCAATGGGTGACCGAGACAACTCACCCAAGGTCACACAACCATAAATGATTAAACCCATGATATCGTGGAACCAAATTTGGAAATGATGTATAACTATTTCCAACATAATGTAGCTTGTAGGGTAATTTTTTTCATGGTGGTGTAACAGTCAAGAGCCAAAAGCCACCACATATTCCCCAAGCATTAAGATACACACCCAACATGTACCAATAGCATCATAGAAAACCTCATAACTCATAATGAGTTTTTGGAAGAATCAAAATATGTGTTGGATTCTACCTATCCATTATCTAATCAAACTATCTCAGTCATTTTTTATTTCATTCAAAACACACACCATTATAAGTTAATTATTTCATTGAAGACGTGAGCATAGATGAATCTTGAAAAAATAACAGATATTAATGGTCAAAACCCAAGTATATTTGTATCTCATGCATTTTTTGGGATGTTTCCTAGACATAACATCCAATCTAATTTCAAGATCTTTGGAGAGGCCCCTCTCAGATATCACAATCCACAGAATGTTGACTTCTCATATCCAATAAAAACATTTATAAATATCGCTTAATTGACAATTTTCCCTTTTGGTTAGAATAATGATATCTTAATGGTCCTTTTGATCATCCATTGTATTTGAGTAAACCAATATATCATAAATTAACACCAAAAAATAATATCATAATAACCAATGAATGATTTAATTCATCAAATCATTAATCCCTATAGGGGAATTACTCGAAATGAATGGTATAACCAGAAACCTAAAATGTCCATAATAAGTTATAAATAAATATTAAGTAATATCTTCCTATTAGACTCTCAAATAGTGGAAAGCTAAATAATATTGAAAATTTGAAGAACAACATTCCCTTCTAATTTAGTCAATAATACAATCGATCTTGGAAAATGATAGTTTTTAATAAAGGTCACCAAATTCATATTTTAATAGTCAATTTAATGTGTGAGTATCATGTCCTATATCTTATCAAATATGATAGGTGATTACCCTAATTTCACACTATAAAGAATAAATAAATTAGCATGTAGTTCCTTATGATTTACCATATGTTCATAAATTCAGATGGTTCTATTCAATATGATAGAATATAAATGGGAATCATACTAGAGAGGATTTAAATTAAAAACCTGAACTCTATATTTGTCTGTAAACAAGAATTTTTTTTCAAAAATGTCCTCAGGGTACACAATAACTATAAGACCCCAGCCTTAAACAATAATTAATCTTGAGTTATTTTAATAATACACATTGAGGATCTTTTCAGGTTTAGTGTTTTAGAGAATTAGATCATAAAACATGCATTACATTCCACATTTAAACAAAGTGGTTACATAAAAGATAGTACTCATTTTTCCCATCAATGGAAACATATTTAAAATAAATCATGGATTCTTTACTGACACTTCCTTGACACTATCATCACATCATGTACATTTCCATTGACCTGTGAAAATCATTTCAGAAACATTGGATGAGCATAAAAATCTTAGTAAGGGATATAAAAATATGGAAAGAAAATATGAGTACATGTATGCATAAGAATCAATGAAATCATACATTACCCATAAAGCATAAGCACTTTAACATATTTCATCAAAACATGAATAAAACATAGAAATCAAAAGACATAAAGGTAACTTGAGGCATTCATAACATTCTTACGTAGGGGGTAACCCTCTTGGTTACGTTTGGAATACCCATCACAGTATATTCCCTAAATCTCTTTGGAGAAACCATAACATTTAACCCCTTCGCGTTACCCAATGAATTGGAGAGCTATATCGGGCTCACCCACCCTTAGTTTATCACGGAACCACCCGTCTTCATAATAATGCCCAAGAACCATAACATATTCGTATCACATAAAACATGCACATAGGAAACATAACATTTCCAATTTTCAATCACAAGATATCAATACAACACATTGATATAAAAAGATTATGAAAACCATTTTCAATACCAAAATATAATAAAATTAAAACATGGTATTTATTTTTCATTTAAAAAAAGGTATGGCTTGTAGAGGAATCCGAAACTCAAATAATGGTCACGACGGCGGAGAAGTCATTGTCGCCGCATACGTACGACAAAAACATTACCTTTATCTGTTTAGTAAAACACTTTGAATAAAAAATATTCATTTCAGATAAATGTAAAGGTCAAAGGGTTTTATACACCGTATAAAAGAAAGTTCTGTATAAAACATAATATGCCTCAATGAAAGGAGATTGAGACGAATTCCCATACCTCGGGTCCGACTTGACTCCATCATTATTTAACGTCCTGAATAATAAACATGAGTTAATTTATTCTTTGTAAAGAACCTTTTTCATGTTCATTATTCCTTTTATATCACTTATTACCATTTCATGAACACTATGTAATTATTTAAGTTAATAACGGTCGTTTTAACAATCATTGGTACTTGAGTCAAAAATATGCTCTTTATAATTACAAGTTGTTCATGTATACATTATATCCAGAGTTATACACATGATGTATATATCATATATATCATATATATGCAGCATATACATGAATTTATAATGTTACATAATCATTTAGAGGTAAGAATGAAATGCACCATTCATGGAGACGGTAAGCCGTACGTACGCATGAACGCTAGTTCCATTTCTATTTCATATTTAATGGAATTAAAACATAATGATACATAATATTATTATAATTACAGTATTGTATCATATATAATATCATTAAATCTATCCCTTATACGTACTACATATGGTATTAACGAATCAAATCACTTTGAGGGGGTGGTACTCCGCACTTCCTAAAATGAATATATCATGTTTACCCATAATGGAAACCATAAAGGTATGACATAAATGAAAAATACAGAAGCTTAAGTAAAAAATAAACATATTATATATCATATATAAGTATAGTGACATCTTAATGGCCACCTTTGAAGGTGTTATATGAGTGTTGAACAATCATCGTTTCGTGAGACAGAAATTCTCCTTCCACAGAAATAGTATGTTCATTAACCATTAGATGTAGTTGTGTGTAAGTGATGCTCCAAAACTTCTTATAACAAGATCCTAGTATATTAAAGATACTGGTGTTTTTAGAAAAGAAAGGAATAAAAATAGTTTAGAGGGTTGGAGAAGAAAAATAAAACATAAGAACAGAAGAGAAAACACTAACTTTAAAACGGGTAACTCTTTTTGATTTGAGCTCAAAGGCTTCCTTCGGAAGACTTCTGCCCAAAGTGAGCCTTCAAGGAGTAAGAGAGAGATTTGGAGAGACAAAATGTACAGGGGTTGGCCGAGACAAAGGATTGAGAGGTTTGGGTAAGGTGGTAGAGGTGGGGGCCTTTTATAAGAGGAGAGGAGGGGCACTCTTGGAAAGTTATAAAAGGTTACTTTATTATAAAATGATTTTCGGATTAAAAAGGTCCCAAAATTATATATTTCGAGGATAAGGTGATAATAGTTCGAAATCCACCCATCCAACATGTTTTTAACATGTGTAGGTCTTATATTATACATTATCTTTTCATTTTGTTTCTAATCATTAAATAATGAGGTAATCACTACATCATCATGATATCATAAATAATATAATTTATTTAATGTCTAGAAATTATAAAAAAATATCATGATGTAGTAAATCTTTTTGACATTCTAATGAATATTTGTAGACTAAAATATGACTTGTATAACCCTATTTAATAATTGTTTTAGAAAAACAACTCTTGTTTGTGACATATTTATTTTAACTTTTAATAAAAAGGTATTAGTGTCATTTTCCTACCAAAGTGGCTCCATGGGGTCCCCAAGATGACCCATGGATTGTCTTGGTCGGCCATGACACATCCAATAAGGGTAGGACAAGTTTCTAGGTAATTTAATATTATTAGAACATTATTTTTACCTTAAACTACACTAATTACCTCTAATCGTGATTAAAAACTAAAAAGTTACTATTCGCCAAAAAATTATTTTAATCCCATTGAACCACATTTTACATCCTAATGACAACCATGTATGTCAGATTTTTAAAATTCAAAACCCATAGGTGGTAAAATTTCATTTAAACGAAAAATTAGTTTTTTAAGTACCACTTAGTGGTTTCACTATTCATTAAAAATTGAAGTTTTTCAGAAAAATACCAAAAATTAACCCTAAGAAATATTTGATATTCCGAATTCAAAAATGATGTGTCTTTTTCAAAATTCAAAACATATAAGTCGCATTAATTAATTTAATTATTAATTCCCGCTGTCCAAACAAATAGCGTGTTTTTATGAAAGAAAATGTATCAAAAGATTGACAGTAGTTTAAGTTTGATTTCAAAGTGAAATTAATTCCAACGACCACTATTGGATTAAATGGTAATAATATATTATAATTGCACTTTAAAACCAATTAAAAAGATAATCTAATCATATAAATACATTAGATTAAAAAGAGGTTTTGAATTAAAATACAACATTTTTCACTATTCATTAAAAAATGAACTTTATCGAAAAAATACCAAAAGTTCACACAAAGTAAATTTTGTTTTCCCTATTCTAAGGAAGGATTTTATTTTGTCCAATATAATGTATAAGAGTTACCAAAACTATATTTATAGATGTTTCTCCATCAAAAGGCGATAAGTGGACCTTTAGTGAATGTTAGAGTATATATTCCTAAAATTGATTTCTTTTCGTATTTTAAACCTTTATCCTTTATTGGATAAATGTAAAAACATTTAACAAAAATATATATCCATATTTTAGTTATTTATATTCATTCTCGCCAATAAAATCACTATGTGTTAACTACCATTTAAAATAATATTATCTTATTACTAGTGTGAAACGTATGATTTCAAAGAAATTCCTTGTTGTGTATCGGGTACGCTATCAAATATAGCTACCCCTTTAATGTAAGATTAATATTTAATGCATAAATATAAAAATGAAAATGCTTTATTATTTATTTACCTGGGATGTTACATCCTTCCCCCCTTTTGGGAATTGCGTCCTCGCTATTTTATTCACTTATCAAAAAAATTGGGGGTATTTATCCCTCATAGAATTTTCAGATACCCATGTCACCTCTTAAACCATATGTTTTTTTCCACAAAACCTTTACCTGGTTAATTACCTTATTCCGCAACACTTGCTCTCTACAGTCAAGTATCTGTACTGCTTGTTCTTCATTAGAGATAATATCTTCCAACTGAACTACCTCTAGGCTCAAAACATGAGATGGATCTGGAATATACTTTCTCAACATCGAAACATGAAAAACATTGTGTACCTGAGATAAACTCGGAGGTAATTCCACTCTATATGAAACTGATCCAATCTCTCCAGAATTTCATATGGTCCAATGAACCTTGGACTCAGCTTTCCTTTCTTACCAAATCGCATCACACATTTCCATGGTGAAACTTTGAGGAAAACATGATCACCTACCTCAAAAGATAGATCCTTCCTCCTATTATCCGCAGAACTCTTCTCCCTGATTTGAGCTGTTCTCGTGTGTTTTTGAATCAACTGAACTTTTTCTGCCATCTCTTCTACCAATTCTTGTCCCATCAACTTCCTTTCACCCACTTCATCTCATAAAGCTGGAGTTCGACACTGCTTCCCATATAATTCCTCAAATGGTTCCATCTATATACTGGAATGAAAACTGTTATTATGAGAAAACTCCACCAAAGAAAGATGTTGGTCCCAACATCCTTGATAATCCATCGAATAAGCACGTAGCATATCCTACAAAGTCTGAATTGTTCGTTCTGAATTCTCATCTTATTGAGGATGAAAGCTGTACTAAAATTTAATTCAGTACCCAACGAATTCTAAAGGACTTTACAAAAGTTCGAATTGAACCTGGGATCACGATCAGATACAATAGATAGAGGAAATCCATGTAACCTGACGATCTCTTTAACATACAAATGGGAAAGTTGATCTAGGGAAAAAGTATCTCGTATGGCAAGGAAATGAGAAGATTTAGCTAATCGATCAATAATTACCCAGATTGCATTATTACCTCGAGATGTCTTCAGTAATCCCACAATGAAGTCCATGGATATATTATCTCATTTCCACTCTGGTACTGGTAAATACTGAAGAATCCCTTTCGGTAACTGGTTCTCTTCTTTAACCTGTTGTCAAGCCAAACACTTCACAGATAAATCCGCAATATCCCTTTTCATTCTGTCCCACCACTAATACTCCTGAAGATCTCTATACATCTTAGTACTGCCAGGATGGACTGAAAATGGAGAACTATGAGCTTCACATAACAACTCTCTCTTCAACTGTGAATCACATGTCACACACAATCTCTTCCCAATTGTCAAAACAAAATCATTATTAATATTGAATTCAGGCAACTTACCCTTCTGAACCAGCTCTACCCTTTTCTGCAACTCGCTGTCTTGCTTCTGTGCTGGTTTAATTCTATCTGATAGAGAAGATTTCACTGATACATGAAGCAAAACAGAAGAACATGCTGCACCGACAACTTCTATGCCAAAGTTCATCAAATCCCTAACCAAAGTATCCCATTCCAAACACAACATTTCTAATAAAGCATTACTTTTTCGACTCAATGCATCAACCACATTATTTGCTTTTCTCGGATGGTAATGAATTATACAATCATAATCCTTGATTAATTCTAGCCATCTCCTCTGTCTCATGTTCAATTATTTCTGAGTGAATATATACTTTAAACTTTTGTGACCATTATATATTTCACACTTTACTCCATACAAATGATGCCTCAAAATTTTTAAAGCGAAAACAACAGTATCTAATTCCAAATAATGTGTAGGGTAATTTACCTCATGAGTTTTCAACTGTCGTGAACAATAAAAAATTACCTAATCAATCTAAATTAGGATTCAACCAAGTCCTTTCAATGAAGCATCACTATAGATAACAAACTCCCCATTCTTGGAAGGTATTGCCAAAACTGGAGGATTCACCAATCTTCTTTTCAGTTACTGAAAACAATCATCAAATTCTTTTATCCAGATAAAATTAACATCCTTCCGAGTTAGCATTGTCATTGGACAAGATAACCATGAAAAATTTCTAACAAACCATCGGTAATAGCCTGCCAAACCAAGAAATCATCGAATCTCAGTTACATTTGTGGGTCTTGGACATTCTTCCACAACCTTTGTTTTTTAAGGATCAACAGTTATCCCATCTTTAGAAACAATATGACCCGGTAAGGAAATTTGTTGCAACCAAAACTCACACTTTCTGTATTTCCCATACAATTTCTTTTCTTTTACGGTCTGCAAAATAACCCTTAAATGAATTTCATGCTCCTCTTTACTTTTAGAAAACGCCAAAATATCATCAATAAAAACAACCAACATTTTTCACCTGAGTCAACTGACCCATCACTATAACAAACTGTTTAGTTCTGATTCTAACCATATCAGGATACTGATTTGAAAGGCCATTTCCCACTGTATGCCATCCCAGAAAAGCTGCTATGCTTCCTCTATGGAAATTAATTAATATCACAAAAATAACTTAGGTGAAGAAACATGGTAATATTTAAATGCTATATCATTTCAATCATACCATAAATTAACTTATAATTTAACACTTTTCTAACTCTTAAAGTTGTCTAAACCGAACTCTGATACCATCTATAAGGCCCCAGCCTTAAACATTACTTAATATTGAGTTATTTCAAGAATACACGTTGAGGATCTTTTCAGGTTTAGAGTTCTAGAGAATTAGATCATAAAACATGCATTAAATTCCACCTTTAAACAAAGTGGTTACAGAAAAGATAGTACTCGTTTTTTCCATCAATGGAAACATATTTAAAATAAAACATGTATTCTTTAGTGACACTTCCTTGACACTATCATCACATTATGTACCTTTCCCTTTACCTGTGAAAAACATTTCAAAAACATGGGATGAGCATAAAATTCTTAGTAAGGGATATAAAAATATAGAAAGAAAACATGAGTACATGAATACATAAGAATAAATGAAATCATACTTTACCCATAATGCATAATCACTTTAACATACATCATCAAAACATGAATAAAACATAGAAATCATAAGACATAAAGGTAACTTGATGAATTCATAACATTCTTATGTAGGGGGTAACCCTCTTGGTTATGTTTGGAATATCCATCATAGTATATTACCTAAATCTCTTCAGAGAAACCTTAACGTTTAACCCCTTCATGTTACCCAATGCATTGGAGAGCTATATCGGGCTCACCTGCCCATAGTTTACCACAGAACCACCCGTCTTCATAATAATGCACAAGAACCATAACATAATCGTATCACATAAAACATGCACAAAGGAAACATAACATTTCCACTTTTCAATCACAAGATATCAATACAACACATTGATATAAAAACATTATGAAAACCATTTTCAATACCAAAATAAAATAAATGTAAAACATGGTATTTATTTTTCATTAAAAAAAGGTATGGCTTGTAGAGGAAGCCGAAACTCAAATAATGGTCACGGTGGTAGAAAAGTCATTGTCTCCACATACGTACGACAAAAACATTCTCTTTTGTCATTTAGTAAAATGCTTTGTATAAAAAAAGATTCCTTTCAGATAAATGTAAAAGTCAAAGAGGTTTATACACCGTATAAAAAAAAGTTGTGTATAAAACATAATATGCCTCAATGAAAGGAGATTGAGACGAAGTCCCTTACCTCAGGTACGAATTGAATCGATCGTTCTTTAACGCCCTGAATAATAAACTTGAGTTAATTTCTACTTTCTTGAGAACCTTTTTCAAGTTCATTATACCTTTTATATCATTTATTACCATGTCACGAACACTATGTAATTATTTAAGTTAATAACGGTAGTTTTAACGATCATTGGTACATGAGTCAAAAATATGCTCTTTATAATTACAAGTTTTTCATGTATCCATTATATCCAGAGCTATACTCATGATTTATATATCATATATATCTTATATATCCAGTATATACATGAATTTATAATATTACATAATCATTAGAGGTAAGAAATGAAGTGCACCGTTCATGGAGACGGTAAGCCGTACGTACGCATGAACGGTACATCAATTTCTATTTCATATTTAATGGAATTAAAACATAATGATACATAATAGTATTATAATTACAATATTGTATCATATATAATATCATTCAATCTATCCTTTATACATACCACATATGGTATTAACAAATCAAATCACATTGAGGGGGCGGTAGTCCGCACTTCCTAAAATGAATATATCGCGTTTACCCATAATGGAAACCATAAAGTTATGCCATAAATGAAAAATACAAAAGCATAAGTAAAACATAAACATATTATATATCATATATAAATATAGTGACATCTTAATGACCCCCTTTGAAGGTGTTATATGAGTGTTGAACAATCATCATTTCATGAGGCAGAAATTCGCCATCCACAGAAACAATATGTTCTTTAACCATTAGATGTAGGTGTGTGTAAGTGTAGCTTGAAAACTTCTTATAACAACATCCTATTATATTAAATATATAGGTTTTGTTACAAAAGAAAGGAATAAAAATAGTTTAGAGGGTTGGAGAAGCAAAATAAAACATAAGCACACAAGAGAAAACACTACCTTTAAAACAGGTAACTCTTTTTTGATTTGAGCTCAAAGGCTTCCTTGGGAAGCCTTCTGCCCAATGTGAGGATTCAAGGAGTAAGAGAAGGATGTGTAGAGATAAAATAGATAGGTTTTGGACGAGCCAAAGGGTTGAGAGGTTTGGGTAAGGTGGTAGAGTTGGAGGCCTTTTATAAGAGGAGAGGAGGGGCACTCTTGGAAAGTTATCAAAGGTTACTTTATTATAAAATTAATTTCGGATTTAAAAGGCCCCAAAATTATATATTTCAAGGATAAGGAGATAAGAGTTCTAAATCCACCCATACAATAGGTTTTTGACATGTGTAGATCTTAAATTTTATATTATCTTTTCATTTTTTTAATCGTTAAATAATGAGGTAATTTCTACATCATCACTATATCATAAATAATTTAATTTATTTAATGTCTAAAAATTAAAAAATTATATCATGATGTATGAAATATTTTTATATTTCTAATGAATATTTATAGTCAAAAATATTACTTGTATAACCCCATTTAAAAATTGTTTTAGTAAAAAAACTCATGTTTGTGACATTTTTATTTTAACCTTAAATAACAGGGTATTAATGTCATTTTCCAACCAAAGTGGGTCCATGGGGTCCCCAAGTTGTCCCATGGAATATATTGGTCGGCCATTAATCATCCAATAAGGGTAGGAAAAGTTTCAAGATCATTTCATATTATTAAAACATTATTTTTATCTTAAACTACACTAATTACCTCTAATCGCGATTAAAAACGTAAAAGTAACTATTCACTGAAAAATTATTTTAATCCCATTAAACAAAATTTGACATTATAATGAAAAACATATTTGTCGGAGTTTTGAAATTCAAAACACAGAGGTGGTAAAATTTCATTTAAATGAAAAATCAGTTTTTTAAGTACCACTTAGTGGTTTCACTATTAATCAAAAATTGATGTTTTTCAGAAAAATACCAAAAATTCACCCTAAGATATATTTGATATTCTGAATTCAAAAATGTTGTCTATTTTACAAAATTAAAAACATATAAGTCGCATTAATTAATTTAATAATTAATTCCCGCTCTCAAAACAAATAGCGTGTTTTTATGAAAGAAAATGTATCAAAAGATTGACACTAGTTTAAGTCCAATTTCAAAGTGAAATTAATTCCAACGACCACTATTGGATTAAATGGTAAAAATATATTCTAATTGAACTTTAAAACAAATTCAAAAGATAATCTAATCATATAAATTAATTAGATTAAAAAGATGTTTTGAATTAAAATACAACATTTTTCACTATTCATTAAAAATGAACATTATTGGAAAAATACCAAAAATTCGCACAAAGTAAATTTTCATGTCAATATTCTAAGTAAGAGTTATATTTGGTCCAATAGAATTTATAAGAGTGACCAAAACTATATTTATAGATAGTTCGCCATCAAAAGGAGATAAGTTGACCATTAGTGAATGTTAGAGTATATATGCCTAAAATTGAATTCTTTTCATATTTTAAGCCTTTATCCTTTATTGGATAAATGTAAAAGTATTTAAAAACATATATAACCATATTTTAGTTATTTCTATTCCTTCCCACCAATATAACGGCTATGTGTTAACTACCATTTAAAATAATATTATTTTATTACTACTGTGAAACGTAAGATTTCAAAGAAACTCTTTGTTGCGTATCAGGTACGCTATCGAACATAGAAACCCATTTAATGTATAATTAATATTTAATTCATAAATATTAAAATGAAAATTCTCTATTCATTATTTACCTGATATGTTACACTAAACACTTCAATATTTAAACTAACCAAAAAGAGGATCAACTGAATCATAAAAATTCTAGGAAAACAATCCAATGATTAACCTTTAAAAATGAACAATAGTCATCGTACCTTTCTACCTAGATACCCACTCACCAGAAAAAAAAAATTGTGACTCCTTTGGTAGATGAGAAATATTTTTGATTCCGAAAATCATCTATTTGGGTCATGAAAATGATCATCCAATCTATACTGATAATAAAGTATATGGTGTTATGATATTTCACTATGAATTCCCACTCTTAGTCAATGTCATATATCATCACCCAAAATGTGGGGAATATGAAACCATGGTAGGATCTCATTACTAAAGGCATGTAAAGATCCCTATTGAATGAAATAAGTTCAGAAAACAAGACCTTAGTATAAACTAACATTGATTATATGCCATATTAAGTGGTGCCTAAATAAAACAAAGCCAGTACCCTAGAAGAAAATGTAAAAACCCATATCTTTAACGATAACTGGCCCCAATTAAGATTCATCTAATGTGTATATTATAGTAAAAATATGTATACTATCAGCTCCTCCCTAATATTTATTGGACACATGAACATCCCCCGTATCCTAATAATAGTACCCACCAGTCTTCGATTCATCTTCATGAACCAGAAAACAAATTGTTAATGTAAATCGTTTATTCGTTCTTATGGATATTCTCTCACAAAAACGTTTTGATGGCCAAATCATCCACAAAATTGAATAAATGGGATCATCGACACAATTCTGATTGGTATGACCTTTCCTTACACACCAATAAAAATAACCTAATATTTCTCTATCCAAGCCCCTAAAACTAGTCCTAATGAAAACAGAGAACCCTTATTCATACACTTGTAGATATAAGATTCTTCCTAGTTAAAAAAGGAACCATATAAAGATCCACTCTATCCTATCTTTCATGATATTTTTGCCTCATCGAAATCATTATTTTCTACCACCTCTAAAATGGTTTGATTTATAATGATAATCAACATAAACTGAATATCCAACCTCAATCAAAAATCAATCCACTAGTCTATTAGGTAATCATTTGTGACATGAAATGATGCTTGATGCACAATCTCAAAATAAAAAATGGGTAAAATACATCAGAACAGTATGCTCCACATACTCCAAGTCCCAATGCACCCTATTACAGTCAATAAATAACTACTCATGGTAAAGATATTTTTTAATGATTTATTGAATGATTCCCAGGTAATATCCACTTGAAACTTAGATTGAAAAATAATTCCCCACCATCATATTTTTAGACCCCCAATAAAATATGTTGAAAATCCAACCTTAGACTGCTCTTGATTCTTCAATGATTTAAAGATGCAATTAATTCTATCATGTCACTATTTAGATTCCTATGGTCTTTTTCACTAAAAAATCTAAGAGAATAATGACAAGTAAATTACGATAAATGATCCAGCATTTTTAATGGGTTCCTAACACAAACTTGACCATATTTATTATAGTGTGAATTACATCTTCTACTAAATAATGTTTCACTGGAGGAGTCTCCTTTAGAACATATCTCACACCTTCCTCTCAAATTTAGAAGAAATTTTCTCAAAGAAATTTGTAATAAACACGATATAATAACTAATTATTTATTGATCAATATCCAAAATACTAAGACTACTTCTATATTTCAATAAAATACTTTAAAAAATAATTTAATGCAATTATGAAATTCTACAAATGAAGGAAATAATATCAATTAATAGGATAATAAAAATAAATGTCCCTAACAGTTTGTTGAAATGACATAAAATTATATATATCAGACATTATAAAGGTCAATAACCACCCATGGTAATATATTTTTAGTCACAAAATTTTTCTAGATGGGGCCATTTTCCTCACTTATTATCTGAAATAAAATTGTCCAAAATCCAATCTACCTATGATGGAGAAAAAATATCTGGAAGTGTTAACCCACATTATGATGAGACTTTTCTGTAATACCAAAATTTTATAGACCATAAAATGTTAAATCGACTTTCCACCAAATATGGCCCGACACGGTGAGGTAAAATATTGATAATAGAAGAAAATATTTAATATCACACAAATAATATGTACAAATAGATTTAAAATAATAATAAAAAAATTTAAAACTAGAACCATACAATAAAATACAAAATAGGATAAACTAGAAAGTATTTCATGTTCCTGTGTGCCCAACTATCACCATCATGCCAACCTAAAACAAAGGGAACAACAACTATAGAAGTCTTCACGTTACTATATTTCCTTCCCGTTATCTAGATCCTATAACAAAACATCAAAAACATCCCAAAGGAAAAATATTATGGGGTGAGAAAAAAATAGTGAATGATATAACCATTGATTATATACCTTGTAAAATATATAAAATTAAATATTTATATATTTTAAAAAGAAAAATGGTTTTACAATGTATTTTCATAAATAAATCCTATTTATAAATCAATTTTAATTTGGTTTTTAATTAAATAATTTCAGTTTCAAGGAAAAAATATTACATGTATAAGTGAAAAAACAAGAATTAATATCAATTCCTCATATTGTAATAATGTAAAAACATATCCATGAAATATCATTAGGTGATTTCATGTTCTGCAACCACATATAAAATCCTATGAAGACAATACATGGTAAAAACACATCCTGAAATATATATATATATATAAAATAAAATTAAAACAAATATAACATTTGGAATATACGATATGGTACAATATGTATTAGACATTAATGATATTAAATAAGCATGATGTTGGATCCAAAAAAAATATCGAGAATTTCCATAGTCCATTGTTATCACAAATGTTACCCTCTTGTTGTACCACACAAACTAAGGATACCCTTTTCTATTTCCTGATACAATCAAGGATCAAAAAATGAAAATCACATTGAAATACATTTCAAAACCATTTTCCAAATATTAAAAAACATTTTTTAATCCAGGTTTATTCTTTTAGGGGTTTTAGAACCTATTTCGAAATCAAGAAAATATTATTTCAAATAAAATAAAATTAAAAACATTTTCTTTTCCAAGAAATCCTTGAAACCACATATCCCATCAATTTAATGAACAGACCAATGTAACATTATAATAACAATAAAATAATCGAATTATCCCATTTTATGGAAATTATTTTCCTAAATTTGTATAAACATATATTTCTTTAATAATTGTGATTTAAATCCAAGAGATCTTGCATTAAAATACAATTCACATCAAGAAATTACAATGGATCGATAGGAAAACTATCAACTAAAAAATATGAAACGTAAATGTATCTAATTTAGATTTCCATGATCAAATAAATGCCTAAAAAGAACAATAACCTGAACAGGAACACTTCTACAACCTTGATTACCGATCACCGAATGGTTGATCAAAAATGATAGAAGATCTCTTAAATATCCATGGGTGGGCTCTGAAAAGATAGAGGGAAGATATAGGTGGAAAGAAAGAATTAATTTCCCACATAGTGCCTTACAAGTATAATCTATGAGACTTATTTGTAATGTAGTCCCATTAAAAATTATTTACTACACCAATGTTGAAAACAATGAAACATTCATTTACTTATTATATAAATTCCTATTTTTTCCATCACACTATGTGATCCAAATACTTGGATGGTAATCCTTTCATGGCCTAACTAGTATCATAGAATCTTTTTATGGACCATTACATGATATGAAATCCCATTAAATGGTGCTTAATCTCCAATTATATAGTAAATAGTATAGTTTCTTGTAGAAAAACACTAAATCACTAAGGAAATTATCCAATAATGGTTTGAACCACTAATATTTTATTAACACATTTACATTGAGAAACTATTAATTTATAAAAAACATATATCCCTGAAAATTAATTAATATTCCCCATCAAGTTATCTCATTCCTTGAGATTCCAAAAAATGAACCAAAATAAGGATGATAAACAAAGTATGAAAATATGAGCACATTTAAATAATTTTGGGATACCTTACTATTGTTTGTTATTCCCAATTAAATGATCAAGATGGTAATAATTATTGTTTTATAAATAATATCACAGATAATATTTTAGTAGTGTTCTTAGGCACAACAATTAATTTTTTTTCGTATTATTTTTAAATCCTTAATTATTACAACTTATGTAATATTTATCATCACTATTTTATTAACTTTATTTATGCATTGTAGCATTTTTCCATATTTCTAATCATTATTTTGATAAAAAATATTAATTTTTCAAAATGAAATTTTTGGATAAATATTTACATAATCTATTAGATTATGAAACACAAAAAAATGATGCTAATCATTTTCATAAATAATCAACTGCATCATATGATTAAGTTATATAGACACTTAATATAAAGGAATAGAGTTATATGAGAATAAAAATATCCCCCTGAGTATTACTGAAGAGATATATAGCCATCAATATTTATCATTCTAGATAATGAATAACATCTAATATTGTTGGTTTTCCTGACCGAACTCCTTTACCCTAGGAGACATTACCCAGGAAAGAATCTTACACAAGATATTTTTAACACCTAATACACACGAATTTTATTCAGTAACTATTTTAAATCTCAAAACATAAAAAACTTATTGAGATCAAGGGGGTGATAACATAATTTAATGGAATCAAACCTATCATATAATTTTGGGTTCTTTATCCTATAAAAAGATTAATAATAAACCATAAAAAACACATAATTCATATTTTATTTATTTTACTAAAAACGAATATCAAAAGATGTTTACAAAATAATAATCAGTTTATTTATTTTTAAATACATGATAAAATCATTCAACAATATTTTTTCAATAATATATATTTGTAACAATTTTAAATATTAGAAAAAATATATAAAAAGTTATATTCATTTCAAAATGATCCAACTTATATTTTATGTTTCGTAGAGTTTGAAAGAAATTTTATTTACTACAATCATTTTATAATTAAATTTATAATATCAAAATATTATATATAATAAAAAATAATATATATATATATATATTATAATTTATAAATGTGTAATAAACTTACCCTAATGATCTCAAAATAATCCATTTCATTTATAGGAATCATACATTTCATATAACATGAATAAATGTTTTTAAATACTAATCATTAATATTTGGGATTAAAATATTCCATAAAAGGTTATTTAATTAATTATTAAACTTTAATAAATATGTAATTAATTTAAATATTCATATTAATTATATATTTGAAAAATAAAAGTTATCATGATTTAAAATGAGTTTATAAGTCAATAATAGAATGGAAATGTAAGAAAATTATTTTTAATTGTTTTTTAATTTAACATCATTGAAACATAACATTTTGTATAGGGGTAAACTATTTCTACCCTTACATATAATTTAGGAATAAATGCATATCTCCAATACCCTTACAAATTTCATACTCCCTAATTTCACTAAATCATTTTCCTTCTTTTTAAACATTCAAATAATGGTATATATCTGATCAAACATACAAGAGGAACATCGTGTAAGGTTTAGCTATAAATTACCTTTATGTGAAAGAATTTATCAAATATTATACCATAAACTACATTTATTTATGATTATCACGAAATGGTAAATATCATATTAACTCTTTAAAATCTATGAATGCACTTTATTTCTTAAATTATATTCTACACTTATCTTTTTGTAGTACAATTAAAGTACTAACATTTGTGTAATTATAACACCACTCCATAATCGCATTGAAGTAATGCTAACAACCAAAAACAACAATGTAATCTACATAATGGTATCAATGAGTTTATAATTATTTATATAATGATTATTCATAATTCTATTCATGATTCATAAATAAAATAAGTTTTAGTCATAGAGAAACCTACATTTATACCACCTATGTATTCTATGAAACTAAAAATTTAATATTGGAATAGGAAAAAATCACAATATATGACAATATTTATTTTTGAAATCATATATATATATATAATTACTATAAAAAATATTACATAACACATGGAAATAATGAATAGATTCACCATCCAGCCTCTGATATGATGGACAATGCATAAAGAAGATTGCATGAAGTAGAAAACACATATATCCTACAATTGAAAATATATACCATCTAAAGCATCGATTATATTCTCATGTGGACCATTTTATACCTAAATTAATTCTAAGTTAACTACCTAAGGGGATATACTATCTATGGGAAGGAATAATGAAACCATTGCTTCGAAGTCACACACACTAAAAAGAGAGGATTTCATCCTCTTATATTAAAATCATTAGCAATCTTCATTTCTGAATGATCATCAGCCTTATCAAAATATTTATGTTTTCATCACATTGAAACTTATCATTACACTTATTATAATCATTATTCATTGAACCCCTAAGTTAATGAAATTCATTCCATAAATAAACAAACTCATTAGGTTTTGAATCATGAGAAAATCTGTGTTATGTGGTACTACACACTCTACATCAATGAACATAGTATTAATATTCATCTCAGGGGTATTAAATTTAATCGAAACAACTAATATTTATTATACAGGAATTTTATGTTCAATATAAGTAGTGTTAAACATTTTTTTATTCATTCAAGATACCTCAAAATTCTACTACATTTCCCTTAATTTTAAACCCTATGAGGATCATCGATCATTTATTGTAAACAAAATCACATAGGTTTGATTCATATCTCTTTACAGTGTGAATGGAAATTCTTTTATCAATGATATATATTTTTCATTATTTTGTTTTTTTAATCTCTCATATCATCCTTATAGTCCATTGAAGTGTTATTCTATCATTTTTTATCCATCCTCATAAATTGATGAATATTCTTTAATTATTTGATTTCAACATGTCCAATTGTTTCATCATGTGTTTTCTCATTTATATTAATCATTTTCATCCCATTTTTATTTTAGAATATAGAAGAATCATATTTTACTATAAAATTAAAATAATTATCATACGTTTTTAATGTATGATTGTAGGGTTAAAAAGTTATAGTTTTAAATTGACGATTTAAAATAATATATATAATAAAGATAAGGAATTAGAACATATGTAACAAACTGAGGTATTTGTTTAATATAGAATAATTATTATAAACATTTTTTTGGATTTATTTTTATTTTATAAATTGTGTGTATGATTAATAGTAAAATTCAATTTTTACAGTTTATTGAATATATATTCTAAATTATAAAATAGTTTTAAAAATGGGAAAAGATGATAATAATTATTGAATTTTTAATTATATAAATTAATGTATTGAATTCGTTAACAACTCGATTATAGAGTTTATAATTTAGAAATGAAGTAGATAAATAATAATAGATTAAAAAATATTATGTATTTATGATAAAAAAGTATGTTTATAATGGAAATATATTTTTAGACTGTATTTGTTAATGATAATGTCTAGAATTAATTTTAAATGCTCAAAAAGTCAAGTGTTTCAATATATAAGGTTTGTATTTACTGTTTTTATGATGTAGGTTTTTTTCTAGAGGTCTATTATTGAATTAATTTTTATTTTCCACCATATATTTCATTTCCATAGGGAAATAAAAAATCAAATACTGAAACACGGTATGGATTGATTATATAGAATGTGTTGGGATATTAAGAGATTATTGTGGAACCAGGCTTTTTTGGTAGATGGTGGGATGGTGTGGGTATTGTAGATTGTATTGTGAGTTAGTTAAAGGAATTTTATTCGGTTGGATATATTATTTTGATATTTTTTTATTATTTTATTGATGTTATTTTCCTTGGAGATTCATAGTGTTTCCTATATTTGTAGTATAATTATTCTTATTAGGTATCCTAAAATTAAAGAATCATAAATAATGAATAAATAAATAACAAGAGAAGGATTATGCTAATTTAATGATGATATAGGATGATAAAATGTTGAAAATAATTAAATATTTATTAATTAATTTTATAAAACATTTTAATATGATAATAGTTGGCAATAGATTATATGAATAATCAAATGAATCGAGTATATTGAAAATTTAATTTTTTTAATGGAATGCTTTTATTAAAGAATATTTTGAATTTTTTTATGTTAACTGATATGTATAAACTGATTAATATTAATACTTCCTTAGGTTAGGGACATGAATATTTCATTGATAGTGGAATATTATAAAACACATTTTATTCAATTGATGTGAAATGATAAATAATCGGTAATGTCTCTAGATTATTATTCATAAAATTATATAATCTTTTTTTGTGTGGGTAGAAATAATATCATATATTGAATAATAGATCATAACATAACATTGTTAGTTTCATATACAATGGTTGAGTCATATAAATTATTCATTGTGTATTGTTTATTTATTTCACAATAGCATCCATGTTGGATAACACCACAAAAAAACATAATTTGACCTCAGTTTTAGTGTCTTCCCCACAAATAACTTGTTACATATACTGATAGACAACTACATTACATTCACTACAAAATCTATCATATTTATCATGGTATTAATTAATATATAAGATATAAAGAACTGATCTCATGGGTGTTATATACATATAAGATTTATGGGTTCACAATTATTTCATACTTGTACACTTATAATGTAAAATCATTTGGTTATAATGTATCCATGTTTCTATGATGTAATGGATTTTGATTATGACATGTATTTATATTTATAATCTATAATGGTGTAAGGTATACATTGATTATACAATGCAGTAATAGATCTCTATAATAATATATAATTATGGTGATATAACTAAGATGTGAATGAGATGTTTGTTTTGGGTTGTGGTTATGTGTATGTGAATATGAAGTGATTTCATAGATTTTATTTTTAAATTATGGAAGCTATAATTGATTAAATAAACATTTTTATGTCATGTTTTGGTTTATATACTCCATGTGAATATCAATGTGGTGTACCTCCATTCTATATATTTATTTTTATTTGGTTAAATACTTCTGTTGATATTAGGATATGCTGATCTACGTGAGGTTCAAAATATTAAGGGCTACATTAAATAGATGAGTGGGCCACAAGTTTTCTCACCGTGCCTATAATATGATTCATCGACCGTTTTATAGATATTTTGGGTAGATCCTACTATTTTTCTGTTATTATTTTCTTATAAATATATATATTATGTATGTAAATTTGAGTTAATTATGAGTACGGGAAATATTTTTTTATAAAGCATGTTTTATGTTAGGTAATTATCATGGGTATGTTTATTTGTTTTTCTCATGGTATTTTCCATATTTATGTTTTCCCCATATTATTTAACTTGAATTAGTATTGGTTAACATATATATAGTTCTCATTAGTGGAATCCTAAACATCCCAATGGATTTTTTTGGGTAATTACAAATATATATTTGTGTTCCATTCCAATAGGGTCGGATTCCTATCAGTGGCCCATAGGATAGTGGATTTATGATTCACTATAATAATTTATGATTTCTATTGAGGGGTTCTAGGGGGATAGACTTGACTGCTATGAAATGTTTCTTCTCATATATATTTTTGAAAAATATTACTATTTTCTGTATTTATGTTTTCATATATTATTATATTATTTTCCAACAATATTATTAGAATCAGGTTATGTTTTGCGGTTAATATTTCATGGGTATAATTTTTAAGACTATGGTTTCATATCTATATGTTCATTTTTCTTCTTACTTACCTATGATTTTTTCAGGATCACATATGATGGTTCAATTTATACATTTATTGTTTCAAATTTCTTCATTAATTTTAAAAAAATATTTATTTTTATCTTGAAGGGAAAAATTTTGGTTGAAATGATGGATAACATGTACATTATAGTATAAAAATAATAAATTTAAGATTATAATCATAAAACATGCAATTTTTTTATTAGAGATTAATTTATTAATAGATGTTAAATATAATATTTTATAATGAAGTAATTTTTATATGATTTCTTAAGGTCATATGAGTCTATATCTACATGGAGCCTCCTTAATTACAATGATTATGATATGATGAACTAATTATGAAAACATAATGTTCCCTTTGTTGAACCTAATGTATTGTAGCAAATGTAAAGGTTTCGTAGGTTAGTGCATCATTCTTTTTAATATGGTTGTTTATTGTGAAAAATATTTTTTAACACCCAGAGACATATGATTAGAGTAATTGAATGAACTAAAAAATTTTAAATAGAAAAACCTATTAATTGTTTAAATTTTATATATTATATTATAATTAATTTAATATTTTATAATTTATTTACATGATCTTTCATATAATACTACATTTGAAGGAGCATAAATTATTCACTATATAATGGTTAATTGAATTATATAATGAAACATATAATGATGGGTTAACTATGGTCCAAATAAATTACACTACAAAAATTGATATAAAATGGATTATAGATAACTAATTTCACTTTTAGGTCATATTATATTTGATACTATGAAAAAATTGGACTCCACAATATCGAACTCATATCAATTTTTCTAATTGTGAAATTGCATTAAATATTAAAAATAATTCCACATGCATATATTGATGCATGGATGATTAATAACTCCACATGGAAAAAACTCCATTAAATTGTTTTTATTCCCAATAGTTGAAGATTTTTATAACAATTTTTTGGGTATAATCATGGAATTCTTGATATTCCTGTTGTAAAGGAATACATTTAGGATTTTAGGATGATTTTCATGGTCTTACCTAAGTTAATGTGGATTATTTCTCAATTGAACTCACCAAAGGTTATTAGCTAATGAAAAAGAGGTCCATAGATTGGATCTTATTGAATTAATGGAATTAAAAAAGAAATTACAAGATAATTTGGTCAACTATATTATATAAAAATGTGTTAAAAATGATTTATAATAGTATACATTATTAAAATAAAAATATTATGGATTCATTGGATATTTTATTTTTCCTAAAACAATTATTAAGAATATATGTCCTCAACCATTAAATAATAGCATTTTTAATATAATTACTTGATATAATTAAATATAAAAGGTTCTCTATAAGTTTTTATAACATCATATAAGGCTAACATGAGATGATATTCAGTAGATTTATTTCCTAATAACTAAGTGAACCTTGAATTTTTATTGAAAAGTTTAAACAAAAAGGATTCCCCACTATATTCGTTGATTAGATGATAATTATTATTATATATTTCAACTTAAAATTTTTAGCCATTTAAAATAATTTAATATTTTTATATTACAATAGCGATAAAGAATATAAAGAAAAAATATAATTAATGATATTAATAAAAATAGATAAAATTAATTATAAATGTGTCCTTTGTGAATTATAGCTATCAATAACATCCTTCTTGTTCATGCGCTCACAATATAGGGTTTGTATATCATAATGTCAGTGATATAATATATTAAATAAATAACAACACCAACTACCATAATAGTGTCATATTGTTATTATGGATTATAAATATAGTGTTAATGGTTTAATGAAATATGTCACAATCACCAAGTGAACTATCCTCACTGACATATAATATAATAAATTTTTTACAGGAAAATTAATATAATGGAATATTTATTGATTTTTTGAGAAGGGGGAACACTACACAAGTATTATCAATATCTAATAGTAGAGAAACATTTATGGTATATACTAACACACAAAATAATGTATTGCGGTCTTATCATATAACAAATTACAATGTTGTATTGTATGACTCACATCAATTAATTGTACATGGGAAAAATTACACAATACATGATTTGGATATAAATCCTTAAATGTTTATATTAATTATTTGGATGATTTATATAATTTTATAATAGTGTCATTTGTTTAAATTTAATAAATTTCAAACTATATATTCACACATAAAGGTTTAAACAAACACTAATTATGATGTTTTGAGTTGATAAGAATTTATTATTTCGTACCAGAACACAAGCATTAGGTGGAATACAATGTGAACTACTAGAAACATATAATATCATGTGGTAATTTTATCATTAATTTTTTCAATTGGGTTGTTAAAATTCACTTGACAGGACTACTATCACCTGTTTCACTGGAAAACAAAGTTAACAGTTTTATGGATTGAATTTTAAAATGAATTTATACTATCCATTACATTAAATATTGTATGAAATGATTTTTATTAAGGTATACTATCAAATAAACGTTAAATATAAATTAAAAAAATTTATAACATTACTTTTAATACGAAAATGTATTTAAATCATTAAAAACGATACAACAATAGCTTCCCTCATTCTATCAATGATTATTTTTCAAAAAACCAATATTACATGACTCCTTACTCTTCAAACTGACTTTATTATCCATTAGTTTCTAAACATGATATAGTTTTTTTCAAAAATATCATCATTGTTTATCTACAATACTATAGTATCCCTTTTCCATGGATTTATTCCACCAACCAATATTTATTCAATTTATTTTCTTTATTTTCACCATTATAATTAATTTATATCTAAAATGATGCCATTTATTTCCTTTCATTCAATAAAATATTCATTAATAATCATTTTGGCTATATTTTTCCAATATTTTCTCCCTAAATATAAATATATTGTCTATCTAATATTATATATTTATATTTAAATACATTTTTGGTATTTAATTTATAACTGACGTTCATTAAATTAAATTTGTATACCAACATCATTGAAAATATATAATTTTTTTGTTTTCATTATTTTGAGTGTATAATTAAATTACAATTATTATTATATTATTTTGATATAATTTTGTTATGATAGATACTATTTTTATTTACAATTTGTTTTTATTACCTTTTTTACATTATATTATAGATAATTACAAAATATGTTTTGGATATATTGATATTATATTAGTTATTTTTATATTAATGATATTTATATCATATTCTTATCTAAGACCATATTTTATCAATAATTTCACTTCAATAAACCCATATAATATGGAGATGTGAAAATATTATCTATTATTGTTGATGATATTGTATAAAAAAATTATAAACAATTATATGAATAATTATATTATTCTATTTTTATTGATGTTTCATTCATTGATAAATCATTTATTAATAGTATATCAATGATTTACATGTAGTGTTATTCATTTAAATATATTATTTTTGAAAAACAATGAAATTTTTAAATAATTATTTTAATTCTATGGATAATTATTTGAAATGAACATGTTATTCCTTTGATTTATTAAACATTGAAAAAAATCGATGATTTATTCAATAGATAATTATTTATATTATTATAGAATAATTTATTGAATATATTTATATTAATAAATATATAATTGATTTATTTTATTTATGTATATATATTTATAATTTATATACTTATATATATGTGTGTGTGAATCTAAAATATTGTATGATTTAATATTTATACCTTTTACAAATTGATCATAGGTAATTAATAGATCATTATTGTAAAAATTCATAAACATTCAAAGATTAATAGACATAAGGATTTTATGATTTCTAATCATTTCCCAAATAAAATGCTAAAATCAATGAACTAATTTTATCCATGAATGAAGAGTTTGAATATGAGAATCATATATTCTAGAAAAATCACAGATCATATGATTTTTTTTATTATAATTAGTCTTGATATATCTAGATTGGTCAAATAATACAAAAGTCAATATGTAAGGTTGATGAAATGATTTATGATGTAGGAATTGAGACCATTGATGAAAATATATATTATTAAAAGATTTCTTGATGATTATGGTAAGCCAACATTCTTCTGTTGTAATGAATTTATATTTTTATTATTAGAACTGATATTATTTAACATAGAATAATGAAATTCATTGAGGGATATCAATTTCACTGAATTTCATGTGATTTTATAAGATCTACATTATGAATTTAATGGGATTCCATATTAAAATGATGATGTAGATAAAATATTATTCCCAATGGGAATGTGTTATAAAGTATTACATAACTTCCCCTAATGATTATGTGATGTTTAATTTTAAATATTATAATTTACCAAAGTATCTAAAATAAGGGAATTTTAATTAAAAATATATAATAAAATATTCATTGATTCATTTTTAATAAAAATAAACAAACTATCCACTAATTATTTATTCTATATTCCTATAATTTATATTTTCAGATAATAGTTAAATGTTCCTATAATGCAATGTGGTTAATATTTGATACAGATAAGCACATCATGGATGGAAACATACATTCCCCTAATGATTATTTATAATTGATATTATTTTAGAAAATATTTACTTATTTGGGAAATGAATCTATAAATATCATAATGAGACTTTACATAGATAGAGTTATACAATATTAGATATGTATTTTAAAAAATATTTAATTTTTTAATATTATTTATTTTCCAAATTATCCAAAAAAATATATTTGATTAAAATAAATATAATATTAATATTAATCATTTATGGAAGAGAAAAATGTGGAAATGTTATTTATATATATTTATAACTTTTAATTAATGATTTGAAATTTATTTAATAGATAGGTGTTATAATTTTTTATGCATGCATGGGATAACATTTTATTATTTTTATTATTTTTTGGTATATTTAAATAAATATCTTTCATATAGAAACATTTATGGATGTAATTTTATTGGAAAAATTATTATCAATAAATAAAAAACAATATAATTAAAATTTTACATTGTATAATAGAATAATCACAAACTATATTGGACATCAACAATTTCTGTGAATTCCTCAACCATTTGAATATTTAAAAAGACATTTAATTGTTCACAAGAAATTAGTCTCCCACCACAAAAATTCTTAGATAAACAATATTTCTTCAAGTTGAAAAAAAAATCTATATTATATTTTGAAGGAAATGTTTTTTTGGACATCAAAAATATAAACGGATGAAATTATCAATTTTATTCACCCATCCATATTTAAAATTTAAGATGTAAAACATATCATTGACATTTTTCATGTAGTGGAAAAATTCACCATTATATTATAAAATTATTAAACCTAAAAAGAATGTGGATATATGGATTTCAAGTAAATTTGGAATTCATATCAATGAGACTATATTAGGATTTATCTCCCACATTAAATAAAAATAATAATTATTTACCCTTGACATGAAGAATCGTTATGAATGATATATATAGTTAGTTTTTAGAATAACATCAATCTCTTAAAATTATTAGTTGGAATTCAATTTTTTATTAAAAAATAGTTTCATTGAAGTATAAAAAATTAATATATAAAAAATGTAATAATTATCATGGATGGATGAAGAAACTATTACGGTCAAACTATGTATATTTTTTCCAAAAACAATAAAAATTTATATCATTTGGTTATGTTACATTTTAAAATATATTTATATCAATTTAATGGGTAAAATGTTTTTATATGTTATGGAAAATGTAGATTCAAATATTTATTTTAAAATATAAATATATTTTCCCTCATCATGTTTTTATATAATTGTTCATTTAATAATTTATTTTGTAAAAATATTTAAGAATATTTGAGAAATTCTATTCATGGGGAACTATTATTTTCAAATATATATGAAAATTATAAAGGGATATGTTAAAAGAAATTATAGACAAGAGTCCACTATTATAAAATATATATATATACATTATAAGTGTTTGTTGAGTTCTATGCGGATTATTAATTTTTGAATTAGTTTTGGTTGATCTACATATTTCATGATAGTTGATAGTTGATAGTGATGGTAAAATGACTGATGACCTATAAGTAATTATAATTATATATGATAATGTGAAGTAGGGACATTTAATCATTTTTAATAAGACTTATGATGTTAAAAAATACATATAATCATATGTTTCTAGATTTAATGTATGATATCTAAAACTAAATGATTATTTTTATGATAAATAATCATGAAAATACATTATTTATTATATATTTAGAAATTAGAAATTAATTTTTCTAAATTCAATACATTTAAATGGATAGTACTGTAGGGACCCAACTTCTTCATATCAAACTATTAAAAAAATATTAAAAATTATATAATATTAATTCATTTTAGAATATAAATTTCAAATATCATGGGACAAATAGGTTCATACATCTCTTATACAAAATTAAACTGTAAAATTTCATAACTATCATTGTGGTATATATTTCAAAGTTTCCAATGATCACATATTATTTAAGTGTTATTTCATGAATATCATGAGTGGTTAGAAATTATATATTGTTTTGTGGTGTTTTTTGGGTATGTAAAAGAAGCTAAAAGATAATATCTAAAACATTATGTGAGGGAGGCTACACCATGAGTGTGTCTACTATGACATAAGATTCTATTGGATGTTGTTTATGGTCCTATAAACTGAGCTAGTGATATTAAGTGGAGCGTGTGCTACATCATATGGGATTCTATTGGTTCTATAGATCTTGATTGGTATTAATAATGACAATCAATTTGATTCATGGGGAAATAGGTGGTGAATATTTATGTTACTACCATTACGGGAAATTTGAAGTTGTGGGTTATGTTTGTTGTGTGGGCTCACCCTAGTTAAATATGAATTGCCTATGTTTTACCCTATCGTTTAAAGAGACCAGTTATACAAAGAGTGTTTGTGGTGTGATCTAGTGTACTTCACCATGTTTTATGTTGTTTTACCTTTTTCGACACCAAGGTCATGGGGGGATATGGCATGTTAGGTTTCATTAGAAGGGAAAATTCCAAACCCCCATTTATTTTCAAAATATATCCGATTCGACAATAATAAAATTCCTTATCTTTTGAAATCTCTCAAGAAGAGAATAGTACTCTCCAAACCCTCTTCTTCTCAAAATGAAAGTCAAATGGATGTGTTCTATCTCTCTCCATTATCGGAGACTTGTCATTGTATTGGAATCCTCTTCACATATCTTATCTTCATCAGGAGTGATGCAAAATATTTTCATTGATTGATTAGATTACTATATTTGTTGTTTTTTATTCAATGGATTTGTTTCTTGATCTTCCTCACCGTTGGGTATCCACTTTTTCTTTCAAAATTGGGTGTTTAGTTGATCTTATGATCTAATTATAATAATTATAGTGGTTCAATAAGGGTTTTAAGATTAGTTGAGACCAATATTTTCATTCATGATTTTAAATGTGTTTATACTATTTTTTCATCCATGAATTATGATGATTTTATGATTGATTCCAAATTTATGAGATTTTTCAAATAAGTACTACTTTCAATGGGTTTGAAAATATACATTACATTATGAAAATATATAATGATATGATTTTATGTGCATTATTGAGAAAAAAATATTCAAAATGATATTTTCTTTTTAATGTAATGAAATTTATGAATTCCATTTGTATTTTCCCTCACTCCATCACTCTCTCGTGTGGTAAGAAAGGGTTGGTTATGAGATAAATATTGTACCTCAATATATTATAGTAGATGTCGAAAAGTAGTGAGGGTGTAATATTTGTTGTGGGGATACTATACCACATGGTTTTAATTGTCATTGAATTATAAAAAACCTAACAACTAGAAAAAATAAAATTATAAACAAAGTGTAAAAGTAAAATACAAGTAAATTAAATAATCTAGTAAATATTAAAGAAATAATATAATGATGTCATGGAATGTTAGTATATGTCATGATAGAATGAATATAAGAAAAATTGAAGAAAACTCAATTAATGACTCAAAAGACCACATTCCCAAACCCCACATCAGTTTCATATCCAAACTCAATCCTATCATCAAACAAGAAATCAACTACAAGGACCTTCTTCCTTTACCAATCCTACACCAATATTATCTTCCCAAGTTCCAAATTACGGGCCGAATCGGATTTGAGTATAACTCAATATGTTGACACTAAAGTGTCTAAAAAAACTATTCTATAAATAACTAAAGTATATCAATTGATAAAGATGAGTATTAATCAATTCGAAAATTAATTAAAAAATTACCTTCTTCATCTATGTGCCAGAAAAACTCTAAGGGTAGATTATGACCATGACAAACCCAAACATATAACTAAAGTAAATAACCTTGTTTGGAACATTTCTATAATGCACGTAAGAATTTATTACAACTAATCCACCTTCAAATATATATCCATGGTATAGTCACATTATTCTGGGTCAAAGACCAATAATAATTACCATATCTGGGTCAAATCACTTTAAGCATTAAAACATGGGATTATACATAACCCTCTCTCTATAATCAACATAGAATTGTACAGGGATGAGCCCAATCAACACTAGAATTATATCATATGTTTGTTAATGTTCCATGGATGAGGATGTTATATAGGCATTTTAGTATGGAACAAAATTTACATCTTACAATATAGATATCATAATATCACATCACAATTCTCAATGTTTTATTATATGTGTTTCCATTTTTTCATTCATAATTAAATATAAATTATGTTGAAACAGATTAACAGTTATATCATCAAGTTACAAAAGCCACATTTTCAGGTTTTTATATTAACTAATAAGCTAAGGTGCCATATCATTCCAAGCACACACTATGACATTATCCAATTCCATTATATTTATATTTTTATCACCCAATAGGTATCCATAAGTCATGTCACAGGTTTTTGAAACCAAATGATTTCATGGAATAACACAATTCATTATTTAATTTATTTAGATTCATATTATGTTGTAATAATCACAATATTTCATAATCATTTGAAATTATCAAGATAATGGGTCAATATTACTACCAAATAATTTTAATCAATGATCCAACAATGCTAATAATGTAAAACTCCCATGAGGAAGAAGGTGTAGAGGATTACAATGTTTTTTAGATCCAAACTAATCAATATCAACATCAATAACATAATAAGTCAATTAATTTAACTATAATATTGGCCGAAGAAGGAAGAGAAGAAAGAACCTAACCAGAAAGACTGACATTATATCTTTCACTCAAATGGGTTGTTCATAATGGAGTTTGGACCACAAATATTGTCTGGAGAATTCCCTAGTGTCAAGAGAAGAATATTTATAGAAAAAAAAAATTATAATTCATCCACAAAAAATATTTAAAATTTCATTCTTGGGAAATACATTGTGTGTAATATATTTTCTTGTTGTATATATCATTTTAATGGAATATGCTGGAAAACATGTATCCTCTGATTTAATTTATTAAAACCCTGGAATAATTACATGATGTATAATCTCATTACATGATGTGTAATTTTCTTTTATGTGGGTTTTCATCCCATTTTCCCTTTTAACAAATGAACTACCTTTAATTATTCTCAACATACCAAGAACACATGAATCACTTTATCCTAATTATACCCAGACCACATTTAATTAAAATTGCATTCATCCTTGAATGTTCCGTCTTATTCCCTAAAAAATATCTTCATATAGATCCACTCTTAATTTATAAAAATTCAATCCCACAAAAGACTACATTTCTTCAAATGGTATTCTTTAATGATGAAAACACTATCAAAATAAATGTTAACAAAGAGCTAATAGAGAGACGTTCCTTGGGAAAGAAGAGATCTTAAAACCTCTCCACCTTATAATAGATCATACCAATGATTCTCTAAGAATCACTTTGAGGTATCAGAGGACATATACTACCACTATGTTCACATATCAAAGTCCCTCTATTTTATATCCTCTTAAACTCCCCCAAGATTCTTCTACACTCGAAAAAATAGAAAAGTACTAATAAGAAGGTATATTTAAGTATGATATACAACCTATATCAGATGATTCACAAAGGAAACATCAAGATGAAGATCTATATATGCTTCATTTAACACATGGTAAGGGTCTAGATGATATCATTGCAGTTGAGTATTTAGGAACACATATTGAATGACACTATAGCAGTATGGAACATCTGATGATACAACATGGAACCCACCCTTTCCACTATTTCAAATAGACTGAAAGTTCATGGTTTTAGAATTCCCGATTTTCCGATACATAGTTCCCTTAATCTTGGGGAAATCCAAAAGTAAGATATATGACTAACCTCAAATTTCATTGGTCATCTTCAATGCTGTTCCTATGAATTCTGCTAGCTCTGGGTGGTCACGAACTTATTTCTAAACAACTGAACCTGCTCAGATGTCTCTTAAATGTGACTAGGCCCAACAAGTCTAGACTCACATGCCTCAATCAAACAATGATTCCAACAATATTTCCTTCTATTAAATTCCTCTAATAGTTCCAATTATACTGATACCTAGAATCTAATATTATATGAAAACTCTATTAGTGACGATGTTTCTCCTAAGAACTAACGAATTCAAAAACACAGGATTGTAACATATCATCTAGTAACAAATAAGTCCTCTCATTTTGACCATCATTATATGGATGATAGGTTTTTCTCAAAATAACTCATGATCAGAGAGTGTTCTGAAGACACTCCTCGAAATGAGATGTGAAATGAGGATCATGGTATGAAACGATACTCCTAAAACACTGTGAAACTGAACAACCTCACACAAGTAAATTCTACAAAGATAACCAACTGTGAAGGTTTTCCTAGTAGTCATGAAGTTGGATACCTTTTTTACACAATCACCAACTACCCATACAACATCATTATTCTGGGTTGTTCTAGGAAATCCTATCACCAAATCCATTAGGACATCATTCCTTTTCCACTCACGACTAGTAAAGATTGCAGAAGTCCAACTGATCTCAAATTCTTGGCAATCACCTAATTGAGGGTAAATCATCTGGCCAAGAAAATTTATACCTACTTCTTCATTCCTGAACCCTAGTACTTCAAAATAGGATCATGATATATCTTTGTCAGGCTTGGATGCACTGCCTATCCAGAATCATAAAACTCCCTCATCAGCTCATCACACAAACCTATAGGAACCTATACTCATCCAAGGAGAAAAAAGTAATTTCCACTTCTAAGAGACTATCTTAATAGTGTCACCCCAACATATAATTATTATCTAAGAAGTGAGACATCAATATCATTCAATATTTTGGTCTTATTCTGGTCGTAATGATATGGTATAAAAGATGTCTTAGTTAGATTAATTTTTCCCTGAGACTCTACTACATCCCAATGCATTTTTATAAAGAGTTCCATCATCCACCTCTCCTAAAAAAACATCTATACTTCCTCTGTGTAAAAAATTTATCTCAAAGCATCGACAATGATATTTCCATTTCATGATGATTAAGAATATTCAGATTTTAAATATTATAGATTCTTGATCCACCTCCTTGGCTAAAGGTTCATCTCCCATTGAGAAAAGATGTACCTATGGATCTTTTGAACCATGTATACAAAAAACATGTCACCCATGAGATATTGTATCCAACAAATCAGGGAGTTTACCATTACTATGAACTCCGGATCATGGGTAGTATAATTCCACTTGTGTTGTCTCACCTACCTGGATCCATAAGAAACAACTCGATCCTCCTTCATTAGAACTACTCTAAGTCCAACTCTAGATGTGTCATATTAAAGGACATATACACTAAATTGAACTGGTAATGTGTGTTTAGGTGATGATTTCATCACTATTTTTATCTAAATGAACTATCTTTTGAACGTGTCCCTAGAAACAAACTTCACCCCTTTTGTGGTCCTCATAGACATTGGTGCATCCATGCGGTAAGAATCCTATATATTGTACTGATAATGACCTTATTAAACCAATAAAGCTCCAAATTTCTATGATTTTGTTGTGATTTACCAATGATATAATAGTGGTGTGTTTTATGGGTCCACATACACTCCTTCCATTGAGATAAATATCCCAAGTATTACACTTTATTAATCTGGAAAAGAAATTGGTATGGATTGTCATAAATCTGATGATCAATCAATGTTGTGAGGATGATGTCATGATGATGGGAATTATTGTCCACTGATTGGGATTAATCTAATATATTGATGATGAAAACCACCAAAATAGATCTAAAATGAATTTTATATCATATTCATTAAGTAATTGAATATGGTTAGTGCATTAGTCAACCCAAATAGCATCACTATGAATTCATACAGGCCACACCTTCTTCTAAAAGAATTTTGATGTATGTCTGATTATCTTACCCTCAACTAAGGATATCATATTCTCAATTGAATCATGTATAATATCATATCACCATTAAATTGATAGAAATCATCATTAATGGGTGTCATCGGATACTGGTTCATTACTGTTATCTAGTTCAAACCTTGATAATCAACACATAAATAAAAAGACTCATCATCCACTATGGAGAAGAGAACTGCAGAATCCCAAATAGATGTACAAGTTCATAAGAAACCATTCAATTCCTAATATTCCAAAAAACATTAAAATATTGAATCCCTACTAGTGTCACTTGTTAAGGTGTAATAGAAACTAGTTCTGCTCCTGGCAACAAATCAATTGTGAACATGATGTCTCACTCAAGAGGAAAGTTATAGATTTAGTCTAGGAAAAATAATTAATATATAATCACACTGGAGGAATGTAATTATATATAACATAACCATTTTAAAGATAAATAACAACTATAATAACTATTATAAAAAATCCAATATGCACTGAATTGGTCCACCATGATCGATCTAAAGATCCCACTCACCATGGTGAAAATACTGTGTCATTATGGAGATAAGATGGTAAATACCCTCCTTTAATAGCTTATATGGGTCTCATATAGAACTAAACAATCCATAAAAATAATTAAGTCGAAGCCTATCATTTTTATCATGAACTATTCCAAAAATAAGAGGTATCCACTAATCTCTATTGGGCATGTCTTGAAACAATTTATGTTTTTTTACTACACTACTATTTGTGGGTCGATGCTTAAAAACCCATATATTTTTTCCACATCCAAGACAAAAATCTTTAAAAAATATATTATAAAAGGTTCTTTGATGCTCTTATATGTAACACCCCAAACTTCTACGGTACACTTCTCTTTGAATAATGAAATAGCGTGTGTTGTACACAACATCAAGTTCTAACACACCACAACCAATCAAACTAGCTGTTAGGAATAGTTATACCCAATTTTTGAAATTTATGAATTATATTTTTCAAAATGGACATCATTTTTGGATTCAGAATATCGAAATTAGCCTAGGGTGAATTTTTGGTTTTTTCTGAAAAACATCATTTTTTGATGAATAGTGAAACCACTAAGTGGTAGTTAAAAAAACTGAATTTTTCATAAAACATAATTTTACCGATTCTGTGGGTGGAATTTTGGAAACCTGAGAGACACGGCTAATAACAATAACTATAATGTGGTTCATTGAGATGAAAGTAATTTTTGGTGAATAGTAACTTTTTACTTTTATTTATCACAGTTAAAAGTAAATAGGGTAATTAAGGGTAAAAATAATATTAATATTACACTAACTCATGTCCTAATTCTATTGGATACGCTTAATTCGACCAAAAACAACCTTAGGAATAAAATATTATCATTTAGGTCCACTTGGATTAGATTAGGACATTTATTATTAATTAATTTAAAGAAGAGTTAAAAGAGTAAAAATCAAGGTTTATTTACGAAAACATTTTTAATATAGCGTTAAAAATAAGATAAATTAGATTGTAAATATTAATTAGAAATCTAAATATATTTCCTACATAATCATATTTTATTTATAATTTTTAGACGTTTAATAATTTAATTTATTTATGACACAATGATGATGCAGTAATTACCGTAATAGTGAAAAATTATAATAATTGATATTATAAATACACAAATAATTATAATTAGAGACATTCTATGAATTAAATTAATTTAATAGGTTAATATGACATTTTAGGAATGATATAATTAACTTTTTCGAAGTAATAATTCTGTTATGATTTTCACAAAAATCAATTTTCCAAATAGTGTCAAAATTGACATAAAAGAGTTTTTAAAACTAATATTATATTAATTTCTTAAAAATATAAGTTTCATCCAAGAGACTTATATCAGGATAGGTGTATCATTAATGGACCACATTGGGGTCTCTTGGAGTTATATATTAAGTTTATTAACTATATAATATAAAAATACAATGTGACATGGTAAGTGTCAAACTAATTAACTAAGAGTTAAAACTAAAAGATAAGGTTAATATAATGACCCAAACCTGTCTAAATTCTATTGGTTGAGTGGTTTTCTACCCATCCCCACCTTAAAATTTGAAGAATCCACTTTGGAGACATTATAAACCGAATATTAATTTATTATAAAATAATATTTCTAGCTTTTCCAAAGGTGCCCCTCACCACTCTTATAAAAGGGCACTCCCCCATCTCATTAATTCACACATTCAAAGCCATTTTTCTCGGCCAAACTCTTCCCAAATACTATCTCAACATCCCTAAATTTATCATAGAGGCCTTAATTTAGTCGTAATGCCAACCCAACGAGCCCTTTGGATCAAATCAAACGGAAGAACCTGAAGAAGAAGTAATGATTTCACCACCATTTTTCTAGTTCCTTTCTTCTTCCACTTCTTCTTTATTTGTTATTACCATTCTAAAATAATAACTCCAGTATCTTATATATATTGTGTTGTTATTATAAATATGGTACAACCGTATTCATTATTCTATCCATCCTTTTAATAACATGTCACCATACGTGCATACATACGGCTTACCGTCTCCACGTCGTGGCGTAATTGTTATTCACTAAATAATTATTTGGATGGGTATAATAATGATGTGTAATTAATTTAAATAATAAATATAACATTATAATGATTCTGTATATATGATATACCATCCATTTTATATATTATTTTAATATCAAATTAATGATATTGTCGCTCAGGCGTACGTACGGACTACTGTCTCCACGAACGCGATGAGATTCATTCTCCATCATATCCATTCAAGCCTATTTCTCATTTGATGATTAATAATAGTATCTATGAACTTGATATCATTCTAGATATGATTAAGATAGAACCTATCCATGAAAAACATGGCTTATGTAACAAAACATATAAAAGAAAACGTGTAAGCTAACACCCGAAACAACGATAATACTAAGATATTATTAACAAATCAATGTTAAAAGATCATATATGATATAATATTAATGTATATGATTATTGTATAATTTAATAACTATTATTTCACCATTATACATGATTTTATCCTCTCCTCAACCAAGTAAAAGAACTAGGTATGGTTTATTTCACAATCTCTTCATTATCCGAGGTTTTTTATACGTAATAATCTACTGGGATCTCTTTATCATCCACATCCATGTTTCTTAAAAATGTCTTTCAATTTTTTTTACTATTTACAAGAATATGGGTAAAAGTCATTTATACCCTTGTTCACTTTTATAAGTGGTTTATAAAGGAATATTTCCATCATTTCCAAATAAGGTCCTTTTAACCTTTTTGACAGAATTAAGGTAATAATGTTTTTTAACTTATACGGCAGGTGCGGCTATTTTCCGCTATTATAAAATCATCGAGGCTTCCCTTACAAGATTATAAGAATATTTTCTATGAAAATGTTTTATTTTATAAATATATTCCTCTTAAATGATTTCAAAAAAGAAAGAAATATTTCTCTAAAAAGATTTTTGATTTTATCTATGTCAACATCCATTGATGGATTTTAAGCTTATTTGAAGTTGATTTATTATGATACAAAACTTCCATATTTTATTGATGATTTTGTGATATGTTTGACAATGGATGTGATATTTTTATACCATTCAGGGATTATGAAGAAAGTATTGACATTTATTATTCTAGTTTTAATACAAATGTTTATGTTATGTTTAAACCTGTTCATATGAGGAATGCATTGGACTTAATATGAGACGGGTGGAGCCCGCTATAGCTCCTTGATGCATTGGTAGGTCTCAAGAGACAAACTAGTGTCTTGGAACAAGGCTTTGAAAAAATATTATTTGTAGTCTTGGCATGAGGCCTTGGCTATGTGGTTATGATAGTCTGGCATTATGCATTCCATCATTATGAAAGTGGTTATTGATATTTCATGTGATTATTCGATTAGTAGAATATTCATGTGAATAAGTAAATGGAATTAATTCATTTTATTTTTTTCCATACTATGTTGATGTTCATGTTTAAAAGGATTTTGTTTTAGTTAGAAATTGCCTTAAATTTTTATTCTTATTTATGAAAGTTTCCTCTATATTGTTATCCTTACTGGTTATTTGTGCTCACCCCTTTTCAATGTTTTAGTTTTCCCAGGATGTGAAGATATAAATTATGAATGACCTGAAAGGACAGTATGAGGGGATAAGAGTGTGGACTATGGAGACTATGTTGTTGTTGTTTTCATTTTTATGATGTAATGTAAATCTTTATGAATATATCTAGTGTTTCCAATGATACTAAACTAATCGGTATTTCGTGATTTGATCTTTCTTGGGATCATGCCAATGTAATGTAATAATACACTGACTCTGGGTAACTGGGGTCAGGGCGTTACAGTTGGTATCATAGGAAGCTTAGTACAAACCTTGGAAGCTAGATTTATATAGACTCTGATTAGTGCTCATAGACCTAAGATGGACTTTGAGGATTAGTATAGAAGAACTTCATAGAATTTTGGTATTGTAGGGATTTTGTGAGTTTTCCAAGCAATACATCCCTGCCTGGATATGAGAAGGTAGAGGTGGCTCTAGCACAGATGTACCTAGGGGTAAAACCCGAAAACACCGCTTTGAGATAGACTCGAACGGGAACTGGTGCACGACAACGGGGCTTGCTGCACTCTTTGTTACGACACTCCCATGGGATATGCTTATCATAACTCTCATTTTCTTTACAAATAATTAAGAAGGGTTTATGAGTATATACATCTTCAAAGAAAATATTTTTATGATTATGGATTATATCCATAAATAGTTCAATTTATGTTAAGTGTTTTATAAGTATGGAATTATGTATTTTGATTCATAAACTGATCTAGTTTATGCCATTATTTAGAAATGGTTCCTAGTGGAAGAAATGGAAACTGTATCAATGCACACACTCCATGTAGGGATTTACCTACTTATCAAGATAATTATAGTGGAGCTGGTGATGCAACTGGTGCCGATCAGCTAATCACCATACTGGGACAACCCACTCAGGTTATGAAAAATAACCTTACGCGTTTGGAGCACCCTGATCTGCAGCGTGGAGGATCAATGTTAGATCACTTCATGAGGCAACAACCACCAACGTTCAATTGGAGTACAAATCCCTTAGTAGCTAAGCAATGGATAAATTCCCTAGAGAAAATATTTCAGGCTTTAGGAAGTAGTGAAACAGAAAAAGTTATCATGGAAGTTTACCACCTCACTGAATATGCTGATCAATGGTGCTCAGTGATTCAAAACATGAAGGAAGATGATGAAGTATCAAACATGAAACTAAGGGAGTTCAAGGATCTGTTCTTAGAAAAATACTTTCCTCGTGACCATCGAGAAGATATGGAAAAACAATTTCTAAGGCTGAGACAAAAGGAGGATCAGAATGTCGCAAAGTATGAGGCTAACTTTACAAGGTTACCGAGGTATGCTGGAGATTATATATGTAACCCAAGAAGTAAGATTGATAGTTTCTTTTATGGGTTAAAACCATTTCTCCGTCGAGCATTAGTCTCACAATCCTTCTCGTCATATGAAGACAATGTCTCATGTGCTATCAAGATTGAGAAAGAAGTCTCAAAGTTTTATGACTTTAATGAAAAGTAAGAGAAGAAGAGATCTCCTGCTCAATTTGGGAATGTAAATAAGGGGAATAAGGGAATGTTTGAATATCCATCCTATGGTAAATGTGGGAAGAAACACCCCGGTACTTGCTTAAAAGTAATAGGAGTCTGTTACAAATGTGGTGAAAAATGCCACCAAGCTCGTGATTGTAAGGGAAAGAAGGAAGCTACTGATGTTCGGTGCTACAATTTCCGGGATATGGGACATTATGCAAATGAATGTCCTAAGAGTCCTGGGAACTTACCTCAGAAAAGGCCAAGGGATCAAGTCCAAGAATATGATATCACTACTACTGAGGTAGAAGCTCTGAAAGACATAGTGGTAGGTAATTTAATGGTTTCTTCAAGTTTAGCAAATGCATTATTTGATTCTGGATCATCGCATTGTTTTATATCTTCCTAGTTTGCTAAGAAAATTATATATTTCCAATTTGATTTATCAAGGGAGTTTTCAATTAAAACTCTTAAGGGAAGTATCACTGCAACAATGTTTTGTGAATCAGTCCCCATTAGAGCACATAAATGTTCTTTATCCACTGATCTCATCGTCATACCTATGATTGAGTTTCATATAATACTCAGTATAGATTGGCTTTCGGACTATGATGCAAAGATTTATTGTAAGAAGAAGGAGGTTACGATTTTTGATTATGATGATAAGGAACACCTTATCATTAGAGAATAATCGTCAGAACCTAATTCTTATCTAGATCCACCCCCACTAGCTCAACCAAATTCAATTATTGGGGAGGAAGATGATGAGATGATTGTGGGTGAGAAAAGGAATGTTAAAATAGATGAGGTAACTATTGTGAAAGAATATGTAGATGTGTTTCCAGACGATTTACCTGTACATCCTCCAGAACAAGAAGTTGAGTTTTCCATTGATTTAATTCCTGGATCAGGGCCTATATCGAAGACCCCTTATATAATGGCCACAATAGAATTAGTTTAACTAAAGAAACGACTATAGGAATTGAGTAATATGGGATTTATTCTCCCTAGTGTTTCTCCATGGGGACCCCCTTTTCTTTTTGTTAAAAAGAAAGATAGATCTATGAGGTTATGTATCGACTATAGGGAGATCAATGCTATAACAATAATGAACAAGTATCCCCTACCTCGTATTGATGATTTATTTGACCAACTGCATGGAGCACAATACTTTTCAAAGATTGACCTTCGATATAGATACCATTAGTTGTGTGTGAAGAAGGAAGACATTCCGAAGAAAACATTTCAAACCAGGTACGGGCATTACGAGTTTACAGTAATGCCTTTTGGATTGCCTAATGCACCCTCTATATTCATGGATCTGATGAATAGAGTTTTCAAGGAATATCTTAATGAATTTGTGTTGGTATTTATTGATGGTATCTTGATATAATCCAAAATATATGAAGATCATGAAAATCACTTGCGCATTATCCTGAAGACTCTGAGATGACATGAATTATATGGGAAGTTTAGCAAGTGTGAATTCTAGCTTCAGGAGATTTCATTTTTTGGCCATATTGTCTCTAAGGATGAAATCTCTGTTGATCCTTATAAGACCAAGGAAATCCAAGAATGGGCAGTACCTACGAGTATAACTAAGGTAAAAGTTTTATTGGTTTGGTAGGTTATTATCGACATTTCGTCCATAATTTTGCCCGATTGGATAACCCATTAACAAAGCTCACACGTAAAGGGGTTAAATTTGTTTGGAAAAAAGAGTGTGAAGAATGTTTCGAAGAACTGAAGAGAAGATTAGTCAATGCACCTATATTGACTCTACCATCTGGGAATGATGGGTTCGTTATTTATAGTGATGCATCGATGAATGGACTTGGTTGTGTCCTTATGCATAATGATAGGGTTATTGCATATGCATCACTACAGTTGAAAATTCATGAACAAAACTATCATACTCATGATCTCGAGTTAGAAGCTGTGATCTTTGATTTGAAGATATGGAGGAACTACCTCTATGGTGAAAAATGTAAAATTTATACTGATCACATGAGTTTGAAGTATATTTTCTCACAAAAATAACTCAACATGAGGCAAAAGAGATGGCTTTAATTACTCAAGGATTATGATTGTACGATACACTACCACCCGGGGAAAGCAATCAAGGTGGCAGATGCTTTGAGAAAAAAAGATCATGGATTTTTGAACAATATGAGAATCTAATGGGATCCAATTTTCATGGATCTAGTGAAGATGGACATGGGAATAACCATGGAAGGTGAAACATCAGTGCGTTTTCAAATGGTTTCCAAACCATATTTACTAGAAAGGATTAAGAGTTCTCAGACCGACGATAAAGAATTTCAAAAGAAGATTAAAGCTGTGAATGATGAGAGATTGAGAGAATTTGTGTATGAAGAAGGAATTTTGAAATTCAGGAAGAGGCTTTGTGTTCCCGATATACCTGATCTAAAAAGGGAATTTCTGGATGACGCTCATAGTTCCAATTTCTCTATACACCCTGGGAGCACCAAAATGTATAGATATTTGAAGGAAATTTTTTGGTGGGACAACATGAAGAGGGAGATTCCTGATTTTGTGTCAAGATGTATAGTTTTTCAACAACTGAAAGCTGGAAGGCAATAACTTGGTGGAGTATTGCAACCTCTTCCCATACCTGATTGGAAATGAGATAATATTACGATGGACTTTTTCATGGGGCTACCAAAGACTCCTAGAAGGAACGATTCAATATGGGTCATTGTTGATCGTCTTACCAAGTCAGCACATTTTCTTTCTATAAGGGAAGATTTACCACTTGAACGACTTGCAAAACTATATATTAATGAAGTTTTGAGACATCATGGAGTACCCCTATCGATTATTTCTGATCGTTACCCCCGTTTTACTTCAAGATTCTGGAAAATTCTTCAAAAAGCCTTGGATACTAAACTTCTTTTGAGCACTACCTACCACCCTCAAATAGATGGACAATTAGAACAGACAATTCAAACCTTATAAGACATGTTGAGATCCTGATCACTTGAATTTTAGGGTATGTGGGATCTATATTTACCTCTGGTAGAATTTTCCTACAATAATAGCTTCCATTCGAGTATTCTTATGGCACCATATAAAGCATTATACGGAAATTGATGTTGCACACCAACATGTTGGGATGAAATTGGTGATAGAAAACTAGTAGGCCTAGAACTGGTGGAGGAAACGATGGAAAAGGTGAAGGTAATCCAAAACCATATCAAAGCATCCCAAATTAGGTAGAAGAGCTATTACGATAATCGAAGGAATTATTTGGAATTTCAAGTCGGTGATCATGTTTTCCTTAAGGTATCTTCATGGAAGGGAGTTATGAGTTTCGGTAAGAAAGGTAAATTGAGTCCCAAGTACATCGGACCATTCAAAATTCTGGAACGAATTGGGCCTGTAGCTTACCGATTGGCAATGCCGCCAAGTCTCTCCCTAATTCACGATGTGTTCCACGTATCTCTGTTGAAGAAATACATGCATGACCCAACACATGTACTTGCCTATGAGGAATTAGAACTGGAACCCGATCTGTCTTATTGCGAAGAGACTGTCAAGATTCTTAATACGAGAGAACAAGTACTGAGAATCCAGATGACTCGTCTGGTAAAAGTCTTGTGGAGAAACCATAAGATGGAAGAGGCAATGTGGGAACCTGAGGAACTTATGATGAAGAACCACCTGAGTCTTTTCACAAGGTAGTATTCTTGAAATTTTGAGGACGAAATTATTTTAAGGAGGGGAGAATGTAACACCCCGAGCTTCTATGGTACACTTCTCTTTGAATAATGCAATAGCGTGTGTTGTACACAACATCGAGTTCTAACACACCACAACCAATCAAACTAGTCGTTTTGAATAGTAATACCCACTTTTTGAAATTTATAAATTTTATTTTTCAAAATGGACTTCATTTTTGGATTTGGAATATCGAAATTAGCCTTGGGAGAATATTTGGTTTTTTTCTGAAAAACTTCATTTTTTGATGAATAGTGAAACTACTAAGTGGTAGTTAAAAAAACTGAATTTTTCATAAAACATAATTTTACCGCTTCTACGAGTGGAATTTCGAAAATCCGAGAGACATGGTTAATATCAAAGACTAAAATGTGGTTCATTGAGATGAAAATAATTTTTGGTGAATAGTAACTTTTTTACTTTTATTTGCCACGGTTGAAAGTAAATACGATAATTAAGGGTAAAAATGATATTAATATTACCCTAACACATGTCCTAATTCTATTGGATAAGCTTAATTCGACCCAGAAAAACCTTAGGAATAAAATATTATCATTTAGGTCCACTTGGATTAGATTGGGACATTTATTATTATTTAATTCAAAGAAGAGTTAAAAGAGTTAAAATCAAGGTGTATTTACTAAAACATTTTTAATATAAAGTTAAACATAAGATAAATTCGATTGTAAATATTCATTACAAATATAAAGAGATTTACTACATAATGATATTTTATTTATAATTTTTATACATTATATAATTTAATTTATTTATGACACAATGATGATTCAGTAATTACCATAATTGTGAAAAATTAAAATAATTGATATTATAAATACCCAAATAAATATAATTAGAGTATTTTTATGAATTAGACTAATTTTCTAGGTTAATATGACATTTTAGGAATTATTTAATTAACTTTTTTCGAAGTAATAATTCTGTTGTGATTTTCACAAAAATTAATTTTCCAAATAGTGTCAAAATTGACATAAAAGAGTTTTTAAAACAAATATTATATTAAATTCTTAAAAATAAAAGGATCGGCCAAGAGACATATAACATGATCGGTGTATCATTTATGGACCACATGTGGGTCTCTTGGAGGTATATAGTATGTTTATTAACTATATAATATAAAAATACAAAGTGACATGGTAAGTGTCAAACTAATTTACAAAGAGTTAAAACTAGAAGATAAGGTTAATATAATACCCCAAACCTATCTAAATTCTATTGGTGGAGTGGTTTTCGACACATCCCCACCTTAAAATTTAAATAATACACTTTGGAGCAATTATAAACTGAATATGAATTTATTATGAAATAATATTTCAAGCTTTTCCAAAGGTGCCGCTCACCCCTCTTATAAAATGGCACTCCACCTTCTCATTAATTCACACCTTCAAAGCCATTTTGCTCAGCCAAGATCTGCCAAAATACTCTATCAACCTCTATCACTTCATCCTAGAGGCCGTCCTTTAGTTAGAAAGTCAACCTATGGATACCATTTGATCAAATCAAAAGGAAGAACCTGAAGAAGAGGTAAGGATTTCACCACCCTTTTTCAAGTTCCTTTCTTCTTCCACTCCTTCTTTCCTTGTTATTAACATTCTAAAATAATAAATCTAGTATCTCATATATACTATGATGTTATTATAAATATTTTACAACCATATTCAGTATTCTATCCATCATTTGAATAACATGTTACCATACGTGCGTACATTCGGCTTACCATCTCCACATTGTGGTGTAATTGTTGTTCAAAAAAATATTATTTGGATGGGTAAAATAATGATGTGTAATTCATCTAAATATTAAATATAACATGATAATGATTCGGTATATATGATATAACATCCAATTATATATTATTTTAATATCAAAATAATGATATTGTCGCTCGTGCATACGTACGGACTACCGTCTCCACGAACGCGATGAGATTCATTCTCCATCGTATCCATTCAAGTATAATTCTCATTTGATGATTAATAATAGTATATAAAGACATGATATCATTCTGGATATTATTAAGATACAACCTTTCCCTGAAAAACACAGATTACGTAACAAAACATATAAAATAAAACGAGTAAGGTAACACCCGAAACAACGATAATACTAAGATATTATTAACAAATCAATGTTAAAAGATCATATATGATATCATATTAATGTATATGATTCTTGTATAATTTAATAACAATTATTTCACCATTATATAGGAGGTTAACCTACCCTCAACCAAGTAAAAGTACTAGGTAAGGGTTATTTCACAATATCTTCATTATCCGAGGTTGTTTATATGTAATAATATACTGGGATCTCTTCATCATCCACATCCATGTTTCTTAAAAATGTATTTCAAATTTTTTTCACTATTTACAAGAATATGGGTTAAAGTCATTTATACCCTTGTTCACTTTTATAAGTGGTTTCTAAAGGCATATTTCCATCATTTTCCAAATAAGGCCTTTTTAACCTTTTTGACAGAATTAAGGTAAGAATGTTTTTTTATCTTATACAGCGGGTGCGGCTATTTTCCGCCGTTATAAAATTGTCTAAGCTTCCCTTACAAGATTATAAGAATATTTTATATGAAAATGTTTTATTTTATAAATATATGACTCTTAAATGATTTCAAAATTTAACGAGATATTTCTCTAAAAAGAGTTTTGATTTCATCTATGTCAACATCCATTGATGGATTTTAAGATTATTTGAAATTGATTTATTACGATACAAAACTTCCAAATTTTATTGATGGTTTTGTGATATGTTTGACCGTGGATGTGATATTTTTATACCATTCATGGTTTATGAATATAGTATTGACATTTCGTATGTTATTTTTAATACGAATGTTTATGTTATGTTTAAACCTGTTCATATGAGGAATGCATTGGACTTAATATGTGACGGGTGGAGCCCGCTATAGCTCCTCGATGCATCGGTGGGTCTCATGAGACAAACTAGTGTCTTGGAACAAGGCCTTGACAAAATCTTATTTGTAGTCGTGGCACAAGGCCTTGGGTATGTGGTTATGATAGTCTGGCATTATGCATTCCATCATTATGAAAGTGGTTATTGATATTGCATGTGATTATTCGATTAGTAGAATATCCATGTGAATAAGTAAATGGAATTATTTAATTTTATTTTTGCCATTCTATATTGAAGTTCAAGTTTCAAAGTCTTTTGTTTTAGTTATACATTGCCTTAAATTTTTATTATTATTTATGAAAGTTTTTGCTATATTGTTATCCTTACTGGACATTTGAGCTCACCCCTTTTCTGTGTCTTATTTTTCCCAGTATGTGAAGATGTAAATTATGAATGACATGCAGGGATAGTATGAGGGGATAAGTGTGTGGACTATGGAGACTATGTTGTTGTAGTTTTCATTTTTATGATGTAATGTAAAGCTTTATGAATATATCTTGTGTTTCCAAGTCTACTAAACTAGTCGGTCTATCGATATTTGATCTTTTTTTGTGATCATGCCAATGTTATGTAATAATATACCGACTCTGGGTAATTGGGGTCAGTGTGTTACATTATATCAATCAAATTAGAAGCTAAGGTAGATGGTATAAAAATTATAACTGTAATGGTATGCAGTCCTGCATCCACGTTAACAGGAGTAGCCTTAATAACATGAATCTGAGTTTTCCATTTTCCCAAAGCTAAATTACGACTACCCTATGCTATTTCCATTTCATGGAACTTCTTATCATACATTAGGGTACAATGTACCCTAACTCATTCTGAACATCCAATTGAACTCCAGATACTATAATACTATGGAGTAGTTGAGAATCTTCTCGACTCTAGTTCTTTTACTGACTCCATGTGACTACACTACTATGAATAGATTTCATAGAAACTATAATGATGACACAGTCAACCACAAATATGAAACTATATTTTGGGTTAGGAGACTATTTGTTCTTATGGCCAAACATTACACTCTAAAATCATTGAAATAGAATATATTCTTGAGATGGTTTTCCACTGACGTGACATCACTACCCACTACATCCATAAAAGAATCATGCATAACGAATATTCATAACAACTGAAGAAGAACTCCCTAACCCCCTACTAAAAAAGATTCTTTACATCATGACTCCTCTCTTATATTCCCTTCCATGATTCTTGTCTTGTTCTTCATGTCCTCATAACTTCATAAAAATTAACTTTTTAACTACAACCTGATATCATATGGAATACCATCATAAACATTTCTCTCCCTATTGATCTCATCACCTAACGAAGACTGCAAAAAGTGTCACAAGTCGATAAAACAACAAGAATATTCGGTCATTGAAAAGACCTCCTACATCAGATACAAGAAGGAAAAATTGTTTTCTTCTCTAAAATTACGATATATAATTGAATTAAGAACATCTTCTCAAATTCAATCCAAGATAGATCATCATACTACCCTTTTTCAGAATATCCCACCAATACTTTTATGTCCACGAATCGTATTCATAGTAAGATTATACATCCTATATATGGGTTTCTCAATATTCTTAAATATTGGCTAGACTAACTTAATTCAGAACTTAACTGCATGGGGTCCTCCTTACCCAGAAAACATTGTTCGTTGTTGAAGTTGAAACTATATTGTCAACTCAGACATCAAAAGAATGATATGTATAGTCTCCCTTTCCATGGATCATATGACAACCATGAATATTTCGAAAATTTGAACATGTATATGCTCCTCAATGTCTACATCATTCTTCATTTATTATATATAAGGATCATTTTGATTCCCACACAACTGATGCTCTTATCAAAGATGATGGTGATTCATTTTCTTCATAATAAAAATGCACTACAAAATGAATTGGATAACAAAATGGTCAACCCCAAAAGATGACTAAAAATAAAGAACCACTAACTCATGGTCTCTCAAGAGATAGATTACAATTATTTTTGAAAGAAATGAAAACTAATTTCATCTATCCAGGGAAACATATATCTCATATCACATTTTTAAAGGAATGTATATATTACATGAAATAGAAATAGATATGTCCCTTTCAAGGAAAATTCATATCTATATAACCATACATGCACATTTGGATACACATATTCTCATAATACGCCATTAAAGTCCATTAGTACACAAATAAATAGATAATAAAATCATAAAATGATAACATCAAACAACATTTGACCAATCCATGGTGAAATAACATCAACTATAGCAAGAACACAACATAAATATCAAATCCCTTCCCTCAGTCTCTCATAATTTCCTCATACATGGGTAAGATAATCATATTATTAAGATCGTTACTATGCCCTAAGAAGCCGAAAAACCATACTATATTTCCAAAATATTAAAGTAGAAAAATAAACTTCATCCTTTGATATCACTTTGAAACATTCCCCATTCCAAATATCTATCACGTGGCTAGAATGGGTTGGTTATGGAAACTCAAGTGCACCTACTGATATGTCAGAGGTAGATGATTAGTAGCAGAGGTGTAAAATGTATAGTTGGTTGACTATACCCCCTTGCATGATGTTTCATTGCAGTAATAAACTAACCATAATAAATGGAAATATTCTATAATAATAAATAATAAAGTAATAATGTAACATTGTGATGAATTATAACTATATTTTGTTCTAGAATCAATAGATGGGAAAGACTAGAAGACTCAAAGAAAGACTAAAAATTCCCCAGTCTCAAACCCACATTGCTCTAATCTCCAAAATTCATTACATCAACACACAGAAAATCTACAACATGGTCCTTTTCCATTGTCCAATTACGAATTGACATAATATTTTTAGGTAACAAATGGTGGCCCAAAATGTGTGTGAGTTTATCATTTTTGGTCAACACCGTGATGTATAAACATACTATTATGATATGATGTGTATGAAACCAAGAGAAAAAAAATTGAATTAAATAATTTAACAATTAACAAAATACATACAAACCCTTCTTTGGCCTCATGATGGAATATAATTTTAGCACGACTTATGACCATCCCAACCCCAACAATAAAACCATGTTAAAATTAAAATCATTAGATCGAGGATCAAATATATTTGATCATTTCTTATGATCATTCCCCCCAACACCATATAACTATTGTATAGTTAAAACAATCTGGGTTGAATCCCTAGAAGAATCACAACATTATAGTGAAATCCCAATAGGGATTACAAGAAGCTACATGGTATATATTTCTCTCTTTTGTCATTAGAGTGAGGGTCTAGGGGGAGCCATCTCAATATCAACATTACAACATATAAGTGTGAATGTTCTGGAGCCAATCACTATATATAATAATTACATCATTGAACACAATTCCCCTCATACCACAGAGATATCACAATATCACATCACACTTCTCAATTGTTAATTATCTTAATTACCATTTTTACTTTATATTACACTAAAATCTAAATCAAAACTCAGTAATAGTTATATCAAGAATAAAAAATATACGATTTATGGATTTTATATCAAGAAATAACCTAAGGTGTCATATCATGGCATACCCACTTTAATCCATTATTCAATTTGACTCTATTTAAGGTTCTCTCACCCAATGGGTTACAATAAGTCATGTCAGTAGCCAATTGAAACGAAAGGAATTCATGGTATAATACGATTCATTGTTTAATTGATTTATAGACACATTATTTTTTCACAATCAAAATTTTATATAATCATTGGCAATTATCAAACCATGGGTTTAAGATTTAGACCACCTATCATTAACTGATGATCCAGCAGTGCTTCTAATAGAAAACACCAATGATGAAGAATTTTTTGATGATTTTAATGTGGTTCCAAGATCAAAACATATCATGATCAATCCCCAAAAGTTAATCATTCTCAGTATTTCACTACAATACTTGGAGGAGGAGAAAGAGAATGGAGACATCTAACTGAAAAAAGATACAGGGTATTTCTCACATAAATGAAACATCCAAAAGGGAGGTTGGAACTTCAGAATCACAAAGATAATTCCCAAGGGTTGATAGGAGAAAGGATTCATCTGATAAAATGTTAATTCCTACATAGAAAAGCCTAAAACAGTCAGTCATGAAAATACATGACAAGTAATGTAGCTACATGTCCTATAAATCAACTTAACAGAATTCATCGACACCCCAATCAACTCAGATTTAATTTATTAAAACACTAGAATAATAAGATGACCTGAAACCCCTTTATAGGATATGTAAGTTTCATGTAGACGGGTTTTCATCGCATTTTTTCTTTTAAGAACCCGACCACCCTTTTAAATCCTCCACTTACCATGAACCAATGATAAAACTTAACACCTTTATATCCAACAACCATTAACATAGACAAACACAAATCCCCATAATAACATATCATTATACAGTTGATACTGATTTTATTATGTTTTAATGAAACAACTAAAGTAGGGTTATTAGAAGAAGAATGAAATTTGAAAAAATCGGTAAAAGAGATTACATCTTCCTCGAAATGCTTCATTTAAATTTCTTATTAGGGCATTAGAGTTGGACATACGAGAAGACCATAACCTCTAAAATTTACCCAGGGAAGTATAAAAGAGAAATTTTTTGGGGCTGGATGAGCCAGAAGGCTACAAATGGAGTGATTGGGAGAGGGAGGATGTTTCCTTTTAAAAGAGAGGATAAGGTCACTTTAGGAAACTCTAAATTTTTTTAATTTACAATAAAATAAAACCCTACCATAAAATCCAAAGTGTCTCAAATTAAAAGGTAAGATGATATAGGGTTGTAATATCACCAAACAATAAATTTTGGACAACTTATTTTGTCAATTAAAACTGTATCATTTTAATTGACACATATTTATTCTATTAAATTTTAGTTTTGGTAATAACATTCTAAATATTTAATGGTAATGAATATTTACTTATGAGGTGTTAATTTTACATAAATGGATACTTCATGAAATTTTTGAACTTATAATTATAACTTTTAAATTTTTAAATATATGTATGCTTTTAATATAATTTTACAAAATGTTTTGTTTATAAAATGTCAATAGTGACAATTTTGAGACAATTAATTTATTAGACTTTAAATAAAATTCACACATTAGATAAAATTGAAGAAATATATTTTAATAAACTCCTAAAATATAATAGTCATCTAGAAAAACTGTGGATCACATTAAATAGTTCATATAATATTTCATATAATATTTTTAAAAATATTTATTTTATATTTATATTAATAAAATAATTTTTACTTCACTAATGTGTCATTATTAATGGTATGTATTTAATCTTTAAAAATTAAAAAAAATTATATGATGTAGTTAAATTAATTTGATTCCTAATGACTATTTACTCAATAATTTTATGATGATTATCACTAAATTAAATTTATTACACTTTAAAGAAATAAGAGAGTGATATGTTGTCACTTTCTTTTGGTTTTAATAATAATTAAATCAATTTCATGGAAAAAAGTAAATGAAATGAATTTATTCCAACACTTAGGTGATATGGGTTTACTTATATTCATCCAAGAGAATTTTGGAAGGTGTTAGGGTAATTTTATAATCTATTTTTTACCCTTAATTACCTGATTTACCTTTAACAATGGTAATAAAAATAATTACCAAAGTTACAATTCATAATTCTTAAATAATAAAACTATCCCATTAACATAATTTGGAATCACTGATTCAAAATATGGAATCAATTTTTATTATTTCAAAACATAGAAGCTTCAGTAATTAATTTAATATTAATTCTCGATGTCAAAACCAAAATGTGGGTTTTTAAGATGAAATATCTACCAAAATAATGACCTGTGTTTATGTACAATTTAAAAGTGAAATCACATACAATGACCTAAATGTTATTAAATGATAAAATCTAAATTCAATTATTCTATAAAACAAATTAAAAATATAATCTAACTATATAAATAAATTACATGAAAAGGTTGTTTTGAATTAAAATGTAGTTTTTTTCAAAATTCATTAAAATTAGAATTTAATCTGAAAAAATAAAATAAATTAATTAAAAGTTAATTTTTATGTCATGATTCGAAATAAGAAGTTTATCTTGTCAAATTTATCTTATAAGTGTCTAAAAAACTAGATTTAAATTGCATCAGCCATCAAAAGGAGGTAAAACTGCATTTTGTTAAAATATTTCATCTATCCAAACAAATGATTTTGTTCTCATACCATATTCTAAAAAATGCTTACGATTAATGATAAGGTTATAAAATAAAAATTGATGTTAAGAATATTCATCGCATCTAGTTTATATCCCATTAAATAAAAATATTTTAATAATATTTCATTGTGTAGTGAGACTCCATATCGCATACAATGAAATCTATCGAGGAATGTCGCTTCTGCATGTAACGCATGCCAAGTCAGTGTTTCATGTAGTGAAAGAATCATTTAGGTGTTTTTATAACATAATATGAACATGTTTCATTTATACATTGATCAAAACCAATAATAAATGTTGTGTGAAATGAATTCTGTCAAAATAACATGAAATTATATGCAACATAGGCCAAGAAATGTGTTGCCTATACTGCAAGCTAATGCGGTGTTACGTATATGGAAAGCTAATCTCGGTGTAGCATATGACATAAGTGATCAATGAAATTAAAAAGAATATATCTCATAAAATCACTGGGTGTAACATATAACAATTAAAAACACATAAAACAAATTTTTTAACATAACATATTTTTCAAGAAATAAAATGACATGAAAAAATTAAATGATTATTTACCAATAATTAATAAATATTTGTAATTGATGATAATATTAATATATATATACATTTCAATATATTTTAAATCTTCACCAAACCATCTAATTGAACAATATGTTTATAAAATTCATAATGAAATAATAATATTTTATGGATTTTTAAGCTCAATGTTTTGTGTCATAAAAAATATTAAAAATAGTAATATTTTTTAAAAAATTAGGGTCATATATTATATATTGTTTTTTATTGAGTCAATAATGATATTTGGTATCTCTGGTAACTTAGGTAATTTTAATAATTTATTTCATGTCTATTCTATCTCACATTGTGGCAAGATTCCATCTTCATGTCAAATTTCAACACTGCAATATGATGCTTCAAGAACTAATGGGTTCCATACATAAGCATAAAAAATGTATATTCATTACATAGTGTATGAGTCTCCTATGGAATATAATTTTACTTTACTTGTATTAATAGGTAACATCACTATATATTCATCCTTAATAACTTCTTTATTTATATTAATTATTGTTATTCTTTTGTATGGACTAATTTTGTTAATTTTATAAACCATCATATGGAACTTTTTTATTATGTTATGTATAACAATAAACCAATTATAATGATTATAATTAATTTTCATCAACTTCCAACTTTATTTTATCAATTAATGTATAATAACATTAAACATATACTCCCAGATCAGTATCAAATCTCATAAAAATGATATTTTTTATTTGATACCGATGAAGATGGAAGTTTTATAACTTTACAAAATTTAAAACCTAAAAAAATAAAGGATCACATAAATACCCATGGAACTATATGTTTTATGTTTTTTTAAAATTTAGAAAAACACTAATAGAATGGATACCCATGATATCAATTGAGTATATATCCCACTAAATATAGATGATATTATTTCACAAAAGGTCATAATCAACAACCAGGTGAAACCATTCATGAAATAATTCATTTCACATCATTATTTATAACCTGTGGAAAAGGAATCCTAAGCTCTCTAATATAAAATTCTCACTAAATTTAAACCAAAAATTAAATACTAAATGTTATTAGAGAGAATAAAAATACCATAAGGGTATGAAAATATACTAAATGTGCCTGATCTTAAAATGACAAAATTCATGCCCATAATTACTGGGATCATAAAAAATGCAACGTGGAATAAACCATTATCAATTAAAATATTCATATGAATCAGTAATCATGATCCCAGGGATTTAAATCATAACCAAACGATTCATTAAAAATCATATAAAGCATCAATAAATCACGCAGATAACTTCATGACATAATTTCCATATCTATAATAAAATCCTTCAAAAAAATCATAAAATATACTATCTAATTTCCTAACTAATTCAATATATAGAGAAAATCAACCCAGACATAGTTGGTTAATCATGGAATTACCCAACTTTATTTTATCACGAGACCCCCATCCTTGTTTAATATTATAACCACCCATCCAGAGCCAATAACGTAACCACCCATCATCACGAACCATTAAAAAGAACAGTAACATAATAGTAAAACATGGAACATTATATTTCATCATAAAAATCCAAAATAAAAAATTAATCATTTTTAACATAATTATTTAGTGGTTTTAAAATGGGTTCTATTACCATATCATCAAAACTATGAAAATCCATCTTGAAAAAAAAATAAAGATGGTATCATTTCAACTTACCCTAGTGGAACATAATTAATATCATGGGTTTTTTATGTTGATGAATGTACATTAAATTAAAATAAAATTAATAACATCTAATGTAAAATATAATGTTCATATATATTATTGTCAACAGATCACATATTATATAGAAAATGATTTCAAAAGATAGCTTATAACATTTCTTGAAGAAAATATACCTTAAATTATGAAAACAATAACATAAAAATTAATACATAATTATCAAAAACTAAATAAATAATTTTATATGAGTAAAAATATTAGTATTTAAGAAGGAATCATTATAATAGTGAGTTCCCATGACATCGGGAATAACCTTTCATATGGTAATGTATAAACATAAACTTTCAATTCATGCATTGTGTAAAGGGAGTGAAAGTGACCCATTTGAAAAATGTCAGGAAATTTACATGTTAAAAACCATTTAAATAAGTTTAATATAACTTAATATAACTTTATGAAATCATTTATTTTTATAAAAAACACTATTAAAAAACATTAATAAAATAATGATATATATGAGAAAGGATTCAAGATCTAAAAGAAAGATAATAGATCAGTCTCACATAAAAAAAATCTTTATATTTCATTTATTAATAAAGGAAGAAATTGTAACTATGTAGGTGAATTATATTCACATCCATATGAGAACAAAATAGATTTGGTTCAAGAGAATAAGATCATATAATTTCCAAAAAAAGAACCTTAACAAAAGAAATCTTTAATTTATATAAGATTGCAACGTAATGATTTTTTCACATTGATTTGATAAAATAATAACATCAAATAAATAATAAAATATAATTGAAATAAGTAGCTTTATTATGTATCATGTAAAAGGGAAAATAAATATACTTTATTTGAAAAAATTTATGTATAACATAATATATGTCCCAAATAAGTCAATTTGAGATGAGAAACCATTACAAATATTATAATAGAGTGAGAATTATTTATTTTATAAATTATGTGTATCGAATGTATATAAACTAAAAAAAATAAAACAAAATATAATAAAAATTAATTACATCAATAATATTTGAATTTACAATAAAATTAAGAATTAATAAAACCCAATAAAAGTAAATTGTGTTATAAAATTATTTATCACTAGGTAACATTCAAATCAAAACCCCTCATATGAAATAATAAAAATAAAGACATAAAATACCAGGTTATAATTATAATTTTAGATATTACCTTTTAATGGGGAATTATATACAAAATTTATTTGAAATTATCTTCATGGCATTAAAATATGCATCAATGTTGGAAAATTGAGGGGAAGTCCCTAACCTCAAGTCCATAATTTCAATGTAAGTCCACTAACTCTAGTATAGTAGAATTTTATCAATCATATTATTTTAATAAAAATTTATCGGTTTATTATTTTATAATGGAATCATTTATTTTTTATGTTTTAATGATAAATTAAGATAAATAATCAGTTAATTCAATTTTATGTGTTTTGAGGACATTCATTTCATTGCTTCAAAATGATATTGGTGTGTTTTACATCATCAAAGATACTATTGTTCAATGATATAATGAATTATAATTATTATATAATTATTTATTAATTATAATATGAGAAAAAAAATTTAATTATGGTTATTAATAATCATCTATATTTTAATCATGGAAACGATATGCCATAAGTAATCCAGTGAAACTTTTCTGTTTGTCAAAGATCATTGTAGAAGGAAGCAATGTATTATTATAACTTTCAATAATGATCATATTATAATAAATATAAAATTATTTCATTAAATATTAATATATATATATATATATCATCCAGTTGATGAGGTGATGAAACATGAATCACTAAACTTGGTGTAGGTGGTAGTCCTCCTGTACAAAATAATGACATTATAATTTTTCAGTGAATGAAACCAATTGAAATTAAAAGATATATTTTATTTTAATAGTGATAACTATTTTTTAAAATCATAATTATTTCATATTTATCACATATATTCATTATGTTTTTACTTATTACATTCTAGGATAAGAAATGGTGAAAATAATAACATCGCATTTTGAGGCGGTAGTCTGACGTACTCACAAATAGTGTTATCATATCCCCTATGAAATATAGAGTTAGAACATAACAATTATATCATAATTAAATAATTACAATAATGTTTACAATATAGTATATATAAATTAATTTCATCATTACAACAACTTATGAGAGAAGATGATGAAAAACAAATGACATCTTTTCCTGAGGTAGTAGTCCCCTGTAAAGATGAATGATGATTTAATTACAATTTATTAGAAGATGAGAGGAATTTGGATTATTAAATTATCACAACAAAATATTACATTATGGGAGATAATATTTTTATTATATATTTTTATTTAGAAAACATTTTTTGGTTGTGGATAACGAAAAAAAATAAAACATTTCAGTTAAACATGATAACCCTTAATTAGACATCCTCATTATGTTAGCACAGAAATCCATTATTGGATGCATTTATGAGAAAAACATGGAATATATTATTTGAGAAAGCAAATAAATATAATAATTTGGTAGATATTTTTTGAATTGAAGGATTTGGGTGTTTTGAATTATAGAGCACTAGGAGTGGCCATTTATATGTGAGTTGAGTGGGACACTTGTAATTTTTTAAAAGTAAATGAGATATCCATATTTTTCACTGACCTAATTGGTAAAAAATGGGTGAATATAAATAATTATACATTAATGGGTATAAATATATCCATAAAATATATTTTAAAAAAGCTTGTTATTTTATTTTATGAGTAAATTATTAGAATAACCCCTGGGGAAATTTTTTTTTACATTAACTACAATAAACGACTATTACTATTTTAAAGACTCATTTAAACCAAAAATTATGTTAAAAATATTTGCTAATATAATGAATTTTGATTAAAATTATGGATTCTATTTTTAGGAATTTGGTTCACATAATTTGAATAATAAAATGTAAAAATAAAACATGATGACATTACAAAAAAATATTTTTTATGAAATGTATGTTTCAAGCATAAGAATAAAATTTAATTACTTTATTACAAGAAATTATCAATTTTTAATGTAAATTAATATCTATTTATATATAATATTTAATTTATATTTCAATGATTCAAATTAGTTTTTGATTAATTAAATTAAAATAGAGAAAATTTATGTAATTTAAAAAATTTTATGAAAAAACCACACTTAAAATCCAATAAATAAATTTATACGAAAATTCAATATAAATTTTATTCAAACATATGTAGTTGTGTAAAAATAACTAATCAAAACTTCTTGTATCATGAAATCATTTAAAATAATACTACATTTTGATTACTTAATTTATTTAAGAGATATGGCATTCCTTAAAAAATCGGTATTTTCACTATTTAATGAAAACCCATTATTTTTGAAAAATCAAAAATATTCTCTATCAGTTAATTTTTATATTATTATTTATGATTTTTATTTCATTTTAGCAAACAAATTATCAATAATCTATATAAATTAATTATAAAACATTCGTACTGAATGAATTTTTTTTAAGATCACATTGTTTTTAGGAATAAAACTGTATGAAAAGAAAATGATTGAGTATTTATTCATAATAAATAATTAAATTTTTATTTATTATAAAATTATTATAAAAATATCATAAATTAGTCAAAACTATTACTACCCCATAATTTAATATCTAGGTTGTGTTGGAAATATTTAACATAATATTAGTTTATGGTTTGTTTATGCTCAAAATTGTGTGTATTGTAAAATATCAAGAATACCTTCCATATTTTAATATATAGGGGTGATTCATTTATCTGAAATAAAATATTTAGTCCTATAAATTATAAAACTTTTTCAATAATAACATTTTGTAAATTTGATAATACATTTATAGGAAACTGACATCATACAAAGGGTTAATAAAACAACCTCTCGATAAGGTGAAAAGGGATGTACAATTGTTATCTACAATAGTATATAATAGGATTCCAAATATAAGAACACAAGTAGATTTTATGATTTTTAAATTGATAAGAAATTATTATTTCTATATAATTAGAGAAAATTATAGATATCCTTGATCAGAAAAATGGGAATGATCATGATAATGGAAACAACAAAAAATTCATAAATTTGTGATGAATTAAAACACAATTGATTCATCGAATATGAAGGTAATTAACAAAAATTTCATTTTCAATATCCTTTATCTTTGATTTATGAATTTCTAAAAAATATAACAATAACATAAAGAAATATACATACATGATATGTTTAAATTATTTTATTTATTTTATTTTCCACTATAATCTAATTTTTTCTACAAACTTTGAGTATTTGAGATGAGTTTTTCATATATAAAGCACTTAAATATATATTTAATGAACCGAAAAAAATAAAATTAATAATAAATATTTTCCACTTATATTTAGAAGTTAAAAAAATCATAATGTTAATCATATGTCAAGATATTTCTAAAAAATAATTAAACCATTATATAATAAAATAATTCATTATTCACCAAAATTCTAATATAATTCACAAAGATAAAAATAAATAATTTCATATATAAATAACCATATTTCTTTAATTACCCCCAAAGACACAAAATTTAATAGTTTTTTAACATCAATATTTATCTCATAAAATTCAATTTATAATCCAAAAATATATAACAAAATGCTTTTAAAATACCAATAAACATTTGGTCAAAAAAACATTTCATTCCCATGGTTCTCTAAATAATAATAAATGATTCCCTATAATCACCCAACTATCTAAGATCATATAATCCATAAAATATACTAATAAATTTATTATTATGTCCAAAAAATATAAAGTAAAGCTTCAAATTAAATAAATATATACATATATTCAATCCAAAGAAAAATTTGCCCAAATTTTTACTAATATTTTTAATATCTCATCATATAAAATCATAAAATGGGTGTCTATGACATTGAACTTATGATGAAACATAATCTTAGAAACTCCTGATGGTATTCGTAACTCCAAAGACAATCAATCATGAATATATCATAATCTACAATATTAAAAAATCACTAATCAGATACCATCTATAATATCCTAGAACTCACACTCCCAGATCCAGGGAAAAAATAATAAACTTTTTTCCATCTTTGACATAGATTAAGGTGAATCAATTCCCAAAATGAAATTTTTACCATATCAAAAGGAAATATCGAATCACTAATACATCATATTTAATTTTAGGATTATATTTTAATATAATTTATACCAACGCATAAAAAAACTATACCCATTACATCAAGTCCTTATTTCCCTCACTAAACAAATATTCTATTATGTTATTGTAGGTCACTATCATCATCTATAATAATCCATTATAGAAATATTTTATTAGTCAAAATTTCTATTTACCTTTGTAAAATAAATCATACTAAGTTTGAGCTCAAATGTTCAATGATGTAAAATATATGAATTAACAAATTGATGTCATGAGTGAACAAAATAATAGAATAAGGGTTTGATTCCATAATCAATGTGCATGATAATAAATTAAAAATTGTTATATGTAAAATTACCAACAACATCAATAATAAGTCATGTAATAAATATTTATCAAAATAAAGAATCATTAAAATCATTAATCACGAGACATGTGATTTCTATTTTGTTCAATGTAATGATTAAGAATATATATAGGGCATAAATAAATAATTTAAATAATATTAGGACATCATTTCTATATAACACATTAAATTGGAATAAACATATCATAAACAATCATACTCAATATATTGGAGGGATATCATGGACTTACCCATCCTTGGTTTTTCACAGAACCACCCATCCTAAGTTTATCCTAGGGCCACCTTTCCATGGTTAATAACATAACCACATGTATTTGTCTTATAATGGAACCACCCACCATCTTGATAAATTCCAATAAAACATACCATAATCATAAAACACAGAATCTCAAACTACATCATTATACACATAAATCAACCATTATTACATTCATAAATTGATTAACCTATGGAAAAGTATGGGGTTCTATTGAAATATATTTTTCAACCATTGTAATACATCAAGAGAAATTATAATTATTGTATCATTTCTATGTATCATAGTGAAACATATGTAATGTCAAAGGGAATAGATAATGATGAATGAAAATACCATTAAAGGATAATTAAGAAAAATACCATTAATAACAACCCATTCCTTTTGAGTAACATCAAAGGATGTTAACTTATTTAGATTATAATATTTAAAGGCCACTTTGGACATTTCTTGAGGAAAATAACTATTTCATTATAAAAACCACTATTTACAAACTAAACATTCTCAAAAAATAAATGAATAATTTAATATTAAATTAAAATTTAAAATTTTAAAAATGATAATTTTAAAAAATTATTGTCCACCATAGCTGTAAATCCATTCATACTGTAAGTGTTAAAAATAATAATTATTTTTAATCGGTTTTCAAAGGGTGTAAAAGTGACTCAATATAGATAACATTAAGACATTTTCTATTAAAAAAATTAGGAGAAGGCAAAGATTGTGAGAATATATCAATAATGTCATTTATGTTTATAAAATAAAACTTTTTTGAACTTTTTAAAAAACAATCACATAGAGTATACAATATTCTTGATTAAAAGTAAATATAAATTATTGTTATCAATTAAAAATAAAATCTTTATGATTATTTAACCAATAAGGAATAAATTTAAATTCATAATTTTAGACCAAATTAATAAGAATATGAGATGAATTGGTATATGTATTATGAGATTAATATAACAACATTTCCTCTAAAATAACCATAAACATAAGAAATATCAAAATGATGAAAGATAGTTACATTAATGTTTTTCCACATTGGATACATTTAAGTGACATTCCCCAAGAAATAATACATTCAAACGAAACGTTAAATATCACATAAATAACTATTTTAATGAAATAACTTGTGAATTTGTTAATATATATTACTCAAAAAATAATTTATTTATATAACATAACATATATCCAAAATAAAATAATTTGATATGAGAAATAATTTCAGTTATCTTAATTTTAGGGTGGGAATTAATTAAATAAACTTTTAAATGTATCAATGGTAAATACCAATAAATCATATGAAAATAAAAAACTAGAAAATAAAAATTCATTAATGACATAATCAAATAATATTAATGAACATTAATAAGTATTTTAAACCAAAATAAATAAAATGAGTTATGAATTGTTTTCCACTTTCTATCATTAATTTCAAACCCTCTTTGATTAAATAAAAAAATTTGACTCTTCAAATAACATTACTAAGGAATTATTTATGATATTACATTTAAAAATGTAATAATATTAAACAGATCATAGAAATTTTTTCCAGAATAATAAAATTTGTCTAAATAGAGGAAAATTTAGATGAAGTCCCATAACACATGGATGAGGTAGTGTGGAATTACACATGAACAACATTATCAATTTCTAGTGAATGTAATGAGTTGAAATTGAATATAATTTTATCATTTCATAGAGTGAATAATTAATTTACAATATAATTATTTCACTTTTAACTCATATAATAATTATAAAAAATATCACTACCTTCAATGTAATTGTTTAGGTAAAAACAAATCACATCACTTTGTGAGGTAGTGGTTTACCGTACACATGGAAAACATCATTATATAACCTAAATAATGAAATATAAAATCTTATTTGTGATATAATAATTCTTGAAGTAAATAATGTTGTAAATATAATATATATACTATAAATACATCATTGAAAAAAATCAATGTGAGGCGATGATGAAAAATGAATGATGTTAGTTCATGAGGTAGTAGTCTTTTGTACATATTAATTATGATTTTGTTTCCCATTTCATGGAAGAGAAGATGGATTTCGGTTATTACATTAACCAAATAAAATATCTATTTATTCGATATTCTCTTTTTATAATATAACAATAATACAATATGTTATTATAGATATGTATAATGAAATAATATAAAAACATTCTATTTAGAACAATAGATTTTATCAAAATAAAATTATTAAGATGGATAAAAAATAAATTTTATAAAATATTAATAAAAATAATGTCTTATAATATGTGGTTATATAATTGATTTATATATTTTTTTAGTTAATCACCGACACAAAACTCATTGAAAGTGTGGATAGAAGAAGAAAGGGGCGGCTTTTTATAGGTCAGCTAATAGGAAAACATCTAATTTATGAAAAGTAAAATGTGTACCCAAATTAATAACATGATAAATTGCTTTAAAATTTACCATTATCTATAAATAGACTATATATTCTATAAATATTAAATAAAAATATTTTATTAATTTATTTATGTCATTTTATGACATTTCATTTACGCATAACCACGAGTATAACCATTTTTACCTTAACCATCATAAAGGATTCTTAAATTTTTCACAATTAATATTGAATATAAATTAAGTTTAAATTATAATATAAAATAAATTTTATAATTAAATATATGTAATCATTTTTATATAATTTAATTTTTATAATTAACAGAATGTAATTTGAAATTAGAACATGTAAACATGATGAAAATGTGGTTTTTTGAAAAATATATTTTTCAAGAATTAAATTATTTTATATTAACTCAAATAATAAAAATCATCATTTATGAATCAAAATTAATACTTGTTTATATATAATCATTAAATTTTTTTAAAATAATTTCAGATGATTTTTTTTCATTAATTAAGATGGATAATCAATATGCTCATCAAAAAGGTTTTCCGCAAGAAACCATTATTATTTTCCAAAATAATAATGTACAATAAAATATTATAAGGATGAATAAATTGATATTAACTTGGTGAAATATATATTAAAATCCTAGGTCTGTATTAATCCTTTAAGAAATAATGGTACTTTTAAATGTAATACATTTTTAAAATAAATGACATTTTTTTCAAAAATATGAATTTTCACTATTCGCTAAAATATCAATATTTTTTGAAAATAAATCCAAAAAATATCACCAAGAGTTAATTTTTATATAATTAATTAAGAAATTATTTCATTAAAAAATAGTTTTCATAAAATATATAGTATTTGAATATATTATTTTCTAACCAAATTCAATAAAAATCATTTTTTAGGAAAACATATTTTTGAAAAATAAAATTATTTTACAAAAAATGATTGATTATATGAAAAAAATTCATTATTATATTTATAAAAAGTATTAATTTTCTACTTTATATATATATTTCATAAGATAGTTAGTAAAATTCATACCCACCAATTTAACTCTAATTTTATAATGTTATTGTTTAAATTTATAGTATTTTCATATTCATTATCCTTGGTGTTGCATGTTTTAAAAGCTATCAAAAATAGAGTCAATTTTTTTAAAAAATAAAAATTTATTAAATTAAGATTTAGACCACTTTGAATTTTTTTTTCTCAACATTAAACATGTTTATTACATATATTGAAGGATTAGATGATTTCTCTTAAAATTCAGATTGGCTACTATCTTCAGTAAGACTACTTTACCATACCTGATGGGGTTTGTATGACTTCCTTGGGGATTAAGATTTTGTTTTTAGAAAACAATGATAAATATATCCCATGTTTTCCAAATAAATACTTCAATTTTTTGGGGTAAATAACCATTGAGTTTTAAAATTCCTATAATATTTATCGGGTCTCATGATGTGTTTCAATATGAATTTTATAGTTTTTCATTAGTGAGGGAAATGATGTATTTTAAATATTTTTTACTGAGTACCCATCCTATATCTATTAATTTTTACAATATGGATCAAATGAAGCTGAAATAGTTGGAGACTCAGTTGGATGATTTGATGGATAAAGGCATTATCTACCTAAGTCAGTCACCTTGGGAAGAGCCTCTTCTTTTTTTCTAAGAAAGATCAAACGAAAAATTAACATTATATTGATCGATAGAATATAATCCATGTTATCATTAGAAAAATGATTTTTTAACTTGGAAATATTATTTTTATGATTATTTTAATGAGGGAAAATTGTTATCATAGATTTATCTTTGGTCTAGTTAACACCATATGAAAATCAATGAATTTAATGTCATGAAGACAGCCATCATAAGTAGGTATAAAAATTATGTAAACCCTAATATGAATATCGGATTATAAAATAGTATTATAAATATTATGGCACTAATTAATATGTTATTACATTAGTATCTGGATTCATTTTCTATTTTTTTGTCGATGAATTTTTTTTAACACCATTCTAAAGAATACAATTTTTTTGATTTGAGAGGAGTTCTCAAAATATTATAAGACCAAAAACATTAAAAATCATTAAAAATATAGTTCTTAAAATTTCAGAAGTTATTTTATCAGGAAATTTGGTCTTGTAACAATGTATTTGATTCTATACTATGAAGGTAGTGGATTTTATCACTTGGGAACACCTGTAAAATGTTTCAGAGATTTGTAATTTTTAGGATTATTTGGTTATTGTCATCCATTGATCAATTATTTCCCATTTTTTTAATATATGAAGACTATTCTAACTCAGAAAGTATGAATGTTTTTATAGATGTGAAATTTATTCTTTCCATTGATTAGTTGTAATATATTTTGACTTATACTCCAGTGATTCTTCTTCCAAATAATAATCATGGATATGTGGTATTTCTAACACATCGAGTCATGGTTTAGATTTCATTCTCATTTAAGATGATCAAATTGGGGGAAATTGTTCCTAGAATTATATACCACACAAAAAAATATCTGACCCATGTTTAAAATCATAGAGTCACGTTAAATGCTATTTGGATTGTTAGAATTTCCATTTAATATAAATTTCAACCATATATTCCTATTATAATAGATTGAGCTATATATTATCTAAAAAATATTTTTATCCTAATGATGAAATAGGGGAGCAATTTTTTATTTTCATATCTATATTTTTAAATCCACAAGAGAGGGGAATGTCATTGTCGATGACTTAAGAAGGACACTAATACACATAAATTAAAAAATGGATTGAAGTTTAGAATTTTATCACTATCTTTTCTCACACGAATTTTGGTTTTAGGATGATGTGAATGATATTATTATAGAAACTAATATTTTGAAATGATTTCTTGTAGATACGAGTATTCAAATTAAACCTAATGATCATTAGTTTGGTGGATTTAAGGACTCTCTTTAGTGTCTAGAGACCATAATCTAGTGGTATTCATCTCTTAAGGATATTATATAAGTCTAGAATAGGTATGTCATACCTTTACTGATGAGAAGTGCAATGAATGGAGATTTCTCTAATTCCAAGTCTAAATTACACCCTAAAACACTAAATTTTTCAATGATATAAAGTGACAATTCTCTAACTATGTATGATTTATGGAATCCCATACAATGTATCTTCTTGTTATACATTCTTTTATGTCATCTCCCAGAACCAGAAATCACCATGTTTGCTTCATCGCCTTTATGTTGAAACATGGAAGTGATATCATATTTATATATATTTAATAGATGGTTTTCTGTATTACCTATATTAGATGAATCCAATATGGGTAGTTTTTGATTGATCATCCATGAATTCTCTTTGTAGTACCCTCGGTTTCTGGTATTTTACCTTTTATTGATGCTTTTAATGGTTATAATGTTAAGGGTTACGTATGGGAGAGTTGGGAGAACATGGAATGATGTTTTGATGCAAAAGGTGAAGTCAGACGAGAGGTTCACGGTTTGTATAAACCGTGCGTCCAAATCATGTGTAGTTGGTTTTGGAGGCAGTAGGTTCCACATGGGTGGTGCACATTTTGTCTTACCATGTAGCCAAACAATGCCAGAAGGGTGGCTGAGGTAGTAGCTAACGCACGGTTAGCGCACAGTTTGTCAAACCGTGTAGCCACTTTAATGAGATCCTATAAAAATTGATCTCAATCATTTTTGCCTCTATGTGCCTCGTTTAAGCTCCTTAGCTGCCCTAACCTAGGATGTTTCTTCTCCTTTGGTCAAATTGGGTTCTCTAATAGTTCAAGAGGCGATCTGAAGGCTTCTCTTGGCGAATCCAAGCCAGATTCTTGAGGTATGTGATCGTTCTTTTTGTTTTTGATTGATTTCATAGATCATCTTAGATTTACTTCTCTTCTTCTCTCATTTTCTTAGATCTATTCCTGTTATGGTTAGATCTATGTGTGTGGATTCCAAATATGACGAGATTCGGTCTTGCTCATTCTAGGATATGAGATCTAAGGCGGGTTTTGGAGAATCGACGTGGGTTTCTTGAGCATCCTTCAACCATTGTGGTTTTCGTCAAAACCATTGAGGTACGAGGCTTCACTCTCAACTACCCCTGCTAGAAATGATTGTCATAGATTCAAATTTGTATATTTGAATGGAATTGATTTTGAAAAGCATAGAATAAATATTTTTTATTGATGATTTATGGGTTTGATGAGATTTTCAAATCATGGCGAAATGTTGTGAAAAGTGATTTGGAGTGTTGAATTTAAAATGTTGATTTTAAATTATGGATTTTCTCAAATTGTAGATGGTTTGATGAAAAGTTGGATTCCAATAAAAAGGGTGTTCTATTGAAATGGTTTGACATTGAAATGACTTTTATGGAATTGTTTTTCAAAAAAATGGTTGTTTTATTAAAATGGTTTGGAATTGAAATGGTTTTAATGGAAATGGTTTTCAATGAAAAGGTGTTTTTATTAAAATGGTGTTTTGGCATGATTGATGGGAATATGTGGTGTGTGTGTGTTCATATTTCATGTATGGGGCTTGGTTGAAATATGACCCTATGCTCGGTGCCGAACGTTTAATGGAACATGGTAACTATATGTGCAACGCTTGGTTGAAATATGACCTTATAATCGGTGCCAAAGGTGTAATGGAACATGGGAAACAATTACCTTTTGACGACTTGGTAGATCGACGAGAATGCTCTCATGAGTATGGAGCTGTTATTACATAGCATGCATGGTTTTTTGCATGATTTATGGAATGGTTGGGTATGCCAAAAAGGGATATTGTGAAATGATTCTAAAGCAAGTTTGGTTATTTTCCTAAAAAATTAAATTGTTGGAAAACTGGTTTCAATTGTTCTTGGAATGCCTTTGGTTTTGAATGGTTTAGGAAACTTGTTTATATTTAGTTATAAATTGATTTTGAGAAAATGTTTTATATAAACTTTTTTTAATAAAAATCTGGATAACTCTTCTATCCTAGTGGTGTGGGTAGGGAAGTCATTAGAGAAAACCTATAGAGTTTTATACTCACACATCCTGTGGAACATTGGTGCCTTTGCAAATGTCGTATTCTGGGACACAGGTAAAGGTAATACATCATTATTCTTGAGGCTTTTGGTGAAGCTTGGGAGATGTTTCGAAGCTGGGTGCTGTTGGAGCGTGGAGTTGTGGTGTCTTTTGAGAGTCTTATGTTTTTCATCTGCTGTGTATTTTGATTCTAAGCGTGGTCTTCCGATTTTTTTAACATTGATGTCGTTTGATATAAATGAAGTTTTTTGTTAGTCTTTCATTTGTTCATGCATCATATAGTGAATGTTTGGTTATGCTTTTTTGGTTTATGAGTTTATTTATTAATGGTTAAATCGTCCCCCACTTGTACATGACACCCATCGGCATTTATTTCCAGCCTTTGGAATCTTGGGGATGTCGCTTACAGCCCAGTAATGACTCGTTGTACTCTCAAGCCAATGAGAACTTGTGGGTCATTACAAATGGTATCAGCTTTTTCAGTCCTTTCCTAACAAGTACTAATCAATTTTCATGGTCTTGGTGTTGAAATTAATTCTTGTCTATTCCTTGGGTCGAAATCCTAGATAAAAGTAGGATTGTCAGAACACGAAATGTATAGCATAAAAGTACGTAGCTAACCTGTTTATGCTGAACTTCAAGTTACCAGGATGTTGGGTACATAAGTGTTTTGGATACACTTCTAGAATGTTGGAAATCTCATTTTCATGGGTTTGGCCAATGAGAGGAGCATGAAATGCAACGTAGAGGAATGAATTCCCACTAGGATTGAATATATCATTGTGAGGAATGAGTAAGTATTTTGCGAAAGGTGTAAATTTTTAAAAAATGGAGAAATTATTTTCAAGTGATTGATTTTGAAAACATGGTATTTGGTGTATTATGAAAATGCATTTATTTTCAAAAAGAATGCAGAATGTTATTAAAACTTTTTGACCATGGGAAAAAGGTTTTTTTGAGAAAAATGTTTTGATAGATGATTTGATAGAATTTCAATGTCATTCCATAAGTTTCTAGAGAGTGAGATTTACTAAGTTTGTTGTTGCTTTGGAAAATGGCACCTGGTAGGCGTCATCGGAACCAACCTGAAGAAGTTGCGGAGAATGTGGTTGTACCTGAACCATGTGTGAACCAAGAGCTGGTTTAGAGTATCGTCCAAACTTTTCAGGTCGTGGATACAGAAAAATGGAGGACTGAACCAAGGAATGTAGATCATACCATCCCGTTCATGAAGCAGAATCCACAGAACATTTAGGGTGATGCTGAACCCGAAAAGGTGGAGGTGTGGCTACGGAGGATGAATTGTATCATTGATTTAATCGGCACACCATCAGAGATGAAAGTAAAGTTTGAAACATTTATGCCTGAGGATCTTGCACGTCAGTGGTGGGATTTAATGGTGCATGCTAAATTGGATGAAGGCTTTACATCAGAGGATTTTGAAGAATTGTTCAATAAACAATTCTATCCTCACATGTTCAAGATCCAAAAAACAATGGACTTCTTCATCCTAAAACAAGAGAGTCTCTCTGTCACAGACTATGGGGCTAAATTCATGAATTTAGTCCGTTTTCACCAGAGGTTGCGGAAAGTGCATCATTGAAGGCACACATCATTGAATCGTGGATAAGGCAATAGATTCGATTGAAGATTTCAGTGCACTGTATAAAAAAATATACAAAAATGGTGAATAGATAAATTGTTGCTGAACGTGATATCTCAGGATCGATAGGTGGATGAATGATGATACCAACGAGAAACGGTAGGAACTCAATAGTTGGGAACAAGAGGAAAAGGGACTCTTATTTCCACAGTGCAAGTAGAAATCAGAACTAGACAAAGGGATCAGTGAACATTCCTCCACTATCCCAGAGCAAAGAACGTTTCTTTCAAAGTGGTTTGACAGACCACATAAAGAGAGAGTGTATGACGCAACCTAGATCATTTCATAATTGCAACAAGATGTGACATCTTCTGTGTTATTGTCGCAGTGCTCCAAGGTCAGGTGCTCGGGACACTTCTAAGGCATCACAAGCATCGTATGCTTTGACAGGAAGAGGACAACAGAATCAGTCTCGTCCGAATAACAGAGCTAGCCATGGTGATTATCGAAATACCACAACTCCTCAAACAGGAAAATTTTAACAAGGCAACAAGGAATGTAGTGCAGCGACGAAGCAATTGTATGGAGCTGAGTAGATGATGGTCGATGATCTGGCTAGACCATCTACCGTGAGAGGTACAATTATTTTGAATTCTACCCTTATGCAAGTGCTCTTCGATACTGGTTCAACACACTCCTTCATTTCTTCTCGTGTTTTTGACAAGCTATGTTTAAAACTTGAAATGATGCCTTCTATTTTGAAACTCAAAACTCCACTTAGTGAAAGAGAATGTCAAGACTTTGTGTGTAGAGCATGTGTTATAACTGTTGTTGGAGCAGAGTTAAAATGGGACTTCTTGATGTTGGACATGGATACCTATGATGCATTCCGGGGTATGGATTGGTTGAAAATGTTTGAGGCTCACATCGACTATTATAGGGGAACGATTAGTTTCACGACTGAGGATTGAATCGACCAACTCTTCAGAGGAGAGAGGAAGGTAAAGAAAGGTGCAAATATATTTTTGGCACAAATGGTGGGAATTATCTCTTACCAACTGGAAGCATTGACTATGGAATCAATGAAAGAGATTGAGAGAGATAGTTTTCCAGCTGTGGTGGATCAATTTATAGATGTCTTTCCCAAAAACTTTTTAGGGTTACTACCTATAGGGGAAGTGGATTTTACGATTGATCTCTTTCCGGGGACCAGTACTATTTCCCTTCCATCTTATAGGATGGCACCAATAGAGTTATGGGATTTGAAAGTGCGGTTATAGGAGCTGTAAATCAATGGTTTCATTCGACCAAGTACATCTCTGTGGGTAGCACCAGTTTTGTTCGTGTAAAAGGCAGATGGAACTCTTCCTATGTGTGTTGATTATCGTAATCATAACCAAGTTACGATAAAGAATAGATATCAAATTCCACACATTGATGATCTGTTCGATCAATTAAGGGGAGCTCAGTGGTTCTCCAAGATTAACTTGCGATCAGGATATCACCAATTGTGAGTTCAGAATGAGGACATTCAGATGACAGCTTTCAGAAGTAGATATGGCCACTACGATTAGGTAGTCATTCCTTAGGGTTTAACTAATGCACCAATGATCTTCATGGCATTGATGAATCCTATATTTCAGTGATATCTAGATTCTTTTTTTTTGTTTTTGTGGATGATATCTTGGTGTATTCAAAGACAAGGGCTGATCATGAGGAGCACCTGGAAACCGTGTTACAATCTTGAGATATCATCGTTTGTATGCCAAATTATCAAAGTGTTTTTTTGATACATGAAGTACTTTTCCTTGGCCATGTCATTTCTGAGAAAGTAATTTATATTTATCCTAAAAAGATAGAAGCCATTATCTCTTGGAAACCACATAATAATGTGTTCTACATACGAAATTTTCTTAGTCATGCTTGTTACTACCGATGATGTGTTTATGAATTCTCATGACTAGTGTCTCCAATGAAATCTCTGCCAAAGATGAATGCTCCATTCCAATGGACAGAATAATTTCAGAAGCCATTTGAGGAAATGAAGGTTTGTCTTACATCGGCACCCATCTTGATCTTTCCTGAATCAAGACAGGGGTATGTAGTGTATTGTGATTCTTCAAGAACAGTGTTGGGTTGTGTTCTCATTCAAGGAGACCACATGGTTCTTACAGTTCAAGGCAGTTGAGGGTGCATGAGAATAATTACCCAACACATGATTTGGAGTTAGCTATAATCATCCATGCTTTGAAAACATGGAGACATTATCTCTTTGGTGAGAAATTTATTGTGTTTACAGATAAAAAAGTATTGAAACACATTTTCTCATAGAGAGATTTGAATATGAGGAAAAGTAGGTTGATGGATTATCTCTAGATGTTTGACAATGACTTGATGTACACACCAGGAAAAGGGAATTCAGTGGCGAATGAATTGAGTAGAAAGTCAGATGCTCAGTTAGTGAATGTAGCGTCAGATGAATGGAAGTTGATGTCGGTCTTAGCCGACATGCATGAGGAATGTGAAGACTGAGGTGAGGTTGTTGTTTTTTTAGCTACACTTGTTCTAGATTTAGTAATGACGATCAATGAAGAACAAACATCTGATGCTGAATGTCTTATTTTAAATTCAAAACTAAATGGTGGGGCGACCATTGACAGTTAGAAACTTGAAGGGGTTCAGATTTGTGATTCAGAGATTGGATGGTTGTACCTATGGTTTTTCAGGAATAAATCCTTCATGATTACCACCATTCATGATTGTCTGTACACCCAGGTACATAGAAGATGTATATGGCGTTGAAGGCACAGTTTTGGTGGTGTGGCATGAAAAGGAAAGTTGTCGAGTTCGTCTCGTGGTGCTTAACTTTTCAGCAGGTTAATGGAGAGCATTAGAGACCAGCTGGTATGTTACAATCTTTACATATCCCAGTTTGGAAATGGGATCAGATAGCAATGGATTTTGTTATAGGTATTATAAGAATGGTCTGGAAACACGATGCCATTTTGGTGATAGTGGACCCTCTAACCAAGTCGGCCCATTTCATCCATATTTGTGAAACCCACTCGGTGGAAGATATTTCAAAAATCTATATCCGATAAGTTGTAAAGAGTAATGGTATACCAATTTCTATAGACTCAGATAGAGATCCAAGGTTCACATCTCGTCTCTGGAAATCATTACAGCAAGCCCTTAGGACTGAGTTGATGATGATCACGATGTATCATCCTCAGATAGATGGACAATCCGAGTGGACGATACAAACATTTGATGACATGTTAGAGGTTTGTGCAATGGATTTTGGTGGCTCATGTGAGGAACATATACCATTAGTGGAGTTATAATACAATAATAGCTATAAATACTCGATATGCATGGCTCTATTTGAAGCATTTTATGGGCGTCCTTGTCGTTCTCCACTATGCTAGGTGGAAACTAGTGAAACATCACTAGTTGGGCCGAGCCTTGTCCAAGAAAAAACATTGAAGATTCATTTGATTAGAAATAATATGGAGACAACTTAGATTCTTCAGAAATCTTATGAAAATCACCGTTGAAATCTGTTGTCGTTCGTAGTGGGTGATCATGTCTTCTTGAGGATCTCTCCAAGGATTGGACATCGTCATTTCGGGATGCACGGAAAGTTATCTCCTTCATACATTGGTCCTTTTGAGATACTATAGTGGGATGTAGAGGTGGAATATCTCTTGGCATTACCACCACAGTTTAGTTCAGTGCATAATGTGTTCTATGTATCTCTGTTGAAAAAGTATCAGCTTGATCCGAACCATGTGATCAAATGGGATCATGTTGACCTAGATCCAGATGCTTCGTTGATACATATCCTAGTATGGACTGTGGAAAGGAAATATACAGTGTTGAGTGGAAAAAGAATCGGTCTAGTGTGGGTTTTATGGCATCATGGTCAGATTTAGGAAGCGGCTTGGGAACATGAATGGGAAATAAAAGAGCAGTGGCCAGAATACATTCAGATGGGTGAAGTTTTTCTACTTTATGTGGATGAAAAGGCCAATGGTGGGGCGAATGTAGTACCCCGGGTTTCTGTAATGTATCCATTTCTTGATGTTTTTAATGGTTATAATGTAAATGGTGACGTATGGGAGAGTCTGGAGAACATGGAAAGAATTTTAGAGGCAAATGGGGAAGTCGCACGGGCGGTGCATAGTTTGTCTAAACCATACGGCCAAACCGTGCGTAGTTGGTCTTGGAGGCCGTAGCTATCGCACGTGCAGTGCATATTTTTTCTAACCATGAATCCAAACCAAGAAAGAAGGTTGGTCGAGGCAGTAGCTAATGCATGGTTAGCGCACGGTTTGTCAAACTGTTCGAACAAACCGTGCAACCACTTAAATGAGATCCTATAAAATTGGATCTCACTTTTTATTGGCTCTAAGTGCCTCTTTTAAGATCTTAAGAGGACCTAACTCGGGATTTCGCTTCACCTAAGGTCAAAAAGGGTTATCCCATCATTCTATAGGTGATCTGAATGCTTCTCTTGGCGAATCAAAGCTGGATTCTTGAGCAATCTGATTGTTCTTCTTTGTTCATGATCTGTTTCTTAGATCATCTTAGATCTACATCCCCTCTTCTCCCAGTTTCATAGATATACGCACATTATGGGTATATCTAAGTGTGTTTATGGAAAATATGATGATATTTCATCTTGATCTTTCTAGGAGAATTGATATTAGGCGGGTTTGTAGAGAATCGACCAGGGTTTCTTGGGGGTTCATCGACTGTTGTGGTTTTGTCAAAACCTTTGAGGTATGAGACTTCACTCTCAAATCCACTTGCTAGAACTAATTGTCTTAGATTCAAATTGGTTTATTAGAATGGATTTGATTGTGAAAATCATAGAAAAATCTTCTTTAGTAATGATTTATGGTTTTGATGAGATTGTAAAATCTTCGTGAATTGTTGGGAAAAGTGATTTGGCTTATTAGATTTAAAATGTTGATTTTAAATTATGGATTTGCTAAAATTGTAGATGGTTTGATGAAAAGTGGGTTTTCAATAAAAAGTATATTTTATTGTAATGGTTTGAGATTAAAATGATTTTTATGTAATTGGTTTTCAATAAAATAGAGTTTTATTGAAATGGGTTGGAATTGAAGTGGTTTTAATGGAAATGTTTTTCAATAAAGTGGTTTTTTTTTCAAAGAGTGCTTTGGCATGATTTATGGGAATATGTGGTGTGCTTGTTCATATTTCATGTATAGGGTTTGGTTGAAATGGGACCTTGTGCTCCATGCCAAACGTTTAATGGAACATGGTAACTATATGTACGAGGCATGGTAGAAATATGACATTGTGCTCAGTGCCAAAGCTTTAATGGCACATGAAAAATAATTACCTTATGAAGACATCGTAAATCGATGAGAAACCCGTCATGAGTATGGAACATTCATAACGTAGCATGCATGGTTGTTTGAATGACATGTGGAATGGTTGGGTATTCCAAAAAGGTATATTGTGAAATGGTTCTAAAGCTTGTTTGGTTATTTTTCTAGAAAAATAACTTACTGGAAAATTAGTTTTAATTTCTCTCGAAATGCCTTTGGTTGTGAATGGTTTTGGAAACGTGTTTAAATTTAGTTACAAACATATTTTGATATAATGTTTTATATAAACTATTTTTATATAAATGTGGCTAAATATTCTATTCTAGTGGCGTGAGTCGGGAAGTCATTGGTGAAAACCTACTGATTTTAATAATCACCATATCTTGGGAACATTGGTTCTTTTGTTGATGTCATATTTCGGGTCACAGGTAATGGTAAGGCATCTTACTACTAGAGGATTGTGGTGATTCTTGGGATATTTTGTGGAGGATGGAGCTGGTGGAGCATGTAGTTGTTGTGTCTTTTGAGAGTCTTGAGCTATTCATCCACTGTGATCATTGATTCTTAGTGTGGTCTTCCGCTTTTGTGTACTTTTATGTGGTTTGATATAAATGTAGTTGTTTGTTGATCATTCAATTTTTCATGCATCATATAGTGAATGTTTGGTTATACTTGGTTGGTTTATGGGTTTATTTACTAAAGGGTAAATCATCCCCCACTTGTACATGAAACCCTTTGGCATTTATTTCCAGCCTTCGGCCTCTTGGGGATACCCCTTAAGGCCTATTAATGACTCCTTGTACTCTCAGGCCAATGAGAATTGGAGGGTCATTACACACATATTATCTGAATTTATGATATAATAAAAAATGAAAACATAGAGACTCTTTACATGTAATAGATTATAATATTTCATTTCGTTCCATCTATCATACATTAGTATGAGAATCTGAGATCACATTTTCTATGGGAGGCCTTTAGATGGAATTGTTATCCCATGTGGTCTTGGTCATGTATTATCATCCAGAAAAAGATATCCCAATACAACAGCCTACATATATCATTGAATGTATGCTTTATTCCAGAATTATTGAATTTATTGGATCTTTGGATCAAAACATGGGACTGGTATAGTCATTGTAAAACAATATTTAATAGTCATCCGTCAATGTGGTACACATTGAGGCCCTACAAAGACACCAATGTAAATATACACTATGTTGGTTAGTGATTTGTGGAACATCCTGGGTTGTATTTTGTTTAGACCATGTGAAGATAAAAAAAAGATTCATTGGATTTTCAAGAGAATAGTGAGATCACATATCCAATATAAAAAATATTTTAAATTACATTGACTCAATTTTGTGTTTTCATATGGTAACTCGGTGTTATCAAGTGTTCTGCCTCATTTGGGAAACCTAGGGAATAGGAAATGTGGAATTATTTCTCTACGATTCATGGTACAATTTATTGTTGTTTTGAATATCGGCATGGTAGATTACAATTTTTCATTGTGAACACAAATAAAAATGATTAATAACAAGTTTCAAATATCCTTACATTACAGTTATATCTCTGCTCATTGTCATGATTTGGTTCGGAGGACCAAGATATTAACAGTAATTTATCTTTGATGGATCATCCTAAATTAATTGTTGATTTTGAGACAATTTTTTCAGGTGATTTTATAAATGTCGTTTTAGTTTTATGACAACACGATTATTATTCGTATGATACTACGTAGCATGAAGAAACCGATGAGGGAGTTGTGCCCTCATCTCAAAGATAGGGAGTCTTCCTAATATAATTTATAGGGAATAGTGTTTTATTGTTCTGATGAATTAACATACCATTACCAAATTTCACATTTTTATTTCTCCCGTATTCATGATCACCATTAAATTTGGTGTTATTATAGGTCACACAATAATATTTGTAAATTTTATGATTTTTTTCTCTCTGGTTCTCAAAATATAGTTGATTCACAATGGATAATAAATGAAATTTGGAGTGATGGTTTCTATCCTATTTATGTTTTGGCAATTTCTTATGAATTTTTTTGATGTCTTTGGTGCATCTAACAGTTTTGGACGGGATACACAAATGAAATATAGGTACAAAATTCTGTATTGTGGTAGTTCATCCAATTCATAAAAGGTTTCACCAATGGGATCATACAATGGTATGGGGAACTATGTGATGTGTTATAATTCTACTTCTTAATTGGCCATATATGTGAAATCGTAGATAGGTGTAGAATTCGATCACCCTAGCTAAATATGATATAGGTGTTTTCTATATAGTGGTTTGCATAGTCAAAGTGTGTTCTTTAGCACTACATTAATGCCTGGGTTTCTTTCCAATTTTATGTGATATAGAAATGGGATACATTTGCATGTTTTATAATTTTAATGAAATAAAAATCCTGATCACATCTTTATTATTCAATCCTCACCCATTTTACCTTATTTAATATTCAGATCTTTTGGATGATATTAATAGGTGAATTGACCCATCAAAAATTTATTTATATTAGTTTAAAGCATCGATGGATTAATTTGATATATCTCTAGTATGTGGGACTTCTTTTTGTCTTGGTATGAGCTTCCATTCACATCTCCCCTTTGAGAGTTATGAATCCTCATATTATTTTTATATTATATCTTTATATTTATGGATAGAGATTCAATGGATTTCCAAAAATCATCCTCACCATAATGTCTCTATTAGTGGCTCCCAATACGAGGGTTGAAATGATCATTTGATCAAGTTATAAAAATATAGGTTGTTCTATAAGGATTTTCTAGAAAAATGAAACCATCTTTATTAAATATTTGAAATGTATTTTAAATTAAGTTATAATCTAGTAATTTTTATTATTTATTTATGGATTCTGTAGTGATGATATTTTGTAAATAAAACTAATTTTTAATGGATTTGAAATTTTATTTTGATTTTGGGAAGTAAGTCTTTAAATGACTTTATATTGATTATTGATAATTACTACATTGAGATGATTGTTCATTTTAATTGTCCTTAACTGGCTGAATATCAATATGTTAATAGTGAAATTTAATTGGAATGATTGAAATGAAATTTTGATTTTCCATAGTTAATCGTGAATTAAATTGAAATTAATGATTTTCCCGTGATTGATTATGTGATTGACGAACATGTGAGCCCATGTAGTCTGTGTATGATTAGGATAAGAACGATAAAACTCTGACTCCCAAGAAATGGATTGATGATGAAAAATCAATATAAATATATTTAAACATGATTTCACCTGATTGGGTGTTGATTGATTCATCAAAAATAGCTAATGGCTTGAGGCATGTACACACACACTGTTCTAAGATGCTTTAGTTATATGTGTACGGTTCTTATAGCAAAAAACTTACTAAATAATAGGCATATGAACATGTTTCAAGGTTTTGATTTCAATTTTAAAACCAGTGGACTATAGAGTTATTTATTTATGTCATTTCACTATATGGATACTGGTTGTACAAGAATGTTTTGTTATATCTTCCTTCTACATGATGTCAAATATTATTTTGATCAGAAATATGACACTTTGTTCTATGATTATATTATTTAAATTGAATAAAGAATAGTTTAGTGTATTAGAACTAATTATGGAAAACATTGTGTTATCATATTAGCCTATTTATCTCACAATACACAATTTCCCTTTGTATCTTATTGATTTTTTATTCTAGGTCTTGAAAATAAGAAATCACTAATTTGAGGTAGTATGTATACTTGATTTATAGGTACTTAGATGATGTTGGTGACTTCTATAGTTTCAATGTATTTGTTTCACATGGTTTGTGATACATTTTTTTTTGATGTTTTCTTATTTTAGATGATGTTATAATTTAGGATTTTATCTAATTTATTTCATTAAATTTATTCTTAAAGAGTGTTTGGAAAATATAGTTTCTATTGATTTATCTTCTATTTTTTTATCATAAATATTGAAAAATCGTCCCCTTGTACTTCTTATTAATACCATCTATATATCTTCAATCCATGGGGTATAAAAATTCCGTTCTAACTATGACATAGTTGGAACATGCACTAGTGTATCAGGGTATATGTGATGGTTATTGAAAAAACAACATTATTTTAATCCTTATTCATTATCATGAAAAAATATATCTCAATTTGCACATCAATTGTAATCACAATGTGATATAAAACAATGAAACGGGTGACATAAAATCCCAATAAGGGGAGGGGTTACTTTATAGAGATAACATATATGATCTAATAGGTCATGCACTAACATAATCAATGTCAAATCATATGCATGTGAATATTGTTAAAAAATGGAATCATCTGAAAATTTAATATACTTTAGTATATTCATGATAATAAATCATCATAACATAGTGGAAAAATAACATAAATTTATTTGTAAAATATTGAATTATTATCCATCATAACAAATGTTTATAAATAAAAAACAATTGTTAAGAAATATAGAATCAGGTTCATGAGAAAATGAATTAATATCAATAGATATATCACATTACATAAAGTATTGTAGTGTTATATAAATATAGTCAATGTATCACAATAAAAATTTCAAATGTTGTTTTATGTAACATGGAATGAGATCATATAAATGTTTGTGTGAAGAACTAAACCCATATAAATGAATTATTTTCTTAGATTTATCAAATAAAATTAATTAATTAATGATCATTGGTGTTCCATAATGAATATGAGTGATCAAATTTTGAAATAAAATATCATCATTATTAATTCCATTGGGTTCTTTCATGTGGAGTGAATTCAATGTTTTGAAACAATAATTTCATTTTGAAGAATTGTTTAAATTAGAATATTTTTTATTTCAATAAATAATTAAATGAATAAACCCATAAAAATGTTAAACCAATATTGAAAATACAATATATTATCTTTATAAAAATATCCCCAACAAAAATAATTTGAATATCAATATAACACAAAATAAAGAGTTTTCATAGAGAATTTCCTTGCCATTAATCACATTTTAATTCATCCATTTTAAACCACTTGTATAATAAAAATATATTTGTAAGAATATGAAAATATAATTTATTCACATTCATTGGTTTAATAATAGATCCATTATAATCTATTATATAATACGATTGGATAATATTAAATTATTATCAATGAAATGGTTTCATTAAATTATCAGTTCTCGTCTTGATTTAATTATTTATGTTAACACACTCATAAATATAAGTAAAATTATTTCCAGATGCATAAAATACATGTAATTAAATATTATTATATTTTATATAATTCAAATTAACAATCAATGTTGGTGGAAATAGAGAATAGATTTTGTAAAATAATTGTCATAAGATAACCTACCATTAGAAGAACATTTTCTATACTGTAGGCGATAGATAAAATGAATGACTATATTATAAATCATTTTTATAGTAGAATTATTTTATCATGATCAGGTCAATATTCATTTCAATTTTGTTAACATGTTTTTTATTAAAGAATAATTGGATGATGAATAATTGTAAATTTAATTAGAAATAAAATCTAAATAGAAATTATATATGTCACGAAATCAATCCTTTTCAATGATAATTAAATTATTGAAATCATAGATCTTGATTACATTAGAATTTCCTAGAAAATTCTAAGGTCCTTAATAGAATTTAATAATAAGGGTATTTATATTTTTAGGTGTAAGTAAATTGATTTTACATGGGTGGTGAAAGGGTATATTTAATCATGAGGAGAATGGTGGTTTTTGGAAGAAATTATTTAATAAAATGTAATTTTCAATATAATAAATTTTATATTGAAATTAATTATATGTTAATTCATGTCTCAATAATATAAAATTAATTTTTATTGGATTTTAAATATTTAAAAAACAAAATTCATTTGTTTGTTACATTGTAATGGGGAAAAATAAAAAAAATACACCGATGGAAGATTAAAATATTATAATTCTATTCATATTTTTGATCAAATTATAATGATTTTTGAAATATTTTAGTGATAAAATTTTTTTTATAAAGGTTCTAGTATTTCATGGGAAATATTAAATATTTAAAAAGGTGTTGATAAATAAGTGAATGAAGGTTCATTTATTAAATAAATGAAATTTTGTTTCTGAATCTTATAAAATATTCATTAACCATGGGTGGAAATCACTTACCCATTTCATCGACATGATTTAAAAATTTAGTTAAGGATCAAGAAAACCTTCCAAATGGGATAACCATCCATAGTGCCATCACATAGGGGGTATTTAACTCTGATATCTTAAAGTATCCAACAATAGGACATGCCACATGGGTGGTAAAATTCCATTCGTGGCCGGAAAGTGGTCTGACCCCATGGGTGCAGACTAAGCAATATGGCTCAAGCATGGTCTACTTATATTTGAAACCCATATGTACATGGGTGCATGTTAGTTGGTATCCCTACCTCGGTGTAGGCTTATGATCTTGAAAAGAAGAAGAGAATCATATAAATCCTCACTCCATATCCCACAGTTATGATGTGGGATGCGAGCTCTACTGCACTCCTTTGCTCCCTGCCCCACTCCACTATGATTTTTCCCCCGATCATCTTTTCAACTATTAATTTACACCTAGTAATATGAATTTCACCCTAATCCACTCCACTATCCTTTCTCCATATCCCACCGTTAAGATGTAGTACAATGTTAAGGCAAAGAATGTTCTAAAAGCTAATGGCACCTGGAGTGCTAGTGGTGGTGACTCTTCAGATGAATAATCAGAATATGAATCCTTAAGACAGAAGAATCACAGTTTATTATCCAGACTACCTGTTGAAAATCATTGTTTAATGGAAAAGTAAAATAATTTCGAATCCATAACCAATTTAACATTAAATAGTAATTGAAAATACAATGAATCCTTAGATGAAGAATCTTCTTCTAATGAAGATAATAAATTACCTACCTATGAATATGTATCTAGGTTTGCTAAATTTATAGAGAATGAGAATTCAAAACTCAAGAAAAAAAATGACAATGAAAATTCTAGAAATACTATTCTTACTAAAGAAATATCAGACCTTTTAATTAACCTGATAAGAAAATATTCTATTTTGAATGTATTTCAAAAAACCTTGATGAAGTTAATTCTGAGGCATATAAACATTCTAAGGATATGGAAAATGTAATTTCTCTGAATAATGTGTTCTAGCCTAAATCTAGTTAAAAAAAATTGTTTTGGAAGAAAAGAAATTATTTATTAGACTAATTTAGGAAATATTTTCGTTGAGGAAGTGTTGGTTGAACTTTACCTTTGATAAGGAAAATTTGGAATAGTTGTATTCTCAAATCTAATTTCTTAGGAATAATTCTAGTTTTGGTTATACTAGTTCAAAACTGATTTTTAGTAACAATTATTTTGTTCCTTAATGTGCTTGTTTCTACACAAAGTGTCAGTGTGGTGGGGATAAGACAAAAAATTATTCCCTAAAAAAAATTCAGTCTTTAGGATTTCATAAAGGTTATTTTTCAAAGGAGATGTGGATTCCTATGTTTTTGCTTTCTGAATATTCCAGATCCAAGAATGTTTTGGTTCCAAAAGACAAACTCTCTTATTTTCAGGAAAATAAAGATAGTACTGACAGGAATACATGGTACATGGATAGTGGATGTTCCTGGCATATGACTAGTAACAATAACTTCTTTCGAATGATTATCAGGACGAAAGGAGGAAAAGTAACTTTCAGAGATACTGCTGAAGGAGAAATTATTGGTATAGTTATAACTATTCTTCTTGAAAAAACAATGATTTCAAATGCATTATTTTTTAAGGGTCTTAAGAACAACCACCTTAGCATATGTCAATTATGTGATGAATGTTACCTTGTGTATTTTACAAATGACAAGTGCTTAGTACACAATTCCAAGGAGGAGTTTATTCTTTCTGCCCATATGAAAGAGAATGTATTCATACTAATCATAGTAGACCATAAGAGCCAAGATATACCTTGCCTTAGAGCAATATAAGAACATTATTTGTTGTGGCATAGAAGGTTAAGACACCATAACCTTAAGAACCTATTAAAATTCTCTAAGAATAGGCTAGTTAAGGATCTACTGGAGATTAGATTTGATTCTTCATAATTTTGTGTTCCTTGTCAATATGGAAAGAAACATAAATCAAGTTTTATGTCATCTGGTGAGGTCTCAACCACTGATGCGTAACCGTTAGTGCACATGTATATTTTTGGTCCAACAAAAACTGGAAGCATTGGAGGCAAATATTATGTATTTTTCTTAGTTGATGATACACTAGATTTATGTGGGTCTATTTTCTAAGAAATAAGTCTGATGCTTTTTCTTATTTCAAAAGTTTTAAAGATGATTTAAAAAATGTGACAAAACTTCCTTTGATATCTATTCATTGTGATCATAGAGGAGAATTTCAAAATGTTTATTTTGAATCTTTTTATAGTAGAAAAAGAATTACTAATAACTTCTCAGCACCCAGAACACCTCAACAAAATGGTGTTGTTGAAAGAAGAAATAGAACTCTTCAAGAGGTAACAAGAACCATATTGAGTGAGTATTCTATAACCAATCATTTTTGGGATGACTATGTAAGTACTTATTTTTATACTATAAATAGATTTTTGATTAGACGTTTTATTAATAAAAATTTTTATGAGTTATGGAGTTGTAGAAAACCAGGACTTTCCTACATCAAGACTATTGGTCACAATGAATTCATTCTGAATACTAAAGACAATCTATACAAATTTTCACCAAAATTTGGTGAAGTTATTTTATTATGCTACTCCACTACCTCTAAGTCTTATAGAGTTTTCAATAAAAATACTTTTACTATTGAAGAAAAAGTACATGTCAAATTTGATGAAACTGATCCTTTTTTTAAAAAACCTCAACCTACATCTTCAGATGTGTTTTCAGAGACTGATTTTCAACCATTTATAAAAGATCCTTCTTATAAAGAAAATTCCCAAGAATATATTTCTAAAACATTTACCCCAGAAGACTTTCTACCCTCTATTGATGAACAAGTTTTAAAAAACCCAAATCAGTTAATCCTTAAGAATCATCCAAGTGATAGTATAATTGATGATTAGAATCAACCTATAAGGACTAGAAGTTCATTATGGATTGAAGTAAAACATCTATAATTCCATTACCAATTTTAACCAAAAAGCACTAATGAAACTTTTGTGATAATGATAGGATAAAAGCTCTGCAAGATTATCTAAATGAATTAGAAAGGAATTATGCTTGGACATTTGTTGAAAGACCTAAGGAAACATCTGTTATTGGAGTAAAATGGGTCTTTAAAAATAAGTGTGATGAAAATGTAATCATATTAAAAAATAAATCAAGAATGGTAGATAAAGGCTACAATCAACAAGAAGGAATAGACATTGAAGAAACCTACACTCTAGTAGCTAGACTTGAATCTATTCATATTCTACTTTCCTTTGCAGCATTCTTCAATTTCAATCATTTTCATATGGATGTTAAATGTTCATTAATTAATAGTTTTATACAAGAGGAAGTTTTTTTTGAACAAACTCCTAGTTTTCAAGATACCAAACATCCTTAACATGTTTTCAAATATATCAAAGCCTTGTATGGACTTAAGAAAGCCCCTCAGGATTCATATGATAGACATAATAGATTTTAGCTTCAAAATAATTTTTTATGGGAAATGCTGATCCAATACTCTTTATAAAGAAAGATAAGGAAAATGTTTTGATTATTCAAATTTATGTTGATAAAAATATATTTGGTTCAACTCAGCAATCTTTAAATGATTCCTTAGTGGATCTAATGAAATCTGAGTTTGAAATGAATATGATGGGTGAGTTAACATTTTTCCATGGTTTTCAAATTTCTCAAAAACCAGAAGGAATCTATATATCCCAATATAAGTATATTAAAGATCTTATTAAAAATTATGGATATGACAATACTAAGATTATAAGTACTCCCATTGGTACCTCAAATTCAATTGATCTAGATGAAGCTGGGAATCTAGTAGATCAAACATCTATTAGAGTTATGATAGGAAGTCTACACTACTTAACAGCTAGTCATCCAGACATAATGTTTTTAGTATGATTATATGCAAGATATCAATCCAATCCTATGAAATCTCATTTAAAGGAAGTGAAATGAATTTTTCTCTACTTAAAGGGAACCAAGGATCTAGGAATCTTTTATACTATGGGAAATGATTTTTATTTACAATGTTTTTCGGATGCTGACATTGGTGGATGTATAATGGATATAAAATGTACATCCGAAACTTGTCATTTCTTATACGATTCATTAGTTTCTTGGTTATGTAAAAAAACAACACTCTGTAGCACTTTCCACTACTGAATCTGAATATGTAGGAGCTGGAAGCTGTTGTGATCAAATGTTTTGGATGCAACACACACTCACAGACTATGATATGTGTTTTACCAAAACATATATTTTGTGTGATAATACTAGTTCCATTTCCCTTAGTAAAAACAATGAACATCACTCTCGTGCAAAACACATAGATATTTGACATCACTTTCTTAGGGATCACACACAAAAAGGATATATCAATCTTCAATATATCATAATGCAAGATCAACTTACTGATATTTTCACAAAATCATGACCATACAATATATTTTAATACATTAAACACAATATAGGAATGATTACCGCAAGGTAATCATAATTATTGAACTTTCTGTTAAAACTAATCTACTTATAGTACGTAACTCTTTTTCATAGAGGGAGTACATTTGTTTGTTAGATTTCAATTTTTTTTTCTCGTAGACTAAATTTTTTTTGTAGTCAAATATTTTTCTTAATTATATTTTTGTATTTAAATTTTCGTAATGAAGACATTCAAAATTTTCGTTATGATTATTTTCTATATTTTCGTAATGATGATTTTCTATATTTTTGTAATGAATTATTTTTTTACATTTTCTTAATAAAGATTGTCTAAATTTTCGTAATGTTGATTTTCTAAATTTTTTAATGAAAATTTTCTAAAATTTCGTAATGAAGATTTTCTAGATTTTCGTAGTGAAGTTTTTCAAAAAATTTATAATGAAGATTTTTTAAAATTTTTATCATTAGTTTTTCAAAAAAATTTGTACATAAAACTTTCAGAATCTAATGTTCTTCAAGAATAATTTTTTTCACTACGAATAATCTTCCAATAAATCTGAAAGGTGTGATTTCCCTTCCAAAATTCTCGTAATCAAATTTTAATAGTTGGTATTTTATTTTGGTTTTAATTTTTCATATTTACATTTCTTTAAATATGAATGTTTTTCTTAAAAAACCCACAAAATATTGGATCCTACCACTATTTCCTTACGGCTATCATATCAACTATCAAATCTAATCAGAAATATTTTTAGCCATTAGATTGAGTTTGGAAGATAAATTATTGTCTCAATTGACTATATAAAGGACCCCCTCATGGTTGTCTAACATCGAGATCCACAATTTCTCATGCTGTAGTCATGATCTCCTTTATATGCTAGTTCTATATTTTCAAGGTTTCCTCAAATCTGAATTTATGTCGTTGTATCTTCCCAGAAAAACATGTCAACTGTCAAGATGATTTCTAAATGGAAGATTTACAGAGAAATTTTGGTACGTATGAATTTTTTTTTTCTTACTATGATTCTATCATCTCAAAGAACATCAAGCTAAATGGATGGGAGAGTGTTTGTGTATCAAAACCATGAGCTCGAGATCTGGTATATCTAGACTTTCTAGTAGAATTCTATGAGTCAACAAGATTTTTCAAGGAATATGGAAATGATAATTCTCTTTCAAGATCTATGGGAAGTCTTCTGATTATTCTTACACCAAGGTGACCAGTTTGATTAGAGTTCCTTATGAGGGTGAGGCAGAGTTCTACTCACATAAGCTTCCTGATGTAAAAGGATGTTTTTATAAGGTGAATTCTATGTGTTGCCTCGGTCTTTCAGATGTGAAGAATCCGAATATTGTTCACCAATCTACAAATTTTCGGAATCTTGAATTGTGGGTTCAAGGATTCATCATTCTAAGAAAAAGTGAGAAGGATACATTGTAAAAGAGTGACATGTATATCCTGGATTAGATGGTGAATCTAAGATATATTAATCTGGTTAAGCATATTCTGATTACGATTGAGAACATAATGTGTGGAAATTTTTGGATTAGATTATTATGTATCCATACATTCTCTCTAAGCTGATTGTTCGGTATTTAGAGTCCTTTAGAATTCCTTATTGTTCTAAGACATGAAATTTCAATGTTATGATGGTAAGTGATAACACTCTGATGATAATGAAAATTGGTTTTTCTTATGAATATTGAGGATTCTTTGATTTTTCAGAAGCGGAAGTGGAAGCTATTCTGAAGAAACAGGAGGTGGTTGAACCTTATAAAAAGGGTGGAAGGAAGAGGAAACTCAACGAAGTATAAGAGAAAGAAAATCCCTAGATGTTAAAGAAACCCAATCCGCACCACCAAAGCCTAAGAAGCAAAAATAATATTCAGATGAGGTAGTAGAAAAATGGAGGAATGTCATGGAGGAAAAGAAATAAGGGGAGCCTAGACTTGGTTTGGATCCTTCTGAAGAAAAATCTTTAAAAGAAAAGATTGCTGATGATCATGAAAATAATGAAAAAGGAAAATAAATAAAAGAAGAATATGACTAAAGCCGAGATTGTCCAATCTCTTCTGAAGGCTGCTAATAAATCCTTGGAAAATATTCTAGTACCACAATAATTTTTATTATATGATTTACCAGAGATACAAGAAATAAAATATGTGACTTTGGAAAAAGTCTAAGTAAAACTATTAGAACAATATGAAGACTAGAAGAAGAAGAAGGATAATTCAATGATAAAACTAATGATCTCATTAAGTAATTAAAATATTTTCATGAGAAGGAAGTTCCATATGAGATGCTTTCAATTCGAACTTTTAAAGATGTGTATTCAAAGCTTTCTACCCCTTGGAATGATGAGAAAGGTGAAGATGACAAGGTTGAAGTAGATGTGAATAAGCTGTCTGAAGAAGAAAGTTCTAATCATTATTTCATTCACCCTGAGGATGGTAGGGTAGGAGCTGATAATGAAAAGGTAGATGAAGATAAAATTGTTCAACTACAAGATAGTTAACATATATCTCCTATCAATGAAGAAGCCATTCTGAAACCTGATAAGGGAAAACAAGTGGTTGTTGATATTCCTAGCAGAGTAGTAGTGAAAGCAAAGAAGTGGGTGGTTCAATAAAGAGGAAACCTTCTATGTTTTAAAAATAATCCCCACCAAGTAAAGTCTCAGATTTGGAATCATCATCCCTTAGACATGATTTCATAGTTCAGTATTTGAAGAAACTTGTTGGGAAAATTTCAATATTTCTAAGCATAGATTCGAGATGTCTGATGCTTCAACACAACCTAAATCAAAAGTCAGATTCAGTATAAATGGTGATGGATAAGTGTGTCAATATTGAGGTAGATTTCAAAACATTTTTCACAAACTAAGAATCCCACAAATGATCATGTAAGAAGATGTCCAGCTAGTAAAGGAAAACTATAGAAGACATGATAGATCATGATTAATTTCAAGAAACTGTCAAGGATGCCTTTGACACTGAAGATAATAATAAAAAGGATCTCACAAATAGTTTTTACAAAAAGATAACTGTAGAACATAACTCTCGGATGTAAGAAGTAAAAGATCTGAATGGGATATTGTATTCAGTTTCTCGGAGTGGGAAGAGAGAAAGTGACCTCAAGATTGAGATAGAAGAGAAGCTAGTCAAGAAAGAATAAGTCTTGAAGAGTGAGGTAGAATCTATCAAGGCTCAGGAAGAAAAAAGAAAATCCTTACAGAATAAATCAGAAGATCAGGATCAGCTCCTTAATCAGGAAGAGGAAGATCATAAGGAGATCAAAAATTTGAAAACAATAGTGAAAAAGCTGATGCCCAAGGAGAAGGAATGATAAACTGTTTCAATTACGATCTTTTTTTGTATTTTAATTTTGTAAATGTTTCCAATCATAATGAATATATGATTTTATCTTTATACTTTTGGATGTTTAGTACTAATATTTCAGGTACCATATTTCCTTTCCCATTCTATATATTCTTTTTTGAAAATCACAATGTGGGAGAAAGGGAAGTCATAAAATAATACAAAGTAGAGAAATAAATTTCCCTAAGTAAGAGAGAGTTCAACTTTGGGGGTGTTTTTATCCAAGAAGTTTTTCATAAGCAATAAAATGATAAGTATTAATCTGGAAATCAAGAATATGATCCTTAGTGTTTCCAAGTCCTAAGGGGGAGTTCGTCGTACTCATCATTTCCTATGTGTTAAGGGAGATACATGTTATTTTCAATGTCTATAAAAAAATTTCTATGTCCTTATATTCTTTTTATTAAGGGTTTTTTTTCTTTCTAAAAAGGGGGAGATGTTTGAGTCAATAAGGTTTCCTTATGACTTTTCCATTCCTTCATGTTTTGAAAATCAAAAACACCATTTCTTAAGGAAAATTTCATTTTCCTATGTTTTATCTTTATAATGAAAAGTTTCTTTCCCCAAGGAAATTTAACCTTTCCATGTTTTCATTGTTCATATTCTATGTATAAAATTTAGTTTCATATCCAAAACCTCAGAATCATATATATACTTAGATATAAATAATTCTATTTTCAGGATCCAAATTCTGATTCTAAATTCTTCTGAATTATAAGAAATTTAGGCTTCAAACATTATGAGTTAAAGTTATGAGTTCTTTGAATTCAGAATCCAAACACTTTTGAGTTCTGACTCTAGGTTCTCTAAATTCAGACTCAGATGTCTTATGAGTTCAGAATCTGAGTTATCTGAATTCAGACTCTGAACTCTTATGAGATCAGAATCTGAGTTCTCTGAATTTAGACTCTGAACTTTTATGAGTTCAGACTCTGAATTCTTAGGAACTCAGACTCCAATGTTTATATAATTATAAATCCGAATTCCATGATAAAAAAATATGAATATCCTTGTATTATAGACTCTGAATAGTCTTTTTATTAGACACCGAACATTCATTTTTCCTTAGACTCTGAAAAAAGTAATTTGTTCAAGAAAACATATTTTTTCTTATCCTTGATATAGTTATGAAATTATGGTGTATATTTTGTTTCTAACCAACCATTGTTAGAGTGACATGTGTATAGGTCCCTTCAAAATTCAAGGAAAAATATGGTCGTTGGAGGAGGGAGCCGACTATTGAAGATGTGCCTATAAATAAGAGCTCATTTTAATGAGCTCACAACTTTTACACTGATTGATCAATCTAGAGGTTAAATGCTATTGAAGTTATTTCTAGAGAGAGAATATCATGCCTTGTGATTACTTTACATCTTGTTCAGACATGCTTTGTGCGACTCTAAATGTTGATGATTACATTTGAGGGCTTTTGGGGATAGGGAGATAGAGGATCCAACTACCTTAAAGTTCAAAGACTTCAATGTTGAGGAATATATAGGTGTCATCTACCTTAATGTTGAGGGCTTGCGAGGATAGCAAGACAGATTCTGATCTTTGTAACGAGGGCTTACCCTGGTGTGGGTAAGACAGACTTTCTTGAAATTAAAATTCAAGGGACCTTTATCCAAGGTTGTTGGATACCCTTCTCATTGGCTTAAAATAATAACTACATGTTACTTGTATTCCTTCATGTTTTCCACAACATTTTTTATTGAGTAAAGTATAACTATCTTATACTTTCTTATACATGTACTATAATTAGTAATATTCTATATGCTTTAAGGTAGAATCTTTGTCCTTGTAAAGTTTTGTTAAGATTAATTTCTGGAACCAATTTTCCAAATTCAAGAAAGTTTGTTGAACATAGAGGTCCTGTGAATTTACCTTGTTTAACTTTGTTAAAAATTACCATATTTAAATGTTCTAAAGAAATTTTTTAAAGTATACAATTCAACCCCTCTTGTATATTGAGCATCTATATAATTATTATGATACTACAATCCGTATCATTTCTATCCGACATAGACTACCACCTCCCCCAATAAAATATGATATTATTTTTATATACATGTTACTATGATGATAATAAGGACAAATTCTATGAATATATTGGAATTAATATGATAAAATAATTATTTTATAAATTGGATTTTTTTAATATTCTTTTCATTCTGTCTCTACAAATATTGAAATTCATTTTTATCTATATACATTAGGGTTTATTTTTATTATATAAATAATGAATATATGTTATATTGACATAATGTATGAAATTATAGTTATTATTTAACTTTGATCAATCAACAAGGACTATATATTTGGAAAACCAAATATCACGTAATGATGAAAGGCTTAACATCCATGAACAATGATTTCAATACCAATTATTTATAAATTTGTTTTGAAATTATAGAAGGGGATCATATATGATATTATATGTATATAAAAAATTCCAATATATTATTATAATAAATTAATATATAAAATAATTTTGTTTATTGAACATTCAGTTCAATTCAAACTTATGTTAATGCATTTATGATACAATCTTATTATTTATGAGGATTAATTTTGATTATGTTTATGATGGTGATATTTCCAGATATATTTCAAAAAATATCATTAAAATTCTTATCATGTGATTAAATATTGATAATCCATGCTTTCCATTAATATTATTCAATTTATATACTCTGGTCACTGAAATTTTCTTAATGAAAACTGACTTTATTTTACTCTTTAGTCAAAAGTATCCTTTCATCCCAATATTGTTTTTCTAAAATGTTTTTAAGAATATTTTGATTAATATCAAATATTTTGTTTCGTTGTGAACAATTTTTTAATTATTTGAACATTTTTTAAAAAAATACTCTTTTTAGAATGAGGTACTTTTTACTTTTTAATGATAATGTGAATGGAATCCTTATTTTAATGTTTATAAAATGAAAGGAATTTCCCAAAATCATGAACACTCAATGATTTGACGATTCCTTTAAGATATTCCATGGTTATATTAAAATAATTATTCATCCATAATATTTTGAAAATTTTGATACATTAATATATGACATGTAAAGAATATGGTATTTTCATAAATAAATATTTCATTGATAATTTAATGGGATCTCTCAGCTATTATAGAACCGTTTATTATTACTTACTCTTTAATTGACATATGATCCAATGAAAACTTTGTAATTTTCTATTTGGATTAGTTATGGTTCTTATAGGGAAATATAAATAATATCAATTTTCGTCTCCTTTTAGTATTTTATGAATAATATTTTAATGGTCGTCATGAATACATGTGAATGGGTTTATTTTTATTTGATGGGTGGGAATAGAATTATATATCACCACAACACATTTTTTAAAGATAAAGGTATTATGAGATCAAAAGATACAAGGAGGATATATGATGTCTAAAAAATAGTGTATGTGGGAGGTTATCCCAATCATTAATGAGGGGGCAGAGGAGTTCATCCCACGCTTGAATGAGGGTACCCAAGATTCCTTCCAATAACCAAAGTAAATACAAATGAATTTATCCAAATACTAACTTGTTATGAATATCTTAGTTGTTTTCCATGAAAAAATTTAATAATACTTTTATTATTCTACACTTTATTGAAAAAAAATTGAGTTGAACATATAAATATGTAATGTTGTTATGGCTCGTATTCTTTGATCCCTTTATATTTCATTTATTGTGAACATCCCAGAATTATACCATGACACCCCTTTATAATCAATGAATTTATTAGTATGATTTTCGAATTGAAAGATCATGCTACCATACAAATTTAGTTCAAGTTATTTGTAAATTTTCATTGATATCTCTCTCATTACCATTACCGAGAATCTGAACTCACCCATTTCAATGTTTTATCTTCCATACAATATGAAGACATTTTCCTGGTATGATGTATCTAATAATTGTTATAGATATGCTGAACTATGAGGGATTCGATGTGGTTATTTTAAAAAACAATCATTTATGTATCAATGTTTCCAATAACAAATAACATTTACATTTATAGATAGAATTGAATTGTTATTTTGTGAATATTTATCTAATATGTTCCAGTATTGGTTCATGAGAAGTATTGGGACTGGTACATTGGGTTCTTTATTTTTTTTGAAATGATTATAATTCATTTTATTTGTATATGAGGTTCTCATGAGAGAATAAGTTATTTACTATTGGTTTTAAACAATGGAATCGTTTTGGATTCTATTCCCTATGTTTTAAAAAAATCCCATTATTTTTTCAAAAGGATATTAGTTGACTTAAATCTGGTGAAGGATACAAGATTCTCATTTTTAGGGTGTTCCACACTGAATAGATTCTAATAAAAGAATTTATATTTTTTAATGGGTTTCATTATTTGAAAACAGTTTTGTTTTCCAAAGTTCATTTTGTTTTAAATAATATTTTTACATTTTGATATTTTCAATGTCGCTTTAAAGGGTGTGTTAATTTATTATGGATTTCAAGATATGTAATTTATCATTATTTACAAGAGTTAATTTGAACTAATTTTCAATGGGGTGTTATTTATCAGTAAACCAAAGGAATATATTAAGGAGGCTGGTAATATATATTATTACAAATGATTATTAATCATTGATTTTGTGTTCCACTTTGTGCCACATGTTTCTATCCATTCCCATTTATTACGGGTGGTGAATATTATTTTGGGAGACCAATTGAATATTTATTGGAAATTTTCATTAGAGTGAATTGAAGGATAAGGGATAATTTGTATATAAATTTATTAATTTCATTTACAAAGAGATGCATGTAATTTTTTAATTAACCTCGACCTTGTTTTTTTTCATGAAAAATTGTAAGAGACTAGGTAGAGATCCATGTAAGTGTAGTGCATAGTATAATTATTATCTCAATTAGTGAATGTGTCTCTCTAAACATAGAGAGACTACATAATAAATCCTGGTTATTATACAGAAAGACCTAACTGAAGAGATTATTTCAACACCCATGGTAGGCAGTGCCCCTTAAATGATTATTTCTATATAGTCCAATGGGAAAATTGTTGGTGTTGATAGCTTAAATTTGGTTGAACTAGATATATTAGTTCTTATTTCATTTCTTAATCTCTAATTCATAGGTATATTCCCATGATGTTATGGTACTATTTAGGATCTTCCTTTGGGATTAATTTTTTTCTATTCTTGTATCGCCATCTTGTTATGTGATTTCATGGAAATAGTCAATGGTTGATTATATTTACATTACCTATTTATATGAGGGGGTTCCAACATGTTATTGTCTCATAATTTATTTATTTTTCTTTTTAAATTATGAATCAAAAAATTAGAATTGGGTGTTTGAGTGGGTTATTCAATGAATATGAAACTTATTGTGAATTGTTATGTGTGAGGGAATTTTTCATTAAAAATATTGAATGTTTTATTCTATGAACTCAAAATTTTAATTATTTTCAAAACATGGCATTAGTGTTATGTTCCTAGTTAACCTTCTAAGATTAATTTCAAGATGTATTAGACAAATCCTTTAAATTGAATGATTTGTTTGGTGATTCTGAATAGCTGTGTTTAAGGAAGGTTTTTAATTTTATACATTGAAATCATGGTTTTGTAACATCTCATGATTTTCCATGAACATTATTATTGATAGATTCTACAACACACAATACAAATCATTAAAAAACAATGAAATATTATTTTGACCATTATTACAAAACTATTAAAATGGATAGTATAAATAGTATTAATCTTATTATGAAAAATATACTAAAGTACAACTAAGTATATATTTTTTTGAATGATTAGGATATATCAATTCAATTTTTGGTAAATCATTTTTCTACAAAAATTTACTTTTCAAAAAAAGATTTTTTATTTAATTTTGTAAACAAATAAAAATAAATAAATTTTTCAACTTCAAAATAATTAGTTTTAAAAACGAAAACTGTAATTTTATTAATAACAATATTATTCTTAGTATAGTTTTAATTTTTTTGATTATTCGAATAGAATTATTGTCCGTGGATAGTTAAACATATATTTTCTTAAAAGTTATTTTTAAAAATAATTATATAGTTTCACATTATATTCAAATGATTTAGAAATTAAATTATTTCCATTATATTATTAGTTATCCAATCAAATTTATTGAAATAAATATTATTGTTGAATTTTTCATTAATATTATTTTATACTTAGATATTATTTTTTCTGGAAAACTATTTTTCAAGGAATGTTTCATTTTTATATTACATTAATTTATTCCCTTTATATGAATTGAATTGTAAAATAAAGATCACATAATTGGAATCATAAATTAAATGTCTCTTAAATGAGTCTCTATTATTTATTTCATTATGAGTTTTAATCATAACACATTTTATTAACATGGAAAAGGCTAAAGAGGTCATATATGATCAAAAAAATAGAAAAGTTCTAAAAATCAACATATGAATTTCAATTATACTATTGGGTGATTGGAGTGTGTATATTGAAATACAATATTTTAATATATGTCCACTAGTTCTATATTTCATTTATTAGGACTCTATATTAATTTAATAAATTAATAAATAAAAAGTGTCCTTGATTTGGATCAAATATCTATTACAACTTGGCATTATTGACAACATGGACACCATTCCTTAATAAGATCGTATAGTCCTAGCTTTTTTGGCCCCACTATATGGGGCCCAACCATGTTCCTGAGTGGGTCATAAAACTACTGACAATCTTCATATACAAACACATTTTCTTTCACTATGTTTTTTCCTCACTCACACACACCCTGAGAAACATCCCATGTGATCAACCATCCTGATCACTACTCCAGTGTTTTCATGCTTTGCTATGGAATTCTATTCTGGTGGGTTCTTTAAAAGTAATTTTCACCTTGTTAACATGATTCACATAATTTATCATTTTGAACCTTTAACAATATGGATTATTCTATTAACCCCCCTCCCACAACCACAATGTCCTCCTTGTGGACCATACATCTCAACCTAGGATGTGAAACCATAGATAAATCTGGTTTCATCCTCTGGTATAAATGTAACAACTCATCCCCGCTTATAGCACATACACCCTACCATAGAAAAACCATTTGGTCATGTATGTCTATGAAACACTAGTATTCCCACAAATAAATGGTCCCCCACCTAGGTCCCTCCCATGTTCTTGAATGGGTCATGAGACTAATGTATATACCCACAGGCCAAAACATTTTCTTTGAGTGTCCTTTATCCTCACTCACACACACATTAATAAGTATATCAAGAGGCCCTCCATAAAAATCACTACTCCATTCCATGAATTCTCAACTTTTGATTACTAATTAGGATTGCACAAAAAAATAATGGGTCATGTTATTTTAAATGTTCATATCAATTATCCTTTAAAACCTTTTAACAATTTGGGATGTTACATTCACCCCACCCCCTTTCTAGAAAAATGTATAATTTTTGGACCCTATAAATCAAATAAGCATTATCCACCATACCTATGGAGGATTTCCACTTCTGATTCTACATTTTCATGAATCAGATCCGATACAATGGTATCCTCCTAACCAATATGGCCCTGCCATATCTTGAAGGGTGTGTCTAGTCCACATTGGTTAGCGATTAGTACCTAGAATCATACAACATAATATAACAAATTTATTTTCCATAAAAATGGATGGTAAAGATAAAAAAACATATACATGACACACTGCAAAAGGTAAACTACTATAAACCAAAAAAGTATTAAAAAAAACAAAAATGGTACATCATCAAATCACAAAACAACTAGAATGATAAAAGTCCATAATCACATAGGATACATCATTCAAATCCCAAAGCATTCAAGAAATCCACCTCCTAATAGAGGTGTTTTCCTTTAGATCAGACATAGAATAATACAATCTTCAAACTCAAGAAGAAAAATTTATGGTGTGAGTTATATATCCAGGAAGGCTCTCACCATGAATTCTATAATTAATAAAAAAAATAAACTACATATTATATCAATATAAATAAATATTTAAATGTAATTTCACTTTCCAAATTTATATCAAAAAATGATTCCATTTAAATAAATGTAATATATATCAAAAAATGATCATATTTTCATAAATGAAAATTTTATACAAAATAGTTTACATAAGTCAGCTTCAATTAGAAAAATAGTTATATTAATAAATGGAAGGTATGTCTAGTAAAATTACTCTTAAATAATAATAGTGCAACACCATAAAAAATTCTCTTGTTATGTTATTTTATCATGTAATAGGATCCTCATACATCTATTATTGAATTAGACTCTTGTTTTGTGTGAATAAGAAGTACACTATAATAAGGGAAATTTTTATGGGATGTCTACACCTTAATAGGCGAACCCATTCCAGGAAATCATTCAATTTTTTTTATAGTTATCATTGTTAATCCGTTTGTTGGGAGGAAATATCTTTACATCCTTTTCCCAGATACTACTAACTACCCAGGCTAATATGTTCTTCAAAAATAAATCAAATTAAAAATAAATTATTTTATAAAAAATTAAAATATAATTTCCTTATTTAGATTTATAACATTCAATTTACATTTTAGAAGAAATCATTGGTTTTCACCATTTCTTCACTTTTGAAATCGAATTTCATTTTAATCCATTTTCTCAAAATCATTCACCAAATCATATCATCAAAATTATTTCCAAATCATGCCATAAATTTTCAGAAAATCACATCCATATTTAGATTCTCTTGAAATTGGTGTCTATGTCTAAATTTAAATACCCATTTTAAATCCTTAATCAAATAAAAAAAATTCTTTTTTTAATAAGTAAGATTTATTTTTAACATAATCTAGAAATTTAGGGTTTCAATTGAAATGAAATGATTTTTGGAATTGCCTACCCTTAATCAATGTTCATGAAACGCCACCCAGAATATTATCTACCAATGATAGTTTTTGAAGGAGTACCAAAATATCATTATATCCTTCTATGTCATGGAGTGTATGTTAGGTAATATGGGGGTAGAATATGGGTTTAAACACATTTTCATGAATTTTAAAATGAAAATTATTAATAAAAAATAATCCTCGCTTAGTTTTTCTGATAGGGGAACACAAATAGATAAACTATACTCTTATATGTGTGTCCCCTCTAGACTCACTATACAATGTGCTTGGATTCATCTAGGAGGGATCTTGTATTTTCAAACCATGATTGAACCGTGGAACCCTCTACTATCTATGTTTGTATGGTTTTGGCTTGGGGGGGCATGGTTTCAGAAAATAATTCACCAATCATGCATAGCCCAAGAAGCCTCTAAAAATGACAAACCCTAACCTAAAACAACCTGATACAATACCTATCCAATTCATGAACAAAATAAGGTTTGAATTGTATATGAAAACAATTAATGAGTTTATATAAATACCAAATCAAGATAAATAATCTAATGGGATAATTTTCATCATTATTATTGTTTACGATATTCATATGAGTAATTTTTTGATCTATTCAATATTATTTTTTGATATTATTTATCATTATACATATAATGATATGTTTGAATAAGAACTAAGGGGAAGCTACAAGTGAATAATTGTGAGTAGAGCCTCCCAAGTACTAGAACCTTTTAAAGAATATTGTGTGTCTTTTTAATGTTTTTGGACATGCAACTACATCCATTCCCATTAAAGAACAACTTTTGGAACGTTAGAGGGATGTAACATAGAATTTTTCTCAAGATTTCCTTCTATAGAATACACCCATGTTTCACAGCTCAAAGGTTCCTCAAGAGTACAGGGATTTGTTGAGAAATATTTAACTTTTAAAGATTTATTGGACATGACTCACACAATTGTTGCTGAAAACTACCACCATTAAGCTAGAGGCGCCTACAAGGAGTTGGTGGGACTCGATTGTGAAAGTGAAGAAGAACATGGATTCGACTGTATGGAAAATATAGTTATTTCCATTGAACTCTTATATACAAATTTTATGGTTATGGATAAGGATATATAGATTATCAAACTCATAATGGTTGATAGGACAGTGATGGAGTACAAAAACCACTTTGCAGAGATTGTGAATTTTCACCAAATAGTTTATCGAATGAAAAGATTAATACTAAATTTTTATAGATGGGTGTTCACCATGATAGCAATTCATAGGGTTTCCTAGTGATTCTAATTTATTTCCATGACTTGTTGGATATGATGATTATGGTTGAGCTAGATCGGGGTATTATATATGGGTTGAAGATTGTTTCTTTTTCTCTCAGTTGTAATACCATGAGTTACATAAAACTATGGAGGAATCATGGTGAATATCATGGTGTTTCTATACAGCATGCATAATTTTGACACTCAACAGTTACTTGTATAGTACTTTTTACATTCTTCAAAGGTGTCAAGCCTGGGAATTTGAGACATGGTTATACTGAGGTGCCAAAGACATTCAGATATAACGGTATCTAATGAAACCAACATAGATTCAACATTCTTTTACTACCCTATGTAGTCAAATGGGATCCTAATAACCTGAAATTCCTATGTTTTAATTATACGTTTCATGAACAAAGGGTTTTTATCCATGGGAATCATGAATGATGTTTTTTAAGAAATTATAGAGTCTATTGAGGAAGATCAGAGCGGTCCAGTGACTATGAAAGTTAAAATCACTATAATATCAACCCTAGTGAGTATATTGTTTTATACTGGTTCATCTCACTCTTTATATAAACTCATATTTTTATGATGCTAAATATTTTCACCGATATTTTATCTTATGTAATGGATATTACTACACCCCTTGGAATGAATATACAACGTAGTTTCCATTGACTTTCATGTGTCTACACATTAACATAGATTTATTTTACCTGTTATTTCATGGTTATTGACATGGAACTGTTGTATAGAGACCTAGGCTTAACATGAAAGGATATTATATCATATTAGATTAATATTTAGTATGACAACCATGATCTTTATTACACACTTAAACATGATTTATTACATAGAATCAACTTCGTAAAACATAGAATATCGAGCGGTCTAGTGTAATTGGGGCTTTGGATCATTACATAACAACTTAAAACATGAGATACAACATTTTTATTGAAAACATCATTTACATGACCACTACATTCCCTCGTACGTAGCATTGCATGGGGTAACCTGAGTACATGCATAAGAAAAGGGTGAGCTATAAAGACCGGTAAGGGAATAACCATGGAGTAACATGAGTAATGAAATACATGTTATAAAATAAGCATATCAATAGAGTACAATTGAGGCATAAACATAAAGACATTATAAATCATTATAATCATAACATGGAAATGTGGAAACAACACTTACCATAGAATTAGCATGAGCCAAGGCTCATTGCACAGGGAGCATGTGTAAATCCTCATTGCACATAAATTACGAGTAAAACCTCATTACACTTGAATTATCATGAATAAACACCCATTTCACATGACGTATCATGATACTATACTTAACCCAATGCATTGGAGCACTATAAGGGCGCACCATTCCAAAACATTTCATTTCATGCATAAGTGTGCCACATGGATCATATAACATGGACTCATAAAACATAATTATTTATTCCATGATAAAGTAATGTTAAATTAATACATGAATATTTATAATCAATAAGTAAATGTGCAAAATGGTTAATACCCTTGATAAAGAAATGGGCATGGTATTAACTATACAATGACATTGGCTTGGAAAATCGGTGCAATTTCGGCTGTGTAAGGGCATGACATAAGAATTCATAAAAATGGTTGATGAGAGAAAAAATGGTGTCTCATAGTATTTTAATGAAATGGGTAGTAAGGTGGTAATATAGATACATGTCCCAACAATTTTAATGGAATTTAGATTTATGATACAAAATAATTACTTGAATGAAAATGAGGAGAGGGAAATTACTTTCAAAACTTCGGTATAGTAACTGGTGTACATGGGAAGCATTTAATGATAGATAAAGGGGTATCCCATCATTCAAACATAAATAGGGCAATATGTGGGAAGTTCTAAACCATTCCACAACATTTATATTTGAAATTACAAGGGCATAAAAATCAAAAGAATATTGGACAAAATTGAGAAAAGAAGACAAAAACCTCACTTGGAAGTGTGATTTCAAAGGCATAATAGAGGATATATAAAAGATTATTAGGAGCTTGGGGAACCATTGGAGGATTCTAGGGAGATTAAGGCAGAGTTTTAATGAACTCCTAAGGCTTTGAGTTTGGAGAAAGTGGGAGCTTGGGTGGGTTTATATAGAAAATGTGAAGGAAATCATTATTATTTTCTTTTGGGACACCTCACATTAAACTAATCCAAACCACAAACTAGCCCATGGGTTTTTCCCATTTTTTTGGGAAAAGGGAAGTGGAAAACATTATTTTATAAGGCCAAAGTATGAACATAATAAAATAATGGGGTTTCATATGTGGAGATGAGTCACACTCCCATGGAAAACAATTTAAAAGACAAGATGTTTAATAATCTTTGAAGGGTCTATTATTGTTTTGTAAAATAAGAAAAAAAAACCTAAAATCACATTATTTTAATTGTAAGGAATATATTTGCCGAACATATGGTTTATTTTATTTTATTAAATCACTATTGGGTCATTATGATTTAATAAAACACATTATATAGTAAAACGGTATTTAATTTTTACCCAAAAATTTGACTATCACAGAAAATTATGAAAAAATCACCATTGGATAATTTCTATGTCCTGATTCGAAAAATAATAGTTATTTCATATTAATAATTTTATAAATATGTTAATTATCACTTTTAAAATAAAAACTGACATTTATCGAAAATTCACGGGTTTTGACAAAAATGGCTTTCAAACCTTAATATAAATTTCAATTTCATTAATAAAATTAATCAATCATTTATATTTAATAAAACTTAATTTAATAATAATAATAATAATTTATTAAAATATTATTTAATTCAAAAATCCATTAATTTATCAAAATATATTTCTTAGTTGAACATTAACTAAAAATACTATTTGAGCTTTAGAAACTATTTACAAGGTAACAAAAATGACATCAAAATATATTCATTATTATATACAAAAAATAATTTACATAACAATAGTGATAATTTCTTGTAACATAACCCCTTATAAAACCAGTATAAGACCAAAGGGAAAGGTGTGCGATGGTGACAGTCTCTTGGGGTGGCTCAGATAACATTGATCGAGTGGTAATTTCTATCAAATTCCCCTTCTCTTGTAGGGGGTCTCGCTTGAGCTTATCCTATTGAAGCTCGGCTTGGTCTTTGTCAAGAGAAAAGCCCAATGACACGACCTCTTTTCCAAGATTTGACAAATGGGCTTCGTAATGGTCACGTCTACTGGATGAGGCCATCACTTCCTTTGTCTGAGTAAATTAGATTCATTAAAGGCCTAGATATATACTAATCATGTGATCACTATTCAATGGCTATATTAAAAATGGTTTCAAATCATAATAGTATTTTAATATTCAAAAACATAAAACCAAAGAATTTTTCATTTTATATAGACATTTTAGAAAAATAGACATTTAATTCGATCAAGAGGGATTTATATTAATGAATGTTTGGGTCGTTACAATATTCCCCCCTTAAAAAATTTCTCCCCGGAAATTTCCATTTCTCACACTAAAACAGATGTGGGTAACTCTAATTCATCATTTTCTTTGATGCCCATGTTGGGTCTTCAAACTTGTGGTTTTTTCACAACACCATGACGAAAGGCAGTGTCTTATTTGGTTGAACTTTTTCTCTATGATCTAAGATCTTCACTGGATGCCTCTCATAAGAAATATCAACCTCTAACTATACCACCTCTGAAGAGAGTATATTTTAAGGGTATACTATGTACTTTTTTAAGAGGAATACATGAAAGATGTCATGTATTTTGGCCAGGGTAGGTGGAAGTGCTAGTGGATAGGCCACAACCCCGACACAATCAAGAATCTCGAAAGGGCCGATGTACCTTGTACTTAACATCCCTTTCTTTCCAAACCTCATGACATTATTCCATGGAGATATGCATAGAAATACATTGTATCCAACTTTAAACTCAAGATCTCATTGATGGTTATCTTCTTAACTCTTCTATCAACTCTGGGCTGCCTTGATACACTGATGAATGGTTTTGACCTTCACCACCATTTCTTCGACCATTTATAGTCCAAGATGCTTTCACTCACCGACCTCATCCCAACATGCCAATGTTCTTCATCTTTTCCCATAATGGGCTTCATATGGTGACATTTCGATGCTCGAGTGGAAACTATTTTTATAAGAGAACTCAACCAGAGAAAGATGTTGATCTCATCCTCTTTTAAAGACCATTGAGAACTCTCTCAACATATCCTCAAGTGTTTGAATAGTCTTCTCGGATTGGCCATTAGTTTGAGGATGATAAGATGTACTTATTTTCAGTTCAGTATTCAGAGCACATTGAAGACTTTTCCAAAACAAAGAGGTGACTCTTGGATCTCGATCGGACATAATTGATAGTGGTACTCCATGCAGCCTTACCACTTCCCTAATATATATCCATGCTAGTTGATCCAATGAGAAATCATCCCAAATATAAATGAAGTGTTCATCCTTTTTATGACGATCCACAATAACCAGGATTGAATTGTTTCCTTTGGATGTCTTCGGAAGTCCAGTGACAAACTCCAGGGTGATGTTCTCCCATTTCCATTCTAGTATGGGCAATGGTTCCATCATCCCCTTAGACATCTTCCTCTCTACCTTCATTTTCTGACACACCAGGCACTTTGATGTATATTTAGCGATCTCCTTATTCATATTATCTCGCCAATAATGCTCTCAGAGATCTCGATATATCTTGATGTTTCCTGGGTGAATAGATAAATTTGACCTATGTGCATCATCCAAAAGTTCTTTCTTCAGCTCCAGAATAGATGGAAAGCATTTTCTTTTCCCAAATAAAACAATTCTGTCTTCATTAACATTAAACTCTGAGTATTTCCCTCTTCCGATAGCTTCCACTTTTTCCTGAATTCCCACATCATCTTTTTGAGAATCTTTTAACCTTTCCAAAAGAGATGGTTGAGCAAACATTTGTGAAAGGAATGATGATGTTCCACTCTTTAAAATTCCCAGTTCCTTCTTCATCAAATATAAGAAGATTGGATCCTTTTAAATTCACATCAATGATAGAATTGTTGGGTCCTTTCTACTTAGGGAATCTGCAACCTTGTTAGCTTTTCTTGCATGTAAATGGATAGAGTAGTCATAGTCTTTGATCAGGTATAACCATCTTCATTGGTGCATGTTCAACTCTTTTTGTGTGAATACATACTTGAGGCATTTGTGGTCCATATATATTTTACACTTCTCCCGAAAGAGATTATTTCGCCAAATTTTCAAAGTGAAGATCACTGCAGCCAACTCTAGGTCATGTGTTTTATAGTTTTATTCATGAACATTAAATTTCCTTGAAGCATAGGCAATGACTTTTACATTTTTCATCAATACACATCCCAGGCCATTCTTCGAAGCATCACTGAATACCAAAAAATATTCTCCACTTGTGGGTAAAGTGAGCACGGGCGCATTGATTAGATTTATTTTCAACTCCATGAAGCTTTCTTCGCATTCATCATGTCAAGACCCATCCTCGGGGCCCGTGTCATGACAACCCCAAGCTAGAATTCCATAGGCCAGGGGCTCGCGGCTAGCACCAATGGCGTAAATCCCGATAACTGGGAAGGCATTGCCTTTATAAAACAAAAATACATCCAACCAGTGTACAAGTGGAAGTCATACACTAAGTACAAAAGATAGTGATTAAAAGTAAATGGGCCAGAATACAAACCCAACTGAGAAGTACAACTACAACTGAATGAAATTACAATAGAAAATAAAAATAGCTGGAAGATAGAAGCAACTCATGGGTCGTCCGCCTCAGATCATACCTAAAGGGTAGGTATAGGTAGCCTCCTCAACGCTCTCGCCTTCCAACCTCCTCCGAGTAACATCTCATCAAGAATTTCACCTCCAGGTATTGACTCGTTGTGAGGTCCACCTCCGGGTACCATCCAGTCCTCGTACACTCAATCTTTGTCAGCATTTTCCTTCATCTGCATCAAACACAAGGAGGTGCGGGCATAGCCCGTGTAGGGGTGAGTATAACAGTACTCAGTAGGGACCCTGACACCCTCAAGGTCTCACTAAATCCAACAAGAATATCCACAACGAAGGATCTAAACAGACAACCATTACTTATGAATAAACCCATACTTATACCTATGTTATCATGTAACCCATCTCAATCATGTGGAAACACAAAGGTTATGAAATCAAAAGATAAACACTGCCTAGATATATGCCCATACATATACATAAGTTATCAGGTGACCCATCTTAATCATGATGAAACAAGAAGGTCATTGACTCAGCTCAAACCAGGATTTTCATTATCGAAACCACAAATGCTAGAGAACACTTCCTCTGTCGAGTACAGTATCCCTGTCACGACTCCGAGGCACTACTCTCTAACCTTATACTTCTGATGTACTCCTCATATCGGGTACCGTGGGTATGCTTCCAAATACCGAGCGCTCCGTCCGCTGTGGGACTGCCACCAAATACTGGACACTCCCCCTGATAGCCTACATAGGTACTCCTCCTATCGAGTACCGTGGGTATGATGCCAACTACCAGGTGCTCCGTCTGTCGTGGGTCTTCCGCCAAATACCGAGCGCTTCGTCCACTGGGCTAACCGAATCACTACGAGTCGAATCGGTCAAGCAGTCGTCAGGTCTATAGCTACTTAGTCTCCGCACTCCGTATGCTCATCTATGGGATAGTCCACTCCTTAAGCTACTGGTCGTTACTTCCAAGTATTACAAAGTCCCACAAAGAAGTAACACATAGAATCTCCTCGTCCCAGGGGTCTCAACGCAACAGACGACGCGTCAATCGGACGCCCGGTCTGTGAGTTATTAGCCTTTTCGTCCCGGGGGCCCGGTTGGTTTTGTGTATGAACCAACCCGACCGTATCTCATCTGTACCCAAAACTCTCATAGGGTATAATCAAAGGGACTGTTTATCAATGTGATTTCCAACGCCGCTGACGGTTTGTCAAACGGATGTCCGGACTGAAAGTTATCGGATTTTCTGTTCAAGGGGCCCGGTTGGATTTCGGGTATAATCCAACCCGGCCATACTCCAAATAGGACCAAAACTTGGGTGACGTATACCAAATTATCCATCTCACTATAAGGAATCCAAAAAAATCGATGGCATGTTAATTGGATGTCCGGAGGCCAAATTATAACCGTTTCCGCTCTGAGGGCCTTGTTGGTTTTGGGTTCGAACCAACCCGACTGTACCCAAACTTTACCAACCGTTTATGTGTAATATACAGAAATGACCATCTCGATCCAAGGATCTCTACACAACTAAAAGTTCATCGATCGGAGGTCTATAGCCAATGATATGGGCATTTGAACGAACGTGGTCCCAAAATAGGGGGACTTGGCCCTGTCCGACACGGCCTAATCCCCCCAAGGTCTGTCCGAATTGGGTCAACCCAACCTGAGTCTGGGTCAGGCCAGATTAAACGGGGCCCGAACCGGCTGGCATGGCCCGGCCCGACGCTGGTGGCCCGGACCGACGCTGGCGGCCCGGCCCAGCGCGGGAGGCCTGGCCCGGCGCGGGCTGCGGCCCGGCTCGGAAACCGGTCGTGGCTCAGCTTGTGGTCGAGCGGGGTACGAAGGGGGGCGCCGCCCACTTGACTCTGAAACGGCGGACCCTATGGGGTCCGCCCTAAAGATTTTTCGGGGGGTTATGACCCCCCGGTTTCTTCGAACGGCTGGCCTTTCTGGCCGGACGATTATGTAACAGCGGAGCCCCTTGGGTCCCGCCTCCAGGTTGCACCGACGGCTGGCTCTGTCGGCCGCCCCTTTGAAGATCGTTGCAGCCTTATGTCACGGCTCTTGTCCGACCAGTGCAGCGTGACTGCGCCACGCCCCTCCGCTGCGGCCTGCTCCTGGCCGCGGCCTCCTTCAGCCTCACAAGCACGGCGTGACGGCGCTGCTCACCATCGTCATAGACCGCTTTGGTCATGGTCCCTTTTTGTTCCCGCGCGGTGCAACGACACCGCGCTGCCTTCACCTCAAATGTCAACGTTGATCAACAAGAAAGTGAGGAGGCGAATCAGTCGTATTTGTGCGGTCTGATCTCCACCTGTTATTTCGATAACAAGCGGTCAAAGTATATGGGATTCTCAACGATAAAAAAAACTCAATTTTAATTCATTAAAATTGAACTTAACCCATGCCTCATGTCATTTGTCTTTCATTTGAGTTGACACGAGGAAGACGTTGGAGTCAATGTAATTTGTTGCGCACGTACCACACTATTGATCCCTGCTCGTATGTCGGTGTCTCGTTGGAGAAGATGGAACCTCGGTATTCTTCGACGATGAGGCGCCATTCTTCACGGAAGGAAGATGTTCTTCGTTCAGAAGAATGATTGTTCTTCAGGGATGAAGAATTATCTCCCAAAATATTTTCCAAAACAAATATTTCATTAAGACTCCTTCTTTTAAAAGACCTCCATGCCAATAAAATTAAGTCAAGAGGTGTGACTAAAATAATTAATAAGGTTATTAATTACCTTAGATGTCTCATTCAACTTGGGAGGTGGAGAGGCTCCCCTTTAAGAAGAGAAGTTGTCAAGTAATTAATTTTATGGAAGATTAAAGGGGGCTAATGGGAGTTATGGGGAGGTGAAGAGTTAGGGGTTCGTGTGGGTCCCACCATACTAAACCCTCCCATGGGAGGTTAGGATGGTGTGTGCCCCACCTCTAACTCCCCCTTTTGTAGGATAAAAACAACCTTCCTTAGATAAAATTTGTACACAACAAATTTTATCCATTTTATTCTAAATCCCCATTTATTAAACCTCAAACCGCTCAAAACGCAACTACGAAAAAGGCCCCTTAAGCATTAACCTGTTCTGCAAGTTCATCGATGCCCTCAGAGTTAAATTATGAGCACCGGTTCAAAAGAAAAAAAAAACCCACTTGTTCGTTAACTGATCATACCCGAGCTAAACATCGAAAATTGATTTCGGGCACAGCGGGTCTCAGAATCATGTGCCTTCTAAAACTGCGCACTCGTAAAATTACAAATAAATTATGAAAAAAAATTCCTTTAAATTTATGGGACTTTACATTACTCCTGCCTCAGTGATTTACCTCTTCGTAAAGCTACAACACAAACTACGGAAACTAATGGAGGTACTGAGCACATATCTGAGCCTCCTGCTTCCATGTGTTTCCCTGGAGGTTCTCGTGATGCCAACGAAATCGCACAAGAGGAATCGACCATCCCCATATGACTCGCTCATGTCGATCCTCAACCTCTACTGGAACCACGTGTAAGTCACCTCTTCATTGATATCTAGATCTCTGTGGTCGATGATGACCATAGGTCGTGCACACATCTCCTCAGCTGAGATACATGTATTACGTCGTGCACCCAGTGCATCTTAGGTAGAAAGGGTAGGAGGTAATCCACCTACATACTATTCATGGGACCTGGAAGGTCTGTTGAACCTCAGAGATTACTTGTCGCCTCGGACACATCTCTGTAGACCCCATCGAGGTGAGACTCATCTGGAGACGTGGTCATCACCCTCGAACTCCTGTGGTCTTCTCTTTTATCAGAAAAATACTACTGTCTCCTCTGTGCAGTCTTCATCCGCTCATAGATGATCTGAACCTTCTCCATCATATCCTGAAAAATCTCTGGTTCTACACGATATGACTCTATCACTGTCCAAAAAGGATATCTGAAATGCATTTGGTTGCTGTCTCACCACTCTTAACATCTGAATGCCCGATCTCCTACTAAGAGCATCTACTATAACGTTCCCCTCTCCAGGAGTATAAACTATCTCGAAGTCATAGTCTTGGAGGAACTCAAGCCATCGCCACTATCTCAGGTTCAGGTTCTTCAATGAGAAAACACACTTGAGACTATTGAGTTGGAGAGAACCGTAAAACATTCCCTCAATAAACAATTGTTGAGACTATCCAATTAAAAGAACTCATATCCACCCTTCATTTCCAATGTTCCACCAAAGAGCAGCTGGGATATATCCTCTGCCGAAAAGAGAAATCTGGTCTCATCCCCTAGATGAACCACGTTCTTTACCTAATACAATCAATCCTGACATGAACGGTACTATTTCGTGCAATGGATGACATTGTAAGGCCTCGATGCTACTACCAAGAGATCCAACCGCTACTCTCAACTACAATGGTCGAGTCACACTGTCAGCAGCAGTCTATGGTCACTGGGTCTCCTCCAGTAGGTATCTCGAAAGTGAGGATCATGTCAATAGTTTTAAACTGGAACCTCTTATTATCAACCATACAAAGTGGACATGAATGTAATCATCACAATGATAAGTGTCTTTTATTAATGCTGCTCGTAGTACAAGACACAAAGCAAACATAACTCCAAAAACATGGAAACTAAAATCACAAAGATCAAATTCCTCCCTTCCTGGATATAGTCCCACTCCTGTCCGCCTAATTCCAATGATCCATAGTCATATTATTGCAGTTGGGGTGGTCCTCCGGGTGGTGGTGGTGGAAACACCTCGAAGCGTCGTCCACCTCCATCTGCACAGCCAGCTCCTCTACCTCTGCCTCCTGCTCCTTGTAGTCCGCCTCGATTGAACCTATAACTCTTTCTAGGAGGTTCGTAATCTACCTTTGGATCGTCTGTATGGCGGGTCGGACACTCACGTGCCATGTGACCTAGCCCGCCGCAGGAGTAACACTACCCATTCTTGGCACGATTGGCTCTAACTGCACTCCGGTTGCCCCGCACAACTGAACCTGTGTCGTGCAGTCGGCCACCAGTAGGTCTGGTCCTCTTGGACCCTTGTGGCATCTGTCTGCTGCCAGCTACAGAAGACTCTGCTGCAAGTCTACTAGTGGTGGGTCCCTCTACTGAAGTCTTCTCAGCAAGGAAACTCTCCACTAAGAGGGCTCGCTCCAACACCCCTGCCTGAGTCAGGATGCTGAGAGGGATCGTCGAAGCTCTGATCTCGTGCCACTGTCCCTGCTCGAAGGTTCGGGCCCTAATGATCGGGTCATGTACCATTTCTATAGAGTATAATGAGTCGTATGTGATCCTCGTTGAGTACTGTTCTGCTGTCATGTTGCCCTGGTGCAGATGCAGTAGCTCTTGTATCCACACCGCTCTAAGGGTGGCTCGTAAAAACTCCGCTCGGAACAAGCTCTCAAAGTCTGCCCTCAAAAGTGACACCTCGTCGTGCATCTGGAGCATCATGCTCCACCATCATCCAGCTGATTCTTAATGGAGGCTGGCATCAAGCATCACCATGAAGTCTATTGGTGTAACTACTAGAATGAAGACTCTCACCACAGCCTCTAGCCAATCCTCAGACGCCTATGGGTCTGTCTCTCCCTGGAACCTGGGTGGCCTCTGGAACTAGAACTCATGAAGTACGCTCAACCTGCGTGCATCGCCTGTTGTTGGGGCTGGTGGCATCGGTGGCCCAACGAATGGTAGTGCCGCTGGTTCCTCTGTTGGTGCCTCAACTGAAAGAGAGCCCTGTATTGAGGCCTCATCGCTCATCGGGCTATCTGTACGTACAACTCTCGGGGATCTAGCTGGTCGTCTATGGGGAGGGATCCTGAAAGAACAGATGTGACACGGTCAAAAGACTAAACCTGGTGAGCTGATCTGGTATAAAATAAGCTTTTAAAACCACACATGCAATCCATGCTTTCGTGCCCTGAGTCAAAAATCAGAAGTCAGGGTCCTGGTGTATGGATACGTCGGCCGCCCGCAACAAAACTGGACTCCCTGAAATGAAAACCCCACTTAGTACCCTTAACACTATTATTTCATAGAAAGAAAATATTATAGTCTTAAGTTCTGCGGTAGAACCGACTCCTCTGATACCAATTTTTCACGACCCGTCCTCGGGGCCTGTTCCATGACTACCCCATTCCCTCCTTCCATAGGCCAGGGGTTGCGACTAGCACCAAAGGCGTAAATCCTGATAACTAGGAAGACATTGCCTTTATAAAACAAAAACACATCCAACCAGAGTACAAGTGGAAGTAATACACTAAGTACAAAAGAAAGTGCCGAAAAGTAAATGGGCCAGAATACAAACCCAACTGAGAAGTACAGCTACAACTGAATGAATGTACAACAGAAAATACAAACAACTTGAAGATAGAAGAAGCTCCTGGGCCGTCCACATCGGATCCTACCTGAAGGGTAGGTACAGATAACCTCCTCAACGCTCTCGCCTGCCAACCTCCTCCGAGTAACGTCTCGTCGTGAAGTCCACCTACGGGTATTGACTCGCCGTGAGGTCCACCTCCGGGTACCATCCAGTCCTCGTACACTCGATCTCTGTCAGCACTGTCTATCATCTACATCCAACACAATGAGGTGCGGGCATAGCCTGTACATGGGTGAGTATAACGATACTTAGTAGGGACCTCGAGACCCTCATGGTCTCACTAAATCCAACAATAATATCCACAAAAAAGGATCTCAACAGATAACCCTTAAATAGGTATAATCCCATACTTGTACCTAAGTTATCAAGAATCCCATCTCAATAACGAGGGAAAAATGGTTATGAAATCTACAGATAACCACTACCAAGTTATATGACCATACATATTCCTAAGTTATCAAGTGACCCATCTCAATCATGAGGAAACATGAAGGTCATTGACTCAACTCAAACCAGGATTTTCATTATCGAAACCACAACTGCTGGAGAAATCCTCCTCTATCGAGTACAGTAGCCATGTCATGACTCCAAGGTGCTACTCTCTATCCTTAGACTGCTGAAGTACTCCTCCTATCGAGTACCATGGGTCTGCTACCAAATACCAGGTGGTCCGTCCGCTATGGGTCTGCAGCCAAATACCGGGTGCTCCTACTAATAGCCTACAGAGGTACTCCTCCTGTCGAGTACCGAGAGTCTGCTGCCAACAATCAGGCGCTCCATCCTCCATGGGTCTGCCGCCAAATATCGGGTGCTCTGTCCACTGGGCTAACCAAATCACTACGAGTGGAATAAGTCAAGCATTCATCAGGTCTACAGCTACTCAGTCTCCGCACTCCGTACGCTCGTCTCCGAGAGGGTCCTCTCCATGAGCTACTGGTCCTTACATCCATGTATCACAAAGTCCCACAATGAAGTATCACAAAGAACCGCTTCATCACACAAGTCTCAACACAATAGACGGCGCGTCAATCAGACGTTCGGTCTGTGAGTTATTAGCCTTTTCGTCCCGGGGTCCCGGCTGGTTTCGTGTACGAACCGACCTGACCGTATCTCATCTGTACCCCGAACTCTCATAGGGTATACTCAATGGGACCATTTCTCAATGTGATTACCAATGCCGCTGACAGTTCGTCAAACGGACATCCGGTCTGAAAGTTATCGGATTTTCCGTTCCAGGGGCTCGGTTGGATTTCTGGTATAATCCTACTCGGCCATACTCCAACTAGGTCCAAAACATGGGTGAAGTATACCAAAAGATGCGTCTCACTAAAAGGAATCTATCAAAATCGACGACACATCAATCGGACGTCTGGAGCTCAAGTGATAACTATTTCTGCTCCGAGGGCCCGGTTGGTTTTGGGTTTGAACTAACCCGGCTGTACCCAAACATTATTGAAAGTTTGAGTGTAATATACCGAAACGGCCGTCTCGATCCAAGGATATCTACGCAAATAATGGTGCATAGATCGGAGGTCCGTAGCCAAAGATATGGTCGTTTGAACGAACATTGTCTGAAAATAGGGGGATAGTGCCGGATCCGACCCGACCCAATACCACCTGGGCTGGCCCGAATCGGGTCCACCCGACTCGAGTCCACATCCAGCCCGATTGGGCACAACCTGGCACAGCTGGTGTGGCCCGTCCCAGCGCCGGCGGCCCGGCCCGGCGCTGGCGGCCCGGCCCGGCTCAGGAGCCGACCGTGGCTCAGCTCGCGGCTGAGTGGGGTGCGAAGGGGGTGAAACCCCCTTGACTCTGAAACGGCGGACCCTGTGGGGTCCGCCCTGAATATGTTTTGGGGTGTTACGACCCCCAGTTTTTTCGAATGGAGGGCCTTTATGGTCGGCCGGCAATGTAACCGCAGGACCCCGTGGGTCCCGCCTCTAGGTGGCGCCGGTGGCCGACTCTTGCGGCCGCCCCTTTGAAGAATGCTGCAGCCTTAGGCCGCGGCTCTTGTCCGACCGGCGCTGCGCGACGGCACCGTGCCCCTCCTTCGTGGCCCTCTCCTGTCCGCGACCTCCTTTGGCATCACCGACGCGCTACGATGGCACCGCACACCTTCGCCGTGGCCCGCTTCGGCTGCGGTCCATTTTTGTTCCCGTGCAGTGCAATGACACCACGCCGCCTTCACCTCAAATGTCAACGTTGATCAACAAGAATGTGGGGAGGAGAATCAGCCTTGTTTTTGCGGTCCAATCTCCTCCCGTTATTTCGATAACAAGCGGCCAAACTCTAAGAGATTCTCAACGATAAAAGAGACACTATTTTAATTCATTAAAATTGAACTTAACCCCTACCTCATGTCGTTTGTCGTTCGTTGCATTTGATGCAAGGAAGACGTCAGAGTCAACGTAATTCATTGTGCCTGCACCACGCTATTGATCCCTACTCGTATGTCGGTGTGTCGTCATAGAAGATGGAACCTAGGTATTCTTCCACGATGAGGCTATGTTCTTCGCAGAAGGAAGATGTTCTTTGATGAGAAGAATGATTGTTCTTCATGGATGATGAAAGTTGTCCCAAAATATTCACCAAAACAAATATTTCATTAAGCATCCTTATTTTAAAATATCTCCAGGCCATTCAAATTAAGTCAATAGGTCTGACTAAAATAATTAATAAGGTTATTAATTACCTTAGTTGGCCCATTCAACGTGGGAGGTGGAGAGGCTCCCCTTTAAGAATAGAAGTTGTCAAGTAATTAAATGCAAGGATGATTAAAGGGGTTTAAGGGGAGTTATGGGGAGGTGAGGAGTTAGGGGTTCGTGTGGGTCCCACCATACTAAACCCTCCCATGGGAGGTTAGGTGGGTGTGGTCCCCACATCTAAGTCTCCCTTTTGTAGGATAAAAACCACCTTCCTTAGATACAATTTGTACACAACAAATTTTATACATTTTATTCTAAATCACCATTTATTAAACCTCAACCCGCTCAAAACACAACTATGACAAAGGCCCCCCTATGAATTAACCGACGCTGCGAGTTCATCGGTACCCTCAGATTTCAATACAGAGCATCAGTTCAAAAGATAGAAAAACCTGCTTGTTCGTTTACTGAAAGTACCCGAGCTAAACTTTGGAAATTGATTCCAGGCAAACCGGCCCTCAGAATCAAGTTCCGTCTGAAACTGCGCACTCGTAAAATGACAAAGACATAAGGAAAAAATTTCCTTGAATTTTTCAGGTCTTTACACATAACCTTAAGAAAACTTTACTCCCTTCCATGTTAGCTTGGTAAGATGGTTGGAAAATCATGAGAAATTTCTCACAAATCGTCGATAATATCTAGATAACCCCAAGATGCTATGGATATCTGTTACCGATGTTGACCTCAGCCATCCTTCAATTGCATTTGTTATAGAGGGATCCACATATATGACATTGCTTGTGATGATATGGCCCATGAATGAGACCTCCATCAACTAGAACTCACAGCTGCTGTACATTTCATAGAGCATCTCTGTCCGTAAGGTCTCTAGTACAGTTCCTAGATGGTCCTCGTGATCCTCCTTGGTTTTGGGGTATATTAGAATATCATCAATAAATACTACCACAATCTTGTCAAGGTAATCTCTAAAGACTCTGTTCATCATGTCCATGAAGATTTCTAGTGTATTAGTGAGTCCAAAAGGCATTACTATGAATTCATATTTCCTGTATCTAGTATGAAAACCATTTTTAGGGATATCTTCCTTCTTCAACCTTACTTGATAATATCCCAACCGCAAATCCACCTTGGAGATGAATTATTCTCCACGCAGTTGATCGAACAAGTCATCGATTCATTGGAGAGGATACTTGTTCATTATCATAATTTTTTTGAGCTCGCAATAATCGATTTAAAGCCACATTGACCCATCCTTCTTCTTGACAAAGAGGACGGATGCACCCCATGGTAAAGCACTTGGGCCTATAAACCTTTTATCTAGATATTCCTGTAGTTGTTTTTTTCAGCTCCTCATGCTCCAAAAAAGCTATTATATACAGAGTGTTTGATATTTTTAATGCCCCAGGTATAAGATCAATTGATAATTCAACATCTCTTCTTGGAGGAAGACTAGGAAATTCCTCGAGAAACACTTCAGAGAATTCCCTCACAATAGGAATGTCCTCTAGGATAGTTTCCTCCTTAGACTCAATCATCTAAGCCAAATACACGTGCTCATAGGGTAGTAATATTCACGCTTGAGATGATGGATATATAGAGTATTCTTCTTCCTCCTTGTACTAGTAATGAATCGGGGGTCGATTCTCTACATGGAGAGTGATTTCACTGTCACGGAAATTTATGTTGACTCTATATAAGGAAATACAATCCATGTCAATAATTGCATCAAATTCCAAAAGAGGGAGTATTATGAGGTTCGCTGGGAAGTTTAATCCATAGATTATGATAGGGGAGGAGTTATATTCATGGGATGCAAGGATTTCCCAATTTTCCCTGCTCATCAACATCTTCACTTCCATGATTTGTGATGATGATGGGATTGTTCTACTAAACATTTGAGATATAAACGAATGCATAGAACCTGAATCAGAAATTATGTTTTCTATTCTAGAATAAATAACTAGCATACCTATCACCACTCCATTGTCGTGGTTCACTTCGGCAGTAGTGATGGAAAAAAGCTCACCCTTGCGGCCTTGGAGGTTGTTGGTTTTGTCTGAATACCCTTGGATTAGGGCCCTGATTTTCAAGATGCCCTGGTTGTTTGAAGTTGTAGCAATGAACCACACGTTGAGGTTCAAAGGGAGCATTCCTCTTCTCTGTCACAGCCGCGGGTCTTTCTTGTCGACATTTTACAGCCATGTGCCCTTCTCTTCCAAACCTAAATAATTTCCTCATCCCGTTAAGGAAATTTCTAGGGTTCTTCTTTCCACACCTTTGGCAAGTGGGTAGCTAGATCTTCATAGCACTGTTAGATTTATCCATCAGATATCCAACTTTGAATTCCACCTTAATCTTCTTATCCCAATGATACCCAAGAGATTCTCCAATCTCCATTTCATCTTTGAAGGCACATCTAACAATTTCCTCATAGCATTAGAAGTCACAGATCACCAGTTCATTCTACAAGTTAGGCTTTAGCCCACCAAAGAAGAGGTCAACTTTGAATTTTGGGGTAATGGTAAAGCCAGAAGTGTATCGTGCAAGTCATGTAAAGATTTCCTAATATTCTCTAATAGATTCTTCATCTTTTTTTCTTGAGGTCAAGGATATCCCTTTACATCATAAGCCAGAGGGTGCATGGAAAAAATTTATTGAAAAACATCTTCCAAAAATCCTTCCATTCCAACTCCTCAATCTTCTCCTCAAGGTTCATATTTTTTATCAACATCCACCATTGATCAGATTCACAATCAATACGATATGTGTCCAGTAGAACCCTCTCTTGTTCAGAACATTGAAGGATAGAGAAGATTTTTTCAATGGATTTGATCCATTTTTCAGCGATTGAGGGATCAGATGATCCATTAAAAGTAAGAGGCCATTGTCTCATGAAGCTCTCGATGGACACTTGTTATATCTTAGGGGGGTGAACATTCCTCTTGACCAATGATTCTATTCAAATATTGTGTTAGCTGAGAGAGACGAATGACAAATTTTGCAATTCCCACTCCTATTGTATTGGACATCTCATTAGTATAGTCATCACATTGATCTTCACATTGGTTGTTAGCCCGAGTCCTCCTATTATCGTCCATTAGCTGGAATAAAAGGAAAGTTAGGGTTGACACATAAAATGTAATCCATGGAAAAAACTAACGACTTATAAATAAATTTTATTTCCTTAACATATGAATCTATTGTATTTATTCAATGTTATCCATGATCTACATCCAAACATATATTCTTAGGGATTTTTTTGGTCCCTTAATAATAGTCAATAGTAAGATTGTGAGTTCACCAAAGCATATCCCCTAGGATTTTCATACCCAATAGTGAAAAAAGGCCCATTTTCATTCACCAGTTTCTATTCGATTCTATCTGAAAGTGGTGTTTTCAGGTTTTACCCCTAGGATACATATATGTCAGAGCTGCCTCTACCTACTCTTATCCACACAGGGATGTATTTTCCTGATAAACCACTTACTCAATAATCACCAAAAATAAGGGATGTTTTAATTATACATAGTATTGTCTTTAAGTCTTCAATAGGGTTTTCTTATCCTAATCCCATAAATAAATATACCTATCCTCTAATACAAACTATGAAAATCCTGATCTTTATTACACAATTAAAAATGATTTATTACATAGAATTATGTTGATACAAAATAGAAGATCGAAAGTTCTAGTGTCATTGGGATTTAGGATCATTACATAACAACATAATACATGAGATACCACATCTTAATTGAAAAATCACTTTACATGACCACTACATTCCCTCGTACAAAGCATTGCATGGGATAACCCGAGGACATGCATAAGAAAAGGGTGAGCTATAAAGCCCAGTAAGGGAATAAACATGGAGTAACATGAGGAATTCAATACATGTTAGAAAATAAGAATATAAATAGAGAACAAGAGAGGCATAAACATGAATCCATGATAAATCATGATAATCATAACATGGAATTATGGAAACAACACTTAACATGGAATTATCATGAGCCAATGCTCATTGCACATTGATCATGAGTAAATCCATATTGCACATGAAGCACGAGTAAAACCTCCTTACACTGGAATTATAATGAGAAAACACCCATTGCACATGACGTATCATGATACAATATTTATCCCAATTCATTGGAGTGCTATAAGGGTGCACCCATCTTAAACATTTCATTTCTTGCATAAGTGTGCCACATGGATCAAATAACATGGATTCATAAAACATAATCATTTATTCCATGATAAAGTAATGTGGAATTCATACATAAATATATTTAATCAAAAAGCAAAAGTGAATAAAGGTGAATACCCTTGATAGAAAAATGGGCATGGTATTCACTACACAATGACATTGGCATAGAAAATCGGGGCAATTTCAGAAGTGTAACGGCGTGACGTAAGAATTTATAAAAATGGTTGATGAGATAGAAAGGGTTGTCTCATCATATTTGAATGAAATGGATAGTAAGGGGTCATATATATATATATGTCCAAAAAAAAATTAATGGTATTTAGGTTCATGAAACAAAATAATTGCTTGAATGAAAATGAGGAGAGGGAAATTCCTTTTGGAATTTTGGCATAGTAACAGGTGTATATGGGAAGAATTTATTGAGAGAGAAAGGGGTATCCCATCATTAAAACCTAAATAGTGAATTATGTGGGAGGTGAAAAACCATACCCAGAATTTATATTTGAAATTAAAATGGAAAAACAATCTAAATAATATTGGACAAAATGAAAAAAGAAAGAAAAACCCTTACTCGGAAGTGAGCTTCCAAAGGATTAAGAGAGGATTTAGAGAGGATTCAATGGAGATTGGGGCACCTTGGGAAGATTATAGAGTTATTAGGGAAGAGGTTGGATGAACTCAAAGGGCTTTGAGTGAGGGGAAAGTGGGATCTTGGGTGGGTTTAAATAGGAAAGGTGAGGGAATTCTTTATTATTTACGTTAGGGACACCTCACAATTAACTAATCCAAACCACAAACCAGCCCATGGTTTTTACTGATGGATTTTGGAAAAGGGAAGTGGATAAAAATATTTTATAAGGCCAATTTCCTATCTTCTTAAAATAATGGGGTTTCTTATGTGGAGGTGAGTCACACTCCCATGGAAAACAATTTAAATTGATAATGATGTTTAATAATCCTTGAAGTGCCCATTACTGCATTGTAAAATAAGTCAAACAAACCCAAAATCAAATTATGTAAATGGTAAAAAATATATTGTCCGAACATAAGGCATATAGGATTTTATTACATCACTATTGGGTCATTATGATGTCATGAAACACATAATATATTTAAACAGTATGCAATTTTTACCCAAAAATTTGACTTTCTCAGAAAATTATGAAAAATTCATCGTTGGATAATTATGATGTCATGATTCCATAAATAATATTTATTTTATCTAAATATTTTTCTGAACATCTTAATTTTGACTTTTAATATAAAATCATACATTTATAAAAAAAATCACGTGTTTTGACAAAAATGTCTTTCAAGCCTTAATAAAAATTACATTTGCATTCATAAAATTATACAATCATTTATATTTAATATAAATTGATTGAATAATAATAATATTATTTTATCAAAAAATTATCTAATTAAAATATCCTTTAATTCATCAAAATATATTTCTTAGTTGAACATTAACTAAAAATACTATTTGAGCTTTAAAACCTCTTACAAGGTAACAAAAATAACATGAAAATATATTCATTATTATATAAAAAATAATGGACATAAACATAGTGCTAATTTAATGTTACATAAACCCTAATAACACCCCTATAATATTGAATGGTAAGGTGTGTGATGGTGGCAGACTCTTTTGGTGGCTCAGATAACATTGCTCGGGTGATAATCTCTATCGACATCCACTTATTTCATAGGCGGTCCTACATGTGATTAAACTTTTGAAGATATGCATGGGCTTGGTCAAGAGAGTAGCTCAATGACGCCACCTATTTTCGGAGCTTTGATGAATGGGCTTCTTATGGGGCACGTCTACTAGATGAGACCATCACTTTCTTTGTCTGAGTTAATTAGATTCATTAAAGACCTATATTTATACAAATCATGTGATCACTGTTCAACGACTATATTAACAATGGTCACAATTCTTAACAGTATTATAGAATCCAAAAACATAAAACCCAATTATTTGTAATTTTATATAAACATTTTACATAGAGAGACATTTAATTTGATCATGAAGGATTTCCATTAATGAATGTTTTGGTCATTACATTTAGTAAATTACAACTGTACATTCCTGACAACCATAATAGATTAGTGTCTTTGGAATCTTGTAAACAAGATCTTATATCCTGGATAAATTTATTCAACATCTCTTAAAGAGATCTTCACCATTATAACTTCCACATGAAACCATTCATCATATCCTAGGGAAAGAAAAAATAAGAAAGGGGTGATCTCATATGCTCAATAAAGGTAGATAAAGGAAATTCATATGCATATCATAAACATGAGGTTATAAGAACATTTTCATGATCAATATAAGATCATATCTATTATATTGGAGATAATAATCATGTGTATTGGGATAATTTTGGGAATTTCATTAGACATGAATAATAATTAAATAAATATTGTTACCCATGAAATCATAACTTAAGAGCAAGACCTAGGATTTGGGTCATGCATATAAAAATAGAAAATTTTACATCAAGGATACCAACCAATACATTTATAACATATTAGGCTTGGGATTCAACCTATTTACCTTTATATAGATTATGGTAGCAACCCATGTATCCTCTTAAATTTAGGATTGGCTATAACACTTGTACCTACTTGTTTTTAGGCTTGGGCTACTACTTGTGTACCCTTTTACTTTTAGGATTCGACAACAACCCATGTACCTTCTTTTTTCAGGCATGGGTACAACTCTTATACTCTTTCACATTTTAGATTTAGTTATAACCCATGTAACTTCTTTTTTTTTGTGCATATGATAAAACCCGTGTATCCTCTTGTTTTCAGGCTTCAGATACTACAAATATTCATTTTGTTCTTGTCTGGGTATAACCTATTTAACCTATTGTTTTAATGATTGGGCTATAACCCATGTAACATCATATATTTAGGCTTGGGAAAAACCCATATATCATCTTATTTTCAGACATGGGATACCACTTGTGTGCCCTCTGGTTTTTATGAATAGGATACAACCCATGTCCCATCATGTTTTTAGGACATGGATACAACATGTGTACCCCCAGTTCTCATATAAAACATATCATTACCTAATCCATTTGTGGAATCTATAGGTCTGACTCATATCATAATAATATCATACTCTCATGTTCAACAAGATAATTAATCTTTCATCCTATCATGACCAATAAATAATATTGGTTTTATGAAAATAAAATCATAACCCATAAAATGAATTGGGTATCATTGAAATTTAATCAAATAATAACATTTCAAATGGATAGGTTTCATAATCACTTCATGAAAATATGTACTATAAAAAGAAGCAGGTTTCAAAATCAAAAAACCCGTAGAAGTGAAATGGGTGTCTCAAGTATTATTCGATGAAAACATAAACCATTATAGAAAAAATATGAATGGAAACATTAGATAATTTCTTATATTCTAATGATTTACAACAATATATTTCATCATATTTGGTAAATAATTTTAAAATATCTTTCAAAAAATTTGATCAACAGAAAATCATTTGTTCTTTGAAGAAATATTTTTTAACATAAATCCATTTTAAAATAAATTTCTAAGAAAATACATTGAAAAAATAAAAACAATCCTTGAAATAATTATTAAAAACATACTCTTTGGAATCAAATAAAATAATCTTAATAATTTTTTAAAAACATTTCTTATTGAAACACTTTGAAGGCATTAAAGGATAGCTTGAAAATTATGTAAAAACCATTTCATTTAAAAAAAATCGATAATTTATAAAGAAATATTGAAAATGTTTTGAAATAATTTTCACTTGAAAAAAAATTAATTAACCATGAATATTTTCTGGAAATATTTTTACATGAATGCATATAAAGGAATCTATAATTTTTTTAAAAACCATTTCTTGAAAATACTTTCAAAACTTATAAAGAAAGATTTAGAACATTTTGAAAACTATTTCATTGAATATAATATAGAAGACATATAAAGATATAAATTAAAACCATATATAATTTTTTAAATCCTATTTTAACTGAAATTGATCATCAAGGATCATTTGAGAACATTTATTAATTTTTTTTTCAAAACATTTTTTCAAAATAAAATATATTTTTTACCAAAAAGAGAGATACAGTCATAGTTTTTAAAATACGTTTTTATATTTATTTTTAGTAAAATGCAGTGGAAAATGGAAGAAATACATGAATGTATCTTGAATAAATATATATATATGTAATCTCATGAGTGTTATTGAGAGGTGGATTATAGGATTTCATCAAAATAATCATAATCATTAAAAATATTGAAATGTGATGAGATTGTATCAATAAACTATTACCAATGGGTTACATAGGATCATTCTCTCCATATAAAAAATAAATTAAAATAGGAATACAGTATTCTAAAATAAATTATATTCATGATATAACATGTCAAATAAAATAATATGCATGTTTTAATAGAACATAAGAGCATAACAAAATATTTGTCTTAAAGAAGGCAATTTGAGATAAAACTACTTTATTGAATTGGTATCTTTTGAAACATTAACAACAAGAAATAAAGATCAATGAATGGATATTTAAATAAAAATAAATTTGAATATAATAGATATATAATACATTCTTTGTAGTTATATATACCACACGAAATAAATCGGTGGTGAACGAATCATTTATCTCACAGAAATATACAGTTAGATGAAATTCCATTACCTTGTGTCTTGACTCTTTTCATACTCATTAAAAACAAATTTATAATAAATATAAATTTATTATATATATTTTAAAGAACAATTTAATTATATATAATAGAACATATTCTTATATTATGAACTTATATTACCTTCTTGTGAACCATTATATGTTAATCCTTCACTTTGGGTATTATTCGCTTTATTCTTCACATGTGGATTTATTATTTATATCTTTTGTCCTTATAATTATATCATGATTTCCATAATTTAAAACATTATATAAATATATTTTTTATACATTTTATTTTTTATTTGAATAATATAAATAATATATAAGTCTAAAATGGAAAACACCTTCATGGAGACTGAAGGTCGTACATACGCATGAATGGTGTTCCTATTTAATTGTCATATTGAAAGAAAAAAGTTAAAAAAAGTATTTGTATATATATCATTATTATATTATATCTATTATATAATTTATGTCATATAAATTCAATAAAACAATCTTTAGTACAATCCATGTTGTGTAGGAACAAATCATAACTCTTTGAGTGGATGTATTCCACACTCCCTCAAATAAAATTATGTTATTAACACAAAATTGAAATAAAAAAAGGCATGTGCTGTAAAAATGAATGAAAAATATTCAATAAAAAATAAATATAAAAAATAAATATAAAAAAATTGTTTCCATAATCATTTCCACCATGATAGGTGCTAAATGAAAAGGTTAACAATCATCATTTTGTGAGTTGATAATTATTCATACACAAAACCAATATGTATGTTACCCATTAGATGGAGGTGTTTATAGGTTTAGGTAGAATACATTGAATATAATAACCATATTATATTGAGGATACAATTATTTTTATACAGTAATAGAATAACGATAGTGTAGGTGGGGGATGAAAAATAAAAGAATGGATCTTGAGAGAAGGTTTTACCTCATAATCGGGGACTCCTTTTGGATTCTTCCAAAGGGATTTCATGTAAGACATTATGCCCAAAGGGAGGATTTGGTGAGGGAGGGAGGGATAATTTTAATTATATTGGATAGATCTCAACCAGACATAATATGTTTGAGATGTGTGAATAATAGGGAGAGGTAGTGTCCTTTTATAGATATTGAAAAGGACTGACATGGAATTTTTGAAAACAAGTTAGGTTTACACATGTTATTAAAAAAATGTCCTATCAGGAAATCATAAATCAAAATTGTATGTTCTATGGCCTAAATATGACTATAAAATGGGTTCTTGAAATGTTTATAGGTCATTTGGGCCTCTAATATTAAGTTTTAGTCCCAAAATAAGAATAATTAAACCTTAATTACTTTTATTAATTCTAATCACTATTACATATAATTTAAATAAAAAAATGAATTAATATAATTAAACTATAAATATTATGCTTAATAAAATTATTTATTTCCATATAACAAAATAAAATTCAATAAGGTGGAAAAATTATGATTAATGCTAACCTCACATGTAGGATGAAATAACCTGTTTTTATTGTAGAAAAATTTTAAAATGTTTGTTGAGTTTGTATATTTAATTTAAAAATAATATTTACTATAATCGACTAAATGATAGTAATAGATGTATAATTTATATAATGATACCAAATAAACAATTTAAAGCTTAATTTAACATTAATTATGTTTTAAATGAAATGAAAGTTATTAACTAAAATGTAGTATTTTGAATTTTCATCTATAAATGATGGTTTTCAAAAAAATCCCAAAATTTATCCATAAAATAATTTAGGAATTTTATATTAAAAAATTATGTCTATTTTATGAAATTATTTATCTAGATGTTTCCGGAATTAATTTTATTTTTTTCACAGAAGGACATGAAATGTAGTTTATTTGAGAGTAGTGTATTTTTAAATATATATGGTATTTACCAAAAAAATTATTCTCCATTTTCTCTAGGTTTAAATTCTATAAAACATTATAATAAATATTAATAAGTTCATTCTCTAGTATATTATTATCTCATTTAAAATATAATAAAAGTATAATGATATTTTTTAGAAACAGCAGTGTTGCGTGTAATGCACTCAACGAATTCATTTCTTGTGATTTATTCCAACTTTAGGTTTCATGTAATGTACACCAAGTTTATGTTTTGTGTTACATACACTTATTTTGTTCCAGGTAACATACTCTATGTCGGTTCCATATGAATGGAATTTTTGACTTAGTGATTTAATAATAATAATAAATAATATTTTTATAATTGAGGAAATGAAAAATATCAAAAAATTATATTAATTCAAAAAACATTAAAAAAACCAAGGTGTTAAATTCTTACCCCCTTAAAATGAATTTCACCATAGATTTTCATCTCAGTTATCAAAGGTTTAGTACTTAAACATTTCATTCATAAAAACCCACATTGTAAAAATGAATACGTAAACTTATCTTAAAATGGATTTTTTTTCCATAACAGTTACAGTATGTAACATATAACTGGGTTTTAACATGGGAGAACACAGTTTGCGAGTGAACATTGGATAGAGAAAAAAATCATAAATATTTATTGGGTGTAATTTAGGTCATCAATCACAAACAAGTGAATGATCAATGAAAATTTGGGGCATGAAATTCATAAATCTATGATGATTTATAAGGACATAGATAACACAAAAATTAATGTAATGAGAAAAATAATTTCTTTTGATCTTTATCATAACATTGAGTAATTAATTTATTATCCAAGAATATAAGTAATAAAATTACTTGATGTATTTATATAAAAATAATTCTTTATTTGTGCTTGTTTCAATTTTTTTCACCCAATACATCATGTAATGGACATCCATAAATTAGTATTTATGCATGATGTGATAAAACACAGTATTAGAATATCATATGTCCAATAAAATAATTATAAGTGTAACTATTTACCACTAACTATTCTTCAAAACCATTATGTTTTTTAAATTATTATTTTATAAAAATTAAATTTACTGATTGAACATTACTAATTATTTTAAAAAAATAATAACACATTAACATAGACATCTCATAAGCTACTTGTAGACACGAAACCCTTATAATCCATCATTCAATGGTTTATGTCCTACAAGCTTGCTGGATCTAATTAGTTGTCACCAGACATACATGATGTCCTTTCAGAAAACAAAAGTAATATAATTTTCAAAATATGATGGAATTTTTCGAATTAAGGTTAATCAATGAACAACTGTTAAAACAAGGATATCAGTAGAAAATTAGTTTGTTAATGCTTCTTCTGATGATTAAGAAAATCATCTAATCAATGATTAATCCTATAAAACTTCTTAGAGATGAAAATCTAAAAACATTAGAAAGAGTGTCAATAAATTAGTACAACATTGATCCCCATATATCATAAAGTAGCTCTTAGTTGTCACACTCCAAATATGTGAATACCATCATGGTAAATTCTCTTATAACATGATAAAAACCTGAATTACCATAAATAATTATTGAAAAAATGAATTATTACATATTAAAAGTCTATTGGATTTATTTTATAAATCCAAGAATATGTGAACTTCATCCATGATAGAATAAACTACTTATCAACGAGACCTTAATTAGTTCCAAGGTAATAAGTACCGTCAAATTGATTTATTCATCCCATATATCATTATCCAAAAAAATTATCATAGCATAAGAAATGTATTAATGGTTATGTTTTTATTAATTATACATTTTCCATGGAAACCACTATACCATTATATCACTTTTCTATTCCATTAGAACCATTTAATGTGTTTTTATAAATCCATAGAAACCAATATAAACTGAACAATCCTTATATATTTCACATATCATATAACATACTTTGTGAATCCAAATACAAAAGAGCTTCTATTATTCAACATCATCCTTATAACATTATCAAGTCTTCCTTATCCTACTACACAATACCTATTTGTAATGTTTCAAGAAATGAATAATATCAAAAGATAAAATTTTTTTGAATAAAAATAATTCACAAAATCACTGGGAGTTACACTATGCATTATATAATCGAGATGGATTGCAACTATGTTAATAAGGATATAATTGGATACTTTCTTTGATGGGTTTTCTTTAATAGACCAAATGAGATGTTTCTTAACATTTAGGTAGAATAGTACCTTATTTTTAGTATATTTTTACCTTCATAACCATTGTTTTTTAAATTAATATTAGTGTTTTCATTTGATTTGGAGAGGGAGACTTTGTGCGATGATCTCTCTATAGTTTCTATGGAGTTTTCCGAAATTTCTTCTTATGAGTTTTCTTGTTTACCAGATATTAGATCGGTAGAGTATTAAATTTATTTTATGCCAAGTAATCAACCATTTTATATTTTTTCATAGCACAAGGCCATAATAGAAATAAATAATTTGAAGACTTATTTAGATGATATGTTAGAGAAAGGATTTAAATGCCAAAGTGGGTCAAATTGGACGGCACCCATCCAGTTTTCTATGAATGATGATGGAACAAAATACATTTGTGCCATTTATCAAAATCTCATTCAAATTACGATAAATAACATGTATCAATTTCTATGAATAAGTAATCTGTATGACCAGTATAATGAGGGGAAGTTGTTATAGAGAATTGGTCAGTGATTTGGTTATCACCTGTTAAGAATAAAAGATTATGGAATTCATAAAATTCCTTTTGAGAAAAGGTATAGACATTATTTGTATTTTATCATTCCAATTGGTATAAAAGTACTCATATCATGTTTATGGAATTAATGTATTATATATTCTATGAGTATATTGGTATATTCATGGTTTTCTTTGTTCATGAAACAGTAGTTAACTCTATGTATAATTAAGCTCATTTTCAACATCTAAGAGTAGTTTTATAATTGTTGATAAATGATATAATTTGTTTCAAGATATCAAAATGTGATTTTTAATATGGGAAGTGATGTTCATGGGACACATTATCTTAGAATATGGTATCTCATCTAATATTGAGAAGGTGAAAGCAATTATATAATTGGACCAATATTGTAATGCTTTTGTGATTTTGATCATCTTGGGTATTATAGGTTATGATCAATGATTTTTAATGTATTTTGTGAATTTTCAATCTATGTTTTCTAATATAACTCAGACGAGACTAAAGTATCCATGGGATGATAAATGTCATATTATTTTATTGAGATGAAATTACTTTTGACTTCAGCACTGGTGTTGGCTTTTATGGAGGCCAAGAAATGTTATGTTTTCCTTAATGATGCATGAGGTTAAGGATTGGGTTGTGTTCTTTTTTAGGGCGATCATGTAGAAGTCTATAGATCTTATAATATTTGATGACATGAGAATAACTATTTGAACCATCATTTGTAAATTGTAGTTGTCTTTCATGGACATGATATATGGTGGAACTACCTTTCATAGAGAGGCTTACCATGAATCCCAACCACAACATATTGTGTTATATAATCTCTCAAAAATATTTGAATCTCCACCTGAGGAGTTTTGTGGAGTATATTTAGTCCATTTATTATTTTATTTTATATAACCAAGGAAAATGGAATGACATTACTAATTATTGGATTTGGAAGGTATTTACCTAGTCAATGAAATAATAATTAGAATAGGGGATCTTGATGGGTCTTTTTCATAGTTTCAATTAGGATTCTAATAAGAAGAAGTTAGGTTTATTTTGGAATGTGTTCAGTTGATTACCACTCTTCATGAAATGGTTCATTATGATCATCAACTTCATGATGAATTCCATGGAATAAATACTATTGTGGGGTGCGCTTGTTGTTTGTTCATTCTCCACATTAGTTATTCTATATCATCATAATAAGTTTTTTGTTCCTTTATCTAAGAGGAAATCTGTGGTAGGGTATAGGATAATTCCAAAAGGGAACTTCCCACAAAAACCACATTGTTGTTCTATGACATGTAGTTAATATTCTACAGGTAGGGTATGAGATAATACATTACTAACTTTGCCTCATGTTTATATACATAACAAAAGGTTATTTCCAATAACTAAAGACCATCGAGTTCTTCATACACATCCATTGTAAACATGGATGTGGGATGTGATCAATAAGGACATTTTTTGGGTATTTATGTACCCGTTGAATGAAGAATGATATATGGTTTTTGACCATTCTTCTAAACAAATCATCACACTTAATACTCGTTCGGGGTAAAACCTAATTCCATGACTTAGGATATCTCAATGCAATAGAGGGGGTTCATTTTTACGTAATTCCATCCACTTAAGTCTCTAATAAGGAAACCCATTATACCTTTCAGTTTTTTTGATTCCTTCTTGAGATGATAGTATCTCCAGTTGGATTTAGTTTGGTATATCATCTGTATAAGGAAGGGTATATAGTAAGGGATATATAGATTCATGATAACATGATTTTTTCATGTGTCATTGACATTGGTGGAACTTGGGAAAACCAAGTCAGACTAGTTTATTTTTCATATTTCAATATTTACCATTTTAGAATCATAATATATCCTTCTGAGTTCTTTTATGGAAGTCTTTCAAAATATATGTTATTTTGGTTGGAGGTTAGTGAATGGTCCATTAATTGATTGAGAATTATTCAAGAGAATACAGACAAGATTCATTTCATTCATAATAGAATATCGATGGAACATGTTCACTAATAAACAAAAACTGATCATTATCAATGAATTTTGGATATTCTTGTTGTTGGATGGGTATTCTTGAGTGTATTACTTTTGTTGGGTGATTGATGAATTGGGTGGAAAGGGAAGACAAATAAAAAATCGAACTTTTATGGTTGTAGATAAAGTGTAAAAAGAGGAATACTATTAGAAAAAAAAATAGTTATCATAAAAACATAATTTGTTTCATTTATCACAACTTTCTTAGTATACTTCAGAACCATATCATGTATAGAAATAGGAGGATTGTGATGTTGCATCTGATTTATCAGTGACTGAGAATCTTGAGGGGCTAGTTTATTTGTTGAAAAATTTACTTTATATGAAGATGATACCCTTGGCCTATGTTCTTTTGAAACATTTTTCTAATTCACTTCAGAATTGGGAGCCTGAGGCTCTGTTGTTAAATTTGGGGCCACATCTCTTTTGATATGACATATTCTTGACAGGGTTTCCAAGGATAGGATGTTTTTGCAGTGCACATATTGTAAAAAAATATTACATGTTTAATTGTACTTTGAGTCCCTTATTTTGATCATTTATTGGTTGTGTCTTGTCTTGGGTTGTTTTGTGTGAAATTTTTTAAAAAATAGAGGCTTCATAGGATATGACTTGTTTTCCCAAACCATCCACACCCCATTAGAAACTATGTAACCCTAGATAGGGAGGATTTGTAGGATTTTTGAATGTTTTGAAAAACCATACACCCACCTAGGTGATATCATACTACATGGATATTTATTCCTAAGAGGGAACATGGTTGGGGAACATAGTTTGTCTAACCATATGTCCCTTCCCATGAAACCATGTAGGTTGAATTTATTTTCAGAAATTTAAATTTTAAAATCCCGAACCATAGAGTTTATCCTTCATTAAACCACCAATAGACCCAACATGAATTCCCCATATTATATGGATTTCATGAATCAGATTTTAACCCTAAAAACCCAATACATCATGGAGCAATGGTTTGTGGATCTCATCTGATCTCCTCATGGTTTTTCAATCCCCTCTAATTTTTCATCTCATAATCTCACTTTATATCCTCCTAATAGAGTGTTATATCATCAATTTTTTAGGGATACAAAATTAATTTTATTGGATTATGATTTTGAGTTTAATTTCATGATCACCAACCTCATCATTCTTCATTATTATGCCCTATTATGGGTTAAGATACCTAATCATTTATTAAATAAAGGTGTATCCATATTTACTTACCCTTTAATTGAATCCTTGAATTTATTGATTAACTTGAATTGAGTTTGTAACTACTTTGAGAAATAGAATTTTTATTATTTATTTATTTATTTTAAATGGGAATGGATATTTAGAATAAAAATATAATTTCAATGGTATCTAAATTTTGTGATGAATTATTGAAAATTGATCCCATGATTTGGAAATCTTTTTAAAGAAATCATTGATGGATGATTCTGGGAAAATTTCATCAATTGAAAAGTTATTTTAAAATGCATGAAATAATGAAAATATGTTATTTTTTATTGGAAATGAATTTCATGTTATAAATTGAAATTTAGATATTATATGTTGAAATATTTTAAAATGATTGATTCCTAATTTGATATATTATTAAAAATCATGTTAGCGTGGGTAGTTAGTGGAAACTATGATAATCCTTCTAGGACATTTAATCTATGTTAATGGATTAATGAGGACTACTATTAATAAAAAAATCATTATCATTATATCCCATAATGGGTTCTTTAATTAGGGTGTAGAATTATCATATTACGTTCCCCAATTGGTGTGTATTTTTTTGTGCACACCTGGCTATATCATTGATCAAAATGGGATGTGTGACGATAATATATCCTTATAAACTGAATTCCCATGGGGATTTTGTTACATGTTACAATGTAATGATTTTATAAGATATGTTTGACTTGAAATATATCTTATTGATTTTCTTATCTTTTTTATTCATGGAAGCAGATTTATATAATCTATTTTATTTAAAATTCTCATTTAAGCCTTTTGGAATGTTTCTTTGATATATTATCTATTTATTCTAATGAAATAATTTATTTTAAATATTAAAATAAAACCTTTACACATATTTTTATATAAATTTATTTTATATCTGGATTATAGTTTTTTTCATTAATTATGGGTTAATTTGTGAGCCCAGAATTCTCTTCATACATCACACCCTACCTTTTATTCTGGCCTTTTATAGATATTCTTTTCGTAGTACTGAGAAAGGTAAAGTGTATCATGGAGGAGGAGGATGTTATTCATAATTTTTTTCGTGGAGTGATGCCCCCTTTGTCATGTTTGAGTTTTATCATTCATTTTGTTGAGTATATTGAGTATTTATTATTATGGGCATCTTATACCTATTTGGTTTTTGAGAAAATAACCATTTAGATTGTGGAACATACTGACTTTAAATCAATATCTTTTATAGTTTTAGGAAATTTTCATCCCTCGTTTATCTTATATGATTTCAGGTTATATTCCCCAACCCATGGAGATCGAGAGCATCATTTGGGCAATTATACGTCGGCTCATGTATCACAGTACCATCGTATCCAGGTAGGCTCATTAAAATATCTCATTAATTTTAATATTATAATAAAAAATTATATGTTATGATATAAATATATATTAAAATTATGAATTAATTTTTCTATCATGGGATGTTACCTTTACATTTTGTGAAAAAATAATTGCCTTATACACTTACTCAAAACTGACACAATATTTATTAAATTAGTATAAAAATTAATTTACTAATTATAATAATTATAAAGGATATAATATTATGATGATTTATTGAGTTATGTGATTTTTATATAAATATATATTATAATATATTTCAGAAATGATTATATTTTAATTCCATAATTTTATTGGTTTCATTATTGTGAAATTACATTAATAGTTTTTGTGAATGAGAATAATGATATTTTATGGAAATTTTATTTTATTAAATTATTTAATACCAATAAAATTACATAAAGTGGAATATGTGGATATTATAAGGTCTATAACATCACCCATCATAAATTTATGAGCCCCATTGCATCTTATATGTAAATTTTTAAGTTTTACAGGTGAAACATTTCTCATAGTTGTTAAGTTTACAAATTTTATCTAAGGGGTTAAACTAAAAAGATAAGGTTTTGAAAATGTATTAAAACAAAAAACCCTACATAGAACTGTAAAATTTCCCTTTTTGGAGATATTTTGACAACATATTGTCTTCTATTTGAATCCCCATCCATTTGGAATTATTTATATTCATAATGACAAATTATATAATTTTTTTAAATTCCAATTATATTTTTCCTTACATTATAAGAGGAAACCACATCTATCATTTCTTTAAACCACATTAAGTCAACTATATAGAAAAAACAAATAGAAAATTCTGTTATAAACATCAAAATATAAATATTAGAGGTTTTTTCCTTTCTATAACATATTTTGAATCATCCTCAAGAAAGGATCTAAAAAAGTATCTATAAGAAGGGATTGTCATCTAACATGACCTCATGTAGTTTGTTTCTTTTTATACATTTCTAACTATGTGATATTTTTCATAAAATATTAATTCTTCATCCTTAATATATTTATATGTAATTTTTATTATTAAAACACCTTCATTCACCATATTTTCCTTTAAATGGGATATGAATGTATCAGTTATTCATACATACAGCTTACCTTCTCCATGCAGTGATACAACACATTTTATATCTCCCTAATTAATGGATTGATAATTTTATGTTTTTAGAGATTATATATTTGATATTTATAAAATATTATTGTTTTTAGAACTATAGTATCATTTATAACTTATTTCCATGTAGTCTATTTGAAAGTGATATCTTCACTCATTCGTACGTGTGAAAAGAATCTCTATAAAGCAATGTGACTTTTTCATTACCTAATTAAATGTATGTTAATAAGGATAAATATAATGAATATATAAGATATATATATATATATATATTAATAATGTAGTATATGTGAATTATTATTTACCTTAATTTCATTCCATCAATTGAAAAATGAAAATAGTGTTCATGAATTCGTACGATGTTCCATCTCCTTGAACTATGTAATTAATTTTTCTATTAATATATTTTATGGAAAAATATAAATATTTAATTAATGAAAATATATCATATTTATATAATTATTACTATTTTAGAGATTATATACCCATGATCCCTGTAAATGGACTATAACATTCATACCAAAATTCTCGTGGACAATGAGAATTAGATAATTTGAATAATGAATAATTATTAAGTGGGTGTAAAAATGTTCTAAATGGATTATATATAATATTATAGTTTTTTTAAATGTCTTGGTAATTATTTATATTAAATTTTATTTTTTTATGTGGGAGGTTACAGTTACTACGATGTAATGAGATTCAGGTTAATGATTTATCTTCTCAAAATATCTTCTTGCACCCAGATGATTAGTCACTGAAAGTGGGTAATATTAATTTTAAATATATTTATATTAATTGTTCCAAAGTCCATAAACATTGTTTTTAGTACATTAGAAAAATAGAACTTCATTTCTAATCTAAAATACAATTCTTGTTTAAAATGAAAATTTGGGCCGAATCATTCATTTGTTTGTGTACAACATTATATTAATTTTCTGAATTTTAAATTTTGGGATATTATTGATCATTTTGTTTGAAACTTTATATATTTTAGTTCCAATGGATGAATCTCAAGGGAAGATGGAGAAGTTTGCGCCTGAATCCAGAAATTTGCTGGAGAAAGCATAATGGGCCAAAAGCCCATCAAACAAATGTGGGGCTCACAAAACAAGCCCAATGAAGCTCAAATTTATACATTAGAAAGATAAAAATATTAGGATAATTTTATTCAACTATGGCTGGAGCGAATTCTGAAGTTTTCATGATGATAAAGGGATCTGAACCTGAGATTTAAATGGTGGACCTGACATTAATGCACATAAAGTCGTCCCACTATTTCGACCATAACTTCTAAATGGATGAGCCAAATGTCCTGATCTTTTTACATCGGATATAGGAGACATGGAAGAAGATATTTGTATTCTACGACCCCTCAGTATTCGGCCTCCATCAACTAATGATTCGAACGTCAAAATTGTGGATGAATCTGGAAAGTTTTTCGGGTCAACTTCGAAACGTCAATTTCCTTTTAATTATTCACCCTTGTTTTGACTCTATTAATAGTTGGGGGTGAATTAATTGTTGGGGTGGACCTAAGGCAACTAATATGCCTATATAGGGAGATTGTGGTGAAGATAATTATCATCTAACATTTTTTCTTTGAATCCATGATTTTCTTTCGTCCATTGTATTTCTTTCTATTGTAATTTTTTGCTTTCAATTTGTAATCACATCATCAAGTTTTCCCATGTATGTTTTTCTTTCATTTTTATTATTTTATTAAAATTTCTTCTTCTTCGTAACTTTTCATTTTCCTTTTCTTCACATGTTGATTCCGTTGAATCATGGTGTGAAATTATTCACACCAGCACTTGAGAATTTCTCACACAACGGTGGAGTGTTCATTTTTATTAATGTTTTTCTAATTCAATTCCACTTCTTTAAGTCTACTTCTCACTTCCATTCATATAATAGAATCTATGTAGGGATAAAAATTTATAGTTTGGTCCTAGATAGTTTCATGTGATGGATTGTATGTTATTCCATGTACTTTAATTTTTAAATATGTTTGTTATTTTAAAATTTTCATTCGATGAGTTATGTTCTTCTTCATCTTTACCAAGTTTAACGATGACACATTTTGAGTGCTAGTATGATCTATTTCCTTTGAGTTCTATGTAAATTGATCCTCAAAGTGAATTGGTGATTGGATTTGGAATTGTGTATGGATTAAATGGGTGAATGATTTGGGAGAATTATCTTGTTGTTTGGATACATCTTCAATTAATGACATGAAATTTTTAGGAAAAGAAATGCATCCAATCTACCAAAAGAAACAACCTAGGATCAAACCATATTAAATAATTGTTTTACATCTAGTAAATTTGTTGGTTTTGTTATTTAAATTAAATAAATATTTCTTCAAATCAATCAACACCATAGTTGTCCACTTCATAGTCAATCCTGCATCTAATCAAAGTGTCTCAAGGTTTCTTCTTCAGCCCCTGTGGATTCGACCCCTACCTGTACAACAACGACCGCATACTTGTAGGGTAAATTTGGGCACAACCAAATTTTGGCACCGTTGTCGGGGACCCAAGTTAGTACCATAGACCCTCATCTTCTTTTCACACCCCAAATTCTTTATTTGCACCCTAATTTCTCATCTCTTTTCCCCTTTCTGTTTCTGTGTGTCCGAAAAATCCCAAAACCAATTTTCAATCAACTCCAATGGATTATCCTCCATAATACCCCTTCGTAAACCAATTCTATAATCAAGTCAGAAATCAATATTGGGAATCACCTCACAATGGGAATTTTATTGACCAAACCTTAGTTGAATACACCACACCAGATGAGATGTATAATCAATGGGATGCTGACTATTTAAAAGATAAATTTCCATAACTATCAAAAATGATTGAAAATATAAATAATGAGGATGTACATGATTTACAAACATCTATCAAATCTATTCCTGAAAAAATTCCTGAACGATTGTGTAATCAAATGGAGATAATGAATTCTAAGGTTTCATCATTGAGGTTAGAACTACAAACATTACAACGTGTGAAGAACTCACATTAGAATTTTGGAATTCGGGGTTAGATAATGAATCTAATTGGTCAGGAAATGATGAAAGTGAAGCCAATGAACATGAGGGAATTGTTAATGAGTGTTTAAATTAGGGTGAAATTGATTTCATGAATTCACAAGAGGGAAATTTTTCTTCATGGATTGAATTCACAGAATATTTCTCCAATGATGATTTTTTAGAAACACCAATCACTGAACCATTAGGAGAAATCACAACCATCAAATCCATACCCATTCATGAAACTCATCTAGAAAACTTTGGGGGTTGAATCTTCAATTAAAATGGAACCAATTGTGTTGGGAAATGTTGAAAATGAAATTGATTTTGATTCTAATTCCTTTTCTGTGTTTGAATGTCCTATCCAACCTGAACTCAAAATAAATGTCCTTACTTCCCCACTGAGGCATCCCATCATAGGTGATAAACAAGACATTTCAGTTGTCATTCATCCATATCATGAAATCAATAATGTAGGAATGATCCTTGGAGTCTTAGGAAAGACTATACAAACAACCGAATCAACCATTACAAAATTTCCTTAGACTTCCACACTCATTATTGACCATGGGATTTCACATGAATAAAATTCAAAAAAAATCAATCTTAATCAAGTTGAAGTGGACAAAAATGGGGTCCTAAAAATGTTGAAAGTTGGAATTGGATAAGTTGGGGGGTACAAGTCGAGCCAACGACGTTAAACAAAAGCGCTGCATGGGAGGCAAACCATGGTTTTCATGTTTCTAATCATTTTGAATAATTTTTTTTCATATAATAAATTACCATAGACTGTTGACATGTTCTTCTTTTATGAGTAAGGATGGGTATGAAAGTGGAGCACCATATTCATCCATGTCACATGGCGTGATCTCTGAGTAATATCTTACACAGAAATCGAAAAAGAAGACAATGTATCATCAATTTATTTTGTTTTGATTATTTTTATGTTTTCATAGGTTTAAAAAATAAAAGGACATGTTGTAAGCAATAAGGAAAATCTATTAACCACCATCCAAGCCGCTGAGACTCAAATCCAGGATTGAAGGGAGACTATGGCTTGCGCTATCATCATCAACCACTAGGTGACTTCATTCCATGATTTTCATTTTAAATTTCTTCTTTGAACTCCTCTCCTACCCCCTTCTAACTTTTCTTTTATTTAAATATTGGGGACAATGTTTTTCTAAGTTGGGGGGGATAATAAATGATTTATTCAAAAAGAACATGCATGGAAAGAAATAATTCAATTAACCTTGAACATGATAACACACATTGCAAACTCTGAAATTGGATATCGAAAAATTTGGATGCTTTGATTCTGATTTTAATGCAAGTTTAAGTTCATGAGCATATTTTTTGGAAAGTGCGGTTGTATAATTTGATTTTTCAATGTTTAAATTTTCATCCTCTTTATAAAAATTCCACAATGAACGTCTACTGGGTCGTGGGTGTAAATTTGAGTTCTTGGGTCCCTTTTATTATAGCATAGGTTTCTGGGGTCACTTTTAGTTTAATTTGAGTATCTAAAAAAACAAAAAAAAACAAACTAACTAAAATTTAAAAAAAATAATGACAACATAGAGCAATGTTTTGTCCAAATGTGTGGCATCCGGCACTTGGGGATCGTGACTCTATAGTTGTCTTTCCTAGAGATAGGCTTTGTATCTCTATTGTAGAGAATAGAATTGACAATATGTGTGGCGTCCGACACTTGGGGATAACGACTCCATAATTGTCTTTCCCAGAGTTAGTCTTTTCATATCTATTGTGGATAAACAATCATCAAAAAAAATTGTTACTCATATTAAGGTTTAATGTGATTCCCACCTAGTGCTTCCATTTTTTCCCCTAGAACAGTAAAATTGGCCCCATAACTTTTGTGATGCACAACACTTTATCATGCTTAATTGAAATTGGATGAAATGTGGCGATTAATTTGAACAAAGGAATGGGCTTGGGCTTGGGATATGTTTATGGCCCTAGCTTGTTTTAATTGATTTTTATGGGTTCCAGAATTTTTTTTGGTATGAGATATTTGGGTGATCAATGTGTATTAAAATGTTTTTGGAAAAGGGGATTTGAATTTCATATTTGTAATTTATTTTGCATGGGACTAGAAAAACTCAAGTTGGGGGGTGTGATTAGTCACTGAAAGTGGCTAATATTAATTTTTAATATATTTAAATTAATTGTTCCAAAGTCCATAAACATTTTTTTAGTGCATTGCAAATATAGAACTTCATTTCTCATCTAAAATGCAATTCTTGTTTAAAATGATATTTTTTGCCCAATCATTCATTTGTTTTTTACGACATTATATTCATTTTCTGAATTTTAAATTTTGTGATATGATTGATCACTTTGATTGAAACATTTTATCTTTTAGGTCCGATGGATGAATCTCAAGGGAAGATGGAGAATATTGCGCCTGAATGCAGAAATTTGCTGGAGAAAGCATAATGGGCCTAAGGCCTATCAAACAAATGTGGGGCTCACAAAACAAGCCCAATGAAGCTCAAATTTATATAGTAGAAAGATAAAACTATGAGGGTCATTTTATTCAACTGTTCCCGGAGCTAATTCCGAATTTTTCATGATGATAAACGGATCAGAACCTGAGATTTAAATGGTGGACCCGACATTAATGCACATATATTCGTCCCACTATATTGACCATAACATCTAAACGGTTGAGGAAAATGTCCTTAACTTTTTACATAGGATATATCAAACATTGACGAAGATATTTGTCTTCTACGACACCTCATGATTCAAATTCCATCAATTAATAATTCGAACGTCAAAACGGTGGACGAATCTGGACAGTTTTCCGGGTCAACTTCGAAACGTCAATTTCCTTTTGATTATTCACCATATTTTTGACTATATTAATTGTTGGGGTGGACCTAAGGCACCTAATATGCCTATATAAGGAGATTGTTGTGAAGAGAATTATCATCTAACATTTTTTCTTTGAATCCATTATTTTCTTTCATCCATTGTATTCCTTTCAATTGTAATTTTCTCCTTTGAATTTGTAATCACATCGTCAAGTTTTCCCATGTACGTTTTTCTTTCATGTTGATTATTTTAGTAAAATTTCTTCTTCTTCTTCACTTTTTATTTTCCTTTTCTTCACATTTTGATACCATTGAATCAAGGTGTGAAATTATTCACACCAACACTTGTGAATTTCTCACACAACGGTGGAGTGTTTATTTTTATTAATGTTTTTCTTCTTCAATTCCACTTCTTTAAGTCGACTTCTCGCTTCCATTGATATAATACTATCTATGGAGGGCTATACATTTATGTTTTGGTCCTAGAGAGTTGCATGTGATGGATTGGATGTTATTTCATGTACATTAATTTTTAAATATATTTGTTATTTTATGATTTTCATTTGATGAGTTATGTTCTTCTTTATCTTTACCAAGTTTAACGATGACACATTTTGAGTGATAGTATGATCTATTTCCTTTGAGTGCTCAGTAATGTGATCCTCAAAGTGAATTGGTGATTGGCCTTGGAATTGTGTAGGGATTAAATTGGTGAATGATTTGGGAGAATTATCTCGTTGTTTGGATACGTCTTCAATTAATGACATGAATTTTTTAAGAAAATAAATGCATCCAATCCACCAAAAGAAACAACATAGGATCAACCCATATTAATTAATTGTTTTAGATCAAGTAAATTTGTTGGGTTTGTTCGTTAAATTAAATAAGTATTTCTTCAAATCAATCAACACCATAGTTGGCCAATTCATAGCCAATCCCAAATCTAATCAAAGTGTCTCAAGGTTTCTTCTTCGGTCCCTGTGGATTCGACCCCTACCTGTACTACAACAACCGCATACCTGTAGGGTAAATTTGGGCGCAACCACTAGATGTAATGTTTTTCACCCAAATACGTTTATAGAGTGTATATAAATCAATCATTAAATTTTTTTATAAAAAATATCCTTATTTTCAAGATAATTAATTAATCATTTATTTTTATTCATTAATAGGTATTATGATCCAAATTATACTTATGTGGTAAGGGTTTTATGTTAAAAACTCATTTTTATCTAAGATTTTTATTATTTTGGTCTTGATGATGAAAATTCATAATGTAACTATCAAGAACATCATTAATTTTATTGTAATTTATTTGAATCTATAGAATATATTTTTCATTAATATTACTCTCTATATGTTTTCAAGGTATAGACATAATTATAATAATTGTAAAAAAAATTCATGTCACTTCATTGCCAAATATCCTTTCTTTTCTATATCCATGTTTTCTAAAAAAATAAATACTTTTTAAATATTATAGTATGATTGTTTAGTGATATTATAAAACATTTTTCTTTTTTATGACATGAATAAAAAATATTGAATGGAATTTTTCTATTTAACATATTTTACACTAAATAAATTCCATGCTATCATGACAATTCATTGATTTGAATCATCCATTATATGTTTAAAAGGTTATATTCAAGGAAAATTAATAACTTAATTGTGAAATTTAAATATTTTGAAGTAGAGATTTTAAAATGATAAGGATATTTTATTCATGAATTATTCATTATACAATTTAAAGACATTTTCACCTTAAATGACTTCCTATAATGTTACATATTAATTACTAGGTAGATGATCCAGCAATATATCCAAATTCATTTTTTTATTTCTTATGATGATAATTATTTAAGGAAGATTTTATAAAACCCATTTATTTTCTATGTGTTATTCTATTAAACAATGATGAATTTATTTGAAAATTATTTCTTTTCAATGATTTTTAATAATTAATGAATAATTTACGAAATTATTATTCACATATTATGGGTCTATGATTATGCAGAATTTCAGTATGTTAAATCCCCCTAAGAAATTCGGTAACTACATATTAATCACGATTTAGTTATGTCTTGTGTGATCTAATTTTAATGTTCATTATTTTATGTGTGATAAATGATTAAATTTATATATGTTTATGAATGGAACCAGTTTCTTGTCCATAATTTCAATTGAGTTCCTGATTTTATGTCCTTAATTGAGTGAGTGAACCAATTTCTATTTAAACTTTTTAACAGTGATATGAACTTATGTTTTAATGACATTTTAATTCCAATGTTTTTATCTCAGGCCCATGTTCATTGATTAAGTTTTTATTCATGTCTTATAAACTATCAATATGAATTCCAATATTCCATATTATGATCTATGAATATCTCGGTGTGGTTTTCAAATGATATGTTCTTGTTCGGCTATCCTTTATGTTCATGGTTTTGTTTAATGATCAAAGATATCTCCCTTTATTACCCTCACTATGAATCTAATCAAACCCCTCATTTTGAATTTTTTATGGATATGAAGAAATGATTTATATATTATGTGTCTTATAATTTTTCTAGTTATGAAGAAGTTAATTGGCGACAATGTAGATGTTTTAGAACTAGATGTATATTTATTAGAGGTTTCAAAAAAACTATACCTAAAAAAGCGGGAATTGATCATAATATTATGTATTGAATATTCATATAAAAATATATAATATCTATGTATAATATGTATTGGTCACTATATTTGGTATAATATTTTGATTTAGTAAATATTTGGAATCTAGGATAAGAAAATATTAGTTGAAACCTAGAGAATAATTATATGTATTGGATAACTTCCTAATGTTATAATAAGTAAAATATTTTGAGATTTATTATCAAATACATCCCTATATAGATACTACAAGTGAACATGGTTTTGAAAAATTATTGGATAACAACTTAATGTTTTAGGTCATGATTTGACAAAGGTACGCTGGGCGAATGTCACCCTCTTGTGCAGTCTCCTGGAAGTTCATTAGTGATTGAAAATTATCAGCCAAGGTATTGTATCAAAACATACTTTCATAATACTTTCCCTTATGGGCGTAAAATCGAATTTGGGCATGCATCATATGGAAGTAGTCAAAGCCTGATCCTTGGTGAAGTTGGAGTTCATGAGGAGAATTGGATACACAGTAGAGGTTTTGACACAACCATTTTTTTTTTCAAAAGATTTATATCTTTATAAACATACCCTGACCACTATAGTATCTATTATTTCTGTTAGATGGGACATAATAATTTATTCATCTTCAATATGAAAATTTGAAGACAACATTAACTTAGTAAGACATAATCATGTTTTTAATGTTGCTCTAATTTTCCAGGATTTTCTAAACTAATCCTATGATACAAACCGTCAATCCCCTATCCTTGGCTTCCCCGGAGCTGGTGAGGTTTTATATAAAACTTATTGTGAATTTTTTTTTATAAAACTAAATCTAAGTAATTACACATAATTTCCAACTAATGAGAATATTTTCAGTTTAGATTCTAGAAAACCTAATACAAATAGTAGAATCCTTCCAAATTAAATAGAAATAATTTCACAAAGCTACCGCCAATTAGTGTAACTCAAATCTACTAAACCAATAAATTTTAAATTTAAACGTAGAGTGAGCATATGAATTCCCAGTAAGGGGGTTGGAAAATAAAAAAATATTTCAATTGAAACCTTTTGAAAACATTCCATTAAATTTTTTCATAAATAATTTTCATTAGGAAATAAGCAATACATGAATCATAACACAATATTTTTCCAAAATATTACAAGAGAAGATTTCAGTTTCTATTTATAGAGTTTCAATGAAACATCATCCAATCATAATAATTCTTACACAAAATATATGCCGTGAATCATATAATTCACGAATAATTCTAACTATAATAAGTTTGACATGCGAAAGTTCAAGTACAGTGTTTAGAATGAAATTTAGTTCATGATAAGAGTCGCGCATAAAAAGATAACTTTAATTTCTTTTCTTACTAACTGTGAATCATAAATTGGCTGATAATTCTCAGACTTCTAAATGACATTATGCCATAATATTGTACTTTTTCTGATACTCATATGTATAGGATCCTAACCATGTATATTCTACTAGTCAAATATTAACTTGTATAATTAATTATCATAAACATAATGATAAAAGTGCACAATACCGAATGTGCCAATTCTTTATGATAAGACTATAAAACTCCTAGTAAAGGCGTTATGCCAAGACCATTATTTTTAGAAGGCAATATACCATGACCTGATTTGTCTCAAGAGACCTAATGATGCATCGAAGGGCTATAGGGATCCCCACCCATCGCAAACTAAGACCAATTAATTATTTATATGACTAATATCTTTAAATAAATGGGTCCCATTCCACATTGATTTATTAAATTTATCATTTCATATAATTGAAAGTGTCACATACCACTTTGAATATTTGATTTCTCATTTCATATAATTCAAAGGGGCACATACCACTTTGAATATTTAATTTCTAATTTCATATTATTTAGAGTGTCCCATAACACTTTGAATTTTTAATCTCTCATTTCATATTAAACTATGTGTCATATACCAATTTGAATAATTTAGTTATTTAATCTATAAAAGGTCATAAGAGTTTAATTACATTCATTAGAATTTACATGTACATAGTGAGTCATGTATTATGTGTCAACAACATAAATAAAAACAGTATGGTTATGGAAATTTAATAAATAAAAATTATGGTATGAAGATTATAACACATTTAATGTTAAATAATAAATACAGGTTTTGTCACACGAAATAATGACCCTAAAATTCCAAGGCCTTCGGGCCACTTTAAGGCCTTAGGTCCACCCCAAGGCCTTTGGGCCACATGAATGCAGGCCCCAGACACACTACAAAAAAGGAGCAGCCTCAGAAGAGGATTCAGAGCAGGTTCACTCACTAGAGAAGAGCCAAATGGATTGTTAGAATGAGAGTGTATGGCTATGCCATCGGTACCAGCCTGTGCTTGCATGGGAATCCTAGACAGACGATCATGAAAAGGTGGAGAGCTACTATCAAGATGCAAATGCTGGGGAGGGGCAGTTCCTTGTAGATAGTCTGGTTGAATTCCATAAGACCTTCGGGTCATCTAATCTCATAAGCCTATGATCCATGTAATCTCTGAGACTACGGTCCTTGTAAGGGTTCCCCCTCATCCCTTGAAAGGGGGGTTTTCAAAAATAAATAAAAAGGAAGGCCTTCAGACCATTCAGAGATAATGGTAATTCATCATGGATGGAATATATAATTAATTTTAAGGTGGACAAAATATTCCATGTGAGGTATTAAATGCATCATTCCACAAACACCCATTACATACATGTATAACATAACACAATGGTAACCCATCTATTTAACCCAAACTTATAAAATGAAAAGCATGAAATTAAATCCCACAATTTACTATCATAGCTAACACCATCTATTACATATGAGAATAAGTGTGTCATAAATATATATATTTTCATATACCCTGATTTTATATAATTATGAGAAGAATATATAAGGGTAGGAAAAACACCCACATTTTCAAGATAACGATAATTTTCTTTTGAAAAAGTTTGAGTAATCTGTTTATGAAAAAAAAAATATTTTTGTTAATATAAAAAATGTATGTGGGTGTAGAAAACCCCAAAATTATTACTCATAAAATATTCAAAAATACTATACCCATTAAAAGTATTTAAATAATATTTTGAATATTCAAAATCATCTAGGATTGAGTGTTGTGTAATCTATTTATATACAAAAGTGTATATAAAGGATTGTATTTTTAAATTCCTCTTTATAAGCCTTTCATACTTCAAAAATATTATTTATTCATTCTTATCAGCCATTAAAAAAATCTAAATTAGTTTTAGGATCAAATTATATATATAAATATATGTATATATATATATACATATAACCAAATATTTATAATGTATATAATAGTTTGACACCAAAAAATTAAGGACACATACATGATTTAAATATATTAGGAACATTAAATAAAAAAATGTTCATTAATATCAAAACATGTTATTAAACATTAATGATTATTTATAAAACAAATATATATATATATAATTATTTTTCCATCTATATATAGATTTACAAAATGTCACAAGCCTTCTATAGTAAAGAATTAAGAACATCATATAGGAAAAATTTCACCATTATAGAAGAAATCAGTAGATCTTATACTCAACTATATATATATACATATATGTATATATATTTATATATTCAAAATGTAATAAAGTAAGACCAACTGGGTCCCTTCCCTAGTTTAAAAATGGATAAGATGTCAAGAGGGGCTTGATGGAGGCATTAGAGAGGAAGAACACATGTAGTGTTCGAGTGAAAAATGAATTATAAATATAATCTGTATATATATATATTTTAAGGGAAACATTCATGGAAAATCGAGGCACGTTTGTTTAAACAAGACCAGTGCACTCAGTCTTGTGGAAAATGAGAAGTTTGTAGGGGCCACTCGAGGTCATAGGTGTGAAAAAATAAAAATAATTGAGTAGTGAGAGCTACTGGTGTGAAGCATGTATGAGGAAGAAGAAGAAAGAAACATGAGAGGATGTGGAAAAGAATGGACAACTAGGAGTAAGCTGAAAAAAGATCCAGGGGCTGAGGTGGGTTCTTGGGATATATAAGAGATGATCGGTTGAGATTAAATCTCTACTCGAATGGATGGCTATGGCATGATGCAATGTTTAAAAAAAAGAAGAACAATCAAGATTTGATCTGACACTATTGAACAGATGATAAAAATGTGGAGTGAAAAACAAGGCTCTGATGGTTCCATGGATAAACCGGTTAGATGATATGGATCTCGCATAGAGAGATCTGACGGTCAAAATCCATTTTCCACTAAATAAGGGTTACCCACATCGAAACAGTATGGGATATGGTCTGGATTTATATGCATGGATCTCTCATCATGAGCTCATAATTCCCCATCCCCATCCCCGACATTTCCTCATACCAGGATTCCAATTTCATGCTTCTACGCCCACTCCTTCCTCTTTGCCACCCCACATAGTGGCTTCCCCTAGAACCCTTGCAAATGTATGCTCGTGTAGGCTTCAGGCCCACTATGAACACATGTTCACATGACATAGCATGCACCTTGTGTACACAACCCTAGTCCATTTTCTGGGGGTTTTTTGAGATTCCCACCAAGGCCTTGACAGGCTTGGCCTACTAGGTTTCCCTATATTATGGGGGGTACTCAACCATTTTTTATCTAATTAAATGTCATTTGTATTATACACTATAAATTTATTATGTTTATAAACTATAAATCTAATTTCCCTATCATGGTGAAACAAAATCTTATAGCCAAACATTTTCTAATTTTATAAGAAATTGAGTTTCAAAACATCAAGGTTAAAAGTAATGTTTTAATTTATCATAAATGAAATCCCAAAAAGAATTATATTTAAAATACAAACATTCTTTTAATTAAAGATTATTTTTACTCATCCAAGGATGAAAACATTTCAGGGTAACATTATAAAATAGTTGAAAAACATAGACAAAAAATTCACTATGTAAAGGGAAATTACTAAATACAACCATAGTCATTATTTTCATTTTCCCAAAGTACACTTTCAAACTCAAAAATATGTTTCCTTGTACCAAAACCAAGTAGTATGAAGAATATACTTCTCTTGGTATTTCTTTTAAAACCCAGGTATTATGATTCATACCACTTTTAATCATTAAATCATTATCATTATAATGTATATAAAACAAGTTTATTACCAACATGTTTATAGTTAGAACATAAATTCACATGTTAAACACTTCTAAAACTTATTATACCTAGACACTTTAAATTAATCCACTAGAAATCCCAATGGCTACAAGGTCATATAGACATTAGAGACTCAATAGACACATAAAGTAGGAAACTGATAGATTATCTTTTAGGAATAAAAAAATAATAAATTAGGGCCCTCAAACATTAAAACTAATTGATGAAGACGATGCTCATCATTCCTCTGATGCTCAGTATGATTGTAGTTGTTTTGGTTATACTGATGTTCATCTTGACAGATCTGAAATACCACCAATAATTTCATGGGATTTTGTTGTATTTTTTGGTCTCCCTATGACTTTAATATTACTTTTAGTTGGTATCATAGGGTAGTGAGGTTCATTGGTCTTGGGGTAATGTAATCATTTTCAGTGTTTCATTGAATAAACAATGTCTTGGGTTTATTTTCATGTGATGTTTTGGGAAGTATGGAAATTAAATGATGTAAAACCATGAAATATATATATTAAATAATAAATAAGTTTGTGGCGTTACATTATCCCCCCTTCAAATAATTCCTCCCATACAATTCTAAAACACCCAGACAAACATCACTTGAAACATCTCCTCCCAACGTCGGCCAACGTGGCTGATCTGCTAGTCACCCTCAAGTGGAAACCTATATGACTCTCTAGTACAATGACTTACATGGTCCATATAGAAATAGAGAAATTAGTATTACACCTATGAAAATTGAATTTGGGTTTCCATAGGGAGTCTTCTACGGTGTGGAGGTCAGAGATATGACTGTGGACTAAATCCCTATAAATCCCTTGAAATGCATCGTTCTTGAAAATTGTGATGTCATATATCATCCCATACATTGTAAAACATAGGACTTGGATCATATAGTCCTCTTGTTGGTGACACTCCAATGAAGTTTCAGGACACTTTCTCAAAGCTAGATAGTTCTTAGATAAGGTGAAACATAAGAAAATATTATCTTAGTATTTCTCTCTCTGCTTATACTCTATGAATTGTGTAGTTGTCATGCAACGATGAACATAACGGTCCCCCTGATAGGTCTAATGGGGTGCTATATAATTATTCATTTCCCCTCAAAACTCACTGGCATGTATTTCCTAACATTCTCCAGGATGAATTTTCATAGGTACCACCGGTGTGGTGGATTTCCCCAATTCCCAATTAAATGGATCCCTAAGGTGGTTCCAAACTCCTTAATCTTTTTGGACTAGATGCAGCATCAGCAGCTTGGATCAATCAAATGTGCACATCTAATGTTCCAACAAAGGAAATCATTAAGTGTATGGTGATGAGTGACATCCTCTTGAGCTTGATGTCTATAATGCAAATGGGTTGACTCGTCCTCACAAATTTCAATGTCCATTACCTGAACATGAATACCGTTGGTAATGATTTGACAATGGTACCCTTCCCGGAGGTCTCCCTCTTTTTTAGCCTCCTTGAAGTCCCTTAGTGATTGAAAATTCTCGGGCAAGGTATAGTATTGAAACTGACCTACATAATAATTTTTGTTAGATGCATAATATGGAAGTTGGGCCAGGATCATAATGAAATATTCAACTCTAGATCCCCAATGATGATGGAGTACATGAGGAGAATTGGATACATGGTAGAGGTTTTGACACGACAAACGATGTTTTTAAAAAGTTTCATATCCTTCAAAACATGACCTCGACACTATAGTACTTAATATATATGTCATAAGTGACACAAGACATGATTCATCTACACTCTGAAAATTTTAGGACAACATATACTTGTTATTACATAATCAAGTTTTTAATGTTGTTCTAATTTTTCTGGGTTGTCTAAACCAATACTCTTATACCAACTATCATGCCTCGACCCCAGGATGCCCTGGAGCTGGTGAGGTTTTAAATAAAACATGGTGTGTAATTTTATTTTAAATATAAGACGTGGAATTACACATCATGTTCCACTAAATAGTATCCTTTCAGTTTAGATTCTGGAAAACCAGATAAAAATATTAAAATACTTTAAAATTGAATAGAATGAATTCCATAAATATTTCACTAATCATTGTAACTCAAATGTACTAAACGTGTAAAATTGAAACTATAATGTTCGGTGAGCATACAAAAGACTAGTAAGGGGGTTTAAATAAAATAATATTTCAATTGAACCCTTTTGTAAACATTCCTTTAAAATTATTCATAAAACACATTCTTATGGAATGCTACTTGAAGTATAACATAATTTTTTTTTCCAAACATTACAATAGAACATTTCAAAGAATAATTTCATAGTTACAATGAAACATGTTCCAATCATAAGAATTCTTATACAAAATATATGGTGTGTAGTATATAAAGAAAGAATTATTCTAACTAAAATAAGTCATAAATGAGAAAGTGAAAGTACAAAGTTTAAAAATGAAAGTAATAAATTATCAGAGTTTTACATAAAATGATAACTTTAATTTCTTTTCATACTAACTATGAATCATAAATTGGATGATGATTCTATGAGTCCTAAATAACATCATTCATTTAGCATTTAAGTCTTCTGAAACTCATATGTACTGTCTCCCAACCATGTATATTATACTAAACAAATATTCACTAAGTTAATTCATTAACATGAACATAATGTGGGAATTTCATATGTCAAACTATTTCAAGGCCTCATGAAATGACTATAAACTCTATATCAAGGCCTCGTGCCAAGACCATTATTTTTCCAAGGCCCTATGACGTGACAAGATTTGTCACGCGAGACCTATCAATGCATCGAGGGGCTATAGTGGGCCCCAACCATCACATACATAGTCCAATGCATTTCTCATATGAATAACGTCTTTAATTCAAATGGTCCAATACCACCTTGATTTATTAAATTTATAATTTCATATAATTCAAAGTGTCTTATAGCACTTTGAATATTTAATTTCACATTTCATAGTATTCAATGTTTCCCATACCACTTTGAATATTTAATTTCTCATTTCATATTATTAAAATTTTCTCATACCACTTTGAATATTTAATTTCTCATTTCATATTATTCAACATGTCCCATAAAACATTGAATAATTTAGTTCATTAATCCATAAAAGGTTATAAGATTTTAATTACATTCCTTAACATTTTTAGATATATAGCGAGTCATCCATTAAGTGTCAACATAAAAACTAACAACTGCATGGTTATGGAAATTTAATAAATGACAAGTATGGTTGGAAGATTATAACACCTGTAATGATAACCAATAAACACAAGTCTTGTCATATAAAATGAAAACCTTGAAATTCATAAATACTTATTATGAAAACATATGATATTAAAAAATTCATAACTGAAAATCAGCATGGATTAAACACATAACTAATTTATAGGTAAAAAATATATTTCATTTGAGGTACTAAACGCATAGTTTTCCAAAAACCCATTAAATTCTTGTATAATGTAACACAAAGGTACCCCAGTTGTATAACACAATGTTATAAATTGAAAATCACACAATTTACAATCATAACTAACAAAATATAATACTTATGAGAATATGTGTGTCATACATATGTATATTTCAATACAAACCAATTTACATAATTAGAAGAACAATATATATAAGTTGTAAAAACATCCACTTTCTCAACATAATTATCCTTTTTTAAACATGTTGAGTAATCTATTTATGAAAAAAACCCATTTTTATTACTATAACCATATGTATATTGGTGTGCCAAGACAAAAAAATATTACTCATAAAATATTCATAAATACAATACACATTAAAAGTATCGAAATAATATTTGGAGAATATAAAATATTCTAGGATTGAGTGTTGTGTAATCAGTTTATACAAAAAAGTGTATATACAGGATTGTTGTTTTTAAATGGCTCCTTATAAGCCTTTCATACATCAAAAATGTCTGTTATTCATTCTTATCAACCTTTGGAAAATCCAAATTAGATTTAGGATCATATTTTATATGTATATATATACGTATAACTGAATATACATAATTTATATAGGGGTTTTACACAAAGAATTTAATGATAATTACATGATGTAAATATATTAGGAACATTAATAAAAAAGGTTCATTAATCTCAAAATGTGCTATTAAACATAAAATTTTTGTTCATAAAACAAATAAATATATATGATTATGTATATATCTATATATAGATTCACAAAACATCACAAGCCCTTACATGGTAATGAATTAGGAACATCATTTAGGACCAATAATTCACCATCATAGAAAAAACCAGTAGATCTTATACTCAATCGTATATATATACATATATATATATATATATATATATATATATATTAAAAATGTAACAAATAAAGACAATTGGGTCCCATAACAGATTTGAAAAAGGAGAAGAGGATGAGAGGATCTTGATGGAGGCACCAGAGAGGAAGAACACCTATAGGGTTCGATAAAAAAATGAATTATTCATATAAACTATATATATTATTATTAAGGAATTTTAATGGATAACAGAGGCACCTCAGTTTAAAAAACGATCGTTGCACTCAGTCTTGTGGAAAATGATAAGGAAGTAAGGGCCAACTGAGGACGCTAGTGTGGAAAATAGAAGAAAATAATAGAGTAGCGAGAGCTACTGGTGTGGTGAATGCTGGAGGAAGAAGAAGAAGAAGGAAACATTAGAGGGTGTGGGAAATAATTTACTACTAGGATTTAACCAGAAAAAAGGATCTAGTGGCTGAGGTGCGTATGCGGGTTTTAACAGAGATGATCGGTCGAGATTAAATCTTGACTCAATTGAATGGATACAGTGCAATGTGCTATTAAAAAAAGAATGGTCAAGATTAGGTCTAATGGGATCGAAAAACTGATAAAAATGAAGAGTGAAAACTACGGCAGTGTGGGTTAACTGGATGAACCAATTAGACGGATTAGATCTTTTGCGGTGAGATCTGACGGCCTAGATTTGATTTTCACTGAAAAATGGTGCGCACATCGAAACAGGACTGGCTATGGTCCAGCATTATATGCCTAGAGCACTTAGGATGAGATTAGAATTTCCCCACCCCCTCCCTGCTACTACCCCGTACCAGGATTCTGCGGGGAACACTTCTACGCCCACCCCTGCCTCGGTGCTTCCCTGCATGGTTGTACGCTCTGACACACTAGGACACGCACACCCATGCACTCATATGTCCTATTATGCATACCTGTGTGCACAACTTAGCATGCACCATGCGTGAATAGCCTTGGTCTATTTTCTTGGGGTTCTGTGAGATTCCCTCCAAGGCCTTGAGTGGACTCTCCTATTAGGTTGTCCTTGTTTAGGTGGGGTACTACACAATTTTTAATCAATGTAAAAGCCATTTTTATTATTAACTACATATTTATTTTGTTCATAAACAAAGAATATAATTTCCCTATCATGGTTAAAAAAAACTATACCCAAACTTTTCATTAGTTTATAAGAATTTGAGTTTTAAAACATCATGTTTAAAAAAAATGTTTTATCTAACATAAAAGAAATCCCAACAAGTATTATATTTAAAATAAAAAAAAACTTTTAATTAAATCATTCTTTTAATTAATCCAAGGATAAAATCATTTTAAGGTAACATTCTAAAAATTTTGGAACACATAAATACATAATTCACTTTGTAAAGGTAAAATACTAAATACAACCATTGTAATTAATTTCATTTTCCCAAATTATGAATTCAATCTCCAAAATATGTATCTATGTACCAAAACCAGGTAGAATCAAGTACATGGTTTTCATGTTATTTTTCTATTAGAAAAAGAGTGTGATTCAAAACCATTTTAATCATTAAATCATTATCCTTCTAAAATATATTAAAATATTTTATTACAAACATGTTTATAGTTATAATGTCAATACACAATTTCAACACTTGAAAACATCATTATAACTAGATACATTAAATTAAACCACCATAAATATCAATGGATACAAGGTTTTATAGCCTTTAGAGACTCAATAGTCACCAAAAGGAGGAAACGGTCGGATTATCTTTTAGGACTTATCAAAACTGGATTTAGGGACTTCAAAATTCAAATTTTTTTTGGAGAAGATGGATCCCATCATTCCGGTGATTCTCATTACAGTTGTGGTGGTTCTTGTTATACTAATGATCATCATGATGGATCCAAAAGACCCCCACTATTTTCATTGGAATTTTATTGTATTTGGGGGTCTCCATGTAATTTTAATAGGTCTTTTAGTAGGTCTCCTAGGGTAGTGAGGTTCTTTAGTATTTTTTGTAATTTAGTCATTTTCAGTTTTTCCTTGAATAAATAATGTCTGGTGTTATTTGCAAGTATTCATTTGGACAGTATGAAAATTACATCAAGTAAAACCATATAATTTTGTCCTTACATAAGAAATAAGTTCGGGGAAACATAGTATTAATAATATGAATGGGATTGTATTAATGACTATGGAAATGATTCATCATTTTATTACAATCTGGCATTTGTAATCATTGATGGAGTTAACAAAATTCCTTGATTTATGGAATTCATTTTAAAATATGTAATTTTATTTATGGAATTTAAATAGATTTATTTTTTGGTAGAATATTTATTTTATTTGACTTTATATATAATTTGGGTTATTATCACATTCTATAAGAATGTATGATTAAGGTTTTTACATATTTGGTATGTGACATTTAACGATAGATTATTTTATTTGGGAGAGTAAGGATAATTAATATTTGATTTTTTTATATTTAAAGATCTTCTTGGGAATTTGTTTGTATTATTAATTTTTTTATAGATATTTTAGATGTGTTTTATAGTTAGATACTTGTGTAATGGTTTAAGTTGATCTCTGGGATTTGTTAATTGAGGTTGATATATTATTTATCATATTGGAAAACATGTTATAATAATTTTTGTTCTGTTAAATATATAGATATATGAGTAATTTATTTTCATTTGCTTATAGATATTATATTCTATTAAATGTTACATTTAGTTCCTTTGGAAGGAATGATTCATCTTGAATATGTATTTCTTGTAGTAATAGATTACGGGGAAATTGTTCGATGCACGCCCAATGGATTAAATTGTTCTTATGAAATGAAAACATATAAAGTATGTATATTTTTCCATATTATCTATCTTAATTGAATAATTGTTCCTCCATATTAGGAATATGATCATGATATAAAAAATTATAATTTTACACTCATTATCGATAAATGTAGTCTTTTCACCCAGCATGGATGGATGGATTTTTGAATGTATACTTTCACATTATAATTCACCTTACTATGATCAATTTCCTGTATCACTGTCAATCATAATTTAAAATTTTATTTTACTCCTTGTCCATGTTTACAAGTCCAACTAATTTTGTTCTATTTGGAAACGAAGTTATGTGTTTTTCTATAGTGGCATTCATATTTTTGATTCCCTCTTTTAATGGGAAATTGTTATCCCTTTTTTAATTTGGTTTTCTAAAAAAGGAATTATGAAATATAAACTCATTGATTGTGATGACAAAGTATAAATAATAGGGAAACAATTTATAAAGGGAGTTGGAATATAATACCTTTGTATTTTATAAGATTCTTATGATAAATAGTGTATAAAACATGAAACATAAAAAACAACGAAATATTATAATAACGATTATCATATAGATAACAAATTTAAAGGAATAAATAATATTAACCAATTTATAAAATATTTATAAGGTTACTACTCAATTAAAATATATTGATTGATTATTTTTAAATAAGTACCCATTTTTTTGTAAAAACATATTCAACATTAAATTTTTTTTCATTAATAATTATTTTTAATAATTGTTGTATGAATATTATATATTTAATTTTAATAATGATGATTTTTTTACGGAAATATTGATCATATTTTTTTAAATCATAAATTAATAATTAAATTAGAGTATATTTTTTGAAATTTACAAACAAAAGAATGATTTTTTATGAATATTTTAATATATTTCTCTAATTAATAATTTTATTTAATAAAGAATTTAAAAAGATTCATTCCGTTTATTTTTTTTAAATTGAACATTACATTTATTATTTTATGATTAAGAAAATTATTTTCATTGAAATAAATTTGATGGTTAAAATAAATTCATTCCATGTATTTAACATGACATTTTCATAAAAATACTATCTTTCATTAAATTTTGTGTTTTTATATTAAATTAATTTATTCGATTTAAAGAAATTAAATATGAAAAAGGTATTATATCTTCATAATAAAGAGTTAAAATTCTGATAAGTTAGAAAATATTATTATTTATCATTGTTAGTAGTTAGCATAGTAAATTTGTAATATCAAAGTGAAGGTAAAATGAGTTAATATGTACAAATCTAACATCATATCATCTTAAAATTGACCCAAAACATTCCAATATCCAATTTGATGAGTTTAGTTCATCCATTTTTATTAAACAACTGAATATATGGAATCATGGTTCAATATTTGCATCATTATGATCGTTATAATAATTTAAGAAAATAATATATTCCAAAAGTCACCCTCCTAGCATTAATATCTCTTTCAGTATTAAATGAGTTTAAAAAGATGGCACATTTAGTAATATCTTTTTATTTCAAATATTAATAAATTTTTGAATAAGAAAAATTTATCTACATTTTTTAGTGATAAAATAATTGACTTATATGGTTACGCAATTACGACATGGTATTTATTAAATTAATAGAAATTTTTTTTTAAATATTAAATGAAATCAAATATGGATGAATTATTTAGGTCCAAATATATCATTATAAAAATATGAGATATTAGTATGTTAGGGGAGGATTATCTTCTAATTAAATCATTTTATTGATGTACTTAAATTCATATTAAATTAATTTTTTAAACAATTACATTAATGAAATTTTATGAATGTAAAATTTAATGAAATTTTTTAAAAACAAAAAAATTATAGAATCCGTAATGGATAAAATATGGTCTAAAATATCATATTATTTATTGTATGAGAAATTTTTCACTTTTTATATAACATTTTACTTTATAAAAGTGAAAATAAATTATTAGAAAGGTTAATGTTAATACATGTTAACTAGGGGGATTAACCAAAATATAATATATGAACCACTTCTTATGCATAACAATATTATATTGGTGGATGGTAGTTTTACAGAATCCTACATTATAATCCATGTTCTACTAATTTTAAATCCTCCACACTAAAAATATATTAATTAAATTTAATTTTTTTAGTAATTTAATGGTTTTCTTTTCTAGCTATAATACAAGGACACATATTACTTCTTTTATTTTAAAATCATTGACAAGTAAATATCTTATTATATGTCTGTAATTTCCCACTATAATAAATGGACACCCCTTATCTTGTTTATTTTCACCACATTCACTAATCAATATCATCCAACACCAATACATATTTATTCTTATCATTATTATAAACAATTAAGTTTTTTTCTTTTTAATATACAATTTCAAGGGTCCTTAAAAATGATATATATAAGGTATCCTAAATATTAGGTAACGATGTTACGTGACTTTATTAAATTTGATTATTTTCTGACGACATATTAATATATGATATTACTTAGAAAATAATAAATTCTGAATCCTTAATAGATTAATAAGTTTTTATAATTATTAAACCACATTTATTCGTCCTCTTCGACATGGAAGGGTAAGAGAAGGTATTCCTCTTTCATATGTTGGAATTTCCATCTCTATACAGTGATACAATTCATTTGAAACCACCATAATTTGTGGAGTATTAATATTATATGATTAATAATTATAAATGATCTATGCGAATTAATTATTTTTATATAATTTTACTATTATATATACTTTAATACCTTTAGATACATTGGAAAACAATAATGTTGCACATGGGTACATGTAGACTACCTCATCAACGAATTGTTGAGATTTTTTACATTTAATAAATAAATGAATTGTAATAAGGATAAATTTAACTAATATAAATTGTTTTTAGGATTCAATATATATTCTAGAAATTTTAATTATCATTTATCATTATTTTGTTCTATTTTTAATAAATGGAAACAATATTCAAACATATATATGACCAACCATCTCCATAAATGGTGTAATTTATTTTTATATCACTAAATTTTATAGAAACATATAATTAAATATATAATTAATATATATATTATATATATATATATATATATCAGTATTTATCACTACAATATGATTGAACCACGATCAATGTATAAGGACAAAAACTATTGAACAATAATTTTGATGAAAAACAAAATAGTTAACACCCATAAATGACGATCTTAAAAAGTTATTATTTATATGTTCATAGTGAAATATAATAAGGATTTTATATATGATATTATAGGTATGTAAACTTTTTTATAACACATGCACACATAAATAAATTTATTAAACATAATAACGGGGTTCTTTTAATGAAAGTTCAACTTAGGGAAAGATTTATCACCTCAATTAGTCTTCTTTGGGGAATACGATATTTTATCCACTTGCCTTATTTTGTGAGGTGTATGTACATCATCATAAACCTATTATATCATGTATCAATTTATTTTCATTATAATAATTATTGTATTTTAATTTCTTCTTATAATGGTCTTATTATACAAAAGTTTGCAAATCTTTAGGGTTTTATTCTAGATCCTCGATGTATAATAAGATTGTTTTTGGTAAATTTTATAATGAAGAAGTTTTATAATTTTAAGATCAATAATACAATAAATTTTCTTATCCCATGGTTATTTATTTATAATACATGTGTTCATCCATTTTCCACTCATTATATACCCAATATACCAAAAAAGTATTTTTAATCCAGAACTGGACTTATTTCTCTTTTTGTTAGAAATCATTATTCATGTATTTGAATGCCTTTAAAAAATGTTTACAATAGTTATTTTAAAAATAAAATTTGATATTTTATATTCATATTTACTCATTATTTAATTTTTATCAAATGGATTAAATGCAATGTAACGCCCCAACCCCAGCTACCCGGAGTCGGTGCATTACTTCGTAACATTGGCATGATCCCAAAAGATCAAGTCTTGAAAGACCGATTAGTTTAGTAGCCTTGGAAACACTAGATACATTCGTAAACGTTATATTACATCATAAAGTGAAAAACTACAATAACAGAGTCTCCATAGTCCACACTCATATCCTCTTCTGACTATCCCTGCAGGTCATTCATAAAATACTTCTTCACATCCTGGAAAATATTAAAACATTGAAAGGGGTGAGCTCAGATGCTCACTAAGGATAACAATATTGAAAAAGATTTCATAAATAAACATAAACATTTAAGGAAATGTATAACTAAAACAAAAGAATTTCAAACTTGAACATCAACATAATATGGCAAAAGTAAAATGAGATAATGCCATTTACTTCTTCACATGTATATTCTACTGGTCGAATAATCACATGCAATATCAATAACCACTTTCATAATGATGGAATGCATAATGCCAGACTATCATAACCACGTAGTCAAGGCCTCGTTCCAACACCACAAATATGATTTTGTCAAGGCCTCGTGCCAAGACACTAGTTTGTCTCATGAGACCTACCGATGCATCGAGGAGCTATAGCGGGCTCCACCCGTCACTTATTAAGTCCAATGCATTCCTCATATGAATAGGTTTAAAAATATCATAAACCATAAAATAATCGTATCACATAAAACATGCATAAAGGAAACATAACATTTCCACATTTCAATCACATGATATCAATACAACACATTTATATAGTAAAAACGCTTTCAAAACCATTTTCAATACCAAAATAAAAGAATGTTAAAACATTGTATTTATTTTTCATTAAAAAAAGTAATGGCTTGTAGAGGAAGCCGAAACTCAAATAATTGTCACGGCGGTGGAGAAGTCATTGTCACCGCATATGTACGGAAAGAAAAACATTCCCTTTTTGTCATTTAGTAAAACGCTTCGTATAAAAATATTCATTTTGAATAAACGTAAAAGTCAAAGGGGTTTATACACCATCTAAAAGAAAGTTGTGTATAAAACCAAATATGTCTCAATGAAAGGAGATTGAGACGATGTCCTTAAAAAGATCATTTTTAAAATAAAATAGATCTATTATGTTTATTCACTATAGGTACACATAAAGAATACAAAATAAGACATAATAATTTTATGACATAATTTGAAATTAGGAGATTAACCCAAAGAATGAAAATTGGGTTAAGAAGTTCCCTTACCTTGCATCCTGTCCTGACTCGACCGTTCTTTAACATCCTGAATAATAAACTAGAGTTCATTTCTATTTACTTAAGAACGTTTTTCATGTTCATTATTCCTTTATTATCCCTTATTACCATGTTATGAACATTATGTAATTATTTAAGTTTATAACGGTCATTTTGTCGATCTTAGGTACTTGAGTCAAAAATAAAATTCTTATAATTACAAGTTGTTCATGTGGTGAAATATCCATTATATCCAGAATTATTTTCATGATGTAGATATCATATATATCATATATATCTAGTATATAAATGAATTTATAATATTCTATAACGTTTAGCGGTAATAAATGAAATGCACCGTTCATGGAGACGGTAAGCCGTACGTACGCATGAACGCTACTTTCATTTCTATTTCGTATTTAATGAAATCATAATGATATAAAGGTATATTATAATTCCAGTATAACATCATATATAATATCATTTACTCCATCATTTATACATCCCACAAATGGTATTAACGATTCAAATCATTTTGATGGGGCGGTAGTCCGCACTTCCTAAAATGAAAATATCGCGTTTAAACGTAATGGAAACAATAAAGTATTCCATAAATGAGAAATACAGAAGCATAAGTAAAACATAAACATATTATATATCCTATATAAATATAGTGTCATCTTAATGGCCACCTTTGAAGGTGTTATATGAGTGCTGAACAATCATCGTTTCGTGAGGCAGAAATTCGCCATCCACAGAAACCGTATGTTCTTTAACCGTTAGATGTAGGTGTGTGTAAGTGTAGCTCGAATCCTTCTTATAACAACATCCTATTATATTTAGGATACTGTTTTTGTTACAATAGAAATGAATAATAAGATTTTAGGGGGTTGGAGATGAAAAATAAAACAAAACAACATTAGAGAAGACATTACCTCAAAATCGGGTAACTCATTTTGATTTGAGCCAAAGGCTTCCTTGGGAAGAGTTCTGCCCAAAGTGAGGCTTCTAGGAGTAATAGGGGGAAGTTGGGAGAGTATTTGGGCAGAGTTTGGCTGAGTCAAATTGTTTTAATGTGTGAATGAGGTGGTAGAGGTGGGGGCCTTTTATAAGAGGAGAGGAGGGGAACTCTTGGAAAGTAAGGAAATTTTACATTATTATACAATGCTTTTCGGATTCTAAAGGTCCCACACTTATATAATTCGTGGCTAAGGTGATAAGGGTTAGAAATCTACCCATCCAATAGGTTTTTGAAAAGTTTAAGCATTGGATATTACATTATCTTTCCATTTTATTTAAACCGTTAAATAATGAGGTCAGCGCTGCATCATCATGATGTCATAAATAATTTAATTTATTTAATGTCTAAAAATTATAAAAAAAACTATAATGTAGGAAATATTTTTAGATTTCCACTGACTATTTATAGTCAAAAATATGACTTGTATAAACCCATGTAAATATTGTTTTAGTAAAACATTTCATGTTTGTGTCATTTTTTACTTTAACATTAAATAAAAGGTATTTATGTCATTTTCCAACTAAAGTGGCTCCATGGGGTCCCCAAGTTGACCCATGGATTTTCTTGGTCGGCCATGGCACATCCAATGAGGGTAGGACATGTGTCAAACTCATCTCATTTTATTAAACCATTATTTTTACCTTAAACTACACTAATTACCTCTAATCACAATTAAATATTAAAAGTTACTATTCACCAAAAATTATTTTAATCTCATTGAACAAAATTTTACTTCTTAATGACAACCATGCATGTTGGATTTTTGAAAATAAAATCACAGATGTAGTAATATTTCATTTAAACGAAAAATCAGTTATTTAACTACCACTTAGTGGTTTCAATATTCATCAAAAAATGAAGTTTTTTAGAACAATGCCAAAATTCCACCCCAAGCTATAATTGATATTCCGAATTCAAAAATGATGTCTATTTTACAAAATTCCAAACATATAATTTGCATTAATTAATTTTATAATTAATTCTCATTGTCACAACAAATATCGTGTTTTTAAGAAACAATTTATATCAAAAGATTGGCAATTGTTTATGTCCAATTTCAATGTTAAATTAATTCTAATGACCACCATTGAATAAAATGGTAAAAATGTATTCTAATTTTACATTAAAACCACTTAATAGAATAATTTATCACTATAAATTATTTTGATTAAAAAAGTTGTTTTTAAGTATTTTTTACTATTCTTAAAAAATTAGAAGTTCTCAGAAAAATACCAAAAATTCAACATAGGCTAATTTTGATATCCCGAATCCAAAAATGAAGTCCATTTTGAAATATAAAATTTATATAATTTCAAAAAGTGGGTATTTATATTCATAACGACTACTTTTATTAGTCGTGGTTTGTTAGAACTCGATCTTGCATACCATGCAAGCTATTGCATTATTAAATGAGAAGCGTATCATGGAATATCGGGGTGTTACCTGAAATCCTCTTAACATTTTCTATGTTCCGTAATTTCAGTTTTTTTTCAAGATAGTGAAATAAATAATTCATTTGATATATTCAACTATAATTGAATTTCGGACAATCATTTCCTTTATATATGTCAATTATTTAATTTCATGTCAAAAAGTTTCTTTCCAATGAAAATTTTATCATTAATATTGGGCAATTTAATATATTTGGAATAAGTGATTTCCAAATGAGAAGGGTATTTCCCCCAAAAAAATCTACAATACATGATTTAAATGAATTATATCTATGATGAAAATAATTTATTATACTTATAATATGTTGGATATATGATCCTATGGAACCATCCAATTTCATTTTTGTATGTCTTGTGATGATTACGATTTAAGGATTAATTTATGAATCCATTTTCTATTCCATGATTATTGTTATGATGATATGGTAAAAAAATTAAAAAACTAGTTCGTCGTACATGTGTTATCTTATATGAAGAATGGTATATGGTATTATTACACATAATTTATTATATTTTTATTTATTGACTTTTTCGTTCATTACATCCATTGAATGTATTTTGTAAATATGGATTAGTGTGAGTTAATTAGGATATGCATGAACCATTTTCCAAATTCAATATTTCATGGATGGAGCTGGTGTTCATATCCATAGCTTTAGGCATGGGTGTTTTTTCATTTTGATAATTTTATGGGTGGACCTAGTTTCATCTCAATATAATTATTTATAGAACCACATTTATGTCCTTGAGTGAATTCATGGGATATATTTCATCATAATTGTTAATTGAGTGCTCTTGTTTCTTTTTAACCATGTTCACAATGTTATAAGCATGGGAATTTTCTACCAACATATTCTACTCTTATTCTCTCATGTAGAATCTTCATTAATTCTAATATGATTCATCTATTAAGAACTAACATGATTTATCCCATGATTTATGGTTAATATATTTGATTTTATGGTCATGGTTTTCAAATGTTATCTCTTGTTTTTATATTTGTTATAATTATTTTATTTTTAAATGATAATTTAAATCTCCCTTGTCTTCCATTATATAAATTCTAATCTCACACATTAATATGTTTTAATTTTCCCAAACATATGAACTAATTATTTTGGTATTATTTGTCTAATAATGGTGATAGTTATCAACAACTATATGGGTGGAGATGTATAACATGTATGAATCTATTGTTTTTGTAGCCATGATTTCAAAGACACTAGACCTATAATATTCTATCATGGATCATAATGTTTTGTAATTAATATTCATTGTAAGATGTAAAATGTATCTATAAATAAATGTCTCGCTAGAGGTATAGTGGAACAAGATTTATCTAAAGAAAATTATATTCAATATAATTGTTTTTATATTATCAATATAATTAAAATCATATTTATTCTATTTTCTGACATGTTTTATGTAATAATGAAAATATATACGAAAAAATTATATTTTTATGTGTGTCTAAATATAGAATTTATTGGATATAATCTGAATGATTCATAATTTTTGTGAATGGTGAGATACCATGAAAAAATACTCATTCCTATATATTTAAATTTCATGTGCATATATTCTAGATTCTAAAATAATATTTTTTAATGGATATATCATTTTAAATAGTGATTTATTTTTATAGTGGCTTTTTGATGTAATTTGATCGATTTTAAGGAATTTTGTGGCTTTGTACTGTCTATTTTTTTAGTATATCAAATACTGAAATTTATTTTTACTTATTTCTGTACTGTATTTATTTCTAATTAAAAAATTTCTATTATTATGATATTTAATTTTTCATACTTGTTGTATAGTTTTATATTTCTATTTTTTATTCATAATTATTTCATATTATAATTGTGTAATGGTCCCCAAATCATGTTTTATGTTTCCCAGGTACTAGTTCCGGTCCACTAAGCATCTATAATTCTTTCAGCTCTATTATGGGATTGGTCATGTGCATGTTTAGAGTGAGGCATAAACTAGTTTGTTACAAAATGGAATCAGAACATAGTATATCCCAGAGTTCTAGGTTCTAGAATAAATATCTTATTTTTTGGAAACTATTGGTTTTGAGATAAGGATGTCGAGACTCTAGGTTTAGCTATAGGGATACTGTGATGAGTTAATTTTAGACATGAGAATCTATTATAAATAGTTTTCAAGATTTTATTTTTTATTTTTGATATTTTTCATGAATACAATGGATTATTATCTGATTCTTATAGTAATGACTCATTAATCTTCATTACCAAACCATTAGTTACCATGTGGGTCATAATTGGTATTTTTTATATGAATTGATAAACTAATCTATTTTTGAGGTTATCCTTCAAGTCCTAAAATCCATAGGGAAAAAATTTCTTTGGTCTATCACACTATAGGGACCATTGAATAATTGGGAGGTGGTCAGCTACAACATCTCCTCTTCATGCATGATTTTATATCAAAGTTACATTTTTTTAATTTAATAGTCATTATAGTTGGATTTACAAGACTGAAATGGGTAATTGGAAAAGTTCATGGTGGGTCTTACGACATTTTGATGACATTAGATTGGATTTTTTGGTGTTTTATTACATCATCCCACATATTATTTTATTTTATAGGTGATTTGGAATATGATTTGTGTTTATGAAATACGGGATCCAAGATAACTTGTTTTTGAATTAAAACATGTCAAAAATGATTCTTATTAAATTGATATTATGTATCATAGAAATTATTTTTATGTAGTTGAATTTATGTTAATTTTTAGAAATAATTTTATATACCAAATTATAAAAGGTATTAATTTATTTGAACAAATTTCAATTTTTTGAAATGGAAATAGATGTGATAATTTATTTTATAATTATAAGGTGTTCATGAAAACAAAGCAGATTCCTAATGTTAGGAGTTTGATTTTAAAAGAATATATGTATTTTAGAAACACAATTTTAGGTCTCATTCAAGTTCTGCCCATTTATGGAGTGGATTAAAAATGTTTATAATTTGAATATTTTAAAGTAAAATATGTTGTTTATTTGTATAACTTTTTTCTAAAGTAGATTTCTATATTAGTGATATTTTATAATATGATCAAAACATTTCCCTATTGCTTATATCATTGTGAAATTGGGGTATATAATTTTAAAAGAGGGGAAATTTTTATTTTAATTGATTGATTTATTATGGAGCTTGATTTATGATAAATTTCAATATTGGGATCGTGAATTCAATTGTTTTTGTACAATACCTACAGGAAGGGTGAGGGTGTTTGTAGAGTAATTTTCATTATTGGATTTTCATAGTGATTTTTTGGGGGCCTTTTATATCTGTTGGTTTACGAATTGATCCATTGATGGGAAATTACATCAGTGAGTGTTAGTTTTCCTAGATACATGGGTGTAGACTCTAATTTAGGATGATTCTATAATCAATAATTGGTAAATATATGATTGATTGTTTTTTCGTTGTTTGAGATATACTTCATGTGGTGTGTACTGTCACTATTTGGTGAAACTGTGTTTTATTATTTATGATTGGTGAGATTGGAGTTTTAATGATATGAGGAAATTTTTTATTAGTGTATCCCATGGGTGCATTTTTGTTGTTTTCTATATGAGAATTGTGTTTCGGGAGTACTCATGCCCTTATTTTAGTTATTCCTTATTTACTATATTTTATGGAGGATATATTATAGAGAGGGATATATTTGACATTTATATATTAGCCTTGACATGGGGCAACATAGGTTCCATGCATGGATGATAGGGGTGCGCTTTTTTTATTTGGATTTCAGCACCCCCAGTTTGAATTAATTATCCTTTTTCATCCCTTTTTATTTGTTTAAAGTCATAGGGATGAGTTGGTAATAGGTTGGGTGTGTTAGTAATGGTTTTGAATAAGTTTGGATACTTTTAAAAGGGTGCATGGTTTGAGCACGGTTATGGAAAACTATGCTAGTTCTCTAGGTAACCATGCAGGGGGAGACGGTGGGTTTCACATGGTCTAGGAAAGGTTTTCCAAACAATGTTGGACCCCTTCTCTTGAGGTAGTAGCGTGCACATGGTTAGCACACGGCTTTCCAAAATGTTTGTGCTAACCACGAGGCCACTTAAAAAGGGGGTTATAAAATATTAGATCACTTGGGCTTGACCTATTTCACTCAAAATTTCCTCCCACGCAAACCACACTAATGATATTTAGATCTAACGTGTTTGAGTGGATCTCCCATGCATTTTGGAAGGGATTTTCTGGTTTTTCAAGGGGGTTTGACGGCAGTTCATCATGGGTATGTCTTCTTTTTTTGTTTCTTTGTGGTTTCCTCTAGATTTTATCTCGTCCCATTCTTTATTTTCTAGATCTATTAAGTTTCATGTAGATCTAGGGATTTTGTAACCTAAAGTGATGATTTTAGGGCTTTTTTGTGATTGGGAAGAGGATCTAGAGTGGTTATGGTGGTCTGTTTGATGGATTTTTTGTGGCTTTTCTTGTGGGGCATTTTTTTTCATAACCCTAAAGGTAGGTAGATTGTCTCTCCACTCCAAATGGTTAGAATTAGTGACCTTGGTTGGAATTAAATTGTTTTTCTAGAAATTAATTGACATTATGTTGTGAATATCTTATTGGAAACCCATTTGTTGAGGATTTGTGGATTTTGGGGAAAATGATTTACTGTTGCAAAAGGGGGATTTGATGTGTGATTTTAAAATGTTTATATCAAAATAGTTAGTGGTTGAATCTGAATTTTTTGGTGAAATATTGTTATCAATAAATATTTTTCTAATTGAAATGTGGTTGGGATTTGAAAATTGATAAATGGTTTCTTCAATAAATGACCAATTTATTGAAGTGAATTGGGATTTGTTGGAAATGTTTGTGTGCTTATTGTGTGTCTTTGGTGCTCTATTCCTATTGGTGATTATGTGTTATGGCTTGTGTTGATTGTGTTGAATTGGAACGGAATTCACAATATAAAGGGTGATGGATAGTGGATAGAGGAGACAATATTATGTATAGTGGTTGAGAATCATATCTAGTTGGAAATGTAGTGAACATGCTGGATGGATGTTCAATCATTTTGGTTTCCTTATTGTGTCTTCATTAAATGATGGAATTTTTTGGCTTATGTGTGATGGTTTTATCACTTATGTCATAGTTGTGAATTTCCCTTTATTTAAGTGGCTTGGTAAGGGTGTTTTTATCTTGTGGAAATGGTTTCACTGTTTTATTTTTTGTATACAATGTTTTATCCAAATATAATAATAGGTATTTCTTTGTGGCTTGTGTAGGGAAGTCATTTGGTGAAATTCACTAGGTATTATTACGCACCCCTACTTTGCAACATGGATGATTTTGGAGATGTTGTATTCTGGGACACATGAAAGTGAAAAGAATCCCATTTTGTTAGTGGTTCAGCATGATACTTTTTTGATGTTGTGGTGAATGGAGTGTGGGTCTTGGGTTGGAACTATGGATGGTTTCTTAGTTCATTGGGGTCGTTTTGTGTTGTATTCCTCTTGGTACTCTAATATTGTATTTTGTTTTATTGGAATGTGGGAATTGTTATGGAATTGTTTGGATATATTTTGGTAATGTATAGGTTGGGTTTTTTTTGACATGCATCATATAGTTTTTTGATAATGGAATGTTTAATAGGTGGATTTTATCTTGAGGGAAAATCATTCCTCAATGATTCTCAAAGCCATTGTAATTTTTTACATTCCTTTTGCACCTTGGGAACTTCGCTTACAGCCATGTATCATTCCTCTTCCCTCTCTATCCAATACTGTTGGGCGAGATATTACAACTGGTGTCACGTTTTTCAGTCCTTTAGTGTTGACTCTTGGTCTTTGTGTTCACATTCGTTTATGGTCTATTCCTTGGGTCGATATGGTTGCAATGCATAGTATTGTCAGAAAATTGAATGTATAGCATAAAAGTTTGTAGCTAACCCTTTTATGTTGAATATAAAGTTACTTGGGAATTGGGTACATAAGTGTTTGGAGACACTTACAGACATTGAAAATATCATGGTCAAGGGTATATCAAATGAGATGAACATGACATGCATGGTAAAAATGTATTCCCTCTTGTTTTCATATTTTATTATGGTATAATGATTTATGGTGTGATATGAATGTGAACATTTTGGAAAATATGAATTGGGTTTCAAAATGGATGAATTTGAAACATTGAATATATTGGGATTTTGGAAATGGGTTTATTTTCAAAACGAGGTGGAATATTCAAAATACAGCGACATTGGAATTGTGAACGTGTGGAAAGGTTGTTTGTGATATTTGTTATGTAATTTAATTGGAAAATTTCATTCGTTTCTTCATTAAGGGAGTGGGACTTATTATTGTTTTTGTATTGATAATAATGACATCATATATTTGTGGCAGAGACGAGCTAGATGGTGTTATTGAAAATGTGGTTGCACCTTCACCTCAAGTGAACCAGAAACTACTACAGAGTATAGTGCATGCTTTCCAGGCTGTGGAATATAGGAATAAAATGGATCAACTGATGCATTTGGATCATACGATTTAGTTTCAAAGACTAGATCTAAACATTTTTAGGGGTTATTCTGAGTGAGAAATGGCTGAAGCATGGCTGAACAGAATGAATAGGATATTTTTTAATTGGGAATATTGAGATTGTTCAATGTGATGTCAGCCACAGAGATGTTGAAGATATTTCCCTTCTGTAGTGTGAACTGATAGTCCATGTCATGATGTACCAATGCGTGAATTGGGATAGGTTTTGATGATTTGTTTAAAAAATAATTCTACCCTTACACGTTTTGAATTTAGTGTACAAATGATTTCATTACTGTGATGTAAGGGGACATGGTGGTAAAGGAATACACGTCTATGTTTATGAACATAGTGATGTTTTCTCCCAAGGTGGCACGTAGAACATCATTGAGGGCATGAATTTTTTAAGTTGTGTTGAATGAGGAGATTCATTCTAGGATACTGGTGCTATGTACATATGAATACATTGAAATGGTAAATAGAGCTAAAGTGGATATGTAGAAACCTTTAGGGTCTACAAGTAGAGGATGCATGTTTGTACCCATGGGAAATAGTTGGAACTCAAATGTTGGGTTCAAGAATAAGAGGGACACTAATTTGCTGAGTGCGAGTACAACTCAAAATCAAACTGTAGGGTCAGTGAATCTTCCTCCGAAGCCTCAGAGTTGTATATAATTTTATTATTATGTCTCTATGCCGAAAAACAAGTGGGATTTTATGGAACAACATCGAGCCTCTAATAAATGTACGAGGATGGGGAATCTAGAGTTTTATTTCCGAAATTCTCTAAGGTTGGGTGTTTGTGACACTCCTCAAGGGTCGCATGCATCCTAGGCCTCGACAGGATGGGGGCAGTAGCAAACCCCTCATCATCAGAGCCAAGTGGGTCATGGTGATTCTATGAATAACACAATGCCTCAGCAGAGGAATAAAGTAAAGTGTGTGGCATGCTAGAATTTTTTTGGAGCAAATAAGGTTTTGGTGGATGATCAGTCAGGACCATCCATGGTGTGAGGTATAGTATATTTAAATTACATATTGATGCAAGATTTATTTCTTACAGGTGCTTAACATTATTTTATTACTTCCCATTCCATTAGTTTATTTTGATTACATGTGGAAATGATATCTTCTATTTTGAAACTACAAAATACTCTATGTCAAATAAAGTGTCGAGCCTCCCTTTATAGAGAGTGTTTCGAAGTTTTGGATGACATTGAATTGATTTTTGTATTATTAGTTCATTATATTGATGCTTATGATATAGTTATGTGAATGTATTGATTGGAGTTTTTTAAGGCACACACCAATTGCGATGGGAAAACATGTTGTTTTATAATGGAGGATAGTGTTGATCATCTATTTGGAGGGAAGAAAAAGAAAAATCTTGGGGAAACATATTTGTTTTCACCAGCTATTGGAATGATCTAATATGAGTTAGAGGTTTAGTTATTAGAATCAATGGAAGGTGTCAATCATATAGTTCATCCAGTAGTTGTGGATCATTTTATGGATGTATTTCCCAAATAATTCATTGGGATTCCACAAATTAGATATTTTGAGTTTCTTATTGATCACCTTTCGATTACCAGTCCTATCTCACATCCATCATACTAAGTGGAACCAGCTGAATTGTGAAAGTTAAAGGTATAGTTGTAGGAGATAGAAAACATAGGGTTCATCCTTCCAAGCATTTCTCTATGAGCCACATTTTATTTTGTTAAAAAGGAATATATAAATCTGTAGCTTTGTGTGGATTATCTTAGACTTAATTAGGTTAAAATAAATATCTAATATCCACTTCCACGCATTAATGATTTTTTTGACCATTTGATGGGAGCTTAGTGGTTCTCTATGATTGAATTGATGTCAAGATATCATCCATTGTGGGTAAAGAAGGAGGATTTTCCCGAAACAACTTTTAGAAGTAGATATATCCATTATGTGTATGTGGTTCTTCCCTTTGGTATATTAAATTCACCAGTAGTGTTCATGGTAGTGTTAAATCAAGTATTTCTGAGATATCTGGATTCTCTTGTGGTTGTATTTATTGATGATATAATGTTGTATTCAATGAAAATGGTAGGGCATGAGAAATGATTTGAAATAGTGTTGGGTATCTTAAGGGATCATTGGATGTCCCCCAAATTGTCAAAGTGTACCTTTTGGATACATGTTTTTTTCCCATCGCCATGTTATTTATAATTATGGTGTTTCTATTGATCTAGAAATGATAGAGGTTGTTATCTCCTCGAAACCTGTAAAGAATGTTTTTTAAATATGGATCTTCCTAGGTCTAGTTGGCCATTATCGAAACTTTTTTCATTATCTATTAGGATTCGCTGCACCAATGATTGCTTTGATAGGGGGGAATATCCCATTTCAATAGGATGAGCAGTGTTATAAATACATTGGACCGCTATATGGTCAACTTACCTCATCACTAATCATGGGTTTTCCAGAACCGTAGAAAGGGTATGTGGTGTATTGTGACACATCGGGATCAGGGTTGGGATGTGTTCTCAAGAAAGGAGATCATGTGGTTTCTTTTGACTCACTCTAGTTGAGGATGCATGACAAGAACTACCAGACACATGATTTAGTGTTGGATGTAGTTTTTCGTGATTTAAAAATTATTCGTAATTATCTATTTGGTGAGAATATTAGTGTGTTTATCAATCACAAGAGCTTAGAGCATATTTTCTCATAGAGGTATTTTATCATGATGTAAAGGGGATGGATGGAATACCTATAGTTTTCTTATTTTTACATAATGTACACATCGTGTAAGAGAAATTTGTGGGTGGATGCATTATGTTGGAAATCATATACCCAGTTAGTGAAATAGGCATCAGATCAATGGCACTTGATGTCAGTCATAGCAAACATGCAACAGGAATGTGAGGACCAATGAGGCATTGCAGACCTATTTTGGGTTTCATTGATCCTAGACTTGGTTGGTTTTGTAAAATAAGTAAAGGTATCAATTTCTGTTGGTATAGTGTTAAGTTTGAAACTCAATTGTGCAGAGACCATTGAGGGTTTCAAGCTGAATGGGAATTTATTCTTTTATTTTCAGAATCAGATGGTGGTACCGATGGATTTTTAGAAGGAACTTCTTAGAACTTATCATAATTCTATGTAAGGTTTCTATCCTATAATTAAAAATATTTATAAGGCACTAAAAGTGATATTTTGGTGGGCTGGTATGAAAATGAATGTGGTAGAGTTTATTTCGAGTTGGTTTCCTGGGAAAAAGGTCATGTAAGATCATAAATGGGTAGCATGAATGTTCCAGTCCATACTTATCCCAGTGTGAAAATTAGAGCAAATAGCGATGTATTTTTTGACAGGTCATTTTAGAATGGTCAGGAAACCTGATTCTATATGGGTGATTGAAGATAGGCTCACAATGTTGGCCCATTTCATCCCAATTCCTGAATCTCATATAATGGGGGGTCAAACAAAAATCTATATTTGGGAAGTGGTATGGAGGCATGGTTTTCTAATATTGATTGTATTAGATAGTGATCTGATATTTACATATCATTTTTTAAAATCCTTACAGCATGCACTTGGGAAATAGTTGACGATGAGCACAGAGTATCATCCTCAAAGTGATGGCCAATCTGAGAGGACGATATAAACATTGGAGGATATAATAAGGGCTAGTGAGATAGATTTTGGGGGTTCATGGAAGGGACACTTACCATTTATGGAGTTCTCTTATAATAACAGTTATGAGGATACAATACATAAGGCTCTGTTTGAGCCAGTGTATGGGTGTATGTGTCATTCTCCACTATGTTTAGTGGAAACGGGTGAGACTTTTATAATTGAACATAGATTTTTTCCAGAGACTATAGAGAAGATAAATTTGATTAGAAAGTGGATGGGGATATCTCAATTTCATTATAAATCCATTACAAACAGTCTTTATTGATTTTTGTCATTTGTAGTGTGTGATCATGTGTTTTTGAGAATCTCTCCAAGGTTGGGACAAAGTCAGATTGAAAATAAGGGTATGATATCTCCAAGGTATATTGGGACATTTGAGATACATGAGAATGTTGTAGAGGTGGAATATCAGCTGTCTTTCCCACAAAAATTTAGTAAATAGAAAAATGTGTTTCATTTATCACAGTGGAAAAAGTATCGGACTAATCGTTACCATGTGATTCGTTGGGTTCATGTTCAGCGAGAATTAGATTCTTCTTTGGTGCACGTGCTAGTATGGATTTTGGATTTTCAAGAGAAAGTCTTGCATAGAAAAACCATTAGTTTATTTTTTTTATGGAAACATGGTCAGATTCAGGAGGAGACTTGGGAGCGGGAGAATTAGTTGGTTGAGCAATGGCCCAAGCTCTTTTGACCTAGATATTGTTCTCTATGTTATGACGACAGAATATCTAATTGTGGGGAGAATATTGCACCCCCATTTTGATTTATTTTTCCTTTTTATGATTTTTTATGTGTTTAATGTTCTTGGGATTAGTTGGGAATTGGTCGGGAGAGTTATCAATGATTTTGAATAAGTTTTGTTGCCTTTTTAAGGGTGCACGATTTGAGCATGGTTAGGGAAAACAATAAAAGTTCTCCTGATAACCGTATAGGGGGAGACAGTGGGCTTCCGATAATATGTACAGGCTTTACCAAACCATGTGAAAGAACTACATGGTACCCCATTTCTTGAGGTAGTGGTGTGCACACAGTTAGCAGAGAGTTTGAAAAACCATGCTATCTAACCATGGGAGCACATAAAATGGGTATTTTTTGTCTTTGTTCACTTGAGATTTACCTATTTCACTAGAAATTTCCTTCCACTCAAGACTCACTCCAGATTTTAGGTTCTCATGGGTTTTATGGGACCTACCACTCATTTTGGAAGGAATTTAAATGGATTTCATGGTGGTTAGAAGTTGGTTCATATCATGTATGTCTTCTCTTTTATTCTCATTATGGTTTCTTCAAAGATCTTCTTTCTTGTATTTCTTGTTTTTCTAAATATACCATTATTGAATGTAAATATTTATTTTTAGGACACAATGGTGATGATTTTATGGAGTTTTATGATAGGTAAGAGGATACAAATTAGTTCTGGTGGTGTGCTCTTCTGATTTGTGGTGCGGTTTCTAGTGGGTCATTTTCACTGAAATCCAAATGGAAGGTGGATTATCTATCAATTCCACATGGATAGAATTAGTGAACATGGATTTAGTTTTTTATTTTTTTCAGGAAATTAATTTTTATAATGATGGGAAAATCTTGTTGGAAACCCATTTGGTCAGGTTTTGGGTATTTTGGGGAAAATGGGTTACTGTTGCCCAAATATTTTCTATATTGTGTGATTTTAAAATGTCAATTTTCAAATCTTTAGTTATTGATTATGGAAAATGTTTTGTGAAAGATGGTTTTCAATAATGATTTTTTTGTTGAAATGTGTTTGGGCATGGAAAATAATTAAAGGGATTATTAAATAAATTTGCGATTTAATGAAGTAAATTGGCCTGTGTACGAAATGGTTGTGTGATTATTGTGTGGGCTTGATTCTATATAATTGTTGTCAATAATGTGTTATGTATTGTGTTGATTGTGTGGATGTGGGCTAGAAGTGTCACTGTAAAAGCTGATGGATTTGGGATAGAATATTCACCATTATAGATAGTTGTCACAAAGCACAACTAGTTAGAAATGTAGTGAACCAGTTGGATGGAAGTCCCACCATTTTGGTTACATTATTGTGTGTGCTTTACAAGATAAAATTTGATGGGATAATGTTTGATAGTGTAATGGATTATGCAATAGTTATGGATTTACCTTAAATGAAAAGGCTTGTTAAGGGTGTGTTTGGATTGTGGAAATGGTTGCACTATTTAATGTTTTGTATAATCTAGTTTATTTAAATGTACTAAAGGTTCATTCATAGTTACATGTGTAGGGATTTTATTTGGGGAAATACTACTGAGTATTTTTAATCACCATTGTTTTGTAACATGGGTTCTTTTGTAGATGTTTTATGTCTAGGCCTAGTTATGAGTAAAGAATCTCATTTTTTTAGAGGTTCGGAATGATGCTTCGGTGATGTTGTTGTTCTTGGAGGGTGGAGGTTGTTGTGGTGCAATGGACGGTGTCCTAGTTCTATGGGGTCTTATTGTGTATTCTTCTCCTTGGTATTCTGATATTGAATTTTGATGTATTGTAATGTGGGAATTGTTATGGAATAGTTTTGTTGTCTTTTGGTAATGTATGGGTTGGGTTGTTCTGTTGACATGAATCTTGTAGTTTGTTGATAGTGGATTGTCAGGTAGTTTGATTTTATCATGAGGGGAAATCCTTCCCCTATTATTCTTGATTACATTAGTATTTATTGCTAGCCTATAGTGCCATTGGATTATTGATTAAGACCAAGTATCATTCCTCCACCCACTCAAACCAATGGGATGGGGCGGGATGTTACATGGATGGTGGGTACCAGAGAGATATGTTTTCTATCTCAATCACAATGGGACAATATTCCACTGTTCTGGACCTTGGAACCATCATATACATCATGGGACCCCTCTAACGACCTATGGTTTTTATCCATTAAAATTAATATTACCTTTAATATATATTATCACACAATGTACCTAAAAACATTATATTAGACTAAATCAATCGTTTATATATTAAATATATAAAATAATGTAACATTATATTTTAAAAAAATATACATGAAAAAAAATAAAAAACACATTATTTTTTAATTGTTCATACTTTTAAATATAGTAATTGTTTCATTACATTTTATATATTCATTAAAATAATAACAACATAAATTATATAATATTAATATTTTATCCAATAAAATCATTTTTTATAAACCATATTAATTTTATATTTGGATGAATTTTTGACATATTTCTATAATGGATGAATTTTAGGTTAATGTTCAAAAATAGTGTGTTTAAAAATAAATTTATTTTTTTGTAATAATTAGTATATAATTAAAATTTTATGATGAATATAACCATTTTACGATATAAAATATATATTTAATATTAAAAATTGTTTTCTTGAATGACGTGATAAATTCAAAACCCGTAATTTTTCATTTTAGGACATATTTTTTCAAAAAAATTAATAATACATGATACAATTAGTATTTTAAAACTCATTTTTTCCTAATTAGAAATTGAATCAAATTAAATGGATTAAAATTTTTGAATCAATAGATACATATTTTGTAATATATTTCATATTATTTTTATGAAAAAATCATCAGTTTCATAGTTAAAAAATAGTTAGTGTGGTAATAGCTAAAATAGTGAATGTAAAATTTATGAGTTAATGAAATCAAAAATGTCTTAAAATGGATCATAATGGGTGTTTAAGTCCTATATATACCATAATAGAACAAATATTACCTACTAATTTTATTTTTTATTTTCATTCCTTGATAGTTAGTTCCCATTATTAATTTATTTTGTATTTATAAAAATACCACCCATTTTCCCTTATAAAGTGGGAACCCCTTCATTTCCTACCCTCTCACCAAAAACCACAATTATTAACTAATAATCAACATAGTAGTCCCCAAAAATTACCTATTCACCATTATGAGTTTTTATTATTCGAATGAACAATCCCCCAAAGGCTTATCCCCTTCTTCAATGGATAAAGTAAAGGAAGTGATGTATAAATTTTTTAATGATAATTTCCCAAATATATTTAATTATATGAATTTGTTCTCCAAAAAATAAATTACACCATCATAAAATGAAAATATGACTATATTTATTATAATTTAATGTTATTATAATTGTGTAAAAATAATTAGATATTATTATTATATTTGTTATTAAGAACTAAATCATCATTCATGAACTGTACCAACTACCTCCACAATGGTGCAACATGTTTCATTTTCCATAACTACATACAAATGATTGTTATTTTTTGTAAATAAATAAATAATTTTAATATTTATAATATATTTTATTTTACAAAATTATTAACCATATTATTCCATTTTACAATTCTATATAAAAATAAATAACCATCCAAGTATTTCTGCGAACTACCGCCTCTACGGAACCATCAATTTCGATTCCTTATCAAAAACCACTTACATGGCTTTTCATGATAATTTTTATAATGAATAAATATGAAATTTATTAGTTTTTTTTGAATGAATGTTTGAAAATCCAATTAAACATTTGAATAATAAATAACTATTTTAAATTCAATTATCTGAAATAGTGTTATAAGAGACAAAAATGTTGTTTTTATTATATAATGATGTCATAAAACTTAATTTGTTCTAATTAGACATCAAATTATGATATAAGGTATTAATTGAAAATTAAAAAGATTTTATTATTTTTTGTAATTATATTTCTACTAAATAACTTCATAATCATCAATTGATTATGTATTCGTCTTATTTTGTTTGGTCTAAACACCAACATAATCTATATTATATATTTATATCATTTATTAAGATAGAAATTTAATATATTGATTGATATGATATAAAAAATTAATGCATGCTTATTTAAAATTACTAATTTATAATTTCATCTAATTATTTATGAAATCACTCATCCACTTGTAAGAGTCAACAAATATTTCTCATTTCCAAATATTTGTTTATTTATTTTACAAAGTTCACTTATAATTGAACAATGAAATTATAAATAATTTTAAAACAGTCAATAACCTAAAATTTATTATTTATAGATTTATAATATTTCAAGAAAAATTAAAAACGACACTACTGTTATGAAACATGTTCAAAACGTTTCTAATTACTCACAACCAATATTGAAAATAGATTATAATTAACAGTTATACATGTCAGTAATAATTTTAAATGACTAATAATAAAGGAATAGATGTGAATATGGTTTTGAAATATGTGATTATGAATTCAATTTTTCTAAAAATATTTTTTATTATGATAAATTAAGAGAGAAAATTAAGGGTTTCATGTCTCAAACATTATTCTGTGATTATTATTTCCTATTTTAACATATAAAATAATTTTCATGGATTAATTTATTTCTATTAAATTCCATTTAGAATATATATATGTAATTTATATTATTTTATGATTAGTACCATGTATTTTTTATAAGATGTATTTGATTTGAAAGTTTAAAACATATAATGGTTTTTCATAACTCAAAATATGTCATTGTGTTTTAATGCATATTAATGAAAATAATTATTCGAATATTGGATTCATTAAAAATATGATTTTTTTATTTCTACATTCTATTATAATCCATAGAAAAAAAACATATATTCAAATCATTATCCTAGAAGAATTCATCCCCCAAAAACAATATGATTATTTAGAACAATTTTTATATGTATTATCGATGATCCCCCCTCATTGAAAATTTATTAATTTACCAATAAATTCCTCCATTATTCATAGATCCCATCTCTTGTTATCTCATGATAATATCATATATCACTTCACTTCTCATAAAAATGATGATTTTGTTTACTCTACTCTGGTATGGGACTCCAATAAAGATATTTCAGAATGATAAAAATGTTTCCCATCATTCATAAATAATTGGTTTTATATTCTGTTTCACATTCAATTATTATTAACGTTAAATTCAATAATCTGAAACAGTGTTATAAGAGAAAAAATGTTTTTTCTCATTATATAATGACGTCATATAAGTTATATTATTCTAATAAGACATTAAATTATGATATATGGTATTAATTGACAATTAATAATATTTTATTATTTTTATATAATTATATTTCTATTAAATAACTTCATAATCATGAATTGATTATTTCTTCTTCATATTCTGTTCGGTCTAAACACCCATGTAAGTTATATTATATATTTATATCACGGATTACAATAGAAATTTAATATATTGTATGATATGATATAAAAAATTAATCCATGATTTTTTAAATATTTTTAATTTATACGTTTATCTAATTATTCATGAATGCACCCATCCACTTCTAAGATTCATCAAATTTTTCTTATTTCCAAATATGTTTTTTGATTTTACAAAAACTCACTTATAATTGAACAATAACATTATAAATAATTTTAAAACAATAAATAAACTAAAATATATTATTTATGGATTTAGAATATATTCATGAAAAATAAAAAACAACATTACTATTATGAAACATGTTCAAAACTTTCCTAATTACTCCAAACCAATATTGAAAATAGAATATAATTAACAATTATACATGTCGATAAAAATTTTAAATGTCTAATAATAGAGGAATAGATGTGAATAAGGTTTTTAAATAGGTGATTATGAATTTTATTTTCATAAAATGATTTTTTATTATGATAAATTAAGAGAGAAAATTAAGGGTTTCATGTCTAAACATAATTCTGTGACTATTATTTCCTATTTTAAAATATAAAATAAGTGCCATGGATTAATTAATTTCTATTAAATTCCATTTATCATATATATATATATATGTAATTTATATTATTTTATGATTAGTACTATGTATTTTTTATAAGTTGTATTTGATTCAGAAATGTAAAATTTATAATGGTTTTCATAACTCAAAATATGTCATTGTGTCTTAATGCATTATAATTAACATAATTATTGGAATACTTGATCTATTAAAAATATTATTACATTTATTTCTATATTCTCATTCAATCAATAGAAACAAAACATAGATTCAAATCACTATCCTAGATGAATTCTTCATGTAAAAACAATATCATTATTTAGAACAATTTTCATATGTATTATCGATGATTCCCCCTCATTGAAAATTTATTAATATACCGATAAATTCCTCGATTATTCATTGAAACCCATCTTTTTTTATCTCATGATACTATCAAATATCACTTATCTTCTCATAAAAATGATTATTTTGTTTACTCTAATCTGGTATGGGTTTCCAATAAAGGCATTTCAAAATGATAAAAATGTTTCCCATCATTCAAAAATGATTTGTTTTATATTCCATTTAACATTCAATTATTATTAACATTATATATTTTAAAATATCACATAATTATGGTTCTTATTAATCATAAATGTATTCCTAGTTTTTCTACTTCAACATATAAATACCATTATGTTATTTGTAATGATATATTATTAAATAGTATATTCAAAATGAAATGTTTTCAATTTTTTATCATTATATTTTCAAAACCCTTATGATTATTTAATTGATCTACTAAAAAATGATCTTATTAATAATGAAATTATTTTTCAAAATTATTCACTTCTAATTTTAAAAAATTGATATTCAAAGTGGCCATAACATTTTTGTTTAGCCCAATGATAAATGTATAATCTAAAAAAGATTTTACGATTACACCCTAGTTTTTCAATCTATCTCAAATGGAATCATTTAAATAAAAAATATTTTTTATTAGTAAATATATATATGTTCTTTTAAAATACACTTTTTTATTCATTTAATTTAGGGTATCAACCAATTACATTATTGAGTTCAATTTGGGAGATAACATTTTCATATTAATTGAAACATATTTTTATTCCAATAGTTCATTATGTTGCACTGAATTATTTTTATGTGGAATCATAGGATTGGATGATTTATGGGTGGGGTCCAATATATTGAACCATTAAATAGGAAATATTAACATCTTATGAGCTCAACATGAAGAAAATTTGGATTTAAACAAAGAAAAATGGTACATGAGTGTATTTATACAAAAGCAATGGCCACGCAAGTGGATTTATCCTATAAAAACGTTATTATAGAAGTTTCACCCCATGATATAGTGTAAATAGGTTGAATTATATCATTGAAAAGGGTACCCAAGAAAAATAATCCCAATAAAAATGGTATATAGGCGAATGTGTCCAATGTAAAAAGTATTTTCGTGGGTTTTATCCCAATCCCAAGGGTATATGAGAGGGTTATACCATTCATAATAAAAAAACATATATGACCATCCAAAGACTAATATGTGATGATTATCTTGATCGATAACCATAAAATGTGATTTTATTTCTTATATATATATGAAACACTTATATAATTGTATTCTTCCTAAGATTATGCTCCTTGGAATAGGTTCAATTTCATAGGATTCCCCTCACATTTTCCATGGTATTAGTGTGTTAAATGAAGATCAAACACTGTTATTATATTATATATAGTCTAATTTTTGTCTTCTCTTATCTATTAATAATATAATTCTTCCATGATCATGTTTCATCAAATTCAAATCATCTAACCCTTGGTTGAATGTTTATATGTTTTCCCTTATTAAGTGTTTGAGCACGCCACAATCTTCCCTTACCCTATTTATTTATATTTTTATATATTAGTTATGTCTACAATTCATTATAGTGTGTTTTTATTATTGAGAAATAATAACATGTAGTGATTATTTGTATATTACTCAACGAAACTAAACCTTGAGAACTTTTGTTTATGCTACAATTTTGAAGTGTAATGATTATTCATGTCGAACGATGAATTAAATGCATATGTTATGATTGTCATAATATCACTTCTATTAGATATGGGTTTATTTTTTATTGAGAATTATAGTAGTAAATTTTTTATATTGGATAATATAACATTATGAAAAAACTAGATATAAAATAAAAGGATATGTCTATGGATATGATAACAATAGAAAGATTTAAAAGGGTAGTTATGATGTTATTCTCATATAAATTAAACCACTTTTGAGATAATATAATATCGTTTCATCTATGGAATAGATTCACCTATTGGTAATAACCATTAAATAATTTGGTTGATTATTGAATCGATCCTTACATGGGTGAAAGATGAGTGGGAATAAGAATGCACACCAATATTGCCCCACTAGGTTGTTATAATTTAGTTAATAAAATTTAATTTACATTCCATTAAAAAGGATTTATATAAAAATTATATTAAAGGATTTGGTTATGATTTTTGAGAGAACACATTATAATGTAACCTGGGTATAACAAATCGAGTTATATGATGTACTAAATTTGGAATATTCAAAAATAATGCTTCGTATTTGTAAATTAATGATTTATTAGAGAAGAAATATTTGGATTGAGATTTAATATTCATTTTCAATTCACAATGATTTTATAGGATATTATAATAATCATTTTGTATTATTTAATTAAATGGAGATCATAAAAATTAAGATGATAATTGAGTTTGTTTGGTAACGAAAATATCTTATCATTCAATAATGGATCATACATAAATGGTCTATAGTTTCAATATATTATTTTCATAATGGAAGAATGTAATTTTACAAGTCTTAACCTAGATAAGGAATTTGATTTTTTAATGTATATTAAACATGATAATGTTTGAAATTTACATTTGTGATTGATATTTTTTATGATAATATGGTAAAATTTAAAAAATATTCAGAAAATTATAGATATATCAAGATATCTATTCACTTATTTTTCATCATGTATAGGTACAATAAAGCGTATTAATAACCATGAAATGTTATTTTTTGACAAGGATATATATTTTTGGATAATTAATAGAGAACCCATGATTAAGGTGTCAATAACTCTTAAGATTAACATATACCAGATGTTAAGGTTGTAAAGGGTTGATTTATTTTGATATAATGAGTTTATTTGTATTGATATCATTGGAAATGATAATTAAAATAATGAAAACGTTATATATGATATTTTTATTGAATCTGGTCTCATTTTTGGGATCACAATTTATATTGATGATTGTTCGAATTTATAAATTAATTGTTGAAGATAAGAGTTCATTTTTGAATAAATTTTTTATTTCCCTATGTTTTAATGTTTTAGATATAAATTTTTCTTAGTGAATTGTATATAATTTAGAATATATGATAATGGTAAATCATTGAAACATTAAAATAATTTTTTTTATAGAAATGTATTAATTAATTAAGAAAGAATATTTGTATGACCTCAACGTGATAAGATAAATAAATAATGAAACACAATATTTCTAAATATTCATAATTTATTATGATTCATATAACTATTTTTAATATCTGTAATCCCCCATGGAGAAGTATATGAATCAAAACTAGAATATATTTATTTATTTATTTATTTTGTGTATAGAGATACGAAGGTGACATTTCTTAGTGACTTGAAAAATGGTGTGAAAAATGAACTTGATAATGAAAATTTGATATAATTTCATTTAATATCATTATTAAGAGAGTTTAATTTTAATGGTATAGGACATAAATTATTGGTTTCATTTAATAAAATAATTTGGTTAATTGTAGTGTTATTTAATGAGGGAAATAATTACTTCCACATACATTATAATATTTTATATCCTGAGAGAAAGAGATAGGATATCTATATCCCTCCCCACTCTATTTAAAAGATATTACATTGATGGAAAATCATTTTCCCTCCACAGAATAGTTCATATAGTTCTTTTTCTACATTATATTTTCAATGGGGGAGAATTCTAGATAATCAATGTTCGTGATCAGTAGTCAAAATATCCATTAAACTCTAATGTGGGGGGAAAATTTATCTTTATGTATGCCTCATTACTTTTTATATGATCCATAACAGTTACCTTCATAATCATATCACATAGTCATCTACTGAACATGAATACAAATAAATTGTATATTTAAACAAAATTTCTATAATTAAATTGATAATGATTTGATTATTATATATTTTAATTATTGTTTCATGGAAAATAAATATATTATGAATTATATTTTCTCGAAATTTTAATCGATGAAATTATTTGATAAAAACAAAATTTTCATGACACTCCTTTTAAAGAAATGATAACTCATTAAATGGTGTAATTAAATTGATAACGAAAAATAATTTTTTCATGTATATATATTTTTTATTACATTTTAATTTAATTTCATGTAACAACAATAGTTGAAAATATTTATAAATATATTTATAATTATACCATATTCTACTTTTTACATTATAATTTCTTGAAAAAAATGTTCGTTTTTTAATTTTATAGATTGAATATTTATAATAGAAGAAATATTATTTTTAATTAATAAATTTTTTTTTTCAAAATATTTAATGAAATTAGAATTCCAGGTGAGGTAAAATTTATTTAGTGTTCTATAATATTATATAATACACATCATGTTTTGTTTTTTCACAAAATGTGTATAATATAATCCTTTTACATATGAAATTTAAATGCACAAGGAATGTATTTCTATAATATTTTAAATATCGGTCTTTATTTGACATGAAAATAATGTATGTGGTATTTTAAAAATCACATGTTATGTGACATCGAGAAGAACACTATGTATTTTCATACGTATTATATCATAGTGTACCCCACATAAATGGATGATCTATGTGTTTGGACCCACAATACAAGTACATCACCAATATATTAATTTTATCCCATTAAGCAGTATAATAGAATCATTCTATATTTATGCATATAATATTAAATCATATTAATATTAGAAATTTTAAATAATATTCATGTACAATTAGAATATATTCCCAATATGATACATGATACAGCTTTTTCTAAGATGAAACACCCATGTCTTCATCAATGATCTATATTTTTTCTACTCATCAGGAAATGTGGCGTGACTTATATTTCTATGGGTTAGTAAATTAAAGCACATAACCATCCATAACATATTTCCTTATATACTACCTCGCTATATGATAAAATTTACACTTGTATGTTTATTGAATTCATTGTGATTTGTCACAATAGTTATATTTTTAGGCATTTTGGTTGTATATTCTGGGTGTATCATGATTTATATGATATATATAGTTTTTGTAGATCAAATTTTATCATCATTCGATGTGATTATGTACGTAGGTAGATTAGTATATATTCATTTAATATAATAACCCTTTTATAAAATATATTTCTTTTAGAAACATATCCTTATTTGAGTAGTTTACTCAGTAACCTTATCATCAGTATAGGGTATGATTCATCTACTCACAGTTTTGGACACCCTCAGAGAAAGTTCACATTACCCCTGATGAGGAATGGTTCATTCATAGGTGTATGTTTTCCACCTGAATGAGTTTTCGTTCAAGATGGCATGGGTCTCCCATTACTACTTAAACTATGAGATGTTTTATAAGTGAAAAAATGGTTAACGCTCTGATAACATGGATTTTTAATTCTCTGGGAACCATATATTTTGTTCTAGTTTTGTACATCAATTGATACATGTCAAAGTAGTCAATTGACAATTGATTAATTAAGAGCATTACAACTTGTTAAATTTTAGGGTGGTGGAGCGATGATTTGTGAGGTACTCAAAAATATTTTTGATTTGTACTATTTATTTATTTTTATAACATCATCACATGAGTGATGATATTATTCACTTCCATTTAATTAAGTATTCTTTATATTACTTTTGATCACTAGTGATATGTGAGTCTCATACTGGAAGCATGATTTTGTTTAAAAATTAGTTTTGAACTTTTTGACCATGTAATATTATAGAATTATCTTTTCAAACATTGGTGTTGAAATATAATAATAGATAAAATCCATGTGTTCTAATGTTCATTACTTTTATGTATTTTAATTTAATTATATAATTTTCCTTCATGGCAACTTCTTTGAATTATGGATGATGGTTTAGAATTTTTTGTTCATTTTGGCCATATATTTATGTATATTTATACGTCATTCTATATAGTACCTTTCACACTTAAGTTTTGTACATAAAATCAATATATAGTAAGAAAATGGGCTTAAAATATGAAACATAGAACTATGTATAGGATAAAAATACTAGGCGATGTGTGGTGTTACCCAATAGTAGTTTATTCTATTAGTGAATTATTTACAGGAGTACATGGTAAATTTTCGTACATGGTAGATGATTTTTGTAGTCCATACAACTATTATGTTATTTCCTCTCTATATATATATAATAGCACATATTCATCTTATGTGTGGTAAACTGTTAAATATTTTATAATGGTGTCTGGTGGTATAAATATTATCCCAACATAAATTGTTATGTTGTATAGTTAATTTTTATATTTTTGACATTTTGAGGTCTGATTCAAAATTTTATATTAGATATTTTGTAGTTTGAAAAATTATAATCACATCCATTTCTTGTTATTTCGATATTTGTAAAGCCTTTTTTTCCTGAAATATTGGTGTTAGGCTTCTAGTATCACATTTTAATCATCATATTCCAATGAAGAATCTTGGTCGGTTAGGTATTGATAATGTTTTTCAAATTATTTTGAAACCTACTGATTGATTTTGGAGAAATTATTCTTTGAATTTATGGGTTAGTAAATATAGATAATTTTTTAATGGTTTTATATTTCAAATAACATACTAGTAAAACTAGTGTTGATGAAATGGGACAATTATGAATTCAAAAAGATAATGACACTCTAATCATTAAATTGGAAACCAAATAGTAGTTACGGGTTATAGTTTATAAGGATCATGTACAATGTAGAGTTAATTCGTGGTATTTATAGCCTTCATTTATCAGATCTCTAAAATAAACTTTTATCCTCGTGGGTTTATATTATCAACTAAAACTAGTTATTTATTATATAAATGTAAAGTATTAAGAGTCGAATTTATTTATTAATCCACTTAAACAACATTTTATGAGATAAAATGATTTAATTCAATGATATTTTTGAGGTAAAAACGTCCACACCTAAAAATTATGAATAATTTTATTTATGTTGGGTCAGACCAATTTATATAGTGGTTGGTAGTTCCCACTTGGTAAGATGTGCTAAATCATATATCAATATCACTATATGATTCACTTTATAAGAGGTTTACTAGAAAATGAGATGAGTCTAATACTAATCAAATGTATCAAATATCATAGTTTTTTACTCATGAATTCTAGATTTCTTAGGAACTCACTAGATATATAATAGTACATGCATAGATCCTGTCCTTATATGACTAATTAAATTTATCTTGTTTTACATAATTAACTTTTTACGTCATCGTGGGTGATTTTAGAATAAGATATAATAGACACTCTATAATGTATCACATCCTTTCATGAGTACCTATTGAGATCCACCGACCACATAATGAACTCCTTGTATATGATTAGTAGTAAATATTTTCATATTCTATATATCAAATTTTAATATTTATGTTTAAAAATATGATGAAATTTTTCTCCAATATATCCCCACCTACAATGGATTCATAGAGATAGTTATAGAAATTATATGTTTCTTTAAGGATATGAACACCTATTCCAATGTTTAAAAAAGATTCCCATAACGAAAGCTAGGGTACGGTAATATAAATAACTCCATACTAATGATATAAATAATATCGTAAACAACATTACATGGATGTATTCCCCTACTATGAAACTAGATATACTGTTTTATGTTATGTATGGGTTATGTTGGAGTAGTTAGTAGTATATTTCTTTTTGATCTGCACATTCCAATATAATCCTAAATTAAATATTATTAAATTTTGTGTTCGGAAAAAACTAGGTTGTTTTTTGATGATAGAAATGGATGACTATGAGAAGATGTTATCCATCCCTTTATAATGTATGATTTTTCCCCCAATCTATAGAATCTTTGGATGAATAATGTATATTTTTTTATTTATCACCCATTATTGGTTATGAGGGTAGTGAATCAAGTGTAGATTTTATCTAGACATTAAACATCAAGAAAATCTATACAATTTGAAATCATATTTTTTCACCATAAGATAATTTGATATTAAAAATGAATAAGGAAGATACTAGTTATGTTATTCCACGGTGGAGATTATGATACTCATTGGTTTTATCCATAGAAATTAATTGTTACATATTTTTAGAATTTCATGATGTGGTATAGTTTACATCATTTGTTAATGTCCACTATAGTGGAGGTATCAATCCCCTAACCTTATAGGTCTAGGTCTTCCATAAAATAGTGTCTGAAATTTTATTCATATAGTTGTGGAGTATATCCCCAACCATTTAATGTGGATGTTGGGTTTTTTCATACCAGCCAACATGGATGTATTAATGGATGTCTAGGATAAGGATTTCCTTTTTAGAGAATAATATTCAATGTAATATATCGTGAAGTATTTTTAATCATTACAATCATTTGTTGATCCTATTAGGTGATGCATAATTTTGTCTAAGGGTAATGGTTTTATTCATTAATTTTTTTTGGGATTTGACCTGATATACGAAGAGGGAATATCATGATTTATTTCATAATATAGGTTTTCTATATTACATTGTGGTTGAATGAATTCTTTATTTTTATTTCCATGTGATGGGATATCCCAAGAATATAGGATTTCTTCATGATGTGATCTTCAATAAATATACCAAAATAGTGACACAACACAACTATTATTTTTTGGTGAATAATGAAATAATGAATGGGGTCAATAAGTACTAGTCAAATTACTAATGATGATAAAAGAAGGAATTGAGTAGCCAGATTTACCTTCTACTTTGACCTTGATCTATTGGTGTATATCCTATTACAGTTTGAAATGGAAAAGGAAAAATAATAACTTGGATAACATCCTACATTAAGTATTCTCTTTTATTATATTAAAATATTACGTAATGTGTCTATTAAATGATTCTCACCCAAATAGTTTATTCTTATTTGAATTTTATCTAAGAAAATATTTATGGTGGGAGCGTATCGTACCCATAATAGATATCATTTTCTGGGGAAAACCCATTATATATTTTGATTTATCATGGTTATATTTCATTACAAATATGGTTTTAGCATTTGAGTTATTATAAGTAATATTCATTTATTTTTATTGATACTTGTATGAATAAATCCAATACAATGGTTAAGGTGATGCTTTGGGAAATTCCGAAATTGATTCCTCTTGTTATTTTTTGCTAGATTGTCAAAGGATGGTTTAATGTTTTTTGGGAAGAATAATTTTCCTATAGTGTATTTTTTTTCATGTTCACATAAATATTGGACCAAAATAGTTGTATTATGTTCAAGTGATTATAGGTTCTTTTATCCAAATGGTTTTTAACAATTTTCATTGTTTGTAGATGGGGTTTCATTCATATTGAGTGAGAATGTTATAAAAGGAGTATAAAATGTATTTATTTATATTTTTGATTGAGTATGTGTAAGATCCTATTTTATTTTTTTAAATATAAGGTCCCTTGAAAGGCTTAAATAAAGGGTACCCAAATTACAAGGTATTAAAAAAAATTTCTATGTATTCTATTCATTTTAATACAAAATAATTACACATTTATAAATATTTGAATGTGTGTATATCATATATGAGATATCATATAGTTATTTTAAAAATAATGTTTTTTTGGAAATTTTCTTATATTCATATATATGTATAAAAAAATTCAGGTAAGTAATTAAACTATATTAGATGTTTAATTTTGTATTATAATTAATAAAAACCATTTATTTTTTACATGTACACAACAACATTGTAGATACTTGTCTCACTGATATGGGAAAAGGGGTTTCATCTGGAAATAATAATGTTCATTAAATATCTTCATAATGAATATCTATTTTCAAAATATTTTTTTTCTATAAAGGAGAAATCAAATTATTTTTTCATGAGGGAAAATTAAATATTCGGTTGTTATATGAATTAGTGATATAAAAAATTATTTCCTGTACTCATTATTTTTATTATTATTAAATAATATTTAATGACATCCCTCTCCTTTAAAATAATCATGTAATGGGATCCATTAAGGTAAAGACCTTACCCCATAACACAATTGGGGATTATTCTCATTATGTTCTCATATACATCTAAGATGAGGCATAATGATAACCAATGATTATGATGAGTACAATAAATAATTTTGGAAAATGTTGATAAGGTTTGATAATTTTTATTTATATGTATACTTTTACACTACATATGACCTGACCCTCTTCCCTACATGATCATATAACATTTTTCTATTCATAATGAAAAAAATACAATTTTGATATTTAAATTTAAACTTTTCATGAAATTAATTGATTGTAATATGGTAAAATTATTTTTTCAATAAATTTTTTTGGAAATGAGAAATATATGATTTTTTTGTTATTAAATATTCCAGGGTATCATTTTAGGTATTGAATAAAAAATAATATTCTAATAAGAAAAAAATTCCTAAGAGATAATTTCTACATCACAGAATATTAATAATGAATAATATTTTTATTTAAATTAAATATTAATATGGGATTTTATTGAGAATATATAATTGTTCATAAAAAAGTAATTTCAACAAATGGTAAATGTTTAATTTCATTTCCTCATAATCCCATTAATTAATACATGATATTGGAAATAATTTATAATATATACTAAAAAAATATGTGCTCAATATTTTTATACTAGATAAAATATAAATATTTATATAAGAGAATAATTTTTTAATAATGTTATTAAATTAGATTATTTTTCCAATATGTGAAGAATTATTTTTAAATATCACATATTTTATTTCTACCTTGTGATTTCATTCAATATATAGATAATTAAAATAATGATAAATCTATAAATTTTCGTAGTATCATAATTATTTTTACTGTATTCCTTTTTGAATTATTTTTTATTTATTTCTCATTATGCATGCTTAATTTAATCAATATATTAAAAATTATGATCATAATTAAATTGATATATGTTCATTTAATTTCTGTAGTTTGTTGCTAAAATTGATATCAACCCTTTCAATTTTTTTAAATTTCATCTTCAAAATTATCCCTTTTCTATTATCCCAAGTGATTCTTATTATTGTTATAGAATTATTTTATTACAAATCTTTATTGGTAAATATTTATTTTATTTATGTAATTATTTATGTTGTTCACCCCTCCAGTGATGAAATTCCTATATGGTAGACATATCATTGTCTCATATTCAATTTCTTTAATGAATAATAGGTGGGGGTTGTCTTCTAATATAAGGTATTCCTTTGAAAACCATATTCTCGATTTATGATCTTTACTCAACATTCTTGATATTGATATTGTTTTCAATAATCAATAGCAAAGGGTAAACAAGAATCATCGGTCTGACTAGAAGTGGACTCATGACTTTAGGTGATATGGGTAGTTGAATTTGTGGTTTGGATGTGATGATTATGTATTCTAGAAAATGCCTGACTAATATGAGTTTATCCTTTGATCACATTCCATGTATAACGTTAGAAAAGTTTATTTATGGAACATAATGTCTTCAATGAATGTTTCTTCGTCATATAAACCATTTAACTAAGAATTAGTATATATTGTATTGTTAGTATTATATGTCATGGGATTTTGAATCATGTTATATATATCCCTAGAGAAATTGATTTTTCTTGTACCCTACCTACATTAAATGTAATTGAGATTGGACACACAACCCTTATACATCACTTATAGATGTTTTTTATTCTGATAATTATCATAATATGGTGGTTCTCTATCTATGATTGTAAGAATAAATAATTAGAACGTTTTTTGGAAGATACACATATTCTACTAAAAAAATGGTTTCCATGGTACAAACCATGTTCTTTATAAATAAAACAGGTTAAGGTATTCCAGGAAAGCTATAAACTGTGTACCCTTTAGAAGGAAATGCATAAAAATATATTACCAAACTTTCTTCAGAACCCTATAATAATTTTATCATATCAGACAAGTCATGTACTTGTAGATTTTATGTATACTATAAGAGACAAAAATGTTTTTCTCATTATATAATGATGTCATATAATTTATATTGTTAGAATAAGACATTAAATTATGATATATGGTATTAATTGACAATTAATAAGATTTTAATAATAATTTTTATAATTATATTTATACTAAATAACTTTATAATAATCAATTTATTATGTCTTTTTCCTATTTGGTTTGGTCTAAACACCCACATAATCCCTATATATATATTTACTTCATAGATTACATTAGAAATTTAACATATTGTAGGATATGATATAAAAAATTCATGATCTTTTTAGTATTATTAATTTTTAAGTTTATATAATTATTTATGAATGCACCCATCAACTTCTAGGAATCAACAAAATTTTCTAATTTCCAAATATTTTTTATGGATTTTACAAAAACTCACTTATTATTGAATAATAACAATACAATTAATTTTAAAACTACCAATAACCTAAAATTTATTACATACGGATTTAAAATATAGTCATGAAAAATTAGAAACAACACTACTATTATAAAACATGTTCAAAACGTTCCTGATTACTCACAACCAATATTGAAAATAGATTATAATTAACTGTTATACATCTTAGTAATAATTTTAAATGACTAATAATTGTAGAGGAATATACGTGAATATGGTTTTGAAATAGGTGATTATGAATTCTTTTATTTAAAAAGGATTTTTATTAAGATAAATTAAGAGGTAAAATTAAGGGTTTCTTGTCTCGAACATAATTGTGTGACTATTATTTCGTATTTTAACATATAAAATAATTTTCATGGATTAATTAATTCATATTAACTTCCATTTAGCATAAATATATAAAATTTATATTATTTTATGATTAGTACCATGTATTTTTTATAAGTTTTATTTTATTCGAAAATGTAAAATTTATAATGTTTTTTCATAACTCAAAATATGTCATTGTGTTTTAATGCACCATAATGAACATAATTATTAGAATACTGGATTCATTAAAAATATTATTTTGTTTATTTCTTCATTCTATTTCAATCAATAAAAACAGAACATATATTCAAATCATTCTCCTAGATGAATTCATCACCCAAAAACAATATCATTTTTTAGAAAAAATTTCATACATTGTATCGATGATTCCCCCTCATTAAAAATTTATTAATTTACAAATAAATTCTTCCATTATTCATGGAACCCCATATTTTGTTATCTCCGGCTACTATCATATATCACTTCTCTTATCATAAAAATGAGGATTTTGGTTACTCTACCCTGGTATGGGTTTCCAATAAAGGTATTTCAAAATACTAAAAATGATTCCCATCTTTCATAAATATTTGGTTTTATATTCCATTTCACATTCTATTATTGTTATACTTATATTCAATAATCCAAAATACTGTTTGTAACCATATTCATGTTTATTTTTTCATTTATTATAAGTCCTTCATGTGTATATTTTTGTACGTAAATCTTTAAATGGTATAAATTTTGGGTCTTATACTCATGGTGTTTGTTCTCTAGTTTCCCATATTTGTGTGTATTTTGTTCCCTTGGAATACAATTATTATTTAGTTTAGTATAAAATATTTATTTTGTTTCTCTTTGGATTTCCCAATATGAATCATGTTTTATAGTTATTTTCCCTATTATAATTTTTATACAAACTAAATATTTATTTATGTTGACTAAACCTAATAATAAAATTCTTTGTATTTTTTTATTTTTTTTATGGTCGAAAAAGGGAAATGCCACATATTTTTTTGTATTTATTCCTAGTGTTACTCATCTATAATTTTAATATTAAAGGTAGGATTAGGGTGTCATCCATGACCCAAGTCATACTAAAGAAGGATCCCTTAGGTATGTGTCATGTAATTGAAAAAAAAAGAAGTCCTTAAAATATGAACCCATGTTTTCAACCCTCAATTATTTTTATTCATACCATTTCATATAGAGATAGATACTTTTTAAAAATTATTTATATGGTCTCTATAGTTTAATTATATATTAAATTCATGAAATATTTACATATTGAGGTCAAAGCGTGTCTTCCTAAACACACGCTTTAATCCTTGTACAACATGTAATTTACCTATGATCTATATTAATGATTGATTTTTTCCTTCTAGAACCCATTATTCTTTTTACTACATTTTAAAAATTATCCCATTATGGTGTTACCATTATATTTTTTGTCCATGTTTGTCTTATAAATTCAAATAGATAATTTGTATTTTTTAAAAATTAATTCCTCAATCTTATATAGTTATTATTGATAGATTTTATTATGACAAGAATAAGGTATCATAGGTTTTTATTGCTCCCATATTTGATTCTGATCAATGTTTTCATACCTATATTTCGATATAATAGATGTCGATAGTTATCATAAACATTGTATCCTAACCTCCATTGTGTCCCCTTTTCAATTATAGTGGATTCTTTTATCTTAGTGGTACGGTATAACCTAATTAGGTAAAAACATTCCCTCATTAAATCCAAAAAAATAGTGGATATAGCGAATAACTGGATATATGGTTCCTTTCTTAGATAAAGATACAAATAGAGTGGTTCTACCAAATAATAATGTTATTCCTTGATGATCTATACAATATTCTAGTTATCAATTATTTTATATATCAATTTATTTCTTAATAGATACTCCAGAAATATTATAATAATAATATATATCACTATAATAAAATATAATAATTACTCCACATCAGAAAATAGTTATCTATGCCCATAAAACCTAAAAAAATTATTGATGACTTTTTCAATAAAGAAAAAAAGAATATTTTTTAATTTCTTGGTTAATATTGAATAGTTAGTTTTCTTTGTGGAATATAGGAATATGATATGCATATGGATAATTATGTTAAATTTTTATTCAAAGAATATATGGATGCATTTTATGATTTTTAGAGTGTAGAAATTTATTAATTTGAAACAAACTAATTTAATTAGATCAGACCATGATCATTTCAATGAATTAAAAAAAATCATTGTTCATTTAAATGTCAATTTCATGGACTTGAAGTCCATAATAAACCAAGATAAAAAATATCTATTATCATTTGATATCCTCCACTAAATTGATTCTTCTTCCTTAAAATTATATTCTATAGAAAAATCAATCTAGAATTGTCCACAATTATTCAACAATAATTAGTTTTAATAATTAAAATTAATTAATCTATATATTATTTAACCTTGGAATTTTTTTGAATCGTATTAAATTTTTTTATTTTATTCACATGTAAATAAAATATATATAGATAGATATTGAAATAAAAGCAAGAAAATTGAAAAAGATATCATTATCATAAACTTTGCATAAGTATGTTTTACAATAACATTATGTTTTTATTATAGTTTTTCTCTAGGTTTATTTTTCCTTTATCTATGTTCTTATGATTATATTCTCATAAATATATGTTTTTTTAATTTAGTCAATTATTATTTTAATTATAACGTAAATTTTCCATTCAATTGGAATATCTTCTAATTTCCCATAAACTGATTACATGTGATCATCATTTTATTATGCTTTCCATTCCATTGGCATGGATATATAATATTTCATTTCATATGAGAGGATGGATGTTTTATATTATTCATCTATTAGTGATATAAAAACAATTTTTTAAATTAATAAATTAATTTTTTTCAATCTGAAATAACACTAATGCTCTTTATTCTTGTGGTGCGATTTACTTGTGAATTATAATATATAATCAAGTAATTTTTTTAATATTTTTGTAATATATTGTTTTTTTGAAGGTAATGAAATATAATATATTATAATATAATGGGAATCCAATTATAATATCTTATTCCAATAATGAATGATATGTATTTTTATTTGGGTAGATTGCCTTCAATAGTTTTGTTTCGAAAAGTATTTAACCATGAAATATGCCTTGTGATGGTTGTAGTATGTATATACATTCACCGCCCCATCTGATGTATACAGTTGTTTCATCCCTCTATCATTATGACCCTACATCCTCATAGGATCTCTAGGTGGGTATTTTCACTAATAATGCTTATAATATCGTATACTAACCATGATAAATTTATTTTCCTCGTGATGAGTTTCTCGGACATTTTTTCTTTAACATTACCCTTGAGGTCATCCTATTGATGGGTTATATACCCAAATAAATTATATAGGGGTCCTTTATTCCCCACATCCAATGATGATAGATTTTCATATCATTTTTAAATAAAAATATATATCATTAAATTTATTTTTTATATGTATTCTTAGTATTATATTTTTGTAACTCAAATATATTGTAAGAGTATAGCAGTTTTGTGTAGGTGAGATAAGCAAACAACATAGGGAATTTTATTATATGTTTATATTCATAAATTGTCTAATTTTATTAATATTTTTTGTAATTATTGGGAAAATAGAATAATATACAATTAAGGATTGCCCAATGAATCTCACGGTCATGCTACCAAAATTTGAGGTGATTTTCTTGGGTGTCTCATCAATAGACAATTGTAATTTGAAATATATTTTTTTGGTAAAACATATCTTTATATGGGGAATTATGTTTTATATATTATATTTATAAAGAAATTTAAATCAATATATTTTTTATAGAAAACATATCCTTTAATTAAAATGGATAAAACATATAAAGGATAATTTTTACTTTATAATAGATGATCTTCCCTCCTTTCTCTTTACGCTATATCATGTGAAACATATATATCTATATATACCAAGATTCATTTTTTATAGCTTATATCCTCAACATATATGTTTATAATACCTATATTATGTAAATTATATGATTTTTCAATGGTTTATATAAAACTTTTTTTATCAATGGAAATCCAAAATTTAAAGGAATATGTTATTTTGGGGGTATTTTTATATTTGTGTGAAATGAAATAATAACTGATAATGTGTTGGATCCTACGAGAATTTTTTTCTGTCATCACTAATATTAATCATCTATAAATATGATTTTCATGAATGTTGTTTCATGTAGTTTCATTGTATTGTGTGCGAATGCCTCTATAAAACCAAATTATGGTCTGAAATCTATAATAAGATGAATATTGGTGCTGGAACCATGTTAAGTCATATTAAAAATGATAATTATTCAAAAAAATAAATAACCCTAAGAATATTATATTTTAGGTCCATATAAGGCCATCTAAAAGAGGATTTTAAATTCCATTTCATGATATACTATAGATGACTAAGATATGTGTCATTGTGTTTCCTTTAAAAATGGGATAAGTAACTTAATTTTGAATGAATTTATATACCATATATATGTGGTTTTGGTGTTAGTCAAAAAAATAATGTCATATTCGTGCATGGTTAATTAGAGATAGTTCCTCTATTTCTTTTTATCTATATTATTTTTGGTACATAATAAAATGGAAATATTAATTGGTGTTGGGTTTGTTTAATCCTAACTGATATTATATATATATATATTCTGGTAGGTATTGTAATATCAATATGAAGTAGAAATGTGATGAATATTTATTCATATATTTTTTATAATATGAATGATTTATGTTTGATATATCACATGATGTGTTATAATCTGATTAATTATTATGGTAGTGATTATTAGGTTGAATGATATGTTAATGAATGTTATATTTATGTTAATGGACTAGGATACCATACCAATGTTCTCTTTCAAAGAAAAATATATATAATTTATATACGGCCCATACATTATCTTTGATATGGAATTAATTAGTATTCTTATTAACAGCTTATGTTGTTTGGGTGATGGAATTCCAGGGAATGGAATTTTTTTCTTTATTTTTCATTGGGATGTTAATGCAATGTATTGTTGGGTTATTTATGTATATGAATCTCATGAACTCATATTACAGTGTTCATTATGGATTATGAAATTATTAAAATGTATATTTCAGTTAAAATTCAATTAAAACACATTAATTTAGCAATTTATTATATTTTGGGACTAGAATGACATTCCTAGTTAATATATATATCGTTATGGTACAAGATGTTTTAAAATAAGTATATTTATTATCTAATACTTAACTAAAAAATATTTTTATATAAATAAATGTAATTTTAACAAATTTTATATTTTGAATTTTTTATATCTATATAGGTTTATTACACATTGAAATGTATGACATAAGAGATATTTTCATTCAGATAACATCCTAATAAGATGTGTGTATGGTTGTTAATTAGGTTTTATATCATTTATTTTAGATTGAAATTGAAATTTTTATTTTTTTTCTTTTTATTATTAAAAATCACACTATCCAATTTCATTTATAAGATGGATTATGATTGCAGAACCATTCATGGTGGCTTATGGGGTTTTACTAATATTGTGAAATGGTATCTTAATGCATGTTCAGATTTTATTATAAATTTTATTATAAATTAAAATGTATGTATAGTTTATAGATGAGTGGTATGGATGATTTTATTGAGATTTTAGATGTGGAAAAGAAAGAGATGTCGCTTTTTATATTTTTGATCCTACATTAATACTTTATATTGAGAAACAAGATCCAGATCACGATTAGTTGCATATCACTAGTGTAAAATTATGATGGATCATGTCATATTGAATAAAATATATTTAATTATTATATATTAATTATTGTAATTGTTGTATAACATGATTTAATTTGAATGATAATTTATTAGTATTGCATCCACTGTTATTTTTAGTATTCGGATCCATATGGTCTAGATAATGATGTGTTGTTATCAAAACATTCTACTAGTTTGATTCCTCCATCATAATGGGAGGTTTCATTGATATTATGATGAACCACTATTTGTTACAACATTTGGGTTTGTTGATATAGTATGATACAATGTGGAATAAATTTATTTCCTTGAGTTCCCTTAATATTGTTATATATGTGCTTCATGTAGGCTATTAATAAAAAAAGTAATGGATACTGTGATTCATTGTATTTAACACCTATAAAGGTAATGACTATGTCACTATAGAATATATTACTATTCCTGGTTTCTTGATCAGCTATGTTTTTGTATTATTGAAAAATATGATTTATTATTTATTTTTAAATGGTTTCCAAAAAAACCAATATATGATCTAGAATACAATTATTCATTTTATATGGGATATATGACTCTCATAGAATTTATATGATATTTTATTAAAGATATCACATTTTTAAGAGTTATTTATTTATTAATTTTATTAATTACAAATTATATAATTCCATATTCAATAAAAATTTAATGGAACTATAAATGATAAGATTAATGATTCTGGTTACAACATTTGAATAAGATTATTGAAATTTACAATCATTGGTATTGTTTTTTAAACCTTCAAAGTGTGTAGTTGATCCAAGAAAGAATTTTTTTTCAATGTGTTACACCCATAAATTGTAGGCATGATTTCAGAGTAAGGGTATGCATTTCCCTTTACTTAATGTGAAAAAATTAATATAATGAATTATTATGTATTGTGTAATCAATAATGTATTTGTCATTATATTTATTTTCAAGGAAATTTATAATATTGTGAATTAATCTTCTAGGTACAATCACATACAACATAACAATGAGATCGATACCATTGTTTCATGAAAATAGCATATTAATTAGTACCTCAATGATATTTTATTTTATTTTTTCCAATATTTAGGAATTAATTATCGATGCTATGTTTCTTAATTTCCATATTTATTTTTAAATTTCAAAATAGGATATGTGTCCTTCACTATTATTATGGATGGATCATATGAGATAGAGTATTGCATTGAGGATTCATAGAAAATCATCAATCAAATCTAGACACAACCTAAAAAGAGAAAGAAGCTTGCTATTTAGATGTTGTAGGGGCTAGATAATAATTAGTGGGGTGTATTTGTTCTGCCCTGAGTCTAGAATCCCATATTTGGTGCATTATTCTAACACATTAGAATTATTACAAGGAATCGAGTCCTTAAGGACCGATCCATATAGTAGTCATGAAAAATAGATTATATTAATGAACGTTACATTACACATTCAAATAGAAAACACAACATAACTACTCTATTGAGAATTAAATTATACCTCTAGCTTAACCCTAAATATCAAACATTATACAATTCTTGTAATCTTGGGAAAACAATACATAAGAAATGGGTGAGCTTAGATGGTGAGTAAGGGTAAACAATTTAGCAGAATCTATAAACATTTAAGGCATGATGTGTAATAAAAACAAAAGCCTCTTAAACATAAACATTAAAATAATATGGAGAAAAAAATCAAACATTACCATATAAATTTTCACAAGGATATTCTACTATTAGAATAATCATATGTAAAAATTAATTTCATAATGCAGGAATCATTAATGTCGGACATCATTACCACATAGTCAAGGCCTCGTGAAAAGAATACAAATAACAGTTTTGTCAAGGCCTTGTGACAAGACACGAGTTTTCCTCATGTGACCTCCCGATGCATGAAGGATCTATAGTGGACTCCACCCATTACATACTATGTCTATGACATTCCTCATATGAATGTGTTGAAACATAATATATACATTTGTCTTTAAACTAGAACACGAAATGATAATACCTGAACCACAAACCATGAATGGTATAAAAATAACACATCGACATTCAAACATATAAAAAACATCAATACAATATAGAAGATTGTATTATAATAAATCAACCACAATAACATTTAATATCCAGTAAAGGATGTTGACATAACTGAAAATGATCAGTAAAACTCTTTGAGAGAAATATCCATTTTTCATTAAATCCTTTAAAAGTACCACAATGTTGAAAGGTATAAATTTAAAAGAATTTTTTTAATCAAAGTGCCCCATTCCACTTAGAATTTTCTAAAATAATTAACTTTCTATAACAATCATGTACATATAAATAAATCCTTAAAATCATTTTTAATACATTGACATTAATTAAAAAGAATTAGAAAAATAAATCATTGAAACATTTAAAATGAAGATATTCATAAATGTTCCTTTCCAAAAAACATTAATATATTAATTTTGAAAACATTTTTTTGAAACATGGACATGTATGATAAAAATTTCACATTAAATACTTATATATAAACAATCTCAAGTAATAATGAGATTGTGGAACTAGTCCTTACCTTGTACATTCCGTTGGTCGAGTGTAAGTTTAACCTATTATATAATGACCATAGTATGTTATTAAATTAAAACAAAAACATATTCATATTTATTATATCATACATGCTTCATTTATGAATTTATACTACCCATTTAATAATGATTTCCATGATAAAATAACATTTCGGGTAATAATCAATTTCATTATCGTCTGTGTTTTTACATGTTATTCTTGATCGTATCATTTAGATGTTGTTTAAAATAATTCTAGAAACTAAAAAAGGATTTGTATATCATATATATTTAGAATATAAAAATGTATAATGGATTGATATATGAAATGGAAATCACCGTTTATCGAGAGGGTATGTCGTATATATGCATAAAGGATGTTTTAGTATTCATATCATATTGAATGGAAGTCAGTGAATAAGATATATGTAAGTACATACATACATACATATATATATACAGAATCATTAATTTTTCATATATTACATAAATATTATTAATATTTATTTTTATAATCATTGTTGAATGATGAACCTTGAAATGAATCTTATCGCGTCGTGGAAACTGTAAGTCATACGTACACACCAGTGATGATATCATTTCCATAAAGATTAATAGGTGTGTAATTGGATGATATATTAATTTTAAAGAGAAATTATCAAGTTTTTTTCATTATTTATATAAATATTACTCATCATTATATCCATCCAAATAATATAGTGTTGAATAAAAAATTACACCACATCGTGGAGACGGTAAGTTGTACGTAGGCACACATGGTGACATTATAATTCATAGGATACATAGAATAATGAATAAGGTTGTACCATATTTACAATAACATCACAGTTTTTAGAAGGTATAGGATTTATTATTTTGATATGGAAATAACAATTAAAGTGAAACTGGAAGAAGAAATGAACTTTTTAAATATGTGATAAAATAATTACCTCTTATTTGGGTGTTTCCTTTTGATTTGAACAAAATGGCTCCTTAGGTTGGCTTTCTTCTCAATGAAATGACTCTATGAAGATGTGTTGGAAGTTGTGAGAATATTTAGGGATGGTTTGGCCAATAAAAATGGCTTTGGATGGGTGATTTTGAGGGAATGGGAAGTACAATTTTATAAGAGAGGTGAGGGTCACTTTAAGAAATGTTTGAAATATTATTTTATTATAAAATCATATTCGGTTTCTATTGGATCCAAATTGATTTATTTTGAATCTAAGGTAAATATGGGTCTAAATACTCTCATCCAATAGGTTTTATAATAGTTTAGGTCACCATATTAACTCGATATTAGAGATTTAACTTTTAGTTATATAGATTAACTTTTTCCATGTCCTCTTATATTATTATAAAAAATGGTTAATAAACATAGTATAAAAATCTAAGTGAACCCCAAGTGGTTCATTAGTGATATATCTTTCTCTATCTAAGTAAATTGGCCAAACCATTGATTTTTAGAAATATTATATCAGTTAATATTATAGTATTTGTTTTAAAAACAAATTTATGTCAATTTTCACATAATTTAGTATTTGGATTTTGTGAAAGTCATAGGAGCCTGATTATTTCAAAAAAAATATATTTTATCAACCCTTAAATTTCATATTAAACTTGAAAATTCATTTAAGGAACCACAAGACAAAATTTATATTTATTTCTACATTTATAATATCAATTATTTTAATCATTCATTGATTATTTAATTACTTCATCATCATTATGTCACCAATAAATGTAATTATTTAGTATTATAAAATTTAAAATAATATAATATTATGTAGAAAATTGTTTCATGTTTCTAATAAAAATTTATAGTCGAATTAATCTATATGTATAACCCAATGTTAAAAAAATTTAGTTATTAAACTTTGAATTTTACACTTTTAACTATTCTTTAAATAAAATTTAATAAATGTCTTATTCGAATCCAAGATTACAAAAAGGATAATATATTATTAATAAGTATGCTATTGGTCAAAATACACTTATACAATAGAATTAGGACATGTTTTAGAGTAACTATAATATCAATGTCATCTGTAATTGCCCTATTTACTATTAACTGCGGTAAATAATAGCCAAAATTTACTATTCACCAAAAATTATTTTCATATTATTGAACCACATATTACATATTGATGTCATTATTTGTGTTTTGGATTTTTTAAATTCAATTCACAGAAACAGTAAAATTTGGTTTTTTGAAAATTAGCAAATGTGCCTAGAAAGTGGGTAAAATACATTAAAAATTTCAATAAAATCTTATACATCTATTTTTATTATAAAAGGACTATGATGAATTACATTGGACATATAAAGGTATTATATATCTATTTTGACTTTAAATACATAACTATTTAAATTAAAGGACAGTTTTAAAAATTAATGTAGTGTTTTCACTATTCATAAAAAATTATATGATTTCAAGAAAATACCAAAAAAATCACCCTATGATAATTTTGGTATTATGAATTCAAAAATAAATTCTATTTTACCAAATTAAAAACCAAGAAGTTCTATTAATTAATTTAAAATTAATTCCCATTTTCAAAACCAAAAAGTGGGTTTATTAAATGTAAAAACTATTTGAATATTTACATGAGTTTATGTGAAATTTAAATGTGAAAATACTTATAATGACTTGAATTGTATTAAATGAAGAAAAATATAATCTAATTATACATCCAAAAAATTCAAATGAATAATTTAAATCTATAAATTTTTTTGACTGAATATTTTGTTTTCAATTTAAATTGTGTATTTTTCACTATTCATCAAAATAGGAAAGTTATCAGAAAATTTCCAAAAATTTCTCCAAACAAAATTTTTATGTCCCGCTTTTATACAAGAATTTAATTTCATTAAATTGATGATATAAAAGTGTAAAATATTGGTTTTAAAAATGGTTCACCATTAAAAGGTTGTAAGATAGAACTTTTTGAAAAATACTTCTTTTATCATAAAAATGAATTTGTTCTTATATTATGTCTATCAAACACATAATATGGATTATAAAAATATATAGAGTATATAAAATTCAAATTTCTTTTAATACTATTGATAACCGCTTTTGGAATGGCTAGTTTGGTAAGTCATGGTACACTCGAAATCAGTGTTTCGTGTAGCACATGTTATTGAATTACATTTAAGATATAACGTAGTATAAAATATTTGGTTGTTACATTCTCCCCTCCATCAATAAATTACATACTTGTAATTTTAAATTGTTTTTTGAAATTAAAATGGTAAATATAGAATAATACCGTTGTGAAAAACCGATATCAAATATTGGATTAATAAAATTTAGTCTTATTAATAGAGAAAGAGAAATAAAAAGTCACCCCAAAATTATGATCTCAAAGAGAGGGTCATTGGAGGATATTAGGGACACAAAATTAGAGGAAAAAATCAAACATTTATAGGTGGTGATTGAGGTCATCAATCACAAACAAGTGTAAAATTGAGGGCCTCAAATCCATCAATCTATCACGATTTAAAATATCATCGGTTCAACAAAACAAAAGGTATTAGGATAACAAATTTTTGGTTTTAAAATCTCTTCCATAGAGTTTTAGAATTCATTTATAAATAGAATAAGAGGAAAAAATATATTTGACAAGTATAGTTTCATCCTTCATCTAATTCTACCACAAAATCATCTTCCACTCCAAAATATTGTAGAATTCAAAGTTATTTTATTTATCCTAATCGTATAGGGTTCCAAAAATATTTAATTTAAAATTAATTTGTCATTATATTTATGAAAACTACATTATACAAACTAGGACATCATGTAGGCCAGTGGTAAGTGATGCACCTGTGTAACCCTCTGGTTTGGGGTTCAAGTCTCGTGGCCTTGCAGATGTGACAAGTTGTCTCCCAACCTCTAGGTTGTCCTTTATATAAAAAACCAAAAATAATCATCAGAGATTCTTTAAACATAACAATGGAATCCAATGTGAAAATTAATACATTCCAACCATTAAACTTATCCAAAATACTTCTATCCAAACTCACCATAAACAACATATAAGGATGGTAAAGACAATGAAGAACAAATTTTCCACGTAATAACATGTGAATACCATGATCATGTATTCTTTTAAAACATGATAACACCCTGAATTACCATAATCCTTATTGATTACATTCATAATCCCTTGTTCCTTATAGAATATTGGATATACTCTTCATATCCAAAAAATATTGTAAACTCCGATAATACTAGAATAAACAAACAATTAATTTATTTTAAAGTAGTCAAGAATATAGAATATAATTTATCCAGAACAATAATATCTTATTCCAAAATCACTACCTCAGTATCAGAACCATATTAAGTTTTATATTTCCTTCTACCATGTATTTTCCAATAAGTTTAACTTGCTATTTAGTCTCTTTTCTTAGAAATATATAAATTACATCCTCATTGAAATATTACTATAGTAAAATCATTTTTTATTTCCATAATTCATATAACCAATAAATTTTTTAAACAACTCTCAAATGAAATAATTATTTAATAACATCCTAAGAACACTAGTAATTTATCTTAAATTGTGGTTGTATCATAACATGATTATTATCCAATAGCATCATTCGGGGCATATTCTGATGATTTGGGAACTGATTCGTGTAGATTCCAAACTCCTTGAAAATGAACCATTGTACATTTGAAACCTTTTTCATACACTTTCAATCATGTAATTGGTGTTCCTTTTCACCATAATTATAACAAACTCCCATTTCCTTGAATAATTTTCCAAGGTGAATATTTCCAGAGTTAACACATATAAGAAAATCCTTCTTTCCTCTCTTCCCATTATCCATCTTTCTCTCTACCATCATTTTCTTCTCTTGCTTCACTTCAAAGCCATTTAGAATAAGGGAATTCTTTACTTATCTTATTTAAATATGATAATAGTTCTTCATAAGATGTGAATACATTGGAGGATATTTCCCTCCTTAATGTTGACTTAATTTCCAAAAAGGTATGATCCTTATAACTCTTTGGATTATGCATATTACTGGAGTTCTCATTCATTATATTGGGTGCCATTTTTAAACAATGACATGCACTAGGTAAGTTTATTTATTGCAATGAATTATTCTAAACTAGTAAAATATATAACATAAATTGAAAAGATTATGCATATATTCTATAATCATAAAATTAAATTTGAAAGTATTTACTCTTAAATCATTCATAATTCATTGTAAATAAAATGTGAAATATACTAAGCATATACATTATGAGTGTCATAACAAATAGTGAAATAGGGGTCACTGTCGTATACAAGGATACCCCAGGTCAAGCACGAAACTCCTTGTTTGATTTTTCACTCCTAAGTAAATCTATGCTAGAGCCACCTCTAACTGCTCATGTCCAAACAGGGATGCATTGTTTGGAAAATACACAAAATCGCTACATTATCTAAATTCTAGAAAGTTCTTATATACTAATTCTCAAAGTCCATATTATGGCAATGTTCACTAATCAGAGTTTTTCTAAATCTTGTTTCCAAGGTTTGGACTAAACTTCCTTTGATACCATGTCTAATGCCCCGACCCGAGATTCCCGGAGCTGGTTCATTATTTTAATACATTGCTATGATTACAAGGATTAGGTCTTGAAGAACCGATCAGTTTAGTATTCGTGTAAAATAGATTAAATACTTGAATGTTAAATTGCAAATTAAATCATAAAACACCACATAAATAATCCATTGAAAAATCCATTATTCCCAAAGCTTAACCCTTCAAATAAAACATAATACTCATTTTATAATCCTATGAAAACAAAACAAAAGAAACATGTGAACTTAGATTCCCAGTTAAGGTAAATAATTTAGAAGAAGCTTTAAAATTATAAGGCAAGATGTGTAATAAAAATAACAGACTTTGATATATAAATTTTAACATAATATGGAGAAAATAAAAAAAAATTACCATATAAACATGCACATGGATATTCTACTAGTAAAATTATCATATGTAATAATTAATTTCCTAATGAGGGAATGCCTTACGCTGGACATCATTACCAGATAGCCAAGGTCTCGTCCCAAGACTACAAATAATTTTTTTTCAAGGCCTTGTTCCAAGACACTAGTTTGTCTCATGAAACCTACCGATTCATCAATGAGCTATAGTGGCCTCCACCCGTAACTTACTAAGTCCACTACATTCCTCTTTTGAAAATATTAAAATATACCATAAACATTCGTATTAAACATTGTATAAGAAATGTTAATACTTGGACCATAAACCATGAATGGTATAAAAATAACACATCCAAAATAAAAAAAAATCAAAAAAACCATCAATATGATATGGAAGTTTTTATAATAATAAATCAACGTAAATCAAGAATAATATTCAGAAAAGGATGTTGACATAGATGAAAATGATCAGTAAAACTCTTTCAGAGAAATATCTCTTTTTCATGAAATCATATTAATGTCACAAAATTTAGAAAGGAATAAATTTTAAATAAATTTTTGAATCAAAGTGCCTCATAACTCTTAGAAATTTTTTGAAAGGAATCAACATTTTAAAATAATCATTTCTATATAAATAAATCCTTAATATCATTTTTAAAACATGAACATTAATTAAACATATATAGAAAATAATCTATTAAAACATTTAAAATGATGATCTTGATAAATAGTCCCTTCCAAAAAACATTATAATATTCATTTTTTAATTTTTTTAAGAAACATAGAAATGGTTGATAAAATTGTCTCATTAAATACTTACATATAAACAATCTCGGATAATAATGTGATTGATATATTAGCCCTTACCTTGTAATTTCCTTCGGTCGAGGGTAAGTTTAAACTATTTTATAATTACCATAGTATGATATTAAATTATAAAAAAATTGTATCCATATTTATTGTATCATACATGAATAATTTATGACTTTATAATCACCATTTAATAATGATTACCATGTTAAATTAACACTTCATCTCATAATCACTTTCATTATCGTACATGTTTTAACTTTTTATTCTTGATCATATCATTTAGATGAAAATTTGAATACATATAGAATATAAATCTTGATTTATATATCATATATATTTAGAATATAAATATGTATAATTGTTATATATTTGATTTGGAAAACATCGTTTATGGAGATGGTAGGTCGTACGTATGGATTAACGTAGTTTTTTTCATATCGTATTGAACAGAAGTAAGTGAATAAGATATATGTAAGTACACATACCCACACACACATATATATATATATCCAGTATCATTATTTTATAATTTATTACATACTTATTAATAATATAAATTTTTTTAATCATTGTTGAATGGTGAACCTGTAAATGAATCTCATCGCGTCGTGGAGACGATATGCCGTAAGTACAAACTATTGACGATATCATTTCATTAATGATTAGAAGTTGTGGAATTGTATGTTATATTAATTTTAAAGAGAAATTATCATGTTATTTTCATTATTTATATACATAATAATAATCATTATATCCATCCTAATAACATAGTGTTGAATAATAAATTACACCACGACGTGGAGATGGTAAGCCTTACGTACGTACACATGGTGACATTATCATTAATAGGTTGGATAGAATAATGATAAGGTTTTAAAACCATTATTATAACATCACAATATGTATTTGGTACTATAGTTATTATATTTTTATGAAAATAACATAGAAAAATAATGTGGAAGAAGTAAATAACATTGAAAGAGGTGATAATATAATGACCTCTTCATTGGGTGTTTTTTTTTTCATTTGAACAAAAGGGCACTATAGGTTGGATTTATGCACATGGTAAGGAATATTGTTTAATGTGAAGGAAGTTGGTAGGAGATTTGGTACAGGTTTGGAAGAGTCAAATGGCTTTGGAGGTGTGATTTTAAAAGAAGGGGAAGTACCCTTTTATAAGAGAGGTGAAGGTCACATTAAGAATGGTTTGAAATATTGTTTTATTATAAAATCATATTCAATTTCTAATGGATCCAATATGATTTATTTAAAATTTAATGTGGGGATGGGTTGAAATACTCTCAACCAAATAGGTTTTAGATGAGTTTAGGTCTCCAGATTAAACCTATATTTTAGATTTTACTCTTAGTTAAATAGTTTATCTTTTACCATGTCCTCTTGTATAATTGTAATAATAGGTTAATAAACTAACTTTAAAAATGCAAAATAACCAAAAGTTTTTCATTATTGACGTATATAACCTTATCTAAGAACTTTGGCCGAACCATAGCTTTTTAGAAATATTATATCAATTAATAATATAGTATTTTGTTTTAAAACCCATTTATATCAATTGTGACATTATTTTGTATTTGTTTTTTGTGAAAGTTATAACAGAATTATTACATCCAAAAAATCTTATTTATTTAACCCTAATATGTAATATTAACTTAGAAAATTCGTGGATGGCCATAAAAATTCACAATTTACATTAATTTTTAAATTTTTAATATCTATTATTTTAATCATTCATTGATAATATAATTATTGCCTCATCATTATGTTATAAATAAATGTAATTATATAATCTATAAATAATATAAATAAACTACCATTATGTAGGAAATCCTTTTATTTTTATAATTAATATTTATTTTTGAATTTATCATGTGTATAAATCTATATTTAAAATGTTTTAGTTGTTAAACAATGAATTTAACACTTTTAACTCTTCCTTAAATAAAATAATAATAAATTTATTTATCTAATCCAAGTTGACCAAAAGTATAATATGTTTTTCATAAGGTATGTTTTGGATGAAATAAACTTATTATAAAGAATTAGTAAATGCTTTAGGGTAATTATAATATCATTTTTACCTTCAATTACCCAATTTACTTTTACCATTGTAAATAAAAGTAAAAATTTACTATTGAAAAAAATTATTTTCATCTTACTGTACAACATATTACATAATGATATCTACCATGTATTTTGGATTTTTGAAATTCAATTCACAGATATGGTAAATTTATGTTTTACATAAATTAGAATATGTTCCTAAAAGGTGCGTAAACGACGTTAAAAAGTTCAATAAAATTTTATACATCTAAATTTATTACTAAATGAGTCCAATGGATTATATTGAACTTATATAGGTATTATATATCTATTTTGAATTATAATAAATATATATTAAATAAATAATTATTTAAATAAAAATTTGATTTTAAACAATAATGTTGAGTTTTTTACTATTCATCAAAAATTTATTGTTTTCAGAATAATACCAAAAAATCACCCTAAGATAATTTTAATATTCCGAATTCAAAATAAATTCTATTTTACCAAATTCGAAAAATATATGTTTCATTAATTAATTTAAAATTAATCCTCATTGTCAAAACAGAAAAACATGTTTTTAAAAAGTAAAAACTATCAAAATATTGAAATGTGATTATGTAAATGTGAAAATAATTATAATGACCTAAATTGTTTAAAATGATAAAAGTATAATCTAATTATACTTCCAATCCATTCAAATTAATAATCTAACACAATAAATTTTTTCAAATAAAAAAGTTCTTTTCAATTAAAATTAATATTTTTCACTATTCACCAAATTATAAAAATTATCAAAAAAGTACCCAATTTTTTACAAACTTAATTTTTATGTCCCGTTTCCTATAATGAATTTAATTTCGTTATATTGAATATATAAATGTGTAAAATATGGTTTTTAAAAAGGTTTCTCCATTAAAAGGCGGTGAAATTGACTTTTGTTGAAAAATTATTCTTTTATCTAAAAAAATTAATTTGTTCTTATATTATGTCTAATAAAAACATAATATGGATTATTAAATTATATCGAGTTTATAAAATTCGAAATATAGTTAATATTATTTATAACAACTTTTTGAATGGCTAGTTTGGTAAGTCGTGTTGCGCTCGATCTCAGTGTTGCGTGTAACACATGTTACTGAATTACATTGTAGAGATAATGTAGTATGAAATCTTGGGGTGTTACAGTATTAATATCATAAAACTATATTTTTTGGAATAATAGTAATTATTTCCAATATTGTTTAATTGTGTGTTTCCTTCTGAAGGTGAGGATATTTAATATACCATGGTGTTTTGACATCTCTTTTAGGGAGATATGTCTATGTGGAATTATGTTCCATGATTTACAGGTATGATATGTTTCACATATATTAAAATTTAATGATAGTTTTGGAGTTTATAATTATTTGGACATCATTGGGAAATTATTAGGGGTTTAGGATAGAGATTTATAAATTTCAATTTTGATGGTATTATTTGAAGTCGGAGATATAGGTAGATGTTGAGTTTCAAATTAATTATTGTGATGATTTTCAATCATGTATCTATGTTTGATTCTTGGATTTGATCAATCCATATTACGAATTTTCTTTCAAATATGAATCATGATCTCAAGGAATGGAAAATCCTTTTGATATGAAGAATACATCTCATCAGATAAAGAATGTTTTATCCTTTGTGTACACTTATTCAAATTTATAAGATTAAAATAGGGATGGTTCATCTAGATCCTCCAACATTAGTAGGATTGATGATGGTGGATTTTTGGAGGAAGTGAATCTAGAGGCTCTTCATAAAATACTTAAAAACTATAATTTTTTTTCCATGGGTTTAGTTATCTGCTTGAATTGGGAAAGACCCTAGACCTTCAGAGAATAGAATAATATGTTTTAACATTTCTGTTGAAATAAAAATTGGACTCTTAAACCAATGTGTGTGAAATATTTTCATATCATATTTTATAGAATGGAGGTTCTCAATGTAGCTAGGAACTTTGGGAATCTACAACTCTGACCAAGACTTCATAGAATCTCAATGAGGGACTACAATTTCAATCCATTCAGTCAAAATAAACCCAATACCCAACTATGGGTAAGACTTCATTGTTTAGGTTGGGTTTATTAGTTTCCTATAATCCTAAATGATTTATCATCCTATATGGGAACCCTAATTAGGATAGATCAATTCACACTGGAGGGAGAACATGGTTATTTTCATGTATTATGGTGGACATAAATATGAAATATAAATATTATAAAATAATTAAATTGGTTTCTTGTGACATCAAGATTTAAGTCATGATTCAATATGAATGAGGTCCACCTTTCTGTGAACTTTGTAATATGTTTGGACACTCAGTGGTCAATTTCGTATCAATTCAAAAACAAGAAAACCAATATCTCAAACCTAAGGATTGTAGGGATTTGATCAAGGGTATGAATATTAACGGCATTGTTATTCAATAACAATGGATTCCCAAATATGATGGGAATATTACTGAACCACCTATAAATAGTGATAATTAGAAAAATCCAAGGGCTAACATGGCTGAGGAAGAGAAGGACTATGTAAAAGATTAAGATTCTTATATTGTTCCATTGATTGTTATTGTTCAATGTTCTATGAAAAGTTAAGAGTAAGTTGACTACATTAACCAAAATATTGAAAAATATATTTCAAAGTACATACATTATTTTTTGTATGGGATGAAATGAGAAATATAATAGAATGATTTGGTTCAAATACTATCTATCTAGATATCATGAAATTAATTTCTTAGAAGTATAATGGTGACTATCCTTTGTGATTTATCAAACACATTACTAAGAGTGATCTCCAAGTCATTAGAATTGGAATCATTTCTCCTCATGATTGTGGTATTTCTAAAAACCAATTGATTTTTGAAAATGGTATTATGGATGTCTTGGGTTTGGGAAATACATTAGGTGGGGAATTATTAGATAAATATGATGGAATAAATATCTTAAATAAATAAATTTATAATAAGGAATATATATCTGATTTTAGCAATAACTTGAGTCCTATTACTATATCCCTAGATTCCTAGAGAAAAAAATACAGTGACCCTGTTATTAAATTTCCACAATAGGAAAAAGAGGGAAATTATTATTTAAGGGTTGAATAAAGAATTAAATTTTTTAGTATCTCCCGACATTAGCAGAATGATTGATGACATAGAATATACTAAGAGGAAAATTGGAAGTACCCATAAATTTAGAAAAAGTATGACTAGGGAATAATGTAAAGGTGATTTTGACCACAATCTAAAATACAAATGCTGATAATCTTTTAGAACTACCTTGAGGTAGCCATCAATGAAACTAATAACTGTCATATGCTTCACATTTACATGTATAAACATGTTTTTATTGGTTTAGTTTAACTCAAAATAAAACTCTACTCTAGAATTGCTAGTCTATAGATTATTGGTTTTTATATTCTATGAAATAATTCTTGTCTATCCATTTTTAAGAATTTATGGTTGTCAACACACTACAATTTAGAGGATCCTATTATGGTTATCTCTAGTAATAACACATCACTTGTACATTTAAAATTATGGGAATTCAATATTTTTTATCATTTATTTATGTTTGAAATATATATCAAGATCACACTAGTCATTGGTATGATATTGAAAGTCATAGGAGTATCATTATTTGTTTATTCACTATACATGGTGATGTTATTTCAATTATGATACTGGATGAAAAAATTGGTGAAATTAGAAATATTGTTTCTATTATATAATTATGGTCTGGCATTAAATATAATGAACGAATTAAGGTTAAATTGATGGTTTCTAAATTTACATGGAACTGGAGGCATCTAAACAAAATGGTGTCACATAAAACTGGTAGGGCCTTTGTTAGTGTGATTCCATTGTATTCTTGGGAATCCATATCTTTCATGGATTTATCTCAGCTTAACTCAATTCATCATCCAATCATGTTTGATTTTTATATAATGTACTGAAAACCTCCCCTTTTATTTGGGTTTAATAAAGCATGGGTGTCCCAATTGGAGTGTTGGAAAATTATGCATGGTGTGTGGGGTTCTATGGGTACCATAAATTATTCTTTTTATTACCTTTTATAATATAAATTACGATATGTTCATTTAAAAAATATGGGGAAAATATAAATTTAGTCATCTTGAAAATGATATTTGTACTCTCGAGTCCTATATTTTGTACAATCATGAAAAGATTGGATGTAGTTATTTTTATGATGGGCTTTTTAATATGATGAGATTATTTCCAAAGACATTTACATTTTTTATCAAAATAATGTTATGGAAAAAATTTCTTTTGATGGCAATTTTAATCAATATGTTGATATAAACTCCATACATTTTTACTATCCTTCAAATATACATAAAAAACTCCATCCCCTTTCTATTAACCAACAATGAGGTTCATATTTGGGATAATAGGTAAAATATCTCATACTATGTTATTTAATATTTTAGGGACCATTTCAATGGCTAGCCCATTTTTTATGATACATTGGAGGGTATCATTCCAAAGGTTGTTACTTAAGAGTATAATTTCAAGCCCATTTTTATTTAGTTGGAATTCGTGATCAGGGGGGTTGTCTTCAGTCTCCATCATGACAACTCTCCTGGATCAGATGTCTTGTAATTATATTTTTAGACTTATTTGTATATTGTTCAAGATAATTCTTTCAAGCTTAATCTTTATTTATTCAAAAGGGACCCTCTTTAAAATGGGTTAAACACTCAGTTTATTTAACTTATTCTAAATGTTGAGTGTTCCAATGAGATCCATTTTTTTGGTAATATTTTATAGGTCAATTCAATTTATAATGTTATCATCAATATAATTTATTATATATTGGCTTCTATTTCCATCAATATTGTTTCCTCTAATCGATTTGTCTTGTCAAAATAAAGGGAAATATAAGAGTGTGTTATCACTACCATAGAATACATAAATCATCTTAATCATCCCATTATATGAAGAGATATTTCTCAAAAAAATTATATTAAAAATGGCTTTTGATATGATGTATTTGAGATTTTTTCAGGATTCTCATTAGTTTGGTTTTAATGAGGTTTTTATTAATGGGATTAACAGAATTTTGAGTTATACTTATATCAAGGTGCTTAGTAATGTATCTCCTAAGGAGAATTTTTCTTTTCAAATAGGAGTCATGAAGGTTGATCCTTATTAGTCTATTTATTTTAACCATTTCTAATGATTATATTATTATAATTCTTTATATTATATATGGTAATGTAAAATTAATTATATCGATGTAGGGAGAGGTATTTCTACTACAACTCATCATTTATATAAGGATAATGTTATTCTCTTCACTCAATGAGAAAAAATAAACATTTGAAACATTAAGAATGATCAATTTTATTATAAAGTTGTTTCAGGGAAACACATTAGTTATAAAAAGTCTTTTGATTATTTTTATAGGTGAATTATTGTAGCAAAAAAGATTTATATTATTGATGACTTGTGTATCATTGGAAGAGTTATTCCTTTTATATATCATGAAATTCTTATATTCTAGGGAACAATAAAAAACTTTTAATTTACTAGTATTAGTAGACATTCCAGATGAAAACAGTCCTCATTGAAATGAAAATCTTTATCCATGGTCGGCAATTTTTTTTAATTCTATCATCATTTATAAATTTTTCTATTTATCCAAGGAGTATGAATGACATTTTTTTCTCATCATGAGCATTAGTGTTTCCATAAAAAAAATTTAGAGGGGTAGTCTATTGGATAGATGATTATCCATATTTAAAAAGAATTTGTGTGGTAAAACCTATGATATGGGGGTCTTAGTATTAATAATATTTGGTATTATAATGGGACCCGTCAATATTATTTTTATGGACTCTTATGAATGGTAACAAGGAAGAACATGTATTTTTAGGTAAATTATTATTGAAAAAACTCAAATATGTGAATCAAAATCAATTGAATTCTTCAGTTCGAAAATTTTTTAAACTGATCTTTTCTTTGGTGGATTCTTAGTCAAGGTGGTCAGTTTCTAAAGAATCATTCTTCAACTTTTAAATAACACACATGACTAGTATACCACTGAATAGTAATCACAATATTTATGATGATATCATGGATTTGGAGATTTTTATTGATGATAAAATAAACTATATGAAATCACATCCATATCACATCAGGAATGCGGTTCAGAACTACTGTGTCTCCTTGATTGACAATTTATGAACATGGGAGATGACTATAAGTGGTATCATATCATCAAATTTATTTAATCAAACTGTTATTGGAAATTTCTCTGGAATCAAATGGCATGGGATAGTAAATAGAAAGGTTATCATTCACTCTCTCTTCAACCTTTCTTAGAGGATGTTTCAATACAAGCTTCCAAATAATGATTTCTTAAACTTTGTGGGATATATTTGTGCTCGATTAGTGCGCTTCTTCATAAACACATGGAGGATTTAGATCCCATATTATTGATCTATGTTTCTTATTAATATATGAGGAAATATATATATGATATATTTACTGTTTTGATCCATCTCACATTCTCTATTCAAGAATTCATTAAAAGATGGTTGTATATATCACTTCATAAAAAACACATTTTTCTCTTTCAAGATCCTTATATGTAACTAATGTCTATTATTAGGTTGGAAAAAAATATGTGAATTCATGGTACATTATCCTTTATTTCCCATGTCTTTTGGGCATATATATTTTTTGTAATAAAAAATATTAACACTAATAAAAGTGTGTATTTTTCATAGTGATATCCATGAACTTTCAGTTCTTTGGTGTTGTTGAATCAAAGTTATTTTTTCCTCCCTCAAGAACTATGGATGTCCATTGGAAACTTTCTTTTTATCAATTGATTTAAATCAATACTTATGGATATTTAATGATAAATCTAGAGCCCTTGTACTACATGGTGATTTTCATATATACTCATGGAGATGTATTAAGATGTTTGGTTGGTTCTTGTGGATTTTCTTCATCTTCTAAAGAATGTATTTTTGGTTTTATTATTGAAACCAAATTAGCCAAGAAGAGGGTTTAGAACAATATTTGGATGGAATGTGAATCCAGTGTTGTTGTTCACGCTATATGAGTTGAATCTATTATTTTTATTTTCATTTTAACTAATCATTTGAGTTATTTATTGTGTTATCTTTCTTACATTGATTATATAGTCACTCATATCTAATGAGAGGATATTGCATTAGCAGAAGGTCTTTCAAATAGGGATGTCGAAATAAAGGATCTTGTTTGGTTTGATAGTACTCGTTTTTATTTTCCCCAATTCTCAAATAGATAAATGTAATCATCTTGTTTTTAGACTCATGTTGACATGATTTATTTATTATTAATAAATGGGTCATTATTTTATTGGTATGTTCTCATCTTATCATAAAAAATACATTCAATGTCATGTTGAATCAGTAACTCCAATCATAAAGGAACACTATTAAAAGAATTATCTTTTAGATGTCAGTGTTAGTATCAAAATATAAGACTATATTTACCCCAAAAAGAGTGGTGATGTTAATTTTCTATCTATTATATGAATATATTGTAGGGAGGAAATAAAAAATGTATTTAGGTTTATGTTTGTAGTTGTAGAGAATCATTTTTTATCTTATTATATGAAAATTTTCATTCTCCATATAGTCATGATGAGGAAATATCACTGATTTTATTAATGTATTAAGTATCATCTCTTATAGAAGAAATCATACTTGATAGAGGTGAATCAAACTTATATTACGTATTAATATGATTGGTGATCCAAGGTAGGATTTTAAGTATATTTCATGGGTGTTTTAAATTGATATACATTAAGGGAATCAATTGATTTATATTTATTAGAGCCTATAATGTTCTATTATGATCTGTCTTAATGTTCATTTATAGTATTTTATCATTTTAGATATTTTTGTTGTTAATGTTATCATTGGGATTGATTATCTCACTCTCTATGTGGTAGGTAGTGAATAAAATGTTATTTAGTAACCATGGTTTACTTTTAGGGTGATTACTATAACATCATTAATGACTGTTACACCTATCTAGGAATTTAGGTTGAGTCGACTGGTAGCTGTGGAATATTATTAGCCAATCTATAAATGTTTTTAAGGGAGTTGATGATACATTAGAGCTGTTTTATCGACTATTGTTGATTAATTATCAAACTAAATTCTTGAATCCATATCTAGGGATAAAATTGATAGAAATGATGTATATAGGGATCTAAAATTTATGAAGACCACATAAACAATTATATTTATGATACATCAAATAATGAACAAATATTTATTTTTTAAATTATAATTCCTATATGGGAATCGACTTCCACACTAAATATCGTTCCCATGACGAATGCTTATTTATATATCGTGTCATTCCATTCTTCTAGGGAAAAAATTATTTTTTTAAAGGGTTTACTAAGTGATGATCAATATCTTTTATCTTGTTCATTAGATAAAAACATGTTCAATAATATAAGGAGAAAAAAGTTAATAAATCAATATTGAATAATGTTTTGGATGTACAATGTTTTAAGTGACATAATCTATTTTGATTCATATAGGTTTTGGTATATAATATTGCCTACTATATTCTGTTGTAACATATTTATATATGAAAAATGTTTGACACTTTTTTATATAAATGATGTATCGTTCTATCTCTATGATCATGTATTATTGGGTATCCATATTAGAAAATAAAATTCTATAGTAAATTCAGTAATTGGAGGACCATGATTGATATCTCGATATTCTTTTCTATATACATTGGTAAAATTCACTATCAGAAACATTTTCAATGTTAAAATATTGGTGTTTAAGATCATTGGTTCATGTGGAAATAAATAATGAGAATGTAGAAGCCAATATTTCATGCAAGATTCCCAATAATGTTATCATGATAATTATAATCCTTATATTAGAAGTATGGAACATATGTTTAATTATATATTTTTTGTTATTAGAATTACTAGTGATAGTTGTGACAAAAATGGGGTGAATTTCATGTTTTCTAATTCATTTTTTTGATATTTGGGAACCAAAATATGATGGTTTCATTAATTAAAGGCCTATAAATAACCAAAATGGGAATAGACTATGAATTTTATTATGACGCAATATGTGTTGCACATATTGAAATTCTGTTGTAGTTTGTGGGCATATTTTCTTAGTGTTATACACATTTGAGACCATATGAGAGGAACTACCTGATACATAATTTATATGTACAACTGGTGGTGTAAAAAAGTGATTTCATCACCATCAATTGTAGGGTGAGAGGATCATGGTGTAATCATAAAAGAGCATCTTCACATTATCATTTCAACGTATATCCTCATCCATTCTTAGAGATAGTAGTTCATGTATCTCTAATACTTTAATTTGTTTTTATATACACACCTATGAAATTTAATAATTTAGTGGATGTGAAACATAAGGTAAATCAAGCATAGATGTTACATGATGATAATAGGGAGAGGAAGACAATGAGTCTCTTTTGAGATGCAAACTCATGTTCAAAATTAGTAGATTAGAGACACACTTTTAGCCATATATTTTTTCTCCAAAAATCATAAATGATTTAATAAATCCATATTATCCAACATAGATTTTTTGTTCTTTATAGATAAAATAAATATTGAGAACCTACCACAATATTTTTACTAGGATATTGGAAGGAGACAATAAATATGATAATGACTTGGGGTCCCTAGGGGCTTGAATGTGGGGAATATATAGAACTCACCAATATATAGATGACATAATAAATTAAGGTTGATCAGGATGTGTTATGTTATTAATAAGTATAATGTGTTTCTATATTTAATAATGATGTTATATAGTTTTTGTAATAGTTGATAACATTTCAGTCTTTTATGTTTTAGAACCATAAACCAAGATATCTTCATCAAAATGATTTAATATTCGTATATATATGGGATGATTCTAAAATGGATTACATGATGGGTTTTTTGAGAATACCCTAATACATTTATGTAGTATGTGTTATATTTTATCAATTTTACAAAAAAAAATCTTACCAATTAGGATTTCATGATATATTGATATGTTATCTATGATGCATGATCAGTAGATAACACAATTTAATGTTGTTTTATATTTGGTCAGATCATATATGAGTGTCTAATTTCTATCATACATATTCCAGGGACTATAGAATTCCCTAAACACATATGTATATTTGAAATTAGTATTACATAATTATATTATTTAACTATTATTGACATATGGGGTAAATTTTATTGAGTATTTTCTGAGTATTTTCTTTAATTTTCATGGTTAATATAAGAGGAAACATGGGCTTATTTAGTTCCCATATAATTATATTTATCAAATATATATGGAGATAAAAACTATTGAGACTATTATAGTTGATAATGTTGATCACCACTATTATGGATAGTGAAAATGGAGACCACAATTATCAAAATGATTCATATATGGACTATATAATTTTATATACAGTGTAATAAAATGCATAATATAACTATTCATATCCATAAATATTAGAATGATATCTATAAATATCAACCTCGATAGTTTGGAGATATGGTTACATTATTTTATTTTATGATAATTTTACCAAACATGTACATGATCTGGTTCAATATTTTGGGATGTTATATTGGAGGAAGAACTGTCTATTTGAGGATTTAAGTAGGATCAAAATGATGATATAATGTTTAGGAATTACTTTGTTATTTTATGCAATCTTTGAGGCATTCCAAATGTCTCAATCTCAATGATATCATCCCCCCACCTCAATAATTCTCATATGATTTTAAATGATGATATTTAGTTTGATGTTAATGTATTTTTTATAAAATGACATGTCAAATAAATGGATCTATGTTAAATAGTATTTTATCGAATGATTTTTCCAATGATATTTTTCTCATTTTTAAAATAGGTATAATGCTATATGATAGTTTCACTAGTAATGGATAATATCAAAATGCAATTAAATTATTCCTTATAGTGGATAGTTTATAACTAAAAACATAAACATAGGAGTGGAATGTGTTAATTATTTTATATTAAAACTATACATTTGGAAATTTTAATATCCTTAAGTAGTTTATTAGTATTTTGGAGAAGGAATAATTTACAAAATTAATAAATAAAAATTAATCTGTAGTGAATCCCAACAAGGATTGACTAATTAAACCGTGAGTAAATATTTTGGGTTGTGATTCATTCCACAATATAATGGTGTTTCACCAAGAAACATATTTCCACATAATAATATCTGTAAATTAATTTTTTTATATAGAATTAAATATTTCATTAAGATTCACATATTCAAACAACATGTCCCTAAATGGGGCATCTATAGTGATGGCTATGGTTACAACACAAAATCAATTTGTGTAGTTTACAATAAATATTTTTATGTTAATTATCATTATTAAAACTTAAAAAAACTTCCAACATATAAAAGTGATAAAATTTAATTTTTATATTAATAGCACACAAAATTTTGGGATATCCATTATATTTGTTCATTGATTTTTTTTTCTATCCCGTCAAATTTATATATTTATATATATAACTATTTTCCTATTGAATCAACGTGCCTTAGGATAATTAAAACTATTCCTTATTTTTTGGTTAATGTGTAATGTCAATGAAAATATTTATATTCTAATTAGATACAATGGGAGGTGAGTAAAATGTTAATCATTAATGATTGGGTAGAGATCACTAAAAGGTATGAAATAATATAAAAAAGTAAAGTGTATTATAACTTTTTTGATATTCAGGTATTGGTTGAAATTTATGAATTTTTGTATACAAAGAATTTTTTTTTCAATACTAATTAGGTTAATGATGTTATTAAGAATATGAATTTTCTTTTAGAGGATTGGTTTTTCTTTCATGGGAACTGATTATAAAAGGGTTAATTCAAAAAATGGACAATTGTGTTTTTGGAACCCAAGATTAAGAATCCCATATCATATTATAATATTAATTATGAGTATAGGTGTCTTAGGCCTCATTTGATATGGTGATATTTTTTTTATTTTTATAGATCATATATATTATAACCCTGGGATTTTGGGGTGGTATAAAAATTGGAAGAATGTTTTTGTATAAAAAAGGTTTATGTGATTATATTCATATATAATATATGATTTTGATTAAGTTTTATATATAATATGAACTATAAAATATATATTTGTCTCTGGGAACTAATAGGATATTACACATTCATGATATTATAAGTTATTCAACATCATTTTGAAATGATAATTTGTTATGATTTATTCCCTACCCTTCTTTTGATATTAATATGATATTATTAAAGTATAATTTAGAGAAAAATAAAATTATCAATAATCATGATAGGGGCATCCATGTGTAATTATATTCCCCGAAAATAGGGGTTATATTATATGATAAAAATGGAATTTCAATTTTCATTACCATTTAATTGATATGAGGGTTAAGAATGTCACTTCCTCCTTTTGGTTGTCGAATTGTACAATATGAACAATTCGATTATGGGATTGATGATGTATCATAATACAATATCCTATCGATTGGTGTTGATTATTTAATTCCAAAACCCACTAATTTATGAAAAATATTTTGTAAATATTATTTTACACATCCACAAGTGGTTAATAGAATAGTCCATAAAAACATGGAATATAATAAATATATGATCACTACTTATATAATATTATTGATTAGAATATTATTATCAATCATACCAATATTTTTTTAGAAATATATGTCTAGATGTAATTTTTAATCTGATCAAATATTATAGCTATATGTCATATCTATAATAATACAATCAGGGAATATAACATAATTTGAATATAATATCATTATAAGTCTATTCGAAAGGTGTTATATCATATGTGATAATTAATTTTTATCAATGGATTTAGAAAATATGATTTTACCTATATATTTTAAAAAAATTGATTCTACTCATCCAATATAGGCCATAGTATTTATTGTTAGGGAATATTCTATACTGGTAATTACAAAACTAAATAACTATATTTGATAATTTAATCTATGAAAAAATTTATACATTTTCACTATATTATTTTTGTTGTAAAACTGTTTCAATGTTTTTAGTTCATAATATAAACACATTAAACAGGAAAATTTTGTAACATTTATTGAATTTGTTTTTTAATTCCTTATAGAGGTTATTTTATAGCCTTTTTACACATATATAGGACATATAACTCAATTCCTCCAATTTTAATTTTATTATTAGTTTATATATTTATAGGGAAATTGGAATATTTACATTGGTGTATAAATAATATAATTAATTGGTCACAGATTTGTTCATATATATTATATTTCCAAAAAAAATTAGACAATCAAAAATGATCATATTTTATATATTTATTTATTCATTGATATATTAGGATTAATTTGAAAATTAATATAATGAGATATTTATATATATATAATTTCCAGAAAAATATTTGATTATAATTTTTAGAAAATTCCTAATTAGTTAATTCGTAATAGGTGTTTTGCGAGGTTCTATTAGTGGGATTTCAGCCTGTGATTTTTTATTATTCTTACTGTTAAAATTATTAAAATTTTATTAATGTTTTATTTTATTTAAGATATTAAATGGGAAAATAATCCATCAGTATTACTATTAATAATTGTTGTAGTCACTAGTTCATATATAAATATATATATATTTATATATATGGGGATGTACAATCTAGGTGGTGATCCATCACAAGTTTCCAAGTTAGGTAATTTTGGGTCAATAAGAAGGTATTTTATTTTTTGTATAGTTTTATCATTATGTGACGTTATTAGGATATGAGCTTTTTCATAAATTAAATAATAATAATTAAAATTATGCATCGATGTATTTATAAAATATATATATATTTTTTGTATTAAAGAATAATGTTTCAGAAGGGATCTTCTATTATTTAAGGGAAGTGATTTATATTATTTTAACACAAAAATATGGATGGATGAAAAATTTATTTATCATGTGTAATGGAAAAACATATGTGATCATATAATAAGTTTGATCACATATATATTGGTCTGGAAAAATAAGTAGTACATTTTTCATTTCATTATCAATTGAATTATTCTCTTTATTAATTAAATGATATTAATATATAATATAACTTTAGTAAACAAATATTTTTAGTGACATAAACAAACATAAAAGTCATTTACTATATATTTTTATATATTTTCTAACATAACTGAATTGTTTATGGATTTTTATTCTTCTGAATGTTTAGAAATATATTGATTTTTCTTGTCTATGATAAAATCATAATGGTTATATATATTTATGTTTCATTTTATGATTTTTTAATAAATGATATTATTTTATAATGATTTTATTAAAAGGTATAAATAATTTAGTTTCCATTCATAAAAATATAAATATGAACAAATAAAATGAAGTATGTGTTGATATTTAAATTAATAAATAGAGATACATTTCAATTATATTAAAATAATATATGGGGTTTTTTTATTTTGGTGTGTGGGGATTAAGTGGTCTAAAATGGTAACTAATGTGTATTTCTATAATAATTATAATGGAGATGATTTTAATCAAATATGAGATTGTTTGTAATTATTTTTCTATTTACTTACCCTGAACCAACAATATTTTAAATTTTTTGTTTAATTAAAGATAAAATATATGTGGATCAGAAGGGAATGTAATTGAATGTTGTTTTATTTATTTTTGGAAATTATGTCAAAAAATATAAAATGAATATTTTATTATTTTATTATTTTTTACACTATAAAAACATATTATAATCATAAATAATTATTTAGGAATTTTTTAATTTAATTATTCTTTGAAGAAACATAATAGAACAATAAATCATTTAGTATGATATAATTTTATTATATGTTTTCATTTCAATATATAATTATATATATATATATATAATTTATTTTACAATCATGTTCAAATGAAAAAAATCATAATTGGAAATATAGTCTATGAATTATAATATGATATATAATTATTTAATGTTGATGTTTAGAATTTGATGAAATTTTTTTTATGATGATTATGTTTTCATTAATGTTGACTCTATTCAATGAATATAAGTATTTTCACAATTTCTTGTGTATATAATTTTTTATTTTTAATCATAAAAAATTTAAAATAATGAATTTCATTTATAATTTTAACCATAGTATAAATTTAATTAATTAATTTTTTTAATTTTTGTTTATATTTTTAAAAAATTAATATCATAACTGATTAGGTAATTAATTATTGATGACCAAAGAAATTATATTTTCGCTTATCTATAATAAATTCAATTATGAAATTTGTATTCTATAATTATATCAACTAAAAAATGTACATATTTTCAATAATTAGTAAAAAATTAACTCATAATGAATTTAATGATTCGCTAGTGTAAAATATATTGATTATGATTAGGGTGAATTATATATATGGGGATTTCAAAGAAAACATATTATCCAACACAAATAACTTCTAATGGAAATATGAGGTTGATTTTTGTCAAATTAATCAATCAACACATTGGTATAATCTATAGACTATGCCATATAATAATAATATTAATTAAACATCCATCATTGACTATCTGAGATGGTGTCTTGGTGTACACAACATGTGCCATGTTTACTTTATTTATATCTATTATACGAGTAAAAAATATTAATTATTGATATTATGATACATGGTCAAAATCCAGTGAAAATGATATTTTGATGGTCCTATGAATTATGTGATCAATCTACAATGATTTATATAAAACGAAAGTAAAATATAATGGTGGAATCCTTAGTTGACTATCTCTATTGAATAAAATATAATGTTTCTAATACCTAATGTGTATATAATTAGATTTTTCCGTCTAAGATGTTTAAAAATTTCTACACATATTTACAGAGCTATGAACTGAGATGACAGACGATTTTGACTCCAAATATGCCTGAAAATAATTTTATTAAAATTCTAATAATATTATATATTTTTAATGCCCAATTTTGTAAAGAAAATAAGATAAATATTAAATATGAATCAAATATTATTATTCCAAGAACACATTTGAGTCTATAACATGATTTTATCCTAGGCACGACATAAAATTGGTCAGTGCAGGTCGTTCATATATCTCTCCTGTTGGAAATACATTCAGTGGAAAAATTAATCAATTAAATTAATTACATAATTTTTATAACATAAATGTAATTCCTATAAGAATAATTCCATGGAGAAACCTCCATGGTTAACTGTATAAAACCTGATAGTATTATAGTGTTTCATCTCATCCTTATGTGGGTGAGTCAAATTGGATGACGAAAAAACTCTAGATCATAGTATATCAGAGCACACCCAACTAAACTTCTTCTATAGATTTTTTGTGAGGATTTAGATTGATGAAAAAATATCCAATATCTGTGTAGGAATTTTCAATTTGTGGATTATGTCTATTTTTATTTAATTTATTGGTCATATCAATCCCTTATATTCATTTCCACCTATTTAAGATCCGTGGAGTTCTCTCATGTACTGATTTAATGGTTTTTTATAGTTTTCTAACTGAGATATCCCCATATATGAACGTTTTCCAAGAATTCTTTCCCAAAAAATGGTAAAAAATTTGTTCTTCTACATGTACCCCTAAAATGCTTCTTATTTATCACCTGAAGAACCCCAAAGTCATGTTTCTATAATATAGGGTGGTTCTAAACCCAGTCAGACCCCTAGACACACAATGAAATAACATATAAGGGAATAATAAATTAATCGAGGAATGATATGGGATTTTTCTAGGCCATGGATGATTTCTTGGATGATTAGAGATAATACCATCTGATAAAAAAGGACTAAAGTGCTAAAATCATATGAAAGAACCTTATAGGGTTAAGCAGATTGATTTCTAGCCAACAGGTTTCCATAAATTATGAATTTGAGTCATATCCACAAATCCCAATTGGAAATGAAGCTGAAATTAATGCGAAAATTCCAATTTGTTATACAGAGAGTTGATATAAATACATGTGAGATACCCAATTATATGTTGTTTATAGTGATGAACACAGTGAGTTTAACCCCATGGTTGGGGCAGCTAGGGTTTTGGAATTTCATAATAATGGTAAACTATATAGGTCCTCCATATTCCATGTACACCCTTCCCCATGTGGACGATTCATCTTCCTAGGAGCATGGCTCTGAAGAAAACATGTTCTTGAGTACACAGGAAAAACAAGAGCACATGGGAGACACTCCATGTGAGGAGGCCCGAAGTGTACTAATGTACATAGACACTAAGTAAAGTACACATACACGCATTGGATACATGGAGTCAACAAAGAGCATGGGTGGGATCATGACAGTCATGTTCATGTTGTGCATATCCAATACATGCCTTTTATACCTACTCTCATGGAAGGCCATGTACTTCTGGAGACATATCTAGGTGAAGGATCGATACCATGCGTTGTGTGGGTCCCCTCACACGCCATGTACCCCAAGTCCCAATTTGAGAAAACATCAATCTTCTGCATCTCGTTCATTTAAACTCATATTTTTTATCATGAGTATCTTATCCTAGTTTTATTCCTGCACAATGTGATGGAGCCATTAGTTTTGGCTTTTGAGATACATTGTAACATGTTCTAGGAAGGTAACCTATTTGAGGCTAGACCCGACAATATCAATGATCAGGTGAGACCACCAAGGTCATCATATATATTGCAAACACCCATTATCTAAGGAGTGGTTCTTCTACCTTATGAGTGGAACCATCCTATTGGATTGGGAGAAGGCCCTATATAACCATTGTAGAACACCTCTATCACACCACAATATAAGTCCTCTACCAATAGAGTTGAAGTCCCTATCATATCTAGAATTGGTCATTAATGATCAATGAGTATCACAACATCATCTTGGTCAGTGGTCCTCTACCTATAAATTAGATACTCATATCAGGTAAAGGATGGGTCCTTGTGACACTTGAGTTGAACCCCTCTATAAGATTAGGAATGGGTTCTCATGACACGAGTGTGTAACCCCCCCTAAAATCATATTTTTTGGGTCCTCTATATATTGTTATAGAGTTCAACCCTCTAACAGACCATGGTGATGGTGTTGTACATGGATTTTTTCACCCCTTGGCTACGCAACACTGTGATGAGGTGTGCGCCTTCACACTGTTACTTATGGAATGACATGTGAGATGTTTAGAATCATTGAGGGACCTTTGGAAATGTTTTTAAGTCTTCTTATTGTTCTGAGTTATGTAAAAAATATCCCCTTTATCTATCATTTGGGTTTCTTGTGACTTATCATATATAAACATACATTTTTATCCATACCTTTTTATTTACAACAAGTTTCATGACTTATACGGATGATCGAATAGTCTAGGGTGAGTTTATAAGATCTTAGAGATACATGTAACTTTGTACTACATATGCTGTTCGCCACATGGAGATGAGTATCTAGTCTATCTTATTATTATTCTTTATATTTTTGTCATGATTGGTCATCAATCTAGTATTTCATGTATTTTACCTCTTTACTTTTCAGTTTGCACAACAATAATCTTTTACTTCCTTGAGGTATTCGATGAATGCTTGTTTCCCTAGTGTTTTGTATATTTTTCTCATTTACCTCTATACTTTTTCAACAAGATGTAATTGCCTATGTATACATGTTCATAGGAAAAGGCATCACCATGTTATTTATGCCTTCGATGATGGTTTCTAGCCCCTATCCTTTGGATGTGGGATTGGGTTAGTTATACCTCAAATCCTATTATAGGATGGTCATGACATGATGTAAATTATACTCAATTATGATTTATTCTATTTAAAATAAATAAATGAAATTAATTTACTATTACATATATATAATACATCAATAATAAATATATTGAAATTTTAAAAAATCTGATGTGGTTGATCCCTAAAAATGATGTTAATAAACTAATTATTGCTATAAAATCAGTGTACATGTTCTTAGGATTTTAAAGGAGTTAATATATCTCTTACAACATAAGTTTATAATGTTTAAAATATATGAAAATAATTATAGAAATATGGATTTTATTTAAGGAGGGTCATTAGTCTATAATAGAAATTATTGGGATATAATCATGATGAAATGAATTAAAAATTATATTCATGGTGAAATATAGAAATTATGTTTGATAAAGTTGCAAATGATTTATATTTACATTTATATTCTTATTCATATATATATAATAAATAATAGTTGGTACCACCACAATGATTATTTAGTCAAATAATATTAACATTTAACATTAACAAATTATAGTATTAGTAATGTTTGATTAATAATAATAATTAATATTTCATTTCAATAAGTATCTAAATGAGTATAATGTTCATAAAATACTATATTCTCTAAATGAGTCATTTAAATTATATTTATTTTTGTAATAAAAGAATAATTATTTCTGGTTTATTATAATGATTTGTGTAATGTTGAAGATTAAGATTCTATATATCTATTGAGTAATAGGTCACATGACCTATGATTAAAAAAATCAATTTGTAAATGAAATTTAAACACCATGAATAAGTGATATTTATTTATATATTCCATTATGAATGAATTTACATAGTTTATTTGTTTATTTATTTTTTGAAGCATTCTGTTTGAGAGAAATTAGGTATAGATGGATAGTAAGAGTATTTTGGTGATTGAATATCATTCTATGAACATGTTATACTGTATAGATTATTATATGAGTTGGTATTAAAGGATTTAACATTGAGATGTACATTAATATTATATTATTTGATTAAATGAATTGGCTCTTGGATATTCTATGGACTCATATTATTAGGATTGTGGACATTTTTTGATAACAATTTTCATAATATTCTATAAATATTTCAAAATATTAACCCTTGTTAGGGAGTAATTACTCTAAAATCATTAAAATTTTTATTTCAAACAATTTCTGGGGCAAAACATTTTTCAATGAATATTTTATGGGAGGTCATTGTAATTTATCTGGGATGATTTTGTGGAATGAACCATGATTTTTTAAATGGAATTTCCTATGTCACATTTAATAATGTTGTATTATGTAAACCACATGCACCAAATGATAAATCAAAAACATTTTATTATATTAATTTGAAAAATTACTTTAAGAAAACAAATTTAACCATAATAATTGAAAATATTTCCTGGGATAAAAATTCAAAATCAAATAAAAATTATAAAAAAATTGATATTCATGATCGCCCAAAATAATCACACTCATTAATAAATTTGTAGAAATGAATCTAAATATTGGTAATGAAATATTCTCCATGAAAATAAATATATCTATATAAAAATTATATAAAACATAAGTTAATGATGAATGAATAATAAAGAATAAAATTTTAGAATTTAGGGAATAAATATCACTATTACAAATCTAATAGTTTCTAAAGTAATCTAACCATAAATAAATAGTAATTTCACAATTGGAATAGTAATATGAACTCGAAGAATAGTAACATGATGTTAGAATAGTATCCTACGATATTAAAGTGTAATATAATATTTTGGTATCATATAAAATGAAAATATTGCCTATTTGCATCATGTTATATATAAATAAATTTTTTTATATTCATTAAATAGGTTTTTGTGGTTTTGTAAAATAAAATTGTTTAATTATCATTATTATTACATATATTGATATTTATATGAAAATGTAATTTCATAATATGGGATTATAAATTAATATATTTTATTATTGAAATAATAATATATTTTTCTGATACCATAGCTATTTTTTAAGGGTCGAAAATGATATCATAATTATAAAATTATTTGTTTCCAAACAAATGAAAATTTTAATTTTAAAAATAAATTTTTATATTTTGAAGAATATTTTTGTAAAATTGATATATTTTATATAATATATATTAAAAAATATTTTGGTTGAAATTTCTGCATTTCTCTAATGTAGATGAATTTTTTAAGTAGTGAAATATGAAAAAATGTCATAGTAAACATTACAAGATAAATGCATGGAACAATAAGTAATGGAAGATTTAATAACAAATTATTATGATCTCACAGGCACCATTTTCTTTATATAGACACAATGTTCATCATTATCTTTAGACATTATCCATAATAATAAACTAATGGATATAATATTAAAAACACCTCTCTCATCCCCTGGTAAATACCACATCTCACCAGTACTTCTCATAAACCTTTCAAGGACATGGATATTTATAAATTTCTATGAAAATATCATCCCAACCCTCTACCCATGTAAATAGTTTTTTCTCACCCAACATTAGGGCCAATAATTTTTATGATTTATTTAATGAAATGGATTGTAAGAAGTAACAATCTCAATCTATAACTTATAAATTCGTTTCTTTGTATACAACCTCCTAAAAACGTTCATCCAGCCTAAAATAATGACTCCAGTATAATAAATATTTTATAATAATATTTTGATAATTGAATAAATAACATCCACCCCATATCATATCTCATCGTTCTAAAAGTGGTAATAATGTTCATATAATAGTGGCTTCACCACCACAATAAAAAAAATATGTCATTTTTTTCTCTAAATCCCTCAATTCTAGTTATAATGATATTAATATTGTAAAATATGATATAAAAAATATTTTATTAAAAATTTATTGATTCAATATTTTATTAAATACATTTTGATTTTATATTAAAAATCTAGTTCATGATGGTTAGCGAAACATCCAAAAAGAACTAACCATATAACGGGAAAATTTATACTAAATTTACTATACCTATACTATAACACATATATATATTTGTAAAAATTAAATTTTTTATTTAAATAAAATTTAATATATTTCTCTGGTCGATTTTTAGTCTTATTTGTAAAACTTTTCAATAGTTATATTCAATAGATCTTACTATATAATAATGATTTGGACACCCACAGAACAATGAAATTAATCATTATATATCATTTAAATTTTAGAAAATTATCATAATATAAATATAGTATATATAATACGCATTATAAGTTTTAAAAAACATTTTATTAATTAATCTGATTTGATTATTTGAGATGATATCTACGAATGTGTAGAATGAAAGTTGACATAAATTAAGGTATCTCTCTGAACCACGCTATTCTCATTTTTCTATGACCATTCTCTCATTGAATCACTATATATATCATTTTAATTATATAATTATTATATGTTATTTATATATTTCCCTTTTATATATACCTATATTATTATTCATTCTATTGTTGGAGTTATAAATTCCTTATATTCATTTCTCAAAAGATTTCCTTGAAAATTAAACATGATATTGGGGAACAGGTATATCCCCTAATACTTTTATATAACAATATTTTACCGACATATTCACATTCTTGATTTCAATTAATAAATGATATATTTATGGATTTCCATTCATATTAACCTCATGTTTTCTAAAAAACAATATGTTCATTGTTTTATTATTAGTCAATAATCAAATCCTCAAAACACCTTTTTGAATGTTCATTTCAATAATGATTTTTCTACCATTTCTTTTGGAATTTTTCCAAATGAAAAATAAATTTGATATCTATAGTTATTTATTCTGAGGTTAAAATAAAAATAATTAATTCATTCTTATCATTTAAATCCTTACAGAAACTCATTTGAATTTAATATTAGTAATGATTACAAAAAAAATTGATTCCATGGGAAATTTTTTTGTTTTTGCATTAAATTTGATTTCATATTATGTCACCAGTAATTTTGAATATGTTATGATGGGTTTACATAGATAATGAACAATCAAATTTTGTAATTTTTATTTTTCATCAGATGATATGAATGATATTAGTGACTAAACATAATATATGATGGAACACTTTCTACGATCGGTTGTAGTCATCATTATTATGCATTATTTTTTTCATTGGTCATTTTTCATGACACTTACACATTAAAAAGTTCCTTGTATCTTATTATTCTATTTTCATAATTTATTATCCCCTTTTATTAATCATGATCCTTCTATTTTATGATATCATTTTATGCCTTTGGAATCCTATTCTATGATTTGTTATCATAATTATTCCATTACTAACCTTTTAAAATAAAACCTTTTGTTAATGTATTCTTCATGAAAACAAATTATTATTTATGATATTAATGGAATTTATGATTTCATAATGTATATTAAAATAAATACACTTAATTTTGGTTTCATATCATTTTATTATGTACCTAGTATTCTAAAGACACTAGGCCTCTCAATCCAAGGGATACACTTAACAGATTCTTATGTAATATATTATATAAACATATTTATGTAATTATCTAGTCAGTATTGTATGTTTTATAAAAATGTATAGTTATTTATAGTGATTAGGGAAGGAGTATATTTTTAAAAACCCCCAAGAATAATTCGTAGTGTGGTAAAACATAATTAAATTTTGGTGAAGTAGATAGTGAGTGGTTTCAATGTGATTGTATCATTTGATGTATAATATAAGTGCATGTGTATTTATAATAGATTCACATATTTGTAATAAAATAAAAAGAGATCATTTTTTAATAACTCAAATTATATGAAGTTCATAATAATGTTGTAATGAAACACACCTAGTTTGATACTCCCATCAGATATGCATTGGAAAATTCAAAAATATCTTTACGTAGAATTATAATGGAAATGAATTTGTTGTTATTTTAGAAAACATAATACTAATATTACCATAGAAAACCTAGATTTAATCTTATGGTTTCATAATATATCATATAACATTTATTTATATTTTATTTTTTCAATGTTCTTAGTTCCCAAATATACAATCTTGTTATTATAAGTATTCTCATCAGTATATTTATTTTCGATATAATTAATTAATAGAACTAAAACCAAATATTTAAATGTGTGCTCATTATCCTTTTGTAAAAATAAAAAATAAAAAATAGTTATAGTTCTAAAAAATAATTACTGTTATTCAGGATTAGTATAACTAGTAAAAAATAACTTTCAAATATAGAGTTTGAATAATATGTGAGAATAATAATTGGAGAAATACTTTCCTCTAATTTACATCACTCCTCCATAGTAAATGATTGTAGATTAAATCTCATATAAATCCTTATCATATTACTTTTAGTGGAATCTGATATACTTTTTTTCAATGGATTGGCTATCCTTATATAAAACCAACATCAATAGTCTAGATAGAAACACCACTCTAAACATACCATGTTATCATATATTATAGTACATGTGAATGGAGGGTAATTAATATCCCTTGTAATATTATAAAAAGGATCCAAATTTGAAAAAAAAAATTCTTCGAGTTTATTAATAAAAATTTAGAACAAGTTATCATGTGTTAAAAGGGCTTTCAAAAAATCCTTAATGAATTACTCCTCATAAGTCCACAACAAAAAACAATCAATAGTATCTAATATTCTAGAAGTTCCACATCAAGCTCATCTATATTATATCCTTATTTTATGGATCATAAAAAATGTAATTGGCTTCTAGATAAGCACATGAAGCCATAAAATAGTGGTTCTTGTTAATGTAAAGTCATTCAATTCAATGAGGTAACACATTCCATGGAATAATACAATATTGGATTGAAATCCCATCAACATCTTGTTAAAAATCATAATAAATCTGAACATAAATCGAATTTTAATGTGCAACATGTTTTAAAAAAAACATTAATGCCCAGAATTTATTGTTATAAAAAAAATTCCGATAAAATTTGATATAAAGACTTTAAAAATCCATAACAAATATGGAAAACACCGCCACAAACTGAGGGTACTAAAAAAACATAATCTATAAAATATATGATCACCATGATCAATAGGTCGATCAGAAGTATCCAATAGGTATATTTAAATACTAATAGCCTTCCTTTACAACATTTTACACACAAGATTGAAAGAGTATTTTGGTTATAAATACAATTTTGGAATCTGTTTTCACAAAGGAAGAAATGAAGATATCTGAATGAATGTATTTGATAACCACGTGAATATAAGAAATTAATTGTTTAACACAACAACATTCATAGTATTATAATTGTAAACAATGTAAGATCTATTAGAAATTTTTAACGTGGTCTATACTTTCTCACTATGGATAGGAATCGTAAAGTATTATAAGAGGCCATCAACATGGTTATCCTTGTAGATGTTGTTATTAAACATCACATGGATGTATCCTCAATAAACTGATATAAGTTAGAAATGAAAAATTCTTTTTCGGTTATATTTTATAGTTTTCATGCATATAAGAAAAGATGAATTAATATGAATACCTCTGTTCCGTTCTTGATTATGAGTGGGAATTATTATATTCTAGATTTTTTGGAGTAGTAATGTTATAAATGATTGAATATTAGGTAACATTATATTTTGAATCCATGTATTAGTGTTGAAGCTTCCTTCTCCATTTAAATTGAAAAATTACTTAGTATTCAGTTGATCATTCCTATTTGGGGACTATATTGCAATGTCTCTATCTAGAAAGTCATGCCATTAAAGCTCAATTGATATATAAGACATAATAATCATATCCTGACTGTACCTATAAGAAATAAATTTATTAATGGATAAGAGATATTTATTGGGAGGGACAACTATGTATTATTGAAAAGTGTTTTCAAGCCATTATGTTCTCCAATTATGAATAATATACTATTTTAAAATAATCCATTTTGAAGGGTCCATAAGTCCACTAAAATAATTACAGAATTAAGGCCATATTGTTGAAAAATATTATGAATATTTCCCATTAAAAACATCTCAATGAACATAATAGAAATAAACACAATATAATTTTCATAACATGCTAATCATTTCTAGTTGAATTTGGTGATGGTGGAATCATTAATGATATTGATATTCTTTAAGCCATATAATACCTTAACAATTGTTTTAATGAAATCAATCAATTACCCCATGGGAAGCTTCCCTTCATTTATAGTTCCAATCTATATTAAATTCTAGATAATATAATCATGAATTTTAATAAGAAATATGGTCAACCTTTGTAGAGATATTTTGTGGGAATATTAAGAAGTAATGACTAAATTATCCATGAACACACACACTACATGGGAAAAGAATTTTTATATTCCATTTGAAAATCTAATCAATAATCCAGATAAATTTTCCATAAGGGAGAATAATACAAATTTACCCAAAGAAATGGGGATATTATGATAGACAATGGGAAGGTCCCCCACCAAACACCATGTTTCCATGAAATCATATTTTATCATGTCACTAAGATTACTTTTTTGGAAAAATAAATATATTGTTTCAGACAGTATCATTCCCAGCACGTTATTTATAATGGATAGATATTACAATGATAGTAAATAACAATATTTAGAGTCCTACCCATGAAAGAGTATATCATAATCATATAGAATGTGAAAGGGTGTGTACATACCTTGACCAACCTTGATCCATTTTTAAAGACTTTGAATAACAATTTCATTAATTGATATTCTCCAATAAACATATACCATGAAAGAAATGGATAAATGAAGTGTTCATTTCTTTACTCCCTTATAACAGTGAATTATGCCTTTGGAGTATCTATTAAAAATTATGGAAAGCCTTATAAAATGGATAATGGTGTTGAATTCATTAATGTGACCAATTTTGAAACTATATTTTTTAGGATATTAATCGTAATTCTGTATTGTGGAATCTCAAATGATTTAGATATATTTATTTTGATAGAAATATTCACATTATTTTCTTTCCATTTTACCATGTTAACACTTTATGATATAGAGAAATGATAGTTTTGGAAACTCATTCAAGGGAAAAACCCAATATATTTTTCTATTATGATGTCGCAGACTAGGTTTCGCAATCTGGAAACCAATATTATTATTATAATTTGAAGAAAAATTGCACTCTATCTGATTTCCCATTTTTTAATGATCATATCCTACTTTTGAATGAGTGAAATAATGTTACACTTCAGACCAGAGGTCATAGACGCAAGGTTTATGATTTTCATCACAACAGTGATAACCTTAGTATGAATTATATCATTTTAGAACATGAATAATTTATTTTTGAACCATCGAGAAAAGGAGAGTTGTCAATGGTGGCCGGAGTGGATACTAAAGAGGGGGGGGGTGAATTGAGATCCAATTAAAAATTTTTGTTAAAAAGATGTCTATATAAATCCTCTAATTGAATTAATTAGATAAACTGTAGTGAATTTGTGATACAGTAAAGGGACAGTTTTGTTCTCAAGAGGTTGATTTGTTCTCAGTTAATGTATTCTGATGATTATATTAGATTTTGAAACTAACCTAATTCTTTAAAAAAATATAAACAATTGCTAGTTTAACTATCAGAGTTACTTTAAAATAAATTTGAATTTAAAGTACTTAGTAGTGGAATATTGAATATAGTTTAAAACAAAATAAACATGCACAATATTTTTACTATGAGGATCAATCTCAAGATGATACTTATTCCTCTCAAAAAAATTTATATAATTTTTGATCCACACCCTTGATCGTGGTTTACAACAGTATTCAGACTGTCCAGGTCCTCAGACCTCTAACATAGTTATACTTGGGAATAACCAAGACAATAGCACATAGGCTATCCAGGTCACACTTGACCTCTACAAAATACATAGTGGGAACTCAAAGGATTCAGAAGGTTTAAGTGAGGATTTTAGATATCCTCCTGTTATGCTCAGGCTTTAGTGGGTGTCTGAGATGAACAGAATCACACAGAGTACTCAAAAAGTAAATAAGAAAATCACAACAGAGATAAAAAGATATGATATGGGTTTAGAAGGCTCTGTGAGATGGAAATGCCTCTCTGGACTCCTTTTGGATTGAGCAGATGATGTTTGAGTCCTTTTATGAATTTTTCTGAGAAGCAAAGTGTCGTAGTTATGTCCCTTGACTTCCGTGTATTTATGTTTTACTGAAGAATGCAGTAGGCTTTGCAGCACATCAATGTCCCTCAGCTTTCTGCTAAATTTCTTCTCTTCTTTAAGCTCTGGTGCATATGTTCTTTTTTTATCAGATGCGAATCTTCGTATATCACCAAACCTAGCATCTTTTTAACTCCTTTTCCACACACTATTTTTTTCGCATCTTTTGTCTTTCCTTTTATAACTCAAGTGGTCCGAAAAAAGCATGATTTCTTCTACAGGTACGAGGTACGATTCCTAACATTTAGCACACATTATTTAATTAATAGCAGTTTCATTAAAATCACCAAATATGTCTGTTATTAAAAAAACATAAGTATGGTTTAGAGAAATGTTGACTAGTTTCCATCAGTAGCTCTCTCCAGTAGTGAGCTGGTAACGGTGGACTTGAGTCAGTATGTCTTGTGTCGGTATCTGTTACTCTTTATAACAGCAGCTCAGTGTATTGGTAGCTATTTCCATAAGTAGATATTCCTATCGGTGGCTCTTTTGTACTGGTGGCATTCTTGTATCAGAAGACTTTGTAGTAGTAGCTGTCTATTTGTATCACCAGACCTGTATCGGTAGTTGTCTGTCGGTATCTATCTGTGTCAGTGGACATTGTCTGTCTATATCGGTGGCTGTGTATTTTTATCAGTTGACTTCATATCGATAGATGTGTACGAGTGACGTTATGTCATATGAATCTTATTCTATCAGTGACCTTTACTTATCGGTAGACTATGTACCAGTAGCCCTGTACCAATGACTCACAAGATTAACACTTATATGTTCTATGAAAATCATATCCATATTGAGTTTGAATTATTTCAATGTATTTATAAACATTGATAAACATTGATTAACATATTCCAATTATTATTTTGATATTTTTGTTAACAAAATTTAACATATATATAGGATTATAAACACATATTAAAGCATAATTGAGATTATCAAAACATATTAAAGAATAGTTGGGATAATAAAAATATGTGAGGTTAACAATCTCCCACTTTTTGATAATAAAAAATTATGGTGCTATAAACCAAAATAATCATTAAGATATCAGTATAAAATACAATGTCTCTCATTTCTCAGTGTGAGTAATGACATTTTCAAATGTATCATAGAATATAGTATTATATGAAAATGTATCAGAGGTATGATAAAACTATATCAGAGATAGAATTATATTATGGTAAAATTAATTTATTATCATATTTCTCCCCCTTTCCTATGCTCATATGTCTCATATATATTATGCTCATATTTCTCCCACTTTTTGATTAGAATAACATAGGAAACAATGAATGAGAATAGTAACAAATGGTAAAAGAGAATAAGATCATATGTATTTTGTGGGAAAAAAGATATAGAGAAATAAAAAATTTATAAAAAAAGAGTACAAGTGATTCCTATCAAATTTCCTAGCCAATATTCAATCTACCTCATGAATATCCACTTTGGATTTGGCTTTGGGTTTGGAGGTATACTCAAAGTTGGGAACTCCAGAATGCACCACTAGAGGTTGATCAACAGAGACAGTTCCTGGCCTATAGAGGGTACTCCGTGGAGTAATCAAGGGTGTCAAGCTTCTGATAGCTTGAGCCGCTGTCATCTGAGGAATGCAGGAAGACTGAGCAGAGGTAGGAAAAACTGGAGGTGCAATGATAAGAGTATTGTATACATGCAAAAATGGCAGCAACAGATTCCTAAAGTCCATAATGATTCCTCTTTCTCTCTCTATAGCCGAGATAATGTCATCTTTGTTCTCCATAAACTTTTCTAGAGCAGGAGTCAACTCCCTAAGGTTTCTCACTTGTTCTCTGAAAGCATGAGTGACTGGATGTAGTTTCAAGTTCTCTAACAGATGCATGAAATAGTTGTAGAGCTGATGCTTTGAATAAACTTTCTGAAAGTAGAGATCAATCTTATCTTATATTTATTTTTGGGAAGTAGTAGCATCCCTCATATGCTTCTAAACAAATTTTCGGATATCTCTTGAGGTATATAGTACTTGAGAATCTGCTGAGATACTGGTACTAGCCTGACCAAGCTTCTCTTTCACCACAGCTCTAAATTTCCCAATATCTACTAAAGAACAGGGTGAACCTAGAGGTTTGAAAGTGAATGCAACAGTTTCCTTGAACGATTGGGTCAAACTACTTATCAACTTCTTGACAAGAAAATTCTGGGTGCTCACATACTCTTTGATATTCTACTTAAAAGCTTCAAACAAAACCATAAACTATTTTAATACACACTTCATATAATTTATGTCAGAAGCAACTTGGGTTTGGGAACAAGCCACGTTATGGAAGGAATCAACAGATTGCTTCAAAGAAATAATAGCCTCTCTCCATGTTTCAATATGAGTATGACATACTCTTATCTCATTCATCATCTCTGTCCTAGGGTCTAACACCATACATCCAAGGGAGAGTTCTAAATATTTTTCCATGTTGCTCATCTCTTCAAAAAAGAAAATCATTAAATCTGGAACAGATGAAGTCCAAGTCTCCTTCAACTCTGCCTTTAAAGACTCAAGTTCAGCCTTAGTAACTAGATTGTCATTCAAAACTACAGGTTCTCTTTATAACACAATAATAGCCATAGAGTCGTGCATAATAGATTGAATAGATGATATTAAAGACTTTTCCATTCTTCTTATCTCTTCAACAAATGATTTTTTTATGATCAGAAATCAATTGATCTAGATCATCTATTCTTATCACATCCTTAGGTAAAAACTTATAAAAGATATTATAGTTAAATTATGGTCTATTGATGGGTATCTCATCTTCAAAATTTGGATAGTCCATCCCAAAAACTATAAAACCTGGGTCTTCTGCCCAGTCTTTAATCACATGAGCTACTGAAACAGTTCCAAGTCTGACTGGATCCTCCCCCTCATTTTGTAAATTCTACTATATATGTATATAAATAGCACCCTCTGTAGCTCGGTCTTCCTTAGAAGAATTATCCACAACCATTTCCACTACTCCAACATGAGGCTCATCATGAATGGGTGTAGGTTCTGCCATCATAACTAGAAAAGCTTCTATAGGTATAGCAGTACTTCCAATCAATGGACTCAAACTCAAGATGTTCTCATCTGATCTATCAGAAACATGTTCTCCACTTTCATGGACTTCTTCTTCATTTTCTGGAGCAGACTGGTCTTCCTCATCATTATGGGCTTCTTCATTGCTTACTCCCAACATGGTTTCCTTTACAGATGATACAACTTCATCAACTGGACTTAGAGGTAGGTCAAGATCCCCTCTATCAGCTACAGAGGAATCCACTTCTTTAGTATCTTCATTATAATGAGGTTCCTCTTCATCGGGTCCAAGACATGGATCCCTCACATCTTTAGGCCTAGAAGGATGATCCACAGGATTAAACTTATCATATTACTTCCCTTCATCACCGACCCATTTTCTTCTCCATGTATTCCAATTGATATTCATGTATTTAAAAATGGTTTTGGTAATACAAAAGTTGACTTTCATAACCACTGTCTCATCCTGAGACTTAGCCACACCTCTTACCTTGATAATTACAGAGATTATCTTTGCAAAGAATAGAGCATTATTTTTTGACACTGGCCTAGTCATATATTCAATTTGAATCATTAAATTCCTACCCAAGTTTACCTTGACACCATGCATCAGCAAATTTAACAAATAAATATATGGGTATTTTATATTTTCAGAGTCCCCTCTTCTTGGATATAGCACATGATGGATGAACTTGAACAATAACCTATTCTCTCCATCCATTTCTACAGAAATTACTTTTGTTTGTATGATATCTCCTGTTAATTCTTCCAATAAAGCTTCATACTCAAGGATGTCACTGGTAGGAGGTGTTGATTTCGAGAAATACCCAAACTCACCTTCATGTAGAACTTTCAGGAACTCAGCCCACTCAATAGAAGAAAAAGATATTGCCCTGCAATTCACTGCTGATACCATCCTATTCTCAACATCTGATTTCTCAAAACGAAAAAACTCATATATTTATTTTATCTGCTTCAGATAATAAGGACCATTGTTATTCGAGAAGCACTCTACCCATTTCTGGTACTACAACACATATAGAACTAAAGACTTACTTATAATCATCCATTCCATGCATAGCTCTTACTCAACTACTATTTAACTATTAAAGAGGTGCGGATTTGTAGGTTTATTCACATTAGTGCCACCACTAGACTCTCCTTTTAGTCTTTTTTCATTCGGCTCATCATCCTTTTCGTTGACTGACGGTCTCTTCACTCTTCCCATTCTACGAATCGCGAGGCTTAGGGTTCGAGAGAAACGAATGTTTGGGTGCTAATACTTGAAGGTAAAAGGTTTTAGGTGGATAAATATGAGTTCAAGACTTATTTTTTATCATTTAGGAATTATAAAATAAATAAATAAATCATTATAATTAATATATAAATGATACTGATTCTGGCGGGTAAAGATACAAAATTTTAAAAACAGCACAACCTAACGGTAATACATACCTGTGAGGATTCCTAACTGTGAGGCATTTAACCGATGAGGTATGTTGGTGAGGTTCATACAGTGAGGTATAACAGTAAAGTTCATAACAGTGAGGTATAATAGTAAGGTTCATACTAGTGACGCATAACAGTGAGGTTCATATTAATGAGGTATAACTGTGAGTTTCATACTAGTTAGGTATAACGGTGAGGTTCATACCAGTGAGGTATAATAGTGAGGTTCATACTAGTGAGGTATAATAGTGAGGATCATACCAGTGAGGTATAATAGTGAGGTTCATACAAGTGAGGTATAATAGTGAGGTTAATACCAGTGATGTATAACAGTGAGGTTCATACCAGTGAGGTGTACTAGTGAGGATTCGGCTAACAATGAGGTTTAGGCTAACGGTGAGGATTAGGAAAATGGTGAGGATTTTTCTATACAAATTATATCATTCCTAACTCAAGTATAATCTAACTTAACATATCTGAACATAAAGGTTTGGTGAATATGTCAGCAAATTGATGTTAAGTACCTATAAATTCAAGAGTAATATCACCATTTTGGTAATGATCTCTCAAAAATTGCTGCCTTGCATCAAAATGATTGGTCCTAGAGTGAGACACGAGATTCTTATAGATGTTAATCACACTAGAGTTATGATAGTTTATAGACACATGTCTAAACTGATATTCGTAGTTCAATAATATATGTTTCATCCACATAATTTGTGCGCAGAAACTACTAGCAGCAATATATTCTACTTCAGCAGTAGAAAATGAAATAGAGTTCTGATTTTTTACTACACCATGATAATATGGACTTACCTAGAATATGACATGTTCCAGAAGTACTCTTTTTATCTAACTTCTAACCAGAAAAGTCCACATCTGAATAACTTATTAAATCGAATTATTTTCCTTTTTGATAAAATAATACTATGTTAGTAGTATGATTATGATATTTTAAAATTCTTTTAACAACAATAATGATTGACTATTTTGGATTAGCTTGAAATATATGACACATAAACACCCTAAACATAATATCTGGTTGACTAGAATTAAGGTAATGTAGACTCCCTATCATACCTCTATAGTTGGTTTGATCCAATGGTTTTCCAGTTTCATCAGCATCCAACTTACAACTTGTACCCATATGTGTATCACTTTCCTTAATACAATATAAACCAAAACGTTTTAATAGGTCCTTTATATATCTATTTTGATTTAAAATAGTACTATTTTCATTTTAAAAAACTTGAAATCCAAGAAAATATTTCAGTTCTCCCATTAAACTCATTTCGAATTCATTTTGCATACTTTTTGAAAAGTCAATACACAACGCATTTTTAGAAGGTCCAAAAATAATATCATCAACACAGATTTATAGTATCAAAACATCTTTGAAAATTATTTTAATAAAGAGAGTTGGATTAGAAATTCCTTTAGAAAATCCTTTTGAAATAAGAAACTTACTAGGTCTATCATACCAAGATCATGGGGCTTGTTTTAAACATATAACGATTTATAGAGCTTAACAACATGATTTGGAAAATGAGGATCAGTAAATTCAGGTGGTTGTTCAACAAAAACATCGTCAATTATAAAACCATTTAGAAAAGAACTTTTAATATCCATTTGATATAACTTGAAATTCAGATGAGAAACACAGGAATGTAAAATCCAAATAGCTTCTAATCTAGCTATAGGTGCAATTTTTTTCTCATTGTCTATTCCTTACTCTGGACTATATCCTTATGCAACTAGCCTTTCATTGTTTCTAACTATATTTCCAGACTCATTAACTTTATTTCTAAATACCCATTTAGTGCCTATGGTTAAAGTGTCTTTAGGTCTGTCAACTAATTCCCAGACATTGTTTCTTTCAAATTGATTTAATTCTTCATGCATAGAAATTACCCAAAGTACATCATTGATTGCATCATTGATATTTTTAGGATCTCTCTATGAAAGAATGTTTTGACATTCAACCTCATTTCTTAGAGAAATTATGGTCTGTGTCCCTCTATCATGATTACCAACAACATCATCTAAAGGAAGATTCTTTAGAATCCTAGTTGATCTAGTAAAGGTATGACTAGAAATTTCAGGTTCTTCTCAATGCTCGAGTTCACCAGGAGCAGATTCTGGAATATTTCCAGAAGTGGTTGTCTTTATAACAGGTTCAATGATTTTTTCATTAAGGTACATAATAGACCGATCTTATTCAATATTTTCAAGAGAAAACTTAGGTTCATGTGGATCAGTTTCATCAAATTTTATGTGAATAGATTCTTCCATAGATTTGGTTCTTTTGATAATGAATCTATAAGATTTACTTGTTATAGTGTATCCTAGAAATATTCGCTCACCACTTTTACAATCAAATTTGTCAATATTATCCTTAGTATTATGAATAAAGACTTTGCAACCAAAAACTCTAAAGTAACTCACTTTATATTTCCTATTATTCCACAGTTCATAAGGGGTATTTTTTAGAACATGTCTAATCGAGACTCTATCTATAATATAACAAGATTTATACACAGCTTCTACCAAAAAATAAATAGGTAAAACAAACTCATTGAGCATATTTTGTGTAATTTCATGAAGGATTCTACTTCTTCTTTCTACTACACCATTCTGTTGAGGTGTCCTAGTGGCAAGAAAAGATGTGAATATTGCCATTGTGTGAGCAGTAAGATTAAAAATCATGATTTTCCAACTCAAGACCATAGTCACTTTTCAAGGTCTAAATTTTAAGTCCACTTAGGTTTTCTACAGACTTGGAATATTTCATAAAATTAGAACAAGCTTCAGTTTTTTGAGCAAGAAAGTATAACCAAGTGTATCTAGAAAATTAATCTACTATGACATAGACTTAGTGCTTCCCATTTAAACTAGAAACTATGGAAGTTCAAAACAAGTCCATGTGAACCATCTCGAGAGGTTGAAAAGTTGAAACTTCTTTCATTGATTTGAATGAAACTTTATGTTGCTTTCCCTTTTGACTGGGAGTACAAACTTTTTCTGATGGAAATTTTAGTTGAGGTAGGTCTTTAACTAAAATTTTCTTAGTCAGTTTCATAAGTGAATGAACATTGCAGTGTCCAAATATGTAGTGCCATAGCCAAGACTCATTATGAAAATCATTCAAATAGGTAACCTTCTATTTGGCTAAAGAATTTAAATCTACAGCATATATATTTTCATTTCTCAAGGTAATAAATAAAAAAACATTTTTAGAATCAAATACGTGGGAAGCATCATTTTTAAATTTAACATTGATACCATCATCACACAACTAAGAAGTGCTTAACAGATTGTATTTTAATCCATAAAAAATAAAACTTTTGAAATTTCAACTGAATAAGTGTTACCAATCTAGCCTAAGAAAATCATTTTTCCTTTTGAATTATCACCAAAGGTGACATGCCCTCCATCAACATTGAATAATCTCATAAAACATGAAAAGTATCCTATCATATGTCTTCAACATCCACGGTCCAAGTACCATGACTTCCTACAAGAACTTTTTAAGCAAGTTTCCTGCAAAACATGAATAAATATAAATTGATTTTGGTACTCTGATTTTCTTGGTTACATATAGGTTAACAAGAAAAACTTTTTGTACACAAATTTTTCAAATGGGTTTCATATGATCAATAGATTCAATATATTTTGAAAGATAATCTTTGTTTGATCTATAACTATGTGAATAACTAGTTGAGGGATATGAATTTCTAAAACTGGAACTAGAATCATACTGTCCAATTTTATGAATAAATTTATTCTTAACAAGCTGTCTTTGTCCAGTTTGATTGCCTAAACTAGTATTATTCTTTGGTGAAACTTGTTTTCCAAGCATTTGAGTTAGAGTATTCTTAACATTTGTGAACTTCTCTAAATCTATTATAATTTTCTCATTGGAAAATTTTATTTGAGTATTCTCCTTTAATAGTGGATCATTATTTTCCTATTCTACTTCTAATACAGATTTGACAGTGCTAGTGAAATCATAATATTTCTTTACGGTTTTATACTTATCTTTCAGTTCAGTGTAGGTATATTATAATATATTATTGTATTCAAATAACTCTTCACTAGACATGTTTTCAGAATCAAAATCCTCTCAAGAATAATAATAATTTAAATCAAGAGTATCCAGTGTTACCTATGATGTCTTTGTCATGAAACACATATTAGATTTTTGAGATTTTTCATTCTGAGTAGAGTCAGAATCAGTAAAACTATCTTCAGAAGCACTCCAGGTTGCTTTAATTTCTTTTTTATATTTTTTGTCCTTATACCCATATTTCTTCTTGTATTTTAACATTAGATAGTAATCATTCACATTTATTTTCCTCTTGCATTCATAACAGACAATGTCATCACTTTTATAAGTCCTTTTCCAATCTTTCTTCCAATGACCATTATTGTCATGCATTCCCTTCTAATTGGATTCTCTGAAAAACGTATTCATTCTATAGATCTTCTTAAATCTTCTGGCTATCAGAGTCATTTCAGCATCGTTGTCTGATTCACTTTCATCACTTCTTGAGCTATCACTTTCACTTTGAATTATTCCTTTGTCCTTGTTTTTTGTAGCAGAGGTCTTGAAGGCTACTGATTTCATTCTTGGTTCGTCATATTCTTCCATGATTACCATATGTTCTTCCTCATACATTATTATCATACCAATAAATTCTTTAACATGTAGTGAACTTATATCACATGATTCTCTTATTGAAATTGATGTGCCTCTCTGTAACGCCCCGACCCCAGCTACCCAGAGTCGGTGCATTAATTACATAACATTGGCATGATCACAAGAAAGATCAAATCCCGAAAGACCGATTGGTTTAGTAGCCTTGGAAACACTAGATATAATCATAAAGTTTTACATTACATTTCAAAGTGAAAAACTACTACAACAACAAAGTCTTCATATCCACACTATTAACCCCTCATAATATCCCTGCAAGTCATTCATAATTTACTTCTTCACTACCTGGGAAAAATAAAACATAGAAAAGGGGTGAGCTCAAATGCCCAGTAAGGATAACAATATAGAGGAAACTTTCATAAATAAAAATAAACATTTAAGGAAATGTATAACTAAAACAAAAGCCTTTTAAAATTGAACATTTAACATAGTATGGCATAAATAAAATGAAATAATGCCATTTACTTATTCACATGGATATTCTACTAATCGAATAATCACATGCAAAAATCAATAACCACTTTCATAATGTTGGAATGCATAATGCCAGACTATCATAACCACATAGCCAAGGCCTCGTGCCAAGACTACAAATAAGATTTTGTCAAGGCCTTGTGCCAAGACACTAGTTTGTCTCATGAGACCTACTGATGCATCGAGGAGCTATAGCGGGCTCCACCCGTCACTTATTAAGTCCAATGCATTCCCATATGAAAAGGTTTAAACATAACATAAACATTCGTATTAAAAATAGCATACGAAATGTCAATAATTTCACCATAAACTATGAATGGTATAAAAATAGCACATCCATAGTCAAACATATCACAAAACCTTCAATACAATATAGAAGTTTTGTATCATAATAAATCAACTTCAAATAATCTTAAAATCCATCAAAGGATGTTGACATAGATGAAATCAAAATTCTTTTTAAAGAAATATCTCCTTTTATTTTGAAATCATTTAAGATCCATATAAAATAAAACATTTTATTTGAAAATATTCTTATAAGCTTGTAAGGAAAGATTTGAAGATTTTATAACGGCGTAAAATAACCGCACCCGCCGTATAAGTTAAAAAAACATTCTTACCTCAATTCGGTCGAAAAGGTTAAAAAGGACCTTGTTTCGAAAACGACGGAAAGATTCCTTTATAAACCTCTTATAAAAAGTAAAACAAGGGTATAAATGACTTTAACCCATATTCTTGTAAATAGTAAAAATGTTTTGAAATACATTTTTAAGAAACATGGATGTGGATGATAAAGATATCCCAGTAGATTATTACGTATAAACAACCTCGGATAATGAAGAGATTGTGAAATAAACCCTTACCTTGTACTTTCCTTTGTTGGGGTAGGTTAACCTCCTGTATAATGGTGAAATAATTGTTATTAAATTATACAAGAATCATAAACATTAGTATGATATCATATATGATCTTTTAACATTGCTTTATTAATAATATCTTAGTATTATCGTCGTTTCGGGTGATAATCGATTCGTTCTTCTTAAATGTTTGGTTACGTAAGACATGTTTGTAATGGATGGATTATATCTTATTCATAATTAGAATGATATTAACATTATTTTTAACCCTAAAATGAGAATAATACTTGAATGGATATGATGGAGAATGAATCTTATCGCGTTCGTGGAGACGGTAGTCCGTACGTACGCACGAACGCTACTTCCATTTAAGTCAAATCCAAATGATAAATAGGTATATTACTATTACAGTATAATATAATATTTTATATATGTTACTTAAGTTCATTAACACCATCCTTTGTACGTTCCATGTGTGGTATGAACGAGTCATATCATTTTAAGGGGGCGGTAGTCCGCACTTCCTCAAATGAAATTATCGTATGTATATACAACATGAAACGAATAATGGTATGAAATAAAATGGAATTACAGAAGCTTATATATAAAATATATATCATTAATATCATATTTAATTACAGTGCCATCATAATGGCCACCATGAGAGGCGGTAAGATGTTTTTGAACAATCATCGTTTCGTGAGGCGTTAGTTTGCCATCCACAGAAACATTATGTTCATCATCCATTAAATGGAGTTGTGTGTATGTGTAGCTTGAATCCTTCTTATAAAAACATCTTAGTATATTTAGGATACTGGTGTTGTTACAAAAGAAAGGAAATAAAAAGATTTTGGGGGTTGAAGATGCAAAATAAATGAAAATAATTTAATAGAAATCGTTACCTTTAATTTAGGTAACTCACTTTGGTTGGAACCAAAGGACTTCTTGAAATGCTTTCTGCCTAAGGGGAAGCTTCAAGGAGGAGGAGAGGGATGTGGGGAGCTTAGTTGGGCAGAGTTTGGACGATCCAAGTGGCTTGAGAGGTGTGAGGAATGAGTAGAAGTGGTCTCCTTTTATAAGGGAGAGGAGGGGCTCTTTATGAATGTGTGAAAGTATTACTTTATAATATATTTGTATTCGGTTTATAATGGTCCAAAAATCATTGAGGTCGAAGATAAGATGACTCATATTCTAAATAACATCAACCAATAAGAATTTTACAGGTTTTAGATAATATTTTAATCATTATAATCTTATTTATTTAAATGATTTATTAATGAGGTAAACATTGCATCATTATTGTGTCATTAATAATTTAACTTATATGATGTCTAAAAATTATAAATATAATATCCTCAGGTAGGAAATCTTTTTAGCTTTCTAATGAATATTTATAATCGAAAATCCAACATGTATATCCCTATATAAAAATTGTTCTTCTAAAAGATGTAAGCTTATGCCATTTTTATTTTTATTTTAGCTTTATTAATATAATGTGTCATTATCACTTACAAGTGGATCCATGGGGTCCCAAAATAGACCCAAAGATGCCCATGGTCGACCATGTATCAACCAATAGGTTTGAGACACGTTTTAGGGTAATTTAGTATTATTATAATATTATTTATTTAACCCTTATTTACCGGATTTACCCTTAACCATGGTAAATAAAATATTTACCGCAGTAATTATTCAAAATGTCTAAAAATAAAAGTTACCTATTTACGCAATTTGAACATCCTGATTCCAAATATGGAATCCATTTTTCTAAATTCAAAACACAGAAGTGGCAGAAATTAATTTAAAATTAATTCCCGCTGTCAAAACAAAAAGCGTGTTTTTAAGAGATAATAACTATCAAAAGATTGACACTTGTTTATGTTCGGTTTAATTGTAAAATTATGTCCAATGACCAAGATGGTAAAAATATATTCTAAATATACTTTAAAACTACTCAAATTCACAATTTATCACTATTAATTATTTTGATTAAAAAAGTTGTTTTTAATTAAAATTTAGTAATTTTCACTATTCATCAAAATATGAAAGTTATCCGAAATGTACCAAAATTTCACCCTAGGATAATTTTGATATTCCGATTCCAAAAATAAAGTCCATTTTGAAATATAGAATATATATGATTTCAAAAAGTAGGTATTACTATTTACAACGGCTAGTTTAATTAGTTGTGGTGTGTGTTAGAACTCGAGGTTGCGTACAACACACGCTATCGCATTATTCGAAGGGAAACGTACCGTAGAAGCTTGGGGTGTTACATTCTCCCCTCCTTCAAATAATTGCGTCCTCGCAATTTCTAGGGTATTACTGCATAAAAAGACTCGGGAGGTTCTTCATCATAAGTTCCTCGGGTTCCCACGTTGCCTCTTCCATCTTATGATTTCTCCACAAAACTTTTACCAGACGCGTCGTCCGGTTTCTCAGTACTTGTTCTCTTGTATCAAGAATCCTGACGGGCTCTTCACAATAGGAAAGATCGGGTTCCAGTTCTAATTTCTCATAGGTGAGTACATGCGTTGGGTCAGGCATGTATTTCCTCAACAAAGATACGTGGAACACATCGTGAACTTTGGAGAGACTTGGCGGCATTGCCAATCGGTAAGCTACAACCCCAATTCGTTTTAGAATTTCGAAAGGTCCGATGTACCTGGGACTCAATTTACCTTTCTTACCAAAACGTATGACTCCCTTCCACGGAGATACCTTTAGGAAAACATGATCACCGACTTGAAATTCCAAATCCTTCCTTCGATTATCGGCATAGCTCTTCTGCCTACTTTGAGCTGCTTTGATGTGATTTTGGATTGCTTTCACCTTTTCCACCGTTTCCTCCACCAGCTCTGGGCCTACAAGTTTTCTTTCACCGACGTCATCCCAACAGGTTGGTGTACGACATCTCTTTCTGTATAACGCTTCATATGGTGCCATCTGAATACTCGAATGGAAGCTATTGTTATAGGAAAATTCTACCAGAGGTAATATGGATCCCACATACCCTGAAAGTCATGTGAGCAAGATCTCAACATGTCTTCTAAGGTTTGAATAGTCCGTTCTGATTGTCCGTCTGTCTGAGGGTGGTAAGCAGTGCTCAAATGAAGTTCAGTATCCAGGGATTTCTGAAGACTTTTCCAAAATCTTGAAGTAAAACGGGGATCACGATCAGAAACAATTGATAGGGTTACTCCATGAAGTCTGACAACTTCATTAATATATAGTCTTGCTAGACGTTCCAGAGGTAGATCTTCTCTTATAGCAAGAAAATGTGCTGACTTGGTAAGACGTTCAACAATAACCCATATTGCATCGTTCCTTCTAGGAGTCTTTGGTAGCCCCATGACAAAGACCATCGTAATATTGTCCCATTTCTACTCTGGTATGGGAAGAGGTTGCATGACTCCTCCAGGCTGTTGCCTTCCAGCTTTCACTTGTTGACAAACCATACATCTTGATACAAAATCAGCAATCTCCCTCTTCATGTTGTCCCACCAAAAATGTTCCTTCAAATCTCTATACATTTTGGTGCTCCCAGGGTGTATAGAGAAATTGGAACTATGAGCATCATCCAGTAATTCCCTTTTCAGATCAGGTAAATCGGGAACACAAAGTCTCTTTCCAAATTTCAAAGTTCCATCTTCATACACAAAGTCTCTCAATCTCCCATCATTCACAGCTTTAATCTTCTTCTGAAATTCTTCATCATCGGTCTGAGAACTCTTAATCCTTTCTAGTAAAGATGGTTTGGCAACCATTTGAAAAAGCATTGATGTTTCACCTTCCCTGGTTATTCCCATGTCCATCTTCACTAGATCCATGAAAATTGGATCCCTTTCAATTCTCATCATGTTCAAAACTCCATGGTCTTTTCTGCTCAAAGCATCTGCCACCTTGTTTGCCTTCCCCGGGTGGTAGTGTATCGTACAATCATAATCCTTGAGTAATTCAAGCCATCTCCTTTGCCTCATGTTGAGTTCTTTTTGTGAGAAAATATACTTCAAACTCTTGTGATCAGTATAAATCTCACATTTTTCACCATAGAGGTAGTGCCTCCATATCTTCAATGCAAAGATCACAGCTGCTAACTCAAGATCATGAGTAGGATAGTTTTGTTCATGAATTTTCAACTGTCGTGATGCATAGGCAATAACTCTATCATTCTGTATAAGGACACAACCAAGTCCTTTCTTCGATGCATCACTATAAATAACGAACCCATCATTCCCCGATGGTAGAGTCAATATAGGAGCATTGACTAATCTTCTCTACAGTTCTTCGAAACATTCTTCACACTCTTTTGTCCAAACAAATTTAACCCCTTTACGTGTGAGCTTCGTTAATGGGTTAGCCAATCGGGCAAAATTCTGGACGAAACGTCGATAATAACCTGTCAAACCAATAAAACTACGTACCTCAGTTATACTCGTAGGTTCTGGCCATTCTTGGATTGCCTTGGTCTTAGAAGGATCAACAGAGATTCCATCTTTAGAGACAATATGGCCAAGAAAAGAAATCTCCTGAAGCCAGAATTCACACTTGCTAAACTTCCCATATAATTCATGCCTCCTCAGAGTCTTCAAGATAATGTGCAAGTGATTTTCATGATCTTCATAGGTTTTGGAGTATACCAAGATATCATCAATAAATACCACCACAAATTCATCAAGATACTCCTTGAAAACTCTATTCATTAGATCCATGAATACAGAGGGTGCATTAGTTAATCCAAACGGCATTACAGTAAACTCGTAATGCCCATACCTGGTTCGAAATGCTGTTTTCGGAATGTCTTCCTTCTTCACACACAACTGATGGTATCCAGATCGAAGGTCAATCTTTGAAAAGTATTGAGCTCCATGCAGTTGGTCAAATAAATCATCAATACGAGGTAGGGGATACTTGTTCTTTATCGTTATAGCATTGATCTCCCTGTAGTCAATACATAACCTTATAGATCCATCTTTCTTTTTAACAAAAAGAACAGGGGATCCCCATGGAGAAACACTAGGGCGAATAAATCCCATATTAATCAATTCCTCTAGTTGCTTATTTAGTTCGACTAACTCTACAGTGGCCATTCTATAAGGGGTCTTCGATATAGGCCTTGATCCAGGAATTAAATCAATGGAAAACTCTACTTCTCGTTCTGGAGGATGTCCAGGTAAATCTTCCGGAAATACATCTACAAACTCTTTTACAACAGGTACATCATCTATTTGAACATTCCTTTCCTCACCCGCAGTTATTTCATTCTCTTCCTCCCCAATAATTGAATTTAGTTGAGCTACTGGGGGTGGATCTAAATAAGAATTAGGTGGTGACGATTCTGCTCTAAAAATAAGGTGTTCCTTATCATTATCATCAAGAATCGTAACCTCTTTCTTCTTACAATAAATCTTCGCATCATAGTCCGAAAGCCAGTCCATACCGAGGATTATATCAAACTCAATCATAGGTATGACGATGAGATCAGCAGATAAAGAAAATTTATGTGCTCTAATGGGGACTGATTCACAAAACTTTGTTGCAACGATACTTCCCTTAGGAGTTTTAACCGACAACTCCCTTATTAAATCAAATTGGAAATATCTAATTTTCTTAGCAAACTGGGAATATATGAAACAATGCGATGATCCAGAATCAAATAATGCATTTGCTAAACTTGATGAAACCATTAAATTACCTGCCACCACGTCTTTCGGAGTTTCTACCTCAGCAGTAGTGATAGCATAAGCCTGGCCTTGATCCCTTGGCCTTTTCTGAGGTAAGTTCTCCTGACGCTTAGGACATGCATTTGCATAATGCCCCATCTCCCTGCAATTGTAGCACTGAACGTTGGTAGCTTCCTTCTTCCCCTTGCAATCATGAGCTTGGTGGCCTTTTTCACCACACTTGTAACAGACTCCCTTTCCCTTCAACCAAGTACCAGGATGTTTCTTCCCGCATTTACCACAAGATGGATATTCAACCTTTCCCTTCTTCCCCTTATTTCCATTCCCAGATTGATCAGCAGGTCTCTTCTTCTCTTGCTTCGCTTTAAAGTCATAAGACTTAGAGAATTCTTTTTCGGTCTTGATAGCACATGAGACAATGTCTTCGTACGACGAAAAGGATTGTGAGACTAATGCTCGACGGAGAAATGGTTTTAACCCATCAAAGAAACGATCAATCTTACTTCTTGGGTTGCGAATATAATCTCCAGCATACCTCGCTAACCTTGTAAATTTAGCCTCATACTTTGTGACATTATCATCCTCCTTTTGTCTCAGACTCAGAAATTGCCTTTCCATATCTGCTCGATGGTCGCGAGGAAAGTATTTTTCTAAAAACAGATCTTTGAACTCCCTCCATTCCATGTTTGATACTTCATCATCTTCCTTCATGTTTTGAATCAATGACCACCATTGATCAGCATCTCCAGTGAGGCGGTAAACTGCCATGATAACTTTTTCCCTTTCACTGCTCCCCAAAGCCTGAAATATTTTCTCTAGGGAAAATATCCATTGCTCAGCTACTAAGGGATTTGTATTCCCATTGAACGTTGGTGGTTGTTGCCTCATGAATTGATCTAACATTGATCCTCCACGCTGCGGATCAGGGTGCTCCATACAGGTAAGGTTATTATTCATTACCTGAGTAAGTTGTCCCAGTATGGTGATTAGCTGATCGGCACCAGTTGCATCACCAGCCCCACTATAATTATCTTGAGCAGGAGGGCAATCCCTACTTGGAGTGCGTGCATTGATACGGTTTCCATTTCTTCCACTAGGCACCATTTCTAAACAATGGCATAAACTAGACCAGTTTATGAATCAAAATACATGATCCCATACTTATAAAACACTTAACATAAATTGAACTATTTATGGATATAATCCATAATCATAAAAATGTTTTCTTTGAGAAAGTATATACTCATAAACCCTTCATAATGATTTGTAAAGAAAATGAGAGTTATCCTAAGCATATCCCCCGGGAGTGTCGTAACCCAGAGTGCAGCAAGGCCCGTTGTCGTGCACCAGTTCCCGTTCGAGTCTAGCTCAAAGCGGTGTTTTCGGGTTTTACCCCTAGGTACATCTGTGCCAGAGCCGCCTCTACCTGCTCGTATCCAGACAGGGATGTATTGCTCGGAAAACTCACAAAATCTCTACAATACCAAAATTCTAGGAAGTTCTTCTATACTAATCCTCAAAGTTCATCTTAAGTCTACGTGCTCTAATCAGAGTTTATCTAAATCTAGCTTCCAAGGTTTGTACTAAACCTCCTCTGATACCAACTGTAACGCCCCGACCCCAGCTACCCAGAGTCGGTGCATTAATTACATAACATTGGCATGATCACAAGAAAGATCAAATCCCGAAAGACCGATTGGTTTAGTAGCCTTGGAAACACTAGATATAATCATAAAGTTTTACATTACATTTCAAAGTGAAAAACTACTACAACAACAAAGTCTTCATATCCACACTATTAACCCCTCATAATATCCCTGCAAGTCATTCATAATTTACTTCTTCACTACCTGGGAAAAATAAAACATAGAAAAGGGGTGAGCTCAAATGCCCAGTAAGGATAACAATATAGAGGAAACTTTCATAAATAAAAATAAACATTTAAGGCAATGTATAACTAAAACAAAAGCCTTTTAAACTTGAACATTTAACATAGTATGGCATAAATAAAATGAAATAATGCCATTTACTTATTCACATGGATATTCTACTAATCTAATAATCACATGCAAAAATCAATAACCACTTTCATAATGTTGGAATGCATAATGCCAGACTATCATAACCACATAGCCAAGGCCTCGTGCCAAGACTACAAATAAGATTTTGTCAAGGCCTTGTGCCAAGACACTAGTTTGTCTCATGAGACCTACCGATGCATCGAGGAGCTATAGCGGGCTCCACCCGTCACTTATTAAGTCCAATGCATTCCCATATGAAAAGGTTTAAACATAACATAAACATTCGTATTAAAACTAGCATACGAAATGTCAATAATTTCACCATAAACTATGAATGGTATAAAAATAGCACATCCATAGTCAAACATATCACAAAACCTTCAATACAATATAAAAGTTTTGTATCATAATAAATCAACTTCAAATAATCTTAAAATCTATCAAAGGATGTTGACATAGATGAAATCAAATTTCTTTTTAAAGAAATATCTCCTTTTATTTTGAAATCATTTAAGATACATATAAAATAAAACATTTTCTTTGAAAATATTCTTATAAGCTTGTAAGGAAAGCTTTGAAGATTTTATAACGGCGTAAAATAACCGCACCCGCCGTATAAGTTAAAAAAAACATTCTTACCTCAATTCTGTCGAGAAGGTTAAAAAGGACCTTGTTTCGAAAACGACGGAAAGATTCCTTTATAAACCTCTTATAAAAAGTAAAACAATGGTATAAATGACTTTAACCCATATTCTTGTAAATAGTAAAAATGTTTTGAAATACATTTTTAAGAAACATGGATGTGGATGATAAAGATATCCCAGTAGATTATTACGTATAAACAACCTCAGATAATGAAGAGATTGTGAAATAAACCCTTACCTTGTACTTTCCTTTGTTGGGGTAGGTTAACCTCCTGTATAATGGTGAAATAATTGTTATCAAATTATACAAGAATCATAAACATTAGTATGATATCATATATGATCTTTTAACATTGCTTTATTAATAATATCTTAGTATTATCGTCGTTTCGGGTGATAATCGATTCGTTCTTCTTAAATGTTTGGTTACGTAAGACATGTTTGTAATGGATGGATTATATCTTATTCATAATTAGAATGATATTAACATTATTTTTAACCCTAAAATGAGAATAATACTTGAATGGATATGATGGAGAATGAATCTTATCGCGTTCGTGGAGACGGTAGTCCGTACGTACGCACGAACGCTACTTCCATTTATGTCAAATCCAAATGATAAATAGGTATATTACTATTCCAGTATAATATAATATTTTATATATGTTACTTAAGTTCATTAACACCATCCTTTATACGTTCCATGTGTGGTATGAACGAGTCATATCATTTTAAGGGGGCGGTAGTCCGCACTTCCTCAAATGAAATTATCGTATGTATATACAACATGAAACGAATAATGGTATGAAATAAAATGGAATTACAGAATCTTATATATAAAATATATATCATTAATATCATATTTAATTACAGTTCCATCATAATGGCCACCATGAGAGGCGGTAAGATGTTTTTGAACAATCATCGTTTCGTGAGGCGTTAGTTTGCCATCCACAGAAACATTATGTTCATCATTCATTAAATGGAGTTGTGTGTATGTGTAGCTTGAATCCAACTTATAACAACATCTTAGTATATTGAGGATACTGGTGTTGTTACAAAAGAAAGGAAATAAAAAGATTTTGGGGGTTGAAGAAGCAAAATAAATGAAAATAATTTAATAGAAAACGTTACCTTTAATTTAGGTAACTCACTTTGGTTGGAACCAAAGGACTTCTTGAAATGCTTTCTGCCTAAGGGGAAGCTTCAAGGAGGAGGAGAGGGATGTGGGGAGCTTAGTTGGGCAGAGTTTGGATGAGCCAAGTGGCTTGAGAGGTGTGAGGAATGAGTAGAAGTGGTCTCCTTTTATAAGGGAGAGGAGGGGCTCTTTAGGAAAGTGTGAAAGTATTACTTTATAATATATTTGTATTCGGTTTATAATGGTCCAAAAATCATTGAGGTCGAATATAAGATGACTCATATTCTAAATAACATCAACCAATAAGAATTGGACAGGTTTTAGATAATATTTGTATCATTATAATCTTATTTATTTAAATGATTTATTAATGAGGTAAACATTGCATCATTATTGTGTCCTTAATAATTTAACTTATTTGATGTCTAAAAATTATAAATAAAATATCATCATGTAGGAAATAGTTTTAGATTTCTAATGAATATTTATAATCGAAAATCCAACATGTATAACCCTATGTAAAAATTGTTCTTCTAAAAGATGTAAGCTTATGCCATTTTTATTTTTATTTTAGCTTTATTAATATAATGTGTCATTATCACTTACAAGTGGATCCATGGGGTCCCCAAATAGACCCAAAGATGCCCATGGTCGACCATGTATCAACCAATAGGGTTGAGACACGTTTTAGGGTAATTTAGTATTATTATAATATTATTTTTTTAACCCTTATTTACCGGATTTACCCTTAACCATGGTAAATAAAATATTTACCGCTGTAATTATTCAAAATGTCTAAAAATAAAAGTTACCTATTTACACAATTTGAACATCCTGATTCCAAATATGGAATCCATTTTTCTAAATTCAAAACACAGAAGTGGCAGAAATTAATTTAAAATTAATTCCCGCTGTCAAAACAAAAAGCGTGTTTTTAAGAGATAATAACTATCAAAAGATTGACACTTGTTTATGTTCGGTTTAATTGTAAAATTATGTCCAATGACCAAGATGGTAAAAATATATTCTAAATATACTTTAAAACTACTCAAATTCACAATTTATCACTATTAATTATTTTTATTAAAAAAGTTGTTTTTAATTAAAATTTAGTAATTTTCACTATTCATCAAAATATGAAAGTTATCCGAAATGTACCAAAATTTCACCCTAGGATAATTTTGATATTCCGAATCCAAAAATAAAGTCCATTTTGAAATATAGAATATATATGATTTCAAAAAGTAGGTATTACTATTTACAACGGCTAGTTTAATTAGTTGTGGTGTGAGTTAGAACTCGAGGTTGCGTACAACACACGTTATCGCATTATTCGAAGGGAAACGTACCGTAGAAGCTTGGGGTGTTACACTCTCCATCTGTCTGGAAGACTTCTGAGTAACCTCATGATTCGCTCTATTGCTGGAACAACCTTTCCCAGTAAACTCATTGTATTAACTATCTCATTGAAACTGAGATACATGTTATAAATAGGTTCACTAGGTTTCATTTTAAGGTTTTCATATTTAATAGTGTATGTTTTTATTCTCTTTTCCTTAACATTGATTGTTCCTTCATGAGAAACACCCAAAGTTTCACAAATTTCATATGATTTTTTACACGTAGATATTTTATTAAAGTCTTCATATCCTAAAGCACAATACAAAGCATTCATTAAATTACTATTATTATTGTAAGCTGTTCTAGTAGGTTCATCCCTAGTAGTTCTTTCAGTTTCTGGGATCTTATATTGAGTGTCTATAGCAGTCCAGATGTAAAATTCCATACTTTCTAAATGAATTTTCATTTTCAGTTTCCATTGGTCATAACTAACACCATTAATAAAATGTGACATGTTAGTAGACTCACCTTATAATATATAATATATAATTAGATTTTAGAAAATATATTTAAAGAGATAAAATTTAGAACTAACATAAATTTAAGTTATTTAAGATACAGATAAAATCAATTTTTAAAAACAGAGGGTTTGGAATACCTTTATTAATAACCTACCTCTGATACCAAGTGTTGGTCGGAGTGGATACTCAAGAGGGGGTGAATTAGGTTCCAATTAAAAATCTCCGTTAAAAATATTTCTATTAACATTCTCCAATTTAAATAATAATCTAAACTATAGTGTATTTGTAAAACAGTAAAGGGTCCGTTAGGTTCTCAAAAGATTGATTAGTTCTCTGTTAATATAATGTTAATATTAGATTAGTTATTGAAACTAACCTAATATATTACAATAAATACAAAATATTTTTAGTTTAACTATCAGAGTTACTTTTAAAACAAATTTGAATTTAATGTACTTAGCAGTGGAATATTCAATAAAGTTTTAAAAAAATAAAGAGGCACAACAGGTTTAACCAAGAGGTTCAGTCTCAAGCTGAGACTTTGTCCTCTAAAATAAGTTAAATATAAACTATGATCCACACCCTGGATCTGGGTTTACAAAAGTACTAAGATTGTCCAGGTCCTCAGACCTCTACCATAGTTATATGTGGGAAAAACCAAAGCAACGGCGCACATGCTATCCAAGTCACACTTGGCCTCCACCACAATTCAATGTGGGAAATAAAAGGATTCGAAAGGATTGAGTAAGTATTTTAGATATCCTCTAATTATTGTCAGCAGTCAGTGTGTGTATATGATGAACAGAATCACACAGAGTACTCGAAAAGTAAATAAAAAATCACAATAGAGCTAAAAAGATATGAGATGGGTTTAGATGGCTCTGTGTGATGGAAATGAAACTCTGGAATCCTTTTGGATTGAGCAGATTTTGTTTGAGTCCATCTCTGAATTTTTTTGAGAAACAGAGTGTCGTAGTTTTGTTCTTTGACTTCCTTGTTTTGAAGTTTTACTCGAGGCCGCAGTAGGCTTTGTAGTATAGAAATGTACCACATCTTTCAGCGAAAGGACTTCTTTTCTTTAATCTATGGTGCATATGTTCTTTTTTTCAGATGTGAATGTTCGTATATCACGACACCCAACATATTTTTCACTTCTTTTCCACACACACTTTTATGCGCGGACTTTGACATTCCTTTTATAGCTCAAGTGGTCTGACAAAAAGAATGATTGCTTCTACAGGTACGAGATACAGGTCCCTGACATTCAACACACATTATTTAATTAATATCAGTTTCATTAAAAGCACTATATATGACTGTTATTAATAAACAAACATATGTAGGGTTTAGATAAATGGTGACTGGTTTCCATCGGTAGATATCTCCATCAGTGAGCTTGTAATAGTGGAATTGAGTCATTATGTCTTGTGTCGGTAGTTGTTACTCTTTATAACAATAGCTCTATGTATCGGTAGATCATTCCATCGGTATCTCATTCTATTGGTAGATCTTTTGTACTAGTGGAGTTCTTGTATCGGTAGACTCTATAGTGGTAGCTGTCTGTCTGTATCAGTAGACTTGTATGGGTAGCTGTCTCTTGGTACCTGTCTGTATCAGTGGACTTTGTATATCTATATCGGTGGCTTTGAATTTGTATCGGTTGACTTCATATCAATAGCTGTGTACCAGTGACCTTATGTCACAAGAATCCTAGTCTTTCAGTGACTGTTACTTATCGGTAGACTATGTACCCATAGCCCTGTATCAGTGACTCACAAGCTTAACACTTATCTGTTCTATGAAAATCATATCCCGATTAAGATATAATTTTTTCAAATTATGTATAAACATAGATATAAATTTATTAATATATTCCAATTATTATTTAGATATAGTTTTTTTGACATAATTTAACATATATATAGGATTATAAACACACATTAAAGCCTAATTGAGATTATCAAAACATATTAAAGCATAATTGGGATTATCTAAACAGTTGAGGTCAACAGTTAATTTGGAGAGAGAAAAGTTCTATTTGATTTCATTCTCAAAGGATTCCTAAATGATACATTGATTTTGATTATTTCCTATTTATGGAGTGACTTAATCAATCATTTTATCGGTGAAATAGGTCCTATAATTAGAGGAAACACTATGCAATTATTCAACCACTACCATGAATATTACAATTATAGATGATGTGAGAGACCCATTAATACTGAGATCCATAAATCCGACACTATTTCTTTTTCTAATTATGAATTTAGTGAAACATTTGGGTGTTCATATATTTATTATCTTAAAATATGATATTTAGCAACATTCTCACTCAAACTCTATTTTATCAATATAATATAATCTATCTTGTGGAGGGACTGAAAATCCTCCCTTGATGGAGTGTCCTGGGTAATATAAGAAATCTGACTATGAAATCATGGGGTGTTACAACATTACTCAAAAATAAAACTAATTTCCTTGGATTAATTATAATAATTTCCAATATTATTTAATTGTATTTTTCCTCCCGAATATGATGAGGTTTAATATACCAAGGGTTTTTGAAATCTCTTTTAGGGATATATGTCTATGTGGAATTATGTTCCATGAATTACAGGTGTGATATGTTTCAAATATATTATAATGTAATGAGAGTTTTGGAGTTTATAACTTTTTGGACATCATTGGGAAATTATTATGGTTTTAGGTGAGAGAATTATAAATTTCTATTTTGAAGGTATTATTTGAAGATGGTGAGAGTGGTAGTTATTTAGTTTCAAATTAATGAGAGTGATGATTTTCAATCTTGTATCTATGATTGATTTGTTGATTTGTTCAATCCGTATTTGTAATTGTATTTCAAAGATGAATCAAGATATCAAGGAATATAAAATTTATTTGATATATAAAAACATCTAATTAGATAAAGAATGTTTTATCCTTTGTGTACAATTATTCTAATTTCTATGACTAAAATAGGGATGGTGCATCGAGATCATCCAACAATAGTGGGCTTGTCGATGGTGGCTTTTTGGTGGTGGTGAATCCAGAGGCTCCTCAACAAATATTTAACAAATATAAATTTTTTCCATGAGTTTATTTATCTGCTCGAATTGGGAAAGACCCTAGCCCTACATATAATAGAATAATATTTTTTATCGTTTATGTTGAAATAAAAATTGGATTCTTAAACCAATGTGTTAGTCTTATTTTCTTATCATATTTCATAGTAGGGAGGTTCTCAATGTAGCTAGGAACTTCGGGAATCTACAACTCTGACCTAGTCATCGTAGAATCTCAATGAGGGAATACAATTTTAATCCATTTAATCAAAAGAAACACATTACCGTATTATGGGTAAGACATCATGGGTTAGGATGGTTTTATTAGTATCCTATGATCCTAAATGATTTATTATCATTTTTGGGAACCCTAATTAGGTTGGATCAAAGAACACTGGAGGGAGAACATGGTTTTTTTCATGTATTCTGGTGGACATAAATATGGAATATAAACATCTGAAAATCATTACATTGTTTTCAAGTGACATCTAGATTTATGTCAGGATTTAATATGAATCATTTCCCCTTTTTTGTGATGTTTTTAATATTGATGGTCACTTTGTGGTAAATTTATTATCAATTTAAAAATATGAAAACCAATTTCTCAAACCTGAGCATTGTAGGGATTTTAACAAGGGTATAAATATTATGGGAATTGATATTTAAAAACAATGGATTCCCATATCTGAGAGGAATATTACTAAACCACCTATCAATAGTGATAATTAGGAAAATCCATGGGCTATCATGGCTGTGGAAGAGAAGGAAGGTGTCAAAGATTAAGATTCTTAGGTTGTTCCATTGATTAGTAAGGTTGAATGTTCTATGAAGAGTTAAGAGTATGTTGACTACATTGAACAAAATATTAAAAAATATATTTAAATGTACATAAATTATTTGTTGTATAGGTTGTAATGAGAAATAGAATTGAATTATTTGGTTCAAAAAATATCTCTCATGATATCATGAAATTAATTTCTAAGTAGTATAATGCTGACTAACTTCAATGATTTATTAAACACTTTATTGAGAGTGATCTCACAATCATTGCAATTGGAATCATTTCTCCTCATGATTGTGGTATTTATAAAAACAAATTTATTTTTTATAATGGTTTTCTGGATGTCTTGGGTTTGAGAAATACATAAATTGGTGAATTACTACTAAAATACGATGGCATAAATATCTCAAATAAATAAATTTATAATAAGGAATCTAAAAGCTACTTTCAGAAATAGCTTGAGTCCTATTACTATATCCCTAGATTCCTTGAGAAAAAATAAAGTATCACTGTTATTAAATTCCCACAATAGGAAAAATAGGGTAATTATTATTTAATTGTTGAATAAATAATTAATTTTTTTGGTGATTCCCGTCATTAGCAGCGTGATTCATGTCATATGAAATACTAAGAGGACAGTAGGAAGGACCCCAAAATTTTGAAAAAGGAAGATTGGGGAAGAATGTAATGGTGATTTTAACTACATTCCAAAATCCAAATGATGATACTATTTTAGAACTAACTTGGGGTATCTATCAATCAAATTAATAACTCTTATATGCTTCACATTTACAAGTATAAACATGTTATTATTGGTTTAGTTAAACTCAAAATAAAATTCTCCTCAATAATTTCTTGTCTAGAGATTATGTTTTTTTTATTCTATGAACTAATTCATGTCCATACATTTTATAGAATTTATATATGTCAACACCCTCCAATTTAGAGGATCCTATTATGGTTATCTCTCGTAATAACAAGTCATATTTTCATTTAAAATAAAGGCAATTCAACAGTTTTTATCATTTATTTATGCTTGAAATAGATATCAAGATCACAAGAGTATTTGGTCTAATATTGACAATCATCGAAGTATCAATAGTAGTTTATGGACTATACATGGTGATGTTAATTAAATTATGATACTAGATAAAAAATTTGGTGAAATTACAAATATTTTTTCTTGTAGATAATTATGGTCTTGCATTGAATATAAAGAACTGATTGAGGTTAAATTGATGGGTTCCAAATTTACATGGTATTGGAGGCATCTAAACCGAATGGTGTTTTGTAAAATTTCTAGGGCCTTTGTTAATTGGCTTCCTTTGTATTCTTGGGAATCCATCTCTTGCATGCAATTTTTTCAGCTTAACTCAATTCATCATCCAATCATGGTTTATTTTTATATAATGTAATAAAAACCACTCTTTCATTTCGGGTTTAATAAAGCATGGGTGTCCCATGTGGAGTGTGGGAAAGTTATGCATTAGGTGTGGGGTTATATGGGTGGAAAAATGATTTTTTTTTCTTAACTCTTTATGATATACATTATAAATATATTGTTCATTTAAAAAATTTGGGGAAAATATATATTCAGTAATCTTGAAATGGATATTTGTACTCTCGAGTCCTCTATTTAGTACATTCATGAAAAGACTACATGTAGTGATTTCTCTTATGGGTTTTTTGAGGATGTTGAGATTATTTAAAAAGTCATCTACCTTCTTAATCTAGATAATGTTATGAATTTTTTTTCATTAAATCGCAATTTTCAGAAATATGGTGATAAAACTTCATTCTATTTACCATACTTCAAATATACATAAAAAACTCCAGGCCCTTTTCATTAATCAATAATGGGATTCATATTTTAAATAATATGTAAAATCACTCATACAATGTTATTTATTATTTTATGGACCATTTCAAGGGCTTTCCCATTTATTATGATACAGTAGAGGGTATCATTACAAAGGTTGTTACTCAACAGGATAATTTTAGACCCATTTTTATTTTGTTAGAACCTGAGATCAGGGGTGTTATCTTCGGTCTCAATCCTGATAGCTTTCCCAGATCAGATGTTTTGTAATTATATTTTTATATTTATTTTTATATCGTTCAAGATAATTTTTTCAAGCTTAATATTCATTTTTTCAATGGGGGCTCTCTTTCTAAAGGGTTAAACGCTCAGTTTATTTCACTTAATCTAAATGTTTAGTGTTCTACTAAGGTCCATTTATTTAGTCATATTTCATTCGTCAATTAAATTTATAATGTTATCATACATACAATTTCAAATAGATTTTATACCATTTCCAGAAATATTGTTTCCTCCAATCAATTTGGCTTTACAAAATGGAAGGAAATATAAGAGTATGTTATCACTACCATAGAATACATAAATCATCATAATAATCCCATTATATGAGGAGATATTTCTAAAAAATATATTAAAAATGGATTTTGATATGATGTATTTTATATTTTTTTCATGATTCTCATCAGTTGGGTTTTGATGAGGTTTTTATTAATGGGATTAATATAATTTTGAATTCTACTCATATATATATACTTATTAATGGATCTCCTTAGGGGAATTATTCTTTTCCAATGGGAGTCATGATGTTTGATCCTTTTTCCCCTAATTATTTTAACTATTTCTAATGATTATCTTAGTATAATTTTATATATTATGGATGTCAATGTAATGATTATTTCTATTCATGTAGGTAGAGTTATTTCTACTACTAATCATCATTTATATAAGGGTAATGTTATTTTGTTCAATCAAGGAGATGAAAGAAACATTAGAAACATTAAAATGGCTCAATTTCATTATGAGGATGTGTCAGGGAAACACATTAGTTATAACAAGTCTTTTCATTATTTTTGAAGGTGCATTATTATAGCAAAAAAGATGAACATTATTAATGACTTTGGTATCATTTTATGAGTTATTACTTTTATATATCTTGGTGTTCTAATATTCTAGGGAACACTAAAATTCTATAAATATACTAGTATTAGTAGACATGTCAGAAGGAAACTATCCTCTTGGAGATTTTTTTGTTAATTCAATCATCATTTATAAATTTTCCTATTAATTAATGGTGTATAAATGGAATTTTTTTCTCATCATGAGCATTAGTGTTTCCATAAAATATAATTAGAGCAGTAGTCTATTGGAGATATGATTAGCTATATTTAAAAAAATATGTGTTGTAAAACCTATGAGATGGGGGTATTGGTATTAATAATATTTGGTATTTTAATTGGTCCCATAAATATTATTTTTAAGGATGATTATGAATGGAAAAAAGGAAGAACATGGATTTTTAGGTATATTATTACTGAAAAAAATCAAATCTGTTAATCAAAATCAATTTAATTCTTTAGTTTGGTCATTTTTCAAATTGATCTTTTCTTTGGTGGATTCTCAGTCAAGCTGGTTAGTTTCTAAATAATCATTACTCAAATTCTAAATAACAAAATGGACTAGTATACCACTAAATGAGAATCGAAATATTGATGATGATATCATGCATTTAGAAATTTATATCGATGATAAAATCTTCTATATGAAATCACATTCATATCACATCAAGAACACGGTTCAGTACTAATATATCTCCTCGCTCGAAAATTTAGGAACATGGGAGATGGCTATAAGTGGTATCGTTTAATCAAATTTAATTAATCAAACTCTTATTGAATATTCCTCTGGAATGAAATGGTTTGGGATGGTTAATATAAAGGTTACCATTAATTCTCTCTTCAACCTTTCTTAGAGGATGTTTCTTTACAAGCTTCCAAATGATAATTTCTTTAAAATATGTGGAAATATTTGTTCTAGATTTGTACGCTTCTTTATCAACACATGGATGATTTATATCACATATTCTTGAGTTGTGATTCTTATTAATTTATGTGGAAATATGTATTCGATATATTGGATGTTTGGATCCCTCTCACATTCTCTGTTCAAGAATTCATTGAATGATGGTTGTATGTTTAACTTCCTAACAAACTCTTTTTTCTCTTTCAAGCTGCTTATATGGAACTAGTGTCTTTGATTAGGTCAGAAAAAAATATGTGAATTCCGGGTTCCCTATCATTTATTCCCCATGTCTCCTAGGAATATATATTAGCTGCAATGAAAAATACTAACACTAATAAAACATTGTATTGTCATAGTCCTATCCCTGACCTTTCATTTCGATGGTTTGTTTGAATGAAAAGTAATTTTTCCCTCCCTCTAGAACTATGGGAGTCCATTGGAAACCTACTTTTTCACAATGGATTAAAATCAATACTTATAGATCTTTAATGATCAATCTCGAGCCTTTGGACTATGGGGATATTTTCAAACATAGTCATGGAGATGTCTTAAGATGTTTAGATGGTTCTAGTGAAGTTTTTTCATCTCTCGATGCAAGTATTTTTGGTTTTATTATTGAAACTAAATAAGCCAAGAAGAGGGTTTAGAACAATATTTGTATGGAATGTGACTCCAGTGTTGTTGTTCACTCTATATGAGAAGAATCTATAAATTTCATTCGGATGTTAACTAATCATTGGAGTTATTAATAGGATTATCTATCTTACATTGATTTTATAGTCACTCATATCTAATGGGAGGATATTAACTTAGCTGAAGGGCTTTCATATAGGGATGTCAAAATGAATGATCTTATTTGGTATTATAATACTCATTTATATTTTCCCCAATTTTCATATCGATAAATGTAATCATCTTGTTTTTAGACTGCTGTTGACCTGATTTATTTTTTGATAATAAATGAGTCATTATTTTAATTTTAGGTTATCATCTTATCATAAAAAACTACATTCAATGTCATCTTGAATGAGTACCTCCTATCATAAAGGAACACTATTAAAAGAATTATCTTTTAGATGTCAATGTTAGTGAAAATATATAAGACTATATTTTCCCAAAAAATTGTGGTGATATGAATGTTCTATCTGTAGTATTAATATATTGTAGGGAGTAAATGAATAATGTATTTATGGTTATCAATGTAGTACAAAAGAATCCTATTTTATCTTATTGTATGAAAATTTTCATTTTCCATATACTCAGGGTAAGGAAATATCATTGATTTTAAGAATTTATTAAGTATCATCCCCTATAGAAGAAATAATACTCGATAGAGGTGAATCAAACTCATATTATATATTAATATGATTGGTGATCCAAGGAAGGTTTTTCAGTGTATTTCATGGGTGTATTCAATTGATATACATTAAAGGAATCAATTGATTTATATGTATTATTTCCTATAATGTTCGATTATGATCTGTCTTAACATTCATTTATATAATTTCATCATTTTATATATTTTTTTGTTAATGTTATCATTGGGATCAATTATCTCACTATCTATCTAGTAGACGGTGAATAAAATGTTATTCGATAAACATGGTTTACTTTTAGGGTGATTACTATAACATCATTAATGACTGGTACACAAGTCTGTCAATTCAGGATGATTCTACTGGTAGCTGAAGAATATTATTAGCTAATATATAAATGTTTTTGAAGGAGTTGATGATACATTAGATCTTTTTTATCCACTATTGTTGATTAGTTATCACACTATATTCCTGAAGGCATATCTTGGGGTAAAATTGAGAGAAATAATGTATACAGGGATCTAAAATTTATAAAGACCACATAAAAAATTCAATTTATGATAGATCAAATAAAGAAAAAATATTTATTTTGTAAATTATAATTCCTATATGGGAACATACATCTACACTAAATAACATCACCATGAACAATGTTTATTTATATATCATGTCATTTCATTCTTCATAGAAAATAATTTTTTTTATAAAGGACTTACTAAATGATAATCAATATCTTTTATCTTCTTCATTAAATAAAAATCATGATCAATAATCTAAGAAGAAACATGTTATTCAATCAATATTGAATTTTTTTGGGATATACAATGTTTTAAGTGGAATAATCTATTTTGATTCATATAGGATTTAGTATATAATATTTCCTTTTATATTTTGTTGCAACATCTTTATATATGAAAAATTTCTGACCCTTTTTTATATAAATGATGTATTGGTCTGTCTAGTTGATCAATTATTATTTGGCATCCATATTAGTATATAATAGTTAATAGTATATTTAGTAATTGGAAGACCATGATTGATATCTAGATATTACTTTCTATATACATAGGTAAAATTCACTATAGTATACATTTTCATTTTTAAATATTGGTGTCCAAGATCAATGGATCATGTGGAATATGGTTTTAGGTTTTGTTATATCAATTATCATGGATATTGTAGAGGCCAATTTTTCATCCGAGAAGCCCAATAATGTTATCATGATCCTTATAATCCTTATAATAGAAGTCTAGAACATATGTTTAATTATGGATTTTTTGAAATTAGAATTAATAGAGATAGTTGTGAAAAATATGGGGTGAATTTCATGTTTTCTAATTCTTTTGTTGGATATTTGGGAACATAAATATGATTTTTTCATTAATGACTGGCCAATAAATAACCAATATGGGAATAGATTATGAATTTTATTATGATGCAATATGTGTTTCACATAGTGAAATTATGCAGTGGTAAGGGAGCTTATTTTCGTACTGGTACAAGCATTTGAGACCATATGATAGGAACAACCTGAAACATAATTTATATGTACAACTGGTGGTGTACAAAAAGTGATTTCTTCACCATCAATTGTAGTGTGGGAAGATCATGGTGTAAACAAAAAATAGAATCCTCATGAATATTATTTCATAGTATATCTTAAGCCATTCATATAGATAGTTTGTCATGTATCTCTAATACTTTTCATTTGTTTTGATATACACGCCTATGAAATTTAATATTTTAGTAGATGTGAATCATAAGGGAACTTAAGCATACATGTTTCATGATGATAGTAGAGAGAGGTAGACAATGAGTCTCATTTATGATATGCACACTCATGTTCAAAATTAGTAGATTTGAGATACTCTTTTAGCCATATATTTTTTCTCCCAAAATCATAAATTATTTAATTCATCCCTATCATCCCACATATATTTTTGGTTATTTAGAGATAAATTATAGAGTTATAATCTGCCACAATATGAGTACTAGGATAATGGAAGGATCCAATAAATATGATAATGACTTCTGGTCCCTATGGGCATGAATGTGGGGCAGATATGGATCTCACCAATATATAGATGACATAATAAATTGAGGTTGATGATGATGTGTTATATTATTAATAATGATTAAATGTTTTTAGAATTAATAAGGGTGTTATATGGTTCTTGTAATAGTTGATAACATTCGAGTTTATGAATTTTGGGAATCATAGACCCACATATCATTATCAAAATGATTTAATTTCCATATATATGTGGGATAATGCTAAAATATATTACAGAATGGGGTTTCTGAGAACACCCTAATACATTTATGTATTATGAGTCATTTTTTATCAATTTTACAAAATTATCATTTCATAACAATTAGGATTTCATGATATATTGATATGTTCTTTAGGATGCATGATCATTAGATAACACAATTTTATTGTGTTTTATATGGGGTCACATCACATATGAATGTCTAATTTTTATCATACATTTTAAAGGTACTACAGAAGGCCCTCAATATATATGTATATTTGAAATCAGTATTACATAATTAGATTATTTAACTATTCTGTAATACAATGTAAATTTTATTGGATATTTTGTGAGTATGTTTCATTAATTTTCATGGTTAATAGTAGATAAAACATGAGCTTATTTAGTGCCCATATAGTTATAGTTATAAAATTTTAATGGAGATGCAAACTATTGAGACCATTATAGTTGATAATGTTGATCACCACTCTTATGGATACTGAAAATAGATACCACAATTATCAGAATGATTCATTTATGGACTATATAAAATTAAATACAGTGTAATAGAATGTGTAATATAACTACTCTTATCCATCATTGAAAAAATTCTAACTAGAAATCTCAACTTCGATAGTTTTTAGATATGGTTGCATTATTTTATTTATTGATAATTTCACCTAACCTGTAAATGATCTGCTTCAATATTTTGGGATTTTATTGTGTTAGAACAAGTGTCTATTTGAGGATTTAAGTAGGATCAATAGGATGATATAAAATTTAGTAATTACTTGTTTATTTTATGCGATCAATGAGGTGTTCTAAATATATCAATTTCAATGATATCCCCCCAATAATTCTCATATGATTAAATTATGATATTTAGTTTAATGTTAATGTATTTTTTATAAAATGGCAAGTTAAATAAATCGATCTATCTTAAGTAATATTTTATGGAATGATGTTTCCCATTATATGTTTCTCATGTTTAACATAGGTATAATGTTATATGATAGTTTCACTAGTAATAGTTATTATCACAGTGTAATTAAATTATTCCTTATAGTGGGGTATTTATAACTAAAAACATAAACGTAGGAGTTTAATGGGTTAATAATTTTCTATTATAACTATATATTTGGTAATTCTATGATCATTAAGTAGTTTATTAGTATTTTGGAGAAGGAATGATTTACCAAATTAGTAAATGAAAATTAACTTATAGCGAATCAACCCAATGATTCACCCATTAAATCATGATTGAATATTTTGTGTTGTGATTCATTCCAGAACATAATGGCGTTTCACCATGAAACATATTTCCGTATAATAATATCTGTAAATTAAATTTTTATTTATATAGAATTGATAATTTCAGTAAGATTCACATAGTCAAACAATATTTCCCTTAATGGGGATTACATCGTGATGGTTATGGTTACAACACCAAATCAATTTGTGTAGTTTATAAAATTGTTTTGTTAATTATCATTGTTATAAGTTAATAAAATATTCCCAGCATAGAATGTGATAAAATTTACTTTTTATATTAACACCACCAACATTTGTGGGATATCCCTTATATATTTTCATTGATTTTTTTCTATCATATCATATTGATATAGTTATATCTATAACATCTTGCCTTTTGAATCAATGTTCATTAGGCTAATTAAAACTATTCATTATTTTTTTTAATGTATAGTGTCAATTAAAATTTCTGGATTCTAATTAGATATAATGGGAGGGGAGTAAAATTTTAATCATTGATGAGTGGGATGATATGACTAAAAGGTATGAAATAACATAAAAAAGCTAAGAGTATTATAAATTTTATGATATTATGGTATATGTGGAAATGTTTTAATTTCCATATAAAAAAATTCAACTCTATTTGGGTTAATGATGCTGTTAAGAATATGATTGTTGTTTCATATGATTGGTTATTGTTTCATGGGAAATGATTAAAAAGGGGTTAATTCAAAATAAGGACAATAGTATTTTTGGAACCCAAGATCAAGAATCCCATATCATATTATAAAAATTATTATGAGTACAGGTGTCTTAGGAATCATTTGATAAGGTGATATTTTTTTGGAATTTTTCTCGCTCATATATATTATAACCATGGGATTTTGGGGTGGTCTAAAAATTCCAAGAATGATTTTGTATGAGATAGGGTTAAGAGATTACATTCATATATAATATATCATTTTGATTCAGTTTAATATATAATATGAACTATAAAATTTATATTTATGTGTGAGAAATAAGAGGATATTACAAATTCATTATATTAGAAGTTATTCTACATCATTTTAAAACAATAATTTGTTATGATTTATTCCCTACACTAATTTTGATATTAATATGATATTATTAAAGTATAATTTCCTGGAAAATAAAATTATTATTTACCATGATAGGGATATCCAAGTGTCATTTTATTCCCCCAACATGGTTGTTATATTATATGATCTAAATGGAATATCAATTTTCATTACTATTTATTTGATATGATTGTTAAGAGTTTCTCTTCCTCCTATTGGTTATAAAATTGTTCAATATGAATAATTCGATTATAGGATTGAGGATGTATCATAATACATTATCCTAATAATTTTTGTTGATTATTTAATTCCAAAACCCATTGTACTATGAAAAATATTGTGTAAATATTATTTTACACATCAGTTGGTGGTTAATAGAATGGGACATAAAAACATGGAATATGATAAATATATGGTGACTACATATATTATATTATTGATTAGAATATTATTATCAATCATACCATCATTTTTTATGAATATATGTCTAGAAGTAATTTATATTCTGATCAAATATTATAGTTGTATATTATATCCATAATATTACAATCAGGGAATATAACATAATTTGAATATAATATTATTATTAATCTATTTAAATCATTTTTGTATCATATAAGATAACTAATTTTTATTAATGGATTTTGGAAACATGATTTTACAAATAGATTTAATAAAAATTGGTTCTACTCATCCAACATAGGCCAAATTATGTATAGTTAGGGAATATGCTATACTAGTAATTACCAAACTAAATAACTATATTTGATGTTTTAATCTATGAAAAAAATTATATTTCTTAATAATTTTTTTCTTTATAGTACAATGGTTTCAAGGTATTTAGTTATTAATATAAACACATTAAACCGGAAAATGAATAAACATTTATTGTATTTGTTTTTAAGGGCTTATAAAGGTTATTTTATAGCCTTTTTACACACATATAGAACATATAACTCAATTCCTCTCATTTTAATTTTATTATTTTGTAATATATTTATAGGGAAAGTGGAATAATTACATTGGTGTATATTTCATATAATTAATTGTTCATAGATTTGGTCATATATATTATATTTCCAATAAAATTTAGACAATCAACAATGATCGCATTTTATATATTTATTTATTAATGTATATATTTGGATTAATTTGACGATTAAAATAATGTGATATTTAAATATATATATATTTTCCAGAAAATTATTTAATTGGTATTTTTAGAAAATTCATAATTCTTTAATTGGTAACAGGTGTTTTGGGAGGTTTCATTAGTTGGATTTCATCCTCTGATTTGTTATTATTCTTATTATTCTAATTATTTAATTTTTTTTATTGTTTTATTCCATTTAAGATCATGAATGGGAAAATAATCCATCAATATTAATATAAATATTTGGTTTTAGTCACTAGTTCATATATATATATATTGGGATATACTTCAATCTATGTGGCAATCCATCACATATTTCACAGTTATGTAATTGTGGGTCAATAAAGAGGTGTTTTATTTTTTTTATAGATTTATGATTATGTGAAGATATTGAGATTTGTTTTTTCTCATACATAAAATAATAATAATTAAAATTATTCATCAAAGTATTTATAGAATATATAAAACAAATTAGTATGTTTTAATGAATAGTGTTTCAATAGGGATCATCCAATATTTAAGGGAATTGATTTATATAATTTTATCAAAAAACACTGGATGGATGAAAAAAATTATTTCACATGTTTAATGGAATAACATATGCGATCATATAATAAGTTTGATCACATGTATATTTTTTTGAAAAATAAATATTACATTTTTCATTTAATTATCAATTTATTTATTCACCATATTAATTAAATTATAATAATATAAAATATAAATTTATTAAATTGCTATTGATTGTGACATAAACAAAATTAAAATTCATTTACTATATATTTTTATATATTTCCTAACATTGTTGAAATGTTTATGTTTTTTTATTCTTTTGAATGTTTAGAAATATATTGATTTTTCTTGTATATGATAAAATCATAGTGGTTATATATATTTATGTTTCAAATAATGATTTATTAATAAATGAGTTTATTTTATTATAATTTTATTAAATTTTATGAATAATTTACTTTCCATTATTAAAAATATAAATATGATCAAATAAAATGAAGTACGTGTTGATATTTAAATTATTAAATACATATACGTTACAATGATATATAATTGAAATATGGGTATTTTTTATTTTTGGGCATGGGGATTAAGTGGTATTATATTGTAACTAGTGTATATTTCTATAATAACTATAACAGAGAAAATTGTAATCGAATATGAGATTTTTTATAATTATTTTTCTTTTTACGTCTCCTCGACCAATAATATTTTAAAAAATTTGATTAATTAAAGATATATTATATGTGGATTACAAGGGAATGTAACTGAAAGTTTTTTTCATTATTTTTTGAAATTAAATCACCAAATTTAAAATGTATGTATTAAAATTTTATTATTTTTTTACTCTATAAAAACATAGTATAAATATAAATAATTATATAGTAATTTTTTAATAATTATTCTTTGAAGAAACATAATAGAATAATAAATCATTCAGTATGATATAATTTTCATATATGTTTTCATTTCCATATATAATTATATATATATAGAATTTATTTTACAAAGATGTTCAAATAAAATATCATAATAGGAAATATAGTCTATGAATTATAACATAATATATAATTATTTAAAGGTGATATTTTGAATTTGATGAAAATTGATTTCTGGAGGATTATGTTTTCATTAATGTTGAATCAATTCAATGAATATAATTTTTTTCAAAATTTCTTGTCTATATAATTTTTTATTGTGAATCATCAAAAATTTAAAATAATGAATTTCATTTAGAATTTAAACCTTACTATAAATTTAATTAATTAATTATATTAATTTTTGTTTATATATTTTAAAAATTAATATCATAATCTATTAGGTAATTAATTATTGATGACCAAAGAAATTATATTATTTCTTATGTCTAGGAAATTCAATTATGATATTTGTATTCTATACTTATATCAAATGAAAAATGTACATATTTTCCAAAATTAGTAAAAAATTAACTCATAATGAATTTAAGGATTCGTCAGTGAAAAATATATTTATTATTTTTAAGGTGAATTATATATAAGATGATTTCAATGAAAAAGTTTTATCCAACACAAATAACATCAAATGGAAATATGAATTTGACTTTTGTAAAATTAATCTATCAACAAATTTGTATAAAATATAGAATATTCTGTGTAAAAATAATATTAATTAAACATCGAACATTGAATAACTGAGATGGTGTCTTTTTGTACACAACATGTGACATGTTTAATTTATTTATATCTATTATAGGAGTCAAAAATATTAATTATTGATATTATGATCCATTTTCAAAATCAAGAGACAATGATATTTTGATGGTCCTATGAATTATGTGATCAATCTACCATGATTTATATAATAATAAAGTAACATATAATTGTGGAATCCACAGTTGACTATCTATATTGAATAAAATGTAATGTTTCTAATACCAGAGGTGTATAGAATTATATTTTTCCTTGTAAGGTGTTTAAATATTTATACACATATTTACAGAGCTATGAATTGAGATGGCATATGATTTTGATTCCCAATATGCCTGAAAATAATTTCATTAAAATGCTAATAATATTTTATATTGTGAATTCCCAATTTTTTAAATAAAATATGATAAATATTAAATTGAATCCAAGATTAGAATTCCAAGAACAGATTTGAGTCTGTAACGTGATTTTATCCAAGGCACGACTTAAAATTGGTCGGTGCAGGTCATTCCAATATCTATCCCATTGGAAATACATTCAGGGGATAAATTAATAAATTAAATTAATTACATAATTTTCATAACATAAATGTAATTCTTATAAGAATAATTCAATGGATAATCAACCATAGTTAACTACATAAAACCAGATAGTATTCTATTGTTGCATCGCCTCCTTATGTGTGCGAATCAAATTGGATGACGACAAAACTCTAGATCATAGTATATCAGTGAAAATCGAAGTAATTGTCTTCCATAGATCATTGGTGAGGCTTAACATTGATGAAAAAGATCCAATATCTGTGTAGGAATTTTTAATTTGTGGATTATGTCAATTCTTTATTTAATTTTTTAATTATATCAACCCCCTATATTAATTTCTTCTTAATTAAGATCCATGTAATTCTACCATGTACTGATTTAATTGTTTTTTATTGTTGTCTAACTGAGATATCCCCATATATGATTGTTTTATAATACTTCTTTTCAAAATATGGTTAAATTTTTTTCTACTGTATGTACCCCTAAAATGCTTCTTATTCATCACCTAAAGGACCCCACGGTACTGTAACTATATTTTTGGGTGGTACTAAACCCAATCAGACCCTTGGACTCATAATGAAATGACATATGAGGGAATAATCAACTAATTGAGGAATGATATGGGATTTTTTCGGGTCATGGATGTTTTTTTGGATGATAATAGTTAATACTGTCTGAAAAAAAGGTTTAAATGTGGTTAGTTCATATGAAAGAACCTTATTGGGCCAAAAAAATTGATTTTTAGCCAAATGATTTCCATAAATGATGAATTTGAGTCATATCCACTAATCCCAAGTGGAAATTAAGTTGAAATTAAAGCGAAAAATCAAATTTGTTATACAGAGAGTTTATATAAAAAGATGTGAAATAACCATCTATATGTTGTTTATAGAGATGAAACAACAGTTTTTAGCCCCATGGTTGGGGTGGCTATGGTTTTGGAAATTCATAAGAATGGGAAACCATATAGGTCACCTAATTTCCACATAAACCCCTCCCCAAGAGGATGTTGAGTCAATAAGGTTTTCCATACAACTTTTCCATTCCTTCATTCCTAGGGGAGATTATTGAGTCATTGATGTTTCATTATGACTTTACCATTCCTTCTTGTTTTTAAAATCACAAACACCTTATTTCAAGGAAAAAATCTTTTTACCCTGTGTTTTAATTCTATAAGGAAAATTTTCATTCTCCAAGGAAATTTATCAGTAACATGTTTCCATTGTTCATATCATAATTTTTCTAACTGTAAAATTCGGTTTGTAATCAAAAACTCAGAATCCTATAAATACCTAGATATGAAGAATTCTATTCTAGGGCTAGAATTCTCAGAATTCTGGTTACGAACACTTCTATGTTTTGACTCTAAGTTCTCTGAATTTAGACTCCGAACTCTACTGAGTTCTCACTCCGAGTTCTCTGAATTCAGACATCCAAATCTTCTGAGTTCTGACTCTGAATTCTGAATACGAACTCTCCTAAGTTCTGATTCTAAATTCTAAATACGAATTCTAAGTACGAACACTTATGAATACTAACTCTAAATTCTTATTATGAATTCCTCTAAGTTATGACACTGAATTCAGGTTACGAATTCCTATGAGTTCTGACTCCGAATTCTCATGAATTCGGACTCCGAACATCGTATGTTCATGTTCTGAATTCTTATGAATCTAGATTCCGAATTTCCTTGAAATTTATACTCCATAATTCTAGAGATATCAGAGTTTTATTTCCTAGGAAACATAATCCAAATATCATTTTATTATAAACTCCAAATTGATTTTTGGATAAACTCTGAACATTCATTTTCTTACATTCCAAATATTGGATTTTGATTATGTAACAATTTTTCTTCTTACACTTGTTTTGTTATAAAATGATGTCGTGCATGCAGTTACTAACCAACCGTTGTTTGAGTGACACGTGTATAGTTTCATCTGAAATTCAAAGGAAAATATGACCATTGGAGGAGGGAGCTGATCGTTGAATCCCTACCAATAAATAGGAGCTCATTTGAAAGAGCTCCAAACTTTTGGACAACTTTTGATCTAAAGTGATATCTAGAGAGATATACTCTCATGATTAGTGCATACTGAACTTCTTGTTCATGTTTGTTTTGTGCGAGTATGATTGTTGGTGTGTACAATCGAAGGATTCTGGGGATAGGAAGACAGAGGTGACGACTACCTTGAAGTGGAGGGCTTGTAGGGATAGCAAGACAAAATCTGATCTTCATATCGAGGGCTTACCATGGTTTTGGTAAGACAGACTTTCTGGAATGTATAAATCAAGAGACCTTTTTCCAAGGTTGTTGGATACCCTTCTCTTTGGGTTAAAATAATTACTACATTTTACTTGTTTTGTTACAAGTCTTCCGCTGAATTTATATTATTGAGGAAAGTATAACTATCTTATACTTCCTCATACATGTACTCTGAATTAGTAAGATTCTATACGCTTTAAGGTAGAATCTATTTTTGTGTAAACTTTCATTATGTTTCATTTATCGGACCCATATTTTCAGAATTTCTTTCTCATAATCATATTTCTGGAATCAAGCAAGTTGGTATAAATAGAGGTTTTTGTTTATTACCTTGTTTAACCTTGTTGAACAAAACCATCTTTAAAAGTTGTAAAAGAATTTTTAAAAGTATAAAAATCACCCCCTCTTGAATTTTGAGCATCATTAGATACTCCATATAGTATCTCTTTTATTTTGATCCTACATTTTGTATTATAGAGTATATCATACTCATAAACTATCTCAACAGTTGGTATCAGAGGATTGGTTCAATCTAAATTAATCTCATGAATAAATTCAGAAGAGAATTCTTCTTATTCATTTCCAAAATTAGTTTTCCTAACTCATAAATTCCGCAGTCATTTTTGATTAGAGATACTCTTGTTCTATATTTTCCTTACTTAGGAGTATTTTCCTTGTTCACAAAACTTTTATTACTAACATGTTTGTGTGGAAATAAATTTTTCATTAAGATGGAAAGATTCAATGTTGGTTCCATAGACAATCTCAATCTAACCAGACCACCTATTTTTGATCAAAATGATTACAAATATTAGATAGATCGTAAGAATAAATTCATTATCAATAGTGGTGTAGATAATTTTGTAATTCTTATGAGAGGATATAAAATCCTTGACAAGGAATTTAGTACCTTTACTAGTCAAGAAATGCATGAATATCAATTTAATTATAAGGTATGAATTACATTGCATTGTTCCATTACTAGAAATAAATATATCCAAATTACATCTTGTGAAAAGAAATTATTTGGAAGAAACTCAAAGTTACTCACTTTGGAACATCCAAAGTAATTCAAACTATAAGAGACATGCTGAAAGCTAAATATCATGGTTTATTCTTTCCTTATAGAGAACCCATATGTAAGGTGAAACAAATATTCATGACTACTGTGAATAGTTTACAATCTATTGGTGAGAAAGTATTAGATGATGAAGCTCTTTTTGATAATATCATAGACATCATGCCGAATGAGTGGGAATCCAAGAGGACTGGTATTGATGAGAACATAAAGGTTACTCAGATTTCCCTTGATGAACTGTTTGGAACTGTTCTTCAACATGATACTAGAATGAATAGAGTTGGTAATAAAATAAAGAAGAAGAAAGGGAATAGCAGTGTTGCTTTTACTACTACATCAAATCATATTAAGATAGAGACTTTGAGAGAATTACTAGATCTAAATCTATGAAGATTGATATTCTATCCGAATCTATTTGATGTGAATCCTCAAAGAATGAGTTAGAAAATCATGCTCGAAGGATGAACAAGATAGCTAGATAGAGGAACATTCAATCCAAATAAAAGAAGAATGAAAGGAAAGATAAGAAATATTTAGAAGTTGCATGTTATGAATGCAAGAGAACTGTACATATAAGACCTGATTGTACTATGATTAAAAGAAAATAATGAAATAAAAAGCAATATGAGAGACTGAAATTAAGTATTATAAGGCTAAAGCTAAGAAATTATTTAAGGCTAATGACACCTAGAGTTCCAATAGTGGTGAATCTTTAGATGAATCATCATATTACGAATCTTCTAGATAGAAGAATCTAGATCTAATAGCCAGACTACCTATTGAAAGTCATTACTTAATGGATAAGGTACATAATGCTAAATCAATGACCAATGTTTCTTTAAATGCATATTATAGTAATGATAAATATTATAACTCTTCGGATGAAGAATATTCTTTTGATAAAGATAATATTGTACCTACCCATGAAGAAGTTTCAAGGTTTGCCAAACTTTTTGAGATTGAGAATTCAAAACTCATGACAAATATTGATAAGGAAAATTCCAAGAATACTATTATTTCTAAGGAAATATCATATCTTTCTAAAGATCATTATAAGAAAATTTTGGATTTTGAAAATATTTCAAAAAATTTTGAGGAATTAAATTATGAGAAGAATAAACATTCTAAATATCTAGAAAACATAACCTCTTATAAAAATGTTTTCAAGCCAAACTCTAGTTCAAAATCAAATGTTTTAGAAGACAAGAACTTTGTTATCAAACTCAATTATGAAATATTTTTCAAGAGGAAGTGTATGTCAAACTTTACCTTAGGTAAAGAAAATAATGATAAGATTTATTCTCAAATCCGACCTCTAAGGAATAATTTTGGATTTGGTTATACCTGTTCTAGACCTATTTTTGGTAAAATTTATTTTGTTCCTTAATGTGCTCCATTCTATAATAAGTGTCATTGCGGTGGTCATTGGGAAAAAAATTGTTCCCTAAAAAAAATTAAGTCTTTAGGATTTCATAAAGCATACTTTTCTAAAAAAATGTGTGTGCCTAAAATTTTTCTTTCTAAAATTTATGGATAGAAGAATGTTTGGGTTTCGAAATTCTAACTCTTTTGTTTACAGGAAAATAGAGAAAGTACCAACAGCAATACATGTTACATGGATATTGGATGTTCCCGGCATATGACTGGTTATAAAAACTACTTTGAAAATATTATCAAGACTAAATAAGGAAAAATAACTTTTGGTGATAATGCTCAGGGAGAAATTAATGGTATTGGTAACATCATCCTTCTTGAAAAATCATTGATTTCAAATGTTTCATTTGTTAGGGGTCTTAAGAAAAATCTCATTAGCATAAGGAAATTATGTGATGAAGGTTACCTTGTGAATTTTAGGAATAACAAGTGCTTAGTAAACAATTCCAAAGAAGAATTTATTCTTTCGGCCCATAGATAAGATAATTCTTACACACTAAACATAGAACTCCTTAGGAGCTAAGATCTACCATACCTTAGGGCAATGCAGGATCACTCTTTGTTATGGAATATAAGGTTTGGACAAAGTAACCTTAAAAACCTATGCAAAATTTATAATAAAAGATTAGTTACGGATCTAGCGGAGCTTATATTTGATTCTTCAAAAGATTTTGACCCTAGTAAATATGGAAAGAAACATAAATAAATTTTTAAATCAGTCGGTGAAGTGTCAACTACTGATGCATTATAGTTAGTGCATATGGATCTCTTTGTTCCTACCCAAACTGGATGCATTAGTGGAATGTATTATTTATTTGTTTTAGTTGATGATTACATTAGATTTATGTGGGTATATTTTCTAGAAATGATGTCTGAAGATTTTTCTTATTTCAAAAGATTTAGAGCCCAAGTAAAAAAATTGAAAAACCTACCATTGACAACTATTCATAGTGATCATGGTGGAGAATTTAAAAATTATGATTTTGAATCTTTTTGAAGTAGAAAAGGAATTACTAATAGCTTCTCAGGACCTGTAACACCTTAACAGAATGGTGTTGTTGAAAAAATAAATTGAATTATTCAAGAGATAACAAGAACCATGTTGAGTGAATATTCTATTGCAAGACATGTTTGGTCTGAAGCTGTAAGTACTGCTTGTTATACTATAAATCGAGTTTCAATGATACCTTTTCTTAATAAAACACTTTACGAGTTATGTAAAGGTAGAAAACCTATACATTCATACTTTTTGGTTTTTTGTTGCAAGGTATTCATTCTGAATACTAAAGATAATCTACATAAATTCACACCAATATATGATGATGGAATTTCTTTAGGCCGCTCCATAACATCTAAGTCTTATATATTTTTCAACAAAAACACTTGTACAGATGATGAAATAGTACATGTGAAATTTGATGAAACTGATACCTTTTTTTAAAGAAACCAAACCTACATCTTCGTATGTGTTTTCAAAAATTGATTATCATCCTTTGATAGATGATAATTCTGATAAGGAAAATGTTCATGAAGATACTTCTGACACATTTACCCTAGAATATTTATCAACCTATATTGATGAACATGTTCTACAAAATCGAAATCAGTTGTTTCTAAAGAATCATCCTAGTGATAGCATCATCGTTGATGTGAATCAACCTATAAGGACTAGAAGTTCTTTATGAAATGAAGTTGAAAATCTAGCATTCATTTCCCAATTAGAACCAAAAATCACTGATGATGATTTAGATGAGGATGATTGGATTAAAGATATAAAAGATAATATAAATTAATTCGAAAGGAATAATGTATAGACCTTGTTTTAAAGACCTAAGGAAACTTATATTATTGGAGTAAAATGGGCCATCAAAAATAAGTGTGATGAAAATGGAATCATTGTAAGAAACAAAGATAGATTAGTTGTTAAAGGATATAATCAAGATGCACCAATAGACTAGGAAGAAACCTATGCTCCAGTAATTAGACTTGAATCCATTCATATCCTACTTGACTTTGCAGCATTATTCATTTTCATAATTTTTCAAATTGATGTGAAATGTTCTTTTCATAATGGTTATGTTCAGGAAGAATTTTTTTTGAACAACCTCCTGGTTTTGAAGATACAAAACATCCTGATCACGTTTTTAGACTTACCATAGATTTTTATGGACTTAAGAAATCCCCTCGAGCTTCGTATGATAGACTTACATGATTTTTGCTTCAAAATAATTATGTTAAGGGAAATGTCGATCCAGTCCTTTATATAAAGAAAGATAAGAAATTTTTTTTTGTTCAAATTTATGTTGATGAAATTATATTTGGTGAAACACAGAAATATTTAACTGATTCTTTTGTAGATCTAATCAGATCTGATTTTGAAATGGGTATAATGGGTGAGCTAACATTTTTCATTGGATTTCAATTCTCTCAAAAACTAGAAGGAATATATATATCCCAACATAAGTAAATTAAATATCTTCTTAAAAATTATGGATATGACAACACTAAGAGTATAAGTACTCCCATTGGTTCCTCAAACACAATTGATCTTGATGAAGCTAGAAACCAACAGATCAAAAATATTTTAGAGGTATGATAGGAAGATTACTTTACATGACATCTAGTCATCCAAATTTAATGTTTTCAGTATGCGTACGTGCATGATAAAAATCCAATCATATGTAATCTCATTTAAAGGTAGTGAAAATAATATTTCACTACTTTAAGGGAACCATGGATTTACGACCCTTTTATACTTCTGAAATGATTTTGTTTTGAATAGTTTGTCAGATGCTGACTTTGGTGGATGTAGAATGGATAGAAAGAGTACATCTGGAACTTGTCATTTCTTAGAAGATTTATTAGTTTCTTAGTCATGAAAGAAACAACACTCAGTAGAACTTTTCACTGTTGAAGCAGAATATGTAGAGCTGGAAGCTGTTGTGCTCAAGTGTTGTTGATGCAACACACACTCATAGACTATGGTATCAGTTTTACCAAAACAAGAATTATTTGTGATTTTACAAGTGCAATTTCCCTTAGTAAAAACCATTCACATCACTCTCATGAAAAAACTCATAGATATTAGGCATCACTTTCACAGGGATCACACACAAAAAGGAGATATCATTCTTTAATTTATCAGAACGCAAGACCAACTTGATGATATTTTCACAAAATATTTACCCTTTTATAGATTTGGATACATTAAATAGATGTTAGGAATGCTAATCGTAAGGTAATACTCCTTGTTAACTTCCAATTAAATCAATATACTTACAATAATAAACTGCTTTTCATAGGGGGAGTAAATTTTCTTAATGAAGTTTTTGACATTTTTCGTAATGAAGTTTTTCTTATTTTTCGTGATGAGGTTTTTCATATTTTTCATAATTAAGTTTTTCCTATTTTTCGTAATGAAGTTTTTCAAATTTATCGTAATGAATTATTTCATATTTATCAAAATAATGTTTATCATATTTTTTATAAAGAAGTTTTTCATATTTTTTGTAATGATGTTTTCCATATTTTTTGTAATAGAATTTTTCATATTTTTTGTACTGATGTTTTTCATATTTTTCATAATGATGTATTTCAAAATTTTCATAATGAAGTCATTCATATCATTCATAATGATGTTTTTCATATTTTTTGTAATGATGTTTTTCATATTTTTCATAATGATGTTTTCCATATTTTTTTTAATGATGTTTTTCATATTTTTCATAATGATGTTTTTCAAATTTTTCGTAATGATGTTGTTCATATTTTTCTCAATTCATTTATTCATATTTTTCGTAATGATGTTTTTCAATTTTGTTGTAATGTAGATTTTGATATTTTTCGTAATGAAGTTTTCATTTATTCGAAGAAATATTTTCTTACATGAGATTTTTCTAATGGAAATTTTCATGATGACGATTAAAATAATGATGACTTTCATAATGATGATTTTCGTAATGATGATTTTCATAATGAAAAATTTCATACTCATTTTGTTTTGTAATAGATTTTTTTCTGTAGTCTGGTTTTTTTTCAGAGCCTAAAGTTCTTCAAGAAGAATTTTCCTCAATACGAATAATTCTCCAGAAAATATGAAAGGTATTATTCATTATTGAGTTTTCGTAATCACCATTTACTTTCTGGTATTTTTTTGTAATGAATGTTCTTCGATTCTAGAATCCTTAAATCTAAATGTTTTCCTGTAAAAACCTCAAATGATCAGATCCTACCAAAGTTTCTATACAGTTATCATTTCAACCGTCAGATATGATCAGATGAATTATCAGCCATTAGATTGAGATAAGATGTTGAACTGTCACATCAAACACTTATATAAAGGACCCCGAAGGGTTGTCCCACATCGTTCTCAAGCATTTGAATGTCAAAACTCTTCCCCCCATAAAAAATCTCGTTCCGAACTTCTCAGAGTTTTCTCAAGTCCGAATGTCTATAGAAGGATCCTCCTATAATGATATGTCTACTATCACGTGGAATTCAGAGTGGCAAGTATATAGGGAATGTTTGGTGCATCCAAATTTCTTAAACAAATATGAATCTATAATATCCAAGAACATCAAGCTTAATGGATGGGAAAGTGTTTGCATATCAATGATAGGGGATCCAGACATGGAATATTTGGATCTACTTATCGAGTTCTATGAGTCAATTAGATTTGTTAAGGAAGAAGGAAGAGAGAAGTTCTCTTTCAATAGCTATGAAAAAACCTATGCTTTATCTTACACTAAGGCAATTAGTTTAGTTGGAGTTCCATTTGAAGGGGATGATGAATTTTGTTCCCATAAGGTATCGAATGTTCAAGGAATTTGTGTCAAGGTAAAATCTACTTAGTGTCTTGGACATAAAAATGTCAAGACTGTAATGACTTCTCCTTTGACTACAAATAATCAGATCCATGAATTGTGGGTTCATTGTTTTATCATACCGAGAAAATGAGATAAGGACGCCTTGAAAAATAGTGACATGTTCATTCTAGATTTTCTGGTGAATCTGAGGAAGATAAACCTAATCAAGAATATTCTCATTATGATTGAGAATAGAAAGAATGGGAACATAAAGGATCATATTATTATGTACCCAGCCATTATTTCCAAGCATATTGTTCGGTGCCTTGAGTCCTTCAAAATTCCTTGTAATTCAAAGTCGAGGAATTGATAAGTAATTATGATCAATGACGATACTATCAAAAGGATTAAAGTTGGTTTTTCTAAGGAATCAAAAGAATTCTATAACTTACCATTGGAAGAGGCCGAAGATTCTCTAATGGAAGAAGAGGTTCATGAACCATCGAAAAAAGGAGGATAAAAGAGGATGTTGATGGAAGTGGTAGAAGAAGGAAAAATCCCAGAAGCTAAAGTAACTCAATATGCACCTCCAAAACCTATGAAGCATAAAGATTATCTAGATGAGGTGGTTTCCAAGTGGAGGGAAGACAAAAAAGAATTATAAGGAAGGAGAGCAACAGTTTTTCTTGGATCCTGCAAAGGCCTCAGCTTTGAAAGAGAAGGAAGCTGATGATCTTGAGAAGCAAGCCAAGGAAAAGAAGAAAAATAAGAAGATGTCTGAGGCAGAAATTTGTGCAATCCCTTCTAAGGGATACTGAATTAGAATCCAAGAATATTCCTATATCAAAATCCTTCTTGGTAGAACCCATACCCGAGACTCCAGGGAAGAAATTTTTCACTCTGGGACAATCCCAGGATAATATTGTTGAGGAAAAGGTAGTTGAAGAAAAACAAGAAAAAGAGGATAAAATTTTTGATGGAACTGGAGAACTTATAAAGTAAGTTGAAGATTATCTTGAAAAGGAAACCCCATCCGAGAATCTATCAATCCAAACTTCTGAAGAAGAGTCTTCAAAGCTCCCAACTACTAGGAAGGATGGGGAAGGTGAAGATCAAAATGGTGAAAAAGAGGTTAATAAAATGTCGGAAAAAGAAAGTTTTAATTCGCATTTCATACACCCTGAGGATGCTGGGGTTAGAGCTGAGAAGGAGAATGTAGATGAAGACATGATTTCTCAACTATCAAACAATGAACATATATCTCCAAATAAAGAAGCCATTCTAAGAACCAACAAAGGGAAACAAATGGTTGTTGAGGTTACACCTACGAAAGTTGATTCAATGAAGAAGGATGTTGGTGGATCTTCGAAGAGGAAGCTTTTTGAGATAGAGAAAGGGCCCTCACTAAGAAAAGTCTCGGATTCAGAATCATCTTCTCTGAGACATGATTTTGTATTCCAACCCTTGAAGAATCTTGTTGGGACCATTCTGATTTCCACAAGAATAAATTCCAGATGCGAGATTCTTTAACATAATTTGAACCAAAAATTGGATTTAGTGTCCCTGGAGATGGACAAGTGTGTTAATTTGGAATCATAATTCAAATATTTCCTTATCAACTACAAAGACCAAAAAATATCTTGTAAGAAAATGGTTATCTGGTGAAAGAATATAGTTGAATGTTTGCAAGAGCTTGATGAGTTTCAAAATGATGTTAAGGATGCTTTTGATACTAAAGATAGAAAAATCAATTATCTCAAAAATTGCACTGAGGAAAAGCTAAATCTTGAGCAGAATACTCAGATTCAGGAGTTCAAGGATCTGAATGGGAAGTTTTTCTCAGTTTCTCAAAGGAGGAAGAGATAAAGGGATCTTGGGATTGATATTGAAGAGAAGATAGTGAAGCAAGATGACTTGTTGAAGGCTCATACATAGGCTCTGAAGGCTTAAAATGAAAGGAAGAAATCTTTATAGAAGTAAGTAGAGGAAGACCACAAGGAGAGAAAAAAGCTGAAAACCATAGTGAAGAAATTGATACCCAAGGAGAGGGAAATAAAATAGATCCATTCCGACCTTTTATAGTATTCTCTTTCCTTGTACAAATTCTTCCTATCTTAATAAAATTTTTGGTTGCTTATTTTTTGTTTGTTTTCTTTGTACTAATATTTCCTGTACTATAATTTCTTTTCCATTCAGTCAAATTCTTTTTGAAAATCACAAAGGGGGAGAAAGGAAAATGAATTATTAGAAAAGAATAAATATCCCTATGTAAGGGGAATTCTATCTAGGAGTTTTTTTTCATTACAGAGATTTATGCAGTCAAGATAATGAAAAACCTCATTCCATAAATCTACAATATAATCCTTGGTGTTCCAAATCCTAAGGGGGAGTCATTCATATTCGTCTTTTCTAATGTGGAAAGGGAGATATGTTTTATTTTCAAAGTCTAGAAAAATATTTTCTAAGTCCTTTTATTCATTTTTGTAATGATTTTTGTGCATTCATAAAAGGGTGATATTGTTGAGTAAATAAGGTTCTACTTATTACTTTTACATTCCTTCATACTTGGGGCCAATTGTTGAGTCATTAAGTTTTCCTTATGACTTTACCATTCCTTCTTGTTTTGAAAATCACAAACATCTTATCTCAAGGAAAATCATTTTTTACCTTGTGTTTTACTTCTACAAGGAAAAATTTTCTTCCCCAAGGAAATTTATCCTTACCATATTTTCATTGCTCATATCATAATTTTTTTAAGTGTAAAATTCAGTTTGTAATCAAAACCTTGGAATAAGATAAATACATAGATATTAAGCATTCTGTTTTAGTATCTGAATTCTCCAAATTCTGGTTACGAACTCTTCTTAGTTCTGACTCTGAGTTCTCTGAATTCAGGCTTCGAACACTTCTGATTTCTGACTCCGAGTTCTCTTAATTCAGACTTCACACTCTTCTGATTTCTGACACTGAATTCTAAAAACAAACATTGGTTATGAACAGTCCTGAGTTCTGACTCTGAATTCTGAATACGAATTTAGAGTACGAACTCTTATGAATACTGACTCTGAATTCTTGTTACGAATTCCTCTGAGTTCTGACACTGAAATCAGGTTACAAATTTCTATGTGTTCTGAATCCAAATTCTCATGAATTATGACTCCAAACATTGTATGTTTAGGTTTCGAATTCTTGTGTATCCAAATTCTGAGTTTCCTTGAAATTCAGAATCAAAAATTATATAGAGATTAGGTTCTGAATTCCTAGAAAATATAATCCTAATATCCTTGTATTATAGAATCTGAATTCATTTTTGGTCAGACTCCAAACTTTCATTTACTTATATTCTGAATATTGGATTTTGGTTATGTAACCATGTTTTTGCTTAAACATGTTTTGTTATAAGATGATGTTCTGTATTCAGTTACTAACCAACCATTGTTTGAGTGACATGTGTATAGGTCCCTCTGTAATTAAATGAAAAATATGGTCATTAGAGGAGGGAGATGACCATTGAATATGTACCTATAAATAAGATCTCCTTTGAAAGAGTTCAGAACTTTTGGAAAACATTTGATCTGAAGTGATTTCTTGAGAGAGATACACTGATGATTAGTGCGTATTGAACTTCTTGTTTAGGATTCCTTTGTGTGACTTCGATTATTGTTGTGTAAAATTGAGGGCTTCCAGGGATAGGAAGACAAAGGTGCCTACTTCCTTGAAGTTGTGGTCTTCCTTGCTGAGGAAGACAGAGGTGCTGACTACCTTGATGTTGAGGGTTTGTAGGGATATCAAGATAGACACTGATCTACATATCGAGGGCTTAACCGGGTGTGATTAAGATAGAATTTCTTGAAATTATAAAACAAGGGACCTTTATCCAAGGATCTTGGATACCCTTCTCTTTGGGATAAAATATTTACTACTTGTTACATGTTTTGTTACAAGTTTTCTGCTGCATTTATATTGTCGAGGAAAGCATAACTATCTTATAATTCTTTATACATGTACTATGATTTAGTAAGATTCTATATTCTTTAAGGTATAATATTTGTTGTTGTAAACATTCAATCAGTTTCATTTTCCGGAACCATCTTTATGAAATTCCTTTCTTGAACTCATATTTCCAGAATCAAGCAAGTGTATTAAACTGGAGGTTTCATGAATTAACTTATTTAACCATTTTAAAGATAAAAATCATTATAAGTTCTAAAAGAATATTTTAAAAGTTTAAAATTCACCACCCCTATTTTATTTTGAGCATCATTAGATACTCCATACAGTATCTCTTTTATTTCAAGCCTAAATTTGGTATTATAGAGAATATCATACTCACATACCATCTCAACAGTGGATGATTCATCATCGTGTGAACATGGCTATGAAAAAACATGATCTTGAGTACATAGGAATTTCTAGAGGACATGGGAGACACACCATGTGAAGAGGCACAAAGTGTACTAATGTACATAGACACTGTGTAAAGTACACATACACGCATTGGATACATGGAGACTACCAAAAACATGGGTGGGACCATGACAGTCATGTTCTTGTTGTGCATATCCTATTCATGCCTTTTATACATACTCTCTTGGAAGGCCATGTTCTTATAGAGACATAGCCAGGTGAAGTATCGGGACCACGTGTCGTATGGGACCCCTCACATGCCATGCACCCCTTGGCCCATTTTGATTTAATTTCAATGTTCTGTATCTCCTACATTTAAACTCATATTTTTTCTAATGAGTATCTTATTCCAGTTTGTTTCCCAAATAATGCGATGGAGCCCTTAGTTATGGATTTTGAGATACATTGTAATTATTTCTAGGAAGGGACCTTATTTGAGGCCACACCCGACAATATCAATGATTAGGTGAAATCACCAGAGACATCATATATATTTCAAACCCACATTATCTAATGAGTTTTTCTTCTACCCTCCGAGTGGAACCAACCTATTGCATTGGGAGAAGGTCCTATATGACCATAGTGGAACACCGCTACCACACTAAGGTATAGGTCCTCTACCTAGAGAGTTGAAGTCCCTATCAGATTGGGAATATGTCATTAATGACCAATAAGGATCACCACATCATCTTTGTTAGTGGTCCTCTAGCAATAAATTGTATACCCCAATCTGGTAAAGGATGGGTACTGGTGAAACTAGAGTTGAACCCCTCTATAAGATAGGGCGTGGGTTCTCATGACACTAGAGTGAACCCCCCACCCTCAAATCATATTTTTTGTGGGTCCTCTATAGATTATTATATAGTGGAACCCCATAAAAGACTATGTTGATGGTGTTGTACTTGGATTTTCCACCCCTTGGCTATGCGGCACTGTCATGAGGCGTGTGCCTTCAAACGATTACTTATGGAATAACATGTGAGATATAGGGAATCATTGAGGGACTTTTTGAATTGTTTTCAACACTTCTTATTATTATGAGCTATGTGATAAATATACCATTTATATATAATTTGGGATTGTTGTGACTTATCATATATAAACCTACATTTGTATCCATACCTTTGTGTTTTGTTACTCTCCCTTCAAGGGTTGCAAAAAAAAGTGTGGTGAATGAAACATGCTTTCCACTTTTATCTTATTGTGGTTTTAAGACAAAATTCACTTTTATATGTTGAAATTACTTAACATTTAGTTTATCTACACAATATTTTGAGACACTTGTCTTTGTATGATGTTACAATATCTCTTAGTCTGGGTTCAACTATTCTCTTTCACTCCCTTTTCCCTCATGTTTGTTATCATTAATCTTTTTATTCTTATTGTGTCTCTTACTGCTACCCCTTCAATATTCAAGGAATCTTACTTAGTATGTATATATTCACCCATTCATGGGCTTTTACAACATGTGGCATGTCTTATACAGATGATGGAATGATCTACATTGATTATATAAGATCATAGAGATACATGTTTCTTTGTACTATATACGCTGGTTGCACCATTGAGATGACGATCTAGTCTCTCTTAGGGTTTTTCATTCTAGTTTTGTCATTATGTGTCATCAATCTAGTATTTCTTGTATTTTACCTATTTACTTTTCAGTTTAAACTACAGTACTCTTGTACTTTATAGTGGTTTTCAATGAATGTTTGTTTCCCTAGTGTTATGTATCTTTTACTCATTTACAATTATACTTCATCAAAAAGATGGAATTTTGTGTGTATAGAAGTACATAGGAAAAGGCATCCCCAATTTAGTTATGCCTTCGATGATGGTTTCTAGCCACTACTTTTTTAGGTGGTATTGGGGTAGTTATACATCATGTCTCGGTTTAGTATGGGTCATGACATGAAGTAAATCATACTCAATTATGATTTATTCTATTTAAAAAAAATAAAACTAATTAATTTACTATTACATATCTGTTCCATCACCAAAAAATATATGGAAATTTAAAAAAAAATTAATTTGGTTGATCCCTAAAAAATGATGTTAATAAACTATTTGTTAGTGTAAAATCCATGTACATGTTATTTTCATATTAATGGAGTTAAATATATCACTTACAACATACATTTATAATGTTTAAAATATATGAAAAAAATTATATTAATATGAATTATATCTAAGGAGGATCTTTAATCTATAATAGAAGTTATTGGGATATAATCATGATGAAATGAAATAATTTTGATATTCATGGTGAAATATAGTAATTAAGTTTTATCAAGATCCAATTGATTTAGAGTTACATTTATATTTTTATACATATATATAAATCATAAATAGTTGGGACCACCACAAGGATTATTTAGTGAATGAATATTCATCTTTAACAAAAATAATATAGTATTAGTAGTGTATGGTTATTAAGAATAATCCATATTTCATTTCAATAAGTATTTAAATGGGTATAATGTTTATAATATATTGTATTTTCTAAATGAATGATTTAAATTCATTTTAATTATATAATAAAAGATGAATTATTTGTGTTTTATTATTATTATTATAATAATGTTGAATATTATGATTCTATATATATAGTGAGTAATAGGTCACATGAACTATGATTAAACAAATAATTTATTTAATGATATTTAAACACCATCAATAAGTGATATTGACTTATGTATTCTATTATGAATGAATTTAAATATTTTATTTGTTTATTTATTTATTGAAGCATTCTATTTGAGATAAATTAGGTATAGATGGATATTAAGAGTATTGTGGTGATTGAATATCATTCTATGAACATGTTATATTGTATAGTAGATGATATGTGTGGGTATTATAAGATTAAACATTGACATGTACTTTTATAATATAATATTTGATGAAATTAATTGTCTCTAGGATATTCTATGGACACGTATTATTAGGTTTTTGGACATTTTTTTTCAGAACATTTTTTATAATATTCATTAAATATTTCAAAATATTAACTCTTGTTTGGGATTATTTCCTCTAAAATGGATAAATTTTCTATAACTAACAATTTCTTGGTTATAACATTTTTCAATGAATATTTTATGGGAGGTTATTGCAATTTAGTTGAGAAGATTTTGTGGAATGAACCATAATTTTTTCATTTGAATTTCCTATGTCACATTTAATAATGTTGTATTATGTAAACCACATGGACCATATGATAAAAAAACATTTTATTATATTAATTTGAAAAATTACTTTAAGAAAACATATTTATCCTTATTAATTGAAAATATTACTTGGGATAAAAATTTGAAATAAAATAAAAATTATATAATATTTTATCTTCTTGATCCCCCATAATAATCACACTCATTAATAAATTGTTAGAAATGAATCTAAATATTGGCAATGTAATATTCTTCCTGAAAATAAATTTATATATATAAAATAGATAAAATAGAAACTAAAGATGAATTAATAATAAATGATTAAATTTTAGAATTTAGGGAATAAATATGACTATAAAAAATCTAGTAGTATAGAACGTAATCTAACGACAAGAAAATAGTAATTGCACAACTGGAATAGTAATATGAACTCGAATAATTGTAACACGAAGTTGGATTAGTATCCTAAGATACTAAAGTGTAATATAATATTTTGGTATCATATAAAATTAAAATATTACATATTGACATCAAGTTATATGTAAATAAATGTTTTAATACTCATTAAATATGTTTTTGTGGTTTTGTAAAATATAATTTTTTGATTTTAATTATTATTACATATATTAATATTTATAAGAAACTATAATTTCATAATATGGGATTATAAATTATTATATTTTATTACTGAAATAATTATATATTTTTTGAAAACCGTAGCTATTTTTTTGAAAGGTTAGAAATGATATCATAATAATTAAATTATTAGTTTCCAAATAAATGAAATTTTTAATTTGAAAAATAAAATTTCATATTTAGAAATATATTTTCTTACAATTAATTTATTTTGTTTTATATACATGTTGACAACTAATTTGGGTGTAATTTTGGCATTTCTCTAATGTAGTTGATTTTTTTAAGTAGTGAAATATGACAAAATATTTCATAGTAACATTACAAGATAAATTCATGGAACAATAAGTAATAGAAGATATAATAACCCATTATTCTGAACTCACATTCACCATTTTCATTACATTGACATAAGATTCATCACTATTTTTAGATAATAGCTAAAATAATAAACTAATGGATACAATATTAAAAAAAACCCTCTCATCCCCAGATAAATAGCACATCTCACCAGTACTTCTCTTCAGCCCATCAAAGATAGGGTATTTATAAATTTCTATAAAACTTTCTTCCCAACCATCTACCCATGTTAATAATTTGTTGTCACACCGAATGTCAGAGCCAATATTTTTGAAGATGTATTTAAGGAAATTGATTTTAAGAAGTAATAATCTCAATATATAACTTTTAAATTCGTTTCCTTGTATACCACATCCTAAATCATCCATCCAACCTAAAATAATGACTCTATTATATTAAATATTATATAACAATGATGCGTTAATTGAATAAATAGCATCCACCCCATATCATTCTACTTGTTCTAAAAGTGATAACAATGTACATATTATAGTGGCTTCAGCACCACAATAAACAACATATGTCATTTTTCTATGAAACCGTCAATTCTAGTTATAATGATATGAATATTGTAAAATATGATATAAACAATATTTTATTAAAAAATTCATGATTCTAGATTTTATTAAACACCTTTTAATTTAATATAAAAAATAAAGTTCAAGATTTCTAGTGAAACATCTAAAATGAACAAACCATATAACGACCAAATTTATACTAAATCAATCATAACTATACATGAACATGTATTTATATCTGTAAAATTTAAATTTTTTATTTAAATGAAATTTAATTTATTTCTCTGGGGGATTTTTAACCTAATTTTTAAAACATTTCAATTTTTATCTTCAATAGATCTGACAGTAGAATAATGAATTGAACACCCACAGAACAATGAAATTAAACATTATATATCATTTAAATTGTAGGAAATTATCATAATATAAATATGTACAAATAATATTCATTGTAATGTTTAAAAAATATATTATTAATGAATTTAATTTGATTATTTTAGTTGTTTTCAATGCATATATAGAATGAAACTGGACCTACGTTAAGGGTTCTCTCTGAACAACCCTATACTCATTTGTCTATGACCATTCTCTCATTAAAAAACAACATATATCTCATTTACACTGTGGAATTATTATATGCTATTTATGTATTCCCCTTGGATATATACCTATATTATTATTCATTATATTGTTGGGGTTATAAATTCCTTATGTTAATTTCTCAAATGATTTAATTAGAAATTAAAAATGATTTTGGGGAACATGTCTTTCCCCTAATCCTTTTATATAACACCCTTTTACTGAAAGTATTCATATTCCAGATTTCAATAAATAAATGATATATTTATGGATTACCATTCCTATTATCCTCATTTTTTCTAAGAAAACAATATTTTTATTCTTTCATTATAAGTAATTAATCAACTCCTCAAAATACCATTTTGAATGTCCATTTCTATAATGAATTTTCTACCATTTTTTTTAATTTTTCCAAATGAAAACTAAATTCGAGATCTTTAGTTATTTATTCTTAGGATAACTAAAAAATAACTAATTTGTTCTTCTCCTTTAAATCTATATAGGAACACATTTTATTTTAATATTAGTAATGATTATAAAATAAATTGATTCCATGGGAAATTTTTTTGTTTATTCATTAAATTTTATTTCATATTTGGTTACCCATAATTTTAAATATGTTATGATGGATTCACATAGATAATGATCCAAATAATTTTTTATTTTTTATTTTTCATGGGATGATATGAATGATATTAGTGACTAAACATAATATTTTATGGAACACATTCTACGATGGGTTGTAGTCTTCATAATTAGGAATCATTTTTTCTTTGGTCATTTTTCATGTCATTTACACATTATAATGTTATTTTTATCTTATTATTCTATTTTCATCATTTTATTAAATAATTTTATTTCTCATGATCCTACTATTTTATGATATCATATTATGCCTTTTGAATCCTATTCTATGATTCGTTATCTTAATTATTCCCTTACTGACATTTTAAAATCATACCATTTGTTAATGTACTCACAATGAAATCAAATTATTATTTAATATATTAATGGTATTAATCATTTCATAATAAATAATAAAATAAATACACTTAATTTGGGTTTAATATCATTTTATTATGTAACTAGTATACTAAAGAACCTAGGCCTCTCGATCCTAGAGATACACATAACAGATATTTATGTAATATATTACATAAAAAAATTATGTAATGATCTGGTCACTATTGTATGAATTATAAAAGTGTATAGTTATTTATTCTGATTAGGGAAGGAGTATATTTGTAACACCCCAATGAATAATTCATAGTATAGGAATACATAATGTAATTTTGGGGAACTAGAGAGTGAGTGGTTTCAATGTGATTGTATCATTTCCAGGATAATATAAGTGTATGTCGGTTTATAATAGATTCGCATATTTGTAATAAAAAAGGAGTTTGGTTTTTATTAACTCAAATTATATTAAGTTCATAACAATGTTGTAATGAAACACACCTAGTTTGATACTCCCATCAGATTTGCATTGGAAAATTTAAAAATCAAATTACGCAGAATTATAATGGAAATCAATTTATTGTAATGTTTAGAAACCTTATACAAATATTACCATAGAAAACATATATTTAAACATAGAGTCTCATAATTTATCATATGACATCCATTTATATTTTATTCTTTCAATGTTCATAGTTTCCAAATATATAATCTTCTTATTATAAGTATTCTCATCACTATATTTATTTTTTATATAGTTAATGAATAGAATTTAAACCAAATATTTAAAGGTGTTATCAATATCCTTTTGTAAACATAAAATATAAAATATTGTTATAGTTCTAAAAACTCATTAATGTCATTCATGGTTATTATAACTAGTCAAAAATAAAAATGAAATATAGAGTTTGAATAATATGTAAGATTAATAAATGGAGAAATAATTTCCTCTAATTAATATCACTCCCCCAAAGTAAATGATTGTAGATCGAATCTCCCAGAAATCCTTATCACACTACCATTAGTGGAATCTGATGAACTTTTTTCAATGGATTGGTTTTCCTTATCTAAAACCAACATCAATAGTCTAGAAAGAAACACAACACTAAAAATCCAATGTTATCATCTAATATAGTATATCTTAAAGGATGAGAACAAATATCCCTTGGAATATTATAAAAAAGGATTCAGATTTGGAAATATATTTTCTTGGAGTTTATTAAAAATTATTTAGAACAAGATATCATGTATTGAAACTGGATTAAAAAATTAATTAATGAATTACTCCTCATAAGTCCACATCAATAAAATATGAATAGTATCCAATAATCTATAAGGTCTACATCAAGCTAATCTATATGATATCTTTATTTTAAGGAGCAACCAAAATTTAATTGGCCTCCTGATAATCCAATGAATCCATAAAATAGTGGTTATTGTTAATATAAAGTCACTTAATTCAATGAGGTAACACATTCCATGGTACATTCCAATATCAGGTAAAAATCCCATCAATAGTTTGTTGAAAATTCTAACAAATCTGAACATAAATCCAATTTTAATGTGAATCTTGATTTACAACAAAAAATAATGCCTAGAATTTATCTTTATAAGAAAATGTTTTTCCAATATAATTTTATAATAATCCTTTTACAAATATATAATGATTATGGAAAACACTGCCACAAACTGAGGGTGCTAAAAAAATAATCTACAAAATAAATGATCACCATGATTAACAGGTCAATCAGAAGTATCCAATAGATATATTTAAATAATGATAACCTTCTTTCATGACATTTTACACGCATTATTGAAATAATATTTACTTTATAAATAAATTTTTGGAATCCGTTTGAACAAAGGTGGCATCGAATAGATCTCAATGAATGTCCATGATAACCACCTAAAGATAATAGATTAATTGTCGAACACAAAAACATTTCTAGTATTATAGTTTTCAAAAAATCTAATATCTATTAGAAATTATTAACGTGTTGTATACATGATCACTATGGATAGTAACCATAAATGAGTATAAGTGGAGATCATCATGGTTATCCTTGTATATGTTGTTATTAACCATCACATGTATCTATCCTTAATGAATTAATTTGAGTTAGAAATGAAAAAAGTTGTTTCTGTTAGATTTTACAGCTTTCATGCATATAAGAAAAGAAGAATCAATATGAATATGAGCATTTTTTTTTATTATGAGTAGGAATTTTTATATTCCAGATTTTTCGGAGTAGTAATGTTCTAAAGGATTGAATATCAGGTAACTTTATCTTTAGAATCCATGTATTAGTGTTAAACATTCTTTTAGAATTTAAATTGAAAAATTAATTAGTATTCAATTGATCAATCATATTTAGGGACTATATTACAATGTCCCTATCTAGAAAGTATTTCTTTTAATGATCAATATAAACATAATATGGAATAATCATTTCTTGATCGGACCAATAAGAAATAAATGTATCAAATGATAAGAGATATTTTTTAGAGGGACAACCATGTATTATAGAAATTTGTTTTCAATCCATTATGTTCACTAATGATGAATAATAGACTATTTAAAAATAATCCATTTCGAGGTGTCCATAAGACCCCTGAAAAAATTAAAAATTTCCAGACATATGGTTGAAAACGATTATGAAAATTTCCCATTAAAAACATCTCAATGATCCCTATAGAAATAAACACAAAATAATTTTCATAACATGTTAATCATTTCTAGTTGAATTTAGTGAGGGTGGAATCATTAATGATATTGAAATCTATTATGACATCGAATACATTAACTATGGTTTTAATGAAATAGTTCAATTCCCCCATGGGAAGCTTCCATTCATTAATAGTTCCAATCTATATTAAGTTCCAGATAAAATAATCATGACTTTTAATAAAAAATCTGGTCCACCTTTGTACAAATATGATGTGGGAATATTATAAAGTAATAACTAAATTATCTATGAACACACTCACTACATGGGAAAATGATTTTTATTTTCCATTTGTAAATCTAATCAATAATCTAGAGAAATTTTCCTTATGGTAGATTCATATAAATTTACCCAATGAAATGGGGATATTATGGTAGATAATGGGAAGGTCCCCCACCACACATCATGATTCCATGAAATCATATTTTATCTTGTCACTTAGATTAATTTTTCCAAAAAAATAAATAATTGTTTTTAGTCAGTATCATTCCCAACAAGTTCTTTATAATGGATAGATATTAAAATGATAGAAAATAACAATTTTTGGAAGCCTATTCATGGAGTATATTATAATCATAAAGAAGGTGAAAGGGTGTGTACATAGTTTGACCAACCTTGATCCAGTTGTGAAGACTATGAATAACTAGATCATTAATTAATGTTCTCCAATAAACCCATACCATCGAAAAAGAATGTATAAATGAGGATCTCAGTGCATGACTCCCTTATAACATTTAATTAAGCCCCTAGAGTATCTATTATAAATTATAGAAGGCCTTATAAAATTGATAATGATGTTGAATTCATTAAATGGGCCAATTGTGACACTATATTTTTTCGTATATTTATTGTAATTATCTCTTATGGAATCTAAAATGATTTAGATTTATTTATTTTGATATAAATATTCACATTATTTTCCTTCTATTATATCATGGTAACACTTTATGATATAGAGAAATGATAATTTTGGACACTCATTCAAGGGAAAAACCAAATATAGTTTTTTGTTATGATGTCCCAGGCTAGGTTTCACAATCTAGAAACTAATATTATAATTATAATTTTAAGAACATTTTCACCCATTCTAATGTCCCAATTTTTAATGATCGTATCCTACTTTTGAATGAGTGAAATAATGTTACACTTCATTCCAAAGGTTATAGATGCAAGGTTAAAGATTTTAATCACAACATTCATAACCTAAGAATGAATTATATCATTTTAGAAAATGAATAATTTATTTTTGAACCATCGAGACAAGGCGTTTTGTTAATTTAGAGAGTGTCAAGTTCTATTTGATTTCCATATCAAATTATTCCAAATGAGACATTGATTCTGATTATCTTATATTTATTAATTATTGTTAACAATAATTTTATGGGTGAAATTGGCCCCATAATTAGAGTAAACACTATGAAATTATTCAACCACTACCATGAATATTAAAATTATAAATGATATTAGATACCCATTAATATTGAGATCCAAAAATCCACCCCTATTTTTTCTCATTACTAATTTAGAGAAACATTTGGGTGTTTATGTGTTTATTGTTTTACAATAGGATATTTAACTGCTTTCTAACTGAAACTCTATTTTATGAAGAGAATAACATCTATCTTGGGGATTGATTGAAACTCCTCCCTTGTTAGAGTTTCCTGGGTAATATTAGAAAACTGAATACATTAAAATAATTATGTTACTTTCATTTCAATATTTTGGATGGAAAATGAATTTTAGAAAAATAATTTATGAGAACCCTTGGGGTTTTCAATTTTTTTGTAAGTACATTAAGTTAGTTTCTATGGGAGAATATTTTCTAGGCCTTCTAGATACTTTCTAGGCACCCTAGTTTGAAAATACAACCACTATCTACTCTTTAGGGGAAATGGGATGACCTTTTTAGTTCCACAAAATACTGAATAATATTAGGAACATGATTTTAATGATCCATCAAATTATTAGATCTTGATACTCTAGTGGAAACACATTCATCATCAAAATTAATTAAGAATCTATCAATATTTCAAGCATGACTGCCATTTAGAGTAAATCTATTCCAAGTGATGTCACCTCTAGTAATTTGTCCCTATGAATGTTGGAATTGATCAATAAACATTTAGAACCCCTCGGAGGATGACCTTTTGAAACTGCATACAATTTTTTATTCAATACACAGGACCATGTCGAAATCCCCAAGAAGAATTCATTTATGATATATGATTCTATGGAAAATACCATGTTCTCATTATATCTCTCTCCAACTGATATATAATACAGAGGTATATTTGAATTAAATTGTGGTAATGGATCATTGTTAGATAAGAGCCACTAAGATATACTTAGGTCCCTTTATACAATGTAGATACTGAAAATATTCATTTTTGGCGGCCCAAAAGTTGTCCACACCAGTATTAAGATAGTTTTTTGGGTCAAAGGTGTATCCAAGTGATTACTAATTGAATATTATCTATTTTTTAGTCAACGTATTTGGCTAAGAAATCCCTATTATCAGGGTAGGGTTATAGTTCACAAAAAGAATATTAAATCTATGAAATTATTATACCTCCGAATCCAATGACTATTAAAATATAGAATATTTATTTTTTAAATTATTTTCCTCTTATTATGGGCCTTACTTGTTTAAGAATATTAATTTTATGTTGATTTATTTATCTTCTGACTAATTTCATTAAACCCTTGGGTGCTGAATTATCTACTAGCTTATCACATCCACTCGGTAGAACCTTCTAACCATGGTTAATGTCCTTAGGTTGGGTATCCTCAGAGTAACAATCCCAAAAACCCCATTACAGGGGGTGAATTTTTTAGGTGACTGCATTATTTATATGGTATTCTCCTCATGGTTCCACAGTTATTCTTCATTAGAAGATGATACCTATATAAAAAGACATTCTAGGGTTCTCTGTGTTTCACAACCTACAGACCGAGTGCCCAAAACCTTGGAACCCTATTATATAAAGAATGGTCATAATAAATAAATATCCATATTTCCTCCTCTTGATTCATAATATGTCCTAAGGAGACAACATCTATTTCCCTAGAGTAGGGAACCCTATAAGTTTCTAGTAAAAAATAAAGTACAACCTCAGGCCTTATTCTGAGATCCCCCTTGCTGATATCATCAAGTGATCAGTCCGGCATGACATCAATAGGTTTCACATCAAGATTTTAGGATCCATCAGCTATGTCAATGTATTTTGGAATCCCTTCAGAATCTAGATCAGAAAAATATGTATCCTCTTTCCCCATTTTGAGACCTGATTCCTCATATCTACTAGCATGAACTTCTATGTTCCCTCCACTAGTGTATGATCATGATTGACGATACATAATCCATTTTAAATTAGTGTATATCCTCATTAGAGTCCAATTCCGAATGAGATATAGCCTTTGGTCTTAACCTAATACCTAATTTCATTCATCCTCTAGTATGTCCTGAATTATGTTATTAGAAGAGGTGTGTCATCCTACCAATATTTTATTGCCACCCCCAACACATCAATCCCATGGAAAGAAAAAATTTCATTATACAATTTATTAATAGTAACAAAAAAATATTTATTATCCTAAAAGGGATCCTTCTATCTCAGGATGGTTGGTCAGGAAGAGTCATCCAGAAGGCTATTACCCCCATTCCCAGACCCATTATAAAGGCCTTTATCACTAGATCTATGGGAGGATGTCCCATGATCAGTGTTAGTAGGTAGAATCTAAGTCATATTTCCCTATCCTTTGCTCATCCTATAAGTGAAATAACCATTCCCCCTTACCATAAAAAATAACATTTTTCATTATTACACTCAGACTATATATGGATAAAAATTATTCAAATTTAAGAATAAGTTTTTCTTCCTCTAAAAATTTATATGATTCTACATATAATCATCTATAATTATTTAGAATTCATACTTGACTAGAGTTTTAGACATATCAAACTTAACAAAAATATTTATATGGTGTGAAAAACATGGATTTTATAGTATCCAAACCATTGTATATGGATTTCAATTTTGTGATGTTATATCACAAAGGGTTATCAGGTGCTAATATAGGTAATTATTTGACCTAATAAAGATCAATTTTTTTTTCTGGGTGTTCCAAATATTTCCAATATCTATGATCAGATACCACACCAAAATTATAAGGAATCAATGTTTTAGATAAAAAAAGAAATTAATCCACTCCATCATTGTAATTTCGTCCTAGTATAATACAACATGTTAACAACACAACCCAATACCATTTATTATCTAGTAATCAATGCCCCATATCTCATCAATCATCTAATTAAACTCTTTTAATTTCCAAATCCCCCACTATTCAGCATCATAACACTTGCGAAGATGCAAAATTTTCACTAGATCATCCCATATTCCACCACATTCTGATTGGAAGAGATGGGTTTAGTGGACCCATTTTTTTGATAACCCTCCCTGAGGAATGGTGTCCAATTTCCTTAAAGTAAATGTTAACAGCAGACTTGACCACAATAGAAAAAAATACTTTTTTCCCAAATTGATTCAAGGATGAGATGCACCACCATTAATATTATCTTCACAAAAACGTGGAAAATCTTCTTATGACCTAGCAGATAAAACTATGTAAAAATTAGACCCAATATGATAGGGTTTTCATTGGATTCTATCCATAGATCGAATTTTAGATTTTATTGTTTAGGGTTATCCCTATTGTTCCCTATCAATTCCATCCTTAATCCTTTAAAATACTAATCTCATGCAATTATATTATTTCATTCTGATAAATAATTTCATTTTAAAATAATTGAGGTAATAGAGGGAATCACGCTCAAATACAAGACTGGAATAAGGGATTAAACTAATGAATTCTTTTAGGATCTTAATATTTCTCCATTTGACCATGATATTGTGTTCTCAATAGAAGATATACCTAGATATCTTCCCATGTCAAAAACACCGTAAAAAATAGGCACCCTTGAGTTCGAAGAAATGAAGAATTAATTAAAATAGATTCTAGAAAGTGTCTTTATATCCTTGTATTCATCATCATGGTGTTGGTTTGAACTCCTTAAAAGGAAGATTGTTAGTCAAATTCACCTACCCATTTAATATATAAAACTGAATGAAATCATCATAAATAATAACTATAAACGTCTACAAATTAATGAATTATTAAATCAATAATATGTGTCCTTGTATATCTCTATAGTTTATCCTTTTTTAGGATATACATGATTTTAGGGGAATTATGGGGATATTGAAAAAACATCCTAGAAATAAGTTATAAACATTCTATGTTTATAATGATTCCTTTTAGACTCACAAATACTACCAAAATCTTGTAGTAATTCATGAATAGTGTCCTTAGATGGTTCCTTGGAAAACTTTTGGTAGTAATTATATATAATCTAAATGAAAGATGGTGAATAAGGAATATCTGTATATTGTTCTAAATTATCATCAACAGAAGATGTTAAAATGGCACAATAAATTTGAGTATTTGATGAAGGAATATCATTACTAGGGAATTCTATCACATGAAATGTGATATATGTGGAACTGTCTAAGATAACAAGAAATTGAGGAGTGTCCTATACTAGTATTTGGATCATATATCAATATTATTCTTAGACTATTTAGGAATTACTAATGAATTTTCATATATATCTACTGATTTTCAAACCCTCCACTCAAGATGACTCAGAAGGGAGTATAAATATTATAGACCAATGAATGTGAATATATCTTAATGTAATTTAATACAAAACATATAACTACACCATTACATACACTTCACATAAGAGGGTATCTTTTTTTAGTATATAATGATGAATCAAAGAAGTGTTTTTCTTATGTACTCATGCAAAATAATAAAGTTCAAGTTAATTCACCATGGAAATTTAATGTTAATGATAATAACTACAAAACACCTAATATAAATATGGATTTGGTGATTTTAAAATTGAATATTTTGTGGCATTATCTCTATAGTAATAATTTTAAAATAAATAATGATCACAATATCATCAAGTATATATTCAAACATTTATACCATAATATGATATATCCATGATTTTTATCACTAATTATTGATAATGACTTTTATGTCCACTACCATCCTATAATGGAATATAAATTTGTCAATGATCTATATTTAATGGATCTTTTTAATTTTTCAATGATGAGAATGGAGATATATCCAATCTCCACGGACATTAAAAAGATGTACACAAACATCACAATATAAAGAACATCTTCATTATATTATAAAAATAATTTTCAACCATACCATTTAAAGAAAAAAATAGACCCTCAAAGGGAAGATGATGAAAAAAAGATGGAGGAATCAATAAGAAAATGGAAGTATTTGGAGGTCACCATTGATGATGGATTTATATGATATGGTTCACAGCTATGTTTTTCTATGAATTCTAATATAATTAATCTATTTTTTGATAATACACATTTCTCATCCATCTCTATCTCCACAAAGTGCCTGAATATGTATCTAAAAGGTTGAGACAACTATTAGTTGGAAACAATGAAGAATGAAATAACTAAATATACTTCAAAGTGTATAGTATGTCAGTAGGATAATGACGATTAAAAAATGACTCCAGGGATGATACAAACATTACCAATACCCAAAAACAAATGGTAAAACAAAAATATGGACTTTTTATTTAATCAGTCAAATTCGTCCAATGGGAATCATGTTATATGGGTTAATGTGGATTATCTTACTAAGAATTCTCATTTTATCACTGTTTGAGAGGAATTGTCACTTGATAGACATATAAGGATATACATCTATGAAGTGGTTATTATACATGTGTAACCACTTTTGACTATATCTGATCAAAATATAATATTTACTTCTATGTTTGGGAAGATACATTAAGATGATCTAAACACTATTGTGAATATTAGTAAATATTATCACAACCAAACTGGTGGGTAATCATAATGGAATATCAAGAAACATCATGAAATGTGGTGAAAATTATAAATAAACATTACAGGACGATGATATCAGTATATTCCTCTTGTCAAGTTCTCATACAGTAACAACATTACCTTATGAATTTAAATATATTCATATGATTCCTATTTTGGGAAGATATATAGAACTCATGTATAATAGAAATATTTTCATGATAATAAGTTGATGAGTTGTGAAATGGATGAATAAATGTTATTTGAATTCATTAACATTTGGCATCAACATTAGATATGGTCCAAGTATAATGATGTGTTATACATGAAATAATTAGAATGACCTACAAATTTAGGTTAGAGATAAAGAAAACATTTGAACACCACTATTGAATATATTCATGATATTTTAAAATAAATGAAATCTATGGACAAAGTACATTGTCCCCTTAGAGGTTTATTTCTACATTTGAGTAGTGAAATATCGACTTTAAATACCACTACTCTTTTCATAAGTACAAAATATGTTCCATTTATCCCCACTAAGGATGTATATACCATATCCAACAAATGTTATAAATTTTTGGGTGTTATTGATAGAAAATTATCTCTCTTATAATGTGAAACTCTCGAAGGTTTTATAATATAGAGAAAAATCTCTACACAAAAATAAAACTCTCCTATGAAACAATGAAGGAAAAATATTAATAATGTGAAGACATAGGAACTAGATAGGGAAATGTATCTGAAGTAGCCCCACATATTTTTCCTATATGATATAAGACACAATTTTGAGGATCAAATTTATTAATGGGGGAATAATGTTGTGACCAAAAATAATAATCAATAGAATTTTCATTCTTACATAAATGTACCATATTCCGTAATGTAGTACAATATAAATATCATGAAAAAAATGATTAAAAATACCATTTTATTATATTAACATGAAAATTAAATTTTTATAATAAAAATATCTATAAAAAATAGAAATATTACAATGTTATAAGTAATTGAAATAAACATTAAAAAAATAAAACATATAAATAGGCTTGATCCCCCAGATTAAAAACACGAATTAATAATAGTATATAAGTCAAAAATATTATTCTTAATTAAGTATTATTTTTGAAAATGATAAATATATATCCCTGAGATAACATTAATGTAAATGAATAATTAATTAAAAATGTGGTTTAAAAGAAAGTCGGAAACCTATTTGACTTTTATAAATGTGATAGTTGAAATATTAATATGACCATTAGAATAGGAATCTAGCTGTTGTGAATGGTAACATGATAGTTTCAATAGTATCCTAGACTCATCATGTTAGAAATTATATCTCAGTATCTAATGAGGTGAAAATATATAATATTCATATAATGATATAGGTAAATACATATATTCCTAATGTGAAAATATGTGTATGAGTTTTTAAAAATAATGAATAATTTATTTCAATGTTTTTTTAAAAAGAATCATTAAAATAAATGTTATCTCCATAAATTGGGTTTTTTTAATTAATATAAACATTTATTAAATTTATAATATAATTTTATGAGATAATATATAATTTTTTTAAAGTGATAGAAATATGATCAAAATTTTATAATTATATTTTTAAAATATATATTGATATTTATTAAATAAAATTCCATATTGTGAAAATTGTTTTCATAAAATAGTTTTATATTGTAATATAGATAATATTCATGTTAAAAAAATTGGATTATTTAACTAAAATAGATTATTTCTTGGTTAATATTAAAATATGATAAATTAGAATTTTTTACCTTATAAGATAAAAATATGAGAATATGTGTCACATATCTAAGTAGATACCAATTATTTTTAACTACAACCCACAATTAACTATATATAGTTACAAGAGTAAAAACTGCTAATCGTATCAATCTATAATAATATAATTATTCATATAATATTCCAAAACCACAACTCTATTGCCCATATATATGCCACCCTTCCCCGCTCATTCTCTTCGAGGCTTCTAGGAATTTGAGCCAACCAAATTTTTGTCCAACTATTTTGAAAATCATATCCCACATTTCCAATTAGATTTTTACTCACCAAAACATTAAACCAATGTTCCTTATTGTATATTTCAAGGAACCATGTTTAAGATGTACTATTAACTATCTATCCTATTTAAATTCATTTCTTATTATATCTCCTCAAAACATAACCCATAAAAGATGACATATGTAATACAATATTGTAAAATAATAGGAATGTTATTGAGTTAATAGAATATATTTCTTCTATCCTTTTCTCCTCCCTAATCTTTTTAAAAATAAAAATATTATTCATATTATCGTGGATTCACAACCTCCATCAATGACTTATGTTTTTCTCTACAGCATTTAGGGATGGGTATATAAATATTAATATAAACCAATATTACAATTTATATTATATTATCATATATTTTATTATTTTGTTTTTCATAAGGATTGATTTAAATAAGTCAAATCAAGTTCATGGTTGGAGGTATAACCACTTAAATTAACTAACCGTATATCGACAACGATTATACTAAATGAATCCTTGCAATACAGGAACACACATGGATATTGGGGACTATTTAAATTTTCATATGGATTTTTATATTATTTTATTTCCCAAATTATTTTTTGGTACCATTGTATAGGATCTTTATGAATTATCCATAGGTGATTCGACCTTTGAACCATAAAACGAGCACCCTCATAACCCAACAATTAAACATAATATATTAATTAAATAGTTTTAAATAAGGATTATATAATTAAATTAAATTAAACATAGATAATAATGGTTGAGAATTAACTAATTAGTAAATCTAATTTTATTATTTATAAAGTTAACTTCATGTGAAGAATAAATCACAACCTGTATAAAGGGAAATCTCTAAACCACAATATTCTCTGTGGTTTATGATATTTCTCTCTCAAAATCACTTTCTCCATATATTTTATGTTATATAATTCTATTAAATTCCATATATATATACATATCATTTACATATATAATGATTTTATTCTCTCTTACCATGATGGGGATATACTTTCCTTAATTTCATTTCTCAGATGAAGTCATTAAAAATAATCCCATATTAAGAAGAAATTAACTATCACTTAATCATTTTATATAAAACTATTTTTAAAATTTATAATTCCCATTTATGATTTATTTAATTATATGAGTACTTTAGGGATATAAATTTAAATTTAACTATAGTTTCCAATTACATCACAATGTTTATTAATTATTAAATAGTCATTAACTAATTAAATAAAACACAATTTATAGATTTCATTTCGATAACAAATTTTCTATCATTTAACATGCAATGTGTTTATGTGAATAAATTTTTTTAGATAGATGAATATTTTGATATAAATGATAATAAATTATATTCTATTCCATCTTCTCGTTAAAATACTTATGAAATCTCTTTTGGTGGTGATATGTTGAAATATTATGAAATTCATTTCCTTCCATGGGTAATTAATATGTTTATTACATACTTTTTATTTCCATTTGTGCAACATATATTATTGTATATGTTATGATGTGTGTGCCCAAATAGAACTCAAATATCTTGGGTACAATTTATATCTCATGAGACAATATTCTTGGGATAAGGAGTATTATTATTCTATGATTTGACTATGTCCACTATGTGATGTTATCATATAAGTAAGCCATGACTTATTTATTTATCAATTTTCATGTATTTTAAATAATCTTTTATTCCTATGATCATATGATTCCATGTTTATTATGTTATGCTACTATATTGTTTTTCATGAAGTGTTTCTTTTAATATAGTATATTATTCTCTTTTACTCATATTTTATGCATTTTTATTACATTTTTTTCATTTTTTTTATTTTTAACTAAACTTCATTGTACAAGTATTTTTTAGGTTATCCTATATAGTTTTATCAACTTAAGTAGATTTAGGATCTCATTTTAGAAATTAGAATAAATTTTTTGAATTTTATTTTCTTCTTTAGGATTAATGTACATTATTATCTAAATACACAGGGTCTCTCAATCATTAGGTTGTGTTAATTAGATATTTTTGTGAAATATTAGGAAAAAAATGACTCTAAAAGTATTTGGTCACTCTTATTAGTGGTAGATAAACTACCTATTAGAAATTTATTGTTATTTTCAAAGTCCAATTTTTTCATAATGAATAATGTTTTACATTTTTTTGGAGATATATTTTGGAAACACAAAATATGGTTGTACCATAGAGTATATAGCCATTAGAGATGTATCCCTGTTACATTTTCTCTATAATATCCACCACATTCAAATAAAATACAAGTATCATATCAATGATTAAATTTTAAAACACATTTTATGGTGTCAATGTAGTGGTGAAATAATGGATTCTAATATTTTTTATTCATGTTTCATAATTCTATGATTAAAAAAATTAAGTGATGTGGTGATGGTTTTTCCTTGGGTGGTATTATATTGGATGATAAATTGAACATAAAAAAATTTTATATATGAAATCTATACTAAATTTTTTATGTTGGTATTGAAGGACATTATGTATTTTTTCTTACTATGGGTTTGTTCATGTAAAGAATAATGAAGAATCTTTTCTAATGTATCATAACATATAGATTATGGGAAATGTGACTTATAAAAAATCTATGATGAACATGGAATTTCATAAGTAAAAATTAGTTTTATGAAATATGGGTTTTTGGATAAATTTTTCAGTAATTATTTTTGGTTCTCTATTAATGAAATAATTTTATAAATTTCTATCATTGTTACATAGGTGAACATATTATAAACATTTAAATGGAATTAATTTGTTTCCAGTTTATTGGTTACATTTATATACAACCACACATCACAGTCATAGTGACATCATTATCATCACATATTGGTGGCTTCATGTATACACATATCCATTTTCATAGGGAATAGTGAACATGAATGATATTAACCTTGAGTAATGCTTCTATAAAGAATGATCCCAATTGTATGTCATCACCTAAGCTATATAATCATCTCAGATAGTATATAACACAAAATAATAGTAATTTTTTATATATAATATGATTATAGTTTTATGAAGCCAGTATAGCATTTTTTGAACATATAAGGGAGACAAGGGATGATAGATAACAATTAATTCATTCATTTTTTTACATGTACATTTCAGTAATAGTACTAGGACCAAAAAAATTTAGTGTTAGTATGTTTATTAGAAACTCATGAGGTTCATATGAAATCCTTCGAAAATAAATGTATAAATAAAATACAAAAATTCTCAACCTAGATGATTCACTATAATAGAAAATATACATGTCCTTCACAAACACTACACTTCCACAAAAGAATACTACCATAATTAAAAATGACTATACATTAATTATAAACATTTTTATAGAAAATAAATGAATTGACCATTCCAAATCTATAATTTAATTATATCTGGCAGTAATTTATTTTATATACATTACTATCCATATTAGGTTATTTATTCGATGAAGTTTCATATTTAATGAAAATATATTTTTATCCATTATCCATGTTTCACTATAGACATTACTCTACATATTTCATTTTCAACATTCCACTAATTCCCATATAAAATTGATTTCATACCCAAACTTGTTAAAAGTATCATTATTCCCAATAACATTGAATTTTAATTGAGATACTATTAAATATCCCCATAATTATTATGAAATGGTGTTATAACCATTACAGAAGATGTGAAACCATCCTTCACAACCAAAAAAAATCTTTATTTCACACTACCATACCAAAATTTTACATGATTAATGAATTATATTAAACCAATCATGCATATATGTCGTAGTAATTATTTATCTATATAAACCTACTCATAATATATTCCACATAATTTAACTATCCAATGACATACATATCATAATAATTAAATCACAATGATTTTTATAACGACCCATACTTTACATACATTGTTAATACTTCAAAATTGAAGCACACTTATTACAACATATGACAAAACCACAAAGGACCGTATAGGTATAGTGTCTTTAGAAACTGGGAAACATAAACAACTGGTTCATAAATCTTCTACAGTGTCTCCCATTTATTTCATCATATCTAGGGTCCCTTTTAGAATATTCTACTTAATATCCATCTTCCTGACCTGGGGAAAAGAAAACATAAAAGGGTGAGCTCAAATGCTCAGCAATGGCAAATAAAGGAAATAAAAATCATATCATGTCTTTTTAAAAATCAAAACCTGCAAAAGAGATCATAAAATCTTAACATGGAATAAATCATAGAAGTGAAAATGAGATCCCCATAATCCTAACATAAAACTTGAAACTTTGTGGCATGCACACATAATCATGGAAAATCATTTCTTGTTAGTCATGACTCATTGCCAAGACTATCTTAGTGGACAAAGTCCCTTTCTGAACCGAGTTCACTCCTCGTTTCAGTCCTGTATCACTGAACCGAAATAACCTTCCATTCCAGCCATGTCTATCTCATGAGATATAAAATCTTTACCCAATGCATTGGAGGGAGATATAGGTCCCACCCATCTTATAATGAATCCTTTCTTATGTGTGCCACATAATCATAAAACATACATCATCGCATAACACATGTAACAAAAATGGGATTCTTGAAACATCATGATATCATAAATCAATTCATATAAGATAATGGAATTCAAAAAAAATAATTCCATCACAACATGATCAAATCAATGTAATAATAGAGATAAAAACAGAACCCTTTATTATCTTAGATGGAAAATAATTTTGATAAAACACTTGAACTCCTTTCTTGAGGAAAATATCCTTTCATCTTCAAAAACATTTTTCCTTTCATAACATGTCATACAACTTTAAAATAAAAGAAGTTGATTAAAAATAAACTTGAAAACTTGTAAAGGAAGCTTCTTGGATACAATGTTTTAAAAATCCATTCATGCCGTATAAGTTAAAAAAAACATTCTTCGTACCTTTGTCGGAAAAGTCAAAAAGTACCTCGTACGAAAAAAAAACGACAAATGATTCCGTTCATATTCTTTACTAAAAACTCACCGAAGGGTAAAATTGGATTTAAAATATTGTTAGTGGATGGAAACAATATTACATATTGAGGGAACATGGATGTGGATGATAAAATACACCCCAGTAAATACTTACGAATAAACAATCTCGGATAAAAATGAGATTGTGGTATTTTCCCTTACCTTAGGTCCGATTAGCTTTGTACATGTCCGAAGCTCCTGTATAATGGTTTAAATAATGTTATTGACTTATTCCAGAATCATGCATATTTATATGATATCATATATGGTCATATTATTAGCTTCTTGTTAGTAATATTTCATTGTTACTTGTTGCTCGGGTCTTTATAACTTTTTGTTCTTATGCGTGTTTTGTCGAATAAATTCTTATTATTATCTTTAGGTTATAGATAATTCATTTCCAGAATGGTATTATTGTAGTATATACCATATTCATTTATTCAATTCATTTATATAATCATTATGAAATGAAGATCATGTAGAACGAGTCGCATCACATCGTGGAGACGGTATTCCGTACGTACGCACGAGTGATGATATCGTTCCTATGATCGTGGAATTGTATTGGAGTATATATATATTATTTCAGTATCAATATTACTTCATAATAATCATATGTAGTTACTCATTACACCATTATACCCATCCTTGTAAGGTGATGGTGGAAAATAGATTACACCACGGCGTGGAGACGGTATTCCGTACGTACGCACGCGTGGTGATTTCATTTTTCCGTAGGATGGATAGAAGGTGAATTAGGGTTGTTTCATATTTATAATAACATATCAGTATGTAAGTAATACCGATGTTATTACTTTATCATGAAACAACTAAAGAAGAAGAAGTTGAAGAAGAAAGAAATTGAAAAGATCGGTAATGGATATTACCTTTTCTTTGGAACGCCTCTTTGAATCCTCCACTTAAGGAACTATGATTGGTCTTTGGAGAAGACCAGGACCTCTAGGATTATTCTAGGGAAGTGGAGAGGAGAAAATGGCAGGGGTTGGCCGAGCTTGAGTGCTCAATTTGGTGTGAGGAGGAGGGGGAGGAGGTGCCCTTTTATAAGGGAGGAGAGGGGCACCTTAGGAATATCTCAAAATATTATTTTATATTAAAGTAAAAATCGGTTTATAATGGTTCCAAAGGGTCTTATTTAGAAGATAAAGTGGGGATGGGTCTAAATCCTATAAACCAATAGGATTTAGACAAGTTTAGGGTATTATTTTAACCTTATCAATTAGATTTAACTCTAAGTTAATTATTTTAACTTTTACCGTGTCTTTTTGTTTTCCTTCACTATATGGTTAATACACTTATTATAACATGCCAAACGAACCCCAAATTGTTTATTATTAATATATATATCCTTATCTAAGTGATTTGGCCGAACCTTAGATTTTTAGGAATAAAATAACAATTAATAATATAATATTTGATTTAAAAACTATTTTGTGTCAATTTTGACACTATTTGATATATTATTTTTGTGAAAGTCATAAAAGAATTATATGTTCGAACCATGTTGATTAAATCAACACTAATATATCATAGTATCCTAGAAAAGTAGTGGAATTCATAAAAAGTCTCAAATTACATATATTTTGGTGTTTATAACATCAATTATGTCAATATTTCATTAATAAGATAATTACTGCATCATCATTATGTCATAAATAAATTAAATTATTTAATGTCTAAAAATTACAAATAAAATATCATCATGTAGGAAATCTTTTTAGCTTTCTAATGAATATTTACAATTGAATTTATCTTATGTACAACCCCATATTAAAAATTATTTACTTATTAAACTTTGATTTTAACTATTTTAACCCTTCTTTAAATAAATTAATAATAAATGTCCTAATCTAATCCAAGTGGGCCTAAATGGTCATATTTTATTCTTAAGTTTGTTTTTGGTCGAATTACACTTGTCCAATAGAATTAGGACATGTGTTAGGGTAATATTAATATCATATTTACCCTTAGTTACCCTATTTACTATTAACCACGGTAAAAATCGTAAAAAGTTACTATTCACAAAAAAATTATTTTCATCTCATTGAACCACATTTTAGTCCTTGATATTAACCGTGTCTTTCGGATTTTCGAAATTCCATTCACAGAAGCGGTAAAATTATGTTTTATGCAAAATTCAGTTTTTAACCTACCACTTAGTGGTTTCACTATTCATCAAAAATTGAAAGTTTTCAGAAAAATACCAAAATTTCACCCTAGGCTAATTTCGATATTCTGAGTCCAAAAATGAAGTCCATTTTGAAAAATAAAATTTATAAAATTTCAAAAAGTGGTTATTACTATTCATAACGGCTAGTTTTAATAGCATATTGTTGTTTAGTGAAACTCGGTATTGCTTACGACGCAAGCTATCGAGGAAGGTCGCGATTGCGTGTAAAGCAAGTCAAGCAAGTGTTGTGTAGAAAAAGATTCCTTTGATAATTTATATAACATAAAAGTCTCGGGTGTTACATTCTACCCCCCTTAAAAAGAATTTCGCCCTCGAAATTCGTCACTTTGTAACAAACAGATGAGGATACTTCTCCCTCATCATATCCTCAAGCTCCCATGTAGCTTCTTCAAGTTGGTGGTTCCTCCATAAAACTTTCACCAAGCGAGTGGTCTTGTTTAGTAGGACTTTTTCGCTACGATCCAGAATCTCTATCGGCTGTTCTTCATAAGAAAGATCTTGCTCCAGCGGTACAACTTCTGAGCTGAGTACATGTGAAGGATCTGGTATGTACTTTCTCAGGAGAGATACATGGAACACATCGTGAACTTGAGAGAGATTAGGTGGAAGCGCCAATCGGTAAGCTACCTTCCCAACACGATCCAGTATTTCGAAAGGACCGATATATCTAGGGCTCAACTTCCCCTTCTTTCCAAATCTCATAACCCTCTTCCAGGGAGATATTCGTAAGAACACTTTATCACCCACTTCAAACTCTAGGTCTTTTCTTCGGTTGTCGGCATAGCTTTTCTGTCGACTCTGAGCTGCTCTTATGTGTTGTTGAATAAATCTGACCTTTTCTTCCATTTCATCAACGAGATCAGGTCCTAATAGCTTTCTTTCCCCAACTTCATCCCAGCAAGTTGGAGTCCTGCATTTCTTCCCATAGAGAGCTTCATAAGGAGCCATCTGAATACTGGAGTGAAAGCTATTATTATAAGAAAATTCTACCAAAGGTAGGTGTTGATCCCAACCTCCTTTGAAATCCATAGAGCAAGCTCTCAACATATCTTCTAGGGTTTGAATTGTTCTCTCAGATTGACCGTCTGTCTGGGGATGATAAGCAGTGCTGAAACTCAACTCTGTATCCAGAGTATGCTGAAGACTTCGCCAGAACTTCGAGGTAAATCTCGGATCCCGATCAGATATAATAGAAAGTGGTACTCCATGTAATCTTACCACTTCCTTTACATATATCCTAGCAAGCTGATCTAGAGAGAAATCCTCTCTAATAGGAATGAAGTGTGCAGACTTTGTAAGACGATCAACTATAACCGAAATAGCATTATTGCCTTTGAATGTTTTAGGAAGTCCTGTGACAAAGTCTATAGTGATGTTTTCCCATTTCCATTCGGGTATGGGTAATGGTTGTAACATCCCCTTAGACTTCTGTCTCTCAGCTTTAACTTGTTGACAAACCAAGCATCGAGAGACAAATTCAGCAACGTCTCTTTTCATGCCATCCCACCAGAAGTACTCTTTCAGGTCCCTATACATCTTCGTGCTTCCAGGATGAATAGAGAATGAAGAACTATGAGCCTCATCCAGCAGCTCCTTCTTTAATTCGGGGATGGGAGGAACACAAACCCGATTCCTGAACTTTATTATCCCATCACAATCAAGGTTGAATTCAGGAACATTTCTCACCTTCTTTTGTAACTCGACATCTTCTTTCTGTGCCTCTTTAATCTTCACATGTATAGATGGTTGAACATTCATTTGAGAAAGATTAGATTTTTCCCCTTCCATTATAATTCCAAGATCCATCCTTTGTAAATCCATAAATATTGGATCTTTTGTGATCCTCATCATGGATAAACTAGCATGGTCTTGTCGACTTAATGCATCTGCCACCTTGTTTGCTTTCCCAGGGTGGTAATGGATTGAGCAGTCATAATCCTTAATCAGCTCCAACCATCTTCTTTGACGCATATTCAACTCCTTTTGGGTGAAAATATACTTTAAACTTTTATGATCAGTATAAATATCACACCTTTCACCATAAAGGTAATGCCTCCAAATCTTTAATGCAAAGATTACCGCAGCCAACTCCAAATCATGTGTTGGGTAATTTTGCTCATGGATTTTCAACTGTCGTGAGGCATAAGCTATCACCATATCATTTTGCATAAGAACACACCCCAATCCCTTCTTGGATGCATCACTGTAGATCACAAACCTTTCTCCACTACAAGGCAGTGTGAGCACAGGTGCACTGGATAACCTTCTTTTCAACTCCTTGAAATTCTCTTCACATTCCTCTGTCCAGACAAACTTAACTCCTTTCCGAGTCAACTTGGTGAGTGGATTAGATAATCGTGAAAAATCTTTTACAAAACGTCGATAATATCCAGCCAAACCAAGAAAACTTCGGATCTCAGTTACTGTTGTTGGTCTTGACCATCTTTCGATAACCTCTGTTTTTGCTGGATCCACAGATATCCCCTCTTTTGAGATTATATGACCCAAAAATGCAACTTTTTGAAGCCAAAATTCACACTTGGTAAATTTGGCATAAAGCTTCTACTTTCTCAGGGTCTTCAATATAATTCTCAAGTGATCTTCATGCTCTTCCTTGCTCTTTGAATAGACAAGAATATCGTCTATAAATACTACCACAAATTGATCAAGATAGTCTCTAAAGACTCTATTCATTAGATCCATGAAGATAGCAGGGGGATTAGTAAGACCAAATGGCATCACTATAAATTCATAGTGTCCATACCTTGTACAGAAAGCCGTCTTTGGTATATCCTCCCTTTTGACCCTTAATTGATGATACCCTGAACGAAGATCAATCTTGGAAAAGTATTGAGCTCCGCGTAGTTGGTCAAATAAGTCATCAATGCGTGGGAGAGGATATTTGTTCTTGATAGTGATCTTGTTAAGTTCTCGATAATCAATGCAGAGTCTCATTGATCCATCTTTCTTCTTAACAAATAGAACAGGTGCTCCCCAAGGTGACGCACTAGGGCGTATGAATCCCTTATCAAGATTCTCTTGGAGTTTCTTCTTCAATTCCTGCAACTCAATTGGGGCCATTCTATAAGGTGTCTTTGAAATAGGCAAAGCACCCGGTACGAGTTCTATTGAAAACTCAACTTCATGATTTGGTGGAAGACCTGGTAATTCCTCTGGAAAGACATCATCAAACTCCCACACAATGGGCATATTCTTAATCGTGAGTTTCTCACCAACCATTTGAGATAAATAACCTTCATTTAGTGGAATCAATACCCATAAGATGGAAGAAATTTCCACTGGAAGGTTATGTTCATCCTTGCATTGATAGACGATCGTAGATTGATCTGGAATATGAAATGTGACTTCCCTTCTTTGGCAATTGATATGAGCTCCATGTAGAGAAAGCCAACCCATGCCAAGAATCACATCAAATTCCACTAAAGGAAGGATCACAAGATTTGCAGGAAGCGCTTTCCCACAAACTTCGATCGGAGAAGAATTATAAACTTTTGATGCGATTGATTTGCCATTAGGTGTTGTCACGGCTAACTCAACATCTAATTGTTGAGGTAATACGGTGATACCCTTAGAACAGTCTTCAGAAATAAAAGAGTGGGTGGATCCAGAATCAAATAAAACATTTGCTACTTTAGAGTGGATGGTAAGTGTACCTTTCACCACATCGTTATCGTACTCCACATCGCTGATAGAAATTGCATGTGACTTTCCTTTGTCTTTAGCCTTAAGATTTTGTTGACGTCGACCATCATCATCAACCCTTGGATTTGGGCATTGATTGGCATAATGCCCCATCTCCTTGCACTTGAAACATTGAAGTGTAGTAGGTTCATTCTGTGTATCCCTTCCTTTGTTTGCATCATTAGACATCTTCTTCCCATTATCACGGAATTCAAATGCCCGATGACCTTCCTTTCCACATTTAAAACATTTACTTGTCCCTTTAAGACAACTCCCTCCATGTTTCTTTCCACACTTTGAGCATAATGGAAAGTTCATCTTCTTTTCAGTGTGCTCTTTATAGTTTCCTTTGAATTCCATCTTCCTCTTCTTATCAAACCCATGTGACTGATGGGTTACTCCAATCTCCATCTCGACTTTGAGATCACATCGAACGATTTCCTCGTAGCTATTGAAGTCCCTTATGGCTAACACCCTTCGAAGACTTGGTTTTAAGCCACTAAAGAATCGATCGATCTTACTCTCAGGTTGGATAATAATACCAGAAGCGTACCTTGCAAGTCTTGTAAAATTTGCTTCATAGGTACTAACAGATTCATCATCCCTTTGCTTCAATTCAAGAAACTCTTTCTCCATCTTTGTTCGGAGAATACGAGGGAAGTACTTATTGAAAAATAAGTTCTTGAACTCGTCCCATTCCATAGACTCAATTTCATCCCTTTGCCTCGTATTCTTAACAAGATTCCACCATTGATCAGCATCTCCTTCCAAACGGTACACTGCTAGGATGACTTTATCATGTTCAGAACATTGAAGAACTGAAAATATCTTTTCAGTAGTACTAATCCATTTTTCAGCAACTAATGGATCAGTAGACCCGCTGAAAGAAGGTGGACGCTGCCTCATGAAGGATTCAATAGAATGTTGCTCCCTCCTTTGCTCGTTTGGAAATCCTGCATGATTCATAGCTTGAGAAAGTTGTGTGAGCATGGCTACAAGATTTTGCATTCCAGCTCCCATATCGTTTGGTTGCTCAGGGGGACAATCATTGCATTTCCCATCGCATTCCGCATTAACACGGTTCCTTCGGGTTCCAGCCATTGACTAAAACCAAGAAGAATAGTGTGAGCAACACTAATTATAATAGGAAACCACATAATTCAAGAATAAAATTTTCATGCTTATGGTCTTATCCTAGGTTATTCATGGCCATTTCTAAGATTGTGTTCTATGCTTAGACTTATTCTTAGGGTTCTTACTAAGGCTTTCACATCCTAGTTTCCAAAGGTTGACTATACCTTTCCTCTGATACCAACTATAACGACCCATACTTTACATACATTGTTAATACTTCAAAATTGAAGCACACTTATTACAACATATGACAAAACCACAAAGGACCGTATAGGTATAGTGTCTTTAGAAACTGGGAAACATAAACAACTGGTTCATAAATCTTCTACAGTGTCTCCCATTTATTTCATCATATCTAGGGTCCCTTTTAGCATATTCTACTTAATATCCATCTTCCTGACCTGGGGAAAAGAAAACATAAAAGGGTGAGCTCAAATGCTCAACAAGGGAAAATAAAGGAAATAAAAATCATATCACATCTTTTTGAAAATCAAAACCTGCAAAAGAGATCATAATATCTTAACATGGAATAAATCATAGAAGTGAAAATGAGATCCCCATAATCATAACATAAAACTTGAAACTTTGTGGCATGCACACATAATCATGGAAAATCATTTCTTGTTAGTCATGACTCATTGCCAAGACTATCTTAGTGGACAAAGTCCCTTTCTGAACCGAGTTCACTCCTCGTTTCAGTCCTGTATCACTGAACCGAAATAACCTTCCGTTCCATCCATGTCTATCTCATGAGATATAAAATCTTTACCCAATGTATTGGAGGGAGATATAGGTCCCACCCATCTTATAATGAATCCTTTCTTATGTGTGCCACATAATCATAAAACATACATCATCGCATAACACATGTAACAAAAATGGGATTCTTGAAACATCATGATATCATAAATCAATTCATATAAGATAATGGAATTCAAAAAAAAAATTCCATCACAACATGATCAAATCAATGTAATAATAGGGATAAAAACAGAACCCTTTATTATCTTAGATGGAAAATAATTTTGATAAAACACTTGAACTCCTTTCTTGAGGAAAATATCCTTTCTTCTTCAAAAACATTTTTCCTTTCATAACATGTCATACAACTTTAAAATAAAAGAAGTTGATTAAAAATAAACTTGAAAACTTGTAAAGGAAGCTTCTTGGATACAATGTTTTAAAAATCCATTCATGCCGTATAAGTTAAAAAAAACATTCTTCGTACCTTTGTCGGAAAAGTCAAAAAGTACCTCGTACGAAAAAAAACGACAAAAGATTCCGTTCATATTCTTTACTAAAAACTCACCGAAGGGTAAAATTGTATTTAAACTATTGTAAGTGGTTGGAAACAATATTACATATTGAGGGAACATGGATGTGGATGATAAAATACACCCCAGTAAATACTTACGAATAAACAATCTCAGATAAAAATGAGATTGTGGTATTTTCCCTTACCTTAGGTCCGATTAGCTTTGTACGTGTCCGAAGCTCCTGTATAATGGTTTAAATAATGTTATTGACTTATTCCAGAATCATACATATTTATATTATATCATATATGGTCATATTATTAGCTTCTTTTTAGTAATATTTCATTGTTACTTGTTGCTCGGGTCTTTTTAACTTTTTGTTCTTATGCGTGTTTTGTCGAATAAATTCTTATTCTTTTCTTTAGGTTATAGATAATTCATTTCCAGAATGGTATTAGTGTAGTATATACCATATTCATTTATTCAATTCATTTATATAATCATTATGAAATGAAGATCATGTAGAACGAGTCGCATCACATCGTGGAGACGGTATTCCGTACGTACGCACGAGTGATGATATCGTTCCTATGATCGTGGAATTGTATTGGAGTATATATATATTATTTCAGTATCAATATTACTTCATAATAATCATATGTAGTTACTCATTACACCATTATACCCATCCTTGTAAGGTGATGGTGGAAAATAGATTACACCACGGCGTGGAGACGGTATTCCGTACGTACGCACGCGTGGTGATTTCATTTTTCCGTAGGATGGATAGAAGGTGAATTAGGGTTGTTTCATATTTATAATAACATATCAGTATGTAAGTAATACTGATGTTATTACTTTATCATGAAACAACTAATGAAGAATAAGTTGAAGAAGAAAGAAATTGAAAAGATCAGTAATGGATATTACCTTTTCTTTGGAACGCCTCTTTGAATCCTCCACTTAAGGAACTATGATTGGTCTTTGGAGAAGACCAGGACCTCTAGGATTATTCTAGGGAAGTGGAGAGGAGAAAATGTCAGGGGTTGGCCGAGCTTGAGTGCTCAATTTGGTGTGAGGAGGAGGGGGAGGAGGTGCCCTTTTATAAGGGAGGAGAGGGGCACCTTAGGAATATCTCAAAATATTATTTTATATTAAAGTCAAAATCGGTTTATAATGGTTCCAAAGGTTCTTATTTCGAAGATAAAGTGGGGATGGGTCTAAATACTATCAACCAATAGGATTTAGACAATTTTAGGGTATTATTTTAACCTTATCAATTAGATTTAACTCTAAGTTAATTATTTTAACTTTTACCGTGTCTTTTTGTTTTCCTTCACTATATGGTTAATACACTTACTATAACATGCCAAACGAACCCCAAATTGTTTATTATTAATATATATATCCTTATCTAAGTCATTTGGCAGAACCTTAGATTTTTAGGAATAAAATAACAATTAATAATATAATATTTGATTTAAAAACTATTTTGTGTCAATTTTGACACTATTTGATATATGATTTTTGTGAAAGTCATAACAGAATTATATGTTCGAACCAAGTTGATTAAATCAACACTAATATATCATAGTAACCTATAAAATTAGTGGAATTCATAAAAAGTCTCAAATTACATATATTTTGGTTTTTATAACATCAATTATGTCAATATTTCATTAATAAGATAATTACTGCATCATCATTATGTCATAAATAAATTAAATTATTTAATGTCTAAAAATTACAAATAAAATATCATCATGTAGGAAATCTTTTTATATTTCTAATGAATATTTACAATTGAGTTTATCTTATGTATAACCCCATATTAAAAATGATTTACTTATTAAACTTTGATTTTAACTATTTTAACCCTTCTTTAAATAAATTAATAATAAATGTCCTAATCTAATCCAAGTGGGCCTAAATGGTCATATTTTATTCCTAAGTTTGTTTTTGGTCGAATTACACTTGTCCAATAGAATTAGGACATGTGTTAGGGTAATATTAATATCATATTTACCCTTAGTTACCCTATTTACTATTAACCGCGGTAAAAATCGTAAAAAGTTACTATTCACCAAAAAATTATTTTCATCTCATTGAACCACATTTTAGTCCTTGATATTAACCGTGTCTCTCGGATTTTCGAAATTCCATTCACAGAAGTGGTAAAATTATGTTTTATGCAAAATTCAGTTTTTAACCTACCACTTAGTGGTTTCACTATTCATCAAAAATTGAAAGTTTTCAGAAAAATACCAAAATTTCACCCTAGGCTAATTTCGATATTCTGAGTCCAAAAATGAAGTCCATTTTGAAAAATAAAATTTATAAAATTTCAAAAAGTGGTTATTACTATTCATAACGGCTAGTTTTAATAGCATATTGTTGTTTAGTGAAACTCGGTATTGCGTACGACGCAAGCTATCGAGGAAGGTCGCGATTGCGTGTAAAGAAAGTCAAGCAACTGTTGTGTAGAAAAAGATTCCTTTGATAATTTATATAACATAAAAGTCTCGGGTGTTACAATTTTTGTATTCCACATTATAATGGACATCACAATATTGTATCAATAACCCCTTTTTGGGAATTCTATAAAATATTCACAATCTCTAATTCCCTTGTATCAACACATCAATCTTCTATTCCATAAAACTATCTCACTATCATCTCTACATTATTATAATTTTATAGTTGTGAATTAATCAATTTAAGTATATATTTAGATAATATATATCATATTTCTAAAAAATAATTTCAACAATAACATAGAGGAAACAAATTATAACATACGAGAAATCAATGAAACATGTCAGCACATTTGGTTCACCCAATTTCACATCAATTTCCATAGTCCAATTCATTATTATCATTTAACTAATCCACATTATATATCTAATGAATTAATGAAACACTCAAGTATTTCAGAAATAAAATTAAAATTTAATACATGAAACACAATGTCTCTATAAAACACCACTTTGTGAAAACCTGTCCAATAAACATAAATTTTTTATCTTTTGTGATTTGAATGTTTAAAAACTGACATACATAGTTGCATTTAGTAGGATATTTAGATTCTGATAAAACAATCTTAATTTTGATGAATACTAACATAAATTTATGAATAGTAACATACAACAATGAATAGTAATGTCACTCTGATGAGTAGTTATTAATAGTAACTAGTCCAAACAAGGAAACTTCACCCATGAATTTATAAATACATTTTAGACATATAGAATTCAAAAATAAACTCAATTTTAATAAAATAGTTTTTTAATTAGGGATATTTACTTTTTAATTAAAATCATCTTTCACTTGGTAAATAACCAACACAAAATTATTACTGATTTTTTAACACATTGAAAATTTAATTAAGGTCCGATAATATAATATTATAATCATAAGATAAAAAAATATTAAGTTATTAAAATATTTTTATGAAAATGAATTTTATTTTAATCCGTTATATTATTTATAATATTGAAAACAATCATTTATGTCTTATAAAAATATCAACACTTAATTGATAATTTCTAAAAAATTTATTTACATATATGTTGATAAAATTATATCACATTACCATTTATCATATCCCTAAATTTTATTTCTACTTTTATAGGCGAGGATACTATTTTATTGGACAATTTACTCTTCTTAAGGTTATCATTATTATTCCATAAGTCGTGTTACTATTCCACTAGTTCAGGTTCCTTAATTTCTACAAATGATTGTTATTTTATTCATTCCTAATTAATAAGTATTTTTTTGAATTTTTTACGTAATTATTTTTGACTTATAATATATAACATAATTATAAGAAGGAAATTTTTAGTGATAAAATTTATCTTCATTACATTCTTCCCCCTTATGAAATTTCACCCCCAAAAATTTTATTTAAGAACTATATTGAAAAAAACTGAGGGTACTTATCCTTCATAACTTCCTCTAATTACCATGTTTCCTATTAATATATATGGTTCTAAAATATAACATTGACCATGTCACTAGTCTTCTTTTATATAACATTATCACTATGATCCATGATCATAACTAGTTTCTCCTTGTAAGAGATATCATTCTCCAACTGTACAACCTCTTGATTCTATACATGGTAAGGATATGGCATGTAATTATTTAAGAGAGATACAAGGAATAAATTGTGTAGTTGAGAAATATTTGGTTAAAGAGGTAGTGGATGGTCCACAGTTCCAAAGCGATCATCAATCTTGAAGTGTTCAATGCACCAAGGAATCATCTTTTCATTCTTCTCAGTTATCATAATCTTCATCCATGAAAATATGATGAGGAAAACCTTCTCTCCAACCTTAAAATATATGTCTCATCAATAATTGTATGCCTATATATTTTGTCTACGATAATATACAAGATGTAATTCTGAATATTTTTCACCCTCTCAACCATTTCTTCAGCCATTTCATATCCTAGTAGGTTAAATTCATAGACTACATCGATGCATGTTGGTGTTCTGCATCTTTTTCCATAATGGGATTAATATTGATCCACATTGATGATTTAGTGGAAAATATTATTGTTAACAAAATGTGACCAGAGAAATATTTTAGTCCAATCCTCCCTTGAAGTACATAGAACAATCACTCAATATTTCTTCTAGTGTCTGAATAGTAATGTCAGATCGGCCATCAGTTTGACGATGATAGGCCATAAAAAAGTTCATCTTAGTGTTGAATAGTAAATTCATATTGGCCATCAGTTTGAGGATGATAGGCCATAAAAAAGTTCACCATATTTTTTAAAGCAAGTTAGAGACTTTTCAAGAATTTAGTGGTGAATCTATGATCTTGGGTAGATATTAAAGAAATTGTTACTAGATGTATCATTACCACTTCTCTAATGTATATTTGTGAAAGTTTTTCCAGTGAGAAGTCCCCAAGGATTGTGAGAAAGTGAGTTTTTTTGTGATAAGATACAAAATAAACCATATATAATTGTTTACTTATGATGTATTTGGATTTCTGGTGACAAAGTCCACTATTTTTTCCCCACATTCATTTACATATGGGTAATGGTTGTATCATCACCTTAGATTTTTTCCATTAGACCTTCAATTTCTGACATACCAAAACTTAGAGATATATTTAGAAATCTTCTTCTTCATGCTTCTAACCATTATTTCTCTTTGAGATATCAATATATCTTTATTCTCCCTAGGTGATTAGAGAAATTCAAGATATATGCATCATTCAAAATATCATTCTTTCATTCTTCATTGGATATTCCACATAATCATGACCCAAATTTTACTACTCCTACCTCCTCCATTTTAAAAATTGGGGAATTCCAATTTTTGATTACTTCCAACATTTTTTGAATTTCGACCTAATTTATTTGAGCATCCATTTATTCATTATAAAAGATGGTTGAATAAATATTTTAGAACCGATTGATGATGTTACTTCTTTAATGATCACCATATCCACCTGTTGTAGGTCTAAGAAGATTGGATCCTTCTCAATTCTCTTCAATGATAAATATGCAATATCCTTTCTTATTCGAGCATCGACCACCTTATTTTCCTTGACAGTATAATAGGATATTGAGAAGTTGTAATCCATGATGATCTCTTACCATATTTGATGGAAAATATTTATAATATTCTTTTTGAATATATACATGAGGATTTTATGAATAGTATATATTTCACACTTCTCCATATAGATGTAATTCCACCATATTTTCTAAAATAAGATCATAGTATCCAACTTCATCTCATGCATGGGATATTTTTTCTTGTGAATTTTCAAATACCATTATGAGTGGGCTATCACATTATAATATTCCATCAATAATCAACCTAATCCCTTCTCTGAAGCATTGCTTTACACCTTAATGAGTTACTCACATGTTGGTAGTGAGAGTATCAGTGATGTGATAAACCTCCTTTTCAAATATATGAAGAAGTATCCACATTCATTTATCCAGAAAAACATTTTTCCCATTGGATTACTCTTGATTAATGGGCTTGACAATCATGATATGTTCATAAAAAATTATAGGTAATACCCAGCTAGACTAAGGAGACTATAGATCTCTATTACAGATTATGACATAGGCTACTCATTAATTCGTTTTGTCTAGGAATGGTCTAAAAATATTATTTTGGTGGCGATAACATGCCCCAAGATTATAAATCCACAATCCAGAAATTAAATTTAACCTACTTTTCATAAATATTCTACCTTCTCAAATTCTACTGTACAATATTAAAATTCTCTTTATGTTAATTTTTGTCCATGAAGTATTTATGAATATCATCAATAAAGTCTACAATAATTTTTCAAGGTAATATCTATTGATAATATTCATTAAATCCATGAATTTTGTTCAAGTATTAATGAATTCAAAGGGAATCACTATGAACTCATAGTTTCTATATCTCTTTCAAAAGAAATTCATGGGAATATCTTCCTTCATATCCTTTAATTGGTGATATCCTGATCAATGGTCCACAATAAGGAAATACTTTTCCCCATGTAGTTCATCGAAAATTTCATCTATCTGAGTACGGGGATACGTTTTATTTATCATTATATTGTGGATCTCCTGATAATCAATGTATATGGGCATTGATCTATCCCACAGTGAAGATATCATTGATATAAAACCCTTTTCCATATTCCCTAGTAACTACCACTTCAGTTTACCTAACTCAATGGTGGATATTCTATAAGGTGTATTTGATATAGGCATAGATCTAAGAATAAGTTCAATCTATAACTCAACTACTGGGTCAAGAGGGAGACCGGAAAATTCTTCAGGGGAACACATTTGGGTAGTCCCTCACTATTGGAATGTATTTTAGCCTAATCCTATATTTTTTCCCAACCATTTGAGCTAGATATTATTTTTTTATAAATTCATAATATTTATATTTTTGGATGTGATTCTCCTTGAAGATTCATCTTCCTCCTTACACTTGTACATAATTGGATGATTAATTGGGAAGCAAAAAGTGATCTCCCTTTCCCAATAGTCAATGTTGTATTTTTATAAAGATAACCAAACTAAATCGAATTTCACATCAAACTCCATAAAAGTAATAAAGAAAATATGTTTTGGGATTTTCAGTCCACAAACATTATCCTAGGATGAGTTATATGATTTGGATGAAATAATTACCAATTTTATTTTCACAAAAATAACTCTACCTTTATATTTTATGTAGTTTTTGAATAGTTTTACTAAACAGCCTATATAAGAATGAATGAGTAATACTATAATCAAATAGTATGTTTCCTATTCTTGAATGAATAACCAACATACCTTTCACCACATCATTGTTGGTCTCTACCTCAGTAGTAGTTATATCATATTCCCTTAATTAATATATTAAAGGTTACTGTTGATTTCCCCCAACAACCCTTGTCATAGGTAAATGGTTTTCATGAGTCACATGTTCGCTGTAGTTGTACTGGTGCACTATAGGTTGGGTGTTGATTCGAACCTTCCTTTTTTCTTCCACATTAGAGGGATTATTCACATTAGTTCTATAATTATTATCTATATTTCCCATTCTTCCACATTTTATGCATTTTTCCATTTTGATAATTCCATATATAAATCTTCTCATAATTTTGAGAGGTGGTAAATTGTGTTTTTTTCCATTGTAGAATTTTTTTGTTAATCCACCCATATGAAACTCAACATCCCACTTTTTGTCTATTGTCCTATGAGACCAATTAGATTATATGATCTCTACTTCAAACCTGACGAATCAATGTAAATTCTCCTCATATCTAAAAATGTCACAAATCACCAATAACTTTGGTAGCCTCGAAATTATTTCACTAAATAATAAATACAATTTTATTTTGTTGTTGATTAAAATGTCAAAGGCATATCTTGCATGTCATGTGATGTTTTCTTCATATGATCTAATAGACTCATATTCCATCTCCTTTAGTTTTATAAACTCACTTTCCATCTTGAGAAGGAGGTTTGGGGTAAAATATTTATTCAAAATGTTTTTCATGAAATATTACAACTTCATGGAATCAATTTCTCCCTTAGAATTTATATTCTTGGTTAGTTCCCACCACTAATCAACTGGCCCAACAAAACAACATACAACTAACATAACTCTATCTTCTTGTAATCATTGTAGGATAGATAATTTCCTCTTAATTGAGTTAATATAATATTCCTCTAGGAGGGGGTTTAAAGATCCACTAATCTTGGGGGGCCTTTTTATCATAAATGATTATAAAAAAAATTCAGATTAAATTGAGAATAAGGGTGTTACACATGCTTCAAGTTATTATTCATAACAATATTTAGTTGATAATGTACATCCATGAAGTTTTGAGAAATCCTTCCCATTAAATTTTGTAATATTATTAGATAAATCATCATATTTCTTATCACATTGATTATTGGCATAGGTTCTAATATTTTATTTCATTAACTAAGAAAATTAACATAAAGTTAGGTTCTTGAATTCTTAGATAAAAAAAATATTGCAAATAAAACATTTAACATAGATGGATAAATTTTTTAATGAAGATTTTATCTTAACTTGTGATTACCTCTGATTTAATCTAGTTTATCCATGGTGATAGAATCTTACCTAGGGTTCATAATAATTTTCTCTAGTCCTAATAACCAAAAATAAATAGAATTTTCTATGATACCATATATAAGGTTATTATCATTATACACATTTATTAAATTATTTTAATCAAAATTAACCATTAAATACAATCTAAAGATCACAACGTCTAGTGTCTTTTGAGGATAAGATACCTAAAACTGAATACATGATACCAAAATAAAGAAGATATTAATTTAATATTCATAGTGATATCCAAACATCCTATAATTACTTACATATACATATGATAACCTAAGGAATACATAAACAAATGGTTTATCTAAAAATCCCAGTAAGAGAATAAATATAAGAACAAATCACACCACATGGGTTATAAGGCCTAACATGATGATATAAAAAGGCATGAAACTTCAATAAACATGTGGAATCATACAATATAGAACAAGTGATCTTGTAATAATGGAATAATAGAAATTTTAAATCAACAAAAAATATGAAATAGGTATGATTCAATGCTCATTGCATGTAGAGGGGCATGACTCAAGCGTAACAACAAATACTATTTCACATGGACCTTGATTTAAGGATAACCACCAAGAACATTTCACATGACTTCTCAAGAGACAAATCATTCCCCACTAAATTGGAGAATATTATTATAATAGCCCTATAACATTTTCATTAATTTATGTTCTGCATAAGATATCATACATATTCAATCAAACATAAACATAAGGGTAACACATAGAAAAAATTGGGTATCCTAATCCTGTCCAAAGGAATATAAAAAAGGAATATCAAAATGGTGTCTATGGAATAATCGATTTTAATAATAAATGGACATTAATATGGGAAAATTGGCATATATCATGATAATTTATATCAAACTAATTTGAAAACCTGTAAAAATTTTGTTTTATATCCATTATAAATTAAACATTTTAATGTGGTTTAAGAAAAATATTAAAGAGTGTTTAAAGTAGAAAATGATGATTAGATTTCAAAAAACTGTAAATGAACTAATATATTTTTTCATTATAAAATTAGTTATTTTATAAAAAATAATGTTTCCGAAAACATATTATGGAGTTCACTTAAAAAATGCTATGAAATTGGAGAGTTCCCTTTAATCGGGCTTGCTTTTCGGAAAAAATTGAGAAGGGTTGTTTCTTAAAAACAAGTATTTCCCCATAAAAGAAGAATGATTTGATATGGATTAATTATTTTGGAACATATAAAAACAATATAGTATAATTACTGTAAATGAATAATAATTACATTCCTGTAAAGAGAGTGAAGGAGTAACGCGATGGAAAAATTGAAATAAAGGAATAAACCATACCTTATGTCTTAATGTATTATGTGTTTTCACTTAGTTTCATGTATAATCAAATTAATTTAATAAGTTAATTAATTAATAAACTATTCTACAATAATTTGATTTTGTGAAATTTTATTATGTTAATTTATGGTCTTTTGATGACTTATAAGATTCCATTTCATCAGTTAGTAGTGTTCATTTCCTTGTTTTTCATGAATGACTAACTAGAATAAATGTATAATATAAAATATAAAATGGAAATGTATATCAAGAATAGAATTCATATCTTATTAATTAACATGTATAATATTAAATTGTTATATAAATATTTTGGTTATTTGATGTGAGGATGAATCATTATATAATATGTTTGTAATAATCATTTAAATTATTTCGGTGTTTTTTTATCCTCATGATTTATTTTTGTCTTTTTAACTATTATTATTTAAATAGAAGTTTTTCAAAATAGTAAATAATTTGTAATACATGTATTATAATCTACTTTAACCATAAAAATTATTTTTTAACCGGCCATGAAGGTTGTTAAAAAATGGATAACTTTTCATTCTTGAATGCGATAAATTAACACATATCGAACTATGATTTCATTTATAGAATAAAAGGGGAAGGGAATAGATATGATTATGGTTTATTCCATAATAGAAATAAAATTCCATTATATATAGGATTATATAGTTATAAAGTCACTTGGATAGGGGATGGTGAGGATATAATAATAATAATAACTAAATTGAAATGAAATGAAAAGAAAAAGAAAGTGGTTTTTAACTCTTGAGTTCTTCTCCTTGAGAACCTCCTTAGGGGAAGTGGTTTTGGTCATTTTTTTAGAATAGAACCTCATAGACATTAGGAAGAGACTTAGTAATATTATTGGGAATAAATTATACATGATTATATGTCATGAACCAGATCTGGTTGCCATCAAACCGGCACCAAACCCGGCCCATGCCAAGGCCCGAAGTGCGTTCCCGATCCCCACGGGCTGGAACAAGTGCCCGGGTATCATATCATGATAATTGGGAATGATTTACCCGATTTTATAGACATTAAACAACAAACAAACTCAATAAAAAAATCTGGATTTTTTAACTAAAACCTTCTTTTACAAAATTTTTGAACTGAAATAAATAAGATAAAACTATGTTTAAAGACCATTACAAAGGTACAAAACCAAATAAGGACAGCCCAAGAAACTTCACATGGAAAGAGGAACTTCCCTCAAGCCATCTCCACGACACTTCATGCCAATGGACAGCTAAAAACCTTAACCAATGGCATAAAACCTGTACCCAAACCTGTGACATAAAATAAGAAAGTCTACATACACCCAAAGGTGTAATTAGGGTGTGAGCAAAAGACCAGTAGGATACCACCTCTAAGAGATTCCATGTGATAAACATTTCATGACAAAAAGCATTTCTTGTTTTGTAAATAAGAAATTCTAGTTACAATTTTATAAAGGATGCAATAATAAATGAAAACTGTTTTCATGTGGGATAATTTTAAGGACCAAAAATTTTAAAATATATAAAAATTCTACTGAATTTTCCAGCCAACAAAACCATATACTGACGGTAAGTACAGAGGATCTAATGAGAACAAGTAATAGGAAATAACCCCTAGGCACTAGCTAGCTGTGGGTCCCAGGTACCTCGTATCTCGGTGAGAGTAACCACAAAAAAATATATCTTCTCATGCACGAGCCACTAGTTGGGATCATACTCATAACCTAGTGGTCCCAAATCATCATCATTATTTTTTAGTTTGAGTTTTAAGCATAAATCTTACTAAGTGAAACTGATGCCAAACCCCACAGATTCACTTGCATACTAGTACACGTCCACCCACCTAGATACCCGAGTTTTCCCATTATGCTCAAACAAGTTAAACAATCCAAGAAATATAGTTTTAACAAGAAAATATCACTTCCAAATCACACATTAACCAAACAGCCCCATGTACATCACACATGTCAAAAATTCTACTTTTCATTCAAATGAATTTTGAAATCAAACTCACACCAAAATTGCCTACAACACTTTTCACATTTAATTAACAATTCCAAAAATCTTTTAAATGATTTTATAAAACCATTAAAAGATATTCAACTCACATAACAACCCACTCACATTTCACATAATACACTTCTCAACTCCACAATTCATTTTATCAATAAACTCACACGAAACATCCCACACCAATGTTTCGCACACAAAACACAATTTAGAAAAACATTTCGGCAATTTATGAAACATTCTAAAAGTTTTTGACATCTCAAATCACAAATTTTCTTTTAAAAAACCCACATTGGGTGAACACACTCTCCCAAACAGTACATGTACACCCTTTCCCAACATTGTTTAACCAAATAAAACATTTTCAATTTTTATAAAACATACCCAAGAGGTATAACCATTGTTTGCACACTAAACCCATTTCAAACCCCTCATTTAAAACCTAAATCATACCAATAAAAATACAAAACATAATTTTAAGCCCTAAAAAAATTATTAAAGAACCCCCAAGTGTTATAAAAATATATCAAATAATACCACAAAGATACACAAGAAAATCACACGTTTTCATAAATCACCTTCAAGAAGTACAACACAGTTTTACACCTTAAAATCAATCAACAATCTCTTTTTAAGGCCCACATGATAATAAGGAATTACCAAACCAGAATTGTCAGCCCCTTTCAAGACTAATAAATCACTTTCATATGTTATAAACTAAACCCAAACATTACCCCAAAAGTCACACATGAAAAGTACCCAATTTCAAGCTAAAATACAACTAAAAATTATATGTTTAACAAAATTCATCAAAAATAGTTTTCACACCACAAAAAACAGATTATAAACATACTAAATTAATAAACCAAGAAAACTAACTCATTATAAAATGGTTACACATGGAATCAACTACCTTTTGAGTTGAAACCCTCAAAACTTGGTGTGAAACCTTAAACGCACCACCGCCGCACCACAAGGAATATAAATCCAGACCTAGACCACCAAAAATTGACCCAAAAGACACCAAATCATAACTTAGGATCGAACCCTAACTTCTGTACATTTTAGAGCATAATTAAAGAGGGAGGAAACCCTAATGAGAATGAAAATTTGAAGAGAGAAACACTTACTCAAAACAATCTTGAATAAAACGACAAAAAATCCACCATAATCTGAATTTGAAAACATCCCATCATTAGATTTAACTCTAACAATGATTATGAGATCATATAGGAACTGTAATGGGGGAGAAAGAGTAATAATTGAGAGAGTTATGATAGAAATAACTTACCTCCTCAAATATGACCGATTTTAGAAACCCTAAGAATTTCAGCACTCAATCACGATGAAAACGAGATCCAAAGAGGAGGGAATGGTATGGGAGTGCGACTGGGATTCTTAGGGTCGAGGGGGAGGTGGAAGCACCGAAAAATTCATTATAATGAATAAGATATTAAAAAATTAAAGAAACAATTTAAAACTGGAAAATGGGCTTTCGGGTTGGCCCAATTCAAAAAAATAAAAACCCAAATACCCCATGATTATGGATTTATAATGGCTACAAATTTAAATGTTGTGTTAATATATCAGGGTAGGACATTTAGGAGTTGTAATGACTGAAAAATAATTAAAAATGGAAAAGTTATAAAGGAAACAAAAATTATTTTTAAATCTTGAATTGGGCTCATGGTTTGCCCCAATTCATGAAAACTCACCTATTCTCCATAAAACCTTTGGAAACACACAAAACAAAGAATTAATGGAAAATAAATTAATAATAACTTTAAAATAATTTATGTATGTTACAATTCTTTCCACCTTTAAAACTTTCCACCTCAGAAAGTCACAGGAAGGTTAAAGCAACAACCAAACCCCACAGAGAAACCAATAGGTACTCCCTTGCAAGGTTTCACCCCCAAAGGCCAAAACACCACCAGTGATCAATTAAGGATGTATTACTCTCACAACAAAAACATAAACCACTTTCCTAAAAGGATCAATAACATTCATAATTTATCCCAAAATAAAACTCTTCAAACACTATCTGAACAAGACTCAAGCAATTCACCCAAACGAACAACAACTTTGAACAAGGTTACACTTACCTTACTTTAACTAAACCATTAGGTGCTCTCCAATCCTAACGTTTACTCAAGGAAGATGTTGGTAGCTAGATATATCTGAATGAGACTATCTACACCAAGCCAAAACCATAGATAAATCTATGATTCTGGTACAAGGGAACACTAATATGCTCCCCACCATAAGAGACAACCAATATTTTTTTTCGAGACAGAATCAGGACACTAATAGGGGAGGCCTGAATGGACTCCCTGGTACCTAGGGTAGACTTCCATTCAAAATTTCCTAAGGAACATACATGAGGATCATAGTGGTTCTCCCCACCATAAGAACCAACCATCTTAATCGACCAGCATAGGTCGGCACAAAAAGACCCAAAAATTTCAAGATTTGGGAATGTCGCATGGTTAGTCCACACAGTTTGTGAAACCGTGAACTAACTGTGCTGATCAATCTTCCTGCATGGCATTCAGGCACACAGTCTCTCTTAATCGTTCACAAACCATGTGCTCAAAATGTCTAGCCAAATTTCCAACCATTCTCCAAAGACTGAATGGAAACCAAAGGGGGAGGGAATGACATTGGGCAATGTCATGGGTACAAGGCCCTCCATCTATTTCCACCAAACGTGAACAAAAGAAGAAAGATAATAATACCAGAGGTTTAAACTCATCCTATATTTCATATTTTGGATAGGACTTTGTACAAGGTTTTAAATGACCCTGTGATTTCCCCTGTCTACGAGCTAGCTTCTCTCCGAGACATATTGATGGAGCTCAAATGATTGAAGCAACTTCGGCATCGCAGTTAGTCTTCGGAAACCCACTGAATGAGAATTCTTCTTTCGGTGCCACCAACAACTACACCACAACCCTGGATAATTTTTCTAGACATAAAATATTCCATACTCACTTTACCATATCCTGATATTTTACTGAAACAAGGGCTAAGAAGATGAACACACATCACACCTTGTTTCTTCATATGATAAACAATAGAAGTAAGGAACACCTACACTCACCTTCCTCTAAAATGGATGATTTTGAAGTTTTTCCAAGGGAGACATTCACCCAACACAATAGGGAATCTCGTAGGCTTTCATGACTTTCAGCTATATGGTCAATCGATCACATGAAATCATAAGGCATCACCGAACATGGCCATAGCGACTGATATAAACAATGCATGGAGAGGGACCTTATACAATAACCCCAAACAACACACAATTCTAGAAGGTGGCCACAATATCCTATGCTGACCATATTTCCCACACTGGTGGTTTAACATGAACTCATGCTTCAAAGAAACTTTGAAGAACCCCAAAGGCCCTCTTAGACACCATCGAGACACTCATCCACACTAACAACCATAGACCCCATCCACCTTCGACGAATTAGGAAACATATGTAACTATGGTCTCTTTCACCCTTCCATGAGAACTCTCCCATTACAAGAGGATCTAAAAATCAAATAAAGGAATGGTTGTAGACTCAATCAAAAAATCTCAAGAAAAATATTCCTTATATTGATCAACTGGAGGGTCTTCAAATTGGGAAACAATCCATGTTTCACTTCAATTGTGCACTAACCATTAATGGGGGTGTACCTTATCCAAAATTTAAACCCAAGGACCCAATCAAGAGGGTACATTAGTCAAGATATACCACAAACCAGATCCAAACACATGAAGGGAACCATCATAAAGGCATCCCAAAACATTTTTCAAAAGAGACCACTAACTGTCCATATAACACAACTTACTGACCATACCCAAACCCAAAACACAGTTCAAACAGGAGGGGTTCTTGGATTCAAGACATCCCACAACATCAACATTTTCCAAAAACACATAATATAAACCATTCCAAAAAATTCATCAAGTCTTCATGTTTCTCTTTAAAAACATTTCTTTGAAAACAAATGGTTCAGCGGTTAGCGCATCCACCAATGGTACCCCATGGGCCATACACATGCATGTTTTTGTGCCACACCGGGCACCCTCCTCATATCCATCTCGACACTCATCCAGTCATGTCATCAACCATCCATATTCCCATATAACCCCAAGAATGTGGTTGCTCATGAAAATACCAATGGTTAAAACAATAATTCTTTCCACTTTTCAATACGAAAATGGGCAACCAACACATCATTTTTCTCAAAACTGCTAACCATGAGATCAAAATCCCAACTCACATCTTACAAAAAATTTCAGAAAGTCACAACCATTTTGAAAAAAACTCAGTTTCAAGATATTCACATCAATTTCAAAATGTCTCATCCCATTAAAACACACTCTGATTGTTCAAAAAACTCTATTGGAAACACTTTTCAAAACCAACTTCAATATAGTTCCTGCTTTAAAAGAGGTGTAAGCACACCATTTTACATTTCTATACAATTTTGAAAATTCAGTTCCACCATTTCATAAACCAAACCATTCCGTCTTTATTTGAAAATCATTTCATAAAAACTTTACGCTTCTTAAAACCAAGTCACCTTAAAACCAAAGCGCCAGGATTTCAAAACTAAAGCACAAAACAATGCGAGAGGAAACTAGTTTCAGTGGGTGACTTGGAAATATGGTTTGCGGCCATATTCCAATCACTTCACTATCATAGAGAGTGTTCTAGGGAATATCTTCTACTTCACATGGCTTTCCAAGCCCTGCGAGCTCACTGAGCCCATTAACCCAATTCTCTTTTCATTTCCCCTAATCATCATCAAACCAAGAAAACCAAAGGAATTAGATAGATCCCAACTTACCCTAGTGACTCGAATCCTATCATGATGTGTGGTGATCAGGAACACTACCCATAACTGAACTACCATGTCCTAGCAATCCTAACTTTATACTACCCCGACTGTTCCCTAAATAACGTGACCTAAAGAGTTAACTAGAACCTCCTTTGATACCATTTTGTCACGAACCAGATCTGGTCGCCACCAAACCGGCACCAAACCTATCCCATGCCAAGGATTGAAGGTCATTCCCGATCCCCACAGGCTGGAACAAGTTCCTGGGTATCATATCATGATAATTAGGAATGATTTACCCGATTTTATAAACATTAAACAACAAATAAACTCAATGAAATAAATCTAGATTTTTTAACTAAAACCATATTTTACAAAACTTTTGAACTGAAATACATAAGTTAAAACTATGTTTAAAGACCATTAAAAAGGTATAAAACCAAATAAGGACAGCCCAAGAACCTCCACATGGAAATAGGAACCGCCCTCAAGCCATCTCCATGACACTGTATCCCAATGGACAGCTAAAAACCTGAACCAATGGCATAAAACCTGTACCCAAACCTGTGACATAAAATAATCAAGTCTAATTACACCCAAAGGTTTAAGTTGGGTGTGAGCGAAAGCCCAGTTGGATACCACCTATAAGAGATTCCATGTGATAAACATTTCAGGACAAAAAGCATTGAAAGTATTGTAAATAAGAAATGCTAGTTAAAATTTTCTAAGGGATGAAATAATAATTGAAAACAGTTTTCATGTGTGATAATTTTAAAGGACCAAAAATTTTAAAATAAATAACAAAGCTACTAAATTTTTCAGCCAAAAATACCATATACCAACGGTAAGTACAAGTGATCTAATGAGAACAAGTAATAGGAAATAACCCCTAGGCACTAGCTAGATGTGGGTCACAGGTACCTCGTATATCGGTGAGAGTAACCACAAAAAAAATATATGTTCTCATGCATGAGCCACTAGTAGGGATCATACCCATAACCTATTGGTCCCCAATCATCATCATCATTATTTAGTTAGAGTTTTATGCATCAATCTTGCTAACTGAAGCTGAGGCCAAACCCCACGGATTCACTAGCATACTAGTACACGTCCACCCACCTAGATACCCGGGTTTTCCCTTTGTGTTCAAACAAGTTCAACAATCCACGAAGTATAGTTTTCACATGAAAATATCACTTTCACATCACACATTAACCAAACAGCCCCATGTATATCACACAAGTCAAAAATTCCACTTTTCATTCAAATGCATTTTGAAATCAAACTCACACCAAAATCGCCTACAACACTTTTCACATTTCTTTAACACTCCCACAAATCCTTTAAATGAATTTATAAAACCATTACAAGATATTCAACTCACATAACAACCCACACACATTTCAAATAATACCATTTTCAACTCCACAATTCATTTTATCAATAAACTCACACGAAACATCTGACACCCATGTTTCGCACACAAAACACAATTTAGTAAAACATTTCGGCAATTTCTAAAACATTCTAAAAATTTTTGACCTCTCAAATAAACAATTTACATTTCAAAAACCTAAATTGGGTGAACACACTCACCCAAACAGTACATATACACCCTTTCCCAACTTTGTCTAACCAAATAAAACATTTTCAATTTTTATAAAACATTACCAAGAGGTATAACCATTTTTTGTACACAAAACTCATTTCAAACCCCTCATTCAAAACCAAAATCATACCAATAACTATCCAAAATATAATTTTCAGCCCTAAAAAAATTATTAAAGCACCCCCATGTGTTATAAAAATACATCAAATAAGTCCACAAAGAAACACATGAAAAACACATGTTTTCATAAATCACCTTCAAGAAGTACAACATAGTTTTACACCTTAAACTCAATCAACAATATCTTTTCAAGGCCCACATGATAATAAAGAATTACCAAACCAGAATTTTCAGTCCCTTTCACGACTAATAAATCACTTTCATATGTTATAAACTAAACCCAAACATTACCCCAAAAGTCACACATGAAAAGTACCCAATTTCAAGCTAAAATACAACTAAAAATTATATGTTTAACCAAATTCATCAAAAACAGTTTTCACACCTCAAAAAACAGATTATAAACATACTAAATTAATAATCCGAGCAATATAACTCATCATAAAATGGTTACACATGGAATCACCTACCTTTTGAGTCGAAACCCTCAAAACATGGTGTGACACTTTAAGCGCACCACCGCCGCACCACAAGGAATATAAATCCAGACCTAGACCACCAAAACATGACCCAAAAGATACCAAATCATAACGTAGGATATAACCCTAACTTCTAGACATTTTAGAACATAATTAAGGAGGGAGGAAACCCTAAGGAGAATGAAAAATTGAAGAGAGAAACACTTACTCAAAACAATCTTGAATAAAACGACCCAAAATCCACCAGAATCTGAATCTGAAAACATCAAACTATTAGATGTATGTTTGAACAAGGATTATCAAACCATATAAGAACTGGAATGGGGGAAAATGTGTAAGAATTGAGATAGTTATGATGAAAATAACTTACCTCCACAAATCTGCCCGATTTTAGAAACCCTAAGAATTTCAGCACTCAATCGTGATGCAAACGAGCTCCAAAGATGGGGAAAAGGAATGGGAGCGCGCCAGGGCTTCTTAGGGACTAGGGGGAGGTGGAATCACCGAAAAATTCATTATAATGAATAAGATATTAAAAACTTAAAGAAACAATTTAAAATTGGAAAATGGGATTTCGAGTTGGCACAATTCTCAAATAAAAACCCAAATCCTCCATGATTATGGATTTATAATGGCTCCAAATTTAAATTTTGTGTTAATATATTAGGTTAGGACATTTAAAAGTTGGAATGAATGAAAAATATTAGAAAATGAAAAAGTTATAAAAGAAACAAAAATTATTTTTAAATCTGGAATTGGGCTCACGGTTTGGCCCAATTCATGAAAACTCACATGTTCTCCATAAAACATTTGGAAACCCCCAAAACAAAGCATGAATGGAAAATAAATTAAAAATAACTTTGAAATAAGTTATTTATGTGTCATTATAGGCTTAATATGTGCTAGGAGAAGGGGCGGGGAGGGGTAGTATTTATATTGAAAGAGAGGGGTGTTATCAAATTATCTTATTCATTAGTATTTATTTTCCCTGAGTCTATGAATAGTTTTAGAATTATCACTAAATAAATTAATTTATATAATGGTAGTTTTAGATAATTTATTTAAATCATTAATGAATCATGTAATTATGTATTTATCTTATAATGTATATATACTATAAATTATAATAATTTACTAATCACATAAAAATTCAAATATTTTAGAAAAATCAGAAAAAATAACCCTAAACATTTTTAAATGTGTATAATTAAAAAATAATACCTATTTTATGAAAATAATTGTCTAAATATGATAAATTTATATTTTTAAAAAATATATAAATTTACTTGGTAAATACATATCTGGAAATTATAATGGATTTTATTACACTTTGAACAATTAATTAAGGTATCATAAAACTATCATATAATTGTAAGGAAATAAATTTTTTATCTATGAATACATTTTGGGAAATTAAATTATCATTTATTACATTATATTAATGATATTATTGAAAATAAATATGTATGTCATATGAAAATATCCACACTTAATTAATAATTTCTAAAAAACCTATTTACTTATAATATGATTAAATTATATAATGTTACCATTTATAATATGCCTAAGATTCATTTATAAATTCATAAGTGAGGTTTCAATTCAATGGTTTGGGATACTATTCTAATGTTCCACATTAATATTCTAGTGGTCATGTTACCATATAATTTGTTTAGGTTCTTTAATTAATATAAATACTTCTTATTTAATTAATTCTTAATTTATAAAGTTTTTATTGTGTTATATATGTTATTTTATGGGACATATAATATATGAAATTATAATAGGAAAGGAGTTTCAATTTATAAAATTGGGGGTCATTATAATGAATTATCTTGGAACATGATAATAACCTGAAGTACCTGAAATCCTTATTGAAAACATGTATTATTTCTTATTCCAAAGATCATTGGAAATATTCCTCCAATCCAAAAATTTCAACAAGTCCATCCTCAGCTCCGAGGTCCTCAATACTATACAATTTACCTTATCTATATCAGTCATCTCTTTATCTATAATTAACATAAATTTCCTATCATTTGAATCATATTTAGGGGTCCCTTCCCAAAAAAATTGGTTTCATATAAAATAAAACTTTTACATTAAATAACACTTCATGGTCATCAGTAGGATTCAACATATTGTTTTAAATCCATAAATGGAACTATCATTTTATATTTCATATTTCATATATAATAATTCTTGAATCCAATTACATTAAGATTTTAATTAATCCACTTCATCATTAATCCATTAACAAGGATACCACATCCTATTAATTAATACATTTTTCCAATCACATTTTACATCTAGTATCACCATCCTCAATAGTATAACCTATAACAACTTGGTATTAACGTACATAGACAATAAATCACTTTTTCAAAATACATAAAAATTATAAAAAGAGACGCCCAAAGACCATATTCGATTATTTCTTTTAGAAACATGGAAGAAAAATATTCTAGTTCAATAAAGGATCTTTAAATTTTCTACAAAGATCTTTGACTTTATTAATTATACCTAAAAACCTCTCTTCGTAACATATATAAGAGAATCGCAATAAAGGGGTGAGGTCAAATGCTTTGTAAGGGTAGATAAAAGAAATTTGTAAGAATATCATAAACATAAGGGTATAAGAACATGATCATGATCATAAAAAGACCACACCATGCATATCAATGATCTTAAACATGAATCATGTAATAGTGATTTGAAATTCGTTAGACATAAATCATATGGAAGTAAATAGAATAATCCATGAAAGAAGAGCATAGGAATAAGTCATGGAACTATGGCATACATGTCAACATATAATGTAGTTAACATGTATAAGTTGAAATATTTTCACACATTATTTTAATGGTGTGATTTAAGGCCCTCTCGTTACTTATGGACATGAAACTTGTCCCTTAATAATGTTGTCGGAATGAAATCATGGTCATGAAACACATTGTGAACATGTAACCGGGTTCACTCATAAACTTATAAACCTAAAACAATGTACATTAATAACATTGGTAATATGTAATCATGTTCATGAAAAAAAATTATGAACATATAATAAGGATCACTCATAACATTGTGAAAATGTAACAAGGATCACGCATAAAATTATGGACACTCAACTAGGTCCATGAATAACATTTTGAACATGTAATCAAGTCCATGCATAATATTTATACACATGAGTCATCCACCACTTCCCAATTCATTGTTGGGAGATGTAGTTCCGACCCTCGAGATAATGAAATAATATAAGCATGTTCCACAAAACCTTCATCATATACTGAACCATGAATAGATATGGGATCTATAAAAATAAATTCATTACCCATGAAATGAATTTGGCATCATTAACATTTCATCACATCATAACATATGTAATGTAATTGATTTCATAATAATATCATCAAATCATAACCTATGAATAGTATCATATTTGAAAATTATATAACAAGTGTTAGAGAAATGGGTGTCCTAAACATCATTAAATAAAAACATGAACCAATAAAGAAACAATTTGAATGGAACCTTTGGATGATTTAATCAAAGGGCATGCATAACATCAATAGATTTTATCATAGAAGGACAACATCATGGAATTATAAATTTAATACATTTCTCAAGGAAAATATCCTTTCATATTTGAAAAGTTTTTTTTAAACATAATCTCTTTAGAAATACATTTTCATTGAAAGTGCAATGAAAAATACAAATAACACATTAAATAATTTTTAAAACCTTATCCCATGAAAACATATAAAAAGACTTGAATACATTTTGAGCATGATTTTCTATAAAAATACATAAAATAATCTATAAACAATTTTGAAAAATAGTTTTCATGAAATATTCAAGGAAAACTTATAAGTAAATCATGAAATTGTTTAGAAATCCATTTCATTGAAAATTAATTTTAAAAAATTATAAAAAATTAATCTGTTATACATGAAAATTAAGCATCAAAGAACTGACTTCCGGTAAATCCATACATGTCATACTAGGTAAATTGAACATTCCTTTTTCATAGTAAAAAATATAGAAAATTCCTTATTGGTATGGAGACAAAAATAATCCTTTGAAAACATTGGTAAAAAAAAGGGTAAAATTTTAATTTAAATATTAATATTAGTTTATTATTGGAAAACATTTTTCGAAATCCCGGTTTTGATGGAACATGGATATAAGACAGAAGGTTTGGTAATCATGGGATTTATGAAAAATTTCTCAACTATATTTTGTAAAAAAGAGTGAAAATTAGTACCAATACATGAATATATCCTGAATAACTAGAGTAGAGGAAAATTCAGGAGATTTATTCAGATATCTAACAGAAAATTTCATCAAATGGAGAATAAAAATAAAGTATATTTGAATGTGATGAGATATTTTCAATAAACTCTTACAACTGGGTTACATTGAACCATACTTCTCATATAATAAAATTAAATTAAATTAATCATAATATATTATGAAAATAATGATAATCATGATATAACATTTCAAAGTCAGCTTATACACCTCGTGGAAAAATATCGATGCATAACATGCTATGTTTCATAATGAAAGAAAATTAAAACAACAATACATTACCGATTTCGTATCTTTTGAAACCTAAGAATAATGAATGAAATATCATAAGATGGATATTTAAATACAAATAAATATAATTAAAATATTCATAGAATAAATTCATGGAAATATTATATAATTTTGAGAACAAAATATTGGCGAACATGGAATGTATCTCACATATATTAAAAGTGATATGAAATTTTTTTACTTTGTAGCTTAATCAAGTCATACTTGTTGAAAACACCTATATATTTAAAATAACTATATTATAAATATATCAAATAATAATATTCTTATATCTAGTACCATATATGTTTTAATTATAACATTATATTACCCTTTAATTAACATTTGGTGGTCAAGGTTTCACTATGGGTAATATTCATTTTGAATTTAGCATGTGCCTTACTTTTATGTATATTTTGTCCTTATACATATATCATGATTATCATAATGTAAAAAAATATATAAAAATCATTTATTTATATTATATTTTTATTTTAATTATATATAGAATATAGAAGTATGAAAATGGAATACACCGTTCATGGAGAGGGTAGGTCGTATGTGCGCATGAAGGTTTTTTCCGATTAATTTTTGTATTAGAGGAAATTAAAAAAATTAAATACATGAATATAAGGATATAATAAAATAAAATTATAATTAATATGTCATATGTCAAATATATCATGTTATTTCACTAAACACATCTTTAATTCATTCATGTAGTGTGTGAATGAATCACATTGGTTTGAGGGGGTTGTAGTCCACACTTCCTCTAGCGTAATTATCATATTTATACAAGATTGAAATAATAATGGTATAATATAAATAAAAAATATATTAAAATAAAGACATAATAAATAGAATATATAAATCTACCTTCTATCATAATTTTTCAAAGAGAGACAGTAATGGAAAAATGAACAACCATGTTTTCTTGAGGCGGTAGTTCGTCATAAATGTAAACAGTATGTTTGTTAACCATTAGATGGAAGTCTGTGTATGATTTGGTTGAAACATTATCATAAAAATTACTAATATATTTATGATATGATTTGAAATACAAGAATGTAATACTGAGATTTTAGGGAGTAGATAATGGAAAATAAAAGGACGGATTTTGAAGAGGGATGTCACCTCATCTTTGGGTAACTCCTTTTGGTTTTCACCAAAGGGATTCCATCGATTTCTTTCATCAAAAAAAGATGATTCAAGGAAGAATTTAGAGGTTTTTTATATTTATTTTGATGATATATTCCATCCCTATGATTTTTTTATGTGTGAAGAAGAGGGAGATGTGGTGGCATTTTTTAGGGAACGGAGGGAACACACTAGGTAATTTTGAAAACAAGTTAGTAGTGCCCAGATTTTTACCTACCAAAAGAAATATAAAACCATCCAAACTCAATAAATGTAATTTTATGTCCTACTTATATCAATTAAATGGGTATTGAATAAGTGGATAGGTGATTTAGGAGCATTAATTTAATGTTTAATCCATTGTTAAGATTAATTTTTCCCTATTTGATATAATGAATTTTATTTACATTTGAAAATATTTTTGGAAAACAAATTGACCTTAGTAGAAATTATAAATTATTATAAATAAATATATTTAATAAATTTTTTAAAATTATAATCACATAAGTTGAAGAAATTAATTTATATTTCATCCCACAGATTGGACGACAAAGTTGGTTTTTAAAGTAAAAACCTGTAAATTCTTTCTATGTCTTCACATACAATGTCAATGTGAAATTGAGTCCAATGACATAAAATTGCTTAATTGATAAAAAAATAATATAAATAAATTTTAAAACCAATTTAACATATATCTTACTCATATAAAAAAATTATATGAAAAATTAGTTTTAAATTAAATGTCTGTATTTTTTACAATTCAATAAAAATGAAACTTCAAATTAAAATACCAAAAATTTACCATAACCTAATTTTTATATTTATCTTTAAAATATTAATTTTATTTATAAATATTTAATACATAAATATTCTAAAAAATGGATTTAAATTTTTTTTCCATTAAAGGGTTGTTAAAATTTCATAATAAAAATATATTATTTTGCGCATAAAATTGGTTTTTTATCTTATACAAATCTAATATATTATATGAATATAAATAAGATTTTATTGATTACAAAATGTATATATATATATATATATATATATTTAATATCACTTATTAATTGTAATTAATATAATTTGTTAGGGTAAAACAACTTTGTGGGTATAAAAATAATAATTGTTTCCTTTATATTCATTCTATATTCATATTAATTTTGAATTCATTTGTAATAAATGAATTCATATTATATTTTTTTAAACCAAATATTCTCATAATTTATTTATCCCTTTTCAAAACTGTTTATTTAATATCTATGTTATCTGAATTACTATTTTAATAATATATCATTATCATTATTCTGCCTTGTTTGTTAAACAATCCATTGAGAAAATTTATTGTTGTCTGTAACACGAGATATCCTCAATGTTATGTGTACTACATGATAAAATTTATGTTGCATGCTGTTCATGATTAAATTTTATTTAATAAAAGCCATTCAAAACATAGTTACATAATATAAAATAAAATAATTTCATTATTTCATGAAATGCAAAATATCAAAAAGATTTAATTACATCAAAAATAATAACTCATCAATTGTCATGGTGTTAATTTCTACCCCCATTAAAATGAATTTCACCCTCGAATTTTTCAGGGTCATCTGTGGTTTAATAAAAGAATTTTTCATTCATAGAAACCTATATCATATAAAATTTACTTAAACGTCCCTAAAAAAGGAATGTTATAACCAGAACAGTTACTGAAAGTAAAATATAACTTTGTTTCCAAATAAGAGAACATAGTTTAGGAGTGAGTATTGGATAAGGAGTAAAAGGGTAAACATTTATAGGGAGCTATGGAGGTCATCAATCAGAGAAAACTAATGATAAAATAAAATTAAAGGGACTCAAATACATGAATCTATGATGATTTAATTGGACATCAGGTCAAAAAAATAATGGTATTATGGAAACTCATTTTTTTATCATTATACAAACATTGATTAGTTTTTAAAAAATATATAAATGGAAATATACATACATGATATATTTCTATAAACAAAATTTTTTTCTTTGGTTTTGATTTTATAAAATTCAAATTCATCTAATAATTTAAGAAATGGATGTCCAGAAATTGACGTTGATGCCTTAAGTACTACACTTCTAGTAGATCTAGATTTTCATAAAAGAATGAAATATAATTATTTGTCTCTAACTATTCTTAAAAATCAATAGCATTAATATGTTAATCTCTAAACGTGAAATTCAACTCTACTTTTTTATCATAAATATTTACAAAACAAAAATAATTTCACATTAACCAGGACTTCATGTATGACATTGGTAGTCATGAAACTCTTATCATCCTCCTTTCCTAGGTTCAAGACTCCTGGTACTTTCTAGAAATTATTTATTGTCACCTAACATTCAATATATCCTTTTTTAAAACCACAATAATATAATTTTAAAAATAAATATGATGGAAATACTCTGAATATGGCTAATCACTACCTGGCGATTTAACACAGGTTTTCAATAAAATCTTAATACATAAATACATACATTAAAGTTTAAATTAGACTTTTCATGAATGGTTATCCTTTTATCATTATGATATATAAACAATAAATAACATTAGATATAAATTCATAAAATGATCTTAAAATTGATACATTATATATCACAATGTACCAATTGGTTGTCACAATTCAAACAAGAAAATACCGTCATTGAATAATCCCATAAAACATAGTAATAACTGAAATTACCATAAATACTTTTGGAAAACATTAATTCATACTTATTCAAATAATTTCTATATACATTAATTAAATACAAGTGGGTGCGAACTTTATCTTTGTAAACATAGACCAATTTTTCAATAATCAGTTCCTGGGTAATCCATACCATCCAATTTACTTATTCATATCCATCACTTCTTTATCCAGACATCATTATCTCAATGTCAAGAATCAATTAAGGGTAACCTTCACCCAATCAATATATCACTTCTCTATGTCTTCCTCACCATTGAAGATGTCATTTTCACTCCATAATGAATACATAAACTAAAAATACTTATATATTTTATGATTCATATAACATAATCCTTGACTTCCAAAAAAAAACTAATTCAGTAATAAAACATTATTCCAAAAACATTACTTATTAATCCTATACATATTCCTTACCAAATCTTTCCTAGAATATGAAACATGTTTCATGATTTAAGGGTCCTAAAACTTAATAAATTTTTTCTTATTTTGATTAATACAAACAATAGTGGAAGAACATCACATAGCTTCCACATGTCATGTTTAGTCTATCTATCTTCAAAAATATAAACAATAATCATACCACCTTCCTAATTGTCAATATGAGATATCCAATTTGGAAATCTATTTAAATAATCCCAATACATTCCACATCATAAAATTTAAATTTATACTATGTTACTTCTTGTAACCTATATTGACTAAAACTATAATGAAAACTGTGAGAAACCCATATCATAATAGAAACCCACAAAATCCTGAAAAATAATTACCTATGGGATGTCTAAATAACGGAGCCTAATTATTTTATCTTTGAATCCTTATGATTATGCATATTCATATTCATCCTATAATTAAATACTTCTTGATGGTTTTTAAAGAGTTTCTGAATTCCCAAATTATTTCCCATGTGTGTGTTAAATCTGGTGTAAAACATGTCTTTTTGTTGTTTTCCATGTTAGGATGAGTTAGTCCTAACCCACCTTATTAAAGTTGTTACCCCTAGGTACATATGTTACAAATCCACATCCACATTTTTTATCCAGATAGGGATATATTTCTAAGGTACCACTCACTCTATTTTTAACAAAACATCCAGGACATTTTTTTAAACACTAACTCAACTATAAAAATATCCATTGAGACATAACTATATTTATCCTTAGAAATATACATAGGGATATCAGTAATGTCTTCTCATCCATGTTTTCATAGGTTATATAAACCTTTTCATGGATGGAAACTATAACAAACCAGTCCTAACATACCTATAAATGACAAAAATATTGTAGAATATGTAAGACATTATAAAAATGGATGCTTACATACTGTATTTTTTAGTGCATTTTGATATATGGAACAAAAATTCTACATAAATGAATGAACTTCATTGTTTCCCATGAAGATCTCCCCCTTAGAAATTACACATAAAAAAATTTCTTCATATCCTGGGGAATGGAAACATAAGAAAGGACTAATCATAAATTCTCAGTACGGGTAAATAAATTAAATTTGTAAGAATATTGTGAACATTATGGTATAAGAACCTGATCATGATCATTATAGTATCATAAAAAGTATATCAATGATCAAAAACATGAACCATTGAATAAATATCTACAGTTTATAAGTCATGAAACACAGGGAAATGAAGAGCATAAACCATTAATGCATAATATTGGAGTACAGAATAGAATTAAGGCATACACATCATCATATAACATAGTGATCTTGTATAAGTATAAATAGTTTCACAAATTATATTAAGGACAGGAAATATGACCCTCTTATAAACATATAAACATCAAATCAGGTCCATGTATAATGTTCAAAACATGAAATCAGGTTCAGAGATAACATTGTGAACATGTATATAGGTTCATTAATATACATATAAACATAAAACCATGTCCATCCATATCATTTTTATCAAGTAATCAGGTGTATGAAAAAATTATGAATATATAATATGGTTTAATCGTATAATTGTGAACTTATAATCAGATTCACATATAAAATTATAGACATGCAACCAATTCCACCCATAGCACTGTGAACATGTAATCAGGTTCATGCACAAAATTTACTCCCTGGATTCTTCCATATCTAGCCAGTGCATTGGAGGGAGATATAGGTCCCATCCATCTCATAAATAAATCATAAATGCATTTAAAAAACATTCATCAGATAATGATCTATGAAAATATATGGGTTATATAAATTCCATATCATAACCCATTAAATGAAATGGGTATTATTAACAATGAGACACATCATAACCTATGGAATGAGATATGTTTCATAATAATTTCTTCCAAAGAATAACCCATGAAAATAAGTGGGTTTCAAAAGCATATAACTCATGGAAGAGAAATATGTGTCATAAAGGGAATTCAATAAAATGATGAACTGTTTATGAAATAATATGAATGGAACCATTGAGTCATTTTAGAAGAGTAAATGAGTAACATTAATAAATGTCATATTAGAGAAAAAATTACTTATAAATATATTTTGAATATATTACATGGTGAATATATCCTATTATCAATGAAAATGATTTTTTAAATAGAAACAACTTTTAAATTCATTTTCATTGAAAATGAATTGAAAATATTGAAATAACACATTAATCATTTTAAAAACATTTTCCCATAAAAATTTATGAAACAATATTGAAAAAAAGTAAATAATTTTCGATAAAAACATATAAAATAATCTATTTTTTTTAAAACACATTCCTTGAAAAATAATTTGAAAAGATATAAAGAAATGTTGAAATTTTTTGAAAACCATTTCTTTTTAAATTACATTTATTAATGAAATTATTAAAAAAATTAATTTTAAATATTAAAATTATCGTTCAAATAATTTATGGAGGGTAAATCAATATTTGTTGAATTGTGTTAAAAAACTTTCCTTTTTTACAATAAAAAGTGACAGAAAAATGGCTTGTTAAGAATGCGACAAGAAAATTACTTTGAAATGGTTTGTAAAATTTAAAAATATTAAAAATTAAATTTATTTTTGGTTGGATATTATTATAATATTTATGGAAACCCTTTTTAGAAAATATTATTTTGAAGGAACTATGATTTTAGATCAAAGAGAGGGTAAAGGAAGGCTTTCGTAAAAACATTTTATTAACTATATTATGAACCAAATAGGGGAATATAGTACCAATATATGGATATAACATGAATAACGAGAGGATAACAAAACTAAAGAGAGATATTAAGATATATATCATATTATATCTTCAAATTAATCATAAACGTAAATAATAACAAAAAATTGATGATATTGTTTCCATAAATTCTTACCACTCAGTAACTATGAACAACAATACTCATGTAAAAAAATTAAATAAAATGAAGAATAAAATATCATAAAAATAATGATATTAATGGAATATCATTTCAAACACATTATATAAACCTCATGAAAAAATATAAGAGCCTAACATGGCATGTGGCTACTTAAATGAAAACTGACACAAAAGTACATTATCAATTAGGTAAATTTTGAAACATTAACCCCTTGAATTAAAGTGCATAAAATTGATATTTAAATACTAATAAATTTAATTATTACTTTCATAAAATACGTTCTTGGGTATTATATACACAATTAAAAAAAGAGTGGTGAACATGGATATTATCTCCACGATATAAAAAGTGAGATGAAAATCACTTACCCAGTGTCTTGACTCACTGCATACTCATTCAAAACTCATATATAATAAATATAAGGTTATTAGAAATCTATAATCGAACCATATTTTTAAATATAATATGATACATGGTTTTATTATAGATTCATGATACCCTCTTATTAACATTTCTATGTTACTGTTTCACATTGGGTATTATTATTTTTTCATGTGTCTTAATTTATCATATCTTTGGTCCTTACACTTATAAAATGATTTATATATTGCAAAATATGATATAAATATTTTTTATATTAATCATATTTTTATTAAAACAATCTATATAATGGATATTTATGAAAATTTGATACACCATTCATGGAGACGGTATGACGTACGTAGAAATGAATAATATTTTCACTTTATTGTCATAATGAAAGAGAAAAATAAAATTAAATATATAAATGTATGTATATAATAAAATTAAATTATCATAATTACATCATATATAAAAATAATTTCACTAAACAGATCTTCAATACATTTTTTTTTGTGTGAGAAAATCGGAAAACTTTGAGAGGGGAAGTAGTCCACACTTCCTAAAACAAAATTTTCATAGTCACACAAGATGGAAAGTATAAATGTATGTTTTAAATAAAACATAAATAAGAATAATTAAATTTTAAATTTCATATTAATCATATAAAAATATAGTTTCCATTATAATATCAACCATGATAGCTAGTAAAGAAAAATAAACAATTATCCTTTTGTGAGGTTGTAGTTCATCGTACATGTAAACAATATGTTAGTTACTCATTTTTTGGAAGTGCGTGTATGTTTAGGTACCACCATTTGAATAATGGAATCCTAGTATAGTGAGGAAAATGTTTTTGTTATAAATTTTCATTATAAGAATACATGATAGATTTATTAATGAAAAATAAATTCAAGGATCTTAAAGAGGGGTATTACGTTTTCTTTGGGTAACACCTTTTGTTTTTCACCAAAGAGATTCCTTGTATATTTTTAATAAAAAACTAATGATTCAAGTCGGAAGTTAGGGATATTATTAAGTTTATTATTTAGAAAAATTATGAACGTTTGAGGTTTTAGGGGTGTAAATAAGGGACAGATTTGGTGGCCTTTTATAGGGAAGGGTGGGCGCACACATGATAATTTAAGTAAAAACATATCTGTATCCACGTTTTTACCTAAAAGAAGTAATGAAAAAACAAAAAAAACTCAATAATGGAAGACTTTTGGGATAAATATGTCCAAAAATTGGATGTTTGAAAAGTGTATAGTTTGTTTAGACCATTAAGATTAAGGTTTAATCCCCTGTTAAGTTTACTTTTTTCCATAACCAAGATAATTAATTTTAATTACTGACACTATTTTTTGGAAAAGATATAATTTTATCACAATTGGATTTGAAAATTATACTGATTTAAAATAATAAATTAAATTTTAAAAATTATAGTCACATAAGTGTTGGAAATATATTTACATTTTATCCCACCGATTGGATGGGAACGTGGGTTTTTAACGTTAAACCTCCAAATAGTTTCTATGTTATTATATTTACATTAAATGATAAATTGAGTAAAATGTACTAAATTTTATTATTTTATAATCATATTTTGTAATTAATATTTACAACCAATTTAAAATATAATTTCATATTATAAAAAAATTAGATGAAAAGTAGTATTGAATAAATTTTCATATGTTTTACAATTCATAAACAAATGAATTTTCACAAAAAAATTAATTAACCTAATATTTATGTTTATCGCTAAAATATGAATTGTATTTAGAAATTTATAATACATAAAAGTTCCAAAACATTTATTTAAAATAGGTTCTACTTTAAATGGAGATAAGATGCCTTAATAAAAATATTGTATTCTATGAATAAATTTGGGGTTGTTTTTATAGTATGAATTTTAAATTTATTGGATGAATATAAAAAATATTGTATTGAATATTATATATATATATATATATATATCAGAATAATTTCACTCACTAACTTTAATTAATTTAATTTATTTGGGTAAAATTGCTTTTTGGGAATAAAAAAATTATATTTTCTTTTGTATTCAATCGATTTTCATATCCATTTCTAATTTAATTGAAACTAATTATTTAATATTATATTGGTGTAAACTATATATATTCCCATTTTAGTTAAACCTTTTCATAAATATTAATATAACATCTTGGTTATATTGAATAATATTTTAATAATATATCATTATCATTATTCGGTCTTTCATGTTACCCAAGTCATCAAGGAAATTCATTGTTTTATATAATGAAAGCTATACTAGGTTTTTCTTATAAATAAATCCAAAAAAAGATATTTAATATAAAATAAATGATTTTTAGTGTTTCATAAAATTCAAAATATCAAAAAGACATAATTAATTTGATTAAATAATTCACCAAATCTTGGGGTATTACATAACTGTTACTCATACAACCTTTTATTCTTCTTATGAGAATTCTAATTGGGAAACGATTGTCATAACTAAAAATAAATATTTATTTAAAGCATCCATCCATCGATGATGTCTTAAGAATTCCATTATTCTCATTTATTATGTCAACTGAGCATTTCATTATCCATTTGCAGTTACCTGTATTTTCCCTTCATTTCCCTCGTCAAAATGTCTTATTATTCCTCTAAAACATTAAATTTTTTACTTCATTCCAAATTCTTCAAACAAAGGAAAATGAATCTTCAGTAATTTTTGTTATCCATTAACAAAACTCTCAAAAAGTTATTTCTTTATCTACCATTGTTAGGCTGATATTTTATTTAAGTACATAATATTAATCATATTCCATGAAAACTGGTTAGACATGATCCAAACATCCATCACTATAGTATTATCACACCTCAACCACAGAAACCCTTTATTTTTATACTTTTATTGTTTATGGATCATTAGGTTGAGGTTAGGTTTTTAGTCTTGGTAAAAAAATTTGATTCTTGGCATTTTTTGGGAATTTTGTGGGTGAAGCATAGTTGTCGCATGGTTATTAGTAATCATACGAACACCATTTTCTTATTACTTCCCAGACAGATCCAACTGCACAGCCTATGCACGGCCATGTGGTATGTTCCATGTTAGCATGTGGATGCTCCCTCTTTTCTAGAGAAGGCCGCATAATTACCACACGGTTATGAAAACCATGTGGCCCTGCCACGTCATTAAAATTCGCAGTTTTTTATTTACCTCTCTCCACTCCTTTCCCTTATATCAAGATTCTCCTCCTCCCCTTCATCTTGGCACACTATGGAGTCCTCCTTTGGCCTCCTCGCTTTCTACTACTAATCTAGGACGGAATCTCCTTCATATTCGAGTTAAGGTATTAGGTTTTTTTGGGTCATGTTTCCTCCACTTCCTCTTCCCCACTTCCTCTCCTTGGTTTTCTGTGGGTTTTATCTTCCCATCATCAAACCCTAACATCTAGTGTTTGTGTTTTATTAGATTTTCCTTGGATATTGGGTATGATATTAATTTGTGGGGCCTTTTAAATCATCACCTTGGAGTTTCATTCCAATCACACAAGGTTACGGTAGGTGTTTCCACAGTTTTCTTTCCAAAATCCATTCCATTGATTCTTGGAATTTTAATTAAATTTATTATTTTCATTCTCACCACTATGAATCCCTTTTAAAACATATTATGGTATTTTGGAAATGTTTTGGTTTTCTAAAAATAGTTTTTAAATGAGTTTTTTTGTAAATTGGAGGGGTTAATAATACCTAGGATTCTTGCATGAATTTCCTTTATTCTTTTAAAGTGGAATTAGGTCGTGTATGAAATGTATAGCCATTATTATTTTGTAATGGAATTTTTTGTAAGGAATTTGGATTGGTATATATTATTTGGTTATGTTATGGATTTTTTAATATGTTAAAATGCATTGGAAGGTGTTCAATGGCTCCAATGTTGTGGTTTATGTTCATATAATTAAGTGAATGGGTGTTTTTGGTTTTATAAAAATTGTTATATTGTAGAAATGGTTTTGAAATATCTCCTTAATTTGATGTTGTTCCATTAGATGTTTTCACATCCATGGGTGCAGTAGGTGTAGACGTGGATGTGCCCTCAAATGATGATTTTTCCATTAAATAGGTGTTTCCTTGAATAAAATGGTTTCTTAAATGGGTTCAATAGATTTTAATGGATGGGAGGTTCTTTTGTGAGATTTTAATGGATGGTTTTAAATTTATTCCTCAAGGTTTTGGTTTTTTGACCATGGAAGATACTTTGGGTTGTGTTTGAGAAGGATAAGGATCTGTTTTCCAATTATGAAATGTTTAGGTGTGTAAAATTAAGTTTTATTTGGCACTCTCAATTAAAATGATGTAATTTTATGAACATTTAGAACGTTTTTTTGTTTGGAAACGGTTTGTTCCATGTTGGAATCTTGGTGATTTTTTATAAAATGGTTCAAATTCAATATGATAAATTGGCTGGTTGGAACTATGAATGAAGTGAAGTGAAAATTTATGTATATTGAGAACTTTTATAGGATGGATTTCCCTTAGGGGTTATTGTATATTGGTGTCCATTTTTTGGTAGGAAAGTACCATGGTTACAGTCGAGCTAAGTCACATGTTTGGTGGCCTCATACTTACACAGTAGTATGATTAGGAGCAATGGTTTTTGGGTTCCTGTTAGATGATCAAGTTATGGTAGATTATGATCCCCAATTATGTGGGATGGTACACATTTGTAGATATATATGACAAATGAGGAGTATCTCCAATTCTGTTTTATGGGTGATCAGTTGGTTATAGGCTATGGGGCTTCACCAAACATCGGTAGGTGGTTCCGAATGAAGTACATCTAGGTGTTGTCAATTGATGTTTAGGATCACCCATGGTCATTATTTATAATTTTTGTTTACTCTCTATTTTACTAGTTACCACACCTTCCTTGCTTCAATGATTCCTTTTTAATATTGCACTAGGTTTCCCCTTCAATTTAATTTTATTATACAATGGATTTTTATTTTAGAAAGGAAATTTGTTTTATACTGATTTGTAAAGTACGGAAAATACGATTTTACAAGTTGTATTTTCAAACTAGTTCCATTTGAAAACATTGGGTAAGAAAACCCTTGGATTTACAAGTGGTATTTTGGAATCCCTAATGATCATTTTTGTGATCACACCTTCCATTTTACATTTCAGTTACAGGTTCAGATATTTTTTAGGTTTTTCATTAGATGTTCCTTACATGTGAGTAGTTAGGGGCATGTGGTTGGAGGTGACCAATGTGTAACACAGAGATTGCAATATCGATGTCTTGTTTCCATTTTTTTTTATTTAGTTCTATTTTTTAAAATCAATTGTTCAATTCATTTATGTCATTCATCAACTCCTATAGTATTCTTGTCATTTTTTTTATTTTTATCATATTTTTTTGGGATGAAATCATTCCGAATGTGTATGATTTGATGCTCGACACTATATTATAGACTTTGGGGAATGAGAATGCCTCTGAGGACATGTCGTAGGCTTGCTTGGGTGTGGGGTTTGATGGAAACCAGTGTTGGTTCATGACAAAATGGTATCCAAGGTAGGTTTTTAATATTTGGTATCTCTAGTATATATGGAGATTGAGATTGTCAGGACTCAAGAGGTAGATGGGGGAAGGGCATCATGAACTTTTTTCTCGCTCTAATACTTGAGTTATTATGGGTATTCTATTGATTGAGTCATTTTTCATTGGTTTTTTTAGGGATGATAATTGAGGTGATCTGGAAACATGTTCTTACGTCACATGGGTTAGTGACCCAAGTGGAGTCTATGTATTTGGTTCAAGGCCCTACTAGAGTTGTTCCTCATTTGGGGAATGTCCCACCACTATGTCTTTGGGTTAGGCATTGTCACTAGTTCCTCATTCTAGTAGTTCGTTGTTGGTCATTTTTTGTTTTGGATTCAATTGATGTGAGTGTTTTTTTTTAAATGAAAGTGGTTTTTGAATCTAAACTGGATTTAAAAAAAGTTGTTTTTCCATCAAATTGGATTAAATTGGCAACATGAGTTTTGAAGTATTTTGGGTGTTTATGGTTTGAAGGTGTGGATTGGATGGAGCCCTCAGTATCCATTATGGGCATTGATATGCATGTGGTTATGGGTGGGAAGTGTGTGTCATCACGTGAGGATGGAAAAAGAGGGACACACATGTAACATTTCATAATATACCATGGGTTGGGTTTTAGAGGTAAAGGTTTTTTCATGATTCTATTAAAGTGTATATAAATGAGAAAATGATTTAAGAAAAAAATATTTAAAAATTAGTTTTTATTTTTGAGAATTCAACTTGGAAAAAGGCGATTTTAAATTTAAAAGGAAAATTGTTTTTAGATAGGCATATTCTGGTAGTAATTACATTTGGTTGGCCTCTAGGCTAGTTGTTTTGGCCCAAGCTCCTCTTTATAATTGTACCTCAGTTTTATGTTGATCTGGATTGTGCTTTTCATATTGCTCAGAAAATTCCACCTAGAAATTTCCATGGGGTATCTAATGAGTCATTCCCATTTCCTAGTCAATCACGAGTGTTTCCGCCTTTTTGTGATGATAGGGGTCCGCATGAGGTTGTACAGTGGATTGAAGAATTTGAGAGTGTTTTAGGTCCTTGGGAACTCCCGAAGATGTTAAAGTCCATGCAACATATATTTTATTAAAGTTTATATCCATTGACTACTGTAAGTAAAATGCCAGTCATCAACACAAGGTGTCATGATGTGGGAGTTTTCTAAAGCCACTTTTGTCCAAAGGATCGTACTGGATGAGGTGAAGCTAAATAATGTAGAAGAGCTACGATGTGTTTAGTAGGGTCAATAGTCAGTAAAGTCTTATTTTGACTACTTCAAAGGGATAGTTCTATTCTCTTGGAAAGTAGCATCAGAAGATCAGATAAAAGCCCTTATTTTTGTCTGGGATATCTACCATGAAATTGTAGAGAATGTTCTCTTATCCGATGATACCCCTTTTGAGAAGATGGTGGATGAGGTACGCATAGTTGACCAGGTTATTGAGGTAAAGATAGTGGTCATAAGCTCTCACGAAGGTACCCCATCTAGAGAGTGGGGAATGCCAGAGGATCATATTTTTGGAAAATCTCATTTTGAAGTTCCATCTTCCGGTAAGTTTTACCACTCACATGTATGTTTCTAGGGTGGATGGTTTGGAAAATCGAAAATATCTTTTGACATTCCTCCAAATTATTTCCATCGATGTGTCCATTTCAGTCATCTAGAGGAGTATTATAGGAAGCACTATTTTTTTAAGAAGTCTTGATTGATGTAAATTTTGACTGACTACGTGGCAGAATATGCTTTAGCCATCAGATCCCCAGCCATATCTCTCGAGGTGAATCTCACACACAGTTATGGGTAGCATGGGGTACTAGAAGCATATGCCTTCTTCTCTATTTCAAGATTTTGATCTTTTAGTTATTTTGGGATCATCCCCTCTTATAAAAGTTTATTGAACATGTTCTTTTTAATATAAAGTGGTTTGGTTTTTCTTCATGTGGTTTATTCAATCGTTCATTTTTTAAGGAGTGTTTGGATCTAGTGATGTTTGGTTTGGCATTGGAGTTTCTCTTTTGGTAAATGTGCATTTTTCGGGAAGGGGGTGAGTGGGAGATTCGATCTGTTAGTTAATTATAGTATACATTTTTTTCATAAGTTTCCTTAGTACTTTTAGGAAGTTTCTCTATCCCAATTTCCCAGTATGCTTGGTGACTCGCGGTATGAAATCTATTTTTAATCTTGGTGGGGATTTTTTCAATTAGTGTTGGCAAAGGTGGTTGAGTTAGGGTTGGGAAATCCTTATATCCTAGTTCTAATAAGGATTTGTGTTCCTAGTGTGGAAGAAGTTGATCTAATTTTGGGTTTCATGTTTTTTGGGTAATATTTAGTAACCCTTTCGTTTATGTCTTAGGGGCATTTCTCAGTCTGTGAGGATAAATTAAATGAGTTCGGTTTGGGGCTTCTCATGCCCCTCGGGGGGCGTTTCGATATCAAGGCCTCCGTGATAGAGGAATTCATATAGTGGGGAGAACCCTCCAGTGTTCTCCCCTCTATCTCATGTTGTGGGTTTTCTTTTATCGGTTGGATTTGATGTGTGTTGGAAATTTCCTCCCAGAGGATTTTGGTTTTCCTCAAGTTTGTTTGGGCTTGGACTCATGTTTTTTTGATAGTTGTATTGGTTAATTTATAGGGGAATAAATTGTCTATAGTCGGTAGAATTGTCACAACCTAACCTTAACCACTCTTTATTTTTCATCTTTTCTTGGTGTTGGATATTTTGTTTAAGGTTCATGTTTGAGACCCTATACAATTTTTTTTGAGTTTTTAGGTAATTTTGTAGGTGAATAACTATTTCTAAATGGTTAGTAGTTACCATGTAGACATCATGCATTCATTGATGGTCGGATAAATTTGATCACACTATCTACACTCAGTCGTGCGGTATGTTCTTGGTAAGCATATGATAACTCCCTCTTAGGCAGGGAAGGTCGCATGGCTTCAACCCTATATTGAAAATCATGTATCTAAACTGTGCGTCCCTATAATGTTATTAATATTACATCTTTTTCCCTCTCTTATCCCTTTTTCCCTTCCTCAGTAATCTCATCCTCTCATATTTCATGGGGCACTAGGGATCCTCTCTTGTCCTCCACCCATGCTCTTAATCATTTGGTTTGACTCTCCTTTAGATGTAAGGAAAAGTTTTAGGGTCTTTGTGTGATATTTCCTCCTCATCCTCTTCCCCAGTTCCTCTCCTTTATTTTACTTAGGGTTTTTCATCCCATGGATGAACCCTAAAATCTAGGGTTTGGGGTTAATTTACATTTCCTTTTCTCTAGGGTGATTGATTAATAAATGGGGCCTTTTCATCCTCTCATTGGAGTTTCATTCCAATAAAACAATGTTTCGGTTGTTTCATCCAAACATTTCATTCCTAAATCCCATCCATTGATTCTGGGTATTTAAAATAAATTTATTACATTTATTTTCACCACTACGGAACCCTTTTTAAACTTATTATAAAATTTTGGAATTATTTTTTTAAATAATTGTAATTTTGTTTTGTAAAAATTGTCTAGGATTATAATACCTAGGATGCTTGTTTGAATTTAGTTTGTTCTCTTAAAGAGGAATTTGGTCTTGTATGAAATTTATAGCCATTGTTATGTTGTAATGGAATTTTTTTAATGCATTTGTTTTAATATGTATGATTTGGTTATGTTAGGGATTATTTAATGTGTTAAAACACCTTGGAAAGGTGTCAATGGATAAAATGTTTTTGTTTGAGTTCTTATGAATAGTTGAATGTGTGGTTTGGGTTTTAAAGCAATGCTTATTTTTTGGAAATGTTTTTATAATGTCTTCTTTGATAGATATTGTGCCATTGGATGTTGGAACATCCATGGGTCATTAGGTTCATAGATGTATGTTCCCTGAAATGATGATGGCAACTTTGTAGTGATGTTTCAAAAAAACGGTGGTTTCATAAAAGGGTTATTTGAATTTTGATGGATGGGGTTTCATTTTTGTGCATTCAGATGATGGTTTTAAATGTATTCTATATGTTTTTGGATAGTTTCACCATGGAAGATACTTTAGGGTGTGTTTATGAAGGATAAGGTCTTGTTTGGAAATAATGAAATGTTTGGGTGTGTAACCTTATGGCATTTTTGGCACTATCAATTCAGAGGAGATAACATTATGAACATTTAGAATGGCTTGTGATTTGGGAAATCTATGTGCCTGTAGGGGAACATGGGGATGTTTTATATAATCGTTTAAATGCTCTATGATAAAGTGTCCTAGTTGGATTTTTGAATAATGTAAAATGAAAATGTATGTATATGGGGCACCTTTATAGGAGTGATTTCACTTAGGGTTTATCATATATTTGTGTTCTTGTGTAGGGATACGCATGTGAAGTGGTGATGGTTTTGCTGAGACGTGTGTGTGTTGGCCTCCTACTTACACAGTAAAACAATTATGACCATCAGTTCCAAGGTGTCTTTTTGATGATCGGGTGACTATATCTTACCAAAACTTATTAGAAGGGTTTATACCCACAAGTAGATATAGAGTCCATATTAGGTAGTGTCGCTAGTTTTTTTCAAGGGTTATTAGTTTGTTCTAGACATTGGGGCTTCACCATATACAATCAGGTGGTTTTGAATTGATTACTTCTAGGGGTTTTCATGGGATGTTTAGGATCACCAAAGGTCAATATTTATATTTCGTGTTTACACCCTATTTTACTAGTTTCTATTCCATCGTTCCTTGAATTTTTCATTTTTAGAACTACCCTAGTTTTACCCTTCTTTTATATTTTATTATAAAATGGATTTTGGTTTTAGAAAATAAAGGTGTTGTGTGTTGTTTTTTATAGTGTAAAAAGCCTCATTTATATAGTTATATTTTCAAACTAGTGTCATTGGACAACTTTGGGTAAGGATACACATGGATTAAATTGTTATATTTTAGAATCCCTACTGAGAATTTTTATTTCTCATTCCCATCCTTTAGTCATGAGACACTAAATTTTGGAATTCAAATAATAATGTAAAATCATTCCAAAATATTTCAAGGCTCATTTTGAAACTTATTACAGATCTTCATAGTGGATACACCTACTCGGTATGACACACCACCATCCCCTTTTTAGACCTTTTCTTATAGGGGAATGAGATCACTCAAAAAACCATCTTAGTAGTCATGGTTTACACCCAATTCTATCTTAATAATTATGTTTCACTTTTAAGTCCATCATAGTAGTAAAGTTTCACATCCACAACCATCTTAGCAGACAAAGAACCTAACTAAATTTAGTTCACTCCCCATTTCTACCATTTTTATCTCATTAGAAATAAAACATTTCCCAATGTATTTGAAGAATATGTAGGTTCCAACCATCACATAATGAAATAAAAAATACGTGTACTTGAAGATAATAAAATATTCGTCATATCATTATCAATAATAAGGGATTGGTTTCATAAACGTCATATGATAAACCATGAAATGAAAAATTGGTATCATATTCATTTCATCATATATTAACTTATGGAAAATAAATATGTTTTATAATCACATTATCGTATAATTACCCTTGAGAATAAGTGGTTTTAATTACTATTTATCATGGTATAACATGTAGAAGATAAATTGGTTTCATAAACATCATGGAATAATTATAATAACCATTCAAGGAAATTAAAAGAATGGAATAGTTGGATCATAACCCCTGAAATACATAATAAATAACAATGGACCTCTTCTTGGATAGAAAATAATTCTAAATAATATCTTTTTTTAGACTTTTCATTACAAAAACATCCTTTCAATATTGAAAACCATTTATTAAAGCATAAGTATTTTGAAAATAATTTTTTTTGAAAACTAATGTGAAATATTATAAAATTATATTTTAAAATCATTTAAAATAATTTTTAGACAAAAAAACATTAAAAATAGTTTTCTTTTTAAATATAATTAAAAACGTTATTAAATGTTTTTTGAAATATTATTTTTAGGAGGAAAAGGGTTTTCTTCGATAAATTTGTTTTCTCTTCACACATTATTTTTGATGTCTGCAATAAATAACAATAGAAATAAAAGGGAAAACATGAATTCTCATGAAATAACCATATGAGAAAGAAATTAATTAGAATAATTAAGAGATAGATCATAATATTCATTGATAAAAATCATACCCATAAAAAATCTAGATAATGATGAGTTTGTACAATAAATTCAATACCACTTTGGTAACCATGAATCATAAGAACCAATAAAGCATTACATTAAATGAAACATATAATATCATGAAACTAAATATCATTATGATATAACATTTAAAAGTGGAATTTTATACACCTTATAATATAAGCTATATTAATAACATAAAAATGTCTCCTTGAATAAAAATTGTGGCAGAAATCCAATAGTGCTTATGTAACATTGAAAATATAAACCCCATGAAAGATAGATAATAAAATGTTTATTTAAATCTATATAATTATATTTATAATAATCATACAATAAATTTTTTTTGTATTATATATATTAAAAAAAATAGAATGTGGCATTTGTCTTATAGAAGTAAAAGTGATATGAGAATACCATTACTACATGAGTGACCATTTAATCATGATTCCCATGAAATAAAAAGAGAAATTGAAACATTTAATACAAATAATTAAATTTAATTCATGAAATAATTCATAAAAATGAATTATACACACCACATAGTAGGAATAGGTTTTGAATATGGAATATGTCTCATAGGAACGAAACTCATACTAACAACCTGCTTACTACTTGAGCGAATGTTGCATCATGATCACCGTGAATGAATAACATAAATTTGGACTTAGAATATAATTATATAAATTCAATTCCTGATATATCATGTCATGGGTCATTATATAGATCATATATCGAGAATATGTGGTGAATATAGCAAATATTTCATAGAAATAAAAGATAGATGAGATGTCCCTTACCATAAGTCTTTATGTTTTTCATACATGTTCAAACATAATGTACAATAAATATAAGTATATTATATATTTTTTCCATAAAAATAATCTTACATATAATAACATATATGATATTATTATGAATTTATATTACCCATTTATAAAAAAAATCATGTTAATGCTACGTTTCTGTTAATATTCGCTTTGTTTTTCATATATGTTCGGACATGTTATTTTTCATATTTTTTCTTTAAGAATTATTTTTTTACCACATTATTATTGAAATTGTTATAACTATCATATATAATTAATATATATGTATTTATAATAAATAATAATAGAAATAAATAGAAAATGAGATACATCGTTCATGTAGATGGTTGACCCTATGTACACATGAACCATATTTCTTTGTTCTTATCATATTATGTGAAAGAAAGTAAATAATATATATATATATATATTGAATATTTAAAGTAGAATGATAATTTCACATATATCATATAGTTTTATTAAAAATCATCCATAACAAATTCCATGTAATGGGGGAAAGAATCACATTGTTTAGAGGAGATGGTAGCCCACAAGTCCACAAATGATGTTATCGTATTCTCATAAAATTAAAAGCATGATGGTATGTGATTTATTTTATTTACAGAATAATAAATACATCATATATATCATATAAATTATATATTATAGTGTTTCTATCATTATTTCATACATTTAGAGGTTTTAATTGAGGAACAAATGACATGGGTTTGCATGGTGGTATTCTTTCATATAGATGAACGATGATGGTGTATTTCAATTGATAAAAGTGTGTGAATTTGTGGCTAATAACCTTATCCTGGAAAAATATAAAATTATTTATGATACTAAGGTTATTATATAATATTTATATAATAAAAATTTATTTGGTTTATAAATAAATAAAAAAGTGCTCGTTGAATAATTTTACCTCTTCCTTGGGTAACTCCATTTGGATAGTACCATAGGAATAAATTGGTATCATTTATGAAAAAATTGAGGATCAAAGGTTTATAGGAGGGATTATGGGATATTATTATTTATTTTTTTGGAAGATCTAAAGGTATTTAGACGATTGAGGAAGTGTGGGTGTTGAGTTTCCTTTAATAGTGGAGGAGGAGTGCCATTCATGTAAATAAAAAATAGTAAACACTATTGAGAGGTCTCCCACACATATGCTTCATCTAATAATGGTCAGTGATCAATATTTGTGGTTAAATGGTATAAATATGGCCATAAATGGGCTTTTTATAGGTTTATATGTAAAATTTTCCCTTAAGCTAATGTTTAGCCTCTTCATAAACATGTTTTTCTCTCAATCGTTGTAATTAATTTTTACTTTTTTCAATAGTAAGTTTGGTGAAAATTCACCTTGAACTTATTAGACATTTTAATTATTCTAATTTAAAAAGTAGAATCTATTTCAAAAAATTCCAATAACATATGTGGTAGAAATTAATTTAATATAATTCCACATACTAGATAAAACAATGGGTATATAAAGGAAGAATGTTCAAAAGCTAGATATTTTATTATATCCAATTTCATTGAAAAATTAATTTCAATAATATAAATTTTATAAAAATATATATAATAGATCCCAATATATTTTAAATCATGTGTTAAATATAATTTAACAATATAAAAAAATTTGATTAAAAGTGAACTTTTAATAAAAATTCATTGTTTTCAACTACTCATCCAAAAAAATTAAACATCTCATAAAAATGAAAAAATTAATACAATGTAAATTAATATATTAAAAATTAAAAACTAATGGTATTTTTTCAAATATAAATTTTAAAATTTTTTATAATTATTTTTAATACAAATATGCCATTAAGAGGCGGTAAAACAACTTTTTAAAATAACAGAGCATTGTATGCCCAAAACTAGCATTGTTATTATATTACACATATCTATTGTATAGGATGAATTTAATTTTTTTTAATTTATAATAGATAAATATCGTTATGTTCTATCACTAACAGTTATTATTTGAAATTTATTAAGAAAAGACACCATTGTGGGAATAAAAAATGCTTTTTCTATAACAACACTACCTTTATATTCAATAGGTTTTTATTTTCATTTCTAAATAATGGATAACTATATAATTAATTTTATAAACATTATGAAACAATAGTTTTATAAATATGTTAATATCACTCATATATTCCATTCTAATGGTTATGTGTTGATTATAACAATATTTTAATAATAATATTGTAGTTTGGTAGAACTCCGTCTTGGATGTGATGAAATTATAAAAGGAACTAAGAATTATGTGTAACACAATATGAATATATTGTTTGTTTTATCACAAGATAACATAATGAGGATGTTTAAAGGATGAATGGGAGACAAATTCAAGTAGACTCAAACAAGGATTAAGGTGATTGGATTAACAAGAAACATTTAATCTCGACTAGAGGCTTTAAGGATTTTAAGATATCAGTGGAAGAGTTCTTGAATGTTTGGAAAATGTGGCATATCAATTTGAATATATTATCCAATAATATCCATAAAAATGTTAATAGAACATTCCTAGAAATTATATATGGAGGATTCATTTAATAGGTTTAATATGACCTTTAACAAATCTGTCTTCTGCTATAGTGTTTGATGCTTTTGGTTGAACATGATGGTTTTATTATTTTTACATTAAAGTTTTTTATAATAAAAATTTAACTTTTATTCAGTTAATATTATCACATAAAACAATCTCCTCTTCCATCAAATGGGATAAAAATTCATTATTTGTGTGTATATTGGAATATTGCCTCATGAAACGATGTCATTCTGTTTCCTTTATTCCCTATAATGGATTACTATAATTTTGGAATTAATTTTTATATATTATATTCATGAAAAGTTTATCATTCAATAAGGATAATATGTCATTTATGTTCATACTATTCCACACATAGAAAAATGATGATAGAATTTGTGAATTTGTGTGGACTATGACCTCAACAACGTAATATAATTCATTTTCCATCACCATATCACATTGATTATATATATATATAACTTATATGATATATATGATATTAGGATAATTTTTATATATAAAAAAATCTACCCCACATTCTCTAATGAACATTTAAATGTAGAAAGGTTACTCAGGCGTGCATACACCCTACCGTCTCTATGATCGTAACATAGTTAATTTTTTATTAAATTACATAATAGACATATTTAAAAGTATAATTGGTGTTTAAAAACTATAATTATGTCATTATTATTATTTATTATATGGTGGATTATTGACCACTTCGAGCATAGTACACATACCTAAGTCATTTTCTGACCTATTAACTAAATATCATCAAAACATCGGATGTAAACGTAAATAATTAAGTAATTGTTATAACATGGTGAAGTGTAATAAAAAGGGAGTTATAAAATTTATTTTTTTAAGAATGTATAAAATTACATTATGTTATCATTCAGGATGTCATAGAACATATATAAAGTGGCAGTCTATAACTAATGAATATTTTTCTAAAAAGAATCTTCTTTTACTACTCATTTTTACAATAGTAAAAAGATATAATATTTTAACTTATACAGAATTAGTTTTTTTCCCAAATGTATGATTCATTAAAAAAAATTTATTTATTTTCATGATTACATTTTTATTTCCATTAAAATTTTCTTCCTCTTTATGTCTATAATATTCTTGTAAAATAACTGATCTTCCTCAATGAATGATTTTTTAATGCATGAATTCATTACATATTATGGATCATGAGAATTATTTATGATGATGGGTTGTTCCATTATAAATATAATATATTGTGGTGAATTTTATCCCTCAACTTCATTAGGTGTGTTCGAATTTGATAGTGATGGTCATTCCAAGTGTAACTATGGCAATAACTCATAGTATAATTGTGACAGTTATGTCTAGAATAAAAATAAGGGATATTTTTTTAGAGTCATGTGGGTTGAAACATATGTATGTATCATAATAATATTAATCTCCATGTTAACTATTTTTTTATTATGATATATATGTTTTTACATAAATATCAGGCTTTCACAAGTTATGTAATTGGGTTTATATTGAAAGTAATTTATTTGTTACTTTAAATCATGAAAACTATAACACTGTAAAAAAAATTCATAAGTTTTTCTTGTTTTCAAATAATCTTTTCTGGGTTTTAATTTTCCATTAATGTTTCTTGTAAAAAAATTTATGGATATTATTTGGACAGAAAATGTGATTTAACATGTAAAAATTGTTTTCTTGAAATGTTTATTTTGATAAAGGAAAATGTATTTAAGTTTTTATGGACAAATAATTTCATTTTTTCTGTTATGTTCCTTTATAATATTTTGTGAAAATAAAAATATATAATTTTTTTAACATGGTTTAATGAAGATTGATGATAGGTATGTGGTTATGTATAATATTTTGGAAATATTTCATGAAAAGAAATAAGGTTTTATTTTTAATTATTTTGATTTATGAAAAAAAATGGAAGCCTTATAGAAGTGGAAATTTGTAATGTAATGGTTTATTTTGTTTGAATTTTTCATAATTATCTATAAATATAAACATAAATGATTTTTTGGAATGAATTAAAGTGAATTCTAGTATAAAGTTAATATAATATTTAATTTCTAAGGTACAGTCCTTATATTTTGTATCATGTGAGGATTTAAATAACAATAGAGGTTTGGATAACGTCTATCGAATACCCATTAAAGGTTTTTACATTATTTTTATGTTGAAATTGTATAGATTTTTAACACTGTCAGGTTGTTTCATCAATATTATGTCAATTCAGAATGGATTTCCATAGAGGAAATAAGAATTATAATGTTGGAAGGAATTGAGAGGAAAATGTCCTTCAAGATCATCATCCCATTATGTTTGGAATTGGAAATGATAAATTTTTTCCTATAATGGCTCAGTTGACACAGTCTGTAAATGGTGGTGGTATAGATGAAAAATATAAAAAATAAATTCGGCAAAGGGACAAGAAGATAGTGTAACCTTTTATGAGGATACACACTCTTCCAATTAGTAGATCATGTGACCCAAGGGTACATGAAGGGTTTATTAAATCCATATAAACTATTTTTGATTTCATGTGGTGTTCATATCATCGAAAAGTTAGTCATTGAATTTATCATTTTTAACTTGATTCTATCAAATGGCAGTCAACTATTGAGAATATTAGGTAAAGTGATGAGATTGATTCCATAGAATGGGATGAATTTAATAATATTTTCCTAGAGATATATTTTCCTAGAGAGGATTAAATCAATCTGGAAATGAAATTCCTGAAATTGGGAAAAATATGGATGTTTTAATGGCCATGTATTAAACAAATTACTCTATTGGATTGATATTTTCAAAATTTCATTTGTAATATTGATAGTAAAATAAATAATTGTAATATCGGATTTAAGACAATATATCAAAGGGAATTGGATTATTGTTAATACCAATGTTATGAAATACTTGTTTGCTCTGATGAGGGGGTAGATTTGGAGTTTTCTAATGATCATTTACTTAATAAAAATAAGGAGAAGAAAAGGTTAAGCTTGAATTAAATGGTTATGTACCAATGAAATAAATTTGTTGTGATGAAGTCAAGTTTTATATTTTTTTAAACTATAGTAAAATCAACACTAAATAATTCCTTATCAAATATGGGAAGTGTTTCAAAGGTGGTAATTCTCGATATATGGCCAATAATTTCAATGCAAATGACCTTAGTAATGGTATGATACCTTCTAATGAAATATCTATTCTATTTTTAATATTTTTGGAGAAGGGGAATTATACACATGTGTTATCAAATAAAAAATCAAATGAAAAGAAAACAACCAAACTATTTGTAAATGATGTGTCAAAATCATTTGAAAATACATCAGTAGATGTTGGGCCATCTAATAGTGTGGTATGTTGGGCCACCTATATTTTATTTTTGTATTTAACCTTGTATATATTGATGTTATTATGGTTAGGGATAGGTTTTATGTTTACCATGATAAGATATATTGATGATATATAGAATATTCATTTCAAAAATATTTTTAGATTTTATACAAGAATGAAACCATACTATTGATAACAAATTAGGAAGATGATAATATGATAAAATTTGAAAATTAATGTTATCCATGATATATTTTGTAAAACAAGAGGACTATTAAAATTAATGATATGTTGGTGGTAAATATGTACCTATTATTTTCTCTGATGAGTTTCTTGATTTTATATAAGATCTGGAAGTTGAACATATTATTGACCTAGTTCCTGATACTAAACCTATCTCAACACACCCTTATAAAATGGCTTATGTGGAACTTCAATAATTGAAAAGGAAAATATAGGATTGGTTTAAAAAATCTTGAATTCATCCAATCACTCCATTGTGGTGTCATACTATAAAATTTGTTAAATTGAAATGTTGTTCTATGATGATTTTCATTTATTATAAACCATTAAATAAATTAACTACTAAGAATATATATATGTTTCCTTATATTGATTTTGTGTCTAACCAACACTTGGGTGCTCAATATTATTTGATAGTTGAATATGGATTTGGGTACCATCAATTAAAGGTGAATGATATTCAAAATTTGAAAACAATATTCTGTACTATATATGGGAAATATGAGTTTGTAGTTATTCCTTTTAAATTGAAAAATTCCATAGTTTTATTTATAGAGATTATGAATAAAATATTCTGTGAATATTTGGATACTTTTTTGGTTTTTATATTGTTGATATTCTGGTTTATTCAATAATATATAAGGATTATGGAAAAAAAATTAAAGTATTGTTATGATGAACCAAAAATGAATGACATTATATGGAAGATTTATAAATTTCGATTTTTGGTTACAACATATTTCATTCCTTTGGTACATTGTATATAAATAAAGAATTAAAATTGATCCATAAAAAAGTGGTTGATGAATGGCCCAGACATATAACTATTACAAAGTTTCAATGTTTTCATGTATTATAATGTTATTATAGGTGGTTTTTTGAAATTTTTCATGGTTATCATTCCCAATAGATAAGTTAATATGAAAATAAGTAAATATTATTCTGAAAAATGAATGTAGGGATTATTTTTAGGAATTAAAAAATAATATTGAAGAATTAATATATTTTGTCCCTACCCTTGATAAATTGTTATTTTTTCATCTACAGGGATGTTTCATGGAAACGGACTTTCTTTTCTATAATGATGAATGATCTAGTAATTGCATATGTATGAGAACAATTAAAACATCATAAGTTAAATCATCTTGCGCATGATTTGAAATTACCTATTGTGTGTTTTACTTTAAAATTATGATGGAATCATTTTCATATATGAAATTGTGAAATATTTGCAAATAATAAATGTTTTATGTTTATATTTTATCAGAAATATTTGTACAATAGGTAGAGATGATGGATTTAAATTATTTGGGATTGTGATTTAATTATTTATTATCGTCAATGAAAAGTAATTAAAGTGGTTGATATATTGAGTAAGAAAATAATTTCTAAATTAACCATGATTCCTATGGAATATGACCCTTTGGTTGTTTATTTGGTAAATTATCTCTTAGATTTTATTTTTTCAGGACATTCCTCTTTTTTTCTTCTTGTGTTAGTGAAATTTTCTCTGTCAAAAATAATAAAAAAATAATTGAGTGAACATTGTGAGTTACGGAAAAATGTATAATTGTTTAAGTGGGGAAATTTACCTAAATTTAAATTCGATAATTTTTTTTCTAGGATTTAAAATTAGAATATATGTTCCTTTTGATTCCTAGTTGAATATAGTGTTATTAAATGAAGATCACAGTTCCCCATTTTCTTTTCATTCTAGCAGCCCTAAGATGTACTGGTACTTTTTCACTGTATCAATAGTGGGATGAAATTAAAAGATATAATTCTGAATTTAACATGAAATTTTTGACTTTTCAATAGGATAATGAATAAAAAATTACCAAAGGGGGTGCTTCATCCTTTTCTAGTCACAACATGGATATGAGAAAATATATTAGAGGATTACTTGGTGGGACTACTAGAGACCTCTTAATGTAATAATGCAATTTGGGTTATTTTTGATCAACTGACTAAATCTATAAAGTTAATTCCCATTCAAGATACTCTACCTTTAGATAAAAATTCTCGATTATATCATATGGATATATTCAATTTACATGGAGTTCTTTTCTCCATTTTCTTTGACCATGATCCTAGTTTAACCTCTAATTTTTAGAAAGGCCATCATATGCAATTAAAAATGAATTAAATTTTAGCATAGTTTTTCATCCTCAGTGTGATGGATAATTTAAATGAAAAATTAAGACAATGAAATTAATCCTTCAAGATTGTTCAATAGATTACCACAGAAATCATGATCTGTATATTTCATTTGAATACTTTTCCTATAATAATAGTTTTCATTCCATTATGCAGATGGATCCTTTGGAGGAATTATATGGAAGGTATTAATGAACGGTAGCGTTACGGGATGATGTTTGTGAAAGTAAGTTGATGGGACAATAATTTGTAGGGGAGGTGGTAGGGAAAGTAAAAATGATCCAGTAATATACTTTCCCAACTATGACAAAGAAGATATATTATTAATATAATAATAGGAAAGAATTGTCATTTGATATAGGTGATAATGATTTTTCTATAATATCCCCTTTGAAATGTTTTATACATTTTGGTGAGAATAAAAACTCAATTAAATGGATTGTTATAACATACTAAATCTTGGAGAATGATGGTTCAATTTCTTGTATTATTTACTTTCCTCCATTTTTATCTCAGTTACACAATTTCTTTCATGTTTTGATTTTGAGAACGAACCTACAATATTATTATAATGTTTTGATCCCTAAGGTATGTCAGTTGGAATATAATGATTCTTATAATGACATTTCAGTTTAGATTCTTGAATATCAGGGGAATGTATTATAGAAAAAGATAATTCACGGGGTCATGGTTTTGTGGAAAACTCGTATGGTTGCAGAAGCAATAACGTAATACAAAAATTGTATTATGAAAATTTAACCTCACATGTTTAATATGTAGAAAATTAGGAGGGTAAAATTTCCAAATATGAGGAAGAATGTAACAAAATAGGTTCAAATATAATTTTATAATATTTATTTTTATATTTGAATTAAATCGATAAATTATATATAAATATGTTAATTAATTCCTAAAATAAAACTAATGATGTTTTCTTATTAATCTAATTTCATATAAAGTTATATTTGAAGAAAAATATTGAGATTATAGAATTTTAATTTTAGAAATCAAATTTTATTTTTTGAATTAATCACACCAAAAATATATTAGTGTGTAGTATTGAGAATTTTCTGAAAATATAACATTTTTAATGAATTTTGAAAAATTCATATTTTTTTTAAAATTTTATTATTATTCAATATATATATAAGTTAAAATTATGTTTTTAATTATATTTAAATATTAATTATTTCAATTTAATTTAATTTAAATCAATTATTGTTTTTGGAATAGGTTTTATACATAAATGTTTTATATAAACATTTTATATTAAAAAATGAACATATGTAAAAATGTTTTCATTTGAGATTTTTTGGATTAATTTTAATTAAATTGAAAAACTTCAATGATTTGAATTTTGATAAATAGTTTCCATAACTGGAATTAGTGGGTAGAGTTTTTTTAATTTAGACCCTTTTATTTTTGAACAATATTAATAATAGACCAAGTGATTTTTCTTGTCATGGTAAAAGGAAAAATAAGTAATTATGGGTAAAAAATGAAAAGGTCTATAAAATGAACCAAAAACATGACCTAATTTAATTGAATGATTACTTTTGATCCACAGGAATTATAGGATCTGTTATATAGCCATTTTATTCATTTGGATATGATTATAAAAATTATAATATTTTATTTAAATAAAATTCAATGAATTGACATAGTTGTTTTTAAAAAGTGTTGTATTTTGAATATATTTTTGTCTACAAGATCTTTATAACAATAAATATTATTCTTATATTTCATATATTTATCTTCTTCATGGTAATTTTTTTGTACAAGTGTTAATTATCTTAAATGATTTCACAACACTGATGTAGTAACTATTAAATTAATGGAAAAGACAAAATAGATGATGTAAAAATAATAAAATAATATAATTTTATATAATTAATTTTATACATGAGTTTTCATTATTTATATTAAATATGTATGATATTATAAAATATTATGTTCAAATTTTATTTGTTATGTTGATGTTTTTGATGATTGGGTAATGAATATTATCAAATTTTTCAAGAATGTTATCTTATAGAATAAATATTATATTAAATAATTTAAAAAATATTAAAAAAAATATATAAGATGAATGGAGAAATTATACGGTCTAAAATTTTATCACATATTCATTTTTAGGCTATTAAGATTCATTTGGATTAATAATAGTCCTACTCTATTTTATTATTTTTTGAAATTCTATCAGTTCCCTTCCCGTCTCATCTAAAAGGGATCCTCTGCTTCTCAATCCTAAAAATATAAAAAAATATTGTTTTACCCAGTCCATGTCCTAATAACTATGTATGTTACGTCCCATCATTATTTATGTCTTGTATTATGAAAAATAACAACATCAAGTTCTATAAGGTGTCATAGAAAGAAATAATTCCAAATAAGAGTTGTAGTTTTTACCTGCATGTATTAGTTTTAATTCATCCTATACATCACAAAAACATTCTTCAACAATTAAAAAATAATATCTCCAGTATCATCCTTATACATATACCTTTATCTTTTAATATAATCTCTTAAATCCATCTCCCCTTTCATCAAATGGTATACCAAATCATCATTCATATGTATGGAAGACTATCGCCACGTGAACCGATATTATTCATTTTCCATTATCACATATAATTTCCTAATATAATGGTGGAATTATTGTTTATATCTGACATTTGGGAAAAATTATTCATTTTAAGGGTAATATATCATTTATATTTTACCTTTCCATACACAGAAAAATGAAAATGTCGTTCATGAGTACATGTAGATTTTGGCCTCAATGATGCTATGTTATATTTTTCATCAAAAAATATCATGGATGATATAAATGGGTAATATTATATATATAAAATTATTATAACTTCTAAAACATAATATAATACTTACCATCTAACTATTATGATCATTGCAAAAAGGCAAATGTGGGTAATTTGTACATATGAAAAACCATATTCACGGCTGTTACATAGTTCATTTTTAATAAACATATTTAATTAATGGATTTTAATTTATAATTTATGCATAAAAATATTAAATATGTTATGATAATAATTTTCTAGATGTTTTATTAATGACATGATTTATCATAGTACCCATTCTTAAGTCATTTTTTACAATTGAACTTAATATCATCAATATATCCAAGTTAAACATAAATAATTATGTTATTTTTATAACACGGAGATAATTTATATAAAAAATGATAAAAATGAAAAAGGATCTCAAAAATGAATAAATTTAACATAATTTTATTATATATTATGATAAATATCATATGTGACATGTCAGACCTGTAGTAAGTGAGTTTCTTTACAAAAAACTCTTCTATTGTTTCATTTTAAAAAAGTCAAAAGAAATGTTTTTTAACTTATATAGAATGAGAATATTTTCCCACCATCATAATTCCATAATACATTGAATATTCATTTATAATATTACATGGTTATTTTGAAATAAATTTTTTTTCTTTTGTATATGAGTAGTATTCTTTTATAATAAGTGATTTAACTCATGGAATGTTTTTATGATGCAAGAATCCATGTTTATGTTTTGGTTCATGTAAATTGTTTATAAAGACAGGTAGTTCAATTATAAACCAAATATCGGTGGGTACATGATATCCCTCCAATTCATTGGTTAGGTAGGTAGTTTTATGTGATAGTTATTTCAAGTGTAACTACGATGATTAAACCATGTATAAATGAAAGGGGTTTGAAAAGTAGAGTCATGAAGGTTATTTTATGGTAGTCATGACTGTTACATCATATGTATGTATGATATGAAAATTATGCCACAAGGTACCTATATGTTTTATTATCCTTGTTATGTTTTTATTCAAATATATTTCCCTTACAATTTACAATAATGGATTTATGTTGAATGTATATTTTTATATTTAAAAGTGAAAATTATATCTTTCTGAAAAAAATTTCGTGTTTTTCTCATGCTTTAAAACAATATTTTAAAGTTTTTTTTTCTAGGATTACTTTTGACGTTTTTTATATAAAAATTTGGATAAAAACTTCATTTATTGATTTATTTTTTTTCTATTTCCAATATTTATTTTGAAAAAGGAAAATTATTATATGTATCTGTAAATAAAACATTCTTTCTTTCATTTATATCCCTAATATAGATTTTGTTCATAGCCAATGTTTTTAATTTTTATTGAGGGTTTAAGGGAGATTAAGGATAGATAATTTTGTGATGATTTATCATGAAAATAAATCATGTTTTATTTTATCTTTTTTTTATTGTAAAAAATGTTATATTGAAGAAGTTTCCACCTTCAATGTATATAATTTCTTTTCAAGATATTATCCTCGTTATTTGAAACTCTAAACTATAAACCTAAAAAATATTTTGAAATGGAATAATGTTATTTCTAGTATATATTCACTATAATATATAATTTTTATGGTAGGTTCCTTAATATTAACTCCATTCCAAAAAATGTAATGCCATTATTTTTTGAGTTTGTGCATAAAAATAACAATTTATTTGTTATGGTTTTGATAGTTCTTCTCATTTTTGGAATATTCAAAAAGTTAAAGAGTATGAACTTATTACCTTGTATCAAAATAAATAAAAAACCTACTAGTATAAGAATCCACAGGAACCCACATATCCAAGACCCACCTTAGGAATGACCTATATTGATGATAAGAAGAAATGTTGCATCAAACGATCAAAAGTTAATTTTCATTCTGAATTCCATTTTTATTTCATTATCATTAAAATTATTATAATAATTATCAATTAAATGTAGAATAAATCAAATATTATCCACATGAATTTCCATATGATAAATTGAACCACTGAGAAGTGGGGGTGAAGAAGTAGTTAAATTTTACAAAATAAATTTTTTGAAAATTAACCGTGAAAAATTGTTTACATTTTTTATCATTTTTATATATTTTTTAAAAACTCACAATTATGTAATGATAATAAATTATTTCATGTAAAGAAAATATATACAATTATTTCCCACATTGTGAGAACCCACATTGTAGACATGGAGAATCCCATTGGTCAATGGAAACACTCTATAATAGGAATTGTATTAAAATGATCCAAAACCCATTTGAATCATTCAATATCTCAATAAGAATAATTATAATGACTCCCATATTGTAAAAAAAATCGTATATGTTCTAGAAAAATAAAAAAAAAGAAATATTCTCCACATTCCACTGAATAGTCCTCTATAATTTCACAAACAAAACTTCACACATCTGGTTGTTGTTTATATAATCTAACAAAATTCACCTGGTTTTATTCATCTAGTGCAGCATACTAAAACTATAAAAAAATTTATACAGAGTTATGTCTGATGAAAAAACTCTTTTTCACTCATAATTATCTTAGGAACTCTCTATGATATACTCCTTCCAACTCATAGGTCCAATCATAGATTTGTTCCCCTATCTAGTACCTCACCTCTAAAACTACATTCATATTAATCTAACAAGTTTCATTATTATTTAATAAATTTGGTTAGAATCTCATAACGGTCAAAACATTAGTTTGTCACCAGAAAATGTTTTTGAAACCAACAAAATATAATGATAATTTTTGTGGATCATAAATATTGTACATATGTGATAGTGATCAAAATTTCATGTAGTTAAACAACATCTGATAATGATGTTTTTTATATCATGTGGTATGGATATATTGGATCCAGTGATGTTTTTCATGTATAGATAGTGATTTATCCAACCATTATATGGTAAATGATAACCCTTTGAGTGTATGTTATTGGGTATAGTGTTTGTTCCGTGGATTACTTATTCTTTTTAATACCGTGAGATTTATCCTGGGTTACCATGAAATTATTCTTTCAAGGGATAGTAGTTACCATATGGTTGGATTACTGTTTTCTTAATTATTCAGAAAAATAGTTTAACATGTATGAAATTCCAAAAAAAATATCATGACAACCTTTGTCATTCTTATATCAAATATCCTCATTATCCAACATTATCTCAACCCATTATCTCTATGAATATTTTGAATTTTCTCCCCTTGGTCTCTTGTTGTTTATAATTTATCCTCATTCAGTCTCATTGATATATGTTATGAATTCCAATCATGTTATCCTAATCATTATAGATCTCTCTATGACCTCCATTCCCATTTTTTTAGGATTATATAAGCCTTCCATTACGAGGTACAAAAGGGTTTATGAGGGAGTAGAGTTTGTTTTTATGTATCTAGTCTTTTGAGTCTCATATATCTTTATTTACGACCACCATACTCAAATATAACAAGTTTACCTTTTTTGGAATGGTTTCCATCTCTATAATAATTTTATTTCTCATAAAACACTTTATAGTTCTTATGTTTTCCAATTTTTTAGATTACGAAAAAGGATTATATGATATATTTGGGGTCTATATTGTATAAAAGCATAATTTTTCATATAAAATGTTTTTAAAATTGGGTTTCATCTAAAAATAAATATTTCATTTCATTTCTTCATGGAAATACCAAAAGGGTTTTTTTAAATTAAAATGGGGTTTCATGATGGGAATAGTAATTTTAAATTTTCAAAAAGATTTATAATATGGTTAACTATGTTTACTTAATTTAAAAAAAGAAAAAAAGACCATTTGGATCACAGGGTGCATTCTATTATACATTTTTGAAAACCAGTTTGAGTGTTTAACTATATGTGGTGAACAACCAATTTATTTATTTCACCAAATTAGTCTCCCCATTAATAAATTTACGTGGTTTGATTTAGTATAATTAAGAATGTGGTTTCATGATTTATTAATACTTTTGTTTCCTAGTAAATATTTTTAGTGTATAGATTGAAATTGTTCTTGGTTTTAAACATGATGGTGATCATTCAGATTTTATTGCTCACATGTTTTTTCTAATGAAACTACCATGGATGGCAGTAATTATATTCCTCCATTTTTATTTATTAAATTTTTTATATTTTTGTATTATTTGATAGTAGAATGATTTATCTGATATGAAAGTATATTTTTTGAAAATATTTTGAAAGTAAATTTATATTAAAATACGTTTTTTAAATGTAGGTCTACCAATTTGATTTCGACCGATATTGTATTGATTTAAGGTGATATTCTATAGTGAATTTTCATCACATCATGATAATTCCTTATGGAATATAATGATTTTTTTTGGATACATGTAAATTGTATATATTTGTGAATTCTGAGGAATTATAATTGTTGAGTTTTTCATTACGGTGGTTGGGATGGTATTTATGGACAATCACATGGTGAAGTTATTGTATTTTGTGTTTTCTCTACAATTAATAATTTTTCATTATTTTGATAAGTCACATTTTTATATACATAATATTCCATGATATACTGCTGTTGTTTATATTTATTTTGTTATACATGATAAATTTTTCTATTGTGTTTCAGGGTGGACTCATTCCCAAGGCATTGTATGTAGATAAAAATGTTCTTGTTTCTTATATGTTTTGTTAAGGAATGTTATTTTAATGTTGTGGAAACTGATATAGGTTGACATGTCAATTAAAACACGGTTGGTATATTATAAAATTGTATTCTAGAGAATACATTTTTTTCAGGTAGGTTTGTATATTAGAGTTAGGACCATCACATCATGAGTAATAATTGAAGTAGTGGGACATTCAAACTCACTTTTATAGGTAAAATCTTGTTTCCATGGTTGTTTAGAGATTTTTCTCCCACTATATGAGGTTGATTTCATGTTTTTCGTTTTAATAGAACTTTAAAATGTTTTTCTATTTCCTTATGTTTTAAGAGATTCTTATATATTTACTGATGGATACATTTGTATTTACAGATGTATTCCTTTGATAATCAGGTGTTATTTATTTTGTATAATAAAAAATACCTCATATAATAGATCTTCTAATTTCTAGAGAGGATTTAGAGATTCGTGATCCATAGGTAAATCCTCCAGTATAAACATCGTTAGATGTAGTTATAATCTATAAAATATATTTTATGGGTTAGACAGTTGTTACAAATTAGGATCATATAATGGATCGGCCTTTAGAATTTACTAAATTGAATCCATATATGTTTCACTATCACATGGGATCCAAACAGCCCAAAGAGTTCCTTAAATATAATCAAATTATTATCTAATTCTTGAACACCCCATGGGATTCAATGGAAGTTTTTTGAGAAATATAATGAAGATATTCTAGGATGGAAATGGTGGGACTTCTTTGTGCAAGCTATGTTGCATGAGCATCATACCTCGACCACTTTCATGAAGGCATTCAATTAATACATTGAACATGAAATGGTACATCTAGAGAAGACTCATGAACCTGTGGCCATGGTATAATGGAACAATTTAGTTTTTGATTATGTTTCTTATATAAAAAATTTTGGTCACTTAACACCTAATCTAGTTTTTAATGATTACCAATAATCATAGAGGTTACGTATGGTTTTGAGGTATGATATTTGGTCAATGTAGTTCATGTTTTTCTAACTTAAAATTTTTTATGTCGAATCTAAAATATAATAATACATCTAGTTTTAGGCTCTTTATCCCCTTTGTGGGTGAAATTATATGAGATCATCCTTGTTTGGGGAGTTTTTTTATGCTAATGCTTCTTGTATATAAATTTTATACATTAGGAGTTCTTGTCAAAAATGGATATTAATGTTGTGAAGGCATTCCTAGGGAAATCCTTGATGCTGCAATTATGAAGTAAAATAGTTTCATAAAATGAAAGGAAAATTTCGAACATTAATGGAATTTTGGATTCTAATCTAATGAAATATTTTTTTTCAATACTGACCCATTCGAATGTTCATGTTTTGAATTTTAAATTTATTCCATGAATGTATTCAGTTTTATTAAATCTTATCCCATGAGCTATCAATTATTTACATTTTCAACTTTCTCACTTAATCCCTAAAACCAAGGCTCCCTCCAAGTGATTTATAGATCTCATCTACCCTTCTATATTCACTCTTCAATTCATGAACACCTATTTCATCTTGATCATCCAATATTATATTTTACTCATTGATCATGTTCAATATTATCCTATTACCATTGATCAAATTCAATTAGATCATAGGCTTATTAGTGGAATTTATTGATTTTTACAAGATATTATTTTTATGACAATTAATATAGTCAGTATTAAGATACAAGTATTTGGATTTTTCAATATTAATAAAATATGATCATTATTGACATTGGATATTCAATGGTTAGTAGATCAAGTCTTAAGGATTTTGGGTGTGGTTATACATCATCATTTATCAAATATATAAATGCGTGAAATTAGGAATGGTTCTATAATTCAGTGGCTCTTTTAAACAAGGAATATGACCATGTCATTGAAAATTTTTGTTTCACCTATGGTTGGATTCAGTTTTCTATAGAACATGTTTAATATAGATCACTGGCATGATTATTGGAATGTGTGTGTATCCCGAGAGACCAATTCATCATTCTTGATCAAATCCGTTTTGAATTCCTATAAATGTAAAACCAATTATTATCTTCTCTTCATATTGAGATATCTTTTTATGATCCATATTTATTTTATATGATGTTTGATCTATCATTTTTTTCTTGAATCATGTTGTGTTGTTATTATGTCTATTCATTTTCGAATTTGGTTCTTTCTCAGATAATGTTTCCCTAAGGTGGATTTATCATATTTTTGGTCAACATAGTTTGTGTTATCCCTTCAATAGGGTCTTATCATTCATGTTTTTTCACTATTCCATCAAAGGGAATGTGTCATAATATCAGTCGTTGTTCGTTTATAGATACTGCTAATATAGGTGGTGCTGATCTCTAAGGACATTACATAATACTGTACTAGTATTATATATTGTTATGATATCTATACCATGTTGAATTTTATGGAAAGCTCTTATATTTGATATTCACTTATTTTATTTGTCATTGGTGGTGTCTTATTATATCTAAAACTCACACCATACTTGGGAATTTTGGTGTGCATATTGACTTCATACATGTGGAACCCTAGAATCACAAGGGCACTTTGGTGGATTTTTAAAAAGGTAATCAATAAGATGTTAGTATTTATGGATACTTATCAGATCATTTTTTTCACCTTTTATATTGATGGATTTCCAAACATCGTATCATTTATGTTATTTTTTACTTTTGTGTCTTGCATGTCATACTAAAACTGAATGGGTTATATTTTTATATAATTCTATGTAATTTCTATAGAATTAATTTATTTATTAATGTTATTAAGATGTTTGTATATTCAGATGTTCACCTGGTGCTGACTAAATGGTGTCCCCATACCTTTCTATCAAACCTCGCAACTAGTCATCATATTCACCCTATTTAAAGATGTTCACAAGGTCATGCGGGACTCCCGGCTCAAACCCAATGGTTCTGATCTGAGTGAAACAAACTGGTATCAAAGGGAGGTTGACTAATTTTTTTATAATTTAATGTATTAATGATTTAGTAGAAAAGATATCATATTTTTGGGACTCTAGCATAAAAACAATGTCAATTTCTGGCCATCACTAATTAAGGGATCTATGAGTTTCCATAATATAGAAATATATATTTTTTATTTTTTATTGTTTCCATTTTTTATATTTATCTATGTTGATGCACATGTTGTTGATATGTTAAATTCTGGGATTTTTTATGAACTTATGCATCTGTCAATGCTTATAGGATCTTCTTTAATATATAAGTATTTCCTACATTAGATATATCCGATGTAAGTAATTTCTTATTGAAATTATGATATATACTTTTTTGAATTATCGCATTCATTCTTTTAATGATCCTTTTATATCCTATGCTTGATAGTATATTTATGGTTGTGACTACTATGAAAATACATAAGGAATGAATAGGGTTTTGGTTAGTTCTTTTGATGTTATGACTTGTAATTGTGGGTATCCTTATATGTTGAAAATTATTGTGAACCCTTATATATGAAAATTTCTAGTTAATTCTTATAAAATATAAATTATCTCTATTATTTTTCCTTGCATTTCATGAAATCCCCCAGTTTATATATTACATAGCCAGTTTCTCCCCTAGTTTTGTATGAGGATGTGACTTTGTATGTTCCCATGTATTCTTCTGCATGTTATATTATATATTTGGTATAACTAATTCTCTTTTGTATGGTAGGATTTCATGATGAAGGAAAACCCTAGTATTGGGATGATGATGGTTAAATTATCATGTGACATTCAGATCATTATACCACCATTATATAATATAATTAGATTTTCCTTTGTTGAAGACAAATAAATACAAGTCATAGAGTGGATTTTTGACTTTCTACAGACACAACATGATCAGATAGTTATCATTACCTACTTTTTTCTTCATGAAATAGGAGGAAAATGTTAGGATTTCATGCTAGAGGATGGTAGAGTGGATGTCCTGGAATGTGTAAAATTTACATTCCCCATATTTATGGATTTATTCACTATTCCATTGATTGTAGATCTTTCTCTGGAGGTCATGGATCTCCCACATAGATCAATGGTAGTGTTTACCTATTTATCATTATTTGAAGAGTTGATTAAATTTACAGAAAATCTAAAGGGGAATGAAGTATAGATATTTATGATGATCATTATTTTACATCACATATTTCTAAAGAGATATATCAAGAACATAGATATGAATACCTCCACTATAGTGTTTCTAACGTTATTGGTTATAGATATGGGAATTGTGGAAGACATGGATTCAAGTTATTTCATGATAATAGCATACCAACATGCCCATTCTTAATTGTAGTATTAGTTTCCCGTTTATGGAGTAAGAAGTGGATTTCAATGGATGGACACTGATGTGGCAGTCCATAGTAAGAGTAGAGAAGTGATTTTTTGACTCCTTCTCTATAGTGAAACTCTCAAGGATTGAATAGTTTTTTTTAATAAAGTAAGAATTCTTAACGATTTTCTTATTTCACTCTTGAATTTTCACTAATGTGGACTTTCTATTATATAAAGAAGTTATATTCTAAAATATTGTATTTTCAAACATTTATATAAGGAAATTGTGCAAGAACAAGACCTCCGCAACATTTGTATCCCCGATAGGTTCTGGTAAATTAGGTTACTCATAGACCTATTGGGAATAATGGAGTGGTGGAAGTCAGAGTAGTTATGGTTGATCAGGTGTTAAATGATGGTTGGGAGAGAAATTATAAATTATTAATGACATTCATAATTTATTAAACTCTATATATTCATTTATATAAAAAATAAAAATCTCATTCAGTCTTATCATCACTATATGCTTCTGGGACAGATTTATTGGAAAAGTTATCTTCTTAGTTTATATGTATCGTTAGACCTGATGGAATGATTGTTTATCAACATAATATATATCACGAATGTGTGATGGTGCTTAATATTATTTATAAGGTTTTTATATTAATAATTATTAATATGAACAGTTTCAGTGTGATCCTGGGCATGGAATGGTGGATTTAATTCTGTGCACACATCGATTACTTGCGTGAATGGGTGACTGTCTCATCCCTTTAGTGGGAAATACTTGTGTTGACTGGTGAATAGAATATTTATGTATAAATAGTGGGACCATACACTCATTGGAGATAATCATTTTCAATACAAATGGTGGCCAAGATCATTATAGAGGATTGGTTAGTGACCCCATCTTCTTTCCCTCTAGAGATAAACATGTATCGATAAATTATTCTAGTGGATTTCCCATTTTTTACTCCACATATTTAATTTTCTATCATTTAACTCATTTTCTTTCTACTAGACGGATATAAATTAATCCATATCAAATTTAACTATCCCCACTGAATGTCCATAAGAATCAGCTTTATGATATTGGGGATAAAATCATCATCAAATTGATCACCTCCTCTTGGGTTGTTCTACTGTTATTCTCCAATGAGGCTTCTGATATTCTTTGGATATGTGTGATTTACTAGTAGTTGAATGATATAATTGTAAATTATATGTACCCATTTCAATTAATAAAAAACTTTTTTGATTAGTTGATAGGATCATAGTGTTTTCTATGATTAATTTCTTTCTAAGTACCATAAACCTCATTATTGTGAGGAATACATCTTAAAAAGAGTAGTTTTAAGTAGTTATCAGTTTTTTGAGTACTTTTTTAGCCTTATGAACTAATGAATGCAGCATAAGGGTTCATTTATCTTAATTAATAGATATTTCTCAAATATATGGATTTCTTTTTCATTATTTTCCATGGTGAAAAAACTAACATATTTAATTATTTCAGTATCACATGATACATTTTTAGATATCAGGATGAGTATGTTTTTGGACCATCTCTTAATACAATGTACTCAAATCATCACATTGGGATACAATATATTTTTATTCCTATGAATAATGTTTCTCAAGTAGTGATATCAGATCATCAATAGAAACATGCGGAAATTATGTCTTGGTAATGGTGAAGGAAAGTATTCAATATTCATATTTTTCTTAGATTTCATTGTTATTATAGGATATTAATTCCCAATTTAACTCATATAGATGAACCCATGATAGTCCTTCTAATTCAATGACTAAAATTTTTATGTATTGATCTATGTGAATAATTTATCACAAAGGGTATGAAATTTTTTATGTGAAATCTAATCACTACCCTTTCAAAGCTTTTATTTGGATATATTTTATACTAATACATATTGAAATATTTCGTGCTTAATATTATGATGTACGGTGATAAGGTACAAATGAATCTATATTTTTATCTATTCCTCCATCAGTATAACTACTTTTGCTGTGACTTTGAATTAGCTTATTTTTCTGTGAACTAAAACTCTATTAAAACTATATCTTTGGTGAGATATTTTTTTTATTTGAGGACCCCAAGTGTTTTTGGTAAGTTTTATCAATGTATGATTAAAATAATAATCATAAATATTGGGTAGAGTAGTTGTAAAAATTCCACAATGAGATGTAGTATTATGATAGAAATTGAAATTTGGTCATAGATGTGTTGAGATGAAAAATAAAGGATGTAGAAGAACATATTTTAGAATCTCTATATAAGGTCATGGAATTGTTTCCAGGAGAATAAGTTGGAGTATATGAGGATTGAGTTGCAGTGGATTATGAACCCTTATTGATCACATACTTATTGGAATAATGAGTAATGAATATGTAGGATCTTAATCCAGAGTGTATCATGATATTAAAGAGGTTTTTATAACATTGATCTACATTAAGTTGGGAATTGGAATGAAATGGATATTTTACGATTCATAGAGGTGTGCTAGTTCCATATTCCATGAAAGTGGGGTGATGGGATCTTATCATGCATTACATTGTGTAGTGAACACAATGTTGATAAGGATTTATCATGACATCATGATGAATTTCTGATGGCCTCACATGAACATTTATATTGAGGGACATGTTTCTCATTATAGGGATTAACAAAAAAATCATGGATGAACATCGGAGTCCTTGATGGTTAATTCTTCCACTTCTAATGATATTATGGTAGTGGGATGAGGTCACAACCAACATAATGACATGGTTTATGAGGTCCATTAGAGGTAAAGACAACATTTTGGTTTAGTTATCTTTGTTTAATATTGAATATCACTTCATACTAATCTTGGAGATGAACATAGTAGATGATCAAATAATCCTTTATGTTTTTAGACCATATATCACTACAGGATTCATTTGATAATGATATAAGATATAGCCTCTCAGTTTACCTCAAAAAAATTTCATGAATTACTGAATTTAATGGATATGCTTGGAACATCATTATATCCCTTCATCCTCATACTAACGGCAAGACAGAAAATATGTTCCTGGCCGGAGAGGATTTTCTTTGATTTTGTATTCTAGATTTTAAAAGTGATTTTGATGATCAAATTTCAATGATTGAGTTCACTAATAATGAAATATTTTAGTATTTGATTTAGATGAAATTGTATGAGGTTCATTATGGGTGGCCTTATCAATCATCTCTCTATTGTTATTGGATGAGTGAAGCTTCAATTGTTTTCTAGGAAAGCTACAGGAGACCTCAATGTGGGTGTACTTGATTCAAAAAAAAAATTTACCTCTGTAAACATGTAGCAACCATATGTCAACCAAATAATACATCCCCTATATTTCATGGTTGACACCGCATTATTCTTGAGGGTTTCCCCTCAGTTAGGGGAACATACATTTAGGGTGGAAAATAATTTTAGACCCATAGTATGTCATACCATTTTAGATCATATATCACCAAGGGAAAATTCCCAATCGGTTGATGGATCATAAATTGTATAAAGGAATTCAAAATGTATTCAATGTCTCCAAACTATAGAATTATGTGCTCAATCCTATAATTTTCCTTCAGTATGAGGATATTTATATGGAATTAGATTCATCATTAGTGGATGGACATGATTGGGTAGTTGTGAAATGAATGATTGTCATGTGGGGAATGATCATTCCCCTAGTCTAGGTTCAATGCATGTATGTTAATTTTCAAGATGTTACATGGGAGTGGGAGATATATATTTGGGCAAAATGTCCCAAGTTGTTCAAGAAAGCATCTAAAAACACTTCTTTTATATCAGAATTCATTAGTGGGGGATATATGAAACATCATTAATATCAAGGTATTAATATTTTTATGTATTTTCACCTATTTATCGATTTAATAAAATGATTTTAGTCATTTCATTGGATTTTAAATAAAGAGACACATGAAGGATACAAATTAGCTATAGTATTTTTTCATGTTCGGAATGGATTCTGGGTGGAATCCATAATTCTATAATCATGACTTACAATAGATTTAAGAGGGTATATGTAAATTATTTATGTGAATAATCTTTAGGATTTTAGGATGATATGATGCATTTTCTGGCATTCGTCTAGCCCTAAAGTTCTTGAAGTGAATAATAATTTTTAAACATTAATATAGAATTTTTTTTCAAATTTAGTTCTATTATAGAAAAATTATTTTATAATTTTCATAATTTCCTTCTTCCTCAAACCATAGGCTCTCTTTATATGATTTTGATATCTTGTTACCCCTTCTAACTCCCCTTTTTGCTTATTGAACACTCATTTGATCATTCATATACATTTCGATATTTGTTTCATTGATTGTGATCAATTATATAATTTTATTATTGAGAAAATTAATTATATCATTTACATATTTGTTGGATTATGGGTTTTTAAATTATTTAATGTGTTTTTCAAAAATCATTGATAGAATCAGTATCTAGATCCAAGGATTTGGCATATACACAACCCTGGGACCAAGACTATTGCTGGTAATTAACATTCATTTTTTATTTTATCGTGTCCAAATAATTTTATGTATAGTTCCTCCTCGTTCTCAATACTATAGTTATTTATGATTCCCTTTAGGAATGGTTCTTCGATGAAGTAGTGGTTTTGAACATAGAAAATGACCCTTATATTGATTTTCGTTGTTTCACCTAAGGACGAAAACTCGTGATTTTATCATATATTTTAGATTTGTAAATAAAATGAATGTTGGAATGTCTATATAGAACTATATAAATATGTATTGTTCTTGATCACATTTTCATTAATGCATAGCCCTAGGAAATCTATACTTTTTCATTATTCATGTGGTTTTTTATAGTAATAATTCGTATATATTTGATGTGATTTTTAATCTAACATTTTTATATTGTATTATATTGTTTTATTATTTTTTCATATAGTTGAGAATAATGTTTGATCCTCAGGGAATATTACCCGGAGGTGGATTTTTCAGTATCATGGTTAGCGTTATTTGGGTTATCCCTTCAAGAGTGACATGTCAGTAATGTCGGTGGACTATCCCATCGACGAGAATGTGTAATGTGGGAGATAATTGTTCATTTCATTAAAGCGGTGAAATAGGTAGAGTTGGCCACCAAGAACTAAATATATTTTTGAACATGAATGAACTATTTTTTTAATATTTGTAACCTATTTAAATTCATTGAATTGTGTTGATTATTTGATGACTTTTTTGGAGAGTCAACAAGCAGTGTATGACTAATTCATGTTTCAACACCCTTCTAAGACATTTTGGTGTTCTTGTAGAAGTAATAATCAAACATTGATTTAATTTTAAGGTACCTATGGTGGATAGTTGAGAATTTAGGTGTGGGATGTGGATATGTCATCACTTAATTTGGACACAAATTCTACAGCTTCTAGAGTTACTTTTATGGATTACCCTATATTAGAACATTTTGGTTAATTTTCTTGTCTTGTATTTAGCATGTTATACTTCTACTACATTGTTTATTTTCCTAGATGATGATATGTTGATGGTTTTTTATTTATCCATGATTTATTTATTATTTATAAAATTCTATTTATATTATCTAATAGTCACCTATTACTGATTTTATATTGTCTCCATGTCATTTTGTAGGCCCCCACCACTATGAAAAAACCTCTTGTGTATGGGTATATAGCCATCAGGTTATTTGGAACCTGTAAAATGGAAATGATTACTTGGGATATGGTATAATAGATATGGTACTTTATAATGTAGAAATAGATAAGGTATTTATTTATTGGTCAAATTATTAAGGGGAAATTTTGTAGTAGTACTGGGTTTTCATTGTATATCATCTGAAATGAAAATAATGTAATGAAAGGGTGCTCAATTTATTAAAAAATAGTCTTAAATACATAATTATCTCCCAATGAGGTGGTTTTATATTAGTGTGGGATACCTGACCATACTATTCCTAATTGTATGGTGGAACCAATGAATGTATATTTCATTAAAGAGCTTGGGAATCCTCTATTAATTTTTTTGACTCCATGTAGTTCCATCGATGATTATTGCAGATCATGATACTCATATTACATCCCAGATTTAGAAGGGATAATAGGAGGTGTTTAGGACCCAGTTATGCTTAAGAAAAACATTTCTTCCAAATACATATGAGCATTCATAGAGGATCATTCATGTCCTGCAATACATGTTGTGAGATTTCATGATGGACTTCAGCCATAGTTGGAAAGATCAACTACCACTGGTGGAGTTTTTGTTAAACAATAACTATAATTCCAACATTGGTATAGAAACATTCAAGACATTGAATGGGAGACCCTATAGTTCACCACTGCATTGGACTAACCCAAGAGTGTCCGTAGTCATGGGCCGAGAATTGGAGTTAGCTAGTACAGGGAAGGTAAAGATCATCCAACAGTGGATAAAGACTACCAAGATCCATCAAAAGTATTCTTCTGATAAGTGGAGAGGCCATTGGAGTTCAAGGAGACTATGTATTCCTTCTAGTATCACCTTGACTAATATTATGGATATTTAGTCGGGGAAGCTTGTTTTCTCTGAGGTTTATCCTCCATTTTCAAATATTGTGTAGTGTTATCGAGGTGGAGTACCACATTGATCTAAACCTATAGTTGGATTTGGTACACGATGTCTTCCACATGTTTCAGTTGATGAGGTACGTGTGTGGCCCATCACATGTCATCAACTGGGGAGAGCTAGACATTGATGATGGATAAAAATTTTCAGATAACCCGGTAGAGATCCAGGAGAAGCAGGATAGGATCCCTTGTGAGTGATTGATTTCATGGTTGTGTGTCAGGAGTCCGCACAAGAATCTCTTGGAGAGCACATGGGGGTGGGTGGTTCAAATTCATGCTATGTACCAACATATTTTTTAGTAGGATTTGTTTTAGATTTTTGAGACATAAATCCCCAAGATGGGGATAATGTAATGTCCCTGATTTTCCATTTATTATTTTAAAATATTATATACATTAATTTCGAGGCCTGGTTCATAGTCAGTGCATGATTTGGGGGCCCCAGTGTGCATGGAATAAATGTTAGAAATATATTATAATACTAAACATCATGTGTGCAATGTTTTCCTCAAAAAGTGTCATAACGCCTAAATGGGTGACTAGATCAGAAATTGGAGGTCACTATTGTGTTCAAAGTAATAGCTTTACCATTGGTATGACCTATCCTCAGACAGTGTAGGATAGCTATGAGAAGTAGTTCCCATCATTTTTTAAGAATGAAAATAAATTTATGATTCGTTTTGTTTCATTATTTCATTGATAAAGCCACAGTGCGCCCCTTATTATGTTAAAAAATTCTTCAGGCATGGATCTAGGGTTTGTCTTGTAACCCTATAATTTTTTGGACGTCTTATAGTGAATCCCTATAGAATTATCATGGAAGCAACAACATAGACATTGATAAAAGATTGTTCTAGACAAATATCTCTATCGAAAATTGATCATCAATAGTGAACAATACAATTCCAAAGTAGGGTGCATTATTTTGGATTTCATTCCCCATTCATAAATTCAACAACAAATACTGACCAACCAATGAACACGTTGATATGTGGTTAGATCATTCCTTTTTTAATGGGTTATGCATTGTAATATTATCAAGTATTGATTATTTTAAAATTTATTTGATATGGTGATCATTTTTATGAGAATGGTTTGAGGCCAACTGAACAAAAGTTGATTATCGTTCCTCTGATTTGTTCTTTTTGTTTTCTCTCCCCTATTTTTCTAAGTGTCTTACTCATTCTTCGATGAATTTATGAATGAACGATCATTTCAACTTTTTTATGGGTGAAAAAATCTTATATAGAATTTCAAACATCGTGAATACTTAAGGGATTTGTTGCAGTGACGATGACTCATGAATCATATTGGTTTGAGAGACACCATTATTAGATCATTTTTCATCAAGATAAAAATAATTAGATTTTCAAGCTGATTTAAGGATTGAAACCCATAGATTCAATGTTTTGGTGGTGATAAAACCCTATATATGATATTTTTATGTGAACGTACATTGTTAACGAGTTCAAGATAATCAGTTGTAGTGTGAAGATGAAGAACTAGACTTTTTGGAAAATCCTGACGTACATGACATGTAACTCGAGGTTACACTATGTGTGGCCACATTGACTGGAATCATGGGTTTCCAGAGATTGTTGAATGTCACACACCTTATCACCCCTTTCGCATTCAATTTAGGCCCTTCATAAAGACTCGACATGTATCTCAGGAGAAACAAAGACAATGGATAGAGTACACGGGTTGCTTAATCGGCATGTACTCCTGCCCACGGCTTGTCTTGGACCTTGTACGTGGACCACCCCATGTACTTGTACATGGGAAGGTATAAAAGGGATGAAACCTACTACTGGAAACATTTCCTTTACCAATAGTTTCAAACCATTGGTAAAGGTCTGACAACCGTTGGTATAAACTATACCATCAGTTGCCAAAATAGTTGAAAGTGGAGTCGTGGGGATAGACATATCCCAACGATTCTATGTGAACCAATGGTATATGGATGAAAAATGTATTATATACCAAAGGTTTCTTGTAACAGTTGCTATAAATTTTTTCCAATGGTAAAAAACCATTGGAAATATCAAAAATCATGTCTATACCAACTGTTTCCAAACTGTTGGTATTGACTTTTACCAACATTTCCTTACAAACCGTTGTTAAAAGTTAAGTTAAAGGATCTATACCTTGGGTTTTTAAACCATTGGTATATAATTTTACCAATATTTTCATATAATACGTTGGTATATGTTCTGTTTTTACACATATGACAATGGTTTACAACCATTGGCATAGGCTTCATGCTGCAACAGAAAACCTGCCTCCCCCTTGTGCACCATCAACACTTCCACCAGTAGTCCGGCCACCCCCCTGTGCAGCATTCATACAAAATTCTGAAAAACTGCAGAATACATACAGAATTATATATGAATTCATACAAAATTCATTCAACACAGTAATCATAAATAATTCTGAATACCCCTAATTCATTATTCAATTACCCAGTACAAACTTACAGAATTAACACATAATTCATAAGTTAATTACAACAAGTATACACATACAAAAAGTATACCCATATTACATTAACACATAATTCATAAGTTAATTAAATACGTAAAGAATTCTATTCAGAATTTAGAATGAAATTAACCTAGGCAATATAGAATTGGTAATTGGATACATAAAATATTTAATTCTCTATAACACATACATAATTGAATTCAAAATTTATAATTTTATAACCCATGTATAAAAAAATCATGTTTCAGGTCTTGAATATGGAATTGTTGTTCACAGGCATGGGTGAATTCATATAGGATTTGAAATTTTGGATAATGTGGTATGCCATGCTATTGTAAGGGGTAATTTGACATGGGGGTGGGGGACTGTCGCGGGGGACAGGGGGATATCTAAGGGAATATGGGGTGTCCAGGTTGTGGCAGAGTCCAGGGGGTTAGAGGGTCTGTCTAGGGGGTGGGATTGTCCTTGGGGGTGGGGTGTCCTTGGGGGTGGTGGTGTCCAGGGTGTGGGGTTTCTAGGGGGACGGGGATGTTCAGGGTTTGGGGGTTATCCCAAGGTCTAGGGATGTCCTAGGGGTGGGGGTGCCTGGGGGGATGTGGGTGTCTAGGGGGTGGGGTGTCTGGGGGTTGGAGGGCTTCCCAGGGGGTGGGGGATGTCCTTAGGGGTGGTGGTGTCCAAGGGTTGGTGGTGTCTTGGGGGTTGGAGGTGGTGTCGGGGTGGGGGGGTTTCATGGGGTGGGGTGGTGTTTAGGGTAGGGGGTCATCCATGGGGGTGGTTAGTCTAGGGGTGTTGGTGTCAAGGGGGTGGGGTTTGTCCCGCTCGTTCAGGGTGATGTCCAAGGGGTAGTGGGTGTCGAGGGGGTGGGGGTGTCCAGGTGGTTGGGTGGTTTCTAGGGGGTGGGGTGTTATCCAAGGTGTTGGGGGCTATACATGGGGGTAGGGGGTTTCTAGGGGGGCTGGGGTGGTGTCCAGGGGTGGGGGTTTTCTATGGGGCTGGGGGTATCCATGGGGATAGGTGGAGTCAAGGGTATGGGGTGTCCCGGGGGATGGGGTTGTCCAAGAGGGTGGGGATGGGCATCGGGGTGTCCAGGGGTGGGGGTGCCCAGGGGGAGGGGGAAGTCTAGGGGTTTGGGGGCTGTCCAAGGTGGTAGGGGGGTGTCCGGGGGGTGGGGTGTCTGGGGGTGGGGTGGTTTCTAGGGGGTTGGGGATTTCTAATGGAAGGGGTGTCTAAGGGGGTTGGGGGGTGTCCCTGGGGGGTGTTTAGGGGGTGCTGCCCATGGGGGAGTTGTTGATTTGGGTGGGGGTGTCCAGGTGGTTGGTAGGTGTCCAGGAAGGGTGGGGGCTATCCAAGGGGGTATGGGTGTCCAAGGGGGTTTGGTGGTGTCTAGGGGGTGGGGGCTATCAGGGGGGTTTTCCATGGGGTTGGGGGTGTCTAGTGGTAGGGGTGTCTAGCTATTGGGGTGGTGTCTAGGGGTGGTGGATGTCCTAGGGGGTAGGATGTCAAGGGGTTGGGGGCTGTTTAGGGGGTTGGGGGGCTGTCCAAGGGGGTAGCGGTGTCTAAGGTGTGGGTTTGTCCAAGGGGTGGGGGTGTCTTGGGTGGGGGTGTCCAGGGGTGGGGGTTGCCCAAGAGGGGGGATATCCACGGGGTGTCCTGGGGGTGGGGTGGTCTAGGGGGTTGGGGGACTATCCAGGGGTGGGGGCTATCCAAGGGGGTAGGTGTTGTACAATGGGATGGGGTCTCTCCATGGGGTAGGAGTGTCCAGGGGTGGTGGTGTCCAGTTGGTGGGTGTGTCTAGGGTGTGGGGGGTAGTCCAAGGTTGGGGTGTCTTGGGTGTGGGGGCTATCAATGGGGGTGGGGGTGTCCAGGTGGTGGGGATGTCCACGGGTGGGGTGGTGTCCAATGGGGAGTCCAGGGGTGGGGTGGCTTTATTGGGGATTGGGGGGTTGTCCCGGGGGTGGGGGATGTCCATGGGGATAGGGGTGTCTAGGGGTTTGGGGGGCTTTCATGGGGGTTGGGGCTGTCCAATGGGGTATGGATGCCTAGGGAGTGGGGGTGTCCGAGGGGTGGGGGCTGTCCAGGGGGTTGGGGGGCTGTCCAGAGGGGGTGGGGTGGCCAAGGGGTGGGGTTTTCCAGGGGGTGGGGTGTTGTCCAGGGGGATGGCTAGGCGGTTGGGGGATTTCCAATGGGGTTGGGGATCCATGAGGGGTAGGGGTGTTCAGGGGGTGGGGGTGTCTTGGTGTGTGTGTGTGTGGGGGGGGGGGGGGTTGTCCACGGTTTTCGGGTGGATGTCCAAGGGGGTAGGGTGCTATCAAAGGGGTGGGTGTGTCTAGGGTTGGGGGGTTGTCTCGGGGGGTCTAGCGGTTGTCCAAGGGAGTGGGGTGTCCAGAGGGTTGGGGGCCCAGGGGTTGTGGGTGTCCAGAGGAGGGGTGAATCAGTCACAGAAAATCATCAAGTCATGTTTTATTATTTATTGAAAAACAAATAAAGATTATGTAACCAACATAATCACACATATATTCAGTCACACAAAATCATCAAACATAAAATTTCATAAATATTAGTAAAAAATGTAATGGATCAATCTGTCCCACATCACCATCACTGTCCTCACCGTCATCATCATCCTCACCCCCATCCTCATCGCCATCCCCATCATCATCCCTGCCCTCTTCAATGACATCCTCTTCACCATCATACTCCGCCTCTGCCTCCTCATCACTATCCTCCTCCCCCTCGGCCTCCTCCTCGGCCTACTCCTCTCCTTCGGCCTACTCCTCTCCATCCTCCTCCTCTACCTCGTCCACCTCCTCACCATCTTCTCGACCACCACCAGAACGTCCACCTGGTGCACCATATATAGAACGCATCAACGACATATATTCATCACAAGCTATGATGGCCTCTGGGGAAACTGTTGGTTGTAAAACATATATCAGTTTTATAAATGCAGTGTTTTCCCTAGCATATTGATTTTCCATCTATGTGGCCCCTTTTTCATCATGTTATACTTAGGCCTTAACCTACTAGAACTCGGTGGCACTACATCTTTTACCAGAGGAGGGACAATACATCATTGTTACTATACTCTTCCTAGGTTGGCAGCATACTCTGCTAGGGTTATTATCTCCGAACACCTAATATAAGAGATCGTTTGACCCAAAATTGTAATGTTCCTAGGTATCAAGGGCCCCTAAAGATTCCTATTACAAATTTAAATAAATTATTAAGTTACAAAATAGATATTAAAATTTAAAATTAACAATGTAAAACATACAATCTGCTGCTGATTTGGTTCATTAACCACACTTCCATCATTCTTCCTTCAACTCGAGAAAAACAATTTTCCTTAAGGCACGTGTCCTTCAATATTCAATTTTTTTCTTCAACAATGACATTGAATATGGGAAACCACAATTAAAAATAGGTTACCTATAATTAATTTCATAAATAAAATAATATAACAACTTCGGCAATCAAATAAATTATGGAGGAAAATAGAATGTAAAAGTCGTATGAAAAAATTATAAACAAAAATCATACTTTCTTTCCCTCATGATCTGTCATCGTAGTACATCCCAACATGTGAAGGTATTATTAAAAATCATTGTTTTTTTATATATTCTAGATGATTCCTAAATAAAATTAAATAATAAAAAAGATAGTATTAACACAAAACATGAAATTTTTCATTTAAATATCTAAAATGTGATTAATACCTTAAAATGGGTAGTCGTCCAATGAATAATCATCTACCGATACTATTATATTGGATAGTCACCAACAATAGGGATTGCCTCTAACTTTATTCCAACACTAGCCACCATCCAATATTCTAATCCTGCTTATAGGATCTCCAAAACACACCTAAATCCTATAGATGTATTGGTCGTGCACCCTCACTATCGGGGAAATTAAACTAAAGCTAACACACACAAAAACTCTGACATTACTGCCTTGTTTTTTCAATCATTTAATTGCCTTTAATGTAATTCATCATCAAATGCATGTGGCAGTTCCACAATGCTTGCATTAGTATACGAACCCACCCCTACCTCCTATTAGTAGATGTATCTGTTATGAAATAAAAACTAACAATTTATCAATACATGTTATAATGAAAATAAATAATTCTAAAAAAATTATTAGGGTTTTAGAAATATAACATTGGCAGTCTGATCAATGGGTGCCACTAGATCGGCAAAAACTGACGGAACTCCCTGTGTAGGTGTTCTGGGTCCCAATGTATGCTATGCAGTGACATACTCTGGCAGAGCAGGAGATGAGAACGATGGTATATATAATCTCAGAGAGAAAGAAGTAGAAGTAAATGAATATAGCATGAATGATTTGCCGAATGCTAGATGGAGATTGAGAATCATCATCAGATATGGTAAATATGGGTGAGGAGAGTCAGATGTAAAGCGTGGTGAAAACATGGGAAGCATAAATATCCTATGTTTCCCTAATGACACACTGGGATCATAATTTGGGATAGATGGTTTGTCAGTGGCTGGGGCATGGTCTAATTGGATATGTCGACTAGATCGGCTAGTTCTCATAAAACCCCCCTCATATGAACACCCTGAGTACTGGGACCACAACTAGTCTTCTCATCAAATAATTATCGCCTAAGTGGTGGATCCTACAAAAATGTTTAAAAAAAATTAATCTCATTACATTATATATTATTTAAATATATATATTTGAAATAAAATACTCAATACAAGCACTGGTGGTGGAATTCAAATCTCAGCCATGAGACGATTGTTTTCCATCATCTTTTTTTGTTGCCTCTCTTGAATTGGTTTCATTTTATGTATTTGAAAAAATATATATAAGTAATTATAAAATGATAACTAATGTGTAAGCCTAAAAACAAAACAAATGACAGGATATTGGTGGATTCACGGATAATTTAACTATTCATTTTTAGGTGAGCTGTAATTGATATATAATGAATTCAATAAATCTTAAAAATGTTAAAAATAAATTTATTTTTTAGTAGGATTGTTATTTAATAAGAAGATAACACATCATGTCCATAAGGGGTAAATCACTTGTCAAAATTATGGAAAAATATAATTTCATTACCACAGGTAGATGATCCGAGTTTCTATACATGTTTTGCCGAAGAAGACAAACCATCATGTTCATGATCCGGTGAAATGTTAAAGGGAGGTCTTAGAGTTATAATAATTTCATAAAAGTTCAATAAATCATTGAAATGTTCACCAAGTTAGAAATTTTGGTTTCATAGGTTTGAATACAGTTATTTTCCAAATTATAAAATGCAATTCAAATAAAATTGCTACCAATAAACATTGAAATTCACAAAAAGGTGAATTCAGATACGACATATTTGTAATAAATATTAAATCATTTTGAATAGTACCAACCTTAACAACTGAAGTTGATCTCAACCAAATGAATTGATAACATGGATGGATGATTTTAAATATTACCCACTATAACTTCAGGTTTACAGTCAACTCTAAAAATTGTGATATCAGAGTCCTCAAAAGTAATAAATGGATGGTTTCCAATTGCAGTATAGATGGTGTCAATTTCATCATCAGCATCATCAAAAATATTTCTATGAATTATATTAATAACGACACCAAATTCATGTTGAAGATGGCCTTTGACAAAAAAAACATGTTTCCCCATTGATGCCAATACATATGGTTCATCGGTAGCCAGACTGTGAGTCATATCAATTACTCAAAATCCACAGTCATCAATAAATGTGACCTACCTCGTCATCAAATCAATGAACTGGAATTTCATCATCATGACTCGCCCTTAAGAATAATAATCCAATGTTATTATTCTTTTTCTATTACTCCATAATAACCTACATTTTCAAATCGCGGTCTACTATCTGATGTACTAGAATAATTTTCTATTATGGAAGTAACCATAACACCACCATGTTGTGTTCTCATGTTCTATGATCGTTTAGTGATAATAAATTTGTACCCATTGAAAATAATTGATTTACAGTCTCGAAGCACATTATTAGAACCAAAATCCAAAGATCTAATTTATCCAGAGACATTGTCAACAGGAAAAATCAATACCTATAATATTAATTAATATTAAACTTAATTAATTATTAATTAATTATTTTAAGCAGTAATATTTTTACATTCAATTTTAACTACGATGAAAACTATTTTCTATGAAAAGTCTTCATCCTTCTCAAAGATAAAGAACAATGATTTCCATTTAAAATTGTTTATGTTCCATATCAATAAAAATAAGAATAGTTTAACATATATATATATGTAAGACATACAAATATTTAATTTACTTACCTAATGTAGCCATCGAACAAATCACAGTTGAACAAAACTGGGTGATGTGCCATATTCCACTCTTCAAGGCTTAATGTCTTCAATGTATATGATCCAGGAATTCCTCCTATTTGAGGATGCGATTGAAAATAGAGTACAATTTTCTAATACTATTCATATTCTTTTCTCATTGTTATTTTCAATACTATATTAATATTAGACAAATATATTGTGTATAAATCAAAACATTCTTGAGCCATGTAACCGTTCAATATAGAACCATTGGGATGATTTCGGTTTCGGACATAAGAAATTAATGTGTACATTTTTCATTCAGTTGGATACATCCAATGATATGAATTTGTCCAATGAGAAATATTTCTTTTATAATATGGACAGTAAGATGCAGCATGCATGTGAAAAATGATGGATGAAATATTTTCTCTTAATCACAGAAAATTAATGGGGCATCTGCCAACATTTTTTTGATAAATACTTGGAAAAATCTTTACCACAAAGATCTCTAAAAAATGGAAAACCTAAATAAAAACCACTCTTACATTATTGGACAAAATATGATGGATTTATATTGAAATCAACTCATATAGAAGGATGTGATAATCACAAGCCTTCATAGATTTTAGCTTCAACTCTCTTCTATTGACTTATATAGATATGTTGTTTTAATTGCCATAAGAATCTTTAATAGTATCTAGTAATCCCAGAAAATTATTTTTTTCTGTAGGTTTCAACACATAAGAAGCACATGTAATATTCAATTTATTTTAACTGATTTGTATAGGATGAAATTCTAGTCTGATGCCCAAATCCACCAAGACCTATCGAGACTGTAAATCATTTTTTCTCTTTCACTTAACATTTATAATAATTCAAAGCAACATTTCACATATACCGTTTTCAATGTGAATTACATATAAGTAATCACAAAACAAATCAGTTTACCACTTAGGAAAATCAAAGAAGAGACTTCAATTCTTCCAATTGTAACAGGTTTTAGTGGAAACATTCTTTCTCTTTCTAGATTTGAATTGACCCTTCTAGAATGAAAAACTGGAATCCTTCAATTCATTAAGCACATCAGTCCCAGACATACACTGAGGTGGATCATCGGTATCCATGGTATTTTAAAATATTTTATGATTATTTATATATGGATTTTCCATTGGAAAGAATCATTGATGTCCCATAAAACTGAAACTACAGTTATTTTTTAGTCTTCTGGATCATGTATAATTCATAAAAACGGGGCATGATAGTATTCCCTTCATGCTCCATCCATACATCATTGCATAATGAGAAAAATTATTTATTGTACACATAAGCACCAAGTGCTTCTGAAATATGTATTTCAAACATTCATCGTAAGTGCAGACACCCACATACCAAAGATGATTAAACTCTTTCATTAATGGTTTCATGTATATGTCTGTATCATTGTTAGGATCAGATGGGTCAGATATGAGTATGCTCATGAAATTGAAAGTTTTTTTCATACACAAACAGGGGTGATGGTTATAAGTTTTCTTTAAAACTAGCAATGTGATATTCAAAGTAACAATTTTCACAAACGAATTAAAATTGTGACATGAAAGACTCAGCCACACATTACGCATGTCAGTTGCAAAATCATGATATCATAAATAAAATCTATTCCATGGAATTTCATCTGTAGGGTGAACCAATTCATCATTAGTCTTATTTCTCTCAGAATCATGCCATCGAATATTTATTGATATTTCAACATACATAAAATGATTCTGGAGTCTGTGGACCTATAAAAATTTCAACATTACTTTATGTGGCATACGGGATGGTGTTCCATTGGATTTTGAATTCCAGTGGGATGTGCTGCATTTTATACAATCATTTTTAGTTGTTTCCTTCCCAAATAAACTACAATCTTTTAGGAAAGCATGATTTTTGTTTCTTGAAAATCCAAGTTCCACAACTAACTTCCATGGCATATAGTGATTTTAGTAAATATTTGAATCATCATGAAGTAAGTCCTTCAATAAGGTATGTATGTAATCGATATAAGTATTAGAAATCCCATACATAGTTTTCCAATGAAACAATCGAATTAAAAAGTATATCTTTTGCATTTTACCACTTTGTCGATATAATGGAGTCATGGAAGCATCATTCAATTTCTTCACCCTCACAACATCATGATTTTCATTAGATGCATCATGTGTGCTCATAGTAAAGTATTATTAGGTCGGAATCCTTTCGTTTTCATTATGAAGAATAAATAGAAACTAGTCATATAAAAAATTCTCTAATCCATTCTTGTCATTTGGATCATCAGAAATTTTATATTTCATTTTCTCCCTACTCTGATACAACACATAGTAGTTTTCTTGAGAACCATATTTGGTTATGTGGTATCTGACTTCATCAGTGCGCAACCAAGGTCTTCCAACACAACTGTAACATGGGAAGTGTATGTGACTACTATCTAAACCATTGTGAAATGAAAAATCTAAAAATCACTCCAAATTATTTTGAAGATCTCTTGAGATACGATTTCTTTCATACGTCCTACATCTATCCACTGTATTAAAAAATTAATAAGTCAATTCCTCAAAATCAATTCAATAAGATTGATGTTTCATTAAAAATATATTTATGTAAATGAAAATTTTCCACATTATATGAAACCATAACTGACACATTACTCTATATGAGAATCATAATAAAAAATAAAAAAATACAATATTTATAAAAAAATCATTTAAGAACTATACATGATAGTAAAAGATCATTTACACTTGTGGGAGATTTATTCAAGAGTTCAGTAGATTTTTTAATGAAGAAATTTTTTATTTTAGTAGATTATTTGAGTAATCACCTTCACTGCCCAAAGGGGGTGGGGGTGTTCTAGGGGTGGTGGTGTCTTGGGGTTGGGGGATATCTCGGTGGGTGGGGGATGTCCATGGGTGGAGGTGTCCATGGGTGGGGGTGTGCAGGGGGCGGGGTGGTGTCCATGGGGGTGGGGGTCTCCAGGGGGTGAGGGCTGTGTAGCGGGGGTGGGGCTATCCAAGGGGGTGGGGCTATCTAGGGGGTGGGGGTCTACAGGGGGTGGGTGGTGTCCAAGGGGTGGGGGTTCAAGGGGTGGGGTGGTGTCCAGGGGTGGCTATCCAAGGGGTGTGGGAGTCGTCCAGTGGGGGTGAGGGTGTCCAAGGTGGTGGGGGTGTCTAGGGGTGGGGTGGTGTCCATGGGGTTGTACAAGGGGTGGGGGTGTCCAGTGGTGGGGGTTCTCTAGGGGTTTGTCCTTGGGGATGAGAGTGTCCAATGGAGTTGGGGTTTCCAGGGGGTTGGGGTGTCTAGGGGTTGTGGGTGGGGGTGGGGGTCTGTCGGAAGTGGTGGGTCTGTTAACCACCAAACTAGGGTCATATAATCCAATCTGAATCCAATTGTAGCATGACTTCAAGACTATTATAGATGACCCAAAAGAGTGTTGGTGTAAACCATGAATATCATACATATAAATCACAACACACCTAATTGTAAACACACCTCCAAATATCATACGTGGATCATATTTTATCTTCCACTATAAATATCATAAATTAATTCTAAAAAAACACAGATGATTGTAAACACACCTCCAAATTTTGAGCTAGGTATGTGTCCTATTGATGCCTTCAAAGGCTATCTAAGTTCTAATTTCATGTTGTGATACAATGTGTAAATACAGTATTTTCTATGTTTACAAAATTTAATGTGCGTGTCAAATATGACCCTATGTATGATGTTCAGGCATATGAGCCACATTTCGATGGGACACAACCTATGGGAGTATGAGACTTGATGTATCATTTGGTTATATAGAGTTATAAAAATTTTAAATATGAATTACATCAATATATATAGTGGATAAGAACCTATGTGAGATTTCATGGTAGATTTCACTTCTTCTTTGAAGGGTGAGAGTGAGTATTGGTATGGAACTTCAAGAAAAGTATTAATTTTTTAAAGAAACCATACATTGGTTATATGTGATTCCTATTTTTGTAGAGTATCAGAATGGACAGCCCACCCACTAGACAGCTCAACCACCCACACCCCTACAGCCCCTACCCCATTGAAGCCCCCCTCGGACATCCCCCCCCCCCACTCCTGGGATAACCCACACTGCCTCCCCCACCAGGAAAGCCCACCCCCACCACCACCCCCTGGAAAACCCACCCCCTGGAAGGTACACATCCTTCCTCCACCTGGACATCCCACCCCACCCCCAAACAGCCCACCCCTCCCTGGACAGCCCACACCCCCTCCCCCACACCCCTGCAGGCCCCTAGACAACCCCCCTACCCCCACATATACCCCCCCCCCCCACTTGGATAGCCCCCCCTAATCCCCACATGGATAGACCCACCCCCGCCCCACCCCACCTGGACATCCCACCCCCACCTAGAAAACCCAACCCCCACCCCCTAGATAGCACACACACCAACCCCACCGGGACAACCCAGCCTGACCTCCCCTTGACATCCCACACCCCTACTTATATAGCCCATACCCCCTCCCTCATATCCCTATATCCCCCTACCTCCCTACCCCCTATATCCCACCCTACCACCGGAAAAATCCTCCCCCCACTTGGACACCCCCCAGCTCGACAGACCCCCTTCTCCCCCTACAAACCCTCTTAGGGTAATTTTATTTAAGACTGTTTAATTAATTTAAAAATTCAAACCATCTTGTATTTTCCATTTCATTCAAAACAACCCATTCAAGATATCAAAACATGACAAATTCAATTTTTAAGGCTCTATGTGTCACTTTGGAAATGTCATTATGGAAAAGGTAAATCACATACATGGTTAATTCCAATTTAAAAACAGGGCCAATCACTTAAGAGGGGGGTAGTTTCCATGAGGTGAGGTGGTGTCCGAGGGGGCTGTCTAAGGGGGTGGAGGCTATCCAAGGGGGTGGAGGTTATCTAGGGGGTGGGGGTGTCCAAGGGGTGTTGTTTTCCAGGTGGTGGGGTGTCTAGGGGGTGGTGGTGTCCAAGGGGGTGGGGGTGTCTAGGGGTGGGGGGAAATCCATGGGTTGGGGTGTCTAGGTGGTGGGGGTGGGGTGTCTAAGGGGTGGGGGTGGAGGTGTCCAGGGGTGGGGGGGGGGGTGTCCAAGGAGTTGGGGGATATCCAAGGGGTGGGGTGTCCAGGGGGGTGGGGGATTTCCAATGGGGGAGCGTCTAGGGGGTGGGGGATTTCTAGGTGGTAGGGGTGTCATGGGGGGTGGGCATGGGGAGTGTTTAGTGGTGGAAATACCCATATAATACGTTAATTATTACCTACAACCAATCCAACCAAAATCACATTTCCAATACATCACCAAACTGGAAACAAAGTAATCCTAAATATCACTACCCTTTCAGTAATTCCTTGACCAAAAACTATAAATAAAAAATCCAAATCCAATTATCAACATAACTGATGTCCATAGAAACTAACATATCACCCCACTAAAAAATGGAAAACCACCTACACCACTTCCCCAACTATCCCCAATTCGTTCAAATGGACTATTCTTATATCAATTACCCACCTCGAGACAATATGACTAAACAAAACATTTACCATCATTGAAGTGTAAAACAAAAAACTAAAAACCAATCCATGTGTGTAGAAAAAAAACAGAAAAAAATCAATGTGTTCGGTATACCATGCCACAGACTGCACGAAACTCTGAAATAGGAAAAGTCAAAAAATAAAAAAGAAAAAATAGATTAAGAACCAAAAAACTAAGGTAACACATAATAATTTGATGTGTATAAATAAAAAATTACTTAATTGAAGCTGGATGTATAGGTTGGAAGGAGTTTCACATCCTAGGGTAAAGAGAGACCTTCAGGGGCATCAGATTAGTGTTCCTGCAATTGGGCGAACTAGGATCTGGGCTGCTATGTATTTGCGGGAAATATTTCCCAACGATTTTTAAAAACAGTTGGGAAATATACTCTTTACCAATGGTTTTAAAAAACTATTGGTATGCATAAAAAAATCTCAATGGTTCACTCAAACATTAGGAGAATATTGATTATAAAAACACACTGTTAATGGTTTGAATAAACCGTTGAGAAATGTTGCTAATTTTACAGTATACCAATGGGTTCCTCAAACCGTTGGTATAAACCCATTGGGAAAACCACTATTTCTAGTTGTGATTGTATACTGGTACACGTACGGAGTACACTGGTGGACCCTAGATAGAAGGACATGGCATTTGACTTCTTCAACATAGCATGTACCAATCATCTACATGACCCGGTTTGGAATGACATGGTTTGTTGTACACTGGCAGTACACAAGTTCAAGGAACATGGTGTGTGACCCGAATACACACCGTGTATCCCATTCTACACGAGCTTATTCTTTGTTCCTCCAAATCATTAACGTGTTTCGTTAGGGTTAATTCCCATATTTCTTCCCTTAAGGTAGGTACAAATCATTTCTTACTCATAAGACTATGATCCCTCTCATAGGATATTCTGGACAGAGTTATTGGAATCCACCAAGAGCCCCTGAGTAGGATCCTCTATTCACTCTTTCTTCTATAGGCATAGTCTTCCATATTGATGTGACAAACATTATCAGGTGTCAATCTTATACTTTGCAAGTTAATCCATATGTATTTGTTGGTATCAACCCATGGCCCTGGTTTTGATCCTTATCTAGGGTATGGTATTCTCATTAGATCCCTCAGCATATATATTTTATGATTGTTCCTGGTGAATAGTACTTCTAAAATGAACATCATCAGTTCTATCGGACTCAAGAGTGTGTTCTCTCAGATAATTTCTTCATGGAATCATCGAAATGAATCCCTAGTGTTGTTATGTAGTGGTTTACACTTACCACTAGACTGCATGACTTGGACTGAGTATATATTGATATCATTGTTATATATGTTGTAGTCATATACTATGTAGAGATAAATTTATCATTCATTTGTGTATTTTTTTCATTTTGGGGTTTTCTAAAGAGTTTTTTTTATACTCACACATACATGGGATTTTCCAACATGTGTCATGTCTTATGTAGCCGAGGGAGTTTTTGACGAAGTCCTAGGTTTACAAGGACTACATGGGGCCTTTTGTTATCAAATGGGCTGAGGTGTGTTCCTATGACTATAGACTTTAGTCTCAGTACCTTATTTTTATTAATTGGAAATTTTGTTTGAGACTTTATTAGTGTGGGCCAGTATTTTGGCTCATTTTACCTTAACACACTTAACTTTCATGTTGAACTCTGGTTAGAAAATAGAGGTATGAATGCATTAGTTATTAGTGGTTTTTTACATTTCATAATTATTTTGGGCATGGAGATGTAAAGACCCGTAAAAATCAAGGAAATTTTTTTTCATAATTTTCTTTGGAATTTTTCAAGAACACAGTTTCTAACGGCACCTGATTCTGAGGCCCGGTGTGCCCGGAATCATTTTCGGAAGTTTGGCTCAGGTATGTTCATTGAACGAACAAGCGGGTTTTTCTAACTTTTGAACCGGTGCTCAGAATCGAATTCTGAGGGCACCGATGGAATCGCAGTGCCGATATTTGCTTAGAAACGCCTATTCCGGAGTTGCATTTGCTTAGGTGTGGTTTTTAATTTTTGGGCTTTAAGATAATAAATAAAATAATGTGGTACGACAAACATTATTTTATTTCACTTAAAGCCGCTTAAAGCCACTTAAAGCTGCTTATGCTGAGTTGAAGTGGATAGGGTAGAACCCAAAATATCCTACCCTCTTGGTGGGATATTTGTGAGGTGGGGCCCGCACGAGCCCCACCATTTCGTTTCCGCTAAGTAACGCACCTACGAAAACCATTTTTAATGAAAGTCAACTGGGGAATTTTATTAAACAATTTAACGCTCCTATTAATTGGGCAGTTAATTCACTGAAATTAATTCTATGAATTAGTTTGCTCGTTTCTTAACCTATTTTCAAACCGTTGGCATATTAATATAATATGACCAACACACCTTTATTATGGGGTACGATTTGTTGAGAGGATTTGGAGATTTTGTGCCTTCATCCTCCTTCGTGAAGAATGCGAAGAACGCGAAGAACGTGAAGAACACCGGCCTCCGACAAAGGGAGACGAAGAACGCCCGACCCTCGGAGATCGACCCGACGCCGACGCTTCTTCCGCGACGTTCTTTCCCCGTGAAAAATCATCGATCAACTACTTGAGATCGTCGACGTGATGCCATTCTGCGATGACGCGACACCCTTTCATGACGCGAATATCACCTCCTACCGCGACGGTCAATTCTGCGAAGAACACGCATCTGACGATGACGTTGAGGTAGGGGTCATTTTGAAAATGATTTTTACCTATGTTTGTTTTCCTCCAAGGCAAAAATGTGGATCAACCAATTAATAAACTGGTCCGTGGATTATTATTGCGGGACGTGGTTTATCAATTGTTGGGATTTATCGTCTTGTTACAAACCGCTAACGCGGTGGGTGCGGACCAATGAACAACTCCGAACCCACCGCCCTTTGTTTCTTGGTGTGAGGAACGGCAGACGATGAAAAAATGTGCCGTAGAGATGATTTGTTGATTCTGCAGTGATGAATGGGACCCAGGGGGAGCTACGGCGTAGACAGAAATGGAATTGGACCACCGGAGCAACTCCGGTGGCCCGCGGAATCCACCGGTGGCGCGGGTCGCCGGCGCGGCGGCACCGTCGGCCGGAGGCGGCGGCGCCCCGGCGCACCGCCAGATGGACCCACCGCGGCTGAAGTCGTGACGGCGGTGGCCGACCAGACCCACGCCCGCGCGGGTCCGGCGAGACACGGGACGCGGCAGAGCCGCGTCCACTCACCAAGCGCGGCCCCACGCGGGGTCGCGGCTCCTCTTCCCGCGGGGGAAGCACGCCCCACGGCTCCCCTTGCTCGGCCGCTCGGCAGAGCCGAGCCGAGCCGAACTGCCGGTCGGGTCACGTCCAGGCCGGGCCGGGCCGCCCTGGCTGGGCCGGGCCGCGCCCAACCGGGTCCGACCCAGTTCGGGCCGACCCAGGGGGGTTGGGCCAGGTCGGTCCGGACCAAGACCCCCCGTTTTCGGACAGTTTTCGGTCTTTCATTCATATCGTGGGATACAGACCTCCGATCGATGCACCATCAGTGTAAACGAGATCCTTGGATCGAGACGGTCATTTCGATATATTAAACTCAATGTTTCTGAATACTTTGGGTTCGGCCGGGTTGGTTCGTATACAAAACTATCTGGTCCCTCAGAGCGGAAACACTCATATCTTGAGTTTCGGACGTCCGTTTGATGTTCCGTCGACTTTTTTGGATACCTCTAAGTGAGACAGATCTTTTGGATTACTCCGCCTGAGGTTTGGATGTAGGTGGAGTACGGTCGGGTTGGTTTTTCCTTAAAAACCAACAGGGCCCCTTGGACGAAAAAGCCAATATCTCTCAGACCGGGTGTCTAATTGATGTGTCGTCTATTGCGTTGAGTTACTATTGGCGATACAGAACTTTTGGATACATCAACTCTGGACTAGGTGTTAGTTGATGTATCAGCCTCTCGGCTCGTGGAGCGGACCCTCCCGAACGAGCTTGCTGTGTGCGGGAACCCTAGTGCTGACTGCGACTGCTATGTGGGTTCGACGATGAAGACTATCGTACTGGAATCCTATGTGGGTTCGACGATGAAGACTATCATACTGGAATCCTATGTGGGTTCGATGATTAAGACTATCGTACTGGAATCCTATGTGGGTTTGACGATGGAGACTATCGTACTAGAATCCTATGTGGGTTCGACGATGAATACTATCGTACTGGAATCCTATGTGGGTTCGACGATGAAGACTGTCGTACTGGAATCCTCTCTGGGTTCGACGATGAAGACTATCGTACTGGAATCCTATGTGGGTTCGACGAGGAAGACTATTGTACTCGAATCCTATGTGGGTTCGACAATGAATACTATCGTACTGGAATCCTATGTGGGTTCGACTATGAAGACTATCGTACTAGAATCCTATGTGGGTTCGACGATGAAGACTATCGTACTGGAATCCTATGTGGGTTCGATGATGAAGACTATCATACTGGAATCCTATGTGGGTTCGACGATGAAGACTATCATACAAGAATCCTTTGTGGGTTTGACGATGAAGACTATCATACGAGAATCCTCTATGGGTTTGATGATGAAGACAATTGTACTTGAATCCTTTGTGGGTTCGACTACGATGACTACAGTGCTTGTATCCTACGTGGGTCCTAGAAGATGAATCAGTGATTACATCTGATAATCTCTCTTACTTTACAAATCATGTGTACCTATGTGAGCTGAATCCTATGTTATTTCCTTTGTGGAATGTGTTATTCTATCCTGTGTGGGTTTACGTTTTGCTTTCCTGTGTGGATTTACGTTTTGCTTTCCTTTGAGGACTGGGTTGTACTTGGGCTCGGATGTTGGAGCCGAATGAGAATTGATGACTTAGGTATATGTATGGTCATATACCTAAGCAGTGTCGGATGTTACTTTGTGATTGTATCATTCCTTTTTGGATTATCCTTGTGGATTCTGGGAGATCTTCGGGGGTCTCGGGGTCCCTACTGAGTAGCTTATACTCACCCCTGCACGGGCTATGCCCGCACTATGTTGTGTTGGTTGCAGACGACAGATGTCGCTGATCGTGGTTGAGGCTTGCGGAGCAGGACGGTACCTGGAGGTGGACCACTGGGCGGGACGTACTCGGAGTGGACGGTTGGACCCGAGGAGTTGTGGAGGCTATCTATACTCATCCTTTAGGTGGGACTTCCAGTGGATGGCTCGACGTTGTGGATTACTTTTCAGTTGCTGTTTTCCCTTTCGAGTTGTACTTTACTTTCTGTTTGGGTTTGTATTCTGGCCCACTTACCTTTCCGCACTTACTATTGTACTCAGTTTTTACTTAGTGCTTGCTTCTTCTGCTTGCTTGCTCTGTGGTGTTTTTTTACATTAAAAAGGAAATTCCTTCCCATTACCGGGATTTACGCCATGGTGCTAGTCTCCAGCCCCTGGCCTATGGAAGGCGGGCTTCGGGTAGTCACGACATGGGTCCCGAGGGCAGGTCGTGAAAAATTGGTATCAGAGGAGTTCGGTTCTACCACAGAACTTGGGACTCTGATCTTTTTCTATGTGAAGCAATAGTTTTAAGCGTATTGGGTGTGGTTATCAGTCCAGGGAGTCCAGTGTTGGTGCGGCGACCGACGTATCCGTACACCAGGACCCTGACTTCTGATTTCCGACTTAATGCACGAAAACATTGATTGAATGTGTGTTTCATGTTTTCTTTGTGATTACATTGTGTCAGCTCACCAGGTACACTGTTCTGACTGTGGCACACCTGTCTCTTTTCAGGATAGCCCCACGACGGCAGCCAGCTAGGGTTCTGAGCGTTGTGCGTGGCGAGAGCCCACCGAGCGACAAGGACTCGGTACATGGACCTTTGACAGCAGAGGCACCGACGGTACCTCTACCCGCCGAGCCACCGATGCTTCCAGCCCCAGCCGCTGATGATGCACGTCGCCTTAGTGCACTGCATGAGTTCCAGTGTCAGCGATTGCCTAGGTTCCGTGGGGAGACAGACCCCCAGGCAGCCGAGTACTGGCTGGAGGCAGTTGTATGAGTTTTCAGGCTAGTGAGGACACCAGCAGACCTCATGGTGATCCTCGCAACGAGCCTACTGCACGCAGTAGCGGGACGATGGTGGACATTGATTCTCTAGATGCACGATGAGGCATCTCTCCTCTGGACGGACTTTGAGAGCATCTTTCTCTCGAGTTCGTCCCATCCACCCTCCGTGCGGTGCGCATCCAAGAGCTACTACAGCTGCGGCAGGTCAGCATGACGGTTTCCCAGTACTCAGCGAGATTTACTAATCTCTTGCGCTACTCCACCGATATGGTACGGGATCCGTTCTTCCGGGCCTGGACCTTCGAGCAGGGATTGAGGCATGAGATCAGGTCCTCGATGATCTCCCTCAACATTATGGCACAGGCAGAGGTGTTGGAGAGAGCCCTTTTAGTAGAGAGTTTCCTCACCGAGCAGGCACCAACGGCATGACCCTCCGTAGGATGACCCGTAGCGGAGTCTTCTGCAGTTGGCAGTCGACAGGTGACGCAGAGGTCCAAGCGGGCCAGACCTTCAGATGGGAAATCTCAGGGTGATGATTCGGTTGTGCGCGGCACATGAAGGAGAGCCAGCTACTTGAGGAGCAGGCAATGCTACACATGCAGCGGGCAAGGTCACATGGATCGAGACTTCCCGACTCATCCTGCTGATGAACAACCAGTGGTATAAGGACCTCCCAGGCAGAGGTTCGACCATGACGGTCCGTACGGAGCAGGCAGGCAAGGCAGAGGAGCTGGCCATGCAGCTGGAGGTGGACAACGCTTCGGGGCGTTGTCACCACCACCCCCAGGAGGTCCACCCGGACTGCATAGGATATGAGGACATGGGAGAGCTTAGCTTCAGGTAGATGAGGCCTATGATCATGGAGCTCCGGGAGTAGATATATGGGAGCAGGACTAGCTCCAGACCTAGAGACTTTTGTTCATGTTGCTTCTAGTTTTGTTGATGTATGTTTGTAGATTCTTTGTGTCTTTGTACTTGATATGAAGTAATAAAAGACACCTTTTCTTGTGGCATTTACTTTCCTTTCCTTTCTTGTGTTGTTACTATGATGTTCTGGTTTAGACTGTTGACTTGACCCTCACTTGAGAGATACCTACTAGAGGAGACCCAGTTACCACACACTGATGCCGATAGTGTGACTCAACCCTTGGAGGCGAGAGTAACGGTTGGATCTCTTGGTAGTAGCGTCGAGGCCTTACGACGTCATCATTGGTATGGGTTAGTATCATCCAAGTCAGGATAGACTGTATTAGGAAAAGAAAGTGGTTCATCCATGGGATGAGACCAGATTTCTCTTATCGGCAAAGAATAAATCCTAGGAGCTCTTGTGGGACCGGAGAAGGTCCAGGTCATCCAGGAGGCGGAGGCCACTGGAGTTCGAGGATGGCGACCACCTCTCCTTACGGGTCTCACCTCGACGTGAGTTACGAAGATTTGACCGAGCCGGAATGTTGTCTCCACGCTTCATCGGACCCTTCCAGGTCCTTAGCAGGGTTAGCAAGGTGGCTTATCGTTTGTCACTACCACCTCAGTTGCACCGGGTGCACGAAATCTTCCACGTATCTCAGATGAGGAGATACGTGCACGATCCTTCACACATAATCGTCCATGAGGAGCTGTACGTTGATGATGGGGCGACTTTTGCGGAGGTCCAGGTGGAGATCGAGGATCAACAGGAGCGGGTCCTACATGGACGATCGATTCCTCTAGTGCGCATCAGATGGCAGCATGGGAACCTCCAAGAGAGCACTTGGGAGAGGGAGGCTCAGATGCATGCTCAGTACCCACATTTGTTTCCCTAGATTATGATGTATCTTTATAGGGATGTAAATCCTTGAGGTGGGAGTGATGTAAAGACCCGTAAAATTCAAGGAAATTTTCTTTCTTAATTTTCTTTGGAATTTTAAAAGAACGCAGTTTCTGATGGTACTTGATTCTGAGGCCCAGTGTTCCCGGAATCATTTTCCGATGTTTGGCTCGGGTACGTTCACTAAACGAATGAGCGGGTTTTTCAAACTTTTGAACAGGTGCTCGGAATCGAATTCCGAGGGCACCGATGGAATCACAGCGCTGGTATTTTCTTAGAAACGCCTATTCCGGAGCTATGTTTGCTCGGGTGTGGTTTTTAATTTTTGCTCATTATGATAAGAAATAAAATAATGTGTTACGGAAAATGTTATTTTATTTCACTTAAAGCCGCTTAAAGCCACTTAAAGCTTTTTAAGCTGAGTTGAAGCGGATAGGGTGGAACCCAAAATATCCTACCCTCTTGGTGGGATATTTGTGAGGTGGGGCCCGCATGAGCCCCACCATTTCTTTTCCGCTAAGTAATGCACCCGCGAAAACCCTTTTTAATGAAATTCAACTGGGGCGTTTTTCTAAACAATTAAACGCTCCAATTAATTGGGCGGTTATTTCGTGGAAATTAATTCTATGAATTAATTTGTTCGTTTCTTAACCTGTTTTCAAACCGTTGGAATATTAATAAAATAATACCAACACACCTTTCTTCTGGGGTGCGATTTGTTGAGAGAATTTTGAGATTCTGTGCCTTCATCCTCCTTCGCGAAGAATGCGAAGAACGCGAAGAACGCGAAGAACGCTGGCCTCCGACGAAGGGCGACAGAGAACGCTCGACCCCCGAAGATCGACGTGACGCCGACTCTTCTTCCGCGACGTTCTTTCCCCATGACAAATCTTCGATCAACTACTTGATATCATCGATACGACGCCCTTCCGCAACGACGTGACTCCCTTCCATGACGCGACGATCACCTCCTACCGTGATAGTCAATTCCACGACGAACATGCATCCGACAACAACGTTGAGGTAGGGGTCATTTTGAAAATGATTTTTACCTATGTTTGTTTTCCTCTAAGGAAAGAACGCGGATCGACCAATTAACAAGTTGGTCGGCGGATTATTATTGCGGGACGTAGTTTATCAATTGCTGGGATTTATGGTCTTGTTTCAAACTGCTAACACGGTGGGTGCGGACCAACGTACAAGTCCGAACCCACCGCCCTTTGTTTCTTGGTGTGAGGAACGGAGGACGATGACAAAACGTGCCGTAGATACGATTGCTTGATTCTGCAGTGAAGAATGGGACGTGGGAGGAGCTACGGCGCAGACGGAAATGGAATCGGACCACCGGAGCAACTCCGGTGGCCCGCGGAATCCACCGGGGGCGCCCCGGCGCGCCGCCGGATGGAGCCACCGCGGCTGAAGCCGCGGCGGCGGCGGCCGACCAGACCCGCGACCTTGCGGGTCCGGCGAGACACGGGACGCAGCAGAGCCGCGTCTGCTGACCAAGCGCGGCCCCACGCGGGGCCGCATCTCCTCTTCCCGCGAGGGCAGCACGCCCCGCGGCTCCCCTTGCTCGGCCGAGCCGACCCGCCGGCTGGGTCTCGCCCTGGCCGGGCCGGGTCGCGCCCAACCTCGTCCGACCCGGACCCGTGTCGGGTCGACCCAGTTCAGGCCGACCCAGGGGGGGTTGGGCCGGGTCGGTCTGGGCTCAGACCCCCCGTTTTCGGACCATTTTCGGTCATTCGCTCATATCTTGGGCTACACACCTCCGATCGATGCGCTGTCAGCAGAAACGTGATCCTTGGTTCGAGATGGTCGTCTTGGTATATTACACTCAAGGTTTCAGAATACTTTGGGTTTGGCCGGGTTGGTTCGTACACGAAACGATTCGGGCCCTCGGAGCGGAAACGCTCATATCTTGAGCTTCGGACGTCCGTTTAATGTGTCGTCGACTTTGTTGGATACCTCTATGTGAGAAGGATCTTTTGGCTTACTCCGCCTGAGGTTTGGACGCAGGTGGAGTACGGTCGGGTTGGTTTTTCTTTAAAAACCAACCGGGCCCCTGGGACGAAAAGGCCAATATCTCTCAGACCGGGCGTCCGATTGACGCACTGTTTGTTGCGTTGAGTTCCTGTTGGCGATACAGAACTTTTGGATACATCAGCTATGGACTAGGTGTCAGCTGATATATCAGCCTCTCGGCTCGTGGAGCGGACCCTCCCGAACGATCTTGCTGTGTGCGGGAACCCTAGTGCTGACTGCTACTGCTATGTGGGTTCGACGATGAAGACTATCGTACTGGAATCCTATGTGGGTTCGACGATGAAGACTATCGTACTGGAATCCTATGTGGGTTCGAAGATCAAGACTATCGTACTGGAATCCTATGTGGGTTCGATGATGAAGACTATCGTACTGGAATCCTATGTGGGTTCGACGAGGATAACTATCGTACTGGAATCCTATGTGGGTTCGATGATGAAGACTATCGTACTGGAATCCAATGTGGGTTCGACAATGAAGACTATCATACTGAAATCCTATGTGGGTTCGACGATGAAGACTATCGTACTGGAATCCTATGTGGGTTCGAGGACGAAGACTATCGTACTGGAATCCTATGTGGGTTCGACGATGAAGACTATCGTACTGGAATCCTATGTGGGTTCGACGATGAAGACTATCGTACTGGAATCCTATGTGGGTTCGACGATGAAGACTATCGTACTCGAATCCTATGTGGGTTCGACGATGAAGACTATCCTACTGGAATCCTATGTGGGTTCGACGATGAAGACTATCGTACTGGAATCCTATGTGGGTTCGACGATGAAGACTATCGTATGAGAATCCTTTGTGGGTTCGATGATGAATACAATTGTACCAGAATCCTCTGTGGGTTCGACGACGATGACTACAGTGCTTGTATCCTATGTGGGTCCCAGAAGATGAATCAGTGATTACATCTGATCATCTCTCTTACTTTACAAATGATGTGTACCTGTGTGAGTTGAATCCTGTGTTTCTTCCTCTGTGGAATGTGTTATGCTATCCTGTGTGGGTTTACGTTTTTCTTTCCTATGTGGATTTACATTTTGCTTTCCTATGTGGACTGGTTTGTACTTGGGCTCGGATGTTGGAGCCAAACGAGAATTGACGACTTAGGTATATGTATGGGCATATACCTAAGAAGTGTCGGATGTTACTTCATGATTGTATCTTTCCTTTGTGAATTATCCTTGTGGATTCTGGGAGACCTTCATGGGTCTCGGGGTCCCTATCGAGTAGCTTATACTCACCCATTCAAGGCTATGCCCGCACTACGTTGTTCTGGTTGTAGAAGACGGACATCGCTGATCGTGGTTGAGGCTTGCGGAGCAGGACGGTACCTGGAGGTGGACCACTGGGCGGGACGTACTTGGAGTGGACGGTTGGACTCGAGGAGTTGTGGAGGCTATCTGTACTCATCCTTTAGGTGGGACTTCCAGTGGATGGCTCGATGTTGCAGCTTGCTTTTCAGCTGTAGTTTTCCCTTTCGAGTTGTAGTTTACTTTCAGTTTGGGTTTGTATTCTGGCCCACTTACCTTTCCGCACTTACTGTTGTACTCAGTTTTTACTTAGTGTTTGCTTCTTCTGCTTGCTTGCTCTGTGGTGTTTGTTTACTTTACAAAGTCAATGCCTTCCCTTTACCGGGATTTACGCCTTGGTGCTAGTCGCCATCCCCTATCCTGTGGAATGCGGGCTTGGGGTAGTCACGGCACGGGTCCCGAGGACGGGTCGTGACAGGATTTGTGTGTGTGAATTAAATTTTATATGAAATTCCCCAAATTTTAGTTATATTCCTACTCAATGTTAGTGATATGAAGAAATAATCATATCCTCTATCATTTGGATAGTTCTATCAGTATGACAATCTACCTATTGGTGATAAGATGTGCTGGAATTGAGTTATGTGTCCATCAATTACTAAGGTATTCTCCAAAACATGATGTTAACCTCGTATATCTATTTGATATAATAAAAAATGGAACTCTATTAAATTTATACACATACCTTATTTTAATAATTTATATTTTTTCAAGATATAAATATTCTTATCTATAAATTAGTTATGGTGAATTTGTAAGGTGATTGACTACCAAATCAGATGGTGTTATTTCCATTATGTGTCTTGGGGATTCCTACAATAGAATCCGTTGATATAGTTTCTGATTTCCCTAATGGCATGAGAAATGGTTGAATAATTACCACAAAAATTTTTATTCATCTTTTACATGTTTTAATTCCATGAATTGAGATAGACGTGATGTTATCTCCCATTTCAGGGTGTACCACCAAATTTACGTCATCTGATCTCAATATAACTTATTGATTCCCAAATGAACAGAGAAATATTATTAAATCCCACCATCTAGAATATCCCCATTTAGCTAAGGATTTTATGGGTCACATATCTGAGTTCCAATCCAAATAATTTTATCTTTAGAAAATCCAAACTACATAATATTCACTACCATTTTTTGTAGCACATCACCATATTTATAGGGTTCCTTAATTCTCTCACGTATGACTTTTTGAGCTGTTATTTGAGAAATGTTGAATGAATATCTATTTATTATTCCCAAATCAATCTATTTCATTTCAAGGAATATTAAATTGTACTTAATTCACATAATTGATAAAATTTCTAGATCCTTTATTCTAAACGCTTATACCACTTTGTTTTCTTTCTCAAGATGAAAATTTATTGAGATATAATTGTCTTTAATTTTCTATAAACATATTCTTTAGAACATGTTAATCTACACTTATTTGAATATATTTTTGATTCTCTTGTGACGCGTATATATTTCAAAGATATCCCCACACATATAATTTTGAAAAACCATTAATGGAAATATTAATGGAACCAACACTATGTATTAGTGAGTTTGACAACCATGAATTTTTTTAAACAGATTTTTTGTAATCAGTATGTAATCCAAGGAAAATATGGATTTTTGTTACCAATGTTGTTATAATATGATCCTATATTTCCTTTTTCATTGAAGGTTCCAAAGATATCCCTTTTCTAATTACAACATTCCTCGTGAATTTAACATTCCTTTCTATAAATCATATTTACTCTACATTTCATATATATTCTCCATTATCCAATACATTTTTAGAGTATCTAAATGAACCTCATTCACCTACATGATTTTGGAGTAAATTAGAATACCATATATAAATACTATATAAAATTTATCAAGGTAATATCTAAAGACTACATTATCCATTTCCATAAATATTTATCGAGAATTGGCGAGTTTGAAAGGAATTACTATGAACTAATAGAGTATATTCATTGTTTAAATGGTAGTTTTGGGATATCATCATTCATCGACCTTAATTTTTGATATACCAACCTATGTTCCACCTTAAAAAAGTAATTACTTCCACATAGTTTATCTAAAAAATCATATATCCATTGAAGGGGTACATTCTATTTATCATGTTTTTTCTACGTTCATGATAAGAAATATATAGGTTCATTAACGAATCATTTTTCATGAAGAAGAGGACTAACAAACCCAAAGTGAATCACTCATATGCATAAAACAATTTTCTTTATTATCTTCTAACTACATATTTAGTTTGTAAAAATCAATTGTAGACATAATATAAGTAGTATTAGATATGGGTTAAGATTTTGGTATAATTTTTACTAAGAACTCATCCAATCAATTATGAGGAAAACCATGAAACTAATCATGGAATAAATCAGTAAAATCCCACACAATGGGAAAGACATTCAACTGGATTAAATTATTTTTTTCAATAATTTTTTCTAGAAATGATTTATCAAAAATAAATAATGTTCATTCTTAAATTGATTATTCTAGTGGAGATTCATCTTCATCCATGAACCTATATAAAATAAAAGTATTAAATGGTATGTAATGATTTTCCTCACTCCCATGGTATTTAACATTGAATTTAAATAAGGATATCCAATCAATTTCCAAAATAGAATCTAACTCCTCAAAACAATGTATGATAAAATTTTATGGAAGATTAAGATGACAAAAATTGACCTGGGAGGAGTTATATACTACTATATTACAATTTCTCTATTCTATATATTCTAAAAAAATCTCAACCCCCATTTTTTGAGGGTGTGTTTGAAAAATTCTACTAAACATGCCAGATATGAAAGAATTAATAGATCCAAAATCCAAAAGTTCATTTCTATTCTTGAATGAATAACTAGTGTACATTTCACTGCATTGTATTCAAAATTGACCTTATCTTGGTGATTGAATACACCCTTCATTTACTCCTTAGAGGGTGTAGTCTATAATTATCTTAGAATACCATCAATTTAGGGCATCATATTTCATAATTACTGAGTGCTTTAGAGTTAAAACACTGTATGGTTTGCATATATTTCTTATAAACCAACATTTCTTCTTCCTCTTTAGTGACCTTATATGTTTCCCTAGGTACTTAAATATACTGATACCCCTCATTTCCATAGTTGAATTATCTTCTATATCCATATTGGGAGTTTATAGGATGATTCCTTTCACACATTTGATAGGTGTTATTTTTTGTTATCCTTCTTCCATGGTATATTTCTTTTATTGTACTAATCAAAAATTCATTTTACCTTTTTTTATTCTGTCCTATGAGACTTTATAGGGTCACCAATATCCATCTCATCCTTGAGGGAAGAAAAAAAATCACTTCATAATTATCAAATCCCTGAATCTCTAATTTTTTATACTCAACATTAATCGATGAAGGAAATGGGACACGATAATTTTGGTGCTAAAAAATATTGAGTCTTATAGTTCAAGACCTATGTATTTTACCTCAAATTTCCCAATATTTTCCACTTTATTTTCTTTCAAACTGAGGAACTCCCTCCCTATATTAATATAGATAGTTTGAGAAATTTTTATTGAAAAATATTTTATTGAATTCAGAATAATCAATTTAATAAATATCCTCTTTGGATATTTTTTCCTTGGCCAATTTCTACAACTAATCATATTTTACCTCAATTTGATAAATGGCCGACAAAATATTCTCTCACATTATGCATTGAAGGATATAGATTATCTACTCAATAGAGTTAATAGATTATTCATTGATGAGGCTGTACAATTATGAACTATAGGACACAACATTTTTCTCATAATATATCCAATGACAAAAATATCTTTCTTATGAGAAGTAGGATGTTACAAACATTTCATGTGATAAATAATAATTTAAGCTAATTGAAAATTTACTTCAATGAAGTTTTTATAATTTTCCCCCACGATATTAGGCCTATCATTAGTAAAATCATCACATTTCCTAAAAAATTTTTTTGGAAGTTTTTTAACCCCAATACTTTACCACATTTTTACCTTTTAGAATAAATTTAATATTGTTGATAACTTATAATGCATGAAACAATGGGTTTAAACAAAAAAATTATTTAGTAACATTTTCCACTATCAATTAAATTTCAACACTTATTGATAATATATATAATGAAATTATATATTATATATCTAATCAAATATTTTGACATTCACCCAGAATATATTTTATTGGAATAAGATAATAAAAAACCCAATATTACACATAAAATCCAATATTTTTATAAAACAAGGTTGAACACATTTTAATTGAGAATAACATTTAAATACAATTTTGAACAAATTTATAATTATATTTGAAAAATAAACTTTTACTTTAAAGAGAAATTTATACATTTATATTAGTTTATGTGTCGTTATATTTCCATGATGAATCAATTTTTAATAAATATTGAATTTTCATTTAAATAATTATTAATCATAAATTAAATTTTAGTTTTTGAAGTTAAAATAAATTAGTTACTATTAAGTAATCCAATTTAGTTCATTGAAATATTTTTTATGAAACTGGACTTAAAAAAATAATGATCTTTTGACCATTTTTACTTTAACCAACAATCTCACCACATCAGCAAGAATAACATTAATCAAATCATTGTCAATTCAGTGAATTGAATTTTAAAAAATGAAAATAAATGGTTGTAATTAGTATGATATTTAAAGTTTAATAACATTAAAATAATTTTTTAACATTATGAATAGTAAGTTTATAAGTTTTTTTACATACCATGGTTAAAGGTAAATCCAGTAATTAAAGATTACCAACATTGTTTCATTCATGGTTTAATGTTGAGTATAAAAAATTTTAGAGATTCATGGATTTGATAATTATGAAGTGATTTTTTTCTTCCCTCAAGGATGATATGGATATTGGTGATTCTCTAAAGTCTAATAGGACTGGAGAAAAAAAGGTAAAATGAATCTTTGATTTCTACAATAAAAAAATATATACCCTGGAAGAATGATAACACAAAATAACACCTATCAAAAGTGTGAAAGAATCATCCTATAAACTCCCAATATGGATATAGAATATAGTTCAACTATGGAAATGAATGTTATTAGTATATATAAGTACCTAGGGAAATATATAAGGTCACTAAAGTGGAAAAAGAAAATATGGTTCATAAAAACTCTATGCATACCTTACAGTTTTTTAACTCTAAAGCACTCAGTAATTTTGCAATATGATGCTCTAAAACAATGGTTTTCTGAGATAATCATAGACTACACCCTCCAAGGCATCAAGTAAGGGTGTATTCAATCACCAAAGATAAGGTGGATTCTGAATACAATGCATTGATATGTACACTATTTTTTCATTCAAGAATTGAAATTTAATTTTTGATTTTAGATCTATTAATTCTTTCATATCTCGCTTGTTTAGTATAATTTTACAAAAACACCCTCAAAAAATGGTGGTTGAGATATTTTTAGAATATATAGAATAGAGTAATGGTTATATAATAGTATATAACTCCTCCCATGTCAATTTTTTACATCTTAATCATCCATAAAAATTTATCATACATTATTTTGAGGAGTTGGATTCTATTTTGGGAATTGATTGGATATCATTATATAAATGAAATGTTAACTACCATGGGAGTGAGAAAAATAATTACATACCATGTAATACTATTATTTTATATAGGTTCATGGATGGAGATGATTCTCTCATAGAATAATCAATTCAAGTATGAATATTCTTTCTTTTTGATACATCATTTCTAGGAAAAATGATTTATAAAAATAAGTGAATCAAGCTGAAATACATTCCCATTGTGTGGGATTTTACTGATTTATTCCATTAATTGTTTCATGGTTTTCCTCATAATTGATAGGATTAGTTCTTAGTAAAATTTATACCAAAATCATAATCCATATCTAAGACTCCTTATATTATGTCCACGATTGATTTTTAATTACAAAATATGTTGTTATAAGATAATAAAGAATTTTTTTTTATGCATATGAGTGATTCGCTATGGTTTTGTCAGTACTCTTCTTGAAGAAAAATGATTTTTTAGTGAACCTCTATATTTCTTATCACGAACTCATAAAAATCATGATAAATAGAATGTAACCCTTCAATTGATAGATGATTTTTTAGATAAACAATGTGGAAGTAATTACTTTTGTAATGTGGTACATTGGTTGGGATATCAACAATTAAGGTTGATGAAGGATGATATCTAAAAACTACATTTTAATCAAAGAATATACACTATTAGTTCATAGTAATTCCTTTCAAACTTTCCAATTCTCCATAAATATGTATGTAAAAGGCTAATGTAGTCTTTAGATATTACCTTGATAAATTTTATATATTATTTATATATGTTATTCTAAGTTACTCCAAAATCATGTAGGTGTGTGAGGTTCATTTAAATACTATGAAAAATTATTTGATAAATGATAATATATATGGAATTTACAGTAAATATGATTTTTTGAAAAAGAATGATTAATTCATGGGGAATGTTTTAATTAAAAAATTTATATCTATGGAACCTTCATTTAAAAAAGGAAATATAGGTTCGTAGTATAACAACACTGGTAACAAAGATCGGTATTTTCCTGGGATTACATTTGTATTACAGAAAATTTATTAAAAAAAATTCATGGTTGTCAAAATCACTATCCAATATAACAAATACTAGATTATAGTTTTTCTAGAACTGTTAATTTGAAGAGATTATTAAAGAGTTAAAATTTTGTTTTATCCCTATAACAGTCCTTATGCTTACATCGTGTGGGGAAATTTTTTAGATTACAAAAATGTTTCAACAAAGGTCCCAAGATATGAACTAATTTAAAATGATTAGTTGATTGAAAATTCCTCACAGCAGTTAAAATTTAATTAGTAGGACTATACCATTGAATACATAGTGTTGGTTCCATTAATATTTCTATTAATGGTTTTTCAAAATTATATCTATGGGGAGATGTATGAAATATAAATGAATCAAAAGTGAATCAAATATTTGTTCACATAAAAGTAGATTAACTAGTTCTAATGAATATGATTAGAGCTAATCAAGGACAATGACATCTCAATACATTTTCATCCTGAGAAAGAAAACAAAGTGGCATAAGTGTTAACCAGAAAGGATCTAGAAATTTTATCAATGATATGAATAGAGTACGATTTAATATTCCTAGAAATGAAATATATTGATATGGGAATAATAAAGGGATATTCATTCATCCATTCTCAAATAATGGCTCAAAAAATCATATGTGAGAGAATTAAGGAGCCCTAGAAATATTATGATGTGCTATAGAAAATGGTATTGAATATTCTGTAGTTTGGATTTTCTAAAGATAAAAGTATTTGGTTTGGCACTTAGAAATGTGACCCATAAAACCCTTATCTAAATGGGGATATTATAGATGATGTAAATAGATAATATTTCTCTGTTCATTTGTGAATCAATATGTTATATTGAGATCAAATGAAGAACATTTGGTCGTATAACATGAAGTGGGAGTTAACATTATTTCTATCTAAATTCATGTAATTTAAACATGTAACACATGAATAAAAAATTATAAGGTAATTATTCCCCCATTTATCATGCCATTATGGAAATATGAAAATATATAAATTTATTCTATTGTAGGAATCCCCAAGACTCCTAATAGAAATAACACCATATGATTTTGTATTTGATCACCATACAAATTCACAACAGCTAATTTATAACATGGAATATTTATAACTTTAAAAAAAATAAAAGATTTAAATATGGTGTGCATATAAATTTAATGGAGTTCAAATTTTTATTCTATCATATAGATATATGAGGTTAAATTCATGTTTTCGAGAAGACCTTAGTAATCAATGGACACATAACTCAATTCTAGCACATCTTATCACCAATAGGTAGATTTTTATATTGATATAACCATCCAAATTATAAAATATATGATTAGTTCTTCCTCAACGAAATTTTAAATATATTGTGGTTATCACTATCCCCTAGTATAGTTCTCATATAACAACATATTCTATTCTAGTGTTCAAATGGAGCCATATGAGGACCTATCTGGGAAATAATGATATACTCCATCATGTTGGTATAATTTTGGAGAAAGAAACCAATGGGACCCAATAATTACAAATACATGATATATAAAGTTAAAATAATTCATATTAACATAAAAAATGAGAAAATTCATTTGAGAATTTATATATAATGTCATTTAAGAGACCTGGAGTTTGAGGTCGGAGTTAAGGTGTTTTTCTATATTTCACTATAAATAAAATATTGACATTATGAAATAATGGAAATATTATTCAGATATATAATGGAACCTTTGATATCCCTGATTACTTCTGACAATTGTTCAAATAACTATCAATCACACCTAAATTAACTCATATACACAACGTGTTCCATAAATCCCACTCGAAGAAGTATATACTAGACACCTTAAATATACTAAATCTAAAGATTGTACCATTAGATAAATTAATCTCAAATGTTGATCAGTCGGTGATTACATAAGATCATCAATACAAAAATCTATTATAATATAAAACTCACCTGGTCAATGTGTTGCGGTGAAACCACAATTTTGAGGAAGAATCAAGAGAAGTGGATGAAGACGTAAAGTAGAGTTACCTAAATCTGTTTACAAAATAGTATTTAATTTGAAATTTTAAGGCAAAAATAATTTAATGGGGGAATAATACAACCCCCCGAGACATTTAAATGTTTATCTTTGTATATAAATTTAATATATTTGATATCTTATGATGCCTACAACATTGTACTTAAACGAAACATGATACTATATTATAATATTATTATTTAAATGTGGTTATTTTAACCATACCCTTAAATTGGAGGGAATGAATACGAATAACTAAATTTTGAAACTTATTATTCACAAATTTTTGAAACATAAACAATGGTTACCAAATGATTTTATATAAAATAAGAAATATTGGAAAGAAAAAAAAATTCCACAAATTGCATTTTTTTTAAATGGAGGTTTATTCATACATTGCATGAATAATATAATTTTAATATTTACAATTTCTAGATGATTCATTTGAATAAGAAATAATTATTTTTGAAATATAAATATCAAAATAGTCTTATGGTAAATTGTTGGGATTTTTCTAAAATGATTCAATTTTCAATGAATGGTGAGAATTAATTATTTTCATTAAAAGCTACAATTATATAATTAAGATTAATTATTTTTTAATGAGGTTTGAAAAGAAAAATTAGTTAATTAAATTTTATTTAATAATAATTAGATCATTAGAATCGATTTTATATTGAATATTTATATAAAAACAATGTCAACATCAGATAATTATATATTCATAATTTTTTTGACTTGTTTTATGATGAATTTTTAAATGAAATCACCCATTTATGTGATTTGAATTTCTATAAATGGATTAATATTTTTAATGACCATAAATTATAGTATCTAATCTATTAAACTCATTTTTACCATAATTAATTGTGAAAATAGGGAACATTATTTACCTTGGTTATGGTAAAAATGGAATTACCAAGAAATAAACAAAAAAGACAAGTGTCATGACCCAACCCATAATAGGTTTTGAGCTGAAACTACCTTAATCCCACCTCTATAGGCCAAGGGGTTGTGACTAGCACTGAAGGAAGAACAAACTAGAGGAGGAATTTCCCTAAGAACTGGTACAAACTCACCCCACCATCTCAATGCAAAATGTGTAAATGGAATGGAATAAAAAATGAAAATATTATATAAATAAATTAATCATGGATGAACAACAAAAAATTAAAAGTACAGTATATGAAATTGAAAGGGTAAAAGGTAAAAATACATGCCCAATTATAAAAGTTCCACAACCTGGTAGTAACTGGAAAATAAGAGCTGAGAGAGCCCCGCTCCGGGAACCCATGCTACGACCACCGTATGCGGTCCAAGAACATATATCCCTATTCTCATTTAAAGTTACGATCAAGATATTTGTCACCTTCATATGGAATGACCCATGTGGGAAACACCCATGTAGGCGTGAGTATAAAAATAATCATTAGGATGCCACGAAAAGGCGAAGGGGAGCCATAAGGGATACTTTGAAAAGGAAATAAGTAAATATGACAAGGTACGGGAAAAGGAGTGTAGCCCAACCCAAAAATAGTGGGAATTATTATCATATAAAAATGGAGTTAGAAACCATGAGAATATGAACATCTCATTGAGTCTTCTCCACCTTCAATAGGAGAGTAGACTCATTCAACCATGAGACTCTATACGTGGAAGGCACATGGCATACCCTGCACGTCACCACCTCTCATATAAAGAGAGTAGGTAAAACCCAAGGAGTGGGTACTGAAACAGGATATATATATACTTTTTAAAATAAACTCAAATGTGATAGTAAGTGGATCTCCATCTCATAGATCAACCCAAAAATGTGTGTAGCCAACTATCCCAGAAGTAACCACCATCGAGGCAAAGAATCCCACACAACTATGCTGAACTCCCTGTCAATGGGAATCAATAACTATACCATGATACTATCCTTTTTGGGTGGCATTGTATCACCCTCACAGTTTTAGGTCATGTCACATGGATGTGTCTCGGTGGGAAAAGGACTAGCCTTCTTTATGTGTCCAAAGGTACATCAAAGTACACATCTTCAATGTGTCACGGAGACAAGAGGACATGTATCAAAGTTGAGGACCCATGCCCAGCCCAACTGGAGGTTTCCACTAATCATCGGGTATCTGTGCCCTTGTAAGTCTGGGGTCATTATCATGAAGTCGATGATAACCCACTACCCAACCCCGCTAGAGGTTACTGCCTGACAAGTGTTGCTGATGGGACCCACTACCCAGTTGTGTTGGAGAGAAGCCCATAACCGCTATTAGGGACCACTGCCTAGCCCAGTTTGAGGTAAGCCTTGAACTATCATTGTGGAACACTTCTCATCCTAACTAGGGTTAATCTCAAAACTTCTCCAATCTTCCATGCTGGAAGATAACTCTTGGAAAGAATTGAAGAATATTGGCCATCCCTGCTGGATGGTGCCACTTAGAAATCATCAAGGAACACACTTCCCATCTTAGCAATATGTTACCTCTTGGAAAAAGGCATATGCGGAGATCAGGTGCTGGCCCGGATAGGATCCACACTGAGAATATCTTGAATCGTATCTCAGATGCCACAATGGAGGGCACCATCACATTCCACATTGAAAACACACAAGATAGGTTACTAACGTTCCAAAATCTACGTAAAAAATATTTAAGATATAGAAGATTCATATATTGTTACACGGTGGGTTTGGGGACCACATGACATGTGACCCCACCTCATCTCTTGGTTGTGTACCTAGCCATACATAGGTACTAAACTGTGAAAACATACCCCCAGGCATTCCAAGATTCTCCTAGAGTACATGGAACACATTGTCAAAAGGATAATGAGTGCACAACAATCATTGTTGATCTAGAGGGCCATAAATGCAATTCACCGACACACCTAAAAAATTAGCCCCAGAAAATTTGACCCCATCTCTTCATACATCTTCTCAACTCTCACAAGAGTGGATGTTGATCTATGTTGAGGGTTCTCTTCAAACACAATAGAAGGATATTCGACCACTATTCCTTTCATGTTCCCACAATTAAAGAGATAATGAGAAAGAATATTACACATCCAAATGGATCACTCCATTTTCATCCCCATGGAAAAACACAGGGGATTGACTACTCATTCATCCAAAATGGAAACTGGGTGGAAAACTGTATTTCACCGCAATACGTGTGAACTAGGTCTCGTAGGCCCCCCCCAACATATTTTTTATAATCACAATAAAGTAGTCATTAAAATTATGACCAAAGACTAGGGTCATACATCTTTTAACGGTGCATTAATCTTAAGTTGAATGTTGATGCCATGTCTGAAACACAAATCCGTAATAATAATAATATTTTTATTTTTATTTTTATTTTTATTATTTAACATAGGTGTTGGGTGAAATAAGATCCAAAAAACCAAATATTAAAATTCCTGTAATTGTCTGAAAGTATATGTCTTGATAGGTGATAAACTTGGTTGTAGACATTGCATTAATTGGATGTCCGATTTAGGAGATGCGACTATTGAATGACGTATATCCCTAATTGAACAGGTCCAACAAATTCTGGCTAGACCACTCTGCCTTGGCCTACCTTCTCCAGTTATCCTGACTAATTTTTCTTGTCACAGCCAGCATGTTCCCACTACAACATGGACCACTCCCGGCCTGGCCCTTCTGGTGCACTGCCTTGATCACCCTCTGTGCCACCTAGTCAGCCAACTGTGTCAACGCGTTGACCCGCATCGCTCGAACCCTATTTCCCCATTGTTCCCCTGCATGTACATCATCTTCCTCTCCCTCGTCCTCCTCCCCTGACATACCTCGGTTTCCATTGGGACCTACCACTTCCCCATGACTCCTCTTCACCGACCACCTAGAACACCCACAATGATGTCGTCCTGCTCACACTCATCCACACCGGAGCCCGGTCCTGCCTCCTCGTACACAGTCGCGCCGCCTCACATATGTTGCCTCTACGTGACACACCTCCACCTCCCCGAGGTCCGCCACATCCTCCAAGAGGCCAACTAATACGTCTCATGGACCACCACCACCATGTGTCATCAGTGGAAAGAGACCCTCCATTGGTCTGTTGCACAGATCACCACACCTCCTCCAAATTTCTGATTTTGAAACATTAAGTAGATCTATGAACCTTGTCATGAGGGCTTCACAGAACCGACTATGCACATTGATCTATCAGTGATTCAATGTGCCAGAAAAAAAGGTAATTATTGTGAAGAATAGACGAAGAATGCAGAATTACACATGGTTCAATCTTGGATTGATGGCTTTGTTAGTGCGGCCATAGATTATTATAAATCAATGTAAATAAAACATTGAAAACAGAGTATTTCTAGAGGATAACATCGAAAGGAGATCATATGTCGGAGAATCCAACCTCAAATTAGTCATTCTTCAATTGGCGATGCATCCACTAGGATCCCGCTTCAATCCATTGAGGTTTCGTCAGAGATTACTTCATGATTTGATGAAGAACATTTGAGATAGGAGATAGAGATAGAGCGTACATAGAGAGACAATATATTAGGGACATCCCAAATCTTGAATCTGTAAATTTCTATTTATTGGGGCTATGCAGAGTGAAATATTTGAAATTGTAATGCCCCTTTATGTTATGTAGTGATTGAAAGAAACACCCCATTATGAACTCAAAATTGGTATCAGATTTCCAATCTGAGTACCTATTCAAAAGTCATTTGATACGATGTCAAGGGTAAAATAATTAATTTTAAATTTATTTTATTTATGATTTTTTCCCTTGGGGATTTTTCTTATTGAAGTCCTAAGATGAAAAAATGTATGCCCCGACTCAGGTAAACACCAAATTCCACAGTCAACTATGACCTCTGATTTTAGATCCAAGTTACCATTTTAGAGTTCTCCCATTTCCCTTATGTTCATTGTATAAAATTAGATTTATATTTTTATAAAATTATTTATGGGTACACCATGCCTCTTAATTGAACATTGTATCAAGGCCTAGCTATGGAAATATATGTAGTAATATTATAAAGTCTTAAAAGAAAAAACGTGGTTCCTACATCATTCCCTCCTTTGAGATTTTTTCCCCAAAAATAGAACTAGGGATAAAACCTGGGATACTAAACATGTACATGGATCTGCCTCTCCTAGGGAAACTCCTGGATGTTTTTTTGCTCCCATATCCCACAAAAAAGGGATGGTCCATCCTCATGAGGTCTACTCTTGTAGATGACATGTGTAGAATGATACATGTATCTCATTAGCTGTGTCATGTGGGAGACGTCGTGAACCAACTCCAATTATTGGGGGTATGGAAAGGCGGTAGGCCACCTATCCATTTTATTCATGGTATCGAATGGCCTGATGAAACTCAAGGGATAGTTTTCCTCCCCGACCAAACCTCTACATTTGACATTGTGAGTAGAATCACTATTTGTCCCCGGAAAAGGGTCTCGTGAACCCCCCTTCAAAACATTAATATGGTGAATCACCTAAGGCTATATTTTCATTCGAGATTTCAAATTAAATGACTTGTAGCTCAGACTATATTACATGCTCGAGAAGCGATGGAGTCAACACCATCAACTATGAAAATGTTTACCCTCCGACTCCACTAGGGTTGGATGCATCGAAGCTAACTGCTCTGAAACATCCCGTAGTAGGTGAGATTGGGACTTCCTATTAAGGTAAAATACTAAATCATTTCCCTTTCTCATCATATAGACTACCTTTAATTCATAGTACTGTAGAAATTTCCAACCATTTTCATTGTCTCAGGTTAATGTCACTCTAAATGAAGACGCACCTGAGACTCTGGTGGTCTGTGATAACCTCAATGTTTTCTTTCAGAATGTAGTGTCTCCAAATTCATAGGGTGATGAATTCCACTGTCAGCATCAGGTAGTAAGTTGTGTAGTATCGTTCATGGGGTCTCCATCACATCAACCATTAGTTGATAACTAACATATCATGGTTGACATTGAGGATGAAAAGGTACGAATGAATAGGTTAGCTGAGTAATCTCATCCAACTGAAAGAATCTAGAGTCTGAAAGTTTGTGCATACCTCATGTTTATTTTCGTCAACTAGAAGGAGACAAATCTACAAAATAGAAACTCTGATACACCCACTAGTGTCATTCCATGAAAATGGAGTTCAAGAAAGAAAACTACACCGACAATGCTAGAACCTACACCAAAACTCTATTTCAAAACCTCTCCCTAAATTTTCAAGTCACAAGGACTCTTCAAACACACCTAAATACTATCCGATTTGGGTGGTCCTGACTCTCCCTCATGGTTTTTCATCCAAAACAAAAATGTTTCTCATTGGGGAAAATAGACCTCTTCCTCATGAATTCAAACATATATTGAACAACACCGATGCTAAGTTACATTAATTCCCAATACCACCCTAGTAAATCCTCAAGCATGGAGTAGGGAGAAAAGTGTGCATAACATAGTGTATAACAATTAATACAGAAAAAAGTAGAAGATACAAAGATCATACCTCTAATCATCTCATGTTTTATAGGATCATATAAATCCAAATATTGTGGGTGTCTATGTTCCCATATACCATCATCCTTTGCCTAATGTGGGTTGTCCGGTGTTGGTTATGGTGGTTGGACCTCATAAAGTTTTCACCCACATCCAGCTCCTGTTTATTCTTTTCCACCACAACCTCCCTGGGGACCACCTTATCCCTGCCTGAGATTCATAACACATCTGGTAAAAGAGTCTTGTGCCATGTGACCTTGCCCATAACATGCATAACATTGGATCTCCCTAGGCTTTCCCCACATTCTATGCTTCCTTATTCCCATATGACAACATGACTGAGACTAATTATCGGGAGGGCTTCATCGTTGAAATCATATCATCCAAATCCTACTAGCTGTAGAAGAAATCTATGCTCTATTGCACCCACTGACACAACCAGTTGTATAGAATCCATCTGATATAAAGCTCTCTATCACCAATGCCTACTCAAGCACCCCATTATAAGTGGGGATGTACAAGGGTACATTTATAGAACATATCACTCAATAAAGTCCCCGATCAAATATTTGTTCTCAGAAGTAGCTATCATGGATCATGTCAATAGAGTAGCGTGTAATGTCTGTGAACCTATCTACATACTCATCCACTATCATCCCTCCCTTATGAAACTGTAAGAGATCCTAAATATAAATGGAGAGAAAGTAGGATGGGTACAACTCCACCCAAAATAGCTGCTGGAAGTCATCCCCTGAGAGTGCTGATACATCGAGTGTCTGAGTGACTATGCTCCATGATGACATCCTTGTCATGAGGATGGTCAAGTTTACAATTCATAAACCCATGATATTTCACAGTGGATAGCCTCGGGGTCACTCTCAATGAAGCAGTTTCAAGATCCCAGGTGCTCTTTCTGAAAAAAATGGGTGTTTTTTTATTTTTTGAAAATGAAAAAACAAAACCCCAATGAAAACACTAATCTAATGATTAAAATAATAGTGATAGAAAGATAACGAATGATAAAGGATAATAAAAGCGGAACATAGAAAAAAAAATAAAACAAAGAAAAAAAGGATTGAAAAAAACATAAGGAATAAAAAAACACAGAACTAAAACATTGATAGAAAGACACATAAAGAAAAATCGAAAAAGTATAAGACATGATATAGGTCAATCCACCCTGAACTCCATATAATAGATCTAATTAAGAAATTAATTAAAAAATTTCAACCCATTCAATGTATAGTTGATGGCTTGGATCACACCCAAATATCACCTATTAATTGAACAATCGATCATATGATTTCTTCACTACACAAGCATTCCTCTGAACTGAAAAGTGAATCACTAAATAGAATTATCCTAGCCAGGTATTTTCACATGGTACAATGATCTAGATGATATTGTCAAATCACAAAACCAATCTCAATTTTTTAGTTTGAGAAATTGATAAAGGAAGAGGCGAATAAGTGAGATGAGAAATTCAATCTTGATTAATCATGCGCTCTCGCACACATCAATTTTATTTTATGATTTACTAAGGTGAAGATGAAAATGGTGATCATATCAAAGATTGGATCTCAAGATCACATCAGGATTCATAACCTCAATCAGGCCCCGCAAATTAGATCTCCATCACTAGATATTTAAGATCACATCACAAAATGAAGTATGAATAACAAAACATCATAATTAAACCTGACATTATATTTTAATTAACTAAATCGACACATAATTAATATTTACATATGTGAGAAAAAACCAAAAACACTAAAAAATAGAGCAGGGAAGATGGAGATGGAGATGAAGTAGGGTATTGTCTCTAGGTCGAAGAGGGTTCCCCAGTCTAGTGAAGTGAAGATGGGTGGGGAATGGTATATTGTTAATTGTGGAGTCCCCCCCCCCCATGTTGAAGGAGATGAGTTATACTACTCTTATTCAAAGAACTAAATGAAAAAGAGAAATGGTGAAGCTAAAATAAAATGAAAAAAATCCAAGTGGCATGCCTAGAACGACTGTCACTGGCTTTTTCTGTGAACATTGACTGAATCGATTCGACCTCCTCCAACAAAAGGATTTTCCATAGAACCTTTTCCACAATCATTGATTAGTTTAGCCTCCACAATCACCTCCCCCTACACAACAAAAAACACAAAAAAGGCACAAGAGATACTTAAGAAAGTAACTGATAAATTAAAATGATGAGAGTTAAAAAATAAATTAAAAACATATTTATAAACATAAAAATATTTACGTATACATTTAATTATAATTATTATATACATATATATAAGTAAATATATGTATAATATATGTATTACTATAATATAATATATATGTTATACTATATATAATATATTATATATATTATTAAGATATATTATGTTATATATATTATGTTATATTATATATATTATATATTATACTATATAATAAAAATAAAATAAAATAAATAAGAGGAAAAGAGTGCTTAGATAGTTAGTGGTAGAGATGGGGTTTCTTTGGTGATGGTAATGGTAGATCAGAAATGGTGCAGATATTGTGGAAGTGAGGCAGGTGGTTGATTTCTCTGGTGGAGGGTTTGGTTCAGATTCGGTAAAGGAAAGCTTTTACTGGTCATCCTCAATGGTGGGATGTGTTTTCAATTTTTTTCTCAGTTCTATTGAAATTTGGTGTGGATATATCGATCTTTATTTTTCAATGAATGTGTTTATATGATATTTTTTCTCCATGTGATTCCTTGTTTTTTCACTCCTGGTGGTTTGGATGCGTTGTTCTGCATTTCGATTTGGTTTTGTTAGTTTGTTATAAATTTAATGCATGTTTTTTATTTTATATTGTGTTTCTGGAGGTGATGAGGTAGTGAGTCACTGATATTATTTTAGATATGAAATTGAAGAAGTGAGAGCAATGATAACTTGAGAAAAAATAGTGACAAGGGGTCATCGTTTCATGGAATAAGTGGGGATTCACCATTGTAGGATTGGGGATTTCAATGGTGGTAGTGAGTGTGGGAAGAACCATGAGACTTGGAAGAATATAGAAATAGTGAGTCATTAGGTCTCCATTGAAGTTAATGGAATTGTGACTCGGATAAACGAGAATGACATTATTAGTGAAGGAGAAGGAATGGTGACTCATGTCAATATTATAATAATGGTGGAAAAAAGGAAAAGGGTGGAACAATAACTCAATGAATCACCATTGCATGGACTAATCATTTTGAAGATGAAAAAATGAAAAAGTAAAAAAAAGAAAAATTACAGGTTAATAAAAAATAATAGAATAGAAATTAAAGTTAGATAAAAAATAATAAATTAATTTTATAATTATTGAAAATGACAAATATAATCATTAAAATACATGATTTACATAAGAAATGATTATCTTACAAATTAATAGACAAAAAACACAACAAATGTTAATTATTTATCAAAATACAAGATTTTGTTATTAAAAAGCCAAAAAAATATAAAAAAAATGATGTTGAAAAGAATAATTAGAAGCAACCCCATCAGACTCCCCCAGAGTTAAAAATTTGGTTGTCCTCAAACAAACGCATGATTATTGACTTTTCAAAACAGAAAATACAATTTTTGAGATTTAGTTCAAAATGTGCATGAATAGATATTAATAAATAGAGGCACATAACCAATACTAAATTTTCATTGAATGATTTCAAATATGGTCCTACCTAACTTCAAACACCGACTGAATGTCAAGAACAACACAAATTCATCCACAGATAAAGATGACATGCCTCCTACATGAACTTCCATAACTATCCTACTTCAATTTTAGTGTCCTTCCAATTCGAAAAGTGATGACATGTTATATAAAAGTGGAATTAAGAACATAACCAAAGAAAACATCATTATTTACTTTCTCCTTGGTTTGAATAATGTTTTTTTGAATCACTTCATTGATACGAATCAAATGATATTTAATTATGTTTATTTCTCCTTTCTTCATTTGGGTTCAAAATTCCCCTCATCTAAATGAAGTCATTTTTGATAGGGAAGTTTGATTAAATTTTTCCTAGACATATTTCTTGTGCAATTAACTATGTATTGTACTTATTGAAATAGAAATTTGATTTTATTTATTCACAAAAATGCATTGAATGCACCTTGTCTTAGAGACTCCCCATAAGATCTCATTTCCCCTTTTACAATATTGACAATGGACTAAACTAAATATCATTTGAGTAGGCTAAATTAGGTGATTATTGTTTTATTAAAAGATGAATCCCATAAGACCCTATCCAAGTTTTCAGTTTCCTAAATGTATTATCCAAATTCCATAAAAATCTATCATATATCACTCTCATCCAATGTTTTTAAATAGAATATCCTTATGGAAAATCTGCTAATTCACTCTGTAATCACTCATCATAAAAAGAAACCAGACTCAGTGAAACCGTCAACTATTAATAGGTATTTATCCTCAAAGAGGGACTGAAATGATATGCATTGTGAAGCCATATGAACCATAGGATGTCAAATAAAAATTTAAAAAAAATTGACAGAATGAAGAAATGTTTTAAAACATTTGACCCTTTTTTTGACAAAAATTAATGGTAATTTGAAGTTGTAGAATGAGGCCTCCCCCCACACATAAAACTCATCAATGTCCATATTATTGACCCTTATGGTGGGAGACAGAATAGTCCCAACATATTGAAAATTCATTACTAAAAAATTGTGAAGGGGTAGTATGAATGTTCATAAGATTGTTTTCTACAATAACAATAGAAGTCGAAATGAAGATAAATGATAATATACAAAGGAACCCCACCAGCCAAAATTAATAAATCATGTTCAATTTTCTTATATAAATATCATCCTCTGAAAATTTATAAGTACAATAATGATTTATCAATAAAATTAAATACGTATCATGATATGCACTAAAGTACAGAGAAACAAAATGAAATTTATAGAAGTGGGTGCAAACAGTTTTAACAAATCAGTTAAACATTAATTTTCATCTCTTGAGATACTAAGAGAGAACAAACAATGCAAGAAAAAATGGTCATACATATCACAAAAAAACCAAGGGGGCTACCCCATATGTAATTTCTATAATAATGAAATATAATTGTAAAAATTAAAACATTTAAGCATAAAATCGTACTCTCCTGAATGTGAAGATTCTCACATTTAAATTCATCCAAATGCAGCCTCCCATTGTTTAAATTTTGATGTATCTATGGTTGCTCTAATTATGTACCTACAAGTATAAACAAATTCACAGTAGTATTTGATAATTTAATCCTTGAGTAAAATATAACCAGGTTTAATCAATGGAGTTTTTTCCAATGATCTCTAGTGTACTGTTCCCATGTGACATTTATGATTTCCACATAGAATTGGCTTCATTATTATTGGCCTACTAAGTAAAACACAGAAAAATTAAAAACTAAATTCATTATGAAAATAAAGTGAAGAATAAAAAAAGGATAATCATGGGACAACCCCTTAGGGGAGATATTGTTTGACTATCCACAACTGGACAGTCCTTGGTTAAACCCCAATCTGATAAGGGATATAGATTCTTGCTTAAGAACCACCATAATTGGTTCTATCAAGCATTAGTGCTTTAACATTCATGTAGTACCTCTTGATTATCTTCAATCAAATATTTCTCTTTGGTATTGGAATACCGCATGCGGAGTGATGGAGGGGGGAGGATATATGGGTAGTGCCCTAATTCTTCTCCTTGAGATTGGGAGTAGAGAGACTAAAAGAGTGAAACTTTGGGATGTGACTTGTCCTTTAGTTAATTCCAAGAAAATATTTCCACATATAAAACAAAAAAAATGTCATCTTCAACTTCTATCCCTATGAATTTCTTCAGTAATTCCACATTAACATCATCTCCCAAACTAAAATTTTCATCCAGAATTGGGAGTTCTAGTATATCCTCTGTAAGTACAGCATCCAATTCCTCACTCTCTGAGAAATCACCAAAGAGGAGTGCATTTTCAATAATTGTAGTTGGAGAAACATAATTAATATAATCTTCAATAAAATAAAAAATTGGTTCTTCAATAGGGATGTCAACTCCCTGAAGTAATGCAGTTGGTTTCTACTAGTTGAATAATGATCCTGGAACAATTTCTACAGCCGGGGGAATGTAGTCAACTTCATCCAAATTCTCTTAAAAACACATGATCTCTGATGTGGTGTCCTCCAAAGATAAGGCATGTTTGTCATGTGTTGGCTCATATATTGTATATAAGGGGAAAACATTAGACAATTGAGTGCAATAAAAGTCATCAAATTAAATACATGAGATAAATAGGTCTCCATGTATGTGTCTAGCTTCTTCAATGTTTGTTTCTCCAATATTCTTCCCACACATGAATAAAGATTCAGGATGTGTCTTATGAATATAATGAATCGTGTTATTGGGTGCTCTAGGATGAAATTTCAGCAGCTCAACCTTATTGTCCCTGTTTTTATTCATTTTCTCCTTTCCTCTAAATTTCATTCTAGAAAGTGAAACATCAGTGGCTTGATGGGGTTCTTCCAAGCTCTTCTGTTTCTATAATGTTTGTTATGGTGGGAAAAGGAAGTTAATGATCTTGTATGTGGAAAGAAAATCCTTCTTAAAGGTTACCTTCACCTCTTGACTTTTCATATCTTAGTTAAATCTCTATTCATTATATTTTTTTATGAGTCACAACCCTTTTAGCTTCTGAGGGTTCTCCTACTACTAGTGTCCATAAAAAAATTGAAAAAGTTATATATCCTCATAAAATATTTTCACATCAGATAAATCACACATATCATTATCATCATTCTCAGAATCTGCAAATTAAATAATGGTGTACATTTGGTTCTTTTTTTTCTATTTGGGTTATAATTTTTTTTAAATAAAAATGGAAAAACCACTCTAGAAAATGTTGCATCCTGAGCTACGGTGCCAAAATTAGACAACATCCTTGTCACGAGGATGATCAAAATTACATATATAAAATAAATTATATAGCATAGGGGGTAACCTCAGGGTTTCTCTCAATGAAGTGGTGTTGAGATCCAAGGTGGTCTTTCAAAAAATTATATTTTTTATTTTTTATATTTGAAAAATCGTAAAACAAAATGTTTATAAAACACTATAATAGGGATGAAAATCATAATAAGTGAAGAAATAATGAAATAATGATAAATACTAATAGGAGGAGGACATAGAAAACCAAAAAACAATGAAACAGAATGGGAAGAAAAAAACCCATGGAACAGAAAGACACAGAACTGAAACAAATACAAAAAGATATAGAGAGTACAATCACAAAGAACAAGAAATGATCATGGCTAATCCACCCTAGACTCCCGATTACAGATCTAATTATAAAATGAATGAAAAAAATTCACCCCGCTCAATGTATGATTGATGGATCAGATCACACAACAATCTAACTTAAAAATTAGACACAAAAGCATATGTTTTAATTGCTGCTCAATAATTCCTCTAAACTGTAAAGTGATTCACTCAACAAAACTATACCAACTAAGAATTTTCATATTGTATAATGATCTGGAAGAGATTTTTCAAATTTCACAACTAATCTTGATTTCTCAGTTCGAGAAATTGAGGCAAGAAGTGGATAATAAGTGAGACCAGAGAGTAGAAAATCAATATATTGAAAGATTTCACTCCCACACACACCAATTCTCTTTCATGGTTAACTAAGGAAAAGTAGAAAATTGTGATCATGTCAATGATCCGATCTAAAGATGACATATAGCTTCATAACATAATACAGGCCCTGAAAATTAGATCTCCATCATTGGAGATTTGAGATCACATCACAATACAATGAAGAAGAATAGATATCACAATTAAATATAAAGTCACAATTACATTCAATAAATAAAGACAAAACTGATATTTATAAATGGGAGAATAAAATGAAAACACAATCAAAATAGAGAAAGGAATATGGAAATAAATATAGACTAGGGCCCCATCTCTAGGATGAAAATGGTTCCCCAGTCTAGTGAAGTGAAAATGGATATTGAATATTATGATGTGAATTGTGGAGTTCCACCCCCCCCCCCACCAGAAAAAATGATCCACACCCCACATATAAAATAATGAACTAAAAAATTGAAATGTTGAAACTAATTTAACAATCAAAAAATCCATGTGGTGTGCCTTCAACATGCATGTCAAAAGCTTTTCCATGAATTTTGAGTGACTGGAGCTCACCTCCAACAATGAACAAATATTCCCTCGTACATTTCCCACAATCACTAATCAGTTCAACCTTAATGATCACCTTCCCCTTCACAATAGAAAACAAAAAAATGCATGAGGGAAAAACTAGCTTATTAATTAAAATAATGAGTGTTAAAAAATAAAATAAAAAAACATATTTATAAACAAAAAAATAATTATTTTCGTATAAATATAATTATAACTACAATTTACATATATATAAGTAAATATTTGTATAATATATGTATTATTATTATATATTATATATCTTATACTAATTATATTATATTATATAGTTATATTATTAATATTCATTATGTTACTTGTCATTTCTTAAATTATATATAATAGATATTATATTATATAAAAAAAATCAATGTAGAGGATTTGGGGGGTTCGTGGTTAGGATATGAACCAGGCCGTGAAGTGGTTCACAGACAAGGGAAAGGGATGGTGTCGGTCCAGTGGTGGTGAGGGAAGGAGATATGGTTTAGAGAAATAAAGAAAAATGGTGGTGGAATATGTTAAGGAATAGGGGCGGTGGATTGGGTGTGCACTAAAAAAGGGGGAGAGGCATGTTAGAGTGGTTTCAATAGGGGGACAATATGGATTCAGGAGTCTTTGGTGTGGATGGAGTTCAAGTGGAAATGGTAAGGTTAGATCTAGAATGACACGGACTTTATGGAATGAATGGAGGTGGTTGATTTCTCCATTTAATGGATCAGTTTATATTTGGGAAATCTTGGAATTGGCATCCTCAAAATTGGTATTAGTTTTCAATTTGTTTATTCTTAGTTCTCATGAAATTGGTAGTGTATATTTGGTCCATTATTTTCTGATCTGTGAGTTCCTGTGTTTTTTTCTCTAACTCCTAATTTTATTTTACACTAATACTGGTTTTGATGTTTTGTTCTTAATTTAGATTATGTTCTGATTTCTTTCCATGAATTTTCTGTGTGTTTTTGATATGTTGTTGTACTTCTAGAGGTGATGTGGCAGTGAGTCGTTCCTGCAATGCTGGAAGAGGAATGGAGGTAGGGAGAGAAATGATGACTTTAGACACCATTGGTCCTGGTAGGAGAGCGGTGACTATGGGTGCATATGAAATGGTGACTATAGGAAAATCATGGTAACGAGGAGTCATAATTGTATGGAAGAAGTGGGGAGTCACTATTATAGGATAAAGGATTTCAATGGTATTGGTGAGTTTGGGAGGAACTGTGAGATGAGGTAGAAGACATGAATAATGACTCATTGAGTCACCAATGAGGTGAATTCACTGGTGACTCAGAAAAAGGAGAATAACAGCAGTAGCAATGTCCAAGGAATGGTTACTCATGTCCTAATTTCTAGAACTATGGAAAATGTAAAGGGTGGAACAGTTACTCAATGAATCACCGTTTCACCACTTCTGGTGGCAAGTGCTCTTGAAAAAAACAAAATAACTTAATCAATCAATTATATTAGTAAAAAAATTAAAAAAACCCCATTAAAACAATATTGAAAGAAAAATAACATTAATTAAAGAATATTTAAGATTAGAATTGTTATTGATTAATTTAAAACATAATAGATAAATTGTTATACCAATTAACAAAAGTCAATTTTCTAAAATTAATCAACCAATTATTTAGTTATAATAAAATAATGAAATCATGTAATAAAAAATATTAAAATAATACTAAGTATTAAATTAATATAATTAAATTGTTGAAATTATTTAATGAACCCAAAACTTATGATCATTATTTTTTTATTATTTGAAAATAAATAAATAATTAAATTATTGAATTGATAAACCAATCATTTTGAAAATGAAAAAAAATGAAAAAATAAAAATATGAATAATTATAACATAATAAAAAATAAAAGACTTAAAAATGAACATTAGAACAAGAATAATTATTTAATTTGAGAATTATTTAAAATGAGAAAATTGATCTAAAAAATTAATGATTTAAAAAACATGATTATTTTACAAGTTAATGGGCAAAAAAACAATTGTTAATTATTTAACAAAATAAAAAATTTGGATATTAAAAATTTAATCGAAATATAAGAAATTATGTGGGAATTAATATTGAAAAATAGATACCTCACTCCACCATCACTGAGTTAATTTTTCAAAAAGGCTAGCTTCCAAGGCCACCATTTCATATGTTGGTGTCCTTACATGCCTGAAGTGGCAGACCACTGACTCTAGTAAAACCATTTTTCCCTGAGGGTTTTGTTCACTGTTGAACCTCTGCGATCTCTGTCACTTGAACTAGTGGAGTGCGCTCTACCAGCCCACATCCTTAGCCTACTCTGTTTGTGTTGTCTACTACACAAAAAGTGGAGGTGCTTCTACCTTCCCACCAAGAGTATTACAACCATGCTCATTATTTCACACATCAACATAATTTATTACATAAAAATTCACTTTGTAAAAATATAATTATCAAGAGGTATAGTGTCAAGGAAAATTAATAACATTACATAACAACTTAGATCATAAAATACAACATCTTTATTGGAAACTTATTTGATAAGACCACAACATTCCTTCGCACATAGCATTGCAAACGATAACATGAGGACATGCATATGAAAATGGTGACCTATAAAGCCATGTAAGGGAGTAAAAAAGGAATAAAATGAAGAATATAATACATATTAGGCAATATAAATATCATTAGAGAATAAGAGAAAAAAGAACATAAATCTATGATATAGTGAGATTATCATAAAATGTAAGTGTGACAACAATATTTAACATGATATTCACAAGATCCAAGGCTCATTGCATGTGGAGCATTCATAAACACTCATTGCGCTTAAGTTAGGACGAGTAAACCCTCATTTTACTTTAATTATCATGTGTAAACCCTCATTGAATGTGACATATCATGATACTAATTTTTACCCAAAGCATTGGAGGTCTGTCAGGGAACACCCTTTATAAACATTTGATTTCATGCATAAGTGTGGCCCGTACCTCATAAAACATAGATTCATTAAACATCATAATTTATTCCAATAATATTATATGTAGAATATATAAATTTATGTCCTAAATCAAAAATTACATTCAAATAGAAGTGAATTACTTTGATAGTGAAATGAGTATGTTATTCACTTACATGATGATTTTGGCATGGGAAATTTTGGTTTAACTTTGGCAGCATAACGACATCTAATAGAAATTGTAAAATGGTTTAATGAGAGGGAAAATGGTTTATAATCACATATATATTAAATGTATAGTAATAGTGTGATGGAACCTAACAACCTAACTTATTTAACGGAATTTTGAATCATAATATAAAATATTTTCTTGAATGTAAATGAGGAGATGGAAATCCCTTATAGAATTTCAGCATGGAAACGGGTGTACATGGGAGGAATTACTAATATAGAAAAGGGACTATCATCATTAAAACATATGTAGGTAATTATAGGAGAGTTAAAAAATCATACCCTAACACTTTTAATTGAAGAAAAAATTTCATAACAATATAAGAAAACACTGACATAAATAATGAATGATGGAAAGTGAGGATCCCTTACTATGAAGTGTGATCCCATAGGCTTGGGAGAGGAATCATAGAGGCTTCTTGGGATATTGGGGTTCCTTGGTATGATTATTATAAGAGGATTGAAGTGGTTGGTTTAGCTATAAGTGGTTGGAGTGAAGATTAATGGGTGATTGACTGGGTTTATATATTAAAGGAGAGGGAATTGTTTATTATCTATGATTTAGACAATACAAATTTAACTAATCAAAACCACAAACCAACCCACGTTTTTTGCCCATGGTTTTTTCAAAAAGTTATGGGAAAACATTATTTTATATGTCCAATGTCCATAATTGTTAAAATATTAGGCTTACTTATGTTTTGGAGAGTCACACTCTCAAAATATAATTTTAAAATGTTAAAATATTATATAAGTCATAGAGGGTCCACCAATGCATCATAAAATTAATTAAAAAAAATATAAAATCACATTATTTTAAAGGTAAAACATATATTGGATGAATTTACCTTTTATGATATTTTATTACACCGCTATCGTGTCACTATGATTCCATAATACATATTATATATTTAAATGATATTTAATTTTTACCAAAAAATTAGACTGTCTCAAAAAATTATAAAAAATACACTATTAGATAATTTCTACATTATGAATCCAAAAATAATATTTTTTTATAATACTAATTTTATAAATATGTGAATTTTTAATTTTTAAATAAAACTGAGATTTAAAAAATATTCATGGTTTTTGAAAAAAATAGTTTTCAAACATTAAAAAAATTACAATTGTATTCATAATTATTATACGATCATTTATATTTAATAAAAGTAATTTAGTAATAATATTTTATTAGAAAAAATTTAATTAAAAAATCCATTGATTCATCAAAATATATTTCTCAATTTAATTTAAATATTAACTAAAAATATTATTTGGGCTTTAAAGACCATTTACAAATTATCAATAATAAAATTAAGGTATACACTTTATACAAAAGATTAATTCACATGATCATAATTCTATGTTTTTATTACCTAACCTCGTTTAATGCCCGCATAAGTCCAAAGGGTAAGGTGTGGAATGGTGATGGACTATGGGGTGGCTCGGATAACATCGCTCAGGTAGTAATCTCTATTAACATCAACTTCTCTCATATGAAATTCGGTTCAAGCTTCACGTGTTGAAGCTCGTCTTGGACTTGCTAAATAGAAAAGCCCAGTGATGCTACACTCATTCCGAGCTCTAAAAAATGGGCTTGGTATAGAGCAATTCTACTAGATATTGTCTTCTCTTCCATTGTCTGAGTAAATTGGATTTGTTAAAGCCCTATATTTATACTAATCAAGTTATCACTGTTTGATGGCTATATCAGAAATGGTAACAATTCATAACGGTATTTTAAAATACAAAAACATAAAACCAAGGATTTGCATATGTTTTATATAACCATTTAAATAATAAGAAATTTAATTAGATCAAGAGAAATTTTCATTAATAAATGTTTGGGTCGTTACAATCTTCCCCCCCTTAAGAAATATCACCCTCAAAAGTTTTTTTCCACAAACTATCAGGAAAACATATGAAATTACTTCTCCTTTATCACTTCAACATGGTCTTCAATCCTTCTGGTTGGCATTTCATTCGAATAGAATATGTTCATGCATCATGATCATACCTCAATATTTTTTCAAAATCATCTACTTATATTATCCAAAAAATCATCATCCATCATGGATTATATCGATAAAAGCATCAATAAGTCATAAAAAAGGTATTTCAGACATATAGTTTTGAGACATCTTATTAAACAAGTTTTCTATAAAGCAGTCTTATTGATTCAACTTCAAAGATATCCAAATACGGTTTTGGTAAATCTTTTCTGTATTTACCCAAAGGAGAAAATCTTTAATTTGATTCATATAGGCTGCTCGGAGGACTCCTTCATTTGCATAATTTTGAAAATCATTTAGTGCATCATAATTTTGAAATAAGGAGAATAATTTAAGAAGACCCTGATGGTACATACAACGGTTAGCATGGTACGAACATTGAGAGATCAAGATTCTCCAATAGACAGTACTTGATCCTTGAAATAATATTGCAATGATAGAGGTATTGGATGACTCAAAAATTTGTTTTCATATAACATGGATATTTTATATAGTTTCAAATTCATCTAAGAATTACTTTAGGATAATCACTCTAATATGTTATTCCGAAAGAGAGCGAATATTTGTTCGTGATCTTCCTCATTCAATGATTTAGTTATAAAAAATAAAATTCAATTTGGGGGATTGAATACTTGGCTAATAATAATGTAAAAATAAAAAAATTAGACATTTAAGGATAAACATGTATTGTATGTCCTAACATATGATACCCTATGATTCAATATTGGTTATACATAATCTATTTTATAACATATATTCTTATGAGTATTTTATTAAGTTCCCTAAATAATTTCTTGTGATAAGATTATGAATTTACTAATGAATATCCCACCAAGAGTGAAAAACCAAATGTGAAGAAAGGCTCGTTGTCGTGCACATGTTCTCATTCGAGTCTAGCTCAAAGTGATGTTCTCTAGTTTTACCCCAAGATACATCTATGCCAGATCCACCTCAACATGTCTGTATCCAGATAGGGATATTTTTTCATGATAAACAACTTACTATATAATCACAAAAATTTAAGGATTCGTTTCTTATACTTAGTATTATCCCTACAGAATTCACTAGTTTTTCTAATCATAATCCCAAAAACTAACTAAACATATCCTATGATACCAACTATAACAACTCTGATTTTTATTTAACACTTAAACATAATTTATTACATAAACATGAACCTTAAAAAAATCTGAGGATTGATAGATGTAGTGTCTTGGAAAATTTGAAACATTACATAACAACTTAGAACATACATTACCACATATTTATTGAAAATTCCTTTTACATGACCACAACATTCATTCGTACTTAGCATTGCATGAGATAACCTGAGGACATGTATAAGAATAGGGTGAGCTATAAATCCTAGTAAGGGATCAAATATGGAATAACGTGGAGAATAAAATACATGTTGGGAAATAGACACATCAGTGAAGATTAAGATAATCATGAACAAAAAGGCCGGATATACCATGATTATCATTACATGGAAGTGTGGAAACAACATTTGACATGATATTAGCATGAGCCAAGGCTCATTGCAAGTGGAGCAAGAGTAAAACATAATTTCTCATGAATAAGCATGAGTAAACCCTCCTTGAACATGAATTTTCCTGAGTAAACCCTCATTTCACTGGATGTATCATGATACTAATCTTTACCAATGCAATAGAGCGCTATCAGGGAGAACCATTTATAAACATTTTATTTCATGCATTAGTGTGACACATGGATCATACAACATGGATTCATTAAACATAATAATTTCTTCCATGAGTAAGAGATGTGGGGTGTATAAATTTAAGTCCTCAATCAACAAGTACATGTGTATAAAGTAAAATACCCAAGATAGAGAAATGGGTATGGTATTCACTTACCTGATGATTTTGGCATGTGAATGTTTTGTGTAACTTTAGCATCATAACGAGGTCAAATTGAAATCATAAATGTGTTTATATGAGAGAAAAGGGTATCTCATAATTTATACATTAAAAGGGATTTATGGGGGTTATTGAACATAATATGCTAACATATGTAAAGGAATTTAGATGCATAATATAAAAATAATTGATTGAATGTGAATAATGAGAGAGAAATACCTTATAAATTTTTGGCATGGTAATGAATATACAAGTGAGGAATTAATGAGAGAGAAAGGGGTATCTCATTATTAAAAAATAAGGATGGAATTATAGGGGCGGTTTTAAATCATACCATATCATTTATAATTTAATATAAAAGGGCATAACAATGTAAGCAAACATGGACATAAATAATGATTTATGGAACGTGATGATCCCTTACTTGGAAGTGTGCTACCAAGGGCATTGTAGAGGCTTTTTGTGAGGCATATTGGGAGCTTAAGGAGCCTTGGGAGGATTATAGAGTTACAAGGTAATAGGTTGGTCAAGAAAATAGTGGTTTTAGGGAAGAGGAATGGGAGATTGAGTGGGGCTATATAGGAATGGAGAGGGAATTCATTATTATTTAGGTTTTGGAAACTACACATTAAACTAATGAAAACAGCAAAACAACCCGTGGTTTTTGCCCATGGTTGTTGAATTAGGGAAGTATAAAATATTATTTTATAAATAAAATGGTCGTACTTATTAAAATACTAGGCCTCTATATGTGGAGGTGAGTCACACTCTCAAAGAAGTAATTTTAAATTGTTAAAATGTTTTATAAGTTTTGGAGGGTCCACCAAGGTATCATAAAATTAATCAAAAAATATAAAATCTAATTATTTTAAAGTAAAAAAATATACTGGACCAATATTTATTTTATATTATTTTTTTATATAATTATTGCATCATTACGATGTCATAAAAAACATTATATATTTTAATGTTATTTAATTTTTACCCAAAAAAGCGAATGTCTCAGAAAATTATGAAAATTTCTCCATTAGATAATTTAGACATTGTAAATCCAAAAATAATATTAATTTAATATAAATAATTTTATAAATATGAGAATTTTTAATTATAAAACAAAAATGGGCATTTATTGAAAATTCATGTGTTTTGACAAAAAGAGCTTTCAAACCATAATAAAAATTAAAATTGTATTCATAAAAATTATAAGATCATTTATATTTAATAAAAATTAATTTAGTAATAATATTTTTAAAAATATTATTTAATTAAAAAATCCAATAATTTTGAAAAATATATTTCTTAATTGAATTTAAATATAAACTAAAAATACAATTTGTGGTTTAAGAACCATAAAAAAAGTAACTATACTAAAATTAATTTATATTATTTATACAAAATATTTTTTACATGGTATCATAGTTCTTGTGTATTGTTACATAACCCCTTATAATTCTCACACAATACCTAAGGGTACTGTGTGCGATGGTGATAGAGTCTCGGGGTGACTTCAATAACATCACTTGGGTGGTAATCTTTATTAACTTCCACTTCTCCCATAGGTGATTCTATTCATGTTTAACGTGTAGAATCTTGGCCTGGGCATCGTCAAGAGAAAAACCCAGTGATGCTACCTCCTTTCTAAGCTCCAATAAATGGAATTTATATGCAGAAATTCTAATAGATGAGGCCATCACTTCCTTTGTCTGAGTGAATTGAATTTTTTAAAGCCCTACATTTATTCTTATAATGTGATCACTCTTTAATTGCTATATTAGAAATTGTAACAATTAATAATGGTATTTTAAAATAAATAATCATAAAACAAAGGAAGTGAATATGTTTTATATAACCGGTTTACATAATAATAAATTTAATTAGATGAAGATGATTATTCACTAATAAAAGTTTGGGTCATTTCATGGAAGAAGGGGATCACTAGATGGATCATGAATTAGGGCCTTACATATCACATAATCATATTCACAAATTGGAGAATGTATCCTAGATACATCATTAATATTATCATGGAGTACCACCATCAAATGATGGTATATTTATATATATCAACAAAAATGGAGAGATGACTCAAGATGGATGGTCAAATACTCAATCATATATTTGGAATATACCATTTTCCCTTACAAAAAGCGTCTCAGGGAGCCCAGTCAACAAGCAGGTAATTAGGGTCCTAGTGAATGGATATGTGAGCCGCCCATACCATCAATGGACTCCCTGGCCTTAGAACCACTGTCGAGACACTTCGACATTATTTCCCTAAACCCAACCAAATCTATTAAGAGAAAACATCTGGAAAATTTCCCAAAGAAAAAAACCTCTAATACCACTTTGTCACAAACCAAACCATGATATGGCTCGAGCCACAGCAACCCCAACTCTGACTCCATATGCCAAGTGGTGGTGACTAGCGCTGAATGCACAAAAATCTCGGGGAGGCCTTTTTCTATGAACCTGTACACACACACACATCCAACTCAAAGAAAATGTAAAGTGGAAAAGGAACAAAAGATTTAAAAATGCTAAAAAAACCAAAAAATGCATGAAACACTAAATAGAATAAGTATAATACAAAAAATTGAAAAGGAAAAATGGAAAAATAAATTACCAACAAGAAATGTTCCACAAAATGGAAGTAACAAAAATTTATAACAATTTAGAGAGCCTTTTTCCTAGAACCCAAGATACAACCATTGTATGTGTTCTAAGTGCTAGAATCCCTATGCTCCTCCAAAGTCATGATCAACCTTTTTGTCATCTGTATAGGTAATTTCACATGAAGGAAGATCCCAAATAAGGGTGAGTATAATGATACTTAGTAGGATGCCCCAAAAATGTGAACGGGGTCGGTAAGAGATATTATAAAGAGGAAAGCATTAGATAGGGAAAGGTATAGTAAATGGAGTGCATCTCAATCCAACTATGGAGTGAAGTAAGCTCTAACAAACACTAGTAGCTAAAAACAGTGAAGAGAGGAACTTCTCAATGAGTCTTTTCTACCTAGAGTTGGAGAGTACACTCATACAAACATCAGAAGAAATACATTGAATGCATGTGGCATACCATGTGTGTCTTCAAATCTCCTAGAAGGAGATATCCAAAACCCCCAGGAGTGGTTACTAAAATAGGATATACAGATATATATATATATATATATATATATATATATATATACAGTAAGTCAAAGAACCCCAAATGAAAGAGTAAGGGGATCTCCATATCACAGCTCGAGCATAGAAATTGAGTAGTCAATAGTCCCATAAGTTACCGCCGGGTATGCCCAATATCCTACACAACTTCCCTACACCGCAATTCAAAGGGACTCAATCACCACAGCTTGTTACTATCCACTTTGGGTGGAACTATCTCATTGTCCCGTTTTAGGTCGCATCACATGGATGCATATTAATGGGAAACGTGTCCCTCTTCCTCAAGAGCCCAGAGGTTTGTTAAATCATACTTCCTCACTATGTATCATAGTCAACAGGTCATGTTCGAATTTCGGGGACCAATTCCCATCCTAGATTAATGATTCCACTCATCATCAGGTATCTGTTCCCTTGTACATCAGGGGGTCATCACCCAGATGTCGATGGGGTCGCACTGCCTAGCCTCGCTGGAGGGTACTGCCCAGCAAGCATCATTGACAGGACCCACATCCCAATCCCACTGGAGGAAATCCAAAAAATGCCATCGAGGAAAACTTCCTAGAGTAGATAGAGGTATGCTCGGAACTGCCATTGGGGACCACTTCCCATCCCAGAAGGAGGTAATCCCAGAACTACTCTAGTCAACCATTCTAGATGATACCTCTTGGAAAGCATTCAATATTACACTGACCATCCCAACTAGATGGTACCTCTCATAAAAAAATTATTGTACTCATCGGGTTCCACCTAGGATTTTCCTCACACCTAGAACAACTCGTATCATACCTTGGAAGCCACTATGAAGGGCACCGTCATGTTCCACGTGGAAAATTACCTAGTATAGGTTACTCACAGTCCGAAATCTAAGACCAGAGAAGGAGATATGAGATATGGAATATTCGTAAAGTGGTACACAAAGTGTGTGGAGCACACAAGATGTGTGTCCCCACCTCATATCCTAGTGTCGTACATAGCCATACTCAGGTACTAAAATGTGAACATGTACCACCATCCATGCCAAGGTACTCCAAGAGTACATGAAACATCTATTCAAAACGTTGATGTGAACACGATTCTCATCCTTGATCCAAATGGACAAATACATAATTCGGTTACATGCTTCAACAAATGGCCCTAGAATATTTAACCATATCTCTTTATACAACTTCTCTTCACCAATAGGAGTGGTTGTAGATCTATGTCAAGGGTTATCTTCAAACACAGTAGATGTATCTTCCACTGATATTCCTTTCATGTTTTAACAATTAATTAGTCCCTGAAAAAGATTCCACACATCCAAATAGATCACATAGTTGTGATCCCCATTGAAAAACAAATGGGGTCGTATACTCATTCATCCAAAATGAATACCCAGGAAGAATGATGTATTTCACAATAATAAGTGTGAATTGTCCCTCGTGGGGACAACACCTCATTTTATGTTTAAACACTCAAATTTATTATTGAAAATTCCACCCAAATACTAGTGTCACATCACCACTGATAGTATGTTAATTTAATGCCGCATGTTGATGCCACATTTGAAACAAATACCAAGAATAAGAATATAATTATTATTTTTATTATTAAGATTTAGAATTTCATGCAAAAAAACCATGAAACCGAATATTAAAAGTCCCAAACTAATATAAAAATATCATTCTTGATAAGAGGAACTTCAGGCCATAGACGGTGCGTCAATCAGATGCTCGATTTGGGAGATATAGGTATTCAAATCCATATAGACTGAATCAAACTAGTTCAACCCATTCTGGATAAACCACTCTACCTAGGCTAGCCCACTTCAGCCGGCCTGGATTGTTTCTCTATCCCATTTCCAAGATGTTCTTTCTAAATCTCTCTCATTGTATCCCAGAACACTCTTGACCTACCCCATTGGTGTGCCACCTTAGTTGCCCACTACAAGAACTGGTCATGCTATAACGTTAACGCAATGGCTCGCATCACCTGACCCCTATCTGCCCTCAGTTACCTTGTCTGATTTCCAACGACCTCGCCCCATAGCCTCCTCCTCCCACTGAACTCGGTTTCCATCATGAGCCGCCACTACCCTATATATTGTATGCACTGGGCACCTCACACACCCAATGTATCGCAGTCCAACTCACAACTAACTGTGTCGGGCCCCGTCCTGCCTCCTCTCAACTAGCCACATCATCTTCGAAACCTCTGCCTCTATGCAGCATGCTACCTCAATAAGACACTAGTGGTCGATGCCCCTCTGGTTCTCTATTCCTCGGACCACCGTAGCTGCTCTTATCATTAAATTTCAATACAGTTAGAAGATTTGTGACCTTTTTTATGAAGGATTCACAGAACCATCCTCCACTCATCAAACGGTCTAAAATTCAATATTATGAAAATAAAATGGAAATAACTGCAAATAACTGACCAATAATGTTGATTCAAACATGGTTCAAGCATGGATCAATGGTCATGTTATTGCGGATATCGATGATTGATAATAAAACAAATGAAACAATTGAAAGTTGGAGTATTTTTTATTGAAACCACAAAATGGATATCAAAAGTGGAAGAATCATACATCTAATTTGTCAATCATTGTTGGAGACACTTCCACTGCACTCTGGGATCAATCCGACAAGGTTTTGATGAAGATTTATCCTAGATTGGATGAATAGCAGTTGAGATAGGAGAGAGATATAATAGTTAGAGAGAGTTTGGAAAAGGGCTAACCGAAATACCAAATCCAAAAATATCTATTTATATGATCACTACTCAGGACATAATCTTAAATTCCCGCACCCCTACATTTTATGTCGTGCCTAAAAAACACCTCATTTTAAACTCAATGGAGGTATCAGATTTACAATCTAAATCCCCTATAAGATGTTAATTGATATGAAATCAAGGGTAAAATAATATAGTTAAAATTATTTTATACAATATTTTTTCCCTGGGTGACTTTTCTCACAGATGTCTTGCACTTGAAAATGTTATTCCCCACCTAAGGTAAATGCCGCATTGTAGACTCATTCATGGACTTGGATTTCGGATCAAAATTTCTATTTAAGAGTTTTTACATTTCCATTGCATGCATAGTGTAAAATATACTTAATATTTTTATTAAATTAATTTCGATCACACTGGGCTTTGGAAATGGCACGTCATCTCATCGTCTAGATTTGGAAATATAAGATGAAATCTTCCAATGTCTTGTAAAAAAACTAGCTCTCTACAATAAGGGTTAAAAATGATCCAAAAATTTTCTAAATAATATTATATAGAAATATTATGAACTAATATTTTTATGGTTTAAAATTGCTATATTTATTATCCTAGTGGAATGAGAAAAACATATGTTCAATTATTTCATTTCTAAATATCCAAGTGTGTCCTCTCTGCTGCTTAAAAAAGGCCACCCACCATCTTCTTGTTCACTCACTATCAAGACCCATTAGATCAAACATAACCTACCCAAATCAATTCATTAATTTCCTCCCTTAATCCTTTAATCCATAATTTTTCATAAATCTGACATATAATAATTTTTTTAAACCAACATAAGTTCTCTGAAGAAGAAGTAATGTCATTAATCGAGTGTTTAGTTTTATTTCATCTCTCACGTCAATAAAATATTATTTATCCATGATGATATAATAAAATCAGTATAATAAATTTATGGATATGTTATTATGTTAGTATAATGATTTAAAATCGTCCCCCTCCGCTAAATTTCAAATGAAAATCTTGATTGTGTGTACGACGTGCTTCCACCTCACAAACTGACATAATTTTTTCCCCTCACAACTTCTGAAGGATTGATATATTAGAGTATTTAATTTTTATATATTATATTTATGATATTATAATACATACATTATTACAATATCATATATAATTTATTTGATTCTACTATATATATAATATGTTGATGTCTTTAATGTGTAGGGCAGCCTATCAGCTCATGAAGGGATGTGAATAGTTTTTAACATACGCTTTACATGGAAGGTAATGAGGTAAAAAATTATTTTTATATGTTAAATAAATGAAATATAAACCATTATATTAAATTAATATATCATATAAAATATTATCTTATCATCCATTGAATAATTGATAATGTCAGTCATGTGTATGGAAGATTATCTCCATGCGAAACGATGTGATTCATTTTTTCATATCATCACATGGATGGTATTTGTAAGGATATATAATGAAATAATATGATATTTATGAAATATTTATTATCATATATTTATAAATTTACACTTTAAATCCAGCCATTTTTATCTTTTAAAAAAAATTCATGAGTACGTACTCCTTTCCATCTCTATAATTGTAACATAGTTCATTTCTCATAACTATATTTCATTGTTTGTTTAAAAAATATAATTAAATTATAAAAATTATAATAATATAACTTTTTAAATTATAATGTTGATTAATTAATAATAACTTTTACCCTTGTCAACATACCAAAGTGATTTTGACCATATGAGTCGTTTATCATTACAATATCTAATGTGAAATTAATGGGTTAAGTAATATAATATTAAATGGTAAAAATTAAAATAAAAAGAATAAAAATTGAAAGTATTTCATAATAAAGTGAATAAATAACATAATTGTATTATTTAGGATGATAAATAATGCACGTGATAATTCAGTCTCATGGTACGGGATCCCTCTAAAGCACCCTTTCTGTTGGGTTATAAACCTTCTCCCTCTAACTCATTTTATCTATATGATATTGTTATATAATACCTCTAAATTATATACATATGTCTCCAAAATATATAATTACCTTATTATAAATTTAGTTTATTAGTTAATAAATGTATTAAGATCATTTTTCAAATAATCTAGTGGTAAAATTTCCTTTATTTAGGATATGAAGAAAGATTATGCATATCATTTTATATACTTGGGTAATTCATAAGTTATGTATTATTATTGATTACATAATGTGTCACCATAGAACATGAACGTGTTTTTTTAGGTGAAAATAGATAGTGATATAACGAATTAGAAAAAAATTAGTCACATGGGTCGTCATGTATGAGATCAGAGTGTATACCAAATCCATTAAGGTACTTTTTCCACCATGTGATATTCTCTAGTATGTTAACCGTGACTAAATTTTATGTTATTTTATATATTCATTTCATATTTCCAATGATTACATTATCTTATGTGTCACATTCATGAATTGTTTAATGTTAAATTTTATTTAATTTCCATTCATGCTTCGTTTTAGTGGTTTCCCAAACATTTATGGAGGAATGGTGAATTTTAATGAATTGGGACAAACCGTGAGCCCAATTCGGGATTTAAAAACAAATTTTGATTACTATATAAATCCTTAATTTTTCAAAAAATTTCATCCATTACAATTCCTACTTGTTATACCCTGACCTATTAACACCATAATATTATTTTGGACCATTTATGAATACGTAATCATAATGGATATGGGTTTTTATTTAAGGGATTCAGCCTCCCCGAAAGCTCATTTCCAGTATTAATTTTTTTAATTCATTAATATCTCCTTGAATATTTATTTGTCTTAGGTTATTCCAACTCTCACCCAAGCCCACATAACCAAAGCGCTCCCCCATGCTCTCCTCCCCCTCTTTGAAGCTCAGTTTCATGGCCAATTTGAATGAATCTTCTCTTAATGTCTCAAATCAAACATATTTTAAGAGGTAAATTGATATTTTCACAACTCCTTAATTTCTCACCCTTTTTCCCCCACTAAGGTTCCAATGTGATCTCTTCAAACTTTTCCAAATCCACCCTTTAATGTTTGGTTGTTTTCAAATCCATATACTAGTGTATTTGGGGTTATTTCATCAATATATTTCAACGTAAGTGATTCCTTCTTGGTCACTTCATTTTTCCTTAGAGTTTCCTCCCTCATTAATTATGTTCTAAAATGTCCAGAAGTTAATATTTTAACCTTGGGTTTGATTTGGTATCTTTTCGATCAAATGTTGTGGTATATGTCTGGATTTATCTTCCTTATGGTGCAGCGGTGAAGTGGTTGATGTTTTGCACCAGGATTTGGGGGATTCACACTTTTGATAGGTGGTTCCATGTGTAAACTATTATTGATGAGTTAGATTACTATATTTACACCTTGTTCATATTATTCATATGCTGGCTGTGGAGTTAAAATTGTTTATGAATGATTTGGTTATGTGTTTAATTTTATAGTTGCTTTTTAAATCGAAATTGGGTGTTTTCGTTTGTAACTCATGGGTTATTATTTGGGTATATTTCAAAACATATGAAATTTGATTATTAAATCTTTTTTGGCCTGCCATTTCTGGTTTGGTAATGTATTAGTGTCATGTGGGCCTTGGAAGGGGTTTTTTTAAATTGTTCGTTGTGTAAAACATTGTTATACTTATTGAGAGCATTTTATGAAAAATGGTGTTTTCATATGAATCTTTCGTGGGATTATCCATGGTGATTTTATAACACCATAATGTGGTTTTACAAATGTCTCTAGGGCTTATAATTCTACATTTTTAGTGTTTTGGTTTGGTTTTTTCCTTGAAATACGGGTTTTAAATAGGCTTTATGAGCAAAATATAGGGTATACTATTTGGAATTGGTTTATGAAAGATTTAAATAATTTAATGATTTATTTAAGTGGTGAAACAATATTAGAAAAATATTGTTGAGTGTTTATATTATGAAATGGAACATTTTAAATGTGAGAGGGTCTCTTTTGTGATGTGTTCCCTCTTGAAAATGTTTTACAGAAATGTTTGAAGGATTTACTAAAGTGTGAAACAGATGTCAATGTGGTTTGGGATGTTTTGTGTTTGTGTGATGTGAAAAATGGAGTTTGGATATGAAAAGGTGTATTATGTAACATGTGAGAGGGTTGTTATGTGATTTTTAATATACTGTAATGGTTTTATAAAATTGTTTAATGGATTTGTGGAAGTGTTAATGAAATTTGAAAAGTGTTGTGGGCTATTTTGCTATGAGTCAGATTTCAAATCAATTAGAATGAAAAGTGGTCTTTGTGACTTGTGTTGTATACATGTGGGCTGTTAGGTGAATTGCATAGGAGGAAATGATATTTCCATTTGAAAAGTATATTTCTTGACTTGTTGAACTTATTTGAGCACAAAGTAAAACCCCGAGTATCTTGGTGGTTGGATGTGTACTACTACGCTAGTGAATCTGTGGGGTTTGGCCTCAGTTTTACTTAGCATGATTGACGATTGAAACTCTAACTAATCTATGATGATGATGGTTGGGGACAACCTGGTTATTGGTATGTTCCCTACTAGAGGAATGTTCATAAGAACAGATATTTGTGATGGTTACTATCACCGAGATACGAGGTACCTGGGACCCACAATGAGCTACTGCCTAGGGGTTATTTCCTATTTCTTGTGCTCATTAGATCCCATATACTTACCATTGGCATACGGTATATTTGGATGGAAAATTCAGTAGCTTTGGAATTTATTTTAAAAGTGTTGATTCCTTTAATTTTCCAACTTGTAAAGAGAATTTTTTTAAGTTGCATCTTTTAGAAATTTTAACTAGAAATTACATTTTTTAAAACATGATTTATTTTCGTCATTTAATGTGTATCACATGGAATATCATAGTGGTGGTATCCTACTAGGCATTGGATCACACCCTACTTACACCCTTGGGGGTATGTAGACTTGGTTATTTTTGTTGTCACGGGTTGGGTGCAGTTTTTAGTTCCAATAGTTTTGGTTTCTAGCAGGTCCAGGGTGGTGAAGTCTTGTGGAGATGGCTTGAGGGCGAGGGACCTTTCCATAAAGGTTCTTAGGATGTTTTATTTTGGGTTTTTACCTTTTTTATAGTCTTGTTGAGTTGTTTTAAAATATGTAATTCAATTCTGATTTTTTGTAAAAGATTATTTGGTTTGAAAAATCCAGATTTGATCTATTGGATTATTTTTTTTGTTTTAAGTTTATAAACTCATGTAAATGATTCACAATTCTCATTTTATGATACATTGGCACTTTTTCCAGAATGTGGGGATCGGAAATGCCCTTCGATCCTTGTCATGGTTTGGGTTTGGTGCTGGTTTTGGTGGCAATCATATTTGATTCGTGATAAAATGGTATCAGAGGAGGTTCAAGTTAACCCATTTGCTCACGTTATTTGAGGAACAGTCGGGGATAGTCTAGAGTTAGGATTTTTGGGACTTGGTATTTAGGTTATGGGTAGTGTGCCAAATGACCACACCTCAGGATAGGATTCGAGTCGCCAGGGGAAGTCAAGGTTTATATGAGTCCATTGATTTTCTTGGATTGATAATGATTAGGTGAAATGAAAAGAGAGTTTGGGTAATGGTCTCTGTGACTTTTCATGGTCTGGAAATCCATGTGGAGCCAGGGACATTTACCTAGAACACTCTCTATGATTTTGAAGTGATTGGAATATGGCCTTCAACAATATGCCCAAGTCACCCACTGAAACTAGTTTCTTCTTGCACTGCCTTGTGTTCTTTAATTTTGAAATCATGGAAAATTGGTTTTAAAGTAAATTGGTTTTAAAAAGCATAATGTTTTTTTTGAAATCATTATCTAATAAATAGGGAATGGTTGGATTTTTGAAAATGGAGATCTGAATTTTCTAAATTGTATTGGAATAGAAATTGGTTTGTTTGCACCTCTTTTGAAAGCATGAACTATGTCAAGGTTGGTTTGGAAAAAGTGGTTCCAATAGAGTTTTCTAAACTATTGAAAGGTGTTTTAATGGGATGATAGGTTTTGCAATTTTTGTGAATTAAATGAATATGAGTTTTCAATGGAATTATGGCGCCTTTATGAAAAGATTTTTTAATGTGGAAATTTGGGTTCGATTTCGTGGTTAGCAGTCTTGAGAAAAATTATGTATTGGTTGATTGTTTTGGTTTTGAAATGTGGAATGAGTTTTTTTATTAACCTTTGGTATTTTTGTGGGAGACCACATGAAAGGGGTTATATGGGATGATGGATGGTTAATGTAATGACTGGATGATTTTCAGGATGGATATGAGGAGGGTGCTCGGTGTAGCACAGAAACATGCATGTGTGAGGCACATGGGGTACCATTGGTGGATACGCTAACCGTTAAACCAGATATTTTCAAAAAGATGATTTTAAAAGAAAAACATGATGTATTGATGACTAGTTTGGGATGGTTCATATTATGTGTTTTTGAAAATTTTGATGTTGTTGGATGTTTTGAGTCTAAGAAACACTCCTATTTGAACAGTCTTTTGGGTTTTTGTTTGGTCAGTAAGCTGTGTTGAAGGGATGGTTAATGGTATCTTCTATGAAATGTTTTGGGACGCCTTTATGGTGGTTCCCTTCATGTTTTTTGATCTAGATTGTGGGGTATCTAGACCAATGGTCCATCTTGGTTGTTTCCTTGGGTTCAATTGTTGGATATGTTACTCCCCTTTAAGGGTTAGTGCACAACTGAAGTGAAACATGGATTGTTTCATCGTTTGAAGACCCTCTAGCTGATCAATATAAAGAATCTTCTTCTTGAGATTTTTATATTCAGTCTATAGCCTTTGCTTTCTTGGATTGGTGTATCCTATTTTAGCTTGACATTGATAAAAGTATGTTTGAAGGAGACCTTAGCCTCTAAATATTCTTGATTTTTCGAAGGTGGAAGTGGTCTGTGGTTGTTAGCCGGGATGAGTATCTGGATGGTGTCTAAGAGTTCATCTCAGTCCTTCATAGTCTCTTAAAAGAAAGAGTTTACATTAAACTACCAGTGTGGGAAATATGGAAATGAGAGGATATTTGTGCACACTTTCTAGAATTTATTGTTGTTTTGTGATGATGTATATGGTCCCTCTCTATGTACTGTTTATATCAGTCGCCATGGTCCTATTCTGTGACACCTTGTGATGTTAAGTACTCGATTGACCATAAGATGAAAGTCATGCAATACTCTAAGAGTCCTTATAATTTTGGGAGAATTTATCCCTTGGAAGAACATCTAAATCATCAATTTTAGAAGAAGGTGAGTATATGTGTTATTTACTTCTATTGTTTCTCACCCGAAGAAACATGTTATGATGTGTGTGATTCTTCTGTGCCCTTGTTTCTATGAAATATCAGGGTAGGGTAAAGTGAGTCTAGAATGTGTTATGTTTTAGAAAAATTATTGGGGATTGTAGTGTTGTTTTTGGTGGTACTGAAAGAGGAATTCTTTTTTAGGGGGTTTCCAAAGCCTAACTATGAAGGTGAAGGTGATTCAATCTTTTGAGCTCCATCCATAGGTCTCAGAGAGAAGCTGGATCATAGTCAGGGAAAATACTAGGGTCGTTTAAACCCATGTACAATGTCCTATAATAAGCATTAATGATAGGAAGAGTTTAAACCTCATGTGACATCATCTTTCTTCTTTTGTTCCCGTCTAGTGGAAATAGGTGGCGGGCCTTGTACCCATGTCATCGCCTAATGTACTTCCCTCCCCCTTTGGTTTCCATTGAGTCATTAGAGAATGGTTGGGAATTTGGATAGAGAGGTTGAGGACACAATTTGGGTACGATTAGTAGTGACAGTGTTCCAGGAAGCCATGCTGAATGAATGATTTACACAGTTAGTGAACCATTTCCCAAACCGTGCGACTAACCCTACACCCTTCCAAAATCTTTAAATTTTTTGGGTCTTTCTCTGTCGGCCCATGCTGGTTGGATAAGAAGGTTGGTTCTTATAGTGGGAAGACCCACTATGATTCTCATGTATGTTCCTTCATAAACTTTGATGGAAATTTACTCTTTGTACTAAGGAGTCCGTTCAGGCCTCCCCTGTTAGTGTCCTAATTCTGTCTTGGAAACATATTGGTTGTCTTTTAGGGTTGGGAGCCTATTTGTGTCCCCTCATACCAACAACTTAGATTTATCTATGTTATTGGTTTGGAAGTTGGTAGTCTCGTTTGCAACTATCTATCTAAAAAAAACTTCCTTAAGTAAACTTTGGGATTGGAGAGTGTCCAATGGTTTAGTTAAAGTATGGTATGTTTAACCTTGTTTGATGTTGTTGTTCGTTTGGATGAATTTTTTGAGTCTTGTTTGGATAGTGATTGAGGAGTTTTATTTTGGGATAAATTATGAATGTGATAGACCATTTTAGGAATGTGGTGTATTTTTTGGTTGTGAGAGTAATCATTCCTTAATTGATCATTCGAGGTGTTTTGGCCCTTGGGGGCGAAGCTTGGAAAAGAAGTACATCTTGGTTTATCGGTATGTTTGGTATTTGTATTTCTACTTACTGTGGCTTTCCTGGGATGGAAATTCTTCATGGTGGGTATAATTTTCACATAAATAACTTATTTTAAAATTAAATTTCATTTAATTTCCATTCATTCTTTTTTGGGTGTTTCCCAAGATTTTATGGGGGAATGAGTGAGTTTTCATGAATTGGTCTAAACTATGATCCCAATTCCAGATTTAAAAATCAATTTTAATTCCTTTAAAACTATTTCAATTTTTAACATTTTTCATTCATTAAAATTCTTACTTTTCATAACCATACCTAATTACACCACAATTTTATTTTGAACCATTTAGTAATCCATAATCATGGTAGATATAGGTTTTTATTTAAGGGATTGGGCCAGCCCGAAAGCCCATTTCTAGCATAATAAATATTTTTTAAATAATTAATATCTCCTTTAATATTTACGTATTTTTGGTGATTCAAACTCTCCCCTGACGCCACGTACCCAAGGCACGTCCCCAAGCTCTTATTTCCCTTTTTGGAGCTTGGTTGCATCGCGAATTTGGATGAAGCCTCTCTGAAAGTCTCAAATCACTCAGATTTGAAGAGGTAAATTGATTATTTCATAACTCCTTCATTTCCCACTCTTTTTCCCCCATTCTAGTTCCTAAATGATCTATTAAACCTTGTTAGAATCTCCCTATAATGTTTTCCTGTTTTAGAATTCATATACTTGTGTATTTGGGGTGATTTATTCAATATTTTTTAAGGTAATTGATTCTTTCTTGGATTCATCCTTTTCCCTTTGGGTTTCTTCCCTCATTCATTATGTTCTAAAATGTCCATAAGTTATGGTTAGAATCTAGGGTTTGATTTGGTATCTTTTTGGTCAAATATTATGGTCTAGGGTGGGATTTATCTTCCTTGTGGAGTGGCAGTGGGGTGGTTGATGTTTTGCACCTTGTTTTGAGGGATTCGACACTTTCGGTAGCTGGTTCCATTTGTAAAAAATTATTGATGAGTTAGCTTGAGGTATTTACTCATTTTTCATATTTCTCAAATGTTGTATGTGGTGAGAAAATTTTTTAAGATTTGTTTTGTTTAGTTTTTAATTTTATACTTTCTTTTTAAAATCAAATTGGGTTTTTTCTTGTGTAACTCATGGGGTATTATTTGGGTGTATTTCATACCTTATGGAATTGGTTTTATAAATATTTTTTGGAAAGAAAATTCTGGTTTGGTAATGTATTAGTGTCATGTCAGCCTCAGAAAGGTTTTTTTAATAGGTTTGTTGGTTCAAACATTGTTATACTTCTTGAGAGCATTTTATGAAAATGGGTGTTTTCATTTGTATCTTTCAGGGTATTATGCATGGTGATTTTATAACACTTGAAAGTGGTTTTATAAATGTCTTTAAGGCCTATAATTCTACATTGGTAGTGTTTTTTTTGGTTCTGTCCTTGAAATATGGTTTTAAAATGGGTTATATGAGCAATCATTAGGTCTACTCTTTGGAATTTTTTTATGAAGATTTCGATCATTTAATGATTTAAGTAAGTGGTGTAACCATATTGGAATTTTGTTTGGAATGTCTATATTTTGAAATGGTGAATTTTAAATGTGAGAGGGGATGTATTGTGATTTTTTCCATCATGAAAAATCTTTATAAATTTTTTTTGTTGATTTATTAAAGTGTGTAAGAGATGTGAAAGTGATGTGGGATGTTTTGGGTGAGTGTGATGGTAAAAAAGAATTTTGGTTTTGAAAAAAGGTTATTATGTAACATATGAGTGGGCTGTTATGTGAGTTGTAATATATTGGAATGGTTTTATAAATTTTTTTAAAAGATTTGTGGACGTGTTAAAGAAATTTGAAAATTGTTGTGGGCTATTGTGGCATGAGTCATATTTAAATCCATTTGAATGAAAATTGGATTTTGTGAATTGTGTGGTATACATGTGGGATGTTTGGTGAATTTTTTATGAGTAAATGATATTTTCATGTGCAAAGTATATTTCTTGAATAGTTGAATTTTTTTTATCACAAAGGGAAACCCCGGGTATCTTGGTTGGTGGACATGTACTAGTATGCTAGCGAATCCGTTGGGTTTGGACTCAGTTTCACATAGCAAGATTGATGCTTACAACTATATCTAAACTATGATGATGATGATTGGGTACTACTAGGTTATGGGTATGTTCCTTAATAGTGTATTTTGTATGAGAAAAAATAGTTGTGATGGTTATACTCATCGAGATATGTGGTACCTGGGACCCACAACGAGCTAGTGCCTACGGGTTATTTCCTATTGCTTGTGCTCGTTAGATCCTTTATAATTTCCCTTAGAAAACTGTATATTTGACTTGAAAATGCAATTGCTTTTGGATTTATTTTAAAGGTTTTTATTATTTAAATGATCCCTCATGAAAACTGAATTTTTTAAGTTGCATCATTTAGAAATTCTAACAATAAATTACATGTTTTTGAAAACATTCTTGCTTTTAGTCTTTGAATGTTTATCACATTGAATATCTTAGTGGTGGTATCCTACTGTGCATTGGATCACACCCTACTTACACCCTTGGGTGGAAGTATACTTGGTTTTTTTTTGTTTCAGGTTGTGTATAGTTTTTAGTTCCAGTGGTTCGGGTTTCTAGCTGGTCCTTGGTGGTGAAGTATTTGGGAGATGGCTTGAGGGAGGTTCCAATTGACATGATGGTTCTTGAAGAGGTTCCTTTTGGTTTTGTTCCTTTGTTATATTCTTTTTGATTTGTTTTAAAATATGTAACTCAGTTCAGAATTTTCTTAATAGATTATTTTGTTTGAGAACTCTATATTCCTTTTATTGGATTCTTTTGTTGTTTTAGGTTTATAAACTCAGGTAAATCATTCCTAATTATCATTTTATGATACCCGTGAACTTTTTCCAGCCCATGGGGACCGAGAATGACCTTCAAGACTTGTCATGGACAAGGATTGGTGTTGGTTTCAGTGGTGATCATATTTGGTTTGTGACATTATGATACCATGTTCCTTATAATATGCCTATTTGGGATTACTCATTTTCTTTCCCATTTAATATATCATGTTATACCACTAACTCTAATGTTATATTTACTTATTATGTTTTTCCTAAACTAATATTTTTAGATCATAACTTTATTTTCGTATTCCCTAGGGTATCCCATGATGTTTTAAGTGGTAAAATAGATTTTACAATCTCACTATTTAGAATTAAATAAGGATTCCATGTTTTATGATTTTTTTTTTGTAATTTTATCCTAGATTTTCAATGAATCTAGGACATTACAATAATTATGGAGTATTAATGTATTTTTATTTTTATCACTAATTTATTAATTTCTATAAAATATTTTTTTTTCTAAATGACACTCGTATTTATGGTCAATTTAAATTTTAACCATTGTTTAATTTATCACCTCGGTAAAGGGTTAATTCGGTTAAACATAGATGAAACCAAGTAGAAATTCCCAAATATTTCTTCCAAATTCTTTCTATATGAATGTAATTTTAACCATAAACACTGATTATCACAAAATTAGATTAATTAGCACTGTTACCAGAGAATGAACTATGTTATATTAAAATCAATGAAGGTGAAAAAATGTATTCCTTTGTGTTCTTTTTATGTATAATTTGATAAAATAGGGACCAAAACCATATTATGAATGAATGTAAGTATATAAAATGATACTAATAAAATTATTTTTTAAAAAATAAATTTATTTCAATTTTTTAGTAATTACATAATTACCTTAATTGCTTATGCAACACAGTTGAAATATTTCTCAGTTGAAAAAAACATAATAAATGATTTTAAAAAAAATTAACAGTTACATATTTTGACTGATTTAATGTGACCCATTAATTGTATTGATCTATATGATAGATTTCATAGGCTTTATATAATTGTAATTGAATTACCCCTTATCTATATGTATTTCAATATAAATTAATGGAATAGGTTTAAAATGATATTAACATTATTTTATAATAAATATTATATTTAAATGGAATAAAATTTATAAAAATATTATAATATAATAAATTAATTGTATATTGTTTCAAAATTAAACCATTGTGCTGTTTTCAGTTGTTTTTCATTTTATAGAGACATTATTATACCTTAATGGGTAGAAAACATTAATATTAGGTTAATTGACAAAAAGGTAAACTGGGTGTTAAAACTAAATGATAATCATAAAATTTTGTTCCAATTTTTCCAAATATTACAGGACTAGAGTATATAAACACATAATCATATTATCTTTGAAAATTATAAATTCGGATCCATTAGTAGATCATAATTAATTTATATTATTTTAATATTTTAAGAAATCTAAAGTCTCTATATCCCCTTAATTATAAAATATCACCCTCTTTTATTTTCCTCACATTACATTGTTGCTTCTAGGTTGACCAACCACTATAAAATTTTTTTAGCCACTTCACTAGACACATAATAAAGGTTTTTATTCTTCCAATAATAAAAACCCTAGAGCCCTTTAGATGGTATCTAAATGATTCATTTCAAAGAAGATGTATTCTCCAAAACCAATCACTTTCTTTTATATTTTTTGATCTATTATATATATGATATACTCTTTATAAAATCTGAATTTAAAAAATAATAAATTTAATGAATTTTCATTATTATTTTTAAATCACTAGTATACGACCTATTTCCCATCAAATGGTAAGTGAAAGTATCGCTCCTGTGTATATACAACTTTCCATCACCATGTAGTGATACAATAAATTTTTCATCACCATGATTTATTGATAAGTATTATGATGGGTTTGATATTAATATATTATTTTTAGGAAACAATTATGCTTAATTAATGATAAAATTATTTCTACCTTTTCACTATCAAATCCATTATAAAATAATAATGTCGCTCGTGCCTATCTATGGAGTACCACGTCCATGAGGCAATGTGATTCTTTAGTCATTTAAATTTTTATTGGACTATAATGATAGTAATATTTGGAATACATATGATATATATGATATCATAATGTCCTTTTAATTGTTAAATAATATTTAAAATTCTTTCATTCCATCTATTGAAAAATGAAAACATCGATCATTTCTACATAAGGATTATAATCGCCCTGAATGGTGTAATTCATTTATCTATCCCTACCTTTAATTTATGAAAATAATTATATATTTAATAAATATATATGAAATTTAAAACATGATTAAAATTATAGAGATCATGTAAGTAGTATTAAAGTATAAGGAAAAAACTACCAAACCCTAACATATATGATAAATAAAGAAATTATCAACCAAATACTTATTTTAATAAATAATGTTTAATAAATATATGATAAAAGGATAAATGTAAATCTTAATTGGTTTGATATATATAATTATGGTTTTGAAATAATATGTATAAAAAACTATATTTATTATACCAGAGGTTGTAAAGATATTACGTAAGTCAGACTTAATGTAATCGGTTTTATATTACAATCTCATTATTTGTATGTATTTTTATGTTTATGTTTCCAATGATGAAATAATATAATTAATCTCTCAAGAAAATAAATATTTTATTGTACTCTAGATATTTCTTGAAAATGGATTTTTTTTCCTTTCATTTTCCCTCCCTATGTACTCTGGAGTCCAAATATATTATTAAATAAAAATTAATTTTCTTTTCAAACAAAAATCCCATTTCATCCATATAAGTTTTTTGAAAAAGCAATTTTATTATTTTTTTAATATTTTGTTTCAGTTTTTTTAAATCATTTTCCCTATGTTTTACTTTTTTATAAATTAATCAGAAAGGAATATTTTTGACATTTTCCAAATCTGATTCATTGTGAGTTTTTTATAAAATGTATAGAAGGATTTTTTTTGTTATATCGAATGAATATATTTTTTCACCATTAGGGATGATAATTGTTTTGAATCATATATTCCAATATCCCATGGTTATTTTGAATGAAATTTTTTTCATAATATTTTGGGAATATCAATATCATAATTAAGAGATCTAATGATGTTATGAATATTTTAATTCGTAATGTTTTAATGATCTTTTGATTTTTCAATGAAAACAACCTTCATTTTTTATTATGATTTACTAGTAATTTGATAATTGGGTACCACCCATATTCATTCACTAAATGGTTTATGTTTTTTATGGAATTATTTTTATGAATCATATTCATTTTCCTTGGGTGGTTAAATAATGAAATGTTTATGAAAAATATTTTTCCCTTGGTTATAAAATATGAACGGGTTATTATCTTGTTGAACAAATATGTATTATTTTCATTATGTGATTGGTGGGACCTAAATATCCCTATAATGAAATGGGTAAATATTTATATCGAATGAGATAAAAATACAATAATGGGGAGTGAACATGGATCACTATGGTATATTTTCCATTATGATAGTACTGGTAGGGAACCATTACTACTATGACAGATTATGGATGAACCCAATTCCCTATTGATTTTCTAGTAAATAACACTTGAATTATGGGAAATGATTTTCTATGATTAAGTGAATACCAAAATTCCATGAATTTTTATTGTATTATACTATTATGAATCATCTTCATTGATTCCATTATGATTCATGTCTTATAAAATACCTAAATTTATTCATTGAATCGGGATTATAATCTATGATACATAAATGTATAGTTTTCGGAATGTTAAACTATGGTTCTCATACCCTTTTTCTCATAGTATTCTTATATGGTAATTTTAACCTCCCATGTTTACCATTACTAAACATCATATACCACCAATTAATATGTTTCCCAAACAAATTTATAATGATTTTTTGTATGATATGTATAACAAGAGATATAGTTAAAAATTCATAATATAGAGATGTGGTTTAACTATTATGAACCATTTTTTAATGATACACTTTTTAAAATTATACTAGATCTATAATATTGTTGTATGGATCCATATGTTTTATAAAAAATATTCAAATAATGTGATCTAATATCTGTATAAGAAAATATTCATTCACATCCTGGGAATCACCCATTTTGAATGAAAACATCTTGCCAGACTATTGAGCTTGAACCCGTGATGGATGGTTAAGATGGGCATAACACCTACTTCTATACAACTTTCTATAATAAATGTATCTTCCATTATTTATATATTTATATATATATATATTACTGAATTCATGACAATCTTCATGAATATGTTTTCATTTCATTATTATATTCATTTTATTAATATTTTTATTTTCAAATCATCATGCCAATTATGTCACTGTAATTTAAGTGTTATGGAATTTCTAATTCATATTTTTATAGTTATAAAATTAGAACACATATCCATTTGAGTAACGTTCATAAATAATTTAATGTGAAACACATGATAAAATAAATGTTGAAATATAAATAGTACTTTATTTTGATTTCTAATTAATGTTTTTTTTATTTTTTTTTCATAGTTTATGTTTTATTACTATAAAATTATTCTTTTAAATGGTTAAATCAATTCATTCATAATTTAAAATCAAATATTATTTTTTCCTTAATTTTAAAAAATAATTTCATGGAATTCTCCTGGAAAATAAAATATGAACAATTTTAACATATAGATAACCATAATAATTCTTTCCAATGGTATATAAAAATTAAAATTATTTTGGTCATCTTGGAATATCATTTTCATGAACAACAAAGAGAAAAAGAAATGAAACAAAAATGATCATGTTTAATTTTCTATAAAAATATGAATAATTACATCTTGATAGGATTTGTATCAATTGATATGTTGTGATTATATGATTCGTGGAATTTATTTTATTTTTTTAATTGAAAATAGACCATTACAAAATAAATATTTTAATAAACATTGGTATTTTTATTTAAATAACAATTTTTTATTTGATGGTATTTTTTTATTTATAAAAAATTAAATTGGAAAAATGAAATTTAATCATTTACTGATTTCATCAAATTTATCATAAGGTGAATTTTTTGAATTTCTCTAAAAGTGATGAATTTTGGGTGGGGGAGTAAATATTTTTTTATTAATATACTGCATTTTAGGTTATAATTATGTTAAAATAGTAACTCAATATTTTATGAATCCTTTTATTCAATAAATACTTTATCTATGAAAAGAAATCATGAAACTAAAAATACTATTTAATGATTATAAATTTTTTATATATTCCCTGAAAATATCTTTAGGCATTGTATATGTGTCATCATAGAACTAGATTTTATTACATTAATAAAATGAATTATGTAAAACTAAGTTCATATTTATAATTTTATGGTCTAAAATATGTGACAAGATCAATCTTTTTTTTAGACAAAGAATATGCAACAAGGAAAAAATTGGGTATCAAATTAAAATGTAAATTAATTTAAATGTGTAAAATTAAATGGTATATGTATAAAATAACTAATAATCTCACCATTAAAAATCATTCTTTTAATGATCGTTACCAAAATTTTCAACAACAATTATCAACTAAATTCATTGAAATAAATGTGTCAAAAAACTAGTTTCCCTTAATAACAAATAAAACTCTACCTGATTCCCATTATCACAAAAAAATTGATGTCCCCATAACATATCTATCTCAAGTAGTTTCATCCATTTTCCCCCATTAATGATTATTTATATTTTGTAGTTATAATGGCCACTTCTATTATGTGAATATTAATATATGTAATATTTTTCTTCCCCTACATTAATAATTCATGTGAATATTTTTCAAAATACATTTGGTGTACAATTTCATGTGTTTTTATTGATTATTATCACCCACATTATTGATCATATGATGTGTTACTGATGAGATATATATTTTCTCCTCTATTAAACCCATTACATGATCCTATTTCTATACATTGTATGCTTCAGAAATTGACCCTTTACAATCCACTCTATGTTTTCTTATCAGGAATACCCAACCAATTTATATTTCAAGGTTATTTTTATATATATATCATTATAATATTTATTTTTTAAATACATGTATGAAACCAACATTCTTTACATCTGGTTCATAAAGTATATGTATTTGTGATTTTTGAATGATGTGTCATACATAATGTTAGACAAATGAATGGTTCACATTGACAACACTCTAATGAATTGGGTAATGCATTAATTTATTGAGATAAAATGATCATGATACCTTGGGATAATTACCCTATAATTTTTATGATAACTTAGTTTATATGATTGGTATTATTTTTATGAAACCTTAGGGGTGAGCTATGTTTATATGTTTATGAATGTATCATGTTTATGTTTGTAGTTATATTTCCATGTTATTACTTATTCACATATGGAAATTATAGGACATATAACATTCTAATAATGTTATGGGAATTTTATATAAGTCCATGTTTTTATATTATAACTGATGTTGTTCCTGTGATGTTTAGTTATTCACTATTGTCTTAACATACCCCTTACATGGCATTATAGATCACCATTTTTTGTTTCACTGTTCTACTAAAATTGAAATCAATGGGTTATGTAAATGAGAACTACATGTTTGGAGAATAAAAGTGGAAGATATTTTCATTAAACCATGGGTTTAGATTTTTGTGTACCTAGTTTCTAGATACATAGAACTGTTTTCACTCATTAAGGATTTTGTTCAAAGAGATGTAAAACACCCTGTAAAAAAAACCACAATGACCCAGAACGTATCATGGGGTTCTGAAGTAATTAATGTGATTTATTATAATTATTTATGTTTAAAAGGAGGTAAGGAAGTACTGGTATGGGTATCTCAATTTCTATAAGAATGGAGTACGGTTAATTTTTTGGAAATTGAATTTAAAATATTTGGGTATAGAGTCCTTTCTAGGTAATAATTTTTACTACATGACTAGGTTATGTAAAACTATTATGACTCAATAATATATAAATATCGTATTTGTTTATAATTTTTCCATTATATATATAATATTTAACTGAATATATGAGTATATAATGTGTTTATCAGTGAAAAAAATTATGAGGATTCAATTACTATATGGGGGTAGAGTTTTAGATAAAAAATATCCAATGAATGTTTTTATAAAATTTCCATTAAAAAATATAACTGTAGATGTTAAATTAATTATATTAATTTCATAGACTATTGATTTATAAAAATATTTATCACCAGAGTTACTCATTTATATAGATTTTATATACAATAGAAAATTATTTTTTCAAATGGAATCGCACCATCAATTAACAAACCTTCGCAAGGCCATAGAGATCGAACCCGTCACTGGATATCGATAAAGTTGTAGAAGGTACCACTATCCCACATATGTATTGATTTTATCTTACATATAATATATATATATATATACATATATATTTAAATAACTTTTACTATATACAAGATTATTTTTTATATGTTTCAAGTTTTTAACAAAATTCTTGTTATTGAAATGTCTATTATTACAGCATCTGCTAATCAGGTTTGTAATAAACATGTTAAATATGAATGTCTTCTAAGAATTCCAACCATGTTGTGAGGTGAAACAAAGAAAAAAGGTCGAGTATAAAAATTTAGAACAATAGAGTCAAATTGGTTGGAAAATAACAAATATCTATGAGATATACAAGTAATGAAAAATAGTCTAAACCAAAAAAAATATAAAACGAGAAATTTCAAAATAGGTACCAGGGTGACCCTCTATCACTGTAATCTAAGAGAATAAGAATTTTCTTAGATTTATATACTTATAATAGGGGGTTGAATTTTTGTTTAGAAATATATTTTAAAATATTTAAACAAAAAAACCTCTTAAAGTAATTTTATCAATCTCATATTTAGTTTGATTATTAGAGTCATGGAATTGAAACTAAAAACATTCTAGTTATACTAGAGATAATGATTGTAATCATAATAGAGGATATTAATATCAGTGTGTTTTTATCATATTCATAATAACATCGATAAAACCACTTTTATATAAAGCTATGTATAATGAAAATACTTCTATATCATGCACAATAGAATAGTAACATTTAAAAACAAGAAATGAAATAACTATATATAAATAAAAATGAATTACAAGAATTTATTAAAATATTTACTTGTTTTAACCATATGAGTAAGGTAGTAAAAACCATCACTAAAGGTATGAAAATTTTTATAATTACTGTAAATTCTATGTCACACCCCGACTTTTTTTTAATTTTTATTTTAGAATTACATGGCTCTAGGTACTCGCGCCAAGGTCCAGGCTGGGTCCCGGATTAAGATTTTTGTCATTTAATATCTTTTACTGGGTTTCGGACCCGTGCGTGGTCACCGCATGATAAGCGGTAGCCGCACAGTCAGCCCAAATTCCGGGCAATTGTCTAATGTTTAAAATATATAAAATATTATTCAAATAAAATTAGTTTAATATTTAAATCGTAATAATAATGATTCTATTGTGTAGATAATAATATCGTCATTATTAAGAATTGATAGTGATATCTTTCTTATTTAAAAATTTGTTGTTAATGTAATTGTTAATAAATTGTTATTAATAATTTTATTTTTATTTTTATTATTTTATTATTATTATTATTAAATTTATTATTATGTTACACTATTAATAATTTTGTTATGATTATTATTATTATTATTTGTATTAATCTTCATATTACTATTATTATTTGTATTACTATTATTATCCTTTGTATTATCATTTATATTATTTTATAGTTATTTTTATTATTTTAATTATAAGATCATTATAATAGAATAACAAAAAAAGGGGTTAACCTAACTGAAATCCCAGCTGTGTCCCTCCTACCCTTCACTGCTTTACCTCTTGTACAACTGCTGCCCAACCCCTCTCGTTTTCCCCTCACCCCACGAACATCACTCCATCTCCCCTAACCCCACATTACAGTTCTCCCTTGCGCCTCTGGTCAGCAAGACAATCCATATCCCCACTTCTATTCATCGTGCGGCTCCCCCTTTCCTCCTCACGTTCTCCAGTTGTATCTCATGTGGAGGTCTATCCTCATCGCGACCCAGCCACCCCTTCTACTTCATTGCCCAACGCCCAGCCCTGGCTCCCACAGAATTAGCTCCCATCTCGGTCCCTCGACGTGAACAGACTTCTCTTGTACTTCATCCTCCTATCCAGCTCTCTCCCTCCTTCCCTGAACCGACGCAACCCATGCTCTCCGGCCAAACTACTGGCTGCCATTTCTCCATCTAGCGGCCTCTACCAGTGCGACTCCCTCCTTCATCCTCTTTCCCGACATGAACAGTAGCACCTCGCAGGACCTCGGCCTTCCATGGCTTCAGCTTCACCCTCTCCCAACTTCACACCAATAGAACCTTTCACTTATAAGCCTTTTTTAGTATATTCCTTTCATTGTGGTGTTTTTCTCAAACTAACCAAATTATGAGACCTGGTTTAGTATTCTGAGCATTATTCTGGTTGATTAGATGGTTCGGTTAGTCTATAAGGTTTGGTTCTACCTTTCCTGAAGTTTAATCTCTTTCACACGTGCTTGAGGTTAGCGAATCGTTTTTTTTTTCTTTTTGAATTAGTCCATAAAATTCTTGAATGTTTTCAATTAATTCATTTACATGATTCATGCCTCTTCAAATTAATTGGTCAATATTCTTTAATTATTTATAGTTTTCTTAAATCAATAAATGTGTTCTTTGTTTTTAATTTCTGGTGCGTATAAGTTTTGAACTTGTTTTGTTGCTCATTGTTTGATAATGGACTCCTAGTGAAGAAAAATGTTATGTTTTTTTGTGTTTTATGATGTAATATTTCAAGGAAGTGGGTTTTAAGAGTGTTTCGAAGGTGTGAAATGTTCTTTACAATATTTTTTGCATCCATCTGTGATGAAATTGTATTTTCTATTAGAAATTTTGTTTTTTTTTCATTTTGGTTTAGTTTTTGGTTACTTTATAAAAGTGTTTAATTAATTTTTTATTGGGTGTGAATTATATTTTTAAGGTGGTGAACATGTTTAAGTGTTACAAACATATTTTTAATTGGAAAGAGGAGATGTTTTGTGTTTTTAAATGGGTGTGTTATTTTATAAAATGTTTTATGGGTTGGTTGTTAGGTGCGAGACATGTTTTGGGTGTGATGATGTTGTGTGTTTTATATTAAATTGATTTCTTATGAGAAACTGAGTATGTTTTGATGTGAACCTTGGTTTCACATTTTGAGGATGTTTTATAAATTATTCAAATGGACTATTACTTTGATTATGTGGTGTGTGTGATGTCTGTAAAGTGGTTGGTGTGTCTAATGGTCATAATTGGATTCTAATAAAGAGATTAGTTGTGTTTTGTTACGTGTTTTTATGTAATACTTTAAAAATATGTCAAGTTAGTTATTTTGTGTTGATTGTTCATTTGGATCATTTTATGTCCATGTTTATGTGTTTTAGTTTTTTGTGCGGTTTTTTCAGTGTGTCGGTGAGGAAACCCGCGATACCGCGATCATTGGTTTGTGCATGCTTGTGTGCTTGTGCGAGGCATGTCGCGTTGTTGCGTTGTCGTGTTCGAGCTGCGAGTCGAGGTAGGTTCACATTGCACTTCTTTTTAAAAATTTAAGTTACTTTATTTCCTGCTATTTTCACACAATATTTTTTTGGATAAACTATTTTATTAATTTTAATAAATGTCAGATAATATAAGACAATTAATTTTTAAATTATTATTTGGTGTAAAAAATCCATTTATTTTATACAGGACACTGGAAATATTTTCTTGATGAATGGAAAAAACAGTAGTAAAAGAATTCCATTTTGAATTTTAAACATAATTCACAGAATTTCAATTATAGTTCTTGTTTTAATGATAAGTGCAACACCCCAAGATTTCATAGTGTGTTATTTCTTCAAAATAATTCAATAACTTGCACTACACGCAACACCGAGTTCAATCACACCATGACTTACAAAAAAAATCCATTCAAAAGAGGTTATGAATAGTATTATCTAAATTTTAAACTTTATATAATCCTTATAATTTTCGAATCCATATTATGAGTTTCTTAGATATAATGCAAGAACAAATTCATTTTCAGTATTGCACTTTTATCAACTTTTAATAGTGAGCCCTTTTTAAATACAATATTTTATACTTTTTGACTAAATGGGGACATCAAAAATTTAAAATGAAACATCCCAAGCTTCCACGGTACACTTTCTTTGAAAAATACAGTAGCGTGTGTTGTACGCAACCTTGAGTTTTAACACACACCACAACCAATCAAACTAGCCGTTATGAATAGTAATACCTACTTTTTGAAATTATATATATTTTATATTTTAAAATGGACTTCATTTTTGGATTCGGAATATCGAATTTAGCCTAAGGTGAAATTTTGGTACATTTCGGATAGCTTTCATATTTTGATGAATAGTGAAAATTACTAAATTTTAATTAAAAACAACTTTTTTAATCAAAATAATTAATAGTGATAAATTATGAATTTGAGTAGTTTTAAAGTATATTTAGAATATATTTTTACCATTTAATATAATTTTGGTCATTGGACATAATTTTACAATTAAACCGAACATAAACAAGTGTCAATCTTTTGATAGTTATTATCTCTTAAAAACACGCTTTTTGTTTTGACAACAGAAATTAATTTTAAATTAATTTCTGCCACTTATGTGTTTTGAATTTAGAAAAATGGATTCCATATTTGGAATCAGGATGTTCAAATTGTGTAAATAGGTAACTTTTATTTTTAGACATTTTGAATAATTACTGCGGTAAATATTTTATTTACCATGGTTAAGGGTAAATCTGGTAAATAAGGGTTAAAAAATAATATTATAATAATACTAAATTACCCTAAAACGTGTCCTAGCATTATTGGTTGATACATGTTCGACCATAGGAATCTTTGGGTCGATTTTGGGACCCCATGGATCCACTTGTAAGTGATAATGACACTTTATTTTAATTAAGTTAAAATGAATACAAAAATGACACAAGCATATATCTTTTAGAAAAACAATTGTTACATAGGGTTATATATGTTGGATTTTAGATTATAAATATTAATTAGAAATATAAAAATATTTAATACATAATGATATTTTATTTATAATTTTTAGACATTAAATAATTTATTTTATTTATGACACAACGATGATGCAGTAATTACTATAATAGTGAAAAAATAAAATAATTGATATTATAAATACCCAAATAAATATAATATGAAACTTTTAATGAATTAAATTAATTTTATAGGATAATATGATATATTAGGATTGATTTAATTGACATTGTTCGAAGTAATAAATCTTTTATGAGTTTCACAAAAATCAACTATTGAATAGTGTCAAAATTGACATAAAAGAGTTCTTAAAACAAATATTATATTATTAATTGATATTAAATTCCTAAAAATCTAAGGTTCGGCCAAGAGACTTCTATCATGATAGGTTCATCATTAATGGACCACTTGGGGGTTTTTTGGATGTATATAGTAAGTTTATTAACCATATTATGTAAAAATACAAAGAGACATTGTAAAAGTGAAACTAATTAACTTAGAGTTAATACTTAAAGATAAGGTTAATATAAGTAACCAAACCTGTCTAAATTCTATTGGTTGAGTGGCTTGCGACCTATCCCAACATTAACCTTTGAATAATCAACTTTGGAGCCATTAGAAACCGAATATGAATTTATTATAAATTAATATTTCTAGCTTTTCCAAAGGTGCCCCACACCCCTCTTATAAAAGGGCACTCCTCCTTCCCATTTCTTCACACCTTCAAAGCCTTTTGGTTCGGAAAAACTCTACCCAAATACTCTCCCAACTTCCCTCACTACAACCTAGGGGCCTTAGTTTGATCAGAAAGCCAACCTAAGGAGCCCTTTTGATCAAATCAAAAGGAAGAACCCGAAGAAGAGGTAATGATTTCACCACCCTTCTCCAAGTTCATTTCTTCTTCCACTTCTTCTTCCTTTGTTCTTACCATTCTAAAATAATAACTCTAGTATCTCAGATATACTGTGATGTTATTATAAATATGGTACAACCATATTCAGTATTCTATCCACCCTTTGAATAACATGTCACCATACGTGCGTACGTACGGCTTACCGTCTCCACGTCGTGGTGTAATTGTTATTCAATATATTATTATTTGGATGGGTATAATAATTATGTGTAACTCATGTAAATAATAAAATTAACATGTTAATGATTCTGTATATATGATAGACCATCCATTTTTATATTATTTTAATATCAAAAGAATGATATTGTCGCTCGTGCGTACGTACGGACTACCGTCTCCACGAACGCGATGAGATTCATTCTTCATCGTATCCATTAAAGTATAATTATCATTTGATGATTTAAAAATGATGTTAAGGACTTGATATCATTCTGGATATGAATAATATACAACCTATCCTTTACAAAAATGTCTTACGTAACAAAACATATAAAAGAAAACAAGTAAGTTAACACCCGAAACAACGATAATACTAAGATATTATTATAAATCGATATTAAAAGATCATATATGATATCATATTACTGTATATGATTCTTGTATAATTTAGTAACAATTATTTCACCATTATATAGGATGTTAACCTACCCCAACCAAGGAAAAGTACAAGGTAAGGGTTTACTTTACAAACTCTTCATTATCCAAGGTTGTTTATACGTAATAATCTACTGGGATCTCTTTATCATCCACATCCATGTTTCTTAAAAATGTATTTCAAAACATTTTTACTATTTACTAGAATATGAGTTAAAGTCATTTATACCCTTTTTGACTTTTATAAGTGGTTTATAAAGGAATCTTTCAGTTGTTTTCAAAACAAGGTCCTTTTTAACCTTTTCGACAAAATTAAGGTAAGAATGTTTTTTTAACTTATACGGCGGGTGCGGCCATTTTCTGCCGTTATAAAATCTTCAAAGCTTCCCTTACAAGCTTATAAGAATATTTCAAAGAAAATGTTATATTTTATATGGATCTTAAATTATTTCAAAATAAAAGGAGATATTTCTTTAAAAAGAATATTGATTTCATCTATGTCAACATCCTTTGATGGATTTTAAGATTATTTGAAGTTGATTTATTATGATACAAAACTTCTATATTGTATTGAAGGTTTTGTGATATGTTTGACTGTGGATGTGCTATTTTTATACCATTCATGGTTTATGAGTAAAATATTGACATTTCGTATGCTAGTTCCAATAAGAATGTTTATGTTATATTTTAACCTTTACTTCATATGAATGTGTTGGACAAGTATGTTCCAGGTTGGGGACTGGTTAAAGTAAGCCCTCCAGGTTGGGGACTGGTAAAAGTAAGCCCTCCAGGTTAGGGACTGTTAAAAGTAAGCCCTCCGGTTTGGTCTCCGGTTATTAGAGGAACTCCGGGTTGGTGTCCGGTTATTAGAGGCACTCCGGGTTGGTGTCCGGTTATTAGAGGCACTCCGGATTGGGTTCCGGTTACAGTTATCCCCAAGGTCTTGGGACGAGGCCTTGACAAAGAAATTAGAGTTCAACATTATGAATTCCAACATAATGAAAGTGGTTATTGATTTTTGCATGTGATTATTCGATTAGTAGAATATCCATGTGAATAAGTAAATGGCATTATTTCATTTTATTTATGTCGTACCATGTTTAAAGTTCATGTTTGAAAGGATTTTGTTTTAGTTATACATTGCCTTAAATGTTTATTCTTATTTATGAAAGTTTCCGCTATATTGTTATCCTTACTGGGCATTTGAGCTCACCCATTTTCTATGTTTTTATTTTTCCCAGGAAGTGAAGAAGTAAATTATGAATGACCTACAGGGATTTTATGTGGGGATATGAGTGTGGATTATGGAGACATTATGTTGTTGTAGTAGTTTTTCATTTTATGATGTAATGTAAAACTTATTAATATATCTAGTGTTTCCAAGGCTACTAAACCAATCGGTCTTTCGAGATTTGATCTTTCTTGTGATCATGCCAATGTTATGTAATAATGCACCGACTCTGGGTAACTAGGGTCGAGGCGTTACAGTTGGTATCAGAGGAAGTTTAGTACAAACCTTGGAAGCTAGATTTAGATAAACTCTGATTAGAGCACGTAGACCTAAGATGAACTTTGAGGATTAGTGTAGAAGAACTTCCTAGAATTTTGGTATTGTAGAGATTTTGTGAGTTTTCCGAGAAATATATCCATGTCTGGATACGAGCAGGTAGAGGCGGCTCTAGCACAGATGTACCTAGGGGTAAAACCCGAAAACACCGCTTTGAGGTAGACTCGAATGGGAACTGGTGCACAACAACGGGCCTTGCTGCACTCTTGGTTACGACACTCCCGGGGGATATGCATAGGATAATTCTCATTTTCTTTACAAACCATTATGAAGGGTTTATGAGTATATACATCCTCAAAGGAGACATTTTTATGATTATGGATTATATCCATAAATAGTTCAATTTATGTTAAGTGTTTTATAAGTATGGGATTATGTATTTTGATTCATAAACTGATCTAGTGTATGCCACAGTTTAGAAATGGAGCCCAGTATAAGGAATGAGAACTCCAGAAATGCACATGATCCAAAGAGAAGGAAGGATCATATCTTTCATGGTCTTAAGCTAGAATTTATAAGAGAAATAGTCTCCCATGTATTATCATCATATGAAGAAGTAATATCATGTATTGATAAGATAAGTAAAGAGTTTACTGAGTCCTATGGCTTTGAAGGGAAGCAAGAGAAGAAAAGGATGGAAAAGAGAAAGATGGATAAAGGGAAGAGGTAAAAGAAGAATTTTCCCATATGTGGTAACTGTGGAAAGAAACACCCTGAAACTTGCCTGAAAGGAATGGGAGTTTGTTATAAGTGTGGAGGAAAAGGGCACAAAGTACGTGACTGCAAGGGTAAGAAAATGGTTTTAAATGTACAATGCTTCATTTGCAAGGAGTTTGGACACTACGCAAACCTATATCCCAGTCATCAGACTATGCTGCAAATGATGTTATTGGATAATAATCAAGTTATGATACTACCACAGATGAAGAGGAATGATTAGAGTTCTTATGTTTATTATGTCAATTGAGTGTTGTATCAACAATGTACTTGTTATAATAATTATGGAGTATATAAGGATTGTACTGCAGTACTATTTCATTAAGGACTTGAGATTGTGTGGAACAAAGAAAAGTGACTCAATAACAGGATAAATTTTTGGAAAATATATGGTTGAGTGAATGATAAATCATAATATAGTTCTGATACTGAGGTAGTGATTTTGGAATAATATGTGATTGTTTTGGATAAATTATATTGGATATTCTTGACTACCTTGGAACTGATTAATGATTTTTATATTCCATCATTGTTGGGGTTTAAAACATTTTTGGATTAATGAAGTATATCCAGCATTCTATATGGAATAAGGGAGCATGAATGTAATCAATAAGGAATATGGTAATACATGATGAAGGTATTCATATGCTATTACGGGGTAAAAAGGATCTATATTATGTTTACCTTCCTTATAAATGTTAGACTGTGAGTTTGGACAGAAGTATTTTGGATAGTTCTAGTTTGGATTATTTTGGATTTCCATAAAAGGACAACCCGGAGGTCGGGCGGCAACCCGTCGCGTCCGGCAAGGCTGCGAGACTTGAACCCGCAACGGAAGGGCGACAAGGGTGTATCACCTACCCATGGCCCATGAGATGTCCTAGATTAAATAATGTAGTTTTTATTAAAAGATCATGTAGATGAATTATAAATTCGTTTATTTTGGAACCCTATACGAATAGTGTAAATAGATTTTTTTTACATTCTATTATCTTTTAGAGTGAAAGATGAGTTTGTGGTAGAAATTTATTAATGGATAAAACTCTAATTATAAAGTAAGTATATCTCCTTATGATCTTATCCAATCTCATAAATAAATTCCTCAATATTAAGAAAAGAAACTTAGAATAAAAATGTTTTCCTAGATGGTACCTTAAATCATCACTAATTTATGGCTTTGGGATTGTTGGCCTTTTCATAGCCATGTTCTCTACCACTCTGCATCAGATAATTGATGGTTAGATTTTTCTTCCATATCCATATTTTCCTACATGGAACCCTAGTATGTGTTATTTTCGGTAATCTTCATACTTTCGACTCTTTATTTTAAATAGAGGCCTCATTAATTCATTTTTCGATGTGGGATTTCAACTAAGATATTTTGAAATGTCAAAAATGTGTTATCCTAATACCCTATGTTTTGTTGAACCGATGGTATTTCAAATCATCATAGATTGATGAATTTAAGGACCTCAATTTTATACTTGTTTGTGATTGATGACCTCAATCACTACCTATAAATATTTACATTTTTCCTCCAATTATATGTCTCTAAATGCCACCAATGTTATCCTAATCGAGATCATAATTTGGTGGTGACCCTTTAATTTATCTTTTCCTCATATTAAGACTAAATTTTAGTAACCCAATTTCCGATGTGGGTTTTCCCACAAATATATTTTTTATTTTCAACCTTTTATTTTCGAAGAACAATTTCAAATTGCGAGGACGCAATTTATTGAAGGAGGGGAGAATGTAACACCCCAAGATTTCATAGTGTGTTATTTCTTCAAAATAATTCAATAACTTGCACTACACGCAACACCGAGTTCAATCAGACCATGACTTACAAAAAAAAGCCATTCAAAAGAGTTTATGAATAGTATTATCTAAATTTTAAACTTTATATAATCCTTATAATTTTTGAATCCATATTATGAGTTTCTTAGATATAATGCAAGAACAAATTCATTTTCAGTATTGCACTTTTATCAACTTTTAATAGTGAACCCTTTTTAAATACAATATTTTAAACTTTTTGACTAAATGGGGACATCAAAAATTTTAAATGAAACATCCCAAGCTTCCACGGTACACTTTCTTTGAAAAATACAGTAGCGTGTGTTGTACGCAACCTTGAGTTTTAACACACACCACAACCAATCAAACTAGCCATTATGAATAGTAATACCTACTTTTTGAAATTATATATATTTTATATTTTAAAATGGACTTCATTTTTGGATTCGAAATATCGAATTTAGCCTACGGTGAAATTTTGGTACATTTCGGATAACTTTCATATTTTGATGAATAGTGAAAATTACTAAATTTTAATTAAAAACAACATTTTTAATCAAAATAATTAATAGTGATAAATTATGAATTTGAGTGGTTTTAAAGTATATTTAGAATATATTTTTACCATTTAATATAATTTTGGTCATTGGACATAATTTTACAATTAAACCGAACATAAACAAGTGTCAATCTTTTGATAGTTATTATCTCTTAAAAACACGCTTTTTGTTTTGACAGCGGAAATTAATTTTAAATTAATTTCTGCCACTTCTGTGTTTTGAATTTAGAAAAATGGATTCCATATTTGGAATCAGGATGTTCAAATTTTGTAAATAGGTAACTTTTATTTTTAGACATTTTGAATAATTACTGCGGTAAATATTTTATTTACCATGGTTAAGGGTAAATCCGGTAAATAAGGGTTAAAAAATAATATTATAATAATACTAAATTACCCTAAAACGTGTCCTAGACTTATTGGTTGATACATGTTCGACCATATGAATCCTTGGGTCGATTTTGGGACCCCATGGATCCACTTGTAAGTGATAATGACACTTTATTTTAATTAAGTTAAAATGAATACAAAAATGACACAAGCATATATCTTTTAGCAAAACAATTGTTATATAGGGATATATATGTTTTATTTTAGATTATAAATATTCAATAGAAATATAAAAAGCATTACTACATAATGATATTTTATTTATAATTTTTAGACATTAAATACTTTATTTCATTTATGACACAACGATGATGCAGTAATTACTATAATAGTGAAAAAATAAAATAATTGATATTATAAATACCCAAATAAATATAATATGAAACTTTTAATGAATTAAACTAATTTTCTAGGATAATATGATATATTAGGATTGATTTAATTGACTTTGTTCGAAGTAATCAATCTTTTATGAGTTTCACAAAAATCAACTATTGAATAGTGTCAAAATTGACATAAAAGAGTTCTTAAAACAAATATTATATTATTAATTGATATTAAATTCCTAAAAATCTAAGGATAGGCCAAGAGGCTTATATAATGATATTTTCATCATTAATGGACCACTTGGGGGTCGTTTGGATGTATATAGTAAGTTTAATAACCATATTATATAAAAATACAAAGAGACATTGTAAAAGTGAAACTAATTAACTTAGAGTTAATACTTAAATATAAGGTTAATATAAGTACCCAAACCTGTCTAAATTCTATTGGTTGAGTGGTTTTCTACCTATACCCTCATTAAACTTTGAATAATCAACTTTGGAGCCATTATAAACCGAATATGAATTTATTATAAATTAATATTTCTAGCTTTTCCAAAGGTGCCCCTCACCCCTCTTATAAAAGGGCACTCCTCCTTCCCATTTCTTCACACCTTCAAAGCCTTTTGGTTCGGCCAAACTCTACCCAAATACTCTCCCAACTTCCCTCACTACAACCTAGGGGCCTTAGTTTGATCATAAAGCCAACCTAAAGATCCCTTTTGATCAAACAAAATGAAGAACCCGAAGAAGAGGTAATGATTTCACCACCCTTCTCCAAGTTCATTTCTTCTTCCACTTCTTCTTCCTTTGTTCTTACCATTATAAAATAATCAATCCAGTATCTCACATATACTGTGATGTTATTATAAATATGGTACAACCATATTCAGTATTCTATCCACCCTTTGAATAACATGTCACCATACGTGCGTACGTACGGCTTACCGTCTCCAAGTCGTGGTGTAATTGTTATTCAATATATTATTATTTGGATGGGTATAATAATGATGTGTAACTCAAGTAAATAATAAATATAACATGTTAATGATTCAGTATATATGATAGACCATCCATTTATATATTATTTTAATATCAAGAGAATGATATTGTCGCTCGTGCGTACGTACGGACTACCGTCTCCATGAACGCGATGAGATTCATTCTCCATCGTATCCATTCAAGTATAATTCTCATTTGATGATTTAAAAATGATGTTAAGGACTTGATATCATTCTGGATATGAATAATATACAACCTATCCTTTACAAAAATGTCTTACGTAACAAAACATATAAAAGAAAACAAGTAAGTTAACACCTGAAACAACGATAATACTAAGATATTATTATAAATCGATATTAAAAGATCATATATGATATCATATTACTGTATATGATTCTTGTATAATTTAGTAACAATTATTTCACCATTACACAGGAGGTTAACCTACCCCAACCAAGGAAAAGTACAAGGTAAGGGTTTACTTTACAACCTCTTCATTATCCAAGGTTGTTTATACGTAATAATCTACTGGGATCTCTTTATCATCCACATCCATGTTTCTTAAAAATGTATTTCAAAACATTTTACTATTTACTAGAATATGAGTTAAAGTCATTTATACCCTTTTTGACTTTTATAAGTGGTTTATAAAGGAATCTTTCGGTCGTTTTCAAAACAAGGTCCTTTTTAACCTTTTCGACAGAATTAAGGTAAGAATGTTTTTTTAACTTATACGGCGGGTGCGGCTATTTTCCGCCGTTATAAAATCTTCAAAGCTTCCCTTACAAGCTTATAAGAATATTTCAAAGAAAATGTTTTATTTTATATGGATCTTAAATGATTTCAAAATAAAAGGAGATATTTCTTTAAAAAGAATATTGATTTCATCTATGTCAACATCCTTTGATGGATTTTAAGATTATTTGAAGTTGATTTATTATGATACAAAACTTCTATATTGTATTGAAGGTTTTGTGATATGTTTGACTATGGATATGCTATTTTTATACCATTCATGGTTTATGAGTAAAATATTGACATTTCGTATGCTAGTTCCAATAAGAATGTTTATGTTATATTTTAACATTTACTTCATATAAATGTGTTGGACAAGTATGTTCCAGGTTGGGGACTGGTTAAAGTAAGCCCTCCAGGTTGGGGACTGGTAAAAGTAAGACCTCCAGGTTAGGGACTGGTAAAAGTAAGCCCTCCGGTTTGGTCTCCAGTTATTAGAGGAACTCCGGGTTGGTGTCTGGTTATTAGAGGCACTCCGGGTTGGTGTCCGATTATTAGAGGAATTCCGGGTTGGGTTCCGATTACAGTTAGCCCCAAGGTCTTGGGACGAGGCCTTGACAAAGAAATTAGAGTTCAACATTATGCATTCCAAAATTATGAAAGTGGTTATTGATTTTTTCATGTGATTATTCGATTAGTAGAATATCCATGTGAATAAGTAAATGGCATTATTTCATTTTATTTATGTCGTACCATGTTTAAAGTTAATGTTTGAAAGGCTTTTTTTTATTTATACATTGCCTTAAATGTTTATTCTTATTTATGAAAGTTTCCGCTATCTTCTTATCTTTACTGGGCATTTGATCTCACCCCTTTTCTATGTTTTATTTTTCCCAGGAAGTGAAGAAGTAAATTATGAATGACCTACAGGGATTTTACGTGGGGATATGAGTGTGGATTATGGAGACATTATGTTGTTGTATTAGTTTTTCATTTTATGATGTAATGTAAAACATAAGAATATATCTAGTGTTTCCAAGGCTACTAAACCAATCGGTCTTTCGAGATTTGATCTTTCTTGTGATCATGCCAATGTTATGTAATAATGCACCGACTCTGGGTAACTAGGGTCGGGGCGTTACAATAAGTGATTTCTTCTTATGCTTGAACAAGCATTTTGGTTCATTTTAAAATGGTGGTTGTGAAATGTATTTAATGCTCGTTTGGAACTTTATGGAAACCGATGAAAATGTTTTCATAAAACCCTAACTAGGTAACTCTCCTTACTTGGATGCAAATGATTGTTTGGGAGGCCACGCTTAGAGGCTCCCAGATACATGAGTAGTTTAAAGGCAAGATGTTGTCCCGTGGGGTGGCTCTGGGTAATGCATGTTATGATATATATATATATATATATATATGATTGGATGCTCAGTTGGCATCGGATGGCTCACCCCCTTTCCAAACACTTGAGACATGGGAATCTGGCATATTGAGATAATATTCTATGAATGATTTCTACACTGGTAGGGTATGGTACTAACCAGTGGCACATAGTAGGTTGATATATTGGGTTTATTACTATGGGATTTTCCCTCGAACTGCCTGAAAAATGATGGTCGAGTGTATTGGGCGTTATAATTTCATCATGTGTGACAAGTCAATGAAGACGATTTCTCATTTATTGGCGTCTTCTGATTTATTCTTGATCTCCTAGGTTCACCCATGTCTGTAGGATTTTAATTACTTGTTGTGATGAATATGGTTCTTGTATATATTTTCTTTTCATTTCCCTGATTGTGCAACAACTGTAGCATTTTCACATGTAGTGTTTTTATGAGAAAGTGATGTGTGGTTTTAAATTGGTTTTTGAAGACTATTTTCAAAGAAATGAGTTTTATACTTTTTGTGAAAATTGAAAATATAAACATCATTTCCCCTTTGAAAAATGCTAATGTCTCAGTAAAATAATGACTTGGGTTTTTGAAAAATTAATAGGGGAAATGACTCGTACTTTCTTTTTGAGAAACATGTAGAAAACCTTACTTGTATAAATTGTAGGTCAAACATGAAATGGTGTTTATTTTATTTTATTGGTGGTTCATTGGGAATATATATCGAGCTAGCCTGCTGAGTTATATACTCACGCTTATAGTGTATTCCTGTTTTTATTTTTGTTGCAGGTTTTACTTGAGCTTGCTCGCCATGGGCAAGAGTTGGTTGTGGACTACTGAGAGACTCTCAGAGTCGCGAGGAGTTTTCATCGTGGTTAGGTTATTTTTTTGTTGTTGGTTTCTCCCCCTTTTTCATGTCATTTATTTTCCTTGCATTATTCTATTTTTTCCGCTGCTTTTCTTTTCATTCAATTATGTGCCAAAAAGTTCTCTCTTCTTTGGTTATGATGCATGAAACTAGTTTCCAGCCCGTGGGGATCAGGAGATCCCCTAGGGCCATGTCGCGGGCTGGCTCGGGTGACCAATTTAGGGTCAACTCGAGTTGGTTCATGACACTCTATCTTTCTATACCAGAAAACACCTCACTATGAATATCAGATTAACTATGTCTTCATATAACATGAATTCCTTGATACGATTCTCTGTGTCTATATTCCTATCCCTAGAATCCCTTGATCAGATAGATTTGAATCTCCATCTTCCTATCCATAGAATCCATCAATCCAAAAAATGATCAGACAAAGAATTAAAAATCAAAATTTCATGGGGAAACAATAAGGAATCCATAAAATTAAAACTCTCAAAAGAATTTCAATTATTAATAATAAGTAGATAATGGTAACTAGTGTTTATAAGATGTGATATTATAAATGTATCAGCTACAAAATCTTCAAATGACTTTTTATTTTAAACCAATGCTCTAAAGGTCAAATTACAATTTTTGTTGCAATTACCTTTGATAGATTTTACATGACAGATTATTTGTAACTGAATGTTTTGATGAAATTTTTATTTACACTATTATGGTGACAAATATAGTCCTTATTATAGGAAACATTATTTGTGTTCTGGTTATAAATAATGGTTAGCCTAATGGACTTCCTTATGAATTGTCAATATGATAATCCTTATGATAGTCAGTCTAATGATCATTACCAAAATCAGTCTAATATTCATGACTTCTATCTGTGTGATTGACAACACAAAAATAAAACCCCTACTCCGAATTCATATTAATTGCAATTATGATTATTCGAACTCGTATTCATTAAAATGATTATATTGAATAATTTATGTTTATATTCAATAATACTTTATAAATATTCCTATGAATGTTAAAAAGTAATGTATTCTACAAAAACATACTAAACCACTTGGGACATAACAAGTTAGTAATAATGTTTTATGAAATTTATTGTGAATTCAAAAACTAAAGGAATGGAAAAGGACAAAGTAGAACGTAAGACTCAATATTCCCCCCCCCCCTTTGGAATGCACAATCCCCAAAACATAAAATAAAAAATTATTTCATAAAAATACAACCCATTATACTTTTATGAACTTCATATTAAGATAAATTCAATATACATTAACTCTCCCTATGTTTTTAACTCTTTTTCAAAAAAAATGTCAGTATAATAGAGAGTATTAAAAAAATCCTCCATTAAATAAATCTTCTCCACATATGATAATATCATCCCCTTTTGAAAAAAATTCCACATTTAAAGATATTTTCTCCTTATATTATTTTCACAAAGGAATATGGAATAGTTTGGAGTTTACATAAATGTTTGAAAATGTAACCAATGAAACAATTCATTAAACTAACTAATAATTCAAGAAAAAATATGAAAGAAAAAATAAAAAATTATATTTTTAAAACATTTGGAAAAATAATATTTGGTTGGATAATAATTAACTAATACAAAAACATTCATGTTTTTTATAAAATAAATACATTCGAGAGTTGTAAAGAAATTAAAATCACTCAATCTTCTTTAATGTCATCATAAAATCATTGACCTTTTTTAACATGTGGAGATATATCTCTATTATTGAAACTTTTTCTTCCAGATTCAGAACTTAACATTTTGTCTTTTTAACTTCCTCGGTATGTTATTTGTCCATGAATATCACTACGATTACTTCGTTTTCACATAACCTCAGTCTACTCATCATTGTCACCATATCATAGATCATTTTTTTCAAAACTTTTACTTCCTTAGTTCTTCCATATGTGTCATATCTTACCTCATCAATAAACATTAATCTATCTTACATGTCCAATGATAACTTATTAAAAGGGGCATATAATTCTAACATTTGTTTCTTCACTTCATCAAATTGCTCATAATTGATGAGAATATCAATGTATATCTGTTTAAACCACTTAAGCAGTTGATTTCCTGATCTCTTGTGAGTCTGAGAATATTATTGAATTTTTTTTAAGTCATATTAAAAAAAATTCTATCTCTGTTAAAACATTTATTGATTCTAACATTGGATTATATTATTTTACATAATATGGAACTGAGATACCATTTATGGAAATTAAGTAATAGTTCATTCTGATCTCCTCAAAGGATGAACAAAAAAATGAAAACTATTTTGGTTTATGGATCGTTTGAATTTCCATTGATTAGACTCAAGTTCGGGTGGTTTTTCCATGGTCATTTCATCTTCCACTTATTTTTCATTCTTTTTATCTTTATTTGAATCATTATTTATCATCTGATAATTCAATAATTTAAACATCCTTATCTTATTCAACATTTACACCAACTTTATTATTTTAATCTTGATCTTCTTCTTCTTTCATTGATGATGATTTTGATTTTTATGATGACGATTAACCCGCTTGAGAATATAAAATATTTTATTTTTCATTGATATGGATTGTAAACATGATTATGATGGAGAATATAATGATTCTTTATCAGATTTATTTTCCCCCTCATCACCATCTTCATCCTCAAACTCTGAATTTTATGCCTATTCATATATTTAATGCTTGATTCCTTCATATTCCTTTTCTATTTTTAATTTATTCTATTATCATAATTTCCCTTCAAGTTCACCATAAATTTCCACATTTATATATTTTTCTAACTATCTTGTGGTTTTTCATCTACTTTTTTAGGTTACACTTACTCTAACTATTTTTTAATGACAAAATGGGACCAATTCTTTAATAAAAACTTCATCATATCATTTGTTTGCAACATTAGGATTATCATCATGAAAAAATAGTTATTTCTTTAAACGCCAAACCTTCTTCCAGATTAACATTGTCTGTTTGAGATATTAAAAGCATTATTTTCTCTAAATAATTTTCTACACATTTTAAAAAACATTAAAAAATATGATATTTATGAAATAAATTATTTTTTTTCATTTTTTATCTACTTCCTCAAGATTTTCAACATTCCTTATTTTTAATGGTTTTTCAAAAATGTTGACTAGTTTAACATCATGATCCCCTAGAATTTTACTACGTTTACATTTCGTCATCAAATCAAAAATATCATCATGTATTTTCTTTTCCCACATCCTTTTGATAGGAGGAGATGTATCTCCCTTTATTTTCATTTTCTTATCATCCTATGGTTTTCATTATATTTTGGTATTAGAGTAAACCCAATCAGATTTCTCAAAAAAATAATTAAGCATCACAAATAGTCTCATTGTAGACATAATATCATTACTAATGAATGATATTTTTTATCATACAGGATATGATTTATATTCCACCATGGAAATATCCATACATTTTATAACCTTCTAACTTATAGAATCATGAAACATAATTATCATGGAATTTATTGAATATGTTTTGGTGTTATCCACCATGAAGAAGATAAACATGATGAGATATATTTTTATAATATTCTCAAAATAATCCAACACAAAAAACTCATGCCCATCCAGGATTTCACTATATCCTAGTCTCAAAATCACAAAACCTTGCATCCATAGAGCAACGAATCTATTATCTAGTGTGTGGTGTGATACCATACTAATTTTTTTATACATCAAGAACAACAATTTCTTATCCATATTAATTTTAACACTTCCTATGGTGTTGGGAAAATTATTACAAGGTAAATATACATCTCCTTCTAATGTTAATCTATCTCAATAAAAAAAATTCTTATAAGGAAATTAATTTCACTTTCCAAAAATAGTAAAATAAACAATATCATTATCATCTTAAATCAAAAATTTCACAGAGGGATAAAATTTAGAAACCAAATATGCTTAAAATATATGAATATCATTATTAGGATTTTCTACAAAAAACAAATTCCCATCCTTGAAATGAGAAGATATTCTTAAGAGTTTAACCATATTTTTCAAACCATTTCCTTTCAACTAACCTAACTCTGAAAAAAATCCACTTTTTGTAATATTTTTCGGTCTCTATCGGATTTGGATTCTGAAAATAGTTAACGAATAAAAAGGAAACAATTTGTACTAAGGCCATTGAGAGGTGTAGCATTTTGGGAATGAATTCTTTGGGAAACTAGTGTTAGATATGGGGTGTATCTCATATATATAATCTCTAAGGAGATGACTAAAATTCTAAAAGATAACCAATGGTTGAGATTGACAACAATTCTGATCTGATAGTCAAGATTGATTCGATGAAATATTTCAAAAAATTAAACACGCAATGTTTTTAATAATTTTATCAGATTAAGAATCAATATGATTATAAATTTTTTTTGAAAACATGGAAAACAAATCATATTTTAAAAAATTATATAACCATAACAACAATTTTATTCTAAAAGAATGATATAATTTAAATACATAAAATAACTGAAGAGTAACATTAAGAGTGAAAAGATTCATTGGAATGGATTAAATTTTATTCATTTAATAAAAAAAATATAAAGATAGTTTTTAAAGACATAATATGATTGTTTTTCTAAAAAATTATTATTATTAAATCTACTTACAAATTTTTTGAAATGATAACAGATTACAAGAATTTTTTATACTATAAATGTTTTATAAAAAATTGAGTCCATAAAATTTATAAGAAATCCTGAGTTTGTAAAAGGTTTAGAGAATTATAACTCCAATATTTTTATTAAAAAATGATTACAAAGAACTCAATAAATAATTTTTTATAAAAAATCAACATTTAGAAAAAATAAAAAACTAAAAAATAGAAATTTAAAAAATTACATATAAAAAATGTAGTTCTATTATAAAAAATAGTATATTGATGAACATCGAAGCATAAAAAACATGTATATAGGAATGACTACTTAGTGTTGATAATTCATAGATTCTACTTAATATATTAAAATATATCCAAACATAGAGGTTTTTTAAAAATATTAACAAATTGTTCTTATATTATGATGAATTATAAAATGATATCTTCTATATGTGTTTGATCCAGAAGAAAATGGTATCTTATATCTTTGTTATTTGCATTTGTGTGATGGGCTATGTATTTTACTTAAATAAGTGGAACATTTATTATCATATAGTATTTGAGATGTAGTAAATCCTAATCCATATTCATGTATGTGCACTACATGTAAGGTCGCTGGGACAAACTCTTCCCAAAACAGGCTCTCAAAGTCTGCCCAGAGAATTGTCACCACATCATGAACCTGAAGCATCAAGATCCATCATCTGCTTGCTGCTTCTTGACAAAGGCTAGCGGCAAGGATCACCATGAGATCAGTAGGTTTCCTTTCCAGTCGAAAGGCGCTGACCATGGCCTTCAACCAATCCTCAGCCACATTTGGGTTCATCTTTCCTCAGAACCATGGTGGCCTCTGGCGCTAGAACGCTTGCAACACACTCAAGCGTTGTACACCCTCTCCTACTGGGGTAGGGGGCATCGTTGGCCCAAGGGGTAATGGTACCACTGGATCCTCAGCTGGTTCTTGTACTAATGAAAGACCCTGCACTGAAGCCTCATCACTCTGTGGGCCATCTTCGCGTACTATACCCTGAACCCTAACTAGATTTCTGCGTGGAGGCATCCTAAAAAAATAGAGGTACACCATGATCAATAAGTAATAACTGGTGAGATGACTTAATAATATTACAATTAGAACTTTTCGAAACATAAAAGCAATCAGTGTTTTCATGAACTGAGTCAGAAATCAGAAGTCATGGCCTAGGTGTATAGATACGTTGTCCGCCGCACCAACACTAGATTCCCAAAATTGGTAACCACACTCACTACACTTAACACTAAAACCATTAAAAAGATCAGAGTCATGTGTTCTATGGTAGAACTGACTCCTATGATACCAATTTATCACAACTCATCCCCCAGGTCCCGGGTCGTGACTACCCCGATCCGGCCTTCCATAGGCCAGGGGTTGGCAACTAGAACTGAAATCCATATTCCCTAAAACCGGGAAGGCATTGCCTTTATATCCTGTAAACACACACAAACAAGAACACAGAATGATATGAACAGAAGTAAACTATAATGTAAAAAAAAGAGTGTGTACAGTAAGTAAATAGGGGCTATAATACAAGCCCAACTGAAATGTATATGAAAACTGAAAGTACAAGTAAACAGAAAGATCTCAGGTGTACTCCTGCCAAGGATCCTACCTAAAGGGTATTTACAGCTCTCGAATGATCATCACTGCAGTACACCTCGTCTTATTTACACCTCTGAGCTACCTCCAGTCCTGCAACTCTTGTCCTCTGTCAGTGTTTTCCGTCATCTGCACCAAACAGAACATGGAGTGAGCATAGCCCGTGCAGGGGTGAGTATAACGATACTTAGTTGGGTCCCCAAGACCCTCGAAGGTCTCAAAACACCCAGAAAGGATATACTATAAAGCATGAAAACATCTGACAGACCTACTTAGGTATATTCCCATAGATATACATAAGTTATCAAGAATACCCATCTCATTGAACAAGAAACGCAAGGCCCAAATCCTTATCCAAAGTACAGTTGTACCGTAATGGAATGAAAACCACAGAGGTAACACCACAAAGGTATATACCACCAAGGTAATTCCACACAGAAGAATACCACAAGGGTATCACCACGAAGGTAAATACCACAAAGGTAAGTACTATAGTGGTAATGCCATACAGATTAATACCACAAAGGTGTCACCATGAAGGTAAGTACCATAAAGGTATGCCACACCGAATATTACTACATAGGTAAAGACTCACCTCACTCTAGGTATAACATAGTTACAGTAGTAAGATGATTAGATGTAACTATTGAATCATCTTAATCTGTTAATAGGAAGACCCACATAAGATTCTAAATCATCAGACCCACGTAGGATCATAAATCATCATACCCACGTAGGATCCTAGTACCACAGACCCACGTAGGATCCAAATAAAGCATAAACACGAAAGATCTGAGAGTAGTCCCACATGGATTCCTAGAGAGGATCCTTGTGGGATCCTCAAACACAAACCCATGAAGGATCCCAAATCACAGACCCACATAGAATTCTTTTCTCATGTTACCTCCAGCTAAAGGGTTCCCGCACTCAGATCGCTTGATTCCGGGAGAATCGGCTCCTCAAGCCATAGGTCAGTACTACAACTTCCACTAAGTCCCTATAAGAAGTATCCAAAGGATCGCTATGTGATAGGGGTCTCAACACAATAGATGGTGCGTCAATCAGACACCTGGTCAGTATGTTATTGGACTTTTAGTCCCAAGGGGTTGGTTGGATTGGTGTCTGATCCATCCCGGTTCTTTCCCAACATTTTCCAAAACTCAAGTGGGTTATAACAAAAGGACCATCTCGATCCATGGTTTTTGGAGCCATATATCATTCATCAAATGGATGCTCATGACTCAATATATGTCCAAATGAGAGAAAGGTTCAAAACTGGTCCGGGTCCGGTCTGACCAAGTAAGACCGACCCAGCCCGACCTGGCTCGACCAAGGTTCGGTCTTGGGTCTGACTCGGCCTACTAGGTTCGGCCCGACCCACAGGCACAGACCATGGTGGCTGCCCACGGTGGTGGCCTGCTAGGGTGGACAGCTCGGCTCCCCGGCTGGACAGATGGCCAGCCTCCCTCGCTTGTTGCGCCATCACCGGTGGCAGGCATCAAGATGGACGCGCCTCGCTTTTCCATTGTGGCCTTGTTTCATGGCTCCTGCATGCTAGGCGGTGCACACACGTGATTCCACATCCATTCCGCGGCCCGTCGCAGCCACCGTCTCCCCTTTCTCTACCACGGCTGATGGGTCACAGCCCCTTCTTCAGTAGTACGGTCGCACCACCGCCTTCATTACGGCCGACTAGAGTGCCGACCGCCTTTCTCGAGTCCCACCGGTGACCTTCCTTGTGTCACCGGGTGCGCCCCAGGGGCCCGTTCATCATTCCGAAGATATCCACACATGTCTTGGGACTTCTCCATTATTTCATGCCCATCAAAAATCACAAAGGTAATGAAGAGGTTGTTCCATTTTCATTTGGCCTGCTCCCTCTGCATTAGAATGATAACAATCGGCTTATTTGTTCTTGAATCATGAAGAAATACAAGAACGGGGTAAGGGGTATAAAACCAAAACAAACCCTACCTTTGCGTTCGTTAGAGGAATTGATTTATAGAACATGACGTCGTTGATGATCATCGACATTCGTTGCCTCTACAAGGCGCTTCCGATCCGGGCTCAGGGTCGCTTCCTCATTCTTCGTTCGAGCAAGATCTTCATTGGAGAAGAATATTTACTCCAATGTTCTCCCAATATCTTTTTTTATAACCAATCCTCCCAAAGGTAAATGAGGATCCAATATAATAGTTATAAGTTTAACAATTTAATTCCATGTTGTCACAATTAAAGTTGACACATTTAATTAATTGTAGTTGAATCAATTTCTTAAATGGAGAGTAAAATGGTTTTCCCCCATTAAGAGGGGTTCAGATGGTCCCCACCATTAATTTAAAATTATGAGGTTTTAAACTCGGGAGATCCCTAAAACTAAAAATTCAAATTGGGATGTTTTAAAAATAAAAAAAGGTATTATATATTTTATTTTTTTTCCATTAAAAACACAAAAAATAACTTTCACCCTCATCCTACTACGGTTGAGGTGAAAGTATCCTTATGTGAAAACAGGCACTGTGAGTTCAAAAGTGTCCTTAGATCTCAATTCTGAGCACCGATTCAAAATTTATAGGAAACCCACTCGCACATTTACTAAACATACATAGAAAAGTTCATAAATTCATTCCGGGCACACCGGGCCTCAGAATCATGTGATCTCAACTTTTTTAGACTCATAAAATTCTCATATAATTGAAAAAAATATTTCCAGGTCTTTAAAAGTATAACTGATACTCTTGTTTTTGTTGATTTGTTGAAGAAGTGACTTCCTTTTTAGAAAAATTGTAGCCTCTAGTAAACGTAATATATTTATCAACTCAAGTGTTGATTAAAAAAATAACTCATATCCCTTCAGTACTCATAATCATCACCTTCATTGATATTTCATTTTTTTGGTTTTAGATTATCAAAATAACCAACATTAAGACCTTGCATATTAAAATAGTATAAATTATTTTCAATATATACATTTTCATATAATAAATTTTATGAACAAAAATATAAAAAAAATTCAACAAATAGCTGTAAGTAAAGAAGGTAAAAACTTATCAACTATATAAGAAGAAAAAACCTCTAATAATAATTTTAAAATAATAACAGTTATCTTAGATGGATATCATTATATGAGTTGGGTGAATTTTTGATTAAAAACATTGTTTATAATATTTAAACAAGATAAAACCCAAATATATTACTGTAATTTTACCAAACTCGGGAATAGTATAATTATCAGAGTCATGGAATCAAAACTAAAAATACACTAAATATATTAGAGTAAAATATCTTAATCACAATGGATATGACTAATATCAATTTATTTTTTTATCATATTCAGAGTAACACTGATAAAACCAGTTGTTTATGAAGCTCATTATGATGAATATATATCTATATCTTCCATAACATAATAATAACTTTTAAAAGGAAGAAATACAACATAAGTGTAATATTAATAATAAATTACAATATATAATTAAGATATTTACCACTTTTGACCTTAATATTAATGTATTTAATAACCTTGAATAAATGTATCCATTGTTTTATAAATACTATAAAATTTGTCTTTCCTTACCAGGAAAGCTCTCCATATTAAGATCATATTATCTCTATCTTCTTATCCCCAAAATCCCTCGATACAATGATTGGTGCTTATCTTCTTATCCCTGGAATCCCTAGATCAAATGCCTCAAGTTCGACATATTCATGTCCCCAAAATGCCTCAAAGTTAAGAATGATCGAATGTAGAATAAAAATTCGGAAGTTATAATGAAAATAGCCCTGATAAGGATTTTATAGAATGACAAATCTCCAAATAAATAAAAAGACTATAAACAATAATTATATGCTATATAATATTTATAATACATGGGAGGGAAAATTTATTAGCCCTAAACTCTTTAAATCAATCACTATTTTTAGAAAATTATAAAATGGTCAAATTTCTATGTTTCCTACAATGGAATTAGAAATCATGGGATTAACATATAATTTGTAACTGAATATCTGACATTATATTTCCTAACACCATTATATTGTTTAAGATATTACATATGATAGAAAAATTTATTTTTATTCCTATTATAAGAATTGGTTAGTATGAAGGATATTCTTGTCAAATGTCAATATGGTAATCCATATGATAATAAGTACAATGATCATTACCAGAATCAGAATGGTTTTCGTGACTTTAATCAGTATGATAGAAAAGAAAAAAATTCAAAATCTAGGTCCGATTAAAGGTAGGTATGATTAATTGGACACATACCCATTATGATGATTATATTGTATAATTTATTTTTATATTTTTAAATACTTTAATACATTTTCTATGTGTGGTAAAAATTAATTTTATCAACAATAACATAATAAAAGACTTGGTACAAAATAAATTTAGTAATTAGTTTTTCAAAAACAATCTGTGATATCCAAAACTAAAAGAATGGAAAATAAATAAGTATATCTTTTGACTTAACAAGCATAACTATCACATAATGAAGGGGAAGATAATGACAGAAATTGACATGATATCTGATGCCCACCCCTTTATCTTGCTCCTTAAAAGAATATCTACAACCTCCTAGTGGAAAACATGGTTGTTAATACAATTACCACTAAGATTACACCATTGAATTTATACAGGTTCAATATTTAGAATGAAATAGCTTTATCTTTTTTTAAAATCAAGTTTACAATGATTTTTTTGAAATAGAAATCCATTTTTTAAGACATAATTTTTCTTTCATAAAAGCTTTCCATATTCACAAAATCCATAAATATATCGTATGTGTGTCATATAGTTAGAAAGCATAATCAAAACCCACCATGGACATAACAGATGTTATAATGTATGAAAATAAATAGGAAATACCATCATGTCATACACCAATCCTAAATGAAAAATCACACCATTTCTGATCTAACCCATTGTATAAAATTCAAAAAATCGATAAAATCCCCAATATAGACATAATGTGGATCAAACCAATTAATCCAATAATACAATTAAACACAACTAATTTATATAAAACCCCTTGTTTCATTAGACATACAAAGAGTGAAAATCCAATTTTCAATTGCACCCACGGTTTCCAATGTGTTACATGTGTAAAACAACCATTTTTTAACCTTGATCAAAATTAATAATTTATTATCATATAGAATCCTATATACTCATGGGATTAATACCCATGTTTAAAACCAATCCCACAATTGAATCATTTCATCAATGAATTTTTTTGAAAATATTATTTATAAATGAAAAAAATTAAAAAAAATGTTTAACTTTTCTTTGAGATTCAATGTAATATCAAATCCAGAATTTTAAATTAATAACCGAAATGGAATTACATAAAAATAAAGTAATTATTGAGTTATATCCCCTTCATGGATATATATACATCATGAACATAGGAAATACATATCACATTTGAAAACAGATATTGATAAAGAATATATTGGGTCCTTGTTATCAAAGATACTTAATAAAACATCACTGCTCCATTAATCCTATTATATATGGAATCCACATATTAAATAGAATCCAAAAACATGTGATGAGAAGATATCTAGAGAAGATCGACAAATTAAATGGGAAACCATATCATAAATGAAACCTTTTAATTATTAATCCATATTGGGGGAAGAAAATACAAATAGAATCCCTTTAAAGAAGCCTCTTAATCACTATAAAAGTATTAGGTAGGCAAATTATGATATTATGGGGTATTAAGGGGTTAAAGTTGGGTGTTGTAATTTCTAATATAATTTTAAGGGAACTAATAATTGTGTTCATGGTTTACTTGGTAGGTTCACATGGATAAACAAAACATATTCCCATAGTGTATTCACCCATTTGACTTTTGGATGGGATTCATAGTTTGGATGTATTTTTTACTTAACCATGCTACAACCATGAATGTTCTCAATATAAAAGGTTGAATAGTTTGAAAGGGATGGTAACATGGTTAAACTTACATTGTTCCCACTTTTAGTGGACAATAATATAGTTCACGGTTTGATGGGCCATACTGAACAATTTTTCTAATCGTACGCCAACTATACACAACCAGAAAGCCTCCAAAATTTTTATTCTACTCCCAGAAATACCTAAATAAAAGTCCAAGACAATGAATAATAAAATAAATGGTCATGAATTACTTGATAAATGGTAAGGTATTGTTTCAATATCCCAACCATAATGTATTTTTGTCCAATGAAAGTTCTCATTATTCTGGACTCATGAATTGGTAGGTCTAATATTGTCTCAAAGATGAATTATTCTACAACAAATCATGACTATCATTTCCAAAATAACATAATAAATTGATCAAAGTAATTTATTTACTATATATACCTTACCATGGTGACCGATACTCTAAACATGTTTATCAACTACCATGGTGTTTATTTTACAATCAACATCCTTACATTCAATCATGTGGGAAGGATCTGGTTAGTACCTCCAAAGATAGGAAACATGGTGCACATCATGTTTTAAAGTAAAATAAGATAGAATTTTAAACTGATAATCTATCTTTAAAAGTCATCCAATGGACTCAAAGGTGATAATGAACCTTGATTCAAACTTTCCTTGGTTATCCAATTGATCGTGTCTCAATTATATTTAATCAAGAAGGAAACAAAGATTAATAACTAAATAATCTAACATCTCATGATGAAAATACTCTTAATTTTTATGATGACTATATGTTTTGACCAATGTATTATAGTTTAGATATATAATTTCCTTCATTTATAGAACAATGTGTATCCCAACCCTGGATAACTCTCCTAACTCTTCCTAGAACTATAGAAATCTATGTGGCCTCCAATAAAATGCTTCAAACTATTACATATTAATCGAGGCCTACTAACTATTGTAATCAAAGGGATATACTAGATCAATATGATTTTAAAAAGAAGCATAAAAATTATTCATGCATGCCTAGAGCATATATTCGAGAACCCATATAGCTCTCCCTACCTTTCCATCCATATGGGGATGATATTCCATGTTCAATTTTTTACATGGAAATCATTTACTTTTAAGAACTTTTCCAGAACCAATATGTAAACCTCATGTTCTTTTCAAAATTTATTTTTGAGGAGACACCATGTTGTCTAACAACCTATCAAATATAGATATTCCTGAGATAATCTAGCTTCTTCATCTCCTTGATATAAAAAAAATGTTCCAAATTTTTTAGTCAATCAATGATATACCAAATCTAATACATTCGACAAGAATTCTATGATAAACTAGTGATAATGTATATAGAAATATCATAATATTTCCATACTATATTGGTTAATGGTTGCAACAAAACTATATTTATTTCATGATATACCTTAGTACACTAGAAAGTAGGGCACCATGATATCAATTCTTCAATCGATCATATCATCACTAGAAAACAATTATAACATTTCATTTTAGTAATTACCCTTGTATACCTGGTTTGAATATACCAACAAGACCCATTCCCACTTTCCAACAACTCCATCCTCATAGAAATTGGCATTAACAACTTATTACATAAAATTAATGTGTATTTGGGACACTGTTGAAATCATTAGATGTCTCCCCACCCTTTAGTATATCACTAATGAACTTGTACTCATTTTTAGTACTTGCCTGATCTGAACCCGATTGTCAACAGACAAGTAAGCATTTATTAAATCTAAGAACCCCTACCTAACTATTTTCCCACTCAAATTCTCATCATGGATAATAATATCATCATAGACCACTCCCCCAATGAGTCATTCCAAACATGTGTCTTTTCTTTCTTACTCAATACAGTGATGTCCACACATTAGTTCCTATGTGTATATGAAATTTCACAATCAAAATTATTAAAACACTCCACCAGAACACTCTTCCACAAGTTTAGATTCCACTAAGAGAAAGTGTACATCATGGTTTTATAATCAGGATATACCAAGAATATTTCCCCAAAAAGAATGTTAAACAATGTTTTGAGTGAATCCAAGACCACCACATACTCAAGATAGTGGGTTGGGTAGTTCTTTTTTAAAGGGAATTAATTGAGAGAGCCGTATCCAACCACTTATTACCCATATATCAAGATATATTTCAAACTTATACATAAAAAATATAGAATACATAAGATCCCAAACCATGTTTTGGAAGAATCAAAAATGGATTTGGAGTCATCCTCACCATTTGTTATTTAATAGTTCTGTTGTATTTTTTATTCCACTAAAATATTACAACCTTACAACCAATATAGTTTTAGAATTTAATGAAGGTCTCCTCTCATTGATAACATTCTCCATTATCATTATTAAATTATTCAATATTTCATAGTTGGAAATCATACCATACAAATTATGGTCAATCAAGGTTCTAATAATGATATACAAATAGTTCATGTGACCTTTCCTTGACTTGGGGTACACAAAAATATCATCCCACAATAGAACTGTTAAAGAGTCAAAGAACCGATGAAGGATTAGGTTCATTAATTCCATAAATTACACAGGATAGTCAGTGTGGCCGAATAACATAACTAATGACTATAAAAATCCATTCTAGCTCCAAAAACCATGTTTGGATTATCATATTTTAGACACTCAATTGGTCGTACCCAGACTAACGGTTTATCATTGAAAACTAATTTTCCCACAGATCTGATCAAATAGTTCATTATTCCTAGGAAATTGATATATTTTATTGATGGTCACCCTATTTAACTTCAAATAATTAATGAAAATTATAAGGCACTTCTTTTCCATGGATCCACTTTTCCTTTTTAATAATTACTAATGGTGAAACCCATGGTGACATGATTGAGAAAATAGATCCCTGATCATTGAGGTCTGCAAGATCTAATTCATTTTCACCAACATAGTAGGTTCCCTTTGATAAAATGACATTGATATTGGAATCCAATGAGAAAGAATTTAAATTGAAAAAATCAATATCTCTATGTGGTGGTAAACCAAAAAAATCCTCTCTGAACACCATTTGGTATTCACACACATCAATAAGAAGTTGACTACTCAAACAAGGATCAACATATTTAAGGAACAACTTTGATAACTGGCATGAGAACACCTTAGCTTAAGGATCACCATGTCTTTCTCTCCCCAATAAAAAATTACACCCCAACTTAAAGATATGAGTGAATCCATAGATAATAACCCATCTCAATAGTGAAAATAGTCAATCTATTCCTTAACTCCCATCATATTCTACATTAAAATAATTGTTTTTAAGATATAGTGATAAAAACCATGAAGTCCCACACCACTTTGAAGTTTGAAATCAACAATAGACACGTGGTGAACTTGAAAAGAAAGTTTCCAACTTTCCAAAATTATTTAAAAGATCCATAAAGAATGAAATAATCAATGAATGAAATCCCAACACATATACTATCATATAAAATATGAAATACTTTGTATAAATTATATCAAAAAAAATCTAGAACCATAGAAGATAAAATAAACAGCTTACCTATAATAGTGTACAACCCTTCATAAAATTCTTTTAGTTTGTAATCCATTGCGCGGATGCATCCAATCATAGCTACCCTTGAGAATTATTACCAACAAGGATATCCCATCCTCCCTAATTGAAATACCGACCACCCAAGGTGGAATATAATAAACCTACAAATCTTATATGAGAGTGGATCCATTGCTTCTTCCTTAGAACATCCTTCCATAAAATTCGTCATATCGGAATATTTTCGGAAATATTGAAAATTATTGAAAGATTTAACAAAATTAGGATTGGTATGACAAAAAATTCAACACTACTATAAAATAACCCTATGTTATCGTGATGAAGATCATGAAACATTCATTGAATGAAAATTAATAACCCTTTTCTTTCATTTCTTGCAAGAAGACACCCCCTATCTAATATGTAAAAAATTAAGCTCCATCCAATCCTTTCTTCCTAGATATTCCCACCTAAGCCATACCATATTTATCCACAACCTCTAGATATTTTTAAATCTACAAAAGTATTAGAATTGACAAAATATAGGTCAACTTCACCATATTGAACCGCTGATCATTCAGGTAATCATTGGTAACAATATCTAGTTCCAAATTTTCAAACATAGTAAAATGCTTAGAATGATATGGAATAGTACTATATCCTTTCTCTATGGAAATAAATTCTTGGTTCATTTCAACATGTATCTTCTCCCCATAATATTTCATGTTGATGATTTTATTGAAGGAGGGACAAGTAATATCATATGTTTGAATAGTTTTATTACATCGTATCCTTCTTAGTCCATTGAATAAGTACATGTAAAAACACTACAAAGATTCATATAAGGTATTCATAATTTTATATATCCTCTTGATTTGTTCAATTAATTATTCTAATTTCAAGGGTCCTTTTTCACTGTGGATAAAATTCGAAGTATTCTAAAGGAATTCTAAGTAATGATCCACCATTCTTTAGGGTTCCCGACATACACATGATCTAATGTCGGAATGGTGCAGATTATAGCATCAACTAATGATGTGTATAGAATATTATTATCCAATAAACTAGTATTTTATCCTCCTCTTTCATACTGGGAAGAAATATTCTATGAGGTGTTGTGTATGAAACAGAAGATAATTACTAATTAGATTTCGGGCATATTAAATAAATCAAAATATTAACTAGAAGATTCCATATCAAATCCATTAAAAATGAATTAATTTATAAATTAATCAAACAAATTATTATATTTGACAAAGGAATATGTTTATTAAATAAACCACAAAACTAGTTTTCCAGACAACTTCATCCACTAAGTCACAATCTTTGTTAAAATACCACACCACCCATGGTAACTCTAGTCCAGTCACAGAAGAGAGCTGGCCAAGAATCCTGAATAACATACATTTTAAATTAAGAATGTTCTAATTCCAGGAATAATGATACAGTGAAATAATCTGAGGTACTATCATAACACATCTGGATGTGTATTCCCTCTAATAAAATTTGGTGAGGAACTAGCATGAGTCAACTAAGAAATTCACTCAATATATACTACCATATAGTGATGTAAAAAAATAACAACAGGCCTAAAATATAACTGGATATCAAAAAAATGGAACAACTAAGAAAATAACTAACATCCATGAGATACACACACCATTCCAAATGATGCAAATTTTAATGATAAAATATGAAATTCCAAAATGTGTCTATGTGTGACCACATTTCACCAAAAACCATAACTCCATGATGATGATGACAATAAGAGAAACCAATATCTACATGGAACCATCCCCTTTTCGAAATTCCTACAAAAGAAATTAAGAAAACATATAAAGAAAAATATAGGGTGTGAGAACATATCCCATTAGTATTAAACCAATGAATATATCCGTGTTATAATACCATAAATTTATTATAACTACCTTTAAAAAAATATAGTTTACTGCTCCATTTTTATTAAAAAATAATTTTTAAAATCCCCATTTGGTTTTATAAAGAGAATAAAATATTTACCACATCCAAGAATATATCAAGTAAATACAATATAATATGAATGAATACTAAAAACCAACCATGGATACTCTATATGTGACTATGTAATAAAATTTCAATGAAAATACTACGATTTCATAAACCACTCAAAAATTAAAATCATACAACATGGGATCTAACCTAAGGGGGTAAATTCAAGACATAATGAAAAGATACAATCTGGGAAGAAGTTGAAAAAATAATATAAACTCTTGTGTAAATATACATTGTAATTAAAACATCATGTGACATTATAAACACAAAGTGGGACATATTTGTTTCATGTCACCACCAAGGTTTACCATGGGGCTCATTTTCTCAAACTAACATTTTGAAACAGTTCTCACCTTAAATAAAAATTATTAAAATCAAATCCAATCTTTTTCCAAACATAAATACATATTTTCAGATCCATACAATCATTGAATCATTTCATGAAACTCTTGGTTTATACATATCTACTTATTAAGGAACCCCATTTTAAAAACATGTATCTATTATATAAAATCATTACTATAAAAAATATTCATTTCAATCTAATAAACCAATTGAAATTTCATGAACCTAATGAAATTTATGAGTTAGAACCCTTTTATAGATACACCATATTTGAGAAAGGTTGTAATTCCAATCACCTTTAAAAATAGAGATTAGGAAAGGGTAGATTGAGTACTCATGACCCATGATCAATATGAAAAAAAATCATCCATTAAATCCACTAAATTTGGTATCCAAAACAAAATTAGGTTCTAAAGAGATATGTGATCAATATATTTGATGATGTTCTAAATATAAAAGGGTAAATTATATTAAAAAACTTTATACATTGGAGTCATCTATCATGGAGGAAAAAAATAACCATAGAATGAAAAGGAAGAAGTATATTTAGTTATCAGGAAGGATTAGGTCAAGAAAATATTGAATGAGGTGTGTTTACTAGAGATCTATATGGGGTGTATGGTTTTTTTGTATGGTTAGTTTAACAATTAATAACCGTTGAAAAATATCATTATCCAATGGAGTAAATTTTATGGGGCTTTTCCCCATTGATAAACATATCATACACCCCCCTTCAAATGGATAACATTAAAGAACGTTGTTTCTTGGAGAAAATCATATAATTTTTCATAACCATGAACAAATCATGAACAATTCCATGTGGTTCTATTTTTTAAAAAGACCAAAAATTGATCCAAATAAATACACAACCATATAATGATCAAATCAAAGTTCAATAAGTACCCAGAAATTTAATGGAATGTTATAGTTAGTGTAACACTCTTTGAAATGTGAGGTATAGGAGAATTATTAATACCCATATTAATAAGGTACTCCTTTATTTTAATGATCCTACATGATTAGAACTCCACAATTGATCATTCTTGTCTTGGTGTAGTTGTTAAAATGGGTGGCCTATTAGAATGTTTCCTAGGGTGTGTGTGAGTGAGTAAAAAGAACACTGGAAGAATATGTGTTATCCTATGGGCATTGTCATTAGTCTATTAAGTGACCCCAATGGGTAACAGTTGATTTTGTGTTTTGATAACTACATAGGTATTACATGTGAACCATATTTTCAGGTTTCTATGTTCATAAAATAAGAATGTAGGGTTGTGAAGAATGACATCAGAGCTAATACCAAGCCAGAAGTGTGGAGCACATTCTTGGGATTGAGGTTTTGGATCCACAATTAGGACATTGTGCTTTAACGATTTGGATAGTATAACACCCATGTAAAAGTGATACATAGGAAATTTTTTATACACATTCCAAAAAGATACACCTTTTTTCATGAGAAACTAATGAATTATAATTCCACAATTTAGCATGATTGAACAGGAGTAGTTATTATGATGGTTGACCTCCAATGATGTTTTAGAGGGAGTTTGTGAGTGAGAAAAAACACACAAAAATATTTTTTTTTTGGCATTTGGAGATAGACATAAGTCTGATAAATTACCCTGGTTGGAAATATCCAATTGTGTGATATGAAAAAAAACAAGGTATTGCATGAGACCTGTGGGGTTAGGTGGAAAGGTTCATAGCACAAGAATGTTGGTTCATGACATAGTCATTGTAATTTAATTGTTAATAAATTTATGATTAATTTTTTCTGATCATAAACTTATAACATATAACCATTAGATAATCATTCTTCTGACATTTTATGTAAAAAACATTATTCAATAAATTTTCAAATAAAAATAACATTTTATTATTCTCTTCTAATTTATATTATTTCATTAAATTTTAAAATATTTCATTCTTATTCTCTATATATTTTTTTCCCTAAAATTTACATTTTTGATTTTCATTTCATATCCTCCAACAAAAAAATTACATAATTATTTTCCACTTAATAAATAATAGTTTATTTAAAAAAACAACATACCCCACAAAGTACTCACAAATAAAATTGGTATATAATTATAAATAAATAAATAACCTAGTATATGAAATTTCACATCATTTGGTCTTACCACTCGCCTCAATAACACCAAAAAAAGGGGGAAACCACATTATTAATTAAAATTGATTTTTTTTTCAAATATAGAATAATGAATCTTGAGAGGAATTATACCAATTGTTATTTGTCATCGAAATGACATATTGAAATTATGAAACTGTTTCAAAATAGACTATATCACAAAAAGTGATATTTTTCAAAAAAACAAATAATAAATTTTTTATTAAAATTTATGATAATCAAAATTGGAAAATTATTTTGATAAAATGAATTCCATTTTATTCATTATCATATCGAATTATTCAATGGAGTTTTTTTGGGCCTTTTATGAAAAAAATTAATTTTTTAGAAAAAAGAGGAAAACCATATTTTAAAAATATCATCAGTTTTGTAAACATGTTAGGATAAAATAATGAAATAAATTTTCATGCACACATTTAATAAAAAATTAATAATTTCAGGATTATAATAATGAATTTAAAAATATTATGATAAATTTAGAAACCTATTTTTAAACATATGTTATATATTTTCTAAAACCTACTTTACATATTATAATAGTATAATTTTATAATTACTTTTTTCAATTTTTAAAATTAAATATTGCAGAACATATTTTATATTTATAAAAGAAATTATAAAATATTTATAATTTCATTTTACTTTTTAGACACAAATGATGTTTTAGATGTAATGTGTGGGAAACCAAATTAAGGGTACGATATAAGAAAATATTAAAATGAATGTGTAAATGAATATAAAAAATAATAATGCCATAAATATAATGGATATGTTTTTTAATTATCATACCATTATTTTTTATCATAAAAAAGATGCTTATTCATTGTAATTAATGCCTCCATAATGTGTCCTTCCTTAATATAAAAATTTGTCATTATTTATACCCTTAAAGAAACCCATCCTCAATTATATATAAGCACCTCATCACATCATTCTAAGACTCAAAAATATGAAGTTATTTAATTATATCACCCTAAAGAAGACTCATTCCTTACTACCCTATAATAATGAATAGTTTTGTTAGTTTGAAGGGAAAAATATATGTTATGAAGCTCAAGTGAAATAAGGGTTCTCTCCCGAAACATGATTCATTTCAATTTATTATTTTTATATAATAAAAATAATTTTCATATTCGTATATTTTCATGTGTTTAAACCCTCCACCAATACCCCCCTCTATTACTTTGAATATTTTGACATTAAGTGGGGTAATTTCATTTACTCTCATTAAAAAAATTCCAATATCTCTTTGTTATACCTATTATATTGCAGAAATAATATTTTTTTTAATTATATATTTTCATATCATGAATAACCCTATTTTCATTCATTTTACTCATTTAGATGAATGATAAGACTAATGTTGAGGAATTACTTTTATGAAACCTATATTCTTTACCCATGGATTAGAAATGATATGTAATTGTGATTTTAATTGTTGTTGAACACATAAAGAAAAAAATATGAACATTATATCCTAATAGAACTCTAATACATTGGGAAAATAATTGATTTGTAGATAAGGAATATTCATTATATGCTTATAGTATTCCTTTTTAAAGTTTTATGATACCTTTTTAAAAATTATTTAAAATAATTTTTCGAACACCTTAGTTAGAAACTATAGTGATTTGTTTATGAATGTCTCATGTTAATGTTAATTTCATGTTTCAATATTTTCCCCTGTATAATTGTCTTCGTGTTATGCCTCATGTTCTCAGGATGATGTCATGAATAATTTCCTAATGTTCTTATTCTTATATTATTAATCATGTTTTACAAATAATGTTGGTTTGTACGCCATTTTCATTTCTTTTATGTTATTATATTTATAGTTCACCCTTTACATATGTTTCCAAATCCCCACTAGAATTATAATCAGAGGGAATCATATAATCTACTAAAATGTGTATGTAATATTTCTGGAATAAATATTTATTATACTCGGGGTTTAGTTTTTCATGTACCCAGTTTTGAAATACGTGAAACTTTTGATCTTGAAATTTTTTTATAATTATTGCGATATATGGAATGCATAGGTTTTTATTAGTAGATTCATATGTGTGAGATTAGGGTGTCTCTCATACTTTTAATACATCCCACAACACAATATTATACTTCTAAAGATATTTAGAAATGTTATATAACACCATAAAAAATGGAACTTCCCAATCGAATGAATATAAATTCCATTAACTCTTCCTTTAGTTATATTTAAAAAAATCCCACAGTCATAGGCTCTAATTTATATTGAGAACATATAGTAAATTTATTAAATATTAAACTAAAAATAACACAAAATAATTCAAAAATAAATTATAATCGATATTCAATAGTAATACGTCAATTTATTTTAATATCCACTACTCACCATTTTACTTACCAATAAATTCATTCATCAATATTAAAAGAATTTTAAAAAAATAAAAAAAAATAATACTCCTAATAGTATAAACTAAAATATTTATCCATCATTTTTATTTCCCATATTAATTCAATTAATTAATATGAATAATTATTCTACTATTTGCATATTCATCAATCATCTCTAATATCAATTTAATATAAATTTATTCATTTTAGTATTCATCAATCATCTAACGAAAACAAATTATCCTAAGTGTGATAATTTTTAAGGATGGTGAACGGATGAATGATCCGTCCATAAATATTGATCTCATGAAGAAATATTTCCTCTAATCCTTCAATAATTTCACCTAAACATTCATATATAATCGAGTTCCATTAATTTATAAATTTCACCACCGCAGTATATAACCATGAAATATATAAATAGAAGGGGTAGAGGAATTTTTCATTGATAATTATTCAATAGTTGATTATATTACATTTATCTAACTCCCCGTATTATTTAATATCTATTTTTACATCAAAACATCCATTACATTTCATTTAAATACACATTGAATCTGCCAATTTATTTCCTCACTCTATATTTTCAATATAAAAATATTCCACCCTATTTGAACTAATAATTAGACCCCTCCACTATTGTATAAAAATATCATACATTCCGCATTATATATTTATAGAACTAAATGCAGAAAATATGAATAACATAAACTAATAGAAATAAAATTATACTATAACTTATCACTCAATATTAAATAAGATTACCGTAGAAAATTTTCAATCACTACGCATGGGTAAACATAAAATATGGAATAAAATGTAATATTTCAAATTCCATTTCAAGACTACAAAAATACAATTTTACCATCCATAATCTTAAAAATTTAAAATTTCATATGTAATAAATACTAAAAAAATTAGGTATTTCATGTATCATTAAATTCGATTAACTTTAACACACCAAAATTTCATTGTATATCTCTTTTTAAATTTAATCTCTTCAATTACATATGTTTCACACAACACCAAGATTAAATGAACAATAATATATTATTAAAATACTATTATTTAGTATAAAAATACATAAACTAGCTATTAAATTGATGGTAATGAATAGTATTCACAAACTTATGAAAATATAGGTCGAATTTATTAGATAAAAATTAATTATAAATGAATATAAGAACAAATTGAATATAGTGATATCTTTTATTAAAAACATTATGCTTACAAAGTAATTTTTTTCTCCTGTATTAAATTAATGACTATCGGTGTATTCTATTGATGAAATATAAATCTTATATATTCAATAAAATATTTTAGACATTCATCGAATATATTCTATTGGAATAAGATAGGAACAAACCTAATGTTACACTTAAAAACCAATATTTTTATAAAGGCTGTTTTACCGCCTTTTAATGTAGAACCTTTTTTAAAACCAACTTTTGACAATTTTATATATTCTGTTAGAAAAAATAAAATTATTAATTTAAACAATAGTAATAAAATTTAATTTTTATTATTTTTTTTGAAATGTTTTGATAAGTATCATATTTTGATGAATAATTAAAAAATAGTGTATTTTAATTGAAAACTAATTTTTCATCAAACATATTCATAGAGTAAAATTATATTTTCGAATGGTTTATAAGTATAATTAGATCTTGTTTTTATCTTTTAATCCAATTTATATCATTGGAATCAATTTCACATTGAATTTTGATATAAAACTATTGGGGACTTTTGAACATATTTACTTTAATATCTCTTTTTATCATTTCCTCAATTGGAATAATTATAAATTAAAAAATTTATCTATTGTGTTTTGAATTATTAAAAATATATTACATATTTTTATTTTGTGGGTCCAAAATAAATAAATATTTTTCCTTTAATTTTGGTCATTTGAAAATTAAATTTAGTAATATTTTAATTACCACGTTTAAGGGTAAATCAACTTATTAAGGGTAAACATAATATTATAAGAATTATAAAATTTAAATAAATAATTTACTAATATTATTTAATGATATAATATCATAAAAATTCTCTTTTTTATGATTTTATATCCTCTAGAAGCCACTTGAATGACTTTAAGCCTTTTATATTATTTTATTCTAAGGGAAGTAAAATATGTCAGACTAATGTATTTAATAAATATTTCATTTTTTATATCTAGTAATAAACAATATATCATTGAAAATAAATATTAATATGAAATATAAAATGTTTCTTTTTATCATGATATTTATTTTTAATTTTTATGTAAAAAAATAATTACATTAAAGGCTTTCACAATGATGACGCGGTAATGATTAAATTAATGAACAATCAATTTAATGATATTAGGAATATTAAAAATTAATAAATTTACATAATTAAGGTGATAAATAATTTTATGGGTTAATAAATCATGTTTATGGTATAATGTGTTAATTGGATTGAATTAATGTTGCGATACTTACATCCTTAAATTCAATATTATAAATAGTGTCAAAATTGAATCTTTTGATATTTTTTAAAAGTAATATTTAATAAAATTATTTAATAATTATAAAAATATTAAATATGAACGAGGGGATGGTATATGGTCTGTAATATCTTAAATTTTTCATTTATGGTCCAATTTACACTTTTTATGTAAAAATTACATCCCTTTAATATTATAATCATTGTTACTAAAGTAAAAAAATTAAAATGGCTTAAATAAGGGTTAATAAAAATAATAAGGTTTCAATTAACTTCAAAACATGTCAATGATATATTTATTTATCATATTATAATCTTATCATACCTAGTATTCTACTAAATGTAATTTTTTCATTGTTTGTATTGAGATATATTTTATTATAAATAAATATTTTGATAAATTCCAAAACTATCCACCCCTATCTTATAAAAGGCAACATCTCCTTCTCTTTTACCCACACTTCAGAACATATTTGTTTCTACCAAAACATATCCAAATATTCTCCCAAAATCCATTACTTCATCATAGAAACCATAATTTAGTATGAAATCCAACCAAATAAGTCCTTTTGTGTAAATCAAAAGAAGATACCCAATGCAGAGGTAACATTCTTCAATGAAGGTTTCTGTTTTATTTATTCCATACACCACATTAATTTATTTTTATTTAATTTTTATATAAAAATATAATTATCCTAAATAAAATTAATTTTTTTATATTAAGGATTCAACCTAGAAATACACACACTTCAATCTAAGAGGTAATGAACATGTCATTTTTTGTACGATGAACTACTTCCTCAAGAAACGATGTTTTTCATTTTTAAATTACTGACATTCATGTATGGGCATTAGGATGGAAAAAAATATTGTTATATAATATATATAATATTTATAATTATTTTATGCTTCTTTAAATTTTACATACCAGCAACCTTTATGCACATCGTTTGTGGGTGTGTGGACTACTGCCTCCTCAAAGAAATGATATTTGTTCATTCTATACATAGAATGTATTATGGATTTATTTAAATAAACATGTTTGAAATATTTGTAATATATATATATATATATGAAAATATAATTCTAAAATTAATATATATCATTTACTTCTCATTTAATTAAATATGAAAAATAAATGGAAGTAGCGTTTATGCATATGTACGACCTACCATCTCCACGAACATTGCATTTCATTTATTATCTCAAAATGTTATGAATTAATATAAAAACAAATGAAATGAAAATATATGACATCAAAATCATATTTTGAAATATAAATATGATGAAATCACGTTCTAATTAATAGTAAGAATAAGTAACAGGTCATAACTTACTCATAAAACTAGCCAATTAACACCAAAAATAGTAAAAATAGTGGTAGATTATTAAAAAATGGGTAAAAAAATGTCATAACAAGTAAATATAGGATATTATAAAGAACTATTTCTGTTATTTTATAATTTAATAACATTTTAAAACAAATATACATTAGCTTAATGAAACATAAACTATTGGAGAGATCATGTTGATGTGTTTGTCATCTCACTTTTACTTCTGGGATATAGATGTCTTATTCACCACATATATTTATTGTGTGTTGTAAATCCTGATACATTTAAATTTTATATCATTAATATATTTACTCTCATGATATTTTATGTTTCATTAATGTCATTCTTTTATTTGGATTAAAATTAAAATCTTTCAAAGTGGTATGGGACACTTTAGAAAGATTAAAATTATTTTCCTCAGTAAATTTTTCAAAGAAATATTTTAAATTATTTTCATCTAAGTACACATCATTTGTTGAATATTTCTTTTATTGTTTGAGGATTATATATTTTGATACCATTTACCATATTTTTTTATGATTTGTGATCAGTTTTACTGTGGATGTATGTTTTTTTATCCTTCATAGTTTATGGTAAAACTATTCATATTTAATATTATTGTTTCAATACAAATGTATATATTGAATTTGTTACACCAATTTCATATGAGGAATGTATTAGACTTAGTAAGTGATGGGTGGACCCTCTAAATTACCTCAAAGCATCAGTGGTCTCATTAGATGAAATCAGTTGGTGATAAAACCTTCACTTTTAACCAAGTAGTTTTAAATTGTGTGGATGATAGATAGTGACACAAATTTGATGAGTTTTTACCCACATACATAAAATATATTGAGGATAAATATTTATAGTTACTATATTGATGATTGAAATTTATAATGAAGACATCCAAAATTATTTAGGATCGAAGTATGATGTAGATGCTCAATATACAAGAGGGGTTTGAATTGTATTAATTAAAAAATTATTTTGGAACTTTTAAAGATGGTATAAAACATTCTATTGTTTAACAATGTAAAACACGGTAAATTCAAAAGACTTCTTAGTTATACAAACATACTAGATTCCAGAAATATGGTTACAGAAATGAAACTTAAGAGAAGTTTACAAGGACAAATATTCTTCCTTAAAGCATAAAGAATCTTACTAATCAATGCATACTAATATAAGAAAGTATAATACTTTTCTTAGTAATCAAAATGCAGTGGAAAACAAAATTGATGCATCACAAGTATCAGGTATGAAATCTTTTAACCCAATCAGTAGGGTATCCAACAACCCTGGATAAAGGTCCCTTGATTCATACTTACATGAAAGTATGTCTTACCCATAATGGGGTTAGTCATTGATAGGAATATCGAAGTCTATATTTCTGTCCTTCCAAGCCCTTAAACATCAAGATAGTTGGAACCTATGTCTTACTTATCAAGTAAGTCCTTGAACATTAAGGTAGTCAGCACCTCTGTCTTCTTATCATCGAAAGCCCTCGATTTCACACAACAATAATCAAATTCACATGAAGAAACCTGAACAAGATTCAGTACGCAAAAAGCATGAGAGTATCTATCTCTATAGAAATCACTTCAACAACATGTGGTCTCTTGAGTTATCCACTTTTTAAAAAATTATTGAGCTTATTCAAATGATATCTTATTTATAGGAATTTTCCCAACAGTCAGCTCCCTCCTCCAACGGTCATATTTTTCCTTGAATCTCGGAGGGACCAGTACATGTGTCACTCAAACAATGGTTGGTTAGAAACCAAATGCACAACATCATTACATAACTATAATAAGGGTAATTAAAATATGGTATCTCTATCAAATATATTTTTCAAAGTCTAAGAGAAAAATAAATTTCAGATTCTAAGATGAAAAAATTTGAAGTCTATATTACACGGATATTCGGATTTAGTTTTCCAACGAATTCAGAATCAGCATTCTATGGACTTCAGAGTCTGAATTATGAGAAATTCAGATTCTGAATTCAAAGGAATTCAGAGTCTGAATTAAATGGTATTCAAAGTATAAATTTTAAGGAATTGGAAGCCTAAATTCTATGGAATTCGGATTCTGAATTCAAATCAATTCTGAATCTAAATTCAATGGAATTCAAAACCTGAATTTCAATGAATTCAGATTTTGAATATCAGAGAATTCAGATTCTAAATTTCATAGAATTTGGAGTCTGAATTTCATAGAATTCAGAGTTTGAATTTCAATGAATTCAGAGTCTAAAATTTAGAGAATTCGGAGTCTGAATTTCAAAGAATTCAGAGTCTGAATTTCAGGGAATTTGGAGTCTAAATTTCAAAGAATTCGAATTCTCGATTTCTGAGAATTTTGAGTCTAAATTTCGAAGAATTCGAATTCTGGATTTCTGAGAATTTGGAGTCTAAATTTTTGAAAATTCAGAGTCTGAATTTCAGAAAAATTCGGAGTCTAAATTTGGATCCTGAAAATAGAATACTCTATATCTACGTATTTATATAATTCCAAGTCTTTAGATGTCAATCCAAATTTTTCACTTAGGAATAAAAAGAGTGAAATTCCGAGAAACTATATTATGAACAATAAAAACCGGTAAGCATAAATTTTTCTTGGGGAAAGAAAATTTTCCTTATTAATGAAAATATGATTAAGGATAAAATTTCCTTAAAAACATAGGGAAAATAAAATTTTCCTTCAGATAGAGTGTTTGTGATTTTCAAAACATAGATGCATGGAAAATTCATAAGGAAACCTTATTTGATCAACAATCTCCCCCTTTTCGGAAAGCACAAAATTCCTTACTAAAAATAATATAAAGACATTAAAAATTTTTGTGAACTTGAAAATAAAAGCTTATCTCCCTTCACTTATAGATCATAATTAATACTACTCACTCCCCCTTAAGGTTTGAAATCCCTAATGATCGTATTTTGGATTTCTTGAATGAGATTTTTTAATTTCTTGAAAACAAAAATCATCATGATAAAAATCCCCCTTAGATTAACTTCCCCATAGAGAAATTTCTTCTTTACATAGTATTCTTTCTTGTCATTCCTTCCCCCCACCCTTTGTGATTTTCAAAAATGATCAAATGGAATGGAAACGAAAATATGGTACCTGAAATATTAGTACTAAACAACCAAAAATATGAAGGGAAACAAAAAATTTCATTATGATTGAAAGAATTTGTACAATAGGGAAATACAATAAATGATCATATTTGTAAGAAATTATCCCAATTTATCCTTTAGAATAAACTTCTTCACAATATTCTTGAGCTTCTTGAGTTCCTTGTGATCATATTCTATGCGCTTTTGTAGACGATCTTGATATTCACTTTCTTCCAAGGCATTAGTTCTTTCATCCTGAGCCTTAAGCTTATTAGCCTAATAATTCAAGGCTTATTCTTGTTTAGAAGGGTTTTTCTCAAATTACATTCTAATATCCCTTTCCCTCTTCCAGGTTTGAGAAACTGAATACATTTTCCCATTCAAATATTTCACTTATTTCTTCCGAGAAGTTTCTTTAAGAGACATTTTCTATTCAAAAGATTTGGTGAGATCTTTGAACTTATCATGTTCAGTTTCAAAAGGATCATTGACATTATCTTGAAACTCATCCTGAATTCTCATCGCCTCAATATTTTCACTTGATCAACCAGTCATCTTCATACAAGATCTTTTATGGTCTTCATAATTAATGAAAAATGTTTTGAAATCGGACTCAAGTTTGACACACTTATCCATCCCCATGGATAATGAATCTGTTTTCTGATTTAAGGAATGATAAAGAATTTTCAATTTTGAAGCTATTATTGGAAATAACTGGATAGTTCCTACTAGCTTCTTTAAGGACTTAATGAAAAAGACATGTCCAAGAGGATATGATTCTGAATTCGAATTCTTTGTTGATGAGGATTCCTTTTCAAGAACATCTGCTTTCCTCTTTGATGAAGCACTAGAATCTTTCTTACTGACCAAATACTTAGTAGGAGTATCAACCATCACATGTTTTCCCTTATCTATTTTTGAAATAATTTCTTCTTGTTTAGGTGGTTCATGTTCACTATCTAATAGATAAACTATCTTATCATCATCAACTTCTTCCTTCTCAGCTTCAGCATCAACACCCTCTGGATGTATGAAATCAAGATTGCTACACTCTTCTTTAGACAACTTTTTTACATCTTCCTCACCTTTCACATATTTTCATGGGGAAGCATTTTTTAAAGACTAGGCTTCAGAATTTTATATTGATAACTTCTCAGAAATACTTTCCTTCTTATGATAATCTTCTACTTGATTTATCATATCTCCGGTATCACCACTCCCTTCTTATCCTTCTTCCACTTCTTCTTCATGAAATATTTATTCTTCCTGGTCTCACTTCGGAATCACCAAATTCTTTCCCGGAGTCTCCGGGATTGATTCTACTTAAAATTATTCTTGTACCGGAATTTTCATAGAATATTTCTCTGCATCCTTAAAAAGATATTATACTATCTCAACATCAGAAAACTTCTTCTTTAGCTTCTTCTACTTTTGTTGATTCTCAAGCTCTTCTACAACTTTTTTTAATGCCTTTTCCTTAGTAAGGTCCATACAAAAATTAGGCTCCCATTCTTTTGGTACTTCTTATCCTCTCTCCATTTTTGAATTATCTCATCACGATAAGATTTTTGCTTCTTTGACTTTAGTGGTGCTTATTTAATTTCCTTGGAAATAGAAACTTTTATTATCTCTTGAATTTCCTATACATTCCTCTTCCTTCCTCCTTTCCTGCAAATTTTAGAGACAATAGGTTTTGTTGATAAAATTTCAATTTCTTCATTTGATAAATCATAAATCTCTCCGGATTAACCAGAATATCAAATTTTCATTCTCCTTAGAGTATCATCGCTTAACAACATTACCCTGAAATTTCATGACATCGATTAGTTGGAAATTTTAATTTATTATAAACAAGAAACAATGATCTTTGATATTATTTTCAGATACATGATAATCTGAGACATCAAATTTCCATTCTTGATATTCTCAATTGCAACAAAAAAATACTTGACCAAATTTAGCATCTAGAGGTTCACTAAGAAATCCAAAACATATATATCGCTTTTCTTAAGAATATACTTATATCTATTCCTCATAATGATAATGACTTGAACCCAAAGTTCAAGAATTGCAAAATTTGATGATATATGAAGAATATTTGGAGTCTTGACTCAAACCAAACCAAGGAACTCTATGGCATTCTTCTTTTCAAAGATTCATTCAACAACATGTAACTTATGTGAACAAAATTCAAATTATCTTTCATAAGGTATTCCAATTAGACTAGATACCTTAGAATAAGAAAGAGAGTAAGTATTAACATAACTCTTGAAGGAAAATTTCATTTTTCCACCTTTCTTGAAAAAGTATACGGATTCATAGAACTCTACTAGGACCTCCAGAATCACCGGATCCTCTGTCATGGGTACAGATACAACTATACTCTCACAGCTATTTATCATGATGTTCTTTGAGATGATTGAATCATACATATTAAATAATTCCAGGTCTACCATCCTTTTATAATAAATCTACCATTCATAGATTTCCTTTAAGGTTGACAATTCTTCTTGAGGAGAGGCATCTTTGGGTATTCAGAACTAAGGAAGATCTGTGAAATTCCGAACATTCTTAAGGAGTAAGGGTAGTGCTTCATCACTCAAGAGCATGGGATTCGATGTGGGACAACCATTGGGGTCCATTATATAGGAAATTCAAAGTGAAGATTCAACATCCCTGATGGATTCAACGGTTGAAAACTTCTTGAAAAGATCTGACGGTTGAGATGATAGTCGATGAAGGATTTTGAAAGATTCGGATGTTTTGCAGTTTTTAAGAAAAACATTAATATTTAAGGAAAAGTGAATCCAAAAAATTTGAAAACAAAATGAGAATCTCAAAAAGTAAAATATGATAAAAAAATTTTGGAAAGGAAGCATACCTTTCAGATTTCTAGGAAGATTATTCGTAATATGGAAAATTTTCTTGAAGAACTTTAGATTCAAAAAATTTTGATTACAAAATTTTTTGTGATAAAATAAAATTAGATTACTAAAAATTTAGATTATCAAAAATTTAACTATGATGATTTTAACTATGAAAATTTTTACTATGAAAAGTTTTTACAATGAGAATTTTGATTATGAAAATGTTTACTATGAGAATTTTGATTTCGAAAATTTTAACTAAAATGCAAATGTACACACCCTATGTAAAAGAGATTGTTACTATAAAGAAATAGATTTCAATAAGATGTTAATAAGGATGATTAACTTACAGTTATCATTCTTAACATCTGTTTAATGTATTCAATTCTATCTTATGGGAATGATTTGGGGAAATATCAGCATGTTGATCATGCATTCTGATAAATTGACGAATGATATATCTTTTTTGTGTGTGATACCTAAGAAGGTGATGCCTAATATTTGTGTGTTTTTCATGTGAGTGATGTGCAATGTTTTTTATTAATTCAATGGCACTAGTATTATAACACAAAATGTTTGTTTTGGTAAAACTCACACTGTAGTCTGTGAGTGTGTGTTACATCCACAATACTTCTGCACAACAACTTCTAGATACTACATATTTATCTTCAGTAGTGAAATGTGCTAAAGAGTGTTACTTTTTGCATTAACAAGAAACTAATAAATCTCCTATGAAATTACATGTTCCAGATATACTTTTCCTATCCATTCTGCATCCACAAAAGTACTCAGTTGAAATGATTTTTAAAACAAAATCATTTCCAGACATATAAAAGAGTCATAAATCCATGGTTCCCTTTAAGTTGTGAAAAATTATTTTCACTACCATTAAATTAGATTCTTTAGGATTGTATTGATTTCTTGCACATAGGCATACTGAGAAAATTATTTATGGTCGACTATATGTCAAGTATTGTAAAATTCTTATCATACCTATGAATGATGTTTGATCAACTAGCTTCCCATCTTCATCTAGATCAAGTGAATTTGAGATACCAATGGGAGTACTTATACTCTTAGTGTTGTCATATCCATAATTTTTAAGAAGATATTAAATATTCTTATGTTGAGATATATATGTTCCTTCTAGTTTTTTGATAAATTTGAAAACATAGTAAAAAATGGTAACTCACCCATCATACTCATTTTAAACACAGATTTCATTAGATCTACAATTGAATCTGTTAATGATTGATGAGTTGAACAAAATATAATGTCATAAACATAAATTTGAACAATCAAAACATTTTTCTTTTCATTATTTATAAAAAGGGTTGGATCAACATTTACATTAACATAATTGTTTTTGAAGAGAAAATCTTGTAAGTCTATCATACTAGGCTCTAGGATCTTGTTTAGGTCTGTATAAAGATTTGGAATGATTAAAAACATGTTCATGATGTTTTGAATCTTCAAAACCATAAGGTTGTTCAACAAAAACTTCCACCTGAACATAACAATTATGGAAGGCACATTTATCACGCATTTGAATCATTTTGAAGTTGAAGAGTGCTACAAAGTCAAGTAAAAATCAAATAGATTCAATTCTAGCTATTGGAGCGTAGGTTTCATCATTGTCTATTCCTTCTTGTTGATTATAGCATTTAGAAAGTAATCTCGCTTTATTTCTTACTATTACTCATTTTTCATCACATTTGATTCTAAAAACCCATTTTACTCTAACAACAGATTTTTCCTTAGGTATTACAACCAAGGTCTAGACTTTTTTACTTTCAAACTCATTTAGTTTATCTTGCATGGATTTTATCCCATCGTCATCACCTAATCCTTCATCAGTGCTTTTTTTGTTTTGATTGAGAAAGTAATGATAGATGTTCTACATCATTCCTTATTGAACATCTAGTCCTTATAAGTTCATTTACATCACCAATGATACTATCACATGGATGATTCATTAGAAACAACGGATTTGGGTTTTGTAAAACCTGTCTGTCAACATAGGGTAAGAAATCTTCGGTGGTAAATGATTGAGAAATATTTTCTTGTACATTTCTCTTATCAGAAGGATCTTTTATCTAGAGTTGATAATATTTTTCTGAAAACACATCCAAGTACGTAGGTTGAGGTGGTTTAAAAACAAAAGGATTAGTTTTATAAAATTTAACATGTACTGTTTCTTCAACAGTACAAGTGTTTATATTGAAAACTCTATAGGCCTTAGAGGTTGTGGAGTAGTCTAAGAAAATTCCTTCATCCGATTTTGGTGCAAATTTGTGTAAATTATCATTAGTATTCAAGATGAATACTTTGAATCCATATACATTGAAGTATTAAATTATAGGTTTTCTTCCATTCCATAACTCATAAGGAGTTTGGTTAAGAAAAATCCCTAATCAAAACTCAATTTATATAGTATAACAAGCAGTACTTGCAGCTTTAGGCCAAAAAGTTTTGTCTATTGAATATTAACTCAATATGGTTCTAGTTATCTCTTGAAGAATTCTATTTCATATTTCAAAAAAACCATTTTTTTGAGGAGTTCTTGGTGCTGAGAAGTTATGAGTAATTCCTTTTTTACTACAAAATGATTCAAAATAAAAATTTTGATAGTCTCCTCCATGATCACTATGAATAGTTATTATCAAAGGATGGTTTCTCTAATTTTTAACTTGGTCTCTAAAACTTTGGAAAGAAGTAAAAGCTTCAGATTTCATTTCTAATAAATACACCAATATAAATATAGTGTAATCATCAACTAAACAAATACATAATATTTGACTCCAAAGCATCCTATTTGTGTTGGACCAAAAAGATCCATATGCACTAACTATAATGCATCAATAGTTGAGACTTCACGAATTGAATTACAACTTGGTTTATTTTTCATTCCATTTTAACAAGGATCACAAACTTTTGAAAAATAAAATCTAAGCCCCGGTAGATCCTTAACTAGTCTTTTCATAGAGATTTTTCATAGGATACTAAGGTTATAGTGTCTTAACCTTCAATGGAGTAACCAAGAATGATCTTATATTTCACTAAGACAAGGTAGATCTTGGCTCTTATGGTCTTCTAGGTTTATTGTGTATACATTCTCTATCCTATTAGAAGAACAAATTAACTCTTCCTTGGAATTGTGTAATAAGCACTTGTAATTCCCAAAATTTACAAGGTAACCTTCATCACATAATTGAATTATGCCAATGAGGTTATACTTGAAATTTTTAACAAATAATACACTTGAAATCAATGTTTTTTTGAAGAATAACAATGTTACCTATACCAATAATTTATCCCTAGGCATTATCTCTGAAAGTTACATTTCCTCATTTCGTCTTGATAGTCTTTTCAAGGAAGTTTTTGTTACCAGACATATGCCAAGAACAACCACTATCAATGTACCATGTATTACTGTTGGAATTATCATTAATTTTTTGAAAATAAGAGTGCTATAATTTCGGAACCCATTCTTTCTTGGATCAGAAAATTTAAGAAAATTTTTTTTAGTTATCCACTTTTTTAAAAAAAATAATCTTTATGAGAAACTAAAGAATGAGTTTTGTTTATGAAACAATTTTTTTCCCAATTCCCACCATACAGACACTTAGTGTAGAATGTATCACATTGAGATACTAAATAGCTGTTAATAAAAATTAGTTTTGAATGAGTATATCCAAATCCAGAATTATTCCTTAGAGGTCGAATTTGGGAATACATCTTATCAAAAATGTCCTTACCTATGGTAAAGTTTGAAAAACACTTCCTCCGGGAAAATATTTCTGACTTTTGTCTAATAACTAAGTTCTTATCCTCAAAAACATTAGTTTTAGCACTACAGTTAGGCTCTGAAACATTTTTCTTAGAAATTACCTTTTATAGATCCATAGAAACTTAATCCTTCTTAGAATTAAATTACACAAGGTCTTTTAAAATACTTTAAAAATAAAAAATCTTATTATTAATTTCATTAGGAATATATGATAATTATTTAGTTAGAATAGAAATTCTAGAATTTTCTTTATCATGATTTTTCATGACTTTAGAAATTTCATTCTCACGGTGCATATCAATCCTTGAAACATCTTTATATGTAGGTAAAGTATTATCTTTATAAAAAGAGGATTATTCATTCGAGAAATCATAATATTTACTATCAATATAATTAGTGTTCAAGGATACATTGGTTTTGGATTTAGCATTATGTACCTTGGCCATTAAACAATGATTTTCAGTAGGTAACTTGGTAAGTAAACCAAGATAGTTATGAACAAACGATTCATACACTGAGGATTCATTAGAAGAGTCTCCACCACTAGAACTCCATGTGTCATTAACTTTAAAAACATTCTTAGATTTATCCTTGTAGTACTTCTTTCTATTCCTCTCAGAATGATTTTCTTTTCTATCTTTTCCCTTATCCATGGGACAATTTGGCCTTATATGCCCTACTCTTTTGCATTCATAGAATGTGACTTCCGAATATTTCTTGTCTTTTATTTGTTTCTTCATATATCAATATTAAAAGTCCTTCGTGCCAACTATCTTGTTCATCCTTCGAGCAAGATTAGCTAGTTCATTCTCAGAATGTTCACTTTCACTTGATTCATACAAAAGAGTGACCTTCATAATCTTGGATCTAGTAACCCTTTTAGGAGTCTTGGATTTCATATGATTTAAATTAGTTGTAAAACAAACAATTCCATTTCCATTCTTCTTGTTATTCAGATCATCATATCTTTTCAATCAAGACATACATTTAATAAGTGTTCCAAAAATCTCATCAAGAATAATTTGTGTGACTTTCTTATACTCATCAATAGTTGTTCTCTTTGATTCCCTCTCACTATGCATGATATCTATAATTTTTTCCACAAGTTCCTTATAATCTAAACATTTTTCACCCATTGATTATAAACTATTAAAAATAGTCATAAACCTCTATTGTACCTTACACACTGGTTCTCCATATGGAAATAAGAATCCATGATATTCTGGACTTAGCATTGCTCTTCTAGTTTCGATAAATTTGGATGTTCCAAAATTAGTAACCTCCAATTTCATCCAGATACAATTTTTAGCTTCACAAGAAGAAATCTAGATATATATATATATATATATATATATTAATGGTCATGAAACACAAAAAAGTATTGTGTACCTTGTATCATAGTTGATATTCTGACTTTACTTGATTAGTAAAAGTTATGACTTCTTTATCAAGAATATTGTAATCTACAGTAAGCATTACAATGTTTTCCACTCCAGTGTTAATGAAAAAAGTCTTCATATGATCTCTCCAATATTTATAATAATTCCCATCAAATATAGGTGGTCTATTAGGATTAAAATTTTCAATCAGAACAACATTCATTCCTACTGTCTAAAATAAAAAATCCTTCCACAAAATTTTGTTAGTAATAATAGTTTGTAAACAAGGATAAAAATAAAAAGTAAGGAAAAATATATCAATGGAAACTTGAGCAAGAAAACTTATATTTGAATATAAGTATTTAAGATACCTCCTCTAATACCAATTTTAGGATTGAAATATGATGTAGATGCGCAATATATAAGAGGGGGTGAATTGTATACTTTAAAAAATTCCTTTGGAACTTTTAAAGATGGTATAAAACATTCTATTGTTTAACACTATTAAACAAGGTAAATTCATAAGACCTATTAGTTATACAAACATCCTATATTCCAAAAATATAGTTCCAGAAATGATACTTAAGGGAAGTTTACAAAGAAAAGGATTCTACTGTGAAGCATATAGAATCTTACTAATCAGTATATACAAATATAAGAAAGTATATTATAGTTATATTTTCCTTAATAATCAAAATACAGCAGAAAACAAACTTGAAACAAGACAAGTTACAAGTATCAAATCTTTTAACCAAAATAGTAGGGTATCCAGTAACCTCGGTTAATGGTCCCTTGATTTATACTTTCAAGAAAGTCGGTCTTACCCACACCAGTGTAAGTCCTTGATAGGAATATCAAAATCTGTCTTTCTATCCCCGCAGTCCCTCAAACATCAAGGTAGTTTTCACCTCTATCTTTGTAGTCAAGGATGTCCTTGAACTATAAGGTAGTCGGAACATCTGTCTTCCTTTACCTATAAGCCCTCTATTTTACATAGAAACAATCGGAGTCGCACGAAGCAAGATGAACAAGATGTTCAGTATGCACAAAGCATTAGATTATCTCTCTCTCTAGAAATCACATCAACAACTTGTGGTTTCTAGAGTTATCATCATTTTCAAAAAGTACTAAGCATGTTGAAATGAGTAGCTATTTATAATAATTTTCCCAACAGTCAGCACCCTCCTCTAAAGATGATGTTTTTTCCTTGAATCTCAGAAGGACCAGTGCACGTGTCACTCAAACAACAGTTGGTTATAATCAAAATGCACGACATTATTTCATAACTATAACAAGGGTACGTAAAATATGGTTGGTCTATCAAATCTATTTTTCGAAGTCTAAGGAAAAAAATAATTTTCAGAGTTTAAGACGAAGAAATTTGGATTCTATATAAAAAAGCTATTCAAATTCGGTTTTCCAAGGAATTCAGAATAAAAATTCTGTTGTCTATAGAGTATGAATTCTGAGGAATTTAGAATCATAATTCTAAGGAATTCGGAGTTTTAATTAAAAGGAATTCAAAGTCTGAATTCTAAGGAATTCGGAGTCTGAATTCTAAGGAATTCGGAGTCTGAATTCTAAGGAATTCGGAGTCAGAATTCAACGGAATTAAAATTATATATTCTAGGGAATTCAAAATTTGATTTCTATGGAATTTGGATTCTAAATTCTATGGAATTCAGAACAAGAATTTCAAAAAATTCAAATTCTGAATATCAGATAATTCATAATCCGAATTCCATAGAATTCAGAGTCTGAATTTCTAAAAATTAGGAGTCTGAATTTCATAGAATTCAGAGCCTGAATTTCAAATAATTCAGCATCATAATTTTACATAACTTGGAGCCCAAATTTCAATGAATTCGATGTCTGAATTTCGTAGAATTAAGAGTTTAAATTTCAGATAATTCGGAGTCAAATGTTCAGAAAATTCAGAGTCTGAATTTCAATGAATTCTTTGTCTAAATTTCTGATAATTCGGATTCTGAATTGCAGAGAATTCATTGTCAGAATTTCAAAGAATTCATAGTCTGAATTTTAGAGAATTCAGAGTCATAATTCGGATCCTGAAAATAGAATACTCAATATCTATGTATTTATAGAATTCGTAGGTTTTAGTTTTGAAAACAAAAATTTCATGGAGGAATAAAAAGAGTTTTATTCAGAGAAAATATATTATAAAAAATAAAAATAGGTAAGGACAAGTTTTCCTTATGGAAGAAAAATTATCCTTATTATGGAAAATCTATGTAAGGAAAAAATTTCCTTAAATAACTTATGGAATATAAAATTTTCCTTGAGATGGACTGTTTGTGATTTTAAAAACATAGATGAATGGGAAACCTATAAGGATATCTTATTGACTCAACAAATTATGCATTCTATCATTATTATTATTCCATGTGATTCTTTAACTAGTTATAATATCCATGGGTAAGTTTCATAGATCATGTGGTTACATAAATGGAACGTTATTTACTGATCTATATTGTTTATTCCATATTTACCTATAGTTGTCGTTGTATTATTACCTTTATTAATAATTTGAGCTCACTCCTTTCAAATTTTTCATTTTTCACCCTGATTTTAAAAAGTATGTTTTGATTGATATTCCTGGTAACACAAAGTGGAAATGATGGAATACTTACAGAAGTTATTATTTTTCTATATCAAATTGTAATTTTGATTTAAATTATGCATCTATTTGACAAATAATACTAATGTATTTGGTCACTTGGTATTATATTAATTATATCTTCTACCAATGTATTAAAGAAAGGAACTCATTCTAGGAAACTGGGGTTGGGTTCTTTATAAATGGTACCATATCAAGTTCAGTAGAAACATTGGGAACGATATTCAGAAAATCATGGATTAGAAAACATAACTATATGAATGACTTTGAGGATATGTCTATGAATAGGATTTCATCCTATATATTTTTTAAAACCATGAATAATATATTCTAAAACTAATGATTAAAAGAATTAAAAATATGTCATGATTTATACATCCTTTAAATGATTCATCATTACTACATCACTACAATTACTGTTTATCATGTTGTACATTGGGTGTTATTTAATGGTTAGAATCATCATGAATTTAGAAGTAATGGTTAAACTACTCATGATGAAGATACTACAAAAGGAAAATGAAATAAAGAAGGTATTAATAATTAATATGATAAAGCATATTTAATAGCTTAAAAATAAAGTATAATGATTAAAGATCTTATGTTCTTTGATTCAAAAATTACTTCAACAATGGTTCTCTATTTAAAATAATCATTAGATATATAATGATTTTAATACAGTACTTATTCATTACGAATTTTAAAACATGATTTTTTTCATTATGGTATTTAAGGTGATAAAGTATTCGGTATGTTGAAGTAAGATCTACATTATGTTGTTTGGGAAATATTTTATAAATATTTATTTTTGAGATTTTGAGACCGTTTTTTATTGTAAATTTGAAAAGAAATATTTTTTTATTAGTATTAAGGTTTTATGGAATTACGTTGAACATCAGAAATTATAGTTTAAGGTTAAAATATGAATTATTGGATACTTTATGTTAACGATATTGGTTTTAATAAATATTTAAAGGCTGGAGGAATTAAACGTGGTTCTTCTGGTTCATTAAAGTGTTTTTGTTTAAAAATACATCTTGAATATCTATATATTGGTTTTTTAAAGGTAGTGAAAATAGATTTAAGGACAAACAGAGGGTATGATGATTATTATAACATGAAATGAAATCATTCGACATTATTTTCTCAAGTTCTTATCAGGATATTAAAATAATACAATGACTATAGGAATGAAATTATCAATGAAAATTCAATTCAATTAATTTTCATTCAAGGAAATCTAGGGCCTCTTTAACCCATCACATATTTACGGTTTTGTGAAAGTTGACCTTTTAATGATCATATTCTCTATCACTCCCCATTTAAACATGATCGTATGATTTCTATTCAATGTTTATTTTTCACATTATGCTATTGTTGTCTAATTTGAAAGCCCGATTTTATATTAACCATTGCATTTTTCCTTCCCTCTTATAAAGATGAAGTTTCATGTATCAAATATTGATTTCTGTAGTGAAAGTTCAATTTGTGACAACAAAATTTGTTAAAGGACCGGATAATGTAAATCCCCAAGATTTGATGGTATGAACATTTTTAAATTTTATCTCTTCAATAGCTTACGTTTCACACAACACCTAGTTTAAACAAACAAAAAACTACACTTTTAAAATATTATTATTTAAAATAATTATATATAACTGAGCAATTAAGTTGATGGTTATGAATAGTACTTCCCAAATTATGAAAATATCTTTTTAATTCATTGGTTAAAAATTTATTATAAATGAAAATAAGATTCAATAAGATATAATGAAAAAAAATTATAAAAACTATTTTTTTCATACAAATAAATTTTATCTTAGTAAAATAAATTAATTATAATTGATGAAATACATTAATGATATTTTTATTTTATATATTCAATAAAATATTTTATTACATTCATATAACATATTTCATAGGAAAAAGATAGGAACTACCCTAATATTACACATAATAACCTATACTTTTATTAAGATAGTTTTACCTTCATTTGATGGAAAACCTATTTAAATGTAATTTGTAACACATTTATCTATTATGTTTGAAACAATAAAATTCTTATGTGAAATATTGGAATCATCATATACTTTGGTGGAATTTTCGGTATCTTTTTGATAAGTATAATTTTTTTTATGAATACTAAACAAATAATGTATTATAATTAAAAACTAGTTTTTCATCACATTTATTTATAGTGATAAATTATACTTATAAATGGTTTTAAAGTATAATTTTGCAATTTATTTATAATTTAATTAAATTTAAGTCATGGGAATCAATTTTAAATTAAAATAGAAAATAAAAACATTGTGAACTTCTAAACATTTGTACATAAAAATTAATTTTCTTGTTCCATAAATGGGATTAATTATAAATTAATTACTATAAATTTTTTGTTCTAAATTATTTCAAATGGATTCAATATTTTTAATAATTGGGACCAAATTATGTATATAGGTTTCTTTTATTTTTGGGCATATGGATAGTAAATTTACTAAAATTTTAAATAGCATGGTTAAGGGTAAATCATGTAATTAAGGGTTAAAATAATATTATAAGTATTATAACATCACACTAACACTTTAATATTATTATTTAATGATAATTTATCAACAAAAATCATTATTGGTGTGATTTTATTGCCTCTTGGAGCCACATGGATGACTTTGATCATTTTATAGTATTTTATTCTAAGGGAAGTCCAATATGTCACTCTCATGTTTTTAGTATTTTTTTCATATTTCATATATGGTAATATAGAAGATATATTCAACTATAAATAAAATTTTGAAATCTAAGATTTATATATTTCTCATGATAATTTATTTTTAATTTTTACCTAAAATATAAATAAATTAAAGGCTTGCACAATGATGTTACAGTAATGGTACAATTAATTATGTGATCAACTAAATGATTTTATAAGTATTAAAATAAATAAAATTTTACTTAATTAAGGTGTTTATGAATTATATGGGTTAATAATGAATTTTGAGTGTGTATTAAGCTAATCAGTTCTAATTAATCATGTTTTATTTATTTTCATTAAGTCTATGGTAGGAATATAGTCAAATCTGAAAATTATGATATTTTATGAAAATAATATTTTTTTTAAAATTATTATAAATTCATATAACTATTAAATAAGGAAAAAGATGTCAAATATTGTCTAAAATATCTTAAATTGTGTAATTATGGACCAATTTACAAGTTATTTGTATAAATTATATCCTCTTAATAATAAAAACATTATTACTATAGTTGAAATAAAAATTCATTAACTTAGGGTTAATCAGAAAAATAAGGTTTATAACTACCTCAAAACTTATCTAAAACTTAATAGTTAATGATATTAAAACCTAATCATAACTTGTATTATCATAAATTTTATTTAGTAAGTATGTTGATTGAAAATTATCTTATTATGAAATAATCTTTTGATAAATTCCAAAAGTGCCTTTCTCCTCTCTTATGGAACGGTGCCTCTCCAACTCTTTTATTCACACTTTAGAACCTATTTGGTTCAGAAAAATGGATCCAAATATTCTCTGGAAAATCCACTCTTCATCCTATTATCATTAAATAATGTAGAAATCCCACTAAAGAAGTCATTATTTTAAATAAAAAGGTGATACCCAATGAAGAGGTAATGTACATCAATGAATGTTTTTACATAATTTAATCCTTAAAACCAATTTAATTATTTTTATTCCGTGTTTAAAAGGTATCTTAGGTATCCTAAATAAACATCGATTTCTTTATATTAAGGTCTTAACCAATAATTATACCCACTTCAATGTAATTTTTAACGAAATTACTATTTTTGCGTATGGCGAACTACGACCTCACGAAACGACGTTGTTCATTTTTTCAATTACAACATCTCAGGGTTAAGAATTATGATAAAAAATATGTTTTTATTATATATATATATATAGTATTTATAACATATTTGTTCTTATTTATATTTTAAACACTTACCTTTATTAACTCAATTTGTGAGAATACGATAATATCGTTTGTGGACATTTGGACCACCGCCTCCTCAAAGCGATGTGGTCCGTTCATGCAATACATGGAATGTATTTGGTAGAGTTTTATATAAAAAATGTGAAATAAATAATATATATATATTATACTATAATTTTAATATATATATATATATATATATATATTTCATTTACTTTCCATTCTTTTAAATATGAAAAATAAATGGAATTATCATTCATGAGTATGTATGACCTACCGTCTCCATAAATGGTGCATTTCATTTTTTATCTCCAAATTTTCTTGATTATTATAACACATGTGTGCTGAATATATATGATGTTTAAATCATCTATTACATTATCGAGATGATGAAATAGTGATCTAATTAATAGTAACAAAATGTAATAACTAAAAAAATTCTTGAAAACACTTGGCAATTAACACCCAAAATAGTGAAAATAATATAAGACTATTAAGAAATTAGTAATGAGATATTATAAGATGTAAATGTATATTGATATAAATAATTATTATGGTTACGTAATATGTTAATAACATTATTAAAACCATTATATAAAAGGTTAAATAATTTTCATCTAAAGGAAATAATAGAGGAAGGGGTTTGTCATCTCACTGTTACATTTATGAGAAATATGCGTTATTCAACACTTATTTTGTTATGTGGTGTATATACATATCCCTTAACATGTTATATAACTAATATTCTTATTAATATTTTATTATAAGTTTCATTGATTTTTTTCCTTCATGGGGATTATAATTAAAATGATTCGAAGTGGTATGTGAAATTTTTGAATGCGAAAAGTTATTTTCCTCTAGAAATTTTCCAATAAGTCATTGAAATTATTTTCAACTATGCAAACCCCATTTATATAATCTTATAATTCCATGATTTAATTCTCTTTCTGTACCATAAAACATATTTTATAGAATATTTATGATAATTTTGATTGTGGATGTTCTATTTTGTAAGCATTTGTGGTTTATGGTTAAAGTATTCACATATCATATTCCAGTTTCAATACAAATGTATATATTGATTTTGTTTTACCTCATTCAGATGAGGAATTTAATTAAAATATTATGTGATGGTGGATTTTTATAGACCCTCAGTGCATCGATATGATTCATGATACCATATAAACTTTTTGACAAACCATTCACATTTTTTTCCAAGTAGTTTTGAATTGTTATGAGAATAGATCATGATACAAATCAGATGAGTTTCTACCCACAGACATAAAATATATTGATTATAGATCTTGATAGTTTATTTTTATAAGATGTATATATTAATACTTAATATATCCAAAATTATGAATACCATCATTTTTATTATTCCATGTGATCTTTTATTAGTTAGAATATCCCAGTTTAAGTTTCCTATCTTATGTGATTATTTAAATAGATGTTATTCACCTTGCCATATTTTTTATCACATATTTACTCATAGATTCTGTTGTATGATTAACCTTACTAGGAATTTGACCTCACCACTTTTATATATTTCATTTTTCACCCGAATTATGGTAAGTATGTTATGACTGATATGCAAGGTTACACAAAATGGAGATAATTACAGACTCACTAAAATTGTTTTTTTATGTTTGAAAATTTAATTTGGATAACAAGTTTGTATCTAGTTTACTAAGTATAAAAAACTATTAGGTCTCTTGTGATGTGATTCCAGGTATCTTATAACTCAGTATTAATTTAAGGCACTAGTTCTGATCTACTGGGCTCGGGGTCATTATATTAACTCAGTAGGGTATGGTATTTATATGCATAGTTATGGGACATGGAATAAACATTCATAGATATGATCATAGAATATAAGGATGGATTATAATTTATTCCACTAAATATTCTAGGATTATTAATGTTTTATCAATCATTTGAAATACATTCTCTATTATTCTAGTAATTTATAGGTCAAATCTTTATGACACTCAAGGAAATATTGATAATAAATTTCAATGTATAAGTCTCATCACTTTTTCTCTACAAAAATATTTTTGAGAAATTTTGTTTTGTTTATACATATTCAAAACAATTCCAAATACACTATTATCACTAAAATTATACATATCTCTATTATAGATGACTAAATATCATCGGTCACAATGGGTGAGAGAGACATTATCTACCACAATGATACTTTTATATAAATAATGAATACAAAATTAAAATATATAAATATAACTAAACTCTATTATCAGTATGGGATTGTTCATTGATCCAAAAAATCATGAATATAATCACTCAGCAATACCTAATAAATAAGAAGAGTATACTCATACTAAACAAAAATTTATTTGAGATAAATTTTTCCTAGTTTTACTTTAATGTGAATAGGTTTATAAAACCACTATCAAAATATGTAGGTGAATCTATTATAATTATTAGCAATGATAATTACTAATACATGTTAATGTTTCACTAATTCCCCAAAATATAACATCCAAAACACAACATTAAAACACTATTCTTGGATAAGTTGTAGTTAAAATAAATCTATATTGTAATCAATAATCACCAACACAATTTCAGAACCTCTCTATCATTGGACTAGACGTATTAAAAAGTATATCATAACATTCTTTCAAATTTATAGAGAAACGGATAAAAGTCTCAAGAAACTCATAGATAATTAATTTTTTTATCGCTATATTAATTTCTATCCCTTTGAAACAAAATTGGGATAAATTATTCATTACAATTCCTAGTTAATTTGAAATGAATATAAATGTATGTTTTTAATATTATAGGATATGTATCCAAATTATATGAGGGGTTCTCCTTCGTTAAAACATCATTTATGTTTTTATATAAAAAATCCACTAATATAATTATATGAATGATTATATAATAAACCCATGAGAGCTCAATTTATCATCAAGTAAATTAAATTAAATCAGTTTATAATGATAATAAATTTTAGTATTCGGGAATCAATACATACAATATGATGTATGCTCGATAATAACTAGATGGTTATATATACACTACTTGATGGATGATGTATTTACATCAATTATATTAATAAAAACTATTATTTTAACTGATGTTCTTTCTATTGATGGTTTATTCCATTAAAGGTATTTAAAAGAATATTTGAAATAATATGATTATATAAGTGGTTAAAATAAATATATTTTATATGTTCCATCAATTAGACATTTCCCAAGTTTAATTCCCATAGTTAGAAAATAAACATGAGAATTTTGTTTTCAATATACACTATGAAACAACCTTTTAATATGTAATTATAACATCCCATTAATACAAATTCCATTCAATATTATTGTTAGAACTATTTGTGGTAATTATTTTAAAATCATCATGAAAATTAAAACTATATACATTCATATGATCATACTATATAACCAAACAAAAAAATCCTATAAAAAATCATAAACATCAAATCACTTTTGTTAATGAGACAAAATTTAAATCAAGTCTATTGTTATTATCTTTTTAAACTCCTATCATTCAGATTTACACTAACCATACTGGAAAAATTTTACACCTCATTTGCCAGGATGAAATTCGACTTAACCCACCACTAAATTTCCCCAATGAAGTAATAGTAATATCTATAATGTCCTAGAAAGAATCAAATTTTAAAGACATTCAATGGAATAATTCAAGATAAAACAGACACTACATTTACAAGATCATGTTAAATTATATCCTAACAGATAATTTTTTTGATGATTTATAATTATTGATAAAATATATAATAATTATCATTATTATAATAAAATAAATTTTATCATCCTGTATATGATTTATTATTATGTTTCTTTAAATTTTTATTTTCAGTTGGAGAATATTATACAAAATTAAAAACAAAAAACTACTTTCAATTATTTATGGAAATGATGAAATTTCCTATTAATTAGGTACATAGATAATAAGGGGGTTTTTCAATATGAATTTTATGAACTATTAATACTAATTGTCATACATACTGGGAATATGTATTTGAGGAATATTTACTGGTCTTACCCTGTGATGAAGATACCTATTTCTTATTTCAATTATGTAAAACCAAATCACTCAATTGAACTGATTAAAATAACAATATGTTTAATAGAATTGATATTGAATCTGTACAAATACATATTAAAATGTTTTTCCCTTTAACAAAAACCATATACTTCAATAAGGTTTCGTAGAAAAATGTCAAAAAGGACCCCATGATGAGTTTCAATGTTAACAAATTACATTACCACTAACCCCTCCAACTGAATATATAAGTCATTAAAATATTTTTTATCTCCTCGATGAGGTGGAAATGAATTTTCTTTCTTCAGATGATTAAATAGAGAATTATTTTTCTCTCTTAGGTGGTAAGATAGAAAAATCATCACAAACACATTAGGGAAATTATTTTTTACTAAAAAACTGACAGTTGATTTTTATATACCATTATTATAACTATTATACATGATATATATATAGTAATTTTTATTATATTACATTTAAAATGTCTTATGTTAACTTTCTTGAATTTATACTCCCTAATAAATATATATGTAGTACTAGATGGGGATGTAAAAATAGTTCTACATATATAATTATCAACAAATTCATATGAATTTTTTATCCTATACATACCCAAATATATCATAATAACTCATATGAATTATTTAAAAATAAAATATGTTTCTATAGACTCCATCCATGATAATAAAATGTGGAAACCACTTACATATTTCATCCAGTATACTAGAAGTATTTTCAAGTATCTTTTATTTTTAATGTCATCTACACAAATAAATTTAACTGATTGAGAAAAAGGTAATATATAAAAGTATTAAAGGAACCTGTATCAAATAATATATAATAATGAATAAATGAAAGTAAAATAACCCACATTATTATATAATTACATTATTAAAAAATAGTTGAAAACTAATCTAATTAATAAATATGAAATTTTTTCTTAGACTTCCCCCAATTGATGGAATCTATTTCTCTATGATTGAGTAGTTGACTATTGAATTTATTGAACATGATTTCGTCCATGAACCAATATTCTAGATGATTTTTTTATAATTTATATTTTTTATGTGTAGTTTGGGTATGTTGTGATTTTTTTCCAAAAACTAACTGTGATATTTCTATGGAAAAACTATTGAATATTTCCAATCTAAAAATCGAAGAGGAATTCCATCAACTTAGAATTGAAATTTTTCTATATATAGAATATAAATTTGAATTTCTAAAATAACATCAAATGTATTTCCATATTGGTAGTAAAAGTAGTAAATCCTCCAGTAGTACCTTCTTTGGATCCACCATTATTGGAATCGTATCTTTGTATCTTCTTTCATTGAGAAGAAGAATTACATTCAATATAACCCTTAATAGATCTAAAATTCCCTTAAATCTTCGATAACCTATTTATGAAATTACTAAATTTATTAGTGGTTAATAAGAATTAGCTATTTGTATCAAAAAGTCCAATGTTTTTAATAGTTATTATTTAACCAACTCAAATATTTGGGAATTAACATCTTTTATCTCACAATAAAAAATTGTTGACATATAGAATATCATTGTATCTCCTGACATAATGAATTAACCTAATCAAGAATGTAGTGTGTTCTTAAATTCATTTGAATTTACTCATTGGAGGGTAATTATAGTGTAATATTTATTTTATTGTTCTGAGAATCCTTTCAAGGATTTTTCATGATCATTATATAATTCCAAAATGACATCCCATTTTGGCTAATTGGATCCTCTAGGAATAAAATATGATTATTGATCTCAAATTTAATGTGATGTATGAGTAATTTTTAATATAATATTATTTCAATCAACAGAAACAATTACTTGTTAATATGTCCCATCAACCTAAATTATTAGGGGATTACTGAATTGAAAATCACATATAGAATCCATTTCTAAGGGTTCAACTGATGACACAACCTTCATTGTGTCTTCCATAAACTAGTGACCCTTTATAAATATTTTTATAAATAGGTGGTCGATGGGAAAATATATGTTTATTAGATACTTTTCATATATCTGTTAGTGGATAAAATGGAAACATACTATATTTGATAAGATATAATATTATATTATATATAAATTAGAATTTTAGAATCATTGAATATCTAATCTTTTAAACCATCCCATCACTCTTGTATTTTAATATTTTCAATCCTTCTCTCAATATTGATTCTAAAATACACTAAAATATGCATTGATAAATCATAAAGGGTTAATATACTTTCATACATTTGGAATACGTAAAATTAAATTAAAAAATTAAATCGTTTATATTATTTCTAGTATTTAAAATATGAAAGTAAAAAAAACATTAATTTAGTTATACATCAGGTTTAAATATTTTTAATTGGGTTATTAATTTTTTAAAATCAAAAAATAACACAAAAAAATCACATAATACTTTTTAATATCCAACAAGAAACAACTGAAAAAATCCAATTGATTATGAATGAGACTAAAAGAAATGTGGTCAAATTTAAAAAATTATAATTTTCAATCAAAAATGTCTTTATTTTGTTTACACATTTATTTGTTGTCTATTTTTATCAATATATTTTTTCACTATATTCATCTTCATGATAAAATATTGAAATTTTGAAATGTTAATGTTTCAAAAATATGGAAGAGGGCTGGGAAATTTATGTAGAAATTGGGATCAGGATTGATGATTACAACATTGGAGTTTACCATGGTTTGTGTATTATTTTTTAACTATTTATCTATAATATATTAGTTCCTAGGTGACCTTGGACTAAATATCATGGTTCATGTAGATATTTTCAAATCATAAGGAAAAACAATCTTATATTCTAAAACAGTAAAAAATTATGATATTACACAGGTACACCTACTCAAACTAATTTACACAACTTATATTTGAAATTGTACATGATTTCATCCTCTCCTCTATCATTTGATTCCATTATCCCTACCTTTAGGGAAAATTTTCGATTTTTATTAAATGAATCTGGATAAAAATCATCATGTATTTTCTTTTTTATCTTCCCCATTGATATTTCCATCCACAAGTCGTTTATTTCTCTCAAAAGTGTTTCTAATTTTGAAGAGGGTTTCCCTTGATTTGTATTTCTTGGGTTTAAGAATTTTATATATGGTTCCATTTGGGATCGTTGAACAATAATATTAATATATATTTAAGAACCATTCACGTGGTTTAAAAAATAGTTAGGTAGGTGGTTTTTTAAAAACCCATTATTTAAATACAAAAATACTATATATTACAAGTAATAATTTACATTAAATGTCAATAAAATACATGTAAGTATTGTAATGTTTGTGTGTATTATTAATAATTAATAAATAAATAATGAGTACATAAATATTCTATATAAATTCCCATTTATTTCTTGTCAACAATAAACCTTATTTTCCATACCATAATAAAAACCATTCTCCATAACATAGGGATGAGAAACATAATAAGGGGTTCTCTCAGGTGCTCAGTAAGGGAAAATATAGGATAAATCAATAAAATATTATTAGTTACAATAAAATAACCTAAATTGTATGATAAATTTACCTAGAAATAAAAATAATAATACCCCCAAATTCATATATTATATTCATGACACATAGTATATGGTTTTATAATCGGCATTCCATAGTACATAAGAGTACAAAATCAGTAATAATAAATCATGAGCCATCAAAACATATCATAAGAAGAAGATATATGTTTTCGGAATGCATATATGAATAAAAATCGTTTCTATAGTCAATTATCCAATACAAGACATTCATAGTGGATTGGGATCGTTCCTCATTCCATAATTTACAAAGTAATTGTTCACTCCCAAAAGTCACGTATTGGAAAAATTCTCATACAAAACAAGGTTCAGATCCTATTAAAGTACATATTATCTCTAAATATATCCTTTTTTACCCAAAAACATTAAGGGCTATGTAATTCCAGGATCTCACATCACATAATTAAGACCATACATTTTTGTTCCATAAGACAATAAAACATTCAATATATCATCAACTCATTTCATATGGAAAGGATATGGAGATATAATAAACACATATTCCTAAAAACTAAATAATATAGAGATATAATAAAGATGGTAAAATTAGATCACACCGCCATTAACTCTTTAGTAACATCAAAATTATGATTTTTTAAATAAATAAACATCATGTTGTCATTGTAACATTTCTTTTCAAAAATACATATTTAAATTGAAATCACCTATTAAGAATATGAAAAGTTCATAAATATTATGTAAAAATTATTATTTTCAACCAAAAAAGGAAATATATAATGTAGTATTAAAGTAAAAGTGTATTCTTGATATCAAGGTACATCTTTTTTTAGTTTCATATTGGAACAAAAACACCATAATTATTTTTTTGTAAAAATCCAAAAGTACCATGTTTTGAGAAACAATTATAAAGTTCCGCTTCAAAAATGGTGAAAAAAATAAATTATAGTAAAAAACTAATTTAAATATTATATTAATAATAGTAATAAAATTCATGAAAAAATTTAAGTAAACTATAGAAATGGATAAAAAGATTATAGAATTAAATAGAAAACAAGGTTGGTTTTCCTTAAAAAAATTATTTCAGTGTCTAGATTTCGTAGTGATATTAAAATGCATTGAAAAAAATAAATCTATAAAAATTAAAATAGAAGAATAAAATATGTAATATTTTTTATATATAAATCATACAATTTCATCATTAAAAAATTTATGCATAAACAATTCCTGTTAATATTTGATTGCGACATAAAACTGTTTTCTCAAGTCCACCTTTCTAATTGTCTATTCTTAACACATATATCTTAAATATATATTTTATTATAATTACATAACATAACTACAATAATAGATATAATACAATACATGGATTACCTATAAAATAATATCAACTTTTATTTTTCCAATCCTTCATTATGAGTATCATTTCAGGTGTTAACTCCTACACTTTTCAGGTATGTTTATCTTCATCTATTATATTACATACTCTTAAATCAATATCTGATAACCTCTATAATATTAACCAATATATATATATATATATATATATTGATTATTTAGATAATTATAAACATTCATATATTGCGGTTAAGAAAAATTAGTTACATCAATATGTGGAGATTGTAGTTCATACATATAAATGAGAGATGTTTCCAATTTTCAATGGGTTAAATAAATGAAAGCTAAAATTATAAAATATATTCTGAAATAATTATAAAAACATTTATATTATTTATAAACATTAAATATCTCGTAATAATTTACCATGATTTATTTTTAATTAAAAATGACTTGCATCCCAATGTAGATGTGGTATACCACACAAACACGTGAATGATAATATCACCTTAAATTTGATTCAGAAGATGTGATAATTTTCTATTAAATGACCTTAATAATATTTTATTATGTTAATTATACTATATTATTAATGTTTTTATTTATACAACATGTTTATAATAATTAAAAAAAATTAATGAACATTGTTAAGATCTGTATATCTTCATAGATAGACCACATTTGGATTACATGTTAATTCTTAAAGGATTGTTATTAGGGTATGACCAAAATATAAATAATTAATTTGAGGAAAATAAGAGTTTTGTAGTCTATATTTTGCATTTTTTAAGTCTCAACTGGTGTGGATAATTGAGGAGAAGAGGTGTCATTATATTAGTGTGGGGAGAAACACGTGTGGAATCTCATAAAAGTGTTCTATTATATTAGATTAGTTTAATGGTAATATGAATCCAAAAGATCATGTATTTTAATTTAATATAATACAAGGATAAAATATATTATCCATATAATAATTAAATACGGTTGGGTTGAGAACTTACCCTAATATCTCGGTTTACCCACCCCCCAATGTAATCTCGATTTAAGATTAACCATGTGAACATAATTTTAATATTTTTACAATTAACTATGAAAAATAATTAAGTTGAACATATAATATAATATTAATTATTTTGATTACAAATATTGATCCATTTCACAAGACTATGTATATATAATTTCCATATTATATTTTTAAATAAGTGTGCAACCTGTTACAGAAACCATTTTTCGAAGAGAGAATATTTAAACATAAAAAATAATTTACAAACATTGCCTTAATTTAAACATAATAAATTGAAATATAACTTATATTATTGAATATATAATATTTAAATTTAAGTAAAATAATTAATAAATATAAATTCATTAAATTTATAAATACAAAAACACAATATGCATATAAAACATGTTTCTAAAAAAATATGTTTTAAGGCCTAAAAATAAACTTATATAAAATACTTATAATGAGTGTTACTAGGAAATTAATTATATTTTTTTATAAATAACTGATAAATATGTTACATTTATAAAAAAACAAAAAAATATGGGTCTTTTACTTTAAAATAAAAAATAGATTTTACAAAACAAATATGTACTTTTCACTCTTCAGTGAAAAATAATTCTTTTTTGAAAAATAAATAAAATTAAACATTTCATAATATTGAAATGAGATACAAAAAAATATTTTTATTTATTTTGAAAATTATTCGTTCTAAAAAATTTAGAAATTAATTTCAATTTTCATGTAAAATTATTTTATATTAATATTTTTAAAGAAAAAAAAGTTTTTACTTTTCATTCATATTTTAGTTACTAATATTAATACCTACCAATTTAATATATAGATTATAGTAGTTTACTATATCGTGATTTATATAGACTCGGGGTTGTGTTTATGAAACACTATCAAAAATTTATGTTTATATATATATATATATAATATTGTGGTTTTATATTCCACACAGATTAAAATGACTTTCTCTTTTGAAACACTATCAATATGGTTGAAAAATTTTGTATATCTCTACATCATAACATCCTTAAGCTCCAATAATACTTACTCGACATTTTTATTCCTTTGAAAAACTCTTACAATTCAATTAGTCATCTTCCATAGAACATTGTCTCCAAGATATAATATTTATACTTGATTTCCATCATATGAAAGATCATGTTTTATTAGTATAACCACTGAGTTTTGAAAATTTGAATTATTAGGTATGTAATTTCATAATGGAGATACATGGAAGACCCCATGAACATGATATAGGTTCTTGTGGGATTGATAGGTGAAAATATATAGTCCATAAATTATCATGAATCTTATAGGGAGAATGTACTTATAGATTATTTTTAACTTTTTCAAAGCTTATAATCTTATTTCATAGTTAAATTTAGTAGAAAACCTTATCACCAAAATATAAATATACACATCACTAGGGATTATAATAATAAATCTTTTATCAACTCTAATCTTCCTTGATATATTGCATAATGGATCTCACATTATCTACCGTTTCATCGGTTATCTTAACTCCCAGTAACATTCTTACATCAAATTCCTCCTAGAATTTCCTAGTTCAATATTAATTTCAATAGAGGATTTCATGAGGAACCATCTATATTCTCAAGTAAATTTTATTATTGTATGAAATATAAAATTAATGTTGTTTTTGACCCTAACCACATTTGAAATTTGGGGAACAAGTTCTTTATATAATTTCCTAGGATGTGATGGTCCTCTCAAACAAACCATATATATAAGGACGATAAGTATGACTAAAATACAACTCTATATCTTGTGCTTGCTGAAGTATTTCCCATAACATGGAGGAAAAACTAAAATAATATTCATATAAGATAGAATTTGATATCCTATTAAAATGGAAAATTTATTATTTTATATCATGGAACAATTAACAGGAGAATAATCTTCTTTGATAAAAATTAAGTACACTAACTTTATATGGTGATTGATGAAAACCCAAATAAACCTATAGACTCTATATTTTTTGGTGATTCCAAAAATGAAATCTATGTTGATGTTTTCCAATTTAAATTATGATATGGATAATGGTAGTAACATATAATTAGAATTATATATCCCAGCTAATATTTTCTAATGTGCCCATGAATGTGATATATAATCTTCCATATATCACTTCATATAACAATAGAAAAAATAATCTTACATATTTCTATATATATCTGTTCTTATGGGATGAATACTGGGTGATGAGTTATGATATTGTTTCTATATTTCCTTCTTAGTGGGTGGTATTTATGGGACACATAGTTAGTTTCAAAAACATATCATTCAGTCATAACTAAGGTTAAACTCATGATAACTTCTACCTTATAATTTATATCCAAATCCTCCATCTTTAAAATGCCAAGATTTACATGGATAAAAGGTTAAACATTCATTTGTTAAAGATAATATTCCCCCCTTCCATCAAGATTTGTAGGTCCATCCATTTTGAATACATAAATTGTAATCCTTTTCTGATCATCATTATAGATTATATGCTCAGATCCTTATGACTAAATGAATAATCCTCCACATTCTCTTTCATAGTTTGGTAATATATTGAGAATTCAAAATCATTAATCAAATCAATCCATATTAATTTTTTATATATTTATCACTTCAATAACAATGTTTAATTTAATCCATTGTAATGTGTATATATGTCCCACTTTCATCAATAAAGCAAGATCCTCTACATCTTTAATGTGATGATCATCACTAAAAACTCTATATCAAGTTATGGGTAATTTTTCTCATGTACATTCAATTATAGAATTTCATAGGCTATCAAATTTTCATTCTATATAATATTATAACCAAGAACCTTTTGGATGCGTCACTATAAATCAAAAACCTATCACAAATGTAGGGTAGTGTGTGCATTATTATACCAACCATCCATCCATTTAGTTCCTAGAAATTTTCTTCACAATAATAAATCATGTGTAACGTAACACCATTCCATCTTAAATAGGTTATTTGATTGGATAGACATGAGAAAAGATTTAAATGAATCTATAATATACATGACTTTGAGTACATTGATGGATATTTGCCACAGTTTTTTTTAAACAACATTCAATAACATCGGTCATTTGTGGATTTAATTTTATAACCTATCATAATATTATATAAAAAATTAAACTTTATGTAGCTAAAATTTACCCTTGGAAAAGGTTTCAAATAGTTTCTTATTCCCTATGGTATTTAATAAAATCCTCTAGAGATCTTCGTGCTCTTCTATTTTATTTGCATATAAAAAAGAATCATCAATATAGAATACCATATATTGTTCAAGGTTATGTCTAAATAATCTATTCTGTGAATTGAAAAACATATAGGGAGAAATAGTAATTCCAAATTACATGACTATAAGTTCATATTGTCTATATATAGATTAAAAGTTTATCTTTAGTATGTATTCACTATTTACCATAAATTGATAGATTCTAGATTGAATATAAATCATTGAAAAATATTTAGATCTATGTAGTTAATTGAAAAAATCATCATTACATGGAGGAGGATAGTTATTATTGATCATGATTGTGTTAACTTCATAATAATCATTGTATCATCGCATTGATAATCTACCTTCTTAAAAAATAATATCTACACCAAATGGGGACGAAATTGTCTCAATGAATCAAATTTTAAGATTATCCTAGAATTTATTCTTTAATTGTTGTAACTCAATCAGGAAATTCTATATGGTGTATTAGGTATATTTAAGAACCAGGTATGAGTTCTATAGAAAAAAAAAATTCTTTATTTAGAGGAAGACTATGAAACTCTTTGAGAAATTCATTATTAAAATCCCTTATAATAGGCATATCATTGATGATGAGATTTTCCCAAACTATATGAGATAAATATCCCCTTTAAATAATAATCATGTAACATGAAATATATTTAAAATCCATTGGATGTACATATATATCCTAATAATGATATAAAATCCTAGGTTGGTTTTTAATATCAAATTTTACTTCCCTTCATATGTAATTAATATGGGCATTACAAAAAAAATTACAATCCATGAAAAAACTCACAATAATTTCAATTAAAGAAAAACTAAATATATTTTCATGTAAAAAATTACAAAAAACATCAAATTCGTAAGTTTTATATATATAAGATATGATCATCATACTATTGAGAGTTCATTCAGAAATTTCATAAAAAAACATGGAGGTGGATGTTTGATACCCATGTAAAATTATTCAGATATAAATGTGTGGGTAAAACTATAATCTAATTGAAAATTTTAAGTACAAGATTGGATGGGATGTGACCCTTTCACAGCTTGGTTTTCACACCCAACGTCTGTAATAGTGATCACATAAGATTTTACTTTTTCTCAGGGATTAATAGTTTGTTTATGTCAATCATCATGGTTATCACATTTTTTCGATCATTATTTGTAATATATTTAATACACCTTGATATTATAGATTTGGAGTATACATGGTAAATTATGTGGATATTTCCCTCTATTTTTATCATTTTCTAACTCCTAACCATTAATTTGGCATTGGATTTCCATATGGTTATCTTTTACATTATTAAAGAAATTATTACTCCCCTAATGAAAATCTCCTCTATTATTCATTCCACACATCTAATATAAATAAGAACCCATCTCTTTCAATCCATTTTTTTAATATTTTAATTTTAATTGAATTACATCATTAATTCCATACAAGACTTGGAGACTTATAGTTAAATATAACCCCAAATTATTCCCTAATATAAAATAAAATTATTTAATAATTTCTACTAAATTAATTTATTTTTAACACCCTTTGGAGAGTTGTATTTATGAAACAGATGAAATAATAAATTTCACATACTGTTAAAAAATAAAACCAAAATAATAACTCACATGTCCTATTAATTTTTCATCATAAGTAATAGTGGATTCATCATCCTTCTACTTATACTCATGTAATTACTTCTCTATCATTGTATGAAGAATATAGGTAAAGTACTTAATGAGAAATAATGCACTAAACCTATCCCACCCCTTGGATTAAAACTATTCAAATTTACACATATTCTAAAAATTATTGCACCAAAAATTTTCTTATCCTTAAAAATTGTTAAAATGTAAGAGAAAATTTTCATGATATGATAATGGGGGAATCAAAAATATATTTCTGTTTTTTTAGAAACATTTCTGCAAATAAAGGATTGGAATCCCACTAAAATAAGGTGGGTATTTCCTTGTGTAGGTCTAAAATTAAAATTATTCCTTCCTTTTATCAATTGTATTCTTGACATGAGTCATGTATAGAGAATGTTATTCAATAATTGAGAAAATATATTTCATTGCAGCTCCAATAGAAATATGTTTCTTAGGGGGGAAATCATTACATTTTCTATCAGATTCAATATATACAATGTTCCGTCAGTTTATATCTATTGAATAAAACCAAATGAATACAATTTGAATGAAAATGTCATTTTAAACTCATTTAATCATGAAAATAATGTATATAATTTATAAATCATGAAATATTCTTTTTATTATATGATACCATCAGGTTAATCTAGGTTAAATGTGGTAATTATCTATTCAAATCCATCATAATTTATCCTAAAAAAATAAATTAATGGAATAAAATCCCCTATGAGATTAAAAATAGATGTTTACTTTGGGAGCATTAACTATGCACTAGAATAGTGGTGATCTCATCGTTATTCTCTATTTCATTTTCACCATTACACAACTATAGTAAACTAGTTTTTTATTGAAATTTATAAAAATCATAATAGATTTTATTTCATGGTTGATTAATTTTTATTATCTGTATTAAAAATGTTTTTTTTACTTGTTTAGATAATTACATTGAAGGTAGAGGTGATTTGGAAGGCCCATGATGATGTTTGAGAAAAATCTGCAAAACTATGTAGGATACAAGCACACCACCGGAATCAACCACACACTAATACTAAATTGTATTGCCAGATATGAATATATTTTGTGGTATTAGCTAAAATTAAATGTGACACATTTCGTATGAATAATCTCAATCCCCATTCAAACATCGTGTGGCCTATCTAGACTGATCATTTTAAGCCACTGAATATGCTCTAAGTCAAAGAGTGTGTTATATATTTCATCCATATCGTTGGATGTGATTGACCAAATTGTGAAAAATGATATGTGTACATTATAATAATGTGGGTATACAACTTTTTAATTTTTTTAAAAGTGATATAAAATTGTCTAGCCATCGAAACCATGGTCCAAGGGGTCTTTCACAATTAAGGTGCCCAAAAAAACCCTCTACATTTCAACTAAATTGGAACCTTGGGATGCCCATTTGTTAGCTCATACAAGAATCAAATATCGTCCATTTTGGAGATAAATATGATTCATTTTTTTATCCTAGATGTTCTAGAGGCCCCTAACCTTATAGGGGGTCAAGAATGAAGAAGGTGTTTCACATGACGTTCCTCCTCTTGATGTTGGGATAAATGTGGGGTGTTTGTTGTGAGGGTGGTAAACATGTTATAAAGGAAGTTCGGTACTTTTAATACTACTAGTTTGATGTATTTTGGATTTCAAAACATTTAATTTGGAATTATCTTACTTTGATTCATGTTTTAATGAGTGTTTTTATTGAATCGAATGGAATGCTCTTTACTTTTAACTGGTCAGTGTGAAGCCATGAGTGTGTGACATGAGTTATTTAGATTGGATTGAAAAATAATCCTTTTATTCCCATCTTATTTGAGATTTCAATTTTATTTTTATGTTATTATACAACACATGATATTTTTACAATGCTTATATGATTGTTTTTCATTTTTTTGGATCAATGTTATTCAATATGTAAACATGGAAAGTTATTAGGATAATGATTAATTTAAAGAAAAGACTTTGATCCAAAAATGATTAATCTCCATGAATTATGAAAATGAAATATGTGTAGTGAACTCACAATGAACCCTTTCTCATAATTCTCTAAATCCACTTGGTTCATTAACTATTAAACATTTTAAATTAAGTTATTTTCCTTAAATTACTTAAAAACACTCTTGTATTTCTTTTTTTTATTAAAAATAAACTCTCTAAACCTATAAATTCTCCATGAAATTCAACCTTTGGTTTTTCCTAGACTATAAATATCAATTATAATTATAATAATGTTGATTTTTTATAACAATGCGGTCAAATTTTGGCACTGTTTTCTGGGAGTTCTTTTTTAGTGTGTGTTTTTTATAAAAAATATTGTCAATTTTTTAACTAGTTCTTTGATTAATTCCTTCCTTATTTTTTAGTTGATTTAAAAAATCTTAAAATTGTGCTAGTTTTCTACATGATTTTTTATACTTTAAGTGATTTACAGCCTTTTGAACATGACCTAGAGAGGATCCTACGTTATAAATAGTGTCACACACAAAACAACCCTTTGAAGGAGGACATGCCACATCTTGAACCTCTTATTGATCCCTATAATTCTTCTAGAACAAACATCAATACTGAATTAAACATAAATAATATGTCTGAAAACAATTTAAAATTAAATGAACTAACCTCAATTGATGTTGATATATAACCCACCTATGTTTAATTGTAATGTTAGGCACCCAATTTTGAATTAAAATCTATCCTAGTTCACTTTTTTCAAATATTTCATGTAATTTCTAAAGAAGATTCACATAAGAACTTTAAAGAATTTCATACTGTGCATTCTAAATTAATGCATGATAATCTGGATAAAGAACAAGTAAATCTTAGGGAATTTTAATTTTTATTTGAAGACACTATGAAATATTGGGTATATTATGTTAATTCTGCAATTAGAGGTTAGGAGGACAATAAATTCCTTTTTAAGGAAAAATACTTCCTAGAAACTTGAAGCAAAATAATAAAAAATAAATTTTTTTTAACACTATGAATGGGGAAACACATCATGAATATTGGTAGATATTTATTAGGTTTTGTTCAAGATATCTAAACCACCAAATAAGTGATGATGTTTTAATTCAGTACTTTTATGAAGGTTTAATTCCAATTAATCAAAATGTGATTGATGTGGCTACATGTCGTTCATGTGTAGATAAATCCCCAATTTTGGTAGTGAACCTTTTTGAGAAGATAGTTCAAAACACTCAATAATTCAGGTAAAGGTCTAGTGTACCCATTCTTCATGTCTATGAGGTGAAAATTACTGAATTTGGGAATAAGGTGGACAAAATGTTTCAATAAGTAAGTACCTTTCTTAGACAAATTTCTCTTTCCCAAGATAAATCATAGTATCCTCATCCCATCCATTGTGGTTTATGTTCTTCTAACACTCACTACTCTGACCAATTCCCCCAATTCAAATAAAAATTTGAGAGTTGTGAGACAATATGTTCATATCACCCCTATAACTAACCCTTTTAGAAAGAACAATACTATTTATCCAACCCTCGGGGGAAAGAAAATCAGGCCTATAGTTAATGGTTTATTCAAACCAACCTTAGCCACTATGGAACCAACCAGTGAGGAGTAGTCAACAACCACAACCTAGAAATCGTCAACCACAACAAATCCCTTTCCAACAAACCCCTAAAAAACAAGATCCTAGACTAGTATAAATTAAGAAACAAATGGCTTCCAATGATATCCAATTCCAACAATCTACCCATGATTCCATACAATACCTAAAAACTCAATCAAGAAAACCATGTAACTCGGTGGGAGAAATGCAATGTCATGGGTCAGGTAAGCTACCCTATCAATCGCTTTTCAACCCTAGGGATAAGAGAAATGTCATTGTCATCACCCATAGAAGTGGAACTCAGCCTATAATGCAAATAACCCCTCCATTAGAGTCAACCTTTCCTGAGGAAAACACCATCCCATCTGTTTAAATTAGTCCAAATGTTGAAAACCTTTATTCTGAGATAAACCCTTTCAAAGGAAATAGTGCATCTTTTGATGAGTCAACTAGCCCGACCATTCATCATCCATTTCCCCAAAGTTCCACGCAACCATGAAAAATGATAAACTAACCTTGATAAATAAATTTTTGAATTATTCACAATCATGTAGGTTAATATTCGTTTGATTGATTTCATGAAGAAAATTACTTGATACCCATTGTTTCTCATGGATATGTGTATACACTAAAGGAGAATATGGGGTGATGAGAATGTGATATTTGGGAGGAACATATAATTATTGATAGATCCATAACTTCGCACAAAATGAAAAGATACAGGATCATTCTCAATTCTATGCACCATAGGGGAGTATTCCATTTCTAATGTTATGCTTGATTTGTAAATTCAATAAATGTGATGCCTTGCTCTATTTAATCTTCAAGGTAGGTCGGGGAACTAAATCCCATAGGAATTTTTGTTTAACAATCAATCCGGATTCTTACACACCCTTTTGGTGTGTTGTAGGATGTTCTTATGAGGGTGAAAATATTAATTTTTCCCATTTATTTTTATGTTCTAAAATGGAAGATGATATGATGAATGGACATTACCCAATTATATTGCAGAGGCTACTCTTGAAAACTTCCAAAACCATAATTACTGTGAACAATGGTACATTATCTATGCAGTTTGGTGGTTTCATTGACAACATCAATGTCATTGTTTCTATTAAGAACCCCTCATAATAAAATTTCTCTCCCTATTAAATCTATTGATACAATTCATTCCACAGAAAAACATCTTTTAATTCCCAGAATCCCCTTTAATAGTTTCCATCCTTGATTTAAATTCTAGGTAATGTATCCTGCATTAATTATTTTAGTGGTCTAGAAAAATGTCATGCACTATTTTTAATTGATTATTTCTTGAACACTGAGGATCAAATGACCATCGATCATACTGATATTCCTGTAAAATCTCATTACGCATCTAAGTATGATACCACTGAGAGGTTAGATGATATTAGTGTCCTATCTCATTCACACTCACTCCCATAATTCTGAAATCCCCATTAATTGGAAATAAAATAACTTCCTCATGATTTAAAATATTCATATATTGAGAATGGAAACATGATGTAAGTCCTCATTACTAGTTCACTCCCTCCAGATCATTAATTTCAACTACATGAACTTTTCATGGAGTATAAAAAATATTTGGGATGGACACTTTCTAACATTCCTGGAAGTATCCCATCACTTTTTACACATCATATATTTTTAAATGATGAGTCTAAACTAGGGAGGAAGCCACAACGTCGAATAAAACCAATCCAACTAGATATTGTTAGAAATGAGATGACAAAATTATTGGTTACTGGAATCATTCACCCCATATCTGATAGCCAATGGGTCAGTCTAGTTGAAGTGGTTCCTAAAGAAACTAGTATAATGGTAATTAAAACTAAAAATAATGAATTGGTTAAATTACATGTGTAAAATAGGTGTCTTGTCTTTATATATTATCACTGTCTAAACCAACACATTGGGAAGGACCATTTCCCACTACCATTCATTGACCAAATTCTAGAGAGTCAAGCTGGGAAGTCCCATTAATCATTTCTTGATGGGTATTCTGAATAAATTTAGTTTTATATTTCCCCAGATGATCAAGAAAATATAACCTTTAATTTCCCCTTTTAACACATTTTTATAGAGGAGGACAATGTTTTCCTTATGAAAAGCTCCGAGTACTTTCTAGTGATGTATGGTTACTATTATTTTAGATAACCTAGATAATTTCATGGATGTGTACACAGATATTTTCACTATTTGTGGCTCCTATTTTGATGGATTTTTGAGTAGTATTGGTTTATCTCTACGTTACTATATTTAAAATAATATCATCTTAAATTAGGAGAAATATCACTTCATGGTGAGATAATGTATTGTATTGGGACATTTCATTTCTAGGGATGGTATTCATGTTTATAAATCAAAAGTGGATTTCTATTATTCCTTACCTTTCCCAAAAAATGTATGGGATGTACGAAATTTCCTAGGTCATACTGTATTTTACCGTTGATTCATTTTTAACTTCAGTTAGATTGAAATCTCCCTCTCCTGATTTCTGCAAACTGAAAAGTAATTTGTTTTTATAAGGAATGTGAGGAATATTTTAATAAGATAGAATGGAGTATACCATTACCCTCTATAATCAAACTACATCGGTGGGATTTTACATTTTAGCTCATGTGTGATGCCTCTAACTATGTAGTGGGGGGATGTCTTATCACAATGAGTCGATCGAGCTCCACATGTCATTGCCTATGCCTCATATACATTATACCATGACTAATAAAAATACACCACATTTGAAAGTTGTTTTATTTCCATTGTGTTTTCCATGCATAATTTAATTTCACACCATTCGGTTCCAAAGTCATTGTGTTCTAAGACCATGAATCCCTCTGTTATCTTCATAATAAACTGAAATCCAAACCACATCACATTCACAAGATAATCCTCCTTCAAGAATTATATCTATAAATTAGGGATAAAAAGGGGGCATATATTGTGGTGTCTGACCATATCACTTGGCTCCACCCATCCTCATACATTGAATCCTTCATGTGTATTCCCAAAGTTGACATGTTTCTATATGAGCAATTGTACCGAGTTCTATATGTTATTCCTTGGTATGTTGAACTTAAAAATTATTTGCTAGCATCCTGCATCCATGTTGATTTTAACAAAAACCAAGTTAACCTCCTAAAACATGAGTATTGTTGGTATATCTAGGATGACCCCTACCTTGGGTGCTCATGTAGTGATCATGTCCTCTAGCGGTGTGTTCCCGATATACTATTTTAGTCCATTATTATCTTCTTCCACACTCTAGATTGTGGGGGTAATGTTGGTCCCCAACGAACTACTCACAAGGTCCTTGTATAAGGACCCGACCTTAAACATTACATAATCTTGAATTAAATGAATAATTATCATTTAGGATCTTTTCGAGTTTAGAGTTTTAGAGAATTAGGCTATACCTATTTCATTACATCTCAAAAATTACAAGGTAGACACATCATCTCAGTTTCAATTTTTTCCATAAAATAAAAACTCTTGAAAAAGATTCATTTCTAGTCCCATATTATAGACATCCTGGCATTTCCTTGATCCCATTAATGACCCTATTCATCTTTAGGTCCTATGAAAAACATTTCAAAACTTTGTATGAGCATAAAAAGCTCAGTAAGGGTTATAAAACAATGAAAGAAAACATTATTTCATCATTCCATACATAACATAAGCTCTTTAACATGCCTCATGAAATAATAAGATTTATGAATAACACATAGAAAACCTAAATCATAAAGGTAATATGTGGCATTCATATCATACCAACATTGTAGCTATCATGGCTTAGTAGGGAGTTACATTTGGAATACCCATCACAGTATATTTGCTCAATCTCTTAGAAGTAACATTCACATTTACCTCTATCACGTTACCCAATGAATTGGAGAGCTATCTCAGGCTCACCCACCCCTAGGTTTTTCATGGAACCACCCATATACGTAAACAATTCCCAATAACCATAACATATTCGTAACACATATAACAAACATAAAGGAAAGATAACATTTCCAAATTTCAATGACAATATATTATTTAAATTTATTGAAATCAAACAAACATTATAAAACCCATTTTCAATACCAAAGTACATAAAAGAGTATATGGTAATTATTTTTCTCGTTAAAAACATTACGACTTGTTAGGGAATCTAAAGGTCAAATAATATTCGTGTCGGCAGAAAGGTCATTATCACCACTTATGTTAAAAAAAACATTCTTTTTTGTCATTTAGTACAACAATTCATAGAGAAAAGATTCCTTTTTAATAAAAGTAAAAGTCCAAGGGGTTTATAAACCGTGTAAAGTAAAGTCTTGTATAAAACAAAATATGCATCAATGAAAGGAGATTGATATGAAGTCTCTTACTTCATGTCCGAATTGACCAGTTTGTTCTTTAATCACTTGCATACTAAACTATAGTTAATTTATACATTCTTAAGAACCTTTTTAATGTTTATTATTCCTTTTATATCACTTATAACCATGTTATAAACATTATGTAATCATTTACGTTAATATCATTCGTTTTGTCGATATTTTGTACTTGAGTCAAAAATGGGCTTCTTATAATTACAAGTTGTTCACATGGTCAAAGATTCATTATATCCAGAATTATATTCATGATTTAGATATCATATATATTATATATATCCAGTCTATACATGTATTTATAATAGTACATAACATTTAGAGGTATGAAATGAAATGCACCGTTCGTGGAAACGGTAAGCCGTACGTACGCATGAACACTACATTCATTTCTATTTCTTATTATAATGGAATTAAAACATAATTATACATAGGTATATTATAATTACAGTATAATATAATATATAATATCATTTACTGCATCCTTAATACATCCCAAATATGACATTAATGAGTCTTTTCTCTATGAGGGGCCGGTAGTCCGCACTTCCTCAAATGAAATTATCATGTTTACCAAAAATGGAAACCATAATAGTGTAATATAAAAGAAAAATACAAAAGAAAAAAACAAAACATAAACATAATATATATCAAATATAAATATAGTGTCATCTTAATGTCCACCATGAGAGGCATTAGGAGATAATTGAACAATCATCATTTTGTGAGGGGTTAGTTTGCCATTCACAGAAATAGTATGTTCTTCACCTATTTGGTGGAGGTGTTTGTAAGTGTAGTTAGAATCCTTCTCATAAAAAAATACTAGTATATTGAGTATACTATTGTTGTTATAAAATAATGGAGTAAAAAAGAGTTTAGGGGTTGTATAAGTAAAATAAAACAAAAGAAGTTAAGAGAAACAGTAACCTTTAATTTGGGTAAATCACATTGGTTTGAACCAAAAGGACTTCATTAGTGACTTATTTATAAGGTAAGGTTTCTAGGAGGAGGAGAGGGATATTGAGAGATTATTTGGGCAGAATTTGGATGATCCAAGGATCTTGAGAGGTGTGTGTAATCAGTTAGAAGTGACGTCTTTTTATAAGGGGGAGAAGGGGATCTTTAAGAATGTTTGCAAATATTATTTTTTTTATAAACATATCTTCGGTTTCTAAAGATACAAAACTAATTAAATTCTAATATAAGATGACTAAAGTTCAAAATAAAATAATCCAATAATAATTGTACATGGTTTGGATATTGTTTTAATATTTATAATCTTATTTATTTAAATCATTTATTAATTAGGTAAACACAACATCATTATTGTGTCATAAATAATTTAATTTAATTGATGTCTGAAAATTATAAAACTAATTCCATAATGTAGGTAATATTTTTACATTTAAAATGAATACTTATAGTAAAAAATATAACTTATATAACCCCATGCAAAAAAATTATTTACTAAAAGATATTTGTTTATGTCATTTTTGCCTTTACTTTATGTTAATTAAAATAAAGTGTCATTATCACTCTCAAGTGGCTCCATGGTGTCCCAAAATCAATCCATGATGCCCATGGTCTTAAATGACTCATCAAATATGGTTAGAACATGTGTTAAGGTAATTGTGTATTATTATAATATTCTTTTTACAATGAATTACAATAGTTTACTATAACTGCGGTAAATAAAATTCAAAAGTATCAATTCACCAAAAATTATTTTCATCTTATTGAACCAAATTTTAAATAATAAATTTAAAAATGTATATCATCTTTTGGAAATTCAATTCATTGAAGCTGTAAAATTTCATTTAAATGAAGATGTGAGTTTTTAACTAATACATAGTAGTTTCACTATTCATAAAAAATTAATGTTTCTTAGAAAAATAACAAAACGTCATCCTAAGATATATTTGATATTCCAAATTTAAAAATGATTTCCATTTTAACAAATTCAAAAAATAGAAGTTTCATTAATTAATTTAAAATTAATTTCTGTTTTCAAAACAAATAGCGTGTTGTAAATAAACAATACCTATCAAAAGATTGATACTTGTTTATATCCAATTTCAAAGTGAAATTAATTTAAATGACCAACTTTAGATTAAATGGTAAAAACCAAATATAAATAAAATTTAAAACAAATTAAAAAGATAATATAACCGTATAAATAAATTAGATTAAAAGGTACTTTTGAAATAAAATACTGTATTTTTCACTATTCATAAAAAATGAATTTTATCAGAAAAATACCAAACATTTACCCAAAGAAAATTTTGATGTCCTGATTCAAAAGAAGATTTTTATTTGGTCAAATTGAACATATAAAAGTGACTATAACTATATTTGAAGAGGGTTCTCCCTCAAAAGGCAATAAATCTACCTTTTAATGTAAATAATGCTTAAAATTAGATTCATTCACAATTTAAGCCTCTAACAAACATGTATAATCATATTTTAGTTATTTCTGTTCATTCTCGCCCATATAATAGCTAGGTGTTAACTACAATTTAAAATAATATTATTATATTATTAGTGTTCAATGTAAAATTTCAAAGAAACTTATTGTTTCTTATCAGGTACGCCATCGATCATATCAGCCTCATTAAAGTAAAGTTAATTTTTAATTCAAAAATATAAATAATTATGGAAAATAATTTATTCTTTATTTACCTGGGTTGTTACATCCTTTCCCCCTTTTGGAATTGTGTCCTCACAATTTTATTCACTTATCAAATAAATTGGGGTATTTTTCCCTCATAGAATGTTTAGATTCCCACGTTGCCTTTTCAACCATATGGTTTTTTCACAAAACCATTACCTAGTGAATTACCCTATTCAGTAACACTTGCTCTCTATGGTTAAGAATCTGGACTGGCTGTTCCTCCTAAGGGAGATTTTCTTCCAACTGAACTACCTCTGTACATAAAACATGAGATGGATCTGGCATATAATTTCTCAACATTGAAACATGAAAAACATTGAGTACCGAGGAAAAAATTGGCGGTAATTCCACTCTATATTCAATTGATCCAACTTTTTACAAGATTTCATAATTTAAGGGCCTGAACCTCTTTGGCCCATTCCTTTGTCAAAAAGAAGGTCATGAAGTGTTCTGGAGGGTAGAATGGACTTCTCCCACACTTTTCAGAATTTTGTAACTACTTGCTATGTAGTGTGTGTACACACTGTGTACCACCTTGCCGGGTATACCTTGTGTTGAAGCCGTGTTCTTGCCGTGTGAAATAAATAAGTACACGCCATGTAGCCCATTCTACATGCAGTGTAGTGTATCCCCTTGTACGTGTTACCATAAACCATGTATTGACCAGTCAATGGTCATGTTCCAAGTTAAGGTCATGTCCTTGCTGCGAGAAATAAATAAGAACACACCATTTAGCCCATATTACATGTCGTGTAGTTCCTCCCTGAGTACGCATTACCATCAAACCATGCAATGACCAGTCAACGGTCATGTGCCATGTTAAGTATATGTCCCTGGCGCATAAAATAAATAAGTACACACCATGTATCCCATCTTACACACCGTGTAGTTCCTCCCCACGTACACCTTACCCTCAAACTGTGTGTTGACCAGTCAACGACCGTGTGCCGTGTAGAATGTCGTGTTGGAAGCCGCGTGGCGACCGTGTGGAATGGCTGAGTACACACAATGTATTAGAAAGTACACATTGTGTTCTTTAGTTTTTCTCTCCTATAAAAGTAGGGGGCCACTCTGCCTTTTTAGACCATTCCTCTCCTCCCTATTCCTTCAAGCAGAGCCCTCCCAAGAGACTCCAAAGCTCCTTTCTTCCATAACTTCTTCGTCCGAGCTCTGATTTACGATCATCAGTGGCCACGAGACCGTGATGATGAGGCAGAACTTCTGATCTTGGATCTGTTGCTTTCCCTTCGACCTCCACATCCCAGCTTCCACCCGAGGAGGTTTTTTCTGGGTTTTGACAGAAGCGACGGATGTCGACGGACGTCTTCTAAAGTTGATCTGGGGGAGCATTGTGATCATAACCTGTTGAGGTAGGGATCTTACCTTCATCTCTCTAATTTGTGCATCAGGCAGGATGGGTGTCCTCTAGCATTCACGAGACATACGTGATCCATTTTAATGAAGATAATAACTGGCTTAATGAATGGGGATGGGGAAGTTGTTATGTTTATCTTTGTTTATCCTTTTGTTATGTTTTGAATTTTATAAGATTATGCCTACTGAAAATCACGGTCTTTGGGGGACTTTGCTTGCGTAATTAAATGTTTCCCTATCTTTCTAAACCGTTTCGTGGATGGAAATATTGTTGAATATAGAAATTGGTTAATCACGTAAAGTTGGATAATTAAAGGAATATCTTGAACCCTTGTGTGATCACCCGAATTGAACAAAATGGAATATTGAACATGTGGGTGTTGTTTTGGTTACGTGGTTTGTGAGAGGGGGGGTGAATATTTGGTTATTATGAATAGGATGGGTAGCGAGGCTGCGTTAAATGATGATAAAGGGGCAATGATGTGGCACGAGCCTTGTTTTGTGATACGGTTGTGGAGTTGTGGTTATAGTGGAAGCAGGGCTGCAACAATAGGTTGTGATATTAAAAGAAAGTGGAAGGTTGATAAATGAACTATGGGGAACGATAATGAATTAAACGTGGTAACAATAAATGGGGATTGGTTGATGATAAAAATATTCGTTTCATTTTGCATGTGTCCTATTTAACTTGATTTTTGGTTGGCATGCATATGTTTTATGTACGATTGATATGGTTTTTTGTGGTTAATTGCCAAGTAGTTAAGGAACTAATAAACTAATTCTATTGAAACATGAAAACCTAAGTGGGGTTGGGGTTGTTTTTTGTATTCATTCTTCGTAGTAGCAGTGTCGAGGAATGTGCTCAGTTTCTCTATTTAGAAGCCATAGGATGGGCTGTGTGTTTGGTATACATATATATATATATATATATCTCTGTATCATTTTGTTTTGTCTCACCCCACCCATGTTGAGAACTTAGTGTCGAACACTCCCATTTCATGGGAGAGGGTGTTTTCCCCATAGTTACTAGCTCCTTCCTTCTCCTTCTTCCATAGGATGTAATGGCCTGAGGCGACCTTACACCAAAGACTCTTTGGGTAGGTTTTGATTGGTGTGATTATTAGCCCAAGACTCTTAGAGTAGGATTATTTTTTCCAAGAACCTTCAGGATGAGGTACAGGTGTGTTCAGACGGGGATGTGATTGTGGTTTGTGAGGCACAGGTGTGTGCGGGCAGGATTGTGGTTTGTGATTCCCATGTGTGTGCAGGTGGGATATGTGGTTTTTGTGGCCCCGGTGTGTGCAGGTAGGAAGAGTGAGGTAGCATCAAGGCGTTCTCTATTAGGAAGAGCAGCTAACTAGTGGGAAATGGTGAGGGGTACCCAATACTCTTGATCTTATATATTACTACCTGTTGTTTTGTGTTTTTGGTGAGCATGGCTGGTGAGGATGGGTGGATAGAATTCCTTGATGGGTTTTGGTTTCTTCTGTTGTTCCCATGAAACATTAAGATGTCTCCCCATCTGTGCACGAGAGATTTAGGTTTCCCTACTAATTATACTTATATTCTCACCCTACGTTTACTTTCAGGTTTCCAAGAGGACTACCAGGGACGTGTAGGACCCTACTAGTCGGGACAGTTGGAGTTGTTTCAGTTTGTTATACTCTTTTTTGTTTTGGTATTGTACTTTTGAGTTTTCTTGTACTTTTACTTTGTTTCAGAATTATTTAAACATGCATGTGGGATTGGTTTGGGTTTATTTTCATTTTCTTGTTCCTTTTGTTGGTGTTTGACACATCCTATTTCTCGATCATAAATAATAAAAAGGGTAATGTCTCCCATATTTTTGAAATCTCATACCTCAGGTGTTAGTAGCCACTTCGGGGCCTACTGAAGGTGGGACTCGGGGGTCATTATCTCCCTTTCACAATTACTAGCACAGTAGGGTCACTTTGGTGGGAGGGGGTCATGAGAGAATGGTATCAAAGGTGATGGTTGAGAGATAGGATGGAGTCTGGAGTTAGGCATAGTGAGGATTGAATGGGATGGTAGGGCGATAGTGTTGGCTGATATTGGTGCATAACATAGTTCAGGAAAGACCGGCTAGGACACGTGATTTTAGGGCCCCCCGTGATCCGATGCAAGGAATCTGAGCCTACTGAATGGCCATGTGAGACTACAATGATTGTAGGGTAGAGACCCTAGGGATGGTACATGCATCATCAAGTTTGTGTTTTACTAGATTTGGGTGTTCTGGGAAAGAAATTAAAATAATGTGATAAAATGAAACCTTGGGAAATTTCCTTGCTACTTGGTCTTAGGCAATCTTTGTTTACCATACAGCTATGGCACCTGGACGTCATCCCCGGGTGACTGAGAAAGTTGAGGCCTAGAAGATTCAGGGGGTCGATCAGGTGAGGATTGACCAAGAGGAGGAAGATGATCGGTGGAAACAGACTCTTCGTTCTTTCCAGCGACAACCCCCAATGAAGTACGAGGGTAATACATCGGATATGGAGACGGAGGGGTGGCTTGAGGAGCTAGGGATTGCTCTTACTTTGATCCATGCTCCAAGGGAGTACTGGTTTCTCCTAGCAGTCAGTCAGCTGAGAGGTGCGGCGTGTCAGTGGTGGATGCTCTTCCTCGGAGAGAGGTCAGAGGCAGAGGTTCCGTGGAATGACTTTGAGAAGGAGTTCCGAGACAAATTCCTTTCTTCCATGATCATGGCAGAGAAGCGTAAGGAGTTACTCTCCCTCAAGAAGGGGAGTATGTTAGTACGAGAGTTGGGGATAAAGTTCAAGGGTCTCCTACGCTTTGATCCAGATCTCTTTCTGGATGAGGAGTCTCAGGAATGACGTTTGGAGGAGGTGCTTCATCCTTCGCTCCAGTATGTTGCCACCCCCATCACCCTTCCGACGTACATGGTAGTGCAGAAGAAGGAAGAGGTTGTAGAGAGAATGCACTCACATAGAGGTGCACCACGAGAGGGGATCCGGCTGGGTTTGTCGAAGGGGAAGGTAGTCAGTAGCAAGTCCCCTGCGACAGGACCTTCCAGATTCAGGCCAGTAGGGAGCAGGGCCCAGCAGTTCTAGTTCAGATCTTCGGGTCCTCGTCCCTTTTTCATGATCCCAAGACTGAAGTGTTTCTCTTATGGAGTTTTCGGGCACATTCAGATTCAATTCCCGACTCGATCTCAGTATGGTGGAGGTGGGCAGGTTCAGTGCCCGCCTTAGTAGCACTAGTTCCCAGCGAGGCCCTTCCAACAGCAACAGGACCCTCCTCCTCCAAGGGAAGACTTTGTAGGAGGAGGCCGACCTCAGGGTGCTCCCTAGGGACCTCAATCAGGGTGTGGTCGGGGAGATGGTCGACATCAAAGAGGTAAAGGAGCCGGGCGTGGAAAGTTTCACGTAGCAGAGTTGGCAGCTCCGGCAGGACCAGAGGTGGTGCAAGGTATGATTTTTTTGTTCAGCACTCTCATTTCTACTTTGTTCGATTCCGGATCTTCGCACTCCTTTGTTGCACCCAATCTACCCCATTCTTTCGGTCTAGAGGTAGAGAGACTTTCTGTACCCCTGGTGCTGAGTACACCAGTTGGAGGTCAGACCAGCATATCTTGTGTCTGCTGGGGATGTGGGCTGATGTTGGAACTACATCGATCTAGTGGGGATCTTATTTTGCTACAAATGAATCCATACAATGTCATCCTAGGCATTGACTGGTTGTTTTCTGTTAGTTCTGTTATCGACTGATTCTGAAGAAGAGTCATGTTCTCCGACGTGGATGGACAGCGTGTAGCTTTTTTGGCGAGAGGATCCATCAGGTGGGAAGCCGGCATATGAAGCTTGTCCTTTCTTTGTTATGATGATTTTAATTTTTTCGTCTAATATGAAGATGATGGATGTTCTAGAGGTTTTTGGGGAGTTCCTTGATGATTTTACCGAGGACTTTGTGACTCTACCCCCCACCCCCCCCCCCCCCGACGTGACGTTGAGTTTTGGATAGACTTACAGCCTGGTGCCCGTCTGATTTCAATGGCCCCTTATCGGATGGCACCTTCTGAGTTGTGGGAGTTTCATATTCAGATTGACGATCTGATGGATAAGGGTTGTGTTCGACCCAGCATGTCACCATGGGGTGCTCCAGTTTTGTTCATGAAGAAGGCAGATGGTGGTATCAGGCAATGCATAGACTACCGAAGGTTAAATCAGGTAATGGTCAATACTGTTACCCCCTTCCAGGGATAGATGATGTAATGACCCGAAATTTTTAATAAATCATGTTTCCTAATTTTGTGCGTTATTTTATTTTTATACTCAACAAAACTGTTTCATTTGATAACATTAGTATAATTAAAATATGACCGTTGGGTTTTGACTGTTATATGATCATGGGTCAATATGACTGTTGGAAACCAAATGTTGCAATTATTGTCTCTAAATACAAGTGATTTTGGTTAATTAATATAGAAAGAATATTTTATGGCCTCATACAGTAGTCTCGGGCCAATCGAAGCCCATCTAACAGAACTTGGGAAAGAGGTACCACCATTGGGCTTTGCTCTCGACTAAACCCAAGCTGAACTTCATCGTGTAAAGCTAGAATGGAATCACCTTCGCGAGAAGTTCAAGCTGATAGAAATCACCACTTGGGCCATGTTGGCTGAGCCACCCTCGAAGTCTCTCACCTTAGCACACCTTATAATTAGGTCCTATGCTGGTGTGATACGGAGATATGTAATGAGACCATACCTACGTTGTGTACTACTTTGTGGTAAATAAAATTGTGTAGTCTTCTTATGGTGAAGTTTGTGAGTTTTCAAATGTTCGAATGAATATTTGATGTATTTTATTGATCAATTTTGAAAAAAATGATATTTTAAAATAATTATGTAAACCTTAAATAATTAATGATGTTTAATCAGTTTCAAAAAAATGGTCTTCAGCAAATGTGTTCAGTAAGAAATTTAGAGTCTAATAAGATCAACTTAATGTTTGATGAATAGTAAATTATGAATAGTGATTTTATGATTAGGATTAGTAATGTGATCAAATGGATTAGTAATCTCACTTAAAGAAAGTAATATAATTTTTGCACGTTGATTAAGTAGTGTGATTCAATAAAATAGGTAAATAACTATTTAATTAATTATTACTCAAGTATTAGTTTTTCGGTTGAATAGTGTTTTTAAATTAAAAATTAAATTTAAAATATTTTGAAAATTATTTTTATAAAATGGACTTTATTTTTGAATTCAGGACATCGATATTATGTTAAGGTAATTTTTAGGGATTTTTCTGAAAAAAATGAATTTTTGGTGAATAGTGTATTTATTTAAAAATTAAATTAAAAATATTTAGAAAAATATTTTTATAAAATGGAGTTCATTTTTAAAATCAGAGCACCGATATTTGGTTAGGGTGAAATTTGGGGATTTTTCGGTAAAAGTTGAAATCTCGGTGAATAGTGAAAATACAGTTTTTAAGTTACAGGTGTTTAATGACATCATTAAATGATGTATTAAGTATGTAATCAATATGGCCGACTTATTAGTTGTAAGATAAGGTATGAGGTGTCCCAAGTGTTCAATAACATGGGAAGATACCATGGGAAAGCCCATGGTTTTGCCAATACCACCAATGAGGTGGCAATTGGCCATTAATGCCTTGTCCCTTCACATCCCCTATAAATACCATGAAATTATCTAATCTTTTAGACTCCAAAATCATCCTCAACGAAGTTCTGGTCTCCTAACCTCTGAAGGAGCCCTCCCAAGTTTCCCACAATCCCTCAAGGTCCTAGCTTTCGAGTTTTAAGAGTTACATTTTAAGGTAAGAGATCCTACCTCTCTCTTTCTTTCCAAGTACTCTCTTTTATGTCATGTCTTTTAAGCTCCATGTTCTTATGTTGGGTATGTTATTTTATATTCATCCTAATATCCTTATTATATTCATATGATGATATACCCCTTATTACTCTCATCATTTCATTTTATGAATGTTTAAGTGGCGTCGTTAGTCTGCCGAATTTTCGTAAGGGATCCTACCTCTCTTTCTTTTCAAGTACTCTCTTTTATGTCATTTATTTTATGCTCTATGTTCTTATGTTGGGGATGTTATTTTATATTCATAAAAATTTACTTTTCATTATCATTTGATGATATACCCCTTCTTTCTCTAATCAATTCATTTTATGAATGTTGAAGTGGCGTCGTTAGGCTGCCGAATCTTTAAGGGATTCTTTCACCCTTCTCATTTTCAAGTTCTATTTTCATGTCAAGTATTTCAAGTTCCTTTTTATTATGTTGTTTTATTATCTCTATATATATAATACTGATCCTTTATTTTCATATGATGAGAGACCCTATTTGATCTCGTCAATTCATTTTTTGAAGTTCAAGTGACGCCGTTAGGCTGCCGAATTTTCATAAGAAAAATCTTATTTTTTCTTCCTTTCGTGTTCCTCATTTCATAGGGTATATCTTTGAAATTTCATTACCATGTTCTTAAATACTTTATATTCTGTCCCCGACTGTTTTATGGATCATTTATGAGTGGGTGACCCATGTCCCACCTATTTTCAATGTTTCCTAAAACCCCATAACATAGCTGTTATGCTGCCGAATTTTCATCTGAAAATATCTCTCTCTTTTTCTAAAATTCTTTTATTTTATTAAGTGAATACTAAAAACTCTTTATTTTACAGGGGTATTCACATATGTATCAAAATTTCCTATTTTAAATTCTGTGATTTACATACATGAGACCCGCTTTCCTTTTTCGTGGGTTTAAGGTGACATAAAGATCACATCTTTAAAGCAGTTTTTAAAATGTTATGACTATGAAATGAAACCCATTTCTTTAACGCTATATGTCTTATTTATGAAATTTTTTATTATGATATATCTGTCTCACATGCTAAAAAAGTAAAATTTAAGGGTGCGCCCTGATAGCACTCCAATTCATTGGTTAAAGACTTAATATTTAGAGATGACCATTTTTAACGACGCCTTGGTGAATAACCTTGGTAATTTTTAATGACACCTTGGGGATGGACCTTGGTGAAACAGAAATGATTGTCCAAGTTAAATGTTGTTGCAACATCTTCAAGTTATGAAATAAATTATTTTTATTATGATATGCCTCATGATTTATTTCTCATGCCTTAAAGTTCCTTTTCAGGACTTTATTGATGTTTCTCAAGTTCACATGTTAAATGTTTCCCCTTTTTTCCCTTTCTGGGCATTCTGCTCACCCTTTATTTTTCTGTATGTCCCTAGGATATGAGATGTTGTAATGAAAATAGTATAAACAAATTAAGAATCCTTTCAAGTGTTTAAGAATAATGTTTTATGTTTTCATGTTTTATGTTCCTGGTTTCCAAGACACTAAACCTTAAAGATCCTCAGTTTTGTACAATGTAATGAAAGTAAATTTGATAAAAAGGTGGGATACCATAGTTGGAATCAAAGGATTTTTTAGTTATTTATAGAAATTATGACATGAAAACTTTAGGATGAATCCTATAGAAAATTTTAAAAATAGTAAATCTTCCTAGTATTTAGGTGAGTATTGAGTTTGTGGTTTATCAAGAAAATACATCTCTGTCTGGATTCAAGCAGGTAGAGGTTGCTCTAGAACAGATGTACAATGGGGTAAAACCTGAAAACACCACTTGAGCTACACTCGAACAGGAACTGGTACACAATAACAAGCCTTGATGCACTCTTGGTTATGACACTCCCGGGGAATATGCTTTGGTAAATTCAAAAGCTTAGTATGAACCATTGTTAAAGGAACAAAGATAAAATAAAATAAATATTAACATAAGAATATATGATCATGGATAACCTAGATTGGAACCTAGGGCATCACAGTTTAGGATATACTTTTCTTCTATAAGTTTATCCTTCTATGTTTAAGGTTTCCTTTTCATGATATTGGATAATTATTTAAGCCCATAATTATACTTTCTTTTCTTAGTTAATGGTGGGAAATAGAATAACATGTCCCAACAACCAATGTGATAGGAAATGTGATTATTTACCTATTAATATGAAAAAGATGACAAGATATATAGTTGAACATATTGTGATTATGCCAAACCAACTATCAAAAATCACAGTTAATAATTGGTACCTAGTTGAATGCCTAAATTCCTCAAGGGAGAAAAAGATGAAGTCTCAAGGAGGATCATCTGATAAAGTTGATAAGGGAATGAAGACCCAATTTCCTTTGTGAAAAAAGTGTGGAGAACAACACCAAGAAGAATGTCACAAAGGAACCGAGAGATGTTTTATGTGTGGGGTGATAGGGCATAAATTAGCCGATTGCATTAAAAAATAGATATTGTGATGAATACAGATAAGGTTCGATTTAATGTACCTTATACATTTCAATGTCATAAATGTGGAGAATTTATACATTATCCAATTCAATGCTCACTTGGAAGGGATGAGAAGCAAGATGAGAATCAACAATCTTCAAGGACAAGGGAACAATGCAAGTCCTATGTTGAGACAGATCATGATGAATGAAGTACATGTAACTTCTTCACAATAATTGTCTATATCATCTTGTTTTTTTAGTTCATTCCCTATGAGATTATCATTAATGTTTTCTAGGAACATCGAGTCACTACTTAAGATAATTTTATATCATTAAGGAAAACATCTATTGTTATGTATCACATGTTGATGTTAGGATGTTTTTCTTCTTGAAAAATAAAGATTATTAGGGGATTAAAAGATGAATATTATTTTGGAAGACAATCACTATTTTGGGAACCCTATATGATCTAGGTAAATTGATTACTACGGTGTTATCTTTTAGGAGTAAAGGTTGACTTAAATTTTGAAGAATCGATGAATTTAAGGTGATCTTATGGTAATGCAGGTTACTTATTTAAATGATTAACCTATCTTGGGAAAATTATATTTAGTTTAGCTACATTTGTTATAAGATGTTAGGAGTGGTTGATTTTGTTTGGAGATGAACGATAAAGTTTATCTTGGAAGACTATGTTATCAAATCCGTCTTATATATGGGCTTTAATCTTAGTTTGGTTTATTTTGAGGAATTTTAAAGACAGTTACTTATGGAGTTGTTTATGATGAACATTGGGTAGTATCGTGGATTTTTGAAGATTAAAAATAGTTTCCCTTCTTATGGGGTTCTTTATTTTTGATGAGTTGTTTTATCTGACCCTTTCTATTTTGGGGATAAATGTTTAAAGATAGATTGTTGTTCTTTTGTGGATTACGTGATTCTCTAGATGATTATTCTTGTGCTCTTGATGAGACCAAGTGTTTTTGAATTCTCATCATTTGGATAAAATATTAGTTTTGGTAGAAACTTAGGAAACTCTACTTGAAGGTAAGTATATTTCTTTGTGTTCTTATTCTGTGTAGTAAATGAATTCCTCAAAATTATTAAAAGGAACTTAAAACAAAAACATTGTTGTTTTAATATTCCTACTGGGTAATCAAATACTATTTACACACATCATAAGTTTGTGATTTTCTTGTGGTTAGCTTTCTCCTAATCATGTTTTCTATCACTCTCCATCCATAACATAACCCTTTGTTTTCTCATCCATATCCATGTTTCCCTACATGGAATCCTAGTATGGGTTAACTCGGGTGACCTTTGAACTTCCCTTTCTTTCTTTTAAAGTAATAGTTTTACTGACTCTTTTTCTGATGTGGGACTTTCAATGAAATTTCCAAGCCCATTTTTAAAAATTTTGAGGACGCAATTTCTTAAGGGGGGAAGAATGTAATGACCCGCAATTTTGAATAAATATTGTTTCCGAATTTTGTGTGTTATTTTATTTTTATACTCAAAAAAAATGTTTCATTTGATAACATGTGTATAATTAAAATAAGACCATTGGGTTTTGACAGTTTTATGACCATTGGACAATATGACCATTGGAAACAAAATGTTGCGATTATTGTCTCTAAATACATGTAATCTTGGTTAATTAATATAGAAAGAAGATTTGATGGCCTCAGATTATAGTCGTGTGCCAATCGAAGCCCATCTAACCGAACTTTGGAAGGAGGTAGCACCACTGTGCTTTGCTCTGGACCAAACCCAAGTCGAACTTCATCGTGTGAAGCAAGAACGGAATCGCCTTCGCGAGAAGTTAAAGCTGATAGAAATCACCACTCGGGAAATGCTAGCCAAGCCACCCTCGGATTATCTCACCTTAGCACACCTTACACTTAGGTCCTCTGTGGTGTGATAAGGGGATATGTAACGAGACCATATCTACATTGTGTAATCCTTTGTTATAAATAAAACTGGGTTTTCTTCTTATGGTGAAGTTTTTGAGTTTTCAAATACTTGAATGAATATAGGATTTATTTTATTGATGTATTTTGAAAAAAGGATATTTTAAAATATTTGTGTAAACCTTAAATAATTAATGATGTGTAATGATTTTCAAAAAATGTTCTGCAAATGTGTTGAGTAAGAAATTTAGAGTCTAATATGATAAACTTAATTTTTGATTAATAGTAAATTATGAATAGTGATTTTCTGCTTAGGATTAGTAATGTGACCAAATGGATTATTAATCTCACTTAAAGAAATTATTAATATAATATAGGCACCTTGATTAAGTAGTGTGATTCAATAAAATATGTAAACAACTATTTCATTAATTATTAGTCAAGTATTAGTTTTTTCGGGTGAATATTGTTTTTTAACTAAAAATTAAATTAAAAATATCTAAAAAATTATTTTTTTAAAATGGATATAATTTTTGAATTCAGGACATCGATATTATGTTAAGGTAATTTTTGGGGATATTTCTGAAAAAAATGAATTTTTGGTGAATAGTGTATTTATTTAAAAATTAAATTTAAAATATTTAGAAAAAAATTTTATAAAATGGAGATCATTTTTGAAATTATAGAATCGATATTTGGTTATGGTGAAATTTTGGGATTTTTCTGAGAAAGTTGAATTCTTAGTAAATAGTAAAAATACAGTTTTTAAGTTACGGGTGTTTAATGACATCATTAAATGATGTATTAAGTATGTAATCAATATGGTCGACTTATTAATAGTAAGATAAGGTATGGGGTGTCCCAAGTGGCCAATACCATGGGCAAATACCATGGGCAGGCCCATGGTTTTTCCAATACCACCAATGAGGTGTCCCTTGGCCATTAATGCCTTGTCTCCTCACTTCCCCTATAAATACCAAGCCATTCTCTCATCCTTTTGACTCCAAAATCATCCTTAATAAATTTATTTTCTCTTTACCTCCCAAAGAGCCCTCCCAAGTTTCCCCCAAGTCCTCAATGTCCTAGCCTTCGAGTATTAAGAGTTACGTTTTAAGGTAAGGGATCCTACCTCTCTCATTCTTTCCAAGAACTCTCTTTTATGTCATTTTATTTAAGATCCATGTTATTATGTTGGGGTGTTCTTTTATATTCATCCTACTATCCTTTTTATTATAATATGATTAGAGACCCCCTATTTCTCTCATCATTTCATTTTATTAATGTTTAAGTGGCGTCGTTAGGCTGCCGAATTGTTGTAAGGGATCATACCTCTCTTTCTTTTCAAGTACTCTCTTTTATGTCATTTCTTTTATGCTCCATGTTATTATGTTGGGGATTTTCTATTATATTCATCCTACTATCCTTTTCATGTCCATTTTATGAGATACCCCCTCTTGCTCTCACCAATTAATTTTAAGAAAGTTAAAGTGGCGTCGTTAGGCTACCAAATTTTTAAGGGATTCTTTCACCCTTCTCATTTCTAAGTTCTATTTTCATGTAATGTCTTTCAAGTTCCTTTTTATTATGTTTTGGTATGATATATGTATCTATCATACTGATATTTTATGTTCATATGATGAGATACCCTATTTGATCTCGTCAATTCATTTTTTTAAGTGACGTCGTTAGGCTGCCGAATTTTCATAAGAAATCTCTTATTTTTGTCTTACTTTCATGTTCTTCATTTCATATGGTATATCTTTAAAATTTCATTACCATGTTCTTAAATCATTTATATTCTGTCCCCCTACTATTTTATGGATCATTTATGAGTGGGTGACCCATGTCCCCTCACTTTTCAATGTTTTCTATAACCCCGTAACATAGCGGTTATGCTGCCAAATTTTCGTCTCAAGATATCTCTCACTTTTTCTCAAATTATTTTATTTTATTAAGTAAATACTCAAAACTATTTATTTTATAAGGGTATTCACATATTCATAAAAATTTTCTATATTAAATTCTAGTATTTACATACATGAGACCCGTTTTCCTTTTTTATGGGTTGAAGGTGACATATAGATCACGTCTTTAAAGCGGGTTTTAAAATGTTATTACTATGAAATGAAACCCATTTCTTTTATGCTATATGGATTATTTATGAAATTTTTATGATGATATATTTTGCTCACATTATAACAAAGGAAAATTTATGGGTGCGCCCGGATAGAGCTCCAATGCATTGGGTAAAGACTTAACCTCTAGAGATTACCATTTTTAACGACTCCTTGGTGAATAACATTGGTAATTTTTAATGACACCTTCGGGATGGACCTTGTTAAAATGTAAATGATTGTCTAAGTTAAATGTTGTATCAACATCTTCAAGATGTGAAATATGTTATTTTTATTATGATATGCCTCATGATTTCTTTCTCATTCCTTAAAGTTATTTTTCACGACTTTATGGATGTACCACAAGTCCACAAGTTAAATGTTTCCCCTTTTTTTCCTTACTGAGAATTCGGCTCACCATTTATTTTGATGTATGTCCCCAGGTTATGATATTCTGTAATGAAATTAGTATGAACAAATGTATAAGACTTTCACATGTTTCAGAAAAATGTTTTATGTTTTCATGTTTTATGTTCCTGGTTTCCAAGACACTAAACCTTAAAAATCCTCGGTATTGTATAATGTAATGAATGTTAATGTGATAAAAAGGTGGGATGTTATAGATGATCGTTTCAACTAGCTGAGGGGAGAATGTTGGTTTTCTAAGATTGATCTATGATATGGATATCATCAATTGAGGGTAAAGGACTGTGACATCTCGAAAACGGCTTTCAGGTGCAGGTATGGGGACTTCGAGTTTGTAGTGATGCTGTTTGGAGTTAAGAATACACCAACTGTGTTCATGGGAATTATGAACTTTGTCTTCCGAGAGTTTCTGGACCGGTTTTTCATTTTTTTTATCGATGACATCCTGATCTACTCAAGATCAGAGGAGGAGCACGTTGAGCATCTCAAGACTGTCTTGGAAGCCCTTCGACACCACCAGATTTGTGGGAAATTGTCAAACTGTAAGTTCTTGATGAAAGAAGTACACTTCCTTGGGCTTGTGGTTTCTCCGCATGGAGTGTCAGTGGACCCATTGAAGGTGGAGGCATTTGTTTCTTGGTCGGCACCCACGAGTGTGGCAGAAGTTCTATGTTTTCTGGGGTTGTAAAGTTATTATCGGAGGGTCGTTTCGGACTTCTCTCGAGTTTTTGCTCCATTGAAAGCTTTAACTAAGAAGAAACAAGTATTTCTATAGAGCGAGAAGTGCTAGAAATCATTCAACTACCTGAAGGAGAAGTTGTTCAGTGCTCAAGTACTCAGGATTCTAGAGGAAGGGTTGTTGTATGAGGTGTTTTGTGAGGCTTCTGGCCTTGGTTTGGGGTGCGTACTGATGCAGAAGAAGGGAGTGATCTGTTATGGGTCTAGGTATTTTCTCCCTCATGAGTGTAACTATGCCACCCATGACCTAGAGCTTGCAATATTAGTGTTCACACTGAAGTTTTGGTGACATTACCTCTTTGGGGAGTGCTTTGTGGTCTTCTCAGATCACAAGAGCTTATGTTATATCTTCTCCCAGCGTGACCTGAACATACGGGAGTAGAGATGGGTCGAGTTTCTCCAAGACTATGACTTCGAGATATCTTACATTGAAGGTAAGGGCAACATTGTGGATGATTCCCTGAGTAGGAAGTCACATAAGGAAGTGTTTCGGGAATCCGTTGATGCTTTGAAACTTATGGGATAGTAGGGTGCCCTTCACTTGGATGCAAGGGTAGAGGGTGTTAGAGGCTGTTTGTTTCAAATGATGGTTTAGTCCTCCTTGTTGCAGTAGGTGGAAGAGTCTCAGTGGGGAGACTCCGAGGCAGATGTAATGTTGGATCATATTGTTCCGGGAAATTCTCCAAAAGGATGGTCAGAGGACAGCCAACATCAGATGCTTCTTCATGGAAGGATGTTTGTTCTGGAGGCGATTCATGAAGGAGTTCTCAGTGAGTTACATAGCTCAGCCTTAGCGGTACATCCCAGATTTTCAAAAATGTATAAAGGACTGAGGGAATAGTTCTGGTGGCCCGGGGTGAAAAGTGCAGTGGCGGAGTTTGTGGCTAAGTGCATAGTGTGTCAACAAGTAAAGGTTGAACATCGTGTTCCAAGTGGTTTGTTGCATCATTTAGATGTCCCCGAGTGGAAATGGGATGACATCTAAATGGACTTAGTCATAGGAATACCTAGATATCAGGGTGGTTATGATGCTATCTGGGTATTGGTGAATCGAATGAAGAAATTAGCTCACTTATTAGCAATTAAGGAGTCGGGCTCGGTGAGTACCTTAGCACAGAGGTAAATAGACGAGGTGGTGCGGTTTCATGGTGTTCCAAAGACTATCATCTCAGATCAGGATACTCGGTTTACCTCATGAGTCTGGAGGGGGTTACAACATGCTTTTGACACACAGCTATGCCTTAGCACTGATTTCCGCCCCCAGACTGATGGGCAGACAGAGCGGACTATCCATATGTTGTAGGACATGCTATGAGCATGCGTTCTAGATTTCGGAGGATCATGGGTGTGACACTTGCCTTTAGTAGAGTTTTCTTACAAAAAAGCTTCCACTCTACTATTGGCATGGCAAAATTTGAGGATTTGTATGGAAGGCCATGTCGTTCACCCATTTTCTGGGTAGAGGTTGGTGGGACAGGTGCTCTTGGGCCAGAGGTAGTACAGAGCCCACATAGAAAGTTCAGCTTGTGCATGATAGGATGAAAGAGGCTCAGGACCGAATGAAGTCTTATGCTGATCATCGGAGGAGGTCCTTAGAGTTCAAGGTGGGAGATCATGTGTTCTTGAAGTTTTCTCCATGACGGTGGCAGTAGAGGCTTGGGAAGGGGAGTAAGCTCTCCCCTAGGTTCATCGGACCTTTCGAGGTGCTGAGACGAGTCGGTGAGGTGGCATATCAGCTGGCCATGCCACCTCAATTAGAGAAGGTACATGACATCTTCCACGCCTCCCAGCTTCATCAGTACTTACACGATGACTCTCACATAATCGACTCGAGATAGTTAGATATGGGATGTGACACAACCATCTAGGAACGACTAGTTAGAATCGAGGATCGTAAAGAGAAGGTGCTCCGTGGATGAACCATCACCTTGGTTCGTGTGTTGTGGAGGCATGGCGGCCTCGAGAAGAGCCCTTGGGAGGGGGAGGCTCAGATGCACGCTTAGAACCCAGATTTGTTTTTACTTGTGCTTTTCTTTGTTCTTCTGAGCTTTTTTGATGTTATACTATGTACCTTTGATATATGGAATTCTTGGCTTGTTGTTTGTGAGTCATTTTGTTTCCTTGTTCAATGGAAGTGTGTAACATGTCCGGATGTGTGGTGAAAGGAATAAAAACGGATCCTTAATCGATACAAATTAATGCAGATGCAATTGAACCCGTGAGGGTGAGTTAGTGCCCCCTAAAAGAGATAATATCTCGACATGTGAGAAGGAATTCGGAAAGCCACGTGTTCGGGCAGTGCGTTGGTTGTACGGTGTTGGGGGCAATGTATTTTGAAAATTACTAATATATGGAAGTGGGAAGACCCAATTCTTAATCGAGATGCATTAATGCGGATGCGATTAAACCCATGCAGGCGAGTCAGTGCTGCCTAAAGCAGATAATATCTTGACATAGGAGAAGAAATTACTAACACATATGATTAGGGTTGTTAGTGGGATTCCTGTTATAACAAGAGCCCTAACAGGTATCTTGTTGGGTTTCTCTGGGGTGGTTTTTGAATTCTTGGGGATGAGAATTTTTTAAGAGGTATCTGATGTAGTTGCAGGACCTCTCTGGCCCATTCCTTTGTCGAAAAAAGGTCATGAAGTGTTCTTGAGGGTAGAATGGACATTTCCCACACTTTTCAGAATTTTGTAACTACACGCCGTGTAGTGTGAGAACACGCCGTGTACCACCTTGCCGGGTATACCCTGTGTTGAAGCTGTGTCCTTTCCGCGTGAAATAAATAAGTGCACGCTGTGTAGCCCATCCTACACGCTGTGTAGTTTCTCCCCGCATACGCGTTACCCTCAAACCGTGAATTGACCAGTCAATGTTCATGTGTCGTGTTAAGTTCATGTCCTTGCCATGTGAAATAAATAAGTACATGTCATGTAGCCCATATTACACGTCATGTAGTTCCTCCCCATGTACGCGTTACCCTCAAATCGTGTATTGACCAATCAAAGGCCATGTGCCTTGTTAAGGTTGTGTCCTTGCCACGTGAAATAAATAAGTACACAATGTGTAGCCCATCTTACTTTTTGTGTAGTTCCTCCCTGTGTACGAGTTACCCTAAAATCATGTGTTGGCAGGTCAACAACTGTGTGCCACGTTGAATGCCGTGTTGGAAGGCGCGTGGAGACTGTGAGGAATGGATGGGTACACACCGTGTACTAGGAAGTACACATCGTGTACTTTAGTTTTTCTCACATATAAAAGGTGGTGGCATCTCCTCCTTTTCAGACCATTCCTCTCCTCCCCATTCCTTCGAGCATAGCCCTCGTGAGAGACTACAAAGCTCTTTTCTTCCATAACATCTTTGTCTGTGCTCTGATTTACGATCCGTCAGCGGCCACTAGATCATGACAACGAGGCGGAACTTCTGAGCTTGGATCTGTTGCTTTCCCTTTGGCCTTCCCTTCCCAGCTTTCACCCGAGGAGGTTTTTGCTGGGTTTTGACTGAAGTGAAGGACGCCGACAAACGTCTTCCAAAGTTGATCTGGGGGAGCATTGTGATCAGAACCTATTGATGTAGGGAATATATCTTTGTCTCTCTAATTTGTGCATCATACGGGATGGGTGTCCTTTTTCTTTCACGAGACATAGTTGAACCAGTTTAATGAAGACAATAACTCGCTTAAAGAATGTGGATGGGGAAGTTGTTGTGTTTATCTTTATTTATCATTTTTTATGTTGTGAATTGAATAGGCTTATGCCTACTGAAAATCACGGTCGTTGGGGGCCTTTTCTTGCGCAATTAAATGTTGCCCTATCTTTCTAGACCGTTTGGTGAATGGAAACTTTTTGGAATATTGAAATTCGATAATCACATAATTTTGGCTGATTAAAAGAATATCCAGAACCCTTGTGTGATCACCCCGGTTGAACAAAATAGAATAATGAACATGTGGGTGTTGGTCTGGTTACATGGTGTGTGAGAGGGGGGGTGAATCCTGGGTTATTACGAATATGATGGGCAGAGGGGCTGCAGTAAATGATGTTAAAGGGGAAATGATGTTGCCCGAGCCTTGTTTTGTGATACAGTTTTGGAGTTGTGGTTATAGTGGTAGCAGGGCTGCTGCAATGGGTTGTGATATTAAATGAAAGAGGAAGGTTGATAAATGAACTATGGGGAACGATAATGAATTAAACGCGGGAACAATCAATGGGGATTGGTTGACGATAAAAAAGATTGGTTTTCTGTTTCCTATGTTCTATCTAACTTGATTTGTGTGTGGCAGTGATATGTTTTACGTACGATTGATATGGTTTGTTGTGGTTAATTGCCCAGTAGTTAAGGAACTGATAAACTAATTCTGTTGAAACATGAAAACCTAAATGGGGTTGGGGTTGTTTTTTGTATGCATGCTTCGTAGTAGCAGTGTCGAGGCATGTGCTCAGTTTCTCTATTTAGAAGCCATTGGATGGGTTGTGTGTTTGGTATACACACACACACACACACACACACACACATATATATATATATATATATATATATATATATCTGTATCTTTGTGTTTTGTCGCACCCCACCCATGTTGAGCACTTAGTGTCGAACACTCCCATTTCATGGCAGATGGTTTTTCCACTTAGTTACTAGCTCCTTCTGGCTCCTTCTTTCATAGGATGTATTGGCTTGAGGTGGCCTTACACCTAAGACTATTTGGGTAGGTTTCGATTGCTGTGATTCTTATTCCAACACTCTTAGGGCAAGTTTATTGTTCCCAAGAACCTTCGAGATGAGGCCCAGGTGTGTTCAGGCGGGGATGTGATTGTTGTTTGTGAGGCCCAGGATGTGCGGGCGGGATTGTGGTTTGGGAGACCCAGGTGTGTACGGGTGGGATATGTGGTTTTTGTGGCCCAGGTGTGTGTGGGCAGGAAGAGTGTGGTATCTTCAAGACTTTCTCCATTAGGAAGAGTAGCTAACTAGTGGGAAATAGTGTGGGGTACCCAATACTCTTGTTCTTTTATACTACTACCTATTTTTTGTGTTTTTGGTGAGCGTGGATAGTGAGGTTGGGTGGATAGAATTCCTTGATAGGTTTTGGTTTCTTCTATTGTTCTCATGGGAAATTAGGATGTCTCCCCACCTGTGCATGAGAGCTTTAGGTTTCCCTACTGAGTATACTTTTATGCTCACCATATGTTTACTCTCAGGTTTCCAAGAGGACTACCAGGGAAGTGCGGGACCCTAATAGTCGGGACAGTTGGAGTTGTTGCAGTTTTCTGTACTCTTGTTTCTTTTGGTATTGTACTTTTGAGTTTTCTTCTAATTGTAATTTGTTTCAAAAAAATTTAAACATGCATATGGGATTGGTTTGGGTTTATTTTCATTTTCTTGTTCGTTTTTCTTTTGGTGTTTGAATCATCTTATTTCCTGATCTTAAATAATAAAAAGGATAATGCCTCCAATATTTGTGAAAACTCATACCCTTTGTGCTAGTCGCCACTCCAGGGCCTACTTGAGGCAGGACGCGGGGGGTTATTATCTCCCTTTCACCATTGCCAGCTCAGGAGGGGTATCTTTGGGGGGGGGGGTTGTGACACATAAGTTCCAACGAATGTCGGACTCAACTTTCCCTTCTTACCCAAACACATCACACTTTTCCATGGAGAAACATTGAGAATGACATGATCACCTACCTAAAAAGAAAGATCCATCCTCTAATTATCCGCATAACTTTTCTACCCACTCTGAGATATTCTCATGTGCTTCTGAATCAATTGAACCTTTTCTTCCATCAATTCTACTAATTCTGGTCCCATCAGCTTCCTTTCAGCTACTTCATCCCAAAAAGCTGGAGTTCGACATTGTTTTCCATATAATGCCGTAAATGGAGCCATATATATACTAAAATGAAAACTGTTATTATAAGAAAATTCAAGCAATTAAATATGTTGGTCTTAACATTCCTGGTAATCTAGTGAATAAGCCCATAGCATATCCTCCCTGGTATGAATTGTTTTTTTTACTGCCCATCTGATTGCGGATGAAAAGTTGTACTAATATTTAATTCAATACCCAACTACTCTTGAAGGCCTTTCCAAGTGCTAAAAGTAAACCTAGGATCACGATCATATAGAATGGAAAGGAGAACACCATGCCACATGACTATCTGTTTAACTTACAACCAATAAAGTTGATCTTGAGATAAAGTATCACAAACAGGAAGGTAATGAGAAGATTTAGTCAACCGATCAAAAACAACCCAGATTTCATTATTACCTAGATATGTATTTGGTAATCCCACAATGAAGTCCATGGATATATTTTCCCATTTCCAATCTGGCACTGGTAAAGAATTAAGTATACCTTTTGTTAAATTCCGCTCTGCTTTAACCATCTGACATGTCAAACAATTCACAGTAAAATCAGTAATATCTCTTTTCAATTCATCCCAATAGTAATACCCATGAAGATATATATACATCTTAATACTTCTAGGATGAACTGAAAATGATGAACTATGAGCTTCACATAACAACTCATTCTTCAATTGTGAATCACAGGAACACATAATATCTTCCCAAACCACAAAACACAATCATTATCAACGTTAAATTCAAGAAACATACCATTATAACCAAATATATCATTTTCTAGAACTCAACGACTTTCTTCTGCACTTTCTTGATTCAGTCTTATGTTGATGATTTCATTGACACCTGAAACAAAACAGAATGATTTTCTGCAACAACAACTTATATGCTAAAGTTTATCAAATCAAAAACCAAAGGATCTCATTCCAAACGTAGCATGGTTATTGAATCATTACATTTTTGACTCAAAGCATTATCCACTTTATTTTCTTTTCCCAGATAGAAAAGGATCGTGCAATCATAATCCTTGATTAATTCCAATAATCTCCTTTGTCTCATGTTCAATTCTATCTTGAGTGAATATATACTTCAAATTTTTGGTCAGTATATATTTCACATTTTACTCCATACGAATGATGCATCCAATTTTTCAAAGAAAAAATAACAACAGCTAATTCCAAATCTTGTGTAGGGTAATTTAACTCATGATATTTCAACTCATGTGAAGCATAAGCAATTACCTAGTCATTCTGTATAAGAACACAACCAAGTCCTTTCAATAAATAATTTCTATAAATAACAAACTCACCATTTCTTTAAGGTAGTTCCATAACTGGAGAAGTCACCAATCTTCTATTCAACTCCTAAAAACAATCATCACATTCTTTTGTCCAAATGAACTTAAAAACTTTTCGATTTAACTTAGTCATTGGACTAGATAAACGTGAAAAATTCTCAACAATCCTCCAGTAATAACCTTCTAGACCAAGAATACTTCGTATCTCGGTTATATTTGTGGGTCATGGCCATTATTTGACAACTTTTTTGCATAGGATCAATAGTTATGCCATTTCTTAAAACTACGTGACCAAGGATACAAATTTCCTATAACCAAAATTCACACTTGCTGAACATCCCAAATAGTTTCTATTCTTTTTATGTTTTCAAGACAACCCTTAAATGACTTTCATGCTCTTATTTACTTTTAGAATAAAACAAAATATCATTAATGAACACAACCACAAACTTATCCAAGAACTCATGAAAAATTCCATTCAAAAGATCCGTGAATACAACAGGTTCATTGTTTAATCAAGAAGGAATAACTAAAAATTCATAATGACATTATCTAGTACGAAATGTGGCCTTTGGAATGTCAACATCCTTTACTTTCAACAGATGGTACCCTGAACTCAAATCAATCATTGATGAATACTGATCACCCTGGAGTTGATCAAACAAATCATTGATATGAGGCTAAGGATACTTGTTCATAACAGTGAAGTTATTCAAGGCTAAATAATCAATGCAAAGTCTCATTGAGCAATCATTCTTTTTAACAAACATGACCAGAGCACCCCATGGTGATGTGATAGGTCGAATGAAACCATTATCTAATAACTCATGCAATTTCTTCATTAAATCTAAATGTTCAATTGGAGCCATTCGATAAGGGGGATTTTAAATTGGCTTGGAATCAGGATCTAAGTCTATAGTAAATTCAACTTTGGAATCAGGTATAATACCAGGTAATTGAACAGGAAAAACATCGAGGTACTCATCTACCACTGGCACATCATTAATTTCAACAGTTCCTTTATTTTCAACAATATGTTCAAGGTAACATTCATTTCCATTATTTACTAGTTTCTCATCTTCCCGATATGTTATCAAAAGTAAAGGTTCATCATTGTACAAAAATTGAAAATCTTTTAGAAAACAAAACTCTTTAGCTATGCAGTCAATCTTAGCATGATAAACAGAAAGCATATATATAATGAAAATAACATCAAACTCTACTAGAGGAAAACAATAACGTTTTCTAGTATATTATTTCTGCACACAAGGATAGGAAGGTTCTTATAATTTCTTTTTGTTTCAATATTTCTACCCAGTTTTTTTACCATAAGTTCAAGATTCATATATTGATATGGAATTCCCAATTTACTAGAAAACTTATCATAAATGAATGAATGTGTAGACCCCGAATCAAACAACACATTGGTATAATCTGAACAAACAAACAGTGTACCTGATATAACTTCATTTGATTGCCCAAAATCTGCTGAAGTAGTTTCAGAGGATTTCACCACCACTTTCTTCTTGTAGTCCGACTGATTTCTCTTAGTTGAGTTCTTTATTGGACAATAATTTGTAAAATGACCCATTTCATTGCGCATAAAACATTTTAATGACTGTAAATAATATTTTTTCTTACCATCAACCGGATCTTTTTTAGTGCAATTATGAGCCTTATGTCTCATTTTACCACATCAGTTGCACTTACCAGAATTCAAAAGATATTCCCGAACATGCTTTTTACATCAATTTTCACAAACTATAAACTTAATTATCCTACCATCAAACTTTTTTGTAGTGTTCTTCCCTTTCATCTGCCTCCTCAACCTCTTATTCTATATTTTTTCAAAGAACACCTGATCATCAGAAAACTCTATTTCCACCTTCTACTCACAAAAAACATGGTTTTCCTTACATTTTAACTCAAAAAAAGATAAATACCTTCGATACATTGGATTTAATCCAGAGTAAAAATGGTTGATTTTACTATCAATATATCATATAAAATTTGGAGCATACCTTTACAGTCGAGTGAATTTTTCTTCATAAGCATCCACTAAGTCCACCTACAGCCTCAATTCAAGGAATTGTTTTCCCATCCTAAGATAAACCACCTTTGCAAAATATTTCTCAAGAAACATACCTTCGAATTCATCCTAATCAAAGCATCAATCTCATCACTATCACTGATTTTTTTCACCATCGACTACCACTGATTAGTGTCACCTTCAAAATGGTAAACAACAAGACTAACCTTTTGATGTTCTGAACACCCCATGACATCAAAAAAATTCAAGTTCTTTAATCCACCCTTATGCTAGCACAAGGTCAAATGATCCTTTGAATGATGGGGGATGTTGCCTCATGAAATATCTACTTCTGACATGTTCCTATGTGGTTGATTTTGATGATCTCGTGCATGGATACAACCACCATTTATAGCCTGAGTCAATTGTTCCATCACTACAAAAAAAAATTGTTCAATTCTGATTCTGACCATCTCAGGTTGGTGATTTAGATGGTTTTTTCCTCCTAATGTTGTCCCAACATAGTTTCCCTATTTCTTCTGTGGAAAACCATTCTGAAAACAAAAATATCTTAGGCGTAGAAACATGGTAATATGTAAATGATATATTATTTCAATATTAACATAATTTAATTTATGGATATTAATTTAACAATATCCTAATGTCTAATGTTATCTAAACTGACCTTTGATACCAACTACAAGAACCTGGACATAAACATTACATAATCTTGAATTAAATGAATAATTCACATCGAGGATCTTTTCAAATTTAGATTCCTAGAGAATTAGGGCATAACTATTACATTACATCTCAAAAATTACAAGGTAGACACTTCTACTTATTTTCCTTTTTTCATAAAATAATAACTCTTGAAAAAAAGATTCATGTATTTTCACATGTTTTAGATAGCATGACTTTTCCTTGATCCCATCCTTGACCCTATTCATATTTAGGTCCTGTGAAATACATTTAAAAACTTGGGATGAGGATAAAAATCTCAGTAAGGGTTATAAAAAAATGAAAGAAAATATTAGTTCATCATTTCATACATAACATTATCTCTTTAACATACCTCATGAATTCATAAGAATTATGAATAACACATAGAAAACATAAATCATAAAGGTAACATGTGGAATTGATATCATAATTACATTTTAGCTATCACAAATTTGTAGGCAATTACATTTGGATTACCTATAATAGTATATTCCCTAAATTTGTTAGGAGAAACATTCACATTTACCTCCGTCGTGTTACCCAATGCATTGGAGAGCTATCTTGGGCTCACCCGCCCAAGGCTGAACGGCCCGAAGGCCTTCGTTTTTATTGATTTTTTATAACCCAACTTTGAAGGGATGAGGGGGAACCCTTACAAGTCCCATAGGATTAGAGATTTCATGGATCGTAGGCATAGGAGATTACATGACCCGATGGTCTTAGGGAATTAAACCAGACTACCTACAAGGAACTGCCCCTATCTAGTATCTGCATCACGATAGTATCCCTCCACCTGTGCATGACCATCTGGCTAGGCTTCCTGTCCAAGCACAGGTTGGTCCCCATGGCATAACCATACCCTCTCATTCTGATAAATCCATTTGGTTCTACTCTGGTGAGTGCACCTGCTATTAATCCTCTTATGGGGCATCTCCGTTTTTATAGAGTCTCTTTAAGGCAACTGCATGTATCCCGAAGACCTTGAGGTGGCCCGAAGGCCTTAAAGGTGTCCAAAACGCCCTATTGAATCGAAGGCCGGGTGGCCTGAAAGGCTTAAGGAATCCAAGACCAAACCGGTTGCCCAAGATGAATAGTCCCAACTGCTACAATATAGAACAGTACCTGCTATAGTAACTGCTATAGTGCTTGCTATAGTACCCGCTATAATTCCAGCTGCTACAAATCAAATCCATTATAAAAAAATATTTTAAATAGAAAAAATGTAAAATGGTATATGGTATTTATTTTTCATTTCAAATACATTATGGATTATTAAGGAAGCCAAATATCAAATAAAACTCATAGCGGCGGAAAGGTTGTTGTCACCAATTACATTGAAAAGAAACATTATTCTTTTTATCATTTAGTAGAATGCATCATAGAGAAAACATTCCTTCTGAATAAAAGTTATATTCATAGGTGTTTATAAATCATATAAAAGAAAGTTCTGTATAAAACAAAATATGGATCCATGAAAGGAGATTGAGAGGAATTCCCTTACCACATGTCCGAGTTGACACATTTGTTTTTTAATCTCTTGAATAATAAACTAAAGTTAATTTGTATCTTTATAAGATCCTTTTTCATGTTTATTATTCCTTTTATATAACTTATTACCATTTTATAAACATTATGTAATCATTTATGTTAATAACGTTTGTTTTTTCGATATTTGGTACTTGAGTCAAAATATGGGCTTCATATAATTACAAGTTGTTCACATGGTCAAATTTTCATTATATCTAGAATGATATCCATGATTTAGATATCATATATATCATATATATCCATTATATTCATGTACTTATAATAGTACATAACATTTGGAGTTGAAAAATGAAATGCACCGTTCGTGGAGACGGTAAGTCGTACGTATGCATGAACGCTACTTTCATTTATATTTATTTTTCTAATGGAATTAAAACATAATGATACATAGGTATATTATAATTCCAGTATAATATCATATATTATTTCCTTAACTTAATCCTTTATACATCCCACATATCGCATTAACTAATCATATCACAATGAGTGGGCGGTAGTCCACACTTCCTCAAATGAAATTATCATGTTTACCCATAATGGAAAATATAAAGGAATGATATAATAGAAAAATACAGAAGAATAAAGAAAACATAAAAATAATATATATCATATATAAATATAGTGTAATCATAATGGCCACCATGTGGTGGGGTAGGAGATAATCGAACAATCATCGTTTCATGAGGCGTTAATTTTCCATTCACAGAAACAGAATGTTCTTCGCCCATTAGATGAAGGTTTGTGTAAGTTTAGTTCAAATCCTTCCCATAACAACATCTTAGTATATTGAGGATACTGGTGTGGTTATAAAAAATGGAATAAAAAGTTTTTCGGGGTTGTATAAGTAAAATAAATGAAAAGAAGTTATGATGAACTATTACCTTTAATTTGGGTAACTCCCTTTGGATTGAACCAAAATGACTTATTGAAGTACATTCTTCCTAAGGTGAGGCTTCTTGGAGGAGAACAGGAATATTGATATCTTATTTGGGCATGTTTTGGATGATACAAGGGGCTTTAGAGGTTTGTGGAATGGGATAGAAGTGAAGGCTTTTTATAGGGGGGAGGGGATCTTTAGGAATGTTTCAAATATTATTTCATTATAAAATTATCTTTAGTTTCTGAAGATCCAGAACTCATTAAAGTTGAATATAAGTTGACTCAAGGTCAAAATAAAATCATCCAATAAGAATTGTATAGGTTTTGGTTATTTTTTTAATATTTATAATCTTATTTATTTAAATCATTTATTAATGAGGTAAACACTACATCATTATTGTGTTTTAAATAATTTAATTTATTTGATGTCTAAAAATTATAAAATAAATACCATAATGTAGTAAATATTTTTATCCTTCCAATGAATATTTATAGTCAAAATGATAATGTATATAACCCCATGTAAAAATTGATTAACTAAAAGATATTTGTTTATGTCATTTTTTAATTTACATTAAGTTAATTAAAATAAAGTGTCATTATCACTCCCAAGTGGCTCCATGGGGTCCCAAAATCGACCCAAAGATACCCATGGTCATAAATGACTCAACCAATAAGGTTAGGAAAAGTGTTAAGGTAATTTTGTATTATTATAATATTAGTTTTACCTTGAATTACTATATTTACCTTTAACAATAGTAAATAAAAGTCAAAAGTTACTATTCACCAAAAATTATTTTAAACTTATTGAACCACATTTTACTTACTAATGACAACCATGTATGTCGGATTTTTGAAATTCAGTTCACAGAAGCAGTAAAATTTCATTTAAATGAAAATGTCAGTTTTTAACTACTACTTAGTGGTTTCATTATATATCAAAAATTGATGTTTTTTTGAAAACTACGAAAAATTCAGCCTAATAAATATCTGATATTTGAATTCAAAAATTATTTCTATTTTACCAAATCGAAAACATAGTAGTCGCATTAATTAATTTAATATTAATTTACATTGTCAAATCAAAGAGCGTGTTTAAAAAAACAATAACTATCAAAATATTGATACTTGTTTATGGGCAATTTAAATGTGAAATTAATTTCAATGACCAACATTGAATTAAATGGTAAAAATAATAATATAATTACACTTTAAAACCAATTAAAAATATAATATAACCATTTAAATTTATTATATTAAAAGGTACTTTTGAATTGAAATACAGTATTTTTTACTATTCATAAAAATGAATTTTATCATAAAAATAACAAAAATTTACCCAAAGTAAATTTTTATGTCCCGATTCTGAAGATGAATTTTATTTGGTCAAATGGAACATATAAAAGTGAATATAACTAGATTTAAAAAGGGTTCTCCATCAAAATGTGTTAAATCATCCATTTAAGGTAAATTATTCTTAAAATTAAATTCATTCACATTTTAAACCTCTAAAAAACATTTTTAATCATATTGTAGTTAGTTCTGTTCATTCCCACCATTATAACGGCTATGTGTTAACTATAATTTTAAATAATATTATTCTATTATTAGTATGAAACATAAGATTTCAAAGAAACATATTGTTGTGTATGAGGTATGACATCGAGCATATCAATCCCTTTAAAGAAATGTTAATATTTAATTCAAAAATATGAATAATTATAGAAAATGTCTTATTCTTTATTTACCTAGGATGTTACACCTTTATTATGGTCACTTTTGGTCAAAAGTATTTTGGTCTTCCCTAGATTTGTTTTAATGTTTTCGTCACTATCTGAGAATAGGGAATTTTCCAAAAAGAACTGAACTTCCACTTCAACTATTTCTCTTCCATGAAATTTTTGATGTTTCGAAAATTGAATTTACAGGACCATTCCCCAATTAATTTTGGAACAGGTAAATTCTTGTATAATTTTATTATGTTTCAATATGGGTACAAGAATATGCCACAAGGAATTATAATTCCAACACTAATGTGGAATTTTGGAGAACCCAAATTTTTTATAGGTTTGAATTACCTTGGTTCATTACTAGTGCATAGGGTTCTCATTTCTACACCCGAAAAATGCGATCACATTTTTATTAGTACGGGGTTGAGCATCGAGTGTCCATTACTTATCACCCACATAACAATGGTATAACTGTGGTGTCTAATAGATAGAAAAGACAAAGTATTCAAAAAACCGTTCGACCCAAATGAAAATATTAGAGTCGTAGACACGATGATTCATTTTGGGCTTACCATACTGCATTTAAACTCCCTTTACAATATCACCTAATGGGATTGTGTTTTGAAGGATTTTTCATATCCCTATTGAAGTTGAGCATGGAGCATATTGGTCAAGTAGAAAATGCAATTATAGTTTTTCTGGTGTAGGTTCTCAAATGATGTTACAGATTTAGGAGTTGGAGGATATCATAATAGATTTAAACGAGAACTCCTAGATTTATAACTGGAAATCCACGGCTTCCAATGACCATCTCACCATTCGTTGTCAATTCCCCATTGGGAAGAATTTCCTCATTTACAATGTATGGTTGATGTTTCTTCTAGATAAGCGTTTTTCCTCTTGTTTGGTCCATACACTGATACTAATGTTTGTCTATTTAGTTTTCATTAGGTAAAAAATGATTAAACGAAACAAACCTCCCCATTCAAAGAGAGGAGTGTTAAGAACTTCCACGATTCCCTTATGGAGTTCCTAATAAAGGAAATCTAATTTCAAGAAGCAAACAAATAATTACACCCACTAACTTTTATCCTTTCATCCCACATTCCATTTTATTATATTGAATCAAATTATCACTCTAGGTGAGGGGGATGGGTATATTCATGAGTTAGTTTGGAATTTTCTTCATTTTTCTCATTTTTCACTTTTTTTCTTATTGGACTATATGGTCACTTACTCCCCCCTTCCAATCCCCCTCACTTTCGATCTGGAATGTTAATTTTTTCTTCCCACTTTATCAAGGAAAATTTACCTCTTAATCATGGAAGTACTTGAAATTGCATGAGTAATTTCTCTATTTCATGTTCTATTAATAAAAAAATCTGCTGAAATGTGTATTTTAGGAAGAATTCATTAACGTGGTGTGACTTTTTCTTGAAATTTGTTTCTTTGTTGATGATATAAATGATTGTATCATTTTGAAACCTTTTAGAATAATAGTACCCTTCTTTGAATAGTTTAATGTAAATTTTTTTCACTTAATCACTCCACAGAACCTTACACACAACAATAAAGTGTGAAAATTTCTTACATAATATAATGTGAATATATGTAAGGTTAATTTTTCTCTAACTTCAAAAATAACTTTTCCATACATTCCTTCCGTATCCAATCTATTTTATTGTTGTACTTGATTGACCTTTGCATGTGTACCTGTTATCCAACTATTGTACACCCTCAAAAAACCCCAAAAAAAGAAAATAAAAATTAAGGGGAGTGGTGAAATGTACAACATATTAGGATATATAGTCCAGAAGAATATGGTTTGAATTCTTGGAATGATTAAGTGACAGTTTCTTGAAATTTTATTGCAAAGGATATAGGGAAGGTTTAGTGGAAAAGATCATGTAAGTAGACATTTTTTTAAATTACTTATATTGACTTGATAGAAAGTTGAAATAATAGAAAGAAATGGTTGTCACACTCACACATTGAGAATTAGTGACATGAATAACTTTTTAATTGTTTTCATTGATTAGTTTCATGTATATCTGGTAATTTAATTCTGATATAATTTTTAAGACGCTGTTTTCCCTGATCACTGGGAATAAATCCTTAGTGTGATTTTTTCATCCATCACATTTCGATCAGGAATTAAATTTTGAATGAATTTTAAATATTTATGAATATGTAAATTTATAAAAGCATAATTTTTGGAAATATGACTTTCAATGGAGTGAAATTTTTTAGGCGTGCTAGTGTGATCGCACTGCAATTCCCTGTTTCATTTGCACCCTAACTCCACTGTGGTAAACTAGTATTGCATTGATAATTATAAAACTGATAAAAATTTTAACTTCATTTTTGATTCAATTATTTTTTTATCACTGTTAAAAATGATATTTTACTTGTGTTAATTATTTCATTAAAGGTGGAGGTGATCTGGAGGGCCCATTATGAAGTTCAAGAAAAATCGTCCAAACTGCATTGCATCCAAGCACACAAATTGACTCAACCACACACTTCTCCAAAACCGTATATCCAAATGGGATGATATTTTTTTAGGATGGTTATAAATTAAATGGGATAAATTTCACATTAATACACCCTAGCCACATTCTCTCATATGTTTTCCCATCAGGACTGATCTGTCCAAGACATCAAATCTGCTTAATGTCAAAAGGTGTGTCCTTTATTTCATCGATATCTCCATATATGAATTTACAAATGGTTCCAAACATTTTTTAGAGATATTAAAGAGGTTTGAATATATCATTTTAGTTTTTATTAAAGTTAGATAAGATTTTCTGGACATAAAAACAATGGATCATGTGGTTTTTTTAAATAAGGGTTCTCAAATCAACCTTCCACATTTCCAAAAAATTTCCACATTGGGGTCCCTATTTGTATATTTGGAAAACAAGAAAAGATCTATATTATATAGTTCTATAAGATTCCTCTCCTCATCATTGAAGTTATTTAGGCCCCTATACACGTAGGATGTAATGGATGTAGAAATATTTCCCCCTGATATTCCTCATCATCATGATGTTGGGATAAAAGGTCGGTGTTCATTGTGAGGGATGTACACATCTTGTAAAGGGAGTTTCTACACTTGTAATAAAATTAGTTTTATTTATTTTGTGTTTTAAAACATTTCACTTCGAATTGTGTTACTTTGATTCATGTTTCAATGCTTTTTTATTGAATCGAATGAAATGATCTTTACTTTTAACTGGTCAACGGGAAGTCATGAGTGTGTGACCTGTGTTGTAGCGGTTGGACAACAAAATAATACATTTCTTCCCCACATATTTGAAATTTCAATTTTATTTGGATGTTATTTTTCCGTGCATGGGATCTAGAACTTTTCTGGACATTTTTTTTGGGTTTGTATCAACATGCATTGATATAAAAACATGGAATGTATTTTGGAATCCAATTAATTTCAACCAAACAATTATGTCAAAACCTGATTAATCTCCAAGAATGATGATTTTGAAATGTGTGTAGTGAAATCACAATGAACCAATTTTTTCATAAATTTCAAAATCCACTAGGTTCATCAACTATTAAACTCTTTATATTAATTTATTTTCTTTCAACTGTTTTTAAATCAACCCCCCTCTTTTAGTACTTTTCTTAAAAATACACACTCGAAACCTATCAATACTTATTGAGGCATGACCTAGGGTCTAAAATATACTATAAAAAACATTTAAAATCATAATCACTTTTATGTTTCATGAAAATGTGGTAAGATGGATGATAAATACTCACAATCTCTTTTGGGGTCATTTCCTTTGGATTCATCTATGTCAAAATATTATCCAATTTGGTATCAAGATAAGGATGTCCTTTTTAGGGAAACCACACACCTTTAATTACCATAATCTAAGATATTATCCTATACATTTGAATATCCTAAGGGTTCTTATAAAATATTTCATATCCTAGTTTACAAAAGTTACTAAACTGTTCCCTTATACCAACTATATTTACCCATAAGGTTCATACATAAATACTACTTATTACTAACACAAATATCCATTACATGTCAAAATAGTTCATTGTAGAACAACAATGATTTTGTGTCTTTTGAAACATGTATACATAAATAACTGGAACATAAACAATATATATCATTTCCCCATTATTTCTTTATAATTAGAAACCTTCAAAGTTAAAAAATACTTAACGTTTTTATCCATTACCTGGATAAGGGAAACATAAGAAATGGTGACCTGAAATGCTCAGTATGAGTAAACATTGTAGATATGAATATATGATCTCAAGTGACTATAATATAATCATAAATGTATGAAAATGTGAGAAAAATATTTTAAAATCATACCAATGAATTCATATATCATATTTATGAAACATTTCATAAATTATTTTCAATCAAAATTCATAAGATACTATAGTGTGAAAATTTTAATAATAAATAATGAACTATTAAAACATATCATAATAATAATATATATAATTATATCCTACACATAATCCAATAAAATTATTTCTATTGTCAAAATTCACATTCATAAATATCATAGTTCATTTTTTTCACTTTTTATTACTTACTTTCCTTAATCAAGGTTCACATTAAAGTCAATCTTAGAAGAAAAATTCCCTTTACTAATTGTGTTCATTCCCTATTCCATCCCTTAATATCTCATGATATATACTTATCTTCCCAATGAAATTTGAGGCTATATAATTCAAGGAATGAAAATGAAATAATGAAAACCATATATATAAGCACCATAAGATCATAAATCATTCCTCATATCATCAAATAAAACCCCATGAAAGGGATACTAATTTCATGAACATTTCATTATAATAATTATATACCCACCAGATAAATAATAATGATGGAAACATTATGTAGATCCACCATTAAATCATAGTGTTTATAAATGTATGTTTTTATTGATAATAAATATTGAAAATATTTTTTGAAACTTTCTTGAGGACATTACACATTTTATATGATATAAGTTACATAGAATCTTAAAATTTTAAAAATACTAAGGGAGAAATATTATTTGAATCTAAAAATACAATCATATAAAAGAATAATTTATGAAAATATTATTCATGTTGGGTGAGGAATTTATTTATATGGTGTATGTTAAAACAAAAAAACCATTCTCGTTTTTTATATAAAGTCAAAAGTACCATATTTAGAAAAATTTTATAATTATCTAGTTAATATTTGGTAGATGTCACGAACCAGGCCGGGTTGCCATCCGACCCGGTCTGTGGTAAGGCCTGAAGGGCGTTCCCGATCCCCACGGGCTGGCACAAGTGCCCGGGTATCAAGAGTAACCTGTTGGAACGGTTTACCCGAAATGATATAAACAAACACTAACAAGATAATAAAAATGAAACTTGGAATCGGCAACCAAAGAGACCATAAAATTGAAATCAAAATTTAAAGGTTTACAACTATAACTAACATCCAAAAATAAACGACAAAAAAAGAGACTAAAACTATAACTCAAACCTCCAACCGACAAGAGTTGTATAGCATCTGCACGCCACAACACCAACCTGCAAAAGAAGACCATCACCGACCAAAACCACCATCGCTGAGCACGACACACAACCTGGAATACACATGAAAGAAGGTCTACAAACACCTGAAGGTGTATGCAGGGTGTGAGCGAAGAGCCCAGTAGGATGCCACCCAATAAAAAGGTTCCATGCCACAACATCAAAATGACAATTTATTGTGCTTATTCAAGTTATACTTTTGAAATGCTTTTAAATAAAAAATTTACAAAACAAATGATAAAGGAAAACACTAAAAAGAACTCATTTCACAAACACAATTTTAAAAAGGAAGAGAAAGTTTCATTATGGGCACACACACACACACTCTCTCACACACACACACATACTCACACACACACATACTCACACACACACACATACACGTACACACACACACACCCAAGTGGTCCTCCATATGCCGACGGAAGGCACCACGCCATCGATGGTATAGCACTATGGGTAAATCCCCTAAGCATCATCTAGCTCGAGTGGGACCCTAGAACCTCGTGTCTCGGTGAAATGTGGCTTAGAAGGCCACGAACCTCAGAAAACATGGCTTAGAAGGCCACGACCCTCAGAACACGTAGCATAGAAGGCCACGACCCTCAGATATCATATGTTTAGTTAGTGTTTCAATCGTCAATCCAGCTAAGAGAAATAGGGATGATACCCATCTGGTTCACTAGCGCACTAGTTCTAGTCTGCCCACCTAGATACTCGGGGTTTTCCCTTGGGCTCAATCAAGTTTCACGTTCACATACTGTATATCACTTTCACATATCCGAAACCAAACAAGACATTACACAAACAAGTCACCACTTGCATACCCCAACCACCATTTAAAAAAACACACGCACACCAAAATCATTTTATAACATAGTTCAGATCACTTGTGTGACTTGATAAACTATTTAAACAATTTGAAGAACATTTCTAAATAGAACAATAAGATTTTTCACATGAGACATGTCCAATTTCACATGTAAGAGTCCCTTTAAAATATAACGCACATGTAATTCTATCAAACACAACTCCCGCGCTCCACATATAATTTAATAAGTGAAATTAACAATTTATAAAACACTTAAAATTAGAAAGTAACAGTTTTCACAAGAAAGACAAACTCGATTTCATATAAGAATGTCACTTTAAAACCAAAAGTGCAGCATATACAAACCAAAACATGTTTTCCCATTGTTCAAACAATTTTCAATTTAATTCCAAAAGTACGCAACACAGAAAACACACCCAAAGTGACTCATTTTCATTGAAAATCTATATTTAATTAAACAGACACCTCAAAGAACATGAAAACACCTTTCACACCTACCAAACAACTTGAAAACCTTCCAAAAATTATTCCTCATCTCAAACGACACTTAATTAAACAATTTCTCAATTAATAAAACATCACAGATGCATACCATAGGGCCTCACTTTAGAACACACAAATTTTAAATGCCATAACAATTTGAAAATCAATTTCACATCCCAACCCTTCTAAAACATCATTCGAACCCCTAAAACATACTCAAGGTTCATAATAAAAATTAAGACGTTAAAAATAGTTTACCATCTTTTGAAAAACTCAGTTTAATAACTTCCATACCTCAAGCGTTATTGAAAACCCAATTCGCACACCTTAAACAGTTAACTAAAACACGTCTGAAAATTTCAACAACACAACGCACCTGAAAAACATTGGCATTTACCTAAAAAAACTCAAATTCATCAATATGCATATCGAAGCATGTCCAAAATAAAATTTGCATCATTTAATTTATCACTAGAACACATTATAATTTAATCAATGAGCAATTTAAATCATCTGAAGATGGTATGGTACGGAACCACCAGCATGGTCATAGCAGACTTCACAACCATGGTGCGCAACAACTGCCACACATCAGTCGCAACTCAAACAAATCCAAATTGGCCCTAAATCAAACAATTGAACCAAAACATCAATAATTAACCCAAAAAATTTATGTAAAACCCCCATTGCATGCCAAACACACCACAAGAAAACCAAACACAAACCAAAAACTTCAAATCAAAAACCCTAAATCGAATCATATACCTACTGAAAAAAAACAGCAAGGAGGCTTAACCGGGGGGTGTTCGCCAGATGATGCAGGGGAGAGTTCAACCACTAGGAAGGGAGGCCTCTGCAATGGAGATGGCCGGGAGAGAGTGAGGCAGCGGTTCAAGCGGATGGAGGTAGGGCTTCGGCCAGGAGGAATAGAAGGAGGCGGCTGGTCCGGCGAGTGGAAAGGGGGTGCGGGGTGGCCGGTGCGGGGCTAGCCGGTTGGCGGGGTCGTCGAAAAAAAAGGAGGTGGCCCAACAGATGTCGGGAGACGTAGCAGGGTGTGAGAGGCCAACGAGAGAGAGAGGTCCGGACAACGCAGGAGAAGCGCGTGGAGGCCGGTGTCGGCCGGGGGGGGGGGGGGGGGGTCAGGGCGATGGCGCGAGCAGCTAGGAGGGAGCTGGGCATGACAGGGGTGTCCAAGGGAGAGGCCAGAGCGGTGAGCGTGAGGGTGGAGGGTCGCCGGAGGGTGAGTGCGAGTGTGAGGGCACACCTGGTGGGCGGCTGCACGAAGGGGTAGGGTTTGGGGGGTTGGGGTGCGACGGGCCAAGGGAGAGGTAAGGGAAAAAACAAAAAAAAATGCTAACCCAAAAAAAAAGAAGGAAAAAGAAAATTATAAATAAAAAAATAAAAAGAATAAAGATGAAATAAAAGAAAAACCAAAACTAAAAACCAGAAATATTATTATTATTATTATTATTATTAATATTCCCAATCTAAAATCATGAGTATAATAGTATTTTTAACATTAAAACATAATTTATTAAATCAACGCATTACCCTCATTCCTTTCCACACATTAATTTTATTTCTTCATTATTATTAATTTATTTATTTAATTAGTTGACCATCGAGCAGGGTCATACGACGGACTTGGCAAAGCCGCACGGCTTCGCAATCGTGCTTCTCTCATCCGTCGCATGATGACAAGCCCTGAAAAACTCATTGAATTTTATTTATTTATTATTAATTAATTTTATTTAATTAGGTGCACAAAGGGGTGGTGAGTGGGGAACTGAGCGAGGCCACACGGTGACCTAAGCAAGGTCGCGTGGCTTTAACAGCGGCGTGCTGAACGCCATAAAGGCCAAAAACAGCGTTTCAAAATAAAACTTAGAAATTTTAAGTTTGTCCTTGACCCGAATTATCCGATTCCCAACAAAAATAATAGTAAAAAAAGGGTGTGACAATTCTCCCCACCATAAATCTTTCCGTCCCCGGAAAGCCACAACTAGAACCAAACCCCAAAGTAGAAAACCACACTCCCTTAGGGTTCAAAGGGGATCCCCACAAACACCAAGCAAAGAGAGGAAAAGGAATCTTGCTCAGAGAAAGTGACTCAAATGAACACCTTATGAAATGTGTAAAAGACTTTCCGATATGGGTCACCCGCCCCAAAGAGCAAGAACGCCTCCAATTGACTGATCAAGGAAGGCGACTCTCACACCCGTGAAATCCAACTTGACAATCTGAAACATCTCAAGCACTATTAAATGAAAATCACACCAATTTTCTAGAATGAACAAACAAGATCAAACAACATCCAAGGAACACTCTTATCCCTTATCACCAAGCCAAATAAAAAACGGAAGCAAAAGATCAACATGGGGAGGCTCGAGGGGATCCCCACCACTAGGAACTCACTGAAGCTCGAGACGAGACTGGAAAACCGACAATGGGAGGTTCAAGTGGACTCCCCACTATTAATGAAAGGTCTAGCACCGGTTCATTCCAGAGACCTTTGTGCGAGATCCAATGTCGGTCTCCCCACCATTGGAACTAATAGCAGATTCAAAACTTTAGAAACTTTCTGATGGGGACCAAGAACCCCACCACAAGGGGCTGGTAGGGTCAGGCCCAACTACCGGGCGTCAAACCCACAACCCAATACAAACCAACATCTTCATGTCCCTGGATGAGCACTATCCCAACTTGAGGAAAACTTACCCAACATGTCCCATAAGGACCACTAAAGACTATTACCTTTGGTGGGACACAACCCTTGATACATTAAGATAATGAGACGACCACACCTCTTTATGGCCACAGAAAGCCTCACGCGCCCAAATGGGTCGTTCGAAATGGAACAACCATAGAAAAAAATTTAAATTGCCTCCATCGTTATTACCGATGATAGAGATAACACTTGTGTGTCATACAATCCTGGGGTTCCTGACCACGCGCCAGCTTCACTTCGAGGCCTATGGCTAGAGCCCTGAGGTTTGAAGCATATTCTGCCACGCAGTCAGGTATTGAAGACTCTTGAATAGAGATTCTCCTTTTGGTGTCACATGAAATCATACTGCACCCGAGGCAACACCAACAGACACAACACACCATGACATATAATTACCCTCACACTGAACATTCACCAGAACGAGATCCTAAATGGTACACGCGCATCACCCCTTGTTACACAGAATGAGAACATGACACCGCAAATCGTCACTGAGCACAATCATTGTTGTCGAGAGAAACATTGCACTGAGAAAGACTTTAAACCGTGTCTTGAACAGGACGTGATTCCTGCAAATGACCATAGCAGCCTCATACGACTGGGTCTTCCAAACTAGTAGTCTAACACGACCCTTTTCTTAAACGAAACCATTGAAGGACCAAAGGTCATTTAAAACAACAGCTCGCACTGACTACCCCAGGTTTCTCCCACCTTTTCACTTCAAAAAGAACTCACACTGCATGTGGTCACCAAACATGACCCTTGCAGCCGATGAAAACACTACAACCCATTCAGGACATCAGTAAGCACTGATAACTCTGAATCTCCTTCACCATTCCCCATTATAATTTCTTTCACCACTTCCAGGGGGCCTTTAGACGTGAGTCCTCTAATAAACTAGAGGGCTAGCCAATGGAGAATTTCCTGTGGCCACACTTCAATCACATGTCAATGCTTTATGGGGGGACATACCCTAGTTAAGAAAGAAAACCATGGACCCAACCAAACTGGTCCAATGGTAAAGACATACTGCAGGCGAACACCAAAAGTGCATGGGGAACCATTGCAAGGGATTCCTGAATCCCTTTTCAAAAGAGACCATTAACCACGCGCTTTCACGCCAACTGACCAACCAGAATTCAAACAGAAGACATAAATCAGTCAAAATGGATTCTCGGCTCGAAACGCATCACATCCAACCTTTAAAAAATACCGGGACACACCACAAAATTGCCAATTATTCAAAAACACCAAATTTTCCTTTAACAAAACATTTTGAAAATAAGAAAATCCAGTGGGTTGCACAAACATCAATGGTGTCCCATGGGCCTCGCACATGCATGTTCTCGTGCCTCACTACACCCACCTCATATCCATCCAGGAACTCACCCGCTCGTGCCATTAACTCTATCTCTTTCCATGTACGCTAATGCATGTGGTTTCCCATGAGAACACCAAGGATCAAAACCAAACCTTTTCCATTTTTCAGAACCAAAACATCCAACCCACACTTTTCAAACCTCATACCTCATTTTTTAAGCGCTTCATTTGAAAAAAATTTCTAAGACCCAAACATTTTTACTTAAAAACCAAATGTACACAATTCCAAAACAAAGAAATGTGGATTGGTACAAGAGAAACTAGTGTCAGCGGGTGACTGGAACATGTGGTTGGCGGCCATACGCCAATCACACCACTGCCACGGAGGGTATTATAGGGCAACGTCCCCGGCTCCGCATGGCTTACCAGACCCTGTGAGTTCATTAGGACCACTGACTCTAATCCTTTTTCATTTCCACTAAATGAAATTAACCACACCGAACAAAGGTCTAGACCAACCTCAAATTGCATTGGTAACTTGAGTCCTGCCACGAGCTGTGCTGTCCGGGCACCTTACTCATAGCCAGGACGTCGAGTCTCGACAACTGTAACTCAAGTCTACCGTGACTCTATCCCAAAAGAAAATGACCCATGAGAGCAAACATTTCCCTCTGATACCATTTTGTCACGAACCAGGCCGGTTCGCCATCCGACCAGGTCCGTGGCAAGGCCCAAAGGGCGTTCCCGATCCCCACGGGCTGGCACAAGTGCCCGTGTATGAAGAGTATCATGTGGGAATGGTTTACCCGAAATAGTATAAAAAAACACTAACAAGATAATAAAAATGAAACTTGGAATCGACAACCAAAGAGACCATAAAACTGAAATAAAAATTTAAAAGTTTACAACTAGAACTAACGTCCAAAAAAAAACGACCACAAAAGAGACCAAAACTATAACTCAAACCTCCAATCGACAAGAGTGGTATAACATCCGCACGCTACAACACCAACCTTCACAAGAAGACCATCACCGACCAAAACCACCATTGCTGAGCACAACGCACAACCTGGAATACACAAGAAACTAGGTCTACATACACCCAAAGGTGTATTCTGGGTGTGAGCAAAAAGCCCAGTAGGACGTCACCCAATAAAAGCATCCATGCCACAACATCAAAAGGACAATTTAATGTGCTTATTCAAGTTATTCTTTCGAAATGCTTTTAAATTAGACATTTACAAACCATATGCTAATGGGAAACACTAAAAATAACTCATTTCACAAACACGATTTTAAAAAGGAAGAGAAAGGTTCATTATGGGCACACACACACACACTCACACACACACACACATACTCACACACACACACATACTCACACACACACACACATACACGTACACACACACACACCCAAGTGGTCCTCCATATGTCGACGGAAGGCACCACGCCATCGATGGTAGAGAACTATGGGTAAATCCCCTAAGCACCATCTAGCTTGAGTGGGACCCTAGAACCTCGTGTCTCGGTGAAACGTGGCTTAGAAGGCCACAAACCTCAAAAAAACGTGGCTTAGAAGGCCATGACCCTCAGAACACGTAGCTTAGAAGGCCACGACCCTCAGATATCATATGTTTAGTTAGTTTTGCAATCGTCAATCCAGCTATGTGAAATAGGGACGATACCCATCCAGTTCACTAGCACACTAGTTCTAGTCCACCCAACTAGATACCGAGGGTTTTACCTTGTGCTCAATAAAGTTTCACGTTCACATAATGTATATTGCTTTCACTTATCCCGAACCAAACAAGACATACACAAACAAGTCACCACTTGCATTCCCCAAACACTATTTAAAAAAACACACGCACACCAAAACCATTTTATAACATAGTTTAGATCACTTGTGTGACTTGATAAACTATTTAAAAAAATTGAAGAACATTTCTCAATAGCACAATAAGAGTTTTAACATGAGACATGTCCAATTTCACATGTAAGAATCCCTTTAAAAACATAATGCACACGTAATTCTATCAAAAACAACTCTCACGCTCCACATATAATTTAATTAGTGAAATTAACAGTTTATAAAACACTTAAAATTAGAAAGAAAAGGTTTTCACAAGAAAGACGAACTCGATTTCATATATGAATGTTGCTTTCAAACCAAAAGTACATCTTATATAAACCAAAACATGTTTTCCCATTGTTCAGACAATTTTCAATTTAATTCCAAAAGTACACAACATGGAAAACACACCCAAAGTGACTCATTTTAATTGAAAATCTACATTTAATTAAACAGACACCTTGAAGAACATGAAAACACCTTTCTCACCTACCAAACAACCCAAAATCCTTCCAAACAATATTCTGCATCTCAAACAACACTTAATTAAACAATTTCTCAATTAATAAAACATCACATATGCATACCACAAGGCCTCACATTAGAACACAAAAATTTTAAATGCCAGAACAATTTGAAAATCAATTGCACATCCCAACCCTTCTAAAACCTCATTTGCACCCCTAAAATATACTCAAGGTTCATAATATAAATTAACACGTTAAAAATATTTTACCATATTTTGAAAAACTCAGTTTAAAAACATTCGTACCTCAAGCGTTCTTGAAAACCCAATTTGCACTCCTTAAACAATTAACTAAAACATGTTTGAAAATTTCAACAACACAACGCACATGAAAAATATTGGAATTTACCTAAAAACAACTCAAATTCATCAATATGCATATCGAAGCATGCCTAAAATAAAATTCCCATCACGTAATTTATCACTAGAACACATTATAATTTAATCAATGAGAAATTTAAATCATCTGAAGATGGTATGGTATGGAACCACGTACCTTGTCATAGCAGACTTCACAACCATGGTGCGCAACAACTATCACACATCAGTCACAACTCAAACAAATCCAAATGTGCCTTAAATCAAACAATTGAACCAAAAGATCAATAATTAACCCATAAATGTGATGTAAAACCCCCATTTCATGCCAAACACACCACAAGAAAACCAAACGCAAACCAAAAACTTCAAATCAAAAACCCTAAATCAAATCGTATACCTGCTGAAAAAAAAACAGCAAGGAGGCTTAACCGAGGGGGGGGGTGTTCGCCGGATGACGCAGGGGAGAGTTCAACCACTGGGAAGGGAGGCCGGTGCAATGGGGAAGGCCGGGAGAGAGTGAGGTAGTGGTTCAAGCGGCTGGAGGTAGGGCTTCGGCCGAGAGAAATGGAAGGAGGCGGCTAGCTCGGCGAGCCGAAAGGGGGTGCGGGGAAGCCGGTGCAGGGCTAGCTGGTTGGTGGGGTCACCAGAAAAAAAGGAGGTGGCCCAGCAGAGGTCAAGAGACGTAGCAGAGTGTGGGAGGCCGGTAAGGGAGAGAGTTCTGGACAACGCAGGAGAAGCGCATGGAGGCTGGTGCCGGTCGGGGGGGTTGGGGCGATGGCGCGAGCATCTAGGAGGGAGTAGGGCGTGACAAGGGTGTCCAAGGGAGAGGCTGGAGCGGTGAGCATGAGGGCGAAGGGTCTCTGGAGGGTGAGTGCGAGTGTGAGGGCGCACCTGGTGGGCGGCTGCGCGAAGGGGTAGGGTTTGGGGGGTTGGGGTGCGACGGGCCAAGGGAGAGGGAGAGGTAAAAGAAAAAATATGCTAAAAAAAGGAAAAAGAAAATTATAATTAATAAAATAAAAATAATACAGATGAAATAATAGAAAAACCAAAACTAAAAACCAGAAATAATAATAATAATATTATAATTATTATTCTCAAACTAAAATCATGATAATAATAGTATTTTTATCATTAAAACAAAATTTATTAAATCAACGCATTACCCTCATTCCTTTCCACACATTAATTTTATTTCATCATTATTATTAATTTATTTATTTAATTAGTTGACCATCGAGTAGGGTCATACGACGGACTTGGCAAAGCCGCACGGCTTCGCAATCGTGCTTCGCTCGTGCATCGCATGATGACAAGCCATGAAAAACTCATTTAATTTTATTTATTTATCATTTATTCCTTTTATTTAATTAGATGCACAAAGGGCATGCGAGCGGGGAACCGAGCGAGGCTGCACGGTGACCCAAGCAAGGTCGTGTGGCTTTAACAGCGGCGTGCTGAAGGCCGCAAAGGCTAAAAACTGCGTTTCAAAATAAAACTCAGAAATTTTAAGTTCTTCTTTGACCCGAATTATCTGATTCCCAACAGAAATAATAGTAAAATATATATATATATATATATATATATAATAGATGGGTGTGACAGTAGATAAAGTAAAATATTTACAAATGAATTTAAATAATCATTTTATAATATTATAAACACCGATTTAATAATATTAAATAAAAAAACTGACATAGAACGAAATATTATAGGCTAAAGTTGACGACAATAAAGTTTTCCTTAAAAAATTATTTATGCATCATGAGCGAAAAAGAGAAAAAAATTTAAATGAAACATGAAATTAAAAGAAATAGGATTAATAAATATGTAATATTTTGGAAAGAAAAAAAATAAAATTTTGTCATCATTATATTTATGTATAAATAATCACAATAAAAATGAGATTCTAACCTAAAACCCTTAATTGAACTCTATATTTCTTCTTAAAAACATTAACCACTATTATAATAAACATAAATTTTATTATACATATATAACCAAACCATATTCATACCCATGGATTCATACTTTGTTTACTTATAAAATTTTATCACCCATTCATTTGCAAATTTCCATTACCATTATCATTCCAGAAATTAATAGTTTCAATTTTCAAATTTTTTCAGTTTAGTGGTTAAGGTATATTACCCTAGATCATTGATCCATAATTTATTTAAACTTTATGATAATTAAAATATAATATATTTTCATGATATAAATAATTATAACCATTCAAATACTTTGGTGATGGAAAATTAATTACTTCACTATGTGGGGATGGTAGTCTATAATTACCCACGATGGATGTTTCCATTTTTCGATTCATGGAATGAGAGGAGAAAAATGTTAAATAATATTTATATAATGATTATTTATATATATATATATATAATATAAAAAAATCATTCATTCTAACTTACTCGGAATGATGGTGGTGTGAAATGAATCACATCAATATATGGAGGTGGTAGTACAGAGGTATGGCTGAGAGAAACTTTTCACTCCCATTTGATTTAGAAGATATGTAAATTTTTTGTATCATCGCTATAAAAATTATTATTATTATTATTATTATTATACAAGATTATTCATGTTTTTATTGATAATAAATGTTTAAGGAATGGGTATAATATATAAAATTTAATGATCTTCATTACGATCTGTACCTCTCTTCTGAGAGACCTCCACTGGAATACACCATAATAATTAAGGGATTGGTCATAAGAGAATAAAATATTATTAAGGATTAATGCATAGATTTGTGAAAGTTTTTTGATATAGTATTCTGTGAATTTAAATTTTAAATTCTTGGGAATAAGGTATTTAAAGTGGTACCATTTTATAAGTAAGGGGTGCAACACAAATGGAATTTCCTAAAATACATAAGGATATAAAACCATTATCCTAGATGATTTTCCAGAAATTTGTATTAATTCATAGGTCATATATTATGGGGTAAAAATATCTTCAAACAATATTGATTTGATTGGTTTGTGTCGAAATACTACACCAATATCATTGATTAACCTTCCTGAGGTAAACCCTTTTTTATCCTAAACTGTGCTATAAAAAATTACAATTTTTACTATTCAAAATAAAGAAATAAGAAGATAACCATATTATAATATACTATTTATGATTATTCAATAATTTAAACCTGTTTATAAATATTTAAATTACTATAATTTGTAGATTATAATTTTAAATAAGTGGGTGTCCTACAATGAAAACCCGTTTTAGAAGAATGAATTGTTAAGAATAGAACAAATTTTACACACGTTATATTACCTAAAAATTAATAAAATGAATTTTATAACACAATATATAATATATAATTTAAAATTTTAATTAAATCTATTATTAAATAGATATTATTTGTAATTATTAATATAAAAACACATTTCATAAATAAAAACTATATTTAGAATAATATGTTTTTTATTTTAAAAAATAAATTTATATGAAAATCTGTATAATGATGAATATTTTGTTAAGAATTGGATTATTAATAATTGAAGGATACTTATGTAACATTATGTTCTGATTCAATACATATCTAGTCTTTTAAATCAAATAAAATTTTTTATCTTTTAAAAATGCTATTTATTATAAAAAATGTTTTTAGAAAATCCATAAAAACACTCCCTTTGATAATGTTGAAAAAAAATTTCAAATATGATATTATATTTCTAAAATAAAATTTATAAAAATGGTATAAATTATTTATAATTTTTTCATTGAAAAATCAAATATTACCATTTTTTGTGAAAAACAAATTTTTATGCATAAATTGACATTATAAAAAATTGAGTACTTACTTATTATGAATTAATAAATAAATATTATTTACCAATCCTGTTATACATATTTTCCAGAAATGTGTGCTTACTATTGATATCTAAAAATTTAATTTCATGGTTATAATGCATTATTATATCATAGTTTATATAATCCCGTGGAGGTTTTAATGAAAGTTATCAAATACATCATGTTTTATACATATAAAATCACGTGGTTTCAAAATTTTAATTTTATACTCATGATATTTTAATCATTAGTTCATACAAGTTTATATTTATTTTTTATAATTCAATATATGGGTAATATTCTTGTATTTGGGATGTAGATATTTGAAACACCATTCATTATTATCTTTATTGTTGGGAAAAGGAAAAGGTGGTATGATTTATAGAGGAATATAAAATTGATTATCAATGTTTTGGTGAAAATGTTACGCCTCGACCCTGGAAGCCAAGAGATGATGCATTATTTTAATTCATTGGCATGATTACATGGAATCAAGTCCCGAAGGACCGATCATTTTAGCAGTCTTGGAAAATAGATTACATACAGGAACTTTAAATTACAATTTATAATATAAACATCAATATAGATATTCCTTTGAAATTCCATTATTCTTGTAGCTTAAACGTGTATATAAATCATTGTGCACTTCTTGGCATCGTAGGAAAATAAACTATAAAAAAGGGTGAGCTCAGATGCTCAGTAAGGGTAAATAATTTAGCGGATGATATAAACATCTATGGCAAGATGCGTAATAAAAACAAAACCCATTATAAACATAATCTTGAAAATAATATGGAAAAAATAAATCAAACATTACCATATAAAAATGCACATGGATATTATACTAGTCAAATAATCACATGTAATATTTAATTTCATAATGTGGGAATGCCTAATGGCGGAAATCATTTCCAAATAGTTAAGGCCTCATGCCAAGACTAGAAATAAAATTTTTTCCATTGCATTGATCCAAGAGACAAGTATGTCTCATGAAACATACCAATGCATCGAGGGGCTATAGCAGGCCCCACCCATCAGTTACAATGTCTGCTTCATTCCTCATATGAAAATTTTTGAAACATAACATAAACATTTCTATTAAAACTAGCATACGAAATTTAAATTCATTTACCATAAACCATTAATGTTATAAAAATAGAACATCCACATTCAAACATATTAAAATGCATTCAATATAATATGAATGGTTTTATTATGATAAATCAAACTCAATCAAGAATAATATCCAATAAATTATGTTCATATAGTTGAAAATGATCAGTAAAAATATTTAAGAGAAATGTCCTTTATTGTGAATTCTATTAAAAGTCATGTATTTATAATGGATATCATTTCAAATATATTTTTGAATCAAAGTGTCTCATACCAATTTGAAACTTATTAATGGAATTACCATTTTAAAACAATTATGTCCATATCAATAAATCCTTAAAACCATTTTTAAAACATGGACATTAATTAAAATGATATAGAAAAATAAATCATTAAAACACCTAAAATACAGATATTGATAAATAATCCCTTCCATAAAACTTTAAAATATTCATTTTGAAAACATTTTTATGAAATATGTACATGGATGAAAAACATGTCCCAGTAAATACAAACACATAAACAATCTTGGACAATAATGAGATTGAGGAATTAACTGTTACCTTGTACATTCCATTAGTCGAGGGAACATTTAACCTCTTTATAATGGCCATAGTATGTTATTAAATTTTACCAAAACCATATTAATATTTATTATATCATACATGAATCATTTATGAATTTAAACAACCCATTTAATGTTAATTTCCTTGTTAAATTAACATTTCGTGTAATAATCGCTTTCTTTTTCATATGTGTTTTAACTTGTTATTCTTGATCATATCACATAGATAATGATTTAAATACATCAAGAATATAAATAATGATTTATATATCATATATATTTAGAATATATATATTTATAATAGATAGATATATGACATGAAAAACACCGTTTATAGAGACGGTAGGTCGTACGTATGCATAAACAATGTTTCTGTTTTCATATTATATTGAAGGGAAGTAAGTGAATGAGATATTTGTATATATATATATATCAAGTAGCATTATTATGTCATATATTACATAATTATTAATAATATATGTTTTTAAAATCATCCTTGAATGGTGAACATCGAAATGAATCTCATCATATTGTGGAGACGGTAAGCCATACGTACGCACAAGCGATGATATCATTCTATTGATGGTGAAATAATATGTAACTGGATGTTGTATGATATATAAATAATAATTAACATGTTATATTTGTTATTTACATCAATTATACTCATTATTATACCCATCTAAATAATCAAGAGTTTAATAACAAACTACACCACGATGTGGAGACGGTAAGTCGTACGTACGCACGTATGGTGACTTTGTCATTCATGGGATGGATAAGATAATGAATATGGTTGCACCATATTTATAATAACATTATAGTATATAGAAGTTACTAGAGTTTTTATTTCTTATGGAAAAAACAAATAAAGAGAAAGTGGAAGAAGAAATGAACATTTAAAGAGGTGAAGAAATAATTACCACTTCTTTGGGTTCTTACTATGGATTTGATCAAATGGGATCCATAGAATGGATTCTGGTCATAGTAAGACCTCTAGGTTGAAGTGACTGTAGTTGGGGGTATATTTGAGTTGGGTTTGACTGAGACAAATGGATTTGGAGGTGAAAAATTAAGAAAAGGGGATGTACCCTTTTATAAGAGAGGTGAGGGGCACTTTAGGAAAAGCTAGAAATATTATTTTATTATAAAATCATTTTCTTTTTCTAACGGCTACATAATAATTTATTTTGAGGAGGAGGTGGGGATGGGTCTAAATCCTTTCAACCAATAGGTTTTAGAAATGTTTATGTCACCATATTAACCCAATCTTTTATATTTAACTCTTAGTTAAATAGTTTATCTTCTACCATGTTCTCTTGTATTATTATAATAAATGTTTAATAAACATACCGTAAAAAGTCTAGAGAACCCCAAGTGGTTCAATATTGATATATATAACCTTATATAAGACCTTTAGCTGAAAATAATATTTTTATTAATATTATATCAATTAATAATATATTATTTGTTTTAAAAACTCATTTATGTCAATTTTGAAACTATTTGGTATTTTCTTTTATTTAAAGTCATAACAACATTATCACATCAAAAAAATTATTTAATCAACCCTAAAATGTCTTATTAACCCTAAAATGTCATAACAACATTATCACATCAAAAAAATTATTTAATCAACCCTAAAATGTCTTATTAACCTAAAATGTTCTTATATGATGTAAAAATCATCAATTTACATTTTTTATATAAATAATATAAATTATTTTAATCTTTCATTGATAAAGTAATTACAACAACATCATTGTGTCATTAATAAATTTAGTTATTTAACATATAAAATTTATAAATAATATACCATTATAAAGAAAATATTTGTATATTTCTAATTAATATTTATAGTTGAATTTACCTTATGTAAAACCCTATCTTACAAATGGTTTATTTATTAAAATTTGAATTTTACACTTATAAATCTTATTTAAATAAAATAATAATGAGTGTCTTAATCTAATCCATGTGGACCAAAAGGAACATATTTTATTCCTAATGATGGTTTTCATCGAAATACAAATATCTAATAAAATTAGGACATGTGTTAGAGTAATTATAATATAAGTTTTACCTTAAATTGCTCTATCTAATTTTAACCGTGGTAAATAAAAGTCAACAGTTATTATTCACCAAATTTTTCATTAATTTTATTGAACCACTTACTGATGTCAATCATGTATCTCATATTTTATAAATTCAATTCATAGAAGCATTAAAATTACGTTTTATGAAAATTTTCAAATGTGCCTAGAAGGTGGGTAAAACACATTGAAAAGTTCAATAAAATTTTGTACGCCTATTTTTATATTAAATAATTAAAATTAATTACATTGGACATATATAAGGATTATATATCTATTCTGACATAAAATAATTTTAAATAAAATAAATATTTCTTTAAATAAAAAGTCTGTTTTAAACAACAACGTAGTGTTTTTCACTATTTATCAACAATTTAAAGTTTTCAGAAAGATATCAAAAATTAAACTTAATATAATTATGATTTTCTGAATTCAAAAATGAATTCTATTTTAGAAAATTAAAAACATAGATTTTTCATTAATTAATTTAAAAATTATTCATGTTGTTAAAACCAAAAAGCGGGTTTCTAAAGTAAAAACTATCAAAATAATGACATGTGATTATGCCAAATTTAAATGTGCAATTACTTATAATGACATAATTATATTAAATGACAAAAATATAATCTAATTATACATTAAATCTGCTAAAACTAATTATTTAACACTATAAATTATTTCGATTAAAATAGTTGTTTTCAAATAAAATTTATTATTTTTCACTATTCATCAAAATATGAAAGTTAACCGAAAAGTACCAAAAATTTAACCAAAAAAAATTTTTATGTCCCACTTTTAACGAAACATTTAATTTAATTTAATTTAATTTTTAAAAGTTTAAAATATTGGTTTTAAAAAGGGTATTCCATTAAAAGGTAGTAAAATTTCATTTTTTTAAAAAATATTTCTTTTTTCTGAAAAAATGAATTTGTTCTTATATTATGACTAAGAAACATATAATATGTATTATAAAATTTTATAGAGTATATAAAATTCAAAATTCAGTTTATACTATTCATTACAACTTTTTGAATTGCTAGTTTGGCAAGTCATGGTGCGCTCAAACTCGGTGTAACATGTAGCGCAAGTTATTAAATTACATTGAATAGATAAATTACTATGAAATATTGGGGTATAAAATTATCCCCTCCTTCAATAAATTGTGTCCGCTCATTTTAAATTTTTTTTTCAAAAATAAAAGGTTATATAAAGAAAAATAGCTTTGTGGAAAACCCACATCAGAAATTTTGTAAATAAAATTTTTTCATAATAAGAGGGAAATGGAGATGTAAAAGTCACCACCAAAATATGATCTAGATTATGAGAATATTGGTGGAAATTAGAGACATAAAATTAGAGGTAAAATGTAAATATTTATAGGGAATTATTGAGGTCATCAATCATAAACAAGTGTAAAATTTAGGACCTCAAATCCATCAATATATGATGATTAAAAATATTATTAGTTCATAAAAACATAAGGTATTATGATAACACATTTTTTTAAATATCCATTCCAAAAAATTTAAGAACTAATTTATTCATTGAATAAGAGAGAAAAAATATACTAGACATGTAGAGTTTCATCCTACAACCAATTCCTACCACAAACTCATCTTTCACTCTAAAAGAAAATAGAATTCAAAAATATTATATTTATCCAAATCGTATAGGGTTCCAAAATTAATGAATTTATAATTAATTTTTCAGACTATTTAAAAAAACTACATTATATAAACCAGTACATCACAAAGGCCAGTGGTAGAGGATGCACCCTTATCACCTTTCCGTTGTAGGTTCAAGTCCCACGGCCTTACCGGGAAAGATCGGTTGTCCCCCGACCTCTGAGTTTTTCTTTTTATGACAATCAAAAATAATCATAAGAAATGATTTAACCTTAAAAATATTATCCAATGTCAAACTTAATACAATTCAAACTTTAGAATTATCCAAAATGCTTCCTTCCAAACTCACATTAAAAAATTTAAAATGAAGGTAAACATAATGAAGATCTTTTTATCCACGTAATAACATGTGAATACCATCATCATGTATTCTTTTAATCCACGGTAACACACTGATTTACCATAAATCCTTATTGATTACAATCATTCTCCAGTATTCCTTATAGAATACTAGATATACTCTTTATATCAAAAAAAATTTAAACTCCAATAATAAGTGAATAAACTAACAATTATTTAGTTTTAAAGTAGTCAAAATATGGAATTTAATTTATCAAAATCAATCATATCTTATTCTAAAATCACAATATCAGTATCAGAACCATGTTATGGTTTATCTTTCCTTAAACCATTTATTTTCCAAAAAGTTTAAATTTCTACTGAGTTACTTTTTATAAAACCATATAATCTCCAATCCTCAATGAAATAGTTTTACATTACAATCCTTATTTATTCCCATAATTCATATACCCAGTATATCTTTGATAAAACACTCAAATTAAATAATTCTTTAATATCAACATAATAACACGAGTCATTACTCTATATCATTGGTAGTATCATAACATGATTATTATCTAATAGCTTTATTTTGGAATACTATGATGATTTTGACATTGATTCTCATAGTGTTTAAATTCCATGAAGATGAATAATTGAACATTTAAATCCTTTTTCTTACACTTGAAATCACATTCATGGTGTCATTTTTATCCTTACATATAACAAACTATCATTCCCTTACGTAATTTACAAAGGTGATTCTTTCCACAGTTATCACATATAGAAAAGTCTTTTTTCCCTTCTTCCCTTTATCGATATTTCTCTCTACCATCCTTTTCTTATCTGGAATCCCTTCAAAGACATAGAACTCGAAGAATTATTTACATATCTTATTAACACATGATACCATTTCCTCATATGATGAGAATACATGGGAGGATATTTCCCTTCAATTTTTTTTAAGACAATGAAACATGTGTTCCCTCTTACTCTCTGGGACACACATATTGTTGGACTTCACATTCCTTATACTGGACGTCATTCCTAAACAATGGAATACATTCGGTTATTTATAAATCTCAATGCATAATTCCATACATGTAAAATACCTAACATAAATTGAAAATATTATGCATATAAGAAATAATCATGAAGAAAATGTTATCATTGAGAATGTATTTACTCCTAAATCCATCATAATATCTTGTAATGAAAATGTGAAAAATCTGAATCATATCTCTCGAGAGTCTTTTAACCCAGTTTTCAGTAAGGCCTATTCTCATGTAGCAGGATACCCCAGGTTATACCCAAAATTTATTAGTAGAGTTTTCACTTCTAGGTACTTCTACTACAGATCCCTCTCTACTTGCTCGTATCCATAAAGGGATGTATTTCTTGGTAAATACAAAAAATCATTGCATTACCAAAATTATAGGATGTTCGTCCCTATAAATCCTCAAATTTTATCTTAGGGTAATGTTCTCTAATCAGAGTTTTTCAAAATATAGTTTACAAGGTTTGCACTAATCATCCTCTCATACCAATTTTAACTCCCCAACCCCAGAAACCCAGTGCCAGTATATTATTTTTAATACATTGGCATGATTACCAGGAATCAAGTCTTGAAGGATTGACCATTTTCTTAGTCTTGGAAAATGGATTCCATACATGAACATTACTTTAAAATTTCTAACAGAAAATAAAATAAAAATAATAATTTTATAGTTACTTTATTCTTATATCACAAATATGCATATAAATCATTGTACACTTCTTGGCATCCTGGGAAAAAAATTCAAAGAAAGAGGTGAGCCCGTATTCTCAGTAAGGGTAAATAATTTAGCATAAGCTATAAAATTTTAAGTCAAGAAGTGTAATAAAATCAAAATCATTTTTAAAAATAATCTAGAATATAATATTGAAAATATAAGTCAAAAATTACCGTATAAAGATGCACATTGATATTGTACTACTGGAATAATCACATGTAATAATTAATTTCATAATGATGGAATTCCAAACACTCTACATCATTACCACATATTCATGGCCTCGTGGTAAGACTACAAATTAATTTTTTTAATTGCATATGCCAAAACAGTAGTTCGTCTCCTAAGACCCCCTGATACATCGAGGGGCTACAATGGTCCCCACCCACCCCTTACTAAGTCCACTACATTCCTCATATGAAAATATTGAAATATAACATAAACCTTCGTATTAAAACTATCATACGAAATGTTAATACATTAACTATAAACCATGAATGATATAAACTTAGCACATCCATAGTCAAACATATCATAACTCATTCAATACAATATGGAAGACTGTATTGTATTAAATCGAACTCAATCAAGAATAATATCCAGTAAATGATGTTGACATAGTTGAAAATGATCAGTAAAAATCTTTGAGAGAAATATCAGTTATTGTGAAATCAATTAAAAGACACACATTTATAAAGGAAGTCATTTAAAATATATTTTTTAATCAATGATTCCCATGCCAATTTGAAACTTTTGAATATATTTAACATTTTAAAACAATCATTTCCATATAAATAAATCCTTAAAATCATTTTTAAAACATAGACATTAATTAAAAATACTTAGAAAAATAAATCCATAAAGCACAAAAAATAATGATCTTCAAAAATAGTCCCTTCCCCAAAACCATAAAAAATTCATTTTGAAAACATTTTTTTGAAACATGGACATGGATGATAAAAATTTCCTAGAATATACTTACACATGAATAATCTTATATAATAATGAGATTGAGGAATTAACCATTGCCTTGTATTTTATTTTAGTCAAGGTTAAATTTAACATACTGTATATTGACCATAATATGTTATTAAATAATACCAGAACCATATTAATATTTATGATATCATTTATGAATTTATAATACCCATTTAATAATAATTTCCTTTTTAAATTAATATTTCGGGTAATAATTGATTTCTTTATCATACGGGTTTTAAATTGTTATTCTTGATCGTATCACTTAGATAATTATTTTAATACTTCTATAATATAAAAAATAATTTATATATCATAAATACTTAAAATATAAATATTTATAATAGATAGATATATAAAATTGAAAAACATCATTTATGGATATGGTAGGTCGTATGTACGCATAAACGTTGTTTCCATTTTCATATCGTATCAAAGGGATGTAAGTGAATGACATATATGTATATATATATATATCTGGTAGAATTATTATTTCATATGTTACATACTTATTAATAATATAAATTTTTATAATCATCGTTGAATGGTGAATGTGGAAATGAATCTCATCGCGTCGTGGTGATGGTAAGCCGTACGTACGCACAACCAATGATTTCATTCTACTTATGGTGAAATATTATTTAATTGGATCATGTATTATATTTAAAAATTCATGAAAAAATTATATTTATTATTTACATAAATTATACTCATTATTATACCCATACAAATAATGAAGTGTTCAATAACAAACTACACCGCGACGTGGAGACGGTTAATCATACTTATGCACATATGGTGATATTTTCATTCATATAATGGAAATAATAATGAATACAGTTGAACTATATTTATAATAATATCATAGTATTTAGAAGGTAATAGATTCATTAATTTTTTATGGAAACAACAATGATAGATGAAGTGGAAGAAGAAAAGAACATTGAAAGAGGGGATGAAATAATTATATCTTCTTCAGGTTCTTCCTTTAGATTTGATCAAAAGGGATCCTCAGGTTGGCTTCTTGTCAAATTAAGGCCTCTAGTATTAATTTATGGTAGTTTAAGAGGATATTTGATCATGGTTTGGCCGATCCAAATGGATTTTGAGGTTTGAAATTAAGAGAAGGGGAAGTACCCTTTTATAAGAGAGGGGAGGGGCACTTTAGGAAAAGCTGGGAATATTATTTATTATAAAATAATATTTGGTTTTTAATGGATCCAAATTGATTTGTTTTGAAGTTAATATGGGGATGGGTTGAAATCAATTCAACTAGTAGGTTTTATACAAGTTTATGTTACCACATTAGCCCAATCTTTTAGATTTAACTTGTCGGTAAATAGTTTAACTTTTACAATATCCTCTTGAATTATTATAGTAAATGGTTAATAAACAAACTATAAAATGCAAGAAAACCCCAAATGGTTCATTATTGATATATCCAACCTTATAAAAGTCCATTGGATGAACCATATATTTTTACAAATAATATATCAATTAATAATATTGTATTTTTTTAAAACACATATATGTCAATTTTGACACTATTTGGTATTTTGTTTTAGTTAAAGTAATAATAACTTTATCACATCAAAAAAAAACACAATCAACCCTAAAATGTCATGTTACACTATAAAATTCGTGGATGTAATCAAAGGCCTCAATTTACATTTATTGTTATATTTATAATAACAATTACTTTAGTCGTTTATTGATAAAATAATTACTACATCATCATTATATCATAAATAAATTTAATTTTTTAATCTCTCAAAATTATAAATAAAATTCCATTATGTAGGAAATATTTTTATATTTTTAATTAATATTTATAGTCGAATTTATCTTATTTATATCCTCATATTAAAAATGGTTCAGTTATTAAACTTAGAATTTAACACTATCAACTCTTCTCTACATAAAATAATAATAAATGTTAAAATCTAATCCATGTGGACCAAAAGATTCATATTTTATTCCAAAGATTGGTTTTAGATGAAACAAACATATCCAATAGAATTAGGACATATGTTAGGGTAATTATAATATCATTTTTACCTTTAATTACCCTATTTAGTTTTAACAGTGTTAAATAAAAGTCAACAATTACTATTCAAAAAAATTATTTTCATCTTATTGAACTAAATTTTACTTACTAATGTCAAATCTATCTCTCATATTTTATAAATTCAATTCACAGAAGTTGTAAAATTACATTTTATGCAAATTTGCAAATTTGCTTAGAAGGTGGGTAAAACAAGTTAAAAAGTTCAATAAATTTTAAACATCTAATTTCATTATAAAATGACTCCAATGAATGGAATTGAACATATATAGGTATTATATATATATATATTTAATTAAAGTAAATTTAAATTAAATAACTAATTATTTATATAAAAAGATGATTCTAAACAATAACGCAGTGTTTTTCACTATTTATCAATAATTGAATGTTTTTAGAAACATGCCAAAAATTCACCATAAAATAATATTGATATTCCTAATTCAAAAATGATTTCTATTTTACCAAATTAAAAACAGAGAATTTTCATTAATTAATTTACAATTAATTCCTATTGTCAAAACCAAAAAGTGGGTTTTTAATAATTAATAACTATCAAAATATTGACATCTGTTTTTGTCAAATTTAAATGTAAAATTACATATAATGACCTGAAATATATTAAATGATAAAAATATAATATAGTTATAATTTAAAACCACTCAAATACATAATTTAACAATATAAATTATTTAGATTAAAAAAGTTGTTTTCAATTAAAATTTATTATTTTTTATTATACATTAAAATATTAAAGTTATCAGAAAAGTACCAAAACTTTATCCAAACAAAATTTTTATGTTTTTCTTCTAATGATGAATTTAATATCATTAAAATATAATATATAAAAGTGTCAAATATTGGTTTTAAAAAGTGTTTTACATTAAAAGGTGCCAAATTGCATTTTATCAAAATACTTCTTTTATCTAAAAAAATGAATTTGTTTTATATTATCTCTATCAAACACATAATATGGATTCAAAGAATATATAGAGTATATAAAATTCAAAATTCAGTTAATATTATTTATAACCACTTTTTGAATGGCAAGTTTGGTATGTCATGGTGCGCTCAAACTCATTGTTGCGTGTAGCGCACGTTATAGAATTATTTTGAAGAGATAATGTACTACGAAATTTTTGGGAGATATATAAAATCAATGTTTATTGATTTTTAATCATCTTAATAAACATAATTTGACCCTAGGTACTTGGGTAGGATATTTTAGATACTATGAGTACCTTTCCAATTGTTATGTGGGTCTCCCTAAGTCGTTAGGTAATATATATGTGGCACCCCTAATGGACAGTGTATTTATAATATAATAACCCCAATAATTGATGTTCCCCCCAATTGACTATTTGTTTACACTAGATATCCTTATACATAATTACTTATGGATGTACTCCCATGGTGTGTGTTTGAAGGAAAGTTTTCGATATGTAGTTCCATCAATATCATTTTTTTAAAACATTGATTTAAATATTTCCCACTATTTTTTCATATAAATATTAAATCATTATGTTTTCAATGGTTATTTAAATCATTATATTCTATTAATATTTCTTCACATATCTACTTATTTCATAAAATAGATTTAATAATACATCTTCATGTATTATATAAAAACTATCATTCTTTTAATCATAAAAAATTATGTTTATGTAACACATTATGGGATCCTAATAGTTTTTTATGAAAAAAAAATTTAACGCCTGGTATCGTATATATGATTTCATATGACATTGAAAATTTGGAATTTTTTTCATAGAGGCGGAGGTTACATGGGTTTTTTAAATTTTAGAGAATGTATGTGACATTGTGGGGTCAAACCCCTTTTCACATGAAGATGGGCATTATATTTCTCCATTATCATATTTTTTCTAGTTCTAATGATCTTGTATTTATGTTTCAAGAACTGTCATGTTACATTTATTTTTGTAATTTTGGTTTATTTTATCAATATTCTGTTATGTAATGTCACATGGAATCTCATAATCATTATTCTGTTCATGTTTAGATTATATATTTGTATATATGAATACGTTTACATGACATGATACACCAATTCATGGTGTAGTCATTCATGGTTATTGGCTTTGACCCTCATGGTCAACATATTACTATGGAGAAACAATTCTTAATTAAATATTATAAGTTTAAAATGCTTTTGTTTGTATCCGATGGGGATTAAGAAGGCCCCTCAATCCTTTCATCAAACTGACATGGATTTAAATGACTAGGGGTTATTCAGGTTGGTTAATAAAAAAATAGTTTTCAAGAATATAGTTATTTAATATTTTTCTAAGGTCATGGTAGAGAGTAGATAGGATCTTCTTATTTAAGGATGTAGGTACAAACTGGACATAAGACAACATTATGTTCATTAGATTCTAGTTTTGGTTGGGGTGTTCAGTGGATAGACCATACACTAAGTCTGATCATCTAGGAAGGTTATGGTTTTTATGTTCATTATCGTCTATTTCAATCATAGGTTGCATATTTATCTAATTAGTTCATTATTATTGATATTAAATTTTATTATGGGCTTCTAATTTTCATATCGTAATATATTTTGAAATTTATGATGGATTTATGTCACTTTATTTTCATAATGTAAATATTTTATTAGGACTAATATTATTTCTAATATTGTTTACCATGTAATATTATTTAAATAAATTTTAATTATGCATCTTTATATAAAATTTGTTACATTTTTTCTTTTTTTCATTAAATTTCTTTAAATTATTATCAATGTTGGTTTGAATTAGTAAAAAATATATTAATATGGATTTATCTTGTCTACTAAAAAAATGTATTAAATTTTAAATGATTATTACCCATTTTAAATTTAATATTACTTTATTCTTTGATACTCATATGTATCTATCTATATTGTGTAAATAATGGATTTCAGAATGGAATTATTTATAAAAATAAAATTATAGGGATAATTAATGGGTTTAATATTTATGACATTAAGTTATTTATATTTTTTAACTACATTTTGATCATAATTTTGATGCTTAATTTTAATCTCATTGAGATATTTTAAACTATTATCATATGTTTTTAATCCTTTAATGAAACAATTGGATGAAATGTGATATTAAATATTAGTCGTCCTTGTATGAATTTTTTTTGATATTTATTATTTTTATTTAAAGAGATCATTCAAGGGAACATGATAATATCATATTTACATGGTTGGTTGAAAAGAATGATATTCCAAAAAAACCAATAATTATTATCTATTTCTAAATATCATTACATGAATGTACAAAGTTTATTAAAAATTTAATTTTCTCATAACTATTGATATTCAAGGGGAGGTTGTAGATATGAATATTTTGAGTTATGGTTGTTATATTAATTGTTCTGTTTGTTGTGATAATCCTTAAAATGTATTGGAACATGTTTCATGTTATTTCAAAATAGATAAATTTTAAAACACATCTAATTAACTCATTTTAGTGAAAACCTAGTTTGTTGTTGGTTTATGGTTATTATGGAAAAATGATTTTTTCTATTCGAGTGTTGAATGGGTCAAGTTTACTCATTGTGTAGATTTATGTGGTTTTATATTTTTCATAACTTAGCGCTTCCTAAGATGAATGAATTTATATGAAATTTTTGTTTAATGGGTTTGGAAAATTGAGAAGTTGTTTCCAGAAGTGTTAGATTTTATTTTCACATTATTCTTGGTTCAATGGAAACTAGGTTCATTAATTGTAACATATTTTTTAAATCACATTTTTTTGGGATTTATAAATGTATATTATCCCTCAATAGAGAGACACCTGAAACTCTATTATACTAGAAATCAATTTTTTTTTGTTTTTAGAAGACATAGAAATTACATTTAAAATATTGGGTGACCTTTTTTTCATGTCAATTTATTTTATTTAAGTATTATAAACATTATTATGTTTGTAGAATTATTTTAAAATAAAAACATTTATACATTATAGAGTTAAAATTTTGAAATAGAAATAATTAAGGTAGTCATAGGTGTATTGTACAATAATAACGTCTTTGGAAATTTTAGTGATTGTATATAAATTTCAAATGAATATAATTGTTTTATAAGTTTCATTATCTGTCATTTGGTCTCAAAACATTTGTACATAGGAATTATATTTTAAGATTAATGTTTGGTTTCATTATATTACTTCATTTATTTTCATTTCATATTAATATCTAACTCAAAACAATTATTTTATAATTGTATTGTCAACATAAAATTCTATTTGTCTTCAATTCAATTTTTCAATAAGGGTATATGTTTTTTGTAATTTTAGTTTCTAATATATTGTATAGAATACTGTAGTGGTTCCCCTTTGATAATTCTATAAATATAATAAAAATTAGTATACTCTTATTTTGGGAAGAAAATGGAATTACTATGTAATGTATATTTAGATCATGTTATCCGATGTCATGTTATTGGCCTTTTTGAAATTCTATAAATTAATCACATTCTTTTTGATAATTTTATATTGATGGTATAATTGTTTTAAGTGAATTTCCATTTGATATAATTCAATGTTTTATAACTATATTTTTTCTATTGAATTTTACATTTGTTAAATCATTACATTAATGGTATTTAATTTTTGGGGTGAGAGAAATAAATATATAGATGGGATAATCAACCTATAAAATATTCACTAATTATATACATTTATCATGTATAATAGGTCTTTTGGAAGTTATAGATTCATACTCTATGATTTCAAATAGATTTTTATCATTTTTTGTTAATATTATTTCTATTTAAAGACATATTTGGTTATTTTAGAGGACACAACACAATTTATATGAAAACAAATTGTTATCACAATTCCATTTATTATTAAATTAGAATACATTAGATATTTGAGATGTTTTGGGAATCACATTTCATATAATTTTTATATATACATAAAACAATAAAATTTCACATGCTTTGAAGAATCTTGAGTAAATACTGGTTATAATTATTTAATATAATTTTTATTGAATTTTCCTTCTTTTTTAAATTAATGTGGTTACATTTGTATCTATGTAGACTTATAGTTAATATATAATAAATATTATTCTTTTTTTAGTTTATATATTAGTGATTGTGCACCAATTTAATCAAATTTACATTAAACATATATGTGATTTTTTCAATATATTTTTGGTTTTTTGAATTAGTTGATCAATATTGATTGGATTTTCACTTATTTTACTTTGTATTGATATTTATGTCATTTTTCAAATTGTTTAATATAGTCTTAAAGTTTGAGGCATTGTAAATATATGAATATTCTTAATATATGGAGGTAACCACCAATATATATAGGTAATTTGAATCTCATACCATACTATTTGGGTTAATCATTAAGAATTTCATAGGCATTGCAGGTTTAGAAATTTATATGTTTAGGACAATTTTTACAACCAATATTTCAATTTAAGTACGAATTTTTTTTTATATGGGTTTTAATATCTATTTTATCTTTCTCATCTATTTATCATTAAAAATTTGGAATTTTTGAATGTGGGAGTCAACACATGGTTGGTGAATTATTAGTGGAAACCATTCTACAACCCCGGATCAATTATACTACTTTTACAGTAGGAATTATTCATGGATGAATCATGTCTTGATACATCCTAGAATCCTTTGTACAGTTATACAAGAGAATTTCCTAACAATCCGTGAAGGTAATTCCCGATCCTCATGGGTTAATCACTGGCACCTATAATCATTCATGAAAAAATGAGAATGATTTAAAAAAATAGTGAAAAATAAAAGGTAAATGCCAGTATATCAACACTCCTGAGGGAGAAATTACCAAATTAAAATAGGGAAAACAACATCCAAACAATAGATCATGAAGAGACATAACATCTACCAAGACAAAGATCATAATATCGCTAAAACTGGTGGATCACATCTCCCCCAATCACTTCCATCACTCTAGTTCCCACATATAAATTTCTAACAAAATCTCTAAGGGAACCTATCCCTTCTCATAGAACTCATATAAGATAATATATATAGTCATGGATTCTGAGGTGGGGTGTGAGATAAATAGCCCAGTATGGTCTTACCAAGTGTACCATAATCAATCCCTAATAATTATAGAATATATAAATTCAATTTAAATAAAAAATGGTGTGGAAATGTATCTACATATATTCAAAGTGACATGATTTCATGTAAAAATTATAGAATATATATCAAATACACTTAAATGATAATTTTATATAAAAATTTATATAAGCATGTCGGCATAAATAAAATAGTTCAATTATTAAATGAATTTAATAATCAATAAAAATAAATCATAGAAACCATGCTCACAAGCCCTGTGGTATGTTAGCTTCCCCTTATAGGACCCCCACACATCTCAATTAACAAATCATCTCAAGATATGTTTGAACACTGATGTCATCACTCCAATTGGGGATCCAATTATTGAAAATCGAAATATACACTTAAACTGGAAACCATTATGAGAAATCATTCCAAAAATTACTTTTTTATTTTTATAACATCAATTAAACGGTTATACTAATTATATATTAAAACCCATGATACCAAGTTCTTTAACATTCAATTATTCAATTAATTAATAATTAAAAATTCATTAATTCAAAAACAATATTTTTAATAGTTCAAATGGAAAAAAATAGTTTCCAACATGCCCTTTCTAATGCTAAACCAAATCATGTGTTCAAGTAAATTCATTCCATCCTAATTCATATTTCATTGTATAATGTTATTCTTATGAATAAAGTCAAATGATTTCCTTAAGTCCACATTAAAATTAGTATAACATTCTTTCTCAAATCCACACAAAAAAATTCAATTCCATTTAAATTGGGTGGGGGTTCATAATTCCAATCCCTTTTAAAATCAGGCATAAAATCAACTCATATATGTGTATTAAAATCATTTTAAACTCATTTTAGATAAATAAATGACCATAAGATCACATTTTTTTTATTAAATCTATATGTAACCACAAACATTTAATCACAAATAAAAATGAACACCCACACTAGAACACTAATGAGTTCTTTGGTGGGTTTGATCAAGGAATCAACACTAGAATCAACATAAATAAAAAACCATATCCATCTATAATGTGATGATCTATCACTCACTAAGAATAAAATTAGAGGGGCTAAGGAGAAAACACACAAGAAAAGATTTAATTCTTAATAGTAGATTAAATGATTTCACAGATGCTTATAACCACAAAGGGAAGAGGCTGAAGGAATCATAAACACCAATTGAGACCCTATAATGACCAATTTATTGAATTATCATTAAATGTGGGATTTTAGAATCTTAGTCAGGGTTGACAAGTTATTTAATTAAAATTTATAGGAAATAATATCTTCATAAATGGTTTGTTGGAGAGGTCGCACCATTATTAGTAATCATGTGCCTAATGTGTGCACCCCTAAAAGGATTTTATTTGAGGCGCCCAGTTTTTCCTCATTATAGGATTAAAAATTATGTAGCCATGAAAAACTAATTTTACATTAGTGAATGATTTTGATATTCCATACACATGTTTTAAAAAACAATACGCCCCCTTCTTGTTGATTATAATTGGGTGAATCGTTTGTTGGGACAAACCACACGATTATACCTAACAACATGACAACCATGTATAGTCCTTTATGTTAAACTATTTTGAAAGTATATCAAAAAATTCACAAAGTGTTTCCAAATAATATAATATCCAATCAATTGTAATAATGTACCTAATATCAATGTATTGGGATGTAATGGCCTCTCCTCTAGAAACACTTTCTACCCACAAAAATCCAATCAAGATGATTTCATATCAATGTGACGAGGCCATTACTCTATCATCAGTTCATCACACTCTTACTTATCAAGAAAATCAGAACCATGTTTCCATAGAACATGGTGAAAGTTTATCTTCATCCCACGGAGAAACTTTTTGTTATAAAATTAATTCCTAACTAGATTCTTAGTAATAGATAACTTGGGTTCAACGTCACGATCATCCCAGTATTATACATGAGAAGGGTTGTAAATATACATCATGACCTATGATATATAAGGCATGTTATGTGTCAATGAAAACTTTAGTGTTAAGGCCAACCATAATTCAACATTACTAACCCCCATTGCATTATCAAAGGCACCAAAAATCTTGGCCCAATCTTTTTATGTTTCCCTAGACATCAATGACCCAACTGAGGATAAAATATCCATAATTCCTATCCATTGGCAGAAAGCTAAAATGGTAATTGATGATTCTTATTATATGATTTTTATCAGTTATCTTTCAACACTATTCATTAATGATTTTACTAAATATTAACCATTATATATTAGACCAAACTTTATCCAACCACGGAAAATTCACCCATTTCTAACCATTGAGGGAGATATCAAAAAGGGTGGCAATATAAGGCATAAAATAGTGACATTTTGATAGTGGATAGATAACTGTTATTTTATAAAATCTCATCCATTATGAAATGAACATAAAAAAATCTATCAATTCCATGAATGATAGAATATATCATTTCATCAAGAATCTGCATAGCCTATTAATTCAGGCCAACCATCTATGGATGAAATGTCATTATCAAACATACTTGGGATCTAGTTTCCTATTATAGGATTCTAAAAAAGTGTTAGGTAAAATGGATGTCCTCGTAAAAGACTATAGAAGAATGCACTCCATGGAGACGGATAACAACTTTCACATAGAGACTTCCCTAATTTTCTAGTCTGGTTTTATCGATAGTGGGTATAAATTGTTATGATGTTTTCATCCTATCAATCATGACCCATAAAATTATTCCCAGATAGAGTATGTAGCATCCCAAACAAAATTCTCATAAATACCTCATCTAACATTCACATTGCAACTTGAAAAATATGATGCATACCTGAATGTACATAGTGTGTAGAATTGACATGTTAGATGGTATAACAATGAGAAAAAATGTCAATGATGTCAAAATTTATACTTAGACACCAGAATCATCCTTACATATCATATAACATATTTTTTATAGTTATCACCACCATTTGGGAATTATTAAAATCCCACATTACATTATTTATCAAGGGAAATGGACTGAAAACCCAATTCCAAAAGAATAGGATACCCTATGATGATAACATTCACTCACCCCTGGTCTCCCCACTATATCGATAGAACATAATTCCACAGAATTCACTATCATGAATCTAATCCTGATGAACTTTCTTTTGAATATAATAGACCAACTAAAAACCCCTAGAACGTTATCAGACTCATACAATCTGAATACCAAATGGAATTAAGGAGACATATGCATCAAATAACACTCATATAATGATTCTTTTATGGTATGGTTTTTGTACTTCCTGCTCAAAGCATCATCAATGACATTTCCTTCACTTGTGGTACAGGAAATGTTGAAGACAAAAGACTATAGGTGATCCACCTACTATATAAATCATAGATTCATTTAATTTTCATATAATATATAATTCATGATATTGTTGTTCTAAAAAATGATAAACCAGTAAAAAAATTATTTTCACCAACTCTTAAGATCATTATTCATAGGTGATATTTCGAAATCATGGGTTGTATAATTCTTATCATGTGTCCTAAGATGTTATGATCAGTAATCCACCAAATGATCTCACTATCTAAGATCACAAATAAATCATAAATATGATGAGTCACAGACGACAACAGAGCCCTACCTATCGTCTTAATAAATCAAATCTTGATAAAAAGTCAAAATACATTTCATCTCATCAAAAGAAATACAAAATTTAATATTTCAAAATAATTTTTTTCCATTCCATGTTAGTGAAATAATCAAAGATTCCAACCTTGGGAAATCATTCATGAAGCTGTAGTAATACCCCACCATGCCTAATATTCTTTGAGTCTCAAACACATTATGTGGTTTTCCATGTTTCAGAAAAGAATACAAAATCTCACGATAAACTGAAATACCATTTTTTGATACCATGGTCCCAAGAACATCACATTTGAAATCCAAAAACTATATTTTGAGAGATTTAAATTATATTAGTTATTTTCTATGATTTATATAACAACACATAAATGATTCACATTTTCCACCACAGTCATAGAGTAAAAATAGATTTCATCCCAAAATACCACTGTGAATGAGCCAAGATACTCAAGGAATATCTTATTCTTATGTGACATAAAAATAAAGGACCATTGGTCAGAAAAATGAAATCCCAAGGTACTAATTGGGGGTATACATGCTACTAAAAGTATTATTTTGAATATATGATTCCTTAATTCAAAACCATAGATACGCCGATTAAATATTGAACTTCAATAATCAATTTACCTATCATTCGATTCAAATGGATCTTCAGTCCATGGAAATGGTTATTTTTTATTTAATTTAAATTTTTTGAGTTTCTTGTAATAAAAAAATAGGTGAATTTTTTTATTATCTTTCTATATAAAGAAAAATTGTTTGGCCCAATGTGACACACTCGGGCATGTGAAACTATTCACTAATAGATTATATGATTTAGATTTAAAATTTATGAACTTCATTGGTTTCATATGGTAAGACAGAAAAAATAATATCAGAGTACCAAGTACTAAATGAATAGATAACAATGCTACTCTTACCAATAGAAACTAGATAAATTAGATGGAAAAGTGTATGGAATCATGATGATAAAAAATTGGAGATCCTCAATAAAATATTATAGTATGAAGTCCATAATGTTAAATTAAATTTTGTTATTTAAAGAAACTCAAAACATATTTAGTGAATAGAAAATAATCATATCATATTATTCGTCAAATATTATTTTCACAAACACCCAAGGTGACTTAAGGCTCATTACGATGAGAGTTTCCCATGAAATCCTTCATAACTACCTCCATAGTTTATAAAATACTACCTCTTGTCTACAAGGACAACCCTGAAAACATACAAACATCAAGGTAATATTCAAAACCCCCTATAATACTACTTTTTCATGAATTGACATGAATACACTAATATAATGATACCTAATTTGGTCATGGCATGGACCGAAGGGAGTTTCTAAAGATAGGACAATGTTGGACAGAACTTGTTTTTTGAGGTTGAATGAATTTTATGTTTATTTTTTGTATTTTATTTTTGTTATGAAAAATTGGTTCACTTTGTAATTCTTGCTTACTATAAGAAATTAGTAGCATTTTCAGAAGATCAAACCCAATTTCAAAACGAAATTGAATATATTTTTGATTTATTTTTCAGATGCTTTTTTTGAGTGAAGTTGTTTTTTGGAGTCACATTGGGTCTAAAATTATGGTTTTGATCTATATACATAGTTTTATCAGATTCAGAAGGACTCTCAATAAATATGATACAAAATTTGACAATGGTTTACTATTTTTTGAATCTTTAATTTCATAAGTTTCATGAAAAACATGTAATGCTAGAATTGTGAATGAAAGGATGATATATGATTATCTAATTAAGATGAATCTATAAATATCCTAATGTTTATAACATCTTGAAAATGCCATGATACAATAAATAGTTTTTATATATGAAGAGAATATGAATTTAAATTCTTCTGGTCATAGTTAATCTATATGTGAATCACCAAATATTGTATGCATCTAAAGGATTAGTAGTTTTGAAGGGTCTAAAGATAAATATTTCTATGAAGTATAGATTGACTAACCCATTGGACTGGAAATCCATATAATTATTTGATCAATTGGTTTAACCATCACATAATGCTTATCAATAGTTGTAAAGAATCTACAAGAAAATAAGCCATTGCTTACACTATTTCAATAGACAAGGAGTGCTACTGATCCATTAGAGAGTTATGAAACTGATCCGTTAGACACTATGTTGATAAAAAATGGCATCATATGTAGAGAAAAATCAGTGTCATAATGGAGTTATTGAGACTCATGAATTAAAATAGTGTCATACAATGATCTATCATATTGGATTAGATACCGATCAACTTGATGATGTTAAATAATGTAGTCAACCATTCTCATTATAATGGTATTTCATGTCATGATGTTTCTAGTAGGTCAATAGAAAAGGAAGTCGATAATTGTTTTCATATGGTCCAATAAACATCAGCCTAGAGTTGTCACCAATACATCAGATAAGAAGGAGAGACTGATTTATCTGACACAGGATGACACTAATAAGTCTATGAATGTTAGACTAAATTTATATCATGTTTCTAGTGTTATGATGATTTGATGAGAAAAGAGAAATTGTGAATTTTTTTTAATATGTCATGGAAATATTGTTGAGTGGGTTTTGAATTCAATATAATTTTCAATGAATTTTATGGTGTTATAGCTAAAAAACATAATTTTAATGAGAATAATGTTATAAAGAAACTGATTTCTATGTATGTTTCATAACATTTAATTGAATAATAGATTCTGAGTTTCAGTTGGTATGAAGAACCAAAATTGGTGTCTTTAATTTTTAATATTATATATCATAAAGAAGAAAAATATTTTAACAAAAATAGCTATCAAACTAAAGAATTGTTATGAAGTTTGAAGAAGATTGAAGTTGTGGGAATAATTGAGAAATTTATAAAATAATCTAGAAGAGTTGAGAAGCACTGAAGTGGTCAATGATGATGTAAAAATGAATCTGAAATTTGTGTTTTTTAAAATTTGGATATAGAACTAAAGTGAAATTGGTTTCCTGGATTTTCTCATTTGGGATCACCAATAAATAGGACGAAGTACAACATGCATTATAAAGAAAAAATTAATTATTATTAGCATGGAGAGAGAATGTTTAGGGATTCCAGAGATATTTTTCATGAGAAGAAACTCTGGAAAAAACATGAGTAATATATTGCTAGTGTTTAGAATTTTCTAGATTGAACTAATAAATCATACTGATGATTCAGAGAAAGAAATAAGTGGTAAAAAATGTTTCTATAGTATATTATTTTTATATCATTTCCAAACTAAAGAATTGGACTTAAGAATCAGATTGTGTTTTTATATAAATTCCTGAGAGGATGTTTCAACCAACTTGGGAGAAGAAAATTAAAGAATAGATTTTAAATAATAATAAAATTAGAAGTGTTTCATGTAGTATAGTGACAAGTTTGGAACCATTTGGGGAAAATTCCATAACATGTGACACAAAATTGATTTCTATTATTCATTCTAGAAAAAGTGTATTCACTATTTTATTGATCAAGTTTCAACACAATTGAAATGTAATTTCCTACTTATTCTATCCACAAACAACGAATTGTTTTCTAGTGTATTATGTAGTATTGGATTATTTCAAAACCATTCGAGAGACTACAAACTCTTATCAAGTACTCAAGATTATAAATTCTTATGTTCTTATGGATTTTTGAATGACTTTTTTAAAATGTGGTGATTATTTAAATAGATATGAATACAAATTTTCATTAATTAATAAATAATATATAATGATATCACTGATTCACCACTCCACCTCTCAGTGAAACATTGATCATGGTTGGGCCTTTTTCATTGGTATTGAAGAGAATGTTCCCTTTGTGTAATCCTTACTGAAGTGGTTGAGTAGATGTTGTTATGGAGAATCTGAATTGTGTGAACAATAAGTTGATTCCATTCCAATATAGAAATTACAATAATATCTAGAAATATAGAATGTTTCCATATATTATACCTCTTGGGAATATTTTTTTTGAAGCTACAATAGATGGATTTTCACTTCTTTTTTAGAATATTCCTGTACAATACATAGACAAGAAGAATATGTTGAATGATGGAATAGAAAATAATTGTATACTGTAATATATTTTTGATAGTTAGTTTCTAATAGTGAAGGGAGTTTCAACTACAAAAGGTATATGGAAAATTTTGAAAAATATTTTTAAAAGTAACATTTAGGTGAAGAAGGAAATGTTACAAATATGGAGGCTAAATTATGAAGGTCTTAAAATGGTTGAGTGTGAATCTATTAGTGAATTATTTATAAGGATTAATTATATTTTTAGAACCATAATGTAACATCCTAATCTGAGAGCCACTAAATGGTGCTCTATGCTGGAATGTCACATTCCCTCAAGCATGCCTCCCCGTACACGAGAGGGTGCCTACTAGTAGTGACGGTCTAGTAAGCCAGTCTTGGGGATACTATACCCTCTGTTATCAGAATAAAATACCAGTGGAAGTAAGCAAGAAATATCATAAATGTGTATAAATATAATAGTACAATTACACTAGAATAACCAAAACTTGAAATACAATACTCAACTGAAAGGTAAAACATGTTATGACAATGCAAGTTCCATGTGTCTACAATGAAACTAAAAGTAAAGACACAACATCTCCAAACAGTTTCCGACCCATGTCTGGTTCCCTCTTCCATGCTCCAAACACAAACAACACTCTAACCAGGGCTCTTTCCCTTGTCTTGTCCTGTAACAACAAAGTCTATTCGGGTACCAATTATGCAACCCTTGTAGGGTGTGAGTACGACCCAGTAGATCACCACCAACAGTGTCAAAAACAAATATTTTCATAAATAGTGTGTGCACTTGCATTAATAATAAAGAAATTTGTTAGGGAATAAAATTATATTTATCAAATTAAACTTTCATTAATACGTTAAACATCCAGGTTTCTCAGAATTCCCAAAACACAATGCCTACTTCGGCCAATATAGGAGCCTAAACCATTTCCCCTGTTCAATTAATCTTTTCTATGTCACAATATTAAATTTATGAATATCCAAATGAAACCATAGTATAAAATAAATGAAAGAGTGCAGAACGTCATGCCTAGAACACATGTGAGAATTTGGAGCATTAGTCCCTGTCTCAAAACCCCATGGGTATTTGGAGCATCAGTCCTGGTCCCATAAAATATAAATTTTATGCAGTCATTGATTCTAGAACGCCATGTCTAGGACCCCTACGGGTATTAGAAGCGTCAGTCTGTGTCCCATAACCCTATTTCAAATCAAATATCCAATTCACATATACAACATTATTCAAATGTTTAATCATCCTTATCCTTCCATCATAACTCTCACCCATAATCATCCAGATCCACAATTCAAATAGAACCGCATAACCAACCCACTAATTAATTATTTATGCCATGACCTTTATACAACTGCATACACATAAAAAGATGAGATTGTAGGATTGGATTTTTAACCACCTACCTGGATTTATTGATAGAAGTTAGCCCAATGAAAATCCCCAAAATCCAAGCTGCACAACATCGTCGATCAAGTTCTGGATCTAAATCCCTAAAACCATAAAAATAAGATCAAAGGAATCAAGATCTTGAAAAACTAGATCTAGATCCTAAATCCTATATCTATACCTTAACTATATGTTTAGATCCATGGAAACGATGGAATTATCCCATGAAAAGATCAAGGAATGATAGTGGAAGAACGGATGAAAAAATAGGATGGAATCCATTTACTGAAAGGTGAGCGGATCTTAAATCCAAGCCTTCAATCTTGAGGAATGTTTTTTGGATCACCTTGGAATCTCTCCAAGAGAATTTGGAGACACCTAGAAATTTCCAAGCCCAAGACAAGGTCTAAATATACAAAAGTACCAAGTTTCAGTTGGTTTTAAAAAGGATTTTCAGAAATAAAATACTACACAGGAAGTTTCCTAGATTGTTGCACACGGTTAAGAAAAACCGTGGGCAAACCGTGCGGACCTCACTGTCCAGTGTTTCATGGTCCGCGTGGTTTTTTCCCATGGTTTTTCAACCCGTGCATAAACTGTGCGTACCACTCGGTCCAGTTCTACTTGGTTGGCATAGTTTGGTTGCACGGTTTGTCAGACCATGCACAAACCATGCACAACCCACTATCCATTAGTTTACTTAAATGTTCACCCAAATTCACCCCAAGTCACTACTCCAAAACATAGGTACTTAAAAACATTAAAGTACCTAAAAATGTGCCCGAGATTGACTCTAGAAAAGGTAGAGATCTTACATTATCCCCACCTTATAAAATATCGTCCTCAAACTGTACTTCCGAACTTCTCTGTGATTCTGAGCAAAAAAGATCGTTCCACTGAGTCCACATATCTTCCTCCCTTTCCCATGTCTCTTCCTACACACGTCCATGTTTCCATAAAACACAAACTGATGGTACAATCATTACCCTCTACACCTTCTCACTGTGATCTAGCACACATATCAGATGATCCTCAAAGGATGCATCTATCTCTAGATCAACATCATCCACACCGATCACATGAGAAGGGTCGGGGTGATACCATCGTAGTATCGATACATGGAAAACATCATGCATAGCACTATATTTCTGTGGACAATCTAATTGGAATGCTACCAGCCTGACTCTCCTCACGATCTCAAATGGTTCAACAAAACTGGGTGCCCACTTTCCTTGACTTCGTATTATGCGGTGGCCCAACCTAGTTGATACCCGAAGGAAAATGTGATCACTGACTATAAACTATAGAGATCACCTCCATCTGTCAGCATTAGACTTCTACCGAATTGGAGCCATAGTCATTCGTTTCTGAATCAGCTGAACATGTTCAGTCATATTCTTTGTGATACATGGTCCCAACAACTCTAACTCACCCACTTCCATTGATCATAGCGGTCATCTACATGGCCTACCATAAAGAGCCTTGTATGGTGCCATCTGTATAGTTACCTGATAACTGTTGTTATAGGAAAACTCCACTAAAGCTAGGTTCTTCTCCCATAAACCATTGATATCAAGAACACACGCCCTCAACATATCCTCATGAAATTGTATAGTAAGAACTAACGGTTTATCTGTCACGGATGGAAAGTTGTACTCAATAAAACTTGTGTACCAAGTGCCTTTTTCAAGCCCTTCAAGAATCACAATGTAAATCATGAATCTCGATATGAAACTATTGTTTGTGGCACCCTATGAAATCGAACTATCTTCTGTAAATACAGCTCTCCCAACTACTCAACTATAAAAGTTTCCCTTATAGGCAATAAATGTGCCTCCTTTATCAGTCGATCCAAAATGACCCAAATAGCATCATTCTTCCTAAGTGTTTTTTGGAAGGCATATCCTTACGTCCATGGTCACGTCATCCCACTTACATTCTGGAATGGACAAATTTAGTAGTAAAAATCCAGGTCATTGATGCTCTGCCTTCACCTGCTGACAGGTGAAGCTTCATGTCACAAACCCTACTATCTCCTTTTTCATACCTGGCCACCATAACTGTCGTCGCAGGTCACGATACATTATGGTCACACCAGGGTGCACTTCGCATCTTGAGGCATGAAATTCCCGCATGATATCCTCTGCCATTATCATAGGAACAACAACCTGATTCATCATATAAAAGATATCATCCTCGTCTATCTTACAGTTTGATGGTGTCTCCCCACCTTCAATGTTTTCCCCCAAGGCTAAGCATCCAGTGTCCTCATATTTCTTGTCCTTGGTCCATCTCAAAAGTGTATACTCCACTACAACCGACATGAGTTTCATTTCCTCCTATCTCTTATGAACCACAACGTTCATTTCAGATTCCAATGACATCATCCTCCACTCGGCACTGGATTCCATAACAATTGGAGTCTGAGTCTTCCTACTCAATGCATCAGCCACATCGTTTCATTTCCCAGGTGTATATACTAGATCAAAATCAAAAGACTACATATACACAACCCATCTCCATAGTCGAAGATTCAAATCATGATAGGAAATGATGTACATCAAGCTCTTGTGATCAGTATCAACTATAAACCTTTCACCTAGGAGGTATTGTCGCCAACACTTCAAATCATAAACCACTGATTCCAACTCAGCGTTGTGCATTATATAATTCCTTTCACGTGGCCTCAACTATTGAGACCCTTACGCCACAAATTTACCTCATTGCATTAACATAGCTTTGATTCCTATCCCAGAAGCATCACAATACACCATGTACTCTTCACCTGACTCAGGTAGGGGAAAAATTGGTACAGACGTTAAACGCATATTCAACTCTTGAAAATATGTCTTGCAAGACTCTGACCATTCATACTTTACTCTATTTTTGGAAAATCCTAAAAGTGGTTTTTCCCAACGGGAAAAGTCTTGGATAAATCTCCTGTAATGTCTAGAAAACCCTATAAATATTTAGATATCAAAAATATTCTTGGGCTGCTCCAAATAAATACCTACTTGCACATTCTATGGATCCACTAAAGCACCATTCTTCGAGATGATGTGTCCCAAGAAGTTTACCTAATCAATCCAAATTTGGAACTTAGATATTTTTGTGTATATCTGATTCTCTCTCAGTGTACTCAGGACTATGTAAAGATGTTGGGCATGATTGTATTGAGTCTTGGAGTACACCAAGATGTTGTCCACAAACACTACCACATACTGATCTAGGTACGAATGAAATATCTTATTCATCTTATCCATAAACACTTCGGGTGCATTTGTTAACCCAAATGGAATTACAACAAACTCATAAATCCCATATATTCTCCTGAAAGTAGTCCTAAATATATCAAAAGTCCGAACTCTCAATTGGAGATACCCTGCTCTTAAGTCGATTTTTGAGAAAACACATGCTCCCTTCAACTAGTAAAATAGATCATCAATATGTGGTAGAGGATATCAGTTCCTCATAGTCATATTGTTCATCCTCTGGTAATAGACACCCAAATGTAATATCCCAGCAGCCTTCTTTGAAAATAGTACAAGAGATCCCCATGATGACATACTTGGGTGGATAAATCCATTATCCTTTAAGTCTTCCAACTGATATTTGAGTTCTTGAAACGTCGTCGGTGCCATATATGGTGGAAAAGATACCGCCTTAGCTTTTAGAATGAGATCAATAGTAAATTCAACATCTCTTTTAGGTGGAATCCCTGAGAAGTCATCCGTAAAGACATCCTGAAACAAAAAAACCTCTGGTGGAAGGACATCTTGCCTAACACATTTTTCATACACAAAAAGACTAGAAACTTGGGTTGTGAGCTCTCCCATTTACTATGTAATTGGGCCTACTCAGATTTCTTGGATATCCCACTCCCCATGGTGAATGTAATGTTGACCTGCAGGCGACATAAATGTCACCCTTCGACGATAACAATCAATGTGGTATCGGTATTTGACTAACCAGTCTATACCCAAGATTAGGTCAGTGTCTGTCATATCAAGGATATAGAGATCACACACTATATGGTACTCCCCAATCTCAAGTGAACATCCTATGCACATACAGATGTCTCGAGACTGTACCCCCAAAGGTGAGACTATCGTCATAACCCCGCTTACAAACTCCCCTGCAAAAGCCAAACCACTAACAAGTTTTATGGATATAAAGGAATGAGAGGCACCTATATCAAATATGGAACTAGCTAAAGTAGAAGCCATAAGAATAGTACCTCACACTGTTGATGGTACAACCTCACTATCCCCAAGTGTAGGTTGTACTGCATGCATCTATAATACTCCTCTTCCCTGTGATGCCATCTGAATCCCCTGACTTGTACCACTCTGGTGATATGGGAATTGCTGCCCAAGAACACCACATATGTTACCTTTACCACATCGACTAGTAGAAATCCTAATTTGGGACTAAAAAGGTGTAGAAGATCCTCTTCCCACACTCTGACTCTGTTTAGATATTCCATCACCACCTAATTCCTTTGGGTTCCTACATAACATCGGGAGATGTATTATCTTGCCACAAGATCTACATTCAACAGGTAGTTAGGGACATTGATTACGATATTGTCCCGACCTTCCAAACTAGTGGAAAAACACTCGGGTATGGTCATGTGTAACCGACCACTCTTCCAGGTTACTCTGTCTCCCACCTCCTTGGATGACATTCTCATAACATCGCTTCCTTCTCTCAAAAGTTTCACCACATGACCGTCTAGTAAAAACCATTTGTCTTCCACTAGAAGAATCCTTCAGGTTCCCCTCAGAGATGAGATCCTAATTTACCACCTCTGAAAACTTCTTCTGCCTAAAAATATTCACTTGAGACGTAATTTCACATTTAAGAACATCTTGAAATTGTCTTGCATAAGTGGCCTCATCCGCTACCAATGTTGGAGAAAAACATTGTAACCTTGTAAAGCATCCAGCATAGTCCATCAAAGACATATTCACTTTAGTTAGACTCATGAACTCTGCCGCTTTCTTCTATCGGAGCGTCTCTGGATATAATTACTCAACAAACTTCTCCTAAAATTCCTTCCACTCCATAGCTTCCAGCTGTCCATCCTGAGTCTGGATTTCCCACCAACATTTTGCTTGACTACACAACATCTACGCTACCAACTTGATTCTCTTCTCAATAGGTCACTCTAGGTGGTCAAGTATAGTCTGGGTAGATTCAATCCAGAACTCAGCTTTCTATGGACCACCCACTCCAGTAAAGGTCGACGGGTGCAAAAACTAAAACTCCCTTGTATGATCAGACATACTTTTTACAACCCTCCCTGGGTCTCTTTCCATCATTTTCATGAAACAGGTGAGGTTCTCTTGAAACTTTTCCCCTACTTATTCTGTTGGTACTATTGGTGACATAGTTTTAACAACTATAAAACCATTTCTAACATTTCCCCCGCTCATCCTCTCAACAAGCATCGTGGAAGCATAATTCTACAAATCCAAACATGCATCTTAGGAAACTGTTCACAACGTTACCACAATTACAATCAACCAATTTATTCATATCACTTCATAATTATTTCTTTAAATTTAAAAAATAGACACCGTTTTCATTTTAATTTCACAAACAAGGAAAAGAAATATATTATGTTCAACAATCTACCCATAATCTGTTTTACCATGCGTGCATAAAATGATGCAGGTCACAATAATCCTGAGTTCCTAGAATGATGCATGAAGATGAAACACTCATACCATTCTAGGCCACAAATCAATACTCAATAAATTCCAGAAATAATAATCACATCCCACAAAAAGTTCATATCCCAAGGTGAAATAATATTCAAATATAATGACAAATAGAAATAACAGCAATCCCACCTTGAGTACTTGATTATTCCCCCATCCATGGGTTTTAAACTCCCATGCACAAGCTCATTATCAAGCCCTGACATTCCCAAATCCCCTGTCTACCTTCCCCAAATAGTAATACAAAAGAAGAAGACGAAAAAGAAAACCTACCTCTGATACCACATTGTATCGTCCCGACCCGGGACCCACATAACGGTGCTCCATGTCGGTTGGTCACATTCCCTCAAACGCGCCTCCTCATATGGCAGAGGGTACTGACTAGCTGTGAGGGTCTATTAACTCAAACTTGGAGATACTATACCATCTTTTATCAGAATAAAATTACAGTGGAAGTAACCAAGAAATCATAGAAACACATATAAATATAATAGTATAGTGTCACTAGCATAACCAAAACTGGAAATACGATACTCAATTGAAAGGTAAAACATTCTATGACAATGCAAGTGCCAAGTGTATATAATGAAACTGAAAGTAAAGACACAATGTCTCCAAATAGGTTTCGACCCACGTCTGGTTCCCAATTCCATGCTCCAACCCCAAACATCACTCTAACCAGGACTCTTTTCCTTGTCATTTTCTGCAACAACAAAGTCTATTCGGGTACCAATCAGGTTTCCTGAGTAGGGTGTGAGTACAACTCATTATAATACCACCAACAGTGTCAAAAACAAATCCAATCATAAATAGTGTATGAAGTTGCATTAATAATAAATGAAGGAATTAGTAAAAACAATTATATTTATACAATTAACCTTTTTTTATACGTTAAACATCCGGGTTTCCAAGAACACCCAAAACACAATGCCTGCTTCAGCCTGTGTAAGAGCCTAAACCATTTCCCATGTTCAATTCATATTTAATATGTCATAATATTGATTTCATGAATAGTCAAATGAAACCATAGTACAAAATAAATGAAAGTGTGTAGAACTTATTGTATAGCACAGATGTGAGTATTTGGAGCATCAGTCCCTATCTCACAACCCCATGTGTATTTGGAGCATTAGTCCTTGTCCCATACAATATAAATTTCATGCATGTCATTGGTTCTAGAATGCCAGGTCTAGAACCCCTGTGGGTATTAGGAGCTTCAATCCATGTCCCAAAACCCTTTTTCAAATTAAATATCCAATTCACATATACAACATTATTCAAATGTTTAATCACCCATATACTTCCATCATAACACTCACCCATAATGATCAAGATCCACAATTCATAAATAACTGTATAACCAAATGAGAAATTAATTTTTTATGCCATGACATTTATACAACTGCATACGCATAACAAGATGAGACTGTGGGATTGGATTTTTATCCAACTACCTCGATTTATTTAAGGAAGTTAGAACAATGAAAATCCCCTTAATCTGAGTGAAACAACTTTGTCGATTATTTTCTAGATCAAAATCCTTAAAACTAAAAAAATAAGATCAAAGGAATCAAGATCATGAAAAACTAGATCTAGTTCCAAAATCCTAGATCTATACCTTAACTTATGTGTTTAGATCCCTGGAAACGATGGAAATATCACACAAAAAGATCAAGGAAAGATAGAGGAATAACGTAAGAAACAATATGATGAAATCCACCTACACGAAGGAAAGGATATCTTATATCTGAGCCTTCAATCTCAAGGAAAGTTGTTTGGATCGCCATAGAATCTCTTCAAGAGGCTTTGGAAATAACCAGAAATTTCCAAGCCTGATCTAAGGTCCGAAAATAAAGAAGTTCCGAGGTTCGGGAAGTTTTAAAAAGGATTTTCCGAAATAAAAAACCACGTGCATGGTTTCCTGGATAGTGGTGTGTGGTTAGGAAAAATCGTGCACAAACTGTTTGGACCTCACTGTCTGATTTTTAACATTCTGCATGGTTGGGTCACACATTTTGTCAAACCATGCATAAACTGTGCATACCACTCTGTCCAGTTCTTCTTGGTTTACACGGTATGGTGGCATGGTTTTTCCAAACCTGCGCAAACCGTGCATAACCCACTTTCCTTTTGTTTAATTAAATGTTCGCCCAAATGCACCCCAAGTCACTAATCCAAAACAAAGGTACATAAAACATCAGATGTACTAGAAAACGTGCTCGAGATTGACACCTGAAAAGTCCAAGCTCTTACACATGACATGTCTGGGTTAGAAGCTATAAGTTTCAAGTATTGTTGAAAACATCCTGACAATAATTCCTTATAATTTTGATTCCAATGTTTCATATTTGGACGATAGAGATACTAGAACTCTATATTTGTATGACCATCATAGTAGTCTCATTACTAATTAATTGATAAGGAAAAATGTTTTGAAGGAAAAAAATTATTTAGAAATTTCTATATTGTCTACCAGGAATGGAAAGGCTAAGAAGATTATTGTAGAAGATGAAGGAGGTGATCCTAAATCTAAAAATAATAATATTAAATATCAATATGAATTATTATCCTTGTTTTATAATAATGTGAAAATATTTATAGGTTGTTACAAAGGTAAGCTACCCCTAAAATGAATTGAATGTGGATTTTTTGGGAGCTTTGTAAAAAATTACCCACAAAGAAAGAATAAATATGATAGTGATGAAGATGATGGGAGGTCAAGAAAATCATGGAAGAAACATAGTAATAATTCAAAATCTTATTCGAACGGAAAATTTAAAAATTCCTCCAAACCCAAATGGGAGATATTTTTTCTAAACATGATGAAGAGGAAGAAAGTGATTTTGAATAAAAAATTACTCAAGTTGAGAGAAAAAATAATTTTTAGTGACGGTTAATGGTGAAGAGTTTATAAGTGGTAGTTCGGAAGAATAAGAGACTAAGTTAGAGTTTTACTAGAAGAGACAATTGAATGAATGTACTGGAATTATTGTGGGACTTAAAGGATGTCTTATTATGTTCAAAAGTAATTTAGTAAACCATCAATAATGTCTTCCTTAAGATAAAATTATGTTTCTTGAAGAGTCTTATTTTCTGAAAAGGTCTCTTTAGACATAAAATAATACAAATTAACATCTTGAAGTAAATATGCAAGAAAAGGGGTAAGAGTTAGAACCTATTCCACAAAATGTTTATAAGTACTAGTAGGAAGTTAAATGTTTTACAAACCATATATCCACTGTTAGTTAATCTTTTAGAAATCTAGAACCTAATAAGGTTCTTTAAAAGTTACCTTCTGAGTTTTGAATGAATGTAAAAAATGATCCTAAGAGGAGAAAAGGCTATGAAAACTGTGTATGTGGAAAAAACAAAAAAAAATGGAAATTCAGAAGTTTCAAAAATATTTTAGTTTGAAACTAATGTTTCTACAAAATATGATTACAATATAGTTGGAAAATAAATCTGAATTGAAATAGTCGATTTTGGGTAATAACTAAATTTTTGGGTCACAACAATGCTCAGATATAATAGGTAATAAATTTTCTAAGAACCATGTTCAGAATTTTAGGATGTATGGAATTTACTATGGTTAATATTCTATCTATGTTTAATTACATTATGGTGGTTGATTTTTGGAATACATCAAATATGTGCTGGTTTAACCAACATCATTACAATTATCCTATGAGTTGTTATAAGAAAAGATCAAGGAGGTCAATCCAATAAGTTGAAAAAATATGTCAAAGAGGTTTGTATAATTGTAAATATATTCCATATTATGGAAAAAATTTAAGAAATATGTGAACAACATTGTAACGTCTCGAACCCTGATGCCCCCCGAAATGGTGTCATGATTTCTATTGGTCACAAGGAATCAAGATTATCTCCCTAAATGCCAGAGGTTGCAGACTAGCATCGAGGGCCTAGGTGAGTTAGTGGGGAGATTATGCCCTCATTACCAGAGTATCACAACAAAAGTAAATTATATACATTAGTGGAAGCGAAATAAACCACAAACAACTAAAATTAAGACAAGAATAAAAGATTACATAATAATAACCAAAAGTGTCTCACATACAAAAATGATGCAGATGGTATAAATATTGATAGACTAGCCAGAACATTACATGGATATACAATACAAGTATCCCAAAAAGAACAAAAGACCAAAAAATGTATCCTAGCATTGTAAGCCATAGCATGGTCTTATGCTCCCCTGATCTAAGGCCATAATCAAAAACATACACTAGGGTGATTTCCCCTATCATTACCTGAAACCATATATTCAGTTTGGGTCCCCAAGGAGGCCCGAATAGGGTGTGAGATAATATCTCAGTAGGCAACCACCTAGGTCTATACAGTTCTAACTGCAATTCTACAATGGTGTTAGCAACTGTAAAAAATAATAAGTAAGTTCATATTCCCAAGGCATAAGTCTAAAATAAATAGTAAATGAATAACCCTCAAGGCTACCTGCAAAAGAGAGTCAACTTCTAATAAGGTAGCTATAACAAATTAAACAAGTCACACGACTATGCCTATATCCATCTGTATCCTACAACCCATAGCCACATTATATAAAGTGAACTCGTATCCCATAGCAAGGACAAATATTGATGTGTAGACCCCAATGTTTGGATCCAAGGTGTTAGTAGACCAAGGAATCCAAGTAATTAATATCTCGACCCCAGAGGTCCAGATCCAAGTAGTGTGTCCAAGGAATCACATCATGTCCCATGGGTATCCCTAGTGGAAACTCGGTTAGGAACTGGTTGGTATCCTCAGAGCAAGGCAATAAAAAGTTTTGTGTGAGCTCAAGCTAGCCGTATTGTATAGGTTAGCAAGGTCAGAGGAATCCCCCAGAATCAAGACCCAAGGGGTAGAGTCAACCAAATGTGTCCACTACCGCATTCCAGATCCATGGAGTGCAGTCCAAGGAATCTGTCAAAACATCCATTCAAGCAGTCAAATAATCCAGTTAAACATTTATAAAAATGTTAGTATACCCACTCACATTAATATACACATTCCATAAGTATACCCGCTCATGAAATCAATTTGACATTTACCAAAAATATGGGCCTACGCTTCCATATAATCCATTTACATGCCATTAGTCATTTACATATAGGTATACCCACCCATATAAACACATTCTATTTAAGCCAATCTATCAAAATAGACAGGGAATAATATGATACTCAATGATCAAAGAGGTAGTACATCTACTAAAAGGCTTACTCATGCTATCAATTCATCTAAGTGATCCCTCTAGCTAGGAAATCCAAAGAACACACCCCTTTGGTGGTTAAAATAGGCATAAACAAGGTATTCCTTTAAGGATAACCCCTTGTATGTCCTCAAAATGAGAAATGGGTGCCAACACACCTAAACCGAACCTAGGATCATCCTTTCCAGGTACGACTACAACTTCTAAAAGCTACTCGCTCAAAAATTAGACTTTGCTGAAAAGTCTTCATAAAAACCACCATGCAAATCCGAAATAAAGTGTAAACCACCTACCTCACCTCGGTAGTATACATCTCATCCAGTATTGTGTTCTCATTCATCCTAGTTTGGAAGAAATCTGACGAAGGGATGAAGAATAGAATATTAGGGCATATGAGCCTTAATCCAAATAGGAAATTCATTGTTTCGAAGAATCAAGAATGGCTTAAATGGAATGTAGGTTGTACGGATTCAGATCCGTAGATATGATCGATGATAAAAATTGAATTTAGATGGAGGATCTAGCTCAAAGCCTATCATTAGTGCCAAAGAAGAGTTACACGGAGGTCCTTTGTGCGTGGGAGAAAAAAAACCCGAATGGGTTTAAAGAGAAAAGTTATTTATTAGTAATTTAATTTTTTAAAAATATGCACATTATAAGGGTCTCGTGGTTTACCTAGACAGTTTCCCAAACTGTGCGCACCTCTTATTCCAAGAGGTCCAACCCACACAGTTACCCCCATACAGTTTGACTAACCATGCATCAACAGTGTGAACCCTCTCTATCTAAAACTTGACATTTTCATACCCCTCGCACGGTTTGTCCTACCCATGCACAAACTGTCAGAAACTGTGAGTTAGGGCATTTCCTGCCCCAAACCTGGTTCCGGCTACCAACCAAGCACCAAACACTTCCAAAACAGCCATGATCATGTTAATCATAACAATAAATCCATAACAAGGTATTTAAAATGAAAAGAACCGAATTTTTACCTTGTACGAAAACCCAGGTTCATATAACCTTCCCCCCTTATAGCAATTCATCCTTAAATTGCTCTCTAGAGGGTTGTAAAGATTAATCTCAGAATAAATCCAGCCACTGAGCACATACGTCGGCCTCCCACTCCCAAGTCTCGTCCTATAAATTTCCTTGCAGCCATAGCACCCATACTAGAGGAACTGACTGGCCTCGAAGAACCTTCGTGCTCATGAAAATGACATGAATTGGATGTGCCTCAAATGAGGCATCAACATAAAGCTCAACCTCCATGGGGAGAAAAATGTGAGATGGGTCTGAGGGATTGCGGGATAGTGGAGATACATGGAAGACATCATGCATGGCTCAGTACCTTTGATGTAACTTCAACTGATACACAACTGACCTGACTCTCTCCAAATTCTCCAAAGGCCCGCCATATCTTGGTGAAAGTTTACCCTATCTCCTGATTCACCTATGTCCCAACCTCAGTGAAACACGTATGTAAACCTGATCCCTAGCCTCAAAATCTAAGGGTTTTCTATGGCGATTGGTGTATGATTTATGATGAGACTTAGAAGTAGCTGTCCACTTCAGAATCAACTGGACCTACTTAGAAGCCTTATTCACAAGACGAGGTCCCAGTAAATCTACCTCTCCTACCTCTAAACATCATATAGGAGGATGACATGGCCTACCATATAAATCATCATAATGTTCCATCTGTATCATCACTTAATTACTATAATTGTAGGAGAACTCAACTAGGGGAATGTGTCTTTCATAAGAGCCCCCAAAATCTAGGACGCTTGCTCACAGCATGTCCTCTTGCACCTGTATTGTACGCTCTGACTGACCATATGTCTGAGGTTGGTAGGTTATGCTCAGTAGAACCTCTATAAATAGCACCTTCTAAAAAATCTTTTAGGAAAGAGATTTAAAATGGGCTTCCTTATCCTAAATGATAGTGCATGGGAACCCATGAAGTCGTAGCACCTAATGAATGTACAACTTTCCAATATCCTCAACACTGAAGGTCTCTTTCATTGGAGAGAACTATGTGACATTCATAAGCCTCTCAAATACAACCCACACAACATCGTTTCCTTGAGGAAATGCGAAAAAAACCCACCACAAAACCAATCGTGACATCATCCCATTACCACTCTAGGATTTGTAACTGTTGTGAAAGACCAGAAAGTCGCTGATGTTCTCCCTTCACTTGATGATTTCTATAGCACATTGTAACCAAACCAGCCACCTATCTCTTCATTCTCGGCCACCAGTACTGAGGTCTCAAGTCACGATACATCTTGGTAACCCTGAGATGAATTTCACATACTGAATCATGAACCTCCCACATCAAATCCTCACGTTTATCCACTAGAACCCAGACCCTTCCTTGGATATGTAGGATCTTGGCATTACCTATCATCTAAACAAGAGGAGGGTCATCACCTGCCTCACCTTCCCATAGAAATAGGCCTTTTGAATCCCATATTTGCCTCATCCATACTCTATCCAGAATGGTATAGGTGACAACAAAGGATGAAAGAAAAGTATGCCCCTGTTTGTTGTTCACCTCCAGATGCATCTTAGAAAACAACTCCATTAGCTACCACTCACTACTGGCATACTTCACTGCCTATATATGAGTCCTCCTGCTCGGTGTATCAACTAATTCATTGCACTTACAAGGCGTGTAGGCAAGATTTATGTACAAATACTATAGGAACTCCACCCACCTTTGCTTCCTCAAATTCTGATCACGTTGTGTAAAGATATACTTGAGGATTTTGTGGTATGTGCACACCACAAAAAGATCTCCCAGTAAGTAGTACCTTCAACAGTGCAACACATGAACAACTACAGCTAACTCGAGGTCATGTATAGGGTAATTCTTCTCTTGAGGCCTCATCTTCTGAGACCCATACACCACTACTCTATTTCCCTGCATCAGCACTGCCCCCAGCCCAATACCTAAAGCGTCCTAGTTCAATGTATCTTTGGCCCTACATTGGTATTACTAGGACTTTTGCGGATTTCATCCTCCATTTCAGCTATCGAAAGGCTGTCTCATAAGATTCTAACCACACAAACTTTACTCCCTTCTTAGTCAAGCTCATTAGTGCCGCTTCTATGAATGAGATTTCATGTATTAAATTCTTGTAGTGACCAGCTATCCCCAACAAACACCATATTTCAAAAACGTTCTTGGGTTATTCCCAGGAAACTAAAACTCCCATATTCACTAGGTCCACTGAAACTCTTTTCTCTAAGATAGTATGACCCAGGAAGTGAGTCTAATCCATCAAAAAGTGAAACTTTGTGAGATTATCATATAACTAATGTTTCTTAGTGTATTCAAAACGATCTAACGATGGTTGGCATGGTCATGTAGATTGTGAGAATACCAATGACATCATCCACTAAAACCACCACAAAAAACAATCCAGGTAAGGATGGAACACTCGGTTCATAAAAGTCATGAAAACTGTTGGCGTGTTATCTAGACCGAAAGGCATAACAAGATATTCATACAACCTATACTCACAATGAGTTGTAGTAAAAGGTTTTTTTGTAGGTCAAAAATGCACCTAATGATATCCTGACCTCATGTAGATCTATAAGAACATTAGGGCTCCTCAAATCTGATCAAATAGGTCATCTATCTATGGTAATGGATACCGATTTTTAACCATAATTTGGATTAGTTTTTGATATTCCACACATAGCCTAAGAGTTTTGTCTTCCATTTCTATAAAAAGAACCAGAGAACCCCATAGAGATGTGATGGGTCTGATAAACCACTTTTCCTCCCAATCTTCTAGTTTCCTCGAGAGCTCCTACAACTCCTCCATATCTATCTTTTAAGGATGAATGGATACCAGCATAGATCTGGTCCCTAGCTTGATGGAGAACTCCACCCCTCTCTTAGGAGGTAAACCCAAAACAAGTTATCAAGAAACACATCCCTGAAGTGATCAACCAGTGGAGTGAAGTATTCCTGACTCATTTGCTGATAATATTGAAATAAACTAGAAATCTGGGTTTTCATCCTTCTTATCCCATGATTATTAGGTCCTTCTATGCTCACCTGGACATCCCATTCACCCTCGCGAATAAACACTACACCCTCTAGTGATGTGAAAGTCACCCTCTGGCAGTAGAAATCAATGCGTGCTCTATAAGCTATGAGCCAGTCCATCCTGAGAATGACGTCAAACCCTGTCATCTCGAGGACATAAAGAACCTAGATAAAGTGAAACCCTCCGACCTCAAGGGGAAACTCTGTAGAATGGTGTACATCACCCTTTCTGACTCCCAACAATGTGTCTAGCATCAAAACACACTTATAAAAAAAGACAACAATCCCAAGGCTCTTTACCACTCGTGAAGAGGTAAATCTATGAGAGGAACCTGTATAGAAAAGAGAAGATGAAATATTATAATATACTAAAACTGTACCTCTCACTATAGAGGGTCCGAGATCATTCTCTTGTTGGGTCTTTTGTGCTTCATTGGTATGGCATGTACTATAACCCTATAACCCTACATGAGTACTTGAGCTTATCTGCTCTACTGCCTCTGAGAACTCTGTGTTTGGCTACCATGGAAACGACCACCACTACCCTGGCCTAACTAGCCTGCACTACTCCAAATCCCAGCCTGACATAGAGGTGAACAACCTGCTCCTAAACATGAAGTTGGAGGTGACCCCCTACCACTCATAGCTGGAGGGAAGGTCCTGCAAAACCGTTTCATGTGGCCCAACATGCCATAAGTTCAGCACTAGACTGGGTCATGGTCGCATTGATTTTTCATGTGGCCTCTCCTACCACACTGATGGAAAAACACCAATATGCCAGCACCTATAGCCTGAATAGAACTCATGTCATGGGAATCCCCGAAATTATGCTTACTTTTTGAAGATTTAGATCCACTAGGGAAAGAAACAACACTCACATATTCTGTAACACCACCTTCCCTTAGGTTCTGCTCTATAATACGTGCATGATTCACAATCTTAGTGATAGAAGGAATCCAGAACACATTTACCAAGTATCTGATAACATACCAGAGACCTTCCTCAAAGCATCTCGCCCTCAACAGCTCATTATTATGATACATTGGCACAAAACATTGTATTTTCTTAATGTTTTATAAGTATTCCATAACTTTAATCTCACCCTACTTTGGACGAATGAACTCTCTTTCCTACTCTGCTCACAGTGTCATGGGGTAAAAGTATTTGTAGAATCGGGTTTGGAGATCATTCCAACCCACATCAAGAAGCCCATCATCTTGGTTCTGAATGTCACACTAGAGCTTTGCCACTCCATGTTGAATTTAAGTCACAAGCTTGACCCTCTACTTCGGAGGTGTCTCAAGATGCTCAAAAATCACTAACGTGGTCTCTAGCCACTGCTCTGCAACCTATAGTCCACCATCCCCTAAAAACCTAGAAGAATGATGCTGCTAGAACACCCGTGTCAACTCATCCATAGTCAAGTCTAGTTGTGGTGCTCCCTAGAAGGACTGGATATAGAAAAATAAACCTTCACAAAACTGTACCTCGACACCTATGTTTAAAATAGCCTTTGGAGCTGCATCAGGAACTATAGGAAGATCAAGCGGTAGCCTGTGGCCCACCGTCTCTAAATTATGATCATCACATCTACCATGACATACAAATGGAGGTCTTCTTTGTGGAATGTATCTACAATTCCAAACACTTGCCATAGTAAATAAAAACATCAATGCACAAGGCTCAAAAGAGTAGGATAGGTAAAAACCCTCCCATAAACCTTGTAAAACCCACAAACTGCTCCTAATTCCAGCACTATAAAGAGAATAACCATCAAAACACTAGAAACTATGCCTCTCTACCACTCAAAAGCTAGGTCTAGGTCAAGTCTCTATTCAAAATTTCTTGTTATATTTCTATTTCACATTCAGTTATTCAATAAATTTTTACCAAGGGCTTACCAATTTCCGAATCAAAGAGGGCCCATAACACCTCATGAACCCAAAACCTGGCTCCCATCCAAACCAAACATATAAAAAATTCATTTAAACATTTCCATTCCATCGGTGCATCCTTTCCCTATTCATAAAGGCGTATACTCCTTATGGATTGAAAGATGATGTCACACCTTTATCAACTACACCCAACTAACACAAGAGCAGGCACAACTATCATATCAACTATCACAATAACATGAAATATCTATGGCATCCTAGATGGAATGATTTAATTCATGGCATGTGATTCAAAAAAAAATTATACGATGCATGAGATGAAACACCATCATCTCATCGGGTTGAAATTGAAATAGAACAATAAATAGCATCAATAGTAATAGCATGAATCAAGTGTATCAGCCAATAGTGAAATCAAATCAATTGTAATAGTCAAAATCCTAAAATCAAAACACATTTCGAGGAAAGTTGGATTTTACCTATATGCAGGGCAGCTACTCCCGAGCATAGTTTATTACCAAATTCCATTTTCTTCATATCCCTATCTAATGTCACCAAATAGTAAGTCAAACCAGAAAAGAAAAAAATTGCTCTGATATCATTTTGTAACGTCTCGGAACCGGATGCCGCATGAAATGTTGCTCCAAGCCCGGTTGGTCCCAAGGCCTCAAGCGCATCTCCCCAAATTCCAGAGGCTGTCGACTAGCAGTGATGGCCCAGGTGAGTCAGTTTCAAGACTATTCCCTCATTACCTAAGTATCATAGAGAAAGTGAAATATATACAGTAGAAAAAGTTAAATATATAGAAGGCAACTAAAAGTAAGACAAGTGACAAGAATACATAATAATAACCAAAAGTGTCTCATATACAAAAATGATACATATTGTATAGATATTGAAAGATCAGTAAGAATAGTACATGGTAATACAATAATAGTATCCCAAAAAAGAAAAAAAGACCAAAAAAGTTATCCCATCATCACAACACTCACATTTTTTCTATGATCCCTTGCTCGAAAGCCACAATGAACAACCAGCACTAGGGCCCTTCCCCTATCATCACCTACAACCATATAATCTGTTTGGGTCCCCAAGGAGGCCCAAACAGGGTGTCAGATAAACATCCCTGTAAGAAACTACCCTAGTTTATACAGTTGTAACAAAAATTCTACAAATGTGCTAGCAAGTGTAAACAACAGTAAGTAAGTGCATATTCCCATGGCATAAGTCTATCGTAAATAAAAACAGAACAACCCTCAAGGCTATCTGTAAAAGATAGTAAATTTCTAATAAGGTAGCTATAAACAAGTAAACAAGTCACATGACCATGCGTATATCCATCTGTATCCTGCAACCCACATCCATGCTGTATAAAGTGAACTTGTATCCCACATCCATGTCGTCTAGTGAAGTGTAGACCCCTAGGTTTGGATCCAAGGTGTCACAAAAACAAGGAATCCAATTAATTAATATATAAAACATGGAGGGCTGGATCCAAGGAGCATGTTCAAGGATTCAAACTGAGTCCCATGGGAATCCCTGGTGGAAACTAGGTTATGCATGGGTTTAGGTCCTTGGAGTAAGGAAATATCAAGTCCTATGAAAGCCCAAGAAAGCCAGATCTTATAGGGTAGCAAGGCCTAAGGAATCCTACAGAATCAAGACCAATACGGAAGATTCAAGAATAGGAGTCCACTACCATGTTCCAGATCCATGGATATCAGTCCAATTCATATATCAAACCATTCATCAAAGAATTCAATCATTCCAATTAAACATTTATTTACATTTTACTTTATCCACTCACATTAACATGCCCCAGCCATGAGTATACCCACTCATGAAATCCATTCATCATTTAACGGGCATATTGGCTTACCCCCACCCATATAATCCATTTACATGACATTAGTCATTTACATATAGGTATTCCCACCCATATAAACACATTCCATTTAAGCCATGCTATCAAAATAGACAAGGCATAATATGATATTCAACGATCAAGGAGGAAAAACATCCCCTAACAAGATTACTCAAGATATCAAGTCATCTAAGGGATCCCTCTAACTCGAAAGCACAAACACACACCCCTTGGGTGGTTTAAATAAGAATAAACAAGGTATTTCATTAAGGATCACCCCTTAGGTGTCCTCAAAATGTGCAACGGGTACCAACACACCTAAACGGAACCTGCGGGCATCCTCACTAGGTCTGACTACAGCAACTAAAATCTACTCTCTCAAAAAATTGATTTCTCCAGAAAGTCCAACGAATGAAATATTTTCCAAATTCTAGAAAAGCACCATGAAAAGAAGAAGGATAGTATAGACCACCTATCAAACTTCGATAGTAGACAGCTCATCCAGAATCATGTCTTGATTCATCCTGGTTTGGTAGAAATCTGAATAACGAATGAAGAAAGGAATATTAGGTCGTATGATCCAAAATCAAAATAGGATAGTCGTTGTTCAGAAGAATCTAGAATGACTAGAATTTAATGTAGGAATTACCGAAATAGATCTGTAGAGATGGTAGACAATCAAAATGGATGTCGGATGGAGGATCTGGTTCAAAGCCTATCCTAGGTGCCAAAGAGGACTTCCATGGAGGTCCTCTGTGTGTGGGATAAGAAAAACCTGAATCGGTTTAAAAAGAAAATTTAGTTTTTTATTTAAATTAAAAAAAGACACAACAGGGGTCGCACGGTTTACTCACATGGTTTCCCAAACCATGCGGAAATAGTGCACACCTCTCTGCCCAAGATGGACACCCCGCTTGGTTACCCTTCATGGTTTGACTAACCATGAGGCAACCGTTCAGAACCTCTCTTTCCAAAACCTGAAATTTTCAGACCCCTCATGCGATTTTTCTAAACTGTGCACAGACCATGTGAAAATAGTGTGTCAGGCCATCTCTAGCCCAAAACCTTGTTCCTACCTCAAAATAATACCCAAACACTTCCAAAACACCCCTGATGAAGTTAAGCATTCTAATCTGAAAACAAAAGAATTTGTACCTCGTATGAAAAACTAGGTTCTTACAAACATTCGCATCCTATATAAGGGTGTCATGTTTTGATATCAGAACAAAAATATGTTTATAAAACTTATTAGAATACAAATGTAATGAAATGTAAAAGGAATGAAAAATATCTTGTTGCAGAAACTGCTCTAACAGGTGTAAAAGGAGAATGCCTTGAGATTTAGAATAGTTGGTTTACTTCTTTTATGGAAAGATATTTTAAATTGTTACAGAATTTCCATCATTTAAATAATGTAATAGTAAAGCTTAGAAGTGAAGAATCTATCATAATCAAAAGGGTTAGATAACCTATTATTTGGGAAGAAAAGTTATGATCCTATAATTATTTATTTTTTGACGGTTTGATGCATAAAATGTTTAGTATTTACCATATAGTGATGAAAAAAATATAATTATTTTCAGAAAATAAGTATATTTTTTGAAAATAGAGGAATATGGAAACATTGTTTCAAAATTCCAAGGCACAAAAGAAAACGTGTTTCAAGTTGGTAAAGTACAAATTCATGTGAATTAAGAATGATTGAAGAAAATAAATTATGGAATAAAATTATGGGATATATGTTTCAAAGAAACATGATAAATATATATATGACATATAGTGTTCATTTTATTCATGATATGAAAATAAAAAGAGATTGGTCTAACGGAAATTTTTAGAAAGGATAGATTACAAAATCTATATATAAGAATGTTGATATTCCTTCATCTTCACCCTTATAACTTATTCATTTTGATATTTTTTGTTCAATGAGTAAAAAATAGTCTTTCTCAGATAAAAATTGAATTTATTTCATTAATTATTTTACACGCATTACTTGTGATATTTATTTTAAAAATAAATCATAAACAATAAAAATGATTAGTAGTTTTTGGGGAATATACGAGAAGAAATGTGGTCATTCTATGAAGAGTTTGTGAACTAATAATTGTAGTGAATACCATAATGAACAGTTTAGAATTTATGTTCAAAAACAAGTAATTTGGAATGAGTTTGGCACACTATAAAAACCACATCAAAATAGTTCTTTTCAAGGGAATAATAGAATTTTAGTTGAAATGTGGCATAAAATGTTACCTGAACATGGACTTTATCACTACTTTTGTATGTAATCTATGAGGACATATACTTAAATTCATAATTAATTTTTCTATATTCCATTTTCAAATATGAATCCATAAAAAATGTTTTATGATAAGACTACATGTTTAAAACACATAAGTGTTTTTTGGAGTCCCTTAGACATAAATAAAAAAATTTAAAACCCTGGAATGTTTGAATAGAGAAGTGAATAAGGAACATTACATTGATATTCTACAAATAGAAGAGGATATAGATGTCTCAGTAAAGAACTGAGATGAATAGTTGATTAATTTGATATAGATGATCTTGAAAAATATTTTGTATATGTTTCAAAAAATACATGAAGATGAGGAAGATAAAGGGGAAGAAATAATTGTTATTGAAAAACAGGAAAAGTATTATAAAAATGTTATTGGCATAGATTTGGAAGAAACAGACACAACTATTTCTATTGATGAGGAAGAAAATTATATATCTTATTCTAAACAGAGGAAACATGTAGATGCAAAAAAAATTATTGGTCATTAATGTCAAAATGATCAAATAATAAGAGCGTCAAATTTTTTACACATACATCATTAAATTCAAAATTTTGGCTGAAAGATGTTAAGGAAGCTTTTGATATTTTTGAATAGATTCAATCTATGAATAATGAGTTGTATTAAATTGAGAAAAATTATTTGTAAGAACTCTTACCTAAACCAGTTGAAAAAAATATCACTGGTAAGAATTGGGTGTTCCAAAACAAGATGAATAAAGATGGTGATTTGAAATAAAATCAATTAAATATTGGTCTAAAATGTTACTAAATAATTGATGGTAAGAATTTTGATGATACTTTTTCTCCGGTGGAATGTTTAGAAACAATTAAAATATCTCTTGTAATTTATTCAGAATGAAGATATAAATATTTCAAGATGCTTATTAAGTGATCTTTCATGAATATAGAACTTAATGAAAACATGTATGCTGAAAATCCAATTATTTTTTATTGGAAAAGATTAAATTTATCTATTAATATTAAATACAAATTTGTATGGTCTAAATCATGCTCCAACATCTAGATATTCCAATTTGGATACCTTCATAAGAATGTTTAACATCAAGAAAGGAAGAGTTGATAGTAATCACTACATCAAATTATGTCAAAATATTTCCCTCACTCTTATTTTTTATTTTGATGATAATTTATTTATTGGTAATGAAGAAAGAACATTTGAAAGGTTCACTGAAGGTAAACATATGGGGTTTGAAACGTCCATTCATGTTAAAATGAAATAATTTATTGGGTTACATATATCAAAAATGAAGAAATAAATCTTTCCTTATCAATATAAAATGCTAAGTAATATCCTCAATTTCTTTTATAGATAATTAAAAACATGTTTCCCCTCAAAGTTTGGTGAGAACCAAGATGAAAAAAGATGTATATTATAAGGGAGACGAATCTAAATAGATTCAAATACCAACTCGTAGTTTTTTATATGACTCCCATAAGACATGAAATTGTTTATGTTATTAAATTATGTTAAAGATTACACAATGATCTAAATGAATCAAATTTAGTGGATAAAAATGAATTTGTAGATATATCAAAGTTAGAATACATTTTAGAATCAACATTGACATATACATAATAATTGATTTGTTTGGATATATGAATGTGGATTGGGAGGGAAGTGTAGATGATAGAAGATTCACATTTGCTGGTGTTTTCCTTCTAGGATATTGTTTTTTGGGTTGGAATACTATGAAATATAATTAAGAATATATTAGAACAGCTAAAGATGACCACATCATTTCTATTAAAGATTTAACAAAACATATGTGGATGAAGAATCAGTGGAAAGTTATAATTGTTGAAATAAATTTACCTATTATCTTGGGTTGTGATTATAAGATTTATCAAAAAATATATAGTATAAAATTATCATTAAAAACATATTGATATCAAATATATCTTATCAATGATCATGTGGAGAGGAATGAACTAATGTTGGTGTATGTTCCATCATCAAAACATATTGATGATATTTTCACAAAACCATTACCAAATGTGGAACTTTCAGTCTGAGGTTGAAAATGGGTGTCCATCTTATTTCCATCCATGTTTGTTGCATTTTTTCCCATGTCTCATCAAGTCATTGGATAGTGCTATTAAGGGGGAGAAAAAAAATATTGTATCAATCTATCTATTATTATGTCTTAAGACTTTTAAGGTAGAATGTATTTTGGGAGAGATGTGGGTAAAATGTTAGATGATATTCTATTAGTGTAAAGTGTTTTAATATTTTGTTGAAGTGGTAATTGGAATTTTTTTGTTTTACTTGAATAAATAATTTGTGAAGAGATAAAATGTTTGACATGAGATAAAGATTCGTTAATAACTACATTTAAACATCATGGAATTTCAATAAATTATTCTTGTTTCCTACAATGAGTTTGATCACATAGGATTATAATTATTTAATAGTGTTACATTTTTTAAGGTTAGAAATTTTAGTGATTTATGAGCCTGAGTTGAAAACAAAAACCAAAAGAGGATATTGTTGGGGCTAATTTAGAAGAAAATTTTATCAGATGTTCAAAGAAGTTTGTTATGATTATTTTATACGATTTTTTTCATTAAAAAAGTAATTCACATTGAAATTTTTATTTATTAGATGAATGGAGTATAATAATTAATTATTCTGATATAGTTTCAATAATAAATTCCATCAGCTTCAATTTTCCTTTCTAAATTAGCTTTCGGAGTGAAGTGGTTTTTATAATCACATTGGGCCTAAAATGATGGTTTTCATTGCTATGAGAAGTTATATCAAAGTTTTAATGCCTTTCATGAAATTATATAGAAAATATGATGATTAATTTCTATTTTATAAGTCTTAAATAACAGAATTTGTCTGAAAAATTTTTGATCTAAGCATTTTGAATGAAATGTGGATAAATGGTTTGGTATATAAGACAATGTTATTCTAGTACTAATAATCTCAGCATCATGAAGAAATAATGATACAAAAAAATTATGTAAAAGAAGAGATCATGATGTCCAAGTCTTCTTATCTATGTTCATCTGTGTTAGAATAACCGAATATAGAATTTTTCTAAATGCTGCGTTGTTTTGGTGTTGCTAGAGCCAAAATTTTACCTAATGTAATTATTGATTGAAACATATGATTGAATAATCTATCAGACTTTATAATCCTTTTAATGAACGATTTCACAAGATTTACCATCAGTTTTAATGAATCTGGATGAAAAAGAAGTGTTTGTTTACACCTGTTCATTGTACACTGAGTTCCACCAGTCCATCGTAGGTGTTTTGACACTAATCCATTAGAAATAGTATTGATAACAAAATTTAATTATACACAGAGTGATATTATATGAGAAATTCTGTTTTGGAACTAATTAATGAAAATATCAACATATATTGATCCATCTGATGGGATTATATACTGCTCAACCGTATTATCATCAAATTTGCAGTCAAACACTCTCTTTAGAATGATATTTTCAGGTTGTGTTATTTTTAGTGGGTTAAGAGGAAAATATATCATGACATATTGTCCTTTTGTAAAAGGCACATCATACTTTTATTGACAGTAATATATCAAATTGAAATAAAAGACTGATTTATGAGACATAGTCGGGCATTGATTAGTTATCGAATAATGGACATCACCTGACACATGTATCCAGTTGTTTGAGGATTTTATAGAAAAAAGACATAAAAGGTGAAATGTTTTGAACCCAAAAATGAAATGATTTAATGGGTTATTTGATGTATTTTAAAGGATAAATGATTTATATGGAATATCATCTAAAAAACCTGATCATTATTAGATGAAACTTCTAATGAAACAAATGTTTAATAAAGTTGCAACAATGTTAAATGAAGAATTGTTTCAATGTTTCATTTGGTATAATATATCATAATTGTTTTATTTAGATTTTCATGTTTTCATCATATTTATGAACAATATAAAAATTAACATAGGTATCTTACAGAAGAATTGCAATTAATTATAATGAATTTTGATTTTGTGAGAAGAATTAAGAACTTTTTAGAGGAATCAATAAGAGTTTAGATGTGATGATGTGGTTAATGATTAAGTCTAAATTAATGTTAAATTTGATTTTGTGTAAATTTTGTTGAGTAGGAAAGTAAAATTGGTTTACCTACCACATCGCTTTTGGATCACCAATAAATATAATTAAGTACAAAATACTATCATAGAACAAAAGAATTATTCACATGAGGGGATAGAAAAATATCTAATCGTTTCCATATAGAGTTTTCCAACAAAACATCCCTGAACATAAGAATGCTAAGAAAGAGTTAGAGTTCATTGTTTTATGGATTGGACAAATAAATTAGATAGAAGATTTTGGGAATGATAGAAGTTGTTCAAAAATGTTTCTAGAGTATATTTTTATATTTTTTTCTAGATTGAAGAATCAGACTGATACATCTGAATGAGTTGTGATACATATTTCAGAGAGGATGTTTATGCCTACTTTAGGGTAGAAACGTGAATATGTGAGTCTAGATTAATTATAAAAGTTGACTAGTTTGAAGGAGCATAGTGACATTTTCAGAATCAATCTGTTTTGGTTCCTTAACATGTTACACAAACTTTTTTGACATCATTTGTTCTTGAAGAATAACAAGTACCATTGTTTTGGAAATATTTATACACATGTTAGAGGGAATTTAATACTTTTTTATCCACACAAATGGTTTTCTATAGTGTATTGTGTGGCTATTATAGCATTTACAAACCATATCAATACTAGCTACTCTTATTGAGTTTTGAACCTTGTATATTCTTGTGTTCTAGTGGATGTGTGAACATTTTGTTTAAAAAAATGATAATTCATTAATAGGAGCCACATGTTGATTTTCATGAAAAAAAATAAAACCACAGTATATCACTGATTATTCAACTCCCCATATTAGTGAAAGATTGATCCTGGTTGGGCCTTTTAAATCGATCCCCACAGGTGTGAAACTTACACCTGCTGTCACACATGAAAAGAAAATTGAATGATTTTTCAATAAATAATAAAAAATATAAAATATATTAGTTGGTATGTCTACATTCCATAAAGAGATAATGTACCAAAATCAAATAGGTAAAACAGTCCACAAATATTACTTCATCCAGAGACACAACATTTTCCATGGATAACATCAGAATAGTCAAGAAATAAGTGGTTCACATCTCCACCGATTACATCTATAACACCCCTGTATTTTAATGTATTTCATGAAGTAAAAAAATCCATTAGATTTTAACATAATAACATTTTCATTGATATCATATATGAAACAAAACACTGAGCATGATTGACCCGTGAAATATACTACTTAAGTATGACTTTTATAACCTATCAATTAAATTAGAGGGTACTAATATGATTAAATAAATTATGAAATATTTATAAATTTCTTACCAAATATAAATTTTTATATAGTTTCATAATAAATAAACTATCAACTTCTATTAAAAAACATTTTACTTTCAAGGAAATATGTTTTCATAAAAAATGATTTTTATTGCATTTTTCAGGGAAATAATATATTTATTTTGTTGATATTTTTGAAATTTTATTTTTTAAATTAAAAAAATTAATTTTATTATCAATATTAACATAATGTGAAATTTTAAGATTTTTCATAAAATAATTATTTTTCTATTGGCTAGTGATAAATATAGATTCTTGTAAAAACTATCATTTATTTTTAACAAAATAGGTAATTTAAAACTCCCAATATTATTTTAGTATTATTTTAAGTAACATAAGTATTATTTATTTAAATTTAATTCAATTAATTTAATTTAAATCATCTTTAATTTTTGTTTTAATAAATAACTATTTTTAGGTATTAAAACACGTTTCTCAAAATGATTTTAGAGTGAATAACTTTTATATATTGTTAATGATTAAAATAACACCTAATTTTGATTTTCATTAATATAATGTATGAAATTTATCTCTATAGATATAAAATTAAATTAATTATTTTTACTTTTCTTATAGTTTTTATAAGATCGTCTTATACTTGAAAAATGAATTTCTTGAAAAATAGTTTATCAACATGATTACTAGTTTAATATTAAATTAAACTCTACCAAATATGTGAGATTAATATAGTAAAATGTATTAAATATTTTTGAATTATAGTAATTAATATTATCTAATAAGGTCAATATAAATTTTTACCAAATTAATAGTGAAAGTATTTAAAATTAATTTTTGTTGTTAAGGTGAAAACAGGTTGACTAGTTGTAAATAAAATAAGATAAGGTTTAAAATGACATAAAATATTTATAAATACCATTTTATAGACATATTTCATCCATATAATCTCTAATGTTAGATAATAACCAATTTTTAATCATTGTGTCATGTGAAAAATAAGGGTACACTTTATTCTCTTAAAAAATTACATGTGTTTACCCTCCCACATATATAAAATTCCACCCCATCTCTACTCATAAAAAACCCTAAAAATCTGATCATCCACAAAATACACTTGTAAATTATTTAATACTCTTCCATCATGCTATTTTCCATGTATTTATCATAAGTCCATCCTTGAAAAGATATTAGGGGAAACCTAAATATTTTGTCTGAAAAATAGGTAGCATTTCATAATGAATATTTTTGTGTTTCTTCTTCCACCTCCATGAAATATTATTAAATAATAATAATATAATTACACAATAATCTCCCCTATAATGATAAATTATTATTTTAATGTACTAATCTGCATCCACCTTCTCTTCCATCATGTGAGAAACGAAACTGTTGATCGTCTGTATGACATACTACCACCTCGTGTACTAGGGTAATTCATTTTCAATCGCCCCATTTAATGTCTATATATAATAATGGATTTAATATATGTTTATCATATTTCAAATGTTATATAATTAAATAATTATTATATACCGTATACCTTGTTATATTTTGTGGAAAGGCTGCTACGATAACATCGCTCATGTGGACGGCAGAATGCCACCTCTCTAAGCGATGTGATTCATTTTTCACTTACCCATTAAATAGTATATATTAAGGATAAATTTAAAGAAAAATTTTTATTTTTATAATATAAACATAGTTGTTAAATTATAACATGACTTCTAACTTTTTACCATACAACCCATCGGAATACAATAGTGTCACTCATATGGGTAGGGGAATTCCACCTCCTTAACTAATATATGTATTTTTCATTAATTTTTTATATATATGGTAATAAGGATAGATTAAAGGAATATATATTAAATATATGATATGATAACTATATTAGAAAATTTAATATTTATATAAATTTATTTCTTTCAGTCAATCGATGAAAAAATAAAACAGAGTCGATGTATACATAAGGCCTACAATCTCCATGAACGATGTAACTCATTTTAAAATATATATAACAACTATCGTAAATATAAATATGTTTAAAGTTGATATATATGTTTTTGAAATCATTATTATCATTATTTAGATGTTGTAGCCATATCAAATATAGAAGGAGTGAAACTACCAAACCAAAATATTTGTTGAAAATTAACAGGTTATCACTCCAAATATTGATTTTTAAAATGAATAGCTTATAAAAAGGTGATAAATGGTTGTATATAAATCATATATGGTATGATAGATATGATTTATGGTTTTAATTATGTTTATAACAAATCCATATTTATTATACAAGAGTTATAGATAGGTATGGAGGAAACTGTACCAAAGGTAAGGGTTTCTCGTCTCATATTTACTTTCGTGAGACATATGTCATATTTAGAACATATTTATTTTAGGTGGTGTATAAATTGGAAATTAATTTGTAATTTCACGAATATTATTATTTTAATGGATTTTAATTTTTAATTTTTTGTTATTTCATTAATAGGTCATGTATTTTAAATGTTACCAAAGCGGTAGGGGTAAATTTCCAAATCACATCATTATTGAGGATTGTTTATTTTAAAAAATACATTAGGGGAACTATTTTATATATTTATCTTAACTCTACTGTATTATACTATTAATTCTATATTCAGGAAGATTTTATTTAATCTACCACTTTTCTCTTATTGGTACTTATAATAATTAAGCAAATATTTTTATGAAAATAAAACTTCAATTCTCCCTTCGTTTAAAAATGTTTTTTCTTTTATATCCATGTTTTTAGAAAAAGATTTCAAAATATTTATTTACACTATAAAAATTATTTTTTAGAGACATTTTTACCCACATATTTATTTTTTTGAAAGTGGTTTGAAATGAAACTTATTATTGTTTTCTAAATGAGGTATATATTTTCTGTTACCGAAAATATGAATGTAGTCACTGTATAAACGTGTATGGCACGAAAAAAATAATATCATCGTGAAAAATAAATGGTATCCATATTATACTATATTTTTCATATGTTATTTTCTATGTAAATTATTTCCCTAATATTTTATGAATTTTATGTTTTAGAAGGTTGTTTTCAATTTGGAATGTGTAATATCCTTAGTGTTGTTTTTACGGATATTTCCATAGAATTTATATTCATTGATGACAGTAACCATTTTTCTAATTAAGCTCTACTAGAGAAATTTAGTAAAGAAATAATATTTATTATTTATCAAGATTATATATTATAATTTTGACAGGATATGTAGTATTGTTTTACCATTCAATATATTACCTTAGATGATATATGATTATGTTTATTGATTGGGATAAGTATTAAAATTTCATATGATAGTTATTTTATGAAGGTTGTTTTTGTTGATTAGGTTTCATTTAATTAACATGGGTAATGAATAGGACTTATTAAGTAATTGTTGGGGTCATGAATCACATATCTTCTTAATGCATGAGTATATCTCATGAGACAAACATTATTGGGTATCGACTAAGGCCTTACCAAATTAATTTGTTTGTCTTATTATAAGGACTTGGATGTATTTATTTCTTATCAGAAGGAATCGATGATATATTTTAGATGTATAAAATTATGAATTCCTTCATTTTGAGATTATTTAATGGTTTATATGAGATTATTTGATTAGTTATGATATCTATGGATATGTTTAAATCTCATGTCCTTATGTATATGGATTTACATGATCATTGTTTATTAATATTGTTTTATTCTCATGTTATTGTTTAAAAGTCACGTGTTTTAGTTATGTACCTTTACATATTGATTATATTTATTTATTAACGATATATTCTTTTATACTTATACCCTTACAAAGAATTTCAGTACACCAATTTGATAAGATCTATTTCCCCCTATATACTTGGGAGTGATTTATACTTGATATGCATGGATATAGTAATGAGAATAATAGAGTTCTCAAAGAAAACACTTTGGGTATTTTATGATTTAAATATAAATGTGAATTTCAAGTAAGTATCTATTTTTCTAAGTCAATAAAAATATTCTATCTTTTTGGATGTGATCTATTTTATCAATTAAGAATGTATTAATGTGACCATAGACATTATGCTACTAGCTTCTGATTATTTAATGTTTTTATTATAGATGTTTTAGAAGAAACCTTGAGATCTAGATTTGGAAAAACATAGATTATGGAACATGACACTATCACCATATTTATGGATAAGTATTATTATAAAATAACATCTAAATGTTTTGGTAAGATAGATATCACATGGTTTAACTATTAATACAACCTTGTTTGGATACTACAAGTAGACATGGTTATGGAACACTATATAAAAAATGATACTAGAGTTACAGATGTATTTTCAATTGAAAAACATATAACCATAATGGGTTGGTTGGCTCAACCCATTAGCAATAACCTGACCTGAATAGAGTTTCTTGTTGATCCACCAAATGGTGTAATAATGATAAACCACTCCCTGATTCAGTAACCTCCATCATTTAATGGACTAAAAATACATCTATTGCTAATAAATAGATATATTCCATGGATAATATATTTCTATTGTAACACCCCATGCTTCTATGGTACGCTTCTCTTTGAATAATGTAATAGTGTGTGTTGTACGCAACATCGAGTTCTAACACACCACAACCAATCAAACTAGCTGTTATGAATAGTAATTGCCACGTTTTGAAATTTATAGATTTTATTTTTTCAAAATGGACTTCATTTTTGGATTCGGAATATCGAAATTAGCTTAGGGTGAATTTTTGGTATTTTTCTGAAAAACTTCATATTTTGATGAATAGTGAAACCACTATTTAAAAGTGTGTAATGATTCTCTTATTTTACTAATTTAATTAACCAAAAATATGGAATGATTTAAAAGAAATTTATATTTTATGTATCGATAAAAAAAATTAAATTTATTTATTTATGGTTACTTCTCATATTTTTATTACAAGATCATATTATTCTTGTAAAAAGCATTTTTGAAAACCCATTTTATCGACACATATGTTTGTATAAATTAATATTAAATAAATCCACAAATATGTACTTAATTTAGTAAAATGGATTAAATATTTTAAATAATAATAATTAATATTATCTAATAACTTCAACTTAAATTTTAACCATAATGAATAGTGAAGATAGTAAAAATGGATTACTGTGGTTTCGATGGAAACGAGTTTACCAAGAGATAAACTAAGAAAATATGAGTTAAAATAAAATAAACCTTTTCCAAATCCTAGTTAATGGTCATATATAAACCTTATCACCTTTCATGCCCAATAATATACCATTTTGGAGCCTTTTTCATGTGAAAATACGTAGTACATATTAATCGTTTCAAATATTCTATGTGTGTCTGATCCCCCACTTAGAAAATACCACCCTATCTCCTCTCATATTCACATATCAGAAACTCATTTTTAGCCAAACCCAACAAAAAACCATTCCTTACTCCTCTATGAAAATCCTATATGAATTATTCTATTCATAAATCCTTCCTAGGTTTTATTTTGGATCAAACGTAAAGATGTTATCAGAATAAGAGATAATGTTCTAAAATAAGCATTTTATTTTCTTTATTCTCTCACATCCTTAATGTATTATTTTATTAGAATAATATACTAATAAAAATATATTTGGTAAAATCATATGTTATTATGTTAGAGTAATTACCAACATACATCTCCCCTCCCATCATGTGGGTCACCAAACCGTCTATCATGTGTTTGGTGGACTACCGCCTTGCGAACCGACATAATTCATTTTCAATCACCACCGTTCAAGGACAAATATAATGATTGGTGTAAAATAATTTTATGATATTTATGAAATTTATATAATTATTTCATTATGATATCACATATAATTTCTTACTTCCCATTGAATGGGGGATATGATAACGTCGCTCTTATGTATGATAGACTACCAATTCATGAGACAATGTGATTCATTTTTCACATACGCTTTTCATGGAAGATAATAAGAAAAAATAAAAAAAAATATATGATATTTCTGACCTGAAAATAATTAGAGAAACCAAAAATAAAATATAATTTATTTAATTTAAACCCATCAAAATATAATTGGTTCGCTCTTGTGTGTGGAGGACTACCACCTCGCAAACTAATGTGGTATATTTTTCATTATAGTTTTACAATAATGGTAATAATGATAGAATAAATTAATATTTATATATGTGATATAATTAATATTATTTATGGTTTAATTTTTATATACCGTTATTTTATTCCATTCATTGATGAAAAATGAAGAGAGTGTTCATGCGTATATATGACATACCATCTCTATGAATGGTGTAACAAATTTTTCCAAAAATATAACTTTCATAGATAACATGATATATTTATATAATTAACTTTTATATTATTTATATAATGATTAATATTATGGTTTTGATTTAACCAAAATCAAATATAAGGAATGAACCAACCAAACCAAAATATATGTAAAAACGAAGCTATTATCCCACAAAACAGTGATTTTGATAAAGAATAGTTAATAAATGGATGGAAAATGTTTTTAAGTAAATAATAAATGGTATGATATATATTTTTTTGTATATTAAATAGATTTATAATAAATATATATTTATTATATAAGAGATACAAATGCATATAAAGGAAATGGGACCTAAGGTGAGGGTTTCTCGTCTCACTTTTACTTTTCTGAGACATAAGTCATATTCGGCCCTTATTTATTTGTTATGGTTTATATACATCTCTTAGATATGATTTATCATTAATTTAATTGTTCTTAAAATAATTTAATATTTCATTTTATGTAATATATTTCATGGTTTTTATAGTATAAAAGTTTCCAAAGCATTGTGGTTTTATTTATTAATATCATCATTATTCAGTCATGCATAACTTTAAATCTCCGTTGGGGGAACTATTTCATACATATATCATAAACCTATTATATTTTCCCATCCTATTCTTATTCATTAACAATTCAGGTAATAATACCTATATTTCTATCATTGTTTATAAAATTATTGATAAGAAGTTTTTATGCATATCTAGATTCATTTGTCCCTTCTAATGAAAGTGATTTTTTCCTTCAAAAACGTTTTTCAGAAAATATTTTCAAAATTTGTTTAAAATTATAATAAATATTTATTAAAAAGATTAAACAAATTTTAATTTTTTAAAATTAATTTTGATATGAATGTTCATGTCATTTTCCAAATACAGTACATTTTTTCATTTTCTGAATATTTGATATGAATATCATTCTTAACATGTATCAGATGAATCTATTTTTTCCCTCATAAACACTAAATATTTTCGATCACACGTTAAAATATTATTATTTTATTTTAAAATAAAATTATTTTTGAAACATTTATTAAATGTTTAATTTATGAATGTTTTTTTGAATTGAAGTTCTTATTATCCTAAAGAATAATTTTAATGATCATATCATCGAATTTATATTCATAAATCAAAAAAACCTTATAATAATTATAATAAATAGGGTATATGTGGTAATTAAACCATCCTTATTATTTATATGGATGGTTTATGTTTGTTTTGTTTGGATAAGTAATATTTTTTTACCACTGACCATATTTCACTAAATTGTTTTTGATTTATTTTATTTACTGTGGTAATTATTAGCATTATATATGCTACTTTTTAATATTAATGTTTATATTCATTATTATTCCCACATTTCATTTGAGGAATTCATTAGACTAATTATGTGAATAGTGGGGTTCAGTATTACATATCACTTTGATGCATCAGCTTGTCTCGTGATAAAAACTAGCACATGTGTTAATCAATCCCATAACCATTTTTGAAACTATATTTGGAAGAGGTCTTGATGAAATATATATATAGCCATGATAACTAGATGATATATTATAGATGTGTATAATTATAAATTCCCATATATTTAGTTTAATTATGGAGGTCCATGTGATTATTTTATTATTTATAACATCCAACGAAAAATTTAAATCGTATGTGATTATTTATATAGAATTATGTTATCACAATGAATTAATACCATATTATGGCATTTTTTTAAAAATCAATGTTTTTTAGTTATTTTTTCCATTTTTTATTACGTTTTTTATTTATTATATTTTCAATTATATTACTACCCTTACTGAGTTTCTATGATAACCCCTTTCTTGTATTTTTCTATAAAGGACACCAATATGATTTTTATGATTATATTATGGAGATATGATATGTTTAATAATGGATATCTCAAATAAAAATTTATGAGTAATTTTTTCATAAAATAAATGTGAATTTTATGTATGTATTGTTTATCCAAGACTACTAAACTATTATTACTTTTGGGATGTGATCTCTTATATATAACACAAATTTAATAATGTTACTACCCACTCTAGGATACTAGGGATTGGGTACTTACAACATACATCACTATAGGTCCCAAAAATCAAGTACACCCACAGCATTTAAGTGCTGTATTACATTTTCCCTAACCATGTATTTTAAAATCTCAGAATTCCTAAAAAAAGGTTGGGTCTGAGCTGAAAAACCTAGTAGGGTCACACCACGTGTTCTATAATCAATTATCTATTAATAAAAAATATTATTTCAATTTAAATTAAATAGTAAAATCAATGAAATCAATGTCTTGTTTATAATAAATTCATACAACTCGAAAACATAGAATATATATCAAAACTGTATTAAAGAAACATTTTATAAAAAAAAATTATATATGAAAACAATGAGAAATAAAAAACTATATAATAAATTACATGTATAATCAAGAAAAATATATCATAGAACCATTCTCAAAAGCCTATTGGTTTGTTAATTTTGGTCCATAGGATCATCACATTTCTCATTTATCATAACAAGACATGATATTTGTAAACACTCACATGAAAAATCAATGGTAGGATACCATTATAGGTAGTCAATATACACACCAATATGGGGTACCATTATGGGGAATCATGCTAAAAATTGATTAGTTATTATTTTCATTGTCAATCAATTCTAGGTCCTAATTACCTTAAACTATACAGGATAACATTTTTTCAATAACAAATTAACTAATCTATCATGGGAAAATAAATAATTCCAAAAAGGGTATGAATGACAGTTCAAATGCCAATAATATATTTTCGATAAGGTTTTCCAATTCCAGAAAGAAATCTTAGGTCTTAATAAATTCAACCCCTTTAACATCATCATTCATTTTAAAACTATTTTCTAAATAACTTCATCAAATAATTTCATCAAATCCATATTCAAATAAGGAAATATTTTTTTCTAAAATCCACAGAACAATTTCAATTCCAATGAAATTGGAAGTCTTTAAAAATTATATTCACTTAGAAAACCAGAAATTGAATTATATCAAATATGTGATTAAAAATAATTTAAAAACTCATTTCAAATCAGTCATGCATCATTTAGTTTCAATTTTAGAGTTATTCCCTATAAAAAATATACCATTAATGACACAATCAAATCAAAAACGTCATCAATAATTCCAATGATAATGGATGATGAGGAGATCAAAGAATAAACCCTAGAATTTTTACCCAAAAAATAGTTATTATATACCATAATAAAATGATGATCTATCACTCTATAAGAATGAGCGAATCTAATATCAGTAGGAACCCTAGAAGAGGATATTTGCATACCCGATGAGGAACCACTGAGATCACCAATTCATCTATCTACAATTAGAAGTGGCTGATGAAGTAAAAAAACACATTGAGAGCCTCCAAAGACCAATGAATCATATTAGGGTCAGATCTTGGTTTTTATCATCTTAAATGAGGGTCCTTGAATTTTAATATAAAATTTTCAGAGAAATAAAAACTGTGTGCAGTGTTTACTACACACATTATATAGTTAGTTGTAATCACACACATTAACTATCTTCAAATACTAGAATTCCATTCTCGGCCTGTGGATTTGCCACCTAATTAGATTGTTTTTCTCCAACTATGAAAACAATCACTTACCTAGGGTGAATATTTTATATGAGAAAGATTCGAGGTCTGTAAAAAACAATGTATCCCCTTAAAGTGGATTATAATAATTTATATGGTTTTCTAGGCCAAACAATATGGTTTTCCCTAACCTTGTGATAATCATTCACACCCAATTGGTATTCACTGATTATTGAAAAAAAATTCCAAAATAACCCCAATGAAAGACTCAACAATAAAAGATCAATAAAAATGTCAAAATATATCTAAAATCAAGGTAATAGGATGTTAATGTGAATGATACTTATAACTATGAATCCCAAACAAGTTAATGGCCATGTGGGTAACATCCCCGACCCATTATCCCCTAACTGGTTCCCCAATGTAATGCGCCAAACCTAGTTATTGAGAGTCAGTGCATTATTTTAATATGTTGGCATGATTACAAGGAATCATGTCCCGAAGGACTGACCAATTTATAAATCATGGAAAATAGATTACATACATTAATTTTACATTACACATTCATACATAAAACACAACATAAATAATCAGTACAAAACGCCATTATTCCTCTAGCTTAATCATGTATATCAAACAAAATACACGTCTTGGAATCGTAGAAAAACAAAACCTAAAAAGGGGTGAGCTCAGATGCTCAGCAATGGTATATAATTTAGAGGAAGCTATAAACATTTTTTGAAAATATGTTTTATAAAAACAACATCATTTTATATATAAACTTAAATATAATATAGGGAAAATAAATCAAACATTACAATATAAACATGCACATGGATATTCTAAAAATGGAATAATCACATGTGATAATTAATTTCATAATAACGGAATTCCTAACTACGGACATCATTACAACACAGTCAAGGCCCCCTGCCAAGACTACAAATTAATTTTTTGTCACGGACTTATGCCAAGATAGTAGTTTGTCTCATTGGACCCACCTATGCATCGAGGGGATATAGTTGGCCCCACCCATCACAAACTAAGTCCATTTCATTCTTCATATGAGAATTTTGAAACATAACATAAACTTTCATATTAAAATTAGCATACGAAATGTCAATACTTTAGCCATTAACCATGAATGCTATAAAAATATCACATCCAAAGTAAACAATATCATAACTTATTCTATACAATATAAAATATTTTATTATAATAAATCAACCTCAACCACTAATAATATCTAGTGAAAGATGTTGATATAGTTGACAATGATTAGTAAAATTCTTTGAGTGAAATACCCCATTTTCATGATATCATTTAAAAGTAACACAATTTATAAAGGAATACATTTAGAAGATATTTTTGAAAAACAGTGTTCCATACCACATTGAAATTTTTTTAAGGAATTAACATTTTAAAACATTCATGTCCATATAAATAAATCCTTAAATCCATTTTGAAAACATGGACATTATTGAAAAATATTTTGAATAATAAATATTTAAAACATTTTAAATGATGTTTTAGTTATAGAGTACCTTAAAAATAATCCTTTTGAATAGTCTTTTATGAAACATAGACATGGATAATAAGTATATCCTAGTAAAAACATACACATAAACAATCTCGAATAATTAAGAGATTGTAGAATTATCCATTACCATACACTATATTTTGGTCGAGGGTACATTTAACCTCTTGTATAGTAACCATAGTATGTTATTAAATTATACCAAAACCATATTCATATTTATTATATCATACATGATTCATTTATGACATTATACTACCCATTAAATAATGATTTTAATGTTAAATAAACATTTTGGGTAACAATCGCTTTCTTTATCATTCATGTTTTAACTTGTAATTATTGATCATATGATTTAGATAATGATTTAAATAAATCAAGAATATAAAACATGATTTATATATGGTATATAATAAAAATATAAATATGTATAATATATAGATATATGAAATAGAAAACACTGTTTATGGAGATGGTAGGCCATACCTATACATAAATGTTGTTTCCATTTTCATATCGTATTGAAGTGAAGTAAGTGAATAAGATATATATATATATAAGTAAATATATATATATATAGTCGAATTATTATGTCATATACTACATACTTATTAATAATATATTTTCTTATAAGCAATGTTGAATAGTGAACTTGGAAATTAATCTCATCGTGTCGTGGTGACAGTAAGATGTATGTACACACGAGCGACAATATCATTTCCTTAATGATTAAATGGTGTTTAATTAGATGGTATATTAATTATATAGAGAAATTATCATGTTATAATTATATATATATATATATATATATATATATATATTACTCAATATTATATCCATCCAAAAAACATAATGTTTAATAACAAATTACACCACGGTGTGGAGACGGTAAGTCGTACGTACGCGCGCATGGTGACATTTTAATTCATAGGATGGATAAAATAATGATTATGGTTGTACCATATTTATAATAACATCACAGTATGTATATGTTACTGGATTTATTATTTTGGTATGGAAATAACATAGAAAGGGAATGTAGAATACGAAAATATCTTTAAAAGAGGTGATAAAATAATTACCTCTTCTTTGGGTGTTTTTGTTATTTGAACAAAAGGGATCCTTAGGTTTGTATTCTGTTAAAGGAAGGTCCTCATGGTTGAATTGAGGGATGTTTGGAGGAGATTTGGTCAGAGGTTGGCCAAGCCAAATGGATTTGGAGGTGTGATTTTTAGTGAAGGAGAAGTACCCTTTTATAAGAGATTTGAGGGTCACTTTAGGAAATGTTTGAAATTTTTTTTATTATAAAATAATTTTCGGTTTCTAATGGCTCATAAATTATTTATTTATAAGGTAACATGGGTATGGGACGAAATTATCTCAACCAATAGGTTTTAGACAAGATAAGATCACTATAGTAACCATATCTTTTAGATTATACTCTTAGTTAAATACCATAACCTTTACCATGTCCTATTGTATTATTATAAAAAATGGTTAATAAACTTACAATAAAAAGCCAAGAGAACCCCATGTGGTTCTTTATTGATATATATAACCTTATATAAGTCAATTTTTTGAACCATAGATTTTTAAAAATATTATACCAATTAATAATATAATATTTGTTTTAAAAACTAATTTAAGTCAATTTTAACACTATTTGGTATTTTGTTTTTGTTGAAGTCATAAAAACATTATCACTTAAAAAAAATTATTTAATCAACCCTAACATGTCATATTATCCTTGAAAATTCTTGTATGGCATCAAAATATTAAATTATCATTTATTTTTATATTTATAATATCAATTATTTTAATCTTTTATTGACAAAGTAATTATTGCATCATCATTGTGTCATAAATAAATTTAATTATTTAATCAAGAAAAAATATAAATAAAATACTATTATGTAGGTAATCGTTTTTGATTTTTAATTAACATGTATAGTCTAATTTATCATATTAATAACCCTATATAAAAAATGTTTTAGTTATTAAACTTTGAATTTAACAATTTTAACTCTTCTTTAAGTAAAATAAAAATAAATGTCATAATCTAATCCATGTGGACCAAAAGGATCATATTTTATTCCTAAGGATATTTTTGGTTGAAAAAAATTTATCCAATATAATTAGGACATGTGTTAGAGAAACTATAATATCATATTTACCGTTAATTACCCAATTTACTATTAACTGTGGTAAATAAAAGTCAAATGATACTATTCACAAAAAAATTATTTTCATCTTATTGAAATAAATTTCACTTACTGATGTCAACTGTGTCTCTCAGATTTTTGAAATTCAATTCATAGAGGCGGTAAAATTATGTTTCTTGCAAATTTGCAAATGTGCCTAGAATGTGGGTAAAAGACCTTAAAGAGTTGAATAAAATTTTATTCATCTAGTTGTATTATAAAATGAATCAAATGAATTACATTGAAATTATATAGGTATTATATATCTATTTTGACTTAAAATAAATTTAAATAATATAAATAATTATTTAAATAAAAAGTCGGTTTTAAACAATAACGCGTTGTTTTCACAATTCATCAAAAAATGAATGTTTTTTAAAAAAATACCAAAAATTCACCCAAAGAAAATGTTGATATTCTAAAGTCTAAAATAAATTCTATTTTACCTAATTAAAAACATAATGGATTCATTAATAAATTTAAAATTAATTCCCATTGTCACAAGAAAAAAGCGGGTTTTAAAAAATTAAAAACTATCAAAAGATGGACATTTGTTTATGTCAAATTTAAATGTGAAATTACTTATAATGCCATATATTGTATTAAATGACAAAAATATAATCTAATTTTTCTTACAGACCATTCGAATGCATAATCTATCACTATAAATTATTTTTATTGAAAAAGTTGTTTTCAATTAAAATTTAGTATTTCCACTATTCATAATAATATGAAAGTTATTAGAAAAGTACAAAAAAATTATCCAAAATAAATTTTTATGTCCTGCTTCTAATGAAGATTTTAATTTCATTAAATTGAATATATAAAAGTGTCAAATACTGGTTTCAAAAATAGTTCTCCTTTAAAAGATGAAAACTTTTATTTTTTTGAAAAATATTTCTTTTGTCTGAAAAAATGAATTGGTTAATATATTATGTCCAAGAAACACAAAATATGGATTAAAAAATTATATGGACTATATAAAATTCCAAATTCAGTTAATACTAATCATAACCACTTTTTTAATGGCTATCTTAGAAAGTCGTGGGGCGCTCGAACTCGGTGTTGTGTGTAGTGAAAATTACTCAATTACTTTGAAGAGATAAAGTACTATGAAATCTTCGGGTGTTACACCCAAGATATGTCACAACATGGCCTCAAGAAAGCCTCCCCATCTTTAAGAGGTAACTGACTAGTAGTGAGTTTATAATAAGAAAATTGGGGAGACTATACCCTCTTTACTATAGTGATCCACATTAGAAAGAATAAGAAATATGGGAAAAAAATAAATAAAAGTACGAATTACCAAACTTTTCCCAAAACTGGGTACAATCACAGAACAAAATCGTTAATATCTTAGGACATTCCATGTAGTGAAAAGTGTATTAAAACCCTAAAATAAAGAAAAATTGATGAATCCCAAAAATGGCTTCCAACACCATGTCTGGACCCAATCATCCAGTACATCATATACCCAATCGACCATTTATTGTATGGAATTTTCCCTTATCCTGACCTATAACCATGAAATCTACTCGGGTACACAATGGAAGCCTGAGTAGGGTGTGAATCCAATTCAGTAGGCCACAAAAATGGTGTGTACAAAATTTCATTTCTAAACAGATAGTGTATGTATGTACTAGAATAATAACATGATAAACAAAATGCTAAACCCGATGTCGGTGTTTACATTATTTACTTAAACCATTTATGTCTTCTAATCCATGGGTTAGTAAATTCATTCAAAATAAAATGGAATACGATATTAAACTACTGCGCATTAAAGAATAGTTTAATTTCCCTATACCATTAGGAAAACCAATTCACAATCATTTACCTCACACTTACCTTGGAGTCTCAATCTAGTAATTCTCGTCCAATCAATCCCTTAGGGGAATAAACCCTTAGTCTGACTCCCTAACCTATGCATTCTAGGGTTGGGGTTTATAGTCACATTCGAATATATCTTGTGGGTGTCTAATGTCATGTCAACATAGAACAAACCACAACTCCATGTTCACAGTATTCTTTAACCATTTACCATATATATCATATCATAAATCAAATTAATTGAACACCCATACCATTTAAAATTTATAAATCATTTAAAACATAACTCAAAATTATTCCTTATCCCATTAATATAATTATCATTTACATGACTTAACCCATTTTCATATTCCCATTTCAATCCATAATAAATGTATCACATTTACATAATATGATTTTCACATTCCCACTATCCAAAACAATGCTTATGTCCTGTTAACAACTAGGTACGACTACCAGTAATCTTATTTATAGTTTAATATATCATTACCAAAATTTTATCATGATATTTATGTCATAAAAAATCCATTCAGAAAATATCATCACAACTTACCATGTTTAAAATGATGGAATGCCCCATGGGTGGCCCTATAACCACTCAAATCATGCTCAATGCATCCTATGGGGATCAAGAGGGGTTCAATTCATCATTTAGTCAAAAAAACATCCAAATCCAATGAAAGTGTTGAAATTAAAAACAAGAGGATAGTATATCATAACCACATACCCAAAAATTGAATACCTAGACTTTGGGATATAACTTCTAGATCACCTACCTCGATTTCGAAAATGAAAACATTCTTTACCTTTGCATATGACTCATTTTTTAATACCTTTTGAATCCCTGACCTATGATTCACTAGAAATGGATGGATTTATGGATTCATAAGATGAAAAACAACCACATAAACCCTAATATGAAAAAGAGAGAAAACTAGTGTGTTATACTCTCTTGGATCATCGATTCCCAACCAATAACACCCCCAATGGACAAAAAATGATATAGATCATTCATTGGGAATATTGGGAGATTTTATTGTATCACTAGGTATGAATGATGAATAAATGAGGGATAAAAAGATCTATATCACTTTGGGAACTAGAGGTAAAATTGTAAAAAAACCCATTTTTAAAGGGGTGCATGGTTTGGTCGCACGATTGGGCAAACTGTGCACCAATCGTGAGCCACCATTAGTCCAACAAGGGATAGTCACATGTTTACCCGGCGATCCTACATGTTTTGACATACCAATCTCAAAACAGGTTGGATGGATGTTTCCATGCCAGTATGGTTTTTCCATTCTCCCTTTCAAGATTTTTCAAACTATTCACCCCTCCTCTTGGCATGCATAATTTGGGAACATAGTTACTACTAATCGTGTTCCAACTAAGTAACATGCACTTGAGGGAAATTTTCTACCTTATTTCATGTCTTCACCCACTGAATCACCCACGAGAATCCTTATATATTTAAAAAAATTCCTTTATCTATTAAAATAGACTCAAAAAAACAACTTAAACAATAACTTACCTGAAAGTAAATATGGGAATTTATAAACTCCCTTCCTTATAACAGCTTGTCCTCGAGTAGCTCTTCCCAAGTATCACTGAGCTACCAAATTCAAGAGATCAAGACAATGGTGCATGATATATATATCCTTATCCCATGTTTCATACTAAACATTACCATGCCACAATAATAACCAAATGAATATCACATTATTTCCTAGCAAGAATTTCTGACTATGATCCACAATACGAACAAGATTTCCTTGAAGGACACATCAACCTCAAGAACAACATCTTCTACAAAAATCAGATGAGATGGGTCTGGGTGATACTATCAAAGTTGTGATAGATGAAAAACATTTTACATATCATTATAACACTATGGAAGGTACAAACAGTATGCTACCAGTCTGATCCTCTACATTGTATCAAATGGTCCCATGTACATGTGTTCCAATATTCCCCACTTCTGAATCTAACAGTAACCCAATCGTAGTGATAGTTGAAGAAAGACATGAACACCCACCATAAACTCAAGAGGTATATTTCATTTATCCTTGTAGTAATTATTCCTACTATAATCCTTTCCCATACACTTATGAATCAATTGAACCAGTATTGATATCTAATGCACAAGATTTTATCCAAAAAACTCAAATTCCAAAGCCCCCATCCAACATAATGGGGATCTAGAAGGAATCTTATAGAGAACCTCATATAGAACCATTGTAATTTTCACCTAGGAACAATTGTTATATGAAAACACAAAAAACACAAAGTTACATTCCCATGATGCACCAATGTCTCAGACACATGCCCTTAAATTGTCCTCTAACACCTAAAAAGTATGCTCTAACTGCCTGTCTGTCTGTGGGAGTAAATATGTATTCAAAAACACCTTAGTAACAATGGATTTATGTAATCCCTTCTATATGTATGAATTAAAACTCGGTTCCCTCTTTGAAACTATCAATTTATTTAACCCCGTGAAATTGTAATATCTCTCGATAAAATAATTCCCTAAACTTATCAATAGTAATAGTCTCTAAAGTCTGCAAAAAATGCTTCAACATAGTCAAACAATCCACCACTACCCATATCAAATCATTATTATGAGTCATCCATAAAAGATCTCATATGATATCCATCATCTGTAGAGACCCGAAGCTTGACGTACATGGACATTACATTACTTTTGCGGAATACTTAGTACATAACAAAAACACACACACAAGGATCGTAATAGTTTAGTGTCTTTGGAAACTCGGAACGTAATCTTCTAATCGTGGTGAAAGATCTTCAACATCTCCTATAAAGATCTTCCTTTTTTTTACCTAAAACCTTTCTTTATATCCTGGGGAAAAGAAAATATAAAAGGGTGAGCTCAAATGCTCAGTAAGGGTATACAAAAGAAAAATCAATCACATCATATTCATAAGAACATAACTTTTGGAAATCTTAACCTGAAAAAGAGAGCATAATTTCATAACATGGGGTAAATCATAGTAGTGAAATGAAATCCCAATAATCATAACTTAAAACATGAAGCTTTGTGGCATACACACATAATCATAGAGAATCATTTCTTGTTAGTCAAGACTCATTGCCAAGACTATCTTAGTGGACAAAGTCCCTTTCTGAATCGAGTAACCCTCGTTTCAGTCCTGTTTCACTGAACCGGTATAACCTACCATTTCAGCCATGTCTATCTCATGAGATATAAAATCTTTACCCAATGCATTGTAGGGAGATATAGGTCCCACCCATCTCATAATGATACCATTCTTATGTGTGCCACAAAATCATAAATCATACATCATTGCATAACCCATGTAATAAAAATGGGATTCTTAAACAACATGACATCATAAAACCATTAATATAAGATAAAGGAATTCATAAACATAATTTCATCACAACATAGGCAAATCAATGTAAAAATATGGATAGAAACCGAACCCTTTATTATCTTAGATGGAAAATAATTTTGATAAAACACTTGAAATGAATTCTTGAGGAAAATATCCTTTCTTCTTCAAAATCAATTTCTTTTCACAAAACATCATGCAATTTTAAAAGAAAGAGATTTTATTGAAAATATTCATGAAATATTTTGGAGGAAGCTTCATGAAAATAAGGCTTTATAAAACCGTAAAAATCCGTTCGTGCCGTATAAGTTAAAAAAAACATTCTTCGTACTTTTGTCGGAAAAGTCAAAAAGTACCTCGTATGAAAAACGACAAAAGATTCCTTTCATACATATTACTAAAAACTCACCAAAGGGTAAAAATGGATTTAAACAATTGTAGGTGGATGGAAATAATATTACATATTGAAGAAACATGGATGTGGATGATAAAATACACCCCAGTAAATTCCTACGAATAAACAATCTCGGATAAAAATGAGATTGTGATATTTCCCTTACCTTAGGTCCGATTTGCTTCGTATGTGTCTGAAACTCCTGTATAATGATTTAAATAATGTCATTGACTTATTACAGAATAATTTTCATTGTTATGATATCATATATGGTTCACTTATGACATTATATTACCCGTTCTTTTGTAAATTCCACGTTAAAGAAGCGTTTTGGGTAAAATCGTTTTCATTTATCGTACGTGTTTTGACTTTTTGTTCTTGACATCATTATTAATTATATCATGATTTACTTACTTCCAGAATATAAAATATGATTTATATATCATATATATTCAGTATATATATATATATAATAGATATATAAATAAAATGAAAAACACCGTTCATGGAGACGGTAGTCCGTACGTACGCATGAACGCTGTTTTCCTTTACTTATTGTCTTGAAATGGAAGTAAGTAGATGACATACATATATATATATATACATAAATCCAGTAGATTTATAATGTCATATATTTCATTATTATTTCTTATATATACTTTATAATCATTCTTAAATGGTTAACATGGAGAATGAATCTCATCGCGTCGTGGAGACGGTAGTCCGTACGTACGCACGAGCGATGATATCATTTCCATAAATATTGAATTGGAGTGGAGTGGATTATACAATATATCAGAATCAATATGATGTTGTAATAACTATGTATAGTTATTCTTTACACCATTATACCCATCCATGTAAGGTGGTGGTGGAAAATAGATTACACCACGGCGTGGAGACGGTATTCCGTACGTACGCACGCGCGGTGATTTATTTTTCCGTAGGATGGATAGATGGTGAAATAGGGTTGTTTCATACTTATAATAACATATCAGTATATTAGTGATACTGATGTTATTAGTTCATAATGAAACAACCTAAGAAGAAGAAGTGGAAGAAGAAATAAAGATGAAAGAATTGGTAATGGTAATTACCTCTTCTTTGAAGTGCCTCTTTGAGACCTCCTCTTAGGGCACTAAAATTGGTCTTTGAGGAAGACCAGAACCTCTAGGATGTTTCTAGGGAAGTGGAGAAGAGATTTTGGCAGGGTTTGGCCGAGCTTGAGTGCTCAAATTGGTGTGAGGAGGAGGGGGAGGAGGTGTCCTTTTATAAGGGAGGAGAGGGGCACCTTAGGAATTCTTAAAAATATTAATTTATAATAAATCTAACCCCACTTAAAAACCTCAAAAAATGACTCATATTCGAAGCTTAGATGAGATAGGGTTGTAATATCATCAAAAAATCAAATTTAGACATGTTTGGATCTTATTTTAAACCTTATCAATTAGATTTAACTCTAAGTTAAATAATTTAACTTTTACCGTGTCTTTTTGTTTTCTTTCACTATATGGTTAATACACTTACTATAACATTCCAAACGAACCCAAATTGTTTATTATTAATATATATATCCTTATCTAAGTCATTTGGCCGAACCTTAGATTTTTAGGAATAAAATAACAATTAATAATATAATATTTGATTTAAAAACTATTTTGTGTCATTTTTGACACTATTTGATATATGATTTTTGTGAAAGTCATAACAGAATTAAATGTTCGAACCAAGTTGATTAAATAAACATTAATATATCATAGTAACCTATAAAATTAGTTTAATTCATAAAAAATCTCAAATTACATTTATTTTGGTGTTTATAACATCAATTATGTCAATATTTCATTAATAAGATAATTACTGCATCATCGTTGTGTCATAAATAAATTAAATTATTTGATGTCTAAAAATTACAAATAAAATACCATCATGTAGGAAATCTTTTTAGCTTTCTAATGAATATTTACAATCTAATTTATCTTATGTATAACCCCATATTAAAAATTATTTACTTATTAAACTTTGATTTTAACTATTTTAACCTTTCTTTAAATAAATTAATAATAAATGTCCTAATCTAATCCAAGTGGGCCTAAATGGTCATATTTTATTCCTAAGTTTGTTTTTGGTCGAATTACACTTGTCCAATAGAATTAGGACATGTGTTAGGGTAATAGTAATATCATATTTACCCTTAGTTACCATATTTACTATTAACCGCGGTAAAAAAAGTAAAAACTTACTATTCACCAAAAAATTATTTTCATCTCATTGAACCACATTTTAGTCCTTGATATTAACCGTGTCTCTCGGATTTTCGAAATTCCATTCACAGAAGCGGCAAAATTAAGTTTTATGAAAAATTCAGTTTTTTTAACTACCACTTAGTAGTTTCACTATTCATCAAAAATTGATGTTTTTCAGAACAATGCCAAAATTTCATCCTAAGCTATATTTCATATTCCGAATTCAAAAATGAAATCTATTTTACCAAATTCATAACATAGAAGTTGCATTAATTAATTTTATAATTAAATCCCGCTGTTAAAATAATTAGCGTGTTTTTAGGAAACAATATATATCAAAAGATTGACACTTGATTATGTCTGGTTTAAATGTGAAATTACAACCAATGACCAACATTGTATTAAATTGTAAAAATATATTCTAAATATACTTTAAAACCACTCAAATTAATAATTTATCACTATTAATTATTTCTATTAAAAAGTTGTTTTTAATTATAATTTAGTAATTTTCACTATTCATCAGAATATGAAAGTTATCTGAAAAGTACCAAAATTTCACCTTAGTCTAAATTCGATACTCCGAATCCAAGAATGAAGTTCATTTTGAAAAATAAGATTTACAGAATTTTAAAAAGTGGTTATTACTATTCATAATGGCTAGTTTTAATAATATTTTAATAGCACATCGTTGTTTAGTGAAACTCGGTATTGCGTATTACACACGCTATCGAGGAAGGTCGCGATTGCGTGTAATGAAAGGCAAGACAAGGATGCGTGTTGTGCAAGCTCCTTTTGGTGTAGCGTACAACACAAGACATTAATAAAATTAAAAAGAATATTTTTTATAAAATCTTGGGCTGTTACATTCTACCCCCCTTAAAATGAATTTCGCCCTCGAAATTCGTCGGGGTTATAAATGGTTTACTATTCGAAAGTTTCTTTAATAGAAACCCACATCGTAAAAAGGAATATCGAAACCAATCTTTAAAAACAAAAGTATGAAACGTAACGGTTACCCAAATAAACTAATCATTGGGTTTCCACATAGGTGAAAATATGGATATGGAAGAGAAATCTAACCATCATGTTCTGATGGAGAGTGGTAGAGAACATGGCTATGGAAAAGCCAGTAATCACAAATCCATATATTTGTGATGATATAAGGTACCATCTGATTCATCAGGTATAAGATCACTAGGACAACATTTTTTGTTTTCAAGATCATTCCCCCTAAAGTTGAAAATTTGAATTAGAATAAATACTTACTTTATTTTGGTACAATCTCACTGTTGTTCGTGCCTTGAACAATTTCCACTTCATCTCTTAAATAAATGAAGTTGAATTTTTTATTCGTGAAGTGTTAGCAGGTCATGTGATAGAATGACGGGTCATTCCATCTGTCTCAAACAAAAGGTTAGCAAAAATTATATGCATAAATCGATCTATAGTGAGATTAATCATATATGGTTCCTAAAATGGACTTATACTTCATATATCATACTGCTTAATATAATAAAACTAGTTTCTACTAAACAGGGACTTCCTGTAGGCCAGTGGTAGGCGATAAAGGCCAGTCGCACTTCGGTTGTGGGTTCGATTCCCACAGCCTTGTCCGAAGCGATGGGCTGTCGCCAGTCCTGCAGGTTGTCCTTTTCCAAAACTATATTACTATAACATCCCATCAATAATATCGAAAAACATTTCTATCCCTAAACAATACTATCTTACGTCCAACACAATCTATTCCAATCTTTAGGCTTATCCATAATACTGTAGTCCACTCTCATAACATAGTGAAAACAATTACCAGAGATTTAATATCATCGTTGATCCCCATATATCATAAGATATGTTTTGTTGGTCACATTCCAAACATTCAAAGTCCTTAATCATGTATACTCTTGAATACCCATTAAACCTTAGTGAAAACTTGAATGCAGTTAAAAGTTAACACTTTTCACATACCGAAATCCTCAAAATTCTATATACTCAAACCATGATATCACTTAGTCCTTATATCAATCATGAGCTCATGAATACTATAAAACATTTAATTTTCTCCTTATCCCTTCATTATGCGCATATCATCTACATTCCAAAAATATTTGAATAACCTTTCATGGATACTGGTAACATTAATCATACACTTTCAAAACACAAGGAAAGACAACAGTGTAACAATCCATAGATGTCTCTTTATTCCAAAATTACACATGATAAACATGTAATCATTCCACTACATTCTCAAACCATTGACCAAGCTTCAAAAATTCTTTCATCTCACATATCATTTGTAGTCTCTTCATAATCATCCACATAAATACTACCCATATGACCATACTGATTCTCTTCATGAGTCTTTCCCTTAGGGCATTTGTTTGCATAATGCCCATACATTCCACATTTAAAACACTTAACCATTTTTGATGTCGTAGCAATACCATTATCCTCATCCATGGTGTTAACCGACCCTTTTCCTTTGCCCTTACTTGCTTTGTGTCCTTCTTTTCCACACCCAAAGCATCTTCCAGTTCCCTTGAAACATTCTCCTTGATTCCTCTTCCCACATGATTTACATAGGGGAAATTGAACATTCTTTCCTCTATGATCATCATGGAACTCCATATTTCTCTTATTAGTCAAGTCAGGAAACTTACCAAATTTTACTTTATTGATCATATTGTGAGATTGCTGATTCGGCATAATAATGATGTTTGGACATCCAAATCCCATTTCATTTGGTTGCTCATGAAGAATATCATTCCATTGTCCATCATATCCTCCATTATTGTGAATCATCTTGTTTCCATCCATTTTCTAAAACCCAAACAGAATAGTGTTAGATGCAAAAATCATAATAAAGGTGGAGTAACTTAAATATCTATCATCTTTGGTTTAATCTAATATCGTTACCATAGTTCTAGGACTATATCCTATACGTATACTTATCCTTAGGGGAATCCCTAGACATACCTTAGAAATATCTCTAGGGATCTCACTAACGTTTTCGCATCCTAGTTTCCAAAGGTTGACTAAACCTTTCCTCTGATACCAACTGTAGAGACCCGAAGCATGACGTACATGGACATTACATTACTTTTGCGGAATACTTAGTACATAACAAAAACACACACACAAGGATCGTAATAGTTTAGTGTCTTTGGAAACTCGGAACGTAATCTTCTAATCGTGGTGAAAGATCTTCAACATCTCCTATAAAGATCTTCCTTTTTTTTACCTAAAACCTTTCTTTATATCCTGGGGAAAAGAAAACATAAAAGGGTGAGCTCAAATGCTCAGTAAGGGTATACAAAAGAAAAATCAATCACATCATATTCATAAGAACATAACTTTTGGAAATCTTAACCTGCAAAAGAGAGCATAATTTCATAACATGGGATAAATCATAGTAGTGAAATTAAATCCCAATAATCATAACATAAAACATGAAGCTTTGTGGCATACACACATAATCATAGAGAATCATTTCTTGTTAGTCAAGACTCATTTCCAAGACTATCTTAGTGGACAAAGTCCCTTTCTGAATCGAGTAACCCTCGTTTCAGTCCTGTTTCACTGAACCGGTATAACCTACCATTTCAGCCATGTCTATCTCATGAGATATAAAATCTTTACCCAATGCATTGGAGGGAGATATAGGTCCCACCCATCTCATAATGATACCATTCTTATGTGTGCCACAAAATCATAAATCATACATCATTGCATAACCCATGTAATAAAAATGGGATTCTTAAACAACATGACATCATAAAACCATTAATATAAGATAAAGGAATTCATAAACATAATTTCATCACAACATAGGCAAATCAATGTAAAAATATGGATAGAAACAGAACCCTTTATTATCTTAGATGGAAAATAATTTTGATAAAACACTTGAAATGAATTCTTGAGGAAAATATCCTTTCTTCTTCAAAATCAATTTCTTTTCACAAAACATCATGCAATTTTAAAAGAAAGATATTTTATTGAAAATATTCATGAAATCTTTTGGAGGAAGCTTCATGAAAATAAGGCTTTATAAAACCGTAAAAATCCGTTCGTGCCGTATAAGTTAAAAAAAACATTCTTCGTACTTTTGTCGGAAAAGTCAAAAAGTACCTCGTATGAAAAACGACAAAAGATTCCTTTCATACATATTACTAAAAACTCACCGAAGGGTAAAAATGGATTTAAACAATTGTAGGTGGATAGAAATAATATTACATATTGATGAAACATGGATGTGGATGATAAAATACACCCCAGTAAATACTTACGAATAAACAATCTCGGATAAAAATGAGATTGTGATATTTCCCTTACCTTAGGTCTGATTTGCTTCGTATGTGTCCGAAACTCCTGTATAATGATTTAAATAATGTCATTGACTTATTACAGAATCATTTTCATTGTTATGATATCATATATGGTTCACTTATGACATTATATTACCCGTTCTTTTGTAAATTCCACGTTAAAAAAGCGTTTTGGGTAAAATCGTTTTCATTTATCGTAGGTGTTTTGACTTGTTGTTCTTGACATCATTATTAATTATATCATGATTTACTTACATCCAGAATATAAAATACGATTTATATAGCATATATATTCAGTATATATATATATATAATAGATATATAAATAAAATGAAAAACACCGTTCATGGAGACGGTAGTCCGTACGTACGCATGAACGATGTTTTCCTTTACTTATTGTCTTGAAATGGAAGTAAGTAGATGACATAAATATATATATATATATACATAAATTCAGTAGATTTATAATGTCATATATTTCATTATTATTTCTTATATATACTTTATAATCATTCTTAAATGGTTAACATGGAGAATGAATCTCATCGCGTCGTGGAGACGGTAGTCCGTACGTACGCACGAGCGATGATATCATTTCCATAAATATTGAATTGAATTGGAGTGGATTATACAATATATCAGAATCAATATGATGTTGTAATAACTATGTATAGTTATTCTTTACACCATTATACCCATCCATGTAAGGTGGTGGTGGAAAATAGATTACACCACGGCGTGGAGACGGTATTCTGTACGTACGCACGCGCGGTGATTTCTTTTTCCGTAGGATGGATAGATGGTGAAATAGGGTTGTTTCATACTTATAATAACATATCAGTATATGAGTGATACTGATGTTATTAGTTCATAATGAAACAACCTAAGAAGAAGAAGTGGAAGAAGAAATAAAGATGAAAGAATTGGTAACGGTAATTACCTTTTCTTTGAAGTGCCTCTTTGAGACCTCCTCTTAGGGCACTAAAATTGGTCTTTGAGGAAGACCAGAACCTCTAGGATGTTTCTGGGGAAGTGGAGAAGAGATTTTGGCAGGGGTTGGCCGAGCTTGAGTGCTCAAATTGGTGTGAGGAGGAGGGGGAGGAGGTGTCCTTTTATAAGGGAGGAGAGGGGCACCTTAGGAATTCTTAAAAATATTAATTTATAATAAATCTAACCCCACTTAAAAACCTCCAAAAATGACTCATATTCAAAGATTAGATGATATAGGGTTGTAATCTCATCAAAAAATCAAATTTAGACATGTTTGGATCTTATTTTAAACCTTATCAATTAGATTTAACTCTACGTTAAATAATTTAACTTTTACCGTGTCTTTTTGTTTTCTTTCACTATATGGTTAATACACTTACTATAACATGCCAAACGAACCCAAATTGTTTATTATTAATATATATATCCTTATCTAAGTCATTTGGCCGAACCTTAGATTTTTAGGAATAAAATAACAATTAATAATATAATATTTGATTTAAAAACTATTTTGTGTCAATTTTGACACTATTTGATATATGATTTTTGTGAAAGTCATAACAGAATTAAATGTTCGAACCAAGTTGATTAAATCAACATTAATATATCATAGTAACCTAGAAAATTAGTGTAATTCATAAAAAATCTCAAATTACATTTATTTTTGTGTTTATAACATCAATTATGTCAATATTTCATTAATAAGATAATTACTGCATCATCGTTGTGTCATAAATAAATTAAATTATTTGATGTCTAAAAATTACAAATAAAATACCATCATGTAGGAAATATTTTTAGATTTCTAATTAATATTTACAATCGAATTTATCTTATGTATAACCCCATATTAAAAATGATTTACTTATTAAACATTGATTTTAACTATTTTAACCTTTCTTTAAATAAATTAATAATAAATGTCCTAATCTAATCCAAGTGGGCCTAAATGGTCATATTTTATTCCTAAGTTTGTTTTTGGTCGAATTACACTTGTCCAATAGAATTAGGACATGTGTTAGGGTAATAGTAATATCATATTTACCCTTAGTTACCCTATTTACTATTAACCGCGGTAAAAAAAGTAAAAAGTTACTATTCACCAAAAAATTATTTTCATCTCATTGAACCACATTTTAGTCCTTGATATTAACCGTGTCTCTCGGATTTTCGAAATTCCATTCACAGAAGCGGCAAAATTAAGTTTTATGAAAAATTCAGTTTTTTTAACTACCACTTAGTAGTTTCACTATTCATCAAAAATTGATGTTTTTCAGAACAATGCCAAAATTTCATCCTAAGCTATATTTCATATTCCGAATTCAAAAATGAAATCTATTTTACCAAATTCATAACATAGAAGTTGCATTAATTAATTTTATAATTAAATCCCGCTGTTAAAATAAATAGCGTGTTTTTAGGAAACAATATATATCAAAAGATTGACACTTGATTATGTCTGGTTTAAATGTGAAATTACAACCAATGACCAACATTGTATTAAATTTTAAAAATATATTCTAAATATACTTTAAAACAACTCAAATTAATAATTTATCACTATTAATTATTTCTATTAAAAAGTTGTTTTTAATTATAATTTAGTAATTTTCACTATTCATCAGAATATGAAAGTTATCCGAAAAGTACCAAAATTTCACCTTAGGCTAAATTCGATACTCCGAATCCAAGAATGATGTTCATTTTGAAAAATAAGATTTACAGAATTTTAAAAAGTGGTTATTACTATTCATAATGGCTAGTTTTAATAATATTTTAATAGCACATCGTTGTTTAGTGAAACTCGGTATTGCGTATTACACACGCTATCGAGGAAGGTCGCGATTGCGTGTAATGCAAGGAAAGACAAGGATGCGTGTTGTGCAAGCTCCTTTTGGTGTAGCGTACAACACAAGACATTAATAAAATTAAAAAGAATATTTTTTATAAAATCTTGGGCTGTTACATCATCACCTCCTCCCATTTCATTTCGGGAATAGGAAATGTCTTTAAAAAAACAATTTGTCAGTGATGCTCCTCCTTCACCTGCTGAGAGGTTTAGCATCACATCACAAAACCTACAACATCCTTCATCAACTCTGGCCACAACTAAATCCTATTAATATTAGGATACTTTTGGCTAAAATAGTTATGTACTTATAACTTAAATTCATGGATCTCGTACATTAATTATTCTCAAATACATTTAGGCACAATTATAAGATCACAAACATAAATGATCTAATCATCACCAAGAGTGAAACTGGATGGTTTCTCCTCATAATCAATACATTACCTAAAATAAAAACACTCTAGAACCTCATAATACTTCTACATGATCTATATCAAAATCGTGGAATCAACTTCCAAGGGATCACGTGTTATTTTCCCCTACCCATCACGCAGCTCCAAATGCATCTCAACAAACAACACCATCATTATCCACTGAAAAATGGTTTCCTAAACCACCTACTTTTGATTGTTTTGACTAAAAATCATTGGAAACACTATTTCCTTGTCCCAACGTATATAAAAAAGTTGAAATTAATGTAATTCATGTATTCAATCCATCTTCACTTAAAAATATTTAAATCACATAGAGATGAGATGTACATAAGGATCTTATGATAATAAAACAAAATAAACCTCTCTCCCAAAAATTAAAGTCACTAAAACAATATGGAATAAACCATTATAGAAAATTAAATATCATGATTAGGGCCATTTTATTCACGAGACCACAACTTCTGTGACCCATATTCCACATCTCGATCATCCTACATCAATACTTCTCACTTCCCAACACTGAATGCATCACAAAACAATGAATACTTCTTACTCGGATCAGGAAGGATAAAAGTCGGTGCAGAATTCATCCGCCACTTTAACTCCTGGAAGAAATTATCACATGATTTATACCATTAAAACTTGATTCCCTTCCTGGTTAAGCATGAAATTTGTTCATCCAAATGGGAAAATTCATTGATGAACCTTCAATAATATCCCACTAAACCCAGAAAACTTTAGTCATAAAAAAATTCCTAGGATTCTCTAAAGATACAATAGATTGAACCGTCTCTGGTTCCAATAACACCATATCCTCAAAGGTGATGCAATGAAAAAAATGTACCCTATCAATCCAGAAATGACACTTGGATAACACAGTGTATAGACAATGATACCTTAGTTTAATCAAAATGATGTTTGTATTTTGGGGATGATCTTCTGAGTCATGCTCTAAACCAAGATTTCTTCCACAAATATAACTATGTATTTATCTAGGTATAGGTGAATGATATAGTTCATAAGGTCCATAAATAATTTTGATACATTGGTCAACCAGAAAAAAAATCACACAAAAAAACTCATATTACTTATACATTCTCTAAAAGAATGTATGTGGTATATATGTTGGTCTCACCCTTGGTTGATGATACCGTAATATTAAATCAATCATATATAACATGGTATCACCCCTTAGATATTCAAAAAGATCATCGAATCATGGTAGAGGGTATCATTTCTTAACTTGCATCTAATTAAACTTCCTATAATAAACCCACATTATTAAGGATCCAATTGACTTAATGGAAAACAACACTAGAGATACCAAAGGTGACGTACTAAGGAAAATGAACCCCTTTCTATCATATTCCTCCAACTGAGTTTCATGTTCCTAGAGTGATATTGGTGTCATCCTATATTATGGAAGACAAACTAGTTTTTCTCCTGGTAATAGCTCTACCGAGAACTCAACCTCCTTCTCAAGTGGCATCCCTGAGAATTATCTAGGGAAAACATCCTGAAACAACTCCACCTAAAGAGGAGATATAATATTCTATACACCCCCATTATTTAAAATAAGACAACCCACTTGGGATTTGAGTTCACCCAACTACTAAAAAACTTGTCTTGAATAGCTTTCTCAGATATCCCCCTCCCCATAGTGAACATAAGTGTCCCTATCATGATATCAGAACATCCCCCCACGATGGTAATGGTCAATACGACCCGAGGAAAATATATGTCAATCCATCCATAATATGAATTCATATCTTGAAATTTCAACTACCATGAAGTCCCAAAAAAATGGTAACCACAAACCTCAAGGGAACACTCCTTAAATATTCAGACATCTTCGTCTTGCACCCACAAGGGTGTATTAGTAGACATAACCTTGCATATTTGTTCCACCACTAGGACCAACACAATCACAAATTTTGATGATATAAATGAATTAAAGGGACCTGTTTCAAATAAAGAACTAGAAAACGTAGAATATCCTGGAATCATACTTCAAACAATCGAGGGTAAGGCCTCTCCACCTCCAAGTGTAGGCTGAATTGCATGAAGCTAACCTATCCCTCTACCACGATCTCTAATTTGAGTTCTTGGAACTCTACTATGTTATGTATAAGTATGCATTGTCCATATAGAACCATGTCTATTACCTTAAATATTTCATTAGGTAGAGATCCAACTACCTACCTATTATAGGGTAACTGAAGCTCTTCATAGAATTTTTAATTGTCTTGGTACTCCATTATCACCTATTTGTCATCAGTTCTTAAAGATCCTTTGTACATTCCCCACACTTCCACATTCTTGGTACTCAATTGGTGGTTGGGGAAACTGAACTCGAATGTTTCATTTCCAAACAAACTAATATAAAAAAACATGATCACTACCTTGAGAGGTTGGTTCTCTTATCCAATAACGCATTACACCTACACCCTTGTAAAAATCTCAAAGTAGTGTTTCCTACACCCAATATCTACACCACTGGATCACCCAACTGGATTCAAATGTACAACACTAAAAGAATCCATTAGAATCCCCTGTAATATAAGGGAATTATCCACAAATTCATTAATCTTTTATATGCAGAAAGTATTAACTTATGATTTGATCTTATGTTTATGTTCATCCAAAAAATGTCTTTTTATAGTTTCATCATACCATTAAAACACTAAAATAAATCATTGTAGGTCAGTGAAGCAGCCAACATAATCCATCACATTCATAGTCCCATTATTCAAACATATAAATTCTACTACCTTCTACTGACTCATGGTCTCGAGATATAAATTTTCTAGAAACCTTTCTTGGAAACCCTTCTATAATATTAACACTATCTTCTTAGTCTGAACCAAGATATCCCATCAGATATTTTCCAATCGTCACAAAAAATAAGCTTCCAACTAGAATCTATCTTAGGAAGAGTCCCTAAGTGATCCAAGATCATCTAGAGAGACTCTATACATAACTCATCTACCTCAGGTCCACCCTCTCCAGAAGAAGTCAGAGGTCATTGTAGGGGAATCTACCTAGTCAGCTCAAATATTCTCGATACAACCCACCCTTGGATTTGTTCCATCATTTCCTCAAAATGAGAAAATTTATCTATGGACATCTCCTCTCCCATGATATAGTGTACCACTGGGTTTTAATTCTCTACTTCTAGAGGATAATTCTTAGTGACGTCTTTTTTTCACCCAACTAACACAAAATGTTGTGTTGTGATCTTAATACAATTCCAACCACACATCACAGATCACATAACCCAAAAAACCAAATATTGTATAAGAAAATATCCCCAATGACCATAAAAACCCATTCCATATACAATATCCCAAAGGATGTCATTTGGTCTCAAACACTCCCCTATGTGTTCCCTACCACCATTGATGATTAACATAGGAAAACAACTTACTCAACTATGGTCCTTTTCATAAAACATTATTTCCACCTATTATCACTTTCACATTCAAATATTCATCTTCTAAACACCCATCATTCTTTAAAACTTATCACCACCAAATTTTCAACTCATTTATCACATTTCATTTACCAATATTATTTATCCATTAATTCACATTCTTTCCATTTACCCACATTCCTCATATTTTTTACAAATAGTTTATTTAAAATTTTAATGGAAATTATAAGGAATTTTATCCTTCATGTCTTGCACACCCTCCCCATGTGTGCCTACCATGATGCATTGCATTTTTTTTCCATAATTACCTAAACTGATGCATGAATACAAAAACACATACCATTTCATCCATGAGAAAAATATCATACAACTTTCACATCACAGGATGAGTGCATCACCCAACTGTGAAATATCAGCCCTGTATAATAACACACATCAGGAATAAATATCCCACCTTGGGTACTTAGGTTTTCTCTCATACATGGGTTAGATACTCCCATGAATGAGCTTATTTCCAGAACCAACACATCCTAGTCTCCCATCTACAATCCCCACATTGTAATACAATATAAAATAACCTACTCTGATACAACTTTGTAACATCCACATCCTGAAATATACTGACTAATTCCCCGAGTCAGGTCACCTTCTAAACTCATGTGTGCCTCCCTATAATCCATAGGCTTTGAAAAAGCAGTGAAAGTCTAATAGTTCATGTAGGGAGATTTTATTCACATTTTTATAATGATACATAACATAAATAGTAAAAAATAAAGGAAACATAATAACAAATAACATGAATTACCAAACATTTTTACAAACTTGGTACAATCCAATAACCAAATAATAAATATGTTATTTCATGTATTATAGATACAAGTGTATGGGAAATACCAAAATAAAGAAAAACGAAGGAATCCAAAAAATCAGTTTCAACACCAAGATCGGTCCCAATCACAAACCAAGTTGGGTCATCATTAGAACCAGCACCTGACCTAGTCTATGGAATAGCCCAAAGGGTATTATCAATCCCCATGGGATAAAAATAAGTTCCCATGTATGATTAATAATACATGGGAATTGTTTACTCTATTTTACAATAATAAAACCATCAAGAAATATATAAATCTAAATGGAAAATAATAATTCACAAAAGGAATACATAATTCTAAAGATTTGAGTAGAAAATTTTAATCAAAAACATGAAGATCTACAATTAGAAGGAAAACACGACTTATCCCCAAAACTACTACATGAAGAGAGGATCATATCCCTCAAGACACCACTATCAAACCTCACAAAGTAGACCTCTGACAACCTTATCCACCATCTCTAAATTTTTTTCCTTTACCTGTGTCAAATATAACCATGTCTACTTACACCTAGTGGTATAAGAGGGTGTGAGAAAAATCCCATTTGGATTCCACCCAATAAAATATTTTGTGCCAAAAACATTATAAGATAAATAGACTTGGATGTTTAATTTAGAAAATCCTTGAGACAGTTTAATGGAAAATAATTTTAATGAAAACCATGCTTGCCATTGAAATAACCACAAAGTATATAGTCTCCCACCGGTAAGTGAGATATCACCATAGTTCACTAATCATAGGAGAACCCTTTAAGCACTATCTAGTAGTGGGAAATTGGTACAATGTATCTCAGTGAAGGGTGGTATAGAATCCATGGTCACAGCTTTCTCATGTGTGTGGTACTAAGAGGGGATCACTCATGGGCTTCTCAGTCTCAAATCATCGCACTCATTAGTTAGTGTTGTAGCATCAATCTAGCTATAAAAAATAATGATGAACCACTTCCAATCATCTAGCATACTAGTCTTAGTCTATTCAACCAGTTTCTTAGGTTTCCCAATTATTCTCAATTACATTCCACATGTCACATAACATAACATTTTCATATCATTCAAGAAAAACAATTCAATAGATACATTATTCCATCACTTGAACACCCAAAATATTCTCTTAAAATCAAACACACATGAAAACCATATCAAAACATTATTTTCAACACTTTTAAAGTTTAATACTCCACTTTCACAATTTATAAAACCACATAAAGAAGAAAAAAAAGGATTTACATAATAAATACCCCCAATTTCATTTGGAAAACCCATATTTGAACAAAATATATATCAAATAATTTCAATAACAACATTCAAACATCACATACAAGTCTAAGAACACATCAAAATACTCAATAAATCATAATAAATTCATCAAAAAATTATTTTAGAACATAATCACCTACCTTTTGTGTAGAAATTCCCGATATCTACTGTGATACTCCAACCACACATCAACCGCACTATAAGGATGCAAAATAAAAACCTAAAACATAAATTAAACCCAATGATTCAAGATCCAACCCTTAAAATGATTCCATACCTTTTGGAAGATAAAAACTATAAAGAAATTGGGAATAAACCCTCGAATAGATAATGGATCAAGGATAGAAGACACTTACATTATGATCTGATTGGAAATCACACCTTGGGAGAGAAATCCCAATGGGGGATTAAAAATAAGGTTTTTGGGGACAAAAATCTGGGAGGGAGAAACTTTAAAATCAAATTTGAATGACATGGAAAGGTCTCAAGGTTAGTCTGCACGGTTTGAAAAATCATGTGTTGAGTTTGTTAACTTCACATTCCAATAAGAAACTATCACACAGTTACCCCACATAGCCTAAATAACCATGCACTGGTCACGCAATAGTTTCTACCTCAAACTATCCAAATACCACATGGGAACCTCTGCTGGGGCACACAATCTGAGTAACTGTTCAGTGTTTGTACGGTAGCATCTACCTCACTCAACCACCTATCGGATGGTTACATAGGTACGGGGCACGGTTACTACTAACCATGCACCAACCATGCGCCACAAACTTTACTCCAAAAATATCACACTTTTCTCCAATAAAATAATAGGAATACCATGGGAAAAATATAACATGAATAAATAGAAAAATACCTCAAAATAAAATCATAGATGTGACAATTATATCCATCATGAAAACATTATGTCCCTAAAAAGAAAACTTGATTCTTGATCAGAAAATAAGAATGGGTATTCTTGTTGAACTCATAACCTCTTTTTCCAAGTCTCATTTTTATCACTATCATGCTTAAAAAGTACATAGACTAATGGAATAGCCTTCCCCTAAAGCACATTATCTTGGGAATCGATTACCCATACTGGTCATTCAAACACATATAAGTTATGATCTATTACTGATTCTACCCAATTTAACACATGAGATGTGTCTATATTATACTTATTTAAATGGTAGACATGAAATACGTTGTGAATTGATCTCAACTAGTAAGGAAAAGCAAACCAGTATACCACCTTTCCAATCTATATGGTGATCCCGATAGGTCAAAAATACCTTGATGTTTTCTTCGATTTCATTCCCTAAAGATGTTGACCCAAATGAGGTTCCACCTTCATGAACACCTGGTCACCCCAATAGAAATCAAGATCTTGGAATCTCTGATCAGAATATGATTTTTAGTGACTTGACATTTTTAATAACCAATACATGATCAACATGACCTTCTCAGAAATCTTTTTCACCAATCTCAATCCCAAAATTGAGGTCTCACAACCTCAGTCCAGCACAATGGTAACTTACACTACCGAGCATAGAGTTCCTTAAAGTATAAATTCCAATATAGGATGGGTAGCTTTTTTTGTTAGAAATCTCGACCAATCCCAAATGGATGTTCCAAGATCCTCCAAAATCCAAGACACATACACGAAGAATGTCTCCCAAAATCTAGTTTTCCTACTCTGTCTGACCATCCATTTGAGGATGGTATGCCATACTCATCTTAATTTCTAACCAAAATTAATTTTTAAGGCCTTCCAAGAAATGATATGAAAAATTTGGGTCTCTATCAAAAATTATTGTTGACGGTACACCATAGAGCGTTACCACTTTCTGAAAATATAATATGACATGTTCCTTCAAATTTGTTGAACATTTGATCGGAATGAAATGGGATGATATGGTAAAAAAATTGATTACAAACAAATTTAATTCCTTCCCAAAGGTGTATGAGGTAATCCAAAAATGAAATCCATGGAAACCTGATCCCACTTCCTGATAAGATCAGGTAAGGTTTGGAGAAAACTAGAGGGCATATGATGCTAGGATTTTACCTGTTAACATGTATAGCATATCGATACAAAGTTATATAAATATCTCTTCGTGTTTGGCTTACAAAACAACAGATGGACATCATAATAAATCTTGGTAGATCCTGGATGAACATCCTACCCTGAATGGTATATATTCTATATCACCACATTCCTCATAGATTACAGCAGCACAGAATAGACATTGAAACATAGAAATCTATAGGAAGACAAAGACCAATAGTGAGGTGTCTCACCACCCTGATGAAACTATATAGACTGTTGACACAACTCATCAACATGTTTTCCCACTAAATCATATCCAGAAGAGAATGGTCCAACTGAACACTACACAAGAATTGTCTTCCACTAAGCTCCTTGATTTCTATGTGCACCTGGGTAAAAAAACCCATTAAGGTCCACTCATCACTAGACATCCTTAATGCCTTCACCATTGAGTTCATTCTCAAGGAATCAGTCAAAAAATTACACTTTCCTAGGGTATAGATGATATAGAAGTCAAACCCCTTCAAATATTCAATCCAATAACACTACCTTAAATTTGGATCCTTTTGGGAGAAGATGTATACAAATCTCTTAAGAGAAGACAAAACCCAAAATTTCAACACAAATAGACAATGATGTCATGTCTTTAGGGAATTCATCACCACTGCTAACTCCAAGTCATGGGTCGAGTGGTAATTTTAATATGATTGGATTTGGTGAGATCTATATGCCTCTACATGATCAACCTGCATCAGCATTAATCTTATACCCATACTTGAAGCATCACAATAAACCACATAGCCCTTTCTGAACTTTGTAAATATCAAAATAGGTGTTGTAGCTAACCACCATATTAGATCATAAAAGGAAAACAGACATTCCATTATCCATTCAATCTTCAGTCTTTTTAGTGATTTTTGTCATGGAAGAAGCTACCTAAGAGAAGTCATGAAAAAATCATCTGTAATAACCTTACAGGCCAAGGGAAATTCTGATATAAAAGACGTTCATCAGCTTCTCTCCTGACATAACTGAACTGATCTAATTAGGGCCTATTGAAACACCTTTTTCTATGATCACATGGCCCAGAAACTTCACTTCTCTAATCTTGAAAGTTCACTTTGAATTCTTTTCATAGAGAAGATGATCTGGGAGAGTGCCCAAAAGAATTTGTAAATGATTCTCATGCTCTTCCTCATACCTTGAATAAGCATGGATGTCATCAAAGAATACAAAAATAAAGGAGTCAATATCCTGAGGTAACATACTATTTATATGATTCATGATGACCAATAGAGTCTTCTTCAATATGAAAGGAATAACCAAGTACTTTATGTGGCCATAAATGCTTCTGAAATGGATTTTCAAAATATACGCCTCTTTTATCCTGACATTGTGTTAACTAAGATGAAATTCTGTCTTAGAGAACCAACTTTCCCCTTTAAATAGATCAAATAAGTCATCCATTCCATGAAAAATATACATGTTCTTATTGGTTAACTTATTCATTTTCTAATAATTTATATACAACTAGATAGATCCATTGAAATTCATTGTCATCAATAATGGAGTGGCCCAATGATAAATGTTCTGAAAAATGAACCCTTTTGATTTTAAATCTAACCCAAGTATCTTTAATTCCCTCAAATTGGTGGGAACCATAGGATATGAGGGAAGAGATATAGGTTGTGTCTCTGGAACTGAATCAATCGAGAACTCCACACCCCGCTATGGGGGTAAAACTAAAAAGTCATATGGAAATACCACTGGGAACTCATCTACTATATGAGGTAATCCACCCTCAATAGAACATCCATCACCCTCCAACAAGAGTGAAGATAATTTTAAAACATGATTACCTAAATCTAGGAGAGGAGGTCCAACATGACTTGACTGAGTATCCCACTCTCCCAGAAATACCTGAGTACTACCATCAGGTTCCATGAAACTTACCCATCGCCTATAATAGTTGATATGTGCTTAAATTTTCACCATCCATTCTATTCTAGGGATTACATCTAATAGGTCCATATACAATACTAGGAAATCTCATTCCCGCTATACAGTTGACATGAAGAGTGCACAATATGGACACCTAGGACCCTACTCCTTCTTCTTACCCAATTGTGTTACCAACTCCATCAAAACAGGGAAAAACATGGTCAGATATTTCAAAATATTCTTAAGAGATGAAGAGATAAGTGAAACAGAAGCACCCAAATCATATAAAATAGCTACAATAGAATATAAAATCAGAATGGTACCTTTAACTATCGAGGGCCCCACATTCGAACCCACTCCCCATTGATCCATAGCAAGAAGTTGACATGTCTCTGCCTTAGTATGAGCATGACCACTAACCTGTGGATATGCCTAGAACTGACTCTAACCAGAATATGATTTGTTCCTTACTCCACGAACCCCAAAATGATATCCCACCATCTTGGATGATTTTAACAGAACTAAAATTCCCTTAGGAGTTATAGATCCCACCCCACACTGGTATAGGCACACCACCTTGAAAAAATGTTGTAATTTTCCCATATCTTTACATTTATGAAATGGTTTGGGAGGGTTTTTACATGTAGGATGAGTGTTACATACCCACCCTCAATAGTGTCACACAATGGTACCTATAAGGGAATCTGTATGTGAAGACTGTCGGGAATGATGGCCCGAACTATCACTTCCCTTTTTCCCCTTCTTGTCGGACTTCCTCCTCTACTCATATAGACTACTGTTGTCCATTGCTGACATAACACCAAAGGAACAAGACCTTCCCTTGTGGTCAATCTCTACCATAAATGTTCGATCAACCACTTTAACATAGGTATTTATCTTGAACAGAAATACCTGAAAATAGATCTATGGTCACAAACCCCGTTCAAACCTATGATCCTTTATATACTCATTGAAAACTATTTTAGGTGCATACTGAACTAGCTTAGAAGAGTTATTAGAATACCAAATTACCGACTGGTCCACCTGAATTAGATCTATAAACTCTCAAGATCTGGCATAATCTTGGACTATAGGGAAATACTGTTCATTGAAGATAGCCTTAAATCCCTTCCATATCATATGTCTGTGCTTCCCCATTTGGACCACTGAGTCCCACACCTCTCACTGGGATCATCTAGTAGAAACATGGATCATTTCACCATGAATTCCTCAAGAGTTTCATGGAATTAAAACATGTGTTCTATCTTCTCTAGTAACTCCTCTTGTTCATGAGGCTACATGCTACCTTAGAAGGAATGAGGATTGATCTTAAGGAAATCTTGTGTACTATTCTTCATAGGACCAGATTTAGCTTCCCAAAATGCATTAGGGCCAGGACCCACTCCCAATCCCAGATCATGAATAGCTTGGACCATAGGTTACACAAATCTATGATCAAGCGGTGATGGATAACTCTATTAAGATTCTTCCTATAGTTTCATGGAAATTTTCTTGGGAAGAATGTTGCCACAGAATTAATCAATCCCAGGAAAAACCATTATTAAAAAATATCAGAAAAAATTTATCAATAACTACACATAAAAATAATCCAAACTCATCATGATAATTTAATGACCAAACTAAATCACCCCAACACAATTTCCATGTACTATCTATAGCTTTCATGACATACCTGGAGGATAAGTCAAAAAAAATCAAAACATCCTAGGACAGCTCAATATTTATCATGAGTTGTGCTTGCAAGGCACCCGAATCGTGACCAGAACTCCAATCCCCAATAGGAATAGCTCTAGTCTATCAAAACTGACCCCAAATAACATGAAACAAAATAGCTAATTTCTCTGATACCATTTTTTCACAAACCAAGTTGGGTCTTCATCTGAACCAGTGTCGGACCCGACCCATGGAATGGCCCAAAGGGCATTCTCGATCCCCACATGATTAAAAAAATGATAGAGTATCATTAATAAAACATGGAAATAGATTACTAGATTTTACAATAATAAAATAAATAAAAAATATATAAACCAAAACTAAAAATCTGCAACAAAACAAGGAATACATAATTCCCCATATTTGAGTTGCAACTTTTAATGAAAAACCAAAATGGGTACAACAAAAGGGAAAACAAGAATAATCCCAAAAACTATAACATGATGAGAGGAGAATCACCCTCAACCCACCACCATCTACCTGCACAAAGTAGACCTCTCACAACCTGATATGCAATCTCCCAATGCCTTTCCTTTACCTATGTCGAACATAACCAAGTCTACTTACACCCAGAGTTGTAAGAAGTGTGTTAGCCAAATCCAAGTAAGATTCCACCAGATATAAAATTCCATCCAATAATTATTATAAAATAAATAGACATGATTGTTTTATAAAAGGAAATTCTAGATATAGTTTTATGGGAAAACATTTTAATGAAAACCATTCTATCCTTTTAAATAACTACAATGTATACAATATGATGATGTTAAGTGAGATATCACTATAGAGCATTGTTCATGGGAGAACACTATAGGAAATAGCTATAAGTTGGACACTTGGTACATTGTATCTCACTGAGGGTGGTATTGAAACTGAAATCACAAATTTATTGTCCATGGGCCACTAAGAGCGGAAACCCCATGTGCATAGTGGTCTCCAATTATCAAAATTTTTAGTTAGTGTTCTAACACCAATCCATCTAGAAGAAATTAAGATTAACCACTTCCAAACTATTTAGAATATTAGTCCTTATCCTCCCACATAGTGACCCAAGCTTCCCTAGTGTTCTCATGTATATTCCACATGTCACACAACAAATTCTTTTCATATCATCCATTCCAAAAAATGAAGCACACATTATTCTATCACATTCACAGCAAAAATACTCTTTCAAAAATCAAAATCACACTAAAAATATTTTGAAACATGATTCAAATCACTTTCAAAATTTAATAATCCACTTTCAAAATTTATAAAACACCCTTAAGAAGAAAAATAAGGCTTTACGCAAGAAATGACCCAATTTCATATCGAATACCAATATTCAAACAAAATTCATATAAAATCCTTTCAAAAAACCTGTCTCACCGAAAATAAAATCCATAGAGCGCATCAAAAAACATATGAAATCATAATAAATTCGTCAAAAAATATCTAAGCATGGAATTGCCTACCTTGGGCATAGAATGTCCTGAAATCATGTGCGAAAATCCAACTACTCCTCATTAGACAACAAGAAAGAATGATTGAACTCTTGAAGTTACGATTATACCCAAATATTCAAGATCGATCCCTAGAAATGGTTCCCTACCCACTAGAGAAGAGAAATCCCAAATAAAGAGGGAATAAACCCAATAATATTGAAGGAATCAAGGAGAGAAGATACTTGATTGAATATATGGAGGGAAATCACACCAAATCTCCCACAAAAATAGATATCCAAACGAGGGGAAGGGAGAGAGAGTCACACCTAGGGTGAGGAATCCCACTGGGTGAGAGAAAATTGGGTTTTTGGTTTAAAAATCGGGGAGATAAAAACAATAAATTCAAATTTTAATGACCCTGAAAGGCCTCATGGTTAATTTTTATGGTTTTAAAAATTGAATGGTGAACGTGTTACCTTCACTGTCCAAGAAGAACTTACTGCCAGTTAGCTTGTACAGTTTGACTAACTGGGTGATGGTCGTGTGGTACCTGCTGCCTCAAACTAGACACCTACCACATGTTTGACTGGGCTGAGGTACACAGTTTGACTAACAATGCGATGGTCTTGTGTATTTACTACCTCCCCAAGCCACCTACCGTACTGTTACTTGGGAAGGGGCACATTGCTATTACTAACCATGGGCCAACCATGCACCACATATTTTCCACCCAAAATTTCACACTTCTCTCCAAAAACGCAAATGAACCCCAAGGGAATAGGTAGACAAAAAATAAATATAAAATACCGCAAAAAAAGATATGTGACAACCCCCCTTCATCATGCAAATCCTATTCTAAATCAACCACTAAGTAGTGGATGTTTTCTTTTATCTTGGATTGAAACCATGAAGTCTACTTGGGTACCCAATGATTGATCAAGATGGGTGTGAGAACAACGCATTAGGCCACCACCAATGGTGTCTCCACAATATCAAGTCTAAAGAGACATTGTATGCATGTTCTAAATAATAACAACATAAAAAAGGTAAATCGGGATTCAATAGTAAACATTATTTACGTAAACCATTTTCATCTTATGATCTTTATATTAGGCAATTTTATCAAAACAAGACATCCTTAGAATATTGGATAACATGAATAAGGAAATAATTTATTTTCTATATCTCACTGTGGAAACCAATTCACAATCATTTACCTCACATTTACTTCGGAGCCTCTACCTCGGCAGTCTTATCCAATGCAACTTTTAGGGTAATAGAAGCTTAGTATGACTCCCTAACCCATGCATTCTAGCGGTGAGGTTTAGATTCTCATTCCAACCCAATCCATTCACATATAACCTCAATTCAATACCCTACAAAACACACATCCATGTTCAAATGATTCAATAACGATTTACCACATATACAATATTAGAACTCAAATTCATTAAACATACATACAATTGAAAATTCAAATATCATTCAATACATAATTAAACTTTATTCCATAACCCATTAACACGGTTACCATTTATATTTTGCGACTCATTTTAGTGTTTCCTTTTAAACCTATAACACATTTATCACATTTACTTAATTCATTTTTCCCATTCCCACTATTCCAAACAAACCTTATGTCATGTCAAAAACTAGGCACCACTACCCCTATTGTATTTTTATAATTCAAGATAAAATTTCAATAAGTTTATCATCGGATCTATGTTATAAAAATTCAATTCTACACTTATTATCGCAATTTAACATGTTTGAAATGATGGTACACCGCATGGGTTGTAAGAACTAGGTTCTTATTCCTCAGGTATAGGTTTCTTCTTTTTCATTTTCCTAAATGTTTTTTGAGAAAATAAGGAAAATGGTGGAGAATCCAAAAATATTTGGGTACATGCCGCGTACATTGGTCGTGTGGAATGAGTATATCGGGCATGTAGGTCTGTCGGTGATGAAGGGTGTAGAAACTGACCACACACCATGTAAATAGTATATACACGCCGTGTAATCAGTTGAAAGGTGAACAGTAAGACGGTGGAGGCTTCCACCAGCGGGATGGTAGTAGAAGTCATGTACTCAAAAATAAATGATGTGTAGTCAAGTCGGCAGTTAAATAGTGTGGCAGTGGAAAGTAGCCACTCAAGGAACAGTTAAAAAATGGAAATTGCATGCCATGTACTTCAGAGTACACACCGTGTAGTTGTGTTTTTTGTTATAAACTGGTAGTAGCCTCGTCTTTCAACAGAGGAAGCTTAGAATGTCAGGAGGACTCGGGAGAGAACACTAGACTTTGGAAGAGCTCCCAATTGAACACAGGGACTCTGATTCTTCCACCGACGATCACGTTTGGACTGCGCGGGTAAGCCCTTCTCTCTCCTTTTGTGGTTCTTTCCAATTATTTCACGATGGGAGGTTATTTAAGTATGAATGGGTAAACTTTTATCCCAGATCTATGTCATTCTCAGACACTTCTGGGGGCGTCGTTCACATATATCGATCAGTGGAGATAGAGGTAGATGGTCTTGTGTTTGTTTACAATTGTCGAGTGATTTTGTTTACCATTGTTCCACGAGCACATGTTTGGGGTGTCATGTGGCTGAGGCATTAGAAGATAAGATATCTATAATTTCATAGATAATCTAATGATAAATATAAACTGTTGTTTGGGATTGCTTCCTGGATCCAGGGCCACCCCATGGGTGCGTTTCCCATATTTAGCCGTTTTTCCAGGATACCCATGGGTAAGCCATGATTATAAGAATGATTTGAGTTTTCTTGAGAGGAAACATATATGATTTCTTATTTCAATTTTGGGCACATCCTAGCTACTTGATTTCCCATGGAATTCTTGAGGGTAGTATTCTATTTAGCGTGAGGGTTGTGTTTGTTAGCCTGAGGGTAACATTTCTTTTCCTTGTGGGAAGTAGCTTCTGTGCCTGTGGGTGACATCTCATATGCCGGAGGGAAATATTCATTATGATTGAGGGCAGTCACCTAAGGGATTCATTCCGGCTTACCTGAGGGTAAGGACAAATATGTTTGAGGACAGTGGATACCTTTGAATATTCACTGTGGGGATTTCACTTATTGTACCTGACAAGCTAAAGCACAAGATTGGAATTTATACATAATTATTAAAATGAAAATGTAACAGGTAGAGATATTTACTTTTGAGTACTACCTCATTACTGCATTTTATTATTTCACACTGATGTTGCACATTTTCATTGTCACTTGGGCACGGGCCTTTGGTGGTTGCCTACTGGGATTTATTTCTCACACCCTTTTTGGGTCAAATCTTGGGCCTAAACAGATTACATTGCTACAGGTTTTGATAAGGGAAAGAGTCTCTATACAGGTACTTGATTGATGTAGAGGAGTGGGAGAGCATGGGACCGAGCTTAGGCTTTTGATGTTGTTGAGTTCCTACTGACTGTTTTGTTTTGGTTTGATGTACTGTTACTTGTATTATATTGTATCTGATTGCAATGAATTCTATTTTGACTGATTTATTAGACATAATACATATTGCATCATCATATATGTATGAATTCAAGTTATCTTTCCTTCTATTGTCCATTTCTAATTTACATTGTTTATTGCTTCCATTGTTGTATGTTTATATTTAATTCTGTCACTCTAAACATTGAAAAATTATGGCATAGTTTCCCCACTATCAGTCATTGTCCCTCGCAACTAGTAGTAAGCCTCTGTAATTTGGGAAAATGTGCTTGAATTCATGTGACCAACTGGGTTCGGGGCACCCATTGTGTGGCTTCCTAAACTGGGATGTTACAATGTGGTATCTGAGTAATTTATTTTTTTGACATAATATTTGGAGCCTATAGTCAGGGATATGATAGAATTGGTATTTGGTAATAATATGTTCCTGAGAGTAGCTAACTCGTTCCCATGGAAAAGCCAATTTACCTCGTGTTTCAATTTTACTTGTTTTGCACTTTATGTTAGATCTGATTTTCACCGATGGGTGACACACTTGTGGTGTATTGTTTATGTTTTTTTATATATTGGGTTCTATTTAGGTGAAACCCAATGCGGTGAGGGTATTATATCTCATTCATCATTTAGGAACATGTTAGAATAACATGCCATTCATAGCATTCATGTCATGTAGGAGCATTAGAAATTGCAATTTGTTGTGATAAATGTTGTGCTGGTAAAGTCATGTTGTTGTGATAGATGCCTTGATAAAATATCAGCAATTTGATAAGGTATTTTTTTAGGTTTTGTATAATTAACACCAAAATTATTTTCTTTAGGATTATGTTCCCTTGTTGACTAGAATTTGGTGAATCATTGATTGTTTACTTTTTTTATAACATGTATAAGATTCTAATCTTTGATTCGCGGGGAGTATGGGCCCTCACGGATCAGAATATGGAACTTAGGTCTTGGTTTCAGTTTTTTTTGGGATCCGGAGAATTTTCTAAGGCTTACTTCCTAGAGATACCCAGAATACACACCGTGTAGTTTTGATTACACACCTTGTACCCTTCAATTCTGGGAAGAAAGGAAAAACAATTTAAGTAATGTCGTGTACCATAAATACATGACTTTTAGTTTTTACCTATGTCATAGGTCTTGTGGGAAGAATCACAGGATAGTAAAACCATGAGGGCACAAGATGTGTACCAATTTTACATGCCGTATCATGTTGACCCTATGTCCTACCGTTTAACGAACAACACGGGTCAGTGTTATCCTTTCAAGTACACGTCGGGTCCCTGCGGCACACGTCGTGTGGTCTGGACCGGTGAGACGCCGTGTGGAATTGGCCATGTGGATGGGGAAATAGGGTGGTGTACATGCCGTGTGTGGGTGTAACACACCCTGTATTGTTAGCTGAGTAGTCGGTCGTGTCACTAACAAACCATGCAGTTGAATCTATGTTTTTCATGTTGGGTCCATCTATAACACGCCGTGTAGTGTGAGATGTGTAATAGGACGTGTCACAAACAACACAGGTTGGTGATGTTCGTCTAGAACATGCCGTGTAGACCTTATACACACCATTTAGTCTCGTTCGAAAGTGAGAAGTGTGGCTTAGCTGTGTAGAAGAACTCAAGCAGGGGATGGAAATTCTAGTACACACTGTGTGTGTGGACAACGCGTCGTGTGTTTGGGGTGTTATAGGACCAGTTCTGGTATAAGTACATGCCCATGTGAAATACATAAAGTAGCACTCCATGTAGTTATTATACACACCGTTTAGTCTTGTTTTGTAAAACATTGATGATTTCTTTTCCCTATTCCCTTATTACGTTTCCATTTTTTATACCTTGATGATCTTTGTCTAAGGTGTGTGTTTGACCTTTCAGAGTCATGCCACCGAGACGGCCACCTGTTATTCGTCAAGAGAGCAGCAAAAATTATACTCCATATATGGTTAGACATGGCCTACCAATGGATCCTCCAGTAGTGATAGATGCGGCACCAGCCATTATACCGGACGTGGCCACGAATGCACAGTTTCGTGAGGTCTTCAGGCATTTCATGCAGACCATCCAGGGAACACCGCCGACTGCCACATCTATGGAAAAGTTGACCCGTATAGTCCAGTTGCAACATCTGCCTCTATTTTTAGGGGATTTCGGACCACAATCTATGGAGACATGGCTGGATTCATTGCAGTCTATCATCGAGCATCTTGAGACGCCTCCAGGGAGGAGGCTCAAGATCGCTACATTCATGCTGTGTGATTCCTCCAAAGGATTTTGGGTTGTTAACTCCTAGAATGAGCATCACCTTGACATGGCATGGGATACTTTTTAGGAAGTATTATATGACTTTTTCTTTCTATAGATGCTGAGGTCAGATCGTGATTGACAGTTCATGAATCTGTAGCAGGGCGCCATGTCATTGATCGATTATTCTACCTGCTTCACCGTGTAAGAACACGGTTCTTATTTTAGAGGTGTGGGCTTCTTATTTTCCTTTTGCTTAACTGTTTTTCAAATAATATGGAAAATGGGGGAAAATCCCAAATTTTGGAACTACACGCCATGTACTTTTCCACATGCCGTGTACTTTTGGCCGTGTTGGGATGAGTACACAGGGCGTGTAGCCATGCCGGTGATGAAGGGTTTAAGAACCGACTACATATCGTGTAGTGGTACCTTACACACCGTGTAGTCAGTCGACAGGCTTAAACAGTAAGGCGGAGGAGTCCCCGCGAGCTGGGTGACAGTACACGCCGTGTACTTGGGAGTACAAGTTGTGTACTCGTGCCGACGGATGAACAGTGTGGTGGTGCCGCCAAATGAACAGTTAAATGAAAGAAGTACACGCCTTGTACTCAGAAGTACACGTCATGTAATTTGTTTTTTCAGATTAAAATAGGCAGTAGCCTCCTCATTTGGCAGAGGAGACTCTTTAACCATTTTGGATCCAAAGGAGGAGGTCAGATCTTTGAAGATCCACCGGTCGTTCGTCTGGAATCCGATTCGGTGTCAGATGATTTCATTGGAACCGCACGGGTAAGCCCTCTCTTCTCTGGGTACCGTTCTCGCCAATTCTTCTCCTAACTTATGTTATTTACGTTTGAATTTTTTTTCTTCGTCCGATCTACATTGTTTTTGGGCGTTTCTGGAGTCAGCGTTCGTGTATAACGCTCGATGACGTACAAGGTAGGTGGCTTGGTGTTTATTTTTCCAACTGCTCTGCGTTTTTGTGCGTTTTTGTGCCACGAACCCATGTTGGGGTGTTGTGTGTCTGAGGATGTTGCTTTATTTAATTACTAGAATTGCATAGGTGATTAAATTTTGATAATAAAATGTTGGTTGGGATCGTTGCTTGGATTCGGAACCACCCCAGGGGTGTGTTTCACTGTTTAGCTGTTTGGCCAGGATACCCGAGGGTATGCCTTTAAAGTAGTAATTGTAGAATTTACTTGAGAGTAATTGCTTGTTACTGCTTGTTTACCTGTTGGGAATGGCCCTGTTACCTGTTTAGCCTGAGGGCATTGTTGTATTTGGCCTAAGGGCGTTGTTGTGATTAGCCAGAGGGCACTAAACTAGTTAGCCTGAGGGCTATAGTATTTCACCTGAGGGAATCCTTTCGTGCCTGAGGGCTTGAATTCTGTGCCTGAGGGAGGCACTTCCTACGCCTAGGGAAAATTTATATTACGCCTGAGGGCAATACCTATGGGTTAGATTCTGTATGGCCTGAGGGCAAGCTTGAGGGCGTGGTTTACTATTTCAGCCTGAGGACATGGTTCTTGTTGGCCTGAGGGCTTGGTGCTGTTGACCACAAGAATGTTACTAAATTAAATTAATTAAATGAATAATATAATTTCAATTGAATTGTTAAGTTATTTACTTTTTAGTACTGCTTTCTTTATTGCATTTTATTACTGAACAATGTTGTTGCATGCTTACACGCAGTTGGGCACGGGCCTTTGGTGTGTGCCTACTGAGATATATTTCTCACACCCTATTTGGGTCATGCTTTTCGGCCCAAAAAGATTACGTTGATGTAGGTGTAGATAGGGTAAAGAGTCCCTATACATGTTCTTGAATGTTGCTGAGGAGTAGGAGGGCATGGGACCAAGCCCAAGCTCGTGATACCGTTGCCAGCTATTTTTCTTGTTTTCCTGTACTCTATATTTTATTGTATTTTATTGATGTATAACATGTTTTGGCTATTTTCTTAGAACTTGAAACATGTAGCATAATCACTTATATACTGTTGGTTATATCCACTGCTGTAGTTATTCAGTTGTGTATGTTAACTGCTTCCGCTGTCGTGTATGTTTATTTTGGTATTCTGCTGCACTACACTTTGACAAATGAAGGCATAGTTTCCCCACTATTAGACCTGGGCCCTCTCTTCTAGTCGGCAGCCTCTGGTATTTTGGAAAATGCGCTTGAGGTCACGTGGCGGACCGGGCTCGGGGTACAGGTTGCGTGGCACCTGGGTCCGAGATGTTACAAAGTGGTATCAGATGAGTTTCTTTTCTTTGACTTACTATTTCGATCCGTAGTCAAGGATATGACGGAATGGTAGTTGGTAATAAGCTGTTCCCAGGCGTAGCTAACCCATGTATAGGGAAAAGCCAGTCTACCTCGTATTTTGCAGTCTTTTGATTTTTCAATTTTATGGTTGATATGTTTTCACCATTGGGTTACACACTTGGATTGTGCTGTTTATACCTTATATGTGGGTTCTATTTAGTTTCAAACCGATTATATGAGGGTATTCCATCTCATGCATCATATAGGAACATTCTAGATATCACATGTCATGCATAGTTTCCATCCCATGTAGGTTCACTAGAAATTTGCACGTTGTTGTGATAGTTGATATGCTAGAAAAGCATGTTGTTGTGATAGCTTCTTGATAAATACCTACCTTGTGATATGGTATTTTTGTTTCAGATTGTTTATAGAATGGATGCCAAACATTGGTTTTTGGGGAGTATGGGCCCCCATTGACCGGAATTTGGTGGATCATTGACTATTTTTTGGTTATAACACATATAAGATGTCAAACTTTGATTCGTGGGGAGTATGGGCCCTCACGGTTCAGAATTTGACATTTAGGTGTTGTTTTCAGTATTTTCTAGGTTCCGTGGAAGTTTCTAAGGCGTACTGTGTGGAAACCCAGTACACACGCCGTGTAGTATTTTTACACATGCCGTGTATGGCCTTCTGTTTGGGAAAAAATGATCTTTTTTTAATTACACAGCATTTACTCTGAGTACACACCGTGTAGTCTCTTCCCATGTCACAACCCGTGTGGGAAGCAATACGGGGTAGGGAAGGGTTGGGGTAAAACACGCCGTGTAGTTTTTGTACATGCCATGCAGTGTTGACCCAGAGTCCGGTCGTGTAACTAACAACACGGGTCTGTGAAATCCTTGACAGAACACGCCGTGTCAGTTAGAGACACATCGTGTAGTGTGACATAGGGATTCAGCCATGTAGCTAACAACACTGGTCGGTGTCACCTCTCCCTGAACACGCCATGTAGTCCTGTCCAAGGACAGACCATCTGGAGTTAGCCGTGTGGCTGGGAAATAGGGTGGTGGACACGCCGTGTGTGGGTGTAACAGACCGTGTGGAGTTAAGCCGAGTAGTCGGCCGTGTCACAGACGACACGAGCAGTTGTAAAATTACATCGTACATGCCGTGAAGATATTAAACATGTCGTGTAGTTTAGTGGAACGGAAGCCATGTTGCTTAGCTGTGTAGAAGGACCCGGTCAGGGGAAGGGAAGTCATGTACACATCGTGTAGTCATTGTGCACTTCGTGTAGTCTTGTCTTGCAAATTTTGAAATGCTTTCTTCCTCTTATTCCTTTGTGGTTCCTTCGCTTTCAATCTAAATAATCTTGAATCTGAGGCGGGCTTTTGACCTTGTATTGTCATGCTGCCTAGACGACCGCGAGTTGTTTTCCCAGAGAGCAGCAACAATTATACTCCGGTGATGGTGGGCCATGGGCTACCGGTTGATCCACCAGCTATTATACCGGACATAGGCGCGGAGGTGTAGTTCTGTGAAAGCTTATTGCGGTTCATGCAGAACTTTCAGGGAGCACTGCAGGCTGCCACATCTATGGCCGAGCTGACACATATCTTTTAGCAGCAGAATCCACCTACTTTTTCAGGGGATAGTGTACGATATGCTGCAGAGTCTTGACTAGGATTGATGCAGACTATTTTCGAGCACTTGGAGACACCTCCAGGGCAGAGGGTCAAGCTCACGACTTACATGTTGGGTGATTCCGCCAAGAGGTGGTGGGATGTTACCACCCAGACAGAGCATCACTGGGACACGACGTGGGAAGATTTTCAGGCAGTCTTCTATGACTTCTTCTTTCCTGAGATGTTTAGGGTAGATAGAGCTCGAGAGTTCATGAATCTGCAGCAGGGTGCTATGTCGGTGATGGACTACTCTACTCATTTTACAGATCTTCATCATTTTGCACCTGTGCTAGTGGGTGAGGAGACGTTGAGAGGCAGATTTTTTAAGGATGGTCTTCAGTATGACATCCGAGCGCTGGTGAATGTTTTCTGGTTGCCTACTGTACACGCGATTGTGAACCAGGCGTTGATTATAGTGAGGAACCTGCGGGAATCTAGTGGTGTGGGCCAGGGCGGTTCAGCACCACTTACTGGTATTATTTCTGCTGGAAAGAGGAAGAGATATATGGACTTCTCTTAGGGTGGAAGTACCAGACAAGAAGTGTCTTCAGGTGGCCCGATCAGGTGCTACCAGTGTGGCAGAGAGGGGCACAAGAGACCGCAGTGTCCACGAGACCCAGTTGACTGCTGAGCTTGCGGCAAGATGGGTCATCTGAAGCACTTTTGTAGGGTGTTTACACCAGTGGCTAGTGAGAGGGGTTCTGTGCAAACTCCACGTGCGGGATCAGGATCAGTGGCTTCTTACCAGTTAGGGAACTGGAATATGTCAGGGCGTGTAGGCCAAGATGGTGGTCGTGGCCGTGGTAGCCAGACACTAGGATCGCAGAGGCAGAAGGTCGGGACAGCTCAGGGTAGCCAGGCTGTGACACAGGGCCGCGGCACTGGGCAGGCATATGCAGTGCAACAGACCCTGTAGGGGCAGGATCCCAGACCTTCTACAGTCTGAGGTACTGTTCTAGTAGCTTCAGTCTTATCTTTAGTACTTTTTGATATGTGTCCAACGCATAGTTTCATATCTGTACTCGTTGTGGAGATCCTTGGGCTTTCTGTTTCTACTTCTTCCGATATCATGATGTGAGACACTCCTTTGGGGACTATGAGGACTGGTGTGCGTCAGTGAAAGGAGTTCCTGTAACAGCCCGAGATTTTATGAAAAATATTCTTTTTATTTCACTATTGTCTTGTGTCGTACGCTACACCTAAAGGAGCTTTCACAACACGCATCCTTGACTTGCCTTGCATTACACGCAATCGTGACCTTCCTCGATAGCGTGTATAGTACGCAATAACGAGTTTCACTAAACAACAATATGCTATTAAAATATTATTAAAACTAGCCGTTATGAATAGTAATAACCACTTTTTGAAATTTTTAAATTTTATCTTTTAAAATGGAATTCATTTTTGGATTTTTAATATCGAAATTAGCTTAGGGTGAAATTTTGGTACTTTTCGGATAACTTTCATATTCTGATGAATAGTGAAAATTACTAAATTATAATTAAAAACAACTTTTTTAATCAAAATAATTAATAGTGATAAATCATTAAATTGAGTGGTTTTAAAGTATATTTAGAATATATTTTTACAATTTAATACAATGTTGGTCATTGGATGTAATTTCACATTTAAACTAGACATAACCAAGTGTCAATCTTTTGATAGATATTGTTTCTTAAAAACACGCTATTGGTTTTAACAGCGGGATTTAATTATAAAATTAATTAATGCAACTTTTATGTTATGAATTTGGTAAAATAGAATTCATTTTTGAATTCGGAATATGAAATATAGCCTAGGATGAAATTTTGGCATTGTTCTGAAAAACATCAATTTTTGATGAATAGTGAAACTACTAAGTGGGAGTTAAAAAAACTAAATTTTTCATAAAACTTAATTTTGCCGCTTCTGTGAATGGAATTTCGAAAATCCGACAGACACGGTTAATATCAAGGACTAAAATGTGGTTCAATGAGATGAAAATAATTTTTGGTGAATAGTAACTTTTTACTTTTTTTTACCACGGTTAATAGTAGATAGGGTAACTAAGGGTAAATATGATATTACTATTACCCTAACACATGTCCTAATCCTATTGGACAAGTGTATTTCGACCAAAAACAAACTTAGGAATAAAATATGACCATTTAGGCCCACTTGGGTTAGATTAGGACATTTATTATTAATTTATTTAAAGAAGGGTTAAAAGAGTTAAAATCAAAGTTTATTTACTAAAACATTTTTAATATGGGGTTATACATAAGATAAATTCGATTGTAAATATTCATTAGAAAGCTAAAAATATTTCCTACATTATGGTATTTTATTTGTAATTTTTAGACATCAGATAATATAATTTATATATGACACAAAGATGATGCAGTAATTATCCTATTAATGAAATATTGACATAATTGATGTTATAAACACCTAAATAAATGTAATTTGAGATTTTTTATGAATCCCACTAATTTTCTAGGTTACTATGATATATTAATGTTGATGTAATCAACTTGGTTCGAACATTTAATTCTGTTATGACTTTCACAAAAATCATATATCAAATAGTGTCAAAATTGACACAAAATAGTATTTAAATCAAATATTATATTATTAATTGTTATTTTATTCCTAAAAATCTAAGGTTCGGCCAAATGACTTAGATAAGGATATATGTATTAATAATATACAATTTGGGGTTCTTTTGGCATGTTATGGTAAGTTTATTAACCATATAGTGAAAGAAAACAAAAAGACACGGTAAAAGTTAAATTATTTAACTTAGAGTTAAATCTAATTGATAAGGTTACAATAATACCCCAAACTTGTCTAAATCCTATTGGTTGATAGGATTTAGACCCATCCCCACTTTAGCTTCGAAATAAGACCCTTTGGAACCATTATAAACCGATTTTGACTTTAAAATAAAATAATATTTTGAGATATTCCTAAGGTGCCCCTCTCCTCCCCTATAAAAGGACACCTCCTCCCCCTCCTCCTCACACCAATTTGAGCACTCAAGCTCGGCCAACCCCTGACAATTTCTCCTCTCCACTTCCCTAGAAACATCCTAGAGGTTCTGGTCTTCCTCCAAGACCAATTTTAGTTCCCTAAGAGGAGGTCTCAAAGAGGCACTTCAAAGAAGAGGTAATTACCGTTACCAATTCTTTCATCTTTATTTCTTCTTCCACTTCTTCTTCTTAGGTTGTTTCATTATGAAGTAATAACATCAGTATCACTCATATACTGATATGTTATTATAAGTATTAAACAACCCTATTTCACCATCTATCCATCCTACGGAAAAAGAAATCACTGCTCGTGCGTACGTACGGAATACCGTCTCCACGCCGTGGTGTAATCTATTTTCCACCACCACCTTACATGGATGGGTATAATGGTGTAAAGAATAACTATACATAGTTATTACAACATCATATTGATTCTGATATATTGTATAATCCACTCCAATTCAATTCAATATTTATAGATATGATATCATCGCTCGTGCGTACGTACGGAATACCGTCTCCACGACGCGATGAGATTCATTCTCCATGTTAACCATTTAAGAATGATTATAATGTACATATAAGAAATAATAATGAAATATATGACATTATAAAGCTACTGGATTTATGTATATATATACATACGTATGTCATCTACTTACTTCCATTTCAGGACAATAAGGAAAGGAAAACAGCGTTCATGCGTACGTACGGACTACCGTCTCCATGAACGGTGTTTTTCATTTTATTTATCTACCTATTATATATATATATACTGAATATATATGATATATAAATCATATTTTATATTCTGGAAGTAATTAAATCATGATATAAGTAATAATGATGTCAAGAACAACAAGTCAAAACACCTACGATAAATGAAACGATTTTACCCAAAACGCTTCTTTAACATGGAATTTACAAAAGAACGGGTAACATAATGTCATAACAATGAATATGATTCTGTAATAAGTCAATAACATGATTTAAATCATTATACAGGAGGTTCGGACACTTACAAAGCAAGTCGGACCTAAGGTAAGGGAAATATCATAATCTCATTTTTATCCGAGATTGTTTATTCGTAAGTATTTACTGGGGTGTATTTTATCATCCACATCCATGTTTACTCAATATGTAATATTATTTCCATCCACCTAAAATTTTTTAAATCCATTTTTACCCTTAGGTGAGTTTTTAGTAATAAGTATGAAAGGAATCTTTTGTCGTTTTTCGTACGAGGTACTTTTTGACTTTTCCGACAAAAGTACGAAGAATGTTTTTTTTTAACTTATACGGCACGAACGGATTTCTACTGTTTTATAAAGCCTTATTTTCATGAAGCTTCCTCTAAAAGATTTCATGACTATTTTCAATAAAATCCCTTCCTTTTAAAATTGCATGATGTTTTGTGAAAAGAAATTGATTTTGGAGAAGAAATGATATTTTCCTCAAGAATTCATTTCAAGTGTTTTATCAAAATTATTTTTCCATCTAAGATAATAAAGGGTTCTGTTTCTATCCATATTTTTACATTGATGTGACTATGTTGTGATGGAATTATGTTTATGAATTCCTTTATCTTATATGAATGGTTTTATGATGTCATGTTGTTTAAGAATCCCATTTTTATTACATGGGTTATGCAATGATGTATGATTTATGATTTTGTGGCACACATAAGAAAGGATTCATTAAGAGATGGGTGGGACCTATATCTCCCTCCAAGGAATTGGGTAAAGATTTCATATCTCATGAGATAGACATGGCTGGAATGGTAGGTTATACCGGTTCAGTGAAACAGGACTGAAACGAGGATTACTCGATTCAGAAAGGGACTTTGTCCACTAAGATAGTCTTGGCAATGAGTCTTGACTAACAAGAAATGATTCTCTATGATTATGTGTGTATGCCACAATGAGTAATGTTTTAAGTAAGGGTTTCATTTTCACTACTATGATTTATCCCATGTTATGAAATTATGCTCTCTTTTGCAGGTTAAGATTTCCAAAAATGTTATGTTCTTATGAAAATTAAGTGATTAATATTTCTTTTGTTTACCCTTACTGAGCATTTGAGCTCACCCTTTTATGTTTTCTTTTCCCCAGGATATAAAGAAAGGTTTTAGGTAAAAAAAAAGGAAGATCTTTGTGGGAGATTTTGAAGATCTTTCACCAGGATTAGAAGATTACGTTCCGAGTTTCCAAAGACACTAAACTATTACGATCCTTGTGTGTGTGTTTTTGTTATGTACTAAGTATTCCGCAAAAGTAATGTAATGTCCATGTACGATAAGCTTCGTGTCTCTACAGTTGGTATTAGAGGAAAGGTTTAGTCAACCTTTGGAAACTAGGATGCGAAAACGTTAGTGAGATCCCTAGAGATATTTCTAAGGTATGTCTAGGGATGCCCCTAAGGATAAGTATACGTATAGGATATAGTTCTAGAACTATGGTAACGATATTAGATTAAACCAAAGATGATATATATTTAAGTTACTCCCCCTTTATTACGATTTTTGCATCTAACACTATTCTGTTTGGGTTTTAGAAAATGGCTGGAAACAAGATGATTCACAATAATGGAGGATATGATGGACAATGGAATGATATTCTTCATGAGCAACCAAATGAAATGGGATTTGGATGTCCAAACATCATTATTATGCCGAATCAGCAATCTCACAACATGATCAATAAAGTAAAATTTGGTAAGTTTCCTGACTCGACTAATAAGAGAAAGATGGAGTTCCATGATGATCATAGAGGAAAGAAAGTTCAATTTCCCCTATGTAAATCATGTGGGAAGAGGCATCAAGGAGAATGTTTCAAGGGAACTGGAAGATGCTTTGGGTGTGGAAAAGAAGGACACAAAGCAAGTAAGTGCAAAGGAAAAAGGTCGGTTAACACCATGGATGAGGATAATGGTATTGCTACGACATCAAAAATGGTTAAGTGTTTTAAATGTGGAATGTATGGGCATTATGAAAACAAATGCCCTAAGGGAAAGACTCATGAAGAGAATCAGTATGGTCATATGGGTAGTATTTATGTGGATGATGATGAAGAGACTACAAATGATATGTGAGATGAAGGAATTTTTGAAGCTCGGTCAATGGTTTGAGAATGTAGTGGAATGATTACATGTTTATCATGTGTAATTTTGGAATAAAGAGACATCTATGGATTGTTACACTGTTTTCTTTCCTTGTGTTTTGAAAGTATATGATTAATGTTACCAGTATCCATGAAAGGTTATTCAGATATTTTTGGAATGAAGATGATATGCGCATAATGAAGGGATAAGGAGAAAATTAAATGTTTGATAGTATTCATGAGCTCATGATTGATATAAGGACTAAGTGATATCATGGTTTGAGTATATAGAATTTTGAGGATTTTGGTATGTGGAAAGTGTTAACTTTTAACTGCATTCAAGTTTTCACTAAGGTTCAATGGGTATTCAAGAGAATACGCGATTAAGGACTTTGAATGTTTGGAATGTGACCAACAAGACATATCTTATGATATGTGGGGATCAACGACAGTATTAAATCTCTGGTAATCGATGTCACTATATTATAAGAGTGGACTGCAGTATTATGTATAAGCCTAAAGATTAGACTGGATTATGTTGGACATAAGTTAGTATTGTTTAAGGATAGAAGATTTTCGATATTATTGATGGGATGTTATAGTAACGTAGTTTTAGAAAAAGGGACAACCTGCGGGACGGGCGACAGCCCATCCCTTCGGACAAGGCTGTGGGAATCGAACCCACAACCGAAGTGCGACTGGCCTTTATCGCCTACCACTGGCCTACAGGAAGTCCCTGTTTAGTAGAAACTAGTTTTATTATATTAAGCAGCATGATATATGAAGTATAAGTCCATTTTAGGAACCATATATGATTAATCTCACTATAGAATGACTTATGTATATTTAATAACTTTTGATAACCTTTTGTTTGAGACAGATGGAATGAACAGTCATTCTATCACATGATCTGCTAACACTTCACAAATAACAAATTCAACTTCATTTATTTAAGAGATGAAGTAGAAATTGTTCAAGGCACGAACAAAAGTGAGATTGTACCAAAATAAAGTAAGTATTTATTCTAAGCAAATTTTCAACTTTAGGGAAATGATCTTGAAAACCAAAAATGTTGTCCTAGTGATCTTATACCTGATGAATCAGATGGTACCTTATATCATCACAAATCTATGGATTTGTGATTACTGGCTTTTCCATAGCCATGTTCTCTACCACTCTCCATCAGAACATGATGGTTAGATTTCTCTTCCATATCCATATTTTCACCTATGTGGAAACCCAGTGATTAGTTTATTTGGGTAATCGTTACATTTCATACTTTAGTTTTTAAAGCCAAGTTTTGGTATTCCTTTTTACGATGTCGGTTTCTATTAAATAAACTTTCGAATAGTAAACCATTTATAACCCCGACGAATTTCGAGGGCGAAATTCATTTTAAGGGGGGTAGAATGTAACAGCCCGAGATTTTATGAAAAATATTCTTTTTATTTCACTATTGTCTTGTGTCGTACGCTACACCTAAAGGAGCTTTCACAACACGCATCCTTGACTTGCCTTGCATTACACGCAATCGTGACCTTCCTCGATAGCGTGTATAGTACGCAATAACGAGTTTCACTAAACAACAATATGCTATTAAAATATTATTAAAACTAGCCGTTATGAATAGTAATAACCACTTTTTGAAATTTTTAAATTTTATCTTTTAAAATGGAATTCATTTTTGGATTCGTAATATCGAAATTAGCTTAGGGTGAAATTTTGGTACTTTTCGGATAACTTTCATATTCTGATGAATAGTGAAAATTAATAAATTATAATTAAAAACTACTTTTTTAATCAAAATAATTAATAGTGATAAATCATTAATTTGAGTGGTTTTAAAGTATATTTAGAATATATTTTTACAATTTAATACAATGTTGGTCATTGGATGTAATTTCACATTTAAACTAGACATAACCAAGTGTCAATCTTTTGATAGATATTGTTTCTTAAAAACACGCTATTTGTTTTAACAGCGGGATTTAATTATAAAATTAATTAATGCAACTTTTATGTTATGAATTTGGTAAAATAGACTTCATTTTTGAATTCGGAATATGAAATATAGCTTAGGATGAAATTTTGGCATTGTTCTGAAAAACATCAATTTTTGATGAATAGTGAAACTACTATGTGGGAGTTAAAAAAACTAAATTTTTCATAAAACTTAATTTTGCCGCTTCTGTGAATGGAATTTCGAAAATCCGACGGACACGGTTAATATCAAGGACTAAAATGTGGTTCAATGAGATGAAAATAATTTTTGGTGAATAGTAACTTTTTACTTTTTTTTACCACGGTTAATAGTAAATAGGGTAACTAAGGGTAAATATGATATTACTATTACCCTAACACATGTCCTAATCCTATTGGAAAAGTGTATTTCGACCAAAAACAAACTTAGGAATAAAATATGACCATTTAGGCCCACTTGGGTTAGATTAGGACATTTATTATTAATTTATTTAAAGAAGGGTTAAAAGAGTTAAAATCAAAGTTTATTTACTAAAACATTTTTAATATGGGGTTATACATAAGATAAATTCGATTGTAAATATTCATTAGAAAGATAAAAAGATTTCCTACATGATGGTATTTTATTTGTAATTTTTAGACATCAAATAATATAATTTATATATGACACAAATATGATGCAATAATTATCTTATTAATGAAATATTGACATAATTGATGTTATAAACACCAAAATAAATGTAATTTGAGATTTTTTATGAATCCCACTAATTTTCTAGGTTACTATGATATATTAATGTTGATTGAATCAACTTGGTTTGAACATTTAATTCTGTTATGACTTTCACAAAAATCATATATCAAATAGTGTCAAAATTGACACAAAATAGTTTTTAAATCAAATATTATATTATTAATTGTTATTTTATTCCTAAAAATCTAAGGTTCGGCCAAAAGACTTAGATAAGGATATATGTATTAATAATATACAATTTGGGGTTCGTTTGGCATGTTATGGTAAGTTTATTAACCATATAGTGAAAGAAAACAAAAAGACACGGTAAAAGTTAAATTATTTAACCTAGAGTTAAATCTAATTGATAAGGTTAAAATAATACCCTAAACTTGTCTAAATCCTATTGGTTGATAGGATTTCGACCCATCCCTACTTTAGCTTCGAAATAAGACCCTTTGGAACCATTATAAACCGATTTTGACTTTAAAATAAAATAATATTTTGAGATATTCCTAAGGTACCCCTCTCCTCCCCTATAAAAGGACACCTCCTCCCCCTCCTCCTCACACCAATTTGAGCACTCAAGCTCGGCCAACCCCTGAAAATTTCTCCTCTCCACTTCCCTAGAAACATCCTAGAGGTTCTGGTCTTCCTCCAAGACCAATTTTAGTTCCCTAAGAGGAGGTCTCAAAGAGGCACTTCAAAGAAGAGGTAATTACCGTTACCAATTCTTTCATCTTTATTTCTTCTTCCACTTCTTCTTCTTAGGTTGTTTCATTATGAAGTAATAACATCAGTATCACTCATATACTGATATGTTATTATAAGTATGAAACAACCCTATTTCACCATCTATCCATCCTACGGAAAAAGAAATCACCGCGCGTGCGTACGTACGGAATACCGTCTCCACGCCGTGGTGTAATCTATTTTCCACCACCACCTTACATGGATGGGTATAATGGTGTAAATAATAACTATACATAGTTATTACAACATCATATTGATTCTGATATATTGTATAATCCACTCCAATTCAATTCAATATTTATAGATATGATATCATCGCTCGTGCGTACGTACGGAATACCGTCTCCACGACGCGATGAGATTCATTCTCCATGTTAACCATTTAAGAATGATTATAATGTATATATAAGAAATAATAATGAAATATATGACATTATAAAGCTACTGGATTTATGTATATATATACATATGTATGTCATCTACTTACTTCCATTTCAAGACAATAAGGAAAGGAAAACAGCGTTCATGCGTACGTACGGACTACCGTCTCCATGAACGGTGTTTTTCATTTTATTTATCTACCTATTATATATATATATATACTGAATATATATGATATATAAATCATATTTTATATTCTGGAAGTAATTAAATCATGATATAAGTAATAATGATGTCAAGAACAACAAGTCAAAACACCTACGATAAATGAAACGATTTTACCCAAAACGCTTCTTTAACATGGAATTTACAAAAGAACGGGTAACATAATGTCATAACAATGAATATGATTCTGTAATAAGTCAATAACATGATTTAAATCATTATACAGGAGGTTCGGACACTTACAAAGCATGTCGGACCTAAGGTAAGGGAAATATCATAATCTCATTTTTATCCGAGATTGTTTATTCGTAAGTATTTACTGGGGTGTATTTTATCATCCACATCCATGTTTGCTCAATATGTAATATTATTTCCATCCACCTAAAATTGTTTAAATCCATTTTTACCCTTAGGTGAGTTTTTAGTAATAAGTATGAAAGGAATCTTTTGTCGTTTTTCGTACGAGGTACTTTTTGACTTTTCCGACAAAAGTACGAAGAATGTTTTTTTTAACTTATACGGCACGAACGGATTTCTACTGTTTTATAAAGCCTTATTTTCATGAAGCTTCCTCTAAAAGATTTCATGACTATTTTCAATAAAATCTCTTTCTTTTAAAATTGCATGATGTTTTGTGAAAAGAAATTGATTTTGAAGAAGAAATGATATTTTCCTCAAGAATTCATTTCAAGTGTTTTATCAAAATTATTTTTCCATCTAAGATAATAAAGGGTTCTGTTTCTATCCATATTTTTACATTGATGTGACTATGTTGTGATGTAATTATGTTTATGAATTCCTTTATCTTATATGAATGGTTTTATGATGTCATGTTGTTTAAGAATCCCATTTTTATTACATGGGTTATGCAATGATGTATGATTTATGATTTTGTGGCACACATAAGAAAGGATTCATTAAGAGATGGGTGGGACCTATATCTCCCTCCAATGCATTGGGTAAAGATTTCATATCTCATGAGATAGACATGGCTGGAATGGTAGGTTATACCGGTTCAGTGAAACAGGACTGAAACGAGGATTACTCGATTCAGAAAGGGACTTTGTCCACTAAGATAGTCTTGGAAATGAGTCTTGACTAACAAGAAATGATTCTCTACGATTATGTGTGTATGCCACAATGAGTAATGTTTTAAGTAAGGGTTTCATTTTCACTACTATGATTTATCCCATGTTATGAAATTATGCTCTCTTTTGCAGGTTAAGATTTCCAAAAATGTTATGTTCTTATGAAAATTATGTGATTAATATTTCTTTTGTTTACCCTTACTGAGAATTTGAGCTCACCCTTTTATGTTTTCTTTTCCCCAGGATATAAAGAAAGGTTTTAGGTTAAAAAAAAGGAAGATCTTTGTGGGAGATTTTGAAGATCTTTCACCAGGATTAGAAGATTACGTTCCGAGTTTCCAAAGACAATAAACTATTACGATCCTTGTGTGTGTGTTTTTGTTATGTACTAAGTATTCCGCAAAAGTAATGTAATGTCCATGTACGATAAGCTTCGGGTCTCTACAGTTCCCCCTTGAGGTTGGTGGGTGTTACTTCCGTTGGGAACTCTATGACATGGAGATGACGAGCTATGACGTCATTCCCAGGATGGACTGGTTGGTTCCCATTAGAGCCTTGAAGACTGTTATCGTTTCAGGGTGTGTTTCATGTCACCATAGGGTGGAGAGTTTCTATACAAGGGCGAATGAGATGTTCAGGTGAGTCGATCTAGAGCAGAGCATCATGGGTGAGGAGGTGTCACATCCTAGATTGCGAGTTTGTATCTGGATGATCAGGGGACTTGTTAGATGGATTTCCTTCCAGTGGTTGATCTTTTCAGGGATGTCTTCCCAGAGGACTTTTCAGGTCTACCTCTGGTGCGTGAGGTGGATTTCTCTTTTGAGCTAGTGCTAGGAGTAGCATCGGTGTCCATTCCTCTTTATAGGATGGCCACACCTGAGTTGCAAGAGCTCAGGAGGCAGTTAGAGGTGCTACAGGAGAAGGTTTTTATCCGACCCAGTACTTCTCCTTGGGTTTCTCATGTCCTTTTTGCGAAAAATGCGAATAGTACCCTTAGACTTTGTGTGGATTATCGGAAGTTGAACCAGTTGACGGTTAAGAATCGATATCCCTTGTCGAGGATAGATGATCTGTTTGATTAGCTTCATGGAGAACGAGTGTTCTCAAAGATTGACTTGAGTTCCGGATATCATCAGCTGCGCGTGAGACCATCAGATATACCGCTTAAAGATTTTTGGAGCAGATATGGTCTGTACGAGTACTTGGTTATGACGTTCAGACTCACGAATGCGCCAATAGTTTTCATGGCTCTGATGAATCGTGTGTTCCATCAGTATCTTGAATTATTTGTGGTAGTAATTGTGGATGATATCTTTGTTTACTCTCACACTCGACACGACCATGCCATCCATATTGATATCTTATTGAGTACACTGAGAGTGCATCAACTATATGCTAAGCACTCAAAGTGACACTTTTGGATGGACCTGATTCACTTCCTGGGTCACATTATCTCAGAGGCAAGAGTTACAGTAGACCCAGAGAAGGTGAGAGTAGTAGTTTCCTGGGTACATCCTAAGAACTTGTTTGAGATACGGAGTTTACTAGAGCTAGCTGTTTACTATAGACACATCATACAAGACTTCTCCTGCTTAGCAGCACCGTTGACGGGTCTGACTAAGAAGGGTGTGAAGTTCGTTTGGTCAGAAGCATGCGAGACAGAATTTCAGGACCTGAAGGGAAGGTTGACATCAGCACCGATCCTGATACTCTCAGAGCAGGGAAAGATCTATACAGTTTACTGTGATGCATCAGGGATTGGGTTGGGAGCAGTGTTAATGCTGGGTGATCGAGTCGCTGCATACGGGTCTCGGCAGTTTAGGCCACATGAGAGGAATTACCTGACGAATGATCTCGAGTTGGCTGCAATTGTTCATGTGTTGCGCTATTGGAGACATTATCTATTGGGAGAGAATTTTGTGGTTTTCACCGACCACAAAAGTCTCAATTATATCTTTACTCTGCGTGACCTGAATCTGAGGCAGAGAAGGTGGGTTGAGTACCAACAATCCTTCGATTTTGAGCTTGCCTATACACCTGGTAAATGTAATGCAGTAGCTGATTCACTGAGCAGGAAGACTCAGATACAGACAGTGTAGGAGGCCAGTGGTGAGTGGCAGTTCATGGCCTTCTTCTCTGAGATGCATCTAGAGGTGCATGATAGTCAAGGGTAGACTTATATTTCCTCGTTAGCTGTGACTTCTACCCTCCTGGAAAGAGTGAGGATGAGGCAGCTATCGGTTTCAGAAGGCTTAGTTCTACAGGAGTTGGTGGAAAGTGAGGACCCACCACCCAGTTGGACGATAGGTGATGATGAAGTTTTGCGTTTCCATGGACGAGTATGGGTTCAAGGGGATATACGCAAGGATCTGATGCGGGAGTTTCATGCTTTAGCTTGGGTAGTTCATCCCGGGGTTACCAAGATGTACCGAGACTTGAGACGTCAGTACTGGTGGCTGGGTATGAAGAGAGAGATATCTGGGTTTGTTACGAGGTGTTCCACCTGTCAGCAGGTGAAGGCAAAGCACCAGAGGCCAGCTGGGCTCTTACAGCAGTTGCCCATTCGAGAGAGGAAATGGGATGATGTCACGATAGATTCCGTGATAGGATTGCAGAGGTCACCTCGAGGAAATGATGCCTTATTTTTTGCTGTGGACAGACTCACGAAGGTAGCTCACTTCTTACCGAACAAGGAGACCATCAGTGTGGACGATCTCGGAAGGCTGTATATCTGAGAGATCGTACTTCTTCCTGGGATCCCTCATTCTATCATTTCAGATAGGGACGCCCTCTTTACAACTTGTTTCTGGCATAGTTTTCAGATGGCGCTGGTACACAGGTGCTTTTGAGCATAGCATACCACCCTCAGACAGATGGCCAGTCAGAGCGAACGATACAGGTGCTAGAGAACATGATGCGCGCATGCGCCCTAGAGTTTGGGGTCTCTTGGGATAAGCATATACCCTTAGTCGATTTTTCCTATAACAATAGTTTTCAGGTGACTATTGAGATGGCACCATACGAGGATTTATATGGTTGGCCATGACGATCACCTTTGTGTTGGTTAGAGGAAGGTGAGGCAGCTTTACATGGGCCACAGCTCGTACAGGAGACATCTGAGCAGGTCCAGTTGATTCGGAAGCAGATGGCTACCGCACAGTCTCATCAAAAATCTTATGTTGATCACCACAGACAACCATTGGAGTTCGTGGTCGGGGATTAGGTTTTCTTATGTGTTTCGCCGAGGTTGGGACATGAGCGGATCAGGAGACAGAGTAAGCTTTCACCGAGGTATGCGGGGCCATTCGAAATTCGGGAGACAGTCGGGCTGGTTGCCTATCGGTTGCAGTTACCACAACGGTACCGAGCCATGCAAGACGTCTTCCATGTGTCTTAGTTGCGTCGCTACCATTCAGAACCATCTCTCACCTTTCAGCCACAGGAGGTTGAGCTTCAGCATGATGCGTCCTTTGAAGAGCATCCGATCTGTATCGTTGACAGAAGCATGAAGGTTCTACGAGGTCGGACAGTTTCTCTCGTATGGGTTCTATGGCAGCATGGATGAGTGCAGGACGAGACCTGGGAGTGTGAGGCCGATGCACGTGATCAGTGGCCAGATCTGTTATGAGCTTTATCTTCTCTACCCTTGGAAGCGCAATTCGAGGACGAATTGCTATAAGGGGGGAAGTTTGTAAGAACTTGGATCTTATTTTAGAGGTACAGGCTTCTTCTTTTCCTTTTCCTTAAGTGTTTTTGAGAAAATATGGAAAATGGGGAGAAATCCTAAATTTTGGAACTACACACCGTGCACTTTTCCACACGTCGTGTACTTTTGGCCGTGTTGGGATGAGTACACGGGGCGTGTAGCCATGCCGGTGACGAAGGGTGTAGGAACTGACTACACGCCGTGTAGTGGTACATTACATGCTGTGTATTCAGTCGGCAGACTTAAACAGTAAGGCGGAGGAGTCTCCGCCAGCTGGGCGACAGTAGATGTCATGTACTTGGGAGTACATGCAGTGTACTCATGTCGACGGATGAACAGTGTGGCGGTGCCACCAAATGAACAGTTAAATTAAATAAGTACACACCATGTACGTTTTTTTGGCTTAAAACAGGTAGTAGCCTCCTCATTTGGCAGAGGAGACTCTTGAACTATTTTGGATCCAAAGGAGGAGGCCGGATCTTTGAAGATCCATTGGGCGTTCCTTTGGAATCTGATTCGGTGTCGGACGATTTCGTTGGAACCGCACGGGTAAGACCTCTCCTTTCCTGGTACTGTTCTTACCAATTCTTCTCCTAACGTAAGTTAATTATGTTTGAATGGTTTTTTTTGTTCATCAGATCTACGCCGTTCTTGGGCATTTCAGGAGTCGGCGTTCATGTATAATGCTCGTTGACGTATAAGGTAGGTGGCTTGGTGTTTATTTTTCCAACTGCTGTGTGTTTTTGTGTGTTTTTGTGCCACAAACCCATGTTGGGGTGTCATGTGGCTGAGGCCGTTGCTATATTTAATGCCTATAATTGCATAGGTGATTAAATTGTGATAATAAAATGCGGGTTGCGATCATTCCTTGGATCCAGAACCACCCAAGGGGTGTGTTTCACTGTTTAGCCATTTGGCCAAGATACCCGAAGGTATGCCTTTAAAGTAGTAATTGTAGAATTTAATTGAGAGGAATTTCTTGTTACTGCTTGTTTACCTGTTGAGAATGGCCCGATTACCTATTTAGCCTGAGGGCGTTGTTGTATTTGGCCTGAGGGTGTTGTTGTGATTAGCCTTAGGGCACTGCCCTATTTAGCCCGTGGGCTGTAGTATTTCACCTGAGGGTAACCTTTCGTGCCTGAGTGCTTGACTTCTGTGCCTGAGGGCGACACTTCCTATGCCTGAGGGCAATTTCTGTTACACCTGAGGGTAATACCTACGTGTTATATTCTGTATGGCCTGAGGGAATGCCTGAGGGTGTGGTTTACTATTTTAGCATGAGGGCACGGTTCTGGTTGGCCTGAGGGCTTGGTGCTGTTCAGCACAAAAATGTTACTGAATTAAATGAATTAAATGAATAATAAAATGTTAATTGAATTATTAAGTTAGTTACTTTTTAGTACTGCTTAATTTATTTTATTTTATTATTGAACACTATTGTTGCATGCTTACACGCAGTTGGGAACGGGTCTTTGGTGGGTTCCTACTGAGATATATTTCTCACACCCTATTTGTGTCATGATTTTTTGGCCCAAACAGATTACATTGCTGCAGGTGTAGATAGGGTCAAGAGTCCATATACAGGTACTTGACTATTGCTGAGGAGTAGGAGGGCATGGGACCGAGCCTAGGCTCGCGATGCTACTGCCAGCTGTTTTGCTTGATTTTCTATACTCTATATTTTGTTGTACTGTATTGATGTATAACATGTTCTGGCTGTTTTCTTAGAACATTAAACATGGAGAATCATCACTTATATAATGTTGGTTATATCCACTGTTTTAGTTATTCAGTTGTGTATGTCTACAGCTTCCGTTGTCGTGTACGTTTATTTTGGAATTCCGCTGTGCTACACATTGAAAAATGAGGTTATAGTTTCCCCACTATCATACCTGGGCCCTCACTACTAGTTGGAATCCTCTGGCGTGTGGGGAAATGCGCTTGAGGTCACGTGGCGAACTGGGCTCGGGGCGCCCATTGCCTGGCACCCGGGTCCGGGACATTACACACTGGGCTACAGAGTTATACACCTATTATGGTCGGTGATAATACATTGGGGGATATAAACTTTTAGGATGGTATTTGGTATGACATCCGAGTGCTGGTGAATGTTTTCAGGTTGCCTAAAGTGCATGCTATTGTTATCCAGGCACTAATTAATGAGCGGAACCTGTGGGAAGCTAGTGATGTGAACCAGGGCGGTTCATCACCGGTTTCTGGTACTATTTCTACAGGCAATAGGAAAAGGCCAATGGATTTCTCTCACTATGGTAGTACTAGCCAGAATAATTCATCAGGTGGACAGGTCATGTGCTACCAGTGTGGTATAGAGGGGAAAAAGAGACCTCAATGTCCACGTGACCCAGTGGAGTGCCGAGATTGTGGTAGGATGGGCCATCTCCAGTGTTTTTGTAGGGCATTTCTACCAGTGAATACTGAGAGGGGTTTTGTGCAGACTCTGCGTGCAGGAGTAGGTCCAATAGCTTCTTACCAGTCAAAGAATTAGAATACATTGGAACATTCAGGCCGTGGTGGTGGTCGTGGTCGTGGTAGCCAGCCACCAGTATCTTAGATACAGTTGGGAGGGTTAGCTCTGGGTAGCTAGGCTGTGTCATAGGGCTGCAGCACTGGGTAGGAATATACAGTGCAACAGAACCAACAGAAGCCGGATCCCGAACCTTTTACTATCATAGGTACTATTCTAGTTGCTTCGGTTTTGTCATCAGTACTTTTTGATACTGGGGCTACACATAGCTTTATATATGTGCCCTCTATAGAGATCCTTGGGATTTGTGTTTCTTCTTCATCTGATATCAATTTTCTAGACACTCTGTTGGGAATTATAACTGTAGGTGTGCGTCAGTGAATGGAGTTCCCCCTTGAGGTTGGTGGGAATCACTTTCCATGGGACCTCTATTTCTTAGAGGTGACGAGATATGATTTCATTATTGGGATAGACTGGTTGGTACCCGTTAGAGCCTTTATCGATTTATATCATCGCATGGGGAGTTTCACATCACCACAAGGTGGAGAGTTTCTATACAAGGGTGAATGGTATGTCTAGGTGAGCAGAGCTGGACCTGAGCATCTTGGGTGAGGTGGAGAGACAACCCAGATTGCAAGTCTATATCTGGATGACCGAGAAACTTGTCATAAATATTTCCCTCTATTGGTTGATCATTTCAAGGATGTCTTTCCGGAAAACTTTTCATGTATACCTCCCAAGCGAGAGGTGGATTTCTATATTGATTTTGTTCCAGGAGTGGAACCGGTTTCCATTCCACTTTATAGGATGGCTACAGTGTAATTGCAAGAGATCAAGAGGCAGTTAGAGGAGTTACAAGCAAAGGGTTTCATCTGACATAGTATTTCTTTTTGGGGTGCTCCAGTATTGTTTGCGAAGAAGGTAGATGGTATCCTCAGACTTTGTGTGGATTATCATAAACTATACCAATTGATGGTTAGTAACCAATATCCCTTACGGAGGATTGATGATCTTTTTGATCAACTTTGAGGAGAATGAGTGTTCTTGAAGATTGAATTGAGATATGGATATCATCAGTTGTGTGTTAGACCTTCAGACATACCGCTTACAACTTTTGAGAGCATATATGGTCTATACGAGTACTTGGTTATGTCGTTCGGACTCATGAACATGCCAGAAGTTTTCATGGCTCAGATGAATCATTTGGGCCACCCATATCTGGATTCTTTTGTGGTAGTCTTCATGGACAATATCTTGGTGTACTCACACACTCGACATGACCATGCCACCCATCTTGAGATCGTACTGGGTACACTGAGAGATCATCAGTTATATGCTATAGCATCCCGCCTCTTTATCACATAAACTTTCATTACATTTTACAAAACTGAGGATATTTAAGGTTTAGTGTCTTGGAAACCAAGAACTTTAAACATGAAAACATAAAACATTCTTCTAAAACACTTGAAAGGCTTCACATCATGTTCATCCTAGGTTCATTACTGCATCACATAACCTAGGATCATACATCAAAATAAAGGGTGAGCAAAAATCCCAGTAAGGAAAACAAGAGAAACATTTTACATGTGAACTTGAGATACTTCAATAAGGTCATGAAAAAGAACTTTAAGGAATGAGAATGAAATAAGGAGGCATATCATAATAAAAATAACATTTTTCATAACTTGAAAATGTGGATACATCATTTAACATAGAAAATCATGAACATATCACCAAGCTCCATCCCCAAGGTGTCATTTGAAAATTACCAAGGTTATTCACCAAGGTATCATGAAAATTGTAATCTCTAGTGGTTACATCATTACCCAATGCATTGGAGCGCTATCAGGGAGAACCCTTAAATTTGCATTTATTATCATTTGAGCCACATATATCATCATCAAACATTTCATAAATAACCCATATAGCATAAAATAAACGGGTTTCATATCATAATCATAACGTTTTAAAAACTGCTTTAAAGACATGATCTTTACATCACTTTAAAACCCACGGAAAAGGAAGGTGGGTCTCGTGTATGTAAATCCGAGAATTTAAAATAGAACATTTTGGTATATATGTGAATACACATTTAGAAGAAAGAGCTTTGAGTATTCACTTAATAATATAAATGAACTTTAGAAAAAGAGAGAGACATTTTGAGACGGAAATTCTCCAGCATAACGGCTATGTTACGAGGTTTTAGAAGACATTTAAAAGAGAGGTAAAATGGGTCAAAAATTCATAAATGACCCATAAAATAGTATATGGACAGAATAAGAAGGATACATGATCATGGTAATGAAATTTCAAGGACATACCATTTGAAATGAAAAACATGGAAGGAAGACAAAAATTAGATTTCTCTTATGAAAATTCGGCAGCCTAACAACGTTACATAAACTTCAACAAAAATGATTTGAAAAGATCAAATAGGGTTTCTCATCATGTTAACATAAGAGTTCAGTATGATAGATATATAGGTAATTCCCCAACATAACAAAAAGTAACTTGAATGAATTGACATGAAAGTCGAACTTCAAAATGAGAAGGGTGAAAAATCACTTAAAAATTCGGCAGCCTAACGGCGCCACTTAAAACATCAAAATACTGAATTGAAGAGATAAAATGGGGTCTCTCATAATATGAACATAATATTACAGTATGATAGATATATAGATCATACCCCAACATAATAAAAAGGAACTTGAAAGAATTGACATGAAAGTAGAACTTCAAAACGAGAAGGGTGAAGAACCACTTAAAAATTCGGCAGCCTAACAGCGCCACTTAAAATATAAAAATACTGAATTGAAGAGATCAAATGGGGTATCTCATAATATGAACATAAGAGTCTAGTATGATAGATATAGAGATCATACCCCATCATAACAAAAAGTAACATGAAAGAATTGACATGAAAGTAGAACTTCAAAACGAGAAGGGTGAAGAACCACTTAAAAATTCGGCAGCCTAACGGCGCCACTTAAAACTTCAAAATACTGAATTAAAGAGATAAAATGGGGTCTCTCATCATATGAACATAGGATTACAGTATGACATATATAGAGATCGTACCCCAACATAACAAAAAGGAACTTGAAATACTTTACATGAAAATAGATCTTGAAAAATGAGAAGGGAGAAAGAATCTGTTACAAAAATTTTGGCAGCCTAACGGCGCCACTTAAAACTTCATAAAACGAAATAATGAGAGCAAGAGGGGATCTCTAATTATATGAACATTTAAAGGTTAGTAAGTTGAATATAAAATAACTTACTCCAACATAAGAACATGGAGCACAAAAGGAATGACATAAAAGAGATTACTTGAAATGAAAGAGAGAGGTCAGATCCCTTACCTTAAAACATAACTCATAAAACTCAAAGGATGGGACCTTGAGGGCTTGGGGGCACAATGGGAGGACTTCTTGGGAGGTAATGAGACCAGAACTTCTTTGGGGGAGAGTGGGGAGTCGAATGGATGAGAGGATGGCCTGGTATTTATAGTAAAAGTGAGGGGACAAGGCATTAATGGCAAAGGGACACCTAATTAGTGGTTTTGGCAAAACCATGGGCTTGCCCATGGTATTTGCCCATGGTATTGGCCACTTGGGAGACCTCATACCTTATCTCACTATTCATAATTCTAACATATTGATTACAAACTTAATACATCATTTTATGATGTCATTAAACACCTGTAACTTAAAAGCTTTATTTTCACTATTCATCGAAAATTCAACATTCTCAGAATAATCCCAAAATTTCACCTTAACCAAATATCAACGCTCTGATTACAAATATGAACTCCATTTTATAAAAATAATTTTATAAATATTTTTAATTTAATTTTTAAATAGAAACACTATTCATCAAAAATTCATTTTTTTCAGAAAAAACCCCAAAAATTACCATAGCATAATATCGGTGCTTTGAGTTCAAAAATGAAATCCGTTTTATAAAAATAATTATATAAATATTTTTAATTAAATTTTTAATTAAAAAACACTATTCACCCGAAAAAACTAATACTTGAATAATAATTTAAGAAACCATTATTTAACCATTTTATTGAATCACATTACTTAATCAAGGTGCTTAGATTATATTAATACTTTCTTTAAGTGATATTACTAATCCATTTGTACACATTACTAATACTAATCATAAAATCAGTATTCACAAATTACTATTCATCAAACATTAATTTGATCTTATTAGACTCTAAATTTCGTACTGAACATAATTGTAGAAGACCATTTTTCGAAAATCATTACACATTTTTAATTATTTAAGGTTTACACAACCATTTTTAAAATATCCTTTTTCTAAAATTCATCAAAAATATGCATACTATATTTATCCAGTCATTTGAAAATTCATAAACTTAATCATAAGAAGAAATCCAAATTTTTATTTAAAACAAAGGATTAGACAAGGCAGTTAAGGTCTCCTTACATAGCCCCTTATCACACCAGCATAGGAACTAAGTGTAAGGTGTGCTATGGTGAGAGAATCCGAGGGAGGCTCGACCAACATCGCACGAGTAGTAATTTCTATCAGTTTGAACTTCTCGTGAAGGTGATCCCATTCTTGCTTTATACGATGAAGTTCAGCTTGGGTTTGGTCCAGAGCAAAGCCCAGTGGTGCTACCTCCTTCCCAAGTTCTGTTAGATGGACTTCGATTGGTCCAAGACTACTGGGTGAGGCCATCGAATCTTCTTTCTATATTAATTAACCAAGATTACTTGTATTTAGAGACAATTATCAAAACGTTTAGTTTCCAGTGGTCATATTGACCAATGGTCAAACAACAGTCAAAAACCAACAGTATCATTTTAATTATACTCATGTTATCAAATGAAACATTTTTGTTGAGTATAAAAATAAAATAACACATAAAATTAGGAAACAAGATTTATTCAAAATTTTGGGTTGTTACAATCTTCCCCCCTTAAGAAATTGCGCCCTCGCAATTTTTTAAAATTAGGTTTTAAAATTATGTTTTGAAATGTTAATGAAAGTCTCACATCGGAAAAGGAGTCAGTAAAACTATTACTTTAATAGAAAGAAAGGGAAGTACGAAGGTCACCCGAGTTAGCCCACACTAGGATTCCATGTAGGAAAACATGGACATGGAGGAGAAAACAAAGGGTCAAGTTCTGAGGGAGAGTGACAGAGAACATGATTAGGATAAAGTTAACCATAAGAAAATCCCAAACCTATGATGTGTGTAAACGATCTTTGATTACCTAGTAGGAAACGTAAACCAACAACGTTTTTGTTTTACGTTCCTTTTCATAATTTTGAGGAATTCATTTACAACATAAAACAAAAACATAAGGAAATATATCTACCTTCATGTAGATTTTCACCTTTTAATAAGTTTATACCAAAACTAATCTTTTCTCCCAAACGATGAGCATTCAAAACTACTTGGTCTCATCAAAACACAAGAATCATCTTCTAGATAATCACATAATCTACAAAAGATTAACTATCTATTTCTTCTATCTTTAAACATTATCCCAAAAACAGAAAGGGTAAGGTTAAACAACTCTTCAAAAAGGAAGAATCCCATAGGAATGGAAACTAATTTTAAATCTTCAATGTTCCATGGTAATACCGAAAGTTCATCATAGACCATCCCATAAATAACGGTCTTTAAAATTCCTCAACATAAACCAAACTAAGATTGAAACCCAAATACAAGAAGGATTTGATAACATAGTCTTCCAAAATAAACTCCATTGTTCATCTCCAAACAACATCAACCACTCCTAACATCTTATAACAAAATTATCTAAACTAAACATATTTTACCCAAGATAGGTTAATCATTCCCTTAAGTATCCTAAATTACTATAAGTCCACCATAAATTCATCGATTCTTCAAAATATAAGTCAACCTTACACCTCAATGAAAATACCATAGTAATCGATTTACCTCGATCATATAGGGTCCCTAAAATAGTGAACGTATTCCAAAATAATCATCATCTTTTAATCCCCTAATCACCTCTGTCGTATTAATACGACAATCGTCGCATTTCCTATCACATTGGTTTTTTTGGGACATGTTCTTCCATTTCCCGCCATTAACTAAGAAAAGAAAATATAATTTGGGGCTTATTTACTTATCTAATAATCATGAAAAGGAAACATTAAGCATAAAAGGATAATCATGTAGAATAAAAGTATATCCTAACTTGTGATCCCCTAGGTTCCAATCTAGGTTATCCATGATCATATATTCTTATGTGAATCTTTATTTTGTTTTATCCTTATTCCTTTAATAATGGTTCATACTAAACTTATGAATTTACAAAAGCATATCCCCCGGGAGTGTCGTAACCAAGAGTGCAGCAAGGCCCCTTGTCGTGTACCAGTTCCCGTTCGAGTCTAGCTCAAAGCGGTGTTTTCAAGTTTTACCCCTATGTACATCTGTGCCAGAGCCACCTCTACCTGCTCGTATCTAGACATGGATGTATTTTCTTGGAAACCCCTTACTCAATACTCACCAAAATACCAGGAAGATTTCCTATATTTAAACTTTTCTATAGGGTTCTTCCTAGATTTTTCATATCCTAATTTCCACAAATAACTAAACCATCCTTTGATACCAACTATAGCATCCCGCCTCTTTATCACATAAACTTTCATTACATTTTACAAGACCGAGGATCTTTAAGGTTTAGTGTCTTGGAAACTAGGAACTTTAAACATGAAAACATAAACCATTCTTCTAAAACACATGAAAGGCTTCTCCTCATGTTCATCCTAGGTTCATTACTGCATCACATAACCTGGGAGCATACATCAAAAGAATGGGTGAGCAAAAAGCCCAGTAAGGAAAACAAGAGAAACATTTTACATGTGAACTTGAGATACTTCAATAAGGTCATGAAAAAGAACATTAAGGCATGAGAATGAAATAAGGAGGCATATCATAATAAAAATAAAATTTTTCATAACTTGAAAATGTGGCTACATCATTTAACATAGAAAATCATGAACATATCACCAAGGTCCATCCCCAAGGTGTCATTTGAAAATTACCAAGGTTATTCACCAAGGTATCATGAAAATTGTAATCTCTAGTGGTTACATCATTACCCAATGCATTGGAGCGCTATCAGGGAGCACCCTTAAATTTTCCTTTATTATCATGTGAGCCACATATATCATCATCAAAAAATTCATAAATAACCTATAGAGCATAAAATAAATGGGTTTCATTTCATAATCATAAAGTTTTAAAAACTTCTTTAAAGACATGATCTTTACATAACTTTAAAACCCACAGAAAAGGAAGGTGGGTCTCATGTATGAAAATACTAGAATTTAAAATAGAACATTTTGCTATATATGTGAATACCCCTTTAGAAGAAAGAGCTTTGTGTATTCACTTAATAATATAAAATAACATTAGAAAAAGAGAGAGACATTTTGAGACGGAAATTCTCCTGCATAACGACTATGTTACGAGGTTTTAGAAGACATTTAAAAGAGAGGTAAAATGGGTCAAAAATTCATAAATGACCCATAAAATAGTAGATGGACAGAATAAGAAGGATACATGATCATGGTAATTAAATTTCAAGGACATACCATTTGAAATGAAAAATATGGAAGGAAGACAAAAATTAGATTTCTCTTCTGAATGTTCGGCCGCCTAACGACGTTACTTAAACTTCAACAAAAATGATTTGAAAAGATCAAATAGTTTTTCTCATCATGTGAACATAAGAGTTCAGTATGATAGATATAGATATAATTCCCCAACATAACAAAAAGGAAATTGAAAGAATTGACATGAATGTAGAACTTCAAAATGAGAAGGGTGAAAAACCACTTAAAAATTCGGCAGCCTAACGACGCCACTTAAAACATCAAAATACTGAATTGAAGAGATCAAATGGGGTCTCTCATCATATGAACATAAGAGTCCAGTATTATAGATATAGAGATCATACCCAAACATAATGAAAAGGAACTTGAAATAATTGACATGAAAGTAGAACTTCAAAACGAGAAGGGTGAAGAACCACTTAAAAATTCGGCAGCCTAACGGCGCCACTTAAAACCTCAAAATACTGAATTGAAGAGATCAAATGGGGTCTCTCATCATATGAACATAAGAGTCCAGTATGATATATATAGAGACCATACCCCAACATAACAAAAAGGAACTTGAAAGAATTGACATGAAAGTAGAACTTCAAAACGAGAAGGGTAAAGAACCACTTAAAAATTCAGCAGCCTAACGGCGCCACTTAAAACTTCAAAATACTGAATTGAAGAGATCAAATGGGGTCTCTCATCATATGAACAAAAGATTCCAGTATGATAGATATAGAGATCATACCCCAACATAAAAAAAGGAACTTGAAATACTTTACATGAAAATAGATCTTTGAAAATGAGAAGGGAGAAAGAATCTGTTACAAAAATTTCGGCAGCCTAACGGCGCCAATTAAAACATCATAAAACGAAATAATGAGAGCAAGAGGGGTTCTCTCATTATATGAACATGAAAAGGGAAGTAATAGGAGTATAAAATAACATCCTCCAACATAAGAACATGGAGCATAAAAGGAATGACATGAAAGGGATTACTTGAAATGAAAGAGAGAGGTCGGATCCCTTACCTTAAAACATAACTCATAAAACTCAAAGGTTGGGACCTTGAGGGCATGGGGGCACCATGGGAGGACTCCTTGGGAGGTAATGAGACCAGAACTTCGTTGTGGGAGAGTGGGGAGTCGAATGGATTAGAGGATGGCTTGGTATTTATAGGGAAAGTGAGGGGATAAGACATTAATGGCAAAGGGACACCTCATTAGTGGTTTTGGCAAAACCATGGGCATGCCCATGGTATTTGCCCATGGTATTGGCCACCTGGGACACCTCATACCTTATCTCACTATTCATAATTCGAACATATTTATTACAAACTTAATACATCATTTAATGATGACATTAAACACCCGTAACTTAAAAACTGTATTTTCACTATTCATCGAAAATTCAACTTTCTCAGAACAATCCCAAAATTTCACCTTAACCAAATATCAACGCTCTGATTACAAATATGAACTCCATTTAATAAAAATAATTTTCTAAATATTTTTAATTTAATTTTTAAATAAAAACACTATTCACCGAAAATTCATTTTTTTCAGAAAAAACCACAAAAATTACCATAGCATAATATCGGTGCTCTAAGTTAAAAAATGAAATCCGTTTTATAAAAATAATTATCTAAATATTTTTAATTAAATTTTTAATTAAAAAACACTATTCACCCGAAAAAACTAATACTTGAATAATAATTTATGAAACCGTTATTTAACCATTTTATTGAATCACATTACTTAATCAAGGTGCCTAGATTATATTAATACTTTCTTTAAGTGAGATTACTAATCCATTTGGAAACATTAATAATCCTAATCATAAAATCACTATTCACAAATTACTATTCATCAAAAATTAAGTTGATCTTATTAGACTCTAACTTTTGTACTGGACATAATTGTAGAAGACAATTTTTCGAAAATTATTACACATTTTTAATTATTTAAGGTTTACACAACCATTTTTAAAATATCCTTTTTCTAAAATTCATCAAAAATATGCATACTATATTTATCCGGTCATTTGAAAATTCATAAACTTCATCATAAGAAGAAATCCCAATTTTTATTTAAAACAAAGGATTACACAAGGCGGTTACGGTCTCTTTACATAGCCCCTTATCACACCAGCATAGGACCTAAGTGTAAGGTGTGCTAAGGTGAGAGAATCCGAGGGAGGCTCGGCCAACATCGCACGAGTAGTAATTTCTATCAGTTTGAACTTCTCGCGAAGGCGATCCCATTCTAGCTTTATACGATGAAGTTTAGCTTGGGTTTGGTCCAGAGAAAAGCCCAGTGGTGCTACCTCCTTCCCAAGTTCTGTTAGATGGGTTTCGATTGGTCCAAGACTACTGGGTGAGGCCATCGAATCTTCTTTCTATATTAATTAACCAAGATTGCTTGTATTTAGATACAATAATCAAAACGTTTAGTTTCCAGTGGTCATATTGACCAATGGTCATATAATAGTAAAAAACCAACAGTATCATTTTAATTATACTCATGTTATCAAATGAAACATTTTTGTTGAGTATAAAAATAAAATAACACATAAAATTAGGAAACAAGATTTATTCAAAATTTTCGGTTGTTACATATGTTATGCTCTCAAAGTTCCACTTTTTGATAGACCAGATTCACTTCCTTAGTCATATTATCTTAGAGGTAGGAGTTATAGTAGACCAAGAGAAAGTGAGAGCAGTAGTTTCTTGGGAGAAACCTAAGAACGTGGTTGAAATATGGAGTTTATTGGGGATGTCTGGTTACAACAGGCGCTTTATATAGGACTTCTCCCGCTTACCAGAACCATTGACGGGTTTGACGAAGAAGTGTATGATGTTCGTCTGGTTAGAATCTTGTCAGAAAGACTTTCATGAGATGAATGGAAGGTTGAAATCAGCACCAGTCCTGATACATCCAGAGTAATGGAAGATCTATACAGTTTATTGTGATGCATCTGGTATTGGACTGGGAGTAGTGTTGATGCAGGGTGATCAAGGAGTTGTGTACGGGTCTCTGCAGTTGAGGCCACATGAGGGGAATTACCTGACGCATGATCTCGAGTTAGATGTAGTATTTCATGCGTTATGCTATTGGCGAAACTATCTCATGGGAGAACATTTTTTGGTGTTTACGGACCACAAAATCTTAAATATATCATTACCCAGCGAGACCTGAATTTGAGACAGAAAAGATGAGTTGAATACCTTCAATCCTTTGACTTGGAGCTTTCCTATACACCAGGCAAAGGTAATGCAGTAACTGATGCATTGAGTAGGAGGACTCAGATATAGGCACTGCAGGAGGCCAGTGGTGAGTGGTAGCTTATGGGTTTGTTCTCTAAGATGAATTTGGAGGTGCACAATAGTTAGGGGCAAACCTATATTTCATCCTTAGCAGGGACTTCTACCCTCCTGGATAAAGTGAGGAAGATATTGCTATCAGATTTAGAAGGCCTAGTTCTACGGGAGTCGGTGGCAAGTGAGGACCCTCCACTTGGTTGGGCAATAGGCGAGGATGAGGTACTGTGTATCCATGGGCGAGTGTGGGTTTTATAGGTTATAAGTGAGGTGTTGAGGCAGGAATTTCATGCTTCATCTTGGGAAGTACATCCCGAAGTTACCAAAATTAATCGTGACTTGAGACGTCAGTATTGGTGGCCGAGAATGAAAAGAGGTAGCTGGTTTTATAACGAGATGTTCCACATGTCAGCAGGTGAAGGTGGAGCATTAGAGGCCAGCAGTACTGTTACAACAGTTACCTATTCCGGTGTAGAAATGCAATGATGTTGCGATGGACTTCGTGATATGGTTTTTGAGGTCACATCGAGGAAATGATGTCGTGTGGGTTGTTGTAGACAGACTCACGAAGGTAGCTCACTGGTTTTCAATCAATGCGACCTTCAGGGTTGACAATATCAAGAAGTTGTATATCTGAGAGGTAGTATGTCTAAATAGGATCCCTCAATCTATTGTTTCATATAGGGATTCCCGTTTTACGCCTCGTTTCTGGCAGAGTTTTAAGAGGGCACTTGGTACACATGTGATTCTGAGCATAGCTTACCACCCTCAGACTGATGGTCAGTCAAAGCGTATGATATAGGTGTTAGAGTACATGTTGCATGCATGCGTCCTGGACTTTGGGGGATCTTGGGAGAAGCACATACCCCTAGTCGAGTTTTCCTATAATAATTGATTTCAGGAAACTATTGAGATGGTACCTTATAAGGATTTGTATGGTAGGCCATGCCCATCACTCTTGTGATGGTTGGAGGCAGGTGAGGCATCTTTACTGGGACCATGTCTTGTGCAGAAGGCATCAGAGTAGGTCCAGTTGATTCAGAAGCAGATGGCTACAACATAGTCTCATCATAAATCTTATGTTGATCACCACTGATGACCATTAGAGTTCATGGTCAGGGATCAGGTTTTCATGCGTGTTTCACTGAGGTTAGGACACATGCGGATCAGGAGACAGGTTAATCTTTCACCAAGGTATGTGGTACCATTTGAGATTCTGGAGAGAGTCGGGCCGGTAGCCATTCAGTTACAGTTACCACAGAGGTACTGCGCCATGCACGACATCTTCCACATCTCTCACCTGTGCCGTTATCACTCAGACCCATCCCACATTTTTCAGCTAGAGGAGGTTGAACATCAAGTCGATGCATCCTTTGAGGAGCATTGTATTCGTATTGTATATAGGGGCACGAAGGTTCTCCGAGGCTGGTAAGTTCCTCTCGTACGGGTGCTATGGATGCATGGATGAGTATAGGACGAAACCTGGGAGTGGGAGCCCGACGTACATGTTCAGTGGCCCGATTTATTCTCAGATTTATCTCCATCACCCTTGGAAGGAAAATTCGGGGATGAATGTCTTTAAGGGGAAAGTTTGTATGAACCCGGTTCTTATTCTTGAGGTACGGGTATCTTTTTTTTCCTTTTTCCTTTAGAGTTTTTGAGAAAATAAGGAAAATTTTGAAAAATCCCAAAATTTATGGGTACACGCCATGTACTTTTACACATGCCATGTACGTTGGATGTGTGGAATGAGTATACAGGGCGTGTAGGCCTGTCAGCAATGAAGGGTTTATAAACTGACAACACGACATGTACATAGTATATACACGTCGTGTAATCAATCGGCAGGTGAACAGTAAGGTGGTGGAAGTATCCGCCAGTGGGGCGGTATTACACGCCCTGTACTCATAAATACATGTTGTGTAATAAAATCAACATATGAATAGTGAAGTTGTAGAAAGTAGCCACCAGAAGAATAGTTAAAAATATGGAAAGTACACGCCGTGTACTTGAGAGTACACGCCATGTAGTTTTTTTGTTACAACCTGGTAGTAGCCCCTTCCTTTAACAGAGGAAGCTTAGAATGCCGAGAGGTCATGGGAGAGAAGGTCAGACCTTGGAAGAGATCCCGACCTAACACTGGGACTCTAATTCCTTCACCGAAAATCAAGTTTGGACCACGCGGGTATGCCCTTCCCTCTCCTTGTGTGGTTATTTACAATTATTTTTTTAGTTGAAGTTATTTAAGTTTTAATGTGTGAAAATTTATCCCAAATCCACCTCATTCTCGGATGTTTCAGTGGGCGTCGTTCATGCATATCGATTAGTGGAGATCGAGGTAGGTTGTCTTGTGTTTATTCACAACTCACGAGTGATTTTGTGTACTATTGTGCCACGAGCCCATGTTTGGGGTTTCATATGGCTGAGGCCTTAACTGATAGGAAATCTAGAATTACATAGATAATCCGATGATAAATATAAACTGTTGTTTGGGATCATTGCATGGACCCAGGGCCACCTCGTGGGTGTGTTTCCCTTTTTAGCCATTTGGCCAGGATACTCGTGGGTATGTCGTGATTATAAGCATGTTTTGAGTTTTCTTGAGAGGAAACACATATGATTTTTTGTTTGAATATTGGGATCAGCCTGGTTTCCTGCTTTCATATGGAATTCCTGAGGGCAGTATTCTATTTATCTTGAGGGTTGTGTTTGTTAGCATGAGGGTAACATTCTTTATGCTTGTGGGTAGTAGTTTCTGTGCTTGTGGGAGATATCTCGGGTGCCTGAGGGAAATATTCGTTATGCTTCTGGGCAGTCACATGAGGGATTCGTTCTTTCTTTCCGGAGGGTAAGGACTTGTATGTCTGGGGACAGTGGTTACTTTGAATATTCACTATGGTGATTTGACATGTTTTACCTACCAAGCTAAAGCACAAGATTGGAATGTATAAATAATTCTTAAAATGGAAATGTAACTGGTAAAGATAGTTACTTTTGAGTACTTCCTAGTTACTGCCTTTTATTATTGCACACTATTGTTGCACATTTTCACTGTCAGTTGGGCATGGGCCATTAGTGGTTTCCTACAGATATTTATTTCTCACACCCTGTTGGGGTCATGTCTTGGTCCCAAATAGATTATATTACAGCAGGTTTTGATAAGGGAAAGAGGCTCTATATAGGTACTTGATTTTTTTAGAGGAGTGGGAGAGCATGGGATCGAGCTTAGGCTTGCAGTGCAGCTGAGTTCATGTTGCACCATTTTTTTTAGTTTGTTGTACTTGAACTTTTACTATATGGTATCTGCTTGCAGTGTATTCTATTTTGACAACTTTCATAGACATAGGACATATTTCATCGTCATATTTGTATGACTACCAGTTATCGTTCCTTATATTGTCCATTTCTACTTTACGTTGTTTACTTCTTCTGATGTTGTATGTTTATATATATTTCTGACGTTCTACACTTTGACAAATGAGGGCATAGTTTCCCCACTATCAGTCATTGTCCATCCCAACTAGTCGGTAGCATCTGGAATTTGAGGAAATGCGTTTGAGGTCATGTGACCAACCGGGGTCGGGGCACCCGTTGTGTGGCTTCCAGAACCGGGACGTTACTTGGGTGGTCATATAATCAGTCAAATCATCCTCAATGCATTCCATGGGGATCAAGAGGGGTTAAATTCATTATTTAGTAAAAAAAATTAAAATCTTATGAAATGATTCAAATGAACTACAAGAATGAAACATATAAAAACCACAAACACACAAACTAAACATCAAGACTATGGGATACAAAATATATACCACCAACATCAATTCAGAAGATGAAAACTCTCTTAAGCTTAGCCAATGAATCTGATTCCAACACTATTTGAAGCCTCAACCTATGATCCTCTAGAAATGGAGGGTTTAATTATTTTAGAAGAGTAATAATAACCACAAAATCCATCAACAAAAATAGATTGAAAAGAGGATCATTAGACTCACCTAGAGATTTGATTCACAACCAATGTTACTCAAAACAGCATAGAAACAAAGTTGATGGATCCTTGGGAAGCTTGGAAGAGTTTTCTTCATAACTTGCATTATAATAGAGAAAAATTTGAGAAATATTGTGATAAAAAATATAATAATTGAGAGGGAAAATGAAAAAATCTTATTTTTAAATGGGTTCATGGTTTTTCTGCAAAGTTTTCCAAAATGTGTGCCATATTTAGGCCACCATCGGTCTAAGATGGGATCAGCCACTTAGTAACATGGGGATCTTGCATGGTTTAAAAACTATTCTTAGACCATGTGGATGGATATATCAAATCCCACATGGTTTTTCCTTCCCCCATGAATTTTTTTTCAAATTATGCACTCCTCTTTCAGGCATTCACAGTTTGGGAACAAAGATACTACTAACGAGGGGTCAACCGTGAAACATGCAATTAATGGCCCTGTTTCACCCTACATTCATGTCTTGAACCCCCAGATCACCCATGAGACTCCATATACATTCAAAAAAAATTCTTTTTCTTAAAATAATGATACTCAAACCACTACATAAATAAGAATGTACCTCAAAGAAAATCTAGGATCTTATAAAGTGATCGTGTCCTAACCAACATAGTTGATGCACAGTTTTATAAACCACATGATTAAACCTTGAAGCATGCCAGAATTTTTAAAATAATGATATTATCAACCTACCCTTACTCAAAAAATATCTCAAACCCTCTATTTCCACACCCACTAAATCTCATCTTCTCCATATATACATAAATACTTCACCCCACCACTAGGGCTCATTGTTTTTGTTTTTTATTCATGTATTCATAAATTAAAACATCATGTAAGTAATTTTTTATACTACTCTAAGTTATTTCCCCCAACTAATCATGGATTTATCTCTACCTAGAAGCCATGGTGGCATATGGCATCCCTTATTTAATTTTTATTTCTGGGATTCTTTAGGTTTATGATTTGTTTTCCCTTTTGGGATCCCTTTCGTAAATATTTAATTGGATTCAAGATTGATTAATGGGTTTATAAAATAATTACAAATGTTTTATTCATTTTCCAATGTGGTTTTTTATCAATTGGTGTTTTCCATATTAAATCATATTTTAGTAATGATATAAAAGTTTTCAATGAACATTTTAGGGGATGATTTATACAAACATCAATTTTTTATGAATATTGATGTCATTTAAAAGGAGAAAATGGAATTATATGAAATGTAACTTTAAAAAATTTATCATTTCATTTGTAAAATTCCTTAATTGATGATTTTTAATCATATAATAAAACATTAAGGGAACTCAAATAATTTTTTAGGATTATCCAGACGTGGTGCGGTCTTCTCCACTAGTCATGTTTGTAGATATCACTAGTTAATTAATATGTAGGGAACTCCCACATTCCAGTGAAGCTATTATTCATATACCCCACTAATATGGGTTCCTTAAATTTTTTTCATTTTTATGAAATTTGGAAACCCAAGAATTAGTGACATTAGTGTATACTCCCATGTTTTGCGTTTAAAGGTACATTTTACATATATAATCCCAAATGATGTTTTTATATATGTAAAGAGATATATATTTTCCACCAAATTGTATTCATAAAAATATTCAAATGTTATACTTTAATAGTTATTTCGTGATCGTTAATTAATTTAAATTTGTTTACTGTGATAAATGATTCACATAAAATTTTTCATAATCTATCTTAATGAATTAAGATTCAACCTATCATTATTTTATTCATCATGAAAATTATATTTGGAACTTATAGGGTTCCTATTAGGATCATTATTCTCACACACAATATACCTAAAAAGGTTCATGGAAAACAATTTATTACAAATCTTCAAAAAAGGACAACAAAAGACAACCAAAAAACCCAATAATAGCATTATCCACACTAATCCTGATTAAGAGGGTTTTTTCCTTTCATAGAAAGGTCAATAGAGTGTCCAATAGGTGGTGGTTGAGAAATAGGAGGGTCTGAAGATATCTTCAGAGGAGGGATGATTACACCTTCTAGAACATTAGGTACATGTCTGGGTTTGTGTTGTGACAATAGAGGAGGTTGAATCTACTCTTAAATCACTATTTTGATCTTATTGAAAACCTAATAACCTGACATACATGGTATAAGAACTGATCCTACTGGCCTAATAAGTTCAACAGTTGGCAGCACAATCACTTTACTATTCACTTGAAGGTATGGTTTCAATAGCTTGATGAAATCTTAAATGATTTCACCACCATACTTCATATATCTCTCAAATACATCTTTTTTATCATTTAATTTTTCCAACATAGGGGTTATGTCCTTCAACTTCTATACTCAATCATTAATGGCATTGTTTATAGGAGGCAATGGTAGGGTTTCTGTCAAATACTTAAAAAGACTAGTCCAATGATGTTTTTTAATGATATTTTTGATATAGTATTCCACCTTTTCTGTGATATGATCATTGGAAGTCTCAACAATCATGGAACAAAGTATGACCATATCATTAACATAATTACTATTATTTTCAATTTTTGTAAGGGTCATAAATCCAGAAGCATCAAACATATCTTGAATCTCTTTCTTAACAACATTTCTCATGGTCACAATTTTAAATTCTTGAGATAACTGATCGATGGTAGAAGGAAAATCATTAAAAGCTGACATTTGGGTCATTAAATCATTAATAATAGACTCCACAAAGCCTTTATACTCTGAGTTCAAATTATTTATTACAGAGACAGGCCCAGTCATTTCTTTTTTAAAACATGGCAGTGTTTGCAACAATTTTCCCAGCAATTTTGATTACGGTGGGTTGAATCTCTTCTATCACATTCTTTGGAACAAACGCTGCAATATCTTCAGACACACCCACTGTCTAACATGGAATAGGAAAAGAATTCCCAAACTAATTCATTTATTCTATTGATGAACTAGGATATTGTAATTCATCACCCAGGTCAGTGTTTTCTGATCTACTTTGTTGATTCCCATTAACCATATAAGATTGATCATATACACTTACAGCTGAACATACATCATCCTTAAACATTTCCAATTATATTTTAGTGAATGATCCACTATGAAGGGTCTCAATAACTGATTCTCAGGAAACAGGTACAAATACCTCATTTTCAAAGTCTACATAATCCAAACCCAGGGCTACATACCCAAGATTACATTACCATTCAATCATTACGTCATCATCCAAAGGAGTGGGAGTGTCAAGTATTACTCTTCCTAGTTGATGTTCTTTGTCAGCTTAATATCTCTTTTCTTGAGGGTATTCCTCAATCTATGCTCTCCTCACTAGTTTATCACCTTTAGTATGGGGTCTCCTTATTTCATATACTAACTGAGGTGCAATAATATCTTAAACATACACTTCATTAGGATCTTCAACATTTTCTCTTTCTTCAACAAGAACTTATAGAGTTTACTCCAACCATTCCTAAACCATATCTTCAACCATATCTATATATCGACCTTGATCATCCCCACGATGGTCACCATCACATTAATTTCCTTCATCACTACCTTAATCATGTCCAGATACATTCTCTTTGTTTCTTTTTCGATCAGTATTTTTTAACCTTCTTACTCTTCACTAAAACTGAAAATCTCATCTTCTTCACTTCCTTCTTCTGCTTTAGAGAAACTAGATCTACTTACATATTCCAAACTTCTAGATTCTTCTCTCTCTTTATCACCATTTCCTTCAAGTGTGGGATAATCCGAAGGTAAGGCAAGTGTAGGACTCAGATGTCCAAATGAAAAACATGTGTGAGCTTCTGTTGTGTCAGGATCACTCATATCATCGATAGGTGACCCTTGATCTCTAACTGGTCTGGAAGGATCTTCTTCTTCTTCAGAAGAGTAACCAACTTCCTCATCTAGACCCAGACCAGAAACATCCATATTCTTATGCCTAATTGGATGGTCAGCTGGATTGAACTTATCATAAATAAAATCTTCATCCCCAACCCATTCTTTCTTCTAAGGGTTCTAGTTGATCTTCATCATTTTATAGATCACTTTACTGATGTAGATCCCACTACACTCATAATAAATTTCATATCCCTCAGTAACACAAAATTTATCTTTCAACATAGATGAGATTCGCCTTATATGAAACATGGAATTGGTTTTTCAATAAGGATTGATCATTTCATTTATGTGGACAATAATATATCTACAAAGATATACCTCAATCTCTTTTCTCAGAAGATAAAATAAGTAGAACCAATGATACTTTAAATATGAAAAAATTCCTTTCATGGGAAAAATATTATGTTGTATAAACTTGAAAAAAATTATACATTCTCCATATAACTATGTAGAAATGTGTCTCATGTTCTCGTAATTATTAGTAAGATCCTTCAGAGCTATCTCAAAGTACAAAATATCAATCTTAGGTAGAGATGTACCTTGATAATCATCAAACAGACCCTCATGGGGTAGCTTTATACATTCATCCAATTTTCATCATGAAAAAAAATTCTCTTTCCTTTCACAATGGACCTAATCCATGAAACATCACTTCCTTCCAATAGGAACTATGTATTGATGTAAAATTTATTAACTAGCTCCAATGTAGAAAGGTATTTCATTATCTTATAACTACTCAAGTCAACCCTGATCCTAAAACACCTTAAGCAACAATGAAAATCTCTCCAATAGTCGTCCTGTAAGAACCTGTTTTTTTGGAGTCACTACACAGTTCACCTGAGAATGATTCACAGCTCCATAATATTTCCTTGATCCCCCACTCTATTTCATAGCTAAATGAGACTCTCCAGAATTAGGATCTCACTTCAGAGGTGTCATTCCAAAAATTTGGTCTGATTGCCAGAAGGTGAAAGTTCAGTGGTAGAGAGAGTAATGGATGAGTGAGATCAAGGGTAAAGGAGTCGAGTGTGTAACGCCCCGACCCCAGCTACCCAGAGTCGGTGCATTAATTACATAACATTGGCATGATCACAAGAAAGATCAAATCCCGAAAGACCGATTGGTTTAGTAGCCTTGGAAACACTAGATATAATCATAAAGTTTTACATTACATTTCAAAGTGAAAAAAAAACTACTACAACAACAAAGTCTTCATATCCACACTATTAACCCCTCATAATATCCCTGCAAGTCATTCATAATTTACTTCTTCACTACCTGGGAAAAATAAAACATAGAAAAGGGGTGAGCTCAAATGCCCAGTAAGGATAACAATATAGCGGAAACTTTCATAAATAAGAATAAACATTTAAGGCAATGTATAACTAAAACAAAAGCCTTTTAAACATGAACATTAAACATGGTATGGCATAAATAAAATGAAATAATTCCATTTACTTATTCACATGGATATTCTACTAATCGAATAATCACATGCAAAAATCAATAACCACTTTCATAATGTTGGAATGCATAATGGCAGACTATCATAACCACATAGCCAAGGCCTCATGCCAAGACTACAAATAAGATTTTGTCAAGGCCTTGTGCCAAGACACTAGTTTGTCTCATGAGACCTACCGATGCATCGAGGAGCTATAGCGGGCTCCACCCGTCACTTATTAAGTCCAATGCATTCCCATATGAAAAGGTTTAAACATAACATAAACATTCGTATTAAAACTAGCATACGAAATGTCAATAATTTCACCATAAACTATGAATGGTATAAAAATAGCACATCCATAGTCAAACATATCACAAAACCTTCAATACAATATAGAAGTTTTGTATCATAATAAATCAACTTCAAATAATCTTAAAATCCATCAAAGGATGTTGACATAGATGAAATCAAAATTCTTTTTAAAGAAATATCTCCTTTTATTTTGAAATCATTTAAGATCCATATAAAATAAAACATTTTCTTTGAAAATATTCTTATAAGCTTGTAAGGAAAGCTTTGAAGATTTTATAACGGCGTAAAATAACCGCACCCGCCGTATAAGTTAAAAAAAAACATTCTTACCTCAATTCTGTCGAAAAGGTTAAAAAGGACCTTGTTTTGAAAACGACGGAAAGATTCCTTTATAAACCTCTTATAAAAAGTCAAAAAAGGGTATAAATGACTTTAACCCATATTCTTGTAAATAGTAAAAATGTTTTGAAATACATTTCGAAGAAACATGGATGTGGATGATAAAGAGATCCCAGTAGATTATTACGTATAATACAACCTCGGATAATGAAGAGATTGTGAAATAACCCTTACCTTGTACTCTTCCTTGGTTGGGGTAGGTTAACCTCCTGTATAATGGTGAAATAATTGTTATTAAATTATACAAGAATCATATATATTAATATGATATCATATATGATCTTCTAACATTGATTTGTTAATAACATCTTAGTATTATCGTTGTTTCGGGTGTTAACTTACTCGTTTGCTTTTGTATGTTTTGTTACGTAAGACATGTTTGTAAAGGATAGGTTGTATATTATTCAAATCCAGAATGGTATTAAGTCCTTAAACATCATTTTTAAATCATAAAATGATAATTATACTTGAATGGATACGATGGAGAATGAATCTCATCGCGTTCGTGGAGACGGTAGTCCGTACGTACGCACGAACGCTACTTCCATTTAATTTTTATTTTAAAAGAATCGAATCCAAATGATACATAGGTATATTACTATTCCAGTACAATATAATATTTTATATATGTTACTTAAGTTCATTAACACCATCCTTTATACGTTCCATGTGTGGTATGAACGAGTCATATCATTTTAAGGGGGCGGTAGTCCGCACTTCCTCAAATGAAATTATCGTATGTATATACAACATGAAACGAATAATGGTATAAAATAAAATGGAATTACAGAAGTTTATATATAAAATATATATCATTAATATCATATTTAATTACAGTGCCATCATAATGGCCACCATGAGAGGCGGTAAGATGTTTTTGAACAATCATCGTTTCGTGAGGCGTTAGTTTGCCATCCACAGAAACATTATGTTCATCATCCATTAGATGGAGTTGTGTGTATGTGTAGTTTGAATCCTTCTTATAAAAACATCCTAGTATATTGTGGATACTGGTGTTGTTACAAAATAAAGGAAGTAAAAAGAGTTTGGGGGTTGAAGAAGCAAAATAAATGAAAATAATTTAAGAGAAATCGTTACCTTTAATTTAGGTAACTCACTTTGGTTGGAACCAAAGGACTTCTTGAAATGCTTTCTGCCTAAGGGGAAGCTTCAAGGAGGAGGAGAGGGATGTGGGGAGCTTAGTTGGGCATAGTTTGGACGAGCCAAGTGGCTTGAGAGGTGTGAGGAATGAGTAGAAGTGGTCTCCTTTTATAAGGGAGAGGAGGGGCTCTTTAGGAAAGTGTGAAAGTATTACTTTATAATATATTTGTATTCGGTTTATAATGGTCCAAAAATCATTGAGGTCGAAGATAAGATGACTCATATTATAAATAACATCAACCAATAAGAATTTGACAGGTTTTAGATAATATTTTAATCATTATAATCTTATTTATTTAAATGATTTATTAATGAGGTAAACATTGCATCATTATTGTGTCATTAATAATTTAACTTATTTGATGTCTAAAAATTATAAATAAAATATCATCATGTAGGAAATCTTTTTAGATTTCTAATGAATATTTATAATCGAAAATCCAACATGTATAACCCTATGTAAAAATTGTTCTTCTAAAAGATGTAAGCTTATGCCATTTTTATTTTTATTTTAGCTTTATTAATATAATGTGTCATTATCACTTACAAGTGGATCCATGGGGTCCCAAAATAGACCCAAAGATGCCCATGGTCGACCATGTATCAACAAATAGGGTTAAGACACGTTTTAGGGTAATTTAGTATTATTATAATATTATTTTTTAACCCTTATTTACCGGATTTACCCTTAACCATGGTAAATAAAATATTTACCGCAGTAATTATTCAAAATGTCTAAAAATAAAAGTTACCTATTTACACAATTTGAACATCCTGATTCCAAATATGGAATCCATTTTTCTAAATTCAAAACACAGAAGTGGCAGAAATTAATTTAAAATTAATTCCCGCTGTCAAAACAAAAAGCGTGTTTTTAAGAGATAATAACTACCAAAAGATTGACACTTGTTTATGTTCGGTTTAATTGTAAAATTATGTCCAATGACCAACATTATATTAAATGGTAAAAATATATTCTAAATATACTTTAAAACCACTCAAATTCATAATTTATCACTATTACTTATTTTGATTAAAAAAGTTGTTTTTAATTAAAATTTAGTAATTTTCACTATTCATCAAAATATAAAAGTTATCCGAAAAGTACCAAAATTTCACCCTAGGATAATTTCGATATTCCGAATCCAAAAATGAAGTACATTTTGAAATATAAAATATATATGATTTCAAAAAGTAGGTATTACTATTTACAACGACTAGTTTAATTAGTTGTGGTGTGTGTTAGAACTCGAGGTTGCGTACAACACACGCTATCACATTATTCGAAGGGAAACGTACCGTAGAAGCTTGGGGTGTTACATTCTCCCCTCCTTCAAATAATTGTGTCCTCGCAATTTCTAGGGTATTACTGCATAAAAAGACTCGGGTGGTTCTTCATCATAAGTTCCTCGGGTTCCCACGTTGCCTCTTCCATCTTATGATTTCTCCACAAAACTTTTACCAGACGCGTCGTCCGGTTTCTCAGTACTTGTTCTCTTGTATCAAGAATCCTGACGGGCTCTTCACAATAGGAAAGATCGGGTTCCAGTTCTAATTCCTCATAGGTGAGTACATGTGTTGGGTCAGGCATGTATTTCCTCAACAGAGATACGTGGAACACATCGTGAACTTTGGAGAGACTTGGCGGCATTGCCAATCGGTAAGCTACAACCCTAATTCGTTTTAGAATTTCGAAAGGTCCGATGTACCTGGGACTCAATTTACCTTTCTTACCAAAACGTATGACTCCCTTCCATGGAGATACCTTCAGGAAAACATGATCACCGACTTGAAATTCCAAATCCTTCCTTCGAATATCAGCATAGCTCTTCTGCCTACTTTGAGCTGCTTTGATGTGATTTTGGATTACCTTCACCTTTTCCACCGTTTCCTCCACCAGTTCTGGGCCTACAAGTTTTCTTTCACCAACGTCATCCCAACAGGTTGGTGTACTACATCTCTTTCCGTATAACGCTTCATATGGTGCCATCTGAATACTCGAATGGAAGCTATTGTTATAGGAAAATTCTACCAGTGGTAAATATTGATCCCACATACCCTGAAAATCAGGTGAGCAAGATCTCAACATGTCTTCTAAGGTATGAATAGTCCGTTCTGATTGTCCGTCTGTCTGAGGGTGGTAAGCAGTGCTCAAATGAAGTTCAGTATCCAGGGATTTCTGAAGACTTTTCCAAAACCTTGAAGTAAAACGGGGATCACGATCCAAAACAATTGATAGGGGTACTCCATGAAGTCTCACAACTTCATTAATATATAGTCTTGCTAGACGTTCCAGGGGTAGATCTTCTCTTATAGCAAGAAAATGTGCTGACTTGGTAAGACGATCAACAATAACCCATATTGCATCGTTCCTTCTAGGAGTCTTTGGTAGCCCCATGACAAAGTCCATCGTAATATTGTCCCATTTCCACTCCGGTATGGGAAGAGGTTGCATGACTCCTCCAGGCTGTTGCCTTCCAGCTTTCACTTGTTGACAAACCATACATCTTGATACAAAATCAGCAATCTCCCTCTTCATGTTGTCCCACCAAAAATGTTCCTTCAAATCTCTATACATTTTGGTTCTCCCAGGGTGTATAGAGAAATTGGAACTATGAGCATCATCCAGTAATTCCCTTTTCAGATCAGGTAAATCGGGAACACAAAGTCTCTTTCCAAATTTCAAAGTTCCATCTTCATACACAAAGTCTCTCAATCTCCCATCATTCACAGCTTTAATCTTCTTCTGAAATTCTTCATCATCGGTCTGAGAACTCTTAATCCTTTCTAGTAAATATGGTTTGGCAACCATTTGAAAAAGCATTGATGTTTCACCTTCCCTGGTTATTCCCATGTCCATCTTCACTAGATCCATGAAAATTGGATCCCTTTCAATTCTCATCATGTTCAAAACTCCATGGTCTTTTCTGCTCAAAGCATCTGCCACCTTGTTTGCCTTCCCCGGGTGGTAGTGTATCGTACAATCATAATCCTTGAGTAATTCAAGCCATCTCCTTTGCCTCATGTTGAGTTCTTTTTGTGAGAAAATATACTTCAAACTCTTGTGATCAGTATAAATCTCACATTTTTCACCATAGAGGTAGTGCCTCCATATCTTCAAAGCAAAGATCACAGCTGCTAACTCAAGATCATGAGTAGGATAGTTTTGTTCATGAATTTTCAACTGTCGTGATGCATAGGCAATAACTCTATCATTCCGCATAAGGACACAGCCAAGTCCTTTCTTCGATGCATCACTATAAATAACGAACCCATCATTCCCCGATGGTAGAGTCAATATAGGAGAATTGACTAATCTTCTCTTCAGTTCTTCGAAACATTCTTCACACTCTTTTGTCCAAACAAATTTAACCCCTTTACGTGTGAGCTTCGTTAATGGGTTAGCCAATCGGGCAAAATTCTGGACGAAACATCGATAATAACCTGCAAAACCAATAAAACTACGTACCTCAGTTATACTCGTAGGTGCTGGCCATTCTTGGATTGCCTTGGTCTTAGAAGGATCAACAGAGATTCCATCTTTAGAGACAATATGGCCAAGAAAAGAAATCTCCTGAAGCCAGAATTCACACTTGCTAAACTTCCCATATAATTCATGCCTCCTCAGAGTCTTCAAGATAATGCGCAAGTGATTTTCATGATCTTCATAGGTTTTGGAGTATACCAAGATATCATCAATAAATACCACCACAAATTCATCGAGATACTCCTTGAAAACTCTATTCATCAGATCCATGACTACAGAGGGTGCATTAGTCAATCCAAACGGCATTACAGTAAACTCGTAATACCCGTACCTGGTTCGAAATGCTGTCTTCGGAATGTCTTCCTTCTTCACACACAACTGATGGTATCCAGATCGAAGTTCAATCTTTGAAAAGTATTGAGCTCCATGCAGTTGGTCAAATAAATCATCAATACGAGGTAGGGGATACTTGTTCTTTATCGTTATAGCATTGATCTCCCTGTAGTCGATACATTACCTCATAGATCCATCTTTCTTTTTAACAAAAAGAACAGGCGCTCCCCATGGAGAAACACTAGGGCGAATAAATCCCTTATTACTCAATTCCTCTAGTTGCTTCTTTAGTTCGACTAACTCTACAGTGGCCATTCTATAAGGGGTCTTCGATATAGGCCTTGATCCAGGAATCAAATCAATGGAAAACTCAACTTCTCGTTCTGGAGGATGTCCAGGTAAATCTTCTGGAAATACGTCTACAAATTCTTTCACAACAGGTATATCCTCTATTTGAACATTCCTTTCCTCACCCGCAGTTATTTCATTCTCTTCCTCCCCAATAATTGAATTTAGTTGAGCTACTGGGGGTGGATCTAAATAAGAATTAGGTGGTGACGATTCTGCTCTAAAAATAAGGTGTTCCTTATCATTATCATGAAGAATCGTAACCTCTTTCTTCTTACAATAAATCTTCGCATCATAGTCCGAAAGCCAGTCCATACCGAGGATTATATCAAACTCAATCATAGGTATGACGATGAGATCAGCAGATAAAGAAAATTTATGTGCTCTAATGGGAACTGATTCACAAAACTTTGTTGCAATGATACTTCCCTTAGGAGTTTTAACTGACAACTCCCTTATTAAATCAAATTGGAAATATCTAATTTTCTTAGCAAACTGGGAAGATATGAAACAATGCGATGATCCAGAATCAAATAATGCATTTGCTAAACTTGAGGAAACCATTAAATTACCTGCCACCACGTCTTTCGGAGCTTCTACCTCAGCAGTAGTGATAGCATAAGCCTTGCCTTGATCCCTTGGCCTTTTCTGAGGTAAGTCCTCCTGACGCTTAGGACATGAATTTGCATAATGCCCCATCTCCCTGCAATTGTAGCACTGAACGTTGGTAGCTTCCTTCTTCCCCTTGCAATCATGAGCTTGGTGGCCTTTTTCACCACACTTGTAACAGACTCCCATTCCCTTCAGGCAAGAACCGGGGTGTTTCTTCCCACACTTACCACAAGATGGATATTCAACCTTTCCCTTCTTCCCCTTATTTCCATTCCCATATTGATCAGCAGGTCTCTTCTTCTCTTGCTTCGCTTTAAAGTCATAAGACTTAGAGAATTCTTTTTCGGTCTTGATAGCACATGAGACAATGTCTTCGTACGACGAAAAGGATTGTGAGACTAATGTTCGACGGAGAAATGGTTTTAACCCATCAAAGAAACGATCAATCTTACTTCTTGGGTTGCGAATATAATCTCCAGCATACCTCGCTAACCTTGTAAAGTTAGCCTCATACTTTGTGACATTATCATCCTCCTTTTGTCTCAGACTCAGAAATTGCCTTTCCATATCTGCTCGATGGTCGTGAGGAAAGTATTTTTCTAAAAACAGATCTTTGAACTCCCTCCATTCCATGTTTGATACTTCATCATCTTCCTTCAGGTTTTGAATCAATGACCACCATTGATCAGCATCTCCAGTGAGGCGGTAAACTGCCATGGTAACTTTTTCCCTTTCACTACTCCCCAAAGCCTGAAATATTTTCTCTAGGGAAAATATCCATTGCTCAGCTACTAAGGGATTTGTACTCACATTGAACGTTGGTGGTTGTTGTCTCATGAATCGATCTAACATTGATCCTCCATGCTGCGGATCAGGGTGCTCCATACGGGTAAGGTTATTATTCATAACCTGAGTAAGTTGTCCCAGTACGGTGATTAGCTGATCAGCACCGGTTGCATCACCAGCCCCACTATAATTATCTTGAGCAGGAGGTCAATCCCTACATGGAGTGCGTGCATTGATACGGTTTCCATTTCTTCCACTAGGCGCCATTTCTAAACAATGGCATAAACTAGATCAGTTTATGAATCAAAATACATAATCCCATACTTATAAAACACTTAACATAAATTGAACTATTTATGGATATAATCCATAATCATAAAAATGTTTTCTTTGAGGAAGTATATACTCATAAACCCTTCATAATGATTTGTAAAGAAAATGAGAGTTATCCTAAGCATATCCCCCGGGAGTGTCGTAACCAAGAGTGCAGCAAGGCCCGTTGTCGTGCACCAGTTCCCGTTCGAGTCTAGCTCAAAGCGGTGTTTTCGGGTTTTACCCCTAGGTACATCTGTGCCAAAGCCGCCTCTACCTGCTCGTATCCAGACAGGGATGTATTGCTCGGAAAACTCACAAAATCTCTACAATACCAAAATTCTAGGAAGTTCTTCTATACTAATCCTCAAAGTTCATCTTAAGTCTACGTGATCTAATCAGAGTTTATCTAAATCTAGCTTCCAAGGTTTGTACTAAACCTCCTCTGATACCAACTGTAACGCCCCGACCCCAGCTACCCAGAGTCGGTGCATTAATTACATAACATTGGCATGATCACAAGAAAGATCAAATCCTGAAAGACCGATTGGTTTAGTAGCCTTGGAAACACTAGATATAATCATAAAGTTTTACATTACATTTCAAAGTGAAAAAAAAACTACTACAACAACAAAGTCTTCATATCCACACTATTAACCCCTCATAATATCCCTGCAAGTCATTCATAATTTACTTCTTCACTACCTGGGAAAAATAAAACATAGAAAAGGGGTGAGCTCAAATGCCCAGTAAGGATAACAATATAGCGGAAACTTTCATAAATAAGAATAAACATTTAAGGCAATGTATAACTAAAACAAAAGCCTTTTAAACATGAACATTCAACATGGTATGGCATAAATAAAATGAAATAATGCCATTTACTTATTCACATGGATATTCTACTAATCGAATAATCACATGCAAAAATCAATAACCACTTTCATAATGTTGGAATGCATAATGCCAGACTATCATAACCACATAGCCAAGGCCTCGTGCCAAGACTACAAATAAGATTTTGTCAAGGCCTTGTGCCAAGACACTAGTTTGTCTCATGAGACCTACCGATGCATCGAGGAGCTATAGCGGGCTCCACCCGTCACTTATTAAGTCTAATGCATTCCCATATGAAAAGGTTTAAACATAACATAAACATTCGTATTAAAACTAGCATACGAAATGTCAATAATTTCACCATAAACTATGAATGGTATAAAAATAGCACATCCATAGTCAAACATATCACAAAACCTTCAATACAATATAGAAGTTTTGTATCATAATAAATCAACTTCAAATAATCTTAAAATCCATCAAAGGATGTTGACATAGATGAAATCAAAATTCTTTTTAAAGAAATATCTCCTTTTATTTTGAAATCATTTAAGATCCATATAAAATAAAACATTTTCTTTGAAAATATTCTTATAAGCTTGTAAGGAAAGCTTTGAAGATTTTATAACGGCGTAAAATAACCGCACCCGCCGTATAAGTTAAAAAAAACATTCTTACCTCAATTCTGTCGAAAAGGTTAAAAAGGACCTTGTTTTGAAAACGATGGAAAGATTCCTTTATAAACCTCTTATAAAAAGTCAAACAAGGGTATAAATGACTTTAACCCATATTCTTGTAAATAGTAAAAATGTTTTGAAATACATTTCGAAGAAACATGGATGTGGATGATAAAGAGATCCCAGTAGATTATTACGTATAATACAACCTCGGATAATGAAGAGATTGTGAAATAACCCTTACCTTGTACTTTTCCTTGGTTGGGGTAGGTTAACCTCCTGTATAATGGTGAAATAATTGTTATTAAATTATACAAGAATCATATATATTAATATGATATCATATATGATCTTTTAACATTGATTTGTTAATAACATCTTAGTATTATCGTTGTTTCGGGTGTTAACTTACTCTTTTGCTTTTGTATGTTTTGTTACGTAAGACATGTTTGTAAAGGATAGGTTGTATATTATTCAAATCCAGAATGGTATTAAGTCCTTAAACATCATTTTTAAATCATAAAATGATAATTATACTTGAATGGATACGATGGAGAATGAATCTCATCGCGTTCGTGGAGACGGTAGTCCGTACGTACGCACGAACGCTACTTCCATTTAATTTTTATTTTAAAAGAATCGAATCCAAATGATACATAGGTATATTACTATTCCAGTATAATATAATATTTTATATATGTTACTTAAGTTCATTAACACCATCCTTTATACGTTCCATGTGTGGTATGAACGAGTCATATCATTTTAAGGGGGCGGTAGTCCGCACTTCCTCAAATGAAATTATTGTATGTATATACAACATGAAACGAATAATGGTATGAAATAAAATGGAATTACAGAAGCTTATTTATAAAATATATATCATTAATATCATATTTAATTACAGTTCCATCATAATGGCCACCATGAGAGGCGGTAAGATGTTTTTGAACAATCATCATTTCGTGAGGCGTTAGTTTGCCATCCACAAAAACATTATGTTCATCATCCATTAGATGGAGTTGTGTGTATGTGTAGTTTGAATCCTTCTTATAACAACATCCTAGTATATTGTGGATACTGGTGTTGTTACAAAAGAAAGGAAATAAAAAGATTTTGGGGGTTGAAGAAGCAAAATAAATGAAAATAATTTAAGAGAAATCGTTACCTTTAATTTAGGTAACTCACTTTGGTTGGAACCAAAGGACTTCTTGAAATGCTTTCTGCCTAAGGGGAAGCTTCAAGGAGGAGGAGAGGGATGTGGGGAGCTTAGTTGGTCAGAGTTTGGACGAGCCAAGTGGCTTGAGAGGTGTGAGTAATGAGTAGAAGTGGTCTTCTTTTATAAGGGAGAGGAGGGGCTCTTTAGGAAAGTGTGAAAGTATTACTTTATAATATATTTTTATTCGGATTATAATGGTCCAAAAATCATTTAGGTCGAAGATAAGATGACTCATATTCTAAATAACATCAACCAATAATAATTGGACAGGTTTTAGATAATATTTTAATCATTATAATCTTATTTATTTAAATGATTTATTAATGAGGTAAACATTCCATCATTATTGTGTCATTAATAATTTAACTTATTTGATGTCTAAAAATTATAAATAAAATATCATCATGTAGGAAATCTTTTTAGCTTTCTAATGAATATTTATAATCGAAAATCCAACATGTATAACCCTATGTAAAAATTGTTCTTCTAAAAGATGTAAGCTTATGCCATTTTTATTTTTATTTTAGCTTTATTAATATAATGTGTCATTATCACTTACAAGTGGATCCATGGGGTCCCAAAATAGATCCAAAGATGCCCATGGTCGACCATGTATCAACCAATAGGGTTAAGACACGTTTTAGGGTAATTTAGTATTATTATAATATTATTTTTTAACCCTTATTTACCGGATTTACCCTTAACCATGGTAAATAAAATATTTACCGCAGTAATTATTCAAAATGTCTAAAAATAAAAGTTACCTATTTACACAATTTGAACATCCTGATTCCAAATATGGAATCCATTTTTCTAAATTCAAAACACATAAGTGGCAGAAATTAATTTAAAATTAATTCCCGCTGTCAAAACAAAAAGCGTGTTTTTAAGAGATAATAACTACCAAAAGATTGACACTTGTTTATGTTCGGTTTAATTGTAAAATTATGTCCAATGACCAACATTATATTAAATGGTAAAAATATATTCTAAATATACTTTAAAACCACTCAAATTCATAATTTATCACTATTACTTATTTTGATTAAAAAAGTTGTTTTTAATTAAAATTTAGTAATTTTCACTATTCATCAAAATATAAAAGTTATCCGAAAAGTACCAAAATTTCACCCTAGGATAATTTCGATATTCCGAATCCAAAAATGAAGTCCATTTTGAAATATAAAATATATATGATTTCAAAAAGTAGGTATTACTATTTACAACGGCTAGTTTAATTAGTTGTGGTGTGTGTTAGAACTCGAGGTTGCGTACAACACACGCTATCGCATTATTCGAAGGGAAACGTACCGTAGAAGCTTGGGGTGTTACAGAGTGGATCAACTCCAATTTATAACTTTTAGGCCAAGTGAAATAAAAAAATCATGAAATCGTGAACCAGGTTTAAAAAATTTCTAAAATAGTGTCATTTTGGTAAAAACATAAAATAGATAAAAATAGTGATTCATCAGTGTCATCATATTAGATTTTTTATAACACTAAAAGTGTTAGCATGAAAAGGTATTGGCATGACAATTCATCATTATCGACATGAAAATTGTGTCATTATTATTGAGTTATCGGTGTCAGTATGACATTGTTAGCTTCATACTATTAGTGTCAGCATTACACTATCTATTTGACTTTGGTGTTATTGGTATGACAACATCGCTGAAACAAATTAGAGGAATTAATATAAAAGATCATATAGAATAATCATTTCTAACTCATGTATGATGTAGTTCATTCTTTCAGTGTTCAATGTATTAGTGAAAATGTCAGCATGAAGATTCTCAATGTCAATGAATTCTTAAGTTATATTACCTTTTTGATAAGGGCCTCTCAAAAAGTGATGTCTTACATCATTGTGTTTTTTCCTAGAATGGGAAACCATATTCTTAGAAATATTAATAGCTCTTAGTTTATCACAATTTAGATGGACATGTATGAATTGATATCCATAATATAGTAATGTGTGTTTCATCTACAAAATTTTTGCACAAAAACATCCAACAACTATGTATTAAGCGTCGGTAGTATATAATCCAATAGAATTTGGTTTCTTACTACACCATGAAACTAGATACTTGACCAAAAAGTTACATGGGCCATAGATTCTCTTTGTGTCTGACATACAGACACCAAAGTCATCATCTGAATAACTCACTAAATCTAATGGTTGTCCTCTGGGATATAACAATCCTAAACAGGATGTATATGTGAGGTATTTAAAATTCCTTTTTATATAAATTAAATGAGATTCTTTTAGATTTTCCTGAAAACATTCACACATGAACACACTAAACATAATATTTTTCCTAATATAAGGTAATTATAGTAAACTCACAGTCATTTTTATGTAATAGTTTTGATCTATAGATTTACTATCTTCATTATGGTATCACGTACAAGTGGTACTGATTTGAGTGTCACTACTCTTAGTGTTTCATATACAAATATTTTAAAAAGATCCTTAGTATATTTACTTTGATTAAAAACAATTCCTTTATTATTTTGAAATATTTTAAATCTAAGAAAAAAAATTGATATCTCCCATTAAACTCATTTAGAATTAACTTTTATTTATTTTTGAAAAATCAACACATAAATAATTTTTATATGATCCAAAAATAATATCATCTATATAAATTTTTACAACTAAAAAATATTTTGTAATTAATTTCATAAAAAGGATCGGATCAAAAATAACTTTTTTAAAACCATTAGAAATAATAGAAGTGTTGAACCTATAATATCAAGCTCATGGAGCTTGATTTAAACTATATAAATCATTAGTAAATTAGAAACATTTTTTGGTAAGTGGAGATTTGTAAAACCAAGGGTTGTTCAACAAAAACATCGTCAATTATATATCCATTCAAGAAGTAACTATTAATATCCATTCGATTACGTTTGAAATCTGGATGTGCTGTGTATGTAAGAAGAATTATAATAGTCTCAAGTCTAGCTACTGGTAAAAATATTTACTCATAGTCATTACCTTATTCTTTACTACAACCATGGGCCAAAAATCCATATTTTCTTCTAAATATGTTACCAGCTTCATCTACTTTATTCATAAACAACCATTTAGTGCCAATAGTCAAGGTATATTTGTGTCCATGAACAATTTTCAAGAATTTATTTCTTTCAAACTGATTTAATTCTTCTTGCATAGTCATTACCCAAAATTCATCCTTGATAGTATCATTGATGTTTTTAGGTTCAAGTTGTGACCGAAAAGAATGATGTTCAACCTGATTTCTAAGAGAATATCTATTCTGAGTTCCTTTTTCAATATCTCCTACTATATAATCTAAAGGATTCTTATTGAGAGTTCTAATAGGTCTAGAAAAAGAAGGGATAGCCACTTCAGTTTCTTCTATAGATTTAGGTTCATTATGAATAGAGTCTGGATATTTTCTATAACCAGAAGTTTTAAATGCTTTATTTACAAGAAGGTCAGAAGATTTAGTATTGATGTTAATATTTGACATATCATCCTCTAGATTTGTTTGATAGGTCATTGGTTCATGTATATCAATCTCATCAAACATGACATGTACAAATTCATCCACACATTTGGTTCTCCTATTGAAGATTCTATAGGCTCTACTAGAAATAGAATAAACTAGGAAAATTCATTCATCACTCATGGAAGAATATTTTCTAGATTATCCTTAGTGTTAAGAATCTATACTTTGCAACCAAAAAATTTGAAGTTGATAACCTTGGGGTTTCTATTGTTACACAACTCATAAGTATTTACCTTAGGTATTAGTCTGATCAAATATTTATTTATTATGTATCATGCTGTATTTATAGCATCTACCCAATAGTATATAGGTTGTTTATACTCACTAAGCATGGTTCTAGAAATTTTTTGCAGGGTTCTATTTCTTCTTTCTACAGCTCCATTTTTCTGGGGTATACTAGGAGAATAGAATTTATGAATATATCCATTTTTTGAGAAAAAATATTCAAACTCTTAGTTCTCAAACTAAAGGCCGTGGTCACTTGTTATGGTTTTAATTTTAAGACCACTATTACTTTCCACATTCCATGTATACTTAGTGAAATGCGGGCAAGCTTCACTTTTGTGAGCCAAGAAGAATGTCCAAGTATATCTAAATTAGTCATCTACAAGAACAAAGACATAGTTCCTCCCACATAGACTTAAAACTCTAGAAGGTCCAAACATGTCCATCTGAACTAATTCCAGTGGTTGAGAATTTGAAACTTCATTATTTTTTAAAGTGATTTTTTTTTGTTTACCTATTTAACAAGGATTACAGACTATGACATTTCGAAACACAGGTTTCGGTAGAACCTTGAATAAGACTTTTTTGATATGATTTATAAGTGATTGTATATTTAAGTGTCCTAATATCTTACATAAACCCAAGACTCTTTATGAAAAACACTCAAACAAAAAACATTTTGAGAAATTAAAGAATCTAAACCAACATTATAAGAATTTTCAATTCTAAAAAAAATAAATTTTATTTTGAGAATTAAAAAAACAATTCATGCATATTTTTAAATTTAATATTAAAACCATCATCCCATAACTGAGAGATACTAATTTGGTTGTATTTTAATCCATCAAAAATGTACATTATAAACTAAAACTGAGTTAAAGTTAACAATCCGGTCAAGGTGAATTATTTTTCATTTATAATTGTTACCAAAAGTGATATACCCACCCTCTATATTTATCAAGTTCATCAAGAATAAGTAATCTCTTACCATGTGTCTCGAACGTCTACTATTCAAGTACCATAATAATTTATAAGATCTCTTCAAACAGTTATCCTGTAAAAATAGATTACACAACCTATATTTGTTTTGGTCTAGTAATGTTAGTGATAAGAGCTTTGGGAACCCACAATTTCTTCATGGGTTTCCTATAATCAGTATGTAAAGCATTTTAAAAATTTAAATTATTTGGTCATTAAAAACATGAAATAGTAGAAGATGTTTCATCACTGGAACTTGCAGAATATTTTATTAAACTAGGCATAAAACTAGATTTTCATGATTTTGATACAAAATGAGATTTTCCATATTCTTTTTTCCTGGTTGGTATCTTATTCTACTAGTATACATAGAATCTACTTGTTTAACAAGTATTTTAATTAATATTGATTTTCCATTGGTAAATATTTCTAAATCCATTTTCAATTGCCTATTTGAACATTTATGTTCATTGTTTTCCATAAGTAGTTGAGAAGTTTTATCTTTTTCTTTAGCAAGTTCAGATTTACCAGTGGTAGTCAAAGCATGTTATTTCTATTATGATTTTTATTTATATTTTAGTTCATTACAATTATCTTCTAGAATTTTTTGATATTCAAATATATCCTCATTGGTCTTCTTTTCAGAGTCACTTTCATCTCCAGTGTAGTAAGCAATAATTTCAACAGATTTTAGTGTTACCTCAAATTTGTTATTCATAAAACACATATTTTCCTTATTATAATTTTCATAATTATAGGATTATGTGTCACTAGAGGTACCATCATAAGCACTACAAATTTCATTCATGGCCTTTTTATAATTTCTATCCCTATACATATACTCCCTCTTGTAGTTTATCTTGGGACAGACATCCTTTACATGTCCCTCTCTTTTTTACTCATAACAGACGATTTCATTTCATTTCTCACTCATTTTCTAGTCCTTTTTTAAATAGACCTTCTAATCATATTTACCTATGTATTTGGTCTTTTTAATGAATTTCTTCTTCCAAAAAAATTTCTTAACCCTTTTGGATATTTGATCCTTCTCTTAATCACTTTCTGTTGATGATTTCCTGTCACTTGAATATTCTATTTCATCTTGAACTTTGTCCTTTTGTTTAGAGGTAGTATATTTGACGGAAAAATATTTTATTTTGGGATCATAATCCTCTTCATTTTTTACTTTTAGTTCTTCCTCAAACATCATCTAATTTCCAATCAGCTCATTTACAAGATACTTGTTGATGCCATTGGATTTTCTTATTGATAAAGAAGTCCCTCTCTATATATCTTGTAAGGATCATGGTATTATCATGATTTTCTCCTTGGTTATAAAAGCTCCTCTCAAAGATATCATGGTGTTCACAATTTCATTAAACCTAAGATACATTTCATGAATAGGCTCAAAAGGCATCATTTTAACATTATCATACTCAATATTATAAGTGTTAAGTCTCATTTCATTGAAATTAAAATTTCTTTCATGTGAGATAGCTAAGGTGTCCCTAATTTCATAAGTAGATTTACAAGAAGATATTATACTAAATTCCTCATCCCCTAGTCCACAAAACATTTCATTCATAGATTTATAGTTTTTATTAAAAATAGATTTTGTAGCTTCACACCATAAAGCCCTTAGAGTATTAGGTATTTCCTATTTGTATTCCATTACTATCCAAATATCAAACCCCGTAATTTTTAATTGCATTTTCATCTAAGTGTTGCATTGTGAATAGTTTTTTACACTAATGTTTGGAGGTCTATTTGTATTATCAACTTCCAATCTATTATCCATACTAAGGAAAATATTTTTAAAGAGCTAAAAATTTATAACTAACATAATTTTATAGATCTTTAACACACAACTAAATGATAGTTTAAAATAATTGAAAAACCTTTAAACCGTTGAAAATACAAGTTAAAAAATAAGCCTATGATACCAAATGTTGGTTACAGTAGGACACTAAAGAGGGTGGTGAATTGATTTACTATAAATATTTCTTTCAAAACCTTTATTTAAAATATTACCCAAAATTTAAAATATAACAAGGAAGTTAATCAATGATGTGAATTTGTAATAGTCTAACTATTCGACTAGTTTCGTTGAAAATTTATTTTTTATCATTTAAAACAATATGAGATACTGATACAACTATTAAAACTAATCTAATTAGAAAAAAAACAGTTATAAAAACATTCAAAGACTAACTATCAAAGTGAAATTTAGTTTTTTTAATTACGGGTAAAAATAGAGAAAATTAAATTTGAAGAAATAGCAGGTATTAAAGAAGAGGTTAAGTCTGAAGACAATACTTATTCATCACCACTTGGTGATCACCTGTCACAAAGAAATATATAGTTAAAGGTTTCTATCCAAAATGGGGATTGGGGATTACCCAATATTACACATACTTTACAAGTCACAAGTCCTTTACAACAGTTCCACATGGGAACAAAATATAGTCAGATCACACAATACATTTTCTATAATTATTTGTGGGATAACCAAGTGTAAAAAAGATAATTGTTTGAGGATATCTAGTATCCTTCAGTTTAGTGCAGGAGACAGTGTGTGTTTTACTAACATATGCACACACTGCCCATAAAATTTAATTAAAAGGAAGAATATAGAGAAATAAATATTAGATAGTGTTTAGAAGGACATGAGTGTAATGTTGTTGATCTCTTGACTCTTTGATGTATCAGAGTTAAAGTTGGAGTCCCCTTGTGGGATCAGACACTAGAAACGGGGTGTCATGGAGCACTGTGTTCTGTCTTCCAAGAGGGTGAGATTTTCTTCTCCATAGGATCAGTTGAATGTTGTAGAGATAATGTAACTTTTATGAGTAGTAGTCCTCTAGTTTAAAGCAAGAAGGAATTAAGAGACTTAATATATTATTTGTTTCTATATGATGCTCGCACATGTCTACTACTATTTCTACTCATATCCTCATGTTTATACGTGCCTCATTCACATGCTCTTCTTTGTGTATATTTATATATTCTTGCAGCCTGACAGTGTGCATGTTTTAAGGTAGATGATATAACTCATACTTTTGGATCCTCATTTAATATGTCTACAAAAAATCATTAAATTAATAAATCACATTGAAACATTCAAAATATTACCCTTAGAAGTAATATTAAATAAATGAAATTTAAATAGTTTATCATTGATTCATCAGTCGGTATCTCCTTATTTCCGTGAATCATTCCTTCATAGTCTATGTATTTTAGTTTTTTTATGCATCCATAATTCATTACATCAGTAGGTCCTCACATCAGTAGGTCCGTTGAACTATTGGTGAGACAGTAAGTCTATATGTGGGTTGATTGTACAGTCGGTGAATCCTGCCATTGGTAGCTCTATGTATCAGTATCAACATGCTTTGTTAACTTAGTTAAGCTATTAGTGACTCATTTGAACTATCAGTGAGTCATTACGTTAAACTTTCCATGATTCAGTGACTCATTTTAACTATTAGTGTCTTATTTTATCGGTCTTTCCATGCGTCGGTGACTCATTTAAACTATTGGTGTCAGTCTGTCATACATATTTATTCTTAGACTGTCTTAAAACATAAATATTAAAAAAATGTTCTAATATTATATGTGATCATTGATAATCAATATTACCCATAGTGAAACTCAAATAAACATGCACTAGTGCAGCAAACGTTTTTTACGTCGGTTATATATAACCGACGTAAAAATTCGGGGAGTAGATTTCTAACGTCGGTTATTTTAATAACCGACGTTACAAATCGTGCCTGTTCGGTTTTTACATCGGTTATCTTATAACCGACGTAAAAAATCAATGCGCGGGGGGTTTTTTACGTCGGTTATTTCGAAACCGACGTAAAAAACCCAATATCAACGCGTTTTTTAAGTCGGTTATCAAATAACCGACGTAAAAACCCAATGCGCGGGGTTTTTTACGTCGGTTATTTTATAACCGACGTAAACCCCCCCCCCCCCCGGGCTTTGTTTTTTTACATCGGTTATTTGGAAACTAACGTAAAAAACCTGATATCTATGCGTTTTTTACGTCGGTTATAAGATAACCGACATAAAAAACCCCCCGCACATTGGTTTTTTACGTCAGTAATCTTATAACCGACGTAAAAAATGAGACATATTCGCGTTTTTACGTCGGTTATTTTATAACCAACGTAAAAAACCAAAGCATGGGGGTTTTTTACGTCGTTCATAAAATAACCGACGTAAAAAACACGTAGATATCTCATTTTTTACATCGGTTATAAAATAACTGACATAAAAAACCAAAGCGTGGGAGCTTTTCTACGTCAGTTTTAAAATAACCAACGTTATAAATTTAAAAACGGGTTTATAACGTCGGTTATTATATAACCGAAGTTATAAAACTTTTAAATAAATTAAAGCCCGTGGACTTTCATTTACGATTTTTCGATTGACAGTCCGCTGGCTCGTCTCTCTGGTGCGGTAAACCCTAATCAGCTCATCGATCGACCTGCGTTAAACTCATATTGGCTTCATTGTTTATCTTCTTCACTCCTCTCGGATCTATCATCTCAACTCGCAACATTCAATTAAGCCTTCCACAAATTTATTTCGTTCGTTTTTTTTCGATTCTTGATGTAATTTGTTTGCATCAGATATGCTTTTCTATTTAATCATGTTGAGAATCTCGTGGATTTTTTTGTTGTTGCCAATGGTTATTTGTATTTTGTTGATATGACAGACTATGTTGCATTTATGTAAATCGATTTTGATTGTTGGTGACATTATTTAATATTGCTCACTGTTATGGTTACATTATGTGCTAGAACATGCTTATGGTTCTGGATATAAATGTTGCTTAATCTGGGAATTATTTCTTATGTTTTTTGGTTCTGTTTTGGTTAAATTTGTTTTTTACAGATTTTTGTTTTCTGTTTTTATGAGAATTAATATAAGCAGTTTGTGTTTGAATAACTGTTTAGTCTTGTAATTTCCAGGCTATTTAGTATTGTTGTTGATATTTGTTAATTCTTGGTGTTTAGAATTTCTGAACATGTTTCCTGTAATTGAAATTCAGTTTTTCTCCATGGTTGTTTTGTTTTCGTATTTGGATTTTGAAAACCAAAAAGAAACAGAGTTTTTAGTCGAGTTTTATTTTGATTGATAACTGTTAAAGCTGAAGGCCATGTACAAAATCAAATCCCCACAAGATATGTTACATGGGATTAAAAAGCAGAAATAAAGGATTAAACCGAATTAGTGGGACTATTGTTATTCTAAGCAGACCAGTGTTGGACGCGTTGGGCGGCCCTCTCAGCCTGCCAATGCAATTAACGATCATCAGAAACATGAATGAGTGAATTGCTGATAAAATAATAACATGCTGGTAGACCTCTTTTTTCCAGTCACACCGAAGGGTGATGAAGACCAATATCAAGGTCTACACTCCATTTAAAATAGGTTCTTTATCTAATATATTAAAACATAAAAACCGCAATCAATATTTAACTATGTAGGTGTCATGGTTTTCTTTGATTCAATGAAATTTAAAACTGTTATATCTAAATATATTTTGTTTTAAAAATAATATTCAAGCATATTTTTTTAAATACCTATAGATTTGTTTTATATTTTAAATTGTTTTACATTCAAATTATGATTTCTTTCATATAAACATATATTTGTCTTATCTTAAAAATATATATTTTTTGTTGATATTTTTTATAGGTAATAATGAGTCGAAGTTGGATTACGGCACATCGAATGAGCAATGAATTTGAGGAAGGTGTTGATGCCTTTTTGGAATTTGCAAAACGAAATGTTCCAAGTAGTGACATTTTTTTCTGTCCATGCCTGAAATGTTTGAATATGAAGAAGTTGAAAAGTAGAGAGATAAAAGATCATCTGATTTGTCATGGTTTTAATCCGAGTTATAGCCCTTGGATTTGGCATGGTGAAACTGGATGGAATGTCACTGATGATGATTATTCGGGAGATGGTAACTCCGATGGAATTGAAGAAATGATTCGCGATATTGTAGTAGAAAAAATTGAGATAGAACCGACAGTTGCGCGTCTATATGGTGATGCTGAAAAACCATTATATCCTGGTTGTACAGATTTTACGGTTTTGTCGGCAGTGTTAAGATTGATTAACCTGAAGACGAAGCATGGATGGAGTGACAGAAGTTTTACAGAGCTGCTACAATTGATGAAAGACATTCTTCCAAAAGATAACGATCTTCCAGATTCACATTACAATGCCAAGAAAATATTATGCCCGATGGGATTGGGATACAAGAAAATACATGCATGTCCGAATGACTGCATTATATATAGGAAGGAATATGAATTTATGTCAAAGTGTCCTAAATGTGGGACATCACGGTATAAGGTGAAAGAAAAATCACAGGCTGATGTAGAGATTACAAAGCTCCCTTCAAAGGTATTTTGGTATCTTCCTATAATTAATCGTTTCAAACTTTTATTTTCTAATTCACATGATGCAAAAAAGTTAAGATGGCATGCTGAAGAGCAAGTATGTGATGGAAAAATACGTCATCCAGCTGATTGTCCATAATGGAAGAAAATTGATGCGCAGTATTCTACATTTGGAAATGAAATTAGAAATCTCAGACTAGGGTTGTGCACAGATGGAATGAATCCATACCGAACACTCAGTAGCACACATAGTTCATGGCCTGTTTTATTGGTAATTTACAACCTCTCTCCTGAAGGTTGTATGAAGTGCAAATATTTCATGTTGATTACAATGATCTCTGGTCCAAAGCAACCCGGTAATGATATTGATGTTTACTTGTCACCGTTGATTGATGATTTGAAACTGTTATGGGCTGATGGTATTAGGGTGTATGATTCATATAAAATGGAATATTTTCAACTACATGCAGTGCTTCTGTTCACTATAAATGACTTCCCAGCATATGAAAATTTGTCTGGATACAGTGTTAAAGGGCATAAAGCATGTCCAATTTGCGAACAACAGACGTCATATTGTCAATTTCATCATGGGAGGAAAACAGTGTACATGGGTCATTGAAAGTTTTTCCCTATGGAACACCCTTATAGAACACTAAAAAAGGCATTCAATGGCTCACAAGAATTTGATACTACTCCAAAACCTTTATCCCCTGATCTGTATTTTGAGAAGGTGAAAAACCTTGACCTGACATTGGAAAAAACACAGAAATCTGGTAATGATAGACATATTTGGAAGAAAAGGTCAATTTTTGTTTGAGCTACCATATTGGAGGTATCATGAAGTTAAACATAATTTTGATGTCATTCACATGGAGAAGAATATCTGTGATTCTTTGATTGGAACATTGTTAGATATTAAAGGAAAGACTAAAGATGGGTTAAATGCAAGATTAGACTTACTATCAATGGGAATACGTTTGGAGTTAGCTCCCACTCCTAAAGGAAGACGAACATTTCTTCCCCCGGCTTGTCATACATTATCGAAGAGGGAGAAAATTATCTTCTGTCAGTGTCTTCATGATACCAAAGTGCCTCAAGGTTATTCTTCTAATATAAAAAAATTTGTCTCATTGAAGGACTTGAAGTTGATAGGTATAAAATCACATGATTGTCACGTCATGATGCAACAAATTCTACTAGTTGCATTGCATGGAATATTTCCCATTCGTGTCAGAAAGACTATAATGAAGTTGTGTTATTTTTTCAATTCAATTTGTAACAAGGAGATTTATGTGAATGCTTTGAAAATTTTGGAAAAGGATGCAATTTTTATACTTTTTCAAAGGTAAATGTATTTTCCTCAAACTTTTTTTGATATAATGGTGCATTTAATGATTTATCTGGTTCGAGAAATAAAGCTTTGTGGACCTGTATATCTTCGCTGGATGTATCCTTTTGAAAGGTATATGAAAATATTAAAGGGGTATGTTAAAAATCTATATCGACCTGAAGCCTCCATTATTGAAAAGTATATTTCTGAGGAGGTAGCAGAGCTTTGTACGAGCTACTTGGCTGCGGCGCAACACATAGGTTTTCCTCCATCTCTCCATGAACGAGTTAATAATGAGGGAAAGGGGATTCGCGGCTTGAAAATCAAATCATTGTCAGCTGAACAGATGAAGAAGTTAGAATCATACATCTTGAATAACATAGCTGATGCTCAACCGTATATCACATTGCATATTAATGAGTTGAAACAATGTCATCCAAAGAATAAAGAAATGTGGATTTTCAATGAGCACAACAAAACTTTTCTGTCATTGATTAAAAAGACTTTTCTTGGTAGTTCAGAAGTACCAGATACATTAAAATGGACAGTGGGTGGTCCATGTTTAAATGTGATAACATGGTCCGGTTATGACATTAATGGTTATACATTTCATACAAAAGCTCAGGACAATAGAAGTGAAGTTCAGAATAGTGGTGTATTGGTGTTTGCAGAAGCAATGCATTTTTCGAGTGCTAAGGACAAAAACCCAATTTCTGCATCAAGTGCATATTATGGAGTGATTGAAGACATATGGAAGGTTGATTACTTTAAAATTAAAGTTCCCATTTTTAACTGTAAATGGTTTAACGGTAACATCAGTGTCAGACACGATGAATTTGGAATGACACTTGTTAATCTGAATAGATTGGAAGACACAACTGATTCTTTTATAATGGAAACACATGCAAAACAAATTTTCTATGTAGTAGATCAATCAGATATGCAGTGGGTTGTTGTTTTACAAGGGAAAAACAATATGTTGGTGAGGATGAACTTGATGAATATTCTTATTTATGTGAGATCCCTACTTCCATGGAAATATTAACAGAACATAATGATGATCATGTTGAAGACATAGTTTGTGCCCTAAGGAACGATCAAGACGAAGGAATTTGGGAAAACAATCCATTTTTACATTCCCAAAATTACAGGTAACATATGTTTATTTCTTGTTTACATTTATTTTTTCCATAAATGTTAGATATTGTAAGTTTTTTATTTATTAAAACATGTTTTAAAATAAAATAAGTATATGTTTTTGTTTGTTTTAGGTTTGTTTAGTTTACTTTATCATGTTTATAACCATTACATGAATTTTAAAATGCTTATTTTTATTCACAGAAAATTACTTTACCATGTTTACAATGTTTACCAGGTTTACCATTTTTACCATTTTTACCATCTTGACCATCTTGACCATCTTTGTCATCTTTACCATTGTTTAACATGCTTACCATATTACCAATGTTTACTATTATGTAACTTAGTACACTTTTCTATTTTCTGATTACAATAGTATTAAAATATTTGAATTTGTATATTTGTGAGCTGACGTTTGTTTTTTTGGATTTGAAGGATAATGACAGATCATTCAGATGATCAACCACATGATTCTGGAGAGGACCACATTGCTGGTCATACCTCTGGGGATGAACATTCACATGATCCTATTACGACAAAGAGTTAAAAGGTTGGAAAACATGGGTGCACACGTTTACCAAAATTATCACTTGCACGTACGTAGGATCAGAGGATAGTCATTGAGTTTGATGATGATGATATTCCTAGAGGTCTGAATGCCAAATATTTTAAGAGTTTTTTTGCAACTCAAGCTAAGACCAAAGTAAGCATTTTGTATGATGATTGGAGATGTGTGGATAAAGTGATTATCTCTCAGTTGTGGGAGATGATTTTGGTAAGATCTTTTGTCATTGTTTGACCATTCATTTAATGTTTCTAGAATATATAATATATTTAACCTCTTATTTATCAGATGACATTTGATATTCCTGACACTGGAGGAGTCAGGAAGAAATGCTTATCATTGGCTGTCAGGAGATGGAGGGATTTCAAATCAACCCTCTCATCTGATTTCATTTATGGTCATAGGAGTCATGACAATTCATGTCGTATATATCCTTTTATAGATAAAGACACATGGAGATAGTTTTTTGAAAGTAGATAAAAAGAGTCATTTCTGGTAAGGGAAATGTAAACTTTTATAAACATTATTATATAAATGATTTTATTAATGTTTTGTTAATGATTTCTTATTCTTAAATTACAGTAAACAAGGAAATATCATCAGGAGATCCAATCTAAAAATGTATACCCACATAGTTTATCTCGGGGAGGGTATGCATTATTGGAAGAACAAATGATGGAGGAAAAAATTCAACAACTAAGAGCTGAGTATTCAAGCTTTGGAGAGGTGGCCCCTCCATCCCCTCCATCTAGACATGAAAAATGGAAGAGAGCTCGGAAGGGAAAAAAAGGGAAATATCATTCGGAAGAATCGATAATCGTAGCTGAGAGGATCGTAAGATGTCTATTTAATTTATTTAAGTTAACTTTTTTCTTCATATAAGTTTCAATCATTACAGAAATGTTCAATTTATTAATATAGGACTCTCTTGAGGAGCAGAGTTCAGAGGGGTCATTTAGAGCTACTGGGAGGGAAGATATTTTATTCATAGCATTGGGAAGGCCCGAACATCCTGGTCGTGTAAGAGGATATCCGGCAGGTGTATCGGTAAGAAAAGTGTTTCCACATTCTTCAACTTCTAACACTGAGGGGGTTTATAAAAAAAAATAGCATCCTTGGAGGCTGATGTTCAAAATATTAATGCGACGATGGAAGAAAAGATTAGAGAGTCGGTGTAGTCTATGTTTGCAGAAGTGCAAAGACAATTTCAGACTGTAGCTCCCACTCCTCCACCTCCCCCTACAGACCCCATTATTTATCCTCCACCTCCGCCAGTAGCTCCCACTCCCCCACCTCAGCTTGCGGACCCCATTTTTTATCCTACGCCCCCGCCACAGCTTCCTACAGATTGCGAGTTGTATGTTGATGATTCTCAACATCATATAGTAGCATACAGGTTGGTATATTGTATAGGAGATACAATTCATCATCAACAATTACAGGTAGAGAATCAGAGGGTCACAGTACAGGATATTATAGATAGATCAGCTAGGGTACCAATACCTACAGATGAGGTGGCGACAGTTGGACAGAGTATCAACCATTTTTTAGTTTGGACATCCAGACTTCTTCGACTCATTACCATAGAGGTATGAATGTTATATCTTTTATTTTATTTGTTTATTAAAGTTGTTTTATCATTTGAAAACTACTATATTTTACAATTTTTTTCACAGGAATACTTCAAAGGTAAAGAAATACTGTATAGACAACAACAAAGACAACATGTTATGACATCAGATACAGATTCCATTGGTCTTGACAGATTTTCAAGATATTCACATTTTTTGTTGGGTTTTTATGAGTTTCCAATGGAATCTCATGTTTGTGGACGTGAAATAATTGTGGGGATTACAAAAATTGATATCATGGAGCTTGTTACTGGAGATAAGTTAGGCATCAACGTGGGGCAAATTTTTTCCATGTAAGTCTTAACACCTTTTCCCTGCATTATATTTATTAAAAATGTATACTTATCTATGTTGTGTATTAGGAATCTTTATAAAATTTGTGAGGGGAATGAGCTGCCAGAATTATATGGATTCATGGACCCGAAATTGATTTCCCCTGAAGCATGTGCCTTAACTGAGGAACAAAGAATGGTTTATATTGCTGAAATATTTGAAAAGAATATAATCAGACATTGTTGGATGATGCCTTTCTGTGAGAGGTATGAAACACATTTCTCTCAAAGAGTTAATTATCTTTTAACATAAAAACCCACTAACATTAAATTTCCTTTTACCAGTGATCATTGGATGTTAGGGATTTTTTTCCCAAAGGAGAAAACTCTTTATTGGATATGCTCTGTTCATGGTGATGTGCGTGAAAGTTTTAAGAATATATTGGAAAAGTAAGTTTCAATTTCTCAATAGTTTTATATATTATAATGAATTTTAAATTTACCCCATTCGTATTATTTTCTAACAGTGCATGGGTCTACTTTCGAAAAAACACAAAGAAAAGAAATGCAAAGATCAAATATGTAAATGCGAAGGTGAATTTCCATTTATAATTTGTACTTTTTGATTTATTACATAAAAATAATATATTGAATTTACACTCATTCAAAACAAAATTTTCATGAACAACAAGGCCTCATCGAATTTGGATATTATATGTTAAGATTTATATATGAAATAATAACAACTGGGACAGTTGTGAATTTTGACCTGGTACGATTTCCTCTTAAACTTTGCCATAATATTTCAATTTGATTTATTCATTATACACGTTAACTATCTTCTTTTTCATTTGTAGCTTTTTGATAACCCTCAACCCTATACTGCTGAAGACATCAAACACGTACAAGTGGAGTGGTCAAATTATTATACAGGTTTGATTGAATTTTAGTTGTCTGTAATGTAAAATGTAATTTTGAATATTGTCATTTTAATTGTGTATTTGGTAGTTGTTTAGGTTGGATTTAGTTTTTTTTGAAGTTGACAGTGTAAGTTTTGAATGTTATATAAGTGAATGTTTAATTTTTCTCTACTTCTTATTTTGGTCTACGTATAATGGTTTTTCTGGTATGGATTTGGGTCTGTGGGGGAGGGGTTCCAAGGGTGTGGGGGTGTGTTCAGTGGGGTTGGGGGGGTGTCCAGTGGTATGTGAGGGCTGTCCGGTGGGGTGGGGGGATAGTCCTGGGGGGTGGCCGGGATGTCCAGGGGTGTGGGAAGCCGGTCCAGGGGTGTGGGAGTGTTGTCTAGGGGTGGGGGGGGGGTTGTCCAGGGGTGTTTGGGGCTGTCTAGGGGTGCGGTGGGGGCTGTCAAGTGGGGTGAGGGGGTGAGGGGGTGCTGTTCAGGCGGGTGGGGGTTGTCGAGGGGTGTTTGGGGGTGTCCGGGGGTCAGGGGCAGTCCAGGAGTGTGGTGGGGGCTCCAATGGGTTGGGGGAGGGTTTTCCAAGGGGTATACATGAGGGTGGGAGCTCCAATGGGGTGGGGGAGGGCTGTCCTGGGGGTATACATGAGGGTGAGGGCTCCAACGGGGTGGGGAGGGCTGTCCATGGGGTATAAATGAGGGTGGGGGCTGTCTAGGGTGTATGTTTTATATGTTATCTATGTGCATGCTTAATTTTTATGTACTTCTGTTTTTGTGGTATGATTTCTTGATTTGTTTTCTGGTTGATTCTAGTGGAGAGAAGATGACTGCATTCTGTTTAAAAAAAATTGGGTTTATCACGTCTATTATTAAATAACCAACGTGATAAAATGCCTGTAAATTAGTTTATCACGTCGGCTATTTAATAACTGACCTGATAAAATTCCTTGAAAATAGTTTATCACGTCGGTTATTTAATAAACTACGTGATAAAAGGCCTGCAGAATGGTTTATCACGTCGGTTATTTAATAACCGATGAGATAAAAGTCCTGGAGAATGGTTTATCAGGTCGGTTATTTAATAACCGACATGATAAAGGTCCTGGAGAATGGTTTATCACGTCGGTTATTGAATAACTGACGTGATAAACGGCCTGGACAATGGTTTATCACATCGGTTATTGAATAACCGACGTGATAAACCGCCTCCCTCCGGTTTATCACGGCGGTTATATAATAACCGATGTGATAAACTATAACGCCCCAGCCTTAAACCTTACTTAATCTTGAGTTATTACAAGATTATACATTGAGGATCTTTTTGGGTTTAGAGTTTTAGATAATTAGATCATAAAACGTGCATTAAATTCCACATATAAACAAAGTGGTTACATAAAGATAGTATTCTTCTTTCCCATCAATGGAAACATATTTAAAATAAAACATGGATTCTTTCTTGACACTTCCTTGACACTATCATCATATCATGTACCTTTCCCTTGACCTGTGAAAAACATTTCAAAAAAACTTGGGATGAGCATAAAAAGCTCAGTAAGGGATATAAAAATATGGAAAGGAAACATGGGTACATATATACATAAGAATGAAATAATACTTTATGCATAAAACATAAGCACTTTAACATACCTCATCAAATCATGAATAAATCATAGAAATCATAAGACATAAAGGTAACTTGAGGCATTCATAACATTCTTACGTAGGGAGTAACCCTCTTGGTTACGTTTGGAATACCCATCACATTATATTCCCTAAATCTATTCAGATAAACCTTAACGTTTCACTCATTCGCGTTACCCAATGCATTGGAGAGCTATATCGGGCTCACCCGCACTTAGTTTATCATGGAACAACCTGTCTTCATAATAATGCCCAAGAACCTCAACATAATCGTATCACATAAAACATGAATAAAGGAAATATAACATTTCCACCTTTCAATCACAAGATATCAATATAACACATTGATATAAAAACATTATGAAAGCCATTTTCAATACCAAAATAAAATAAAATTAAAACATGGTATTTATTTTTCTTTTAAAAAAAGGTATGGCTTGTAGAGGAAGCCGAAACTCAAATAATGGTCACGGCGGCGGAGAATTCATTGTCGCCACATACGTACAAAAAAAACATTTGCTTTTGTCGTTTAGTAAACGCTTCATATAAAAAAGATTCCTTTTGAATAAATGTAAAGGTCAAAGGGGTTTATACACCCTATAAAATAAGGTTGTGTATAAAACAAAATATTCCTCAATGAAAGGTGATTGAGACGAAGTCCCATACCTCGGGTCCGACTGGACTTGATCGTTCTTTAATGTCCTGAATAATAAACTTGACTTAATTTCTACTTGCTTAACGACCTTTTTCAAGTTCATTATTCCTTTTATATCACTTATTACAATGTCATGAACACTATGTAATTATTTAAGTTAATAATGGTCATTTTAACGATCATTGGTACTTGAGTAAAAAATAAACCCTTTATAATTACATGTTGTTCATGTATCCATTATATCCAGAATTATAATCATTATGTATATACCATATATATCCAGTATATACATGCATTTATAATATTACAGAATTATTTAGAGGTAAGAAATGAAATGCACCGTTCATGGAGACGGTAAGCGGTACGTACGCATGAACGCTACTTTCATTTCTATTTCGTATTTTATAGAATGGAATCATAATGATATAAATGTATATTATAATTCCAGTATAATATCATATATAATATCATAGTTTCATCCTTTATACGTCCCACATATGGTATTAAATGAATCAAATCACTTTGAGGGGGTGGTAGTCAGCACTTCCTTAAATGAAGATATCGCGTTTACCCATAATGGAAACCATAAAGGTATGACCAAAAAGAAAAAAACAGAAGATTAATGAAAACATAAACATATTATATATCATATATAAATATAGTGACATCCAAATGGCCACCTTTGAAAGTGTTAAAATAATGTTGAACAATCATCGTTTCTGGAGGCATAAATTCACCATCCACAGAAATAGTATGTTCGTTAACCATTAGATTTAGGTGTGTGTAAGTGTATCTCGAATCCATATAATAAAAACATCCTAGTATATTGAGGATACTGGATTTGTTACAAAGGAAAATAATAAAAAGATTTTAGGGGGTTGGAGAAGCAAAATAAAACAAAAGGACTCAAAAGAAGACATTACCTTAAAATCGGGTAACTCCCTTTGGTTTGAGCTCAAAGGCTTACTTGGGAAGTCTTCTGCCCAAAGTGAGGCTTCAAGGAGTAATAGAGGGAAGTGGAGAGACAAAATGGGCAGGGTTTGGCCAAGACAAAGGCTTTGGAAGTGTGGGTAAGGAGGTAGAGTTGGGGGCCTTTTATAAGAGGAGAGGAGGGACACTCTTGGAAAGTAAAGATAAGTTACTTTATTTTAAAATGAGTTTCGGATTCAAAAGCTCCCACATTGATATAATTCGAGTATAAGGTGATAAGGGATAGAAATCTACTCATCCAATTGGTTTTTTCCATCTATAGGTTTTATATTTTACATTATCATTCCATTTTATTTAAATCGTTAAATAATGAGGTCATCGCTGCATCATCGTGATGTCATAAATAATTTAATATATATAATGTCTAAAAATTATAAAAATAATACTATGATGTAGTAAATCTCGTTAGATTTTTAATGAATATTTACAGTCAAAAATCTGACTTGTATAACCCCATATAAAAATTATTTTGGTAACATAACTCATGTTTGTGTCATTTTTACTTTAACATTAAATAAAAAGTTATTTATGTCATTTCCCAACCAAAGTGGCTCCATGGGGTCCCCAAGTTGACCCATGGCTTGTATTGGTCTACCATGACACATCCAATGAGGGTAGGACATGTTTCTAGCTCATCTCATACTATTAAAACATTATTTTTACCTTAAACTACACTAATTACCACTAATCGCGATTAAGAACTTAATAAGTTACTATTAACCAAATAATTATTTTAATCCCATTGAACCACATTTTACTACTTAATGACAACCATGTATGTCGGATTTTTGAAATTAAAAACAGAATGATGGCAAAATTTCATTTAAATGGAAAAATCAGTTTTTATAAGTACCACTTAGTGGATTCACTATTCATCAAAAATTGAAGTTTTTCAGAAAGATACCAAAACTTCACCCTAAGCTATATTTAATATTCTGAATTCAAAAATGAAGTCTATTTTACAAAATTCAAAACATATAAGTCACATTAATTAATTTAATAATCAATTCCCGTTGTCCTGACAAATAGCGTGTTTTTATGAAACAATAAGTATCAAAAGATTGACACTAGTTTAAGTCCAATTTCAAAGTGAAATTGATTCCAATGACCACCATTGGATTAAATGGTAAAAATATATTCTAATTCCACTTCAAATCAAATTAAAAAGATATTCTAATAATATAAATAAATTAGATTAAAAAAAAGTTTTGATGTAAAATGCAGTATTTTTCACTATTCATTAAAAAATGAACATTGTGAGAAAAATACCAAAAATTTATCCAATGTAAAATTAAATTTCCCAACCATAATGAATATGTTTATTTTGACAAATATAGATTATAAAACTATTAAAATATAGATTTAACAAGGGTTTTCCATCAAAAGGCAGTAAAACAATCTTTTAAGAATATTAGTGTATTCCATGCTTAAGATTGGATTTATTTTCACTTTAAGCCTATAAAACACTATCTAATTCATTAATAGACATAGATAAAAATATATATTATTCATTACTTACTTGGTATGTTACATCCTTCCCCCTTTAGAAAATTGCAGCCCTGTAATTTATTCACTTATCGAATAAATGGGGGTACTTATCCCTCATTGCATTTTCAGATTCCCATGTTGCCTCTTCAATATTGTGGTTTTTCCAAAAAATCTTTACCTGGTGAATCACCTTATTCCTTAACACTTGCTCCCTGTGGTCAAGAATCTGGACTGGTTGTTCCTCATAAGATAGGTTCTCTTCCAGCTGAACTACTTCTGGACTCAAAACATGATATGGATCTGGCATGTACTTTCTCAACATCGAAACATGAAAAAAATTGTGTACCTGAGATAAACTCGGAGGTAAAGCCACCCGGTATGCAACTGATCCAACTCTCTCCAGAATTTCATATGGTCCAATAAACCTTGGACTCAGCTTTCCTTTCTTACCAAATCTCATCACACTTTTCCAAGGAGAAACCTTGAGAAAAACATGATCACCTACCTCGAAAGATAGATCCTTCCTCCGGTTGTCCGCATAACTCTTCTACCTGCTCTGAGCTATTCTCATGTGCTTCTGAATCAGCTGAACTTTTTCTGCCATCTCTTCTACCAATTATGGTCCCATCAACTTCCTTTCACCCACTTCATCCCAGAAAGCTGGAGTTCGACACCGCTTCCCATATAATGCCTGAAATGGTGCCATCTGTATACTGGAATGAAAACTGTTATTATATGAAAATTCAACCAAAGAAAGATGTTGGTCCCAACTTCCCTGATAATCCATAGAACAAGCTCGTAGCATATCCTCCAAGGTCTGAATTGTTCGTCCTGACTGCCCATCTGATTGAGGATGAAAAGTTGTACTATAATTTAATTCAGTACCCAACGACTTCTGAAGGCCTTTCCAAAAGTTAGAAGTGAACCTGGGATCACGATCAGATACAATGGAGAGAGGAACTCCATGTAACCTGACTATCTCTTTAAGATACAAACGGGAAACTTGATCTAGGGAAAAAGTATCTTGTATAGCAAGGAAATGAGCAGATTTAGTCAAGCGATCAACAATAACCCAGATTGCATTATTACCTCGAGATGTCTTTGGTAATCCCACAACAAAGTCCATGGATATATTTTCCCATTTCTAATCTGGCACCGGTAAAGGCTGAAGCATCCCTTTTGGTAACTGTCGCTCTGCTTTAACCTGTTGACATGTCAAACACTTCACAGTAAAATCAACAATATCTCTTTTCATTCCATCCCACCAGTAATACTCCCGCAGATCTCTGTACATCTTAGTACTGCCTGGATGAACAGAAAACGGAGAACTATGAGCTTCACATAACAACTCTCTCTTCAACTGTGAATCAAAAGGCACACACAATCTCTTCCCAAATCTCAAAACACAATCACTATCAATGTTGAATTTAGGAAACTTGCCTTTCTGAACCAGATCTACCTTTTTCTGCAACTCACTGTCTTGCTTCTGTGCTTTCTTGATTCTATCTGATAGAGATGATCTCACTGATACCTGAAACAAAACAGAATAACTTCCTGCACCAACAACTTCTATGCCAAATTTCATCAAATCCTTAACCAAAGGATCACGTTCCAAACGCAACATTGCTAATGAAGCATTACTTTTTCGACTCAAAGCATCAGCCACTTTATTTTCTTTTCCCGGATGGTAATGAATTGTAAAATCATAATCCTTGATTAATTCTAGCCATCTCCTTTGTCTCGTGTTCAATTATTTCTGAGTGAATATATACTTTAATCTTTTGTAATCGGTATATATTTCACACATTACTCCATACAAATGATGCCTCCAAATTTTTAAAGCAAAAACAACAGCAGCTAATTCCAAATCATGTGTAGGGTAATTTACCTCATGAGTTTTCAACTGTCGTGAAGCATAAGCAATTACCTGATCATTCTGCATTAGGACGCAACCAAGTCCTTTCAATGAAGCATCACTGTATATAACAAACTCACCATTCCTGGAAGGTAGTTCCAAAACTGGAGCATTCACCAATATTCTTTTCAATTCTTGAAAACAATCATCAAATTCTTTTGTCGAGATAAACTTAACACCCTTCCGAGTTAGCTTAGTCATTGAACTAGATAACCGTGAAAAATTTCTAACAAACCTTCGGTAATAGCCTTCCAAACCAACGAAGCTACGAATCTCAGTTACATTTGTGGGTCTTGGCCAGTCTTCCACAACTTTTGTTTTTGTAGGATCAACAGTTATCCCATCTTTAGAAACAATGTGACCAAGGAAAGAAATTTGTTGCAACCAAAACTCACACTTGCTGAATTTTCCATACAATTTATTTTCTTTTAATGTTTTCAAGATAACCCTTAAATGTCTTTCATGATCTTCTTTACTTTTAGAAAACACCAACATATCATCAATAAAAACCACCACAAACTTATCCAAGAACTCATGGAAAATTTTATTCATTAAGTCCATGAATACAGAAGGTGCATTGGTTAGCCCAAAAGGCATTACTATAAATTCATAGTGGCCATATCTTGTACGGAACATGGTCTTCAGAATATTTGCCTCCTTTACCTTCAGCTGATGGTACCCCGATCTCAAGTCAATCTTTGAAAAATACTGAGCTCCCTGGAGCTGATCAAACAAATCATCGATATGAGACAAAGGATATTTGTTCTTAACAGTGATATTATTCAAGGCTCTATAATCAATGAAAAGTCTCATTGAACCATCTTTCTTTTTAACCAACAAGACAAGAGCACCCCATGGTGATGTGCTAGGTCGAATTAAACCTTTCTATAATAAATCTTGCAATTGCTCCTTCAACTCTAAAAGTTCAATTTGAGCCATTGGATAAGGAAGTTTTGAAATTGGCTAAGCATCAAGAACTAAGTCAACAGTAAATTCAACTTCCCGATCTGGTATTATTCATCAGGAAAAACATCAGGATACTCATTTACCACTGGCACATCATTAATCAGAACAGTTCCTTTATTTTCAACGATGTGTGCAAGGTAACATTCATTTCCATCTTTTACAAGTTTCTCAGCCTCTTGATTAGTTATCAACAGTAAGGGTTCATTCTTGTACACAAACTGAAAGTCTTTCTGAAAAGAAACTTCTTTAGCTCTACAGTCAATCTTAGCATGGTAAATAGAGAGCCAATCCATACCCAGGATAACATCAAACTCTACTAGAGGTAGAACAATAAGTTTTGCAAGTATGTTCTTTCAATAGATAAGGATAAGAAGATTCTTATAAATTCTTTTTGCCTCAACATTCCCCCTAGGTGTTTTTACCAAATGTTCAGGAGTCATTTCTTGAGATGGTATTCCCATTTTACTAGAAAAGTTTTCAGAGATGAAAGAATGTGTAGACCCCGAATCAAACAACACACTGGAAAAAAAACAAACAAAGTACCTGATACAACTTCATTTGATGGCCCGACATCTGCTAAAGTAGTTGCAAAGGATTTCACCACCCCTTTATTCTTATAGTCTAACTTCTTCCCGTCACTCAAGCTCTTTGTCGGACACTCGTTTGCATAGTGATCGATCTCATTGCACTTAAAACATTTCACTAACTGTAAATCAAATTTGGTCTTACCTTCACCTTGATCCTTTTCAGTGCAATCACGAGCCTTATGTCCCATCTTACCACATCGGTAGCACTTTCCAGAATATAGAAGACATTCCCTCGCATGCTTTTTTCCACATTTATCACAAACTGGAAACTTAGTTTTCTTACCATCAGACTTGTTTGAAGAATTCTTACCTTTCTCCTGCCACCTCGGTCTCTTCTTCTGTTGGTTGATATAGAACACTTGATCATCGGAAAACTCCATTTCCACCTTCTCATCACATCGAACAAGCTTTTCATATCTTCTAAACTCACAAGAAGCTAATTCCCTTCGATATTTTAGCTTTAATCTTGAGTAAAAATGATTGATTTTACTATCAAGGTCTTGGATAAAATTTGGAGCATACCTTGCCAATCGAGTGAACCTTTCTTCATAGGTAGCCACTGAGTCTTCCTCTTGCCTCAATTCCAAGAATTGCTTTTCCATCCTATGTCGAACAGCCTTAGGAAAATACTTCTCAAGAAACATACCTTTGAATTCATCCCAGTCGAGAGCATCAATCTCATCAGCGTCCCTGATATTTTTAACCATCGACCACCACTGATCTGCCTTACCCTCCAAACGGTAAATAGCAAGACTAACATTTTGATTGTCTGAACACCCCATGACATCAAAAATCTTCTCTAGTGCTTTAATCCACCCTTCAGCTAGCACAGGGTCAGATGATCCTCTGAATGATGGGAGATGTTTCCTCATGAAATGTTCCACCACTGACATGTTCCTCTGCGGTTGATCTGGCTGATCTCATGCATGGATACCACCACCATTTATCGGTTGAGTCAACTGCGCCATTACTACAACAAACTGTTCAGTTCCAATTCCGACTATCTCAGGATGCTGATTCGGAAGGTTATTTCCTTCTGCATGCCTTCTTAGCACTGCTTCCCTGTTTCCTCTGTAGAAAACCATTCTGAACAAACATGTCTTAGATGAAGCAACATGGTAATCTTCAAATACTATATCACTTCAATTTGACCATAAAAAAATATTTTTGGATAATCATTTAATATAATTCTAACTCCTAAAGTTATCTAAACCGACCTCTGATACCAACTATAAGGCCCCATCCTTAAACCTTACTTAATCATGAGTTATTACAAGATTACACATTGAGGATCTTTTCAGGTTTAGAGTTTTAAAAAATAGATCATAAAACTTGCATTATATTCCACATAGAAACAAAGTGGTTACATAAAGATAGTATTCTTCTTTCCCATCAATGGAAACATATTTAAAATAAAACAAGGATTCTTTCTTGACACTTCCTTGACACTATCATCATATCATGTACCATTCCCTTGACCTATGAAAAAACATTTCAAAAAAACATGGGATGAGCATAAAAAAACTCAGTAAGGGATATAAAAATATGGAAAGGAAACATGGGTACATATATACATAAGAATGAAATCATACTTCACCCATAAAACATAAGCACTTTAACATACCTCATCGAATCAGGAATAAATCATAGAAATCATAAGACATAAAGGTAACTTGAGGCATTCATAACATTCTTACGTAGGGAGTAACCCTCTTGGTTACATTTGGAATACCCATCATAGTATATTCCCTAAATCTCTTCGGATAAACCTTAACGTTTTACTCCTTCACGTTACCCAATGCATTGGAGAGCTATATCGGGCTCACCCGCCCTTAGTTTATCACAGAACCACCCGTCTTCATAATAATGCCCAAGAACCTCAACATAATCGTATCACATAAAACATGCATAAAGGAAACATAACATTTCCACCTTTCAATCACAAGATATCAATACAACACATTGATATAAAAACATTATGAAAACCATTTTCAATACCAAAATAAAAGAAAATTAAAACTTGGTATTTATTTTTCTTTTAAAAAAAGGTATGGCTTGTAGAGGAAGCCGAAACTCAAATAATGGTCACGGTGGCGGAGAAGTCATTGTCGCCGCATACGTACGACAAAAAACATTCACTTTTGTCGTTTAGTCAATTCTTCGTATAAAAAAGATTCCTTTTGAATAAACCTAAAAGTCAAAGGGGTTTATACACCGTATAAAATAAGGTTGTGTATAAAACAAAATATGCCTCAATGAAAGGAGATTGACACGAAGTCCCATACCTCGGGTCCGACTTGACTCGATCGTTCTTTAATGTCCTGAATAATAAACTTGAGTTAATTTCTACTTGCTTAACAACCTTTTTCAAGTTAATTATTCCTTTTATATCACTTATTACTATGTCATGAACACTATGTAATTATTTAAGTTAATAATGGTCATTTTAACGATCATTGGTACTTGAGTCAAAAATAAAACCTTTATAATTACATGATGTCCATTTATCCATTATATCCAGAATTATAATCATTATGTATATATAATATATATCCAGTATATACATGAATTTATAATATTACATAATCATTTAGAGGTAAGAAATGAAATTCACCGTTCATGGAGACGGTAAGCCGTACGTACGCATGAATGCTACTTTCATTTCTATTTAGTATTTTATAGAATGGAATCATAATGATATAAAGGTATATTATAATTCCAGTATAATATCATATATAATATCATAGTTCCATACTTTATACGTCCCACATATGGTATTTAACGAATCAAATCACTTTGAGGGGGAGGTAGTCCACACTTCCTTAAATGAAGATATCGCGTTTACCCATAATGGAAACCATAAAGGTATGACCAAAAAGAAAAAACAGAATCTTAAGGAAAACATAAATATATTATATATCATATATAAATATAGTGACATCTTAATGTCCACCTTTGATGGTGTTAAAAGAATGTTGAACAATCATCGTTTCAGGAGGCATAAATTCACCATCCACGGAAACAGTATGTTCATTAACCATTAGATGTAGGTGTGTGTAAGTGTAGCTCGAATCCATATTATAAAAACATACTAGTATATTTAGGATAATGTATTTGTTACAAAAGTAATTAATAAAAAGAGTTTAGGGGGTTGTAGAAGAAAAATAAAACAAAAGGACTCAAAAGAAGACATTACCTTAAAATCGGGTAACTCCCTTTGGTTTGAGATCAAAGGCTTCCTTGGGAAGCCTTCTGCCCAAAGTGAGGCTTCAGGGAGTAATAGAGGGAAGTGGAGAGACAAAATGGGCAGGGGTTGGCCGAGACAAAGGGTTTGGGATTGTGGGTAAGGAGGTAGAGGTGGGGGCCTTTTATAAGAGGAGAGGAGGGGCACTCTTGGAAAGTAAAGATAAGTTACTTTATTTTAAAATGAGTTTCAGATTAAAAAGGTACCACATTGATATAATTAGAGGATAAGGTGATAAGGGTTATAAATACACTCATCCAATTGGTTTTGGCCATGTGTAGGGTTTAGATTTTACATTATCTTTCCATTTTATTTAAATCGTTAAATAATGAGGTCATCGCTGCATCATCAGGATGTCATAAATAATTTAATTTATTTAATGTCTAAAAATTATAAAAAAATACTATGATGTATAAAATCTATTTATCATTCTAATGAATATTTATAGTCAAAAATCTGACTTGTATAACCCCATATAAAAATTGTTTTAGTAACATAACTCATGTTTGTGTCATTTTTACTTTAACATTAAATAAAAAGTTATTTATGTCATTTCCCAACCTAAGTGGCTCCATGGGGTCCCCATGTTTACCCATGGCTTTTCATGGTCGGCCATGACACATCCAATGAGGTTAGGACATGTGTCTAGCTCATCTCATACTATTAAAACATTATTTTTACCCTAAACTACACTAATTACCACTAATCGCGATTAAGAACTTAATAAGTTACTATTCACCAAAAAATTATTTTAATCCCATTGAACCACATTTTACTTCTTAATGAAAACCATTTCTGTCGGATTTTTGAAATTCAAAACACAATGATGGAAAAATTTCATTTAAATGGAAAAATCAGTTTTTATAAGTACCACTTAGTGGTTTCACTATTCATCAAAAATTAAAGTTTTTCAGAAAGATACCAAAACTTCACCCTAAGATATATTTGATATTCTGAATTCAAAAATGAATTCTATTTTACAAAATTCAAAACATATAAGTCACATTAATTAATTTAATAATCAATTCCTGCTGTCATGACAAATATCGTGTTTTTATGAAACAATAAATATCAAAACATTGACACCAGTTTAAGTCCAATTTCAAAGTGAAATTGATTCCAATGACCACCATTGGATTAAATGGTAAAAATATATTCTAATTCCACTTCAAAACAAATTCAAAAGATAATCTAATCATATAAAAAAATTAGATTAAAAAGCAGTTTTGATGTAAAATACAGTATTTTTCACTATTCATTAAAAAATGACCATTGTGAGAAAAATAACAAAAGTTTATCCAATGTAAAATAAAATGTCCCAATCATAATGAATATGTTTATTTTGACAAATATAGATTATAAAATTGTCAAAATATTGATTTAACAAGGGTTTTCCATCAAAAGGAAGTAAAACAATCTTTTAAGAATATTAGTGTATTCCATGCTTAAGATTGGATTTATTTTCATTTTAATCCTCTAAAACACTATCTAATTCATTAATAGACATAGATAAAAATATCTATTATTAATTACTTACTTGGTATGTTACATCCTTCCCCCCTTTAGAAAATGTTGTCCCCACAATTTATTTACTTATCGAATAAATGGGGGTACTTATCCCTCATTGCATTTTCAGATTCCCATGTTGCCTCTTCAATCTTGTGGTTTTTCCACAAAATCTTTACCTTGTGAATCACCTTATTCCGTAACACTTGCTCCCTGTGGTCAAGAATCTGGACCAGTTGTTCCTCATAAGATAGGTTCTCTTCCAGCTGAACTACTTCTGGACACACAACATGAGATGGATCTGGCATGTACTTTCTCAACATCGAAACGTGAAAAACATTGTGTAACTGAGATAAACTCAGAGGTAAAGCCACCCAGTATGCAACTGATCCAACTCTCTCCAGAATTTCATATGGTCCAATAAATCTTGGACTCAGCTTTCCTTTCTTACCAAATCTCATCACACTTTTCCAAGGAGAAACCTTGAGAAAAACATGATCACCTACCTCGAAAGATAGATCCTTACTCCGATTATCCACATAACTCTTCTCCCTGCTCTGAGCTGTTCTCATGTGCTTCTGAATTAGCTGAACTTTTTCTGCCATCTCTTCTACCAATTCTGGTCCCATCAACTTCCTTTCACCCACTTCATCCCAGAAAGCTGGAGTTCGACACCGCTTCCAATATAATGCCTGAAATGGTGCCATCTGTATACTGGAATGAAAAATGTTATTATATGAAAATTCAACCAAAGAAATATGTTGCTCCCAACTTCCCTGATAATCCATAGAACAAGCTCGTAGCATATCCTCCAAGGTCTGAATTGTTCATTCTGACTGCCCATCTGATTGAGGATGAAAAGCTGTACTATAATTTAATTCAGTGCCCAATGACTTCTGAAGGCCTTTCCAAAAGTTAGAAGTGAACCTGGGATCACGATAAGATATAATGGAGAGAGTAACTCCATGAAACCTGACTATCTCATTAAGATACAAACGGGAAACTTGATCTAGGGAAAAAGTATCTTGTATAACAAGGAAATGAGCAGATTTAGTCAAGCGATCAACAATAAACCAGATTGCATTATTACCTCGATATGTCTTTGGTAATCACACAACAAAGTCCATGGATATATTTTCCCATTTCCACTCTGGCACCGGTAAAGGCTGAAGCATCCCTTTCGGTAACTTCCGCTCTGCTTTAACCTGTTGTCATGTCAAACACTTCACAGTAAAATCAGCAATATCTCTTTTCATTCCATCCCATGAGTAATACTCCCGCAGATCTCTGTACATCTTAGTACTGCCTGGATGAACTGAAAACGGAGAACTATGAGCTTCACATAACAACTCTCTCTTCAACTATGAATCACAAGGCACACACAATCTCTTCCCAAATCTCAAAACACAATCACTATCAATGTTGAATTCATGCAACTTACCTTTCTGAACCAGCTCTACCTTTTTCTGCAACTCCTGTCTTGCTTCTGTGCTTTCTTGATTCTATCAGATAGAGATGATCTCACGGATACCTGAAACAAAACAGAAGAACTTCCTTCACCAACAACTTCTATGCCAAATTTCATCAAATCGTCAACCAAAGGATCACGTTCCAAACGCAACATTGCTAATGAAGCCTTAATTTTTTGACTCAAAGCATCAGCCACTTTATTTGCTTTTCCCAGATGGTAATGAATTGTACAATCATAATGCTTGATTAATTCTAGCCATCTCCTTTTTCTCATGTTCAATTGTTTCTGAGTGAATATATACATTAAACTTTTGTGATCGGTATATATTTCACACTTTACTCATTACAAATGATGCCTCCAAATTTTTAAATCAAAAACAACAGCTGCTAATTCCAAATCATGTGTAGGGTAATTTACCTCATGAGTTTTCAACTGTCGTGAAGCATAAGCAATTACCTGATCATTCTGCATTAGGACGCAACCAAGTCCTTTCAATGAAGCATCACTGTATATAACAAACTCACCATTCCTAGAAGGTAGTGCCAAAACTGGAGCATTCACCAATCTTCTTTTCAATTGTTGAAAACAATCATCACATTCTTTTGTCCAGATAAACTTAACACCCTTCCGAGTTAGCTTAGTAATTGGACTAGATAACCGTGAAAAATTTCGAACAAACCTTCGATAATAGCCTTCCAAACCATGGAAGCTAAGAATCTCAGTTACATTTGTGGGTCTTGGCTAGTCTTCCACAAATTTTGTTTTTGCAGGATCCACAGTTATCCCATCTTTAGAAAAAATGTGACCAAGGAAAGAAATTTTTTGTAACCAAAACTCACACTTGCTGAATTTTCCATACAATTTCTTTTCTTTTCAGGATTGCAATATAACCCTTAAATGTCTTTCATGCCCTTCTTTACTTTTAGAAAACACCAAAATATCATCAATAAAAACCACCACAAACTTATCCAAGAACTCATGGAAAATTTTATTCATTAAGTCCATGAATACAGAAGGTGCATTGGTTATCCCAATAGGCATTACTACAAATTCATAGTGGCCATATCTTGTACGGAACGTGGTCATTGGAATATCTGCCTCCTTTACCTTCAGCTGATGGTACCCCGATCTCAAGTCAATCTTTGAAAAATACTGAGCTCCCTGGAGCTGATAAAACAAATCATCGATATGAGGCAAAGGTTATTTGTTCTTAACAGTGATATTATTCAAGGCTCTATAATCAATGGAAAGTCTCATTGAACCATCTTTATTTTTAACAATCAAGACAGGAGCACCCCATGGTGATGTGCTAGGTCGAATGAAACCTTTCTGTAATAAATCATGCAATTGATCCTTCAGCTCTAAAAGTTAAATTTGATCCATTAGATAAGGGGGTTTTGAAATTGGCTTAGTATCAGGAACTAAGTCAACAGTAAATTCAACTTCCCGATCTGGTATTATTCCAGGCAACTCATCAGGAAAATCTTCAGGATACTCATTTACCACTGGCACATCATTAATCTGAACAGTTCCTTTATTTTCAACGATGTGTGCAAGGTAACATTCATTTCCATATTTTACAAGTTTCTTAGCCTCTTGAAAAGTTATCAACAGTAAGGGTTCATTCTTGTACACAAACTGAAAGTATTTCTGAAAAGAAACTTCATTAGCTCTACAGTAAATCTTAGCATGGTAAATAGAGTGCCAATCCATACCCAGGATAACATCAAACACTACTAGAGGTAGAACAATAAGGTTTGCAAGTAGGTTCTTTCCACAGATATGGATAGGAAGATTCTTACAAATTCATTTTGCCTCATCATTCCACCCAGGTGTTTTTACCAAAAGCTCAGGAGTCATTTCTTGAGATGGTATTCCCATTATACTAGAAAAGGTTTCAGAGATGAATGAATGTGTAGACCCCGAATCAAACAACACACTGGCATAATCTGAAAAAACAAACAAAGTACCTGATACAACTTCATTTGATGGCACGACATCTGCTAAAGTAGTTTCAAAGGATTTCACCACCCCTTTCTGCTTGTATTCTAACTGATTTCCATCACTCAAGATCTTTTTCAGACACTCGCTTGCATAGTGACCGATCTCATTTCACTTAAAACATTTCACTAACTGTAAATCAAATTTGGTCTTACCTTAACCTTGATCCTTTTCAGTGCAATCACGAGCCTTATGTCCCATCTTACCACATCGGTAGCACTTTCCAGAATTCAGAAGTCATTCCCCAGCATGCCTTTTTCCACATTTATCACAAACTGGAAACATAGTTTTTTTACCATCATACTTTTTTGAAGAATTCTTACATTTCTCCTGCCACCTCGGTCTCTTCTTTTGTTGGTTGTTATAGAACACTTGATCATCGGCAAACTCCATTTCCACCTTCTCAGCACATCGAACAAGATTTTCATAACATTTAAACTCATGAGAAGCTAATACCCTTCGATATTTTGGCTTTAATCCTGAGTAAAAACGATTGATTTTACTATCAAGGTCTTAGATAAAATTTGGAGCATACCTTGCCAATCGAGTGAACCTTTCGTCATAGGTAGCCACTGAGTCTTCCTCTTGCCTCAATTCCAAGAATTGATTTTCCATCCTAAGTCGAACAGCCTTAGGAAAATACTTCTCAAGAAACATACCTTTGAATTCATCCCAGTCGAGAGCATCAATCTCATCAGCGTCCCTGATATTCTTAACCATCGACCACCACTGATCTGCCTCACCCTCCAAACGGTAAATAGAAAGACTAACCTTTTGATTGTCTAAACACCCCATGACATCGAAAATATTTTCTATTGCTTTAATCCACCCTTCAGCTAGCACAGGGTCAGATGATCCTCTGAATTATGGGAGATGTTTCCTCATGAAATGTTCCACCACTGACATGTTCCTCTGCGGTTGATCTAGCTGATCTCGTGCATGGATACCACCACCATTTATTGCTTGATCCAACTGCGCCATTACTGCAACAAACTATTCAGTTCCAATTCCCTCCATCTCAGGATGCTGATTCGGAAGGTTATTTCCTTCTGCATGCCTTCTTAGCACTGCTTCCCTGTTTCCTCTGCGAAAAACCATTCTGAACAAACATGTCTTAGATGAAGCAACATGGTAATATTCAAATACTTTATAACATCAATTTGACCATAAAAAAATATTTTTGGATAATCATTTAATAATATTATAACTCCTAAAGTTATCTAAACCGACCTCTGATACCAACTATAAGGCCCCAGCCTTAAACCTTACTTAATCTTGAGTTATTACAAGATTACACATTGAGGATCTTTTCGGTTTTAGAGTTTTAGAGAATTAGATCATAAAACTTGCATTATATTCCACATATAAACAAAGTGGTTACATAAAGATAGTATTCTTCTTTCCCATAAATGTAAACATATTTAAAATAAAACATGGATTCTTTCTTGACACATCCTTGACACTATCATCATATCATGTACCTTTCCCTTGACTTGTGAAAAACATTTCAAAAAAACATGGGATGAGCATAAAAATCTTCGTAAGGGATATAAAAATATGGAAAGGAAACATGGGTACATATATACATAAGAATGAAATCATACTTTACCCATAAAACATAAGCACTATAACATACCACATCAAATCATGAATAAATCATAGAAATCATAAGACATAAAGGTAACTTGAGGCATTCATAACATTCTTACGTAGGGAGTAACCCTCTTGGATACGTTGGAAATACCCATCACAGTATATTCCCTAAATCTCTTCGGAGAAACCTTAACGTTTCACTCCTTCGCGTTACCCAATGCATTGGGGAGCTATATCGGGCTCACCCGCCCTTAGTTTATCACGGAACCACCCATCCTCATAATAATGCCCAAGAACCTCAACATAATCATATCACATAAAACATGCATAAAGGAAACATAACATTTCCACCTTTCAATCACAAGATATTAATACAACACATTGATATAAAAACATTATGAAAACCATTTTCAATACCAAAATAGAAGAAAATTAAAACATGGTATTTATTTTTCTTTTAAAAAAAGGTATGGCTTGTAGAGGAAGACGAAACTCAAATAACGGTCACGGCGGCGAAAAAGTCATTGTCGCCGCATATGTACGACAAAAAACATTCGCTTTTGTCGTTTATTAAATGCTTCGTATAAAAAATATTCCTTTTGAATAAACGTAAAAGTCAAAGGGGTTTATACACCGTATAAAATAAGGTTGTGTATAAAACAAAATATGCCTCAATGAAAGGAGATTGAGACGAAGTCCCATACCTCGGGTCCAACTTGACTCGATCGTTCTTTAATGTCCTGAATAATAAACTTGAGTTAATTTCTACTTTCTTAAGAACATTTTTCAATTTCATTATTCCTTTTATATCACTTATCACCATGTCATGAACAATATGTAATTATTTAAGTTAATAATGGTCATTTTAACGATCATTGGTACTTGAGTAAAAAATAAACCCTTTATAATTACATGTTGTTCATGTATCCATTATATCCAGAATTATAATCAATTTTTATATATAATATATATCCAGTATATACATGCATTAATAATATTACATAATCATTTAGAGGTAAGAAATTAGATGCACCGTTCATGGAGACGGTAAGTTGTACGTACGCATGAACGCTACTTTCATTTCTATTTTGTATTTTATAGAATGGAATCATAATGATATAAATGTATATTATAATTCCAGTATAATATCATATATAATATTATAGTTCCATCCTTTATACGTCCCACATATGTTATTTAACGAATCAAATCACTTTGAGGGGGCGGTAGTCCACACTTCCTTAAATGAAGATATCACGTTTACCCATAATAGACACCATAAAGGTATTACCAAAAAGAAAAAAACAGAAGCTTAAGGAAACCATAAACATGTTATATATCATATATAAATATAGTGACATCTTAATGGCCACCTTTGAAGGTGTTAAAAGAATGTTGAACAATCATCGTTTCGGGAGGCATAAATTCACCATCCACGGAAACAGTATGTTCGTTAACCATAAGATGTAGGTGTGTGTAAGTGTAGCTATAATACATATTATAACAACATTCTAGTATATTGAGGATACTATAGTTGTTACAAAAGAATAGAATAAAAAGATTTTAGGGGGTTGGAGAAGCAAAATAAAACAAAAGGACTCAAAAGAAGACATTACCTTAAAATTGGGTAACTCCCTTTGGTTTGAGCTCAAAGGCTTCCTTGGGAAGACTTATGCCCAAAGTGAGGCTTCAAGGAGTAATAGAGGGAAGTGGAGAGAGAAAATGGTCAGGGGTTGTCCGAGCCAAATGTTTTGGGAGTGTGGGTAAGTAGGTAGAGGTGGATGCCTTTTATAAGAGGAGAGGAGGGGCACTCTTGGAAAGTAAAGATAAGTTACTTTATTTTAAAATGAGTTTCGGATTCAAATGGTCCCACATTGATATAATTCGAGGATAAGGTGATAAGGGTTATAAATCCACTCATACAATTTTTTTTGTCCATGTGTAGGTTTTATATTTTACATTATCTTTCCATTTTATTTTAATCGTTAAATAATGAGGTCATTGCTGCATCATCATGATGTCATAAATAATTTAAGTTATTTAATGTCTAAAAATTATAAAAAAATACTATGATGTAGTAACTCTCTTTATCTTTCTAATTAATATTTATAGTCAAAAATATGACTTTTATAACCCCATATAAAAATTGTTTTAGTAACATAACTCATGTTTGTGTCATTTTTACTTTAACATTAAATAAAAAGTTATTTATGTCATTTCCCAACCAAAGTGGCTCCATGGGGTCCCCAAGTTGACCCATGGCTTGTCTTGGTCGTCCATGACACATCCAATGAGGGTAGGATATGTGTCTAGCTCATCTCATACTATTAAAACATTATTTTTACCTTAAACTACAATAATTACCACTAATCGCGATTAAGAACTTAATAAGTTACTATTCACCAAAAAATTATTTTAATCTCATTGAACCGCATTTTACTTCTTAATGAAAACCATGTATGTAGGATTTTTGAAATTCAAAACACAATGATGGCAAAATTTCATTTAAATGGAAAAATCAATTTTTATAAGTACCACTTAGTGGTTTCACTATTCATCAAAAATTGAAGTTTTTCAGAAAGATACCATAACTTCATACTAAGCTATATTTGATATTCTGAATTCAAAAATGAAGACTTTTTTACAAAATTCAAAACATATAAGTCACATTAATTAATTTAATAATCAATTCCCGCTGTCATGACAAATAGCGTGTTTTTATGAAATAATAAGTATCAAAAGATTGACACCAGCTTAAGTCCAATTTCAAAGTGAAATTGATTCCAATGACCACCATTGGATTAAATGGTAAAAATATATTCTAATTCCACTTCAAAACAAATTCAAAAGATAATCTAATCATATAAATAAATTAGATTAAAAAGCAGTTTTGATGTAAAATGCAATATTTTAACTATTCATTAAAAAAATGAACATTGTCAGAAAAATACCAAAAATTTATCCAATATAAAATTCAATGTCTCAATCATAATGAATATGTTTATTTTGACAAATATAGATTATAAAAGTTTCAAAATATTTATTTAAAAAGGATTTTCCATCAAAAGGCAGTAAAACAATCTTTTAAGAATATTAGTGTATTCCATGCTTAAGATTGGATTTATTTTCATTTTAATCCTCTAAAACACTATCTAATTCCTTAATAGACACAGATAAAATTATCTATTATTCATTACTTACTTGGGATGTTACATAAACCCCCCTCCCCCAGTTTTTTACGTCGGTTTTATATGAACCGATGTGATAAACCACGCTCACACCAGTTTATCAAGTCAGTTCTTATAGAACCGACGTGATAAACCCCCCTCACCCCGGTTTATCACATAGGTTCTATATGAACCGACATGATAAACCCCCCTCGCCCCTGTTTATCACATTGTTTGTTTAATAACCAACGTGATATACCATTTTCCAGGCCTTTTATCATGTCGGTTGTTAAATAACCGATGTGATAAACCCTTCCCATTTTCTTTATCACGTCGGTTCTAAAATAACCGACGTGATAAACATCGTGATTTTATGTTTTTGATGTCGGTTTTTAAATAACCTACGTCAAAAACCTTATTTATAACGCCGCACGTATTAACGTCGGCTAGAAACCAACTTAAAAAAATGAAAAATAACCGACGTAAAAATTGTTTTCTGCACTACTGATGATTTAAATGATTAGACATAATTAATAATATTAATAGTATTTGACATGATTTGGGATTATTAAAACCATTAATACCAGAGAGGGTGTCCTATAGTCTTCTTTGGGCCAACATAATGGTATTTTGATAGACAAATAAAATGTTTTTAATGGGATTTGTATAGAGATTATCATTTTTCAAACATTTAATTAATAAAATTTATTGATTTATTTAATATTAATTAATATACCCTTCAGTAAACCCGCGTCATCATGAAACCCAACACCCAAAAAAATTATTGTTCCTTGTGTGATCCATACATTCAAAACTCAATAAGGGTCTCTATTTCCCCATCTAAGACTTCATTTAGATGAAAAAAAAAATTTCAAATTAAATGGGTATGAGATTTGATATATTTAATATTTTAAATATATCAAATTCTTGGAAATTGGATGTCAACAACTCCCTGCCATCCCTATTACTATTACTGAAATTGTTAATTGAAATATGAAAATTTTATAATAGATATGTTTAAATCCATTTCAAAATCAAAACAAATTTAATGAAACTACATGATTTTGATCCTAATTGGAATAGAATAAATAATGTTGCATTGGTGGTATTCTTTAAGAATATATTATTGTGATGGAATATCAATAAATGTGTTAATATATAGGGATGATAAAGAGGATAATAAATATCATGATTAAAGAGATAAATAATCTTTTTCGATGAAAATGGTACAATATTAGGATATTTTAATGTTTTAGCTACCATTATAAAAAAATTATTTACTCATATGTTTTAAAATATATTTCCGTATGTTTAATCCATTATAAATAATTAAAATGAAGATTGACATAATATTGTTTAATAGAGATATTTGATTAGAATATTCTAGGATATATCCTTTATATCAGTTTATTGTATATTTGATCACAATTAAAATCAAATAAAATTTCTGATGGAAGGTAAAATAACTATCTATAAAATGTTTCTTATAAGGATATGATTATGAATAAGGAAAATAAGTAAGACTTATACTTGATGAAATACAAAGGTGGTCCAAAATTTAGAGTAACCATCCCTGTGTTATCAAGCATTGAAATTTATATATATATAAATTAAACCACAAAGGTTATTGTTAAATACTACTCATTTTGAATATAAAATTTATGTGGTAGTTGAGATCATTTGAAACCATCAATGTTTATTACTCATATGATGGAAGGATTTTAAAATAAAATAAAATTTATTTTAGAACCATAAGATAATTTCAAAAAGTCATTTATAGTGTTTTGAGATTAGTAAAATTGGTTATAGAATCTTTGAGATGATTATATGAGAATTTGAAGAAAAAATTAATGCTAATCTATATTTTTTGGATGTTTTTTATTTTAATGAGATTAGAGAAGGAAAAAATAATTATAAAATGGTTTCACTACAATATATGTATGTGTTATGACATACAATTCAAACGATTATATTAAATAGAAAAAAATCAATTTATTTATGATCGCAATAATTTATATTCTTTTAAAGGGATGATATATAGAATTTTCTATGATATATATATAATGACTTCTAAGTATCTATTGCAGTTCCCAATATTATACACAACGTCTATTCCATATCATTATTCAAAGAAAAAAAGTTCGAAATCATAAATCAATTCAAATATAGAATCACAACATAAAATATAGTAGTTGTATAGTCTATATATTGGAATTTGGAAATGGAAAAAAATATTACAATGATATGTAAGAATATTATAGGAAGTATGTTTCTTAAGACCCTTCATTTATAATTGTAATAATAATTATTTCTTATGTATGGGTTAACAAGAGAATATCCAAGAGGCATGTAGTAGTGCATACAGAAATACAAAAAATGAAAAACATTACATTTATATATATATATATATATATAATTTTACCACTTACATATAAGGTAACAAATTTAGAGAATATCATATATCATAATATTTAGATTAGTTGATCCCATGTTTATCTTCATATCATAAACATCATGATTCAATAAATACACCTGATCCTATCTGAGGATAATGATTATGTGAATTGAAGAATATGGTTGTTATGTGATATTTGTTTAGGTATAATTATATGAAGTATAAATCTATAATGATATTCCTAAATGAGAATATTAATGCCAATAATTATTAAAAAACTAAATATTTAAAGGAATTTTTAATTATATATGAGTTACAGATAATTACTTTCAAAGTAAGAGATTTCAAACAATTTAATAAAGATCCAGGATTTTTAATTTATAAGTAATATTTTACCCTCTTTATATAAAACATAAAATGATCTTATATCATGGGATTTATATATTCAAATTAGTATTATAATATTAATGTGATTATAGGAAGATAAAAATGAATAAAAATAAGTAAATGGAAATAGTGAAGTGAAGGAGACATAAATATTTCACACCACTATATATTTAGTGTATTGAACCATGAGGGAAGTTGGTGATATTATTTAAAAAATAATAATGTGTTTTAATTAATTATAATAATGTTAAGAGAAATAAAAAAATTATTAATTTTAGTGTTTTTAGTGAATATCATAATATCATTGACTTAAACGGAAAATTGGTAAAGAAAGAGATAGAGAACTAATAGTAGATCCATTTTTAATTATATCCCAATATTGTATCATAAAGACGAAATAATAATGAAAAACAATACAACTTACTATGCATGTTATATATTCCAATACCCTTTCTGGAAGAATTTTTTAAGTAAGCACATAAGAAAATTTACATATTATTCATGGCTTATATATTCATTTTCATTTAAAATATTTGATTAAGAGACATAGTTTTATGTTACTGTTGAATAATACCAATCTAAAGAAAAATAAATATATCTATTGATGAAGATGTCATAATTTGATTAAATTTAATCCATGATAAAATTTGATATCTTTTTCTAGAGTCTGTAAGTAGGATCATTAATTATTTTTGAGACATAGTTTGATTTTAACTTAACCAATTAGGAGACTTCTAGCTATTATGAGATAGTGATTTTCCAAAGGATATGGATGTTAAACCTACTTTATCATTTCTCCAGATAAAATAATAATTCTTTTAGTTAATAATTGTACCTTTTAACCAATTATAATTGCATTTCTTTCCTAGTTTTAAATCATTGTATTAAAACCTGACCCGAACATAGAATTGTTTACATTCACACAATGGTGTTGAGCATTATAAATATATAGTGTGATGCATCTATTTCATTCTTTACTACATTTAATGTGGAACATGTTTGTTCAGAAATCATAAATATATCTATATATTATAACTAATACATAAGTACAAATATTTAAATATTATATAAACATAAAAATAATATGGTTTAACTTGTTCAGAAAAATTCACTACACATTTACTATATAACCAACTTATCATACATTAAATTTTCAAGTGGTATAAAAACTAATCATGGTTCCCTCTAATTTTATATATTTTACTTCCCATATTTTTCTATTAGATATATTTTATTCTTATACTTGAGGATGGAATAGAGTTGGATCTGACGGAACATGAAATTTTCATTACACTAAAAGAAAAAATAGAGGATTTTGATAAAAGCATCAGGAATAGAGAGTATAAAGATGTAAATAAATTGATTCATTAATTTTTATGGAGAAATAGTGATCATCAATAATTTATGGTAACAAAGTTTTTATTTTATCAAGTAAATATTTTGATAATGGCCCTCAAGAAGTATCTTGTTTGGGATATGAAAAGGATTTGGAGGTTGAGTATTATAATGGGGTTTAAACTGAAATAAAAGTCTAATTGAAACATTTATCTTTTGATGTTGCCACATATATACTATAAGACATCTTACAGCTATGGGTTCAAAAATTATATAATGAGTTGGAAGTCAATGTAATGAAAAAATCATTGACAAGAAATTTTTAAAAATGAAAACCCCACATCAAATATTTGGATGCCAAGGAACATTTGTTATAAATTTATACAGAATAATATACCAACGATAAATATTAATTTTAAATTTAATTTATAATAATGTAATTATAAGTGAAATTAGGGAAGGTAAGATTCGTGATTTTTAATAATAAAATGGTACTCATAGTTTCAATGATTCCAAATTGGAAACAAACATCAAAAGAGTAGAGGATTGTTACATGAAATTTCATGAAGATAGAGTTACTATTTTTTATATGTTTCAAAATATGAAAATTATGGGAGAGTAAATCATAAAATTAGTTCAAGATCATAATTTTTCCTTAAAATAGAATTTTTTTTAATTGGATGTTAATCTAAGAAATATAGTGGACACACATACATATACTTTATAAGATAATTTGAACAATAACTATTTTTTGAAATATTTTAAAAAATAGTTATGTTTCCCAAAATATTCTTATTAGTGGAAACAAGATCTTGATAAAGTATCATGATTAATATATGATTAGCACATAATAAATGGTAATCCATATCCTAGAAAGTGTTTTTTGTTGAAATTATCATCTATTTGATACTATAGGTTACAAACCAAAATTATGAAAATTATCAGTAAACCAAAATGTGGACAAAAAAAATTGTATAAACTATAATTTTCAGTAAGAAAATGTGATATGAATCATAAAAATAAAAATAAAATAAGTGGATTTTTATAAAACAATATCCATGAAATAAATCCTTCCAAACTAAGTTCAAAATAATTAGATTAGTTTTTTTTCAGCTAGTGTTCTGGATAAATTGGATATAATACCAATAAAAGTAAGAATAATTTTAAAATTAATTATGTTTATAAGATGGTAATATTAAGTGGTTAAATATATAAATTTAAAATAAATATTTCTGATTATAGTTATTTCACATTGAAATAGTGAATTTTTTTTACTTTAAATAGAAGTGAAATCTTTTTTATTTTCATTATAAAATTACAAAATAATATTCAATGTAATGAAGACTAGTATTATAAAAAATAAAAATAATAATTTTTATTCTTAAGAATTGATATGTATTCCTAAAATTAAGTATTCAAGTAATAAATGGATTTGAGTGCTCTCTAGGGTATAAATAGAATAAAATTTAGAATAAAATGACCTCTAAGAGTAATATTATGAAGGATATTACACGAAATTGAGGATAATTCTATTAGGCAGAAAAATCTAGAATCATGTATATTAGATATAAATCCAAAACAATCCATGAGGGATGAAAAAATCTATAAAATTTTAGAAAATCAATCCTTGTTAAAAAAGTGGATTGTATTATTTTATAACATATATGAAAAAAACATGATTGGTTTCTATAATTTCTGAAATGAAAAGTGGATGGTGTGAAATGATTGGATGCCATTTTAAAATGTTCATGACTTTTTTACCGAAACCCCAAAAGATAATTAGTAACATTGTAATGAACCACTTAATCAATGTCCCATGAACTATAATATTAAAATATGGATTCTACAAAAACAAAACTGATAATTATTATAAAAAATGAAAGATAATATGAAATTTTAAGGATGAAAATGATATGAAAATAGAGAAGCCATAAAATATATAAATTTATGTGGTGGATTATGTGAAAAACATTATTCTAATTAGAAATCATATTTTGAAATGAAATAAAATAATTCATCCCATGAATGCTAAAAATTATAAAATCAAAGGAGTAGAAAGCAGGAAAAGTTCTCACTAAACTAAATATGATAAGAAAATAATCTGCTTATTTACAATAATATCTTTTACATTTATCTATTAATAAGAATAATAAAATTAAACACATTATTATCATATTTCCTTTTTTAGGGAAGGGAAGTTATTTTTTTTATATAATGATTTTGAATTTTGTTTGGTATGTATTATAATAAGGGTTTTCGAACAAAGAATAATTTTTTAATTGGATCCCTAAACAATTAAAATATTGTAACATTAATTATGTGTTTGAAATACATTCCATATAATGAATAATAATATGGTGTGTATCCTATCTGGGGGAGTCATGAATATATGAAAAATTGTATTTAATATTATTGCATATGAACCTCGAATGTGGATATTTTTATAGAAATATTATTCACAAAAATTATAATCAGACTCCCCCATTCCTAGTTTTACTCTATCCAATAATACCATAGAGGGGGTGAGTTCATTATTTATAACATACATTAAAAGTTAAAACACCTTATTTTATTGGAAGTTTCATAAGTGTTTGTTGAGATTACATTAAGTATAGCATCTCTAAAAACTATTTTGGTGAATCAGAGGGAATACATTTTTTAGTGAGTATAGAATGGTGAGATGTTTATAGATAGATTTGATGAGTTAATTGTGTTTTCATGTTCAGTAAACATTGCATTAATTATGTAAAATATGAGTATATTAATATTACTACCATTTCAAATGAGAAGTGTGATTTCACCCTTCTCATTAATCTGTCAAATAATACAAATTGGTGCAGATAGATTTTTAATTATGAAATAAGTTTTATATGAGCAAGAATTTCCCATAATCTATAAAAAAATTATTTATTATATAGAAAATTGAGTATAATATATACATAAATAATAAAAATGGGTACTTAAAGCATGTGAGATGGGTTATATGGAATTGACTAATTATTATGGATTGGATAACATTACACTAGTTTTATGTGTCATCAATATTTGATTGCCAAGAAAATTAATATATATGATGAATTTTAGTTAACATGGAGATCCCAATAAATAATAATATTTTATATTTCATTAGACATTTTTGTGATATAACTTGAATAGTTTCTATGATAATTGAATTTGATTAATTAATTTATACCAGATGATGTGGATTCATTAATTTGTTATTAATCGAAAAAAATTTGTTTCAATAATTTTAAGAATGGAGGAGAAGATGGAGAAGGTGTTAATTCATTATTTTCATGGATAAATATAGTAAAGTAAGTATCTAATGTGTATATTTTATAGAAATAAAAATTAATTAAAAGTTTTAAAATAAATATAATTCACTGTTTATATAATGTTCCATTTTGTTATTAAAAATAGAATGTATAAAATATTATGGATATTTGATGAAAGAAAAATAAAAGAAGGATATAATATTGAGTAATAATACATTTATTTCCAATTATATGTTCTATGAAATATATTTATTTACACTCAGATGTGATGGTTGGATAATTATATATTGACATGTAAATGTTATAAGTAATTAGAGATCCTTTGAAGAAATTACTCTTGGGTACTCTTATGCTATAACGATTTGTAACATATTTTTAAGATATTTAGGAATATATTTATTGGTTATAAATTTCATTTATTGTGTTTTCAAATTATCTATAAGTGCAAATAATCCATGAAAATATTTATATTGGTTCGTAAATGTTTCATTTTTTTATTTTAATTTCCTGAAGTGTCAGATTTTTGCAGAAAATTTAAAAGGGAAAACAACTATTTAAGGGTTTCTCAGCCAAATATAAAAGTATCATCAATGTAAATATATATGGTATTATAAGAAATAAAAAAACTGATGACGAATAGTATAAAAAGTAATTTTCTCTCCAGATGATATGTATGAACTACTCTAAGATAATGTTAACAAATTTAAAAAGTCTATATGAGTTTACACTATGGTATATAATATTATTTTGAGATCATAATAAAATTTAGGATGTTGAAAAATAGTGCATCAATAGATTATTTTACTCAAAATATAATAAATAAGTATTTTCAATTATATAGACTAAAATTATAAAAATTAAAAACAAATTATATTTTATATATGAAAATCTTTTCAAATATGTAATGGTTAACATGAGCATAAATAATAGATAGTTAGTAGTTCATATGAAAATTTTTCAAATAGAATAACCTTACATTGATAAAAAATGATATTCTATCCTACATATAATGTTATCAGTCGTTTAGAATTAGAAAAATTTATCAATTTTATTTAGATGATGTAATATATATATTTATGTAATAATCCTTCTGATTCATTGAATAAGTAAGATTATAGTTGGAGATAATTTAGTTTTTAATTTATAAATAATTATGTACTTTGATGTGGGTATCCATGATCTTAATTCAATAATCACATAAAAATGATATTCATTCATGTGAACAAACATTCCATCATGCATTATATGTGTAATTGTTTTATTTTTTTATAATGAATGAATGAGAATCTCTCTATAATAAATATATATTTTTAATTATGAATATTTAAAACTAATAAGTGAATATCAAGGATGTATATTTTCTACATAATATTGTAACACATAAATATATTATTATGTTGCATGATTTCATGGAATTTCATTATTCATAAAAAATTATAATCATCTTATTTTGGAAAGAATGAGTTTTTAATAATAAGATATTATAAGTAGTGTAGTGAGATAAAATCCTATACTTGAAACTAGTGAGCATTTAACATTTTGATTATCAATGATGGAGATAAACTGAATTATTTTTTTAGAGAAGATAGTGTGAATTAATAAAGATTTAGAAGGGTAAGAGAAATAGAATGATACGAGGTAGGTTATCTGAATCATTATCTCATTGTTGTCAAATGTAAATGATAATGGTTAATAAAAAATTAGGGTATATTTGAATGTACTAATTCACAATGATTTCAAAAATTTAAAACAGTGACCAAGAATTAAGAAAATTTGGAATTATTAATGACTAATCTTTTTTTGTGTCGATACCCACAAAAAATAATTTGACTTTTAGAGAGAAAATCCAAAAATGTGTGTCCTATACCAGGTCTGAATATTGTTACACGTGAATAAAAGCTGAAAACATGGTAGACATACATGATAAAATTGAATAATACCCTTTGGTAGATGAAAACCTCTTAGATTGGATAAATATATCATCATTCAATGTAGATCCATCCTATAATTTATAGAGATATGTTCAAAAAGCCTATAATGATAACTATTGATGACTTAAGGGATCAAGTATATTATTAAAAAACTATTTTTTAGACTTCCTCTTATTGTGAAATAAATATTTTACTAAGAATGTTTACATTAAAACCAAACTAATAATACTTATACAGTGAAAATAATTACTATAAATGTCATGTTGGGTATTCTACCATCAGACACACTGAAATAACTTTTCTAGGCTTGTGATAAGGCAACATCTTGGAACTTGATCCAAATCTAGCAAAGAGTAAATTCCCACATTAGATTTGAACACTCTAAAAATACAATGCCCTGTGTCACTTACATTCTCAGATTCATCCCATGTGGTAATAATGTTCTCTATAATCTTAAGAAAATAAAAACAACATACCCGAAATATATGTTCAAATATTAAACATTTACTTAAAATAGAAAATAAATAAGAAAAAAAATTCCTGATAATTCCACAAGGATCATAGTGAAACTACATGAGTCTATAGAGACATTTCACATGATTTGGGTTTGTTCTAAAACCATGAAAAATTCCGCTTATCATAAAATATTATTTATTCACAACTTTAAAAATGATAATAATAATATATAACACATAAGTCTCTAGAAATAAATATTAAAATATAATCAATACTCATTAGAGAATTAGGGTTTCTAATTATATCTAGACCATCATTTATTCCATTTCAACAATGATTTCAAAACATTCTTAAATACGTTCTTTATGAAAATCACTAAGATATATTATTTCACATTTTCTTGTTTTGGCTATCGTTATATTCTATGATTTATCTAGAACTCATTGGTATTTTTTAAAACATTTTTACTCCAAATCCAACATATAAGAACCTTATTATTCTCTATAACGACTCATTAGACTGAAATTAAAAATCCTTTTATTTTGTTAAATCAATAAGAATGAGAATTCAATGATATTTCTATTATCATTCTAATAATGTTAAAATAGTTAAAAATATCGACGAACTTTATTACTATTTTATAACTTGTTAATTAACCAACATGAATTAAAAATAATCCAACAAAAATAACACTTTAAATATAATTTGATTTTAACAACAGAGTTTTTTCTAATAAATTAATTAATTATATAATAATCCTCATATATCCAATTTGATGAATAAAAATTTTGGTGCGATCATCATTCCATTTATTACATCGCTAAATTTACAAGATGGGGTCTGGGTGTTCGATTTTTGGGAGGATATTTATTGATGGTTTGTGGGTGACATGGATGTTGTATTTTGATGGCCATTTTTTATGTGTTCATTCATTTTATGTTGGTGGATTCTCCTTGTTTTATTTTTCTCCCACAATTATTTTAGGCCACATTTTTATCTTAACATATTGGTCAATATTTGTACCTACCATACATATTTCCTTATTTTTTATCATGAAAATCGTCATCACTCTATATTTTTTTATATGATTTTATGATAGTTATTTGACTGGGACATTAAATAATTACCTTCTATATTTATGGTAAGACAATTTATAAATTATGGTCGCATAACAATAGATTTAATTTGTGTGGATGTGTAATGGGTTTTAGTGTGTTTCCATTTATCTATAGTTTTATAATGTTTTTGCTTCAGTATTGGAGGCAATCTAATGGTTTTGTGTTCAAATTTGTGTAACTCCAATTTAGAGTTATTATTTGTTATTAGAGTGGATAAAATATCATTGGTGAATATGATAATAGTATTTAACTCCTTGATTATATTATAAAAAACATTTATTGGGAGGAAACCTTCTTAATGGTTTCATTAACATTCTATTTATAGATAGATGGCAGACATCTTGTCTTCTGGAATGATGGGGTTGTAGTGTCTGAGGATTCGTTAAATTGAGGAAGAAGTTGTTTAATGGTTAATGTGAAATAAAATAATTTGTTCCATAAAATTTTTATTAATCCAAAAGATCATATAGTGTGTTTTATAGTTATACAACATATAGTCATTTGGGCCCCATTCAAATATTATAGTTTATTATTGCATCTTGGTGGTTCGACACATGATCTCTCCCTATTAATATCTATACATTATCGGAATGTTTTTATTAATATTTAAATTTATTGGGATGAACATTATTTTACGTGGTACCCACATACCTAAAAGGTTTCTCTTTTAAAATAAAAAAACAATAATAATGAGAGATAATTACATATGGATAAATCACTTCAATTCAAATAATGCCCCCTATATTCATTCAACCATTGATATTATTCAACATGTATTCAATATTCAATTATCCCTTTTACAAATAAAACACCATTTTTATGAGAATTCCATAATGTATTTATTTAATAATATTATCATGCACGAATCACCCTGGTTGACTTCCATGAATGGTATTCAAAAATTTAAACTAAAATTAAATTTCATTCACTAATCATTCAAAATTATGATTTCCAAATTTTACATTACAAAGTTATCTAAATGTTCATATTCTGACAACTGATCCAAAATGTAAACACCTTCAACATATAATATTTTCAAATTAGGTATAGAGCATATATGTTCATAGGGAATTTTGCATAACTCTTCATGTTATTTGAGGTACTTTTACCCAAAGATTCCACTAATTTGTATAAAATTCATTTGTATCCAATGGTTAATTAATTATTTCCATTATCTATTATTTTTTTCAAAATTACTCTCCCATGAATATAACTCTCTATAATTTTTATTTTTTAATATAATAAAAAATTATTGACATAGTTTATATGTTAGTGTTTTATCATGTTATTTAATAAATGAATACCAATTTTTTCTCAATAAATCAAAATATACAGTAAAAACATCTCACAATGATCATATTCTTGATTATGTATCCATATAAATTTTGTGCAATGATTTTTAGCTTAAATTTATTCTACTTCTACAATACCAAATTTTTTACTCCCTTTTATGTACATAAATAACATATGACTTAATGTTAACAAAATTCTTCTTATTAGATATTTATGTCCTGATCAACTTAATATCATTACATATTTGAATATACAAAAAAAATCTCAACCTTTTTTAACAAATAACATGAATCTGTAATCATGGCATCAAATACATGCATTTGTTTGGTTGAAGGGAGCTTTCACATCCTATATATGAAGACTATTCCAACATTCATGGGATGATTTGTTAGTTGGATTTACTATATGGGAATATTATTTGGGAGTTTCTATATATTTTCTACATATATGTGAGTTTTATGGGCTTAAAATAAGAAATTATCTACTTGAGATGGGTTTATAATGAAATATTCTTCATTATGAAAACTTTCTTTAAAAAAATATTTTTCGTTGTATATTGAACGATGTGCATATTGGAAGCATAAATCTAGAATAAAAGAGATGATAAAAGGTTCTAAATTCACATGGGTTCATATATTAATTAATTATATTTAATGATTAACTTTAGTATATATCATATGTTAATTCCACGTTATCTGAATCATAGTACATCCTCATTGAGAAAAATTATATTAATGTACAGAATGATGAATGATTTCATTTATTATTTTCCTTAAGTAGTTTATCTGTTACAAATCTTTTAGGGGATACAAGTTATGTATTGATAATTATTAAATTGTACTATGTCATTTTAAACTCATGTATTCTATGTGACAAGTTAACTTTTTTACTAGCCTTAGATGAAATATCATAAAATTTAAGACTATATTATTTTATGGTGTTTAAAATTATATTGAAGATATAAGTTCTATTTTAATCCATCAGAAGAGTATTAATTTGAGATCATAAGCCACTAGGGCCCACACGGCTGGAGGTCAGATAACTATGACACCATAATCCCACATATAATATGGAAGTATCTGGATACCATCACAAAGTAGGCATATCACATACATGAGAGTTATTAGCCTAATATACTTTTACACATGAACACATCTTCATATACCCACAAAATGATAAAATGAAAATTGAAAATGATACCATGTTGCATGAAAAACATATATTCTACATAATAGTATGAAAGAAGTTCAAGAAAACATAAAAAGAAAATAATAAAATCCAACAAGGATCTGTAAAATAGTTTATCCTTCTTAGAAGGAGGAGACTATTGTCAACTGAAATAGCTAGAAATAACTATGTTCCATCATTTTCAACTATGTTCTACCTTATCATAGACCTCATATGATTCCATAAAAAGGATTGTTATCTATATAAGGCATGACATGGTTGGTTATATCCCATGTAGGGTTTAGTATAACAATACATAGTAGAACACCCTAAAATCACCAATCCTAAAGAATCAAGAGAGTAATAAACTCATAGACATAAGGTATGTCAATATAATATAATACCTAACTATAGTAAACAATAACATATAAATACACATGATATACCTCCATTCAAAAGGTTTCACAACCCAACTGTTAGAATACTGATTATACTTAATGATTCATGGAAACACTCATTTTGGAAAGCAAGCTCGATGAGACATGATATCACTAATTATTCTCAAATAAAAGGTCTTTATTATTGGGAATAACAAAATCAGTACTCTCTGGAACTCAAAATATATCAACACCTTGATTCGGTATCACAACTAGATCCATAGAGGGACACCACAAACATAACTAGATTAACCATCTAGATAGGGTATCATTGACCATGTATGTTATTCATGATAATACCATCAACCAAACCCATGATGAGAGATGGAATGATAGAGAATCACACCATGGGTCTCATGGTGGGATTCCTGAACTCTATACGAGACTCGTTCCATAGAGGGGTTCACAATCATATGATTATGATGTAATCTCTCATCGTACCATAATAGGGATAACCAAGGGGAGCACATAAAACTTAACCAGACCTATATTGATGAGAATGGGGACCACATAATTCTTTTGATAATTTAAATATTGTTTATTGGGAGTACATGGGTTTTTCCTCTATGCCCATACAGACCCTTCTGTGTTCCCGACTTCCACATCCAAACCTAGGTTCTTTGGTTGTTCTTGTGTACACTGGTCATTCCCTTGTACTAAGAATTTTCAAATTAACCTTTTCATGTTTGGGCACATGTTTATTCCCATGTACACTAGTCGTGGAATATCTCAACCCTCACCCATTTTCTTGAGGAGTAAAGGTTGTGATGTAGGACATAGATGACATCCCCAGGACACCCAATCCCAACAATAAATTCAAAGGGACTAATGAAAGATTTGAGGATGATTCTCTATTTTAAATGTAAAAAACCCATACCAAATATAACCATAACCAAAAAAACATTATATTATTCTTGATAATAATGTAACACAACTCAAAGAATAACCAAACCAGTAACAATATCATAGTACAAAGTGAAAAGCAAACCAAAAATGATCAGAGACTGCAAACACACAAACACAACAACTCCCTATATTGAAAAGCACTAAAACCACAATCCATGCCCAAGGTATCATAATTTATCACTAAAAAATTGAGATACCTTTCCTTTACCTATGTCTTGATAGATAATATCTAAAAATTCACCAATGTTCCAATGTAGGGGTGAGTATCAAACTCGGTATCATTTCTCTAACGAATTTCTAACTCATGAAACAAGGATGTAACATGTCAGTACACTTATATAAAACAATTTAAAATAATTTAAATCATTTTATATTAAATCCAAAAAACAAATTCTAAACCATTTTTTTTCAAACCCAATCATTTCACATGGAATTTACAAAACAAGACTTTATAACATTTTACTCCTCCATTTGTCATACCCATTCTATTTCCATACATCTATAGATCCACAGATGCATGATAACCATGTACCTCTTATACTCGTGAGTGGAGAATCATCTTCTAACCATTTCATCAACTTGTGAACAATTTTGAGGGGGGAAAGTTTATTCCCTTATCCATACTATTTTTATGGGGGAACCTTCATGCCCTTATCAATAAAAAATGAAAATGAACACATGCTAACCATGTATGCAAAAAAAACAATTCCAAGAAAATTCAGTAAAACATTTTTTATAGAAAATAATTCTGAAAATATTTTTTGATTAATAAAAAAACATTTTTCAAAATTCACCCTATTAAAACTAAGAAACAAATCACTTTTGATATAATCCACCAATTTATACCATTTTACAAAACCATATCTAAATATGTTGTCTTTTAAGAATAATATATCAATTTCAGAAATCTATTTAATAAATTAAATCAATTTTAAATCAATACTTCTAGTAATAATCAATAGTATTCAAGAGTGAAGCCACCTTGCTTTAGAACATAGGCGAAAACGACCAATGTCACAACACATCAAATAATCAACTTAAAACACCAAACACTTTCATTAGATCTTCTTTTCTCTAAAAAATACAACCATATATCATCATTATTGGTTTCAAACAATATAAATAAATCCCCAAAATATTATATTTATGAAACCAAGAAATGTTAAAATAATAAACATAAGGAAAATGAGGAAGACCATTCACGTATAAATAAATAAATCCTCCAAAAAACATATATTCTCTTAGAAATTACTCCCAATGTAATTGTCTCTACAACCTTGGGAGGGATAGGAAATCATCAAAAGACCTTTTCAGCAAAAAAATGAGAGGATTAGGGGGTAAATTGGTTTAGATCCACTAATTTTGGATCTAATTTTTAAGGGTGAATGATTAGGGAACAATGTTAGGGAAATTGTATACTAAATGTGTGCTAGACACTACATCTAAGAACCCCTAACATAGTTTTATAACACTATTATATAAACCATTCACCTACCATTATATTCCCCATGTCAATACTTGCATTGTTTCTCTTAGGCATTAGTATGATTTTCCCAAACCATGTTCCTAACTGTGCACCTACCTTGTGCCCACTATTTTAGTTGAACTATTTTTTAGAGAGAGTTGTATGTTTTATACTAACAATTCTCAAACCACGCACCTCTAGAAATGAAAAAAAACATTACAAAACTCTTATATTCTTGTTGAAACATAACCCAATCACTATATATACAAAAATTACATAAACAATGGGTCATATACCTAAAACTGGGGATGTTGTATTATCCCCACTATTTTTTATGTCCCAGGAAAGTTGAAAACTAGAGTTTTCTTTAAATAGTAATGGACATTTCATCACTATTACCTACACATTCAACCACTTTTCTTCATAAATATGACTATTCTTATATAGAATCTGCACTCAACTAGTGATTTTCCTATGTAAGATTTTCTCTTTTCTATCCACAATTCAAACTGGCACATGAATTAATGAAGAATCTAGCTCTCGGTCAATGTGATCCCATTAAACCTCATGGTCAGGATTACATTGATAATTATTGAATTGAGATAAATGAAACACATTATGTATTTTAATTAACCTTGGTTTCAAATACATCTAATATTCCACCTCACTATCTTATTCATTTATCTTAGAATGGTCCATGTACTGAGGAGATAACATTAACTTCTTCCCAAAATGACTATGTTTAAGACTTAGAGAGATTTTTAAGAATAAATGATCACTCATATTGAATGATAATGTAAATTGATTATGATATGCATATTATTTTTAAATACTCTAAGGCATCTCTATTTTCTTCTGGATCCTCAGTTGTCTCTTGAACAAGGCTTGGTCGAACTAGTTAAGTATCACTTGTTTCCACCCAAAAACGTAAAGAATGATAATGAATCGCACAAAATACATTCAAAGGATCAATATATATCAATTTGAAATAAATATTGTAATATGATAACTCCATTAAAGGGGTTTTCTCCTCCCATGATCGATCAAGATCCATTACACAGTCCCAATGCATGTCTTCCAACACTTGTATCATCTTGTTGGACTGACCATCCATTTGGGGATGATATGTCATATTGATAGTCAATAAATTCCCAAGGTCATGCAGTATAGATTTCCAAAAATGTGTATTAAACCTCATATATTGATCTAAAAATATCAAAAATTGTACACCATGCCTTTTTTTCCACCTCGTAGATATAGATATTGGATAAGTCTGCCACCATATGAGATTCACAAAGAGGAGTGAAAAAAATAGAGTTGGTGAGAGGATCCACTATCACCCATATGTAATTTTTTTTGGAACCATCCTTGGAAATCCAATTAAAAAATCCATTTCTATTTACTCCCAGTTCCACACAGGAGTCAGTAAAGACTGCAATATACCCACTAGTCGTCGGTGCTCTGCCTTAACCTGCTAATAGGCGAGGCATCTAATAACAAACTCTACAACTTTTCTTCTCGCGAAAACCCACAAAATTTTTCTTTCAACACCTTATACATATTTTTTATTCTAGGATCAATATCCCATCTCTAATGGTGGGGTGCATGAAGGAATTTTCCCAGATAAACCAAAGGTATGACCATACAATATCAAAACAAAAAAACTGATCTTCTATCAAGCTTTCATCCCTAATTAGTCTCCCAAAAATAATATTTTTAACTCATAGAAACTCATTAAGAACCATATGTTTGTGCCTCTTTATCCTTCTCAACCAATACTTGAATAAACAAAATTGGAAATAAAACAACAATATTACCTCATTCTTATAAAACCATGTGCATGTCGGTTATCACTGACATCAGTTTCCATTTGTATGAGTCATCTTCCACCAATAGATTATAAGACTTTCTATTTAATGTTTCCACCACATAATTACCATTACCCAATGTATATATTAGGTCAAAGTCAAATATATAATGATATTAATTCCTTCTTATTTTTATAGGATTCAATTTTCTTTATGATAAAATGTGTTTCAAGATCTAATGATTTTTAAAGACCATAAATTTCTGACCAATGAGGTAATAATCCCAAGTATTCAATGAATGATCCACATATGTAAAATATAAGTTGTGTATTGGGTAGTTATTATCATATACCCATAACTATCTTGAACCCAATGGAACAATATGATCTCCATATATGATAACACACCTCATCCCCGATCATAAAGAATCAAAATGCACCACATGACATTGTCCTGAATCTATAAATATTAAGATCATAGCTAATGTTGAGTGAACATTATGATCTTGAAAATACTTATGAAATTCCTAATTTAATTGAAATGGAACATTGTTCCCTATTAATGAAATCATTGGTGAAGATAATCATGAAAATTCACAAAAATACATCAATAATAACCTTCAATGTCTAGGAAAATACATATATCAAATACATTCATTGAATTTTTCCATGAGATCACAACCTATATATTTTCAGAACCCATAAAATACCTTTTTAGAGATTTGATGACCATGGTAATCTACCAATTTTAACAAAAAATTAAACTATTAACATTTAGTATATATAAACTGATCATGTGACTTTCCAATCACTATTTCCAAATGTTTCTCATCCTCAAACTCTATCATATAATACAAAACTATTTCATCCATAAACACCACAACAAAATAATCCATATACCTATTAAATATCATATTTATAAATTATATAAATACAATAAGTGCATTTGTAAGACCTAAAGGCATGACCATATACTCATGATGACCAAATATTCTCTTAAAAGTTGTCTTCAAAATATGATACATAGTAAACCATAGCTGGTGATATCTAGTATGAAAATAAGTTTTATTGAACCACTGGGATCCCCTCAATTGATCAAACAGATCATCAATGTGTGGTAGGTTGTATTGATTCTTTATCATAACATGGTTAATATTATGAAAATAAATACAAAATTGAAGATTTTCATTCACATTTTTTACAAAAAAAACTAATAATAATTCTTCCAATGGAGACATAATAGGCCAAATAAACCCTTATATTTTCAACCCTTAAAATTAGAAATTCAATTCCATTGATTCTGTAGGTGTCATTCGATAATTCATATGTGAGATAGGAAAAAACCCTGGTAAGAATTCAATCATAAAATCTAATCCTCTCATGGGTGTAAACCATGAGAAATTATAAGTAAAACATCTAAAAACTAATCCACTATAGTGGTAAAACACTATTCATGATCTAATCTACTAATGATAAGGTAAAAACATTAAATTGGTATAAGATAGTTCCAACTACTGGTGATAAATATCTTGCATCACATTCCTTTACACTCTAGTCTTTTATAAATATATTCTTGATGCCATCATCATATGTAAAACTAACCCCTCAATTATAATAACTGATGTGAACTTTGAATGTTTACAACCAATACATACCATGGATTAATTCATATATATATATATGTATATACAATAGTTAAATTACAAAAGAATTTATTCTCATCTATTTTTATAGAACATGATTTTCAAATAATTTCTCTGTATTCTCATTTTCTAAGAGGAGTTTGATGATTCAAAATAAAATTCATCATCTCAGCATTAAAAACCAAAAATATTAAAAACGTGAGAAGTAATAAATGAATTGGATTCACCCATACCAAATAAAGCGTCCATAAGTGTAGAATTAAAAAATAATTTTACCTCTCACCATTGAAGGAATGTATTGATCATATATGATCACATTATCAACTCAATACTATTTATTACTCATTTCACCTTTCTCTTTATTACACTACTGAGATTGAATTGCTTGAGGAGTAAGGTTATTCTTAGAATCACAATGGATTCCTTAGTTTTACTGATAAGAGTTCTTCTATTATACTCATCCCATATAAGCATTCCACATCTATGAAGCTTGAGAAGTGTTTATAGTTCCTGACCTTGGAGAATAATGAAAATATCATTGATGTTGTCCCACCTAGTTGAAATTATGAAATTATACATGTTTTTTTGTACAATATCAATTCATGTGATCCGAATGACCACACTAAAACCATCCTGACTTACTCTATGTTTTATGAGGAAGATTAAAAGATCATATCATCTGATTGTGAGTCATACAACCACCATAGAAATAAGTTTCCCAATTCCTCTTATTCCCATAATCATATTCCCCACCATTTCCTATAGGTACTAGCATTCTTCCTCTACACATATTTTATGAGTTGTCCATTTTTCCATTGTTTCCCTATTGTCCATAGTGATATATTCTTATATAAACAGTAGGTAAATTGTTAAGCGAATATATAACCTCAAAAATGACAAAAAATGGACTCATATAAAGATAGAAATCTAAAAAATCTATGTAAATTTGGGCTAAATTAATTAATTTAGCAGGATACTTTATCACTATGAGGTTCTCTTACTTCAAACTAAACAATTCTATTATTTTAGTATTTCTGAATTTTTTAAGACATAATATTTATTGATGAATTATTCAAGATACTATAATGTAAAAATTTGTTCCAATTCAGCCAGAACTAAAAAATCCCACAACTAGCATGGTATATCCTCGAGCATATATGTTTCTAACTTTAGCATTATCTCTATTGGTGTCCTTGGGAAATATAATATTCGATTCATCCTATTTACCCACACCATTAATTGTTTTGGTTCTGAATCTCCTCGAATTATGGGTGGATAATAATTTTAGAACTGAACTAATTGATCAACTTTATTTGGTCCATCCCTTTTGTTTTATCTTTCCACATCCTAAAATGAAGAGACAATACTTTAAACTAGTTATTGGATCAACTGAGGGACAGGTGCAACCACATTCTCATAAGCTTCTTCCTATTTGTTCCAAAGATGTGTAACTAGTTCTGTTTCCTATAAAAAAAATAAAACTCCATTTAGTATGACTCTAAAAATTTAAGGTTTATAAATTTAAACTTTACCACATCACACATTGATCATCACATACTTCCAAAATTCAACAATTTCCCATTTTATTTTTTTTATAAAAAGTCAACACTTATTTTTTTATATGAAAACATTTATAACTATTTTTTAAAATCAATTCCTTTTAATCAAATCAAAAATAATTACTCAAATTAAATTATTCACTACTTGTTGGAATCCATTATTATCAATTCATATCTTTCTCCTCTCATTTCCTAAACCCAGGATGATAAGGTAACAACTTCTATAATTGTCAAAAAATACTAATGTACAAAAACACCCATATAATGTGAAGTTCAATATAGATAAGTTAGTTATGCCTTTTTATGCTATACATTTCAAGTACCAAAAATTATATTTTCTATATACCATACCAAGAGATATAATAACACTAATCCACTATCACTGATCGAACAAGATAATACCATTTGTAACATCCTTCCCATTAGCTGGTTGCGTGAGAAGTGATAGGTGTGCTACAATCCTTAGGTGACATTCCCAAAACATGAAAGGATGGAAATAAATTACAAGGTCTTTATGAAAAACTGGGGAAAATTTTTTTTCATTGAAAAGTAAAATAACCATACCAAGATAACCATAACAAAACCATCACTATAAAATGCATGTTAATAATGTAATAAACTCAAAGAGTAACCAAAGAAACAACAATATCAGAGTATAAATTTGAAAAATAACCCACAAATCTCAGAGTCTCTAATGAAACCGACAAATAAACTGCCAATTTTCTCCAAGATCCAAAACCATAATCTATTACCAAGGTTTCAAAATAAATCACTAAAGAAATTGAATATATTTCCTTTACATGTTCCTCAGTAGATTATATTTTTAAATCCCCCAATGTTCCCAAGAATGGGGTGAGTATAAAAATTAGTCGGAATTACCTGAATGACTTCCCAACTCAATTCACTATGATAGAAAATTTTATGATATTTAAAAAAAATATTTTAAAACAATTTAATGAAATTTATATCTAATAAAAAACAAGTTTCATAAATTAAATTTTATTTCCAAACCAAACAGGTTTCAATGGAATGCTACCAAAAAAGTATTTAAAACATTTCACACTTTCATTTAGCATACCCATTCCATTTCTATACATCCACTCATCTTCACATTTATGAAAACCACAGACATCCCTATACTCATGAATTTTGATTCATCCTCTAAAAAATCCACCACTTGGTGAACCACTTCGATGTGGGAAACTTCACTCCAATATCCATCTCATTTTGAAGGGTGAAACATAACACCCTTATATATTCCAAATTCACATTAACACATGCCATCATTGAATGCCAAACCCCATGCTAAGAAAATTCAATAAAAAATTATTTTTTTCTAAAACAATTTAACATACCATTCTTTAGTAATCAATATAAAACCAAATTTTAAAATTCACCATTTTAAAATCATAAAACAAAACAATTTCCACATAACCCACTAATTTCCAAAATTTCACTAAAACATCTCTAAAGAGGTATTACATACTGAAGAAGACATCAATTTCAGAAATAAATTCAATGAATTCAATAAATTTTAAATCAATAATTCTAATTATAACCAAGAGGAGTTAATAGTGAATCCATCTACCTCTAAAACTTAGGTGAAAATGAAGAACCTCACAAAACATCAAAAACCAATCTTGAAACTCCAAAACCATCCTCAAATAATTTTTCCTTTAACCGAGTATAAAATATATCATCATTATTGGTATCACAAAACGTATATATATCCCTCAAAAGATTAGATATATGATTCCAATAGAGTGTAGAAGAATAAATCTAAAGAAAATAATGATGAATAATCACATACCATCAAATCTGATGTATAATGCACTTATATTCTCATAGAAATCAATCCATGATAAAATGAAATGGTCTCCACAACCTTGGGGAAGATAATAATTCATGAAATTGCCTATTTATAGGAAACAATGGGAGGATTAGGGGTAATATCGTACTATATCAACTAATTTTAGGTCCAATTTTTAACAGAGAATGGTTTTGGAACATTGATAGGAAAATCTGTCACCAATTGTGCACTACCCACTGCCTCTAAAAACCCCTAACATTATTGGAAAAAATGTTTAGAAAACCCATGTGATACCTATTATATTCCCTCATTTCCATCCTTTCATGGTTTCTCCTCAGTGGCCAAAATATTTGGACAAACCGTGTGCCTAACTGTGCACCTACCTAGTGCCCACAATTTTAGTTGTATGATTTCTTGGAGGGTGTAGCATGGTTAATACTAATTGTTATCAAACTTTTCACCCCCATTAAATCTAAGGATCATTACAAAGCTAGTACTAATCTCCTGAAACTTAATTCAATCACATTATATATATAAAATACATAAATAATAGTTCAACTACTTGAAAATGGGGCTGCTACAGGTTGCTCCCTAGTTATTGTTCATATTTATACTCTTGTACCCATAAGGTACACTCCAAGCCAGTAGAATTGGGTCATATATCATGTTGTAGGAACTACTTGACATTTGATTTTTATTCATGCATAAACCCTAGCTTTCATAGTAGGGTCCACACATGGTGTGTGTATCTCAGACTATGAATCATATAGTTAGGACGTTTCCAAAACCCATAGGTTCATCGTGTTATTCTCTCACACCACCGCTTGTATTGATCGATCAAGTAATCTCACTAAAAATCATCTATCTCTATATAAATGTAACATTCTGTCACAGTTGGATGGATTTATATTATCTGATACTCTAGAAAAACAATTTTTGTGGCACCATGTCACACACCACATGAAAAACCACAACAAGGGTCTCCCAATCCAAATCTAAATCCTCTATCATCGACACATACCTAGATCACATTACTAATACTAAATCCTAACCAATGGATACTGAATGTCAAAAGATCATTTTTTGTATTTTTCAAAATTTTGGCAAAAAATGAATAATGATAATGAATGTTGGTAGAAAAAGTGGAGAAAATCATGAAACAAAATATTGATGAACAAACCTCATTCATTTTTTGAGATTTCCATTATTTTTATTCATATAAACTATGAATGAATAGAATCTAACTAGTTACAAAAAATAATTTTAATTTTCAATATGTTATGAAGATAAAAATATACCCACAAATCAACCATCAATCTCTGAATCAATAATATTAAAACGATTCACTTTTGTTTGACAGGGAATGAAAAATGAGGAAAATATATAAAAAAACAAAATAACACATCATGTTTGGATAAATTGCTAAAGAAAAATGGTCATGCATCATTACTACTACTGATATTGTTGCACATTGTTAATATAGATAATCCAAGAAGTATCAATCCATTTCACTATGATTTGTTGATTCAAAAAATGAACTACTTTAGTGATCATATATAATACCTAGATTTATGTCACTAACACTATGATTTTCCCATTATTGTTTTTAAATAGGATGAATCTTGTTCTAAAAAAAGTAAAAAAATTAATAAATTTATGAATTCTCCCACAAAATCTTTATAAAAAACACCCTATGTCGATAAATGTGGTGTTGCACTAAGGGTAAAAACATCATTCCCAAATCAATGGAAAACTCATATTTCAAATCCATGTCCTCATTTTGGTTTTATTAAATTATTAATAAAACTCCATTTCCATGTTATAATGTATTTAATATTTATATTATATCATTGTTGAGCCTCTTCATGCTTCAGAATCTCACACTAACTCTATTCCTAGCTATAAAAATGTTATTTCAAATAACACAATGTTTTACATGGAAAATAGATTAGTTACATTATCTACACCTAAATTATTTTAATAAAAAAATTAAAAAAAATTCTAAAAAATATATGGGTACTACGCTCGTATCTAGGTATCCTTCTCCCAAGTTCCTTCCTCATTATTCTCAAGTTTCCACCGAAAATGAACCAAGGAAACCACTCACTCAGGAAAGATCTTCTCCCTCCGATATTTGATATCTAATAGGTAATCTATAATGGTATATCCAGCCTGTATTTCTATATTCTCACAATCAATAAAATTAAATTGTTCTTGCACAAACCTCCTAATCTGTGAAACATGGAAGAGGTCATGTATGTGGTATAACGGTAGTGGTAGGTCCAAGTGGTATCATGCCTCACTAACCCTACATAGAATGTTGAAAGTGAAAATAATCCCTAGAGATAACTTTCAGCCCCCACTAAATCATTGCAATCCACATTATGGTGAGACCTTTAAGAACACATGGTCTCCATACTTGAACTCCATAGGCCCCCATCATCGGTATGTATAAATTTCATGATGTCTCTATGTAGTCTTCGTCTACTCATGGATGATCTACATCATATATTTCATCACTCTCACTAATTCTATGTTAATAATACTAGCTCTCCTAGGTCATACCAATATAGTTATGACCTATTGTGTCTAAAAAACAATGCATAAATGGTGTCATAACAATGATGGATTGGAATCTATTATTTTATGAATACTCTTCCATGGTTATATGATCCACCCAACTATGTCCAATGTCTATCATGAAATCCCATTGAATTTTCTCTAGAATATGAATGGTCCAAAAAATATAGATTTGGGATAGGGGTGAAAGTGAGTTCTTAAACATAACTATTTCTCATATTCCTCCTATAATACCCTCCATAATAATTTCAATAAATGATACTCATATACTAGAATGATCCTTCAAATAACATAGAGAATATAGACTATATCCATCATATTAAGGCCCCCAAACTCTTTACTGAGCTTTTTTCTCAAATATATAGGAGATGGATCAACATTTTATGTCAGTATATGATCACCCAGATGGAATCATGTTCCCCAGATGTTTATGGAATCCCCAAAATGATCTCCATAAATATATTATCCTATTTTAACTATAGAATCTCAAGGGGTTAATCTAAACTCACTCAAACCTAATTATCATCCTTCACTTACTGTAAATGCGGTATTAAGACACAAGCTTCACTAAATACTTCTTCATACCAAGAGACTTGAATTAATGTCAAAGTTTATGGTACATCTTTACCATACCTAGATGTTCTACCAATGGGGATATATAGAAATCCCTATGAACCTCCTCATTCAATGTCACTAGAATCATCATCCACCCTCTGAAAAGGATTATGTGGTCACTGCCTTTAGAAAATCATTCTGGATCATGACTACTGAATATATAAATCTTTAAGGTATCATAGTCGGTTTCTATGTATCAATCCTCACTAACATGTTGATGAAGATCTTGGGTATCAAAAAAAATAAGAGTTATGTTTAACCAACCTTATCCATTAATTACAACAACCATAAGGCCCACTACAACAATTCCTTCCTCATCAACATCATACAAGATCTTCTACTGAGTGCATCTACAACAATGTTCCCCATCCTAGGAGTACAAAATATCTATGAGTCAAAATCTCAGTCAGACTCTAGTTATCTCCTATGTCTCTTGTTGAAATCCTTATACAATATGATACACATGATACTCTTAAAGTCAAAATAGATTGTATAAAACTCACCCTTGATGTTGTTTCTCCATATCTTTAGGGAGAATCCCATCTCTACCAGCAATAGATCATGGTTCATGTAGTTATTATCATGGGATATTAGATGATGGGACCCATATTAAATCACTAAATACCTCTACATTAAGAAACATCAACACCCTGACCCTAAGTCATCCCAAAACACTACATATTCTACACCCACCTCTAGAAAAATCAAGAAGTTGGTTCTCATTAACCACTAACAAAAATGTTAAAAATCTTATTGAGACCTCTCCTTCCAGATAAAATAATCCTTTTCTAGGTCAAACCGGTCAATAGTGATGATATCATGGGGAAATTGAGCACAAATATCTAATAGTGTACTACCCACCCAAGGAGTCTCCACACCTAGTTCATGATCATGGGTGTCTCCCAAGAGACCATTTCCTCAACCTTTGAGGGGTCTACTGCTACTCCCCCAACAAAAATAAAATTTCCTAGAAAGTGGAAATCATGGATCCAGAACTAAAACTTATATTACATTACATAAAATGGTTTCTCCTATGTTATTAAAAGGATCATTCTCAATTGTCTTTCATGATCCAACTCAAACCCTTGATACACTAGGATTTCATCAATTAAGACCACAGACAACTGGTCTAAAAAAGGATGAAATAGCTAATTCCAGAGTCCAAGGAAGATTTATACAGAATTCATCATGCTAAAAGGCATCACCAAGTAAACATAATGATTATAGAGAAATAAAAAATCATCTTTATAATATAGTCATCCAAAAATTAGAGTTGGTGATGACCCGATTTGAGGTTAATCTTCAAAAATAATCTTCCTAGTCTCTAATGGTAAAAGAGTTCATTGATCCTTGGTGGTAGATTATTAATCTATAATGTCATATGGTTTAATTAATGATGACCCAAAAATAACCTTAACCTCCCACCCACCTTCTTAGGGAACAAAACATGGGTTCCTAGGGGGAAACACTTGGTATGATAAATCCCATCCTCCGCATGTCCTCCAACTAAACCTTCAACTCATGAAACACTATAGAAGCCAACTGATATATTGGAAAATATATCTGGGTAGTCATTTGGTGAATGAATATGAATAATTCTATCTTAATTTATGGAGGTATGTTTGAAACATCCTCATACTCTTCCACAAGTACATAAAAGTAAAAGCCTATAGTATCCAATTATCCAAGCATCGTACTATAATAATAGTGAGTAAAATTATATATCCTCCTTCATATGATCCCATAATACCCTTCCGGGGATTCCTTACCATCCAAAATGTAAAACCTTATCCCATTAATTTAGACACACCACATCATAAATCTAAAACATTTTATCCTAACATGAGATGTGGATAACTAATCCTTACATAATATTAGATCATGAGGCCTCTTCACTACTACAATGAAATCTCATAAGAATCTCCATTTTCCATGCTTCAGATTACATTTGTGGAAGAATTATGGGATAAAAACCGCTCCCCACCTCACCACTCCGGTTATGAGTATATATGTGAAAAAATTGATCCAAGGGATCAACTAGAATCTATATGTCTCGAGCCAAATTAGTGTCATGAAAGGTTTGCATCAAACATGTACCTATCTGTACATCATCCAAATTAGATAAGACAAAGAACATACCTATAATAATCCCTTGATCCTTTGGTTTATATGTATCAATTTTCAGTAGTTATCCTCATCCTTATCCACTATGTCCCTCATCCAGGTCTAGACCACATAAGGGTGGTGGTAGAATCATGTAAAAACTTCATCTACAATATGCTTCTATACCTGCTCCTCTTCCCTGTACCCCACCTTTCATAATACCAAACTTTTTTTATTATGGAAGGGTAGTCTATCAGTTATCTCTTTATCATCTCAATACTGGTCATAAAATCCCTAACAATATTTCCACAATAATCGTAAGAGAAACACATCCTCTCTCTATGCAAACTAAAACCATTATGAGAGCCTAGAGCTATAAACCCTAAATACAAAGATTTTCTCCTAATTCATCTCACATGTTGAGATCCCTATTACAACTATTGGATACTAGATTCCAAGGTCTCATATCCTATTTTCCCACTACTATCACCCACATTGGGTTTCTTCTCATAAAAAAACTCACAACTACTAGAGCTTGCACATGAAATCCATTATATGTAAAAATCAAGAGAGATATCACTCCAGCCCTGTAATCTAGAAAATAACCCATCACAAAGGTCCATGCTCAGTAGAATTGATGTTGAACCATATCTATATTGTATCACAAGTGGTAGGTGAACCAAGATGAATATATATCCATGATCATCTAGCCTTGATGTAGTTATTTATTCTCTTTGATGTGCAATTCTCGCAACATGGATAGATAGAACACCCCCATGAAGATACACTCATGCTTAGTCCATAAGAGAGTTGTATCATCTTGTGTATTTGTAGATACACCACACCTTACCAAGACAATTCATGAAGATAAATCGATTCTAGTACCACAATACATGCATTAAATCTATCCCACATCATAGTATGACATATGTATTGGAATGAATAAAAGATACAAAATAAAATTCCACCAAAAAAATAAAAAATAGTCTAACGTGTTCAAATAGAGGGGGGAAATATCAAATAAAACACCTGCTACAAACCATACTTATTCTAGGACATTTACTCTCAACCACCACCTTCTCCTCCTAGGACTCTGTCAAAAGGAATTTTTTCTACATAATACATGAAGTACATCCAGAACCAATGATATGGTGAGTATAAAAATACCAAGTTAGGTACAAAAAAATAAACCAACAAAAATATTCCAGAGAGTAGTCATCTCATCAACATAAGTTATGTAAACATAATAAGATTCATAACAGTAGAAAAAATAACCCAGACATAGTCAAGATATACCTCTATTCTCAAAGGGTCACAACCGAACTGCTAGTTACATGATTATACAAGAAGATTTAAGGTAATTATAATTTGGAAGAACACCCCCTTAAGAAATGTTTTCACTGATGATGCTAATCTGGGAGGTCATTCTCATCCATCTTATCTAATTATTATCTCACTCCAACTCCTAATATCTTGGCACCATTGTTGTGGATAAAACCCAAGACCATTGGGGGACACCCCAAATAAAATTTTATTAACCTGATATATATATGGGATTGTTGCCTATATATTTTGGTCACGAAAATACCAAAAACCCTTCCTAGGATGAAATAAGGATTGATGGGGGTCACTACCTAGAACACACAGAGGATTATTAAACTCTATTTGTGTCTCATAAATTAGAGGAGATAAAAATATAATACTCCGAAAAAAATACCTTTATATATCCTCATAGGGATTGAAAAAGGGAACTAACCCAACTGAACCTGGTCTATTCTAAAGAGATATCGGGCCTCAACCAACCCTAGAGAATGTAAACGGAGTGTAATGAGAGTATATAGAATATATTGGGAGTACAAGGTGTGTAATGGGAGTATACAGAGTGTCCCTTTATACCTAGACAAATGAGGTTCTATTCTTGTGTTTTGTAGTTATGCTTTTCTACTCAATCCTTTCCTCTATACATTATCCATTCCCATGTACCATTCAATGTTTGAGTAACATAACCGTATCAGAGTACACATCCATGCCAATACACCATGGTCGTTTCAATGAGGCTAGTAATGTTTATTCCCATGTACCCCTGAAATATGTGCCAAACCACCAATCCCAACTCCTATGACATGTGGTAGGGACTACACAGTGTGAGATATTTTATTTCATGCCTAAACCCAATCCTCCATAGCAAGGTCCACATATGTAGAGTGTTTGTTAGACTACATGCATTGAATTCTGGATAATCTAGAACCCATAGGTTCTTCATTTGGTCTTCTCAACCCACATCCTACATCAATCCCACTTCCAATATTTCCCATGATCATATATATCGGTGTGAAAATGCATTTCCATCATTGGTGACATGAATCTAGATGTCGGGTCCACTTCAAAAACTATCCTCATTATACAAAGCCACACTCTGCAGGTCGAAGCACAATGATTGTCTCACAATCTGACATCGAATCATCTATCATCACCAAAAACCTCAGTCACGTCACCGATCATAAATCTGAACCCAAAGAAACTATTTATCTAAAGAAAAAATGTGTAATGGTCCATTTTTGAGTATGCATTTGACCACCGACCAAAAATGAATGTCAACATTGAATGTGAGTAGGATGGGGGAAAAATGATGAAACATAAATGTTATAAATGATCATTAAAAATTTTTTTGGTTGGCCTAGAATTTTATTATAGGGATGAAATATAAAATTGAATTTAGTAGAAAAAAAACAATATCACTTCCTAATATCATGACATGATAAAAAAACCATTAAATCAAACATTGATCCACAAATCAATCTAGTTATGAAAATATACTTGAATTCGACATGGGATATAAAATGTAGATAAAATAAAATCAAACAACATCCTACATAAACTTTTTAATGATCACTAATGAAGAACATATATGCATAATTATTTTGGGTGAGAACCAAAGACTCTATTCGCAAATATGATCCTAGAAATACTGACACATTGTACCAGGATCCTTCAATTCCAAAACATACTCCTCCACTACTGTGATCTAATATTTATAGTCATGTATCTAACACTAATATTTTTCCATTACTTGTCTTAGATAGGATAAAGCAAAGTATTACTATATTAATTAATTAATTAATTAATTTACTAATTATCTCATGAATAATTTTTAACAAAAAACCTAATGTTGAAATGGTTATGTTATCCTAGGGTAAAACCCATGTTTCAAACACAACATAATTTTCTTTTTTACATCCAAGTCCTCATTCATGTTTTTTTCTATTATTTAACTAAAACATTGTATATGTGATATAATATATTTAATATTTATAGTTTTTTAATATCGAGCCTCTATGGGAACCCAGATCTCATGCTTGTAACACCCATCTTTTTAAAAAAAATCCTTTTGCAATAAATATAATTCCTTATTTGGCATAATTTATACACAAATTTAAACCCACTCTACCAACAAAACTAAGTTATTTTCTGTTTCACACAAAATCAAGTTTTACAGCCTTTTAATGGTGCACCTATTTTAATACAAAATTTTAAAAAATTTATAAAAAATATTAGTCAAAATAAACAAAAACATTTAATTATTAATGTCAAAATTATCTTAGGGTGAATGTTTTGTTATTTTCATAGAATTCACTTTTTTTTGAAGAATAATGAAAAATAATGCATTTTAATTAAAATAACCCTTTCCATTAAATAATTTTTAGTGCTAGATTATATTTTAATTTGGTTTTTGAAGTAAAAATATATCAATATTACATATATTAATTCAATATAAGTCATTAGAAACATTTTTTATATAAAAAATAGATATGAATACTTATTGAACATTTGAATGTTTTTACCTTAAAAACTCACTTTCTCACCTCATTTGTGGGATTAGTGTTAATCATAATTTTTCCACTTTTGTAATTTTTGTTTTGAAAAATAGATCTACATAATTAAAATAAATATAATATTTTTAGTATAATAATTTCAACATAATTTTTCACCCCAAATATTAGTGAAACTTGTTAAAATTCATTACGATGATAAAGTTAAAATTAAGCATAACAAGGGACAAAACCCTAATTTTAAACACCAGAATATCCTCGACACTTGTCCAAAAACCATTGGATTACAATAGTTTTACTACAACCCCTATTAGATATAATATTATGGGTTATTGGGATCTTATTAAATGGATGTTATTTATATAAAAGTTTAGGTATGGAAAAGGACACAGAGGGAACTTTTCATACCTTTAGAATTTATAAAACATTAAGATATGTAAAAAACATTGTATTTTACGTTATAAAAATCCATTTGGAAGAAAATGGGTTATTTGTTTCATAATAATTTATCATTAATTTTTAATGATTATTTATTTACATAAAATTCTTAGGAAATTCCAACGTAGTTGTTATTTAGTTAATAATTAACAAAAATAAATGACACTATAAATATTGAATTTGAAGAAAATTTATTTAATTATTGTATTTAATTATTATTTTTAGATGACTATATAATAATACCCATCTATGAACTTAATATAATTTTATTTCAATATTTTTTGATATTTTTAAATTAATATTGAATAAATAATATGGAAAATGAAATTAATGTTGTTTTATGAAAAATTAAATTTTATTAAATGATTTAAATTTAGTAAAAATACTCTATTCTGCCATGTATTTTTTAAGTTTTAATAAATATTAAATATGGTATATTAAGGGGAAAATTGATCTTTTATAATGAAAAAATTGACATATGTATTGCAAAAATGTTGTTATCATGTTCCAGATTTATATGGTGTTTTAGCACATCATAAGTGGTTGTTTTAAAAATAATATCCAAAACACATTAAAAATTGTATTTAATAAATTATATATGATACTAATAATTTAGTGAATATATGTATTTTTATAAAACTCACCTAATTTTAGTCTTAATGTTTAAATTTCATACGTTAGAAAACTATATGCTTTAATAAAAAACAAAAATGATAATATTGGGGAATCTAAGAAGTTAGGGAACCAAATTATTAAAATGAACATATTTTTGGGTTTTCAAGGTTTTTATCGACCATTAATCACATTTAATCAAATTTTTTCCAATTTTCTATGTACAATTGGTAGTTTAGACCTTCCATTAATGAATAGCTTTTGGTATTTACCAGAGTACCACTCTCCCTCCACTATAAAAAGACAATAACTCTAACCCTTCCTCGCACCTCTCAAGACACCTTAAATTATCCAAAATCTAACCAAATAGTTTCTAAAATTACCTTCACTTGACCTCAAATCTTGATTTGGGCATAAATCCACCTAATTAATCCATTTTGGGGAAACCAAATGGAGTTACCTGATTAACAGTTAACATTTTCCCTCAAGCTCTTTTACTTTATTTGTTTCTTCACCCCATTTATTTCCATTTATTGAATTCATGTATAATAACCTTAGTATAATAAATATACTAGTATGTGGTTATGATAAGTTTTAAAACTAAACATACACAATCGATCATCTAATGGGTTATGAATATACTCTTTCTATGTAGGGTGAACTACAGCCTCACAAAACGATGATTTTTCGTTTTTCCTTCACCACCTCTCATGGTGGCCATTGTGATGGACACAATTTTTATTTATGATATATATTATATATATAATGGATCCATTTTTATGTAATTTTTATTTATAACATAATTTTATGCTTTCTATCCTGTGTAAATATGATAATTTTGTATGAGGATATGTGGACTATTGCCCCCATAAAACGATGTGACTCATTCATGCCATATGTGCAATGTATAAAGGATGGTATTAAAAAAACGGAGTAACATATATTACATAGATATGATACTGTAATTATAATATATAAATATCATTTACTTTTAATTCTTTTAATAAAACAATGAAATGAATGTAGTGTTCTTGCGTACGCGTGACCTACTCTCTCCATGAACAGTGACCTTCATTTATTTTCTCCAAAAATTATAAATTATCCTAAATGCATATGTATTAAATACATGTATATGATAATTAAATAATTTTTTAAATTTATTAGATAATTAAATCATGGTATATTTAATAGGTACAACAAATAAAAAATAAAAATCTGCATGACAATACTAGCTAATTAATACGTGAGATTGTAAAAATAATGAAGGATTGTTAACAAACGGGTACTAATATGTTTTAAGAAGATGATATATAAAATTATAAACATGTGTATGGTTATGGTATAATTTAGTAACATATTTTAAACCACAATAAAGTAGGATAAATACCACAAAACAAAATTATGGTTATGGTAAGGTAGTTTTATCTAAAATTACATTCTATAGAGACTTATTTGTTATTACGCACCAATTCACTTTTATTTGGTATATATACTGCCTTTTTACCATATATATCATGAATATTCTTAATCTTGTGATATTATAATTTTCATTTAATTTTATTCCATCATGGTTATTATGATTTAAATGTTCCAATGTGGTATGGAACCTTTGGAATGTTTATATATTATTCTCTTAAAGAACATTCTAAATGATTATATTTTCAATAACACTTCCTTTTCTGATTGTTAACTTTATCTTGAAATAATCACTTTATTTTAATAATTTTTCATTAGAAAGTTAATTTAATATCCATATTATCCAATGATGGATATTATTATTTCATAAACATTATATCATTCTTTTATACGGGGTACATTTGATAGTTATTTGATTAAATGGGGAATTTTTGATAATTCTATATATTTCAATCATATAAGATATTTGATAAGGAATATTAATTATTTATTAAATAAATTATAAGATATGAGGAATTCATTATATAGGTATGATATTGTTGGGGCCTACTTATAGATAGTGCCTCGATGCATCAATAGTCTCCTGAGAAGAAATAGCTGGCCAAAACAGATGGGTTTTTGAGAGATACCTAAACTGTCGTGTGAATGGTCTTGACTGTAATGGTTCCATGTACCTAGGAAACATGGAATCCAATAACTAAGAATTTACCTCATTTAGTTTCAATTAATATTCTTCCATGATATTTTTAATCTACATATTTATTGATACATTTAATTTTTGGTTCATTGATTAAATGGCATGTTCTTGAGTGTCTTACCGTCACTTATTGAATTTTCCTTATCTAGTTCATTCAATTAAATGTGTTATTAGTTATTTAGCTTGAAATTTTGATTTTTTTCTCATTGATTAATTGTGTATTCTACTTAACTTACCCATACTAGGCATCTGAGATCACCCTTATTATGTTTCCTTTACCAAGGTTATGAAGAAGAAATATTTGAATAAGAATTCCATGGTGTTTATTTTTTTCTGCTTCATGTTTTTATTTCCTTTTTTACAAGCTATTATGGGTATCATTTATGTAATCTTGATTTCCATGACTACTAAATAGATTAGACCATTAGAATTTGAATCCCTGTAATCATTTCAATGTAACAAAATAATGTAGCGACTTTGGGGTTCTAGGTTTAGGGGATTACAGTTGGAATTAGAGGATTTTTAGGAGAATCCTTAGAAACTAGATTTAGAAAATATATATTATGGTTAAAAACCATAAGATATAAATTCTGGATTAGTATATAAGAACATATTATAATTTTTTAATGTATAAATTATGTGGGTAGTCTTAGAAATAAATCCCTATCTGGATAATACAAGTAGAAGTGGTTCTTGCATAGATGTTACTAGGAGTAACAACTCCAACAAGGTATTCCAGACCAGATTTTGTATAACCTAGTACACAATAATGGGCCTTATTGCATACCCTTTTTGACACTACTAGGGGATACAGATACAATATTCCACATTTTCATTACATACAAATATTATGGATTCGAATGTAAATATTTCCCCAAATAAACCATGTTTATGATGATGATGCTAACTATAAAAAATTTATAAATTTTTGTTAAGTATTTTTATAGTTCTGATATTATACCTTGTGACATGATCTAACCTAATGTATGCCGTTATTTAAAAATGTTGCCTAGTAGATGGAATATGAACCTCACTGATTCAAGTTATATAAAGAGTAATAAGGATCACCTATTCCATCGTCTTAAGCCAATATTTAAACGGGAAATATTCTCTCAAACATTATCATCACATGAGGACATAATATCATGAAATAATGAAATGGGTAAAGGATTATCCATGTCGTATGTCTTTGAATGAAACAAAAATAATAAATATTCACCTAATCACCATGAAAAAGGTAATGAGTCTATGAAGATGAAAAGAAAGTAATATTTTCCCAATTTTAATACTTGTGGTAAGAACCACCCAAATAATTTCATAAAAGTATTGGAATTTTTCTACAAGTGTGGAAAGAAAATACACAATTAATGTGATTTCAATGGTAAGAAAATGGTTTTCAATGTACAATGCTTCAATTGTAAGGGAATGAAACACAATGAAAATCAATGCCTCAAGGGACAAATGAATATATCACAAATGATGTTATTATATAATGTTCAAGTTATACTAATTCTACAGTTGATGATGAATGATAAATATTCCTATAAAATAATAGTTTATTTCAATATTTTATCAGTTATGTTCTAGTTATATGGATTAATGAATATATAAGGATTGTAATATATTTCCTTTTTTCTTAAGGATTTGAGATCACAGGGTTGAATGGTACCAAGAATAGTTATTCATTAGATAGTAAAACATTTTGGAAAACAAAGTTGAGGGAAATATTACCATTAACATGATCTTGGTGTTAGGAAAATTATGTTTTGATAAAGAAAAAATTAATACAGATATTTTCTAACTACCTTTGAACCAAGTAATGATTTATTGAAAAAGTGGTTCATGATACCATTGAAGGAGTTTGAAAAATTCTAGATTTGTGGAATATATCCAATAAAATGTATTTTACTTAAGAAATAAGGGAAATGAATTATCCTAATAAATAATTACATTAATTCAAGTTATTACCATATTTTAAGAGACTACATGATGAAGTTGTTCACATAATCAGTATGTGATGATTAATAAGTTATTTCATGATGATTAAAGGATAGTGATAAGTTCATTTTGGAAATTTAGTTACATTCCTTCTAAATTGTTGGATTATAATATTTTGGAAGCATTAACCATTAATTAAATGGTTAATCATTGGATGTGATTTTATATGTAATTGTATTACTCCAATATATAATGCATCATGTTCTAAGAGATGAATTATAATTAGTTCAATGTGTAACCAATGGATAAGATTGAGTTTATGAAATAGAAACATATATTTACTTATATTCCTATAGAGTGAATGAATTCCTAAAAATTCAGAAATGTATATTGAAACAAAAAATTTGTCCTAATATAATAATTATTTGATGATATCAATGTCATTTATTCACACCTTCTACATATGGTTTTTTTGTCTTCAAATTTCATCTGAACATGTTCTCTATCACTCTCTATAGGAACATGATAGTTTTATTTCTCTTATATATACATATTTTTAATAATGTTATCCAATTATAAATCTTAGTTTCTTAATAAAAATAAAATTTTATTTTCCCTCTTATTAATGGTATGTGTTATTGAGCATATTTACGATGTGGATCTTTCAATAATAGTATTTTAAAATATTAATCCCTTTATTACCAAGATCAATTTTAAAGTGCAAGGATGTGATTTAATTAAGTTATTGAGAATCTAAAACCACAAGAATTTACAATATTTTAATTTTGTAATTAATAGAATTTTATTGTTAGCATTTTTTATAAACAAATTAAATCTTACTCTACCCACAATGCTAAGTTATTTTGTGTTACATGCAAAACCGAGTTTTAACGCCTGTTAATGGATTGCCAATTTTAAAACTAAATTCTGAAAAATTTATAAATATTATTTTTCAAAATAAAAAAAATAATTATTAATAAAAAAATATTAGTGTTATTATCTGGTATTTTTCTAAAAAGTTTTATTTTTTTTATAAATAGTGAAAAATACTGCATTTTAATTAAAAACAACCTTTTCGGTTACACAATTATTAGAGTTAAAATATATTTTAAATTGGTTTTTAAAGTAAAAAAATAATATTATTATACATATATTAATCTAATTTAGTTCATTGGGATCATTTTTATTTTAAAATTAGATATAAAGACTTATTGAACTTTTGAACATCTTTACTTTAAAACCTCACTTTCTCACCATGTCTGTAGTATTAGTGTTAATCTGAATTTCCCAAATTCCATTATTTTAATTTTGAAAAAAATATAAAAGTTTATAATGAGTTTAATATGTATTTTTTAATAAGATCAAAATAATTTTGGACTAAAAATATTGGTGAAATTGATTAAAATTAATTACGGTGATTAAGGTAAAATTATGCTTAACAAGGGACTAAACCCTAATCTTAAGGGCCAAAATGGCATGTAAAATTTTCAAAAATCATTTCATAATAATAGTTCTACCATAATCCATAGGGGTTAACATTTTATGGGTTATTGGTATAATATTAAATTTAAGTTCCCTATATAAAATGTTAAGTACGAAAATAGACAAAGAAGGAACTTTCCTTACCATTAAAAATTATAAAACATTGAGATATGTAAAAAAACTTCACAGTTTCGGTTATAAATATGATTTTTAAAGATAAATGGGTTATTGTTATCATAATAAATTTTGATTAGTTTTTAAAGATGTTTTATTTACTTAAATTTCTTATGAAACCCTAACATAGTGATTATTTTGTTAACAATTGACAAAAATAAATGATACTATAAATATTAAAAATGAAGAAAATTTATTGAATTGTTGTCTTAAATTACATTTTAATATGAATATATATTGTTACACATTTTTTAAATTAATATATTTTAATTGAAATATGTTTTTATATATTTAAATTAAAATTAAATAAATAATGTCAAAAATGACATTAATGTTACTTTATAATAAATTATATTTTATTAAATGATTTAAAATAGAAAAAATACAATATTATTCCATTATATTTTTATGTGTTAATATATATTAAATATAGAAAATTGATGGAAAAAAATTATCTTTTATAATGAAAAAATTGACCCATATATTGCAAAAAATGTTGATAACACAGTCTGGTTTTAGGTAGTGATTTTGTGCATCACAAGCGCTTGTTTTAAATTTATTTTCCAAAACATGTGAGATTTTCATTTTATAAAGAAATATAATATTAATAATTCATTGTATCTTTATTTTATAATAAGTTTATCCTTATTTTAGTTTTAATTGTTAAATTACTTATGTTAGAAAAATTGATACTTTAATAAAAAACTAGAATGATAATTTGGGGAATCTTAAAGGTTAAGGAACTAAATTCTTAAAATGTACATATCTTTGTGTGGTAGAGGTTTCTAGTGACCATTAATACTATTTAATACATTATTTTTACCATTTTTTATGAAGATTAGGTAATTTATACGTCCCATTAATGAATAACTTTTGGTATTTACAACAATGTCACTCCCCCTCCACTATAAAAAGGAAACGACTCTACCCCTTCCTCACTCCTATGAATCAACATTGTATTATCAAAAATCTAAAAATATAGTCTCATAAAATCCCTCCCATTTACATATAGGAATTATTATGGGAATAAATTCACCTAATGAATCCCTTTGGTTCAATCTAAAAGGGGATATATGATTAAGATGTAACATTTTCCCTCAAACTCATTTACATTATTTGTTTCTCCCCCATTCATTTAATTTTATTACATGCTTTTATTAAATCATGATTATACTAAATATACACATTTTTTGTTATTATATGGTTTAAAACTAAACTTACACACACTGCTATCTAATAGGTAATGATCATACTATTTATGTGTACTGTGAACTACTGCCTCACAGAACCATGATTGTTCATTTTTCCATTACCACCTCTCATGGTGGACATTATGATGGAAAGTCTTTTTATATATAATATATATGATATATATATAGATAATATCTTTATTCCTCTTTAATTTTTTTATATCCTACCTGTATAATTTACATAGTGTGTAAATACGATAATTTCATTTGAGTAAGTGTGGACTACCACCCCCTCAAAGCAATGTGACTTGTCCATGTCATACATGGGATGTATAAAGGGTGGTATTAATAAAACTATGTAACATATATAACATATATATGATACGGTACTTATAATATACATATATCATTTACCTTTAATTATTTTAGTACCACAATGAAATGAATGTAGTGTTCATGCATATGTACGGCCTACCGTCTCCATGAATGGTGTATTTCATTTCTTATATCCAAACATTATGGATTATTCTAAATTCATATATACATAATATATATGATAATTAAAACATGGTTTACATTCTTAAGATATTAAATTCTGGTATATGAAATAGTAATAACAAATATCAAGTCAAAATATACTTTAGAAAACTAGGCAATTAACACCAGAAATAGTTAAAACAATCAAGGATTATTAACAAATGAGTAATAATACATTATCAATATATGATATATAAAATAATAAACAATATTATTGTTTGGTTATAATGTTATTAAAATATTTTCAAATACTTTACATTATGATAAATATCACAAAAGAAAATTATGGTTATGGTATGAGAAATTTGTCTCAAATTACATTATATTAAGTCTTATTTTTTATTGTGTACCAATTCACTCTTATTTAGTTTATATACTAACCTTAAAATGTTATATAATGAATATAATTACTCTAATAATATTATAACATTAATTTAATATTATTCCATCATGGGTATTTTGAATCAAAATTTTCAAATTGGAATTTAACACTTTGGAATGTTTAAAGATTATTCTCCTAAAGAATGATCTTAATGATTATCCTTTCAATGTCACTTCCTTTTATGATTACTAACATTATCTTAAAAAAAATATTTATTTTAATCTTTTTTTTAATTTTACTTTATTATCCATATTATCCTACAATTTATATTATTATTTCCTAAACCATGTATCTTTTGTACTTATAGTGTTCATTTGATTGTTTTTGGATTGACAGGGGAATTATTGATAAATCTATATCTTTTACTCAATACAGATATTTGATAAGGTGTATAATTTTTTTGTTAAATACATTAATATATATGAGTAATTATCTATATAGGTATGAATTGTTTGGATAATCATTGTAGATAGCCCCTCGATGCATCTGTATTCTCATGATACGAAATAGTTGACCAAAATATATGGGTTTTAACCTAATAGCTAAACCATCTTATGAAAGGTCTTGACGGTAATAGTTTCACGTACCTAGGAAAAATGGAATCCAATAATTAATAATTTACCTCATTTATTTTTAGTTATTATTCATCTATGATATTTTTCATCATCATATCTATAGATGCATTTAATTATAAATTCATTGATTAAATGGAATGTGTTTCACTTTCTTTCATTGCATTATTGAATTTCCCTTGCCTAGTTATTTTAATGAAATGTGTTATCAGTAATTTACCTTCCCGTGTGTATTTATTCTCATGGATCCATTGTTTCTTCTTCTTTACTTACCCATAATAAGAATTTGGTCTAACCCATATTATGTTTAATTTCCCCAGGTTAGGAAGAAAAAATATTTGAATAAGCATTCAAGGTGAAATTTATTTCTTTTTATTATGAATCATGTTTGTATTTCTTATTTCCCAATGCTTTAGGGGTATCATGTATGTAATATGGATTTCTAATACTTCAAAAATAATTGGTCCTTCAATATTTGATTCCTTGTAATCAGGCCAATGTAATAAAATAATGCATCGGCTCCGGGCATCTCAGGTTTGGGTGTTACAGTGCCGACTCAGCACCTAAATCCAAAAATACTATTTTAAAATTTTCAATGTTACATAATGAAAAAATAGATTCATTACTCATAATATCACCAATTCCACATCACTACATGATCTTCCTTTATCCAATGATATTTTATTATACTATTGTTTAAAAGATAATTATATTTTCAAGTTAATTATCTAATTGACTCATATTATAAGGGTGTATAGGCTTAATATATTCATTTATAATCTAAAATTAACTATGATTAATGAATTTTTATAAGTTATCTAGTGGGGATATAAATCTATATAATTAAAGTAGACAATTTTATAGAATAATCGTTTTTTAGGTGTAAATATTTAATGTTGAACTAGCTATTTGGAGGTTGGGAGTCCATTCCATTAAATTTTGGGATAGTCTGAGAAGAGTGAAATTTTTCGTTCCTAGTATGTTTTTGTATCTTATATCTCACTCGTTTCATTGGAGTATGACTCTCCATTTACTAAAACACAATATGTATGGATCCTCAACTAATAGTTTTAAATTTGAAGTGGTTTTTCTGTGATAGATTTGGTCGGGCGGTCCGTGTCTTTCTAGATATATTTGGTAGTTTTCTTCAATGATGGATAAAGTTAATTATTTATTTTATAATATTATCTATATGCCTATAGAGTTATCCAATATTTATTTTTTGAAATAAATGGTTTTTTGGAATTAATATTCCTTCCTCTTCGTCAATTATGACACTAATCTGTATCCTATATTACGTTGTATTTTAAGCATCTTCTCTAAAATGATGTGTATATAATTCCTTTTCATAGGGATTGAAATGCATAGGCAGAATAAATTGGGTTTCTTTTAAATTCATTTTTTAATGAATCTATTTTTTTAGTGTTAATTTTCCACTATGTATTTTTAATCACATTAGGTGTGCAGATGATTTAAATTTTTATTTTATTATAACTCCTTAATGAAACATTATGAAAAAATTTGTTTTTTAATTCCTTTTATGAATATTATTTTATAAAATCTATTATACAATGAACATAACTCGTTATTCTGTCATATTATTATAATGTTTCCCTTCTACATTATAGAGAAATATCATATAAAAAAGTAGTATAAACTATATCTATCATATTTTATATTCAATATTCTGTGTTTTCTATAATTATTCCATAAAAATATTGAGTCAAACCTTTCATTAATTAGTTTTTTAATGTACAGTTTTTCCTATTATTAGTATTCAAAATTGACATCTATGATAAATTTAAAAAAAATCAAAAACTCTCTTTCATAGTGTTTTTATAGAGACAAGTGAATTTTTTTAATGAATTTAAGACCGTAAAAATAATAAATCATATTAACTATCAATATCCTGAAGTCTTATAACATGAATTTATAAAATTCATCGACAAATATAGTCTTTCTCCCACTTAATATGATGTCACAAACATAAACGATTTAGAAAAAATTCCCTTCAATTATTGATTTTATATAAAGGATGTGATGAAAAAAGTTATATTTTTAAGTAAAACATACCCTTTTATGAGTATAAATTGTCATACATAGTCTATGGTGTTTTTCTATGTTGTAAAAATCATTTATTCATTGTATTAACTTTTTTAACCAATAAAAATTATAAAACTGACTAATTGTTCAATATTAACATACACATTATAAATTTCATTAGTGATTGCAAATTTTCTACCAATTTTACAGACATAAAATTATTTATAGATAGAAATTACAATGAATCATCATATTATATCAAGATATTTTATTGGTAAAACTGATTCTTTAGTATTTATGCATTTGAATTAAGTATATGCCCAACTTAAAAAAACCTTTATTCATGGCCCTAATCATATTAATTTATTAATATCTATTTCCTTACATTGATATTTTAATCATTTTTTTGTTTAAAATCATCCATAATACAATTTTCCTATTCTAATATTTCTCATAGATTATATATTTTTACTATTATTCATCATTTGAAAATTCTTCAAAATAAACTATCTCAATCATTTATGATATAATAGTTTCCTCAACACTCAATATTATATTTGTTTGGGTTGGTATATATTTATATCTAATGATATTTGATTCATAAATTATTTCCCTTCTCATTATGCATTGTTTCCCAAAATGACTCTTCTAAATTAAATCATTTTCCTCTAATCTAGACTTATAATTCTATTCGTTAACTACAATTTTAGTGCCTCAAGAATTTTTTTCAAATTCATATTCTTCTTAATAAATTTACTGAAATTTATATTTTCAAAATATAGCCTCACACTATCCTAAATAAAATTGTAAATTTAAAAATCATTTGTCTTGTAAAACATATTATTATAGAATTTATGGTCATTTTTATTTATTGAGTATCCATGGAAATTTCATTCTTCAATTGAATCATAAATTTTTTTATTAGTTTGTCTCATATTTTTAAAATAAAAGTTACCTCAAAAAACTCAAAAGTATTTCAATTTTATCTGCATTATAAGATTCAATTTTTGTAGTATTATTATTTTTTTGGACCAAACGAAACCAAATTTTGAGAAAAAACTACATGTTTAAAATTCATATTCCAATAATGTATTAAAATACTATACCTAATGTGTAACAATTTTTAATTTTGTTCATATAATAATTTTATCAATTATAACCCTATTTTATTTTAGAGTATTCACTAGTGACTTCTCATGTTTAATTCCACGTTTCAATGAATTTTTTAATTTCTATTGATTTATATTTTCTTCTATTGTTATATTAATTAATTTGTATTGATCTTACTACTATAATTTTTCCCTTCTATGCAATATCATGATGTACTCTATTATATAATTTTTTGTTTAAATGTAAAAGTTCTGATAGATCATACTATAAGATACAACAAAATATTTATTTGAATTTATCTATGAGTTCTTTTATGTTACATTGGACATCAAACATTAATTTCAACTTGTAAAATAAAAATTAAGGATGTTTTTCTATTTCTTCCTTTATAGTTTTCAAACCACAATTCCACCCATATATGGATTGGAATTTTTTCCTCAATCCTTAATCTAATTTTGAGTATTAATAATATTCCATAAAATTGAATTATATTATATTACATGATAATGTATGTAAACATAATACTTGTGAAATAAATTAATTTTCCCTACCATATTGAGAAGTAAAATGTTCTATTATCATTTAAGAAATTTAGTATTGTTATTAATTTTATATATTTTATAATAGAATTTCTGATGTGTCCCATGATTAGGTATCACTTCTAAGTGACTGTAAATTTTAGTCCCATTTCTAAAAATTTAATTATTCTCAATAGGTTATATCAAAGTTGATACATGTCCAATTATTCAATATTTTATTAATTCAAATCCTAAAAAATTCATAATTACATTGACATTAATTTTCAAACCACCTTAAATAAATGAAATAATAGTACCATCAAAAATTCCCAACACATTCTTAAACAAATTAATTTTTTCAATCATGGAAAATAAACACCAACAATCATTGATGGAAATGTTGATTTTGGGAATTATTGATGGTACTATTATTTCATTTATTTAAGGTGGTTTGAAAATTAATGTCAATGTTTTTATTTCTATTAGAAAATTTGTTTCCTCAATTAACATTTAACATCTTATTAATTACTATTATGATATTTTGTGATGAGTTGAATATGACTTTAAATCCATTATATGTGAGGTGTTTTAGAATTTTATCTTTTTTACGTGACTATCACAACTATTTAATTAATCATTCTGGAACATAAGTTATCTAAATCTATATAGAATATATTTTTCTAGAGAATAAAAATTCTTATTTTATTCTTATAAATATTCTTTGTAACATTATTAATACCCTTAATTTTATTAAATTATGATGTGTTCTTATCATTAACCTATTTTTGGATGGTTAACTTTTTTATCTATATCCATACATATTACTATTACTATGTCCTACAAAATTTCGTTAAATAATACAACAGGGTGTTGTTAAAAAAGTGTATTTCTCATGGAATGTCATCTATGGACACATTCCAATTATTCTTTAATTCCCTTCTTATAGTCATATAAAAAATCATAGAAAATTAAAAACATTATAAAAATTTATTAAATAGTTTAAATATTGTAAGAACCTGGTTTTTTACTTAAGTATGGACCCTTTATATTTTTGTATAAATCATTAATTTAGATCTAATATGGTTTACTAATGGGTTAAAAAAGGTTTTATGGGTGTCTGGGGCTTATTATGATCCCAGAAAACATCTTTTTTGGAAAAAATTCTTGGCACAAGGTTTAGATTAAACCATACAGGAGTGCCACACCATTTGGAAAACCATGTGGATTATGTTTTTTAGACAGAGCTACCTCACATGGTTGGTGTATGGTCATGTAGCCTAATCATACATGTCCACTTCTACTAGGGTAATTTTTCATGGTTTCTCGAACCATTCACATACCATTTTTATGGGTAATTTTACAAAATTTACCTTAATGACCTATTAAGCCACCTCTTCTTCCCTAATATGATTTTCCAACAAGATTAACCTAAATTGCTCTCATTTTGTATCCCTTTTAATATATAATGTTGGAATCAAGATATCCCCTTCATACAGGGTCTGATCCAGTATTTTTTCAGCTAGTTAGAAGCATAATAGTATGTACTCGAGTCCTCTTGAGTCGTTCTCATTCTCGATTACTCTCGACCGAGTTATCGAGGAATGAGTGTTTTTATATATTTTTTATATTTACTGTGATTCCATCCATATTAATGGAAAATACCAAAGGATTATAGTCATACAAGACTATGGTGGGTGGTCTATAACTCATCCCTCGTGTTTTCTGATTTTTTAATTATCGGGTGGGGCCCACCGATTTCATCGGGTGTCGTTTATAGAATTAATATTACATGATCATAATTGTTATATAGTATGGTTATGATCTTTCGAATTTGGTGACTAGTTGTTAGTGGTGACACCCATAACTCAATCATTTCCATGTTGAAGGTTATTCCATATTTTTTGTTTAGGGTTTGGGCATGTTTGTGCCACCGTTCAGGTGTACCTTGTCTTGACCTTTCTAAGGGTTAGATTTTCTATTTTAAATGGATTTTTTTATATTGTGAATTTCATAATTGAAAGTACCATGTACACTCACCACTTAACCAATCATAGGTAAGTTATTAAATTTGATAATAAAATGTGAAATGTGAATTGGAATGTATATTAAGAATATAACTTAGCCATAAATGTAATTAAACTGTTGGTTTCATATCCGTAATACCCCTATCCACATTAATGGATGATAGCATAATGAACCTTTAATATGGAATAATATTTAATTGGATTAAATTAATGGTTTCATGATATTTGGGATTATCACACTAATGAAAGGAAATTCTTGGACCAAATGACTTGATTAAAATGTTTGCATACTACTAGGAATCATCACACTAATGAAAGTAAATTCCTGAACCAAATGACTTGATTAAAAATGTTGCATGTTACTTGAACATATCACACTAATGAAAGGAAATGATTTAACTAAATGAAATATTACATGGCTTCATAATTGAATATAAATGTCCTGACTCGAGCTCACCTTGGATTCTGATTGGAGAATGTCATGAGAAATTGGGGACCCCATTCTGATTCAAGGATACAACTTACATAGGTTGATACCCACCTATATCTTGATCCTTTTTTGTTCTTGTATGACTGGTATGACACCATAAGATCCTTTAATATTATCACAGGAAGCCTTGGATACACTCCTTTAATCCATCGTTGATAAGTAGGTTCCATGGTTACAACCCATAGGGCCCTATCTCTGCTTATCCTGATTTTACCTTGGATGATCACATTGTATTCAGTAGGAATCATAATGTATAATTACATGGACTATGCTTACTGGATTAAAATATTACCCAGGCCAGCCCACAGTTATTACTATGTTGGAGACACTTGTGGTCTACATCGCCTTGGTTATTACCTTGGGACATCACTATTAGATATCATTACATGTTTCCTTGTTACAACATGGAACCTTTGAAATTACTAACATTTGAATTGTTTATAAACTACTAATAGTCATATAATGAATTTTTTATAGGTTCAGACACTAACCGAGGGCTGACGTATGTACATGGGTATTTAGTTATATTGTTTAACTTTACCTTATATATTAATCCCTGCACACTGTTACATTTCCATTGCACAGGCCAAAGGTTATGGACACCTTTGGTCGTGGCCCACTAGTATTTATCTCACACCATATCTAGGCCCCATTTTGAACCTCTACTAGATTTCATGGTTGCAGGTGTCGATAAATTGAATCATATGACTTCAAACACTTGATTTCATGCTATTTATGAAGGAGGTTGATAGTAGATAACCGAGTTGGAGATCGGGATGATTGGGAAAGTATTTGATTACATTTATTCTTTTGTAGAACATGATATGTCTTTATTATTGTATCTATGTCTTCTATTTTTCTAGTGTCATGACATATCATATGTTGTTGAATTATGTTCCAGTTGTTTCAGTTATTATTAATGTTGTCTATATTTTTCCATTGTGTCTTCTATTTTCTAATATTTCCTTTTATATTTACTCATGTTTACTTTCATCCACTACACTATTCATTGGTAATGAGGGCACAATTTTCCCATGGAATCACCCTAGGCCCTCCCTTCTTGTTGGTAGCCTCTGTCGTTCAGGGAGATGCACTTGAACAATGTGAACCACGGGTCTCATAGAACCTGTTAAGTGGCATCTAGGCCTGGGACTTCACAATGTGGTTTCATAGGATTTTCTTTTCATGTTTTACTATTTGTATACAATATACTAGAGATTAAGAATTCTTGGTAATTTTTTATAAAACAAGCTTAGTCAACGTGAACAAAGGTTTGGGGTAAAAACCATGCTGCTAAAATTATAATTATTGTTATACTTTTGCCTACTACAATTGATATTATTTCACTATTGGGTGACACACATGTTGTGTTGATTTGTTAATTGTTAATCTATTTGGGGATTTTCTTTCATCCTTGGTTTTGTGATTTGAGGGAAATAATCATTATCTCATGCATCATTATATGGACCTAGAATTCACATTTCATGCATATTTCCATTCCATATAGGTGTATTTCACTACTTTTCATTACTTGATATGCATGTGATTGTTGAGTGAGACTATGATAGTTAGCTTATGCTTGTATTAATTTTTTTTGTGACTAAGTGATTTATTGTCTCCATTCATGATTTTATGGTCCACCATGGGTTGGGGTGAGTAATTTATCGAGTCGAGCCAGTTTTATATAAATAAATGCATTATTTCTAGTGATAGGTCTATGAGAACTGATTCTTAAGAAATTACTATCTATTATAATGTGAATCGTGACATATAAAATGATATGGTTTCACATATTTATCCTACCTTATCATATTTATGAAAGGTAAACGAGCGAACCTGGTAATTTAATGTTAATTGGAATGAAACATATACTTGAGAACTTATAGATACCTAGACATCTAAGTAGGTAGTTGGGGTAGTATTCCTTTTTTGTAAAATTTTATGCATTCAGATTCCCCTAGTGGTGCTATATTTTTTCTTAATTATGATTTAACGTGTGTTCTTGGCCATTGTAGAAAAATTACACCATGATTTCCTCATATCATATTCCAAGAGAGTGGTGATGACCAAGCTCTAGAAATTTTAGGTCCTAAGCTACCAGTCTAACCTTCAAGAGTTCCACTTGAGGAACCACCTGTTGTACCTAATATGCGCACTGATTCCCATTTTCATGATATTTTCTTACGTCTGATGCAGTCCCTGACCGGCGATCCATGTCTTACTCCTACGATGGTTGATCATACTCATGAGTTCCAACCATATCATCATTTTACCTTTTTAAGGGATGGTGGTCCATAGGCTGTTATGTCTTAGATTAAAGACACCCTATCTATCTTTAAGAATTTGGAGATGAATCTAGAGTAGAGGTTCAAGCATGATACTTAAATTTTTTAGGATTAAGACAAGCATTGGTGTGATGTGATGTTATAGGTCGTTTGTCATCAGGACATGTTATGGGTTTATTCCAGACAGCCTTCTATGATAAATTCATTCTTCAAACACTAAGAGATGATATAGCCATATATTTTATGCATCTTAATTTGGATTTTATGTATGTTATGGAGTATTCAGCGTGTTGTATAGAGTTTTATCACTTTTCACTATATCTTCCCAATGATGAGATTAAGCATGATTTTCTCTTTGAATATGGGCTCTAATATTCCATCTGTATGTAGGTGAATGTATTTTTTCTACCTTCCTTTTCCGTAATATTCCATTAGGCTCTTATAACTAAGCGTAACCTGAGGGAAAGAAATAGTACTAGATTTAACGGATCAGTGTCACATTAGGCCAGTTGATATTCCAGTAGTAGAAATCATTACCTCGAGGTTTCTTGTAAGGGAAGTGACAACCAGAGTATTTGTTTAGATAGCTTTGAAGTTTTTCAACATTGTGGATGATGAGGGAACAAGAAGTCTTAATGTGATATAGAATCAATAGAGTGTTGATCTTGTGACCATATCGGGTATCTCTTGTGTTTCTACAGGACGTTTCCATCTTCCTTTAGTGGAAAAGGGTTCGCACCAGCTCCATTTTCAGGAAAGGGTTCGTTTATACTTTGTTAGGAGGGAAGATGGATAGGTCTAGCTAAGGAGGTGATCATGGTTGTGGTTTCTAGATCCCTGATCACCATCAGTGCCAATATAGTAGTTTTTATCATGTTAGTCCATCTATTATACAGGTTCATGGATCAGTCTAGTTTCGTGCACTACATCCAATGCCCGAGGATTAAGCTATGGGAAAATCTACAATACAATGTAATGTTATTTTGATATTTTCCATAGTTTCTAATTTATTTGATATAGGTGCTTCAAACTCCTTATTCTATTTGTCTATTGTGGAATTTCTTAGACTGATCATATAGTATTACTATGGTGTAATGAACCTATATACATCATTATGGGTACAAATAGAGGGTATACACCAGTGTAGGGAAAATCCCCTTGAGGTAGGCGATTACCATTTCTTATGTATCCTCTTCATTCTCGAGATGACAAGCTTCGATGTAATTCTGAGAATGGACTGGTTAGTCCACTATCATGGTTTTATAGACTACTGTCATAATATGGTATCGTTTCATCACCTGAGGGAATAATTTATCTATATAAGGGTGAGTGGGATGTTAAAGATAGTAGTGTAGGACCAGAGCATCATGGGCTAGCTCGAGTGACCACCTAGATTTCAAATCTCTTCATGTAGGATCAGGATTTACGTCAAGTTGATTTCGATCGAGTTGTGGATTGTTTATGGGATTTATTTCCTGGTGATTTCCCCAGATTACCTCTAGAGATAGAGAGGTAGTGTTTAAAATCTATCTTGTCATAGGAGAATATCTAGTGCCCATTCCTTCATATAGTTTGGGACCTACAAAGCTTTAGGATATCATGTAATAGTTTGAGGATCTAATGGAAAAAGGTTTTATATGGCCTAATACACCCTATTGGGATTATCCCATGATTTTTTCCAAGAAGGTGGATGTAACCTTATGTCGATGCATGGATTACAAAAGGCTGAAACAACCTATGGTAAAGAAATGGTATCCAAAACCTTGAATAGAAGATTTATTCAACTATATCTATTGAGAAAAGGTCTTATCCAAGATCGAAATGATATTGGGTTATTATCAGGTGTGTTTCAGGCCATCAGACCTACCTTGTACATATTTTCATAGCAGGTATAGTTTGTATGAGTAAATTGTTATTCCTTTCAGTCTTACGAATGCACCCTCTATTTTCATGTATCTGATGAATAGTGTTTTCCACCCATATTTGGACTCTTTTTCTGTGGTATTTGTGGATGACATCATGGTGTATTCTCACACTCGTAGTGACCATGAAAAACATCTTGATATCATAATGAGTACACTAATAGAGCATCAGTTTTATTCCAATCTTGCTAAGTTTCAGTTCTATATTGACAAAGTTCAATTATTGGGTCATATAATATCAGAATCAAGAGTATCTATTGACTCAGAAAAGGCTAGTGATGTAGTTTCTCGGGAGATGCACAAAAACTTGTTTGATATATAGTGTTTCATGGGGCTATAATGTTATTATAGGTGTTTCATACAGTACTTCTCACATCATTCATCACCTATTACTATTCATATACAGAAGGGTGTCAAGTTCATATAGTCAGAACCATATGAGAAATCCTTTCATGAGATGAATGGGAGGCTTGTTTTGGTACCTAGTTTGACTCTTCCAAAGATATAAATAGGTTATACCATATTCTATTATGCATCAGGCATCATCCTAGGATAAGAGCTGATGCATGAAGATAGAGTTGTTTCATATAGATCTTGGTAGTTGAGGAATCCTTAGAGATATTACCTAATTCACAACCATGAGCTAGTAGCAGTTGTCCATGCCTTACATTGTTGGAGACATTATCTATTGGAAGATCACTTTGTGGTGTACATGGAGCACAAGATCCTCAAATATATCTTTTATCAGTGTGACATGATCCTTGGACAGTGTATATGGGTCGCACATCTACAATCCTTTTATTTTTAACTTTATTATACACCCAATAAGGTAAATGTAGTTGATGATGCACTAATTTGGAAAACTCAGGCACAAGCTGTATAAGAATCTAGTGATTAATGAAAGTTAATGGCCCTATTTTCTGAGCTCCATCTACAGTTTCAAGGTAGTCACGAGCAGTCTTACCTCTCACCTTTGACAATTAACTCTTCTATCCTTGAGAAAGTGTAAAGTAAAAAATTTTAATATCCTGAGGGATTGGTTCTATGTGAGATTATTTTATGAGATAACCCACCCTAGGATTGTTCTGTGGACAAAGACGGTATCCATCATCTACATGAATGTATCTGGGTACCTATATATATAAGAGAGGAGTTGATGAAAGAGTCTCATGATTATTAATGGGAAATTCATCCAGGAATCTTGAATATGTATTGAGGAATGAGACACTATTATTGGTGGCCTGGAATTAAAATTTAGATAGAAGGATTTATCACTAGGTGTTCCACTTACCTGCAAGTGAAAGAGGACCACCAAAGACATGCAGGATTGCTACAGCCACATCCAGTCCTGGAATAGAAATGAGAATATGTTACCATGGATTTTATATTTTGAATACCTAGGTCACTGAGGGGTAGCGTAGAGGTTTGGGTTTTCATTAACCAACTAATGAAATCATCCCACTCGATACCTTTTTGGGAAACATTCTCATTAGATTAGAAGGGAGGATTGTATGTCTATGAGATTCTAAAAATCCACGAGGTACCTCATACTATCATTTCAGATAGGGATGCTCATTTCAAAAGACGGTTCTAGAAGGGGTTGAAAAAGGATATGGGAACACAAGTTCTTCTAAGTATAGCTTTTCACGCTCAGACCGATTGACAATCAGAATGGGTAATATAGGTTCTAGAGTATTCACTCCGAGCATATGTCCTTGATTTCAGTTGTTCATGGGAGAAATATATCCCTCTCGTCAATTTCATAAATAATAACAAATTCAATGTTACATTTCATTGGTATAATTTTTATTCCTTGTATGGTAGGTCATTTCATTCACCCATGTGCTAGCTGGAGGCTGGTGAGGCAGCCCTACTAGGTCCTCATCCTATTTAGGAGACTTTGGAGCAAGTTTAGGTGATCAAAAAGTATATGACTACTGCTCAGTCAAGACCAATATCTTAGGCTGATCATCGTCGATGACCTCTATAGTTTGAGGTCGGGGAACATTTTTGCTTTCTTAAATTATCACCCAGGCATGGGAATAGACAGTTACAGATGCAGGGAAATATGTGGACGTAATATGTAGGGTCATTTGAGATTCTAGAGATAATCATGCATGTATCCTATTGGTTACTACTACCTCGTAGGTACCGTTCCATGCATGACATCTTTCTTGTTTCATAGCTTCACCATTATCATGATAATCAGTATCATTCCTTTGATCTCGAGGAAGTTGACTTATTTGTTGATTCTACCTTTGAGGAGTATCCAGTACACATTTTTTACAGGAGCACAAAGGTTCTCTGAGGTCAGTCTCTCCCTCTAATATGGGTTTTTTTTGCAGCAGGGTCACATGTGGGATGAAACATGGGAGCGGGTAGCTGACTTACATGTCCAAGGGACATAGTTGTTCTTAGTTGGTGTTTATACACCCTTGGAAGGTGAACTTGGGGATATTTTCTTTTAAGGGGGAAGATTTTAAAAACCCGATTTTTCACTCAGGTACGGATCCTTTAAAGTTTGTTCTAAATATTTACTTTGGACCTAATATGGATGCTTGTGGGGTTAGAAGAAGTTTTAGGGGTTTTTGAAGCTTGTTAAAAGTGCAGATGGTGTCTTTTTTGGACAAATAGTCCTGGAGCATGGTTTAGAGTAAACCATGCGGGAGTGCCTCACGGTTTGGAAATCTGTGCAGATTTGGTTTTCCGGATTTATCCACCTCGCACATTTGGTGCAAAACCATGCCTCCTAACCGTTCATGTTCTCTTCTACCTAGGTAATTACACACGGGCCATTTTTCTATGTAATTTTACAAAATGTCCCTTAATGGTACATTATGCCACCTCTTCATCCCTAATATGATTTTCCAGTGGGATTAAACAAAATTAGTATCATTTGGGATCCCTTTGAATATTTAGGGTATTAATCAAGAGATATCCTTTTTCCTAGATCCAATTGAACTTTCGTTCATCACGTTGGATGTGAAATAGTAAGTACTTGAGTCCTCATGAGCTGTTCTCCTTCTCTTTTGTTCTCGATTGACTTATCGGGGTATAATCATTTTTCACGTTTTCATATTTATACTATAATGTGATTCATATCATGGTAAAATACTGGAGGATGACAGTCATATAATCCTATAGTCGGTGGTCTTTAACGAAACCCTCAATTTTTCATATTTTCGAATTGTCGTGTGGGGCCCACCAATTTCTTAGAGTGTCATTTATAGAATATATATTCAATACTTATATTGATTAGAACCATATGGTTATGATATTTCTAATTTTGTGATTTTTTTACTAGTGTTTACAACCACAACTCAATCATTTTCATGTCGAAGGTTATTCCATATTTTTTATTTCGTGTTTTGGCACGTTTGTGCCACCATTTGGGTGTGCCTTGGAATGACCATTCCAAGGGTATGATTTTCTATATTAAATGGATTGGATTATATTTTAAATTATATAATGGAAATTAACATGTATTTTTACCACTTTACCCATCTAGGGTAACATCTTAAATTTGATAATAAAATTTGAAATATGAATTGGAAGGTATACTAAAATATGACATGGCCTTAAATGTAAATGAAATATACGTAGCGTATCCATATTACCCCGTACAAAAAATAATGTAAGGTAGAGGAATGAACCGTGAATATAGAACATTCTTTACATATATTAAATGAATGTTTTCTTTCCACATGACCTTGTTATACTAATGATATAAAAGGTTTGAACCGAATGACATGATTAAAATGGTTGCATGCTACTTGGCCTTTTCACAATAATGAATGGAAAGGCATCAAAAAAAGAATTGATTAAAAAGGTTGCATGCTACTTGACCCTGTCAAACTAATGAAAGGTAAGAAATGAACTGAATGAAATATCATATGACATCATAATTAAATATAAGTGGCCTAACTCGAGATCGCCATGGATTCTGATCAGAGAATTCCATGAGCACTTGGGGATCCCATTTTGATTCAAGGATACGACTTGTATGGGTTGATACCCACCTAGATCATGATCCCTTTATATTCGTGGATTCCCAATATAAAACAGTTGGATCACTTCATATTATCATAGGATTCCTTAGATACACTCTTTAGATCCGGAATTGACAAGTAGGTTCCGTGGTTAATGCCCATAGGGCCCTATCTCTTCTTATCCTCGTTTTACCTTGGACAATCACCTTGGATTCGGTAGGAACATTATTGTGTAAACCTTAGACTATGGTCCTTGGATTAAACTCTTACCAAGGATAGGATATAGTTATAACTGATTTGGAATCCCTTTAGGTGTATGTATCCTTGGTTATTACTGTGGGACACTACTATTAGATATTATTACAGGATTCTTTATTACAACTTGTAGCATTTGCAATTGAAAAAGTATTACTTGTTTATAAACTAGTAATAATCAGATAATGAATTGGTTGTAGTTTCACACACTAGCTAAGGTATAAAGAAGGTACTTCGGTATTTAGCCACATTGTACTTCTTTACCTTATATATGCATGCCTTCACACTATTACATTTCCAATACACGGGTTGGAGTTTATAGACATAGTTGGTGGTGTCCCATTGATATTTATCTCAAAAACTCTCCGAGTTCTGTTAGGTACCTGTATTAGATTATATGGTCGCAATTGTTGATTAAGGGAAGCATAGGGCTTTGAACACTAGATCGCCTGCTATTTAGGATGGAGCTTGACAGCAGATGACCGAGTCGGATCTCAGGATTCTTAGGATAGTATTTGATTCCATTTATTATTTTTTGGAAAAATTTATTCCTACTTTATTGTATCCATGTTTTCCAGTTTTCTAGATACATGACATATCATCAGTTGCTAAATTCTATTAAAGTTGTTTCATTTATTGTTATTGTTGTCTCTATTTGTCTGATGTGCCCCCAGTTTACTAAAATTCCTTCTGTTATTTACCCATGTTTACATTTATCTATTGTGGTACACTTTGGTAAATAGAGAATAATATCTCCACAGACACACCATAGGCCCTCGCTACTAGTTGGAAACCTCTGCTATTTAGAAATATGTGCTTGAGTATATGTGGCCCACCAGGCTCGGGTCACCTGTTAAGTGGAATCTGTGTCTGCGATGTCACAAATATAAACCTAGTTAACAAAAAATCTCAAATAATATAATCATACAACATATTTATCATAAAAGATAATCTAAATCACATATAATAAAATCGAACGAGTTAAAAATAAAAATATAGGTCTTATAATATAATGTAAAAAGAAAATAAAATATACAAAGGTATTCTCATAATATATGGTGAAAATTCAAGGTTTACTCACACAGAATTAGATCATGGATCACTCTATATATACCTATTATAGAATTTCATTATGAATTTTCATAATCCACATCCCATGAAATATTACTGTGTAACTATGGTTTTAAACTATTTTATAATTCTAAAAATCAAAATTTCAAAAAATAATATTATAAACTCAATATAAATATCAATAAAACTTTTTTTAATAAAAGCAGACAAAAATTGACCAAAATAGACTAGATTCAATGGGAGATTACAAAATATACAAAATAAAATGTGGAACACCATTAATAATATTTTCAATATTATATTTACTAATGTCTCATTAAGTTTCAATTATCCATTAACTTATTAATCATGAAATCAAAAATTATATAATTAAAGTGGGTAGTAATAACAATTGATAATTATCTAAACCAAATATCATACCTTCAGACATTACTATGTATTTCCATTGGAATCATGTACATTCTTAACCACCAAATAATAGCAAAAATATCAGTAATATGAAAAATATAATAAATATATTACACTCTTAATATTAGACCTCTTTTATTTATTTAAGAAATTTTCAATGTAGAAACAATATATTATATTTTTCATTGATAATGAAATTAATACTTTTAAAATAATATAATTTTATTGTGAAAATTATCAAATAATGTCAAAGAATCAAATAAATGTAAAATAAAACTATTTTATAGTTATCTAAACCTCCTATAAACCATATAAAATTATAAGATATATATATATGACATCCAATGTAACACCCCAAGATTTTTTTAGATATATTATTTTTAATTTCATTGATGTCTTCTATTGTACACCATGATTAGCTTGTACGATATGCAGCACCGTATTAGCTTGTAGTAAACGCAACACTATTCTTGGCTCATCTTACACACAATTTCATGTTCATTTTGATGAAATTATTATACGCAACATTAAGTATAGATTTTGTTTATTGTATAAATGAAATAAGTTTTTATTATGTTATACGCAACACCAAAGGGAGCATCCACTACACGCAGCCCTGACTTGGCTTACATTACACACAATCGTGACCTTCCTCGATAGCTTGTGTAGTACGCAATACCGTGTTTCCCTAAACAACAATATATTGTTATAATATTATTATGAACTAGATGTTATGAATAGTATTAACTAAAATTTAAATTTTATAACATTATTATTCATTTTACACTTTTTCAAGAACATGGTGTTAGAACGAAATAAATTTTTCAGGTAAAATAAGTATTTTTCAAAAAAATGCAGTTTTGCCACCTTTTGAAGGCGCACCCACATTAAATTTATTTTTCGACATGTTTATATATTAAATTTGACAAAATAAAATTCTTCTTTGTAATCGGGATATAAAAATTTACTCTGGATAAATTTTTTATATTATATTGATAACTTTCATATTTTAATGAATAGTAAAAACACGCTATATTTTAATTAAAAATAACTTTTTCCAATGCAATAATTTATATGGTTAAATTATAATATTTAATGGTTTTAAAGTACAAATATAATATTTTTTTTACAATTTAATATAATTTATGTCATTACCATTAAATTTATATTGAATTCATAGGTAAAAACATTTCAATCCTTGGCAATGTTTTAACTTTTAAAACCTGTTTTCTTTACAACGGGATTAATTTTAAATTAATCACTACAAATTCTGTGTTTTGAATTTTTAAAAATAGATTCTATATTTGAATTAAGTGGGTCCAAATTATGTTAATATGTTTCTTTTATTTTTTGATATTATGAATAATAACTATGGTAATTTTTATTTACAGCAGTTAAAGGTAAATCGGGTAATTAAGGGTAAATATAAGATTATAAAATTACCCTAACACATGCCAAAATAGTATTGGATGACTAAACGTCAACCCATATCAGATAAGGGTCCGAATAGATTAATTTTATGGACTCTGAAAGATGAAAATAATTTAATTATTATTAAAACAAAAGAAAATGACAACATGTCACTCTCTTAAAACTTATAAGTATAAATTTTTTTATTTAGTGATAAACTTCATGAAACTTCAAATATGAATATTATCCAAAAATATAATAAACGTATCTACATCCTGTGAATTTATTTATAATTTTTAGGGATTAAATAATTATCATTAAAGGTGATACAATAGTGATGTTGAAAATATTTTATTTATTGAAATATCAAATAAATGGTTTTAAAAATATTAAAATAAATATTATATGAACTATTTAATAATCTACACGAATTTTCTAGATAAATATGACATGTTATAAATATATTAAATATTTTATTTTGAATATATCTTCTATTTGGATTTTATTTAAATTCAAATAATTGAATAGTTTCAAAATTCACACTATTTTTATTTTATAAAAATAACATAATATAAAATTATTTAAAAATCACAAAAAAATTTAAAAAATATAAATTAAAGTTTATATGGTATAAAATGTCATATATTATCCAATTATGGAAAATTCACAACACATAAGTCATTATTTATAATAATTTAAAATTTAGAATCTTATTACCATAAATAAACTTAAATAGATTAAATAAGGATAAATCTAGTTGATAAGGTTTAAAATAAATTTCAAACATGTATAAATTATATTGGTTGATTATATTACAACCCTAGCTCATATAATATTAGAATATGAGCAATTGTTGGAGGTTTTTAAGTGGTTTTTATTATTATAAATTAATATTTCCAAAGGTGCCCCTCTCCTCCCTTATAAAAGGGCACCTCCTACCTCTCCTCTTCACAACACATTGAGACATAAAGCTCCACCAAACCCTGAAAATTTATCTTTCACACTTCCCTAGAAAAATTCCGGAGGTTCTAGTCTTCTCAAAATACCAACTCCAATCCCTTAGTTGGAATCTTAAAGGAGGTGCGTCGAAAAAGAGGTAATCTCTTCTACCGATTCATTCAAGTTTCATCCTTCTTCAACTTCCTATTATTTAGTTGTTTAATTGAAAATTAATACAATAAGTATCAATAATATACTAATAAGATATTATAAATATTAAACAACCCCGTTTAAACTTCTATCCATCCTACGGAACACCAAATCACCATGCATGCGTACGTACGGAATACCGTCTCCACGTCATGGTGTAATCAGTTTTCCCACAACCACCTTACTTGGATGGGTATAATGTTGTAAATAACAACTATATATGGTTATTATAACATCATGCGGATTCTGAGATATTATATCATCCACTCCAATTCTATTCAATAATTATGGGAATGATATCATCGATCGTGCGTACGTACGGACTACCGTCTTCACGAACTCGATGAGATTCATTTTTCCATGATTAACCATTCGAGTGTGATTATAAAGTATATATAAGAAAATAATGAAATATATTACATAATAATTATACTGTATTTATGTAAATACATGTTTCATTTGCTTAATTCCATTCAATTCAATAAGGGAACGAAAACAGCATTTATGCGTACGCACTGCCTACCGTCTCCAGGAACGGTGTATTTCATTCCATTTATCGATCTATCATATATATGTATATGCTGAATATATATTATATATAAATCATATTTTAAATTATGGAATTAAGTAAATCAGTATATAAGTAATAATATCAAGAATAACACATCGAAACGCGTATGATAAATGAAACGATTTTACCCAAAACGCTTCTTTAACATAGAATTTACAATAGGAAGGGTAATATAAAGTCATAAGTGAACCATATATGATATTATAACAATAAATATGATTATGTAATAATTCAATGACATTATTTAAATCATTATATAGAAGTTTCGAATACATATGAAGCATATCGGACATAAGGTAAGTGATAACTTTTCCAATCTCGTTTTTATCCGAGATTGTTTATTTTTCGTAAGTATTTACTGGGGTTATATTAATCATCAATGTCCCTAATTTCTAAAAATTGTTTCATGTACATTTAAATTTCTTCTTACCCATTTTTTACTTTTACTACATGTTATGTAAGGAATATTTATTTTGTTTACCATACGAGGTACTTTTTTACTTTTCCGGCAAAAGTACGAGAATAATGTTTTTTTACTTATATGGAATGAAAAGAATATCATGGATTCATAAAGCCATATTTTCATGATGATTCCTCTACAGGATTTCATGATTATTTTCAAAAAAATCCTTTTCTTTTAAAATTACATGGCATTTTTTGAAAAGAAAATGATTTTGAAGAAGAAAGGATATTTTCTTCAAGAATTCATTTCAAGTGTCCTGTCAAAACTATTTTCCATCTAAGATGACATTATTTAGTATGATTATGTTTAAAGTATAATGTCTCTATGATTTACATGGTTTCACTTTTCATATGATGAAATGATATCCAATTGTTTTATTTGGATTATGTAATGATGGGATGATGTTTATGAAACCTATTTTATTCTTTGGGTTTTGATGAATGATTTATGTTTATGTTGTGGCACATGTAAGAATGATTTCATTATGAGATGGGTGGGACCTATATATCCCTCCAATGCATTAGTTAAAGATTTATATCTCATGAGAAAGACATGTCTGGAATAGAAAGTTTTTACAATTTAGTGATACAGGACTGGAATGAGGATTGAACTCGATTCAGTAAGGGACTTTGTCCACTATGATGGTTTTGGCAGCAATGCCTTGGCTACTATGGAAATCATATCAAGTGCTTAATGGTTTTCCTAAATTATATGTTTTATTCCCATGCTACTTTATCATGATTGATGTTCCATTATGATATATCCCTTATGTACTTCCATGTTTTATGTCATTGCTCAATATTATGTTGTTTAAACATTATGTTCATGATTTTAAGTTCAAATGTATATGGTTTGTTTTATTTTCTCCATGCTTACCCTTAATGAGCATTTGAACTCACCCTTTATATTTTTTATTTTCCCCATGATATAAAAAAAGGTTTTAGGTAAGAAAACAAAAGGGGATGATCTTTATGGGAGATCTTGAAGATCTTTCACCATGATTAGAAGATTATGTTCCGAGTTTCCAAAGACACTAAACTACTACGATCCTTGAGTTTTGGTTTTTGTTAGGTATTAAGTATTACACAAATGTAATGTAATGTCCATGTACATAAAGCATTGGGTCTCTACTATTGGTATCAGAGGAAAGGTTTAGTTATCCTTTGGAAAATAGGATTCGAAAAACTTTAGTGAGATCCCTAGCGTTATATCAAAGGTATGTCTAGGGATGTCCCTAAGGTTAAGTATAAGTGTAATTAATAGTCCTAGAATTTTGGTAACGATAGTAGAATTTAACCTAATATGTTATATATTGAAGGTACTCCCACTTTATTATGTTGTTTTCCCTATCATGGTTTTTTCCTCTCACACTATTTTTTTTGGGTTTTAGACGATGGCTGGAACCCGAAGGAACCATGTTGATCAATGTAATGGACAATGCAATGATTGTCCACCTGAACAAACCAATGTAATGAGAGATGGAGTGAAAAATCTTATTTCTATACATACACAAGCTATGAATCATTCTAGACTTCTAAAAGAGTAGAGAAAGGAACAATATTCTATTGAGTCTTTCATGAGGCAACGCCCACCTTCTTTCAGTGGGTCTTCTGATCCACTTATTGCTGAAAATGGATCAGTACCATTGAAAATATATTTTCCATACTTCGTTGTTCAGAACATGAAAATTTAATTCTTGCTATTTACCATTTAGAAGGTGAAGCAGATCAATGGTGGACTCTAATTAAGAATATGAGGCCCCGAGATGAAATTGAATCCATGGAATGGGATGAGTTCAAGAACTTATTTTTCAATAAGTACTTCCCTCAAATTCTTCGAACAAATACGGAAAATGATTTCCTTGAGCTTAAGTAAAAGGATGATGAATCTGTTGGTATATACGAAGCGAATTTTACAAGGCCTTCAAGGTATGCATCTGGAATTATCATCCAACCTGAAAGTATAGTTGATCGATTCTTCAGTGGCTTAAAACCAAGTCTTAGAAGGGCATTAGCAATAAGAGAGTTCACTAGATATGAAGAAATTTTGTGTTGTGATATCAAGGTATAACTGGAAGTTGGTGTTACAAATCCATCTAATGGTTTTGACAAAAAACGAAAGATGGAGTTCAAGGAGAAATCTCAGAATAATGGTGAAAAGAAGGTGAATGTTTCTTTATGCTCAAAGTGTGGAAAGAAGCAATTGGAGATTTATGAAAATGTACTAGAAAATGTTTTAAGTGTGGAAAACAAGGTCATCGAGCAGTTGAGTGTACAAGTAATGGGAACAAGGTAGCTAATGATGTGAATATAGAAAAGACTACAGAGAACACTCCACCAACACTTCAATGCTTCAAGTGTAAGGAAATGAGGCATTATGCTAATCAATGCCCTAATCCAAGGGTTAATAATGGTCAACGTCAGCAACCTCTTAAGGAAAAGGATAAAGGGAAGTCACATACGATCACTATTTGTGATGTTGATAATGACAATGATGTTGTATAATGTTTATGTGTTTATGTAATGGGATTTCAAACTATTATCACGGAATATCATTTATGGTACCGTGGAATTTTGGAATATCTATGTATTGGTTTTCAATAATTATATGGTACCGGGAACCACGAAAAGTGATTGAAATATTTTTTGAAAGAAGATGATATGCACATAATGAAGGGATAATGAAAAAATGAAATGAGTTCATGACTGATATAAGGACAATGTTATATCATGGTTTGAGTATATAGAAATTTTGGGATTTTGTTATGTTGAAAGAGTTAACTTTTGATATCATTCATGTTTTCACTAAGGTTCAATGGGTATTCATTTTTCAATAGAATACATGATTAAGATATTCGCATGATTGGAATGTGAGCAACAAGAAATATTGGGGATAAATGGTGGTATTTACATGCTTGGTAGATGACCTCTCTAGTAATATTTTTCTTTATACTATGAGATTGGACAGAAGTATTTTGGATAAGCCTAAAGATTGCAATGGATTTAGTTAGACATCAGATAGTATTGTTTAAGGCTATAAATTTTGGATATTTTTCCGGGAATTTAATAATAGTATAGTTTTAAAAAATGGACAACCTGTAGGACGGGCGACACCCTGTCGCGTCGGACAAAGTTGCGGGAATCGAACCCACAACCGAAGTTCCACAAGCCTTTATCGCCTACCACTGGCCTACAGGAAGTCCCTGGTTAGTAGAAACTGGTTTTATTTTATTGAGCGGTACTATAAATGAAGTATAAGTCCATTTTTGGAAACATATACAATTAACCTCATCATAGATGGACTTACGTGTATTTGATAACATTTGCTAACCTTTTGTTTGAGATAGATGGAATGACCCCTCATTCTATCCCATGATCTTCTAACACTTCAATAATTAAAAATTCAACTTCATTTCTTTAAGAGATGAAGTGTAAATTGTTCAAGGCACGAACAACGGTGATATTGAACTGAAATAAAGTAAGTATTTCCTCTAATTCAAATTCTTCAACATAGGTAAATGATCTGGAAAACAAAAAATGTTGTCCTATTGTCTTCATATCCTATGAATCAGATGGTGCCTTGGATAATCAAAAATCTATGGCTTTGTGATTGTTAACTTTTTCATAGAAATGTTCTCTACTACTCCCCATCAGAACATGATGGTGAGATTTCTATTCCATATACATATTTTCACCAATGTTCTCCTATGTGGAAACCCAGTGATTATTAATTTGGGTAACCATTATGTTTCATACATTATTTTTTAAAGATATTTTTTGGTATTCCTTTTTACAATGTGGGATTCTATTAAGGAAACATTCAAGTAGTAAATCATTTATAACCTCGACAAATTTCAAGGACGAAATTCATTTTAAGGGGCATAGAATGTAACACCCTAAGATTTTATGAGATATATTATTTTTAGTTTCTTTGATTTCTTTTATTGTAAACCATGATTATCTTGTACTATACACAACACCGTATTAGCTTGCAGTATACGCAACACTATTCTTGGCTCGTGTTACACACAATTTCAAGTTCATTTTGATGAAATTAATCTACGCAACATTAAGTATAAATTTTGTTTAATGAATAAATGAAATAAGTTTTTATTATGTTATACTCTACACCAAAGGGAGCTTCCACTACACACATCCCTGACCTGGCTTTCATTACACGCAATTGTGTCCTTCCTCGATAGCAAGTGTAGTACGCAATATCTGTTTTCACAAAACAACAATATATTTTTATAATAATATTATGAACTAGAAATTATGAATAGAATTAAATACATTTTAAATTTTATAACATTATTATTCATCTTACACATTTTCTAGAACATCGTTTCAGAAAAAAATAAAATTTTCAGGTAAAATAAGTATTTTTCAAAAAATGCAGTTTTTCCACCTTTTTAAGGCGCACCCACTTTAAATATAGTTTTTGAAATGGTTATAAGTTTAATTAGGAAAAATAAAAATCTTATTTTGAATCAGTATATAAAAATTTACTCTAGATAATTTTTTCATATTATTCTGATAATTTTCATATTTTAATAAATAGTAAAAACACGCTATATTTTAATTAGAAATAACTTTTTTTCATCACAGATATTTATTTGGTTAAATTATAACATTGAATGGTTTTAAATTATAAATAGAATATATTTTTACAATTTAATATAATTTATTTCCTTTCAATTAATTTTACATTGAATTCATATGTAAAAGCATTTCAATCTTTGGCAATGTTTTAACTATTACAACTCTTTTTCTTAACAATGATATTAATTTTAAATTAATTACTTCAACTTCTGTGTTTTGAATTTTGAAAAATGGATTCCATATTTGAATTATGTGGGTCTAAATTATTTTAATAGGTTACTTTTATTTTTTGATATTATTAATAGTAACTACGATAATTTTTATTTACAAAAGTTAAAGGTAAATCGGGTAATTAAAGGTAAAAATAAGATTATAAAATTACCCTAACACCTGCAAAAATTTTATTGGATAACTAAAAGTAGACCCATATCACCTAAGGGTTGTAATAGATTCATTTTATGGACTTTTGACCATGAAAATAATTTATTTATTATTAAAACCAAAGAAAGTGACAACATGTCTCCCTCTTAAATCTTATAAGTATAATAATTTTAATTTAGTGATAAACATCATGAAACATTGAAAATTAATAGTATCGAGAAATATAATAAAATTATTTACATCATGTGAATTTATTTAGAATTTTTAGGGATTAAATAATTATCATTAAAGGTGACACAATAGTGATGTTGGAATTATTTTATTGATTGAAATATCTAATAAATGGTTTTAAAAATATTTAAATAAATAGTATATGAACTATTTAATATTCTCCACGAATTTTCTAGATATATATGAAATGTATTTAATCTATTAAATATTTTATTTTGACCATATTTTCTGTGTGTATTTTATTTAAATTCAAATAAATAAATAGTGTCAAAATTGACACTATTGTTATTTTATAAAAAAAACATAATATAAAATTGTTTAAAAATCACCAAAATATATAAAAATTATAAATTAAAATTTATATGGTCTATAATTTCATAAATTATTCAATTATGAATAATTCACAACACATAAGTAACTATTTATAACAATTTAAAATTTAGAATCTTATTACAACAAATAAAATTAAATAGATTAAATAAGGATAAATAAAGTTGATAAGGTTTAAAATAAATTTAAAACTTGTCAAAATATTATTTTTTGATGATATTACAACCTTATACCATCAAATATTTTAATATGAGTCTTTTTCGTAGGTTTTTATGTGGTTTTTGATTTATTATAATTTAATATTTTTGAGGTTTCCAAAGATGTCCCTCTCCTCCCTTATAAAAGGGCACCTCCTCCCTCTCCTCTTCACAACACTTTGAGCCTTCAAGATCGGACACAACCTTCCCATTTATCTTCTCCACTTCCCTAGAAACATTCTGGAGGTTCTTGTCTTCTCAAAAGACCAACTCTAGTCCCTCAATAGGAAGCTTAATGGAGGTGCGTCAAAGAAGAGGTAATCTCTTCTACCGATTCTTTCAAGTTTCTTCCTTCTTAAACTTCCTCTTATTTAGTTGTTTCATTGTAAAGTAATACAATCAGTATCACTAATATAGTTATATGATATTATAAAAATGAAACAACCCCATTTCACCTTCTATCCATCCTACGGAAAATGAAATCACCGTGCGTGCGTACGTACGGAATACCGTCTCCACGCCGTGGTGTAATCAGTTTTTCCACCACAACCTTACTTGGATGGGTATAATGGTGTAAAGAATAACTATATATGGTTATTATTACATCATACTGATTCTGAGATATTATATCATCAACTCCAATTCTATTCAATAATTATGGGAACGATATCATCGCTCGTGCGTACGTACTGACTATCGTCTCCACAAACGCGATGAGATTCATTTTTCCATGATTAACCATTCAAGTATGTTTATAAAGTATATATAATAAAATAATGAATTATATTACATAATAACTATACTTTATTTTTGTACATATATGTTTCATTTACTTAATTCCATTCAATTCAATAAGGAAATGGAAACAACGTTCATACGTACGTACGTCCTACCGTCTCCATGAACGGTGTATTTCATTCCATTTATCGATCTATCATATATATTTATATGATGAATATATATTATATATAAATAATGTTAAAAATTATGGAAATAAGTAAATCAGTATATAAGTAATAATATCAAGAACAATAAATTTAAATACGTATGATAAATGAAACGATTTTACCCAAAACACTTCTTTAACATGAAATTTACAAAAGAACGGGTAATATAATGTCATAAGTGAACCATATATGATATCATAACAATTAATATGATTATCTAATAATTCAATGACATTATTTAAATCATTATACAGGATTTTTGTATACTTATGAAGCATATCAGACAAAAGGTAAGGGATAACTTTTCCAATCTCATTTTTTTCCGAGATTGTTTATTATTCGTAAGTATTTACATGGGTTATATTTATCATCTCTTTCCTTGTTGTATAAAAAAGGTTTCATATATTCTTAAAGACCTTTTTACCCATTTTTGTCTTTTACTACATGGTATGTAAGGAATATTTTTTTGTTTACCATACGAGGTACTTTTTGACTTTTCCGGAAAAAGTACGAGAAGAATGTTTTTTTAACTTATAGGGCATGAACGTATTTTTACGGTTTCATAAAGCCTTATTTTCATGAATCTCCCTCTACAAGATTTAATTATTATTTTCAACAAAAACCATTTCTTTTAAAATTTCTTGGCATTTTGTAAAAAGGAAATTATTTTGAAGAAGAAAGGATATTTTCCTCAAGAATTCATTTCATGTTTTTTGTCAAAACTATTTTCCATCTAAGATGACATTATTTAGTATGATTATGTTTCAAGTATAAAGTCTCTATGATTTACATGGTTTGACTTTTCTTATGATGAAAGGATATCCATTTGTTTTATATGGATTATTTAATGATTGGATTATGTTTATGGAATCCATTTTATTCATTGGGTTATGATGAATGATTTATGTTTATGTTGTGGCACACGTTAGAATGATTTCATTATGAGATGGGTGGCCTATATTCTCCCTCCAATGCATTGGGTAAAGATTTATATCTAACGAGATAGACATGGCTAGAAGGGTAAGTTAATCTTCATCTGTGATACAGGACGGGAACGAGGAGTGAACTCGATTCGGTAAGGGACTTTGTCCACTATAATGGTTTTCGTAGCAATGCCTTGGCTACTATAGAAATAATATCAAGTGCTTAATGGTTTTCCACAATTAACTTTTTTTCCCATGCTACATTATCATGATTGATGTTCCATTATGATCAATGCCATATGTACTTCCATATTTTATGTCATTGCTCAAGATTTTTATGATTAAACATTATGTTCATGATTTTAAGTTCAAATGTATATGGTTTGTTGTATTTTCTCAATGCTTACCCTAACTGAGCATTCGATCTAACTCTTTATAAGTTTTCTTTTTCCCAGGATATAAAGAAATGTTTTAGGTAAGAAAACAAAAGGGGGAGATCTTTATGGGAGATGTTGAAGATATTTCACCATGATTAGAAGATTATGTTCTGAGTTTCCAAAGACACTAAACTATTACAATCCTTGAGTGTTGGTTTTTTTGGTATTAAGTATTCCGAAAAAGTAATGTAATGTCCATGTATGTCAAGATTTTGGTGTCTATATCCAAAGTAAGAGAGTTAAATCAAATGAAATAAAACATGGATTGGATGATACAAACCTATGAAAAATATCTTCAAATCATCATAAAAAATAACACATTTCAAAAAATAACATCTAATACCTTCTAAATAATTTTTATCCCTCACATATTACATAATTCCTTTCCCCATGTATACTATTACACCCAATTTTCATAACAGTTTCATGGTTTCTCTTTTTATATTTATTATATAAACAAATCTAAAATATATATATATATGTGTTTGTATATTGTTAGCATAAACCCTATAAGATACTATGAAAGGTAAAAAAATATTAGTTTGAAAAAATAAATATAATATTTTATATAAATTAATGAATCATTTAAAAAAACATATTCCATTTAAAAATAATATAATTTTGAAGAGACATATTTTTTTATAAAACATTAGAAAAATATATACCCAAATTTAAAAAAGGTATATGAAATCCCAATCATGATATAAATGAATAAGTTATACTAATGTCTTATGACATAAAATAGGTAAATTGATCCATATATAAGGATAAATATGAACCACAATCCAATTACAATAAAAATAAAAATATTGAGTGCCTACACTAGTTAGATTGAAATCATGACTCGGGGCTCCCATTTGTTAGTGAAATAAATTATCTAGTGGTACTAGTCTGAGTGAAATATTGAATAATGAAAATCCATTATGAATCTTCTTTCATAGATCTTTATATTCTACTTGAGTCATTATAAGTATAATAAATAATAATTATATCAAATATTTCATGTACATCATCAATAAACCATATTATAAAATTACCCCAATCTATGTGCCATCCTATTGCACCTCAGATTTGTGTGTGCTTAGATGTCTCGAAGCACCCGATTGAAGACATCTGGATCAAGGATTAAGATGATCTTAGATTCCATAATGCAGTGTCTTCTGAGAACTAGATTGAATTATCTGCTTCATATTTTTGGTTGGGACATCCTCAACAATATTTTCATCCATCACTTCAAAAACCATCATATCTACCTACTTGTGGATTGGTACACTGTGAGAAGCAATCAGGAGGTATTTCAGATCGCACTAGTTTTAGTGTTTCCTTTTAGAATGATAGGTCAACACCCTATATTTCGAAGGAGTCTAATAATACTCTTGGTTTATGGCCCAATTCAAAAGATCATTTTTAGCATATCCTATTAGAGTGGAATCCCTAGTGCAATTCCCTTACAAACAAACCTCTTTACTCACACATTGTGTCTATGGGGGTGCAGACTACAAGATCTCTCTCACTCTATACCATCTCCCTCACCGTCAGTGGGTAAAGGTGTGTTACCTATTATTTATAGAGAGGGTATTTACCCAGGCTTAGTAAAAACAACGAAGGAAATTATGGATTTAGTTTGGGTTCCTTCTTCTTAGTGTATTTCCACTGCCTTTGATCATCTTTAAAATTGCTTCTAATACTTGGCTGACCCAATTGATGATGTTTCTCTTCATGAAGTTTGTCATATAGTTATCCCCCAATGGAACATAGAGGGTAATGGTTCGATGGATTTATTTTATATTGAGGAAGTAGAACATTGAATAGTCTCTTTACCAGATTCAAATAGCTTGCAGGATGGCCACATGTTGGTTGATGATACTTCCATTAAATTCTCTATTGAAAGCATTGAATGAATACTTGTAAGAGGTATTTATATCCCTTGTAGAAATAAGGGGAGTAAAGGAACCCCGTAATTAGAAAGTAACACGGTTATTAAAGGGAACAACCAAAGTGCGTAAATAATATTCCTACTTGCATAAGCCAATGAAGATAATGTTAGCAATAAAATATGGGGATCGGAATACAACCCAATGGGATGTGAACATGTAGGGTTAGACTCATGAGAAAAACACCAATCCATTGAAGGTTAACCACCAATTAGTGGATGAGGTTTCTAATGACCAAGAGCATAAATAAGTTTTGAATAACATGGTCCATAAGAATGAAACCCTAAAAAGACTTAAAAGGTAAGTCTAAATCAATAGAAGTTGAAAAATAAATTTTTAAAGTACCCATACTACACCATAAATCAGATATTCCTAAAGAATCATTTCATATAAATGCTAAAAATGAGGTAACCAAGCAAATCTATGAGAGAATGAACCAAATTGAAATCAATGATCATCAAAGGGTATCGATCAACAAACAAGACTGCTTATTAGCATCAGGATTCAATTGAAATTAGGTTAACAAGGGGTAATATATATAGTCATGGGAAAAGGTAGCCCACTATTTTGAATAAATCATCAAGGAAGACATGGATACCAAGGTAACAAACATACAATTGTGATTATATTGACTGTTTTTGTATAATAATATTAGACTTGTATTTAGTGATATTTTAATTTTTTTTTGTTAAATGTCCTTTTGTTATGAACTTGTGATGTTTCCCTCTTTTTCCATAAAATTTCTTTTAAAACAAAAATTTAATTCTCAGGAAAGTATGATCCAAATTGTATGTGATATAAATTCAATCTCTATGTAATTTCTATGTGGATTAAATTAATGGAATCCCCACCCTCAAATGAATCCATATATTACCATATGATTAGATCACATGAAGATATTTTTTGGGGCAATGATACTATAAATTAGGATGATAGGATAAGGTAATTATTTTATATAATAATTTATTAATTACATATATTTTATATATTTCAAAATTATGCTTTTAAAGAAAATGGATACTTATATTTTTAGAAAGAATATTATTTTAAACAGAAATTTGTAAATTTTAGAATTTTATGTTAGAAAATTGTCCTTATTGTTTTGATTTTCCATTTCATTATTATCTTTATATAATTGTTTAGTGCTTATCTAAAATAATTTATTTTTAGGAGAGAATTAAAAAATTACTGAATTTCTTAATGACTTCTAATTTTTTAATTAGTCATAAAAAAGAATGGATTAAATTTTTTTGAAACCTTATTCTAGAAAAATAATGTTTATAATTCAAAATAATGTAGTTAAAATATATTATTTTTATTTTATAATAAACTTGTATTTAACATTTCAGAAACTTCTCTATAATTTTAATAAGTTTTTTTATTCTCTTATATTAATCATTATTTTTCATCATTATTTGAAATTAAATATAAAAATATTGATTTCATATTTGAGATATTTTATAATGTTAATATCATTTATATGCATAAAAATTGTATTACTATGAATAATTTTAATTACCATAATAATGGTGAAACTGTTTTTTTTTATTTTATCAAAACTACTTAAATTGAATGTAATCAATAAAAATAATATATTTTAAATAGTAAAAAATATATGATTTAAAACACATAGGTAATTATATTAATAAATATTTAATTTTTAATCAATAGTCATTAATATTAGGGACATATAGTGCAAAAAACATCATATTTTCAAAAAAACATTTTTTTATATATAAAATATTTAATTTTGAGAAATTATTTTATTGTATTTATAATTTTAATTAAAAAATTTGATATTATATTTATGTTCTTCACACATATATTTTGTAAGAGGGGTTATTTTATATTATTATTACAACTAAAGTTAGATTAGTAAATAAATGTAACCACTCTAAAAACAAAAAATTTAAAAGTGAAAATATAACATTAAATGGCTTCCAAAATGTTAAAAAGATCTTTAAAAATTAATTTCTAGGATTTAATAACCCAATATCACTCAAAAAAAATTATTCTGAACTTTTGGATTAATTTACCTAATAATTGTGTAATGAAATCATCAAAAAGTAAATGGCATTCATTGACGATCTCTTTTACTCACATATAAAGGGTGATCACTTCCACACAATCACGATTACACATCCCCATTTGAATATCCTTAAAAATTTACTCAATATTCCTCTATTTGAGGTACCCTTAAATATTTAAAGATCCCGAACTCCAAAATGTTTCGTAAACACATCATTTCTAAGAATACATTTGAAAAAAAAGTTTAAGGTCCCAAAGTGTGTATTAGTTAATCCTTATCATTCTCTTCTTAATCATTCACATCCAAAGACATTATATAAATAGTAATATATTTAAATTATTATTAATTGACATATTAAAATTTTATAACATTAATGGTAAACCATTATTTATTCTATCCCATCAACAATGTAAAAAAATTAACATTGATTGTGTATATGTGGGAACAACCACCTGCACAAAGTAACATCATCCCTTCTTCAACACTGCCTCTCTTCGCTAGTTATAATAGTGGAATTGAAGAATAAATTTGACTTATATAATATTAATATTATTATTAAGAAACAAATTATTATCTAATTTCAGTCTCTACCATTAAATGTGCAATGAAAACATTAAATATATGTTCCGTTCACTACCGTCTCAAAAATATAATGACTTCCTTTTATTATAGAATTAGTTTAATTATCCAAATCATTTCAAACGAATAAAAATATCTAAATTAAATCATTATTCTTCTTTTAAAATGATATAATTCCAAAATAAACAATTTTTTAAACATACCCACCCATAAATGATGGTTTGGTAATGTTTCAATTGGACTGACCACATACATGATCAATCATGCAAGCCATTATCATTTATTAACATTGGAACATAAATAATTATATTATTATATTATTTTATGAAAATTGGTATTCAATAATGTTTTTAAAATTTAAATATTATGTATTTCAATTTATGTTAAAATGTCATCATCGATCACTAAAATTACCAAAATAAGCAGACATTGACTCACCAATAACCCAAAATAAAAAATATGAAAAAGAATTATATAATAAATAAATAGAATATAAAGGTAAATGGTCCTTATTAAATGAATCCAAAAAGAATTATGTTTTCATGAAGGTATCTTACAATCATTTTCTATTATTCTCAAAGTTAGGTGCATGCACTGATTGAATCCACATCATTGAAATTGTTTCTTATATAAATTTTAAATCCCTTGAGATATCACAATAATTATACCCCGTGTTTTATATAAATAGTGTTTCTAATAATCGTTTAATATTTTGTATCCTAATAATCTAATTATTCATGGTATTTAATGTTTTATTTTATTTATCATCCTTTCTGGGGTTTTGATTCCAATAAATTTAACATATTAAGGTGCTTTTCTTACTCAATTTACATCTATTGAGATACAAACGTTTTAATTGAACAGTATTGTAATATATTTCATTCATTATACATAAATTATACATTTTATTATATTTACCCCTTTTTATAGGTTATAAAAAATCATCCTTGTGAACACATTACCTATTGATTCTTACCTCAAATATTATGTTCCTTGAAAGGGATTCTTGGTATCAATTCCTATTTATGGACACATACATCTTATTGTAAAAAATAAATTGTTAATGTTGTAAATACTACCAAACATTCATATTATATCATGAAATAAAGTTTCATCAAATTATTTTGAGTTTAATTCCATGATATCCAATTATTTTGAAAGTTTTCAATTTAAATATTACTCAACCACAATAGATTTACTGACTCAAATTCATTATCATGGAGACATAAACACTCAACATATTCATCAGTTTCTAATAATCTTTTATCCTTACATATCCTTATTCCAATTGTAATTTATCTTCTTCTCATAGTAAGATAACTTGTTTCATTGATATGACCTTATTCTATAAAATAGCTTCTAAAATAATTGTTTCGCATTATAATGAGTTACCCCCACAATTTTACATGGATCATTCTCCTCCATGTCCATATTTTAATTCCCACTAATGATTACATCTATTTTTGGGAACTGAAACATGGATTAACTAATGTGATCCTCTTACTATTCAATAATATTTTACAAACAAAAATTTTATTTCCATTTTTATATTATAGATTTATAATAAAGGTGTTTCTAATTATTAAAAGGTTTTGTATATAATAGATATATTACATATCTCATACTATATATTTTCTCTATAAATGCTTTATGACTTGTTAAAAACACTATTATATTAAATTTCATTAAATGTAATAATTCAATATATCATAAAAGTATTCCTTCCAACCTTATGAAATATGAATTTGCAGAAGAAAATGGATATTTTTACACCTAGTCATTCATTTTAATAAATTTTAAATATATTTAAAACCTATTATCAATATTTGAGTTTACATTATTTAGAAAATTAACTCCTATATTTAATGGTTCTGGATCAAAAATAATGTTTATACTAACCAATGAGTTTTATTTAAAATATTTTCCATTGAAAAATGATCATTTTCATCAGGATTTTAATTATTAAATACTATTAATCTTACAATATTATATATCATCTACCCATTGATTAACTAATAATACTTTCAGAATTTTATAATGTTTTGTATTAATAAGAAAAATAATTTATCACTAGCATTCTATTAACAAATCATCTTTGTTGTATAAACATAATTTTTAATCCAATGGCTCTCCCTTGTTGAAAAAACTATTTTTGATTCCTTTGATGGAAGGATTTTCTGGAAGATTCTATATGTCGATCGATTGGTGAGGTTATAAAATTTTCTATAAACTTTTTATTTATACAATGTAATTAAAATAATAATTATTATCATTTTTAATATATATTTACCTTGAAATTTATGGAATATCATAGGATAACTATTTATTTTCTATGGGTATATCATGTTATGACTGTTAATTAAATTTTAAATTATTTACTTATGTGAATAAATTTAAATGGATATAAAACCCATTTTCATTCCATGGGTACTCTATGATATATAGAATGAAACACATTTTCTTCCAATGGGTTCTTTCAGATATGATTTATCAATTGATTTAAAGTTGATATATTATGTATGAATAATGATGGGTAGAGTCCTATATCATCCACTAATGAATTTTATAGAAGTTAATACCTCGTGAGATAAGTATTTAAGACTATGTTTTACATTCTTTTTTGCATGGGAACTAATGACGTGCCTTGTGAATGTAATCCTCCATACACTACTATGTCTACCATAGTCTAATCATTTTTCTTATGAATATGTTATACTCTCATGGATCATGTTCATTCACTCATAATTCTACAATATATTCATTAATTTTATATATTATTCCACATTATATGCCATAAATCATGTTTTATAATCTATGATTTATAGGGTATAAATTTTCTTCTGTATTTTGATTATAAACATATTCACATATTGTACTCACATATGATTTTTTATTTTAATCTATTATGTTTACACTTAGTAATAATTCGAGTTCACTCCTTTCAAATGATTCAATTTCCATAGGTTATAAAGATAATAATTTTATGTAATTTATATATGGGTATATTATGTGTAGAACTAGTGGGATACATTAATGATGTGATATTGATTAAAAATTTATTATATAGATAAAATTACCTACTAATTGTAAAAGGAATGGGTTCTTCTATATAGTGTTTTGTTAAAATTATTGAAAACACTAAATAAAAAAGATCATGGGAATGTATTTTAATGTGATATTTTATTTACATTCATGTAATTGAGAAGTTCATATACGTCCTATGATAAAAATATTTCCTAAATTCAAGATAGTCAATTGAAAGAAAATTTATTTCCATAAAAAATCAGTATATTATACCCAAGAAGATAATATTATGGTAAATAATAGGGAGAGTATAAATTCACCTATATTTAATTAGTTATAACTTATTAATCTTCATAAATAGGAGTAAATAATGTATTAATAATTAATTCATAAAACTTATAAACCAAAACACACAAATTTAGGGGAAAATATACTTTAGAATCAACCAAACATAATGTATTATAAAATATGAAGGCAAGAATATTAGAATGAATATAAAGAAGATTTTAACAAACTGACTAAGGTCCTCATAAAATAGCACCCAACCCAGTCTTCCACATACCCCAATGCCTTCCTGAACCCCATTGTCTTTTGAATAATACATGGGAATCATCAACAGCCATAGGGAATGATCGAATCAAACTTGAAATTTATTACATTGAATATATACATATCAAAAACATACAATAGAAAAAAATTAAAAAAATATATATATTCCATAACTAAAATCAAATGGTGCTAGAAATAATAATTGAAAATTTGGGAAGAGTTAAATGGTACAGGTCTAATAAATAAAAAGTTGGAAAAAATCATAAAAAAATACTCCTCTGATAGTTGGGAAATCTACCAACATCTCACAACCGTCTACCCATACCCAAATAACATAAACATTTCCTTCTAACTACAACACCTTTCATTTTCAAGCATCAATAGGTATATTGAGGTCTACATTCCACCAGAGTGGTTCATAGGGTTATGAAAAATATGGTAAGTAGGATCACACCTAGGTCTTATATATAAAGTTTTTATTAAAATATTCCTAATATGATCAATTTAATAAAACAATTTATTAAAATTAGAAAAGAAATATTATTTAAAAATCCTGGTTAATATTTCATATTTTCTAAAATTATAAAAAAAATATGTAAATAGTTTCAATGAATAATTTCTATAATCAAATTATAAATCATTTATATCAAATTAAAAATAATAAAAATCCAAGAATAAGGCTAAACTGGAAAAGGATCACCCCATTTCAGGCTAGACAACTACTCATACTATAAAAAATGACTAATGCACAAATCATGTCCTTAGAACAAAGTCCATTGGAGAATAGGAACCCCCAATGATGAAACACCCTAATAATATCATTATCAAATCCCTAGAAAAATAGGCACAGGGTAATTGGAACACCCCATAAGAGAAGATCATGATAATAAAATTAATGTGGCCATGTAATACACCTTCCACTGGTGAACCAAAGGATTCCCATTTGTTTATTCTACCAAATCATTTTCAAATGGATTCATGTTTCATAAACAATTCAAAACTACACTTTTTCCATCAAAACATTCTTCAAAATACTATTTTTCAAACCATTTAAAAATGATTTTAAAACACATTTTCATTTACCAAAATAAGTTAAACCCCATATTTTATCATAAATGAATATATAAACCCAAATAAATCATTCTATTTTATTTATAAAACAATTTATAAAACTAATAGATATTATGGTTAATTAAATATAGGCTAGATATAGAACCTCTTACCAAAAACATGGGTTAAACACTTATCAAAAATGTATTCACTAACTCTAGATGGAATACATAACACCAATAGAGATTCTAAAATCCCTTACAATATCTCATAATAAAAATCCATAAATGAAATGGTAGGTGGATAGGTTAAATGAAAACATACCCTAAGACTCATTCCCACCACATCACATAAAATAGAAGGGTTGATATCTAGAAATGATCCAATAAAAAATATAGAAAGGGTCAAGAAAATTAACAACACATATATGATGAATCAATTAATGTTGAACATTTCCATTATCATGGACAATAATAATTAAAACATAAAAAGTTTTATTATCAAGAGAGATAGAGTGAAACCACTACAAAGATTGAATGTTGTTATATCAAACTTGAAATAATGGGAATCACACAGATTGACATGGAAGAAGGTTAGGATTAAAGGAAAAATCCTTCACAATTAGTAACATAAGGTTGATGTGTGTAGTGTGATAAAAACCTATAGGTCCTGAATGATTTATGTCTTTGTTTCAATATTCAATTCTTGAATCACTTGAGTTTCATGTATATTGAAAAGGACATCTCTTCGGCTAAAAAACGGATCCTTGATTTCACAATGGTAATATTTTCAATGACCTAATCAATTTAAAAAAATATAATGCAATTAACATCTTCATCCAAGAAATAGATTCACGTCCTGAATTATATTCATAGAGTGAATGTGTCATGTTGGAAGTGTCTAGTTCAGGTCTTGTAGAAACCCATAAAGGCCACAATTCTCCTCAGAAGTAGATTTAAAACTCGTAAATATATATTTTGGTACAGATTTACAGATTTTTGTTATAATATCCCTACCATAAGAATTTGCATCCCTATGAAACCTTAGAGAATAAGGGTGATCCATAAAGATGTGAGACCATTGCTCCCTCGCTTGCAATTCACTTTCACCAGTATTCTGATAATCTAATCCATGTTTCAATAATACTCAGAATAGAATAATATAATTAACACATAATACATTCACATGATAATCATTGATCTACTCAAGTTTCTAGGAAACTAAAACAACATGATCTAACTCTATCTCTTCCCAAATAATATTTTTTGAGGGATTTAAATGAAATTTGTTAGGATGAGATATTTGGAAAACATCAACTATAACTATAAACTAAGATAGAAAGGATAATTAATAAGAAACCTAAAAATCTTATTAGTGACCTAAAATATTCCAAAATATCTCTAATCCATATACCTTTATATTGGAAGACAATGAGGACCCAACTGAATAGATTCTTTTAAGAAAACTTGCTCACCAATGGAAACCTCCAATAGATGACATTGATGATCCACATAAAGTTTCATTTGACTATGCACTGTTACTAGCTATAAACCTATGTCTAGATTCATTACCAATATATATATAATGATTCTTCATTCTAAAAGAGAGTCCTCGCGCAGTACTTCCCAAAAAAATGGTGAACTACAAAGGAATCCCTAAAATGCCTCGAAGGGTACTATTTAGATTGATGACTGGTAGATATCATTATGAGAATACTTAACTACTCCCTTGTGGCTCTCCCAGGATAAACCAAATTCCAAGATAGATTCATTGAGTGTATCCTCTAGGATATAAATAGTATAATCCATATATCTATTTATCTATCAATCGTAGGCTATTGTCAACCCGACCAAAGTACCCACCCCTTATAGATCCACATAAAAAACCAAGAGGTAATATGAGGATCCCAATCTAAGATTATAGAATATAAAATCCCATGTGACCTCAGAATATCCTACTAATACATATTACCAAAATCATCAATCATAGTAGTGTCCCTGATCAGACTGAAATTGGATGATTTTGTCTATCAAAAAAGCACTACCCAAATACTATTATTTCCATGTGGAGTGCATGATATTATAATAATTATGTCTATTGAAACCATGTACCATTTCTAAACAATCATAAAAATATTATGGATCATTTTAGAGGGTTTTAGATTATCAACATTTATATATTGGTAGGAGTTACAGTGGGACACAAAATCCACAATTTCAAGCATCATAAATGATAGACAAAATAACCATATGAAATCATAATACATCTTCATAGTTCCTAGATGAATGGCCCCCAAAAACCATGATACTAATAAAACATTCCTTTATAATGTATAATGGGATTAAAAATAAATCCCCAATATAGAGAATACGATTATAAGGGAGAGAACAACTAGAAATTTTCTCCCCCCAGAATGATTTTCTCAAATTCCTCTAAACTCATTATCCTTCTACTAACTCTAAAAAATATATTCAAGAAGAGATTATGAAATATAAACATTGTTCCAAAATAACCTGATACATATTCCTAAGAATATAGATGAAACTTAAAGAATAGTACCATCAGTTTCTACCCTACCTTCGATTATAAGACAACATGTGGTAGCACATTCCTTCTTAGAGTGTTCCCTATAAAATTCTCCTTACCAAGGGTATTGCATCTTTCAAAATTAAAAGTATTAAGGTACTCTATGCACCAAATATGTATAATATTCAATTCCAACTAGTAATAGATATTTCTCAGACACTTATTATTATAAAATACTAAGAACTCATCTCTAAAAATATAGTGTTTCTTACAATTGAGCACAAGTATCACTACAAAAAGCCCCCAATCATAGTGTGATAATTATTTTAATGTGAAAAAATATGGAGATACCCAGTGGATAGAACATGATATCCCAATATAACCATGGAACGCAAACTTAAATCAGGTGAGTTATTGTATTCCACATATACCTTACTGGTTTTTGGGCAAGTTCAAAATAGGTGTAGATGTTAGAATCCACTTTTACGTATCCAAATAATTATGAAATAATCATCCCATATGAACTTCACAAATTTCCTCAAATGATAATTCGATAGTGAGCCAAAATTTAAAAAAAAACTTCAAAATCCATCAATATCATGCAGCAGATCCTAATAATATTTTAATCTCAATGGAATTATGTGGCTTATCCCATGATGAGACAATCATTAACTTCTCAAGAAAAAATGATAAGAGGAACTCAAAAATCATGTTCCCCAAAAAATTCACTTCTTGGATCTGGAAATAGAATTTTGAAATCATTATATATGGATGGTGATTTCAAAATATATCAGAATCTAAAACCAAATTCTATTGCTGCTCATACTGAAACTTAGATAGTGAATAAACAAAGATGACATCCCAAAAAACAATGAAAAGGAATTCTAGATATTGATGAAATTTCAGGTTCATCAAATCTATAAAATTCTACTCGATTATTTTTTATAAAAAAATCATCCTAATATATTCATAATGGCCATACATACTCCAAAACTATTTCTTCAGAGAATAAAACTCTTAGACCCTAATATGATGAAAACCTAACTGAATACAGATCATTTAATTCCACTACCCCCTTAATGGATCAAACAATTCATCTAAATATGGAAATAGATACATGTTCTTAACTATTACTCAATTTATGTTCTTATAGTACATTCACAAATGAATTGACCCATCATCCTTCTTGAAAAATAAAACATGAGATACCCATGACTAGAAACTAGGGTGAACAAAACCTTTATCTTTAAGATCATCCAACTAATCCTTGGGCTCGTTAAATTATTCTATTATCATGTAATAAGAGGGTAGAGAAATCATCTATGAAACCCAACACAAGGAAAATAATAATATCTAAATATCACTCTGGAGGGATACAAGAGAATTCATCTAAAAAAATAGGAATTTCATGAATCTAAATTGGAAGATGAATAATGGAAGAAACCACATCTCAATTAAACGAAGTAGAAGAAAAAAACAACAAATATTTTCTATGAGAGTTAGTGTATAACACGAAATTATATCCCACTCTCCATAAAACACCTGAGACCTCACATTGGTATAAAGGAACCTGACACGTCAATGTAAATAATTAGTCTTATCATGATGATCAATAATACAATTCATCCAAATAATGATATCAAACATAACAAGACCAAGAATGAGAAAATTACAAAGTTGATATGTTTCAAAAATCAACAGATAACAAAACTGATAAAGACACCCCTACTCATTCCTCATTTTAATATGACTAACTAACTCTATAACAATGGATATGATCTCCATTGGAATGTTAAAAAAATCAAGAAAATGGGTGGATAAAATTAGTGGGATACCCCTATATCAAACAAACAAATCACTATAGAAGATGCAAAAAATATGGATCATCTCACTATTGTCAAACCCACAAAAAACTTAATTAAATCATCATCCACTATATAATAGTGACTTAATCTTAATTCCAATGAATGGAGCCTATTCGAAATTAATGAATCTAACTTTTCCATAGTGGCCTTTGGTTTTAATCATCCCTGGACACAATGAGGTAGAGAATTTTCCTTTATAACTTCCCTAAATTTCCATGGAGGGTAAAACGATTACAATTCATTGCATGTCTGGGAAGAGTATGTTTTTGGTTACAGACATTACCACACATATATCATGTCATTGAAACACAACTGGATGTAACTGATTGTTCATAGGAGGCCCACTAATGAGAACCACCAACACCATCCTTCGATTATCATTCCACTTTATCTTGTTCTCATGCACTCCATTGAACCCACCACTAGGTCAAACAGAAGTTCCATAAGATTCAATATTTCACACTGTATCTATTTCAACCATTATTTCGAAATCTATTATATACACATAGTTAGAGATATTCGTTATAAATACCTGTGATATGATATCATATCGCAAACATTGAATGTACTTCTGATTTTTTGGATGATCATTTTTTACCACCACTAGAGAAAAATGAACTATCTCCGTAAACTGGAAAGTGTACACTAACACCGAGTGCTCTTACTAATGAAAAGATATGAGCTCCCAAGACGTTTCCATCAATAGATACTTTATGAATAAATTATTAAATAAAATGGTTTACAAACCCAAATAATTGAATCCCACAAGCCTATCATTATGTACAATGAAATACCACCTTCCATTGTGGGGAATCAGGTGTCAGCCACTTCACACGTGACCTTAATAGTTTCATGTGTACCAAGGAAGTTAAAGAATTGGTTAACCTCATCCAGCCACTCCACTGACATTCGAGGTTTTTTCATACCGTGGAGTAATAAATTTTATCTTCAATTCCTTTCCATATATATTCATGCTTTTTCATCAACTAATTTTTCCTGAAATCATGGTACATTTTTCTCCGTGAAACAACATTACCATGTGATAACCTTGATAATATTAAGATTTAATGTCCGAATCTCTTGAGGAGAACCCCCTGTGTAACATCTAGATATTTTAAAAGAAGCACTATGTGCATAAATGAACTAATAAATACTATGTGTCCTTTACATACTACAAATTAAACATAATTTTATTGCATCGATTATTTCAGTTTCGTAAAAAGACATACACGGTTGCAATTAGTAAGATATTTAGATTCGGATAAGACCAACTTATTTTTTGGTGAATAGTATCATACCCTTGGAAATATTAATGTTAACCTTATGAATAGTAACATAATGTTATTAATATTAACCTCACCTATGATAGTATATATATAATATTTAATTGATGTTATGATATACCCATATCTTAGAATAATGAAATAAATGATTTAAATTTGTTGTTTTAGAAATAAAAGGTTATTTTATTTAAAAATTTAATTAATAATATTTAGAAAATTATATTAATAAAATGGAGTTCATTTTTTGATTATACACATCTAAAAATGGTATTGGTGGATTTTTGGGATTTTTCAGAAATTCATGAATTTTTTATGAACATCGAAATACAATAAAATACCATATATTCAAATTATCTGTTAAATACACTATTTATGGCATCATAAGTGATTTAGTCCCACTTGGTATGAACTCACATGCCATTATTACTATTTTTGGTCACATAAATCAACATTATTAATAGTTTGAGCAAAAATATTATAATAATGATTAAAATAATGTAAAATCCCTCCTCTCATCCACAATAAATACAACCCTCATTCCCCTCTTCCTCCTACACCTCTCAATACTTTTACCTTACATAATTTATACCCAATACTCCTCCCAACACATTTCCCCACATCCAAGTCCTTCTTGTCTCACTAAAAGGTTAAAACCAAGGGCTTCAAGAAGGATCTCAAGGAGAAGAGATCAAGAAGTAAATATCCTATCTTTTTTATTTCTTCTCTTTTCATTTTCTTTTCTATTCTTATTTTTTCCCCACCTACCCTTATCTAATAGGCATGAATGATACAGTATCTTTAATATTCAATATTTAATCATGTTTATGTATGATTAATCGTTATACTTCTTCTCCTCTCCCACACATTCATGAAATTAAAACATCATCTATGATGTGTCGATTTATCGACTTCATGGACGATGTGATTTCAGTTTATTTTACTCAATTAAAGACTGGAAATGAAACCATTTTTATAGCATAACCATATTATAATTTAGTTATTATATATTATATAATGTTATGGAATCATTTTGTATACATGTTATTAATTAACAAAAAAATGAGTTCATTATGATAGAAGAATCACCTAAATGAGGCAAACAAATATCAATAATGTTTTAACTTGTAAATAATCCATAGGTAAAATTTCAAAATGATAAAAGTTATAATTTATGGTCCTAGAAATATTCAATCCCCATTCCTTTCTAATTCTGGAGTTTCACTTCCAATCGACTAGAATATCATTTACGAACAGCTCATGGAAACCATGTAATGCATGCACCCAAAACGATGGAATTAAAAAAATATTATTAATGAATAGGTGAAATTATGTTATAAAATGATCATGAAAGGTTTCATAAACATGAATATGTTTCCATAAAATATTAATGACATTATTTTATCCTTCAGATAGTTGGTTTAAACATCTTTTAGGGAAATCTAACTCGAGGTAAGGGATCCTCTCTTTATCGCTTTTATTCACGAATCAACCCTATGTTATGCTTTTTAATTTTTATTTCCTAATGGTGGTGTCTATTTTTAAAACTCCCCCATACTTCCCTTACGATATATTAATGGTGAGATACCCCATTTCTATATCATTAATCCCTCCCATGTACATCCATTACCATGACTAAAATTCATAAGGGAATTCTTAACTCAATTTCCATTCTTTGGGTCAACATTCTACTTCATTGTTTATGTGGTATTAAAATTGTTTTTTAATGAAATTTAATTATATAATGATTAATAATGTGTATTTACATTGTATATACATATTCCATCCACTATATTAATTCTGTATTCAATTATATTTTATTTATAAGGGACTTTTCTTTTAAAACCATCTTTTAAAATTCTGTTTTATGACATTCCAAAGTGATGTTTTTATGCAGTAATTCATGTTGTATGATTGTGTTCTAGTTGATGGAAATTATTTATGATTAAGTTTGGGACCAATATCTCCCTATAATTCTATTGGTATGTTTAAGTGGTAGGTCGGTCATATGGTAACTCCTTGTGTAACTAAGATGGTTACAAAAATTATAAGGTAACCATGAGGGTTACAAATTATAATTTCGGTGAGAGGGTTAATAGATTATGTATGTAGTTTCCCAAGATAAATTTATGGTTCTATTTATGTTCTATATGTTTTGTGGAAATCTCATTGAAATCCCATGTTTCACAAAGTAAGTTTATATGGGTGACAAGTATGTCTTTTTTAAAATGATTTCATACATTACAAGTATTCATGTACTAATGTGTTCTTTACTTCATTTATATCCCTTAATGATATTTTTTTTCTCATCCCACATTTTTAATTTATTTTAACTTTTTATAAGGATGTGTAAGATAAAGTAGTAATCCATGATAAATTTTATAAGGATTATTCGACGAAATCCTATTTTATTTGAAATGTTTTATATTTTGTAGGAAATGAATACTATTTTTATGTTATCCACTCTACATTATTGTTAAATGTTAGGAATTTATTATTTCACAATTCTCTAAATCTATTAATTCTAAAAGATCCTCAAGGTTAAAGGAAGTGAGTTCTTGGCTAAATTCCAGATTATGTAATGGAACACTGTAGAGTCTATATAGTTGGTATCAAAGGAACGGTCTAGACAACTTTAGAGATAAGAGGTTGTTGTTTTTTTAGAAAACAAATTAGAGATATTCTTTACTTTTGAACATTAATTTATTTAATTACACTTAATAAGATATTATTTCATAATTATCAATATTTAAATTTAGAATTATAAGAATAATTAACGAATTGTGAGGATGCAATTCATTTAGGGGGGGATAATGTAACATCTTGATATTTTAAGAGGAAAAACTATGTGCATAAATGAACTACTAGATACTATGTGATCTTTATAAACTAACCATTAAACATAATTATGTTTCTTTTGTTTTTTTAATTTCGAATAACGGACATACACGGTTGCTATCAGTAAGTTATTTAGACTCTAATAAGACGAACTTAATCTTTGGTTAATAGTAACATACATTTATGAATAGTAATCTTACCCTTATGAATAGTCATATAACATTTTGAATAGTAAACCCACCTATTATAGTGTACATATAAGATTTAATTGAAGTTATGATATGCCCATATCTTAGAATAAGTAAACAAATGTTTTAAAATTGTTTTTTTAATAAATATTTTTTTATTTAAGAATTAAAGTAATAATATTTAGAAAATTATTTTCAAAAAATGGGGTTCATTTTTGAATTCTACATGTCAAAAAAAAATTTGGGTCAATTTTTTGGATTTTTCAGAAAAATAATTAATTTTTGATGAATAGTAAAATACGATAAAATATCATATATTCAAATTATCAGTTTAATACACAAATTATGATATCATAAGTTATGTAATCCCACATGGTTGGAAGTAAAATTCCATTATTACTATTTTTGTCACATAAATAAATACTATTCATAGTATCAATAAAAAAAATAATGATTAAAATAGTGTAAACCCCCCCCCCTCTCCTCCACTATAATTACTACCCCCATTCCCCTATTCCTACCACGCATCTCAAGACCTGATACATTCTTAATTTCTACCCAATACTCCTCCCAAGAGCCTTCCCCACTTCCAAGACCTTCTGGTCTCACCAAAAGGCCAAAACCAAGGGCCTTAAGAAAGATCTCAAAGAGAGGAGATCATGCAGTAAACATCCTCTTTTGTTTTCTTTCTTCTCTTTTCATTTTAGTTTCTCTTCTTATTCTCTCCTCACCTCACCTTATCCAATGGGCATTAATGATCTTGTATCATACATATTCTGGATGTAATAATGTTTTTGGAAGATTCACCATTATACTTCTTCTTCTCTTCAACTTATTCAAGATATTAAAACACAGTCTGTGATGTGACGATTTACCGACATCGTGGACAATGTGATTTCAATTTCTTTTACATCATTCAAGACTGGTCATGAAACAATTTTTATGTTTTAAAGATATTATAATTTATTTATTATATCTTATATAAGGTTATAGAAGCAATTTTTACACATGTTATTAATTTATAAAACAAAATGAGTTCATTATGATCGAAGAATCGTAAAAAAGACCAAAAAAATACCTATAATGTTTTAACTGGTGAATCGTCCTCTTTTTAGAATTAAAAATGATAAATGGTATAATTTATATTTATGGAAATATTCAAATTCCCTTCCATTCAAATTATATAGTTTCACTTCCAATAGACCAGAATATCCTTTATGAAATGCTCATGGAAACCATGTAATGCACACACACAAAACAATGGAATTAACACAATATTATTAATGAATGGGTGGAATGATGTTACAAAATAATCATTAAAGGTGTTAAAAAATTAAATATGTTTCTGAAAAAATATTAATGAAACTATTTTAACCTTAATACAGGATGTTTAATCACTGTTGAGGGAAGTCAAACCCGAGGTAAGGGATCCTCTCTATCTCACTTTTATTCATGAATCACCCCTATATTATGCCCTTTAATATTTATTTTACAATGGTGGTGTATGTTGTAACACATCCCACATACTTACCTTATGATATATTAATGATGAGAAACCCCATTTATATCTCACTAATCCCTCCCAGGTATATCCATTACCATGATGAAATTTTATAAGGGAATTCTTAACCCAATTTCCATTCTTTGGGTTAACCTTCTACTTCATTGTTTACGTGGTATTAAATTTTTTTTTGATGAAATTTATTTATATTGTAATTTATTACGTGTATTTACATTGTATATACATATTATATCATCTATATCAATTACCTCCTCAATTATATGATATTTATAAGGGACTTTTCTTTTAAAACCCTCTATTAAAATTCGATTTTATGAAATTCAAAAGAAATGTTTTTATGAAATTATTCATTTTGTATGATTGTGTTCTGGTTCATTGAAATTAATTATGATGATTGGTGGGACCTATATCTCTCTCTAATTAATTGGGTATTTGTATGTTCAAGGCTGGATGTTTGGTTACTCTATGTGTAATTGTGATGTTTACACAAATTCTAAGGTCTGTGAGGGTTACAAATTATAAAGTAGCTGAGAGGGTTACAAGATTATATAAGTAATTCCCCAACATAACATTGTGGTTCTATTTATTTTCTATATATTTTTTTTAATATCATAGAAAATCTGAAGTTTTACAAATTATTTTTATATGGGTGACCAGTATGTCGTTTTGAAATTGCTTTCAACGTTATAACTATTCATAGACTAATGTGTTCTTTCCTTATTTTATGTCCCTTAGAAATATTTTGAGCTCATCCATTGTTTTTTAATGCTTTTCATAGTTTATAAGGATTTTTAAGAAAAAGTTGGAAGCCAAGTTAAATTTAATGAATTTTTTTCAATGAAATTATGTTTTATTTGAAAAGTTTTATATTTTGGATGAAATGAATCCTATTTTTATGATATCAACTCTGTAATAATTTGGATTGTTATAAATGTATTATATCCCAATTCCATAAATATATAAACTTGAAAAGATCCTCAATTTGTAATTAAGTGAGTTCTTGGATAAATTCAAGGTTATGTAATGTGATAATGTAGGTTCCATACACATTGCACCCTCTATTGGAATCCACTGAAGATGTCTTAGAGGCATACTGATACAAACCAAAAGTAAAATAAAATAACTAGTCAATTGGATATTTTTTTTAAACCAAAAAACCATAAAAGGAAACTAATACTAAGATCGAGAATAATATAATAGATGTACATCCCAATATCCCCTAGTAACCTGAGTTTTATTGTGATAATATCTGACTAGTAATTATCCATAAAATACCTCTGATGTTTTGAAAATCTGAACACATGTTACAAAATATCCCCCAATAAAGAATATTGTGGACAAAGAGACATTTGATTCTAATTATAAAATAACTAAAGATGGTGTCCCTCAAAAAATGGAACTAGATCCTATCTTCCACATACCCGAAGGTAATTATCGATCCCCATAGGCTGGAAACTATATACTAGTCATCAATAATAACTAGAGGGAATGATTTCAACCTTCCTAAAATAGATTAAATAGAACATATAAATAGAAAAAATAATATGGTAGAAAAAAAATAAATATTTTCCCTAACAAAATAAATATATAAATACTGATAAAACTTAAAAACATGATAAAAGGAAAAACATATAGGAATAAAAACGAATGCACATCCAAAGAAGAAGACAACTACTCCTGTGATATATAGGAAATATCCCACAGTCTCACCACTGGAAACCCATAACCTACTAAAAAAACCCTCACTACCATAGTGTGGTCCTATTACATTTCTTGAATGGAAAGACAAAATGTTGTAAATTCAATACTAAAATGGTTATCAGGGTGTGAGTAAAATAGGCTCAGAGTGATCCCACCCAAGCATTCTATATAGAGTATCTATAAAAATAACTCCAATAAGTAAAATTTAACAAAACATGGAATGATAAGAAGTAAATAAATTATATATGAAAAGCATCATAAATATATCCCATTTTCTACAATTCTTAAAAACATCGTAATAGTGTTTTAAAGAATAATTTCAAAAGTGAAAAGCCAAAGCATTCATATCAATTAGAAAACATTAAAAAGACAAAAAATGGTAAAAAGGTCAGGGATAATTTTAGGATAGGGTAGTAATCTACTTATACCACAATAAACTACTTGGGGATAATCAATTCCATATAACATTGGCCTAAGTATCATAAGAACATGCCCTGAGTGAACTCTCAACAATTTCATTTAAACTTCATTATATTAAATTGCCTATTGAGAAACAAAACACGCTATTATTGAACATCTCACAATAAAATTTATGAGTCCCTATACTACACCTTAAATTTATGTACCAAAGGCTCTCCATGTGTTTATTTTATAGATCATTTTCAAAAGGATTCAAATTTCTTAAATAATTAAAAATACCCCTCTAATTCCATCAAAACATGATTTGAAAACCGATTTCATGAAAAATTTCAAAATTGTTTGAAAACAACATTTATTTTACAAAAAAAGTGAAAAATTATTTTATCACAACATACATTTTTTAAAAGAAATAAATTATGAAAATTTATTTATAAAAAAATTTATAAAAACAATATAAATTATGGTTTGTGAAAAATAGGATAGATACAGAATAACCTCCTCAATCTTGGTTTGAACAACACCCAAAATGGGATCCCTGACACCAGAAGGAATTCAAGGCAACAATAGAGGCCCTAATAATTATTACCATATCTTAGAATCACAATACATAATGGAAATGATTGATAGATAGTTCATATCACAACATCCCTCAATAAGCATGTCCACCGCACCACAACCAACACAAGGGATGGAAATTAGAAAAATATCAAATACAAATATCTATAAATGATTTAAAATATCAACATAGGGTCAATTAATGAATAATCCCATGGAAATTACACTATCATGACCAATGAAAAATTAATTTTTAAAGTTACCTTACCAAGCTAGACACAGTACAAAAAGCTTGGAGATCAAATAATGAATAAAGCAACTCAAAAGAGTGGGAGACACCCAAAATTTATTTTAAGAGATGATGGTTTATAATAGAAAGAATGTATGATGAATAGAATAAAGATCAGGTTATAAATTTGATAAAAACATTAAGTACCTGAATGATTCATGTTGTGAATCCAAAATTCACATTGTGAATTTATCGAGTTTCATGTATATTGAAAAAGGAACCAAAATTGATAAAAAAACATGATCAATGATTTAATGATGATAACAAGTTTCCCAAAATGAATCTTCTTCATGATCTTAAGGGAATTCACAGCATTATCTTAGTGTAATACTCACATCATAAATGTGTCCTATATGCACTGTTCGGACCATGTCTTATAGAAACTCACAAAAATCCATTATACTGCTATAAACTATTTGTGAAACTATTAAACCTAAATGAGATCATACATGTTAAGAAGTATAATAAGTAAAATAATTCATAACCATGAGTTTCCACTTATAAATTACTTCTAATAAAGCCACAAATGGAGTGAAATGGATGGAATCATCATGGGAGTCCTTCTAACTGAGACTATAACTTTTTTAATGTATGATAAATTAAAAAATGTCAAATTTTATTCTCAAATATAATTTATAATTATTTTAGATGTATATAAATTGTGACTATATTATCATATATACTATGTAGGGTAAATTTTATTCAACATAAAAACATTTTACCTATCTATACACAACCAAATAGAATTATCATTCTACCCATGCAATCTGGTAAAATTTAAAAAATGTACCATATATTCTCACATAGTCATATAATCTTCATATATTATATTTATAATAATGTAAATACATAAAAATATCATTATTGGTGTAACTATTCAATCTACCTTAAAATATTCTAGACCCTGAATGTCAGCTAAAATACTTTCCATTAATAAATAATCATAAATTCTATTTCAATATTCCAATAAAAAATAAATTCTATAAATATAAAAAAAATTATATGGATATAATTACCCAAATTTAATATATATTAGTGATTATTAATCATCATTGGTTCTTGAAAAAGGTTTAATCCAACTATAAATCTATATCTTTTCAATTAATTACCCATGATGAATCATGTTGACAATTTGTTAACCTTGAAATAGGGGAAACATTTGGATATATGTCAACTTATTGTGTAGGGATATCTGGTTGGATTTGATTACAAGATTCAAAAAATGTAATTGGTCTTAGAAATATATGCATCAACATTCCATTCATTCATTTTTTTCTATGTTATTGCAAAGTAACAACCATAAATAATATTTAATCACTAATAATGAAAAGAAATACTCATTAACACTAATCCATATAATATTCTTCTATATTTTTGTCTATAATTTGTATTTTCATTGTCATATAAATATTATTGGTTTTCCTTCACTCAATTATTATTCCCAAATGAAATGATGCACCTACATTAATTAAATAATATGGATAAAAAATAACTGACTCGAAATAATTTTAAAATGACCCATCAAGATTGTGTATAAAGAGTTTTTATTATATGATGTTTCCCTTAGTGGATGAAGGGTCTCATATGATCCATTAAATCATATAAAACAATAATAAATAATATCTTTATGATTATGAATAAATTCTCTAACCTATCCCTTAGATGGAGATGGTAGGTCGTTCTACATTTTATATAATTTCACATAGCATTTTGGGGGAATTTTCCACAATTGATGGGTATATTGAGGATCTCTAAATTACAATATATAATGTTTAAATTAATCCAAAAATGATATGTTACAACAAGTTACTTTTGTGTACATAAAGCCAAGATATATCAACCCTTATATGTGGGGGTGTGGGGGATTATATATTTATGGACTCTCTAATTATTAAAACATTATATAGTAAAATTATAGGATTTTTATATTATACCATCTCTTATTATTAATTTTGGAAGTGTAAAAGAAACTTTAAGATATATCATTTTATCTCTATCCATGAGTGTTGATATTTTACATCAAAATAATTATCAAATGATGTTGGATAAAACCCAATTTTACTGATGAAAATATATCATCTTCTTTTTCCCTAAAGGGAAAAAACCATGTAATACTTTGTAATGTTTATTGATTATTAAAAAAATATAAAAAAAATATATGGTAATCTTCTTTACACAGTTTTAAATTTGTTGAGTTTGATGATATTATATTACAAGAAATTCTATTGTATGAATTTTATAAATTATGGGATGTACATATTTCTCATATATATAGAAAAAACAAGTTTTTCTTCACAAAATTTCCCAATTGATCTTATTTAATAATGTGATAAGTCAATATCAATTCATCTATAGACTTCTTCACTAACTGCACTAACGAAGTTAAACTTTTGAAATCAAAGAAAAATTCCCTTTAAAATGATCTTGTATCTTATTGATGTCAAAATTCATTAAGTATTATACCCAAAATATTTTACTGTGGTCCAACCACATCTATGAATTCTAAATTAAGGAAATCAGGTGGGCTATATCAATTCACTATGTTCAAGAAACTTAAGATATGATATGTTTTTTTGTTTTTAAAAAATTACTTCTGTAAATCTATAATCATGATTTAATTCATAACTACCCACCAAGTGTCTTATTATTATAATTAGTGTATAATTTTTAATTAATATTAATTATATTTTTCATGTTTAAAACATTAGTTTTGATATTATAATTATCCCTTTATAGGTAAAACCCTAACATGTAATTTTTTTTATCATCATAGATTTTCATATTTTTTTATGATACATTATGATTACATTGAGTGAACAGTTTAATGGGAATATAATGTTCCCTTATATAAAAAAATATATATTTGTTATCAATATTGAAATGTTTTTATTATACCACGTGTAATTTCAATCATATATTTCAAATATATTGATATGGGGTTTTAACTTTAAAGTAATTAGTATATCATGAAGTTATGAATTGTTATAAAATGTAAAAATTTATACACTAATACATGTATTGTATTATTAATGTTCATAAGATATGTTTTGGATCATATTGTTTATTAATTTCAAGATATTCTACTTTTTTGAAATGAAATTTTTTATCCTATATTATAGGTATCTCTTTTAGTCTATTAAATGATTATTAATGAATGACGGATGTTCATTCATAGCTAAGTGAAATATTATGTGTAAATCTTCTTAGATTAATATAATGAAATATATTTATATATGTTGATTATTTAACATGGATAATCGATAATGAATGACTTTTTCATTAATTATTTTCCATGTTTCACTTGTATTAACTATACATTGTGGTCTGGACATTTATGGGAATCCATGTTAGTGTATGATGATATATATAGCTGATATATATCATAGTATACCCATGATTCTCTTGTTTAACTAAAATTTAATTCTCTATGTTGTTTCTTTTTTTAATGTTATATATTATTAATTCACAATCATTGTCAATTCTTAAAAGTGATGTGTGGTTACTCGTAAAACAATTAAAATTGATTTATTCAATAAAAAATTATTTAAATTTTAAAAAGAACATATGTGATATCCTAATATCTATTGTTTTTTGATATTGTTTCAAAATAAAAAGATTGCAATGTTATATTTCATGAATATTGAATAAGATTTTTAGATCCAAGTTTTCTCTGAATATTTCTCAATCTTTTTTATAGTTATTATTTTTCCTCATTTTGAGTATTTCATATATTGGATTTTCCTTTGGATTTTTTTGGGTGAAATGGTATGTTTTTTGAAGGAATAGGGGTAGTGCATGGTTGGAGCACAGTTTGACCAAACCGTGTGCCCAAGAAAGAAAACCTGTGAACCCAAACTGAGGGGATTAACACAGCTAGTAGACAAATTTTTAAAATGCCCAACCTACTGATTGTCATTGTGTGACACTCGAGAGGAGGTGCATGAGGCACTTGGTTAGGGGAAACCAAGCTCCCTGAGCAGGAAACCATGCATGTGGAATTTTAAACCCTCAAAAATTAGATTAAAAATTCCCAAACCCTCATCTTATATACCTAAATACACTAAATCTATCCTAAACCCATTTATCTAATTTTTTTGAGGTTCTTGGATGGATTCCAATGTATTCCAACATCCGTTATTGACAAATTGAATCATGAATTGAAGATATGAACCTCTCCTGATAATAGATTCTCTTCTAGATTAGTTTCCTATCCTGTCATGTCTTTCTCTCATACATTGAAGGGATGTTTTCCTCTATTTACAGTTTATCTAGATCTAGTTTTTGATAGATATAGTCCTTTTGATCTTGGAACTAGGTTTTGGATCTAGATCATTTTATTCGAAATGATATTAGTTATCCCTCTTCAATTGGGTATTTCTGTTGGAGATTATTCATCATCAAATTTTAGGTAGGTGGTCTAAGTTCAATACTCATTGTATTGAATTCCAATTTCATGTTTGTATTATGTAATTTTTATTAGAATGCTTGAAAATTGAATATTTAATTGATAAAGTAAATTTATTAATAAATTTATGGAATCACGGAGTTGGTTAAATGAGTTTTTATGTGAATATGAGATAATTCGATCTTGGGAAATTTAATTTGGGTAATTGTGATTTTGAAATATGAGGATGTAGAATAACTAAATGGTTAATTAATTAATGGAATGTTTTAAATGTAAAATTGATGGGAAATTGAGACTGTGTGATTGGTTAATTAATGTGTTATGAATTAATTGAGAATAGGGATTATGATATGGATTAATTAACCTTAATGGGTTAAGGGGATATATAAATTGAATATTGAAACATGAATTAATGGTAAATTTATTGTATTATTTATTATGATAGAAGTATTAAACCCTGAATTTTTTTTATAAATTTTAATGGTATACATGATATAAAATTTTTATTAATGGTTTAATTATGATCAATCAGAATATATATGATATATGTGGTATATTTGATCGATTGATAAAAAGGGGTAGGGCATGGACTATTACATCAACATACCCGTGATAATGAGTGTGGTGCCTAAACTGCTACTTCAAAAAACTGCTTCTATGATTTATTGAAAAAAAGTGTCATATATGGACTGCTTCTTCAAAAGACCATAGTGATAATCAGTGTGGGACATGGACTGCTGCTTTCAAAGCTCTTAGGCGTCCCGGGCATAGCATTTTAGGACCAAAATTTTTGAATTAGAATATATTTCCCATTGGATGTAATATGAATTGAATTGAATTGAAAAATGATGGCCATGGAATTATGACATGTGATATCCCTTAGGGATTGTTCATACTTCATCATGGTCTGAAGTAAGTTTTGATTATTTGGGTGTCCTCAGGAATGAGGGATTTTATGTTGTTTAATAAATATCAATTGAATATATTAAAACTATTTACTTCATTTTATGTAATTTATTCTTTTTATAACTTTATACAATGTTATTGAATAGATATTATTTATATGTATTTGATGGTAACCTAATAAGTTTTACTCAAACCCTACTCATGCTATGTAACCAATATTTGAATAGACTTCATATTGGAAAGACAAGATAAGGGCAAGAGCCCGGTGTGGGATGGATGAGTTGGGATGGAGCATGGATGAGGGAGCCATACGTGATTAGGGACTTTCAGGGGAGTTGTCAATATCCTTATTTATTTTTGGTTTTTTCACATTGACAGTTATTTGTTATGATATATCTACTGTTGAATTTCTGATATTTTATTCATTTGTGTGTGGTCATTAAGTGATACTAGTTTTATTTTCATATGTTCTTTATCATTTGATTATTCTTATTTACTTCTATTATTGTGCTTATTTGATAAGGAGGGTATAGTCTCCCCATGATTGATATTGGACCCTCACTAATATTCAACAACCTTCAGTGTATGGGAAGGTGTACCTGACCATATGTGGCCAACCAGCTCAAGGAATTGTTTTGTGGAACCCTGGTTGAGATGTCACTTTGTGGTATTAGAGGAGTTTTCTTTTCTTTTAATTTTATCTTACTATTTGGGAAAGATAGAAAACCAACTAGGACTATTTTTTCCTTGGTAAATAGCTTGTTTATAAGACTAAATGACCCATGTATGAGTGTAAAATCCAAGTACCCAAGGTGGGATTATTTTTATTTATGTGTTTTTTATAGTTGGATGTTTTTTCACATTGAGTGATTCAGTTGTTGTGTAATATGACTATTGTTTCTAATTTTTAGGAAAATTGAATTGTTTCCCAATATGGTATGAGATTTCAGTATGCATGAATCATTTTAGTAACTCAAGATTTATGTGATAGGTAGCATTTTAGCAACACATGGGAAAATAATATTTTTGGATGAGTTTTTTATTTCAAATTTCTTTTCTAGATTGTGTGCATTTTAAATGAAAAAGGAGCATAATGTGAAATTGAGAATTTTTAATTAATGTAAAACGTGTGTCTAATGTGAAACAAGATATATGAGAATTTTTTTACCATTTTCTTTACTTATACAAATATGGGGGTGGTTAAGTGTAGTGATAGCACCTCAGTTTTGACCCTGTAGTAGAGACTGGGACAATGACTTGTTATTTATTTTTTGAAAATCCCTATTAATTAAATGTTATAAAGTTGTGTTATGTATCCTAATTTTTGTTTTAGTAATTTTAGATATATTCTTCCATGATGAAATTTTTTTAGAGGAAAAAAGGAGTTTACATCTAGAAATGATCCACCAGATGTGGAACTTGAGGTACAAATATTTTTTAGGTGAGGATGCTAGAGAGAATTTCTAAGAGAAATTCGCTATGTTCATGAAGTTTATTGAAAGAAACACACAGGGTGTTGTGGACTGTATGCATAAATTGACATGGAAGTTTTAGTTATAGTAATATCTGAGGTTTATCTAAGAGTGTGGACCTAAGGCTACTAAGTTCAATATTAATTCCATCTATAATATACTTGACCACCTGGAGAATTCTCCTAAGATGAGAGTAAAATTGGATTCTTTCATGATATGTGGTCTACCAAATAATTGGTGGGAATTCCAAACTCACGATAGAAATATAGATATTATGGAGTGGATGGAATATTAAGGGATTTCCAAGATAATTTTTACCTATGACACTCATACAGTAGAGATCAACTGAGTTTATAATGTTAAATCAGGGGAGTATTTCTATTATAGACAATTCTGGCCATTTTAAAAACTTGTAGCAATTTTTCCTAATGTTGGAATTAGATTAGGTGACGGATGAAAAGTTTTTTATGGATGTGATTAAATGTGAAATTAATTCATGGGTTAATATCTTTATTCTTAAGATGTTTTAAGAAGTGGTAAATCACGCTCTCATTTCTAATAGGAGACCAAAAAAGGCCTCTGATATAGGGAAATTGATTTTTGTTGGATGGTCAAGAGATATGCCTTTTGATATTATTATGTGTCATTTTGAGAATTTTTTACAAGGTAGTGGAAACCATAGTGACCATGGGGAAGGATCAATTACATTTTACCTTACTCGGGTGATTTGTTACTAGTGTGGAAGGTCGGGTCACTTTTAAAAATAGTGCCCCAAATAGCCAGTAGATTCATGATCTTGTGGTTTGGTAGGTCATCCACATAGGTTTTGTAGGAACCCATGGCAGATATATATAGATGGAGCATCTAAGAAGAATTATATTGTGGGAAAGGGATCTTATACAACCTACTAGTTTGGAAGCTGGAGTTTTACTGACCATGGAGGTAGAGGTAGTGGATAAGGTGCTTCTGGGAAAGATCACTCATATTAGAAAAGTGTTATAGCTCATGGGACCTAGACTACATCACAAGAAATAGGGGTAGGACAGTTTCATGCAGTTCATCCTATACTTGTGGATAGCGAGGCTAGACAGTTGATAGTTTGAGGTACTCTTCTTGTAGATTCTATGCTATCTAGCGTCATTTTTTATATTTGTGCCTCAATTTATTTTATATCTACACAAATATTTAATTCCTTTAGAATGGAGGTGGAGTTTGTTTTTTGGTTAAATAATATAAATGCACCTTTGGGATTACGATCGAGATACATCTGCCTGTGAAAGAGGTGTTCTCTCAGGGCTGGGAGTATCATTTTCTTTGGGATCTCTACATTTTGGATATGTTAAGCTTTGACATGATTATGGGTATGGACTAGTTAATATCATACTAAGAAAATATTTATTATCACCATTTGAGAGTGACTTTTACATATCCTGAGGGTGAAAAATATATTCACCGTGGAGCGTGGGATATCATGGCAGTTCATGTAATGCCAGTTAATCAGCAACTTGGAGGGATCACCGCTCAGGTTTCTAGTCAAGCTTCAGATGATGGGCGTGTGAAACAAAATTTCATTCCACCCATAGTGGATAGGTTCCATGATGGTTTTCCTAAGGACATCTCATGTATTCTACCTGAGTGACAAGTGGAATTTAAAATTGGGATCATTCTTGGGGCTGAGCCAATTTCTATTCCACCTAACAGAATAGATCCAATAGAGATTTGAGAGATGAATACTCCACTGTAAGAGTTGATGGATATGGGTTTGATCCATCTTATTACATCACCTTTGGTTTCTCTAGTTTTGTTTTCAAAGAAGTCTAATAGTAATTTTCTCTTATATATTTATTATTGGATGTTTAACAAGATGAAAGTGAAGAACCAGTGTCCTCTTCCACTTATAGAGGATCTATTTGATTAGTTGAGGGGAGATTGTGTATTTTCAAAAATTTAATTGATATGAGGCTATCATCAGTTGTAGGTTCAACCTTCTGATATACTAAGGATTGTATTTAGAATCGGGTATAGACTTTACAATTTCATCGTGATTCTGTTTGGTTTGATGAATTCACAAGAAATAATTATGGTCTTGATGAGAAGAATCGTCCACCCATACCAAGATTATTTTTTCATAGGGTTTGGGGAAAACATCTTGGTATACTTCGAAACTCTAGAAGATCATTCCCAACATCTTGAAATTATCCTAAGTACAATGAGAGAGCATTGGTTATAATCCATGATATCTCATTTTCAATTCTTGGTTGATATGGTACACTTCTCGGGTCACATCATCTCAGTGTATGGTGTGTTAGTAGACCCAATAAAGGTTCATGTTGTTTTCTCTTGGGAGCAAGCCAAAAAATTTTCAACATTCATAGATTTATAGGGATATAGGGTTATTATTGAAGGTTCATCCAGGAGTTCTCGCACTTGGAAACACCACATTCAAGCATTACTATAAAGTGAGAAACGTTTGAATGGTCTTTATAATGGGAGAATGCCTAGAAGGATTTGAATAATCTCATGAAAATGAAACCAATCATGATGCTACCAATTAAAATGGAAAACTATACAGTCTTTTTTGACACTTATAAGATTGGATTGGGGTAATGCTAATGTAGGGAGATCATGTTACAGATTATGGGTCTTTCCAGTCGAGGCCACAAGAACAAAACTACCCCACATAATACATCAAGTAATCTATAGTTTATTCCTTGATGTGTTGGCAGTATTACCAGTCGGTTGAAATTTTCGTAGTTTATACTGACCGTAAGAACATAAATTATATATTTTCATGGAAAGATTTAAATATATAGTAGTGGAGGTGGGTTTATTACATATTGTATTTTTATTTAGAGTTTCCATATATTCTATATAAGTGAAATAGTGTTGTTGATTATTTAAGCAGGAAATATCATAGTCACGAAGATTAGGTGTCTAGGGTGGAGTGGATGATGATGATTTATTGGATGAGATTCATGTTGTGGTTCAGGAGTGTTTGGAGAGGATTACACTGATATCAGTTTTATTGGGATCTATACTTTTGAGTTAGATTAGGGAAAGAATGTAGAAGGACTTAGAGTTTTTTGACCTATGAAAAAGCCTTAAAGGTGGGGAGTCACCTTCTTATTAGACCATAGATAAGCATTAAATCATTTATTTGAGGAATTTTTCTATTGTTCAAAAATTATGTGTTTTGATATAAAGAATTAATTTTATGACTCAAAGTGAGTGGTGTGTCCATTGTGACCAAAATCTTTTATGACATATAATTAATGTTTTGGTGTACATGAATGTTAAAAAAGATAGCATATTTCATGATAGGATGTTATACCTTTCAACAGGTGAAGACTGCCCATCAATAGCTTGCTAGTTTACTATAGTCATTTCCCATTTCAAAATGGCATGGTATGACGTTACTATGTATTTTATTATGGGTATCCTAAGGAAACCTCAAAAATAATATTTCTATATGGGTATATGTGTACTGTATAATAAAATTAGCACATTTCCTACCAATATAGGTGACTTTATCAATGGACCAGTTGGGAGATTTTTATGTTGGGGAGATAGTATGCCTGCACAGGGTGCTGAAGAGTATAGTTTTAGAGAATAACACACATTTTACTGTGTATTTTTGGCAGGATTTGCAGAAGTATCCTGGTACATAAGTTCTATAGAGTACGACATTCAATCCATATAAAGATAGGCAGTAAAAACATTCTATACATGTGATTGATTATATTCATCGAGTGTGTGTCCTAGACATTTATGTTTTTTGGGAGAAGCACATGGAATTGGTGTAGTTATCCTATAACAACAGTTATCATGAAACTATTTAGATGGAATCATATGAGGATCTTCATGTAAGGCCATAAAGATCACCTCTATACTGGATGGGGGAAGGTGAGTTAGATCTGTTGAGACCTAGTCTCGTGAAGGATACATTAGAATAGGTTCAGTTGATTTTAAAGTATATAGTTATGGATTAGATTAAGAATAATTTTTATGCTAATAGATGTCTAAGACCCTTAGAGTTTATAGGGTTCCATTGTGTGTTCATTCAAGTGTCCCTTAGGTTGGGTAACCATAGGATTTGTAGATAGGTCATGTGGGATCGTAGGTTTTTGGATTGTGTGAGGCTGTGAGAGAATTTTTCTGGTTGAATAATGATTTGATCTTCGACAGAGGTACAATTCTATGCATGACATTTTTTCTATGTTCAAACCTCGGTGGTATCACCCTAAACCCTCCCACTTGATCGATTTTGATTATTTCAAACTTTAGATAGATGTGTCCTTTGAGAAGAAACTAATACATGTGACTATTCATAGTGAGAAAGCGTGTTGGGGAAAGATCATTTTGATAGTTCATGTATCATAGCAACATTTTTGTGTTCAATTGGAAACTAGGGAGAGGGAATAAATTATGTGGGTTCTTGGCCCAATATTTTCTCCACCTAATCTTAGAAAGGATTGGGAGTACTGCTCAAGGATAATATTTTATACGGTGGGGATATTGTAAGATCATAAATTTTATAGATACGTCTCATGTTTTTAAAGTAATTACTTTTCCTTTTTTTGAGTATATGTTGTTTGAGTTTAACCTTGGGGAGTATTTGTGTTAAATTGGTAGTTTTATGAAGGAAGTGTGGTAGTGAAAGTTTGTCTCAAGGTTTGACCAAACTGTTCACCCAATCTTGAAAGTCATGAGAACCCGAACAAAGGGGATATCAATGGCTTGTGAATGGTTTGTAAAACTGTGCACCCTTCTAGTAGTGACCATGTTACTCTCTAAACAGAGGCACATAGCTTCGTGCACAATTATGGAAATCCTTGTGACCTGAGTATGAAACCATATGCAAGAGATTTTAAACACCAAAAAATTAGATTAACGATTCCCAATACCCCTTATAATATTCATAAAACCCCATGATCAACACAAAAGCGATTTCTATCGTTTTTTATGTTTCTGGAATGGATTCCATGTCATTTCAACCTCCATTAATGAATTATCAAAGCCTCGATTAAAGATATTCACCTATCCTGATAATAGATTATCATCCATATTAGTTTTCTCTCTTTATATTCTGTATTTCCATCATCTTTTGATTGGATTATTTCCTCTATTGGGATTTTATCTAGATCTCAATTTTGATAGATCTAATTTGTTTGATTTTGGATCTATATATAGAAATGATATCTTGTTCTTCATCATGATCTTAGTTGTTATGCTTCAATTGGGTATTTTCTTTGGTAAGTGTTTGTCATCAATCTTGAGGTTAATGGTCTAAATTCAATTATGATAGTCTTGAATTCCAATTGCATGTATGTGTTATGGAATTTTAATTGGAATGTTTGTTAATTGAATCTTGAATTTAATAAATTAATAGATAAATTAATTTATGGCATATTGGAATTGATTAATTGCGTTTCCAAGAGAACATGAGTTATTTCGAACCTAGAAAATTTTATATGGGTAATTTGGATTATGCATTTTGTGGAATTAGATTAATTAATTAGGTATATAATTAATGGAATTTTGAGAATGTGGAATTAGTGGAAAATTGAGATTGTCTGATTTTTTAATTAATGTTATATTAATTAATAGACAATGAGGATTATGAGTTGGTTGACTTCACCTTAATGGGTTAATGGGATATATGAATTGAACATTACAATATGGTTTAGTTGCGAATTTATTATATTATTTCATGTGACTAATGTATTGAACCCTGAATTATTGTGATAAATTATAATAGTATACATGATGTGAAATGATTATGAATGGGTTAATTATGATTAATAAGAATAAATGTGATATATGGGATATATGTTATTTATTGATAAATGTGTGTGGGGGAATGGACTACCTCTTTGAAATCCCAATGAGATAATTTGTGTGCTATATAGAATCCTACTTTAAAAACCCACTTGTCTCATTGATTGATAAATGTGTGTGGTTCCTGGACTATAACTTCAAAATCCTATAGTGATAATGAGTGTGGGACATGAACTACTACGTCAAAAGCCTATAGGTTCCAATACATAGAGTTTTAGGTACAAAAAGTTAGAATAGGAATGTGGTTCATATTGGCCATAATAATAATAATTGAAATGATGATAAATGATAACCATGGAATTGTGATATGTGATATCCCTTGGGGATAGTTCAGACATCTGCGTGGACCAAATAAATTTTTGATAGTTTGGGTGTCCTTAAGAAGTCATGGGATTATTTGGTTAAATAATAAATTACTAAATATATATAAACTATTTAATTTACTTTTTTCATCTATTATTTATATAACTGTATAAACTTTTATTAACTGGGAATTATTTAAAATCCATTAGTGGTGGACTACTGATTTTTACTCATTACCTACTTGGGTTGCCTGATTATTACCTGAATAGACATCATGTTTTCCGGATAGGATAATGGAAAGAGCCTTCTGGTAGATAGAGGAGTTGTTATGGAACATAATTGATTGAACCAGATGTGATTCGGGACACTCTTGGGAGTTTTCAATGTATTTATTTAATTTTGGATTTTTTATATTGAATCTTGACATGTATTTGGCATGACATATCTACTATTTAGTTTTTGATAATGTATTCATGTGTTTGGTCATTATGTGATACTAGTTGGCTTTGTTTATTAGTTATGTCATTTGGTTATTGTTACTTACTTCTGATGTTGTGCTACTTTGATAAATAGGGTATATTCTATCCATGATTGATATTATACCATTGCCAATAATAGGTATCCTTTGGCGTACAGAAAGTTGTGCATGGGGTCATGTGGCCAACCGACTTGGGGAACCGGTGTGATGAACCTGGGTTAGGACTTCACAAAAATATATGAGACATTATGGAATGGTGAAAATTGAATGATATATATATATCATAGATCACAATTTTAATGTTGTCATTTATTATGTTTTTTATTTTTTTATATTTTAAAACATGAAATTTTCAAGATAGGTCTTGGTAATGTTCTAGTGGTTTTTATGATGTTTTGTAATGGTTTTTTAGGGAATGTGGTTTGACCCCAGTTAGTGGAAAAGATTTGGATACCTCTAGTAACTATGTCCAGATGTTTGGGGTCTTCTCAAAAAGTCACATGGTTTGTGGATTATTTCGATAATATATTTGATAACCATGTAACTTTAATATTTTAAATAAAGATATAATATTCAGGGATATTGAATTTTTTCCTAACCATGTATCCTTAAAATATGATTTTATTAATTAAATTTGATAACTTTATTTAAGACTCAAAACTCGCTAGAGAAACCTTATTCATAATCATATATTCTTAGATATCAAATTACAGAATTCCCCTAGGATATTGCCATCATCTTCTTTCTTCTAGTGGTCAATTTCAATGGATTAGGGAGAATTAGATCTAGTAATTTGAATTTTTGAGCATTAATTTTTTCTCTATCCTTCATCAATTCATTTTTTCTAAAGAATAACCATAGTATGGGTTGTAACGTCCCGGATCCGGGTGCCACAAAATGGGTGCCCCAAACCCAGTTGGTCTTGTGACCTAAAGCGCATTTCCCCAAACTCTAGAAGCTACTGACTAGCTATGAGGGCCTAGGACTGATAGTTGGGATATTATTCCCTCATTTGTCAAAGTGTAGCACAGTGGATATAAATATAAACATACAAAAGCAGAAACAGTAAGAAATATAGACAAAAAATGGACAATGGAACTGAAGTAAAAGATAACTAGAATTCATATATATGATGATGCAATATGTCTCTAATTCTATGAAAAGAACCAATACTGGATACAGTACTATCTGATATAGTACAGCACAAGGCACAAATACAGCAGAGTTAAACCAAAGTAGCGCAATAGGAACGCAGTAGCATCGCAAGCCTAATCTCGGTCCCATGCTCTCTACTCCTCTGTAAAAATCATGTACCTATGTAGAGACCCTTTCCCTTATCAACAACTACAAAAATATAATCTGTTTGGGCCCAAGACATGACCCAAATAGGGTGTGAGAAATAAATCCCAGTAGGCAACCACTAAAGGCTTGTTCCCAACTGTCAGTGAAAATGTGCAACAACAGTGTGCAATAATGTAATGCAGTAAACTAGGAAGTACTCAAAAGTAAATATTCTTATCAGTTACATGCCATTAAATAATTATTTAACAATTCAAAGAATGTGATTTATCTTTGTAGTTAAAACATAAGAAATCACCATAGTGAATATTCAAGGTAAACACTATCCTCAGACATGTGAACCCTTACCCTCAGGTGAACCGAAACGAAACCCTCAGGTGATTGCCCTCAGGAATAACAAATATTTCCCTCAGGCGTATGAAATATTTCCCTCTGGCATAGATGCTACTGCCCTCAGGCATAGGAAATGTTTCCCTCATGTGAAATAAAACCTTTCCCCCAGGCTAATCAAACCTTTCCCTCATGCTAAATATAATCTTTCCCACAGGCTAAATAGAACCTTTCCCCCAAGAATTCTAGAGGAAAAGTAAGTAATCGGGCCAATCCCAAAGCACAACAAAGAAATTTATATATTTTTTCTCTCAAGAAAACTCAAAACATGTTATAATCATGGCATACCCACGAGTATCCTGGCCAAACAGCTAAATAAGAGAAATGCACCCTTGAGGTGGCCCTGGATCAAAGCAATGATCACAAACAGCGGTTTATACTTATTCATTAGATTTTCTATTATATTCTAGGTATCTGAACAGTCAATGTCTAATCCGTATGACACCCCTAACATGGGCATGTGGCACAACGGTACAAAAAATCAACTCAACAGTTGGAAATAAACACAAGACCACCTACCTTGATATCCTCTAATATATATACATGAAAGGCACCTCCCGAAACAACCAAGAATGGTATAGATATAAAATAAATGATTACCCATTAAAACATAAATAAAATCCCTTCATGAAATAATTGGAAGTAAATATTCAAGAAGAGGGAAAACCTTACCCCTATGGTTCAAACCAGATCGACGGCAGAAGAATCGGAGTTCCAGTGTGCGGTCAGGATCTCCTCCAAGTCTTGGCCTCCACTCCATTGGCTCTTGGTGATTTCTATGCCTCCTCTATTGAATGAGGAGGCTACTGCCTCTTTTTAATGAAAAAACATAACTACCCAGTGTGCACATTAAAGTACAAGGCGTGTAATTATTTTTAAGCATTCACTAGCGGCTACTCTTCACTGGCTTACTGTTCATCTGCTGACTGATTACACAGCATGTATTACTATGTACACAGCATGTACCATCATGCCTCTAGTGGCTACGTCCATCGCCTTACTGTTCACATGTTGACTGATTACACGACGTGTATTACTAAGTATATGGAGTGTAGTTAGTTTTTACACCCTTAATCACCAACATGCCTACACACACTGTATACTCATCCCACATGGCCAAAGTACACTGCGTGTGAAAAAAGTACACTGCGTGTACCCTTAAATTTGGTATTTTTCCCACATTTTCCTTGTTTTCTCAAAAACACTAAAGGAAAAAAAAGGAGAAAACGAAACCCGTACCTCAAGAATAAGAACAAAGTTCTTACAAACTTCACCCCTTAAAGATATTCGTCCTTGAATTTCCCTTCCAACGGTGGTAAAGATAAAGCTAAGAACAATTATGGAAAGTGAGCATCTATGTCGGTATCCCACTCCCAGGATTCATCCTGCACTTGTCCATGCTACCATAGCACCTGTACGAGAGGAAATGACTGGCCTCGGAGAAGCTTCATGCTTCTATCAACAATAAAAATTGGATGCTACTCAAAGGATGCATCAAAATGAAGGTCAACGTCCTCGGGGTGAAAGACATGAGATGGGTTTGATTGAAAATGGCACAACTGAGATAGTGGAAGACTATCATGCATGGGTCAGTACCACTGTGGTAACTGAAACCGATAGGTAACTGGCTTGACTCTATCCCGAATATCAAATGGCCCTACATACCTCGGTGAAAGTTTACCTTATCTCCTGATTTGCATGTGCCCCAACCTCGGTGAAACACCCAAGAAAACATGTTCCCCGACCACGAACTCCAAGGGTCTTCTACGACGATCAGCATAAGATTTCTGATCAGACTGTACAGTAGGCATATGCATCTAGATCAACTGGAGCTACTCTGAATTCTCTTGCACAAGACGTGGTCCCAGTACAGCTGCCTCAACTACCTCCAACAAACATAAGGGTGATCGGCATGGCCTACCTTAGAAAGCCTCGTAAGGTTCCATCCCAATATTAGTCTGAAAACTATTATTGTAGGCAAACTTCGGCCACAGGTATGTGCTTCTCCCAAGATCCCTCAAAGTCTAGAACGCATGCATGCAGAATTTCCTCTAGCACCTGTACTGTACGTGCTGACTGGCCATCAGTCTGAGGGTGGTAAGTTATGCTCAAAATCACTTTTGTACTGAGTTCCCTCTGAAAAATTTGTATTAAATGAGATGTAAAATGGGAATCCCTATCTAAAATGATAGAACAAGGGACTCCATGAAGACGTACTACCTCTCAGATATACAACTTCTCGAGCTCGTCAACACCGAAGGTGTCTTTGACAGGAAAAAAGTGAGCTACATTTGTAAGTCTGTCCACAACAACCCATATGGCATCATTAACTTGAGGTGACCTCGGCAACCCAGTCACAAAGTCCATCACAACATTATCCCATTTCCACTCCAGAATGGGTTACTGTTGTAATAGTCAATCTGGCCTCTGATTCTCCACCTTCACCTGCTGATAGGTGGAACATCTCATAACCAAACTAGCTACTTCTTTTTTCATACCTTGCCACCAATACTAATGTCTCAAGTCATGGTACATTTTGGTAACTCTAGGATGCACAGACCAAGCAGAAGCATTAAACTCCTGCATCAACTCCCTTCCAATATCCCATGGAACCTACACTTGTCCATGGATATATAGAACCTCGTCATCGCCTATCGTCCAACCAAGAGGATGGCCCTCATTTTCCACCGACTCCCGCAGAACTAGGACTTCTAAATCTGATTGTTGTCTCATCCTCACTCTATCTAGGAGGGTAGAAGCCACAGCTAAGGATTAAATATAGGTTCACCCCTGACTATTGTGCACCTCAAAATGCATCTTAGAGAACAAATCCATAAGCTGCCACTCACCACTGGCCTCCTGCACTGCCTGTATCGGAGTCTTCCTACTCAGTGCCTCAGCTACCGTGTTACCTTGACCAGGTGTATAGGCAAGCTCAATGTCGAAGGACTGAAGGTTTTAAACCCACCTTCGTTGTCTCAAATTCAAGTCATGCTAGGTAAGGATTGTTGACACTCCTTTCATCACAAAATCTAAAGACTGGAAAAGGGGGATATCTAAGCACAAATTGATTCAGCCTTTGAATAAAATATCAAAAATTGGCAAAGGAAGGAATAAGAAGAATTTTGCACAAAGGTCGCGCAAGTTCTACGATGGTCGCGCAAGTACACTTATGTGCCGCAATGGTCGCACAAGTGACTTGCACGCCCCAAAGGATAACTGCCCGGGTATTCTTTAGCTTATAAATAGACCTTGTAGGCCCCCCATTCAAAGAGGAGGAATTTTTCCAGAAACTCAGATTTGAGTTCCCGGCGACCTAGTCTCTTCTCAAAGCTTCTGAAACACTTCTAAGGTAATTTCTTACCTATAATGGAAGATCTAAAGAGGGGGAGGAAGGCCTAAGTGTTGAAACTCATCAACACTTGCTTGCCTGAGTGGCCATCCATTAAGGGAAAAGGCCACACTTGCGCGCCGCCTTACTGAGTGGCTTTAAAACCAGTATATTCATCATAAGGACCAACAGTCTCAGCTACGTTGGTTCTGATTCCTTTTATAAAAGGACACCGATATGGTCATCATAAGGACCAACAGTCTCAGCTATGTGGGTTCTGATTCCTTTAAAACCAGTATGGTCATCATAAGGACCAACATTATGGTCATCATAAGGACCAAGAGACATTTACGTATCAAAGGATACCATTGAATAAGAATCTCTAATAAATACAGATGATTCATTATTAGTGAAGAACCTCGAATACATATAAAAGATTCTCTAAATTACTTACTTATCGATCATTGATTTTCAGATATAAAGGAAAAATCATTTTATATTTGGTAATGTAATAAGGATTCATGAACATAACTTAAATCTATAAAAAGAGTCCCGGAGTAGACAATAATTCCCCTCAAAAATGTGTGATGGTTCTGACCTCCCATCCTCTTGACCAATGAAAATTCCTAAGCCTCGTCAGTCTATAAACTAATTACCAACTACCTTTGGAAAGTATGTCTGAATGGATGTGGAATCATTGGATGTTTCTGGTTCTACGAACAAACCCATTAGAAATCGATCGGAATGTTTGAACCTCCCATCAAAGGAGGTCATCCCCAAAGTCTGAGGGAAACAAAAATTGTGAACCTGACGTGAATCCTTAACCATGTTAAGCTGATTTTTTACCTATTTGTTAGGCCCCTATTTAAAACTCAATAAGAGGGCCAAAAAACAATCATTGACATATGTGTTCATCCAAAAGATGTAGTGGATGAATTTATCTTGATTACATCTATTATATAAAACAGTCACTCTTTTCCAAGATCTTCTGCATTTCTAGAATGGTTGCTCTCAAGTTCACACCTATGAATACTGATGCTGCAAATGCTACTGCTGCTACCCCTGCTGGATCATTGTCCACTCTGAGGACAATATCACCTGCTCAGCATCTTCAACACTGGGTATCAAATGCACTGATTAAGGAGTATCGTCAACACGGTACCATCCCAACTCTGGAGGCTGCCCGACAAGCCCTCCAAGTGAGCAGCTCACAGCGGTCGTCTGGACAATGAAGTCTAGTGATCAAGAAGCAGGAGGTGATGACTACCATCTCCAACCATTTCGGGCCATTATCCCTGGAACATAATCACCATTATCTCCCTTATTCTGTGGAGGTGAATGAGAAGGTCCCTCAGGGCCTTAATTCAAGCAAACATGAGTCCTTCTTGAGGGCTCCCACCAACAATCGCCACTAGACATGTGTGACAGTGCGCCCTCAACATGATGAGGGTACCGACTCCAGGCGTTCGGCTCAGGTTCCTCGAACCCTAGCAGGAAAGACGAATCGCCAGAGGCGAAGTTTGGTTAACAGTGAGCAAGTTCTCATATCTGCCATCTCTAGAGAAGTCCACCAACCTAACATGGTGGAAAGCAACGAGCAGGCACACACACCTGTCCATTTTAATTCCGCTGTCCAGTAGACTCGTCTGGCAGCATCATGCTAGGAAATTCCGGTGGAGTATTATAGGCAGGAACATACACCTGTTTATACATCATCATCTATTCAACAGGCTCGTCTGACTACATATGATGGATCTCTTCAACTACGTTCAGTGAAGTGTAATCAGCAGGCACATACACCTGCTAGTACTAATCATGCCTACCAACAGTCTCACTTGGTAGCATTCGGAGAAGTTCACCGGAAAGCCTTGACAACAAATAGGAGGCAGACTCAACTCTCTACCCCCACACTTGAGTACTGTCAGGATTCACTGATAGGAAAAGGAGGACAGGAGTAGGCACCTACACCTACTCCGAGCTCGGAATGGACGTATATTTCCGTTCCGGTAGCTGAAGTCACCAAACATATTCTATCAATGGTGAAAGAGCAGAAGCAGATCCCTGCTCATATTCTGGATGCCTGCCAGGATATTATAACAACTTCAGCGGCATATCAGGGAAAGACACATAAATATATCCCTACCAGTTGAGTGACACATCAACAATTCACTCTAAAATAGACAAACACATCTTTTCCAGTCCAAGAGGGTTGTGGGGCATACTCCCCCATATCATACAGACAACCAAGTCAGGCACATACACCTGATTTGAGTGGAGATCGCCAGCTTAACCTGACCATCATTCCTGATCAGGCACATACACCTGCTCAGAGCAGCCACTTTTGTCAACAAGTGGTTTCCAAAGCAAGTAAGAAGGCGTCTAAGAAAAAGACCTTCCCAGCACAGTCAGGAGATCAAGAGCCAATCTCTAACAAGGCCTTGGTCGATGCTGGAGTTCTTGAAGCCCTTAGACAATTATCTGTTGAAATTAATGATTCTACTCCCTCATTTCCCAATAAGGGGAACATTAATTCTGAAGGTCTTCAACAGACACTTCCTCAGGAAATCTTGCTTCATGACAATTCGGTCGATCTCGAAGTTTTATCTTCATATGAGAGCCACAGGAACCCTCTATGTGGTCAGAAGACCAAGGAGCAAGAGATCTCATCTTTTTCTATAACCCATTATGGTGGTCCTTTTCATGATGATGAATTTCACTATGAAATTCCTCTCTGCAGTAGTGAGGCACATTGCCCAGAAAATGCTCTAGTGGAAAATGTAGTACTGAGAAAGACCTCTTATCTTGCGGCACTTGAAAATGTGAAACTAGTCATGTCTGAAGCTTCATCGGTAGCATGTGAAATACATTCTCAATCAGAAGATAGCCCAGGGTGTAGGTCATTCTCTGAACCACCCATAAGTCATGTATCTTCTAGTTTGATCAATGATTTCTCTACCAATCCTGTTGAATCCAATGAAGCAACAAGGAAACACCAACTCTGGTCAAATCAGGTAGAATAATCTTCATAAAATGATAAAGAGGAAATGTTGAACATGAGAAAACAACTGGCGAAAGATGAAGTGCCAGTCATGTTTTGGCCTCTGGATGACTCTCAGTATGACATTCCAGAAATGTTGACAGAAGATGAAATTCATGATATTCATCGCAACATATGGAAAACTCTTTGTTAGTTCAAAAAGAAAGTATTATCTTATAATGAATATGAAAATCATCTTATGATAATAGAAGGATTTCAACATCAGAATGATTTGGCATCTCTATCAGTCTCTCGATATCCGAAGGCTGAAAAGTAGCAGAGAGCCCTTCAACGTTCATGCTTTGGCGCACTAAGAATATTGCGTCAGTTAATTTCCAATTCCCCATCGGGTATTCATGTCAGAGGAAGGGGTGTTCATGGAGCACTTCATTTTACGGTGCTCTCCAGTCTGCAAAGCCCACCGAAAATGGTATCATGCAATGTTATTGACCATGGCCGGCCATAGTCAATGGGCTTTATTTGTAATCAAAATCTTTCCCAAGAACAGGATTTAACTAGTTCCTCTCAAAATCAAGAATACAAAGAACAACTTGTTGAATTACTCTTGAATCAATCAAACGAGAATATTGAATAGGCCTCTCGTTTGGAGCAAGCACGTCACCAAGTGACACAAGTGTCAGAAATCATCCAACGGTCTTTTCAACCGAGTGATAAAAGTGGATACAGTTTAATGCATCCAGCTAATTTCTAGACTATGGTTCAGAAGATCAAGAGATATTTTAAAAATGTCTCAGACATATCATGTCAAGAGCCACCCCAGCTCTCCAGACTGGGGACTCTTTTAAACAAACCCTCAGAATCAACAAATAAGATTCAAGGAGTTGAGAAGGAACAACCCCAGTCCACTGGACTGGGGAATTTTTCAAATCATCAATCCCCTCCTCAGAGAAAGTAGGTCTTTTCTCGATTGGGGAAGATGCCTCAAGTGGAATGAAGAGCCAAATTATCAGGAGATTGCCTCCAAATTACGTTTCGTCAAGAAGTTCCTGAGGGATCGAATCAACAAAAGGAAATGTCTCATCAAAGATATGGAAGAAGACAATATCACAGAAATGCTGATAGAAGGGATGTGATGAGTTATGGATCAATCAATTTCATCAATGTCGTTGTTGCTGATCCACCAGATGAGGCTCACTCAGGGGACTCAGATGAAGAGGTTCCTGCTCAAGAAGATGTACGCACCGACACAATTGAAGAAGGTGTGCATACACGAAATGAAAGGATTACTCAAAACCAAGGTAATCCTTCGAGTAACCCACTTACCCCTCTCCGAAAAGGATCCAACAAAGGGAAGTGAAAGAACCAGGTTACATATCCTTCCTCTGGAGAAGGTCAATCACTCTCACTAGAGAAAAGGTTTGCATAATAGGAGGAAGAAATGAAGGAATTTAAAAAGTTGAATGCAGAACTAATTAAGATTAGTCTTCTTCTTAAACATGTTAGAGTCAGTCAGCCAAAGGAATTTGTTGCAACTACATAGATGCATCAAGAATATCCTCCTCTATCAGTACACCCTCACAGGTCTAATTTTACGGGTCAAGTGAAACAACATTTGGTAGTGCTACCATCAGTTGCAGCACCAACCACCACATCTATCCAAGCTCCGGTCATTGCACCTACCCAAGTCCAAGTTCAAATGGATGTTTCTCAAATGTTAATAACTACTATTGAGTCATTAACAACTCAGTTAGAAACTATGGAAGGGAAAAGTGCGCAAGTTCAACCAGAAAATAAAGTTTACCCTGAATTGGTAGATTCAATCTCTCCTCCATCCAATTTTGGGAACCTTGTATTCCATATTTTCAAGGGATGAGGCGATCCTGAACAGCATTTGATGCATTATATGTCTTTTTGTGATCCTATGTTGGGAACTCTGGAGCAGCAAGAAGTGGTGAAACTCATATGCTTCGTGCGAACCTTTCAAGGACCAGCTTTTGTCTGGTATACAAGCTTGCAATCCCAGTCAATTACCGGATGGGAGGATCTTCACCAAAAATTCTTCCTTCAGTTCAACTCAACATTTCCGAAGACAACAGTTTTCAATCTTACAATCTGTAAGCAAAGGGAGAATGAAAGAGTCTCTAATTTCATTGCTTGATGGAAGGGATTAACATATTACTTGAGCTTAGCACTCCCTCAAGAAGAATTTTTTACAATCCATGTGGAAAATCTGTGTGACTAATTACACATGTCGTTAATCCCTGTGAAATACATAGGAGGGTTTCGAGACCTTACTTCAATCGCTCAGCAGATTGAAGATTCCCTTATACAGGCTAATGCTAAATCTCGTGTAATTTCATCAGCTCTAGGAAGGAGAATAGGTAAAGAATAAACTGCTACAGTTATGCTTAAACAAGCACCTATACATATTTCTACCTCAAAATCTTCATCCTCTCGAAGGGTTCCACCTCCTGAGTGCCAACAACAATGGTCGTTTCGTCCAGACGATCAAAGAGATCAAATACGAAAAAAATTGAGGATCTGAAGAGAAAAACATACTCTTTCTGAAATGAACAAGTTCCTGGTTATTTCATTTCAACTCTAGAAAACAATTTGATTAAATTTCCAATGCCCAAGAGGCCAAACAAGAAAGGAGATGAATACCGTCCTAATTATTTCCCTTTCCATAAAATGTTGGGGCATCCCATCTAGGAGTGTTTTGTCTTCAATAAACTCCTGAAAAAGATGGTTGACTCAGGACAAGTCAAACTGAAAGTCTCTTCAGCTCCGGTAGCATGTGTTACTGCTACAGTTCCAGAGGAGAAAGGTGAATGGAAAGAAGTCAAAAGCAAAAATGCACAGAAGTATGATGATTGGATGGTCAGAAAGACAATCAATCGAACACATTCTATTTTTCGAACACAATTAAAGAAACCAATTGTGTCTTCTGCCATGAATGGTGCGAGAAAACCCTCTTCATCAGAGGGAAAGTCCTCAAAGAAACGACATGATTCAATGAAAGAAAAAGAATCTGAACAAGATGAGTATGTGTCAAAGCCTAAGTTGTCTTTGACTTTGGCGGGCTTCATGCCGTCTACATCAAAGCCACGGGCACCGCCCCACCAAATGGCAGAGCCTAAACAGTCTAATCAGGCAGAGTCTTTATCAGACGAAGAGTTAATCTTTGGTTCTGTTAATATGATTCAATTAACATATCCATATGCCAGTTGCAGTTTCGATTTCAATGAACCTGAATTCCGTGTATCAAATAGGGGAATCAGAGGAAGTAACAGGGGCTCAGAATACAAGGGAAGAAGTGGATCTTTCAGAATCCACTATTCCAATTCTACCCCTGCTAGAACTGTGTACGCAGCAAAAACTCATGGTAGAGCCCTTCAGCAAGCTCAGCAAGAATAAAAAAGTTCTTCTACCAATAGCAAATTCAGTCCTGGCGCAATTATTTTGGAAGAATGGTTGACGGTTCCATATTCTTCCTCTAAGCATGTAAATGGATCTAATAGGTCTAATCTTCCAAAACCAGGAATATTGCCAACTCCTATCCTGATACAAGATGCATCAACTTCCAAAGCATCTGCTTCCAAGGTACATGCTAAACCACATATTCCTATTGGGAAACGTAGACCTCTGGATCAAAAGTATGATATATTGAAACACTTGTCCCAAGTTCCAGCCAAGTTATAAATTTTGGATGCTCTAAATCTTTCAAAAGATTTTCGGGAAGCACTCATCGAGTCTTTGTCAAGTCCCCAGGAGTTTGAAACTGAAATTGCTACTGTTGAAGTCTATCACATAGATAATAATCCTGCAGAATGCCATGCAATAATATCTTTTACTGATGAAGAAGAAGATGATGTTGTGCATGGACATATTAGACCATTGTACTTGTCTGGCAAGGTCAATGGCATAGACATCCGAAAAACTTTCATTGACAATGGTTCAAGAGTCAACCTCATGCCCATTCGTACACTTCATCGATTGGGCCTCACGGAATTCGATTTATCTCCTTCTACCATGATGTTACAAGGATATGATAAAAATGAACAAGAAGAACTAGGCGAAGTTACACTCAGAACTCAGTTTGGAGATCTTGTATCCAATTCAGATTTCATGGTTGTTGATCAAGACTCAGCCTTCAACATCTTTCTTGGAAGACCCTGACTACATCAACATGTGGTTATCCCTTCATCATACCATCAATGTCTCATTTATTGTTTCGATAGTCAACTTGGGACATTATATGGTGATAAGGCCCCATTCAAGACATGTGAGTCTCAATACATTGAGGCGGAATTCTATCACATGAAGGGAAGGGAGAAATCCACAACAAAAGAGATTACCAAAGTTAATGCTCTATATGGTTTGGAAAAAATTCCAGTAAATCCATTTACACATGTGAGTATAGATTATGTGTTTTCTATCATTCAAATTGACAAGATAGACCCAAATCAAAATACTCTTATGGAAAGATCCATAATTTCAATTACAGCAATCGAGCCAGACAACATCAGAGAAATTGGTAATCTACCAAGCAGTGATGAAAGCACAAATGGTGACGTCTTCATTTCATATGCTGAAATCCAACAAGTCTATGCTTCTCCAATTAGGCCATAAGAAGTTATAGCAACATCGAAGGTGAACAATGATGTCAATTCTCAATCCATCATCTCCTCTTTATTAACCAATGAAGACCCTTCATCATCAATCGGGTCGGAAATGGAAGCTTCTTGTTCAAGATATGAAAATTTTGACATCTCTTATGATCACGAAAATTATACTTTATCATCTACTATGCAAGTAGAAATGGAAGAAATAATACATGATGAAGAAGAAGAGTAAAATCTCAGAGACTCTCCTCCAGCATTTGAAGAGGGTATCTCTACCACTGTGGATGAACTCAAAGAAATAAATCTAGGTACAAAAGAAGATCCATGCCCCACTTTAATCAGTGCGTCCATGACTCTTGAAGAGAAAGAGATGTATATTTATTTTCTAAATCAAAATAGAGATATATTTGTCTTGAACTATACAGAAATGCCCGGGCTTGATCCTGATGTTTCTACTCATCATTTGGGTTTACCAGAAGAACATTGAAGATTTAAGCAAGCTGCGAGAAGAACACGCCCAACTTATGCTTCCAAAATTGAAGCTGAAGTGGATAATCTTATCAAAGCTAAATTCTTAAGAGAAGTTAAATATCCCAAATGGTTGGCTAATATTGTCCCTAAAAAGAAGAAGAACTGAAAAATAAGATTTTGCATCGATTTCAAAGATCTTAATCGGCATTGTCCTAAGGATGATTTCTCAGTTCCGATTACAGAACTTTTAATTGATGCAACAACTGGCTATGAAGCACTTTCCTTCATGGATGGATATTCTGGATATAATCATATCCGAATGCCCCCATAAGATTAGGAATCTACAACCTTCAAAGCCCCTCAGGGTGTGTTTTGCTACCGGGTAATGCCCTTTGGCTTAAAGAATGCAGGTGCAACTTATCAACATGGCATGCATCGTATATTCAAACCCTTCTTAGGAAAGTTTGTTGAATGCTATGTAGACGATTTTATAGTTAAATCCAATCAAATTTCTAATCACTTGGCTGATTTGGAAGTCATATTTCGCAATCTTTGACAACATAATTTGAAGATGAACCCCTTAAAATGTGCTTTTGGGGTAACCTCAGGAAAATTTCTCGGCTTTGTTGTACGCCATAGTGGTATTGATGTCGATCCTGAGAAGACCAAGTCAATCCTTTGTATGTCACCTCCTCAAAATTTGAAAGAATTAACTAGAATTTAAGGACACTTATCCTATATTTGGTGTTTTATTTCCAATTTAGCAGGCAAAAGTTTACCCTTCACCAAATTGATGAAGAAGGGAGTCACTTACCAATGGACTGAAGAATGTCAAGAAGCATTCGATATTCTCAAGAAATACCTCTTGAGTCCACCGGTACTCATGACACCTGTTGAAGGAAGACCACTTATCCTCTACGTGACAGCTCTAGAGCGATCATTGGGTGGATTTCTTGCTCAAAAGAATGATGTTGGGAATGAGAACAACCTCTACTGTCTTAGTCGAACTATTCTTGAAGCAGAAAATTGGGATTAAAGTATTGAGAAGTGCTTCCTGACATTAATCTTTGCAGTTTAGAAGCTGAGACACTATCTGCAACATCATGAGGTCCAATTGGTATCTCTCAATAACCCGCTCAAATTCATCCTTAGTCGTCCAATGCTTACAGGATGTCTGGCCAGGTGGGCAGTTATTTTGCAGCAATTCGACATTTAGTATGTGTCTCAAAAGGCGATAAAGGGCCAAGCTCTGGGTGATATCCTGGATGAACACCCTTTAGTGGAAGACACATCTTCAGATATTGAACTCCTTGATGAGGAAGTCTTCTCTATTCAAGAAAGTCCCTAGGCATGGGGAATGTGTTTTGATGGTGCTTCCAGAAGTCTAAGAGGGAGTAAAATGGAAAATCCTAAATTCAACAAAGTTGGCATAGGAATTGTGCTCATTTCTCCAAAAAAGGCAGTGTTGCCTTATTCCTTCTTATTGTGGGAAGGTGGTACCAATAATGAAGTAGAATACCAAGCTCTCATCGTAGGCTTGGAATTAGCACTTCAAGCTCAAGTGAATCACTTAAAGGTGAAATGAAATTTAGACCTGGTAATAAAACAAGTCAATGGGGATTATGCCATCATAAAAGAAGAACTAATCCCTTTGTATGATTACGTCAGAGAGTAAATGGTGGAATTCCCTTTGGAACTAACATTTTCTTGTGTCCCAAGATCAAAAAATGCTCAAGCTGATGCACTGGCTAATATAGCCACAGCTTTGGAAGATCCAAATTGGGACGACAAAACCATCAGTATTGCCCACTGTCGTGCAATTTCACCTTATGTTTGAATTAGAACATAGTAAATTAATGAAATTAGTCCCATTCCAGAACCATATGTTCATACTACAGGATAGATGTCACCTATCAGGGAATATCTTCAAAATGGAACACATCCACCTGATAGAGCTGTGAAAGAACAAATCTGGCGACGTGTGGTCAATTTTACTCTTTATGATTGCCTAGATCACCTAGAGAAAATTCTCTACAAACTTGGGTTTGATGGAGTTCTCTTCAGAATCGTTGATGGTGAAGAGAAAATGGTTGTCATGAAAGAAGTGCATGTAGGAGTCTGTAGTGCCCACCAGTATGGACATAGACTATCTGATCAGATTCGAAGGCTTGGATACTTTTGGCCTTCAATGATACAAGATTGTGTCAATTTCACAAAGAAGTGTCATTAATGCCATGTACATGCCAACTTCATTCATCAACCTCCAGAGTTGCTGAATACAGCTAAATACTCATGGCCATTTGCCACATGGGGAATGGATGTGGTGGGACCTTACCCGTCGGATATGACCAAGCAGTTTAAGTACATTCTTACTGCTACTGACTTCTTTTCCAAATGGGAAGAGGCAATACCTCTCAAGGAAGTCAGTTCTAAATGCGTTGTTAGCTTCATCAAGTCTAACATCATTACCAAATTTGGTGTCCCTCATACCATATTGATGGAAAATGGCACCAACTTCTGTTCATCCGAAGTGAATAAGTTGTATAAAAAATACAACATCAAATCCAACCATTCATCTCGGTATCATGCAGCGGCCAACAGCCAGATAGAAGCCTTTAATAAGACTCTTTCAAATATACTGCAAAAGATGGTGGATAAAGATAAGAGGTCATGGCCTAATAAACTCTTTCATGCTTTATGGGATTATCGGACTACCACCCGCACTACAACTCGTTCAACTCCATATTCATTGGTATATGGAACGGAAGACGTCATGCCCATTGAAGTTTAACTACCCTCACTCAGAGTTTCCATTTGTGATCAATAATCTAAAAATGAACAATTTCAAAAGCGATTGAATGAATTGGAATGATTATATGAGAAACGATTGTGCACTTTTCACCACTTTGAAGTCTATCAAAATCGAATAGCATGAGCTTTTAACAAAAATGTTCATCTTCGTTCATTCACTCGGGGAGAATTGGTATTAGTTCTCAGAACTCCAATGATACCATGAAAGAAACCTCCCAAGCTTGAGCCAAAATGGGAAGGACCTTATTCAATACATAGGGTCTACTCCAATGGAGATTATTCAATAATATCGATGGATGGTGAACTCATCACTACTCCATCCAATGCCAGATTTTTGAAGAAGTATTTTGTATAAACACAAAACCTTCATTATCCTTGATATATGACGTTAAACTATACAGAAATGGTCCATACATATGACCTTAAACTATTTTAACTTTCGTCCCACATGACGTTAAAATGTGAAAAAGTTCCCTAAATGGTCCAGTATGACCTTATGCTGCAACTAGGTCATGTATGACCTTAAACTGCATCATCAACAGTCCAAGCATATGACCCAAAACTATTTGCACATATGTCCAACATGACGTTAAACTGTGTCACCTTCATTTTCCTTGCTATATGACGTTAAACTATACAGCAATGGTCTATACATATGACCTTAAACTATTTGTACTTTCGTCCCACATGACGTTAAACTTTGAAAAAGTTCCCTAAATGGTCAAGTATGACCATAAACTTCAACTTGGTCATGTATGACCTTAAACTACATCATCAACGGTCCAAGCATATCACCCCAAACTATTTTCACATACATCCAACATGACGTTAAACTGTGTCACCTTCATTTTCCTTGTTATATGACGTTAAAATATACAGCAATGGTCCATACATATGACCTTAAACTATTTATACTTTCGTCCCACACGACGTTAGACTGTGAAAAAGTTCCCTAAATGGTCTAGTAGACCATAAACTACAACTAGGTCCTGTATGAACTTAAACTGCATCATTAACGGTCCAAGCATATGACCCTAAACTATTTGCACATACGTCCAACATGATGTTAAACTGTGTCAACTTCATTGTCCTTGCTATATGACGTTAAACTATACGACAATGGTCCATACATATGACCTTAAACTATTTGTATTACTTTCATCCCACATGACGTTAAACTGTGAAAAATTTCCCTAAATGGTCCAGTATGACCTTAAACTACAACTAGGTCCTGAATGACCTTAAACTGCATCATCAACAGTCCATTTATATGACCCTAAACTATTTGCGAGTCCCTTATATCCAGTAAGACGTTAAACTGTGATGTCCTAACTACATGATTCTAAACTGTATAGAAGTCTCTTACGTCTGGAAAGACGTTAAACTACATAATCATCAAAGGTCCCGTATGACCTTAAACTACACTTTTGTCCAGCATGAAATTAAACTGCACCATCCACGGTCCATGTATATGACCATAAACTATTCGCACTTTTGTCCAACATGATGTTAAACTGTGGGAAAAATCCCCAATTCATCCAACATGATGTTAAATGGTGTACTCTTTTCTCCTCACTGCATTACATTAAACTACAGAGTCCCCCTTTCGTCCAACATGAAGTTAAACTATATTGTCCCCATCATCCTAACTACATGATGCTAAAATGTATAGAAAGTCCTTGATATGTCCTACATGACATTAAAATGTACTTTTTCCTTGCTACATGACATTAAAATGTGCGGCACCAGTAGTCATAACTACAAGACTTTAAACTGCACAGTCCCTTTATATGTCCTACATGACATTTAACTATGGATCGTTAAGGTTGTTGTTACCTCTTTTTTCTCACATCGAGTATGACTCATGTGATCTTAGAGAAAACCTCAACCATGACACTATCTTTGGGCTACTAACCATGTGTAAGTCCCAACAGCATCATTTTTTTAGGTCGTTGTCCCCAAGAACAACTTGATCATTAATTCATTCTTTAATTGAACTACGCAGACTTTGATCCGTGCCTTTCGGGCTGGGTATGTAGGCAACCTCCCAAGGATCAAGCCCAAAATAAATCTCCTCACATCGATTCACCTCCATCTCATACGATGTTAATTCGTGAAACTACCCCTAGAATCAATATCTTTACATTGGTTCACTTTTGTCCTTACTATACGACGTTAAACTATACAACACTTTTGTCTAGTATGGCAATAAACTACAATATTCTTTGATACCCTCGCCTTAGAGGGAACCATTATTTACATCGATTTTTCAATCATGTTTCATTTCAAACACTATGTGAATACACGGCAACGCCCAAACCTTTTATCTTGCGTTAAACCATCATTCTACTAAAATCCCCTTTCACCCTTCACATGTACAAACCAAATTTGTACAGAGGGTATTTCTAGAAATACGTGGGCTTGATTCCCACCCTTATGGGATACATAGGAAAATTCAAGTGTCCCTCGAATCCAGCCCCAAGTCTTTGGGCCTAACCCCAAATTCCACTTTCAGTTCCCTGGCTGAAAAGTCCCTATGAAAACACACACTGTGTATTTCTTACAATGGTCCAAGATCTATGACCCTAAACTAATATCTCCAATCCTTTTGTACCACATAATGATAAACTGTAATTTAATAACTATGTATGAGCTTGATTCCCATCCTTATGGGATATGTAGTGAGATCCAACATTTCATTTCAGGACCCAGCCACAACATGATTATGGTTAGCATTGATCTGTGTATCTCTGTATACATTGAACAATACCCATATTTTTGTGTCATAATCCTAACCTTAAATATCTTCAGATCTTCATAAACCATTTTCATGACTTCTAGGTCACAAAAATGTCAAACTTATGAGAATAATTTTTCCTGACTATGCAGCACGTGCCCATAGGTAGCCTTGCATAAACCGTCTACATAACAGACTTGTTATCCAAAAGATACTATTATTAAACTATGAATCCAATGCCCTTAGGTGGCCCTGCATAATTTAACCACCTAACGTGTTTTTCGGATAGTGGTAACTTCATTCTTGGGAACAATGCCTCTTTTATCCTTATTTGTCTTAAATGACAGTATGTAAAGATCCGCAAAAACAGCCATCCTTAACATATTTGTCCCATATCCTTTTTCATGATCTGAAAGTATTCAAGTATATGGTTTATATTCTCCTCCCCTACATTTGGGTTAGACCTTTGTAGGAGTGATATCCATCCAGTTCATCGATAATCTTGTTTGGAAATATCTTCTTCATATTCATGTACCTCTTTCCATACAGCAAACACTATACTTTGGAAAATTTGAATCTCCATAAACTTTAACTGGCTTTTAGCACTAGGAAAGTGAATTTCTGAGGGTTCTTTTTCCTGACTATGTAGCACATTCCCATAGGCGGCCTTGCATAAACAGTCTACATAATAGACTTGTTAGACAAAAGATACTATTTATTTGACTATACAGCCAATGCCCTTAGGTGGCCCTGCATAATTCAACCCCCTAACGGGTTTGTTAAATAATGGTAACTTAATTCTTGGGAACTACTTATTCTAATGACTTTTAGCTCTTTTTCATATCATTCCCCAGATTCAAATATTCTTAAGACATAGTTTACATTTTTTCCCTCATCCTTGAGTATGGTACTTTGTTTTCAGATGAATTGTCAAGGAATTGAGTCAATTTTAATTCATTTTGGTCAAAGCTATTTTGACCGTAAACATTGTCCTCTTTATGTCTGATATGATTGACTTTAAACTGCCCGCAAAAGACAAGGGAACTCTGAATAAAAGTCAAGTTCCATCTCACTAAACAAAAATTTTGTATGATTTAGGTAATATTGGGCAATTAATAGGTTCAATGTTTGTAGGGTTATTTACATTAATCGTAGTAAAAATCAAACAATGCTTACTAGGACCATTGGCTTAGGTAAAATTTAAAGCAGGTAGCAAGAAAATGTGTGCACAAATGATTGAATGTGAAAGTGTTTTTCATTAATTCACAAGAGTTAGAAGGACATCCACAGATTGGATCCTTTTCTCTTTTCCAAGGAATTACAAAATATTTTCAACATAAGTCTTCAATTGATGAAATACATCCCGAGCTTCATCAGTAGCTACTTGAAGCTCATGCACTCGACTAACTTCACTCTTTTCAGCCTAATGAAGTTATTTCTTGGCATCTGCAATGGTCTTAATACCATTCGTTTGAACTCCCTTCAGTGAATTATTGAGTTGGTCAAGTTCCCCAGTAATAGTATCTAACTGTTGCTGAAGGTGCATATTCTGGATGAATTTTTTCTTTGATCTTATGCTTCAGCTCCTTCATCTTGGCAGCATAGTCAGCCTTAGCTCGGGATACAGCAGCCTCAAATTCGTCATTATTGACTGATAGTTTCACCCTGGTCAGATCTTCGTGACACATTTTCTCCTGCTATCTCCTGAAGATGACTTGTTTCACCGCGGTTTGTATTTCTTGATATCAAAAACCGATGAGACTTAGCATGATGAATTGGGATGAAATTCGAGGGATCTTTGATGATAGCTCTTCTAAAGGAACCTCAAATATGATTTTCCATATATTATTTCATGCCTTATGTGGTGAAAAGCTAAGCATCTTAAGCACCTCTGGGTCTGATTCAATATCATCATCACAGGGGGGCATGTAATCTGGGATTAATGCACTTAAGGAAGTGCCATGTTCTGCTTATTCCCCCCTGAACCTAGTTGCTTCACCTTCTACTACTGTTTGGGTAAAGGCTGAGGCCTCAACTCCAGTTCTAGCCACTGCAATTGATGGACCTGCATGATTAATTGAAAACTTTGGATAGCTTCAAAGGATAACAAAAGAATCGTTTGACTTGCAAATTAAGTACAATCACAAATATTGTTATCCCTTACCCGATGGTGGATCAGAAACCTGAGAAGACTCCTCCCCTTTTTTCCCAGTCTCAATAGGATCTTCAAGATGGGTATCAGGAGGGTTTACTGGGTTTAGCTCTACTTGAGCTAATGTTTCTGCAATGGTAGGGTTGACATAAATGTCCACACCCACTTCAGGCATTAGCAGTTCACCAGTTTCTATAGATGGAACTTCATATCATTTTCAGTCATGATTAGAAGTGTAAATTATAAGAAAATTTTCTGGGCGAAGGATAACACTCACCCCCAAGGTCTTCTAAATCACATGAAAACATAGCATGATCATAAAATTCTTCTAAATACATGTCATGATTCATCATTTCATCCAATTATATTTCATAATCCTGGTTAGTCTCACTAGTGGGAGCATTTGATGGGTCTTCTGGATGACTTATGTCCTGCAGCCCCTGACCCTGGACAACATCTTCGGGTAAAATCACAGCATCAGTTGCATCAGTTCAAACAGTCACCAGAAGCTCTAATGCAGGAATTGAATTTGAAGTATCACATAATGGAAGTCAATCGGTGTTTCATTCAACATTTTTATGAAGGATTGTTGACTTACCAGAGGCAGGTTCTTCTCTTCTTACAACAGCAGTAGGAGGGATACTCGAAATAGATGCAAGCTCTTCTGCAGGAGCATCCAAGTCAGCTTGGATCTATGATTGTTCCACAACACCCTCAGTGGTCATTGAAGAAGGATCAGTCCTTTCCCTCAGGGGGGAAATTGAAGAAGCCCCTGTAATCCCTAGAAATATGAGTAACCATGTGGTTATGGGTATAAACTAATTATTACCCAAAGAACTTACCGCTTCTAATGAAGCATTTAGATGTGGACTTCCTCCTTCGTTGCCTTTGCTTCTTAGGTTTCTTGGGAGTATCGGTAGTCTCCATTATTGGCACTTGGATTGGCGAATGGAAGGCTATGTCCAACACCCCATTCATGGCCTGCTGGCCTGGAGATATCTCACCCGGTTCGCGAGAAGAATCAGGAGAAGCCCTGATGGAAATACCACCAGGGCTATAATGTGGCAAAGGAACCTCAGTTCCTTTCTTTACAAGATGCAAGATGAAGAAAATAACTTCCTTAAGTAACAAAGATTTGACTGGAATTAAGTTTCAAGGAAAATAATTAAAGAAAACATACATCTTTAGGAGCCACATACTTATGCCACTCCTCATCTCCAGAACCACCAGCCCCCACAGTGGTGCCACGATCAATCATTTCCTTCACCCGCCTGGTGATAGGAACAAACTCATCAGTGGCATATATGAAAATTTTCATATCTCTAATGTAAGCCCTCACTTCATTGGGGTTATCCTTGTATTGAAGATTTTTAGAAGACATAAGATTCCCTATTCCAGGAAGTTGTGGCCCCTCACACAAATCCAGCCAGGCGGTCTCAATACCATATTATAAACTCTGCAATAGCTGGACAACCTCTGTTCTTAGATATAGAGGCTGCGAGGAAGGTCCTACAATATTTGACTTCAATTTCTTCCCAACTCCTACAACTACTTATAGAGAATACGAAAATAAGACTTATTTGTTTATAAAGTAGTAGTGATTAAATTACTACAATGAAGTAACTCACCAGGAGTTGATGGAGTGGGTCTTTTAATTCTGGCCAGAAGATTATATCGGGCATGAAACCACTTTTCCACTGGTTGTGCCTCATCATCCCTATCATGAGAATCTGGAATCAGATGCTATGCGTGACCAATGACCGTGTATTTATAGGCCAGGAGGTGTATTTGCGCACCTACACCCAGTGTGCTCCAGCCCTGTGCGACTAGAACCTGCACGCCCAGTGTTGCGCCCTAAAAGACCTTCGCCCCTCTTTTCCTTTTGATTCTTGTTTTACTCAGAGTTAAATCCTCTATTCTCTCCAGATCCAACTCTGAGGGGGGACTTTTGTTGATGATCCTTTCTTCACAGAATCTAAAGTTTGGAAAAGGGGAATATCTGAGCAAAAATTGATTCAGCCTTTGAAGAAAATATAAAAAATTGGCAAAGGAAGGAATAAGAAGAATGTTGCACAAAGGTCACACAAGTTCTACGATGGTCGTGCAAGGACACTTGTGCACCGCAATGGTCATACAAGTGTCTTGCGTGCCCCAAAGGATAACCTCCAGGGTCTTCTTTAGCCTATAAATAGACCTTGTGGGCCCCCCATTCAAAGAGGAGGAATTTTTCCAGAAACTCAGATTTGAGCTCCCGGCGCCCTAGTCTCTTCTAAAAGCTTTTGAAACACTTCTAAGGTAATTTCTTACCTAGAAAGGAAGATCTGAAGAGGGGGAGGACAGCCTAAGTGTTGAAACTCATCAACACCTGCGTGCCTGAGTGTCCATCCCTTAAGGGAAAAGGCCACACTTGCGCGCCACCTTACTCCTTCAATAGAACTTGTGCACCCCTCTTCTGGAAGAACCTCAAGCGGATTCTAAAGGCTTTAACCAAGATTCTCTCAAGTATTACCCTGCTGGTTAACTGTCGCACAAATACCCATGTGTCATGCAGGTATACCTGCGCGACCGGGGCTTGCACGCCCACGCATTACTTGCACACCTACCAAGACTTGCGCGCCTCTACCTCCATGGGTTCCCTTCTAGCCCATTTCACCCCTCTTATTTCATTCCACCTCTCCTATTCATGATTCAGTCTTCAAGACACTCTTCAAATCCATTTATGGCATGATTTATTGATTTGATATCTTTATCTGAAAGGAATTCTGTGGAATAAATCTCAAAATCTAGTGATTTACACATCTTCATGTCAATAAAGATTGAGATTTCATTCATTCAACCTCATCCTTTACGATGAGAGAACTCATTAACCTGGGAATCCTCCTTAGGAGTAAACCCCAGTCCCCTAATCTGGGCCTCCTTTTCAAGAGTAAGCCCCAGTCTCAAATATGGGAATCCTCTTTAGGACTAAGCCCCAAGTCCCTTAATTTTTCAAGTCTCTTAACCTGGGACTCCTTTTCAGGAGTATGCCCCAGTCTTAATTTCTCTTAACCAGTCCTAATTTATATTTGATCTGGGATTCTTTTCAAGAGTAAAACCCAATCATAAGTCCTCTCCTAATTTGAGCCTCCTTTTCAATAGTAAGCCCCTAGTTAGAGTATTCAAAATCTCCATGAAGCACATATACCTTTATGGACCCTGTTCCTAGATTTCTTCCCTAAATTAAATCCTAACCTTCATTTATCTAGGCAGTCATACATACATAAGCCCCACATTATTTCTTATGATTGCATCTTTCATGGAACAATTGTCTAAATTTTTACCAATACCTCTTGTTTCTCACACCGAGCATGACTCGTGTGATCTTAGAGTCTAAAAGTAATTATGACATCCTTCTTTGAGCCATCAATCGTAAACATCATACTCCATTACTCAAACTACATGGGTTATGATTCCTTTTATAAACAAAGGATATGTAGGTAGATCATCTATGGGTTCGATCCCAACTCTGAAATAATTCATGTCCTTCTAAATGATAATAAACTTCAAGTGCCCCACTTAGTGGCTTTAAAACCAGTATGGCCATCATAAGGACCAAGAGACTTTTATGTATCAAAGGATACCATTGACTAAGAATCTCAAACGAATGCAGATGATTCTTTATCAGTGAAGAACCTCAAATACATATAAAATATTCTCTAAATTTCCTATATATCGATCATTTATTGTCAGATCTAAAGGAAAAATCATTTTATATTTGGTAATGTAATAAGGATTCACGAACATAACATAAATCTATAAAGAGAGTCCTGGAGTAGACAAAAATTCCCCTAAAAAGGTGTGATGAGTCCAACCACCCATCCTCTCGACCAATGAAAATTCCTAAGCCTCATGAGTTTATAAAATAATGAGCACCTACCCTTGGAAAGTAGGTCCGAATAAATGTGGAATCATTGGATGTTTTCGGTTCTATGAACAAACCCGTTAGAAACCGATCGGAATTTTTGAACCTCCCATCAAAGGAGGTCATCCCCGAAGTCTGAGGGAAACAAGGATGTATTTAATAATTTTGTGTTCCGTAAACACCACAAAGTGTTCTCCCAAGAGATAATGTCTCCAAAAGTATAATGCATGAACAACTACATCCAATTCGAGATCATGTGTCGGGTAATTCCTCTCATGTTTCCTCAATTGTCGAGACTCGTACGCAACTACTCGATTGCCCTGCATCAACACTGCTCCCAGCTCAATATCTAATGCATCACAGTAAACTGTATAGCTATTCTCTTTCTCTAGAAGTATAATGACTGGTGCTGATGTCAACCTTCCCTTCAGTATCTGAAAGGATGTCTCACAAGCTTTGGACCAAACGAACTTCATACCCTTCTTAGTCAAACCCGTCAACGATGCTGCTAAGCGGGGGAAGTCCTGTATAAATTAACTATAGTAACCAGACATCCCCAAGAAAATCTATATTTCAAACACATTCTTAGGATTCTCCCAGGATAATACTGCTCTCACTTTCTCTGGGTCCACCGAAACTCCTACCTCTGAGATAATATGACCCAGGAAGTGAATCTAGTCCATCTAAAAGTGGAACTTTAAGAGCTTAGCATATAAATGATGTTCTCTAAGCGTACTCACTACAATATCAAGAAGGGTAGAATGTTTGTGTCGAGTGTGAGAGTACACCAAGATATCGTTCATAAAGACTACCACAAAAGAATCTAGATATGGGTGGAAGACATTGTTGGTCAGAGTGGACACTCAAGAGGGGGTGAATTGAGTCCCAATTAACATTTCTGTTAAAAATATTTCTATTATAAATCCCCCAAATTAAATAACAAGATAAACTGTAGTGAATTTTTAATACAGTAAAGGTCCAGTTTGGTTCTCAAGAGATTGATTAGTTCTCAGTTAATCTAATCTGAATATTAGATTAGCTTTCGAAACTAACCTAATGCTTTAGAATAAATACAAACACTTTCTAGTTTAACTATCAGAGTAACCTTAAAATAGATTTGTATTTCAAAGTACATTGCAGCAGAATATTCAATATAGTATTAATCAAAATAAACAAGCACAAAAGTTTTAACCAAGAGATTCAGTCTAAAGCTGAGACTTAGTCCTCTCATACCGTTTATATAAACATTTATCCCCACCCTGGATCGGGGTTTACAATAGTACTGAGACTGTCTAGGTACTAAGACCTCTACCACATTTCTGTGAGGGAAAACAAAAACAATAGCAAACAAGATATCCAGGTCACACTTGACCTCTACCACTATCTATAGTGGGAATAAAAAGGTTTTAGAATATTAGAGTGAGGATTTTTATATATCCTTCAGTTGTGCTCAGAAAACCGTGTGTGTCTAAAAATACAGATCACACACACTGGTCAAGATGTAAATAAATAAAACACAATAGTGCTAAGTAGATAGAGATGAGTTTAGAATGATCTATTTGTTTTGAGTGAAGCTCTAGACTCCTTGGATTGATACAGAGGAGGCTTTGAGTCCTTCTTTAGAAGTTGGTAAGGAAAACAGAGTGTCATGGTTCTGTTACTTCACTTCCAGTGTAGGTGTTCAGCTCGAGTAAGAGAGTATGATTTGTAACACTTGAGATTCTTCTTTGAAACTTCTGCTTGATGTGTATGACTGTTCTTTGAGTTCTTCTCATATTCATCTTTATGATTTTCACTTCAGGTGTCACACACTTGCACTTATATTCCAATGATTTCTTTATTAGCTTGATCTTCCATTTATAACTTGAGCTCTGGTAATGGGAATGATTTCCTTTTTACAGGTATGAGGTACGGTTCCCTGACATGCCAAAAACATTCATTAATTAATAGAAATTGCATTAAAAGCATCAAATGTTACCGTTGCTAAATAAACAAATAGAAATAGAGTTTATAGAAACTATGACTGATTTCCATCGGTAGCTCTTAATATCAGTGATCTTGTATCGGTAGATCTTCTGTATCGTTAGCTGTTATCTTTTATAATGGTAGCTGATAGGAATCGGTAGATTCTCCTATAAGTAGTTGTTACTCTTTATAAGAGTAGCTCTATGTATCAGTAGCTCTTTATATCGGTAGTCATTATGCATATCGATGATCTTTCTGTATCGGTAAACGTATGTATCAGTTACCCATACCAGTGAGCTTATAATGGTGGACTTCATAATAGTAGTGGTTATTCTGTATTAGTCGACTTGTGCATACCGGTAGACTTATTCTATGAGTAGCTCAGGTGTAACAGCAATTGACTGTATACTGGTGACCTTATCCACATCGGTAGACTTCTGTACCGGTGTACTTAGCCTTATCGGTAGCTGTGTACCTCAGACCTTTGTATCAGTAGCTGTTTATATCGGTGGAATTTTTATCGGTAGTTGTCTGTCTATCTGTTTTATTGGTAGCTTATATCGGGAACTATGTACCAGTAGGTCTGTATCAGTAACTATTGTGCATACCAGTGGACTTATGCATACCAATGAACTTCCTTTATCGGTAGGTCTGTATCAGTGACTCAAATACTAATTTTTTCTATGCAAAACATATCCAGATTGAGTTAGTAATATTTCTATACAAGTGTAAATCAACTTAATAATATGATGTCATAGATTGAACGAATAATTATTATAAAGTTAAATATTATTTGGGATTATAAAATCATATTGAAACATAATTGAGATTAACAAATAATATTAAAACATAATTGGGATTATCAAAACATGTGAGGTCAACAATCTCCCCCTTTTAGATAATCACAAATTATGGTTTTATAATCCAAAATAATCATTAAGATATCAATATAAAATACATTGAATCTCACTTCTTAGTGTGAGTAATGACATTTGAAAATGTATCATAGAATTATATGCAAATGTATCAGAGGTGGAATTAGAAAATAAATGTACCATAGGTATGAAAAAACTGTATCAGAGGTAGAATATACGATGCTTATATATTTTTCATATTTCCCATGTTTCTCTCCCTTTCTTATACTCATATGTCTCATATATATTATGCTCATATTTCTCCCCTTTTATTATATATCTCCTCTTTTCTTATATTTCCCCATCTCCCCCTTTTCTTATATTTCTCCCCCTTTGTGATTAGAAAAAATTAGGAAAAAAGGATGAGAGAAGTAACAGAATGAAAAAGAAAGTAATATCATATATATTTCATGGGGCAAAAAGATACAGAGAAATAAAAAATGAATACAAGTGATTCCTATCAAATTTCTTAGCCACTATTCCATACACCTCCTCAGTATGTGATTTTCCCTTAGGATCAGAAGAGGATTCAGGTTTGGTGGATACAGGTGGAGGCTTAGGAACACTAGAGTTGATCAATGGAGGATGATCTACTGATACAGTGTCTAGACTATACTGTGTAGCTCACTGTGTGATCATATGAGTGAGGCTCTAGATTTCTTGAGCTGGATTCATCTGTGGAATGGTGGCAGACGGAGCAGAGGCATGAAGAGCTAGAGTTACAATGATTGGAGTACTTTCTACTTAAAAAAATGGCAGTAACATATTCATAAATTCTATTATGATTCCTCTTCCTATTTCCATAGCAGAAATGAATTCATCCTTGTTCTCTATAAATTTATTTACAGTAGGAGTCAACTCCCTCAGCTTTCTTACTTGTTCATTGAAGTCCTGATTGACTGGAGGATGTTTTAGTTTTTCTAACAAAAGATTGAAATGATTTTTCAACTGATGCTTAGTGTAGATCCTTTGGAAATAGAAATCCAATTTGTCTTTGACCTCTTTTTGAAAAGGAGTGGCCTATCTCATAAAATTCAGAAAATTTTTTCCTATATCCCTAGTGGTAGTCACCACTTGGGTCAAAGAAGAAGAGTCTATAGGGCCATGGGTAGAAGACTGTCCAAACTCTTCTCTCATCACAGCTCGAATCTGATCAATATCCAAAGAAGGCTTGGTAGAACTCAGAGGTGCAAAAGTAAAGGAAATTGTATCGTTAAAGGATTTAGTGAGCCCACTTATATGATTTTTCACAAGAAATTCATGGATGCTGCCATGCTGTTCAATGTAAGTCTTAAATTCCTCAAAAACTGATACCATATGGCCAACTAAACTCTTCACAAAATCCAAGTATTTGTCTGCTTGAGATTTAGAGCTCATATAAGACTCCATTGAGACAATTGATCTCTTTAGAGACTAAACATCATCTGCCAAGCTTGAAACTTGATTCTAGAAGGTCTTGACTTCTTCCAAAACATTAGATACAGATGCAGTCATCACAGACTGAATAGAAGATACTAAAGTGGTTTCCATTATTTTTATTTCTTCCACAAAACTGGCCTGGAGATCATACTTCAACTGGTTTAAATCATATTTTCTTACTATGTCTTCAGGTAAAGATTCATAAAGGAGATTATAAGTGACAGGAGTTCTATTGATGGGTGTCTCTTCTTCTAAATCAAGATATTCCAACCCAAGCACTAGAAAACCTGGGTCTTCAGCCGAGTCTTCAATATCATGAGCTACTAAAATAGTGCAAAGTCTTGTAGGTTTCTCCCCCTCATTCTGTGCATTCTCCTGTATATGTACATTAATAATAGCCTCAGCAGGTACGACTTCCACAGAAGAATATTCCACAACCATCTCTAATTCAATTACTACAGGAGGCTCCTCAGGAATAGGTGTAGGTCTATCTAATTCATTAATTTCCTAAGTAGGCATTATGGAGTTCCTAATCTGTGGACTAAGACTCAAGAAGTTAGAAACAGATGATTCATATTCATATTCTTCTTCTTCTTCATTCTCTGGAGCAGGCTGGTCTTCCTCATCCACATGGGCTTCTTCATTGCTTACTCCCAACACTGTTCTCTTTCTAGATGATTCAATTTCTGCAACAGGACATGGAGGGACTTCCGGATCCCTTCCATCGGCTACAGAGGTATCCTCTTCATCAATATCATGACTATACTAAGGTTCCTCTTCATCAGGTCCTAGACCTGGATACCTCACATCATTAGGCCTAGAAGGATGATCCACCGGATTACACTTATCATACAGCTTGTCATTATCACTGACCCATTCTCTTCTCCATAGATTCCAATTTATCTTCATGTATTTACATATAGTTATGGTAATACAAACTTTTTCTTTCATAACCACTGTCTCATCCTGAGAATTAGCCACACCTCTTACCTTGATCGTCACAGAGATTAGCTTTGAAAAGAATAGAGAATTAGTTTTTGACTTTTTCATAGTCATGTCATCAATTTGAATCATTAACAGTCTACACAGATTCACCATAACACCATGTCTTAAGAGATGAAACAAATAAATATCGTGGTACTTCAGATTTGCAAAGTCCCCTCTTCTTGGACTTCACACATGTGGGATGAACTTGAACAATAACCGGTTCTCTCATTCCATTTATGTTGAAACAACATTTCTTGGTGTGACATATCCTGTTAATTCTTTCAAAGTAGCTTCGTATTCAATGATGTCACCGGTAGGAGGTACTGATTTCGGGAAATACCCAAATTTTCCTTCATGTGAAACTTTCAGGAACTCAGCTCACTCGATTGAAGAAAAAGATATTGTCCTACCATTGACTACTGATACCATCTTATTCTCAAATTCTGATTTCTCAAAACGAACAAACTCATATAATTCTTTTACCAGCTTTGGATAATAAGTACCCTTGTAACTCGAGAAGCACTCTACCCATTTCTGGTCTTCCAGTACTTCTAAAACTAACGTTTTACTGGACATCAACCATTCCATGCATAGCTCTTTCTCAACTACTATCTCACATTGAACGAAATGCGGATTCATAGGTTTCTTCACTTCACTTCCACCACTAGACTCTACTTTGAGTCTCTTGGAATTCGGCTCATCATCCTTTTCACTGACTGATGGTCTCTTCACTCTTTCCATTCTGTGAATCGTGAGGCTTAGGGTTCGAAGATTTGGGAGCTTAGGCTTCAAGTTAAAGGGTTTGAGGTGGATTGAGATGAGGTAAAGGATTATGTTTTATCATTTAGGAGTCACAAAATAAATAAATAAATAATAGTATGTAAAATATAAATGATACAGATTCTGGCGGCTAAAGATACAGAATTTTAAAAACAGTGCAATCCTAACAGTAATACATACCGGTAAGGATTCATAACTGTGAGGTATAACAGTGAGGTTCATAAAGGTGTGGTATGACAGTGAGGTTCATAACGATGAGGTATAATAGGGAGGTTAATAACGGTTAGGTATAACAGTGAGGTTCATAATGTTGAGGTATAACAGTGAGGTTCACAATGGTGAGGTATAACAGTGAGATTCATAATGTTGAGGTTTGTAATAGTGAGGTTTCTAATAGTGAGGTTTATAACAGTGAGGTTTATAATGGTGTGGTTTCTAATTGTGAGGTTTCTAACATACAAATTATATCATTCCTAACTCACGTCTAATGTAACTTAACCTATCTGAACATAAAGGCTTGGTGAAAATGTCAGCTAATTGATGTTCAGTACTTATAAATTTAAGAGTAATATCATGCTTTTGGTAATGATCTCTCAGAAAGTGGTGCCTTACATCAATGTGCTTGGCCCTAGAGTGAGACACGGCATTCTTAGAGATATTAATCACACTACTATTATCATAGTTTATTCATACATTTCTAAACTGATATCCACAGTCCAATAAAGTATGTTTCATCCACCGAATTTGTGCACTGCAACTACCAGCAACAGTGTACTCTTCTTCAGTAGTAGACAATGAAACATAATTCTACTTTTTACTACACCATGATAATAAGGACTTACCTAGAATATGACATATTCCAGAAGTGATCTTTCTATCTAACTTTCAACTAGAAAAGTCAGCATCTGAATAACATATTAAATCAAATGATTGTCCTTTTGGATAAAATAGTCCTAAGTTTGGGGTATGTTTAAGATATTTGAAAATTATTTTAACAGCAAGAAAGTGTGACTCTTTTGGACTAGCTTGAAATCTTGCACACATACACACACTTAACATAATATATGGTCGACTAGCAGTAAGGTAAAGTAGGCTCCCTATCATACCTCTGTAGTTAGTTTGATCCACGGGTTTTCCAGATTCATTAGCATCCAACTTACAGGTGGAACACATAGGTGTGTCACTTTCCTTAATACTATCTAAACCAAAACGTTTTAAAAGGTCCTTTGTATATTTTTTTTTTGATTTAAAATAATACCATTGCCTTTTTAGAAACTTGAAATCCAAGATAATATTTGAGTTCTCCCATTAAACTCATTTCAAATTCATTTTTCATACTCTTTGAAAAATCAATACACAAAGTATTTTTAGAAGATCTGAAAATACTATCATCAACAAAGATTTTTACTATCAAAAACCATCATGGAAAATTCTTTTAATAAAGAGAGTTGGATTAGAAATCCCTTTAGAAAAACCTTTTGAAATAAAAAAATAACTAATTCTATCATACCAAGATCATGGATCTTGTTTTAAATCATATAAAGCTTTAGAGAGCTTAAAAACTCGATTTGGAAAATGAGGATTAGTAAATCCAGGTGGATGTTAAAAAAACATCTTGAATTATAAAACCATTTAGAAAATCACTTTTAACATCGATTTGATATAAAATGAAATTCAGATGAGCAGCATAGGCAAGTAGAATCATAATAGCTTATAATCTAGCTACATGTGAAAAGGTTTCCTCATAGTCTATTCCTTCCTCTTTAATATACCCTTGTAAAACTATCCTTGCTTTTTTTCTAAATATATTTCCTGATTCATCAACTTGATTAATAAAAATCCATTCAGTTCCTATGGTCAATGTGTCCTTAGGTCTGTCAACTAATTCCCAAACTTTGTTTCGTTCAAATTGATTTAATTCTTCTTGCATAGCCATTACCCAAAATTCATCATTGATTGCATCATTGATATTTTTAGGTTCTAACTGTGAAAGAAAGGATTGATGTTCAACCTAATTTCTTAGAGAAGCTCTAGTATGTGTCCCTATACCAAGATTACCAAAAAAAGCATCTAAAGGATGATTCTTTAGAATCCTAGTTGATCTAGTAAAGGTAGGACTAGAAATTTCAGGTTCTTCTCTATGCTCGGGTTCACTAGGAGTTGATTCTGGAATATATCCAGAATTGGTTGTCTTTACAACAGGTTCATTGATTTTATCATTAACATCCAGAATAGACATATCATCTTCAACATTTTCAAGAGAAGACTTAGGTTTATGCGGATCAGTTTCATCAAATTTTATGTGAACAGATTCTTCCATACATTTGGTTCTTTTGTTAAAGACTCTATAAGACTTAATAGTTATAGAGTAACCTAGAAAGACTCCTTAATCACTTTTAGAAGAAAACTTGTCAATATTATCCTTAGTATTTAGAATAAAGGCTTTGCAACCAAAAACTCTGATGTAACTAACTTTAGGCTTCCTATTATTCCACAGTTCATAAGGGGTATTTTTGAGAACAGGTCTAATCAAGAATCTATTTATAATATAACAAGTTGTATTCATAGATTCAGCCCAAAAATAAATAGGAAAATAATACTCATTGAGAATAGTTCTTGCAATTTCTTAAAGGGTTCTATTCCTTCTTTCTACTACACCATTCTGTTGAGGTGTGCTATGGGAAGAAAACTTGTGACTGTAGCCATTGTGTGATAAGTAAGATTCAGACTCATAATTTTCAAACTCACGACCATGGTCACTTCTCAAGGTCTTAATCTTAAGTCCACTTAGGTTCTCTACATACATGGAGTATTTAATGAAATAGGAACAAGCATTGCTTTTGTGAGCAGGAAAGTATACCCATGTGTATCTAGAAAAGTCATCTCCTAAGACATAGACAGAGTGTTTCCCATTTAAACTAGAAACTCTAGAAGGTCCAAATAAATCCATGTGAACCAACTCGAGAGGTTGAGCAGTTGAAACTCCTTTTTTTTAATTTGAATGAAACTTTATGTTGCTTTCCCTTTTGACAAGGAGTGAAAATTTTGTCTGATGGAAATTTTACTTGAGGTAGGTCTCTAACTAAATTTTTCTTAGTCAGTTTCCTAAGTGATTGAACATTGAAGTGTCCTAGTATTCTGTTCCATAGCCAAGACTATTTCTGAAAATCATTTAAACAAGTAATATTTTGATTGGATAACGAATTTAAATCTACAGCATATAAATTTTCCATTCATAATGCAGAAAATAATAAAACATTTTTAGAATCAAATACATGGAATGCATCATTTTCAAATTTAACATTGAAACCATCATCACAAAACTGAGAAATTCTTAATAGGTTGTATTTTAATCCATATATAAATAATACTTTAGAAATTAAAATTGAATCGGTGTTACCAATCTGACCAAAGACGATGATTTTTCCTTATGAATTATCACCAAAGGTGACATTTCTTCCATCAACTTTGATTAAACTCCTAAAACATGAGTAATCTCCAGTCTTATGCCTTGAACATCCACTGTCCAAGTACCATATCTTTTTATGGGAACTCTTCAAGCAAGTATCCTACAAAATACGTTTAAACAGAAAATGATTCTGGTACCCAGATTTTCCTGGGTCCAGATAGGTTAGCAAGAAAATCTTTTTTGTACTCAGATTTTTGAGGGTCTACATAGGTTACCAAGCAAAAATTTTTGTACCTAGGTTTTTCTAATGGATCTCATACAATCAATTTATTAAAAATATTCTGAAAGGTAAAACTTGTTTGATCTGTAACTATGTGAATAGATGGTTGAGGTATAGGAATTTCAAAAACTGGAACTAGAAGCATACTGTCCAGATTTAGGAATAAATTAATTCATTGCAAACTGTCTTTGTCCAGGCTGATAGCCTAAACCAGTAGTATACATTGGTGCAACTTGTTTTCCTTAAATTTTTGTAAGATTTTTCTTTCCATTGGTGAATTTTTCTAGATCCTTTTTTAGTTTCTCATTAGACAGTTTGAGTTCAGTATTTTCCTTTAACAGTTGAGCATTCTTTTCCTTTTCTACTACTAATGCAGATTTGACAGTGTTAGTTAAAGCATACTAATTCATTAAGGTTTTATACTTATCCTTCATCTCATTGCAGGTTTCCTCTAGCATATTACAGTATTCAAATAATTCTTCACTAGACCAGATTTAGAATCAGAATCATCTTCAGAATAATAAAAATTTAAAGCTTGAGTATTCAATTTTACCTCAAATGTGTTTTTCATGAAACACATATTAGAATTTTCATCTTGAGTGGAGTCAGAATCACTCGAACTATCTTCTGAAGCACTCCAAGTTGCATTAATAGCATTCTTATATTTTTTTCCCTTTTAATCATATTTCTTCTTAAACTTAAATTTTGGACAGTCAGCCTTAATGTGTCCTTTCCTTTTCAAGTCAAAACACACTATCCCATCATTCTTATCATCTTTCTTCCAATCTTTCATCTAATTACCTCGTTGGTCATACTTACCCATATAATTTGGTTTTATAAAAAAATTCTTCTTCCTGTAGAATTTCTTGAATCTCTTGGCTATTTGAGCCATCTCTTCATCATAATCAGAATCTGAACCTTCACTTGTTGAGCTTTCAATAGGTATGTGAACATTCTCCTTGTCCTTGCTCTTTGAGGCAGCAGACTTAAATTCCACTGATGTACTCTTTGGTTCATCATCTTCTTCCTTTTTTACCTTTAGCTCTTATTCATATATCATTAACTTTCCAATTAGCTCTTTAACAGGTAGTGAACTTATGTCACACAATTCCCTTATTGAAACAGATGTGCATATCCATCCTTATGGTCGATATCTTAGTATTCTCGTAATTCTCTCTTTTGCAGGAACAACTTTTCCAAATGAGCTCATTGTATTTACAATTTCGTTGAACCTAAGATAAATGTCAGAAATAGGTCCATCAAGATTCATTTTGAAATTATCATACTTAATAGTGTAGGAATTTAATCTCATTTCCTTAACATTGGTTGTTCCCTCATGAGAAACACCCAAAGTCTCCCAAATTTCATAAACAGTTTTACAAGCAGGTATTCGATTAAATTCTTCATCTCCTAAAGCACACTATAGGGTGTTCCTTTCATTATAATTATTATTGTAATATGTTTTCATAGATTCATCCCAAATAGTTCTTTCAGTTTCTGGAATCATATACTGAGTCTCTATAGCATTCCAGATGTCAAATACCATACTGTATGAATGAAATTTTATTTTTAGTTTCCATTGGGTATAATTAACACAATTAAATAAAGGTGGCATGTTGTTAGAATCACCATCTAATCTATTATCCATAATTATGTTTTAGAAAATATATTTAAAGAGATAAAATTGAGAACAAACAGAAATTTACAATCTTTAAGATACAACTAAAATCATAGTTGAAAAACAGAGTGTTTGGAAATCCTTTATAAATACAACCTCTGATACCAAATGTTGGACAGATTGGACACTCAAGAGGGGGGTGAATTGAGTTCCAATTAATCTTTCTGTTACAAATATTTCTATTAAAAATCCCCCAAATTATATAACAAGCTAAACTGTAGTGAATTTGTAAAACAGTAAAGGGTCAGTTAGGTTCTCAAGAGATTGATTACTTATCAGTTAATCTAATCTAAAGATTAAATTAGCTTTCGAAACTAACCTAATGATTTAGAATATATACAAACACTTTCTAGTTTAACTATCATAGTAACATTAAAATAGATTTGTATTTCAAATTACTTAGAAGCAGAATATTCAATATAGTTTTAATCAAAATAAACCAATACAATAGTTTTAACCAAGAGTTTTAGTCTCAAGTGGAGACTTAGTCCTCCGAAACAGTTTTTATAAACGTTGATCCACACCCTGGATTAGGGTTTACAATAGTACTCAGACTATCCAGGTACTATGACCTCTACCACAGTTTTACGAGGGAAAACAAAAACAATAGCACACAGGCTATCAAGGTCACACTTGACCTCTACCACTATCCACAGTGGGAATCAAAAGGTTTCAGAATATTTGAGTGAGTATTTTTAGATATCCTCCAATTATTCTCTGGTAACAATGTGTGTCTAAAAATACAGATCACAGACACTTCTCAAGATGTAAATAAATGAAACATAATAGAGCTAAACAGATAGAGATGAGTTTAGAATTCTCAATGTGTTTTGAGTGAAGCTCTAGACTCCTTGGATTGATGCAGATGAGGCTTTGAGTCCTTATTTAGAAGTAGATAAGTAAAATAGAGTGTCGTGGTTCTGTTCCGTCACTTCCAGTGTTGGTGTTTAGCTCGAGTAAGAGAGTATTCTTTGTAACACTTGAGCTTCCTCTTTGAAAATTCTACTTGATGTGTATGACTATTCTTTGAGTTCTTCTCGTATTCTTCTTTATGAATTTCACTTCAGGTGTCACACACTTTCACGTATATTCCAACGCTTTATTTATTATCTTGATCTTCCTTTTATACCTTGAGATCCGGTAATGGAAATTATTACCTTTTTACTAGTACAAGGTATGGTTCCCTGACATGCCAACAACCCTCATTAATTAATTGCAGTTTCATTAAAAACATCAAACATGAACATTGCTAAATAAACAAATAGAAATAGAGTTTAGAGAAACTGTGACTGATTTCCATTGGTATCTCTTAGTATCAGTGATCTTGTGTCAGTAGCTCTTCTGTATCGGTAGCTATTATCTTTTATAACAGTAGCTCACAGGAATTGGTAGCTTCTCTTATCAGTAGCGGTTAATCTTTATAATAGTAGCTCTATGTATCAGTAGCTCTTTCTATCAGTAGATGTTATGCATATCGGTGACCTTTCTGTATTAGTGAACATATGTATGAGTGACCCATACCAGTGAGCTTATAATGGTGGACCTCCTAATAGTAGCAGTTATTCTGTATCAGTCGACTTGTGCATATCGGTAGAATTATTCTATCATTAGCTCAGGTGTAAATTTAACTGACTGTATACCGGTGACTTTATCCATATCGGTAGACATCTGTAATGGTGTACTTAGCCTTATCGGTAGCTGTGTACCTGTGACCTTTGTATCAGTAGCTATTTTTATCGGTGGACTTTGTATCGGTAGATGTCTGTCTGTCAGTTTGTATCGGTAGCTTGTATCGGTAACTATGTACCAGTACGTCTGTATCAGTAACTATTGTGCATACCGGTGGACTTATGCATAAAAGTGGACTTCTTGTATTGGTAGGTCTGTATCAGTGACTCGAATACAAATTTTTTCTATGAAAAACATATCCATATTGAGTTAGTAACATTTCTAAACAAGTGTAAATCAACTTAATAATATGATGTCATAGATTGAACGAATAATTATTATAATGGTAAACATTATTTCGGATTATCAAATCATATTGAATCATAATTGATATTATAACAACATATTACAACATAAATGGGATTATAAAAACAGGTGAGGTCAACGCACACGATACATCAGATCCATGAACACTGCTGGCACAATTTTGAGTCTGAATGGCATGACTAAGTACTTGTATAGACCATACCTGCTCCGAAAGGCAGTAAGTGGTATGTCCGATGGTCTAACGTGAAACTGATAATATCAGGATCTCAATTAAATTTTCGAGAACACTCTTGCTCCTAGATGTTGTTCAAAAATATCATCAATCCTTTATAAGGCATATTGGTTCTTATCCATCAACTGGTTCAGTTTCCAATAATCCATGCAGAGTCTAAGGGTACCATCTGCCTTCATAGCGGAAAGGACCAGTGAACCCCAGGGAGAAATATGGGGTCGGATGAAACCCATTACTTGTAACTCCTCCAACTGCTTCTTGAGCTCCTACAACTCTGGCGTAGCCATCCTATAAGGATTAATGGACACCAGTGCAACTCCTGGAACAAGCTCATTAGAGAATTCCACCTCTCAATCCGGAGGTAGACAAGAAAAGTCGTCCAGGAAGACATCACTGAATCAATTAACCACTTGAGGGAAATCCTTCTGACAAGTTTCCAGGTCATCCAGATATAAATTCACAATCTGGGTTGTCACTCCACCTCACCCACAATTCTTGGGTCCAGCTCGGCTCGCCTGGACATCCCTTTCACCCTTGTATAAAAACACTCTTCCCTCTGGTGATGTGAAACTCACCCTGCGACGATAGAAGTCTACAAATGCCCGAAAGGTTACCAACTGATCCATCCCGAGAATGAAATCATAGGTTGTCATCTCTAAGATATAGAGGTCCCATTGAAAGTGACACCCACCAACCTCTAGCAGGAACTCCTTACACTGACGCACACCCACCATTATAATTATCAACGAACTGTCTCGTGTAATGATATCGGAAGAAGAAGAAACACTTAGCCTAAGGATCTCCGTAATGGGTACAGATATAAAGCTACGTGTAGCACCAGTATCGAAAAGCACATAAGAAAAAATAGAAGCAACTAGAATAGTACCTCTAAAAGTGGAAGGTCCATGATCCTGCTCTTGTTGGGTCTGTTGCACTACATATGTCTGCCCAATATCGCGGCCCTACGACACAGCCTGGCTACCCTGAGAAGACCCACCCTACTATCTCTGAGATCCTGGTGTCTGGATACCATGGCCATGACCACCACCACGGCCTGAATGTCCTAATATATTCCAATTCCCTAACTGGTAAGAAGCTTTTGGCCCTGCTCCTGCATGTGGAGTCTACACAAAACCCCTCTCACAAATCATTGATGAAAACACCCTACAATAACACTAAAGATGACCCACCCTCCGGTAAGTTCGGCACTCCACTGGGTCACATGAACAGTGAGGTCTCTTGTGCCCCTCTTTACCACACTGGTAGAACATTATCTGGTCTCCTGAAGAATTATTCTAACTAGTACTGCCACCGTGAGATAAATCCATCTGCCTCTTCCTCTTGTTGGTAGAAATAGTACAATAGATCGGTGCTAAACCACCCTATTCCAAGCCACTAGCTTCCCATAGGTTCTACTCAGTAATCAATGCCTGATTCACAATAGCATCCATTGTAGGAAACCTGAAAAGATTCACCAGCGCTTGTATGTCATATCAAAGACCATCCTCAAAGCGTCTTTCCCTCAAAGTATCATCACCAACAAGAATAGGTGAATAATGTTATAGCTCGATGGAGTGGGAAGAATATTCCATCAATGACATGGCGCCCTGCTGCAGATTCATGAACTCTCGAGCTCGATCTTCCCATATCTTCCTTGGAAAGAAAAATTCATAGAAGACTTCCTAAAAATATTCCCACTCCATGTCTCGGTGATGCTCAGTCTTGGTGGTAACATCCCACTATCTCTTGGAAGAATCACGCAGCATGTAAGTAGTGAGCTTGACCCTCCTCCCTGAAGTCATCTCCAGATGCTCGAAGATTGTCTGCATAGAACCCACCCATGACTCTACAGCCTGTGGTCATCAATCCCCAGAAAATGTAGGCAAATGCTTCTGCTGTAATATACGTGTCAGCTCTTCCATTGATGTGGCAACCGGCAGTGCTCCCTGGAAGGTTTTCATAAACCTCAGGAAGCCTTCAAAGAACTACGCATCTGCGCATGCATCTGGTATAATGACTAGCACAGCATTTGGAACGGTTGGAGGATCCATCGGTAGTCCATGAACTACCATATCTAGAGTATAATCATCACCACTTCCTTGGAGAGTAACTCGTGTTCATCTCGGTGGCATGACTCTACAAGGTCAAACACATGCCTTAGAATAAGATCATCAAGGACTAAGAACTGGAAACGTATGAAGGGAATAGGAGAAAGAAAACATTCAAGTTTTACAAAAACAAGAAAACAAAACATGTATATTAACTACACATCGTGTGCCCTTATGTCTTTAACATGGGCGTGTACTCCTACCAAAACTGGTCATGTAACACCCCAAACACACGGCGTGTTGTCCTTACATAGGGCGTGTACTTGAATTTTCTTCCCCTACCTGAGTCCTTCTAAACGGTTAAGCCAAACGACTCTCACCAGTCAAGACTACATGGCATGTCCCATAGGTACACGACGTGTACTAGACGAGCTTCACCAACTCGTGTTGTTCGAGACATGGCCGGATACACAGCACACACTAGACGGTGTGTTCCACATTGACAAGGCATGTAGTTGAAAAGATAACACTGACTCATGTTGTTAGCTACATGGCTAGATCCCAAGATTACACTACACAATGTGTGTATAATTGACACGGCATGTATAAGCTAAGATTTCTTCATCTGTTTTGTTAGTCACACAGGTGAGCACAGGGTCAACACGACACGGTGTGTACAACCAGTACAGGGAGTATTCCTAAAAAACTTCCCTATCCCGTGTCTCTGGCCACACAGCCTATGAGATGGTTAGAGACTACAGGACATGTACATAAAGTACACAGCGTGTACTTAAAAAAACAATTTATTCCTAAACAAAAGAACACATGGCATGTTGTCAAAACTACATGACATGTATTCTGGTTTTTTCTAGACAGTAAGCCTCAGAAACTACTCTAGATCCCAGAAAAACATTGAAAAAATCACCAAAGTGCCAAATTCTGATTTGTGAGGGCCCATACTCCCAACGAATCAAATCTTGGCATCTTATACATGATATGAACAAGGTAAAAAAGTAAATGATCCACTAAATTCTGGTCAATGAGGGCCTATAACACCTCAATTCTAACAAAACCTCCTATAAACAATACCCTATAAATAGTAGGTGTATCTATCAAGGTACCTATCACAACAGGATGCATTTTCTAGCACAACATCTATCACAAGAACATGCAATTTCTAATGGAACTACATGGCATGAAACTATGCATGACATGTGATTCTAACATGTGCCTAAATGATGCATGAGATGGGATACCCTCATCACATCAGGTTTCAACTAAATAAAACCCATGTATGAAATATAGAAATAACACCACAAGTGTGTCATCCAACTGTGAAATCAAATCAACTGTAATAATTGAAAAACTAGAAAATTTCAACATGAGGTAAATTGGATTTTACCTATACACGGGTTAGCTACTCCCGGGAACATCTTATTACAAAGTACTAGTTCCATCATATCCCTGACTATAGGCTCCAAAAAGTATGTCAAAGAAAATAACCTCCTTTGATACCACATTGTAACATCCCGGATCCGGGTGCCATAAAATGCGTGCCCCGAACCCGGTTGGTCACATGACCTCAAGCACATTTCCACAAATTCCAGAGGCTTACGACTAACAGCAAGGGCCTAGGACTGATAGTGTGGAAACTATGACCTCATTTTTCCAAGTGTAGTGGATCAGAAATAAATATAAACATACAAAAGCGGAAGTAGTAGGCAATATAGATATGGAAATTGACAAAGAAACTGAAGTAAAAGATAACCAGCAGTCATATATTTGATGATACAATATGTATCTAATTCTAAGAAAACATCCAAAATAGGATACACTGCAATATGATGCATTACAACACTTGTTACAAAGTATAGAAAATATAAACCAAAGTAGTGCAATAGGAAAGAAGCTGCATCACAATCCTAAGCTCAGTCCCATGCTCTCCTACTCCTCTTCAAAAAACATGTACCTATGAAGGGACCCTTTCCCTTTTCAACACCCGTAGTAATATAATCTATTTGGTCCCAATACATGACCCAAACATGGTGTGAGAAATAAATCCCAGTAGGAAACCACCAAAGGCACGTGCCCAATTGTCAGTGAAAATGTGCAACAAAAGTGTGCAATAATGAAATGCAATAAAGTAGGAAGTACTCAAAAGTAACTATTCATATTAGTTACATTCCATTGAAAAATTATTTAACAATTCCAAGCCTGTTCTTTAGCAAGGCAGGTACAACATAAGAAATCACCACAATGTATATTCATCATAAACATTGTCCTCAAACATGTGAATCCTTACCCTCAGGCGAACAGAATCAAAACCCTCTGGTGATTTCCCTCATGCATAATAAATATTTCCCTCAGGCGTATGAGATATCACCCTCAAGAACAGAAGATACTTCCCTCGGGCATAGGAAACATTTCCCTCCAGAGAAATAAAACCTTTCCCTCAGGCAAATGAAACCTTTCCCTCAGGCTGAACAGAATCTTTCCCTCATGCTAAACGGAACCTTTCCCTCATGCATTCTATAAGAAAAGTAAGTAACCAGGCCTAGCCCAAAGCACATGCAATAAATTTATATATGTTTTCTCTCAAGAAAACTCAAGACATGCTACAATCACCACATACCCACAGGTATCCTGGCCAAACAGCTAGACAAGGGAAACACACCCTCGGGTGGCCCTAGATCAAAGCAACAATCCCAAATAGCTGTTTATACTTACTCATTAGATTACATGTTCAATTAAAGGTATCTCAATAGTCAAAGTCGCATCCTTACAACACATAGAACATGGGCGCGTGGCACAACGGTATAGAAAATCAACTCGATAGTTGGAAATAAACACAAGACTGTCTACCTTGATCTCCATTAATCAATATACATGAAAGGCGCCTCCCAAAATAACCATGAATGGTGTAGATCTGAGATAAATGATTACCCACTCAAACCTAAATAACTTCCCTTATAGAAATAATTGGAAGGAAAGATTCTAGAAGAGGGAAGATCTTACCTGTGTGGTTCAAACTAGATCAACAATGGAAAAATCAGAGTCCCGGAGTGCGATAGGGAGCTCCTGTAAGTCCCACCCTCCTCTCTCGTGGCTCCTGGTGAGTTCTTTGCCTCCTCTATCAAATGATAAGTCTACTACCTATTTTTAATGAAAAAACATAACTACACGTCATGTGCATTCTTTTTCATTGTTCACTAGTGGCTACTCTTAACCGCCTTACTGTTCATCTGCCGACTGATTACACGGAATGTATTATTAAGTACATGACATGTACCATCGTTCCTATGGTGGCTACTTCCACCACCTTATTGTTCATCTGCTGACTGATTACATGGCATGTATTACTAAGTACACTGTGTGTAGTTAGTTTTTACCCCCTTAATCGCCGACATGCCTACACACCCTGTAAACTCATCCCACATGGACAAAGTACATGGCGAGTGGAAAACGTACATTGTGTGTACCCTTAAATTTAGGATTTTTCCCAAATTTCCTTTTTTTTTTCTCAAAAACACTAAAAGAAAAAAGGAGAAGAATAAACTCATACCACAGGAATAAGAATCAGTTTTTTACAATGTCCTTCATTGAACACATCTATTTTTTAGATAATTTTTTGTAAACATACAATAGGAATCATTTAATGAACATATTGGAAATCAAATATCATCATGGTCCTTTTATAATTATATATCTTGATCACAACAGTGGTGGGTTTCTTATCTTCATTTTCCACTTTCTATTAGTACATGATTGATTATTTTTTTCAAAATCGATTTATTTTTATTTATTTCAAATAAAATTTATGAAATATCCTTTATAAACCCCTTTTTTCTTTATTGATGTTAATATTTATAATTTTGTGTGATTACTATAACGTGTTCAATTATATGAATTTGGTTTTGATACTAATGGATTAATTTTTAAGAACATTGTTGGAATTTTGTGGTAGTCAATCCATATGTATATAGAAAAACTCTATTTGGTTTAGACATAGTCACATATCCAATATTATATGACATTTTATTATCCCTCCATGTGATTATTTGGGAATGGAGGAATGGACATTTCTCGAGATTAGGACTGTTAAGGAGTGGCCTTCAGATAGTGCTCCCATTGGATATTCTTTTTCATGTATATGTTTGTTCATGTCTTGTGTGTGTTTTATGTGAATATAGATTCATTGGATTATGTACATATATATATAACATATTTTAATTCTTCTACCAATTTATTATTTAAAATATATTTTGAGCTAACATATTTCTAGTTTTAGTGCCATATGGGGTAGTCTCATGGTTTACCAACTAGGTTGTACACTCACCCTATACACATGCACCATACTGTGTATGTTGATTTTGATTACCATTGTACATTTAAGGGTGTGGTTTCATATTTTACCGATTTATAATCATTATGTTTTGGTTTTGGATATCGAGAGTGAGAGCTTGAGGGGACTTCTGAGTCATTGAGTTAGGAGTGGTTTCACCTTGGTGTCTTGAGTCACTTTATCCTATGGTTTATTTGACTTGATTATATAATTTTGTTTTTTACTATTTTTTATTACCTTTATATGATAATTATTTGATTATAAATTTGGATTTAATATAGTTTTCTATCATGCATAATATTTTGGTTCATTATTTTGGACTACTTGAATGGTTTTAGTTTAGAGGAAAATCATGCCCCATGATTTGTAAATAAAACTATCATTTGTTGTCATCATTTATTACATGGGTATGTCTAGTAAGGATATTTAAATTTTAATACATTCTATGATAATTGGTTGGGTTTCTGTGTAATAAAAATTTACTATATAATAGTAATTATATAATATGATTAAGGATTATAATTTATTTTTCATTTTTATGTTACAATATATAGGATATTATTTAATTGATCTCCCCATCATGTAATGATGTATTCATAGATTTATATATTATTTTTAATTATATATTAAAGAGTAATATAGTTAGATAATCCCAGATAATATTGATTGTATACATTTACAATACACAGACATATGGATCTAATATGATAAACAATAATAAAACACTACAAATATAAGAATCCATATTCATATAATGATGTTTAATTATTTATATAATACCACAATTTGTGGAAAATTAAAAATAATGCTAAAATATATATTTAATGAATTTATAATTCTATCATCCTTTTGTTTTTGATGTTTTCTTTTTTTATAGATTCCATTTTAATCTTATAAATATTTATGATTACATTTTTTTTGCTTCTAAATGAGGCATAAACATTTGGTTTTTTTATAAGAGAAAATCATTTAAATTAATGGATTGGGAATTAAAAATAATAATTAATAAATTATAATTATAATCATCATATAATTTATCCAAAATTTATATAATCAGTTATGGTCATGGGATTTCTCATTAATCTTCATTTTTTAGATTAAAAGATACATAGATGCTAAAAATATTACCAGCTTTTTTTGGGGAAGGAAAAATGAGGTTGAAAAATGGAAGTTTGTAAATGAAAAAATATATATATTATTTCAAGTATATTTCATTTAAAAATCGTTATATATACCTATTTGTATCTAAACCATTTAGTTAGTGAATTCAACATAACTAAATGGAATTAGAAACCATGTCATGAAAATGAAATCTTAGGTAGGTCAATGGAAGTATAGATCAAGTAATAATATTTAAAATATGTAAAATAGACGATTCAAATGTATATAATTGTTTTTAATTGAAGTAAATATTGTATTTATAATGTCCATATGATTTATAAAAAATTCCAGGTGTCATGTATGTTTTGTTTCCATAAGAGAAGAAACATTAGAGGTTAATATATAACGGTCTATGATTACATGTAATTAACATGATATTTTTTCTAAACTATTTTGGTTGAATGAATGGAATAAAAATATAATGTTTTAATAGTATCTCCCATTATTATTCTATTGTGATTTTTGTTGGGACCAATTTGTGTATGAAGTTTGTATTTGTTGTCAACAGTTTTCAATGCTGGCAAAAATGAAGAAGGAGATGAAGAAGGACTCCAAAGTTAATGGAGATCGACTAAAGTGAGGATGCCTGGAGAATTATTATGTAATCATAGCATTGAATATCATGCTTGGGAAATTCTTCATGAAGTAAATTCAGATGATTGTGGAACTGATCCTATGTTTAAAAAACTTATGTCAAAGGTGACACATTACTTACAACAATGAAGAATGGAAAGGTAGCATCCATCTGGGGATGATTGAAGAAGAATGGGGATTTAAAGAAGACCATACAATGCTTCATGACTACATGAGAACCATGCAAGAGCTTACTTATAGAAAATAATCATATGGTTTTAATGATGTATAGAATTATGGCTGAAGAAGAAGAGAGAATGTGAAAGGGCTTGACATTCTAAGAAGATCATGAATTACACATTACATTAAAATCATATGATTTTTTCACTGCTCTTAAAGTTTCGAATACATGTATCAAAGTTGATACAGTGTTTTCAACATTTAAGGTATTTGAATAAGTTTCAAGCCTCCACTTTTGGAAGAAGAGAGATGGTTGGAGTTCATTGGAATTCATAATCTAAAAAGAATAGACGAAACCAGACGATGATTTGTTGATATGTATTTCTCTAATATCATAAGTAAGGAGAACTTGTGATGTAATCCTTATGATGGAATGGGGGAGAAATGATGATGCCAGTCATATACAGTTTTGATTGGAAGGAGTGATGCTGCTGGAAGATAGGGAATTTTCTGTACTTCCCATTGTAATTCTGACGATGCTAGTTCTGGTCTATCAAAGGATACAAATCACGATAGTGGAATTTGTGATAAAAGTATAATAATGGTTATGGGAAATAGTTTAGAGAGAAAATGACAAAGAAATGGACAATCTGGGGGCGGCATAAAATCACAGTTGAAGGTGGTGCTGTTTTCCAGTGTTTGTTAAATTTTAGGGCTTGAAAATTGGGAGATGAAGATGTGTTTTTGGAAATGGATGGAGTGTGAAAGATTCAAGATGGTTTCTATTTTTTCATTCAAGGAATGATTCAGGTTTATAACATCGAAAAATGATAAAGGCGTGGAGTTTGTCGAAATTTAGGCATGTTGCATGCAAAAATAAAGGTGTGCGCGATATAGTAGCGGGTTGCACGAAAAAATAGCGGGATGCGTGAAAAATGAAAATCTGGTTGAAATATCATCGGGATGCACAAAAAATGATGTTTGTGTGAAATATTTTCATGGTGCGTGAAATAGAGGAATGAAGTTTTCGCGTAAAAGGTGTTTCGAGATCAGAAGCTCGAAAATTGGTAAAGGTATGAGGTGCGCTAAAATTTGGAGCATTGCGTGAAAAATGAGGTTGCACGAAAGGTGATTTTGTGTGCGATATTGAACGCCATTTAGAATTTTGGGTGCAAGTGGTGTTCCAAGTCTGGCACAAGAAAATATGGCAAAGGCATGGTCTGCGGGAAAAATTGGGCCGAGTCTGCTAAAAAGAGGTTGCGCGAAAGATTGGTTTTGCACGCAATGTGGAACATGGTGTGGAATTTTTCACACAATTGGTTCATTTTGATAAGAATGTCTAAAAATAAAAAAGGAAAAGGTGTGCAAAAAATCCAGGAGGTTGCGCATAATCTCAAGTATTGAGCGACAGTTTTACGCATAGGAAGGGGTTTTACGCGCAGGGTCAAAAATGCCTATAAATATGAGGTGACCCACTCTCATTTTAGAGACTCAACAATTAGAAAAATCCTGAGCTCTGGTGCACAGAAAAATTGAAGTATAATGTATTGCGTGAAAAGAAGAAGCGTTGAACGAAAAAGGGATGTTCTGCGCCAAAAAGAAGAGTTGAGCGAAAAGGTTTTTTCGCGCCGAAAGGTGTTTTTACACGCAAGGCTTGAATTTTATGCGCAAGCCACCTGGAAGGTTGCGGGAAAAATTTGAGGGTCCCGTAGGCTTTCGATAGGTGCATAGAACTCTCGAATCATCTTTGTGAAGAAGAAATAACTGTGAACCATTCGGTTTTACAAAGAGAAGTTAAACCGCACTCACATGACTGGTGTTTAACACTATCGTTGTGCATTGTGAAGTGAAGAAGAACAAGATGTGAAAATGAATTCATATCTGCAACAAGGAAGAAGTTAGTATACAAATACACTCCTGTGTTGGTATTGAGAGTTGAATAAAGAGATTAAGACAATGTAATTATACTGTGTCAAAGAGAAAGAAGAGAAGAAGAAGAATTGTGTATGCCCAACTAAAGGCTGACAATTATTCATGGAAGTTTCATTCTGATGATGATAAGATGACATGGTCTTCATTGTTCTAATAATCAAAAATGGAGTTTGTGATTCCAGCAGATAGAAGCAGAAGCGATCTCAGTGTAGCTGGTTTTGCACTGAAGAAGAAGGGGAAGATGATTGTGCAACTTTTAGGTTTACTGCAGAGAAAGAAGTGGTTATTTACCTGCATGCTGCTAGGTAGGTAATAATTTAATATAGGAAGAACAAATTAGAACTATGACATCCAATAGGTCTCAACAGGTGAAAGATTCCTTTGGTGTTGTAAAATCTTTTAACAGAGAGAAGACTCTCTTCCAAGGCAGTATAAACAACCAGCTAGAGGCTGTAAGTTGGACTAGGTCATCACCAGTCCAGGGAAGAGGATTGTTTCCCACCCCCCTCCAAAGTGTAGGGACTCACACTGGCTAGAGGATTATTTTCCTAGACACTCCATTGTAAAATAATATCACATTATAATGGAGAACCCATGTAGTGGTCATACCCATGCATGGTAAGGATGTAGCTACTCTTATTGAGTGGTGAACCTTGTAAAAATGTTGTGTGCATATTTTTAATACTTTCTATTATTGCATGCGACATGGAAAAGAGAATAAGGGAATCAAGATCCTAATAGGTTAATAGGTATAGGGATAAAATTTGGAATTGTTTTAAAAAGTCCCCAACACTAATTCACACCCCCCCCCCTCTTAGTGTTAGGTATATCCCAAACTGGTCCTCTCAATTTTTAAATTTAAATATTTTTTTTTCTAAAACCCAATACAACAATTAAAAAAAGAATATATATATATATATATATATAAATCAATCCAATGGCTTGAAGGCTGTCATTTTTTATTGATTTTGATAATCCACCTTTCAAGTGGTGAGGTGGAACCCTTAAAAGACCCATAGGCGTAAGTATTACATGGCCCGTAAGCCTTAGTGAAATTCATTTTCCTGTAGGCTTCAAACATTACATACAACCCAGACTGACTACTTGGAACTCCTCCTCCCCAGCATCTTCATCGTGATATTATCTCTCGACCTTCGCATGGTTGTTTGTTTAGGCGTCTCATGCATGCACAAGGTTGTACTGATGGCTGGTGCCATACCCTTTCATTCTTGAAATCCGTTTAGCTTCTATTGTGGTGAAACCTCCTTGCTCATTTTTTTGATCTTGTTCCTCATAGGTCATCTAGTTTGCATCTGCACTTAAGGTGGCCCGAAGACCTTGAGGTGGCTCGAAGGCCTTACTGACCCGAAGTTCGGGTTGGCCCGAAGGCCTTAAAGTACTCAAGGACCAAATCGGTGGCTCGAAGGCTCAAACAAGGGCATATTCCCAGCTGCTACAGTGCAAAATAGTACCTACTACAATACTACACAGTTCCCGGTACAGTACCTGCTACTGTGCTGCTACACTAACCCAGAAATGATGTCTCTGCCTGGATATGATTCTGAGTCTCCCAGATGCACTTACGGAGTCCTTACCAACTGGGCTAAGGCTCATGTGCTAATGAAATCAAAAATAATAATTAATGGTGTAGTTATACTTTATTTAAATATATAATAAGTGATTTGGTTGATTATTTAAACACCAATTTTAAAGAGAATTTTTTCTTAACATGGAAATAATTTACTTTTTGGCCACCTCATAGAGAGGAGGGGGTGATTTTCTCCCATTTTTTTAAATTTTCCAGTTATATTTGGAAAATGAGAGATATCAATACATAAATAATAAGTCATATTTTTATATCAAAGGGGTAGTTATATTTTCTTAAGTCTAAGGTTTTGAAATATAAATGAATTATATGAACAAAATATGATTATCTAAAACTATATTTATAGATCTAGTGTTATAATATCACAATATTTATTAGATATTAAAACATATTTTACATTCAATGATTTATTAAGTCATAATATTTGTGTATTTATGTATGAAATGGTTAATATATGATAAAATGTGAAAAAATACAAAATTTTATATTATTCCTTTGGTTTCAATTATCTACAGGATTTACATGCTTCATAATAATGACGTTTTTATAGTATATTTAATTAAATGTAATGGGTGATCTTGACATCCATGTAAGAATATTTTATAATATTTTAAAAGATTCAATGAGTATTCCTCAACCAAACAAATTTTAGATCATTATATACTCATGAAAAAACTTATGTATCGTCCTAAATATTGATAAATATATATTTAATGATATTATGATATAAAAAATGTGGTTCTTAACAATAAATAAAATATTCTAGAAAACACTACCATTTATTCATATTATCAAAATTGTAAAGGATTCCTTGAAAAATTCATTACATATTATTATAAATAGTGAAACAAAGCGAATTAGATTTAAAATTAAAATATTCAACAAACATGTGTTTTTGGTTCACTATCTTAATGAAATAGTTGATATATAACCATATATGATTCAATATAACATATAATTTATATTATATAATAAATCATAGAGGTTACCTCAAAATTAATGGATGCGAGTATAATTCTTGAGAATAAAGAATAAAGGGATATTATTATTGTATAGATAAATATAATAAAACTAAATGGAGAATATAATATTCACAGTGTATGGTATTTAATAAAATTAATCCACAAAAAATAATGAAAATTCAAAATCACATATAAAATGTTTTAAAATAAAATAATTTTTTCATGTTCACAAATTCAAGAATTATTCTAAATGTTTTTAAAATGATGAATAAAATTATAATGATATATGAATTTTAATTACAGTGAAATCTATATATCCAGTGCATATTATTCATAATGGGGATTCCAGAATATTCAAAAAAGATTTTTTGTCCAATACATTTTGATATTGAAAGTATTTCACTTTTATAAAAACACTATACAAGGGAGAAATAATTTCTTTTAAAAAATTATGCTAAAAATTACTCAACATTTAATATGTAAGAAAATTGTATTTATAAAAAAAATATTTGAAATATTTTTAATATAATTTAATACACTCAAATATAATTTTGAATAAATTTATATTTGTAACAACCTGTCTTTTCCTAAAGTTACAAATCATTTGTTTTTCAGATTGAATCATTTCTTAATCATGGTAAAGGTTTACTACTGCCTAAGAAAGGTCTCAGGAGCGTCTGAGACTTTTTCCGAGCCCAGAGTTCTAGAAAATTGTCTAAAGAAAGAGGCCACATGGTCAAATTAAATTTCACAACCCTGGCCGCATTGTTAGATTTAACTATGTGTGGGAAAAAATGTATAGTAGGAGGTAAAAGGGTTCAAAAAAATTGTGTAACTCCAGGTGCATAGCTATGAAAGAAACCATATTTAAAATGGTAATTCATATGGTCTGGGTATAGTAAGAAAAACTGTGTTCCTTAACCGTGAGGTGTACCGCTCTATAGCAGTCGCTTGTTCACAATTTTCAGGTTGTTTTTAAACTATTCACCTAAATTGTGCGTCTTTTTAATTTTTGGTAAAATTAATTTTTTTTCAGTCACGTAAGTTAAAATCCTTTTTTATTTGTATCCTTACTTCCTCCAGTGGATAGGATTGATTTTTTCCTATTTTGATCCCATGAACCCCTCAATCTAGGTATCGAAATAAATCTCCCATCAGAAATCATTTTCATGAACCTTTAGAAGCATTGGATATTTCTTGGTAATCTTTCATATTCTCTCACCTTTTGTTTATGTTTATTTAAAAATCCATTGAGATATTTAGTTACAAGTTCATTTTCCAAATCGTCAGGGCGTCATACTATTTCATATATTTCTCATAACCTATTAAGAATCTAAGTATGATATTGTGTGAGGTGTCCTCGATGGCCTTGAGGTAGGTGGTCACATCATTTTCCCTTGGAGTTTTGATGTTTCTTAGTTAATTTATTCTATTGTACACCAACTTTGTCTGAACACCACAATTTAGATGAGTTATTCATATCAATTTTCTCATTAGACCCTATCATATGCCTATAAAACCTTATTTTGTGTTTCAGAGTTGGTTAATCTCTTTTATGGAACCCCCATGGGTGTGAAAAATTAAATTTCCCTTAGGTTAATTATAATAAATTCCTAGATTAACTAATTATCATTCATCTTGGTTTTAAAATATAATTTCTCTTATAATGTGAATGCTTTGTTGGACCAACAGTACCACCCATGAGTTTGGCCAAAAATACATGGAATTTTGTAAGTAGTAATTTCCTTTAATGAATATATCACTTTATTAAATGGATCATTTAACCTATTAATTAAACTTCTATTCTTAGGTAAATTGAGTTCCTTGAATTGAGTTGAAGGGAATGCTCATGATGGCTTCCCCTCTGTTAAATAAATTAAATGGATTAGATGAATGACACATCAAGGATGGTGATACCATGATTTTTTTATTCATACTTTAAATAATCATTGTTAATTGAAAAATACTTGGTGTAATTGATATTATCTATTTAGTTACATGATAGGTTATGCCTCATGTATTATGTTATAAGATTAATCATTCCTTATTTATATATATGGAATTGGATACCATTACATGAGAGTTATTTCCTCATGTATACATTAAAAATAAGAATACACCTTTAGAAAGGATATGATATGATGGTAAGGGACCATTGATCAGGATGGTATCACACTCCCTTACATTTAGTGTTGAGCATGACATTTCGCACCATTGAAAAGAGTTGGGTGTTGGGTTTTACGTGATATGTCCCTAGTTTCAGTGATGACATGATGTCTCACTCACCATCTCGAGTGTCTCACATTATGTCACACACTCTTATTCGGATTTAAGGAATATACCATTTTGTTTCATCATATTGGCTCATTAGAGTGTTCATGGATGTTTGAGTTATTCCCCAGTCCCGCCATCACTAGTACTCTAGGTATGTGGCCACATACGCCTATACGTACTTGGTTCATATATGTGGAAAATATATAAATATATATATATATATATATATATAATGATTATAGGTATGTATACTATTACTATATATATGGTATATGTTCATAATTTCATTATAGCCCTGAACCGAAGCAGGTAGAGTCTTCAGGTGTCCTTTAGGATCTTGAGCGGTCTGGTTATTTTTAATATATAATTTCTTTACTATTTTAACATACCTATACACTTTTTAGTTATGTCCATTTCTTGGATTACATGTATACCCCATTTGTGGTTTCTTAATGATATTTATATCTCACACCCTTCTCAGGATTCCTTTTGTACCTGGGAAGACTATATATCTATAGGTACTAATAAGGAAAAGTACCATACTTCTAATATTTTACATGACTCTCTATAGTTGGAGCTTAGTGTAAGAGGACTGGGCATAGAATCAAGATTCTTATGGATTAGTTTTTGTTAATTATTTTACTGTTGTATAGCATGCTTTTATTTGTTTGACCTTTTTCCCCTTTATATTATCATCATGCAATGGATCCATGTATCAGACACTACCTAGTGGCTTTTGAGATATTTATTCAATTGTTCTATTTAGTTTCAATTCTACACTTGTCAATTATATAAGTTATTATTATTCTTCTTTTTTATTGTTATTTTTTTGTTTATGTTTTCCTTCCACTACTGATTTTTGTCAATTTTTTAATTGTATCTATTGCTCCACTCTAATATGAGGGTATAGTCTCCCCATTGTACAACCTTTACTCCCTCACTACTAGTCGGTATCCTTTGGCATATAGAGAGACATGCTTTAGGGCATGTGACTCATCGGCTCAGGGCACAAGTTAAGGGGATCCAGGGTTGGGACATTATAAATAGGAATAAAAATGGTTCCTTTCATACAATACTATTTGGAGAAAATAGATTGAAGATTGGGAATAGTTGGAACTTGGTCATAAGACATTCTTGGACATCATGAACCCATGTTTGGGGTAAAGGATGAGTTTCCCAGATCATAATTATTGTTCTGCTTTTTCCAATTACTATTGATACCATATCACTATTGGGTGATGCACATGTTTTGTTGGGGTAATTATTATTTTTGTAATTGAGTATTTATTTTATACTTGTACCAATGATATTAGGTCAAAGATCATTGTTACATAAATCATTATTAGGCACTCTAGAACTAATATGCCATTTATTTTTCCATGTCATATTTATTTTCTATGTGCATTTTCCTATTTCATATTGATAGTTCCTTGAATATGTATTGAAATTGGATGAAACTTATTATGGAGGTTTAAAATCATAATTGATACATAAAGTACATGCCTTATCCTAACATTGTTTTCATCAATTGGTTAATGTATACACATTAAGTAGTCAATTATGAAATGTTGAACCATAGACCATTTTTCACATGGGTTTGAACATGTTATGGTCTGAGTTGAATGGATATCATATTTTGGTTCACAATTAGAATGTCCCTTGTAGATATAGTGTTATAACATCTAATTAAACCATTTTATGTAATTTACACAATTGGACAATAATAAATTCAAAAATTAATATGACACCTAATGCGAAATTGGTTATCTGATACACGTGAAACCAAGACATAGACCTAAACCTGACCTTAGTAGTGGGTAGTGGGGTATCTCTTATGTCTTTATGGACTATTAATGTCTATTCAACCATATATACATGGATTTTGTCATAGGTAGATAGGATTGGTTATTTTTTTAGTAAGACTTTACTCATATCCAAGTTTCTTAAATGAAAAATTCTCAATTTATTAAATATCTTCTGTGGAGTGCATTTGGAATTGTAGTATCATTTTGGCCCGACATCCTGTAACAATATTCCCTAATGGTGGTGATGAACATACTCTTGAGGAGGTAGGCCCTGATCCACTAGTGATTCCTCCTATAGTGCCACTTTTGGAATCTCTTCCTATACTTGATATAGTCACTAGCACCAAATTATGATAAGTTTTTTTAGCATATTATTCATAATATTAAAGGTTAAATTCATCCTACCCCAATAATGGTAGAGTTGACTCAGGAATTTCAAAAGCATCATCCTCCCACCTTTTAAGGGGATGGTTGATCTCATGTTGTAGAGTCTTTTATCAATGCAATACTATCTATATTAGAGTATCTTGAGTGGCACCTAGATTAGTGATTCAATCTTGAAATATATATGATATGTGACTCACCAAGGCATTAGTGGTATGTAATCACCTTGGCATATTGATATAAAGATATGTTCTGGTAGGATCTCCATAAGATCTATTATGACCACATTTTTCCTCTAACACTAAGGGCTGATAGAGCCCGATAATTCATGAAAATATAGTAGTGGAGCATGTTAGTTATGGAATACTCCTCTCATTTCACTGAGATGTAGTGGTCCAGTCCTACTTAGGAAGGTAATGTTTTTATTCCTTCCAGGCAATTCAATGCTGGGCTAGTTTATGCTATCTATTCGTAGGTTAATGTGTTCAGGTTGATGAATATTTCTATAATTTTCAAGTAATATATTATTAAATAGAATAATATTCTGGATGATAATGGTGTGTGTCATGGTTTTTCAGTACCTAAAGAGAGTAGTGGTTCATTTTTTGGGCATAAGGGTCTCTTCGTGGTAGCCCATAGGGGTAGCAGTAGCTAGGCTCATCACATTGATTGCATCTTGAATTTTCACTAGTGTAGGAAGTTGAGACACAAAAAGAATTAGTGCTTCCATGATATAATGTAGTGTAGATAATATGGAATGAGGGGCTATATCAATCATTATTGCATGAATTTTATGAAAATTTCTAGTTAGGGGGGATTTATGCCTTCTCCAAGATCAGAATCGGGTCCATTATGATCATGATAGGAAGGTAGGTGGAATACCATTTTCCGATCAAGCCGAGGTAGTGTTTGAGGAAAAGGAACTCAGACATGTGATTATCATCACTAGCAGAGAATGTTTACTTAGGGCAGTCTAGCAGTGACTCAGGGCCACAGTATGTTCCAGTTATAAGCATTCCATCCTACGTCTGAGGAGAATAGCGATGGAAATTTTTCAGTATAATGTACTATTCGAGTAGGCTCCACTTTAGTTTATACTTTATTTTACATAGGTGAATCTAAATATTTAACATATGAGTTAACCACTATGTGTATGGGTCTCAAGATCAAGAACTACTATGTCATTATAAGGCTAGAAACACCATTAGGTATCTGTTCTGAGGGCATTATACATTTTAGAAATTTTCCTCTTGAAATAGGTGGTTACATTTTCATGTAGAATCTTTAGGTCCACAACATGATGGGATATTACATAATCAATGGGATGAAATGGTAAGTTTACTTTTGAGACCATATTGAATATTATCCTTCGATAGTGACATTTACATCACTAGAGGGGATTTGGCACGTGCATAAGGGATAATCGGATGTCAGTGGGACTTGAGATGGATCCAAGTAGATGTGGCAGGGTAATGTGACAGCTTAAATCTCCAATCTTTTAATTAATGACCATGGGTTATAACCAACTTTATTTACCCTATAGTGGGTAATTTTAGTGACATATTTCTTGATGAATGTTTTGTTCTACCTATGGTGTGAGTGGTAGAGTTTACTATTGAACAAGTACTAAGAGTAGTACCAGTTCCAATTCCTCCTTACACGATGGAACATAAGGAGATTTTGAAACTCAATAATCAATTGGAGGATTTTTAGGCTAAAGGATTAATACGCCTTAGCACTTCTCATTGGGGTTCACTGGTCCTTTTCTCTTTGAAGGAGGATGGTAACCTCATGCTCTTTGTGGATTATCATGGTTTGAATCTGCTTATGATAAATAACTGGTATCCACTTTCTAGAATAGATGATAAATTTTATAATCTTTGAGGATTGAAATTTTATTCAAAGATATATATAAGGTTGTGATTTCATTAGGTGAATGTTAGGAAATCCTAAATATCTCACACAACATTTAGGAGGTATGGTCTATAAGAGTACCTGGTTTGGTCGTTCAGACTCACAAATGCACCTTATGTATTCATGGATCTTATGAATCAGGTATTCCACCTATATCTAGATTCATATTTTGTAGTCTTTGTTGATTATATCTTAGTATATTCACACTCCATCCATGTCCATGAAACTCATCTTGTGATCATACTGAATACACTGATAGAGAACTAGTTTTATGTTAATCTTTTTAAATGCCACTTTTGGATCAACAAACTAAACATCTTGTGTCACATCATCTTGGATTCAGGAGTTCTAGTATACCCATAACAAGTGAGAGTTATAGTTTATTGTGAAATACTAAGAACATATTTTACATTCATAGTTTCTTAGGGATATCCAGATATTACAATAAATTCATCTATAATTTCTCATGCCTTGTAGCACTACTTACGGGCTTGAAAAATAAGGTCATGAATATCATATGATCAAAAGCTTATGAAGTAACCTTTTAAGAGTAGAAGGGGAATTTTAATTCATCAGTGATAATGATTCTGCCAGAGCTAGGAAAGAGCTATACTCTATACTGTGACACATTAGGTACCAGGATTATAGTTGTTCTAATGTAGGACAAGGGAGACATCGCGTATGGGTCTTGTTAATTGAGTCCACATGAGAGGAATTACATGATGCATGACCTCAAGGTCACTGTTGTAGTTTAAGATTTACACTATTAGAGACACTATCTACTTGGAGGGAATTTTGTGGTATTCAAAAATAACAAAAAGCCCCACATAAATCTTTACATAGTGAGATATTAATCTTAGATATATAAGGTGTATTGAATACCAAATGTATTTTAATTTTTAGATTGCCTACATGATAGGGAAGGGAGATTATGTAGCTGATGCTCTGATCCAAAATACATAGATAAAAATAGTTAAATAATCCTAAGTAGAATGGAATATTATAGTTTTATTCTCATATATTCATCTTGAGATTATGGAGGAACATGGTCATAATATTCCCTCAACATTAGCAGTGACTTCTACTCTTCATGGATGGGTGAGAATGATACATATATCTAATCGTGAAAGCCTTGTCCAAAGAGAAATATTTTTAGATGATGATACATCTTATTGTTGGACTATGGATGGGGATGACACTTTACTGTTCCTTGGGCATGTATGGGACCAAGAAGACATTAGATAGGATCTGATGTGGTAATTACAAGAATTATCATGGTCAGTTCACCCTGGTGTCAAAAAAATATATCAGGATCTTCGGTGCTAGTATTGTTGGTCTGGTATGAAACATGATATTTTTGGCCTCCTCACTTGGTGATCAGCATGGCTATAGGTGAAGGTGGAGAACCAACATTCTGCGGGTCTATTTCAACCATTTTCCAATCCTGAGTGGAAATGGGTAGTTCAAACCATTTTTTAATGATGGTCTCACACTTATTACCTATGATATTGTCCTTCATGGTAGTCGATCTTTGAAGGTTTTATGTCCAGGAGGTTTTATGTCTTTATGCTACTCTATGTTCTATCTTTTCTTACAAAGACACTCATTTCACATCATAGATCTGGCATGGGTTATAGAAGGTCTTGGATACACTGGTAATTCTAAGAAAGTCCCAACACCTATAGACAGATAGACCGAAGGAGTGTACAATTGAGTTTCTAGAGGACACACTACCTGCATGTTTCCTTTACATTAGAGGTTCTAGGGAGAACCACATTCTTCTAGTGGAGTTATCGTATAATAACATATTTCAGGCTAGTATCAAGTTAGATACATATAAATCCTTATATGGTTGGCCTTTCTTCTCACCTCTATACTGGATAGAGGTACAGGTGGTAGATATGCTTGGAAAATCTTATGTAGAAGACCATAGAGTAAGTCCAGATAATTAAAAAGAAAATTATAATAGCTCAGTCCATAAAGTAGTCATATGCCAAAAAACACCAACAACCTATTGAGTTTAAGGTTAGAGACTACTTTTTCTATCAATTATCACCCATGATAAGGAATATACATATTTAGAATCTTCATAAGGTATCATCAAGGTTCATTGGACCCTTATAGGATGTGAGATATATCAGACTAGTAGCTTACCAGTTCAAAGTTTTTTAGATATACCAATCAATGCACGATGTTTTTCATGTATCTCAACTTCACTGATATTATCCAGACATTTCACATGTCTTTTAGACTTATGAGTATGAATTGGATGTAGATGATTCCATTGATGATTATCTAGTGTTAATTGTTGATCAGAGTGTGAAAACACTCTAACGATGGTTTGCTCCATTGGTATGGGTTCCATGAAAACAAGGTCGATTTTAGGATGAGACCTGGGAACAAAAAGTGGATATACAATCATAGTGGTCGGAACTCTTGGCAAATGATACTTATTTACCATCATAAGTCTTGCTCAGGGATGAATTTCTTTAAGGAGGGTATTTTGTAATGACACTTATTTTCCTAATGGACTGGATCATCTATTTTTTAATTTAAAACCTTTTTTAATCATGTAAAATATGTACTACAACTTAAGAAATGTCCCAGAAGCATGAGGTCCTCGTTCGGAGCTTGGATATTTGGAAAATGTGCTAAATAACTAGGCTACATGGTTAGATTAATCCATGCAGCCTAGGACACATGGTTAGATTTAACTATGTATGGGAAAATAGAGGTGTAGTAGGAGGCACATGGTTTCTGATAAACCCTGTGACTCATGGTGCATGGCCTTGTAAGAAACTACATGTTTTTTATAGTGATAATGTTCATGGTTTGTGCATGGTTAGAAAAACTATGTGGAATTCCCCTCTATAGTAGTGGCTTCTGCACATTATTCACTTAGTATTTAAACACTGCTTAAACCATACACCTTCATATTTTGAGGTGAAATTACTTATTTCCCATCACTTAAGTTAAAATCCATTTTTCTTTATCCTCTCTTACATAAGTAGCCAGGCCTAGTTTTTCTCCTATTTTGAGTTCAAGAACAGCTCAATATAGTCACTGAGATAGATCTCCCATATGAAGACTGACTCATGAACCATTGTAAGAATTGGATCCATCTGGGTAACCTTTCCTAGTCTCTAAACTCCTGTCAAAGTTTAATTATAAATCTATTTCACTATTTAAGTGAAAGGTAATTTTCTCAACTTTCATGTTTTTGGACCATTTCATATATTTCTCTTAACCTTCTTAATATCTATTTCTGATATCAATTTATTTGTAAAATATGGACTTGAGTTTGATTGTTATTTCATTTTCCCTTTGAGGTTTTATGTTTTGTAATTAGGTCATTGTTCAATACACTGAATTTGTATGATCATCACATTTTAGTTGATTCTATCATATCAATTTGATGATTTCACCGTAAAAAATTCCTATGGAAACTTTTTTAGTGTTTTACAGGTGTTTGATCTCATTTACGGACACCCAATGAGTGTGCCAAGTTAAATTTATCCTTATCATTAATTTTTAAAAATGACAAAAACACCTAATTAGATTTTGGCTTGCTTATGAAATGTAATTTCTCAGGTAAAGTGAATTATTAGCTATTCAAAGGGTACCACCCATGAGTATGGATAACTGATACTTGGAATTTCCTAAGTATGAAATTCATTTAATGATCATGTCACTTTCTTAAGTGCCACCTTGATCACAATAAATTGAATTTCCATGATTTGGTAAATTGAATGGATTGAATTTAATCAAAAGGAATGGTTATGATGGATTTCCCTATTTTAAATATATTAATAGATTAAATTAATTAAATTCTATGGATTGTGATACTATGAATTTTTTATTCTTACTTTACATGTTCATTTCGAATTGAAAACCCTTGGTGTAATTGAGTTTGGCTATTTAGTTACATGAGAGGTTACGACTCATGTCTTATGTTATATGAATGATCATGCATAATTTATTTATATATATTTGGATAACATTTCATTAGAGTTATTTTCTTTATGTATTACATTATAAATATGAATAAACTTTCAAAAAGGGTTTTATACAATTATAATAGACCGTTGAGCATGATGGTATCACTCTCCTTTACATCGGGTGATGATCATGATGTATCTCACCATTGACACTAGTTGGGCATTGAGATTTACGTGTCACATCTCCATTTGAAGTGATGAGATGAGGGATCACAAACCATCCTGAGTGGTTTTCATGAATTCTCATACTCTTATTGGGATGTAGGTCATGTTACCTTTGTCTGGATATTATAGGATCATTAGAATGGTTATGGAGGTTTGAGTTGTGCACAGGTCCATCCAACATTAGTACTCCAAGTATATGGCCACTTATGTCTGCATATACATGGATTATATAGGTGGATTCAATATATAAAATGATTCTATATATCTATAATATTACTATCTATATCTTATATGGTCAAACTTCAATTCCATCCATGAGTTGAAGCAAGTAGAGTTTTCATGTGTCCTTTAAGAACCTGGGTGGCCTAGTTATTTATTCATTTAGCATTGATTTAATATTTTATTATACCTTCACATTTTTTAGTTAGGATAATAGCTTGGATTTCAAATAGACATCGTTGGAGGTGGCCTAATGATATTTATATTTCATACCCTACTTAGGATACATTTGGTAACCGAGAAAATTATTTATCGTCAGGTACTGATATGTGAAAGTACCCTTCTTTTGGTATTTAACATGCTTGTATATAGTTAGAGCTTATTATCACTTGACCATGCATAGGCTCGAGATTCTTATGGATCTATTTTCTTCCCGTTTATATTTTTTATTATTGTATATGATTCTTGTATTTTTTTGACCCATGTTATCCTTTTCACTACATCCATGTATCAGACACTTCCTAGTGGATTTTGAGATATGGATTATGTTGTTATATTTATTTTTTCTTCCATGATTTCATATTATATCAATTATATTTATTATTTTGCTACATTTTTATTCTATCAATTTATATTTTCCATCGACTGTTGATTTTTGTTGAATGTTGTTGATTGTATCTGTTGTGGCACTTTGACATGAGGGTATAGTCTCCCCATTGTACCACCTTTTCACCATCTAAACTATTCGGTAGCCTCTAGCATACATGGAGATGTGCTTGAGGCCATGTGTCCCACTATCTTGAGTCATGTGTTAAGGGGATCCCGGGTTGGGACATTACAAGATTGAAAACCACATAAATAATATTTCAGTGAACAGTAAAATAAATAAATTAAAACTAACCCTGAAATATTTTATTAATTTTTATTTAATAAATTTAAAGAGGAAAACTGATTATAGGGTATAAATTATAACATAAAACATAGAGTGAATATAAATTTTAACATAATAACTGATAAATATGTTCAAGACAATAAATACCTAATAACATATAATAATCCACTTAATTAAATATTGTAATCATGATCTCTAATTCTCTTGAAATTTATAAGATCACATTTTTACCCCCTCATAAAATTTAAAATGGGTTATTTTAAAATTTCATAAATATTAATTTTCATTCTCGATGTGAATCTTGATGTAATTTTATTATAGAAAAGAAGATATAAATTTATACTGGTTGAATTTCTACTCATGTGCATCATTAATTAGATGAAAATATTTCATGATCAAGGTAACATAACATTGAGTAGTTATTTGATAAATTTTAATGAACACATTATAATAAATAGATGCCATGTAAGGTAAAATATATATAAGTTATTTTAATGTAATGCTTATTTTGAAAAATAATAAAAACATATAATTTTTTATAGATAAATATTTACATATTTATAAATCACAACTTTTACTTACTCAATCATTATTTTTATAATTTACATTATTAATGTTTTTATTTAACAAAATATTTATCTTTTATAATTTAAACATTCCATTATCAATATTATTTCCAAAAACTTTTAATAAAAAGAATTCGTTAAATAATAAAAAAAATCGATGTAATAATATTTGGGAATTTACCAAATTTAAATACATCTCTTTGTGACTAAAAAATAATACATTTTTTCAGAAAGTTAATCAAAATGATAGGGAACACTAAAATTTATCTAATTATCATCTCTCAAAGGATTTTGAAAAGTTGTGTCTTCTATAACTCATAAATTAAAAATTCATTTCTATTATGATAATAAAAAACTAGAGTCAAATATATATATATATATATATATTGATGGAAATATTTTGGATAATTATAGGTATATATTTGTAGGTAATACTATTATGTGAATGGATTCATTATCATCATGAAAATCATTGAAATATTATATTTCAATAAATATATTAGGAATGTTTTTTCATTTAATTTACTTCTCATATGAAATGGATGAATATATTATTTATCTAAATTAATATTTAACTTCATTATATATTTCATTTAGTGTAATGTTTTGCGACTTATCAACTCGTTACATTACTGGTTTATGTGTTGGAGGTGTTCATAGGTGGTTTAGAGAGTTTATTATGGAATTTGGAGCTATAGTGTAGTTGCACTAGGATGTTTACAGTCTGAAATTTATTCACATAACGGTTTTTTGATTCATGATTTTAAATATGGTTATTAATGGATTCTATATAGGTGATTATTTATAAATGAAACAAAATTAACAATTGAATGTTTAATATATGACGTGAATTAAATTTTCTTTGGGTGACATGAATTTTGGTGGAAGTTGAAAATAAAATTAAATCATACCCTAAATCCAATTAAAATCATGGATATCATAAAATAGAAAAAAGAGAAATCATGAATATTTAATTTAGGACTTGAATGAGGTGATTTTTTTCTAGTTAATAAATAAGGAGAATCAACCAATTTTATCATTCGGCTCTCATTCATATATGTTTGTGAGTGAAACCTAATTATTTTTTGTGGATAATCCAAACCATATTATCCTACATCAATTATTAGGCTTTAGAAGATGGTTATTGGTAATTTTTGGTATGTTCTCTTTATGTTCCATAGGTTTCCCTTTCATTATTTTTATTTTAAAATCATAGTGGTGATGTTATTTTTGTTCAGGGTATGATGGGAGGTGTTATTTATCATCCCATTTTCTAGTTCAGGTTGTTCTCTTGTAACCTAGTTTAGTATTTATTTATCCTGCTAACGTTTCTATACTTTTTTTGACTAAATATAATGGGCCGACATTATAATTTTAATGAATTGGGATTTTCTTAAAATGAGGGAAATGGTGGTGTATGAAATTGTTTAATGCTTGACATTATTTTTAATGGGTGTATTATTGTTTTTTCCATTATAAAAATTATTGTTTTTAGTAGCCTTTATTGTATTATGTATATGTGTTTTTAAGACCATTTTTATTTTATATGTTTAATTGTACCCTGAATAAAAGGTTAAAAACATATATATGGTTAATAAATTTTTTACTTAGGGAATTTTGGTTTATGTGATAATACCAATGTTAAGTAGTGGTTTAAATTAATGTATTCCCCTAAATCTAAATTGTATAAGATGGGACGTGATGTTATGTATGATTGATCGTATTTTGATGAATTTTTGCAATTTGGGTTTTTGTGAGAAAATGGGGGTGATTAAAAGGGTTATGAAATGTGTGGGGAAGTGATGTGATGGTTTGGTAATGAGATGTGATGTAGGGAGTTGAGATTTAGTTGTGATTTTAGGAGGTTGAGATGGTATTTTTTGTTTTAGTTCTATTTGGTGGTAGTACTGGTGTGATGATAGTGATGTATGGTAGTTGGGTTGAGATGGATTCACTAAGGTGTTATTATGGTGATGGTTGATGTGAGATGGGTGAGTTGTTGTGTGGGTTGGTTATGTTAGTTTCTTGGTTAGACATGGAATAGAATGTAATACTAAATGAAATTTAATGGATTAGTAAATGAATATGAATAGGATATAATTTTCATGTCTTAATTGGATTAAATAATTTGAATGATAAATAAATTATTTTATATACAGGAAAGGAAAAGGAATTGTAAATATAAGTTTGTGGAAACCCCTTAAATCAGGAAAATATTGGCATCGTAACTAAAAGATGAAATGTGTGGATTTTTGGGGTGGTTTTGTGGAATATTTTATATATTGGTGGGAGCAGGTGTAATTATTTCATGTGTGGTGAAATTGTGGTGTATTGGTATACATAGATGTAGTTTTTATTAACCCATATATTGGGAATTTTGTGTTGTCTATATATCAGATATTTTCAGTTATTTTTATATGATACATAATTGAGTTGGAAAACCTTACCAATTCCCAATTTTTTGGTTACGGATCCTTTCCCCAATATCTAGGATGATGGTGATGCAGATGGTTGGATACCCCCTCTTCCCTGCTCTTCCTATAAATGTATTGATTATACTTGTAGCTGTTCGAGATCACCCAATAGTGACGTGATGTGATAAGTGGTGGGGTAATGCATTGTAGGGGGATGGGAATGAGGATAACTTAATTTACATTCATGATACCATACTTCTATGGTTATGTAAAGAGATTTTATGTGACATATTATGTGTCTTTAGGTGATATATGGGGTGATATCCCATGTTTCTTTACGTGAGATGTGATGTGATGAACATGGGGTCTTTGCATAATATGTGATGTCACAATGCCTAATGGTATCACCAAATGAAATACCCTACAATTTTGGGATAGGTAGGTATGTGACCCAACCTTCATAGTATATGGTTGGTTGTGTAATGTGATTTTTATGCTAGTGATAAGATCACATAAAGTTCAACATTGAGTGTTATAGTATAAAATTTTTGGGAAACTAGTTGTGGGATACTTTTTAATGTTTTTAAGATTATGTTATTATATTGGATATGAGTTTTGGTTAGTGATCCATGGTGCAGATGAGTTTTTTTTAGTTGACATATTTTGATTCTTATTGGTTTTGTTATTTATTCATTTGTGAATTTCTATACTCCTTCCACAGGTAAACTTGATACATTTTTTATTATCCTATAATGTATACATGTTATGATAACCCTATATATATAAACTATTTTTAGGTTTCTAGGAGGTCTTTGGGGACTATGATGGGAATTTATATATTAGTTTTTAGAGTGGTTGTTGATTGTTATATTTTAATACTTTCCTTTTTGTATTTTATTGGAAAATTTTATTTGTATCTGTTGTCATTGTTCAATTATTTTATGAAGGAATTTCGGTTTACCTTTATATTATATGATATATTTACTTAGCGGATTCTTTTCCTATATATCTTTCATTTTTTATTACTAAGGATGATTTACCCCATATTTCAGATTTTGTATACCCTTGGTGCTTTTTTCTAACCTGGGGAATACTGAAGGTGGGACTCAGGGGGTCATTATCTTTATTCCTTCATTATCTACACAGGAGAGGTTTTATTAGAGATACTGAGTTATGACAGAGTGGTATCAAATTTTTTTGACTGGTATATCGGATGGAGTATTTTGTAGGGTACTATGAAGTTTTCAGGGGTTGGTAGGGAAAAATACTAGTTCATCTTGGTGTGTGAAATAGGCCATGAAGAATGTCTAGAATATAGGATTTTAAGGAACCTCTTGTCTAATTATAACACTATGGTATTTTAAACAACCATGTTATGTGGACCTATTTTTAGGGAAAAATCCATGGATAGGTACGTGAATCATTATTTTTTATTTTAATGCATGAATTCAGGGATTATGGTAAATTTAAAAGTAATTAATGAAATAATATTATATAGATTTATACTCCAGTAGTATTAGTATTCCTCCTTGATTTTCATGAATTATCATGGACATTGTTCATGGTAGCACTGATATATGATTTTCAGCATGATTATCTAGTTGACTATCATAGGATCGATCACTTGTAAGTGGATGGGGCATAGAAAATGGAATTTCCTACCATTTGGCATAAGATTTTTGGGAATATACATGTATTGACTCTCAGACCTAGAGTCAAACAGATGGTTGGGGGAGATTGAGGTTGCTTTTGGTATTATTAGAACATGGTAATATTTTTGGTTTCCTTTTCTAATTACTCTGATGCAATGTGCTACATTTTAGTGGTGGACAATTTTTCTTGGTGACTACAGGTCGGTAGATGTGTTGTGGTCATACTTCTAGAAGGATTTCCTCATGGAATTACAATCATTGAATAAAAATCCATCAAAGAGACTGGATTTTATTTCCCTCAATTGGGGATTCTGAGTGTTTTGGGTCTTCATAATAAATTTAACAACATTCTTTACTATTCTTCTAATTTCTCTCCATATGAGGAGTCTAGATTATGGAATCTGGTAGAGGATTTATCCACAATGATCAGGTATATAGTTCCCCTATTTATGTATTCTATATACTTGGATGTACAGAATATGGAATGGGTTATTTAGTAGATGTATTAATTTAGATTTGGTCCTCAAGGTAGTTTCATGTACCTCATTTTGATGAGTAAGGCTTCAAGATGTGGGTCATAAACTTTCAGGAAGCTGGGGTTTCAACTATTGGGGTACCAACCATAAGAGATATTATCTCATCTATCAGATAATATTGGGTTATAATAAAATTATAGGGTACTCTATTTCTGATTCTATGTTTTCCCAGGGACATGTACACTAGTAGGATTAGTTTCTGACTACTATGGGACTCCAGTTCTAGATGGTCTTTTAGAACCATTTTATATAAAAACAATAGTTTCCTCCAAAGAACCGTTAGTAGTAGGGACTATTGGAACTTATTCAGTAGCTGAGGGAAATGTTTTTTAGGGGGAATCATTATGGTACCAATAAATAGGATCTTAGGCTATAGTTCATTTTTAGAGTCTAATAACAGTGATGTACAGGATCTTGGTGTGGTCATATACACTCATTGGAGGTAGCAGCGCTAGTTGGACTAGAGTTTATGTGAGGTACAATCAGAATAATGCTAGATTTTGTTTGTGATTTGATTGATTGAGGACCCTATATTGGATTTTATTTCCTACTTTTTTCTATTCCTTAGGACTTTTTGTAGAGAGGATTCTAGAGCCCCTAGTTTTACCTACACCAATCAGTGGTCTAGTTTCTTTATTTGATGTGTGTTAAGGATGTAAGATAGTGATGGTGAAAAAATAGTCATTGGGAGATATATTCTTACTTTACATATAGCCTTATGATGTTACCCTTTACATGGATTGGTTTTTTTAATTTCAAACAGCAACTAATTATAAAGGAATGATTTTATTTCTAATATGGAGGTCCAACAAGTGGCATTCATTTTGAAGTGAGGTGACAAGTGGGTGGGAAGACTGTATCACCTATTTTTTATTAGTTATAAGAACTATTAGACAATGATCATATAGAATATTTTCATAGGGTTGTGGAGGGTTTCATGGATGAGGTTGTGACACTACCCTCACGATGTGATATCATGTTTGGGATAGTGATACAATCAGATGCATCTTAAATTTCACTAGATCCATATCAAATGGTGAATTCAGAGTTGTGGGAGTTTTGGTTATAGGTGAATGATATAATGAACAGGGGTTTCCTCAAGTCATGTGTGTATCCTTGGTGGGCACTAGTGTTGTTCACCAAGAAGGTGGATGGCAGTTCTACGGTTTTTTGTAGACTACTAGAGGTTAAATCAGATAATGATCAAGAACAATCTACAATATGAAGATCGATGAACTATTTGACTATATGAAGGGATATAGTTGGTTTTTGATGTTCAAATTGTGGTATGGATATCATAAGATGAGATCTAATGATGGGGATATTCAGAAGACATAATTTTAATGTAAGTATGGTAATTAAGAGTTTTTCGTAATGTTGGTTGGTATCACAAACAATCTGTATTTATTAGTGGGGCTTGTGAACACCATATTCCATGAGTTATTAGATAATTTTTTCATCATGTTCATAAATGAATTATTTGTTTACTCAAATTCATAATAGGAGCAAGTCAACCATATCATATTTTTCTCATACTTCATTAAAAACCACCACCTTTTTGAATATTTTTTCAAGTGTATGTTTTGGAATCCTTAGGTGAATTTCCTTGTGCATGTGATGTTCTAGTAGGGTGTTGTCTTTTACCCATTAGTGATAAGGCATTTGTTTTTTGTTCATATTCCAAGAACATGGTAGAGGTTCATAGTTTTCTTAGTACTTCCAGAAATTATCTAAGGTTTTTGTCAAATTATTATTAGGTTGCAAAACCACTGGAATATTTGAAAAGGAAGGATGTGGCATTCATGTGTACTACTCGGTGTCAGGTAGTGTTCATTTACCTAAATGAGAAGTTATGAAGTTCTCCTTTTCTTTGGTTTCCTGAGTAAGGTATCATATTTGAGGTCTACTTTTATGATTCTTATCTTGGAATTGAAAGTGTACTTACGTAGTAGATCATGAGGATCTCTAATCAGTCTAGGTAGTTATATAACCAAAATAGAAACTAGGAAACCCCTAATTTGGATCTAGAATTTGTTTTGTTTGTGCTGAATTTGTGGTATCATTATGTCATATATGAGATTTTTTTTCATAATCCATAAAATCCAGAATTTTTTCTTCTATTGGTGGAATTTAAATCTATTCTATAAGAGGTGGATAGTGTTTCTCAAATATTATGATATTGATATATAATAAACCCTGGAAAAGGAGAATATATTTACTGATGCTCAATGTTTGAATTCTAGTAAAGATGTGTTTTGGGAGTCTTCCGACATTTGGGAAGGGTTGGAGGATCTTACAATAATTCCTCTTAATGTGAGATAAAAAAGTGAGTGGTCTTATCTCTCTCATATTAAATTGTCATCGAATTTTATGTAGTAGGTGGAGGATTATCTGTAGGTAGAATCAGAGGAAGAGGTGACATGCGCCCATGCTTGAAAAGGTGATACTCTTGAGGGTTGGTCAGAGGATAGTAAAAAACAAGTGTTAATTTGAGAGAGGTTGTTCTTTCATAAAAAATTAATGAGTATTTTCTCTAAGAGTTTCATCATAAAAATTTAGTAGGGAACATTAGTGTAACCAAGATATATCCAATCTTGAGGAGGCAACTTTCTTGGGTTGTGATGTAATGGTCTATGGAAGAGTTTTTGGAAAAGTGTTTGGTTAGTCTGTAAGTGAAACTGAAGAACCATGTTTCTGAATGTTTGTGATTGTAAGAACCTGGGTTTATAGAACGGGTCAAAATCCCGACTCTGTTTGAATTTTTTACTGGTTTTTGAGAAAACTGGAGAAAACGGGAAGTTTCTAGAAATTCCAAGACTACACATCGTGTACTTTTATATACACGCCGCGTATATGTTAAGTGAGTGTCAGCCGTGTGCTCACCAAGTACATGTCGTGTGGTGACCGTGTATAAATTTCTTACTACATGACATGTAGTTTTAAACACGCCGTGTAACCCCGATTGTGTGGTGGTTATACATGGTGTGTAAGCCTGTTGGTCGGGTAGAACCAGGTACACGCTGTGTTCCCCTTGGAAACATCGTGTAGTCTAGCCGTGTAAGGGGGATATACATGGTGTGTGGGTAAGTCAGTGAGGAAGAAAAGAGAAAGCTGGTACACGCCGTGTACCTGTAGGTACACGTCATGTACTCATGTCGACAGGTTCGGAAAGTAAGTCGGTGGAATTTCAGCTTCCAAATGAACAATTAAATGATATACATGGTTTGTAGTCTTAAAGTATAGGCCATGTGGTTTCTTTTTTGCGTTAAAACGGGCAATAGCCTCGTATTGTGGAAGAACCTCAATATCTCGCCTGGTTTCGCAAACCATGTCGGTTGGAACTCTTTCCTTCTCCCGATCGTTTGTCTAAGACCCTATTCAAACTCTGATTGATGCATTAGAACCCCCTCGGTAAGGCCTCGATTACCCTTTGGCTATTCTATATGGTTTTCTTTCCAGAACGAGTTATAGAGGTTTGAGCGGTTTTGAATCATTTGTAGATTTACCTCATTTTAGATCGAATTGGCGGCTGTTACCAGAGGAGTACCATCGTACGAGTCTCAGGTAGGTGGTGTATACTTCATTTTGTGTTTTCATGTTTGTTTGGGTGATGTGGCCTTCAGCACGTTTTTTGGGTATTTTGAGTGGGACCCATTTTATCTGTTGTTTGATACTGAATTGCTTGTTGGATCTATGGAATGCCTTTGGGTATGCCATGTTACCAGTTTGTGCGAGCATGGCTGGGTGAGGGGTCGTTTCTCATCGGGGCATTTTGGGCGGGGAATGCCAAAATGGTTTTAATTGAAATATTAAGGTGTTAAACTATTGAGTTTAATTTATTAAAGCATGATATAAATTGATGAGGCATTTAATACCTCAGTACTGGAATGGGACAGCACCTTTCATAGTGCAACTCAACTGTTTAGTTTGTTTTGCATTTTTATTTTTTCTGTTTAAATAAGTTATATATGCAATTTTTGAATTGCATCTGCTAGACCCTTCGGGTGGTGTTGGGCATGGTGCGGATATTCTTGAGTGATGCGGATCACAATTTGGTCTTGGCCCGAGTTACTTTGGGTGGTTTTGACCATGGGATTTGGCATCATGGACGTCAGCTTGAGGCAGTATGACTTTCAGGTTAGGCATGGCCTGGGTTACTTGGATGGCGAGGCCATTAGACTTGAGTGGCTTGGTCGCAGGGACATGAGGTGTCAGATGAGTTGGTGGATTAGGTACTATTTTGGGGATTACTGCTCACCTTGAACTTTGAGTAGTGTGCACACAGAGATACTCTGTGATGAGGTGGTTTTGACAACTCATGTGGGTAGAGGCCCCCGTAGTTGCGGTTCGGTATTTTTTTGGGGTGCATGTCATAGATAGCCACATGGGAGGTGAGGAGCCTTCAGGGTATATCATTGAGACAATCGGGTTGGGGGATGAGGCTCACCATGATTTGAGGGAGCACATCGTTGTTCCTCTGGGCTACTTCTTGGGTGTGCCTTCGGGATGTCGGTACTTGAGGCACGAGGTGTCAGGAGGCACAAGGTTTCGGGTTACTATTATTGGGAGTGCCTTCGGGTCCTCGGTACTTGAGACACCAGGTGTTAGGTGTCACATGGTGTCGGGTTACATGATAGAGATTTTGGTGTTGGCCAAAGCAGGTGAAACTCCATGGTGGTTGTTGAGCACCAGTGGAGTTGTGTTTATTTGTGCATTGTACTGTTTACTTCTTTCCTGGTAAATGCATGACTTCTTAAACACATATATTTGTCACGCAACATTGTGTGGTATCCTACTGAGATTTGTCTCACACCCTGCATGGTCCCTTCGGGATGCATGCAGACTTTATGGATTTAAGTACAAGAAAGAGGGCAGCTTCAGGAGCTGGTCTATGTCAGTTGTTGCATGGAATGGTATGGACCATGAGGTCATGCCTAGTTGGGGTTTACTTTATTTTTTTTACTTTTCTGTATCAGCATGCTTACTTGTTGTAGCTACTGTTGGTTATCCATTGGCACCCTTTTTATATTCAGTTTTGTATGACCTTCTTTGGATGCATGTTTTACTGTTCAGTAGTATTTTCATGTTATCAGCATGTTGTTGTGTTTATTTCTGCTGTTGTTGATATATTTATTGCTTCTTTTGTTTATCTATATAGATTATTCTTCCGCTCTGCGGGTCTGGTTCGAGTCTACTGAGTCTTTTATTCTGCTGCATCTTTACTGTTATACTCAGTCCAGTACCCTTATTAGAATCCTCTGAGAGGGTATAGCCTCCCAACTATCCTATTCAGACCCTCACTGCTAATCGGCATCCTTTGGCATTCAGGGGAGGTGCACCTAAGGTAGTGAAACCCGACCCATTCGGCATTGTTTGGGTGGCTGGCCAGGTCTGAGTCGTTATAGTGATATCCCTTGGATATTCTTATGTCTAAATTAGAGTACTTATCAATGTATTTTTTCACTAATTCACCTCAGGAACAAAGAGGATGTGATGCAGTTTGGGTGATTATGGACCCACTAAGTATGTCGTCTCTTTTTCTTGAGATTAGTAAGCCGAGTCTCACAGATGTCTTGGAGAGATGGTATGGTAATGATGTGGTTAGTCTTTATGTGGAATTAAGCAACATCTTATCTGATCAGGATCCCTGTTTTTCCTCATATCTTAAGAGGGGATTCCAACATTCCTTTGGATCCTAGTTATGACTTATCACTGATTTCAATACTTTGAAATATGGTCATAATGAGTGGAAAATCCATAAATTGGAGGATATATTGTGAGATTGGATCTTGGATGTTAGTGGGTCATGGGTATAAAACATAACTCTACTTGATTTTTTATTAAATAATAGTTATCAATCATCCATTATAATGGATCTATTTGGGGTAATGAATGTGCGTCTATGTCATTCTATATTTTGTTGGATGGAGTTTGTGGATTCATTATTTATTCATAATGATGTGTTGGAGTGCTTGATCAAAACGATCTTCTTCGTATGTGAGTGGATAAGAGTGGAGTGGGACTATCATAGGACCCATTATGATTTAAGGTAAAATAATCTACAGTTTTATGTTAGAGAGCTTATTTTTTGATAACCTCTCATCGATTGAGGTATCAGATATTTTCCATAGTGAATAATATTTCTCTCTGGTTCATCAAACATTTTCATGTGTTAGAGAGAGTTAGAGATGTGGAGTACTAGTTTTCAATATCACCATAGTTAGACAGAATTCATGATGTCTTCCATGCATATGATCTTTATGAGTATCATCATGATATAACCACATCAATTATTGGGATTATTTGGATATCAATGGATATTATAAACTCATTGTTAGGCCAGTATAGATCTATTGTCATCAAGATAAGGTGATATGAAAATGAACCATCCCCAAGGTTCTCATGATCTAGAGGAATGGTATCTTGGAAGAGATTACTTGGGAGGGTGAGATGTATATATGCTCCCATTACTAAAAGTTTTTTTTTGAGTTTTTCCTTTATTTGTTTTTCATTCCAATTTCACTTTTGGATCGTGTTGGTTAAGGAAATTTTATTTTCCTTGATGAAATTATTTTTGTTCAAGTTTCCAACAAATGAAGTAGTTTAAACCTAATTCCTAATCAATACATGTTATACTATGAAATGTTTTAAAACAATATGGGAAGGTCAGTTCTGTAAAAATAGGATAATATATTGATTAGGAAGATGTATTTATTTGGTTTTAGTGCTTGTAGTATTGTTTTTTTAAGGTAATGGTAATCATTAAATTTGATATTATGGAGGATAAAATGGTAGAGAGGATGTTTATGTGGATAAGTGATGGCTTTTGACTACTACTTAATGGTGTGTTTTTGTTCCCATTAAGGGATGGTAATGTGGTTGTGTGGGGTGTTCTTTGGATATTTTGGTTGGATTTGTTTTTTAAGAATTAGTGTTTCTGGTTTAATTAAATCCAAGAGGGTTAACATAAGTGATGTTTGTTTGAATCCACCCCCTATATTGTGGTTTTTATTCTTGATGATAAAAATCATTTGAGTGGTCTCTAATACAATGTATCATTCCTTCTCATCATGTAATTTGTTGGTTTCGAAGTTATAGGTGTTCATAGGATGCTTGGGGAGGTTTTGATGGATGTTGGAGTTGCAATGTTGCTACCATAGGATGTTCATGAAATAAAAAAGGAACTCATGTGACGAATTTTTCATCATTGATTTTTTAACTAACAATTCACATATATTATGAATTTGAGTAGTTTTTGAGAAACAAATTCAATATGTGACTTTATAATTCACGTTGTGAATTAAATCGGTTTTATGTGCCTTGAATTTTGGAGGAAGTGGGACATATGAAATTCATGGTTTACATCTATTTCATATATTTTATTTCATGAAACTGTGAGAATTAATTTCATGAAAATGAAATTCATGACCTGAAAGTGGAAACTTTCATCTAGTTTATAATCGGATGTATTTATTGATTTCCTTCGTTAGGCTCTAATTCCTCTCAACATTTCTGATAACCCTATGAATTTTTTAAGGATCTTACATCCCCTCTTCTCCAACATTTTTTATGGGTTTTGTTGGTTGAATGTTGGAAATTAGTGGTGAGTTCCCCTCTTTTTCCATTGTTTTCATTAAGTACATCTAATGGAAAAATCACAAAAATAATTTTGGTTTGGTTTTGGGTGTGGTAGGATACATCTTTTATTATCATTTAGTGTGTTTTAGTATTATCTGAAGTTTCCTTATGTGTTTTTGTTTTACTAATTTTTTCTCATTCACCCAGTTGTGTGCAGTGAATCCAAAAGTTTCTTTGAGGTAGGGGATCCAAATTCCATCAATATTTATGTTTCGTGTGTGGGGATTGAATATAATTTTTTTGTTTGGTTTGGTAGTAAGTGTCTTATTAATATAGATAGAAAATTGGAATATTTTAAAATTTATGGAAATGGGGTGATATCACATGTTTTACTACATGATGTTATTTTGAATGAGTTTATTCATGATGTTTCCATTATTGAAAATCATGGTTTTTGGTTTCCTTTATTTTTTTGTTTTTAATGTGATTATGAGACCCTTGATGTTTTATTTTTTTGATTCCACTATGAATAAAATTATAAATACATATGTATGTATAATAAATTTCTTTCCAATAGATATATGGTTTTAGTTATGATACATAGGCTATGTAATTAATTGAAGTAATGTAAACCAGTGGAACTAAATTGTGGTAGTCGGGATGTGATTTTATGTGTGGTTATTATTTTTTATTTTCTTGTTTATTATGGTATGTGGTGTGGAAATAGTGGTTAGTTTCCAGTTTAGGATATGATTGGGGTAGTTTTGAGATTGTGAGGGTTTGGGATGAAATGAGGGTTATTATTCTATGGTTTTTTGGTTTTTTGGTTCAGATATAATTTGTGTGGTAGTTGTGTTGTGCAGAATTTATGGTGCAGTGGATATGAAATATAGTTTTTATAGTTTCATGGAAGGATTAATGTGGTTTTGTGATGATTTTTTATGAAATAAATGTAAGATTTTGTGCGGTGTGTTTCTATTAATTTCATGATTAGCCATGAAATAAATTGTAATACTTGATTAAATGACTAGTGTTAGTAATTTAATATGAATGGTATGGAATATTAGTGTGTTAACTAGTTTAAATAATATGAATAATAATTTAATGATTATTAAAATGTGAAATGAAATGACTTTGTAAATAAAAGTTTGTGGAAACCTATTTAATCTATAATATGGTGGGATAAATAACTAAATGTGGGAATGTGTGGCTTTGGGTAGCGGGGGATGTGGGATGTTGGATGTAGTCATGGAGGAAATTATGATGATTCATGTGTAAAGAAAAGTGGGTATGGTGGTTTATGAAGGTGATGTTTCTATGAAACCCTAGGATGGGTACTATTGGAAATCTCAATATTTTTATTTTATGTTATTTCTATACATACCATATCTATGTTGGATAATCTTATCAACATCAAAGTTTTTAGGTTCTATTTATTTCCCCCAACATCTAGTAAGCTGGTGATATAGATTGAAGGCTACCCCTAGTTCCTCACTAATAATTCACCATCAGTGATTATACAGTTTGGTGTTCGAGATTACCCCATAGTGACATAATGGGATATGTGATGGGGGTCATGATCAGAATTAAGAGGGAATAAATTTTATGTCCTTCACATTCCTAATACCCTAATACTATGGTTAACACGAAATATGTTTGGTGAGGGTCCATGTTTATTTTGTAGAGATGTGATTTGATAGAAAAGTGTCTTCGAGCAAGATGTGATGTGATGGACCATTTGTCTTTGGGTGAGAAGTTACCTAAAGATGCCTGATGAAAGCACTAGATGCTAGACCTTTAAAGGGTGGGTCAAGTAGGGATGATTCATAACACACGTCAGAGATAGATGGTTATGTAACTTCATTCTTATGGAAGATATTTGAGAATTGGATTTTAGATGTTAAGGTGTGACAGAAGTAAATCAGGGGAAGTGGCTAAGAGATCCATTGTTATGTTCTTGATATCATGTTAGTATACTAGATGCATGATTTAGTGAATGATCCATGGTGAGGTTGGTTTTAGATAGTTAATGTATTTTGGTTCTTGTTGGTTCATCTATTTATTCACTGGTGTATTATTTTACCCCTTTAAAACATGCTCTTGATACCTTGGGTGTCATCCTAATGAGCCCAGATGTTATTATCCTCCTATGTACATTTTTTTAGGTTTCCATTAAGACTTTGGGGACTGATTTGTACATTTTTTATTATATTTTGGGGATATTTTTGAGTTTCTACTATAGGACATGTCTTTTGGTATATACTTATAGGCCTTTATTTTATTCTATCGAAACATTTCATCCTTTCGGGTGGATTTTGGGTTTAATTTTATTTTATGTGGTAGAGTGTCCTAGTGGTTGTTTATCATATTTCTCATCCCTAATTTTTATAGAGGTAAATGCCTCCCATATGAGATATTTTAAATACCCTCAGTGCTTGTTGGCATCCCATGGTCTATAGGTGGTGGGACTCGGCGAGGTCATTATCCCTCTTTAGTTATTATCATCTCAGGAAAGGTAAAATTGAAAGAAGGGATAGTAACAGTTACTATAAGGAATTTTTTATAGTTTCATAGAATTTTTTTCAAAAAAAAATTATTCATATTATTTATATCAATACATATTCAAGTTTTGATATAATAAATATTTTTTGATCTGGAAGTAGTTATCTAAGAAATTACTCATTAATGTGCCTTTTTTAAGATAATAATACTTTATAAGTGAAATTTCATAAATAACATATTTATTGATTAAGAATTTATTTTATTATTATATCTAGTCTTGTATAATTCAGAAAATTTTAATGTGGTAAAAAAATATCAGGGCAAAAGGAAAACTGATATAAATATTAGAAAAATATATTGGTAAGCATAAATCAATGATAGTATAAGTGAGCTTTTTAAGAAAACCATTATGGTTGTAGATAAAAAAATATGATAATAGTTTACTATAGTGAGATATTAATTTTATTACAGATAAATATGTTTTCATTGATGAAAAGTAAAAATAATACATTGTAGGACTGATACACTAAAAATTTAATAAAACCCCCTTATACAAAAATATATTTTCTGATATTTACTACTTATAAAATTAGTTTTTTCTTCTTACTCATTGTGTTTATCATCAGAAAATATGAAATAGTAATAATTTTTAATATTATAAATGGTTGAATATATATATATATATATAGTATTGGTAATATTATAAAATATATATTCACATTAAGTTATATTAATAAAGAAAACAAAGTACGTAGACATGGATTTAGTCCAATAATTTCATTTCAAATAATCTTTTCATATGAAATTTTGAAGTTATATTGAAACCCCTCTATTATTCATCTATTATGAATTCTACCTCACCTTGAAAAACATTCACACATTATATATTATTATTTAACACCAAATAATTTTCATGCCCAGGTATTAAAGAAAATGAAAAAAAATGTATCATTGAGTGATAGTGTTTTTAAATTAACGTCCAGAAGAATATTAATCATAGATTCATTTGTGGTATATATTTTTAATTATTTTATTTTTTTTAATGATTCTCAATTTGGTTCAAGGTATCCTCATTTTACCATGTGTTGTAAATATTACATTAAAACTATAAACGCATTTTGGTTACATAGTGATTCTATGTTTTTTGTTTTTTATGGGTGATTAGAGGTTGACGTCATTGAAACTTTCTAGGCAAGGATCTAATTATAAAAGTTGTTGTAGATGAATTTTTAAATTTTTTTTAATATTTATGTGGATATTGTTTTTATTATAGTATGTTAATAATTTTAGCAAAAAAAATTATTATAGATATGTCAATATATACCCAGAATATCAATTAGTTTTTATTTAGGGATTAAATTATAAATAAAATTTATATTTCCATTGTGTAAATATAAAATAAATACAGTGGGTGAAAATGTAACTATATAAGGAAAAATGTGTAATGGGTTTGGTATGATGTAAATTTATTAATAAAAATATATATATGTTTACAATTTTCTAAAAGGTAATGGATATGATGTTGTAACACCCTAGCCATGGTGTTGATGAGTTTTAATGGTTTATCTTACCTCTATAGATCTGTTTATATATTTTGGATAGTTTCTAAGTGATGTTTTTATGTCTAATTAATATTTGGAAATGTTGATGTGTTTCATGGGTAAGATACATGTGTTTGAAGGCTACAAGGGTAACCTAGGTGGGTGTCTAGAATTTTCATGTCTAACATTGAATTGGTGACTACAAACATAAAAGGTTTTATAGGTATCATACACGATCATTATAAATCATAATTGGTACCTATTGGAAGACCCATAAATGTGTTATAATGATTCATGTGTTATGTTATAGGTATATCTTTCTATTTACATCACCTAGAAAACATTAAAAATCTTTTTTTAAAATATTATAGGTCCCTTTATTTTATAAGCTAGGATTCCCAAAGTCTATTAAAATTATAAATAAGATTCAAGGATCATTGAACGCAGTTACCAACTCCTCCCCTACTCTAAGACATTAAAACTATTCATTAATATGCTATCAAATTGATATATTATACCATGTATTTTCATGTAAACTACCTCTCGTATTTTCTCGACATATCCTTCCTTCCTTCTTGTTCATGATTTCCTATGATCTTCTCATTTTTTGTTTCATCCCAATTAATTGGTATTTTCCATTTTTCATTATTATATTTTCTAATCATACCCTAAATCACCTATTTTGAATTTTTTAGAAAAACACTACTCACCAATAAACTCATCATTTCTAGTAGTTAACTTATTGAACTTAAGTTTAGTTATAAAACAATGAGTTCTTATGTTTTCTAAATAATGTTTTCAACAAAAATATATGAGGTAATTCTTGATTATTATTTTGGAATGAGTTATTATTATTTTATCTATCTTCAATATTCATAAAAAGTGGTTTACATCATTAATAGTCTAAGATCTCAATACCATTTATGAATGTGCACCTTTTTTAAAAATAATTAAAAATATTAATTTTTTATAAAAATTAGAATCCATTAATGGGTTAAACACATAAAATTATAATGATTTTTTGTCATGATTTTTTTAATGTATTCAATGATATAAGACTCATTTGGTCAAATTAAATATGAATTATTTCATTTTAAATAATGTATTATTGTTTTATATTCCTATGTTTTTAGAATGGATTTAAGGGATTATGTTATTATTGATTTCATATATTATCACAAGTTTTCAATGGATTTTAATAAATTGTGTATGTTATAGACACCATGAATTTATTAGTTCTTATACATTGAAAAATCATTGTCCTATATATTTTTGGGTAAAATTATATCATAATGAGATGTGTGATATCATGAATAACATTAATTTTGGATGAGGGATATTCTAATAATTATATTTTTAATATAATTAAATTGGTATATTTCATCTTTTAGATGTGAGTTGATGGATATACATTGAGTAATTTTATTAACATGATTATTTCATGTCTGACATGTATCCTCACTGACAATACAATATTACTTGGGATACCTACCTAAGTATGTAAGAGATCAAGATATGTTTACTATAAAAGTAATTATTAAAAATAACATATATCCCTTGAAGTATTATTGGAATATTTGTTAGGGGAGTTCCACCAAGTGTGGCTAGTAAAGAGTTAGGAAAGGGTTGTTGAATTGGGAATGAATTAATAGCCAGACATGGGGTTACACCCTAGAATTTCTAGTATCATCCAATTAGGATCTAGTGAGTTTCTCATGATAATTATTAAATTTAGACATGAATTAAATTTAATTCTCCTTATATAATGTTACGAGATTAATATTTATCAATTTAAATTATTAATGTTTTGTTTCTCATTATTAATACTTTTGAATTTTTTCATAGTTTTTTACCTTCTCACAAAAAGTCATTTAAAATTGTATTAAACGATTTATTTAATGATATTATTTTTTAATGAAATTCCACCAGGTTACTTGAATTAATAAAAAATAATGTAATTTTATATTTTATCTCAAACAACCATAACATGATAATTTAATTAATATAAAGCATGGGGTTGTTGGATGATTATTCCAAAGAAATATTTCTCACAATAAAGATATGTATTCAATGGTATGTAGGCCATAAATATTTGACATAGGTAAAATCATGGAGAAAATTTTTGTAGTATATGATCCTTATCCTTGGTTCAAGTTTGTTGGAGGTGATAGGTGGATTTACTAAATTTTCAAGAGGATATGGGATAATTATGTTTTTCCTTATAGGTTGCTTATGTCTTGGGATGTTTTCCTCATATTATGAAATATTAACATCTACCTCTCTATTTTATCTCTTTAATTCTACATTTTTCTTAGTTTTGTAATATTAGGAAAATGATATATCAAGATGATTTTGTTATGTTTATTATTGATTTATTAGATTTTTAAATGATCTTTTATGCACTATTTTTCTACTATTTAATATCAAATTATTTATATTATATAGATAATTTATAAGATATATATATTTATTTAACTATTTCTCAATTCTAATCCTTTGTTCAATTTTATATTTTTTCAATAGAATCATTCCCATTGTGTTTCATTGATATAATTAGTTCTTATTGGAATATTGTTTCTATCATGAATGTTGTTAAAAACATGTGACATACTAGTTCAAGTACCAAGCTAGGGTAGACTATGTTAGATCAAGACAAAAATGTAGAACTTTTGAAACTCAAGAGTTATTTCATGAGTCAGTCACTAATCAAAACATTACATGATGAAACCTAGGGTATGCTGGTATGTAACTAAAGTGTATCTTTATTTTATTTTTTAAGGGAGTCACTATGGGATCATGGTTGGGGTGGGAAAGATTTATAATTTTAATGAAATTTGAATCTACTTATTTTTTATTATCCCTATGTTTGATATATTATATTATATTTCCAACGATTAAATTATATTATTTTATATGATGCATGTAATACATTTAGGATACACATTTTGGATTCTTATATTATTTGTTGTTCAAATTTATTAGTTTTTTCCATTTTCAGATTATATTAAAGTATTTCTCTTTGATTAATATTTGATTGATAGTTTCTTTAATATTCCCTTTAAATGTTATTTTTTATTAATAAGTCTATAATAAGTGATTGGTTGACAGTAATTCATAGTGGTTACATAAATTATTTTTATCTTTTTCAATTAGATACAAAAAGAATATTATCTAATGAATTTGGATAAATATAGATATTTAGGTTTTTAACTGAAGGTATTTTTTTGAAAAATGGGTTTTGATAAAATATATTATAACGATTGATTTATAATATATTTTTTAAAAATATTTTAAATTATAAAACATGACATTCAACATGAAATAATTTTTTAAAAAATAAGTTAAACTTTTAATTGATAGTTTTCTTTTGATTTTCTAAATATAACAAAACATTGGACACAAATTGGTCTGATGGTAATATTTGATAATATAATTTATTTTTAATGTAAAGTAAAATATTTTCACTAATCGAAAAATTATTTTTAAACAAATAGTTATATTGTTTGATAATATGGTTTTAAAACATATGTAAAATAATAAAGTAATTGTGTGGTGTACTTGGTTGAGGTAAATGTAGCATCTGAAAATTTTCTAATTTAGTATTTGTTTTCTAAAATCTGATATTGTAAATATAACGCCCCAAAATTTTATATATATTCCCTTTTAAATATGTATTGATGTATTTCATAGAATTCATTAAAGGAGCCTCGATTCTATTTAAACCATGATATAGTAAACCATTTTGACATAAAAGTTAAATTTTTTACTTATGAATAGTAACAAAATATTTATGAAAAAAATATATAATGTTTTTTAAAAATTAATTTATATTTTTTAATTAATAAATAATAAATACACAATTTATAGTAAAATCAATTTATGCTTAAAAAGAATGTCTTCTTCAACAATGGTTTTTATCACATTTTTCACGAAAATTAAAAATTAATTTGTAGAATTTGTTAATGTTTTATTGGAGGAAATTAATATCAATTTTATAATCATCATGTCAATATTATCTTATAGTGAGTTTTTATAATTCACCAAAAAAATATTTATTTTTCAATGAATCCTAAAAAATAGTATTTTCCCTAAAAAGACACATTAATTTAAAATAAATGTTCCATTATTTTTTGAATTTGATCATAAAGTAAAATTAATAACTTTTAATTATAAATAATCGAATTAATTACATTGTAATAATCATTATTGTTGATTTGTAATAAGTTAATTTTTATGATAAAAACAGAATTTTCTAAATAACTATTTTTATGAGAATAATGGGTTTCTATCTTATTAAAATAATTTAATATCAATTCATTAATATTTTTGTCGAAGTTTAATAATTATATATTGAATATAATATTTGAAAATTTATTTTATGGTTTTTATAGGGAAGTGATTGTAAGTAAATTATTTTTCACACTTAAAATTCTTCTTTTCAAAAATGGGTTTTAATTTTGGTTTCAATGCTTAATTAAAATTAAAAAATTGCAGTTATAGAAATTGAACTTATTATAATTAATTCCATAATTTGATTCAAATAATTAATATAATTTAACCGAGTAAGCATAATTATTGGTCATAGTGAATTGTAAAAATAGTAAAATTGGGTTTCTAATGTTATCGTTAAAAATAGTATACCAAGGGTTAACCCATGATATAAGCATAGAATTTCCAAAAAAAATTAAAATTGAAATTATATTAAATTATTCTAATATTATATTATCATAAATTGGAATTCCTGTAAATTCGGATCTATAGTTCCATGAATGTGACCTAAAATGATTGAAATATTTTAAGAAATTTCATGTGTGTGTCTCCCCTAAGCTTCCAATACAAACCCATTTTCAAAATTTATTAACATATTTTAACACATCAAGATCATTATATACCTACAAAAAAATATCATAGAATACTTACTTTAATACTACATATTTTTGTGATCTCATAGGACCAATTCTTCAATGATTGAGGAGTAAACCAAAGGAAGACTTTAAAAATAAGGTACGGATCTCAATAAAGGTCATTCAATTTTATTTCTTAATATTGTAACTCTTTAAATATTGTATCCAAAAAAATTATGTATAAAGTATCATAAATATACTGATATATTATTATAATTAATTTACAACCATTTACCAATTCTTATCAGTTGAGTGAGAGATGAATGTATTAGTCTTGCGTATGTGTGGACTATCTCCTCTACATAGGGATCCAACTCATTTTCATCCATCATCCTTCGGGTGTGGTAATTATGATTGATTTTATGTTTAAATGTGACATTTATTTGATAATAAGTAATCATTAATTTTGAATTAAAATTTATGTTTCTTTCATTTCATGCATTGAAAGATAGAAATGTCATTCATGCGTACATTCAGACTACTATCTCAATGTAGTGTTGTAATTCATTTCTCCTAAACACATTATATAAATTATTATGAAAATTAATATTTTTAGTATATAATATATTTATATCATGATAAAATTTATTTATAGGAAGTAACCATCAAAATTTAGAAAGGACTATAACTGTTGAACTAAAACATACTAGAAAAAAAGTAGTTAACACCTCAAATGATGATGATGATGAAGGATTTCAAATTAATGGGTGAAAAAATGTTACAAATAAATCCAATATATTAATATATGTATTATTATGGTCCAAATAATGTTTTATAATAATTTTAAATTTATTATATTGGAGGTTAGAGAGCTTATAAATCCAAACAGATGTGACGTAATGATTTTTGTTAAAATCAGATTTTTAAGATGTTTTTCTAGGCTTAAATTTACCAACTATGAAATTATATGATCTATATCTAAGAAATTATTTTTTATATTATCCCCTTTGTATTTTTTGGTATTTAATTATTTAATTTAATTTTCCTCTCTTTAAGTACTCTTTTACTAAAATAATTTATTAAGGAAGCCCAATCTTATTTTCTTCCTTCAGTCTAGAATCTTTTCTTCCAAGAAAATATTACACATTAAAATATTTTCAATATTAAATTTTATTATTTTAAAATTAATATTTAATGTAATTTATTACAATATTTTACTTTACAAGACATGTTTTAAAATGAACCTTCTTATTATTTTCCAAATGTGGGGTTTTTGAATTTTTAATAAAATATAGAATGAAATTTCTGTTTTAAAATACACTATATGAATGGTTTAACCTACCATAATAAATACTATTTTAAATAAATATTCCTTTATAGGATTCCTTTTTTTATCTGAAAATAAAATAATTTTCTTAATATTCTAGAAATTTATAGATTCTAATTATATGATTTTAAATGAAAAGGTTAATTTCATCAAAAAAATAATGATGTTTTAGATTAATTTTTATTTATATAAAAATACATTGATATTTTTTATGATTTACCAACTATATTATAAAATTTTCTAATCATTATTCCTTCTTTATATGTTAAATGGTTTTGAAGATGATATTTCTTTGAAACATGTATCCATTCCATGAGTTATGATTCAAGGATTTAATGAATGTTTGATTATATTGTTTTAAACATAAGTATGCTCTCCATTATGAGATGGGTGGGCGGAAAATAAAAAAAAAATAATGAATTAGGGAAATAATGATATCTCATTGGATAATAAATTCTAGAATGTGGAGTGAACCAATTTTAGTAAGGGGCTATGAACAATAAGATGATATTTGGAGTGAAACTTGACATTGGAAATGATTAAATGGGGAGTGATACCAATTCACTATTATTTACTTGGAAGTATATTTTGACTAAATAAATGATTTAATATGCTTATGTGATTCCAAAAACTCATGTATTGAAATTTATTATGTTAACCCTTACTAAGAATATGTTCTCAACATTTTTTGTTTCCCTTACCTATGTTATTAAGATAAGATTTTACAATGATATGTCTCATAAGGATAATAGTTGTGAATAACTTATTAATAAATGATTTATATCTTTTATTTACCACCTATTCACATATCCATTCTTCTAAATACACAAAACCTATGTTTTCCTCAATCTTGTATTATTGCGAAATTCATTGAACAATCAATAAAGATGACGTAATATTTTTGTATAAAAATTATGGGTCACTATATTTTGAATAAGAGGAATGTCGTACTAACCTTTTACATTTGGTATGATGAAACTTTAGTGATAACCCATACGATAAGCTTAAGTACATGAGAATATCCTATTTTATGGTAATGAAAGGAATTTGGTTTCCCTAAGACAATACATCCTTATATACATACTATATGGGGTTTTGGTCCTTAGAACATATGAATATATGGTTAATAACCCTAAAAATAGTTTGTTAAGTATATATAATCCATAATTTAGATGCATAGTACCAAGTTTAACATTCCTAAGGGATATGAATCATTTAAACTACCTTTTCAATAAGATCAATTATGATGTATTTGGATAGATATTGACGTTGTGTAACCTACAATAAACTCAGGTTCCATAAATTGAAAATAATATGTGATGATTTATACAACCTATGATTGATTTATTATTACTAATCACTCATATTAATAATGTTTTATGGTGATCCAAACTATTTTTGTTTTAATAAAGGATTTTAGATATAATAATAAAGCCACAGTGGTTAAATGTATGCTCAAATATCGAATATTCTTATTTTTTTATTATCCAAATAAATTCATTTATGTCATTATATTTATAAAGAAATGTATGTTCATATCCCAAATAAATAGAGGTTTAAAAATAACAAAAAACTCCCAATGGTATGATAATTACTTCTCAAGTCCATCAGTCTTCCATAATTGATGTTTGAGGGAATTTTCTTACTTTGATCTTGTTATAATTCCTCTAGTTTAATTTTATGTGATTTTTGGAATGGATTAGTTTTCATTATTTAATTTCCACATAAATTTTTGAGGAATGGAAGTTACATTTGATATTCTAATCCAACATATTATTGTTTATTATTGTGAGGATAAATGTGGAAATTCTATAGAAATTATATCTATTACATGGGTATTTCATCCTTTTAGAAGTGTGTATTTATCATATATAGATGGGAATAGAATCATTGTCGTTGATATTCCCAATATGTGGGATTTTTTATGTATTTATATAATAATTTATTAGTCTTCCTCCAAATAACGATGATGACTTTTCAATAGAACTCATTCATCATTGTACAACAGTTTCAAAGACTCCATATAGAATGTACCTCATTGAGATGTTGGAAGTGAAAAATAAACTCTAGGATAATCTAGATAAGGGATTCATTATTCCAATTACATCACCATGTATTCCACCTATAATTTTTTTAAGAATAAAGATAGATAAATTAGACTCTTTATGATTATCAAGTACATATCCATATCAGAAACAATTATAAGTATCTTTTCCCCATATTGATAATTGATTTTATAAATTTCAAGGAGCACTACAGATTCCCATGACTGATATTCTATCTGTATTCTATCAGTTGAGGGTCAAAAGTAATGAAATACCTAAAACATCTTTCAATTTGAGGTATGGAAATAATGTATTAATAGTGATTCTATTGTTTCTTATTAATTCCCCTTTCTTATTCATCGATTCAATGAATATATTCTATATATTACCTTTGTCAATTTTTGGTAGTGTTTCTAGATTATATTATTATATATTCCATTAGTATGTATGATCCTGAATATCAATTTGGTATAGAATCAAAGATTATAGGGAAGGAGAAGTTTGATGAAAATATTGACACATGTAAATTATAAATACATAATGATTAATTTTTGTGTCATATAATCTCAATCATTGAAATAATCTTGGATCAGTCAATGACATACGTAATTTAACATTGTCCAATAAAAACTCCTTTGAAATAAATCCATATTTTTCATACATTATTTGGAAAATAATGATGATATTTCAAGGATATATCAGGGATCTAAAATTCAAACACCAAGTTAACTCAGAATGAGGATAAGTTCATTTATATTGATGAGTGTGAAAAAATTGATAAAATTAATAAATGGGTGTGAAGTGGACCAATACTCACACTACCCTATAAAAGAGAAGAGTTTTTATTAACTGGGATTCATCAATGAAAGGTAAGGGATGATTCATCATGAATAATTATATAGTGATAGCTTATGAATCACGCCAATTGAATGTTCGTGAAATAAATTTTCAAACACATGACCTAGAGTTAGCAGTGGTAATCATTTCATTAAGTATATGATCTAATTATATATATAAATAATGGTGTGACATTAATAATTATTATAAAAGTTTAAATTATATATTCACCCATAAATAGATTAATATTTATCAAATAAGATGGTTGGTTTCGATTAAAGACTATGACTACTCAATACAATATGACCCTAGGAAACTGAACAAGGGGTTGAATATTTAAGCAGAAAGTATTATACTATATTATCTATAATGAGGATAAAAAAATTTCCAATGTTTGTTTATTTTCAAAGGTTGTACCATGAAATGTTCGAGGAATGTAAATATTTTATCATTCAAATGAGTGCTCAATAATTAATCCATATAAAGATTAAAGATTCAAAAAATTAGGATTTGGAGTAATAAAAGAAGGTGATAAATGTCCTTGAGTTTAAACATTATTTTTATGAAATAATAAGGTTCCAAGAATGAGTATGTGTCCCATTAATACTATAACAAAAAATTGTATTATATGAATAATCTCATAGCTATTCATTCACTTTTCCCCCCAGATGGATGATGATTTATTGAGATCTAAAAAATTATTTCTAGCATGACGACATAAAGAGGAATATTGAAGAGTACGTATCATAGTTCATAGTACAGCAGCAAGTTAATCTAGAGAGACAAAATTCTAAGGTTATGTTATAAACATTACCCATACTATAATAGAAATGGGATACCATCACCATCCATTTCATTTTTGGACTCTCCAAAATATCTTAAGTCCATAACACTATTTGGGTAATAATCGATCTCTTTACATAGCCAGTTTACTTAATTTATATTAGAGAAGATATATATCATGTTAATATTGTTGAGGATATACATTAAATAAGTGGTATGGTTTCATGGGGTACCACAATATATTTCATCTTCTAGGGATTTGAAGATTACCATGAGGTTTTAGGAAATTATTTAGCGTACTCTAGATATGGAGTTTTGTTTCAGGTTGAATTACCATCCAAAGATAAATAGTCAGTTTATGAGGACTATTGAAACACGGAAGGATATGTTGAGATATCGTTCTCTGGAATTCAATGGAGTTTCTAGCCAACACTTTACTCTAGTCTAGTTTTCTTATAACAATATATTTCAATCGAGCATTGATAGAGCTCCTTGTGAGGCCCTATTTGTAAATAAAAATAAAAATATGACATGATGGGATGAATTTGGAGATTCAACGATATTCGTTCCGGAGAAAGATAAATAAATATTTAATAATATTTAATCTATTCAGTTGCATATGAAGGAAGCACATGGTCGAAAGAATAGTAATATTGACCATTATCATTTATATATGGAATTCAATGATGGAAATAATTTATTCCTTTGAATTATTATATGAAATAATATTTTTAGATTTATAAAAAAATGAAATGTTAATCCCTAGGTATATTTTATCCGATGATATTATTGATTGAGTAGGGGTTGTAGCTTATCAGTTGGGACTCCAAACAAACATCTCGCATGTCCATGATGTGTTCCATATATCTTTCATAAGGAAGTATGTATCTAATCCTTCACATGTTCTAAATTCATAGGTTTTATTGTATGAGAATAAACATTATTATGAAGAAAAACCAATATAAATAGTGGATCATATATATAATTTTCCATGGAATAGGACTACACACCCAATTAAAGTTCATAGGGGGGATTAAAAAAATTAAGGAAGCTACATGGGAAAATGTAGATGTGATGAGACATAGATATATTAACTTTTATACCCGAGTTAAATATTTTTTATTGATTAAATAATTTTATGTAGGGTAGAATGTAACATTCCATTATATTATATGTACTTCCGTTGAATGAAAATATGATGTATTTGAGATATTAATTTATACAGAACCTCCATTCTATATGAACCATGATATATTACACCATTATAAGCCATCCCTTAAAATGGAAGGAATGAATAATAATATCCAAATTATGAAAAATATTTATAATTTATTTTAATAATGAAAATTTACTACTTAATTCATTATAAATAGGTACTAAATTTTTTGAAAAGTAATTTTACACATAAAAAAATTGGTCAAAAATGGTTACTATCATATTTTTGAATGTAAAAATAATAACTAATATATGAAAATTTTATAGATTTTATTTTATAAAATTAATATAATTTCTAAATGATCATTACTATATTAGCTTAATCTAAATTCTTAGGATTTTATCAAAAAATTAATAATAAAAGTTGAACATATATATATATATATATTAAAAACTGTCATTTAGTTTTATATGAACTTAAAATTATGTTTTATATTTTATTTTAAATTAAATTAAGACTAAATTATTTTTAAATAAACTTAATAATTATTTATAAATCATCATCATGCTTTATTTTGACATTAGTTAATTTGTTGGATTAAAATCAAACCAATTTTAAAAAAATCATTCCTCCAATGTGTTTCGTATTGATTCAATGTTAAATAAAATCATTTAATAATAATTTTATGGTTTTTCAGAAGTATGTGATGGAATCATATTATATTTTAAACTGTAAAATAAATTTTCTCAAAAACCGTTTTTTATTGTCGTTTATATACTTAATTAAAATTAAATTCATCCACTTATAGAAAGAAAACCAAGTAAAATTGAATTTAAATTTTTTATCATAAAAAATATTATAATTTGAAATGTTAAAGTTATTTTTTACTCATACTAATATGTAAAAATAATAAATACATTTACCCTAGTTAAAGTTAAATAGGGTTTATAGGGGGATTAAATCATGTGATACGTGTATTATTGCCACAAAATCAATGAAATTATTATTTTTAGAAGTTATTTAGTCCTTATATTGTAATAAATTCTAATATATGAATATTTGGATCCACTTTCCTATGAAGGTGACCTTAAATTATTAAAATATTAGAAGAAATTCAATTTATGTGCCTCAAATCACTTATAAAAGAGAACATATTCTCATTCCCTATTCAAATAATTTCATCCTTATATATTATAAATGGAAAAAAACTAAGACCATTATAAAATACTTTATTTTATGATAAAATTTCAGTTATTCTACAAAAAATATTCATTCATGGATAAATGTGTAGTACAAAGTGGGTCTCTCAAAGAAGCGATATAGAATATAACCAATATCAGTCAATTTTATTTCTTCATCTACTTCCCCCAAAAATGATTTATACATAAAAATGATTCATATTTTATCATAAATATTATGATATTTTATTATTATTATTTCACAACCTTTTACCACTTCTTTTCAATCTAATGGGAGGTTAAAGTATCGATCATCTGTATGTGGGGACTGGCGCACCCATAGAGAAATACGACTACTTTTCCATCACCATAAATCATGTTTGATTATCATTATTTATTTTACATTTATATGTTATATTTATTTAATTATTATTATTATATAAATGGTGAATAATTATTTATCTATTTTTCATTCCATTCATTGGAAAATTCAAACATCACTCGGGCGTACGTACAAACTACCATCTCAACAATGTGATGCAATACATTTTCCATCACCAAATTATATGAAGGGTTTATAGAATTAATATATATTATATTAATATGGTTATTAAAAAAATTAATTTATTAAATCATGATCACTATGAAATGGTCATAACTATCGAACCAAAACATACATAAAAAACAAAGTAGTTAACACCCAAAATGATGATGATAATAAAATATTTCAAATTAATGGGTGATAAGATGTTATAATTATAAAATAAATTATATTATAACTATTATTTTATGATATATTATATAATTATCAAAAAATAATTTATTATAAAGGATGATACATTTCAAACTAAGATATTTAGACTTAAGGTATGTGTTTTATGAAACGATCTCATTATTACTGGTATTTTTTATGCATCAATTTTTTTTATGATGAAATTGTATTATTAATCCATCAATAATATTATTTATATTTTATCCTATCTTTTTTTATATTTAATATTTTCCTTTAATTTTCCTCTATTTATATACTCAAGATACTCAAATAATGTTTTTGGGAAAATAGACCTTGTTTTTCCAATCGATTGGGAGTATTTTTATCAATTTACAAACACTTAAATTGAAATGTCTTCAATATTTTTTATTATAGTGTAAAAGATGATAATTAAAATTTATTGGTATTGAATAATTTCCCCCTCCATACCTTTTAATATTAAATGGGATGTTTATATTATAATTTAAAATAATTTATATTAAAGAAATTGTATTCTTGAATATTTTTAAATTTTATAGATTCAAAATAATTTATTGAAAATGAAAAGATTATTTTCATCTAGAAATGTTATAGTGGTCTTTTAAAGGTATTTTCATCTATAAAAACATAATTTGAAGTTTCTAATTTTTTTAGGGATGTTATCCAATTATACCATTTATCTTTATTCTCTAGATGGTTTATGATTATGATGATGAAATATTAATATAAATGGTTTCTTTTTCATGGGTTATGGTTTGTTGATATGATGAATAATTTATGATATTTTGGAACAAATATGTATGCTTTTCATTATTTGATAGGTGGGACTGGAATTATATATCCCTCTAATGAATTTGGTAAAGAAGGATATATCATATGATCAAAAGGACTGGAATTGGGGGTGACCACAATTTAGTACGGGACATTTTACAGTAATAAGTACTTGGGTGTGACCCTTAAATTTAGTTATTATGGAATGGTGAGTGAAAAGAAATTGACCAATATAGACTCAAAAGTAATCATTATATACTGAGATGATTTTATATTATTAGGTTCATGTAATAAATCTATTTCTTATATATATGATATGTTTCATGGATCATGATTCATTGTTGATGATTCTTCACTCTTATGAATTATGTAATTTTTTTTTAAAAAAATGGCAATCAATGTTTCATGCTTATGTTATATGAATAGATTTGTATGATTTGTAATGTTTAGTTCTCATGTACCCTTATGGTTATCTTAAATTCACATAATATCATTAATTGTAATGTATTATGTTTACTCATACTAAGAATTTGAGAACACTCTTTATTAGGTTTACCTTACCTGGGTTAATGAGAATTTATTTAATTAGGATATTATAATTTAGGGTTCTATATATGGAGAACTTAATAAAAAATGATGTATATTTTTTGTACCTCTTATTTATGTATCCATGATTCCAAATACACTAAACCTTTATATTCCTAAATAATGTATTATTGTGAAATTTGTTAAATATTAATCTAAATTGAATTAATATTTATGTATGAAAATTTTGGGTCACTATAGTAAAATTCAACAAATATTATATTAATTTACTTGTTACTTAGTATATTTCATAACATGGGATTAGAAATTATTTAAATTGAAACCTATTAAAAAAGTTGTTAATGATTAATTTTATATATTTGGGTAAATAATTTATATTTTCTTATTTCTCTTTTTGGGATATGGCATTTATTTCTTAGTATTTATATTGATTTTGAATTTATTATTTGAATAAATAAAGTATGAAAAAAATTAATTTGTGAACATGAAGTTTGAACATATATTTTCTAGAAGTTTTTGTTAGTTAGGTATTTTATAGAAAACCCTTAAGTTATTAGAATATAATTTTTTTAAAATTTTAATGAAATAAAAATCTTGGTATTTTAAGGTATTTGAAAAAAAAATATTATTTTAGATTTTTTTTAAAATAACATTATTCATTCCCAGGTGTTTTTTTCTTTGACATGTTTTATAAATAAAAAGCTTATTGTGTTGTAGTTTTTATTATGGGATATTTAATTTATGATTTAGAATTTCTGTATAGGTTTGGGCGTTATTTTTTCTTTTTATTTTGAATGGTGATATTTTAAAATATATTTTGGGATTAATAGTCTTATGAGTTCTTTCAAATTTACGTAATGTTTTCTTTATCTTATTTTAATTTTATTTTTTAAAAGATCACATTAGATTCATGATTATTCATGTACATCAATTTTAGTTCAATAATGGTGTTTAATTTTGTTTTTGACCATTAGTTTTACACTGTGATAATATTAACTTTTTATATATTTTGTTAATGTTGTGGAATCTAACGGTGTTTTAGGAATTTCATAGTGATTGGTCTATAAATGTAATAAATTATTTTATTTATAAATTATTTTTTATTCAACAAATAGAAATTATTTTAGTGATCTGTATTCTGTGTGATGAAACTTCTAGTCCATTGGAATTAAATTATAATAATTCATTTATTTCAACATTATTCATGATTTTATATCTTTATAAATTGATTCTTCATTGAGTTTACACTTCCCATTCACTCATTAAAATGATATTTTTCACTTCAGAGTAAGGAAATTAATAATTTGTGGGTGGAATCCCTCCAATACATTAGGTTTAACTAAACTTTTTTACCATTATTTATTTGATTGATTCAAGAATAATTTGTTATTTATGGTCATATTTTGCATTTTCGTTGAAAGGATGTTTGTAGGAATTTATTAAGTAAAAAATAAATATAGTTAGAGTTGTAACACCCAAGTCCTTGTGTTACTAGGTTTAAATTGTTTAGAATACATAGGGAGTTGACTGTTCCATTCAATTGGAGTAAGTTTTTATAGCCAGTTTGCATGACAAAAGATCGGGGCATGAGGAATCCAATCCTCTTAATACCTCTAGGGAGTTGTCTGGGACCCAGGCAGATCAGTCCATCACTGAGCAGATACAGGGAGGCTATCCCATTCCAATGGGTAAAGTTGTTACAATTAGTTTTCATGAAAAAAGAATGAGGTTTGGGGAATCACGGCCTCCCAATGTATCTAGAGAGTTATCTGAGACCCAAGAAGATCAGTCTTTCACTAGTTAGATACATGTAGTTGTTTGTTCCATTCCAATGGAGCAGGTTGATTCTATCATACAACATGAGATAAGGTCGAGGCATGAGTTATGGAATCTTTCCTCCATCAGTATCTCAAATTAAGATACCCAGATAGGTGTGGTTAATTCTATGACCAAAGGGAAGGGAACCTAATCCAGCAATGATGATATTAGTGATATGTTCTCTCCTCCTACCAATAAGAAGGATGGAAGACCACCAAAAAACCTATTAGGTATTAATATTAGGGGTTAAAACCCTGAATCCATATTTAAATGAAGATTATGTTCTTGAATTTTTAGATTCTGAGTAATATGGAGACATGTTGATCCGGTCGTTTATTTATTCAACAGCACAAACTAGCCCTTATAGGTCTGTCTGAGCCCAAAAAAATATTCTCCTCCAGTGTTTCTAAATTGTAGAATTTGGGGTTCTATACTGTTGACACCAATAGGTGTTTAATAGATGTCAAGAGACTACGGGTGATGTCCCATAATTCTATAGGTAAAACCACCATGGTTATGTCAAGTGATCAGTATGTCACTTGCTCGATCTCCTATCTTGGTTCCCAATTTACCGTCTCTTTAATTTACGCACATAACAGATAATAACATCACCGGAATCTGGGGATGGATATAGCTTCTCTCAAATCTACCATCTCTAGTCCTTGGTTAATTTTGGGGAACATCAATGAAATTTTGAATCCAGATGAAAAAATGGGAGCAGAAAAAAACTCTATCTCTTCTAGTGAATTTAGAATATGTATTGATCAAAATGATTTGATTAAGATTAATCGGATAGGTTCCAAATATACCTGGTAGAAGAGTCACCTAAATAGATTTGTGGCTAGTAATATTGATAGGGCATTTGTTAATGGGGCCTCTCTGGACACATGGGGTACCATATCATGCTCAACTCTGTCCAGACTCAATTCTGATCATCATCCCATCTTGGTGGACCATTGTGAGAAGGAACCCAAACCCCCTTTTCCTTTCAGGTCCAACAATGCTTGGGTCTCTCATCCTGAATTCAAGGCTATTGTTCATAGCACCTGGATCTCTATGAATTATAGGCATGATGCCTTTACCTATATCAATAAACTCAAAATCATAAAGAGGAACTTAAGAATGTGGAGAAAAGATCACTTTTGCTCCCTTGACTCTGATATCTCTTATCTTGAAGATTATCTTAAAAATGATCAAGAGCTTAACAAAAAATAGTGATGTATCTGATAGAATTGTAATGGATGCCGAGTTTTCTCTTAAACTGAATTATGTTCTTGAAATTAAAGATTAATTGCAATGGTATTCCTTTAGATCCAAGTGGTTAAAAGATGGTAAAAAACACAAAATTCTTCAATTCTCATCAAAAAATTAGGAAAGTCTCCAATCCTCTTTCTTTGATTAATGATGGGGATAGCCTCATTGACAATAGAGTGGATCTATCATAGCATGCCACATCCTATTTTAAGGATATCTTTAATGTCCCCCGATCCATGATTGATCCTATAGATGGGGTGATTCTGAGAATGGTGAATCGAGAGGAAAATTACACTCTCACTATTGTACCTATTGACCAAGAGATTAAGGAGGCTGCCTTTACCCTCAAATGTGATAGCTCACATGGCCCGAATGGTTTTGGTAACTTCTTCTTTCAATATTTTTGGGATCTCATTAGTGCTGATTTTTGCAGGTTAGTTATTCACTTTTTCAGAGGTGGATATCTTGTTGGAGGCTTGAATTCATAGTTTCTCACCCTTATTCTAAAAGAGTAGATTACTAATGAAATTAATCTCTTTATTCCAATTGATCTGGTTAACATTGTTTGCAAAATAATTTGAAAAAACCATACCAATAGGCTTTCCTTCATTTCCTAAAAAACTGTTTCTTCAGATTAGTTTGGCTTCATCAAAGGAAGATCAATACAGGATTGTATTATCACTGACTCAAAGTGTGTTAATATTCTTAAAAAACCCTATCATAGGTGGCATTATTGCTCTTAAATTAGATGTTAAAAAAGATTTCATTACAATGGATTGGGGTTTCATCTTCAAGATCCTTGTCTTGTATGGGTTTGATGATGTTTTTGTTACTTGGGTCAACACCATATTATGTTCTGCTCGTGTCTCAGTCCTTATAAATGGATCCCCTAAAGGATATTTTGATTGTTTAAGGGGTGTTAGGCAGGGTGATCCCTTATCAGCAATCCTTTTTTCTTTTGTTGGGGATTATCTATGCATGATTCTTTCTACCATGTCTGGAAATGGTAAACTGAAGTATATTCATGCTGGAAGGGGGTTTGTTTCTCCCTCACATATTTTATATGCTGATGATATCATCATTTCCACACAAGGGTATAAGGGAAATATCAAGAATATAAAGAAATCCCTTTTCACTATGAATTAGTTTATGGAAAAGTGATTAGTTAGAGCATGTTCATTGTTTACTTTGGAAATGGCTTCTAATCGATTAAGAAATATGTTTTAATTAGAGAATTGGTCATTCGTTAGGGACATATCCCCTTAACCTATTTGGGTGTGACCATGTTCTGGGGGAGACCAAAGGTTTGTAATTTCTATATAATTGTTAGCATGATTGAAAGATAACTTTCCACATGGAACAGAAAATCATTACCCAGGGACAGTAGGGTTTGCCTAGTGAAATATACCATCATCTCCAAATTTGTGTACTATTTTATGGTGTATAAATGGATGATTTATTTAATCAAGAGGATCAATACTTCAATTATGAATTTTTATGGAGTGGTAGTATATTAGAAAGTAGGTTGGCAATGGTTCCTTGGAAAGATGTTTGCAAGTCACATGATGTGGGTGGTTTGGGCATCAAGAATCTGTTGGCTTTCAATGACTCTTTGCAGTCTAGGTTTATAGGGAAGCTTTTGAACATGAAATATAAGGCCACTAGTTTTCTTCAGGATGGGTTTATTCACAGGTTTATGATAGGTAATTTTAATTATGTCAACTCTTCAGTGTGGCCTTCCATCAAGAATATTTTTTTCAAAAATTGATATTGGCTCTCGGTGGCACATTTCCAAGGATTCCTCTCTTCATTTTCGGAAATCCAATTGGACTGGGATCATCTGATTTACTTGGTCCTAGAGGGGGATTCAAACCTAGATTTTGATTTTTCATGAAGGTTCATCTTGGTAACATGGATAATCTTCCAGATTATATCACATCGATTGTGGATGAATATTGTTGGTCCCCTATGGGTGTTTTTTGGGCTTGGGAGCCTAGTGTCAATGAAATTATCACCTCCAAATGATTTTATAATCACTATATTGTAGCTCAATTGACTTTAAATGTATTGGTAACCTACAGATAATGTTTTTAAGTCCATCTTAGTCTATTCTTTCATTGAGGATGGATCAAAAAATACCAACTGATGAATTTCTGTAGGTATGTGGTATTTCGCTTTGCTCGATTTGTGCTCTGGGCTTTACACATAGGGAGGATGTTTACCCTTGTTTCCTAAGTTGTGCTATAGCTTCAGCAATTGAGAATAAATTTTATGATAAATTTTAAGGTCATATCCCATTTTTCAACTCAATTTTAGTTCTCGTAAAAAAACTGGAGCTCTTTTCACTTCTCACAGTAGCTCTGGAATCTTTTTCAGGCTGCTGCAATGGAGGTTGTTCATCTAATATGGATAGAAAAAATAAGTTCAGACATTACTTCCAGCATTTTTGATTTTTTTTTCTCTTTCAGGGATTCTCGCAGCTATGTGAGAGGTGAAAACATTGAAAGGCGTGTTTTTTCAAAACTCAATTTGTGATTTCTCTACGCTTAATTGGATTGGGGTGAAAGGAAACATTCATCCTCCTCTTGGTACAATGGAAGTCATTGGAAGGCCCCATTCATGGGTGGATTAAATTCAACTCTTATGGTGCTTTATGGGTAAATCTGGGTCCCTTTGCCTTTGGTATTGTCTATAGGGGCTATTGGGGAAATTTTCATGGGTGAATCTATGGATCATGCTGTATTTCTTCTGCTCTTGAAGAAAAAATGTTTTGTGGTATAATTGTGGCTGAGAAAGCTAAAAGGAGGGGTTGGAAGAAGCTTTCGATTGAATGTGACTCCACTATTATAGTCTCTACTATTCAAACTGGTGCTTTGAATCTTTCTTGGAAGCTCACTAATCGCTAAACTAGATGTCTGGAATCTCTATACTCAAGAGACCTCTTTGTTACTTGTTCTTATAGAGAGGCAAATGCATGGCCGGATGATCTTTCAAACAAAGGAATTAATTGTAATGATTTTCATTGGGTTGATCATGTGCCCGATGATCTCCTTTCTTTTCTCATGAATGATTTTTGTAAATCTTCGTCTTTCAGACTTGTGTAAGTTTTTTTCTAATAAAGGGATCTTGATTTTCTGGGCAAGGTCTCAGTTTGATATAAAAAAAATTCTCGGAACATTAAAAAACTTGTTTTTCTTATTTTAATGATAAATTTTAATATTATAAGTCCCATATCCTCTCATTGTAAGGATGAATTAATGATCATCCCTTATATAATCATCATATTTGTTATATTTTATAATTATGAAATCATTTTGAAATTACCTTTAAATAAGTACTTCATATATATAAATCCATAGAGACAACTTCTTCTACACTTTTTTATCACCATCATTAACATTCCTTCTTGTATAAGATTCCCTGTGTTCATTAATAAAATGTTATTATTTATAATTATTTTCTATTTATGGTTTTTTTCATAATTATATTTCATAATAAACACTTAAAGCCTCTCCATAGTCTTATTTATCTAAGAAAAATATTTCATCAACATTTTTATCACTTGCGTTTGGTGAATTTGTGTATTTTTATTCATTATTGAAATATATGTTTTTGTTTTTTTAAAACCATATTAAAAAATAAAATATATTTTATATAATTCACTTGTGTTCTAAAAGTTTCTTATTATTTGTGTTCGTCATCATTCCCTTGAATAAAAACGGGGTTCTATATTAAATTTTCCGTTAACTTATTCCCTATAACTAATTCACACAATGTGTTTGAAAAAATAAAAAAAAATAACATGATGAAATTAAGTGATCATCCATGGGTTGGACCCTTATGAATTATAATTATTTACTATCAAGTTTTTTAGTGTTCTCGATGATTAAGGACTAATTTATTTACTTTTGATGTGACTCATTCCACTATAAAAACATTAATTTATTTTTCTTATTATATGATTTTTTTAAATCATTATTAGATAAAAATTTGGAATTCATGCATTATCATATATTTTCCACTTTTTATGAATTTTTTTATGTGTTTTGGAATTAATTCATGTATGCATCCTTATAGAAATTTTAATTTCGGTTCCTTGAATTTTTTTGGATAATGGGCATTATATGTTGAATTGTGATATCATGAATAACAGTCATTATAGAAAAATGGTATTGTTATTATTTTGTTTTTTATTACATTGGATGGGAATATATAACATTTTGGTGGTGATTTGATGGATTTAAATTGATGAATATTATTTATATGATTATCATATATGTGACATGTTTCCCCATATTGTTTATTTTTATCACTAAAAACCCTGATTATCTCAATCGGTGATAATTAAATTCTTTCTATACTAATTATGGTTACCCATTAGATTTTATACCTTATATAATTGTAAGAATATGTCAATTATGAGTCTCAAATTATGATTCTATTTTAGAGTACTATGGGGGTTATTCTATTAGGAATTCATCGATATGGAATCTTACCATTCTTCTTGAGTATTTCATGTATTGTCTCATTATGATATTTGGATTTTATATGTATATGTTAGTGAGTGTTTCCGGATAGATATCTTCTTTTATAAAAATGAAATCCTCTACCTTTGTCTGTCAATCGACTACAATCCAGAAGTTGTTATTTCCTTTAGGATACCTTGGGACCCCTATGAAAAAATCCATGGTTATGTTTTACCATTTCCAAAACTCATGTTGGAAATTATTTCATCATAACCTTATAATTTAGTCATTCTTCCTTGACTTGTTTTCATACTAATAATTGAGATACAAACTCTGTAATCTCCCTCTTAATATTCTCTCACCAAATGTTATTCTTCAAAACTATATTCCTCGTAGTGCTTTATAGATGAATAGAGATGGATTATCTATAAAAATAATCAATAAGTCCCCTCTTCAACTCTATTTTTGATTTGAAACATAATTAGGATACATAGCATATAGCTCAATATTTTGAAATGTTTTACTTCTAAATATTTTATACCATTTTTGTAGAACCTCTTTATCTTTTTGGACCTCATTAATCCTCTATTGAATACATTTTTATATATTAATTTAATAAAGGTAGGAAGAATATCCTTTTATTATTTTCATATCCAGCCTTTTCATATCAAATATGATTGGGTCCATTTCATCCCTCATCATTAATAGGGTTGAGATAACATTTCTATATAGATTATATTAATCTTTTTTCTGTTTCATAGGATGATAATGGATTGAAAAATAATAATTATTAATTATCTATAACCACCTTGGTTATTAAATAATATGATTATTTTGAGTTAATATATACTAAAGTATTTTCTGATCTGTATATATTTCTTGTTCTCCTCATAGGGGAAATTCTTTCAATTCTGCTATAAAAATATTACGACATCCAATTCTAGATCATTGGTTGTGTAGATATTCTCATAGATCTTTAATTGGATGGGAAAATATTCTATGACTTTTTCATGTTACAAGAGTATACAACTCAAAACATTTTTTGGTTCATTGATATAGATCATAAATCCTTCTCTTGTAGTGGATAATTTGATTACAGGTTTAGTGATTTGACTCTTTGAAAAGTATCTAATGATTTAATCACATTCATCATTCAAGAAAAAATTGACTCCATTCCATGTTAGCTAGGTATGTGGGCTTGTTAGTCATGATAATGTTCTATTAAATTGATGATAAAAACTATCTAATCCATGTAAACTATGCATTTATATAACATAGGTTGCTCTATGACATTCTATAATTTCTTGAGTTTTTTAGTGATCCACATATATCCCCTTACTAATGATAACACAGCCCAATAATATAACATTATCCATACAAAACAAACATTTACATTACTTCACAAGTAAATATTCCTTTCACAAACTATTTAGTACAACATAAAAATGATTCTAATATTTTTCTCTATTTTGTAGTAGATAATAATATAATCTAGAAAGACTTCCATAGATTTTATTAGGTAATCCCAAAATACTCTATTAATTTTTCCATGATAAATTTTATAGTATTAGTGAGTATAAATGGAATGTCTAGGAACATGTAGTTGCCATACCTTGTATGAAAATTATTCTTCGGGATATCCTCCTTATTGAACATTAAATTATAAAAACACCACCAAAGATCCACATTATTGTAGTATTGGGATTCACATATATGATCAAATAATTTATCAATCCATGTTAGTGGATACTTTCCTGTTATCAAGATTTTGTTTTTTGTATAACAGTCAATGAAGAGGCAGATTGACCAATACTTCTTCTTGACTAAGATAGTCTGTGAACCCCATGGTATAGAACATGGTCATATAAACCCTTTATAAAAAATTCTCTTATAGTTACTTCTTCAACTATTTATGATCAATAGTGTCCATTTCGTATGATGTATTGTATATTTCCAATGATCTGGGTATTAGATCGACTGAAATTTCAACCACTTTTCTAGGAGGAAGACTATGTAATTATTTAATTAACATTTCATCATATTCTTACATTATGGTCATGTCTTAATGTATGATCTTTTACTTAGTCTCAATGATTTGGTTAAGATCTTCTTTTTCATCAGGAAATAATATCCATTCTTGAGATGATGATACCAATAGAGATTTATCCTCCTCCTTGCACTTGTAGAGATTCATATAATGATTAGTGAAATAGAGGGTAATATCCTTCTCTCATATATTTATATTGGATCTATATATGAAAATACAATCCATACCCATAATTGAATAAAATCATAATAAAGAGAGTATCACACTATTACCTTGTGTGTCTTTCCAGAAAATATGGGGATAGGATGACTTATATTCACTTAATGGAATAATTGACACATTCTCAATCATAACAAATAACTCAACATCAATGTTTTCAGTTTTTATTTAAATATTTTTACTAAACATGAATGATACAGTAGAAAGAATCGAACCATACTTGAAAATTATATTATCTTTACATGAATAAATAACATGAATACTTATCACCACATCATTTTCAGTATCCACCTCAGTGGTTCTAATGACATATGCTCACACTTAATCTCTAAGACTTGGTGTTTTTATTCACCAGCGTCATTGAAAACACTTGGCTTAGTTCAATGATTCACATGGAATCCTTTTTCATTGAATTTAAAACATAGGAAAATAGGTTAAGGGATTACTAGAGCGTTTTTTCATTTCCAAGTTTTTTTGGGTTTCTCCTATAAGAAATCACCAGCTAGGTGCCCTTATATATCACACCTAAATCACTTACATTCTCCTTTAGTAAAAATAATAGATACATCTTCTAATACTTTTTACAATTTGGGTGTGGGACATTATTTCCCCTATGAGTCTTTTATGTTATTCCAAGATGATTAAAATCCATTCTACACTTACTATATCTAGACCTGTGTGTCCCATAATATTAGAAATTATCCATTAAGACATTTATGTAACATCAAACAATTTTTTCATTAATATTAAAGTATTTAATTGGAAAATATTTTTACAGACTCATATTTTACAATTGAAGAAGAAGTCAACTTTACTTTTTTGGGAGATGAAAAAGCTAAAATAATTTCATTAAAGAATTACGAAGTTTGTATTCTCTTATGGATTTGTCATTTTTTTTATTGAGGAAAAGAAATTCTCTCTCCATTTTTAGTGGAGATTATGGGAGAATTTTTTTTCAAAGAACATTTTCTGGAATTATTTTGACTCCATTGTTTTGATCTCCTTATAGGGAATCGTATTTTTTATCAATATTAACCATTTATCAAATTATCCTTCCATTAAATGAAAAAACACTATAAAAATATCATGATTAGATCATTGATGGATGTATAATATCATCTTAGTTTATTTGATCCATACTTTTTTTAATTTAAAGCGTCAGAAGATCCACTGAAAGGTAGAGGCCTTCATCGCATAAAGATCCCATTTGAGTATTTCTTCATTTCAATGTACCTCCTAATTCATGTTTCTATAAAAAACGTAATTCAATTTAGAATGTATCATTGTGACCTTTTTTATTTATACTCCCATCATGTTAGGTATCTCATTTGGGTAGTCATCACATTACCCCTCACATTGGTTGTTGACTCGGTTCCTCCTATTTTTAGCCATTGAGTAGAATATAATGAAAATTAGGGATGAGTATTTTGAAACTATTAAAAAAAGAAATGGTAAACCATAAAAACTAATTTTATAACTTTTAAATGGAATATATTAGATAATATTTTGTTTTCTAGGTTTTAATCTATTTTAACCTTGATCTATTTCTAATATAAAATATCATTGGAATTTTTCCCCCGTGATAATCGCTCATAAAGTTGTCTCAAATTTAACAAAGAATATCCTATGGGGGTGTCAAACTAAGTGTTCTACATGGTTAATTTTCATGAATCACGTGATATTCTATTCCAGTATTGTGTTCCCTTTTTAGTCATATTACCCATAGGTACTTATAACAACCCATGTTCTGATAGATTAATTGTTTTTCAATTTCATTGGTATTTTTAATTAAATTAATCAATTTTAGTAAAATATATTAATAAAATTGATATTTTATATATTTAATATTTTTTTGGATTTCATCTAATATTTTCTATTGGCTTAAAATAAAAATAAATCCAATTTTGAACATAAAAAAACTATATTTTTCTAAAAGGTAATTTTCACGCCTTTTAGTAGCACACCAATTTTAAAAATAAATATTGCCAACATTATAAATTTTATTTTAAAAAATATAATTTTTTTTTTATATTTTAATTTCAAAATTATATTATGTTTAAATTTTGGTATTTCTTGGAGATGTTTCATGTTTTTTATTAATAATGAATGATACTAAATTTTAATTAAACACTACTTTCTCATCTAATTTATTTATGTAGTTAAATTATATTTTAAAATTTTTAAAGTCTAATTATTTCAATTATAAATAAATCAATCCAATTTAGGTAATTATAATCAATTTCAAATTGAAATTATTAATATAAAATTTCAAACTTTTTGTATTTTTTCACTTTAAAATATGATTTCCTATTGCGTTTGTGGGATTAATTTTAAAAATAATTTTTACAATTCTTGGAATTGATTTTGTAAAACTGATTCGATATATAGAATCATAAGGTTCAAATTTTTTAGTAATTTTATTTTAATTTTTATTCATAAAAAAATATTTTGGTAAAAACAAATATCTATCACGATATAGATAAAATAATGAAAAGAGTTAAAGTTAAAATCTAAAGGCTTAAAACACTTGAAAAAATAAAATTTTAATTTATTTTTGATGTGAATATCAATAATAACCAGCCTATAAGATTTAAATTATTATCCAAAGTTATGTAAATTAATTCCACCTCAATATGGTAGGCTCTGAATAAAAAATAATAATCATTTAATCACTTAAACCAACACCTCCTCCAGTATAAATACCACCCTTCAACACACCATTTCTCCTTTAAAGCCTTTGAGAAACTAAATATCTTCATAATAATATCCATGTAACTCTAATTATTTTTAGGGGATTCATTTATCAACAAATTACCAAATCAAAGGTCCTTAAGAGGTCATTCAATGAGGTGATATCCAAGAGGTAATTTTTTCAAAGCACCTCTCCTATTTTCTCATCTTATTATATTTTATACTCACCTATTTCATCCATGAAGTAATGACGACTCTAGAATAATATATATAATAGAGTGTTATATTTATAATTTATTATCCCATATTCATTTCATTTCTAATCTACTCTTATTCAAAGACACGAAACCATTGGTGGTTTACCGTCTCCATGGATATGATTTTTCAATTTCCATTACCACCTTCATGGATGGTCAAAAAATTAAAATTCTTCTTAAATAATGTATAAATAGTTATATTATAACCCATTTCATATTATTTAACATATATATACACATGATATTAAATAATATGAAACTAGTCCATGGTGTTCGGAAAAACCGCCAAAATAAACAAAAAATTTACCATTATCATTTTTTCAAACTAAGCATCCTCATAAAAGAACGAAATATGATATATTGGACCCCTTATAATTTTTAAGGTTCATTAATACTATTTAATTCAGTTTTTTAAATTCTATTTTATAATAATTTCTATAATAATAAAGAAGTGAACTGACCATGAAACCATGAAATAAATACACCAGAAAACAATGAAAATAATGAAATATTATTAATTAATGAGTGGTAATATGTTATTTAAATTTCATGTAAGGTATTATAAATATTTATAGAGGTGGTTATTTAATTAATAAAACTATTTAAACTATTATATAAGAGTTTTGAAAACATTTTAAGGAAGTAAAATGTGATATAAGGGAATTCTTAACCCAATTTCAATTATTTGGGTAAAACTTATACTTCTTGATTATGTCATTCTAATATTATCTATGAAAAAACTATTTAATATATTAATTTACATTTAATATTTTTTTATCAGGAGAAAATATACAGCATATATTCCTTTTATTAATGCTCGCATCAATGATATGATTCTTGTAAAAGACTTTCTTTTAAAAATCCTTTTTTAAAATTCCATTTTCAAAAAAAATGTTTTAATTACATATATGGAATGTAAAGAATTTAAAATTTTTAGTTATCCTTAATATTTTTAATTTTAGTTTACTTTTTTATATGTTTACTTTCAAAAAAATCTTTTGAAAATGCATTGTTTTTTAAAATGCGTGATTTTTAAATGAAAAGTTCATTTTCTTCAAAGAGTGTTTTTATGTTGAAATATTTTGTGATTCATGTTTTTGTTATTGTTAATCATAATTGTTTATAATTATTTTTGGTTACATGATAAAATATCTCTGGATGGTTACATGATAAACCAATTATTTTTGGTTACATGATAAACCAAATAACAGTTGGTTTTGTGATAAACCAGGGACATGTGGCTACGTTATAACCTCCAATGCAATGGGTACTCCAGAGTTAGAGTTTGGACATACTAGTTACTCAATTTTTAATATTGAGATATAAAATGATTTCCCAAGTTACCTAATTATATTTCATATTCTTGGTGATCTGTTTTCATGAAAATCGACTAATTTTCAAAATGTAATATATTGGTAATTTTGGATAGATGACTCCTTTTCCAAATAAAATGGTTTGTTTTTATGAAAATGGTTTTAAGTATTTTCATTTTAATAAGAGTTTAATTTACATTATTTACCATTATATGATTTTTTTCTCATCCCATGTTTTATATATATTTTCACATGATTTAAGGAATAACAGAAACAAGCATGACATCATAAGGAAAATTGTGAATATTTGATCATGAAAGGAAGCCATGTTTTTATTTTAAGATTTATATTTTTATAGAATAAATGGATACTGATTATAAGATTCCAATTTTAATATATGGGTTTATTTTTTTAAGGTTTAGTCTAAATTATGTTAAACTATAAATTGAAAATATTATCAGGAAAGTAATAATGTGGTTTCTACTTTAAAATAACTAGAATATGTAACGTTTATGGTCGGGTACTTATAGTTGTTTTTAGAGAATTATTTAGATAAATTTATTATCTATGATAATGTAATAAAACACCCATAAATGATTTTTTAACTTTATGGTTAAGCTATAGTGATATATCACTTGAATATTACCATGTTCTTTCATCTAAGATATTACTATTCAAAATGGTTTTATATGGTGGGTTTGTTGAAGTTGTGATGGGAACGTATCGAGATGAAAACATCCTTTAAAATCACCATCCTGAGATGGTTCGAATAAAAATAGAGTTTTTTTAGTAATGGATCAATTGAAAAAAGATATAAATGGTTGTGTTATCCATCGAACAGAGCAACAAGATCGACCATAGAGGAATATTTTAGTAGTATTGCATTTTATGAAGCAACATCCTCCATAGTTCTATGTAACTGCATATCCCATGGTATCCAAAGGATGGGTTAATTCTATAGATATAATATTTTATGTCATAAGATGTTAAGAACAATAAAAATTGACCCTGTTTTTTTTACCATTTTGAAGGTGAATTCAATCAATGGTTCTCACTTGTTAAGAATACCAAAGAGAAAGATGATATGGATTTTATGGAATGGGATTATTTTGAGGGTCATTTTCTAAAAAATTATTTTTTAAAGACTATTTGAATCAGAATGGAGAAAAAATTACAAGATCTATGTGAGAAGGATAAAGATGTTGTAGTTTCATATGAAGCTATTTTTACAATACTATCCAGGTACGTATTGGATTTTTTTCGGTACATGAATAGTATAATTAATACGTTTCGCTCTGGTTTGGAACCAATATTACTATGAGAATTATCTTCAAAAGAGTTAAAAATCTATGAGAATCATGTTCCTTGTGCTGAAAAGGTTGAGATAGAGTTTTATGACATTTATGTTCCTCGTGATGAAAAAAATATGTAGCAGTCGGGGGTTGGCAGGTATTGGGGAATAATTCGTCGATGAAATTTGGATTCAAGAAAATAAAATTATCTTCTTGGGAAAAGTGTGGGAATAAGATACCTGGGGAATATATCCCAAAATCTGGGAAATGATTTTGATGTCGAAGGATTGGTCATATGAACTATGACTGTAAGGAAAACGATGGGGAAATTAATGAAAATTTGATGGTAAGATGCTTTAATTGGAATGATTTAGGAAATCATTCAAACAAGTATCCAATGGTATTCACATAAGGAAGAGATTATCAAGATCATAAATAAAAGGGTGTGGTCAAATATATTTCTACAACAATGGTTGATTTGGGTCCATAAAATGAATTGGTGGCAGGTATGTTACTTGTGAATACAAATGATACCAATTCCCCTTTGGATTTTGGATCTTTACATTCTGTCATTTCTGATAAACTTCATGAATACTGGTAATATCACATCATGAATGTATGATAGAACTTTTAGGGAAATAATTAGGTTTAATCACTAAAGAAACCAAGATTTATAGGAATGTTCCTATTATTTTTAGTGAAATGGTATTTCTTGATAATCTTGTCAAACAACCCATAGTTGAGTTTCATATTACTTTATGTATGGATTTGAATTTAGTTTATCATGCTAAAGTATATTATAGAACTAATAAACTCTTTTTCTATGATTTTATCCCTTTAATAACATACCAAGAATAGAAAAAATTGATTAGAAATGGACGTGAAAGTAATATAGCACATGTCATTGAAAAAAATAGATCTTTCATATTAGGGATATTCTAGTAGTGAATGAATAAATGAATTTTTTTGAGGAATTATATGGTGTTATTCTTGATCAAGATTATTAATTTACTATTGATTTAGTCCCTTATGATAATATTATTTCAAAACCCCCTTATATAATAAAACAAGTAGAACATTTGAAACTAAAAATGAAATTCAAATAGTTACAAGATAAAGGTTTTATTCAACCTAGCACTTCACCATGGGGTGATTCTCTTTTGTTTATTAACTATAATGATAGTTATATAAGACATTTTACTGAATATAGATCTTGTAATAACAACATTGTTAAGAATAATTAACCTTTTCCTCATGTCGATGATTTGTATGATCATCTCCAAGGTGTTAAGAACATTTCAAATATTAATCTCAAGTCATAATACAATCAGTTCAATGTGAGAAAGGTATATATTTTAAAGACATAATTTTAGGCTAGATATGTGCAATATGGGTTTGAAGTTATTCCCTTTGTATTGAAAAATTCCCTTATTGTATTTGTAGATCTTATGAATAATGTTTTCCATAAATATTTGGATAAGTTTGTGGTTTTTTTATTGATGATATTTTGGTTTATTAAAAAATATATGAGGATCATGAAAAACTTATAATGATTTCTTTGAAATCCCTTACATAAAATAACATATATAGAAAATTTAAAAAAATGTAATTTTCTGTTATAATAAAAAAAATGGGAATATTATAAGTAATGATGGAATTACAGTTGATCCTACAAAAAAAGTATTTGATGAATGACCAAGTGCAAAAAATGTAACATATTTTTAAAGATTTCATGAATTATTACCTATGGTTTCTTGAAAACATTACAATGTTATCTATCTCACTAACTAAGTTAACATGAAAAGGAGCGACATTTTTCATGACAAAATAATGTGATGATTGTTTTGTGGAATTAAAAAAAATTGTAAATAATCTAGTTTTTTTCCTACCCTTGAGAAATGGTGATTTATATATCTATAGTTATTAATCATTAAAGGGACTTGGTTATTTTTTTATTCAAATTCATATTGTAATTTCTTATGCGTTTTATAAATTAAATCCTCATGAGAAAAATTATCCTCCACATGATTATTAATAAAATACTATTGTTTTTTTCATTAAAATTTTAGGTGGAAAATTTTGGATGGAGTAAAGTTTTAAATATATATTGATCATAATGATTTGACGTATATATTAACATATAAACAATTAAAACGGGACAATGAATATGGCTAGCTGGAATCCAAGATTACGATTACATGAATCATTATCATCCTAGAAAATTAAACTATGTGTTCAATTATCTAAGTCAAAAAAATAATGCTACAATAACCATGTTACGTTTTGAACTAGACCCTTTATTTAATGGTGTGTTTAATTTAATCATAGAAGTTATGGATGCAGGGAAAATATATGTTTTGTGCCAGGATTTAGTGTAGTATAATTATTCAAAAATAATTAAGCAATCTCAAAAGAAAGATTAATCCTTGAATGAATAGGTATAATCCATTAAGAAGTGTAAGTATCCTAATTTTAATATTGATGAAGAAGGTTTTTTATGATTTGTAAAAATATTATGTGAGACTTTTCATTCTTATTTGAGGAAAGTATTGTTAACTGAAGCTCATATTTCTATGTTTTCCATTCATCTGAGTATCACTAGAATGCATAGATACCTTCAATGGTTTTACTAGTGATATTTAATGAAAAGTGATATTGATGAATTTACCAAGAATTGTTTGAATTGTCAATAGTTTAAATCATAATGGAAGTCATTGAAGGGTATTCTTACACCATTTATTATACCAAAGTGGAAACAGATAAAATATCTCAGGATTTCATATTGTTATTTTCAAAGACATCTTGAGGTAACATTGTGATTTAGGTAATCATTGATCGACTGACTAAGTCTTCACGTTTGTTTCTAATCTAATATAATAAGTTTTTAAATCAAATTTCTTGATAGTATGTTAATGATATTTTCAGGTTAAATGGAGTAACTCTATTCATAGTATTTTATTATGATCCCAGGTTCACTTAAAATTTCTATAAAGGACTAAAAAAGTATTCTGGAACTGAAATAAATTTCAGAACTTCGTTCTATATTCAATTTGATGGACAGTCTGAGCAAACAATTCTAAAATTAGAGGATATTCTTTCATCTTGTTCGATGTATTACTTGGGAAGTTAGGATCAACATATTTCCTTGGTTGGGTTTTCTTATAGTAATAGTTTCCATTTGAGTATATATATGGAAATGTTTGATCATTATAAAGAAATCAGTGTCAAACCCCAACTTTTTTTTGATAAAGTATGAGAATGGAAGTTATTTAAACAAGAATTGGAAGATAAAATGGTTTAGAAGGTGAATATAATTCAGAACTTCGTGAATTCAACTCAAAACATGAGAAATGTTATGTAGATTACATGTGTAATGATATTTATTTCAAGGTAGTTAATCATTTCTTTCATAAACAATCTCTATATAAAATTATTATGTGTTTTGGTGAGAAAAGAAAGTAAAGTCCAAAATTCATTGGACCATATGAAATTCTAGAGAAGGTTAGTTCAATTTATTAATACGTGTATTTTCCCCCAATTTTTTCCTAGGTACAATTTTTTTTTCAAGTTTAAATTTTAAGAATGTATGTTCTAGATTCATCTTTGGATTTTATCCTAGAATTATTTCAGTTGGAATAGAACCTTTCATATGAGGAACAACTTGTACAGATTCTTGAACATAAATTTCTAGTTTTGTGAAACAAGGTAATTCACCAGGTTAAGGTTTTTTATATGAAAAATATGGTTGATGAAGAAACATGGGAATCTTAAAATTATATAAGGTACAAATATCTAGACTTTTTTATTAAGTGTATAAAATTATGAGGAGGCAATTTCTAGAAGTTCAGTAGAATGTAACAACTCAAGTACAGATGGAATAATTTTATTTCAAATGTATTACAATTCTTAAATTAAATTAATCACTATTAATTAGTTTTATTAATAAAATTTATATGTTATGTACTTAGGAAATTTTTCTAAAATTCATCTAATATTTTTGATAGGCTTAAGATAAAAATAAATCTAGTTTTATGGATAAAAATCTATTTTTTTTCTTCTAAAAGGCAAATTTGTTGGCTTTTAACCATGCAACTATTTTAAAACCAAATTTTGAAAATTATATAAATTTTATATTAAAAAAAATGTTTTTTATATCATAATATCAAAATTATCTTAGGGAGGAATTTTGTTATTTTTTATTGAAGTTTCATTTTTTATAAGTACTGACAAATACTGAATTTTAATTGAAAACTGCTTTTTCTTCTAATTTATTTATATAGTAAAATTATATTTTAAATATCATTAGAAGTATAATTATTTAAATTATATATAAATAAAACAAATTTAGTATATTTGAATAAATTTCACATTGAAATTAAATGTAAAAACATTTACTTTTGAATTTTTTCACATCAAAAACTCATTTTCCCATTATATATGGGGGATTAATTTTAAAATCTAATTTTTTCAATTCAATGAACAGAATTTAGAAAATTATATTACATATTTGGAAATATAGGTTAAAAATTATGTATTTATGTCCTTTTAATGTTTATTCATAAAAAATAACAATGGTGAAAATAATTATTTACTATGGTATAGGTAATGAAATGAAACTAGTTAACGTTAAAAGTTAAAGGCTTAAAATACCTAAACATTACAATGTTAAATGGGTGTTTGATGTGTTTATTTACCATAAAAATACTTTAAAAAATTAATTATAATACAAATTCATGGAAATTCATTCTACCTCAATGTATTTGGCTTTAAATATAAAATATTCTTTATTTAATCACATAAAACCACCCCTCATCAAGTAAAAATACCACTCCCTACAACCCCATTTCTTCTCAACATCCTTGAATGACGTCATCAAATAAATAACAAAACCTCTACCTCTAACTCTGCCCATGTCCCTATTCTTCATTTCTCACTGAAAGACTAAATCCATGGTCCTCAAGGTGTCCTTCAATAAGGTGATATCCAAGAGGAACTTTTCTCAAAGAACCACTCTTATTTTATTTTCTTCTTAAATTTTCTCCTCACCTCCATAATCCATAAATTGAAAATAAATGAATAATCATTTATATAACATTTTTTTAAATTAAATATATCATATCCATTTCATTTCTCATCTACTCTTATTAAAATAAATGAAATTGTTGTCTAAATTATGGCAGTTTACTGTCTCAATGGATAATGATTTTTTGTTTACAATTACCACCTCCATACCTGGTCATAAAAGTATAAGTATGGTTAAATAATATTTAAATATCTATATTATAACCTATGTTAGGTTATGGAGATTATATATACACATGATATTATAAAAAAATTAAACTTGTTCTTGGTGGTTGGAAAAAAAGCCAAAATAAACTAAACATTTATCATTGACATTTTATCAAATGAATCATCCTCAAAAAATTGAAAAATGATATATGATACTATTAATACTTTTTGAATTTATTAATACTATTTAATTATAATTCTAGAGTTTTAATCCCATTTTACCTGAACATACATAATATCACACAGGTGAACCAACCACGAAACCCTGAAATGAAAGCACCCAAAAATAATGTAAATAATGAAATATTATTAATTATTTGGTGGTAAGATGTTATTAAAAGATCATATAAGGTATTATAAATATTTATAATGTTCTTATATTAAATTAATAACTTTATTTATACCATTATATAGGATTTTTGACCATATTTGATGAATGTATGATGTGAGGAAAGGTAATTATTAACCCAATTTACATTCTTTGGGTTACACTTTTACTTATTGATTATGTAATGCTAATATTATGTGTAAAATTAACTTTTAATATCATTTGTCTTATTTACACATTTTTTATGTGGATTTACTATGAATATACTCAATCAATTCATTTTATTAATGTTCACTTAAATTATTGGATACTTATAAAGGATATTATTTTTAAAATCCTCTCTTAAAATTCCTTTTTTTAAAATGAATTTTCATTATTACATTTAGGGAATGAATGAAATTTCCCAACTTCAGATCATTTTAATATTTTGAATTTTAAATTACAAGTTTATATGGTTATGTTCAATGAAAAAAAATTCTAGTTAAATGTGTGTAGTTTTTCAAAATGAATGATTTCAAAATTAAACGTTCTTTTTCTTAAAATAGTGTTTTTATGTTGAAATATTTCATCATTTTTGTTTATGTTATAGTACTTGGAAAAAAATTAACTATGGGTGGTTAAGTGATAAAATAATTATGGGTGGCTATATGATAATCCATTGATATGTGGTTATATGATAAAAAATGATGTGTGGTTCTAGGATAAAACATGTATGGGTGGTTAATTTATAACCTACAATGTATTGGGTACAACGAAGTTGGATGTTAACCATATTGGTTACTCCATTTCTAATATTGAGATGTAAAATGATTTTACATTTGACCTAATCATATTTTATATTCTCTCTAATGAATATTTATTAAAATAAATTAATTTTTAAAAAGGTAATATATTGATTTTTTAAAGGCATTTCTTTTTATTGAATAAAACGTTATATTTTCATGAATTTCTTTTATGCATTTTAAATGGACTAATTGTTTTTTTCCTTTATGTCATGTACATAGACCTTTTAATCATCCCAAGATTTAATCATTTTTCACAGGGTTTAATGGATAATAGAGACATGGATGGGATCATGGGTAAAATTATGAAGATTTGATCATGAAAAGAAACCATGTTTTTATTTGATGATTTTTTTTAGAAAAAATGGATATTGATTATAAGTTTACACTTTTAATGTATGGGTGTCTTTTGTAACAATTATTCCTAATTATATAAAAATATAAATGGAGATGATTCTTGGGAATGAAATAATATATATTCAAGTTTAAAATCACCAGAATATGTAATGTTTAAGGTCAGGTCCTTAAAGTAATACTGTGCGAGAGCAACATTCAATAGTATTATATAGGATGGGATGTATGTTATTAGGAAACAAATTACTCTATAAATTAAAAATATTTAGGGATTTTTTCCTATATTTATTCTTATTCGTATGTATTTCACATGACTTTTCTAATCCAAATATCCATAATAGCTTCTCATTTGTCTAATACCAACAATGTCAATCCATACCTTTAATACACTTTATTACATGATTTATCAAATAAAATTCATATAATAAAAACCTAAAAGATCGTGAGTCATAGTGTATTTGTAAAATTAGTTACATATCATAATAACATTATTGTGGATACAATATAATTATTTAAAACTCCTTTAAAAATATCCTAAAAATCCATTTACCTTATCGAACATCATGGGAAAATCTTGTTAATTACTTATGAAAGGGGTGGGATAAAAGTCACAGTAAGGGAATAATCAAACAATAAAATGATAAAGGTAACACATTTCAGAAAATAGGTATATAAATGACTTATAATAAGTTTTAGAGTAATAAATATGAACATTTAATAATGATATATAATGAAGACTTGAATAAAGTATTGAAATGTGAAAACAACGTGAAATATTAAATCATAAACAAAATTTAATGCTAACCACTAAGACATAATAACATTGTGTGATTAGGATTGCATACTTTGTACCATACAAGTCATATAATGAGAATAAAAACATTACCTTACTAATTTTAGGGATATAAAATCTTGATCTCACTATTCACTTTCATATCATGTACATGAATTTATGTTCCACAAAGATGCTACAACATATAAAAAACATTCTTCACTTTTAGACCCTCAAATTATTAGTGTGGGTAACCTGTATAGATTTAGCCAGTAAATGAAGGATAGATACTGTAGAGACCCGAAGCTTGACGTACATTGACATTACATTACTTTTGCGGAATACTTAGTACATAACAAAAACACACACACAAGGATCGTAATAGTTTAGTGTCTTTGGAAACTTGGAACATAATCTTCTAATCGTGGTGAAAGATCTTCAATATCTCCCATAAAGATCTTCCTTTTTTTTACCTAAAACCTTTCTTTATATCCTGGGGAAAAGAAAACATAAAAGGGTGAGCTCAAATGCTTAGTAAGGGTATCCAAAAGAAATAAAAATCATATCATATCTTTTTGAAAATCATAACCTGCAAAAGAGATCATAATATCTTAACATGGAACAAATCTTAGAAGTGAAAATGAGATCACCATAATCATAACATGAAACTTGAAACTTTGTGGCATGCACACATAATCATGGAAAATCATTTCTTGTTAGTCATGACTCATTGCCAAGACTATCTTAGTGGACAAAGTCCCTTTCTGAATCGAGTAACCCTCGTTTCAGTCCTGTTTCACTGAACCGGTATAACCTACCATTCCAGCCATGTCTATCTCATGAGATATAAAATCTTTACCCAATGCATTGGAGGGATATATAGGTCCCACCCATCTTATAATGAATCCTTTCTTATGTGTGCCACATAATCATAAAACATACATCATCGCATAACACATGTAACAAAAATGGGATTCTTGAAACATCATGACATCAGAAATCAATTCATATAAGATAAAGGAATTCATAAACATAATTCCATCACAACATAGTCAAATCAATGTAAAAATATGGATAGAAACAGAACCCTTTATTATCTTAGATGGAAAATAATTTTGATAAAACACTTGAATTGAATTCTTGAGGAAAATATCCTTTCTTCTTCAAAATCAATTTCTTTTCACAAAACATCATGCAATTTTAAAATAAAGAGATTTTATTGAAAATAGTCATGAAATATTTTAGAGGAAGCTTCATGAAAATAAGGCTTTATAAAACAGTAGAAATCTGTTCGTTCCGTATAAGTTAAAAAAAACATTCTTCGTACTTTTGTCGGAAAAGTCAAAAAGTACCTCGTACGAAAAACGACAAAAGATTCATTTCATACGTATTACTAAAAACTCACCGAAGGTTAAAAATGGATTTAAACAATTTTAGGTGGATGGACATAATATTACATATTGAGTAAACATGGATGTGGATGATAAAATACACCCCAGTAAATACTTACGAATAAACAATCTCGGATAAAAATGAGATTGTGATATTTCCCTTACCTTAGGTCTGACTTGCTTTGTAAGTGTCCGAACCTCCTGTATAATGATTTAAATCATGTTATTGACTTATTCCAGAATCATATTCATTGTTATGATATCATATATGGTTCACTTATGACATTATATTACCCGTTCTTTTGTAAATTCCATGTTAAAGAAGCGTTTTGGGTAAAATCGTTTCATTTATCTTAGGTGTTTTGACTTGTTGTTCTTGACATCATTATTACTTATATCATGATTTACTTACTTCCAGAACATAAAATACGATTTATATATCATATATATTCAGTATATATATATATATATAATAGATAGATAAATAAAATGAAAAACACCGTTCATGGAGACGGTAGTCCGTACGTACGCATGAACGCTGTTTTACTTTCCTTATTGTCTTGAAATGGAAGTAAGTAGATGACATACATATATATATATACATAAATCCAGTAGCTTTATAATGTCATATATTTCATTATTATTTCTTATATATACTTTATAATCATTCTTAAATGGTTAACATGGAGAATGAATCTCATCGGGTCGTGGAGACGGTAGTCCGTACGTACGCACGAGCGATGATATCATTTCCATAAATATTGAACTGAATTGGAGTGGATTATACAATATATCAGAATCAATATGATGTTGTAATAACTATGTATAGTTATTCTTTACACCATTATACCCATCCATGTAAGGTGGTGGTGGAAAATAGATTACACCACGGCGTGGAGACGGTATTCCGTACGTACACACGCGCGGTGATTTCTTTTTCCGTAGGATGGATAGATGGTGAAATAGGGTTGTTTCATACTTATAATAACATATCAGTATATGAGTGATACTGATGTTATTACTTCATAATGAAACAACCTAAGAAGAAGAAGTGGAAGAAGAAATAAAGATGAAAGAATTGGTAACGGTAATTACCTCTTCTTTGAAGCGCCTCTTTGAGACCTCCTCTTAGGGCACTAAAATTGGTCTTTGAGGACGACCAGAACCTCTAGTATGTTTCTAGGGAAGTGGAGAAGAGATTTTGGCAGGGGTTGTCCGAGCTTGAGAGCTCAAATTGGTGTGAGGAGGAGGGGGAGGAGGTGTCCTTTTATATGGGAGGAGAGGGGCACCTTAGGAATTCTTAAAAATATTAATTTATAATAAATCTAACCCCACTTAAAAAACCTCCAAAAATGACTCATATTCGAAGCTTAGATGAGATAGGGTGGTAATCTCATCAACCAATCAAATTTAGACATGTTTGGATCTTATGTTAAACCATATCAATTAGATTTAACTCTAAGTTAAATAATTTAACTTTTACCGTGTCTTTTTGTTTTCTTTCACTATATGGTTAATACACTTACTATAACATGCCAAACGAACCCCAAATTGTTTATTATTAATATATATATCCTTATCTAAGTCATTTGGCCGAACCTTAGATTTTTAGGAATAAAATAACAATTAATAATATAATATTTGATTTAAAAACTATTTTGTGTCAATTTTGACACTATTTGATATATGATTTTTGTGAAAGTCATAACAGAATTAAATGTTCGAACCAAGTTGATTAAATCAACATTAATATATCATAGTAACCTAGAAAATTAGTGTAATTCATAAAAATTCTCAAATTACATTTATTTTGGTGTTTATAACATCAATTATGTCAATATTTCATAAATAAGATAATTACTGCATCATCTTTGTGTCATAAATTAATTAAATTATTTGATGTCTAAAATTTACAAATAAAATACCATTATGTAGTAAATCCTTTTATCTTTCTAATGAATATTTATATTCGAATTTATCTTATGTATAACCCCATATTAAAAATGATTTACTTATTAAACTTTGATTTTAACTATTTTAACCCTTCTTTAAATAAATTAATAATAAATGTCCTAATCTAATCCAAGTGGGCCTAAATGGTCATATTTTATTCCTAAGTTTGTTTTTGGTAGAATTACACTTGTCCAATAGAATTAGGACATGTGTTAGGGTAATATTGATATCATATTTACCCTTAGTTACCCTATTTACTATTAACCGCGGTAAAAATAGTAAAAAGTTATTATTCACCAAAAAATTATTTTTATCTCATTGAACCACATTTTACTTACTGATATCAACCATGTCTGTCGGATTTTGGAAATTCCATTCACAGAAGCGGTAAAATTAAGTTTTATGAAAAATTCAATTTTTTAACTACCACTTAGTAGTTTCACTATTCATCAAAAAATGAAGGTTTTCAGAAAAATGCCAAAATTTCATCCTAAGCTATATTTCATATTCCGAATTCAAAAATGAAGTCTATTTTACCAAATTCATAACATAGAAGTTGAATTAATTAATTTTATAATTAAATCCCGCTGTTAAGACAAATAGCGTGTTTTTAAGAAACAATTTCTATCAAAAGATTGACACTTGATTATGTCTGGTTTAAATGTGAAATTACAACCAATGACCAACATTGAATTAAATTGTAAAAATATATTCTAAATATACTTTAAAACCACTCAAATTAATAATTTATCACTATTAATTATTTCGATTAAAAAAGTTGTTTTTTAATTATAATTAATAATTTTCACTATTCATCAGAATATGAAAGTTATCCGAAAAGTACCAAAATTTCACCTTAGGCTAAATTTGATACTCCGAATCCAAAAATGAAGTTCATTTTGAAATATAAGATTTACAGAATTTTAAAAAGTGGTTATTACTATTCATAACGGCTAGTTTTAATAATATTTTAATAGCATATCGTTGTTTAGTGAAACTCGTTATTGCGTACTACACACGCTATCGAGGAAGGTCGCGATTGTGTGTATGCAAGGCAAGTCAAGGATGCGTGTTGTGCAAGCTCCTTTTGGTGTAGCGTACAACACAAGACATTAGTGAAATAAAAAGAATATTTTTCATAAAATCTCGGGCTGTTACATTCTACCCCCCTTAAAATGAATTTCGCCCTCGAAATTCGTCGGGGTTATAAATGGTTTACTATTCGAAAGTTTCTTTAATAGAAACCCACATCGTAAAAAGGAATACCAAAACTTGGCTTTAAAAACTAAAGTATGAAATGTAACGATTACCCAAATAACATAATCACTGGGTTTCCACATAGGTGAAAATATGGATATGGAAGAGAAATCTAACCATCATGTTCTGATGGAGAGTGGTAGATAACATGGCTATGGAAAAGCCAGTAATCACAAAGCCATAAATTAGTGACGATCTAAGGTACCATCTGATTCATCAGATATAAGATCACTAGGACAGCATTTTTGGTTTTCAAGATCGTTTCCCTAAATTTAAAGAATTTGAATTAGAATAAATACTTACTTTATGTTGGTACAACCTCATTGTTGTTCGTTCCTTTAACAATTTCAACATCATCTCTTAAATAAATGAAGTTGAATTTGTTATTTGTGAAGTGTTAGCAGATCATGTGATAGAATGACGGGTCATTCCATCTGTCTCAAACAAAAGGTTAGCAAAAATTATATACATAAGTCGATCTATAGTGAGATTAATCATATATGGTTCCTAAAATGGACTTATACTTCATATATCATACTGCTTAATATAATAAAACTAGTTTATACTAAACAGGGACTTCCTGTAGGCCAGTGGTAGGCGATAAAGGCCAGTCGCACTTCGGTTGTGGGTTTGATTCCCACAGCCTTGTCCGAAGCGATGGGTTGTCGCCCGTCCTGCAGGTTGTCCTTTTTCTAAAACTACATTACTGTAACATCCCATCAATAATATCACAAAACTTCTATCCTTAAACAATACTAACTTATGTCCAACATAATTCATTCCAATCTTTAGGCATATCCATAATACTGCAGTCCACTCTCATAACAAAGTGAAAACGATTACCAGAGATTTAACACCATCGTCGATCCCCATATATCATAAGATATGTTTTGTTGGTCACATTCCAAACATTCAAAGTCCTTAATCATGTATTTGCTTGAATACCTTAGTGAAAAAATGAATGCAGTTAAAAGTTAACACTCTCCACATACCAAAATCCTCAAAATTCTATATACTCAAACCATGATATCACTTAGTCCTTATATCAATCATGAGCTCATGAATACTATCAAACATTTAATTTTCTCCTTATCCCTTCATTATGCGCATATCATCTACATTCCAAAAATATCTGAATAACCTTTCATGGATACTGGTAACATTAATCAGACAACAGTGTAACAATCCTTACATGTCTCTTTATTCTACAGTACCATGAGATTACTTATACAACATTACACATGATAAACATGTAATAATTCCACTACATTCTTAAACCATTGACCGAGCTTCAACAATTCTTTCATCTCACATGTCATTTGTAGTCTCTTCATCATCATCCACATAAATACTTCCCATACGACCATACTGACTATCTTCATGAGACTTTCCCTTAGGGAATTGGTTTGCATAATGCCCGCACATTCCACATTTAAAACATTTAACCATTGTTGATGTCGTAGCAATACCATTATCCTCATCCATGTTGTTAACTGAACCTTTTCCTTTGCATTTACTTGCTTTGTGTCCTTCTTTTCCACACCCAAAGCATCTTCCAGTTCCTTTGAAACATTCTCCTTGATGCCTCTTCCCACATGATTTACATAGGGGAAATTGAACTTTCTTTCCTCTATGATCATCATGAAACTCCATCTTTCTCTTATTAGCCGAGTCAGGAAACTTACCAAATTTTACTTTATTGATCATATTATGAGATTGCTGATTTGGCATAATAATGATGTTTGGACTTCCAAATCCCATTTCATTATGAAGAATATCATTCCATTGTCCATCATATTCTCCATTATCGTGAATTATCTTGTTTCCAGCCATTTTCTAAAACCCAAAAAGAATAGTGTGAGAGGCAAAAATCATGCTAGGGAAAACAACATAATAAAGGGGGAGTACCTTCAATATCTAACATCTTAGGTTTAATTCTATGATCGTTAGCGTAGTTCTAGTACTATAACCTATACGTATACTTAACCTTAGGGACATCCCTAGACATACCGTAGAAATATCTCTAGGGATCTCTCTAATGTTTTCGCATCCTAGTTTCCAAAGGTTTACTAAACCTTTCCTCTGATACCAACTGTAGAGACCCGAAGCTTGACGTACATTGACATTACATTACTTTTGCGGAATACTTAGTACATAACAAAAACACACACACAAGGATCGTAATAGTTTAGTGTCTTTGGAAACTTGGAACATAATCTTCTAATCGTGGTGAAAGATCTTCAATATCTCCCATAAAGATCTTCCTTTTTTTTACCTAAAACCTTTCTTTATATCCTGGGGAAAAGAAAACATAAAAGGGCGAGCTCAAATTCTCAGTAGGGGTATCCAAAAGAAATAAAAATCATATCATATCTTTTTGAAAATCATAACCTGCAAAAGAGATCATAATATCTTAACATGGAACAAATCATAGAAGTGAAAATGAGATCACCATAATCATAACATGAAACTTGAAACTTTGTGGCATGCACACATAATCATGGAAAATCATTTCTTGTTATTCATGACTCATTGCCAAGACTATCTTAGTGGACAAAGTCCCTTTCTGAATCGAGTAACCCTCGTTTCAGTCCTGTTTCACTGAACCGGTATAACCTACCATTCCAGCCATGTCTATCTCATGAGATATAAAATCTTTACCCAATGCATTGGAGGGAGATATAGGTCCCACCCATCTTATAATGAATCCTTTCTTATGTGTGCCACATAATCATAAAACATACATCATCGCATAACACATGTAACAAAAATGGGATTCTTGAAACATCATGACATCAGAAATCAATTCATATAAGATAAAGGAATTCATAAACATAATTCCATCACAACATAGTCAAATCAATGTAAAAATATGGATAGAAACAGAACCCTTTATTATCTTAGATGGAAAATAATTTTGATAAAACACTTGAATTGAATTCTTGAGGAAAATATCCTTTCTTCTTCAAAATCAATTTCTTTTCACAAAACATCATGCAATTTTAAAATAAAGAGATTTTATTGAAAATAGTCATAAAATATTTTAGAGGAAGCTTCATGAAAATAAGGCTTTATAAAACAGTAGAAATCCGTTCGTGCCGTATAAGTTAAAAAAAACATTCTTCGTACTTTTGTCGGAAAAGTCAAAAAGTACCTCGTACGAAAAACGACAAAAGATTCCTTTCATACGTATTACTAAAAACTCACCGCAGGTTAAAAATGGATTTAAACAATTTTAGGTGGATGGAAATAATATTACATATTGAGTAAACATGGATGTGGATGATAAAATACACCCCAGTAAATACTTACGAATAAACAATCTCGGATAAAAATGAGATTGTGATATTTCCCTTACCTTAGGTCTGACTTGCTTTGTAAGTGTCTGAACCTCCTGTATAATGATTTAAATCATGTTATTGACTTATTCCAGAATCATATTCATTGTTATGATATCATATATGGTTCACTTATGACATTATATTACCCTTTCTTTTGTAAATTCCATGTTAAAGAAGCATTTTGGGTAAAATCGTTTCATTTATCTTAGGTGTTTTGACTTGTTGTTCTTGACATCATTATTACTTATATCATGATTTACTTACTTCCAAAACATAAAATACGATTTATATATCGTATATATTCAGTATATATATATATATAATAGATAGATAAATAAAATGAAAAACACCGTTCATGGAGACGGTAGTCCGTACGTACGCATGAACGCTGTTTTACTTTCCTTATTGTCTTGAAATGGAAGTAAGTAGATGACATACATATATATATATACATAAATCCAGTAGCTTTATAATGTCATATATTTCATTATTATTTCTTATATATACTTTATAATCATTCTTAAATGGTTAACATGTAGAATGAATCTCATCGGGTCGTGGAGACGGTAGTCCGTACGTACGCACGAGCGATGATATCATTTCCATAAATATTGAACTGAATTGGAGTGGATTATACAATATATCAGAATCAATATGATGTTGTAATAACTATGTATAGTTATTCTTTACACCATTATACCCATCCATGTAAGGTGGTGGTGGAAAATAGATTACACCACGGCGTGGAGACGGTATTCCGTACGTACACACGCGCGGTGATTTCTTTTTCCGTAGGATGGATAGATGGTGAAATAGGGTTGTTTCATACTTATAATAACATATCAGTATATGAGTGATACTGATGTTATTACTTCATAATGAAACAACCTAAGAAGAAGAAGTGGAAGAAGAAATAAAGATGAAAGAATTGGTAACGGTAATTACCTCTTCTTTGAAGCGCCTCTTTGAGACCTCCTCTTAGGGCACTAAAATTGGTCTTTGAGGACGACCAGAACCTCTAGGATGTTTCTAGGGAAGTGGAGAAGAGATTTTGGCAGGGGTTGGACGAGCTTGAGAGCTCAAATTGGTGTGAGGAGGAGGGGGAGGAGGTGTCCTTTTATAGGGGAGGAGAGGGGCACCTTAGGAATTCTTAAAAATATTAATTTATAATAAATCTAACCCCACTTAAAAAACCTCCAAAAATGACTCATATTCGAAGCTTAGATGATATAGGGTTGTAATATCATCAACCAATCAAATTTAGACATGTTTGGATCTTATGTTAAACCATATCAATTAGATTTAACTCTAAGTTAAATAATTTAACTTTTACCGTGTCTTTTTGTTTTCTTTCACTATATGGTTAATACACTTACTATAACATGCCAAACGAACCCCAAATTGTTTATTATTAATATATATATCCTTATCTAAGTCATTTGGACGAACCTTAGATTTTTAGGAATAAAATAACAATTAATAATATAATATTTGATTTAAAAACTATTTTGTGTCAATTTTGACACTATTTGATATATGATTTTTGTGAAAGTCATAACAGAATTAAATGTTCGAACCAAGTTGATTAAATCAACATTAATATATCATAGTAACCTAGAAAATTAGTGTAATTCATAAAAATTCTCAAATTACATTTATTTTGGTGTTTATAACATCAATTATGTCAATATTTCATAAATAAGATAATTACTGCATCATCTTTGTGTCATAAATTAATTAAATTATTTGATGTCTAAAAATTAAAAATAAACTACCATTATGTAGGAAATCCTTTTAGCTTTCTAATGAATATTTATAGTCGAATTTATCTTATGTATAACCCCATATTAAAAATGATTTACTTATTAAACTTTGATTTTAACTATTTTAACCCTTCTTGAAATAAATTAATAATAAATGTCCTAATCTAATCCAAGTGGGCCTAAATGGTCATATTTTATTCCTAAGTTTGTTTTTGGTAGAATTACACTTGTCCAATAGAATTAGGACATGTGTTAGGGTAATATTGATATCATATTTACCCTTAGTTACCCTATTTACTATTAACCGCGGTAAAAATAGTAAAAAGTTATTATTCACCAAAAAATTATTTTTATCTCATTGAACCACATTTTACTTACTGATATCAACCATGTCTGTCGGATTTTTGAAATTCCATTCACAGAAGCGGTAAAATTAAGTTTTATGAAAAATTCAATTTTTTAACTACCACTTAGTAGTTTCACTATTCATCAAAAAATGAAGGTTTTCAGAAAAATGCCAAAATTTCATCCTAAGCTATATTTCATATTCCGAATTCAAAAATGAAGTCTATTTTACCAAATTCATAACATAGAAGTCGAATTAATTAATTTTATAATTAAATCCCGCTGTTAAGACAAATAGCGTGTTTTTAAGAAACAATTTCTATCAAAAGATTGACACTTGATTATGTCTGGTTTAAATGTGAAATTACAACCAATGACCAACATTGAATTAAATTGTAAAAATATATTCTAAATATACTTTAAAACCACTCAAATTAATAATTTATCACTATTAATTATTTCGATTAAAAAAGTTGTTTTTTAATTATAATTAATAATTTTCACTATTCATCAGAATATGAAAGTTATCCGAAAAGTACCAAAATTTCACCTTAGGCTAAATTTGATACTCCGAATCCAAAAATGAAGTTCATTTTGAAATATAAGATTTAAAGAATTTTAAAAAGTGGTTATTACTATTCATAACGGCTAGTTTTAATAATATTTTAATAGCATATCGTTGTTTAGTGAAACTCGTTATTGCGTACTACACACGCTATCGAGGAAGGTCGCGATTGCGTGTATGCAAGGCAAGTCAAGGATGCGTGTTGTGCAAGCTCCTTTTGGTGTAGCGTACAACACAAGACATTAGTGAAATAAAAAGAATATTTTTCATAAAATCTCGGGCTGTTACAGATACATATAGGTGAATACCTTTTAGTAAAAATGGATATGGGTATTCACTACAATAATGTTTTCCAAGGAAAATCATAGGAGAATATGGGCAGAATAACGGGGGTACATAATTGTTCATGGAAGGGGTTTTTGATTGTTATAGGGTTCTCTCAACCCTTGAAAATCATCTTTATAGTAAGTGGTGTTTGTAAAAATATATCCTAACATGAAAAATTTTAAATAAAAATTCATAATATAAATAAGTATCTTGAATAAAGATGAGAAGGAGATGATACCTTACCTAGATACCCATGGTGATGCAGAAGTGAGTCATGTATAGATACATAACCTCTCATTACACTTGCCTATTCTCTATGGGAAAGGTGAGTGAGGGTGAAATTTTCTTGGGGTAGTTTGGTGAACATTGTTTTGGTTTTGATCTCGATAAACTAAAATTTCTCCCACAAATATGTTTTATCATGCTTTAGTTATTGAATCTATTCCTGAACATGGTTAATCACAATGCCTTGTGATTCGATCTCCCTTGGAAACTCCAATAAATGGGCTTCATAGGGTATGATACTACTTGTTGAGGTCATCACTCATTCTTTCAATATCAATTGTTCCTTATCCTAACCCTTAATATACTAATCTTAATAGTAACTATACAATGAATATATTATCAATAGTTATGATTATTATTGTTCTTTCAAAAAATGATAGACTATATAATAGTATAAAATAACAAAAGGAGTGCATGTATTCTATATGATTACATTACATAATAATGAATTTATTAATTCAAAAAGATAATTTCTTTAATAAAATATAAATTCAATAAAAAAGATACCTAGAGTAATTATGAGGTTTGACGACATAGGCCAATGGAAAAAATTAGATATTTTAGAGTGGTTTTGGGTTTTGAATTCAATTTTTATATCTCATTAATTATGATTCATGGTTAGGAAAACTATGTGCCAACATCGTGAATTTTCATTATCTCAAACATTTTAAATTCATATGGTGTTGTACAATTTTGATAAACCATGTTCCTACCTAGTAACCCCTTCTCTATATTAGACAGTTACCTAGGGAATCCACATGGTTTAACTTATCTATAATCAAACCATACACCCATAATAACCTTATAAAAAATATAACAAATGTCAAGAAGCTTCCTAAGACTTAATCAAGTATTTCTGTAACCTAATATATATAATAAAATAAAGAAATACCACATAATAGGGGTGTTATACTCTTCACACTGATGGGAATTCAATCCATATAAAATTATTTATTTTCCTTAAAATTGAATATTTTAATCCACTTATCTTTCATATTCTATTTTCATCCCTAATTTTTCACATTAATCTATATTTTATGTCATATTAATCTTATAAATGGTATAATTATTCCCCATAATTCATTTTTGTGTCTATACAAAATATGGATTAGGTTATAGATAATAGTATAATATAGCTCAAGAATTACATGATCCCAACAAATCACATGACTATGGTCTGGAAAGTACTTATATATTTGACTAACATGAAATACATTATAGAAAACTCTATATCATAGTGGTAAGGATAACTGATTTTAACCTCAATATTACTTTCAATCATCAAAAATAGTTCAATTTACTATGGTGAAAACTTCTCTTCCTTCATAAGGTGACTATATAAAAATCGCAGTGGCACTATAAAGAATGCAGTATCTTTTACATCAAACATTAATGGCCAAAATTAATGATCAACATGATAATTCTGACATCTATGGGTTTTATCCCACCTTTTTCTAGTAAATTAAATATTTGTATTCATATCATGATCAATTCAAGTTCCAATTACTGATGTTTAACCATTATCTACCTATAAATTGGATACTAACATAGAAGGTCAAACAATGCCTATAACGAAGCCTTATGTAATATATCTTGATATATTTCATTATATTAAAATTCCACTATAGGAAACATTCCTTCCCATAAACCCCTGAAATACATAATGAAATATCCTAGAATATATTCGATCGCCTAAATTTTTTCTTTGACTTTAGTTCTATTTAATAATGATATATTTTACTCAAAATCAATTAAATTTGAAAATACTATTGAAAATATCTCTAAATAAACTATTTCAACCTATTATCCCTATCAAAATCAATGAAAACCACCACTCCATGAAATTTAACCACTTCACGAATATAATTATTCACTAAATCATCAACTATACCACACTCTCAGATAAGAATGAAGTATTATTACTTTGTAAGTTGGTCCACAATCATCCAAATAGAATATAACCTATTTATTTTCCTCGATTGATAGGTGATAAATTCCCTTCTAATCTATTCTCATTTTCAAATAGGTATAGGGGTGTATTGTAACATAACATCTTATAATTAATGTTAAGATTTTTCATTTTGGAAGGTGGGGAACTTCATGAAAAAAACTGGATATTTTTCCTTTCAACCATATATGTAAAAATGTATTTTCATCACATTATAACTTTATTGAATACATGGGTGGATAACCCACTACAATAAAGAAGGATATAGAGGATTTTTTCTAGATAAGAAAGGGGAAATACTATCGTATTATCAAAAAACATTATGGAATTAAAATCCTTTATCTAGATATTAATGATCTCCCCACTATTTTATTTTAACATTAAAGAAATAAATTTTGGGAATGATCATTTAACATCAATTACCATATCTTTTATTTCATAAGTTTTTCTAACATGGAAAAAAATGAAAACTTATTTTTTTCTATGAAATTGATATGCATTTCCTCAGTTACTCCATTGAGATTCTAATTATCGCAAGTTTCAATAACCATTTGGATGTATGAATTCCAACTCAATGCATCAAAAACTATATTTCATTTTCTATGGGTATATACCAAATTAATTTTGGAAAGATGAAATAATTCATCTATCCTAGTTTCTTCATTTTATAATCCCTTTGAGAAGATATATTCATCAATATTATATAGACTACGAAAACAGTATTATTTTCTCCAACTTGATAGTTATACAATATTATCAAGGCATAAAAAATATAAATTTTAAATGATGTTTTCAGAAATTATTTTCTCAGGGTTGCAATTGGTGGGAACCATAGGGTTTTACATGATAACCTATCTTGATAAGAAAACCCAATAACAATCTAGATGCATCAAATTACAAAACATAATCCATGATTTATTTTTAAAATATGAGGACATGTGTAAAGCTTAGTTGGTCATTGAGATCCTGGAAGGATTTTTGACAATCATTTTTCCATATTAATGTTACACCCTTCCTAGTTTTGGATATCATTGGAGAATAATGTCATGAGAAATACTAGATAAATTGATAGTACTAGACCTATATTCTAGGAAAACATATTATCTCAAATACATTTATAGGTGGTTTCTAAGAATATTTCACATCAACCATTCTAGGATCATCAAGATTTATTTTTCAAATATGATGTTCCTAATGAAATATACTACTTATTTATAGAATTCGTAATTAGAGAATTTACCAAATAGACAGTGGTTTCACAACCTGTTAAACATAATCTCCAAGTGTTTCCCAAAAAAACTTCTAGTATATAATTATACCAATATGTCATCAATAAAGACCATAAAATTGGATTTTTATACTACTAGAAAATAAGACTCATCAAATATATAATAATTTATTGGTAATTTGTGAGGAAAAAGGGAAAAACATTGTATTCATAATGGACATTACATCTTCAAAATATTATTTTAATATTCTTATACAGTAATAGATGTTGATGGTATACAAACAATAGATCAATTATGGAGAACCATTTGGATCCCTTAAATTAATCAAAAAATTCAACAATTCAAGGAAATATATATCGATTCTAAATCATAACATGGTTTAGTATAAGATACAAGACATAGAACTAAAGGAAACAATTATAATTCTTTTCAAAATAATCATGAGAAGCCTAAGGTGATACACAAGGTCATATGAAACCATTTTATTCCAATTCATCAATGTGGGCCTTTTATTATTAAAATTTCATTTTTTCTGTTATTTATGATGAAAAATATACAGGTCCCATTCTCAAATTTATTTTATTCAGTAATTCTACTTCAATATCAGGTGGTAAACCTAAAAATCATCATTGGAAATTACTAATGTATCATTCCACTAATGGAAGAATATTTCTATCATGTGTTCACTATATGATGATTATATTTATAATCATTAGTTGAGAAATAAACAATTTTATATATGGTGATAAAATTCAATACTCTACAAACTTTTATATGCCAATCAATTTTAAGTGTATAAACAGTTTCATTTAAAGAGGTGAAATTTACTATCTAAGTGTAATTATCAATACGGTCATTAAATGCAATTAAAAAATCCATTACTTGTATTTCAAAAATTATTTGCATCTCCAAGATTATAAACTCAATCATGTAGTGAATATTATTAATGGTAATGAAATAGGTTTCACACTAGATTCCTCTTTAGTGTCATTTCTAGAAAGGTTTCTTTTTTTCTCAGAACATGAGGAATAATTTTGATATAAAAACTCATTTGATTTATTACATGTGATTTGATAAATTATTATGTTTTACTAGTATCAAACATGGAATTCATAAAATTTAAAAATGATACCTCAAAATAACAAAGGACCTAGTTTATTAATTGGGATACACTATATTGAATTATATAGTTTTTGAAATATCTTATAATTCTGTCTTTAGGGCTTTATAGAAGTGGTTTCAGCTAGATGATTGAGATATTCCAAGAATCATCCTTGTTAACATGATTCTAGGGAAATGATTTATTCTAATGAGGTCATTCTTAATGAGAATAAGCGTAATGAGGCTAATTTTTTCTATTCTACTCCTTGGTTATAGTGGTTTTCTACAATAATGTTGGAGGTGTATTTTTTAGCCTCAATTATAATACCCATGAGGTGATGTTGTACATAAATTATTCTTATCACTTAATGATTGACAGTGAAAACATCCTTGTTCACTAATGAAGCATGGGGTAAAAGAGACTGATCAGATGGATGTGTTCTATATTTATTAACTACCATGAGATTTGGTGTCTCATTTGAGATTCTCTTCACCACTATAGTTTGGGTTTATTTTCAGGAAAACAATGGTGTATCCTCCACTTGGATTCCCAGTAACAAATTTATCCCCTTTGAACACTTTTTTAACAATGTATTTAAAATTTTAGATAAATAATATGAAAATAAAAGATCAGATGTTAGGTGATAATCCCTATTTCAATATTTATTCTTTATGAGATATAATAAATACATCCCCTTGTCAAAAAAATATTAGGTGAGTGTACTGAGCCACATAATCTTTAATTGATATGGTTCCTTCTTTCCGATGAAAGAATTTTATCATTTTCAATGGTAGTAAGGTGTAAAGATATAATTTTTAGACAAATAGTTCTTTAATAACCACCCAATAAATTCCCAAATCTAGAATATATTGAATAGGTAAGCATCAACACTTAAAACCCATGTTTTCAAGAATATATGTCACTAGATTCACTATAATTTCATGTAGAGTTATAGGGAATTAAAATGTTTTATTTATTCTAAAAACCCATACTTCTACTTTCCCAAATATTTAATCACATAGAAATACTCGTGGACTCTAAATTTGAAGTTTTTGTGATCGAAATACATCATGAGGTTCTTATCCCATGTTTCAAGGTCAATTTCCTTTAATACTTTCATGATAATTTGGAAATTCTATTCGTTCACATGTACTTACAGTGGTGTAATGCCCTATAATTTTAAAGGGTTAAAGGCTAAATGATATTACCCATGTCAACATAGTCCAAATTTCACTTTAGGATCCTACCTAATTATAACACCAAAGTTATAAGTGATTCTCATAGTGTAGTGATTAGGATGGGTGACCTCTGGGGAATATCCTTAGGGTGTGTTTAAGTGAGCAAAAAGAACACTAAAAAAAGTGTTTTCTTATATAGAAAATAATTACAAAATGCTTTGTTTGAGCACATGGGTGGGACTAAGCTAGGGGAACATGTGTTTATGTGGAAACTAGAGGTTCCTTATAAACTAGGTCCTGATGACCATGTTAGGGTATGGTGGATGTGTTATCTGTGAGTCCCAATTGCTAAATTTTTATAAGATAATAAACTGATCCATAAGTGTGGTACCAATTCTTTGGTTGAGATGTAGGGTCAAAAATAATTACGATGTGCTCTAAGGGGGTGGTGGGTGAATGTAAAACCCCAAAATGTTAAAGTGTTAAAATGATAACTGATATTATAAAATTCAAAAAGGTGAAGATTTATTTCTAGGGGCATGTCTGATTAGAACTCCATAGTTAAGAATGCTTGGCTGGGAGTAGTGATCATGATGGTTGACCACTAAGGATGTTTCTCATTTTGTTTTTGAGTTGGGATTAATCAAAATGATTAAAAAATTATTTTATTGTGGAAACATGCATTAGTTTTATGATTAGATTGGGCTTTTAGGTGGGCACCAGCTAGGGGAGCACATGTCATTGAGGCAACTAGAGGTATCTTGTGGGTCGAGACCTGATGACCATGTTAAAGTATTGTTTTTATGATATCATTGGTCCCTAATTGTTATAGGTGGAACCAATTTATCATGGTAATGTCTTGATTGTTTATATTCCTCTTAAATTATTAAATTATTTCAATGACCAATGATACAATATCATTCAGTACATATCATTTTTAAAATTTTGGTTATAAATTTTATTAAAATCCTGAAAACAAGTTATATGATATAATTTCAAAATATAGAATTATAAATAATATAAGAATGATGAAATAATTATCATATAAATTTTTATAACTGCATGTCACTCTATTATCATCAGGTAACACCATAATGATTATATAAAAACTTCCCTATAAGTTTTTCCAAATAATATAATACTTGCACTACGTCAGTCACATGAGGATCAGTGTAATGATACTATTTATATATTTTAATGTAATAAATTTTAGGCCCTTATGCATAATCTCTTGGATATAAATTGAAGAACCAAATAAAATTGCTAAAGTTTCTGAAATCATGGCTCAACATTATTTTATTTTGGAAGATTTAGAGCTATTTTTAAACTAGTTAAAATTTCATGGCTAAAAAGGTTGTAAATAAATGACTGGGGTTTAATGTGAAAAATGTGGGACAATTTTACCGATATAAATCACTCACAAACCCAAAAATAAATATTCCATAATAGAACTTCCATATATAATTAATGAAACTGGAAAACCCAACTCCATAACATAACCAGACCATAGTTAAGTCACGAAAATATAAGGTTCAAAATAGATGGTTAAAAATGGATATTTAATATAATTCCCATGGTGTTATAGTGCCACTACCCTATACATCTAGACTCGATGAATATCTAAATCTCCAACTCTTACCACCCATGATGATAGAATTACTAAGATCTACTATAAATTAATGAAATCAATTCCTTACCTATATCATTATAGGTATATTTGAATTTTAAAACCTAAGAAATTAAATTTATTCCTTTAAAATAAATTGAATCATTATATATCCTACTTTACACACAACCTTGAGTTTTAATGATCTATAATATAATATATCCTTTATAACCTAATTCTTGGATTGGAGGGTATGAATAGGATTAACCAAATTAGGGAATATATAGAGAAGTTTTTAATTAATTCAAATGTATTTATTAATTCTTATGAAATAATCAAAAAATTAAAATAAATTCATTTTTAGGATTAATATGTTACATGGTGCTGTGAATTTTTATATAAAAAATATATTTATTACAATTTAAAAATTTATTTAATTTAATTTAATTTTGATTTATAACTAACCATTTTTACCTTAGTTATCTAATGGTTATTAATGGAGATAAAATCCTTTGATGGTAAAAAGTGATAATTTTCATAAAATTGTTTTTGTGTGTGCAATGTGTTTTTTTCATAAAAATTAAATATATCACTATTGATAAATGATTTTAATGAAATGAATCAAATATATATTATTATAAAATATTTTACCATTCATTTATTATTTTACTATTATAGAAAATAAAATATATTTTGTTTGATGCATAGAAAAGAATTTTTCTAAAAATGGTTTTCTTTTTATTTTTCATGTTTATTTGATAATAAAATTCAGTTACTTATTGGAAATGAATTTTATAGAATGGATTAAAATTTTGAATTATAATTTAAAAAAATTAATTATTATACCTTAATTTTTAGTCAGGTTAATAGTATAATCAGTAAAAAATTAACCTGGTTAGGGTTCAAATGATTTTATTGGGGGTTTAAATAAGGATAAGGATACCAATGGGAAAAAATTTTATAAATCATTTTATTTGAACAAATTTTGATGGTATCATATCATAAATTATAAATCATGTCATTTTCATTTCACATAAATAATAATTTGACTTTATAATGTCTGGATCATTTGATTAATCCCATCTGTATCATTCCCCTCACTTATAAATGGGAATCACTTATCTTCCATTATTCAAGTAGTTTTAGCAATCTATCAAACCTAAAACAATCCCATAAACCATTCTATATTCCTTAAAATTAATTGTGGGATCTCCTACTTACTCTAGGACCATCCTATAAAGGAATAAGTTGTACGACAAAATAGGTCTATCAAATAAGTGGTAATCATCTTACCAAACTATTTTGATGTATATTTCTTCTTATAATTACACTCAATATATTGTATAAATATAAAATCATTAATATAGTTTCATGAAAATAATAAGATTTAATTATTATTATTTGATAACTATTTTTCATCTTATTTCTATCAAATATAATATAAAATCATCACTCGTGCATTCGTGTGGGCTTCCCCCTATATATAGCAATATTTTTCATTTTCCGTAACCACTTCACATTGGTGGGTATAATAATGTATTTAATAAATATATATGATATTTTTTATAAATGTATAATTATTTAATGATACGATATTATTTATATTTCATTCTGTATTTCATTAGAAAAAAAATAGTGTTAGTGCATACGTACTAACAATCGTCACCATAAATGATGTAATTAAATTTTATATATCTACATTTTATGGAAGTTTAAAAATATGTATATAATAAATATATATATATATATATAAGTTATTTATATAATGATTAATATTAGAGATATGATATAATTATTATCAATACACAAGGATCATCATTGTTAAACCAAATCTTACGTCAAAACAAAGCTATTAACAACAAAAATGATATTGATAATGAAAATTTATTAATGAATGAGGGATAAGATGTTTTTTGTAAACCATGTATCAAATTATAAGTGTAGATATATATATTTTATATAATTATAATAAAAAATACTATATATGAGTTATATTTGGTAATTAATCACTCTTTAACAGAGGTAAGGGTTCCTCATCTCATTTTTTTTCTGTGAAACATATTCCATATTCAACACTTGATTCAATCATGTGGTGTATATGATACCCGTATAATAAAATATATCCTAAATATATTTATAGTAATGTTTTTTAAATTTTATTATGAAGTTATTTCTTTTAGAAGGTTATGATTAAAATGTTAGGAATATAGTATGAGTTTTTTGTTACAATATCACTTTTTACCAGGAACGATTTTGCTTAAATTTAAAAGCAAGAAATTATATGATCCCTCCCTAAAATAAAAAATTTCATTTCATATCCAATATTTATTTCAAGAAATTAAATGTTTTATTTATTTTCCTCTATCTATGTACTCAAATGATGAAATTAGATTTTTTAAATAAAACCAACATTATTTCTCTCTTCGGTTGAGATAATTTTCCTTCCTTGTATACATTTTATTTACAATGATTTTTATAATTTTTATAAAATTATCCAATGATTTTTCAAAGGAAATTTCTCCCATTTTTTAATTTATATATAATTTTTTTTAAAATATTATTGTCTTTTTACAAACAAGGAACTATTTACCAAATTTTTTAATAAAATCTCTTTTTTAATTTGTACCACACAAATGATGTTTATGGTAGTATTGAAATATCATAACATTGAATCTATCATTACATTTTTTCTTGGTTCTTTAAAAAAATTGTTTGCAAAAAATTTGGAAAAAATTATACTATAATTATTTAATTTGAAAATGAAAATGGTATTTAACTAAAAAACATCTAGTGATCTTTTAATGTAGTTTCCATATCTGAAAAATCCATTGATGTTACTTATGTTTCACAATAGATATGATCCAATGAAACAATATTTATTAAACCATTGGATAGTTTATTATTATGTTACAAAATATTGATGAAACTCCTCTTCATTTTCATAGGTTACGTAATAAAAATGATAAATATTTCATTGTCATGTTCCATCCATATATAAATTTATGATTATGTGATGGGTGGGTCATGAAATCCCTCTACTTGATTGTATAATGTTCAAATTTTACTAGAACAATAGCTACATTAGATTTTATCCTTGGCCCAAAGGTCTATACTCTGGAGGTTTTACGGAGCCCAATTGAAGGTATGCATCATGTTATCCAAAGATCAAAGAGGGTTTTTGGGTGGTTTTCCAAAACTCAACGAGAAATATTGTCTTTTTTAGATAGTCATGTTAAAGGATTTATATGATTATGATTATGCCACTCTTTATTAAACTTTATTATGAAATGATCATCTTGGAAATATATATTATCATCCTTTTGACCATTAATTCGTTTATGATTCAGGTATTATTAAGTTACAAGTCCATATTTCATGATTATGGTTTATGAATTTTTTTTTTGGTATTAAATTGATTATATAATATTATTATAACCTCCTTATTCTATTATTCTATCAAATTATTAATGATTTATATCTCCCAAGTTTACCCCTACTAAGTAACTAAGATCATTATTTATTATTTTTTCTTTCCTCTGATCATGAATAATTTTTTAATTATGTTATGTATAAGATTATTACAACATGTTTAGAACATTATTTGAGATTATGAAGATCTTTGATGAAATAAGGTGACAATTTGTCTCATCTATAAAGAAACTCAATAATTATTGTCCATTGGAATGGATTATTGAAAAATTTAATTAATATTCATCTAAAACCTTACATGTCATGAACCATATTGAATACCCTGGTACCATAACACCTAAGATAGCCCTGAAATACCCATATGGTAATTATTAATCCCCATGGGTTGGAGACTATCACCATGCATCATACATAATAATGGTGAGAATGGTTTTTCCCCACAAACAGTTGATGAAACAGATACAATTCAGTATGCTCAATAGAAATATCCGTAGGGATAATAGTATCAAAATTAAAATGGGCATATAAACCATAATTAAAACCAAAAAGTAACAAAAAAAATAAAATAAAATAAAACTCAAGTCCCAATGGACATAGGAATCCAAACCCAGCGATTGATGACCACCACCTCTATGAGGTTATTTTTCCTTACATGATCCTAGAAAGATTAAATCTACAAACACCCAAAGGCATAGGTAGGGTGTGAGATAAAATCATATTAGGGTATCACCAAGGATTACATGTTAATATACCACATTAATTGACCAAATAATGTTTTCAATTTTAAATAAAAAATAATGGAATTACAAAATTATATTTAAAACAAATCATGCTTTATAATTCTATTGAAGGAAATTTTTCAAACAATGCCTTAGTAAACTATTTTAATAAAATTGTTTATATAAATTCCCTATGAATTTTTAAAATAGTTTACAAACAATGGAGTATATAAAAATAATCACAATTGAGAAACATGGTCATCTTATAAGAGGTATGATAGTTCTAGTTTATGGGATCCTCAGACAATCGAATGTGTGATCATGGGAATAAGTGTACGCACGTCCCTCAGACACTGGTCAAAGAGGACTCATCACTATCCCATTGGGGATGTGACCTGTTGAATTATGTTTTATAACAGTTTTAAAGAGTCATTAGAGTGTTGTCCCAAATAACTCACTAACTACCTAGGATTCTAGGTTCTCAAACAAAAATAAATAATAGGAAATTTATCTCAAAACTATTCAAAATAAAATTAACCCAATTCAATATTCCAATTTCCATTTATAAAAAATATGTATTTAATACATTCATGATTTTTTAAGGATAAACCTAACTATGGTACTTGTTAAAACAATTTAATAAATTTTTCTCAAATAAAAATTTGAAACCATTTTCAAAAATCAATTTCAGACTTAATTCCTTATTTTAATTTCACAATTTACATCAAATTTTACAACTACACCCAAATTCATTGAAATTGTTGTTTCACGCAAATTTCATGTCCAATAAAAATATATACCAATTAAATGGTAATTATATTTTCCAAAATATAAATAAAATCAATTTAATTTATAACCATAAATTTAGAGTTAAATCAATTGGCCTATATTAAACAGAACCACCTACCAAAACAATTAGATCATGTATCACAATAACTATAACCATAAACTCCAATAAAGAACATCATCAATGAATATCTGATAATCAAACCAATATTCAAGATCTAAAACAATGGAGATTTGATCCTACAATAACATGGATATTTATCAAACCCTAATGAGGGGAGATGAAGAGAACAGGTGAGATGAAATGGGTAATGAATTATTACTAGGAAAGGATTTAATGATAATCTCCTAGCATTGATACACCATGGAGAGGGATTTAGAGGAAACAAAAATTAGTTCTTGGGAGCTCCAAATACCTAATAAATCATCGAACCCTGAGTTATGGTCTACTGAGGGACTAAATGGAGGTTTAGGAAATTTTTAAACAATTTATAAATAATTAAATCCCAAACACACAATTAGATGGGAAGGGTTTCATGGATTGTATAGCTTTAAACCCCTATTATGGTGTTGAATAGTTTCTCCTTGGTCGGTGAAAATTTTGGAAAACTGTGCACCAACTGTAAAAACCCTTACTTCCAATGATTTTATGGTTTTCAATAGTTGGGTTCATGGTTTGGGAAAATCTTGTTCCAACTATGAAAAAACTAACAACCTTCTAAAGTTAACCAAATTTCCCCCAAATTGCCCCTAAACCAGACCCAAACAAAGATTGATCAAAATAGGGGATGTGGAGTACCTAAAATAGTAACAAGATTTTACAGCCTCCCATCCAAAGAAACATTTTATCCCAATATTTCCTATTAAGAACCTACCATTTCAAAACTATGATGCCACTTTTATCTCATCAATGCCACAGTATCTCACATCTCATGAGTATTATAACAATGATTTCATAGCACTCAAACCAATGGTATCATACAAATAAGAAGTACCTTGGTTTTAGAATCAATAGTCTTGACTGGATTCTCAGTTAAGGGTAAATCAGGCTCCAAAAAAGAGCACTACTACTCAGGACATGAGATGGATCATAAATATATCGAAATAGTGGATGCCCTAGACCCAACTATGAAGTAATTTTTATTACCATATCATGTGTACCATTAGTTATACATGATTTTATCTTACTATTATAGTGAAAAAAAATTCATCCACAATAATAATCATAATATCCAAAGATTAATTGTCGTATCGAGAGGTTATAAGAGATCCCAAACTATAGTGAGAACCCTGAGATACTATGAAATTAATCTTAAATATATGTTCTATAGTCTAGAAACATCTTACTGACTGGGCCTAGTTGATGTACAATGTCAGTATCCGTAGGTCGCTAGTCGTTGTTATGACTATCCTTATCTCTTTAGGGGCCATGATGGGTTGCTAGACTCTGCTCTTGTTCTGTGCATTTATTCACTACTATCGAGATAAGGGCCTGGTGGGTCACACAAAATATTGTATTCAAGAATCCCCCCTATTCAGTCAAATAGGTATATGGTCATGGTGGGCCCAGCCCCGGGGTCTGAGTGTTGTCCCAAGTATCGATCACCTACAGAATTAAATAAATTCATTAATATTCAAGTTATGAATATTTGGGATTCAATTTATTTAATGTATTTACAATTTTAGTAAATAAGAGAAAATATTAATCAAATAAATATTGCTTTAATATTCAAGGTTTGTTTAATATTAAGCGGGATAGCGAGTCGAGTTAAATGGATTGGGTTTTATCACCTAATATATTTAATATATATTACAAGTATGTAATAAAATAATAAATATTAATAGTGCAGTTTAGTTCGTCAAAATAATTTACTTAGTGGACATTTAAATAAATGGGGTCTGGGGAACCCCACTGGGTATTTCTCAACTCCACTATAAATATATGAGGAGGCTCTCTCTTATGTTGTGAAATTCACTATTCATTCATTCCATATAATGAAATCTAGAGACTCTCTCTCCTACCACTCTTTAGAGGGAGAACCTATTTATCCAAGAAGCTAGGATCAAGATTTCTCTTTAGTGTCGAAGGAAACTCGATGCGGTGATCATCGAGACATCGAATGCATCGTCGGATCTCCGTGCTAGCACCTAGAATTTGAATATCGATTCTCCTACGGGTTTTCGAAGTCTGTGTGGATGATCTAGAGGGTTCCATATTCAGATCCTTCAAGCGATATCACCATCGACGATTTGTAGTCAACTGCATCTTCATATTTGAAACATGTACGTTTTCCTTTTATTTTCTCCTCCTTATAGTTTACACAAGATCCTTTGACTTCTTATGGGCTTGAATCATCAGGGTCAACAAGTATCATTGATCCTCCAATGAAAATTTTAAAATTCCCACCCCCCGGCATTTATTGTAGGCCCCATAACCTAATAGTGGTATCAGAGAGATTGTGTATATTTTCTCAGCCTAGAAAATTAAATTTTCATTACAATTATGTAGAGGGTTCAAAAACGGTCTGATCGGTTCAAACCACTTATCATCTGATCTCGAAAGTCCATGTTATGTCCATTTTAAATTTTTGGATTGGATCGAATTCGTGATTTGATTGTGGGTATTAAATATTAATCATTCCAAAGGATTGATCAAGATTAGATCGTTCATCGAATATGATTAAAATTATATAAATATATATATTTGAATAATTTTCATAATAATTGTATTATTATAATGATATTTATTTTATTATTATTATAATATAATAATAATAAATAATTATTTTATGATAATAATTTTATTATTATTAATTTTTAAGGCTCTTTGAATATCCTTTAGAAATAAATGTTGTGTATAATTTTTTTATGAAGACTTTACTCAATTTAAAAATGGGAGTAAGAAGACTTCAAAGGAAGTCTTCATTTAAAAAAACTAAATAGAAAAGGTGGGGTATATTCGTAAAAAGAATATAAAAAAAGGGGGGTCATGGACCCCCTAGCTCGGATTCCAGGAGACGCCATAGGTGGTGTAGCCCTCTACCTCCAGATCTTTGCCGAATGGCTCACAAGACCACCCAGCCTGCCTTCCTCCTAGCCACAGTGGCTCCTCGTCCAACTTCGGTCCACAACCACCTGGCCGACCCTGCCCCGGTGCCACCCCAACCAGCTGTCTGCCTTCCCCGAAGTCGCGTCCTGCTCTCGCGACAAGCCGACCATCCTGGTCATCTTCTCCTAGCATCGCGCCACCACAGTCCAGCGTCCGACTCCTTGTAGTGGCTTGCAATAGCCTGCTGCCCTCCCGAAGACAACACTCGGCCTTTCCGACCTCTCCCTATGCTATCCGTACGACCCATTGTTGTCGAAAAAACCCCTCTCTGGACAAGCCACAGCGCTAGCCACCTAGACCCGATGTCCCCCTACTATCGTGCACCTGCACCAGGCATGGGTCTCCCCACAGTTGCCCTCGGTAGTATAGCTGCAGCCCCACACCCCTCCGCTCTGGAACCAGCCGGTCGCCACAGAATCAGACTGCCGCTATCCTTCAGGTCGGAAAAATATCATTCCAGACAACCCTAATGTGACACCATGGGTAGTTCCGCCAGCTTCCTTGCATCACGGCCAGTTCTGAAACTAGGCCACCACCGGACCAGGGTCACGACCCCTAGTCGTAGATCCCGAACACTCCCTCCCTTCTTGAGGTTCATCAATCGCAACCGATGAGCTACCATTTTTCCTATAAGTAATCTTTACGCAGAGTAATTTTAGCCTCAAAACAGTCTGGGCAGACCTTCCCAACCAAATACTGGTTTGGGCGGATCAGTCCGACCCAATTTGGCCCTGCGCGGGTTTGGCTAGACCCACAGGCTTTGATGTCGTTTTTCGGGGACGGACTAATTTAAATTAAATTAATTAAAATTAATTTTGATTAATTATTTTTAATACTCAAGGATATAAATTAATTTAATTTTGGCATAAAAAATAAATTAATTAGTGGACCGATGATTAGTTAAATTATTTGAATTTATTAAATTCATTTACTTTAATTTAAATAACACTCATACTTAATTAATGAATTTTAATTTTATTTCCCTTTATTTTACCCGTCTATTGGTCTTGAGCATCGAATCATGTATATTTCTTTTATTTAATTAATTAATTGTGTATAATGATTGTAATTAATTAAATAGAAAATAGATGTTCTGTGAAATGTCTTTATTTTTGGTTGAAATGTTGTACGGCATCTACGACCAATTTACTTGATTTACATTTATACTCGAGTCCCCCTCACATGCGCGCGAGTAATTTTGTACTTCGAATGAGGACAGCGAACGGCATAGACGACGCTATATGTGACATTAACCCTGCCAAGAATAGGTCGTGTACATCGATCAAGATGGAGTATGATGGAACGTGGATCCCTCCAAGAAGAGGCGTTACTACAAGACGAGACGTAGGTTCTCTCCAAGACAAGGAGATACTCTAGAAGCAAAGAAAACATACAAGATGAGGGAAAGCTACATTTTGAGTCAGGATTCAACTTAGGTATGATGACCTTAGGTTGTTTCGATGATCAAGACCATTCGGGTATCAGTTTACCTTTATGCATTTATTTATGATTTTATGAATTTTATAATAGCAGGAAAATACATAAAATAACAAATAATAAAATGCATAAAGAAGCTACGTATGTTTTTCTATTAAATTTCTGTTTGTGAGCACGACAACATAGATGAACAAGTTTTATAGAAATGGATTACATTCATTGAGAGAGAAACACAAAACCCTCAAAAAAATAAGTCACAACTTCCTTCCATCATTCAAGTTTGAAGAATACCAGTTGTATGAGGTGTCGGTCATGCCATAGATAAGGGTGAATCTTACTACTAGAGAGTTCTTATTAGGAAGGTGAGGAAACTTTACTAAAATTTCAGCAAAGAAATAGCCATAGCTATCTCGTTGCAATTTTATAGGAAATCATTGTGTAAATCTAGTAATGATTTTTGGAAGCTAGGACTTCACTCTATAGATCAAGGAATCGCGAGTTAATGTGGTTGGCCAACCAAATGCCTACCTTGGACCCTCCGAGTAGTGGTGTAAATATAGCTTATAGACTATGAGGGTGGGTCATGGATCCTTTCCACTAGAATACTCAGGAATATTCTGATTCTAATATAGAGGGTTCATAGAATTCAATAAATTAGCGGGAGACATTTAATGATTAAATAATCAATTATGTATAAACTGGTAATCACATAAACCTAAATTCTTCTAAAGTTTATTTGTAGAGAATGGAAAGTAATACTACAGTAAAACTGCAATAAATATTAGACAATGTTAATGTCTAAACATTGAATTAATTTCCGAAGAGTAGTATAGGTGCTTGTGAAAATTACTACTGTATCAGAAATTCAAGGTGTTTGTGTCCCAACCTATTAAGCCACCTCAAGAAGTGAGGGTGTAAACGTGCTTACAGAAGACTCGTGAATCAAGCATAAGATGGTTATTTCATGATAATAGAATCAATTTCTGATGTTAGTTGTGATGTCTACATCATGACATGGATGATGATATGTGTTGCCTCATCTTCAAGAAATTTCAAAGGAGAAAGCGAAGCTAAATTTGAATGTAATGATTGCACTCGGTTTGTGTAAAGTGAAAGACAGTCCACAATAATTCATGTCATCGCATTCTTATACCTTATACACCCAATTACAATAGTTTCTTTTAAGGATACAAACAAACTGTATAGAGTAAGAATTTTATTACATTTAAGGTAAAATTCTCCAAGTGATAAGAATATTAAAGGTAGAACAACCTTTTGTTCTTATGGTGAATATATTTAATGAAAACGCGAAGAGGCCTATGGAAAGTTATTCCAAATGCACCTTCATCATGTCCTTCAATGAAAATAGGTTGTTTATTTAATAGAATGTTATCTGCAATACATAATGAAATAAATCTGTGGAAGTTTAAAAAAATCAATGAACTAAAATACAGGAAGCAAGTACCTGCTTCTCGTTCAGTTTATATTCATCAAATATAGTACTATTTTATCACATACTTCTTGGCTATTAAATACAACATTCTTTTCACATATATTTATTGAAATATAGTAACAAGGTAAATATAGAAACATTACTAGGAGTAAGGTGTCTTCTCCAAGAAGATGAGAAATGGTGATTCCTAAGTCAGCGGTGATAAACACATATCTTCTAATTTCCAAGTGATTGATTCAAATTGAACAAGTTTTAGAGTATAACCAAAACATTTATCACACATACACGTTTTGGAAATAATGATCCATTATTCCAATTTCTAGAATAAATGTAGTTTATGGTAACATACTCAATGAATAGATCACTGATACTTGATTCAATGGCAATACATGAAGAATATAAAATGTAAGACCTACCCAATTGTGGAAATATAGTTCTTTGTCAAGTAATACTAAAATTTTACATAAATAATATACCTATTAAGGTATTTAGGCATGGCACAACAAAACACCTTTCGTATTATTGACATCTTTAGTTGAGACAAAGAAATCCTTTAGAAATAAAGGTATGCCAAAAAGCTTCTGAAGGTAGTTCAACAAGAGAGTGTGAACTATTCCATGGGAAAGCTAGAGGTAAAGATACTTCATATGATTATTTTAAGCTATTAAGGAATGTAATAGTGAATTATATACATGTTCATAAGATATAAGTTTCTTCGGATCGGCATGCCGATGAATATCTTTACTATGAAATCATCAATCATGATAATGTAGCATGGATTAATTCCTAAATTCATGTTACCTTATCTAAATCAGCATATTGGTGTTCATAAAGAGCATGGACGAAGAATTCTTACATGTTTACAATGGTCAAAAAACTGTAGCGTGGAGGAATTCCTAAATGCACATTTTATAAATCAAAGTTATGATGTAAGTTGTATCAATGTTGAAACTTGCAGTAACATCCATTAAATTTTAATATTTTTGGTTTGAAAATAATGGCATAAACCCATTACCAATATTCCAACTAAAATGATAAATGGATATCATACATGTCATATTATGATGAATCCATTTTCTCATAGGGAATGTTAAATATGGAAAGTGTTTGTTCAGTATTAAACAAACATGTATCAAGTTAAACATGTTGTGCATCTAAGGTAATTATCCTAATTATTTCTTTAGATATTACCTAAATCCCTAACATAGAAAATTTGTAGTCAATTAATAGAATACATTTCTATATAAGGCTACAAATCTCTATTAGATATAGTGGTATCTGAATTTACTTGGACTTAGTCAATGATCGAGATGCACAAATGGTTGGAATAGGAAAAAGTTCCACAAGTACATGTGGAATATGCATGTTCCAAAGACACATACTACGTAAGAAGAATAAAACCATGGTGATGGTTTTATATTCACCGTGTCTGGTGATATATTATACATTGATAATAATAAATCCTACATGTAAGTAGTATATAAAAATTAGCTATGATTGACAAGATTAATTAAAATTAAATAATGGATTCCATGTATCAAATTGCAAATGGGCTTATAAATCGAATACTGCAATGGGTATTCAAATTAGAAGATACATGGATGTTATAAAATTGGTACCGATAAGGATCGATTGATTATTCCAATTCGGTATGCCTAAATCCATTAAAATTTTTACTTTCCATAGCTAACTTCTATGATCATTAAATTGGTCATTTGATGTCAAGATAATCTTTCATGTATGGTGTCTATACTACGCAACCAGAAAGTGATGATGACATCATAGGGTTCCACTGAAGGTTTCAAGTTACTGAAATCCATTTCTTGATTAAAGTAAGAAAAAAGACATTAGAGAATTCATTTCAAATGCATCTTTTCCTTATATTTACCAAAGGTTAGTGGGAGCGCCAATGTTTTCCAAGAGAAATATGTTTAGCAACATATGGAAAACAGATCATGGTCTTACAGTTATATTAGATTAGAATAAAATAAATTCTCTAATGATTGACTTAAAGTAGCTACCTGAGTTCTAGGGAACAGGATCTACTGAGGTAGATCCATAGGTTTCCATGTCCGAGTCAGTCATACATAAAGTGACATTTTATTGAAAAATACAAGTTGGAATAATTCAATTTTAGAATTGTTTCCGATGTGACATGGAATAATATCTCCAGGTTGGCATGTTCGGAGCATGGGAAGAGAATAAAGCTGTGAATTGAGTTTCATACGCTTCATCAATGGATCAATCTCATATGCCATATTATGTACTATAATTGATATTTCCATGATATTATTTATTGTAGGTGGATAAAAATTATATCTATGAGCACTTCAAGTTATTAAATCAGAGATATCATCTTATAATTCGGCGAGTAAAAATGTTATGTGTCTGGTATATAGATAATAATGTATACTAATCAGGGAGGAACAGAAAATTGTAGTCCTTAGATCAAGTTGGTCTAGTATCACAGTTAGGCAAAGGTTATGAGCGATTTAATATCATAAAATATAGTGGTATCCACATCTACAAATAACAAGTACGTTATAGCTTCTAAGGTAGCTAAAAAGTTATAAATAAAATTATTTTTTCCAATTCATGGATTCACACCTAGTGAGAAAATTACTATCATAATGTAAATTATGATATTCTTACTAGCCATGTTGTTAAGTTATGACAATGGAAAAAACTGATATACATGGGGATACCATCTCTTGAGAAGTTCCACTCAAGGAGATGAGGTTTCATATAGCTGATATGACACCGGTGAAAACATGGTAGGCCTAGTAGTTAAAGCCATTACTTAATAGAAGCATGATTTTTATCATATTAGTAGCTAACAAGTTGGATCTGTGCAAGTGGGAGTGTTGAAATAGTGGGTGTCCTAGACTCAACTATGCAGTACATTTGATTACCATATCATGTTTACAATTAGTTATACATGAAGTTATCTAACCATTATAGTGTAGACTTCTCTGCATCTACTATTGTAATGGAAATGTCTAAAGATGAATTTTCGTATCAACGGGTTATAGGATATCGTAGACTATAATGAGAACCTAGAGATACTATGACATTAATCATAAATATATGTTCTATAGTCTAGATACATCTTACTGACTGGACAGAGTAAATGTATGAATATCTAGTGTTGGGGGATCATAATCATTGGGACTTCTTCTCATGAAGTTCTCACTAGGTGATCTCTAGTAATGAGATCATGAGGACATGCCCACCAATAAGAACACCACATGTTTTGGGTGTCATTGGTTGTTCCAATCTATAAACATGTGTATTGGTCTCCTGACATGAGATCATTACCAATGTGTATCATTTTATTACGTACTTTGATGCTAAGAGAAATCCATGGTATTGAAATCATGGAGAGGTTGCTTATGTTGGGTGCATCATTGGTGGTATGACATTGGTTGAATGGTCAAGAAATGATTTGTCGCTTACATGTTTAGGAAGTTGTATATCTCATGCCTGGTTGACCAGTGTGGTGGTGCCTTCTTAAGTATTTGGCCTATGTAGTACAAAGGTAAATCCATCCGAATAGAACAAAAAATAATAAAGTGAGATAAGGGCTATGACAATTGTGTGTGTCTTACTTTTTGAGATATTTAATGAAAAAGAGATTATAGTACACAGTTTGTGTTTGTTGGTTGGTAGTCATTTCTATGACTATCCTTATCTCTTTAGGGACTATGATGGGTTTCTAGACTCTGATCTTGGTCTGTGGATTTGGTCACTGCTATAGAGATAAGGGCCTATAGGGTCACACACAATATCGTATTCAAAAATCTGCCTTATTTAGTTGAATAGGTATATGGGCACGGAGGGACCCACCAGGGGGTCCGAGTGTTGCCCAAAGTATCGATCACCAAAAGAATTAAATAAATTCATTAATATTCAAGTTACAAATATTTAGGATTGAATTTTTTTAATTTATTTACAATTTTAGAAAATACGAGAAAATATTAATCGAAAGAATTTTATTTTAATATTCATGTTTCATTTGATACTAAGCGGGACAGTGAGTCGATTTAAATGCCTATAGTTTTATTGCATAACATATTTTATATACATTAAAAATATGTGATAAAATAAAAACTAATATTGGCACAGTTTAGTTCATCAAAATTATTTATTTAGTGGGTGTTGAAATAAATGGGGGGCGGGGATTCCAACCTGGTATTTCTCAACTCCACTATAAATATAGGAGGATGCTCTCTCTTATGTTGTACAATTCAATATTCATTCATTCCATGGAATGAAATCTGGAGCCTCTATCTCCTCCCACTCTTTAGATAGAGAACCTCTTGTCCAAGAATCATGGATCAATATTTCTCTTTAGCATTGAAGGCATCTCGATACGGTGATCATCAGGACGTCGAAAGCATCATCAGATCTCCACGCTAGCACCTAGAATTCAACGATTAACACTCCTATGGGTTTTTGAGGCGCGAGTGGATGATCTAGAGGGTTCCCACGTTTGATATTTCAAGAGATGATTTCCATAGATGATTTTTAATCGACCTCAGCTCTAGATTTAAAATAGGAACATTTTAATTTTATTTTGTTCTCCTTATAATTTACGCGAGATCCTCAAACAAAATATGCTCTCTAAGTTTCGATAAATTGAACTCGTTATGTATTGATGTAAAATTTGATATATGTGAAAAATAGTAAGACACTTTCCCCACTTTCTCAACAAACTCAAAAGGTCTCAAAAAATAAGGACCAAGTTTCCCTTTCATCCCAATCTATTGATGGCCCAAACAGAGTGAACCATTCAAGAACACCTAGTCATCAACTGAAAATTCCAATGGTCTAAGATGATGATCAATATAAGGCATACACCAGATTTTTTCCATCAACATTCTCTGGATAATTAACTGAATATTTTTTTCATCTCTAGAACCCAACTCAGTACAACCAAGGAATACTCACTAATCTCTAACCAACACAACGAAGATTTACAAGGTCGTTCATTAAATTCCTCAAAAGGAGTCATCCTTACCATGGACTGGTAACTATTATTATAGGGAAACTCAAATGGTGCCAAATGGTCATGCTAAGCCCTGCCAAAATAGAGGATGTAGAAAAGAAGCATATCTTCAAGAATCTGAAAAACAATTGTTTTCTGTCCATCCAACTTCATATGGTATACCATATTTTAATGGAAATGAGATCCCAGTGCCACCTGATGGTCTCTCCAAAATTTTGAAGTAAAATGAGGTACCCAATCAATGACTATTGTAGATGTAACTCTGTTAAAATGAACAATCTCTTTCATAAATAGATTTCCCAGCTTCTCAACATTGGTTTTATCAATAATAAGTAAGAAGTGATCTAATTTAGTCATCTAAACAATCACAACCCATATCTCATTATTTTTTTATGTGTATGAAAAAAAACCCCACCCAAAATTCCAAAGATACCTCATCCCACTCCCAAGTTGGTACAGGAATTGGCTGAAGAAAACTTGAAGGTCTGTAGTACTCATCCATGAACTGTTTCCATGTATAAAAATGAGTGAAAAATTACCAATGACCAATATCATACCTGGACACAAGAATAATCATCTAATTCCATAGATCATATTTTTTGTTCCTAGGTAAACTACCCTCTAAGAATTATGGAAATAAACAGTAACAGCTTTTCTCACCACAAATAGTACAACAAAACGATACTGAAAATATAAAATACCCTCGAAGGAGAATTAACATTCAGAAATAGTATCCCATCCATAAAGGGAGTCTTTAATGTTTTTTAATTCATCATCAAGATACTATTCTTGAAGAACCATCTAAAGAAGATCATAGTTTATCTAAACACTAGAAAAAAACATGATCCCTTAAATCCCCAAATTCCTATATGAAAATATGAAAATTGATCCATAAAGTTTAATTTTTTTGATGATTCTTTCGTGGATTGGGTTGGAAGTTACAATCTTAGAACTTCTGAGATGATAATACCTTTCCCCGGGGTATAGGTGATTCCTAAATTGAATTATTCCCCCAAAAACCTATGATGGTGATTTAAATATTTTTTAGAGAATATATAACTCAAGATCTTGTGGTTGGAATACATTGTAAACCATTATTCAAAAATGAAATGTTGCAAAATTTATGTCAGTGCACCATATTTTCAAGATCAAGGTCATGGATTGGATAATTCTTCTTTGTGTGGAAAATCCTATCAACATCCATAGGCAAAGACATGATCACCCTATATAAGAACTTTTCCCAAACCAGAACCTGATACATTACAAAATACAACATAGCCTTTCTTGGCCTCAAGGAATGTCAATACGGGTGTAGTTGTCAAAAAGTGTTTCAGATCAAAAAAATAACTTTGGATTTTCTCATACCAAGTAAACTATACTCCTTTAAAAGTTAGAGAAGTTATTGTAGATTCTAAATTTGAGAAATAATTTACAAATAGGAAATAATATCTAGTTAAACCTAAGAAACTCTCAATCTCAAAAGAAATTCTTGGTTTCTCCAATGTAATAACAACTTTTACATTAACAGGATCAACTGAGATACCATGATCTGACACCATGTGTCCCAAATAATTCACTTCTTTAATCATTAAATTACATTTTCATTTCTTGGCATAAATTATGGGATTTTTCAACAATTCCAGAACTGCTCTCAGATAACACACATGATCCACCACAAACATAGAGTAAACAAGGTTTTCATCCACAAAGACCACCATAAAAGTATAAAGATACTCATGGATAATCTAGTTAATAAATGATATAAAGACAACATGAGAATTGGTTAGACCAAATTGCATGACAAGGAAATCATAATGGATGACCTTCTCCAGAAGGTGGTTTTCAAAATGCCAGATTCTTTTATTATTAGCCAATGATAACCAGATCAAATATCAATCCTCAAAAACCACTTTCACCCTATTAATTATTCAAATAGATCATCAATATATGTAAATGTATAATTTTTATTTACTGTAACTTTGTTGAGTTTTTGGTAATCAATGGAAAATATAAGTAACCCATCTTCTTTATTAGCAAAGAGAACTAGCTCCTCCCATAGTGACACACTCGAGAGTATAAATTCTTTCTCTAAAAGGACAACCAAATGATAGTTAAACTATTTAATTTTTATTGGTTCCATGTTGTATGAAGTAATAGATATCGGATGAGTAAATAGTACTAAATCAATATAAAAATGTGCATCCCTTACCAGGGAAAACCAAAGAAGTCGGAAGGAAAAATACCAGGAAACATGATGAAGACTCGAGGCAGATCTTTGCTAAAGTATTCTCTATCAATATAAAAATAAAACACAAGTATCACTTTCCCCAACTCTGGATAAGAGGGTCCATCTCTACTCGACCTTGGGTCCTATTCTCTTTGAATGATATGGAACACCCCATTGGTTTTAGTAAAGGAGACCTGTTGAAGATAGAAGTCAATTCATGATTTATTTGTCGTGATCCAATCAATCCCAAATAAGATGTTAATAGGTTTCATGTTGAGAACTATAAAATAATAAGTAAGATAAATCTTTGATAAATAGAAGTAACAAGCAAGATCAAAAATAAATTACTCTCTCTTCATTCAGAGGGGTGTAGTAATATCCATTATATATGATAAAATGTCCTCGAAAGATTTAGAAGACTTAAAATAATTGTTGAACTAAACAAATGAGATGAACTAGTAACAAATAAATCATTCACTAATGAAGAAGTTATAGTGATAGTACCTCTGCCATTTTCTAGAACATTATCTTATTTATATGGAGACTCTTTCACTATGTAAAGAAGATTCATATTTGATGTCTATGGTTGGAACAGCTTATTACTTAAAGCATATGATTTTCCCATAGTAATTTTTGGATCATTTGATCTATTCCACTATGGGTAGCATAATATAAATGAAATAAATTCTGTAAGTTACATGAGTATCCATTGGAACAACATACCATGGGTGCCTCAGTGAAAACATATTTTCAGTGCCATGTCTTTCCACACTAGTATAATATCAAAGGGCCTCTTCCAGGCACTTCATGAGGTACAGAAAAACCCAACATTCAAGAACTTACATGAGAATCATCATGATTTTTCTTTCCTTTGATGGATCTCATAGAGATTCCATTTGGAATAAAATGAACTTCCATCAACCTAGTATTTCTAGCTAGGACAATATCAACCATCAAAACTCTATCCATAACATCAGTATAAGAAGGGATCTTCAGTAAGAAAACCTTGGAATGAATATCATATCAAATTCCCATCTCGAACCGTGGAGTATTCATATTCTTATTAGATACTATATCATGTGTGAATTTCGCAATCTCAATAAAGCAATTTTCATATTCTATTACAGTCCTGTTAGCCTAATCGAGTTTGAAGAACTCTATTTACTTGCACAACATTGTCATCTCTGAATATAACTGGGTAGTGAAAGGGGCTTTAATTTCCTTCCACTCCAAGACCTCATGCCTCTTTTATATCACCATGTTGTCTCATAATCTTCTACTAGGCCCTTATACATTGAATTTGGAATATTTCACCTTGATATAATCATGAATTTTCAAGATCTCAAATAAAAATTCCACCCCTCTGAGATAATCATCAGCCTCTTGGGGATCATTTAATACTTAAAAGACCAGGTGTAATATAGAAAAGTAATTTATAAGAAGGAATCCTGAATTCTTCCCTATAAGGTTCCTCAACTGAATCATGAATGGTAATGGAGGTAGGTACCTATCCTAGAGCTTGGACATCATGCATAACAAATTCAACTAGATTATGTTCCATGGGAGGGTTTATTTCTACGGTTCATTAGCATCTTCCTATTGGATATGATTCACATGTCTTCTCAAAGGAATGTTGTTGCACAACATTAGTAGATGACATTGAAGATGTTAGAACTTTACACAGATTAACACTCAAATAAAATAAATATGTAAAATTAACTCCATCATATAGATAACAAAATTTGGATTGCAACTACCCTAATGAAAATCAAGAAAAATACAAGAAATAATCATTAATAAATATTTCCCAACCCACCCCTGGTGACTTAAGAATCATCACTGCGAGAGTCATCTAGGAACTCACTCAGAATGACCTCCTAAGACCTAATAAGATTTCAAATCTCATACTAACATCAAGAATAAATACTTAATATACACATTTTATACCACTTTTTCATGAACCATCCTTGATATCCTAGTACTTTGATACCTGATCTAAACCTTACATGGACCAAATGGTGTCTCCAATCCCCATGGGATGGAAACTAGAACCTAGAATCATAAAAGATAATGTTGGTAATCGTTTTTCCACACAAACTGTATAATAAACATATACTAGTCAGTATACACAAAAGAAAACACCATGAGGAGATCAGTTCTAGAAGTCAAATAGGTATATAAACCAAAAATATAACTGCAAAGTACAAGAAACAAAAGATAAAATTACCCAAGTCCCAATTGAAACTACACTCCAAGCCTAGAGATCTACAACCACCACCTCCAATAAGTTCTTTTCACTTTCTCGGTCTTGGAAGGAGGAAATATACAAACAGTCAAAGGAACATGTAGGGTGTGATATAAATCCAAGTAGGGTCTCACCAAGGATTCATTAATAAGATACAACATTAAAAAAAGATTTCAATTTTAAATAAACAGGCATGGATATACAAAATAATATTTTAAAAATAATGATTTACATCTCAATTGATGGAAATATTTTAAATAATAGATTAATAAACATTTAATATAAAATAGTATATATAATTTCACAATGAATATTTAAAATTGTTTCCAAATAATGGAATATAAATATAGTCACAAACGATCAACATGGTCATCTTATAAGGGCTTTGATAGTTCTATGTTATGGGATCCTCACACACTCGAATAGGTGATAATGGTAATATGTGTACACACATCCCTATGATGATGGTCATTGAGGACTCATAACCATCCCATCTGGGATGTGACCTACTGCACTATCTTTTGTTTGTGTGTAAATTTTCAATAGAGTGTTTTTTCAAATAACTCACTAACTACAGAGAATTTCATGTGCTCAAAAAAGTAAATAATGGTTAATTTTTCTCAAAAAAATTCGAAGTATAATTAACCCATTTTAATATTCCAATATCCATTTAAAAATAATAATGGGTTTTAAATCAATTTATTCCTTTTCAAGGATAAATTCAACCAAGGTACTTATTAAACCAATTCAATCCATTTAACTAAAATAAATATTTTAAATAAACTTCAAAAATCAATTTCATAATTTAATTACACAATTTAATTTCACAATTCATATCAAATTCCACAATCACGCCCCATTTCCTTGGAATTGGTGGTGTTCCCCCAAATTTCATGCAAAAAAAAATCAAAACCCATTTCGATGCAATTTATTTTTTTCATAATATAATTAAAATAAATATAATTTAAAAAAAATATTTTAGGGTTAAATCAATTCTAAAATCTTAAATGTATCCACCTACGAAAACAAATATATCATGTCTCATGACACCCACAACTAGAAACTCCAATGAAGAACGTCGGTAATGGATACCGGAGAATAAAAACTACATCCAAGATATAAAATAACAGATATTAAATCCTCCAACAAAACGGATATGTATTAAACCCTAATTAATATAGAGGAATGGGTAGGGGAGAAGGAACAAGAAAAGAATAATTACTAGTAAATGATCGAAGGATGATCACCTAGCTTCTATCTGCATTGGAGAGGATTTTGAGGAGCCAAAAGTGGTTCTTTGGAGATCAAAATTCCTATGAAATCATCAAACCCTAATTTATGGTCAAGAATGGGTCTAAATGAGTACTTTAAAAAAATATAAAAAATTTTAGAATAATTAAATCTCATGCACATGGTTGGCTCAGATGTTCCACATGATTTGTCAAACTGTACAGCCTAAATGTGCCCCCTATTGTGGGGTTACAAGATTTCCCATTAATGGTAACATGGTTTTAAAAACCATGTTCCAACCTTGACCACCCCCCTCCAGGTTTTGTATAGTTTTCACTATAAAGGTGCATGATTTGGGAAAACCATGAGACAAACATATACAACCCAAGAGCCTTCTAAAATTTTCAAATTTTCACTTCAACCACCCCTAAATGAGGTACAACCAAAGAATGATAAAAAATAGGGGTTTATGAGTACTTTAAATGTAACAACATGTTACAATAAAATATTTATGTATGTTATGATAAAGTATACGCAATATAAATTCACCACAGTTCTTATCTAGGGAGTTAGTATGACAACACATCTAGAAAACCCAGCACTTCTCAAATATTCCACTAAAACTATAATGTGTTATCTAATAATTTATATAAAACATGAAGAGTATATTATAAGACCAACAATAATGGACATATTTTAAAATAATTAAAATAAATAAAATTAAACATTCATTCACGGTATAAACCAACACCACCACAAAACTCCTAACCCAACGTATCCTCTAATGAGGTAGTCCCACTAAATAGAAAAACTCATATAGTGTAAAATTTCCCCCAAAATTACATCACCAATCAATGGTATAATTAAATGAGGCCTAGTTGGACCTTTTATATGCCCCAAAAAACATGGACCATTATATATGAATATAAATTAACACAAAAAACCATATGATCATTCCAATTTTATATATTCAAAACATTTGTTTTTTTGAATAAAAAAAATTAGCCATTTAAAAAAACACATTTTTGGTGTCACCTGCAACCCAATGTTTAAGATCATGCTCCAATATATATTTCAATATATATTTTACAAGATTATTTAATTAAAAGTAAAAATAAATTTATCTAAAAACCAAGATAATTCACATTCTACAGGACATGGAACAAGGGAGAATCCACCTATATAAAATTCATTCAAAATAAAGAATAAATTCATAACATTGAAAATATAAACTCCAATTATTATTCTATCAATGAATCCAAATGAGTATTCATAAAAATGAAGATGATATAATAGATACGAAAATAGTATACCCATAATAAGTTTTTTCCAATGGAATAGGATTATTTCTATAAAAATAAGTTGAACAATCCTCTAGACATTGATTTCTTTGATCTGATACATTTTGATCCACTATAATTGGAATATGAATGTAATAATATATTCATAGCCACATAAATAAATATTTAGGTTCATGGTCCAAGTCTGGGGTTTTATAAATGAGATTTTCTAGGGAGGTACTATTTTTAATAATAAATTTTTAGATATCATTAATGTAGTTCCATGGTTTTTCATAAGGTTTTAAAAACCATGTGTAAACTATGTGAATTTCCAAAACCAAAAAAAAATTAAAAGACTCACTATTAATAAAATCTTTATACAAACTATTTTACAACCATTAACATATAGAGTAACATACTCTCTATCTCACACAGTTATGTGGCATATCAGTATGATTCCCCCTAATAGTTCCTAAAGAGTTCATTATTCAATGATTACTTCATAACATCCCAAAATACCCCAAAATAATCCCATGGAATTTATTTATAATTATATAACTAAAATATATATGAAAACAAATAAATATCACAAATTTCCATTGATATAAATATAATCCAATTGATGTTTGTGGGAATATTCATTTTGCAAAATATTATTTTTCTCTCTATGTTTGATGTTGATGTTATTTTGGGAATGGATTAGACCAAACTATAAAGGTACCATATTAATTTTCATGATCTTTAAATCATAAATAATATTCTAAAATGACTCATGATTTTTTTTTATTTTTATTAATGACTAAAAACTATTAACTATAGTTAATTCTTTTATAAAAGTCTTATTTATAATCGGTGATGAATTTGTGGTACAAATAGTAAGGGAAAACCCAAATATTAAATACATGAAAAAAATTTTGGGATATTTCTTTGTATTTAAAGAGGATTTTTATGATCTTCACAATTATATTGAGGTTGATTATTCCATATAATTGACACCTAGATTTATGAGTATATTAGAGAATATATGAAGAATTATACCAGATGAATTTGAAAAATTAAATAAGAAACTATATATGAATATATATTAGGGTTTTATATGTGATAGTGGTTCCCCATATAGTTAACTAGTCCTCTATATTAATAAATTTAACACCCCCAATTTCAAGTAAGTAACCCTTTCATTATGATTTTTAGGTATGTAATTTTTTGGGTGATGTTTGGGAGGGTTTAAAAGACTTTTGGCATGTTTTTGGGCTTTTCTAAAGATTCATGTTTGGTTAATCGTTAGTGGAAACCATAAAACTCTTACAAGAAACTTTGTATAGTGTGGTAGGGGATAAAGGGAAGGCATACGGTTAAGCACGTAGTTTTTCCAAACCGTGTGTCCACCTAGGAGAAACCGTGTAATTTGGGATAGTGGGATTTTATATGGATAGTTCTTGGTTTGTCTAACTGTGTGAGCCAACCGTGCTAGGTTCCCCTTGAGGAAAATTCCAGTTCATGTTTAAAATATAGTTTTCCTAACCTTGTGACTAACCATGCATGATATAAAAAAGGATCCTAAAAAAGTGGATCTAGTTTGAGAATAAGTTTTAACCCCTCATTTTTTTCTCTATTTCATCCCAACTAAAACTTTCTTCCTTAAAAAGGATGTGGAATCTTTCCCCATTGAATTATAAGCTATATAGAGGTGTTTCTTAGTAATATAAAGTTATATTCCCATGTCAAAATTTTGTTAATTGTGGTTTTTGGTTGTTTTTTTAGATCTATTGTCTTCCCTCTTTCGGTTTCTTAGATCGTGTCCGTTGAGGATATATATAAGGATATTGATGAAAATCGTGGTTAGATATATCCTTTTTTATTATAAAAGAATATATCGAAGGTTGGTTTTTTGAGATTCAATATAGTTTCTTGGTTGTTTTCATGAAATTATTCATTTATTCAATAAAACCTGAGGTCGGTAGATTCATTCATCACTCCTCTACATAGCACATGAAGAGTTGAATTCAAATTTATTGTTTTGATTGAAATTGGTTGTGAACGTTTTGTGTAAAACATGGTAGAAACTCTATTTAGTGATATTTTTTGTATTTTTGTGAAATTGTTGCATTTATGTACAGAGTTATTTAAAAAATTATTTTTAAATGTTGTTTTTAAAATGGTTTTTGGTTTTGATGCATTGAAATGTGTTTTCAATAAAATGTGGTTTTTATTGAAATGGTTTTTTGTGCTGGTTTTCAATAAAATAACAGTTTTATTGAAATAGTTTCAATTGGTTGGTTTGAAATTGTTTTGGAATACATGGGTTGTGTGAGTTCATGTTTCAATGTGACCCTAAATACTAGGAATATACCATTATGGTAAAAAAAGGAAGTGACCCTGAATAGGGTGAATGTGTCATTATGGAACAATGAGATTGGCCACTTTATGATGTATTAGTGGATAGAAGAGATATTGATCATGAGTTTAGAACTGTCACTATAGCATGTATGTGTGGGGGTGTTCTAAATCATGAAATGGGTATGAAAAAAGGAATGTAAAAAGTTTTAAATATTTTTTTTGCCTTCCATGAAAAAACATTTTTGGTTTTTGAAAACTATTTTTCATAGAAATGGTTTATTCTTTGTGATAATCTATTTTAAATTATTTTATATAATTTGTTTTATAAAAATGTTCTAAATTATTCTATCCTATTCGAATGGGCATGGAAGACATTTTGGGAAAGCCTAATTAGTTTCATTACGTGCCCCATCATTTTCACTTTGGTTATTTTGTGGATATTTTTCATTAGGACAAAGGAAAAGGTAAAGTATCACACTTTATTAGTGGTTTATGATGATAGTGAGATTGTTTGGTTGTGTTGTATAATGGAACATGTTTAGAGTTATGAAGCTATTTCTTTGGATTCTTTAGGGTTTTTCTATTTTCTCTTCTATTTTGTACCTTGATTTTTTTCTTCCCCTATGGTACTCTACTATAGTTTTATTTTGATATCAATGGTGTTACCATGAGTTTTCTAACATCTTTAAAATGCATCGTGTAGTGGTATTTTATTATGTAATGTTGGTTTAGTTGTTTTATATAATAAATGTAAAATCGTACCCCGCCTATTAATGAATCCTATGGAATTTATTGCAAGCCTTTTGTTCCTTGGGTAAGTATTTTAAGGGAAAGTACAAATTCTATCTCAACATAATAAAATGATGAGGTGTGGGATATTATAAGTGGTATCATCATGTTTGGCCCTTACCGTAAAATTGGTATTCATATTGGTCAGTATTCAACTCGGTTATCTTTTCTTTATATCAAAATTGAAATTCATTCGGGTATATTCCTTATGTCGGGTTGGTAGAAAGTTATAGGATTGTTGGGATTTGAAATGTAGAACCTAAAAATACTTAGTTAATCCTTTTATGTTTGTCTTCAATTTACCTGAGATTTGGGTACATAAATTGTTTAGGAAACACTTATAGGATTTGAAATATCATTTTCATGGTTTTAGCCAATGAGACAAGCATAACATGCATTTTATAAATGATTTCCCACTAGGAGTGAATATTTCATTTTAGGTAATGATTTATGATTTTGTGAAAAAAAATAGTTTTTGAAAACTATTAATGTTTTTTAAAATGTGATATTTTCAAAAGGTATGAAATTTTTATTTTAAAAAGTGTTTGACTTTCCAAAGCATGGCAAAATTTTCAAAAATGGTTGAATGTGAGAATTGTTTAATTTTTGAAACCAATGTAGTGATAGTTATTATGTGGTATAATTTAAAAGATTTATGCCTTTATATTCTAAAGAGTGATACATATGGAATCTTTTTTAATAGAAAATCCACCCTATAGGCATCATAGAAATGAACCGGAGGAATTTTCTAAGAACATGGTTATACCTATGGAATGGATGAACTAATAGTTGGTTCAGAGTATAATCCATGATTTTTAGGCTGTGGATAAAGGGAATATGAGTGATTAACCAAGGAAAGTGGATCATTCTTTCTAGTTGCAGATGTAGAATCCAGCCATCATTCAAGGTGATTTGGAACTAAAGAAGGTAGAAGTGTCGCGAAAGAGAATAAATCAAATATTCAGTTTCCTAGGCAAACCAGCAAAGCTAAATGTAAATATAATAATGTATATTCTGGAGGATATTCAATTCCAATGTTGGGATTTACCAGTTCAGGCTAAATTAGACCAAGGCAATACATGTGAGGACTTTTAATAAATATTTAACAAACAATTCTACCGTTACATGTTTAAAATATAAATAATGATATATATTTTCAGATTGAAGTAGAAGAGACTCATAGTGAAATATTATAAATATAAATTGATGAATTTAGTGCATTTTATACCTAATTTTTATTCTAATGCATTCTTGGTGGAATACATATTTTAATCCAGGATGAGTTAGGAGATTCACTCAAATATTTTTGTGCTTTGTATAACGGACTATACAGTGATGTTAAATAGAGTGAAGGTAATAAAAAGGAACATATGTGGATCTATGGGTGGAGGCGGTATTTTGATGCCTTTGAGAAATGATGAGAACTATAATTTTGGGAGCAAGCGGATGAGGGAAAAATATTTCCAAGGTATAGGGATGCCTTACAATCAGATAGTTGGATCAGTGAATCCTTTTCCAAGACCCAATAGAAATGTTGGTTGTTTCCAATGCGGTTTGTTCAACCACATGAATTGATAGTGTACAACACTACCTGGATTATTTCATAGTTGAAACCATATGAGGAATATTTTACACTATTTTCACAATTCTCCAAGGTTAGGTGTTTAGGACACAAATATTGTGTCGCAGACATCATATGATTCAACAGGATGAGGGAAGCAGAACAATTCTATTATTTTACCTGAACGGTTAGTTTTAAGACTAATGATGGCATCAAGAATCTAATTAGAGAAGACCATATTGTAAAGGCAAGTACAATGGGTTTTTTTGAACCAGCATATGGAATGATCTCATACCATTTAGCATCATTGAATTTTGATTTGATGTAATAGATAGGGAACAAAAGTATTCTAATGGTTGTAGATCAGTTTCTCAATGTCTTTCCTCAAGGTTTCCACCCACAAAAGAAGTGGAGTTTACTATTAATCTCTATTTGGGGACCAGACCTATTTCCCATCCCTCATACTAGATGGAACCAACCCAATTATAGAAACTAAAAGTGTAGTTGGAAGAGGTGAAAATCAAAGGGTTCATTTGTCCGAGCATATCTATGTGGGAAGCACTGGTCTTGTTTGTAAAAAAGGTGTATGGATTTCTTTATCTATGTGTGGATTATTGTAAGCCAAAATAAGTAATGATAAATAATTTGTATCCACCTACTTGCCAAGATGATCGGTTCAATCAATTTAGGGGTTCCCATTTGTTATATAAGCTTGAATTTTGATCATGATATCACCAATTGCGGGTTTGGGAGGAGGATATTATAATGAAAGGTTTCAAGAGTAGATAAGGCCATTATGAATATGTGGTATTTACTTTTAGTTTTATAAATCCACCAAACGTTTTTAGGTAATTGATGAATAAGATATTTTAGAGATATTTGGATTTTTTTATGGTGGTGTTTGTGGATAACATATTGGTATTTTCAAGGGAAAGGGTTTAGCATCAGAAACACCTGGAGACAGTGTTGGGAATATTGCACGATCATTGTCTGTATATAAAATTATCAAATTGTGATTTTTTGATATAGGTTTTATTTTTTCTTGGCCATGTAATCTATAAAATATATGTTTCTATAGATCCAAAAAAAGATATAGGTTGTTATCTCTAGGAAAATACCAAATAATATCTTTGAGATATGTAGATTATTTGGTCCAGTTGGTTATTAACCAAGAATTGTTCATGAATTTTCACAAATATCCTCACATATGATAATTTTTAAAAGGAAAAATGTTCTATTTAAATGGGAAAAGGAATGTCAGAACTCTTTTAAATAGCTAAATATTCACCTTACATCATCACCAATATTGATTTTTCGAGAATCAGTGCCAAGATATGTTGTATATTTTGATGCTTTGGGATCTGAGTTGGGATGTGCTCTCATATAGGTAGACCATGTTACTTATTAGAGATCAAGGCAGTTATGGGTGCTTGATAAGAATTAACCAGCATGCAATTTCGAGTTAGTTTTCATATTCTATACTTGGAAGACATGGAATCATTTCCTCATTGGTGATAAATTGACTATTTTTACAGATCATAAGATCTTGAAACATATTTTATCACAAATGGATTTGAACTAAAGATAAAGAATATAGATAGATTATCTAAAAATTTCTGAATTTGAATTAATTTATACACTAGGTAAATGTAATATAGTGGAATCTTCATTAAGAAGAATGTAATATGCTTAGTTAAAAATAATAATATTTGGATTAGTGGCGTTTAATTTCTATCATAACTGACATGCACATGGAATGTAAATATTGAGTTGAAGTTTAATTTTTCATTTCGGTTTCTCAAATTCTTGATTTGTTCGAGATATTTAAATAGGCGCATATGTCTGACTCATAATGAATTTATATTAGTAAAAAACTCAATGATGGAGAGACCATTGTGGGATGAAAGCTATATGGAATTTTAGTGTTGTGTTTCAAAAATCAGATGGTTTTACCTTTGTATTTTCAGGAATGAATTCTTCGTACTAGCCACCATTAGAGATGGTTTGTTCATCATGGAATACATAATATTTATAAGTAGTTGAAAGAAATGTTTTGGTGGGTCAGTATGGAAATAAAAGTGACTGAGTTTTTTCAAGATTCTATATTTATTAGCATGTTAATGTAGTGATTTAGTGAATAATAGGTGTGCTCTAATATTTACATATTTATATTTTTAAATGGGGGAAGATAGCTAGGAATTTTGTTGTCGGTCTCCCAATAATGGATCAGAAACATGAGACTATAAGGGTGATAAGGGATCATCTTACAATCTTGGCTCATTTCATCCCTATTTTTGAATCTCATACGGTGGAGAACATGTCAAATATATATATGTAATAAGTGTTAAAGAGACATGGTGTAATATATTTGAAATTTTTAGAAAGAGATATGAGGTTTACATCTTATTTCTAGAAATCCTTATAGAAAGACCTTGGGACTCAGTTGACCATGAGTATGGTGAATTATTCTCACATGGAAATATAATATAAATGGATGATACAAACATTATAATACTTGTTGTGGGATTGTGTAATGGATTTTTGGTGGATTAAGGGAGAACATACCATTAGTGAAGTTCTCATATAACAATGATTATCAAACCTATATACATACATATCCTTTTAAATCATAATATGGGATTCCTTTTTTTTTTCTCCACTTTATTGGGTAAAAATAGGTGCGGCTTCACTGGTTGGGTTGGGCCTTGTATAAAATACAACCAAAAATATTTGATTGATCATGAAATGGATAGAGACGACTTTGAGTCATCGTAAATCATATGTCGATCTTAATCAATGTCCATTTTCATTTAATGTGAGTGATCATGTTTTTTGAAAATTTCTATAAGGATTTTACATCACCATTTCAAGAAGAATGGAAAGTTATCTCCACATTACATTGCCCCTTTCGAGATACATGAATGGGTTGGTGAGGTGACATATTGGTTGTATTTACAAGCATGGTTTAGTGTAGTGCATAATGTGTTTCATATATCTCAGTTGAAGAAGTATTAACCTGATATTGAAAAATTGATTCAATGGGATAATGTTGACCGAGATTTGAATTCTTCATGGGTGAATGTGCTAGAATAGATTTTTGATAGAAAAGAAAAAGTCTTGCATGGTGAAATAATTGGTCTAGTGTGGGTTTTGTGGAAACATGGACAGATTCAGGAAGATAGTTGGGATCAGGGGACGAATATTAAAGAGAAATGCCCTGGACTATTTTAGAGCTTTGATGGTTTTCTACTTTTCGGGTATGGAAATTTCAATTGTGGAGAGAATGTTGCACCCCCTTTTTCACGTAATTAAACATTTAATTATACTTTTTAGGTATGTAAAGTGATTGGGTAAATATTGGAGGATTTTTAATACTTTTCGCATGTTTTGAGGGATTTTATAAAGGTTCATGGTTGGTGAAAAATTATTGGAAACCATGAAACTCCTATAGTAAATCAGGCATAGTGAGAGAAGGGATCAGGAAAAGCAATATGGTTAGCTACATGATTTTTCCAAACCATGCAGTCAGTTAGGAGAAACCATATAAAGTGGGATAGTGGGACTTTTCATGGTTAGCACAAGGTTTGTTTAACCGTGTGATCCAATCATGTGAGGTTCCCCTTAAGGAAAAGGTTGTCACACGGTTAGTGCATAGTTTTCTAACTCTGTGAATAACTATGAATGGTTTGAAAAGAAGATCCTAAAAAAAATGGATTTTAGTCAAGATTAAGTTTTAACTCCTCTTTTTTGATGAATTTTATCCCTAACTCGATATTTCTTCCTCCTAAATGTTGTGGAATCTTTACCCATTTAATTGTAACTGATAATGAAGTATTTATGGGTGAATTGAATCTTAATTCCCAATATAAGTATTTATTTATGGTGGTTTTTGTTTTTATTTTAGATATAATTTCTTCCCACTCTTGGTTTCGTAGATCTAGTCCTCATCTGATATATATATATATGGTTGTTGATGCTAATCATGGTTAGATTTTAATTTTTGATGGTAGAGGAGGAGATATAAGGATGGTTTTTTAGAGATTTAACCATGTTTTGTAGGTGTTTTTTGTCGTTCTTTGTTTCCACCATAATTCCTGAGGTTTTTGGATTTACTCTTCAATCCAATACTTAGAAAATGAGTTATTTATTTCAAATTTATTTTTTGATTGAAATTGGTCGTGAAATGTTTGGTCAAAGCATTATAGATACCCTCTTTAGTGATGGTTTTGAGATTTTTGTGAAATTTTGGATTTGTTGGGAAAAGTGAATTCATGGTTTGAAATGGTTTTGTTATACATGGGTTGTGTGATTTCATGATTTCCACATGACCCTAAATAAGGGGGGTGTACCATTTGGGTACAAAGGGATGTGATCCCAAAGAAGGGCAGTGTGTCATTAGGGTACAAGGAGGTTGGCCACTTTGTGATGAATTAGTAGATGCAAGAGAAATAGGTCATGAGTATGGAAATTTCACGAGATCATGAAAGTGTGGGCGTGTTGTGGATAAAAAAATGCATATGAAAGAATGAATTTGAAATGGTTTAAACAATTGTTTATAAATTTTCAAGGAAAATGGTTTTGGTTTGGAAAACTATTTTTTGTAGAAATAGTTTTTCATTTTTGATAAACTATTTTAAATTGTTTTATAAATATTTTTTATATAAATTTGTTAACTTTATATATCCTAGTGGAATGATTAGGGAATTAATTTGGGGAAAGACTATTGAGTTTCATTACTCACCCTTTATTTGTAAATTTTGTGCTTTTACATATATTGTTCATCAGGACACATGAATAGGTAAATTATCTCACTTCTTTAGTGGTGCATCATGATACTAGACGTATTTTCTAGTTTTGTATCATGGAGCATGATTTGAGTTACAGAGCTATGTCTTTAGAGTATTTGGATTTTTTTGGTTTTGTCTTCTGCTATCTACTTTGATGTTTTTTAGTCTTCTATTATGGTACTCTATTGTAATTTTATTTTGATATAAATGGTATTTCCATGAGCTGTTTTACATTTTTATCATGTATCATGTAGATGTATTTTTTATGGAATTTGTTTTTTGAGATTTTTCATCTTATAAAGAGAAAATTTTCTCCCATATGTTATTGAAGACTGTAGAATTTATTTCCATCCTTTAGTGCCTAGGGGATGTTGCTTAAGGCCTAGTAGATATTCCACCTCAACTCAACCCAATGAGGAGGGTGGTATATTACAAGAAAAATAATTGATCAATGAATTTATTCATTGATTATAATAAAAATAAAAATATCATATTGAGGAACAATTACCCTCTTTCATGTGTGTAACATCTTGTTATTGTCTTTCAGGTATTTCCTATCTATTTATATATTTTCCATTTTAATTGGAAACATCTTGGCACTCTCAAGGATGTTGAGAATTTTTTTTTGAAAATTTCATAATTTTTAGAGATGTATTTTTATTTGATTTAATTGTTTCTCCATATAAATGTGTAATTACTTTATAAGGTTCTCCTCAAGTTTGTTGAATGGACAGGTGGTTTTTGGGATTTCTACAGGGAACTGGTCTTTTTATTCTATAAGAGAAATATACATTGTTTTATGGTATTACATATTATATAATGGTTTTACACAACATGTAATTGAAATTGGGAAGATTTTCCGAACCTATTACATAGTGTGAAGGGATTACACTCCATGTATAGATTACATACCAGTGTAACATCCCCCAATCTATCACTCACCCACATGTCTAAAATGGGTTGTTTTCAAGACCTCCAGAGCACCTCCTCATATGTCAGAGGATTATGAATAGTAGTGGGGGTGCGACAAGTATAGTGGACATACCATACCCCTAGTTACAGAGTTAAAAAATAGTTGAAATAAGAAATATAAATAAATGAATAAAAATCTGAGTGCGGAAATAATGGAAAAATATGATATAGAGGAAATATAATAAGTAAATCCAATTAGATAATCCAATAAAATAATAAAGGAATAATTTAATGACATGATGTAATGTAACTAAATTTAATGTTATAAGTAATAAAAAATTATAGACTCCAAAGATCACAGTTCCTAACCCCATGTCGGTCACATCTCTAAACTCCGGCCCAAAATCAATTGCAAGGTCCTTTGTCCTTTTCCAATCCTGCATCCATGTAATCTTCTCAGGTAACAAGCGATATCCTAATTAGCATGTGAGTATATCTAATTAGGTCAAAAACACCATGTCTATACATTACCATTCTAATAATAAGTGTATGAAATAATGAAATAAACAAGTGTATCAATTAATCAAATAATTAAATTAATACCACATCAGCCTCCTTCAGCACCATGTCAGGATATCTCTGAGAATTTATCATAACCATTCCAACCATAACCATATAACCATAATAAAACATAACATATATCTATTCCATTCTTGAATGTCTCTAACCATGTATCACAACCATTCCAAGAATAACCATACAACAGTGGTAAAACATAACCATATTACTAAGGTATAAATCACATAGATCTAGGTCAAAATCGTCTATATAATAATTTAATCATTTAATCAGGGCCAAGTCCTATATGTATGCATTTAAGAATGTATCAGGGCTATATTCGGTATATAGTCATTTTAGCATGTGTCAAGTCCATGCCCGGTAAATAATAATTTCAGTTCGTGTGTAAGAACTTGGATCTTTTTTTCAGGTATGTGACACCTTGGTTGATATTTTTCTTGGTTTTAAAGTTACGGGTAATTCTTGGGAGAGTTAGGGAAACTTGAAATAATTTTTTGAGGCAAAATGGGGAGCTGCACGGGCGGCGCACTGTTTGTCTAATCGTGCGGCCAGACCGTGCATAGCTAGCACTCAAGGCAGTGGCAACCACATGGTTGTCGCATAGTTAAGGGAAACCATGTGAAGATACCGTTCAAGGAGTATTGGCAAGGACGTATAGACCGCACGGTTAATGCACAGTTTGTCTAACCGTGCGATCAAACCATGTGGGCACTTAAATTAGATCCTTAAATTTTGGATCTGACTCTTTTTGCCTCTAATTGCTTTGTTTATGCTCCTAAGTATCCATAACTCGGGATTACTCTACCTTGATGGTTGGAAAACTTCTCCCAAGAATTCTAGAGGCAATCTGAAGGCTTTTATTGGAAAATCAAAGCCTGATTCTTGAGGTATGTGATCGTTCTCCTTCGTTCTTGCTCATTTTCTTAGATCTACTAATATCTACTTCTCATCTTCCCTCAGTTTATCAGATCTATGGCCGTTATGGATAGATCTAAGTGTGTGGATGCCAAATTTGTTGAGTTTGGGTCTTGATATTATTAGGAGAAGGAATATAAGTTGGGTTCTTAGATAATCAACCTGAGTTTCTTGTGAATTCTTCATTTTTGGGGTTTTCCTCAAAACCTTCGAGGTAGGAGGTTTGATGCCTTACGTTAAATTTCTTTGAGTTATTGTGAAAAAGTTATGGATACCCATGTATCAGGTATCTCGAGATAGGGTTTCGATCCTGTAATATTATCTACCTTAGATTGTCGTGTACTTTGAAGTACAAACCATGTACTTTCCTTACAGGTGATCCAGCCGTGTAATTGAATACATGGGTTCGAAAATCTTAGGGACAGCACATTGTGTACATTGCTGACATGTTGTGTAGTTGTGGCTCATGTACTAGCCCGTGTGACTAACCACACGGATGGGAAATATCTTCAAGGACACATCGTGTAGTGGAAAAACACGCCATGTAGTCTTCAGCTGGGACAGTCCGTGTGACTTAGTCATGTAGGAGTAACTGGGCAGGAGGAAAAAGGATGGTACATGCTGTGTATATTTATGAACATGTCATATAGTTTGGGTTTACACAGCCAGTTTGGACGGTGTACACGCCCAAGTAAAATCTTTCTGGAACACGCTGTGTAGAGAGACTATATGCCGTGTAGCCATTTTTTCCGGTCTTAAGTTTTTTTCCTCTTCTATTCCATTTTCACTCTTTTAAGTTTGAAAATGCGCTCGTCGTTGATAAAGGTCTGCTTGACCCTGCAGAATCATGCCGCCAAGACATCCTCCCATTGCATGTCAGGGGTCTGTCAATGATCGTACGCCGGATATGGAACCGTCAGTTATCTCGAATACTGGTGCAGAAACACAGTTCCGTGAGGGATTCATGAGGTTCATACAAACATTTCAGGGAGCTCAGCAACCTGCCAAGTCTATGGTAGAGCTTACACGAGTCTTCCAGCAGCAGCATCCTTCCACCTTCTCTAGGGATGGAGGACCTCAGGCTGCTGAATCTTGGTTCGAACCTATGGTTTCTACCTTCGGCCATCTCGAGACACCCCCAAAAAAAGGGTGAAGCTCGCAACTTACATGCTGCGAGATTCCGCCCAGAGATGGTGGGATGTAGTTTCTCAGGAAGGGCATCAGCAGATAGTTTCTTGGGATGAGTTTTAGCATACATTCTACGACTACTTCTACCCAGCGACACTGAGGGCCAACAGAGCCAGATAGTTCATGAACCTGTAGTAGGGAACTCTATCAGGTATGTAGTATTCCTCCCATTTTACTGAGTTATAGTGTTTCCCTCTCATTCTGGGGAATGATGAGCTGCTTTTAAAGAGGAAGTTTGAGGAGGGCCTCAGAAAAGAGATCATATCACCTGTGAACATCTTCCAATTGACTTATATTTCATTTATAGTCAACTAGGAATTGATCACGGAGAGGAATATGAGGTATAATGAAGCAGTGAGCCAGGGTGGTTCAGTATCCAGAGTCAGTACTCTTTCTAATGACAGTAGGAAGCGTAATTGGGAGTCTACATGAGGTGACTCGAGGAAGCGAGATGTTCCTTCCAATAGAAAGGTTGTGTGGGACCAGTGTGGGAAGGATGGGAATAAGAATCCACAGTTCCCAACAGACCTAGTAGAGTGCCGAGATTGCGGCAAGATGGGTCACCTGCAGCGGTTTTGCAAGGTTATCCTTCAAGCAGCTAGTGAAGGTGGATCATTTTTGACTCCGCGTACAGGCGTAGGATTACCAGTTCCACAGCAGACTGGGTGTTGTAGTTCTTCAGGTCATTCAGACTAGGGTAGAGGCCATGGACGTGGTGGTCAGGCTCATGGAAGATCAGCTCAGGGATCTCAAGCTGCTACACAAGGTTGTGGTACAGGCCAGAATTTTGCAGTAGAGCAGACTCATCAGGAGCAGGATCCTGGACCTTCTACAGTTTGAGGTACGATCTATGTAGCCTCAGTTTTACCTTATGCACTTTTTGATAAAGGATCTTCTAATAGCTTTATTTTCTATGCACACTGTGGAGATACTTAGACTTACTATCTTCACTATTGAGATTATGATGAAACTAGATACTCCCTTGGGACTTATAACTACTAGTGTGCATCCGTGCAAGGAGTGCCCCCTTGAGGTTGGTGGGTGTCACTTATTGTGGGATCTTTATGTCCTAGAGATAACAAGTTATGATTTCATTCTCAAAATGGACTAGCTAGTTCCTTTTCAGGCCTTTGTCGATTGCTATCACCGCAGGGTGGGTTTCACGTCACCCGAGGGCAGGCCTTTTCTTTAAAAGGGTGAATGGGATGTCCAGGCGAGCAGAGCTAGACCAGAGCATCATGGGTTGGGCAGTGTTACGGACCAGATTGCTAGTTTACATCTGGACCATTAGGTGACTTCTTAGATGAAGTATCTTCCAGTGGTTGATCATTTTCTGGATGTCTTTCCAGAATACTTTTTAGGGTTGCCTCCAGAGCATTAGGTAGACTTATTTATTGAGATTGTGCCGGAAGAAGCACCGGTATCCATACCTCCTTATAGAATGGCTATGCCTGAGTTACAAGATCTGAAGAAGCAGTTCGAGAAGTTGTCGGCAAAGGGTTTTATCCGATCCAGAACTTATCCTTGGGGTTCACATGTTTTATTTTCAAAAAAAAGGAAGATGGTACTTTATGGCTTTGTGTGGATTATCAGAATCTGAACCAGTTGACGATCAAGAACCGATATCCCTTTCCAAAGATTGATGATCTTTTTTATCAGCTTTGAGGACCCAATGTGTTCTTTAAAATAGACATGAGATCCGGCTATCATCAGTTGTGTGTCAGACTATCATATATACCTCTTACAGCCTTCCGGAGTAGGTATGGTCTGTATGAGTATTTGGTGATTTCGTTCGGTCTCACAAATGCGCTAGCAGTTTTTATGGCACTGAAGAACAGAGTTTTCCATCCTTACTTGGATTACTTCATGGTTTTTTTCATGGAAAATATCTTGGTGTACTCTCACACTCAACATGACCATGCTACCTATCTTGAGATCGTATTGAGTACACTGAGAGGGAATCAGTTATATGATAAGCTCTCAAAGTGCTAGTTCTAGATGGATGAGATTCACTTCCTGGGTCATGTCATCTCAGAGACAAGAGTATCAGTAGACCTAGAGAAGGTGAGAGTAGTAGTTACCTGGGATCAGTCAAAGAATGTCTTTGAGGTGCGAATTTTCTTGGGACTGGTTGGTTATTATAGGCATTTTATATAGGACTTCTCATGCTTAACAGCGCCATTGATTAGTCTGACTAAGAAGGGGGTGAAGTATGTTTGGTCAGAAGCCTTTGATTCAGCCTTTCAAGAGCTAAAGGGGAGATTGACTTTAGCACCGATTCTAGTTATGCCAGATCCAGGCAAGAGTTATACAGTTTTTTTATGCATCTAGCATCGAGCTTGGAGGAGTTCTTATGAAGGAGGATCATGTTGTGGCAAATGGATCTTTGCATTTGATGCCACATGAGAAGAACTATCCTATGCACAACCTGGAGTTGGCTGAAGTTGTTCATGCCTTGCGTTGTTGGAGACATTAACTTCTCGGAGAGAATTTTGTGGTATATACTGACCACAAGAGCCTCAAGTATATCTTCACGCAGTGTGACATAAATCTAAGACAGCGGAGGTGGGTCGAGTACCTACAGTCTTTGGACTTTGACTTTTCTTATACACCTGGAAGAGACAATGCTATAGCAAACACACTGAGTATAAGGACTCAGTTACAGGCAGTTCAGGAGGCTAGCTGCGAGTGGCAGCTTATGGCTTTATACTCTGAGATGCATTTGGAGGTGCACGACAAACAGGGAAAGACTGTTCTTTCTTCTATATTTGTTACCTCTACTCTTCTGGATTGAGTTTGAATGAGGCAGCTATCAGACTCAGAAGACCTAGTCCTACAGGAGGGTGTGTTAGGTGGAGACCCTACTCTGGGGTGGATAGTGCGTGATGATGAGGTGTTACATATTTATGGACATATATGGGTTTCAGCAGACATACGTGACAAGTTTATGCAGGAGATTCATGCTTCAGCTTGGCCAGTTCATCCTGGTGTCACAAAGATGTATCGAGACATACATCGTCAATATTGGTGGCCAGGTATGAACAACGATGTGGTTGGTTTTGTTATGTGGTGTTCCACTTGTCAGTTTGTAAAGGCAGAGCATCAGCGACTATCAGGGCTTTTACAGCAGTTACTCATTCCTAGGTGGAAATGGAATGATTTTGTGATGGACTTCGTGACAGGGTTACCGAGGGAGCCTTGAGGGAATGATGCGGTTTGGGTTGTTTTTGACCAGATCATGAAGGATTCCCATTTCTTGCTGATCAAGGAGACCTTAGGTTTGGATGAACTTGGGAGGTTGTACATTCGTGAGGTGGTATGAATTCATGGGGTTCCGAACACTATTGTTTCAGATAGGGACGCCTGCTTTACATCACATTTCTGGTAGAGGCTACAGAGGGATTTGGGTACACAGGTACTTTTGAGTACAGCTTACCATCCCCAGATAGATGGCCAGTCAGAGCACACGATTTAGGTGCTGGAGGAAATGCTTCAAGAATGCGTCCTTGATTTTGGAGGTTATTAGGAGGAATATATACCTCTAGTGTAGTTTGACTATAATAATAGTTTTCAAGCAACTATTCAGATGGAACCTTACGAGGCTTTGTATGTTAGGCCATGTCGATCACCCTTGTGTTGGATGGAGGCAGGAGAGGTAGCTAGGATGGGACATCGTCTTGTTTAGGAAACCACAGAGCAGGTGGAATTGATTCAGAAGAGGATCGCTATCGCACAATCTCAGTAGAAATCTTATGTTGATCAGTGAAGATGACCTTTGGAGTTCAAGGTTGGAGATCATGTTTTCCTGCATATTACATCGAGGCTGGGACATAAGAGAATTAGGAGATGGGGAAAGCTTTCACCGAGATACGTTGGGCCGTTTGAGGTTCTGGAGAGAGTCGGGATGGTTGCTTACAGGTTGTAGTTACCTCAGAGGTACAAGGCTATGCACGACGTCATCCCTGTTTCTCAGCTTCGACGGTATTTCTCAGACCCGTCTCATGTTTTTCAACCCGAGGTGGTTGATTTGGAGCAGGATGCGTCTTCAGAGGAGCATCCTATAAGAATTGTTGATCATAGTGCCAAGGTTATCTGTGGCCGGTTTGTTCCACTGGTATGGGTGCTATGGCAGAACGGGATATTACATGAAGAGACTTGGGAGAGGGTGGCCGATGTACGATCGCAGTGTCCAGAGTTGTTTGAGGTTTCTTCTTCTATGTCGCATTAAGAAATTCGGGACAAATTTATTTAAGGGGGAATTTTGTAAGATCCCTACTCTTCTTTTCAGGTATGTGACCCCTTGGTTGATGTTTTTCTTGGTTTTAAAGTTGAGGGTGATGCTTGGGAGACTCAGGGAAATGTGAAATGTTGTTTTGAGGAAAAATGGGGAGCAGTACGAGCGCCACATGGTTTTTCTAACCATTCGTCCAAACCAAGCATAGCTGTAACTCAAGGCAGTGGCGACCGCATGATTGTCGCACGGTTAAGGGAAACCATGTGAAGAGACCATGCGAGGACTGTTGGAAAGGTGGTACAGAATGCACGGTTTGTGCACGGTTTGTCTAACCATGTGAGAAAACAATGCGGCCACTTAAATTAGATCCTTAAATTCTGGATCTAACTCTTTTTCCTCTAATTTCCTCATTTAAGCCCCTAAGTGGCCTTAACTCGGGATTTCTCTCCCTTGAAGGTTCTAAAACTTCTCCCAAGCATTCTGGAGGTGACCTGAAGGCTTATCTTAGAAAATCGAAGCTGGATTCTTGAGGTATGTGATTGATATCCTTTTTTCTTGATCGTTTTTTTAGATCTACATTGATCTACTTCTCCTCTTCCCTTGGTTTCTTAGATCTATGCCCGTTATGGGTAGATCTAACTGTGTGGATGCCAAATTTGATGAGTTTGGGTCTTGATCTTATTAGGAGAAGGAATATAAGGAGGGTTCTTGGAGAATCAACCCATGTTTCTTGTGCATTCTTCATTGTTGGGGTTTTCTTCAAAACCTTCGAGGTAGGTGGTTTAATACCTTATGTTAAATGTCTTTGAGTTTTTGCGAAAAAGTGTCAGATACCCAAGTATCAGGTTTTGGGTTAGGGTTTTGATCTTGTAATATTATATTCCCTAGATTGCTTATGTACTTTAGGTTGTTAGATGAATAATGATTTCTTGTTTGCATGTCTGAGGATCACACCATGGGTGGTTTCCTTGTTTTGGATGTTTATCATCGTTTGTCTTAGGTTCCCTGTGAGAAAAACATTATTACACTGATTTCCTACCTTGATATGAATAATTGCATGTGTTTCATGCAGTTTAAATGTTTTTGATGCATTTTAGCTATTATCCAAGTATTTTTTGGAACATAATTAGGGCTGCTATGAATCAGTTGCATACAATTGCTTTTACTCAGGGCTGCGGGAACCTGGTGTATCAAGACCATATGGGGAATTGACGTTGAGTGCATCCTCAGAGGGCCTGTTTAATTTTTACCACTAAGAGACCATAAGGTAGATTGAATTTGTGCTCTCTCAGATGGTCTGATAATTATCAAATCGAGACTAAAGGGGGAATTAGATGTAAGTGCTTCCTTAGAGAGTCTATAGTATCACTGCAAGACCATATGGGCAATTGAAGATGAGTGCTTCCTTAGAGTGTCTTTGCCTTTGTTGAATACTTAACCATATGGGTCTTCCCACGTAATCCACCCATAGGGTTAGCATGAGAAATTAATTTTGGTTGGTTTTGATGAGTCCACCAAGCCAAAGAACAGGCTTGGGTTTGTACTGCTTGTTATTAGGTAGTCTATTGGGATAAATGTTGTGTTACCTGCTATGCCTTTGGATTATAGATATTTTTTCTAGACTCTTTGGTTGATGATTAAATGATTGAACTAAATTAATGACTAAATGTGAATGGAGTCTTTTAGGATTGTTTAATTAGTGTACTCCTATTTCTCTGCTTCATTTATTTCATTTACTTTTTCTATATTGCTCAATGAGAGTAGGACACAGATCTTGTGGTAGTTGCCTATTGAGATTAGTCTCACAACCTGTTTGGGTCCTTCTTTTAGTCCCAAATAGGTTATATGGTTGCAGGAGTGGATAGGGATTGTGTCCCTTCTACCTCAGGTTCTTTGGAGAGCATGAGACCGAGCTTAGGCTTGCGATGCTGCTCGAGTTTACTGTTTACTTTTAGTACTTGGGTTTCAGTTGTATTTCAGAATGTTGCTTTTGTTTACTGATTTCCACAGATACATGTATCATGCTGCATCATTTTTATATTATACATTTCTTATACTATTTGGTTTCAATTTGTGTATACTATTTACTGCTTCTGCTATTGTTTATTATTTTCCTTCCACTGCATACTCTACCAAATGAGGGCATAGTTTCCCCACTGACTCACTAAGGCCTTCACTTCTAGTCGGCAGCCTCTGGCATTTGGGGAAACGTACTTGAGGTCATTTGGAGAACTGGGTATGGGGCACCAGTAGAGAGGCTTTGTATTCGGCTTGTTACATCATGTCATTGGGAATATCTAATTATATAATCATTTTAGCATGACTCAGGGCATATCCTATTGTATAATAATTTCATCATGAATCAATGGGCATGGACCACTACATAAGAATTTCAGCAAGTGAACTGGTCCAAAACCCTATATAATATTTAAAAAATAAATAAATTCACCAAACTTGTCATAGCAATAAGGATATCACAATATCGCATCATAAGTCTCAATTGTAAATTATGTATAACACCCCAAAATTCTAAGGTAAGAACATTGTATCTGATAGTATGTATGACACGCAACACCAAACATTGAAATGAATATAACCTCTAAAGAATTTATGGAATATTTAATATTTTAAATAAATTTAATATATTCTATATCTTTAAATAAACACAATATCGAGTTAGCTTTCATCGCATGCAATAATGGGTTTCATTGATAGCTTTCATTACATGCAAAACCAAGTTCTACTGAGCAAACAATATATTATTAAATTATTATTATAGAATATAATAAGATATAACCTCACTGTTAAATTGGTTTTTATTAATAGTATTAAATAACTTACAAAAATATATGATTTACATTGAAATAAAATGATTTCATTGGTTATCAATTAATTAGAAATGAATATAAAATCTAATTGAATATAAATGAAATATTTTTATACTCAAAATGGTTTTTTATAAAAATGAATTAAATTGATTAGAGAATAATAAGAAAAAAATTTATATATTATATATTCAATAAAATATTTTTTACATTCATCTAATAGATTTTATAAGCATAAGTTAACAAAAAACCTAATATTACGCATAGAAAAACAATATTTTTATAAAGGTCATTTTTCAACCTTTTAATAGAATGTCTATTCTAAATTTAAAAATTTAAAATTTTACAAATTTAATATGAAAGAAATAAGATTAATTTTTAAAAGTGGAATATAAAAATTTATTTTGGGTGTCTTTCTGATATTTTTCTAGGAAGATTCATTTTTTGATGAATAGTTAAAATTACTACATTTTAAATGAAAACAGACTTTTATTATCATTATATTGTTAAATTATATTTTAATTTGGATTTAAGGTATATTTAGTTAAATTATAAAATACTTTTTATAATTTATTTCATTTTAATAAATTTAAATTTGAAATTGGATATGAAAACATTTCAAACTTTTGATCATTTTTACTTCAAAACCCACTTTGTCTTCCCATCTGTGGGATTAAATTTAAATTAATTTCAGCCACTTTTTTTATTGGAATATGGACAAATGGATTCAATATTTTTCATAAAAATAATTTATATTATCTAGTATCTTAAACGAATTTTTTTTCAAAAATATTACTAAATTTAATAAAAATAAATTACAGTGTTTGAGAGAACTGTTAGCTTAATAAGGGACTAAACCTAAATGTTAAGGGAAAATGACCTAGGAACTTGTCCAAAACCAATTGTTGGGAATTATTATGAATAAAAATAATCCATTTTCACTAATTTTGTTTCATTATTTTGGGAACATTATGTAAAGTAAACCTCTCAATAGTGTTTACCTTTTTATATTTATGAGAATGACACTCCTCCTTAACTATAAAAGGGCACTCACACATCCCACTTATTTGCACATATAAAAGATTTTTTACCCATCAAAACCCTACCCAAATAGATCCCCAAAAAAAGTAACTTCATCCTATAAGAATAATGTTTGTAATAAATCGAACCAATTTATTCTTTTGGTATAAACAAAATGAGTTACTCGAATAAGAGGTAACGTTGTTCAACAATCACTTTTGTTTCATTTGCTTCACCACCGATTCATTTATTTTTATATCAGGATCATATAATAACATCAGTATCTTTGATATACCTATATTTTTATAATAATATTTTTACCTATACATTCACACACTTCCATAAAATGAGATATGCAATCATCCTTCGTGTGTAAGGTGGACTATCGCCTCGCAAACCAATGTTCTTCGTTATTTCATTACCACCTTTCATGGTTGGAAATAATTATGAATTTATATTTTATATATTATATATATGATATATTGCCTTTATGGTTATATAATTCTTATATAACTCAAAAAATAACGCTTTCCATTTTATGGGAATATGATAACATCGTTTGTGGACATGTAGACTATAACCTCCTCAAAGTAGTGGGATTCATTCACACTTTACATGGATTGTATTAAGAATGGTTTTAATAAATATATTTAAAATATATGAGATAAATATTATAATTTAATTTTAATATAAATATATACTATTTACTTTTAATTCATTAAATATGACAAGAAAATGAAAACAACATTCGTGCATATGTACGGCCTAGTGTCTCCCTGAACGATGCATTTCATTTCTTATCTCCAAATATAATCGATTATTATAAATTCATATATGATATATATATATGATGAATACATAATTTATTAAATTGTGGATATTATAAAATCATGATCGATATAATAAGAACAAAAATAACAACTCAAAATATACTAAAAAACTATGCAATTAAAACCCAAAATAGTGTAAATAATTAAAAAATATTAACAAACATGTAATAAGATATTATAAGAAGATAATAAATGACATTATAAATATGATTATTTTTATATAATAAGTTAATATAATTATTATAACCATTATAAACGAGGTTAAAGTACATTCACCCAAAAGGAAACATAAGGTAAGGTATTCATGTCTCACTTTTCTTTCCATGAGGCATAAAACATTTTCACCAGTTATTTCCATTTTATAATTTATATACTATTCCTATTGTATATTATATCATGGATAAATTTATCTTAATTTTATTTATATTTTAAATTGAAATTGTTTCTTTCATAGGGATTATAAATTTAAAATTTCATAAATGGTAAGGGATTTCATATCAATTTAATTTCATTGAGGGTATTGTAATGTAATACACCTAGTTTCTTTTATATGGTTCATATAATTCCCTTTTAAATTTAATATCATAAATAATTTTTTATTTAGGTTATTTTTAGTTTTAATTTTAAATATTTTGTCTAAGGATATTTTAACATAAAGATATCAATTGGTAAAGAAATTTATCATCTAAATTCCTTTTCATTCGGTTATATTACTTCCTCGTTATCGTTAATAATATATGATTATGTAGATAATTAAATTGACTATATATTTCTATATTTCCACTTATTTTATGTGGATCAAAATTTCTTACACATAATCTATTCATATATTGATTCTCTCTTTAACATTATGGTATTTTTAAGGGTTTATTTCATAATCCAATTATAATCAAGAATACATATTATTTAATCTCTATTAAAGGAATTTATATGAAAATTGTTCAATAATTCCTTTAATTGTATTATCCACTTGTTATTCATGGAATTTTTTCAAGTAATAATACCATTTTCCACTCTTTTGTGCTCAAAATGTTTTTTTTAAATTTTTTAATAATATAAGACATCATTTCACTCTTCGATTTGAAATATGTTTTCTCTCAAAACTATGTTTTATAAAAATGATTTAAAAAATGTATTTAACCTTTGAAAAATGATTTATTAAAGAGATTTTTACCCATTTTTTATTTTGAAATTTTTTTAAAGGAATATTCATGTCTCTTTCTGAAAAAAATAAGTTTTTTAACCTTTTTTTCATTCAAAAGGAATTTCTTTTTACCTTGTACAACAAGTATATAATTAACCGTTTTCATTTCCTTGAATATTCCTTTTTAATTTTTCAAATATAATTTTCAATAAAATTTTTTAAAAAGTGATTTTAAATGAAAATATTTTTTCAAAATGTTTTTCTAAATGAAAAGTATATTTTTCTCTTTTTATGTTATTTATATTCATAAACATCATCAACAACTTATCATTATTCCACTTGGAAAATATTATAATAATATCATCTGAATTATTCATCTGTATGGTTTTTGATTCATTTATACAAGTATAGTATTGAAATTAAATTCCTTGATTCATTTTTGTAGTCCCGTTGAAATATTTAATTTCTAGTGATTATTGAACATTATATTTAACCTAAATATCCATATCATTTATCATGGATATGATTATTTCCTAAATGATATAACATTTTTACATATAGTTTTTACTAAGAAATTAATTTGATATCTGGGAAAATATTTATAGATTCATATACTCTACTCAATACATATGTTGGATAAGGAATATTATTCATTAATTAAAACTATTATTTGATATAAGAGGATTGCTTTAGATTAGCAGTGGCGGGTGGACTTTATATAGCCCCTCAGTGCATCGAAAGGTTCTCATAAAACAAATCATTCATGCAAATTAAATGGGTTTCTACCTATTTTATAAACTTTCTTGTGAAAGGTCATGACAGTATAGGTTTTCATGTTCCTCAGACATTACTTCCAAAAATTAAGCATTTCCTTCATTCATAATTCATTTATTATTGTTATTATTATTATTATTATTATCCATGATGTTTTTTATTTGACATTATTTATGGATGAATTTTCATCTTAGTTCATTGATTAAATGGAATTTTTGTTCATTTATTTATCATTATAAATTGATTATTATTTATCCTGTTATTTAAATGAAATGTGTGTTCATTTATTTACCTTGTTATATTTTTTACACAATCCCTGTAAGTTTATTGATTACATGGAATGTGTGTTCAATTATTTACCATTCCATATTGATTATGATCCTTGATTCATTATTTATTCCACTGTAATTACCCTTAATGAGAATTTCATCTCAGCATTTTTTTTATTTTTCAAGGAATACAATAACTGTACTAAAAAGGATGTTAAAGATATGATAAGTGGGAATAAAATTATTATCAAAAAATTATGTTGTAAATATTATATTCAGTTGTAATGTAAAACTCATGTATGTATCCTTTTTGATGAAACTATTAAACTCTTTAGTCCCTCGGGGTTTGTTTCCTTGTAATCATGCCAATATAATGGTAGTAAACACCATCTCTAGGATTTTGGGGTTGGGGTGCTATATTTGGTATCAAAAAAAGTAGTATCAACCTTTGAAAATAGATTTAGAAAACATATATTAGGAAATAGACCCCTAAGATATACATTTAGGATAAGTATATTGGAACATACAATAATTTTGGTAAGGTGGATATTTTGGGGGTATTACTAGAAATAACTCCATGTCTAGATTCTATAATTGGACATGTTTCTAGTAAAAAAGTACTTAGCGTAACTACTCCAAAAAGGTGTTTCATTCCAAACTCGAGCATAACCTGGTACATGACAATTGGTCTTACTGCACAATTGGTTTGACACTCCCGAGGGATATTCTAAAGATAATACACCTTTTTTACAAATAATTATTAATTATTTCAATAGATAATATAAATGAAAGGTTGAGGTTAATCTTGTGGTTAATTAGATAATATATAATGTGTCAATATTTAGAAACACTAAAAATAATTATATGGTTTTCCACTATGATAATTATTTCTCACACTGTGCTTTTTGGTTTTAGTCAATGGAAAGAACCCGAAGGAATCATGTTAACCTTAAAAATGAAAGAAAAAGTTGTGGAAATGAGCAACCAAATGGGATGTTGATATGAGTGAATGATATCATGCTTATTCCTAATTAGTTTTCCTGAATTATGATTAATAAAATATACCTTAACCAAATCTTGAAATCATCAAATAATATAAGGATAGAGGTTTCTAAGAGATACAGTGGTGTAATCTATGGAGAAAAAAAGGTCTTGAATCCTTTCATTAAAGTAATGTGGAAGGAGACACCCAGAAAAGTTTCTTAGTGGATTGGGGAAATGATTTATGTGTGGGAAAGAAGGACCGAAAGCAATGAATTTCCAAGGAAAATGAAGAGTATTATATAAATAAATAAAACTCAACCTAAGGATCCATTTATAGTTAATTGCCTTAAATTTGGGTAACCTAGGAATTACCCAAGTCAGTTCCCTCTTCTATAGAATAAAATCAAGGCCAAGGAAGGACCTTTGCATAAATAAATGGATGAAGTTTTTAATGGTTGGGGTTTTATTGAAAACCATGGTTAAATTGATATTAAGTGATTAACCATATTTTAAGTATTTATATCATATTTATTTTGAAAATTATAGTAATATGGTTTTAGAAAAAATAAAACTTGTATTCTGGGCGACAATCCAAAATATCCATCACAGTAGTGGGGATTCAACCAATGGCCAAAGGAAGAAATGGGTTTCATCCCTACCAATAGCCTACATAATTTCCTGGGTAATATGACATTATTTATAATGAATGAATATTAATGTTGAAATGGTATATAGAACTAATAATTTTTAGATATTAATTTTCTAACCATATTTATTTTGGAAAATAGTTATGGAAAATGTAAAGTCTTATTTTATGGATCATAGAATCCATAAAAATTAAATTTTAGTGGTTCAAGAATAAAAAAAGGATTATTTTAGGATATCTATTTCATGGAGTAAGGGATAATTTATGATTTGAAAAAATCATAACAAAAATATGATATTTTTCTTATGAAATTAAAACATATCAAATAACTATATTTTCATATATTTTTAGTCAATAAAATTATTCTTCATCATTATATAAATTATCTTAAAACAAAAATGTTGTCCAAATTCCATCGGTTTGTTGAAATAATGGTCTTTTAAATCATCATAGATTTATGAATTTTAGGCCCACAACTTTCCATTGATCATTAACATTTTTTGATTGATTACCATCAATCCCAATAATTATTTATCCTTTTCCTCCAAGTCTATATTTTCACATTACACAAATATTCTCCTCCTTAGAGACCTAGTTATATTTTATTCCATGTGACCTTTGTACTTATCATTATCTCTTATTAAAAGTATATGTTATTAACTCTTCTCATGATATGGGATTTAAAAAAATGGATTTCCAAATATCAAACCCCAGATTTCTGAGATCAGGTTTAAATTGTGAGGATGGAATTAAACTATGGTGGGGAGAATGTAACACCCCAAAATAATGATGTAATAATAGTGTATCTGATAACACGTATGACATCAACACCAAATGTAGATAGGAATATAACCACTAAATAATTTATGGTATATTTAAATTTTTAAATAAATTTAATATATTATATAGAGTGAAATGCACGCAATACTGTGTTAGCTTGCATCACACACAATAATGAGTTTCTTCAATAGCTTGTGTTACATGCAAGATCGATTTATACTGAGAAAAAATATATTATTAAAATATTATTAATTAATATACCAATTTATAACCTAACCATTTAATTATTAATTATGGAAAATTATAACCAAATTATTAAAATATTTTTTTCAAACAAAATATAAAAATAATTCCTTTGTTGGTAATGAATTATAAATGAATATAAAAACTAAAATATAAATAATTTTTTTCTACTCACAAAGGTGTTTTATCCAAATATATTAAATTAATTAATCAAATATAATAATGAAGTATATATATTATATATTCAAAAAAAATTACATTCATCTAATAGATTTTATAAGCATAAGATAATAACAAACCCAATATTATGCAAAGAAAGGATATATTTTTATAAAGGTGGATTTGCCACCATTATGGTTCACAAATTTTAAATATAAATTTTTACACTTTTATGTATTTAATATGAAAAATTATATATTAATTTTTTAAAGAGGAATAAAAAAATTACTTTGGAATAATTTTTGGTATTTTTCTGAGAAGTTGGAATATTTTCTGTTATTTTTATGAGAAGTTTTATTTTTTGGTCCCTAGAGAAAAATACTAGATTTTAATTGAAAACTCACATTTCATCTCAAAATTTTATAAGGATAAATTATATTTTAGTTATGGTTTTAACGTATATTTAGTTAAACTATAAATCAATTATTATAATCTAGTTAATTGTAATAAATATAAAATTGAAATTGGATATAAAAAAATGTCAAAATTTTGAACATTTTTACTTTCAAAGCCTGCTTGGTCATCCTATCTACAGGATTAAATTTAAATTAATTAAAAAATTGTGTTATTTTAATATAGAAAAATGGATCAAACGTTTTTAATAATAATAATTTATAATTTATATTAAGTTAAACTTATTTTCTATAAAAAAATATTAGTGAAAGTGAATAAAATTAATTACTGTAATTAAGATAAAAATTTGCCTAATAAGGGACTAAACCTTAATGATAAGGGCCAAAGTGAACTAGAAATGTGTAGAAATCTATTGGAAAGATATATTTAGACCATATACTCCCTTTTTAAAATTGGTTTCATTATTGGAGGCACATTATGTAAATGAAACCTCCCAATAGTGTTTTCCTTTTATATTTATAAGAATATCACTCCTCCCCCACTATAAAAAGGATCTCACCCCTACCACTAATTCACACCTTTAAATCCGTTAATATCATCCAAAATCTTCCCAAATAGATCCCAAAAATCCCCCCTAATCCTATAGGCCTAATTTTGGTTATAAAGTAAACCAAGGAAGTATTTTGGTATAATCCCAAATTTAATGTCTCAGATTTTTCATTTATTATTTTTAAATATTATATGGAATTATGGTGAGACCAGGATTTTTGGCGGCGTGTGATTCAAGGGCCTATACTGCCTAGAATAAATGTTTGAAATAATTTAAACATTTAAATAGCGTGTGTGAGTGGTTTTCCTAAAAAAGTGGAATAACATTTAAACATGTTCTTAGATCATAAATATGAGGGCATCATTGCATTCATAATAGTGACTTTACCATAGGTAGGTCCTAACATTGACTAGCATAAGTCATCTGCAAAAGTTATTTTTTGTATGTTTTAAAGGAAATGAATTAAATTAATAAATTTTTTTATTTTTAATGTTTCTTTAATGCAATGACCTAATCCTCCCCTATTAATACCTTCTTAGAGTGAATTCATAGGGTTAGTCGCATAACCCTACAAATTGAATATTTCCATTAGAGCTTTGGAGGAGAACCCATTTGGTGGATGACAACGGAGCGATCGATCGACGCTTCTCGGATTCGACAAACCTCACTAAAGAATGCAACACAATGATCGTTCTTCAACCAAATCAATTTAGGTGTCTGTTATTTTTTATTTTTTCCCCTTTTCTTTGATTAAACGACGAATGTGGATCAACCCATGAACAGCTTGATCCACGGATCATGCATTCTTGCAAGAGGGTGTTTATTTTTGTTTCCTTTGGAGATTTTTGATTCTAGGAATTTATTCACGACAATTTTAATGTTTATTTATTCACCTTGTTAAACCAACTAATGAGAGTGGATTGATGTCATGAAAAACAATGGTGGAGGTTGTTTCCTCAAATTTTGGTTGAATTTATTCCCTCATCACCCCACATTCATCACGTTCTTCATGGGGCGACAAACAAAACATCATTGAAAATCTTTTTTGCAATGAAATGATACCAAACATGATATCGAGAAGCATGATGACCAATCTAAAGTGCAAAAACGATGGCCGGCGACGAATCGGCTTGGATCGAGGAGGATTGTTCTATGAGCATTCTTCATACAGGTGGATTGGGACTCATTTTTTGGGGCTGATCAAAGGCCCAAAACAAATAGAAGCAGTTATGGGATGTCATGAAAACCTCAAACCTGGAGTTTTTCAACGATCAGATGGCCATATTGATAGATCGATGATCCATCGAGGTGTGGGAGGAAGAATGATGTGTTCTGGAAATTACTGAAGAACACGCCGTGTGGGACCGACACAGCGGTGGCTATGGTTTTTTCACTATAGATGATGAAGAAAAAAGAATGATTCTGAGTGGACATGATGAGTGGGCCCCACCAAGTGGCGGCTAGAGTTCTGGGAGATAGGTAGTGTGGACACGGCGTGTGACCATTGTCACATAATGTGTGGGTCCTTACGGAGACTCAGCGTGTATCTCGGGAGATACACAGACACAGGGCGGAGTACACATCATCTAATCCACCATAAGGCCAAACCAAGCTAGATTCATGGACCACCCCGTGTGCTAGTATATAGTCTGGGACACATGAGTTGATGTTGTGTACGGGAACATTGATAGAATAAATGAATTCATCCCCAGGATAATGGAAAACAGTGTATCATGCTCTTACACACCGTGTATGCCTCTTATTACATGACATGCCTTCGACATGGGTTGTTTTACACGAGCAGCACCCAGAGTCATTGGAAACGGCACGTAACCCCACTTACACATCGTGTACCTTTATGTACTTTATGTCTCATACCTTCGAGAAAGTACTATGATTGGACATTTGGACTACTATCGTACCTCTTTTCAGTTTGACGTATGTAAGAGTGCTCAATAGAGGTATGGTGGTTGAGAGCTTCTTGGATGATCAGAGAGCACCAACAATAGTCAGCAATAGGAAAACAGGTGCATAGACCGCGACAGTTGGGATCCGACATCAGACACATGGATCGGGATGTGGGAGACATCACCGAAGGACCCATGACAGGGGATCTATGGTCTAGTGTCCTTATGCTGGATCCAGTCAACCCAGGGAGAGGAGATGCTACTAGTGCGATGGTAGAGGAAATCTCTCTAGATATTTTCTAACCTATTAAAAAGTTTATAGGGAGGTGGTGGACGGACCACTGGAGCAGGCAGACCCCCCATGTGGCGGATGTCAAAGAGTATCAGGGAGAGCTAAAGGTGGTGGAATACGCTTGAATCTACTTCCACCGCCACCCCCAGGAGGTCCGCGCTACGTTCATAAAGCTAGGGGGATAGGGGCGGGGACAACAACATGTGGTCAAGGTGTATGACCCAGGGACTCCTAGGATGATATAAGGTATGATCTTGGTCTTTTCTACCTTAGCTTCCACACTCATAGACACAGGTTCCAATAATTCCTTCCTTTCCACATGTCTTGTGCGAAACCTTGAGATTCTGGTAGATCCATTGACTTGACCCATATGCTTGGAGACACCTACATGAGGTGACTTTATGATCACGAATCATGGAAAATAGTGTGATCTTTACCTTGGAGGTGATAGTTTTGGTTAGAAACTTTTTGTAGAAGCATCGATTCCTTACGACATCATTCTCGGTATGTATTGGTTATCTTTGGTCCATCTCCAGATTAACTGCTTTAGGCAAAGAGTGCGGTGTGTCTGCAGTGATGAAATGTGGTTTTCTTTTGTTTGTAAAAATGAAACCCAGGAAGAACCAAATGGGATCGTATATAGGAGGGTAAATCCAATCACTCGTGAGTTAGCTAGACAAACCCATAGAGTATCAGATGTTGTGAGATTTTAGTTCCCAACAATAGTAGTGGAATACGAGGACATCTTTCTAGAATATGTTCTAGGATTACCTCCCTGCTGAGAGATATACATTTGCATCAACTTGCACCCCGAGATGGAACTGATATTATCATCAGCATATCAGATGTCCCCCATTTAGATTCGTGAGATGAGGGTATAGTTTGATTATTTTCATATTAAGGACTTAGTAAGACCTTGTGTTTCACCATGAGTGGGACCTCTATTTTCTAAGAAGGTGGACGGAAGTTCGAGGTTGTGCGTGGATTACTGGCATCTAAATCAAGTAATGGTGAACAAAAAGTATCCACTGTTGAGGATCAACAACCTCTTTGATCTCCTGAGAGGGGTGAAATGGTTCTCTATGGTTGACCTTCGATTGGGTTACCCCCAATTACGAGTACATGATGAGGATATTCCAAAGACAGCTCTCAAATGCCGCTACAGTCACTATGAGTACTTTATGATGCCTTTCAGAATGAATAACACCCCCGCAGTGTTCATGGGACTTATGAAATAGATATTCTAGCCATACATAGACTGGTTATTGGTGGTCTTCATCGACGACATCCTTGTGTACTCAGTGTCAAAGGAGGATCACGCGAGACACCTGCAGACAGTTCTAGACATGCTTCGAGGGCACCAACATTTGGGGAATCTCTCGAAGTGGAGGTACTAGATATACAAGGTAAAATTTTATGGATATGTCATCTCATAAGATGGAGTAGAAGTGGACCCAGCCATGGTTAAGGTAGTGTTAGCATGGGATCCACCTCGAAGTGTGACAGAGGTGCGGAGATTCTTTGGGCTGGCAGGATACTACCAGAGATTTATCCCTAATTTCTCCCAGATATCAGCACCGATGAAAGGCTTGACCCGGAAGGCCCAACCTTTCATATGGATAGAGTGGTACCAGTAGGATTTCGAGCAGTTGAGGAAGAGTTTGACGAGTGCACTGATCTCGAGATTCCCAGAAGAGGGTGTCGAGTACGTAGTTTTCTGCAACGCATCAGGGACCGGGCTTGGTTGTGTCCGGATGGAGAGGCAAGAAGTTATTTCTAGGGTTCACTTCATTTAAGGTCGCGTGAACCCAAATATGTGACCCGTGATCTTGAATTGGCATTGGTAGACTTCCCATTGAAGATGTGTTGACAGTACCTGATGGGAAAACGGTTTATCATTTACTCAGACCACAAGAGCCTCAATTATATCTTCTCCTAGAATGATCTGAATCTGATGTAGAGACGATGGCTAGAGTTCCTACTGGATTATGTCTTTGACATATTTTATACTCTTGGAAAGGGGAACATTGTGGCAGATTCTCTCAGCAAGATATCAAGTTCGCAGCTGTTGAGTGAGGTATTGGAGCAGTTGGACTCACTACAGTTATCCTTAGTGGATGGAGAAGATGTAGCTTATATCCAGTCAATGGTTGTCACCCCTCCACTCTTACGATGAGTTAGGGATGCGTAGGTAGAGGATGTCGATTTCGAAACATCACATGCTCAGTTATCCACAGGACATTATCCTGATGGATATTTGTAGGGTATGGAACACACCGTCCTTTTCAAAGGACACATTGTTGTACCAATGGAGTTGCAGGAGGAGGTTCTGAGGGAGTTTCATACATCCTCCATGGAGGTACATCCCATAGTGGAAAAAATTTACCAGGACCTCCAGCATCAGTTCTGGTGGATGAGTATAAAGAAGGCAGTATTAGAGTTTGTTTCTTGATGTCTTATATTCCAGTAGGTGAAGGCTGAGCACCAGGTTCTATAATGGTTATATCACCCCTTGGAAGTTCCAAAGTGGAAGTGGTATGGAATATCAATGGACTTATTGATGGGATTACCATGGATGTATAGGGTACACGATTCCATATTAGTGATTGTTGACCAACTCACCAAGTTGGCACACTTCCAAGCTAGTAGGGAGTAGTCTGTAGAGAGCTTGGTATGCCTCTATATACAGGATATATTTTGGCTTCATGGAGTCCCTTCAATGATAGTCTCATATTGTGGTTCTCATTTCACTCCCCTAATGTGGAAGGGATTATATGAGGCATTTGGGACACAACAATGCTTGAGCACAGCATTCCATCCCCAGACAGATGGTCAGATAGAGAGAACCATTCAGGTTCTTTAAGGATATGTTGTGGTCTTATATCATGGATTTTGGTCTTAGTTGGGATGACCACCTACCACTCGAGGAGATCACATACAATAACATCTACCACTCCACCATTGGTATGGAACCATTTGAGGCTTTATATGGGAGACCCTTCTAGTGACCGCTTTGCTGGACAGACCCTATAGAGTCAGAACTCATGGGTCCAGAGCTGGTGAGAGCTACCACCTAGAAGGGGAAAATCATTCAAAAACAAATGAATACTATACCGAGCTTGAAGAAGTCTTATGTTAAAAGATGGATGAGACCTCTTGATTTCGAAAAGGGAGACCATGTCTTCCTTCGGGTCTCACCGTGATGAGGGTTGCGGAGATTTGGTTAGGGTGGAAAGTTGTCTCCAAGGTTCATCGTCCCTTTTTAAATACTATGCATAGTTGGCGAGGTGGTGTACCACCTAACTCTATCATCCTAGTTGCATCGGGTACATGATGTATACCATGTGTCGCAACTACGGAGGTACAGGCATGACCCATCACACATCATCGACTAGTACGAGCTGGATATCAAGGATGGAGGGACCTTTATAGAGTACTAAGTAGAGATCAATGATCGATAGAAGAGGGTCCTTCATTGGTGGGTAATTCCCCTAGTGCGTTTCTGGTGGTAGCATGAGAATCTTCATGATATCACATGGGAGCAGGAGGCTCAGATTCGTGTGCAGTACCCACATCTATTTGAGTAGCCTTTTTTGGATATTTGGGGGTGTAAAATCCATATGGTGGGAGTAATTTAATGTCTCGGATTTTCTGTGTGTTATATTTAAATATTATATGGAATTATTATGAGACACATCTTTTTAACGGCTTGTGATTCTGGGGCCTGGACTTCCTGGAATAAATGTTTGAAATAATTTAAACTTTTAAAAAGTGTGCATGAGCAGTTTTGCTGAAATAAAGTGTAATAACATTTAAATGGGTGCCTAATTAGAAATTTGAGGGCACAGTTTCATTGAGAACAATGAATTTACCTTACGCAAGGCCTAATATTGACCGGTGTGGGTCAGCTGAAAATGTTAGTTTTTTGATGTTTTAATGGAAATAAAATAAATTAATAATTTATTTTTATTTTAAAAGTTTCCTTAATGAAATGACCAAATCCTCCCCTATTATTACCTTCTTATGAATAATTTACAGGGTTAACCACATAACCCTACAAATTAACAATTTCTATTGGATATTTGAGGAGAACTTGTTGGCAGACGATGAAGAAGCGATTGATCGACCCATATCAGATTCGATGAACCTCACCAATGAATGCAACACGGTGATCATTATTCAAATGAATCAAGGTAGTGGTTTGTTATTTTTAATATTTGTCCCTGTTCTTCAATTAAATGAATTATGCGGATCAACCCACGAATAGGTTGATATACGGATCGTGCATTCTTGTGAGAGGGTGTTTATTTTCATTTCCTTTGGGATTTGATTCTAGGAATTTATTCAGGAAAATAAGAATGGTTTTTTTTATTATCTCTCTTAAACCTACTAACATGACCAGATCGATGTCATGACAAACAAAGGTGAAGGTTGTTTCCTTAATTTGTTATTGAATTTCTTCCCTCCTCACCCTGCATTCTTCATGTTCTTTGTGGGGAGACAAACTACAGATCATTGTGAATCCATTTTTCAATGCAATGATCCCAAAACAAATATTGAGAATCATGATGACCTACTGGAGGTGCGACGGCGATGGTGGATGATGAATCCACTCAGATTGAGGAGGATTTTTCTTCAAGGATTCTTCATGCAGGTAGATCAGGACTCATTTTTGGGGTTGATCTGAGGCCAAAACCCAACAAAAGAGGCTATGGGATGTCATAAATACCTCAAACCTGGAGTTTTGCAATTATTGGATCGCTGGAACGATGGATCAATGATCTACTGAGGCGCAAGAGGAAGAATGGAGTGTTTTGGAAATTTCGGAAGAACATGGTGTCTTCTCCTAAGAACACATTGTGTGGGATTGGCACAATGGCGGCTAGCATTTTCATACTGTAGAAGATGAAGAACATGGTGTGCTCCTAGGAGAGCACGACAAGTGGGCCCCACCCATCAATAGCTATAGTTCAAGGTGATATGAAGCATAGACACAGTGTGTGACCATTTTCACACTGTGAGTGGGTCCTAACACGGACTCAGCATGTATCTCAAGAGATTCGAAGAAACAGGTGGAGTGCATGGAATGTACTCCACTACAAAGCCAGACCTAACCAGATACATAGACCACCTCGTGTACTGGTACATGGTCTGGGACAGACGGGTTGAAGTCGTGTATGGGCACATGGCAAATATACATGGAGTCTTCTCCAGATAATGAAACATGTCTTGTCACACTCTTACACACCGTGTATGCCTCCTTCTACATGAAATGCCTTCGAAATGGTCTGTTGTACATGGTCATTACCCTGAGTCAGAGGACATGGTGTGTGACCCCTTCTACATGTTGTGTACCTTTCTGTACATCTCTTGATCTTCTTTTCCATCGTTCCTTGGACAAGTTTTGTTTGGGTTAGTGGCTCTTTTTTCTCATTCCCCTGAATTTCATGTATAGTTTATATCTATAGGAGTATGATCTCTTCAACATGACTTTCTGGATAGAGTTCAAATCCATATGAGATTTCCAAAGTGAGATCATCTACCCATTCTAGACCCTGGGTAGAGTTAGGTATCGACATAACCAATCCTACCAAATTTCAATCCTCTACTTAGAAGGTGAATTCGGATGGGTCTTGGTATCCTCCAAGGCCCTAGAAGTTACCCTCATCTATTTATCAGGATATTTTACACTCATGAATGTGTCCTTCTAGAATGATTGTATATGTTATCTCTTAAGATATATCTGTGTGACTATCTCTCTCATGACACTTTCTGATGAACGTACTCCCGGGGCAGACATCATCAGAGCTACTAGACTCATGGTGTGAGTTCTCCTAGATGAGTGCTTCATGTAATCTTCAGACTAGATCCCTAGAATAGGTATGAGGTCTTTGTGACTTACCTCTAGACTATGGGTCTTGGTATTCGAGTATATCTGGATTTGTTTCTCTTGTTATATGTTCATAGAAATATAATGTGTAGAGATGGTTGTACCTTTACTTGTGTATTGCTTTGTGGTTTTCTCGGTCCTCTACTGAGTATTGTTAGACTCACCCCTACACAAGATTTTCCTAAAAGTATCATATCTTGTGCAGATGAGCGGTCATTTGACAGAGTCCATGGTGAACTAGGATTGGACTGATCTTTCTGAGTTTTCTTATAGGCAGAAGTGTTCCTACAGCGACAAGAACCAGTCTTAGTACCTTTTTATTTCATAGAAGATGGACTTTGTAGTTTTTACACTCTTTCTCTTGGTGGCCTTGTATTCTGTCCTAGTTTATTGTAACGTCCCAGTTCCAGAATCGACCCAGAGGTGCCCCGTACTTGGGTGGTGACATGGCCTCATGCACATTTCCCTGAACGCCAGAGGCTGTCAACTAGCAGCGAGGGCCTTGGGTGTGATAGTGGAAGAACTACTCCCTCATTGGAAAAGTAACATAGTAGAAGTAAATCAATAGCAATTTCAGAAGTAGCAATAGTACCATAACAAAAGTAAATAGTGGAAGACTGAATAAATAAATAACTAGAGCACATATATATAAATGATTCATGATACATATGTCTAGGAAAATGGCCAAACAATTCACAATACTAGAATATATAAATAAAAAATGTACAAGAAAAACAAGTAACAACTCATCATCTTCGCAAGCCTCATCTTGGTCCCATGATCCCCAGCACTAAAGCAGTCAAGTACCTGAAGTAGAAGGGATCTTTCCTATATCTATACCTGCAACAATATAATCTGTTTGGGCCTAAAAGCATTGCTCAAATAGGGTGTGAGACTAAATCCCAGTAGGCAACCACCACAATATTTGTTGCTCACAGTCAGTGAATATATATGGAAGTTAATAAGCAAAATAAGTTGTAAACAATGAAGTACTCAACAGTACCAATTCCATAGTTTCCAAGAATTCAGTTCCACAAAGAAAGTAAACATATAATGAAAAACAGGTAACCCTTTAGAATGTACTCACAGCCTAATCCCCTTTGGTCCTACCTAGAAAAGAAAAGCAACCCTCTGTGAAGTACACAAAGTCTAACCCCCCTAGTTCAGCTTTAGTATAGACTCTCTATGGAAGCACTCGCTATCAATTCCCCCTATAGTCTCGTATCGGTAACTAAAAGACACTCTAGAGAAGCACTTACTTCACATTCCCCCTATGGCCCACGTCGAGGAACTACATACACTCTGAGGAAGCACTTACATCAATTCCCCTTGTGGTCTCGCATCGTAACAATAATAACAAACACTATGGAGAAGCCCTTACATCTATTCTCCCAATGGTCCACTACACTAGGTTCTCATGGCCTTGTGTAAGTAAATAAAGCATACAAATACCTAACGGCCAATGTAAACCTCAAGAACTACTTGGCTAATAGTCTACATCATAAAAATATGGAAGATAAACAAAACCACTACATACTACAATACTAGGCATGGTAACAAACAAGGTATCCTAACAGGCTAAGAAAGACCAAATGGTCATAAACAAACATGCATGTTCAAACACCTCTAAAGCATATAAATTAACCCTATTCTCATCCAATTAACCTCTCTTCAACTATACATGCATAGCAGGCAATCAAACGGGCTAAAATAGTAAACACGCAATTCCCTGTTCAAGAGTATTGGGAACGTTTGCACATATAACTCAAAGAAATTCAACAGAAAGGCACAAACCACCTACCACGGTGTTGTAGGATCGTGATACGTGAACCTCAGGCCTTGAATTTCCACGAACACCGTAGATCCACAAAATAACTAAAAACAGTCAACCGAAGATAACTTGAGAAAGAGGAGGAATCAGGAAACAAAGCTATAGAAGAATGAATAGCTTACTGAGGTGATCCCAATGCAATCAACGATGGCCGATTCGGAGAAAAGACACTCCATCAGGGGCTTGGAGGAAGATTGTGATCGTACGGGTTCTCTTAGATGAACTAGGTTGAGAGGTAGACAGTTATGTATGTCAGACATGACCCCAGTACGTTTAATGAAAAAAATACATGATGTGTACTTTATAAGTACACGGCGTGTACTTGGATTCACCAGTCCATGCATTAGGCGCTCTCCAGGTCACCACACACGGCCGTGTGTAGGTTCGTTACACGGCCAACACCCAGCTACCCATAGTAACTGAGTACATGGAGTGTACTAATAAAGTTCATGGCATGTACTTAAGAAATTTCCGGAAAATCCTCTTTTTCTCAAAAACACCAGAAAAAGAAAAACATACCTGAAAATAAGATCTGGGTTCTTACAAACTTCCCCCCTTAAATAAATTTGTACCCAAATTTCCCTAGCAAGGCGGTGATGAAGAATAATCCTCAAACAGCTTTGGCGACTATGATTGTACATCGGCCTCCTTCTCCCAGGTCATATCCTGTACTCGCCTGTGCTACCATAGCACTCATACCAGGTGGACAGACCTGCCACAGAGAACTTTCATACTTTGATCAAAAATTAGGATAGTATGCTCATAGAATGAGGCATCCACCTCTAACTCAACCTCCTCGGGTTGAAAAGCATGAGACAGGTCTGAGAATTAATGTCGGAGCTTAGAAATGTGGAAAACTTCATGCAATCTGGTACCCTTGAGGTAACTGCAATAGATAGGAAACCAAACCAACTCTCTCCAACACCTCAAATGGTCTGACGTACCTCGGCGAAAGCATACCCTGTCTCATATTCTTCTTGTTCCCCAACCTCGGTGTAACACGCAGGAAAACATGATCCCCGACCATGAACTCCAGAGGTTGTCTCTAGTGATCAGCACAAGACTTCCGTCGAGACTGTGCAGTATCCATCCTCTTTTGGATCAACTCTATGTGCTTTGTGGTCTCCGGGACAAGATGAGGTCCCAACATAGCTGCCTCTCTTGTCTCCAGCCAACATAAGGGTGATCGGCCAAACCTACCATACAAAGTCTCAGAAGATTCCATCTGAATTGTTTCTTGAAAACTGTTATTGTAGGAAAACTCCATAAGAGGTATTTTCTTCTCCCAAAACCCTCAAAAATTAAGGATGCATGCTCATAGCATATCCTCAAGCACCTGAATCATACACTCAAGTTGGACATCTGTCTATGGGTGGTAAGATGTACTCAAGATTACCTATGTACCCAAAGACTTCTGAAGACCCCGCCAGACCTGAGAAGTAAAACGTGCATCCCTATCTGAAACAATAGAGTGTGGAACTCCATGCAAACATACAATCTCTCAAATGTACATCCTTCCCAGCTCATCTACACTGAAAGTATCTTTGATTGGAAATAAGTGAGAAACCTTCATGTGTCTGTCAACGAAAACCCATACAACATCATTCCCTCGAGGTGGCCTCGACAAACCTATCACGAAATCCATCGGGTCATCATTCCATTTTCACTTGAGGATGGGTAACTGCTGCAAAATCTCCACTGGTTGCGGATGCTTCGCCCTCACCTGCTGACAGGTGGAACACCTCATAACGAAACCAGCAACATATCTCTTCATACTTGGAAGCCAATACTGAAATTGTAGATCAAGATACATTTTAGTGATGCTAGGATGAACTCTCCAAACTAAGGATTGAAAGTCCCGCATCATCTCCTCGTGTATATCTACTCACACCCATACGCACCAATGGAAACGCAAGATCTAATCCTCGCATATGGTCCATCCAGGAATAGGGTCCTCTCCTGACATGTCTTCTTGTAGGACTAGGCCTTCCGAATCTGATAGCTACCTCATTCGCACTCAATCAATAAGAGTAGAGGTAACAACAACTGAAGAAAGAAACGTTTGTCCCTTCCAATCATTCACCTCCAAATGCATCTTAGAGAAGAGAGCCATACTCTACCACTCACTATTGGCCTCCTGAAATACTTGTATCTAAGTACTCCTACTCAGCTCATCAGCCACCACATTACCCTTCATAGGCATATAGGCAAGCTCAAAGTCAAAATACTGAAGGTACTCAACCCACCTTCACTATATCAAATTCAAGTCACACTGAGTGAAGATATACTTGAGACTTTTGTGGTCGTTGAAAAAAACAAAATGATCTCCCAGAAGATAATGTCTCCAAAAATGTATGGCATGAACAACTGCATCCAACACAGGATTGTGTGTCAAGTAATTTCTCTAATGCAGCCTCAACTACCGAGACACATATGCAATGACTCCTTCCCCATACAAATGAACTGCTCCAAGACTGATACCTAATGCATCAAAGTACACATTATAGCTCTTGATCGGCTCTGGAAAAACTAGTATCGGTGTTGAAGTCAACCTCCATTTCAGCTCCTGAAAGGATGACTCACAAGAATCTAGCCACAGGAATCTTGCACCCTTCCTAGTCAGACCCGCCAGTGGTGCTGCTAAACATGAAAAGTCCTGTATGAAATGTCTGTTGTATCCAGATAGACCTAGAAATATTTATACCTGAAAGGCATTCTTCATATTATCCTAGGAAACTATTTCTCTCACTTTCTCTAGGTCTACTAATACTGTTGTCTCTGAGATAACATGACTTAAGAAGTAAATCGGGTCCATCAAAAAGTGGCATTTTGAGAGCTTAGCATATAACTGATGCTCTCTCAATCTACTCAAAACGATTTCAAGATGGGTAGCATGGTCGTGTCGATTGTGAGAGTACACTAAGATATCGTCCATGAAGACTGACATAATGGAATCCAAGTATGGATGGAACACTCGGTTCATCAGTTCCATGAAAACTGCAAGCACGTTCGTGAGACCGAACGATATAACCACATACTCATATAGACCATTCCTGATCTGGAAGGTTGTAAGAGGTATATCAGATGGTCTAACACGCAAATTATGGTAACTGGATCTCAAGTAAATCTTCCAGAACACCTGAGATACTCAAAGACGATGAAAGAGATCATCAATCCCTAGTATGGGATTTCAGTTCTTGAACGTAAACTGGTTTAAATTTTGATAATCCACCCAATGTCTGAGGGTATCGTTCACCTTTTTTGCAAACAGGACAGGTGAACCCCAAGGAGAAGTACTAGGTCGAATGATACCCTTTGCATGAAACTTTTCCAACTCCTTCTTGTGCTCTTATGACTCTGGTGTAGCCATCCTATAGGGAGAAATGGACACCGATGATGCTCCTGGCACAAGCTCGATAGAAAAGTCTACCTCACGCTCCAGAGGCAAACCTGAAAAGTCCTTTGGAAAGAAATCCTTGAAACGATCCACTACTGGAGGAAGGTCCATCTGTGAAGTCCCCTAGTAATCCAGATATAAACTAGCCATCCATGCTATAACTACCCCTAAACCATGATGCTTGGGTCCTAGTCTTATCGCCTGGGCATCCCATTCGCCCTTATAATGAAACGATCTTCCCTCTAGTGACGTAAAACTCACCCAGCGGTGATATCAATCGACAATAGCTTGGAAGGGAACTAACCAGTCCATTCCAAGAATGACATCATAGCCAGTCATCTTTAGGACATATAGGTCCCATAAGAGGTGACACACACCAAACATAAGAGGGAAATCCTTGAACTATCATACACTAGTCGTTATAGTCCTCAACAGCGTGTTTAGCATCATGATATCAACAGAGGAAACGATATAGATACTGAGACTCTCCAAAACAGCAACAGATATAAATCTATGTGAAGCCCATGTATCGAAAAGAACATAATCTAAAAATGAGGAACTAGAATGGTACCTCGAACTGTAGGGGTTCACGAATCCTACTCTTGTTGGGCCTACTCTACTAAAAATTTATGGCATGTACCATGACCCTGTGACACTTCCTGACCACTCTGAGCTGATCCACCCTACTGTTGTTGAATGCATGGCTATTGACTACCATGGTCATGACCTCCACCTTGGCCTGAATGACCGGAAGAACTCCAGTTCCCATACTTATGAGAAACTATTGGTGCCTCTCCTAAACGAGGAGTCATAGAAGATCTCCTCTCACCAGCCACTGGTGAGAAGATCTGACAAAAGAACTGAAGATTCCACATCTTTCCATAATATTGGAACTCCAATGGGTCTTTCGGGCAATGTGGCCTTGTATACCTGTTATTCCCGCACTGGTAGCACTCTACCTAGATACCATAAAAAGTGTCTCGCCTCCTTGGATAACTGCGTGAAGGCCCCCTGTGGTGCTTCCTGCTGCCAAAAGAAGGGATACTAAATACAGATGACAAACTTCCCTATCTCAAAACTCCAAAATCCCCCATATTGTGCTCCGTGATCAGCACCTAGTTGACTATTGAAGTGATAGACATCGACCTGAATATATTCACCTGTGATAGGATGTTGTGCCTCAGATAATCCTCAAGCTTCCTTTCCATGAATAACTCATCACCTCCTACAATTGGCATAAAGCATTGTAGCTTTGTGAAACGAGAAGAATACTCCATAACTAAAAGAGTACCCTACTCCAGACTCATGAACTCTCAGGCTCGATCGGCCCTCAAATTATTTGGATAGAAGTAGTCATAAAAGGCATGCTATAACTCATCCCAAGCCATAACCTATTGGCATACCACCTGTGAGATCACATCCCACCATCTCTTGGCGGAATCCCAAAGCATCTACGTAGCGAGCTTCACCCTCCTCTCTAGAGGAATCTCCAGATGATTTAAGATATACAGCATGCCTCTAACCAGGACTCTACATCCATAGGTCCTTCTTCCCCTATGAATGTGGGAGGATGCTACTATTGGAAAACCCACGTCAGCTCTTCCATACACAGTGAAGGATGTGGTACTCCATGGAAGGTCTGCATGAACCTCATAAAGCCCTCTCAGAACTGTGCATTAGCACCTATGTTCAGAATGACTGCTGGTGCCAAGAATGGCACAGCTGGAGGATATACAAGTAGTCCCTGATCAGCCATGTCTACTATCAGATCACTTCCCTATAACTGGAAAACAACCGGAGGACGTCTCGGTGGCATGACACTACAAGGTCAAGCGCACACCATAGATCAATATTGTCAAGGATTGGAAACTAGAAAGGTAAAAATGGAATAAGAGAAAGATATAGTTCATGTTTTTCAAAACATGGATACACGGAGTGTATAACGACTACACGGTATAATCCTTGAAGGCTTTCACATGGGCGTATACTCATTCTAAAACTGGTTGTGTAACACCCCATACACGGTGTGTACTTGAATTTTCTTTCCCTGCCTGAGTTCTTCTACATGGATAACCCACACGGTTCTCATAGAACAAGACTACACAGTGTGTTCTTTCCAGAAAAGGCGTGTACTAGATGTGATTCACCAACCCATGTTATTAGTGACAGGGCCGGATACATGGCTCACACTACACGGCGTGTTCCAGATGGATACGAAGCTTATTAGAAAAGACTCAACTGACCCATGTAGTTAGCGACATGGCCGATTACACCGTTCTACACCACAGCGTGTACATCTGGTACACGGAGTGTCCTGCCAAAGATTTCCAAACCCCGTGTCCCTGACCACAGAGTCTGAGACAAGGCTAGAGACTACACGGCATGCACATGAAGCACATAGCGTGTACGTAAGAAAAATGGTTTCTTCTCGAACAGAATAACACATGGCGTGCATTCATCATTATAGACCATGTATTCTAGGTTTTTCTGGATAGTAAGCCTCAGAAACTTCTCTGAAACCCAGAAAAACACTTAAACGAACATTAAAGTGCCAATTTCTAATTCATGAGGGACCATACTCCCCACGAATCAAATATTGGCATCTTATACATGTAACATACAAGGAGAACAAGGCAATGATCCACTAAATTATGGTCCATGAGGGCCCATAACACCTCAAGAACCAAATATTAGCATTCATTCAAGGAAAGACTTATGAAAACCAATACCCTATCAAAAGTAGGTTTTCTATCAAGGCATCTATCACAACAGCATGCAAATCTTGAAATACATCTATCAGAACAACATGCAATTACTAATGCACCCAAATTGGCATGGCAGTAATGCATGACATGTGATTTCTAACAAGTTCCTATATGATGCATGAGATGGAATACTCTCATATCATCTCGTTGCAAGAGAAATAGAACCTCCAAAATATCCACAGTAACAGCACAAAACATGTGAATCACCCTTCAGAAAAATAAAATCAACTGTAATAATTGCAACACTTGAAAAAATCACAATATCAGGGTAGATTGGATTTTCTCTATACATGAGATAGTTACGCCTGGGAACAGCTTATTACCAAGTACTTATTCCATCCTATCCCTGACTATAGGCTCCAAACAATAAGTCATAAAAAGAGAACACCTATGATACCACTTTGTAACGTCCCAGTTCCAGAAACCACCCAGAGGTACCCCGTACCCATTTGGTCAGATGGCCTTGAGCGCATTTCCCCGAATGTCAGAGGTTGTCGACTAGCATCGAGAACCTTGGGTGTGATAGTGGGGAAACTATACCCTCATTTGCAGAGTAACATAGTGGAAGTAAATTAATAGAAACATCGGAAGCAGCAATAATACCATAACAAAAGTAAACAGTGGAAGACGGAAGAAATAAATAACTGGAGCACATGTATATAAATGATTCATGATACATTTGTCTAGGAAAACGGCCCAACTAGTCACAATTATAGAATACAGAAATAAAAAAAGTACAAGAAAAACAAGTAATAACTTCTCAGCATCGCAAGCCACAACTTGGTCCCATGCTCCCCAACTCCAATGTAGTCAACTACCTGAAGTAGAGGGGCGCTTTCGGTTATCTATACCTGCAACAATATAATCTGTTTGGTCCCAAAATCATTGCCCAAACATGGTGTGAGACTAAATCCTAGTAGGAAACTGCCACAAGATCTTTTCCTAACAGTCAGTGAATATATATGACTGGTAATAAGAAAACGAAGCAGTAAACAAGGAAGTACTCAACTGTAAAAATTCCATATTTTCAAAGTATTTAGTTCCACAAATCAAGTAAACAGATAATGAAAAACAGGTAACCCTCTAGGATGTACTCACATCCTAATCCCCTCTGGTCCTACCAAGAAAACACAAGAATTCCTCTGGGAAGTACACACAGTCAAACCCCTCTGGTTCATCTTTACTATAGACTCTTTAGGGAAGCACTCATTGTCAATTCCCCCTATAGTCTCATATTGGTAACTAAAAGGCACTATGGGGAAGCACTTACATCACATTACCCCTATGGCCCACGTTGAGGAACTACATACACTCTGAGGAAGAACTTACTTCAATTCCCCATGTGGTCTCACATCATAAGAATAATAACGGACACTCTGGAGAATCCCTTACGTATATTCTCTCTATGTTCCACTACACCGGGTTCTCACGGCCCTGTGTAAGTCAAGCAAGCATAGTAATGTGTAACGGCCAAAGTAAACCTCAAGAACTACTTGGATAACAGTCTTCAGCATAACAACATGGAAGATAAACAAAACCACTCCATCTTACAATACTAGGCATGGTAACAAACACGGTATCCTAACAGGCTACACAAGATCAAATAGTCATAAACAAACTTGCATGGGAAAACACCTCCAAAGAGTAGAAATTAACCCTATTCTCATCCAATTAACCTCTATTCAAGCATACATTCATAGCAGGCAATCAAAAGGGTGAAAACAGTAAACATGCAATACCCTGTTCAAGAGTATTGGGAACTTTTTCACATATAACTCAAATAATTTCAATGGAAAGGTACAAACCACCTACCTCGGTGTTTTAGGATTGGGATACATGAACCTCAAGCCTTGAATTCCCCAAGAACACCATAGATCTATATAAATGCTAAAAACTCTCAACCGATGATAGATTGAGAAATAGGAGGAATAATAAAACAAATCTATATAAGAATTAAGAGATTACTGAGGTGACCCCAATGCAATCGATGGTGTTCGATTCAGAGAATGGACACTTGATCGGGGGCTTAGAGGAAGATCACAACTGTACGGGTTCTCTCAGATGAAATAGGTCAAAAAGTAGATAGTTCTATATGTCAGACGCGACACCTATATGTTTAATGAAAAAAAGAAAATAAATGGTGTGTACTTTCCTTCACCGGTCCCAAGATTAGGTGGTCTCCAGGTCACCACACATGGTTGTGTCCATGTCCGTTACATGGCTAGCACCTGGCTACTCGTGGTAACCGAGTACACGGTGTGTACTCCTAAAGTACAAGACATGTACTTAAGAAATTTACAAAAACTCCTCTTTTTCTCAAAAACACCAAAAAAATAAAAAAAAATACCTGAAAATAAGATCTGGGTTCTTATGTTTACTTTCTGTACTTTATTTTCTATTGTACTCTTTTGGTCGAGTTTAGTTTATGAATGAATTTTTTTTCCCTACTGGATTTTACATTTCTGTGTTTGTGGGATTAGAGATCTGTGTTTGTGTGTGTACATGCACTTAGGCAATGCCTCCCATGTTAGTGATATTCCTACTCAGTGATAATCACCAACCAAGGACATATTGGAGGCAGGTTTATGGAGTTGGGGCCCATGCCTCACTAGGACGGGTTGTGACAAAAATGGAGTTACCCGAATAAGTGGTAACATTCTTCAATTATAAATTTTTTTTCATTTAATTATCTTCCACTTAAATTATTTTTAAATCATTATTATATAATAACATAGATATATTAAAAATATGGAGATGTTTTTATGAAAATATTTTGACCTAAACTTTCAACGACATCCATAAAATGGGATACTTAATAATCTTTTGTGTGTATGGCGGACTACTACCTCCCGAACTAATATTGTTTTTTCTTCTATTAACACCATTAAAGGTTATAAAAAATTATGTATTTATATTTTATATATGATATATATGATATTTATAATTAATTTATTCTTCTATAATTATTATATAACTCATACCTTCATGCTTTCCATTTTGTGGGAATACGATAACATCGTTTGTGGATGTGTGGATTACTATCTCCTCAAAGCCATGTGATTTGTTCACACTTTACAAGGAATGTATTAAGAGTGGTTTTAAAAAAAATATATAATATATGACATAAATAAGATACTTGAATTATAATATAAATATTTACTATTTACTTTTCATTCTATTAATTCGATAAGAAAATGGAAACAGTGTTCGTGTGTATGTACGACCTACCATCTCCAGGAGCGGTGCATTTCATTTCATATCTGAAAATATTATGGATTATTATAAAAACATATAAAATAAATATATAGAATAATAAAATATTTTTTTCAATCTTGAGATTATGAAATCATTATCTATATAAGAATAGAAAAAATAACACGTCAAAACATACTAAAAAAAACTAGGCAATTAACACCCTAAATAGTGAAAATAAAAAAAATACTGTTAAAATGGGTAATGAGATATTATAAGAAGATAATATTTGATATTATAAATATTATTATGGTTCTTTTATAAGTTAATAACATTATTAATACCATTACACTTGAGGTTAAAGGGCATTCACCCAGAAGTAAACGCAAGGTAACGGATTCTTGTCTCTCTTTTCTTTCTGTGAGGCATACACCATTTTCACCACTTATTTATTTTGTGTGTTGAATATACTACTCCTATTGTATTTTATAGAATGAATATATCTATATTCATGGTTTTTGGTGTTTCATTTTAAATTATTTATTTCATGGGGATTATAAGATCAATGTTTCCAAGTGGTAAGGGATTTCGTTTGAATTTCATTTCATTAAGGCATATTTTAATGTAACGCACCCAGTTTCTTTCATATGGTGTATATAATTACCTCCAACATGTAATATAATTAATAATTAATTATTAATGGTATTTTGAGTTTCCATTTGAATTATTTCATCTAAGTTAATTTTAACATAATGTTACCAAGTGGTAAATAAATTTCATAACTTGATTCATTTTTATTGGGTTATATTATTTCCTCATTGTCATTAACATTATATGATTATGTGTATAAAGAAATTGACTATATATTGATTTATTTACACTTATTACATGTGGATTTACATTTTATAGAAATAATCTATTCATTAATTTATTCTCACTTCAGCATTAGGGTCTTTTTAAGGATTTATTTCACAATCTAATTCTAATTGAGATTACTTATTCTTGAAATTATACAAAATGAATTTATATGATAATTGTTTAGTAAACCATTTAATTTTTTTCTCTTCTAGTTATTCATGGATGTTTTCAACTAATAGTAACAATTTTTACTCTTTATTACTCAAAAAATTTTAGAAATGTTTTTAAAGAAAACCCAACTTCATTTCTCTCTTTGGTTGGAAATATATTTTCCCTAAAAACCATGTTTCATAAAAATGTTTTTAGAAAATGTTCTTAACATTTTAAAAATGATTTTTAAAATTAATTTTTACCCATTTTTTATTTTAAAAATGTTTTCAAAGGAATATTATTATCTATTTCCTAATAAGTCACTTTTATATCATTTTTACCATGCCAAAGGAATGCTCTTTTTACATTGTATGGAACGTATAGAATTACCCACGGTCATTTATTTGAATATTCCTTTAAAATTCTTCATATAGATTTTTAATGAAAATGTTCTTAAATTTTAATTTAAAATAAAATGTATTTTTAAAATGTTTTTGAAAATTAATAGTATGTTCTTGTTTCTTTTTATGGTATTTATATTCATCAATGACAAGAATATTCTAATCATACACCACTTTGGATATATTGTATTGATACCATCCTTATTCTTCCTTTGGATGGTTTATGATTTATTTTGCCAATGATAGTATTGAAATTCACTTCCTTGATTATTTTTTATATTCCCCTTGAAATATTCAATTTTAAGTGATCATTGAACATTTAATTTCCCTCAAATATCCATATCATTTATCATGAAGGTGATTATTGATTAAATCGTATACCATTTTTACATACGGTGTTTACTTTGAATGTTATTTTAATATCTGAAAAAATACTTATAAATCTATATTCTCCACTCAATAAGGATATTTGATTAGGATTATTTTTTCATTAATTAAGTATATAATTATTTATATGAATAATTATTTGGACTAGAAGTTATGGGAAAACCATAGACAATATAGATCTGCTTAATGCATTGATAGGTTCTCATGATAAAAATCAGTTTCTCAAATTAAACAGTTTTCTACCTATAGTTTTAAACTATCTTTTGAAAGGTATTGACAGTATATGTTTTCATATTCTTCATACATGGAATTATATAATTAAGCACTGACTTCATTCTAAATTAAATTATTGTTATTATTAACCAGGTGATTTTTCCACTTACATTATCTATAGATGCATTTTCAATCTCGTATTATTTATTAAATGTCATGTGTGTTCAGTTATTTACCTGTCCATATTGATTTTACATTATCCATTTATTTATATGGAATATGTTTTCAGTTATTTAACTTTCCCTATTGTTCATGAATTCCCTGTCATTATATTGATTACATGGCATGTGTGTTTATTTATTTACATTCCCATATTGATTTTTCTTATTGATTCATTATTTATTCTATTGTGATTACCCTTACTGATCATTTGATCTAATATATATTTTGTTTCCTTTCCTCATGAATCCATGAAATGTAATATGGATGATATCCAAGGTTATAGTGGTGGTAATAAAGTTATTATCAAAAAATAATTTTTTAATTAGTTAATTCAATTGTAATGTAAGAATCATGTATGTATCTATATTAAAAAAACTATTAAACTCTTTGATCCTTCAAAATTTTATTCCTTGTAATCATGCCAATTTATTACTAGTAGACACTGTGATTGAGCTTCTAGGGTTAGGATGATACATTATTAAAATTACCATTTATTATTAAATTACACATTTCATTTATTCATTGGTCCTAAACCAACATCAAGACAATCATTTCACTAATCAAGCTAATATGAGGTGAGTCTATATCAAGTAATCACCCTAATTCAATATCATGCTAAAAATAATTTAATTCATTATTCAATTCATTTACAAAAAATGGTTATCTCACCCAAACAGTGGCCATAATATAGGTCAATAACCAATGGGATATAATGGGATTCCACATAGTAATACAATTCATCATTAAATTCATTTAGGCACACATTATGTTAACATAATTGATCTAATGCACATATTTTGAATTTAATTACATCATAGGGTTTACATTTAATCCCCTAGCCCTTAACTGGTAAATAATAAAACTTCTAATAGAAAACACCTAGGATGAAGATGGTGTGGATTATCATAAGAAAGATCCTACATCAAAATTGATCAAGATCAAAAACCATAATTTTTGCGGTCAATGTATTACAATGAAAAATATAAAGATCAAAGTAGATAAGGGAAAACCAAACCAAAATCACTTAACATGTATCAATTGCAATATTGGGACTTCTATAATCAAAATAAGTGCTCCAAAATCTCCTAGAATCCTCCCTATGGTTGAGAGGAGGAAGTTACACATGAGGGAATGAGATGAAACTCATGCATGATACTCTTTAAAACCTTTCCTGGGAAATTACATGGCATGAAATTCAGTTACCTGTCATGTATTTATTTTTAGAGTAATGCTCTAAAACACATTTTCTCAATGGAATATTTAATTATCCTAAACATTACACAATGTGTTATTGGTTCACGTTGTGTGACTGCTTCATGCCACGAATTAGTTCCCAACATGATTTTTGTGTCTTTTAAATGTCATGTAACCCATTTACATGGCATATAGATGTCCCACAGATAGTTTTAAACCTATTTTCCTTATAAAAACCTGAACCCCCTTTAAGGATTCTCAATATACAAATAACCCTTGGTATCACTTGAATCATTTATACATAGTCTCCATTAATTCAAGTAAATATATATATCTAGACTTTAATTCATTTGTCCCATCAAAGGTTGTCTATAAGGATCCTATTTAGTTTTCACAAGTTTCCTCACAACACAAGTTTGATTTTATTCAAACAAATATATATCTATGACGAAATATGACCACCAAGGTTTAATGATATAGAAAAACTGAACTGAAATAAGTTTAATGAAAAAAATATAGGGATACATACCTAGTAAAAAGAAGGGATCATATAACCTCCCCACCATATAGTAGCTCATCCCCATGTATCTCCAAGCATCATTATGGGGTCTTACTGAACAAGTTGGGTAACTATACTCGCATATGATACTCCCTATTGTAGGTATCATCCTAAACTCTCCCATGATTCCACTACATTCTAACCAATGGAATAGTCCTTCCCTGGAGATATCTCTCACTGTGGTCCACAACCCATGTCAGATTCTCCTCAAAGGAAGCATCAGCACAAAGCTTGATGTTTTCTATGTCTATCATATGAGAAGAGTCTAGATGATATCTCTAAAGCTATGACATGTGAAAAATGTCATTCATGGCACTGTAGTTAAATTTAATGGGTAAATGGTATACCATTAGATCAACCCTAACCACTATCTCAAATGACCTGACAAGCCTGGGCATTAGATTTCCCTATTTCCACTTATGGAATTTCCCCAATCTAAGTGACCCTAAAGGGAAAACATTATGACTGACCTCAAACTCTAGAGTTTAAATGTAATGGTCAGAATATAATTTTTTCATGCTCTTTACAATCACCAAACACCTCATGATAAACTTATCCTTCTCAGATGTCTCCTTCATGAGACTAGGTCCGACAAAGTCATTCTCAACTACCTCCAACCAACAAAGATGAGAATGGGAACCCCTTCCATATGAAGACTAAAAAGGTTACATCTATATTAATTCTTAGAAGAGATTATTATACTCGAAATCAATGATTTTCATATGTTACTCTCATGAATAACCCAAATTTGATGCACTTGATCATAAAAAAATCCTCCAAAACCTAAATAGTCTGCTCAGATTGAATATCAGTTTGAGGATAATAAGTCTAACTCAAAAGAACCTATGATCTCAGAGCCTTATAAAGACCCCTCCAAGACCACGATGTGAAATTAGGATCTCATTCAAGAATGATACTCCTCAAAACATCATTCAACCAAACTATCTCAGACATGTAAAGACCACCAAAATAATCATCTATTAAGGTCTCCCTAGTAATAAAGAATTGGGATACTTTCATTATTTAATCCACAATTACCCATACAGACTCATTCTTATAGTTTTCCATAAGTAATCCTATCACAAAATACACTGTGATATCATCCCATTTCCACTCAAAAAATAGACAAAGGTTGTAAAATACCCACTAAATTATGATGCTCTTCATTCACCTACTGACAAGTGAAAAATAAATCCACAATTCCTAACACCTCCTTCTTCATTCCTGACATACATTATTTTATACAAACTCCACAATACATATATTTAAAACAAAAATGTTCCTCCCATATAGAATCATGAAATTCTATCATCATCTCTTTGTGTAATCATGGAGGAACTCATACTCGACCACAAAAAAGAAGAGAATTTCCACTGTCAAGAGGCCATTATGATAGTGGATTGCATAAATAAAAGATGTATTTAAAAACTAAAACATTTGGATATAATAACTTCATAGTCCTGATCCAACAAAAAATGATGGGTATAAATTATGTTTGAGTCAAAGCTACATGTCTCTGAGACTCCTAAATATCTAGATGTGTGCATGAAAAGAGAGCCATTATCTATCATTCATTGCAAGACTCGTGCACTGCCTCTTCCTATTTATTTTGACTCAATGAATTGGAAACTATATTTCAATTTCCCAGTGTATAGGATAACTCAAAGTCAATATATTAAAAATACTTGACCCACCTCATCTTCCAAAGTTTTTCATATCACTGAGAAATGATGTACCTGAGAATATTGTGGTTGGTGTGTATCAAAAACCTATAACCCATGATATAATCCCTACAACATCTCAAGTTATATACCACTAATAATAACTCCAAATAATCAATAAGAAAAATCCTATCATTAAGTCTCAACTGTCAGGATCCTTAAGAAACCACTCAATCCACCTATATCATAATTTCAATGATTCGAACTCCTGATGTGTCACAGTACATAGTATATAATTTACCAAAAATAGGTAAAGTGAGGATAGTTGTTGAGGTGAGCCTACCCTTCAACTCTTGAAAATATCTCTTGAATTAATCATACCAAAAAAAATCACCCCTTTCTTGGTCATCCCTGACATCGGTACTTCCAAACGAGAGAAGTATTGTATAAAGATACAATAATAACATGATAAACCTAGAATCCTTTGAGTATTGAAGACATTTTTGGGTTTCTCCCAACATAAAATGGTCACAAACTTTTTTGGTTCCACTAACACTCTATCCTTTGAGATTAAATGGCCTAATAAATGCACTATATCCATCCATGAACTACATTTTCTTAGCTTGGTGTAAATCCAATGACTTATCAATGTACTTAAGATGATTTCATGATGATGGTAATGATCGTCTATTTACTGGTAGTACACTAATATTTGATTGAAAAAACCACTACAAACTGTTCTAGAAAATGATGAAAGATCATATACATCAAGGTCTTGAATACAACTGGTGGATTAGTAGAAACCAAATGAAGTCACTATGAACTCATAAAATTAATTTCTTATCCTAAATGTAAACCAGCATATTTCCAATGGTCTCACCCTAAACTGATGGTATCTTGATATCAATTAAATATTGGATAAGATCTTAGAACCTACCAGCTGATCAAATATATCATCGATGTCTGGGAGGGGTTATCATTCCTTGAATATTATCTTGTTAAAACTATAATAATCCACACATAAGAACAAGGTCCCGTGATCCTTACTAAAAAAAAGAACTAGAGACCCCCAAATAGATGTACTATGATTTACAAAACCCTTATCTTCTAGATCTTCCAACTAAACATTCAAATTTAAAATCTCTTCTAGTGGAATTCTATATAGTTGGATAGAAACTGGCTATGAACCCAACACCATCTTTATTAGAACCCCGATATCTCACTCTTGTGGTAAGCCATATAACACATCATGGAAAAAAATTGAAAATGTTTTACCACTAGAGGAGAATAATTGTGCTGCATTTCATCATAATCTAGAGAAAACCCATCTACCTGATTGATGATAAAATTCAATCAGTACTAAATTGGTCCAGCATGACCATCCTGAATATCCCACTCACCCTAGTGAGAATAAATACCTCCTTACACAAATTGAAAGGTAAATCTCCTCTGGTAATAGTTTATATGATCATGATATAGAACTAACCAATCCATACAAAGAATAAAATTGAAACCAATCATTTCGAGCATGAATGGTTCCCAAAATAAATGGTAACCACCAATCTCTAGAGAGCACTCCTTGCATCTTTTGATATTCTCTGACCTCCCTCCCAAGGGTGTTTTGATGGTTCAAAAACCATATATGATATCCATATCCAAGCCAAAACAATTTAAAAAATTAATAGACAAAATAGAATTTGATGATCCTATATCAAAAAAACACAATAAAGGGTATAATTTAAATGAATTGTAACTCTGGTTGAAGATGGTCATGCATCCATAATAGCTAGAGTAGTTTACATAACATGTAGCTAATTATCCCTTCTTCCATGGGATCTAGCCTGACTCCACTAATCTATACAATATTCCTATTACTATCATTCCTTCAGGGGAAAACCACATCCCCTACCATGACTAGAATGTCTTATGGAACTCCAACTACCTATCTGATGTAGAGTAGCTAAGTCATTCCTAGAATCTGCTGCATGTCATATTACACCACCATTGTTCATCTATTTTGTGCCCCTAAAAACTTTTGTAGGTATCCCAATCTTCTATAAGCATGACACTCTAAAGAGGGGTAAGGACACTATGGACTTTTTTTGTCCCACATCCCTAACTACTTTTCCCACTGTTCCCTAGGAAAAACTTCATAATGAGGATTATTTCTACTATAAGAAGAGTTCAAAATTTTTCCGTACTGAAGTAGTATGGACACTTCTCTAGGCCTCTCTCAGATTCCCTTATGTGATGAGTTCCTGATTCATCACATCTGTAAAACTGAAGAGACGAAACATGTTCACCTTTGAACAGATATCATAGCAAATACCATCCTAAGAACACTATTCATAGGATATATCATTAGATACAAAATATTTTGAAAAGAAATATAGGTCAGTGATACATTTAGTATATTAAATCACTAACACACTATCCTGTGTAAAGTGTATGAACTCATGAGCCTTCATATCCCTCAACGTCTCAGGATATAAATAGAGCAGGAACTTTTTCTTGAAGTCCTTCTAAGATAACTCATCTTTCTTCCGTAAAATATCTAGAATGTCCCACCAATGCTTGGACAGTACATGAAGAATATATATAGTATGCTTCACCCTCTTATATTTAGGTGTCTCGAGATGCTTAAAGATCATCTAGACTGACATGATCTAAAACTCGGCTTCCTGGGGGGCTCCATACCCAATGAATGCAGGTAGATACTGCAGCTAGAAATCTCTCATTTATTTATACATCAAAGGAATGGTACAAATAGTCTCTATTACCCTGGATCTCATTACCCTCAAGAATCTGTCCCAAATATAAACATACATATGACCCTTAGAAACTACATAAGGATCTAGTTCTGTTGTGTTAGGATCATGCTTATTTCCACACTCCTGATGTAGTCTCAAAGACAACATGGAGGAATTTTCAATACATGACAAACACACTCCTTAGAACACTGGTATCAATAATTTCAACCTCAAACAATGACAACAATAGAGAAACAATGACTCCTGATCTTTCTAAAAATGGATTACAAGTTTTTTATTATGATGTAACAACTCATTTCTTTCATTTCATTATACAGATATAACATGTATATGTTATCATGGATTTAATATGAAATTATATATCATATGTAGTAAATATGTCCTTATCATGAACAATGAATGTCAATATATATCCCTATATGCCTAGTCTGATGCATGAATTCACATCTTGTTCCATATCAGGCAATGAGTAAAATATCAAGAATAAGAAATATCATAACACAATAACACAACACAACATGTGAATCACCCATTTTTAAACAACACCAACTATAACAAGTGAATACCATAAACAAAAATTCATCCCTAGGAACTCAGATTTTCCTCCATTCATAGGTCAGATACTCCCATGATCAAAATCATTACCAAGTCCTGACACATCTTAGTCTCCCTTATCCCTCTCCCAAATAGTAAATAAATGGAAAAGGAACTTGGTGTGATCTAAAACCACTTTGTATCATCCTCTGATCTATTACTCTCACACGTGGCTAAAATGGGTTGGTTATAAGACTTCCTGTAAACCTCCCCTTATGCCAGAGGTTGCTGACTAGCAGCAAAGGTGTGATAAGTATAGTGGGGAGACTATACCCCCTTTTTAAAGAGTTATAACATCGAGGAAATAAGAAATATAAATAAATGAATAAATATTATAGTGAGGAAATATTGGAAATGATACAATACAATGGAAACCCAATAATAAATCTGACTGAATAATATAATAAAATAATAAAGTAATAATGTAATGACATAATGGAATGTAAATAAATTTAATTCTGGAAGAAACAAAAAAATAAAAGACTATAAGACTCAAAAAAAATCGGTTTTAAACCCATATCGGTCTTATCCCCAAACTCTAGCCCATCTACTAATAACACAACCAACAACATGGCCTTTTCCCTTTTCTGATCATGCAACCATGTAATATCCTTATGTACCAAATGGAATCCGAAATAGGGTTTGAGTATAACTCATTAGGTTGAAAACATCATCACTAAATATAATTAGTCTGATAATAAATGTATTCAATAATGTAATAAAAAGTGTATTAATCAATTATGAAATTAAATTAATACTAGATCAACCGGATTTGGTACCATGTCGGGATACCTCTAAGCATGTCTCGGAACTATGAAAACCATAACCATATAACCACAGTAAAACATAACCAACTTCGGTGCCATTTCAGAATGTCTCTAATCACATCTCAAAACCAAGCCAAACATAACCATTTAATAATGGTAAAACAAAACCTTATAACCCAGGTAATAATAGAAAAAATCGGGGTCAAAATCCACTATATAATAATTTCATCATTTAATCTGGAATGAGACCAGTATATATGCATTTCACCATGTATCAGGTCCAAGCCTATAATATAATAATTTTAGCATCTATCATGACCAAGATTGGTATATAAAAATTTCATCAGGTTTTATTGTGCATAGCTCATTATATTATCATTTTAGAATGTCATGGAGTATAGTTCGATGGATAAGTATTTCAACATGAATCAGTGGTCATATCCCACTTTATAATCATTTCATCTTGTGAACTAGTTCAGTTCCCTATATAAGCATTGTAACATATAAAATCACAAGATATTTTATAGAAACTAGGATATCATAATATCACATCATATAGATCAATGGTTAATTATAAAAATTACCATTTATCGTTCAATTAAACATTTCATTAATCTTTTTATCATAAACAAAAAAAAGAAAATCATTTAAATAAAAATGCTAATCCAAAGTGAGAATATATCAAGCAATCACCCAAATTACATGTGATGCTAAACAGATTTAAATCCATTAGTCAATTCATTTATATACAAGGGTTTGCTCACCCAAATGGTAGTCATAATCCAGGTTAATAACTAATTGGATCTAATGGTATTCTAATTAATAATAAAATTAATTTTTTAATTTATAAAGGTGAACATTATTCTGGAATAACTACAATATTTCACATACTTTATAAATAATTAAACCACAGGTTTAAGGTTTAGACCCCCTACCGTTAACTAATGATCAAAAAATTCTTTTAACAAAAAATTCTCATGATAAAGAAGTTGAAAATGATCTCACGAAGGATCCTAGATATAAATAGAAAAATATCACAACCAATAATGCTCACGGTCATGGTATTACACCACAATAGCTAGAGATTAATGGAGAGGAGGTAAAACCTAACCAAAACCACTTACTAGGGATCAGATGCCTGATTTAGACATCCAAAATCAAGAGAGGCACTCCAAAATTAACATCAAGATTCCTAAGGTCAATAATAGGAATATTCACATTAGTTAATGAGTTCAAACTCATGATCGACACTCTTCAAAAACATTCTTGTAAAATTACAGAATATATAATTCAGTTGCATGTCATGTATTTCTTTTTAAAGGGATATGTTGAGAAAACTTCTTGCCTAAGATAAATATTTAATTGACCTTAATATTGTGTGATTCCTGATTCTTTCATTTTTTGTAACAACTTCACATCATGAATTAGTTCACAACATGAGTTTGGTGTCTTTCACATGCCATGTAACCCATTTAAATGGTGTGTAAATGTCATACGAATACTTTACAACCCATTTGTTCTTATAAAAAACATGAACCACATTTAAGGATTCCTGACTTAACAAGAACCCTTGGTAACACATGTCCCATTTATACCCAAACACTGTTTTTTCAATAAACATATATCTCTATAATTTAAGTCATTTTTCTAAACAAAGGCTTTCTTTGTGAATCCTCTCCAGTTTTCTCAAGTTTTCTCATATCCCAAGTCTATGTTTATTCAAACAAACATACAGTAATGATGAAACACAAACACCATGTTTTAAATATGAGGTAAAACTCAACTGACATAAGTTAAATGAAATATATATAGAGATAATTACCTAGGAAAAAAGGTGATATTATAATGTGTGATGTTAAAAAATAGATTTTTAATAAAAAAAATGTATTTTTCAATGTATATAGGCTTTATGGATTACCCAATGTGTAAAAGGGTTAAAACCATGTATGTTCAGGGGAATTGGATTTTAGGGTGTTTTATGAGTGATTTTTTTATTCATTAAACATAAATCATCCTTTGTCTCAACATTTCACTCTCCATAGAAAACATTGGGTAACTCTACTCTATCTGAATTACTTTGTTCAGCAATTGATCTTTATTGAAGTTCAGTTACATATATCTGGGTGATTTATCCTTTATAATTTTTCATTTAATTTGACCATAGTAGTGTCATTTTATTACATTATCAGATCCATCGTTCTATTGTGGTGATTCTCTTGATTCCTTTTAAGACTTGTTGAGAAATATTATTCTTAGGGTAAATCATCTATTGTTTTTGGTGCAACGAGTGTGTGTTCTATCGGAATGTAGTGATATTTACACTACATAAAACCATTTGATTAATTAAACCAATTATGAGATGTATGGATTGGTTCTAGGGCCTCCATTTTCATTATGTGGTTTTCCTTATTGGAAGATCCCATTGCGGGCATATATGAACAAAGCTTTCAAGTACGTGGTTTCATATATATCCGATGTTAATTAATTTCATGGATATAGTTTTTTTTAAATTATTTTATAAATGAAATGTCTTCATTGATTTTTTTTTTGTGTATGGAAAAGGGTTTTTTATACAAGATGTTTTTCCCCTATTTTTGGTAAATAAAAAAGGGTTTCTAAAGCATTGTAAAGTGGAATTGTGAAATTATTTTTGAATCATGGTTTTATAAAAAAATTGATGAACTGGTTTCGAAAATATAGAGCATCATAAGATTTGGATAATTAGATATAAGGTATCATAATAGGCACATCCACAATTTAGGGGGTTTTCTCATGGGGCATTCATCTACTCCCTAGGCATGTTGTTCTAGGGACATGTTAGACCAGCTAGGGGTTCACTTTCAAGGGTTTTCCCCTAATATCTAGACTCTAAGTTTATGTGTATAGGATTTATGTGTGTGTAGTAGTCTAAATTGGGTATGATTTTCCAAAATATCTTAACCTAGTGTGATCCTTAGGTTTACGCTATCATTTATTTGGATTGTACTGATTTGGTTGTACTCCCTTGGATTTGATATGATATGTGATACATTCTTTGGTTTGATTTGATGGAACTATTTTGATATATTTATGTATATAAATCTTTGAAAAAAATTACCTTCCTTATTTGGAAATGTGTAAAATAAAAAAAATCAGGTTTTTGATATAAAACTGCTAAACTATATTGCTTGTGTTTTTTCTTCAAAGTGTTACATTCTTGGATTATTTTACAGATAATTGTTATGGAACACTAAGGTGAGACCCTATTAAGCATGTTTTCCCACACCATGTTCACCCCTTCTGTGGTGCATAGATCGTGTTATTTTATTTATTGGAAGGAAATGAAAAGAATCATAGTGAGGTGGTGAGGTTTTGTGTCAGTTTAGTTTTGGGTAGCTGGTGGTGAGATGGTGAGAGATTTATTACACAATCACATGGAGATTTTGGAGTAGTTGTTTTATTTTATTTTTTTACACTGTAGTTGAACATGTCTCTTGGGAAATTTTTTTCTAAATTTTTAGTTGTATCACTTCATTTTTATATTTTTATTATTGAACATATTTATATCTTACCTTTTATCTAATTTCTATGTGTATATATTCTATTTTTTCTTTTGGTTGAGAAAAATCATTCACCCTTCTTGTTTCTTGATGCTCGAGTGCAAGTCGTCAGCTCTTAGGGATTGGGAATGCCTTTCGGGTAAGTGTAAGATCAGGCTAGGTTCCATAATTGAGAGGGTATCTGGGTAAGTTCATTATAAAACAATATTTGATGTGGTTTTTTCAAAATATTCCATGTATTGTGATGTTTGGAATATAAAATATAGGATTGTAGGGACCCGAGAGGTAGGTTTTGGTGATTTCTAGGCTATATCTTGTTGTGATAAGACTAAAGATAGCATGGGATGTTTGAATTTGTGTCTCGTGCTTTGAGTTTTTGAACTTAATCGTAGTTTTTTATTATGGTTATTCTGGTTTGAACTAAGATTTTATTGTCATCTAATCTTTTCCATTGTTTCTGTGTGCAGAAGTATGCCTCTGATATGTGTCTTATGGGTTCCATAAGAGGGTGTAGCTGATGCTCGTTAATGGAATCCTCCTTTGGATCATAATTTTATATAATCTATCATCTGTGTAAGACGTTATCTATATTATAATGTACTAAAATCTTAGAAGGTAGTCATTAAGGTATATCCATGAGCTATATGATAGAGAGATCGATTATGAGAGTTATTAAATGAGAAGCCACCATCCATAAGGTATGAATGAACCTCCATATGTGGAGGAATACACTAACAAGATCAATAAGTTTATTGAATTCCTGGATACACATGAGAGTGTCAAGGTGAACTGTGAAGCTTTCAGACTTGAGGGTTCTAAAAAGTGATGGTGTGATTCCATGGTACATATGGATATGTATGTTGTCTTGGATTGGATGTTTTTAATGACTATCTTCTTCTGGAAAATTTTTCCACACTCACTGATTGTGGATAAGTCCCTATAGTTCCTCTATTTTTAGTAGGGAAATCATTCAATGCCATGTACACTAATTTATTTACTAATCTGGTTCATTTTGTAATAGAGGTTATAAATAATGAAAAACTGAAACTGTTTATGATTGGATATCAGATCACTAGTATTTGTGCTTAATATTTTGACCTATACAAAGACATTGGATAAGGATATTATGGAATAAATGAATATGGAAGGAAAATTTGGATATTCTTCACATGCTCTTCCGCCAAATAGTAGCTTCAGTGGAATGCCTGGAAAAAATAGAAAGTGGAAAAATCGTCACATGAGTGGTGGAGGTTGTTCTCGACATCAATCCACTTTGGAACTTATAGTTTTATCTACTATTGTTCCTATTACATTCTATCAATTTTTCAAGTTAGGACACAAATGGATTTCTTTTGATTCACCTACAAATATGAGAAACAATTGTGGACGTTATTGTCTTCTACTTTATTTCGGTATAGCTATGTCAAAGCCTTGTTATGGGTAGGGATAGTCAGATCCAAAGGCAACTGACATGAAGTAAAATTCTTCAAATATTACAGGGCTCTAGACACATGCCTCTGGATTGAATCAGCTCCTCACTATAGTTGATTTTTTAGTGGAGGTAAATATCGACCCAATGACAGTGAGATGTCCCATATTTATTGCATCCTCAATAGAAATTTTTTTATTTGATACAGGTTCCTCCAACTCATTAATATCTGGCCATTTTTTATATGCTTAAACATCCAATAGATTTCATTTCCTTTGTTATAGTGTTAGTGACACATCATAGGAAGAGGAAAGAGCATGGGTTTTAGTGTCCTTGTGCATTATTAATAGCTGAATTAGACATAGTCTAGGATTTTCTTATTCTTGATCTGGATATATTTGACATAACTATCCTGATGTATTGGATTGTAGATCATCATGATAAAGTTTATTTTTATCATCATTTCGTGTCCTGTATTAAATCTAATGGGAAATCACAAGAGTTTTAGGGAGAGTGGGATCTGAGGTTTAGTTATGTAGGACCTTCTAGACTAGAGCTCAGGAGTTTGTTGTCTACTGCAATAGTTCTTCTTGATGATGTTTCTTCAATTTTTTATCTTCCCTCTATTGGTAAGTATTTTCTAATGTTTTCCTAGATTATTTCTCTAAGATTCCTCTAAATAGAGGAGAAGAGTTTATGATTATCCTTGTTCCATGTATGTAGTCAGTTTTGATAACTTCCTATCATATGTCTTTAGAAGAGCTGAATGTTCTCAAGATTAAGTTGGATGATTTGATAGTGAAGGGTTTTGTTTTTCCTAGTGTTTCACATTGGGAAACCCCAAGTATGCTTTTCCAAGAAGTAAAATGGTTTACTCTGATTGTCTATGTAATACATGAAGTTTAACCAAGTAACAGTTAAGAGAATTGGACATTTTCCTCATGTGGATGATCTATTTGATTGGTTCAAGGGGGAAAAAGTATTTTTCAGAGATTGATCTTTAATCAGGTTTTTATAATATTATAGTTTGTGAGACAGATATTGTTAAGAATGATTACATGAATATGCATTTCCATTAATAATTATTTTTATGTCGTTTGGTCGGACTAATTCTCCTATAATTTTATGGTTTTGATAAATTTGATATTCCATCAGTATCTCGAAAAATTTATAGTGGTGTTCATGGATTGTAGTTTGATTTATCACAGATCTAAATAAGATCATAAGAACCATTTGAATCTAGTTTTATACATCCTATGTAGTCACTGTTTGTATGACAATATTTAGAAATTCACTTCCTAGATTCAAGAAGTAAAGTCATTGGGGGCATGTAATTTCTAAGCATGGAAAATCGGTTGATCTTGATAAGGTTATGGTCATTTTTTCATGGAGAGAACCATGTAATGTTTTCTATATCCACAGCTCCTTGGTATTTCTGGATAATATTAATTGTTCATCATGTATTTGTCAAATTTTGCATTATCATTTACTACTCTTTCTAGGAAGGGAGTGAAGTTTTCATGGGATGATAAGCCTCAGCTAACTTTTCTTTAGTTGAAATGACTTCTGAAATAAGATCCTATTCTGATATTACTTGAGCCTGGTAAAGGGTGTTTGGTTTTCGGTGTTTCTTCTGGTGATATATTGGGTAGTGTGATCATGGAGGATGATCATGTGGTATCTTACATCTCTCTTCAAAATTGACCACATGAGAAGAATTTCCCTACTCTTGATCTACATCATTTTTTAGTTATTAATGCACTTAAGTGATTGTGGAACTATCATTTTTGGGATATTTTTACATTCTTTTCTAACTATAAGAGTTTAAGATATAACTTTTCAGAAAAAAATGAATTTTAGATACAGGCGGTGGGTGGAATACCTTCATACATTTTACTTTAGCTTTACCTAAATCCCAGGGGATGGGAATTTTGTTTTAGATGCTCTTAGTAGGAAATTTTCATCGCATGATTTTCTGGAATCTAATAAAGAGTGGAACCTTATAAGGATTTTCACTCAGTTTCATCTGAATGAACTAAAGGATGTTTCAGGAATGTTTTTGACCGGTGTTCAGTTAACATCATCTCTTCCTGATTATATACTGTATATTTAGCAGCTGGATGAAAATTTTAAAGGAATTTGAAAAAACCTATATGGTAGAGAGACCATTTTTGGTTGGTCTCTCTCTTCATATGGTATTCTTAGTTTTCGTAATTGAGTTGTCACCCCAACATCAGTGATGAGTTTGGTTTTCTTATTGTCATATTTCATCATGGTTCATTCATATGAGAACTAAGAAGATGTATTATGACATAAGACAACAATTCTGATGGTTGGGTATGAATCAAGACATTACTGATTATGTGTCTCACTGTTTTACCTTCCTACAGATTAAGGTAGAGTATCTAAAACCTTTTATTTTTATCTAATATAATTCAATGTTATTTTAGAAATGTGTTGAGGTATCCAAGGATTTTATTTTTGGATTACCATGTACTCCACGGGGGATGAATTCTATCTGGGTCATAATTGATCAGTTGAAAAAATCATATTATTTCATCATGATCAAGGAAAATATTAACATTGAAGGTCTAGGTATGTTGTTTGTGCAGAAAATTGTGAGGTTACATGGTCTTCCTTCTACCATTGTATCAGAGAGAGATCCTAGTTTTACTTAGAGGGTCTATAAATGTTTCTAAGAGGTTATGGGGTCTAAAATCAGATTGATTACAACTTATGATTCACAGACAAAAAATAAAATGAATCAGGCTATTCTGATCCTAGAGGATATATTTAATACTCCTAAAAGGTGTTTTTTATTACTCCTTTCATTGATTAGAGTAAATATTTTATGTTCCAAAACTACACCTACTACTAGGGAATAGTAAAGCAGTTTTATGGGTTAAATCCCATAGAGACATCTCGTTAGATAATCAACCCATTGGTTAAAACCTTTTATGGGATTACTCATGTTCATTCTCTTTTTTTGTTTGACTAAAAATAAATTCATCAATATTTAAACTAATTAATGAAATTGTGAAGGGTAAATTTAAGGGTATAAATAAATATTAAACCTCAATATAACTGGGGATAAGCCTATGTAAAATGTTGAAAATTAGTGTGAAAGACACCAATTAATCTTGGTCTAAATAATTGGATCATCCGATGCTATAAAATTGTCCTTGTTCCAGAGTAATTGATAACCTACGTGCAAGAATCTTGGCTTTTACGAAAAAATAATTACTGGCTGTTGGTCATATCCTGATATTCACTAACTAGGTAATGTTCATTCATCTTACACCTCTATTGGTTAGGTATAATGTAAGAGAATGAGATTGAAATTTTATTTAAACCTAGTTATTAGATACAGGTTTACCTTGTTTTAATTTTATATATTTATTAAGTTCAACCACCCCTAATCTCTACCCCTAACCCTAATAAGATTCTCCATTCATGAAAATATTGACTGAAAGTGTTAAAATAGATCTAAGCATAATTTTCATCACAAATAAATTCTAGAAATAAAGGTAGTTAACAGTAGAAATCATGAAAAAAAAACTAAATATTAACTTGGATAATGAAAAAATAAAGAACATAGTGGTAATAAAAACTATATGATAAAAAATATTGGAAACAAAATATTGGAATAGAAATGATCAAAAAATCATCATAGGATTATAAATGAATACAATATAATGTGTAGAATAATAAAAGAAAGAAAAAGGAACTGTCAAAACATGAAATGTAATAAAAACGGGTAATAATGAAAGAAGGAAATAAAGGGTGTTCCAGGTTTCAACCAAACTATTCTGCGCATCAAGGCACAAAAATAATTATAGATCCCAAAATGAACACGATATGTAAATGATTTTTGTCATGTTCTTATTTAAGTGGATTCTACTTCGACACTTATATGATGTGTAATTGGTTTTCATAATGTGTACTTTAGATCTTCCAAATCCTTAGAATATTTTGGATCCTCATGGATTTTTCATCTTGCATCTTCTATAGTAACTAGGTTTTTAACTTCTCAAATTGTGTGATTCATTCACACCTTGTAATATTCTAATTTTGGAATTAGAATATTTCACAATGTGTAATCAAAATATAGATCATATATATAATTCATGCTTTGTAATTGGGATTCATGACTTGTATATTTAGCTGGTATGTGGTGTGTTCGGGGAGTAAACATTATGTACTTCCATTTCATGACACATATGGATGATTTTTAACATTTTTTCATCCTTCCACCTTTGAAACTTGAATTCCAAATTCCTGAAAAAAATCATAAAACCTAGTGTGTCATAAAATAAAACATGATTAATCATTAATTAAATGTATCCAACATTTATATACAAATTTGTCTTATCAAATTCTCCTACACTTGAACAATTAGTTGTCCTTAAGTAAAAAAAACATCTCAGAAGTGATTCTTGAAGAAACAATTTTTAAAATAAGAAAAATACATTACAATTATAAAAATAAAACTAAGTGTAAGAAGAAAAAATCATTCCTCTAGAATAAATCCTATAAATAAAATCATTCATTCCTCATAATACAATTCGGTATTCATATTATTTCTTCTTTTAATTACAATTTGATAACTTTTCCTTATAAGTTGCACCCATTTTTTAATTTACCTCACAAGAAATTTTCTCTAGTCACCCATTGTAAAATGTAACTATAGTTATGCTCATATCCTGAATACACATTACTAACTATAATATTTCACTGGTTCTATTATCCCCACTTAGTAAATAAAAATACAAAATTAATCATTATAGATTCAGCAATAGGGTAAAAATGACTCTAAGGTTGAGGGTTGGTGGGTAAGTGATAAAAATAAAGCTCAAAAAGAGGGTAAATCCTAAATTATAATGTTTAAAAATTTTGAACCATGAAATAAAGTAACTCCTACTAGAAAAATTATTTCTATTCTCCACATCTCAAGTGGGATCCTAAGTATATTAGGTAATTATCAAGATTATACCCTCATTCCTTTCTACTTATTGTTTTTATTTTTTTCAAAAATAATGTCTAGTGCATGTCTCACATCCATCTCCTAACCACATAAGATCCATCATACAATTTATCAGTCTAGTAATGATCCAAAATCATTATCTATTTTTTTAATGGAAGAAGTTAAGAAAAAAATTCATAAGTAATTAAGAACCACATCATATCAATCTGGTAAAATTCCATCATACATCTCCTCAATTATAACATATTTTTTTACTCAAGGGTTAAAAATACCCTACTCTTGTTTAAAGTATAATCCTGAATAATACATAGAGTAGGGTAGAAAGGGATAATCAACTAGAAATAGCTCCATACTAACAAGGTTATTCATTTCTACTACTAGCTATAGAATGAAAGATTTATAGGTGGGTCTCAAAAAAAAGGGGCTCCCAAAGATTTTCTTAACCATTTTAAAAGTGTATTTGTTTAATCCAAACCTCAATATGATCTTAAGGAATGTTATGATAGGTTTTAATGCACTAGTTATTTCTCAATAAATATGATCAGAAAAGAATATGATAGTGTAATTATAGAATCCCCACAAGAATAAGAGTATGGAACAAGTGGAAATAACTAAAGGTATAATATAAAATAGTAAATCATTTAAAAGAAATTGAAATAATATAGAATGTTAATTTAAGTACTAAACATATAAATCATGTTAAAAATTCAATACTGGGCCAAAAATGGGTTCCAAAAATCTCCATCCTATCATTTTATTTTATTTAGATTAGTGTAATGGTATTTCTTGTTTAAAGCATGATTTCCCTAAAACATTTCACCAATACTAGTCAATACATGAAACAACCCAATTTTATTGATAGTAAAGCTCAATAAAAACTCCCCTATACTTAAAATGAGACATTTTCTGTATATTTTTTGAATGCATCGTGGGAGAGATATCAAAAATATAATATAAAAAATGGTAATTTTGATTTGAATTTTAGGGAATAGAGAGCTCCCTATAATGAATGTAATTACATGGGGAATCTTGTTGGATAGTCATTTGAAATTGGGATATCTACATATATTGTGATAAAGAGAATTCCTACCCTAGACGAAGCATTAGTCCACCAAGTTTAAGCAATATAAAAGTAGAAAATGGCATGTAGATGTAGTTTTCAGTAAGGTAAATCATCTCAGAAAAATACAATAATGGATTATAGTAATTTTATAGAAAAATATTAACAATAATGATATGAAAAGGAAAAAAATATCCTATGAACAATATTAAAATACTGGAAACAATAATATTGGTTTCCTCACATAAAATATTATAATGATGTTGTCTACTAAAAAAAAGGAAATATGCATCAGATGAACTCTAAAGAAAGTGAATATCCTTCATGAAATGGTTCTTCATAAATTTTTAGACTTTGTCAATTAATATTGAAAGGTGGTTCTTTTCCTTGTTAATTTTTGACTGCACTATAGGGAAATAATCTGATAACTACAAAGGGTCCTGACCATCGTCATTTTGGTTTCCAAAGGAATTTCTTTAATATGGAATTAAAAGGTATAATGTTTTCCCCTAGTGTGAAAATTCATCATGTAATGCATTGTTCATTCCATTTATTAGTTTTTTCTTTAAAAATAGATAATTTTCATAGGCATCCCTTCTAATATCTTTAAGATCATCAAATTTTATCATTCTAATATCCCTAAATTTTTTTGCAACTATATTTAATTTGTTAATTTACCAAGAATATTGATGCTCTAATTTTAATGGAAAGTGACATGGATTCCCATAAAAAAATGAAATGGAGTAGTGTTGATTGTTTTTTTATAAACTGTGTGATATGTCAAATGTGACTCATCTAGTTTGAGGCTCAAGTACTTTCTATTTGTATACAGTTAATTTTCTAGAATTTCTTTAATCTCTTTATTAGACAATTAAAATTTCCAACTTGTCTATGGGTGGTAGGGAGTTCCAGTTTTATAATAGATGTTAGGTCCACAGGGCTTAATACCCTGAGAGGGGGGTGAATCAGGGTATGACTGATTAAAAATAAACGACCGTTCTGATCTTGTTTCACTGTTAAGCAAACCAGTCTTCTCTCTCTTTCCTATTGCACAAAGTAAACCGAAATTAAGGCATGCACAGGACATAGCAATTTTACATGCTTCACCGCAAAGGGCTACGTCCAAGGAGCATACGCCGACAAGTTTCCGGTCGTACCAATTCCACTAAACTTCACTAGCTGTGGATTACAAAGTTCAGGCTAGATCACTTCTATGCCCAGGCTCACTGCCTTTACAAGGTTTAGGGTCAGCTCACTGCTTTCCCAAGGGTCACTCCCTGTTTCTCTCTCTCTGGCTCACTGCCGGTGGAGAGGATCACCTTTTTCCTCTTCCTAAGCTCACTGCTCTGTGAAGGGATTCACTCACAGTTTATAGACCTGTAGGTCTCTTCATTTCCATTAAGGAATGCATATTTCTCTGTATGTAGATGCTCTGTTAAAGTTCAAATTTCATCCACTGATGAATACCTCTTTGCCTCTGAACACTGGGCATTCCTTTTGGAAACACCTTCACAAAGCACCCTACTTCGTGAAGCTCCCAATTTCGCGAAGCTCAAACAAGCCTTCGCGAAGCTCCTGCCTTTTCGCGAAACTCTTTCTCGAAGAACTCTCGCGAAGCACTCTTCCGATGCTCAAGCCGTCGTAGAGAAACGACCCTCGCGAAGCTTAGTAAGCCAACGCGGAGCTCGCAGGTTTCGAGGAGCTACAATAGCCACCGTGAAGCACCTCTTTCGCAAAGCACACTGGCTCCGCGAACCACCTTCGCAAATCGAGAGTGAATGATCTCCTATGAAAAAGCTCTCTACTTCTCTCGAGGGGGTCAGCCTCTATTTATAGGTGATTCCACCGACCCTCATCCCTTCAGCGCGAAGTCAACGCCACGTCATCTCAAATCGTGAAGCTCCAAAGATTCCGCCAGAATTCTGTCCAAATCACGTAGCACCACGACACTTTGCCATTCGCGAAACTTGACGTAGTCGCGAAGAATCACCGTCAACATACCCTCACGACTTCACCACGAAGCTCCCTCGCGAAGCCCAACATTCCTTCGCGCCTTCGCCGCAAAGCTCCCTCGCAAATCCCTTCATCGCCGCGATGCGCTTCAGCCTCTGCCGTTCGCAAAACTTGACGTAATCGCGAAGACTCACCGCCTCCATTCTTCTGGTCTTTGTGAAATCCAATCCATACATCCTATCTTCACGAAATTCATGCCCTTGCCATATTAAATTATGATCTTCATGGAAATCCTATTTTCGCGATGCTCACCAAACTCCAAATTTTGGACCCCAAAAATTTGGCAAACACTGGGAAACGGCGCCACCTTGTACTGCTCTTTTGTATCGCCTCCAGATCGTCCTTTCATTTGTCATAGTTCTTTGTCAACGTGGAATGTCAACAACTTCTCGGGAACTTGACAATTCTCCATGGAAACCTGCTTTGTCAACAAACACAATGAACCCAAAAATGCTGCAATGTTACCTTGAGGGATTTTTGCCCAACAATCTCCCCCTTTGGGTTTGTTGACAACTCTTCACAACAAAGCTCAGAAATATTTTCTGCACTTCGATACCTCACTGAGACTTCTTCCAGCCACTACCAACATTCGCCTCTTGCGATTATGATAGCGTTCAAGGAATCACTTAACACGTACTCTAAGCCCACATGAGCAATGCTCGGCGTGAGAAACAAGAGTAGTATGAAATGTTCATCAATGAATCACTTCATGTCAGACCCCAGTTGTTGATTCCACCCTGATACCAATTCTTAAATTGATACCAATTGTTGAACCACACCTATGCCAATTGGTGATAGCTGGACACCATCTCACACCATTCCAACACCACTGCTCTGCTTTTATCATGATCCTCAGCTGTCGTGATTTCTATGCTTTGATTGATCACTTCTAGCATCATCAAATTTCATACTCTCCCCCTTTCTCATTTCTCCCCCTATCTGGCTGCTCCACTGGTCAGCTTCTCTCCGTATCATTCATGATTTTTCAAATCTCCACATTGTCTCCCCCTTTAACAATCACTATTTTCTCCCCCTTTGTCAACGAACCCAAAGGTCACTCCTTTGTAGTCTGTAACATAGTAGAGATCACATATCAGCACAACAGGGAAAAACACATCATACCTCGGGGAGAGGGGGGGTCCCACATCCACACTATTTCATGTGCGGGGAAGTGACTAAACTCCCAGAGCTAGTCGATGCCTTTCAAATGCTTCCTTGGGTAAGGCCTTTGTCAGAATGTCTGCAACCTATAGCTCTGTAGGCACGTACTCCAACTTCATGATTCCCTGCCCAACCTTCTCCTTGATAAAATGATACTTAATCTCAATGTGCTTTGTCCTTGAATGATGGACGGGATTTCTGCCAAGATTTATAGCACTAGAGTTGTCACACTGGATTCCAATCGGAGACTTCACTTCAACTCCCATATCTTCAAGCTGCTACTTCATCCACAATAACTGTGTGCATGCTTGAGTGGCCGTAATATACTCAGCATCTGCGGTACTCAATGAAATGTAATATTTCTTCTTGTTAAGCCAAGAAATACACAATCCACCAAGATAGAAAGCACCACCTAACGTTGATTTCCTATCATCCGCTGAACCGGCCCAGTCTGCATCAGTATAGCCCAATAACTCTGTCTGAGATTTATCAGTATATGTCAAGCCGAAATCCACTATGCCCTGGATATACCGAAGTATTCTTTTCACTGCAAGAATGCGGATTTCCTTGGTATTGCTCTAATATCTCGCTGCTTGGCATATGGCGAAAACAATATCAGGCCTTGTTGCAGTCCAGTACAACAAACTTCCAATAATTTGCTTGTATTCTGTGATATTAACTGCCTTTCCATCTTCATATTTCGATAATTTTATCCGGGTGGCAACCGGAGTCTTCATCTCCTTGGAATTTTCCATTCCAAACCTTCTCAGGACCTCCTTGGCATATTTAGATTGAGAAATGAACGTTCCATTCCTTCCTTGTGTCACCTGTAGACCAAGGAAAAACGTTAGCTCTCCAATCATTGACATTTCAAACTCATTTTTCATGACTTCGGAAAACTGTCTGCACTGAGATTCATCTGATCTGCCAAATATTATGTCATCGACATAAACCAACACCATCATCCTTTGATTACTTTCATTACTGAAATAGAGATTGTAATCAACTCCTCCACGCTGAAAACCAATCATCTTTAAGTACTGATCAAGCCTTGAGTACCATGCCCTTGGTGCTTGTTTCAGCCCATACAATGCCTTCTTCAGCCTACAAACTTTGTTCTCATCCTCATGAATGAGAAAACCATCTGGATGCTCAATATACACCTCCTCTTCTAGAACCCCATTCAAGAATGCAGATTTGACATCCATATGGAACACTTTTAACTTTCGTTGCACTGTTATGGCCAAAAATAATCTGATTGTCTCCATCCTTGCAACCGGTGCAAATGTCTCATCGACATCTATTCCCTCGATCTGGGAGTACCCCTTGCACACTAGTCGTACTTTGTTCCGAATCATTATGCCATCTTCATTCATCTTATTGCGATAGACCCATTTTGTCCCGATGACATTCTTGTTTGCTGGCCTCGAAACAATCTCTCATGTCTGGTTCTTCTCAATTTGATCAAGCTCTTCATTCATAGCCTGAACCCAGTTTTCATCCTCAGTTGCATCAGAAAAACATTTCGGCTCCACCTGAGATAAAAACGATGTTTGCTGTAATGATTTCATTCTTCGAGTCTGAACTGGAGCTGTCTGATCACCAATGATATTTTGCCTATCAATTTCAGCTCGACTCTTTGGATTCCTCGCAGATACAGACTTGACACTTTCTTGTTCATCATCAGTATCTTCTTCTGAGTCAGCCTCTGCCACTTCTACTCCCCCTGTGTTTCTTACCTCATCATCACTTTCATCCAAAAACTATTCACTGGGTCGTTGAGCAGTCTGTTTATTTTCGACTATAGTGACATCATTGCTCTCAACAATTTTTCCCAGCCTCTTGTTGAAGCATTTATATGATTTGCTTTTCCCTAAATAGCCAAGGAATATCCCTTCATCTCCTCGTGCCTCAAACTTCCTATGATGTTCTTTGTTGAGAATGAAACACTTACTTCCAAAGATTCGAAAGTATTTCAATGTTGGCTTCTTTCCATACCACAGTTCATACGGATTCTTCCCTTGCTTCGTACATAACAGGGACCTGTTTGAAACATAGACCGATGTCAAAACTGCTTCCTTCCAAAATTTCTCTGGTAGGTCATTATCAATAAGCATTGTTATGGCCATGTTGTTGATGATCCGATTTCTCCTTTCAACCACTCCATTCTGTTGGGGAGTTATTACTGATGAAACTTGATGCCTTATCCCATGTTTCTCAAGATAGTTTTCAACCTGACTATTTGTAAATTCTGTACCGTTATCAATACGAAACATCAAAATTTTCTGCCCAAGCATCTTTTATGATTCCCTTCTGTACTGCTTTATGCAACTGAACACCTCTGTCTTATGGGTAATGATGAATACCCAGGCCATTCTGCTATAGTCATCAATGAAAAGAACATAGTACCTTTTCCCATCTATAGCTCGTGGTGAGATAGGTCCACATACATCAGCATGCACCAATTCGAGCACTCCAGTTGATTTTTGTTCCTTTGGCATGTATGTCTTCCTGATGATATTCCCTTTTTGAAAAGCATCACACGTATGAGTGCGATCATGTGATAGTTTGGGAAGGTCTCTAGAAGCATCACACTTTACCAGATCATCCATAGATGGTTGACATAGATGACCAAGTCGCTTATGCCACAGCTGATTTTCTTCTTCTCTAGATAAAAGGCATGAATCTTCTTCTCCACCTACCAGGAAAATATTCCCCTTTGTTCATTTTACCTATAGAATGACTATTCCATCTTTTACTTTAACAATACCCATCTTCTTGGTAAATAGGATAGAGTGCCCAGAGTCGCATAGTTGACTGACACTATGCAAATTATGACTGAGACCCTCTACCACCAAGACATCAGCATGTCTCATTTCTTTTCCCCCAAACTTGGATTTTCTTGAGCCATCAATATTCAGGCCTTCATCATTTCCAAATTTGAAAACTCCTTCTTTGTCATATTTTATGCCTGTAACCAGATCCTTGTTGCCTGTCATGTGGGATGTGCAACCATTATCAAGGATCCACACACCAGAACGATCTGTTGCTTTAAGGGCAATTTCAGCAACTATGGCCTTCTCAATTTTCTTCTTCCTGGTCCATACTTTTTCTTTCATACTCGGCATGGATTGAGGCTTCTGTTCTTTCTCAGAGTATGATGGACCAGCTTCATCTTGAAAAACTGCAGATCTGTTCTAAACTTTTAACTCACTTGTCGGTTTACTGATCTGCTGCTTGCGAACATTTTGATTCTGCTTTGGAACATTTTTCTGAATGGTCGAAGTGCAGTACCTAGCCATGTGTCCAAATCCTCCGCACCAAAAATAGTGTCCTTAAAAATAAGTTCCGGAAAACCGTTCTCTGTTTGGCTTCCATCTTTGTTCTTTTTCCCTACGATATCTTTTAGCTATGGAACACACATACTGTGAATGTCCCATCTTTCCACAACAATAACACCTGATATAAGGTGCATTCCTTCATGTTACTTCAGCACTACGAGTTTCCCCTTGGGATCTCTGAGTGTTCTGATTCTGCTTTGTGCTCAAATCCACTTTCAATCTCAGGACAGGTGCTTGCGGTCTAACTTCAACTGCCACAGATTTTTGTTTCTGATTAAGCCATGAATCAGCCTTAACTTCTGAGTTCAATTGCTGCTTCTTTCCTACTGAACTACTAGGGTCTTATTTCTTCTTTTCAGTCTTCGTAATGACCTGATTTCCCAAGAATGTGTTAGTATTCAAAGGTTTTTCCTGGTCTGTAACTTTTCTCTACAGACCGACAACTTCCTCTTCAAGCTCCTCAATACGCTTAACGTGATCTTTCACTTTTCGACTCAAGCAATCGATCTCCCTTTTCTGCTCTTCAATCTTGAGCTTATGCTCATCAACCTTTTCTGTGCGCTCTGGCCTGGAAGAATTAAGATTTTCAATTTCTTTCTCAAGCTCAGACTTCTCTTCTTCTTGTAGTTTCATGTAGAGTTTGGCATCACGTACTATCTTGTTGGCTTTCTTTGTTTTTGCTCGCCAAACATATATCTCTTCAAGAGCTTCTTCTAATTCAGCTTCCATGTCAACTCTCCCTTCAATTTCTTCTTCTTCTTCATCAGTTTCGGTTTCTTTCTTTTCAAAATCACTACTGGAAATAGCCACCATCGCATTTTGTCCATGATCTTTGCAGTTTTCTATATCTTCAACTTCTTCACCCTCAGAATCAGTTGAACTGTCTATTTCTTGTGAAAGAAGATTCTTCTTTTTAATGAAATTTCTCTTCAACTGCTTCTTCCCTTTCACATAGGCTGAATATTTTTTCATGGGAATCTCAACTTCATCTTCACCGCTTTCTTCTTGAAAATTTTTGGGGCATCTTGCAGCAAGATGACCAACCTTTCCACATCGGAAGCATGCTAGTGGATGTTTCCCTTTAAATTTTCCTTTTCCTCATTGTAGATTTGAAGAAAGGAATGACATCACCTCATCTGACTCTTCTTCCACCTGAGAATCTTCAATAGTGAGCCTCTTCATGACCTTAAATGTCACCTCTTTAGATTTCCCCTTTTCCACAGCATCGTTTTCATCATTTCTCATTTCATATGCAACGAGAGTGATGTGTAGCTTATCCAATTTCAGCTCTTTCGGATCTTTATCTTCCAAAACAGAAACATTCAGATTGAACCGAGGTGGAAGCTTTCTCAAGATGTGCTTCACAATTTTTATATCTTCGATAATTTCTCCAAGACCCCACATGTCTTCTACCACAGCATTTACCCTATCAAAAAATGCATCAACAGACTCATTCGGGTTCATTCTCAGATCTTCATACTTGTTCCACAACACTTGCAGCTTTGCCTCTCTGACTTTTGTATCCCCTTCATAGATATTCAAAAGCTTTTCCCACATGGAATGTGACGTTTTTCATGACACCACATTTGTATATATGGTATTGGAAAGGGCTCCCCCTAAGGCATTTATTGCTTTGGAATCAGCATCCAACTCTTTATGCTCCGCTTCTGATAATGCACCACTAATAATATCAGCTGTGATACCATGCATAGCTGCTGAAAACACATCCATTCCCAAAGATCAGAAATAGTGTTGCATTCGATTCTTCCATATCTGAAAATTACATCCGTCGAAGATCGGAATCCCTCTATGATTAGTAACCTCCATTGAGAGAAGAACTAAAATCAACCTTCCCTCTGATACCAATTGTTAGGTCCATAGGGCTGAATACCTTGAGAGGGGGGGTGAATCAGGGTATGACTGATTAAAAATAAATGCCCATTCTGATCTTGTTTCGCTGTTAAGCAAACCAATCTTCTCTATCTTTCCTGTTGCACAAAGTAAACCGAAAGTAAGGCATGCACAGGACACAGAAATTTTACTTGGTTCACCGCAAAGGGCTACGTCCAAGGAGCATACGCCGACAAGTTTCCAGTCGAACCAATTACACTAAACTTCACTAGCTGTGGATTACAAAGTTCGGGCTAGATCACTTCTATGCCCAGGCTCACTGCCTTTACAAGTTTTAGGGTCAGCTCACTACTTTCCCAAGGGTCACTCCCTGTTTCTCTCTCTCTCTGGCTCACTACCGGTGGAGAGGATCACCTTTTTCCTCTTCCTAAGCTCACTACTCTGTGAAGGGATTCACTCACAGTTTATAGACCTGTAGGTATCTTCATTTCCATTGAGGAATGCATATTTCTCTATATGTAGATGCTCTTTTGAAGTTCAACTTTCATCCACTGATGAATACCTCTTTGCCTCTGAACACTGGGCAATTCCCTTTGGAAACACCTTCGCAAAGCACCCTACTTCGCGAAGCTCCCAATTTCGCGAAGCTAAAACAAGCCTTCGCGAAGCTCCTGCCTTTTTGCGAAGCTCTTTCATGAAGCACTCTCGCGATGCTCAAGCCGTCGCGGAGCAACGACCCTCACGAATCTTAGTAATCCAATGCGGAGCTCGCAGGTTTCGCGGAGCTACAATAGCCGCCGTGAAGCACCTCTTTCGCGAAGCACACTGGCTCCACGAACCACCTTCGCAAATAGAGAGCGAATGATCTTCTATGAAAAATATCTCTACTTCTCTCGAGGGGGTCGGCCTCTATTTATAGGCGATTCCATCGACCCTCGTCCCTTCCACGCGAAGTCAATGCCACGTCATCTCAAATCGCAAAGCTCCAAAGATTCCGCCGGAATTCTGTCCAAATCGCGAAGCACCATGGAACTTTTCCGTTCACTAAGCTTGACGTAGTCGCGAAAAATCACCATCAACATACCTTCACGACTTTGCCGCGAAGCTCCCTCGTGAAGCCCAACATTCCTTCGCGCCTTCGCCGCGAAGCTCCCTCGCAAAGCCCTTCACCGCCGCGATGCGCTTCAGCCTCTGTCGTTCGCGAAGCTTGACGTAATCGTGAAGACTCACTGCCTCCATTCTTCTGGTCTTCACGAAATCCAATCCATACATGCTATCTTCGCGAAATTCATGCCTTTTCCATATTACATTATGATCTTCATGGAAATCCTATTTTCGCGATGCTCACCAAACTCCAAATTTTGGACCCCAAAAATTTGGCAAACACTGGGAAACGGCGCCACCTTGTACTGCTCTTTTGTACCGCCTCCAGATCGTCCTTTCCTTTGTCATAGTTCTTTTTCAACATGGAATGTCAACAAATTCTCGGGAACTCAAAAAATCTCCATGGAAACCTTCTTTGTCAACAAACACAATCAACCCAAAAATGCTGCAATGTTACCTTGAGGGATTTTTGCCCAAAAATAGATTGCATAATTTTTTAAAAAATATTTCTCAACATTATTTTCAAAGTAAGTTAACCGGTCACTAATAAGAAATCAGGGAATTTTAAATCTCAAGAAACAAATTTTCCTTAAGAAATTCATGACCATTGTAGTTGTTTTAGGGGTGGTTTCCTTAGCTTCCTTCCACTTCGAAATGTAATACATGTCGACCATAATATAAAATTTTTTAATAGAATTTGGAATGGACCCATAAAATTATTTCAATAGATGTTTATGAATTATCTTTTAATAATGGTATTTTGGGGAATTTAATTTCTTTTTTCCATTGTGCGTATTCATTGGGATCGATTGCATCTTTGAATAAAGCCCCTTGTGACCTTATGGGGTGTAGACCCAAAAAGACTGTTCTGTAGTATTTTTTCTACAATGCATTCAGAACCATAATTTCTTCCAACCAGGGATGTATAACACATCTTGAGCATGCTTTTTATCTCATCCTATGTAAGGCAGAGTCACATTAATCCATCAGTACAGTGCTTAAATAGTAGAGACTCATCCTAGTAAATGTGTGAGGCCTTGACCTGAAATAGATTCTTCTGTTGTTAGGAGAAGTGGGGGTAAAGAGACCTAATGGGTAGATAGTATGAAATATCATAAAACCATAGTTGTTCTTCCAAATTAGTGTCAAGATGTTCTATATATAAAAATCTGTCTTGATATCTAGATTATCATCTTCATATATGTGTGGTAGTGGGAATCTTTATAGGTGATTAGAAATGAAAATTTAAGTAACATTTATATCCATGATTATTATATCATATAACTATAATAGGAGTATCAAATGTAGAATTCGTGATTTGGAGTTCTTTTACTCAGCAGAAATTTTAGTGCTTTATATTCTATGTAGACCCCATCTTTGGAAATTATGTGGTATGAACGAAACATTTCAAATAAAAAAATGAATATGATCAGTTCCTATTCAATAGTCGTATAATTTACCTAAGATTTATTTTTTTTTTGTTATAATATTAAATGGTGAATCATTTATATATGACTTGATGTCCTAAGATAGATCTTACAATGAAGTCACTAGTATCACACATCAAATCAATGTCCTTATTCCAATATGGTGAAATGATGATAAGCGTGGCCACCAAGATTTTCCTGAGAGTGTATAATTAACATCAAAAATATTTGGTGAAATTGAAAGGAATGTATTTTGATATTATTTGTGTCAATGGGTGGGCCAATTTCATAAACTTTTATACAAAGTGATGAAATAATCATGTGTGGCATAGAAATCTCATTATATCTTTCACTATTGTAAGCTTGGATAATACATTTATTACTTTTATTTTTTTGGATCCACATCTATGCATTAATTTTTGATTTTATGTCTGATGACTATGCCTCCTTATACCATGAAGTGACACTTTTTCCAGTTTAATACTTGTAATTTCTCTTCAAAACATTGCAATAATAGATCCAATTTACTCAGGAACACCTCAAAGTACCTTCCAAAAACCAAAAAAATCATCCATTAAGATATCTAGGAATTCCACTTTCATATCATGGAATATATGTTCCATGAATCATTGAAATTTTTTTGGATTATTACACATACCAAATGAAATATGTCGAAAGGAAAAGATTCTGAATGAACAAGTGAACATATTTTTGGAGTTTTTATTGGTATAGACTACAATTTTATTGTATCCCGACTATCAATCCCGTAAAAAATATAATTCATGCCCTTATAGTATTTTTAACATTTGATCCATAAAGTGTATTAGAAAATGATATTTTTCGGTTTTTGTATTGAGGTTTTTATAATTTATGCATACTCACCATTCAGTGATGGTTTTAGTAGAGATCATCTCATCTTCATCATTTTTCATGATGGTTAGGTCGTACTTTGAAAAAAATTATAGCAGACTCACCCGCTCACTATCATATTTTGAAAAAAATTATTCCATCATATATAAGTATTTTCACTTATTTCTTAAACAACTATTATATTTATGGGGTGAGTTTCCTCTCACTACAACAAAAGCCGGTCCTAGCGGCGGTTTTTTCCTGTTTAGCGGCGGTTTAAACCGCTGCTATATTGTGTGGCGGCAGTTTACAAAAACCACAGCTAAGTTTGGAGTCGGAAATCTATTAGCGGTGGTTTTTTCGATTCCGCGGCGGTTTTAGAAATGTGTCGTAGATCCGTCATTTAGCGGCGGTTTCTCTTCATTTAGCGGCGGTTATATGGGTATCTGACATTTTTTATTCGCGACAGTTTTAACCGCCGCTAAATTCAGGAGTTTGATGCGCCTATTCTGTGGCGGTGAAAACCGCCGCTAAATATCAACATAATATATTTAGCGGCGGTTAAAACCACCGCTAAATGCTCACAGGTATGGCATTAGCGGCGGTTAAAACAGCCGCTAAATGTTGAACTGGAAAAAAATATGTTAGATCTGCTCCACCACTGCCCTAAATTTTCCAAAACCACAGCCACATCTCACCCATCAGCCCCACATAATATCACATCCACACATCATCCCATAATCATGTACATGCATCACAACACATCAAGGATCATTTTATAGATTTATCAACGGGTATTTTATCACATGATACTTTATTTTAGGAGTGTTGTAACACAATCCATAATCATAGAGTATCCATTTCATTAGAAAAATATAAGTGGTTGGTTAATTTCCCTTTTAGGGTGATATCACAACAATAACAATAGACACAACAGTCACAACACATATCATCCTGTGAAAGAAAATCCCCCAATGACCATAATTTTAACCAAGGTATCAATACCATACAATCCATCATATCATAATAATATCAAAGCTGTAAAAACATGTGAATCATTCCTATTTTCCCCCTTCAGTTTCAATTAGCCAATTATTTATCTTTGATTAAGCCAGCACAACTAGAACCCATAGATGAACAAGAGTAACCCCCCATGCATGATACACAATAAAGAGAAATAACTGATTCCCTACTTTAAAGAATATTTTTCGACTCGCAACACACCATAGGGTGAAGAAGAAATGACCATAAACCACAAATGCATGAAAACCCCACAAATAAACCTACATTGTGCCAAAAGATCATCAAAATGTAAACCAACTCAGACCCTAGACCAAAAAGGAATCATTGTATTGAATCCCCAAGAGAATAATAAGAAGAAACTAACCAAGAAGAAGGAAGGTATTACAACCAATTTCCAACCAACATCCACTGAATCCAATGAAATCCACCATGCCTAAACTAAAAACAAATTGGTATTCCTGGACCCATTGGAGTGGTGTAAAAATTTTAAGGCCATGACAGAGCCTTTTATCATTAACCTTTCATGCCTTAGTCATTTATGGTCATGGGATTGGTCTTTTAGTATGATACATATTGGATATGGATCCAATAGGGGTATTAATATGGGTTACATATATGGTATTCTCATTGGATGTGGTATCATCACATGCATATTGCATTAAGAATCTTTTTGTCAACACATGAGGAATCCAGAACACAATAAATAAAATGCATAGAAGGAAACATGAGAAATCAAGAAAATGTTAGGACATAGAAATGTTTGGTGGAAACTATGTGCCATAAATGTTACATATACAAACCAACTATTATCATACTTGTTCAACACATCAACAATACTACTACTCATCATCTGATGCTGCATCGTCACCCTCTCCACCTTCATCTCCACCACCTGCTGCCACCTGTAAGAACATTATATTGAAAACTAAATATTGTTGCATATTTATAATAAAAATTAAAACCAATAAAAGTTTGAAAACTAAATGAGTTTGATTTTTTTTTGTGATTTACCTGCTCACCACTACCCGATGCACTACCACCGGGGGCATATCTGCTCATATGCTGACGTATTTCAAATAACTCTTTCTGCAAAGCAGATATCTGATCCCCCTGCTGGTGAACTGTGTTTTGTAGAGCAGACAACTCTCTATGAGCATCTTCAGGTATGAAATGACTATAACTAAGAGTAGATGAGGCTGAAATCCCTGATGGCATGCGAAAGACCTCAGATGGTATGGGTCCCAAACCCATCCCGCGCACTCTACCAGGAGGCTCCTTCCCAAGGACTTGACCAATCGGGTCATCCTGGGAGACTGAGTAGGATTGCCCAGGATTGGCATCCCATATTTCTTTAATTTTTACCTATAAATCAAATATCAATATATATTAACACAGTAAAAACTGATATTAAGTTATTATAATAAATAATTGACTTCATACCCCAACTTCTCTGGCAGGTTCATTAACAAAACTTCCATCTGTTTTTTTATGAACATCCAGCCACAGTTCTGTTCGGGATGCTTCATGCCCTAAACTCTGGGACTGCATTAAACAAAGATAAATCATCAATCAAATATGTTAAATAGATAATATTATCTTATAAATATTTAAACTAATTAAAAGATTACCAATGACATTTGGCTTCTTGAAAATCTTTTTGAACCCGCAGTGTGCGGGATTACCTGCTTCACCCGGTTTGAAGCATTCTTTCTTGAGAGATCCTGAAATAAATAAAATTCAATTTAACAGTATTGTATTCAATGTCTATCTCCTCTTCATGTACATGTATAAATGTAAAATGATGATAATATAATAATATATATTTCAATACCATCCACTTCTCATCACGATGTCTATCGACAAAAACCTTCCACTGTTCTTTCGGTACCCCACTGGGTATCTTCTCATACATCTGCTGCACGGTCAAAGAAGAATCGTTGACATCACACCACAACCTCCATTTGAAATCTTTCCATTTTTTTCCAAGATTTTTCAATGTCCACTTCCGTGCTATCACATCAGCAACGGTAAAGTGGAAGAACATCTGTATACATAAATTCATTTTGAATATATTAGTAAAATGACATTCAATTAAACCATAAAGTAATAAAATTACCTTTATCTGAGAATCATAAACTTCATTTTTCCAGTTTGGAGGCATATGCCTCCAATCATCATACGAAATAGGCAGGGAAACAGGCTCCGCTGCCATTTGACCTATAATCTGACCAAGTAAACCTGCAGCGTCATCCATCGGGACCCCATAAGAATCAAATGGCACCACTATCTTCTTGCCATGCATGTTCCAAACATCAGAACTTTTTATGTCTTTTTCCACAGTTTCATTGTCTGCATCTGCAATGAGAAAACAATTACTATAAACAAAATGCAATAAATTTATTTAATTAAAATTTGTACCTATGACTGCGACCCTCCAGAATGTTCTTGATGAACTGGAGGGGGCGTGTCATTGCCCCACTGCTGAAGCTCCTGTAGGGGGAGGCGATGACTCATCCTCTAATGAGGCATCCACTGATGGTGTCAGAGATGGTGCAGGGGGAGATGATGTCGTGGGGACAGACGGATCGTCATCTGTCGCAGAAGAAGAAGGAATAGTGTACCGCTTCTTCCTTGGCATTCCTGTCATTTAATCAAATAAAATTAAGTTCAGAATATATATTTCAAAAAATTTATGCAGAAAAAAAATTAAAAATGATAATAGATGCCCAGTATTAACAAACAAAATATATATAACAATGATAATGAATGACTACAAAAATGAAACATGTAGTTGCTGAATGAATAAATAATTGTATATACAATCATTTTCCCCTTCAATCATGTCGGTTTCCTACTCCATTGCTTCATCCACTTCATTCATCCTTGCTAGACCAATATTTTCAATATCATGATGGAAAAATAATTCTGCTTCCTGTTGTTGATGAAATTCAATTGCAGAGGTCAAATCTTCCACTTCATCACCGATATCATACAAATCTCTTTGTATTACGTGAGTAACTACACTCCACCCTTCATCCACAACATCATTCACATAATATACCATTTTTGCCTGCGATGCTAAGATATATGGATCATGCAGTTCCCGATCACCAACATCCATCAAGCGAGAGAAGTTTACAGAAGTAAATTGCAAGGAATCTCTTTTAACACCTCTGATAAAATCGACCCATTTGCATTTGAATAAAACAACAGAAAAATGCCCGTGGTAGTTTAATTAAATAATATCATGCAGCTTTCCATAGTATTCCACTTCAGCAAATGTAAAAATACCACTATTCTGTGTTTTCAAACCCACTTCTCGATCGACTGTACGAAATCTAAAACCATTCACATTATAAGCGTTGAACTTTCAAACTTGTTTTATAGGACCTCTAGCAAGAAACTTCAAATCTTCTGAAAAGTCAGCTCGAGTATCAGTATTCACGCTCTGAAAAAAAAAATATAATTTAATAGATTTTCAAATTGTATGTGTCAAAGTAATATTCGTATTTATTGCAATATTTATAAACTTGCACGTCGTGTAAACCATTCTACCAGCTCTTTATTCACAGCTTTCGTTATATCTTTTTCATTTCGTGTTCGGCTTCTCATTCATCTCTTTGTTTGTATCCTCAACTCTTCAATAAATGGATCTGCAATTTCACTATTCAGAAGCACATATCTATGTGCCTGTAATAATTCAAATTCTGTTAGTGTCGCGTATGAGGTCCTCCCAACTGATCGGCCAATATCAGGAAATATTTTTGATTTCTGATGCATTTGAGATTGATTTGATGTGTCATCAACACGTCCAACTCGAGTAAATCTTGTCTCAATATCATCCAAATATCTGGAAAAAAAGGTGAGACACTCCTCGGCCAAATAGCCTTCAGCAATAGAGCCTTCTGGTTGAGCTTTATTTCTCACGTATGCTTTCAAATGCCCAAGATATCTGTGAAAAAAAATAATAATATTATGCATTTATTTAAATGCCAAAAAATGTTTACTTAACTGGAAACATATAAATAAAATACCTCTCAATTGGATACATCCATCGATAATGAACGGGGCCTCCTAATTTAGCTTCGTCAACCAAATGCACAGTTAAATGCATCATGACAGTAAAAAATGATGGAGGTAAGATCATCTCTATTGCACAAAGGGTCAATACAAACCTCTCTTGTAGGTTGTCAAGCTGAAATGGATGTAGAGCTTTCTCACATAACTATTTGAAAAATGTGCAGAAATGGAGTACAACAGCAGTAACTTTTTCAGGTAATAATGTACGCAATGCCAATGGTAGTAACTGTTGTAACAAAACATGTGAATTGTGACTTTTCAATCCATATAACGTACGATTCCTCAAGTAAACACACCTCAAGATGTTACTCAAATACCCATCAGATACCTTCACATTCTTTAAAATTTGATGGAACGTATCTTTATCCCTATTTTTCAATGAAAAAATAACCAGAGCATACTTTTCATTCTCATCTGGCCAGAGATCACGTTTTATGTTCATTACTTGTAAGTCTTTGCGAGCATTGAGATGATCCTTCGACTTTCCATGCTCATTAAGTAATGTGAAAATCAAATTATCACATTCATTCTTCTCAATATGCATCACATCAAGATTGTGGCGCAAAGAATTAAATTCCCAATACGGAAGTTTGAAGAATATACTTCTTTTCTTCCATTGTTGCATTCTGATTTCACTTGATGATGCACTTCGCACTCGTTTTCTGCTATCATTCAAATGATGAACCTTCCCAAATTCTGTTTTAACATTTTCAAGCTGTGTCAATATTTCAGAACCGGTTAACAACTTTGGAGGTGGTCTACGATCAATGCAACCATTAAATTTTGATTTGTTCAGCCGAAATCTATTAGATGCATCAATAAATCTTCGATGGCACAAGAAGCACCATTTTCTACTGTGAGGTAGCCGTTTGGGCTCGAAATCAAAGTTACAAACGGGACAAGCCAAACCCGTATAAGTGTTCCAACCAGATAAATTCCCAAGCCCAGGGAAGTCACTGATGGTCCACATTAAAGCAGCATGCATTTTAAACATTGTTTTAGAAGAAACATCAAATGTCTCAACACCGTTGCTCCATAACTCCTGCAATTCTTCAATCAAAGGCTGCAGGTATACATCAATATCATTTCTAGGCATTTGTTTTCCAGGAATAATCATTGAAATGATAAAAGATGTTTGTTGAATACACATCCACAGAGGCAGATTATAAGGGATCAAAACAACTGGCCAAATGCTATAACTCATTCTCAAAGTCCCAAATGGGTTGAATCCATCAGCAGCCAATCCCAATCGAACATTCCTAGGATCAGCTGAGAAATCTGGATGTAATGAATCAAATGTCTTCCACGATTGGGAATCTCGTGGATGTCTCATTAACCCATCATTTTTATTATCCACAGCATGCCACTTCATGTGTTCGACGGTTTTTGATGACATGAATAATCTTTGAAATCGAGGCTTCAAAGGAAAGTAACGCAAAACTTTTGCAGGTGTGTTCCTTTTCTTCTTCTCCATGAAATTATGTTCAATCATACTTCCAACATCACCCTTTGACTGCCATCTAGAAGAAGAACATTTCTTACAATTCTGTCTACTTGAATCCTCTCCCCAGTAAAGCATACAATCATTGGGACACGCATGTATTTTTGTATAATTCAGACCAAGCTTGTTAACAACTTTTTTCATATCATAAAACGATTCTAGGATTTTTTCTTCAGGAAATGCATCACGAATCAATTCCAATAACAAGGACATTTCCTTATTTGTAATTCCACATAGACATTTGATATGGTACAACTTCAGTAGAAATGAAAGCTTTGAATATTTCAAACACCCACTATACAACTCTTGATTTCCATCGTCAACTAAATCATGAAATGCATTTTCCTCACTGAAGTTTTCCCTTACATTTGGCTCCACTGAATCAAGAGGATCCAATGATATGTTACAATCTTGATCTGCTTGTGTTACAGTCTTGGAAACATCACTTGTCACGTTGAAATTTGTAGCACCCTCTTCTGGTTGTTCTGATATGTTTTGATGCTCATAGTGGTGTCTTGCAGTGCCGAATGCATCATTTATGAGGTTTTTCATTTCATTTTCCATTGTTGAAGAACTTGGGACCTCATTCTGTGGATTAACATCAGTCCTCTATCTTTATGTATTGTTTGATTCTCCATGCCAAATCCAACACAAATATTGCTCAGGGAATTGCTTCAGTATTAAATGTTCATAAACTTCATCTCTCTTCAACCATGTTCTAAATTTACATTTAGGACATGGACATCTTATCCTCCCTTCAACGGATCGATTAGAAATTGCAAAATCTAAAAACCCATTCAAACCCTTAACATATTGAGGTGTGTTCCTCGGTAATGTGATGCAGCTTTTATCCATGTATATCACAATGTGCCTACACAAAATATACGATAGTGTAAGATTACAGAAACATAATATAATAAAGATGAACCATTGACCATAAAGTATGCATAATATAATAAAGATGATTCATTGACCACATTTACCATTTCAGACCAACTGAACAAGTCTGGTCCATAGGAGACAGCGTCAACACCTCATTGAGGAGCAATAAGAATATCGGGATACACACTTATCATAACACCATCGATCACACATTTATGTTGCCTCAAACAACACCCCATTGATGTGTGATAGAAACTGATCATAATGCATTTTAAATCAAGTTAACTACATTCACTGAAACCATTTTCACAATGGGTAATGTTTGTTTTATTGTTCTAGGGAAATCTAAATGGCCACATTTAAGTTTTGGGGTTCATCTTGTTAGGTCGTAGAGGATGGCAAGAGGGGGGGTGAATTGCCTTTTCAAAAATAATTAACAATTTAAAACAATTATCAATGCAGCGGAAATAAAAAAGGAAAGACACAATTTGATAACGAAGTTCGGCTTAATTCCCAAGCCTACGTCTCCGCTCCCAACAAGAACCGTTGAGAGATTTATACGTCAGCTTGCTTTTTAATGGTTGTAGCAAGAAACACACTAGCCGTTTTAAGGTAGGCTAGAACACCTTCGTACAACTTGCTTTTTTATTATGGTTGTAGCAAGAAACCCAATTGAAAGAAAGAAAGGAAAAGAGAGGTTTGTTTTAATCCAAACCCAATGAAGAACTAAACAAGTAAAATAATACAAACACACGGAAGCCTTGAGCGCCAAAAGTGTGAGAGCAGCTGATGGAGAGGGAGCTCAAGCTTCAAGGATGGCAATGGATTACAAGAGGCCTTGGAGATTTGTCGTTAGAGCGTCAAGACATCAAAATATCATTCGGTAGTGTTCCTGGAATCCATGGTTGCTTATTTATAGGAGAAATACCCATAAACACTTCAATATAGCCGTTGGAGGGCTTCCGGAGCCGTTGGGGGTCAAAAGTACAAGTCTGGTCAAAGCCCAACGGCTAGTTTGACTGGGTACACCGGCTGACCGGTGGTGTCTCACCAGCTGGCCTGTGGTCCACCGGCTGGCCGGTGCTGAGCTCCCGGCTGGCCGGTGGTCCAGACAGAGCAGGATTTCTGTCTGGGTTCCACCGGCTGGCCGGTGATCATCCACCGGTTGGCCGGTGGAATCAGGCAGTGGGAAAGCCTACTGCCTGGGTCCTCCGGATGGCCGGTGGGCAATAACCGGTTGGTCGGTGCCCATACCGGCTGGCCGGTGAGCTAACACCGGCTGACCGGTGGCTCTGGCAGAAACCAATGCTTCTGCTAGAGACCACCGGCTGGCCGGTGGTAATCCACCGGTTGGCCGGTGGACTCAGAGAGTCCACTTTCAGCCTTCTTGGGCCAACTCCTGGGAAACCTTTTTCCTAGCATAAAAACACTTGAAAACAAGTTAGAACACGATGAGAGTGATTGTGATCATTAAAATCCAAGAGAAAGTGGTACAACACATCTTGTGATGGAAGCGTGAGACATGGTGTTTGAATTTCTTGAATAAATTAGTGATAATGACCCTCCTAAGGTGGAGAGAATTATGTTAGTCATGGAAATGTGGAGAAAACTGTAGAGTGGATGTGGAGGAATCAAGGTTCCAAATAGAAACCTATAAGGGACATGTTTGGGGGTTCTTAGGGAAGGCCAGGTGGAACTTGGATATGGTGTGTGTAGGTGATGGAGGTATACCTTAAGTGAGAAGGCTTCGTGTTTGGGTAGAGGGGTGACATGCCAATAGGGGAAGTTGGGAACCAACGGAGTGAGTTAGCAGGAATGGAAAGAAATAGTTGGATAGAAAGGGAATGGATGTGGTGGGCTGCGAGGCACCTCAAGTTAATGTTGAAATGATAAGTTTATCCTAGTAATGTGAATGAGTTTTGAAGAAGAACCAAGTAGTCCTTGGTTGAGATATGGATGGTGAAAGTGTGACAAATCTGGGTAGTTTTGGCAGAAATAATGAATGCTAGAATTGGGTGGAGTTTTCATGGATGTTGTGAGTTGGAAAACATGTTAGGGAAGTTTTGAAGGTTGAGTTGAGGTTCTGTTGACCTCTTTTATGATGAGTGAAGTTCTCAAAACTAGAAAATTGTGGTGACGAAGTAAGTAATATGGTGTTGAGAACCATGGAAGGAAAGTAATAGATTAATGGTGTGGCTAGAGTTTCAAGTTGGATGGTCTCAGGTAGGAACCATATTAGTGTATTAGTTTTGGTGATGGGTGTTGGATCAGGTTTTGGATGGTTGAATACCTTGAGATGAAGGTTATGCTTGGGTTGTGCTTTGGATGTTTGAAATGGAGTGAGGTTGTTGGGCCTTGAGTTCTGGAATGATGTAGGTCAGAGAATGTGGTTGGAATCTATGTATCCCTTCAGCGACAATGAGTTTGTGTCACCGTTATAATTTTGGTAACTAGGTGAGGTGGTGCTAAGAATTTTGGGCCATGAGTTGTGGAGAGGATTGGAACAAAGGTGTTCCGATTGGCTCTCCACAGGGTAGTGTAGTGCCTTATCGATATCCTCTTGTGCGGTGGTATAGTAACATTACCTAAACCTTTAATTTTCATTTGATGTTGATAATAAATAGTTGAGGTGGATGCGTCCTCAAAGATAATTGGGTTTTAATTGTGGTTCATGGTTGGGGAAAATGTTTTCAGGTAGGACCTTTTCCTTAGTCCGAGTGTTGTTATAACATGGTTGAGTTCAAGGAGTATATTAGAAGATGGAAGTTTATAGGTGGGTCTGTGGAACTAAAATTGGCCTTAGGGGTGTTGTGATGCTTGGGAAGTTTGGATATGTGATGATATGTTTTAAGGTGGGGAGGTTTTAAGATCCCAACCCTTATCCATGTGATATGATGAAAAAAATTACACCATGTAACCATAAATATCACACACCCTACTAACATGGATACCCATGACTTATATGAGGAACCTTTCCGTTACATACATTATATAAAAAAGGACCTGAAAACACCCAATGGTCAGTGTATGGTGTGAGAAAATGAATATTAGAAATATTACACCATGTTTTTCATAAGGAAACATTAGAAAAATAAAACAATTATTCTTATTAAGGGAAAATAAAATAATATATATATATATATATATTAAAAAATGGTAATTCACCCTTTTAGAATATATTAAAAAGAATAATCAAATTGATACATCATATTCCATTTAAAATAAATGTGATTAAACCATTTCATAATGTATTTATAAATAACCTCTTTGAAAAGGAAAAAAATAGAAAATACTCCTATGGTATATTAGGTATAAGTTATCTAAGATCCTTTTAAATCTATGGTCAAATGACTATTTACATACATATCCCTAAAATATGTTCCCTTAAATGAGGTAATCACCCTGATAAGTGAATCCACTATGGAAACAATATTTAGTTATATTTTTAGTGTAAATCATTGATAGGTAGCCAAAATTCATCCTAGAATTATTTTCTTATTATATCCCTTACTAAGTACCACATGATCCCATCTATCGTAGCCCATATTGGAAGGATTTCATTTATTAATTTTCCCACACATAAAGGATTTCAATTTCACAAATGACCCATACATGTAGGATTTAAATTAAAAATTCAAACTATTTAGAGGGAATATCACACATCAATAATCAAACTACTTAATTTCAAATAAAACATGATTCAAAATCCATTTTCAAAATCAATTCCAAATTAATAAATAATTTAATCAAATAATTCAAAAAACAAACCATTATAAGAATCATAAATCAATCTATTAATCAACTTATATAATCCAAAAAAATGATATAGCAAGTATGGATTATAAAATAAAAGATATCTTTAAAGCCTACTACATAAAACACATAATTTTTTAAAAAATGAATGAAATAAATACCAATAGGATCAAAAACTAAAATAAATCCATTAACCAAGAGACCCATATAATGAATCTCAGATTCAATTAGAAACAAATCATCAAGATGGATGTGATAATAGAGAAAACTCACTTTGGGGCCGAGGTCGAAGTGAGAAAGGTCGTCGGGAGAAGGGGTCGTGGGTTGTCGGTCGCAGGCACCGCCGGAGGAGGTCGCGGGGTCGCCGGAGGAGGTCGCAGGGTCGCCGGAGGAGGTCGCGGGATCACCGGGGGGTCGCGGGGGGCTGCGGGCGAGGGTTGCAGCACGCGGGGTTGGGGGAAACAGGGGTCGGGGTAGGGAAGGGTCGGGGTTTTTTAAAAAAACAAAGGTTTAACGGCGATTTATTAAAAACCGACGCGAAACGTATTTTGGAAAACATTTAGCGGCGGTTTTGTGAATCGCCGCCACAAAACCACCGCTAAACACTGTTTATTTTTTAGTGTCTGGGGTTGGTTTTTGGGTTTATCACCTTACTCTAACAATATCTTGTGGGTGCAGATTCATAGGATAATGCCTTCAATATTATCCACTCTTTAGTAAATTGATTTTTTATGTCTTTTATGGACTACAATGTGTTTTAATTCTTATACATGTCTCTGTTATGCATTGATAATTAGTGGAAGTAAAGCCTCTTTCTGAATGAATGAGTAATTTTGGCTTCTTAGTAGAGGTTTTAATTCCATCATCAGTGGGTTGATGAATGAGGTTATAAATGGTGGGATAATATAACTAGAAATATGTTCAATGTAATTTATTCAATTGTAGCCACTACATTCATCTTCATTGAGATATTTGGTCTCTCTATCATTCTCAATGGTCATAACATTATCCTTCTCATCAGTATGAAGTATGGCTTGATAGTCAAATGAGTCATCACCTTTCTTGGATTCCTTTGTTATGTCAAACATTACATGTTCTACACCATCTTTCAATATCAATATTCCTTAATTAAATATCATTTTGAGCCTTCCCTATAGAGAGAAATGGTCTCCCTGGTATGATAGGTATTTCTCCTTGTTCTTCTATGTCCAAGATATAGAAATCCATAGGGAAGATGAATTTGATGAATTTGACTAGGATATCCTCAAGAAGTCCTTTGGGGTACTTAACTGATTAGTTGCTTATTTAAATTGCTACACCAATTGGTTTCATCTATTCGAGACATAGTTTTTGAAATACACTCATAATCATGAGATTGATTCTCATTCTAGGATTTCACAATGCTCTTCTGAAATTACATCTCCCTATGGTGGATGGAACTGAGAATATTTTAGAGTCTTGAATTTTTTTAGGTAGCTTTCATTGGGAACTTGTGAACCACTCTTAATTTAATTAGATGAGTCATAAGTACTCCAGTGTTCTATTTCTTGAGATAAATTCATTCAAACATTTAGAATATGTAGTAATTTTAGCAATCTCTTCTACTAGGGTAATGTTGATGTGTGATTATTTAAATATTTCTAAAATAATTGTATTTATACTATCTTTTATCCGGTCTCGTCTTCTATAGAAAGGGTAAATGGGGTTTTAAGGTGGTGGTTCCGCACAATATTCTTCTTTTTTAGTCTACTCTTGAACTGGAGATTTTGTAGTAGATTCTGATTCCAAGTCTTCCTCCTAAACAATTTAATTTTTTGATTATTAGTTTTTTTGTGAAAATTGTCTCAAATTTTTAGTTTCATCAAGATTATTTTTGTAAACTAATCATAGATCCTAAAAACTGTCATTTCTACTCTCCTACGGACCATGTCTTTTCCTTCCTCTCTTATATGTGTCTTAATGTTACTAGGAAACGTACATGGTAATTATTCCAATAAGGTTTTTTAGATCTACCAAATTTAGTGATCATTGTGGCGCAATGATCCTTTTTGGTTTTATATCTTGGTTTATTGGGTTTCCATAATTTGATCCACTATCTACACAATGGTAGGGAGCATATTTTCAATGTTAGATTATAGGGGTGGAGATTTTTGTGGTTATCTTTGAAGGTCCTGTTATAATTATTATTATTAAACAGGTAGAAATTTTTTTGTTGAAACAATTATTTCGGTTGAGGAAATATAATTTTTGGAGGATGTCTAGGTGATACTTGTTTCCTTAGTGGTTCTTTTCCACTTCTCTACTAATAATATCCTTGGTTTTGATGTTGTGGAAACAAATCTAGGCCTTTGCTGAAAATATTATTGATGGTACTTTTGATTGTAATTGATGAGATTGAATTCTTGATTTTGATATTCCTCCATACCTACTCGATATTTCTAAAATGGGTTCATTCCTCTGCACATATCTCATGATCATATCACCATCATTGGAGAAATAGGAAGTGATGGTGGTTAAGGAAGCTAAAAATATTATATCTTTATAGTGAGCCCCTCCACTTGGGATTATAGTGAGTATTCTCTTCCAATTAATATAGACTTCAACTCGATGGTCCTTTATCACTCTTCCATTAACTATCATTTTAGGAAATATCATATATAATAGATCATACAAATTTGTTAATCTTAAGCATTAGTCCACCACCATCATCATCATATATAATAGTATGTACATTAGGTTGGATTCCCTAATAAAATGTTTGAAGTTGTAGCCACACATCTAGTCTAGGATGTGGACACTTTCTGGTGATCTCCTTGAATCAGTCTCCTACTTCCTAGGATGATTCTCCATATCTTTTGGTGAGTTTTTTAATGTCATTTATTATCTTCCACATTCATATATGAAGAAAAATATCTTTCTAAGAATTTCCTAACTAGATTATCACAAGTTGTGATTGATTCAGGATCATGGCATTTAAGTAAATCCTCATCACGGTCAAGAAAGTATAATAGGAATTCACTAAGTATTTTTTTCATCTGATTAAATTCCTTGGTTGTGGAAGGTGTTTCAAAACTATAAAAAGTTGTAAAAGTACTTGTGGGGAATTCACTTTAAGCCAACATAAGATACCCATGTTATCGATCATGTGGATTAGTCTAGGTTTTATCTAAAAAGTCTTCACTTGAATTGGTGGGTTCATAATTCTAGGTGAAACACTTATAATGTATGGAAAGTTGTAGTCCATTATAGTTTGCTCCTATAGTGTTGGTCTCCCACCTTGATTGTCAGGTGGCATATATTGGTGGTTCTGATTGTGTTGAAGTGAAAGAATGTTGTGATAATCCATTTTGAAATGTCAATATGTATCAATTTTTCTATTAATATTATGAAAAAAAGATCAATTCTTGGGTTTATAAGATCCTTGAGCGAGTCAAGGGTCCATGGTTCATGTACTACCAAGAATAAGGTAGATGTTGATTTAATTCCATGGTCAAAAAATTATAAAATGGAAAAGGGAATAGAGAAAGAAGAAAGGGGGAGTGTGAGGTAATCCAAGGTTCATTCCGTAGGTCATTGTTCTTAATCATAGAAAGTCTTGAGAAACGGATCCAAAATTGGATGTGTCTAGAAAGAATCATTGATTCTTATGGGAATTGAACATATTAAATATTTTATTTTCACAAACTACACCTACTACTATGACATAATATATCGACAGTCCAGTGTCGATCCCACATAGACAACTCACTAGACAAGAAACCAAATAGTAAAATACTTCAGTGGGATTCCATACATTTACAGGATTTTGTTTGGTTTCAACAAAACTACATAGATTAAGATTTAAAAAAATAAAGGAAGGGTACATGGTTAATTTCAGGATATATGCAAAGGGTAATCCTTAATATAACTAGGAATAACCCTATAGAAAGGGTTAAAAAGTTGTGAAAATGATTCGAATTGATCTTTTTCCAACCAATTGGATCAGCCTAAGCTAGAAAAGACTCCTTTCTCTAGAATAATTGATAGCCAAAGCATATGAATCTTTACATAAAAGTAGAAATAGTTTTATGTTATTGGTTCTGCCATTAGCTTCTCTAAATAAGTCATGGTTATTCAACTTTCACCTCTAATGGTAAGGGATAATGCAATACAATGAGATTGAAAATTATTTTAAACCAGGTTACAAGCCATAGTGTTTCCTAGGATTAATTTTATATATTCATTAGGTTCAACCACACCTACTATTAACCCCTAACACTAAGAGGATTATCCCTATATGATGTAATGGAATAAAATTGGTGAAATCGATCGAAACAAGATTAGGATCACAAATAAATGATAGAAAAAGGACAATTTCATAGTTGAAATCGGGAAAAATAAATTAATTATGAATATGGATGAAGAAACAATGAAGAAAGCTTCGGAAATTAATGTTTTATGGTAAACGAGATTGGAAATGTAACGTTGGAATAGATATATATAAACAAAATCATCTTGGAATTAGAAATGACAATAATGGAATGTGTGGGATAGGAAATAAAATAAAAAGTGATGAACATAATTCAAAATAGAACAAAAATGGGGAATAATGAAACAAGGGAATAAAAGGTATTCCGGTTTTTGGCCACACTCTTCTACACATTGGGGAACAAAAATATTTATAGATCCCAAAATGCATATGAGGCGTAAATGATTCACATCATGTACTATATTAAGTTTATTCTTCTTTGCAACTTACATGATGTGTAATAGGTTACCATATAGTGTACTTCAGATCAAAAAAATCCTTTGAATATTTTTTATTTTCATAGATTTTTTATTTAGAATAATCTATTGAAACTGGGTTTTAAGTTTCATATGTTGGGAAATGAATTCACCCCTTGTAATACTCATATTTTTTAATTTGATTCTTTCATGAGGTGTAATCTGAATACATTTCATGTACTTGGTTCATGCCTTGTAATTGGTATTCATGGATTGTATTTTCAGTTTTTAGGTGGTGTGTTTTTAGGAGTATACATCATGTACTTTAGTTTCAAAACATGTATGGTTGATTTCTAAAATTTTTTCAGTATTCCTCCTTTGATCGTTGAATTCTTAATTCTTGGAAAACTCATAAAAACATGAATATAATCAAATAAAACATTATTAATCATTAATGAAATTTATCCAAAATGTATATAAAAAACCATCATATCAATGATCTATGCTTGTGTCTTGTATTTAGGTGGATCATGGGATGGTCAGATAGTATTGGTTGATTTTTATTATAATAATAGTTATCCATCATTGATTGGAATGGATACTTCTAAGGCTCTATATGGTTGATTATGTTGGTCACCTATTTTTTAGTAAGATATGAGTGAAGATTCTTTGGTGAGACTGATTTTGTTTCATGATACATCTGCAAGGGTTCATGATATATGTTGTCATGATATTATAGATTAGAAAAAAGAGAAAATAGGTAATTTTGGCTCTAAGATAGGTTAGACTGTTTGAGGACAATATGATTCTTGGAAAAGTTGCTTATCAATTAGTTATTCCAGTTAATTTGATCATAATTCGTGATGTTTTCTAGATATCACAACTCAATAAAAACCATCTGGATCCCTCACACATTCTATGTTTGGAAGAGATTGAGTTAGATCCATATGTTTATATTTTGGAATAGATAGTAGATATCATTTACTCTAAAGTTAAATTCATGGAGGGGAATTACATTCCATTGGTTAAATTATTATGGCGGCACAAATCTGATTCTCATTAGACTTGGGATCGTTAATTATTTATAAGGGATTAGTGGCTTAACCTCTATACTGGGCTTCATTCATCAACATGACTTCCTGGGGATGGAAATTATTATGTTGGGGATTTTTCAACATTATGTTACAATATTTAAATTATTTCCCATATCTTTACTTGTTTTCCTCTTTCATTTAGCATGTGTTAGAACTCCTAAGGATAACGTAAAATTGTTGGGAAAATGAACAAAAATTTAGGGATCTATGTTTGTTTGATTTAAGTGATTTTGAGTATAAATTTGTAATTCATGTGTAGAGTTATCCCTGATTTCATAGCATGATAAAGTTTTTTTGGGTTTCCTAGTGGGAACTAGTCTTTTGTAGCATGTAGATGAAATACACATTATATAATTGATGCAAGGTAGATTCCATTAACATAGTACACATCATGAAAGGGGTGCACTCTATGTAGAGATTACAAGTCATGTAATGTTAAAAATATTTGTTCTAATAAAAAGGTGATAATTTTTATGGTTATTGAATGATTCATGTATTAAAAAATGTTTAAAGGGGTTTCATTCCATGTAAGTTGTGAAAATAGGTCATTTAGGGCACTGTACGAGTGATCATTTTATTCATTCAATGTGTAGCCTCCTAGATATCATCCCAGATCTATCCTTCCTCAATTATAGGGACCTATACTCCATCAGAATAACTTCATTTAGTGATTAATCTCTATTGCGGTTGGGTTCAATCTCTCTGGGTGATTAATTCTTTCCTCTTCTTTGTTTGTTTTGATCGTAGTAGTATCATTGCATTGTGTTATCTGATTTTTCAATCTGTGGTGTTGATTCTCTTGATTTATATCTAGATCTACTATGGGATCTTGTTCTAGTGGTTTATCCTTTGTTTTTATGGTTTGGTGGGTGTGTTTTCTTGAGATATGTTGTGAACTTTTCTCTTTTAAATCCCATTTTTTTAAATTGAATCAATTTATAGATGCATGGATTAGTTCAAGGGCCTCCGTTTTCATTCCATGTTCTTTCTTGTTGGTGGATCCCATTGCGGGTGTGTGTGATCTGAGTTTTTTGGTTTTTGGTTCTCTTTCTATCTTTTTTTGTGAAATACATTTATCTGGTAATTGATAAAAATAAATATAAATGAAATGTAATGATTGATTATGTTATTTTTGTGTGTGGAAAAGGTTTTTTGATAAATTATGTTTTTCTTATAGTTTTGGTAAATGAAACAATGTTTTGGAATGATTTTAAAGTGGATTTTTGAAATGGTTTTCAAATCATGGTTTGATGAAATTTGATTGATGAATTGGTTTTTAAAATAAAGAACATGGGAAGGCTTTGGTACTTTTGTTGAAGGTATATTAATACGTCTTGTACACTATCATGGTGTTTTTATATGGGGCTTTCTTCTACTCCCTAGGTCGGTTGTTCTTGGGAATAGTTATACATATTTGGGGGTTCACATTCTAGGGTGTGCCTTTGATCTCTATTCATGATTCATATGTCTAGAGGCTTGATACATGTATGATTTTCTATGTTGGGCAAGAATATCCTTACTATCCTAACTTAGTGTAATTCTTGATATGATGTTAACTATTATTTGTATTGTACAACTGTGGTTTTAATTCTATGGATTTTACAAAATATTTGATTAATGCTTTTGGTTTTAATTGATATTTTTTTTTACATTTTTATATGAAAATTTTTAAACTAGATTTACATTCTCTATTTGGAAATGTGGAAAAAGGGGGAAATTAAATTGTTTTTTCAATGATTTTGATATAATAATGCTAAACTATATATCATGACTTGTTTTTTTATGTTTAGAATACTTATATTATTGTATAGAAAATTGTTATTTAACACCTAGGTGAAACTCTACAGATCATATTATCTCACAACATGTGAACCACTTCAGTGGTGAGTAGAATTTTTCAGTCTTTTAATGTAGGGAAAGGCAAGGCACCAGAGTGAGGTAGTGATGTTTTCTATCAGATGTGTTTTGGTAAGTTGGTGGTGATATATTGGTAGTTTTCTTATGCTATCACATGGATCTATTGGAGTTGTTTTTTTAGTTTTTTTGTCCTTTGTAGTTTTACTTGTGTCTTTGATATTATTTTTCTACCTTTTTAGTTTTATCTCTTCTATTATTCTCTTTCTATTATTGAATATATTTATCTATTCTTCTGTATCTCTTTGTTATGTGTGTGCATCTCATGTTTTTGCATTAGGTTCAATGAAATCGTTCACTTTGGTTGTTTTTTGATTCCCAAGTTCTAGTTTCCTACCCATATGGATTGGGAACACACTTCTAGTGTGTGGTGGATTAGGTTAGCTTCTAGTATTGAAAAGGTATCATGGTTGGTTTGTTAAAATCCATTGCGAAAATTTTCAATCCACTAGGTGTGGATGAATATATCATATTGATTTACAGTTGTTATGATTGTCATCAATTAAGGGTAAAGATAAAGGATAATTCAAAGATAATCATACCTAAAATATATGAACATTATGAATTCATAGTGATTCCATTAGGACTGAGATATTCCCCTACCATCTTCATTGATCTGATGGATAGAGTCTTTATAGATTTCCCTTACCATTTTTTGAATTATTTATAGATGATATTATCATATATTTCAAGTGCAAGTGATAAAAATAAGACTATTAAATCATTCTTCTTATGACCTTGTAAAAGGATAAACTATATGGTAAATTTAGAACTAGGAATTTTGGATACAAAAAATATCATACATGGGTATTTTATGTAGAAGTGGGGGTATATCTATGGATCCTTTAAATACCAATGCAATTATTGAGTCTCCTAGACCAACCATTACAAATTAGACACAATGTATTCGTGGATTTAATAAATACTATAAATGATTTTTTTTAATTTATCTTGATAATAAAATCCAGTAACAAAATTAAATCAGAAGGGATTCAAGTTTCTTGGACAAATGAATGTGATGAAAATTGCAAGGGTCATAACAAAAGGTTATTCAACGCACTTATACTCACATAAAACTGTTATGGAAATGTTTTTTATTTTTAATGAGGAATAATGAAATATACTATGGTGTGTTATATTTATAATGGACATGGTATTATAATTTCCCTCATATAAATTAAATATTCATGATAACAATTAATATATGCATTATTTTTAGATAGTATCTTTAATATTTCCATTAAAGATTTTGATGTATTATATCTATATTGAAAAGTCTGATATATATAATTATCAAATGATATTAATGTATACATTATCATGGATGTATTTTAATATTCACCAAATTATATGGATTGAGTATATTAAGGAATGTGACTACTAAATACAATACCACCCTTGGAAGGAAAACACTGTGGATAATGCTCTTAGTAAGAAGGATCAAGATATAATACCCATGATGTGAATTAAAAAATACTTAATATATAGGGATTATAAATTAAAGACATTATATTAATTATATAAGGAGATAATTCATATATTTTCTATGTGGTTATTGAACCATCAACTCATGTGAACATCATATAGGAATGGGAGGATACAAAGCTCCTGAATAAGTAGAGTAATGTCTCAGAATTAAACATTAACTATTATGGAATTATATTATTTAGGAAATGATGTGTGCCCTTAAAACCAAAAATAAATATAGTTTTATTTTATGATTCAAAAACATTATCATTATATCTCCATCCTATATTTACATATATGTATAAAAAATATAGAATCATTTCAAGTGGGACAACATGAAGATAGAGATTGTAGAGTATGTTTCTCAATGGTTTGTTTTCTATAAATTTTTTGCTATGTGAATGAATTTTAAGGTGATTCTGCAACCCTTACCCATACCTATATGTAAACGAGAGAACAAAACTATGGATTTCACTGTAGTTTCTTCCAAGACATATAGAGGACAAATGTAAAGTAGGTCTTAGTTGATCACCCAAAGATGTTAGCACATTTCATTGGTATTCAAGATGTTTTCTCAATCAATAAACTTTCCAAGATATAAATAGTTATAGTTGTTAGGCTGTAAGGTTTACTGGATTTCATTATATGGGATTTAGATTCTTGTTTAACCTCAATGTCACAGAGATGAATTCAATAATAATTGAATTCAATGCTGAGATTTATTACTATTATCATTCTCTGACTAATTCTTAATCTAAAAGGACCATTTAAAAATTGGAATAGATATTGATATATTATTAAATGGTATTAAAATATATATGGGATCAAAAACTTCCCTTCTTTATGGTTCTCATATAATAATATCTTTGATTCTAGATTTCAAATAGAACTATTTTAGGCTCTTTATCGGTATGGGTGTAGAACTCAAACATGTCATGAAGAATTTGGAGAGTGTAATCAATAGGGCCTATATCAGGAAGACTAAAATAATTTAGTAACACATTAAAATAGAAAATTGAAGACATAAAATCTAAATTGATAATTATTAGTGATATTGATAATTTGATATTAGAGACAGTATATTACTTTAAGTATAAATATAAAATATGGGTAAGAGATTTTTTTAATAAGGTATTGTTTAACCATAGATATATTGGACCTTTCATAATCCTTGATCATTTTGGGATGATACTTTATCACCTTGTACATCCACAAAACCTTTTTCAATTATATGATGTGCTCCAGGGATAACATTTGAGAATGTATATACCATACCGTTAATAAGTAATAAACATAGAGGTCATAAAACTAAAACACGATCTGTCTTACATGGAATAATAGGTCAAAATATTAGTATATAATTATAATGTACTATAAAAAAGACAACTTAGTAAGAGAAAATTCTACAAATGAATCATAATACTAGGGAATAAATTCTATAAAATATATATTTGATGAATGGAAAATACCCTCATTTTATCCTAAGAGTATTAGAATTTCACTAGAAAAAATATATTATGGGGGATTAATATTAATCCTCACGAATTTAGTATGTATTTATCATTAAATAAAACTAGTATATTATGAAAACTAAATCATAAAACTATAGTGAATAATTCAACACTTTAATAATAAATAAATTACATAACAAGATAGTCAAATAAAACATGATTATAAAAATAAATTACTTTGTAAACTAAAAGGGTTTTTCACCACATTGGAAAATAATTTAAATTTTATAGAAACAATTACTATGAATAATGATTTTTTGTTAAATATATTTCTTATAAATGGTTTTCCTAAAAAATTAATTTCTAAAATATATGGAATGGTTAGTAAAATCAATTAGTAACACCAAAAAAATTATATAAAAATAAGGATTTCTAAATTTACTTTTAGAGGTGAAAAAATGATTTTTAAATAAAATTTATATTGTATATAATGTTTTTCATCCATTAGAAATACTAAATATACTAAAATGAATTTTAATTTTTATACTCAACCAATTTTACTAACATTTAATGATAATTATCTAGTATGAAATATGTATAAATCCATTTATAGTCATAGATATAAATATGTCAAATAAAAAATTATTGAAATAGGTATAATTATTATAAAACTTACTTTAATAACCTAAATAAATTGAATCTAGTAAACCAGAATATTTGAAATAATTATACAAAAATTTTATATTGATTTAATTTTCATTTATATATATAAAAATAAGTTACATAGGGTAATGTTTTTCCAGCATGATAAAATATAATATAACGTAAATAAGTTAAATATGTTGATAAACTCAAAAAATATCATAGAAAAGTATTATTAAATGAGTTTATGAGGGATTTATCAACCTCACTTATCCTATATTCACTAATTATTAACTTTTAAACAACATTCCATGGAAATGAAATCTAGTTTTTCTTAATAAATGAGTTTTTACAAAAATATCACCCCTTATCATATATAAAAGGACCCCTAATACTATATACACACATTTAAATTGTTACTATCTTTAAACGTATATCAAAATATCTCCCTAAGATTTCTCTATCATGTTTTGGATCCTCTATTTCCATGCATCAGTCTCATACCCCTCATTTATAGGATAATTTTTTAGAAGAAATTAAAGTCCTAAATATTAGTGTTTTCATTTCTTTAATAATGTTTCTATATGTTAATCATATGTATCATCTTGAATATGTCTTCAAAATTAAATAAGAAATTTTGAAATAATTTTTTTATATAAAAGTTATAAAATTAATATAAAACAGTATTGTCGTACACAATCAGTTGTAATAATGTGTTCTAGTTTGGGTCAGGTTTACAACTTAGAAGATTTCTTTCTAATAGATACATCGAGAATTACATATAAAATATAAATATTGGAAAAATTAGGAAATAATGTTTAATTTAATATGATTTTATAATTCTACGAAGGTAATATATATGTGTTTTAATTAATGAAATAAATTACTTTTTTGAATAAAACTACAATAAAATAGTTATTTTTAAGAATTAAATTCAAAACATTCCCATGAGATCCATAAAATGGAAAAAAAACTCTAGAAAAATATTTAGCACATATAATAATTCTTCATAAAAATTCCATAGGTGAGGAACTCATGAATAGGTAATAAGCATCGGATCCTCCAAGACAAAGCATGCTTGGGAAAACAGAATAGTTGACCCTCAGAAATAAATTTTAAAAATAAATAATTAATATATATCTAATTAACATATATTAACCAATGGAATAAAGTTAAATAAGTGTCAATAAGGTTTTCAGGTACATGAAAAAAAACTTAAATTTTTTATACATGTATATAGGTCATGTCTGACCAAACGCATATCCAAGGTAATAGTTTCTCATCTCAATATTCAATCATGTAAATACATTCTATATTAACCACATTCATTATTTATGTATTTTATATATTTCACATGAACATAATCCATAATATTTTCTATGTATTTTATTTTACTAAAAAATGCAACTAAGTTTCTATATTTTAAGTGGTTTTGATTCATGTGTTACAAAAGACATAAGGTATTCCTTTCCAGTCTAACATTGAATTTGAGATTATTTTTTTAAAATTTATTTTTAGAGAATTATTTTGAAATGCCTCTATAAAATCCCTTATATTTTCTTATCAAATAGTAATTTTCTATGATTTACTTATATACTTTTAATTTCACTTCCCTTTGATTCAAAATCAAACTGAAAGGATTCTTATAATTAGAATCGACCTTATGAGTTTTTTATAATTAGAAATATTTTTATTTCTTAAACATATTATTCAATTTTTTTATAGATCACCCAATATAACAATATATAATTTCATAATTTGGTTTTATATTTATTTTTACATTATTTTTAATGGTTTTAATATATAATTTTAAAATTCTTTTGTATGAGTAATTTTTTATTTATTTAACTATCCTTACAAAGGTGTAAAAAGAATCTATATTTTTAAAATTATCTACAATAACACTTTTTCCATAATACTTAATAAATTTTATTTAAATATTCCATTACATGTTTTCATGGTTTTTCAAAGTAAATTATATTGATATTTTTTATAAAAATTTTAATATGAAATTTATAAAATGAAAAGGGTATATTTTTCTTCTTTTTCAATAAAAATATATAGTTTTAATATAAAGTTATTTATTATCTATGAATTATCATGAATGATGTGATGATAGATTGAGACAATCCATATAAATTAGTTTTTTCCCTATGGTCAATTTTTAGTTGAAAATTGTTAACATATTCTATCATATGATGTTAGATTTTTTTTATGTCCATTATTAGTCCTAGAATGTGGTGCTTTCACTAGGATAGGAGTGTGGTGGAATTTTGATCCCTTCACATTTTAGTGGAATATTAAAATAAATTTAAGTAAATATTAATTATATAAACATGATCAAATAGTGATATAATTAGCTTACAGTGTCTATTTAAAATTAAATATTTGTGGTAGAACCTAAAATAAGATATTTTTAATAGGTTAGGTATAAACTTATCATAGACCTTAAATATGGGCCTATTCCAAATTTCATTTTTTTTTCTTTTTTCTTTTATTTTTCTTTTTTTAGTTTCCATTTTTTATAAGCTTATACTTCATGGATTATCATGTTCACTTGACAGGCATCTACCCTTCTTCCCCTTCATCCAATGGAGAAGTAGAAAGGGAGAGGGAGGATCTACAATCAAGGTCTATCCATGTATGTAGACTATGATACTATGTGTTCATGGCACGAATCTAGAATTGAAACAATAGTGTTTTACACTACAAGGTACAATATTGTTATCTTTTTAGATGTAAATCCCCAAATATGCGTTTTTTTAATAATTATTAATGATTTTTAGTTTTTCAGGGTCCCATGAAATCCCATGTAGGGTGTTTTGTAGTGAATTAGTGGTTTTAGAGAATCACAAGGGGTTTTATGTTTAGGAAAACCCAATAACAATATGTTTTATTCAAAAACACTCATTATGTGTTCTAATTTTTGGGATAGAGGTTCCATATAAGGTTACCAAGGTGTGTATGTTTGGAATAAATCATGCACAACCACTCAAGTTGACTTTGAGGGAAATACCAAACACCAAGTGTGGGGAAATATTGATTTGTAAGTCACATGGGCATAGCCCTTATGGACTATATGTCTAGAGGTAATATTGGGTGCTTGGCCTCACCCCAGGAATGGTACATGCCCAGGTACACCATGTTTTTGTACCCCTTTTGTCTTTGGTACATGATGTGTATTTTTAAAAAGATCATATGGAGTTTCAATTAGGGAATAACTAAGTCATTTAGTATAGGGTATAAGTCATGTACATCAGTTACACACAATATACTTTATCATCAGTTTTTTTTTCAATTTTTCATTACTCATCTTCAGAACTAGTTATATGAGCAGTCCATTGTAATAATTTTTTCCATGGGGATCACATTCGTGGAATAATTTCAGCATGAAGAGTTAATAAATATTTTATTTTGGATTGATACTGATTTATCAAGAGGATTTCCGTTGAATTTTTGTTTCTAGAAACCTCTTAAGGGTTTTTTGGTAAGGCTTGATCTTTTTTAAGGGTTTTATAGTTTTTGGTTTTCTTTGATTGGGAAAGAAAAATGTGTCTAGTTAGAAGGTCATTATAATGTTTCTTGGAAGGATATAGAATGTTTCTTCTTGGATGAGTTTGATATGTTGGTTGATTATGGTTTAGTTATGGCCCTATGAAGTTTGGAAGGTTAGATTCATCATGAAAGGATGAAATTGTGTGATGACATGTATGGATGGGGGTATTTATATATATCATGATATGGGTCTATTGGTCCTATTTATAAATAGTCATATAAGGTTGGAATTGTATGAGGATTCCAGTGTGGGCTCATAATTTCTTTATAATTCCCTTGTTGGTGTGTTGTTACTTTTGGATTCCTTTTTGGGTTAGGTATTACTCAATGATTGGATCTGTATTCGATACTAAATGATTTTTATTTGAAGTTATTTTATTAAGTTTTTTAGGATAGAGGATCCCCTTATAGGTTCTCCTATTTTTTTATTTGTTTAATATGGCCTCCTTGGGTTCCATTGGAGTTGTTGAATCTATGAACCATCATGATTTCCCCTTGTTCTAGTGACCCATTCAGCGTCGGTGAAGATGTTTTAATGATGATGATGCTCAGTTTGGGAGTTGTTAAACCATCATTTATATATTTTATGCAACTTTTTACTGAGATATTTATTTATTAGTTTTTTGGATATTAGGGGAGAACTTTGGGATGATATTGGATTAGACATTGGCCTTGAGTTTTATTTGAATGTTCTTTTACATTGTTTGGATAGTGTTAGGTTGGTCTAGGGAGTGAAAAATTATTTGGATGAGTTAATCCCCTTTTAGTTGTAATTTTTATCCTTAAAAAGTACATTGAAGTGATTGAATTAATTATGTAACTCTCTCATGGGGATGGTAAATCTTGGGATAATCATTTAGTTTTATCACTGAAAAAAACTTATCATAGATTAGATGGTTATATAGGACTTCTAAGGATCAACATGTCCTCTAGTTCTACTAAATTAGAGTTCATATATCGAGTTCATATCATGTTATTGAAGTGATAAAATTTTATTATGTTGTAGTTTTTGATGCACATGATGTGGTAATAGGGTTTACAATTCTAATATTTTAGCATGTAATAAGTTGGGGATCTTGTATAGATATGGTGGACGAGCCAGATATTGTGTGGCTTGTTGATCCATGTGTTAAAAATACTTTTTGTGGTAAATAGTGGGTACATTTATCTCATATTTCATACTAGAACCCAAGGGATGATTTTTTTTCTTTTTATTCACCCCTCATTAGTTTTTATTTAGTCTTTTAATTAGATTAATTCCAACAGATGTCTTTAAGATTCATTTGGGATGGGAATATCATGAAAAACATTACTTATATAAGATTCCCTATTGGTGTAGCCTATTTATATTAATTTATCACCATATTTATGGGTATATAAATGAAATGTTAGACCTTATATGTGTATAATAATGGATTATAGCTTTTCTGATAGCTTTGGAATAAGCCTAGTGTTACATGATTTTACAGGATCACTTGGTTGGAGTGTGAGGACTGAGTTAGAGTAGTTCAACGATCATGGGGAATAGGTATGTGGTATGACTAGGTGTTAGTGTTAGAGCCTTATGTATATATTTTTATTTATTTATTATATTTTTATGTGTTATTTACCTATTAGGGGATGCTTTTATATTTATAATATGATCATTAGTCTGTATATTTATGTATTTCTTTGGATATTTCATGATTTTTGTTTTCATTGTTTTTTTATTCATACTCTAATGTCAATTATAGTTGTGTAAATTATTGGTTTATTTCCATATCATTATACCCTAATTAGATGGGTTATTGTTTTATGATTTGGGGAGATGGTAGATAACAAGTTTAGTAATTTGTAAAATCTATTGATTGATATCATATTGTTGCATTATGAACACATTTTCAGATAAAAATTCTAGATTACAGTGGTGATGGTATTATTTTTCTAGGTTTTTAATGTAAGGGATATTTGATTTTCAACATAGGTTATGCACACTCAGTTTTGGATTTATTTATATTTTATTTATGGGATATTTTCCCTTTTCCCAATAGAAATAGGTATGTGTAAAGGAATCATTCTAGTCATGTATGATTCACATGACATGTGAATGTTTTTGAGTCATTTAACAAATTATTTATTTTGAATTGTTTAAATTGTACCCAATTATATTTATAGTGTTATTTATATAAACCACAGGTTTCATTAGACTCAACTAAATTATGAGTAATTATTTATGAGTAAAATCCATCTAGATCTTGTGGAAAGATGTATTATTGACATGGAAAGGCAGACTATCTATTGAGTGATTCATGGGAGCTTTGGTGGGTTAGGGTGGGATAGGTATGACTTATGGTTAGCTCAATGAGGACAATGATTCAAGATATATACTTTTATCGGTATCTAGTTCCCTTGAGAATAAGGATTTTTGGATGATCTCACTTTATGTGGTAAGGGTGTTTTTTTGAAACCCTTTTAGAGGAGGGGTTGTTTCCGAACTTGTATTATCTGGTGAGTATTATAGTGGTGGAACAAGATATTGTTGTCTTCTAGAGGGAAAACATGGGTATGGCTCTATGTTATTTTAGAGCTGGCTATAGCAGTATCCTATCACCAGGTGGACTTTTTGTGGCGTGGGTTCCTTTTTCTTCAGAAGTGGAGTTCTATGAGTGCTCATAGTTTTTTGGTTGGAAAATGATGGGGGGGGGGGTTTGTTGGAAATATATCATATATTTTTCTTTAAGTAATTTGATTGGAGCTTGGATTGGGTATAAGGGTTTTATAATGATCCTTGAGTGTAGGTGGTCATGTGGTTGATATTTTCCTAAGAGAGATACATCATTTTTATATAGGAGTACCTAGGGTTCTCTAGCAAGTTATAATAATCCTGCGTGAAGAGAATGGTTCAGGGGTTTATTTACCTTATATGTGGTTCATTGGGGCTTGGCTCATGTGAATTTGAGAGACTATGACTGGTTCATGGAAAACCACTCTTCTTTGAGGAGGAGAGTGGTAGTTAGGTTATATTTTTATAAATTTAAATGTTGTGTAAGGGGAGGATTATGATGTGAAATTCACCATAGGTATTAGGATATTATGGTAATTAATTTTTTTTATCATGGGGATATCATTCTAGGAGATCTAAGGATAGGTAGTGTTTTAAATTTTATGCTTAGTCGGCAACTTCTAGTACTTCAATTTAGTGATGGATGGTGTGTAAGCTATCTAGGATGGTGTTTATGTTAAGGGATGAAAATATGTATACTTTTATGGTGGTGAGAATACTATCATTCATAGATGAATAACCATCACATTAGAGGTTTATTAGAACTATGAGACAATTTGGTGGATGGTTTGGTCTGTGTTATTTGCATCAATGATCAGTGTGATAGAATGGTTGTTGGTTGGCCATCAGAGATTCTCAAGGGAGAAAAGTATTATGATATAGATATTTTCCTAAATTGTGTCGTGAAGTGTTGAGAAAACCAATTTATTTTTTGAATTTTTTTAACATCAGTTTTTTCAGAGAGAAAAGTAATTTCTCATATTAAATTAACTTGGATAATTTTTCAGGTCACTTTATAAGTCTAGGAATCGGATGTTTAACATAGGATTTCAGTTTGGTGGAATTATTAGTGGCTCTCTTTGTCATGAAATTTCAATATTTCATATATTATATATTAATTTATCCAGAACATTCCAACAAAAATATATTATATTTAAAATGTAAAATTAAAATTTTGACACTTCGGTTGAATCAAGAAAGGGTTTTCCTTGCACATAGTGTAAACCCTTCCCAATTATGAGATCCCATATTGGACCCACTTTCCTTTTTTCCTTTTTTCGTTTATTTTATTATTCATTTCTTTTAATATATTTTTTCTAATTTCTACCCCCCATGGATTCTAGGGAACACCAACAGTCGATCTACTATATTCAATACCTTCAGTAAAGAGAGAATGGTAGAGGGAGAGAGGGGAGGATCCACCATGGTTCATCCATGGAGGTAGATCAGGCTTATTTGGGTTCCTATAATGGATCTAGGATCAATGAATCATCATTTTCCACCTTGGTCTCGGAAATTGTTTTGTTGTTATCTATAAATCCCTAACATTAGTTGTATTTAATTTTGATAATTGTTTTTGTGTTTTTCAAGTTTTCGAGAGAGCCCCAATGTGGTTTTTTTAATAAACATGGTTTTTAGGTTATTGTATGAAGTTTTATCTTCTTGAAAACCCAATTGTACACAATTTGAATCTTGAACATGTGTTTTATTTTATTATTTTTGTGTGGGAATTTAGTTATAAATTTCAAATGAAATGTATGTTATGGACACGTCGTGGACACATGGGTTGTGGTCGAGGGCTTTACAAGACATCCCAGGTGGGGGTATATGGTTGTGTCAGTCACATGAAAATATACCTTGTAGATTTCATAGCCAATGTCCACAGAGTGTAATTATCATGACCCTATGTAGGGTATATGTCTAGGTACCCCATGTTGGAAACAGACCATGTGTGTTCAATACAAAGCATGTAGTTGGGAAAAGTGTACGCTATGTGGGAAGTGGATCTTGACCAATTGAAATGGTTTTGGGTATATGTCATATACATTATATACACACTGTATACAACATCATTGATTTTTTATTTCCCTTTTTCTTATATTAGTGTCAAGATTGGACATGTGAGTTGTAAAATCCTAACCCTAACCACTATGACCGAGCCGGAAGGTCACATGACCTCATACACACCTCCATATATGCATAAGGATATCAAATAGAACCCAAGGTATGAGCCCAATAGTGAGGAGACGGTACCCTCATTATCATTTTTTTATATCAATAATAAAGACTAATTAAAATAAAAAATAATTAGTGTAAATGTGTAGAATAATTGAATAAATGGAATACTTGTCAAATAAATTAATCATATCCGAAAATTTGAAACCTATACAAAAAAAATAAAGAAGATAAATAAATAAATTATAAACTAAAAGTCCCCTAGTGGTTGTCTTATCTCACCACCAGCTCCACGATCCTCTTCTCAGTAGTCCACCACAGAGCCCTTTCCCTTTGCTAGATCCCTCATGAAATCAATAAGTTCACCAAAATTCCCAACTAATGTGTGAGTAAAAGACTTTGTAGGACACCACCAATGATTCCTTAACCTTATATTCTCATTAAAACATGATCTATAATACCCCATCCTTAAACATTACTTATTCATGAGTTAAGTCAACAATTTAACATTCATTTACACTGAGTATCTTTTCATGATTAGAGCTTTTCATAATTGGTCCATAACTCATACATAACAAATTTAATATTTCAAAGTAGATAGTTCAACTCACAGTCCATTTATTTCATAAAAAAGACAACTTTTAAAAATAAACATGGTTTTGTTACATGTTTAAACATCATAACTTTTCCATGATCTCATCCTTGACTCTATTCTCCTTTAGATCCCATGAAAAACATTTCAAAACATGGTTTGACCATAAAAACTCATTAATGGATACACAAATAAAGAAAACTATTATACTTGTGAAAATATGTAAACAATTAATAATTTATAATAATTTAATACTTTTCACCTTTAAAAAGTAGTAAATACTCTTCACTGAATATAAGCACGTTGCATACAATTTTTGTAATTAAAGCATTACCATAAAACCCATAGAAATCAAATAAAACATATAAAGGTAACTTGGGACATAATCATACATAAATGGAATAACTATATAGTCAACTTACACACATATCACTTAATGGAATAGCCATATGGCCGACTTCTCTGGCCAATGCATTGGAGGTTATAACAAAACCACCCATCCTTGGTTTATCATGGAACCTCCTATTTTTGGTTCATCACGTAACCACTTATCTTTGGTTTATCATGTAAACACCCATAAAATTTCCAAGTACCATTATATAATCATAACACATAAAATATTACAATTATCATCATTTCACTCTAAAATTTCATTTTCAATCATAAAAAATCATTTCAATATATTGAAATATTCAATCCATTTCCAAAAAACTATTTAAAACATTTAATAAAGAAATTTTTGAGTCAAAGTGTCCTATACCACTTTTAAACTTCTGAAATAAATTTACATTTCAAAACATTCATGTCCATATAAATAAATTCTTAAAAACCATTTTGAAAACATGGACCTAAAATAGAAGGATTTAGAATAAAATCTTCAAAACTTTAAAATATGATATTTTAGTTAAAGAGTCCCTTACCACAAGAGAAACACTTGAATAAAAATAATTAGGAAAAAATATTAAATAATACATTATATATCATGAGAATATAATAATTAAATATATAACATGTAAAAAGGGTTGTATATAAACCTTATAGGATAATAAATATGCATCACATCAAGATATGTCTCAATGAAAATATATTGAGATGAGGTCCCTTACAAAGATCATATAATTAGATTAAGAATAAATCAATGATAAAATTATGTGTGAAAAATATAAATACACATTATATAAGTGGATATTTAGTTTAAAATGATCAAAGGTCATTCACATGTATTCTTTGAAATTTGAAACCAATTACACGGATATTTAACTCAATGAATGGATATTGAGTTAAGATTTCCCGTATATTGAGTCTAACTTGTCTTATATGTTCTTTATTTACATGAATAACACACTTAGGTACATTTATACTTTCTTGAGAACCTTTTTCAAGTTTATTATTCCTTTTATATCACTTATTACCATGTTATAAAAATTACATAAATATTTCAGTTCATATCAGATGTTTTATCGATATTCGGTACTTGAGTCAGAAATGAACTTGTTTTGATGTAATTTGTCCATGTGGAAAAATTAAATCATATCCAGAATATTATTAATGGTTTAAATATCATATATATCCATTATATATGTATTTATAATAATCCATAATTTTTGTGATGAGAAATCAAATGCACTGTTCATGGAGACCGTAGGTTGTATGTACGCATGAACGCTACTTTAATTTCTTTTTCATATTAAAAGAATAATAATTAAATGCTGTAAATTTGTATTATAATACCAGTATTGTATAAATTTCATATATGTCTCATAGTTTTAATAAAACTATCCTTTATACATTCCATGTATAGATGGAACGAGTCGTATTGCTTTGAGGGTGAAGGTAGCCCGCACATCCTCAAATGAAATTATCGTATTTACACAACATAGAAAGATTAAAGGTATGTTATAAATAAAAATTAAGAAATTATATAGACAGTATAAATATATATCATATTTAAAAATATTTTCTATCATAATGGCCACCATGAATGGTGGTATGCGTAAATTGAACAATCATCATTTCATGAGGCAGAAGTTTGTTATTCATAGAAGTAGTATGTCTGCCTCCCATTAAATGAAAGTGTGTGTCAGTTTAGATTGAAAATTTATAATAATAAAAACAACTATATTTAGGGTACTATTTTATTTATGTAATCATATAATGATATGCGTTTAGGGAGTGGATAATGAAAATGAAACTAAAAATCATGAGAGAAGGTGTTACCTCTTAATCGGATAACTTATTTTGGTTTATACCAAAAGGATTCCTTGGGAGGATTTCTTCCATAATGTAGGATTATAAGATGATTTTAGGTATTATAGGAAGAGTTTTTTTTGGTATTTTCCAAATAAAAGGGTTCTTTAAGTGTGATTATTAAAGAAGAGAGGGAACCTTTTTATAGGAGAGGGAAGTGGCACCCTTGGAAACTCTTAAATTATTAAATTAATATAAATTAATTTTTTTAATTAAAATGGAACAAAATTGAGATATGTCAGATATAAGATTAATATTGTTCTAAATAATCTCATCCTATAATTTTTATACATGTATTGATTCTATTTTAAACCTTATCTTTTCATTTTACACTTAATTATTCTCTTTTGATTTCAATTGTGGTAACAACATTTCAATTATTGGGAGTATATTAATTTTAATTATAAGGGGTAAATTTCCCAAAATTGTAAAATAATGAACTTTTATACATTATAATAGTAGATTTTTTATTTTAAAATATTTTTAGGGTTTTTAAATAATTTAATAAATTACTATTTTATAAAACAACAATTATGTCAATTTTTACACTATTCGTTTCATTAAATTTAAATAAAATATAAAAAGAGAGATAACTTCAAAAAAGCTATTTAATAGTCTTATAACATGTCATAATCACTTATAAATTTTTTTTATGACATCAATTATGTCAAATAATATTTATTTTAATATTTATAATTTCATTTATCTGATTCCTTCATTAATAAAGCAATCACTGCATCATCATTGTGTCCAAATTAATGTTAATTATTTAATATATAAAAATTCTAAATAAAATTACATAATATAGGAAATAATTTTATATTTATAACTGATATTTATGGTCTAATATTTAACTTATATAAACCTATATTCATATTTTTTTAGTAAAGAGATATATGTTTATAACATATTTTCCTTTACTTTAAATTAAAATTTATAAGTGTCATAATCACCCCCAAGTGGCTTCCAAAGGAAAAATATTCATACCAATGGTGGTATGGATTGTCAATATCTCATTAATAATGTTGACTACAAGTTTTATGGTACTTTAATAATATTATAATATTGTTTTTACCCTTATTTACAGGATTTACCCTTTAACTAGGGTAAATAAAAATAATTACTGAAGTTACGATTAATCATGTAAAAAAATAAATGATATCTATTTACATAATTTGAAACATATAATTATAAATATTTAATCCATTTTTAAAAATAAAGACATATATGTTTCATTAATGAATTTAAAACTAATTCCCGTTGTCAAAATGAGAAAATGGGTTTTTAAAAGTAAAAACTCATCAAAAGATTGACATGTGTTTCTAACAAATTTCAATGTGAAATTACCTCCAATGAAAAAAATGAATTAAATGATAAAAAATTAATCCAATTACACTTTAAAAACAATTAAATAGATAATCTAAAAATATAAATTCCTTTGATGAAAAAGCAATTATGAGTTAAAATGCAGTATTTTTTCACTATTCATTAAAATATGAATTTTATCAGAAAAATACCAAAATTTCAACCTAATTAAATTTTAATGTCCCTATTCCAAATAAGAAGTTTATATTTTCAAATATAAATAATAAATGTGTAAAAAAAATATTTAAAATGGGTTCTCCATCAAAACTCATTAATTTTTTTTGAAAAATTACTTCTTTTATGCTTCAAATTTATTTTGTTCTTATATATTGTATAGAAAACATATAATATAAATTAGTATCTTCACACTAAGTGTATATTTCATTAATATAATCAAAAAATAGTCATATTATTTTATAAAAAATTATTCTAATTTAAATACGTTTTCATAAAAACATGTCCTTTATATTCAATTCGTTTTTATTTTCATTTCTTATTAATTTGGTAACCAGTGAATAATTATATAAATATTTGTAAACCATATTTTAATAATTTATTTAATACTTTTCATTTCCTACATTCCAATGTCTAGGTTATAATGGTAACATTTAAATAATAATATTTATTTGTTCGTTTAAGCTCGATGTAACGTATCATGTATGATATTGAACATAGTGTTTCTTTTATAAAAATCAGGATGTTACACCCCCCTTAATAAATTGCATCCTTGCAATTATAATTTGGGGTCGGTAATTAGGGTATGAATTTTAAAAATACCTATATTATAATCCCACATCATAAAAAGGGTTAATAGAACTACCACTTTAAAATAAAGAAAGATAAGTATAAAGATCACCCGAGATAACACATACAAAGATTACATGTAGGAAAAATGGATAAGGAAGAAAAACATAGAGTCATGTTTTGATGAAGAGTGATAAAAAAACATGATAAAGAGAAATTTAATAATCAAAAAACCACAAAATTTTGATTAGTTAAACTGTCTTTGATTTCACAGTTGGAAAAGTAAACGGATCATGTTTTTTTTAAGATCCTTTTTATAAAGTTGAGGAATTTATATATAAGCTTCACTAAGAACATAAAGAAACATACTTACTTATCATGTAGTGTTTCATCCTTTAATAAATTTCTACCAAAAACTCGACTTTTCTCAAAATGATGAATATTCAAGATAACTTGGTCACACCTGAAGCACTATAATGAACTTATAGAGAATCACATAATCCAAAAAAAGATTAACTATCTATTCATCATGTCTTGAAATATTTACCAAAAAAAAGGTTAGGATAAAATCAGATAATTCCCATAAAATAATAAACCATTGTATAAAGAAAAACTACTTTTAATATCCAAAATTAAATAGTAATATCCAAAGTTCAACAAATAACATTTGATAAATAATTTTCCTTAAAATTACTCAAAATAATCCAAAAAAATATTGAAACCTAAAAATTAGAAGGATTTCATAACATATCCTTCCAAGATAAATTGTAGCATTTACCTCCAAATAACATCAAACACTCTTAATGTCTCATTCCAAATAATAATTAACCTAATCATATTTTCTTCAATATAGGTTAATCACTTCCATAAATATCCAGAATAACCATAATTCCTCTATAAAAACATATATTCTTCCAAAATAAAATTCAACCATTACTAATCAAATAAAATACCATAGTATTCTATTTTACATAGGTATATAGGGTTCCCAAAATATAAAATGTATTTCAAAATAACATGTATCACTCAATCCGAAAATTATTTTCCAATACGAAAGATATCCATTTGATAAAATTTAAGTTCCCAAAATCTACTTAATCTTATTACATAAACTTATTTAACTAAAATGAAAAATTCTTATTATCCAAGGACTTCATGTAGGCCAGTGGTAGGTGATGCAGCCTTATCATCCTTCGGTTCTGGGTTCGATTCCAGCAGCCTTGCTAGATGCGACTGGTTGTCACCCATCCTATGGGTTGTCCTTTTTCTAAAACTATACAATTCTTATAATATTCAAAAAAATATTATAAAGGCCACAAAAATAACTATAACATGTTTTAACCTCAAAGTTTATTTCATACATCTCATTTTTCATCCAAAAAACTAATAACCCATAATTTCTTCAAAGGTGAACGTCTCAAAAAATACCATTAATCACCTTAATATTTTAGATCATAAATCTTCAAAAGGGATTTCTAAGACATTAAACTTATGATCAACCTTAAAATTATAAACCCCTGATTATATCTCTAACTCATAAGAAAACATCCTAATTTACAAATATGTATAAACCATCCTCTGATACGAACTATAGGGCCCGAGCCTTAAACATTACTTATCCTTCAGTTAAGTCAATATATTGACTTTTATTTACATTGAGGATTTTTTCAGTTTTATATATTTAGATTATTAGGCTATAAATCATACATAATAACATAAATATTACAAATTATACAATTCTAATAACTTTCAATTACATACATAATGTAAAAACTTTTAAAAATAAATACGGTTTCATTTCATGTTTAAACATCATAACTTTTCCTTGATCACATCCTTGAATCTATTCTCCTTTAAATCCTTTGAAAAACATTTCAAAACTTGGGATTAGCATAAAAACATATAAAGTTATACACAAAGGATGAAAACTATTAGCCTTGTTAAAACATTAACACCATGAATAATTTATCATAAAGTAATAATTTTCACCTTTAGTAAGTATTAAGTACTCTTAACTTAATATAATCTCATTTCTTGTTGTTTTTATAATCAAAATATTTCCATAAAACTCTTAGAAATAACATTTAACATATAAAGGTAACTTGGGACATTATAATACTTAAATTTAATAACCACATAGTTGATTGCCAGAAAAATCACTAAATGGAATAATCATACGACCAACTTTCATACGCAATGAATAGGATGTTATAACATAACCACATGTCCTTGGTTTATCACAGAACCACCCATCATTAGTTTATCATGTAACCACTCATCTTTAGTTTATCACGTAACCACCCAACAAATGACTATGTACCACTATATAATCATAACACATAAAATAATAAAATTCTCAACATTTCATTCATAAAATTTCATTTTCAATCACAAGTAATCATTTCTAGATATTGAAATATTCAATCCATTTCCAAAACCTTTTAAAACATTTAATAATGTCACTTTTGAATCATAGTTTCCCATACCACTTTGAAACTTTTGAAAAAAATTAACATTTTAAATCATTCATGTACATATAAACAAATTCACAAAAACAATTTTGAAAACATGTACATTAAATATAAGGATTTAGAAGAATAAATCTTCAAAACATTTAAAATGATGTTTTAGTTAAAGGGTCCCTTACCACTAGAGAAACACACGAATAAAAATAATTAATGAATAACCTTAAATAAAACCTCAAATATTATGAGAATTTACTAATTCATGATATAACATGTAAGAATGGTATTATATACACCTTATAGGATAATAAAGGTGCATAACATCAAGATATGCCTCAATTAAAGGGGATTGAGACGAAGTCCCTTATAAATATCGTATCATTACATTAAGGATAAATCAATGACATGATTCTGTGTTCCTAATATAAATATAGCTAATATAAGTGGATATTCAGTTTAAAATAATAATAGGTCATTCACATGTATTCTTTCAAAAATAAAACCAATGACATAGATATTTAACTCAATTAATGGAGACTCAGTTAAGATTTCCATTAACTTTAGTCCGACTTATCTCAAATGTTCTTTATTTTCCTGAAAAATAAACTTAGTATAATTTATAATTTCTTGGTAACATTTTTCCAATTTATTATTCCTTTTATAATTCTTATTACCATGTTATAAAAATTAAATAACTATTTAAGTTCATATCGGATGTTTTGTCGATATTCAGTGCTTTAGTCAAAAATGAACTTGTTTTGATGTAATTTGTTCATGTGATAAAAATTACATAATCTCAAGAAAATTATTCATATTTATATATAATATATATTCAGTATATATCTATTTAGAAAAATTCATAATATTTTTAGATAATAAATGAAATGCAACGTTCATGGAGACAGTAGGTCGTACGTATGCAATAATGCTACTTTCATTTCTTTATCATATTAAAAGAATAATAATTAAATGATATAAATGTATATTATAATACCAATACTATCTTAATGTCATATATGTATCATAAGTTTAATAAAACCATCCATTATATGTTCCATGTATAGCGGGAATGAGTCATATCGCTTTGAGGGGATGGTAGTCCACACTTCCTCAAACCAAATTATCATATTTATACAACATGGAAAGCATAAAGGTATGTTCTAAATAATAATTACATAAGTATAAATAAAATAAAAATATATTTCATTTATTAAACAAATCATCATAATTTCTACCATGAGTGGTGGTAGGGGGTAATTAAACAATCATTTTGTGTGTCAGTAGTTCTTCATTCACAACAATAGTATGTTCATTGCCCATTAAATAGAGGTGTGTGTAAGTTTAGATTTAAACATTAGCATAAAAACATACTGGAATATTAAGTATACTGGTGTTATTATTTAATAACAAAATAATAAGAGTTTAGGGAGTGTATAATGGAAATGAAACTGAAAAGCATGAGAGAATGAGTTAACTGTTAATTGGGTAACTTCTTTTGGTTTAAACCAAAATGCTTCCTTGGGAGGATTTATGCCCTAAAGAAGGATTCTAGGATTATAGGAGCGATTATAAGAAGATTTTATGATAGGTTTTGTCTGAACCAAAGAGTTCGTGATGTGTGAGTATTAGATAAGAGAGGGTACGTTTTTATAGGAGAGGGAATGGGATTCCTTGGAAACTCTTAAATTATTAAATTAATATAAATTAATTTTTTAATTAAAATTGATCCAACTTGAGATATGTATAATATAAGATTTTTATAGTTATAAATAATTTCATAAAATAATTTTTATACATTTATTTATTTTATTTTAAACCTTCTCTTTTTGGTATACCCTTAATTATTCTCTTTAAATTTTAATTGTGGTAACAACATTTTATTTATAAAGAGGGTATTAGTTTTTCTTATATAGGGTCAGTATCCAATAATTTGACACTTAATGAACTTTTAGACTTTATCATATTCACTTTTTTATTTTAAAAGATTTTTAGGATTTTTAAATAATTTAATAAATTACTATTTTTATAAAACATCAATTATGTCAATTTTAACACTCTTCAGTTTATTGAATTTAAATAAAATCTAAACCGAGAGATAACTTCAATCAAAACAATTTCATAGTCTTATAACATGTCATATTCACATAGAAATTTTTTTATGATATAAACTATTTCAAATAATATTTATTTTAATATTTATAATATCATTTATTTAATTCCTTCATTAATAAAGAAATCACTACATTATCACTATGTCATAATTAAAGTGAATTATTTAATGTATAAAAATTATAAATAAAATACCATGATGTATGAAATATTTTTATCTTAATAATTAATATTTATATTCAAATATTTCACTTATATAAACCCATATTAAAATTCTTTAATAAGAAGAAATATGTTTATAATGTATTTTCTTTTATACTATATTAGTTGCTTGGGGGTACAATTACATTAATCACAAACAAACCACACACACACAGGCCTGAAAGAAAGTTCATAACCCCCACCCCAAGGGATAACCCACCCCACAAGCAGCTTTATTACATAATATTTTTGTCTGAAAGCCCAGTGGGTATGAAGCCCATTACATTCTTGGATAATGGCCCATTCTATGAATAGTAACCTGGGTGCTACAGCACCCGCTGCATTACCACCATTTCTATAATACTTTCTATAGTACATGCCACTAATATAATGTCACCATTTTCTACTACAGTGTCTCTTTAGTACTTACCATCTCTACAGTGTCTCCCTCCACTACAGTACCTGACGCCGCTAAAGTTACTATTCATAATGTCCAAAAATAAAATGCATATATTTAAATAATTTGGATCTTATGATTCTAACTATGGAATCAATTTTTCAAAATTCAAAACATATAATTTTTAGTAATTATTTTAAAATTAAATCCCACTGTCAAAACGATAAAATGGGTTTTTTAAAAGTAAAAACTATCAAAAAATTGACATGTGTTTATATCAAATTTCAATTTGAAAATACCTCCAATGACCAAAATTATATTAAATGATAAAAAAATAATCTAATTTCACTTTAAAACCAATTGAATATATAGTATAAAAATATAAATAACTGTGAAAAGAATCAGTTTCGAATTAAAATGTAGTATTTTTTCACTATTCATCAAAATGTGAATTTTATCTAAAAAATACCAAAATTTCAACCAAAATAAATTTTAATGTCCCTATTCCAAATAAGAAGTTTATTTTGTCAAATAAAACTTATAAAATTGTAGAAAAATATATTTAAAATGGGTTCTCCATCAAAAGGCTGTAAAAAACCTTTTTTGAAAAATAGTTGTTTTATCATTAAAATTGTTTTTGCTTTTATATCTTGTCTAGAAAACATATAATATGAAATTTAATCATCACATTGAGTTTATATTTACTTAATATAATCCAAAAATTGTTTTATTATTTTATAAACACAATTATTCTCATTTAAATAGGATTTCATAAAAACACATCCTTTATATTCAGTTGGTTTTTATTTCCGTGTCTAATAAATTTGGTAACCAATGAGTCATTATATAAACATGTGTAAACAATATTTTCATAATTTATTTAATACATTTTATTCCTTCCATTCCAATAGATTGTTTATAATTTTAACATTTAAATAATGATATTTAGTTTTTTTTAAGCTTGATGTAGCATATCATTTATGCTATTGAACATAGTGTTTCTTTGTTAAAACTCAGGATATTACATGCTCTAACCAAGCTACCCCAAACCTCTCACCATAATTCCTTCATCTCTATGTTGAAAGGATAATCAAATTTTTATAAGAATTAATGACTAACAACTATGTATATGTATAATACTTTTAATCATCATGTGATTGTGCAACTCGAAATACACTAGGAATCAAGGAAGTAATGTTCTTGAAATTATCCAAGAATCAATAGCTTCTCATCATTCATTATTAATCATGAACATACCCCTTCTAGTTCTTAGGGATCAAGTTCATCACATGGCATCCACAAGGCAATTTAATATCCTTATACTTTCTCTAGGTCTCTCATCGCAAGTCATTCTCACTCCCCCATGTCATGACAATCATCCTTCCTTAGACTCCAAGAAAAATACCATAATAGTGAACATATCATGCTGTAATATAATAGAAAACATATCACATCACCATAAGTAAGGTATCACAACAATAAATGTGATCAAAATAAAAAAAAATTAATAAGCTATAAATTTGTTTTAGAAACAAGTGTCACATAAGGATTTCAGGGCTACACACCTATCCACATGAGATCATAATCTAGAATTGTTATGAAATAATTCTACGCATAAATCATATTAAGGAAACATTTTTAAAAAATATTATAAATTTAAGGATCTTCATACCTCAAAATTCATTGATGTCAATGGCAAGGATAAAGAACCCTATGTAGTTTGATAACTGAATTAGAGACCTCAACAATAAATTCCTCCTCTTCATGAGTTTATAATCATAAATTTAGAGATGTTAAATCTCTAGGTTCATCAAGGGATCCTAGAAAAAATGTGTTATTTTATTTCAAAAATAATTAAAAAATTTCATGCAATGAAACTTTCTCTCTCCTATATAATTTTAAAATTATCATTTAAAATATCAAATAGGATGATATTTTATCTCTCTTGGATAATTTTGAAGTCATAATTTTAGGTTATCACATGCACTTGCAAAATTATCCTAAAGAATAATTATATTTTGATAATTTATTATAAATTATCCTTTTATCATTATCTCTTGACAATTTCATACAAATTAAACTTTTATAATTATCCCTTGATAATTTATCATTAATTATCCTTTATATTTATCTTTTCATAATTTATTATAAATTATAATTTTATGATTATCACTTTATAATTTATTATAAATTATGATTTTTATAATTAAATTTTGAATAATTTTAAACATTTATCCTTAAAAATCAATAATTATCATTTGGTAATTTTAATAATTATCCGTTGATAATTTATAGTAATTATCATCAAGATAATAAATAAATGTTCTACTCATAAATCCATGAAATTACGCTTTCATGATTTTTATTCTATAAATTATTGATTTATATTTTTAATAATTATCCTTTGATAATTTTGCAATTAAAATTTGATCATTTTAATATTTATCCTTTGATATCGTTTGATAATTTTAATAATTATCCTTTGATAATATCAAAATTATAATTTGATAATATTATACAATCATCTATTCAAATTTTATTTAATAATTATCCTCAATATTACTAGGTGATTATCACCTTAAAATTTTAGTAAATAATCCATGACCATTTTATGTGATAAAATAATAAACTTTTCATAAAGTCTTGTGAATTATTCCTACATAATTTAGGTTTAATTATTTGTATTCAAATTATCAATTTTTTCCATAATTTTAGAATTAAGGAAATAATGGAATAAATTCAATTAAATAAAATTAATTTAAATAATAAGAAACTCACCTTTCATTGGTGCACCATGAAATATAGAGGATAAGATAGGATTTTTCATCATTCCAAAGAAGAAGATCACAATGGAGGGAGATGGAAGGAGCTTCATCACTCATGCACAAGTGAGATTTGGGACCACTTGGATTCAATGGGTCAACCAATAATTATAGTGGAAAAATTCAAGTATCTAAATACCCAAACCCTTTCTTTTTTCCAAAATTTCATAACATCGATTCAATCCATTTTTAATCCCCAACGAAGTTTTTAAAAACACCTCAATAATACGTTGGTGAAAAAAATAGTCAAAAAAAGTGAAAATTAAGTTTTTGAAACTTCAAATGTGTGAATAATCGGGGTTTTTGTTTTATGAGTAAAATGAATAGTAAATTCTTTTGTTAATAATTAAATAAATAGTAAAATTAAAAAAACTTAATCTAATGAGTGATTTTTTCAAATGCCTGAAACATATAAATTTTATATTGCACCTAGAGTAAACCTTGCATCTCGGACATCGTATTGGTCTCAAATTTCTTATATGATGCACCATTTGGAATATATTAAATTTTTTTAGAAACAAATTTAAATAAAAATATTAAATAAGTTATATTTGTGTGTGATGCTACCAAACACCAGAAACACAGAAATGTTATATCACACCTAGGGTAAACCGATCATCCCGAACCTAATAATGGTATTATATTTCTTATATGAGACATTGTTTGGTAGACATTCAATTATTTTAGAAAAATAACATTTTTGTCATACAATATATTTAAAACATTTATTCTATCTTTATTGAGCCTCTACAGGCCTTGGAATCCCTTGTTGTCTTATTGTATAACTCCAAAAATATTCTTTATAATATTTTATGGTGTTAAGTGGAATTTTACCCTTATTAAAAGCACTTTAAATCATTTATTATATGGTGTTTCTTGAAAAATAATATTTTCACCTAAAAATAATAATAAATCATTTTGAAAAGGGGGTTTTATTATCTTAAAAATTCTAGGATATTAGAATTATCCCGCTTTATCAGCTTGTAATTATCAAGAAGTATCACTAGTGGTGTTTTTAGAATAATGATCTAGCACATTAGACTGACTCTCTTACATATCCTCCTAGATTATTTTATGCTACCACTAAATCTGGACTAGTAGCACCATATTTCCTCACAACACATTCTCACATAAATATATGATCTTTACCAGATGATCTTCATAATATGCATCAGTCTTCGGCTCAACATACTCATAATAAACATCATGTGCAGGGTTGGGTATGTGGCTCTGAAACTGGGACACATGGAACAAATCATGCATACCTCATTACTGAGAAGGGACGCCCATATGGTACACTACAGCACCAAACCGATTATGATCTCAAAGGGTCCAACTAAACATTATGATATTTATCCATACTTCACCAGACATCTATTCCCTAACTGAGGAGTCACTCTACAGAAAACATGATCTCCCATAGTGAACTCCAAGGGTCTCCTCTTATATTCAACATAAGATCTATGTATACTATGAGTGGTTATCATACTCTTCTGTATCAGATGAACTCTCTTCAAGGTCTCTTGAACCATGTTGGTCCCAACAACTATTGTCTCACCCACCTCATTCCAAAAGAGTTGTGAGACACACAAACTCCCATAAAGAGCCACATAAGTTTCCATAAGAATCAAGTCCCATTAATTGTTATAATAAGTGAACTCAATCAAGGATAGGTGATCATCCCATACTCCACCAAAGTCTAGCATAAATGTGAGTGGAATATCCTTCAATATATGTATAGTCCACTCAGATTATCCATAGATCTAAGAATGTTATACCATGATCAAATTAGGTTGTGCTTATAGGGATTTCTACAAGCCCTTCCAAAATCACGATGTCAAATTTATATCTCTATCTAAAAAAATCTCAAGGGAACTCCATTAAATAGTATTGTTTCTCAACTATAGGTCTTTCCTAGCTCCTCCACTAATTGATTCTATTTTATTTGTAAAAATTGAGAATACTTTCTTAGCCAGCCGAAACACACTCATACTACATCTTGATCCCTTAGGGTCCTAGGTAAACCTATCACAAAACTCATCACAGTGTCATACCCCATATACATATGTATCATAAGTGGTTTTGAAAACACATTGGGACACTGGTTCTTTTCCTTCACCCTCTGATAGGTAAGGAATCAAGATATGAAACAAGAAATGTCTCTCTTCTTCCCTGTTCACCAGAAATGTCACATGAATTAACGATAAATCTTGGTCACACTATGATTTTATGCTCATCTAAAGGTATGGAGGTCCATGATAAGCTCATCTGTGATTAATGCATGTATTACTGCTCTCCCATGTACCAATATAAAATCATCAATATCCATTGACCATTAAGGTATTGAGTCACCACTAGCTGGTTATTACCTCATTACAATACACTCTAAGTCCAACTTTTTTTCAATCTTTACCAAGTCTACAAGGGAAGATGTTACTACCAAGGGAGCACAAGTCATTAAAACCTATTTCACTATGGAATTCATCCTTTAATCATCCAATAAGATCATCAAGTTCCACTACTCATATGAGGGCCTCTCTCTAAGATCCTACTGCACCTGTGTCTTATGGATAAGAGAATCTACAAAACATTACCCTTCCTAGGTGAATAAGATATATCAAAGTCAAAATTCAATAGATACTCAATGCAGTACCTCTATCTGAGGTTCATGTCCTTCTATGTGAAGATATAGAAATGGATATTTTGGTCCTTATAAACAATAAATCTCACACAAAATAGATAGAGTATCCAACATTTCAGATTGTGTTCCAAGGATTCCATCTACAAGTCATGTGTAGGGTATTTTCTCTCATAGGGTCATAGCTGAGTAGATCCATAGGCTACTACCTGATCTCTTTGAATCATCACTTCTTCCATACCGATGTTGGATACATCCTAGTACTCTAAAAACCCATTCCCAGGATCAGGGAGTTTCATTACAAGATTTATCACCAACCTTCTCTTTTTTTGAAGTAAATTGTTTTTTCACTTGTCTTCCCATAGTAAATTCAATCTCTTATTTGTTAGAGTTTCCATGGGTGATGATATTTGGTTAAATTCCTCGATGAAATTTTGGTAATATCATTGTAATCTTAGAAAGATCTTAATATCAAATACTTTTGGGGGACATGTCTAGGATATGAATAATAAAACTTTCTCTAGTTTTACAAATATATCAATCGTAGGCACTACATGTCCTAGGAACTTCACTTCTCCATCCAGAAGTCACACTTCGATAAACTGGTGAAAATCCTATGTGTTCAAATTGTACTCCAGAATATATCCAGTTTCCTAGAATTTTTATCTGGTGTTGGAGAGTGGATGAGGTTTCCATTAATGGGCACTATGATGAATGAGTTTAAGTATGGATGGAAGATCATGTTCATGAGGACCATGAACTATGTCATTGCATTCTTCATTCTGAATGGAACCACCAAGTACTCATACAGTCCATACCTACAAATAAGTGTCGTCTTCATAATTTCATCCTCTCAAAATCACAATTGTTGATAGCTTGATCGAACATCAATCTTGGAGAACCACCAGTCTCCCCATATGTGATTGAAAAGATCATTGATCCTAGACAATAGATTTTGGTTCTTCATGATCACCTAGATCATCTTCATGTGATCAATGCATTCTCAGATACTAACATCTTCTTTCTTGGTGAACAAAATAGGTTTAACCCGTGGTGAAGTACTAGTTCATACAAATACTTTCCTCTCTAAGTCTTCTAGTTGTACCTTGAGCAACTTCAACTCGGTTGGATCCATACGATATAGGGCTATTAAAATTATTTTCCCACCTGGTGAGTTATCTATCTAAAATTATAGTACTCTATCAAAATGGAGTCCTATGAATTCATCTATAAAGATATATTGATAGAGATCCACACTTTAATAAAAATTTGAGGGGGCTTCCACAGATCATGCTAAAAGAGTAAAACCTTCCATCTGTGTTGTGATCATCCGGAGATGACTCAAGTTTAGTACAACTTTTTATACTCCTAGTTCCCAATATCTAGTCATCATGAACTTTTATCCCATTATAAATGTAAAATATACCCATCTACAATAGAAATAAATGTGATCTTGGAAGCTATAATGTTAGTCCATGCTGATAATCGCATCTAAAGTTGTTATCTCTAGAATCCTAATTACCCACAGATGTCTATAGACTGTGATGAAAAGTCAACACTATAAGAATTAGTGAATATGGTCTAATATAATGACCAATGGTGTATCAAGGGAAACTAATTAAGAGTATAACATTACTGATAAGTCAATCCCAGCAACTACTTGTGCATATATAAAATAATTATAAGCAAAAGTATCAAATAAGAAAGTAAGTAATGTAGAGGTGATCGGAAATTCACCTTGAAAAGTGGATGGTCAATCTCCACCATTATCTGGAGTCTGATACAAAGCATACTTGTGACCTAACAAAAATCCTCTTCCAAGTCCTTGAGGTTCATCAGTATGATGATTCTACTATCGAGATCCCAAACCGGATCTTAGTGTCCAACCCTTACCTCTACAGAAACCTGACCTGTAACACCCCGAGATTTTATGAAAAATATTATTTTAATTTCATTAATGTCTTGTGTTGTATTCTACACCAAGATTACCTAGCGCTATACGCAACACCGTATTAGCTTGCAGTATACGCAACACTATTCTTGGACCGTGTTACACACAATTTTGATAATAGTTATTCTACGCAACATTGAGTATATATATATATATTAAATGTATAAATGAAATATGGTTGGATTATATTATACGAAACAATGAATGATTCTTTCACAACACGCAACCCTGACTTGGCTTTCATTACACACAATCGCGACCTTCTTCGACAGCGTGTGTTGTACGCAATACCGGGTTTTAATAAACAATGATATATTATTATAATATTGTCATGAACTAGCCATTATGAATAGTATTAACTAAATATTTAATTTTATAACATTATTATTCATCTTACACATTTTCTAGAACATGGTATAAGAACAAAATAAATTTTTCGGGTAAAATAAGTATTTTTCAAAAAATGCAGTTTTGTCGCCTTTTGATGGCGCACCCACTTTAAATCTAGTTTTTGACATGTTTATATGTTCAATTTGACAAAATAAAATTCTTATTTTGAATCAAGATGTAAAAATTTACATTAGATAAAGTTTTGAAATTTTTCCGATAACTTTCATATTTTAATGAATAGTAAAAACATGCTATATTTTAATTAAAAACAACTTTTTTCATCATAATATCTTATGTGGTTAAATTATAATATTGAATGGTTTTAAAGTATAAATAGAATATATTTTTACCATTTAATATAATTTATGTCATTAGCATTGATTTTACCTTGAATTCATAGGTTAAATCAATTCAATCTTTTGCAATGTTTTAAAGAAAAACCCGTTTTTATTCAACAACGGGATTAATTTTAATTTAATTTTTGCAACTTATGTGTATTGAATTTTAAAAATCGGATTCCATATTTGGAATCAGTGGGTCCAAATTATCTTAATAGGCTACTTATTATTTTTGGGAATTATGAATAGTAACTACGGTAAATTTTATTTACCATAGTTAAAGGTAAATCGGGTAATTAAGGGTAAATATAATATTATAAAATTACCCTAACACATTCCAAAATTCTATTTGATGGCTAAAGGTAAACCCATATCAACTAAGGGTCGGATTAGATTCATTTTATGGACTTTTGACCATGAAAATAATTTAATTATTATTAAAACCAAAGAAAGTGACAACATGTCACTTTCTTAAATCTTATAAGTATAATAATTTTAACTTAGTGATAAACATCATAAAACTTAGAACATGAATAGTATCCAGAAATATAACAAAAGTATCTACATCATGAAAATTTATTTAGAATTTTTTGGGATTAAATAGTTATAATTAATTGTGACACAATAGTGATGCAGAAATTATTTATGTAGTGAAAAATCAAGAATATAGTTTTTATTAAACTAATAGTGACCATAAAAGGCACAAAACCCTGACCAAAACTTATTGGTCATGTAAATTGAAACTATAATCATCCAATGGTCGAATATTTGACCATTTGGAGTCTTATACAAGCAATTATGACACTTATATTATTTTATTTTAAATGATACCAAAGTTGTCACCTTCATAATTTAATAAATATAACAATTTAAATATTGTGATTTTAAGATGATAAATTCGAGTAAAAGTATTATTGTGAAATTTAATATATTTATCTTCATCATAGTATTTTATTTTAAATTTTTATGCAACAAATAAGTATATTAAATAATTATGCGTAGTAATTATTTTATTAAAAGATAAACCAAATAAATGGTTTTAAAAATAATAAAATAAATATTATATGAACTATTTAATGTGATCCACTAATTTTATAGATACATATGACCTTTTTTTAATATATTAACGCTTTTAGTTTGAACATAGCTTCTATATATATTTTAATAAATGAATAGTGTCAAAATTGACACTATTGTTATTTTATAAAAATAACATATTATAAAATTGTTTAAAAATCACAAAAATATTTAAAAATTATAAATTTAAATTTATATGGTCTATAATGTTATAAATTAAACAATTATGGAAAATTCACAACAAATAAGTAATTATTTGTTATAATTTAAAATTTAGAATTTTATTACCACAAATAAACTTAAATAGATTAAATAAGGATAAATCAAAATGATAAGGTCTAAAATAAGTTCCAAACATGTCTAAATTTGATTGGTTGATGAGATTACAACCCTATCTCATCTAATCTTAGAATATTAGTCATTTTTGGAGGTTTTTAAGTGGGGTTAGATTTATTATAAATTAATATTTTTATGAATTCCAAAGGTGCCCCTCTCCTCCCTTATAAAAGGGCACATCCTCCCTCTCTTCCTCACACAACATTGAGCCTTCAAGCTCGGCCAACCCCTAACAAATTATCTTCTACACTTCCCTAGAAACATCCTAGAAGTTCTTGTCTTCCTCAAAGACCAATTTTATTGCCCTAAGAGGAGGTCTCAAAAAGGCACTTCAAAGAAGAGGTAATTTCCGTTACCGATTCTTTCAGCTTCATTTCTTCTTCCACTTCTTCTTCTTTGGTTGTTTCATTATGAAGTAATAACATCAGTATCACTCATATACTTATATTTTATTATAAGTATGAAACAATCCTAATTCACCATCTATCCATCCTACGGAAAATAAAATCACCGCGCGTGCGTACGTACGGAATACCATCTCCACGCCGTGGTGTAATCTGTTTTTCCACCAACACCTTACATGGATGGGTATTATGGTGTAAAGAATAACAATACATAGCTATTATAACATCATAATGATTCTGATATATTGTATCATCCACTCCAATTCAATTCAATAATTATGGAAATGATATCATCGCTCGTGCGTACGTACGGACTACCGTCTCCACGACGCGATGAGATTCATTCTCCATGTTAACCATTTAAGAATGATTATAAAGTATATATAAGAAATAATAATGAAATATATGACATTATAAAGCTACTGAATTTATGTGTATATATATGTATGTCATCTACTTAATTCCAATCAATTCAGTAAAGAAACGAAAACAGCGTTCATGCGTACGTACGGCCTACCGTCTCCATGAACGGTGTATTTCTTTACCTTTATCGATCCATTATATATATGTATATTCTGAATATATATTATATATAAATTATGTTTTATATTCTATAATTAATTAATAATTATCTAATTAATCATATGAATAATTACAAGTTAAAACACGAATGACAAATGAGACGATTTTACCCAAAACGCTACTTTAACATGAATTTACCAAAGAACGGGTAATATAAAGTCATAAGTGAACCATATATGATATAATAACAATGAATATGATTCTTTAATAAGTCAATGACATTATTTAAATCCTTATACAGGAGGTTCGGACACTTACAAAGCAAATCGGACCTAAGGTAAGGGAAATATCACAATCTCATTTTTTTCCGAGATTGTTTATACTTTAGTATTTACTGGGGTGTATTTTATCATCCACATCCATGTTTCCCCAATATGTAATATTTATATCCTTCTACAATATTTTATATCAAATTTTACCCTTCGGTGAGATTTTAGTAAAAGATATGAAAGGAATCTTTTGGCGTTTTTCGTACGAGGTACTTTTTAGCCTTTTTTGACAAAAGTACGAGAACAATGTTTTTTTCAACTTATACGACATGAATGGATTTTTAAAAAATTATTTCCAAGAAGCTTCCTTTATAAGTTTTCAAGTTTATTTTTAATCAAATTCTTTTAGTTTATAATTGTATGACATGTCAAGAAAAGAAAAGTGTTTTTGAAGTAGAAAGGATATTTTCCTCAAGAATGGAGTTCAAATGTTTTATCAAAATTATTTTCCATCTAAGATAATATAGGGTTCTGTTTTTATCCCTATTATTACATTTATTTGATTATGTTTTGAGGGAATTATTTTTATGAAGTCATTTACCTTATATGATTTGTTTTATGATGTCATGATGTTTCAAGAATCCCATTTTTGTTACATGTGTTATGCGATGATGTATGATTTATGATTATGTGGAACACATAAGAAAGGATTCATTATAAGATGGTTGGGACCTATATCTCCCTCCAATGCATTGGGTAAAGATTTATATCTCATGAGATAGACATGGCTGGAACGGAAGGATATTTCGGTTCAGTGATTCAGGACTAAAACGAGGAGTGAACTCGGTTCAGAAATGGACTTTGTCCGCTAAGATAGTCTTGGCAATGAGTCATGACTAACAAGAAATGATTTTCCATGATTATGTGAGCATGCCACAAAGTTTCATGTTTTATGTTATGATTATGGGGATCTCATTTTCACTTCTATGATTTATTCCATGTTAAGATATTATGATCTCTTTTGCAGGTTATGATTTTCAAAAAGATATGATATGATTTTTATTTCCTTTATTTGCCCTTGTTGAGAATTTGAGCTCACCCTTTTATGTTTTCTTTTACCCAGGATATAAAGTAAGGTTTTAGGTAAAAAAAGGAATATCATTATGGCATATGCTGAAGATCTTTCACCACGATTAGAAGATTATATTCCGAGTTTCCAAAGGCACTAAACTATTACGGTCCTTGTGTGTGTGTTTTTGTAATGTACTAAGTATTCTGCAAAATTAATGTAATGTACATGTATGTCAAGCTTCGGTTTCCCAGTTTCTAAAGACACTATACCTATATGGTCCTTTGTGGTTTTGTCATATGTTGTAATAAGTGTGCTTCAATTTTGAAGTATTAACAATGTATGTAAAGTATGGGTCGTTATAGTTGGTATCAGAGGAAAGGTTTAGTCAACCTTTGGAAACTAGGATGCGAAAACGTTAGTGAGATCCCTAGAGATATTTCTAAGGTATGTCTAGGGATGCCCCTAAGGATAAGTATACGTATAGGATATAGTCCTAGAACTATGGTAACGATATTAGATTAAACCAAAGATGTTAGATATTGAAGTTACTCCCCCTTTATTATGATTTTTGCCTCTCACACTATTCTTTTTGGGTTTTAGAAAATGGCTGGAAACAAGGTGATTCACGATAATAGAGGATATGCTGGACAATGGAATGATATTTTTCAGGAGCAACAAAATGAAATGGGATTTGGAAGTCCAAAAATCATTATTATTCCGAATCAGCAATCTCATAATATGATCAATAAAGTAAAATTTGGTAAGTTTCCTAACTCGGATAATAAGAGAAAGATGGAGTTTCATGATGATCATAGAGGAAATAAAGTTCAATTTCCCCTATGCAAGTCATGTGGGAAGAGGCATCAAGGAGAATGTTTCAAAGGAACTGGAAGATGCTTTGGGTGTGGAAAAGAAGGACACAAAGCCAGTAAGTGCAATGGAAAAGGTTCAGTTAACACCAGGGATGAGGATAATGGTATTGCCACGACATCAACAATGGTTAAATGTTTTAAATGTGGAATGTACGGGCATTATTAAAACCAATTCCCTAAGGGAAAGTCTCATGAAGAGAATCAGTATGGTCGTATGGGTAGTATTTATGTGGATGATGATGAAGAGACTACAAATGATATGTGAGATGAAAGAATTGTTGAAGCTCGGTCAATGGTTTAAGAATGTAGTGGAATGATTACATGTTTATCATGTGTAATGTTGTATAAGTAATCTTATGGTACTATGGAATAAAGAGACATCTAAGGATTGTTACACTGTTGTCTTTCCTTGAGTTTTGAAAGTGTATGATTAATGGTACCAGTATCCATGAAAGGTTATTCGGATATTTTTAGAATGTAGATGATATGCGCATAATGAACGGATAAGACGATAATGAGATGTTTGATTGTATTCATGATCTCATGATTGATATAAGGACTAAGTGATATCATGGTTTGAGTGTATAGATTTTTGAGGATTTTGGTATGTGGAAGGTGTTAACTTTTAACTGCATTCATGTTTTCACTAAGGTTCAATGGGTATTCAATAGAATACATGATTAAGGACTTTGAATGTTTGGAATGTGACCAACAAAACATATCTTATGATATATGGGGATCAATGATGGTATTAAATCTCTGGTAATTGTTTTCACTATGTTATAAGAGTGGACTGCAGTATTATGGATAAGCCTAAAGATTGGAATGGATTATGTTGGACATAAGTTAGTATTGTTTAAGGATAGAAGTTTTTTTTTGATATTATTGATGGGATGTTATAGTAATATAGTTTTAGAAAAAGGAAAACCTGCAGGACGGGTGACAGCCCATCGCGTCGGACAAGGCTGTGGGAATCGAACCCACAACCAAAGTGCGACTGGCCTTTATCGCCTACCATTGGCCTACAGGAAGTCCCTAGTTAGTAGAAACTAGTTTTATTTTATTAAGCGGTATGATATATGAAGTATAAGTTCATTTTAGGAACCATATATGATTAATCTCACTATAGAATGACTTATGTATATTTTATAACTTTTGATAACCTTTTGTTTGAGACAGATAGAATGACTCGTCATTCTATCACATGATCTGCTAACACTTCATGAATAACAAATTCAACTTCATTTACTTAAGAGATGAAGTGGAAATTGTTCAAGGCACGAACAATAGTGAGATTGTACCAAAATAAAGTAAGTATTTATTCAAATTCAAATTCTTCAACTTTAGGGAAACGATCTTGAAAACCAAAAATGTTGTCCCAGTGCTCTTATATCTGATTAATCAGATGGTACCTTAGATCGTCACAAATTTATGGATTTGTGATTGTTGGATTTTCCATAGCCATGTTCTCTACCACTCTCCATCAGAACATAACGGTTAGATTTCTCTTCCATGTCCATATTTTCACCTATGTTCTCCTATGTGGATACCCAGTGATTAGTTAACTTGGGTAACCATCAAGTTTTATACTTTAGTTTTTTAAGATAAGTTTTGGTATTCCTTTTTATGATGTGGTTTCTATCAAAGTAACTTTCAAATAGTAAACCATTTATAACCCCGATGAATTTCGAGGGTGAAATTCATTTTAAGGGGGTAGAATGTAACACCCCGAGATTTTATGAAAAATATTATTTTAATTTCATTAATGTCTTGTGTTGTATTCTACACCAATATTACCTTGCGCTATACGCAACACCGTATTAGCTTGCAGTATACGCAATACTATTCTTGGACCGTGTTACACACAATTTTGATAATAGTTATTCTACGCAACATTGAGTATATATATATATATTAAATGTATAAATGAAATATGGTTGGATTCTATTATACAAAACAATGAAGGATTCTTTAACAACACACAACCCTGACTTGGCTTTCATTACACACAATCGCGACCTTCTTCGACAGCGTGTGTTGTATGCAATACCGGGTTTTAATAAACAATGATATATTATTATAATATTGTCATGAACTAGCCGTTATGAATTGTATTAACTAAATTTTGAATTTTATAACATTATTATTCATCTTACACATTTTCTAGAACATGGTATAAGAACAAAATAAATTTTTCGGGTAAAATAAGTATTTTTCAAAAAATGCAGTTTTGCCGCCTTTTGATGGAGCACCCACTTTAAATCTAGTTTTTGACATGTTTATATGTTCAATTTTACAAAATAAAATTCTTCTTTTGAATAAAGATGTAAAAATTTACATTAGATAAAGTTTTGATATTTTTCCGATAACTTTCATATTTTAATGAATAGTAAAAACACGCTATATTTTAATTAAAAACAACTTTTTTCATCATAATATCTTATGTGGTTAAATTATAATATTGAATGGTTTTAAAGTATAAATAGAATATATTTTTACCATTTAATATAATGTATGTCATTAGCATTGATTTTACCTTGAATTCGTAGGTTAAATCAATTCAATCTTTTGCAATGTTTTAAAGAAAAACCCGTTTTTATTCGACAACGGGATTAATTTTAATTTAATTTCTACAACTTATGTGTATTGAATTTTAAAAATTAGATTCCATATTTTGAATCATTGGGTCCAAATTATGTTAATAGGTCACTTTTTATTTTTGGGAATTATGAATAGTAACTATGGTAAATTTTATTTACCATAGTTAAAGGTAAATCGGGTAATTAAGGGTAAATATAATATTATAAAATTACCCTAACACATGCAAAAATTCTATTTGATGGCTAAAAGTAAACCCATATCAACTAAGGGTCGGATTGGATTTATTTTATGGACTTTTGACCATGAAAATAATTTAATTATTATTAAAACCAAAGAAAGTGACAACATGTCACTTTCTTAAATCTTATAAGTATAATAATTTTAACTTAGTGATAAACATCATAAAACATTGAACATGAATAGTATCCAGAAAGATAAAAAAAGTATCTACATCATGAAAATTTATTTAGAGTTTTTTGGGATTAAATAGTTATCATTAATTGTGACACAATAGTGATGCAGAAATTATTTATCTAGTAAAAAATCAAGAATATAGTTTTTATTAAACTAATAGTGACCATAAAAGGCACCAAACCCTGACCAAAACATATTGGTCATGTAAATTGAAACTATAATCATCCAATGGTCGAATATTTGACCATTTGGAGTCTTATACAAGCAATTATAACACTTATATTATTTTATTTTAAATGATGCCAAAGTTGTCACCTTCATAATTTAATAAATATATCAATTTAAATATTGTGATTTTAAGATGATAAATTCGAGTAAAAGTATTATTGTGAAATTTAATATATTTATCTTCATCATAGTAGGTTATTTTAAATTTTTATGCAACAAATAAGTATATTAAATAATTATACAAAAATGATGTAGTAATAATTTTATTAAGAGATAAACCAAATAAATGGTTTTAAAAATAATAAAATAAATATTATTTGAACTATTTAATGTGATACACTAATTTTATAGATACATATGACATTTTTTTATTATATTAAAGATTTTAGTTTGAACATATCTTCTATATATATTTTAATAAATGAATAGTTTCAAAATTGACACTATTGTTAGTTTTTAAAACTAACATATTATAAAATTGTTTAAAAATCACAAAAATATTTAAAAATTATAAATTTAAATTTATATGGTCTATAATGTTATAAAGTAAACACGTATGGAAAATTCACAACAAATAAGTAATTATTTGTTCTAATTTAAAATTTAGAATTTTATTACCACAAATAAACTTAAATAGATTAAATAAGGATAAATCAAAATGATAAGGTCTAAAATAAGATCCAAACATGTCTAAATTTGATTGGTTGATGATATTACAACCCTATATCATCTAATCTTCGAATATGAGTCATTTTTGGAGGTTTTTAAGTGGGGTTAGATTTATTATAAATTAATATTTTTATGAATTCCAAAGGTGCCCCTCTCCTCCCTTATAAAAGGGCACCTCCTCCCTCTCTTCCTCACACAACATTGAGCCTTCAAGCTCGGCCAAACCCTGCCAAATTATCTTCTAAACTTCTCTAGAAACATCCTAGAAGTTCTGGTCTTCCTCAAAGACCAATTTTAGTGCCCTAAGAGGAGGTCTCAAAAAGGCACTTCAAAGAAGAGATAATTTCCGTTACCGATTCTTTCACCTTTATTTATTCTTCCACTTCTTATTATTAGGTTGTTTCATTATGAAGTAATAACATCAGTATCACTCATATACTGATATGTCATTATATGTATGAAACAATCCTAATTCACCATCTATCCATCCTACGGAAAATGAAATCACCGCGCGTGCGTACTTACGGAATACCGTCTCCACGCCGTGGTGTAATCTGTTTTTCCACCAACACCTTACATGGATGGGTATTATGGTGTAAATAATAACAATAAATAGTTATTATAACATCATAATGATTCTGATATATTGTATCATCCACTCCAATTCAATTCAATAATTATGGAAATGATATCATCGCTCGTGCGTACGTACAGACTACCGTCTCCACGACGCGATGAGATTCATTCTCCATGTTAACCATTTAGGAATGATTATAAAGTATATATAATAAATAATAATGAAATATATGACATTATAAAGCTACTGTATTTATGTGTATATATATGTATGTCATCTACTTAATTCCACTCAATTCAACAAGGAAACGAAAACAGCGTTCATGCGTACGTACGGCCTACCGTCTCCATGAACGGTGTATTTCTTTCCCTTTATCGATCCATTATATATATGTATATTCTGAATATATATTATATATAAATAATGTTTTATATTCTATAATTAAGTAATAATGATCTAAGTAATCATATGAATAATTACAAGTTAAAACACGAACGACAAATGAGACGATTTTACCCAAAACGCTACTTTAACATGAATTTACAAAAGAACGGGTAATATAAAGTCATAAGTGAACCATATATGATATAATAACAATTAATATGATTCTGTAATAAGTCAATGACATTATTTAAATCATTATACAGGAGGTTCGGACACTTACGAAGAAAATCGGACCTAAGGTAAGGGAAATATCACAATCTCATTTTTATCCGAGATTGTTTACACTTTAGTATTTACTGGGGTGTATTTTATCATCCACATCCATGTTTCCCCAATATGTAATATTTATATCCTTCTACAATAGTTTATATCAAATTTTACCCTTCGGTGAGATTTTAGTAAAAGATATGAAAGGAATATTTTGGCATTTTTCGTACGAGGTACTTTTTGACTTTTCCGACAAAAGTACGAGAAGAATGTTTTTTTTAACTTATATGACATGAATGGATTTTTAAAACATTATTTCCAAGAATATTCCTTTATAAGTTTTCAAGTTTATTTTTAATCAACTTCTTTTAGTTTATAATTGTATGACATGTCAAGAAAATAAAAGTGTTTTTGAAGTAGAAAGGATATTTTCCTCAAGAATGGAGTTCAAATGTTTTATAAAAATTATTTTCCATCTAAGATAATATAGGGTTCTGTTTTTATCCCTATTATTACGTTGATTTGATTATGTTTTGAGGGAATTATTTTTATGAATTCATTTACCTTATATGATTTGTTTTATGATGTCATGATGTTTCAAGAATCCCATTTTTGTTACATGTGTTATGCGATGATGTATGATTTATGATTATGTGGCACACATAATAAAGGATTCATTATAAGATGAGTGGGACCTATATCTCCCTCCAATGCATTGGGTAAAGATTTATATCTCATGAGATAGACATGGCTGGAACGGAAGGATATTTCGGTTCAGTGATTCAGGACTGAAACGAGGAGTGAACTCAGTTCAGAAATGGACTTTGTCCGCTAAGATAGTCTTGGCAATGAGTCATGACTAACAAGAAATGATTTTCCATGATTATGTGTGCATGCCAAAAAGTTTCAAGTTTTATGTTATGATTATGGGGATCTCATTTTCACTTCTGTGATTTATTCCATGTTAAGATCTTATGATCTCTTTTGCAGGTTATGATTTTTAAAAAGATATGATATGATTTTTATTTCCTTTATTTGCCCTTGCTGAGCATTTGAGCTAAACCTTTTTGTATGTTTTCTTTTCCCCAGGTCAGGGAGATGGATATTAAGTAGAATATGCTAAAAGGGACCCTAGATATGATGAAATAAATGGGAGACACTGTAGAAGATTTATGAACCAGTTGTTTATGTTTCCTAGTTTCTAAAGACACTATACCTATACAGTCCTTTGTGGTTTTGTCATATGTTGTAATAAGTGTGCTTCAATTTTGAAGTATTAACAATGTATGTAAAGTATGGGTCGTTATATGACCTCACATTCCTAGAGAAAAACTTCTAAATATTAACCTTCGTTTCACACATTTGACATGTGATCTAAGGTCCTTTATATATCTTATATATTTTTCAAACATTTCTATAGTTGAAAAATTGTGAAACTCTTACATAAGGGGATGATGAAGATACACTCTACTCCACAAATATAATGGTACTTCGTTGCACATATCTAGTGCTCATATTCTTACATCTAGAATAATATTCCCTAGTAGTGAGATTAAAATAATTCATTGGACCACTAAGAATTGTTTTTCCTTATCCTCCTTATTCCCATTCTCAAAGGTCAAGGCCTTCTGAATCACCAATGAATAGGCTATATGGTCAAAACCTCACCTTGATGTTTGATCTTCGGTCAAAGGCTTATCTCAAATTTATGATCCTTTTGAAACTATTACATAGATAAAAAAAGATAAAAGAAAAAAAACTTCATAAATTGGAAAAAATATTGAGATATGGTCATCAGACACTATCATGAATACATGAACTCATGGGTAGGGTCTAGCTTTATCATATCAAGAAAATAATACATGAGAAATAGCTCCTTAGAGGTCTCCCATATAATACCCTCTTGTCTCCCATACTGACTCCTCATAGTCCAATATCTCCAAGTGGGTCCCTAGAATATGATTTTCTCCTATACCATGTTACCCTCCTCATGATTCTGGCTACCATAATGATTCTATCAATAAATTCTATCCAATGCTCAACATCTTACTGGCCACAAGTCCCATGGAATGATTGAGGGTGTTGGAGATAGAAATTCTGAGCCTGATTGCTCATAGTCCTCTATGTGGTTCTTCATTAGATAAGCACTATATAAAAGAGTCTAGTTGAATTGTATCTACATCCTGAATCACTTATTATAGTAATTGAGCATACTGGGGTATATACCCCTACACCATAGGTGGTGGAACGAGAGTCTCTTGGTCTACCATGGAAGGAAGTCCCATAAGACGTCTTCGAGGAGGTATTTCAGAAACAATAATAACATTGGGAATAGACAAAGAACCTATCAAGTCTATTGGATCACAAAATTTTTTCCTTGGAGCCAACCATTAAACCAAATTATACCCCTTCTAACACTACCACTAGTTTATATACACGCACATTAGTCACAATCATAATATATTTGATCTAACATAAAATTATGCTCAGTTCAACATATTAAAGATAATAATGATATATCACACTACATGTCAACCCAGATATGTCACGTGAGAGAAACTACCCTGAATAGATTGCACAAAAACAAGGATTTTAATAAATGAACTAATACGTCACACAACAACAATTTTATATATGGAATTTGAAACTACTAACCTAGTCATAATGAATAAACACACCCAAAATCTTATAAACACCATATAAACATTGTGGACATCTCTTGAGGTGAATTTAATCAATGGTAACAGCAAAACATAATCACCCCTACTTTATGGAACCTTATAGTTTTACTATGCACTACTTTCCAGGAATTGAGATAGTTCCCCTACCTGAGTCCTAATGTCTTATCTCAAATATCTTCTATCCCAAACCATGACAACATAAGAAAAAATTTAGTGAGTCTTGATCCTCGAATACCATTTTGTAATATCCCAACCCAAACCACAATATCATATCCAAAGTTCACATGACCTCATGCAAGCCTTATCATTTTCAATACACTTCCAACTAAAAGTGAGGGTCTGATTCCAACTGTGGGGAAACTATACCCTCAGTATCATGTCATTGGATCAAAAATAAAAAATAATTTACATAATAAATCATCTGATTAAACATAAATAATTACTTAATAAAGGTAATATGTGCCAAATAAATAAAGCTTCTTCCAAAAGTGGTAATTATATACATATAAAATAATTATGATAAAAAATTTATAAACTAAAGGTCTCATTTTTGTGGATATTATCCCACCACTAACTCCATGATCCTCATCTCATTAGTCCACCTCAGAGCCCTTACCCACCACTCTAACCCGCACTAAATCTAAAAGTGCACCGAAATTCCTAAGTAGGGGGTGAGTAAAATACTCATTATGGCACCACCAATGAATCCTTAACCTTATATTCTCAATTATACAAGTTTATTCCATAAAAATAATAACTATGTAACAAGAATAGTAACACATAATAAAAAAATTGAGATGTCATGCATTGACCAAGCCTCCACAAAACCCTAATCACGCCTTCTTCAGCAATATTCTAGAAGGATATTCAAGGTGTAAAAACAATTAGGACTCTCCATGAGGATCATAAATCATGATGCTCAATATAATGTGATCATGAAACATGTAATACAATATGCATAAAGTTGTTAATGTTCTAAACATTATATTGGCATCCAGATCTACTTGAAATTTACTTAGCATCGATAACATACCACTTGGTATCCACTTATCATTGAGTGAATCACACGACATCCCTGAGGAATCATCATATCCCAACCCTATTCATAGGTCCCTTGTTTCCATAATTGTAGGTCATTCACACTCCCCCTCTAAGAAAAAACCAATTCATGATGGTCCACTTTCCTTGGTCTCCAAGAACAATACTATAAAAGAAAATATATCGTGGTGGGATACATGATAAAACATATAAAATCATCATAGGTAATTTATCACAACAATACATGTGATCAACATCAAAAAATAATAATAAGCTACAAATTACTCATGAAAACAAGTGTCACATAATCTTCTTAGGGCTACACACACCCACATGTGATAATAATCTAGCTTATTCACCAAATATGTCTACACATAAATCATATTAAGGAAACATGGGTAAAAAATTCCCATAAAGGTAAGGAAATTTTTACATCAAAAGTGTTTGACATCAAAGGTAAGGAAATATCACCGTATGTAGTTTAATCACTGGAGTTGAAATGTAATGCCCCGACCCCTCTAAACCAGAGTCGGTGCATTACTAAGTACATTGGAATGGTTAGACTGAATGAAAATCCCAAAGGAACAATCATTTTAGTAGTATTGAAGAAACTATATACATAGATGTAACTCAAAATTACATTGGAAAAGGTTATAAAATACGATACATAACAAAAACTGAAGACTACATCCAAAAGAACTCAACAAATGATCTCCACCACATCACCTATTGAAAGTAAACAATGAAAGGGTCAAGATCAAATTCTCATTAAGGGTTACAAATAGAGGAAGCATGAATCAATAATAACTGAATTGTAAAAAATTTGACATAATCAATATGGCATGGTGAATAAATGAAAAACTCACGCCATTAATAAATTGAGAATGAAACTACATCCACAAATATTGTTATAGTGAAAACCTCATGGATAGAAATAATTAATAATGAATAAATATAATTATTATTAATTTGAAATCATGTATCTAGAACATGATACCATAATACCATAAAAACGGTTTATTTATGTGGGTAGAAACTCGTCTGATTTTGGGAAACAAACTCGAAGGGTTTGTCGCCAAACTGATTTGTCTCATGAGACCTAGCGATGCATCGCGGGGATATAGTAGGCCCCACCCACCTCTGAATCCAAATAATTTTTTATACATAGATTCAACACAAGAGTAACATGACATTACATTATCTGTATAGAATAGAGGTTACGAGTTCATCAATATTTCCACAGTCAAAAAAGCATTTAAGATAAATACCGTAAATAAAGTGGTATACTGCTTAAAAAATAATCATACCAATTATATGAGAATATGGATATTCAAATGGAATATATTTTCAATTGAAATTGATCTCAAATGGTCAGTTGGTACACTATATAAGAAATAGTACGTGCACAATACTAAGCAAGTCACAACGAAGTGAAAATTGAGACAAAAGTCATTACCACTTTGTAATCAATTGAGTCATATGACCAAAAGTTAATAACCACCAGAAAGAATCATTGAATAAAATGAATATAAAGAGAATTATTATAATATATATCAAATGGTAGTACAACTATACCACATATAAGAAATAAGTGGCAAATAATGGAAATCCCACAGAATTGAATGTGATATGAGAAAACCCCTTACAAACATTCTAGCATGGTAACAAGTGTTCTTGCGAGGGATTAATGGGAGGTAAAGGGGTATCACATTATTTATATGTCATAATGGAAGTATTTAAGATGTGTGAAAACATACCCCATCATTAGGCATTAAAAATTAAAGATCACAACATAGGGGAGATTCTAGAACAAAACTGAGAGAGAGGATCTGTTACCTTATGGTTGAAGGTGTTCTTGATTGTTCTTAACGACCTGAATAATAAAATTTATCATCATTAATTAATAAATACATAACATCATAAAAATATAATTGATATTTTATGACCATATTAGTTACGTTAATGGACTTTTTTATGGTTTAAGTGATACAATTTTGTTGTTTTGGTAGCATTTTTTTATTTGGTTTTCATGATCTATTTACTTTTATTCATGAATGGATGTTTGTTTGAAATATGGTTAAACATCCAGAATTGTTAATATAGATTATTAGTGATATTAAAGAGATATAAACGATCTTATAATGATTCTGGTTATATAACATGAGGATGACTCATTCGATGAGTTAAAAATAAACGCTTGGATTTGGCTTGGCAGTTTTGTGCACAATAAATTTGCTTTGTATTATTATTCAATATTATGAATGTGTAAGGATTATTGAACATTAATCATCATAAAATACATATATTATGAAATTTTTCAACCATTGAAAATGTTTCATTACAAGTATTTAAGATAGTAATGCAAATTGAAAACTCGTCTTCCTTGAGTGTGATAAATTAACACATCTCGGACAGTGTTTGCATTTATAGTATAAAAGGAGGGGAAAAGAGAGATTGTGATGAAATATTCCATTAGAACAATGAAAATACAATAAATATAAGGTACATTATTTATCATTGAATTTTTATTAGGGGAGTTGAGAATGGAGAACAAAAGAAAGGAACTTTGTAAAAGAAATTGAAAGAAAAGAGAAGAAAGGTTCACCTATTGAGTACTCCTCCTTGAGAATCTCATTAAGGCCTTTGTTTTTTGCCTTTTGGTGAGACCAACAGGTCTTGGACGTGGGGAGAGGTCTTGAGAAGAATATTTGGAAGAATTTATGCAAGTATTGAAACATGAGTGGTGTGGGAGGAAGAGGGGGTGATGGGTGGTTTATATAGTGGAGGGGAGAGGGGTTTTCTTAATATTATAATCATTAATTTATTATTTCCTCTCAAGATAAGAAATAGTGAGTATTCCATGACCAAGAATATTAATATATGTATGTGAGTTATAGATTTGGATGCTCACATCACTCATGATTCTAGGAATAGTTAATTTAAATTATAATGTATTTATACTGTAAATTAATGTATTATACTATTCACCAAAAATTCATGTATTTTAGAAAAATCCCAAAAATTTACCATAACCATTTTTCAATGTGTAGAATCCAAAAATAAAGTCCATTTTTTCAAAAAAAATCTAAATATGATTAATTAAATATTTAATTAAATCATTATTTAATAAAAATATATAAACATTTAAAATATTCATCTTTTTTTAATGGTGCTTAAATTTATTTATACATTCATGGGTATGGATACCATTCATAATAGTCATATTACTATTCATAAGGGAAAGTTACTATTCATAAGGTAGGTTACTATTCATAAGGGTAGGTTACTAGTGACCGAAAATTATGTTAATTTTGACAAACTCTAAATATCATCATGAACATAGCTATGTATGTCAGATTTTGAAAATTTGAATCACATAGCTGGAAAATATAAGTTTAATGGCTTGTTTTTGGCTATATCCTATAAGTAACCAAGTTTTTTTCCACAAAGGCTTAGTTATTCATGAAATATAATATATCTAATTAATAAAGTGTTTTTAAGAGAAACTTACCATAAAATGTTTGGGGTGTTACATTATTCCCTCCTTCTGAAATTTCACCCTCAAATTATTATTTATAAAGTCCACCAAAAATATGTGGGTGGTTCTTCTTCATAAAATACTCAGTTTTTCATGTTGCTTTCTCCATATTCGTGTTCCTTCAAAGAACCTTTACTAGACAAGTTTTTTGATTTCTCAATACATGCACCCTTGTGTCAACAATCCCGGTAGGTTTTTCACATTATGACAAATCAGGTTCCAGTTCTATTTCTTCATAGGTGAGTACATGTGTTAGGTCTGGCATGTATTTCTTCAACAATGACACATGTAACACATCGTGGACATTGGAGATACTTGGAGGTATTACTAAAAGGTAAGCTACATCTCTGATTCTTTCCAAAATTTCAAATGGTCTAATGTACCTGGGACTCAATTTCCCTTTCTTAGCAAACCTTAATACACCCATCCATGGAGATAATTTCAGAAAGACATGATCTCCCACTTGGAATTCAAAATCCTTTCTCCGGTTGTTAGCATAAATCTTCTACCTAGTTTGGGCAGCTTTAATATGGGCTTGGATTGTATTAACCTTTTCTGTGGTATCTTCAATAGGTTTTGGGCCTATAAGTTTCCTCTCACCAACTTCATCTCAACAAGTTGGAGTTAAACATCTCTTTCATTATAATGTTTCATATAGAACCATTTGAATACTAGAATAGAAAATATTGTTGTAGGAAAATTCAACCAAAGGCAAGTATTGATCCCACATACCTTGGAAGTCAAGAGAGAATTATATCATCATGTCTTTCAGAGTTTTAATAGTCCTTTTAGATTTTCCATCAGTTTGGCGGGGGGGATAGGCAGTACTCATACGAAGCTCAGTATTCAAAGACTTCTAGAGACTTCTCCAGAATTTTGATGTAAACCAGGGATATTTATTAGACACAATAGATAGAGGAGAACCATGAATACTTATAAATTCATTAATATAAAGTCTTGGTAGGTTCTCAAGTGCAAAATCCTCTCTTATTGGAAGTAAATGTGATGATTTTGTGAGATAATCAATAATTACCCATATTGCATCATTCCTTTGAGGTGTCCTCGGTAGTATGGTGACAAAATCCACTTTAATGTTGTATGAATTCCACATAGGAATAGGTATAGGTTGGATCACCTTTTTGGGACGTTGTCTCTCTGCCTTCACTTGTTGTCTAACTATACACTTTGACACGTAGTCATCAATTTCCTGCTTCATATTATCCCACCAAAAATATTTCTTCAGATCTCTATACATTTTGGTGCTACCCAGTTGCATAGAGAAATTTGACCTATGAGCGTCGTCTAATAGTTCCCTTTTTAGCATAGGTACGGATGGAACACATAACCTCTTCCAAAATTTCAGAACACCTTCCTCATACATGAATTCTTCCAATCTCCCATTCTTGATAGCATTAATTTTCTTTTGCATATTCTCATCATCAAATAGAGAGATTTTTATCTTCTATAATAAAGATGGTTTAGTAATCATTTGATAGAGAAAATATGTTTCCCCTTACTTTACAACTCCCATATCCATCATTAGTAGATCCAAAAATATAGGATCTCTCTCAACCCTCATTTGAGTCAGAAGTCTATAATCATTCTTTCTTAATACATCTACCACCTTATTTTCCTTTCCTGGGTGGTAGTGTATTGAACAATTATAATCTTTGAGTAACTCGAGCAATCTCTTTTTCCTCATGTTGAGTTATTTTTGTGTGAAAATGTATTTGAAACTCTTGTGGTCTGTATAAATCTCACATCTTTCTCCATAGAGACAATGTCTCTAAATTTTCAGAGAAAAGATTACGGCTGAAAACTCAATATCATGAGTTGGATAATTTTTCTCATGAGTCTACAATTTCCTTTATGCATAATCAATAACTTTATCATTTTTCATAATAATTCAACCCATTCCATTCTTTGATGCATCATTGTATATTACAAATCCATCACTTCCAGATAGAAGATTCAAAATTGGAGGATTGAAGAATATTCTTTTCAATTCCTCGAAGAATTTTGTACATTATTTTGTTCACAAAAACTTAACTCCTTTACAGGTGATCTTAGTTAGCGAGTTAGCCATTCGGGACAAATTCTGAACAAAACACAGATAGTAACCTTCTAAGACAATAAACCTCCGTACCTCAGTTATTTTTATTGGCATGGGACATTCATGGATTGCCTTTTTCTTTGTAGGATCCACTAGGATTCCATCCTTAGAGACAATATGACCTAGGAAAGAAACTGATTGAAGCCAGAATTCTCACTTTCTAAATGTCCCATATAATTCATATGTTTTAAGAGTTTTCATAATAATCCGCAAGTGATCCTCATGGTCTTCCTAGATTTTTGAGAATACTAGGATATCGTTGACAAATACCAAAAAAATTATCAAGATATTCCTTGAAAACTCTATTCATTAAATCCATGAAAACAGATGGTGCATTAGTCAATCCAAAAGGCATCACAGTAAACTCGTAATGCCCATACCTGGTTTGAAATGTTGTCCTATGAATATCTTCCTACCTCACACACAGCTGATGATATCTGGATCGAAGGTCATTTTTTGAAAAGTATTGAGCTCCATGAATTTGATCAAATAAATCATCAATCTGGGGAAGAGGATACTTATTCTTTATTATAATAGAATTTATTTACTTATAATCAATGCATAGAATCATGGATCAATATTTCTTTTTGAAAAACAAGATCGGGGCTTCCCATAGAGAAACACTAGGTCGAATAAATCCTTATTTACTCAACTCCTCTAGTTGTTTCTTTAGCTCCACTAACTCCACAGTGGATATTCTATAGGGTTTCATTGATATAGGTCTTTCACCAAGAATTACGTCAATGGAAAAATCAATTTCTCACTCTAGAGGTTGTCTAGGTAAATCTTCTAGAAACACATCAATGTATTATTTCACTATATGCACATCTTCAATTTGAATATTTTTTTCCTCGCCCATATATATTAGGTTCACTTCCTCTCTAATAATTTTATTCAATAGAGCTACTGGGGGTGGTTATTTGTTAAGAATCAGATGGTGAGGTCTCTTCTCTAATGATAAGAGATTCTACACCATTTTCAGAAAATGTAACTTCTTTTTTCTTGCAATAAATCTTCGCATCATAGTTGGACATCCAATTGATATAGAGAATTATATCAAAATAAGTCATTGGTTTTATGATAAGGATAGAAACTAAAGCACGTTTATGTGTCATGATGGGGACTAGTTGACATGCCTTTGTTGCAATGATGTATCCCTTAGGAGTTTTGAATAATAACTCCTTTATTAAATCAAATTTGACATGTCTAATTATTTTGAGAAACTGGGAAGATATAAATGAATGCAATGATCCAGAATCAAATAAATTTTTGCCTAATTTTGAGGAAACAAATATAGTACCTGCCACCACACCATTATGAACTTCAACTTCCATGGTTGTAATAGCATATGCTCTCTCATGCTCTCTTGGCTTTTTCTGAGGCATGTTTCATTGGCGCATAGGAAACTCACTTGCATAGTATACCATCTCTCTACAATGATAGCATTGAACATCATCAAATTGTTTCTTCCCCTTGCATTCTTGAGATAGATAACCCTTTTCTCCACACTTGTAGTAGACTCCCATGCCTTTTATGCATTTCCCTAGATAATTCTTTCCACATTTTTCACATAATAGGAATTTCTTCATTCCCTTGTTATTATTTGGTGCTTCACCTTTCCCTTGGTTTTTAGAGTACCTCTTATTATCTTGGTTTCACTTGAACAAATTTTATCTAGAAAATTCATCCTCTTTCTTGATGGCACTTGATGCAATTTCATCATATGATGAAAATTTTTGAGAAGCCAGTTCCCTTTAAAGACATGGGTTAAAACCTTCAAAGAAATGATCGATTTTGTCTACCGATTCACGTACATAATCTATGGCATACCTGTCTAGACTTGTGAAGGTAGCCTCATACTCTTCAATACTGTCTTTCTCCCTTTCCTTTAAGCTATGAAATTTCCTCTTCATTTCGGTTCGTTTCTCACGAGAGAAATATTTTTTGAAGAGTATTTACTTAAAATTCCTCCATTCCATGTCTTCTATTTCTTCTTCCTCCATGGTATTTTGAATCATGGACCACCATTTATCAGTTTCTCCCTTGAGACAATATACTGCCAATACTACCGTTTCATTTTCATTGCATCTTAATGCCATGAATATCTTTTCAAGGGACATGGTCCATTTCTTAGAAACCACTGTATTAGTAGTCCCACTGAAAGATGGGGGATTTTCCCGTATGAAATGATCCAACATGGGTGTGGAATGGTTATTCATTACAACCTGAGAATGTTGTCCCAATATGGTCATGATCTGATCTGCTCCAACATTAATAGTGTTAACTAGCTCAGTGGGGAGATCCCTCCATTACCCATGAGTATTTATTCCCATTCTTCCATTAGACACCATTTCTAAATAATTTCACACACTAGATTAGGGTATGAATCATAAGGTATAATCTTAATTTAACAAAATACTTTGCATAAATTGAGATCCTACGCATGGCTAATCCCATAATCCAAAAAATGGTTTCTTTGAGGAATAATTTACATTTCAATCATTCATAATGGCTTGTAAAGAAAATATGAATTATCCTAATCATATCCCCCAAGAGTGTCGTAACCAAGAGTGTAGTAAGGCATGTTTTCATGTACCAGGATACCTCGAGTCAAGCCTGAAACTCCTTGTTGGAGCTTTCACTCCAAGGTACATTTGTGTCAGAGCCACCTCTACCTACTCATATCCTGACAGGGATGTATTTTTTAGAAATATTCACATAATATATTCCTTAACAAAATACCAAGACATTCTTGAAAGTTAATCCTCAAATAATACCTTAGGGATTTGTTCTATACTATACATTTCCTACTCTAGTTTCCATGTTTTCTACTAAACTTCCTTTGATACCAACTATAATGCCCCGACCCCACTAAACTGGAATCAGTGCATTACTAAGTACATTGGAATGGTTAGAAGGAATGAAAATCCAAAATTAATGATCAATTTTGTAGTGTAGAAGAAACTAGATACATTTATGTAACTCAAAATTACATTGTAAAACGTTACAAAATATGATACATAACAAAAACTAAAGACTGCATCCACAAGAACTCAATAAATAATCTCCTCTACATCACCTGTTGAAAGTAAAAAATTAAAGGGGTGAGCTAAAATACTCAGTTAGGGTTACAAATGGAGGAAACAGGAATTAATAATAACTTAATTTTAAACAATTTGATATAATCAATATGGCATGATGAATAAATGAAAACTCACGCCATTAATAAAATGAGAATGAAACTACATCCACAGATTTTGTCATAGTGAAAACCTCATGGATAGTAATAACAGATAATTAATAAAGAGAACGATTATTAATTAAATTTCATGTGTCTAGAATATTATACCATAATACCATAAAAATGGTTTAGCTATGTGGGTAGAAACCCATCTGATTTTGGGAAACAAACTCGAAGGGTTTGTCGCTAAACTGATTTGTCTCATGAGACCCACCGATGCATCGGGAAGCTGTAGCGGTCCCCAACCACCTCTGAATCCAAATAATTCTTTACACATATATTCAACACAAGATAAACATGAATTTACATTATCCGTATAAAATAGAAGATATAGATTTGTCAATATTTCCACAGTCAAAACAACATTCAAAATAACTACTGTAAGTAAAATGGTATACGGCTTAGACAATAATCATATCAATGATATGAGAATATGGATATTTCAATGGAATATAATTTTAATTTAAAAGTGATATCAAATGGTCAGTATTAACACCACATAAGAAAGAGTAGGTTCTCAATACTAAGAAAGTCACAACGAAGTGAAAATTAAGACAAAGTTTGTTACCACGTTGTAATCAATTGGGTCGTATGACCAAAAGTAAATAACCACAAAAAGAGTCACAGAATAACATGAATATAAATGGAATCATGATAATATATATCAAATGTCAGTACAACTATACCACATATAAGAAATAAGAGGAAAATAATGGAAATCCCACAGTATTGAAAGTGAGATGAGAAAACCCCTTACAAACATTTCCACATGGTAACGAGTATTCTTGTAAGGGATTAATGAGAGTTAAAGGGGTATACCATTATTTATATGTCATAAGGGAAATATGGGGTAGGTGAAAAAACATACCTCATCATTTGGCATTAAAAATAAAAGAGCAAAACATAGGGGATATTCTAGAACAAAGGTGAGAGAGAGGATCCCTTACCTTATTCTAGAAGGTGTTCTTGATTGGTCTTAATAACCGGAATAATAAAATTTATCTTCATTAATAAATAATTAAAAAACCTCTTCAACACTTAATTGATATTTTATGACCTAATTAGGCTCATTAATGGGCTTTTTGATGGTTTAAGATATTCAATTTTGTTGTATTGGTAGCATTTTCTTTTTTGGTTTTCATGATCTGTTTACTTGTATTCATGAATGGATGTTTGTTTGAAATATGGTTAAACATCCAGAATTGTTAATATATATTATTAGTGAAATTAAAGAGATATAAATTACCTTATAATGATTCTGGTTATATACCATGAGGATGACTCGTTCGATGAGTTAAAAATAAACACTTGGATTTGGATTGGCAGTTTTGTGCACAATAAACTTGTTTTGTATTATTATTCCTTATTATGAATGTGTAAGGATTACAGAACATTAATAAAGATAAAATACATATATTATGACCAGGTTCAACCATTGAAAACGTTTAATGACCAGTATTTAAGATATTAATGCAAATTGAAAACTCATCTTCCTTGAGTGTGATAAATTAACCCATGTTGGACGGTGTTTGCATTTATTTTATAAAAGGAGGGGAAAAAGAGAGATTATGATGAAATATTCCATTAGTAAAATGAAAATACAGTACATGTAATGTATGGGAATTATCATGGAATTTTTATGGGGTTAGGTGATAATGGAGAACAAAATAATCTGACTTTGTAAAATAAATTGCAAGAAAAGAGAAGGTTCACCCCTTGAGTACTCCTCCTAGACAATCTTCTTAAGGCTTTTGTTTTTTGTCTTTTTATGATACCATCAGGTCATGGACGTGGGGAGAGGGCTTTTAAAGAGTATTTTAAATAATTTAGGCATGTATTGAAGCTTTAGTGGTATGGGAGGAAGAGGGGTGAGGGGTGGTTTATATACTGGAGGGGAGGGGAGTTTTCTTAATAATATAATCATTAATTGTTTATTTCCTCTCAAGATAAGCAATAGAGAGTATTCTATGACCAATAATAGTAATATATACATGTGATTTTGATATTTGGGTGATTACATCACTCATGATGCTAGGCATAGTTAATTTAAATTATAATGTATTTATACGGTAAATTAATGTATTTTACTATTCACCAAAAATCAAGTATTTCAGATTAATCCCAAAGATTTACCCCAACCATTTTTTGACATGTAAAATCCAAAAATGAATTCCATTTTTCAAAAATTATTTTCTAAATATGAATAATTGAATATTTAATTAAATCATTATTTAATAGAATTTTATAAACACTTAAAATATTCATCTTTTTTTAAAGATGCCTAAATTTATTTATACATTCATGGGTATGGATACCATTCATAAGAGTCATATCACTATTCGTAAGGGTAGGTTACTATTCATTAGGGTAGGTTACTATTCATAAGGGTAAGTTACAATTCACATATAATTAAGTTGATTCTATCAAACTCTAAATATCATCCTGAACACAACCGTGTATGTTAGATTTTTAAAATTCAAATCACAGAGCTGGAAAATCTTAGTTTAATGGCTATGTTTTTGCTATCTCCTATAAGTAACCATGTTCTATAGAGGCTCAGTGATTCATTAAATGTAATATATCTAATGAATATAGTGTTTTTAATATAAACTTACCATAAAATGTTTGGGGTGCTATAGGAAACTCAAAAGGTCAAGAATAGACATGTCAAAGCTCAACATTAATCATGCATCCCTAGAACCAAAACCAGTAATTTTATTTACAAAAGAAATAAAATAACACATGTAGTGAAACTTTATCACTCTAAGATAAATTTCCAATTATAATTTAAAATATCACTTGTGATGATATTTTATCTCCTTAAGATAATTTTTAAATTATCGTTTTAGTTTAACGGATGTGCTCACAAAATTCTCCTTATGAATAAATATATTTTTGTAATTTATTATAAATTATCCTTTTATAATTAACTCTTAATAATTTACTACAAATTAACCTTATATAATTATCTTCTAATATATTATCATAAATTATCCATTATATTTATCTTTGGATTCTTTAATATTAATTATAATTTTATGATTTTATCTTGATAATATATTATAAATTAACATTTTTATAATTAAATTTTGATAAATTTTAATAATTTATCTTCGGATATACACACAATTATCATATATGAATTTTAATAATTATCCTTTTATAATTTAGAGTAATTATTTTATAAAAATTCCATTAATTGTGCCTCGATAAATCTGTGAGATTATCATTTGATTATTTTTATTCTACACATTATCATGTGATAATCTAGTAATTATATTTTGATAATTATAAATATGTGTCCTTTGATAATCTCGTAATTAGCAGTTTATAATATTAATAATTATCCTTTGATAATCTAACAATTATCATTTAATAATTTTAATAATTATCATTTGAAAATATTGTAATTATAATTTGATAATATTACATAATCATATTCTTAAAATTTATTTAATAAATATTCTTGATAATCAAAAATAATTTTTGATTCATAATGTTTATAAATTTTCCTTGAACATCTATGTTATTATCAAGTCATAAAACAAAAAATATCTTTTGATAACTTAATATGAATTATTACAATATTATTTAGGTTTAATTATTTGTATTCAAATTCTACCATTTTTTAATAACTTTAGAATTAAATAAATAGTGGAAGAAATAAATTACATTAAATTAAATTTTAAAACAAATAAGAAACTCATCTTTCACAGGTTCACCATGTAGTAGGGAGGAGAACAGAGCGTTCATCATTATGTCGGAGAAGAAGATTGCAAAAGGTGGAGATGGAAAGTGCTTCACCAGCCACAAATAGGTGAGTTTCAGGACCCTCAAATTCAACGGGACGACCAGTAATAAAGGTGGAAATGTTATATTATTTCAATACCCATATTATTCCCACTATTCTTTAATTTATGAACATTGATTAAATCGTAATTAATCCTCAATGGAGTGTTTAAAAAAACTCAAAAATGGTTTGGTGATTAAAATGGTCAAAATGAGTGAAAAAAAGGTTTTAAAACCTTTGATGTGTGAGAAATTGGGGTGTTAGGTTTTGGGAGGAAGGTAAATACTAAAAAAATTAATAAAAAAATTAATAATTTAATCTTTCAAGCGACGTTATGAAATTTCTGATGATTACAAATGTTTTGTCATTCCAATGGTGTTACCCTCATCTTGGACCTAATGGTGGTGTTATATTTCTCATAAGATGCACCATTTGGGGGATATTTAATTATTATTTATATTTAATGTAAATAAAAATATTAAATAATTTATACTCATGTGGGGTGTTACCAAATTTTTTGTAACACCCTGATATTTTATAAGATATATTATTTTTAAATTTCTTTTATTTTTTCTATTGTACGCTACACCAAGATTAGCTTGTGTTATACACAACATCGTATTAGCTTGCATTATATGCAACACTATTCTTGGCTCGTGTTATACACAATTTCAAGTTCGTTTGGTAGAAATTATTCTACGCAACATTAAGTATAGATTTGGTTTAATGTATAAATGAAATAAGTTTTGATTATGTTATACGCAACAAAAAATGGAGCTTTCACTACACACAGCATTGACTTGGCTTGCATTACATGCAATCGTAACCTTCCTTGATAGCGTGTGTAGTACGCAATATCAGGTTTCACTAAACAACGATATATTATTATAATATTATTATAAACTATCCATTATGAATAGTATTAACTATATTTTGAATTCTATAACATTATTTTTCATCTTACACATTTTCTATAACATGGTATGAAAACAAAATAAATTTTTCGAGTAAAATAAGTATTTTTTTTAAAATGTAGTTTTACCGCCTTTTGATGGCACACCCACTTTAAATCTAGTTTTTCACATTTTTATAAGTTCAATTTGAAAAAATAAAATTATTCTTTGGAATCAGGATATAAAAATTTACTTTGGTTAATTTTTCATATTATTCTGATAACTTTCATATTTTAATGATTAGTAAAAACACGCTATATTTTAATTAAAAACAACATTTTTCATCGTAATAATTTATATGGATAAATTATAATATTTAATTGTTTTAAAGTATAAATATAATATATTTTTACCATTTAATATAATTTATGTCATTATCATTGATTTTACATTGAATTCATCGGTAAAATCATTTCAATCTTTGGCAATGTTTTATCTTTTAAAAATTTTTTTCTTAATAACAGGATTAATTTTAAATTAATTACTGAAACTTCTGTGATTTTAATTTGGAAAAATGGATTCCATATTTGGAATAATTAGGTTAAAATTATGTTAATAATCTATTTTTTATTTTTAGTTATTATGAATATTAATTACGATAAATTTTATTTACCGTAGTTAAAGGTAAATCTGGTAATTAAGGGTAAATATAATATTATAAAATTACCCAAACACTTTTACAAATTTAACTGGATGATTATATTTTACCCTAAATAATACTAGGGTCTAAATGGAATCTAATTTAACCCACTTGTATTTGATTAAGACATTTTATTTATTTTATTTAAAGAAAAGTAATTTGTCTCACTCAAACGTTAATAATTAGATTGTTTTTAATATATAGTTATACAGAATATAAATTTGATTATAAATACTCATTTGAAATATAAAATGTTTTTCTTTATCATGGTAATTTATTTTAAATTTTTAATAAAAAATTTTATTACCTTAAAATCTTATACATTAATGATGTAGAAATTATTTATTTAGTGAAAAATCAATAATATTGTTTTTATTGAAATATTAATATCTATCAAAAGGACCAGAAACTTGAAAAAACATTATTGGTAGAGTATATATATACCCTAATCATCCCATGGTAAATTTTTGGTCCATTTGGAGCCTTATAAAATCAATTAGGATATTTATATAATTTTATTTTAAATGATGTCAAAGATGTAACCTTCATAATTTAATAAATATAACAATTTACATGTTGTGATTTTAAGATGATAAATTCGATTAAAAATACTATTATGAAATTTATTATATTTATCTTCATAATATGATTTTATTTTTAATTTTTATGCAATAAATAAGTATATTAAATAATTATACAAAAATTTTGTAGTAATTATTTTATTAAGAGAAATACCAAATAAATGGATTTAAAATATTAAAATAAATAATATATGGAAAAATTAATGTGCTCCATGAATTTTATTGATGCATATGAAATGTTATAAATCTATTAAATTTTTTTTGAACATATCTTCTATTTGGTAGTTATTTAAACTCAAATAATGAATTGTGTCAAAATTGACACGATTGATATTTTATAAAAAATAACATATTATTTAATTATTTAAAAATCACAAAAAATGTTTAAAAATTACAAATTGAAAACTATATGATCTAAAAGGTTATAAAGTATCCAATTATAGAAAATTGACATCATTTAAGTATTTATTTATAACAATTTCAAATTTAGAATTTTATTACCACATATAAAATTAAATAGATTAAATAATGATAAATCAAGTTGATAAGGTTTAAAATAAATTACCAACATGTATAAGTCTTATTGGATGATGATATTACAACCGTATCTAATCTAATCTTCTAATTGATTCATTTTTTTAGGTTTTTAAGTGGGGTTTGAATTTATTATGAATTAATATTTCTTATGTTTCCAAAGGTGCCTCTCTCCTCCCTTATAAATGGGCACCTCCTCCCTCTCCTCTTCACAACACTTTGAGCCTTCAAGATCAGAAAAACCCTGACCGTTTCCTTCTCAACATCCCTAGAAACATTCTAGAGGTTCTGGTATTCTCAAATTAAAACTCTAGTACCTTAAGAGGAAGCTTAAAGGAGGTGTGTCGAAGAAGAAGTAATCTCTTCTACCGATTCTTTCAAGTTTCTTTCTTCTTCAACTTCCTCTTCTTTAGTTGTTTCATTTTAAATAAATACAATAAGTATCAATAATATATTGATATGATATTATAAATATGAAACAACCCCATTTCATCTTCTATCTATCCTACAGAAAATGAAATCACCGCGCGTGTGTACGTATGGAATACCATCTCCACGCCGTGGTGTAATCAGTTTTTCCAACACCACATTGCTTGGATTGGTATAATGTGGTAAAGAATAACTATATATGGTTATTATAAACATCATACTGATTCTGAGATATTATATCATCCACTCCAATTCTATTCATTAATTATGGGAATGATATCATCCCTTGTGCGTACGTACGGATTGTCGTATCCACGACGCGATGAGATTCATTCTCCATGTTAAACATTCATGTATGATTATAAAGTATATATAATGATTAATAATGAAATATATGACATAATAATGCAATTATAATTATGTTTATATATATATATATGTATGTCATCTACTTAATTCCATTCAATTAGATAAGGAAACGAAAATAGAGTTCATGTGTACGTACGGCCTACCGTCTCCATGAACTGTGTATTAGATTTCATTTATCGATCTATCATATATATTTATATTCTGAATATATATAATATATAAATCATGCTTTAAATTCTGGAATTATGTAAATAAGGATATGAGTAATAATATCAAGAACAACAAATTGAAACGCGTACGATAAATGAAACGATTTTATCCAAAGCGCTGCTTTAACATGGAATTTACAAAAGAACGAGTAATATAAAGTCATAAGTGAACCATATATGATATCATAAGAATTAATATTATTATTTAATAAGTCAATGGAATTATTTTAATCATTATACAGGCGTTTCAGATTCATATGAAGCATATCGGCCATAAGGTAAGTGATAACTTTTCCAATCTTGTTTTTATCCGAGATTGTTTTTTCGTAAGTATTTACTGGGGTTATATTTATCATTCATGTCCCTGTATTCTAAAAATGGTTTCATGTATGTTTAAATTCTTTTTTACCCATTTATGACTTTTACTACATGGTATGTAAGGAATCTTTCTTTTGTTTACCATACGAGGTACTTTTTGACTTTTCCTGTAAAATTACGAGAAGAATGTTTTTTTAACTTATATGGCATGAACGGATATTTACGGTTTCATAACACCTTATTTTCATGAATATTACTCTATGAGATTTCATGATTATTTTTAACAAAATCCTTTTCTTTTTAAATTTCATGGCATTTTGTGAAAAGAAAATGATTTTAAAGAAGAAAGGATATTTTCTTCAAGAATTCATTTCAAGTGTTTTGTCAAAACTATTTTCCCTCTAAGATGACATTATTTATGATTATTTTTCAAGTATAATGTCTATATGATTTACATGTTTTTACTTTTCTTATGATAAAATGATATCCATTTGTTTTATATAGATTATGTAATGATGGGATGATGTTTATGAAACCCATTTTATTCTTTGGGTTAAGATGAATGATTTATGTTTATGTTGTGGAACACGTATGAATGATTTCATTATGAGATTGGGGGACCTATATCTACCTAGAATTAATTGGGTAAAGATTTATATCTCATGAGATAGACATGGCTGGAACAGCAGGTTAATCTGGTTCAATGATACAGGACTGGAATGAGGAGTAAACTCGATTCAGTAAGGGACTATGTCCACTAAGATGGTCTTGGCAGCAATGTCTTGGATAATATGGAAATAATATCATGTGCTTAATGGTTTTACAAAATTACATGTTTTATTCCCATGCTATTTTATCATGATTGATGTTCCATTATGATCTATGCCTTATGTACTGCCATGGTTTATGTCATTGCTCAAGATTTTGATGTGTAAACATTATGTTCTTGTTTTTAAGTTTAAAAGTATATGGTTTGTTTTATTTTCTCAATGATTACGCTTACTAAGTATTTGAGCTCACCCTTTATATTTTTTCTTTTCCCCAGGATATAGAGAAAGGTTTTAGGTAAAAAAAGGGGAAGATCATTATGGGAGATCTTGAAGATCTTTCACCATGATTAGAAGATTATGTTCCGAGTTTCCAAAGACACTAAACTATTACGATCCTTGAGTGTTGGTTTTTGTTATGTATTATGTATTCCACAAATGTAATGTAATGTCCATGTAAATCAAGACTTGGGTATCTATAGTTAGTATCAGAGGAAAGGTTTAGTTAACCTTTGGAAACTAGGATGCGAAAAATTTTGTGAAATCTCTTGAGATATTTCTAAGGTATTTTTAGGTATGTATCTAAGGTTAAGTATAAGTTTAGGTTATAGTCCTAGATTTATGGTAACGATATTAGAATTAAACTTAATATGTTAGATACTGAAGGTACTACCCATTTATTATGTTTCTTTCCCTAGAATGATTTTTTCCTCTCAGACTATTCTTTTGGGGTTTTAGAAAATGGCTGGAAACCAGAAGATTCATGTTAATGGAGACTATGATGGACATTGGAATTATATTCTTTATGATCAAGAAAATGAAATAGGATTTGGAAGGCGAAACATCTTTATTATGCCAAATTAGCAATCTCATAATATGATCAATAATCTCAACTTTGGTAAGTTTCTTGACTCATTTAATAAGAGAAAGAAGGTGTTTCATGATGATCATAGAGGAAAGAAAGTTCAATTTTCCTCCTGTAAATCATGAGGGAAGAGACATCAAGGAGAATGTTTCAAAGGAACTGGAAGATGCTTTTTGTGTGGAAAAGAAGGACACAAGGCCAGTAATTGCAAAGGAAAAGGTTTAGTTAACACCATGGACAAGGATAATGGTATTTCCAAGACATCAACCATGGTTAAATGTTTTAAATGTGGAATGTACGGGCATTATGCAAACCAATTCCCTAAGGAAAAGTCTCATGAACAGAATCATCATGGTCGTATGGGTAGTATTTATGTTGATGATGATGAAGAGATTACAAATGATATGTGAGATGAAAGAATTGTTGAAGCTTGGTCAGTGGTTTAAGAAGGTAGTGGAATGATTGTATGTTTATTAAGAGTTATGTTGTTTGGGTAATTTAACGGTACTATGGAATAAAGAAGCATCTAAGGATTGTTACACTATTGCTTTTTCTAAAGTCTTTGAAAGTATATGTTGAATGGTACAGGTAACCATTAAATTTTATTCGAATATTTTTGGAAAGTAGATGATATGCACATAATGAAGCGATAACAAGATAATGTGATGTTTGGTGGTATTAATGAGCTCATGACTGATATAAGGACAAAGTGATATCATGGTTTGAGTATATAGAAATTTTGGGGATTTTGGTATTTGGAAAGAGTAAAATTTTGACAGAATTCATGTTTTCACTGAAGTTCAATGGGTATTCATTTTTCAAGAGAATACATGATTAAGGTATTTACATGTTTGGAATGTGACCAACAATATATATCGTATAATATATGGGGGATAAATGATGGTATTTCAATGCTCGGTAGATGACATTTCTAGTAATTGTTTTCTTTATACTATGAGTTTGGTCAAAAGTATTTTGGATAAGCCTAAAGATTGGAATGGATTATGTTGGGAATAAGTTAGTACTGTTTAAGGATATAAGTTTTTTCGATATTATTGAGGGAATGCTATAATAATGTAGTTTTAGAAAAAGGACAACCTACAGGACAGGCAACAACCCGTCGCGTCGGACAAGTCTGTGGGAATCGAACCCACAACTGAAGTGCGACAGGCCTTTATCACCTACCACTGGCCTACATAAAGTTCCTGGTTAGTATAAACTAGTTTTATTTTATTAATCGGTATGATAGATGATGTATAAGTCCATTTTTGGAATCATATACAATTAACCTCACAATAGATAGACTTATGTTTATTTGATAACTTTTTCTAACCTTTTTTTGGAGATAGAGGGAATGACCCATCATTCTATCACATGATCTTCTAACACTTCAAGAATGACAAATTCAACTTCATTTCATTAAGAGATGAAGTGGAAATTTTTCAAGGCACGAACAATGGTGCGATTGTACCAAAATAAAGTAAGTATTTCTTATAATTAAAATTCTTCAACATAAGAGAAATGATCTTGAAAACCAAAAATGTTCTCCTAGTTTCCTCATATTCGATGAATCAGATTATACCTTAGATCATTACAAAATTATGGCTTTTTGATTGTTGGCTTTTTTATAGTCATTTCCTCTACCACTCTCCATCAGAAATTGATTGTAAGATTTCTCCTCCATATCCTTATTTTCACCTATATTTTCCTATGTGGAAACCCAGTGATGAGTTACTTTGGGTATCCATTATGTTTCTGACATTCCTTTTTAAAATTATGTTTTATTATTCCTTTTTACGATGTGGCTTTTGATGAAAGAAACCTTCATATAGTAAACCATTTATAACCCCGACGAATTTCGAGGGAGAAATTCTTTTTAAGGGGGCGTAGAATGGGACACCCCGTTATTTTATTAGATATATTCTTTTTAACTTTTTTTGACTTCTTCTATTGTACACTACACCAAGATTAGCTTGGGTTATACACAACACTGTATTATCTTGCAGTATACGCAACACTATTTTTGGCTCGTGTTACACATAATTTCAAGTTCGTTTTCTAAAAATTATTCTATGCAACATTAAGTATAGATTTTGTTTAATGTATAAATGAAATAAGTTTTGATTATGTTATATTAAACAACAAAGGGGGATTGCACTACACGCAACATTGACTTGTCTTGCATTACATGCAATCGCGACCTTCCTCAATAGCCTATGTAGTACGCAATACTAGGATTCACTAAACAACGATATATTGTAATAATATTATTATGAACTAACCATTATGAATAGTATTAACTAAATTTTGAATTTTATAACATTATTATTCATCTTACACATTTTCTAGAACAGGTTATGAGAACAAAATAAATTTTTTGGGTAAAATAAGTATTTTTAAAAAAATGCAGTTTTGTCGCCTTTTAATGGTGCACCCACTTTAAATCTAGTTCTTGACATGTTTATAAGATCAATTTGACAAAATAAAATTCTTCTTTGGAATCAGGATATAAAAATTTACTTTGGATAAATTTTTCATATTATTCTGATAACTTTCATATTTTAATGAATAGTAAAAACACGCTATATTTTAATTAAAAACAACTTTTTTCATCATAATAATTTATATGGTTAAATTATTATATTGAATGGTTTGAAATTATAAATAGAATATATTTTTACCATTTAATATAAATTATGTCATTATCACTGATTTTACAGTGAATTCATAGGTAAAATCATGTCAATCTTTTGCAATGTTTTAACTTTTAAAACTCATTTTCTTAACAATGGGATTAATTTTAAATTAATTTATACAACTTCTGTAATTTGAATTTAGAAAAATTTATTCCATAGTTGGAATCAGTAGGTCCAAATATGTTAATAATCTACTTTTTATTTTTAGTCATTATGAATAGTAACTACGGTAAAATGTTTTTACCATAGTTAAAGGTCAATCGGGTAATTAAGGGTAAATGTGATATTATAAAATTACCCTAACACTTGTCCTAATATAATTGAATGATTATATTTTACCCTAAATTGTAATTGGGTCGAAATTGAATCTAATTAAACGCACTTGTATTTGATTAAGACATTTTATTTATTTTATTTAAAGGAAAGTGAAATGTCTCACTCAAACTTTAATAATTAGATTATTTTTAATATATAGTTATACAGAATATGAATTTGATTATAAATACTAATTTGAAATATAAAATTTTTTTCTTTATCATGGTAATTTATTTTAAATTTTTAACAAAAAATTTTATTACCTTAAAAGCTTGTACATTAATGATGTAGAAATTATTTATTTAGAAAAAAATCAATAATATAGTTTTTTTTAAATAATAATATCTATAAAAAGGACTAGAAACATGACCAAAATTTATTGGTCAAGTATATATATACCCTAATAATCCAAGGGTCGATTTTTGGACCATTTTGAGCCTTATAAAACCGATTAGAACATTTATATTATTTTATTTTAAATGATGTCAAAGATGTAACCATCATAATTTAATAAATATAAAAATTTAAATGTTGTTATTTTAAGATGATAAATTCTAGTAAAAATACTATTATTAAATTTATTATATTTATCTTCATCATAATATTTTATTTTTAATTTTTATGCAACGAATAAGTATACTAAATAATTATACAAAAAATGTTGTAGTAATTGTTTTATTAAGAGAAATACCAAATAAATGGTATTAAAAATATTAAAATAAATAATATATGAACAAATTAATGTGATCCATGAAGTTTTTTTGATAAATATGACATGTTAGAAATATATTAAAAATTTTTGTTTGAACATATCTTCTGTGTGGTATTTATTTAAATTCAAATAATGAATAGTGTCAAAATTGACACTATTGATATTTTATAAAAAATAACAGATTATTAAATTATTTAAAAATCACAAAAAATATTTAAAAATTACAAATTGAAAATTATATGGTCTACAAGGTTATAAAGTATTTATTTATTGATAATTTATAACTTTATGTATGTATTTATAACAATTTAAAATTTAGAATTTTATTACCACAAATAAAATTAAATAGATTAAATAATGATAAATCAAGTTGATAAGGTTTAAAATAAATTAACAACATTTCTAAGTCTTATTAGATGAATATATTACAACCTTATCTAATCTCATCTTAGAATTGAGTCATTTTTTGTGGTTTTTAAGTGGGGTTTGAATTTATTATAAATTAATATTTCTTATGTTTCCAAAGGTGCCCCTCTCCTCCCTTATAAAAGGGCACCTCCTCCCTCTCCTCTTCACAACACTTTGAGCCTTAAAGCTCGACCAACCCCTGACCATTTCCCTTATCCACTTCCCTAGAAACATTATGGAGGTTCTGGTCTTCTCAAAAGACAAACTCTAGTCCCTTAAGAGGAATCTTAATGGAGGTGCGTCGAAGAAGAGGTAATCTCTTCTACCGATTCATTCAAGTTTATTTTTCTTAAACTTCCCCTTATTTAGTTGTTTCATTGTAAATTAATACAATAAGTATCACTAATATATTGATATTATGTTATAAATATGAAACAACCCCATTTCATCTTCAATCCATCCTATGGAAAATGAAATCACCACGCATGGGTACATACGGAATACCGTCTCCACGTCGTGGTGTAATCAGTTTTTCCAACACCACATTACTTGGATGGGTATAATGGTGTAAAGAATAAATATATATGGTTATTATAAACATAATACTTATTCTTAGATATTATATCATCCACTTAAATTCGATTCAATAATTATTGGAATGGTATCATCACTCATCCGTACGTACGGATTACCGTCTCCACGACGCGATAAAATTCATTCTCCATGTTAACCATTAATGAATGATTAAAAAGTATATATAATGAATAATAATGAAATATATGACATAATAATTCTACTGGATTTATGTATATATATGTGTTTGTGTGTGTGTTTATTTCATCTACTTAATTCCATTCAATTCAATAGGGAAATGAAAACAGCGTTCATGCATATGTACGACCTACCGTCTCCGTGAACGGTGTATTTCATTAAATTTATCGATCTATCATATATATTTGTATGCTGAATATATATAATATATAAATCATGAATTTCATTTTGGAATTATATAAATCAGGATATTAGTAATAATATCAAGAACAACAAATTGAAACACGTACGATAAATGAAACGATTTTACCCAAAACACTGATTTAACATGGAATTTAGAAAAGAAAGGGTAATATAATGTCATAAGTGAACCATATATGATATCATAAAAAATTAATATTATTATGTAATAAGTCAATGACATTATTTAAATCATTATACAGGAGGTTCGTATTCATACGAATCATTTCAAACATAAGGTAAGGGATAACTTTTCCAATCTCGTTTTTATCCAATATTGTTTATTTGTAAGTATTTACTGGGGTTATATTTATCATTCATGTCCCTGTTTTCTAAAAATGGTTTCATGTAAGTTTAAAGTCCTTTTACCCATTTATTACTTTTACTACATGGTATGTAAGGAATATTTGTTTTGTATACCATACGAGGTACTTTTTGAATTTTTTGGCAAAAGTACGAGAAGAATGTTTTTTTAACTTATACGACATGAATGGATTTTTACAGTTTCATAATTCCTTATTTTAAAATATTCAAAAAAATCCTTTTCTTTTAAAATTGCATGGAATTTTGTGAAAATAAAATTATTTTGAAGAAGAAAGGATATTTTCCTCAAGAATTCATTTCAAGTGTTTTGTCAAAACTATTTTCCGTCTATGGTGACATTATTTATTAATATGGTTCAAGTATAATGTCTCTAAGATTTAAATGGTTTCACTTTTATAATGATGAAATAATATCCATTTTTTATATGGATTATGTTATGATGGGATGATGTTTATGAAACCCATTTTATTATTTGGGTGATGATGAATGATTTATGTTTATGTTGTGGAACACGTAAGATTGATTTAATTATGAGATGGGTGGGACCTATATCTCCCTCCAATACATTGGGTAAATATTTATATCTCATGAGATAAACGTTTCTGTAATGGCAAGTTAATCCGGTTTAGTGATACAGGACTGGAACGAGGAGTGAAGTCGATTCAGTAAGGGACTTTGTCCACTAAGATGATCTTGGTAGCAATGCCTTGGATACTATGGAAATCATATCATGTGCTTAATGGTTTTCCAAAATTAAATGTTTTATTCTCATGCTATTTTATCATGATTGATGTTCTATTATGATATATGCCTTATGTACTTCCATGTTTTATTTTATTTCTCAAGATTTTGATGTTTAAACATTATGTTCATGTTTTTAAGTTTAAATGTATATGGTTTTTTTTATTTTCTCCATTATTACCCTTACTGAGAATTTGAGCTCGCCCTTTATATGTTTTCTTTTTCCCTGGATATAAAGAATGGTTTTATGTAAGAAAACAAAAGGGGAAGATCTTTATGGGAGATGTTGAAGATCTTTCACCATGATTAGAAGATTATGTTCTGAGTTTCCAAAGAAACTAAACTATTACGATCCTTGAGTGTTTTTTTTGTTATGTATTATGTATTCCGCAAAACTAATGTAATGTCAATGTATTTCAATATCCGGGTCACTAAATTTTTGATGTGTAAAAATTTTATATCATGCCTAGAGTAAAACCCTCATCCTGAAACTAACATTTGTATCAGATTTATCCAACAAGACATCATTTGGTATATATTAAATTATATTTGAAAAATCACCATTACATACTATAATATATTTTATAGTTTTATTATGTCTACATCTAGGATCAACAAGCCATATAATCCTATTCAGTCTTAGTAAATAATTATTAAAATATTATATAGAATATTACAAGGTGTTAACTAGGATTTTACCCTTTTAAAAATCCCTTTAAATCACCTATTAAATTGCTTTTATTGAAAAATTACTTTTTTACATTAAAATTTATCATAAATTTTTATCAAAAAGGGTTTTTATTGTCTTTAAAAATATATATATTACCTGAGAAGACCATTCAAAAAGATTTTTCTCAAGAACCATGGTGACAGAATTCATTGTCCATAGACTGGGTATATGAATGATATTTTGGATTCATAAAACATTGATGAAAGTATTTCAATTAAGGAATTGGTTATAAAATACTATTCAGGGTATCTAGGTTTTCTTGGATCTAATGTGAGGGTGAAAAACATGTTGTTTGGATTCTATTTCAAATGAAAAGGAGGTAATGTTAAAAGTACATTTTGACAGTTCCTAAAAGGAGGGACCAATTACTTTCTTTGATGATATCGTTAGATGAGTTTATTGAGGTTAAGGTCTGATTGATTTATTTTTAAGGCTGTTTATATCCTTTCATATAAGTTGAAGCAATTGGATACCAGGTATATATGGGTGACATTTCGTAGAGATTGAGATGGGTTTGAGAGACCTGTTATAGGATAACCTTGTCAGGTTGGCATTTTTGAAGGATGCCTTTTTAGGGTTTTCTTTATTTGAGAATTCCTATATAGGCATAAAATTTCTTTCAGATTCCCTTGTTGGTGTCTTGTTTTTTGAGGATATTTTGTGTGGTGAAGGGTGAATGAAGTTTTTTAGAATTGATTATCCTAGGTTTTTCTTATGTTAGAGGAGATTCTTATAGGGTGTATTGTTCTCTATTTAGTTAAGAGGACCACTAAGGGTGAATCATGATTAGTGCACTCTGGTGATCATGTGAGTTCCTCATATATTAGTGACCCTTGGAGGGATGTTTATGATCTTCCAAAATGGATTTGGTTATGTTAGGGTGTTGACCAACCCTTTTTTCAATGAAATATGATTCTATAGTTTGAGTTCATTTTTACTTGGGTTTTGGATGTGGGAGGATAACATTTGGATTAAAATATATTGGTCACTAGTTCTTTGATTGATTTGGGTTATCTTCTCTATTGTATAGTTGTTCTTTGTTCGGTCTAGGAAGCTAATAGATGGTGTGGATGATTATAACACCTGCATAGATGTATTTTTTAGTTCTGGATCATCATTTCAAGTCTTTGAAGGCATAAGGCACTCTTGGGTGGGGATGTTGGGTCATGTGATCAATTAAGTGTTTTTTTACTAAATGAATGGATATAATAGCATGGTTGGTTCTTCCATGCATTTTAAGATTAATATATTCTATAGTCGTGTTGACCTAGTGTTCCGATCACCAATTTAGATAATGTAATTAGAGTCATGGATCCTATTTTGGGGTTTTTTATGTGATTTTAGATACCTATAATGAGATATTAGTATTTTTATTTCATTAATGATGATGTGTTAGAAATATAGTGATCATATGACTACCCAATTTATTTGATGTTTGTTATGTGGTTGGATGATATATAGGCTATAAATCCTCTACATTAGGCCATAGTAATGGTAGATTTATCTCAGGTTTCATATTAAAACTTGATGATTGTTGTCATGTTTCTATTTAGACAAAAAAATATGAATTTAGATTTTTCATTTATTTTACTCAATCTTTTTTTCATTTGAGTTGAATAGTCTAGGAAAATATCGTGTGCATGCACACTTACAAGATAACATATGTTAGTTCTCCATTAGGGGTGCCATTCTGTGTTTTTTTTTCTCACCCATTATATGGTTACCTCAATTCTCATTCATACCTAATTCATAATTATTACAAGTTACTCAATATATTTCATTAAGGCTCAATGTTTTATGATTTATTAGGATCACCCAAGTGGTGTCTAAGGATCAAGCTAGAGTATCTCTTTATTTGAAGAGATTGGGTGTGTGATAAAACCTGTTGATAATTGTAGAACACTGTGTTCTTTATTTTCATTAATTTATTATATTTTTATATGTGATTTTTTGAGTTGATGACAAGTTTATGTCTATATAATTATTTTTAATTTTTGTGTTTCATCATTTCATTTAATGTAAACTTCTTTTGTTTCAGTTATTTATGTACGCGTACTCGGATATCAATCATGGTTATGTATTTGATTGGTTTATTTCTGATTTTATTTCACTATTATATAAGGTAGTAACCTCCCCCGCTATATCTATTTAGGTTATCTCTACTGGTCAGAAGCCTCTAGCATATTGGGAGTCATGCATGAGGCCTTATCATATGGTAGATTGGTTTTTTGGTCAAACTGAAATTTCAAGTTCTTGATAATAAAATTGTTATTTATTGTTTCCTTTCATTAATTGGGGATAATAACTGATGATACTATCCACTTTATTTCTCGATATGTATTATCATAATACTATGTTTATGTTTTCATCAAACCCATTTCATTCCCATGGGTTAATTTTTCTATAACTTATTTTTGAATGTTTTCATTTTCATAGTTAACACATATGTATGGTTTATTAATATATGGTATGTGGGTTTTTAGAGACCTAAAATGAATTGGTTAAATCATTATATCTCAATAAATGACATGTAAGGTGATGTGGAGTTAATCTAATCCACTATAGGACTCTATCCAATATAGTTTAAAGGGAATGGGGAGTGATCGTAACCAACTAAAGGAGTCTCTCAACAAATTTAATGATGGTATCAGGGGTGATTCATGAAAAATGAAATGATTTTCTTTACTTATTATTATCCCATACCCTTATTCAACATTATTCTACACATGTTACATTTTAATGGCTCTATATTATTGACATATGACTTCACACTATAATTACACATGTTTTTTGTTATGTCAAAAAATTACTCTATGTCACTCGGTAGATGGTCCCTATTTTATATGATGGTATACTGTTATTTATTATTTATAATGTTGATTATTATTTCATAACCATATTATCATCTTATTATAACTTATTACCTTCAATTTATATCTCCCATGATTTCCATTAAAATGAATTTCATCTCAGCCTTTCTTATGTTTTCATACCCATGTTCAGAAGAAGGGTACTATGTATGATATATTTACATGGGTAGCATGTGTGATAAAGATATGATAGTGATGTTTAATATTTTGCAAACTAATATTTCTAGGTATTTAATTTTGAAACAATGTAAACCTATATGTTTTAAAAGTTTTTTTCTTTAAGTTATAATTAAGGTTCTTATAATATAATGAAATATCCATATATTTTATTATGGGATCTTGTTTCTTTATGTAAAGGATATTAGAACATGTATAGTAGTAGTCATTGTGTATTTCATTGATAAATTTTTATAGAAAATGAAGAATATTCCTTTGAATATTTTTTAATACACCTACCGATTCATTTTGAAATGTTTATATTTTATTATATGACTTACTTGTTGGTATTATATGTCACTAAAAATGAAGTTTGGAAGGTTAGATTCATCATGAAAGGATGACATTGTGTGATGACATGTATGGATGGGGGTATTTACATATATGAAGATATGGGTCTAATGGTCTTATTTATAAATAGTTATATGAGCTTGGAATTGTATGAGCATTCCATTGTGGGCTCGGAATTTTTTTTATAATTCCCTTATTGTTGTGTTGTGACTTTTGGATGCCTTTTTAAGTTAGGTATTACTCAATGACAGTTTCTGTATCGGATACCAGATGATTTTTATTTGAAGGTGTTTTATTATTTTTTTAGGATAGGGGATCCCCTTATAGGTTCTCCTATTATTTATTTGGTTAAGATGGCCTCCTTGGGTTCCTTTGGAGTTGCTGAATCTATGAACCCGGGTGATTTTCCCTTGTTCTAGTTACCCATTCAGGGTCGGTTAAGATGTTTTAATAATGATGATGGTCAGTTTGGGAGTTGTTTAACCATCAATTATATATTTAATGAAACTTTTGATTGAGATGTTTATTTATCAGTTTTTTGGATATTATGGGAGAGATTTGGGATGATATTGGATTAGACATTGGCCATGAGTTTTATTTGCATCTTCTTTTACATTTTTTGGATAGTGTTAGGTTGGTCTAGGGATTAAATAAATTATTTTGATGATTTCATCCCCTTTTAGTTGTAATTTTTATCCCTAAAAGGGATTTTGAAGTGAGTGAATTAATTATATAAATATCTGGTGTGGTGGTAAGTCTTGGGATAATCATTTAGTTTTTTCGCTGAAAAAAAACTTATCCTAGATTATATGGTTATACAGAACTTCTAGGGATCAACATGTCCTCGAGTTTTGCCAAATTAGAGTTCATATCTCGAGTTCCTATCATGTTTTTGAAGTGATAAAACCCATTATATATACTCTGTTTTAGTTTTATATGCATGTGATGAGGGAATAGGTTTTACAATTCTAGTATTTTAGCATGTAATAAGTTTGGGATCTTTTTTAGATATGGTGGACGAGCCAGATATTGTGTGGCTTGTTGATCCATGTGTTAAAAATCTTTTTTTGTGGTAAAGAGTGGGTATATTTGTATCATGTTTCATATTAGAACCCAAGGGATAATGTTTTCTTTTTATTCACCCCTTAATAGTTTTTATTTAGTCTTTTAATTAGACTAATTCCAATAGATATCTTTATGATTCATTTATGATGGGCATATCATGAAAAAATTCAATTATATAAGATTCCTTATTGGCATAGCCTATTTATATTAATTTATTACCATATTTATGGGTATATAAATTATTTTTTAGACCTTGTATATTTATAATAATGGATTATACGTTTTTTGATAGCTTTGGAATAATCCTAGTGTAACATGATTTTACAGGATCACTTGGTTGGAGTGTGAGGATTGAGCTATAGTAGTTCAACGGTCATGGGGAATAGGTATGTGGTATGACTAGGTGTTAGTGTTAGAGCCTTATGTATATATTTTTATTTATTTATTATGTTTTTATATGTTATTTGACTATAAGGTGATGTTTTTATATTTATAAGATGACCATTAGTCTGTATGTTTATGTATTTCTTTGGATATTGAATGATTTTTTTTTCATTGTTTTTTATTCATACTCTAATGTCAGTTATTGTTGTGTTAATTATTGGTTTATTTACACTTTCTTTATACCCTAATTAGATGGGATGTTGTTTTATGATTTTTGGATATGGTATATAATAAGTTTATGAATTTGTAAAATCTATTTATGGATATCATATTGTTGCATTATGAACACATTCTCAGATAAAAATTATAGATTACAGTGTTGATGGTATTATTTTTCTAGGACTTTAATGTAATGGTTATTTGATTTTCAACATAGGTTATGCACACTTTGTTTTGGATTTATTTATTTTTTTATTTATATGATATTTTCCCTTTTCCCTATAGAAATAGGTATGTGTACATGCATCATTCTAGTCATGTATAATTCACATGACATGTGAATGTTTTTGAGTAATTTAACAAATTATTTATTTTTAAATGTTTAAATTTTACCCAATTATATTTATAGGGTTATTTATATAACTCATAGATTTCATTATACTCAACTAAAATATGAGTAATTATCTATGAGTAAATTCCATCTAGATCTTGTGGAAAGATTTTTCCTTGTCATGGAAAGGAAGACTATCTATTGAGTGATGCATGGAAACTTTGGTGGGTTAGGTGGGATTGGGATGACTTATGGGTATCTTGATGAAGACAAGGCTTCAAGAGATATGTTTTTATTGTAATCTAGTTTCCTTTATAATAGGTATTTTTGGATGATTTCACTTTATGTGGTAAGGGTGTTTTTTTAAAACCCTTTTAGATGAGGGGTTGGTTCCAAACATGTATTATCTAGTGAGTATTGTAGTGGTGGAACAAGGTATTGTTGTCTTCTAGAGGGAATACTTAGGTATAGTTCTATGTTTTCTTAGAGCCAACTATAGCAGTATCTTATCACCAGGTGGAATTTTTATTGTGTGGGTTAAATTTTCTTTGGAAGTGGAGTTCTATTAGTGATCATAGTTTTATGGTTGGACAATGATGGGGGGTTTTGTTGGAAATATAATATGTTTTTTTCTTTATGTGATGTGATTGGAGCATGGATTGGGTATATAGTGTTTTAAAATGATTCTTGTGTGGAAGTTGGTCATGTGGTTAATCTTTTCCTAAGGGAGAAACATTATTTTTATCTAAGAGTGCCTAGGGTTCTCCATCATGTTATAATAATCTTGGGTGAGGATAATGATCCAGGGGTTTATGTACCTTATATGTGGTTCATTGAGGCTTGGATCATGTGAATTTGAGAGACTATGACTAGTTCTTGGAAAACAACTCTTCTATGAGGAGGAGAGTGGTGGTTAGGTTGTATTTTTATAAATTTAAATGTTGTGTAAGGGGAGGATTATGATGTGGAATTCACCATAGGTCATAGGATATTATGGTCCTTAATTTTTGATTTTTTTTATCATGGGGATATCGTTCTAGGGGATCTAAGGATAGGTAATGTTTTAAATTTTATGCTTAGTCAGTCACTTATAGTAATTTAATTTAGTGATGGATGGTGTGTAAGCTATCGAGGATGGTGTTCTAGTTAAGGGATGGAAATATGGATACTTTTATGGTGAGGAGAATAAAATCTTTCAAAGATTAATAACCCTCACATTAGAGATTTATTGGAACTATGACACCATTTTGTGGATGGTTTGGTTGGTATTATTTGCGTCAATGATCGGTGTGATAGCATGGTGGTTGGTTGACCATCAGGTATTCTCAAGGAAGATAAGTATTATAATATAGATATTTTCCTAAATTGTGTCGTGATGTGTTGAGAAAATCAATTTATTTTTTGAATTTTTTTCACATTAGTTTTTTCAGAGAGAAAAGTAATTTCTCATATTAAATAAACGTGGATAATTTTTCTGGTCAATTTATTGGTCTAGGAATCGGATTTTTAACATAGGATTTGAGTTTGGTGGAATTTCTAGTGGCTCTCTTTTTCATGGAATTTTAATATTTCATTTATTATATATTAATTAATCCAGAATATTCCAACAAAAATATATTCTATTCAAAGTGTAAAATTAAAATTTTGACACTTTGGTTGAATCAATAAAGGGGTTTCCTTGTGCAAGTTTAAGCCCTTCGCAATTATGAGATCCTATATTTGACCCACATTCCTTTTTTCCTTTTTTAGTTTATTTTATTACTCATTTCATTTAATATAATTTTTTTAATCTCTACCCCCCCTCTTGATTATAGGGAACACCAATAGTCGATCAACTGTATTCAATACCTTCAGTAAACAGAGAATGGTAGAGGGAGATAGGAGAGGATCCACCACGGTTCATCCATGGTGGTAGATCAGGCTGACTTGGGTTCCTAGAATGGATCTAGGATCAAAGATTAATCATTTTCCACCTTGATCTAGGAATTTTTTTTTGTTATCAATAAAATCCCTAACTTTATTTGTATTTAATTTGGATAATTTATTTTTTGTTTTTCAGGATTCTAAGACAGCCCCAATGTGGTTTTTTCGAATAAAAAAGGTTTTTAGGTTATTGTAAGAAGTTTTCTCTTCATGAAAACCCAATTGTACACAATGTGATTCTGGAACATGTGTTTTCTTTTCTTATTTTTGGGTGTGAATTTATTTACGAATTTCAAATGAAATGTATGTTTAGGACACATCATGGCCACATGGGTTGTGGTTGAGGGCATGACCAGACATCCCTGGAGGGGGTATATGGTTGTGTAAGTCACATGAAAATATACCTTCTAGATTGCATAGCCAATGTCCACATTGTGTACTTATCATGACCCCATGTAGGGTATATTTCTAGGTACCCCATGTTAGAAACACACCATGTGTGTTCAATACAAAGCGTGTAGTTGGGAAAAGTGCACGCTATGTGGGAAGTGGATCTTGACCAAGGGGAATGGTTTGGGGTATATGTCCTATACATTATGTACCCACTGTATACAACATAATTGATTTTTTATTTCCCTTTTTCTTATTTTAGTGTCAAAATTTGACATGTGAGTTGTAAAATCCTAACCCTAACCTCTATAACCGAGCTGGAAGGTCACATGACCTTGTGAACACCTCCCTATATGCATGAGGATATCAAATAGAACCCAGGGTTTGAGTCCAATAGTGGGGAGTTTGTACCTTCATTATCATGTCATTAGATCAATAATATAGAATAATTAACATAAAAAATGATTACTGTGAATGTGTAGAATAATTGAATAAATAGAATACTTTTCAAATAAATTAATCATATCACAAAATTTGAAACCTATCCAAAGAAAATAATGAAGATAAATAAATAAATTATAAACTAAAATTCCCCCAAGTGTTTTTCATATCTCATCACCAGCTCCATGATCCTCATCTCAGCAGTCCACCACAGGGCCCTCTCCCTTCGCTAGATCTCTCATGAAATCAATAAGTTCACTGAAATTCCTAACTACTATGTGAGTAAAAGACTATATAGGACACCACCAATGATTACTTAACCTTATGTTCTCAATAAGACATGATCTATAATATCACATCCTTAAACATTACTTATTCTTTAGTTAAGTCAATAATTTAACTTTCGTTTACATTGAGTATCTTTTCATGATTTGAACTTTGCATAATTTTCCCCTAACTCATACATAACAAATTTAATATTAAAAATTAAATAGTTTAACTCAAAATCCATTTCTTTTATAAATAAGACAACTTTTAAAAATAAACATTGTTTTTTTACATGTTCAAACGTCATAAATTTTCCATGATCCCATCCTTGACTCTATTCTCCTGTAAATCCAATGAAAAACATTTCAAATCTTGGTATGAACATAAAAACTCAGTAAGGGATCCGTAAAGAAGAAAAACTATTATCCTTATGAAAATATGTAAACAATTAATAATTTATCATAAATTAACACTTTTCACCTTTAATAAGTAGTAAATACTCTTCACTGAATATAAGCATGTTGCATACGATTTTTGTAATCAATAGATTACCATAAAACCCACAAAAATCACAAAAAATATATAAAGGTAACTTGGGACATAATCATACATAAATGGAATAACCATAAGGTCAACTTAATCACCTATCACATAATGGTATAGCCATATGGCCGACTTCTATAGCCAATGCATTGGAGGTTATAACATAACCACCCATCCTAGGTTTATCACGGAACCACCTATCTTTGGTTTATCACATAACCACTTATCTTTGGTTCATCATGTAAACACCAATAAAATTTCCAAGTACGATTAAATAATTATAACACATAAAATATTTCAATTTTCATCATTTCATTCTAAAATTTCATTTTTAATTATAAGAAATCATTTGAATATATTGAAATATTCAATCCATTTCCAAAAACCATTTAAAACATTTAATAAAGAGACTTTTAAATCAAAGTGTCTCATACCACTTTGAAACTTCTGAAATAAATTAGCATTTTAAAACATTCATGTACATATAAATAAATTTATAAAAAACATTTTGAAAACATGGACATGAAATAGAAGGATTTAGAATAATAAATCTTCAAAACATTAAAATGTGATATTTTAGTTAAAGAGTCCCTTACCACTAGAGAAACACTTGAATAAAAATAATTAAGAAATAACATTAAATATAACCTTAGATGTCATGAGAATATAATAATTCAAGATATAACATATAAAAATGGTTTTATATAGCCCTTATAGAATAATAAATATGCATAACATGAAGATATGTCTCAATAAAAAGATATTGAGATGAAGTCCCTTACAAAGATCGTATCATTAGATTAAGGATAAATAAATGATAAAATTAAGTGTGAAAAATATAAATACAACCAATATAAGTGGATATTCAGTTTAAAATGATTAGAGTTCATTCACATATATTCTTTGAAGAACAAAACCAATTACATGGATATTTAACTCAATGAATTGATATTGAGTTAAGATTTCCCTTACCTTGAGTTGACTTGTCTTGTATGTTATTTATTTTCATGAATAATAAACTTTGGTCAATTTATAATTTCATGAGAACCCTTTTCAAGTTTATAATTCCTTTTATATCACTTATTACTATATTATAAAAATTACATAACTATTTAAGTTCTTATCAGACGTTTTATCGATATTCGGTACTTGAGTCAAAAATGAACTTGTTTTAAGGTAAATTTTCCATGGGGACAAAATTACATCATATGTAGAATAGTATTCATGGTTTAAATATCATATGTATCCATTATATAAGTATTTATAATAATCCATAAATTTTGGTGATTATAAATCAAATGCACCGTTTATGGAGACCGTAGGTCGTACGTACGCATGAAGGCTACTTTTATTTCTCTATCATATTAAAAGAATAATAATTAAATGATATAAATTTATATTATAATACCATTATTATATAAATATCATATATGTATCATAGTTTTAGTAAAACCATCCTTTATATATTCCATGTATAGCGGGAACGAGTCGTGTCTCTTTAAGGGGAAGGTAGCCCACACTTCCTCAAATGAAATTATCGTATTTACACAACATAGAAAGAATATATGTATGTTATAAATACAAGTTACAAAATTATATATACAGTATAAATATATATCATATTTAAAATTATTTTCTATTATAATGGCCACCATTATAGGTGGTAGGGGTAAATTGAACAATCATCGTTTCGTGAAGTAGTACTTCGTTACTCAAAAAAATAGTATGTTCGTCACACATTAAATGAAAGTGTTTGTAATTATAGATTGAAGAATTATAATAAAAAAAAACTGGTATATTTAGGATACTATTTTTTTATTTAATCATAGAATAATATGCATTTAGGGAGTGGATAATTTAAATGAAACTAAAAATCATGAGAGAAGGTGTTACCTCTTAATCAGATAACTTCTTTTGGTTTATACCAAAAGGATTCCTTGGGAGGATTTCTTCTATAAGGTAGGATTATAGGATTATTTTAGGGATTATAGGAAGAGTTTTTTCATGTATTGTATAAATATAAGTGTTCTTTATGTGTGAGTATTAAAGAAGAGAGGCAACCTTTTTATAGGAGAGGGAAGTGGCACCCTTGGAAAATCTTAAATTCTTAAATTAATATAAATTAATTTTTTTAATTAAAATGGCTCCAACTTGAGATATGTCAAAGATAAGATAAGGATTTTTCTAAATACTCTCATTCATCTATTTTTTAGACATTTATTGCTTATATTTTAAAACTTATCATTTCATTTTACACTTAATTATTCTCTTTTTATTTTAATTATGGTAACAACATTTTAATTATTGGGAGAATATTAATTTTAATTATATGGGGTAGATTTCCAATAATTGGAAAATAATGAAATTTTATACATTATAATAGTAAATTATATATTTTAAAATATTTTTAGGGTTTTAAAATAACTTAATAAATTACTATTTTATAAAACGTCAATTATGTCAATTTTTACACAATTCATTTTATTGAATTTAAATAAAATCTAAAAAGAGAGATAACTTCAAAAAATCTATTTAATAGTCTTATAACATGCCATATTCACTTATAAATTTTTTTTATGACATAAATTATGTCAAATGATATTTATTTTAATATTTATAATTTCATTTATCTGATTTCTTCATTTATAAAGTAATCACTGCATCATCATTGTGTCCTAATTAATGTTAATTATTTAATATATATATATATATATAAATTATAAATAAAATATCATGACTTAGAAAATATTTTTATATTTATAACTGATATTTATAGACTAAGATTTCACTTATATAAACCTATATTAAAATTGTTGTAGTAAGAACATATATATTTATATCATATTTTCCTTTACTTTAAATTAAAAGTTATATGTGTCATAATCACACCTAAGTGGATTCTAAAGGACAAATTTTCATCCCAAGGGTGGTATTGATCGGCCATATCTCATTAAATATTATGAGGACAAGTGTTAGGGTAGTTTCATATTATTATAATATTATATTTACCCTTATTTACATGATTTACCCTTTCACGAGGGTAAATAAAAATAATTACTAAAGTTACTATTAATCATGTACAAAAATAAAAGATATCTATTTACATAATTTGAACCTTATGATTCTAAATATTTAATCCATTTTTAAAAATTCAAAACATATAAGTTTCATTAATGAATTTAAAACTAATTCCCATTGTCAAAATGAGAAAATGGGTTTTTAAAAGTAAAAACCACCAAAATATTGACATGTGTTTCAAACTAATTTCAATTTGAAATAACCTCCAATGACAAAAATTGGATTAAATGATAAAAAAATCCAATTTTAATTTAAAACAAATTAAATATATAATCTAAAAATATAAATTAATTTGACGAAAATGCAGTTTTGAATTAAAATGTAGTATTTTTTCACTGTTCCATAGAATATGAATTTTTTCAGAAATATACCAAAATATCAACCAAAGTAAATTTTAATGTCCCTATTCAAAATAATAAGTTTATTTTTTTAAATATAAATTATAAACTCCTAAAAAAAATATTTTAAATGGGTTCTCCATCAAAACTCAGTAAAAAAAATTTGAAAAATACTTGTTTTATGCTTCAAATTGATTTTATTCTTATATATTGTCTAGAAAACATATAATATAAATTTTTATCTTCACAATAAGTTTATATTTCATTAATATAGTCCAAAAATAGTGATATGATTTTATAAACACAATTATTCTAATTTAAATAGGTTTTTATAAAAACATTTCCTTTATATCCAATTGGTTTTTATTTTCATTTCTTATTAATTTGGTTACCAATAAATAATTATATAAGCATGTCTAAACCATATTTTAATAATTTAGTTAGTACTGTTTATTACCTACATCCCAATGTCTAGGTTATAATGGTAACATTTAAATAATAATATTTAGTTGTTTGTTTAAGATTGGTGTAGGGTATAATGTATGATATAGGACATAGTGTTTCTTTTATAAAACTCAGGATGATACACCCCACCCCTTTAATAAATTTCATCCACACAATTCGAATTTGGGGTCGGTAATTAGGGTATGACTTTTTAAAATACCTTTATTACAATCCCACATTATTAAAAGGGTTAATAAAACTACTACTTTAAAATAAATAAAGATAGGTATAAAGATCACCTGAGATCACACATACAAATATTACATGTAGCAAAACATTGATATGAAAGAAAAACGAAGTTTAATATTCTATTGAAGAGTGTTTAAAAACATGATCAAGAGAAATTTAATAATCCAAAAACCATAAACTTTTGATGAGTTAAACGGTCTTTGATTTCACAGTAGGAAAAGTAAACGGAACATGTTTTTTTAGATCATTTTAATAAAGTTGAGGAATTTATATACGAGCTTCACTAAGAACATAAGGAAATATGGTTACTTATCAAGTAGAGTTTTATCCTTTAATAAATTTCTACCACAAATTCAAATTTTCTCCAAATGATGATTATTTAACATAACTTGGTCGCACCTGAAGCACAAGAATGAACTTATAGAGAATCACATTATCCAAAAAAGATTAACTATCTATTAATCATGTCTAGAAATATTAACCAAAACCAAAAAGGTTAGGATAAAATCATATAATTCCCCTAAAATAATAAACCATTGTATGAAGAACAACTACTTTTAATCTCAAAAATTCAACAGTAATATCCAAAGTTCAACAGAGACCATTTGATAAATAATTGTCCTTAACATTACTCAAAATAATCAAAACTAAAATTGAAACCCAAAATTTAGAAGGATTTGATAACATATCCTTCCAAGATAAATTGTAGAATTTACCTCCAAATAAAATCAAACACTCTTAATTTCTCATACAAAATATTAATTAACCTAATCATATTTTCTTCAATATAGGTTAATCATTTCCATAAATAACCTGAATAACCATAAGTCCTCTACAAAAACATATATTATTCAAAAATAAAATTCAACCATTACTACTCAAATAAAATACCATTGTATTCTATTTTCCATAGGCATATAGGGTTCCCAAAATAGAGAATGTATTCCAAAATAACATGTATCACTCAATCCCCATACCATTTTCCAAGACAAAGGATATCTGTTTGATAAAACATAAGTTCCTAAGACCAACTTCATCTTATTACATATACTAGTTTAACTAAATTGAAAAAATCTTACTAACCAGGGACTTCACATAGGCCAGTGGTAGGTGATTCACCCAAACCATCCTTCAGGTGTGGGTTCGATTCCAGTAGCCTTACTAGTCGCGACTAGTTTTCACCCATCTTATAGGCTTTCCTTTTTCTAAAACTATTCAATTCTCATAATATTCAAAAAAATATTATAAAGACCACAAAAATAACTATAACATGTTTTAAACTCAAATTTTATTTCATACCTCACATTTTTCATCCCAAAAACTAATAACCCATAATTTCCTCAAAGGTGAACTTCTCCAAAAATACCACTAATCACCTTAATATTTCAGATCATAAAGCCTCAAAAGGTGTTTCTAATATATTAAACATATGATAAACCTTAAAATTATAAACATCTGATTATATCTCTAACTTTTAAGAAAACTTCTTAATCTCCAAAGGTGCATAAACCATCCTTTGATACCAACTATAAGGCCCCAGCATTAAGCATCACTTATTATTGAGTTAAGTAAATAATTTGACTTTTATTTACATTGAGGATCATTAAAGGTGTAACACCCCAAGCTTCTACGGTACGTTTCCCTTCGAATAATGCGATAGCGTGTGTTGTACGCAACCTCGAGTTCTAACACACACCACAACTAATTAAACTAGTCGTTGTAAATAGTAATACCTACTTTTTGAAATCATATATATTTTATATTTCAAAATGGACTTCATTTTTGGATTCGGAATATCGAAATTATCCTAGGGTGAAATTTTGGTACTTTTCGGATAACTTTTATATTTTGATGAATAGTGAAAATTACTAAATTTTAATTAAAAACAACTTTTTTAATCAAAATAAGTAATAGTGATAAATTATGAATTTGAGTGGTTTTAAAGTATATTTAGAATATATTTTTACCATTTAATATAATCTTGGTCATTGGACATAATTTTACAATTAAACCGAACATAAACAAGTGTCAATCTTTTGATAGTTATTATCTCTTAAAAACACGCTTTTTGTTTTGACAGCGGGAATTAATTTTAAATTAATTTCTGCCACTTCTGTGTTTTGAATTTAGAAAAATGGATTCCATATTTGGAATCAGGATGTTCAAATTGTGTAAATAGGTAACTTTTATTTTTAGACATTTTGAATAATTACTGTGGTAAATATTTTATTTACCATGGTTAAGGGTAAATCCGGTAAATAAGGGTTAAAAAATAATATTATAATAATACTAAATTACCCTAAAACGTGTCTTAACCCTATTGGTTGATACATGGTCGACCATGGGAATATTTGGGTCTATTTTGGGACCCCATGGATCCACTTGTAAGTGATAATGACACATTATATTAATAAAGCTAAAATAAAAATAAAAATGGCATAAGCTTACATCTTTTAGAAGAACAATTTTTACATAGGGTTATACATGTTGGATTTTCGATTATAAATATTCATTAGAAAGCTAAAATGATTTCCTACATGATGATATTTTATTTATAATTTGTAGACATCAAATAAGTTAAATTATTAATGACACAATAATGATGCAATGTTTACCTCATTAATAAATCATTTAAATAAATAAGATTATAATGATTAAAATATTATCTAAAACCTGTCCAATTCTTATTGGTTGATGTTATTTAGAATATGAGTCATCTTATCTTCGACCTCAATGATTTTTGGACCATTATAAACCGAATACAAATATATTATAAAGTAATACTTTCACACTTTCCTAAAGAGCCCCTCCTCTCCCTTATAAAAGGAGACCACTTCTACTCATTCCTCACACCTCTCAAGCCACTTGGCTCGTCCAAACTCTGCCCAACTAAGCTCCCCACATCCCTCTCCTCCTCCTTGAAGCTTCCCCTTAGGCAGAAAGCATTTCAAGAAGTCCTTTGGTTCCAACCAAAGTCAGTTACCTAAATTAAAGGTAACGATTTCTCTTAAATTATTTTCATTTATTTTGCTTCTTCAACCCCCAAACTCTTTTTATTTCCTTTCTTTTGTAACAACACCAGTATCCACAATATACTAGTATGTTGTTATAAGAAGGATTCAAACTACACATACACACAACTCCATCTAATGGATGATGAACATAATGTTTCTGTGGATGGAAAACTAACGCCTCACGAAACGATGATTGTTCAAAAACATCTTACCGCCTCTCATGGTGGCCATTATGATGGAACTGTAATTAAATATGATATTAATGATATATATTTTATATATAAGCTTCTGTAATTCCATTTTATTTCATACCATTATTCGTTTCATGTTGTATATACATACGATAATTTCATTTGAGGAAGTGCGGACTACCGCCCCCTTAAAATGATATGACTCGTTCATACCACACATGGAACGTATAAAGGATGGTGTTAATGAACTTAAGTAACATATATAAAATATTATATTATACTGGAATAGTAATATACCTATGTATCATTTGGATTCAATTCTTTTAAAATAAAAATTAAATGGAAGTAGCGTTCGTGCGTACGTACGGACTACCGTCTCCACGAACGCGATGAGATTCATTCTCCATCGTATCCATTCAAGTATAATTATCATTTTATGATTTAAAAATGATGTTTAAGGACTTAATACCATTCTGGATTTGAATAATATACAACCTATCCTTTACAAACATGTCTTACGTAACAAAACATACAAAAGCAAACGAGTAAGTTAACACCCGAAACAACGATAATACTAAGATGTTATTAACAAATCAATGTTAAAAGATCATATATGATATCATATTAATATATATGATTCTTGTATAATTTAATAACAATTATTTCACCATTATACAGGAGGTTAACCTACCCCAACCAAGGAAAAGTACAAGGTAAGGGTTATTTCACAATCTCTTCATTATCCGAGGTTGTATTATACGTAATAATCTACTGGGATCTCTTTATCATCCACATCCATGTTTCTTAGAAATGTATTTCAAAACATTTTTACTATTTACAAGAATATGGGTTAAAGTCATTTATACCCTTGTTTGACTTTTTATAAGAGGTTTATAAAGGAATCTTTCCGTCGTTTTCAAAACAAGGTCCTTTTTAACCTTTTCGACAGAATTGAGGTAAGAATGTTTTTTTTAACTTATACGGCGGGTGCGGTTATTTTACGCCGTTATAAAATCTTCAAAGATTTCCTTACAAGCTTATAAGAATATTTTCAAAGAAAATGTTTTATTTTATATGGATCTTAAATGATTTCAAAATAAAAGGAGATATTTCTTTAAAAAGAATTTTGATTTCATCTATGTCAACATCCTTTGATGGATTTTAAGATTATTTGAAGTTGATTTATTATGATACAAAACTTCTATATTGTATTGAAGGTTTTGTGATATGTTTGACTATGGATGTGCTATTTTTATACCATTCATAGTTTATGGTGAAATTATTGACATTTCGTATGCTAGTTTTAATACGAATGTTTATGTTATGTTTAAACCTTTTCATATGGGAATGCATTGGACTTAATAAGTGACGGGTGGAGCCCGCTTTAGCTCCTCGATGCATCGGTAGGTCTCATGAGACAAACTAGTGTCTTGGCACAAGGCCTTGACAAAATCTTATTTGTAGTCTTGGCACGAGGCCTTGGCTATGTGGTTATGATAGTCTGGCATTATGCATTCCAACATTATGAAAGTGGTTATTGATTTTTGAATGTGATTATTCGATTAGTAGAATATCCATGTGAATAAGTAAATGGAATTATTTCATTTTATTTATGCCATACCATGTTGAATGTTCATGTTTAAAAGGCTTTTGTTTTAGTTATACATTGCCTTAAATGTTTATTCTTATTTATGAAAGTTTTCGCTATATTGTTATCCTTACTGGGCATTTGAGCTCACCCCTTTTCTATGTTTTATTTTTCCCAGGTAGTGAAGAAGTAAATTATGAATGACTTGCAGGGATATTATGAGGGGTTAATAGTGTGGATATGAAGACTTTGTTGTTGTAGTAGTATTTTTTTCACTTTGAAATGTAATGTAAAACTTTATGTTTATATCTAGTGTTTCCAAGGCTACTAAACCAATCGGTCTTTCGGGATTTGATCTTTCTTGTGATCATGTCAATGTTATGTAATTAATGCACCGACTCTGGGTAGCTGGGGTCGGGGCGTTACAGTTGGTATCAGAGGAGGTTTAGTACAAACCTTGGAAGCTAGATTTAGATAAACTCTGATTAGAGCACGTAGACTTAAGATGAACTTTGAGGATTAGTATAGAAGAACTTCCTAGAATTTTGGTATTGTAGAGATTTTGTGAGTTTTCCGAGAAATACATCCCTGTCTGGATACGAGCAGGTAGAGGCGGCTCTGGCACAGATGTACCTAGGGGTAAAACCCGAAAACACCGCTTTGAGCTAGACTCGAACGGGAACTGGTGCACGACAATGGGCCTTGCTGCACTCTTGGTTACGACACTCCCGGGGGATATGCTTAGGATAACTCTCACTATCTTTACAAATCATTATGAAGGGTTTATGAGTATATACTTCCTCAAAGAAAACATTTTTATGATTATGGATTATATCCATAAATAGTTCAATTTATGTTAAGTGTTTTATAAGTATGGGATTATGTATTTTGATTCATAAAATGATCTAGTTTATGCCATTGTTTAGAAATGGCGCCTAGTGGAAGAAATGGAAACCGTATCAATGCACGCACTCCATGTAGGGATTGCCCTCCTACTCAAGATAATTATAGTGGGGCTGGTGATGCAACTGGTGCCGATCAGCTAATCACCATACTGGGACAACTTACTCAGGTCATGAATAATAACCTTACCCGTATGGAGCACCCTGATCCGCAGCGTGGAGGATCAATGTTAGATCGATTCATGAGGCAACAACCACCAACGTTAAATGGGAATACAAATCCCTTAGTAGCTGAGCAATGGATATTTTCCCTAGAGAAAATATTTCAGGCTTTGGGGAGCAGTGAAAGGGAAAAAGTTATCATGGCAGTTTACCGCCTCACTGGAGATGCTGATCAATGGTGGTCATTGATTCAAAACATGAAGGAAGATGATGAAGTATCAAACATGGAATGGAGGGAGTTTAAAGATCTGTTTTTAGAAAAATACTTTCCTCGCGACCATCGAGCAGATATGGAAAGACAATTTCTGAGTCTAAGACAAAAGGAGGATGAGAATGTCACAAAGTATGAGGCTAACTTTACAAGGTTAGCGAGGTACGCTGGTGATTATATTCGCAACCCAAGAAGTAAGATTGATCGTTTCTTTTATGGGTTAAAACCATTTCTCCGTCGAGCATTAGTCTCACAATCCTTTTCGTCGTACGAAGACATTGTCTCATGTGCTATCAAGACCGAAAAAGAATTCTCTAAGTCTTATGACTTTAAAGCGAAGCAAGAGAAGAAGAGACCTGCTGATCAATCTGGGAATGGAAATAAGGGGAAGAAGGGAAAGTTTGAATATCCATATTGTGGTAAGTGCGGGAAGAAACACCCCGGTGCTTGCCTGAAGGGAATGGGAGTCTGTTACAAGTGTGGTGAAAAAGGCCACCAAGCTCATGATTGCAAGGGGAAGAAGGAAGCTACCAACGTTCAGTGCTACAATTGCAGGGAGATGGGGCATTATGCAAATGCATGTCCTAAGCGTCAGGAGGACTTACCTCAGAAAAGTCCAAGGGATCAAGGCAAGGCTTATGCTATCACTACTGCTGAGGTAGAAGCTCCGAAAGACGTGGTGGCAGGTAATTTAATGGTTTCCTCAAGTTTAGCAAATGCATTATTTGATTCTGGATCATCGCATTGTTTCATATCTTCCCAGTTTTCTAAGAAAATTAGATATTTCCAATTTGATTTAATAAGGGAGTTGTCAGTTAAAACTCCTAAGGGAAGTATCATTGCAACAAAGTTTTGTGAATCAGTTCCCATTAGAGCACATAAATTTTCTTTATCTGCTGATCTCATCGTCATACCTATGATTGAGTTTGATATAATCCTCGGTATGGACTGGCTTTCAGACTATGATGCGAAGATTTATTGTAAGAAGAAAGAGGTTACGATTCTTGATGATAATGATAAGGAACACCTTATTTTTAGAGCAGAATCGTCACCACCTAATTCTTATTTAGATCCACCCCCAGTAGCTCAACTAAATTCAATTATTGGGGAGGAAGAGAATGAAATAACTGCGGGTGAGGAAAGGAATGTTCAAATAGAGGATGTACCTGTTGTGAAAGAATTTGTAGACGTATTTCCAGAAGATTTACCTGGACATCCTCCAGAACGAGAAGTTGAGTTTTCCATTGATTTGATTCCTGGATCAAGGCCTATATCGAAGACCCCTTATAGAATGGCCACTGTAGAGTTAGTCGAACTAAAGAAGCAACTAGAGGAATTGAGTAATAAGGGATTTATTCGCCCTAGTGTTTCTCCATGGGGAGCCCCTGTTCTTTTTGTTAAAAAGAAAGATGGATCTATGAGGTTATGTATCGACTACAGGGAGATCAATGCTATAACGATAAAGAACAAGTATCCCCTACCTCGTATTGATGATTTATTTGACCAACTGCATGGAGCTCAATACATTTCAAAGATTGAACTTCGATCTGAATACCATCAGTTGTGTGTGAAGAAGGAAGACATTCCGAAGACAGCATTTCGAACCAGGTACGGGCATTACGAGTTTACTGTAATGCCGTTTGGATTGACTAATGCACCCTCTGTATTCATGGATCTGATGAATAGAGTTTTCAAGGAGTATCTCGATGAATTTGTGGTGGTATTTATTGATGATATCTTGGTATACTCCAAAACCTACGAAGATCATGAAAATCACTTGCGCATTATCTTGAAGACTCTGAGGAGGCATGAATTATATGGGAAGTTTAGCAAGTGTGAATTCTGGCTTCAGGAGATTTCTTTTCTTGGCCATATTGTCTCTAAAGATGGAATCTATGTTGATCCTTCTAAGACCAAGGCAATCCAAGAATGGCCAGCACCTACGAGTATAACTGAGGTACGTAGTTTTATTGGCTTGGCAGGTTATTATCGACGTTTCGTCCAGAATTTTGCCCGATTGGCTAACCCATTAACGAAGCTCACACGTAAAGGGGTTAAATTTTTTTGGACAAAAGAGTGTGAGGAATGTTTCAAAGAACTGAAGAGAAGATTAGTCAATGCTCCTATATTGACTCTACCATCGGGGAATGATGGGTTCGTTATTTATAGTGATGCATCAAAGAAAGGACTTGGTTGTGTCCTTATGCAGAATGATAGAGTTATTGCCTATGCATCACGACAGTTGAAAATTCATGAACAAAACTATCCTACTCATGATCTTGAGTTAGCAGCTGTGATCTTTGCTTTGAAGATATGGAGGCACTACCTCTATGGTGAAAAATGTGAGATTTATACTGATCACAAGAGTTTGAAGTATATTTTCTCACAAAAAGAACTCAACATGAAGCAAAGGAGATGGCTTGAATTACTCAAGGATTATGATTGTACGATACACTACCACCCGGGGAAGGCAAACAAGGTGGAAGATGCTTTGAGCAGAAAAGACCATGGAGTTTTGAACATGATGAGAATTGAAAGGGATCCAATTTTCATGGATCTAGTGAAGATGGACATGGGAATAACCAGGGAAGGTGAAACATCAATGCTTTTTCAAATGGTTGCCAAACCATCTTTACTAGAAAGGATTAAGAGTTCTCAGACCAATGATGAAGAATTTCAGAAGAAGATTAAAGTTGTGAATGATGGGAGATTGAGAGACTTTGTGTATGAAGATGGAACTTTGAAATTTGGAAAGAGACTTTGTGTTCCCGATTTACCTGATCTGAAAAGGGAATTACTGGATGATTCTCATAGTTCCAATTTCTCTATACACCCTGGGAGCACCAAAATGTATAGAGATTTGAAGGAACATTTTTGGTGGGACAACATGAAGAGGGAGATTGCTGATTTTGTATCAAGATGTATGGTTTGTCAACAAGTGAAATCTGGAAGGCAACAGCCTGGAGGAGTCATGCAACCTCTTCCCATACCGGAGTGGAAATGGGACAATATTACGATGGACTTTGTCATGGGGCTACCAAAGACTCCTAGAAGGAACGATGCAATATGGGTTATTGTTGATAGTCTTACCAAGTCAGCACATTTTCTTGCTATAAGAGAAGATCTACCCCCGGAACGTCTAGCAAGACTATATATTAATGAAGTTGTGAGACTTCATGGAGTAACCCTATCAATTGTTTCGGATCGTGATCCCCGTTTTACTTCAAGGTTTTGGAAAAGTCTTCAGAAATCCCTGGATACTGAACTTCATTTGAGCACTGCTTACCACCCTCAGACAGACGGACAATCAGAACGGACTATTCAGACCTTAGAAGACATGTTGAGATCTTGCTCACTTGATTTTCAGGGTATGTGGGATCAATATTTACCACTGGTAGAATTTTCCTATAACAATAGCTTCCATTCGAGTATTCAGATGGCACCATATGAAGCGTTATATGGAAAGAGATGTCGTACACCAACCTGTTGGGATGACGTTGGTGAAAGAAAACTTGTAGGCCCAGAACTGGTGGAGGAAACGGTGGAAAAGGTGAAGGTAATCCAAAATCACATCAAAGCAGCTCAAAGTAGGCAGAAGAGCTATGCTGATATTCGAAGGAAGGATTTGGAATTTCAAGTCGGTGATCATGTTTTTCTGAAGGTATCTCCATGGAAGGGAGTCATACGTTTTGGTAAGAAAGGTAAATTGAGTCCCAGGTACATCGGACCTTTCGAAATTCTAAAACGAATTGGGGTTGTAGCTTACCGATTGGCAATGCCGCCAAGTCTCTCCAAAGTTCACGATGTGTTCCACGTATCTCTGTTGAGGAAATACATGCCTGACCCAACGCATGTACTCACCTATGAGGAATTAGAACTGGAACCCGATCTTTCCTATTGTGAAGAGCCCGTCAGGATTCTTGATACAAGAGAACAAGTACTGAGAAACCGGACGACGCGTCTGGTAAAAGTTTTGTGGAGAAATCATAAGATGGAAGAGGCAACGTGGGAACCCGAGGAACTTATGATGAAGAACCACCCGAGTCTTTTTATGCAGTAATACCCTAGAAATTGCAAGGACACAATTATTTGAAGGAGGGGAGAATGTAACACCCCAAGCTTCTACGGTACGTTTCCCTTCGAATAATGCGATAGCGTGTGTTGTACGCAACCTCGAGTTCTAACACACACCACAACTAATTAAACTAGCCGTTGTAAATAGTAATACCTACTTTTTGAAATCATATATATTTTATATTTCAAAATGGACTTCATTTTTGGATTCGGAATATCGAAATTATCCTAGGGTGAAATTTTGGTACTTTTCGGATAACTTTTATATTTTGATGAATAGTGAAAATTACTAAATTTTAATTAAAAACAACTTTTTTAATCAAAATAAGTAATAGTGATAAATTATGAATTTGAGTGGTTTTAAAGTATATTTAGAATATATTTTTACCATTTAATATAATCTTGGTCATTGGACATAATTTTACAATTAAACCGAACATAAACAAGTGTCAATCTTTTGATAGTTATTATCTCTTAAAAACACGCTTTTTGTTTTGACAGCGGGAATTAATTTTAAATTAATTTCTGCCACTTCTGTGTTTTGAATTTAGAAAAATGGATTCCATATTTGGAATCAGGATGTTCAAATTTTGTAAATAGGTAACTTTTATTTTTAGACATTTTGAATAATTACTGCGGTAAATATTTTATTTACCATGGTTAAGGGTAAATCCGGTAAATAAGGGTTAAAAAATAATATTATAATAATCATAAATTACCCTAAAACGTGTCTTAACCCTATTGGTTGATACATGGTCGACCATGGGCATCTTTGGGTCTATTTTGGGACCCCATGGATCCACTTGTAAGTGATAATGACACATTATATTAATAAAGCTAAAATAAAAATAAAAATGGCATAAGCTTACATCTTTTAGAAGAACAATTTTTACATAGGGTTATACATGTTGGATTTTCGATTATAAATATTCATTAGAAAGCTAAAAATATTTCTTACATGATGATATTTTATTTATAATGTTTAGACATCAAATAAGTTAAATTATTAATGACATAATAATGATGCAATGTTTACCTCATTAATAAATCATTTAAATAAATAAGATTATAATGATTAAAATATTATCTAAAACCTGTCCAATTCTTATTGGTTGATGTTATTTAGAATATGAGTCATCTTATCTTCGACCTCAATGATTTTTGGACCATTATAAACCGAATACAAATATATTATAAAGTAATACTTTCACACTTTCCTAAAGAGCCCCTCCTCTCCCTTATAAAAGGAGACCACTTCTACTCATTCCTCACACATCTCAAGCCACTTGGCTCGTCCAAACTCTGCCCAACTAAGCTCCCCACATCCCTCTCCTCCTCCTTGAAGCTTCCCCTTAGGCAGAAAGCATTTCAAGAAGTCCTTTGGTTCCAACCAAAGTGAGTTACCTAAATTAAAGGTAACGATTTCTCTTAAATTATTTTCATTTATTTTGCTTCTTCAACCCCCAAACTCTTTTTATTTCCTTTCTTTTGTAACAACACCAGTATCCACAATATACTAGGATTTTGTTATAAGAAGGATTCAAACTACACATACGCACAACTCCATCTAATGGATGATGAACATAATGTTTCTGTGGATGGCAAACTAACGCCTCACGAAACGATGATTGTTCAAAAACATCTTACCGCCTCTCATGGTGGCCATTATGATGGCACTGTAATTAAATATGATATTAATGATATATATTTTATATATAAGCTTCTGTAATTCCATTTTATTTCATACCATTATTCGTTTCATGTTGTATATACATACGATAATTTCATTTGAGGAAGTGCGGACTACCGCCCCCTTAAAATGATATAACTCGTTCATACCACACATGGAACGTATAAAGGATGGTGTTAATGAACTTAAGTAACATATATAAAATATTATATTATACTGGAATAGTAATATACCTATGTATCATTTGGATTCGATTCTTTTAAAATAAAAATTAAATGGAAGTAGCGTTCGTGCGTACGTACGGACTACCGTCTCCACGAACGCGATGAGATTCATTCTCCATCATATCCATTCAAGTATAATTATCATTTTATGATTTAAAAATGATGTTTAAGGACTTAATACCATTCTGGATTTGAATAATATACAACCTATCCTTTACAAACATGTCTTACGTAACAAAACATACAAAAGCAAACGAGTAAGTTAACACCCGAAACAACGATAATACTAAGATGTTATTAACAAATCAATGTTAAAAGATCATATATGATATCATATTAATATATATGATTCTTTTATAATTTAATAACAATTATTTCACCATTATACAGGAGGTTAACCTACCCCAACCAAGGAAAAGTACAAGGTAAGGGTTATTTCACAATCTCTTCATTATCCGAGGTTGTATTATACGTAATAATCTACTGGGATCTCTTTATCATCCACATCCATGTTTCTTCGAAATGTATTTCAAAACATTTTTACTATTTACAAGAATATGGGTTAAAGTCATTTATACCCTTGTTTGACTTTTTATAAGAGGTTTATAAAGGAATCTTTCCGTCGTTTTCAAAACAAGGTCCTTTTTAACATTTTCGACAGAATTGAGGTAAGAATGTTTTTTTTTAACTTATACGGCGGGTGCGGTTATTTTACGCCGTTATAAAATCTTCAAAGCTTTCCTTACAAGCTTATAAGAATATTTTCAAAGAAAATGTTTTATTTTATATGGATCTTAAATGATTTCAAAATAAAAGGAGATATTTCTTTTAAAAGAATTTTGATTTCATCTATGTCAACATCCTTTGATGGATTTTAAGATTATTTGAAGTTGATTTATTATGATACAAAACTTCTATATTGTATTGAAGGTTTTGTGATATGTTTGACTATGGATGTGCTATTTTTATACCATTCATAGTTTATGGTGAAATTATTGACATTTCGTATGCTAGTTTTAATACGAATGTTTATGTTATGTTTAAACCTTTTCATATGGGAATGCATTGGACTTAATAAGTGATGGGTGGAGCTCGCTATAGCTCCTCGATGCATCGGTAGGTCTCATGAGACAAACTAGTGTCTTGGCACAAGGCCTTGACAAAATCTTATTTGTAGTCTTGGCACGAGGCCTTGGCTATGTGGTTATGATAGTCTGGCATTATGCATTCCAACATTATGAAAGTGGTTATTGATTTTTGCATGTGATTATTCGATTAGTAGAATATCCATGTGAATAAGTAAATGGCATTATTTCATTTTATTTATGACATACCATGTTGAATGTTCATGTTTAAAAGGCTTTTGTTTTAGTTATACATTGCCTTAAATGTTTATTCTTATTTATGAAAGTTTCCGCTATATTGTTATCCTTACTGGGCATTTGAGCTCACCCCTTTTCTATGTTTTATTTTTCCCAGGTAGTGAAGAAGTAAATTATGAATGACTTGCAGGGATATTATGAGGGGTTAATAGTGTGGATATGAATACTTTGTTGTTGTAGTAGTTTTTTTTTCACTTTGAAATGTAATGTAAAACTTTATGATTATATCTAGTGTTTCCAAGGCTACTAAACCAATCGGTCTTTCGGGATTTGATCTTTCTTGTGATCATGACAATGTTATGTAATTAATGCACCGACTCTGGGTAGCTGGGGTCGGGGCGTTACAAAAGGTTTATATATTTACATTATTAGGCTATAACTCATACATAATAACATAAATATTACAAATTAGACAATTCTAATAACTTTTCATTTAATATATAAAGCAAAAACTTTTAAAACTAAACATGGTTTTATTTCATGTTTAAACATCATAACTTTTACTTGATCCCATCCTTGAATCTATTCTCCTTTAAATCCTTTGAAAAACATTTCAAAACATGGGATGAGAATAAAAACTCAGTAATTTATACAGAAAGGATGAAAACTATTATCCTTGTTAAAACATTAAAACCATGAATAATTTATCATAAAGTAATACTTTTAACCATCAAGAAGTAGTAAATACTCTTCACTGAATATAAGTTCATTTCTTGTTGTTTTTGTAATCAAAATATTTCTATAAAACTAATAGAAATAACATTTAACATATAAAGGTAACTTGGGACATTATAATACTTAAATTTAATAACCATACAGTAAACTACCACACAAATCACTAAATGGAATATTCATATGGCCAACTTTCATACGCAATGAATTGGATGTTATAACATAACCATGTTCCATTAGTTTATCACGGAACCACCCATCTATAGTTTATCATGTAACCACTCATATTTAGTTTATCATGTAACCACCCAATAAATGAATATGTACCATTATAAAATCATAACACATAAAGGAATAAAATTCTCAACATTTCATTGATAAAATTTCATCTTCAATCACATGTAATCATTTCAAGATATTTAAATATTCAATCCATTTCTAAAACCTTTTAAAACATTTAATAAAGTGACTTTTCAATCAAATTGTCCCATAACACTTTGAATCTTTTGAAAGAAATTAACTTTTTAAAAAATTCATGTACACATAAATAAATTAATAAAAATAATTTTTAAAACATGTGCATTAAATAAAAGGATTTAGAAGAATAAATCTTCAAAACATTTAAAATGATTTTTTAGTTAAAGATCTCCTTACCATAGGAGAAAAACTTGAAAAAAAATAATTAATGAATAACATTAAATAAAACTTAAAATATCATGAGAATTTACAAATTAATGATATAACATGTAAGAAGGGTATTATATACACCTTATAGGATAATAAAGGTGCATAACATCAAGATATGCATCAATGAAAGGAGATTGAGACAAAGTACCTTATAAAGATCGTATCATTATATTAAGGATAAATCAATGACATAATTCTATGTTCATAATTTAAATATATATAATATAAGTGGATATTCAGTTTAAAATAATAATAGGTCATTCACTCGTATTCTTGGAAAAACAAAACCAATGACATTGATATTTAACTCAATTAAGGGAGATTGACTTAAGATTTCCCTTACCTTGAGTCTGACTTATCTCAAATGTTCTTTATTTTCATGAAAAATAAACTTCGGTTAATTTATAATATCTTGATAACCTTTTTCCAATTTATTATTCCTTTTATATTACTTATTACCATGTTATAAAAATTACATAACTATTTAAGTTCATGTCGGACGTTTTGTCGATATTCGGTACTGGAGTCAAAAATGAACTTGTTTTGATGTAATTTGTTCATGTGATCAAAATAACATCATCTCAAGAAAATTATTCATGATTTAAATATAATATATATTTATTATATATGTATTTAGAACAATTCATAATATTTGGAGATATTAAATGAAATGCAACGTTCATAGAGACAATAGACCGTACGTATGCATCAATGCTACTTTCATTTCTTTTTAATATTAATAGAATAATAATTAAATGATATAATTGTATATTATAATAAAAGTATTATATTAATTTCATATATTTATCATAGGTTTATTAAAACAATCCTTTATATGTTCCATGTATAGAGGGAACGAGTTATATCACTTTGAGGGGGTGGTAGTCCACACTTCCTCAAACGAAATTATCATATTTACACAACATGAAAAGCATAAAGGTATGTTCTAAAAAATAATTACATAAGTATATATACAATATAGATATATCTCATATATAAAAATATTTTCCATTATAAAGTCTAACATGAGAGGTGGTATGGGGAAATTAAACAATCATCGTTTCGTGAGGTAGTAGTTCTCCATTCATATAAACAGTATGTTCATTGCCCATTAAATAGAGGTGTGTGTAATTTTAGATTTAAAAAATAGCATAAAAACATGGCAGTATATTTAGTATACTGGTGTTATTATTTAATCATAAAATAATATGAATTTAGGGAGTGTATAATGGAAATGAAACTGAAATGCATGAGAGAAGGTGTTACCTCTTAATCGGGTAACTTCTATTGGTATATATCAAAATGCTTCCTTGGGAGGATTTATGTCCTAAGGAAGGATTCTAGGATGATGGGAGGGATTATAGGAAGAGTTTATGATAGATCTTGTCTGAACCAAATGGTTCTTGAACTGTGAGTATTGGAGAGGAGAGGGTATGTTTTTATAGGAGAGGGAAGGGGCTCCCTTGGAAACTCTTAAATTATTAAATTAATATAAATAAATTTTTTAATTAAAATTCATCCAACTTGAGATATTTATAATATAATATTATTATAGTTATAAAAAATTTCATAAAATAATTTTTATACATTTATTAATTTTATTTTAAACCTTCTCTTTTTGGTTTACCCTTAATTATTATATTTTAATTTTAATTGTGGTAACAACATTTTATTTATAAAGAGGCTATTAATTTTACTTATATAGGGTAAATATCCCATAATTTGTCACTTAATGAACTTTTAGACTTTATCATATTCACTTTGTTCTTTTAAAAGATTTTTAGGATTTTTAAATAATTTAATAATTTACTATTTTTATAAAACATTATTTATGTCAATTTTAACAGTCTTCATTTTATTAAATTTAAATAAAATCTAAATAGAGAGATAACTTCTAAACAAACCATTTCATAGTCTTTTAACATGTCATATTCACCTATAAAATTTTTTTTATGACATAAACTATGTCAGATAATATTTATTTTAATATTTATAATATAATTTATTTGATTCTATCGTTAATAAAGAAATCACTACATCATAATTATTCCATAATTAAAGTGAATTATTTAATATATAAAAATTATAAATAAAATTCCATGATGTAGAAAATATTTTTATATTTATAATTAATATTTATATTCAAACATTTCACAAATATAAACCCATATTAAAATTCTTTAATAAGAAGAAATATGTTTATAATGTATTTTCCTTTATATTATATTAGTTGATTGGGGGTACAATTACATTAAACACACACACACAGGCCCGAAAGGTAGGTCATAACCCCCCCAAGGGATAACCAAACCAACAAGTTGCTTTATTACATAATATTTTTTTCTAAAATCCCAGTGGGTATGAATCCCATTACATTCTTGGCAAATGGCCCATTCTATGAATAGTAACTTGGGGGCTACAGAACCCGTTGCATTACCACCATCGCTACAGTACTTGTTATTTTACACTCCACTACTATAATGTCACCCTCTGCTACTACAGTGTATCTATAGTACCTACCGCCTCTACAGTGTCTGCTGCCGCTACAGTACCTGACGCCGCTAAAGTTATTATTCATCATGTCCAAAAATAAAAGGCATATATTTACATTATTTGGACCTTCTAATTCTTAATATGGAATCCATTTTTCCAAATTCATGACATATAAGTTTTATTAATTAATTTAAAATTAATTCCCACTTTCAAAACAAGAAAATGGGTTTTTTAAAAGTAAAAACTCTCAAAAAATAGACATGTGTTTATATAAAATATCAATTTAAAATTACCTCCAATGACTAAAATTGGATTAAACGATAAAAATATAATCCAATTTCACATTAAAACCTGTTAAATAGATAATATAAAAATTTAAATAACTTTGAAAAAAATCAGTTTAGAATTAAAATGCAGTGCTTTTATCACTATTCATTAAAATATGAATTTTATCAGAAAAATAACAAAATTTCAACCAAAATAAATTTTAATTTCCCCCTTCCAAATAAGAAGCTTATTTTTTCAAATAGAACTTATAAAAGTGTAAAAAACTATATTTAAAATGGGTTCTCCATCAAAAGGCGGTAAAAATTCCTATTTTGAAAAATACTTGTTTTATGATTAAAATTGTTTTTGTTTTTATATATTGTCTAGAAAACATATAATATTAAATTTAATCATCACATTGAGTTTATATGTACTAAATATAATCCAAAACGAGTTTTATGATTTTATAAACACAATTATTCTCATTTAAACATGTTTTTATAAAAACACATCCTTTATATTCAATTAGTTTTTATTTCTTTTTCTAATAAATTTGGTAACCAACGAATCATTATATAAACTTTTGTAAACCATATTTTTATAATTTAGTTAATAATTTTCATTCCTTCCATTCCAACAGCTAGTTTGTAATGGAAACATTTAAATAATAATATTTAGTTTTTTGTTTAATCTTGATGTAGCATATCATGTATGCTATTGAACATAGTGTTTCTTTCTTAAAACACTAGATATTACATGGTCTAACCAAGATACCACAAAAATCTCACCATAATTTCTTTATCTCTATGTCTGTAGGATAATCAAGGTTTTATAAGAATTAATTACTAGCCACCATGTCCATGAATAATACTTTTCATCATCGTGTGATTGTGAAACTCAAAATACACTAGGAATCAAGGAAGTAATGTTCTTGAAATTATCTATGAATAAATAGCTTCTCATTATTCCCTATAAATCCTGAACATACCCCTTCGAGTTCTCTAGGATCATGTTCATCACATGGCATCCATAAGGCAATTTCATATCCTTATACTTTCCCTAGGTCTGTCATCACAAGTCATTCTCACTCCCCCATGTCACAAAAATCATTCCTCCTTGGACTCCAAGAACAATACCATAAGAGTGAACATATCATGGTGGTATAAAATAGAAAACATAGCACATCACCATATGTAAGGTAGAACAACAATAAATGTCATCAAAATAAAAAAAAATAAGTTGTAAATTTATTTTAGAAACAAGTGTCACATAAGGTTCTCAGGGCTACACACCTATCCACATGAGATAATAATCTAGAATGGTCATAAAATAAGTCTACACATAAATCAGATTTAGTAAACATGCTTAAAAAATATCATAAAGTTAAGGAACTTTCTTACCTAAAAATTCATTGATGCCAAAGGCAAGGATAAAGCGCCCTATGTAGTTTGATAACTGAATTAGAGACCTCAAAAATCAATTTCTCATCTTCATGAGGTTATAATCATAAATTTCGATATGTAAAATCTCTAGGTTCATCAAGGGATCCTAGAAAAAAAATGTGTTATTTTATTTCAAAATTAAATAAAATATTTCATGAAATGAAAATTTCCCTCTCCTAGATAATTTTCAAATTATCATTTAAAATATCACATATGATGATATTTTATCTCTCTTGGATAATTTTGAAATCATCATTTTAGGTTAGCACATTCACTCGCAAAATTATCCTTAAGAATAATTATCTTTTGATAATTTATTATAAATTATCCTTTTATAATTATCTCTTGACAATTTACTACAAATTAAACTTTTATAATTATCTCTTAATAATTTATCATTAATTATCCTTTATATTTATCTTTTGATAATTTAATATATATTATACTTTTTTGATTAACACTTTATAATTTATTATAAATTACAATTTTTATAATTAAATTCTGATAAATTTTAATACTTTATCCATTAAAAACCCAATAATTATCATTTGGTAATTATAATAATTATCCGTTGATGATATAGAGTAATTCTCATCTAGATACTTCATAAATTTTCTCCTAATAAATCCATGAAATTATGCATTCAAAATTTTTATTATATAAATTTCCATTTTATGATCTATAATTATTGTTTTATATTTTTAATAAATATCCTTTGATAATATTTCAATTAAAATTTGATCATTTAAATATTTATCCTTTGATATCATTTGATAATTTTAATAATTATCCTTTAATAATATCACAATTATAATTTGATAATCTTACACAATCATCTATTCAAATTTTATTTAATAATTATCCTTAATAATACTAGATAATTATCACTTTAAAATTTTAATAAAAATCCATGACCATTTTATGTGACAAAAAATAAACTTTTCATAAATTCTTGTGAATTATTCCTATATAATTTTCATTTAATTATTTGTATTCAAATTATCAATTTTTCAATAATTTGATATTTAAGTAAATAATGGGATAAATTCAATTAAATAAAACAAATTTAAATAATGAGAAACTCACCTTTCACAGGTGCACCATGAAATATGGTGGAGAGGATAGGATTTTCATCATTCCGAAGAAGAATATCACAAAGGAGAGAGATGGAAGGAACTTGATCAGTCATGCACAAGTGTGATTTGGGACCAATTTAATTCAGTGGATCAACCAATAATTAAGGTGGAAAAAATCAATTATCTCAATACCCAAACCATGTATTTTTTTCCAAAATTTAATAACATCGATTCAAATCATGTTTCATCCCCAACGAAGTTTTTAAAAACACCTCATTAATACTTTGGTGATTAAAATAGTCAAAAAATGTGAAAATTAAGTTTTTGAAACTTCAAATGTGTGAATAATGGGGGTTTTTTATTTGATGAGGAAAATGAATAGTAAATTATTTTATTAATAATTAAATTGATAAGAAAATTAAATAACTTAATCTAATGAGTGATTTTGTAAAATTCCTCAAACGTATAAATTTTATATTATGCCTAGAGTAAACCTTTCATCTCGGACATCATATTGGTCTCAAATTTCTCATATGATGCACCATTTGGAATATATTCAAAAAAATTAGAAACAAATTTAAATAAAAATATTAAATAAGTAATCTTTATGTGTGACACTACCAAACACCAGAAACACATAAATGTTATATCACACCTAGGGTAAATCGCTCATCCTGAACCTAATAGTGGTCTTGGATTTCTTATATGAGACATTATTTTATAGATATTCAATTATTTTGGAAAAATAACATTTATGTCATATAAGATATTTAATATTTTTATTCTATCCTTTTCGAGCCTCTACAGGCCTTGGAATCCCATGTTATATTATCACATAACTCCAAAAATATTCTTTATAATGTTTTATGGTGTTAAGTGGGATTTTACCCTTATTAAAATCACTTTAAATCATTTATTAAAAGGTGTTTATTTAAAAATAATATATTCACCTAAAAATACTAATAAATAACTTTAAAAAGGGGTTTTTATTGTCTTAAAATTTTTAGGATATTATAATTCTCCCCCTTTATCGACTTGTAATTATCAAGAAGTATCACTAGTGGTCTTTCTAGAATAATGATCTAGCGCATTAGAATCACTCTCCTACGTATCCTCCAAGATTATTCCATGCTACCACTATGTCTGGACTAGTAGGACCATCTTTCCTCACAACACCTTCTCACGTAAATATACGATCTTCACCAGATGATCTTCATAATATGCATCAGTCTCTAGCTCAACATACTTATAATAAACATCATGTTTAGGGTTGGGTATGTGCCTCTAAAACTGGGAAACATGGAACAAATCATGAATACCTCATTTCTGAGAAGGGAGTCCCATATGGTACACTACAACACCAAACTAATCAATGATATCAAAGAATCCAACTAAACATTGTGATAGCTAGCCTTACTTCACCAGAAATCTATTCCCTAACTGAGGAGTCACTCTATAGAAAACATGATCTCCCATAGTGAACTCCATGGGTCACCTATTATAGTAAACATAATATATATGTCTACTATGAGTGGTGATCAACCTCTTCTGTATCATATGCTCTCTCTTGGAGGTTTCATGAACCATGTTGTTCCCAACAACTATTTTCTTACCCACCTAATTCCAAAAGAGTTGTGAGAAACACAGACTCCCATAAAGATCTTCATAAGGTTCCATCAGAATCAAATCCCAGTAACTGTTATAATATGTGAACTCAATCAAGGATTGGTGATCATCCTATACTCCACCAAAGTCTAGAATAAATGTTAGACGAATATCCTTCAATATATTTATAGTCCACTTAGACTATCCGTAGATCTAAGAATGTTATACCATGATCAATTTAAGTTATCATTCTAGGGATTTCTACAAGCCTTTCCAAAAGAAAGATGTAAAATTTATATCTCTATAGGAAACAATTATCAATGGAACTCCATTAAATAGTATTGTTTCTCAAACATAGATCATTCCTAGCTCCTCCACTAATTGATTCAATTTTATTAGAAAAAATTGAAAATAATTTCTTAGACAGTCATCAATAAATCAGACTACATCGTGATCCCTTGGGGTCATAGGTAACCCTATCGCAAAATTCATCACAGTATCACCCCTTCTACATAGGTATCATAAGTGGTTTTGACAACCCATTGGGACACTGGTTCTTGTCCTTCACCCTCTGATAGGTAAGGCATCAAGATATGAAACCAGAAATGTCTCTCTTCATCCCTGGTCACCAGAAATGTCACATGAATTCATGATACATCTTGGTCACACTATGATTTTTTGCTCATCTAAAGGTATAAAGATACCCCCATAAGCTCATATATAATTGATTCATGGATTACTACTCTCCCATGTACCAATATAAAATCAACAACATCTATTGACCATCAAGGTATTGAGTCACCACTATCTGGTTATTACCTCATTACAACACACTCTCAGTCCAACATATGTTCAGTCTTTACCTAGTCTACAAGGGAATATGTTACTACCAAGGGAGAACAATTCATGAAACCCTGGACCACTATAAAATTCATCCTTCAATCATTTAATATGATCATCAAGTTCCACTACTCATCTGAGGGCCTCTCACTAAGATCCTACTGCACCTGTGTCTTATGGATAAGATAATCTGTAAAAAGTTACCCTTCCGAGGTGAATAAGACATATCAAAGTCAAAATTTTATAGATACTCAATGCAGTACCTCTATCTCAGGTTCATGTCCCTCTATGTGAAGATATAGTAAAGGATATTTGGGTCCTTATAAACAATAAATTTCACACAAAATAGTTAGTGTATCCAAAATTTCATACTGTGTGCTAAGGATTCCATCTCTAAGTCATGTGTAGGGTATTTCCTCTCATAGGGTCATAGCTGAGGAGACCCATAAACTACTACCTGCTCTCTTTAAATCATCACTTCTTCCATACTGATGTCGGATACGTCATTGTAATCTTAAAAATATCTTAATATCAAATACTTTTGGGGGACATGTCTAGGATATGAATAACCCAACTTTATCTAGTTTTACAAATATATCGATCGTAGGCACTACATGTCCTAGGAACTTCACTGCTCCATCCAGAAGTCACACTTTGATAAATTGGTGAAAATCCTATGAGTTCAAATTGGACTATGGAATATATCTAGTTTCCTAGAATGTTTATCTGGTGCTGGAGAGTGGATTAGGATACCATTAATGGACACTATGATGAATGAGTCTCATTATGGATGGAAGATCTTGTTCATGAAGTCCATGAACTATGTCAGTGCATTCATCATTCCTAACGGAACCACCAACTACTCATACAGTCCATACCTCCAACTAAGTGTCCTCTTCATAATTTCATCATCTCTAACTCACAATAGTTGATATCATGATCGAACATCAATCTTGGAGAACCACATGTATCCTCATAGGTGATCGAAAAGATCATCGATACTAGGCAATATATTTTGGTTCTTCACGATCACCTAGATCATCTTCAGGTTATCAATGCATTCTAGGATACTAACATCTTCTTTCTTGGTGAAAAAAATAGGTTTAACCCATAGTGAAGTATTAGTTCATACAAATACTTTTCTATCTAATTCTTATAGTTGTACCTTGAGCACCTTCAACTCGGTTGGATCCATACAATATAGGGCTATTAAAATTAGTTTCCCACCTGGTTATATATCTAACTAAAATTATAATACTCTTTCAAAGGGGAGTCTGATGAATTCATCTATAAATAAATATTGATAGAGATCCACACTTTAAGGAAAATTTGTGGGGGATTCCACAGATCCTGCTAAAAGTGTAATACCTTCCATCTATGTTGTGATCATCTAGAGATGACTCAAGTTTAGTACAACTTTGTATACACCTACTTCCCAAAATCAAGTCATCATGAACTTTTATCCCGTTATTAAGGTAAAAGATACCCATCTACAATATAAATAAATGTGATCTTGGAAGCTGTAATGTTAGTCCATGCTGATAATCGCAACGAAAGTTATAATCTCTAGAATCCTAAATTCCACAGATGTTTATAGATGGTGATCAAAAGTTAACACTATAATAATTAGTAAATATGGTCCAATATAATGACCACTGGTGTATCAAGGGAAACTAACTAAGAGTATAACATGAATGATACGTCAATACCAGCAACTAATTGTGTGAATATAAAAGAATTGGAAGCACAATTATCAAATAAGAAAGTAAATAATGTAGAGATAATAATAACTACACCATGAAAAGTGGATGGTCTATCTCCACCATCATTTGGAGTCTAATATAAAGCATACTTGTGACCTAACAAAAATCCTCTTCCATGTCCCTGAGGTTCATCAATATGATGATTCTACTATTGAGATCCCAAACCAGATCTTAATGTCTAACCCTTACCACTACCGAAACCTGACCTCACATTTCTAGGGAAAAACTTTTAAATATTAACCTTCTTTTCACACTTTTGACATGTTCTCTAATGTTCCTCATATATCCTACAGATTTTTCAAACCTTTCCGCAGTTGAAAAATAATGAAACTCCTACATAAGGGGATGATGAAGATACACTCTACTCCACCAATATGTTGGTACTTCGTTTCACATCTCTAGTCCTCATATTCTTACATCTAGAATAATATACCCTTGTATTGAGAGGAAAATAAGACATTGGACCACTATGAATCATTTTTCACTATCCTCATTATTCCCATTCTCAAATGTCAAGGCCTTATGAATCACCAATGTATAGGATATATGGTCAAAACCTCAACTTGATGTTTGATCTCTAGTAAAAGGATTATCAAAAATTTATGATCCCTCTATAACTATTTCCTAGATAATAAAGAATAAAATAAAATAAAATTCCTAAATTGGGAAGAATATTTAGATATAGGCATCAGACCCTATCATGATTTCATGAACTCATGGGTAGGTTCTAGATTTATCATATCAGGAATATACTGCATGAGAAACATCTTCTTAGAGTTCTCCCATATAAGACCCTCTTGTCTTCCAGACTGACACCTCGCAGTCCAACATCTCCAAGAAGGTCCCTAGAATATGATATTCTCCTAGACCATGTTCCCCTACTCATGATTCTTTTTATCTCAATTATTCTATAAATAAATTCTATCCAATCCTCAACATCCTATAGGCCACAAGTCCCATGGAATGATAGAGGGTGTTGGAGCTAGAAATGCTGAGCATGATTGTTCATAGTCCTCCGTGTGGCTCCTCATTAGATAAGCAGTATCTGAAAGAGTCTGTTTGAATGGTATCTACATCCTAAATCACGTATTCCAGTAATTGACCATACAGGGGTATATACCCCTACACCACATGTGGTGGAACGAGAGTCTCTTGGGCTACCACAGTTGGAAGTCCCATAAGACATATCTGAGGAGGCATTTCAGAAACAATAATAACATTAGGAATAGAAACAGACCATATCCAGTCTATTGGATCACACATGTTTTTCCTTGGAGCCTACCATTAAACCAACGTATAGCCCTTCTAACATTACCACTGGTTTATATCCCCGCACATTAGTCACAATCATAATATATATAATCTAACATAACAGTATGGTAAGTATAACTTATTAAATATAATAATGATATATCGCACAACATTTCAACACAGATATGTCACATGAGAGAAACTACCCTGAAGAGATTGCACAAAAACAAGAATTTTAATAAATGAACTAATACGTCGCACAACAATGATTGTATATATGGAATTCGAAGATACTAACCTAGTCATAATGAATAAACACACCAAAAATCTTATAAATAACATATAAACATCATGTACATCACTTTAGGTGAATTTAATCAATGGTTACAACAAAACATAATTACCCCCACTATTTGGAAACTCCAAGTTTTACTACGCATTACTTTCTAGGAACTGAGATAGTTCCCCTTCCTGTGTCCTAATGTCTTATCTCAAATATCTTTTATCCCAAACCATGACAATAGAAGAAACAATTTTGTGAGTCTTGATCCTCTAATACAGTTTTGTAATATCCCATCCCAAACCACAAGATCAAATCCAAAAGGCCGCATGACCTCATACAAGCCTTATCATATGCAATAGGCTTCCAACTAGCAGTGATGGTCTGATTCTAACTGTGGGGAAACTATACCCTCAGTATCATGTCATTGGATCAAAAATATACCATAATTTACATAATAAATCATCAGATTAAACATAAATAATAACGTAATAAAGAGAGTATGTGCCAAATAAATAAAGCTTCTCCAAAAAGTGGTAATCCTATCCATAGAAAATAATTATGATAAAAAACTATAAACTAAAGGTCTCGTTGTTTTTGATATTATCCCACCACTAAATCCATGCTCCTCATATCATTAGTCCACCAAAGAGCCCTTTCCCACCACTCTATCCCTGATCAAATCTAAATGTGTATCGAAATTCCTATGTAGGGTATGAGTACAATACTCATTATGAAACCACCAGTGAATCCTTAACCTTATATTCTCAATTATACTAGTGTATTATATAACAATAATAACTATGTAACAAGAATAGTAACACATAATAAAAAATTGAGATGTCGTGCAATGACCAAGCCTCCACAAACCCCTAATCATGCATGCTTCTAAAATATTCCAGAAGGATAATCAAGGTGTAAAAAATAATTAGGACTCTCCATGAGGATCCTAAATCATGATGCTCAATATCATGTGATCATGAAACATGGAATACAATATTCATAAAGTAATTCATGTTGTAAACATTATCTAGGCATCAAGATCTATTCGGAATTCACTGATCATCGATAACATACCACTTGGTATCCACTTATCATTGAGTTCATCACACGACATCCTTGTGGAATCATCTTATCCCAACCTTGTTCGTAGGTCCCTTGTTTCCATCATCGTAGGTCATTCACACTCCCCATCTAATAAAAAACCAATTCCTGATGGTCCACTTGCCTTGGTCTCCAAGAAAAATACTATAAAAGAAAAGATAGCATGGTGGAATACATGATAAAACATATAAAATCATCATAGGTAATGTATCACAAAAAATACATGTGATCAACATCAAACAACAATAATAAGCTACAAATTACTCATGGAAACAAGTGTCACATAATCTTCTTAGGGATACACACACACCCACATGTGATAATAATCTAGCTTAGTCACCAAATATGTCTACACATAAATAATATTAAGGGAACATGGGTAAAAAATCCCAAAAAGTTAAGTAACTACTTACCTCAAAAGTGGTTGACATCAAAGGTAAGGAAATATCATCATGTGTAGTTTAATCGCTGGAGTGGAAATGTAATGCCCCGACCCCTCTAAACTGGAGTCAGTGACATACTAAGTACATTGGCATGGTTAGAAGGAATGAAAATACCAATGGAAAGATCTTTTTAGTAGTCTTTGAGAAACTATATTCATAGATGTAACTCAAAATAACATTGGAAAAGGTTACAAAATATGATACAGAACAAAAAATAAAGACTGCATCCAAAAGAACTCAATAAATGATCTCCACCATGTCACCTATTGAAAGTAAACAATGAAACGGGAGATCTCAAACACTCAGTAGGGGTTACAAATGGTGGAATCATGAATCAATAATAACTTAATTGTAAACAATTTGACATAATAAATATGGCATGGTGAATAAATGAAAAACTCACGCCATTAATAAACTGAGAATGAAACTGCATCCACAGATTTTGTTATAGTGAAAACCTAAAGGATATAAATAATTGATAATGAATAAAGATAATTCTTATTAATTGGACATCATGTATCTGGCACATGATACCATAATACTATAAAAAAAATTTAGTTCTGTGGGTAGAAACCCGTCTGATATTTGGAAACAAACTCGAAGGGTTTGTCACCAAACTGATTTGTCTAATGAGACTTACCGATGCATCGAGGAGCTGTAGCGGGCCCCACCCACCTCTACATCCAATAATATTTTATAAATATATTCAACACAAGAGAAAAATGACATTACATTATATGTATAGAATAAAGGATACAAATTCATCAATATTTCCACAGTCAAAAAAATATTCAAAATAAATACCGTAAGTAAAATGGTATACAGATTAGAAAATAATAATACCAATGATATGAGGATATGTATATTTAAATGGAATATATTTTAAATTTAAAATTGATCTCAAATGGGAATAAGGTACCCCAAATAATAAATACTAGGTGCACAATACTAAGCAAGTCACAATGATGTGAAAGTTGAGACAAAACTCGTTACCACGTTGTAATCAATTGAGTCATATGAACCAAAGTTAAAAAGGACAAAAAAATCATTGAATACCATTAATATAAAGATAATTATTATAATATATATCAAATGGTAGTACAATAATACCAAATCTAATAAATAAGAGGCAAACAATGGAAATCCCACAGAATTGAAAGTGATATGAGAAAACCCCTTACAAACATTTCGGCATGGTAACAAGTGTTCTTGTGAGGTCTTAATGAGAGGTAAATGAGTATAAAATTTTATATATGTCATAATGGAAGTATGTGTGAGGTGATAAAATATACCCCCATCATTAGGCATTTAAAATAAAAGATCACAACATAGGGGAGATTCTAAAACAAAAGTGAGAGAGAGGATCCCTTGCCTAATGCTTGAAGGTGTTCTTGATTGTTCTTAACGACCTGAATAATCAAATTTAGCTTCATTAATTAATAATTACAGAACCTTATAAACATTTAATTGATATTTTATGACCCTATTAGGTTCATTAATGTCCTTTTAGATGGTTTAAGAGATTAAATTTTGTTTTTTTGGTAGCATTTTTTCTTTGGTTTTCATGATCTATTTACTTGTATTATTGAATGGATGTTTGATTGAAATATAGTTAAATATACAGAATTGTTAATATAGACTATTAGTGAAATTAAAGAGATTTAAATGATCTTATAATGATTCTAGTTATATACCATTATGATGACTCATTCGATTAGTTAAAAATAAACTCTTGGATTTGGCTTGGCGGTTTGGTGCACAGTAAACTTGTTTTGTATTATTATTCCATATTATGAATGCGTAAGGATTACAGAACATTAATCACAATAAAATACATAAATTATGATAGGGTTAAACCATTTAAAATGTTTAATGACCGATATTGAAAATATTAATTCAAATTGAAAACTCGTCTTCCTTGAGTGTGATAAATTAACACATCTCGGACGGTGTTTGCATTTATTGTATAAAAGGAGAGGAAAAGAGATATTGTGATGAAATATTCCATTAGAAAAATAAAAATACATTAAATTTAAGGTAATTTAATTATCATGGAATTTGGATTAGTATATGTGAGAATGGAGAACAAAATAATGGAACTTTGTAAAAGAAGTTAAAAGAAAAGAGAAGAAAGGTTCACCTCTTGAGTACTCCTCCTTGAGAATCTTCCTAAGGCCTTTGTTTTTGGCCTTTTGGTGAGACCAGTAGGTCATGGACGTGGGGAGAGAGCTTGGGAAGAGTATTTGGCAGAATGTAGGCAGGTCTTGAATCTTGAGTGGTGTGGGAGGAAGAGGGGTGAGGGGTGGTTTATATAGTGGAGGGGAGAGGAGTTTTCTTAATATTATAATCATTAATTTATTATTTCCTCTCAAGATAAGAAATGTTGAGTATTCCATAACTAATAATATTAATATATGCATGTGATTTCGATATTTTGGTGCTTACATCACTCATGATGCTAGGAATATTTATTTAAATTATAATGTATTTATACGGTAAATTAATTTATTTTACTATTTACCAATAATTCAAGTATTTCAGAAAAATCTGAAAAATTTACCCAAACCATTTTTAGACATATAGAATCCAAAACGAAAGTACATTTTTTAAAAAAAATTCTAAATGTGATTAATTAAACATTTAATTAAATCACTATTTAATAGAAATATATAGACACTTAAAATATTCATCTTTTTTTAATGGTGCCTAAATTTATTTATACATTCATGGGTATGGATACCATTAATAAGAGTCATATTAATATTCATAAGGGAAAGATATTGTTCATAAGGGTAGGTTACTTTTCACCAAAAATTATGTTAATTCTGTCAAACTCTAAATATCATCATGAACACAACTGTGTATGTCAGATTTTTAAAATTCAAATCACATAGCTGGAAAATTTAAGAATAATGGCTAGGTTTTGGATATATACTATAAGTAGTCAAGTTTTGTTCCACATAGGCTCAGTGATTCATGAAAAAAAATCTATCTAATTAATACAGTGTTCTTAAGAGAAAATTACCATAAAATGTTTGGGGTGCTACATTATTCCCACCTTTAGAAATTTTTCCTTCAAAACTTTATGTATAAAGTCCACCAAAAAGATATGTGTGGTTTTTCGTCATTAAATAAATAGGTTCCCATGTTTCTTCCTCCATATTCGCATTCCTCCAAAGAACCTTTACTAGACAAGTTGTCTAATTTCTCAATACCTGCTCCCTTGTGTCAAGAATCCCAATAGGTTTTTCACAGTATGGAAAATCAGGTTCGAGTTGTATTTATTCATAGGTGAGTAGATGTGTTGGGTCTGGCATGTATTTCTTCAATAATGAAATATGTAACACATCATGAACTTCGGAGAGACATGGAGGCATTGCTAAATGGTAAGCTACAACTCCGATTCTTTCCAAAATTTCAAATGGTCCGACGTAACTGGGGCTCAATTTCCCTTTCTTACTAAACCTTAAGACACCTTTTCATGGAGATACTTTCAGAAAGGCATGATCTCCCACTTGGAATTATAAATCCTTTCTCCGGTTGTTAGCATAAATATTCTACCTACTTTGGGCTGCTTTAATATGGGCTAGGATTGTCTTCACATTTTCTGTGGTCTCTTTAATAATTTTTGGGCCTATAAGTTTCCTCTCACCAACTTCATCTCAACAAGTTGGTGTTCGACATCTCTTTCCATATAACGCTTTATATGGAACCATTTGAATACTAGAATAGAAACTATTGTTGTAGTAAAATTAAACCAGAGGAAAGTATTGATCCCACATACCTTGTAAGTCAAGAGAGAATGATCACAGCATGTCTTCTAGAGTTGGAATAGTCCTTTCAGATTGTCCTTCAGTTTGTGGGTGATAAGTAGTACTCATACAAAGCAAAGTATTTAAAGACTTATAGATAATTCTCCATAATTTTTATGTAAACTAGGGATCTAAACTAGACAAAATCAATAGAGGTGTTCCATGAATACTTACAACTTCATTAATATAAAGTCTTTACAGGTGCTCAAGTGATAATTCCTCTCTTATTGGAACAAAATGTGAGGATTTTGTGAGATGATCAACAATTACCCATATTTCATCATTCCTTTTAGGTGTCCTCAGTAGTATGGTGAAAAAATCCATCGTAATGTTATCCCACTTACACATAGGACTAGGTAGATTTTGTAGCACTCCTTTGGGACATTGTCTCTCTTCCTTCACTTATTGTCAAACTAGACACCTTGACACGTATTGAGCAATTTTCTGCTTCATATTATCCCACCAAAAATATTTATTTAGATCTTTATACATCTTGGTGATACCTAGGTGCATAGAGAAATTTAACCTATGAGCATCATCTAATAGTTCCCTTTTTAGCCCAGGTACTGATGGAACACATAACCTCTTCCAAAATTTCAGAACTCCTTCCTCATACGCGAAGTCTCCCAATCTAACATCCTAGACAGCATTAATTTTCTTGGGTAGATTCTCATCATCATATTGAGAGATTATTATCTTCTATAATAAATATGGTTTTCCAATCATTTGAAAGAGAAAATATTTTTCCCCTTCCTTAACAATACCCATATCAGACTTTAGTAGAACCAAAAATATAGGATCTTTTTCAACCCTCATTTGAGTCAGAAGTCCATGATCTTTTCTGCTTAATGCATCTTCCAACTTATTTGCATTTCCTGGGTGGTAGTGTACTGAACAATTGTAATATTTGAGTAACTCTACCCATCTCCTTTTCCTCATGTTGATTTCATTTTGTGTGAAAATGTATTTCAAACTCTTGTGGTCCATATAAATCTCACATCTTTCTTCATAGAAACAATGTCTCCACATTTTCAAAGAAAATATTACGGATGCAAACTTAATATCATGAGTTGGATAATTTTTCACGTGATTCTTAAATTGTCTTGATGCATAAGAAATAACTTTATCGTTTTTCATAAGGATGCAACCCATTCAATTTTTTGATGCATCATTGTATATTACAAATCCATCACTTCTAGATGGAAGATTCAAAATTGGAGCATTTAGAAATCTTCATTTCAATTCCTCGAAGCATTTTGTACATTATTTTGTCCACACAAACTTAACTCCTTTATGTGTGTGCTTGGTTAGCGAGTCAGTCAGTCATGACAAATTCTAAACAAAATGCAGATAGTAACCTGCTAAGCCCATAAAACTGCGTACCTTGGTTATGTTTGTTGGCATGTGCCATTCCTGGATTGCATTTGCCTTTTCAGGATCAAATAGGATTCCATCCTTATAGACAATATGTCCTTGAAAAGAAACTGATTGATGCTAGAATTATCACTTGTTAAACTTCCCATATAATTCATTTCTTCTAATATTTTTCAAAATAATCCGCAAGTGATCTTCATGGTCTTCATAGATTTTTGAGTAAACTAGGATATCATCGATGAATACCACAAAAAAAATTTCAAGATATTCCTTGAAAACACTATTCATTAAATCCATGAAAACAAAGGGTGCATTAGTTAATCCAAAAGGCATCTTAGTAAACTCGTAATGCACATACTTGGTTCAAAATGTTGTCTTAGGAATATCTTCCTTCCGCACACACAGCTGATGATATCCGGATCAAAGGTCAATCTTCGAAAATTATTGAGCTCCATGAATTTGATCAAATAAATTATCAATCTATGGAAGGGGATACTTATTCTTAATTGTAATATCATTTATTTCCCTATAATCAATGCATAGACTCATGGGTCCATCTTTCTTTTTGACAAAAAAGATCGGGGCTTCCCATGGAGAAACATTAGGTCGAATAAATCCTTAGTCACTCAAATCCTCTAGTTGTTTCTTTAGCTCCACTAACTCCACAGTGTCCATTCTATAGGGGGTCTTTGATATAGCTCTTTCCCCAAGAATTAAGTCAATGGAAAAATCAATTTCCCACTCTGGAGGATGTCTAGGTAAATCCTCTAGAAACACATCAATGTATTCTTTCAATATATGTACATATTTAAATTGAATATTTATTTCCTCACCCATAGATATTGGGTTTTATTCCTCTCTAAGAATTTCATTCAATAGATCTACTGGGGGTGGGTATTGATAAGAATCAGGTGGAGAGGTCTCTACTATAAAGATAATAGATTCTACACCATTTTCAAAAAATGTAACTTCCTTTTTCTTGCAATAAATATTCTCATCATAGTTGGATAACCAATTGATACCGAGAATTATGTCAAAGTAAGTAATTGGTATGATGATAAGGTTAGAAACTAAAGCAATATTATGTGTCATGAGGGGGACTAGTTTACATGCCTTTGTTTCAATGATGCATCCCCTTAGATTTTTGACTTATAACTCCTTTATTAAATCTAATTGGACATATCTAATTTTCTTGATAAACTGGGAAGATATAAATGAATTCGATGATCCAGAATCAAATAAAATGTTTCCTAATTTTGGGGAAATAATTAAAGTGCATGCCACCACAACATTAGGAACTTCAACTTCCATGGTTGTAATTGCATATGCTCTCCCATGCTCTCTTGTATTTTTCTGAGGCATGTTTCTTTGGCACTTAGGACACTCATTTGCATAGTATTTTATATCTCTAAAATTATAGCATTGAACATCATCAAATTGTTTATTCCCCTTGCATTCATTAGATATATGACCCTTTTCTCCAAACTTATAGTAGAGTCCCATGCCTTTTAAGCATTTACCAAGATGATTCTTTCCCCAGTTTTCACATAATAGGAATTTCTTCATTCCCTTTTTCTTCTTTGGTTCTTCACCTTTCCCTTGGTTATCAGAGTACCTTTTCTTATATTGGTTTCCCATGAACAAATTTGACCTATAAAATTCCTTCTCTTTTTTTATGGCACTTGATGAAATTTCATCATATGATGAAAATGTTTGAGAATCTAGTTCCCTTAGAAGACTTGTCTTAAGACCTTAAAAGAAATGATCAATCTTGTCTGCTGAGTCACGCACATAATCTATGACATACCTGGCTAGACTTGTGAAGGTAGACTCGTACTCTTCAATACTGTCTTCTTCCCTTTGCTTTAAGCTAAGAAATTTCCAGCTTCATTTCGGTTCGTTGCTCACGAGGGAAATATTTCTAGAAGAGTATTTCCTTAAAATTCCTCCATTCCATGTCCTCTATTTCTTCTTCCTCCATGGTATTTTGAATCAAGGACCACCATTGATCAGTGTCACCCTTGAGACAATATACTGACAATACTGCCTTTTCATTTTCATTGAATCTTAATGCCATGAATATATTTTCAAGGGATTTGATCCACTGCTCAGAAACCACTGTATTAGTCATCCGGCTGAACGAAGGGGGCTTTTGCTGCATGAAATTATCCAACACAGGTATGGAATGGTTATTTGATACAACGTGAGAAATATTTCCCACTATGGTCATGATATGATCTAATCCAACATTAACAGTGTTGACTTTCTTAGTGGCGAGATCCCTACAATTACCCTGAGAATCGATTCCCCTTATTCCATTAGACATCATTTATAAAAAACAGCACACACTATATTAGGGAATGAATCAAAAGGTATAATCTTAATTTAACAAAATACTTAGCATAAATTAAGATCCTACACATGGCTAATCCCATAATCGAAAAAAATGGTTTCTTTGAGGAATAATTTACATTTCAATCCTTTAAAATGGCTTGTAATGAAAGTATGAATTATCCTAATCATATCCCCTAGGATTTTCATAACCAAGATTGAATCAAGACCCGTTGTCATGTACCCAGATACCCCAGGTCAAGCCCGAAACTCCCTGTTGGAGCTTTCACCCCAAGGTACATCTATTCCAGAGCCACCTCTACCTACTCGTATCCAGACAGGGATGTATTTTGTAGAAATATTCACATAATCTATTCCTTACCAAAATACCAAGATGTTCTTTTATGTTTATCCTCAAATACTACCTTATGGATTTGTTCCCTACTGTACATTTCCTACTCTAGTTTCCAAATTTTCTACTAAACTTCCTTTGATACCAACTATAATGCCCTGACCCCTCTAAACTGGAGTCGGTGAATTACTATGTACATTTTCATGGTTATAAGGAATGAAAATACAAAAGGAAAGATCAATTTAGTGGTCTATAAGAAACTAGATACATAGATGTAACTCAAAATTACATTAGAAAAGTTTACAAAGTATGATACCTAACAAAAACTAAATATTATATCCACAAGAACTCAATAAATGATCTCATCTACATCACCTGTTGAAAGTAAAAAATTAAAGGGGTGAGCTAAAACACTCAGTAAGGGTTAAAAATGGAAGAATAATTAATCAATAATAACTGAATTGTAAATAATTTGACATAATCAATATGGAATGATGAATAAATGAAAAACTCACACCATTAATAAAATGATAATGAAACTACATCCACAGATTTTGTCTTAGTGAAATCCTCATAGATAGTAATAACTGATAATGAATAAAGAGAATTGTTATTAATTAAATGTCATGTATCTGGAACATGATACCATAATACCATAAAAACGGTTTAGTTCTGTGGGTAGAAACCCGTCTGATTTTGGGAAACAAACTCGAAGGATTTGTCACCATGCTGATTTGTCTCATGAGACCTACTGATGCATCGGGGGGCTGCAGTGGGTCCCACCCACATATGCATCCAAATCATTCTTTATACATATATTCAACATAAGAGAAACATGAATTTACATTATTCGTATAGATTAGAGGATATAGATTCATTAATATTTCCATAGTCAAAACAACATTCAATATAAATACTGTAAGTAAAATGTTATATGGCTTAGACAATAATAATATCAATGATATGAGAATATGGATATTTAAATGGAATATAATTTCAGTTGAAAATTTATCTCAAATAGACATTTGGTACACCACATAAGAAAGAGTAGGTGCACAATACTTAGCAAGTCACAACGAAGGGAAAATTGAGACAAAGCCCGTTACCACGTTGTAATCAATTGATTCGCATGACCAAAATTCAATAACCACAAAAATAATCATAGAATACCATGAATATAAATTGAATCATGATAATATATATCAAATATAAGTACAAATATACCACATATATGAAATAATAGGCAAACAATAGAAATCCCCCCGAATTGAAAGTGAGATGAGAAAACCCCTTACAAACATTTCTATATGGTAACGAGTGTTCTTGTAAGGGATTAATGAGAGGTAAAGGGGTATCCTATTATTTATATGTCATAATGTAAATATGTGGGAGGTGAAAAAACATACCCCATCATTAGGCATTAAAAAAAATGAGCACAACATAGGGGGGATTCTAGAACAAAAGTGAAAGAGAGGATCCCTTACCTTATGCTTGAAGGTGTTCCTGATTGTTCTTAATGACATGAATAATCAAATTTAGATTCATTAATTAATAATTCCAGAACCTAATTAATGTGTAATTGATATTGTATGACCTTATTAGGTTCATTAATGGTTTTTTTTATGGTTTAAGAGATTCAATTTTGATGTTTTGGTAGTATTTTCTGTTTTGGTTTTCATGATCTGTTTACTTGTATTCATGAACAGATGTTTGTTTGAAATATGGTTAAACATCCAGAATTGTTAATATAGATTATCAGTGACATTAAATATATATAAATTATCTTATAATGATTCTGGTTATATACCAAAATGATGACTCATTCAATGAGTTAAAAATAAACGCTTGGATTTGGCTTGGAGATTTTGTACACAATAAACTTGTTTTGTATTATTATTCCAAATTATGAATTTGTAAGGATTACAGAACATTAATCAAGATAAAATACATATATTATAACCTATTTCAACAATTTAAAAGGTTTCATGATGAGTATTTAAGATATTAATGCAAATTGAAAACCCATCTTCCTTGAGTGTGATAAATTAACACATCTCGGATAGTGCTTTCATTTACTGTATAAAAGGAGCGGAAAAAGAGATATTATGATGAAATATTCCATTAGAAAAATGAAAATCCATTAAATGTAATGTACTGGAATTATCATGAAATTTTGATGGGGGTAGGTGATAATAGGGAACAAAAGAATGGAACTTCGTAAAAGAAATTGAAAGAAAAGAGAAGAAAGGCTCACCCCTTGAGTACTCCTCCTTGAGAATCTTCTTAAGGCCTTTTTTTGAATTTTGGTGATACCAGTAGGTCTTGGACTTGGGGAGAGGTCTTGGAAAGATTATTTGGAAGAATTTATGCAAGTCTTTAAGCTTGAGTGGTGTGGAAAGAAGAGGGTGTGAGGGGTGGTTTATATAGTGGAGGAGAGAGGATTTTTCTTAATATTATAATCATTGATTTATTATTTCCTATCAAGATAAGAAATAGAGAGTATTCCATGAACAAAAATAGTAATATATGCATGTTATTTTGATATTTTTGTGCTTACATCACTCATGGTTCTAGGAACAGTTAATTTAAATTATAATGTATGTATACGGTAAATTAATGTATTTTTCTATTCACTAAAAAATCAAGTATTTCAGAAAAATCCCAAAAATGTACCCCAACCATTTTTTGACATGTAGAATCAAAAAATGAATTCCATTTTTCAAAAATATTTTTCTAAATATTATTAAATAAATATTTAATTAAATCATTATTTAATAGAAATATATAAACACTTAAAATATTCATCTTTTTTTAATGATGCCTAAATTTATTTATACATTCATGGGTTTGGATAAAATTCATAAGATTCATATCACTATTCATATGGGTAGGTTACTATTCATTAGGGTAGTTTAGTATTCATAAGGGTCTATTACTATTCATTGAAAATTAAGTTAATTCTATCAAACTCTAAATATCATCCTGAACACAACTGTATATGTTAGATTTTTAAAATTCGAATCACAGAGCTGGAAAATTTTAGTTTAATGGATAGGTTTTGGTTATCTTCTATAAGTAACCATGTTGTTTTCTACAGAGTCTCAGTGATTCATGAAATATAAGCTATCTAATGAATATAGTGTTTTTAATAGAAACTAGCCATAAAATGTTTGGGGTGCTACAGGAAACCCCAGTAGTCAAGAATAGACATGTCAAAGCTCAACATTCATCATGCATCCCTAGAACCAAAAATAGTAATTTTATTTCCAAAAGAAATAAAATAACACATGTAGTGAAAATCTATCAATATTAGATAAATTTAAAATTATCATTTATGAAATCACATGTGATGATATTTAATCTCCTTAGGATAATTTTCAAATTATCATTTTAGTTCAACACATGTGCTCTCAAAATTCTCCTTATGAATAAATATCTTTTGGTAATTTATTTTAAATTATAATTTTATAATTATCTCTTAATAATTTACTAAAAATTAACCTTATATAATTATCTACTGTTACTTTATCATAAATTATCCACTATATTTATCTTTGGATACATTAATATAAATTATCATTTTATGATTGTATCTTGATAATATATTATAAATTAAAATTTTTATAATTAAAATTCGATAAATTATAATAATTTATCCTCTAATATAAACACAATTATGATATAGTAGTTTTAATAATTATCCTTTTATAATTTAGTGTAATAATTGTTTAGAAATTCACAAATTGTGCCTCGATAAATCCATGGTATTATCATTTGATTATTTTTATTCTACAATTTATCATGTGATAATCTAGTAATTATTTTTTGATAATTATAAATAATTATACTTTGATAATCTCGTAATTATCAATTTATAATTTTAATAATTATCCTTTTATAATCTAACAATTATCATTTAAAATTTTCAATAATTATCATTTGAAAATATTGTAATTATAATTTGATAATCTTACACAATCATATTCTTAAAATTTATTTCATAACCATCCTTGATAATCTAAAATAATTATTGACTGATAATTTTTATAAATTTTACTTGAACATCTATGTGATTATCAAGTCCTAAAACATATCTTTTGATAACTTATTATGAATTATTCCAATATTATTTAGGTTTAATTATTTGTATTCAAATTCTAACATTTTTTAATAATTTTAGATTTAAATAAATAATGGAAGAAATAAATTAAATTAAATTAAATTTTAAAAAAAAATAAGAAACTCATCTTTCACAGGTTCACCATTTAGCAGGGAGGGGAAGAGAGGGTTCATCATCATGTCAGAGAAGAAGATTGTAAAAGGGGGAGATGGAAAGTGCTTCACCAGTCATGTATAGGTGAAATTAAGGACCCACAAATTCAATGGGATGACCAGTAATGAAGGTGGAAATGTTATATTATTTCAATACCCATATTATTCCCTTTATTCTCTAATTTAAGAACACAGATTAAATCATGATTAATCCTCAATGGAGTGTCTAAAAAACTCAATAATTTATTGGTGATTAAAATGGTCAAAATGAGTGAAAAAATCAAGATTTTGAAACCTTTGATGTGTGGGAAATTAGGGTGTTGGGTTTTGTAAAGAAGAAAAATAGTAAAAAAAATTAATAATTAAAGTAATAATAAAAAGTTAATAGTTTAATCTATTGAGTGATGTTATGAAATTTCTGATGATCATAAATTTTTTGTCATTCCTAGTGTGTTCCCCTCATCTTGGACCTAATGGTGGTGTTATATTTCTCATAAGATTCACCATTTGGGGGATATTTAATTATTTTTTAAATTTAATGTAAATAAAAATATTAAATAATTTTTACTCATGTGGGGTGTTACCAAATTTATAATGTGTAAAAATGTTATATCATGCCTAGAGTAAAACCCTCATCTTGGAACTAACAGTTATATTGGACTTATCCAACAAGACATTATTTGGTAGATACTAAATTATATTGGAAAAATCACCATTGCATACTATAATATATTTTATAGTTTTATTATGTCTACATCAAGGATCAACAGGCCACAGAATACCATAAAAATCTCAGTGAATAATTCTTAAAATATTCTATATAATATTACAAGGTGTTAACTAGGATTTTACCCTTATAAAAATCCCGGTAATTCACCTATTAATTATTTTTATTGACAAATTACATTTTTACATTAAAAATCATCATAAATTTTTATCAAAAATTATTTTTATTGTCTTTAAAATTATATATATTACCTGAGAAGTCCATTAAAAAATATTTTTATCAAGTACCATGATGATAGAATTCATTATCCTTAGACTAGGTATATGAATGTTATTTTTGATTCCTAAAACATTGATAAAAGTATTTCAATTGAGGATTTGGTTCTAAAATACTATTGAGGGTATCTAGGTTTTCTTTGATCTTATGTGAGGTTGTAAAACGTTTTGTTTGGATTCTATTTCAAATGACAATGTGGTAATGTTAAAAGTCCATTTTGACAGTTCCTAAAAGGAGGGACCAATTACTTTCTTTGATGATATCGTTATATGAGTTTATTGAGGTTAAGGTATGATTGATTGAGGTTTAGGAATGGTTATTTCCTTTCATCTAGGTTGAAATAATTGGATACTAGGTATATATGGGTGACATTTCATAGATATTGAGATGGGTTCGAGAGACCTGTTATAGGATAACCTTGTCAGGTTGGCATTTTTTAAGGATGCATTTTCAGGGTTTTCTTTATTTGAGAATTCATATCTAGGCATAAAATTTCTTTCAAATTCCCTTCTGGGTGTCTTGTTTCTTGAGGATATGTTGTGTGGTGAAGGCCGAATGAAGTTTTATAGAATTGATTATCCTAGGTTTTTCTTGTGTTATAGGAGCCACTTATAGGGTGTATTGTTCTCTATTTAGTTAAGATGACCACTGAGGGTGAATCATGATTAGTTCACACTGGTGATCATGTGAGTTCCTCGTATATTAGTGACCCTTGGAGGGATAGTGATGAGCTTATATAATGGATTAGGGTATGTTAGGGTGTTGACCAACCCTTGTTTCAATGAAATATGATTCTATTATTTGAGTTCATTTTTACTTGAGTTTTGGATGTGGGAGGATAACTTTAGGATGAAAGTATTTTTGTCAGTAGTTATTTGATTGATTTGGGTGATCTCCTCTATTGTATGGTTGTTCTTTGTTTGGTCTTTGAAGCTAATGGATGGTGTTGAGGAGTATAGCACCTATATAGATGTATTTTTTAGTTCTGGATCATCATTTCAGGTCTTTGGAGGCATAAGGCACTCTTGGGTGGGAATGTTGGGTCATGTGATCAATTAAGTGGTTTTTTTACTAAATGAATGGATATCATAGCATTATTGTTTCTTCCATGGATTGTAAGATTAATAGATTCTATAGTCGTGTTGACTTAGTGTTCCTATCTCCAATTTAGATCATGTAAATAGAGTCATTGAACCTATTTTGGGTTTTTTATGTGATTTTAGATACCTATGATGAGATATTAATTTTTTTATTTCATTAATTATGACGTGTTAGAAATATAGCGATCATATATCTAACCAATGGATTTGAAGTTTGTTATGTGGTTGGATTATATATAGGCTATAAATCCTCTACATTGGGCCATAGTAATGGTAGATTAATCTCAGGTTTCATATTAAAACTTGATGATTTTTTTATGATTCTATTTATATAAAAAAATGTTTTTATATTTTTTATTTATTTTACTCAATAGTTTTTTCATTTGAGTATAATAGTCTAGGAGAATATCATGTGCATGCACACTTACATGATAACATATGTTATGTTCTCCGTTAGGGGTGGCATACTGTGTTTTTTTTCTCACCCATTATATGGTTACCTTAATTCTCATTCATACCTAATTCATAATTATTACAAGTTACTCAATATATTTCATTTAGGCACAATGTTTTATGATTGAGTAGGATCACCCAAGTGGTGTCTAAGGATCAAGCTAGAGTAGCTCTTTAGTTGAAGATATTGGGTGTGTGATAAAACCTGTTGACGACTGTAGAACACTGTGTTCTTTATTTTCATTAATTTAATCTATTTTTATATGTGATTTTTTGATTGGATGATAAGTTTCTGTCTATATAATTACTTTTAATTTTTATGTTTCAGCATTTCATTTGATGTAAACTTCTTTTGTTTCAGTTATTTATGTATGCGTACTCAGATTTCAATCATGGTTATGTATGTGATTGGTTTATTTCTGATTTTATTTTACTATTATATGAGGGAGTAAACTCCCCTACTATATCCGTTTAGGTTATTTCTACTGGTCATAAGCCTCTAGCATATTGGGATTCATGCATGAGGCCTTATCACGAGGTAGATTTTTTGTTGGGTCAAACTGACATTTCAAGTTTTTGATAATGAAAATGTTATTTACTATTTCCTATGATTAATTGGGGATAATCACTGATGATACTATCCAATTTATTTCTCTATATGTCTTATCGTAATACTTTGTTGATGTTTTCATCAAACCCATTTCATTCCCATGGGTTAATTTTTCTATAACTTATTTTTGAATGTTTTCATTTTCATAGTTAACACATTTGTATGGTTTATTAATATATGGTATGTAAGTTTTTTAGAGACCTAAAATGAATTGGCTAAATCTTTATATCTCAATAAATGACATGTAAGGTGATGTGGAGTGAATCTAATCCACTACAGGACTCTTTCCATTATAGTTTAAAGGGAATGGAGAGTGATCCTAACCAACTAAAAGAGTCTCTCCACAAATTTGATGATGGTATTAGTGGTGATTCGTGAAAAATGGAATGATTTTATTTACATATGATAATCCCATAGTCTTATTCCACATTCTTCTACATATGTTACATTTTAATGGATCTATATTATTGACATATCACTTCACAATATAATTACACATGTTTTTTATTTTGTCAAAAAATTACTCTATGTCACTCGGTAGATGATCCCTATTTTATATGATGGTATACTGTTATTTATTATTTATAATGTTGGTTATTATTTCATATCCATATTATCATCTTATTCTAACTTATTATCTTCAATTTATATCTCCTATGATTTCCCTTACTATGAATCTCATGTCACCCTTTCTTATGTTTTCATTACCCATGTTATGAAGAAGGGTACTATGTATGATATATTTACATGGGTAGAATGTGTTATAAAGATATGATAGTGATGTTAAATATTGTGCAAAATGATTCTTTTAGGTATTTAATATTGAAACAATGTATACCTATATGTTTTAAAATGTTTTTTTCTTGAAGTTCTAATTAAGGTTCTTATAATAAAATAAAATATTCATATATATTATTAAGGGATCTTGTTTCTTTATGTAAAGGATATTAGAACATGTATATTAGTAGTTATTTTGTATTTGATTGATAAATTTTTATAGAAGATGAAGAATCTTCCTTTGATGATTTTTTAATACACCTAAAGATTCATTTTGAAATGTCTATATGATATTATATGACTTACTTGTTGGTACTATATGTCACTAAAAATGAAGTTTGGAAGGTTAGATTCATCATGAAAGGATGACATTGTGTGATGACATGTATGGATGGGGGTATTTGAATATATCAAGATATAGGTCTAATGGTCCTAATTATAAATAGTCATATGAGCTTGGAATTGTTTGAGGATTCTAGTGTGGGCTATGAATTTTTTTATAATTCCCTTGTTGGTGTGTTGTTACTTTTGGATGCCTTTTTGGGTTACGTATTACTCAATGATAGGTTCTCTATCAAATACTAGATGATTTTTATTTGAATGTATTTTATTAAGTTTTCTAGGATAGAGGATCCCCTTACAGGTTCTCCTATTATTTATTTGGTTAAGACGACCTCCTTGTGTTCCTTTGGAGTTGTTGAATCTATGAACCCACTTGATTTCCCCTTTTTCTAGTGACCCATTCAAGGTCGGTGAAGATGTTTAAACGATGATGATGGTTGGTTTGGGAGTTGTTCAACCCTCATTTATATATATTATGCAACTTTTGATTGAGATGTTTATTTATCAGTTTTTTGGATATTAGGGGAGAACTTTGGGATAATATTGGTTTATACATTGGCCTTTTGTTTTATTTGGATGTTATTTTGCATTTTTTTGATATTTTTAGGTTGGTCTAGGGAGTAAATAAATTTTTTGGATGAGTTCATCCCCTATTATTTGTAATTTTTATCCCTAAAAAGGATTTTGAAGTGAGTGAATTAATTATGTAACTCTCTATTGGGGATGTTAAGTCTTGGGATAATCTTTTAGTTTTATCATTGAAAAAAATATTATCATAGATTAGATGGTTACACTTGACTTCTAGGGAACAACATGTCCTCTAGTTCTTCCAAATTAGAGTTCATATCTCGAGTTTATATCATGTTATATAAGTTATAAAACCCAGTATATGTACTATTTGTAGTTTTAGATTCATATGATGAGGTCATAGGGTGTAAAATTATATTATTTTAGCATGTAATAAGTTTGGGATCTTGTCTAGATATGGTGGATGAGCCAGATATTGTGTGTCTTGTTGATCCATGTGTTAAAACACCTTTTTTTGGTAAAGAGTGAGCATATTTATCTCATGTTTCATACTAGAACCAAAGGGATAATGTTTTCTTTTTATTCACCCCTCATTAGTTTTTATTTATTCTTTTAATTAGATTAATTCCAACAAATATCTTTATGATTTATTTAGGATGGGAATATCTTGACAAAATTCACTTATATAAGATTCACTATCGGTGTAGCCTATTTATATTAATTTTCACCATATTTATGGGTATATAAATTATTTTTTAGACCTTATATATGTATAATAATGGATTATTGGTTTTTTTATATCTTTTGAATAAGCCTATTGTTACATGATTTTACATGATCACTTGGTTGGAGTGTGAGGATTGAGCTAGAGTAGTTCAACGGTCATGGGGAATAGGTATGTGGTATGACTAGCTATTAGTGTTAGAGCCTTATATATATATTTTTATTTACTTATTATGTTTTTATATGTTATTTACCTATTATGTGATGTTTTTATATTCATATGATGGCCATTAATCTGTATGTTTATGTATTTCTTTGGATATTGCATGATTTTTGTTTTCATTATTTTTTTATTCATACTCTAATGTCAATTATGGTTGTTTAAATTATTGATTTATTTCCACTTTCATTATACCTTAATTATATGGGATTTTGTATTATGATTTGAGGAGATGGTAGATAAGAAGTTTGGGAATTTGTAAAATCTACTAATGGATATCATATTGTTTCATTATGAACACATTTTCAGATAAAAAATCTAGATTACAGTGGTAATGGTATTGTTTTTCTAGGATTTTAATGTAATGGTTATTTGATTTTCAATATAGGTTATGCACACTAAGTTTTGGATTTATTTATTTTTTATTTATGGGATATTGTCCCTTTTCCCTATAGAAATAGGTATGGGTAGATGCATCATTCTATTCATATATGATTCACATGACATGTGACTGTTTTTGAGTCATTTAACAAATTATTTATTTTGAATTGTTTAAATTTTACCCAATTACATTTATAGGTTTATTTATATAACTCATAGGTTTCATTATACTCAACTAAAATATGATTAATTATTTATGAGTAAAATCCATCTAGATCTTGTGTAAATATGTTTTCTTTTCATGTAAAGGAAGACTATCTATTGAGGGATGCATGGAAACTTAGCTGGTTTAGGGTGGGATTGGCATGACTTATGGTTAGCTCAATGAGGAAAAGGCTTCAAGAGATATGTTTTTAATGGTATCCAGTTTCCTTGATAATAGGGATTTCTCGATGATCTCACTTTATGTGGTAAGGGTGTTTTTGTAAAAACCCTTTTAAAGGAGGGGTTGGTTCCAAACATGTATTATCTGGTGAGTATTTTAGTGGTGGAACAAGGTATTGTTTTCTTCTAGAGGGAATACTTGGGTATGGTTCTATGTTATTTTAGAGCCAGCGGTAGGAATATCTTATCACCAGGTGGAATTTTTGTTGTGTGGGTTCCTTTTTCTTCAAAAGTGGACTTCTATGAGTGCTCGTAGTTTTTTGGTTGGACAATGAGGTGGGTTTTGTTAGAAATATAACATGTTTTTTTCTTTATGGGATGTGATTAGAGCATGGATTAGGTATAAGGAGTCTTATAATGATTCTTGAGTGGAGTTTGGTCATGTGGTTGATCTTTTCCTAAGGGAGAATAATTATTTTTATATAGGAGTGCCTAGGGTTCTCCATCATTTTATAATAATCATGTGTGAGGAGAATGATCTAGGGGTTTATGTACATTATATGTGGTTCATTGGGGCTTGGATCATCTGAATTTGAGAGACTATGACAGGTTCTTGGAAAACCACACTTCTATGAGGAGGAGAGTGGGGGTTAGGTTGTATTTTTATAAATTTAAATGTTGTGTAAGGGGAGGATTATGATGTGGAATTCACCGTAAGTCTTAGGATATTATGGTCCTTAATTTTTGTTTTTTTTATCACGGGGATATCGTTCTAGGAGATATAAGGATAGGTAGTGTTTTAAATTTTATGCTTAGTTGGTCACTTCTCGTACTTCAATTTAGTGATGTATGGTTTGTAAGCTATCGAGGATGGTGTTCTAGTTAAGGTATGAAAATATGGGTACTTTTATGGTGGGGAGAATATTATCATTCATAGATGAATAACCCTCACATTAGAGGTTTATTAGAACCATGAGACCATTGGGTGGATGGTTTAGTTGGTGTTATTTGCACCAATGATCAGTGTGATAGCATGGTGGTTGGTTGACCATTGGGGATTCTCAAGGGAGAGAAGTATTATGATATAGATATTTTCCTAAATTGTGTCATGACGTGTTAAGAAAAACAATTTATTTTTTGAATTTTTTTCACATCAGTTTTTTTCAGACAGAAAAGTAATTTCCCATATTAAATGAAATTGGATAATTTTTCAGGTGACTTTATTGGTCTAGGAATTGGATGTTTAACATAGTATTTGAGTTTTGTGGAATTCTTAGTGGCTCTATTTTTCATGGAATTTTAATATTTCATTAATTATATATTAATTTATCTAGAACATTCCAACAAAAATATATTCTATTTAAAGTGTAAAATTAAAATTTTGACACTTCAGTTTAATCAAGAAAGGGGTTTCCTTAAACATAGTGTAATCCCCTTGTAATTATGAGATCCCATATTGGACCCACTTTCCTCTTTTCCCTTTTTTTATTTATTTTATTGTTAACTTCTTTTAATAGAATTTTTTTAATCTCTACCCCCCCTCTGAATTCTAGGGAACACCAATAGTCGATCTACTGCATTTAGTACCTTCAGTAAAGATAGAATGGTAGAGGGAGGTAGGGGAGGATCCACCATGGTTCATCCATGGAGGTAGATCAGGCTTCTTTTGGTTCCTTGAATGGATCTAGGATCAAATATTCATCATTTTCCACATTGATCTAGGATGTTTTTTTGTTGTTATCAATAAAATCCCTAACATTAGTTGTATTTAATTTTGATAATTGTTTTGTGTTTTTCAGGATTCCAAGAGAGACCCAATGTTGTTTTTTCAAATAAACAAGGTTTTTAGGTTATTGTAAGGAGTTTTCTCTTGGTGAAAACCCAATTTTAGACAATGTGATTCTTGAACATGTATTTTATTTTCTTATTTTTGGGTGGGAATTTAGTTATGAATTTCAAATGAAATGTATGTTTAGGACACATCGTGGACACATGGTTTGTGGTCGAGGGCATGACCAGACATCCCGGGTGGGGGTATATGGTTGTGTAAGTCACATGAAAACATACCTTGTAGATAGCATATACAATTTCCACATAGTGTACTTATTATGACCCCATGTAGGGTATATTTCTAGGTACCCCATGTTGGAAACACACCATGTGTTTTCAATACTAAGCGTGTAGTTGAGAAAAGTGCACGCTATGTGGGATGTGGATCTTGACCAAGGGGAATGGTTTGGGTTATATTTCTTATATATTATGTACACACTGTACACAACATCATTGATTTTTTATTTCCCTTTTTCTTATATTAGTGTCAAAATTGGAGCTGTGAGTTGTAAAATACTAACCCTAACCATTGTGACCGAGCCGAAAGGTCACATGAGCTCATGCACACCTCCCTATATGCATGAGGATATCAAATAGAACCCAGGGTATGAGTCCAATAGTGGAGAGATTGTACCCACATTATCATGTCATTAGATCAATAATAAATAATAGTTAACATAAAAAATAATTAGAGTAAATTTGTATAATAATTGAATAAATGGAATACTTTTCAAATAAATTAATTGTCTCTCAAAATTTTGAAACCTATCCAAAAAAAATAAAGAAGATAAATAAATAAATTATAAACTAAAATCCCCCCAAGTGTTTGTCCTATCTCACCACCAGCTCCATGATCCTCATCTCACAAGTCCACCATAGAGTCCTCTCCCTTAGCTAGATCCATCATGAAATAAATAAGTTCACTAAAATTCCTAAGTAGTGTGTGAGTAAAAGACTATGTGGAACACCACCAATGATTCCTTAACCTTATGTTCTCAATAATACCTGATCTCTAATACCACATCCTGAAACATTACTTATTCTTGAGTTAAGTCAATAATTTAACTTTCATTCACATTGAGTATCTTTTCCTGATTAGTGATTTGCTTAATTAGTCCATAACTCATACATAACAAATTTAATATTAAAAAGTAGATAGTTCAACTCAAAATCCATTTCTTTCATAAATAAGACAACTTTTAAAAATAAACATGGTTTTGTTACATGTTTAAACACCATAACATTTCCGTGATCCCATCCTGGTCTCTATTCTCTATTAAATCCTATGAAAAACATTTCAAAACTTGGGATAAACATAAAAACTCAGTAAGGGATATGCAAATAAGGAAAACTATTATCCATGTGAAAATATTTAAACAATTAATAATTCATCATAAAGTAATAATTTTCACCTTTAGGCAGTGGTAAATACTCTTCACTAAATATAAGCATGTTGAATGCGATGTTTTTAATCAAAATATTACCATAAAACCCATAAAAATCACATAAAACATATAAAGGTAACATGGGAAATAATAATACATAAATGGAATAACCATATGGTCAACTTCCACACATATCACTTAATGGAATGGCCATATGGCGGACTTTTGTAGCCAATGCATTGGAGGTTATAACATAACCACCCATCCTTGGTTTATAACGGAACCATTAATCTTTGGTTTATCACATAACCACTTATCTTTGGTTTATCATGTAAACACCTATAAAATTTTCAAGTACCATTATATAATCATAACACATAAAATATTTCAATTATCAAAATTTCACTCTAAAATTTCATTTTTAATCATAAGAAATCATTTTAATATATTGCAATATTCAATCCATTTCCAAAAACCATTTAAAACATTTAATAAAGAGACTTTTGAATCAAAGTGTCCCATACCACTTTGAAACTTCTAAAATAAATAAACATTTTAAAACATTCATGTCCATATAAATAAATTTATAAAACAATTTTAAAAACATGGAAATGAAATAGAAGGATTTAGAATAATAAATCTTCAAAACATTAAAATATGATATTTTAGTTAAAGATTCCCTTACCACTAGAGAAACACTTGAATAAAAATAATTAAGAAATAACATTAAATAAAACCTTAGATATCATGAGAATATAATAATTCAAGATATAACATGTAAAAATGGTTGTATATAAACCTTATAGGATAATGAATATGCATAACATCAAGATATGTCTCAATGAAAAGATATTGAGATGAAGTCCCTTATAAAGATCGTATCATTAGATTAAGGATAAATCAATGATAAAATTATGTGTGAAAAATATAAATACACCCAATATAAGTGGATATTTAGTTTAAAATGATCATAGTTCATTCAAATATATTATTTTAAGAACAAAACCAATTACATGGATATTTAACTCAATGAATGGATGTTGAGATAAGATTTCTAATACCTTGAGTATGACTTGTCTTGTATGTTATTTATTTTCATTAATAATAAACTTACATAAATTTATACTTTCTTGAGAACCTTTTTCAAGTTTATTATTCCTTTTATATTACTTATTACCATGTTATAAAAATTACATAACTATTTAAGTTCATATCAGACATTTTTTTGATATTCGGTACTTGAGTCAAAAATGAACTTGTTTTGATGTAAATTGTCCATGTGGAAAAAATTACATCATATCAAGAATATTATTCATGGTTTAAATATCATATATATCCATTATATAATTAATTATAATAATCCATAATTTTTGATGATGAGAAATCAAATGCACCGTTCATGGAGACTATAGGTCGTACGTATGCATGAACGCTACTTTCATTTCTTTGTAATATTAAAAGAATAATAATTAAATGATATAAATTTATATTATAATACTAGTATTATATAAATTTCATATACAAGTCTCATAGATTGAATAAAACCATCCTTTATACATTCCATGTATATCGGGAATGAGTCATATCGCTTTGAGGGGAAGGTAGCCCACACTTCCTCAAATGAAATTATCGTATTCACGCAACATAGAAAGAATAAAGGTATGGTCTAAATAAAAATTACCAAATTATATAGATAGTATAAATATATATCACATTTAAAAATATTTTCTATTATAATGGTCACCATGATAGGTGGTAGGGGTAAATTGAACAATCATCATTTCGTGAGGCAGTAGTTTGTTATTCATAGAAATAGTATGTTCGTCACCCATTAAATGAAAGTGTGTGTAAGTTTAGATTGAAAAATTATAATAACAAAAAACTAGTATATTTAGGATACTATTTTTTTATGTAATCATTGAATAATATATGTTTAGGGAGTGGATAATGGAAATGAAACTAAAAATCCTGAGAGAAGGCGTTACCTCTTGATCAGAAAACTTCTTTTGGTTTATACTAAAAGGATTCCATGGGAGGATTTCTTCCATAAGGTAGGATTATAGGTTTATTTTAGGGATTCTAGGAAGAGGTTTATTCAGGTATTTTCCAAATAAAATGTTTATTTAAGTGTGAGTATTAAAGAAGAGAGGGGACCTTTTTATAGGAGAGGGAAGTGGAACCCTTAGAAACTCTAAAATTATTAAATTAATATAAATTAATTTTTTTAATTAAAATGGCTCCAACTTGAGATATGTAAAAGATAAGATTATTAATATTCTAAATACTCTCATCCAATTATTTTTAGACATGTATTTCTTCTATTTTAAACCTTATCTTTTCATTTTACACTTAATTATTCTCTTTTGATTTTAATTGTGGTAACAACATTTTAGTTATTGGGAGGCTATTAATTTTAATTATATGGGGTCAATTTCCCATAATTGGAAAATAATGAACTTTTATACATTATAATATTATATTTTATATTTTAAAATATTTTTAGGGTATTAAATAATTTAATAAAATACTATTTTATAAAACAAAAATTATGTCAATTTTTACACTATACATTTTATTGAATTTAAATAAAATCTAAAAAGATAGATAACTTCAAAAAAAATTAATAGTATTATAACATGTCATATTCACTTAGAAAAAAAATTATGACATCAATTATGTCAAATAATATTTATTTTAATATTTATTATTTCATTTATCTGATTTCTTCATTAATAAAGCAATCACTACATCATCATTGTGTCCTAATTAATATTAATTATTTAATATATAAGAATTATAAATAAAATACAATGATGTAGGAAATATTTTTATATTTCTAACTGATATTTATAGTCTAATATTTCACTTATATAAACCTATATTAAAATTGTTTTAGTAAGATGATATATGTTTATAACATATTTTCGTTTACTTTAAATTAAAAGTTATAAGTATCATAATCACACCTATATGGATTCCAAAGGACAAATTTTCATCCCAGGGGTGGTATTGATCGGCCATATCTCATTAAATATGATGAGGACAAGTGTTAGGGAAGTTTCATATTATTATGATATTATGTTAACCCTTATTTACACGATTTACCCTTTAACTAGGGTAAATAAAAATAATTACTAAAGTTACTATTAATCATGTTCAAAAATAAAATATATCTATTTACATAATTTGAACCTTATGATTCTAAATATTTAATCCATTTTCAAATATTCAAAACATATAAGTTTCATTAATGAATTTAAAACTAATTCCCATTGCCAAAGTGAGAAAATTGGTTTTTTAAAAGTAAAAACCATCAAAATACTGACATGTGTTTCTAAAAAATTTCAATGTGAAATTACCTCCAATGACAAAAATTGGATTAAAAGATAAAAAAATTAATCCAATTTTACTTTAAAACCACTTAAATAGATAATCTAAAAATATAAATTAATTTGACGAAAAAGCAGTTTTGAGTTAAAATGCATTATTTTTCGCTATTCATTAAAATATGAATTTTATCTGAAAAAATATCAAACTTTCACCCAAAATAAATTTTAATGTCCCTATTCAAAATAATAAGCTTATTTCTTTAAATATAAATTATAAACGTGTAAAAAACAATATTTAAAATGGGTTCTCTATCAAAACTCAGGAAAAAAATTGGAAAAATACTTCTTTTTTGCTTCAAATTGATTTTGTTCTTATATATTGTCTAGAAACATATAATATAAATTTTTATCTTCACACTGAGTTTATATTTCATTAATATAACCCAAAAAGAGTGATATGATTTTATAAACACAATTATTCTAACTTAAATAGGTTTTCATAATGTGTCCTTTATATTCAATTGGTTTTTATTTTCATTTCTTATAAATTTGGTGACCAATAAATAATTATATAAACATGTGTAAACCATATTTTAATAATTTAGTTCATACTGTTCATTACCTACATTCCAATGGCTAGTTTATAATGGTAACATGTATATAATAATATTTAGTTGTTTGTTTAAATTCGATGTAGCGTATCATGTATGATATTGAATATAGCGTTTCTTTTATAAAACTCAGTATGTTACACCCCCCCCCCCCACCTTTAATAAATTGCATCCATGAAATTTGAATTTGGGGTCAGTAATTAGGGTATGACATTTCAAAATACCTTTATTTCAATCCCACATCATAAAAATGGTCAATAAAACTACCACTTTAAAATAAAGAAAGATAGGTATAAAGATCGCCTGATATAACACATACAAAGATTACATGTAGGAAAAAATTGATATGGAAGAAAAACGTAGTGTCAAGTTCTTATGAAGATTTATAAAAAACATGATCAAGAGAAATTTAATAATCAGAAAACCACAAACTTTTGATGAGTTGAAGAGTCTTTGATTTCACAATAGGAAAATTAAACGGAATATGTTTCTGTTTTAAGATCCTTTTCATAAAGTTGAGGAATTTATATACGAGATTAACTAAGAACATAAGGAAACATACTTACTTGTCAAGTTGAGTTTCATCCTTTAATAAATCTCTACCACAAATTCAACTTTTCCCCAAACGATGAATATTCAAGATAACTTGGACAAACCTGAAGCACAAGAATGAACTTATAGGGAATCACATATTCCAAAAAATATTAACTATCTATTCATCATGTCAAGAAATATTAACCAAAACCAAAAATCATAGTATAAAATCAGATAATTACCATAATATAATAAACCATTGTATGAATAAAAACTACTTTTAATCTCCAAAATTGAACAGTAATATCCAAAGTTCAACAAAGACTATTTGACAAATAATTGTCCTTAAAATTACTAAAAATAATCCAAACTAAGATTGAAACCCAAAAATTAGAAGGATTTGATAACATATCCTTCCAAGATAAATTATAGAATTTACCTCCAAATAACATCAAACACTCTTAATGTCTCATACCAAATATTAATTAACCTAATCATATTTTCCTCAATATAGGTTAATCACTTCCATAAATAACCAGAACAACCATAAGTCCTCAATAAAAACATATATTCTTCCAAAATAAAATTCAACCATTACTACTCATATTAAATACCATAGTATTCTATTTTTTTAGGTATATAGGGTTCCCAAAATAGAAAATATATTCCAAAATAACATATATCACTCAATACCCATATCACTTTCCAATACGAAGGATATCTATTTGATAAAACGTAAGTTCCCAAAATTAAATTCATCTTATTACATAAACTAGTTTAACTAAAATGAAAAACTATTACTAACCAAGGACTTCACATAGTCCGGTGGTAGGTGATGAACCCTTGTCATCCTTCGGTTGTGGGTTTGATTCTGAAAACCTTTCTAGACACGACTGGTTGTAATCCATCCTATGGGTTGTCCTTTTTCTAAAACTATACAATTCTTATAATATTAGAAAACATTATAAATATCACAAAAATAACTATAAAATGTTTTAACCTCAAATTTTATTTCATACCTCGAATTTTTTATCCCAAAAACTAATAACCCATAATTTCATCAAAGGTGAATGTCTCTAAAAATACCATTAATCACCTTAATATTTTAGATCATAAAGCCTAAAAAGGGGTTTCTAAGACATTAAACTTATGATCAACCTTAAAATTATAAACCCATGATTATATCTCTAACTCTTAAGAAAACATCCTAATCTCTAATGATTTATAAACCATCCTCTCATACCAACTATAAGGCCCCAGCCTTAAACATTACTTATTCTTGAGTTAAGTCAGTAATTTGACTTTTATTTACATTGAGGAACTTTTCAGGTTTATATATTTATATTATTAGGCTATAACTCATACATAATAACATAAATATTACAAATTATACACTTCTAATAACTTTCCATTACATAAATAAAGCAAAAACTCTTAAAAATAAACATGGTTTCATTTCATTTTTAAAAATCATAACTTTTCCTTGATCCCATCCTTGACTCTATTCTCCTTTAAATCCGTTAAAAACATATCAAAACTTGGGATGATAATAAAAACTCAGTAAGTTATACAAAAAGGATGGAAAATATTAGCCTTGTTAAAACATTAAAACCATGAATAATTTATCATAATGTAAAACTTTTCACCTTCAAGAAGTAGTAAATACTCTTCACTGAATATAATCTCATTGATTGTTGTTTTTGTAATCAAAATATTTCTATAAAACTCATAGAAATAACATTTAACATATAAAGGTAATTTGGGACATTATAATACTTAAATTTAATAACCATACAGTCTACTACAACACACATAACTAAATGGAATAATCATATGGCCAACTTTCATACCCAATGAATTGGATGTTATAACATAACCACATATCCTTGGTTTATCACAGAACCACCCATCTTTAGTTTATCATGTAACCACTCATCTTTAGTTTATCACGTAACCCCCCAAAAAATGACTATGTACCATTATATAATCATAACACATAAAAGAATAAAATTATCAACATTTCATTCATAAAATTTCATTTTCAATCACAAGTAATCATTTCAAGATATTAAAATATTTAATCCATTTCCAAAACCTTTTAAAACATTTAATAAAGTGACTTTCGAATCAAAGTGTCTCATAACACTTTGAAACTTTTTAAATAAATTAACATTTTAAAACATTCATGTACATATGAATAAATTCTCAAAAACATTTTTGAAAACATGTACATTAAATAGAAGGATTTAGAAGAATAAGTCATCAAAACATTTAAAATGATGTTTTAGTTAAAGAGTCCCTAAATACTGGAGAAACACTTGAATAAAAATAATTAATGAATAACATTAAATAAAACATCAAATATCATTATAATATGCTAATTAATGATATAACATGTAATAATAGTATTATATACACCTTATAGGATAATAAATGTTCATAACATCAAGATATGCCTCAATGAAAGGGGATTGAGAAGAAGTCCCTTTTTAAGATCGTATCATTATATTAAGGATAAATCAATGAAATAATTCTATGTTACTAATATATATATATAGCTAATATAAGTGGATATTCAGTTTAAAATAATAATAGGCCATTCACACGTATTCTTGGAAAAACAAAACCAATGAAATAGATATTTAACTCAATTAATGGAGATTGAGTTAAGATTTCCCTTAACATTGGTCCGAATTATCTCAAATGTTCTTTTTTCCCTCAAAAATAAACTTAGGTTAATTTATAATTTATTTATAACCTTTTTAAAATTTATTATTCCTTTTGAATTTCTTATTACCATGTAATAAAAATTACATAACTATTTAAGTTCATATCGGACGTTTTGTCGATATTCGGTACTTAAGTTAAAAATGAACTTGTTTTGATGTAATTTGTTCATGTGATCAAACTTAAACCATATCAAGAAAATTATTCATGATTTAAATATCATATATATTTCATATATATGTATTTATAACAATTCATAATATTTGGAGATAATAAATGAAAAGAAACGTTAATGGAGACGTTAGGTCGTACGTATGCATTAATGCTACTTTCATTTATTTTTCATACTAAAAGAATAATAATTAAATGATATAAATGTATATTATAATAACAATATTATATTAATTTCATATATATAGAATAGGTTAAATAAAACCATCCTTTATATGTTCCATGTATAATGAGAACGAGTCATATCACTTTGAGGGGATAGTAGTCCACACTTCCTCAAAAGAAATTATCATATTTACACAACATGGAAAGGATAAAGGTATGTTATAAATAATAATTACATAAGTATAGATACAATATAAATATATCTCATATATAAAAATAGTTTCCATTATAATTTCTACAATGAGAGGTGGTAGTGGAAATTAAACAATCATCGTTTCGTGAGGCAGTAGTTCTCCATTCACAGAAATAGTATTTCATTGCCCATTAAATAGAGGTGTGTGTAAGTTTAGATTTAAAAATTAGTATAAAAAAATTATATTATATTAATTATACTGGTGTTATTACTTAATCATAAAATAATACGAGTTTAGGGAGTTTATAATGGAAATGAAAATGAAAATCATGAGAGAAGGTGTTACCTCTTAATCGGGTAACTTCTTTTGGTTTATACCAAAATGATTCCTTGGGATGATTTATTCCCTAAGGGGGTATTCTGGGATTATGGGAGGGATTATAGGAAGATTTTATGATAGGTTTTTTCCTAAACAAATGGTTCTTGAAGTGTGAGTATTAGAGAAGAGAGGGTACATTTTTATAGGAGAGGGAAGGGGCACCCTTGGAAACTCTTAAATTATTAAATTAATATAAATTAATTTTTTAATTAAAATTGATCGAACTTGAGATATGTATAATATTATATTATTATAGTTATATATAATTTAATAAAATAATTTTTATACATGTATTAATTTTATTTTAAACCTTCTCTTTTTGGTTTAACCTAAATTATTCTCTTTTAATTTTAATTGTGGTAATAATATTTTATTTATAAAGAGGCTATTAATTTTACTTATATAGGGTAAATATCGCATAATTTGAAACTTAATGAACTTTTATACTTTATCATATTCACTTTGTTATTTTAAAATATTTTTAGGATTTTTAAATAATTTAAAAAATTACTATTTTTATAAAACATCAATTATGTCAATTTCAACACTCTTCATTTTATTGAATTTAAATAAAATCTAAACAGAGAGATAACTTCAAAACTAACCCTTTCATAGTCTTCTAACATGTCAAATTCACCTATAAAAATCATTGATGACATAAACCATGTTAAATAATGTTTATTTTTATATTTATAATATAATTTATTTGTTTCCTTCATTAATAAAGAAATCACTACATCATCATCATCTCATAATTAAAGTGAATTATTTAATGTATAAAAATTATAAATAAAATACAATTATGTAGAAAATATTTTTATCTTTATAATTAATATTTATATTCAAATATTTCACTTATATAAACCCATATTAAAATTCTTTAATAAGAAGAAATATGTTTATAACATATTTTCCTTTATATTATATTAGTTGTTTGGGAGTACAATTACATTAAACGCACACACACCACACACACACAGGTCCGGAAGGCAGGTCATAACCCCCCCCCCCCAAGGGATAACCCACCCATCAAGCTTCTTTATTACATAATATTTTTGTCTGAAAGCCCAGTGAGTATGTAGCCCATTACATTCTTGGATAATGGCCCATTCTGTGAATTGTAACCAGGGTGCTACAGCACCCGCTGCATTACCGCCATCGCTATAGTAATTTCTATAGTACCCACCACTACTATAATTTCACCCTCCACTACTATAGTGTCGTTACAGTACCTACCGCCTCTACAGTGTCTGCCGCCACCACAGTACCTGACGCCGCTAAAGTTACTATTCATAATGTCAAAAAATAAAAGGCATTTATTTACATAATTTGGACCTTTTGATTCTAAATATGGAATCCATTTTTCCAAATTCAAAACATATAAGTTGTATTAATTAATTTAAAATTTATTCCCACTGTCAAAATAAGAAAATGGGTTTTTTAAAAGTAAAAACTATCAAAAAAATTGACATGTGTTTATATCAAATTTCAATTTGAAAGTACCTCCAATGACCAAAATTGAATTAAATGATAAAAACTTAATCAAATTTCACTTTAAAACCAATTAAATATATATTTTAAAAATATAAATAACTTTGAAAAAAAAATCAGTTTTGAATGAAAATGAAGTATTTTTTCACTATTCATTAAAATATGAATTTTATCAAAAAAAATACCAAAATTTCAACAAAAATACATTTAAATATCCCTCTTCCAAATAAAAGTTTATTTTTTCAAATATAGCTTATAAAAGTGTAAAAAATTATATTTAAAACGGGTGCTCCATCAAATGGCGGTAAAAATTCCTTTTTTGAAAAATACTTGTTTTATGATTAAAATTGTTTTTGTTTTTATATCTTGTAAATAAAACATATAATATAAACTTTAGTCATCATATTTAGTTTATAATTACTAAATATAATCCAAAAATAGTATTATGATTTTATAAACATAATTATTCTCATTTAAATTGGTTTTCATAAAAACACATCCATTACATTAAATTGGTTTTTATTTTCATTTCTAATGAATTTTGTAACCAATGAATCATTATATAAACATGTGTAAACTATATTTTCATAATTAATTAATAATTTTCATTCCTTCCATTCCATTTCTAGTTTATAATGGTAACATTTAAATAAAAATATTTTGTTTTTTGTTTAATCTCAATGTAGCATATCATGTACGCTATTGAACATAGTGTTTCATTCTTAAAACTCTGGATATTACATGATCTAACCAAAATACCACAAAACTCTCACCATAATTTCTTCATCTCTATGTTGGAAGGATAATCAGGGTTTTGTAAGAATTAATGACTAGACACCATGTAACATCCCAAGTAAGTAATGAGTAATAGATATTTTTATCTACGTCTATTAATGAATTAGATAGTGTTTTAGAGGCTTAAAATGAAAATAAATCCAATCTTAAGCATGGAATACACTAATATTTTTAAAAGATTGTTTTACTGCCTTTTGATGGAAAACCATTTTTGAATCTATCTTTTGACAACTTTATAAACTATGTTTGTCAAAATAAACTTATTCTTTATGATTGGGACATCAAAATTTACTTTGTGTGAATTTTTGATATTTTTCTGACAATGTTTATTTTTTAATGAATAGTGACAAATACTACATTTTACATCAAAACTGCTTTTTAATCTAATTTATTTATATGATTATATTATGTTTTGAATTTGTTTTGAAGTAAAATTAGAATATATTTTTACCATTTAATCCAATGGAGTTCATTGGAATCAATTTCAATTTGAAATTGGACTTAAACTAGTGTCAATCTTTTGATACTTATTGTTTCATAAAAACATGCTATATTCTCTGACAGTAGGAATTAATTATTAAATTAATTAATGTGACTTGTATGTTTTTAATTTTGTAAAATAGACTTCATTTTTGAATTCATAATATCAAATATATCTTAGGGTGAAGTTTTGGTATTTTTCTGAAAAACTTCAATTTTTGATGAATAGTGAAATCACTAAGTGGTAGTTAAAGAAACTGATTTTTCGTTTAAATGAAATTTTGCCACCTTTGTGTTTTGAATTTTAAAAATACTACATACAAGGTTTTCATTATGAAGTAAAATGTGGTTCAGTGAGATTAAAATAATTTTTTGGTGAATAGTAACTTATTAAGTTTTTAATCGCGATTAGAGATAATTAGTGTAGTTTAAGGTAAAAATAAAGCTTTAATAAAATGAGATGAGCTTGACAAATTTCATAACCTTATTGGATGTGTCCTGGCCAACCAAGAAAATCCATGGGTCAACTTGGAGACCCCATGGAGCCACTTTGGTTGGGAAATGACATAAATAACCTTTTATTTAATGTTAAACTAAAAATGACACAAACATGAGTTATTTTACTAAAACAATTTTTAAATGGGGTTATACAAGTTAGATTTTTTATTATAAATATTCATTGGAAATCTAAAAATATTTCCTACATCATAGTATTTTTTTATAATTTTTAGACTTTAAATAAATTAAATTATTTATGACATCATGATGATGCAGTGATGACCTCATTATTTAACGATTTAAATAAAATGGAATGATAATGTAAAATATAAGACCTAAACATGTGCAATACCTGTTGGATGGGTGGATTTAAAACCCTTATCACCTTAGCCTCTAATTATATCAATGTGGGTCCATTTAAATCCGAAACTCATTTTCAAATAAAGTAATATTTCTTTACTTTCCAAGAGTGCCCCTCCTCTCCTCTTATAAAAGGCCACCACATCTACCTCCTTACCCACACTCCCAAAGCCTTTGGCTCAGCCAACCCCTTCCCATTTTGGCTCTACACATCCCTCTATTACTCCCTGAAGCCTCACTTTTGAAAGAAGTCTTCCCAAGGAAGCCTTTGAGCTCAGACCAAATGAAGTTGCCTGATTTTAAGGTAATGTCTTCTTTTGAGTCCTTTTGTTTTATTTTGCTTCTCTAACCCCCTAAACTCTTTTTATTCTTTTATTTTGTAACAACTAAAGTATCATCAATATACTAAGATGTTGTTATAATAAGGATTCGATCTACACTTACACACACCTACATCTAATGGTTAACGAATATACTGTTTCCATGGAAGGTGAATTTATGCCTCCCGAAACGATGATTGTTCAACATTCTTATAACACCTTAAAAGGTGGCCATTAAGATGTCACTATATTTATATATGATATATAATATTTTTATGTTTTCCTTAAGCTTCTGTATTTTTCATTTTGGGTATACCTTTATGGTTTCCATTGTGGGTAAACGCGATATCTTCATTTAAGGAAGTACGGATTACCGCCCCCTCAAAATGAGTTGATTCGTTAAATACCATATGTGGGATGTATAAAGGATGGAACTATGATATTATATATTATATTATAATGGAATTATAATATACCTTTATATCATTATGATTCCATTCTATAAAATAAGAAATATAAATGAAAGTAGCGTTCATGCGTACGTACGGCTTATCGTCTCCATGAATGGTGCATTTCATTTCTTACCTCTAAATGATTATGTAATATTATAAATGCATGCATGTACTGGATATATATGAAATATATGATATCTAAATCATGAATACCATTCTGGATATAATGGATACATGAACAACTTGTAATTATAAAGGGTTTATTTTTTGACTCAAGTACCAATGATCGTTAAAACGACAGTTATTACCTTAAATAATTACATAATGTTCATGACATGGTAATAAGTGATATAAAAGGAATAATGAACTTGAAAAAGGTTCTTAAGCAAGTAGAAATTAACTCAATTTTATTATTCAGGACATTAAAGAACGATCGAGTCAAGTCGGACCCGAGGTATGGGACTTCGTCTCAATATCCTTTCATTGAGGCATATTTTATTTTATACACAACTTTCTTTTATACGGTGTATAAACCCCTTTGACTTTTACGTTTATTCAAAATGAATCTTTTTTATATGAATCATTTTCTAAACGACAAAAGGGAATTTTTTTGTCGTACGTATGCGGCGACAACGACTTCTCTGCCGTCGTGACCGTTATTTGAGTTTCGGCTTCCTCTACAAGCCATACCTTCTTTTTAAAAGAAAAATAAATACCATGTTTTACATTTATTTTATTTTGGTATCGAAAATGGTTTTCATAATGTTTTTATATCAATGTGTTGTATTGATATCTTGTGATTGAAAGGTGGGAATGTTATGTTTCCTTTATGCATGTTTTATGTGATATGATTATGTTGAGGTTCTTGGGCATTATTATGAAAACGGGTGGTTCTGTGATAAAATAAGGGTGGGTGAGCCCGATATAGCTCTCCAATTAATTGGGTAACATGAAGGAGTGAAACGTTAAGGTTTCTCCGAAGAGATTTAGGGAATATACTGTGATGGGTATTCCAAACGTAACCAAGAGGGTTACTCCCTATGTAAGAATGTTATGAATGCCTCAAGTTACCTTTATGTCTTATGATTTCTATGATTTATTCATGATTTGATGAGGTATGTTAAAGTGCTTATGTTTTATGGGTAAAGTATGATCTCATCCTTATGTATATATGTACCCATGTTTCCTTTCCGTATTTTTATATCCCTTACTGAGCTTTTTATTCTCATCCCAAGTTTTTTGAAATGTTTTTCACAGGTCAAGGGAAAGGTACATGATATGATGATAGTGTCAAGGAAGTGTCAAGAAAGAATCCATGTTTATTTTAAATATGTTTCCATTGATGGGAATGAAGAATACTATATTTATGTAACCACTTTGTTTATATGTGGAATGTGATGAAAGTTTTATGATCTAATTCTCTAAAACTCTAAACCCGAAAAGATCCTCAATGTGTTATATTGTAATAACTCAAGATTAAGTAAGGTTTAAGGCTGGGGCCTTATAGTTGGTATCAGAGGTTAGTTTAGATAACTTTAGGAGTTAGAATTCTATTAAATGATTATCCAAAAATATTTTTTTTATGGTCAAATTGAAGTGATGTAGCATTTGAGGATTACCATGTTGCTTCATCTAAGACATGTTTGTTTAGAATGGTTTCCCGCAAAGTAAACAGGGAAGCAGTGCTAGGAAGGCATATAGAATGAAATAACCTTCCGAATCAGCATCCCGAGATGGTCAGAATTGGAACTGAACAGTTTTTTGCAGTAATGGCGCAGTTGACTCAAGCGATAAATGGCGGTGGTATCCATACACGAGATCAGCCAGATCAACCGCAAAGGAACATGTCAGTTGTGGAACATTTCATGAGGCAACATCCCCCATCATTTAGAGGATCATCTGACCCTGTGCTAGCTGAAGGGTGGATTAAATCACTAGAGAAGATTTTTGATGTCATGGGGTGTTCAGATATTCAAAAGGTTAGTCTTGTTATTTACCGTTTGGAGGGTGAGGCAGATCAGTGGAGGTCTATGGTTAAAAATATCAGGGAAGCCGATGAGATTGACGCTCTTGACTGGGATGAATTCAAAGGTATGTTTCTTGAGAAGTATTTTCCTAAGGCTGTTCAACTTAGGATGGAAAAGCAATTCTTGGAATTGAGGCAAGAGGAAGACTCAGTGGCTACTTATGAAGAAAGGTTCACTCGATTGGCAAGGTATGCTCCAAATTTTATCCGAGACCTTGATAGTAAAATCAATCGTTTTTACTCAGGATTAAAGACAAAATATCGAAGGGCATTAGCTTCTCGTGAGTTTAAAAGTTATTAAAATCTTGTTCGATGTGCTGAGAAGGTGGAAATGGAGTTTGCCGATGATCAAGTGTTCTTTAACAACTAACAGAAGAAGAGACCGAGGTGGTAGGAGAAAGTTAAGAATTCTTCAAAAAAGACTGATGGTAAGAAAACTAAGTTTCCAGTTTGTGATAAATGTGGAAAAAGGCATGCGGGGGAATGTCTTCTGAATTCTGGAAAGTGCTACCAATGTGGTAAGATGGGACATAAGGCTCGTGATTGCACTGAAAACGATTAGGGTGATGGTAAGACCAAATTTTATTTACAGTTAGTGAATTGCTATAAGTGTAATGAGATGGGTCACTATGCAAACGAGTGTCTAACAAAGAGCCTGAGTGATGGGAAGCAGTTATACTACAAGCAGAAAGGGGTGGTGAAATCCTTTGCAACTACTTCAGTAGATGTCGGGCCATCAAATGAAGTTGTATCAGGTACTTTGTTTTTTCAGATTATTCCAGTGTGTTGTTTGATTTGGGGTCTACACATTCTTTCATCTATGAAACCTTTTCTAGTAAAATGGGAATACCATCTCAAGAAATGACTCCTGAACTTTTGGTAAAAACACCTGGGGGAAATGTTGAGGCAAAAAGAATTTATAAGAATCTTCCTATCCTTATCTGTGGAAAGAACCTACTTGCAAACCTTATTATTCTACCTCTAGTAGAGTTTGATGTTATCCTGGGTATGGATTGGCTCTCTATTTACCATGATAAGATTGACTGTAAGGCTAAAGAAGTTTCTTTTCAAAAAGACTTTCATTTTGTGTACAAGAATGAACCCTTACTATTGATAACTTATCAAGAGGACAAGAAACTTGTAAAAGATGGAAATTAATGTTACCTTGCACACAACTTTGAAAATAAAGGAACTGTTCAGATTAATGATGTGCCAGTGGTAAATGAGTATCTTGATGTTTTTTCTGATAAGTTTCCTGGAATAATACCAGATCGGGAAGTTGAGTTTACTGTTGAATTAGTTCCTGATGATAAGCCAATTTCAAAAACCCCTTATCGAATGGCTTAAATTGAACTTTTAGAGTTGAAGGAGAAATTGCAAGATTTATTACAGAAAGGTTTCATTCGACCTAGCACATCACCTTGGGGTGCTCCTGTTTTATTTTTTAAAAAGAAAGATGGTTCTATAAGACTTTGCATTGATTATAGATCCTTGAATAACATCACTGTTAAGAACAAATATCCTTTGCCTCATATCGATGATTTGTTTGATCAGCTCCAGGGAGCTCAGTTATTTTCAAAGATTGACTTGAGATTGGGGTACCATCAGCTGAAGGTAAAGGAAGCAGATGTTCCTAAGACCGCGTTCCATTCAAGATATGGCCACTATGAATTTGTAGTAATTCCTTTTGGGAAATTCACCTGCTGTATTCATGGAATTAATGAATAAAATTTTCCATGAGTTCTTGGATAAGTTTGTGGTGGTTTTCATTGATGATATTTTGGTGTTTTCTAAAAGTAAAGAGGAGCATGAAAGACATTTAAGGGTTATCTTGCAAACCTTAAAAGAAAATAAACTGTATGGAAAATTTATCAAGTGTGAGTTTTGGTTGCAACAAATTTATTTCCTTGGTCACATTTTTTCTAAAGATGGGACAACTGTTGATCCTGCAAAAACAAAAGTTGTGGAAGACTGGCCAAGACCCACAAATGTAACTGAGATTCGTAGCTTCCTTGGTTTGGCAGGCTATTACCGAAGGTTTGTTAGAAATTTTTCACGTTTATCTAGTCCAACGACTAAGCTAACTCGGAAGGGTGTTAATTTTATCTGGACAAAAGAATGTGATGATTGTTTTCAGGAATTGAAAAGAAGATTGGTGAATGCTCCAGTTTTGGCACTACCTTCCAGGAATGGTGAGTTTGTTATATATAGTGATGCTTCATTGAAAGGACTTTGTTGCGTCTTAATGCAGAATGATCAGGTAATTGCTTATGCTTCATGACAGTTGAAACCCGTGAGGTAAATTACCCTACACATGATTTGGAATTAGCTGATGTTGTTTTTGCTTTAAAATTTTGGAGGCATCATTTGTATGGAGTAAAGTGTGAAATATATACTGATCACAAAAGTTTAAAGTATATATTCACTCAGAACGAGTTAAACATGAGATAGAGGAGATGGATGTAATTAATCAAGGATTATGATTTTACAATTCATTACCATCCGGGAAAAGCAAAAAAATTGGTTGATTCTTTGAGTCGAAAAATTAATTCTTCATTAGAAATGTTGCGTTTGGAACGTGATCCTTTGGTTAAGGATTTGATGAACTTTGGCATAGAAGTTGTTGGGGAAGGAAGTTCTTCTGTTTTGTTCCAGGTATTAGTGAGATCATCTCTATCAGATAGAATCAAGCAAGCACAGAAGCAAGGCAGTGAGTTGTATAAAATGGTAGAGATGGTTCAGAAAGGTATGTTGCCTCAATTTAACATTGATAATGATTGCGTTTTGAGATTTGGGAAGAGATTGTGTGTGCCTTGTGATTCACAGTTGAAGAGAGATTTGTTATGTGAAGCTCATAGTTCTCTGTTTTCAGTTCATCTTGGCAGTACTAAGATGTACAGAGATCTGCGGGAGTTTTACTGGTGGGATGGAATGAAAAAAGATATTGCTGATTTTACTGTGAAGTGTTTGACTTGTCAGTAGGTTAAAGCAGAGCGGCAGTTACCAAAAGGGATGCTTCAGCCTTTACCGGTGCCAGAGTGGAAATGGGAGAATATATCCATGGACTTTGTTGTGGGATTACTGAAGACATCTCGAGGTAATAATGCAATCTGGGTTATTGTTGATCGCTTGACCAAGTCTGCTCATTTACTTGCTATATGAGATACATTTTCCCTGGATCAACTTTCCCATTTGTATCTTAAAGAGATAGTCAGATTACATGGAGTTCCTCTCTTCATTGTATCTGATCGTGATCCCAAGTTCACTTATAACTTTTGGAAAGGCCTTCAGAAGTTGTTGGGTACTGAATTAAATTTTAGTACAGCTTTTCATCCTCAATCAGATGGGCAGTTAGAACGAACAATTCAGACCTTGGAGGATATGCTACGTTCTTGCTCTATGGATTATCAGGGAAGTTGGGACCAACATCTTTCTTTGGTTGAATTTTCATATAATAACAGTTTTCATTCCAGTATACAGATGGCACCATTTCAGACATTATATGGGAAGCAGTGTTGAACTCCAGCTTTCTGGGATGAAGTGGGTGAAAGGAAGTTGATGGGACCAGAATTGGTAGAAGAGATGGCAGAAAAAGTTCAGCTGATTCAGAAGCACATGAGGACAGCTCAGAGCAGGCAGAAGAGTTATGCGGACAACAGGAGGAAGGATCTCTCTTTTGAGGTAGGTGATCATGTTTTTCTCAAAGTCTCACCATGGAAAAGTGTGATGAGATTTGGTAAGAAAGGAAAGTTGGGTCCAAGGTTCATTGGACCATATGAAATTCTGGATAGAGTTGGATCAGTTGCATACTGAGTGGCTTTACCTCCGAGTTTATCTCAGGTACACAATGTTTTTCACGTTTCGATGTTGAGAAAGTATATGCCAGATCCAACTCATGATTTAAGTCCAGAGGTAGTTCAGCTGGAAGAGAACCTATCTTATGAGGAACAACTGGTCCAGATTCTTGACCACAGGGAGCAAGTGTTACAGAATAAGGTGATTAAGCAGGTAAAGGTTTTGTGGAAAAACCACATGATGGAAGAGGCAACATGGGAATCTGAAAATGCAATGAGGGATAAGTACCCCCATTTATTTGATAAGTAAATAAATTGCGGGGACGCGATTTTCTAAAGGGGGGAAGGATGTAACATCCCAAGTAAGTAATGAGTAATAGATATTTTTATCTATGTCTATTAATGAATTATATAGTGTTTTAGAGGCTTAAAATGAAAATAAATCCAATCTTAAGCATGGAATACACTAATATTTTTAAAATATTGTTTTACTGCCTTTTGATGGAAAACCATTTTTGAATCTATATTTTTACAATTTTATAAACTATGTTTGTCAAAATAAACATATTCTTTATGATTGGGACATCAAATTTTACTTTGTGTGAATTTCTGGTATTTTTCTGACAATGTTTATTTTTTAATGAATAGTGAAAAATACTGCATTTTACATCAAAACTGGTTTTTAATCTAATTTATTTATATAATTAGATTATGTTTTGAATTGGTTTTGAAGTAAAATTAGAACATATTTTTACCATTTAATCCAATGGTGTTCATTGGAATCAATTTCACTTTGAAATTGGACTTAAACTGGTGACAATCTTTTGATACTTATTGTTTCATAAAAACACGATATTTGCTCTGACAGCGGGAATTAATTATTAAATTAATTAATGTGACTTATATGTTTTGAATTTTTTAAAATAGACTTCATTTTTTAATTCAGAATATCAAATATAGCTTAGGGTGATGTTTTGGTATTTTTCTGAAAAACTTCAATTTTTGATGAATAGTGAAATCACTAAGTGGTAGTTAAAGAAACAGATTTTTCGTTTAAATGAAATTTTGCCACCTTTGTGTTTTGAATTTCAAAAATCCAACATACATGGTTTTTATTAAGAAGTAAAATGTGGTTCAGTGAGATTAAAATAATATTTTGGTGAATAGTAACTTATTAAGTTTTTAATCGCGATTAGAGATAATTAGTGTAGTTTAAGGTAAAAATAATTCTTTAATAAAATGATATGAGCTTGACACATGTCCTAACCTTATTGGATGTGTCATGGCCGACCAAGAAAAGCCATGGGTCAACTTGGGGACCCCATGGAGCCACATTGTTTGGGAAATGACATAAATAACTTTTTATTTAATGTTAAAGTAAAAATGACACAAACATGAGTTATTTTACTAAAACAATTTTTAAATGGGGTTATACAAGTTAGATTTTTTATTATAAATATTCACTGGAAATATAAAAAGATTTCCTACATCATAGTATTTTTTTATAATTTTTATACTTTAAATAAATTAAATTATTTATGACATCATGATGATGCAGCGACGACCTCATTATTTAACAATTTAAATAAAATGGAATGATAATGTAAAATCTAAGACCTAAACATGTCCAATACCTATTGGATGGGTTTATTTCAAACCATTATCACCTTATCCTCGAATTATATCAATGTGGGACCATTTAAATCCGAAACTCATTTTCAAATAAAGTAATATTTCTTTACTTTCCAAGAGTGCCCCTCCTCTCCTCTTATAAAAGGCCCCCACCTCTACCTCCTTACCCACACTCCCAAAGACTTTGGCTTGGCCAATCCCTACCCATTTTGTCTCTCCACATCTCTCTATTACTCCCTGAATCCTCACTTTGGGAAGAAGTCTTCCCAAGGAATCCTTTGAGCTCAATCCAAAGGGAGTTACTCGATTTTAAGGTAATGTCTTCTTTTGAGTCCTTTTGTTTTATTTCGCTTCTCCAACCCCCTAAACTCTTTTTATTCTTTTCTTTTGAAACAACTCCAGTATCCTCAATATACTAGTATGTTGTTATAATAAGGATTCTATCTACACTTACACACACCTACATCTAATGTTTAATGAATATGCTGTTTCTGTGGAAGGTGAATTTATGTCTCCCGAAACGATGATTGTTCAACATTCTTTTAACACCTTCAAAGGTGGACATTAAGATGTCACTATATATATATATGATATATAATATGATTATGATTTCCTTAAGCTTCTGTATTTTTCATTTTGGGTATACCTTTATGGTTTCCATTATGGGTAAACGCGATATCTTCATTTAAGGAAGTGCGGACTACCGCCCCCTCAAAGTGAGTTGATTCGTTAAATACCATATGTGGGACGTATAAAGGATGGAACTATGATATTATATATTATATTATAATGGAATTATAATATACCTTTATATCATTATGATTACATTCTATAAAATATGAAATATAAATGAAAGTAGCGTTCATGCGTACGTACGTCTTACCGTCTCCATGAACGGTGCATTTCATTTCTTACCTCTAAATGATTATGTAATATTATAAATGCATGCATGTACTGGATATATATGACATATATGATATCTACATCATGAATACCATTCTGGATATAATGGATACATGAACAACTTTAAATTATAAAGGGTTTATTTTTGACTCAAGTAATAATGATCGTTAAAACGACCGTTATTAACTTAAATAATTACATAATTTTCATGACATGGTAATAAGTGATATAAAAGAAATAATGAACTTGAAAAAGGTTCTTAAGCAAGTATAAATTAACTCAAGTTTATTATTCAGGACATTAAAGAACGATCGAGTCAAGTCGGACCCGAGGTATGGGACTTCGTCTCAATCTCCTTTCATTGAGGCATATTTTAATTTATACACAACTTTCTTTTATACGGTGTATAAACCCCTTTGACTTTTACGTTTATTCAAAAGAAATATTTTTTATAAGAAGCATTTACTAAACGACAAAAGGGAATGTTTTTGTTGTACGTATGCGGCGACAACGACTTTTCTTCCGTCGTGACCGTTATTTGAGTTTCAGCTTCCTCTATAAGCCATACCTTCTTTTTGAAAGAAAAATAAATACCATGATTTACATTTCTTTTATTTTGGTATCGAAAATGGTTTTCAAAATGTTTTTATATCAATGTGTTGTATTGATATCGTGTGATTGAAAGGTGGGAATGTTATGTTTCCTTTATGCATGTTTTATGTGATATGATTATGTTGAGGTTCTTGGGAATTATTATGAAAACGGGTGGTTCTGTGATAAACTAAGGGCGGGTGAGCCCGATATAGCTCTCCAATGCATTGGGTAATGCGAAGGAGTGAAACGTTAAGGTTTCTCTGAAGAGATTTATGGAATATACTGTGATGGGTATTCCAAACGTAACCAAGAGGGTTACTCCCTACGTAAGAATGTTATGAATGCCTCAAGTTACCTTTATGTCTTATGATTTCTATGATTTATTCATGATTTGATGAGGCATGTTAAAGTGCTTATGTTTTATGGGTAAAGTATGATCTCATCCTTATATATATATGTACTCATGTTTCCTTTCTGTATTTTTATATCCCTTACTGAGCTTTTTATGATCATCCCAAGTTTTTTGAAATGTTTTTCACAGGTAAAGGGAAAGGTACATGATATGATGATAGTGTCAAGGAAGTGTCAAGAAAGAATCCATGTTTATTTTAAATATGTTTCCATTGATGGGAATGAATAATACTATCTTTATGTAACCACTTTGTTTATATGTGGAATGTGATGAAAGTTTTATGATCTAATTCTCTAAAACTCTAAACCCGAAAAGATCCTCAATGTGTAATCTTGTAATAACTCAAGATTAAGTAAGGTTTAAGGCTGGGGCCTTATACACCATGTCCATGAATAATACTTTTCATCATTATGTGATTGTGCAACTCAAAATACACTAAGAATCAAGGAAGTAATGTTCTTGAAATTATCTAGGAATCAATAGCTTCTCATCATTAACTAGGAATCATGAACATACCCCTTCGAGTTCTTAGGGATCAAGTTCATCAAATGGCATCCACATGGAAATTTCATATCCTTATACTTTCCCTAGGTTTTTCATCACAAGTCATTCTCACTCCACCATGTCACGACAATCATCCTTCCACGGACTCCAAGAACAATACCATAACAGTGAACATATCATGGTGGTATACAATAGAAAACATAGAACATCACCATAAGTAAGATAACACAACAATAAATGTGATCAAAATAAAAAAAATTAATAATAAGTTGTATATTTCTTTTAGAAACAAGTGTCACATAAGGTTCTCAGGGATACACACCTATCCACATGAGATCATAATCTAGAATGGTCATAAAATAAATCTACGCATAAATCAAATTAAGGAAGCATGTTTTAAAAAGATCATAAAGTTGAGGAACGTTCGACCTCAAAATTCATTGATGTCAAAGGCAGGGAGAAAACACCCTGAGTAGTTTGATAACTGAGTTATAGACCTCAACAACCAATTACTCCTCTTCATGAGGTTATAATCATAAAATTATACATGTGACATCTCTAGGTTCATCAAGGGATCTTGGAAAAAAATGTGTTATTTTATTTCAAAAATAAATAAAATATTTCATGCAATGAAACTTTCTCTCTCATGGATAATTTTCAAATTATCATTTAAAATATCACATATGATGATATTTTATCTCTCTTGGATAATTTTGTAATCATCATTTTAGGTTAGCACATTCACTCGCAAAATTATCCTTAAGAATAATTATCTTTTGATAATTTGTTATAAATTATCCTTTTATAATTATCTCTTGACAATTTACTACAAATTAAACTTTTATAATTATCTCTTTATAATTTATCATTAATTATCTTTTATATTTATCTTTTGATAATTTATTATAAATTATAATTTTATGATTATCACTTTATAATTTATTATAAATTATGATTTTTATAAGTAAATTTTGAAAAAATTTAATACTTTATCCTTTAAAAAACCAATATTTATTATTTGGTAATTTTAATAATTACCAATTGATAATTTAGAGTAATTATCATCTAGATACTCCATAAATTTTCTCCAAATAAATCCATGAAAGTACACTTTCATAATTTTTATTCTCTAAATTTTCATTTTCTGATCTATAAATTATTGTCTTATATTTTTAATAATTATCCTTTGATAATATTGCAATTAAAGTTTGATCATTTAAATATTTATCCTTTGATATCATTTGATAATTTTAATAATTATCCTTTGATAATATCAAAATTATAATTTGAAAATCTTACACAATCATCTTTTAAAATTTTATTTAATAACTATCCTTAATAATACTAGATAATTATCACTTTAAAATTTTAATAAATAATTCATGACCATTTTATGTGATAAAAAAATAAACTTTTCATAAATTCTTGTTAATTATTCCTATATAATTTAGGTTTAATTATTTGTATGCAAATTATCAAATTTCTTCCATAATTTGAGAATAAAGGAAATAATGAGATAAATTCAATTAAATAAAATAAATTTAAATAATAAGAAACTCGCCTTTCAGTGGTGCACCATGAAATATGAAGGATAAGATAGGATTTTTCATCGTTCTAAAGAAGAATATCCCAAAGGAGGGAGACGGAAGGAAATTCATCACTCATGCACAAGTGAGATTTGGGACCACTTGGATTCAAGGGGTCAACCAATAATTAAGGTGGAAAAATTCAAGTATCTCAATACCCAAACCATGTCTTTTTTCCAAAATTTAATAACATTGATTCAAATCATGTTTAATCCCCAAAGAAGTTTTAAAAAACACATCATTAATACGTTGGTGATTAAAATAGTCAAAACAAGTGAAAATTATGCCTTTGAAACTTCAAATGTGTGAATAATGGGTGTTTTTTGTTTGATGAGGAAAATGAATAGTAGATTCTTTTATTAATAATTAATTTAATAGGAAAATTAAATTACTTAATCTAATGACTTATTTTGTAAAATGCCAGAAACGTATAAATTTTATATTGCGCCTAGAGTAAGACTTACATCTCGGACATCATATTGGTCTCAAATTTCTCATATGATGCACCATTTGGAATATATTCAAATTTTTTTAGAAACTATTTTAAATAAAATTATTAAATAAGTTATCTTTTTGTGTGATGCTAACAAACACCAGAAACACAGAAATGTTATATCACACCTAGGGTAAAATGCCCATCCTGAACCTAATTGTGGTCTTCGATTTCTTATATGAGACATTGTTTTGTAGATATTCAATTAATTTGGAAAAATAACATTTGTTTCATATAATATTTTTAATATTTTTATTTTATCTTTGTCAAGCCTCTACAGGCCTTGGAATCCCATTTTGCCTTATCGCATAACTCTAAAAATATTCTTTATATTATTTTATGGTGTTAAGTGGGATTTTACCCTTATTAAAAGCACATTAAATCATTTATTAAATGGTGTTTGTTGAAAAATAATATTTTCACCAAAAAATAAAAATATATCATTTTCAAAAACGGTTTTTATTGTCCTAAAATTTTTAGGATATTATAATTATCCCCATTTATCGACTTGTAATTCTCAAGAAGTATCACTAGTGGTCTTTCGAGAATAATGATCTAGCACATTAGTCAACATATGGTACAATACAACACCAAACCGATCAATGATCTCAATGGGTCCAACTAAACATTGTGATAGCTAGCCTTACTTCACTAGACATCTATTCCCTAACCGAGGAGTCACTCTATAGAAAACATGATCTCCCATAGTGAACTCCAAGGGTCTCCTCTTATATTCAACATAAGATCTATGTCTATTATGAGTGGTGATCATACTCTTCTGTATCAGATGCAATATCTTGGAGGTCTCTTAAACCATGGTTGCCCCAACAACTACTGTCTCACCCACCTCATTCCAAAAGACTAGTGAGACACACAGACTCCCATAAAGAGCCTCATAAAGTTTTATCAGAATCAAATCCCAGTAACTATTATAATATGTGAACTCAATCAAGGATAGGTGATCATCCCTTACTCCACAAAATTCTAGAATAAATGTTAGAAGAATAACATTCAATATATGTATAGTCCACTCAGACTATCCATAGATCTAAAAATTTTATACCATGATCAATTTAAGTTGTGCTTCTAGGGATTTCTATAAGCCTTTCCAAAAGCATGATGTAATATTTATATCTCTATCTGAAACAAATATCAAGGGTACTCCATTAAATAGTATTGTTTCTCAAACAAATATCTTTCCTAGTTCCTCCACTAATTGATTTTATTTTATTAGTAAAAATTGAGAATACATTCATAGCCAGTCAGAAATCACTCAGACTACATCGTGATCCCTTGGGGTCCTAAGTAACACTATCACAAAATTTATCACAGTGTCATACCCCTTCTATATAGGTATAATAAGTGGTTTTGACAACCCATTGGGGCACTTGTTCTTGAAATTAACCCTCTTATGGGTAAGGCATCAAGATATGAAACCATAAATGTCCCTCTTCATCCTTGGTCACTAGAAATGTCACATGAATTCTTGATACATCTAGGTCACACTATGATTTTCTGCTCATATAAAGGTATGGAGGTCCCCCATAAGCTCATCTATGATTGATGCATGGATTACTACTCTCCAACGTACCAATATAAAATAATCGACATCCATTGACCATCAAGGTATTGAGTCACCACTATTTGGTTATTACCTCATTACAACACACTCTAAGTCCAACTTCTGTTCAGTCTTTACCTAGTCTACAAGGGAAGATGTTACTACCAAGGGAGAATAAGTCATAAAACCCGGGTCCATTGTGGAATTCATCCTACAATCATCAAATAAGATCATCGAGTTCCACTACTCATCTGACAGCCTCTCACTAAGATCTTACTCCACCTCTGTCTTATGGATAACAGAATCTACCAAAAATTACCCTTCCTGGGTGAAAAAGACATATCAAAGTCAAAATTCTACAGATACTCAATGCATTACCTCTATCCCAAGTTCATGTCCCTCTATGTGAAGATATAGCAGAGGATATTTTGGTCCTTATAAACAATAAATCTCATAAAAAATAGATAGTGTCACCAACATTTCAGATTTTGTTCCAAGGATTCCATCTCTAATTCATGTGTAGGGTATTTCCTCTCATAGGGTCATAGTTGAGGAGACCCCTAGGATACTACCTGCTCTATTTGAATCATCACTTCTTCTATACCGATGTCGGATACATCATAGTACACTAAAAACCCATTCCCAAGATCAGGGAGTTTCATTACTAGATTTATCACCAATATTCTCTTATTCTGAAGGAAATTGTTTACACACTAGTCTTCCCATAGTAAATTCAATATCTTCTTTGTTACAATTTCCATGGGTGATTATATTTGGTTAAATTATTCAATGAACATTCAGTAATATCATTGTAGTCTTAGAAAGCTCTTAATATCAAATACTTTTTGGGGATATGTATAGGATATGAATAACACAACTTCCTCTAGTTTTACAAATATAGAGATCGTAGGCACTATATATCCTAGGAACTACATGGCTTTATCCAGAAGTCACCCTTCGATAAATTGGTGAGAATCCTATGTGTTCGAATTGTACTTTGGAATATATCCTGTTTCCTATAATGTTTATTTAGTGTTGGAGAGGGGATGAGGATACCATTAATGAACACTATGATGAATGAGTCTAAGTATGGATGGAAGATCTTGTTCATGAGGTCCATGAGATATTTTGTTGCATTTGTCATTCCGAATGGAACAACCAACTACTCATACAGTCCATACCTCCAACTAAGTGTCGTCTTCATAATTTCGTCCTCTCTAACTCACAATTTTTGATAGCCCGATTGAAAATTAATTTTGTGAGATATCTAACTAAAATTATTGTACTCTATCAAAAGGGAGTCCTGTGAATTCATCTATAAAGACATATTGATAGAGATCCACACTTTAAAGAAAATTTGAGGGGGCTTCCAACAATCCTTCTAAAAGAGTAAAACATTCCATCTATGTTGTGATCATCTGGAGCTGACTCAAGTTTAGTACAACTTTGTATACTCCTAGTTCCCAATATCCAGTCATCATGAACTTTTATCCCATTATAAAGGTAAAATATACCCATCTACAAAAGAAATAAATGTGATCTTGGAATTTGTAATGTTAGTCCATGCTGATAATCACATCGAAAGTTGTTATCTATAGAATCCTAAATTCGCACAGATGTCTAGAGACGGTGATGAAAAGTGAACACTATAAGAATTAGTGAATATGTACCAAGATAATGACCAATGGTATATCAAGTTAAACTAACTAAGAGTATAATATGACTAATAATTCAATCCTTGCAACTACATGTACATATATAAAAGAATTGGAAGCACAAGTATCATATAAGAAAGTAAATAATGTAGAGGTGATCGAAAATGAACCTTGAAAAGTGGATGGTCCATCTCCACCATCATCTAGAGTCTAATCCAAAGCATACTTCTGGCCTAACAAAAATCTTCTTCCATGTCCCTGAGGTTCATGAATATGATAATTATACTATCGATAGCCCAAACCAGATCTTAGTGTATAACCCTTACCTCTACGGAAACCTTACCTCACATTTCTAGAGAAAAACATCTAAATATTAACCCTTTTTCACACTTTTTACATGTTCTCTAAGGTTCTTTATATATCCAATAGATTTTTCAAACCATTCCATAGTTGAAAATTTGTGAAACTCTTATATAAGGGGATGGTGAAGACACACTCTACTCCACCAATATGTTGGTACTTTGTTGCACATATCTAGTCCTCATCTTCTTATATCTAGAATAATATCCCCTAGTAGTGAGAGGAAAATAAGTCATTGGACCACTATGAATCATTTTTCCCTATCCTCCTTATTCCCATTCTCAAAGGTAAAGGCCTTATGAATCACAAATGTATAGGCTATGTGGTCAAAACCTTAACTTGATGTTTGATCTCCGGTCAAAGGCTTATCTCAAATATATGATCCTTCTGCAACTATTTCCTATATAACAAAAGATAAAAGAATAGAAACTTCATAAATTGGGAATAATATTTATATATGGTCATCAGACCCTGTCATGATTTCATGAACTCATGGGTAGGGTCTAGCTTTATCATATTGGAAAAATACTGCATGAGAAACAGCTCCTTAGAGGTCTCCCATATAAGACCCTCTGGTATCCTAGATTGTCTCCTCGCATTCCAACATCTCCAAGTGGGTCCCTAGAATATGATTTTCTCCAAGACCATGTTCCCCTCCTCATGATTCTAGGTATCTCAATTATTCAATCAATAAATTCTATCCAATCCTCAGCATCTTAAAGGCCACAAGTCCCATGGAATGATAGAGGGTTTTGGATCTAGAAATGTTGAGCATGGTTATTCATAGTCCTTTGTGTGGCTCCTCATTAGATAAGCACTATCTTAAAGAGTCTGGTTGAATGGTATCCACATTCTAAATCACTTATGTTCCAAATAAATAAAGCTTCTCCCAAAAGTGGTAATACTATCCATTGAAAATAATTATGATAAAAAAATTATAAACTGAAGGTCTTGTTGTTGTCGATATTATCCCACCACTAACTCCATGCTCATCATCTCATTAGTCCACCACAGTTCCCTTTCCCACCACTCTATCCCTCATGAAATGTAAAAGTGCACCGAAATTCCTAAGTAGTGTGTGATTACAATACTCATTATGACACCACCAACGAATCCTTAACCTTATATTCTAAATTATACAATTGTATTCCATAACACTAATAACTATGTAACAATAATAGTAACACATAATAAAAAATTGAGAGATCATGCACTGACCAAGACTCCACAAACCCCTAATCATGTCTTCTTATGCAATATTCCAGAAGGATAATCAATGTGTAAAAAAAATAGGACTCTCCATGAGGATCATGAATCATTATGCCCAATATCATGTGATCATGAAACATGGAATAAAATATACGTCAAGTAATTCATGTTCTAAACAGTATCTAGGCATCAAGATCTACTCAGAATTCACTTAGCATTGATAACATACCACTTTGTATACAATTATCATTGAGTGCATCACACGACATCCATGAGGAATCATCATATCCCAACCCTATTCATAGGTCCCTCGTTTCCATCATCACAGGTCATTCACACTCCTCCTCTAAGAAAAAACCAATTCATGATGGTCCACTTGCCTTGGTCTCTAAGAAAAATACTATAAAAGAAAATATAGCATGGTGGGATGCATGATAAAACATATAAAATCATCATAGGTAATGTATCACAAAAATACATGTGATCAACATCAAACAATAATAATAAGCTACAAATTACTCATGGAAACAAGTGTCACATAATCATCTTAGGGCTACACACACCCACATGTGATAATAATCTAGCTTAGTCACCAAATATGTATTCACATAAATAATATTAAGGCAAAAGGGGTACCAAATTCCCAAAAAGGTAAGGAAATTCTTACCTCAGAAGTGGTTGACATCAAAGGTAAAAAAATATCACTATATTTAGTTTAATTGATGAAGTGAAAATGTAACGCCCCGACCCCTCTAAGATGGAGTCGGTGAATTAATAATTACATTGGAATGGTTAAAAGGAATGAAATTACCAAAGGAATGATCAGTTTAGTAGTCTTGAAGAAACTACATACATATATGTAACTCAAAATTATATTGGAAAAGGTTACAAAAAACAATAAATAAAAAAACAAAAGATTGCATCCAAAAGAACTCAATAAATGATCTCCACCATGTCACATGTTGAAAGTAAACAATGAAAGGGGTGAGCTAAAATGCTCAGTAAGGGTTAAAAATGGTGGAATCATGAATCAATAAAAACTAAATTGTAAATAATTTGACATAATCAATATGGAATAGTGAATAAATGAAAAACTCACGCCATTAATAAACTGAGAATGAAACTCCATCCATAGATTTTTTTATAGTGAAAACCTCATGGAGAGTAATAATTGATAATGAATAAATATATTGCTTATTAATTGAACTTAATGTATCTGGAACATGATACCATAATACCGTAAAAACGGTTTAGTTCTGTGGGTAGAAACCCGTCTGGTTTTTGGAAACAAACTCGAAGGTTTTGTCGCCAAACTGATTTGTCTCGTGATTCCAATCGATGCATCGAGGGGCTGTAGTGGGCCCCACCAAACTCTTCATCCAAATAATATTTTCTACATAGATTCAAAACAATAGAAACATGAAATTACATTATCTGTAAGAAAATAGGATACGAATTCATCAATATTTCCCAAGTCAAAAAAGCATTCAAAATAAATACCGTAAGTAAAATGGTATATGGCTTAGAAAATAATCAAACAAATGATACGAGAATATAGATATTTTATTGGAATATATTTTCAATTGAAAAGTGATCTAAAATTGGCCGTAGGTACACCACATAAGAAATATTTGGTGCACAATACTAAGCAAGTCACAATGAAGTGAAAATTAAGACAAAACTCATTACCACGTTGTAATCAATTGAGTCGTATGACTAAAAGTTAATAACCACAAAAAGAATCATTGAATACCATGAATATTAGGAGAATTATTATAATATATATCAAATCTTAGTACAAATATACCACATATAATAAATAATATGCAAACAATGGAAATCCCAATGAATTGAAATTGATATGAGAAAACCCCTTAGAAACATTTCAGCATGGTAACGAGTGTTCTTGCGACGGATTAATGAGAGTTAAAGGGGTATACCATTATTTATATGTCATAATGGATGTATGTGGTAGGTTATAAAACGTACCCCATAATTAGGCATTAAAAATAAAATAGCACAATATAGGGGAGATTCTAGAACAAAAGTGAGAGAGAGGATCCCTTACCTTATGCTTGAAGGTGTTCTTGATTGTTCTTAACGACCGGAATAATCAAATTTATCTTCATTAATTAATAAGTATAAAACCCTTTCAACATGTATTTTATATTTTATGACCTTATTAGGTTAATTAATGGCCATTTTTATGGTTTAATATATTCAATTTTGTTGTTTTGGTAGCATTTTTTTCTTTGGTTTTCATGATCTGTTTACTTGTATTCATGAATGGATGTTTGTTTGAAACATGGTTAAACATACAGAATTTTTAATATAGATTATTAGTGAAATTAATGAGATATAAATGATATTATAATGATTCTGGTTATATATCATGAGGATGACTTATTCGATGAGTTAAAAATAAACACTTGGATTCGGCTTGGCGGGTTTGTGCACAATAAAATTGTTTTGTATTATTATTCCATATTATGAATGTGTAAGGATTAAAGATAATTAATCATGATAAAATAAATATATAATTTAATGGTTCAACCATTGAAAAGGTTTCATGATCATTATTTAAGAGAGTAATGCAAATTAAAAACCCTTCTTCCTTGAGTGTGATTAATGAACACATCTCAGACGGTGTTTGCATTTATGGTATAAAAGAAGGGGGAAAGAGAGATTATGATGAAATATTCCATTAGAACAATGAAAATACATTAAATTTAAGGTACTGGAACTATCATGGCATTTGGATTAGTTGAGGTTATAATGGAGAACAAAATAATGGAACTTTGTAAAAGAAATTGAAAGAAAATAGAAGAAAGGTTCACCTCTTGAGTACTCTTCCTTGAGAATCTCTTTAAGGCCTTTGTTTTTGGCCTTTTGGTGAGACCAGAAGGTCTTGGACGTGGGTAGAGGGCTTGGGAAGAGTATTTTTTAGAATTTAGGCATGGATTGAAGCTTGAGTGGTGTGGGAGGAAGAGGGGTTAGGGGTGGTTTATATAGTGGAGGGGAGAGGAGTTTTCTTAACATTATAATCATTAATTTGTTATTTCCTCTCAAGATAAGCAATATGGAGTATTCCATGACCAAGAATAGTAATATATGCATGTGAGTTATATATTTTGGTGCTTACATCACTCATGATTCTAGGAATAGTTAATTTAAATTATAATGTATTTATACGGTAAATTAATGTATTTTACTATTCACCAAAAATTCAAGTATTTCAGAAAAATCCCAAAAAATTACCCTAACCATTTTTTGACATGTAGAATACAAAAATAAAGTCAATTTTTCAAAAAAAAATCTAAATATGGTTAATTAAATATTTAATTAAATCATTATTTAATAGGAATATATAAACACTTAAAATGTTCATCTTTTTTTAATGGTGCCTAAATTTATTTATACATTCATGGGTATGGATACCATTCATAAGAGTCGTATTAGTATTCATAAGGGAAAGTTACTATTCATAAAGTTAGGTTGTTATTCATTAGGGTAGGTTACTATTCACCAAATTTAATTCTGTCAAACTCTAAATATCATCATGAACACAACTATATATGTGAGATTTCTAAAAATTGAATCACATAGCTGCAAAATTGAAGTTTAATGGATAGGTTTTGGCTATATCCTATAAGTAATCAAGTTTAGTTCAACAGCGGCTCAGTGATTCATGAAATATATTATATCTATTTAATATAGTGTTTTTAATAAAAACATACCATAAATTGTTTGGGGTGCTACATTATTCCCTCCTTTAGAAATTTTGCCCTTGAAATTTTATGTATAAAGTCCACCAAAAAGATGTGGGTGGTTCTTCTTCATAAAATCCTCAGGTTCCCATGTTTCTTCCTCCATATTTGCATTCCTCCATAGAACCTTTACTAGATGAGTTGTCTGATTTCACAATACCTTCTACCTTGTTTCAATAATCCCAATAAGTTTTTTACAGTATGAAAAATCAGGTTCCAGTTCTATTTCTTCATAAGTGAGTACATGGATTGGGTCTGGCATGTATTTCTTCAATAATGACACATGGAACACTTCGTGAACTTTGGAGATACTTGGAGTAATTTCTAAACAGTAAGCTACAACTCCGATTCTTTCCTAAATTTCAAATGTTCTGATGTACCTGGGGCTCAATTTCTCTTTCTTACCAAACCTTAAGACACCCTTCCATGGAGATACTTTCTGAAAGACATAATCTCCCACTGTGAATTACAAATCCTTTATCTGGTTGTTAGCATAAATCTTCTGCCTACTTTGGGCTACTTTAATATGGGCTTGGATTGTCTTCACCTTTTCTGTGGTCTCTTCAATAAGTTTCAGGCCTATAAGTTTCCTCTCACCAACTTCATCTCAACAAGTTGGGGTTTGACATCTCTTTCCATATAATGCTTCATATAGAACCATTTGAATACTAGAATAGAAACAATTGTTGTTGAAAAATTAGACCAAAGGCAAGTATTGATCCCACATACCTTGGAAGTCGAGAGAGAATGATCTCAGCATGTCTTTCAGAGTTTGAATAGTCCTTTCAGACTGTCCATCAGTTTGGGGGTGATAAGCAGTACTCATACGAAGCTCAGTATTCAAAGACTTCTGGAGACGTCTCCAGAATTTTGATGTAAACTGGGGATCTCGATCAGAAACAATTGATAGAGTTGCACCATGAAGACTTGAAACTTCATTAATATAAAGTCTTGACAGGTGCTCAAGTGGTATATCATATCTTATTGGAAGTAAATCTGCCGATTTTGTGAGACGATCAACAATTACCCATATTGCATCATTATTTTTAGGTGTCCTCGGTAGTATGGTGAAAAAAACCCTCATAATGTTATCCTACTTTCACATTGGAATAGGTAGAGGTTGCATAACTCTTTTGGGACATTGTCTCTCTACCTTCACTTGTTCTCAAACTAGACACATTGACATATAGTAAGAAATTTCCTACTTCATATTATCCCACCAAAAATATTTTTTCATATCTCTATACATCTTGGTGCTATCCAGGTGCATAGATAAATTTGACCTATGAGCATCATCTAATAGTTCCCTTTTTAGACCAGGTACTGATGGAACACATAACCTATTCTCAAATTTCAAAACTCCTTCCTCATACACTAAATCTTCCAATCTCCCATCCTTGAAAGCATTAATTTTCTTGTGTAGATTTTCATCATCAGGTTGAGAGATTTTTATCTTCTCTAATAAAGATGGTTTAGCAATAATTTAAGAGAGAAAATATGTTTCCCCTTCCTTAACAATTACCATATCCATCATTATTAGATCCAAAAAATAGGATCTCTCTCAACCCTCATTTGAGTCAGAAGTCCATGATATTTCTTGCTTAATGCATCTCCCACCTTATTCGCCTTTCCTGGGAGGTAGTGTATTGAACAATTGTAATCTTTGAGTAACTCGAGCCATCTCCTTTTCCTCATGTTGAGTTCTTTTTGTGTGAAAATTTATTTCAAACTTTTGTGGTCCATATAAATCTCACATATTTCTCTGTAGAGACAATTTCTCTATATTTTCATAGCAAAGATTACAGCTGAAAACTCAATATCATGAGTTGGATAATTTTTCTCATGAGTCTTAAATTGTCTTGATTCATAAGCAATAACTTTATCGTTTTTCATAAGGATGCAACCCATTCCATTCTTTGATGCATCGTTGTATATTACAAATCCAACACTTCTAGATGGAAGATTCAAAATTGGATCATTGACCAATCTACTTTTCAATTCCTCGAAGCATTTTGTACATTATTTTTTCCACAAAACCTTAACTTCTTTACGTGTGAACTTGGTTAGCGAGTTAGCCAGTTCGGTAAAATTCTGAATGAAATGCAGATAGCAACATGTTAATCCAATAAAACTGCCTACCTGGGTTATGTTTTTTGGCATGGTTCATTCTTGGATTGACTTTGTCTTTACAGGATCAACTAGGATTCCATCCTTAGAGACAATATAGCCTATAAAAGAAACTGATTGAAGCCATAATTATCACTTTCTAAACATCCCATTTAATTCATTTCTTATAAGAGTTTTTAGAATAATCCAAAATTGATTCTCATGGCCTTCAATTATTTTTGAGTATAGTAGGATATCATCGATGAATACTAAAAAAAATTATCAAGTTATTCCTTGAAAACTCTATTTATTAAATCCATGAAAATAGAGAGTGTATTAGTCAATCGAAAAGGCATCACAGTAAACTCGTAATTCCCATACCTGGTACAAAATATTGTCTTAGGAATATCTTCCTTCCTCACACACAGATAATGATATCTGGATCGGGGGTCAATCTTTGAAAAGTATTGATCTCCATGAAGTTGATCAAATAAATCATCAATCTGGGGAAGAGAATACTTATTCTTTATTGTAATAGCATTGATTTCCCTATAATCAATTCATAGCCTCATGGATCCATCTTTCTTTTTGATAAAAAAGATTGGGGCTTCTCATAGAGAAACACTAGGTCAAATAAATCCTTAGTCACTCAACTCCTATAGTTGTTTCTTTAGCTCCACTAACTCTACAGTGGCCATTCTATAGGGGATCTTTGATATAGGTCTTGCACCAAGAATTAAGTCAATGGAAAAATCAATTTCTTGCTCTAGAGGGTGTCTAGGTAAATCTTCTAGAAACACATCAATGTATTCTTCCACTATATAAACATATTCAATTTGAATATTTATTCCCTCACCCATAGATATTGGGTTCTCTTCCTCTCTAAGAATTTCATTCAATAGATCTACTGGGTGTGGGTATTGATAAGAATCATATGGTGAGGTCTCTACTCTAAAGATAAGAGATTCTACATCATATTCAAAAAATGTTACTTCCTTTTTCTTGAAATAAATCATCGCATCATAGTTGGACATCCAATTGATACCGAGAATTATATCAATGTAAGTCATTGGTTTGATGATAATGTTAGCAACTAAAACACATTTATGTGTCATGAGGGGGACTAGTTGACATGCCTTTGTTGCAATGATGAATCCCCTAAGATTTTTGACTTATAACTATTTTATTAAATCAAATTAGACATGTCTAATTTACTTGACAAACTAGGAAGATATAAATGAATAAGATGATCCAAAATAAAATAAAATGTTGCCTAATTTTGAGGAAAAATTAATGTACCTTCCACCACACCATTAGGAACTTCACATTCTGTGGTTGTAATCACATATGCTCACCCATTCTCTCTTGGATTTTTCTTAGGCATGGTTCCTTGGTTCTTAGAACAGTCATTTTCATAGTATACCATCTCTCTACAATTATAGCATTGAACATAATCAAATTGTTTCTTCACCTTTCATTCAGGAGAAATATGACCCTTTTCTCTACACTTATAGTAGACTCCCATGTCTTTTATGAATTTCTTGAGATGATTCTTTTTACAATTTTCTCATAATAGGAATTTCTTCATTCCCTTGTTCTGCTTTGGTGCTTCACCTTTTCCATGGTTATCAGAGTACCTCTTCTTATCTTGGATTCCCTTGAATAAATTTTATCTAGAAAAATCTTTCTCTATTTTGATGTCACTTCATGCAATTTCATCATATGATGAAAATGTTTGAGAAGGAAGTGACCTTTGAAGACTTGGCATAAGACCTTCAAAGAAATGATCAATCTTGTCTGCCAAGTCACATACATAATCTATAGTATATCTGATTAGACTAGTGAAGGTATCCTCATACTCTGTAATATTGTCTTCTTCCCTTTTTTTATGCTAATAAATTTCCTCTTCATTTCGGTTCATTGCTCACGAAGGAAATATTTTTCGAAGAATAATTCCTTAAAAGTCCTCCATTCCATGTCTTATATTTCTTCTTCCTCTATGGTATTATGAATCAAAGACCACCATTTATCAGTGTTTCCCTTGAGACAATATATTGCCAATACTACCTTTTCATTTTCATTGCATCTTAATGCAATGAATATCTATTCAAGGGACTTGATCCACCGCTCAGCAACCACTGTATTAGTAGTCCTGCTGAAATATGGGGGATTTTTCCGCATGAAATGATCCAACACAGGTGTGGAATGGTTATTTGTTATAACTTGAGAATGTTGTCCCAACATGGTCATGATCTGATCTTCTCTAACATTAAAAGTGTTGACTTGTTCAGTGGGGAGATCCCTACATTGCCCATGAGTATTGATTCCCCTTCTTCCATTAGAACCCATTTCTAAATAATTACACACACTAGATTAGGGTATGAATCATAATTTATAATCTTAATTTAACAAAATATTTAGCATAAATTGAGATCCTACGCATGGCTAATCCCATAATCCAAAAAATTGTTTCTTTGAGGAATAATTTACATTTCAATCCTTCAAAATTAATTGTAAAGAAAATATGAATTATCCTAATCATATCCCCCAAGAGTGTCATAACCAATAGTATAGAAAGGATTTTTGTCATTTACCAGGATACCCCAAGTCATGCCCGAAACTCCTTGTCAGAGCTTTTACTCCTAGGTACATCTGTGCCAGAGCCACCTCTACCTGCTCATATCCAGACAGGGATGTATTTGGTAGAAATATTCACATAATCTATTCCTTGACAAAATACCAATATGTTATAGTAAGTTTATCCTCAAATAATACCTTAGGTATTTGTTCCCTACTATACATTTCCTACTCTAGTTTCCAAGTTTTCTACTAAACTTCCTTTGATACCAACTATAACGCCCCAAAACCTCTAAACCGAAGTCAGTACATTACTAAGTACATTGGAATGGTTAGAAGGAATAAAAATCCAAAATGAATGATCAATTTTTCAGTCTATAAGAAAATATATACATATATTTAACTCAAAATTACATTGTAAAAGGTTACAAAATACGATACATAACAAAAACTAAAGACTGCATCCACAAGAACTCAATAAATGATCTCCTCTACATCACCTGTTGAAAGTAAACAATTAAAGGGGTTAGATCAAAAGCTCAGTAAGGGTAAAAAATAGAGGAATCATGAATCAATAAAAACTAAATTGTAAAAAAAAAAATCATATCAATATGGCATGATGAATAAATGAAAAACTCACAACATTAATAAAATGAGAATAAAAATACATCCACAGATTTTATCATAGTGAAAACCTCATGGATAGTAATAACTAATAATGAATAAATAGAATTATTATTAATTAAACATCATTTATCTGGCACATGATACCATAATACCATAAAAACGATTTAGTTCTTTGGGTAGAAACCCGTCTGATTTTTGGAAACAAACTCGAAGGGTTTGTCACCAAACTGATTTGTCTCATGCAACCTACCGATGAATCGGGGGATGTAGTGGGCCCCACCCACCTCTGCATCCAAAGAATTATTTATAGATATATTCAACCGAATATAAAAATGACTTTACATTATCCGTATTGAATATAGGATATATATTAATCAATATTTCCACAGTCAAAACAACATTTTAAATAAATACCGTAAGTAAAATGGTATACGTCTTAGACAATAATCATATAAATGATATGAGAATACGGATATTTAAATGGTATATAATTTCAATTGAAAAGTGATCTCAAATGAGTAGTAGGTACACCACATAAGAAAGAGTAGGTGCACAATACTAAGAAAGTTACAATGAAGTGAAAATTGAGACAAAGCTCGTTACCATGTTGTAATCAATTGAGCCATATGACCAAAAGTTAATAACCACCAAAAGAATCACATAATACCATGAATATAAAGAGAATTATGATAATATATATCAAATGGAAGTAAAATATACCACATATAATAAATAAGAGTCAAACAATGAAATTCCATTAAATTGAAAGTGAGATGAGAAAACCCCTTACAAACATTATGACATGGTAACGGGTGTTCTTGTAAGGGATTAATGAGAGGTAATGGGGTATCAAATTATTTATATGTCATAAGGGAAATATGAGGGAGGTGTGAAAACATACCCCATCATTAGGCATTAAAAATAAAAGAGCCCAAAATAGTGGAGATTCTAGAACAAAAGTGAGAGAGAGGATCCCTTACCTTATGCTTGAAGGTGTTCTTGATTGTTCTTAACGACCTGAATAGTCAAATTTAGCTTCATTAATTAATAATTAAAGAACCTCATAAACATTTAATTGATGTGTTATGACCTTATTAGGTTCTTTAATGGCCTTTTTGATGGTTTAAGAGATTCAATTGTTTTGTTTTGGTAGCATTTTCTCTTTTGGTTTTCAAGATCCATTTACTTGTATTCATGAATGGATGTTTGTTTGAAATATGGTTAAACAACCAGAATTATTAATTCATATTATTAGTGAAATTAAATAGATATAATTGATCTTATAATTATTCTGGTTATATACCATGAGGATGAGTCATTCGATGTGTTAAAAATAAACTGTTGGATTTGGCTTGGCGGTTTTGTGCACAATAAAATTATTTTGTATTATTATTCCATATTATGAATGTATAAGGATTACAGAACATTAATCAAGATAAAATAAATATATTATGACCTGGTTCATAAATTGAAAAGCTTTAATTACTAGTATTGAATATTGTAATGCAAATTGAAAACCATTCTTCCTTGAGTGTGATAAATTAACACATCTCGGACGGTGTTTGCATTTATTATATAAAAGGAGGGGAAAGAGAGATTATGATGAAATATTCCATTATCAAAATGAAAATCCAGTACATGTAAATTAATGGAATTATCATGGAATATTTATGGGGGGAGGTGATAATAGAGAAAAAAATAATGGAACTTTGTAAAAGAAATTGAAAGAAAAGAGAAGAAAAGTTCACCTCTTGAGTACTCCTCCTTGAGATTCTCCTTAAGGCCTTTGTTTTTTGGCCTTTTTGTGATAGAAGAAGGTCATGGACGTGGGTATAAGGCTTGGGAAGAGTATTTGTAATAATTTAGGCAATTATTGAATCTTGAGTGGTTTGGGAGGAAGAGGGGTGAGGGTGGTTTAGATAGTGGAGGGGAGAGGAGTTTTCTTAATATTATAATCATTAATTTATTATTTCCTATCAAGATAAGAAATAGGGAGTATTACATGACCAAGACTAGTAATATATGCATGTGATTTCTATATTTAGGTGCTTACATCACTCATGATTCTAGGAACAGTTAATTTAAATTATAATGTATTTATACGGTAAATTAATGTATTTTACTATTCACCAAAAAATCAAGTATTTCAGAAAAATCCCAAAAAATTTCCCCAACCATTTTTTGACATGTAGAATCCAAAAATGAATTCAATTTTTCAAAAATAATTTTCTAAATATTATTAATTAAATATTTAATTAAATCATTATTTAATAGAAATATATAAACACTTAAAATATTCTTCTTTTTTTAAAGATGCCTAAATTTTTTTATACATTCATGGGTATGGATACCATTCATAAGATTCATATCACTATTCATAAGGGAAGTTTACTATTCCTTATGGTAGGTTACTATTCATAAGGGTAGGTTACTATTCAGTGAAAATTAAGTTAATTATATCAAACTCTAAATATCATCCTGAACACAACTGTGCATGATAGATTTTTAAAATTGGAATCACAGAGCTGTAAAATTTAAGTTCAATGGCTAGGTTTTGGATATCTCTTATAAGTAACCATGTTTTTTTCTACAGAGGCTCGGTGATTCATGAAATATAAGTTATCTAATGAATATAGTGTTTTTAATAGAAACTTTCCATAATATGTTTGCAATGCTACAGGAAACCCCAATAGTAAAGAATAGACACGTCAAAGATCAACATTCATCATGCATCCCTAGAACCAAAACTAGTAATTTATTTCAAAAATAAATAAAATAACACATGTATTGAAACTTTATCACTCTAAGATAAATTTCCAATTATCATTTCACATGCGATGATATTTTATCTCCCAAGGATAATTTTCAAATTATCATTTTAGTTCAACGCATGTACTCGCAAAATTCTCCTTATGAATAAATATCTTTTGCTAATTTATTATAAATTATCCTTTTATAATTATCTCTTAATAATTTACTAAAAATTACCCTTATATAAATATTTTCTTATATTTTATCATAAATTATCCATTATATTTTTCTTTGGATACTTTAATATAAATTATCATTTTATGATTTTATCTTGATAATATATTATAAATTAACATTTTTATAATTAAATTTTGATAAATTTAAATAATTTATCCTATGATATACACACAATTATGATATAGTAATTTTAATAATTATCCTTTGATAATTTAGAGTAATTATTGTTTAGAAATTCAATAAATTGTGCCTTGATAAATCCATGGGATTATAATTTGATTATTTTTATTCTATAAATTATAATTTTATAATCTAGTAATTATTTTTTGATAATTATAATAATTATACTTTGATAATCTCATGATTATCAATTTATAATTTTAATAATTAACCTTTGATAATATAACAATTATCATTTGATAATTTTAATAATTATCATTTTAAAATATTATAATTATAATTTGATTATCTTACACAATCATTTTCTTAAAATTTATTTAATAACTATCCTTGATAATCCAAAATAATTATTGACTGAAAATTTTTATAAATTTTCCTTGAGAATCTATGTGATTGTCAAGTCATAAAACAAAAGTTATATTTTGATAACTTATTATAAATTATTCCAATATTTTTTAGGTTTAGTAATTTGTATTCAAATTCTACCATTTTTTTAATAATTTTAGAATTAAATAAATAATGGAAGAAATAAATTAATTAAAATTAAATTTTAAAACAAATACGAAACTCATCTTTCACAACTTCACCATGTAGCGGGGAGGAGAAGATAGGGTTCATCATCATGTCAGAGAAGAAGATTGCAATAGGGGGAGATGGAAGGTGCTTCACCAGTCACGTATAGGTGAGATTCTAGACCCTCCAATTCAAAGGGAAAACCATTAATGAAGGTGGAAATGTTCTATTATTTCAATACCCATTTTATTCCCATTATTCTCTAATTTAAGAAGATAGATTAAATCATGATTGATCCTCAATGGAGTGTTTAAAAAACTCAATAACGTATTGGTGATTAAAATGGTCAAAATGAGTGAAGAAATCATGGTTTTGAAACCTATGATGTGTGCGAAATTGGGGTGTTGGTTTTTGTGAGGAAGATAAATAGTAAAAAATTAATAATTAAAGTAATAATAAAAAGTTAATAGTTTAATCTATCGAGTGATGTTATGAAATTTCTGATGATCATAATTTTTTTGTCATTCCTAGTGTGTTCCCCTCATCTTGGACCTAATGGTGGTGTTATATTTCTCATAAGATGCACCATTTGGGGGATATTTAATTATTTTTTAAATTTAATGTAAATAAAAATATTAAATAATTTATACTCACGTGGGGTGTTACCAAATTCCTGATGTGTAAAAATGTTATAGCATGCCTATAGTAAAACCCTCATCCTGGAACTAACATTTGTATCAAAATTATCCAACAAGACATTATTTGGTAGATATTAAATTATACTGGAAAAATCACCATTGCATACTATAATATATTTTATAGTTTTATTATGTCGACATCAAGGCTCAACAGGCCACAAAATCCCATTCAATCTCAGTGAATAATTCTTAAAATATTCTATAGAATATTGCAAGGTGTTAACTAGGATTTTACACTTATAAAAATCCTTTTAAATCACCTATTAAATTATTTTTATTGACAAATTACATTTTTAAATTAAAAATAATCATAATTTTTTATCAAAAACTATTTTTATTGTCTTTAAAATTATATATATTACCTGAGAAGTCCATTCAAAAATAGTTTCTCAAGGACCATGGTGATATAATTCATTATCCTTAGAATAGGTATATGAATGCAGTTTTGGATTCATAAAACATTGATGAAAGTATTTCAATTAAGGATTTGGTTCTAAAATACTATTGAGGGTATCTAGGTTTTCCTTGATCTTATTTGAGGGTGGAAAACATGTTGTTTTGATTCTATTTCAAATTACAATGAGGTGATGTTAAAAGTCCATTTTGACAGTTCCTAAAAGGAGGGACCAATTACTTTCTTTGTTGATATCGTTAGATGAGTTTATTGAGGTTATGGTCTGATTGATTGAGGTTTAGGATTGGTTATATCCTTTCATCTAGGTTGAAATAATTGGATATCAGGTATGTATGGGTGACATTTCATAGAGATTGAGATGGGTTTGAGAGACCTATTATAGGATAACCTTGTCAGGTTGGAATTTTTCAAGGATTCCTTTTTAGGGTTTTCTTTATTTGAGAATTCCTATTCAGGCATAAAATTTCATTTAGATTCCCTTTTGGGTGTATTGTTTCTTGAGGATATGTTGTGTGTTGAAGGCCGAATGAAGTTTTTTAGAATTTATTATACTAGGTTTTCCTTATGTTAGAGGAACCACTTATAGGGTGTATTGTTCTCTATTTAATTAAGAGGACCACTGAGGGTGAATCATGATTAGTGCACTTCGGTGATCATGAGAGTTCCTCGTATATTAGTCACCATTGGAGGGATGGTGATGATATTCCATAATGTATTAGGGTATGTTAGGGTGTTGACCAACCCTTGTTTCAACGAAATATGATTCTACTGTTTGATTTCATTTTTACTTGGGTTTTGGATGTGGGAGGATAAATTTAGGATGAAAATATATTGGTCACTAGTTCTTTGGTTGATTTAGGTGATCTCCTCTATTGTATGGTTGTTCTTTGTTCGGTCTAGGAATCTAATGGATGGTGTGGAGAAGTATAGCACCTACATAGATGTATTTTTTAGTTATGGATCATCATTTCAGGTCTTTAGAGGCATAAGGCACTCTTGGGTGGGGATGTTGGGTCATGTGATCAATTAAGTGGTTTTTTACTAAATGAATGGATATCATAGCATGATTGGTTCTTCCATGCATTTTAATATTAATATATTCTATAGTCGTGTTGACGTAGTGTTCCTATCTCCAATTTAGATCATGTAATTTGAGTCATAAAGCCTATTTTGGGTTTTTTATCTGATTTTAGAAACCTATGATGAAATATTAAAATTTTTATTTCATTCATGATGACATGCTAGAAATATAGTGATCATATGTATACCCAATGGATTTGAAGTTTGTTATGTGGTCGGATGATATATAGGCTATAAATCCTCTACATTGGGCCATAGTAATGGTAGATTAACCTCATGTTTCATATTAAAACTTGATGATTGTTGTCATATTTCTATTTAGACAAAAAAAATATGAATTTATATTATTTATTTATTTTACTCAATAATTTTTTCATTTGAGTTGAATAGTCTAGAAAAATATCGTGTGCATGCACACTTACATGATAACATATGTTAGGTTCTCTATTAGGGGTGGCATACTGTGTTTTTTTCTCACCCAATATATGGTTACCTTAATTATCATTAATACCTAATTCATAATTATTTCAAGTTACTCAATATATTTCATTGAGGCTCAATGTTTTATGATTGAGTAGGATCACCCAAGTGGTGTCTAATGATCAATCTAGAGTAGATCTTTATTCGAAGAGATTGGGTGTGTGATAAAACATGTTGATGATTGTAGAACACTGTGTTCATTATTATCATTAATTTATTCGATTTTTATATGTGATTTTTCAAGTAGATGATAAGTTTATGTCTATAAAATTACTTTGAATTTTTATGTTTCAGCATTTCATTTGATGTAAACTTCTTTTGTTTCAGTTATTTATGTACGCGTACTCAGATGTCAATCGTGGTTATGTATGTGATTGGTTTATTTTTTATTTTTTTTCACTATTATATGAGGGATTAACCTCCCATGCTATATCCATTTAGGTTATCTCTACTGGTCAAAAACCTCTAGAATATTGGGAGTCATGCATGAGGCCTTTTCACGAGGTAGATTGGTTTTTTGGGTCAAACCGACATTTCAAGTTTTTGATAATGAAATTGTTATGTAATGTTTCCTATGAATAATTAGGGATAATCACTTATGATACTATCCACTTTATTTCACTAGATGTCTTATCGTAATACTCTATTGATGTTCTCATCAAACCCATTTCATTCCCATGGATTAATGTTTCTATAACTTATTTTTGAATGTTTTCATTTTCATAGTTAACACATATGTATGGTTTATTAATATATGGTATGTTGGTTTTTTAGAGACCTAAAATGAATTGGTTAAATCTTTATATCTCAATAAATTATATGTAATGTGATTTGGAGTGAATCTAATCCACTATAGGACTCTTTCCATTATAGTTTAATGGGAATAGTGAGTGATCCTAACCAAATAAAGGAGTCTCTCCACAAATTTGATGATGGTCTCAGTGGTGATTCATGAAAAATGAAATGATTTTCTTTACTTATGATTATCACATACTCATATTCCACATTCTTCTACATATGTTACATTTTAATGGCTCTATATTATTGACATATGACTTCACACTATAATTACACATGTTTTTTGTTATGTTAAAAAATTACTCTATGTCACTTGGTAGAGATCCCTATTTTATATGATGGTATACTGTTATTTATTATTTATAATGTTGGTTATTATTTCATATCCATATTATCATCTTATTCTAAATTATTAATTTATATGTTCCATGATTTCCCTTACTATGAATTTCATCTCACCCTTTCTTATGTTTTCATTGCCCATGTTAAGAAGAAGGGTATAATGTATGATACATTTACATGGGTAGCATGTGTGATAAAGATATCATAGTGATGTTAAATATTGTGAAAAATAATTCTTTTAGGTATTTAATATTGAAACAAAGTAAACATATATGTTTTAAAAGGTTTTTTTCTTTATGTTCTAATTAATGTTCTTATAATATAATGAAATATTCATATATATTATTATGGGATATTTTTTCTTTATGTAAAGGATATTAGAACATGTATAGTTTTATTTATTTTTTATTTCAATGATAAATATTTATAGAAGATGAAGAATATTCTTTTTGAAGATTTGTTAATACACCTATAGATTCGTTTTGAAATTTCTAAATTTTATTATATGACTTACTTGTTGGTACTATATGTCACAAAAAATGAAGAATATATTATTCTATCATAGTAAAATTAATCCATGTAATTAGTTAAGTTGATTGGATTAGATGGATCAAATGTGTATGAAAAACATTAAAAAGTAGGATTCAAGTTGTAAGAGGATCCTAGAGAATAGAGTGTAAATAAAAAGGAATAAAAATCTTGATTGGAAGTTTAAAATATCTATTTGTATCCATCCCATACATTTGATATGTTCTGAAACATTGTGAATGTTATCAAAATGATCTAAGAGAATTACAACTGATGTACGCCAACAATTTTATCATATATGATAATGGAACCATGAATTTTGATATTATGTATAAAAGAGGTAAGGACATGAACTTTTAATAATTTACTGATATAGATTGGGTAGGGGATTCTGATGGTAAGAAGTCAACATCAAGTGGAGTATTCTTTTTGGGAGGATGTTGTCTGATATTTCATAATAAGAAAAAACATACATAATTTAAGTAAGATATATTTAGAACTTATGGATTCTATACGTACATGAACATATTTGATTACTATGAAATAAAAACTAGGTAATTTGAATTTGATCATTAAAAATCCCTTGAGAATTTTATATTATATTTTCCTAGAAAATGTTTCAAATTTTTATGTTCATCTAAGATAAATTATTATAAGGTTTCAACTTGTCACATATTTATACATTCTATACACATTGATTGATATGAATGTTCAAGGTTAAACAATAATATTTAGGATTTCAATCACACATGAGGTTAATTGGGTGTCCCCACATTCCTTTATATTTTGTTCAGAAAGGTTTATAAATTCACACAACACCATTGTACAACTAATTTGAGTCCAAATATTATTTTATACAAAGATTTTGTGAAATGAGTGTATAAATTGAAGGAGGGTTGAAATCATATACCCTCAATTTTTATTTCACAATGGGTTGAAAATTTATAAAAAATATTTTTTATCAAGATGTATGGTTTTAAAACACTACTACTTGGGATAAGATATTATTTATGTCTATAGGGGTATGTTATTAGAGTTATCAACAAATTTAAAGAGTGTTATTGAAGAACCATATTGATTTATTGAAGTCTTGTACTTTTTTCAACCAAAAGATAAAATTCATTCATGGATTATAAATTTTAATGGTTATTATAATTACTAATGTATATCCATTGTATGAATATTTTGAAATAGTGAGTTAACTATATATGAATTTAGGAGGTTATGTTTCATTAATGTACTCAATTTTGAGTTTTGATATGAAGAATCACATTTGAATTTGGTTTGAGGAGATTTGGAAACAGTTTGATAATTTACAAATAAATTTACATTTTTTTATATTGAATAGAGATTACATTGTTGAGTTTAAAATGTTTCTGATAATACTTAATTTATTTTTCATTATTCCAAGTCAATTATGAATGTTGTATATTTTGAGAAAAAAATTAAAAAATCATTGATGGGTAAGATTCATTGTCTTAGTGTGTAAATGTAATTGTATTTTGGATTAAAATAATTTTCAATGAAACATAATTTTTGTGAGTAACATGGATGCTTATGTAAATATTATCAATAATTTATAGACTGATAATTATAAAATATAATCAATGTGTAAGTGTAAACATTTTCATACAATAGTGTTGTTCTGAAAGATGAATAGAAATCATGACCAGTGATGAATAAAATTGTGATATGTTAGAGTAGTATCTCAATATGTATGATTGTTTACAATAGTTTTTGTCATGACCCGTCCCTTAGGGCCCATTCCATGACAACCCCAATCCCGCCTTCCACAGGCCAGGGGTTGGTGACTAGAACCAGAAAGGCGTATCCCTAAAACGGGAAGGCATTGCCTTTAAACTTGTACAACACATAGTTCAAGAACACAACAAGATGCAATCACAAAGTAAAACTATAGTAGTAAAAGTGTGTACTGAAAGTAAGGGGGATGGAATAAAAGCCCAACTGAAAGATATAATACAAAAGAAAATAGAAAATACCTCTTGAGATCGTCCACCAAGGATCCTATGTAACGCCCCGACCCCAGCTACCCAGAGTCGGTGCATTACTTCGTAACATTGGTATGATCACAAAAGATCAAGTCTTGAAAGACCGATTAGTTTAGTAACCTTGGAAACACTAGATACATTTGTAAACATTACATTACATCATAAAGTGAAAAACTACAATAACAAAGTCTCCATAGTCCACACTCATATCCTCTTCTGACTATCCCTGCAGTTCATTCATAAAATACTTCTTCACATCCTGGAAAATATTAAAACATTGAAAGGGGTGAGCTCAGATGCTCAGTAAGGATAATAATATTGCGGAAGCTTTCATAAATAAACATAAACATTTAAGGCAATGTATAACTAAAACAAAAGCCTTTTAAACTTGAACATCAACATAATATGGCAAAAGTAAAATAAGATAATGCCATTTAATTATTCACATGGATATTCTACTGGTCGAATAATCACATGCAATATCAATAACCACTTTCATAATGATGGAATGCATAATGCCAGACTATTATAACCACGTATCCAAGGCCTCATGCCAAGACCACAAATAAGATTTTGTCAAGGCCTCGTGCCAAGACACTAGTTTGTCTCATGAGACCTACTGATGCATCTAAGAGCTATAGCGGGCTCCACCCGTCACTTATTAAGTCCAATGCATTCCTCATATGAATAGTTTTAAACATATCATAAACCATAACATAATTGTATCACATAAAACATGCATAAAGGAAACATAACATTTCCACATTTAAATCACAAGATATCAATAAAACACATTGATATAATAAAAACTCTTTCAAAACCATTTTCAATACCAAAATAAAAGAAAGTTAAAACTTTGTATTTATTTTTCTTTTAAAAAAAGTGATGGCTTGTAGAGGAAGCCGAAACTCAAATAATGTTCACGGCGGCGGAGAAGTCGTTGTCGCCGCATAAGTAAGGAAAGGAAAACATTCCCTTTTTGTCGTTTAGTAAAACGCTTCGTATAAAAAAGATTCCTTTTGAATAAACGTAAAAGTCAAAGGGGTTTATACACCGTATAAAAGAAAGTTGTGTATGAAACCAAATATGCCTCAATGAAAGGAGATTGAGACAAAGTCATTAAAAATATCATTTTTAAAATAAAATAGATCTATTATGTGTATTCACTATAAGTACACATAAAGAAAGTACAAATACAAGATAGGACATAATAATATCATTACATAATTTGAAAGTAGGAGATTAACCCAAAGAATGGAAATTGGGTTAAGAAGTTCCCTTACCTTGCATCTTGTCCTGACTCGACAGTTCTTTAACCTCATGAATAATAAACTAGAGTTAATTCCTATTTACTTAATAACCTTTTTCATGTTCATTATTCCTTTTATATCCCTTATTGCCATGTTATTAACATTATGTAATTATTTAAGTTTATAACGGTCATTTTGTCGATCTTAGGTACTTGAGTCAAAAATAACATTCTTATAATTACAAGTTGTTCATGTGGTGATATATCCCTTATATCCATAATTATATTCATGATATAGATATAATATATCTCATATATATCCAGTATATATATGCATTTATATTATTACATAACATTTAGAGGTAAAAATGAAATGCACCGTTCATGGAGACGATAAGCCGTACGTACGCATGAACGCTACTTTCATTTATATTTCATATTTAATGGAATTAAATCATAATTATATAAAGGTATAATATATTTCCAATATAATATCATATATAATATCATTTACTCCATCCTTTATACATCCCACATATGGCATTAACGATTCACATCACTTTGAGGGGGCGGTAGTCCGCACTTCCTAAAATGAAATTATCACGTTTACCCATAATGGAAATCATAAAGTATGCCATAAATGAGAAATACAGATGCATAAGTAAAACATAAACATATTATATATCCTATATAAATATAGTGACATCTTAATGGCCACCTTTGAAGGTGTTATATGAGTGTTGAACAATCATCGTTTTGTGAGGCAGAAATTCTCCATCCACAGAAACTGTATGTTCTTTAACCATTAGATGTAGGTGTGTGTAAGTGTAGCTCTAATACTTATTATAAAAACATCCTAGTATATTGAGGATACTGGTGTTGTTACAAAAGAAATGAATAAAAAGATTTTAGGTGGTTGGAGAATAAAAATAATACAAAACAATATTAGAGAAGACATTACCTCAATATCGGGTAACTCTTTTTGATTTGAGACAAAGGCTTCCTTGGGAAGCGTTCTGCCCAACGTGAGGCTTCTAGGAGTAATAGGGGGATGTTGGGAGAGTATTTGGGAAGAGTTTGGCCGAGCCAAATGGCTTGAAAGTGTGAATGAGGTGGTAGAGGTGGGGGCCTTTTATAAGAGGAGAGGAGGGGCACTCTTGGAAAGTAAGGAAATTTTACATTATTATACAATGATTTTAGGATTCTAAAGGTCCCACACTTATATAATTATTGGCTAAGGTGATAAGGGTTCGAAATATACCCATACAATAGTCTTTTGACAAGAGTAAGCCTTGGATTGTACATTATCTTTTCATTTTATTAAAATCGTTAAATAATGAGGTCATCGCTGCATCATAATGATCTCATAAATAATTTAATATATTTAATGTCTAAAAATTATAAAAAAAATACTATGATGTAGGAAATCTTTTTATCTTTCCAATGAATATTTATAGTAAAAAATATGACTTGTATAAACCCATGTAAAAATAGTTTTAGTAAACCATTTCATGTTTGTGTCATTTTTTTACTTTAACATTAAATAAAAGGTATTTATGTCATTTTCCAACTAAAGTGGCTTCATGGGGTCCCCAAGTTGACCCATGGATTGTCTTGGTCTTCCATGGCACATCAAATGAGGGTAGGACATGTGTCAAGCTCATCTCATATTATTAAAACATTATTTTTACCTTAAACTACACTAATTACCTCTAATCGCGATTAAGAACTTAAAAGTTACTATTCACCAAAAAATTATTTTAATTCCATTGAACCACATTTTACTTCCTAATGAAAACCATGTATGTCGGATTTTTGAAAATCAAATCACAGAATTGGTAATATTTCATTTAAACGAAAAATCAGTTATTTAACTACCACGTAGTGGTTTCACTATTCATCAAAAATTGAAGTTTTTCAGAACAATGCCAAAATTTCACCCTAAGCTATAATTGATATTCCGAATTCAAAAATGATGTCTATTTAATGAAATTCCAAACATATAAGTTTCATTAATTAATTTCATAATTAATTCACACTGTCACAACAAATAGCGTGTTTTTAAGAAACAATATATATCAAATGATTGACAATTGTTTTTGTCCAATTTCAAAGTGAAATTAATTCTAATGAACACCATTGGATAAAATGGTAAAAATATATTCAAATTATACTATAAAACCACTCAATAGTGTAATTTATCACTATAAATTATTTTGATTAAAAAAGTTGTTTTAAGTATTTTTCACTATTCATAAAAATTTGGAAGTTCTCAGAAAATTACAAAAAATTCAACATAGGCTAATTTCGACATTCCGAATCCAAAAATGAAGTCCATTTTGAAATATAAAATATATATAATTTCAAAAAGTGGGTATTACTATTCATAATGGCTATTTTGATTAGTCGCGGTGTGTTAGAACTCGAACTTGCGTAAAATGAAAGCTATTGCATTATTGAAAGAGAGGCATATCGTGAACGCTCGGGGTGTTACATCCTACAAGAAGGATAGGTACATCTCGTCTCTATAGCTCTCCACGTTAGCCAGTCACCTTCGTACACCGACAGGTCCTAGCTCCTATCTCTCAGCCAAGCTGCTCATCATCTGCACAAGACACAACAAGGTGTGAGTGAATACCATGCAGGGATGAGTATAAAAATACTCAATAGGGACCCCAAGACCCCAAAAGGTCTCTCAGAATTCCCCAAAGGAAAACCACAAAGCATGATCTCAATTACAAGGCACAAAGAAAAATACTCAACTCGAACCAGGTATAACTTAAGTATAGAAGTACAGATGACTAGTTGTAAAGTTAGATAATCTTATTCTGTCAAGAGTTCTACTGTTGATCCACATAGGATCACTTGGTGCTGATCCACACAGGATTGTTAGGTTCTGATCCACCCATGATCGTTAGGTGTTGATCCACACTGAATCACTAGGTGCTGATCCACAAAGGATCACTAGGTGCTGATATACATAGAATATATAGGTGTTGATCCACACAGGATCTCTAGGTGCTCATCCATATAGGATCTCTAGGTGTTGATCCACAAAATATTGTTATTCAATTGGCAGCCAGCCATAGGATTCTTCGCACCCAGTGTGCTTGAGTTCCATAGTATCTTATCCTCAAGATATCATTAATTCCTTAACTTCCACTAAATTCCACAAAATATTAACCTAAAGGACATCCATGTCATAAGGGTTCCTATGCGATAGACATCATGTTAATAGGATGCCCGGTCTATGAGTTATAGGCATTTTAGTACCCAGAAACTGGTTGGATTCCGATTAGATCAAACCCGGTCATACTCTAACTTTTTTCAAAACTCAAGTTAAGTATTTTAAAATGCATGCCTCGTTCTAAGGATTCTAGTGCCATAGATGATTCTTCAAACCAACGTCTGGTTTTCCAGATATGGTCGTTTAAGCATGTTTGGGCCGAAATGGGTCTGGGTCCGGTCCGACTCGGTCGGACCGACCCACCTCGGCTAACTACAGGTAGCGGGGCGAACCATCCTGCCAGCTAGCACGGTCTGTCGGCCAGGTGGGGGATCAAATTCCCAAATGGCAAAGTCATTCGTGTGTTTTAAACGGCGGCGCCACCCGTCCTATCAATGGAACCCATGGGGTGCCGGTTCCCTTCTCCTCTGCCGCGGCTTCGAAGTCGCAGCCACCTCCTCATAGCGTGCGATGGTGCAATTCCTTCTGCCAAATCATGGTTGTCTGATATCTGGTCACCCATGTAGCTGCCACAGCTCGATGTCGCAGCACCCCTCCACGGAACGCGACGGCGTGCCTCCTGCTGCCGCCTTGGCCGGTCGGCCGCCATCGCCTGCCGAAAAATATTCTACGGGCCACCGGTTGAGCTCTAGTGGTCTGTTTTCCCTTATGAAAGAGCCTACAGTCCTACCAAGGTGCTTTCAACGCTGTGAGGCCCCCGGGATCATCATGTCGCTCTATTTTCTAGTTGCCCATGAAGAATGCAACAAAGATCAAAGCAGTGGAGGGTTCGGGCATTGTTCGTTTGGCACACTCCCTCCTTGTTAGCATTATATCAAACAGGAGTAATTAATTCAACAAACTCTTAGAATTAATCAGGACAGAACCCCCTACTTTATAAAAGGATATGATGTTTTAGTAGTGGAGGGAGAAGGGTTCTCACTTGATGAAGCCACTGGCATTCATCGATACTGGACCGTTGTCATCCAATCTTTTTTTCTTATTTGGTGGAAGATGCCATGGTACATTGCTAGAGGTTACTCACTTGATGAAGTCATGTCAAAAACCCCAACCCAGGCTCTATTTAAATAGAGGTGGAGGGTGAGTAATGCATTGATGGAATTAATTAGGTTCATTAATTAATGAACCTTTAATTCCCAATGGTGTGGTTACGCAACAGAAGAGTCAAGCAATTAAATGGATCCACAACCCATCAGTCCCACCACCACCGCTCAATAGGAAGTAGTAAAATAAAATAAGAATTTTAATGTTATTTTATTATTTCATTAAAATTCACAAAAACTATCTTTTTCACCTAACCTACTGTGGTTGAAGTTAAGACTCCCTTAAGTGAATCACGGCGCTGCGAGTTCAATGGTATCCTAATATTTTTAATCCAATCACCAGTTCAAAAGATAGAAAATTCCGCATGTGCATTTACAAAATGTACCTTAAAAAAGTTCAGAATTCCATTCTGGGCACACCGGCCTCGGAATCAAGCACTGTAAATTTTCAAAGACTCGTAAAAATCTTAAATAATTTAATATATATATATATATATATGGAATTTCCATGCCTTTACATTTGCATTAAGTTTCCTATAATTAAATGTTTCTAGATCTTGAGACTCATTGCAATGAATAAGTGTAAGAAGGATGAAATGTAATGTTATATCACTTGTAAAAACATTAAAACTTGATATTTAGGGTGATGAGTTCTGAAGGGAACCTAAACAATTCAAAACATTTTCCTCCATGAATTAAGAAACACAATCCCAAAAAAATATTGTATCTCAATCTTTCAAGATGATCTTCACTCTATTTAAAACAATACCAACTTGTAAAGTAGTGTATGGATTTATTACTAATTGAATAAGGGTTTATGTTTCTAAATGAATTCATGCCCAAAGGGATTATCTAGGCTATGTTGAGCTGTTATATTAGAATCAAAACATATTTCCAAATTTTTATTTTTGATTCCATTTCATGTTTATATTTACCTAGATAAAAGTAAGAATCCACCCATGATATGAATGTTGATATGAATTGGGGATATTTAAATCATTTTGTAATGTTGATTTCAAGATTACTTAAATATTTTTTGGATGTCTTGAGAATGAATTATCATCAGTCTTTTGGAGGAATAATTGTAAATATATGACTATGATTAAATTAGAAAAAAAAATTGGAGAAATTTATTACCATCATTGAATGGTTAAGATCACGCTACCAAATTTTATGGTATATTTCTATAATCCAATATGAAAATATAATAAAATGATTATAAATATAAAATAACCAATAATAAATGGAAAAATGTTGTCAATCATATAATATTTTTTTCTCATGATCTAATGTATCAAAGGGAGAATTATATTTATAGATGGATGATCATTCTACTACTTCTAGTTATATATAATTTGGAAAGAAGAATAACATGGGTAATAAGTTGAAGGCTAGTTTTAGAAAATAATGTATATAATGTGTCCATGTGGGCTCACAAGCATGTGTGGATCATTCTATTATCTTAAGAACATATTAGAAATTTTTTAAGTTATGTTAACATTGTTATTGATTTTTAAGGACTAACTATGAGGACAAATGTTTTATATTATTCTGTGAAGGTGTCCAAGGGAACATTGGTGATATTACTCTTATATAGGAGTAGAAGAAGGCCCATTGATGAATATAATGAACTAGTATAATCTTAGTCAAGTCCATACTATTTGATATTTTGTTTTTCCATTGGATATATCCATACACCCTACCATATGGTTTCCTCTAGAGTAAAGTCTATGTGTATAGGTTTTGGGACAATTATAATCCTTTCTCACCCTTTTGTAAACACTTTTACACATCAGAGATAATTTTTTTGTATCAAAATCGACCAGAATATAGAAAAGAATAGGTATACACATTAAGATAAAACCATGTAAAACCCTTGTTTTCCTTATGGTTTTATTATTTATATGAATATGGGGAAGGGTGAAAAATTAATGAAATACTGTATCAATTCACTATTAAGATGACTAAGATAATTTATAATAAGGATAAAATATAAAAAGTGTTACCACTAATTCCCCTCCCCCCTGTGTGATACATTATATTAAATGTGGGAAGTTCGTATAGTATGGGTTTGTATATTTTAGGATGGAATATGGAGTTTCCCTCTTTTCATCGGTTAATGGGATATTCTATTTATTTGGGGAAATTTTGTTCTAACCTAAAATTTATTCCATATATTAATCCATATCAACTTCTTCCACTCTTTTTTATCTCTTAAGTCATATTTTTTATGATTATTTTTTTTGAATTTAGTATAACTACATGATTTGGTTGCATTTATTAGATATATTTTCCTATTTTAATAATTAATATTTTGTGTTCCTATATCTTATTTGGATATGAATCAATTTCTAACTATTTATTTCATATAGATAACTTATCTTACATATAGTATGGCCAATCATGATTCTTGATTTTAATACACTCTCAAGTGTTTTATTTTATTTTAAAAAAACATTCTTAATATGTTGTATCAATTCTCTTGGAATTATCTTCCATCCCACTCAAATTTGAAACATGTTTTGAGTATTATTTTTTGAAAAATATAATATATAAACACCCAATAATTACATATTTTAAAAAAAATATTTCATCATTCACATCTTAAATACAGTTACGTTTATTCTTTTAGTGTATTAGAGACCCATTACTTTGTAAATTCCACACCTACACTCACTGTAAATTTTTTTTACAAAAAATATTAAAATAATAGACATTATTTATAAGGAACTGACCTTAAAAATTACATAATATTGAGTTTTATACCCAAAATTCATTATCTTGCATTATAGTATCCTTTATTTTTATAATTTTAATTAATTATTTCATAACTCATATATTAGAAAACAATATAATACAAAGTGGACACATCTGATTTGTTTCCATTTTTTCCATTATATAAAACTTTTAAAGAAAATTAATGATTTAATTCTATGTAAAATCTTCATGATTTTAAACATGACTTATTCTTTTACCTTACCTATCCTTAAACCCTTTCAAAAACATTTTAAAACATGGTATGAGCACAAAAAGATCAGTAAGGGACATAAATATAAAAAAACATTAAATCCAATGAAAAACTAGAAAAATCATAAAATATTTACCTTTCTCTTCAATGTTATTTTATTGTATGAAATAAAATATTTTCTCATGTAAAACATGCACACATTTTTCTCAAAAAAACATTTAAAACTTATTACAAGAAATTAAAAACATCTTTCAGTAATATATAGAATCACATTCATAACCCATTTAAAACACCTATTAAAATTAAATATATCCCATATAAATAAATAGAAGAACACATTTAGAAACTCACCCCTTATTTCCCATTAATACAAGTAACATTACCCAAATAATTGGATCTATGTCTGGTCTCACCCATCGTTTAGGCTATAACAGGCTCACCTGGTGTTATTTGGGCGCACCCATCATATAAGTTGTAATGGACTCACCTTGTGCTATCTAGGCACACCCATTTAAAATTTATAATGATCAAGTACCATATTGTTAATAAAAAAGTATTATTTAACTTTTTTATTAAAAAAAACATTTAAAAACTCTTATAAACTCTTAAGAAAATCACTTTTGGATATCAAAATAACATTTTATATTAAAAACCCATTTCCAATAGAAAAATATGCAAAAATAGAATGGGTTTTTAATTAAATAATACACAAATTATTTATAAGTAACATAGAAATCAAATAACTTTCATGGTGGTAGAAAAACTATTTGTTTCTGTAAGCATTAAAATAGAACATTACTTTTTTCATTTGTCAAATCATTCCTTATAAAACATGTAAAAAATTATTTTTGAAAACATTTTAATTGAAGTAAAAGTGACATAAAATTTAATTTATAAATCTTTTATGTCCATATAAAAACAATCATAAAAATAATTTGAAAAAATAAATCACATGTAAGAGAAATATTTGGAAGGAAAACATTAAAAGATTACTTTTTTTAAAAGATAAGTCACTTATCACTTGGTGAATATTTGAATCATAAGCCCCATAAAATAATAACATTAAAAAACTATAAATACAATGATAAAAAATAAATTCATGATATAACATTTAAAAGGTATTGTATATACAACTTATAATAGAATAAAATTTCATAACATCAAAATATTACTCAATTAAAGTAAATTGAGACAAATTCCCTTATCTAGAGTATGACTTATTACATGTGCCTTTATTATCCTGAATAATAAGCCTATGTTAATTATTTATTTTCTTGAGAAATTTTTTGAAATTTATTATTAATTTTTTATCACTTATTACCATGTTCTATACAATTACTTAATAAATTAATTTTAAGTTTTATGTTTTGACCATATTCAACATATGTTTCAAGAAAGACTTTGGTGGGTTAACTATGGTCAAAGAGGTCATTATTTAAAATTTTCTATAGTAATAATCATGAAATAATTATAATATTTTTACATCAAATATACTTTTAAAACCAATCATGAATGGTGGTCATAAAAAATGAACTATGTTAAAATCCTTATATGGTAGGTCATTCATACACATGAGTAACATTTCCATTTTTCAACTATCACTATGGAAGAAGGTATGTATTATTTTATCTTTAAAAAAGGATAATAATATCATAAATACCATATTATTTCTATAACAACCTAGAATTTTATCAATGTAATTTATCTTCTTATAATTATGTAGTATGAAACACATTCATCACATAGAAAACCCAATAAAAACATAATTCTCATAAACAAATAATGAAATAAGTGGTATTTATAGAAATTAAGGAACATATATCGATGGAATAGTAATATAGAGAATGGAATATTAATATGACCATTAAGAATATTAATCTAACAAATAGAATAGTAAACTCTTCTATGAAAGTATAAATTAAATTTAGGAATTTTATAAATGAAAATATGATATAATTAAATCATAGTAAAGAAATGTTTTAAAAATGATAAATAAGTGTTGACATTTTTGTAAAATTTAAATGCTTATTTAAAATTTCATAACTAATAAAATGATTGAAAATAAAATTTATTTTCATCAATTATATTCATAAATTAATTTTTTTTGTTTTAATATAATTATAAGGTGATTTTATGAGATCTTAATTAATTTTTCAAGTGTCACAAAATCAGTCATAATATTAAATTTGGTGTTTTTTGAATAAATGATGCTTTTATTTGAAAATTAAATTTCCCATATTTAAAAAATTATTTTCATAAAATGGAATACATTTTTTAAATATTTAAATAAAAATCATAGTGTAAATTTTTTTAGATTTTTCTAGAATAGTTGAATTTTTGGTGAATAATGAAAAGCGGTAATTTATATTATAAGATAAATACATGAATTTATTAGTCATGGATGATGTATAGATAATTTAATTGGACTTTTTTTAGAAATATACCAGACCATTTACTATATTTAGTCAGACGATTTATCACTATTGATATTCTTGATCCAAAATAATAAACAAATGAACAAAATAATTAAAAAACATCTCTCTCCACCCCAATAAATACCATCACTCACCACCGTATCTCCTCAGACTTTTTAATCCTCGTATATTATATAAATTATTCCCAAATAAATTATAAATATTTTTCTATGTTTCCAATAGATTATGGTTTAAAAAAACCAAACCCATGTTCTTTAAGGAGGTTCTCAAGGAGACAACATTCAATAGGTAAAATCCTCATTCTTTCTGTTTTAATTTATTTTCTTTTTTAATACTATCCTAAAATCCCATATCCAAAGTGGAATGATGATTAAAGTATCATATATATTTTTTAATTTTATTTTTTAAAATGGTATTTCCATCTTAAAACCGCTTTTCTTCTCCTTGTATTCTAAAAATTAAAACATCATCTGTGATGTGTCGATTCACCACCTTTGTGGATGACGAGTTTTAATTTTTCATTAATGCCTTAAAAGATGGTCATAAAACCATTATTATGGTTAAATAATATTTTAATATAAAAATTATAACTTTTATCTTATTTTTTAACTAATCTATAAATATTATGTTAAATTAAATCATACTAGTTCATGATGATCTAAAAAACATCCAAAATAAATTAAACAGTTTTCATTAATGATTTATCTAATGAATCATTCTCATTTATGAAAAAATGATATGGTAACATTTAGAATTCTATAAGTTTATTTATAAAATTTAATTTCACCTCCATATAATTATTGTCATTTTACAATTCCTCCCATAATTATATACAAATGAAGCGATCATGAAATCATGAAAACAAACATTCCCAGAATGACAAAATTGAACTCTGTAACTAATATAAATGGACATAAAATAACATAATAAAATTATAATAAATTAAATACATGTATTATTGGTTATATATTTAGTAATTAGTTTATCAAATTTGATTATACAGGATATTAACTGCAATAGAAGAACACATTAAGACATAAGGTAAGGGGATCCTCAAACCCAACTCCCTTTATTTGGGTAGTGACTCTTTCATGAAATATTTCAGAGTGGATATTCATTTAATGTTCCTAGAATATAATATCATTGTCTTCACATCTTAATTTCTAGGATATACATGTTTTCACTTGGTTTTATTACAAATATAATGATTTTAAAAAATAAATCTTCTTTTCAAAACACATCTTGACTCCTCTTGAGATTGTTTCTTCTTCACTCAAGATTGATGATTCTTTTACCAAGTATGTTTTCCCCTTATTCATTTGGGAACCCAAATTTTTCTTCATGAATGTATTATTTATTATTTTTATTAAGACAATCAATTTAAATGACAATGTGGGAAACCATACAAGTATGCAAACAGACAATCAGACAGCATCAAAAGTAATCGCTGAATCTTTAAATTTTAGTTTAATATTTTTAGAAACCTTACCTCTATGAATAATTCATTGTAGAGAAGTATCCTTTCCATACAAATCGTCTTTGAGGAGGTCTTGAATATTTTAAGTTATCTTGTACCAAGTTTGTATTAGCTCTTCCACCGTAATCTTCTTTCCTTTTTATCCACTTGCCAATATGCCAAGATGTTTTTGGATCCAGAAACCCTACTCCTTGTTAAAGTTTACTTGAATATGTTGCCCCACCATCCTTTCAAAATCTTATTTCATGGAGTTAACCTTTAATTCCTTCTCTAATAATTCTTAATTTCAATTGATGGTGGGTTCCAAATCATCACACTCCATCATTTCCTTTCCTCTTAGTGGGATATCAAATTCAGCAACTTCATTCTCTATATTCTCTAGATCAATGATAGATGATACCCATGGTTGTGTTTCTAACTCCTTAGTTATTTCTTTTTCAGATCCTTCATACATACTTGTGGATATGTTGTCTTCAATTTTATAATCCTTTGGAGGGATTTTACCTTTAATTGATGATCTAGTAATATGAGGACTAGGTGAATTTGAATAGTCTTTTCTTCTTCATGGAATCTGGTTGTACTTAATAAATCCATCTTAATCTATGATAGTGTTTTTTCCCTTCCTTGAAGAGGATATAAGGTAGTCCTCTGGAATGTCTACTTCCTTGGACTTAGTATGGGAGTCCAAGTAAGAATCTTAATTCTCATGAGAAACTTACACACTCATAAGGGGGTCCTATTAATGGAAAACCTCCAATTCATTTCCTTACTCAAAATAATGACACTCTTATCCTAGAACTGCATACCATTTTTTAGAATTACTACCAATTGGTTGTACTTTTTCTCCAGCTAATATCAGATCAACCTGTCTGACCTCTCCATAATTTTCTCCGATCACAACACCCAACCCAACCCTTTGATTCTATATAGCCTTCACATGGGGAACACTGGCTACTGATTTCACAATCTCTGCAAAGGAGGAGGGATCCTAGGAAAGTTCCCCTTGATCTACTATAATATTCTCCCCACAATTCCAATGGTTCACACCCAGAACAACATTACTTAAAAATGTTTTAATAGTTGTGTAAGAAAAATTAGGTTCTCTATATTTGGTATCATATCATGGTTTAATTAATTTGTGAATTATTATTTGATAATGTTAGTTAAAACTATTTAGATAAAACTATGTATATGTAGACATCCAAGAATCTTTGTTTTAGAAAAATGAAAAACATTGGGATCCCATAAGATATTCCTTTAGAGTTACTTATGAAAAATAATAAATTATTTATTAATTATTTTTTACGTAAGATTTTTTCAAATCATTTATATTTTATAAAATAGTGAGAACTATGAGAAACCAGTCCAACAACCTATCTGAAGGAAAATGTAGAGATTTCACGAATGACATTCTTAGTTCCTTAGGAATTGGAGTTCAAAAAATTAAGTAAATGCTTACTCAGTGGTACCGGGAAATGAATAATAACCTAAACCATATGGAATGTCTGAATTCACCCAAAAAAGAGAAATTATCCATTTATTCCATTATATGGAAACGAGCACTGATGTTTAGTGGATCTTATGATCCACTAGTCACAAAACTATGGGTCAATACAATAGAGAATATCTTTTTTATGTTTCACTATTTTGAGAATGATAAGGTGACTCTTGGCTTTTATTTTTTAGATAGAGAGACAAATAAATGGTGGTAATTGATAAATAACACCAATTTGAAGGATGAAGTAGAAGAGATGGAGTTTTAAGACTTTAAGAAAATATTTCTTAACATGTATTTCGCTCAATCTATTCATATAATGATGGAGAGATAATTTATAGAGATGAAGAAAAATGAATGTAAATATGTCATGGAATATAAGGAAAAATTCACAAGGCTTCTAAGGCATGACTTAGGTTTTGTTATCAATAATAATATAAAAATTGATAGATTCATTAGTGGTTTAGAATCACACCTTCAAAAGGATCTGGAAATCTGATACTTCGTGAGTTAGGAAGAGGTGGTTTGATGTTCTATCAAAGTGGATATGGATTTTTGATAATGGTCACATGTTTATGGAGATAATAAACAAAAGGTGGAGTTTTAAGATGGAGGATCTAATGAAAAAGGTGGAAATCAAGATCAACCACCCACATGTCAAAAATATAGGAAGAATTATCATGGGAACTACCTCAAAGGGATACGGAGATGCTTAAAGTGTGGAATATAAGGACCCAAAGTACATGAATTTTTAAGAGACATGAATAATATGGCCAATGTGATAGAGGAAAAAAGAATCCCACCCATGGTTCAATGCATTAATTGTAGGGAGAAAGGGAACTATGTAAGGTGGTTCACTAACCCTCTAGTCCTTGAGGGTAATCAGTGTCCGTAGCCACCGAAACCAAAGGAGAAAGGGAATGTTTTTTCCATCACTTATATTGAAGTGGATATATAGAAATAAGAAATAAAATGTCCAATTAATATTCACTCATAAAGGTAAAATATATTATTTGATTTCGGTTCTAGACATCCCTTTATATCCTGCATGTTTTCTAGAACTATTGAATCAATTCCCCATTACCTTTAAGTATAGATATCTTATAAAAACACCTAGTGGTGAGGTCATTGAATCCAAAGTGTTGTACTCTTCTCTTATTGGAGTATGTGGGAACATTCTTCCATAGAATCTCATAATATTTCCCTGGAAGTAATTAGATACTACACTAGGATTGAATTGGATCTCATTATATAGAGAACACATTAACTATCGATAAAAGTAAATATTTTTTTATATTCTGAACCATCTCATGATCCTCTATAGATTTAAGGAATACCATGAATCTCATTTGGAAAATCCATCAACATTGTGGGTGTCGATTTCCTATAAAAAATCATATCATTCTCAAATGACGGAGTCAAAGGAAGTTATAAACCTGATGAAATTTCTATTGTGATGGAATGTAGTGATGTATTTCCTGAAGATCTACTTGGACTTCCCCCAGATCATGGGATAAAATTATCAATATAACTTATACCTGGAACCACTCATATCTCAAAATGTCCTCATAGGATAGACCCTATCGAATTGGAAGAATTAATGAAGCATCTGCAAGATTATTTAGACTAATAGTTCATACTCCCTAGTGCATCAACATGGGTGAACTAGTTCTCTTCATAAAGAAAAGGGATGGATCAAAGAGGTTGTGTATCGATTACGAGGAGCTCAATAATATCACTATAAATAACTAGTATCCTTTTCCAATGATTGATGACTTGTTTAATCGACCATGAGAAGCTCAGTACTACTCAAAGGTGTATTTTTATTCTGCATATCATCAACTAAATGTGAAAAGAAATATATTCAGAAGACTTCTTTCTATAAAAGGTATAGGAATTATGAGTTCCTAGTGATTCCATTTTTACTTAAAAATACCCCTAAAATTTTCATGGATTTGATGAATAGAGTCATTAGATTTTACCATGAAAAAAATGTGGTACTGTTTATAAATGATATTCTCATCTACTCCATGAGCGAGGAAAATAAAGAACATATAATGATTTTGATGATGACATTAAGGAAGGATAAATTGTATTCCAAGTTTAGCATGTGTGACTTTTGGATGTAGAAGGTTGCATTCTTTGGGAACATGATCACAGGTGGGGGAATTTCTATGGACCCTTCAAAAAAATGTAACTGAGGAATGGTCCAGACCCACTAGTGTCATTGAAATTCATAGTTTTATTGGAAAAGAACAGTAATACCAACTTTTTATGAGCAATTTCTCATGATTTTCTAGACTACTAACAAAGTTAACATGAAAAGGGTTAAGTATTTCTTGATAGAAGTATGTGAGGAAAACTTTAAGGAGCTAAATAAGAGGCTAACTACTACACATGTACTCACACTACCAAAAATTTGATAATTTTTTGTGATATAAAGTGATGTTTCAAAGAATTTATTGTGATTTTTACTTAATAAGAATGAATAATAGATATCATATACCTCACATTAGTTGAATATCCATGAGTAAAACTACTTTATGCATGTTATAGAGCCAGCATCTGTGATTTTTTCCTTGAAAAACTAGTGGAACTACCTCTATAGTGAGAAGTGCTATATATATAATATTTATAAGAGTCTAAAGTATATATTCACAAAGAAGAAATCACTCTAAAAATTGAGGATGGATTCAAACTCTCTCATCTCGTCTGCGGCTCCGGCACCCTCAGGCGGTGTTCCTGGGTCTTTGCTGCCTAACAGCGGCTTGGCTTGTCCTTCCTAGCTCTCCTTTAAGGAAGCCCTCCTGCAGCCTTCTCTGGGAAGTGGTTTGGCTAAGGCATCACCCTCAAAGGCTTTTCTGCCTGCGTACTTTTTCCTAGAAAATGGTTGTTCGGTGCTTTTTGTGCCTTCGGCCTCCTTTGCGGCGGCGGAGTCGGATCTTCAATGGACTCTTATAGCACGCTTCTATGTTGAAAAACCTCCCCTCGCGGTGTTTCAGGACTACGTCCGAAGATGGGGGTTAGATCTTCTAGCTACAGTGTCGGTTTTAGATCAAAAATCATTCTATGTCGTCTTAGCCTCGAGGGATGATTTCGTTAAATCTTGGAGTAGTTGCATGAGATTAGTGGGTTGGTGGCATTTCTCCCTATCTCGCTGGTCGATGGAAGCACACTCTGGGGTAGAATGTTCTCAAGTGGCTGTCTTGATCTCACTCCCAGGTCTTCCTCTCCCCCTAATGAATGAAGACTTCAAAAAGGTGATTGGTGAGTTGTTGGGGTCATTTCTATTTGCAGATGTGGGGATGTTACAGCTCGAGGAGGCATCGGTCACTAGGATCTGCATTGAATTGGACATTTCTCATACGCTGCAAACCCACTTGGTTCTTCAGATTGAGGGGATTTCGGATCATCGTCAGCCTCTGGTGTATCATGTTTACCCTAAGTTTTTCTTTCTCTGCCACATTTCTGGTCATTCGCGGAAGGTTTTCATAAGATCTCACACAAAGGATTCTAAACGGCCTTCTGTTGGATGGGGCTCCCTCAGTGTGAAAGTGGGGGAGAAAGGGAAAATTAAACATTCTCCTAGGTGCCTTATGAGGATATTTTGCCTCCATCTTTTATCGGTCAAGGGTCTCCGAGCCATGTGTTGGTTCCCTTCATCTATGGCTTGGATTGTGCTTCTTCTTCACAGGCTGGGGATTGTGTTCATTCTTTTGCAGGGACCTGGGTCAACATGGTTTCTCAGTGCTGCTCACTCTATCCTGTCCCGTGGGTTATCTCCTGCATAAACATTTCTAAGGTTCTTTTGTCAGAGTCAGGTTCTGATTCAATGGACTCTCCTTCCTCTTCTAGGGAGCCTTCTCTTCAGTCGGTGGAGTTATCCCCCCCACTTCTTCACCAACTCTGCTAGAGTATCCACCCCCTCAGCTTTCTCCTCCATCTCATCCATGGTCTGTTCAGAGTAAAGAGGCTCTTTAGTGTTTTAGTTCTCCAAAGAAGCTTGTCAAGGCAGTTTCCGTTTGGCAGTTCTCTCTGGTGGTAGTTCAGTTTTCGGCTCATAGCATCATTTGTACTCAGTCTCAATCCAGAAGTGGTGGGAGGGTATCCCCAGTTTCATGTCACCATGCCAAAGTCTAGGATTCTGGGGCCAAGTCCAAACAGTGTTGCTATAATGTGTAGTGTTCTCATCTGGAATGCCTAGGGTCTTGGGGCTCGAGAAAAAGTAAACTTCATCAGTAATGAGATCTGTAACCATTATGTTTCTCTGATTTTGGTTCTTGAGCCCAAGTAGGATTCTATTAAAATAAAAAAGTTTTCTAAGAGGCTTCAACTACAAGGCTTCATGCATGGAGATCCTGTTAATTCTCAAATCTATTTTCTGGACAGGCCATATTTCGGTGTTTTTTCATAGCATCTCAGATCAATCACTCTCTAAGGTTATCTCTGTTGGGCCTCATTCGTTTCTTTTTTCGGTTGTTTATGGGAAGTGAAATGCTCATCATAGAGAGAAACTGTGGAGGGTTTTGGACACTCTCAATACATACAATGATCCATGGATTATGGGGGGGTATTTTTACTATATTGTTAGTATGGAGGAGAAACAGGGGGTGGTTACTTTACCAAACATGCTAGAAAAGAGTTTGCGATGTTCATGGTAAGGAATGGTCTTCTGGATTTAGGGTATGAAGGTGAACAATTCACATGGTGTAACAATCAGCGTGGGGGCAGACTTGGCGCCACCTGGATTGGTGTTTGATGAATGAAGCCACCATTTCTATCTGTTCGGACACTAAAGTTTCGCACATGGTTCGTGGCCTCTCAGACCATTCTACTCTTTGTCTTTCCTTGGCCACAAGAGTGATGAGAGGGGACCATTTTTATTTCTCCAGCACCTGGGTGGAGGACCCGGGCTTCTACGATGTGGTGCAGGAGGCTTGGAACCTCCATAACCAGGGGAATACCTGGATCAATTTTTGTAATAAGTTGTGTCGGCTGAAATTTCTTTTGTGCCATTGGAGGTAAGATAGACCAACTCTGGATCAGGATCTGGTTCAGGCCACCAAGGAGGTTGAGCATTTGGAGGTTGTCCTGGAATAGGTATGGGATGATAGTTTGTTTCACAAGTTAAGGATCAAAAAGGACCTCCTCTCTGACACTCTGTTGAGGCAGGAACATCGGGATAAAGAGAAAGCAAGGATTTGTTGGCATAGAGAGGGGGATCGGAACACGGGTTTATTTCATGCCTGCATTAAAGAGTATCGGTGAGTGTAGAGGCCTAACATTCTCAGGGAATATGGTTCATTTTCCAATGATCGGGATGAGGTAGGGAGCATGGAAAATTATTGCCTTAAATCCTTATTGGCAGGCCCCATTGCTTGCCAGGTTGGTGGGTACCCCAGGGGTGACTCTGGTATTTTTACAGAGATACCCTATTGTGTTTTGGAGGGCGATGATACTAGTTTGAGCAGGCTTCCAGGGGAGGATGAGGTTCGAGAGGCAATGTGTTCTTGGAATCTGGAGAGTTCGCCTGGGCCCGATGCCATCTCAGGTTCTTTCTACAGGGCAGCCTGCAATATCATTAAGGGAGACCTTATGAGGGATTTGTGAGACTTATTTTAGGGTGGAACCTTCCATGTATTACCTGTGACACAAATATGGTCATCCTTTCAAAGACAATTAACCCTCAGTCCATTGACCAGTACCGGCCCATCAGTTTGTGCAACATGCCATATAAGGTTTTTGTTAGTCTACTCAATAAAAGGACGGATCCTCATTTGGGTTCTTGGGTGTCTCCAGAATAGTGTTGATTTATTAGAGGGCGATCCATACAGGGGTCTATAGGTGTGGTGTAAGAGATGATTAGTGACATCAGCGATAAATACATTTGGGAAACATGGTGATTGAACTTGATATGATCAAGGCCTATGATCATCTGGAATGGGGCTTCATCCTTTGAGTGCTGGAGTGCATGGGTTTTTCTAATTGGACTGGGGATCTTCTTTTTCGGTGTTTCAGCTCGGCTTGGATTTCAACCTTCTTCATGGGTAAAAAATTTGGGTTCTTCAAGGCTTGTAGGGGCCTCAGGCAAGGATATCTATTTTCCCCCACCCTCTTCATCCTCTCCCAAAATGCTCTTAGCCATTACATCAAATGGGGCTTGTGAATGGGGAAATTCCTTTCTTATCGGAATAGGTATGCAGTGAGGGGTGTCTCGCACCTGATGTTCTCAGATGATACAATAATTTTTATCAACGGAAGAAGGAGATCTATTTAGGGGATGAATGAGCTTCTTGGGGACTATTGTAGGTGGAGTGGCTAGGTGGTGAACAGGGATAAAGGACTTTATTTTACTTCCAAGGATATTTCTTAGAGAAAGTCCAGGGTTCTTAATGAAAGTCTGACTATGAGCAGGGGTCTATCCCTATGGAGTACTTAGGGGCTCCAGTGAGTCCTTACACTCTAAGAATTCATCTCTTCAAAAATCTTGTGGGAAAAATCTTGGGACAAATCTATAATTGGAAAAACGGATTCCTTTCGTTTGGTGGTCACATCACCCTTTTGAATAGTGTTCCTATCTCTATTTACATTCACATTTTTCTACTTTCAAGGTTCCCAAAAGTATTCTTTCTATCTTATAGAATATTTTGGTGACCATCATTTGGGATGGGCAGAGGGAGGGTAATTACCACTGGGCATCGGGGAAGTGGATTTCTAGACCTCTTTCTAAAGGAGGGATGAATTTGCGAAGTGTTTTTGAGACCATGCAAGGGATACATGCCAAACTAGCATGGGAAGAAATGGAAGGTTGATCCGTATAGGGTAGGTTGGTGCATGTCAAATATGTACTGAATGTGAATGAGTCGAGGGAGTGACCATCCAAGATATGGAAACCGATTAATCCTTACACAGAGATCTTGTATCAGCAATCCAAATGGCTAGTGGGAAGAGGTGACATTAACTTCTGGATTCAAGACTGGGGGGCTAGCAGGTTATGGTTCCCAAGGTATCCTACCCCGAACCTCTCTTTTAGGGAAGCCAGTGACCATCCAGGCTTCATTTAGGCTATTATTGATGAGAACCAATGAGTTAGGTTTAATTCTATGGTCATGAATGATGAATGTGATAATATTGACTTTACAGGATGCTTGACTGGGGAGTTCTCATTGAAGTATTTCTCTTGGATGGGGAGGGGTAATGTCAATCCTGATCCTTGGGGGGTGACGTTGTGGTGCAAGAATATCCCTTCCAAAATTTCATTCTTTCTATGGAGGTTGAGGAACTGTGCCCTACCCACTGATGAAAATATCAATCGAATGGGTGTTCAGTTTCCCTCACAGTGCTGTTGTTGTAGCAACCCCAAGCAATAAACAGTGGATCACCTGTTCTTTGATAGTGAGTGGGAATTCTGGATTTGGAAGGAGTTTGGTGCTTTTACTGGTTGGAATGGTCAGGGTAGTTCACTGGATGGTTTTCTCAGTGCATGGTTTCAAGGAGCCGGGGAACAGGGAGCTGAGAGGAAGGCTTGGGCGGTGATTGTTTCAGAAGGGTGTTAGACTATCTGGCCGGCGAGGAATATTGTGCGCCATAAGTGTGTACGGGGTTCTCAGGTTAGTTTTCTTCTCAAAATAAAGAACCTATTTCAGGACTTGGTTAAGTTATGTGCAAACTATCATAGCACACCATCAGTGAGGGGCCTGGTCTTGAATCAGTTCCTCTCCCATCAGGATGGCACCGCGGGTCAGGGGAACTGGGTCTGCTGGCGTCCGCTTCACTGTGGTCTCAAGCTTAATATGGACGGATCCCTGCTTGGGGGGAGATGCACGGAGGAGGTGTCATCAGGAAACCAAAAGGTTCGGTGATTGTGGCTTTCTTTTCTTCCTATGGTAGGGGCGGTGTATTAAAAGAGGAGGTGCATGTGATGCTCAAAGGATTAGAGCTTTGTGTCCAGCGATGTATCAATCTGAAGGCGGTGGAGATAGATTCTCTCATACTCTTCAAAGCGCTATTTGGTCCTGAACAATTTACTTGGAATGTCTCCTACCTCATTAGAAAGTCAAAACAACTTTTGGGTAATCAAGTTGAGATCACTCATACATGGCAGGAGGGGAATAAGATTGTAGACTTCTTGGCATCTCTGGAACCTCCGACTGAAAGTATGTCTCTCTTCCTTAATATCATCTCATTCCCTAAGGAGGGAGTGAGGTTTGTTATTAATGATGCTTAGGGTTTTCATTACTTTTGGCCCCCATGATTCTCTTTTTCCCTGTTTTTGTTTTTTTCTGGTTTTCTGTCTTTCTGTACTCTCTTATATCCAGAAAATATGTTAGTTTTCAGTCAGAAAAAGAAGGAGATAAACAAGTATCATGAAATATGGTTAGAGATAATCAAGGACTGTGATTGTTTTATTAATTACCATCAGGTAAAGGAAAACAACCTAACCAGTTATCTTAGCATAAAGGAACCTACAACCTTTGTCATGATGCATATTGAGAAAGATACCATCTTATTGGACATGAAAATGATGGATTTAGAAATCGTAACAAAATGGAATACATCCTATCTTTCCCAAATGACTGCTCAACATATATCCAAGAGAATATCAAGGAGGCATAAAGGGATGATCTGGTGCTACAAAAGAAGGTGAAAATAGTAAAGGTATGTAATCTACATGAGTTCAAAATATATGAGGATGGTGTAATCCAATTTGAAACTTGGCTTTGTGTGCCTTCATCACCAGAGATAAAGAAATATCTTTTGGATAATGCACATATCTTGTCTTTCTCTATCCATCCCAGAAGGAACCAGATATACCATGATCTTCAAGAGTACTTCTAGAGGTACAACATAAAGAATGATATTGTGGAGTATATCTCAATATGTTTGGTATGTCATCATGTTAAAGTAAAGTGAAAAAATTCCAAAGGGGTGATGAAACCATTTCCTATACCCACATTGAAATGGAAGAATATCATAGTGGTATTCATCACTGATCACCAAAAGACAAACAAAGGAAACAATATGATATAGGTTGTGGTGGTTCAAATCACTAATAATTCCCACTTCATTACTATTTGTGAATATTTATCTCTTGAAAAACATACCATGTTATATTTGAAGAATGTGTTGAGGGTGAATGGGGTACCACTTTTGATCATTTCTAATCATGATCCAAGGTTCACATCTAAATTTTGGAGAAGTATTCAACATTCTTTGTGTATTTAATTGAATTTCAGCATGACCTATCACCCCAAAACTGATTTCCAATATAAAAGGACTATTTAGAGGCTCGAGGACATGCTAAAAATTTGTTCAATGGAATTTATAGGTAGATAGGATCAGCATCTCCCACCATTTTAGTTCTCATACAAGAAGAAAATCTACTTAAGTATTCATATGTATACATATGAAGCTCTGTATGGTAAGCGATGTATAACTTCAACATGTTGCGATGAATTTGGTGAATGAAAGCTACTTTGACCTGATCTTGTGTAAGAGATGAAAGAGAAGGTTCAATCCATCCAACAACATATTAAAGCTACTCAGAGTTGGAAAAAGATTTATAATGATAACCATAGAAGGGAATTGGAGTTTGAATATGGAGACAATGTTTTCCATTTAAAACCACTATGTAATAGAGTCATGTGGTTTGGAAAGAATGGGAAGCATAGCCCATGGTATATTGTCCCCTTTGAGATCCTTGATTGCATAGAAGAGGTGACTTATCTACTTGAAATTATATTAAGTATGTCTCATGTTCATGATGTGTTCTATGTATAACTCTAGAGTAAGTACATTCTTGACCCCTCACATGTACTCAATCTAGAGGTGGTACAACAGGAAAACAAAATCTCATATGAGGAGAAATCGATAAATATTTTGGACCACAGAGGGAAATTATTACACAGAAAAAAAAATCACCTTTTCAAAGTGTTGTGGAGGAATAATAAGTTTGAAGAGGTGATAGGGGAAATAGAGGAATCTATAAAGGATAAATAACCTCACCTTTTTTCACCTTTTCTTGTAAAATGAAATTTTTAGACTGAAATCTCAAAAGGGGTAAGAATCTAACAACCAAGAATTTTATCAATGGATTTTTCCTACTTGTAATTATATAGTATAAAACACATAAATCACATATATAACCTAATAAAATCATCAATATCATTATTGAAGAATGAAATAAGTGGTATTTATAGAAATTGAGGAACCTATACTGATGAAATAGTAACCTGACTGTTGGAATATTAATTTGACCAATACGAATAGTAATCTGACCAATAGAATAGTAACCCCACCAATGAAATTATAAATAAAATTTAGGCATCATAAAAATAAAAATATTATATAATTATATCATATTAATTAAATTTTTTAAAATTATAAATTAAGTGTTGATATTTTTGTAAAACGTAAATGTTTATTTATAATTTTATAATTAATATATTTTTTGTAAAGACAATTTATTTTCATAAAATATATTCATAAATTAATATTTCTTTTTATTATAAGTATACTTTAATTTTATGTGACCTTAATTAAATTTTCAAAGTTTCATAAAAGCGGTCATAGTATTAAAATCTATATTTTTCAAATAAATGATGATTTTATTTAAAAATTAAATTTATTGTATTTAAAAAATCATTTCATAAAATTTATTTTATTTTTTAAAATCTACACATCAAAAAATGGTTAGGATAATTTTTTTTAATTTTTCTAAAATAGTTTAATTTTTCTAAAATAACTGAATTTTTGGTGAATAGTGAAATACGATAATTTATAGTATAAGCTAAATACAAGAATTTTTTTAGTCATGTATAATATATGGATGAGGTAAGAAACCTTTTTTTCAAAAATCCCCTAGACCATTTACTTTATTTAGTCATATAATCATCACTATTAATAGTCATGAGCCAAAATAATAAACAAATGAAAAAAATAATCAAAAACAACACCCCTCTCATCCCCTATAAATACCACCCCTCACCAACTCTTATCTTCATACCTTATAAGAATTTTATCTTGTAAAAATTCTACCCAATTAAATTAACAAGTATGTTCCCCATTTCTAATAGCTTATGGTCTTAACAAAAGACCAAACTCAAGTTCCTTAAGGAGGTTCTCAAGGAGACAACATTCAAGAGGTAAAATATTCCTTCTTTCTCTTTTAATTTATTTTGTTTTTTATTCTATCCTAACCTACCATATTCAATGTTGTATTATGACTATAGTATAATATATATACTTTGATTTTATTTTCATAATGAAATATCTATCATCAAACCTCTTCTCTTGGCCTTTTATTCTAAAAATGAAAATATCATTTGTGATGTGTCGATTCACCACCTTCAAGGATGATGGGTTTTTTTCCATTAATAACTTCAAGGAAATTCATAAAAACCATTATCATGGTTAAATAATATTTTAATATACATATTATAACTTTTATAATTTTCTATAACTAATATATAAACATTATATTCAATAAAATAAAACTAGTTTGTGATGGTCATAAAAATAGCCAAAATAAATTAATCATTTTTCATAAACATTTTATCTAATTAATCATTATAAAATCTAAAAAATTATATATGAGACAATTTAGACTTATATAATTTCCTTAATAACACCTCATTTCACTTATAGAGAATTATTCTCATTTTATAAGACCTTTAATAATTATATACAAATGAACTGAATATGAAAACCATAAAAACAAATGTTCTAGAACATTAAAATTGAACACTATAAATAATCTAAATGTCCACAAATTAAATTAATAAAATTATAATAAATAAAATAAATTTATAAGAGGTTATTTAATTTTCAATTAATGAGACGAATTTTATTGTCTAGGATATTAAGTGCAAGAGAAGAATGCATTCGGACATAAGGTAAGGGGATCCTTGAACCCAACTCATTTTCATTGGGTTTTACCTACTTCATGCCAAATTATAGTGTTTAAATTACTTTATTTTTCCTTAGATATAATATCATTGTACTCAACTCTTCATTTCTAGGATATATATGTTTCCAACTTGGTTTTATGACAAATATAAGGATTTTACAAAATAACTCTTCATTCTAAAACACATCTTAACTCTTCTTGAGATTTTATTCTTCACTTAAGATTGATTATTTTTATACCAATTATGTTTTTCCCTTTTTAATTTGGTAACCAAAAAGTTTATTCATGAATGTATTCTTTATGAAATTATTATGAAATCCATTCCTTTCCATGGGTTATTTTATGACTACAATTTTTATAAGATCAATGTGTCGTGTATGATTATGTAAATGTTGTGATGTGGAGGGTGGGCCAATAATTATATAGCCATCCAATGCATTGGGTAATGTGGTGTATATAATGAGATAATGTGTATTATGTGTTAATGTGTGATATGTTTTTCACAAATATGATGTTATGATTATGCACATATGTTATGGATGAACATGATGAAAGTTTTGGTCATAAATATTTTTGGTATTTGACCACTAAGACATGATGTTTCATTTTTATGAATTGCCACATTACATGCCATTATCCAAAATTTCCCTTATGATGTTGATGATGATATTATGCTTTTGTTATGATGATTATTATTATTCTAACCCACATTATATTGATTCATTATCCTTATCTATCCTCTTACTAATCTTTTAGATTACCCATTTATTTGATGTACCCCACTATGAAACTAGGTTTTAACATCGCTAGTAAAGGGCCTTTAAAAAAACTTATAAAGAATTATCTACATAGGAACTGTTAAAGGGTTGGATTTAGCAGTGCTCACAAAAGGCTCTGTTAAAGAGTTCTCTTAATGGCGTTAAAAAAAGTTTTGTTAAAGGACCCATTTAACAGTGTTTTTAGCATTTTTTAAGGAACCTTTTAACAGTGATTTTCTTAGCACTTTAAAAGGACCCCTTTAATAGAAATTTTCTTAGAACTATTAAGGGAACCATTTAATTTGTCTTTTTTAGTACTGATAAAGGCCCCCTTTGTCACGAACCAGGCCGAGTCGCCATCTGACCCGGTGCCCGACCCAATCCGCAAAATGTACTAAAGGGCATTCCTGATCCCCAGAGGCTGGGAAAAGTGTCTGGGTATCAAGAGTAACATGTGGGAATGGTTTACCCAAAATATTAAACACAAAACCACTATCAAGATAAATAAAATAAAATTGTTAACTAATAACCAAATAGACCCTTAAACTAAAAAAACAAACTTAAAGGCTTACAACTTAAACCAACATCCAAAATTAAATGACAACAAAAGAAACTAAAACTCTAAGTCAAACCTCCAAGAAACAAGAGAGGTGAAGCATCCACACGCCACAAACACCAACCTGCCCAAGAAGACAATCAACAACCAAAACCACCATTGTGGAGCTCAACGCTTCAACCTGGAATACAAAATAAATAGAATCTACATACACCCAAAGGTGTATGTAGGGTGTGATCCAAAAGCCCAGTAGGACGTCACCTAATAAAAAGGTTCCACAGATAATTATTAAATGAAAAATACATTTGTAGTTTGAATTAAGGAAAATAAGTAAATGCTTCAAAAGAAAATGGGTTTTAGGAAAACACTTTCAAATGGAACAACTTAAATTAAAAAGAAACACACACCCTTTCTTTTTAAAATAACCAAAGTGTCACACTGATGAGGGTAAAGTAACCAATGAGCACTAATATGGGTGAGTCTGCGTGTAACACCCGAGATTTTTATGAGTAATATTTTGTTTTTTATATATCATCAAAGGAATATTTCACTACATACTAGCTTGGATTACTTTACACGCAATCGCGACCTTCCTCGATAGCTTGCGTCGTACGCAATACCGAGTTTCACTAAACAACGATATGCTATTAAAATATTATTAAAACTAGCCGTTATGAATAGTAATAACCACTTTTTGAAATTTTATAAATTTTATTTTTTAAAATGGACTTCATTTTTGGATTCAGAATACCGAAATTATCCTAGGGTGAAATTTTGGTATTTTTCTGAAAACTTTCAATTTTTGATGAATAGTGAAACCACTAAGTGGTAGGTTAAAAACTGAATTTTTGCATAAAACTTAATTTTACCGCTTCTGTGAATGGAATTTCAAAAATCCGACAGACACGGTTGATATCAGTAAGTAAAATGTGGTTCAATGAGATAAAAATAATTTTTTGGTGAATAGTAACTTTTTACTTTTTTTACCGCGGTTAATAGTAAATAGGGTAACTAAGGGTAAATATGATATTACTATAACACATGTCCTAATTCTATTGGATAAGTGTAATTCGACCAAAGACAACCTTATTAATAAAATATGACCATTTAGGCCCACTTGGGTTAGATTAGGACATTTATTATTAATTTATTTAAAGAAGGGTTAAAATAGTTAAAATCAAAGTTTAATAAGTAAATCAATTTTAATATGGGGTTATACATAAGATAAACTCGACTATAAATATTAATTAGAAATCTAAAAAGATTTCCTACATAATGGTATTTTATTTATAATTTTTATACATTAAATAATTTAATTTATTTATGACACAATGATGATGCAGTAATTATCCTTTTAAGGAAATATTAACATAATTGATGTTATAATTGCTAAAATGAATGTAATTTGAGACTTTTTATGAATTACACTAATTTTCTAGGTTAATATGATATATTAGTGTTGATTTAATCAACTTTTTTCGAACATATAATTCTGTTATGACTTTCACAAAAATCATATATCAAATAGTGTCAAAATTGACACAAAATAGTTTTTAAATAAAATATTATATTATTAATTGTTATTTTATTCCTAAAAATTTAAGGTTCGGCCAAATGACTTAGATAAGGATATATATATTAATAATAAACAATTTGGGGTTCTTTTGGCATGTTATAGTAAGTGTATTAACCATATAGTGAAAGAAAACAAAAAGACACGGTAAAAGTTAAATTATTTAACTTAGAGTTAAATCTAATTGATAAGGTTAAAATAATACCCTAAACTTGTCTAAATCCTATTGTTTGATAGTATTTCGACCCATCCCCACTTTAGCTTCGAAATAAAACCCTTTGGAACCATTATAAACCGATTTTGACATTAATATAAAATAATATTTTGAGGTATTCCTAAGGTGCCCCTCTCCTCCCTTATAAAAGGACACCTCCTCCCCCTCCTCCTCACACCAATTTGAGCACTCAAGCTCGGCCAACCCCTGCCAAAATCTCTTCTCCACTTCCCTAGAAACATCCTAGAGGTTCTGTTCTTCCTCAAAGACCAATTTTAGTGCCCTAAGAGGAGGTCTCAAAGAGGCTCTTCAAAGAAGAGGTAATTACCGTTACCAATTCTTTCATCTTTATTTCTTCTTCCACTTCTTCTTCTTAGGTTGTTTCATTATGAAGTAATAACATCAGTATCACTCATATACTGATATGTTATTATAAGTATGAAACAACCCTATTTCACCATCTATCCATCCTACGGAAAAAGAAATCACCGCGCGTGCGTACGTACGGAATACCGTCTCCACGCCGTGGTGTAATCTATTTTCCACCACCACCTTACATGGATGGGTATAGTGGTGTAAAGAATAACTATACATAGTTATTACAACATCATATTGATTCTGATATATTTTATAATCCACTCCAATTCAATTCAATATTTATGGAAATGATATCATCGCTCGTGCGTACGTACGGACTACCGTCTCCACGACGCGATGAGATTCATTCTCCATGTTAACCATTTAAGAATGATTATAAAGTATATATAAGAAATAATAATGAAATATATGACATTATAAAGCTACTGTATTTATATATATATATATATATATATGTATGTCATCTACTTACTTCCATTCAAGACAATAAGGAAAGGAAAAATGCGTTCATGCGTACGTACGGACTACCGTCTCCATGAACGGTGTTTTTCATTTCATTTATCTATCTATTATATATATATATATATATACGGAATATATATGATATATAAATCATATTTTATATTCTCGAAGTAAGTAAATCATGATATAAGTAATAATAATGTCAAGAAGAACAAGTCAAAACACCTACGATAAATGAAACGATTTTACCCAAAACGCTTCTTTAGCATGGAATTTACAAAATAACGGGTAATATAATGTCATAAGTGAACCATATATGATATCATAACAATGAATATGATTCTATAATAAGTAAATGACATTATTTAAATCATTATACAGGAGGTTCGGACACTTACGAAGCAAATCGGACCTAAGGTAAGGGAAATATCACAATCTCATTTTTATCCGAGATTGTTTATACTTAGGTATTTACTGGGGTTTATTTTATCATCCACATCCATGTTCCCTAAATATGTAATATTGTTTCCATCCACTTAAAATAGTTTAAATCCAATTTGACCCTTCGGTGAGTTTTTAGTAAATAATATGAAAGGAATATTTTGTCATTTTTTCGTACGAGGTACTTTTTGACTTTTCCGACAAAAGTACGAAAGAATGTTTTTTTTAACTTATACGGCATGAATGGATTTTTAAAACATTATTTCCAAGAAGCTTCCTTTACAAGTTTTAAAGTTTATTTTTAATCAACTTCTTTTATTTTAAAGTTGTATGACATGTTATGAAAGGAAAAATGTTTTTGAAGAAGAAAGGATATTTTCCTCAAGAATGGAGTTCAAGTGTTTTATCAAAATTATTTTCTATCTAAGATAATAAAGGGGTCTGTTTTTATCCCTATTATTACATTGATTTGATCATGTTGTGATGGAATTATTTTTATGAATTCCTTTATCTTATATGAATTGATTTATGATGTCATGATGTTTCAAGAATCCCATTTTTGTTACATGTGTTATGCGATGATCTATGATTTATGATTATGTGGCACACATAAGAAAGGATTCATTATAAGATGGGTGGGACCTATATCTCCCTCCAATGCATTGGGTAAAGATTTTATATCTCATGAGATAGACATGGCTGGAATGGTAGGTTATACCGGTTCAGTGAAACAGGACTGAAACGAGGGTTACTCGATTCAGAAAGGGACTGTGTCCACTAAGATAGTCTTGGCAATGAGTCTTGACTAACAAGAAATGATTCTCTATGATTATGTGTGAATGCCACAAAGTTTCATGTTTTAAGTTATGATTATTGTGATTACATTTCACTGCCATGATTTACCCCATTTATGAATTTATGATCTCTTTTGCAGGTTAAGATTTCCAAAAGTTATGTGCTTATGTATATGATGTGATTGATATTTCTTTTGTTTACCCTTACTGAGCATTTGAGCTCACCCTTTTATGTTTTCTTTTCCCCAGGATATAAAGAAAGGTTTTAGGTAAAAAAAAGGAAGATCATTATGGGAGATTTTGAAGATCTTTCACCACGATTAGAAGATTATATTCCGAGTTTCCAAAGACACTAAACTATTACGATCCTTGTGTGTGTGTTTTTTTTGTTATGTACTAAGAATTCCGCAAATGTAATGTAATGTCCATGTACGTTAAGCTTCGGGTCTCTACAGTTGGTATCAGAGGAAAGGTTTAGTCAACCTTTGGAAACTAGGATGCGAAAACGTTAGTGAGATCCCTAGAGATATTTCTACGGTATGTCTAGGGATGTCCCTAAGGGTAAGTATATGTATAGGTTATAGTACTAGAACTATGCTAACGATCATAGAATTAAACCTAAGATGTTAGATATTGAAGGTACTCCCCCTTTATTATGATTTTTGCCTCTCACACTATTCTTTTTGGGTTTTAGAAAATGGCTGGAAAGAAGGTGATTCACGATAATGGAGGATATGATGGACAATGGAATGATATTCTTCATGAGCAACCAAATGAAATGGGATTTGTAAGTCCAAACATCATTATTATGCCGAATCATCAATCTCATAATATGATCAATAAAGTAAAATTTGGTAAGTTTCCTAACTCGGCTAATAAGATAAAGATGGAGTTTCATGATGATCATAGAGGAAAGAAAGTTCAATTTCCCCTATGTAAATCATGTGGGAAGAGGCATCAAGGAGAATGTTTCAAAGGAACTGGAAGATGCTTTGGGTGTGGAAAAGAAGGACACAAAGCCAGTAAGTGAAAAGGAAAAGGTTCAGTTAACACCAGGGATGAGGATAATGGTATTGCTACGACATCAACAATGGTTAAATGTTTTAAATGTGGAATGTACGGGCATTATGCAAACCAATGCCCTAAGGGAAATTCTCATGAAGAGAATCAATATGGTCGTATGGGTAGTATTTATGTTGATGATGATGATGAGACTACAAATGATATGTGAGATGAAAGAATTGTTGAAGCTCGGTCAATGGTTTAAGAATGTAGTGGAATGATTACATGTTTATCAAGTGTAATGTTGTATAAGTAATCTCATGGTACTATGGGATAAAGAGACATCTAAGGATTGTTACATTGTTGTCTTTCCTTAAGTTTTGAAAGTATGTGATGAATGGTACCAGTATTTTTGGAAAGTATATGATATGCGCATAATGAAGGGATAAGACGATAATGATATGTTTGATTGTATGCATGAGCTCATGATTGATATAAGGACTAAGAGATATTATGGTTTGAGTATATAGAATTTTGAGGATTTTGGTATGTGGAAAGTGTTAACTTTTAACTGCATTCATGTTTTCACTAAGGTTCAATGGGTATTCAAAAGAATACATGATTAAGGACTTTGAATGTTTGGAATGTGACCAAAAAAACATATCTTATGATATATGGGGATCGACGATGGTGTTAAATTTCTGGTAATCGTTTTCACTATGTTATGAGAGTGGGCTGCAGTATTATGGATAAGCCTAAAGATTGGAATGGATTATGTTGGACATAATTTAGTATTGTTTAAGGATAGAAGTTTTTTTTCGATATTATTGATGGGATGTTATAGTATTATAGTTTTAGAAAAAGGAAAACCTGCAGAACGGGCGACAGCCCATCGCATCGGACAAGGCTGTGGGAATCGAACCCACAACCGAAGTGCGACTGGCCTTTATCGCCTACCACTGGCCTACAGAAAGTCCCTGTTTAGTAGAAACTAGTTTTATTTTATTAAGAAGTATGATATATGAAGTATAAATCCATTTTAGGAACCATATAAGATTAATCTCACTATAGAATGACTTATGTATATTTAATAACTTTTTGCTAACCTTTTGTTTGAGACAGATGGAATGACCCGTCATTCTCTCACAAGATCTGCTAACACTTCACGAATAACAAATTCAACTTCATTTATACAAGATATGAAGTGGAAATTGTTCAAGGCATGAACAACAGTGAGATTGTACCAAAATAAAGAAAGTATTTATTCTAATTCAAATTTTCAACTTTAGGGAAATGATCTTGAAAACCAAAAATGTTGTCCTAGTGATCTTATACCTGATGAATCAGATGATACCTTAGATCGTCACAAATTTATGGATTTGTGATTACTGGATTTTCCATAGCCATGTTCTCTACCACTCTCCATCAGAACATGATGGTTAGATTTCTCTTCCATATCCATATTTTCACGTATGTGGAAACCCAGTGATTAGTTTATTTGGGTAACCGTTACGTTTCATACTTTTGTTTTTAAAGATAAGTTTTGGTATTCCTTTTTACGATGTGGGTTTCTATTAAAGAAACTTTCGAATAGTAAACCATTTATAACCCCGACGAATTTCGAGGGCGAAATTCATTTTAAGGGGGGTAGAATGTAACACCCGAGATTTTTATGAGTAATATTTTGTTTTTTATATATCATCAAAGGAATCTTTCACTACATACTAGCTTGGCGTACTTTACATGCAATCGCGACCTTCCTCGATAGCTTGCGTCGTACGCAATACCAAGTTTCACTAAACAACGATATGCTATTAAAATATTATTAAAACTATCCGTTATGAATAGTAATAACCACTTTTTGAAATTTTATAAATTTTATTTTTTAAAATGGACTTCATTTTTGGATTCGGAATACCGAAATTATCCTAGGGTGAAATTTTGGTATTTTTCTGAAAACTTTCCATTTTTGATGAATAGTGAAACCACTAAGTGGTAGGTTAAAAACTGAATTTTTGCATAAAACTTAATTTTACCGCTTCTGTGAATGGAATTTCAAAAATCCGACAGACACGGTTGATATCAGTAAGTAAAATGTGGTTCAATGAGATAAAAATAATTTTTTGGTGAATAGTAACTTTTTACTTTTTTTACCGCGGTTAATAGTAAATAGGGTAACTAAGGGTAAATATGATATTACTATAACACATGTCCTAATTCTATTGGATAAGTGTAATTCGACCAAAAACAACCTTATGAATAAAATATTACCATTTAGGCCCACTTGGGTTAGATTAGGACATTTATTATTAATTTATTTAAAGAAGGGTTAAAATAGTTAAAATCAAAGTTTAATAAGTAAATCGTTTTTAATATGGGGTTATACATAAGATAAATTCGACTATAAATATTCATTATAAAGATAAAAAGATTTACTACATAATGGTATTTTATTTATAATTTTTATACATTAAATAATTTAATTTATTTATGACACAATGATGATGCGGTAATTACCCTTTTAAGGAAATATTAACATAATTGACGTTATAAATGCTCAAATGAATGTAATTTGAGACTTTTTATGAATTCCACTAATTTTCTAGGTTACTATGATATATTAGTGTTGATTTAATCAACTTTGTTCGAACATATAATTCTGTTATGACTTTCACAAAAATCATATATCAAATAGTGTCAAAATTGACACAAAATAGTTTTTAAATCAAATATTATATTACTAATTGTTATTTTATTCCTAAAAATCTAAGGTTCGGCCAAATGACTTAGATAAGGATATATATATTAATAATAAACAATTTGGGGTTCGTTTGGCATGTTATAGTAAGTGTATTAACCATATAGTGAAAGAAAACAAAAAGACACGGTAAAAGTTAAATTATTTAACTTAGAGTTAAATCTAATTGATAAGGTTAAAATAATACCCTAAACTTGTCTAAATCCTATTGGTTGATAGGATTTCGACCCATCCCCACTTTAGCTTCGAAATAAGACCCTTTGGAACCATTATAAACCGATTTTGACATTAATATAAAATAATATTTTGAGGTATTCCTAAGGTGCCCCTCTCCTCCCTTATAAAAGGGCACCTCCTCCCCCTCCTCCTCACACCAATTTGAGCACTCAAGCTCGTCCAACCCCTGCCAAAATATCTTCTCCACTTCCCTATAAACATCCTAGAGGTTCTGGTCTTCCTCAAAGACCAATTTTAGTGCCCTAAGAGGAGGTCTCAAAGAGGCGCTTCAAAGAAGAGGTAATTACCGTTACCAATTCTTTCATCTTTATTTCTTCTTCCACTTCTTCTTATTAGGTTGTTTCATTATGAAGTAATAACATCAGTATAACTCATATACTTATATGTTATTATAAGTATGAAACAGCCCTATTTCACTATCTATCCATCCTACGGAAAAAGAAATCACCGCGCGTGCGTACGTACGGAATACCGTCTCCACGCCGTGGTGTAATCTATTTTCCACCACCACCTTACATGGATGGGTATAGTGGTGTAAAGAATAACTATACATAGTTATTACAACATCATATTGATTCTGATATATTGTATAATCCACTCCAATTCAATTCAATATTTATGTAAAAGATATCATCGCTCGTGCATACGTACGGACTACCGTCTCCACGACGCGATGAGATTCATTCTCCATGTTAACCATTTAAGAATGATTATAAAGTATATATAAGAAATAATAATGAAATATATGACATTATAAAGCTACTGGATTTATGTATATATATATATATATATGTATGTCATCTACTTACTTCCATTCAAGACAATAAGGAAAGGAAAACAGCGTTCATGCGTACGTACGGACTACCGTCTTCATGAATGGTGTTTTTCATTTCATTTATATATCTATTATATATATATATATACTGAATATATATGATATATAAATCATATTTTATATTCTGGAAGTAAGTAAATAATGATATAAGTAATAATAATGTCAAGAACAACAAGTCAAAACACCTACGATAAATGAAACGATTTTACCCAAAACGCTTCTTTAGCATGGAATTTACAAAAGAACGGGTAATATAATGTCATAAGTGAACCATATATGATATCATAACAATGAATATGATTCTTTAATAAGTAAATTACATTATTTAAATCATTATACAGGAGGTTCGGACACTTACGAAGCAAATCGGACCTAAGGTAAGGGAAATATCACAATCTCATTTTTATCCGAGATTGTTTATACTTTGGTATTTACTGGGGTTTATTTTATCATCCACATCCATGTTCCCAAAATATGTAATATTGTTTCCATCCACTTAAAATATTTTAAATCCAATTTGACCCTTCGGTGAGTTTTTAGTAAAGAATATGAAAGGAATCTTTTGTCATTTTTTCGTACGAGGTACTTTTTGACTTTTCCGACAAAAGTATGAAAGAATGTTTTTTTTTAACTTATACGGCATGAATGGATTTTTAAAACATTATTTCCAAGAAGCTTCCTTTACAAGTTTTCAAGTTTATTTTTAATCAACTTGTTTTATTTTAAATTTGTATGACATGTTATGAAAGGAAAAATGTTTTTGAAGAAGAAAGGATATTTTCCTCAAGAATGGAGTTCAAGTGTTTTATCAAAATTATTTTCCATCTAAGATAATAAAGGGGTCTGTTTTTATCCCTATTATTACATTGATTTGATCATGTTGTGATGGAATTATTTTTATGAACTCCTTTATCTTATATGAATTGATTTATGATGTCATGATGTTTCAAGAATCCCATTTTTGTTACATGTGTTTTGTGATGATGTATGATTTATGATTATGTGGCACACATAAAAAAAGGATTCATTATAAGATGGGTGGGACCTATATCTCCCTCCAATGCATTGGGTAAAGATTTTATATCTCATGAGATAGACATGGCTGGAATGGTAGGTTATACCGGTTCAGTGAAACAGGACTGAAACGAGGGTTACTCGATTCAGAAAGGGACTTTGTCCACTAAGATAGTCTTGGCAATGAGTCTTGACTAACAAGAAATGATTCTCTATGATTATGTGTGAATGCCACAAAGTTTCATGTTTTAAGTTATGATTATTGTGATTACATTTCACTGCCATGATTTACCCCATGTTATGAAATTATGATCTCTTTTGCAGGTTAAGATTTCCAAAAGTTATGTGCTTATGTATATGATGTGATTGATATTTCTTTTGTTTACCCTTACTGAGCATTTGAGCTCACCCTTTTATGTTTTCTTTTCCCCAGGATATAAAGAAAGGTTTTAGGTAAAAAAAGGAAGATCTTTATGGGAGATTTTGAAGATCTTTCACCACGATTAGAAGATTATATTCCGAGTTTCCAAAGACACTAAACTATTACGATCCTTGTGTGTGTGTTTTTTTTGTTATGTACTAAGAATTCCGCAAATGTAATGTAATGTCCATGTACGTTAAGCGTCGGGTCTCTACACTGCATGGGTGTTTTCTATATTGGGTCCCTAGATCTTAGTGTATCATTGAAATGTGGCTTAGAAGGCCACAACCCTCAAAAAATGTGGCTTAGAAGGCCACTACCCTCAGAAAAGCGTAAGTTTAGTTAGTGTTGCAATCATCAATCCTGCCAGTGAAACCGGGTCGAGTCACCTATGGAACACTAGCCCACTAGTCTATTCCACCCTCCTAGCTACTCGTGCTTCCCGATTTGTGCTCAAACAAGTTTCAATTTCATATCACATATCACACTAATGCATAAAAGACAAACAGGGTATTTACGCACTCAAGATCATAATTTTCACACCCAAACCCGCTTTTAAAACCATACACATGCCAAAATATTTTTAAACCATAATATTCATAGGTTACATGCTCAAATAAACCATCAAGACAATTTAAAAGGCACCCACCACTACATGAACCACCACTTACACATGTAAACACCATTTTGAAATAAGGTGCATACTAAAAATATCTCAAAACTATATCTGTATCAGTTACACAACCAATTAAAAGAACTGCACAGTCAAAGAAATCACTTTCATTATCAAACATGCCACTAACAGAATTTAGTAAACAAACTCCACACATGTCTCATTACTTTAGGAAACAAAAATATTCATGCAATTTGACAAAAACAATCTTTCACCCTTAATAATTATTTAATAAAACCACCCAAATTTTTCATGAATAAATTTTTGAGAGAAAAACAATGATTTACACATGAGATCGACCCAAACCCCCTCACATAACCAAATGCACACAACGCCACCTCAGGAACCCAATCTACATCACGCATGCGATTAAAGAAACCACCCGCATCAATAAAAAGACCATTTCTACAATTAAAAAAACTACCAGAAAAATTTTCCAAACAATTTCAAGACATGTCACATGACATTAAACATCAAAAACTCTTTCAAATTTCATTTCTGACTAAACTAAAATAGAAGCAATACTAAAACAACAATTGCACCCTTTGCATGCCCTAACAAATTAACTACACAATTTTCTTAAAAAAAGAAAAAGGAAAAAAACTAATAATCAGTTCAACATTGATTTCACAAAAACATACTCATATCATGAAACATGCTAATAGACACGTAAAAACACACTAAACCTTAAGTAAAATCAAATTTTCATCGAACTAACTAATTAATAAACATGCTAAGTTAATTAAATTAGAAAATTAATTTATCAATTAATACTCAAGCACGGAACCACCTACCTCGGGTGTTGAAAACCCCAAAACCCAGTGCGAAACTTCAAACGTGTGCAATTATCACCACATAAAACCAATATTAAACCATAAAAATAGAATTGAAACTAAAAACACCCCCACATAAACAAGGATCAAAACCCTAGGTATGAGGATGAGGGTTTACCCTGTGTGGAGAGGGAGAGGAGGTTATGCAAAGAGGGTTCGGCCGGGGTGGAGTGCGACTGAGAGAAGACTGACGAAGGCAGTTTTTTGTTGAGGTGAAGAGAGAAGGCCCAAACAGAGGGAGGTGGGGCATCGGTCGGACAGGAGAGAGAGAGGAAAACTAGTGGTGCGGTGAGATTGAGCCAGAGCCACAATATAGCAGCGCGCCAGAAGGATTCCGTCCAAGGAGAAAAGCTGCGGCACATGGAGGAGGCTGGTTGGGGAGCTACAGGGTGCAGCCAGCAGGGTTCACTAGGTGCGGTTCATCTAAAGTAGGCAAGGTGCGGGGAATTTTTGCTGGACAGAAAGAGGTTGCCGGTCAGGGGAGTTCGTTTGGGTCTGAGTGGGGCAAGGTGCAGCGGGGAGGGTTTGCGAGCTAGTGTGGGTGTGCCAACAAGGGCCACATTGGAACAAGGTCCGGCGACGGGACCAAGGTTCGGTGAGGAGGTAGGGAGTCGGGCGATCTCCAGAGATGACAAGAGGGGATCAAGGGCGTGGCTCAGTGGGTGGGAGGGGGAAACAGGGGGTCATGATGGGGAGGAAAAGTGTCGACAGGGGAGACGTCGGCCAGTGGCAATGCCGGGAGTGGAGCTGGCAATGGTGGGGGAGGCGCAACGACGGGGTACCAAGGAGAGGGGGGGAGACGGGCTAAGGGAAGGAGCGGTTCGAAAACCCTAACTCACAAAGAGGAAAAAACTATTAAAAAACTATAAATAAAGCTATAAATGAAACTAAAAATAAAACTAAAAATAATAATTATAATAATAATAATAATAATAAACTAAAACTAATAATAAAAATGATAGTAATAAATTTATAGTAATAAAATAAAAGTTTTAGAAATTATAACAATAGTGACAAAAATAATTATAAAAATTACATCCTCATTTAATATTATTATTATAATCATTAAAATAATTTATTAAATTTTTTTATCACATTTAATTTTATTTATTTATTATCAAGTCATTTTATGTAATTAGTTTTCCATTGAGAAGGGCGTGCGGTGAACAGAACGAAGTCGCACAGTGACCCAGGCGAGGACGTGCGGCTTCAACAGCGGCGCGTTGAATGACGTCAAGGCCAAACCACACGTTTTTAGATAAGAACCCAAAAAAAATTAAGTTGATCTTCAACCCAAACTCCCCAAAGCAAAGAAAATTAATAAAATAATTAATTTAAAGACAGTGGGTGTGACACCCTTTATCAATGTTAAAAAACTGTTAAAGGCAGTAAAATTATATTTTTTCAATACTCTATGAGTGTCCAACCCCTTTATCAGTGCTTCCATGACCCCTTTAATAGCACTCCACCCCCTATTAGCGAATTTCACCCCACCACCCATTTATGTCTACACTTTGTGAATTTTACATCCTCCTACGCCCGATTAGATTCGAACCTTTCACCTCTCCTTTGAAGATGACACACCTTTACCATTTCACCTTGTTGTTTTTTTTTTGTATAATGATATTTCTGTTTATTTATATATATATTTTTACATTTATATTTTTTATTCATATATTTATATAATTATTGTTAAATACATTTATAAATATATTATATATTATATTCATTTACATATACTAGAATATAATATATATATATATATATATATATCCGTGCATGTGTGTTTATTAATATACATATATATGTATTTATAAACATTATATATACATATATAATATAAAAACGGTTAGATATTGTTTTAAATACATTTATATAATATGTATCTTTTACATATATTAGAATATACATATACAGATATATTTTTTAATTATTGACATAGAGATGTCTATATATAAACATTAATTTTAAAAGCATATATATACATATTAATTCATTTTTATAATGTAAATAAAATGAATAATTTTTTACTTTAAATAAAATTAATAATAAATATTTATTTTATATATTTAGAAATACATTTCTACATAAATATGTTGATATATATATATTTATATAGGTGATTTATTTTATGTAAAGATAATAAAATATACATAGTTTTAATTATAAAATAAACTACATTGTGAAAAATGATAAAGTTTCAAAAACACAATATCATTGTGAATGTAATATCTCAGAATAAATTCAATCCCTATAGAAAACTATCAAAAGGACCCCCTTAAATGAGGTAGAAGATCAATCAAATAATAAACAATTGGGATACCCTGACTAAAAACTCAATTTGGGAAGACTTGCAGGCCTTTTGGCCTCAAAATATGAGATAGGGGTACCCTAGTAACCAAGGCATAGGTATTATCATAGGCTTTAACTTGACATATTTTAGAGCCCAAATGGATACCCAGATCAAAAGTTATTTTTGTTTAAAGTTCGAGTTATGTTTTCAACCTATTTTAGATCTTTCATTAATTTCCTGAATTTATTTATCTAAAAATTGTAATGAAATGACTATTATTCGATAATAATAAGAAAATTATTAATTATAAAAAAATTTATAATTATTTTATAAGCCATTTTCAATACATATATTATATATAAAGTGTAAATTTCTATTTATTCTTATCTAAAACATATTGAAAATATATATATTAAATTAATATAAATATAAATATAAATATATTTATATATTAATATATTATTTTTAATGGAATATACTTTTTTTGAAATATACCATCTTTATCACTAGTAAAAAAGTGCTAATAATGTCCCCCCCCCACCATTATTAACACTTTTTTACAAGCCCTAATAAAGGTCCCACTTTATCAGTTCTTTTTTTTCTCGCACTCATAAAGGGCCCCCCTTTGTTCGTACATTTTTACTAGCACTAATAAAGGGCCCCCATTTATTAGTGATCTTTTACAATCACAGATAAAGGTCCCCCTTTAAGAGAACTTTTTTAGCACTGTTAGAGACCCACTTTAACAGTTTTTTAGTGCTAATGAAGGGGGTCTTTAACAGCACTTTTAGATTGCATTGTTAAATCCCTAGTGCTGGATAAACCTAGTTTTGTATTAGTGGTATATCTGCATGTGATTACATGTACTAAGGATACTGTGAGCTTTATAAGGATAAATTTGATGATTTTAAATAAATGTTTGTTTTTTTATTTTGTTTAAATTTTTTATAATCCTAATTTTCTCAAGACACTAAACCATTTGATCCTAGATTTGTATCTCTATTATGTTTTTTAGAATAAAAATTATTTAATAGTTATTTAAGAAAAAATAGGTTTTCTATAATTTCATTAAATATACTTATATATATCATTCAGGTGATTTAATGATGGAAAAAGAGTCACATCGCTTCGTGGGTGGCAGTAGTCTACACATAGCATGAACAACTTTTTCATTTTTCAGTGAGTTGAATGGTAATAAATAAAATGATATATTATCATTTCAGAATGATTAATATGTCATTAATATCATATTTATTTCATTTATATCACATATATTCAATATATGTACCTTTATTATAATCCATGTAAATAGTTAGTAAAAAACAAATCACATCACTTTGTGAGGCGGTAGTCTGACATTCACGCGAGTGACATTATTGTATCCCCTAGAGAATAGAATGTAGAAATTTATATATGATATAATTACTAAATAGGTATTATTATGTTATAAATATCATATATATATACTTCATATTCATCATTATACCCAACTCTAAGAGGTGGTAATGGAATAAAAAATGACCTTGGTTCGTGAGGCAGTAGTTCGACGTACACATGAATAATAATTTCCAAACCTGTTTAATTAAGTGCTTAGTGATAAATATTATTCCACAAAAATAAAAACATCTTATTAAATTTATTATACTATTGATATTATATTTTAACTATTAATATATAATTTAAGGTGGAAAAAATAAATGAAATGAAAGATCTTTGTTAAGACGATTACCTTCTCAAAGATAAGAGCCCCAGGGTTTCACTTTTGGTATAAACAGAACCTCTATAATGTGTATAAGAATTTTTGGGATGTATTTTCTTAGGTTTCTTCTAAAAAAATGGTTTGTGAGGCATGAATAAGGAAGTTGAGTGAGTGTCCATTTATAATTGAGGAGTACTGACATTCTTATAAATACCAAAAAGTATTCACTATTGGGAGGTCGCCATCACCTCATGTCTCTATAAAATTGATCAATAATGTCTTAGAAATATTATTTTGTCAATCCAAACCTCCACCACACAAGAGAAACACATTTTTATCATTTTATTCATTAGTCTTTAAGTTTAGTCAATTTTACCCTTTTAGTTTTTACCAAGGTAACTTGTATCTTTTTATTTTTTAGGTAATTTTTCTATTAAGAATAAATTAAAATTGGATATATCATATAATTTATACCTAATTGTTCTAAATATTAAATCCATTTTATTAAATAAAAATCATATTCTTTTTCTAAATTATTTTGACAGAAAGGCATGTAATGCGGAAAACCCCATTTTAACATTAATCGGAGTAATTAATTTTAACTGTTTTCAATGATCGTTATAATAAAAAATTAATTTTAACTTATTAGATAATATATATTATTATTATTCTAAAAATTTAATCAATTTTATAAAATTAAAACCACATTAATGAAATAATTTAATAAAAAATTAATCCCACAGACGCGATGACAAAGCAAGTTTTCAAAGAGAAAATGTTCAAAAGTTCACAATATATTTATTTAAAATTTCAAAATAAAAATTATTAAAATAAACATAATTATATTAAAATATATATATATAATTGAACTAGTTTTAATTTTAAACCAATTTAAAATATAATTTAACTTTTTAAATAAATTATATAAAAAGTTAGTTTTCAATTAGTATTCATAATTTTTCGGTATTTATCAAAAAAAATATAAAAATTTGGAAAAAATCCCAAAAAAAATCACCCAAGTATAATTTTGATATTATTATTGAAAAAATAAAGAGTATTTTTTCAAAAAAAAATCTAAAAATAGTAAAATTTAATTATATTGTTTGTGTGTAATTCATGACTTATCCGTCTTTTAGAAAGAAAACATTTTTTAAGAAACATTTCTTTTTTATTTCAAATGGTTCTAATTTTATCTATAATAAATATATATCCATTTTATTTATATGTAAACCATAATTTAGTTATTATTATTCATACCCAAAAATTTATCATCAAGGTTATAATGGTAATTTTTAAATAATAATGTTTTAATATATTATCAAATTTCATTCAAACTTGGTGTTGTGTACATTGCAAGCTGTCAAAGATATTAAATTTATTTAAAATATATATATATAAATTTATTTGGGTATTAAATTTTCCTACAATATTATTTTTTTATTTCATTTATACTATTGAAAATAACTTTCTTCTTTAAAAATCTCTGGGTGTTACATCCTCTCATATTTAATAAATTACGACCTCACAATTTTAACTTTATCTCTGTAATCAGTGGTTGGGAATTTGAAAATAACATTGGTGTAAACCCACATCCATAAAAGGGTTGAAAAAACATACTCATGATAAAATATAAATATAAGTACAATGGTCATCTAGAATAACACATAACTAGGTTTCCAATTATGATAATATCAGTGGGAGGTGAATATTTGGACATGAAAGAAAAGTTTAATGTCTAAAATATGATATGGATTGATATATATCATAGATCAAAATGAATTTATTGATTAATTTAAAGTAAAGGACCTCAAAACCATAAATATTTGGTAAGGTAAAATGATATTTTAATAATAATAAATGAATGTAATATGATAAAATTTTTATTTTAATGATCTTTTTCAAAGAGTTAACGAATTCCATTATCATCTTAACTAAAAGAATAAGAAAATATTTTTACTTGTCTATTATAATTTCCATAATTAATAAATTTCCAACACTTTTTTATATTTATTCCAATAATGAGTATCCAAGAAGAATTGTTTTTGCCTAAATCACTGAAATCAACGTATAACGGATCACATAATCCCTACAAGGATGACCATATATTCCTCATATATTTATATATTAACTATAAAAAAAATGGTTTTTATAAGGTAATATTTTTCCAAAAAATTATAGTTATCCTATTCTGAAAAAAAATTAGTCACGCAATTACAAAATCACCTTTTAAACTCATGGTTTTCAATAGGATAAAACATAAGTCTTAGAAATAAACATTATCATTATCTTTATAAACTTTTAATTTATAATAATGATTTCAAACTAACCAATACATCGCATAGGATAGTGGTGGTCATTTCACCCTTTTTACCTTCAATTTTGGGTTCAAGACCCACAGCCTTGCCGATTGTGATGGGATGTCAGCTAGCCTCAAGAAGTCCTTTTTTATGAAATTTATTCCATATAATGTTCCATAAATATGATGAACATCAATAAAATTATCCTTAACCGTAAAAGATAATATAAACCCTAAAGGTAATCAATAACATAAAAATTTTATCCAAAAAGTAAAGGAATACTTCATTTTAATCTAAATCCTTATATATATACCCTATAAAGAATATCCCAAAATGTCCTTAATCACTTTAAGATGTCATCACAAAAAACCTCAAAAGGTGTGTCTAAAACTTTGAACTTATGATTTACCTTCAAAAAATACTTAGATCCATAGAGCTTCCACTTCTTTACCAGATGAACCAACATCCACTACAGCTGTTAAAAATGACTTTTCAATACCTTTTTTCTTTGGATCAAGAATATTTCTACCCAGATTAATAAGATTTGTACAAACATTATCATAATGACCCAACTCATTATAGATAAAACATATCCTCATTGAATGGATATCTATTATCTCATCCTTTGGTTTTTTATGAAAATTTTATTTATATCCATGAACCTTGTGACCAAACAAACCATGCGAGTAACATTTTCCATATCCTGAAAAACATTCACCAAATGTATTTTACCACACCTGGAATAATTTTTGGGCTTACCTCTATACTTATTAGTTTTTTTTATCTATTTACAACCACATTGACTACATCTTAATATTTTAATCTCATGGAACATATGTTTTGGAAAACTCTATATAAACTTTCTCATCACAATGAACCACTTTCTCATAACTTTTAAATTACCATGTGTTCAAATCTCTTTTTAGACTAGGTTTTAATCCTGAGTAAAATCTATTAATTTTACTATCAATTTCCCAAATAAAATCTAGAATACATCTAGTCAATATTGTGAAGTTTTATTCATACGCAGCCACTAAATCTTCATCCTTTTACTTCAATTCCAATATTTGTTTATTCATCCAAATAGGAAAAATATTAGGGAAATATTTCTCAAGGAAAATATTCCTTAATTGTTTCCATTACATAGCATTAAGATCATCTTTATCTCTAATATTCATAAAAAAATACCACCATAGATCAACATTACCTTCAAAAGGGTAAATAGAAAGTGTTAACTTTTTATGTTTTGAACATCCCATGACTTAAAATATCTTCTATAGGAAATTGATCCATCATTTGACAACCAATGGGTCATATAATCCCCCAGAATCATGGGGGATGTTTCCTCATGAAATTCCCCAATGTATACATTTTCCTTTATGGTATATCGGGTTACTCACTAAAATGGATACCACAATAATTTATATCTTGTGTCAACTGATGCATCACTAAAACAAACTAATCTGTTCTATTTCCAACTAGCTAATGATTCTGATTTGGAAGTATATTATCCTATTGGTTCCTTCCCACTATAGCTTCTATGTTTCCTCTATAGAAAACCATTCTAAATAGAGATATTTTACACAAATTAACAAGTTAATTTTATTTCTATATCATTTCAACTTAACCATAAATAATAATCTTTCAAGGTAATGATATTAACATTATCTAAACCTCAAATGTTATCTAAACCATCCTCTGATATCAACTATAAGGACCCAGTCATAAATATCACATAATATTGTGTTTTATGTTAAGAATTCATTCTATTATATTTTAGGATCTTTTCAGGTTTGGAGTTTTAATGAATTAGGTTATAACTCATACAATACAAAACCATATAATACAAAGTGTACACTTTATATTAGTATCCTTTTTTCTCACAATATAAAAAAATTATAATTAATCATGATTAATTTTCATGGAAAATATTTATGACTTTAAAATTGACTTCTTCCTTTTTCCTTACCCACCCTTAAACATTATAACAAACATTTTAAAACATGGGATGAAAACAAAAATCTCAGTAAGGTACATAAAAAAAATAAAACCATTATTCTAGTGAAAAAAACATAAACTCATATAAAATTTACCACAATCATCAATGTTCTATGAATGTATTAAATAAAAAAATTCACATGAAAAATAAACACGCATTTTTCTATAAAAATTCCTTTAAACCCCATAGTAAGTAATTATAAACATTTTTTTGTATCTTGGAACATCACATTTATAACCCATTTTCAACTAATGTTATAAGTAAATTAAACTTAGATAAATCCATATCAAAAACCAATTTGGTAACTTCCTCCTTTATTCATAATAATATAATGAAAATTACCCAATCTTTTGGAGTACTATATTGGTTCTACCATTATTTAATCTATAATGAGATCACCTAGTGCTATCTAGGAACACCCATTGTATAAGCTATAATGGGGTCATCTGGAACTATCTGGGTGCACTCATTTATCTTTTATAATCCTTATATACCATATCATGAATAAAACCTTTTTTTATTTCACTTTTCCATCACAAAACATTTGAACAACTCATTTAAACTCCTAAGAAATTCACTTTTGAATATTAAAAAACTTTTCTTTTAAAAACCTATTTTCAATATGAAGATATCCAAAATAGGGAAAATGGTTTTTTATTTTATGAATTTAAGATTTCAAATAATTTTCATCGAGTATAAAAATTCATTGTTGCTATAAATGTTTAAATAGAACATTCCTTTTATCATTTGTCAAAAAGTTTCATATAAAACACATAAAAATTCCTTTTAAAAAAATTTAAATAAAGTAAAAGTTACATAAAATGTATTTTGTTATTATTTTATATCCATATATAAACATTAAAAAAGTAATTTAAAAAACAAGGTCATGTAAGAGAAATAATTGGATGGAAATACTTTAAAATATGATTGTTTTAAAGAAAATTGCCTTATCACTTGGGAAATATTTGAATCATAATCCCCATAAAATAATAGCATTAAAAAAATATAAATACCAAGTTAATATATAAATTCAAGATGTAAAATGTAAAAGGGGTTTTATATAAACATTATAAAATAATAAGGGTTCATAAGATCAAAATATGCCTCAATAAAAGAAAATTGAGACAAAGTCTTTTACCTTGATTCCAACTTATCATGTGTGTCTTTATCATCCTGAATTATAAATTTATCTTAATTATTTATTTTCTTGATAAAAATTTTCAATTTTATTATCAATTTTATTATCAATTTTATTATCAATTTTATCTCAATTATTACTAAGTTATATACAATTACATAATTAATTATGTTTAAATTGAATGTTTTGACCATATTCGGATTATGTGTAAAAATGACATTGGTAGGATGACTATGGTCTAAGATGTAATTATTTAAACATTTATGGAATAAGAATCATAAAATAATTATATTATTTATACATAAAATATAATTTTAAAACCAATCGTGAATTGCAGTTATGAAAAATGAACTATATTATAATCAAGGAGATGGTAGGTCGTACGTACCAATGAGTAATGTTCCAATTCTTCACCAGTTATTATGGAAATAATTTATGTAATGTTTTATCCTTTTCATAAATATAATAATATAATTAATAAAATATTTTTTCATTAAATACACTTACATTTATCATCCATGTGATTTAGTGATAAAAAAAGAGTCGCATCACGTTGTGGGAGTCAGTAGTCCGCACATAGAACAAATGACGTTATCATTTTTTCATGAGTGGAAAGGTAAGAGAGAAAATGATATATTATATTTTAATAATTTATAATATTTAATTAATAAAAAAAACAACGTTATTTATATCACATATATTCATTATATTTACCATTATTACCTTCGATTTAAAGCATTACTAAAAAAAATCACATCTCTTCACAAGGTGGTAGTCCACTGAACACATGATCCATATTATCGTATCCCCTATAGAATGGAATGTATAAGGGTGTATATATAATATAATTACTACATAGGTATAATTATTCTATAAATATCATATATATACTTTTTATCCATCATCATACCCAACCTTGAGGGGTTGTAATGGAAGAATGAATTACATCGGTTCGCGAGGTGGTAGTTCGTCGTAAGAACGAATGATGATTTCATAACCCATCTGATGGAAGTGGATAAGGATAAATGTTATTCCATAAACATGATAATATATAAAAATATAAAATATACTATTAATATTATATTTTAACTTTTAAGACATAATTTAATGTGTAAAAATAAAAAATATATAATGAAGGATCATTGTTATCATAATTACCTTCTCTAAGAAAACCCACCCTTGAATATCCTCTTAAAAGTCCTAAGGTCGGTATTTTGGAATGAAAATAAAAAATACAATGTGTCTAAGTATTTTATATATTTATTTTTGTAGATATTTATCAGGAAAATTTTCTTTGAATGTGTGAATAAGTTATGGGATTAAGTGTCTTTCTATAATTGAGGAGGAGTGGCATTATTGTAAATACTCAAAAGTATTCACTATTGGGTGGTCACTCTCACCTCATGTGGATCCAAAATTGATAAATAGTGTATTTTCGTGATTTTATGGAAGATAAAAACCTCTAACACATAAAATAATCACATTTTTAATATTTTATTCCTTGTTAATTTTACTCAATTTTACCCTTTTAGTTTTGACCACAGTAACTTGTATATTTTTTTTTACTTAGGTAATTTATCCTTTAATAATAAAATTAAAATGAGATTTAAAAGATAATTCTTACCTAATTATTCTAAAGATAATGTCTAATTTATTAAATATAAATCCTATGGGTGTGGAAAATTAATTTTGACACAATTGCATATAATGTCCCAACACCCATTTTATCTTTAATTGCGGTAATTAATTTTAACAGTTTCACTGATCATTATGGTCAAAAAATAATTAGATCAAATTATAAAATATAAATTATTTTCATTCCAAAAATTCAATCCATTTTATCAATTTAAAATCAAACAATTAGTGAAATTTAATTTAAAATTAATCCCAGAGACGTGAAAAAAAAGCGAGTTTTCAAAGAGAAGAGGTTCAAAAGTTTACATTGTTTTTATATCAAAATCCTATATGAAAATGATTCCAATGATCGAAATTGTATTGATAGATATATAATGTAACAAATTTTACATTAAAACCAATTTAGAAAATAATTTAACATTATAAATAAATTAAAAAAATGAATTTTTAAATTAAAATTCATTATTTTTCACTATTGATCAAAAATTGAAACTTTTTAATAAAATCTCAAAAAATAACTCTAGGATAATTTTTATATCATCATTTATGAAATAAAGTACATTTTTTCAAATAAATTTCATAAAATTGGTAAATTTTAATTTTAATTTATGTGTGTAAAGCATGGCTAAACTGTCTTTTAAAAGAACTATTTTTCTGAAAACATTTCTTTTTAATTAAAATAGTTCGATTTTATATATAATAAATAGATATATATTTTATATATTTTTAAACCATATAATTTTCTTAATTTATTCAATACTATTCTTTCCCACCAAAATAACGGCTAGGTTATAATAGTAATGTTTAAATAATAATATTTTAATAGAATATTGGGTTTCATTCAAACTTGGTGTTGCGTGCATTGAAATATGTCAAAGATATTAAATTTTTTTCTAATATATATATATATATATAATTATTATGGTGTAACATTCTTATCTAATCTCATTTTTTTGTATTATCTACACTATCGAACATAATTTTCTTCTTTTAAAATCGTAGGTTGTTACATGTTTTGTTCATGAAAAATATCAAAACTATAAATTTGACAAATTATTTACACTAATCACTCATAAACCCTATAAAATAATATTAAATCAATTTATGATCATATAATTATCAATAATGGAATTAAAAATAATCTAAACCCTTAAGGACCTTGAAAAACATTAATACCCATGAAAACTTTTCCATCTAAAATAAGAAATTATGAGCATATAAATAAAATATAAACACTATAAAATTAACTCCTTTTCTAAAATAAGAAAAATAATTCCATAATTAATCATAATTATAATATAATAATTATAAAGGTTACATAAATAATCATATTATTATCACGCATAATAGCTTCAAATCAATCATAATCATGTAATTTATAATCAATTAATTCCTACATCAATTATTTAGACAATAAATCATTACCCAATTAATTGGGGGATATATATTAATCCTTCCATTCATAGGTTATAATTTCCAAGAATTAAAAAAATAAATAAAATTCATATCTTATTTCCTTTCACCAATGTATGAATAAAACTCATAAAAATTAACTTTTCAACCAATAATCACAAACTCCTTAGATATCCAAAAAAATGAAAATATTTTTATATAATGGGTTAACCAATTCCCAATTATATAAAAAATGAATAAAAACCATAGAATATAGATAAAGATAAATAATATGATAAAAACTGTTCTTGGATGAAATTAAAGATATTGATTTGAGATAAAATCATCAAAACATTTAATGTCAAGGTTTAAAATAAAACCACGAATGACCTTTATAATATATGAGTGTAAAAAATATGGGAGAAAATTTAATTGAATTGGTAATCTGATAAAATTAATATCAAATAAAATAAAATCACTCATCACATAGTACAGGAATCATATAATCATAATTAAATAGATTTAAAGAAATGTTCCAAATGAAAGAAAATTGAGAAAGGATTGCCCTTACCTCAAGTATCAACTTTCATCATGCATACCCTAAACTCATGAACAGAAATATGTTATTAAATATTTAATAAATTATGAATATTTATTTGTATCATTTCATTTTTTATTAAATTACATTCACGTATCATCCTATTACATTCATTTAAAAAATTGGTATTGTTCAAATTGGTGTAGAAATCAACCTCATCCCAATCCGATGCATGATGTGATTGGTATAACTCTAAGTGTGTCTTTTTATTTAAAATTGACCTTAATTTTAGTAAAAAGAAAAAGTGACATACTAAAAACTAAAAAAAGAATTTTTATTGTTTTGATATTTTATAAAAATTATCCATAAGTCATTTTTGATGTGTAGGAATCAACCGCACCTTAATATGATGCATCGTGTGACCGGTATGACTCAAAATGTACATTATCCATTTAAAATTGACATTTTTGATTAAAAATTGAAGCTCCCTGAAAACAAATAAAATATCATCCAATAATCGTGATAATTTAGTACAATAATTCATAAGTCCGTATTGATGTGTAATAATCATTATCACATAAAACCAATACATGATGCGACTGATATGACTCAATGTTCATGTTTCCAGCATCAAAATACATCTTAATAAAAAACACAAATTACATAATAAAAATTGTGAAAAAAAATTGTGTTGTTATGCTACTTTATTAAAATGATATATAAGTCATTTTTTATATTTAGAAATCAGTTTTACCTCATTCTGACAAATGGTGTGATCAATGTAATTCCAAGTGTGTCTATTTATTTAAAATTGACATTAATTTTAATAAAAAGAACATTTGACATACTGAAAACCAAGAAAATGCATTTGGATTATTTTTATAATATAATAAAATGATTCATAAGTCATTTTTAAAAGTGTATAAATCAACCAAACCTCAATATTATGCACCATCTGACCAGTATAACTCCAAGTGTGTATTTTTATATAAATTGGCATAATTTTTAGTAAAAAGAACAACCGACATACTGAAAACTAAGAAAAAAAATTATATTGTTTTGATCATTTGGTAAAATGATCCATATGTCGTTTTTGATGTGTAGGAATCAATCTCACCACAATTTGACACATGATATGGCCGGTATGACTTAAAATGCCTATTATCTGTTTAAAATTTACATTTTAGTTTAAAATGTGTCACTCACTAAAATCTAAGATAACGCACTCCAATTGTCTTGATAATTTTGAAAAATGATTCATAAATTAGTTATGATGTTTATGAAGTAGTCTCACATCAAACTGACACATAATGTGACCAATATGACTCAAATTGTGTGTTTCCCCTATCAACTTACATTTTAAAAAAAATGCAAGTGACATACTCAAAACGATGAAAACACATTCTTATTGTTTTGATAATTTTGGAAAACTATCCATAAGTCATATATGATGTGTATGAATCATCCACACCTTAATATGATGCATGGTGTGACTGGAATAATTCCAAGTGTGTCTATTTATTTAAAATCGACATTAATTTCAGTAAAAAGAATAAGAGAGGTACAGAAAACTGAGAAAACGTGTTTGGATTATTTTTATACTTTAGGAAAACAATACCTAAATAATATTTCAATTGTATTAAGAATCAAAACCTCAAAATGATACATGGTGTGATTGGTATAACTCCAAGTGTGTCTTTTTATTTAAAATTGACATTAATTTTAGTAAAAATAACAAGTGACATTTGGAAAACTAAGAAAAAATACTTGGATTTTTTTACTAACTTAGTAAAATAATTCATAAGTCATTTTTTATGTTTAGGAATAAACTTCACCACAATTTGACATATAGTGTTATTAATATGACTCCATGTTTGTCTTTTTATTTTAAATTGACATTAATTTTAGTAAAAAGATACAGTCACATACTCAAAACTGAGAAAACAAATTCATATTGTTTTTATACTTTAGGAAAATGATCTATGAGTCATTTTTTATGTTTAGGAATCAACCTAATCTCAATATGTTTCACGGTGTAACTATAATGACTCAAAGTGTCTATTATCCATTTAAAATTGTCCTTTTAGTTCAAATTGTGTGTCACTCACTGAAAACAAAAAATGTGTACTCTGATTTTCTTAATAATTTAAGACAATGATTAATAAGTCATTTATGACATGTAATAACTAGTCTCTCATCAAACTAACACATTATTTGGCTGATATGATTCAATGTGTGAGTTTCTAGTTTGAAATGACATTTTAGTAAAAAACACATGTGACATACTGAAAACTGAGAAAACCCATTTGCGTTATTTTTATACATTAGGAAAATTATACATAATTAATTTTGATGTATAGGAATAAGAAACACCTCAATATGACACATGGATTAACCGGTATAACTCTAAATGTGTCTTTATTTAAAGTAGACATTAATTTTAGTAAAAAGAACAAGTGACATACTGAAAGCTGAGAAAAAAATTTGAATTGTTTTTGATACTTTAGGAAAATAATCTATATCTCATTTTTTATGTTTATAAATCAACCACACCTCAATATTATTCATAGTGAAACCTATATATGTATTTATTTATTTTTTTAAATTGATATTTTTTAATGTATTCTTTCATATTAATGTTTTATTTATTTATAGTATTAATAACAGAATATTTGTTTTATTATATTGGTGGATTATTTTTCTTGGGATGAGGTGGTTTTTTCAACAACTAATACCATGGGTTAACTTTTTTTATAGTGTATTACGGGTGCCAAAGATGATGAAACATTAATGTTTTTAAATGTCTTTGGATAATAATTATAAGTGTAATTATTCAAAACATTGTTTTAAATGTATATAGCAATGTATTTTTGTATTCATGGTCTATAATTAATTTCAATTAAATTATATATTTTTCATATATATTATAGGTATTTTTGTAGTGTTTTGTTATAAAAACAATACACTAAAGCAATTTGGGCCTTTATCAGCGCTAATGAATGTGCAGATAAAGGGGACCCCCTTTAATGGAATTGAGGAAAATAGCACTTTTTTAGCACTTTTAAAGTTATTTTTTATGATGTTAAATGGAATATCAATATTAGTGATTGATCGTGTAGTGAAGGATGATGAGAAAGATATCCATTACTAATATCCTTGTTTTTAAGGGATGGATTCTTGGTTTTTTTTTCTTATTTTGGTTTTTTGTGAAAAAATTTTAGTCCCGGATTAGTAGATGGGCGCCACCATAATTGATTTCAATGGTGGTAGGGTGCTATGATAGATTTAACTTTTCTTCACTATTGATTTATCATTGGGTTTTTACTTATTTTCTTAATGGTTTGTACAATTCTTTTTTTCTCACATGGAAGAAAACATATTTTTTTCTAAAAATTCAATATTTTTACAAATTTTTAACTTATGAAAATAAATTACTGAGTTGTAATGGATAATATATCATCTATGAAGGACCAAAATTAATCCAATAACATGATAATTAAGTTATATAATAAAAATAATTGGGGTTTCAAATTATTTTTAAGACAAAAAATCATAAAGAATAAAGGAGAAAGACAAATGGTAACACTTACCTTCCTTTTTGAGCCACATCCTTCAGATTATGTCTAAAGACTTTGAAAAGAAAAATTCCTTATAAATGTAAATTTCTATGTTTATAGAGACTTTAGTAAAATATAAAGGGATAATTGAACATGGTATGTGTTTTATAAGGGATAGAATTAGACCTTTTTTATAAAAAAATGATTTCATTTTCGCAATTATTCAATAATTCATGGTCATGATTTTAATTGAAAAATATTAAATGAATCATAAAAAAGACAAAAAATTATTTTTTGACCATTAGAAACCTGAATATTATCCAAGATAATATTTTATAATTTTTTATTAATTTCTAAATGATTTTTAAAATTATGTATCGTTTGATTTCATTTTAAGGGTTATTCGTGTAATTTGAGATTAAAAATATATATATGTGGATATAAAATTCACGAATTATTATTTATATAGTTATAATCATTCAAAATTATTAATAAAATTCAAGTAAATCCTTAATTCTCAAAAAATGTATGACATTAAATATTTTTAAAAATATTTACTTTACATTTCCCTTTCATTCACAATTGATTTGTCGATGCTACATAAGAATTTTTTATAATTATCCTATTACATAATACTAGAATAGATATTCATTTTTTGGATATAGAAAGATAAGTAACATGGTTTTTTCAATTTGGTGATGGTGATGACTCGTGATTCTGGATCTATGCTTGATTCTTCATGGATTTCTTTTATCAAAATAAGGAGTTTTTCTTCAAGGATGAGTCTCATTCCTCATCATGATGTTAGGGATAGTCATTATATTTAATTGATATGCCACAAACAAGGAGGAAAGTTTTATCCTTTACAAAGGCATTAACTGGTTTTTCAAATTCATTGAAGGAGGTTGTGTCTGGATCTTCTATTATCAGGAAACATGATGATAGTGTATTTTTAGTTGTGGAATATCTATAAGATCTTCAAAAAAAGGATTAATCTGTATAAATTGTCACTTCTTTGTCATTTCATTTAAGAAAAGGGTGATATGCTTTCATCTTATGTGGATCTCAATAATAATATTTCTCATTATTAAAATAATCATGATTCTAAAATCATTCTTATTAGAAGAGTATATTTTCATATTATCTTCCATTAAAGAGAGAATATTAATGCATAATGGAATTTTGGTGATCTGAAACTTAGGCCTAGAGTTTTTAGAATATCTAAATGGGATTTCAATTTTAATCCTCTCAATCAAAAATAAATTCAACAATAAATTATGTCTTAGACTTCATGGGCTAAGTTGGGTATATTGGCACCTCAAAATTCTTAATGATATTGCCTCTTATTTGGGTACCCCTTTCAGGATTGATCAGCAAACATTACAAGTTGATCATAGTTTATTTTCTTGAATTCTGTTAGATATTGACCTAGATGTTAAGATATCATATGTTATCACCTTACTTGATAATGACCTCAAGATTAAATTCGATGTGGAATATGAACATGTACATATTTTTTATTAATTATTAAAAATTATAGGTCATTTGGTTACCAAATACAAAGTGATGAATAGGATGGTGGATGATTTTCCAAAGGCAAAGAACTAGAAGGAGATAATTAGAACTCGAAAGAACAAAAATGTGATTTTTTAAAAGTGTGGGGATTTCTTTACTATAAATTATTTTGGATAGTAAGTAGGACAATCTGCTTCTTTGTTTCACTAGAGAATCTTAGTTAGATATTTTTGAGGAAGAAGATGAGGGGAATAAGCTACCAGATCCACCATGTTTAACCATTATTGTGGTATTTGAGAACAATTTTGAGAAATTATTGGAGTGAAGGTATAAGAACCCTTTTTCTGTGGATATCTCAAAGGACATATTTGATTATTTTTTAACACTGAAAAATGAATTAGATGATAATGATTCTGTCCTGAGATTTTCTTAAGAAATCAGGGAGTTGGTTCTTATGTTTTATGAGAAAGAGGTTTCTATGGAGCCTTTATGGCAGGATAATTCTATTGGTTTTATGCCTCCTGTAGTAAATGGGATGACTATAGACACCTCACTGAATCATAAAAGTCATAAAGGAGTCATGTTTTCTACTGTAGTGAATCTATAGAATCCAAGTGATATTACAGTGGGTGATAAGGCTAGTTCTATTAAGTATATCACTCAATCAAATAATCTTACTTGTATTTTAATCCCTATTTTCAGTGGGACATCTTTGGCCACCTCTTATATTCCTATTTATCCTAAACGAGTTCTATTTCCTATTGTAGTTCATTTGAATGCTTCTAGTGTTATTGCACATGATGATAGGGATATATCCACCAAGGATGGCACTCAATCACGTTCAGAAAGTTTATCACCTCCTTGAAAGTATGATGCAAGCAAAGCATATAATGGGGAACATAAAGATTATTTGGGTAAGATCACTGATATAATAAATCTTCTACAAATAGTCAATGCCTCTAAAATGATGTTATGAATACCTATTAAATAAAACAAGAAGAGTGAATGGGGGGAAATTAATTGGGGATCCAACCCCATAACTAGTTCCATATGAGGATCCTATTTTGGAATTTCCAAGGGCTAGCTAATATTCCAACTACCAGGTCCCTCAATCTTCATATTCAAAAATAAAATCCAATTATTATAGGCTTGGAAGGACCTAAAATAATTTTTTCCTCCATAATTTCATATATGTAAAGTATTGGTTTTCATATTTTAGGTACAAATAACACTTTCCCAGAGGTCAAAAATCAATGGGTTTTTTCTCAATCTGGTTCACGCCCAAATTTACCCAAGAGAAGAAGGGTAGAACGGTCCTTGTAGTGTAGCTTGGGTTGTCGATTCCACAGAGACCAAAGAAGATACCTAAGATACACAACCTAAGGGATGGATTTTTGGATATGAAGTGGCCAACTTGGATTGATTTTGGATGGGTTTTAAAGATATCTAAAAGATTTAAGTGGATTCAATTTAAAAGAATGAGTTGATCCTAGGTTATCACTCGGGGTGGATTGGATGTATTTTCTTTTTAATGATTTCAATTTCTTAAATTTGAGATGGATTCATTTAAGGAGATAAAACAACATCATCACTTACTGGTTTAATGCCTACACCCTCTAATACTAATCACCTATACACTTGAAGGATCAAAGTTTTGAGCACTTCAAGGTAAAGGATCGTATTAGTACTTGAGGTGTGTGGCCTTAAATTCAACAAGGACGATGGAGTTTAAAAATCATCAAATAAAAATCCCAATTAAAGAAGTGATTATACATTAATTAGGTGATAAATAACATCCAATCCAGCCCCTTGCTACTCCCTTGGATCAACCCATAAGTGGGTTAGCCCTCCATTGATCCCATGGTTTCAATGGAAGCGGAAAGTAGACTCATAAGGGAGGAATGGAGAAGTAAAGAAAACAACAAAAATAAAATGATCACTCCACCGTTATGTGAATAATTTCACAAGGGTTGGTGTGAATAAATTCACACCTTAATCCAAAGGTATCAAAGTGATATTAAGAACAACAGAATAAGAGTAGAAGAAGAACTTTTATTAAGAAACTAAAGTGAATTGAACAACTTACATGTGAAAGACAAAATTGAGGCAACAAAAATGCAGCATAACATTACAAGTAAACAAAGCATCCAAGATCCTAAACTCCTTCACCAAAACTGCCTTAAATAGTCATTTTGGGAGCCTTGGGTCGAGCCACCAACAGTACAAAGCATCTTAATTAATTTTGGTAGGCTATAGGTGGTGGAAAGCTTGTGGAATTTGGACTTTTCCACGTTTGACCCGAGGTGGCAGCCAGTTTTCATCCACCGAACAGACTCGTTTGGATGACCTTCTAGATGGCCGAATCAGGGTGGTCCATAGAAGAATAAAATGGCGCTCCGGATGTCTGCTAACCGCCTGTAAAATTTGGGCCCATTTGGAGTTGTTTATTCCGAGATATGATCAAATTGGTGGACTGTTTTTCTGGGCCGCAGAATCTGGCCCAGAATTGTATCTCTAACTTGGACCGCCTAAATGACCACCATGGAGGCCGAATTAGCATTAACTCCTGAAGAGTGATTTGTTCCTGTACATGTCTTCTAGCATCCCACGAAATTTGGGATTAATTGGGCCTGTATGTTGGGCCCCACAGTCTCATCATTGGGCTGGTGTCCAATCTGCCTTCTCCAGAATTGCTTCCTTTCATTGCCAAATATCTCCATCATCCTCCATGAATTCTCCATTGATCCCTGAATCAAACATGTTCATATTTAAGTGTAGATCAATTTAAAAAAATATCAAATTAAAATATGTATAATTCAATTCCTTAAAATCAGATGAATCATTGGGTACTTTAAATGATGTTCAAAAATGTACCACATAATAGTGCATTTTAAGAAGGTATTACAATCATAATGTGAAATGATGTTCAAAGTGTAAAATGCACTAAAATGGTATTTATGAATAACAAAGAACATGAAAATTAGGTATATTAACAATGAATATTAGCCTCATTTAGTGTCTAATCACACCCCCCAACTTGAGTTTTGCTAGTCCCGAGCAAAATATATCTCATCAAAAAATGAAATTCAAATTCCCTTTTCTAAAAACATTTTAATACACAATGATCACCAAAAAACTTTATACCAAACAATCATTAAACCCATCAAAATATTTTAATACGAGATATTTTCATAAGCAGATCCCAATCCCAAGCCCATTCCTTTGATCAAATCCATCATCATACTTCATCCAACTCAATTAGGTGTAATGATGTGTTGTGAATCACAATAGATATGGGGGTTCATTTTCATTCAAGGGGGAAATCATGGAAGCACTAGGTGGAATCACATTTAATCCTAATATGAGTATTCTTCATCCCTCTTTTTTTTTGATTTGTTTTTTTGCAATATTGCTATAGTAATTGAGATTGCAATTAATCAAATTAACCCATGTAGCAAGACTTTGCCGATGACTCCCAGACTCAAAGGCCTTAGGGCACCAAGTGAAGCCCACATACTCGGGCATCGTCTCGAGTTAACTTAATCAAAAACAAATTCATATTACCATAAATAGAGATAGATTGAAAAACTCAGGGCTAGACAACTCTGGAGTCACGATCCCCAAGTGCCGAAAGCCTCGCATTTTATCAATCCATTGCTCTACACGCAAATTTTTATTTTATTTTTTTATTTTTTATTTTTTTAATAATAATTTTTTTTTTTAATTTTTTTTTGAATACTCATATTATTCATAAAAATAAAACCAGCCTATGCTATTTATTATGGGACCCCAAAAATTCAAATTAGTACCCCACAGTCTAGAGGACGTGCATTGTGGAATTTTTTTATTTGGATGAAAATATAAATGATGACATATCACATTGGACAGCCACACTTTCCAAAATCTATGCTCATGAAATTATACAAGGATTAAAATCAGAATTAGGGCATGCTAAATTATTTGATATTCAGTTTCAAAGTGTACAATGTGTATTACCATGTTCGAAGTTAAAGGAATTTTTCCTTCCATTTACTTTTTTTTTCAAATCATTCAATTTTTGTTTTTGACACAAAAGCATTTTTTTTTTATTTTATCTCCCCCCCAACTTAAAACAACACTGTCCCCAGTGTTTAAAGAAAAGAAAATTTAGAAGGGGGTAGAGGTAGAGAATTAAAGTTCAAAAATGAAATTGAAAATGAGGGTTATGGAATGAAGTCACCTGGTGGTTGAAGTTGGAAGTTCTTGCAGCTTGAATTTGTTCCTTTGATATCCATGTCGCTTGCAAAGTTCCCTAGTGGAAAAAGAAAAAAAAACAAAACAAACAAAACAAACAATATATATATATATATTTATTTATATAATAAAGGAAGTAAAATATAAGAATATATATAAAAATTATAGAATAAGGTAGCACAAGAAGCCGCAGGTCAGTGGTAAGCGCGCGCCCCTGTCTCCCTTCGGTCCCGGGTTCGAGTCCCCGCGGCTTCGCCGGTTGTGACGGGGTTTGCCCCATGGCCTATGGCGTGGACTTTTTTTTTTTGTATTATTATATATTTTTTTTAACCCATTGAATAATAAAAACAAAATAAACTGATGATACATTGTCTTCTTTTTAAATTTCTGGGTAAGGTATTACTCAAGGATCACACCACGTGACACGGATGAATATGGTGCTCCTCTTTCGTACCCATCCATACTCATAATAGAAGAACAGGTCAAAAGTCTATTTTTTTATTTTTAAATATAAAAATGATTAAGTAATCTTATTTGAAAAATAAAGATGATTCAGAAATATTAGAAACATAAAAACCACGGGTTGCCTCCCGTGCAGCGCTTTGTTTAACGTCGTTAGCTCGACTTAAACCCCTTATTGATTAATTGTTGTTTTTTTTCATCAAAGGTAGGTTCACTCAGGTCTTCATCAACTTCATGTTTTTGGAATGGTTCTATGAATGGTTTGACTCTATGACCATTAACTTTAAATATTTGACCATTGGTGGGATCTTGAATTTCAACAGCCCCATGGGGGTACACCTTATGCACTATGTATGGACCGGACCATCTAGACCTCAACTTTCCCGGGTGCAAATGAAGTTTAGAACTATACAAAAGCACAGGTTTCCCTGGTTCAATGTGTTTAGTTTTAAGATTCCTAGACTGGTAGGCTTGAACTCTAGCTTTATTGATCCTTGAATTTTCATAAGCCTCCATCCTAAGTTCCTCAAGCTCGTTTAGATCCAATTTCCTCTTTATTCCGGCCAAAGAAATGTCAAAGTTCATTTTTTTGATTGCCCAAAAGGCCTTATGCTCAATCTCCACTGGCAAATGGCATGCTTTACCATAAACCAACCTATATGGGGACATTCCTAGGATAGTTTTAAATGCTGTTCGATATGCCCAAAGAGCATCTAAGAGTTTGCTCGACCAATCTTTCCTAGATGGATTAACAGTTTTCTCAAGAATTTGTTTGATTTCTCGATTGGCTAACTCAGCTTGACCATTGGTTTTTGGGTGGTAAGTAGTGGACACTTTGTGAGAAATTCCATACTTCTCCATGAGCGATGAGAATGGGCGATTGCAGAAATGAGTTCCACGATCACTAATGATAGCCCTAGGAATCCCAAATCTAGAGAAGATGTTTTCTTTAAGGAATCTAATCACAGTTTGATGGTCATTGGATTTTGTAGGAATGGCCTCAACCCATTTTGAGACATAATCGACAGCCAAGAGTATGTAGAGGTATCCCCGAGAGTTTGGGAAGGGACCCATGAAATCAATTCCCCAACAGTCAAAGATTTCAACCACTAAGATAGGAGTGAGTGGCATTTGATTCCTTTTTGTGATGGACCCTACTTGTTGACACCTAGGACAGCTTTGACAATATGTGTAGGAGTACCTTGAAAGGGTGGGCCAGAAAAGACCACATTGAAGAATCTTAGCAGATGTTTTCTTAGAGGAAAAGTGACCTCCACATGCCTCACTGTGACAGAATTTAAGGATGGACTCTTGTTCGGATTCTGGCACACACCTCCTAATGACTAGGTCAGGACAGAACTTATATAGGTATGGATCATCAAACACATAATGCTTGACATCAGAAAGAAATTTTCTTCTAGCTTGGGTCCCTAAGAATTTTGGAATGACCCCTGAAACTAAGAAGTTGGCTATGTCAGCATACCAAGGGCAGTCACTCACAGAATAGAGGTTCTCATCGGGAAATGAATCAGACACAGAAAGGTGATGTGATTTGTCCTTGAATTCCAACCTAGAGAGGTGATCAGCTACAACATTCTCGACACCTTTTTTATCCTTAATGGTTAAATCGAACTCTTGAAGAAGAAGGACCCACCTAATCAATCTAGCCTTTGCATCTTGTTTTTGGAAGAGATATTTTAGAGCTGAATGGTCGGTGAATACAATGATGGGTGATCCTAAGAGGTAGGACCTGAATTTCTCTAAGGCAAACACAACAGCAAGTAACTCCTTTTCAGTGGTGGTGTAATTGATTTGGGCATCATTTAAGGATTTGCTTGCATAAGAAATGACATATGGAGTTTTATCACACCGTTGTCCTAACACAGCTCCTACAGCAAAGTCACTGGCATCACACATGAGTTCGAAAGGAAGGTCCCATTTTGGAGATTTCATAATGGGAGGAGAGGTGAGAGCGGATTTAAGGGTTGAAAATGAACCCTCACAGCTTTCTGTCCAAACAAATGGAGCATCCTTTACTAGGAGAGCACAAAGAGGGCGAGAGATTGAACTAAAGTCCTTAATGAATCTTCTATAGAAACCAGCATGTCCTAAGAAGGACCTCACTTCCTTAACAGTTCTGGGTGATGGAAGGTGACGAATGATGTCAACCTTTGCTTTATCAACTTCAATCCCCCTACTCGAGACCAGATGGCCTAGAACAAGTCCCTCTTTAACCATGAAATGGCATTTTTCCCAGTTTAGGACCAGATTTTTTTCTTCACATCTTGACAAGACTCTATCCAAATTCTGCAGACATCCCTCAAAGGTATCCCCAAACACAGAGAAGTCATCCATGAAGACCTCAAGAAAATCCCCTACCATGTCTGAGAAGATTCCCATCATGCACCGCTGGAAGGTTCCAGGGGCATTGCATAACCCGAACGGCATGCGTTTAAAGGCAAAGGTACCGAAAGGACATGTGAATGTAGTCTTCCCTTGATCCTCTAGGGAGACCTCAATTTGATTGTAACCTGAGTACCCATCTAGGAAGCAATAGAATTGATGACCCGCCACTCGCTCGAGGACTTGATCAATAAAGGGCAAGGGAAAATGGTCCTTCTTGGTACAAGAGTTGAGCTTCCTATAGTCAATACAGACTCTCCAGCCACTACTCACCCTAGTTGGAAGAATTTCCCCATCCTTATTAGTGATCACAGTGATTCCAGCTTTCTTTGGGACAACTTGAATTGGGCTTACCCACTCACTCTCAGCTATGGGGTAGATGATACCAGCTTTCAACAACTTAAGAAGTTCTTTCCTTACCACATCCATAAGATTTGGATTGAGTCTCCTCTGAGGTTGACGACATGGTTTGGATTCAGATTCAAGAGTAATCCTATGAGTTCCAATAAGTGGGCTAATCCCAGGAATATCAGACAGGGTCCAACCAATGGCTTTCTTGTGTTTCCTAAGGACATCTAGAAGCATCCCCTCCTGATTGGCTTCAAGAGAAGAAGATATGACTATAGGATGTGTTTGATTTTCCCCTAGGAAGGCATACTTGAGGGAAGTAGGAAGTTCCTTCAATTCAAGATCTGGTTGGTTCATAATTTCAGCAGAATATTGGGGCATTGGATCAAGATCAAATTTGTTTCCTAGATTTTCAGATTGAATTGATTCCCCATGTGTAGAAGTTTCAGCCACAAGATTGTATTGACCTGGGTTAGGGAAGGGAGTTTGAGTTGTCTCCATGAATGTGTTTTCCTGAAAGGTTTCACTGATTGTTGGTCCTAAGACATCATTATAGGAGCAATTTGAAAATGATTTGAGCCAAGGAGATAAACTTCCTTCATGTGAACAAAGGAAATCAATCTCATTCTGACTTAAACATTCATCAAATATTCCTTGATGTTCCATGGATTCATTATCAATGCTTCCTATCATGTTTACTTCATGAATATCCTCGTCATCCCCTATTTGTGAGCTGGCATTGTAGATGTTCAAGTCTAGACTCATGTTCCCAAAGGTGATGGTCATGTTCCCATTTCAGACTCGGATAACAGAGTTGATTGTTGCAAGGAAAGGACGACCAAGGATGATTGGGGTTTGTTCCTTATTTCCTAAATTTGGATGGTTGTCAAGTACAATGAAATCAGCAGGGTAGATGAAGTTTTCAACCTTTACCAGAACGTCCTTTAAAATCCCCTTGGGAACCCTAATGCTACGATCAGCAAGCTGAAGTGTGACAGATGTGGGTTGGAGCTCTTCTAGGCCTAACTGGCAGTACACAACATATGGGATGAGATTGACACTAGCACCTAGGTCACACAAGGCCTTGACAACTTTGCTTTCTCCTAGTTCAACATTGATGTAAGGGCAACCTGGGTCTTTCAACTTAGGAGGAATGGTCCCTTGAATGGTGGTACTCACATTAGCAGCCAAAAGGACTTGGTTTTTATGTGAAAATTTTCTTTTAAAAGTGCACAAGTCCTTAAGGTACTTTGAGTAGGAAGGTATGGTTTGGATTGCATCGAGAAGAGGAATGTTCAACTTGACTTGTGAGAAGATTTCCCTCAATGTTTCACTCAGTTCAGTCTTGGATTTCCCCCTCATGCGTTGGGGAAATGGTGCAGGTTGTGGGGTTGTTTGTTGAAGAGTTGTTTCTTTCACATTGTTATCAGTTTCCTCAGTTTGATCTTGTGGTTCACTTGAATTCTCATCCAAGTTTGAATCTTCAGGTGGGTTCTGAATTAGTTGTTCAGGTTTCTCAATTGATTTCCCACTTCTTAAAACAGTCACAGCCTTTAGTTGTTCATGAGTTGTTTGAGCACAACTTGACTCTCCCCTTGAAGTTGAGGATGGCACCGCCTGAGTAGGCATGGGTGCCTTTCCTGTTTTGATGGTTTGAAGTTCTTGTTTTAGGGAAGATACCTCCGAGTTCATCCTCTCCATTTGTTTGCACAGTTGTTCTAGTAGGCTTTGTGGAACAGTTTGGGTGGGTGCTTGAGTAGGTTGGTTTATCCCAGGGGGATATTTTGGAGGTGGTATGGTTTGTTGAAAATGGACCGGTGGTTGTTGGTATTGGATAGGTTGGGTTTGGAACTGGTTATGGTTTTGGTAGTTCTGATGGGGGTAAGGATTTTGTCCCTGTGGTTGGCTAGGTTGTTGGTTATCTTTCCAGCGGAAGCCTGGGTGGTCATTGTACCTTGGATTGAAGGTGTTTTGGTATTGGGGCTTTTGAAAGTTTAGGGCATTGACTTCCGCTGGGGGTCCTCCTAGAAGAACATCCTTGATGGATGGAATGGTTGGGCAGTTGTCTGTTTTATGGTCATGTTTGTCACAAATTGTGCAAACAAGGTCTACATTTTGGATTTCATGGACTTTCCTAAGGTCTATCTCTTCAACCTTCCTAGAGAGTGCTACGAGTTTAGCCCTAAGGCTTTCCTCTTCTATAAGTGTATGAATTCCAGTGGTTCTTTGTGTCTTTTCAGAATAAGGTGAAGTTCCCCAAGTTTGGTTTTGTTCAGCCAGACTTTCGAGATACTCGTAAGCATCATTTGGGGCCTTGTTTTTAAAGGTTCCATTACACATCATGTCAATGAATTGTTTATTACCCGGACCCAACCCTTCATAGAAAATTCTCACTTGTTCAGGTATGGAAAACCCATGGTGTGGAACCATGTTTAGGGTGTCTTTGAACCTCTCCCATGTTTCATAAAATGACTCTCCCTCTTTTTCAAAAAAGTTTTGGATGCTCTTTTTAAGTGCAATTGTTTTGTGATGAGGGAAGTATTTTTTGTAGAATTCTCTTTGCAGTTGGTCCCAAGAGTGGATTGATGCAGGTCTCAAGTTGTTTAGCCAATTTTTAGCTCGATCCTTTAATGAAAAAGGAAATAGCCTCATCTTAGCGGATTCTAGTTGATGTGGGGGACACATGGTTTCAACAATGTCGTTGAACTCTTTGACATGAAGGTATGGCATTTCTAACTCCATCCCATGAAAGGTTGGAAGGTGGTTTAGGACATGGGGTTTGAATATGTAGTTGGTGTCTCCTATGGAATTGTGTCTAATGCATGAGGGGGCATTGGTCCAAGCTGGAGTGAGGTAGTCTTTCATGGTTTGATCAACTACATTCCCTAGGTTTGGAGCTTCTTGGTTTTGGTTTCCCATTTGATTCCCCCCAGGGTTTACAATTTGATTTTGTGGATGACCATCCATTGGACTTGTTTCAAGTTCTGACTTTGGGGTTTCAAGAATATTTGAATCTGATTTAAACAATCCCTTAGGTGCACTTGACTCCCCTATCCTAGGACTTTCCACCCTAACTAGTCTGTTTGAGAAATCACGGGTGTAGGCGGTCATGCGCCAAAAAAAAAAGCGAGAAAGGGACAAGATAAGAGATCTTGGGTGAGAATAGAAGAATGGAGGTGAGGAAAGAAGGTTTTTTTTTTTGGATCTAAGGTACTTACTTGGTCCCCGGCAACGGCGCCAAAATTTGGTTCACGCCCAAATTTACCCAAGAGAAGAAGGGTAGAACGGTCCTTGTAGTGTAGCTTGGGTTGTCGATTCCACAGAGACCAAAGAAGATACCTAAGATACACAACCTAAGGGATGGATTTTTGGCTATGAAGTGGCCAACTTGGATTGATTTTGGATGGGTTTTAAAGATATCTAAAAGATTTAAGTGGATTCAATTTAAAAGAATGAGTTGATCCTAGGTTATCACTCGGGGTGGATTGGATGTATTTTCTTTTTAATGATTTCAATTTCTTAAATTTGAGATGGATTCATTTAAGGAGATAAAACAACATCATCACTTACTGGTTTAATGCCTACACCCTCTAATACTAATCACCTATACACTTGAAGGATCAAAGTTTTGAGCACTTCAAGGTAAAGGATCGTATTAGTACTTGAGGTGTGTGGCCTTAAATTCAACAAGGACGATGGAGTTTAAAAATCATCAAATAAAAATCCCAATTAAAGAAGTGATTATACATTAATTAGGTGATAAATAACATCCAATACAGCCCCTTGCTACTCCCTTGGATCAACCCATAAGTGGGTTAGCCCTCCATTGATCCCATGGTTTCAATGGAAGCGGAAAGTAGACTCATAAGGGAGGAATGGAGAAGTAAAGAAAACAACAAAAATAAAATGATCACTCCACCGTTATGTGAATAATTTCACAAGGGTTGGTGTGAATAAATTCACACCTTAATCCAAAGGTATCAAAGTGATATTAAGAACAACAGAATAAGAGTAGAAGAAGAACTTTTATTAAGAAACTAAAGTGAATTGAACAACTTACATGTGAAAGACAAAATTGAGGCAACAAAAATGCAGCATAACATTACAAGTAAACAAAGCATCCAAGATCCTAAACTCCTTCACCAAAACTGCCTTAAATAGGCATTTTGGGAGCCTTGGGTCGAGCCACCAACAGTACAAATCATCTTAATTAATTTTGGTAGGCTATAGGTGGTGGAAAGCTTGTGGAATTTGGACTTTTCCACGTTTGACCCGAGGTGGCAGCCAGTTTTCATCCACCGAACAGACGCGTTTGGATGACCTTCTAGATGGCCGAATCAGGGTGGGCCATAGAAGAAGAAAATGGATCTCCGGAAGTCTGCTAACCGCCTGTAAAATTTGGGCCCATTTGGAGTTGTTTATTCCGAGATATGATCAAATTGGTGGACTGTTTTTCTGGGCCGCAGAATCTGGCCCAGAATTGTATCTCTAACTTGGGCCGCCTAAATGACCACCATGGAGGCCGAATTAGCATTAACTCCTGAAGAGTGATTTGTTCCTGTACATGTCTTCTACCATCCCACGAAATTTGGGATTAATTGGGCCTGTATGTTGGGCCCCACAGTCTCATCATTGGGCTGGTGTCCAATCTGCCTTCTCCAGAATTGCTTCCTTTCATTGCCAAATATCTCCATCATCCTCCATGAATTCTCCATTGATCCCTGAATCAAACATGTTCATATTTAAGTGTAGATCAATTTACAAAAATATCAAATTAAAATATGTATAATTCAATTCCTTAAAATCAGATGAATCATTGGGTACTTTAAATGATGTTCAAAAATGTACCACATAATAGTGCATTTTAAGAAGGTATTACAATCATAATGTGAAATGATGTTCAAAGTGTAAAATGCACTAAAATGGTATTTATGAATAACAAAGAACATGAAAATTAGGTATATTAACAATGAATATTAGCCTCATTTAGTGGCTAATCACAATCCTACACAGATAATCCTTATTTGGTTGTTTCTAGTGAGCATCATGTTTTATATGCTTTTAAATTTTTGGGAATCTAGCATTTTTGTTCTATCATTTATGTTCAAAATATTTATTGGGATCATAGGAGTATATGTATGGAAATTGAGACTCTCAAAGTTAATATCATTGGTCCTTGGGTTTCCCTTGGGGACTTTAATGAAATTCTGAATCCAAATGAAAAAATGGGTATAGTGACTTACTTCATATCCTCCAGGTAATTCATAAATTGTATTGAAATTAATGGCTTGATGGAAGTGAATCAGTTTGGTGATAAATGCATCTAGTATAGGAAGCATCTAAATGGAAAGGTCTCATGAAAGCTTGATAGGGATTTTGTGGTGTTTCATCCATGGAAACTTGGGATTCTATTTCCTCCACAACCTTATCAAGAATTAATTCTAATCATCATCCCAATTAGATTTATCTTATGATAAAAAACTCAAAACACCATTTATTTTCAGGTTTATCAATTCTTGGGTGCCTCATCATTAGTGGGGTAAACTTGATCATGAATGTTGGTGTTCTATTGATTATTAGAATGATGCTCTTTCATTCATTATTAAACTTCGATTTATTAAAGGGAAGTTGAAAAAATGGAGCAAGGATCAATTTAGATCTCTTGGTAATGAAATCTCCTCTCTTAAGGCCTCTCTTCATCATTCTTAATAGAATATAAATTTTAATGATTTTTTTGGTGGAATTATGAAATATGTTGAAATGGAAAGAAATTTCAATGATCTTCTTAATACTAAAGATTACATGAAAAGGGATTCCTTAAAATCTAAGTGGTTAAAATAGGGGGATATAAATTATATGTTATTAAGTTCACTCCAAAGAGATATAAGGGTCTCCAAGACATTATACTTTCTTAAAAATGGTGATTATATTCTTGATAATAGGAAGGTGCTCTCGGATCATGTTTTCACTTATTATAAGAATCACTTTAATGGAACATTTTTTACCTCTGATGGTATTGATTTTATTATTCTAAGACTTCTTAATCATGAGGAAAACTAAATAATTATTTCTATTCCTTTATAATCATATATCAAGGAGGATATTTTTGTCTCAAACCTTATATTTCCCCTGGCCTAGATGGTTTCACTAACTTTTTCTTTTAATCTTACAAGGATATCATTTAAGATTATGTTTGCAGGATTGTTTCTCTTTTATTTTCAAGGGTGGTTCACTTCCTCCTTATTTGAATGCACATTTCATTACCCTCATTCAAAAATCAGAGAATGACAATGATATTAATATCTTTATACCAGTTTCTTTGGTAAATTCTATTTAAAAAATTATCAACAAAATCATTCCAAACAAGTTATTTTCTATATTCAGTAGGATTGTTTCTTCGAATTAGTTTGGATTCATTAAATAAAGGAAAATTTAGGAATAACTTATTACTACCTATAAATGTGTCAATATTTTCAAAAATCCCATCAAAGAAGATAAAATCACCCTAAAACATGATATCAAAAAATTATTTGATACGATGGGTTGGAATTTCATTTGTAAGGTTCTTGATAAGTTTGGTTTCAATAATGTTTTTATAAATTGGGTTAAATTTATTTTGGGGTATTCTTGTGTCTTTTACCATATTAATAGATCTATATAGGGTTACTTTTATTTTTATAGGGGTTTCATCCAAGGTTAACCCCTATCTATAATTATTTTTTTCATTCTAGAGTATTTTATCAGTAGTATTTTCTCCACTATGGTTTATAATGGGAAAATTAAATCCATTTGTGATGGTAAGGGGATCTATACCCCTACCCACATTCTCTATGTGTATGACGTCATTATTTTCACCCAAGTGAACAAGGGGAATATTAAAACATTAATAAATCCCTCTCACAATATGAAGTGATCTCTATTTAGGAGGTTAATTGAAGTAAGTCTTTTATCTTCTTTGTTAAGGGAATTCCTCCTACCATGAAAATTAATTTCATTAGAGATCTGGGAATTAGAGAGGGGGTCCTAACCTTTATTAACCTTGGTGTTCTGGTGTTTTGGGGAAGACTGAAGGATTATTATTTTTTGGGTATTATTATCTATATCATAAGGAAACATTCCAACTAAAAAGGTAGATCTCTATTTATGTCCAGTTGGGTCTGTTTGTTGAAATTTTTCATTATTTACAAAAACAACTATTTCTTCATGCTGTATTAATAGATTTCTTCTCTCATAAAAATCATCAATGTATCTATCAATAACTTTATATTAAGTGGAAGTATTTTGGAAATAATTATATCCATTGTCTCCTAGAATGCTTTCTATATGCCTTATGATTTATAGGGGATTAAGAATTAAAAGCCTTTGGTGATTTAATCAATCATTACAATATATTTTTATTTTGATGCTCATAAAAAAAATTCAAAGGCCCTTGGTTTTCTTAATGATATATTTATAATCAATATAAAATCTAGGAATTATAATTTCTTTGGTTCCTCCATTTGGAATACCTTTAAATCTATTTTTCTATAATATATTTTCATTCTAGATGGTTGGTATACAAAGAATCGTCAGTAAAAGTTTGGAATACTAATTGGACTGGATCTCCTTATCTTGGATCTCTCATGTATGATGAAATTAATGTGGAATTAGGAATATAAATCAAGTATAAATTTAATCATTTGGATTATCTAATAGATAACATCAAATCGGAAGTTTTTAGTTATTTCTTCTCATTGAGAGATGATTTTTGGAAATGGGAACCAACAGAAAAGGGTGTACTCACTTCTAAACTCTTATATCATTATTCAATTTTTATTTTTTTGATTTACAATGTATTGGGAGGTTGAATATGAGTCTTATAAGTCCTTCCATTTATGTTCTTTTATGGAGGTTAGCGTACAGAAGCCTTCCAATTGATGCATATTTAAAAAAAATTGGTATTTCCCTCTATTCTTCATGCACACTCTTCCTATACATAGGAAATATTTGGATCATCTATTCCTAATTTGTGTCATGGAATCGTTTTCTTAAATGATATTTCAAACATTTTTGAAGTTCAACTTCCATGAACTATCTCTATCATGGATTTTCTCAAAGGCTTTTAAAATATTCCACTTTCTCCACATATGTATAAACAATTTCATGTGTTTATAGAAGAATTTATATTAATTTTATGGAAGTATAAAAATAAATGGATCCTTGATCATGTCACTCTAATGATTTGTTCTTATTTTTCCAAATTTATGGTTGTTGTGAGGGAATTAAATCCCTCTTGAAGAGAATTTTGTCACATTTATGTTCATGGCATTTCTATTCTTAAAAGGATTGGTATCAAAGGAAATCATCATCCTCCACTTGGAAAATTTTAATTATTATGGAAGGTATCTTTTATAGGTTGGATCGAGGTTAACGTTGATGGGTCCTAAATATGTAATTTGGGCCCATTGGGTTATGGGTTGTCTTTGGGGATCATCGTGGGGATGTCTTAGGATGCTTTTATGGATTGGGTGGTATAGCCTATTTCCTTGAAGAAAAGGTGATTTTTGTCATCAACGCTTATGAGAAAGATAAATTTCTGAGATGGAACAATATTTGGATGGAATGTGACCCCACCATCATTGTTCAATCCATCAAGGTAGGATCTTCTCATATTTCATGGAAATTAACAAATATATGGAGTAATTTATTCGATTATCTATCATTTATTTACTATATTGTCATGCATGGCTATAAGTAGGATAATTATCTTGATGATAGTCTTTCCAAAAAAATTATAGTGGTAATGAATTTATGTGGTATAATCGAGTTCCTGATGATCTTACTCCACTTTTTTAGAGGGATCAGTATAAGACTTATTTCTTTAGACTAATATAATATTGCTTATTTTTTCAATAAAAGAGTCTTCATATTTTTGGAAAGGTATCATATTTCTACTAAAAAATTACTAGAAGAATATCATCATCAAAAATATTATTTATTACTCATTAATTTTATCATCTAAAACCATTCAAAATATTATTTATTACCATTTATATTACCATAGTTTTTTAAAGATATTAATTCTTAATTTTCTTACAGTCTATGGGTTCTATGTAAGTGTTTTGATAAAAATAATTGTTTATTATCTTAAAATACATAAATATTATTCAAACTAATTAATTATTCATCATATTTATCATTTATAATGATCATGGTAATACACCCTATTACATATAATTTTAATAAACCTAAATTTTACTTTTCCAATGTTGCACAAGCACAGTGTCAACATTGATAATTATATTTATTTTTATGTTTACATTAAAATTAATTTATATTATTTGATTAACAATTATATGATATTTTTAGTATATTATCATGAAATATGTTATTAAGATAATTTTAAAATATATATATATATATCCTAGTGATATTTTTAAAGATACATCATTTATAAAAACATATTTTCTCCCATTCAACAAAAAAACAATTTCCTCAAAATAAATACAAAAAAATAACCATTTTTTAATATAAACATGATGTTTTCAAAAATGAAGTCAATTTTCTCAAACTAAAATTATATGATATGAAAATTTAAATTTTAAAATAAACCATATAATACATTTGAAATTTATTTATTTAGAATAAAAACTATTTTCTTTTTAAATTAAAATGCATATTCCCAATTCATGCATCTAAAATATTATATATAAGACTATCATAATATTAAATATTAATATTAATTCATATAATTAACCAAAATATTAATTAATCATAAAAATAATTAATTATTATACTTATTTTGGTTTTATATTATCCTCCCCTGCCAATTAGAAATATTTTCCTAGAAATTTTTACATGTTGTTAAATAGGTGGGGATACATTGATGACCCTGATTCATCAGTTTCCTTTGTTTAATTATCAATCATATTATTCATTAATAAAATTTTATCAATATATGTAACCATATTTCCCAAAAATTTATCTTTAAAATCATGAATATAAAATTGTTTTTAGTCTGAATAAATATACTCATCAATTTGTACAACATCAAGGTATAATATTTGAGATGAAAACTTCAATATGATTTATAATTAATGATAAAAAAATTCCTCCTTATATAAACATGGAGTTCAGCCTCTATATTAAGGAATTGATCCAATGTTCTCTAGAAATTTATATGGACAAAAAAAATCATGGGTATAATTTTACATTCATTCCAAAATGCATGAAACCTATCCAAAGAAATTTTTTTAGAAAATAATGATCTCTTATATCAAATAAACTATCATTCCTTTTATTATATATATAGTTATTTTTTCTACATTGAGATAAACTCATATTGGGTTGAATCATTATAACATTTTCAACCATCTCCTCCACTAATTCAAGTCTAAAAAACAATATCTCTTAGGCTTTATCCCAACAAACTGGAGTTTGAAACAACCTCTAATGAAATGATTTATATGAGGGAATCTATAGATTTTAAGGAAATATGTAATAATAAAATTTCACCATGGAATGTTGTTGATCCCATCCTCCTTGATAATCTAGTGAATACACCTATCAAATCACTACCAAAGTGTTAATTTTCCACTCTGATTATCCATTAGTTTGAGGATGAAAAGTTATACTGAATATTAATTAAATACATAATGGATCCAGATTCCCTTCAAAAAACTTGAATGAAAAACCATGGATGAAACAATGATACATTAGAAAATGTAACTTCATATAACTTTTTTATCTATTTAAGGTATAGTTGAAAATTTGGTTCCAAATAAATATAATATTCAATAATAATAAAAATGTATATTTTATCAAATATTTAAAATTAGTCTATATCACTCTATTACCAAGAAATTTATTTTTTAATCCCCAGATGAAATTCCTCGATATATTCTCCCATTTCCTTTTTGTAATAAACAAAATTTAAATTTTTCACTTCAAATTTTTTCATTCAACATTAAGATGTTAATATGTCTAACATTTCAAGATAAAATCAAAAATATCATTATTCATTCCTTCCCACCAATAATATTTCCGATTATATGCAAACATAATTGTTCTTCTTGGATAAATTTACTATTTAGAGATATGACCCTCAATAAGTATTTCCTTTTTTATTTGAGAGTCACTCAATGTACATAACCTCTTTCAAATTATTATAACACCTTAATAATCAATATTAAACTTATGTAACATTATTTCTATCATAAATTTAATATCCTTTTCAAATACATGATATTTTTTCTTTTCATACTTAATTATTTCTAATGGGGATGATTATACTATAACATGATCCAAAAGATAAGGGCCTTCCAACATTAAAATATACAATGAAATTTTCTTTAAATCAATAAATAATGTATTATAATCCAGATGTTTCATAGCTAATTTTAAACTATCCTTTTGAATCAAATCATTGGGTAATTTTTTCTCTTTACCTAAAATATAATAAACCAAGCAATCATATTAATTCAACAACACCAACCACCACCTATGAATCATGTTCAACTCATTTTTATTTAATATTTACTTCAAACATTTTTTAACTTTATATTTATATATATCACATTTCTCCCTATATAAATTCTACCTAGTTTTTTAAAATAAATAATTACCTTTATAATTTTAATTCCATGCATATGATAATTTTTATGATTGGGATTTAACTATATTGATGCATATGAAGTTACATGATAATTTTTCATCAAAACATAACTAAAGCCCTTAAATGAAGTATAACTATAAAAAATAATTATACATCTACAGAAGTAATGAATAATAATGGGAAATTGACTAATAACCCTTTTAATTCATGAAAACATTCCTCATATTGATTTATCCAATTCAATTTAACTCACATTAAAGTTAACTTTTCAACGGGATAGAAAACATAGAAATTATTTCAAAAAAATTTGACACTAATAGCCAATTAGAACATGAATCCATTTAATATAAATTACATTAGTTATTCTTGGCCATTTTTCCACCACATTAGTTTTTATAGGATCCATTATTAATTCATATTTTGTTATAAAATTCCCATGGAATGAAATTTTTTTAAAAAAATAGTATAAATTAATAAATTTTCTATTTTTCATATTGTTCCTTAATGTTTTTTTTAAAAACCATTCAATGTATCTAATCATCCCATTAAAATATAGAATATATTAGAAATTAAATAAATAAAGATATGATAAATTTTTCAAAATATTATCATAATAATATGTTAATCAGATCCAAAAATCAATCAAATTAATTAAAATACCAAAAGATAATTAATATAACTCATAATGTTCATAAATTTATTTAAGTTTCATCCAAGTAATATATTATTTATTTTACATTCAATTGATGAAATCAATACCTTTGTTCTATCTTGAAAATATACTAAACTCACAATAGATAATGAAACCAGTTAAAAATGTGAGAAAAGTAATATATATTCATAATAGTAATATTAAAACTTCTCTATAATAAATATAAATCCATGTGAAAGTGTCTTTATTCTAAAAAAATAAAACATAACCTCTTCATTTTGAAGTTCTATTATTTTTGAATCCATAATCATTAAAATCATGTAATTTTTTTCAATTAAAATAACTATACATGATCCATTCGAAAATAAGGATTTTAAATTGGATAATAATCATAAACTAATTCAATAGTGAATTCCAAATATTTCTCAAAATAACACCAATAAAATCATAATTATATAAAAACACTCATTTACCACTAACCCACCACTATTATAGTGAATGTTAATATTTTTAATGACATGAGAAATTTAACTTTCACCTCTACATTTATAATTTGCATGTCTTCTAGATAGGTTATCACTAGAATAAAATGATTCCTATATACATGCACAAACTTATTGAAAAAATTAGATATAGATTTATCCGCTCAGTAATTTATCTTATTAAGATATCCTAATATCCAATTGATATCAAGAATAACCTAAAACAAAAATATATATATGAAAAAAAGTATGAAAAAAACTACATATATATTTTTAATATTTTTTTCATTAAACCCTTCTTTTGTTAACACCTTCACCTATTATTTTTACCAAAATTTCATTATTCATTTCTTGGGAGGATACTTCCATATTATTAAAAAAAATTAAAATATAAATGATTTGGTATATCTCAAATAAAACGATACATAAATATAATTTCCCTTAAAAAATAATTTAAATTTTACCACATCATTCAATGGATAGGCATCTATTGAGGTAGTAGAAGATGACATTATGTGATGGGATGGACCTTTCTAGTCCATTACTTTGAGGGAAGTCCAGTTTTTGAGGTTTCTTGGGAAGTCAAGGTGACTATTTTAAACACTTTGCAAAATTCATATTTTTTTAAGTTTTCCAATGGTGCCTCATGCCAATGATGTCTCACCCTGGTGGTGTCACCCTGGAGGTTTCACTATAACGGTGTCACCTTGGCTGTAGCTCACCCAAGTGGTGTCATCCTTGTGGTACCTCACTGTGGAGGTCGCTTGTCTGGTGATGCCTTGTGCCTGTTGATAGGTCTCCCTGGTGGTGTTTCATCTAATGGTTCCTCATCTAGCAGTGTCTCGCCTGATGGTGTCTTACTGAAGGTGGTAGGCAGTTCAACCTAATGGTTCTTTGTAACGACCCGACTCTTTGGCCAAGGTATGGATCATTATTTTTTTTATTTTTAATGTCTTTAATGGTCTTAATAAAGTTTTTTAATCAAGCTAAGTAGGTCACAAGTGTTTCTTGGGACCTTCCGGATCCCAGAGCACTGAAAAATGGGAAAGAACACTATGCCACACGGTTAGGAGAAACCATGCAGGCCCAAACACACGGTCGTGGGAACGTCTATAAGTAGTTGCAAAATGTGTAGGTTTTGTCCCCTTACAGCAAGCATGTATGGTCTCTACGCACTATTTCCCAAACCATGCATAGAAATCGTGCGAGACATATTTAAGGGAAAATTTACCATTTTTCCCCTATTTCCTTTTTTAAGTTCTTTTTCCCCTTTTCTTCTCCAATTTGCACACAGCAGGCCCTCCATTCTCCTTAAGATCGTAAGTTCCCCTCCTGCTTCGATTATCTATTGATCCTCTATCTAATGTCTAATCTTAATTCCGTTAGAATTGTTGGATAGGCCTCAGTAAGGCTAACCCCTTGTGCCACTTATTCATCAATAAATATTATTGTCGATTGTGCTATTTAGGTGAAATATCATTCTAACTATTTCTAGGGTGTTGGAAATAAAATCATATCTACTCCAACCTACTCCAAATATGAGTTTTATACTCAACGATTCATCGTATACAGCTCTAAGGTTTGTGGTCACATCATTTTCCATTTGATTTTTGGTTGTCTCACACTTGAACACATTGTTCCATAATTTTTCCTTTTCCAAGATCCTCCTTTGTGTTTAATTCTTCATGTATAATTAACCCTATTGTGATGACATGGGTTATAGGACTCATGGTTAGGGTTTCAGAGATCTCACTTGTTTTTTATGGACTCCCAAGGGGTGTTACCTAAATTATCCATTTTAGGCCAATTTTCTAAAATGTCAAATTATGATTTATATTGACTTGATTTGTTTTAAATTGATTTTACCTTGGTTCCTTGTGTATTTTTAACAATCCATGACACCCCATGGTTGTTTGGACCTCTTAAGCATGGAATTTCCAATTTGACCCTATGACCTTTTGATATGGCCTTTTCCCTTGGCTTGTGCCTTTGTAATTTGTTTTATATGTTGGTAAAATGGAGTGGTTGATAGAATGGGTTAGCTAGGTTGAGATGTCTTGAACCCCATAAAATGAAATTCCACAAATGTAATGTTATTAATGGAGTCCATGGATTTCCCTATACTTTAGTTATTTTATAAAGGCATTGCTTAAATGGATTAGTTTGTTAAACATGAAATGATTCAAGAGGGTTTTACATACATAGTTTATTGTAAAAGTTTATGTATTTATTACATTCATGACTATTTATATATAGATTGGTGGGAGGAAATCATACCCCATTCCATTACTACCATCTAGTATTTATGGGAGGGAGGCATTCTTACCTCGTGCCACTTATAACCTCTGTTTGGATTGGAGGCATTCTTACCCCATGTCTGTATCTTCTATGGGTGGGAGGCATTATTAACCCATGCTAGATATTATATATATATATATATATGTATATGTATATGTTTATGGATGAGAGTAATTCTTAACTTGTGCTAGTGATAACCTATATATATACATACCTAGTGATTTGTTCATACATTCAAGCACTGAGCAAAAGAAGGTAGACCCTCCAGGTGTCCCTTAAAACCTAAGTGGGAGGGTAATTGTTTAATGCTATATTTATTAACTTTTTTTCTATTATCCTTACACTGTTTTCTTACAATCGCCACTCATATTACATGCTGACACTGTTGGAGTGGCCTACTGAGTTTTATCTCACACCCTATTCAGGCTGCCTTTGGCACCCGAGCAGATTGTTTGCCTACAGGTATAGATAGAGGCAAGAACCAGTCATCTGATTATTGACTCTCGTTTCTTAGATGGAGCTTAGGACCATGGTAATGGGCTTAGGATCGAGATATTATAGATCATATTCTGTATTTTTTTCACGTTTTTAGTATTGTACTATGTATGCTTGTTTCCTACTTTTGTTCCCATTTTGTACTAGCATGCCATATATGCATATTTGTATCAAAAACTACCTATGAGGACCTTTTATGTATTCTTCAATCTTCCATTTTATTTTTTATCTAGTATTCTATCATTTACTTATTCTATATTTTCATTATTATTTTATTATTTATTATTGTTTCTATACTCACTGTCCACTCTAACATGGGGGTAAAGTCTCCCTATTTATTTTACCATTAAACCCCTATTGTTAGTCATAAACCCTTAGATTATGGGGAGACATGCCAGGGGTCATGTGGCCAACTGGGCTCGGGGCACGAGACATGTGGTAGCTAGTTTGAGACGTCACATGTGTCATCTAACATTTCCTCATCCAGTGGTGCCTCATCTGGTAGTGCCTCACTAGCAGTGCCTCATGTGCAGTGTTTCCATTTCATCCAATTTTTCCCTTTTGACATCTTTATTTGATATAAAGTGAGTTTAAGGATAAATTTAAAAGTTTTTAAGAGTGATTCAAATGCCATAAATTGTATCTTTAATTCCCAAAGGGTCTGGAGTCTTTTAATTGGTCAAAATGCATGGTTTTTACCAGATACGCCTTTATTGGAAAATAAAAAGCATATCTAAAATGTGAATCTATTTAGATATTCCCAAAACTGATATACCCTTTCCCCTTGGTTCTTCCTTCTTTATTTATCTTTTAATGATATTCCATGAATCCTTATTCTTATAGGATTCAAGTTAAGTGTTTCATCTTTTGGTTCGTGTTTCCCTGGAGTTTTTTCTTCTGCATGTGCCCCTATTTATGTGCAATCAAGAACTGTCGATCATCTTTTATTCCAAGTAGGTTTCTACTTTTTCTTTCTTATTTTTTCATAATTTTGGATGTGTATATATATATTTTCCATTGTGAAGATAGTTTAATTTTTATTAATAAAGATAATTGAATTTTCTTAATAATAAATATACTGCGGGTTGGGAAAAGTGTCACATGATCTTGGATTTTTGTTTTTTTTTGGTTGATATTGTGATTTGTATGGGTTAACTACCCACTAAAAATCATAACTATTTGGGGTCCTTGTTTTCACACAGAATGGTTTATGTAATTAATGTTTTTTATTTTTTTTAAACACTTATACATGAAAATTTTTAATCATATATATTCGTTTAATGAATAGAAGCCCCGAGATCATAATTTTTCTATGATAACCCTTGAATTAACAAGTGGAATAAAAGAAGGGATTCTCTGTTAGAAACTAAATATGATTTACTTTGGTTGGTGTGGTTATGTGGTTGTGCGAACACTTTTTCATAGGGGTTGGTTCGGTTATTATGGTGATCCGAGTGTGGTATCTTTGTGTAGTAGGGTTGCGAAGATGGTTGTGGTTTATTATATTTCTAGATGTTGTTATTAGTTGGGGGTTGTTTTTTTTTGGAATTATGGATTTGGAGGGATGATTTTGAATAAGGATGGTAGTTCTTGATATGGGTGTGTCTTTATTGATAACATGGAGAAATATTTACCCCCTTTTTAGAGGTTGTGGTATGATGTGTCTTTAATGTGAAGTGCGTTGATTTTCCATGACTATTGTTGTGTTTCTTAGTTGCTCGAGTAGTGATGTAGTGAATAAAATTTGATAAAGTTTGGAGAGACTTGGGTTGGTTTGGTTAATTAAATGGAAGTTATTAATGAAATATTAAAACAGTGGATGTGTGATTAAACATGTTTGGTGCTAGATAATTAAATGAATGGGTGTCGAACATAAGGTTAATGTGAAGACATATTTGTTTATCAGGATCTTCACCTTTTAAAATTATGTATATAGATCCTAATAATTACATTAGATGTGGCAGAAAATGTTATAGTGTTGTGAGTTGGTTGTTTTCTTGAGAACCCATAGTTTTGATTGAAGTGTTTTATATTGTACATAAACAATTATATTCTATTTTTATCTATACAAACCCTACCCACCTTGAGAATTATGTGATAAACACTTACATAATCACACGGGGTGTCCCAACATCCTTGTGGGAGGATGGATGGTTATCCACCCACTCTTCCATGCTCCCTCTTCCATGTGATGGTGCCCAAAGTTTCTTCGGGCAGGATGTGATGAGATGTTGTGTCCCAGGTGTCTTTGTGATGAGTTGTGAGGTTCTTTCCAAGGTGTATTAAGATGAGTTGGGATGTGTTATGAGGCCCAGGTGTGTGTGGGCATGATGTGTTGTGGTATGTGGCTCAGGTTTCTGTGGGAGATACATGTTGTGGGCCTAGGTGTGTGCAGGCGGGATGTGATGTGGTATATTCAGAAGAAGTGGGAGCACCATGACATTTTTCATTGGGGTGTGAGTGTGGATAATCAGTGGGAAATTGGTGTAGGTTACCCTATCATTGATGTTATTTTTATTTTATTAATTGAATTTTTTTACTTGGTGAGTGTGCCTTGGGGATATTGGGATGGTTAGTATAGTTTTTTAGGTGCTTTTTGGTTCTATTATTTTCTCACAGGAGAATTTGTATGCTTCTCTCACATGTGTATGAGATACTTTGGTTTTCCTAATGAGTATACTCGTATGATCACCATACATATATAAAACTATTTTTAGGTTTACGTGAGGATTTTTTAGACCTTTTTAGGTGTTACTAGCTCAGACCATTGGACAGTTGTTCTATCACTACTTAGATTTACTTTTGGTTATTTACTTTAGAGAATTTTACAGTATTATTTTTCTATTTTACACATGCATGTGGGATGTTTTTGTCTTTATTTATATTATGTGTTGGATTTTATTTAAGGATAATCCACTATATCCCTATATCTTGTTAATTATAAAGGGTAATTCCTCCCATATTGTGATATTAGTACACCCTTGGTGTTAGTTTCCATCATGGGGCCTATTGGAGGTAGAACTCAGGGGGTTCATTATCTCTCTTTATTCATTGTCATCCTAGGAGGGGTATCTTTGGAGGGATGGGGTCATGATAGGGTTTTATTTTAGGTGATAGTTGAGAGATAGTATGTATTTTGGAGTTACGAACAATGAGGATTGTATGGGATGGTATGGAAATAGTTCTAGTTGACCTTGGTGCATGACATGGGCCAAGGAGACCATCTAGGACATAGGATTTTAGCCCCCCCATGATCCAGTGCATGGACATTGAGATTACTAAATAGCCAAGTAAGATGGACCTTCTTGTAGAGTAGAGGCCTAGGAGAGGTACATGCTGCATAATGAATTCTGTTATTGTTTGAATTGGGTTTTTTTGGGAAGGTTAAAATGGATAAAATTATTTAAATGGATTAAAATATATTTTAATAAAATTCTATACTACTCGGAATTAGGAAATCCTTGTTTTCATTTTAGTTATGGCTCCTGGTCATCATACGCATGTGGCTCAGGTAGTGGAGGTTTAGTAAGATGATTTAGTTGATCGTTTTAGGGTTGATATGGTTGAGGTGGATGTTCAGTGGTAGAGGGTGTTGTGTGTTTTCCAGTGGTAGGGTTTGGGAAACTATGAGGGAAGTGTTTTCGATGTGGAGATATAAGGTTGTCTTGAGAAGCTAGAGATTTTATTTGGACGGATCCAGGCCACAATAGAGTATAGGGTCCCTTTAACAATTAGTCATATGTGGGGAGTTGCATGTTATTGGTGTACATTATATTTGGGAGAAAAGAAGAAGGAATACGTTTTTTGGGTTGACTTCTAGATGGAGTTCTAGGAAGACTTTCTTTAATCGATCATGAAGGCTGAGAAGAGGCAGGAGCTACTCTCCCTTTAGCAAAAGAGTATGTCATTGCAGGAGTTGTGAATCAAGTTCAACAATCTTATTTGTTTTTCCCATATCACTTTATAGATGAGTAGTCTCATGCGAGACATCTTTAGGAGTCACTCCATCCTTCTAGATAGTATGTTGTTACTCCTTTTACTTTGCCATCATATTTAGAGGTTTAGAATAAGGTGGAGGTGATCAAGAGGATGCACTCGCGAAGAGGTATCCTATGATAGGGGATCTAGCAGAGTTCTTGCAGAGGAAAAGTTGTTAGTGGAAAATCTCAAGTTCTAGGATATTTGAGGTTTCGAGAAATGGGGAGATGACCTCAGTAGCTTCCTTTCCAACATTCTGGTGTCAGTGGTCTCCCTAATATTCCTATAGTCTTGGGGCGGATGTGCTTCTTATGTGGGGTTCAGGGCCAAATTCATAACAAATTCCTAGTAGATGCTCGAGATTATTTTTTTGATGGTGTATAAGCTCCACGTTAACCTCTGTAGCAATTTTCAGTGATGTTATTTCAATAAGAGGGGCAATAGGCTTTTTCTCCATCAAGAGGAGATAGAGATGGTAGAGGTCTCCCTCAAGATAATCCTTATGTTCAAGGATCGTGACCCAAGCATGTCCATGGAGGTGGCCACCAGTAGATAGGTAGAAAATTTGGGTGGGGTCAGTTGCATGTACAGGAGGCAACAGTTCCATCAAGGCCAGAGATCGTCAGAGGTACGATCAGTTTGTTTAGCACCCTTGTTTGTGTCCTGTTATATTTTGGAGCTTCACACTTCTTTGTTTCACCTTCTCTAGCCCATGATCTAGGTAATAGACATAGAGAGGCTTACTATGACCCTAGTATTGAGTAATCCAGTTGGAGGGTAGACCATATTGTTTGATGTGTGTCAAGGGTGTAGACTGATGATGGGATAACATCAATCCCATGGTGATCTCTTCTTGCTATAGATGTTCCCAAATGATTTCATTCTCAACATCTATTGGTTGTATTCTATATGGTCTATTATCAATTCTTCCAAAAAAGAGTTTTATTTTTGTACATTGATGTCCAACATGTCGTTTTCATTGGAGAGTGGGGTTTCTAGGTGGTTTGTCGGCATGTGGATCATCTTCCTTCTTTGTTTGTTGAGCTATCAGTGGAATCAATGTAAACTACGATGGAAGAGGTTCTAATGGTTATTGGAGAGTTTCTGGATGTTTTCCCTAAGGAGTTTGTGATGATACCCCCTTGATGTGATGTTGATATTAGGATAGACTTTCATCCTAATGCTTCTCCGATTTCAATAGATCCTTATCAGATGGAACCTTTTGAGTTGCGAGAGTTGATAATTCAGGTAGATTATCTAATTCAGAATGCATTTATCTAGTCTAGTGTGTCATCATTTGGTGCTTCAGTGTTATTAAAATAGAAGGTGGAAGATGGCATGAGGTTGTGCATAGACTACCATAGGTTGAATTAGGTGAAGGTAAAGAACTTTTACCCTCTTCCGATGATAGATGATCTCTTTGACCAACTGAGAGGGGAGTGTTGGTTTTCTAATATTGATCTTTGGTCTGGATATCACCAATTAAGGGTAAAGGAGGGTGATATCTTAAAGACTGCCTTCATATGCAGGTATGGGAACTTATAGTTTGTATTCATGCCATTTGGTTTCATAAACACATCAATCATGTTCATGGGGATCATGAACTTTGTCTTTTTTCAGTTCCTGGATCAGTTCATTTTCATATTCATCAATGAAATCTTAATCTACTAAAAGTCATACGATGAGAACACCGATCATCTCAGAACTTTATTTCAGGTTATTTGACGACACCATATCTATGTAAATTTGTACAAGTGTATGTTTTGGAAACTATAGGTGCATTTCCTCGGGCATGTGGTATCTCAATAGGGTGTGATAGTATACCTTTAGAAGGTTGAAGTTGTTGTTTCCTAGGCAGCACCCAAAAACATTGCAGAGGTTTGCAGTTTCCTTGATATTTCAAACTATTGTCGGAGTTTTGAACCTAATTTCTCTAGAGTATCATCCCCATTGAAATCCTTGATTAGGAAATACCGAAATTTTGTGTAGATCGATTAGTTCCAAGCAGTGTTTGGTTTTCTAAAGGGGGCGTTGGTTAGTTCCCCAGTGCTCTAATTTCCTGAGGAAGTGGTGATGTTTGAGGTGATTTGTGACACTTCCCATTTGGTCTTGGCATGCGTGATGATGTAGCAGTAAGTAGTGATCTCTTATGGGTCTAGGAAGATATGTCCTCATGAGTGTAACTATTTCACCCATGATCTAGAGTTAGTAGTAGTTGTGTTTTCACTAAAGTTATGGTGGAATTACCGCATTGTGGAGCACTTTATGATCCTTACAGATCACAAGATATTGAGGTATATATTTCCCAAATGTGACTTGAATCATAAACAATAAAGGTGGATGGATTTTCTTCAAGACAATGATTTGTATATCTCTTAGACCTCAAGAAATGGAAATGTTGTAGTCAATGTCTTGAGAAGGAAGTTATAGAAGGAGGTTATTTTGGAATCTTTGGAAGCTTGGAGAGAAATGGAGGATTTAGAATGTCACAAACCAACCCGGGTAGACCCTAAACTGGTCACCCAAGCCTACCCGTGACAATGACCAAGAGGCATTCCCGATCCTCCTAGGATAGAGACAAGCATCAAGGGCACCAAAATAGTGATGATGGGAATGATTTCTCCAAAAATAAATAAATAAAATCAAACGAATAAATAAAGACTAGCTCAAAATAAATAGAAAAAACAAAATGAATATGTAATAATTGAAAAAATTAAAAAAAATGAACCTGATGACTAATAAAACTCCATGTGACCCCATGGTTCACTCTCCAACCCCAAGACTCAACATCTTGCATGATGATTGAGATCAAGCTGAAACTAGCACCTAATTCTAAAAACAAGAATGAAGTATAGGTGCGAGTATTAAAACTCAGTAAGCATGACCAAGTAATCTATTACCAATTCATTTCATTTTAAAAAAGAAACATTAATTTTAGGTTTTAATTACAATATACAAAATAATTTTTTCACACATTTCCCCTTTAAATAAAATCATAGTCCATTCACCTTTTTTATTTGAAACTAATTTCTTTTCCAAGAATGAAGCTTTAACATTTTTAAGGAAATAATGATAGATAAGTGTAAAAAAATAAAAAACCTTTCTCCATGAAATTTTGAAAATCATTTTATCCTCTTTAGTAAAGAGATGCACCATATGTGAAGGAAAAAAACAATGATCATGCAAAGGAAATGGAAAAAAGAACAAAAGAGAGAGACCAACCAAACAATGAACCTCAGTCATCCTTTACAGATAACTATGTTTTGAAATATATGGTAAAACCTAGGAGATCGTGAATAATCTAGAACATACTATAAATGTGACTCATCCTGAAGTCATGCCTTACCTGATGTCTTTATAATTCCCAAATGCCCAATCTTCGGCCTACCTGGTCTAACCGAGTGGCCCAATCCCATAGAAATGATAACAAAATAAACCCCTTCTATGGGCCACTAGCCCGTTCATAATATAAACTATTGCAGAAATAATTCACTAAAAATTAGTTTGCTATGTTAGGCTCCCATGTTCAGTCTAAAAAGGGTGTGATACAAAAAATTTCAAACATGTATCTAGTGACTTGTACATTCATCAAAAACAATCAACACACACCACAATGTCACCCTCGAGTTTCCCTAAGGAACTTTAAACCATTATAACACAAGGGAAGACCCAAAACAAGGAAACTCCCATATTTACCCAACCAATAAGGCAAGGACCCATTCTAAGGAGGCTTTTCAAATGAAACCATTTTTAAAGTTCCAAACAAGTATCTCATAACCATCACATACTAAACCATTTCATAAAGAACCACATGCATGCCACTTTGAGAACCATAAAATTCTTAGAAACCCATTTAAGAAACCCAAAAATCATTTTAAATCCAAAAAAAATTATAAAGGCCAATGTGGCATTTAGTCAAGCACTTGATGTGAAAAATGCAATAAAACCATTTATTTCAATACATTACAAGAAAGAAACCACTCCAATTCAAGACAAACAATTTCTCTTGCAAATCTATATCAATACTTAATATAAAAACTAGGTGTGAAATATAAGAAATAAAATATTCTTAAATTTAAAGTGAAATACATATAAATCCTACCTCAAAAGGAGAGAACCAAGCAAAATTATTTTTGAACCTGATTCCTTTGACAAAGATCACTCCATTATTTCATGCACATAAACTCCTATATATATACCCCTTAATCAATTCACATATTCCTCTCACCATGAGGGAATATGTGCAAGGAGGATTTAATATGTATATATAGATATAGATACCTAGGTATGTGTGTGAAACCCTATGAGGAGACACCAAACAATCTAATTAACCCAAAGGGAAACCAAATATTACCAAAGACTCTAAATAAAATTGAAATAGTACAAATGGGTGAAAGCAACCAACCAAATCCATGGTCCAAATCCCTTTGTAAAATCTTACATAAACCAATATCATTTTGAAAACATACCATTCACCATTTAAAACCATCTAAAATTGATATTGAAAAGTGTACATCATGTTCAACATGCCAATGGAACACACTTTTCATTGAAAATCACATTTCACTCATCAAAAGTTCACATGCCTCTTTAAAAACATTTAATTTTTCAATAAAAATGAAAACATTTTAAACATCCAAAAGATATATCATAAATCATCAACAAATTTCATAGAATGTTCATAACAAACACACCATTACACTTACTTTTAAATAACCAACTTGAAATCTAATTTCAATTCAAAACCATTGGGAAACTCCCTTAAAAATTCCAAAGGATCTTAATCGTTTCATTTTTTAAAAGAAGATTTCAATTAAAAGCTACTTTAAAAACAAAAGTTAATTTAAGAGCCCAGTTTCTAATTTCTTGAGGTTGTTCTCCCATTATGCCCACATAAAATTTCACATGTATACATGTATGTCACCAATTTCATAAATTCACATGTTCCTATGTAAATTTTGTAGACATATGTATCCATATATATGTTCATAACCATCAGTACATAAAAATAAATTTTCAAAATACCATATTTTTTAAAAAACCCAATCTAAAACACTTTCTCAATACAAAGAATTTAAATTATTACTTGAAATTCTAGGAACAAATATAATTCATTTAAAAAATCCAAAACACTGGTTAAAAAATTTTAATGCATTAACAAAGGACATTTGTGCATTTATAAATTTACTAGTGTGCAAGGAATTTTCCAAATAATTTTAAATCACACATTTTTAAGGAAAAGGTGCAATGCATTTTCAATAAAAAAAATTGGTTTACCCTTTGAAGGAGGATCATAGAAACATTTAATACTAACAATAAACACCTCAAACATTCGTTAAAAGAACAAGCATAAAGAGTTCCAAAATTTAAAGGCTTAAACATGGGACAACCTATATTGAATCAAGTGTAGATGGTGCAAAGCTTAGAATATGGGTTGAAGGGGACACAAAAATGATATAACACACCCTAAAAACCCGAACAAAATTGATTTAAAAAAAACCACTGAGGTTTGGCTGGAATCCTGATGCAATGAAGGTAATGAATAAGTTTTGGGGAAGGGGAAGGACAAAGAGAGAAAACCCTAACCTGAGAAGAATAGAACTTAGAATCGTGAGGAATAATGGTCAGAAATCATGGAAAAGAAGTGGGTTAGTCATTCCATAGGGGATCTCATCCATGGGTTATGAGAAATATAGAACAATAGGGGAAAACACAGCCAGCTATGGGTGTCATTCCAGAGAAACGCTGCACTGGAAAAGGTTCTTCCAAGGGGTGGGAAACAGCATGCAAGCAGATGGGAGGAGGGGAGCGACATGTTCGGGAAAAGGGGAGGGGGTAAAACGGGATTGGGGGTGAAGGAGAAGAACCCAAAACCTTAAAAAATTAAAAAAATGAGGTAATTTAAATATTAAAAATAATTATATTATTATTATTATTATTCTTATTAAAATAATTTTTTAGAAATAAAATAACTGCAACCTCCAAGTGTCGAGTCGGGGTGTGAAAATTCACCCCATCATGACACTTTATTCCTCTAGAAAGTCCCAAGAGATTCAGTTGATCATGACCAAAGAAAAGATGAACTAAAACCCACAGCAAAACCTAAGAACTCAAAGACCAAAAACCAACACTCGCTTTTGTTCAAAACTCTGAACTATGAAATCCCAAAAGAAACTACGGGGTCGTCCTCAAAAAAGCCAAGCATATAAGCAATAAAACACAAAATACCAAAGAGCTCAAACAAACAACAAATAGATTATAAAGAAGAGACTCACTCTTTTCTAAAGACAATCCAACAAGGAACACCCCAACCCCTAACACAAAAACCATTGAAGAAAATATTTGTAGCCTATTTGGGATCTCTAAGACCATCCATTATACGACCCACTATCCAAGCCAACCAACAAATATAATCAGGTTTGGGCAGAGAGAAAAAAAAGTAAATTCTCTATCAAGAACACTTTGAAGTGGGGTTTATCATGAGCTTATCCCGTGGTGGTCTCCCCACCATATTAATACTCTAGAAAAACATTGATTTCTCAAGCTGGAATAACTCTAAAATTCCAAATAAGGCAAGAAAAACCCAAATAAATGATTCATGGGACACAAAACACCAACATTCTACATCAACAAAATTAAAAAAATTAAAAATAAATTCTCGTTAAATCATAGTTCCAAAAGGACATGCAACGTCATTCTCCATACCCAAAAGAATACTATCCCATAGATTACATTAATTACAACAAAAAAGGGAATTTACAACAAAATAGGCTTCTGATTGAGCTTATGCGAGTTCTATGTTCACCCAACTGATCTGGAAGGTTCTCCAAGAGAGTGGATCTGAATCCATGTCACTTCTTGGAACTACCCTAGAAAAACCTTTTCAAAAGACCTAAATGGCCAGAGGTATGAAAGATTTTTTGTGCTTCACGACATGAAAACTTTCTATGCCCTAGCTTCCCACACTGAAAAAACATCTAGAATATACTCTCATATGAATCTGGTGGGGTGGAAAAACAACACCCTTTTAATACCTCTTTTCAAATATCCATATGCAACTAAAATATATTCAACCTAAATATATCACCTCTCTACTTCTTTATAATCATCCGGTAATGAAGGAATATCCTAAAGGAACTCTGATCGGAGATCCCTTTTAAAGAATTGATATTTCAAAAACTCATCCATGAAAAGGTTTGGGAAATATGAAAATAGCTCGTCGAAGCTCTTAGTATACTACAACACCATTTAATCACCCTACTTGAGACCATACGACCTTAAACCCATCAGTATCTTCACAACATCGGGGAAGTATTGTTGGATGAACAAGGCTTTAAAGCATTCCCATGAGTAATTATTCTATGGTTCAGCCTGAAAAATGGATTTCCACCATTCCCAAATTAGGACGTAAAATGTGGATGTGGAAAGCTCACTCTTAATAGGTTTAGGATATTTAAGCCAAAAAAATATTTCCTCAATATTTCATAGCCATTCCTCAGCTTTCCCTGGTTTTGGATGCCCATAGAAATGAGGAGGGTTTGACTCTCAGAACCTTTAGATGAACTCCTGATATTGAGAACCACTAGGATCTATATCCAAAATGGAAAAATAAAACTTCTAAATAACAACATGATCAAATAAAATACACATGATGAAAGAACCACCCACAAATGCTTTTCAAAATACCTTAGAATTTAGTGGGGATGTAATTTAAAAAGAGGGAGCATGAAACCAAGTTAAAACATTTCATAAATCAAAATTCCGTATCTCATTTTCAAATCAATAACCCAAAATCAAAACATCATTCCAATTACACCCACAACACATAAAAGCCACATCCTAAAAAGGAAAACTCCAAACACAAAATGGAAGCATCACAAACTCTAACTTTTTAAACATTGAAATCCACTTTTTGAAGAACATTTTCAGAAATCATAACAATCCTTACGAACTAAACACCCACCATTGGTCTTCTATTTATCCTCACATATATTCATTCCCATGCTAAATCAATCACCCATCAACCATACACTTACCAAATACATAAATCTATATACATAAATGTGATCACTCATAGGAATACCAGGATTTGGAAAAAAAATAAACATTATTACTTTCAAAAACACATTAAAAATACCCCAACCAATTTTAAAACAACTCATTATCAAACAAAAACATTATAAAATTAAAAATTACTTTTTCCAATTTCACATCTCAAAAAACCATTCAAAAGCACCCAAAACATTTTTTAAAATGACTCATTTTCGAAAAACCATTTCACTTTCAAAAAGATTCAATGTTTTGGTCTTGGAAATATCGTTATTGATAAAAGAGACTCTATTTTTTTTAAAAACATCATTTTAAAATCTAAATAAAAACACCCCAAAACCATCCTAGGCTGGCATTAAGTACAAATAAAAACAACCTAAACATAATAGATCAAAAATCCTAAAATCACAAAAGGACTGAAAACAACACACCATGGGAAACTAGTGTCGATGGGTGGCTTAGACATATGCTTTCTAGTTATACACAAATGAAACCACCATCACATAGAGTCTTTAAGAACCATGCCCCTAGGTCCACGTGGCTTTCCTAGCCCTACAATTTCATTTTGACAACTAGATCGACTCTCGTTTCATTTTCCCAAATACCAAGCAACCCACAAGAACCAAGTAAACCAAGAAAAACTAGACCTCCCATCATAACTCAAGGTTCAATCCAAAAAGTGTGGGCCAGACACTCTACCAAACCTACACCCCAAGCCCTGATAGTCCTGCTCCATCTACCTTGACATCCCAAATAATAAAGGGCACCTTGAAAACTAGGTCCTCTTAAGAACCTAGGTTCTGATACCATTTTTTCATGAACCAACCTGGGTCGACCCCAAACCGGTCACTCGAGCTGGCCCGTGACAAGGCCCAAGAGGCATTCCTGATCCTCTTGGGCTAGAAAAAAGTGCCAAGGGAATCAATAGAGTGACGATTCAAATGATTTTTATCAATATAAATAAATAAAATAAGTGTAATAAATAAAGAGAAGCTCAAAATAAATAGAACAAACAAAATGACTAAGTAAGAACTTAAAAAATAAAACTAATAGAACCTGTTGACTACTAAAACTTCACTTGACCTTGTGGGTAACTCTCTGATCCCAAGACTCAACATCACCCAAGGTGATTGAGATCAAGCTGAAACTAAAACCTAAGACTAAAATCAAGAATGAAGTATAGGCGTGAGTATTAAAACTCAGTAGGCATGCCCAAGTAATATATTCCTAAAGCATTTCCTTTAAACAAAGAAATCTTAGTTTTAGTTTTGAACTAAAAAATATAAAATAAGTTTTTTCACACATTTTACCTTTAAATAAAATCATGTTACATTTCCATTTTTATTTTAAACTAATTCCTTTTCAATGAATGAATCTTTCTCCTTTTTAAGGAAAGAGGGATAGATAAGTGAAAAACATATTAAAAACATTTTTCCATGAACTTTTGAAAATTATTTTATCCCCTTTATTGAAGAGTTGCCCCATACATGAAGGAAAAAATCAATTATTACACAAGGTAAAGGAAAAAAACAAACAAGAATCACCAACCAAACAATGCACCCCAATCATCCATCGCATATAACTAAGTGATGAAATACATGGGAAAACCTAAGAGCTCATGAACAATCTAGAACATTCTATACATTTAACTCATACTAAAGTCATTCCCTATCCAATGTCATCATAATTCCCAAATTCCCAATTGTCTCCCTAACTGTCCTGAGTAAAGGACCCAATCCCATATTAATGATAACAAAATAACCCCCTACAATGGGCCACTATCTAGTGTGTAATCTAAACTAGTACAGCAAACGTTCACAAAAAAAATTCTCTCTATGCTAGTTAACCATGTTCAAACTAAAAAGTGGGTGACCTGACAATGTAAAATAAGTATCCAGTCATTAGTAAATTCATCACACACAGTCAACACACATTATAAGGTCACCCTAGAGTCACCCCAAGGAACATGTCTTGCACCCTCGAATAATCATAAAACAAGGGAATCCCCAAACCAAGGAAACTCCCATCTTTCATCAACCAATAAGGAAAAGACCAATTACAAGGAGCGTTTACTAATGAAGCCAATTTTAATGTTCCAAATAGGAATCACACAACCATCACATGATAAACCATTTCTTAAATAACCACACACACACCACTCTGAAAACCATAACATGCTTGGAAACCCATTTAAGAAACCCAATCAGAATTTTAAATCCAAAACATATTTACAAAGTCCAATGGGGAATTTAGTTAATAACTTGATGTTAAAAACATAATCAAACCATTTATTTCAATACATTACAAGAAAGAAACCACTCCAATTCAAGACAGACAATTTCACTAATAATTCTATATTAATAATTAATATAAAAACTAGTTGTGAAATTAAAGAAATAAATGATTCTTAAATTTAAAGTCTAATGCGTAGAGATTCTACCTCAAAATGAGAGAACCAAGCCAAACAATTTATCACCTGACACCTTTGATGAAGATCTCTCCACAATTTCACACATATACACTCCTATATATATTCCCTTTAATTCAATGCACATATTCCTTTCACCATGAGGGAATATGTGCAAGAAGGATTTATATATGTGTGTGTGTATGTGTGTACAAATGTATGTGTGTGAAACCCTCCAAGGATCCACCTAAAAATCTAATTAACATAATGGGAAACCAAATATTACCAAAGATTATTAATAAAATTGAAATAATAAAAAGGGTTGGAAGCAACAAAACAAATCCATGGTCCAAACCCCTTTTTAAAACCTTACATAAACCAAGATCATTTTAAAAACATGCCTTTCACAATTTAAAACCATATAAAATTCATATTGAAAAGTGAATATCATGTTCAACATGCAAAGGGAACACACATTTCATTAAAAATCCAATTTCACTCATCAAAATTTCACATGCCTCTTTAAATCACTTTAATTTTTCAATAAAAATGAAAAAAAATAAACATCCAAGAGATATATCATAAATCATCAAAAACTATCATATCATGGTCATAACAAATAGGACTTTACACTTCCTTTTAAAGAAGCTTCTTGAAATCCAATTTCCATTCCAACCTATAGGGAAACTCCCATGAAAATTCCAAATGGGATTAATCATTTCTTTTTTTGTAAGAAGATTTAAATTCAAAGTCTATTTAAACAAAAGTTAATTTAAGATCCTAGTTTCTAATTTCTTGTGGTTCCTCTACCATTATGACGATATACAATTTCACATATATACATGTATTTCACCCATTACATAGATTCACATGTTCCTATGTGAATTTTTTACACATATGAATCCATATATATGTGCATAAGCATTGGTACATAAAAATTCATTTGTAAAAGCCCACATTTTTTTAAAATACCAATATGAAAAACTTTCTCAATACATGGAATTTCAAGTATTACTTGAAATTCTAGGACCAAAAATAATTCATTTAAAAAAACCCAAAATGCCACATAAAACATCTTAACACGTTAAAAAAGGCCATTTGCACATTTATAAAATGACTAGGGTGTAAGTAATTTTCCAAATAATATTAAATAACACATTTTTAAGGAAATAATACACTAAATTTTCTATAAACTAAGAAAAATATGGTTTACCCTTTCAAGGAGTCTTATCAAAACATTTAAGAATAACAATAAACACCTGAAACTTGCATTCAGAGAACAAGCAGTAAGAGTTCCAGAATTTAAAGCCTTAAACATGGGACAACCTACCTTGAATCAAGTTTAGATGGTGCAAAGATTCAAATATGGGTTGAAGTGGACTCAAAAATGAGATCACTCACCCTAAAACACCCAAACTGAATTTATTTAGAACCCAAAATCAACCTAGTATTTTTCCAGAATCATGATGCAATGAAGGGGAAGGAACAAGTCAGGGGAAGGGGAAGGAGAAAGAGAGAAAAACCTAACCCGAGGATATTCAAACTTTGAATTATGAGGAAGAACAGTCGAAAATTGTGGAAAAGAGGTAGGTAGTCATAACATAGGAGATCCCATAGATAATTTGTGAGAACTAGATAATGGGAGGGTAAAATATATCCAACTGTGGGGGTCACACCAGAGAAACGCCACACCGGAGAAGGGCCAGTCAAGGGGAGGGAGGTAGTGTGCAAGTAGGTTGGAGGAGGGGATCGATGGGTTTGGGAGAAGGGGAGGGGGTGCGATGAGATTTGGGTGAGGGAAAAAACCCAAAACATTAAAAAATATATAAAAATAAAAAAATATTAATTTGAATAATAATAATTATATTATGATTCAAAAAAGTCCACAAATAGAAATAAAATAACTTTCACCACCAAGTGTTGGTTCAGGGTGTGACATGGAAGCCTTACACTTGGATACAAGAGTGGATAGTGGTAAAGGTTGTTTTTTATAAATGATGGTGTAGTATTATCTAATGTACTAGGAGGATGAGTCTTAGTGGGGATACTCATAAGCAGAGGTGATGCGCGATCATATTGGCCATAGTGATGCTCTAGAGGGATGGTCAGAAGATGGTTGAAACTTGATGATGTTTCATGTGAAGTTGTTCATTACAGAAGTGTTGCATGATGGAGTTCTTCATGAGTTTCATAGATCATCTTTGTCAGTACACCCAAGAATTTCCAAGATGTTCTATGGCTTGAGGATGCAGTTTTGGTGGATCAGGATGAAATGGGCAGTGTAAAAGTTTGGGGAAATTTTCTTGGTTTTCTAGTTGGTAAAGGTCGATCATCATATCTCTTGTGGTTTGTTGTATCCATTGGATATTCCTAAGTGTAAATGGGATAACATATAAATGGATTTCATCATAGGGTTACCCAGAGATTAGGGAGGTTGTGATGTTATCTGGGTGATTGTGGATTGATTGACGAAATCAACTCCCTTCTTAGGGATCAAGGATTCGGGCATCGTGGATGACGATGATTTAGATAAGAAGTACATGGATGAAGTGGTGTTCTTCCATGTACTTATGAGTTCTATTGACACGGATTGAGATACATTGTTTCCCTCAGGATTCTACAGTAAATTTTATCATTCTTTTGTCACTCATTTACACCTCAGCAATATTTTCCACCCTCAAAAAGATTGGAAGACAGAATGAACTACCTAGACTTTGAAGGATATGTTGTGGGAATGCGTCTTTGACTTTGGTGGATATCGGGTATGACACTTTCCTTTGGTGGTGATTTTTTATAATAATATAAATCACTATTCCATTATCATGACCTCGTTTGAGGCTTCGTATGAGATACCATGTCATTCTATGTTGTTCTGGATGGAAGTTGGGGAGATAGTTATTCTTGGTCCTGATGTGGTGCAGATCATGAGAGAAAAGGTTCATTTTGTTCATGAGAGGATAAAATCGGTGTTGGACCAGTAGAATTCATATTACAATTGCAGAAGGAGGCTCTTGGAGTTTGAGTTTGGGGACCACTTATTCTTAAATGTTTCCCCTCGATGTGGGTAGTGGAGGTTTGGCAGAGTGAGTAAGAGTTCTCCCTGGTTTGTTGGACCCTTTGAGGTGTTGGGGTGAGTTGGAAATGTGGAATACTAGTTGTCATTTCCACCATGGTTGGAGATAATCCACAATTTCTTTCAAATCTCTCATCTTCATTAGTATCTTCACAATGACTCCCATTTCATTGATTGGGGAGAGTTAGATATTAAGGATGAGACAACGTTTGTAGAGCGTCCAATAGAGATCCAGGATTTTTAGAAGAAGATGTTTCGTGGACAGACCATTCCTTTGGTTCATGTGTTATGAAGGTATGGTAGACTAGGAGAGAGTACTTGGGAGTGAGAGTTGCATAGGTGTTCCCAGTATCTAGAGATGTTTTAAGTTTTTCTTTTCTCTATTTTTCTTTATAATGTGATTTTTGAAACTTGTTTTATGTGATGATCTATTTTCCTTAGTTTTTTATGTGTGTGGTGCGATGTGTGATAAATTATTGACATATGATAAAGGAAGGACCAGATTCAAAATTGAGACACATTAACTATGATGCTATTAAACCCGTGTGGGTGTGTTAGTGCTACCCAGAGTGGATAGTAGCTTGACATGGGGGATGGAATTCTTTAATTCATGTGTTTGGATAGTGTGTGTTTTTGTGATTATGTTGTATGTTTTGTGATCATTTGGGTTTTCATTAAAAGATCAATTTAGAATATTTTGGAGGAGGTTTTCATGGGTGTACAGGTTTCCACTCCATCTTTTTAACAACACAAGGTGGTATAAAGTTGATGTGTTTTGTCGATAGCAGTGTTTCAAGTGTAGCGAGATCCTTCAAAGGTATATTGAGGGATGGTTGTTCGGACCCTTACTATATTTCCTTTGGGTTTGTTTTAAATTCTTAATGGTGAGAATATTTTGATAGTAATCTTATATAATGGGCCAGACCTTTCCAATCTATTGCTTTATGTGAATTCTGGTGTTAGAGGTGTCTTGGGAAGTCATGGTGACTCTTTTTAATACATTTCAAAATTCCCAGTTTTCCAACTATGCCTCATGACAATGGTATATCACCCTAGTGGTGTCACCCTGGCGGTTTCACCCAGAAGGTGTCACCCTAGTGGTATATCACCCTAGTAGTGTCACCCTAATGTTGTCACCTTGGTGGTAGCACACCCTGGCGATCGCTCATCTGGTGGTGCCTCATGCCTGGGGGAAGGTCGCCCTGGGGGGATCTCATCTAATGGTTCCTCATCTAGCGGTTTCTTTCCCAATGGTGTCTCACTTATAGAAAAAGGTGGTTCATCCTGATGATTCCTCATCCAGTGGTGCCTCGTTCGATGGTGCCTCACCTGGTAGTGCCTCGCTGGTGGTGCCCCAAGTGTAGTGTTTCTAGTTCCACCAATTTTTTCCTTCTGACATATTTATTTGAGTTAAAGTGTGTTTATGGACAAATTTAAAAGGTTTTAAGTCCAATTACAAGTCCATAAACTATATCTTTAATTCCTTAAGGTTCTGGGGTTTTTAAATTGGTCAAAACATGTGGTTTTGACCAGATCCTCTTTTATTAGTAAATCAAAATCGTATCTAAACTGTGAATCTATTTAGATCATCCCAAAACCAAGATATTATTTCCCCATTGTTCTTTCTTATTACTTTCTCTTTCTATGGGACACCCCAAATCCTTCTTCCCGTAGTAGTCTAGTGAAGTGTTATAGCTTTTGGTTCATGTTTCCCTAGATTTTTTTCTTCATGTGCACCCCTCTTTCTATGCAACCAGGAAGTGCCAATCATATTTTATTCCAAGTAGGTTTCTACTTTGTCTTTCTTAATTGTGGATCATGAAGGATGGGTATATTTATATTCTCCATTATTAATATAGTTTAATTCGTATTAATGAAGATAGTTTAGTTCGTTTAATAATTAAAATACAGGGGGGTCAGAAAAGTGACCCATGATCATGGATTTTTTTGAATATTGTGATTTGTATGGGTTAACTACCCATTTAATATCATGGCCATTGGAGTTCCTTGTTTTCAAATGAAATGGTTTAGGGAATTAATGTTGGTTGTTTTTTGTTGAACACTTATATATGAAAATTGGTAACCACATATATTTATCTAATGAATAGATGCCCCAAGATCATAATGTTTCTATGATAACCACTGAATTAATAAGTGAAATTAAAGAAGTGATTATTTTTTAAATCCTAAATATATTTTTTTTGTGGTGATGTGGTTATGGGAATAATTGTGTATAGGGGGTTAGTTCTATTATTATGGTGATATGGGTGTGGTATGTTTTTCCAGCAGGGCTGTGAAGCTGGTTATGATTTATTATGTTTCTAGATGTAGTTGTGAGTTGGGGGGCTTTATTGGATGGAATGATGGATTGGGAGGGATTACATTGAATAAGGATGTTATTTCTTGGTATAGGTGCTTCACCATTGATAACATAGAGAAATATTTACCCCATTTTTAAAGGTCGTGGTACGATGTGTCTTTAATGTGAAGTGTGTTAATTTTCCATGACTGTTTTTGTGTTTCTTAGTTTCCTGAGTAGTTATTGAATGAATAAAGTTTGATAATGTTTGGAGTGACTTGGGTTGGTTTTGTTAATGAAATGTAAGTGGTTAATGAAATATTAACATGGTGTTTGTGTGATTAAATTTGGTTAATGCAAATAATAAAATGAATGGGTGTTGGTTATAGGGGTAATGTGAAGCCACATTTGTTTATTAGGATCTTCTCCTTCTGGAATAACGGTTGTAGATCCTAATAATTACATTAGAGGTCATAAGAAAGTTAAAAGTGTTGTGAGAAGGTTGTTTTCTTAAGAACCAATAAGTTTGGAAGGAGTGTTTGATACTATATATATTCTTGTATATTCTTTTGTTTTCTATACGCACCCCACCCACATTGAGCACTATGTTCCAAACACCCACATAGTCACATGGGATAATTTTTTCCAACATCTTGGTGAGAGGATGGATGGATGGCCACTCACTCTCCCTTGCTCCTTCTAGGCGGTGATGGTCCAAGTTTCTTCGGGTTGGATGTGATGATATTTGGTTTCCTAGGTGTTTTGGGGATGAGTTAAGATGTGATTTCTTAGGTGTCTTCAGGGTGATTTGGGATGTGTTGTAAGTCCTAGGTGTGTGGCAGAAGGATATGTTGTGGTATGTGGCCCCAGTGTGTGTGGGAGATACATATTTTAAGGCCCAGGTGTGTGAGAGTGGAATGTGATGTGGTATATTTGGAAGAAGTAGGATCGCCAGGACATTTTCTATTGGGGTACGAGAATTGATAATCAGTGGAAAAGTTGTGTAGGGTACCATATCATCAATGTGATTTATATTATATTACTTGACTTGCGTTACTTTTTGAGCATGCCTTGGTGAGGCTGGGATGGTTAGTATACCTATTTAGGTGATTTGTTGTTCCGTTATTTTCTCACAAGAGCATTTGTATGCTTCTCTCACATGTGCACAAGAGACTTTGGTTTTCCAATTGAGTATACTCGTATTCTAACCCAACCTATATAAAAATATTTCTAGGTTTCCAAGAGGATGTTGTAGACCATTCTAGTAATTAGTAGCTCAGACCTTTGGACATTTTTTTTGTTGTTGATTAGGTTTACTTTTGGTTATTTACTTTAGAGACTTGTAATTTATTATTTTTATATTTTACACATGCATGTGGGATGGTTTTGGATTTCGTTATAATATTTCTTGGAGTTACTTTGAGAATGATCCATCATATATCTTGATATTGTTTCTTATAAAGGATAATGTCCCCCATATTGTGAGATTGGTACACCCTTGATGTTAGTCACCAACCTAAGGCCTATTGGAGGTAGGACTCGAGGGGGGTCATTATCTCTATTTCTTCATTGTCATCCCAAGAAGGGAATCTTTGTAGGTAGGGGTTCATTACACATTTCCCCACACAATAATTTATTATCATGATGATTTCAACATTTTATTTTAATCTTAACACATTAATTTCTAGGATGAATCATATTATTATAGTTAAAAAAAATTATTTCCTACGTACAACCTTGATTATTATACATTTTTTCAAAATAATGATAAATTTTTCAATGTTTACCACATGGGTATCATTTCTATGACCATGTAAGGAATTCTCTAGAATTATTTTTATCACATTTTTTTCATGAGTAAAATTGAATTACCTTACAATTATATTTCTTTATTTTTTTTACACATTTCCTTTAACCTTTATCCCTTATTAATATTCATGTAATGATATTTATAAAATTTAAAAAAAACATTTCAATATTCTCATCAGGTCATGTAATTTTCTCACAATAATTAAATTCATTATAAACCACGTAAATTCATGAAAAATAATTTAAAATTTAATAAAATCTATAAATTTTTCATTTAGGGTTTATAATAATATATAGTTTATTCATTTCAAATTTGGTAATATTTACTTCAAATTAGGAAACTAAATCCTCTATATTCATCCTCATTTCTAATAATTTTTTGTTAACTCTATGTCAAAACAATATAGGAAAATATTTATCAATAAAAATATCATTAAATAGAATTCACTACAAGGTATCAATCTAATTTTTTACTAGGTATTCTTAATTAATGGACACTATAGATTGGTTTCTCATTCATGATGATAAGTTGAAGGAGTTACCATTTGAATCTCTAAAAAACCAAAAATAAACAAATACCTCCTCAAAAAAATTTAATTTTCCATCTATAATAATCAGATGAGATATACCATTGAAATTTTGGAGATTTTTTCACTTTAAATGATCCACTACTAAAATATTTTTTTTTTGGAATTTGGTCTCTCTATTGCAATGGAAAAAAAAATTGGTCCTTAATTAATTGAATAAAACATAAACAATTTACTCACATCTAACTCTAACCATTTCATTTTTTTGATTTTCTAGGGTATTTTCATCATGTTTCCTTCCCACTTCATTCACCCTATTACAACTTAAAACGACCATTTTGTAATTGGAATAAATTATATGATGAAACATGGAGTCCCTAAAAATAATAAATAATTGTTTCACTATAATTTAATGAAATACTAGTGTGTTATCTCAAATAAAATATTTTATTCATACCTAAAATGTATTTACATTGTTTCTTTACAAACATGCTAGCACCTACTATTATTGAAACTCTCCACTGATATTAAATATAACATCTCAGATATAAACACCCCATAATTATATATTTTACAAAAATATTTCATCACATACATCCCTAATACCATTAAGTTTAGATTTTTTATAGATTAGGAACCATATATATTACAAATTTCATACATACCCTCAGTTTATATTTCATCCATGAAAATAGGTTTAAAATATGTTACACTTTCTTCATTCAAAACAAATATCCAAAACTAAAACATTGACTGTGTTTTTTCTCATAATCATCTAAAAACCCCTTAAAATCATATAAAACTAATGTATGATAAAATAATTCATATAAATGAGTGTAAAAACAGAGAAACCCAATCAATCCTTCGAATAAAATGGAAACACTTGAAATGGTAGCTCCTTTAAATAATAAACATTATTATCCTAAAAATAAACACTAATATTAAACACCTTTTACAAAACAAAAAAACAATTCCATAAGAAATATATTTAAAAATATTATAATAAGTAATTTTACCTATAATTTCATGTTTATATCACTAATTATCAACCTTAATCACTAGAAACAGAATAACTAATAATTTGTTGATTCAAAAATGATTTTTCTAGAAAATAAATCAATGCACAATGCATTTTAGGATTTTATATCAGACCCATCCATTAACATATATAATTTCCATGATACATAATATTGATTCAAATAATAGGAGCATTAATTTCATTATTGGAGTAACAAAACTCATAAAACATAATTTTCAAAACATTGGAAGAAACTATAATTCTTATGCATAAAAATAAAATGATTTTTGATAAATGTGTCTAAAAATTCCCTATTAAGTATAAAAAGTGAATAAAAGAATATTTGTAAAAATAGATAATAATTTTTTGAATAAATTTCATAGAAAATTAATATATATATATATATATATATTGTAAAATTATAGAATTCAAATCGTTTAAAGGTTTACTAAAAATCCCATAACAGACATGGAAATTTATATGTCAAAACCAATGAAGGGAGGACATGAAATGGAATAGATATTAACATGAACTGATATAAAATATAATAAAATAATTCATGGTAATGTATATGAATCATATAAAACATAACAAATAAAATGTTGAAGTTGTCTCAAGGAAAGTAAATTGAGATAAGAAAACCCATAACATGAGTCTTAACTCACCACTTATGTCCTCTATCCTCCAGAATAATAATGTTTTATTAATTTTTTATAACATCCACCATGTTAATTTATTAATTATTATTCAATTTAATTATCTCATTTTCAAATTTCATTCATTTACTAAATTAGAATTGTTCATGATTGTCTTTTTGAGGTCATTCGATTCAAAATATCCAAAACAGCATATCTGTGATAGAAATAATAAATATGAGTTATTCCATTTCCTTTATAAGATATTAATTTATCAAGGTATATAATTTATTTCATTCTAGAATAAATGGAGTTTAACAGATCATCAAATAGTTACTATTTTAAGAATTCTCCTTCCACAACTTATTACTCAAGATTAAAAATAAAAATAATTGTTTACTTTTAATTTCATTGATAAGAAGAATATTTTACCATTACATAATCATAGACATAAATTTACTTTAATATTAATCTTATATTCTATCATTAAATAAATTTTTAAGATTATACATGAAAGACATGTGTTAATGAAATCGTAATGATTCACTTAATTGACGTAAAACAATAAGGGTGAGTATTGTTTTTCAAAAGATGATAAAATAATTAAAACCCAATTAATATTTTATTTTTAAAAAACATTAACTAATAATTAAATTACCTTATTGGAGTTACTTATAATGGTAATTTATTATTTTCCAAATAGTTATAAGAGTGATGAAAAAACAATCATTTTTTGAATAACAAGTATAATGATGTAGAAATGGATTAAGAAAAGTGATTTGTAGAGGTAATGAATTAAAATTCATCATTGAATAACCAAAAAAATTATAATAAAATGTTAATGGAGTCATGTAATAAAAATATGTGGACACTGAAAAGAGTTTTATGGAAATGAATCAGGAATAGAAAAAAAGAAAGGGGCATGAAAACCCTTACCTTTCTCTTTGAACTGCCTCCTTTGTATTAAGCCTAAATCCATTAGAGGAAAGAATTTTGGAAATAAAATAGCCTTATGAAAAAGGGAATGTATGTTTATTCATGAATTAAAATATAATATAGGAATAAAAAAATGTGACATGTGTTTTTGAAAGGTCGGAATGAGTCCCTTTTATTTCTAAAAATCATTTTCATTTTCAAAAATATTCTAGATTTAGTGATAGTGAATAAATTCTAAAAATTTTATATGCGTTATTAATGGAATATAGAATATGTTTTAAACCATTAACCAACCCCATATGACTTATGATACTATTTTGTTATTATATGTTAGTTTAAAAATAATTTTTAACCTTAAGTAGTTGTAATATCCTAGACAATTATGGGATTCTGTATTTTATTGAATGCAATGAAGGTGACTTGTAAAAAAAGAGAGCTAAAATTTATTAAAAATGATTATAACACATTAATATCTTGTATAAGAACACATATTCTATCTAAATATCGAATAATTATAAATATAAAACAACCATTAGAATTAAAATTAGATAAAGAAAAACAAACATGACAACGACATGATTATAGATTGATACATTTGGATCTATCAGAAGTATGAGACATATAAATATTATTATAGTAATAATACAATGAAATTAAAAAAATAGGAATCATCCTCATATTATAAAAATTCATAGAATCCGGTTTATTAAAATTCCACTTAGGCTGTTTATAAAAAAATAGATTTTTATAAGAGCAATGAATAGTAGCCATTGTAATCCTTTTTTAATAAATGGAATAAAGTAATATATGATTTAATTATTAAATTTTATAAAAACATTTGTTAAATTTTACTTTTAAAATTATAAATGTAGTGCAAGATTTATAAAAATTGTGGAGTCAAAATGATACTTTTATAAATAATTATAATTTATTTATTTAATTTTGGTGGCTTTAAAAAAAGAAAATAATAATGAACTTATATTAAAATATCATATTTCTTATATCATATAAATTCCAATTGTATTTTAAATAATAATAAATTATTTTTAATAAAATATCTTTACAAAAAAATTAAGTATATAAGTTGTTAATTTTATAAATAAATCTTTAATACTATTTATTAAGAAATTTTATAAGTAACCTGGTAAATATGGTTTTGAATTAAAAATGTTCAAATGAATAAATTTTTACTAAGATATACTTATTTTCATGCATTTTATAAATCAATTCAAATTTTTATTGAAGAAAATTTATTTTAATTGTTTTCAAATTATTATCTTGAATTTAAAATAATTGTAACCCATTGTAAAATTGTAGTGATAATAGTTGATATTACTAAATAATATATTAAATATATTTATACAAGTATTAACATTAATGTATTATTGTTAAAAAATATATATAAGGAAATTAATTTCTTGAAAATAAAAGAGAGCGATATATATATAATGAGGATTAAAATAAAAACATATACGTAGAATATTACATATTTTTTATTTTAACTGTTTAAAAAATTTATAGAAAAATTAGTGAGTCCTTATTCCAATTAAGGGATCCCTCAACCATAAATGTTGGAACCTTAGGGTCAACCATGTGTGGGAGAGATAAAACATAGCTAAACTGAGTGTCTATAAAGAGGTATCAAGGTCCCTGCATAGGCAGGAATGTATGGTGGTCCGTGTATAAGCTCACAAGTCATTTGGGAATAGTGCCCACATTGTTACTGGTAGGCCATCATGAGGAGGCTCGGCATGTGAGGCTTGTATGTGGGGTACCCCACTTCCTTCTCAAGCTATCAGAAGAACAATTTTTCTTATTAATCACTCCCAGACTGAACAAAAGTTCGATGTGGGACTAATCCATGTGGGGTATTATACAGCCATTAAAAATTCTGACATATAATCTTAGTCGTATGATCAAATCCACACGAGATGTTTGGCCAAATTGAGGATCATATTCTTCCTTGAGCCGATCTAGAAAACCCTTGATGTCATATTTCCTCCTCCTCTGATACTAGTTTCACCCTCGATCACAAATGTGCAACATAACTCAATGTTTAATATACCAATGGGTGTCATCGTGTTTTTAATAACCAATCTAAATGAGGCATAAAATATATAAACATAACCCTAGAATTTAAAACAAAATCTTTAAATTGTATTTCAAAACAATTTATATATATATATAAATGTTACTGCGTTAATCAATAATTTGCACATGCAAGTGGAAAAGGATTTAGACTCGTTCGTCGTCATACCCATTCGCTTCCATCAGAAGCTATGATGTGTTTTATGTTTATATATATATATATATATATATATATATATATATATATATTAAATCCACATTTAAGATTTCTTTTCAATCAATAAAGATGTCAAATCCCTTGGTTTTATTATTATGAATAAATCAAATGCAAGTTGTATTAAGATATTCTCTAAATCTCTGGTTTTTTTTTATAGTATATTTTTTATACGGTTAAAGAGTGGAGTTGAGGATATATATATATATATCCATCCTTCAGATTACTTATAGTGTGAATATCCTTTAGAATCTACGATTTGAGAGGATGAGATATATAGAGAGAGTCCAAAAAAAGAAAGAGAGTCTTAAATAAGAAGTGATGAGAATAGAGAAACACCAAATCTGAATTCAACAATAAATTATCTACAATTCAAGATAATGGATACTTTATTATTAAAAATTATAATACAAGTTTATTTAATTTCAAAACCATTATAATTTGAGGGTAAATTATTTTATAAAATCATATTATTTTAATAAAAATATTTCTGAAGTTATAATTTTATATAAGGGTATTTAAAATTTTTCAAATATATATTATTTTCATCAAAAAATATTATTTTGTGCATGGTTAATATATATTCAATACCATATTATATTTCATATGTAGGAAATATTTTTGTATAAACATGTTTTTTGATATATATATTATTTCAAAAACACTTAAGTAAGGTTAAATTATTACTTTCAAACTCCCAAGATTCAAAAATTATAATTTTATGTATAAAGGTTTGTTTAATAATTTTTTCAAAATTAGTAAGAGAATTATGTTTTCCTAATCAATAATTATTTTCTTAAATAAACCTAATTATGGGTAACATATTTTTTTAATTTTCAAATCCTAAATGACATTAATGATCATAGTTATGGCCATAAAATATATATATTATTGAGATTTCATGAATTTATATACAATAATATTTATAAATTAATTTATTCCATTATAATAATTATTTGATTTTTTTAAAATAATGGATTTATTTTAAAGGGTATAAAACATGATTATAAAGAATGAGGAGTTAACCCATATCCTAAAATGAACATTATCCAAAAATTTGATACATCAAGTGGCTACACGTATTTATTAAGGGTTTCCAAGTATACTTTTATTTCATAAAAAGATATTATTTTCAAAAGGAAGGTTTTTAAAACTTCAAGGATAAATTCAAGTATTTTTAGAGTTTATTATAATTTGAAATTAAATATTTTTTTTTCAAATTGATAATTATTTTCAAAGGTTTTTTAAAAGTATTTTTTATTGTTATATATTTTGAAAACCCTAGAATTATATTTTTGAAAATTATTTATCATATTTTTTATATTTTATATAATATAAAATGTTTTCAAAATAATTTTTAAATAGTATTTGTAAAAAAATTATTTTAATTGGTTTTTAAAACCCCTTATAGGGAAATTTTATGTTCAACCTACATTTTTAATGTTTTTTATGGGCTCATTATAAGTTTCAGAGGAGTTTGACTTTTATAAGGATCTATCATGAGTGAAATAAAATAAAATTATTTGTTTAATTAATATTAAAATTTGATATATTTTAAAGGGTTTTTATTTTCCTCCAATCCTTAGACCGAAAAAGGTGCTCATTTTTTTGAAGGGGTTTATATTTTTTAGTTACATTATAAAAAACAATATACATCATTTTTTTCACAATATCCAAAACTGTGGGTCCTAGGTTTTTAAACGTAGTATCAGAGGAATGGTTTATAAATGATTACATATTTTGATGTTTCCATTTAAGGATAATATAAGAGATTGAATTTTAATTTTAGTATTTTAGGTATTTATGTAATGACATTGACCTCAGTATCCCATAGTTGGTGGTTATATTATTACATTGACACTATATACATGGTATCACATACCAAAGGACCGAATAGATTAGTAGTCTTAGTAAACTAGATACATACTTAAATATCATATAAATTTGAAAAAAAAATACAAAAAAATATTTTATTTAAGAATGTTGTTATTCCCCCTAGAATATCCATGCATATCAATCATAAAATAGTTACCGGTATCCTTGAAAAAAAACAAAACATAAGAAAGGGGTGATCTTGGATTTTCAGTAATGATTATTATATAGTGAAATATATCATTAATAAATAATTATATTCAATATGGAAAGGAAAAAACTGAAAAACATGCATTTAATCAATAAACTAAGAATAATATGGTAGAAATAAATTATTATAAAATAAAACCACAAAAATAATCATATAAGATTGAAACCTATCCATGGATATTCTAACTAATAAAATAATCAAATTTAAATAACTGATCTCATGATGATGGAATGCATAATTCCAGACATCTGATACATACTATTAAAACCTTTCATAAGACAGTTTAAATCTATGGGTATAAATCCATCAAATTTGGCCATCATATTTATCTCATGAGACCTAGTGATGCATTGAGGGACTATATATAACTAGTCCCCACTCTTCACTTACTAATTCTAATGATTTAAACATATTAAATGGGTGAAACCTAATCATTATAAATATTCATATTGAAAAAATAACATACAAAATGTTAATACTTACCCTAATCTAATAAACATAATTATAAACCATCCAATGTAATATGGAAAATGGAAATAAAATTGTAAATACTCAGTAAAAATGATCCTAAAAAATCCAAATAAATAATAATGATGATAGTATTAAAATATATCCCCATTGTATTATGAGTGCAATAAAGGGTCAAAGTTGATGGTTAATAAAAATACACATAAAACTGTCATTAAAACATTTATTTAAAAATAACCTTTTCACTTCGAAAATATTTTTAAAACTAGAATTTAACATAATTTTTTGAAAATAATTACATTTTAAAATAATATTTGGTATATATATAATAATATTTAAAGAATTTAGTGTTCATTATAGTGGGAAATTCCTTTCATGAAGTACACATTTAAACAAATATTCATTTCACATTTTCGATAAAATCAAATCAGGCCAAGTTTTGAAAGTGATATGAAGATTCATTTCAAAAAATTAAATTTAAAAATGGTTAAAATGACTCTAATAAATCATTTTCAAGCTATTAAAAATTTTGAAAACATTTTTAAAAATCATGGATTTTGATGAAAAGGGATTTTTGACCGAAGAGTAAAATAAAATCATATGTTTATAAAAACATATTCTCAAAACTTTTAAGAACCAAAGAGTGTAAAATAGTAATATTACATGAAAATTACATTAGTAACCTTAGTATAATAAAATATATTTAGTTTTAGATATAAATATTAAATAATTCCCCCAAGAGAGACTTAATCAAAAATAGTCCTGAATAATGATGAGATTGTGAAAAAAACTCATACCATTTTCGTAACTTTGGAATCATAATCCTCATGAAAGAAATAAATTAGAATGGATATTTAAATTCCATGAATATAAATAAGTTCATGATATATGATATAAAAATTTGAATTATATACACCACACAAAGGAATAAGTGGTGAATATAGTGTATGTCTCACAGAAGTAAAAGTGAGATGAGAAATTATTATCTCAAGTTTGACTTCCTTCATATATGTATGAACCTCCCATATAAAAATAAAGTATTTTTATAAATCAGTTAAAGAAAATTAATTATATATCTCATACCATAAATATTTACTTATATTCTTTTATCACCATTTTGTTGATAATTATTTGTTAAAATCACTGTTTCTGGTGATAATTGTTTGTTTTTCACGTATGTTTTAGTTCATAAATTTTGGTCATTTTAATTTTACCATAGATGAATCATCTCCATAATGTTAAAAAGTATATATATATATATATATATATATATATATATATATATTCATTATAAATGTGTTTAGAGTAATATGCTAGAGTTATGATAGAAAATGGACTACACCATTCATGGAGACGGTAGGTTGGATGTACGCATAAATGTTGTGTCCATTTTTCTTGACAGATGAAACAAATAGAAAATAAATATTAATTATCCTTTATAAAATCATTTTTATTTCATATATATAATTTATATTAATCAAATAAATCATTATTACCATCCATTTAAAAATAAAATGAAAAACAGTTTACATTGTTACGTAGAGGCGGTAGTCCACACGTACGCATGAGCGATGTCATTGTATTCCAATGAATTGGAAGGTAATAATATATATGTGTTATTATATTTTTATAAGTATGTATTTATTATAAATATCAAAATTATTCATTAAATTTAAACTTTCCACTTTTCATGTAAATCATAAATGAAAAAACAATCACATCACTTTGAAGGCGGTACTTCGCCATACACACAAGCGATGATATTGTATCCCCCACAGAATGGAAAGTAAGAAGTTATATGTGATATAATAATACCATGAGTATAATAATTTCATAAATAACATGTTGATATTTTAATTCATCATTATATGAATCCTTTAAAGGTGGTGAAGGAAAATGAATTATATCAGTTCGCAAGGCAGTAGTCCATCGTACATAGGATTAACGATTTCGTTTACCATTTTATAGAAGTGTACATGGATATTGGTTATGAAATTAACATAAAAATATCTCAGTATATATTATAAATTTTTTTATTATATTATCATATTTTAATAATTTTTTAAGGAGGTGAAATAAGAAATAAAATAAATACGCATGTTTAAAAATTTTACAACTTCTTCAGAGAGCCTCATTAGGATTATACCTAAATACTTAATAAGAGGAATTCATAATAAAAATGTGTCTTATAGTATATGTGTAAGGAATTATGGAAGGGATTTGGGAAATAAATTTGCAATCCATATGGTTTTAATGAGTGAATAATGGAGGATATTGGGTTTCCATTTATATATGGATGAGAGGACACACGTGGAATTTTTTAAAATGAAAAGTGATACCCATATTTATATCTATAAAAAATCCTCTAAAATGGTTAATTATCAAACATTAAATATTAATGTGTCTAAATATGTACATAAAGTGGGTTTTGGACATGTTTTAGGTTATTGTTAACCCTTATCTTCTTAGTTTAACCCCCCTAAAAATAACTTTTTACCTTAACCGTGGTAATTAATTTTTACTATTTTCACCATTAATTATGGTCAAAAAATATGAACTTATTAGATAACATAAAATATTCTAATTTAAAATATCTAATCCATTTTTCTAAATTAAATTCACATAATTTTCAGAATCCAATTTAAAATTAATATGCAGATGCGATGGAAGAGAGGTTCTCCAAAGAGAAAGTCTCATTAGTATAGAATTCTTTAATATCAAAATTAAATATGAAATTTCTTAAAATTATATAATATAAGAAGAAATTTGATTAGTTATCATACTGATGTGGATCCAATTCTTCTGATGTATAATAAAATGGAGGCCGGGTCAAAGAGTTATCTTGATCCCTATATAAGGAAGAGGGAGAGATCATAGAGGAGAAAGGAGGTGTTTCACGCTAGAAATGGGAAAAGAAAAGAGGGGGTGATTCTTTAAGATCATTAAGAAAAAACCTTAAAATCACCCCTCAAAACTGGGTCACATGGTTTGGCCACATGGTTTTCTAAACCATACAACATCCACTGCCCAAGAACCCCACTCACACGGGATAGGTGCACGGTTTGCCTAACCATGTGGAGGACATGAAAAAATTCTCTTTCAAAAAATTATACAAATCTACTTGGTTGTGTTCCATAAATCACAAGATTTAAGACAAACTATGTGTTATATCATGTGCACTAGGTACCTCGCATAATTGATTTTCACGGTTATATCGAACTATGCGTTAACCATGCATCCCACTCTATTTGTCTAATTTTCATAACCCAGGGTTCCAAACTAGCCCCAAATGTTCCCAAAATATTCTTTATCCTATAGTTCATTTTTAAAAAGTAAAAATAAACAAATAAAACTAAAAAACAAATGATTCATACCTTTATAAAAATATGAGTCATTAAAACCACCCCGCCTTTAAAAAACCCTTCCTCGGGTTGGCCACCTGGGGGTAAAGAAGGATCGTCTAAGAAATGGTCCAGCCACTAAGCTCGTATATCAGCTTTTAGATAATATTTAGTTTCATGTACTTATTGATGCTTCCATAGCACCTATAATATTGGAATTGACCTTCCTTGGAGTATCTTTATACTCTTATCTACAAAATGCATCATATACTCCTCGAATAAAGCATCCACATCTAAATCAAACTCAACAGGGTGTAGAATATATGATGGATCTGTATAATACCGAAGAAGCTGAGATAAGTGAATGAAATAATTTTTATACTAGTATCATTGAGGAAGTGATATCTAGGAATCTATTATCCCAATTCACTTCAAAATATCTACGGGTCCAACAAACCAAGGTGAGAGCGTACCCTAATTCTGAATTTATCGATGGCCCAATTTGCGAGAAAATCAAGAGAAAACCTAGTCCCCAACCTAATATAGTTCATCAATGGTGGGTTACATTTGACTATTGTATGGAATATGCTATCAAAATGTGCTTCCTAATATACTGAAAATGCATTAAAGTCTCTTGGATGATATGTGGACTAAAGAAAGATACCTCTCCTACCTCTAACCAACATAGAGGTGATCGGAAAGTCATATCATATAAGGCCTCCTAAGGAACCATAAGAATTGTATCCTAAAAGATGTTATTATAATTGAACTCAACTAGGGGTCTTTGTTTATCCAAAGAACCCCAAATATCAAGGAAATATTTATGGATCATTTCCTCTAACACCAGAAACATTCACTATATCTTTTTGTCTGTCTGAGGGTGATATGCCATGATCAGAAACACATGTGTACCCAAGGACTTATGAAACCCTTTACAAAACCTAAACATGAAGTTAGAATACGTATCAGATATAATAAACTAAGGATCTCCATGAAGATGTACAACCTCCCTAACATATATCCTCCTAAGATAATCTACCAAGAAAGTCTCTTGAAAAGGTAATAATTGTGTGACCTTTATCAAACAGTTACCTATTACCCACACTGTATCATTTCCATGAGGTGATATAAGAAAATCAATCATGAATTCCATGGAAAAATAATCCCATTTCCACTCAGAAATGGAAAATGGTTGTAAAATTAGTATTGGTTTCTAATGTTCCTTTATGAACTACTTATAGGTGGAATCCCATGTGATAAATCCAACTGTATCTCATTTCATATCAGGCCTCTAATATTGGTGATGTATGTTTTGATACATATTTGTCACACCAGGATGTACCACCCAAACTGAGGTGTGAGATCCATCAATCATCTCTTATTAGATGTTTGTTGGGACCCAAACACACCCATGATAGTGTAAGGTCTCATCCTCATCCATGGTACAACCAGAAGATGAATCATCATATGAGATACTTTGCCTCTTGACTAATCCCTCATGATCTTAGTGTTGCCTCATTCTCACCTCTTCTGGAAGGGTAGAGTCCACTACTAAAGTTGATAGGATAGTCTGTCACTAAACTTTCCAAACCTCAACATGGATCTTTGAAAACAAGGCCATGAGTTTCCACTCACCACTAGCCTCCTAAACTAATTGTGTCTGAGTCTTTCAAGTAAGATAATTGGCTATAGAATTTCCTTTCTTAGGTGTGTATGAAAGCTCAAAATTAAAGGATTTTTGGTACTCAACCCATATTTACTTCATGATAGTGAGATCACACTGAGTAAAAATGTACATGAGTATTTTTTTATCCATGAATACTGTAAAACAATTCACAATTAAATAATTCCTCCAACAATATAAAGCATTAACTGTGACTACTAGCTCGAGATCATGTGTTAGGTAATTCTGCTCATGAGGCCTAAACTGATGAGACTCATACAAAATGAATCACCCATCCTACATTAGCACTTCCCCCAACCCAATACCTGATGCATTATATTAAAAATTATAGCTCCTTCCTGGATCTGGAATAATTATTTTCAGTAGTAAATTCAATATTCCCTTCATGTAAGTAAGAATGGACACGAGTTTTGCTTTTAGTACTAGCTTAATGATGAATTATATCACTCATTTGAGGTAGCCCAGAAAATTATTCAGGGAATATGTCCCTAAAATGATAAACTATAGGAGGTAAATCAGCAGGTTGTATACCCTAATCATCTAAGAAGATACTAGAAATCTAGGTTGCCACTCTACCCATACCTTGATGGTCAAGTTCTTCTTGATATGTGTGGGCATCCCATTCTCTCTTATGGACATGTCTACTACCCTCTAATTATTTAAATGTCACTCTCAAGAGATAGCAATAAATATAGAATCAATAGGTAGATAACCAGTCCATCCTGAGGATTACATCAAAACATATCATGCTGAGGTAGAAAATATTACATATAAATAGGTATCTTCTTATCTCAAGTGGATAATCCTTACATTGGAGAACACACTCTAATCAGATACAGAATGGGGTATCGAGTGACATGACACCATATAAATAATCTCTCTCTAGAATTATATCAGATATAAACAGGTGTGATGCACCTATGTCAAATAAATAAAATTACTAATATAGAGGATACTATAATAGTACCTCAAATATTAGAAGGTTTGATGCTCTTCTTTTCCATTATAAGCTTCACTTCATGTAACTGGCCTTTTTTGTAGACCTGAGTCATATTCTAACTACCCTGAGCATGCCAACTCTACTAGCATTGCAAGTCCTGAGTCTTATTACCTCTGCCTCAACCAACACCTCATCCTGAGCATTTGGTGGTATTTCAGATGCTTTACTAGTGAGATAATCCTAGTCTCACTCTAGAACATGGGATTGGTGTAGATCCCATCTCTCTAGGCACCAGTTCAAAATTCCTTCAAAAGCACTGGATATGCATCATCCTACCATAGCCTCTATATTCAACTAGATCTAGCATACACTGGGGTTTCGTATCCCCCAGCTTCCCACACTGGTGACATATGAGGAAACTGTCAGCATGAGATGTATGAATTTATCTACCCTCATGAGAAACCTCTAATAATCACTTCTTACAACAATAATAAACACTAACAAGTCTGGGTGCTAAACCTACCTAGGTACCACCATCAAATTCCCTCAAATTCCTCTCAATAATGAGGGCCTAGTTGACTATCTTCAAAATTGTAGTCTGCTGAAATAAATTACCCTATGATTGAATGGTGTATACCATCTTATCCTCAAATCACCTCATGGTCATGATATTTTCACCATATATGGTAAGTTAAAATCACTTCAACTCGGGGAAACAAGTATAATATTTCATGATAGACATGGATCCCTACTGAAAGTTTATACACTCTCTAGATCGGTCATCCCTTAATTATTTTGTAAATAATTAATCATAAAATTTCATCTATAAGTCCACCCAAATCATATCTCAATGTCAGTCTACTTGGTTAATGACATCCCACAATCATTTGGCAGAACCACATAGCATATAGACAGTGATATTGACCCTCCTCTCTAGAGGTGTTTATAGATTCTCGAAAATATAGAGCATAGACTTTTTCCATGACTCTTAGGCATGAGGTCCACTATCCAATGAGAATGTGAGAGGATACTACTATTGAAACCCCCAAGTCAACTCTTCCATAGTCGGGGCAGGTCGACCAATACCTTTCATAGACTGCATCATATGGAAAAATCCATCTCGAAATTGGGAATTAGTGCCATATCAAGAATAGAATGGAGGTATTACTAGTGTTTCAGGGCCCACCACCTCTAGTGTGTAATGCACCGACCCCAATTACCTAGAGTCAGTGCATTATTACATAACATTATCATGATAAAAGAAATCATGTCCTGAAAGACCGATTGGTTTAGTAGCCTCGGAAGTAATAGATACATACATAAGTTTTACATTACATCTTGAAATAAAAAAATAAAATTGTGTATACTTTTAACACAATCACATACCATAGACTATCCCTACAGGTCAGCATAATTTACTTCTTCACATCCTGGGAAAAATAAAACATAGAAAGGGGTGAGCTCAGGTGCTCACTAAGGATAACAATATAGAGGAAACTTTTATAAATAAGTAAAAACATTTAAGGTAATGTATAATACTAAAACACAAGCCTTTTAAACTTAAAAATTAGAATAATATGGAGAAGATAAATCAAATAATTTCATTTACTTAATCACATAGATATTTTACTAGTTGAATAATCACATGTAATATCAATAGAAAATTTCATAATGATGGAATTCATAATGCCGGACATCATAACCACATAGTCAAGGACTCTTGCCAAGAGTTCAAATAATATTTTGTCAAGGACTTATTCCAAGACACTAGTTTGTCTCATGATACCTACTGATGCATCAAGGATCTGTAGTGGGCTCCACCCATCACTTACTAAGTCCAATGGATTCCTCATATGAAAAGGTTTAAACATAACATAAACATTCCTATTAAAACTAGTATGAGAAATTTAAATAATTTAACCATAAACCATGAATGGAATAAAAATATCACATCCATAATGAAACATATCACAAAACATTCAATAAAATATGGAAGATTGTATTATAATAAATCAACTTCAAAAAGACGTAAAATCCAACAAAGGATGTTGGCATAGATGAAATCAAAACTATTTGAGAGAAATATCTGTTACTACTTGGAAATCATTTAAATGCCTTGTAATTTTAAAAGAAAATATTAATTTCTAAAATATTCTTATAAGCTTGTAAGGGAATCTTTGAAGGTGTTACAATGGCGGAAAATAGTTTCACCCACCATATAAGTTAAAAAAACATTCTTTCCTTAATTTTGTCGAGAAGGTCGTAAATGACCTTGTTTAAAAAATGATGGAAAGATTAATTTATAAACATATCATAAAAATTAAAACAATGGTATAAATGACTTTGAAACATAGTCTAGGTAATAGTAAAAAAAAATTGAAATACATTTTAAGAAACACAAATGTGGATGATAAAGAGTTCCCAGTAGATACTCACGTATAAACAACCTCGGATAATGAATAGATTGTATAATTAACCCTTACCTTGCACATTTACTTGATCAAGGCTATGTTAACCTCATGTATAATAGATAAATAATTGTTATTAAATTATACAAGAACCAAATACATAAATATGATATCATATAAGATCTTTTAATATTACTTTGTTAATAATATTTCAGTAGTATCATTGTTTCGGGTGTTAACTCATTCGTTTTCCTTTATATGCTTGGTAAAATAAGACATGTTTATTATGAATAGGATTTATTTTATTCACATACAGAATGATATTAAGTTCTTAAAAATTATTTTTAATCATAAAATGAAAATTATTCTTGAATAGTTATGATGGGGAATGAATCTCATCGTGTTCGTGGAGACGGTAATCCGTACGTATGCATGAGTGACAATACCATTATATAGATGGTGAAATCGTATGTAATTGGATGGTATATCATATATACAGAATCATTAACATTTTATGTTTATTATTTAAATTATTTATACTCATTATTATACCCATCCAAATACTGAAGCGTTTGAATAACAAACTACACCACGACGTGGAGACAATAAGTCGTACGTACGCATGTCTGGCGACTTATCATTCATATGATGGATAGAATAATGAATATGGTTATACCATACTTATAATAACATCACAGTATTTATAAGGTACTGGAGTTATTATTTTGGTATGGAAACAACATAGAAAGAGTAAGTGGAAGAAGAAAATAACTTTGAAAGAGGTGGTGAAATTATTACCTCTTCTTTGGGTGTTTCCTTTTGATTTGATCAAAAGGGCTCCTTTGGTTGGCTTTCTGATCAAAGTAAGGCATGTATGTCTAAGTGAGGGTAGTTGGTAGGATATTTGATTTGGGTTTGTCCGAGCCAATGGCTTTGGAGGAGTGATTTTGAGAGAAGGGGAAGTACACTTTTATAAGAGAGGTGAGGGTCACTTTAGGAAAAGCTTGAAATATCATTTTATTATACAATAATATTCAATTTATAATGGCTCAAAAATGATTTATGTCAAGGATAAGGTGGGGATGGGTCTAAAACCTCTCAACCAATAGGTTTTAGATAGGTTTAGGTCACTATATAAACCTTATCTTTTAGATTTAACTCTTAGTTAAATAGTTTAACTTTTACCATGAATTATTGTATTATTATAATAAATGTTTAATAAACTTACTATAAAAAACCAAGAGAACCCCAAATGGTTAATTATTAATATATATAACCTTATAAAATTCCTTTTTCCAAACCATAGTTTTTTAGAAATATTATATTAATTAATTATATAGTATTTGTTTTAAAAACTCATTTATGTCAATTTTGACACTATTTGGTATTTTGTTTTTGTGAAAATAATAACAACTTTATAACTTAGAAAAAAATTATTTAAACAACTATAAAATTTCATATTAACCTAGAAAATTAGTGGAATTCATTAAAAGTCTAAATTTATATTTATTTGAATATTTATAATATCAATTATTTCAATCTTTCATTAATATAGTAATTACTGCATTATCATTGTGTCATAGATAAATTTAATTATTTAATGTCTAAAAATTATAAATAAAATACCATTATGTAGGAAATCTTTTTATCTTTATAATTAATATTTATAGTCTAGTTTATCTTTTGTTTAACCCTATATTAAAAATGTTTTAGTTATAAAAATCTGAATTTAACACTTTTAACTCTTCTTAAAATAAAATAATAATAAATATCATAATCTAATACAAGTGGACCAAAAGGATCATATTTTATACCTAATTTTGATTTTGGTCAAGAAAAAACTTATCCAATATAATTAGAACATGTGTTATGGTAATTATAATACCATTTTTACCTTTAATTACCCTATTTACTTTTAACTGTGGTAAATAAAAGTCAAAAGTTACTATTCACCAAAAATTATTTTCATCTTATTAAACCACATTTTACATAATGATTCCAACCATTTTTCTCAGATTTTTGAAATTCAATTCACAGAAGTGATAAAATTACGTTTTATGCAAATTTGCAAATGCTCCTAGAAGGTGGGTAAAAGACGGTAAAAAGTTCAATAAAATTTTATATATCTAATATTATCATAAAATGACTCCAATGTATTAAATTGAACATATATAGGTATTATGTATCTTTTTTACCTAATAAAAATTTAAATAAAATAACTGATTAAATAAAAATCCGGTTTTAAACAATAACATAGTGATTTTCACTATTCATCAAAAATTACATGTTTTCAGAAAAATACCAAAAATTCACCCTAAGCTAATTATGATATTCCAAATCCAAAAATGACGTCCATTTTGAAAAATAAAATTTTAAAAATTTTAAAAATTTGTTATTACTATTCATAATGGCTAATTTGGTTGGTCATGCTTTGTTAAAACTCCAAGTTACGTACAGCGTAAGCTATTGCATTATTCAAAGGGAAACGTACTATGGAAGCTTGAGGTGTTACATTCTCCCCTCCTTCGAATAATTTCATCCTCGAAATTTCTATAATATTAATGCATAAAAAGATTTAGGTGGTTCTTCATTATAAGTTCCTCGGGTTTCTGCATTGCCTCTTCCATCTTATGATTTCTCCATAAAACTTTTACCAGACGAGTCGTCCGGTTTCTCAACACTTGTTCTTTGGTATCAAGAATTCTGATAGACTCTTTGCAATAAGACAGGTTGGGTTCCAGTTCTATTTCTTCATAGGTGAGTACATGTGTTGGGTCAGGCATGTATTTTCTCCATAGTGATACGTGGAACACATCATGAACTATGGAGAGACTTGGCGGAATTGCCAAACGATAAGCTATAACTCCAATTCTCTCATGAATTTTGAAAGGTCTGATGTATCTGGGACTTAATTTACCCTTCTTACAGAAACATATAACACCCTTCCATGGAGATACCTTCAAGAAAACATGATCTCCTACTTGAAATTTCAAATCCTTTTTTCGATTATCAGCATAAATATTTTGCCTACTTTGAGCTTCTTTAATGTGGGTTGGGATAACCTTCACCTTTTCCATTGTTTCCGCAACAAGTTCTGGGCCTATGAGTTTTCTTTCACCAACATCATCCCAACAAGTTGGTGTGCGACATCTCTTTCCATATAACACTTCATATGGTTCCATTTAAATACTTTAATAGAAGCTATTGTTATAGTAAAATTCTACTAGAGGTAAATATTGATCCCGCATACCTTGAAAGTCATGTGAGCAAGATCTCAACATGTCTTCTAAGGTTTGAATAGTCAATTCTATTTTTCCATTAGTTTGAGGGTGGTAGGAAGTTCTCAAACAAAGTTTAGTATCCAAGACCTTATGAAGACTTTTCCAGAATATAAAATGGGGGTCACGATCAGAAAAAATCGATAGGGTTACTTCATAAGTCTTACAACGTCATTAATATATACTCTTTCTAAACGTTTAAGTGGTAAATCTTCTCTTATAGCAAGAAAATGTGCTAACTTGGTAAGACGATCAACAATGACCCATATTGAAACATTCCTTCTAAGATTCCTTGGTAGTCCCATGACAAAGTCGATCATAATATCATCCCATTTCCACTCAGGTGTGGGAAGAGGTTGCATGACACCTCTAGGATGTTGTCTTCCAGCGTTCACTTGTTGAAAAACCATACATCTTGACACATAATCAGAAATCTCTCCCTTTATGTTATCCCACGAAAAATGTTCCTTCAAATCTCTATACATCTTAGCGCTGCCAGGGTGTATAGAGAAATTAGAGCTATGAGAATCATCCAACAATTCCCTTTTTAGATTAGGTATATCAGGAACACAAAGTCTCTTCCCAATTTTCAAAATCACATCTTCATATACAAATTTGATCAATCTCCCATCGTTCACAACTTTAATTTTCTTTGGAAACTCCTCATCATCAGTCTGAGAACTTTTTATCCTTTTTAGTAAAGATGGTTTAGCAACCATTTGAAAAAGTATTGATGTTTCACCTTCCATGATTATTCCCATATCCATATTTAATAGATCCATAGACATAAGATCCATTTCAAGTCTCATATTCTTTAAAACTCCATGATCCTTTCTACTCAAAGCATCTTCCACCTTATTTGCCTTCCCTGGGTGGTATTGTATGGTGCAATAATAATCTTTGAGTAGTTTAATCCATCGCCTTTGCTTCATGTTGAGTTCTTTCTATGAGAAAATATACTTCAAACTATTGTGATCAGTATATGTCTCACATTTTTCACCATAGATATAGTGTGTCTATATCTTCAAAGCAATGATTACAGCTTCTAACTCAAGATCATGAGTGGGAAAGTTTTTTTATGGATCTTTAGTTTTCATGATGTATAGGTAATAACTCAATCATTTTGCATAAGGACGCAACCAAGTCCTTTCTTTAAACCGTCACTATAAATAAAAAACCCATCATTCCCCGATGGTAGAGTCAAGATAGGAGCATTGAATAATATTCTCTTCAGTTCTTCAAAACATTATTCATGCTCTTTTGTCCAAAAAAAAATTGACCCCTTTACATGTGAGCTTGGATAATGGGTTTTCCAATCGGGAAAAATTCCAGATGAAAGACCAATAATAACCTATTAAACCAATAAAACTGCATACCTCAGTTATACTCATTGGTGCAAGCCATTATTCGATGGACTTGGTATTTGAAGGATCGACATAGATTCTATCCTTAGAGACAATTTTTCCAAGAAAATAAATTTCTTGATGCCAGAATTCACACTTTCTAAATATCCCTTATAATTTATTTCTTCTAAGGGTTTTTAGAATAGTGCGTAAGTGATTTTCATGATCTTCGTAGCTTTTTTAGTATACCAATATATCATCAATAAATACCACTACAAGGTCATCAAGATATTCCTTGAAAACTCTATTCATTAGATCCATGAAAATAGAGGGTGCATTAGTCAGTCCAAAAGTCATTACTGTAAACTCGTAATGCCCATACCTAGTTCGAAATGCTATTTTCAAAATGTCTTCCTTCTTCACACACATCCTATGATATCCAGATCGAAGGTCAATCTTTGAAAAATATTGAGCTCCATGAATTTGATCGAATAAATCATCAATGTGAGGTAGGGGATACTTTTTATTTATTGTTATAGCATTGATCTCCCTGTAGTCAATACACAACCACATATATCCATCTTTCTTCTTAACAAAAAGAACAAGGGCTCCCCATGGAGAAACACAAGGGAAAATAAATACTTTATTAATAAATTCCTATAGTTGTTTCTTTAGATACACTAATTCAATAGTGTCCATTCTATAAGGGGTCTTCAATATAAGCCTTGAACCAGGAATTAAATCAATGGAAAACTCAAATTCTCATTCTAGAGGATGTCTAGGTAAATCCTCTAGAAAAACATCAATATATTCTTTCACAATAGGTACATCCTCTATTTGAACATTCCTTTCCTCACCCATAGTTATTCCATTCTCTTCCTCCCCAATAATTGAATTTAGTTGAGCTACTGGGGGTGGATCTTGAGAAGAATCAGGTGGTGACATTTCTATTCTAAAGATAAGGTACTCCTTATCATCATCGAAAATTATAACCTCCTTCTTCTTAAAATAAATTTTCTCATCATAGTCTGAAGGCCAATCCATACCAAGGATTATATAAAATTCAATCACAGGTATGATGATGAGATCAGCAAATAAAGAATATTTATATGCCCTAATGGGTACATATTCACAAAACTTTGTTATAATGATACTTCCCTTAAGATTTTTGACTGACAACTTCCTTGTTAAATAAAATTGGAAATATCTAATTTTCTTAGCAAACTGGGAAGATATGAAATAATGCGATGATCCAGAATCAAATAAAGCATTGTCTAAACTTGAGGAAACCATTAAATTACCTACCACCATGTCTTTCATAGCTTCAACCTTAGAAATAATGATCGTATAAGCTTGTCCTTGATTTCTTGGCCTTTTCTAAGGTATGTTTCTTGGGTTATTAGGACATTCATTTACAAAATTCCCCATTTCTATATAATTGTAGCATTCAACATTGACAGCCTCTTTCTTTCCCTTGCAATCACGAGCTTGATGGGCTTTTCCACCACACTTGTAACATATTCCCATTCCCTTCAAGAAAGTACCGAGGTGTTTCTTCCCATATTTACCACAAGATAGAAATTCTACTTTTCCCTTCTTACCCTTATTTCCATTTCCATAGTGTTTAGTATATCTCTTATTCTCTTTCTTTTTATTAAATTCATAAGACTTAGGGAATTCCTTTTCTGTCTTGATAGCACATGAGACAATATCTTCGTATGAAGAGAAGGATTATGAGAATAATGCTCGATGGAGAAATCGTTTTAACCCACTAAAGAATCGATCAATTTTAATCATTGGGTTACGTATATAATTAGTTTCATGCCTTTCTAGCCTTGTAAAGTTATCCTCATACTTTGTGACATTCTCATCCTCCTTTTTACTCAGACTAAAAAATTATCTTTTCATATCTTCTCGATGGTCATGAGGAAAGTATTTTTCTAAGAAAATCTATTTAAACACCCTCTATTACATATTTGAAACTTCTTCATCTTCCTTTGTGTTTTGAATTAATGACCACCATTGATCTGCATATCCTGTGAGGCAATAAACTGCCATGACAACTTTTTCCCTTTCACTACTCCCTAAAGCATGAAATATTTTCTCTAAGGAACTTATCCATTGATCTGTTACAAATGGATATGCAGTCCCATTGATTATTAGTGGTTTTTTTCTAATGAAGTGGTCTAACATTGATCCTCTGCATTGTAGATCAGAGTGCTCCAAATGGGTGAGGTTGTTATTCATAACCTGAGTGAGTTGTCCTAGTATGGTGATAAGTTGATCAGCACCAGTTTCATCACTATCTCCACTATGATTATCTTGAGTAGGAGGTAAATCCCTACATGGATTACGTGCATTGATACAGTTTCCATTCCTTCCACTAGGTGCCATTTCTAAACAATGGCATACATTAGATTAGTTTATGAATCATAATACATAATTCCAAACTTGTAAAACACATAAAATAAATTGAAGAGTTTATTTATATAATCCATAATCATAAAAATGTTTTCTTTGAGGAGGTATATACTAATAAATCATTCATATTGGTTTGTAAATAAAATGTGAATTATCCTAAGAATATCCCCTCAGGAGTTTCATAACCAAGAGTAAAGCAAGACCCGTTGTCGTATACCACGATACCCCGGGTCAAGCCCAAAACTCCTTTTTAGAGTTTTCACTCCTAGGTATATCTGTGCCTGATCCGCCTCTACCTTCTCGTATCTAGACAGGGATGTATTGCTTGAAAAACTCACAAAATATCCACATTACCAAAATTCCAGTAATTTCTTCTATATTAATCCTCAAAGTCTATCTTCAGGTAATATTCTCTAATCAAGGTTTTTCTAAATCTATATTTCAAGGTTTGTAATAAAATTCTTTTGATACCAACTATAACACCCTGACCTGAGTTACCTAGAGTCAGTGCATTATTACATAACATTATCATGATAAAAGGAATCATGTCCCGAAAGACCGACCAGTTTATTGGCCTTGGTAGTACTAGATATATACATAAGTTTTACATTACATCCTGAAATAAAAATACAACATTGTGTCTCCTTTTAACAAAATCATCTCCCTTTGACTATCCCTATAGGTCAGTCATAATTTACTTCTTCGCATCCTAGGAAAAATAAAACATAGAAAGGATTGAACTCAGGTGCTCAGTAAGGATAACAATATAGAAGAAACTTTCATAAATAAGCATAAACATTTAAGGAAAAGTATAAGACTAAAACACAAGCATTTTAAACTTAAACATGATCATAATATTAAAAATATAAATAAAATAATTACATTTACTTATTCACATGGACATTCTACTAGTTGAATAATCACATGTAATATCAATATCCAATTTCATAATGATAGAATGCATAATGTTGAACATCATAACCACATGGTCAAGGGATCATGCTAAGACTACAAATAAGATTCTGTAAAGGCCTTATTCCAAGACACTATTTTGTCTCATGAGACCTACCGATGCATCGAGGAGCTCTAGCGGGCTCCACCTGTCACTTACTAAGTCCAATGCATTCCACATATGAAAAGGTTGAAACATAACATAAGCATTCATATTAAAACTAGCATAATAAATGTCAATACTTTAACCACAAACCATGAATGAAATAAAAATATCACATCCATAGTCAAACATATCACAAAACCTTCAATACAATATAAAAGATTGTATCATAATAAATCAACTTTAAACAAGCATAAAATCCAACAAAGTATGTTGACATAGATGAAATCAAAACTATTTGAGAGAAATATCTATTTCTATTTTAAAATCAATTAAAAGTTCTATAATTTTAAAAGAAAACATTTAATTTGAAAATATTATTATAATATTGTAAGGTAAGCTTCGAAGGTATTACAAAGGCGGAAAATTTCCACACCCACCATATAAGTTAAAAAACATTCTTTTCTTAATTTTTTCGAAAAGGTCGTAGAGGACCTTGTTTGGAAAATGATGGAAATATTCTTTATAAACATATCATAAAAAGTAAAAAAAGGGTATAAATGACATTAACCCATAGTCTAGGAAATAGTAAAAAAAATTGAAATACATTTTAAGAAACACAGATGTGGGTGATAAGGCGGTCCCAGTAGATACTCACGTATAAACAACCTCAGATAATGAAGAGATTGTAGAATTAACCATTACCTTGTACTTTTCCTTGATCAAGGGTATGTTAAAATCCTTTATAATAGTTAAATAATTGCCATTAAATTATATAAGAACAAAATACAGAAATATGATATCATATATAATCTTATAATATTGCTTTGTTAATAATATTTCAGTAGTATAGTTGTTTCAAGTGTTAACTGATTCGTTTTCCTTTATATGATTGGTTACGTAAGCCATGTTTGTTATGGATAGGATGTATTTGATTCATATAAATAATGATATTAAGTTCTAAAAACAATATTTTTAATCATAAAATGAAAATTATTCTTCAATGGTTACAATGGGGAATGAGTCTCATCGCGTTCGTGGAGACGGTAATCCGTACGTAGGTACGAGCAACAACACCATTATATTGATGGTGAAATCATATGTAATTTTATATTATATCATATATAAAGAATAATTAACATTTTATATTTATTATTTATATCACTTATACTCAATATTATACCACTAGTGCAGAAAAAAAATTTTACGTCATCATTTTTTGACGTCGGTTATATATAACTGACGTGATAATCTATGAAACATGGTTTTTTACGTCGGTTATTTTAATAACCGATGTTATAAATCGAGCACATTTGTTTTTTACGTCGGTTATAAATTAACCGACATAAAAAACCAAAGCCCAGGGGAATTTTACGTCAGTTATTTAATAACCGACGTAAAAAATGAGATATCGACGAGTTTTTTACGTCGGTTATTTTATAACTGACGTAAAAAACGCGTCTTCTGAGACCTTTTGGACGTCGGTTATTTTATAACCGACGTAACAAAACAATCTGTGGAAGTTTTTATGTCGGTTATACAATAACCGACGTAAAAAACTGTGATTTCTGATGTATTATTTACTTCGGTTATTCCATAACCGACGTAAAAAACCAACACGCGGATTTTATAACATCGGTTATAAAATAACCGACGTAAAAAAAGTCGTATGTGATACATTTATAACGTCGGTTATTATAATAACCGACGTTATAAATGTAAAAAAATAGTTTATAATGTTGGTTATTAAATAACTGATGTTATAAAACATTTAAAAAATTAACAAGCCGTGTGGACTGTCATTTACGATTTTTCGATCGAATGTCCGACGGCTCGTCTCTCTCGCACGGTAAACCCTAATTGGCTCGTCGATCTAGCTGCATTAAACACATTTTTCCTTCATATTTTATCATCCTTACTCTCCTCAGATCTATCATCTCAACTCACAACACTCAAGTAAGCTTCCACGAATTTATTTCATTTGTTTTTTTTTCGGATAGTCTATATTTCTGTTTTGCATTTTTTGTGTTTAAACTAGGTAAGATTCTTCCATATCCAAATACATAAAAACCCATTTGAGGTGGTAACTTGGAACAACAAGATACACATAATTAAAACAATAATACTATGAGAAAATGTTAAAGTCCACCATCCTCATTCTCATACAGAACCGCTCAACACACATTTACCCTAGACGACACTTGTCATGTCATTAATCATCCACTTTCCCTATATGGTTCTCATAACCACACACATGGTCCTATAACCACCATCTTACCATTTTTAGAACTTCTATTGTATAAATAATTACCTATAGAACCTCAAACTCAATCATCACAATGTACTCGATGCTTCTACCACCCCATTGTTCTCAAACATCCACAAGAATACCATATTACATTGGCATCCAACATTCCTTGAAAATCAACTAGAATGGACATACATATACCTTCCAAACATCAACTAAATACAAATTGGTTCTTACCCAACATCTGAACCCATTCCAAAACTAGATTTATCATTTAATAACATCAAATAGAGTTGGACTACAACACACTACATGTATTTATTTTAACTAGTTGAGGAGAGACATCACTGACCAAATCATCATAGAAACACCAAACATTACTTTTGGCATGTACCTACTTAGCTATGATACCTTCTAACTAAAGTCACATAATCACCACCTAAATTAACCTAGTTGAGTCCATACCTGACTCTATAAAATATTCCAACACCGCTCCTCCATTTCCTGTAACCTTCATCATTCCTCATTTCCCTATCAACACCTATGACATTATTACCTCAAATCACTTTTTTTAACGACACTAAGCCCAATTCAATTGCTTTTCTCAATTAAACACCATATTTGTGCTCAATTCAATTTCTTATGTTTATCCTCTTTTATATGAGAATCTATTATACATATAATGTAATGGTTATTGACCTCTATATCCCTTCGATGCATCGCTATGTCTCATGATTCCAAATAAAAATGGCTTCTACTGAGGGGTGGGGGTGCTGTCTGGAGGGGTGGGGTGCTTTCCAGGGGGTGGGGGGCTATCTAAAGGGTTGGGGCGTCCATTGGGGTATCCAAGGGGGTAGGGGGTGGGGGTGGTGTCCAGGAGGGGTGGGGGTGCTGTCAAGAGGGGTGGGGGCTGTCCAGGGGGTGGGGGCTGTCTAGAGGGTTGGGGGTGTCCAAGGGGGTGTCCAAGGGGGTAGGGGGTGGGGGGTGGTGTCCAGAAGGGGTGGGGGTGCTGTCAAGAGGGGTGTGGGGTTTTCTGGAGGGTTGGGGGTGTCCAAGGGGGGTCCAAGGGGGTGGGTGGATGTGGGGGGTTGTCCAAGGGGGTGGGGGCCTGTCGAGAGGGTTTTGGGGGTTGTCCGGGGGGTGGGGGTGCTGTCAAGAGGGGTGGGTGGCTGTCCGGAGGTTTGGGGGGTGTCTAGGGGGTCCAAGGGGGTGGGTGGGTGTGGGGGGTTATCCAAGGGGGTGGGGGCCTGTCCCGAGGGTTTTGGGGGTTGTCCGGGGGGTGGGGGTGATTCTCAGGTTTACTCCATTTTCTCCAATTTTCTATCAACCATGTAGGCGCCATGGTTTTCTTTCATTCAATGGAATTTAAAATTGTTATATCTAACTATATTTTGTTTTAAAAATAATATTCAAGCATATTTTTTTAAATACCCATAGATTTGTTTTATATTTCAAAATTGTTTTACATTCAAATTATGATTTTTTTCATATAAACATATATTTGTCTTATCTTAAAAGTATATATATTTTTGATATTTGTTATAGGTAATAATGAGTTGAAGTTGGATTATAGCACATCGAATGAGCAATGAATTTGAGGAAGGTGTTGATGCCTTTTTGGAATTTTCTAAACGAAATGTTCCAAGTAGTGACATTTTTTTCTGTCCATTCCTGAAATGTTTGAATATGAAGAAGTTGAAAAGTAAAGAGATAAAAGATCATCTGATTTGTCATGGTTTTAATCCGAGTTACAGCCCTTGGATTTGGTATGGTGAAACTGGACAGAATGTCACTGATGATGATGATTTGCAAGATGGTAACTCCAATGGAATTGAAAAAATGATTTGCGATATTGTAGTAGAACAAATTGAGATAGAACCGACAGTTGCACGTCTATATGGTGATGCTGAAAAACCATTATATCCTGGTTGTACAGATTTTACGGTTTTTTCTGCGGTGTTAAGATTGATTAACCTAAAGTCGAAACATGGATGGAGTGACAGAATTTTTACAGAACTGTTACAATTGATGAAATACATTCTTCCACAAGATAATGATCTTCCAGATTCACATTACAAATCCAAGAAAATATTATGCCTGATGGGATTGGGATACAAGAAAATACATGCCTGTCTGAATGAATGCATTATATATAGGAAGGAATATGAATTTCTGTTAGAGTGTCCTAAATGTGGGACATCACGGTATAAGGTGAAAGAAAAATCGCAGGGTGATGTAGAGATTACAAATCTCCCTTCAAAGGTATTTTGGTATCTTCCTATAATTCATCATTTCAAACATTTATTTGCTAATTCACATGATGCAAAAAGGTTAAGATGGCATGATGATGAGCGGGTATCTGATGGAAAAATACGTCATTCAGCTGATTTTCCATAATGGAAGAAAATTGATGCACAATATTCTACATTTGGAAATGAAATTAGAAATCTCAGACTAGGGTTGTGCACAGATGGAATGAATCCATACCGAACCCTCAGTAGCACACATAGTTCATGGCCTGTTTTATTGGTAATTTACAACCTCTATCCTGAAGTTTGTATGATGTGAAAATATGTCATGTTGAGTATAATGATCTCTGGTCCAAAGAAACCCGGAAATGATATTGATGTTTACTTGTCACCATTGATTGATGATTTGAAACTACTATGGGCTGATGGTATTAGGGTGTATGATTCTTATAAAATGGAATATTTTCAATTGCATGCAGTGCTTATTTTCACTATACATGACTTCCCAGCATATGGAAATTTATTTGGATACAATGTTAAAGGGCATAAAGAATGTCCAATTTGCGAACAACAGACGTCATATTGTCAATTGCATCATGGGAGGAAAATAGTGTACATGGGTCATCGAAAGTTTTTGCCTATGGATCACCCTTATAGAAGACTAAAAAATGAATTCAATGGCTCACAAGAATTTAATACTACTCCAAAACCTTTATCCCCTGATCTTTATTTTGAGAGGGTGAAAAACCTTGATGTGACATTGGGAAAGACATATAAATCTGGTAATGAAAGACATATTTGGAAGAAAAGGTCAATATTTTTTGAGCTAACATATTGGAGTTATCATGAAGTTAAATATAATATTGATGTCATGCACGTGGAGAAGAATATCTGTGATTGTTTGATTGGAACATTGTTAGATATTAAAGGAAATACAAAAGATAGGTTGAATGCAAGATTAGACTTACTATCAATGGGAATACGTTTGGAGTTAGCTCCCACTCCTAAAGGAAGACGAACATTTCTTCCCCTGGCTTGTCATACATTATCGAAGAGGGAGAAAATTAGCTTCTGTCAGTGTCTTCATTATATCAAAGTGCCTCAAGGTTATTCTTCTAATATAAAAAATTTTGTCTCATTGAAGGACTTGAAGTTTATAGGTATGAAATCACATGATTGTCACGTCATGATGCAACAAATTCTACCAGTTGAATTGTGTGGAATATTTCCCATTCATTTCAGAAAGACTATAATGAAGTTGTGTTATTTTTTCAATTCAATTTGTAACAAGGAGATTGATGTGAATGCTTTGAACATTTTGGAAAAGGATGCAATTTTTATACTTTGTCAATTGGAAATTTATTTTCCTCCAACTTTTTTTGATATAATGGTGCATTTAATGATTCATCTGGTTCGAGAAATAAAGCTTTGTGGACCTGTATATCTTCGTTGGATGTATCATTTTGAAAGGTATATGAAAATATTAAAGGGGTATGTTAAAAATCCATATCGACCTGAAGCCTCCATTATTGAAAAGTATATTTCTGAGGAGGTAGCAGAGTTTTGTACGAGCTACTTGGCTACGGCGCAACACATAGGTTTGCCTCCATCTCACCATGAACGAGTTAATAATGAGGGAAAGGGGATTCGTGGCTTGAAAGTAAAATCATTGTCAGCTGAACAGATGAAGAAGTTAGAATCATACATCTTGAATAACATAGCTGATGCTCAACCGTATATCACATTGCATATTAATGAGTTGAAACAATGTCATCCAAAGAAGAAAGAAATGTATATTTTGAATGAGCACAACAAAACTTTTTTGTCATGTATTAAAAAGACATTGCTTGGTAGATCAGATGTATCAGAGACATTAAAATGGATAGTGGGTGGTCCATGTTTAAATGTGATAACATGGTCCGGTTATGACATTAATGGTTATACATTTCATACGAAAGCTCAGTACAACAGAAGTGCAGTTCAAAATAGTGGTGTATTGGTGTTTGCATAAGCAATGCATTTTTCGAGTGCTAAGGACAAAAACCCAATTTCTGCATCAAGTGCATATTATGGAGTGATTGAACACATATGGGAGGTTGATTACTTTAAAATTAAAGTTCTTGTTTTTAACTGTAAATGGTTTATCGGTAACAACAGTGTCAGACACGATGAATTTGGAATGACACTTGTTAATCTGAATATATTGGAAGACACAACTGATTCTTTTATAATGGAAACACATGCAAAACAAATTTTCTATGTAGTAGATCAATCTGATATGCAGTGGGCTGTTGTTTTACAAGGGAAAAAACAATATGTTGGTGAGGATGAACTTGATGAAGATGCTGATTTATGTGAGATCCCTACTTCCATGGAAAGATTAACAGAACATAATGATGAATATGTTGAAGACATGGTTTGTGCCATAAGGAACGATCACGAAGAAGGAATTTGGGAAATCAATCCATTTGTACATTCCTAAAATTACCGGTAAAATATGTTCATTTCTTGTTTACATTTATTTTTTTCATAAATGATAGATATTGTTAGTTTTTTATTTATTAAAACATGTTTTAAAAAAAATAAGTATAAGTTTTTGTTTGTTTTAAGTTTGTTTAGTTTACATTATCATGTTTATAACCATTAAATGAATTATATATCTATTATTTTTGTTCAGTGACAATTACTTTACCATGTTTACCATGTTTACCATGTTTACCATGTTTACCAAGTTTACCATCTTGACCATCTTGACCATCTTGGCCATCTTTACCATATTTACCATTGTTTAACATGCTTTCCATATTACCAATGTTTACTATTACGTAACTTAGTACACTTTTCTATTTTCTAATTACAGTAGTATTAAAATATTTTAATTTGTATATTTGTGAACTGACGTTTGTTTTTTTGATTTGAAGGATAATGACAGATCATTGAGTTGATCAACCACATGATTCTGGAGATGAGCATATTGCTGGTCATACCTCTGGGGATGAACATTCACATGCTCCAATTACGACAAAGTGTTCAAAGGTTGGTAAACGTGGGTGCACGCGTTTACCAAAATTATCAGTTGCCCGTACGCAGGATCAAAGGATAGTCATTGAGTTTGATGATGATGATATTTCTAGAGGTCCGAATGCGAAAGATTTTAAGAGTTTTGTAGTAACTCAGGCCAAGAGAAAAGTAAGCATTCTGTATGATGATTGGAGAAGTGTGGATAAAGCGATAACCTCTCAGTTGTGGGAGACGATTCTGGTAAGATCTTTTGTCATTGTTTGACTATTCTTTTAATGTTTCTAGTATATATAATATTTTTAACCTCTTCTTTATCAGATGACATTTGATATTCCTGACACAGGAGGAGTCAAGAAGAAATGCTTATCGTTGGATTCCAGGATATGGAGGGATTTCAAATCAACCCTCTCATCTGATTTCATTTATGGTCATAGGAGTTATGACAATCCATGTCGTATATATCCTTTTATAGATGAAGACACATGGAGATAGTTTTTTGAAAGTAGAATAAAAGAGTCATTTCTGGTAAGGGAAATGTAAACTTTTATAAACTTTATTATATAAATGATTTTATTAATGTTTTGTTAATGATTTCTTATTCTTAAATTACAGCAAACAAGGAAATCTCATCAGGAGATCCAATCTAAAAATGTATACCCTCATAGTTTATCTCGGGGAGGGTATGCATTATTGGAAGAACAAATGATGGCGGAAAAATTTCAACAACTAAGAGCTGAGTCTTCAAGATCTGGAGAGGTGGCCCCTCCATCCCCTCCATCTAGACATGAAAAATGGAATAGAGCTCGGAAGGGAAAAAAAGGGCAATATCTTTTGGATGAATCGAGAATCATAGCTGAGAGGATCGTAAGATATTTATTTTATTTATTTAAGTTAACTATTCTCTTCATATAATTTAAATCATTACAGAAATGTTAAATTAATTAATATAGGACTCTCTTGAGGAGCAGAGTTCACAGGGGACATTTACAGCTACTGGGAGGGAAGATATTTTATCTGTAGCATTGGGAAGGCCCGAACATCCTGGTCGTGTAAGAGGATATCCGGCAGGTGTATCGGTAAGAAAAGTGTTGCCATGTTCTTCAACTTCTAACGTTTAGGGGGTTTATAAAAAAAATAGAATCCTTTGAGGCTGAAGTTCATAATATTAATGTGACGATGGAGGACAAGATTAGAGCGTCGGTGCATTCTATGTTTGCTAAAATGAAAAGACAATTTCAGACTGCAGCTCCCACTCCTCCACCTCCCCATGCAGACCCCATTATTTATCCACCACCTCCGCCAGTAGCTTCCACTCCCCCACCTCAGCCTGCGGACCCCATTTTTTATCCTACTCCTCCGCCGCAGATTCCTACTTATTGCGAGTTGTGTGTTGATGATTCTCAACATCATATAGTATCATATGGGTTGGTATATTGTATAGGAGATATAGTTCATCATCAACAATTAGAGGTATAGAATCAGAGGGTCACTGTACAGGATATTATAGATAGATCAGCTAGGGTACCAATACCTACAGATGAGGTGGCGACAGTTGGACAGAGTATTGGCCATTTTTTAATTTGGCCATCCAGACTTCTTCAACTCATTACCATAGAGGTATGAATGTTATATCTTTTATTTTATTTTTTTATTAAAGTTTTTTAATAATTTGAAAACTAATATATTTTTCAATTTATTTTTATAGGAATACTTCAAAGGGAAAGAAATACTGTATAGAAAACAACAAAGACAAATGGATATGACATCAGATACAGATTCTAGTAGTCTTGACAGATTTTCAAGATATTCAAATTTGTTGGTAGGTCATTATGAGTTTCCAATGGAAGCTCATATTTGTGGACGTGAAATAAATGTGGGGATTATGAAAATTGATATCATGGAGCTTGTTACTAGAGATAAGTTGGGCATCAACGTGGTGAAAATTTTTTCCATGTAATTCTTAACACCTTGTCCCTACGTTATATTTATTAAAAATGTATACTTATGTATGTTTTGTATTAAGTATCTTTATAAAATTTGTAAGAGGAATGATCTGACAGATGTATATGGATTCATGGACCCGCAATTGATTTCCCCTGAAGCATGTGCATTGAATGAGGAACAAAGAATGGTTTATATAGCTGAAAGACTTGAAAAGAATATAGTCACACAATGTTGGATGATGCCTTTTTGTGAGAGGTATAAAACACATTTCTCTCAAAGAGTTAATTATCTTTTAACATAAAAAACCACTAACGTTAAATTTTCTTTTATCAGTGATCATTGGATATTAGGGGTTTTTTTCCCAAGGGAGAAAGCACTTTATTGGATATGATTTGTCCATGATGATGTGCGGGAAAGTTTTAAGAATATATTGGAAAAGTAAGTTTCAATTTCTCAATAGTTTCATATATTATAATGAATTTTAAATTTACCCCATTCATATTATTTTCTAACAGTGCATGGGCCTACTTTTGAAAAAACACAAAGAAAAAGAGTGCAAAAATCAAATATGTAAAGGCAAAGGTAAATATCCATTTATAATTTGTAATTTCTGATTTATTACATAAAAATAATATATTTAATTTACACTCGTTCAAAAATAATTGTCATGAACAACAAGGCATCATCGAATGAGGATATTATATGTTAAGATTTATGTATGAAATAATAACAACTGGGACAGTTGTGAATTTTTACCTGGTACGATTTCCTCTTAAACTTTGCCATAATATTTCAATTTGATTTATTCATTATACACGTTAACTACTTTCCTTTTCATTTGTATCTTTTTGATGACACTCAACCCTATAATGTTGAAGACATAAAACACTTACAAGTGGAGTGGTCAAATTATTTTACAAGTTTGATTAAATTTTAGTTGTTTGTAATGTAAAATGTATTTTTGAATATTGTCATTGTAATTGTGTATTTGGTAGTTGTTTAGGTTGTATTTTGTTTTTTTTTTATGTTTACAGTGTAAGATTTGAATGTTATATATGTGAATGTTTAATTTTGATCTACTTCTTGTTTGTTCTACTTATGATGGTTTTTCTGGTATGGATTTTGGTCTGTGGGGAGGGGTTACAAGGGTGTGGGGGTGTGTTCAGTGGGGTTAGGGGTGTCCAGGGGTCTTGGAGGGCTGTCCGGTGGGGTGGGGGGTAGACCAGGGGAGTGGGAGGGCTGTCCAGGGGTGTGGGAGGGTTGTCCAAGGGGTTGGGGGTATACATGAGGGTGGGGGTTGTCCAAGGGTGTTTGGGGATTTCCAGGGGTGTGGTGGGGGCTCTAATGGGGTGGGGGCTGTCAAGTGGGGTGAGAGGGTGTTGTTCAGGAGGGTGGGGTTGTCGAGGGGTGTTTGGGGATGTCCAGGGTGTCGGGGGCAGTCCAGGGGTGTGGTGGGGGCTCCAATGGGGTGGGGGAGGGCTATCCAGGGGGTATACATGAGGGTGGGGAGGGGTTCCAAGGGTGTGGGGGTGTGTTCAGTGGGGTTGGGGGTGTCCAGGTGTCTGGGGGACTGTCCGGTGGGGTGGGAGGGCTGTCCAGGGGTGTGGGAGGGTTGTCCAGGGGGTGGGGGGTATACATGAGGGTGGGGGGGTTGTCCAGTGGTTTTTGGGGCTTTCCATGGGTGTGGTGGGGGCTCCAATGGGGTGGGGGCTGTCAAGTGGGGTGAGGGGGTGTTGTTCAGAAGGGTGGGGTTGTCGAGGGGTGTTTGGGGCTATCCAGGGGGTCGAGTGGCAGTCGAGGGGTGTGGTGGGGGCTCCAATGGGGTGGGGGAGGGCTGTCCAGGGGGTATACATGAGGGTGGGCACTACAATGGGGTGGGGGAGGGCTGTCCATGGGGTATACATGAGGGTGGGGGCTGTCTAGTGGGGTAAGTTTTATATGTTATCAATGTAAATGTTTAAATTTGATCTCCTTCTGTTTTTGTGGTACGATTTCTGGATTTGTTTTCTGGTTTATTCTGGGGGAGAGCAGATGACTGCATTCTATTTTTTTTAAAAAAAATTGGTTTATCACGTCGGTTATTTCATAACCGTCGTGATAAAAGGCCTAGGAAATGGTTGATCACATCGGTTATTAAATAACCGATGTGTTAAAAGGCCTGGGAAATGGTTTATCACGTCGGTTATTTATTAACCGACGTGAGAAACCCCCCCGGACTATTTTATCACGTCAGTTATATAATAACCGACGTGATAAACCTTCTCCTAGTAGTTTATCACGTCGGTTAATTAAAAACCAACGTGAAACACGGGGGGGATGGGTTTATAACGTCGGTTATTATATAACCGACGTGATAAACCCCCCCCCCCCCCCGGTTTATCACGGCGGTTATAAAATAACCGACACTCTAAACCAGTTCGGGGGGGTTTATCACGTCGGTTATTTATTAACTAACATGATAAACTATTTCCCAGGCCTTTATTCACGTCGGTTACTTCATAACCGACGTTATAAACCCTTCTTGTTTTCTTTATCATGTCGTTTATAAAATAACCGACGTGATAAGCATCACGATATTATGTTTTTGACGTCGGTTTTTAAATAACCGATGTAAAAACCGTTATTTATAATGTCTCCCGTATTAATGTTGGCTAGAAACCGACATAAAAAATGAAAAATAACCGACGTAAAAAATGTTTTCTGCACTAGTGTACCCATCCAAACAATGAAGTGTTTGAATAAAAAACTGCACCACGACGTGGAGATGGTAAGTCATATGTACGCACATGTGGTGACTTTTCATTCATAGGACTGGTAGAATAATGATTATGGTTGTACCATACTTATAATAACCTCATAGTATGTATAAGGTACTGGAATTATTATTTTGGTATGGAAACAACAAATAAAGAGGAAGTGGAAAAAGAAAAGAACTTTGAAAGAGGTGGTGAAATTATTACCTCTTCTTCGGGGGTTTACTTTTGAGTTGATCAAAAGGAATCTTTTGGTTGTATTTCTGATCAAATTAAGGCCTCTAGGTCTATTTTAGGGTAGTTGTGAGGATATTTGATCATGGTTTGGTCGAGCCAAATTGCTTTGGAGGCGTGATTTTGAGAGAAGGGGAAGTACCCTTTTATAAGAGAGGTGAGGGTTACTTTAGGAAAATCATAAAATATTATTTTAATATACAATTATATTTGGTTTGTAATGGCTCAAAAATGATTTATGTATAGGATAAGGTGGGGATGTGTCAAAAATCTTTCAACCAATAGGTTTTAGACAGGTTTAGTTCACCATAATAACCATATCTTTTAGATTTAACTCTTAGTTAAATAGTTTAACTTTTACCATGTATTCTTGTATTATTATAATAAATGGTTAATAAACTTACTATAAAAATCCAAAAGAAACCCAAATGGTTCATTATTAATATATATAACCTTAAATAAGTCCTTTGGCTGAACCTTATATTTTTAGGAATATTATATCAATTAATAATATAGTATTTTTTAAAAAACTCATTTATGTAAATTTTTACACTATTTGGTAATTTGTTTTTTTGAAAGTCATAAAAGCTTTATAACATCAAAAAAAAATATTTAATCAACCCTAACATGTCATATTAATCTATAAAATTAGTTTAATTCATCAAAAGTCTAAATTTATATTTATTTGGATATTTATATTATCAATTATTTTAATCTTTAATTAATAAGATAATTACTACATAATCATTGTGTCATAAATAAATTTAATTATTTAATGTCTAAAAATTATAAATAAAATAACATTATGTAGGAAATAGTTTTATATTTATAATTAATATTTATAGTTTAATTTATCTTATGTGTAACCCTATATTAAAAATGTTTTAGTTATGAAAATTTGAATTTAACACTTTTAACTCTTCTTTAAATAAAATAATAATAAATGTCCTAATCTAATCCAATTGAACCAAAAGATCATATTTTATTCCTAATGTTTATTATGGTCTAAAAAAACTTATCCAATAGAATTAGGACATGTGTTGGGGTAATTATAATATCATTTTTACCTTTAATTACCATATTTACTTTTAATAGTGGTAAATAAAAGTCAAAAGTTACTATTCATAAAAAATTATTTTCATATTATTGAACAACATTTTACTTACTAATGTCAACTATGTGTCTTGGGTTTTTGAAATTCAATTCACATAAGCGGTAAAATTATGTTTTATGAAAATTTGCAAATGCGCCTAGAAGGTGGGTAAAAGATGGTAAAAAGTTCAATAAAATTTTATATATCTAATATTATTATAAAATTAATACAATGAATTAAATTGAAAATATATAGGTATTATGTATCTATTTTTACCTAATATAAATTTAAATAAAATAACTAATTAAATAAAAATTCATTTTTAAACAATAACGTAGTGTTTTTCACGATTCCTCAAAAATTGAAAGTTTTCATAAAAATACCAAAAAATCACCCTAAGATAATTTTGATGTTGTGAATCTAGAAATGAAGTCCATTTTGAAAAATAAAATTTATAAAATTTCAATAAGTGGGTATTATTATTCATAACGGCTAGTTTGATTGGTCATGGTGTGTTAAAACTCCAAGTTACGTACAATGCAAGATATTGCATTATTCAAAGGGAAACGTACCATGAAAGCTTGGGGTGTTACATAGTGTGTGGTTATAAAGGCCATACTAGAATATGACTTGAGGATTTTGTGGTGGCATGACTCTATAATGTAAAACGCATGCCTCAGAAAATAATTAGTAGTTGAAAAGATCATAGATAGATAAAAGTATTGGCACATAGTCGTCTTATAAAATAGGTTCCACCTCTCTATATGATCTAAAATCTAGGTCTAGGTGGTAAGGAAACCACATAATAGTCCACAATAATTTAATAGACACTCTACACTACCCACAAGTAAGGATAGGTTTGGGTCTAGGTCTTATATCAAGATATAGGTTCTAGTATATGGAGTGTCAATTTCAACATATAGAGGAAAACACTCTTTAATTTTCAATTGTAATCCACATTTATCGGTAACCATTTTATTAAAAAAATTAAATTCATTATATTTTATAGTATTTTATATATAAATATATATATCATTGTCTAGTTAGATGCATCTCTATTTCCAATTTATAAAATTCATACTTATTATAAATTGTAATTGGAACATCATTTAACTGCAACTCGACCTTTGCATACAGTATCAAGATCTAATAGGTGATAAGAAATTCTTTGATTGCCTGGACTACCATTCAGGATTTACAGAAGTAATTTCTCCTTATATCACATTTTGCATTCAAGTAACCTAATCAACATATGTTAATGTGGTCCATGGAACCAACAGGTCTAGAACCCACAACATCATAAAAGTATCCAATTAAGGTGTCATTGTCAATCTATACTAGAAAACACCTTTTAGATTTACATAGGAACTTTAATTAATCCAGTTATATTATCCCTACAAGAAATTGTATGACATTTCAATATAAAATAATCTAGGCACTAAACTATATGCAACAAGAAAATGCAAAACAGAAAGTAGGAGTGTCATGGAAAAATGCATGGCATATTATTTCTAATGTGCTTGTAATGATGCATGAGATGGTAACCCCTTTTCATACCATTCTATGGAATGGATTCCATATCAATAGCATCAACATTAACAATATCACAAAGCATGTTCATCACTCAATGATGAAAATGTATCAACTGTAATAGGCATAATCCAATAACAGTAATAACCCATCCTAGGTAATTTGGGTTTCCTCTGTACATGGTTTAGATACTCCCCTGAAAAGTCTCATTACCAAATTCCATTACATCCTAGTCTTCTGTATAATACTCAAATATTAAGACAAAAGGAAAAGAGGCTCTCATACCACGTTGTAATGTCCCGACCCAGAGTCCACTTAACTAAGGCCCTAAGCTGGTGGGTCATATGGCCTCAAGAACACCACCCCATACACCAAATACTTATAACTAGTAGTTAGGGTCTATAGTTGTATGGTGAAGACTATACCCTCATATCAGAGTGGTGTGGTAGATATAATAAACAAACAAAAGTAATAGAATCCTAATTGAACAAATGGAACAGTGGAAAGAAAATACAATATAAATTTTATAAAGCATAAATAACTTAACAACAATAATAATAATAAAATCCCATAATATAAGTCATATACAATTATATCATGCCATTCTAATATACAAAAAAATGAAACAGGGGATACAAGGGATGGGCATATACAACATGTTGTACAAAAATACGAAAAATTCCAAAAGACGGCCCCGCTACCATCACAAGAATATTCTTGCTCCTCTTCCCTTATGTTCAAAGATATAAGTAAAATAAATCAAGCATATTTAGTAGTTCTATTACCCTTATCTATAACTACAAACATGAATTCTACTCTGTTAGCAAAGGTGGCCCAAGTAGGGTGTGATATAAGATTAGTAGGCCACCACCAATAGTGTCTAGAAATAATCAGTCTTGATTACATTGAAATAAGGGTGTACAATTAAATAAAATATAAAATTCTCTAAAGAATAAATACCTGCCAAATTAGGTTCCTATAAGACACATGGCTAGATTTACCTTTTTTAGTATAGGTTGGAATAAATTTGATCATTAACCATATATATATAATTACCAAATATATAATTATATATAATATGTATAAATGTATATGGACACTATAAGTGAGGAATTTTAGATACATATACATGGATATTGGGTACTAGATGTACCTGGGGCATAACGCAGGTGGCCATAAATAGTTTAATGGACCAAAGGCTCTAGATAGGGTATAAGCCCACAACCTCATATGAATGTGAGATATCTTGCATGTCACTTGATATGGTTCGTTGAGTCATTGTGACCAACACCTGAAGCAAGGGGATGTGTAGAATCATTCCCATAATCTAGATAATGGTGTAATGGTGTGAGACATCATGCCTTGCACCCAATTTAAGGGAGCATGAATCGCCATTCTCAAAAAAACCCTTAAATGTTGTTCAACAACCAGAAGTAATGGCATACTCATACTAATAATAAAAACATGATGGATTTCCTCTAATTCATATATAATCAATAAACACAATATAACTATAGGTTTCATAATTTATATAATCCATATTTATTATTATAAGTCATGTGGCATGGCCTTTCCACCCATTTATATAAATTTAACTTAAGGCATTTAATTTATTAAGCCAGGAAAGTCCATTTTTGATTCAATCCAAACACTTAAAAGGTTCTTTGGTCAATTAAGAAATTTCATAAAGTAATTAAAGTCTTTAAACAAAACCAAGTTGGTGGTAACCAAGAGGTAGTTAACTTATAACAAATAAATGGGGGTCTAGTAGTGTATCACATCATAGTAAAATTAGTTAAAGTGTGTAGAATGCAATTTAAATAATTTCTTGGAAAAGGATGGAATGCATCACATCAAAAAAATCCATGAAAACACCAAAAACTAGAGAAGAAAGTACTATACCACCTACCATATATCTGTGGATAACCACCCATCCAACCACAGCCTTTGATTTGAATATGGATGGAATAAATTTACAAAATAGAAAAAATTTATAAAAAAAGGGAAAATGAGCTTACACTAAAATAGCACAATATATGGGAAGATAAACTAATATAGGAAGCAAGAGGATTAGGGATAATGCCAATTTAGATCCAAATATTTTTAAAATTATGAAAATGTAGGTTGCATCAAGGAGTTATCTTGATCCCTAGGTGAGTAAGAGGGAGATCTCATAGAGGAGGAAGGTGGTGCTTCACGCTGGAAATGGGATAAGAAAAGAGGGGTGAGGTTTTATGTTCATTAAGGTAAAAACCATAAAATAAACCCTCCAAAGTGGGCCGCATGGTTCACCAAACTGTATTCCATCCACTTCCCAACAACCCCACTCACATGGGAAAGGTTCACGGTTTTCCTAACCATGCACAAGTCATGTGAAAATACTCTATCACAAAATTATCCAACCCTGAATGAGTGTGCACCCATACTCACATAGTTTCTAAAAAACTATGTGGCCTCTCCTATGCACTAGGTACCTTGCATGGTTGAGTCGCATAATTAGAACTAACTATGCACTAACCATGTGACCCACTTTGTTTTCCCAATTTCTAGAACTATGGGCTCTGAACAAGACTCAGATGCTCCTAAAACCATCCTTAGGTCATAGGTCAGATTTAAAAGTAGAAAACAAAGAAATTAAACCAATATTTTACTACAGAACACACATGAAATAGAGATAAGGGGCACATATTTTCTTGATAAATTAGTAAAATGTTCCATACATCTTTTCTATCGTGTATTAATCAATATCACATCAATCTGACACATGGTGTTCCTGGTATAACTCCAATTTCATGTTTTCAATTTAAAAATGACATTTTAAATAAAAACATGTGTCACTCAATGAAAAGAGTGTCAACACACCCAAATTATCTAGATATTTTAGGAAAACAATCCATACATCATTTAGGAAATGTAGGAATTGACCACGTTTTATTTTGACACACTATCTTCCCTGTATAGTTTGAAGAGTGTGTTTTTGGATTTAAAATGTCATTTTAGTTCAAAACTTGTGTCACTCACTAAAAAGTGTGAAAAAAAACTAATTTTATATTTATATTTTATTAAAATAATCCAAATATGATATTTGGTATATAGGAACTTACCACATATTAATTTGACACATGGTGTTCCTGGTATAACTCAATGTGTGTGTTTTTAGTTTAAAATTGACCATTTAGTTCTAAACATGAATCACATATGCAAAACTATAGAAACATGCTCATATTTTCTTGATACTTTATAAAAATAATCCAGATGTCATTTTTCACATGTAAGAATTATCTATGTTTCAATCTGATACATGTTATGCCTGGGGTTTGTCAGAGTAGATTACTCAAGAGGGGGGGTGAATTGAGTAATCTATAAAAATTTCTGGTGAAAAGTATTCTTAAAAAGGTTTCCCCAAAAGTTTAAATACAGCCCAGTTAATCAAGGTTATGTTTTTATAAGAGTTTTAATTTTTAAATAACTTCTTAGAAGATTGATTAGTTCTTAGTAATCTTAATTTCAGTTATTAATATTACTTTTGAAGTTATTATACTAAGACAAGACAATTATAACTTCTTTCCAAGATTAACTATCAAAGTGAATTTAGTGATAGCTGAATTATATAGTAAAGCAGTAAAACAAAGAAGACTAAATTAAGCAGCACAGCAGATATGGAACAAGGGGTTCAGTATCAAGCTAAGACCTAATCCACTCCACTTGGTGATCACCGGCCACCTAGCAGTTTATATAAATAAACTTGATCCACACCCTAGATCGGGGATAACAATAGTACACAGGACTGTCCAGGTCGCATAGGGACTTCTTCCACAGTTCTTCGTGGGAACAAACAACCAGGCCACATAGGGACCTATTCCACACTTATTCGTGGGTATAAAAATATAAAAAATATGTTTGAGTAAGGATATCTTATATCCTTCAGTTTAATGCAGGAGAGAGAGTGTGTTGTTATATAGATACACACACTACTCGAAAGTTAATAAAATGATACACAATAGAGAAGAAATATTGAGATAGGTTTAGAAGTGCTCTGAGTGTTAGTCTTTGCAACTCTGGAATTATGAGATGAAGCAGATGAAAAAATCAAGTCCTCGTATGGAAAACAAAGTGTTTCAAGTTAGATAGATCTGGCTTGTGTTCTTCGTGATGTTTGACAGTGCAAAGATGTTCTCAATTCTGGGATTCAGTTGATATTCGTGTGTTCTCCAGCAGCGTTGATTTGCATGATACAATTCTTTCTTTAAGAATTATCTAAGTGTATTTTGTTGTCATGCTCATGGCCACTATCTTGTTTTTCTTTTCAGTATCATGCCACACTTTCTATTTTTCCTGGTCCGCATTACTATTTTATCTTGGAGTGCACGTGTTTGAGCCGATAGGTTCCATGTATTCTGCACCTCGTACCTTGTACTGTCATATGACATGTCTACAAAGAAATATTAATTATTTCAGTGCATTTAAAATCTTCAAATATTACCATTAGAAATGAAATTGAAAGATAAAAAAACATATTAAGAAACGATGTCACCGTATGTCATGGAAATGTTGTCTCCTTCACACGGTGTCTGGATTGGTCACGGTGTCTTGTGGTCATGGTGTCTGGTTCATGGTATCTCGATGTCATGGTGTCTTGTTCTTTGTGTCTTGTTCACAGTGTCTTGTTCACAGTGTCTTCTTCATGGTGTCTTGTTCACGGTGTCTTGTTCATGGTGTCTAGTTCACGGTGTCTTGTTCAATGTGTCTTGTTCACAGTGTCTTGTTTTCATGGTGTCTTGTTCATGTTGTATTGATGTCACGGTGTCTGGATGTCACAGTGTGTGGATGTCACGATGTCTGCTTGTTCACAGTTTCTTAGACTTAGTAAAATATCTGTATTCATACTTAAGTAGTGATATTTATGGAATGAATTAAACTTAATAATTTTTCAGAGAAATCATTATAAAGTGAATCGAAAGATAATTTATAATAACCAAACTTAGTGTATAGCACTTAAGAGCTTTGGATAGCTTTTACTAAATAATTATGCATTTGGTGTGAGATAGATTACATAGAGTTAACTTGGTTTACATACTGAATAGGATTTGTGATAATTAAAACATGATTAATACATGAGGAGTCCAACAATCTCCCCATTTTTGATGATCACAAATAATGTATATTTATAGTGTATATTTTTTCTAACAACATAGTTCGACTGTTCATATAACATATATAGAGTGAGTGTTCTTTTCTCCTATATGTATCCTATATTTCTCCCCCTTTTGGGATTATCCAAAAGTAACAAGAAAAAGAATGAAAAAAGTGACAAGAAAAGGGTATAATTTATGAGATAAAAAGATGGGAATTACAAAAAGTTAAAGAAAATTAACAATATTCCCATAAAAAAAGAGTAAGAAATGCCCTTCTTCACTAACTGGTCTTCTCTTTTCCCTTAGCAGTAGCAGTAGAAGAGGAATCCATAGGAGCAGAGGTTGACGTACAAGAAGGGAGTGAGTTGGTTGATAGAGACGGTAAAGAAAGACCTTCAATGATAGACGGAGCCAGAGTAGGTGCAGTAGAAGACCAATGGAATTGTTGATCAAGGATCATAGTACTGATCTGACTCAGTGCCTAACCGACAGACATAGAAGTGGAGGCTTCAGAAGTGGTGAATGTAGGAAAACCAGGCCTCAGAAGTGCAGTCATAAGAGAAACAATGGTTGTACTCTATACATGAAGATAGGGCCTCAGAATCTTATTAAAATCTGCAATGATCTCTCCACCATACTACAAAGATTTCTCAAAGTCATCCTTGTTTTCCATAAACTTGTTCAACAGACAAGTGAACTCTATGAGCTTTTGGACTTGAGTCTTGAAAGCTTGAGTAACAGGATGAATCCTCAGATTTTCTACAAGATATTTGAAATGATTGGTCATGTTACTCTTTGAAAAGATTCAGTTGAAGTAGAAATCCACTTTCTTGGAAACTACTTTTTGAGTATCATTAGAAATTTTGGAATGGATTTGGACTAGATCAAGAACTCTGCCACTGTTCTTGATAACTTCTGATAGAGAATCTTTATTAGAACCACTAAGCATAGTCTGAATTTCATCTTTGACCAATATTCTAAGCAAGTCACTGTCTAAGGAAGATTGAGATGATTGTCCAGATATCTTGGAAGCAGTGATAGCTAAGGTGAGATATTTCAGTTGATTTAGCACTTTTTGAAGGCACCTCGTATACTCATCAGTGAGCTTGTTAAGATTAACCACAAGATCTCCCATTTTTTCCACAATCTGTTTGTTTCTTTCTGCCACATTTTCAACTAAGGAAGCTAAATGAGGTTGAATCTTAGAGAAAACATTCTATGAGGTTTGAGGAACAATAGGCTCCACAGGATGATAAGTAAGCTCTAATCTCGAATTCATTACTTTCTGCATGTCTTTAATCATACCACTTAGAGTCTTTACTTATTCACTAAGCAGTCTGTTTTCAACTCTGAATTCCTAAATCTCATGAATCATTTTGAGTTGAATTTTCCAAATAACTTTTTCCAACAATAGTGAGGCATCTCTCTCACTTATATTTTTTTATAGGAGCTAGTTGGGTATTTAGAAGATTTTAAACTCTAGCCAAAAGGTTAGCTCCAAATTCTTTCAGATCATCTTTACTCACCAACGATGGTTGTTCTAGTGAAGGATTGGAGATAGGGACTGATACGGGCTCAGGTTTTTTTTAGGGGCAATATTAGTGACAGATTTCAATTGGAACAAACTGGAAAGTTCAAGGCCTTTTACTGAGACTTCCTTGGAGTCATCCACATCATAAAAGCTGGGGAATTTATATTGAGTGTCTACAAGGCTTGGATCAATCGGGTTTGGTATTTCAAAAGATTCCAGATTTAGGGGTTGCTCTCCCTCAATAGTTGCATCCTTCTCAGGACTGAGAGGCTTAGAGGCTTGATCTATTTCCATGAATTCATCTCTTAGTTCCTCGCCCATCTCCTACCTAGCTAGCTGAAAATCTAGCTCCAACCTTTCCTCAGCCTACGGAATGACTTCAGGAATAGATTTTTCCACTGGGATTTCCTCAAGGTTAGCTTCTTGCATAAAAGGTAATTCTTCTTCTATAAGATCTTCCATAGCATTATTTCTAGTTTCTTTGACAACAGATTCTATTTCAAATTCAGTTTGATCTTCCAGATTAAACAACATCTTTAGAAGAAGGGACTTCCTTTTTACTTACAGCATGAGGGATAGGAGTATTTTCTTCCTTATCAGAAACAGTTTCCCTGGGAGGCACAACAGCCTCTTATTCTTCTTCTTCAGAATACTGAAAAACTTCATCTCGTTCCAAACCAGGATCAGTAATATTTTTTGGTCTTGAAGGATGTTCCACTGGATTTAACTTTTCATAAATCCTATCATTGTCTTCCACCCTTTCCTTTTTCCAAGGATTCCAATTGATTTTCATCCTCTTGATAATGAATTTTGAAAGGCATAACTCGCAATCCTTGATAACTTCTTCATTAGGTCCAACCATACCTTTGGCTTGAAGCATGGCTGAGATAATCCGAGAATAAAATAGGGAGCTTGACTTGGGTGTGGTTTTGATCAGATCACACATATAGTGTATGACATACTTACAAAGGTTGATCTTATGCCCATTTTTCATAAGATGAATCAGAAACACATCCTTATATTTCAGTATAGCAAAATCACCTTTTCTGGGGCTAATTAAGTTCTATATAAACTTGAACAAAAGTATAGATTCTCCATCCAGTTCAGCAGCAATGGCTCTCCTCTTGGTTCCATTTCTAGTTAAGATTTTCAGAGCATCTTCCAAAACAAATAATTTACTAGAAGGTGTAGGTCCTCTCTAATAGTCCTCGCAGATGCCTTCATGAGGTATCCTAAGGCATGTATCCCATAACCTCAAAGAGAATGAGAATTTTTGGCCATTTATCCACCTTCTCACAGCATAACCATCTTCATAATCAAAGGATAACTGAACATAATGATGAAATTGAGCCACAATCTTAGGGTAGATAGGTCTATCTTTCTTCAAAAACCATTATAACCATCCTTTATCATTTAAAACTTTCAAAACCAGAGACTTACTCGATAGAATCCACTCAGGGAATATCTCTTTCTTAGGTACTACTACTCAGTTCAACATATTTGGATTTAGAGGACCTTCGGGTGCCATCTTTGGTATGATCTTCATCTTATTTGAGATACATTTCTCAGGAGTCTATGATGAAGGGCGTTTCATCTAGAGAATTAACCGAAGGTTTGAGAGAGAGAAGGGTTGGAGGATTCAAGAAGGGTTACAAATTAAGTTAATAGAAGAAATCTCGATTGAAGGACAAGTGACACTTCCTTTATTTTATCATTTAGGAATACCAAATGTCACAAAAGTAAAATTTCAGGAAAATAAAAAGGTGAAATGAATAATTACCGCGATATAGTTTTTAATTTGTAAATAAAAATCATAAAAAAAATTATGGTGAGACCATATCCGGTCTTTACGGTGAGACAGTGAATAAATTTTACGGTGAGATAGTGATTAATCCTTACAGTGAGATAGTGATGGATCCTTATAGTGAGATGGTGATTGATCCTTACGGTGAGACAGTGATTGTCAGACAGTAATCACGAAATACTAACTGTGAGACTGTAAACATGAAATAGTAAGAAATACAATAGTAAGATATAAAATAGAAAGATATTTAATTAAGATTTATCATGCCTAATTCATGTATGATATAGTCTATTCTTTCATAATTTAATGGTTTGGTAAATATATCAGCAAGATGATACTCAGTACCAATGAATTCCAAAGTGATATTACCCTTTTGATAATGATCTCTCAAAAATTGATGCCTTACATCAATATGATTTTTCCTAAAATGTGAAACCGGATTTTTCGAAATGTTAATAGCACTTGTGTTGTCACAATTTATAGTCACATGCCTGAATTAATAACCATAATCTATTAATGTGTGTTTCATCCACAAGATTTGTGCACAACAACTACCCGAAGCTATATATTCAGCTTCTACGGTAGATAATGCAACAGAATTTTGATTCTTACTACACCATGATACTAGTGAATTTCCTAAAAATTGACATGTTCCATATGTTCTTTTATATCTAACTTACAACCACCGAAGTCAGCATCAGAATAACTAACTAATTAAAATTATTTTCCTCCAGGATATAACACTCTTAGGTCGGGTGTATGCTTGAGGTATTTGAAAATTCTCTTTACAGCATTTAAATGATATTCCTTAGGATTTTCTTGAAAACAAGCACACATACACACACTAAACATAATGTCAGGTCGACTAGAATTTAAGTAGAGTAAACTTCCAATCATTCCTCTATAAGTGGTTTGATCAATAAATTTTCCATCTTCATCAAGATCCAACTTACAAGTGGTACTCATTGGAGTGTCACTAATTTTAGTGTTATCCAAACCAAAACATTTTAAAATATCTCTAGTATATTTAATTTGAGTTAAAATAATACCATCATTATTTTGAAAGATCTGAAATCCGAGAAAGAATTTTAGTTCACCCATTAAACTCATTTCAAATTCATTTTGCATCATTTTAGAAAAATCAACATATAAATAATTTCTTGAAGATCCAAATATATTTTCATCTACATGGATTTGAACACATAAAACATTGTTAGAAATTTTTTTATAAATAGGTTAGGATCAGCTATTCCTTTTTTAAAACCTTTGGAAATAAGAAAAGTACTCAACCTATCATACCAAGCTCTTGGAGCTTGTTTTAAACCATATAAAGCTTTTGATAATTTAAAAATGTGATTTGGAAAATGGGGGTTTGTAAAGCCAGGTGGTTGTTCAACAAATACATCCTCAGCTATATACCCATTTAAGAATGCACTCTTAACATCCATTTGATATAGTTTAAAATTCATACGTGCATCATAAGCAAGCAAGATTCTGATGGCTTCAAGTCTAGCTACTAGTGCAAAGGTCTCCTCATAGTCAATTCCTTCTTCTTGACTATAGCCTTGTTCAACCAATCTAGCCTTGATTTAAACTATGTTACCATATTCATCTACCTTATTTCTAAATACTCATTTATTTCCTATGGTGAATGTGTCCTTAGGTCTTCCAAAAAGTTTCCAAACTTTGTTCCTTTTAAACTGATTAAGTTCTTATTGTATATCCATCACCCAAAATTTATCATTGATAGCATCATTAATGTTTTTAGGTTCAATTTGTGACAAGAAGACTTGATGTTCAACCTGATTTCTAAGAGAAGCTCTAGTTTGAGTTCCTTTGTCTAGGTCACCTAAAACGGCATCTAAAGGATGGTTCTTAAGAGTTATAACAGCTCTAGAAAATGAGGGACTAGTGATTTTAGGTTCATCAACAGGTTCAAGTTCATTATGACTTGAGTTTAAGGAATTTCTAGAACTAGAAGTTTTCATAGATTATTTCACAGAATGGTTTGAGGATTTTGGATTAATGTTCAGATTTGATACATCATCCTCCATGTTTTCTATAATGGTTTTAGACTCATGTGGATCTGCTTCATCAAATTTGACATGGACAGATTCATCCAAACATTTAGTTCTTTTATTGAACACTCTATTGGCTTTACTAAACATGGAATATCCTAAAAAGATACCTTCATCACTCTTGGATGCAAATTTGTCAATATTGTCCTTAGTATTAAGAATATAGACTTTGCAACCAAAAATTTTGAAGTAGTTAACCTTGGGATTTCGATTGTTCCATAACTCATAAGGAGTCCTTTTAAGAATAGGTCTGATCAGCACTCTATTGATTATGTAGCATGTTGTATTGACAGATTTATCCCAAAAATAAATAGGTAGGTCATATTCACTAAGAATTGTTCTATAAATCTCTTTGAGGATTCTATTTCTTCTTTCTACAACTCCATTTTGTTTATGTGTTCTAGGGGAAGAAAAATTGTGACTATAACCATTTTTGTGAGAAAAATGATTCAAAATCTTGATTTTCAAACTCATGGACATGATCACTTCTTAAGGATTTAATTCTAAGTCCACTAAGATTTTCCACAGACTTTGCATATTTAGTAAGATAAGAGAAGGCTTCACTTTTGTGAGCCATAAAGAAGGTCCAAGTATATCTAGAAAAGTCATCTACAAGAACATAAACACAGTCCTTACCATTTAAACTAGAAATCTAGATGGTCCAAACAAACCCATGTGAGCCAGTTTGAGAGGTTGAGAAGTTGACACTTATTTACTTGGTTTGAAGAAAATTTTGTGTTGTTTTCCCTTTTGACAGGGATTACACACTTTGTCATTTGGAAACTCAAGTTTAGGTAAGTATTTAACTAAGATTTTTCTAGTTATCTTTATAAGGGGGTGAATATTACAATGTCCTAGTCTCTTATTCCAGAGCCAAGACTCTTTATGAAATAAAATTAAACATGAATCATTTTAGAGGCTAAGGAATCTATGTTAAAAGAGTAAACATTTTCATTTCTTAATGTAGAAAATACAAATTATTCTTTATAATTAAAGACATTTCAAGCATCATTTTCAAATATAAAATGAAATCCATCATCACATAATTGTGAGATGCTAAGTAGATTACATTTTAATCCATCAAAAAATAGTACTTTAGAAATTAAAGCTAAGTTATAGTTACCAATTTGGTCCAGGCCAATAATCTTCCCTTTGGCATTGTCACCAAATGTGACATATACTCCATATATTTTTATTAAGTTCTTGAATCATGAGTAGTCTCCTATCATGTGTCTTGAACATCCACTATCCAAGTACCATAAACTTTTATAGGAACTATTTAAGAAGCGTTCCTACAAAATGATTAAGCAAAAACAGATTTTGGTACCCATACTTTTTTCGGTCCAGTAATATTAGTAATAAGTGCTTTAGGAACCCATATCTGCCTCATAGGTTTCCTATAAGCATTAAGTAAAGTATTTGAAAAATAAACTCTATTTGGTCTAGAAAAACTTGAAACAGTATAAAGTGTATCATAAATTGAATCAGTTTATTTGTGTCCAAAACTGGGAGTAAATCTATATATCCTAGATTTAGAAACAAAATTTGTTCTACCAATATTTCTTTTTCCAGGTTGATAACCAATGCCAGTATTATATTTAGGGGCAATTTGTTTTCCTATAATTTGAGTAAGGGTATTTTTCCCATTCATAAAATTTTCTAGGAAATTCTTCAATTTCTTATTAGACATTTTTAATTCATTGTTCTCTTTGAGAAGTTGATAATTTTTCTCTTTTTCAGTTGTGAGTTCATATTTAACAGTCACAGTAAGAGCATAATGTTTCTTCAATGATTTATATTTTTCTTTTATTTCATTTCATGTTTCTTCAATCATGTTACAGTATTCAAAAATTTCTTTATTATTCATATTTTCAGAGTCACTCTCATCTCCAAAATAGTATTAAGTATGTACAGGAGAGTCCAGTGTTACCTCAGATGTGTTTTTCATATAACACATATTGGATTTGTTAGCTTGTTCCTCATGTGATGTTTATGAGTCGCTTGAACTATCCTCAGAAGCAATCCAGGTTTCCTTCATGGCCTTTTTATACTTCTTTTCCTTTTCCTTGTATCTCTTTTTGTACTTTACCTTTACACAGTTAGCCTTGATATGTACTTTGTGCTTAAATTCATAGCAGACAATCTCATCAGACTTGTCACTTCTTTTCCAATCCTTCTTCCAACTTCCTTTTTGGTCTTATTTTCCCTTGAAGTTAGGCTTTCAAAAAAAATTATTCTTCTTGTAAAATTTCTTGAATCTTCTGGCTAATTAAGCCATCTCCTCATCACTATCAGGTGATGATTGGTCACTACTGAAACTTTCTACAGAAGCTTCCAATTTTCCTTTGTCTTTGTTTTTAGAGGTGGTGGTTTAGAATGAAATAGATTTCTTTTTGGTTCATCCTCCTCTACCTTGTTGACTTTCATCTCTTCTTCATACATCATTAGTTTCCCAATGAGTTCTTTTACATAAATCTTGCTGATGTCACATGATTATCTAATAGAGACATAGGTTCCTCTCCATCTGTCACGCAGACATCTGAGAATTCTCATGATCTATTCCTTGGCAGTGATTTATCTTCCAAGCGAAATCATTGTATTGAAAATCCCATTAAACCTAAGATATATGTCTAAGATAGGATCATTAGGTTTCATTTTAAAGTTATCATATTTAATAGTATAAGTAGTAATTCTCATTTCTTTTACACTAGATGTTCCTTCATTTGAGACAGACAGGGTATCCCAAATTTCATGGGTAGTTTTACAAGTAGAAATTCTATTGAATTATTCATCTCTTAAGGAGCAGTATAAAGAATTCATAGCTTTGCAATTGTTATTATAGGCAATTTTGGAAGGTTCATCCCATGTGATTCTATCAGTAGCATGAATCTTATATTCATCCATAATGGAATACCAAATTCCAAACCCATACTCTCTAAATGAATTTTATTTTTAATTTTCCATTGATCATAGTCGGTTCCATTAAATAATGGTGGAATATTTGTTTTAGAACCATCCAATCTATTATCCATAATATAGAAATATTTTGAGAGAGCTATAAATTTAGAATTAACATAAATTTATAGATCTTCAAAGTAAAACTTCAATCATAGTTGAATAAGTTTAAACAAAGTCTTAATAAACAATTTATGATACCAAATGTTGTTCAGAGTAGATTACTCAAGAGGGGGGTGAATTGAGTAATCTAAAAAAATTTCTAGTTAAAAAGTATTCTTAAAAAGGTTTCCCCAAAATGTTAAATACAGCCCAGTTAATCAAGGTTATACTGTTATAAGAGTTTGACTGTTTAAATAACTTCTTAGAAGATTGATTAGTTATCAGTAATCTTAATGTCAGTTCTTAATATTAATTTTGAATCTATTCTACTAATACAAGACAATTATAACTTCTTTCCAAGATTAACTATCAAAGTGAATTTAGTGATATCTGAATTATACAATAAAGCTATAAAACACAGAAGACTAAATTAATCATCACAGAAGATATGAAACCAGTGGTTCAATATCAAGATGAGACCTAATCCACTCCACTTGGTGATCACCTTCCACCAAGTAGTTTATATAAATAAACTTGATCCACACCCTGGATTGAGGTTAACAATAGTACACAGGACTGTTTAGGTCGCATAGGGACCTCTTCTACAGTTCTTCATGGGAAAAAACAACCAGGCCACACAGGGACCTCTTCCACACTTATCCATCTGTTGGTATGAAAATATAAAAAAGATTTTTGAGTAAGGATATCTTATATCCTTTATTTTAATGTAGTAGACAGAGTGTGTTGTTATACAGATACACACACTACTCAAAAGTTAATAAAATGATACACAACAGAGCATAAATATTGAGATAGGTTTAGAAGTGCTCTAAGTGTAAGTATTTGCAGCTCTGGACTTCTAAGATGAAGAAAATGAAGAAATAAAGTTCTCGTATGGAAAACAGAGTGTCACAAGTCAGACAGATCTGGCTTGTGTTATTCATGATGTTTGACAGTGCGAAGATGTTCTCGATTCTGGGATCCAGTTGAGCTTCGTGTGTTCTCCAGCAGCATTGCGTTGCATGAGACAATTATTTCTTTAAGAATTCACTAAGTGTATTTTATTGTCATTCTCACAGCCACCAGCATGTTTTTATTTTCATTATCATGCCACACTTCCTATTTTTCCTAGGTCGCATTACTCTTTTATCATGGAGTGCACGTGTTTGAACTGAAAGGTTGCATGTATTCTGCACCTTGTACCTCGTACTTTCAGATGACATGTCTACAAAGAAATATTAATTATTTCAGTGAATTTAAAATCTTCAAATATAACCTTTAGAAATTAAATTTAAAGACAACAAAACATATTAAGAAATGGTGTCATAGTATGTCATGGAAACGGTGTCTCTTTCACACAGTGTCTGGATTGGTCACGGTGTCTGGTTCGTGGTGTCTCGATGTCACGGTGTCTTTTTCACGGTGTCTGGTTCATGGTGTCTTGTTCACGGTGTCTTGTTCACAGTGTCTTGTTCACGGTGTCTTGTTCATGGTGTCTTGTTTATAGTGTATTTTTCATGGTGTCTTGTTGTCACAGTGTCTTGTTCACGGTGTCTTGATGTCACAGTGTCTGGATGTCACGGTGTCTGCTTGTTCGCAGTGTCTCAAACTTAGGCAAATATCTGTATTCAGACTTAATTAGTGATATTTATAGAATGAATTAAACTTAATCTTTTTTCATAGAAATCATTACAAAGTGAGTCAAAAGATAATGTATAGTAACCAAACTGAGTGTATAGAACTTAATAGATTTGTATAGCTTTAACTAAACAACTGTGAATTTGATGTGAGATAGATTAAATAGAGTTAACATGGTTTATAGACTGAGTAGGATTTGTGGTCATTAAAACGTGATTAATACATGAGGAGTTCCACACCTGGTATGACTCAATGTGTGTGTTTTTAGTTTAAAATATAATTTTACTTCAAAATAAGAATCACTAACTAAAAACCTTAAAAACAAACTCAAATTGTCTTAATAAATTAAAAAAATGATACATAATTCATTTTTTAAATATAGAAATCATCTACACATCACTATGACACATGGTGTGGCATGTTTGATTGGAAGTGCATGTTTTTATTTTAAATCGATAATTTATTACAAAACACACTTAACAAACTCAAAATAGAGAAAACACACTTGACATGTCCTGATAATTTAGTCCAATGATCCATACATCAATTGAGAAATAGGAATCAATTATTTATCAATTTGACTCATGGTGTGATCGGTATGACTCAAAGTGTGTGTTTTTTGTTTAAAAGTGATATTTTTGTACAAAACATGTGTTACTCGCTGAAAATTACGAAAAATCACTTGGATTGTCTTCATAATTTAGGAAAATAATATTTAAATCATTTTTAATGTTTAGGAATCATTCATGCATCAATATGATGCATAGTGTTCCTGGTATTTAACACATCCCCCTGCCCCCAAAGATGCCCCTCCTGGGATGGCAATGAAGAAATGGAGATAATGACCCCGGAGCCCCACCTCTAATAGGCCCCGGGTTGGTGACTAGCACCATGGGTGTACAAATATCACAATATGGGAGGTGTTACCCTTTATAAGAAACAAGATAGGGAGACATAATGTATCAACCAAAACCAACTCCATGATATATATATATATATATATATATATATATAAGAAAACCAAAATCCATCCCATAATTCATGTATAAATAGAACTGATATAATGAGAGTCCCCAAAGTGAATACCCAAAGGTAAAGATAAGAAGTGACACAACAACTATCCCAAGGCCCCAACTAGTAATGCCTATAATGATCCACAAGATCCTCTTGGAAACCTAAAAATAGTTTTATAAATGTAGGGTAAGCATACAAGTATACTCAGTAGAACTGATATAATGAGAGTCTCCAAAGTGAATACCCAAAAGTAAAGCTAAGCAGTGACACAAAAACTATCCAAAGGTCCCAGCTAGTAATGCCTAGAATGTTCCACACTATCCTCTTGGAAACCTAAAAATAGTTTTATAAATGTAGGGTAATCATACATTTATACTCAGTAGGAAAACCAAATCTCTCATGCACAAGTGGAAAAAGCGTACTAATGCTTCTGTAAGAAAACAGAATAACCAAATAGCACCTATATGGGTATAATAACCATCACAACCTCACTAAGGAAAACTCACCAAATAACACAAACCATGTAATATAATATAATGTTAATCACATCGATGATAGGGTACCCCTCACTACTTTCCCACTAATTAGTCGCTCTCATGCCCTAACGGCAAAAGTCCTGGCACACCCACCTCTTTTGAACATTCCATATCATGTCCCACCTTCACACACCTGGTCTACACAACATATCCCACCCACACACACCTGGGCCATCAAAACACATCACATCCACCCACACACACCTAGTCTAAAAACCACATCATAACACATCTCATCCCAAAGACATCTGGGACACATATCACATCTCATCCCAAAGACACCTAGGATATGTATCACATATCATCTTAAAAACACCTAGGACACCACATCACAACTCGTTCACACACACTCGAGTCTCACATATCAACACAATTTCCATGAAGAAATTTTGGTTGTCATTTCCTAGAAGAGGGAGTAGGGAAGAGAAGGTGGCCATCCATCCATCCTCCCATCAGGATGTTTGGGAAAGACACCCTCCCTCATGACTATGGGGATGTTCAGCACATAGTGGTCAACATGGGTGGGGTGCTTATAGAAATTGCAATAATATATAAATATATGTATATTATCAAACACTCTAGGACAACCTATGGGTTCTCAAAAAAACAACCAACTCACAACACTATCACATCTGTTTCCACCTCTAAATAAAAAACACCACACATCAAGACACAAAACCCACATCTCATTCCAAACCAATTTATTTAACTATTCCACTTCATTAACAAAACCATTAAAAACTTTATTAAACAATTATTTATTCATTCCACTACTACTGGGAAACTATCAGGAACTACACATATCTGAAAACATAGTAACATTCATCTAGAGGATGAAGAGCTCTGGTAAATTAATGCAATTCTCATTAAAGACACATCATTCCATGACCTATCGATACAGGGTGAAACTTTATGCATGTAATCAATGGAGAAGAACCCATACCAATCACTACTGGCCTTATTAAAATTTATCTTACCCAAGCCACCATACCAACCAAAATAAACCCCCAACTCACAACCACATAGAGCAACATATTACGGCACAACCAGTTTCTATAGCCCTGCAGCATAATCATACCATGCCCAGATTACCATATCAACAAAACCAACCCCTTTTGTACAACCATGCCCATAACCATATAACCACATGAACTAAGGAAAAATATATTTAAGATTTAACCAGGCATCCCTTCTTTAGTTCCACTTGTTAATTCAAGGGTTATCAAAGATTCAGTATGGTCATGGGGAATCCATTTATTAACTGAGTATACATGGTTAAAAATTTTCATAAATAGGAATTCAATGTGGGGGGGGGGACAATATGAGTTCCATAAATAATTCCATTCATAAATAGGGAACCCCAATGGCCACATTTTTTAGTGGTTAGTTAGACCATACGAAACATAATATCAATAAAAAACACATCAAGAACATGCATCACTTTTCCCAACCTCATGTGTATTAATATTAAAATGGTTAAATTATCATGATTATTAATAATTAAAATATATTTAAAAAGTAAAAAATATTTATAAACACCTCTCATGATGGACAATTAAGAAAGGTGAAGGAAAACCTACCTAGAAGAAAAGTCGATCGGAACTTCTTGGTTGCACAAAAACTGGGGCGTGCATGAGGCATGAAAAACTCCAGTGAAACACAAACCAAAATCTTAAACCCAACCACATGACTCGTATAGGGAGAAGGTTTAGGGGGTATTGTACCAAAATAAATAAATAAGGAAGAACAAGGGTGAAGGGTATCTCAGCTTCGGGAATATCTAAACAGAGTCACGGGTTTAGATACATTTTTTATTTTCCATTAAATATGGATGTAGTAAAGACCATATGTTTTTACCAATTAAAAGACCAAGGACTCTTTTAAATTTAAATATATTATTTAAGGCCTTTGAATCAGTCTCAAATACTTTAAAATAAGGCATTAGACTCATTTTAATTCAAATAAAGACGTTAGAAGGGAAAAACTAGAAGAAGTTGGAAATGTTATACATGAGGCACCGTTAGATGAGGCACCGCTCGATGGGGAACCACTCGCAAGCCACTGTTATGAGAGGCACCACTGGATGAGGCACAACTCGGCAAGGAACCAATGGATGAGAAACCTCTAGGATAAACCACATGCCACTATCAACGAGTTGGCACCAGATCAGATACCACCCAACAAGACACCGCCATACGAGACACCACTGGGCGATGCACCGCCGGACAAGTGACCACCAGTGAGCCACCACCAGCGAGCCATCGACAGTGAGACACCACCATCGAGAAACCTCCATAGAGCCACCACCAGTGATCCACCACCATCAAACCACTGCCAGTGAGCCGCCACCATCGAGCCACCTCTATAGAGCCACCGCCAGTGATCCACCACCAGTGAGTGACTTCTTGGGTGATCCACTATTAGAAGACTTGGAAAACTGGGAACATTTTTAAAAGTTTTTAAATGAGTCACCTTGACCTCCCAAAACACCTCAAACACCATATTAACATAAAGTAATGGGACAGAAAGGTCTAGAACATTACATGAGATACTTATCAAACTATTATTGCCCTCAAGAATTCAAAATCAACCTGAAAGGAAAAGATAGGAATGGTCTAAAAAACCATCCTTCAAGATACCTCTCAAGGATCTTGTTACACTTGGAACACTAATAAACACACCAACTTTCAATGATAAATCACCCTATGTTGTTTGAAATATGGAGTGGAAACCTCCACATCCAAGAACACCTCCTCTGAAATCTAAAAACAAAGACTCATCACGTTAACCCAAATAACCACAAAACATACCACACAAGCACAACAACCACATCATATTGAACACACGAATCATGGAATTTCGTCCTCTATGTTAAGATACTATCTGTTATGGGTAGTATAGACTCACCCACACAGTTTTAATTGCATCACAGTTAATGATTTTCAATTAGGAATCAGGTCCTCCCATTTTCATATGTCAGGACTTCATAATATATCAAAACCCAAGGTGAAAACAACTCATCTTATAATCAACAAGGTTTAAACATAACATCACAAGGAAAAATAGAAAAAATAAAAACTCAAAACAATGTTGGGTACTGGGAACACATTTATGTATCTCAATCCCAAGTACTCTCCTCCTGGCCACCATGCCTCCATATCATATGAACCAAAGGAATGGTCCATCTATGCAGCACCTTCTCTCGATGATCCTATATCTCTACTGGATGCTCCATAAACATCACATCATCCTCAATATCCAAATCTCCACATTCAATAACATGGGATTCCTCAGGAAGATACCAATGAAGATAATATATGTGAAAGGCATCTTAGATCATATCCAACCAAGGTGGCAATACCAACTGGTATTCCACCTTTCCAACTCACCCCAACATCTTAAAGGGCCCAAAAAACTTGGGAGAAATCTTACTCCATCTTCCATACCTTCGCTTCCCATGTCAAGTGGAAACTATAAAGTATACATAGTCCCTAACCTAGAACTCCAAGGGCCTCCTTATATAATCTACATATGAATTATTCCAGTCCTATGCTGCTTTCATTCTCTCATGGACAAGATGAACCTATTGTGTCATGATTTTCAACACATCGGGACCAAGAATAGTTATCTCTCCAACCTTTGTCCAACACAAAAAATAATGACATGGTATCCCATAAAAATACTCAAATGGGTCCATGATAATGGAAGAGTGATAACTATTATTCTAGGAAAACTCTACCAAGGGAAATTTTCATACCCAATATCCACCAAAGTCCAAGACGCATGCCCATAACATATCTTCCAATGTCTAGATATTATACTCTATCTGACCATATGTCTAAGGGTGGAAAGTAGTGATGAGGCATATTTGGGTTCCAAAACATGATAAAATCCCCTCCAGACTCATGAGGTAAATCATGTTTCCTAGTCCAAGACAATGGATCTCAGAACTCCATGAAACTGCACTACCACATCCATGTACCTCTTCTCTAGGGCATCCACTGCACCATACTCCTTGATTGCTAAGAAGTGGGCCGATTTAATAAATTGATCCACCATCACCCATATAGAATCAAAACTTCCCTAATAATTGGGTATTCCTTTGAAAAAAAAATATATTGTTATGTCATCCAATTTCCACTATGGAACATCCAAGGACTATAACAAACCACCAGGAACACGATGCTTGGACTTTACGTACTGGAAAACCAAGAACTTTTCCACAAACTCTGCCACTGTTTGTTTCATCCTGGGCCACCAAACCTACATCCTCAACCCATGGTAAATATTGGAAACCTCTAGATGTACCACTAAGAGTAATCCATGAAACTCATGAAGGAATCCATCATGCATCACCACCAGAACAAAAAACCTTCAACAAAACAAAATCTGGTTCGAACCATCCTCCAACCATCCCTCCAGAGCATCACCATAGACAACACAATCACACATCACCTTTGCCTCTGAGTCTCCCCACTGAAACTCCTCCACCTACTACATAATAGAATATTGCATCATCATCTGAAAAAAAAAAAGAGCCTTTACCATCATCCACTCTTGCATCCAAGTGCAAGGCTGCCAACTCCTCCATCGCTTTCCCAGCATTTGTAGATTCTTGAACAACCTCCTCCCTAAACTTTATACTCAAAGAATTGGCCATGAGATTTCCCTTTCATGAGTTATAGAAGATATAAAAATCATATTCCTAAAGAAACTTCATCCACCTCCACTATCGTATATTCAGGTCACGCAGGGAAAAGATATACCTCAAACTATTATGATCCATGAAGACCACAATGCACTCCCTAATGAGGTAATTCTTCTAGAACTTCAGTTCATACATAGCAGCTACTAGTTATAGATCATCGGTGGAATAGTTACACTTGTGAGTACGTAACTTCCTAGACCCATTAGAGATCATCTATCATTATTTCATCAACATGCATCCCAAACTCATATAGGAAACATCACAAAACACCTCAAAAATTACCCTTACTCAGGAAATTGGAGCACTGGATCACTAACCAACTTCCCCTTCAAGTAACTAAATGCTACCTGGCATGTCTCACTCCACACAAAAACTTAATCCTTCCTAGTCAAGGTTTACAATGATGCTAAAACTCAAGAGACATTGGGTACAAACCTTCGATAATAGCCAGTGAGACCAAGGAAACTGCGAACCTCTACCATTTTCTTGGGTGATTCCCAAGAAACAACTAATTCAACCTTTAATGGTTCTACTACTATACCTTGTTGTGACACCACATGCCCAAAGAAATTCACCTCTCTTGTCCAAAACTTACACTTGGACAACTTTCCATAGAGCTAGTGGCATTAAAGAATCTGTAAGATAGTTCTGAGATTCTTGGTGTGATCCTCCTATAACATTGAGTAGATCCAGATATAATTGATGAATATGATGAAAAACTAATCCAATAACATAAGGAACACAGAGTTCATAAGTCCCATGAACATAGTTGGTGCGTTCATAACACCGAATGGAATGAATACAAACTCTAAGTGCTTGTATCTGTATCTAAAGGAATTCTTCAAGATATCACCCTCCTTCACCCTCAAATGGTGATATCCAAACTTCATATTTATCTAATAAAACCAAATTTCCCCCCTCATCTAGTCAAAGAGATCGTCTATCCTTGGAAGAGGGTAATGGTTCTTGACCATCACTTTATCCATCCAATGTTAGTCTATGCACAACCTCATACCACCATCTACCTTCTTGGAGAACAACACTAGAGTACCCCACAGTGACATAATGGGATAGATAAAACCCTTATACATCAGATCATATATTTGAATCCTTAACTCCTATAACATAAGAAGTTTCATCCAATAAGGAGCCTTTAAAATCAGAGAAGCACCGAACTACAAGTCTATCCCGAACTCAACATCATGTTGAGGGGGTAGCATCACAACCTCTTCAGAGAAAACATATAGTAACACCCCAAAAACCCTGGGAACCTCTAACATCTCAGCTTCCATTGATTCCACCGATAGGTCATCTAACAAGGAAAAGAGGATCTCCACTAATCGACTGCCCACCTGATAACCTCGCTCGCTAACAAAAACTACACATTGGATATCCACATCCAAAAACATGACTCTCCTCTAGAATTAGTCAATAACATCATGTATGTAATACAAACATTTTATGTCGATAATGAAATTTTATTTATGAGTCAATAACAAGAAGAGATACCCACTTGATTGATGTGGTCAAATCATTATTCTACACCCACATCAAACATAAAACAAGCCAGTCTGGACTCCGACTGGCATAATCTATACCAGGGGTGTGGGAATCCTCCCTATGTCTAGTCCTATATCATGGTATGGAGAGAGTGCAACAAAAAAGTATGAATCTCTTAAATATAACATGGCACAAACAAGGGTATTGAAAAAATTGATCGTACCTATGATGATATCTAGCCCCATTGGAACTGGTGCCTCCACTATGTGAAACTAGTCATGCCCAGCTCCCCTTCCTATCTATTAATGACCACATCCATGGCCACGCTTAGTTCGCAGTTCCTAAACACAAGGAACATCCTAGGGTTGGCCTCTGCCTGCTCCATCTCCCCTAAGAGGAGAAAAATCATGCTTCCCTACTACTAAAACAGCCATATTGGGAACTGCTATTGAGGTTGGAATTGAACCTATCCAACTCCACCAAAACGGTCTTAGGGAACCACTGTTCACTGGATCTAGTGATGATCATGGACCCCACAACCAAAAAAACTAGTAAAAAGCTCCCAGGAAAATCATGAAAACCACTAGCACCATAAGGCCGGAAGGTAAGAGGATGAGTTCAAATCCTTGTCGGTCAAAACTTCAAAGGTCTTGGTGCCTGGGACCTTCCACTAAAAACTTTTCATCTCAAAGAACTCTGATGGATACCCTCTAGCGATAGACCGCCTCACAAGTGCATCCACTCGATCACCTCTTCCTTCTTCTTAACCTCCAGATACGTTAGCAACATAAAGGGAGTAACAGCATACTGTATAGAAGGGTGGAGTGCCTCCTCAAGATGTATCGCATGATACTTTTCATCCAAAAAAAATATCTATAGAAAATAAAAAAAGGTTATAGAACTTGATTCCCAGATCCCACACTTACATACTATCCTTTTGAAGGAAAAGTAGCTCTTGCCTCTTCTCAGCCTTCATGGTTGATGAAAGGAACTCTACCCAAAACACTTTCTGGAAGTCAACCCACAAAATGTATAGCTCATTCTACTCTCCCAAATACATCATCTACTACTAAAGATAAACACCCCACATTTGACTAAATTTCAAAGGGAACCTATAATCTTTTGGGAGCCTAATTAGACTAAAGTAAATCTATAGATCCTCTATCCAGCCTTCTATATCAACATTAGAAATGTTGACCTTATAATTTTAAAATCCCTTCCACTAAAAGGAATGTAACATCCTCTACCACTGATCATCCTCCTCAACCAGATCAACCCTCTTTCAATTCATTGGATCTTCCTAATAAACCTTAACTACCTTATCCACATGTAGACGATGACTAGGAGCCATAGGTAAAAGGAAAATAAAAATTTCTTAATCCCAAGTAGTATGGAATTTTTAATTAAGATTTATTTTAATTAATTTTATTCATTTTAACCTTCCCAAAACAACCCAATTCAAACAAAAACACAAGTAATTATGATGTGTGTGCCTTTTTTAGGTCTCTACCCTACAACCAGGTCCACCTCACTTGGCTGTTAAATAAGCTTAGATCATGTGTACTAGATCACCAAGGGGGATAAAATATCATGTCCTACCTAGTCTCCCTAGCCTAAATCACACACCAAGGTTAACTAGAATTTTTTCCATACCACCCCATGAAATCATCATTATGACTAAATCCAAACTCCATACTATATCTCAACCATAAGCTCTAATACCACTCTTTCATGACCCCATCCCCCCATAGATAACCCTTTTGGAATGGTAATTAAGAAAAGGATATAATGACCCCTGAGTCCTGCCTCCAGTAGGCCCCGATTTTGAGACTAGTGCAAAGGGTGTAAAATCTCACAATATGGGGGGAATTACCCTTAATAAGAAACAATATCAAGAGATAGTATGTATCAAAAAAACAAAATATATTAAATATATATAATAAAACAAAAAATACATCCCAAAATTCATGTATAAATAGAACTGATGCAATAAAAGTCTCCAAAGTGAATACCCAAAAGTAAAGCTAAGCAGTGATGCAACAACTTTTCAAAGGTCAGAGAAAGTAATGCCTAGTATGGTTTACATGATTCTTCTAGAAACCTAGAAACAATTTTACATGCGTAGGGTGAGCATACAAGTATACTCATTAGGGAAACCAAAGTCTATCATGGACAATTGGAAGAATAATACTGATGCTCTTGTGAGAAAAAAGAAAAATCAAAAAACACCTAGACAGGTATACTACCCATCCCAAACTCACCAAGTCATGCTCACCAAATAAAAAAAACCAAGTAATATAATATAATGTAAATAACATTGATGATAAGGTAACCCACACCACTTTCCCAATGATTAGTTACTCCCACACCTTAATGGAAAACGTCCTGGAACTCCCACCTCTTCCAAACATACCACATCGCATCTCATCCGCAAACACCTTCTCCACACAACATATCCCACCCACACACACATGGTCCATCAAAACACCGAACATCTGGAATTCACACACCTGGTCCACAAACCAGATCACAACACATCTCATCCCGAAGACATCTAAGACACATAGAACATCTCATCCCAAAGATACATGGGACACGAATTGCATCTCATCTCGAAAACACCCGGTACACCACATCAAAACTCTCCCATACACACCTGGGCCTCACATCTCAACAAAATATTCCCAAAGAAACTTGGGAAATCGTCTCTTGTAAGAGGGAGTAGGGAAGATCAGGTGTCCATCCATCCATCCTCTCATCAGGATGTTTGGTAAAGACACCTTCCACTATGAATATGGGGGTGTTTGGCACATAGTTCTCAACATGGGTGGGGTGCGTATAGAAACCAAAATAATACACAAATATATGTATAGTATCAAACACTCTAGACCAAACTATGGATTCTCAAAAAAAACAAACAACTCACAACATTATCACCTTTGCTTCCACCTATAAATTCACAACACCGCACATCAAGCCACAAAACGCACATCTCATTCTCAAGAAAATTATTTAACTATTCTATTTCATTTACCAAACCAACCCAAACCATTCAAATCTTTATTAAATAGTTATTTATCCATTCCACCACTACTAAGAAACTATCAATCACTACACATATCTGACAAAACAGTATAATTCATCCATAGGATGAAGACCTTTGGTAAATTAATACACTTTTCATTAAAGACACAACATTACACAACCTCTCGATATAGGGTGAATCTTTCTTCATGTTATAAATGGAGAAGCACCCATAACAGTCACTACAAACCTTATTCAAATTCAACCTGCCCAAAACACCATACTATCCAAAATAAAACCCTAACTCACAACTAAATATAGCAACATATTATGGCACAACCAATTTCTGCAACCCTTATCCATAATCATACCATGCCCATATTACCATATCAATAGAACCAGCACCCTTGTGAACAATTGTGCCCACAACCATATCACCACACAAACCAAGGAAAAAATAAATTTAAGATTTAATAAGGAATCCCTTCTTTAGATCCACATGTTAATTCAGGGGTTATCATAGTGACAATATGATCATGGGGAATCCATTTATTAGCCGAGTATATGAGGTTAACAATTTTCATAAAAATGCGTTCAATGGGAAACAAGCAACATTAATTCCGTAAACTATTCTGAGTGAAAACAATAAACCCCAATAGCCATGATTTTTAGTTGGTAGTTAGCCCATACTAAGCATAATATCATTAAAAACAAGAACACATCAAGAACATGAATCACTTTTTCTGACCTTCTATGTATTAACATTAAACCGATTCAATTATCTTCATTAATCTAAATTTAACTATCTTTACAAAGGAAAAAATCTGTATACCCACCCTGCATAATGCACAATTAAGAAAAACAAAGGAAAACCTACCTGGAAGAAAATTCAATTGGAACTTCCTGGTTTCACCAAAACATGGGCATGCATGCAGTAAGAAAAAATCCAATGAAACACTAACCAAAAGCTGCAGCTTGACTGCACAACTCCTATAGAAATAAAGGTTCGAGGAATCTCATACCAAGAGAAATCAAGAAAGAAGAACAAGGGGGAAGGGTATCTTGGATTTGGGAATATTTAAATAGATTCATAGGTTTAGATATGTTTTTGATTTTCCATTAAAGGTGGATCTAGTCAATACCGCATGTTTTGACCAATTAAAAGCCCCCAATCTCTTAAGAATTTAAATATATGATTTAAGGCCTTTGAATTGGTCTCAAATTCTTTCAAATAAGTCATTATACTCATTTTATGTCAAAAAAAGACATCAAAAGGGAAAAACTGGAAGAAGCTGGAAACATTGTACATGAAGAACCGTTAGATGAAGCACTACTCGACAAGGCACTGCTTGGGAGACACTGTTAGGCGAGGAACCACTCGACAAGGCACTACTTAGTGAGGCACTACTACAAGAGAAATCACTAGGATGAACTGACTACCACTATTAGTGAGTTATCATTAAAAGAGATACCAACCAGTGAGACTATGGCATCCCGTATTTTTTATTACATAACTTTTCATTACATTGTACAAAAACAAAGAATATTTTAAAGTTTATTTTCTTGGAAAAAAGGTACATAATACATGAAAACATAAAACATTATTCTATTCCACTTGAATATATTCTTCCAGGTTCGTCATAAGTAAATTTATTTCATCTCATATCATGGGGACATACATCAAAGTAATGGGTGAGCATAAGGCCTAATAAGGGAAAACAAGGGAAATAGTTTACTTGTGATCTTGAGGAATATCAATAAGAACTTGAGGAATTACATAAAGGTGTGAGAAATGGAAAAAAGAGAAATATCATAATAAAAATAACATGATTCATAACATATAATGTGGCTAAAACATTAAATTTATTAATTCGTAATCATATCACCAAGGTTTATCACTGAGGTTTCATAAAAATTACAAAGGTTATTCACTAAGGTTTCGTAAAAATTGTCATCTCTAAAGATTAAATTCTTTACCCAATGAATTAGAGCACTATCAGGGAACACCATTAATATTTCTTAATTAATTTTATCCACATATATCATAATAAAACATTTCAAAAATAACTTGTGGAGAATAAAAGAAACAGGTTTCATATCAAAATCATGATGTTTTTAAGAAGTTCTTAAAGGCAAGTTCATTATGAATTTTTAAAACACATGAAAAAGGAAGGAAGGTTTCATGTATGTTAATCCCATAATTAAATAGATAATTTTTAAATCTATTTGAATAATCCTAGAGAGGATAGAGGTTTGGTTATTCACAAAAGAAAATAAAATAATTTCTTGATAAAAAGAGAGAGATTTTGATAAGTGAAATCAGTAGCATAACGAGTATGAAACATGGTTTTAGGAAAAGGGTATCCCATTCATAAAATAATAATAATAAATTAAAGGGATATAATAAAATGTACATAATAATGTAGTATGGAAATTTTAAAAACATACCACATAAAAATAGAACTTGAAATAAAAATAGAAGTTGATATTTCCCTTACCTTGAATAGTGAATCTTAAAACTTGAAGATCAGGACTTTAAAAGGTTGAGAACACCTTGGGAGGACTCCTTGGAAGGTAATAATATCAAATATTCATGGAGGATAAATTTTCACTAAAGGTAAACAAAAAAATTGGTGGGTATTTATAGAAAAAATGAAGGAGTTTTTTTAAATGCATACTTATTCCTTGCTTGCTTAAGCATGTTGATCTTGATGGAAGTTTTTAAAGAACATAAAGCATGAATTAATTAATAATTAATTGGATAACTATTTCAAGGGTAATGTTAATGAATCTAGTTTCTATTGTAATGTGAAGATAATCAAATTGATGTAGATATGCATGTTTAACTAAATTGGTTGATGAACCTAAATCATGTTAATTTTTATGGATAAAAGTATTAAAGGCATGTTAAATTAATTATTTAATTAATTTATTATAACTATGATAGATTGTTACTTAGTTTTTCAATAATTAGAACTTTTGAATAATGAATTGGTTAATTTAAGGTGGAATAAGAAACAGTTGTGTGATAAAAATTTAATGACTTATAAGGTCTGAGTTACGCACCTGCTTTTAAAGGCCAAGTTCCATATGTTTTGGAGCCCTGAGAGCTTGTTGTGTGTGAAGGATGGATTCCTTATTTTAAGGCCAAGAGCTCGATTTATATGTTTGTTTCATGCTTATTATGATGTGATATGATCTTGGGATGTCTGATCCTAGATGGCTATTGTGGTGTGTGGGGTCAGGGAGGCTTAGTGGTTGTGGTAGCACATAATGCCTAGAGTGGCGAGATGCATCGTTTTATACATGTGGGTATTAGGGAGGGCACTAGATATTATTGAATGGGTTGAAGCCAGGCTAATCCATTGATATAAAATTTAGATTCTTGTTTAATTTGTTGTTTATTTATTTGATTTACTTTACCCGCTTCTTGAGGAATATGGGTTTTTTACCCTCCTTCCAAGAGATGTGAAGATGCTTGGGGTATTCCATGTGCTTTCCATGTTTAGCTTCTTAAGGATGGATGGTTCTATGCTCCTACTATAGTGTAAAAAACTCAATGGGTAGTTCATCTAATCACCGTGTTGAGCCCCTTGTGTTTGGTAGCTTATAATTTTTTATTAGAATACATAGAATTTTGGAAAGTGATGATGTTTTTAATAAATTAATGAATGTTTAACCAATGGGGTTAGATCTTGATAGGATGCAGTGATGAGGTTATGTTTTTTAGATTCCATGGACTCAGTTTGGTTATTCTTAGAGTGCATGGATCCTTATTGAAATGCTGATGATAATGGAATGTGTTGAGGAATTTATAATGGTTAATTAATGGTTAAAGAAATAATTAATATAAAGTGTAATTGATGAAAAAAGTGATAAAGTCACTTAATATGTCTCTTTGAATGGTTGTGTACTTATAGGATATCTAGTCTTTATAGTGGTAGTTGGGATTCCAAGAGACATTAGTTGCAGATTAGTCGAAGACTAGGTTATGGCCATAGTGTGGTCGTCAACTATATTATATTTTGTACTTTTTGTGTTTCTTTACGCTAATCCACCCTATCAGTTAGGGAAACTGACACCCCTAGGATTCTAAGCCCTGGGGGTGTTTTCCCCAACATCTTGGTGGGATGATGGATGGCTGACTACCCCCTTTGATCCTACACTCTTCTCTTGTTAGTTACTTGTGCTGGTGTGCATGATGGTTAGTTTTCCCCTTATATGTGTGTAGAGGGCTATAATGTCTTGTGGTTATTTCACACACATATATTTTGGATATATTTTATAAAGTGATAATATAGGTATAATGTGTATAGGTTGTGATGAATTGAGTATCCTTACTCGATGTATGGGTTGTAATGGCTTGAGGTATAATACATGATGTATGATACACTCTATGCAAGATATGGTGGCTCCCGAAAAATACCTGGTTACATTTCAATATGTGAACATGGTGGTTTTGTTGCATGAGATTCATACTGTCGTGCTTCTCCCTAGTGTCTTCAGGTTAGTATTTTTGGAGAGAGATGCTCAGGACGTACGATGTTGTAGAAATCAGCAAACCAATGGGGAAGTGGTAGCAGGGTACCCTTCATATTCTATATTATAGTATATACTCTTGTATTATATACTTGGTGATAGTATCCATGGTGATATTGGGAACTTAGTATACCTATTTAGGTGATGATCTATTTTCACTTGTTGTTCACTATGCTTTAACATGCTTTCTTTACTTTTGCATGAGAGTTTTAAGGGAGGATCCTAGTAACTATACTATTATACTCACCCTACTTTATATAAATTGTTTTTCAGTTCAGTTGGTGCAGTTTGGATATCATCCTAGTTACTACTAGCTAGGGGTTTTGTAGGAGTTTTTTGGGATTCATGGTCGCTGACATTTTACTTTCTTTTGGTAATTTTATTTTTCCATTTTAGTGGTAGTAGTTCTTTCATGACATTACATATGTGTTCATGTGTTTTATTTTATATTTCAATATAATTAGGAGTTGGTTGGTTTTTATCTTATCTCTCTCTTTTTCATTTGTTCTCTTAGAGGGTAATGACTCTCATCTATGTGTTTATTATACCCTTAGAGCTAGTCGCCAACCTGGGGCCTACTAGAGGTGGGAATAAGGTGTCAATATCTATCTTCTCCCATTTCTTGCCTAGGAGGGGTACATTTTAAGGGGAGGGGTCATGAGAGATTGGTATCAAAAGACTGGTTGGAGGAGGTTGAGATAGCCTTCAGTTCGATATGTGCTTGAAAGGAGCACTGGGTGTCATTGTTTGTGACAATGTTGTGTGGGTCAGTGAGATAGTGGTGGTTATTATTCCTCAGGGATCGCGAGGAGTCAGCAGTCTAGTGGGAGAAGTTCTGAGAGCAGTTCAGATCCAAGTTTATTTCTTTGACCATGAAGGCGGCTAAACTCTAGAATATACTTATCCTTTGGCAGGGATCTTCAGTGTGTGAGAGTTCATGATTCATTTTAGGAACCTTATATAGTATGCTTCAGACCTATTTCCAGATGAGAAGGCCAGGGTGAGGCATTTTTAGGAGACTTTTCATCCATAGATCTAGAATCAGGTCACCCCATTTATGCTGAAGATATATCTCAAGGTGTTGTAAAGATAAGAGGTCCTCAAGAGTATGTTATAAAGAACTTCATCGTCACAAGAGGGGATTCATTAGGATTCCTCACAAAGAAAAGTTTTGGTCCAAGGTTCCTAGTTTTTACGGCAAAAGATCTTTCAGTCAGCTGGTGGTAGGTCCCATCCCTCATCATCTTATTTCTCTGGGGGGGTGGTAGTGGCTCTCAGGACTATGCCAAGGGATCATATTCATGTTTTTCTTATGTATGTCAAGGTCATTAGTGGAAATAGTGACCGACCTTTCTAAGCAGTTAGCATGTGCCATGTGTTCCTATCCAGGTTCCTCTATTGAGGTAGTTCTAGCCGAGGAAGTAGTAGCAAGTTGCTCTAGTTTGGGATAAGTAGAGAGCAGATGGGGTAGGCAGAGGACAACCCCAGTATTCTCCCCATCCTCAGAGAGTTGATCGTGGATGTGGCGGCAGTCTTTAGCATGGTCAGAGAATCCATGGAGTAGGTTGTTGTTAGCTTCATGTTATAGCATTGCCAGTGATGGGCAAGCCAAATGTCATTTGAGGTACCCCTACTTGGGGGGAATTACTTGTTTGATTCAGTAGTGACACACTCCTTCATATCACCTACCATTGTACATGCTTTGGGACTTGAGGTAGGGATACTATCAGTGCTTGTGGCATTGACTATGCCAATTTGAGGTCAAGATGACTTTTTTGAAGTATGTAGAGATTGTGAGCTAGTATTAGGGAGGCACCAATCTGGGGGATATTTCTTATGTTTATAAATACTACCATATGACTTCATCCTCGTCTTGGATTGGTTGTATTTGGTTTAGGATATCATGTATTTCTTCCAAAGGTAGGTGGTGTTCTTTGATGCTGATGGAGAGTCAGTAGTGTTTTTTGGAAAGCATGAACCTCAGACAGGTCAGAGGCATGTTCTATCCTTATCATCCTTGATGGTTGAGTTCATCAGAGGTTTATTAGTCAGTGTTTCCCAGGGTTGTGGAAGAGTACCCTCATGTATTTTCATAGGAGGTTTTATCATTACCCCCTTGATGATAGATCAAGTTAAAGATTAATCTATAATCAGGCGTGTCTTCTATCTCGATGTCTTCATATAAGATGGAACCTTATGAGATGCAAGAGCTGCGTATATAGCTCAATGGTCTGTTGCGATTCGGTTTTTTTTGGCTGAGTGTGTCAACATGGGGTGCACCAATTTTGTTCATGAAGGAGGCGGATGGCAGTTTACTATTGTGTATCAATTATCGTCTATTAAACCAAGTGAAAGTAAAGAACCGCTATCCTCTTTCATGGATATATGATTTATTCGATCAACTAAAGGTTGAAATTTGGTTTTTGAAGATCAATTTGTGGTTAGGATATCATTATATGCATGTGAAGGATGAGGATATCCCAAAGACCGATTTCCGTTGTCATTATGGGTATTACGAGTTTGTTGTAATGTTGTTTGGTGTGATTAATTCTCAAACTATGTTCATGGGGTTAATGAACATTGTGTTCCGTGAGTTCCTAGATAAGTTCATGGTGATTTTCATTGATGACATCCTTGTATAAGGAGGATTATGAAAGACATATGTGTGCTGTTTTGGGAGTTCTTCACCATGAGAAGATATTTGGTAAGTTTTTTATGTATGAGTTTTGGGCTCGAGAAGTCCATTTCTTTGGGCATGTTGTATCCCAATAGGGAGTAGTTGAGGATCCATTGAAGATATAAGCATTTGTGTCTTGGGAATCCCCCAAGACAGTGGTAGAAGTATGAAGTTTCCTTGGTCTTACAAGCTATTACAGGAGGTTCATAGCTAATTTCTCTTGGGTTGCAACTCCTCTAACAATATTGAATGGAAAGGATTAGGCATTCATGTGATGTGGTGAAATCCTGGAGCCCAATCCCTGGGGGTGTTTTCTCCAACATCTTGGTGGGAGGATGATGGCCGACTACCCCATTTGACCCTGCACTCTTCTCATAGTAGTTACTTATGATGGAGTGAACTGCAGTTAGTTTTCTCCATATATGTTTGTATAGGGTTGTAATGACTTGTGGTTATTTCACACACATATATTTTGGATATAGTTTCCTATGTGATACTATAGGTATAACATGTAAAGGTTTTGATGGCTTGAGGATCCACACTCAGTGTATGGGATGTAATGTCTTGAGGAATTAAAATTGATGTATGATACATTCTATGCGAGTTTTAATGGCTCCTGAAAACTACCATGTTACATTTGGATATGTGCACATGGTGGTTGTGTTGCATGAGGTGCATTTTGTGGTTGTTCGCTCAAGTGTTTTTAGGATATCCTTTTTGGAGAGAGATTCTCAAGACATAGGATATTGGGGAAAATAGAAAACCAGTGGAGAAGTCACACCAGGGTAACCTTGATATTCCTTATTATATTATATACTCTTGTATGTGATACTTGGTGAGAGTATCTACTGTGAGGTTGGTAAATTAATATACATATTTAGGTGATGAGTTAGTTTCACTTGTTATTCACTGTGTTTTAACATGCTTACTTTACTTTTTCATGAGAGGCTATGTGGAGGATCCTACTAAGTATACTGTTATACTCACCCTATGTTATATAAAGTATTTTTCAGGTCAGTTGGAGATCATGTTGGTAACTACTATCTTGGGGTTTTTCAAGAGTTTTTTGGGCTTTGTGGTCATTGTTGTTTTACTTTATTTTGGTAATTACAGCGTTTCCTTTCAGTGTTAGTAGTTATTGCATGAAATTACATATGTCTTCTTGGGTTTTCTTTTATATTTCAATCTGAGGAGTTGGTTGGTTTTTATCTTATCTCTCTCTTTTGCATGTGTTCTCTTAGAGGGTAATGCCTCCTATATGTGTGTTTACTATACCCTCAGTTCTAGTCAGTAACCCAAGGCCTACTGGAGGTGAGACTCAGGTGTCACCATCTCTCTTCTCCCATTTTTGGCCCAAGAGGGGTACACTTTGAGGGGAGGGGTCATGACAATAATAATAGATAGAAAATTCATAGTAAAATGCATAGTAAAATTTTCGACACTTGAAAAAAATAAAATTATTTTATCATTTGTAATTAAATAATAGTGTTTTGATAATAAAATTTCATTATAATAAACATTAATAAAACCTTAGTTTAATATAATAATTTATATCTCTCTGAAAAGTATAATTTTTACCCAAAAATGAATTTATCAAATTTCATATCAATTTTTAAGAAAAACTATTCTTAAAATAGAAATGATGGGATAACAATTTTATTTAAACAAAGGTATTACACATTAAGTAACTAAGGTCATGAAAAATTTCACCTTATAATAACCGCATATGACCTAAGGGTAAGGTGTACGATGATGATAGACTCTTGGACGGCTTGAATAAGATCGCCCGAGTGATAATCTAAACTAACTTGAACTTATCCCATAGGCTATTTTGTTCAATATTAACATGTTTAAGCTCTATTTGGGCTTGGTCAAGAGTGAAGCCCAAAGATTCTACAAACCTCCCAAGTTCTGAAAATTTGACTTTGTAAGGCATGACTCTACTGGATGAGGCCATAAACTCTTATTTCAGCATTAATTAATCATTATAATTTCTATTTATAAATAATAATCATAATGTTAAGATTATAGTTTCCAATTGTCTTATTAAACAAAGGTAATTTTAACGAAAAATCATAATTGACCGACAGTCATATAACGGTCGAAACTCGATGGTCACATTAAAATATACATACTTCATTATTAATGAGATATAGTTTTGTTGTGTAAGATAATATAACACACATTTTCAAGAAAAAATTATTATTAAAAAGTTTTGGTCATTATAAATACATCGTCAAATGAGGCACTGCTGGGCAAGGCACCGCTAGATGGGCGACCACTAGTGAGTGACCGCCAATGACCCACCACCAGTGATCCATTGCCATCAAGCCACTGATAGTGAACCACAACCCATGAGTGTCCTCCAGCTAGCCACCGCTAGCAATCCACTGCAAGTGAGCCACCACCAATGATCCACCACCAGCAAGCGACTGCTAGGGTGAGCCACCTCTAAGGTGATCCGCCAATGGAAAACTTGGAAAACTGGGAAATTTTTTGAGAAGTGTTGAAATGAGTCACCTTGACCTCCCAGAACACCTCAAACACTAGATTCACATAAAGCAATGGACCAGAGAGGTCTGGTACCTTACAGTATTACTCAAAGTGTGTGTTTTGAGTTTAAAATCAATAGTTTAATTCAAAACACGTGTCGCAAATTGAAAACCAAGAGAGCGTACTTGTATTAACTTGATAATTTAGGTAAATGGTATATAAGTAATTTTTAATATATAAGATTTATCCACACATGAATCTGACACACAGTCTGGTTGGTATGACTGAAAATGTGTGTTTTTATTAAAATGAAAATTTTAGTACAAAACATACTTCACATACTTAAAATTGATAAAACATTCTTGTATTATCTTGATAATTTGGAACAAATATCTATAAGTCATTTTTGACATGTAGGAATTAGGTTAATGTCAATTCGACACATTGAGTTCCTACTATGGCTCAAAGTACATGTTTTCAGTTTAAAAGTGACTTTTTAGTTCAAAACATGTGTCACTCACTAAAAAATGTGAAAAAACACTCAGATTTTTCTATTACATTAGGAAAATTAATCATAGCATTTTTTTATGTGTAATTGCAATAGCATGTCAATCAAACACATGGTGTGCCTACTATGAATCAAAATCAATGCTTCAGTTTTAAAGTAACTTTTTAGTTCAAAACACATGTCACATACTAAAAACCATTAAAACTCATAGATATTGTATTAATAATTTAGGAAAATAAAAAAATTCATTTGTGACATGTAGGAATTAGCCACACATTACTCTGACACATGGTGTTTCCGATATGACTAGAAGTGTTCATTTTTATTTTAAATTGATATTTTAGTAAAAAAAACTGAACCTACTCAAAATAAGGAAAACACACTCATATTTTCTTGAAAATTTTTGAAAAAAATCCATATTTAATTTATGGATTGTAGGAATCAATCACACATCAATCTGATGCACGGCATGCATATTATTACTCGAAGACTATGTTTTAAGTTTAAAAGTGACATTTCAGTTCAAAAAATGTATCACTCACTAAAAATGGGAAAAAACACTTGCATTTTCTTTATACTATATGAAAATGATCCATAATTCATTTGTAACATTTATGAATTATCCATACATCAATCTGACACATGGCATGCCTGGCCTGACTGAAAGTTCGTGTTTTCTGTTTAAAATAAACGATTTAGTTTAAAATGTGTTTAACTCATGGAAAATAAAGAAAACACACTTATATTATCTTAATAATTTAGTATGATGGTTCATAAGTCACTTATAACATATAGAAATGAACCTCACATCAATTTGACACATGGTGTATCTGGTATGACTAAAAGTGCAAGTTTTTATTTAAAATCAACATTTTAGTGAAAAGCACAATTATCATTATCAAAATTAATAAAATTCACTTGGATTGTCTTGATACATTATTAAAATGATCCATAATTCATTTTTGAGGTTTTGTAATTAAGAATATATCAATAATACACACGATGTTCCCGGTATGACTCAAAGTGTATGTTTTCAGTTTAAAAGTTGTATTTTAGTTCAAAATATGCATCACTCACTTGAAATATAGAAAACCCACATAGAATACCTTAATCCTTTAAAAAATGATTCATATGTCATTTTTGATGTGTAGGAATCATTTGCACATCAATCTAACACATGGTGTTCCTTTTATGACTCAAAGTTCATGTTTTCAATTTAAAAGTAACATTTTAGTTCAAAACACTTGTCGCTCACAAAATACTAAGAAAAATACACTCATATTGTCTTGATATTTTTATACAAGTATCTATAAGATATTTTTGACATATAGGAATTATTTGCACATCAATCTGGCACATGGTGTGGTCGGTATAACTGAAAGTGTGTGCTTTTATTTAAAATACACATTTTATTACAAAACACACTTTGCATGCACAAAACTGGGAAAACCCTGATTTATCTTGATACTCTAATAAAATGATGCATAAGTTATTTGTGATGTGTAATAATAATCTACATGTTAATCTGACACACAGTGTGCCTGGTATGACTCAAAGTGCATGCTTTGAGTTTAAAAGTAATAATTTAGTTCAAAACGCATATCACATATGGAAAACTGAAAAACAAAATCTTGTATTACCTTGATACTTTATGAAAAAAAAACCATAAATCATTTGTGATATTTTAGAATCAACCACACATTAATCTGACACATATTGTGCTTGATATGGATTGAAGTGCATGTTTTCGGTTTAAAAGTGATATTTTATTAATGTATTATTTCATATTTATGCATCATTTATTTATTTATAGTATTACTTTTATAAAAATTGTTTTTATTATAGGTACACTCTTCTCTTGTTCTCAATCTAGGATGGTGTGTTCATAAACTAGAGGTGTGATTGATCTCTTTTGAAAGGGGGTCTCAAAGACAGTATAACCCATTGTGTTTTTTAATTTTTTGTAAAATGTAATGTTTGTAATAAATTGAACAAAGCGATGTGATTGTAGTGTATTTAAACTTTTGTAATTTATATTTTTTAAAATTTTAATTTATTATTTATTTGAAATTAAATTGTAAATTTATTTTGAATGTGAGTTTTTGTAATGTGTTGTAAATGTAGCATACATTACTGAAACCCATGGATTTTATCAGCATTATTATTCTCATTGAAAAATTTATCTTCTATAAGTGCAAAAAAATAAAATTTATAAAAGGACCTTTTAGAAGCACTAAGAATAGAGATGGTAGAATCACCCTTAAACGGTGCTAAAATAGTGTTAACCAAGGATGTTCTTCATCATTGATCTTTTTAGCACTAATGAATGTGAATTTTATTAGTTTTATTTCTAGAACTGATAAAACTATCTGTTTTTTAAAGACAATTACAGCATTAGTATTTTTTAGTTTTTCCAATAGCCTTTTTTCACGCTGATAAATATTGTATCTAAAATAGTGAGTATACTCTTACGTGTCTATGAGTTCTATATATTAGCCAATTCTGTTGGGGTTGAACGAGTCTGTACACTTTATATTTTGACTACCTTGGTTGTATAGTTGATAAAGATAGCCTCCATTAATTAACATAAAGTTTTGGGTTGAATGAAATATAGTAAAACTCATGAGTTAATATGGATCCTTGGAAGTAAACATGGAATATTTGTAGTAAAATCATAGGTAAAATCATAGACTTAGTGATAACTCATCAAACTCATCAGGTAGACTTGATAGTTTTACTACACTAGTTAAACACATGCATCTGAACTATTCTTGCTGGTTTTTTATAAGTTTTTCAAAAAAAATAAGTCTTGGTATAAAATATTTTCAAAACTAAGTCACAAATGTTTCAAGGGTCCTCTTTCCTTTGACCTCTTCCAAAGGAGGCCAAATACATTTGGTCCCTTAACTCCTTTTTCCCAAAATCATATGGTAATGGTGTTAAAGGACTTAATGCCTTTACTCAAACCCCAAAAAACACTTTATATACATTTAAATATATATGTATGTATATTAAAAAATTTTTTTATATATATATATATATATTAGCAAAATTTAACAGCTAATAAATATCCATAATTTCTATGATTATTGAAATCTAGAATTATAATAAAAACTCTCACCCAATACTCCCTTGTATAAGGGGACTTTCCTGGAAATCATTATGGATTTACTTTTTGAGATTCAACTTCCCAATTTCCTGTGCAGAATTAAAAATATATTATTATTATTAATTAGTAATTAATTAATAATAAATAATAATTAATAATAATAATATATAATAATAATAACTAAATAATAATTAACAATATATATTTTCTATTAAATATTAATAATTATTAATGTAAAATTAAAAATATTAATAAATAACTAATTAATTTTTTATTTAATTATTAATAGTTAATCATTATTAATTAACTAGTAATTAGAAAATATTTTATTACTTATTAGTAATATTAAATACCAATTAAAAAATTAATTATTAATTATTAAATAAATATTAATAATTATTATTAAATCGTTCCTAATAAATATTTAAAAATCTAATTTGGTTACTAAATATTAACAATAATGATTAAATTATAAAATTACTAATTTTTATTAAATTATTATTAATTAATTAACTAATTACTTCTAACTAATATTAATTAATAATAAATAATAATGAATCCAATATGTCTTTTGGAAAAGGTCTCTCATTTTTAGAATCCCTAAACAAGACAGACACTCAGGAGGGCGACACTCTGACCTCATTTGAGTCCCAGATCTTGAAATCTGAGGATAGTTAGTTCTCAATCCTTATTAATCAAGATACTCTAAAGGAACAACTTGATTTGTGTAAGTTATCCCTAATTGGTTGAGTCATTCTTGTGAAGGGAGATAAACCCTTAAATTTGTAGGTGTTATCACTAAAATAGATTAGCATTTAGGTTTTTTAAAATTGGAGGATCATACCCATAGGGATGGGGTAGATTCATTTTGTTTTCCAATCAAAGTCCCAGCAATATTCGGTTTGGGTCCCCCCTCAAATTGGATGAAAACACAATCTAAGGGAATCTTGGCTATTATGAAAGGGTCTTATTGGATGTTGATTTCTTGAATCCATAATTGGAAGGTGATACTTTAATTGATAATGGTGATACAGTTGAAATCAAGTTTAAATATAAATTCTTTCATGATTTTTGAAACCTCTACAATAGGGTTGGTCATGAGTGTAACGCCTTGAACCTGGTTCCACTAACAATGCCCTAATCCAATGGGTCACATGGCATCAGACATGGCTTCTTGCATGCCAAAGGATTATGACTAGCAGCGAGGGACTAGGGTGTATTTGTAGGAAGATTATGCCCTCATTTTAGAGTGTAATGTATTTTTGTAACATATACACCAATAGAAGAAGAATAATATAAAACATTAACAGAAGATAAACATAAAAAATACAGTAATAGTAATTAAGACAAAAGTAATGTTATATATAATATGATGATCATGTCATGTCTCTATACAAAATGGCAGGCAATACATGGAAACAGGTAGCCAATAAAATACATGAATTAAAATATAAAAAGACCAAAAATAAGTATCTCTAGATAGCATCATGATCCAAGATCAGTCTTATGTTCATTGCTCCTAAGCATAGAACATTCAAGCATTGTACAATGGACACTTTCCACGGTCCCTACCTGCATCCATGAAGTATGTATGGGTACCCATCAGTGATGTAAACAGGGTGTGAGATAACACTCAGTAGGCCACCACTTAGGGTTTCTATAACAATTCTATTCTATGTAATGCAAATAGAAGTAGTGTGTATTATATCATAGGTATAACAGTAATAAAATTAAATGGTCAAAATAAAATTTGATCATGTACAGCCAAACATGCCTCCCTGTGAACAATAATCAATCTCTCGCAACAATGGAAACTATAAATCATATATAAGTAGGTGTAATACTATCCATTCTAACAACTATAACCAAATACTCATACTAGGTTTATCTATAAAGTATAACAAAAATCCACAACGGCCATGTCATCTACTCCCATATATAACATCCACAACGGACATGCTATGTAATGTAGTGGCAGACCACTAAGGTCTTAATCCAATGTATAGTAGACCAAGGAATCCTCATCGAGTCCATAGATAATCTTGATGGAAACTCAGTAAATAATTGGGTGGGGTCCAAGGATCATGTCCACAGAGCATGTCCAATGACAGTCCAAGAAAGATGGATCTAAGGGGTATAATTTCTATGTAATCTTATAGAATCAGGATCCTAGGATTAGAAATGTCCCAGGAATCCACTACCATAATAAATATGAATCCATGGAGTAGAAATTTCCATGGCATCCAATGGAATCAGGACCCAAGGATCTCATCCAAGGAATTCATTGCCATTATCAACTCACCAATCACTATCATTCATAACCAATGAGTTATTCCAACCCATTCAATATATTACATATAAATTATTTAACTATTTTAATCATATGCAATCACATGCAAAGGAGGAAACAACCTTCTCCTATCAATTAAATTCAATTCAATGCATTCCTTCCATTTATAATAAATAGTTAAAATAATTTGTTCACAACCTTAAACAATCCATTAAATTCTCATTAAGGCTCCCACTAAAATTGGATATCTCATACACACCAAATGAGGTGTTATAACATGGGGAAGACACAAAAACACACTTAAAAGCTGGTGTGGGTTGAGGTGAATGAAATTCAACCATATAATCATACTCATGGGTAACCTAATAGGTTCTAATTAATTTATTAAAGACATTTAATCAATTTTAGGGGAAACTCTAGAGGTAACCATAGATTATAAAACACTAAACATTAATAGAAATTCATAGTCCACCTACCATGGGTCTGAGGTAGAAAACCTATCTAGTATCCACAATTGATTCGGTCCACATCGGAAGAAAAACAAATAACGAATAAAAACCCTGGAAATAGGACAAATTATCTTGCACAAAAATAACTTTTTTGATATGAATACAAATGATGAGCAGCACAAGATGAATAAAGAACTCACCGGCACATATCCAATGAGACCAACGATTCTTGAATCGGAAATCATATAGATGAATTAGATCAAAGTCTAGGTTAGTCTTTATGAAAATATCCAATTGGATAAAAAAGTGTCTAATACTAAAGGAAATAAATAATAGGGGATGAGGGTTAATTCATTTAATCTTTTAGGGGGGAAATGGACATTTTCCGCATTTTAACTGGGTCGCATGGTTTTCCCGCACAGTTGGCCAAACCGTGCACCAACTGTGTTCCCCTCACTGCCTCTCAAAGGAACCCACACAGTTTAGGCACATGGTTTTTAAAATCATGAGAAAACCATGTCATAATCCACTATCCCATGTCACCCCTCACATGGTCATGATGCACAGTTAGGAAAATCATGCGATGATCATACATTTGGCCTTAGTAAAAAATTACAGGTGTTTCGTATAGGCATTAACACCTAGATGTACAGTTTCCTCAAATCGTTCAGCCCTACTCTGACCCCTAAAACACCCCCACATAGTTACTCTTGATCATGTGGCTTGGGTTTCACAGTTTCTACTAACCATACTGCCTAGCTGTATTTCTCCAAAATTTGGGCTTCATGCTCCAAACAAGACCCTGACATCCACAAAAACTATCGTGATCTCATTAGATACTCGCATTAGGTAAAAACCAAGGAGTTTAAATGAAATAAAAAAGATTTTTACATCAAATAAAAACCCAAGATCTTATTATCTTATCCCTTTAAAGAAATTATTCCCCAAATTTCACGTCCAATGGTGGTAAATAATTATCTAAGAATAACTCTTTCCACTAGGCATGTACGTCGGCCTCCATCTCCCAACTCTCTTCTTGTAAATAGTCATAATGCCATAGCACTTGTACTAGAGGAACTAACCAACCTTAGATAACATTATTACTATTCTCAAAGATAAAAGTAGAATTCTCCTCAAATGACGCTTCAATATGTAGCTCAAAGTCATATGGTTGTAGATTATGAGATGGGTCTGAGTGATAACAGCATGGATCAGAAACATGGAAGACGTCATGCATGGCTTGGTACCTCTGAGGTAATTTCAACCGATATGCTACCTTCCCAACTCTCTCTAAAATCTCAAATGGCCTGACATATCGTGGGGAAATTCTACCATTCCTTCTAATATATCTATTTTTTAGCCTTAGTAAGATACATAAAAATACCTGATCCCTAACCTAGAACTCTATAGATCATCGATGATGATTAGTATAGGATTTATATCTAGACTATGTATCATACATTTTCTTCTTGATCAACTGAACCTACTCTGAAGTCTCTTGAACAAGATTAGGTTTAAGCAATTCTACCTCTCCTAACTCTAACTATCATAGGGTTGATCGACATGGATTACTGTAAAATTACTCATATTGTTCCATTTGTATAGTTTCCTTATAGCTATTTTTATAGGAGAATTCAACCAGGGGTATAATCCTCACCCAATAACCCCTAAAATCAAGGACACATTATCTGATCATGTCCTCGAGCACTTAAATTGAGCACTCTAACTGACCTTTATTCTTAGGGAGGTATGTCATACTCAGAAGAACCTGTGTACCCAATGCCCTTTATAGACTGTACCAAAACCGAGATGTAAACCTGGCCTCCCTATCTGATACCATAGTTTGTAGAAACCCATGAAGTTGAAAAATCTCACGAATATAATGTCTCCTAATCTCATCTACTGAAAAGGTCTCCCTACTCATAAGTAAGTGGGAGACCTTCATGAGCATATCCCCAACAACCCATAAACCATCACTACATCAAGGAAACCTCAACAACCATATCACACAATATATCACCACATATTTACATTTCCAGTCGGGAATGGTTAGCTATTGTAAAATCCTAGATGGTTTCTGGTGATCTTTCTTCACCTGTGGATAGGTAGAAAACCTTAAGACAATACCATTTTCCTCTCATTTCTTCCTCAGCACCAGTATTGATGGTGCAGGTCACGATACATCTTAGTAACACTGAGATAAACTTTCCAATATGTGGCATGAAAATCTCACATCGGATCCTTTCATATGTAATCTGGAACCCAAATGTAACCATGAATACATGGCATTTCATCCTCACCCATGGTTAAACTAGGAGGTGGTTCCTAACCTACCACACTATCCCGTATGACTAGACCCTCAACATCATATAATAATCTCATCCTCACTCTATCCAAAAGAGTGTAATACACTACTAAGGATGAGATAGAATTATGACCAAGACCATTCAAAATTTCCAAGTGAATCTATGAAAACAATTCCATAAGTTTTTATTCTCCACTGTCCTCCTAAACTACTTGTATCTTAGTCCTCCGGCTCAGTGCATCGGTCGGTGCATTTACGTTACCAGGCGTATAGGAAAGATCAAAGTCAAGTAAATGAATGTATACGACCCACCTTCAATTCCTAAAATTCAATTCACATTGTGTAAATATATACTTGAGTATTTTTTTTTCTATGTACACCGCAAAATCCTCTCATAGTAAATAATTCATCCAACAATATAAGGCATGTAAAATAGTGGATAACTCAAGATCGTGTGTTGGTTAATTCCTCTTGTGTGGTATCAACTGATGAGGCTCGTATTCCATGACCCAATCATCCTATATGATAACTTCTCCTGGCCTGATACCTGATACATCGTAATATACAATATAGCTTATGCCCAGCTCTAGTGAATTTTGGACCAACGATGAAGTCAGCCTCCCTTTCAGCTCCTAAAAAGTTGTCTTGTAAGTATCTGACCATAAAAACATCACACCCTTATTATTCAAGATTGTAAGAGGTTATTCTAAGCATGATATGTACTATATGAAATTCATGTAATATCTAGATAGCCTCAAGTAACTCTATATGTCAAATACATTCTTAGGATACTCCTAGGAAACTACATCTCTCACCTACTCTCGATCAATTGATACTCCTGTATCTGAGATAATATAACACAAAAAAGTGAATCTTTTCCATCTGTAAGTGGCACTTTTTTTAGCTTAGAATATAACTGATTCTCTCTCAGTTTATCCAAAATGATCTCAAGATTTTTACCATGGTTGTGACAATTATGAGAATACACAAAGATATCTTCCAAAAATACCACAAAAAACAAATAAATATAAGGATGGAAAACTCGGTTAATTTGTTCCATGAAAACTATTTACACATTCATAATACTGAACGACATAACTAGATACTCATATAGACCATAACTGTTATGAAAAGTGGTATGAGTTATGTTTTCTAGTCGAAAAAATACCTAATGATAACCCAACCTCAAATAAATCTTTGAGAAAACTCAAACTCCTCGAAGTTGACCAAAGAGATCATCTATCCATGACAAGGGATATCAGTTCTTAATTATAAACTAGTTTAATTTTTTGTAATCTATACATATCTTAAGGTTTATGAACTCATTTTTCAAAAAAAAAAGGTCCAACAAACCCCATGGATAAGTACTGGGTCATATAAACCTATTTTCTTCCAAACCCTCTAGCTACCTCTTATGCTCCTATAACTCTATAGTAGTCATCCTATAAAGAGAAATTGATACCAGTGCAGCTCTATGAACTAACTCAATGGAAAAATTGACCTCTCTCTCAAGAGGTAAACTATAAAATTCATTTGGGAATATATCCATAAATCGTTCAACCACTAGAGGAAATTCCACATTTCAAATCTCTTGATCATCTAGATATAAACTAGAAATATGAGTTTTCATTTTTCTCATTCCATGATGTTCGGTTCCAACTCTACTCACTTGGGTATCCCATTCAACCTTGTGAATAAAAACCCTACCCTCTGGTGATTTGAAGGTCACCATTCGGCTATAGAAATCGATATGGGATCGATAGGAAACTATCTAGTCAATCCTGAGTATGACGTAAAACCCAGTCATCTTAAGGATAAAAAATATCTCATAAGAAGTCACACCCACCAATATCAAGGGGAACTCCATGCACTATCATAAACCCTTAGTTCTGATTCCCAACAGAGTATCACGCATTATATTTCCATGAGAAAACTGAACAATGAGCCTGAGGCTCTCCACGATAGGTAAAAATATAAAACTATGTGAAGCAACTATATCAAAAAGATCATATACTAGAGTAGACACTACTAAGATTTTACCTCTCATTGTAGAATTCCTAATACTATACTCCTCATGGGTAGGCTTACAAAATATATCCGGCCTAAACTGTAGCCCTGTGAAACAACTTCACTGCCCAGAGTAAGCCCACATTTTTTTTCATGGTAGAACTGGTGTTTGGCTACCTCATCCAGGACCACCACCTCATCTTGATCGACCAGAACTAATATATCTCCCAACCTAACATAGAGTTTTAAATCCTGTTCTTGAACCTAAAGTCAGATTTGATCCTCTTCCATTGATTGCTTGAGGTGGTTTGAAGACCTCTTAATGGACGAACCAAACACCCAGGTAAGTAATATTTATTGTAAATTGTTTAGAGAGGTTAAATCTAGACATCTTAAACTATTTTTCGACGTCTCTATGATTTCCTTTTGTGGTTGAACCATGGTTTCTCACTTTTTCCTTTAAAAGTTTTTGAATAATAAAAAAAATAATTTTCAATCAGCCATTGACTAGTGAAGGGATGGTCCTGAAGAAACATTACACATACCCCATCCTTTCACATGATCAACACTCAACTATGTCTCAATCACATTGATTCCTCATATTTCCCTGTCTCCCACACTGGTGATAGAATATATCACTTCCAGCACTCACAACCTGACTAGTACTCTTCTCATGAGAGGCCTCAAAATGGTTCTTTCAACTAGTTAACACTGAACCAATGGATTGAGAGGATAAACTACCCTACTCTGTACACCTAGCTTCCCTTAGGTTCTTTTCAGTAATAATCACCTAATTCACTATCTCAATAATAAAGGTCATCTGAAACACATTGATCTATGATCAAAGGGCATGCTTAACACCTTCCATAAAGTGTCTCATCCTCGATGGATCATCAGTAAGAGAAATTAGAGGAAAATTATGAAGCTATATAAAGATTTCCAAATATTTAATAACAGTCATCAAACCTTTCTCTAGACACATAAACTCAATTTCCCTTCCATCCCTTAGGGTCTCAAGAAAAAAATAATTATAAAACTTTGATTGGAAATCCCTCCAAACCATATCTCGAAGTGTAACTGCCTAGTTCAAAACATCCCAATAGTGGTTAGCTTCTCCCTGAAGCATATGTGTTGGGAGATTCACTCTCCTCTCATGAGGTGTCTCCAAATGCTCAAAAATATAAAATATAGTCTTTATCCATTGCTCAGCAGCTTGTGGACCTCCATCCCCTCAAAACATGGGAGGATGTTGCTGCTTAAACACACGTGTATGCTCTACCATAGATGAGGCAAGTTTCGGGGCTCCCTAAATGGTCTGTATAAAGCACATGAAACTCTGAAGGAGCTAGGAATCATCTCCCACATATGGTATATCCACTAGTGATGCAACAGTAACTACTGAAGATTATACTAGTAGCTCGTGGCCCACCACCTCTAGAGTATGGTCATCACCACCCTCCTGGTGCATGACTGGAGGTCTTCATGGTGGAATATCTCTACAATGGAAAATAAACACCTCAAAAAAGACTGAATAGTGACTGAGTCATGGATATAAAAGCATAGGATAAGTTGAAGCCTTCATATAAAGAAGACACACCCCTTTTCCTTCTCATAAATCCAAAACTTGGTAATGTGAACAACCATAAAAAGTACTATAGACACTGCCTATTACCCACACTAAATCTAGGTCTAGGTCATGTTCTCTATTTCACAATTTAAATTTCATTTAAATTAATATTTATATCATAATTTTATTTCAATGGTTGAACCAAATGGGTCACCACATCCAATCCATAAGGTCTCATACACCTCATGAACCAAAGTGTGGCATCCTCTTAATCCAAAAAATAACATGTTCCAGTTCATGTGACCAATGGTCTATGACTCAAAATTCCATAATGGACTACTTAGGGTGTATGTGGTAGCCTATTCAAGAAAACACTATTTAGGTTACGATAAGCACTCTAAGTACCAACAATGTTTCTCAATTCCAGGCACGAAAAGTTAACCAATATTTATTTATATCACACAAGACACACATAATAAATGTCTTACAGTCAAGCAATACATCCTATATGACATGACACGGGAATCCTGTAAGGGCATAATTCTGGTTCGGTGGGTTGATCGGCCTAAAAGCCCGAATAGACTGGCCCAGTAAAGCCCGAGCTGGGCCGAGTCGGGCTTGGGCTGATGGTTTGTCAGGTCGGGCCTCATCCAATGCAAGCAAGCCCAAGGGTCGGGATGGGCTGGCACGTAAAATCTCGTCCACTCTAAAAAAAATACTAGGAAACTTTCGGTAGGGAGACTCAAACACCCTACCACATGTTTCCAAGGTTTCACCTAGTTTAGAATTACCAGACTATATATGTGTGTGTGTGTGTGTAATTGTATATCAATGATTTAATATAATATATATAATAACTCATTATATATTTACAAAAAAACACTCACCCACTAATGTTGGTGCACGCCCCCCTCCCACCTTATTTTTTTAAGTATGTTGCAAGTTGTGTATATTATATATACATATATAAATCTATTTAGGGAAAAAAATAATTCAACCACTACTGCACACCCCTCAATAACTCTCACCTTATTTTTTAATTATGTTGCAACTTGCATATATTATATATATATTTTTTTAAATCTATTTAGAAAAAAAATAACTCAACTACTATTATGAACCCCCCACCCCCAATAATTTTATCTTACAATTTGAACATATTATATAAATATTCACATGTATAAATCTATTTAGAAAAACAAATTAACACACTCACTCACTGTTGTGAACCCCTCATTCATTTTTTTACAAATTTCACATATTATATATATAAATATTTTTTTTAAACATTGAAAAAACATTTTAAAATAAATGATGTAACATAATATATATATATAATAACTCATTATATATTAACAAAAAAACACTCACCCACTGATGTTTTCCCACGCCCTCTCTCCCACGTTATTATTTTTTTATGTATGTTGCAACTTTCATATATTATATATACATATATAAAACAATTTAAGAAAAAAAATTAACTCACCCACTTCTGTGCACCCCTTATTAATTTTTTTTACATCTTACACATTATATATATTATATATACATATATAAATCTATGTAGAAAAAAAGTAACCCCTCAATAATTTTATTTTACAACTTGCACATATTATATATATATATATTCACATGTATAAATCTATTTATAAAAAAAATAACACACTCACTATTGTGCACACCTTATTCATTTTTTTAAAACTTGCACATATTATATATATAATTTTTTTATAAATTAAAAAACGTTTTAAAATAAACGATTTAGAATAATATATATATATATATATATATATAATAACTCATTATATATTAACAAAAAAACACACACTCACCCACTGATATTTGTTCCCCCACCTCCCATGTTATTATTTTTTTATGTATGTTCCAACTTACATATATTATATATTCATATATAAATCAATTCATAAAAAAAATTAACTCACCTACTCCTGTGAACCCCCTCATTATTTTTTTTACAACTTGAATATATTATATATATATATATATTTGAACTGTCCACATCAGTGTGAATCACTAAGAGGGGGATGGGGTGAATCAGTGATCCCTCTAAATATTTTTACTAATTGATTATTTTAAATTAAACCTCTATGGCTTGTTAAATCCTCGATCTACTCTTTTTGTGTCTCTCTGCCTTACCTCAAATGATGCTATTAATGTAAAGGTAATGAACACAAGGATTTACATGGTTCAGTTCAGAGACCTACTCCTTACTATGTTAGTTATTCTCCCTAACACAGATTCTCCACTATAATTTGGTTAGTAATTACAATGTTAAATATAGAGTCCCACTATATCTCTCCAGAGTCCCATAGGAGGTTCTTTATACTGCATCACACAGTGTTACTAGAGTCTCACTGGCCTGCTTCAGAGTCCCTGTAATGACCCAGCAAACATGATCCATTTTTTTATAAAAATATTTCACTTACTTATTTACATAGCCCGAGATCGTAGAGGTAAATAATTATAGAGAGTCCGGATACATTTGGAGAATCCCCAAAAAAATAGTAAAAAACTAATCGTTACAAGGGACAAACACCTTAGTGAGACCTCATCCACTATCACACTTCTAAACGACTTTAATCCCTGTGAAAAGAGATTTTGAAAACATCGGGTGAGCGTCAAAAGCTCAGTAAGGGGTTTTATGACAAAAAAGAAACCTGATAGAGATCTTCAAATAAGAGGTAAAACACATCATAATTTTTGTTAATGCAAGCTTAGGGAAACATGTAACTTTTTAAAAATAAACACTTTAATAAATAGGACATTAATTTAGATATACAATATTTGGAAAACCCTCTTTTATCTTTCTTAAAGTAAGAGCAGTTTCACTAAAATACCTATAAGCATTCATAACAAATTCTCCAAGGCAACTTGAATCATGACATGGATTCTCAGTTTACTCCTGAGACATGAAACGTGACCTAATCATGAGTCGCAGGCTCATTGCACATGGAAGATCATGATTCATGGCTCATTTCACATGAAATATCATGAGTAAACTCTCATTGCACATGATTTATCATGGCTAAACCCTCATTACACATGATTTAGAATGATTAAAACCCTTATTACACCTGATTTATCATGAGTAAACCCTCGTTGCACATGATTTAGCATGAGTAAACCCTCATTTCACAAGATTTAGCATGAGTAAACCCTCATTACACAAGACATATCATGGTAAAAGATACATTTATATTCATTAACTAATATAAATATGAGTGCATGTTCATACATATATATATATATATCTACACATAAAAATAACCACAACACTTTGAAAACCATTTCATACGTGTATCTTGATAAAATATATAATTATTTATGTAATAGTTTTGCATAAAAGATATATGTACATGCATTTATTCACATAAGCATTAGTGTTTGAATAAAACATGATCACCTACTCACCCATATCCACATCAACTAAAAATGACATAAACACCTTCATTCATATAAAAATTAATATAAATATATATATATATATACACGTATGCATATTTTTTTGTGCGTATAAATATGTAAGTATACATGTCTTAATTGAAACTATTTCATATGAATTAAGATGTATATGTATATGAGTATATATATTTATTTATTATTTTAATAGAAACACATTAACTCGATAACCTTTTTTAAAATCTTAGGGTTTAATTTAAAATTCAAGCAACATTAATTTAATTTTCTGGAAGAGATAATCGCGGACAGTTGTGATTTAAAACATTCCATGATATGTGCATTCAAAATATTAATATCAAAATGATATTATTTTGAAAATCTAATAGCAACACTCGTATTTATAGGATCCCAACTAATTTTCTTTAATCATTTAAAGAATGTATATAAAGATATTTCTCATGAACCAAAGTAATTTATATATCTAAAAACATAACATGAAACTTTAAGGAAGGTTATAAAATGTTCTCTCTTCCATATTGAAAACAAATAAAATACTATTAGAAATACACTTCTGATAGACTAATAAGTTTGAATATGAAGATGTCATATTCACATATGGCTTAAAAATATTAAGAATAGCTATAACAAAATTCTATTTTTCATCATGAGGAATTAGAAAAAATTTATTTAAATGGTCGTTAGAAATTGACCAAAAATAAATTGGAACAAAAACATGGTTTTCATATAATGCAAGAATGTATTACACAAACATCCACTGCTTTGCAACCAAGAAAAGAATTGCATAGAAAATACAATTTAATACTACTGGTAATTTTGAAAACATAAGTATATTTTTAGGATTTAGAACCCCTAAAATAGTAAAAATATTAATTGAGCAGTTAAGTAGTAAATACTATAAAACTGACTAAAAAATTTTGGCATAAATTACATGATACACAGAAATATGTTTACCTAATGAAATCTCTTATGTTGCAGATAATTTCACCACCAACTCACGTCAGGAAAAATAATTGAAAAACTGGGAGGATTAAATACTACCAATTTATTTAAAATAATGACAACAAAGAAATATCTTGATTCATTTAAAAATATTTTACAAAAATGATGTTCTCTTACCTTGTAGGTGACAGTACCACTATGAAATGGGGAAAAATGAAATTTTATAGCTAGGGAACAATTCTAAAGCAAGAGAAAAATTATTTTTTTGAGATTATTTTTCTCGTACTAGGGTAAGTACACAAGATTTACCATAATACCATAATAAGGGGCTGAAACAAGGTTGTAACAGCGAAGAAACACAATAAAGAAATTGTTTTAAACACATGACATAAGTTCTAAAAAAAATCCCCCTTATATTGATATGCATCTAGAACCAAGTTTTCCATGAAAAAGGACCTACTACAAGGATCTTCAAAGATGAAAATGAAACTTCAAGGACCTACTATAAAAAAAAGAGGAACGGGAAGGAAAACCTTTGTTCGCACCTCTGTCTCATGCCAAACCAATTTATAACCAGACATAGACATCCAAATTCATCGATAACCAAAAGCAATATTCTGTTTGAATGGTGGATTCTATCAAAAAATTAAAACCCCACATCCTAATAAAATAAAACCCTAATTTGAACAAAGGAACCTGAAGTGCAAAATTGAAAATACCTAAAATCATAGTCGGTTCATCTGGATCTTCAAAATCCGACATACCTTTGAGTCAATTGATTCGCAAAATAGTTGTCCACCAGAAAAATGATGGTACATGGAATCACGGACCTCTAGTGAGGGTTTTAGGTCAACCATCTATTGATGGTATGAAATTGATGATGACAGGATGTGTCAGATTCGTCTATGCACAAACATCCTGAATCATGAGACTCCAAAGTATGCCGCACACTAGACAACCTTCGACAGACATCGGGTTCATACTTGTCAGCTACTACTGTAGGTCTTAGCACATCCCTTAGAGAAGACGATGCCGGGTAGTGGGGATATGGCGTCAGTTTCAGGAGAACCCGAAAAACCAATCCCCACCAATTCCCATTATTTTATCTTTTATTATTATAACAATTATTTTTTATTCATGTTTAACATTTTAATATTATTATATCTATTTTATTTTATAATAATTATTGTATATTTATATCCGCTGTTATTAATACATATATATATATATATATTATGAATGTATATATATTTATAATCAAAATTTCAAAATAAAACTAATTTAATAATTTTTATCCATTTTTTATTGTTTATCTTATTTATATATCCACACACTTTTTTAATATAAATAATTATCCCAATATAATATAAATATATAATTCCTCCGATAACTATATAAAAAAATGAAATGACATAATGTGTCATTGAAAATACATATATATTATTTTATTCTTAAGTAAGCCGATTAATGAAATAAGAATTATTTCAACATAATTAGTTCATTATAATAATTTTATGGTTAATAAAACATTTATTTTTATTACAAAATAAATACTGTTAAAGTCACCAGAAATTATGTTTTATATAAACTTATTGTTTATATTTTTTTCAATTTCTCAAAAAGAAAATAATTTAATGAATAATAGTTTTTTAAATTACTTTGTATATGAATGAAACACAACTACATTGAAAAATATATCTTTTAAAAACATAATTTAATTCAACCAACATAATTCATTATATTATACTAAATATTCATTGAGTATACAAATATATGTATTTTTAAAAAAAAACTATTATTTTTATTTTTATTTATACACACAAAAAGATATTACCACAGTTATACATATATATATATATGTGTGTGTGTGTGTGTGTTAATTAATTCTCTTACTATTAAAACTAATATTTATACTTAGACAAAAGAAATTAATATTAATTTATGAGTGAAAATATTATATTTAATAAAACTCGGGTCGTTACATTCTACCCCCCTAAAAGAATTGTGTCCTCACAATTCTATCCCCGCACATATGAAAAATATGAATTTCAGTATTCAAAATTAGGAAATATAGGAGAACAAGATCATTACTTAATGTAAACCCCTATAAATTTAACGGAAGATCTCTAAAGGTTAAAGGGTTTCTCGGTATCCTAGCCTCTAAAGTTATTTATACATCGGCTCTGATACCAAATGTAATGACCCAGCAAACGTGATATATTTTTTTTATAAAAATATTTCACTTACTTATATACATAGCCCGAGATCGCAAAGGTATAAAATTTTTGAGATTTCGAATACATTTGGAGAATCCCCAACAATAAAAAAACTAAAAAAACTAATCGTTATAAGGGGAAAACACCTTAGTGAGACCTCAGACACTATATCACTTCTACGCACCTTTAATCCCTGTGAAATGAGATTTTGAAAATCTAGGGTGAGTGTCAGAAGCTTAGTAAGGGGTTTTCAAGAGAAAAAAGGAAACGTGATAGAGTTCTTCAAACAAGAGGTAAAACACATCATAAAGTTTATTAATGAAATCTTAGAGAAACATGTAACTTTTCAAAAATAAACACTTCAATAAATAGTACTTCAATTTAGACATACAACATTTGGAAAACCCTTATTGATCTTTCTTAAAGTAAGAGTAATTTCACTAAAATACCTATAATCATTCATAATAAATTCTCCAACGCAACTTGAATCATGACATGGATTCTCGGTTTACTCCCAAGACATGAAACGTGACATAATCATGAGTCGCGGGCTCATTTCACATGGAGGATCATGAGTCATGACTCATTGTACATGGACTAACATGAGTAAACTCTCATTGCACGTGATTTAGCATGATTCAACCCTCATTGCACATGATTTAGCATGAGTAAAACCCTCATTGCATGTGATTTAGCATCAGTAAACTCTCATTACACATGATTTGGCATGAGTAAACCATCATTGCACATGATTTATCATGAGTCAACCCTCATTGCACAAGACATATCATGGTAAAAGATACATATTTATTCATTAACTAATATAAATATTAGTGCATGCTCATGCATATATATATATATATATATCTACAAAGAAAAATAACCACTACACTTTGAAAACCATTTCATACGTGTATCCTGATAAAGTACATAATTATGTATGTAATAGTTTTACATAAAAGATACATGTACATGCATTTATTCACATAAGCATTAGTGTTTTAATAAAATGTGATCACCTACTCACGCATACACACATCGACTAAAAATGACATAAACACCTTCATTCATATAAAAATTAATATATATATATACATATGCATATTTTTGTGTGTGTATAAACATGTAAGTATACATGTCTTAATTGAAACTCTTTCATATGAATTGAGATATGTGTGTGGGGGGGGTATATATATTTATTGTTTTCATAGAAATACATTAACTCTATAACCTTGCTTACAATCTTAAGGATTAATTTAAAATTCAAGCAATGTTAATTTAATTTTCTTGAAGAGAGAATCGTGGACCATTGTGATTTAAAACATTCTATGATATGTACATTCAAAATATTAATATCAAAATGATATTATTTTGAAATCTGATAGTAAAACTCGTATTTATAAGAGACCAATTGATGTTATTTAATCATTTAAAGAATGTATATAAAAATATTTCTCACGAACCAAAGTAATTTATATATCTAAGTACATAACATGAAAATTTAAGGAAGGTTAAAAAAGGTTCACCTTTCCATCATAAAAACAAATAAAATACTATTATATATACACTACTGATAGACTAATTAGTTTGAATATGAAGATTTCATATTCATATATGGAAATAAAAATATTAATAATAGATATTAATAAATTCCATTTTTCATCATGAGGAATTAGCAAAAAATTATTTAAACGGTCTTCAGAAATTGACCAAAAAGAAATTGGAACAAAAACATGGTTTTCATATAATGCTAGAAAGTATTACACAAACGTCCACTACTTTACAACCAAGAAAAGAATCACGTAGAAAATGAAATTTAATACTACGGGTAATTTTGAAAACATTAGTAGAGTTTCATTAATTATAACCCCTAAAATATTAAAAATATTAATTGATTAGATAAGTACTAAATACTACAAAACTGACTAAAAACATTTGGCATAAATTACATTATACACAGAAACATGGTTACCAAATGAAATCTCATACGTTGCAGATGATTTCACCACTGACTCACATCAGGAAAAAAGAATTTCACAAATGGGAGGATTAAATACTACCAATTTATTTAAAACAATGACAACATAGAAATATCTTGAGTCGTTTAAACATATTTTACAAAAATGATGTTCTCTTACCTTACAGGTGACACTAACACTATGCAACAGGGGAAAAAATGAAATTGCATAGCAAGGGAACAATTATAAAGCAAGAGAAAAATAATTGTTTTGAGAGTATTTTTCTCATACCATGGTAAGTACACAAGATTGACCATAATACCATAATAAGGGGATGAAACAAGGTTGCAACAACGAAGAAACTCAACAAAGAAACTATTTTTAACACATGGAATATGTTTTAAAAAAATATCTCTTACATTGTTATGTAGCTCGAACCAAGAGTTTTTTTTTAATTTTTTCAAAAAAAAATTTAAAAAAAAAACAGGTTTAAAATATTTTTTTTACATCCCAAAGGCGGCACACCATGTGCAGCCTTTCGGGCATTTCAGCGCTGAATAAAGGCGGCACCTGGTGTGCCGCCTTTGCCCATAATTAAAGAACAAAGGTGTCACACCAGGTGCCGCCTTTGGAAAAAAAATTAATAAAATTTTTAATTTTAACTTAGTCCTTCTAACTTTGTCGTAGCATTCAGATGCATTCCAACAATGAAAACCTCAACCAGCTTATGTGTTTTACACACAATAGAAACATCTTTGCAATTTTGTCATGCCCCTGAGTATAAATCAACCTCAAAAGCTCTAGATAATTTTTCTTGGTAAGGTGAGATGAGAAGGGAGGTATTATACCATCAGGAAGAGAGATTCTAGAAATTTGCAATGCTATGACAAACCTTTAAATGAAATGTGTCAGTTCCCCACTAGATGTGCATATTCCTTCAAAATTTTCAAGCTGGTGATAATCCACCTTAAGTTCCACATAGCCTTATGCCTTCCATGGATTTGTGTCAAACACTTCATCCCATTTGTTTACTTTATGGGGAAGTAAAACCTCATTCCTTTGAATATGAACATTACCATGAATATATAAAATCAGTATTTTGCAAGAAAAACTACTATTCTCATGTTCACTGGAATACCCCTTAACGTAAGAATGATACAAATAGTGTAAGTACCCAATAGCAAGCTTCCAATCCATTTTGACTGGGCTATGTGGAATCATTAGTGTTTTGATCTGATTAATAATTTAAGAGGTTTCAAAACCACCTTTCTGAAACTCAAAAATGTTTCATGTAAGTGACTTTGAATGCCTATAAAATATAAACCATAAGATCTATTGAAATGAAACTTAAAACATGGATTAAACATATAATAAGTAATTGAAAATAAAAACCATTTTTTAAAAATTGTTGATGAAATACAATTATAAGCTTTCAAAAACACTTCTTGCAACTCCAAAATATTTCAGAAATGAGACTTTGAAATCTTGTAAAATATAAACTTAAAGACTCATATAAATGAAACTTAGAACATATATTAAACATATAAGAAGTAGTAGAAAAGTAATTAGTTAATTCTGGTGAGGGAGAAAATTGTTAGACCCTGGAATTGAATGATAATGAGGATGAAAAGGAAACATAAACCCCCACACCCATCCCCTTCCACCCATTCAACCAACTTCGGTAACTCCTATAGAAGTAGCTTTTCAAAAAAATGAAATGTCACACCACCACAACTTCCTACATCCATATTGACCCCCCAATTCAGTTTCATTAAATGTGGATAGCCCCCATTTTTACCAAAGTCAATTATGCACTATTAAACCACCACTTTCAACCCCCACCTCAAAAATACAAAATGCTTTTAGGGATGAGAAATGATTCGACGCATTTCAATGTTCTAAAATGCACCGAATCATTTCTCATCCCTCAAAGCATTTTGTATTATTGAGGCGAGGGTTGAAAAGTGATGGTTTAATAGTGCATCATTGACATTGGTAAAAATGGGGGTTGTCCACATTTAATGAAACTGAATTAGGGGGTTAATATGGATGTAGGAAGTTGTGGTGGTGTGACATTTCATTTTTTTGAAAATCTACTTCTATAGGAGTTGCTGAAGTTGGTTGAATGGGTGGAAGGGGTGGGCGTGGGGGTTGATGTTTCCTTATCATCCTCATTATCCTTCAATTCCAGGGTCTAACAGTTTTCCCCCTCACCAGAATTAACTAATTACTTTTCTACTACTTCTTATATGTTTAATCTATGTTCTAAGTTTCATTTATATGAGTCTTTAAGTTTATATTTTATAGGCTTTCAAAGTCTCATATCTGAAATATTTTTGAGTTGCAAGAAGTGTTTTTGAAAGCTTATAATTGTATTTCATCAACAATTTTTAAGAAGTGGTTTTTATTTTCAATTACTTATTATATGTTTAATCCATGTTTTAAGTTTCATTTCAATAGATCTTATGGTTTATATTTTATAGGCTTTCAAAGTCACTTACTTGAAACATTTTTGAGTTTCAGAAAGGTGGTTTTGAAACCTTTTAAATTATTAATCAGATGAAAACACCAATGATTTCACATAGCCCAGTCAAAATTGATTGGAAGCTAGCTATTGGGTACTTACACTATTTGTATCATTCTTACGTTAAGGGGTATTTCAGTGAACATGAGATTAGTAGTTTTGCTTGAAAAATGATGATTGTATATGTTCATGGTAATGTGCATATTCAAAGGAATGAGTTTTACTTCCCCATAAAGTAAACAAATGGGATGAAGTGTTTGACATTAATCCATGGAAGGCATAAGGCTATGTGGAACTTAAGGTGGATTATCTCCAGCCTGAAAATTTTGGAGGAACATGCACATCTAGTGGGGAACTGACACATTTCATCTAAATTTTTGTCATAGCATTGCTCATTCAAAGTCACTTACTTGAAACATATTTGAGTTTCAGGAAGGTGGTTTTGAAACCTTTTAAATAATTTATCATCGACATTTCTTAAGAAATTCATTTTGTTTTCAACTATCTCCTATATGTTTAATTCATATTTTAATTTTCATTCATATCGGTCTTATAGTTTATATTTTATAAGCTTTCAAAGTCATGTACTTAAACCATTATGAAGTTTCACATAGGTGTTTTTGAAGGCTTGTAAATTATGTGTCATCGATAATTTTTAAGAAATTATTTTAGAGTAAAAGTAATGCACTCTTTTTAATAAATAGAAAACATTTACATGAAGAAGTAATGTCAATTTCTATAGTGAGGCTCTGTCCCCCAAGGTGGTGTGTGAATGGTACGTCCATATCGAGAGCGACGTGTTCCATGCTGGGATGGAGTATGATGACCTGGAGAGGGATGATCTTCTGGCACTGGAACATCAATCACGGGATCCTCTGTCATAGTCTGCATGGAAGGAGGTGTCGGAGGGATGTCATCGTGTGCACGAGATCCTTCTCCCACTACGTAAGTAGAAGGGGTTTTCATCATACCCTCGGGAAAACATATAAGCTGTGAAGGATCCAGTATGAAAGATGGCGGCATGGGAGATGACCCCTGATAAATCCCTGTAAAATAAATATCTGGCGAATTCTATGGATATCCGGTCAAAAAATATGGATCCCATACTGCATCCTGCTGCACAAACCCAGACGGGTCAGGTTGGACTGATAGAGCACCGACCTATGCCTCTGGAATAGGTGAGGGTTCACGTGCAGCAGGACGCGGTCTCCGTCGCCGTTGTCGTCGCTGGGGAACAGCACCAGCTGCTGCTGCAGGTTCCTGAGTAGGACCCTCATCTCCTAGGATATGAGCATCATGTTTCTGAGCAGGAACATCATGTCTCTGGGGTCTAGGATGGATGATACTATCATGATTAGATCGAAAAATCGGCATCGTCTCCTCCAAAGTAGCATAGATCACAGATAAACTAGCAACCTCCTCCTCCTCTGGATCAATCATGCGACATAGTCGTCGTAGTCTGGTATGCTGTACAGAGATTCAAAATGAATTATAAAATAGCGTAATAAATATATTATGTGAAATTTATTGACTTACCAGATCCTAAATCCCTCTCCTGTGCTGAGTCAGATAAAATATAGACTTCATTCTATACCATGGATCATACTCTACATGATCCGATAGGTAGAATCGCATCGTACGTACACCTGTGATACGATGCTCTGCTCGATTGTCCCAGATGGCGACATACTGGGCATGTCGTCATCGCCAATCGACATGTTGTCTCCCCATGAGCTTCAAGCCATGAAGCGCTGGTAACTATCATGGTGCAGGTGGAATCAGCTGAACACAGCAAAACTGATGCATAACTCTATCGGGATGGTGCCACTCAATAATATGAAAGTGAATGAGTGGCACTATAGCCATAACCTCATGAAGTCTAGTAGTACAGTATGTAGGTAAGTCCTGAACCAGACTCCAGTATGGAATCTAATGAATCTGTAATGACATGTGACATTTCATCAGAGAAATTTGTTAACAAAAAACAAAAATGATGATATATACTTACGCTGTCAAGTAGTAAATTGTCCAACATGAGACGATATGCGGCCAAATTGTGGGTCGGAGCATCGATGAAGCGATGTGCCCGACTCCACCTATCAAATACAACATTGAAAGTGATAAATAATCAGAAATTAAATATAATAAATCATAATACAATCAGAAACAACTAAATATGATGGATCATACCATCATCCACATGGAGCGTCCTGTAGCACATCTATAGGAAGCCTCTGACCAACAGTAACAGGGGTGAGGACAGGGATGCGCTCCCATGCCCACAACTGTATAAGGATGACACATCCTCCGAGATCTGTGTGATCTGAGCTGCATGTCGTACATAATGCTCTATAAGTGTAGGCCAAACATGTAGATCCCCAACTTTATCTCCTGATCCGATCAAAGTCCTCCAGTAAACTAAGATACATCATGTTCACATGCACACCCGAGTGATCTGAACACAATGTACCTCCAATAAGTCGTAAGATATATTCCCAAGCATAACACATTATGGTTTTCTCATCAGCATCAGTAGGTAAATGTGAAAACTTCAAAGCAAGCCAAGTCATAGATATGGACCCACCATCTGTAGCAGTATGATCAGACAAAATATCGACACCTAATAATCTATGTGCCAGCTCAGCCCAATCCCCACTGGTGGGTCCAATAACTACATCTCCCTGAATAGGAAGACCGAGTAGCACTACCACATCCTCTAAGGTGATAGTCATCTCTCCCTCTAGCAAGTGGAATGTGTGAGTCTCTGGTCACCATCTCTTGACCAAGGCAGCAAGAAAGGGGATGATCAGTGTAAGTGAAATTAGAAACGGCAATGTTGTAGAAGCCAGCACGACGTAAGTATGGTATAATAGCAGCTGGAGGTGCCATGTGTTGAAAATGGTGTGCTCGCCGCACCCTAATCCGTCGAACATCCTGACCCTCTATCACATCACAAGAAACATGCCTTTGCTGCTTGGTGAGGAGTGGAATATCATCCATCTGGAAGCCGGAAAAGGAAATTAGTCTTCACTATAAAATGTAAATATGATGTTAAATTTAATAGAATGTTATGATTGGTATAATTAATGATATGTGATGTTTTTTTAGAAAAAGTTAAGGGAATGTCGTCATATTTTGGAGAACATTTATCTATCGTGTCTTTATATATGTTTTTACCATGAAAATTATTTTTTTTAAGATATGGTGTCATAAATTTATATATATAAACATTTTATCCCGGTTATGTATGATTTTGAAGATCCTTTATGATAAATGTTTTAATAATTTTTTGTCTTCGATGACAAATAACCTTTTTTAATAATGTTTTTGTTCTCTAAGATTACATTCAGATTAATGGATTTAAAAGTATTGAATACAGAGGTTCGTTATTGCAAGGAGAGAAGTTTCTTATTGGAAATGTGAAATAATTCTTAAAAAGTGCATCTCTGATATTAACAACATATAATTGACTACATGAAAAGATCATGTTGGATACAACACATCATTGTGGCTGAGTGTGTGAACTCGATCCAGCAATGTTAGTACATCATTTCCGGTTATTCCCTTCTTGATGACATAGATGACATCTCAACCTTTTCCCTTGTTCTTGAGGCTAATCCATCTCATTTCGTATCCTGTTGGTCTTCGTTCTTCCCCGTGGTCGTAATCTACTGATGTCAGGAATCATTATGGGCTGGTCTTTAGGCATTGGGAAATATCGAAACTCCCCAACATGTGTCCATGGCGCAGCATAATAGTTAGCAATGGCCTCCAATCAGTATACTGGATCAACATAATCTTCCCATGATATGTTCACAGATGCACATGCTGCGATGGCATGTGCGCATGGAAACCTTAATTCCTGAAACTTTCCACACTGGCATTATTTTTCTTCTAGAAGTACCACTAATTTTTCACCACTGTTACCTGTAATGGGGTTACAATACTCTTGAACTTCAAATGTTGAGTCTTCCCGACGGAATAGATACACTCGATAACTGGAAGCTTCTTCAATGTTCTTGTCAATATCTCGTTGAAAGTTTTTTCCAAATCTTATCCCCTGTTGAATCCCATCTGAGGCTAGTTTTTGTCTATCAACGAAGTACTTGACACAATGATAAAATGTCTCATGAACTAGGGCAGTAATTGGTAGCTTGCGAAGCCCCTTGAAGATGCCATTTATACACTCAACAATGTTTGTGGTCATGTGTCCGTACCTCTTCCCCCCATCATAGGCCAGTGTCCATTTCTCTTTTGGAATCTTCATCATATAATCATACACTTCTTGGTTAGCCTTGCAGATTTCTTCGTAACGCGCCTCAAACCTTCGTTGATCTGGCTCGTATGCTACATAAATATGATCACAGGTCATAGAAATTATATTTTTATTTACATTAAAATAGTAAACATCAATGACGGCATTGCTTACCAAGCCTCGTGATTGCATTCTTCATAGCCTCATTATGGAAGGTTTTGCACACATTACTAGCAATGTGTCTGATGCAGTTTCGATGATGTGCATTTGGGGGCCTCCATGAATCAGGATCCGCATTGATTGCCTCATTGATTGCCCTATGTCGATCAGATATCAAACAGACACCTCGAATTCATGTGAAATGGTTGCTTATGCATGCCAAAAACCAGCTCCAAGATTCATAGTTTTCCTTCTCCACTATTGCAAATGCAAGCAGAAGTGGTGAAAGGTTCCCATATTGGGTTGCCGCAATCAACAATACGCCCTTATAATTTCCAGATAGAAATGTTCAATCAATTTTTATGAACTGTTTACTGAAATGAAATGTGAAAATACATGGGAGGAATGCCCAGAATAACTGATGAAATTGAACACGAGATTGATCCAATCGATTATCTTCAAACACATGTTACTTCATATTTATATGGTAGACAACTTGGTTGTTGTGGCTCAACATGGCTAATAATTGCAGAAACACCCGATACGAGTCATCCCAATCACCGTAGACCTTCACAATTGCCTTCTATTTCGCTATCTATGCCTTGTTATAAGAAATCATATAACCGAAAGTTTGAAGTATCCTCTCTTGCACAAGGGCTATAGGAACATCTTGACAGGTCCTAATCATCTCAACGATAACAGTTGACACAAATTTGGAATCCAAAGCAGTGTGATCTTGTGTCAAGTTTGGCTGAACACAAGAATGAGCTGCCTCAATCTTTGAAATTCTCCATCCACCAAATGCAATGTCTGGAATCGCCCTCAACCAGAATCTACAGTCTTCATCAAATTTATCACACTGTATGATGTATTTTTTCGACATGATTCCTCAACTACATATCTACAATGCCTCTCAATATTCAATCTTTTTAAGAAGCTCTTCAACGCATCCTTACTTGGAAAATCCCTTCCATTATATAATGTTTTCTCCAACTCACTAAACCTGTCCACTATAACTCCAGGAAACTTTGTTGTAGGTGTCAGAACATTGTTATCGAATTCAGGTACACGTTCCATTTCTTTGGACCAAGATTAAAAGGGTGGTGGATGATTTAATGTTGGTTGAGAATTTTATTGAACTACACTATTTTGAGAAACTACTACCTTATCTTCTCCAGCTCCCTCCCCATCTCCAGCTCCCTCCCCATCATCATTTTCTTCTCCGTCTGTTCCATCATTATTAAATTCCTCATCTGAAGAATGATCTATATGTAAATTTGGAAGATCATCTAAGTTTTCCTCCTCCACAATAGGGCGAACATCCTCAATTTCTTGGGATGAAGCATCTTCAACAACTGTTTGTGCATGTCTATGACTTTGAACATTTTTATGTTGTTGTACATTAGAAACTTCAACATATAACTCCATCATTGCACCATCAGACCGTTGGGAAAATAAAGTTCCTGCTTGGACCCAGTTCTCATCAGCAGCCAATGGACAAGAAAGATGCCATAACGTGGTAGGGAATTGAAAATGTCTATAACTAATAGACTTTATCTCTTGATGAGGACCGAGATTTAAGAAACCAAGAATTCTATCTTGAAGATCAGTTATGGTTACACAATCAGATGTGTTAACCATAGATGTTGGATGTATACTATAAGAAGCTCCTTGCTCGGTTTGAATAACCTTTCCATAGCAGTAAACACAAGAAAACATGTCTCTCTACATGAAAAATGTTTATTGGTCACTGAATATGTCAATAATGTTATGTTATGTGTTAAATAATATTTTTTATCTTCTTAAAGGTATTTTAGTACTTTATGAATTAAATATCAATCATCTAAATCATATCCCCAAGGAGTGTCAAACCGGGAGTGCAGCAAGGCCCGTTGTCGTGTACCAAGATACCCCGGGTCGGGCCCGAAACTCATTGTCGGGGCTTTCACTCCTAGGTACAGCTGTGCCAGAGCCATATCCACTTGTAGTATCCAGACAGGGATTTAATTTCTTAGATAACGACATAAACTTTCATGACACCAAAATTTTAAAACCTTCCTAAATTAAGCCACTAATGTTTTGTAGAACAATTTTTAACTTTCCTAAAGATATGTTCAATGATCTATAAAAAATAAGATTCATTACAGTGCTGGTTAATCACTACTTAAGTGTCGGTTAATCACTACTTAAGTGCTGGTTAATCACTACTTAAGTGTTGGTTAATCAGTTAGGAGTTGGTCATTCACCACTTAATCATCCCTTAATCTTTACTTAATGACCCCTTAATTACCCCTTAATCATCCCCTAATCATTCCTTAATCGTTAGTTAATCACCCCTTAAACATTCCTTAATTAGCCCTTAATCATCACGTAAACATTCCTTAATTACCCCTTAACCATCCCCTAATCATTCCTTAATCATTAGTTAATGACCCCTTAATCACCCCTTAATCGTTAGTTAATCACCCGTTAATCATTCGTTAATCACCCCTTAAACATTCCTTAATTACCCCTTAATCATCACTTAATCATTACTTAATTACCCCTTAATCATCCCCTTAACCCCTTAATCACTCCTTAATTACCCCTTAATCACCCCCTTAATCGTTAGTTAATCACCCCTTAAAAATTCCTTAATTACCCCTTAATCACCCCTTAAACATTCCTTAATTACCCCTTAATCATCACTTAATCATTCCTTAATTACCCCTTAATCATCCCCTTAACCCCTTAATCACTCCTTAATTACCCCTTCATTCCTTAATTAAACCATTAATAAGTTAATGACCCCTTAATCACCCCCTTAATCGTTAGTTAATCACCCCTTAAACATTCCTTAATTGCCCCTTAATCACCCTTTAAACATTCCTTAATTACCCCTTAACCATCCCCTAATCATTCCTTAATCATTAGTTAATGACAACTTAATCACCCCATAATCATTAGTTAATCACCCCTTAATCGTTACGTAACCACCCCTAAAACATTCCTTAATTACCCCTTAATCACCCCTTAATCACTCCTTAATTACCCCTTAATCATCACTTAATCATTCCTTAATTACCCCTTAATCATTAGTTAATCACCCCTTAATCACTCCTTAATTACCCCTTAATCATCAATTAATCATTATTTAATTACCTTAATGACCCCTTAATCATCCCTTAATCATCACTTAATCACCCCTTAAACATTCCTTAATTAATCATCCATGGTTAATTACCCCTTTAATCATGACTTAATTATTCCTTAATCATCATTTAATTATTCTATGATTATCTCTAAAATATTAATAAATTATTATTATCCCTAATTATCATTCATTAATAATATTATATTATACATACTTTAATCTAACATTAAATAATTTATCCCTAATCATCATTCATTAATAATATTAAATTACATATACCTTAATCTAACATTAAATATTAACTAATTAAAACATTAATAATATAACTATTTATTTCTTTTCTTTAAATAACTACTACTACATACTTAAATATTTAAAATTAACTAATTACAATTAAATAAATAAATAACTTTAAAATAAAAAAAAATACCTCTAAATGGAGCTTGACACAAAAATCTTGTACTCCTTGCGTCTCCAGAAGCACCACGAAGTAAAACTCAACTTATAGAGAGGAGCTCTCAAAATTTTAGAGAGAAGAGGGATTTGTGAGTGAGGAAGGATGGGTAGGGCGGCTCCCTTTTATAGGGATTCTTTTGGCGAAGGCGACATCTGGGAAGCCGCCTTCGGCCATTTAAAACACGAAAGGTGGCTCTTCCAAATCCGCCTTTCGCAGAAAAAAAATCGAAAGGCGGGTACTGGTGTGCCGCCTTTCGTTTCCCCAAAGGCGCAAGGCATTTTCTGGAGAACTACCTTTGGCTCGGAAGAAACTGAACCGAAGGCGGCACATGGTGTGCCACCTTTGGGATGTAAAAAAAATATTTTAAACCTGGTCGTATTTTTAAAAAAAAAATTGAAAAAATGTAAAAAAAAAACTCCTCCAACCAAAGTTTCCAGAAAGAAGGACCTACTAAAAGGATCTTCAAAGATGAAAATGACATTGCAAGGACCTGCGGCAAAAAAAAATAGGACCGAAAAGGAAAACCTTCATCTGCACCTCTCTCTCATGCCAAACTGATTTATACCCAGACACAAACATCCAAGTTCATTGAAAACCATAATAAATATTCCATTTGAATGGTGGATTCTATCACCACATGAAAACACCACATCCTAATAAAATAAAACCCTAATTCGAACAAAGAAACCCAAAGCGCGGAATTTAAAATACCTAAAATCATAGTCGGTTTGTTCGTATCTTCAAAATCTGACATACCTTTTAGTTAATTGATTCAAAAAATAGTTTTTCACCAGTAAAACTATGGTACATGGCATCACAGACCTCTGGTAAGGGTTGTAGGTCGGCCATCCATTGATGGTAGGAAAGGGATAATGACAGGATGTGTTATATTCGTCTATGCGCAACCATCCTGAATCATGAGATTCTGAAGTATGCCACACACTGGACGACCTTCGATAGACATTGGTTTCATACTTGTTGGCTACTACCATTGGTCATAGCTCATCCCTTAGAGAAGACAACACCAGGTAGTGGGGATATGGTTCCAGTTTCAGGAGAACCCGAAAAACCAATCCCCACCACTTCCCGTTATTTTATCTTTTATTATTATGACAATTAATTATTATTAAGGTTTAAAATTTTAACATTATTATATCTATTGTATTATATAATAATTATTGTATATTTATATCCACTATTATTAATACATATATATATTATGCTTGTATATATATTTATAATCAAAATTTTAAAATAAAACTAATTTAATAATTGTTATCCTTTTTTATTGTTTATCTTATTTAAATATCCACACAAATTTTTTTATATAAATAATTATCTCAAAATAATATAAATATATAATTCCTCCAATAACTATATAAAAAAATGAAATAATGTAATGTTTCATTGAAAATATATATATATTATTTTATTCTTAAGTAAGCTGATTAATGTAATAAGACTTATTGCATCATAATTAGTTCATTATAATAATTTTAAGGTTAATAAAACATTTCTCTTTATTAAAAAATAAATATTGTTAAAGTCACTAGAAATTATGTTTTATATAAACTTATTATTTATATTTTTTTTAATTTCTCGAAAAGAAAATCATTTAATGAATAATAAATTTTAAAATTACTTTTTATATGAATGAAACTCTACTACATTGGAAAATATATCTTTTAAAAAATAATTTAATTCAACCAAAATAATTCATTATATTTAATGTAAATATTTATTGAGTATACAAATATATGTATTTAAAAAAATTATTATTATTTATATTTATACACACAAAAAGATATTACCATAGTTATACATATATATATATATATATTAATTTCCTTCAAAAAAAATATATTAATTCTCTTACTATTAAAACTAATATTTATCCTTAGAAAAAAGAAATTAATATTAATTTAAGAGTGAAAATATTATATTTACTAAAACTCGGGTCATTACAGTGCCACTGAAGACTTCTTCCTCCTGAATTTCACAAGAGATGTTTCTTGATTCACTGTGGATGGATCTTCTAATATTCCCTCACGAGCTTACTGAATCACACTTTCTCTTGAATCTCTTTCAAAATATTCAATGGCCTTTGGTAAGGTCTGTTGGCCTTGATCAATAACTCTGATCACTTAAGTTGATCAGTCCTCAACTCAATAATTCTCAGGAAATTATTCCTTCTTCTGATGAAGACTTGGCCTCACATAGATGTGTGCCAATGGTGCACACAACTTCTTCAAGAATATAATATACAATAATGATCTTTCACAATATTCGCATTGTCTCTCTTCTTAGATTCTCAAACACTGTAAACTCAGATAAAAGATCTTTAACTCTGTCTGGATTCAGTATCAATAATCACTTACTTCATGCATGGATTGAATGGGATCCAATACCTCTTGTATCTGGATATCTCAATTATTTTCACAAATTCATGTGTTTATGCATGATTTCATACATGGGTCTCTTGCTTTTGAACATGCACTATCTTCTCTTCTTTTCTTAATATTCACACAAACTTTTGATTATTTCTTTATGTGTGCATGTCCATGCATGAAAGCATGCACTCTTCCATTTCTTCTTCCTTTTGTGAAAACCTCTATAGGTAAAACACTTTGAGAACACACACAATCTCTTCTCTTTATCCTTTTATTTTTCTCTTCTTCTTTTGGGTCATAGCACACACACACTTGTTCTTTTAATTTGACTTCAATGTGTGTTATGTATTTGCATGTATTCCTATCTTGGTGCAACTCACTATCTCTTCTTTATCTTGTTCTCTTTCTCTCTCTTGTCATGTACATGGTTCAGGTGACTTTAAGTTTTATGTGTGTTCTTCTTCATACCTGAATGGGTGTATTCCTTTGGATGGTTTCACCTCCTTTCTTCACATACGCACACATTATCTCAAGAGATTATCAAAGCCTCGGCCTCATGCATGTGTTCCTTTTTGTTAAAACACAAGGCCTCGGGTTCTTCTTCATCGTGAAAAATAGGAGGGCATGGTTCTTCTTCTTCATGAAAACAAAGGAGCACATGTTTTTCCTTCTTCTCAATTGCCTCGAGGATTTATCAATCACAAATGCACGAACCAAGATGGTATCATGGTTTTGGATGTGTCACACAAAAAGGGAATGTGCAATGCACTATTCTCATTTGGTATCATAAACAAGATTCTTCACAAGACATGATGAGGGTTTGTTTAAAATGATTGTGTGTCCGTGATTCCTTTCATATAGAAGGTTTGGATTCTGTTCTTCTTCACAAGTAAGGTTTAAGAGTGCGTAGCACTTGTTGAACTCCTACGAGATTCTCTTCTCCTTTGCGTAGCAGATCTGCACAGAAAACCTTTGCAGCGCTCTGTTTTTCAAAAACAAGAGATTCTCTCAATGTTTTTGCAACCCCAAACCTCAGCTTGGTGATCCTATATTTATAGGTGAGGTTTGGATCACTTGCACATTCAAATCTGCGTGAGATTATACGAGATTCAAATTTTTGAATACCCATGATCTTCGGTTTGAATATTTCAAACATGGGGTAAAAGATATGTGCATATCTCAGTTGTTTCCTTTTCCAACTGCAGGCTCCTCTTTCTTGGTGTCATCCTGTCGGGCATAAGAAGAGTAATGCATGTAATGAATATTCCAGAAGTCTTAGAGCTCCATGACATGGCCTTGAAACTATGTTTGCTTTGACCACATATGACCTTTTTATATGGATGCATGCATGAAACTTTTAATGCATGCATCTGTTCGGTTCATCTGATTGATCATCATGCAAGAGTTTTCATCATCAATAGTGGTCAGGAGCTTGATCAAGGTGGATCGGCAGTGGCGATGGAGAGCAATGGTGTCGGGTGGCTCTCCACATGGTCGAATATTGAAGACAATGCCATGGCCATTAGATCATCTTGGATTGATCATAGACGGCCCTGATTAGAACGAGGAATGGATCTTGCAGCTCATATTACTCGTAAAATTATATGAACGGTGAGGATTGCATCTGCGTTTTTAAAAACCCATCCCACGTCGAAACACGTTGTGGAATTTGTGAAGTTTAAATATCAATCCATGGAAGTTACAACTCAAAATTCTCCCCCCCCCCTCTCCCAGTGTTTCCCCGCACTAGTGTTCTTCGGGCGCGCTCTTATCACCCACTCTGCCTCCTCTGGGCGCACTCTAGCACCCACTATGCACTCGTCGTGCACGGGTCCACCACTCTGCATACCTGCGGGCTTACACATGGACCGCACACCTACCTCATGCGGGGCTGACCTTGAGGGATTCCCTCATACGTGGTTGACACTTGGGTCCCACATGTGCTTGAGGATAAGGTCCTCAGCTGGCCTCCATGTTTGACCTACCTTTTTAATATAAGGCCCTACTTGGTTAAAAACCAAGTGTATAAGAGTGCATGGACACCTTCTTCCTACTAAGCCCACGCATGGGAAATTCACTTATTAGATTCCATACTAAGCCCTTCCTCCTCTCTTCTTCATCTTCAAACATCATCCTTCTTTTTATTTTTGGAATAACAACTCCAAGAGCTTCAACATTCCTTTAATCCAATCATGGATGATGTATGGATCATGTCTCCATTCCTCATGCATTAAATCATAATACATGGTCTTCAATGTTGTAATGAGTGATATTTTCTCTTTAAAACACATGTCTTATTCATTGAGGATTAGCACTAACCATCATCTGATTTATAAACCTCATCCATTTAGATTCAATGGATGGATCTTAAACACTTCATCCACTTAGTGGCTATGGATGGATCTTTACTTCTATCCTCATGAAATTGAGTATTGCGTGGACTTCTTCAAGTGTTGTAACAATGTATCACTTTGATACAAGTCTGGGAACTTAAAACCAGTTCTATAATCGTCAGAGTTAATGTGGAGAATGTCGAAGCATGACATCCAATGTCAAATAGTGATTCTTTGAATATCAATGGCATTTGATTTGGAACAAATTCCACTCTTCAATCATCAGCACCACCACTTTAATCATTTCCAAAACTTCCATCATCACCTTTGCATGCACATATTGACAACCTATTGACAATTGACTCCTTATTGACAACAAATGAAACACCATGCTCTATAATCTCCCCTTTGTATTTTGTTGTCAATATTACTTAAGCACACTTTGAATGGGTCAATATGTGTGACAATATTTTCCACCCCTTGTTGGAAACCAAATGCAAAGGTTTAGTGGGGTCTTATTCAATAACATGTTCTCCTCCCTTTAAATAATATCTTCTTGAGTATTTCTGAGAGAGGGATGATGTCACATGGTTTACTTAGCCAAGATCCTTTAGTAAATCTCCTTTAAGTATACTTTGGATAAATCGGTGTATAAAACAAGATAGATATGGCCAAGGTTTTCAATGTTTTCCATAAACAACCATACATGTGAAATCATGCTCAGAATGTATCAACTCTTATCCGAGGAGTTTGAAATAGTCATATTTATCAATGAAATGCTAAATCCTGTACATACTTCACCAAACATATAAAAAAGTTCAAGTGAAAAGATAAATCTCCTCCTTTTATCCCATCTTTTCATCAATCAACCACTCCCCCTTAATTGACATGATAAATTCAATTAAGAACAAGGCATGAAAGTGTGATTAGAATACCTCATCTTTAACTTCTTAAGATGATATGAATTTTAGGGTTTTTATTGACATAATCCTTAATATCATCTCCTTCGTATTTTCTCCCCATTAAGGGGTGCACTCCCTTTGATTTTCCTTTGTAGAATATAATCATTAGATGACCTTCAAGATAATCATATTGATAATCTTTCACTGTGGAACACTTCAAGTAATTATCAAATAATGAATAATGGTCCAACTTGTAGTTCTGCACTTTTTTCATTAAATTATAATTTTGATAATGACCTTCATCTTCAATTCCATACAATGTAATCCCACATATACAAAAAATATATAAGAGAATAATATGGAACACTTGTGAGATTCTTAATAGAAGAACTGGGGCTGAGAATATTCTCTCCACCCAAGAACTCCTTTCCTTGCAGATCTAAATGTCTGGTACTCTTCATGTTAGTGTTTCTTATCCATTTTACATTTTGATCTTGCATTGTCAGCGTGGATTCTTTACTTCCATTCACCTTCAACTTGTGTGTATTTTTTTTTGTGGTTCATGTTGTTCAATTTTCTCCATTTGGCCTGGTAAAACAGTTAAACATTTGTTTTCATGATGTTCAGCCATCTTGAACCTTCCACACAGTACTTCTAAGACACTTGGGTTATCATGTGCTGACAACCTCTCATGAAATTCTGATTTTCCTTCATGTGTAATGATCTATTTTCCCTTTTCCTTAGCTTTATTCTAGTATTTCATCTTCATCTTTTTATTGTTCTCTAGTAATTTTCAATTGATTAGGCCAGATAACTAAACACTCCATCTTAAAATTTTCTAGCTTGGAACTTCCACATGTCTTCTTAAATGCTTTCAAGTTACCTTTCTTAGGAAACTTATCAAAATTATATTCAGGAATGTCTTTAATCAATCATGACTTCTTCTGGATTGATTCTCCATTTAGTTTCAACATGCTTCCATTCGTTTTTGTGGATTGTTTGAAGTGATCCATGGTATGAAATTTCTTTCCACATTAGAATCATATTTTCTTGGTTTCGATTACATTCTTGTAATATGTGATTCATGCTCAAATTTACCCAATAGAAGAAGGTAGAATGGTCCTTGTAGTCTAGTTTGGGTTGCCGAATCCTCAGAGACCTAAGAAGTAACCTACATACACGTACAAGCTATGGATTGTTTTTGGATATGAAGTGGCCAACTTGGGTTGATTTAAGATGGTTTTAAATGAACTCTAAGAGACTTAATTGAATTCAATTTAAAAGAGTGAGTTGGTCCTAGGTTATCACTTGGGGTGGATTGGACGTATTTCCTTTTCAATGATTTCAATTTCTTATATTTGATATGGTTTCATTTAAGAAGATCAAACAACATCATCACTTCCTAGTTTAATACCTAAACCCTTTAATACTAATCACCTATACACTTGAAGGATAAAAGTTTTGAGTGCTTCAAGGTAAAGGTTCGTATTAGACCTTAAAGTGTGTGGCCTTAAATTCAATAAGGATGAAGGAGTTTAAAGATATTCAAACAAAATTATCAATTAAAATAAGTGATTATACATTAATGAGGTGATAAATAAAATCAAATCCAGCCCCTTTCTACTCCCTTGGATCAACTCAAAAGTGGGTTAGCCCTCCATTGATTCAATGGTTTCAATGGAAGCGGGAAGTAGACTCATGAGGGAGGAATTGAACAAGTAAAGAAAACAATAAAAAGAAAATGATCACTCCAACGTTGTGTGAATAATTTCACAAGGTTTGGTGTGAATAAATTCATACCTTGAGGAAACGGTATCAAATTGATATGAATAAGAACATAATAATAGTAGAGGAAGATATTTTATTAAGAAACTAGGATGAATTAAAACAACTTACATGTGAAAGACAAACTTGAGACAACAAAATCGCAGCATAACATTACAATGAAATAAAGCTCAAAAGATGATCAACTCCTTCACCATCACTACCTTAAATAGGAATATCAAGAGTCATGGGTCTAAATTCCAATAGTTCAAAGCATCCCAATTGATTATGGTAGGCCTAGGATGGTGGAAAGTAAGGGAGAGTGGACTTCTTTATCCGTGACCCGAGGTGGCAGCAAACTTTCATTTACCAAACAGACGCATCTTAATGGCCTTATAGATGGCCGAAGTAGAGTGGTCCATATAAGAAGGAAATAAATACCCGGATGTCTCCTAACCTCCTGTAAAATTTGGGCCCATTTGGAGTTGTGTATGCCGAGATATGGTTAAATTGGTAGGCCGTTTTCTGGGCCGCAGAATCTGGCCCAGAATTTTATCTCCAAATTGGACCGCCTTAATAACCACCATAGAGGCCTAATTATTACTGGATACTGAATAATTATTTGTTCCTAAATATTTCATCTATCATACCACGAAATTGGGGCTTCATTGGGCTTGTATGTTGGGCCCCACATGGGTTGTTGTCCAATCTACCTTCTCCAGAATTGTCTGCATGAAATCCCATTTTGATGGTCTTCCAATGTGAATCTTCCAACACTCCACAAGTATAAATTGTTCCCAATATAATTGTAAATATTAAAATTAAATATTAAAATAAAATCAAGTTCATTGGTTACTTTAAATGATGTTCAAAATTTTACCACATAATAGTGCATTTTAAGAAGGAATTACAATCGTAATTTGAAATGATGTTCAAAGTGTAAAATGCACTAAAAATGGTGTTTAAGAATAAAAAATAACATAAATATTATATATATTAAAAATTAATATTAGCCTCATTTAGTGGCTAATCACACCCCCCAACATGAGTTTTACAAGTCCCGAGCAAAATATATCTCAACGATATGAAATTCGAATTCCCTTTTCTAAAAACATTTTAATACACAATGATCACCAAAAACCCCTATACCAAAAAATCATGAAACCCATAAAAATATTTTAATATAAGATAGTTTCATAAGAATATCCCAATCCCAAGCCGATTACTTTGTTCAAATTCAATTCCATATTTCATCCAATATCAATTAGTATGAGGATGTGTTGTATATCACAATAGACATGGGGGTTCATCTTTATTCAAGGGGGAAATGACGGAAGCGCTAGGTGGAATCACATTTCAATATTAAGATGAGTATTCAAATTTTTTTCAATATTTCCATGGTAATTGAAATTTCACTCAAAAGAGTCAACCCATGTAGTGAGACTTTGCCGATGACTCCCAGGCTTAAAGACCTTAGGGCACCAAGTGAAGCCCACATACTCAGGCATCATCTCGAGTTAACTCAGTCAAAAACAAAGTCAAATTACAACAAATAGAGATAAAATTACTAACTCTGGGCCAGAAAAATATAGAGTCATGATCCCTAAGTGCTGAAAGCCATGCATTAGGTCATTTCATTGCTCTATGCGCAAATTTATTGTTTTTTTTATTTTGATTTTTTTTATTTTTTGAATACTCATATTAAAACTAAAATGATTACCAAACCTATGATATTTATTTGGGGGACCCCATGAACTCAAACTAATACCCCACTATCCAAAGGATGTGCATTGTGATCTTTTTTTTTATTTGGATGAAAATATAAACAATGAAACATCACATTGGACATCCACACTTTCCAAAATCTATGCTCATGAAATTATACATGGATTAAAATTAGAATCGAGGAATGCTAAAATTATTTGATATTCAGTTTAAAATTTTTTAATGTGTATTATCATGTTCAAAGTTAAAGGAATTTTTCCTTCCATTTACACACATTTTTTTTAAAATCATTCATTTTTTTACACAAAAGCATTTTTTATTTTATCTCCCCCCCCCAACTTAAAATAACATTGTCCCCAGTGTTTACAGAAAAGAAAATTTAGAAGGGGGTAGAGGTAGATAATGGAATTTCAAAAAGGAAATTGAAATATGAGGATCATGGAATGAATCCACCTGGTGGTTGAAGTTGAGGTTCTTGCAGCTCCAATTTAGTCCTTTGATATCCATGTCACTTGCAGAGTTCCCTAGTGGAGAAAGGAAAATAAAAAAACAAAACAATATATATAAGGTAAAATATAAGTATATATATATAAATTATAGAATAAGGAAGCACAATGAGTCACAGGTCAGTGGTAAGCACGCGCCCCTATCTCCCTTCGGTCTCAGGTTCGAGTCCCCGCAGCTTCGCCGATTGTGACGGGGTTTTCCCCATGACCTACGATGTAGACTTTTTTTATTTATTAATATTGTTTTTATTTTAACCTAAAAACACATAAAAATAAAATGAAATGATGATACATTTTATTCTTTTTAAATTTATGGGTAAGGTATTACTCAAGGATCACACCACGTGACATGGATGAATATGGTTCTCCCCTTTCCTACCCTCCATACTCATAATAGAAGAACATATCAATAATCTATTTTTTTATTTTTAAATATAAAAATGATTAATTAATCCTATTTGAAAAAAAGATGATTATCAAAGATGAAAACCACGGGTTGCCTCCCGTGTAGCGCTTTGGTTTAATGTCGCTAGCTCGACTTAAACCCTTAATTATTTAAGTATTTTCCTCATCTAAGGTTAGTTCACACAAGTTTTCATCAACTTCATTTTTTTGGAATGGTTCAATGAATGGTTTGACTCTATGACCATTAACTTTAAAGGTTCGACCATTCATGGGATCTTGAATTTCTACAACCCCATGAGGGTACACCTTATGCACTATGTATGGACCTGACCATCTAGACGTCAAATTTCCCGGGTGTAAATGAAGTTTAGAACTATAAAAAAGAATAGGTTTACCTTGTACAATGTGTTTGGTTTTAAGATTTTGAGATTGTTAGTCTTGTACTTTATCTTTATTGATCCTTTAATTTTCATAAGCCTCCATCCTGAGTTTCTCAAGTTCATTGAGATCTAATTTCCTTTTTGTTTCGGCCAATGAGAGGTCATAATTAATTTTTTTAATTTTCCAAAAGGCCTTATGTTCAATCTCCACTAGAAAATGGCATGATTTACCATAAACCAGCCTATATGATGACATTCCTATGATAGTTTTTTATGTTGTACGATATGCCCAAAGATCATTTGAGAGTTTCTCGGACCAATCTTTCCTAGAAGGATTGACAGTTTTTTCAATAATATTCTTAATCTCCCTATTTTCTAACTCAGCTTGACCATTGGTTTGAGGATGGTACGTAGTGGAAACCTTGTGAGAAATTCCATACTTAGACATGAGTGAAGATAATGGATAGTTGCATAAATGGGTTCCTTAGTCACTGTTTATATCCCTAGGAATTCCAAATCGAGAAAATATGTGCTCTTTCAGAAATCAGATCACAACATGATGGTCATTAGACTTGGTGGGAATGGATTCAACCCATTTTGAGACATAATCCACAGCTAAGAGGATGTAGAGGAATCCCCTAGAGTTTGGGAAAGGACCCATGAAATCGATTCCCCAACAGTCAAAGATTTCAATCACTAAGACGGGAGTGAGTGGCATTTTATTCCTTTTTTTGATTGACCCTACTTGTTGACACTTAGGAAAACTTTGACAAAATGTGTAGGAGTCCCTTGAGAGGGTGGGCCGGAAGAGACCACATTGAAGAATCTTATCAGATGTTTTCTTAGAGGAAAATTGACCTCCACATGCCTCACTATGACAGAATTTAAGGATGGACTCTTGTTCAGATTCTGGGACACACCTCCTAATGACTTGGTTAGGGCAGAACTTATAGAGGTATGGATCATCAAACACATAGTTTATAACATCAGAAAGGAATTTACTTCGGTCCTGAGTCCCTAATAATTTTCTAATGACTCTTGTAAATAATAAATTGGCTATGTCAGCATACTAAGGGCAGTCACTCACAGAGTATAGGTGTTCATCCAGAAATTAATTAGACACAAAAGGGTGATCTGAGTTGTCTTTGAATTCCATCCTAGAGAGGCGATCAGCTACAACATTTTCAACTTCCTTTTTATCCTTGATTGTGAGGTCAAATTCTTGTAAGAGAAGGACCCACCTAATTAGTCTAGCCTTGGCATCTTATTTTGGAAGAGGTATTTTAGTGCAAAATGGTCAGTGAACACGGTGATGGGGGATCCTAATAGGTAAGACCTAAACGTATCTAAGGAAAACACAATATCAAGTAACTTCTTTTCAGTGGTGGTGTAGTTGATTTGGGTATCATTTAAGTATTTTTGTGCATAAGCAATGACATAAGGAGTTTTATCACAACGTTTTCCTAACACAGCTCCTACAGCAAAGTCACTGGCATCACACATAAGTTTGAAAGGAAGGTTCCAATTTAGTGATTTCATAATGGGAGGAGAGGTCAGAGAGGATTTGAGGGTTGAGAATGAACCCTCATATCTTTCTGTCCAAACAAATGGAGCATCCTTTACTAGGAATGCACAAAGGGGACGGGATATTGAACTAAAGTCCTTGATGAATCTTTTATAGAAACCAGCATGTCCTAATAAAGACCTCACTTCCTTGATAGTTTTGTGTGATGGAAGGTGATGAATTATGTTAACCTTGGCTTTATCAACTTCAATCCCCCTACCTGAGACTATATGGCCAAGAACTAATCTCTGTTTAACCATGAAATGGTATTTTTCCCAGTTTAGGACCAGATTCATTTCTTCACATCTGGACAAAACTCTCTCCACATTCCTAAGACATCCCTTAAATGTATCCCCAAATATAGAGAAGTCATCCATTAAGACCTCAATAAAATCCCCTACCATGTCTGAGAATATTCCCATCACGCACCGTTGGAAGGTTCCAAGGGCATTGCATAACCCGAAGGGCATGCGTTTGAAGTCAAAGGTGCCAAGTGGACATATAAATGTAGTCTTACCTTGATACTCTAGGGAGACCTAAATTTTATTATACCCCAAGTACCCATATAAGAATCAGTAGAAGGTATGACTTTTCACTCTATTAAGGACTTGGTCAATGAATGGTAATGGGAAATGGTCCTTCTTGGTAAATGAATGTAGCTTCCTATAGTCAATGCAGACCCTCCATCCACTACTCACCCTAGTTGGAAGAATATCTCCATCCTTATTGGTTATCACTATGATTCCTGCCTTCTTGGGAACCACTTGTATTGGGATGACCCACTCACTCTCAGCTATAGGATATATGATACAATCTTTTAACAATTTTAGAAGTTCTTTTCTCACTACTTCCATGAGATTAGGATTGATTCTCTGTTGAGGTTGACGACATGGATTTGAATTAGATTCCAAAACAATCCTATGAGTCCCAATAAGTGGGATAATCCTAGGAATATTAGACAGGTTCCAACCAATGGCTTTCTTATGTTTCCTAAGGACATCTAGAAGCATCCTCTAATGATTGGCTTTAAGAGAAGAATAAATGACAATAGGATGTGTTTGATTGTCCCCTAGGAAGGAATACTTGAGTGTAGTGGGAAGTTACTTCAATTCAAGATCAGGTTGGTTCATAATTTCAGTAGAACATTGGCACATTGGATCAAGATCAATTTTGTTTCCTAGAGTTTTAGATAGGATTGATTCCCCACATGTAGAAGGTTCAGCTACTAGATTGGCTTGATCAGATTTAGGGAAGGAAGTTAGAGTGGTCTCCATGAAATTGGTTTCCTAAAAGGTTTCACTGATTGTTGGACCTAAGACTTCATCATAATAGAAATTTGAAAATGATTCATGCCAAGGAGATAAATTTCCTTCATGTGAACAAAGGAAGTCAATCTCATCCTGACTTAAATATACATCAAATATTCCTTGATGTTCTATGGATTCATTATCAATGCTTCCTATCATGTTTACTTAATTAATTTCCTCGTCATCTTCTATTTGTGAGCTTTCATTATAGATGTTCAAGTCTAGATTCATGTTTCCAAAGGTGATGGTTATGTTCCCATTTTGAACTCGAATAACAGAGTTGATTGTTGCAAGGAAGGGAAAACCAAGGATGATTGGGGTTTGTTCCTTATTTCGTAAGTTGGGATGGTTGTCAAGGACAATGAAGTTAGCAGGGTAGATGAAGTTTTCAACCTTTACTAGAACGTCCTTTAAAATCCCTTTTGGAACCCTAATGCTATGATCAGAAAGTTAAAGTGTGACAGATGTGGGTTGGATGTCTTCTATGCCTAACTAGCAGTAAACAGCGTAGGGGATGAGATTGACACTAGCACCTAGGTCACACAAGGCCTTGAAAACTTTTCTCTCTCCTAGTTCAACATTGATGTAAGGGAAAATCGGGTCTTTCAACTTAGGAGGAATGGTCCCTTGAATGGTGGTACTCACATTAGCTGCCAAAAGGACTTTGTTTTTATGTGAAAATTTTCTTTCAAAAGTGAACAGGTTATTAAGGTACTTTGAGTAGGCAGGTATGGTTTGGATTGCATTGAGAAGAGGAATGTTCAACTTGACTTCTGAGAAGATTTTCCTCAATTTTTCACTCAATTCAAGATTGGTTTTCCCCCTCATGCATTTAGGAAATTGTGCAGGTTATGAGGTTTTTTGTTGAAGAGTTGTTTCTTTGAAAATGTTATCAGTTTCCTTAGTTTGATCTTGTAGTTCATTTGAATTTTCATCCAAGTTTGAATCTTTGGATGGGTTCTGAATTAGTTTTTTAGGTTTCTCAATTGATTTCCCACTTCTTAAAATAGTCACAACCTTTAGTTGTTCATGAGTTTTTTGAGTACATCTTGACTCTCCCCTTGAAATTGAGGATGGTACTGCCTGAGTAAGCATGGGTGTCTTTCCAGTTTTGATGGTTTTAAGTTCTTGTTTTAGGGAAGATATTTCTAATTTCATCCTCTCCATTTGTCTTCATAGTTGTTCTAGTAGGATTTGTGGAAAAGTTTGGGTTGGTTCTTGAGAAGATTGGTTTATCCCATGGGGATATTTTGAAGGTGGGATGGTTTGTTGAATATGGACTGGTGGCTATTGGTATTGGATAGGTTGGGTTTGGAACGGGTTATGGGGTTGGTAGTTCTGATGGGGTAAGGATTTTGTCCCTGTGGTTGGATAGGTTGTTGGTTATCTTTCCAACGGAAGCCTGGGTGGTCATTATAGCTTGGGTTGAAGTTGTTTTGGTATTGAGGATTTTGAAATTTCAAAGCATTTACTTTAACTGGGGGTCCTCATAAAAGAACATCCTTTATGGATGGAATGGTTGGGAATTTTTCTGTCTTATGGTCATGTTTTTCAAAAATTGTGAAAACAGGGTCTACAGTTTGGATTTCATGGACTTTCCTAAGGTCTATCTCTTCAACCTTCCTAGAGAGTGCTGGGAGTTTTGACCTAAGGATTTCTTCTTCTCTAAGTGTATGAATTCTAGTAGTTCTTTTTTGATTTTCAGAATAAGGTGTAATTCCCCATGTTTGGTTTTTTCAGAAAGGATTTCCAGATACTCATAAGCATTATTTGGGGCTTTGTTTTTAAAGGTTCCATTACACATCATGTTAATGAATTGTTTGTTCCCCGGACCCAACCCTTCATAGAAAATTTTCACTTCTTCAGGAATAGAAAAACCATGGTGTGGAACCATGTTTAGAGTGTCTTTGAACCTCTCCCATATTTCATAGAATGACACTCCCTCTTTTTCAAAAATGTTTTGGATGCTCTTTTTAAGTGAAATTGTTTTGTGGTGGGGAAAGTATTTTTTGTAGAATTTTCTTTGTTGTTGGTCCCAAGAGTTGATGGATGATGGTCTCAAATTGTTTAGCCAATTTTTAGCTCAATCCTTTAAAGAAAAATTAAATAGCCCCAACTTATCTAATTCTAGTTGATGTGGGGGACACATGGTTTCTAAAATGTCATTGAACTCCTTAACGTGAAGGTAGGGCATCTTGGACTCCATTCCATGGAATGTGGGAAGGTGGTTTAGGACATGGGGTTTAAAGATGTAGTTGGAATATCCTAAGTAATTGTGTCTAATGCATGAGGGTGTATTAGTCCAGGAAGGTGTGAGGTAGTCATTCATGATTTTATCGACCGCATTCCCCAAGTTTGGGGCTGCCTCATTTGGATTCCCATTTTGGTTTCCACCCGGGTTTATGAGTTGGTTTCTTTGAAGACCTTCCATTTAAATGGGCTCAATTTTTTACTCTGGAGTCTTAGGAAGATTAGGATCTAATGGAAAGAGTTCCCTTGGTGTACTTGACTCCCCATGTAATGTCCTGGTTCTAGAATCCACCTAGAGGCACCCCATAACCAGTTGGTCACATGGCCTCAAGCGCATTTCCCCAAATGCCAAAGGCTGCTGACAAGCAGAGAGGGCCTTGGGTGTGATAGTGGGGAAACTATGCCCTTATTTGCAGAATACACAGCGGAAGAGGAAAAAAATAACAATAGCGGAAACAGTAAACAATCCATATACAAGTGAAAAATGGAAGACTAAATATGATAAACAGTAGGAGCACATATATATAAAGTGATGCATGGTATAGATATGTCTAGGAAAATATCCAAACAGATCACAATGATGGAATACAAAATAGTAATAAACTCAAGTACAAAGAAACAGATAAACAGCACCTCAACATCACAAGTCTAAGCTTGGTCCCATGCTTTCCATCTCCACAGCACGTCAATTACCTGAAGGGAACTTGCCCTTATCTATACCTGCAGCAATATATTCTGTTTGGGCCCAAAAGCATTACCCAAACAGGGTGTGATAATAAATCCCAGTAGGCAACCCCCTAAAGATTTGTGCCTAACAGTTGCTAAATATATGTCAGGTAATGTACAGAAAGAAGTAAATAGGAAAGTACTAAAAAGTAAACAATCCACAGTTTCAATATCAAGCAGCAATTAACCAAACAGTTAAACACCAATAGGTAGCCCTCTGGGAAGTTCACGCAGCCTATCCCCTCTGGTTATACCTATCAAGTACAAGCAACCCTCTGGGCAGCACACTCAGTCTAACCCCTCTAGTTTTATCCCAAGAAATCATAACTAGACTCTTTGAGAAAGCATGCACAGTCAATTCCCCTTTTATTCTTAAGTAAACAAGACTCTCTGAGGAAGATCACACAATCAATTCCCCTTATAGTCTAAGGTATCCAGGGACTCTCTGAGGAATCACACAATTCAATTCCCCTTATAGCCCCACGGTTAAGAGACTCTCTAAGGAATCTCACTCGGTCAATTCCTCTTATAGCCTGGAGTGGTTCAAGGTAATTCAAGTGGAACAAAGACTCTCTGAGGAAGCTCACTCGGTCTAACCCTTATAGTCTATAATGTCCAAAGACTCTCTAAGGAAGTTCACTCGGTCTATCCCCTTATAGTCTATAATGTCCAAAGACTCTCCGAGGAATCTCACTCGGTATATCCCCTTATAGTCTATAATGTTCAAAGACTCTCTGAGGAAGCTCACTCGGTCTATCCCCTTATAGTCTATAATGTTCAAAGACTCTCTAAGGAAGCTCACTCAGTCTATCCCCTTTTAGTCTCCTACACCAGGTTCTCACGGCCCCATGTAAGTCAATGCATAGTAATGCTATAAGTCCAATGTAAACCTACCGAACTACTTGGCTAATCAGTCTATAGCATCTCAACATGTCAGAATACAACACTCCATCCTACAATCACTAGGCATGGGAAAACTGGAAATACAAGACCAAACAATCATAAACAGAACATGCATGGCAAAGCATCCAAAGCATGGTAATCAACTCTATTTACATCCAATTAACCTCTACAAAATCATATAAGCATGGTAGGAAAAACACAAGGGTAAAATGGTAAATTCATGATACCTCGTTCAAGGGTATTGGCGTAATTGCACATAATACTCGAGGATTTTCAATAGAAAGGCACAAACCACCTACCTCTTAGGGTTTGGCGAAAACGACCTCTTCGCCCAAATGCGCTACAACTGGGTGGACACCTCCTCGAGACCACCTCAAAAACCCTTACCTAACATCAAAAAGGTCAACCTTTAACACACAAAGGAAACACAGCCCTAGATCTACATGAAACCCTTGTAGATCTAGGAATTTAAGAGAGGGAGAGAGATCTAACCCTAACCAAAACCTCAAAGAACCAAAAGAGGGACTTACCCAAGGAGAAACGCCTTCGATACACCAAGAAATCCCTTCTATTTGCCTCCAAACCGTGCCAAGGAGCTCCCCCAACCTCTAAAAATTGCAACTCCAATGTGAGACCTGAGTGGGAGGAGGAATTGTGGAGGAATGGAAAATCCCGAGTGGCTCGGGACTTAAAAACCCAAACTTTAAGTGGTCACACGGTTACCTCGCATGGTTTCACAAACCATGCACCAACCGTGCGGTTGCCACTATCTCATCCAGGGACTTCGTACGGCTTGACCGCACGGTTTGACAAACTGTGCGCAGCCTGTGCGGAGCCAACTGTCAAGGGTGCACGGTTTCCTAGGCTGGCCGCATGGTTTGTTTAAACTGTGCACCAACCGTGCGCCCCTACACAACCTCCGGAAATTTCCTCTTTTTCTCAAAAATGACCAAAAAAGGAAGACATACCTGAAAAAAAGGTCCAGGTTCTTACAAACTTCCCCCCTTAAATAAATTATTCCCTGAATTTCCCTAGCACGGTGTAGAAGAAGCAACCCCGAACAGCTCTGGCCACTGTGCTCGTACATCGGCCTCCCTCTCCCAAGTCTCGTCCTGTACTCACCCGTGCTGCCATAGCACTCGTACCAGAGGAATAGACCAGCCACAGAAAACCTTTTTATTGTGATCAACAATCGGGATAGGATGTTCCTTGAATGACGCATCCCCTTCAAGTTAAACCTCCTCATGTTGAAAGACATGAGACGGGTCTGAATAGTGACATCGAAGCTGTGAAACATGAAAGACATCGTGCATAGCCCGGTACCTCTGAGGTAACTGCAACCGATAGGCAACCGTCCCGACTCTCTCCAACACCTCAAACAGCCTGACATACCTCGGCGAGAGCTTACCCTGTCTTTTGATCCTCTTGTGTCCCAACCTCGGTGTGACACATAGAAAAACCTGATCCCCGACCTCAAACTCTAGAGGTCGTCTTCACTGATCAGCATAATACTTCTGCTGAGACTGTGCAGTATCCATCCTCTTCTGAATCAACTCTATTTGCTTTGTGGTCTCATGAACAAGACGAGGTCCCAACAAAGCTACCTCTCCTACATCTATCCAACATAAGGGTGATCGGCATGACCTACCGTACAAAGCCTCATAAGGTGACATATGAATAGTTGCTTGTAAAGTATTGTTGTATGAAAACTCCATGAGAGGTATATGTTTCTCCCAAGAACCTCCAAAATCTAGGATGCATGCTCGGGGCATGTCCTCAAGCACCTGAATCGTATGCTCAGACAGACCATCTATCTGGGGATGGTATGTTATACTCAAAAGTACCTATGTACCCAAAGCCTTCTGAAGCCCCTACCAAACCCGAGAAGTAAAATGAGAATCCCTATCTAAAACAATGGAGTGTGGAACTCCTTGTAGATGTACAGTATCTTGGATGTACAACTGTCCCAGCTCATCAACACTGAAGGTATCCTTGATCGGAAAGAAGTGAGCAACCTTCGTAAGCCTGTCTATGACAACCCAAACAGCATCATTCCTTCGAGGCGACCTTGGCAAACCGGTCACGAAGTCCATCGCAACATTGTTCCACTTCCACTCCGGAATGGATAACTACTGCAAAAGACCTGCTGGTCACTGATGCTCTGCTTTCACCTGCTGAGAAGTGGAACACCTCGTGATGAAACCAGCGACATCCCTCTTCATACCTGGCCACTAGTACTGATGGTGTAGATCCCGATACATCTTGGTGATGTCAGGATATATGCACTGCCCAAAATGAGGAATGGAAATCCCACATCAGCTCCTCATGTATATCTTATGGCGCCCATATGCATCCCTGGAAACCCAAGATCTCATCCTCGCCTACTGTCCATCCAAGAAGAGGGTCCTCTCCTAACACACTTTCCCGCAGGACTAGGCCTTCAGAGTCTGATAGCTTCCTCATTTGAACTCAGTCAAGAAGCGTAGAGGTAATAGCTATAGAAGATAGAATGGTCTATCCCTATCTATCGTTCGCCTCCAGATACATCTCAGAGAACATATCCATAAGCTGCCACTCACTTCTGGCCTCCTGAAATGCCTATATATGAGTTCTCCTACTCAACGCGTCAGCCACTGTGTTGCCTTTCCCAGGTGTATAGGCAAGCTCAAAGTTAAAGGACTGAAGATACTCAACCAACCTATTTTGTCTCAAATTTAGACCACGCTGAGTGAAGATGTACTTGAGACTCTTGTGGTTGGTGAAAACCACAAAGTGCTCTCCCATAAGATAATTTCTCCAACAGTGTAAGGCATGAACAACATATGCCAGCTCTAGATCATGCGTCAGGTAATTCCTCTCATGTGGTCGCAACTGTCGAGACCCGTACACAATGACTCCATCTCCCTGCATAAGCACAGCTCCCAGTCCGATACCTGAAGCTTCACAGTAAACAGTATATCTCTTTCCCAACTCTAGAAATACTAGTATCAGTGCTGACATCAACCTCCCCTTCACCTCTTGAAAGGATGACTCACAAGAATCTTACCACAAGAACTTCACACCCTTCTTAGTCATACCTCTCAGCGGTGCTGCTAAGCATGAAAAGTCATGTATGAAGTGTTTGTAGTATCCATCCAGTCCTAGGAAACTTCGTACCTTGAAGACATTCTTCGGATGCTCCCATGAAACAACTAACCTCACTTTCTCTGGGTCCACTGACACTTCTGTCTCTGAGATAACATAACCCAAGAAGTGAATTTGATCCATCCAAAAGTGGCATTTCAAGAGCTTAGCATATAACTCATGCTCTCAGTGTATTCAGAACAATCTCAAGATGGGTGTCATGGTCGTGTCGAATGTGAGAGTACACCAAGATGTCATCCACGAAAACCACCATGAAGGAATCCAAGTATGGATGGAACACTCGGTTCATCAGTTCCATGAAAACTGTAGGCGCATTCATGAGACTGAATGACATAACCGTATACTCTTATAGACCATACCTGCTCCTAAAAGCTGTGAGAGGTATATCAAATGGTCTAACGCACAACTGATGGTAACCAGACCTCAATTCGATCTTCTAGAACACCTGGGATCCTCAAAGCTGATCAAAGAGATCATCAATCCTCGGAAAGGGATATAGGTTCTTGACCATCAACTGGTTTAGCTTCCGATAATCCACACAAAGCCTGAGAGTGCCGTCTGCCTTCTTCGCAAACATGACAGGCGAACCCCAATGAGAAGTATTGGGTCGGATGAAACCCTTTTCCTGCAACTCCTCCAACTACTTCTTGATCTCCTGCAACTCAGGTGCAGCCATCCTATAAGGAGGAATGGACACTAGTGCCGCTCCTGGCATGAGCTCAATAGAAAACTCTACCTCATGCTCTGGAGGAAAACCTAAAACGTACTCTGGAAAAACATCCCTAAAACGATCCACTACTAGAGGATAGTATAACTATGAAGTCCCCTAGTCATCCAGGTAAAGACTAGAAATCAGGGATGTAACTTCTCCTAACCCATTATGCTCTGGTCTCGCTCTGCTCACCTAGACATCCCACTCTCCTTTATTATGAAAATATCCACCCTTTGGTGATATAAAACTCACCCTTCGGTGGTAGTAGTCGACGACTGCCTGGAAGGGAACTAGCCAGGCCAGTTTGAGAATGACATCATAGTTGGTCATCTCCAGAACATAAAGATACCAAAGAAAGTGACACCCACCAACCTTGAGAGGGCACTCCTTATTCTGACATACACTGGCAGTTCTAGTCCCTAACAGAGTGTCTAGTGTCAAGACATCATCAAAAGAAAGGATACAGTGCCCAAGACTCTCCATGATAGCAACAGATATAAAGTTATGCATAGTACCAGTATCAAAAAGAGTTGAAGATAAAACTAAGGCTACTAGGATCGTACCTAGAACCGTAGAGGGGCCGGGATCCTGCTTCTGAAGGGTCTGCTCCACTACAAAAGTCTGGCCAGATCTGTGGCCTTGTGACCCTGCCTGACTACTCTGAGCAGATCCACCCTGCTGTAGCTATGATCCTGGTGATTGACCGCCACGGCCACGACCTCCACCTCAACCTGAACGTCCGGAAGGACTCCAGTTCCCAGACTGGTGAAAAACTGGTGGGGCTACTCCTATATGAGGAGTCATAGACGAACCCCTGTCACCAGATATTGGTGAGAAGATCTAACAGAAGCACTGTAGATGGCCCATCTTATCACAAGATCGGCACTCCATCGGGTCTCTCTGGCACTGCGGCCTAGTATGCCCACTTATTCCGCACTAGTAGCACACCACCTGGCTACCATAAAATACATATCTTCTACTTTGGTCTCCTCAAGAAAGCTCCCTATGGCACTTTCTGCTATCATATGAAGGAACACTAACTCTGGATATCGAACCGCCCTGGCTCACTGCTCTAGAATCCCTCAGATTGTGCTCGGTGATCAATGTCTGGTTGACGATAGAGGATACTGAAGTCAACATGAATATGTTCACCTGGGAACAGATCTCCTGCCTGTGACTGTCTTCAATCTTCCTAGCCAGGAACAACTCATCACCTAATGGGATAGGCGTGAAATGCTACAGTTCTGTGAAATGAGAGGAATACTCCATCACTGAAAGAGTACCCTAATCTAATCTCATTAACTCCCAGGCTCGGTCGGCCCTCAGGGTCTCCAGGTAGAAGTAATCGTAGAAAATACACCGAAACTCCTCCCAAGACATATTATGATGGCGTCCCGCCTAAGAGATGACATCCCACCACCTCTTGGAGGAGTCTCGGAGCATATAGGTCACAAGTTTCACCCTCCTCTCTGGTAGTACCTCGAGATGATCAAAGATCGTCAATGTGGATTTGAGCCACGAATCTGTAGCCTGAGGTCCTCCTTTCCCTGAGAAGGTGGGAGGATGTTGCTGCTAGAAAACCCGCATCAAATCAGCCATTTATGGGGCAGAATGCTATGCTACCTAGATGTTCTGCACCATCCTCAGAAAACCCTCCCTAAACTATGCATCAGCACATGGGTCAGGTATAACTGATGGTTCCAAGACTGGCATAGTAGGAGGATATGCTGGGAGTCCCTAATCAGTCGTATCTGGTGTCTAATCACCACTTTGTGGCTGGCATACAACCGGAGGACATCTCAGTGGCATGAATCTACAATGTCATACGCACACCTAAGATCAAGATTAACAGGGACTAAACATAGGAGTACACGACATGTACTTAAGAAAGAATACTTCTTCCCGAACATAAGAACACATGATGTGTAGTCCAAACTACACGGTGTGTATTCTGGGTTTTTTCAGACAGTAAGCCACATAAACTACTCCGGAACCCAGAGAACACTGAAACGAACATTGAAAGTGCCAAATTCTGATCCGTGAGGGCTCATACTCCCCACAAATAAATGCATGGCATCTTACACAAGTTATAACAAGGAAAACAAGCAATGATCCACCAAATTCTAGTCCATGAGGGCCCATAACACCTTAAGAACCAAAGTTTGGAGTCCATCTAAGAAAATCACTATACAAAAAAAATCCCTATCAACAGCAGGAATTCCATCAAAGCATCTATCACAACAGCATGCATAATCTACACAACATCTATCATAACAACATGAAATCACTAATGCATCCTAGATGACATGGCAAGAATGTATGGCATGTGATTTCCAACAAGTGCCTATATGATGCATGAGATGGCAGACCCTCATCTCATCAGGTTGAGATAGAAATAGAACTGCAATAACAACAACGGTAACAACACAAAGCATGTGAATCACCCAACGGTGAAATCAAATCAACTGTAAAATTTAAAACCAGTAAAATTTCAATAAACGAGGTAGTATGGCTTTTCCTTGTACACGGGTTAGCTACTCCTGGGCATATCTTATTACCAAGTACTTATTCCATCCTATCCCTGGATAAAGTCTCCAAATAGTAAATCAAAAGAAAAGAAAAGGAACCCTCTGATACCACTTTGTAACGTCCCGGTTCTGGAAGCCACCTAGAGGTTCCCCATAACCGGTTGGTCACATGGCCTCAAGCGTATTTCCCCAAAAGCTAGAGGCTGCCGACTAGCAGCAAGTGCCTTTGGTGTGATAGTGGGGAAACTATTCCCTCATTGGAAGAATAAACAGCGGAGGAGGAAAAAAATAACAATAGTGGAAACAGTAAACAATCCATATACAAGTGAACAATGGAAGACTAAATATGATAAACAATAGGAGCACATATATATAAAGTTATGCATAGTACAGATATGTCTAGGAAAACATACAAACAGGTCACAATGCTGGAATACAAAACAGTACTGAACCCAAGTACAAAGAAACAGATAAACAGATCCTCAACATCGCAAGTCTAAGCTTGGTTCCATGATTTCCAGCTCCACGGCACGTTAAGTACCTGAAGTAGAAGGTAGATTTCCCTTATCTATACCTACAACAATATAATTTGTTTGGGCCCAAAAGAATGACCCAAACAGGGTGTGAGAATAAATACCAGTAGGCAACCACCTAAAGATCTATGCCTAACAGTCAGTGAATATATGGCATGTAATGTACAAAAAGAAGTAAATAGGAAATTACTAAATAGTAAACAATCCACAGTTTCAATATCAAGTAGCAATTAACCAAATAGTTAAACACCAATAGGTATCCCTCTGGGAAGTTCCCACAGCCTATCCCCTCTGGTCATACCTAACAAGTATAACCAACCCTCTGGGCAGCACACTCAATCTAACCCCTCTGGTTCTATCACAAGAAATCATAACTAAACTCTCTAAGTAAGCATGCACAGTCAATTCCCCTTTTAGTCTTAAGTAAACAAGACTCTCTGAGGAAGATCACACAGTCAATTCCCCTTATAGTCTAAGGTAGTCAGGGACTCTCTGAGGAAGCATACAATTCAATTCCCCTGATAGCCCCATGGTCAAGAGACTCTCTGAGGAAGCTCACTCGGTCAATTACTCTTATAGCCTGGAGTGGTTCAAGGTAGTTCAAGTATAACAAAGACTCTCTGAGGAAGCTCACTCAGTCTATCCCCTTATAGTCTATAATGTCCAAAGACTCTTTGAGGAAGCTTACTCGGTCTATCCCCTTATAGTCTATAATGTTCAAAGACTCTCTGAGGAAGCTCACTCGGTCTATCCCCTTATAGTCTATAATGTTCAAAGACTCTCTGAGGAAGCTCACTCGGTCTATCCCCTTATAGTCTATAATGTTCAAAGAATCTCTGAGGAAGATCACTCGGTCTATCCCCTTATAGTCTATATTATTCAAAGACTCTCTGAGGAAGCTCACTCAGTTTATCCCCTTATAGTCTATAATGTTCAAATACTCTCTGAGGAAGCTCACTCAGTCTATCCCCTTTTAGTCTCCTACACCAGGTTCTCATAGCCCCATGTAATTCAACACATAGTAATGCTATAAGGACAAAGTAAACCTACCGAACTACTTAGCTAATTAGTCTATAGAATCTCAATATGTCAGAATACAACACTCCATCCTACAATCACTAGGCATGGGAAAATAGGCAATATAGGACCAAACGGTCGTAAATAGAACATGCATGGAAAATCATCCAAAGCATGGTAATCAACTCTATTTACATCCAATTAACCTCTACACAAGCATAAAGTCATGGAAGGAAAAAAACACAAGGGTAAAATGATAAATGCACAATACCCCGTTCAAGGGTATTGGCACAATTGCACATAATACTCAAGGACTTTCAATGGAAAGGCACAAACCACCTACCTCTTAGGGTTTGGCGAAAACGACCTCTTCACCCAAACGCGCTCCATCCAAGTGGATGCCTCCTCGAGAACACCTCAAAAACCCTTCCCTAACATCAACAAGGTCAACCTTTAACACACAAAGGCAACACAACCCTAGATCTACATGAAACCCTTGTAGATCTAGTAATTTAAAAGAGGGATAGAGAGATAACCCTAACTAAAACCTCAAAGAACCAAAAGAGGGACTTACCTGAGGATAACTGCCTTTGATCCGCCAAGAAAACCCTTCGATTTACCTCCAAATCGTGCCAAGGAGCTACCCCAACCTCTGAAAATTGTGTGAGCCATGAGTGGGAGGAGAAATGGTGGAGGAAAGGAAAATCTCGAGTGGCTCAGGACTTAAAAACCCAAACTTTAAGTGGTCGCACGGTTACCTCGCACGATTTGGCAAACCGTGCGGTTTCCACTGTCTCATCCAGGGACTTCGCACAGCTTTCCCGCACGGTTTGAAAACCCGTGCGCAACTCGTGTGAAGCCCACTGTCTCGTCCAGGGGCTTCGCACAACTTTCCCGCACGGTTTGACAAACCGTGCACATCACATGCGGAGCCCACTATCAAGGTTGCATGGTTTCCTGGGCTGGACACATGGTTTGTTTAAATCATGCGCCAACCGTATGCCCCTGCACAACCTCCGGAAATTTCCTCTTTTTCTCAAAAACGATCAGAAAAGGAAAACGTACCTAAAAAGAAGGTTCGGGTTCTTACACCCCAACTCCAGGACTATCCACCCTAACTAGATGGTTTGATTTATTACGATTGTAGGCGTACATGCGCCAAAAGAAAAAAATGAGAAAGGGAAAAGATAAGAGATCTTGGGTGAGAATAGAAGAAATGGGGGAGAATAGAATGGGTGTTGAGATGACTTACTTGGGTCCCCAGCAACGGCGACAAAATTTTATTCATGCTCAAATTTACCCAAGAGAAGAATGTAGAACGGTCCTTGTAGTCTAGTTTGGGTTGTCGAATCCTCAGAGACCTAAGAAGTAATCTACATACACGTAAATTCTATGGATTGTTTTTGGCTATGAAGTGGCCAACTTGGGTTGATTTAAGATAGTTTTAAATGAACTCTAAGAGACTTAAGTGAATTCAATTTAAAAGAGTGATTTGATCCTAGGTTATCACTTGTGGTGGATTGGATGTATTTCCTTTTCAATGATTTCAATTTTTTATATTTGAGATGGTTTCATTTAAGAAGATCAAAAAACATCATCACTTACTGGTTTAATACCTACACCCTTAAATACTAATCACCTATACACTTGAAGGATCAATGTTTTTTGCACTTCAAGGTAAAGGTTCGTATTAGCACTTAAAGTGTGTGGCCTTAAATTCAACAAGGATAAAGGAGTTTAAAGATCATCAAACAAAACTCTCAATTAAAAGAAGTGATTATACATTAATGGGGTGATAAATAACAGCCAATCCAGCCCCTTTCTACTCCCCTGGTTCAACCCAAAAGTTTTTTATCCCTCCATTGATGTTATGGTTTCAATGGAAGTGGGAAGTAGACTCATGAGGGAGGAATTGAAGAAGTAAATAAAATGATCACTCCACCGTTGTGTGAATAATTTCACAAGGTTTGGTGTGAATAAATTAACACCTTGAGGCAATGGTATCAATGTGAGATGGAGAAGAATATAATAATAGTAGAATAAGAACTTTTATTAAGAAACTAGGATGAATTAAAACAACTTACATGTGAAAGACAAACTTGAGACAACAAAATCACAGCATAACATTACAATGAAAGAAAGCTCAAAATATGATCAACTCCTTCACCACCACACCCTTAAATAGGAATCTCAAGAGGAATGGGTCGAACTCCCAATAGTAAAAAGCATCCCACTTGATTATGGTAGGCCTAGGGTGGTGGAAAGTAAGGGAGAGTGGACTTCTTTATCCTTGACCTGAGGTGGAAGCCAGCTTTCATCCACCGAACAGATGCGTCTTAATGGCCTTCTATATTGCCGAATTAGAGTGGTCCTCAGCAGAAAGAAATTGATCCCCGGATGTTTCATAACTTCCTGTAAAATTTGGGCCCATTTGGAATTGTGGATGCCGAGATATGGTTAAATTGGTAGGCTGTTTTCTGGGCCACAGAATCTGGACCATAATTTTATCTTCAAATTGGGATGCCTTAATAACCACCATGGAGGCCGAATTAGCACTATATCCTAAAGAATTATTTGTTTCTCTATATGTCTTCTAGAATACCATGAAATTGGGGCATCATTGGGATTTTATTTTGGGCCCCACATTCTCATCAGTGGACTGGTGTCCAATCTGCCTTCTCCAAAATTGTTTGCATGAAATCCCATTTTGGTGGTCTTTCAATGTGAATCTTCCAGCACTCCACAATTATGAATTGTTCCAAATATAATTATAAACCTGAAAATTAAATATAAAAATAAAATCAAGATCATTGTATACTTTAAATGATGTTAAAAAATGTACCACATAATAATGCATTTTAAGAAGGAATTGCAATCATAATGTGAAATAATGTTCAAAGTGTAAAATGCTCTAAAAATGGTGTTTATGAATAATAAATCACATGAATATTATATATATTAACATTTAATATTATCCTCATTTAGTGTCTAATCAATATGGCTTGAACTTCTTCTTTGGAATAATTTCTTTCACTGTTTTTTTTTACTTCATTGTATTGATATTCCCAATGGAATATTTTTCAACTCTTTTTCCTTTTTTCTACCTTTTTTGTAGTCTATTATTCTTATAAACATATGCATGATACATGGTGGTACTGAACCAGAATTCATGATAACTATGACCACTTATGTTGCGCATATCACTGAATTTTTCAAGATATTCAAATCTATTCTTAATAGACATATTCTCCTTCATCTGTTCATTATTCCTTATCATTGCAAGTTGCTTCATTTATTCACATCTATTTTCCCTAAATGTAGGCCTTCCAAAAATTTCATATGCTGACATATTATGCCATAAATCATTGGCCTGATGCCCAAACTTCTATAAACACCAACAGTAGCCAATAAATATCCTCCTTTTTCTTGTAGTATTAGTATGGCTAGATTCAATGCTTTGTTGTTTCTGGAATTGTCTTTATTTCTTTAGAGAATCCATTTGGGAGTTGTTCTTATTAATCATTACAATACCCATCCTTCAAGTTTCAATGGATGTATGGACATGTTTATCAATCCACATCTTCCCATATTTTAGCTTTGAACATGTACTTGCATATGCAATTTCATGAGTATAAATAGAAATAACTGGGTTATGGGATACCTTCTTCTTGGAGGATGTTGCCATTGGATTAGAGAATGATCTGATGTTCCTTTTGGAATCATATTCCTCAATGAAAACTTGAGTGGCAGCATATCTTCTTTCATATATTTGGGATGTTTCATCTTGGAGTGATTGTTGATTCTTCAATTTGACCTCCAGCTCTAAACATTTCATGTTAAGAGAGTTCTTCTCATCCTCAACTGATCTTAGCTTACTTTACCAATTCTCCTTCAGCTTTTTCATTTGTTCTTCATGCACATTTCTTACTTGTTTCAAAGAGATGTCAATCTAATTTACCTTGTGGGCTTTTTCTTCTAGTTGAGAATCTTTGACAACCATAGAGACTTTGTGAAAATTTTCAAATGCATGGAATATTTCAACAAACACAATCTCAAAGAATTATTTCTCACAAATACTTCCGTACAATTCTTCAGTATCTTGAGCATGTATTTCATTGCAAAGAGAAATTGTTTCTTCCATTACCTTCACTGGTTTTGTGAGAGTGTTGGATATGCCAACCCTTTTAGCCAATGCATATTCCATGGCATCAGCTTCTTCTTCCAGTTGTAATTTTTCATCTTGAAGAGCACTAATGCTTGTAACAATATGTCTTGCCACTTCACTAGGGAATTTCTTCATATGATATTTGAGTACATATTGAAGATCACTAATTGATCTATCATCATCATAGCTTGAACAGGCTTCATCAGAAGAATAATGAGTATTATCACATGTTGTACCTTTCAGATTACCTTCAGAAGAATGTGTCTCCCCATTAGTATTAAGCTTCTTCTTCATCAACCTTTCCGGTTTCTTATTTCTATTTTTCTAAGTCTTGGCTGAAATCTTCATTTGACATTGCTTACTCATCTCCTCAAATCTGCACTTAAATAAGACTCTCTTGGATCTTTTAGAGGGAACCTCCCTCTGATTCCAATTGAAGTGCCCAGATCAGTGTGAATCACTGAGAGGGGGAGGGGTGAATCAGTGATCCCTTTAAACCATTTTACTAATTGATTATTTTCAATTAAACCTCTATGGCTAGTTAAAGATTCAGTACACTCTTCTTGTATCTCTCAACCTTACCTCGAATGATGCTATAAATGTAATGGAATTGAACAAAAGTATTTACAAGGTTCAGTTCAAATACCTACTCCTTATTGTGTTGGTTATTCACCCCAACACAGATTCTCTACTATAATTTGGTTGGTAATTACAATGGTCGATACAGAGTCCCACTGTATCTCTCCTGAGTCCCATGGGAGGTTCTTTATACTGCTTCACACAACGTTACTAGAGTCTCACTGCCCTGCTTCAGAGTCCCACTGAAGACTTCTTCCTCCTGGCTTTCACAAGAGATGTTTCTTGATTCACAGGATGGATCTTCTGATCTTCCCTCACAAGCTTGCTGAATCACACTGGCTCGTGAATCTCTTCAAGAATCTTCAATAGCCTTTTGTAAGGTCTATTGGCCTTTCTCAATAACTCTGATCACTTAAGTTGATCAATCCTTAGCTCAACAATGCTCAGGAAATTATTCCTTCATCTTATGAAGACCTGGCCTCACTTAGATGTGTACCAATGGTGCACACAACTACTTCATGAATATAATATTCATGAATGATCTTGTACAATATCAGCACAATCTCTCTTCTTGGATTCTCAAACATTTTATACTTAGATAAAATATCTTCTTTAACTCTATCTGGATTCAGTCTCAATACTCACTTAATGCATAGATTACATGGGATCCAATACCTCTTGTATCTGGATATCTCAATGATTTTCACACATGTATGTGTTCATGCATTATTGCATACATGGGTCTCTTGCTTTTGAACATGCACTATCTTCTCTTCTTTTCTCAATATACACACAGACTTTTGATTCTTTCCATATGTGTGCATGTGCATGCATGCATGCATTCACTCTTCCATTTTTTTTCTTCCTTGTGTGAAAACCTCTATGGGTAAAACACTTTGAGCACACACATAATCTCTTCTCTTTCTCATTTTCTATTTCTCTTCTTATTTTGGGTCTTAGCACACATACACTTGTTCTTTTAATTTGACTTCAATGTGTGTTATGTATGTGCATGTATTCCCATCTTGGTGCAACTCAGTGTCTCTTCTTTATCTTGTTGTCTTTCTCTCTCTTCTTATACACATGGTTTGGGTGACATTAAGTTTTATGTGTGTTCTTCTTCATACCCTAATGGGTGTAATCCTTTGGATGGTTTCTACTTCTTTCTTCACATGCGAACTCACTGTCCTAAGAGATTATCAAAGCCTCGGCCTCATGCATGTGTTTCTTTTTGTGAAAACACAAGGCATCTGGTTCTTCATCTTCGTGCAAAACAGGAGGGCACGGTTCTTCTTCTTTGTGAAAACTAGGGAGCATGGGTTCTTCCTTCTTCTCGACTGTCTCAAGTATTTCTCAATCACAAACTCACGAACCAAGATGGTATCGTGGTTCTGGTGTGTCGCACAGACAGGGAAGGTGCAACGCACTATTCTCGTTTGGTTTCACAAACTAGATTCTTCACAAGACATGATGATGGTTTGTTTAAACTGATTGCATGTTCGTGGTTCCCTTCACATAGATGGTGTGGATTCTCTTCTTCTTTGCCAGGAAGTTTCAAGATTGTGTATCACTTGTTGAACTCCTACGGGATTCTCTTCTCCTTCATGTAGAAGAGTTACGTGGAAAACATTTTCAATTCTCTGTTTTTCGAAAATGAGAGCTTCTCTCAATGTTTTTGCAACCCCAAACCTCAGCTTGGAGATCCTCTATTTATAGGCAAGGTTTGGATCACTTTCGCGTTCAAATCTGTGTGAGATTCTGCGGTATTAAAATCTTTGAATACCCGTGATCTTCAGTTTGAATATTTCAAATGCGGGATAAAAGATATGCATAGATCTCAGTTGTTTCCTTTTCAACTGTGAGATTCTCTTTCTCAGTGTCATCCTTTCATGCAGGCGAAGAGGAATGCATGCAACGCATATTTCCGAAGGCTTCAAGCTCTATGACATGGCCTTGCAACTCTTTTTTCTTCGACCACATATGATATTTTTATATCGATTCATGGATGTAACTTTTAATGAATTCATGTTTTCGGTTTGTCTGATCGATCATCATGCAAGAGATTTCATCATCAACAGTTTTCGGAAGCTCGATCAAGGTGGATCGGCAGTGGCGACGGCGATCAGTGGTGTCGGGTGGTTCTCCATACGGTCGAAGGTTGAAGACGATGCCACGACTGTTGGATCAGCTTGGATTGATAACAGATGGCCCTGATTAGAACGTGGGATGCGGTATGAAGTGTGCGGCTCAGATTACTCATGAGATTAGACGAACGGTGAGGATTGCATCTGCATTTTTAAAAACTAGTCCCACATCAAAACACGTTGTGGAATTTGTGCAGTTTAAATATCAATCAACAGAAGCTACAACTCATAATTCTCCTTTCCCCTCTCCTGGTGTCACCCTGCATCGGTGTTTTACGCGCGCGCCCTTAGCGGCCACTCTGCCTCTGCCTCCTCCGAGCACGCTCTAGTTCCCACCATGCACTCACCGCACACGGGTTCACCAACATGCGTACCTGTGGGCTTACACATGGCCCGCACACCTACCTCATGTGGGGTTAGCCTTGAGGGCTTCCCTCAGGCACATTTGACCCTCGGGTCCCGCATGTGCTTTAAGATGAGGTCCTCAGGTGGGCTCCATGGTTGGCCTACCTTTTTAATATAAGGCCCTACTTAGTTAAAAAACAAGTGCACAAGAGTGCATGACCACCTTCTTCCTACTAATCCCATGCATGGGAAATGCACTTAGTAGATTCCACACTAAGCCCTTCCTCCTATCTTCTTCATCTTCAAACATCATCCTTCTTTTTCTTTTTGGAATAACAACTCCAAGAGCTTCAACATTCCTTTAATCCAATCATGGATGATGTATGGATCATGTCTCCATTCCTCATGCATTAAAGCATAATGCATGGCCTGTGATGTTGTAATGAGTGACGTGTTCTCTTTAAAACACATGTCTTCTTCATTGAGGATCAGTACAAACAATCGTCTGATTTCTAAACTTCATCCATTTAGATTCAATGGATGGATCTTCAACACTTCAACCACTTAGTGACTATGGATGGTTCTTTACTTCTATCCATATGCAATTGAGTATTTCATGGACTTCTTCAAGTGTTGAAACAATTTATAACTTTGATACAAGTCTTGGAACTTAAGACCAGTTCTATAATCATCAGAGTTAATGTGGAGAATGTCCAAGCATGACATCCAATGTCAAATAGTGATTCTCCAAATATCAATGGAATTTTATTTTGAAGAAATTCTACTCTTCAATCATCAGCACCACCACTTTAATCATTGGCACAACTTCCACCATCACCTTTGCATGCGCATATTGAAAACCTATTGACAATTGAATCCTTATTGACTCATTATTGACAACAAATGCAACACCATGCTCTACAATATTCACATGTATAAATCTATTTAGGAAACAAATTAACACAACCACCCACTCTTGTGCACCTCTAAAATGATGCATGATATGACATTTCTTCATCTCATCAGGCCAAGTATAAAAATTTGTAATCATAATAAACATCAAACCTCAAGTGTGTCACCCAACAGTGGAATCAAATCAACTGTAATAGGCAAAATCTAGAAAATATAAATTTTAGCTCTGGGAAATTTGGCTTTTTTCTATATGTTGTTTAGCTACTCCTAGGCACAACTCATTACCAAATTCTAATTCATTCCTAATCTCTTGTCTATTGTCTCAAAATAGTAAATCCAGAAAATAAAATGCTTTGATACCACTTTGTAACATCCCGAACTGGGTTCCACTAAATGGCACCCCAAGTCGGTGTGTTACATGGCCTCAAGCACGCCTCCCCGTATGCCAGAGTATTCTAACTAGTAGCGAGGTCCTAGGGTTTGTTTGTTGGGAGACTATGCCCTTATGTCAAAGTGTAACATAGTGGTGTAATATATAGTCCAATAGCATAAGCATAATATAAAACACTGATAGAATATAAACACCCATAAGAATATGATAGTAAATAATCCAAATGCAGTGTCATATACAATATTATGATCATGTCATTTATTTATAAAAATGTAAGGTAGTGCATGGAAATAGGCAACCAATACAATACATCTATCTAAATACAAAATGACCAAAAATAACTTCCTCCAAATAGCATCATGAGCCTAGCTTGGTTCTATGCTCCCCTGCTCCTAAACATAGAACATTCAATCATCATAACAAGGGTGATTATCCCAGTCCCTACCTACATCCATGAAGTATATTTGGGTACCCATCGGTGACCCAAACAGAGTGTGAGATAACATTGTGTAGGCCACCACCAACAATGTCTCTAACAAGTTCAGTTTGTGTAATATAAACAGACGCAGTGGGCAATATATCACAAGTGTAACAGTAATAAAAGTAAAGGTTCAAAAGAAGATTTGATCTTTTCCAGCCAAACATGGCTCCCTATGAAAAATGGTCAAGCTCCCACAGCATGGGAAACTGTAAATCATACGTAATCAAGTGTAATACTACCCTGACTAACAATTGTAATCAAATACCCATACCAAGGCTATCTGTAATGTATAAAAAAATCCACAACGACCATACCCCTGTAATACCATGTATAAAATCCACAACAACCATGTTGTGTAATCTAGTTTTAGACAATAAAGGGTCAGATCTGAGGTATATAAGGTCAAGGAATCCTCATCGATTCCATGGAACATCTCAATGGAAACTCGGTAAAGACTTGTGTGGAGACCAAAAATCATGTCCAATGTGAGTCCAAGCAATCCAAGTCCAAGGGGTAGAAATTCCCTTAGAATCCTATAGAATTAGGATCCTTGGAGTAGAAATGTACAAGGCATCCACTACTATAATCAATATGGATCCATGGAGTAGAAATTTCCATGGCATCCAATGGAATCGGGATCCAAGAAGATCATCCAAGGAATCCACTACCATTTTCAATTCATCAATCATTATCATTAAAAAACAATGATTTCTTCCAACCCCTTCAATATTTTACATATAAATCATTTATCCATTTTAATCATATGAAATCACATACAAAGGAGGAAACAACCAGATCATGTCAATTCAATTCAATTCATTCCTTTCATTTACAATAAATAGGTAAAATAAGGTGTTCACAACCTTAAACAATCCATTAAATTCTCATTAAGGATCCCACTAAAATTGGTGGTCTCACACACACCCAACAGGGTGGTATAACATGGGATAGATAGAAAAACACACCTCAAAGGTGGCACAGGTTGAGGTGAACAACCTCCAACCACAAAATGGCACACATGGGAAAACTAACAGGTTCCAAATAATTTATTCAAGACATTTAATCAATTTTAGGGGAAATTCTAGAAATATCGACGTGTGGCACTTTGAAAACATGCCTTATAAAACAACAAACATTAAGGTAAAGGTATAGACCACCTACTATAGGTCTATGGTAGAACACTTGTCCAGTATAAACCTCTGATTCGGTCCATATCGGAATAAAAATGAAGAATGGATGAAAAAACTAAAAATAGAGAAAATTATCTTACACCAAAATAATATTGTTGATATGAAGACAAATGAAGAACAACACAAGATGAATGAGGAACTCACTGAGATGGATCCAATAAGACCAACAGTTCTTAAATCAGATGTCATATGGATGAATCAGATCAAAGCCTAGGTTAGGCTAAAAGAAGCTCTCCAATGGGAGAAAAAAGGCTTATACTGAGGGAAATAAAGAACATAGGATGAGGGTTGATTCATTTAAGAATTTTGGGGAAAATGGACATTTTATACATTTTAATCGTGTCACGTGGTTTGTCTAAACCATACGCCAACCATGCGCCCATCACTTCCTCTCTAGGGAACCCGCATGGTTCATGTTCTTGGTTTGGAAAACTGTGCACAAACTGTGGCATAAAACATTGTCCCATGTCACCCCTCGCACAGGCATAGTGCACGGTTAGATAACTTGTGCACGAACCATGTCTTTGGACTATGCTAAAATTTACAGGTGGCTCGCACAGGCGTTCACCCCTGGCTACACGATTTTCTCAAACTGTGAAACCCTTCTCTAGCCTCTGAAATAACCCACACGATTACTCCTAATTGTACAACCTGGGTCTCTTGGTTTCCACTAACTATGTGGCCCAAATGTCTTTCTCCAAAATTTGGTCTCTAGGCTCTGAACAAGACCCAAACACCCCCAAAACTCTCATGATCTCATTAGACACTCACATTAGGTCAAAACCAAGGAGTTAAACCAAAATTAAAAATATCTCTACCTTAAAGGATAACCTGAGATCTTATAATAAGACTGTTAATTGTAGGAAAATTTAAAATTTGAATAGAAGGATGTCTACTTCCTATAAGGCATCAACAAAGGGTGGTATTGCATAATCATTTAAGAAAAAAGGTGCACTTGAATATGGCCTCGAAGGCTTGGGAAGGTCAAAAAGACCCGCCGATGGTGGGTGGCAGATGGCTAGACCATTTAGGTCTTATTCGGGAGTCTATTGTGAAGCTGAGGGATGTCACGACCCATCCCTCGAGGTCCATATCGTGACATACCCCAAGCCCACCTCCCGAAGGCTAGGGGTTGGAAACTAGCGCTTAAGTCATCAACCTACAAGTGAGAGACATTTTCATGAGTACATGTACGCACACACACACAACCACGTCCCAAAGTTGGAAAATTAAACATGCATTCCACTAAACAACCACTAAACAACCACTGAGTAAAAGTACAAAATTTAGGTCAAATGGTCTAGAATAAAAACTCAATAGAAGATAAAATTAAAATGAGAAAGTACAAGGAAAACATTGAAATTCATCCGCTGGAAACCCCACCTGATGGGTAAGTACAGAGTAGCTGCTGGAAGCTGTAGAAGTACGCCCCGTCTACCTAGTCTCACTGGGCACCACCGGGTCATGGGCCACCAAGTCCTCCATCGAGGCGACGATCGACTACACCATACACAACATGTGCGGGTGAAACCATTGCAGGGGTGAGTAATAATATACTCAGTAGGGACCCAAAACACAAAGGAAAGACCAAAAAGTAGTCCACAAACAAACCAAAAAGCATGATCACCAAGCATGATCACAAAAGCAAGATAACTCACACCAGGTATATTCTAGAGTAGAAAGTAAGACCATCTGTCATAACGTCAAACACCATGGGCTACTGGAGAACTCCTCCTCAATGAGTATAGTGAGTCTACCAGGTCACATAGAATCCACTTCCTACTAACCTATGATTGTTGTGGTACTCATCTCTAATGAGTACCGTCGGTATGCTGGGTCACATAGAAGTCTCTTCCCACCATGGTAATTCCATGTCACACATAAGATACTTCCCACCTTAGTCATACTGAGGTACTCCTCCTATCAAGTATTGTGGGTCTGTCGGGTCACACAGAATCTACTCCCCACTGTGGGCCTACCGGGTCACATAGAAGTCGCTTACCACTAGGCCATAGTATCCGATCTACACAGGGTCGCTTATTAGCATTATTTAGGTATCATCCAACTCCAGGGTTTCAGCATATATAATGCTTGATCTTGGAAGAACCACTCCCTGATCCATTATTTGAATTTCAACTTCCATGAATTCCTCTATAGATTATTCCAAAATATCCTTCTAGTTGTTAGGGTTCCAAAGTCGTAAATAGCTCGTCAATCGGATTCCCAGTTTTAAAGATATTGGCATTTTTTCAAAAAGGGGTTAGTTGGGTCCGAGTCTGGTTCAACCCGGTCGGACCGACCCGACCCGACCCGGTCGGACCGACCCGACCCAACTCGGGTTCGCTGACCTGACTTGGACCAGGCCTGGGTCTGGCCCGTTGGGTCGCAGGTCCAGTTTAGCTCGATGGGATGGGTCCAACACATTGGGGTGGGCCTGGCCCGTTGGGGCAAGTTCGACCCACTAGGATGGGTCCGACCCGCACCCTGCCCGATTCGCCATAAGCGGACCGGTTCCTCCTGGCCAAGACACGGGTGGAAGCCGCGTCACACTCCCCGCACCCCATGGGGCTAATTCCTCCCTCCATGATGTGTTGATCGTGGCCGGTCAGATTTCCCACACGCGATCAGTGACCGCGTGCCCCCGAGATCCACGACACATGGCTGCGGGCTGCTCCACCGACATGGCTGAGAGGTCGTATCCCTGCCACTAATCGTCGTCCCAATAGGCGTCACTTACTGTTGCACCACGTCCCGAGCCCGTCATGGCAGCCGACTCTAGCACACCATCATGGCACGCCGCCACCCACCTGCGGTTGTCGCTGTGGGCCCCCTCTTGTGGTCGCCACTGCGGACCACCACCGACAGGTTCTTCTATGGACCACCGGGTCTGCTCCGATGGTCTGTTCTCCGCGCCACTTGTTCCTATGGCCTCTAGGGGGTGTCTCCTTACCTAAGAAGGCCTCAAATTTTCCTTACCACTAATTTGAATGTTCTGCCACCAAGAACACACAAGCAGAGGGGCTCGATCCTTGTTCATGTCGACCCATGTCCTCTGCATTAGATGTTTTGAAAAGGGGAGGTTTGGGATCACAGTTCTATCAACAATAATTTAATCCCACTATATAAACCCAAGAAGAACACCCTACTGCATGAACGAACAATCTTTGGATCAACCTGTTTTTGTTTTGATCTGTGTTCATCATTTTAGAAAAGGAATGGGGAAAACATAAAACAATTAAACTCCTACCTCGATCAACGTTCGTCGTTGAAGCACTCCACCATCAAGGATTCAAGCCCCACTGGCATTCATCTCTTCCATGTTTCATTCTTCGTAAAGCATCATCATTTCTAGCGATCCTACCGACGTTCATCATTCTTCGTTAGAGGGAATCCTTTTCGTAGGTTCGTTAGAAAATTTCCATGGTTTAATTCGCGTTCCCCAAACGTGTTATCCTATTAAAAAGAATACACATCATGATGTTTCTGTTACACTGCGACATCAAGTTGTTACACTGTTTCATTTATGAAATAACATATCTGTTATGCTACACAAAAACAAGTCATTAAGGAGATCCTTTAATGCGCCTCATCGTCGTACCATAGCGTTGTCGTCCGCCTCTCAACTGTGAGAAAAGAAATAAAATAACTTTTTAAGTTATTTTATTATTTTTCGAAAAGTCTGAAAATTAACTTTTCCATATGACCCTGGTTGGTCGAAGTTAAGTCCTTTTTAGGAGAATATCAGCATTTCGAGTTCAATGGTTCCCTCGGATTTTCGATCTGAGCACCGGTTTAAAAGTTAGAAAAACCCTCTTGCATGTTTACTTAAACAAATTAAAAAAAGTTCAAAATTTCGTTATGGGCTCACTAGGCCTCGAAATCATGTTTCATCAAAGCGTGTGGTCTCAAAATAATTTTATACAATTTAAAAATATATATACAGAAATTCCGAGATATTACATTCTCCCCACCTTAGGTCTTTATGTCCTTAAATTCCAAAATAAAGGCTAATCAAACAAATGGAGGTACTGAGCACGAATTTGAGCCTCCTGCTCCCATGTGCTCTCCTAGAGATTCTTGTGCTGCCACTGAATGCGCACTAGAGGAATCGACGATCCATAAAGGACCCTCTCATTCCAACCTCTATCTCCATTGGGAACTCCACAAATATCACCCCATTGTTAATGTCCAGCTCAACCCAGTCGATGACGTGCAATGGATCATGCACGTACCTCCTCAGCTGCGACACATAAAAAACATCATGCACTCGGTGCATCTATGGGGGAAGATCTAAGAGTTATTTCACCTCGATAACTCTACTCAGAATCTGGAAAGATCCGATGAACCTCAGATATAACTTATTTCCCCAACCAAATCTCTGCTATCCCCATCGGGGTGAGACCCGAAGGAAAACATGGTCTCCCTCCTCAAACTCCAAGGGCCAATGCCTCCTTTCAGCATACAATTTCTACCTAATCTGTGTGGTCCTCATCTGCTCTTAGATGATCTGCACCTTCTTAGTGGTAGCTCGTACCAACTCTGGACCCATGAGTGTTGACTCCCCTGGGTCTATCCAGCATAGAGGTGATCTTCTTGGCCACTCATACAAGGCCTCAATCGGTGCCATGTCAATGGTGGAGTGATAGATGTTTTTGTATGAAAAATCCACCAATGGTAGGTGGTCCTCCCAACTAAGACCAAAGTTAAGGATTCAATCACAAAGCATGTCCTCCAGGGTTTGTATGGTCTGCTTCATCTTACCATCTATTTGAGGGTGAAAAGTTGTGCTCAAGTGCAGCTGAGTCCTGAACACCTATTACAATACCTTCCACAACTGGGATATAAAGCGTTCATCATGGTCTGAGATGATCGTCAAAGGCACCCTGTGTAGCCGCACTATCTCCTGGATGTAGAGGCACCCCAAGCCCTGCACCGATCCCTGCTCCCGGATGGGCAGGAAGAGAGCCTACTTAGTGAGTTTGTCAATGATCACCTAGATAGAATCGTGGCCCTTGACTGTGTGTGGTAACCCCATCATGAAGTCCATGGAGATATCATCCCACTTCCATTCTGGTACCTCAAGTGGTTGTGATAATCCTGCTAGGACCTGATACTTGGCCTTCACTTGCTGACAAGTGAAGCATTGTGAAATGAACTCTGCCACCGCTTTCTTCATCCCTGGCTACCAGTACTGACGTCGGAGGTCCTGGTACATCTTCAATACACCAGGATGTACCACTAAAGGGGATGTATGTAACTCACTTAACACTTCCCCACACAACTTCACTGGTACTACAATGCATCCTCTGAAAAGGATGAAGTGCTCCCCACCTATAAAAAATTCATCAAGAACTTTTCCTGAGGATAACTGAGTACATCAGGCCTCGTAGTCAACATCCACAAGTTGTGCCTCCCTAACTTGGTGTAAGAGTGGGAGAGTGATAGTCATTGACTGAAGGTAAGATGCTCCATCACCATCCATGAAGGATATCTGTATCGTGGCTAGTTTCTCTATCACCTCACTCAGCAACTATAAACCATACCTCCTACTGAGCTTGTATGCCACCACATTCCCCTTCCCCTGAGTATAGACTATCTCAAAGTCATAGTCCTGAAGGAACTCCAGCCATCACCATTATCTCAATTTCAAGTCCTTCTGTGAGAAGATATACTTGAGACTCTTGTGGTCATAGTAGACGATAAACTGTTCACCAATCAATTAGTGTTGTCACATCTTCAAGGAAAAGACCACTACTGCTAACTCCAGGTCATGGGTCGTGTATTTCTACTCATCCTGCCTCAACTACTATGACCCATAGGTGATCACTGCTCGCTCCTGTATCAGGACACAACCCAGTCTGGTTCTTGATGCGTCACAGAAGACTATATACCCAACACCCTCTTCTGGTAGTCTCAATATGGGGGCACTCTTCAGTCTCCGCCTCAACTCCTAGAAACTCTGTTGGAACTTCTCCATCCACAGGAAGGGATTTCCCTTTAGTGTCAAGGCTGATAAAGGTGCTTCTACTCTAGAAAATTCAGGAATAAACCTCTGGAAGTATCTAGAAAATCCCAAGAAACTCCACACCTCAGTCATGCTTCTAGGTGGCTCTCAAGCAAGCACTGCCTCAATCTTCACTAGATCCACTACAACTCCAGCCTCCGAGATGACGTGTCCCAAAAATTGGACCTCCTAAATCCAGAACTGGCACTTCGAGAGCTTACTGTAATGATGGTGCTCTTGGGGTACATCTAGGACTATCCGTAGGTGTGCAGAGTGTTCCTCCTCCGACATAGAGTACACCAAGATGTCATCAATGAAGACCACCACAAAATGATCGAGGTAAGGCTAGAATTTCATGTTCATGATTCCCATGAACACTTTTGGGTCATTGGTCATGCCTAAGGGCATCACCAAGAACTTTTAGTGTCTATACCGGCATCTGAAGGTTGTCTTCAGTACGTCCTCATCCCATACCTGAAGCTGATGATATCCTGATATGAGGTATATCTTCGAGAACCACCTCACTCCATTCAGCTGATCGAAGAGGTCATCAATCCTTGATAGTGGATACTTGTTCTTCATGGTCACCTAGTTTAGGCGCTGGAAGTCCACACACATTCTCAAGTTCATGTCTTCCTTCTTAGAAAACAAAACTGGGGCTGCCCATGGTGAAATGTTGGTCCTTATGAACCCCTTCTCCTATAAGTCATCCATTTGTACCCTCAACTCACGTAGCTCTGAAAGAGCCATCTGATGTACCACTGTGGATATCAGTGTCATCCCCGGGTACATATCGATGTAGAATTCTACCTCCCTGTGAGGAGTTATCCCTAGAACATACTTAGAAAATACATCTTCATACTCTTCCACCGCTGCAGGAAAGCTTGGACTCCTCTCAACGACCACACCGAGGGTGAGGCTAACCAACTAGTGAGTGATTGGATGCACCCTCCTCCTAGAAAGTCCATCATGTACTTCAAAAGTTCCTTTCTTTTCGGTGAAGGAAAATCTGGTCCCATCCTCATGGACACACTACACTTTGTGCCTAAAACATTTGATCTGAACATGGATTGTAGATAACCAGTCCATACCCAAGATGACATCTTAAGGCCTCAACGCCGCTACTAGGAGATCACAACCGAATCTCTCACCTCCTAGAGTAAGCTCACACTATTGGAACCAGTGTGTAATCATCGAATCCCCTCCTGTAAGAGTCTCTAATCATAAGGATCAAGCCAACGACTCCACCGGAATTTTTGAGCCTCAAACAAGGTTTGTGGCAAGGAAAGAGTGACCAACACCTATGTCTGTAATAACTAAATCTATGGTGGATAATACACAGATCATACTTCTAATCATCTCTGGAGCGTCGTGTTTATAGGCCTTCATCGCCTGAAGCTGGCCTTACCCCTATCCACCGGCTCCCTGAGCCCATGGTGGACCACTTGGGGGTGGTGGTGGTAGCACCTCAAACCATCATCCACTGCTCACCACTCGACTTGCTCCCCTACCACATCCACCGCCCTGTGGACCTCCTCGCTCAAACCTATTCTTATGCCTTGGCAGTCCCTTGACTATCTGTTGATCATCTGTGTAGAAGGTTGGGCAGTCATGAACCATTTGTCCCTACCCGCCGCACATGAAGCACATCCTGGTTCCCTGCCAACTCCCTCTACTCTGGGAGCCCCACATTTCCAACCCTGAGTCTTGGGGTCGCCCCCTGAAAGAACCGGCTCGCTTGGGTCCCCTCGTCTACTGCCTGCTGGTCACCACTGAAGACTCTGTCACTTGATATCTGCTAGTGACTCCAGATGTCAGTGCCCGCTCTTCCAGGAAGCTCTCCATAAGAAGTGATCTCTCCAACACTCTAGCCTGACTGGGGATGCGGAGAGACACCATGGATGCCATGATCTCCCGTCTGAGTCCCTACTCAAAGGTCCAATACCTAAAGAAAGGGTCTTATATCATGTTGGTGGAGTAGCAAGAGAGGTCTGAAAACCTCGCAGAGTACTCATCCACTGATATGTTGCTCTGTTGTAGGTGAAACAACTCCTGAATGAACACAGAGCATAAGGTCGCAAAGAAAAAACTCTTCTTGGAAAAACTGTTAAAAGTCTATCCAGGTGAGGGTCGCCTCATCATGCATCTAGATGGTCAAGCTTCACCATCTCCCTGCTGATCCCTGTAGAAGCCTTGGGACCAAGATCACCATCTGGTCAAGTGGTGTCCTCATTAAGCGGAAGACCCACGTCACTGCCTTCAGGCAGTGCTCAACAACCTGAGGATCTATTTCTCCCATGAACCTGGGAGGTCTTTATCTCTGAAACTCGTGCAAGGCACTGAGTTTGCATACATCCTCTACCAGTAACACTGGTAGTAACTGATAATCAACAAGTGATGGAAATACTGGTGCACCACACGGTGGGGCCATCTCGAGGACTGGTCCCTGAACCGACTCCTCATCTCTAGGCAGGTTGTCCACACGATCACGCATCGAAAGCCTAGCTAGCTCTCTGAGTAGAGGCATCCTGAAATAGATCAAGATGTACCACAGTTAGAATATTATACCTTGTGAGTTGACTCTTATTCAAGAAGATCATAAGGAGACACTTATGCAACCAGCGATTTCATGTATAGAGCTGAAAAGTAGAATTCAGGGTCCTAGTGTATGGATACATCGACCGCTGCCCCAACACTAGACTCCTCGAATCTAAAATTAAAACTCAAAGCATTCAACATGGTTTCCCCAAAAACAAAAAAACAAACTCTCAGTCTTTGAGGTAGAACCGACCACCTCTGATACCACTTTTTCATGACCTGTCCCCTGGGGCTCGTGCTGTGACATACCTCAAGCCCGTCTTCCGAATGTCGGGGGTTGGTGACTAGCACCGAAGGCGTCAACCTGCAAGTGGGAGGCATTCAACTGAGTACCTGTACGCATGCACACACAGCCACATCCCAAAGCTGGAAAAGTAAACATGAATTCCATTGAACAACCACTGAACAACCACTAAGTTAAAGTACAAACTATAGGTCAAATGGGCCATAATACAAACCCAATAGAAGATAAAATTAAAACGGGAAAGTGCAAGGAAAAATTTGAAATCCCTCCACTAAAAACCCCACCTGATGGGTAAGTACAGAGTAGATTTTGGAAGCCATAGAAGTACGCCCCATCTGCTTGGTCTCACTCGGCACCACTAGGTCCGGGGCCACCAAGTCCTCCATCAAGGCGGTGGTCATCTGCACCAGACACAACACGTACGAGCGAAGCCCGTGCAGGGGTGAGTAACAATATACTCAGTAGGGACCCCAAAACACAATGGAAAGACCACAAAGCAATCCACAAAAAAACCACAAAGCATGATCACCAAGAATGATCATGAATCAAGACAGCTCACTCCATGTATATTCTAGAGTAGGAAAGTAAGACCATCATTCATAATGTCGAACATCATGGGCTGCTGGAGAACTCCTCCTCAATGAGTATAGTGGGCCTATCGGGTCACACAAAAGCTATTTCCCACTAACCTAGGACTGATGTGGTACTCATCCCTGATGAGTATCGTGGGTATGTTGGGTCACACAAAAGTCGCTCCCCACCGTGGGCATGTTGGGTCCCACAGAAGTCGCTTCCCACCTTGGTCATACTAATGTAATCCTCCTATCGAGTACCATGGGTCTACCGGGTCACACATGAGTCACTCCCCACTGTGGGTCGGTCGGGTCACACAGAAGTTGCTTCCCACTGGGCTATAGTATCCGATCTACACAGGGTCATTTTTCAGCAGTCTTTAGGTCTCAACCAACCAGAGAGTTTCCGCATGTAACATGCTTTATCTCAGGAGAACCACTCCCCAATCCATTTGTTGAATTTCAACTTCTATAAAATCCTCCATAGATTATTCCAAAATATCACTCCCATTACAAGGATTTTAACACCACAAACAAATTGTTAATCAGATGCTCGGTTTGAAAGATATTGGTGTTTTTTCAAAAAAGGGTCAGTTGGGTCTAGGTCTGGTCCGACCCAGCCAGACCGACCCGACCTAACCTGGGTCCGCTGACTCGAACCATACCCGGCCTAGCCTAGGTCTGGCTTGGCTTGATGGGGCAGGTCCAGCTCGCTGGGGTGCGTTTGGCCCGCTGGGGTGGGTCCAGCCCGCACCCTACCCATCCACCATAGGCGGACCAGTTTCGTCTGGCTGAGACGTGACTAGAAGCTACGACCGGCTCCCATCACCCCGCAGGTCGTCCATGGGGCTGACACCTCCAGCCACATTCTGTTGATCGCGGTCTACCACCACGCGGCCCACCAACTTGGTCGGCCAGATTTCCCACACGCCGCATGCCCCTGAGATCCGCGACCCACGGCTACGGGCCGCATCTCTGCCACCGGCTGCTGGCTCTTCCCGCTGTGCCGCAGACCAAGCTGGTCATGGCAGCCAACTCTGGCGCACCGTCGTGGAATGCTACCACCCACCCGCGGCTACCACCGCGGGCCCCCGCCGACGGGTTCTTCCGTGGACCACTGGGTCCGCTCCAGTGGTCCGTTCTTCGTGCTTTTTGTGCCTATGGCCCCTGGGGGTGTCGCCTTCCCTGCGAAGGACTCAAATTTTCCTTACCATTAATTTGAATGTTCTGCCACCAAGAACGCACAAGAAGAGGGGATTGTCCTTGTTCGTGTCGGCCTACGCCCTCTACGTTAGAAGTTTTAAAAAGAGGAGGCTTAGGATCACAGTTCTATCAACAATAATTTAATCCTGCTATTGAAACCCAAGAAGAACACCCTCCCGTACAAATGAACAATATGTGAATCAACCTGTTTGTGGGTTGATCTGGGTTTGTTGTTTTAGAAAAGGAACATGGAAAACTTAAAATAGTTAAACCCCTACCTCAATCGATGTTCGTCGTCGAAGCGCTCTACCCTTGAGGATTCAAGTCTTGCTTGTTTTCATCGATTCCCGGTCCCGTTCTTCGTAAAGTGTCGACGTTTCTAGAAATCCTGCCAGCGTTCGTCGTTCATCATTAGAGGGAATCCTTGTTGTAGGTTCGTCATAGAATTTCCATGGTTTAATTCTCATTCCCCCAACACGTTAGCCTATTAAAAACAATACACATCATGGAATTTCAGTTACGTTGCGACGTCACGTCGTTAAGCTGTTTCATTTATGAAACAGCGTATCTATTACACTGCACAGAAACAAGCCATTTAGGAGGTTCATTTGATGCGCCTCTTCGCCGCACCGCAGCGCCGTCGTCCACCACTCAAAGGTGAGAAAAGAAATAAAATAACCTTGTAAGTTATTTTATTATTTTCTGAAAAGTTTGAAAATTAACTTTTCTGGTTGACCCTTGTCGGTCGAAGTTAAGTCTTTTCTAGGGAAATCCCGATGTTCCATGTTCAACGGTGCCCTTGTATTTTTGATCCAAGCACCAATTTAAAAGTTAGAAAAATATGCTTGCACATTTACTTAAATGGACTAAAAAATTTCAAAATTCCATTCTGGACTCCCTGGGACTCGGAATCACGTGCAGTCAAAGCATGCGGCCTCGAAATAATTCCATACAATTTGAAAAATATATATACGGGAATTCCATGACATTACAGGGGAGGGATCGAAAGTCCAATAACCTATTGTACTAGTTGAAACAGAACATCTTGATACCCTAGTTGTAGTGGACAACGGGGTGATAGCTACTAGTAGTGTATCCTTTTTACACACTCTTATGTAGGGGAAAGGTGTAAATGCCTCAAGCCTGGATCTTTTAAAAAGTGATTCTGATAAGGCTTTATCAGGTGATAAGAAGAATAATAGATCTAATGGTATTCCTGGAAAGGTCCAAGGGAATATTTCTAATAATCTGGAGTAGTATGATGTAGATGGCTTGGAGCTTGTGGATTTTGACAGGGAACTTTCTACTCGAGATGAATCCAACTTGAAATTGAATCAAGAAAAACTCATGACCGCTTCATTTGATCACAAGGGGAAAAAAAGCTTGTTGTTGATTCTCATATGCAATATGAATATTCTAAAGGTTCTATTATGAACAAGGGGCCATTGGATAGTTAAAGGCCATTAATTCTCTCTATGGTTAGGACCTTTAATTCTTCTGAAATTTTAGATACAAGAAGTGCTTTTCTGGAGACTGCCATGCAGGTTGTGGATGAGGCTTTGTCTTTCCCCCTCATTTTTTTGACACAATGAAAGTTACTTTTGATATCTTCAGCAAAGATACAATGAGTAATTTGATGAGGCAAGGAAAAAAATGATAACCTCAACCCACCAGAGGAGCTTAAGTATGAGAGGGTGCCTTAGGATCTCAGTGAGGAGTTAGTTGGCTAGTTTGATTCACAAGATGAATCTATTTATGAAAAAATGTTTGAATTCCTTTTCATATAAAGACTTTCTTGTGGTCTTGAAATTTATATCTACAAACATTGATGAGAAATTTCACTCTAACCCAAAGTTGGATATTCAAGTTTTTTCATGGAAGCAAGGTGATTGGCACATTCTGGAGAATAGTTCGGATTCATCTTCCTTTGATGATCATGAACCTCAACAACTTGACAAAACAAGGAGAAGAGGCCACCGTCCACTTGGTAGAGGCAAACCCAAGCACACTGGATGTAGAGGAAAGAGCGGGAAATGACACCCTGACATTGTATTCAAATCCACCACGACCCTTGTACTCTTTTTTCATTTTTAATAAAGGGGCCTACGAGGCTCAACCTATTTTAGTAATATTAATTTCTAATAAATATTAATTACTAATTAACATTACTTACTTATAAATATTTAAAATTATTATTTAGTCACTAATTATAAATAATAATTATAAAACCATTAGTTATTAATTAATTAGTAATTGAACAGTATTGAGTTACTTATTAATAATATTAATTACTAATTGACTAATTAATTATTAATTGTTATTATTAAATAATTACTAATAAATTTGTAAAAAAAATATTTAGTAAATAAATATTAATAATAATGATTTAATTATTAAAATACTAACTATTAAATAATTGTAATTAAATAATTATTAATTATTTAACATTTTTTTGTAATTAATATTAATTACTGCTAAATATTAATTAAGAAAAATTATTAAGTATTTAATAATATTAATTTCTAATTTTTCTTTAACAAGGGTTTGGTAGGTCAACTGTAGCTTTGCGGATTGTGCATGCACAGATCCAAAGATGCTCGCCCCTTTGGATGAAGGCTTATCGTGTATTTTATTGTATGGTCCCAGTGGCATCTAAATGAGCAGCAACCACGTCAACTGTTACTTTGTGGATTGAACAGGTACACAACCCAAGATGGTGACCCGAGTAAGTGCATCATTCCACACCCACATATTTATTTATTCAAAACACAATTAATTATGCCTTCTACAGTTTGGGTTTCTTGGAATTCCGTGAACCCTTCCTGTTTGTGAATAGAGGCTTATCGTGTATTATATTGTATGGTCTAAATGGGTGCCACTGCGTCACAACAAACCAAACCCTATTCTTATTCCTCTCCCCAATACGTTTTAAACCAGCATCTCTCCTCATTTTCTCCACCCCACCATACATTTCCTTTTGTTTTTTTTCTCCTTTAAAAAAACCCTTAGGTGTTTGGGACTTGATTTCCACTTCACAAGTGGCATTTTTTATGATTTAAATTTATAAAATTATTTTACTTTTTCTTATTATTAAAATGATTTACATAACACAAACCCATATGAAGTCTCAAATATTCTTTCAAAAATATATTGATGGACACATAAATGGAACACATGATGACGCGCAAATCACAACAACAAAAAATGACGATTCCATATGATTTTTTGGCATTTATCGACATTTTAAACTGCTGGTAATGATGCGCGACGCTTTCTAAAAACGGTGCGTATTTGCATGTCGAAAATCATTACATGGCATTTTTTGTGTGGCGGTTTATTATTTTGTGGTGTTTCGTTCGACGATGGTTTTTTTTAATTTTATTTATTTACGTAATTAATTGATTTATTATTATTTATTTATTATTATTACTTATTATTTATCCTACCGTGCATGCATATTTCATGCATATCATGCATAAATCTGGAAAATATATATGGTGAGAGTGATTCGAACCCCTGACCTCTTAGATATAATGCAAAAACTTTATCGCTCTTGCAAACTCTTCATCTATTGAGTAAGCAGCATATAATATACTTATTCAAATACGAATAAAAAACAGATAATGATATTAAAAAATAATGAATCACTACCACAAAACAGAGCAAGAGAAGTGTCTCGTTTTATCAGCGCTAAGTAGAAAGTGCTAATAAAGGCGGAGCCTTTATCAATGCTAGATAAAAACGCTGATACATGTATCCTTTATTAGCGCTAAGAAAAGTGATGATAAAAGTTACACCTTTATCAGCACTATATTTATCGCTGATAAAAGTTTTTTATGATCAAGATTCAAAAATAATATATATTTGGATACATTAACTAAAAACGCATGTTTATAATTAATATATATTTTTTAATAATTCCAAAAATAAATATATAATGTTTAAAAAAAAGTATTTCTAAGATTATAATTAAAAAATATATATATATTTAAATAATTATAAGATTATAATAAATATCATTAAATAATAAATATATTTATTAGATTTATTAGATTTATTGGATTTATTATAGATTTTTAGATTTATATTTATTAGATTTTTTAGATTTTTTAGATTTATTAGATTCATTATATTTATTATATTTGTTATATATATATTTATTTTATTTATAATTAATATATATAAATACTTTTTAAAATATGTATATTTATATTAATTATTAAATATATATGTGTTTCCAATGAGGCCACACAGGGGCATTCCCTTTCTAAAGAGAACGAACAATATGTGTTTCCAATGAATTTGGTCAATAAATATATTGATCATCTGTGCATATGTTATGTATCATAATGTTTATTTATACATTACACTCTTTCTTATTACTCATGTTGTTCATATTGATGCCTCGTTTTTTATTATGTATATTTACTAGGTATATGATTAATTAATCTTACTCATATATACTATTATGTTCTAAAAAATACTTATAAAATCACATTAAATATATATAAATAATAAATATACTTATTATATTTATAATTATTAAATTTTAATTATATATAAATACTTTTTAAATATATTTATTTGTAATTATAATTACAACTATATATATATATATATTTAAATAATTATAAAATTACAATAAATACATATATTATAATTATATATATATATTTATAATTATATACAAATATTTATAAATATATTTATTTATAATAATAATTATAACTATAAATAACTATATATATGTAAATAATTATAAAATTATAATAAATATATTTATTAAACTACTTATAATGTTACAATATAATAAAATAAATATATTTATAAATATATACAAATATTTATAAATAAATACAAATATTTATAATTATAATTCCTAAATGAATATAAATATATTTAAATAATTAAAAAATTATAATAAATGTATTGATTACATATATTTATATACAAATATTTATAAACATATAAAAATAGTTATAAATATAAATCTAAATAAATGTAGATATATTTAAATAATTAAAAAATTATAGTGAATATATTTATATATATATATTTATAAAATTATAAATATATCATTTATAATTTTATAATTATTTATTTATATATATAATTACAACTATAAATATTTATTTATTAATTAAAATTTTTAATTAAAAATAAATAAATAAAAATAAATATTTATTTATTTAAATAATTATTAATTTATAAAAAATATATTTATTATTTTCATATATAATGTTATATATAATTAAACAAATATATTTATAAATATATAGAAATATTGATAAATAAATACAAATATTTATATTTATAGTTATAAATAAATACAGATATATTTAAATAATTATAAAATTATAACAAACGTATTATATATATATATATTAATAAAATTTTAAAAATTAGAAATATTAATTTGTTATAATTTTATAATTATTTAAATAAATAATTATATATTCATATAATTATAAATAAATATATATTCATATAAATAATTATAAAATTAGAAGAAATATAGTTGTATATATCTATAATCTTATAAATATATATATAATTAATATATTTATTATATATATTCTAATATTATAAATATAATAAGTATATTTCTTATAATATTATAATTATTTAAATTATAATTTTATAAATATATATATATTGTTATAATTATAAATAAATAAATAAATATATATTTATCATATATATAATTTTATAAAAATATATATTAATATAAATAAATTATTAACACAATATCTTTATCAGCGCTGATAAAAGACCATGTTTATCAGTGCAAAAAAAGCCCTAATAAAGGTATGTTTTGTCAGCGTTTTTTATTTTAGTGTTGATAAAACATACCTTTATCATCACTTTTTAGCCAGCACTGATAAAATGTTCATCGGGTTTTATAAAAAAACCCTAACAACTTCCTTCATTCTTGCACCCCTCAAGCTCTCGCGAAAACTGACCCCTGCGTCGCGACTCCTCCTCTCCTACCGCCTCTCCTCTACAGTGAACCACGCCTCCACCGCGCGACTCTCCTCCAATGCGAACCAGACCGTCGTACGCCTCTCCTCCGCCGCGGGCCACACCCCCGCCGTGCGCGAACCACCCGTCCTGCGCCTCTCCTCCGCCATGCGCCACACCTTCGTCTTGCGCCACACCTCCGCAGTGCGCCTCTCCTCTGCTGCGTGCCTCTCCTCTGCCGTTGAGTTTTATCCTCTTTTTCATCTGTTTCGTCTTGTTCGCATGTAATTATAGTTTGATATTGATGGTATGTTGTGAATTGTATGGGTTAAACGCCCCGCTGAAAATCGTGGATGTTGGTGGTCCTTGTTTGCACACTAAATGAATTGCATGTTGGTTGGTGTTCGGTAAAGACTCGGAAAATTCCATGTAATTTTTTTAAAAAAAATAAATGGAAATTTTATGAGTCCGCGAAAATTTACGGCGTATGATTCTGAGGCCCGTAGTGCCCAGAATGAATTTCTGAACTTTTTTTCGGGTACGTTCATTAAATGCGCGAGCGGGTTTTTCTAACTTTTGAACCGGTGCTCGGAATTGAAATCTGAGGGCACCGCTGAACTCGTAGCTCCGATATTCACTTAAGGAGACCTTCACCTCGATCACAGTAGGTCGGGGGTGGAAGTTAGCTTTTCACATATTCATGAACGAATAAAATAAAAATAAAATTGTGTAGCTTTTATTTTTAGTTTTATTCCATGTGGATATTGAGAAGTGGGGACCACCAGACCTAAACCTCCCATGAGAGGTTATGATGGTGGGGACCACCCGAACTAACCTCCCATGAGAGGTTATGATGGTGGGGGCCACCCGAGGCTTGAAACCTCTTGAACTCCCTATTAAGTGGGGAGAAACCTCTTGAGCTCCCCACTTAATTATGTCAACCCTCCCCCACTTAATTTTTCCAACCTAAGTAATTAATTAACCCAATTTGAATTTATGCCAGCAAACATAATAGATCACATAATCTATTATTTTGGGCTACCATTTCATTTTGGTGGAATTGGGAGAGGATGAACTTTGGAGGATTATTCTCTCCAACGAAGAACGCTCCACCGACAAAGAATGCCGATTTCACCTACTTCATTGGGACACACTCCAAGGAGGAACGTCTTCGACTACGACGAACCGATGCACGAGCCCAGGATTGGAGGTGTGTGGCGGACGAGACGAACGTCGACAACTTCACCTTCTTCCCTCCTCGTCAATGTCAATGAACAATCCAAGGTAGGGGTTTATTTCTATATGATTATCACTTCCCATGTTTTTTCCTTCTAATTCATTTGTAGGATTGGGAATAGAGATTGACTAGGGTTTTGGGGATTAATGTTCTTAAATATCTTCAATACTCGTTCTTGATTCACGATTACGTTGAGCCACTTGTTACCGCTCTAATGCGGAGAGTGCGGGCCAAACTAACATGACCCCGTCCTCTCCGTAATTCTTGTGATGAACTGTGGTGTTCTTCGCGTTGGAAGAGGACGATGACCAGCCACGAAGGGGCATGAGAACGACAGCCGACACCCCCACCGACAGTGACGTAGGCGACGACGCAACGGCGCCGCTCCGCGACCACTGCTGCCACGGCCTCGCCGTGCCGCCCCGGCCGAACCGCCACCGCTGCCCCGACCGCACCACCGTTGGGGCATCGCTGTGCCGCACAAGCCGAGTTACCGCCGCGGCCTCACCTCGCTGCTCCGGCCGAGCCCCCCCTGTGGCTTCCCCGCGCCACCCAGGCAGAGCCGCCCCACGGCCAGCCGCGCCGCCGCGGCCTCCAGCGGCCCTCCGCGGCCCCCCTCATGGCCTCCGCACGCTCGCGGCCTCCGTGACCCCCGAAGCCCCTCGCGGGCCGCTGCCCAGGCCGGGCCGGACCCAGCGGGTCGGGCCGGGTCGGGCCGGACCCAGACCCACTATGACTCATTTACGCTACTTCAGCCATATCTTTGGCACTGGACGTCCGTTTGACGAACCGTCAGCGGCGCTGGAAACCTTGGAGCGAGACTGCCCCTTTGAGTATACCCCACTACAGTTTTGGATTAAGATGGGGTGTAGTCAGGTTGGATCGAGCACAAATCCAACCGGGCCCCCGGGACTAAAAGGCTAATAACCCACAGACCGAGCGTCCGATTAACGAATCATCTGTTGCATTGAGACCCCTATGACATGGCGGACCTTTGAGATACTTCTTAGTGGGAAATCGTGGCAGTTGAAGAATCGACCAGTGGGTTGGGGAGCGGACTCTCCTGGAGATGAGCAAGCCTAGTGCGGAAACCCAGTAGCTGGCTATGATGAGAAAAGTACTCCTAGCGATCCTGTGCGTGTCAGCACTGAGCGATTCTGTGTGGGTCATCTCCCTAGTGATCCCGTGTGGGTCAGCTCAAGCGATCCTGTGTGGGTCAACTCCTAGTATTCCTGTGTGGGTCAGCTCCAACAACCCCGTGTGGGTCAGCTCATAGCGATCCTGTGTGGGTCACCTCCTAACGATCTTGTGTGGGTCAGCTCCAGCGATCCTGTGTGGGTCAGCTCCTAGCGATCCTGTGGGGGTCAGCTCCAGCGATCCTGTGGGGGTCAACTCCTAGAAATCCTGTGCGGGTCAGCTCCTAGAGATCCTCTACGGGTCAGCTCCCAACGATTCTATACAGGCCATTAGTAGAGCCTCTTAACAGAGTAAGATGATTCAGTAGTTATAACTAAATACCTCTACTCCCGTATCTAAAAATATACCTAGTGTGAGATGAGTTGGTACCTCTGTGTTTCCTCATGATTGAGATAGATTACTTGATAACTTAGTTATATGTATGGGCATATACCTATATAGGGTTATCTGTTGATTTCATACTTTGTGGTTTATCCTTGGTGGATTTTGTGAGACCTTGAGGGTCTCGGGGTCCCTACTGAGTATTGTTATACTCACCCCTGCATGGGCTATGCCCACACCTTGTTGTGTTGGATGTAGATGACGGACAATGCTGACTGAGGCTGGGAGTACCAGGACTGGACGGTGCTTGGAGATGGACCATACAACGTGTCGGTTCGTAGAGGAGACGAGTGGACGTGGAGTGCTGAGGAGGCAATATGTACCTACCCTTTAGGTAGGAATCGAGGTGGACGATCCAGGAGCTTCTTTTCACCTATCGGCCGTCTTGTACTTTCCAGATTTCCTTGTACTTTCTAGTTGGTCTTGTATTTCGGCTCCTTTTTACTTTCAACACTCTTTTTGCTATAGAGTTGACTTGCATTCGTATCTTGCTGTGTGCTTGGTTACGTGTGTTTATAGGTTATAAAGGCAATGCCTTCCCATTTTTAGGGAATAAACCTTTGGTGCTAGTCTCTAGCCCTTGGCCCATGGAAAGCAGGCTTGGGGTTAGTCACGGCACGAGCCTCATGGGACGGGTCATGACAAATTGGTATAAGAGGAGTCAGTTCTACCGTAGAACATAGGACTCTAATATTTCTCTTTAAAAGCAATAGTGCTAAGTGTAGTGAGTGTGGTTATCAGTTTAGGGAATCCAGTGTCGGTGCGGTGGACGATGTATCCATACACCAGGACCCTGACTTCTGATTTCCGACTCAATGCACAAAAACACTGATTGAGTGTGTGTTTTCAAGTGTCTTCTTTGTGAAATCTTTTAGTCATCTCACCAGGTATAACTTATTGACCGTGGTGCACCTGTTTCTTTTTAGGATGCCTCCACGAAGACATCCAGCTAGGGTTTTGAGAGTGGTACACACCGATAGCCCACCGAGCGACGAGACCTCGGTGTAGGGCCCTTTTCTAGTAGAGGCACCAGCGGAGGCCCCATCGGTACCATTCCCCGTTGGGCCACCGATTCCACTAACCCCAGCGGTGGAGGGTGCACGCCACTTGAGCGCGTTGCACGAGTTCCAGCACCAAAGACCACCCAGGTTCAGTGGAGAGACGGACCCACAGGTGGTTGAGGATTGGTTGGAGGTTGTTGTGAGTGTCTTCCGACTAGTAGGCACACCAGCCGATCTCATGGTGATTCTTGCTTCCAGCCTTCTACAGGAAGCAGCGGGCAGATGGTGGAGCTTGATTCTCTAGGTTCACGACGAGGTGACACTTCTCTAGGCAGACTTTGAGAGCCTATTTTAGGTAGAGTTTGTTCCAACGACTCTTCGCACAGTGCACATATAGAAGCTTCTTCATCTGCAGCAGGGCAGTGTGACTGTGGCTCAGTACTCAGCGAGGTTCACTGACCACTCAAGCTACTCCACAAATATGGTGTGGGACCCATTCTTCAAGGACCAGACCTTCGAGCAGGGGCTCAGGCAGGAGATTCAGGCTTCGATGATCTCACTCATCATCTCGACGCAGGTGGGGGTGTTAGAGAGATCCCTCTTAGTAGAGAGTTTCCTTACTGAGCAGTCACCAGCAGCGAGACCCACCACCAGTCGTCACATGCCGGAGTCTTCTGCAGCTGGCAGCATACAGATGTCACAGAGGTCCAAGAGGACCAGACATATAGGTGGGCGACCACATGACTCAGGTTCGGTTGTGCGGAGCACCCGAGGCAGAGCTAGTCATGCCAAGAGCAGGCAGTGTTACGCATGCGGCGGGCAGGGTCACATGGATCCTGACCGTCCGACTTGTCGTACGGATGATCAGCAGACGGTCGAAGGACCGCCCAGGCAGAGACAGAAATTCGACTGAGGAGGTCCGCAGGGAGCAGGCGGATGTGGCAGAGGAGCTAGCCGTGCAGCTGGCGGTGGGCGACGATTTGAGATGTTACTGCCACCACCACCAAAAGGTCCACCCTGACCGCAGGAAGCAGCTAGATAGGAGCGAGCTCAGCTCTAGGCAGCTGAGGCCTATGATCATAGAGCTCCAGAGATGATACGAGGTACGATCTATGTCTACTCCAACTTAGCTACAATATCTATAGACATCGGTTCCAGTCATTCTTTTATTGCCACTGCCCTCGTTCGGAGCTCGAATATTCCGACGAAGTCGTTGGCTCAATCCTTACAGCTAGAGACTCCTACAGGAGCAGATTTGATGATTACGCACTGGTTCCAGTAGTGTGAGCTTACTCTAAGAGGTGAGAGCTTCGACTGTGATCTCCTAGTAGCAACGTCGAGGCCTTACAACGTCATCTTGGGTATGGACTAGTTATCTACAGTCTATACTCAGATTGACTGTATTAGGCGCAAAGTATGGTGTGTCCTCATAGATGGGACCGGGTTTACCTTCACCGGCGAGAAGGGAGCCTTTGCAGTATAAGATGGACTTACCCGTAGGAGAGTGCAACTGATCACTCATCAGTTGGCTAGCCTTTCCCTCAGAGTGGTTGATGTGGAGAGTCTGAATTATCCTGTAGTGGTGGACTAGTACATGGATGTCTTCCCTGAAGATGTTCCTGGTTTACCTCCTTATAGAGAGGTAGAATTTTACATTGACTTGTACCCCGGGACGACACCAATATCTACACCAGCGTATCAGATGTCTCCCCCAGAGCTTCGCAAGCTGCGGAGACAGCTAAAGGACTTACAGGGGAAGGGGTTCATCCGACCCAGTGTTTCACCTTGGGCAGTCCTGATTCTGTTTTCCAAGAAGGCGGATGGGAGCTTGAGGCTTTGTGTTGAATATCAACGCCTGGACCAGGTTCCGTGAAGAACAAGTATTCACTCCTGAGGATTGACGACCTCTTTGATCAGCTGAAGGGAGCACGATGGTTCTGAAAGATAAACCTAAGATCAGGCTATCACTGGCTCAGAGTACAAGATAAGGATGTGTAGAAGATGGCCTTCAGGTGTCGGTACGACTATTATGAGTTCTTGGTTATTCCATTTGGTGTAAATAATGCTCCAGCAGTGTTCGTGGGACTCATGAAAAGGATCTTTCAGCCATACCTTGATCGCTTTGTAGTAGTCTTCGTCGACGACATTCTGATCTACTCGTCTATTGAGGAGGAGCATGCCTATCATTTACAGGTAGTACTAGACACAATCCGAGAACATCAGCTTTATGGTAAGATCTCAAAGTGCCAGTTTTGGATCCGAGAGGTTCAATTTATGGGACATGTCATATCAGAGGCTGGAGTTGCAGTGGATCCAGTGAAGATTGAGGCGGTACATTCTTGGGAGCCACCCAGGAGTGTGACCGTGGTAAGAAGTTTCTTGGGTTTGGCTGGATACTACCGGAGGTTTGTTCCAAACTTCTCTAGAGTTATAGCACCACTATCAGCATTGATGAAGAAGGGGAAACCCTTCGTTTGGTAGGAGAAATGATAGCATACTTTTCAGGATCTGAGGTAGAGGCTAACTAGTGCCCCCATCTCGAGGCTTCTAGAAGAGGGCGTGGGGTACGCAGTCTACTGCGACGCATCAGGAACCAGACTCAGATGTGTCCTGATGCAGGAGTGAGTAGTGATCGCATATGGTTCTCGACAACTGACACAACATGAGAAGAACTACGCTACCCATGACCTAGAGTTAGCAGCAGTGGCATTCACCTTGAATATGTGGCGACACTATCTGATGGGTGAATGTTTTACATTGTACGCTGATCAGAAGAGTCTTAGGTATATCTTCTCTCAGAAGGACCTGAACCTGAGACAGTGATGCTGGCTTGAGTTTCTCCAGGACTATGACTTAGAGATAGTATATACTCCTAGGAAGGGGAATGTTATAGCAGATGCACTCATCAGTAGGTCTGGTATACAGCTGCTAGGTGAGGCGATGGAGAACCTGACCGCTTTGAAGATATCCTTTGTGGATCGGGATGGAGCAGTTTTTCTATAGTCTCTTACAGTCACTCCCCCACTTCTTTAGTGAGTCAGGGAGGTGCAGCATGGGGATGCTGACTGTGAGGCTCGATGTGCTCAGATATCCACAGGGCAGACACCTAATAGATTTACTGAAGGTGGAGATCACTTCATCCTCTTCAGAGGACGTACCATAGTACCGGTGTCACTTCAGGAGGAAGTTTTGAGGGAGTTCCACACATCCCCTATAGTGGCATATCCAGGAGTGGCGAATATGTACTAGGATCTACGATGATAGCACTGGTGGATGGGAATGAATAAAGTAGTAGCATAGTTTGTCTCTTGATGCCTCACGTGTCAGCAAGTGAAGGTGAATCATCAGGTACCAGTAGGCTTGGTTCAACCTTTAGAGGTCCCAGAGTGGAAGTGGGATAAGATATCCATGGACTTTGTGACATGACTTCCATGCACATCCTGGGGTCATGACTCTATCTGGGTGATCGTCGACTGACTCACCAAGTCATCCCACTTCTTACCGATTAGAGAGCATGGTTCAGTAGAGATCTTGGGACACCTCTATGTGCAGGAGATTGTACAACTACATGGAGTACCCTCAACGATTGTCTCCTATCATGATGCACGTTTTACTTCCCGGTTATGGAAGGGTTTTTAGGAGGATTTCAGGACACAACTTATTTTGAACACCGCCTTCCATCCCCAGACAGATGGCTAAACTGAGCGGACCATTCAGACCCTCGAGGATATGCTGCGTGCTTGTGTCATCGACTTCGGTGGAAGCTGGGAGGATCACTTAACTTTGGTGGAGTTTTCATACAACAACAGCTATCACTCCACCATTGGGATGGCACCTTTCGAGACATTTTACGGACGACCTTACAGATCACCTTTGTGCTGAACTGGCCTAGGGGAGTCAGCACTAGTGGGACCAAAGATGGTACGGGCTACCACGAAGAAGGTTTAGATCATACAGGAGCAGAGGAAGACTACACAGAGAAGGCATAAATCGTATGTTGACAGGAGATGGAGACCTCTGGAGTTCTAGGATGGCAACCACGTCTTTCTACAGGTCTCACCTCGATGAGGTTTACAGAGATTTGGCCGAGGCTGCAAGTTATCTCCAAGATTCATCGGACCTTTTTAGGTCCTCAGCAGAGTTGGCGAGGGGGTAAACCACTTAGCTCTTCCACCTCAGTTGCACTGGGTTCACGACGTCTTCCACGTATCCCAGTTGAGGAGATATGTGCACGAACCTTCCCACATCATCGACCACAGAGAGATGGACGTTGACAATGAGGAAATTTTTACGAAGGTTCCAGTAGAGATTGAGGATCAATAGGAGCGGGTCCTTCATGGATAGTCGATACCTCTGGTGTGCATTCACTGGAAGCACAGGAACCTCCAGAAGATCACATGGGAGTAGGAGGCTCAGATGTGTGCTCATTACCCCCACTTGTTTACCTAGTTATGAGTTGTGGATTATGGGGACGTAAAGACCTAAGGTGGGGAGAATGTAATGACCTAGAAATTCCATGTAATTTTTTAAAATAAATGGGAATTTTACGAGTCTGCGAAAATTTATGACGCGTGATTCTGAGGCCCGAAGTGCCCAGAATGAAATTTTGAACTTTTTTCAGGTACGTTTAGTAAACATGCGAGCGGGTTTTTCTAATATTTGAACCGGTGCTCGGAATTAAAATCTAAGGACACTGCTAAACTCGTAGCGCCGATATTCGCTTAAGGAGACCTTCACCTCTACCTTAGTAGGTCGAGGGTGGAAGTTATCATTTCACATATTTGTGAAAGAATAAAATAAAAATAAAATTGCGTAGCTTTTATTTTTATTTTTATTCCATGTGCATGTTGAGAAGTGGGGACCACCAAACCTAAACCTCCCATGAGAGGTTATGATGGTGGGGACCACCCGAACTAACCTCCCATGAGAGGTTATGGTGGTGGGGACTACCCAAGGCTTGAAACCTCTTGAACTCTCTATTAAGTGGGGAGAAACCTCTTGAGCTCCCCACTTAATTGTGCCAACCCTCCCCCACATAATTTTGCCAACCTAAGTAATTAATTAACCCAATTTGAATTTATGCCAACAAACATAATAGATCACATAATCTATTATTTTGGGATACCATTTCATTTTGGTAGAATTGGGAGAGGCGGAACATTGGAGTATTATTTTCTCCAACGAAGAATGATCCATCGATGAAGAACGCCAACTTCGACTACTTCCACGGGACACCCTCCAAGGAGGAACGCCTTTGACTATGACGAACCAATGCACGAGCCCGGGATTGGAGGTGTGTGACGGATGAGACAAACATTGACAACTTTACCTTCTTCCCTCCTCGTTTACATCAACGAACAGTCCAAGGTAGGGGTTTATTTCTATATGATTATCACTTCCCATGTTTTCCCTTCTAATTTATTTGCAGGATTGGGAATAGATATTGAAGAGGGTTTTGGGGATTGATGTTCTTAAATATCTTCAATGCTCATCCTTGATTCATTATTACGTTAAGCCACTTTCTACCGCTCTAATGCGGAGAGTGCGGGCCAAACTAACATGGCCAGTCCTCTCCGTAATTCTTGTGATGAATTGTGGTGTTCTTCACGTTAGAGGATGATGATGACCAACCACGAAGGGGCAAGAGAATGGCGGCCGACACCCCCGCCGACCGCGGCGAAGGCGACGACGCTGCTCCGAGACCACCGTCGCCGTGGCCTCGTCACACCGCCCCCACCGAACCCCCACCACGACCTCACCACGCCACCCCGGTTGAACCGACACCGCGACCTCGCCTCACTGCTCCGGCCGAGCCCCCCCCCCCCCCCCGCGACTTCACTGGGCTGCCCAGGCCGAGCCGCCTCGAGGCCTCGTCGGGCCGCCCCGCGGCCACCAAACATAATAGATCACATAATCTATTATTTTGGGATACCATTTCATTTTGGTAGAATTGGGAGAGGCAGAACATTGGAGTATTATTTTCTCCAACGAAGAATGCTCCACCGATGAAGAACACCGACTTCGACTACTTCCTCGGGACACCCTCCAAGGAGGAACGCCTTTGACTATGACGAACCAACACACGAGCCCGGGATTGGAGGTGTGTGGTGGATGAGATGAACATTGACAACTTTACCTTCTTCCCTCCTCGTCGACGTCAACAAACATTCCAAGGTAGGGGTTTATTTCTATATGATTATCACTTCCCATGTTTTCCCTTCTAATTTATTTGCAGGATTGGGAATATATATTGAAGAGGGTTTTGGGGATTGATGTTCTTAAATATCTTCAATGCTCATCCTTGATTCATTATTACATTAAGCCACTTTCTACCGCTCTAATGCGGAGAGTGCGGGCCAAACTAACATGGCCCGTCCTCTACGTAATTCTTGTGATGAATTGTAGTGTTCTTCACGTTAGAGGATGATGATGACCAACCATGAAGGGGCACGAGAATGGTGGCCGACACCCCCGTCGGCCGTGACGAAGGCGACGACGCTGCTCCGAGACCACCGTTGTCGTGGACTCGTCACGCCGCCCCCACCGAACCCCCACCACGACCTCACCACGCCACCCCGGCTAAACCAACGCCGTGGCCTCGCCTCACTACTCCGGCCGAGCCCCCCCCCCCCCCCCCTGCGACTTCACTGGGCTGCCCAGGCCGAGCCGCCTCGAGGCCTCGTCGGGCCGCCCCGTGGCCACCAGAGGCCCCCCTCATGGCCTCCGTGCCCTCGCGGTCCCTCGTGGGCCACTGCCCAGGCCGGGTCGGTCTGACCAGGTCGGACTGGACCCGGACCCACTATGACCCATTTACGCTCCTTCGGCCATATCTTTGGCACCAGACGTCCATTTGAAGAACCGTCAATGGTGATGGAAACCTTGAAGTGAGATGGTCCCTTTGATTATACCCCACTGTATTTTTGGATTAAGATAAGATATAGTCAGGTTGGATCGAGCGCGAATCCAACCGGGTCCCTAGGACTAAAAGGCTAATAACTCACAGACCGGGCGTCTGATTGACGCGCCGTCTGTTGCGTTGAGACCCATATGACGTGGCCAACCTTTGAAATAATTATTTGTGGGACATAATGGAAGTTGGATAATTGACCAGTGGCTTGGGGAGCGGATTCTCCTAGAGACGAGAAAGCCTAGTGCCGAAACCCAGTATTTGGTTGTGACGAGAAGAGTGCTCCTAGCGATCCTGTGCGGGTCAGCTCCGAGCGATCCTGTGCGGGTCAGATTCCTAGAAATCGTGTGTGGGTCAGCGCCCGGTGATCCTGTGTGGGTCAGCTCTGAGAAATCCTATGCGGATGAGCTCCCTAGCGATCATGTGTGGGTCATCTCCTAGCGATCCTATGTGGGTCAGCTCCTAGTGATCCTGTGTGGCTCAGCTACAACGATCCTGTGTGGGTCAGCTCCTAGAAATCCTATATGGGTTATCTCCAGCGATCCTGTGTGGGTTAGCTCCTAGCGATCCTGTGGGGGTCATCTCCTAGCGATCCTGTACAAGTCAGCTCCTAGCGATTCTGTACAGGTCAACAACAGAGCCTCTTAACAGAGTAAGATGATTCAGTAGTTATAACTAAACATCTATACTCTCATATCTAAAAATATACCTGGTGTGATATGAGTCAGTACCTCTGTGTTTTCTCATGATTGATATGGATTACTTGATAACTTAGGTATATGTATGGGCTTATACCTAGGTAGGGTTATCTATTGATTTCATACTTTGTGGTTTATCCTTGGTGGTTTTTGTGAGACCTTGAGGGTCTCGGGGCCCTACTGAGTATCGTTTTACTTAACCCTGCACGATCTATGCCCTCACCTTGTTGTGTTGGATGGAGATGACGGACAATGCTGACTGAGGCTGGGAGTACTAGGACTGGACGGTGCTCGGAGGTGGACCATACGATGTGTCGGTTCGCAGAGGAGACGGGTGGACGTGGAGTGCTGAGGAGGCGATCTGTACCTACCCTTCAGGTAGTAATCGAGGTGGATGATCCAGGAGATGATTTTCACCTATCATCCATATTGAACTTTCTATATTTCCTTATACTTTCTAGTTGGGATTTTATTCCAGCCCCTTTTTACTTTCAACACTGTTTTTTCTATACAGTTGACTTGCGTTCGTATCTTGCTGGGTTCTTGGTTACGTGTGTTTAAAAGTTATAAAGGAAATGTCTTCCTAGTTTTTGGGAATACTCCTCTGGTTCTAGTCTCCATCCCCTGACCTATGGAAGTTGGACTTGGGGTTAGTCACAGCACGGGCCCCGGGGGACGGGTCATGACATGTTCCTCTTCATATGATTTGTTTTGATTTTGTGTGACTTGGTTATGAATTTGAAGAGTAATTCCATTAGAGCATAGTTTAATTGATTTTTAATAATGAGGTTTTTTTTCGTTAGGGGTTGAGTAGTTTTTCATTTTACATATTTATGTGTTCTCCATTAATGTCGACAAGTTTTAGCTTTGATTTTTCTTGAGTGAGGTAGGTGTTTCTTTGGAACTCCCTTGTAATACATGTTATAAATTTCTTAGATGTTTTTAAATTATTTATTATGAAATTATAATCCTATGTTATGACTTTGTTGAGTTTCAATTTTCTTGAAAATGGTTTAAAGACTTTGGCATAGACTTATGTCACATGTCAAGTGTTTTGTAAAAGGCCCGAGAGGATTTTTGATGGAATTTAAATATTTTGAAAGTTTGGTCACAATTTTTTTTATTTAAAGTGAATATGCATTATTTTAAAGTCATGTTTTTTAAAATTAAAGGAATTGACCTTTAACCTATTTAAATGGTTTTGAGACCCTTAACTCTTATGGTGGATTAAGATGTTTTCAAAAGGATATTGAAGTTTAATAAAAGAGTTCTTAGCACATAATTCCTTCAAAAATAAAACGGTTTATTATTTTAAAAATTTATTTATAGAAAATGGTTGGGTTTCCAAATGGGATTTCTAGTGAATTTTGATAAATGGTTTTTGGATGAAATTTGAAATGTTGTTCTCAAATGGGGTGAAAATGGATTGGCTTCTCAAGCACATTTGTAAAATCATAGTTGGTAATTTAAAGGAAGTTATTTTATAAATATGGGAGACCCTCGATTGAGCTCCATGCATTTATTGTTCCTATTGTGGCTCATGACCCCATCAGGGATTATTTATATTCTTATGCTTATTGTGAAGCTTATAAAAGGATATGAAAGTGGTTGTTTCTTGTGAGGGTGTAGGATGTGGGGGAAGGTTAAATTTCAAATTATTTAAATTATATTTATGAGATGATAAATTATTTCATTGGTTTCTCACTTACACTATTGAAATGTCATGGGTGTCCTAGGAGATTGGTAGGGATCCAGATAAGTGAAATCCCTAGTGTGGAGTGCACTGCCTAGTGTAAGGACCAAGTTAGATTGAGTGAGTTTCTGAGATGTTTCAGTATCCCTAGGTTCCTCATCTCCATTTCAGGATCCAAATGAATGAGTATTAGGAAGTTTCACAGGATGGTTACATAATTCTTAGGACACTTTAGAGGATTTATTTTCTTGTCTAGATTGTATTCCTCTACTTTTTTGATTATATGGCACCATATTTTGGTTGTTTTTTGGATTATGTTTCCTTGTTTCCTTAGTACCTATGTATGATCATTGTTTCACTGAGAGTTTTTATTTTATTACTTTCAAATATGTTGATTTAAATGGTTATAATTTTTTTAAAAAAGAAAAAAATTGGTTATTTGTTAAATGAGTTTTAAGAAAATGGATTTTCACTGTGGTTATTTATGAAAAATATTTTTTCAAAAAATGTTCTAAAATAGGGATAAACTATTATTTGGCATGTATTATATGGTTTTAAAGGCCCTCTTTCCATTTTTTGATATTTTTATTTCAAATTTTCAGCCATCCTTGTTTTTATATTATAAAAATGGTGGTTGTTTGAAAATATATAAGTTTTTTGTTTTTACACTTGTTTTATAATTCATGTGAAAATATATTTTATACCTTATGTTCAAACTAGAACTTTATGAACTATATTATTAAGGGATTCAAAGATAATTCTGTAAGGTGGTGGTGAAAAACAGATTACACCACAGTGTGGAGACGATAAGCCGTACGTACACACGTGCAGTGATTTCATTTTTTGTAGGATAGATAAAAAGGTGAAATATGGTTGTTTCATATTTATAATAACATATAAATATATTAGTGATAAATATATTATTACTTTATAATTAAACAATTAAATAAGAGAAAGTAGAAGAAGAAATAAATTTGAAAGAATTGGTAGAAGAGATTACCTCTTCCTTGACGTGCCTCCTTTAAATTTCCTCTTAGGGCACTAGAGTTGGTCTTTTGAGAAGACCACAACCTCTAGAATGTAACTAGAGAAGTTGAGAAGATAAATGGTAAGGGTTTGTCCAAGATTGAAGGCTTAAAATGGAGTTAAGAGGAGAGGGAGGAGGTTCCCTTTTATAAGAGAGGAGAGGGGAATTTTAGGAAACTCCAAAAAAATATTAATTAATAATAGAATAAAACCCTACCCAAAAACCTAAAAAGTGTCCCAAATTCTACTATGAGATGATATAGGGTTTTAATATCATTAACCAATAAATTTTGGAAAACTTATTTTGTCAATTTAAACCTTATTGTTTAATTGACACTTAGTTATTCCATTAATTTTTAATTTTGGTAATAACATTCTAAGTATTTAATGGTAAAGAATATTTAATTTTGTGGTGTTAATTGACCATAAATGTATAATTTATGACATTGGATACCTTATAATTATCACTTTTTAATTTTTAAATATTTTTATGATTTTTAAATAATTTAATAAAATGTTATTTTTATAAAATATCAATAGTGTCAATTTTGACATTATTCATTTATTTGACTTTAAATAAAATCCCCACAAAAGATAAATTTGAAGAAAAATATTTAATACACTCATAAAATGTCATAGTAACCTATAAAATTCGTGGAGAACTTTAATTAGTTCATGTGATATTTTTTTAATATTTTTAAAACCATTTATTTGATATTTCTATTAATAAAATAATTTTTACATCACTATTGTATCATCATTACTGATAATTAATTAATCACTAAAAATTATAAATAAATTTAAATGTTATATAAAATTTAATTATATTTCTAGTGACTATTTACTTTCTATGTTTTATAAAGTTTATAACTAAATTAAAATTATTACACTTATAAGATATAAGAGAGTGACATGTTGTCACTTTGTTTTGTTTTAATAATAATTACATCATTTTCATGGAAAAAAGTACATGAAATGAATCTATTATGACCCTTATGAGATATGGGTCTACTTTTATTCATCCAATATAATTTTGGCATGTGTTAGGGTAATTTTATAATATTATTTTTACCCTTAATTACCCGATTTACCTTTAACTATGGTAATCAAAATAATTACCAAAGTTACTATTCATAATGACAAAAACTCAAATTATCCCATTAACATAATTTGGAACTACTTATTAAAAATATGGAATTCATTTTTCAAAATTCAAAACACCGAAGTTGCAGTATTTAATTTAAAATTAATCTTGTTGTCGAAAACAAGAGGTTTTTTTTAAAACATTGCAAAATATTGAAATGTTTCTACATATGAATTCAATGTAAAATTAATGAAAATGACTTATATTGTATTAAAATATAAAAATATATTCTTTTTATACTTTAAAACCATTCAATAATATATTTTAACTGTATAAATTATTTCGATGAAAAAGTTGTTTTCAATTAAAATTTAGCGTATTTTCACTATTAAACAAAATATGAAAGTTATCATAAAAATATCAAAATTTTATCCAATGTAAAATTTTATATCTCTATTCAAAATAAGAAGTTTATTTTTTCAAATTGCACTTATAAACATGTCAAAAATCAGATTTAAAATGGGTGCAACATCAAAAGGTAGTAAAACTGCATTTTTTTTAAAATGCTTCTTTTATCTGAAAAATTGATTTTGTTCTCATATCACGTGTAATATGAATTCTAATGTTATATAAAATTAAAAATGTGGTTAAAAATATTCATAACTTCTATTTTATATAATATTTTAATAATATACCATTGTTTAGCGGAACTCAGTATCGCGTACAACACAAGCTATTGAGGAAGGCCACTCTTGCGTGTAACGCAAGCCAAATCAGTGTTGCATGTAGTATAAGATTCCTTTGGTGTTGTGTATAACATAATCCAAACTTATTTCATTTATACATTGAAAAAAATCTATATTCAGTGTTGCGTGAAATAAATTCTATCAAAAGAACTTGAAATTGTGTGAAACACAAGGCAAGAATAATGTTGCGTATACTACAAGCTAATACGGTGTTGCGTATAGTGCAAGATAATCTTGGTGTAGAGTATAACACAATACATCAAAGAAATTAAAAATAATCTATCTCATAAAATCTTGGGGTGTTACATTCTACCCCCCTTAAAATGAATGTCACCCTCAAAATTCCTTGGGGTTATAAATGATTTTCTACATGAAAGTTTCTTTCATGGAAACCCACATCATAAAAAGAAATACTAAAACACCATTTTAAAAAGGAATGTTAGAAACATAATGGTTTCACAATGTAACTCATCACTATGTTTCCACATAGGAGAACATTGGTGGTAAGTGAAAACATGGATATAGAAGATAAATCTAACCATAAAGTTATGATGGATAGTGATAGAGAAAAGGTTTGGAGAAAGTTAACTACCCAAAATCCATAAATATGTGATGATTTAAGGGACCGTCTTATTAATTGGATAAGAAGGTACTAGGATAAAATTTTTGGTTTCAATATCCTTTTCCAAAAGTTCATGAATCTTTGCATGAGAAGAAATACTTAGTTTATTTTGGTACAATCTCACCGTTGTTCGTACCTTGAACAATTTCCACTTCATCTCTTATTTAAAGAAATGAAGTTGATTTTTTCATTCTTGAAGTGTTAGAAGATCATGCGATAGAATGATATATCATTCTATCTATCTCAAAAAGTTAGCACAGGTAATCAAATATGCATAAGTCAATCTATGGTGAGATTAATCATATATGGTTCCAAAAATGGACTTATACTTCATCTATCACACTGATTAATAAAATAAAACTAATTTACAGTAATTAGGGACTTCCTATAGGATAGTGGTAGGAAATAAAGGCTTGTATCACTTCGGTTGTGGGTTTTATTCCCGTAGCCTTGTCTGATGCGACAGGTTGTCACCCGTAGCCTTGTCCGATGCGACAGGTTGTCACCATTAATCGTATATGGTTCCAAAAATGGACTTATATCTTGTTGGTCACATTCCAAAAATGTTAATACCTTAATCATATATTCTCTTCAAACAAGAATTACCATATAACCTTAGTGAAAACATGTATTTGATCAAAATTAAGTCTTTCCACACACCAAAAATACCAAAAATTCAAACCACGATATCACTTTGTCCTTATATCAGTCATGAGCTCATTAATACTATCAAACATCTCATTATCTCATTATCCCTTCATTATGTTCATATCACGTGCTTTCAAAAAAAAAACATTTCAATCACTTTTCATGGTTACCGGTACCATATAATTATGGAAAACCACAATGGACCAATACATAGATATTCCAAGATTCTATAATACTATAAATGAGATTCCACAACACTATTTTGGAATCCCATTACATAAACACTTAATCATTCCACCACTTCATTATCATACTCAACATCAACAATAGTGATCACATGTGACTTCCCTTTGTCTTTTGGATTAAGTGGTTATTGATGCCAATCATCATTAACCCTTGGATTAGGGAATTGGTTAGCATAATTCCCCATTTCCTTGCACTTGTAGCATTGAAGTGTTGGTGGTGCGTTCTCTGTAATATTTTCTCCATTCACATCATTAGTAACATTTTTCCCATTACTTTGGAACTCAACTGCTTGATGAACTTCTTTTCCACACTTGAAACATTTTCTATTCCCTTTAAGGAAATCTCCACCATGCTTCTTTCCACATTTTGAGCATAAGGAAAAATTTATCTTCCTTTAACCATTATGATGAGATTTTCTCTTGAACTCCATCATTAGTTTCTTATCAAAACCATTAGATGGATATGTAACACCAAATTCTAGTTCTAACTTGATAACACAATGCAAAATCTCTTCATAGCTACTCAAGTCTCTTATAGATAATGCCCTTATAAGACTTGGTTTTAATCCATTGAAGAATCGATCAACTTTACTTTCAGGTTGGATGATAAAGCCAGAAGAATACCTTGAAAGTCTTGTAAAATTCACCTTGTATATACCAATAGATTCATCATCCTTTTGCTTAAGCTCAAGGAAATTGTTTTCCATTTTTGTTTGAATAATACGAGGGAAGTACTTATTGAAAAATAAGTTCTTGAACTCATCCCATTCCATGGATTCAATTCCATATTACTGCTTTGTATTCTTAATTAGAGTCGAACATTGGTCTGTTCACCTTCTAAAAAATAGACATCCCAAATGACCTTTTCATGTTACAAACAATGAATGATGGAAAATATATTTTCAATAGTACTAATCCATTATTTAGGAACAAGTGGATCAGAAGACCCACTGAAATAAGTTGGACGTTGCCTCTTGAAGGACTCAATAGAAGGTTGTTCCCTTCTCTACTAATTTAGGAGTCCATAATGATTCATAGCTTGGTAAAGTATAGTAATAATATTTTTCATTCCATATCCCATAAAATTTGTTTGTTCATAAGGACAATTTTAGTACCCTTGGTTTCAGGTACATAACCCCTTTCCTCACGTTTTTTAATTGGTGTGTCTTTAATAGAGAGTTTCCATAAAATAAGGAGTTTCCATAAAATAGAGAGTTTACATAAAGTTGGGTGTTTCCATTATGTTGGTTGTTTCCATAAAGTGTGATATTTCCATAAAGTGTGGTGTTTCCATAAAGTGGGTTGTTTCCATAAAGTGGGGTGTTTCCATAAAGTGAGTTGTTTCCAAAAAGTGGGGTGTTTCTATAAAGTGGGATGTTTCCATAAAAAAATGTGTTTCCATAAAAAGGTTAAAGGTGAAGGATTGGATATTTTAGGGGTTTTATAAGGAGTGTTGGGACCAAAAGTAAGGTCACATGATCTATACACGGTTGGCCCAAACCGTGTGGTTAAACCTTGCGTAGTGGTCAAATCTAGATCCTATTTTCTAAGAGCTTACTCGTTTTTTACCTATATATATCGTTTTGGAATCAAAACTTCCCTATTTAGAGATTAATATACATATAAGTCTGGAGATATCTCCCCACACGAGTTGGAGCCAACCCAGAGCCTTCCCTTGGTGATTTCGAGTCCAATTCTTGAGGTATGTCACCATTCTTTCCGAATTTGTCATCTTTTCTTAGATTTGATTAGATCTACTTCTCCGATCTCCATTATTTCTTAGATCTAAACCTATAGTGGGTAGATCTATGTTTTTTTATTCCAAATAATTCAATGTTGAGTCGTGATATTTCTAGGATAAGATAACTAAGGCCATTCTTGGAGAATCGACCCGCTTTCTTGTGCGTTCTTCATCTATTGTCAAAGTTTCATCAAAAACTTCAAGGTAGGTGGCTTCAATCTCATATCCTATTGATATAATTGATTGAATTAAATTAAAATTGGTTTATTGATTGTGAAATTCATGGAAAAATCTTCATTTTTGATGATTTATGGTTTTTGTGAAATTGCGTGATCTTAGTGAATAGTTGTGCAAAATGGGGTTTAGTTTCATGAATTTAAAATGATTATTTTAAATTATGGATTTTCTGGAATTTCTAAATGGTTAATGAAAAATATATTTTCAATAGAAATGGTTTTCAATAAAAATGGAGTTTTATTGAAATGGTTTGGAATTGAAATGGTTTAGAATTGAAATGGTTTTGATAGAAATGGTTTTTAATAAAAAGGTGTTTTTATTGAAAGGGTTGTTTTGGCATGATCGTTGGGAATATGTGGTGTGTGTTCTTGTTGCATATATGGGGCTTGGTTTAAATATGACCTTGTGCTCAGTGCCAATGGTTTAATGGCACATGGGAATTTCATACACGGGGCTTAGTTGAAATATGACCTTATGCTCGGTGCCAAAGGGTTAATGGCCCATGGGAACAATTACCTTGTGACGACTTTGTAGATTGACGATAAACCTCTCATGGGTATGTAAATTCCATAACGTAGCATGAATGGTTGGTTGCATGGGTTTGAGTAATGGTTGAGTATGCTGATAAAGGGATATTGCGAAATGGTTATAAAAATTGTTTAGTTATTTTTTCTGAAAAAATATCTTGCTGGGAAAATTGGTTTCAATTTCACTTGTATGATTTCGGTAATGAATGGTTTTGGAAACTTGTTTATATTTAGTTATAAATTGTTTTTAAAAAAAAAATTTATATAAAAAAATTTATATAATTATTGCTAACTCTTCTATCATAGTGGCGTGAGTAGGTAAGTCATTGGGGAAAACCTACTCAGTTTTATACTCACCCTTACTTTGGCACTTTGGTGATTTTGCACATTCTATCTTCTGGGATAAGGAAAAAGGTAACGTTTCACACATGTTTAGCACTACCTCGTGATGTTTGGGCTGTTCGGAGATTTTGGATCTTGGAGCTTGTGGAGCATGGAGTCTTGACGTCTTTGGAGAGTCTTGTGTATTCTATCCTCTATTTACTTTGATGATTGGTTAATCTTCTGTTGTAGCTTAATTTGATGTAATTTTGAGATACATGAAGTTGTTGAGTTGTCTTCCATTTGTTCATGAATCATATAGTGAATTTTTGGTTATGGTTGTTAGGTTTATTGGTTTATTTCTTAAATTTTAAATCTTTCCCCACGTGTATTTGAAACCCTTTGGCATTTATTTCCATCCTTTAGCATCTTGGGGATGTTACTTAAGGCCTAGTAATGACTCATTGTACTCTCAAGACAATGAGAATTGGTAGGTCATTAAAAATGGTACCATCTTGTTCGGTCCTTGCCTAACAAGTAGTCATCGATGTTTCTAGTTTTGGAGATGAAATCCATTATTGTATATTCCTTGGGTGGGAATCTTAGAAAGGAGTAGGATTTTTGGAACTTGAAATGTATAGCATAAAAGGATGTAGCTAACTCTTTTATACTGAACTTCAAGTTACCAGGGGGTTGGGTAAATAAGTGTCTGGAGACACTTATAGAATTTTGAAATCTCATTGTCATGGGTTTAACCAATGATATGAGAATGACATGCATTATAAAGGAATGACTTCCCACTAGGAGTGCATACATCATTTCGAGGAATGATTCATGCTGTGAAAAAAAGAAGAGTTAATTTTTGAAAAAGAATGGAATTGGTTTTCAAATGAAAGATTTTGAAAAATTGAATGCTTATCGTATTTTGAAAATGGTTTAATTTTCAAAAGTGTGTGAAGTGTTTTAAAAAATGGTTGAACTTGGGAAAAGGTTGTTTTGGAAAACAATGTTGTGATAGTTGATGTGATAGAATTTGAAATGCTAAGCCAACGGTTTCTAGAGAGTGAGATTAATGGATTTTGTTGTTAGTTTAGAAAATGGCACCTGGTAGGCGTCGTCGAAACCAACCTGAAGAAACTGCGGAGAATGTGGTTGCACCAGAACCACATGTGAACCAAGAGCTGTTTTAGAGTATTGTCCAAGTTTTTCAAGCTGTGGACACAGGGAACCGGAGGAATGAGCCATGACATGTGGATCATACCATCTAGTTCATGAAGCAGAATCCACCTAATTTCCAGGGTGATTCTGTACCCGAGAAGACGGAGGTGTGGCTATGTAGGATGAATCATATTTTGACTTCATTGGCACACCGATATAGATAAAGGTCAAACTGGAGACGTATATGATCGAGGATCTTGCACATCAGTGGTGGGATTTAGCGGTGCAGGCTAAATTGGATGAAGGAATTACATGGGAGGATTTTGAGGAATTTTTCAACAAACAATTCTATCCTCACATGTTCAATATCCAAAACATTATGGACTTATTCAGCCTGAAACAAGAGAGTCTCTCTATCATAGATTATGCAGCTAAGTTCATGAACTTAGTACGCTTTGCACCAGAAGTTGTGGCAAGTGCCTCTTTGGAGGCACGCATCTTCGAATAAGGGCTACGACAGCAGATTCGATCAAATATTATAGTAATTTTGTATTACAGATTATACAGAGATAGTGAACAGAGCAACTGTGGCTAAACATGATATCTCGGGATCTATGGGAGGAGGCATGATGATACCTACAGGAAACGGTGGTAATTCAACCAATGGGAACAAACAGAAAAGTGACACCTATTTTCAAGGTGCAAGTGGAAATCAGAACCAGAAGACTGGATCAGTAAACCTATAATTCAAAATTTGATTTTTGGATACAAGAAGTATGTTTTCTTGTCCATGTCATTTCTGATAAAGGCGTTTCTATTGATCCTGAAATGATAGAATCCGTTATCTCTTGGAAACCACTGAAGAATGTTTTTGATATACAAAGTTTTCTTGGTCTAGATGGTTAGTACTGACGCTTTGTGCATGATTTATCATGACTAGATTCACCAATTACTGCTCTAAAAAAGAATAATTCTTCATTCCAATGGACATAGGAATGTTAGAAGTCTTTCCAGGAAATGAAAGTTCTACTTACATCGACACCTATCTTGACCTTTCTAGAATCAGGATAGGGGTATGCGGTGTATTGTGATGCTTCAGGATTAGTGTTGGGATGTGTTCTCATGAAAATAGATCATGTGGTTGCTTATAGTTCAAGGTAGTTGAGGGTGAATGAGAAGAATTACCCAACACATGATTTGGAGTTAGCTGCATTCGTCCATGCTTTGAAAACATGGAGAAATCATCTCTTCGGTTAGAAATTTACTATGTTTATGGATCACAAAAGCTTGAAACACATTTTCTCACAACGAGATTTGAATCTGAGGCAAAGGAGATGGATGGAGTATCTCCAAATATTTGACTTTGACTTGATGTACACACTGAGGAAAGGAAATTCAGTGGCAGATGCATCGAGTAGAAAGTCATATGCTCAGTTAACGAAAGAAGATTCAGATGAATGGCAGTTGATGTCAGTCTTAGACTATATGCATGTGGAATGTGAAGACCGAGGTGATGTTATGGTTTTCTTTTTAGCTACTCTTGTTCTCGATTTAGTAAAAATGGTCAAATAGGGACAAACATTTGATGAATAGTGTCTTCTTTTAAGTTAAGAACTCAATGGTGGGGAGACCATTGAGGGATGGAAACTTGATGGGGGTTCAGTTTTGTGTTTCATAGATCAGATGGTTGTACCTATGGTTTTTCAAAAACAAATCATTCATTCTTACTGCTATTCGAGATGGTCTGTACATCTAGGCACACAGAAGATCTATAAGGTGTTGAAGGTGCAATTTTGGTGGAGCGACATGAAAAGGAAGGTGGTCGAGTTTGTCTCGCAGTGCTTAACTTGTCAGCAGGTTAAAGTAGAGCATTAGAGACCAGATGATATGTTATAATTTTTTCCCATCCTAGTGTGGAAATGAGATTAGATAGCAATGAATTTTTTTACAGGTCTTCCAAGAATGTTCCAGAAACACGATGTCATTTGGGTGATAGTGGATCGTCTAACCAAGTCGGCCCATTTCACACCTATTTGTGAAATTCATATGGTGGAGGATCTTTCCAAAATCTATATCTGAGAAGTGGTATAGAGGCATGGTGTACTAGTGTCAATAGTCTCAGATAGATATCTGAGGTTCACGTCTCATTTTTGGAAATCCTTACAGCAAGCCCTTGGGACTCTGTTGACTATGAGCACGACATATCATCCTTAGATAGATGGGAAATCTGAGTGGACGATACAAACATTGTAAGACATGTTGCGAGCTTGTGTAATGGATTTTGGTGGCTCATGGGAGGAGCATGTACCCTTAGTGGAGTTCTCATACAATAACATCTATCAAGACTCGATAAACACGACTCCGTTTGAAGTATTGTATGGGAATCCTTGTCATTCTCCACTATGCTGGGTGGAAATGGGAAAAACTTCACTAGTCAGGCCAAGCCTTGTCCAAGAAACAACGGAGAAGATCCAGTTGATTAGAAAGAGGATGGAGATGGCTCAAATACTTCAAAAATCTTATGCGGATCACTGTCAAAGACCGTTGTCGTTCACTGTGGGTGATCATGTCTTCTAGAGGATCTCTCCAAGGCTTGTACATTGTCTCTTTAAGAAGTAGGTAAAGTTATTTCATAGATACATTGGCCCTTTTGAGATACTGTAACAAGTTGGAGAGGTGGCATATTGGTTGGAATTACCACCACAGTTTAGTTCAGTGCATAATGTGTTCCATGTATCCTAGTTGAAAAAGTATCACCCTGATCCTGACCACGTGATCAGATGGGATCACGTTGAGCTAGAACAAGACACTTCACTGATACATATCCTAGTGGAGATCATGGATATACAAGAGAAATTCTTGCGTGGGAAAAGCATCAGCCTAGTGAGGGTTTTATGGAAACATGGTCAGATTCCGGAAGAGACTTGGGAACATGAGAAGGAAGTTAAAGAGCAGTGGCCAAAACTCTTTTTGTCTAGCGAGGGTTTTCTACTTTCTGGGGATGGAAAGACCAATGGTGGGGCGAATGTAGTACCCCTGGTTTTGGGTACATAACCCCTTTCCTCACATTTTTTTTAAATCAGTGTATCTTTAATAGAGAGTTTCCATAAAATAGAGAGTTTCCATAAAATAGAGAGTTTCCATAAATTTGGGTGTTTCCATAATTTTGGTTTTTTCCATAAAGTTGGATGTTTCTATAAAGTGGGGTGTTTCCATAAAGTGGGTTGTTTCCATAAAATGGGGTGTTTCCATAAAGTGGGATGCTTCCATAAAAAAATGTGTTTCCATAAAAAGGGTAAAGGTGAAGGATGGGAGAGTTTGGGGGTTTATAAAGATTGTTGGGACTAAAAGGAAGGTTTCACGATCTATACACAGTTGGCCCAAACCGTGTGGTCAAACCTTGCGCAGAGGTTATATCTAGATCCTATTTTCTAGGAGCTTACTCGTTTTTGTTCTATATATTTCTTTTTGGCTTCAAAACGCCCCTATTTCCAGATTACTCTCCCTAGAAGGCTGTAGAACCCTCCCCACATGATTTGGAGCCAACCCAAAGCCTTCCCTTAGTGATTTTGAGTCTGATTCTTGAGGTATGTCACCATTATTTCCATATTTTTCATCTTTTTTTAGATCTTCTTAGATCTACTTCTCCAATCTCCATTATTTCTCATATCAAAAACTATAATGGGTAGTTATTTGTTTTTGGATTCCAAATAATTCAATGTTGAGTCGTGATCTTGCTAGGATAAGAGAAATAAGGCCGTTCTTGGAGAATCGACCCGCTTTCTTGTGCGTTCTTCGTCTGTTGTCAAAGTTTCATCAAAACCGTTGAGGTAGGTGGCTTCACTCTCATCTCATCTTGATAAAATTTATTTTCTTAGATTCAAATTGGTTTATTTATTATGAAATTAATGAAAAAATCTTCATTTTTGATGATTTATGGTTTTTGTGAAATTGTGTGATCTTGGTGAATAGTTGTGCAAAAGGGGGTTTAGTTTCATGAATTTAAAATGATGATTTTAAATTATGGATTTTCTGGAATTTCTAAATGGTTTATGGAAAATATATTTTCAATAGAAATGGTTTTCAATAAAAATGGAGTTATATTGAAATGGGTTGGAATTGAAATGGTTTGGCATTGAAATGGTTTTAATGAAAATGGTTTTCAATAAAATGGTGTTTTTATTGAAAGGGTTGTTTTGGAATGATCATTGGGAATATGTGGTGTGTGTTCATGTTGGATATAGAGGGCTTGGTTTAAATATGAAGTTGTGCTCGGTGCCAAAGGGTTAATGGCTCATGGAAAATAATTACCTTGTGACGACTTGGTAGATCAATGAGAAACCGCTCATGAGTATGGAACTGTCATAACGTAATATGCATGGTTGGTTTCATGGGTTTGAGGAATGGTTGGTATGCTGATTAAGGGATATTTTGAAATGGTTATAAATATTGTTTAGTTATTTTTTTTGAAAAATATATTGCTGGGAAAATTGGTTTCTATTGCACTTGTATGCTTTTGGTAATGAATGGTTTTGGAAACTTGTTTATATTTAGTTATAAACTATTTTTGAGAAATAGTTTTAAATAAACTTTTTTATATAATTGTTGCTAACTCTTATATCCTAGTGGCATGAGTAAGGAAGTCATTTGGGGAAAACTTACTGAGTTTTATACTCACCCCTTCTTTGGCCCTTTGGTGCTTTTGCATATGCTATCTTCCGAGACAAGGGAAAAGGTAATGTTTCACACGTGTTTAGCACTACCTCATGATGTTTGGATTGTTAGGAGATTTTGGAGCTTGGAGCTTGTGAAGAATGAAGTATTTAGGTCTTTAGAGAGTCTTGTGTAGTCTATCCTCTGTGTACTTTGATACCTGGTTATTCTTCTGCTGTTGCTTACTTTGATGTGATTTTGAGATACATGAAGTTGTTGAGTTGTCTTCCATTTGTTCATGCATCATATATTGAATGTTTGTTTATGGTTGGTAGGTTTATTGGTTTATTTCTTAAAGGTTAAATCATCCCCCACATGTATTTTAAACCCTTCGGCATTTATTGCTAGCCTTTGGCGTCTTGGGGATGTCACTTAAGGCCTAATAACGACTCATTGCACTCTCAAGCCAATGAGAATTGGAGGTTCATTACAAAAATCATTGCATTACCTAATGCATTGATCATTAACATGGTTCCTCTGGGTTCCATCCATCGTCTAAAACCCAAAAAGAATAGTGTGGGAGGTAAAAATTATACTAGGAAAACAACATAATCAAGGGGGATTAATTTCAATCTCTAACATCTTAGGTTTAATCCTAGGTTATTCATGATCATTAACATAATTCTAGGACTATAAGCTATAATTATACATAACCTTAAGGACATCCCTAGGAATACCTTAGAAATATCTCTAAGGATCTCACAAAAGTTTTCGCATCCTAGTTTCCAAAGGTTAACTAAACCTTGGCTTTGATACCAATAGTAGAGACCCAAGATTGATGTACATGAACATTACATTTATTTTGCAGAATACTTAATACATGACACAAACAAATGACCAAAGAATGTATTACTTTAGTGTATTTGGAAACTCAGAATATAATCTTCTAATCATGGTGAAAGATCTTCAACATATCCCATAAATATATTCCCCTTTTTTCCCACCTAAAACATTTCTTTATATATTAGGGAGAAGAAAACATAGAAAGGGTGATCTCAAATGCTCAATAAGGTTAAACACGGAGAACATAAAACAAACCATAACATTTGAACGTAAAAACATGAACATAAAGTTTAATCATAAAAATCTTGAGTAATCACATAAATCTTGGCAGTACATAATGAATGTATCATAAAGGAACATTAACCATGATAGAATATCATTGGAATTAAACATGTAATTTTGGAAAAATAATATGCACGTAATATAATTTCCATAGTATCCAAGTCATTGCTTCCAAGACCATCATAGTGGATGAAGTCTATTACTGAAATGGGTTTACTTTCCATTCCAGCCCTATATTACTGAACTAGATTTACTTTCCATTCCAGCCATATCTATATCATGAGATATAAATATTCACCCAATTCATTGTATGCAGATATAGGTCCCACCCATCTCATAATTAAACCATTCTTACGTGCTCCATAAAAACATAGAAACATTCACCATAACATAACCCATGAAATCAAATGGGTTCTTTTAAACATCATTCCATCATAATTGATATATAATAAATGAATTTACTAAATAAAATTCCATCATTAACAAAATCAAATCATAGTAATAATAGGGATAAAAACATAAACCTTTGTAATCTTAGATGGAAAATAATTTTGATAAAACACTTGAGCTTCATTCATGAAGAAACTATTCTTTCTTTTCAAAAACATTTTCTTTTCTCAAAATGTCGTGAAATTTTAAAAGAAAAGAATTTTGTTGAAAATATACATGTAAAAATGTAGAGTAATCTTCATGGAAATAAATTGTTATGAATATGTAAAAACCCGTTCATGCCATATAAGTTAAAAACAACATCCTCCTCACACTTTTACCGGAAAAGTCAAAAAGTACCTCGTATGGTAAAAAAAAGAAAGATTTCTTCCATACCATATAGTAAAAGTCAAAAATGGGTAAAAATGACTTTAAAAATACATAGAATAATATTAAACATTTTATGAAATTTTTTTTATAAAAAATGGAAAAGGATGATGGATATATCCCCAGAAAATACTAACGTATAAACAATCTTGGATAAAAATGAGATTGCAAAATTATCCCTTACCTTAGGTCCGATTTCTTCTATATGTGTCCAAAAATCCTATATAGTGGTTTTAAACATATTATTAACTTTTAAAAAAACCATAATAATATTTATGATATCATATATGATTCACTTATGACTTTATATTACCCGTTCATTTGTCAATTCCATGTTAAAGCAACGTTTTGGGTAATAATCGTTTCATTTGTCGTATGTGTTTGGACATGTTATTCTTGATATTATTACATAGATCATGATTTAATTACATACATAATGTAAAATATGATTTATATATATATCTTATATACTCATTATATAAATATATATAGTAGATAGATAAATGAAATGGAATACACTGTTCATGGAGATGGTAGACCATACGTACGCATGAACGATGTTTTCATTTCCATATTGAATTGGATGAAAGTAAGTAAATGACACACATATACACATAAATTTAGATTATTTATTATATATACTTTATAATCATTATTTAATGGTTAACATGGAGAATGAATCCTATCACGTCATGGAGACGGTAAGCCGTACGTACGCACAAGCGATGATATCATTCCCATAATTGTTGAATGGTATTGAAGAGGATGGTGTTTAATATCTCAGAATTAGTATCATGTTATAATAATCATATATAGTTATTATTTGCACCATTATACCCATCCAAGTAAGGTGGTGGTGAAAAACAGATTACACCACGATGTGGAGATGGTAAGCCGTACGTACGCACGCATGGTGATTTCATTTTTCGTAGCATGGATAGAAGGTGAAATATGGTTGTTTCATATTTATAATAATATATCCATATATGAGTGATATTTATGTTATTAATTTATAATTAAATAATTAAATAAGAGGAAGTAGAATAAGAAATAAATTTGAAAGAATCAGTAGAAGAGATTACCTCTTCCTTGACGCGCCTCCTTTAAATTTCCTCTTAGGGAACTGGAGTTGGTCTTTTGAGAAGAAGAAAATATCTAGAATGTAACTTATAATGTCCCAGATTTGGGTTCCACTCAATGGGTGCCCTGAACCCAGTTGGTCACATGACCTCAAGCGCATTTCCCCAAATGCCAGAGGCTGCCGACTATCAGCGAGGGCCTAGGTCAGATAGTGGGGAAACTATGACCTCATTTGTAAAAGTGTAGCACAACGAAAAAATATAAACATACCAAATGAAAAAGCAGTAAACAATAAAAATATTAAAGGAAAACTACACCAAATCAAAAGATAACCAACAGTCATATATATATGATGATGCAATATGTCCTATTTCTAAGAAAGCAGTCAAAATAGGATACACTGCAATCAAATACAATACAGTACAAAGTACCAAGTACAATAAAGAAAACTAAAATAGTGAAACATGAAATCAGTAGCATCACATGCCTAATCTTGGTCCCATGATCTCCTGCTCCTCTATAATAATCATGTACCTATATAGGGACCCTTACCCTTATCGACACATACAAAAATATATTCCGTTTGGTCCCAAGACATGACCCAAACAGGGTGTGAGAAATAAATCTCAGTAGGCAACCACCGAAGGCCCATGCCCAACTGTCAGTGAAAAAATGAGCAAAAACAATGTGTAGTAATGTAAATTAGTAAACTAGGAAGTACTAAAAAGTAACTATCCTATCAATTACATTACCATTTTAATAATCATTTAACAGTTCCTAGCATGTGCTTTAGCTTGGCAGGTACAACATAAGAAATCACCATAGTGAATATTCCAAGTAACCATTGTCCTCAGACCTACAATTCCTTACCCTCAGGAAAGCACAAACGAATCTCTCAGGTGACTGCCTTTAAGCATAATGAATATTTCCCTTAGGCATACGAGATGTCTCCCTCAGGCATAGAAGCTACTACCCACAGGCATAAGAAATGTTACCCTCAGGCTAACAAACACTAACCTCAGGCTAAGAAAAACACTTCCCTCAGGCTAATCAAGAAACTGGGACGATCCCAACACATAAGAAAGAAATTAATATCCATTTTCACTCAAGAAAACTCAAATAATGCTATAAACACGGTATACCCACGGGTATCCTGGCCAAATGGATAAACAAGGGAAACACACCCATAAGGTGGGCCTGGATCAAGGCAACAATCCCAAACAGCATTATATATATACTTATTAGATTACCTATGCAATTATAGGTATCTAAATAGTTCAGGCCTCATCCATACGACACCCCAACTTGGGTGCATAGCACAACGATACAAAAAAACACTCAACAATTGGAAATAAACACCAGACCACCTACCTCGATATCCACTGATCGATATACGTGAACGAAGCCTCCCAAAACAACCAATAACAACATAGATCTGAGATAAAAATATTCTTGTTCAAAATCAAATAACTTCCCTTTGGTAAATAATTGGAAGGAGAGGCTCAAGAAGAGAGAAGAACTCACCCGCGCGGTTCAAACGAGATCAACGACTAAGGAATCAGAGTCCCGGTGTGTGGTCAGGAGCTCTTCTAAGATCTGTCCTTCTCTCCTGTGGCTCTCGGGTGTTTTAAGATTCCTCTTTCAAAAGAGGAGGCTACTGCCTGTTTTAAGAGAAAAAACATAACTACACGACGTGTAATTTCCATTTTTAACTGTTCCTCTGGTGGCCACATTCCACCGCTTCACTGTTCATCAGCTGACTTGGTTACACGAAGTGTATTCTTAAGTACATGGTGTGTACTATCTTTTCACTGGCGACTACTCCCACCACCTTACTGTTCACCTACCAACTGATTACACGACGTGTAGTCAGTTTTTACACCCTTCATCACCGACATGCCTACACGCCCTGTATACTCATCCCACACGGCCAAAGTACATGACATGTGGAAAAGTATATGGCATGTACCCACCAATTTTGGGATTTTTCCACATTTTCCTTATTTTCTCGAAAACACTTAAGGAAAAAGGAAAAGAAGAAACCCATACCTCAATAATAAGAACCGGGTTCTTAAAAGCTTCCCCCATTAAAGAAATTCATCCATGAATTTCCATTCCAAGGGTGGTGAAGATAAAGCTGAGAACAACTCTGGCCACTGAGCACGTACGTCAGTCTCCCACTCCCAGGTTTCATCTTGCACTTGGCCATGCTGCCATAACACCTGTATGAGAGGAACTGACCGGCCTCAGAGAACCTTCGTTCTCCTATCAGCAATACAAATCAGATGCTCCTCAAAGGATGCAACGACCTAAAGTTCAACCTCCATGGGATGAAAAATGTGAGATGAGTCTGAATGATAACGATGCAGCTGAGATATGTGGAAGACGTCGTGCATGGTCCAATACCTCTATGGTAACTGCAACCGATAGGAAACCGGCCCGACTCTCTACAGAATCTAAAACAGCCCCACATACCTCAGTGAAATTTTACCATGTCTCTTGATCCACCTGTGTCCCAACCTCAGTGAAACACGCAGGAAAACCTGATCCCCAACCACGTACTCCAATGGCCATCTGTAGAGATCAGCATAAGATTTTTGATGAGCCTGTGCAGTAGCCATCCACTTCTAAATCAACTGGACCTGCTCTGAAGTCTCCTGCACGAGACATGGTCCCAATAAAGCCACCTCATCTACCTCCAACCAGCACAAGGGTGATCAACATGGCCTACCATATAAAGCCTTGTAAGGTTCCATCTCAATAGTTTCCTGAAAACTATTATTATAGGCAAACTCGACCAAGGGTATTTGCTTCTCCCAAGAGCCCCCAAAGTCTAGGATGCATGCACACAACATGTACTCTAGCACCTATATCGTACGCTCTAACTAGCCACTAGTCTGAGGGTGACAAGTTATGCTCAGAAGCACCTGTGTACCCAATTCCCTCTGAAAACTATGCCCGAAACGAGACATAAAATGGGTGTACCTATCTGAAACGATAGAACGAGGGACCCCATGAAGACGTACTACCTCTCAGATATACAAATTCCCGAGCTCATCAACACCGAAGGTATCATTGATCAGAAAAAATTGAGCTACCTTTGTAAGTCTGTCCACAACAACCCATACAACATATATACCTCGAGGCGACCTCAGCAACCTGGTCATGAAGTACATCATGACATCATCCCATTTCCACTCTAGAATGGGTAACTATTGTAATAGTCTGACTGGAATCTGATGCTCTTCCTTCACCTACTGAAAGGTGGAACATCTTATAACAAAACCAACTACTTCTCTTTTCATACCCATCCACCAATACTGATGCCTCAAGTCACGATACATTTTGGTAACTCTTGGATGCACTGCCAAAGCTGAAGCATGAAATTTCCGCATCAACTCCTAGTGTATATCCCCTGGAACCCACACTCATCCATGGATATGAAATACCTCACCATCACCTATCGTCCAACCAGGAGGAGGGTCCTCACTTGCCACCGAATCCCGTAGAACTAGGCCTTCTGAATCTGATATCTGTCTCATCCTCACTCTATCCAGGAAGGTAGAAGTCACAACTAAAGATGAAAGATAGGATCGATCCGGACTATCGTCCAACTCCAAATGCATCTCAGAGAAAAAAGCCATAAGTTTCCACTCACCACTAGCCTCCTACACTACCCGTATCTGAGTCCTCCTACTCAGTGCATCATCTACTACATTACCCTTACCAGGTGTATAAGCAAGCTCAAAGTCGAAGGACTGAAGGTATTCAACCCACCTTCGCTGTCTCAAATTCCAGTCACACTGGGTAAAGATATATTTAAGAATTTTGTGGTCTGTAAACACCACAAAATGTTCCCCCAAGAGATAATGTCTCCAACAACGTAACGCATGAACAACTGCAACCAACTCGAGATCATGCATCGGGTAATTCCTCTCATGTGGCCTCAACTGCCGAGACCCATACGCAACTACTCGATCACCCTACATCAACACTACTCCCATCCCAATACATGATGCATCACAGTAAACTATATATCTTTTCCCTTGCTCTGGAAGTATCAGGACTGGTGCTGATGTCAACCTTCCGATCAGCTCCTGAAAGGCTGTCTCGCATGATTCTGACCAAACAAACATCATACCCTTCTTAGTCAAACCTATCAACAATGCTGTTAAGCAAGAAAAGTTTTGTATAAAGCACCTATAGTAACCAGCTAGCCCCAAGAAACTCCATATTTCAAACGCATTCTTAGGCTTCCCCCAAGACACTACTACTCTCACTTTCTCTGGGTCTACCGCAACTCCTTCCTCTGAGATAATATGACCCAGAAAGTGAATCTGGTCCATTCAAAAGTGGCACTTTGAGATCTTAGCATATAACTGATGCTATCTCAGTGTACTCAGTATGATCTCAAGATGGGAGGCATGGTTGTGTCGAGTGTGAGAGTACGCCAAGATATCATCCATGTAGACTACCACAAAAGAATCTAGATACGGGTGGAACACACGATTCATCAGAGCCATGAAAACTGATGGCATATTTGTGAGTCCGAACGGCATGACCAAGTACTCGTATAGACCGTATCTACTCCGAAAAGCTATAAGCGGTATATCTGATGGTCTAACATGCAACTGATGATATCTGGACCTCAAGTAAATCATCGAGAACACTCGCTCTCCTCAAATTTTATAAAAAATATCATCAATCCTTAGTAAAGGATATTGGTTCTTAACCGTCAACTGGTTCAGTTTCCGATAATCCATGCAGAGTCTGAGGGTACCGTCCACCTTCTTCACAAACAAGACAAGCGAACCCCAAGGAGAAGTACTGGGACATGTGAAACCCTTTGCTTATAACTCCTCTAACTACCTATTGAGCTCCTTAAATTCTGTTATAGCCATCCTATAAGGATGAATGGACACCAGTGTCACTCCTGGCACAAGCTCAATAGAGAAATCCACCTCACACTCGGGAGGTAGACCTGAAAAGTCATCTGGGAAGACATCCCTGAAATGATTTAACACTGGAGGGAAATCCTACTAACAAGTTCCCTAGTCATATAGATTTAAAATCTCAATCTGGACTGTCACTCCACCTCGCCCACGATGCTCAGGTCCAGCTCGGCTCACCTGGACATCCCATTCGCCCTTGTTTAGAAACTCTTCGCCCTCTGGTGACACGAAACTCACCCTGCGATTATAGCAATCTAAAAAGGCTCAAAAGGGTACCAACCAGTCCATCCTAAGAATGATATCATAGCTCGTCATCTCTAAGACATAGAGGTCCCATAATGACACCCACCAACCTCAAGGGGTCACTCCTTGCACTGACACACACATGTTGTTCTTATTCCCAACGGAGTGTCTAGCGTCATGATATCTGAAGAAGAAGAAACACAGAGCCCAAGGATCTTCACAACGGGAATAGGTATAAAGTTATGTGTAGTACCCATATAAAAAAGTACAGAAGATAAAACAGAAGCAACTAGAATATTACCTATGACAGTGGAAGGTTCGAGATCCTGCTTCTGTTGGGTCTGTTGCACTGCATATGTCTACCCATTGCCGCGGCCCTGTGACCCAGCCTGGCTACCTTGAGCTAACCCACCCTACTTTATCTGAGAACCTGGTGTTTGGCTACCATGACCATGAATACCGCCTTGGCCTGAGCATCCTAACGTATTCCAATTTCCTGACTGGTAAGAAGCTACTGGCCCTGCTCCTGTATGCAGAGTCTGCACAGAACCCCTCTCACTAGTTACTGGTGGAAATCTCCTGCAAAAACATTGAAGATGACCCATCTTGACGCAAGATCAACACTCCACTGGGTAACATGGACACTGAGGTATCTTGTGCCCCTCTTTACCACACTGGAATCACATTACCTAGCTACCTGCAGAATAATTCTTCTGGATAGTACTACCACCGTGAGAGAAATCCATCTGCCTCTTCCTCTTACTGGTAGAAATAGTACTAGAAACTAGTACCAAACCGCCCTGGCCCGCACCTCTATCTTCTCGTAGGTTCCGCTCAGTAATCAATTCCTGGTTCACAATATCATGCACTGTAGACAACCTGAAAACATTCACAAGTGCTCGGATGTCATACCAAATACCATCCTCAAAGCATCTAGCCCTCAACATCTCGTCACCCACCAAAATAAGTGCAAAACATTGTATCTCGGTGAAGCGGGCAGAATAACCCATCACTGACATGGCGCCCTGCTGCAGATTCATGAACTCTCAAGCTCGATCTTCCCTTAACATCTCTGGAAAGAAAAATTCATAGAAGAATACATGGAAATCTTCCCATGCCATGTCTCGGTGATGCTCAGTCTGGGTGGTAACATCCCACCACCTTTTGGTGGAATCACGCAACATATAAGTAGAGAGATTGACTCTCCTCCCTAGAGGCGTCTCAAGATGCTCGAAGATAGTCTAAAATGAATCCATCCATGACTCCACAACCTGTGGTCTTCCATCCCCTAAAAATGTAGGTGGATGCTGCTGCTGGAATATACATGTCAACTCTTCCATAGATGTGGCAGCCGACGGTGCTCTCTGGAAGGTCTGCATGAACCGCATGAAGCCTTCACAGAACTGCACATCAACGCCTGCATCCGGTATAATGGCTGGTGCCGTATCTGACACTGCTGGAGGATCCATTGGTAACCCATGGCCTACCGTCTCTGGAGTATAATCATTGCTGCTCTCTTGGAGAACAACTGGTGGTATTCTCTACGACATGAATCTACAAGGTCATACACATGCCTTAGATTAAAATTATCAAGGACTAAGAACTGGAAATGTAAGAAGGGAATAGGAGAAATAAAACATTCAAGGTTTACAAAAAAATACTACACAACGTGTATAATAACTACACGGTGTGTTCCCTTAAGTCCTTCACATGGGAGTGTACTTTTTCCAAAACTGGTCATGTAACACCCCAAACACATGGCGTGTTTCCCTTACAAATGGCATGTACTTGAATTTTCTTCCCCTGCCCGAGTCCTTCTACACAGCTAAGCCACACAAATCTCTTTTGAATGAGGCTACATGATGTGTATAAATTCTACACTGTGTGTACCCTTAAGCCCTTACATGGTCATGTTCCAGGGCTGGCCTGGCCGTGTCTCAACCTTAGGTACATGGCGTGTAACACCCGCACATGGCGTGTACACCACTCCGTCTCCCTAGCCACATGGCCAAGTCTACACAGTCTCTTACCAGTCAAGACTACACGACGTGTCCCATAGGTACACAGAGTGTACTAGATGAGCTTCTCCAACCCATGTTGTTCGTGACATGGCCAGATACTCAGCTAACACTACACGACGTGTTACACCCGCACACGACATGTACACCACCCTGTTTTCCCAGCCACACGGCCAAGTCCACACGGTCTCTCACTGGCCAAGACTACACGACGTGTCCCACAAGTACACGACGTGTACTAGAAAGGATAACACGAACCCGTGTTGTTAGTTACATGGACGGATCCCTATTTTAAACTACACGGAGTGTTCGGCATTGACACAACACATTTAAGCAAATATTTCTCCATCCAAGTTGTAAGTTACACGGTGGACACAAGGTCAACACAACACAGTGTGTACAATTGGTACACGGCGTGTGCCCTCAAAGTTTCACTATCCCGTGTTTCTTCCCACACGGCATGTGACACAGGTAGCGACTACATGGCGTGTACTTACAGTACACGATGTGTACTTAATTTTTTTTTCACTTCTTCCCAAACAGAAGAGTACATGGCGTGTAGTCAAAACTACACGACGTGTATTCTGGGTTTTTCCAGACAGTAAACCTTAGAAACTTCTCTGGAGCCCAAAAAACATTGAAACCAACAACTAAGTGCCAAATTCTGATCCGTGAGGGCCCATACTCCCTGTTAATCAAATCTTGGCATCTTATACATGTTATAAACAAAGTAAACAGTTAATGATCCACCAAATTCTGTTTAATGAGGACCCATACTCCTCAAGAACCAAAGTTTGGCGTTCATTCTACAAAACCTAAAACAACAATACCTTATCAAATATTAGGTATTTTATCAAGTCATCTATCACAACATAATTCATTTACTAACACAACATCTATCACAACAACATACAATTTTTAATGCACCTACATGGCATGTAAACTATGCATGTCATGTGATTCTAACATGTTCCTAAATGATGCATGAGATGACATACCCTCATCTCATTGTGTTGTAGCTAAATAGGACCCAAGTATAAAAATATAACAGCACACCACAAGTGCATCACCCAATGGTGAAAATAAAATAAACTGAAAAATTTCAAAATCAGAAAAATTGCAACATGAGGTAAATTGGGTTTTCCCTATACACGGGTTATCTACTCCCAGGCACAGCTTATGACAAAGTACCTATCCCATCCTATCCCTAGATATAGGCTCCAAACAGTAAGTCAAAGAAAATAATCCCTCTGATACCAATTTGTAACGTCCCGGATCCGGGTGCTACTCAACGGGTGCCCCGAACCCGATCGGTCACATGACCTCAAGCGCATTTCCCCAAACGCCAGAGGTTACTGACTAGCAGTGAGGGCCTAGGTCTGATAGTGGGGAAACTATGTCCTCATTTTTCAAAGTATAGCACAGTGGAAAAATATAAACATACCAAATGAGGAAGCAGTAAACAATACAAAGATGAAAGGACAACTGTACTGAATCAAAAGATAACCAACAGTTATATATATATGGTGATGAAATATGTCTTATTTATAAGAAAGCAGTCAAAACAGGATACACTGCAATCAAATACAATAAAGTACAAAGTACCAAGTACAACAAAGCAAACTAAAACAGTGCTACATGAACTCAGCAGCATCGCAAGCCTAAACTCGGTCCCATGCTCTCCTGCTCCTCTGCAACAATCATGTACCTGTATAGGGACCCTTTCTCTTATCGACACCTGCACCAATATAATCTATTTGGGCCCAATACATGACCCAAACAGGGTGTGAGAAATAAATCCCAGTAGGCAACAACCGAAGGTCCGTGCCCAACTATCAGTGAAAAATGTGCAATAATAGTGTGTAGCAATATAAAGCAGTAAACTAGGAAGTTCTCAAAAGTAACTATCCTATCAATTAAATTACCATTTTAATAATCATTTATCATTTCCAAGCCCGGGATTTATCTTGGCAGGTAAAACATAAGAAATAACCACAGTGAATATTCTAAGTAACCATTGTCCTCATACCTACAAGTCCTTACCCTCAGGAAAGCACGAACGAATCTCTCAGGTGAATGCCCTCAAGTATAATGAATATTTCCCTCAGGCATATGAGATTTTTCCCTCAGGCAGAGAAGCTACTACCCAAAGGCATAAAAAATGTTACCCTCAGGCTAAAAAACACTGACCTCAGGCTAAAAAACACTTCCCTTAGGCTAAGAAAGTAACCGGGCCGATCCCAACACATAAGAAAGAAATTCATATCCATTTTCTCTCAAGAAAACTCAATGCAGGCTATAATCACGGTATACCCATGGGTATCCAATAAAAATGGCTAAACAAGGGAAACACACCCACGGGGTGGCCCTGGATCAAGCCTGTTGGAGTTGGTGGTCTAGAACCAACTACTTTGTACTTTATTCATTAAATAAAAGCCTTATCACATCTTGACTATTATTCTGCATGACATGTCATGTGATAATGTCCTAAGGATAGCTGTTGCATTAAAGGGTCGTAGCGGATCCCTACTATGATGAGAACCTGAAAGTTCCATAACACTGTTCTTGAATGTATGTTCTATGGCCGGATGATATTATTTGAGGGACACAAATAATACATGTCATTAGGGGTGAGGACTCATAAAACTTTGAGGCACCTTCTCATGGTGTGCGCCCTTGGTAATATCTAGGAGGATATTATGATAACGAGACCCGCCAGTAGGAAATTTACATTTCATAGTGTCATTGGATGTTCCTATCTACGGACGTGTGTATTGATCCTTAGACTTTAAGATTATTATTAATGGGTATTACAACTCGCGCACTTAGATGTATTGACGAAAACTGTGACGAAACACTGTTCGCAGTGAGGTAGGATACGTTGGGTGCGTCACGAGTAATACCGCATTAATAGAAAATGCGAGAAAGGATTTGTCCCTTCCGTTCCATAACAGAAGTAGATATCTCAGGCCCTTTGATGGAATTGATATAGCCTAAATAAATCCATGGCCATGGTAAGGTATGGGAAAGTTCAATCCCGGGAAGTCAAAGAAAGAATAATCAAGCACATGGGTTGATGGCACTAGCATGCAACCCGCTTGATTGGAGATATCGAGACAAAGGGATTATATTACACGGTAAGCGTTCGTAGGAGGTGACACGTCATTGCGGCGTTAACTTCTTTCTCTATGGGTGCCTTGGCGTGTTGCTAGACGCTAACCTTGGACTTTAGGCAGGCTCAGCCTAATGCCACTGAGAAAGAGGCCTAGAGGGTCACACACAAAGTGTGTCCATGTATCTCAGTTAAATATTAATTTAACAAGTTAAATAAATATTATTCCCGACTGTGGTTTAATAATTATTTAAGGATGTCTGATCACATTTATTTTGACACTAGTTATTCGAGAGAATATACTGTGGATAAAATAATATATTTATTAGAGAGTAATGCAGTTACATTTATTTAAGAAATAAATAGTCATTACTCAAGGTCTAATAAATGTGGTGGAGAAAAATGGAAAATAAAAGTACACGCCGTGTATATTAAATATACACGCTATGTAGTTTTATGGAAAACAAGTACACGCCGTGTATTAATTATTACACGCCGTGTAGTTTTTCCAATTGGGATTTTGAGGATTTAATATTGTTTTATTAAATGATATTTATTATAATCAGCGTGGGCGCATGTCAAGGAATTAATAATTCGACATGGGGGTTTTCAATAAGAGTTAATGAAATAAATAAAATGCGTAATGCGTTTATTTATTGTCATAACTCTATTAACCTCAAACCTGATTATAAATATCCTCGCAACCCCAACATTTTTTTAGAGCCATTGTTGTGCACAATGGATTTGGAAATACTCTCAAGACAAGAGAGAATTACCTTTCCACCAAGAACTCCCTCAAGTTACGAGAGCAAGATCCTCCACCGGATCAAGGCGATCGAAGGCGGACATCGCAAGCGAAGGTTCTTCTGCGCTAGCACCCGGAGATCTCTTCGGTGATGTCCGGAGATACGTGACACACGTGTGGATCACCGCTAGAGGAATCCTACACTTGGATTCTACGACGCAATGACGGATCACCGAATTGTGACCGGACACATCAACGAAGAAAGAATTCCAACAAGGTAATTCTTATGCATTAATTAAATTAATTATAATCAACATATGATGATCCTACTCAAGGGTTCCAGGACTCTTCTTTTCTTTTCATTCTTTGTTCTATTCCGAAGATTCGGCGTTTTATATCGTGAAGGATATCAGATTGAACGTTGTTTAACGTTAAAATTAAAGTTGGGCAAACCCACCAATGTGCTTCCGCTGTGCCCGGAACCTACAAGTGGTATCAGAGAGGTCATATCGTTGGTTATAATTATTTAGTTTTTTGTTGGTGATTTACGCATTTAATAATTTAGTTATTTCAATTCATGTTTAATCATTCTGGAAATCTGAATATCGAGATCTTTTCCTCCTCTCTCATTTCTCGTTCACCTCACAGAAATGGATTTTTCTTTTAATTTTGATTAAAATAAAATAGAGGAACTCATCCAGAGGAGGCAAATGTTTCTGTCCGTATAACACCAGAATACACGACGTGTATTCGGAAGTACACACCGTGTAGTCTAGGTTCAATGCATTGACTGATCCGCCAAATCAGGCCATGTATTGGATTCTTTCTAAGAATTTAAGACACCGTGTGTTGACCAGAAACAGGTGGCACACGGTTTCCAGAATACATGATGTGTGGTCCAATGAACACCGCGTGTAGTCCCTTCGGGTTAGGGTTGGGTCGTGTACTCCGTACATAGCCTGCCCGGCTGGAAACCGTGTAATGCGGAAACTACACGGCGTGTGTCCCACTGTACACGCCGTGTACTCCGAAAATTTCCGAAGTACATTAACACGCCCTATCCTCGGGCGTGTACTTCGGATGGATGGTGAAAAAAAAGTACACGCCGTGTAGTCAGAACTACACGCCGTGTACTCACCCAAATTACGCAGATTTATTGAAATTTATTATTATATTATACAAACCCTTGAGACGTGTACCATGGTGCAGGTGTAAAGCTGAGGCACAACACGTGATAGGTGTTTTATATATATGTGTTTAATTTAACATCTGCGTAATAAATGGGAATTCTCCGGGTTGCCTCCAAGGTACAAGTTGTGTACAAGGATAATTTTAAATGAATTTATTTGTTTAAAATTATGATGGATGAGAATCTCAAGGAAATTCAGAAAAGGGATTTAAGATAAAAGGATTGATTAATTAAAGATAATTAATTGATTCGAGCGTGATTTATCTTAAACAAGAACGATTAAAGAATTGAATGCTAGTTTTATTTATGCGTAAATATCATTGCATGTATGGATGATCATGAGCTAGACCGAGACCTTTGTATGTGAATGATTTCTTTTAATTAATTTATTTAAATTAAATTTGTTGGTCTGCGAGCCATCTCCTCATTAATATGTTGGGCCTGCACGCCCAAGGATTCTTTTATGTAAAAACCCCTTTTTCCCCTCACCTGCGTGTGAGATAAATGCATATGTAATTGATGGAGCTCCCAAGCTAGTGGAGGCGGCTCAAGTCAGGAGCCAAGATGAAACCAATCCAAGGAGATACAAAGGTGGACAGGTGGAAAGATGTAAACACGAACCCGAAAGGTTCAAGGTGTTTCTCCCCTAGGTCTTGAGTTAGTTTATCAACCGCTAGATAAACTAACCAATAGAAAAGCTCATGATCATACCATTTATTTTATTTCTGTCAGTTTCATGGTTTATTTATTGTGGGTGTGTTGTCACGATCACACAATTAGTGAATTAAACGAGCATGCAAGATGGAACTAAAATAAAATTGGCTTATACGTAAATATTATCTTAGACATGGTTAATCACTTAAGTATATCCCATTTAATATTAACAAGAATGTAATCAAAGATAATAAAATGGAAATTTACGTATAAGGATAAAATCCCTCAAAATAAATATTAAGTCGGCATAGTCTTCCATAATCTTGGTTAGAATCGAACCATAGTTCAAAGTGCTTGACCAACCCTAGTTGGGGTGATTTCAATTATCGGGGAATTCTAATTCAAGGTTTTGGGTTGACTTGACTTGGTTCGCATCAAGGGTTGACTTCCACAGTAGGACTTGGTGTGACCAAGAGGCAAAGGTTGAGGAAATCCAAAAAGGATTTCAGGATTGGGGAGTCCACTCAGCGGATTAAGGAACTGCGAGTTAATGCAGTTGGCATTTGTAATGCCTACCTAAAACCCTTCAAGTTTCTTGACCAACCCTAGTTGGGGTAATGCGAAGGGCAATATGGATCCTTGCCACTATAATATTCACGCAATAGAATATTCTGAAGTCAATGGTGAGGGATATTGGATTTCGATAAAATAGTGGGAGACTAATAAGTATTAATTTATTTATTTGTCTCAATTTTTATAATAAAGTACTAAACCTTTGCTCATCTTAAATTTTAGAAACGGAAAGAAAATGACTTCAAACATATCATTGCACACCATACTCGAAAAAGAAAACCTTCTCACCAGCACCAATTTCCAAGAGTGGAAGAGGCGTTTACGCGTCGTCCTTCGCCATGAAAGGAAATTATATGTGCTGGAAGAGCCTATTCCAGTTGCGCCTGGGAAAGAGGCTAGTGATAAGGAATTATCTCTCTACATGAAACACATGGATGATTCCACAGATGTCCAGTGTTTCATGCTATCGGCCATGTCTAATGAGCTCTTGAAGCAACATGAAAACATGGATGCGTATAGCATGATGTCTCACCTTAAATATCTCTACCAAGAGAAGGCGAGACAGGAGAGGTATGAGATCTCCAATGCTTTGTTTACCACGAAGCTTGGAGAGTTTGCACCAGCTGGGCCTCATGTGGTCAAGCTTATTGGCTACATTGAATGCTTGGACATCTTAGGGATTAAATTCCCAGATGAGTTGCGTACAGATCTCATCCTATCATCATTTCCCAAGACCTTCTCTAGATTCATTGTAAACTATAACATGAGCGGCTATGAGAAGAGTCTATCGGAGCTTCTGACCTTGATTCGCCAGGTAGATAAGGACATGGGGCGTGACAAACCCACGGTCCTTATGGTGAACAAGAAAAGGAAGGACAAGGAAAAGGGGCCAAAGACATATAAACGGTCTGAAGCCCCTGAGCACCGTCCCTCCAAGAAGGGGAAGATCCAGAGGCAGGGCAAGGAACGGGAAGTAGTGTGTTTTGCATGTGGCAAGCAGGTCCATTGGAAGAGGAACTGCACCCAGAAGCGTGGGGACGCTAAAGGTGCGTTCGTTATCGAGTGCAATCTTTCTATTTCTACACATTGGGTATTAGATACAGCTTTTGGGGCTCACATCTATATTCAAATGCAGGAACCAAGTAGATTTAGAAAGATCGCCAGAGGAGAGGTGGATCTTCGAGCTGCCAATGGCGCAAGGCTGGCTGCATTGGCTATTGGCGACTATCACCTCTCATTGCCAACTCACATGATTTTGGTTTTACAAAACTGTTATTTTGTGCCTAGTGTTACCAAGAACATAATTTCTATATCTTGTTTGGATATGGATGGATTTATTTTCAAGTTTGGAAATAAGGGTTGTATCTTTTATAAGAACAACGTATGTTATGGTATGGAACATTTGAATAATGGTTTGTATGTATTAAATTACGAAAACCAAGTGTTGGCAATCGATAACGAAACAAACTCACATGAATCATACATCACCCAGTTATGGCATCACCGCCTTGGTCATGTGAACGAGAAGCACTTGACAAAGCTCTGCCAAGATGGCTATTTAGACTCTACTGAGCTAAAACCACTTGATAGATGTCACGCTTGTTTACAAGGAAAAATGACCAAGCCGCCTTTGGGTGGACAAGGTGAAAGGGCCACAGAGCTTCTAGGATTGGTACACACAGATGTGTGTGGACCATTTCCAGTAGAAGCTAGAGGTGTATATTCTTACTTTATTACTTTTACTGATGATTTGTGTAGATATGGCTATTTCTACTTAATGAGGTATAAGTCAGAGTCCTTAGAGAAATTTAAGTAATTCAAGAATGAAGTAGAGAATCAACTTGGTAAGAAGATAAAGAAGCTTCGATCGGATCGAGGTGGAGAATATCTGAACCAAGAGTTCATCGATCTTCTACGGAAGTCTGAGATTCTATCTCAGCTCACTCCTCCTTATACACCACAGTGGAATGGTGTTAGTGAAAGGAGGAACCGCACCTTGTTGGACATGGTGAGGTCAATGATGAGTCATGTGGATCTTCCATTCTCCTTTTGGGGATATGCATTAAAAACTACAGCATACACATTAAACCGAGTACCAACTAAGGCGGAAAATGGAATTCCATACAAGTTATGGAATGAAAGGAAACCCACTTTGTCGCACACACGTGTATGGGGATGCGAGGCATTTGTTAAGGCCTTCTCAGGCAACAAACTAGCACCCCGGGGCACGAAGTGTATCTTTATAGGATATCCCAAGGAAACAAAAGGATATTACCTATATAACCCCCAAGACAAGAAAGTGACTGTCGCCAGACAAGCCGTATTTCTTGAGAGGGAGCACATCCTCAAGAAGGATAGTGGGAGAAAGATTGACTTCGACGAAGTTGATGCTCAAGATACACAGGATTTGGTACAGGAACAAGTTCCACAGGTCCCCGTGGAAGAGGTTCCAGAAACACAAGTACTGTGTAGGAGCTCAAGAGAGGTAAGGGAACCAGAGAGATTTGGTTTCCTAGTCACCGAGGACGGTGAATCATTATTGTTGGACAATGATGAACCTCTCTCCTACAAGGAAGCAGTAGAAATCTCAGAAGCTGCAACATGGCTAGAAGCTATGAATTCTGAGATGGATTCCATGTATCAGAACCAAGTTTGGGTTCTGGTCGATGAGCCAGTTGATGTAAAGCCTGTTGGATGCAAATGGGTATTCAAAAGAAAGCTGGACATGGAAGGTCAAGTTAGCACCTATAAAGCAAGGCTAGTGGCTAAAGGATTCAGACAGCGTCAAGGAATTGACTATGATGAAACCTTCTCGCCAGTTTCCATGTTTAAATCCATAAGAATCATACTTTCCATAGCAGCTTACCATGACTACGAGATTTGGCAGATGGATGTCAAAACAGCATTCCTTAACGGGAACCTTCAGGAAGATGTCTATATGACAAAAACAGAAGGGTTTGTGACACCAGGTGAAGCCAAACGGGTTTTCAAGTTGCAGAAATCCGTTTATGAATTAAATCAAGCATCCAGGTCATGGAACATTCGATTTGATGAAGCCATAAAGGAATTTGGTTTCATTAAGAACGAATGTGAGCCATGTGTTTATAAGCGGTTTAATGGGAATGCGGTCATCATCCTAGTGGTATATGTTGATGAAATATTTCTTATTGGAAACGACGTACCAGCCTTACAGTCAGTTAAGGACTGGTTGAACAAGTGTTTCTCCATGAAGGACTTAGGAGAAGCAGCCTACATTCTAGGGATCAAGATCATTCGTGATAGATCCAAGAGGCTTCTTGGACTAAGTCAGGGTACATACATTGACCAGATACTAAAGAGATTTAGTATGGAAAAATCCAAGAGGGGATTGGTTCCAGTGTCACATGGATTACATCTTTATAAGAAAATGTGTCCCCAGACACAATAGGAGAAAGATAGGATGAGCAAGATCCCATACGCTTCGGCTATAGGATCCATCATGTATGCCATGTTATGTACCAGGCTTGATGTTGCCTATGCACTGAGCATGGTAGGAAGATATCAAGAAGATCCAGGAGAACAACATTGGACTGCTGTTAAGACTATCCTTAAGTATCTAATAAGAACTAAGGATATGTTCCTAGTGTATGGAGGAGAAGAGGAGCTTGTCATCAGAGGGTATGCTGATGCTGGTTTTCAAACAGATCAGAATGATCTGAAGTCACAATCTGGATATGTTTTCTGTCTCAATGGAGGAGCTATGAGCTGGAAGAGTTCAAAGCAGCCAGTTGTCGCCGATTCTACAGCGGAGTCCGAGTATATAGCGGCTTCTGATACAGCCAAAGAAGACGTTTGGATTCGGAACTTTGTCCAGGAGCTTGATGTGGTGCCTAGCAGTAAAGATTACATTACATTGTATTGTGATAATACTGCAGCGGTGGATCTTGTAAAAGAACCAAGGTCACATCAACGGACAAAGGACATACTCTGTAAGTATCACCTCTTGAGGGATTTCTATCAAAGGGGTGAAGTTGCAGTGAGTAGAGTGTCCATGAAAGAGAACGTGGCAGACCCCATGACTAAAGGCCTATCTCAGCAGAAGCATGAATATCATGTGAGAGATAGCGGGTTAAAGGTTGTTAGCAGTTGGATCTAGTCCAAGTGGGAGTCTGTTGGAGTTGGTGGTCTAGAACCAACTACTTTGTACTTTATTAATTAAATAAAAGCCTTATCACATCTTGATTGTTCTTCTGCGTGACATGTCATGTGATAATGTCCTAAGGACAGCTATTGCATTAAAGGGTCGTAGAGGATCCCTGCTATGATGAGAACCCAAAAGTGCCATAACACTGTTCTTGAATGTATGTTCTATGGCCGGATGATATTATTTGAGGGACACAAATAATACAGGTCATTAGGGGTGAGGAATCATAAAACTTTGAGGCACCTTCTCATGGTGTGCGCCCTTGGTAATATCCAGGAGGATATTATGAGAATGAGACCCGCCAGTAGGAAATCCACATTTCATAGTGTCATTGGATGTTCCTATCTACGGACGTGTGTATTGATCCTTAGACTTTAAGATTATTATTAATGGGTATTACAACTCGCGCACTTAGATGTATTGACGAAAACTGTGACGACACACTGTTCGCAGCGAGGTAGGATACGTTGGGTGCATCACGAGTAATACCGCATTAATAGATAATGCGAGAAAGGATTTGTCCCTTCCGTTCCATAACAGAAGTAGATATCTCAGGCCCTTTGATGGAATTGATATAGCCTAAATAAATCCATGGCCATGGTAAGGTATGGGCAAGTTCAATTCCAGGAAGTCAAAGAATGAATAATCAAGCACATGGGTTGATGGCACTAGCATGCAACCCGCTTGATTGGAGATATCGAGACAAAGGTATTATATTACACGGTAAGCATTCGTAGGAGGTGACACGTCATTGCGGCGTTAACTTCTTTCTCTATGGGTGCCTTGGCGTGTTGCTAGATGATAACCTTGGAATTTAGGTAGGCTCAGCCTAATGCCACTGAGAAAGAGGCCTAGAGGGTCACACACTAAGTGTGTCCATGTATCTCAGTTAAATATTAATTTAACAAGTTAAATAAATATTATTCCCGACTGTGGTTTAATAATTATTTAAGGATGTCTGATCGCATTTATTTTGACACTAGTTATTCGAGAGAATATACTGTGGATAAAATAATATATTTATTAGCAAGTAATGCAGTTACATTTATTTAAGAAATAAATAGTCATTACTCAAGGTCTAATAAATGTGGTGGAGAAAAATGGAAAATAAAAGTACACGCCGTGTATATTAAATATACACGTTGTGTAGTTTTATGGAAAACAAGTACACGCCGTGTATTAATTATTACACGCCGTGTAGTTTTTCCAATTGGTATTTTGAGGATTTAATATTGTTTTATTAAATGATATTTATTATAATCAGCGTGGGCGCATGTCAAGGAATTAATAATTCGACATGGGGGTTTTCAATAAGAGTTAATGAAATAAATAAAACGCGTAACGCGTTTATTTATTGTCATAACTCTATTAACCTCAAACCTGATTATAAATATCCTCGCAACCCCAACATTTGTTAGAGCCATTGTTGTGCACAACGGATTTGTAAAACTCTCAAGCCAATAGGGAATTCCCTTTCCACCAAGAACGCCCTCAAGTTACGAGAGAAAGATCCTCCACCGGATCAAGGCGATCGAAGGCGGACATCGCAAGCGAAGGTTCTTCCACGCTAGCACCCGGAGATCTCTTCGATGATGTCCGGAGATACGTGACACACGTGTGGATCACTGCTAGAGGAATCCTACACTTGGATTCTATGACGCAACGACGGATCACCGAATCATGACCGGACACATCAACGAAGAAAGAATTCCAACAAGGTAATTCTTATGCATTAATTAAATTAATTATAATCAACATATGATGATCCTCCTCAAGGGTTATGGGACTCTTCTTTTATTTTCGTTATTCGTTCTATTCCGAAGATTCGGCATTTTATATCATGACGGATCTCGGATTGAACGTTGTTTAACGTTAAAATTAAAGTTGGGAAAACCCAACAACGCGCTTCCGCTGCGCCCAGAACCTACAAAGGCAACGATCCCAAACTGAATTTTATATATATTTATAGATTACCTATAAAATTATAGGTATCTAAAAAGTCAAGGTCTCATCCATACGACACCCCAACATGGGCGCGTAGCACAACGGTACACAAAAACACTCAACAGTTGGAAATAAACACCAGACCACCTACCTCGATCTCCACTGATCGATATATGTGAACAACGCATCTCAAAACAACCAAGAATGGCGCAGATCTGAGATAAACATATTCTTGTTCAACCTCAAATAACCCCCCTTTGGGAAAGAATGGGAAGGAGAGGCTCAAGAAGAGAGAAGAACTCACCAGCGTGGTTCAAATGAGATCGACGACGAAGGAATCAGAGTCCGGGTGTGCAGTCGAGAGCTCTTCCAAGATCCGGCCTTCTCTCCCATGGCTCTCGGGCATTATAAGCCTCCTCTGTCAAAATAGGAGGCTAATACATGTTTTAAGAGAAAAAACATAACTACACGGTGTGTACTTTCCATTTTTTTAACTGTTCCTCTGGTGGCCACTTTCCACCGCCTCACTGTTCATCATCCGACTTGGTTACATAGCATGTATTCCTAAGTACATGACGTGTACTATCGTTCCGCTAGCGGCTACTCCTACCGCCTTACTATTCACCTGCCGACTGATTACACGGCGTGTATATACTAAGTACATGGCGTGTAGTCAGTTTTACACCCTTCATCGCCGACAGGCCTACACACCCTGTATACTCATCCCACATGGCCAAAGTACACGACATGTGTAAAAGTACACGGTGTTTACCCACAAATTTTGGGATTTCCCCCAATTTCCTTATTTTCTTGAAAACACTTATGAAAAAAGGAAAAGAAGAAACTGGTACCTCAAGAATAAGAACTAGGTTCTTACATAACTAGGGAAGTTGAGAAAAAAAATGTTTAGGGGTTTTCCAAGCTTGAAGGATTAAAATGGAGTGAAGAAGAGATGGAGTAGGTGTCCTTTTATAAGAGAGGAGAGGGGTACTTTAGGAAACTCTCAAAAAATATTAATTTATAATAAAATCAAACCCTACCCAAAAACCTCAAAAGTGTCCCAAATTCGAATATGAGATGATATAGGGTTGTAATATCATCAACCAATAAATTATGGACAACTTGTTTTGTCAATTTAAACCTTATCTTTTTAATTAACACTTAGTTATTCTATTAAATTTTAATTTTGGTAATAACATTCTAAGTATTTAATGGTAAAGAATATTTACTTTTGTGGTGTTAATTGACTATAAATGGATAATTTATGACATTGGAGTCCTTATAATTATTACTTTGTAATTTTCAAATATTTTTATGATTTTTAAATAATTTAACAAAATGTTATTTTTATAAAATATCAATAGTGTTAATTTTGAGACTATTCATTTATTTAACTTTAAATAAAATCCACGAAAAAGATAAATTCGAATAAAAATATTTAATACACTTATAACATGTCATAGTCACCTAGAAAATTTGTGGATCACTTTAATTAGTTCATATTATATTTCTTTTAATATTTTTAAAACCATTTATTTGATATTTCTATTAATTAAATAATATTTACATCACTATTGTGTCATCGTTAATGATAATTAATTAATCTCTATAAATTCTAAATAAGTTTGCATGTTATATAAAATTTAATTATATTTATAGTTACTATTTACTTTCTATGTTTTATGAATTTTATCACTAAATTAAAATTATTACACTTATAAGATATAAGAGAGTGGCATGTTGTCACTTTCTTTTATTTTAATAATAATTACATCATTTTCATGAATGAATCTATTCCAACCCTTAGGTGATATGTGTCGACTTTTATTCATCCAATATAATTTTGGCATGTGTTAGGGTAATTTTATAATATTATTTTTACCCTTAATTACCTGATTTACCTTTAACTATGGTAATAAAAATAATTACCAAAGTTACTATTCATAATGCCAAAAACTCAAAGTAGCCCATTAAAATAATTTGGAACTACTGATTCCAAATATATAATTCATTTTTCAAAATTCAAAACACATAATTTTCAGTAATTAATTTAAAATTAATCCTGTTGTAAAAAAAAATAGGTTTTTATTTAAAACATTGCAAAAGATTGAAATATTTTTACATATGAATTCAATGTAAAATTAATGAAAATGACTTAAATTGTCTTCAAATATAAAAATACATTCTATTTATACTTTAAAATCATTCAATAATATATTTTAACCATATAAATTATTTCCATGAAAAAATTTGTTTTCAATTAAAATTTAGCATATTTTCGCTATTCATCAAAATATGAAAGTTATCAGAAAAATATCAAAAATTCATCCAATGTAAAATTTTATATCCTGCTTCCAAATAAGAAGATTATTTTGTTAAATTTATCTTATAAACATGTTAAAAACCATATTTAAAATGGGTGTGGCATTAAAAGGCGGTAAAACTACATTTTTTTTTTGAAAAATACTTCTTTTATCTGAAAAATTGATTTTGTTCTCACATAATGTATAAGATGAATTTTAAGGTTAAATAAAATTAAAAATATGGTTAATACTATTCATAATGTCTAGTTTATATAATATTTTTATAATATATCGTTGTTTACCCGGTATCGCATACAACACAAGCTATCAAGGAAGACCACTCTTGTTTATAACGCAAGCCAAGCCAGTGTCGCGTGCAGTGTAAGATTCTTATGGTGTTACATATAACATAATACAAACTTATTTCATTTATACATTGAAAAAAATCTATACTCAATGTTGCGTGAAATGAATTCTATCAAAAGAAGTTGAAATTGTGTACAACACAAGCCAAGAATATTGTTGCATATACTGAAAGATAATATGGTGTTGCGTATAGATCAAGATAATATTGGTGTAGCGTATAACACAATACATCAAAGAAATTAAAAAGAATTTATCTCATAAAATCTTGGTGTGTTACATGTATGACGCTCTTATATCTCCTTTTTCGGTGCTCTATTTTGTTTTATTCTTGATGTTCAGATTGGTCCATGGTTGGATGATGGGATGTGGCGAGTTACTAGGGGTCACTAGTGTTTATGTGGGAGTTATTTGGGTTTTGATTCCCTTTTAAATTTCCTTTTAGGATATTTTAGTAATAATGAGTTATGATTTTTTTTAGGAATCAGGTGATTTTTCTAGAGTGCGTTCTTAATCACTACCCTTTGTAACAACGCTTAATTTTCCATAGGCTAGTTATACTCCCTGCATTGATAGTCTAGATAAGGCATGGTAGTAAATAAGACTCTATGTGAGATGGTGGAGGATTATAAGATGAGATTTAAATTATATGAGATAGGGATGAACTACTAACTTCAAATTTCCATATATGATAATACAATTGAAATAGACATGGAATTATATGAGACCTGACCTAAGTTGTGTAGATAAATATGAGTATTTAGATGTTCATGAGTGATCCTTATAATATATTAATGGGAGATTGATAAAAACACCAATCATAACCATAAATGAGATGGTCAATGAGTATGGCTTATATTGTGATGTATCAGGAGTCATGATTTGAATAGTTTCAGTCCATGATGGTCATGTGGTTTCTTATAGGTCCAGATAATTGAGAACATATAAGAGAAACTTCCCAAATCCTTTTTTAAATTTGGAAATAGTGGTGCTTTCCATGAGATGTTATTGTAATACACTAAAAAAAGTGTTTGAAAAATGTGTTCAACATACTTTTTTTGGTTTTAAATAACTTTAAAATGATTTAAACACTTTTCATGGAATTAGGTTGCATGAGAAGTGTTTATAAACTCACCTTATTGGATTTCATAAAGGGATGTGAATGTTTTGAAAGTATATGTGATGCTGGTTTCATTTTAACAAGGGGTGTGTGAAGTTTTAAATAAAAATTTGTAAAATATAGAGGGTTGTTGCTCATTTTAAATTATTAACATTATTGGGTCATGAAGTTTCCTTGAATTCTTTATAAAAAATGAATTGGGGTTTTGAGAAAGAGTGTTCAAAATTTATTGATTTATTTTAAAAAGGGCGTGTTATATTAAAGAGGAATTTTTTGTAAATGGTTGGTTTTTTTAATGGTATTTCAACTATGATTTTATGAATAGTTTTCAAAGGAGAATTAAAGTATATAACCTTCTGTAGCATTGGTTAATTTTTATATCAAAGTTGTGTCTATTTATTTTGTAAAAAATTAATATCACCAAATCAAATAGGATGGATATGAATAAAGACCGGATTAATTCAAATCATTTGACAAGAGATTATAAAGTTGGAGTGAAAGAGTTCATCAAGTTTTAAAAATATCATTAATATGACCCTTCTCAAATCCTTGGTTCGTATTTACATTGTTGTTATTCAAGACAAGTTAGTCCAGAGGAGTTAGAAGAACACTTGATCTATCACAGAATAGATTGAAGTTATAAATGTTGGAATAAACACAAGGAAAAAGTGAATGTAGCTAGTGGTTAGGATAGAACTGCGTTTTATGGATCATTTGATATGATCACAAGTGGGGGAAATGAATAAGACCATATCAAGGATGTGATTACACATGTGAATGATGATAAAGATCGTATTGAGAAAATGATAAGGACAGTTGAAGATGAACTTCATGATTGACCAAAATTGTTTGAGAAATTAAAAATTTGTGAAAAGACGCCTTTGTATGGTGGTTGCACTAAATATAAAACATTGTCATCCATACTGAAGCTGTATAATTTGAAATAAGGCAATAGATGGAGTGAATCCAGTTTTCCAGAATTACTTTCTCTTAAATGACATGCTCCCAGAAGATAATGAGCTCCCGAGCCAAACATACGATGCCAAACGAATACTAAGTTTGATGGGTATGATCTCTGAATGAATATAATCTTGCTCAAATGACTGTATACTGTTTCACAAGGACCAAAAATCACTTAGAGAATGCCCAAAGTGTGGTGCTTCTCGATACAAGAAAGATGAATATGGTCCTATGAAAGTTGTATGGTACTTTCCAATAATTACAATGTTTAGACATCTATATGGAAGTGAGGAGACCTCAGAGAAATTGAAGTGGCACACAAACAAAAGAAATAAATATGGGAAACTACGTCACCTGACAGACTCTCCTCAGTGGAAGATAATCGATCATGAGTATCTTGATTTTGGAAACGAGCCGAGAAACCTTTGTCTTGCATTATCTACCGATGGAGTGAATCCTTTTTGTTTTTGTTTGTCCTCAAACAATCCCATGTTTTATTACATTTGAAAAATATTAAAATGTGTATATTAAAGCTCTAAAAGTAACATGTCCAACACTTTCAAAATAAAGGGCCGATAAAAGGGTTTAAAAATGAATTGTTAAAATGAATCTTTCCTTAAATAAAACTCTCACTGGTAGTCTAAAAAGCTATGAATCATCAAGAAATTAATATGTACTACTTCATATGTGATACTTGTTAATGATTTATCTCAATTCAAATATAATATCTAAATCCAAGAGTGAAAACATGTTAAATATATGTGGAATTGACAACTTATCCAAAAGAACTTTGTATATCGACTCATCACCTAGGTTCTAAAAATAAATAATTTTTTCTGAACCACCTTATTAATACAACCTAAATGATTCCCATATAAACAATTTATCCCATTCTTTATTTGGCGTTCATCATTCCCCTCACCTTAATGAACTCATTTTTGACCCTAGACACCTTATTTAATTTTTCCCAAGCCATGTATCATGTGCTGAGCACCGTGCATGTGCCCTTATTTAAGGTGTACATAGGGCTTATAGTAAACAAAAATGTACCTAGTATACCATGGGATCCCAGATGCCTAAAATAATCCAGTTTCAAAAGATTTATATAAAAATAATTTACATTGTCTCACTAAGGTAATTAATTTAATAATTAAAAGTAAAATGAGTTCCCTAAAATCAAGATCAAACTTTAATTTCTAAGGGTTTTGATCACAACTGCACTAAAAGGGAACAAAAAAAATAAAAGAAAAAAACATGAACTATGGGTTGCCTCCCATGCAGAATAAGTTTAAAATTATTTAGCTAGAATTTATTCAAGAGCAGTTTTCAAACAAAGTGAAGGTAGACAAGCCCTTCGGCTGTCCCTCAATATAAAGCTTCACTCTCTACCCATTAACCAATATGATTTTGTTCTCTTCACCTAAAATTTCAACAGCTCCATTATCAAGAACTCTCACAGCATAAAATGGTTCAGACCACTTCATCCAATGGCCTGAAGGCCTTCAATTGTTTTATTGATTTTGATAATCCAGCTTTCAAGGGGTAAGGTGGAACCCTTACAATGCTCGTAGGGGTAAGTATTACATGGCCCATAGGCCTTAGATAAATTCATTGCCCGTAGGCTTCAAACATTACATACAACTTAGACTAACTACTTGGAACTGCTCCTCCCAGCATCTTCATCATGAAATCAGCTCTCCACATTCGCATGGCTGTTCGACTAGGCTATCCCATGCATGAAATATTATAGGGAAAAGTTTTAGTCTAGAATTGTAAAGACCCGTAAATTTCAAGGAATTTTTTTTCCTTAATTTTCATTGGAATTTTACAAGAACGCAGTTTCTGACGGCACCTGATTCTGAGGCCCGGTGTGCCCGAAATCATTTTCTGAAGTTTGGCTCGGGTACGTTCAGTGAACGGACGAGCGGGTTTTTCTAACTTTTGAACCGGTGCCCGGAATCGAATTCTGAGGGCATCGATGAAATCGCAGCGCCGATATTCGCTTAGAAACTCCTCTTCCGGAGTTGCGTTTACTCGGGTGTGGTTTTTAATTTTCGGGCTTAAAGTTAAGAAATAAAATAATTTCACGACAACTTTATTTTATTTCACTTAAGCCACTTGAAGCCACTTGAAAGCCACTTAAACTGAGTTAAAACAGATAGGGTGCTATCCAGAAATATCCTACCCCCTTGGTAGGATATTTGTGAGGTGGGACCCGCACGAGCCCCGCCGTTTCTTTCCGCTAAGTAACGCACCCGCGAAAACCCGTCATTATGAAAGTCAACTGACGCGTTTTCTTAAATCCTTAATGCACCATTTAATTGGGCGGTTTATTTCGTGAATTAAATGGGCGGTTTCTTTCGTTGAATTAATTCAATGAATTGATGGGTCGTTACTTACCTTTTTAGTTTGTTGGCGTAATAATAAAATAAGACCAACAAGTCTTTTTGGAGGATTACTCGTTGAGAGGTTTTGTCAGAGTTCTTGAGCCTTCATCCTCCTTCGCGAAGAACGCGAAGAACGCGAAGAACGCCGACCTCCAACGAAGAACACCGAACCCGTGGAAGTCGACGACGCGATGCCGTGTTCCGCAACGCCGACGTTCCCTTTCTGCAACGTTCTTCTGCGACGTCTCTTCCTCCGCAACGAATCTCCGATCAGCTGTTTGAGGTAAGAGACTTCGGGATTCTCTAAAATCTCCCTTGTGTTTTTTTAACAAAACACGGATTTAATTTTATATAATTAAATTAAATCTGTTGTTTCTTGGTCCGTTGAGTTCGCCGACTCAACACCGGATTCCGCGACGACGCGATGCCCTTCCGCGACGACGCGACGATCCCCTCCTTCCGCGACGAACAAATCCGCAAAGAACGTGCGTACAACGACGGCTACGAGGTAGGGGTTGTTGTGAATAATACCTTTTTCCCGTGATCGTTATTTTTTTTAAAAGTGAAGAACCGGACAATAAGAACAATTTTAATCCATTAAAATTGTTGATTCATGTGTTGAATATATTTCTCCCGTTGTTTATCTCTAACGCGGAGGGTGCGGGCCAAACGAACACGGCCCGACAACCCTCCGCCATTCTTCGTTGATGTACGGATTTGACGGGTGATGACGGAACGCGCCACAACGGAAGTTTGATGCTTCCGCAGTGAAGAGTGGGTCCCGGGAGGAGCAACGGTGCAGACGGGAACAGAATCAGACCACCGGAGCGACTTCGGTGGCCCGCAGAAGCTGCCGGTGGCGCGGGTCGCCGGCGCGGCGGCGCCGGTAGCCAGGAGCGGCGGCGCCCCGGTACGCCGCTGGACAAGGCCGCCGCGGCAGAAGCCGCGGCGGCGGCGCTCGTGGACCCGAGGCTGCGCGGGACGCGGCTGAAGCCGCGTCCAGTTGTCCAGGGCGACACCCCGTGGGTGCCGCAGGGTTGTCACGCGGGGGCGACAGCTCCCCCCCGCGTCGCTCGGGTCGTCCAGGGCGATACCCCGCAGGTGCCGCGGGGGTGTCACGCGGGGGCGGCGGCTCCCCCCCGCATCGCTCGGCTGCTCGGCCGAGCCGGGCCGGGCCGCGCCCTGGCCGGGCCGGATCGGGTCCGGCCGGGTCGGATCGGGTCGGACTGGGTCTGACCGGATCGGCCGACCCAGGGGGGGGGGGTGGGTCGGGCCGGGTCGGCCCGGGCCCGGACCCCCCGTCTTCGGACTGTTTTCGGTCAAATGCCCATAACATGAGCTACGGGACTCCAAACGACTCTCCATCAGCGGCAACACGATCCTTGGATCGAGGCGGTCGTTTCAGTATATCGCACTCAAGGTTTCAGAATACTTTGAGTTCGGCCGGGTTGGTTCGTACACGAAACCAACCGGGCCCTCGGAGCGGAAACACTCATATCTTGATCTACGGACGTCCGATTGACGTGCCGTCAGATTTGTTGTTTTCCTCTAAGTGAGACGGATCTTTTGGCATACTTCGACCGAGGTTGGGACGCAGGTGGAGTACGGTCGGGTTGGTTTTGCCTTAAAAACCAATCGGGCCCCTGGGACGAAAAAGCCAATAACTCTCAGACCGGGCGTCCGATCGACGCGCCGTCTACGACGTTGAGCTCCTGTTGACGATATGGAACTTTTGGATACATCAACTTCGGACTTTGTAACAGTTGATGTATCGGCCTCTCGGCTCGTGGAGCGGACCCTCCCGAACGAGCTTGCTCTGTGCGGAACCCTAGAGCTGGCTGCGACTGCTACTTCGACAGCGACGACCGTGCATAGATCCTCAGTGGACTGCGGCGACGACCGTGCAGAGATCCTCAGTGGACTGCGACGACGACTGTGCAAGGATCCTCAGTGGACTGCGACGACGACTGTGCAGATATCCTCAGTGGACTGCGACGACTACAGCACTCAGCGATCCTACGTGGATCAGTGCTACAGGTCCTGTGTGGGCCCGATCCTGTGTGGGTTCGATCCTGTGTGGGTCAGCGCTCAGCGGTTCTGTGTGAGCCAGCGCCTACAAGTCCTGTGTGGGCCCGATCCTGTGTGGGTCTTTGCGGGGGTTAGTACCTATCGATCCTTTGTGGGTCCGACGACTTAGATGGATCAATGATCATCTTTTTCGTCATCCGAAGAAGTATACCTGTGTGAGATGAATCTTGTGTTACTCTCCTTTGTGGATTGTGTTGAGCTATCCTGTGTGGATTTACTGTTTACTCTCCTTTGTGGATTGTGTTGAGCTATCCTGTGTGGATTTACTATTTTCTCTCCTTTGTGGATTGTGTTGAGCTATCCTGTGTGGGTATACGTTTTGCATTCCTGTGTGGACTGGGTTGTGCTTGGGCTCGGACGTTGGAGCCAATCAGGAATTGATGACTTAGGTATATGTATGGGAATATACCTAAGTAGTGTCGGTTGTTACTTCGTGATTGTATCTTTCCTTTGTGGTTTATCCTTTGTGGATTTCGGGAGACCTTAGGGGTTCTCGGGGTCCCTACTGAGTAACCTATACTCACCCCTACACGGGCTATGCCCGCACTACGTTGTGTTGGTTGCTGAAGACGGACAACGCTGATCGTGGTGGAGGCGTGCGGAGTAGGACGGTACCTGGAGGTGGACCACTGGGCGGGACGTACTCGGAGCGGTTAGGTGGACCCGAGGAGCAGTGGAGGCTATCTGTACCCACCCTTCAGGTGGGACTTCCAGAGGACGGCTCGACACTGCGGCTTTTCCTTTCAGTTGCTGTTTTTCCTTTCAGTTGTACTTTACAGTTGGGCTTGTATTTCCGGCCCCTTTTACTTTCAGCACAGCTTGTACAGTTTTTACTTAGTGTTTACTTTTCAGCTTGCTTACTCTGTGGTGCTTGTTTACTTTTCAAAGGCAATGCCTTCCCTTTTGTTGGGATTTACGCCTTGGTGCTAGTCGCCAGCCCCTGGCCTATGGAAGGCGGGCTTGGGGTAGTCACGGCACGGGCCCCGAGGACGGGTCGTGACAAATTGGTATCAGAGGCGGTTGGTTCTACCGTAGACTCTGATCTTTCTTCTATGTGAAGCAATAGTTTTTAGAGTATTGGGTGTGGTTATCAGTCCAGGGAGTCCAGTGTTGGTGCGGCGACCGACGTATCCATACACCAGGACCCTGACTTCTGATTTCCGATTTAATGCATGAAAACATTGATTTCATGTGTGTTTCAAGTTTTCTTTGTGATTACTTGTGTTAGCTCACCAGGTATACTGTTCTGACCGTGGCACACTTGTTTCCTTTTCAGGATGGCCCCACGGCGGCAGCCAGCTAGGGTTCCGAGAGTAGAGCGCGACGACAGCCCGCCGAACGACGAGGCCTCGGTACAGGGCCCGTTGACAGCAGAGGCACCGGCGGTACCTTTACCCGCCGATCCCCCGATGCTTCCAGCGCCGATCGCTGACGATGCACGACGCCTTGGAGATCTGCACAAGTCCCAGCGCCAGCGACCACCCAGGTTCCGTGGGGAGACGGACCCCCAGGCAGCCGAGGACTGGCTGGAGGCGGTCGTCCGAGTTTTCAGGCTAGTGAGGACACCAGCAGACCTCATGGTGATCCTCGCGGCGAGCCTACTGCACGCAGCAGCATGACGATGGTGGAGCTTGATGCTCCAGGTACACGATGATGCCTCCCTCATCTGGACGGACTTCGAGATCCTCTTCCGCTCAGAGTTCGTCCCAGCCACCCTCCGTGCAGTGTGCATTCAGGAGCTTCTTCAGCTGCGGCAGGGCAGCTTGACGGTCACCCAGTACGCGGCGAGGTTCACCGACCTTTCTCGCTACTCGACAGACATGGTACGGGACCCCTTCTTCTGGTCCCAGACCTTCGAGCAGGGTTTGAGACACGAGATCAGGGCATCTCTGATCTCCCTCAGCATCCCGACCCATGTAGGAGTGCTGGAGCGAGCCCTTCTGATCGAGAGCTTTCTGGCTGAGTCCATAGTGAGACCTACCGCAGGGCGGCAGGTAGCAGAGTCTTCGGAAGCTAGTAGCCGACGGATGACTCAGGGTTCTAGGCAGACCAGACCTTCCGGCAGACGACCTCGGGACACTGGCTCAGCAGTGCGGGGCACACAGCGCGGATCCAGTCTTCCGAGAGGCAGGCAGTGCTACACGTGCGGCGGGCAGGGCCACATGGCTCGTGACTGCCCAACCCGTCGTACCGAGGAGAAGTAGACGATGGAGGGACCACCCAGGTAGAGGTAGAGGGTCGACCGTGGCGGTCCGCAGGGAGGAGGCGGACGAGGCAGAGGAGCTGTCCGAGCAGGAGGTGGTGGGCGATGCTTTGAGGCTCTGCCACCACCACCACTAGGAGGTCCGCCTCGACCACAGGGTGCTGGCGGATAGAGACAGGCTCAGCTCTAGGTAGTGGAGGCCTACGACCACGGCGTGCCAGAGATTATTCGAGGTACGATCTGTGTCTATTCCACCCTTGCTGCAGTTCTTATAGACACAGGAGCGAGTCACTCTTTCATCGTCGCTGCCCTTGTTCGGAGATCGGAGATTCCGACAGAGCCGTTGGCTCGATCCTTACGACTAGAGACTCCTACAGGAGCAGACTCGACGATTACGCACTGGTGCCGGCAGTGCGACCTTACTCTAGGAGGCGAGAGCTTCGCCTGGGATCTTCTTGTAGCAGCGTCGAGGCCTTACGACGTCATCTTGGGCATGGATTGGTTATCTACAGTCCATGCTCAGATTGACTATTTTAGGCGCAAGGTGCGATGTGTGCGCACCGATGGGAGCAGGTTCACCTTCACCGGCGAGAAGGGAGCCTTCGCAGCACAGGATAGACTCATGCAGAGGAGAGGACATCCCATCACCCATCAGTTGGATAGCCTCATCCTTGGAGCAGTTGACGCGCGGAGTCCTGGTTTTCTTGCAGTGGTGGATCAGTATGCGGACGTCTTCCCCGACGACGTTCCAGGACTACCTCCTCGCAGAGAGGTAGACTTTTACATTGACCTGTACCCCGAGACAACCCCGATATCCACTCCAACATATCAGATGGCCCCCGCCGAGCTTCGAGAGCTACGGGTACAGTTGGAGGACTTGCAGGGCAAGGGGTTCATCCGACCCAGTGTTTCACCCTGGGCTTCCCCGATTTTGTTCGCCAAGAAGGCGGACGGGAGCTTGCGACTGTGTGTCGACTATCGTTTCCTGAACCAGGTGACAGTGAGGAACAAGTATCCTCTACCGAGGATTGATGACCTCTTTTATTAGCTCAAGGGAGCACGGTGGTTCTCGAAGATAGACCTCAGGTTAGGCTATCATCAGCTCAGAGTTCGAGACGAGGATGTGCAGAAGAAGGCCTTCAGGTGTCGGTATGGCCACTATGAGTTCTTGGTTATGCCTTTCGGCGTAACCAAAGCTCCAGCAGTGTTCATGAGCCTCATGAATAGGATCTTCTAGCCATACCTCGATCGATTTGTCGTGGTCTTCATCAACGACATTTTGGTGTACTCGACCACGGAGGAGGAGCTTGCCTACCACTTGCGGGTTGTACTAGACACACTCCGAGAGCACCAGCTTTATGGAAAGCTCTCGAAGTGCCAGTTCTGGTTAAGTGAGGTCCACTTCTTGGGGCACGTCATTTATGAGGCGGGAGTTGCTGTGGATCCCACGAAGATCAAGGCAGTTCTAGCTTGGGAGCCACCCAGGAGCGTGACGGAGGTGCAGAGTTTCTTGGGTCTAGCCGGATACTATCGGAGATTTGTGCCAGACTTCTCCAGAGTTGCGGCGCCACTCTCAGCTTTGACGAAGAAGGGGAAACCCTTTGTGTGGTCAGACAGATGCCAGCAGATCTTCCAGGAGCTGAGATAGAGATTGACCAGTGCACCTATCTTGAGGTTGCCTGAGGAGGGAGTTGGATACGTAGTCTACTGCGATGCATCAGGGACCGGACTCGGGTGTGTCCTAATGCAGGAGCGGTCCGTGATTTCCTATAGATCACGTCAGTTGAGGCCGCATGAGCAGAACTACGCTACCCATGACCTGGAGTTAGCAGCAGTGGTCTTCGCTCTGAAGACATGGCGTAACTATCTGATGGGTGAGCACTTTACAGTCTTTTCTGACCACCAGAGTCTCAGGTACATCTTCTCGCAGAAGGACCTGAACCTGAGACAGCGGCGATGGATTGAGTTCCTCCAGGACTATGACTTTGAGATAGTCTATACTCCTGGGAAGGGGAACGTGGTAGCTGATGCCCTCAGCAGGAGGACGGGCATCCAGCTACTTGAGGAGGCGACAGAGCAGCTAGCCGCCTTGCAGATATCCTTCATGGATAGGGACGGAGCAGCCTTCCTTCAGTCTCTCACAGTCTCTCCTCCACTTTTTTAGCGGGTCAGAGAGGCACAACGTGGGGACGCTGACTGTGAGACACGACATGCACAGATATCCTCGGGACAGGCACCTGATGGTTTCTCCCTTGGAGCAGATCACGACGTCCTTTTTAGAGGACGTACCCTGGTACCAGTCGATTTACGAGAGGAGGTGCTGAGAGAGTTTCACACTTATCCTTTGGTGGTACATCCTGGAGTGGCGAAGATGTACCAGGATCTCAGGCGACAACACTGGTGGCCGGGCATGAAGAAGGCTATGGCAGAGTTCGTTTCACAGTGCCTCACCTGCCAGCAGGTGAAGGCAGAGCATCAGGTACCAGCGGGCTTGGTACAGCCCTTGGAGGTCCCGGAGTGGAAGTGGGACGAGATATCTATGGACTTCGTGACTAGACTTCCACGCACTTCCAGAGGTCACGACTCCATTTGGGTGATTGTTGACCGAATCACCAAGTCGGCACACTTCTTACCCATCCGAGAGCAGGGCTCAGTGGAGAGCTTGGGGCGTCTCTACGTTTAGAAGATTATACGGCTTCACGGTGTGCCATCGACTATCGTCTCCGATCGGGACGCTCTCTTTACTTCCCGGCTTTGGAAGGGGTTGCAGGAGGCGTTCAGGACGCGGCTAAGTCTGAGTACCGCCTTTCACCCTCAGACGGATGGTCAGATGGAGAGGACCATTCAGACTCTCGAGGACATGCTCCGCGCATGTGTCCTCAACTTTGGTCGCAGCTGGGAGGACCACCTACCCTTGGTGGAGTTCGCGTACAACAACAGCTACCACTCCACCATCGGGATGGCACCATACGAGGCATTGTACGGCAGGCCTTGTAGATCTCCTTTGTGCTGGACAGACCCTGGGGAGTCAGCACTTGTGGGACCAGAGATGGTCCGGGCCACGACAGAGAAGGTCCAGGTCATCCAGGAGCGGATGAGGACAGCTCAGAGCCGGTAGAAGTCATATGCTGACAGGAGGCGGAGGCCACTAGAGTTCGAGGATGGTGACCACGTCTTCTTGTGTGTCTCACCTCGACGTGGTTTGCGGAGATTTGGCCGAGGCGGCAAGTTGTCTCCACACTTCATCGGGCCTTTCCAGGTCCTCAGCAGGATTGGCGAGGTGGCTTATCGCCTGGCTCTGCCACCTCAGTTGCACCGGGTGCATGACGTCTTCCACGCATCTCAACTGAGGAGATACGTGCACGACCCGACGCACATCATTGACCATGGGGAGCTAGACGTGGGTGATGGGGCAACTTTTGTGGAGGTCCCGGTGGAGATAGAGGATCGACAGGAGCGGGTCCTACATGGGTGATCGATTCCTCTTGTGCGCATCAGATGGCAGCACGGGAACCTCCAGAAGAGCACATGGGAGTGGGAGGCTCAGATGCGTGCTCAGTACCCACATTTGTTTCCCTAGTTTATGATGTATCTTTACGGGGACGTAAATACCTGAGGCGGGAGTAATGTAAAGACCCGTAAATTTCAAGGAAATTTTTTTTCTTAATTTTCTTTGGAATTTTACAAGAACGCGGTTTCTGACGGCACCTGATTCCGAGGCTCGGTGTGCCTGGAATCATTTTCCGAAGTTTGGCTCGGGTACGTTCAGTGAACGGACGAGCAGGGTTTTCTAACTTTTGAACCAGTGCCCGGAATCGAATTCTGAGGGCACCGATGAAATCGCAGCGCCCATATTCTCTTAGAAACACCTCTTCTAGAGTTGCGTTTGCTCGGGTGTGGTTTTTAATTTTCAGGCTTAAAGTTAAGAAATAAAATAATTTCACGACAACTTTATTTTATTTCACTTAAGCCACTTGAAGCCACTTGAAAGCCACTTAAACTGAGTTAAAACAGATAGGGTGCTATCCAGAAATATCCTACCCCCTTGGTAGGATATTTGTGAGGTGGGGCCCGCATGAGCCCCGCCGTTTCTTTCCACTAAGTAACGCACCCGCGAAAACCCGTCATTATGAAAGTCAACTGATGCGTTTTCTTAAATCCTTAACGCACCATTTAATTGGGCGGTTTATTTCGTGAATTAAATGGGCGGTTTCTTTCGTTGGATTAATTCAACGAATTGATGGGTCGTTACTTACCTTTTTCGTTTTTTGGCGTAATAATAAAATAAGACAAACAAGTCTTTTTGGAGGATTACTCGTTGAGAGGTTTTGTCAGAGTTCTTGAGCCTTCATCCTCCTTCGCGAAGAACACGAAGAATGAGAAGAACGCGAAAAAAGCGAAGAACGCCGACCTCCGACGAAGAACACTGAACCCGTGGAAGTTGACGACGCGACGCCGTGTTCCGCGACGCCGACGTTCCCTTCCTGCAACGTTCTTCTGCGATGTCTCTTCCTCCGCAACGAATCTCCGATCAGCTGTTTGAGGTAAGGGACTTTGGGATTCTCTTAAATCTCCCTTGTGTTTTTTTAACAAAACACGGATTTAATTTTATATAATTAAATTAAATCTGTTGTTTCTTGGTTCGTTGAGTTCACCGACTCAACGCCGGATTTCGCGACGATGCGACGCCCTTCCGCGAGGACGCGACGATCCCCTCCTTCTGCGACGAACAAATCCGCAAAGAACGTGTGTACGACGACGGCTATGAGGTAGGGGTTGTTGTGAATAATACCTTTTTCCCGTGATCGTTCTTTTTTTTAAAGTGAAGAACCGGACAATAAGAACAATTTTAATCCATTAAAATTGTTGATTCATGTGTTGAATATATTTCTCCCATTGTTTATCTCTAACGCAGAGGGTGTGGGCCAAACGAACACGGCCCGACAACCCTCCGTCGTTCTTTGTTGATGTACGGATTTGACGGGCGACGACGGAATGCACCGCAACGAAAGTTTGATGGTTCCGAAGTGAAGAGCGGGTCTCGGGAGGAGCAGCGGCGCAGACAGGAAAAGAATCAGACCACCGGAGCGACTCCGGTGGCCCGCGGAAGCCGCCGGCGGCAGAAGCTGCGGCGGCGGCGCTCGCGGACCCGCGACCGCGCGAGTCCGGCGCACGCGGGACGCGGCTGAAGCCGCGTCCGATTGTCCAGGGCGACACACCGTGGGTGCGGCAGGGTTGTCCCGCGGGGGCGGCGGCTCCCCCCCCGCGTCGCTCGGGTCGTCCAGGGCGACACCCCGCAGGTGCCGCGGGGGTGTCACGAGGGGGCGGCGGCTCCCCCCCGCGTCGCTCGGCCACTCGGTCGACCCGGGCCGGGCTGGCCGAGCCAGGCTGGTTCGATCGGCCAGGCCGCGCCCTGGCCGGGCCGGACCGGTTCCGGCCGGGTCGGACCGGGTCTGACCGGTTCGGCCGACCCGGGGGGGGGGGGGGTCGGGTCGGGTCGGCCTAGGCCCGGACCCCCCGTCTTCAGACCATTTTCGGTCAAATGCCTGTAACTTGAGATACGGGAATCCAAACGACTCACCGTCAGCGGAAACACGATCCTTGTATCGAGGCGGTCGTTTCGGTATATCGCACTCAAGGTTTCAGAATACTTTGAGTTCAGCCGGGTTGGTTCGTACACGAAACCAACCGGGCCCTCGTAGCGGAAACGCTCATATCTTGAGCTACGGACGTCCGATTGACGTTCCATCAGCTTTGTTGTTTTCCTCTAAGTGAGACGGATCTTTTGGCATACTCCGCCCGAGGTTGGGACGCTGGTGGAGTATGGTCAGGTTGGTTTTTCCTTAAAAACCAACCGGGCCCCTGGGACGAAAAAGCCAATAACTCTCAGACCGGGCGTCCGATCAACGCGCTGTCTGCGACGTTGAGTTCCTATTGATGATACGGAACTTTTGGATACATCAACTTCGGACTTTGTGACAGTTGATGTATCGGCCTCTCGGCTCGTGGAGCGGACCCTCCCGAACGATCTTGCTGTGTGCGGAACCCTAGAGCTGGCTGCGACTGCTACTTCGACAGCGACGACCGTGCAGAGATCCTCAGTGGACTGCGGCGACGACCGTGTAGAGATCCTCAGTGGACTGCGGCGACGTCTGTGCAAGGATCCTCAGTGGACTGCGACGACGACTGTGTAGAGATCCTCAGTGGACTGCGACGACTACAGCACTCAGCGATCCTACATGGATCAGTGCTACAGGTCCTGTGTGGGCCCGATCCTGTGTGGGTCCGATCCTGTGTGGGTCAGTGCTCAGCGGTTCTGTGTGAGCCAGCGCCTACAGGTCCTGTGTGGGCCCGATCCTGTGTGGGTCTTTGCGGGGGTTAGTACCTATCGATCCTTTGTGGGTCCGACGACTTAGATGGATCAGTGATCATCTTTATCGTCATCCGAAGAAGTATACCTGTGTGAGCTGAATCTTGTGTTACTCTCCTTTGTGGATTGTTTTGAGCTATCCTGTGTGGATTTACTGTTTACTCTCCTTTGTGGATTGTGTTGAGCTATCCTGTGTGGATTTACTGTTTTCTCTCCTTTGTGGATTGTGTTGAGCTATCCTATGTGGGTATACGTTTTTCTTTCCTGTGTGGACTGGGTTGTGCTTGGGCTCGGACGTTGGAGCCAATCGGGAATTGATGACTTAGGTATATGTATGGGCATATACCTAAGTAGTGTCGGTTGTTACTTCGTGATTATATCTTCCCTTTGTGGTTTATCCTTTGTGGATTTCGGGAGACCTTCGGGGGTCTCGGGGTCCCTACTGAGTAGCTTATACTCACCCCTGCACGGGCTATGCCCGCACTACGTTGTGTTGGTTGCAGACGACGGACAATGCTGATCGTGGTGGAGGCGTGCGGAGTAGGACGGTACCTGGAGGTGGACCACTGGGCGGGATGTACTCGGAGCGGTCAGGTGGACCCGAGGAGCAGTGGAGGCTATCTGTACCCACCCTTCAGGTGGGACTTCCAGAGGACGGCTCGACACTGCGGCTTTTCCTTTCAGTTGCTGTTTTTCCTTTCAGTTGTACTTTACAGTTGGGCTTGTATTTCCGGCCCCTTTTACTTTCAGCACAGCTTGTACAGTTTTTACTTAGTGTTTATTTTTCCGCTTGCTTACTCTGTGGTGCATGTTTACTTTTCAAAGTAAATGCCTTCCCTTTTGTTGGGATTTACGCCTTGGTGCTAGTCGCCAGCCCCTGGCCTATGGAAGGCAGGCTTGGGGTAGTCACGGCATGGGCCCCGAGGACGGGTCGTGACAAGAATTAAAGAGAAGGACCTTATGTATAGGTTTTAACTCTTTGGTTTGAATGATATAATCATGAAAGATTTTAGTCCACTCTTTATAAATCCTTGAATTATCATAACTCTCTCTCCTAACCTCATCTAGCTCACTCAGCTTAAGTAATCTCCTCTCACTAGAACTCTTAAAATCAAAATTCAGAGCCTTAAATTACCAATAAGACTTGTGTTTCAACTCCACAGGAAAATAAAAAAATTTCCCAAACAACAACATATATAGAGATATACCTATTGGGGTTTTGAAAGGAGTTTTATATTCCCATAAAGCTTCATCCAATTTAAGAGACCATTCTTTCCTAGAAATTGACATAGTTTTCTCAAGAATATGTTTCAGTTATCTATTTGAAATTTCCACTTGTCCATTGGACTGTGGATGATAAGGAGTTCTAGTTTTATAAACACAACCATATTTTTCCATCAAATCCTTAAATTTGTAGTTCTTAATGTGTGTTCCATTATCAGTGAAAAGGGATTTGGGAACTCAAAATCTAGAAAATATATTCTTTTTGAAAAATTTTATTAAAGAGTTGGCTTGATTTTTGGGTAGTGCCACTACCTCAACCCACTTAGAAACGTAATATACAGCCACACGAATATAATCATTCTCATGAGATGATGGAAATGGACCCATGAAATCTAAACCCTAGACATAAAAAATTTCTACTTCTAAAATACCTTTTTTTGGGGTAACTCTTGCTTCCTACCCAAATTTACCAACCTCTAACACCTATCACAACCAACTAAAAATATCCTAGAATACCTAAAAAGGGTGGTCCAATTGAAACCAGATTGTAAGACTTTTTTGAGCAGTCCTTTCACCACCATGGTGACCTCCCCAAGGTGAAGAGTGAAAAATATATAAGATATGAAACATTTCTTCTTCAGGAACACACCTCCTAATTAAACCATCAGCACACCTCCTAAAAAATAAAGGGTCCTCCAAAAGGTATTAATTAAGTTCAGAGATGAATTTATTCCTTTGTTTATTTGAAAAATCTTTGGGAAAGACTCATGCTTCTAGGAAATTAGCAAAATCTGCATACCATGCGGACTGCCTAATTGACATTATGAGTAATTTTTCATTAGGAAATGAAGAATTAATCTCCCTTGGTTCTTTAGAATGGGCATGAGGAAGCCTAGATAGGTGATCGACAACTATGTTTTCATCTCACTACTTATCCCTTATTTCTAAATCAAATTATTGTAATAATAGAATCCATATAATCAGTATGGGTTTTGTTTCCTTCTTAGACAAAAAGTACTTAAAATCAGAATGGTCAGTGAGAATGGTGACTTTTGAACCTAACAAGTACTATCTAAACTTCTCTAAAGCAAAAAAATAGCTAACAACTCCTTTTCAGTGGTGCTGCAATTTCTTTGAGATTCATCCAGCAGTCTACTAGCATAATACACCACATGTAACTTCCTATCTCTCCTCTATCCAAGGGAAACACCTACAACCACATCACTAGCATCACATATAAGTTTAAAAAGTAGTTTCGAATCAGTTGCAGTGATAATAGGTGATGTATTGTGTTTTTCTTTAAGGAGATTAAAATATTTCAAATAATTCTCATCAAAATTGAAAGGAATATCCTTGACAAGAAGAGAACACAAGGGATTAGTGATTTTGGAAAAGTATTTTATGAATCTCCAATAGAAACCAGCTTTCCCTAAGAAACTTCTAATACCTTTTACATTTTCTAGAGGTGGGAGTTCTTGAATGAATTCTACTTTAGCAGTCTCAACTTCCAAACCTATCTCTGACACTTTATGACTAAGCACAATACCTTCTATAACCATGAATTGACACTTATCCCAGTTAAGAAAGAGGTTGGTTTTAATGCATATTTCCAAAACTAACTCAAGATTTCCTAAATAAGTATCAAAAGTACTACCCACAATACAGAAATCATCCATGAATACCACAATTATTCTCTCAATCATGACTGAAAAAATAGCCATCATGAACCTTTGAAAGGTAGATCGATCTCCACACAACCCAAAAGGCATTCTCTAGTAAGAAAATGTCCCAAAGTGGCATGTGAAAGTAGTCTTTTCCTGATCCTTTGGAGCAACAAGAATATGGTTGTAACCAGAATACCCATCTAGAAAATAGAAGAATTCATTTACAGCAATCCTCTCAAGCATCTAATCAATAAAGGGCATTGGAAAATGGGCCTTCCTAGTGGATGAAATAAGCTTCCTTTAATCAATACAAACTCTCCATTTTGTGGCTTTCCTAACTTGGATTTATTCATTTTTTTTCATTTTTGATAATATAGAAACCTCCCTTATTAGGGAAAATCTATACAGGGATAACCCAAGCACTATCACAAATAGGGTAAATGATACTAGTTTCTAACAACTTGATGAATTCCTCTCTCAAAACTTCTTTCATGTTTGGATTTAACCTTCTTTGGCACTCTACCCTAGGCTTATGGTCTGGATCCATAGGAATTTTGTGCATGAATAACGAGGTATTACTACCCTTTATATCATCTATGGTCCAAACTATGGAAGATTTAAATTTTTTCAGAACATTCATCAATATTTCCTCTTGATTATATTTCATCTCAGTAGAAATTATAACAGATAAAGTGAAATTTTCACCCAAAAATGAGTATGTCAAATGAGAAGGGAGTGGTTTAAGTTCAAGAGTGGGTGGTTCTATACTCGAAGGAAGTCTCTTAGGCCTAGTATGTCCAAGGGATTCAACATATCTCTTGTAAGGAGTTTGAAATGATGAAATATTTTCAATTTCATGTTTAGTTTCAAAGATAACAGTGCTGCTATCTAAAGTGGACAACAGACTGTCCAAATTTTCCAGATCAAAATTTAACAAATTAATCAAAGTAGAATCATAAATTTTTCTCAAAAACTCTCCCTCAACATCATCAAAGAATTAAGTAGTGTTGGTGTTAATATAATCACCCTAAAATTCACTCAAAAATCTCCTAAGTTCAGAAACAGAGGATTCTCCTATAATAGAAACAGGATAGTTGTCCAGATCTAGAAAATTTTCTAGATTCAGTGTTTGAGCATAATTTTGATCTTATGAGATAGATACAATAGAATTTTCAGTTTCTAAAAGAATTTATTTAAAAAAGGATTTATTTTTAGATTCTTAAATGTGTTAATGTTTATTTTTATGTGAAATTTCATCTTCAAGGAACTCTATCTTTGAGCAGTTTTCAAAATACATTGGTCACTTAATGTTCTTAAACACATTAAATTATTCTTATTGTTCACCAATTTTGAAAATTAGATTACCCTTTGACACATAAATAACAGAACCACTAGTGGCCAAGAAGGGCCTACCCAGAATGATGGGCACCACTTGATCACACTCTATATATTGAACTAGAAAGTCAAAAGGTAAAAACAGCTTCTCTACTTCAACTAGCAATTCATCTACCCTACCCACAGGATGAGTGAAAGATATATTATCTAACTGCAGTATGAATGTGGTGGGTTGAATATCACCCAACCTCAACTAATGAAATAGTGAGTATAGGAGCAGATTAATGCTAGCACCTAAGTCACAAAGTCCGTTGAGTTTACTAGAATTTCCTAGGGTATAATGAATAACAAAGCTACCTGAGACTTTTAGTTTGTGTGGGATTTTCTTTTGGAGTACATCACTACACTCTTCTTTGAGGCTGTAGGTTGAAAATTATCCAATGGTCTTTTTATTTGAAACAATTTTCTTAAGTTATTTCAAGTAAGATGGGATTTGAATCAGGGCTTAGATGAATGGAATGTTCACTTGGAGTTTGGTAAGAAGACCAAGGAACTGAATAATTTCAAGCTTGGTAATACTTTGAGGTTTCGTCTTTTTAGGGAAAGGGATGGGTGGGGAAAAATTTTCAGAACAGAAGGCATATCCCTGATTTCTTCAGTTTCTTTTTCTTTACCTTTATTATTTTTATTTTAGATGAATTTCCAGTATGATTTTCCAATGAAAAATTCAGATTCTCTTCATTTTTAGCAGCCTTTTCATGGTTTCTAGATTCAGAACAAAGAAAATTTTTAATTACAGAATCACACAGATTTTCATCTTAGGAATTTTAGTGCCTTTTCAGTAACATTTTGAGTATTTTTCCCACTTCTAGTTACTATCACCATGTCATTCTCTCTAGGGTTGAGTTCAGTTGTTCTTGTAAGTCTACCTTTTTTCCTAGAACAATAATCCTGGGACAAATACCCCATTTGAATTTCAAGATTCTTCATTCTTGCATCCATTTTTATTTTATCATAATCAATTTTTGTCTTTTGTTCATTAAACCCACCTATAAACTGTTAGAACATATATTTCACCTCATCTTTAGAATTTGAAGATTCAGCCTTAGGTTGAGATTGGGGTTGGAATTTCTTCCTAGGAGGATGCTATAATCTAGTAGAGATAGCAGGTCTAAGAACTCCCTGCTCTCTCTAAGAAAGGTTTGGGTGATTCCTATACCCCTGATTAAACTTATTGGAAATTGGATCATCTCAAGGCTGAATTCTCTTACCATACCAGAAATTTTTTCATTTTCAATAGGTTGGATAGGCATATAAAAGTTTGGACAGAAATTCTCAGTGTGTCCAAACATATCACACCGGGCACACTTCTCCCTAAGATATTGATTTTGGTTTTAAAATTTTACTTTGTTAACAGATTTTTTGGAATTCTGGTTCATTAAAGATTTAAGTTGGTTAGTGATTTTAGCTAGTTGATCTTGAGTTTCATTCATTAAACCAGATCCAGTACTGACATTAGGATTTATGTTGACTCTTTTTCTTCTTGAATTCTTATGTTGAGAGTTTAGTGCAAGGTTGTTAAAAATTTGTCTCAACTCTTCATTAATTTTGTCATTGTAATTACCCCCAGCAGCTTGGTCAACTTAGTTTTGTCTAGAGGAGGATAACCCTTCATAGAAGGTATTGATGATAAGGTGGGATGGGAGTTGATGATTGGGACAATACCTTAGGAGGTCCCTAAATCTATCCCAAGCTTCATGAGAAGCTTCTCCATCCTCTTGATAAAAACTAGTAATCTTATTTCTAAGTTCACCTTTCAATATTTGGGGATAAAATTTCATTATGAATGAGTTATACACTTAATCCCAATTCTCAAATATGTTTTCATCTAGACTTAGAAAATAGTTCCTAGCATTCCCTTTAAAGAAAAAAAGGAAAGAATCTCATTCTCAGCTCATTTTCAATGATTCCTAGAAGAGGTAACCACTACACAGTGTTATAGAAGTCTCTAATGAAGGAAAGAGAGTCCTCATTAGAGAGCACATTGAATGTAGGAAACAATGAAATATGATACTATTTCAGCTCATAGTTTCAAGTTCTAGGAATAAGTTTGATGGAATAAGGGTTGATTGAAACTTAAGGGAGTTGGAACTCCCTCATCCAAGGTCTTTCATTTTATTCTAAGAGTTCATGTGGAATATTTTGAAAGTTATTAGGTTCAAAAACCCTATTATCTAGATTTTCCAATTCAATTTTTTTCTTCTTTCTTAGAGTAGTGAGATGCTTATCAATTTCTAAATTCAGGGGATCTAGACTACCAGAAGATTCTCTCGTGGTCATGCAATGTGTAACAACAATGGAATTCAGCATAACTATTCAAAGTAGAAAACAATACAACTAAACAAGAACAAAATTAACAGCTAATTGAAAGTATAGTAACAACAACACAAATTGATAGAACTATTTTTTTAACAGTTTTCAAATGTTTCAAATTTTTTGGTGTTTTTATGTGATTTTTAAAGTTTTTTTATAAATGTAATGAATCATGCCTTCCATGGAAACGATGCCAAAAACTTGACATGACCGTCGTTGAATCCAGTAAAAGTTTAGAATTTATGTTTTCCTACAAACTATTATATAGTTGTGAGTTGGGTCAAACCCATATGGAAGATAAAATTGACCAAAACTTTTTTATTTTTTTTAAAAACACCCCACTATTGTCAGCAATGAGGGGACTTACACACACCCGCCGTGGGTGTGGTAAAACAATTTTATTTAAATTACCTAAATATAGTCTAGTGATTCTTCCTAGGAATTATCTTGATGAGAAGTGCATACAAAATAGTTTGTCACTTTTTAATTAGAGAAAACGTTAGGTGTTTTTGAAATTTTTTGGTTTTGAAATCTAAGAGAGAAACAGAAAAAAGAAGAAATTAAAGAAGAGATTCAAGAAAAATATGAAATTAAAGGGATTTAAAAACTATTTTATGATATGGGTGATCAAGTTGGGGTAATTTTTATAATTGTAATACTATCCTTGTTCCATTTTATTCAATCCTCTTCTGCTAAGTTGATTTAAGTGAGATTCCACAATTACTTCAACTCACTTATTTGGTTAAATGGTTATGATAAGAATAAACCTTAAAAAAATTCTATTTTGATCTATACTCCTTTAGGTGTGTGATAGAGTTTTAGTGAATACCCCCAATTATCTTATGCAATTCACAATCAGATATTGTTTATCCAAATAATCATGAATGTTCACCACCCCTCCCACACGTACCAGCGATCGCCAAATACTTCACCACTAAGCCCTGATCTTATTCTATATAATATATACTAGAACCTAATGGAGGGAGAAAAATGATCATTTATCAATGTAATAATAACAATAGAATATAAAATCAAATACAATCTCATAACATAATAAATATTGTTATTAGAATTTGAAAACAACTTCACAGAAGAGAGATAGTTTTTATTCAATCAAATATAAGAACTCAAAGCATTAAAAATATAAAAACTTCCCTCCCAAAATCACCTTATATGTTTACCCCACCATGGTAAGGGTAATTGAGAATAATGAGGAAGATTAAGGCATTATAAAAATAAGAATAATAAAAAAGTGAAAAGAAAGAACAAAGTTTTTCTCCTCCAGAATTTGTCCGCTAGAATGATAGCTTCGGTTCTCCCACCTCCTAGATGAATCATGTAGAGGTACCTTATTATAAAATGTTGGAAATTGAGTTTTCCATATAACCATGAAATTTTAGTGCCTTTTATGTCGTGTCAATGAAGTTATGGCCACCTAAATTCAACTCAGTTTTTCTTGCCGCCAAACACTATTCTCCAACCCTAATTTTACTGGTGAAATGGAGGCTTTAATGAACGAATTTATCCTTGATATTTGGTGATCATCTGAAACTTTTCTTAAGATATCAAAAACATCTAGAACCACTTAATTTTAAGGTTAGTGGTCTGATATATTCTTCTTTTAATGAGGTATGGTCCATTCTTCCGACCAGAAAAACTTTTCACATTAAGAGAAATGTTTGGGCATGTGGACTTTTGATTAGATCTTGTAACAGAATAAGAATTTGTATCCCAAAGACAGATACAACCTAAAAAAACGAATCACACAATTTGGTTCATAATAGTAAAAGTTATTCCCAAAAAACAGATGGTCCAGGAAACTATCAATTTCCAAATTTAACAAATTTTGACATTTAATCTCTAGACTAATCAAAAATCATAAAATGATGTAAATAAACTCAAATCAATTAATTGTAAGGAATTAAATCATTTCAAAACATATTAATTATTCTGAAAATATTATCTCTATCAATTCCCCCACACTTATTTCTTGGACTCCTGGACAAGTAAAACTCAAAATCAAATCATAGCAAATTTAAAACACACATCCATGAGATCCACTAATTTAACAACAAGAAAAAAAGATATCATGACTCCTCAAAAATGATTATTTCAAGTTCTTAATTTTATATAATTCAATATATTTACTCTTAATTTCTTCTCCCATGCTCGTAAAACACTTACCTCACTTTCATTTTCTCTCATCACACAAATTTCAAATTTTCAATAATGTCTTTTTCATCAAATACTCATGCAAGGGTCACCATTAGTTTGATAAATTCCTACATCTCCATCCTATATAAGTCAAGTACATATATTTATCAGAAGGAATTCTCAGGGTTGTTTTGGGGCTTTCAGTTGGTAATATTTTGATGTGAAAAATTCTGAAGAAAAATAAGGAGTGCTTGACTCTTTTTGAAGAAAAAAATGCATTATTCTAATTTTTACTCAAGTATGGTCTCCTCCTCATTCCCCTTAGTAGTAAATCAGATCCATTAGCATGAAAAATCAGTGAAATTTCACACCATTCATCATTTCATCCACAATAGTTTCAATCATCTCAAATGTGATTTTTCTTGAAATCTCCAGATAAGCACAACTTTTTTTTCATTAGAAGCTCTAGAAAGGAATAACTTCTCACACATGAAAGATCCAGAAAAGGAAAAAATTTCAAAAGAATGATTTTTTTCATCAAAAATAACATATCTTAAATGTTTTATTTTCCACCCAATGTATCTCTAAATGAGGAAGAAAAAAAACAAGTCAACCTCTCCCCACAATTAAGTTCAACTAGATTATTGAATTTCACTTCAAGAGCAGGTTGGATAGGGAAAATTGGATTGTAATGTGGATAACCTAACAAGATGTTTGTGGCTTCTATAGGCCACAAGGATTAAATGTACAAGGCGGGCCATTATAAAAAATATTCATATGAAATAGGGGATTTAATACCAAATAAATTCCCCAATCATTTAAAACACATGTACCTCAAACCCTCAAGTTTTGATAGGAATAAATCAAATTATAGTTAAATTAAGAATGGTATGGTTCTCTCAAGAAGTGAGGTGAATGAAAAGAATATGAAAATTAGGTTCATAATCCTTACAAAAAAGTGATTTCAAATATAAAGATAGTGAGATATGGCATGAGATTTAAAATTTAGAGTACTTTTCATGAAATTTATAAACAATTGAACTTGAAACAAAGTCATTTTTAACATTCATTAAAGCTCAGTTTCATGGAATAAATTTTTTCACTCATAAAAATGGGTTTCAAAAATGGATATGAGAATCATTTCAGCTCAAAAGTTCTCAAAAACAATTTTTTTTTGAAAAAAACACAAATTTAAACAAAAATTTCTCACAAAAAGAGAGAAAAAAACAATTGAAATTACTAAACTAAAATGGTTCCCTCCCCCACACTTAAATGGTGCAGTGTCCTCAATGCATTCAATTAGATTTAATATGCAATTATATTTTAAATTTAATCATAAAAATAAAGAAAGTGGTAAGGATAGGTACAACCTAATGGATTTATTGATAATTGGGTTTGAGGAGTGTGATCTCCTCAACTGGCTCTGATGGTATGGTGCCAAGGAATTTCTTCAACCGATGTCCATTAATAGTGAATGGATTCCTCTCTCCATCCTTCACAATCTACAAAGAACCAAAAGTATATACATTAGTAACTATAAATAGACCTTCCCATCTAGAATGGAGTTTACCTCGCATCAACTTGAGTCTTGAGTTGAATAATAGAATTGTGTATCCAGGATGGAAGTCTTTTAGTTTGATCAGCTTGTCATGAGTCACTCTTGTTCTCTATTTATTGATCCTAGAATTTTCAAAAGATCCCCTTCTAATTTCTTTTATCTCTTGTAACTGTAATCTTCTCTCCTTCCCAACACTTTCAAGATCCATATTTATCTTCCTCACAGGCCAGTATGCCTTATGTTCCAATTCCACAGGTAGGTGATAACTTTTCCCATAAATAAACCCATATGGACTCATTACAATCAGGGTTTTGTAGGTTGTACTGTAATCCCATAATGTGTATTCTAAACTTTGTCTCCAATCCTTCCTATTTAGATTAACAATATTTTCTAAAATTCCTTTTATTTTCCTATTAGACACTTCAGATTGACCATTAGTTTGTGGATAATAGGGAGTTGCTGTTTTATGATGCACCCCATATTTATTCAACAATGCCTCCATTATCCTATTGAAAAAGTGAGTCCCTTGATGACTAATGATTTCTCTAGGCACTCCAAACAAAATCATAAACAACGTTATCATCGTCAGTCCTGGTGGATTTTGCTTCCACCCATTTGGAAACATAATCAACTGCAAGAAAGATATAATAATTTCCAAATGACATTGGGAAAGGGCCCATAAAATCTATTCTCTAGACTTCAAATTTTTTTAAAAAAATATGTGGCTATTGGGGAATTTCTTTTCTCTTTGAAATATTTCTAGAACACTAATATTTTTCACACCTTTTACAAAATTCATGAGCATATTTAAAAAGGCTGGGCCTATAAACTCAAGATTCTAAAAACTTACTTGCTGTCCTTTGATGTCCAAAGTGGCATCCACAAGATAATGTGTGAAAAAACTCAAAGACATAATTAATTTCACTTTTAGGAAAACATCTTCTTATTACTTGGACATTACAAATCTTCTAAAGAAATAGATCATCCCAAATGTAATATTTAGAATCAGATTTCATCTTTTGAATTTGGTGGGAATGTAAATGAGATGGGACTTGATATGATACCAGATAATTGACCATATTAGCATACCATGGAACTTTACTGTTGATGATATAGAGTTTTTCTCCAATAATCTCATCATTAAGTGGGTTCTGGTTTGGAATTTCTCCTTCAACGGTGTGGGGTAGTGACTTAGATGATCAAACACCTGATTTTTAGTTCCATTTTATCTTTAATTTCCAAATTGAAATCTTGTAAGAGTATCATCCATCTCACTATCCTTGGATTTGCATCTTCCATTTTCATTAAATACAAGAGTGTTGCATGATCATAAAAAACAACAACTTTAGTGCCAAGAAGATATGATCAGAATTTATCTAGTGTAAATACAAATAAAAGGAACTCCTTATCGGTGGTTGTATGATTTATTTGTGTGGAATCCAAGTTCCTTGATGCATAGGATATGACTTGAGTCTTTTTTTCAATTCTTTGTGACAAAGCAGCTCCCACTTCTTGGTTGGATTCATCACAAATAAACTCAAAAGGGTACTCCCTGTTGGGTGGTTGTATTATTGGAGGTGTGATAAACCTTTGCTTCAGTTCATCAAATGAATTTCTACATGCATAATAAATATTAATTTTAACTTATTTTAGTAGTAATATTGAGAGAGGGAGATAAATCTTACTAAAATATTTGATAAATCTTCTGTAAAATCCTGAATTTCCTAAAAAGGATCTAACATGTTTTAAACAAGTTGGATATGGAAAGGAATTTATTACTTCAAATTTTGATTTATAAACCTCTATCCATTTTTGTGAAATTATTTTCCCCAACACTATTCCATTTTCAACCATGAAATGATATTTTTCAAAATTTAAGACAAGATTCTTTTGAATGCATATTTTCAAAACTTTTTCCAAATTTCCTAAGCAATGATAAAATTAATTACCAAAAACTATGAAATCATCAAGAAATAACTCCAGGTAGTCCTCAATATGATCTAAGAAAATAATCACCATACTGTTGGAACCAGGTTCTTCAAAGCATGATTTGGTGTATGGTTTGTGTTTGTTGTCAATCCTCAGTGGAAGTTCAGGGTGTGAACCAACAAAGCGATCATACCGTTCAGGAAGAAAACAGTAGTGAAGGTGGCGCTGTTTCCCAGTGTTTGCCAAATTTTTGGCCCTGAAAATCCGTAAATAAAGTAAAGTGTTTTTGGCAAAGATACTTGCGCGCCGAGCTCTTGGAGGATGAAAGACTTGCGCGCCATATGTTTTTGAGGATCAGAACATCACAATTTGGCTAAGTAAAGAAGGTCGCGCAAGTGTTGGTTGGGTCGCACAAGTAACTTGCGCGACAGAGGATCTGGAGACAGGACTTGCGCGCCGTCTAGGGACTTGCGCGCCGCCGCGCAGGGGGTCCAGTTTGCCTATAAATACTGGACCACCCCTCCTCATTTCCTACGGAGTTCAAGGTAGAGAGATTGTTCGAGCTCTCTTCGCGCAGGTGGTTGAGTCGCGCAGGTGGTTGTTTTGTCGCGCAAGTAGAGCTTGCGCGCCGGTGTTTGGCTGTTCTCCCAAGGAAGTTTGGAAGAGAAAGGAAGTGGATCACGCAAGTATTTAGTTCAAGAAGGCAGTGTCGCGCAGGTGCTTCAGTGACACTTGCGCGCCATTTTAGTCTTGCGCGCCTGAGACTTGCGCGCCGCCGGGAGACTTGCGCTCCGGGCTTGAAAAGGAGACCTAGACACTATTGAAGCACGCATGCCTTGCTGGAGCTGCACGAAAGCCGATAAACTACTCGGTTCATTCAAGGAAAAGTGATATTCTTCTTCTGGTGAGAATCGGACTTCAATAGAGCATCTACATTCAACAAAGGATGCACTCTTATGCAAATGAAGAAGAGACCTACACGTCTATAAACTGAGTGGGACTTCACCAACGGCAGTGAGCCAGGGGGAGTCAACGGGAGTGACCCGAGGGACGCAGTGAGTTATCCCTGAACTTTTGTAAAGGCAGTGATCCTGGGACAGAGTGTCTGTACCCGAACTTTTGTATCCGCAGCTAGTGAATCATAGTGGATTTAGGTACGACCGGCAACCTGTCGGCGTATGCTCCTTGGACGTAGCCCTTAGTGGTGAACCAAGTAAAAATGATTGTGTCTTCTGTGTGCATGTGAATGTTTTCATTTTGACCGTAATCATCATACAGGTTCAACAAGTTCCTACCAACGTGGGAACAAGATCCAACAAATTAAAAGAAAAAGTGGTCACCCTGATTCACCCCTCCCCTCTCAGGGTGTCCCAGGGTCCTTCAAGTGGTATCAGAGGGTAAAGGTTGCTGGCGTTGAATCTGACCTTCTTCGTCATGGAAAACGCGATCAATGTCAGGGGAGTCCCTCACTTCGATGGAAGCAATTTCCAGATCTGGAAGAACAGAATGAGATCTCATCTAAGATCTCTTGGAATGGAAGTTCTTTTTTCTACTATGCAAGGAATAAATGTCACTGATCCAACAGGTCTGGCTATGACTGAAACAGACAGGAAACTTCTTGATGCAGATGCCAAAGCACAGAATGCTCTCACTGCTGCCCTTTCTGATCAGATTTACCTGAAGGTGATGAATTGCACCTCAGCAAAATCTATGTGGGATAAACTTGAGAATATTTATGAAGGTGATAGCAAAGTGAAGGAGGCGAAACTACAAGTGCTACACAATCGGTTTGATGATCTGAAGATGCATCCAGACGAGAATGCAGACTCTTTCTTCAATCGAATTACTGAAGTTGTTGGAGCAATTCGGGGTCTAGGCGAAGAAATCAAAGACATTGATATTGTAAAGAAAATATTAAGAAGACTTCCACCTCTGTATAATGCGAAGGTGTCAGCTCTTGAGGAAAGAGATCTTTCCAAACTTTCTCTAGATGACTTACTGAGCAGTTTGGTAGCATATGAAATGAGAGTCAAACCAGAAGATGCTACGACTCGGGTGAGCAAGGAAATGGCATTCAAGGCCATGGATAAATTGAAAATCTCCAAGGATAGTAGCGGTGATGATGACGAAGAGAAAGAAATTCTTTCTCTCATTGCAAAGAAGTTCCAGAAGGGGAAAGGGAAATTCAAAGGGAAGTTACCTCTCGCATGCTTCCATTGTGGAAAAGTTGGGCATATTGCCTCTCAGTGCTTGAAGAATATCAATGATGATGACAATGAAGATGAAAACTTCAAGAAGCCTCAAAGAAGGTTCTTCAAAAAGGGAGACTTCAAATCTGGTAAGAAAATGCAAAGGAAGAGTTTTGTCTGTGAAGAGGAAGAAGATGACAATAAATTCTGTGATGAAGAAGAACCAGAATTCAAAACTGGGAACCATGCTTCTATGATGGCCACTGTTGAAAAGTCAGAAGATACTGATGGTGAAAAACAACTGAGAACTTGTGTAGATCCTGAGGTGCAACTTAAGGATGCAGTTAGTAAGCTTAAGATTAAATGTAAGAGCTGCAATAAGTGGAAATCAATTGTAGAAGAATCAACTGAATATGTTGATCAACTTGAAGCTGAAATTGAACGACTGGAAGAATTTGTGAAGGTACAGTCTAAAATAATTGAAAGCAATGATGATGCAGTTGATCTGAAGCTGAGAATTGAAGAGCAAGCAAAGGTCATCAATGACCTCACATCCAGACTGGATGAAAAATCCAAGACTGTTGAGGGTCTTGAGGAGGAAGTAGTTACTCTGAGGAGTAAAATGGAGACAGAATCAGTTCCAAAAGAATCGAGGAAGAAAATACAGTTCGGAAGATTCTCAGATGCAGAATTACTTGCAAGAGCCAAGTGTGGTTCAGATGGGGTTGGAAAAGTCTTGAGTGATCAAAGACCTGCTTGCATGGGAAAGAGTGGAATTGGCTGTGAGGCTGAGTCATCAACTGCTGGAAGTGAAAAGATCCAAAAGAAAGATAAGATGAAAGTTGAACATGTTGAAATGTTACCTAGAGTTCTGAAAAAGGAACCCTCAATCCAAACTAAAAGGAGACCTGAAAATTATCCTCAAACTTTCAAAAATGGCAGACAGTCTTACTATTCTCCCAAGGAAGAAGCTATAAGGAAAAATTCAAGTGAGAAGACATTTCTTCTCATGAAGTGTCAGTTCTGTGGCTATTTGGGCCATACCATGTCCTATTGTGAAGAGGCAAGAAGCTATCTGAATGGAGAAGATATAGATGCTCAACAAAGGAGAACAATTTCATATCCTAATTCTTATAGAAGAAATAATTTCTATGGATATTGTTTTCATTGTTCTAACTTTGGTCATAAGGCCATTAATTGCAGGCAGAGAAGGGACATTGACACCTCATACAGAAGTTCCAGACATGTGAAGTCTCGTCAGCAAGACGATGTTTCTCTTTCAAACAGGTTCTCACCTCTTAAAGAAGACTTTGACTATGAAGAACCTGGGTTTGCGGAAGAGATAGTTGAAAGGCCATCAGTTCTATATACTCAATCTAATGTCTCATGGAAGGAAAGGAGGAAGATTGAGAAATCAAACCTTGCAGAGGTAGCTCTCAAAGCTACAAAGAACAACAGTACCTGGATTCTAGATAGCGGTTGCTCATCTCATATGACAGGTAATGCCGGTCTACTAACAAATATCATAAAGAATGTTGATGGTACAGTAAGATTTGGTAATGATGGGGCTCTGAAAATCAAAGGGAGTGGAAGTACCAAATTAGCTAATGGAGAACTAAAGAAGACTGAAGTCCTTTACGTAGATGGCCTACGTCATAATCTCCTCAGCGTGAGTCAACTCTGTGACTCAGGACTGGTTGTTACTTTTAATCAGAAAGGCTGCACTATCAAGGGAAAAACTGGCAATTCTCTCATGAAGGGATGCAGAACAGAAGGAAACTTGTATCAGGTTGATAGTGAAGAGAATGTATGTTACATGACTGTTGAAGAAGAAAACAATCTGTGGCATCGGAGATTGGGACACATCAATCAACAAGACATGGAGAAAATATCAAAATTGAGAATTGTCATGGACATTCCCAACCTGAAGCGTGAGCGTGAAAAATCCTGTGATGCTTGTATTCGTGGGAAGTTGGTCTGCAGTTCATATCGGCCAAAGAAGAAAAAGGCATCTCACCTTCTTGATCTGATTCATACAGATGTTTGTGGTCCAATAAATGTTGCCGGAACTCATGGAGAAAGGTACTTTGTCCTTTTCATAGATGATTACAGTCGAATGGCATGTGTGATGGTCATTCACCGGAAACGACAGGTCCTTGACTGCATGAAAACATATCGGCGAATCGCCGAGAATGATACTGGACGAACAATCAAAGTGTTGCGATCTGACAATGGAGGAGAATACACGTCCATTGAATTTGAAAATTATCTGGAGAAGCATGGGATACAACATGAGGTAGCTGCTGTGAGAACTCCACAACAAACTGGAGTTGTTCAACGAAGGAATCGACAGGTGAACAACATGGCACGAACTATGCTGATTGAGAGTCGTATTCCACGACATTACTGGAAAGAGGCTGTTCAAGCTGCAGTGTACATTCAGAATCGAACAGGACTTTATATGGGTGAGACGAAGACACCATATGAATTGTGGCATGGACGGAAGCCTTCTCTAAAATACTTTCGTGTTTTTGGAAGTAAGTGCTTCATCAGGAACAAAGAAGGAAATCAGGGGAAATATGGTGACAACGCAGATGAAGGAATCTTCCTCGGTTACTCAATGAACAGAAAAGCCTAAAAATGTTTCAACAATCATTTGGGAAGGATTGTGGAAAGCAATGATGTTAAGATAATTGAAGAGAAAACCACAAATGCTTCACGGACGTCATATGCTGATGTGATAGAAAGTCATGAAGAATGTGGACATGAAGAAACTACAAATGCAGAAATAGAGGAAGCTGTTCAAAACACTCATCAATCACATAATTATGTTGACTCAGAAGAAGAATCTGAAGAAGAAACTATGGCTGAAGAGAATACTACTGAACCTCGCAGGAGAAATCGAAGAGCTGAGATTGATCCATCCAACATAATTGGGGATAGGAGTGCACCCACACAAACCAGAAGGATGAGGAATACCACGCAATCTGCATTTCTATCAGTTGTAGAGCCATCCTCATTCGAAGAAGCTGCAAAAGATGAATCTTGGGTGAAAGCCATGAATGATGAATTAGATCAGATTGATAAGAATCAGACATGGGATCTTGTACAGAGACCTGAAGGTCACAATGTGATTGGTACCAAATGGATTTTCAAAAATAAGTTTGATGAGCATGGAAGTGTTATCAGAAACAAGGCACGACTGGTATGTAAAGGATACTCCCATATTGAAGGTATTGATGTTGAAGAAACCTTTGCTCCAGTTGCTAGACTGGAATCAATCAGGCTTTTCCTTGCCATGGCACTCCAAAGAGGATATAAAGTATATCAAATGGATGTTAAGACATCATTCTTGAATGGTGTACTTGAAGAAGAAGTCTACATTGAACAACCGGTGGGGTTTGTCTTGGGTACCGATGAAACAAAGGTCTGCAAACTAAAGAAAGCTCTATATGGTTTGAAGCAGGCACCACGGGCATGGTACTCACGGCTAGATTCATATCTCAAGAAGTTGGAATTCAAAAGAGGAGGAGTTGATCACAATCTCTATGTGAAGAATTCTCCAAAAGATCAGTTCATGGTTCTTGTCTACGTTGATGATATCATTTTTGGTGGCAGCAGGCAGAAATCAGTGGATGAATTTTCCAACCACATGAAATCAGAATTTGAAATGTCTATGATTGGGGAGCTCACATATTTCTTGGGGTTTCAAGTAATTCAAAAGGAGGAATACACTTTCATTTCTCAAGAAAAATATGCAAGAGAGTTGCTGAAGAAGTTCAATATGCAAGACTCCAAACCAATGTCAACTCCGATTCCTGTTGGAACTAAACTTGGAAAGCATGAGGATGGGAACTCTGTTGATCCCACCATGTACAGGAGGATCATTGGAAGCCTACTGTATCTGACAGCGACAAGGCCAGATATTGTCTTTGCAACATGCCTTGCAGCCCGCTTTCAGAGTAATCCAAAGGAGGAACATATGTCAGCAGTAAAAAGAATCATGAGGTATATTCAAGGCACACATAACTTCGGGTTATTTTTTGCTGCAGGCAGGGACAGTGAATTATCAGCGTTTTCTGATGCTGACTGGGCTGGGGATGTAGTAGACAGAAAGTCCACTAGTGGTGGAGCTTTCTATATTGGGCATAAATGTGTTGGCTGGTTGAGCAAGAAGCAAGAAAGTACTTCTCTTAGTACTGCTGAAGCTGAATATATCTCCGCCACAAAAGCATGCACTCAACTTCTTTGGATGAAGCAGCAGCTAACAGATATTGGTGATAAGGTGCAGCAACCAATGGTGATTTATTGTGATAACAAAAGTGCAATTGATCTTACGAAGAATCCGGTTCAGCATTCTCGTACAAAACATATTGAAATACGGTATCATTTTATCAAAGAAAAGGTTGAACAAGGCGTGATTAAAATGGATCATGTTGGAACTAATGAGCAAGTGGCTGATATCCTAACCAAGCCATTGTCCGCAGCTGTGTTCGAGAAGCATCGGTTGAACCTCGGTGTTCGACCACCTCCTACTGCATAAGGAGGCTCCGGAAGTCCCCTCTCCCCGTTTGTTTTAACTGTTTTTATCTGTTTATGGCTGTGATGCAGGTTTATGGGGGAGATACTATCCAGGGGGAGTATGGCTTGAGCTGAACGTTGAACAAACTTTTCGGTCCTTGGTTTTATTGTCAATGGGGGAGAAAGGAATAAATTCAAGGCAAGAAATTCTTCTGTGATGAGAAGTGTAAGCTTGTGATGAGAAGTTTAATAAGGATAACATCGGGATGGAGAATTTCGTGTACGATTTCAACACACACATCGGGATGGAGAATTTCGTGTACGATTTCAACACACTCCAATTCAAGCTTTCTCTCTTGTTTTCTACACCGAGCATTGCTCACGTAGACTTAGAGTGTTAGCTGAGTTGATTCTTGCGTTTTGGATTTGCTCATGGTTGGAGATCTATTGAATTTATTCTGATTGCCAACAAACCCAAAGGGGGAGATTGTTGGAACCAGTTTCTTCAAAGCATGATTTGGTGTATGGTTTGTGTTTGTTGTCAATCCTCAGTGGAAGTTCAGGGTGTGAACCAACAAAGCGATCATACCGTTCAGGAAGAAAACAGTAGTGAAGGTGGCGCTGTTTCCCAGTGTTTGCCAAATTTTTGGCCCTGAAAATCCGTAAATAAAGTAAAGTGTTTTTGGCAAAGATACTTGCGCGCCGAGCTCTTGGAGGATGAAAGACTTGCACGCCATATGTTTTTGAGGATCAGAACATCACAATTTGGCTAAGTAAAGAAGGTCGCGCAAGTGTTGGTTGGGTCGCGCAAGTAACTTGCGCGACAGAGGATCTGGAGACAGGAGTTGCGCGCCGTCTAGGGACTTGCGCGCCGCCGCGCAGGGGGTCCAGTTTGCCTATAAATACTGGACCACCCCTCCTCATTTCCTACGGAGTTCAAGGTCGAGAGATTGTTCGAGCTCTCGTCGCGCAGGTGGTTGAGTCGCGCAGGTGGTTGTTTTGTCGCGCAAGTAGAGCTTGCGCGCCGGTGTTTGGCTGTTCTCCCAAGGCAGTTTGGAAGATAAAGGAAGTGGATCGCGCAAGTATTTAGTTCAAGAAGGCAGTGTCGCGCAGGTGCTTCAGTGACACTTGCGCGCCATTTTAGTCTTGCGCGCCTGAGACTTGCGCGCCGCCGGGAGACTTGCGCGCCGGGCTTGAAAAGGAGACCTAGACACTATTGAAGCACGCATGCCTTGCTGGAGCTGCACGAAAGCCGATAAACTACTCGGTTCATTCAAGGAAAAGTGATATTCTTCTTCTGGTGAGAATCGGACTTCAATAGAGCATCTACATTCAACAAAGGATGCACTCTTATGCAAATGAAGAAGAGACCTACACGTCTATAAACTGAGTGGGACTTCACCAACGGCAGTGAGCCAGGGGGAGTCAACGGGAGTGACCCGAGGGACGCAGTGAGTTATCCCTGAACTTTTGTAAAGGCAGTGAGCCTGGGACAGAGTGTCTGTACCCGAACTTTTGTATCCGCAGCTAGTGAATCATAGTGGATTTAGGTACGACCGGCAACCTGTCGGCGTATGCTCCTTGGACGTAGCCCTTAGTGGTGAACCAAGTAAAAATGACTGTGTCTTCTGTGTGCATGTGAATGTTTTCATTTTGACCGTAATCATCATACAGGTTCAACAAGTTCCTACCAACGTGGGAACAAGATCCAACAAATTAAAAGAAAAAGTGGTCACCCTGATTCACCCCTCCCCTCTCAGGGTGTCCCAGGGTCCTTCACATACACCATTGAAATGTACCTGGGGAGTTTCATAGCCCAAAAGAAATCCTTTTGTAGGTGAATGTACCAAATGGATAGGTGAAGGTCATTTTCTCCTGGTCTTTTGGTGTGATCAGTACCTGAAATTATCCTGAGAATCCATCTAAAAAATAGTAATGGGTTTTTTATAGCTAACATTTCTAGAATTTTATCGATGAATGGAATGGAGAATTGGTCTTTTCAGGTAACTTGATTTATCTTCTTGTAATCTATACAAACTCTCCAGTTATTTTTAACTCTCATAGGGATCAATTAATTTCTTTCATTTTTGACAGTTGTTAGGCCAGTTTTCTTTGGGACTACATGAATGGGGTTGACCCATTGAGATTCAAAGATTGGGAAAATTATGTCAGCTGCTAGAAATTTCTCTATCTCTTTGTTAACAACCTCCATGATTGTGGGATTGAGTCTTCTCTAAGGTTGTCTAACTGGTTGGGAATCACTTTCTAAAAATATTCTATGAGAGCAGACCTTGGGATTGATTCTGGGTATATCACCTAAAATCCATCCTATAGGTTGGACATTTCTTTTGAGTAGGTCAATTAGAGTTTCCTCTTGTGAATAAAATAGGTTATTGGCAATTATTAATAAAAATTTCTCTCCTTCCATTAGGTAAGAATACTTCAAATCACTTGGAAATGTCTTAAGTTACAGACATGGGGGTTATTCAAAAGATGACATTAAATTAAGGTATCTTAGTCTTAAGACTGGAATATCTGGTATCATCTCATTTTATTTTAATAAATCATCAGAAAAGTAAGATTTTACCTCATTCTCTAACATGGGATTAGGATTTTCAGGTTCCTGGGAATTGGAATTTTAAAATGAAAAATGTTATCCTAATGATAATAAGTCAAGAAGCATACCTGAATTTTCAATTGGTTCTATAACTTCTTCATGGGAGATCACATAAAGTGATTGATTACTGGAAGGATGTTTCATTGCATCAATAATATTGAAGTGTACTATACTATCTCTAAGTTAAATTGTGAGTGTTCCTTGATGAACATTGATGACAATCCTTGATTTTTTTTGGAAGGGTCTCCCCAAGATGATGGGAGAGTGGCCTGGTGCTCTGCCTTCTTCCATGGTAAGGGCATAAAAGTCTGTTGGAAAGATCAATCCACTTACTCCAATGAGTACATCTTCTACAACTCCATCTGGGAAAATGGTGGATCTGTTTTCTAATTGGTTCACCGCTCAAGTTGGTTTTAGTTCTCTGATCTGTAAGGATGAAAATATCGAGTGAGCCATAACATTTATTGAAGCTCTTAGATCACATAGTGTTTTAGTAAAATTTAAAGACCCAATAGTGTAGGGAATAGATAATGTCCCTGAATCTTGACATTTTTTGATATCATTTGTGTGATCAGTACTGAAACACTTCTTCATAAGCTGATCATCTCATTTCCATCCAATAGCCTTTATTTTGTGCACAACTCCTTTAATTTTTTTTTCATAATTAGGGATTGGTTTGATTTCATCTAGTAGTGGGATATTGATCTCAACTTTATGAAAAGTTTCATGAATTTCCTTTTTAAGTATGTATTCCTAAACTTTCTTTGATTTAACTAATTCATATGGTAATGATGCTTGGATATCCCTTTTCTCCCTTTGTTGTTTTTGCAAAGGTGTTTCTAGAATTTCCTTTCTAAACCTGATTCTTTCTCCTTTTTTGTTCTGGTATCCTTATTTTGGATGGATGTGCTTTACTTCAGTAGGTTTCTTAGAATCATCATCCTCACTTTGTTTAGATTACATGAGATCTTTTCCACTTCATGTTGTAATGACGCTCACACTTTCCTTAGGATTTGGAATTGTTTGTGCTGGGAGTTTGCCTTGATTTTTGGTTAGAATATCCATAAGGCTGTTAAATTTATTATCTAAATTTTTCACTGTATTCTTTAGATATTCAATATCCATTTCTTGGTGGTTCTTATAAGAAATTGTTGAAGGTTGTTCATATGTTTTCTACTGGTATGGAAGTTTATAGGGTTTCTGGAATGGTTGAGGATTCTAGTATTGCTGCTGCTGGAATGGAGGTTGATTTTGGTATTGATTTTGAAAAGGAGGTCTATCCTGGTTATGTATAAATCCATATCCTTGTTGGGGTTGAAATGGTTGATTTGACTGGTTTTTTATTTCTTAATAGGTAGCAGCACAAATTTTAGTCCCCAACACTTCTAGACATTGATCAGTGTAATGATAACTAGAAGAGTATAAACCACATATCAAATTCGGGCCTTGTTGCTCCTTCACTTTCTTCACAGCAAGTTGTCTCATCACAATAGTAATTTCCTTAAGTGTTGCTTCAAGTAAGGGTGAGGATGAAACAAAATTTATTACCTCATGGATGCCTTTATTGTTCATACCTCTAGTTCCGAATTGTTGTGAGCTTTGCACAATCTTTTCAATTAGGCCTCTTACATATGCTGGTGACTTGTCAATCAAGGCTCCTCTAGATGAGGTGTCTAGTAAATTACGATCATTTTTAAGAAATACTTGGTATAAGAACACAAGGAATTGGTTCTCTTCCATTTCTTGGTGTGGACATCTTGCACATAGTTTCTTGAAACATTACCAATATTCATAGAGAGTCTCTCCAGTCGATTGATGTATGACATAAATCTATTTTTTAATTACTATGATCCTAGATGTAGGGAATAATCTCAGCAAGAAGATTATTTTTAGATCTTCCCAATCATTTATATCCCCTATTTGGATATTGTACAACCATTATTTTTTTTCTCCATCATGTGAGAAGGGGAATTCCCTCCACTTTACTTGCTCTTCTGCGACTCCTCGAGGTTTGATGTTGGAGCAGACATAGGTAAACTTTTGGATGTGTCGATTTGGGTCTTCACCTGCAAGACCATGAAATTTTGGTAGCACTTGAATCATATTAATGCATAGTTAAAAATAATTTTCTATTGTAGGGATAGTGAGTTGGTTATTTTGATTAGAAAATTGAGGTACGCAAAGATTACACAGAGTTTGGTTGGGATTACTAGCCATTATTGTAGGTTTAGAGTGACCACTAAAATTATCGCTTGAATATGTGAGGTTTATTTATTCAAAATATTTTTGAATTTTTTTTCTCAATTGGGTTATTGTACAATCAATTTTAGGATCAAATTCAATTAAAGGGTTATTTGAACTACGGGTCATTCAATATTTTTTTTAGTTTTTGTGTTCTGAGGCACTTCTTCCCCAGAAACAGTGCTAAGTTTGATGCACACCTATCATGGGAGTGGCAAATTTTTTTTTATTTAAATTACCTAAATATAGTATAGTTATTCTTCCTAGGTAGACTCCCAATTAGTAGTACACACAAAATAGTTTGTCACTTTTTAATTAGAGAAAAAGTTAGGTGTTTTTGAAATTGTTTGGTTATGAAATCAAAAAGAGAAATAGAAAAAAAAGAAATTAAGGAAGAGATTCAAGACAAATATGGAATGAAAGGGATTTAAAAAATATTTTATGAGATGGGTGATCAAGTTAGGGTTGGTTTTATAATTTCAATACTATCCTTATTCCATTTTATTCAATCCTCATCAGCTAAGTTGATTTAAGTGAGATTCCACAATTGCTTCAACTCACTTATTTGGTTAAATGGTTATGATAAGAATAAACCTTAACAAAATTATATTTTGTTATACACTCCTTCTGGTTCATGATAGAGTTTTAGTTAATACCCATAATTATCTCAGGCAATTCCCAATCGAGTATTGTTTATCTAAAAAATCATGAATATTCACCACCCCTCCCACACGTACTAGCGATCATCAAGTACTTCACCACTAAGACCTGATCTTATTATATAGAATATAGAACATAACCTAATGGAGGGAGAAAAATGATCATTTATCAAATAAATAATAATATCATAATATAAAATCAAATATGATCGCATAAGATAATAAATACTGTTATTAGAATTTGAAAATAACTTTGTAGAAGAGAGAGATTTTTTATTCAATAAAATGTAAGAACTCAAAGAATTAAAAATATAAAACCTTCCCTCACAAAAACACCTTATATGTTTACCCCACCATGGTAAAGGTAATTGAGAATAATGAAGAAGATTAAGGCATTAAAAAAATAAGAATAAGAAAAAAGTAAAAAAAAAGAACAGAGTTTTTCTCCTCCAGAATCCGTCTGTCAGAATGATAGCTTAGATTATCCCACCTACTAGACTAATAATGAAGAGGTACCTTCTTATAAGATGTTAGGAATTGATTTTTCCATATAACCAAGAAATTTCAGAGCCTTTGAAGTCGTTTCAAAGAAGTTATGGCCACCTAAATGTAACTCAGTTTTTATGGCCGCCAAACACTATTCCACTAACCCTACTTTGACTGGTGAAATGACAGGCTTAATGAAAGAATTTATCCTTGATATTTGGTGATAATATGAAACTTTTAGTAAGATCTATAACCCATATGAAACCAATTCATTTGAAGATTTCTAGTTCGAGATATGATTCTTTGAATAAGGTATGGTCCATTCTTCTGACCAGAAAAACTTTTAACATTGAGAGAAATGTTTGGGCATGTGTAATTTCGAATTGGATCTTGTCACATAATAATAATTTGTAGAATAAATATAGATACAACCTAAAAAAAGGAATCAATCAATTTGGTTCATAATAGTAAAAGTTATTCCTGAAAAATAGAAGGTCTATAAAACTGTCAATTTCCAGATTTAACCAATTTTGACATTTAAGATCAAAACTCACAAAAAATCATAAATTGATGTAAATAAACTCAACTTAATTATTTGGAAGGAATTAAATCATTTCAAAACATATTAATTATTATGAAAATATTATCTCAATCAGGGACTTTATATTTTTTTTACTTGTTAATATTTTTTTGTTTTTTGTTTGTATAAGGCAGAAAAGTGACACAACATTTTTTTGTGTTTTTATTTTGAACTATGATGAAACAAGAAATATTTAAAAAATGAGCAACTAAGATTTAAAATTATGATAGATAACAATCAGAATAAAATTCCTAGGAAAAACTCTATGCTATTGGTTTTGAAATATTCCTAATCACTTAAAATTCGTTGTAGTATACCACTATTAAAAAAAATGACTTACTTCCCTCACCAGGAGTTAAGTCATATAGTTTGATAAATCTAGGAGTTTTCCACTCTAAGAGAGTTCAAATGTGAATGTTTTGATTTAAAAAGTACAATAAAACAAACTCACCGTTAGTTCTGAAGTTTTTATTTTGATTTAAAAGTCTTAGAAGTTGTATCCTCAATCAAACTAGCCGAATGATTATGGAGTTTTGAAATTAAGTTCAAGTGGAACAATTTAGTTGAATGAATTTAGAACTGATATCGCTGATCAATTTTGAATACATTAAAAACAAAAAAGTGAAAAGGAAGAAAAAAACTCCAGTAAAAGTTGTAATTCCCCAAACTCGAAGGCTTAGCCAACAATCATGTTTATTATTATTATAGAAAATGAAAACATACTAGAATAGAGTACAAGAATTCAAACATGAGGGAAGAAGAGCTCCATGAATGATGCTCTTCTTTCATGCTCCTTCAACTCTAGGGCTGCCCACCAAGTCTATAGAAACTCCTCAAGGGACTTGCTTCGACGTGAGATAAGTTATCGAACATCTGGATGCTTGAATGATGGAATTAATCCTCCATTTATCCTCACTGGTCTATTTTAAATCCGCAGTCATCTACTGCATGTCACCACTACTTTACACTGACTTCAAGTATTTTTCACTTGTGCACTTCACGCATGTATTTTTTGGTGCATCACATGCCACTTTAGAAATTCCCTCATAACTAACTTCTCACGAGTTAGTTAAATGAACCTGAATGTGCTTCTGTCTCTTGAATGAACCGACACAAGAAGAACAAAACAAAACAGTTAAAACATGAAATAAAAAAATAAATATTTATAATTAAAGTTTATTATTTTATTAATAAGTATCTAAAATAATTAATAAGTTTTTAAATAATTTTATTTAACAAGTTATTTTTTTAGTACTATTAATAACTAGTAATTATATTTTAAAAATAGATTATTATTATTAATTATTTTATTTAATTTTATTAATTTATAATAATTAATGTTATTTTATTATAAACCTTATGTTATAAAAATTAATTAATTGTTAAATTATTACTTGGTTGATCGATTTAATAATTAATCATTATTAAAATTTAAGTTAAAAAGTTTTATTAATTACTAATTTATTATTATTAACTTGTTATTAATTCACTAAGTTATTTATTTATTTTGTTAAAGTTATTAAAGATAATTATAAATATTAATTTATTTATTATTTTGAAAATTAAATTATTTAATTTTTTAAAATTAATTAGATTAGTTTATTTTTATCTTATTAATAAATTTTTAAAAAATATTTTATTTTATTAATAAGTTTTATAATTTATTTTATTAATATAAATGATTTGTTTAATTTATGTTATAACTAAATAGTTATTTTATTTATATTATTTTTATTATTATTATTATCTTTAATTTTTTTTATAATTATTGTTTTTTTAAAACCACCCCCCAAATTTTCTTCTTCATGCATTAACTCAAAGGGAGGGGCTTCTTCAGCGCTGCAACCGGCTAGTTCTTCTTCCCGAAGTAGGGTAGCACCAATTTCCCACAGTGGGGGCTGTCTCTCCTAGTTAGCTACGACACAACTCCTGCCAGCTTGGTGCGATGGGTAGACCCAATGATGGCGAGGGTGGGTCCTCGATCCTTCTTCCCCTAGGAAACATGTCCAGTGGTTGAGCTCGGCTCCTCCTCCACTCGCTCCTTTCCAGATCTGACGGTGATAGAACCCTACAACGGTGATGGCATAGCCAATTCCGTGGCGTGCAGGGGAGAAGTGGTGGCTCGATTTGACTTCTTCATCTATGGAAACCGGTTCTTCAGATTCATGTCAAAATCCACAACAACTCAAAGATTTCAGACTTCCGAGCAAATCTAGGTTAGATTTGCTTTTTGTGTTAATTTGAATCTTTTTGAATGAATGAAAAGCTTCTTTCATTGAGTTTGGATTGAAGATCTAGTATGAGAGTCTTATGTCTGGTCTATAGTGGTAGATGTGGTTTGAGATGGCTGGAGAGGAGAAACCGATCGTGTATCGGTGTGAAGAGATGGGTAGGATTAGTGCAAAAGTTGTGGAAGCATCGGTATCGGTAGCTCAAAAGAACAACCGGTAGCATAGGAGGTGGAAGGGAGGGATGTGTGTCGGTGTGAGGTTGAGAGACCGATGGGGAAAAGAGGGATCAGTGAGACCGATAGTATTGGTGGCTGAAAACAAAACTGATGGGAATGAGAGACCGATGCCAATGGGACATCGTGATAAGAACCCGTGTTTTGAGCCTGTAAGACTTTGAAATTTTCTTAATTTTATTCTAGAGCAAGGCGTTCAGACGACATGTGATTCCGAGCCCCGGTGTGGCTGGAATTAAATTTTAAGTGCGTTCACACTAGACATGCCAAATAAACATAATAACTCCTAAACAGTTGCTCGGATGGAAAAAACGAGGGCACCGTTGAGTCCAGATCATGTTGTTTACCCTAGGAGGGGTATAACTTTTGCGGGCACGACCCTTCTGTGAAAAACGCCACCAGGGGTGTTTTTGTAATTTAGAGGCCCAGGGCGTGAACATTATAACTTCTGAAAGGAAGCTCAAATTAAAATTTCGAGACTACCGTTACGCTCAGAATGTGGTTTTTACCCTAGGGGTGCCTTAACCTCGACCTCGTCGAGAGTTCGGGTACAGGGCCGACTGGCGGGGGTTTAAGTGTTTTTCTATTTAAACACATCCACCCCTCCACCTTCTTCCCCCTTACTCCTCTCCCTGGAGGATTCCTCTCAATAAGCTCATCTCCTCTCCTCCACCTCTCTGGCAAGGCGCGATGACTCTGGTGGATTGTCGCGAAGCTACGGTCTACGCCCAGCGAGGTAGCCTCGTGCATTTTCAATTTTAATTCCCGCAACCCCCTTCAACTGTAATTCTTTGTGTCGAAAGGATGTCTGACCATCAAAAGAAGATCATAGACGTGTAAGGCTTGATTAAAGATCCCCAACTCCCTTTTTGGGTTGAATTTTCGAGTCTCGGGGTGTTCGGGGTGAACCCGGGAAGTTTTCTAGCAGTTTTCTCTTTTTTCCGGCGGTTCCAGCGGTGGTCCGGCGGGCTTCCAGTGGCGGTGATGGTTTCCAGGACAGCGGCGCGGTGATGGGCTCCTCAGCGCGGTGGCAGCCTCCAGGCCGCAGTGGGTTCTCATGGCATGGCAGGATCCAGGCGGTGGCGGCAGGCTCTAGACGGCGGCAGCGTTGCATGGCGCGGCGGGCTCCTGGCGGCGGCGGCCGGAGGTCGTCGGCCGGGCGGACCAGGGGTCGCGGCGCGCGAACCCTTGAGGGAACCGAGACCCGCCTTTGGCAGGTCTCTACACGGACCAGAGACCAGACATGAGAGCCGGTCAGCGGTGTGGACCGCGGGTCCGCGGCCGAGCCGGCCTGCGTGGCCCGACCTAGGCTGGGCGGACCGGCCGGACCGGGCCGGTCCAGCCCAAGGGGGTTCGTCACCTTGACTTCGGACACCCGTAACATCCACTACGGGTGTCTGTTTTATGTTATGTCTGTGACAGTGCAAACCTTGTCTCGAGACAAAGGTTTTGAGATGGTCTCGGGAATTTTCAATTCCCGAGATGGGGGTTCGGTGGCGCGACACGCTCGTTAAGTACCTCGTCGTGATTCTTCCTTCGGATGGCATGAACACATCTGGAGTCTGTTTAAGGCGCTGTCAGTGGCATTGTGACCCTGACATCAAGACAAAGTGGTCCATGGTGGTTTAAAGCATTGAATCCGGAGTTGAGGCATAGGCCCCACGGGCCGTCTTTTAAGCTGTGGGCAGCGTTTTGCGACTTTTTCATCAGATGTCAGTTCGGGACGAATGAGTAGTCGTTTTGGAGTGTTTTTCCGATAGCACCGCGATGACGTTGTTCGCTTGACCTATTTTAGGACCGATGTGTGGGCCCCACGAGATGCTTTATGGGTGTAAAGCGGTGTTGAATAACTTTTTTTTCGGGAGTCCGTTTCCAGCGAGTAAGTAGTCTATCTCTTGTGTTTTTCCACGAGGATTACAATAGTGTAATATGATTGGGCACGTGGAGCCTCTTTCGAGATCTCATTAAATGTGGAAACATGAAAGGGCATTGGATGGAGGTTTCTTTGACGCACTCTGACCCAACACACGGTCACGATGTTAGAGACACCTAGTGATGGCACTGGCAATGCAGAGTTATCGGACCAGTTCCGGGTTAACCCTCCAGTGGGGATGGGTAGTGGGTTACCCATTGAATTTAGGGTTTACCCTCGAGTGGGGATGGGCAGTGGGTTACCCATTTATTTTAGGGTTTACCCTCCAGCAGGGCTGGACAGTGGGTCACCCGACACACTTTTAGGGTTTACCATTCAGTAGGGCTAGGCAGTGGGTCACCAGACGCCCTTTTAGGGTTTCTCCTCCAGCAGGGCTGGGAGTGGGTCACCCGACGACCTTTTTGGGTTTACCCTCCAGTTGAGCCGGGTAGTGGGTTACCCAATGAATTCTTTCAAACTCAACCCATTTCAATGAGGATAGTAAGTGGCTTTGCTCCAGGATTACCAGATCGGGACTTTTGGTGGTACGGTTTAGCGATGAGGAAGCTTTGATGTGCGGGACTGTTGGGCATCAGTGATGGCTACCCTTAGAACTGTTTATGACTTACCCTGGGCTAATATTGGAGATGGATATCCCCTTACGCACTCGTTCGGGTTTCTTGTTGAGCATATATATATATATATACATATACACCCTAATTTTGTTCCCACTCCTTGGGTCCAGTTACTCTCCTTCTAAGAGGGGAGAAGACACGTAGGGTATGCCACGTGCTTTCCGTGTCTAGCTCCTCTTGGTTGGGATGAGTCTACTTCCATTCTTTTGTTGGGTTGAGCTACACACTCTGTATTGTACTCTTACTTTGTTCTTTATATCTTTTACCATTTAGTACCTCCTCTGTTGCTCCCTCGAGCTTTCAGGGCATCCTACTGAGTATCCTTATACTCACCCCTACTTGGGCTTTTCCCACACTTGGTGTTCCGTTTCAGACGATGGACAGGTTGATCAAGACTATGAAGGAGCGTAAAGGACACGAGATCTTGGGCTGTGTTCAGTGGACGTAGTAGGACCGTCAGGTAAGAGACTCAACAGATTTTCACTTTTTTTTACTTGTTTTCGGGTTGTGGAACCTTTCTGGTTGTGTGCGTGTTTTCCCCCCTTTTCTGTTCAGTATCTATCAGTACTTTTCAGCACTTTACTTTTCCTATTTAGAGGTTGATGCATGACTATGGTTGGGTTATAGTTGTTTGTCCTTTGGTTTCGTTTTTACTCTGCACTTCTGCATTGAGTGGGATGTGTGTGTGTGTATAGGTACTTAGGCAAAGATCTCCCCGAGATTATTACACCTTCGGTTCTTGTCGCCAGCCCCTGGCCTATGGAGGCAGGCTTGGGGTAGTTGCGGCTCGAGACCTGTAGGGTCGGGTCGTGAAAAACTGGTATCAAAGGTGGTTCGTTCCTTGGGGTGTTGTTCAGACGTCCCTAAAAAGGAATTGGTTGGGATTTAGGGCAATAGTTTTGATGTGTCTTGAGAGCGGGTCTCAGGCCAGGGAGTCCAGTGATGGTACGAGCGATCGACGTATCTATTCACCAGGACCCTGATAACCCACTTGTCGACTCGGCACGCTGAGACACTTGTTACAGGGAACATTAGAACATGCATCCGGTAGGATTGAGTCTTTGACTGTCCTTGTTGATTCATCTCCCCTTTGTGATTACTATTATATATATATATATGCTAATCTGATCGCGGTAATCCTTGATAATTTTCAGGATGCCCCCATGAAAACATCCAGCCAGGTTACCCTCTTTAGTTCGTGACGATGACCTGGATAGTAACGAGGCATCATTTTAGGGACCCTCACGTGATCCCTTTCCAACTAGTGCTTCAAAAGTATCCCCTCCACCTGAGGAGCGGAAATTAGTACCGACAGCACAGGCTGAGGTTGAGCGCAGGCTGAGTGCGCTCCGAGACTTTCAGCGTCAGCGACCGCAGAAGTTGCTCAGAGACCTGGATCCCCAGGCAGCGGAAGACTGGCTAGAGTCCATGGACCAAATTTTCAGGCTGGTATGGGCACCAGTGGACCAGATGGTAGCTCTAGCTGCCATCCGTTTCCACGAGACAGACAGGCGTTGGTGGGGGTTGTTTTCACAGACCCACGACGAGTCGTCTCTCATGTGGGATAGCTTCTAGTAGCTCTTCCGGGAGGAGTAATTATCCTCTTATTTATGCTCCATTCGGATTCATGATCTTTTGGGATGAAGCAGGGGGGATGACCGTGGTGCAGTACTCGGCCTGGTTTATCGATCTGACACACTAATCGCAGGATATGATCCATGAAAATTAATTTCGGGCGCAGAAGTTTGAGCATGGTCTTCGAAGGTAGATTTGTGCTAGTGTAGTGCACCTGTGCATCCCTACTTATGCCTGGGTACTAGAGCGGGATCTCGTGATGGATATATTCTTGGCCGAGGGATGCCAGCTGACAGGGCCTAGCAGTGGCCGCTCCAGAGGAGAGTCTTTAGTGACAGGCAGGCGGTAGAGAGCAGAGTCTCGGTCGAGGAGGCCCTTCCGTGAGCAGACTTAGGGGTAGGGTCGTACACCACAATGGATCCGTGGAGTACCAGGGTAGTCAGGGGAGAGCCGATGCTATGCCTGTGATGGATGGGGTCACCTAGAACAGGACTACCCGACCAGGCGTACTGAGTAGCCGTGGTAGGCAGTGGGCGTACCGCAGTGGCAGAGGCAGCGCCATGACCAGGGATCCCCCAGGCGAGGACAGGGTGGTCCTTAGGGAGGAAGTGCAGGAAGATTAGCAGGACCTAGAGGTCCGGGACGGTGTTTCAAGGTCCTTCCAGCACCACTGTTGGGCGGCCCACGCCAGGCTCAGGGAGCTGGCGGTTGGGGCCGCGGGCAGCTTCAGGCTATGGGTGTTCGTGACCACCCAACACACAAGCTGGTTCGGGGTATGCTTTGTGTTTACTCTACGCTTTCTTCGGTAGTAGTAGACACAGGCTCCAGTCACTCCTTTATATCACTTCTGTTGGTACGGGAGTTGGAGCTTCCAGTAGAGGTGATGACACCTGCACTTAGCCTCGAGGTTCCTATGGGAAGTGCCTCGTTAGTGACCTTTATCTGTAGATAGTGTGAACTATCATTCAGAGGAGGGAGTTTCATGTGGGACCTGTTCATCATCACGATGGAACCTTATGACGTCATCCTGGGCATGGATTGGCTTTCTATGGTTCACGCCCAGATTGACTGTCATCACAGACGAGTCAGAGGCATGTTTTCTGATGGGACGTGGTTCACCATCCTTGCTGAACTAGACCTCATGGCAGAGTAGATGGGTACTCTGAGCAGGAGACCCTGACCTTTTTCGCACCAGTTGGCGAGCATGGATCTCAGAGCAACAGATGCTACAGGCACCCAGATCCCTACCATTTTAGAGGAATACGTGGACTTCTTTCTCGAGGATGTCTTAGGACTACCTCAGAGGTGAGATATGGAGTTCTGCATTGACTTACAGCCGAGGACTACCTCGATATCATGTGCGGATTATCGGATGGCACCCACAGAGCTTCGGGAGCTATGACTTCAGCTGGAAGACCTTCGTGAGAAGGGATTCATCAGGCCCAGTGTGTCCCCATGGGCAGCTCCGGTTTTGTTTGTGAAAAAGGTAGATGATAGTCTGTGGCTTTGTGTGGATTATCATCACCTGAATCAGGCTAAGATAAAGAAAAAGTACCCTTGGCCGAGGATCGATGAAATCTTCGACCAGTTGAAAGGTGCAAAGTGGTTCTCCAATATTGATCTTCGATCTGGCTACCACCAGTTGCGGGTTCGTGAGGATGATATCCTGAAGTTGGCTTTCCGTTGTCGTTATGGGCATTATGAGTTTCTGGTGATGCCCTTTGGCATGACGAATTCCCCCGCCGTTTTCATGACTTTGATGAACCAGATCTTCCAGCCATACTTGGACTGGTTTGTGGTTGTCTTTATTGATGACATACTCATCTACTCCGCGATGGAAGAGGAGCACGTAGAGCATTTGAGGATGGTCCTAGACATAATCCGGGAGCACCAGCTATATGGGAAGCTCTCGAAGTGTCAATTCTAGATTCATGAGGTTAACTTTCTGGGGCATGTCATTATGGAGTAGAGATTGGCTGTAGATCCTACAAATATATAGGACATGATTTCTTGGGAGACACCAAAGAATGCATCAGAGGTGTAGAGCTTCCCTGGTTTGGTGGGGTACTACAGGAGGTTTGTGGAAGATTTCTCTAGGATTTCTACCCCTTTGACCACATTGACGCGGAAGGGACGACCGTTCACCTGGACTGATCAGTGCCAGAAGGCCTTCGAGGAGTTGAGAGAGAGGCTAACTAGTGATCCTGTGTTGATGATTATAGAGGAGGGTATTGAGTTCATAGTATACTGTGACGCTTCAGGAGTTCGGCTCGGGTGCGTGATGATGCAACAGCGACCAGTGATTGTATATGGGTCGAGGTAGTTGAGGCCCCATGAGAAGAATTATGTGACTCACAATTTGGAGCTGGAAGTAGTGGTCTTCGCCATGAGGTTATGGAGACACTAAGTTCTAGGTGAGAATTTTGTGGTCTACTCAGACCACCAGAGCCTCAAGTACATCTTAACTCAAAGGGATTTGAATCTAATGTAGAGGCACTAGCTGGAGTTTCTATAGGACTATGATTTCGAGATAGTCTACACTCTAGGGAAGGGAAACTTAGTAGAATATGCTCTTAGTAGGAATTCCCAAGCTCGATTAGTGCGGGAATCTTCAAAAAAGTTGGCTTCCCTATGGCTGAACTTGGTGGAGCAGGAGGGTACAACTTTTATGCAGTCGATGGTGTTGACTCCTTCACTCCTTGAGCGTGTGAGAGAGTTTCAGTAGGGGGATGTCGACAGAAAGGTATTGCGTGATCAAATATCCACGGGCGATGCACCCGATAGGTATTCTGAAGGAGGGAATCATGATATCCTGTTCCAGGGGTGATCTATAGTACCAGTGGAGATGCGGTAGGAGGTGATGCGGGAGTTCTACACTTCACCCTTGGCTGTACATCCCGGTGTGGGGAAGATGTACAGAGACCTTCAGCAGCAGTTTTGGTGGTCTGGCATGAAGCAGATCATAGCTGAGTTCGTTTCTCGGTGTCTTACCTGTCAGCAGGTGAAGGCAGAGCATCAAGTTCCGGCAGGGTTGTTGCAGCCCCTTGATATTTCGGAGTGGAAGTGGGATGGCATATCTATGGACTTCATCATAGGGCTCCCGCGCACAGCGAAGGGCCACGATTCCATTTGGGTGATAGCGGAATGACTCACAAAGTCGGCGCACTTCCTTGCCATTAGGGAATAGAGCTTGGTGGAGAGTCTAGGGAGGATGTACGTTTGGGAGATCATCAGCCTTCATGGAGTACCCTCGATGATCATATCTGACTATGACACATGATTTACATCACGATTGTGGCGAGGCCTTTAGGAGGCATTCGGGACCCAGCTGTGGATGAGTAAAACTTTTCACCCCCAGAAGGATGGGCAGACTGAGCATACTATCCAAGTGTTGGATGATATGCTCAGGGTGTGCGTGTTAGACTTTGTCCTGAGCTGGGAGGATCACCTACCCATGGTGGAGTTCGCATACAACAATAATTAGCACTCTTCTATTGGCATGAAAACTTTTAAGGCCCTCTATGGGAGACCCTATAGGTCACCGTTGTGCTGGATGGAGGTTGGGGAGACCTCCCTTGTGGGCCCAGAGTTGGTGCAGGCGATGATGGAGAAGGTGCAGGTCATCCGTGAGCGGATGAGGACAGCTTAGAGCAGACAGAAGTCCTATAAAGATCATCGTCACAGGCCTTTAGAGTTCGAGCAGGGGGACCATGTATTTTTGAGAGTCTCTCTGTGGCGTGGTACACGGAGGTTCGACCAGGGTGGCAAGCTATCCCCGAGGTTCATTGGGACTTTTGAGATCATGCGCAGGGTCGGTGAGGTTGCCTACCGTCTTGCTCTACCCCCCAGCTGGAGAGGCTGCATGATGTCTTCCATGTGTCACAGCTGAGGAAATATGTGCACGACCCCACACACGTTATCGACTGGGGAGAGATGGACATCGAGGATGGAGCCACCTTTGTGGAACACCCGGTGGCTATTGAGGACCAGCGGGAGTGGACACTATGTGGACGAACTATTCCTTTGGTTCGTGTGATGTGGCAGCACAGGAGAGTGCAGAAGAGCACATAGGAACGAGAGAGCCTGATGCGGGCTCAGTATCCCGAGTTGTTTTTGTAGTTTTGTTTTTCGGAGATGAAAAACTTGAAGGAGGGAATAATGTATGAACCCGGGTTTTGAGCTTGTAAGAATTTTAAATTTTCTTAATGTTATTCCAGAGTAGGTCATTCAGTGATTCCGAGCCCTGGTGTGGCTGAAATTAAATTTTAAGTGCGTTCACACTAAACATTCCAAATAAACACAATAACTCCTAAATGGTTGCTTGGATGAGAAAACCGAGGGCACTGTTGAGTCTGGAGCATGCTGTTTACCATAGGAGGGGTATAACTTTCATGGGCGCGACCCTTCTGTGGAAAACGCCTCCAGGGGTGTTTTCATAATTTAGCGGCCCCGAGCGTGAACTTTATAAATTCTGAATGGAGGCTCGGATTAAAATTTCGAGACCACCATTGTGCTCAGAACGTGGTTTTTAACCTAGGGGTGGCTTAACCTCGACCCCGTTGAGAGTTCGGGTATGGGACTGACTAGCAGGGGTTTAAGTGTTTTTCTATTTAAACACATCCACCCCTCCACCATATTACCCCTTGCTACTATCCATGGTAGATTCCTCTCAACAAGTTCCTCTCCTCTCCTCCACCTCTCCGGCAAGGCGCAGCGACTCCGGCGGATCACCAGCGAAGCTATGGGCTACACCCAGCGAGGTAGGCTCGTTCATTTTCAATTTTAATTCCCGCAACCCCCTTCAAATGAAATTCTTTGTGTCTAAAGGCTTTCCAATCCTTAGGAAAAGACCATAGATGCATAGGGCTCTATTTGAGCTCCCCAACAACATTTTTGGATCTAATTTTCGAGTCCCGGGGTGTCTGGGATGACCCCGGAAAGTTTTTGGGGCATTTTCTCCTTTTTTCGGTGGTTCCAGCGGTGGTCCAGCAGGCTTCCAGCGGCGGAGGTGGTTTCCGGGATGGCGGCGTAGAGGTGGGCTCCAGGTGGCAGCAGCTTCGCCTGGCGCAACGGGCTCCAGGCAGCGGCGGGCGGAGGTCGTCGGCTGGGCAGACTGGGGGTCGCGGCGCGCGACCCCGTGAGGGAACCGAGACCCACCTTCGGTGGGTCTCCGCGCGAACCAGTTATCGACCATGAGAGACAATTGGTGGTGGGGACCGAGGGCTGCGTGGCAGGGCCGCGGGCCGGCACTGCGGAATGGACCGACTGGCGCGGGCCGGCCCAGGCCGGGTGGACCGGCCGGACCGGGCCGGTCCGGCCCAAGGGGGTTTGTCCCCTTGACTCCGGACACCCGTAACTTCCACTACGGGTTTCCGTTTTATGTGATGTCTATGGAAGTGAAAACATTAGCTCAAGATGAAGTTTTTGAGATGGTTTTGGGAATTTTCCATTCACGAGACAGGGGATCGGTGCCGCAACGTGCTCGTTAAGTACATCACCGGGATTCTTCCTTCAGATGGCGCGAACACATCCAGAGTCTGTTTAAGGCACCATCATCGGCGTTGTGACCCTGGCGTCGAGATGAAGTGGTCTAGGTTGGTTTTAGGCGTTGAATCCGGAGTTGATGTGTGGGCCCCACATGCCGTCTTTTAAGCTGTGAGCAGCGTTTTGCGACCTTTTCATCAGATGTCCATTCAGGGCGAATGAGTAGTCGTTTTGGAGTGTTTTTCTGAGATCATCGTGATGGCGTAGTTCACCCAACCTTTTTCGGGACTGAGGTGTGGGACCCACGAGACACAGTATGGTCATAAAGCGGTGCTGAATAACTTTTTTTTTCGGGAGCCCGTTTCCAGCGAGTAAGTAGTCTATCTCACGTGTTTTTCCATGAGGATTACAACGGTTTAATATGTTTGGGAATGCAGAGTCTCTTTCGAGATCTCATTAAATGTGGAAACATGAAAGGACATTGGTCAGAGTTTTCTTTGACGCACTCTGACCCAATGCATGGTCGCGATTTTAGTGACACCTAGTGATGGTGTGGGTAGTATGGAGTTATCGAACCAGTTTCGGGTTTACCCTCCTGCGGGGCTGGGCAGTGGGTTACCCATTGACTTTTTGGTTTACCCTCCAGTGGGGCTAGGAAGTGGGTTACCCATTGATTTTAGGGTTTACCCTCCAACAGGGCTGGGCAGTGGGTCACCCAACGCCCTTTTAGGGTTTAACCTCCAGTAGGGCTGAGCATTGGGTCTCCCGATTCCCTTTTAGGGTTTACCCTTCAGCAGGGCTGGGCAGTGGGTCACCCAATGCCCTTTTAGGGTTTACCCTCCAGCAGGGCTGGGAAGTGGGTCACCCGACGACCTTTTGGGGTTTACCCTCCAGTTGGGCTGGGTAGTGGGTTACCCGACAACTTCTTTCAGACTCATCCCCTTTCGATGAGGCTAGTCAGTGGCTTTGCTCTGTGATTACCGGAGCAGAACTTTTGGTGGTACGATTTAGCAATGAGGCAAATTTGATATGCGAGACTGTTGGGCATTAGTGATGGCTACCCTTAGAACTGTTGGCAACTTACCCTAGGCTGAGCTTGGAGATGGAGATCCCCTAACGCACTCATTCGGGTTTCTTATTGGGCATATATATATATATACATATATACCCTACTTTTGTTCCCACTCCTTGGGTAAAGTTACTCTCCTTCTATAAGGGGCGAATACACGTGGGGTATGTCACGTGCTTTCAGTGTCTAGCTCTTCTTGGTTGGGACAAGTCTACTTCCATTCTTTTGTTGGGTTGAGCTGCACACTCTCTATTGTACTCTTACTTTGTCCTGTCTATCGTTTACTGTTTAGTACCTCCTTTCTTTCCCCCTCAAGATTTCGGGGCATCCTACTGAGTATCCTTATACTCACCCCTTCTTGGGCTTTGCCCGTACTTGGTGTACCCTTGCAGACGAAGGACAGGTCGATCAGGACTACGAAGGAGCGTAGAGGAAACAAGAGCTTGGGCTACATTCAGTGGACGTAGTAGGACCATTAGGTAAGAGACTCCTAGCTGTTTACTTTCATTTACCTATTGCCGGGTTAAGTCACCTTTCTGGTTGGGCGCGTGTTTTTACCCTTTTTCTATTTAGTTTATGTCAGTACTTTTCAGCACTTTACTTTTCCTATTTAGAGGTTGATGCATGACTGTGGTTGGGTTATAGTTGTTTGTCCTTTGGTTTCCTCTTTACTCTGCACTTCTGCATTGAGTGGGCTGTGTGTTTGTATAAGTACTTAGTCAATGGCCTCCCTGAGATTATTATGCCTTCAGAGCTTATCGCCAGCCCCTTTCCTATAGAGGCGGTCTTGGGGTAGTTGCGGATCGAGACCAGTAGGGTCGGGTCGTGACAATCGTTGAGTTAGAATGAAATAATTAGTGGACCAGTGACTCGAGTCACCAATGAGAAAGGGAAGGATTAGTGAGACCGATACTGAAGGGTGATCAATTATTCGACTCACCAATAGTGAAAAATAAGTAGTGAACTGCAAAACAAAATGATAAATTAAATTAAACAAATTATCAAATTAAATAAAACCATAATTATCAATTGAAATTTATCTAATCTAATAATGGCTAAATAGTTAACTTAAATTAAAAACCAATTAAGATATTAATCAAACTAATTAAAATAATTAAATCAAGGATATTAAAATTGAATTAAAATAATAAATTTAAAAGGGTTAAATTAATTATTGTGAATAACCTGGAAATTAAAATTGATAAAATAAATTAATTAAAAAAATAATTAAAGGTTTTGAAATAAAGTAAATATTAATTAAATTAAATGAGATTAAATTATATTAAAAAATTTAAAGAATTAAAACTAACAAAATAAGATTTAAAACTTCTAGTAGTCAATGAGACAAATAGGGTGTATCAGTGAAATGACTCAGCGATAAAAGTTAAAAAGGGTGGTTCTGATGGTATACATTGGTGGCAGGAAAAAGAATGGTAGCACCAATGGTGCACATTGTTGAGACCGATGGTCAAAAGTTAAAAAAAATGTCAGTGACATAAATTTCTAGATCTGTATAAATAAAATTAAAATAAAAAAGTTTTAATAAACTAAAATAATCAATTAAATAACGAACTATACACTTAAAACACATTATTTAATCAAATTAGAACTAAAAATTTTAACTAAAATTAATTGAAATAATAATTAAATTAAATAATTAATAAAGTTAGTTTATTTTAATCAAACTAAATAAAAGATATAATATTAAATTAAAAACTAAGTTAATTAATTTTCAACTAAAATAATTAAATGATTATTTATTATAATATTCAATTTAAAGAGTGAGTAGATTAACATAACTAATTAATAAATAATTATATTAGATAAGTTAATTAGATTAAATTAATTATTTAAAAGACTAAGAATACAAAATTTTCTATAAAAGTAGATAAATTAATATATTTAATTATAAAAAAGTCTGATTATTTACCATAAATTAAAAAAATAACTAATTAAATTAATAAAAAATGGATAGAAAGATGTGGAAAACTATGTGTTTTTAGAGCCACATTAGTTTTCAAAGAAACACTCATAGTATATGGCCGGTTATGTTGGTAAATTATAACTTTCCACTGTGGTTATGCATGAAACAAAAACACATCATGATATCTATGATTATATCAGTATTGAAACAATCAGGTAATGATATTGATGTTTATTTGACTCCATTGATCGAGGATTTGAAATTATTGTGGGATTCAGGTGTTACGTTATATGATGTTTATATAAATGAAGATTTCACATTGAGAACAATGTTGTATGGGATGATAAATGAATTTCCTACTTATGGGATTTTTTTAGGATATAGAATTAAAGAAAGTCATGGGTGTCCCATAAGCAAATAAGGTACACAATCAATTAGGTTGAAACATTTATCAAAAATTGTGTTTCTAGGACATCACATATTTCTACCCCGATGACATAAGTATCCATCTGGGACGACATCATTCAATGAGAGTTTAGAAGAACGTACAACACCATCTCCACTAAATGGTGATGAACTATTTGAGAATGTAAAATATGTGGACTCTTCTTTTGGTAAACCATTTTTGAAAAACCTTACGAAAACCAGTTGGAAGAAGAGATCAATTTTTTTAATTACTATACTGGAATTGTCTGTACGTCAGACACTTTCTTGATGTTATGCATGTTGAAAAAAATGTATGTGATAGTGTCATAGGAACATTTATAAATACTCCTAGAAAAACAAATGATGAAATTGAGGCTAGGATGGACATGGATGACATGGGAATACAAGAAGAGTTGGTTCCAATGAAGGGCAAAAAATGAAATTTTCTCCCTCCAGCTGCTTACAATCTTTCTAGGTAGGTTAGATATCAGTTTTTCAACTTCTTAAATGATGTAAAGGTTCCATAGGGGAATTTATCGAAAATTAAGAACATTGTGTCGATGAACGATTAAAAGTTAAAGGGTCTGAAATCACACGACTTCTACGTTTTGATGCAAGATCTAATTCCTATAGCTTTACATGGAATTTTCCCAAGAATGTTTGTTATACGTTAATGAAGCTATGTTTTTTCTTCAAAGATATATGTATGAAATTTATAGACCTGAAAAAATTTCTAAGTATGGAAAGAGAAATTTCAATCATATTTTGTGAATTGGAAATGTTCTTCCCATTGAAATTCTTTAATATGATGGTTTATTTAATGGTTCACTTGGTGAGAGAGATTCTACTATGTGGTCCTGTACACTATAGATGGATGTACCCCATTGAATGGTATATAAATATTATGAAAGGGTATGTCAAAAATTGAAGTCGGCCAAAGGGTTGTATTGTGGAGCGATATATTGTTGAGGAAGATGTAGAATTCTATACCGAATATATAACTTCCTTTCTTTTTATTACTCACTTAAACATGATTTATTATATAAAATCATCACTTAATACAACATAGAAGATCAAGAGGTATAGTTTCTTTGGGGCTTAGGAACATTACATAATATATTAGAACATAAAAAACACAACATTTTTATTGAAAACATCCTTTACATGACCACTACATTCCCTCATACTTAGCATTGCATGGGATAACCTGAGGACATGCATAAGAAAAGGGTTATCTATAAATTCAGAAAGGGAATAAACATGGAATAAAATGAGGAATAAAATACATGTTAGATAATAGGAATATCAATGGAGCACAATAGAAACATGAACATAAAGGCATGATAAAACAGGATAATCATAACATGGAAATGTGGCAACAACAGTTAACATGGAATTTGCATGAGCCAAGGCTCATTACACATGAAGCATGAGTAAACCCTCATTTCACATGAAGAACAAGTAAAAACTCATTTCACTTGAATTATCATGAGTCAACACCCATTTTACATGACGTATCATGATACTATACTTTACACAATGCATTGGAGCGCTATCAGGGCACACCCTTCTTAAACATTTCATTTCATGCATAAGTGTGCCACATGAATCATATAACATGAAAACAATAAACATCATAAGTTATTCCACAATTAAGTAATGTGGAATAAATAAATAAAAGTACCATTAAATATTTATATGTGCATAAAGGTGAATACCCTTGATAAAGACATGGGTATGGTATTCACTACATAATGATCTTGGATTGGAAAAACGTGGTGCAATTTCGGCAGCATAACGACCTGACATAAGGATTCATGAAAAATGTTGATGAGATAGAAAAGGGAATATCATCATATATACATGAAATGGACAGGAAGGGGGTCATATAGATACATGTCCCATCAAACATAATGTAATTTAGATGCATAATACAAAAGAATTACTTAGATATAAAAGAGGAGAGAGAAATGCCTCACGGAATTTCAGCATGGTAACGGGTGTACATGGGAGAAATTAATGAGAGATAAAGGGGTCTCCAATTATCCAAAAATAAATAGGGAAGTATGAGGAAGGTGAAAAATCATACCCCAACATTTTTAATTGAAAAAAAGGCATAACAACTTAATGAAAATTGGACAAAATGAGAAAGAAAGAAATCCCTTACTTGGAAGTGTGATCCCAAAGGCTTGGGAGAGGCTTGTGAGAGGCTTATTGGGAGATTGGGGAACCTTGGGAGGATTATATAGAGAGAAGGTCAGGGGTTGTTCAAACTCCAAAGGCTTTGAGTGAATAGTAAGTGGGATCTTGGGTGGATTTATATAAAAAAGGAGAGGGAATTATTTATTATTTAGGTTTGGGACGCCTCACATTAAATTAATCAAAAACACAAACTAGCCCATGGTATTGCCCATGGTTTTTGCCCATGGTTTTTTAAAAAGGGGAGTGAAAAAAAAAATATTTTATGAGCCCAATGGACGAACTTCTTAAAATAATAGGGTTGCTTATGTGGAGGTGAGTCACACTCTCAAGGAAAACAATTTAAAAAGACAAAATGTTTTATAAGCCTTGAAGGGTCCACTAAAGATTTGTAAAATAAATAAAACAAATCTAAAATCACATTATTTTAATTCTAAAACATATATTGGAAGAAAAAAATGTTTATATTATTTTATTACACCACTATTGGGTCATTATGATGTCATAAAACACATTATATATTTAAACGGTATTGAATTTTTACCCAAAAATTATACTGTCTCAGAAAATTATTAAAAATTCACCATTGGATAATTTCAACATCCTGATTCCAAAAATAATATTCATTTTATATAAATAATTTTATAAATATGTGAATTTTTATTTTTAAAATAAAAACCGGCATTTACCGAAAATCATGGGTTTTGACAAAAACAACTTTCAAAACATAATAAAAATTACAATTGCATTCATAAAATTATATTATCATTTATATTTAATAAAAACTAATTTAATTATAATAATATTTTATTAAAATATTATTTAATTCAAAAATCCATTAATTCATCAAAATAGATTTCTTTGTTGAATATTAACTAAAAATACTATTTGTGCTTTAAAAACTATTTACAATGTAACAATAATAAAATGAATGCACATTATTTATACAAAAATAATGTACATAGTCATCGTGATAGGGTCTTGTTACATAACCCTTTATAACATCCATATAATACCGAAGGGTAAGGTGTGCGATGGTGACAAACTCTTGGGGTGACTCAGATAACATTGCTCGGGTGGTAATATCTATTAACTTCCACTTATTCCATAGTCAGTTCCACTCAAGATTAAAGTGTTCAAACTCAGCATGGGCTTGGTCAAGAGCAGAGCCCAATGAAGCCACCTCCTTTCCGAGCTTTGACAAAATGGGCTTCGTATGGGGCAAGTCTACTGAATGATGTCATCACTTCCTTTGTCTGAGTAAATTGGATTTTTTAAAGCCCTAAATTTATACTAATAATGTGATCACTGTTCAACAGTTATATTAGAAAAGGTCACAATTCATAACAGTATTTTAAAATCTAGAAACATAAAACCAATGAAGTCCACATTTTATATAACCATAATAATCATTTAATTAGATCAAGTGGAATTTCCATTAATGAAAGTTTGGGTTGTTACAATCTTCCCCCCTTAAGAAATTTCATCCTCGAAATTTCCTTTTCCCACACTAAAACAGATGTGGGTAACTTTGCTTCATCATTTCCTCTGATTCCCATTCTACTTCTTCAAACTTGTGGTTTCACCACAACACCTTGACGAAGGGAATTATCTTATTTCGTAGAACTTTTTCTCTACGATCTATGATCTTCATTGGTTCCTCCTCGTAAGAAAGATCATCCTCTAACTGTACTACCTCTGAAGAGAGTACATGTGAAGGGTCTGGTATGTAATTCTTTAAGAAGGATACATGAAAGACATCATGTACTTTGGCCACGGTAGGTGGACGTGCTAGTCGATAGGCCACCGCCCCAACACGATCAAGAATCTCGAAGGGGTCGATGTACCTAGGACTTAACTTCCCTTTATTTCAAGACCTCATGACCTTCTTCCATGGAGATATGCATAGAAATACCATGTATCCAACTTTAAACTCAAGGTATCTTCAACGATTATCTGTATAACTCTTTTTTGACTCTGGGATTCCTTGATATACTGCGGAATTGTTTTCTCCTTCTCCACCATTTCTTCGACCATTTATGGTCTTAGAATCTTACGTTCACCAACTTCATCCCAACATGTCGGTGTTCTGCACCTCTTCCCATACAGGGCTTCATAAGGCGCCATTCGGATTCTCGAGTGGAAACTGTTATTGTAGGGGAATTCAACCAGTGGAATATATTAGTCCCATACTCCTTTGAAGTCTATAGAACATGATCTTAACGTATCCTCAAGTGTTTGGATAGTCCACTCGGATTGGACATCAGTTTGAGGATGATAATCCATACTAAATTTCAGCTCAGTATCTCGAGCATGTTGAATACTCTTCCAAAACTTATAGGTGAATCTTGGATCTCAATTAGATACAATAGATAGTGGTACTCCATGCAGACTTACCACTTTCCTGATATATATCCATGCCAGCTGATCTAATGAGAAATCCTCCCAAATTGCAATGAAGTGTGCAGAAATTTTAAGACGATCCACTACAACCCATATTGCATTGTTTCCTTTGGATGTCTTCGGAATTCTGGTAATAAAGTCCATGGTGATGTTCTCCCATTTCTATGCTGGTATGGGCAATGGTTGCATCATCCCCTTAGACTTCTGCCTCTATGCCTTCACTTGCTGACACACCAGGAACTTTGATGTATAATCAACAATCTTCTTCTTCACATTATCTCACCAATAATTCTCTGAAAGATCTCGATTCATCTTTGTATTTTCTTGGTGAGTAGAGAAATTTGAGCTATGCACATCATCTAAAAGTTCCTTCTTCAGCTCTGGACTTGATGGAACAAATAGTCTTTTCCCAAATCTCACAATTCCTTCTTCATTAACATTGAACTCTGAGGATTTCCCTTTTCTGATAGCTTCCACTCTCTTCTGAATTCTCAAATCATCCTTTTGAGTATCCTTTAACCTTTCTAAAAGAGATGGTTGAGCAATCATTTGTGAAAGGATTGATGATGTTCCCTTTTTTAATGATTCCCATGTCCATCTTCATGAAATCTAATAGGATTGGGTACTTCTAAATTCTCATCAATGATAGAATTGCTGAGTCCTTTCTACTTAGAGCATCTGCCACCTTGTTCGCTTTCCCAGGGTGGTAATGGATTGAGTATTCCTAGTCCTTGATCAGCTCTAACCATCATCATTGGAGCATGTTTAACTCTTTCTGTGTGAATATATACTTAAGGCTTTTGTGGTCTGTATATATTTTACACTTCTACCCAAAGAGATAATGCTGCCAAATTTTTAAAGCGAAGATCACCACAACCAACTCCAAATCACATGTTGTATAATTATGCTCATGATCTTTCAATTGCCCTGAATCATAGGCAATTACTTTGTCATTTTTCATCAACACACAGCCCAGGATCTTCTTCGAAGCATCACTGAATACCACAAAAAGTTCTCTACTTGTGGGAAAAGTGAGCACGAGTGCAGTGATAAGCCTCCTTTTTAAATCCTTGAAGCTTTATTCGCATTCATCACTCCAAGAAAACTTTACTCCCTTCTGAGTTAGCTTGGTAATAGGGTTGTACAATTGTGATAAATTTCTCACAAATCATCGATAATATCCAGCTAACCCCAATAAGCTACAGATATCCGTTACTGATGTTGGCCTTGGCCATCCCTCAATTGCATCTATTTTGGAGGGATCCATAGATATCCCATTTATTATGATGATATGGACTAATAATGAGACCTCATTCAACCATAACTCACACTTTATGTAGTTTTCATAGAGATTCTCCTTTCGCAAGATCTCTAGTACAATTCTTAGATGCTCCTCATGATCCTCCTCGGTTTTTGAGTATATCAGAATATCATCTATAAAGATTACCAAAAATTTGTCGAGGTAATCCCTAAAGACTCTATTCATCAAGTCCATGAAGATTGATGGAGCATTAGTGAGTCCAAAAGGCATTACTATGAATTCATAGTGCCCATATCTTGTATGAAAATCAGTCTTGAGGATATCTTCCTTCTTCACCCTTACTTGATAATATCCCGACCGCAAATCCACCTTGGAGAAGTATTGTGCTCCATGCAGCTGATCAAATAAGTCATCAATTCATTAGAGAGGATACTTGTTCTTTATTGTGATATTGTTAAGATCACGATAATCGATGCAAAGGCACATTGAACCATCCTTCTTCTTGACAAAGAGGACTGGTGCACCCCATGGTGAAGCACTTGGTCATATGAACCCTTTATCCAGATTCTCCTATAGTTGTTTCTTCATCTCCCCAAGCTCCAAAACAGCCATTCTATACAGATTCTTGGATATTGGGAACACCCCAGTTATAAGATCAATTGATAATTCAACATCTCTTCTAGGAGGAAGACTAAGCAATTCCTCGGGAAACACTTCAGCGAATTCCCTCACAATAGGCATGTCTTCAAGGATGGTTTCCTTCTTAGAATCAATCATCTGAGCTAGATACATGTGCTCATAGGGCAATAATATCCATGCTTGAGATGATGGAGCTAAAGAGGATTCATCTTTCTCCTTGCACTTATATAGAATCAGGGGTTGATTCTCCACATGGAGAGTGATTTCCCTCTCACAGCAATTTATGTTGGCTCTATATAAGGAAAGCCAATCCATGCCAATAATTGCATAAAATTCCACCAGAGGGAGTATGGTGAGGTTTTGTGGGAAATTCAATCCACAAATTATGATAGGGGGGAGTTATATTCATGGGATGCAATGATTTCCCCATTTTACGTACTCAACAATATCTTTACTTCCATGATTTGTGGTGGTGCTGAGATTATTCTACTAAACTTTTGGGATATAAAAGAATGCGTAGAACCTAAATCAAAAAGTACATTCACTATTATTGAATGAATAACTAGCGTACATGTCACCACTTAATTTTCAGGGTTCACTTCGGAATTAGTGATGGAAAAAGATCACCCTTGCTACCTTGGAGGTTGTTGGTTGCCTCTGAAAACCCTCGACTTAGGGAACTGATTTGCAAGATTCCCTAGTTCTTTCCAGTTGTAGCAATGAACAACGCATTGTGGTTAGAACGGAGTGTTCCTCTCCTCTGTTGTAGCTGTGGGTTTTTCTTGTCAGCATTTAACAGCTAGGTTCCTTTCTCTTCCACACCTAAAGAATTTCCTCATCCCCTTCAGGCAATTTCTGGGGTGATTCTTTCCATACCTTTGGCAAGTGGGGTGCTAGATCTTCTTAGTACCGTTGTATTTATCCATTGGACTACCATACTTTAATTCCACTTTGCGCTTCTTATCCCCATGATATCCCTGAGATTTTCCGATCTCTATTTTGACCTTGAGGGCACATCAGACAATTTTCTCATAGCTGTCGAAGTCACGGATCACCGACGCTTTCCGTAGGCTAGGTTTCAGCCCACCAAAGAGGCGGTCAACCTTGCATTAGAGGGAAACGACAAAGCCAGAGGTGTATCGTGCAAGACTTGTGAAGTTTTTCTCATACACTTCGAAAGATTCATCATCTTTTTTCTTGAGGGCAAGGAAGTCCCATTCCATCTTAAGTTGGAGGGTGTGCAGAAAATATTTATCGAAAAACATCTTCCGAAAATCCGTCCATTCCAACGCCTCGATATCCTCCTCAAACTTCATATTTTTTATCAACGTCCACCATTGATCAGCTTCACCCTCCATATGATAAGCATCCAGGAGAACCTTCTCTTGTTTAGAACATTGAAGGATGAAGAAGATCTTGTCAATGGAGTTGATCCATTGTTCGACGATTGAGGGATCAAATGATCCATTAAAAGTAGGAGGCATTTTTCTGATGAAGCTCTTGATAGAGACATGTTCTTTCTTAGTGGGGGTTGAATGTTCCTCTTGAACCATGTTTCTATTCAAATCTTGAGTTAAATGTGAGAGAAGAATGACAAAGTTCGCGATTCCCGCTCCCATCAGATTGAGCATCTCATTAGCACAGTGATCACATTAATCTTCACATCGATTGTTAGTGTGATTCCTCCTATTACTGGCCATTGGTTGGAATAAAAGTAAAGTTAGGGGGAACACATAAAGGGTAATCCAAGGACAAAATTGATGACTTATAAATAACTTTTATTTCCTTAACTTATAAATCTATAGGCTTCAATCTGTTCTATTCATGATCTACTTTCTAACATATATTCTTAGGGTCATTTTTGTTAATTCCCTTAATAAGGGTTTATAATAATCTTATAAATTTACCAAAGCATATCGCCCGAGAGTATCGTAACCAAGAGTGCAGCAAGACCCATTGTTGTGCACCAGTTCTCATTCGAGTCTAGCGCAAAGTGGTGTTTTTGGGTTTTACCCCTAGGATACATCTGTTCCAGAGCCGCCTATACGTGCTTGTATCCAGACAGGGATATATTTGCTTGATAAACCACTTAATCAATACAAACCAATACATAGGGAAGTTTTTATTATACTTATTCTTCTCTATATGTCTTCACTAGTGTTTCCTAATCCTAATCCCAAAAATAACTAAACCTATCATCTGATACCAACTATAACAACCCTTCTTTTTATTACACACTTAAACATGATTTATTACATAAAAACTTCACTTGATACAACATAGAAGATCAATAGTTCTAGTTTATTTGGGGCTTAGGAACATTACATAATATCTTAGAACATAAAACACACAACATCTTTATTGAAAACCTCCTTTACATGACCACCACATTCCCTTGTACTTAGCATTGCATGGGATAACCTGAGGACATGCATAAGAAAAGGGTGAGATATAAATCTCAGTAAGGGAATAAACATGGAATAAAATAAGGAATAAAATACATGTTATACAATAGGAATATCAATGGAGCACAAGAGAAACATGAACATAAAGGCATGATAAAGCATGATAATCATAACATGGAAATGTGGCAACAACACTTAACATGGAATTAGCATGAGCCAATGCTCATTGCACATGGAGCATGAGTAAAACCTCATTGCACATAAAGAACGAGTAAAACCTATTTGAAATTGAATTATAATGAGTCAAAACCCATTTCACATGATGTATCATGATACTATACTTTACCCAATGCATTGGAGTGCTATCAGGGCGCACCGTTCTTAAACATTTCATTTCATGCATAAGTGTGCCACATGGATCATATAACATGGAATCAATAAACATCATAAGTTATTTCACAATTAAGTAATGTGGAATAAATACATGAAATTACCATTAAATATGTATATGTGCATAAATGTGAATACCCTTGATAGAGACATGGGTATGGTATTTACTACACAATGATATTGGCTTTGAAAAACGCGGTGCAATTTCAACAGCATAACGACGTGACATAAGGATTCATGAAAACTGTTGATGAGAGAGAAAATGATGTCTCATAATATTTACATGAAATGGAAATTAAGGGGTTCATATAGATACATGTCCCAACAAACGTAATGTAATTTAGATGCATAATACAAAAGAATTACTTGGATGTAAAAGAGGAGAGAGAAATCCCTCACAGAATTTCAGCATGGTAATGAGTGTACATGGGAGGAATTAATGAGTGAGAAAGGGGTCTCCAATTATCCAAAAATAAATAGGGAAGTATGGGGAAGGTGATAAATCGTACCCCAACATTTTTAATTGAAAAAAGGGCATAATGACTTAAAGAAAATTGGAAAAAATGAGAAAGAAAGAAATCCCTTACTTGGAAGTGTGATCCTGAAGGCTTGGGAGAGGCTTGAGAGAGGCTTCTTGGGAGCTTCAGGCACCTGAGAGGATTATAGAGATAGGAGGTAAGGGGTTGGTCGAACTCCAAAGGTTTTGAGTGATGATGAAGTGGGATCTTAAGTGGGTTTATATAGGAAAAGAGGGGGAATTCTTTATTATTTAGGTATGGGACACCTCAAATTAAACTAATCAAAACCACAAACCAACCCATGGTTTTTGAAAAAGGGGAATGAAAAACAATATTTTATGAGTCCAATGGCTTAAATTCTTAAAATAATAGGCTTTCTTATGTGGAGGTGAGTCACGCTCTCAAGGAAAACAATTTTAAAAGACAAAATGTTTTATATGCCTTGAAGGGTCCACTAAAGCTTTGTAAAATAAATCAAATAAATCTAGAATAAAATTATTTTAATGGTAAAACATATATTGTCCGAACATAATGTTTACATTATTTTATTACATCATTATTGGGTTATTATGATGTCATAAAACACATTATATATTTAAATGGTATTTAATTTTTACCCCAAAATTTGATTATCTCAGAAAATTATGAAAAATTTACCATTGGATAATTTCGACGTCCTAATTCCGAAAAATAATATTCATTTTATCTAAATAATTTTATAAATATGTGATTTTTTTAATTTTAAAATAAAAACCGACATTTAACGAAAATTCATGGGTTTTGAAAAAAACAGCTTTCAAAACTTAATAAAAATTACAATTGAATTCATAAAATTATATGATCATTTATATTTAATAAAAATTAATTTAATTATAATAATATTTTATTAAAATATTATTTAATTCAAAAATCTATTAATTCATCAAAATAGATTCCTTAGTTGAATATTAACTAAAAATACTATTTGTGCTTTAAAAACTATTTAAAAATTAATAATAATAAAATGAATGCACATTCTTTATACAAAAATAATGTACATAGTAATAGTGATAGGGTCTTGTTACATAACCCCTTATAACACCCACATAATACCGAAGGGTAAGGTATGCGATGGTTACAGACTCTTGGGGTGGCTCAAATAACATTGCTCGGGTGGTAATCTCTATTAACTTCCACTTCCCCCGTAGTCAGTTCTGCTCAAGATTAACATGCTCAAGCTTAGATTGGGCTTGGTAAAGTGAAAATCCCAATGATGGCACCTCCTTTATGAGATCTGAAAAAATGGGATTTGTACGGGTCAAGTCTACTGGATGAGGTCGTCGCTTCCTTTGTCTGAGTAAATTGGATTTGTTAAAGCTCTATATTTATACTAATCATGCGATCACTGTTCAACGACTATATTAGCAACAGTAATAATTCATAACGGTATTTTAAAATCCAGAAACATAAAACCAATGAAGATCACATTTTATATAACCATAATAAACATTAAATTAGATCAAGAGTAATTTCCATGAATGAAAGTTTGGGTCATTACAAAATACCGGTCTGGTGTGGAAATCATTGGTCTATTGAAATCTCATCACACTGGGCAGCATGCGAGTGAAGGAATTTTTAGAAGAGAGGTTGTCACAATCAATATTACAGATAAGGAGTAGTCCCACCTTTATGTTTTTCATAATATTTTGGAGGTTGAACCATATGTCGAAACCCACAAATAAATTCTTAGGCATTTGAATCCATAAAGGGATGAAAAATGGATATCAAATACACATAATTGATAGTTTATAGGATGGTTTTAGGGCCATATATTTAAGGAGTCACATGAAAATCCTGACTCAATTTTAGAATGAATTCGATGGCTAAAGGAGGACCAAGTGTATATTTATTATCTTATAACGATTATGTAATTAACTGTTATACATTCTATACTAATGAACATGATAAAGATAGTAGAATATAGAATAGTGGAGTTACACTTATGGCTGAAGTAGTGCATGTTTCTGGTTCTAAGGACATAAATCCAATTTATGAAAATATGTAATACTTTGGAATCATCAAACAAATATAGAAGTTAGATTATACAAACTTCCAAGTTCTGATTTTTTAATGAAAGTGGGTTGATAATAGGAGTGATGTTAAAATAGATGATTTGGAATTCATGGAAGTTGATTTCAATAAGGAAGGGTACAAAGTTGAACCATTTATAATGGAATCACAGGCAGTATAAGTATTTTATGTTCCAGATCCTACAAAATGAAACTGGTTAATTGTTTTGTTATCCACCAAAACCACTAGAGGGTCAGATGAAAATTCAACAGATGATAACCCTTTCATTGGGACGTCGCAATCATTTCATAGTGGTCCCAATATAAAAAACATTTTTTATGTCAGACACTAATAGAATAATTTCCTATACCAATGGTTTGGGAAGCCATTCGGTGATTTGGCATTGGGAAAGACCTATACCAATAGTTTGGAGAAAACCATTGGGATAGGTAAATCTAAAAAAATGTTACAGAATAGGATTGAACCCATAAACTACACATTAAATATCAAATAATTTACCACTATCCTACAATTACCTTTGTGAATATATTTGGATATATATATATTTACATGTAATTTATATATTAATTTATTTGAAAATATTCGACAAAAGTATTCATAAAAAATAAGGTTACCTATCCCAACGGTTCTCAAAACCATTAGGATAGGCTTTTCCCAATGGTTTTGAGAACTATTGGGATAGGTACCCACCACTTTTTCCAATAGTTTTCCAAAACTGTTGGGAAAAGTGGTCTCGAATTACCCTTTCCCACTGGTTTGGGGAAACTGTTGGGAAAAGTGGTGTCAAAGTAACCTTTCCCAACAGTTTTCCCAAACCATTGTGAAAATTTGTCTCAAATTACCCTTTCCCAATGGTTTAGAAAAACCATTGGGGAAAGTGGACTCTTTTCCAATGGTTTGGAAAAACTGTTGGGAAAAGTGGTCTCAAAGTACCCTTTCTCAATGGTTTTGGAAAAATCATTGGGAAAGGGGACCTATACCAATGGTTTTCATAAACTGTTGGTATAGATGTGTTGATATAGGTAATATTTTTACTAGTGATAGGAGACTAAAATGAATGGATTTGGATAGTCAATAGAGAGGTCAAATCCCTTCAGCCTTTTAAAAAATGGGAGTTCAATAATAAGGTTATATATTTTTTGTAATATACATTGTGTTACCTTATGTTATTATCTATTCACTGTTTCTTTTATGTAATCTAAATTAAATGTTGAGCCACTTATGTAGATAATGACTTCTACACGTGATGATTCTCCCAATCTTGAGGCACAACCAGTCTCTCAAGCTACTGTTGCTCGCAGAGAAGAGGACCAACAAGTTTCTCAACCTGTTGTTGTTACTTCTCCCAGTGTAGAGGTATAACCACCATCTGCACATGCTGATTATAGTACTCTAAAGAAACATATTGATGTTGTTTAAGCTGAGGAAATCGTAGGCACCGAAACACTGGTAGCACAGAAAAAAAGGAGCTCCGTAGTTTGAAGTTGTTAGAAAAAATCCTTATGGTAAATGCGAAAGGCATAAAATATGAGATCATATAGAATAAGCAGGGCCAACATGTTAACCCCAACAAGGCCATGTTCATTAGCTATATTGGAATCGTCACTTAGAAACACGTGCTGATTGATGTACAATCATGGAACCATGTTGTCACTGGGCTTAAGACAATGATGTGAGGAGATATTATGGTAACATTATGATATATTATTTCTTTAATTTACTAAAAAATAAAATAACAAAACATTTATTTACTCTTCATCATCCATTGTAGAGTTCATTTATAGTGGATGAATCCCACAAGGAGTATGTATTAAGGGTTTCTAGAAGGATTCATAGAGGCTTCCACACAATTTTAATGAAATTTTATCGTAAAGATGATAAAAAGAAAATAAACCCACACCCACCTCCTATTTATGCACACAAGATAACCCAAGGAGCGTGGGATGTGTTTACTAGACATTGTGAGGAGAATTATTTTCAAGTACATTGTGTTTGGTAATATGTTGTTTGACCATATGTGTATCCATCACTTTGATTGATAGTTTTTTATTTATGAAACATAAAATAAGTGCTGAAAATAAGGAATGAGCAGAAAAACCAGAGTACCCCTACCGTAAAGCAAGAATGGGGTACACTTCACTTGAAAAAAATTGGTACATATTTTAAATATACTGTAATACTTTAATGTGACATAAAAAAATACCACAACTATGTTCCTCTATTTATATGCAGATTGATGAATCCAAATCCAATGTCACTTCCATCCCACGCCATGTGCTATGGAAGGAGGTGTGTGTAAATAAATATGGGATACCAATAGATGAAAACACAAAAAAAGCATGGGAAACATGTGTAAGTATGACATAATAAATATTTGTTTTTCTTTAAATAGATATTACATAACAATGATTACTTATTTTCCTATATTTTATATCTGAAATTTTCACAGGAATCAACAACACCCAAACTGGATGTAGACATACTTTTAGTGGCCTTGAAGCAGCCAGAAAAGTATGGCCACGTTAGAGGTATATGAATTGGGGTGACACCCTGAACATTTTTTAAGAAAAAAACAAAAGGAGGATCAAAATTCAAAAATAAAAATGATGAGAGAATGAATAAATATTCTTGAAGAACATATAAAATTTTAGAGAGAGTTCATGGGAACTATGATGGTGGGGGGGTGGAGAAACAACTTAAGAACAACTAGCATGTGAAGATCCTACCCCACCCCCCAAAATCTTTGAGGTGAGCCATTCCCATCAAAAACCTATCTTATCCGAGGTAATCAATGTTATAATAGTTTTTATGTGAATTGTGAATAAGATAGACACTGATACCTTTCCTATACTAATATTTTATAGGGTTAAAATGACTGTGATTTATATCTGTGAACACCCACCCTTCGCCATATAACAAGGGCTATGGTGTTCAATATCTAGAACATCATGCTACACAACAAACCACTTCCAACATGTCATTTCAAAGTCACGATTGATGTAGACCCTAAGTCGAACTCTGAGCTACCTACTCCAATTGATGATGAAGATATTCATAAGGTCGAACAAGCTCTTAGAACATTCATCACAATGCCATCGCTGCTTGTAAAGAAACATGTAAACAAGGAGGTATTCTTTTTCAATTTCTTTTTTCAAGATAAACCTTTAACTTTTAATGAAAAAAGGTCTAAATAGATGAATGTTATTGCAAATAGACATAGGGAAGGGGGTGAAAAGAAAAAAAAGCTCAAAATTATTTCAAGGATCAACCAACTGATCAAAACGATCTACCAAAATCACCTTAACCCCTCCCATTCTATATCCACATTTATTATCATTGTAGACTCATGTGAATACTAAGTTGAAAGATAGTGGGGTTCACACAATTCTTTTTGATGAAAATATGTACAGTAGGGAAGATCTAGGTTTCATTAGTGTTGAAAATGTAAGTGAAATCTTGGAGTATGATTAGTTAGGTGACTCATTTGTAAATGTATACATGAGGTATGTTTTTCATGATTTGATTTTCCAAAAGATTATATACTATGATAATTATGATTAATTATAGTTCATATTTTTCGCAGATGTATATATGAAAAATAATTGATGGGATTTACCCATGATTTTTTTGGAATCGTTAGTCCTCACGTCACCTCTAAAAAACAAAAAAATATAGAATCCAATAAAGAGGGTCAAATATTGGCAGACCTACTCAAATAGTTTAACCGAAAAATTATGGATGACTAACTCCTCTTAATACCAACGATGTAGGGGTAAAACTGTACAATTTAATCATATCAAATATATTTTAATTTCTTTCATTACTCATTCCTTTTTATGTATTTAAAAATCATTGGATGCTCATTATGGTCAATATGGATACTCCAAAGATTTATTTCCTTGATTCGATGCATAGATATCTAACAAACCAACCATAAATGATGGAGTTTGTCAATTTGTGATACACCACATCCAACATTTTAGAACTAAACATCTAGTTATATAATTTATATTATATTTTAATGAGGATTCTATTATGACAGGGTGGTGCGCGAATATCATCTACATCATGGAATGAGGCCAGGGGAAAAGGATAAGAAACATCACAAGTACTACAAGTGGATAAAAATCAGGGTATATATAATAAGAATTCACTATCCAAACACATATAAAAAAATTACTTATTTTTCTCAATGTTTCAGCAGTGCTTGAAACAAAAAAATGATAAAGACTGTGATTATTATATTTGTAAATTTATGAAAGAGATCATATTACATAAACAAAATGGTATCCCTAAAGAGGTATTTTTGAAGACAATTACTATTTCATTTAAAATACTTATTAATATTTTGTGTATTTATATTTTTTCAGTACTACCATTATTTTCAAAAAGACTCTTATTGAAAAGATGAGATATATTTGTTTATAAATGAATGGGCAGTATATCTGATGGAATAATGTACAGAAATAGCATGAAGATGTGACTGGTATGAATCGAAGTGTCTATTTTTATTTAAAATTGTCGGTATTTTTAGTAAGAAGAACAAGTGCCATACTAAAATTTGAGAAAATGCATTAGGATTGTTTTGGTACTTTAAGAAAACGATCCATAAGTAATATTAGACATGTAGGAATCAACTTTACCTAAATCCAACACATGGTCTGACTGTTAGGACTTTAATTGTGTATTTTTATGATAAATTAACAATAAATTTAGCAAAAAGAACAAGTGACATACTAAAAATTAAGAAAATGCATTTATATTGCTTTGATACTTTAGGAAAATGATCTATCAGTTATTTTTGATGTGTAGGAATCAATCACACCTCAATTTGATGAAAGATTTGATAGATATGACTAAAAGTGTCAGTTATTAGTTTAAAATTGACATTTTAGCTCAAAATGCATCACTCATTGAAAACCAAGAAAACTTGCTCTGATTGTATTTATACTTTAGGACGAGGATTCATAAGTTCTTTGTGACGTGTATGAAGCAATCTCATGTCAAACCAATGCAAGATGCGACTGGTATGACTCAAAATGGGTGTTTTTAGTTTGAAATGATATTTTAGTAAAAAAACACAATTGACATACTCAAAATTGAGAAAATGCATTAGGATTGTTTTTATACTTTAAAAAAATTATCTATAAGTCATTTGTGATGTGTAGGAATCAACCACACCTCAATCTAACACACGGTGAGATCGATATAAATCTAAATGTGTTTTTTATTTAAAATCGACATTAATTTAAGTAAAAAGAACAACTGACAGACTGAAAACCAAGAAAAAACAATCAGATTGTTTTTATAATTTAGGAAAATGATACATGAGTCATTTGTGACATGTAGAAATCAATCACACCTCAATCCGTCGCACAATTTGATCGATATGACTAACTATATCATTTAGCAGTTTAAAATTTACATTTTAGATCAAAACATATCACTCACTAAAAACCAAGACAACTCTTTTTGTTTGTATTCATAATTTAGGATAGTGATTTTTAAGTCCTTTATAATGTTTATAAAGAATTATCACATAAAATCGATGCATTATGTTACTGGTATGACTCAAAAATCATGTTTCTGGTTTGAAATGATATTTTAGTAAAAAAACACAACTGACATACTGAAAACCGAGCAAACACATTTGGATTGTTTTGATACCTTAGAAAAACGATACATAAGTCATTTGTGACGTGTAAGAATCAACCACACCTCAATACGATGAACAATGTGATCGGTATAAATCTAAATGTGTTTTTATTTAAAATTGGCATTAATTTATGTAAAAAGAACAAGTGACATACTGAAAACTGAGTAAAAACATTTTGATTTTTTTGATACTTTAAGACAATGATCCATGACTCATTTTCTATGTGTAGAAATCAACCGCACCTCAATCCAATGCATGGTGTGACCAGTATGACTAAAAGTATCCGCTATCAGTTTACAATTGACATTTTAGCTGAAAATGTTTCATTCAATGAAAACCAAGAAAGCGCCCTTTGATTGTCTTCATAATTCAGGATAGCAATTCATAAGTCCTTTGTGATGTTTATGATGTTGTCACACCTCAAACCGATGCATTATGTGACCGGTATGATTCAAAATGGGTGTTTCCAATTTGAAATGACATTTTAGTAAAAAAAGAAAATTTTCATACTAAAAACCGAGAAAACCCATTCATATTGTTTTGATACTTTAGAACAATGATCCATGAGTCATTTGTGATGTGTAGGAATCAACCACACCTCAATACAATGGATGATTGACCGGTATAAATCCAAGTATATTATTTAAATTTGATATTAATTTTATTAAAAAAACAAGGGACATAGTCAAAACCAAGAAAACCCATTCAAATTGTTTTGATATTTTAAGACAATGATTCAAAACTCATTTGTGATGTGTAAGAATGAACCCCACATCAATACGACACATGGTGCGACCTGTATAACTCAAAATGTTTCTTTTTTATTCGAAATTGACATTTTATTAATGTATTCTTTCATATTAATGTTTAATTTATTTCTTTATAGTATTACTAACATAATATTTGTTTTCTTATATAGGTGGAACCTTTTTCTTGAGTTGGGATGATTTTTTCAACAACTAATACCATGGGCGGGCATTTTTGAGAGGGGATCATGGATGTCAAATGATGAAACATTAATGTTTTTAACTGTTTGTTGGATAATTGTAAATGAAATTATATAAAACATTATTTGAAATGTATATAGCATTGTTTTCCAGACCTTTGTGTGCACTGATTTGTTTCTATGTGCGCTGTGCAGGTGTTGTTTTGTGTAGGTGGTGTGTGTGTGATGTGCAGGTGTAGGTGCTGGTGGTGGGTGTGCTATTATATAAATAGCGCATCACAGGCAGCTAGGCCTTTATCATCACTATTTCAAGCACTGATAAAGGCACCATTTATCAGTGCTAAAAATAGCGATGATAAAAATATCTTTTATTCACGCTAAAATTGCATGGATAAAGGGGGGCCTTTATCAGCACTTTTTTTAGTGCAGATAAAGTAAACCCTTTATCAATGCTTTTTTAGCGCTGTTGAAGGGGACCCTCTTTATCTTCGATGAGATTAACAACACTTTTTAGCACTGTTTCTAGCGCTGATAAAAGAATCATCTGTAGTAGTGAATAAAGAATATATAATAAAAAAGTAAAAAATAAATAATAAATTAATAGATAATAGATAATAGATAATAGATAATAGATAATAGATAAATAGATTATAAATAATTACTAAATAAATAATAAATGCGTAATTAATAAATAATAATGAAATAATAAATAAATAATAAATAAATAATAATAAATAACAATAAATAATAATAAATAACTAATAAATAAATAATACATAAAAAATAAAAAATAAATAAAAAATAAAAAATAAAAAATAAATAAAAAATAAATAATATATAAATAATAAATACGTAATAAATATATAATAATTAAATATTAAATAAATAATAAATAAATTGTCAATAGACAATAAAAATAAATAAATGATAAATAAATAATAAATAAATGATAAATACTAAATAATAAATATTTATTAAATAGTCGATTAACATTAAATTAATAATAAAAATAAATCTATAAATAATAAATCATTAATAAATAAATATTAAAATAATAAATGTTACATAAATATATATAAACACTCTCAGATATATAATTATATATTAATATAAATATATATATAAACACAAGTAAATATAAATATCTCTTTATATGTATCTACACATATATGATATCAAAATATACACTACCACAGATCGGTGTAAGGGCAGCGCCGACCATTATCAGCGCTAAGAAAAACAAGCTGATAGAAGGGGGACTTTTATCAATGCTGTTATTACATGACAGTTCCCTACTATGATGAGAACCTTGAAATACTATAACAATATTCTTAAATATAGTTCTATGGTTGGATGACATACTATAATGGGACACATAGCATGCATACCATTAGGTGTGAGTACTCGTAAGCAGATGAGACTTCCTCTCATGAACTTCACACTTGGTAATCTCCAAGATAGGAGATTATGAGAATAGACCCACCAGTAGGAATTCCACATGTTTTGGTGTCATTAGATATTTCTATCTACGAGAATGTGCAATGATCCTAAGACTTTAATATTATCATTAATACGTGTCACAACTCACGCACTTTGATCTATTGATGAAAACGGTCATGCAAACAGTTGGTAAGAAGTAGGGTACGTTGGGTGCGTCATGAGTGGCATGTTATTAATGGATAAGTCAAGGAAGGATTTTTCACTTCCATTTATGGAAGTTAATATCTCGACTCTTTGATTAAAATAGAATTGTCACGCGAAATTCCATGTCCATGGTGTAATAATGAGTTTATTTCAGGTAGTCAAAGAATGACATATCAAGCATAAAAGTTGATGACACTATCATGAAACTTTCTTGATGAGATATTGAGATAAGGGGATTATATTACACATTGAACATTAGTATATGGATCTCATTGTTGCAACATTACATTCTTTCTCTTGGGTACCTTGACCCGTTGCTAGATAGTACTCTTGGAATTTAGGAAAACCTGCCTAATGCCAACGATAATGAATCTTAGAGGGTCACACACTAAGTGTTTTTGGTGGTCTCGGTTAAATTCTATTTTAATTTAATTAATGAAATCAATATTATTCTCAATACCGTGTAATAATTTTATTCAAGTTAAAATGATCGCATAAATTAAATAAAATATATTTATTTATTTTATTGAACATTTAATAAATATTTATTTACTAGTTTGTAAATAAAATATTTATTTAAGAGAATAATTTATTTATTTATTTGTTTGGGTGTTCAATAAATGGAAGTGGAGTTCAAGAGGACCAAGGCCGATCTGGTGGTAAAATAATTATTTGCATGACGTTAAATAATTATTTAACTCGTTGGTACAAGTTAAAATAATAATGATGCTGCTATTATTTTGTGACGTAGAATTTTATTTATAATTCCATTTTGTGCATGTTGGCGCAACATAAATAATGAAGCAATATTATTATTATGAGCATGGGTTTTTTCTAAGTTCATGAATGTATTTAATTTTTGTTATGCAATTAAATATTGTAACTGATGTTCCATGCATATAAATAGACAAGTACACCTATTGTGCCAGACACCTCACGACACTGAATTGTACACCCAGTGAATTGAGAATTATTGAGCTAAACAATTTCTCTCTTGAATCCTCTTCCCACCCCTCTTAAGAATGAGAGACATTATTCAAGGTGAAAGAACAAGTGATCAAGAACTACCAACACAAGACACTCACTTCATCGCTCTAGCACCCAGAAAACAAGCAGTGTCGATCAGAGGCCATCAGAGTACATGTGGATCACCGCTAGAGGGATTCTAGTTTGGATCCCTACAGGCTCAACGAGATAATCCGGAAGGGTCATTCTGGATGATCAACATCATCAACGAAGAAAAATACCAATTATCCAGGTATTATTTTTCTTTATGAAATTAATTAAATTAATTATAAACATGATGTGAAAGATCCTATCTAAATGTTTCAGGCTTCTTCCTTATTTATCTAAATCCTTGATTTTATTCCATGGAGACTGAAATTCATCGTCGTATTGATCCCGGAATAATCATTGATCATGGTAAACATTAAAGTTGGGTTCCGGACCAACCGCGCTTCCGCTGCCCCTAGAACCTACAAGTGGTATCAGAGCAGTTACAACATAGTTTATAATTATTTAAATATTTTGTTGAAGAATTACACATTTAATAATTTAGTTCTTTCAATTCAAGTTAATAATTTTGAAAATATGAATCTCTAGATCTATTCCTTATCTTTCATTTTTCTTTTACCTTACAGAAATGATATATTTTCATTTAATTTTGATCAAAATAAAATAGAGGATCTCATCTGGAGGTTCCAAAGATTCCTGACCATACAAAACCATAACACACAGCGTGTATTCGGTAGTACACGTCGTGTAGTCAAGATTCAATGCATCGGACCGGTCCTCCAAACCAAGCCGTGTGTTAGAGTCATTCTAAGTCTTAAATGACTCCGTGTGTTGACCAGGAACAGGTGGAACATAGTTTCTGGATTACAAGCTGTGTAGTCCACTAGACACGATGTGTAGTCCCTTTGGGGTAGGGTTGGACCGTGTACCCCGTACATGGATTTCCTATATGGAAACTATGTAACGAGGATACTACACGATGTGTGGCCCACTGAACACGCCGTGTACTCCGAAGATTTCTGAAGAACACTCACACGTCGTTTCCTCGGGTGTGTACTTCAGATGGACGGTGAAAAATAGTACACACTGTATAGTTGGAACTACACACCATGTACTCATCCAAATTACACAGATTTATTAAAATTTATTATTATATTATAAAAAACCTTGAGACGTGTACCATAGTGTGTGCCTAAAGCTGAGGCACAACACGTGATAAGCGTTTTATATATGTGTTTAATTTAACATCTGCGTAATGTTCATTTCTACTCATTGGGTAGTTATGAATAGAAATTAACTGGGTTTCCTCTAATGTATAATTTACATACAAAGATAATTTTAAATGAATTTATTTTTTTAAAATTATTATGGATGATAATCTCAAGGAAATTCATAAAAAGGGTTTAAGATAAAAGGATTGATTAATTAAAGATGAAAATTAATTGATTCGAGGGTAATTTATCTTAAACAAGAATTATTAAATAATTGAATGATAGTTTTATTTATGCGTAAACATCGTTTCATGTATCAATGATCATGAACTAGACCAAGACCTTTGTATGTGGATGAGTTTTTAATTAATTTATTTAAATTAAATTTGTTGGCCTGTGAGCCATATCTCCTCATTAATATGTAGGGCCTGCATGCCCAAGGTTTCTTTTATGTAAACCCCTTTTTACCCCTCACCTACATGTGAGTTAAAAAAAGGCATATGTAATGGATGTAACTCTCAAGCTAGTGGAGGCGGTTCAAGATGGAGCCAAGACGAAACCAATCCCAAGAGATACAGAGGTGGACAGGTGGAAAGCTGTAAACATGAACCCAAAAGGTTCAAGTTTTTTCTCCCCAAGGCCAGGGTTATTTTATCAACTGCTAGATAAAATAACTATTAGAAAATCTCATGATCATTCTCTTTATTTTATTTCTATCAGTTGCATAGTTTATCATTATGGATGCGTTATCGCAATCACATAATTAATGAATTAAAGAAGCATTCAATATAGAACTAAAATAAACTATACTTATGTGTAAATATTAACATGACATGGTTAATCACTTAAGTAAGTTCCACTTATTATTAACAAGAATGTGATATTGATAATAATCAATTCATGCATAAGAGATAAAAATCCGTCAAATAAAACATTAAGTCAGACCAAGCCTTCTATTACTTGATTAAGGGAAAAACTCAATAAAAATATGTGTTTGACCAACCCTTGTTAGGACACATAATTTTATACAGGAAGCCCTTATAAAAGGTTTCAGGTTGAATTAACCATATTACATCAAGAGGAGTATCCCTTTCTAGACTTGGTGTAATATTGGAGGCAAGAGTTGAGGAAATCCAAAAGTCATGATTTCAGGATTGGGGAGTTCACTCAACAGATCAAGGAGCTGCATTCCCACGTTCGGCAAAGACCTTCCTACCTAAATACCTTCTAATAGCTTGACCAACCCTTTTGGGGTTATGCGAATGGGAATATGGATCTTTTCCACTAGAATTTCATGGAAGCTGGACATTCTGAGTTCAATGGTGAGGGATATTGGGACTTGATAAAATAGTGGGAGAAGTAATAAAATTTATTATTTCTTATAAAATGTAATCAAGAAAGTAATAATGATCTACTCTTTTAATTTTAGAATAAAAATGACAAAATCTTCAACCAAACTATCCCTTGGATCAATTCTAGATAAAGAATGCATCCTCACTGGTAGTAACTTCTAGGAATGGTTTAGAAACCTCTGGGTTATCCTACGCCATGAATGGAAGTCTTACATACTAGAGTCAGCATTACTTGATCCGCCTACCAAAGAGGAAATTGATGAGGATTTACTGGTCTATGAGAAACATATGAATGACGCGGTCGGTGTTTAATGTTTGATGCTATCATCAATGTCTAGTGAGCTCATGAAGTCTCATGAAAACATGGATTATTATAGCATGATCGAGCACCTCCGTGGTCTTTACAAGGAGAGAGAATGATAGGAAATGTTTTAGATATCTAAGGGACTCTTTCAGAGTAAGCTTGGAGAAGGTTCCCCAGCTAGGCCTCATATAGTCAAGATCATTGCCTACATTGAGTGCCTAAATGTTATAGGGTTTAAAATACCCAAAGAACTAGGAACCAATCTCATTCTCGTATCACTCCCTTAGAGATTCTCTAACTTTACTGTCAATTTCAATATGAATGACATTGATAAATATCTATATGATATTCTTATCCTCATTCTCCAAGTGGACAAAGATATGAAGTATGAAAAGCCTTATGTCCTTATGGTAAATAATAGGAAAGGGAAGACTAAGAGCTTTAAGCCCAAAGCTTCTTCACGACCTTCCAAGAAAAGGATGATCAAATAGGAGGAAAGGGAACAAGAAGATGTTTGTTTCATATGTAGAAATAAGGTGCACTAGAAGAAGAACTGCACCCAGCCTAAGAAGCAAGAGGATGCTTCAGGTGCATTTGTTATTGAATGAAATCTATCTGTTTCTACAAATTGGGTATTAGATACAGCTTTTGGTGCTCACATATGTATCCAAATACAAGAACAAAGTATATTCAAGAAGATTGACCGAGGGGAGGTATATCTATGAGAATCCAACAGAGCCAGACTTACTACTATAGATGTCAGGGACTACCACCTCACGTTGCCAACTGAGATGATCCTAGTGTTAAAGGGTTGTTATTATGTGAATTTTGTTACTAAGAACATTATTTATGTATCCAGATTAGATATATATGGATTTTTTTATCATGTTTAGAAATTAATGTTTCTTATTTTTCAATGATAGATTTTTTTTGGTAGGGATCATTTATAAAACAGTCTTCACATGTTGGATTACACAAACCAAGTAATGGAAATCAATAACAAAGATACTTCACATGAATCATACCACAACCAACTTTGGCATCACCATCTAGGTCATGTAAACGAGAAATGATTGAAAAAGTTATATCAAGATGGATATTTAGATTCTTTAGAACTAAAACCACTTGGTGTATGTCATGCATGTTTACAAGAAAAAATGACCAAATCCCCATTTAGTGGGAAGGCTAAAAGGGCTAAAGAACTTCTTGAATTTCATACTGATATGTGGGGACCATTTCCAGTTGAAGAAAGGGGAGGGTACTCATACTTAATAACTTTTACTGATGATTTTAGTAGATATGGATATATCTACTTAATGAGGTATAAGTCGGATTTTTTTGATAAGTTCAAATAATAGAAGAATGATGTTGAGAATTAGCTTGGTAAGAAGATTAAGAAACTCCACTCAGACCGAGGTGGAGAATATATTAATCATGTCACGACCCGACCCGTACCGGGGCTCGAGTCGCAACTACCCCTAGCCCGCCTCCATAGGCTAGGGGCTGGAGACTAGCACCGAAGGCTCAAAAAACTAGGGGAGGCCTTTTCCTAAGAAACTGTACACACACACAACAACTCAATGAAAAAGTGGAGAGAAAATAAATCAAGATACAACACTGTTACAAAAAAAGGGGAACCAACGTACATGCATCGACCTCTAACCAGTACAAGAAAAGTGCTGAAAAGTAAACTAAAAAGTAAAAGGGGAAAAACACTCACCCAACCAGAAAGGTGCCACAACCCGGCAACAGTTAAAACAAAGGTAAACCACTGGGGAGTCTCACACTTAGAAAATCATGATATGGAAAACGAACGCAGAACAAGCTCCTGTGTCCTCTATGCTCCTCCATAGTCTCGACCGACCTATCTGTCGTCTGCAAGGGCACACCAAGTGCGGGCAAAGCCCAAACAGGGGTGAGTATAAAAATACTCAGTAGGATGCCCCGAAAGCTTGAGGGAGCAACAAGGGAGGTACTAAAAAGGGGAGTAGTAGACAGAGCAAAGAACAATGTAAGAGTGAAAAAGAGAGAAATAGATTTCAGCTCAACCCAACAAGAGAAAGGAAACAGAATCGTCCAGATGCAAGGAGCTAGAGACAGTGAGAAGACGAACTTCTCGTCGAGTCTTCGCTACCTATAACAGGAGAGTAGACTCGTCCTACCAAGAGGAGCTAGAGACGGAAAGCATGTGGCATACCCCGCACGTCTTCGCCCCTACTAGAAGGAGAGTAACCGAACCCACGGAGTGGGAACAACAATAGGATGTATATATATATGCTCAACGAGAAACCCAAATGAGAGTGTAAGGGGATCTCTATCTCCAAGCTCAGCCCAATAAGAGTCGCCAACAGTTCAAAGGATATACAACACTGAACCCAAATGTCCCGTACATCAACCTAGAAGGTACAAGTCAAAGGGATCAATCACCACACCTCGATACTATCCGCTTTGGGTGGCACTGTCTCGCCTGCATGCCTTTTAGATCGCGTCGCAAGGACGCGTCTTGGTGGGAAAAGTGCCCCTCATTCCCGTATGTCCTAAGGTCACGTCAAATCCGTCACATCAACGATGCGTACAACCAAATATCCTGCTCCGGTAGTCACAGAGAAAAAGTCACCGAATAGCCTCATAAGAAGGCCTAAGTCTGAGATGCCAACAGGTGACCCACTACCCAGCCCTGCTAGAGGGTAATCCCTAATACAACATCAGGCGACCCACTGCCCAGCCCTGCTAGAGGGTAGACCTGGAAGAAGTCGACAGGTGACCCACTGCCCATCCCTACTGGAGGGTAGACCTAGAACACGTCGACGGGCGACCCACTGCCTAGCCCTACTGGAGGGTAGACCCAGAACACATCGACAGGAGACCCACTGCCCAGCCTTGCTGGAGGGTAGACCTGGAACACGTTGACATGTGACCCACTACCTAGCCCTGCTGGAGGGTAGACCCAGAAGAGGTCGTCAGGCGACCCACTGCCCAGCCTTGCTGGATGGTAGACCCAGAACACGTCGAAAGGCGACCCACTGCTGAGTCTTACTAGAGGATAGACCCAGAACACGTCGACAGGCGACCCACTGCCCAACCCTGCAAGAGGGTAGACCCGGAACACATCGATAGGCAACCCACTACCCAGCCCTGCTGGAGGGTAGACCCAGAATAGGTCGTCAAGCGACCCACTGCCCAACCCTGCTGGAGGGTAGACCTAGAAATGGGTTCGATAACTCAGCACTGCAACTGACATCACCGTGTGTTACAAACATCGCTACCATGCGTTGGTTCGGAGTGCGTCAAAGGGACCTCCATCCAACACCCTTTCATGTTTCCACATTTAATAAGATCTCAAACGAGGCTCCACATGCTCGAATAGATCACACTGTTGCAACCCTCACAGAAACACACGTGAGATAGACCATTTACTCACCCGAAACGGTCAACCGGTGAATATGAAACTATTCACTGTAGCCATCCCACGTGAGACCCACATCAAGATCCCGAAAATGAACAAACGGATCACAACACTGTGATCCCCTCGAAAAAACACACGAGATTGACTACTCAATAGGCCAAAACAGGCACCCGATGAAAAAGGTACTATTCACCGTAGCCAGCCCAGGTGGGACCCACACCACGATCCTGAAAAAGGTCGGGCGAACTACGCCATCACGAAGCTCTCGAAAAAACAGATCAAAACGACTATTCATTCACCCCGAACGAACGTCTGATGAAAAAGTCATAATACACTGCACACAGCTCAAAAGACGGCTCGTGGGGCCCATGCTTCAACTCTGACTTCATCACCTGAGACCACCCTGGTCAACATCATCTTGATGACAGGGTCACAACACCACTGACGGCGCCTAAAACGGACTCCGGATGCAGAAGCTGCAATTCCCTGTGTTATACGCAAACGGGGCCCCGTGGGGCCCACACCTTGGGCCCGAAATTAGGCGGGCAGATTGCGCCATTGCAATCCCCTCGAAAAAACACTCAGAAATGAGTACTCAAACACCCTAAACAGATGTCGGGTGAAAAAGTGACGTTTCACCGTAAAACGTGCGAACTAGGCCCTATGGGGCCTGCACCTTGTCTCTAACCTGAACACTTCGGAAAACACCTCAAAAAGTCCTTACGAGGACTGAGATCATGCTGCCGCTGACGGCGCGTCAATCGGACAACCCAAGCAGGAGTTAGGTCTGACGCAACAATTAACTAATTAATTAAATAATTAATTAATTACCCACATTGTGTTTCGTGCCGTAGAGCAACAGAACCAACCCGAAAAGGTTCCGAACCAACATGGAAGGACCGTCCCAGCTCCAGGGCCACTGCCCCTCTGACGGCGCATCAAACGGACGTCCGGCTCATGAAGCCCGTCTGTTGCAAACCTTAATAATAAATTTATTATTATTAAATTAAAGCTCCTTGGGTCACCCATCTTCGGGCACAAAATTCAAAAATCCCTAAACCCACCTTAAAAGGAGCATCTCGCTGATACGAACTCACCGCCGTAGACGGTGCGTCAAACAGATGCGACGTTTGAAAATTACGGCCCCCCGAATTCAAGGGGACCAAATTGGGCCGGTCTAGACCGGCCGGCCTGGTCCGGACCGCCGACCCGGTGCGGCCCACTGGCCGTGGCCCGCCTCAAATCACCGGACCCACATAGGGTCCGGTTTTCCAAAGAAGACCGTCCAAAAGGCCGGTCTTGGTCGTGTCACCCAGCAGGACCCGCGAACCGCGGGTCCCTGCTTCCTCCACACCCCCCGAGGCGCGACCTCGGGGTGCTCCTCCGCTAACTGCGACTGGCGCCTGCGTCGCGGCCTCCGCCGCTCGCCGCCGCTCCGCTGAGGCCGGCTCCGCTTGACTCCAGCACTTCGCCTCCGCTCGACCACGCCGGCTCCCACTTGAAGCCCTACATTCCGCCGCTTCCCTCTGCTCACCGAACGCCGCCGCCGAGCTCCGCCGCTGCCTCCCCGGCTTCCCGCTTTGCCACGCCGACCACCACCTCGGACCACCATTGGCCGCCGAATCGGACCACCGTCGGCCGCCGCCTCAAACCGTTAGTTGCCTCCTCAGACCACCATCGGTCGCCGCCTCGGACCACTGTCGGTCGCTGCCTCAGACCACCGTCGGCCGCCGTTGGCGGTTCTATTCCGGTGGTCCCTTCCGCAGACCACCACAATTCCACCGCACACCTGAAAATTATTCCGAGCCCATACTTGCGATCCTTGCGACGAGACAATCGAAGTGCATGCCTCTGATCGACAATCCATTAAAGATTTTACGCGCTTAATTGTGAGCACTCAAGAACCCGAAGAACGGTTGAAGAACACGATGAACAAAACTTGATTTTTCAGCATGGGTTGATAGCCGTGTTCGTGCGGCCATCAATGGTGTATCCAAAACTAAGAAACAAGGGGAAATGAGGAATTAAATTTAAAACTTGAATCGGAGCTCAAAAAAAAGAATAAATCCTACCTCGATTCTGATGCACATCGTAGGTGATGCGTCCGTGAGGCTCCACCTTCGAATCGTCGATGTTTCGATGAAGATCGCTCCTCGATCCGGTGAAGAACGACGAAGAATGGCTAGAGAGATAGAGAGGGAGTGGGAGAGAGAGAGAGAGGGAGGAAGAAATGAGTCTTCCCTCAACACCTAGTGAATTTATAAAAATTCACTGAAACTCTCCCAATGGGCGTAGATTCTGAAACCTCCGTGCCCGCCTATTTTTTCTCACGCCTAGGCAAAACGCCCCATTCCAAACTCAACGGAGGTCTTGGATTTCCATTCTGAGACTTCGTTTAAAAGTTATTTGAGAAGGAATGTCAGTGAAAAAAATCACTAAGTGGTTATTTCGAAATGATCTTTTTCCCCCTAGGTGACATCTCTCACAGAAGGCCCACACCCGCAACTTTTACACCCCGCCTAGGGTAAAGGGCACGCTCCGGACTCAACGGTGCCCTCAGTTTTCATATCCGAGCAACTGTTTAGGAGTTACTAGGGTTTGTTCAATTAAATGAATAATTTAATTCAATTTATCCATTTAACACTCTGCTAACGAGTGAGGGGTCCGAACGTCCCGTGCCGACTCATTTTATGTCGCGCCTAGGGTAAACACGCCATTTCAGACCCATCTGTACACTCAGATCTATGATCCTAAACACCGTTTATGAGTTAACCCATTTACTTGGCATGTCCTGTGTGAACGCACTGAAAATTTTAATTCCGGTCACACCGGGGCTCGGAATCGCACACCGTCTGAATTCGCTGATCTGGAATAATATCAAGAATATTCCAAAGTCTTTCCTAGATAAAACCAGGTTCTTAAATCATTCCCTCCTTCCAGCTTTTCATCCCCGAAAAGCAAAACCAGGGAACAAATCAGGGTACTAAGCCCACACCTGGCTCTTTCGTACCTAGAAGAACTTTTGCACAGTCCTGCGTCACCGCACACAGACCAAAAGATTTGATCCGTTCACGCGAGGTCTGCTCTTGCCAATGACGTGCATAGAGGCATGCACACATCTTCTCAGGCAAGTCACGCGAGAGACATCATGCACCCGCTCCAGACTTTGGGGTTAGGGAAAGGCGATAGGGAACCTCTCTATCCCTTCGCACGATCTCAAACGATCTGAAGGACTTCAAGGGTAGATCACCTCCCCGACCGAACCTCTACGTCGCATGTCGCGACTGGAATCACCACCCGCATCACCCTGGGTAACCCCTTGAGCAAGGAGTTAGAGGAAAGAGTACCTCACATAGTGTCTAACAAGTTCTACTGAGAAAAGTAGAAAAAGACACAGAGCGTACCTCTCATCATCTCTTGTGTTGTTGGATTGTAAACAACCACAACACACAACCGCCCGCAGCCCGTCTGTTAGCTCCCTGAGCCTAACAGGGGCCACCTAGTGGTGGTGGAAGGACCTCGTTGTCCTCCAACCACAGTTCTTCCTAATTTCTATCAACACCACCTCCCCGGGGACCACCCTGTCCTCACCTGGGAGTTTTCTTTTCATGACACTGCCTCTGTCGTAGTGGTGCATCTACCAACCCTCGAGAAGACTCAGCACATTTGGTCGAGTAGTCTAACACCAAGTGATCTCACACATCAAAAACATAGCACTAGTCATTCCTGGACTATCTCGGTGCTCTACGCTGTCCCAGACCATGTGCTTGAGTCTCATCAAGGGGAAACCTCTGACGTCGAGGCCCCGCCAATCGACGTCCCTCTACTAGAAATTCTCTGTCACCAGTGCCTGCTTCAGTACCCTGAGATGGGTGAGGATGCACAATGGCACTACACTGGCATAAATCTCCTCTAAAGATATTTCGTTCAAACTTCTGTGCTCGGATTTTTCCGTCACAGACCATGTTCGGGTAAAAACGTGCACGGTGTGCGAAACTAGTCGCATACACAGGCATTGTCAACCCTCCTTGCTGAAACTGCAGGAGCTCCTAGATCCAAATGGAGCATAAGAAGGAGGGGTAAAACTCCTCACGAAACAGAAGCTGAAAGTCACCTCATGAAAGTGATGAGTCATCGAGTATTCGAGTAACCCTTTCTCTACCATGCCAAACTACGGGGTGGAAAAAGACTGGCTGTCAAAGACACCATCTAACCCGTCAGTGTCTGAACAAGCCTGAAGAGGCGGACCACCGACTCTAGACAACCCTCCTCTGTCTGAGGGTATGGATCACCATGGAACCTCTACGGTCACCGATGCTAGAACTCACGTAGAGCACCCAGCCTGCGCTCATCATCGTCCCTCGCTGCCGGTACTATCCGCTACTCCACAGGTGGAGGTGCTACTGCCTATCCTCCTGGAGAAAGGGTAATCGTATGATGGATCTTGAACTGAGGCCGCTTTGCTCACGGAATCATCATCACAAACCGAAACTAGTATCCTGGCGGGATATCATCATGGAGACATCCTGAACTCGATCAAGGAGTACCGTGGTCAAATGAGGATATATATATTAACAACGATGGGGAGCTGACTCAAGAAGGACAGTCAAGGACTCAATCCTATATGATGGATGAATCAAATTCCCTGCAACAAGTGTCTCAGTGTGCCAAGTTAACAAGCAGGTTATTAGGGTCCTCGAGAATGGATACGTCGGCCGCCGCACCATCACTGGACTCCCTGGCTTGAGAGCCGATTTCGAGACACGTTGAAAATATTGCCCCAAAATTCAATCAATTAATTTTTAGGAATGTATGAACATCACCCCAAGGAATGAACCACCTCTGATACCACTTTGTCACTACCCAACCCATACTGGGGCTCGAGCTGCAACTACCCCAAGCCCGCCTCCATAGGCCAGGGGCTGGAGACTAGCGCCGAAGGCTCAACAAACTAGGGGAGGACTTTGCCTAAGAAACTGTACACACACGTAGCAACTCAATGCAAAAGTGCAGAGAAAAGAAAGCAAGATACAACACTGCTACAAAAAAAGGGGAACCAATGTACATGCATCGACCTCTAACCAGTACAAGAAAAGTGCTAAAAAGTAAACTGAAAAGTAAAAGGGAAAAAACACGTGCCCAACCAGAAAGGTGCCACAACCCGACAACAAGTAAAACAAAGGTAAACCGCTGGTGATTATCACACCCAGAAAATCCTGCTATGACCACTGAATGCAGCACAAGCTCCTGTGTCCTCTACGCTCCTTCATAGTCTCGACCGACCTGTCCGTCGTCTACAAGGGAACACCAAGTGCGGGAAAGCCCAAGCAGGGGTGAGTATAAACATACTCAGTAGAATACCCCGAAAGATTGAGGGAGCAAAAAGAGAGGTAGTAAAAAGGTGAGAAGTAGATAGAGCAAATAATAGTGTAAGATTTCAAAAGAGAGAAAGAGAGTGGAGCTCAACCCAACAAGAGAAAGGAAGCAGACTCGTCCAGAAGAAAGGAGCTAGAGACGGTGAGAAGACGAACTTATCATCGAGTCTTCTCTACCTATTGCAGGAGAGTAGACTCGTCTGACCAAGATGAGGTAGACATGGAAAACACGTGGCATACCCAGCATGTCTTTGCCCCTCCTAGAAGGAGAGTAACCGAACCCAAGGAGTGGGAACACCAATAGGATGTATATATATATCCTCAACGAGAAATCCAAATGAGAGTGTAAGGGGATCTCTATCTCCAAGATCAGCCCAAGAAGAGTCTTCAATAGTTCAAAGGATATCCAACACTGAACCCAAACATCCCATACGTCAACCTAGGAGGTACAAGTCAAAGGGCTCAATCACCACACCTCGATACTATCCACTTTGGGTGGCACTGTCTCACCCGCACGGCTTTTTGGTCGCGTCGCAAGGACGCGTCTCGGTGGGAAAAGCGCCCCTCGTTCTCGTATGTCCTAAGGTCACGTCAAATCTGTCACATCACTGATGTGTAAAACCAAAGATCCTGCTCCGGTAGTCACGGAGAAAAAGTCACCGACTAGCCTCATAAGAAGGTCTAAGTCTGAGATGCCAACGGGTGACCCACTGCCCAGCCCTATGGGAGGGTAATCCCTAATACAACATCAGGTGACCCATTTCCCAGTCCTGTAAGAGGGTAGACCCGGAAGAAGTCGACAGGCGACCCACTGGCCAGCCCTGCTGGAGGGTAGACTCGGAACACGTCGACAAGAGACCCACTGCCCAGCCCTGCTAGAGGGTAGACCCGAAACACGTCAAAAGGTGACCCACTGCCTAGCCCTGCTGGAGGGTAGACTCGGAACACATCGATATGCGACCCACTTCCCAGACCTGCTGGAGGGTAGACCCGGAAGAGGTTGTCAGGCGACCCACTGCCCAGCCCTGCTGGAGGGTAGACCCGAAACACGTCGACATGCGACCCACTGCCCAGCCCTGTTGGTGGGTAGACCCAGAACACGTCGACAAGAGACCCACTGCCCAACCCTACTGGAGGGTAGACCTGGAACACGTCGATAGGCGACCCATTTCCCAACCCTGCTGGAGGGTAGACCCAGAATAGGTCGTTAGGTGACCCACTGCCCAACCCTGCTGGAGGGTAGACCTGGAAATGGGTCCGATAACTCAGCACTGTAACTGACATCATCGTGTGTTACCAACATCGCTACCGTGTGTTGGTTCAGAGTGCATCAAAGGGACCTCCATCCAACACCCTTTCATGTTTCCACATTTAATAAGATCTCGAACGAGGCTCCACATGCCCGAACGAATCACACCGCTGCAACCCTCGCGGAAACACACATGAGATAGACCATTTACTCGCCCGAAATGGTCAACCGGTGAATATGACATAATTCACCATAGCCAGCCCATGTGGGACCCACATAAATATCCCGAAACTGAACAAACAGATCACACTACTGTGATCTCCTCGGAAAAACACACGGGATTGACTACTCAATAGGCCAAAACGGGCACCTGGGAAAAAAGGGTACTATTCACCATAGCCAGCCCGGGTGGGACCCACACCACGATCTCGAAAAAGGTCGGGAGAACTACGCCATTGCAAAGCTCTCGAAAAAACACATCAAAATGACTATTTATTCGCCCCGAACGAACGTCTGATGAAAAAGTTGCAATACGCTGCACACAGCTCAAAAGACGTCTCGTGGGTGCCACACTTCAACTCTGGCTTCATCGCCTGAGACCACCCTGGTCAACCTTGTCTCGATTCTAGGGTTACAACGCCACTGACGGCGCCTAAAACGGACTCCGGATGCAGAAGCTGCAATTCCCCACGTTATACGCAAACGGGGCCCCGTGGGGCCCACACCTCGGGCCCGAAATTAGGCGGGAAGATTGTTCCGTTGCAATCCCCTTGGAAAAACACTCAGAAATGAGTACTCAAACACCCTAAATGGATGTCGGGTGAAAAAGTGGCGTTTCACTGTAAAACGTGCGAACTAGGCCCTGTGGGGCCTGCACCTTGTCTCCAACCCGGACGCTTCGGAAAGAACCTCAAAAATTCCGCACGAGGACTGGGATCACGCTGCCGCTGATGGAGCGTCAATTGGACAACCCTAGCAGGAGTTAGGTACGACGCAACAATTAACTAATTAATTAAATAATTAATTAATTACTCACATTGTGTTTCGTGCCGCAGAGCAACGGAACCAACCCGAAAAGGCTCCGAATCAACATGGAAGGACCGTCCCAGCTCCAGGGCCACTGCGCCTCTGATGGTGCGTCAAACAGACGTCCGGCTCGCGAAGCCCGTCTGTTGCAAACATTAATAATAAATTTATTATTATTAAATTAAAGCTCCTCAGGTCGCCTGTCTTTGGGCACGGAATTCAAAAATCCCAAAACCCACCTTAAAAGGAGCGTCTCACTGGTACGAACTCGCCGCTGCAGACGGCGCGTCAAACGGATGTGCCGTTTGAAAATTACGGCTCCCCGAATTCAAGGGGGCCAAATTGGGCCGGTCCAGACCAGCTGGCCCGGTCCGGACCGCCGACCCGCTGTGGCCCGCCTCAAACCACCGGACCCGCATAGGGTCCGGTTCTCCAAAGAAGATCGGCCAAAAGGCTGGTCTTGGTCATGTCACCCAACAGGACCCGCATACCTCGGGTCCCTGCTTCCTCCGCACCCCCCGAGGCGCGACCTCGGGGTGCTCCTCCGCTGACCGCGACCGGCGCCTGCGTCGCGGCCTCCACCGCTCTCTGCCTCTCCGCTGAGGCCGGCTCCACCTGACGCCAGCGCCCCGCCTCCACTCGACCTCACCGGATCCCGCTCGAAGCCCAGCATTCCGCCGCTGCCCTCTGCTCACCGAACGCCATCGCCGAGCTCCGCCGCTGCCTCCTCGGCTTCCCGCTTCGCCACGCTGGCTGCCACCTCGGACCACCGTTGGCCGCCGAATCGGACCACCGTTGGCCGCTGCCTCAAACCTTAGGTCACCGCCTCAGACCACCGTCGGTCGCCGCTGGCGGTTCTATTCCGGTGGTCCCTTCCACGGACCACCGCGATTCCACTGCACACCCGAAAATTATTCTGAGCCCATAATTGTGATCCTTGCGACGAGACCATCGAAGCGCATGCCTCTGATCGACAATCCATTAAATATTTGATGTGATTAATTGTGAGCACTCAAGAACCCGAAGAACGGTTGAAGAACACGATGAACAAAACTTGATTTTTCAGCATGGGTTGATAGCCGTGTTCGTGCGGCCATCAATGGTGTATCCGAAACTAAGAAACAAGGGGAAATGAGGAATTAAATTTACAACTTGAATCGGAGCTTACAAAAAAGAAAAAATCCTGCCTCGATTCCGATGCGCGTCGTAGGTGATGCGCCCGTGAGGATCCACCTTCAAATCGCCGAAGTTTCGACGAAGATCGCTCCTTGATCCATCGAAGAACGACGAAGAATGGCTAGAGAGATAGAGAGGGAGAGGGAGAGAGAGAGAGAGAGGGAGGAAGAAATGGGTCTTCCCTCAACACTTAGTGAATTTATAAAAATTCACAAAAACTATCCCAACGAGCACGAATTCTGAAACCTCCACGCCCACCTATTTTATCTCACGCCTAGGAAAAACGCCCCATTCCAAACTCAACGAAGGTCTTAGATTTCCATTCCGAGACTTAGTTTAAAAGTTATTCGAGAAGGAACGTCAGTGATAAAAATCACTAAGTGGTCATTTCGAAATGATCTTTTTTCCCCTGGGTGACATCTCTCACAGTAGGCCCATGCCCGCAACTTTTACACCCCACCTAGGGTAAACGGAACGCTCCGGAATTACGGTGCCCTCAGTTTTCACATCCGAGAAACCGTTTAGGAGTTACTCAGGTTTGTGCAATTAAATGAATAATTTAATTCAATTTATCGATTTAACACTCCGCTAACGAGCGAGGGGTCCGAACGTCCCGCTTCGACTCATTTTATGTTGCGCCTAGGGTAAACACCCCATTTCGGACCCATCTGTACACTCAGATCTCTGATCCGAAACACCGTTTAGGAGTTAACCCATTTATTTGGGGTGTCCAGTGTGAACGCACTGAAAATTTTAATTCCGGCCACACTGGGGCTCGAAATCGCACGCCGTCTGAAGGTTCTGATCTGGAATAATATCAAGAATATTCCAAAGTCTTTCGTAGAAAAAACTAGGTTCTTACAAATCAAGACTTCACTGATTAATTACGGGAGTTTGGGATCCTATCCCAACCCACTCCTCCATACACACCCCATTGGAATGGTTTGAGTGAAAGGAGGAACCACACCCTGTTGAACATGGTGAGATCAATGATGAGTCATGAAAGTCTTCCATTTTACTTTTGGGGATATGCGTTACAAACAACAGTGCACATACTAAACCAAGTACCAACTAAATTAGTAAATGGTATTCCATACGAGTTCTGGAGTGGAATGAAATCCATATTATAGAATTTACTTGTGTGGGGAAGTGATGTGTTTGTTAATGCCTCTTCAGGTAACAAAATTTTACCCCTAGGCACAAAGTGTACCTTTATAGGATACCCCAAGGAAACAAGGGGATATTACCTATACAAACCCTCAGAAAAAATGTTATAGTGGCAAGACACACCATATTCCTTGAGAGGGAGTACATATCCAAAAGATATAGTGGGAGAGAGATAGAATTCAATGAAGTTGAGGCTCAAGGTACACACAATTTGGTATAAGAAAAGATTCCACAAAGCCCCATGGAAGAAAGAACTGTTCTAGAGACACAAGATCTGTGTAGGAGTACAAGAGAGGTTGGAGAACTAGAACGGTATAGTTTTCTAGTTACCATGGATAGTGAATCATTATTAGTTGATAATAATGATCCTATAACCTACAAGTAAGCACTAAGTGGAACTTATGTTTCCAATTAGAAAGAATCCATGAATTATGAAATGGATTCCATATACCAAAACCAAGTCTGGATTTTGGTAAATCCTCTAGTTTATGTAAATACTATTGGTTTCAAATGAGTATTCAAGAAGAAATTGAGCATGGAAGGACAAGTCATCACCTATAAGGAACGACTGGTTGAAAAAGGTTTCAAACAACATCAAGGCATTGACTACAACAAAACCTTTTCACCAGTTTCAATGTTGTAATCCATCAGAATTCTATTGTCTATTTCTACTTACCATGAATGTGAGATTTGGAAAATGGATTTCAAAATATACATCCTTAATGGGAACCTTCAAAAATTTGTCTACATGACACAACCTGAAGGGTTTATGACTCCAAAGTATTCCAATAAGGCATGAAAGTTACAAAAATCCATTTATGAATTAAAGTAAGAATATAGGCCATGGAATTTTTTTTGATGAATCCATAACAAAATTTGGTTTTATCAAGAACAAATGTGAGCCTTGTGTCTACAAATAGTTTAGTGGGAGTTCATTCTTTTTCCTAATAGTATATGTTGATGACATATTACTTATTGGAAACGAGATACCAGTCTTACAGTCTATTAAGGCATGGTTGAATCAATGCTTCTCTATGAAGGAATTGGGCGAGGTAGCATATATTCTTGGGATCAAGATACATTGTGATAGATCCAAGATATTGTTGGGCCTAAGTTAAAGTACAAACATTGATAAGGTACTGAAGAGATTCAGTGTGAAATAATCCAAAAGGGTATTGTTTCCAACATCACATGCAATTCATCTTTCCAAGAAAATGTTTCCTCACAAACATGAGGAAAGAAATATAATTGAAAGGACTCCATACACATCAGTTTTTGGGTCAGTCATGTATGACAAACTATATACTAGGCTGGATGTCACGTACGCATTGAGTTCGGTAGATAGATATCAAGCTGACCCATGTGACCGCCATTGGATGACACTCAAGACTATCTTAAAGTATCTGAGGCGTACTAAGGATATATTCTTGGTTTATGGAGGAGATGGATAACTAGTCATCAGAGGATATGAAAATGCTAGTTTACAGACTAAACAATATGACATGAAGTCGCAAACAGGATACATCTTCATTTTGAATGAAGGTGCAGTGAGTTGGAAGAGCTCAAAGCAGAGTGTGGTTGCAGATTCTACAGCAGAGTCCGAGTCTATCACAACTTCTAAGGCAGATAAAGAAGTATTTTGGATGCAAAGCCTTGTCTAGGAGCTGGATGTGATACCTAGCCGTAAAGATACCATCACATTGTACTGTGATAATACTACATCAGTGGCTCATACAAAAGAGCCACGATCACATTAGCTGATGAATAACATAATTTGGAAGTATAATCTCTTGAGGTATTTTTCTCAGAGAGGTGAAGTTGTAGTGAGTAGTATTTCTATGGAAGAAAACGTGGCAGACCCCTTGACTAAAGCCTTGACTCAGGAGAAACATGATCACCATGTGAGGTCTAGTGGAATGAAAGTCATAGGCAGTTGGCTCTAGTCCAAGTGGGAGTTTGTAAGAGTTAGTGTCCTAGAACCAACTGGTTATACTTTGATTACATGGACATTTAGTGTATTTAAATATTAAACATATTATTACATATTGTTCATTGTTCTGCATGACTATGACGTAATAATGTCCTAGAGTATTTGTTGCATTGATAAGGTCATGGAAGTTCCCCAGTATGATGAGAACCTTGAAATGATATAACAATATTCTTAAATATAGTTCTACAGTTGGATGACATACTATGATGAGACACATAACATGCAGACCATTAGGTGTGAGTACTCGTATGAAGATGAGACTTCCTCTCATGAAGTTCACACTTGGTAATATTCAAGACAAGAGATTATGAGAACAAACCCATTAGTAGGAATTCCGCGTGTTTTAGTTTCATAGGATATTTCTATCTACGAGTGTGTGTACTGATCCTTATACTTTAATATTATCATTAATACATGTCCCGAATCATACACTTTTATTTACTGATGAAAACCGTCATGCAGACAGTTAGTGGAAGTAGGGTATGTTGGGTGCGTCACGAGTGGCATGTTATTAATGGATAAGTCAAGGAAGGATTTTTCCCTTCCATTTATGGAAGTTGATATCTCGACCCTTTGATTGAAATAGAACCGTCGCGCAAAATTCCATGGACATGGTGTAACTATGAGTTTATTTTAGGTATTCAAAGAACGAAGGATCAAGCATAAAAGTTGATGACACTATCATTAAACTTGCTTGATGAGATATTGCGACAAAGAGATTATATTACACAGTGAGAATTCATATGTGGATGTCGTTGTTGCAACATTATGTTATTTCTCTTGGGTGCCTTGACCCATTTCTAGAAATTAATCTTGGAATTTAGGCAAACCCGCCTAATGCCAACGAGAAAGAATCCTAGAGGGTCACACACTAAGTGTTTTTGGTGACCTTTATCAAATTCTATTTGAATTTAATTAATGAAATAAATATTATTCTCAATATTGTGGAATAATTTTATTCAAGTTAAAATGATCGCATAAATTAAATTAAATATATTTATTTATTTTATTGAACATTTAATAAATATTTATTTACTAGTTTGTAAATAAAATAATTATTTAAGAGAATGATTTATTTATTTATTTATTTGTGTGTTAAATAAATGGAAGTGGAGTTGGAGTGGACCAAGGATGGTCTGGTGGTAAAATAATTATTTTCATGATGATAAATAATTATTTAACTAGTTGGCACAAGTTAAAATAATAATAACACTGCTATTATTTTTGCGACATAGAATTTTATTTATAATTCCGTTTTGCACAAGTTGGCGCACCATAAATAATGACGCGGTATTATTATTTTGAGTATGGGTTTTCTCTAAGTTCATGAATGTATTGAATTGCTGTTATGCAATTAAATATTGTAACTGAAGTTCTATTCATGTAACGCCCCGACCCCAGCTACCCAGAGTCGGTGCATTACTTCGTAACATTGGCATGATCACAAGAAAGATCAAATCTCGAAAGACCGATTGGTTTAGTATCCTTGGAAACACTAGATATATTCATAAGTTTTACATTACATCATTAAACGAAAAACTACTACAACTACATATTGTCTCCATAAACCACACTCATATCCCCACATAATATCCCTGCAGGTCATTCATAACTTACTTCTTCACTTCCTGGGAAAAATAAAACATAGAAAAGGGGTGAGCTCAAATGCCCAGTAAGGATAACAATATAGCGGAAACTTTCATAAATAAGAACAAACTTTTAAGGAAATGCATAACTAAAACAAAAGCCTTTCAAACATGAACTTTCAACATGGTATGGCATAAATAAAATGAAATAATTCCATTTACTTACTCACATGGATATTCTACTAATCGAATAATCACATGCAAAAATCAATAACCACTTTCATAATGTTGGAATGCATAATGCTAAACTTTAATTACTTTTCAAGGCCTCGTCCCAAGACCTTGGGGATAACTGTAACCGGAACCCAACCCGGAGTGCCTCTAATAACCGGACACCAACCCGGAGTGCCTCTAATAACCGGACACCAACCCGGAGTGCCTCTAATAACCGGACACCAACCCGGAGTGCCTCTAATAACCGGACACCAACCCGGAGGGCTTACTTTTACCAGTCCCTAACCTGGAGGGCTTACTTTTACCAGTCCCCAACCTGGAGGGCTTAATTTAACCAGTCCCCAACCTGGAGGGCTTACTTAAACCAGTCCCCAACCTGGAACATACTTGTCCAACACATTCATATGAAGTAAAGATTGAAATATAACATAAACATTCTTATTGGAACTAGCATACGAAATGTCAATACTTTCACCATAAACTATGAATGGTATAAAAATAGCACATCCACAGTCAAACATATCACAAAACCTTCAAAACAATATAGAAGTTTTGTATCATAATAAATCAACTTCAAATAATCTTAAAACCCATCAAAGGATGTTGACATAGATGAAATCAAAATTCTTTTTAAAGAAATATCTCCTTTTATTTTGAAATCATTTAAGATCCATATAAAATCAAACATTTTCTTTGAAAATAATATTATAAGATTTTAAGGGAAGTTTTGAAGATTTTATAACGGTGGAAATTAGCCGCACCCACCGTATAAGTTTAAAAAAAACGTTCTTACCTTAATTCTGTCGAAAAGGTTAAAAATGACCTTGTTTTGAAAACGACGGAAAGATTCCTTTATAAACCTCTTATAAAAAGTCAAACAAGGGTATAAATGACTTTAACCCATATTCTTGTAAATAATAAAAATTTTTTGAAATACATTTTGAAGAAACATGGATGTGGATGATAAAGAGATCCCAGTAGATTATTACAAATAAACAACCTCGGATAATGAAGAGATTATGAAATAACCCTTACCAATTAGGTAACTTATGAAACATACAACCCATGAAAGAGGTATCATACAATGAATATGTAAATACACATAAATTAGAGTGTATTACACAAATAATATAATTATGGGTAGTACATACACCACACAAAAGGTAATGGTGGTAATATGGCATGAATCTCACGGGAATAAGGAGTGAGATGAAAAACCCTTACCTTGTACTTTTCCTTGGTTGGGGTAGGTTAAACTCCTGTATAATGGTGAAATAATTGTTATTAAATTATACAAGAATCATATATATTAATATGATATCATATATGATCTTTTAACATTGATTTGTTAATAATATCTTAGAATTATCGTCGTTTCGGGTGTTAACTTACTTGTTTTCTTTTATATGTTTTGTTACGTAAGACATGTTTGTAAAGGATAGGTTGTATATTATTCATATCCAGAATGATATCAAGTCCTTAAACATCATTTTTAAATCATCAAATGATAATTGTACTTGAGTGGATACGATGGAGAATGAATCTCATCGCGTTCGTGGAGACGGTAGTCCGTACGTACGCACGAGCGACAATATCATTCTTTTGATATTAAAATAATATATAAATGGATGGTATATCATATATACAGAATCATTAACATGTTATATTTATTATTTACATGAGTTACACATCATTATTATACCCATCCAAATAATAATATATTGAATAACAATTACACCATGACGTGGAGACGGTAAGCCGTACGTACGCACGTATGGTGACATGTTATTCAAAGGGTGGATAGAATACTGAATATGGTTGTACCATATTTATAATAACATAACAGTATATGTAAGATACTGGAGTTATTATTTTAGAATGGTAAGAACAAAGAAAGAGGAAGTGGAAGAAGAAAGGAACTTGGAAAAGGGTGGCGAAATCATTACCTCTTCTTCGGGTTCTTCCTTTTGATTTGATCAAAAGGGATCCTTAGGTTGGCTTTCTGATCAAACTAAGGCCTCTAGGTTGTAGTGAGGGATGTTGGGAGAGTATTTGGGCAGAGTTTGGCCGAACCAAAAGGCTTTGAAGGTGTGAATAAATGAGAAGGAGGAGTGCCCTTTTATAAGAGGGGTGAGGGGCACCTTTGGAAAAGCTAGAAATATTAATTTATAATAAATTCATATTCGGTTTCTAATGGCTCCAAAGTTGATTATTCAAAGGTTAAGGTGGGGATAGGTCGAAAACCACTAAACCAATAGAATTTAGACAGGTTTGGGTACTTATATTAACCTTATCTTTAAGTATTAACTCTAAGTTAATTATTTTCACTTTTACAATGTCTCTTTGTATTTTTATATAATATGGTTAATAAACTTACTATATACATCCAAGCGACCCCCAAGTGGTCCATTAATGATGAAACTATCATGATATAAGTCTCTTGGCCGAACCTTATATTTTTAGGAATTTAATATCAATTAATAATATAATATTTGTTTTAAGAACTCTTTTATGTCAATTTTGACACTATTCAATAGTTGATTTTTGTGAAACTCATAACAGATTTATTACTTCGAACAAAGTCAATTAAATCAATCCTAATATATCATATTATCCTATAAAATTAGTTTAATTCATTAAAAGTTTCATATTATATTTTTTTGGGTATTTATAATATCAATTATTTTAATTTTTCACTATTATAGTAATTACTGCATCATCATTGTGTCATAAATAAAATAAATTATTTAATGTCTAAAAATTATAAATAAAATATCATTATGTAGGAAATCTTTTTATCTTTCTAATGAATATTTATAATCTAAAAGCCAACTTATATAACCCTATGTAACAATTGTTTTGCTAAAAGATATATGCTTGTGTCATTTTTGTATTCATTTTGACTTAATTAAAATAAAGTGTCATTATCACTTACAAGTGGATCCATGGGGTCCCAAAATCGACCCAAAGATGACCATGGTCGACCATGTATCAACCAATTGGGTTAAGACACGTTTTAGGGTAATTTAGTTTTATTATAATATTATTTTTTAACCCTTATTTACCGGATTTACCCTTAACCATGGTAAATAAAATATTTACCGCAGTAATTATTCAAAATGTCTAAAAATAAAAGTTACCTATTTACACAATTTGAACATCCTGATTCCAAATATGGAATCCATTTTTCTAAATTCAAAACACAGAAGTGGCAGAAATTAATTTAAAATTAATTCCCGCTGTCAAAACAAAAAGCGTGTTTTTAAGAGATAATAACTATCAAAAGATTGACACTTGTTTATGTTCGGTTTAATTGTAAAATTATGTCTAATGACCAACATTATATTAAATTGTAAAAATATATTCTAAATATACTTTAAAACCACTCAAATTCATAATTTATCACTATTAATTATTTTTATTAAAAAAGTTGTTTTTAATTAAAATTTAGTAATTTTCACTATTCATCAAAATATGAAAGTTATCCGAAAAGTACCAAAATTTCACCTTAGGCTAAATTTGATATTCCGAATCCAAAAATGAAGTCCATTTCAAAATATAAAATATATATAATTTCAAAATTTAGGTATTACTATTCATAACGGCTAGTTTGATCGGTTGTGGTGTGTGTTAAAACTCGACGTTGCGTACAACACACGCTACTGTTTTATTCAAAGGAAAGCGTACCGTGGAAGCTTGGGATGTTTCATTCTAAATTTTTTGATGTCTCCATTTAGTCAAAAAGATTAAAATATTGTATTTAAAAAGGTTTCACTATCAAAAGTTGATAAAAGTGCAATACTGAAAATGAATCTGTTCTTGCATTATGACTAAGAAACTCATAATATGGATTCTAAAATTATAAGGATTATATAAAGTTAAAAATGTAGTTAATGCTATTCATGACCTCTTTTAATGGCTTTTTTTTGGTAAGTCATGGTGCAATTGAACTCGGTGTTGCGTGTAGTGCAAGTTATTGAATTATTTTGAAGAAATAACACACTATGAAATCTTGGGGTGTTACATTCTCCCCTCCTTCAATAAATTGCGTCCTTGCAATTTGAAATTGTTCTTCGAAAATAAAAGGTTGAAAATAGATAATATATTTGTGGGAAAACCCACATCGGAAATTGGGTTACTAAAATTTAGTCTTAATATGAGGAAAAGAGAAATGAAAGGGTCACCACCAAATTATGATCTTGATTAGGAGAACATTGGTGGCAATTAGAGACATATAATCGGAGAAAAAACGTAAATATTTATAGGTAGTGATTGAGGTCATCAATCACAAACAAGTGTATAATTGAGGTCCTTAAACTCATCAATCTATGATAATTTGAAGTACCATCGATTCAACAAAATATAGGGTATTGGGATAACACATTTTTGACGTTTCAAAATATCTTAGTTGAAATCCCACATCGAAAAATGAATTAACGAGGCCTCTATTTAAAATAAAGAGTCGAAAGTATGAAGATTACCGAAAATAACACATACTAGGGTTCCATGTAAGAAAATATGGATATGGAAGAAAAATATAACCATCAATTATCTGATGGAGAGTGGTAGAGAACATGGCTATGAAAAGGCCAACAATCCAAAAGCCATAAATTAGTGATGATTTAAGGTACCATCTAGGAAAACATTTTTGTTCTAAGTTGCTTTTCTTAATATTGAGGAATTTATTTATGAGATTGGCTAAGATCATAAGGAGATATACTTACTTTATAATTAGAGTTTTATCCATTAATAAATTTCTACCACAAACTCATCTTTCACTCTAAAAGATAATAGAATGTAAAAAAAAATTCTATTTACACTATTCGTATAGGGTTCCAAAATAAACGAATTTATAATTCATCTACAAGATCTTTTAATAAAAACTACATTATTTAATCTAGGACATCTCGTGGGCCAGTGGTAGGTGATACACCCTTGTCGCCCTTCGGTTGCGGGTTCAAGTCTCGCAGCCTTGCCGGACGCGACGGGTTGCCGCCCGACCTCCGGGTTGTCCTTTTATGGCAATCCAAAATAATACAAACTAGAACTATCCAAAATACTTCTATCCATACTCACAGTCCAACATTTATAAGTAAGGTAAACATAATGTAGAACCTTTTTACCCCGTAATAGCATATGAATACCTTCATCATGTATTCTTTTAATACACCGAAACATCCTAAATTACCATATTCCTTATTGATTACATTCATGCTCCCTTATTCCATATAGAAAGTTGGATATACTTCATTAATCCAAAAATGTTTTAAACCCCAACAATGATGGAATATACAAATCATTAATCAGTTCCAGGGTAGTCAAGAATATCCAATATAATTTATCCAAAACAATCACATATTATTCCAAAATCACTACCTCAGTATCAGAACTATATTATGATTTATCATTCTCTCAACCATATATTTTCCAAAAATTTATCCTGCTATTGAGTCACTTTTCTTTGTTCCACACAATCTCAAGTCCTTAATGAAATAGTACTGCAGTAAAATCCTTATATACTCCATGATTATTGTAACAAGTACATTGTTGATACAACACTCAATTGACATAATCAACATAAGAACTCTAATCATCCCTCTTCATCTGTGGTAGTATCATAACATGATTATTATCCAATAACATCATTTGTGGCATAGTCTGATGACTGGGACATAGGTTCGCGTAGTGTACAAACTCCTTGCAAATGAAGCATTGTACATTTGAAACCATTTTCTTACCCTTGCAGTCACGTACTTTGTGCCCTTTTCCTCCACACTTATAACAAACTCCCATTCCTTTCAGGCAAGTTCCAGGGTGTTTCTTTCCACAGTTACCACATATGGGAAAATTCTTCTTTTCCCTCTTCCCTTTATCCATCTTTCTCTCTTCCATCCTTTTCTTCTCTTGCTTCCCTTCAAAGCCATAGGACTCAGTAAACTCTTTACTTATCTTATCAACACATGATATTATTTATTCATATGATGATAATACATGGGAGACTATTTCTCTTATAAATTCTAGCTTAAGACCATGAGAGATATGATCCTTCCTTCTCTTTGAATCATGTGCATTTCTGGAGTTATCATTCCTTCTACTGGGCGCCATTTCTAAACAATGGCATAAACTAGATTAGTTTATGAGTCAAAATACATAATCCCATACTTATAAAACACTTAACATAAATTGAACTATTTATGGATATAATCCATAATCATAAAAATGTTTTCTTTGAGGAAGTATATACTCATAAATCCTTCATAATGGTTTATAAAGAAAATGAGAATTATCCTAAGCATATCCCCCAGGAGTGTCGTAACCAAGAGTGCAACAAGGCCCGTTGTCGTGCACCAGTTCCCGTTCGAGTCTAGCTCAAAGCGGTGTTTTCGGGTTTTACCCCTAGGTACATCTGTGCCAGAGCCGCCTCTACCTGCTCGTATCCAGACAGGGATGTATTTCTCGGAAAACTCACAAAATCTCTACAATACCAAAATTCTAGGAAGTTCTTCTACACTAATCCTCAAAGCTCATCTTAGGTCTACGTGCTCTAATCAGAGTTTATCTAAATCTAGTTTCCAAGGTTTGTACTAAACTTCCTCTGATACCAACTGTAACGCCCCGACCCCAGCTACCCAGAGTCGGTGCATTACTTCGTAACATTGGCATGATCACAAGAAAGATCAAATCTCGAAAGACCGATTGGTTTAGTAGCCTTGGAAACACTAGATATATTCATAAGTTTTACATTACATCATGAAACGAAAAACTACTACAACTACATATTGTCTCCATAATCCACACTCATATCCCCACATAATATCCCTGCAGGTCATTCATAACTTACTTCTTGAATTCCTGGGAAAAATAAAACATAGAAAAGGGGTGAGCTCAAATGCCCAGTAAGGATAACAATATAGCGAAAACTTTCACAAATAAGAATAAACTTTTAAGGCAATGTATAACTAAAACAAAAGCCTTTCAAACATGAACTTTCAACATGGTATGGCATAAATAAAATGAAATAATGCCATTTACTTACTCACATGGATATTCTACTAATCGAATAATCACATGCAAAAATCAATAACCACTTTCATAATGTTGGAATGCATAATGCTAAACTTTAATTACTTTTCAAGGCCTCGTCCCAAGACCTTGGGGCTAACTGTAACCGGAACCCAACCCGGAGTGCCTCTAATAACCGGACACCAACCCGGAGTGCCTATAATAACCGGACACAAACCCGGAGTGCCTCTAATAACCGGACACCAACCCGGAGTGCCTCTAATAACCGGACACCAACCCGGAGGGCTTACTTTTACCATTCCCTAACCTGGAGGGCTTACTTTTACCAGTCCCCAACCTGGAGGGCTTACTTTAACCAGTCCCCAACCTGGAGGGCTTACTTTAACCAGTCCCCAACCTGGAACATACTTGTCCAACACATTCATATGAAGTAAAGATTGAAATATAACATAAACATTCTTATTGGAACTAGCATACGAAATGTCAATACTTTCACCATAAACTATGAATAGTATAAAAATAGCACATCCACAGTCAAACATATCACAAAACCTTCAAAACAATATAGAAGTTTTGTATCATAATAAATCAACTTCAAATAATCTTAAAACCCATCAAAGGATGTTGACATAGATGAAATCAAAATTCTTTTTAAAGAAATATCTCCTTTTATTTTGAAATCATTTAAGATCCATATAAAATCAAACATTTTCTTTGAAAATAATCTTATAAGATTTTAAGGGAAGTTTTGAAGATTTTATAACGGTGGAAATTAGCCGCACCCGCCGTATAAGTTAAAAAAAAACGTTCTTACCTTAATTCTGTCGAAAAGGTTAAAAATGACCTTGTTTTGAAAACGACGGAAAGATTCCTTTATAAACCTCTTATAAAAAGTCAAACAAGGGTATAAATGACTTTAACCCATATTCTTGTAAATAATAAAAATGTTTTGAAATACATTTTGAAGAAACATGGATGTGGATGATAAAGAGATCCCAGTAGATTATTACAAATAAACAACCTCGGATAATGAAGAGATTGTGAAATAACCCTTACCAATTAGGTAACTTATGAAACATACAACCCATGAAAGAGGTATCATACAATGAATATGTAAATACACATAAATTAGAGTGTATTACACAAAGAATATAATTATGGGTAGTACATACACCACACAAAAGGTAATGGTGGTAATATGGCATGAATCTCACGGGAATAAGGAGTGAGATGAAAAACCCTTACCTTGTACTTTTCCTTGGTTGGGGTAGGTTAACCTCCTGTATAATGGTGAAATAATTGTTATTAAATTATACAAGAATCATATATATTAATATGATATCATCTATGATCTTTTAACATTGATTTGTTAATAATATCTTAGAATTATCGTCGTTTCGGGTGTTAACTTACTTGTTTTCTTTTATATGTTTTGTTACGTAAGACATGTTTGTGAAGGATAGGTTGTATATTATTCATATCCAGAATGATATCAAGTCCTTAAAAATCATTTTTAAATCATCAAATGATAATTATACTTGAATGGATACGATGGAGAATGAATCTCATCGCGTTCGTGGAGACGGTAGTCCGTACGTACGCACGAGCGACAATATCATTCTTTTGATATTAAAATAATATATAAATGGATGGTATATCATATATACAGAATCATTAACATGTTATATTTATTATTTACATGAGTTACACATCATTATTATACCCATCCAAATAATAATATATTGAATAACAATTACACCATGACGTGGAGACGGTAAGCCGTACGTACGCACGTATGGTGACATGTTATTCAAAGGGTGGATAGAATAATGAATATGGTTGTACCATATTTATAATAACATCACAGTATATGTAAGATACTGGAGTTATTATTTTAGAATGGTAATAACAAATAAAGAGGAAGTGGAAGAAGAAAGGAACTTGGAAAAGGGTGGTGAAATCATTACCTCTTCTTCGGGTTCTTCCTTTTGATTTGATCAAAAGGGATCCTTAGGTTGGCTTTCTGATCAAACTAAGGCCTCTAGGTTGTATTGAGGTATGTTGGGAGAGTATTTGGGAAGAGTTTGGCCGAACCAAAAGGCTTTGAATGTGTGAAGAAATGAGAAGGAGGAGTGCCCTTTTATAAGAGGGGTGAGGGGCACCTTTGGAAAAGCTAGAAATATTAATTTATAATAAATTCATATTCGGTTTCTAATGGATCCAAAGTTTATTATTCAAAGGTTAAGGTGGGGATAGGTCGAAAACCACTCAACCAATAGAATTTAGACAGGTTTGGGTACTTATATTAACCTTATCTTTAAGTATTAACTCTAAGTTAATTAGTTTCACTTTTACAATGTCTCTTTGTATTTTTATATAATATGGTTAATAAACTTACTATATACATCCAACCGACCCCCAAGTGGTCCATTAATGATGAAACTATGATGATATAAGTCTCTTGTCCGAACCTTATATTTTTAGGAATTTAATATCAATTAATAATATAATATTTGTTTTAAGAACTCTTTTATGTCAATTTTGACACTATTCAATAGTTGATTTTTGTGAAACTCATAAAAGATTGATTACTTCGAACAAAGTCAATTAAATCAATCCTAATATATCATATTATCCTATAAAATTAGTTTAATTTATTAAAAGTTTCATATTATATTTTTTGGGTATTTATAGTATCAATTATTTTAATTTTTCACTATTATAGTAATTACTGCATCATCATTGTGTCATAAATAAAATAAATTATTTAATGTATAAAAATTATAAATAAAATATAATTATGTAGGAAATCGTTTTATCTTTCTAATGAATATTTATAATCTAAAATCCAACTTATATAACCCTATGTAACAATTGTTTTTCTAAAAGATATATGCTTGTGTCATTTTTGTATTCATTTTGACTTAATTAAAATAAAGTGTCATTATCACTTAAAAGTGGATCCATGGGGTCCCAAAATCGACACAAAGATGCCCATGGTCGACCATGTATCAACCAATAGGGTTAAGACACGTTTTAGGGTAATTTAGTATTATTATAATATTATTTTTTAACCCTTATTTACCGGATTTACCCTTAACCATGGTAAATAAAATATTTACCGCAGTAATTATTCAAAATGTCTAAAAATAAAAGTTACCTATTTACACAATTTGAACATCCTGATTCCAAATATGGAATCCATTTTTCTAAATTCAAAACACATAAGTGGAAGAAATTAATTTAAAATTAATTCCCGCTGTCAAAACAAAAAGCGTGTTTTTAAGAGATAATAACTATCAAAAGATTGACACTTGTTTATGTTCGGTTTAATTGTAAAATTATGTCTAATGACCAACATTATATTAAATTGTAAAAATATATTCTAAATATAATTTAAAACCACTCAAATTCATAATTTATCACTATTAATTATTTTGATTAAAAAAGTTGTTTTTAATTAAAATTTAGTAATTTTCATTATTCATCAAAATATGAAAGTTATCCGAAAAGTACCAAAATTTCACCTTAGGCTAAATTCAATATTCCGAATCCAAAAATGAAGTCCATTTAAAAATATAAAATATATATAATTTCAAAATTTAGGTATTACTATTCATAACGGCTAGTTTGATCGGTTGTGGTGTGTGTTAAAACTCGACGTTGCGTACAACACACGCTACTGTTTTATTCAAAGGAAAGCGTACCGTGGAAGCTTGGGATGTTTCATTCTAAATTTTTTGATGTCTCCATTTAGTCAAAAAGCTTAAAATATTGTATTTAAAAAGGTTTCACTATCAAAAGTTGATAAAAGTGCAATACTGAAAATGAATCTGTTCTTGCATTATGACTAAGAAACTCATAATATGGATTCTAAAATTATAAGGATTATATAAAGTTAAAAATGTAGTTAATGCTATTCATGACCTCTTTTAATGGATTTTTTTTTGGTAAGTCATGGTGCAATTGAACTCGGTGTTGCGTGTAGTGCAAGTTATTGAATTATTTTGAAGAAATAACACACTATGAAATCTTGGGGTGTTACAATTCATATAAATAGACAAGTATGCCTATTGTGCCAGACACCACATGACACCGAATCGTACACCTGGTGAATTGAGAATTATTGAGCTAAACAATTTCTCTCTCAAACCATCTTTCCACCCCTTTCAAGAGTGAGAGACATTCTTCAAGGATAAAGAACAAGCAATCAATAATGACCAACATAAGACACTCGCTTCACCTCTCTAGCACCCGAATAATGAGCAGTGTCGATCGAAGGCTATCAGAGCATCCGTGGATCACTGCTAGAGGGATTCTAGTTTGGATCCTTACAAGCGCAATGAGATAATACGGAAGGGTCATTCTGGATGATCAACATCATCAACGAAGAAAAATACCAAAGATCTAGGTATTATTTTTCTTTACGAAATTAATTAAATTAATTATAAACATGATGTGAAATATCTTCTTAAAAGGTTTTGGGCCTCTTCCTTCTTTATCTAAATATTGGATTCTATTCTATGGAGACTGGCGTTCATCGTCGTATTGATCCCAGAATAATCATTGATCATGGTAAAAATTAAAGTTGGGTGCCGGCCCAACCGTGATTCCACTGCATCCGGAACCTAAAATTGTACCCCCAAGCACCTATATATATATATATATATATATATATATTTATAATTAAAAATATAAATAAATAAATAAATATACATTCCAATGAATCTGGTCAATAAATATATTGATGTGTGAGTATAATTGATGCACATATGTTATGTATTCGTTATGAATGTTCATTTATACATTACACCATTATTATTATTATTCATGTTGTCCATATATGTGATGACTCGTTTTTTATAATTTATACTTTACGAGGTATATGATTCATTCATGTTATACCCATGAATCTATTATGTTCTAATAAATACTTATAAAATTATAATAAATATATTTAAATAATAAATATATTTATTATATTTATAATTATAAAATTTTAATTATGTAAAAATAATTTTTAAATATATTTATTTATAATTATAATTATAACTAAATATATATATATTTAAATAATTATAAAATTAAAATAGATAAAACAATTATTATTTTATTATATATACATAAATATATTTATTTATACTTATAATTATAAATAAATAAATATATATAATTATAAAATTATAATAAATATATTTATTATACTTATGAAGTTATAAATATATATAATATAATAAATATATTTATAAATATATATAAAAATTTATAAATATATACAAATATTTATAAATAAATACAAATAATTATAATTATAATTATAAATAAATATAGATATATTTAAATAATTATAAAATTATAAATATATTAATTATATACATCAAAAAAATTATAAATATAATAAATATATTTCTTATAATTTTTTAATTATTTAAATAAATAAATAAATATTTATAATTACAACTATATACATCTATTTATTATAATTTTTTAATTATAAATATATATATATTTATTTATACTTATAATTACGAATAAATATATATATTTAAATAATTTTAAAATTATAATAAATATATTTATTATAATTATAATGTTATAAATATATATTGTTAAATAAATTTATTTACAAATATATATATTTTTAGGTAAATACAAATATTTATAATTATAATTGTAAATAAATATAGATATATCTAAATGATTTTAAAATAATAATAAATACATTAATTATATATATTTATAAAATTAGTAGTTGGGGTTTGGCTTAGTGGTAAGCACCCCGTAACACTACATTAAAAAATGGGGGTTCAAAACCCATTGGGTGCAGGTACTGTACAAGTACTGTAGTAGTACTGCAGCGTACTATAACAGCGGTGGAATTATTGACTGGAAGAACTGTAGCAGCGGTGGGTGACACTGTTGTGGTGGCGGGTGACTGTAGTGGTGGTGGTATAGTAGTGATACTATAGCAATAAGGTTACAATTCACAGAATGGGCCTTGGGCCAAAAAATATCAGGCCTATGGGCCATGTAATGAGCTTTATGACCACCGGGCCTTCGATCCAAAAAATATTATGTAATAAAGTGGCTGGTTAGGTGGGTTATCCCTTAGGGGGGCTATGACCTGCCTTTCAGGGTTATTTGTGTGTGTGGTGTGTGTGTGTTTGAATGGAATTGTACCCCAAAGAAAATAATATATATATATATATATATATAATTATACATATAATAAATACAATTATTATAATTTTATAATAAATATATATTTATTATATATATAATTTTATAAAAATATATAATAATATAAATAATTTATTAACATTATACATTTATCAACGTTTTTTAGCACTAATAAAGGTAGACTTTATCAGTGCTTTCTATTTTAGCGCTGATAAAACATACCTTTATTAGTACTTTTTAAGAAACACTAATAAAAGCATACCCATTTTTATAAATGAACCCTAACTACTAGCTTCTTCTCTGGCACACCTCAAGCTATCACAGAATCTGACCTCTGTCGCCGCTGCCAAGTCCTCCTCTGCCACCAGCACTACAAATCCCTCTACTGGCCCCATGAACCCCACCTCCGCTTCTAAATCCCATCTCCACTACTGAACCTCATCTCCTCCATGAACCCTACCCCCACCGTGAACTCCTCCTTTCCCGTGAACCCACCTCCACCACCCTCTCTCCCTGCCTCACCACCCTCCTTCTCTTTCACCGCCATCTCTCCTTGAAAAGGTAAGATCCTTTGTTATTTGTTTTATTTTTTTGACTTTGTCTTCATCCCCAATCCTTCCCGTTAAAACTCCATACCGAGTTTTTTCTTTTGAGATTAATCCATTATTTTATTAAGCATTTTATTGCTTTTATTTTTGTTGGGTGAGTTCCCTTATAATTTAATTTAGGTTTAAAAAGGATTCAAAAGAGATTTCCAATGTATGTACTATATATATAAAGATAAGGCTAGTTTAGAACCTTGAGGGAAGGTGGTTTTTTGATATATGTTTGCACCATAATTGAGCCCTTGTTATCCTTGTTATGCTTGTGTGCATGTGATAAGGATAGTCTTGCATATGTTATGGATAAAAATTTGGATTAAAAATTACTATATTATAAATCACATTTTAAGAAGCTACATGTGTAGGTTGATTTTTAAACCAATTAAATATGTAAACATGAACTAGTTCCTAGTTTCTCAATATATATAGGCATGATATGGTTCTAGTATCAGTGATGAGGGATATGATGCAAAGTAAGATTGAAGTGGTAAGATAGCAAATGAAGGATAAAATTAGTTGGGGTTAGTGCATGGGCCTAGTTGACTTGGGCTAGTGAAATAGACCTTTATGTTTCTAGAGAATCACTAAAAACCGGTTTATAAAAATTCATATAGAAGTTAGTTCATTAATTTGATTAAAAAATTGGAGGGATAGATTTGATAGTGACTACACCATGATAAAGCTATAGGATTAAGATCTGGAAGGTGCTTGGTGTGGAACTGCATGTGTACATTGAATCCACTTTGATATGTAGAACAAAACAACAAAGCGGCCCTTCGTCAACTGTTCTGGGTAGTTCTAGATTTAGGTTTTTGTATTTGGAAAGTGTAGATTTTAGGTAGGGTTTTACTTTCAAGGTAGTATTTTCATAATATCACATGTGGGATACTAAAACATTATAGTGCAATGGATTCTCATAGCTAGTTCCTTTGATCATGTGGTTGGGAAGATGGGTGTGATCTACTCTAGTCATAAGTAATGCGTGGAGAGGTCTTGGATCTTTAGTGGATCTATGTATGAGATATAGTATTAAACTAAGAAAAATATGGATACAAAGGAGGTACCAACCGTGTTTAGTTAGTTTGAATCTAGAATATTGGGTGTTAATTGATATATCCAAGGCAATGATAATTTATAGTTGGTTAAATAGATCTAGACCTATGCAAGGTTTAGAAGGCTTATGGATTGGTTCAGTTGGAGAACTGGAGCTACAAAGGCCAAATGTGAAAAATATTTGGGGTGGTTGAGTCGACTAATGAATGCAGGTAGCTTGATATATAGAGATTTCAAGATCAGGTTTATATGAAGTAGTGCAGAGAAGTGCAAGATAAGAATAATGGTGAGAGCTATATTTTATTGAAGTAACTTTAAATGAAATTTTAACAAATCTTATTACATAATTAGTTGAGGGATACATGAAATTCTCTCTCTTCAAGTTTATTTTACGATCAAATTTTCATTTAGAAATTATATACTTAACATTTAATTATGAAAATTCAGTTAAGTTTGTCTATAAAGGATCACTTTCCCCAACCTTTTCCAAGTATCCATCATTTGGTTTTTTATCTAAATTATACCCATATTCCTTCTCCCATAACCTATATACCCATCCTTTGGATTTAAATAATGGTAAATAGTTTCTAGTGTTATAGTTTAAATGTGATCTATAAAAAAGATTGAATTCTTATATGGGACTCAAGGTAAGGGTATTGTTTGCCATTAAAAATTATATTTTTATGTTTCAAATTTTTTCTCTTAATTTCTCTCTAAGAAGTTTCGAAGAACTTTATTTATCTATGGTTTCTTTAAAACACATTTATTTTTAATGTGATTGGTTTAAAATTTTGTGTTCATGGATTGAAAATGAATTTTTAATGAGCATTATGATAAAAAATGTAACCTTCTAAATATTTTGTTCAAATTATGATACTTGAGAAAACGACTAAATGATTTTTTTAAAATAATTATTTTGGTTTTAAAATCAGTAGTATTAACTAACTTGATGTTTTAAAAATATTCTTGTGTTAATTAGATTCCAAACCAATAGTTTGGGTAATTTTAAAGTGTTAAAAATGTTTGATTTTTTTTATTTTATAGGTTCAGGTTTGTTCTGGATTGTTTCACTTACTTTGGATCTTCTAAGAGACATATATAGTTGGATGATGAACCTATTTGAACATATTTTGTGTATTTATTTTGTTAAATATTAATATTACTAAATCAAATAGGATGGATATGAATAAATAATGGATGAATTTCAATCGTCTGACAAGAGTATGAAGATGGAGTGAAAGAGTTCATAAAGTTTTCAAAAGATCATGAATATGACCATTCTCAAATCATTTTTCTATGTTTACACTGTTGTTATTCAAGACTAATTATTTGAGAGGAGTTAGAAGAACACTTGATCTGTCATGGAATAGATCAAAGTTATAAATTTTGGAATAAACATGGGTAAAAAGAGAATGTAGCTAGTGGTTGGGATGTCAGTGCGTTTTATAGATCATCTAATATGATTACAATTTTAGAAAATGGAAAATACCGTATTGAGGATGTGATTATAGATGTGAATGATGATGAAACTTTTATTAAGGAAATGACAAGGATAGTTGAAGATGAACTTCAAGATTTTCTAAAATTGTTTGAAAAGTTAAAGAGTTGTGAAAAGATTCCATTGTATGCACGTTTTACTAAATATGCAACATTGATAGCCATACTGAAGTTGTATAATTTGAAAGCAGGCAATAGATAGAGTGACGCCAGTTTTACGAAACTAATTTTTCTCTTAAATTACATGCTCCCAAAAGATAATGAGCTCCTGAGATGAACATATGATGACAAACGAATTCTATGTTTGATGGGTATGATCTCTGAAAGAATACATGCCTACCCGAATGACTGTATACTATTTATAAAGGACCAAAATTCACTTAAAAAATGCCCAAAGTGTGGTGATTCTCAATACAAGAAAGATGGATATGGTTTTATGAAAGTTATATGGTACTTTACAATCATTCTAAGATTTAGGAACCTATATGGAAGTTAGTATAATGTAAGGAAATTGATGTGGCATGTAGATATAAGAATTAAATATGGAAAACTACATCACCCAATAGGCTCTCCTTAGTGGATGAGAATTGATCATGAGTATCTATAATTTGGAAATGAGACGAGAAACCTTTGTCTTGAGTTATCTACAGATGGAGTTAATCCTTTTGGTTTTCAAAGAAGTACTCATAGTACATGGTCGATTATGTTGGTAAATTATAACTTACCACCGTGGTTATTCATGAAATGGAAATACATCATGTTATCTATGCTTATATCAGGACCAAAACAACTAGGTAATGATATTGATGTTTATTAGGCTCTATTGATCAAGGATTTAAAATTATTGTGGGATTCAAGTGTTACGTTGTATGATGGTTACAGAAATAAATATTTCAAATTGAGATTCATGTTGTATGAGATGATAAATGAATTTCCTTCTTATGTATTTTTTTAGGATATAACATTAATGGAACTCAAGGGTGCCCTATTTACAAACAAGGTACATAATCAATTAGGTTGAAAAAATCATAAAAAACCATGTTTATAGGACATCATAGATTTCTACCATAGTGTCATAAGTACCAATGCTAGATGACATCATTCAATGGAAGTTCATCAGAATTTACAACACCATCTCCACTAACACATGATCAAATATTTACTAAAGTAAAAGACGTTGACATCACTTTTGGTAAACCATTTTCAGAAAACCATAAAAAATCCGATTGAAAAAAGAGATCAATTTTTTTTGAATTACTATACTGGAATTGTCTGTACGTCATAAATTTTCTTGATGTTATGCATGTTCAAAAAAATGAATGTGATAGTCTCATCGGTACGTTTCTAAATGCACTTGAAAAAACAAAGGATGAAATAAAGGCTAGTTTTGACGTGGTTGACATGGGAATATGAGAAGAGTTGGCATTAATAATGGGTGGAAAAATAACTTTTCTTCCTCCAGCTACTTACACTATTTCCAAGTAGGAGAGATATCAGTTTTGCAACTTCTTAAATGATGTAAAAATTCCAGATGGGTACTCATCGAATATTAGGAACATCATGTCAATGATCGATTTAAAGTTAAAGGGTTTAAAATCACATGAATTTCATGTTTTGATGAATTATCTAATTCCTATTACTTTACATTTTATTTTGTCCAAGAATGTCCTTTATACATTTACCAAGCTCTATTTCTTCTTCAAAGCTATATGAAACAAATTTATACACCTGAAAAAATTTCTAACTATGGAAATAGGTTTTGTCTTCATATTATGTGAATTGAAAATGTTCTTCTCACCAACATTATTTGATATTATGGTTCATTTCATGGTTCACTTGGTGAGAGAGATTCGACTATGTGGTCCTATATAATATAGATGTATGTACCCCATTGAACAATATATGAAGATTTTGAAAGGGTATTTCAAAAATCGAAGTTTTCTAGAGAGTTGTATTGTAGAGAAATATATTTTTGAGGAATCCATTGAATTTTTTACCAAATACATGTCTCTTGAAGAAAGCACTGGTCTACCGAAATCTTGTCACACTGGGATTCTTGCAGGTGAAGTAATTTTTGGAAGAGATATTGTCACAATTAATATTATAGATCGAGAGTAGGTCCAACTTTATGTTTTTCATAACAGTTTGGAGGTTTCCCCATATATTGAAACCCACAAAGAAATTCTTAGTCATTTGAATCTATTAAGGGGTGAAATATAGATATTAAATACACATAATCAATGGTTTATAGGATGGTTTCAGGACCATATTTTTAATGAGTTGGATGAAAATTCGGATTGGATTTCATAATGAATTCGATGGCTATCCAGGGGAACAAGTGTATATGTATTATATTATAATGGTTATATAATTAATGGTTATACATTCTATACAAATTAACATGATGAATACATTACTATGAAAAATAGAGGAGTTACACTTGTGTCTGAAGTGATGCATGTTCCTGGTACTAAGGACATAAATCCAATTTATGTGAACATGTCATACTTTGACATTATCAAACAAATATGGGAGTTGGATTATAAAAAATTCCAAGTGCTGATTTTTCAATACAATTGGGTTGATAACAGGAGTTCTGTTAGAATAGATGAATTGGAATTTGTGAAAGTTTATTTTAGTATGTAATGGTAAAAAGATGAACCGTTTATAATGGTATCACAAACAGTACAAGTATTTTATGTTCTAGATCCCACAAACTGAAAGTGGTCAATTGTTATATTATTGACGAAAATCACTAAAGGGTCAGATGAAAATTTAACTGAGGATGACTTTTTCATTGGGATATTGCAATAATTTTACATCAATCACAATGTAGAGGGTTTTTTTTATATCATAGGAGACCACAATGAGGGGATTTGGATAGTCAATAGAGGGTTAAAATCCCTTCAACCTTTAAAAAAGAGTGAGTTCAATAATCAAACTTTATATTTTTTGTGATATACGTCATGTTACCTCATTTTATTATCTGTTCATTGCTAAATTTATGTAATCAAAATTAAATGTTAAACCAATTATTTAGATAATTACTTCTGCACGTGCTGGTGTTCCCAATCTTGAGGCACAAAAAGTCTCTCGACCTGCTTCTTCTTGCAGTACAAAGGTATAATGACCTTCTGCATGTGCTGATGCTTATAATCATGAGGAACAATTAGTTTCTCAACCTTCTGCTGCTCCTAGGGTAGAGGTACAATGACCATATGCATGTGCTGATGCTACCACTCTAAAGGAACATATTGATGATGTTGAATCTGAGGAAATTGTAGGTGATGAAGGCCTGATGATGCAGAAAAAATAGGAGCACCGTAGTTTGATGGTGTTAATAAAAATAATTAAGGAGAAAATTAAAGGCATAAAATATGAGGTCATATGGAATGTGTGGGGACATTATGTTAACCCTAACAAGGCCATGTTTAGTAGTTACATTAGAATCATCACTTGGAAACGTGTGCCGATTGATGTATATTTGTGGCACCATGTTGTGCCTGAACTTAAGACACTGATGTGGGAAGAGATTATGGTAACATTATGATATCTTTTCATTATTTTACTAAAAAATAAAATAATGAAACATTTACTTACTTTTCATCATCCATTATAGAGTGAATTTATAGTGGATGAATCCCACAAAATATATGTATTAATTCTTTCTGGAATGATTCATAGATGATTTTGCACAATTATAACTAGAAATCATCTTAAAGATGCTAAAGGGAAAATAAACCTGCACCCACTACTTATCTATTCACACCTGATAACCTAAGAAGTGTGGGATGAATTTACTGTCCATCATGTGGATGTCTATTGTTAGGTATATTGTGGCTATTAATATGTTGTTTGACGATACATGTATTCATCACTTTGATTGACAATTTTTTATTTATGAAACAACAACTGAGTGTTGGAAATAAGGAATGAGAAACAAAACCAGTATACCCCTACTGTAAATCAAGGATGGGGTACACTTCACTTGAAAAAAATTGGTACGTGTTTTAAATCTACTATAATAATTTTATGTGACCTGAAACAACACCATAATTATATTTCTCTATTTATATGCAGATTGATGACTCCAAATCCAAATCCACTTCCATCCCACGCCATGTTCTATGGAAGGAGGCACATGTAAATAAAGTTGAGATACTAATATTTGAAAACACACAAAAATTGTGGAAAACATGTGTAAGTATTACATAATAATTTTTTTTTCTTTAAATCGATATTAAATAACAATGATCACTTATTTTACTATATTTTTATCCGACATAGTCCTAGTAATTAGAAACACCTATACCAGATGAACACATACTTTTGGTGTCCCTGAAGTGGCAAAAACAGTATGTCCATGTTAGAGGTGTGGGTTTTGGTGTGACACCCTAAATATATATTGAGAAAAAGAGAGAGGATCAAAGTGAATAAATGAAATGGATGAGATAAAGTCTAGATACCCTTAAAGAACAATTCCAATGGCAGAGATAGATGATGAAAAAGTTTATGGGGGGATGAAAAGAGAAGAAAAATCTCAAGAACAACCTCTATGTGGAGATCCTGCCCCACCCCCACTAGCTATGAGGTGATCCATTCCCCTCAAAGAGATGTCTTAGCCAAGGTAATCAATGTTCTAATAAATGTTTATATGAAATGTGAATTCGATAGACACTGATACCTTTCATGTACTGATATTCTACAGGGTGATAATGACTATGATTTATATCTATCAACACCCATCCATCTCCTTGTAGCGAGGGCTACAATTTTCAATATCCAAAATATAATACTACACAAAAAACCACTTAAAACTGGTTATGTGAGAGTTTTGATTAGCATAGACCATGATCCCAGCACTGAGTTACCTATTCCAATTGATGAGGAAGATATTCATATGGTTGAAAAATCTATTATAACATTCATTGAATGGTTTTCACATCTTTTAAAAAACATTTCAACAAGGAGGTATTCATTTATTATTTATTTTTCAAGCTAAACCTTTGAAAATTAATGAAAAAAGGTCTGAAATGATGAATTTTATTACTGATAGACAAAGGGAAGGGGTAGAAATGAAAGAACTACTCAAAACAATCTAAATGATCGACCAAACAATAAAAAATATCTAACTAAAGCACCATTACCCCACTCGTTCTATATCCACATTTACTAGCATTGAAGGTTTATGTGGATATAAAGTTAAAAGATGGTAGTTTTCACATAGTTTATTATGAAGAAAATATGTATAGAGAGGAATTTCAAGATTTCATTGGCATTGATAATTTAAGTGAAATCCTCAACTATGATTGGCTAGGTAGCTCAGTTGTAAATGTATATATGAGGTATGTTTTCATGATTTAATTTTCTAAAATCTGTTATAATATGTTGATTATGACTAAATACATTTCATGTTTTAGGTAGGCATATATATGAAAAACAATTGAAGGGATTTTCCCATGAAAAAAATTGTATGTGTTAGTCCTCACATCACCTCTACAGATCAACCAAAAATAGATACCAAAAAAAGGATGAAATAGTGGCAGGTCTGGTTAAATTGTTTGAAAGAAAAATTTCAGATGATAGACTCTATTTAATAATAATGATGCAGGGGGAAACTATAAAATTTAATCATATCAAATTTATTTTCATTTCATTAATTTCTTATTCAATTTTTGTATTTTTAGGTAGTGTTGGATACTCATTGTGGTAAATTGGAATACTATAAATATTTATTCCATGGATTCAATGCATGGATATCCATCAAACTTTCCACACATGATGGAATTTTTCAATTTATAATACACTAAATCCAACATTTTAGAACTAAACATCAAGTTATATAATTTATATTTTCTTTTAATGAGGATTCTGTTATGATAAGGTGGTGCATGAATATCGTAAAAAACAAGGAATGAGACCAGGGGATAAGCATGAGGACCAAGAAAAGTTCTACGACTGGATAATTATCAGGGTATATATAATAAGATTTCACTATCCATACACAAATAAAATAATTTAATTATTATACTCAATGTTACTGTAGTTTCTGAAACTAGATAATGTAAATGATTTTGGTTATTATGTTTGTAAATTTATGAGAGAGATTATATTCCATGAAAAAAATAGCATCCTTGAAGAGGAATTTTTGAGGATAATTACTATTTCATTTAAAATATTTATTATTCTTTTATGTATTTATATTTTTCCAGTACTACTATGAAAATAAAAAAGACTCATATTCACAAGATGATATAGATGTTCTTAGAAATGAATGGGCAACATACATGATGGAATAATGTATACAAATAACGTGAATATGCGACTTCCATAGAAGTAGTAGAGTGTTCCATATTTATATTTAATTTAATTCTTTTTAGTATTACTCATATAAGATTTTTTTTATTATACAGGTGGATTCCTTTGTTCGAGTTGGGGAAATTTATACAAAGATGCTCATGCTCATGAGAGATAAGACTTTGAGGCTACAACTCAGATAATGACAACAAAGAAATGGGTTAAGAATGTATAAAAGTGAATTCATATTACTTATGTAATTAATTAATTTTGTCATAATTTTATCTACTATTTTTAAGTTAATTTCCTTATCATTTTTAACTAATACTTATTTAGTTTTTTTACAAATCTTTTGGGAATTCATACTTTCATTTCAACAATCTACAATAAGCCAGAAAAGTGATAACACGATCCTTTCAAGTGGAAGAGGAAACCCCATGTTGCATGAAATGAAAAGTGAATCGTAAGGATGAATCTACCAAGGGATTTATTAGTAGTTGAATATATAGAATAAATTACCAAAATATCTGTCATGAATATTTTCCTGAATAGTGTAGTAACCTGAGGCGGCTCAATTAGCCACACCTCAATCTGATACACAATGTACCCAATATGACTCAAAGTGTATGTTTTTAGTTTATAATATTCTTTTATCCTTTAAGATTCATGTATTCTAAACTACCATTATTTGATCCATGACTCATGATTATGATCTATGATATATAGGGTATGGATTTTTATTGTTAATACAGCCTTTTAATATCTTTATGCTCGTGTTATCCATATATGATCACTGATATCTCCCTTGTTTACACTTATTGAGCATCTATGATCACCCTTTATTATGTTTCATACCCTTAGGTTATTAAGAATGGTTTTAGAAATGATATGTCTAAGAAGGTTTCTAGTAAAGAATAACTTAATGAGAGAATCCTATGAACTAGTTCTTTATGTTTCCATGTTTCCAAAAGCAGTAGACCTAAAATATTCTGGCATAGATCATTATGGTATGTAAGTAATATTAATCAACTAATATGTGATATCTATGTATGAAATTTCTGGGTCAATATAGTTGGAATAATAGAAACTAACTTTCTCAAAATTGAGAAAAAAGAACTAGTGATCAATATCACTCAAAGTATCTCTTTTTATTTAAAATTGACCTTACTTTTACTAAAAAAATAAGTTCCATACTAAAAATTAGGAAAATGAGTTCGGATTGTTTTGATACTTTAGGAAAATGATCTATAAGTCATTTTCGATGTGTAGGAATCAACCGTACCTCAATATAATGAATGGTGTGGCCGGTATGACTTTAAGTGTGTATTTTTATATTGAATTGACATTAAATTTAGTAAAAAGAATAAGTGGTATACTTAAAATTGAGAAAAAGAATTTGGATTGTTTTGATACTTTAAGAAAATTATCCATGATCATTTGTGATGTGTAGGAATAATCCATACCTCAATATGATGCTTGACATGACCGATATGACTAAAAGTGTCCGTTATCAGTTTAAAATTGAAATTTTAGTTCAAAACATGTCACTCATTGAAAACTATGAAAATGTGCTATGATTGTATTCATAATTTAGAAAAGATATTAATAAGTCATTTTTTACATGTATGAATTAGTCTCACATCAAAATGACGCATGATGCAATTAGTATGACTCAAAATGCGTGTTTCTAGTTTGAAATGACATTTTAGTAAAAAAAGAAAACCGGCATACTGAAAACTGACCAAACACATTCATATTGTTTTTATACTTTAATAAAGATATCTATAAGTTTATTTTAACATATAGGAATCAACCAAACCTCAATATGATGCACGATGTGGCCAGTATAACTCAAAGTGTCTCTTTTTTATTTAAAATTGACATTAATTTAAGTAAAAACAACAAGTGTCATATTGAAAACTGATAAAACACATTCTAATTGTTTTGATATTTTAGTAAAATTATCCATGAGTCATTTCTGATGTGTATGAGTCAACCAAACCTCAATACGACGCACAGTGTGACCGATATGACTCCAAGTGCGTCTTTTTATTTAAAATTGACATTAATTTAAGTAAAAAAGATCAAGTGACATACTAAAAACTAAGAAAATTCATTCAGATTGTCTTTATGTTTTAGGAAAATGATCCATGAGTCATTTTTGATGTGTAAGAGCCAATGAGACCTCAATATGACATACGATGTGACCATTATGACTCCAAGTGTGTCTTTTTATTTAAATTTGACATTAATTTAAGTAAAAAGAACAAGTGACATACTAAAAACTAAGAAAACACATTTAGATTGTTTTGATACTTAAGAAAAAAGATACATGATTTATTTGTGACATGAATGAATCAATAACACCTCAATATGATGCAATGTGTGACCGGTATGACTAAAAGTATTCGTTATCAATTTAAAATTGAAATTTTAGTTTAAAAAGCACCACTCACTAAAAAACAAGAAAAAGAGTTCTGATTATTTTTATAATTTAGGACATAAAATCATAAATCATTTAAAATTTTTATAGAGTAGTATCATGTCAAAATGATGCATGATGTGACTGATATGACTCATAATATGTGTTTCCAGTTTGAAATGACATTTTAGTAAAAAAAATATAACTGGCATACTGAAATGGAGAAAAAAAATTCATATTGTTTTGATACATTAGGAAAATTATCTATAAGTCATTTGTGACATGTAATAATCATCTTCACAATAATACAATGCATGATGTGACTGGTATGACTCCAAGTGTGTCTTTTTATTTAAAATTGACATTAATTTAAGTAAAAAACAACAAGTGACATACTGAAAACCAAGAAAACACATTCATATTGTTATGATATTTTAGGAAAAGGATCCACATGTCATTTGTGATATGTAGAAGTAAACCGCATGTTAATACGATGCTTGGTGTGATCAGTATGACTCCAAGTGTGTCTTTTTATTTAAAATTGACATTAATTTAAGTAAAAAGAACAAGTGACATACTGAAAAATGAGAAAATGCATTCAGATTGTTTTGATATTTTATAAAAATGACCCATGAGTCATTTGTGATGTGTAAAAATAAACCTCACCTCAATATGGTGCACTGTGTGACCAGTATAACTCCAAGTGTGTCTTTTTATTTTAAATTGACATTAATTTAAGTAAAAAGAACAAGTGACATACAAAAAACTGGGAAAATTCATTCGGATTGTTTTGATACTTTAGCGAAATGATACATGAGTCATTCGTGATGTGTTGGAATCAACCATCCCCCAATCCGATGCACAGTGTGACCGGTATGACTAAAAGTGTCCATTGTCAATTTAAAATTGATATTTTAGTTCAAAACATGTCACTCACTAAAAACCAAGAAAAAACGCTCCGATTGTCTTTATAATTTAGGACAATGATTCATAAGTCATTTTTGTTTTGTATGATGCAGACTCATGTCAAGAAGATGCATGATGACACCGATATGACTCATAATGCATGTTTTTAGTTTGAAATGACATTTTAGTAAAAAAACACAACTAACATATTGAAAACCGAGCAAATGCATTTTGATTATTTTGATATTTTATGACAATGAACCATTAGTAATTTGTGATTGGTAGGAATCATCTACAAATCAATATGACCCATGGTGTGACTGGTATAACTCAAAATGTTTCATTATTTAAAATTGACATTAATTTTAGTAAAAGAACAAGTGACATACTCAAAACCGAGAGAACACATTCAAATTGTTTTGATATTTTAGGACAACGATCGGTCACTCATTTGTGATGTATAAGAATCAACCCCACATTAATAGGATGAACGATGTGAACAATATAACTTCAAATGTGTCTTTTTCATTAAATATTGGCATTTTATTAATCTATTCTTTAATATTAATGTTTAATTTATTTATTTACAGTATTACTAACATAATATTTGTTTTCTTATATGGGCGGAATCTTTTTCTCGGGTTGAGATAATTTGTTCGATAACTGATACCATGGGTAGATATTTTTGAGAGGGGATCATGGGTGTCAAAAGATGAAATATTAATGTTTTAAAATGTTTTTTAGATAATTGAAAATGTAATTATATAAAACATTATTTGAAATGTAAATAGAGTGTTTTTTTGTATATACCATGGGTGGAAATTTTTGTATTCTTGATGTAAATTAAATGTATACAATAATGTTTGAAATTACAGGTTGTATATAACATTGTTTGAAATTACAGGTTCTATATAGCATTTTGGGAAATTATAGGTTTTTGCTGGGTGTGCTGTTATATTAACAACACATTGCATCCATCTAGGCATTTATCGACGCTGTGATTAATATCACCTTTTTAGCACTATTAAAAGCCTATTTGCACACTTTTAAATGGTATATGTGTAGTAATGTGATTTATGTAACAAAAACCAATATGAAGTCTCAAATATTATTTCAATAAAAGATTTATGGACACATAAATGGAACACATGATCATGAAGCCACAACATCACTACAAAAAATGGCATTTCCCAGTGGTTTTTTGGCATTTAGTAGTGGTTTAAATTTCCGCTAAATGATGCGTGATGATTTCTAAAAGCACTGTGTATTTTCATGTCAGGAATCATTTCATGGTGTATTTTGTGTGGCAGTTTTGTATTTCACGACGTTTCGTTTGATGACGTTTTTTTTGGTATTTTTATTATTTTTTATCTTTTATTTACATAAATTATTTATTTATTATTATTTATTTATGTAATTAATTAATTAATTAATAATAATATTATTTACTTATTATTATTTATTATCATTATTTACATAATTAATAATTAAAATCAATATTATTTATTATTTATTATTATTTACTTATTATTTGTCCTACCATGCATGCATATTCCATGCATGCCATGCATAAATCTGACAAATGTATGTGTTAGGAGAGATTGAAACTTCTTACCACTTGGATATACTGCAAAGACATTACCACTCTAGTAACCTCTTCATTTACCGAGTAAACAATATGCAATATAATTATTCATATACAAATAAAACACAAACAATGATACTATATAATAAAAAATAATGAATATATAATGAATATATAATGAATATATAACAAGGAAGTAATAAATAAATAATAAATTAATAAATAATAGATAATAGATAAATAATAAATAGATTATAAATAATTACTAAATAAATAATAAAAACGTAATAAATAAATAATAATTAAATATTAAATAAATAAATAATAAATAAATAATTGATAAATAATAATAATAATAAATAATAAATAATAATAATAATAAATAATAATAATAATAAATAATACTAAATAATAATAAATGATAATAAATGATAATAAATAATAAATGGTAATAAATAAATGTCACACCCGCCATTTCTAATTTGTTTATTCTATTAATTTTCTGGGCATCAGGTAGTTCGGGTCGAGGCCTGACATAAAATTTCTAAGTTCTTATTTGAAAATGTGTGTTCGGACCTTGACTGCGTTCAGCGCGCCGCTGTCTAAGCCGCGTGGCCTCGCTTGGTTCACCGCGCAACCTGCCCGATGTTCAAGGCAATCAAACAAAATGTAGTGAATAATGAAATTGAAATAAAATAAAAGTGGGTAGTGTAATAAAAATTTAAAGAATTATTTTAATAATATTATTATTATTAGAGAATATGATTATTATTCTAACTATTATAATTCTTATTAGTATTACTATTTAAGTTATTAACATTATTATTATTGTTATTATTACTTTATTATTTTATTTATTATTATTATTATTATTATTATTATTATTTTGTTAGTTTGGCCCCCCTCCCCAAACCCGTCGAAACCCTCCCCATATCTTTTTTTCTCCTTTTCCCCCTTTCTCTCATTCTCTCCCATCCTTCTTTCTTCTCCCATTGCACCCCTCCCCCTGTAACCCTACTGTCACTCCTTCCCCTCCATGGTCGAAACCTCCTCCGGCACCGCTCACCTCCAGTGCCCCACACCCCTCTGGCGACTTTGCTCCGCCGTCCCAGCTCCCCTCGCACCGCCTCACGCCGCCCCATGAAACCCCTCCACGCGACCTGTTCGACTGATCCCCCGGCAAACTCTCTCCTTATATGGCACACCGAACCGGCCGCGCCTCCCACTCCAGGCCTCCTACCACATCCCTCTCCTTCTGTACGACCTCCTCGCTCGCGCCATCCCCCTGACCAACCGCTCCCCGTAGCTCCTGACTTTTGGCTGACCATCACACAACCGCAACCCCCATGGACGGTGACCTCTTTTTTTCCCTTTCCGGTGAAGCCCCAGTCCGGCGACTGCTACCCCCCCTTCGGTTGAGTTTCCTCCCTTCTCCTCATGTTTCGGTTGTGCATTGCGTATATAGTTCAATTTATGGTTTGATTTTGAGTTTTTTTGGTACAATTTCTTGTTTAGGGTTCACTTTTGGGTTCGTTTGAGGTGCGGTTGGCATGCAACAATCTTTGCGCACCTTTTTTGTGAAGTCCGCTACACCAAGGTAGGTGGTTCCTTGTATTGAAATCTTTTAGATAATTTAGTTTGGTTGTTTAATTAATTTAATATGTTCTATGATTTAATTGCATGATGCGATCCATGTTTATAATGTTCTGGCATGCTCGTCTGATGAAATTGGATTTCCGAAATAGTATGTTTTTGTTGTTTAAACGTGTGTTGTCATATAAATGATTGTTTGTGCTTTATAAGTTGTGCGGAATATATTTTCAAAATTTTTTGACATGCGTGAGTGATGAAAATTGCACTCTCTTTAGAAATGGTTATGTTTTTCATTTTGACCTTGTTGTGGTAACTCTTAAAAGTGTCTAATCAATTGTGCAAATGGTGCAAATGAGGTTTTAGAAAAGTTGAGTGTTCAATTGATTTTAAAATGTTATTTTCATGTAAAAATTTGTGTGTTTTGAAGTGAGGTTTTATGGTATACATGTGATATGTTTTAGAAACTGGGCGATTGTTTATCTGAGGGGTATTTTGGATGCCAAACAAGGTTGGAAAAGGGTTTTTGGGTCGTCTGGTTGGCACAAAATGCATTTTCAAGGTCTTTGAGGTGTCTTTCTAATTAAATGGAGATTTTACATGAAAATGAGTCACTTTGGGTGTGTTTTCCATGTTGCGTACTTTTGGAATTAAATTGAAAATTGTTTGAACAATGGAAAAACATGTTTTGGTTTGTATATGTTGTACTTTTGGTTTTAAAGCGACATTATTATATGAAATCAAGTTCATATTTCTTGTGTAAACCTTTTCTTTCTAATTTGAAGTGTTTTATAAATTGTTAATTGCACTTATTAAATTATATGTGGAGTGCTGGAGTTGTGTTTGACAGAATTACGTGTGCATTAAGTTTTTAAAGGGATTCTTACATGTGAAACTGGGAATGTCTCATGTGCAAACTCTTTTTGTGCTATTTAGAATTGTTCTTCAAATTGTTTAAATATTTTATCAAGTCATGCAAGTGATCTGAACTACGTTATAAAATGGTTTTGGTGTGCGTGTGTTTTTTTATGGTGTTTGGGTATGCAAGTGGTGACTTGTATGTGTAATGTCTTGTTTGGTTCGGGGTGTGTGAAAACGATATACACTATGTGAACGTGAAACTTGATTGAGCACAAGGGAAAAACCCTGGGTATCTAGGTGGGCGGACTAGAACTAGTGCGCTAGTGAGCCGGATGGGTATCGTCCCTGTTTCACTTATCTAGATTGACGATTGATACACTAACTAAACATATGATGACTGAGGGTCGTGTCCTTCTAAGCCACATTTTCTGAGGGTCATGGTCTTCTAAGCCACGTTTCTGAGGGTCGTGGTTTCTAAGCCACATTTCACCGAGACACGAGGTTCTAAGGTCCCACTTCAGCTAGATGAGCCTTAGGGGATTTACCCACAGTGCTCTACCATCCACATCGTGGTGCCTTCCATCGGCATATGGAGGACCACTTGTATGTGTGTGTGTGAGTATGTGTGTGTGTGTGTGTGTGAGAGTATGTGTAAGTATGCCCTTAATGAATTTTTTTTCTTCCTCTTTCAAATAGGGTTGTGAAATGGGTTCTCTTAGTGTTTTCTTTTAGAATTTAGCTTGTAAATGTTTTCTTTAAAAACATTTTGAAAGTATAATTTTTAACAAGCACATTAAATTGTCTTCGGATGTTGTGGCATGGAATATTTTTATTAGGTGACGTCCTACTGGTATTTTGGCTCACACCCTACATACACCTTTGGGTATATGTAGACTTTGTTTCTTGTGTATTCCAGGTTGTGCATTGTTCTCAGCGATGGTGGTTTTGGTCGTTGATGGTCTTATCATTCAGGTTGGTGTTGTGGCATGCGGATGCTCCACCACTCTTGTCGCTTGGAGGCTTGAGTTAGAGTTTTAGTCTCTTTTGTTGTTGTTTATTTTTGGACATTGGTTCTAGTTGTAAACCCTTAAATTTGATTTCAATTTAATGGTCTGTTTGGTTGTCAATTCCTAGTTTCATTTTATTATCTTGTTAGTGTTTGTGTATACTATTTCGAGTAAACCGTTCCCACATGTTACTGTTGATACCCGAGCACTTGTGTTAGCCCGTGGGGATCGGGAACTCCCTTCGGGCCATGTCACGAACCGGGTCGAGCGCCGGGTCAGATGGTGACCCGGCTTGGTTCATGAAAAAATGGTATCAGAGGACATGGTTTTCTCTCTTGGGTCATTTTCTTTTGAGATAGAGTCAGAGTAGACCAAAATTAAGGTTGTCAGAACTCGACGTTCTAGCTATGAGCAATGTGCCTGGCTAGCAAACCTCGTGGTGGGAATCGAGTTACCAGCGTAAGTTGAGGTTTGTCTGAGTCCTTGGTTCTTGCGGTTAATCTTGTCTTGGGGAAATGAAAAGGGAGTAGGGTCAGTGGTCCTAGTGAGATCGCAGGGTCTAGAAAGCCATGTGGAACTAGGGATGTTTTCCTAGAATACCCTCTGTGGCAGTGGAATGATTGGCGTATGGCCGCCAACCATATGTTCCAGTCACCCACTGACACTAGTTTTCCTTTGCACTGTTCCTCATTTCTTTGTTTTGGAATTGTGAACATTTGGTTTTTAAGTAAAAATGATATGGTCTTGGAAAATGTTTTGAAATTAAGCACTTTTAAAATAAAATGAGGTGTGAGGTTTGAAAAGTGTGGGTTGAATGTTTTGGATTTGAAAATTGGAAAGGTTTGGTTTTGATCCTTAGTGTCCTTGTGGGCAACCACATGAATGAGTGAATATAGAAAAAGAAAAGGTTAATGGCACGAGCGGATGAGTGCCTGGATGAATATGAGGTGGGTGCTGGTGTGGCATGGGAACATGCATGTGCAAAGCCCATGGTACACCATTGGTGTTTGTGAAACCCACTGGCTTTTCTTATTTCCAAAATGTTTTGTTAAAGGAAAATTTAGTGTTTTTAAATTACCGGTGATTGCATGGTGTGTCCTTGTGATTTTGATATGTCGGATGTGAGGCGTTTTGAGCCAAGGATCCTTTCTGATTGATTTTCTTTTTGAGTTTGAATTCTTATTTGTAAGTTGTTATGCAAGCGTGTAGTTAGTGTATTCTTTTGAAAAGTACATTGGGGAGCCCTTGTAGTGGTTTCCCCCTGCACGTTTGGTGTTCTCTTATGGTATGTCTTGACCGTTGGACCAGTTTGGTTGGGTCCATGGTTTTCTTTCTTAACTAGGGTATACCCCCCATAAAGTGTTTACATGTGATTGAAGTGTGGCCATATGCAATTCGCCGTTGGCCAGCCCTCCAGTTGATTAGAGGAATCTCTTCTTGGATTTTAGAATTTAACCCACCTCTTTTTTTTACAACTAAGCGGATCCTCTCGTAGCGAGATGACAGATGCGAGGGGAGTTGAAGGGAGTTTCAATCTCTTTGAGTTTTCTGAGTCATCGGATGTGAAGTTTGACGTCATTGCGTCTAAAGGCCCCCCTAAAAGTGGTGAAAGAAATTCTTGCAGGGAAGGGTGAAGGCGATTCAGAGTTATCAATGCTTAACGATGTCTTGAATGGGTTGTAGTGTTTTCATCGGCTGCAAGGGTCATGTTAGGTGACCACTTGCAGTGTGATTTCTCTTCTAAGTGCAATGGTGGGAGCAACCTGGGGTTGTCGGTGTGGGCTGTTGTTTTAAATGACCTTTGGTCCTTTGATGGTTTCGTTAAGAAAGGGTCATGTTAGGCTACTAGTTTGGCAGACCCAGACGTATGAGGCTGCTATGGTCGTCTGCAGGAATCATGTGTTGTTCAAGTAACGATTTAAAGTCTTTCTCAGTGCAATGTTTCTCTCGACAACAATGATCGTGCTCAGTGACTATTTGTGGTGTCATGTTCTCACTCAGTGTAACAAGGGGTGATGCGCGTGTACCATATAAGCTCTCGTTCTTGTGAATGTTCAGTGTGAGGGTAATTAGATGTCCTGGTGTCTTGTGTCTGATGGTGTTGCCTCAGGTTCAGTATGATTTCATGTGGAACCAAAAGGAGAAGCTCCGCTCGGGAGTCCTCAATACCTAACTACGAGGCATGAGATGCTTCAAACATCAGGGCTACGGCCATTGGCTTCAGAGTGAAGCTAGCGCATGGTCAGGAACCCCGGGAGTGTATGGGACCCCGACTTTATTTCTGTCATCGGTGTTGAAAGTAAAATCATCTTAAATTGTTTTCTATGGTTGTTCCATTTCTAAAGAACCTTTCTGGTTGCATAAGGTTTCAATGACTATGCGGAGGCATGTCCGCCTCAATACCTTGATGTCTTGGGGGTAGCGTTCCACTAGATGAAATCGCTTTAGTGGTCCTGATGAGATATGTTGGGTAAGTCGATCTCAATGTTTGAATAGTGCTCATCCAGGGATGTGAAGATGCTGGTTTATTTCGGGTTGTGGTTTTAACGCCCCGGAAGTTGGGCCCCTCCCTCCCCACCCCGTGTGGTGGGGTGTTTGGTCACCATCATGAAATTTTCAAACTTATGTATCTCCTGTTAGTTTTAATGGTGGGGAGACCCATGTCGGGTCTCACTCAAAAGTCTTTTGAGTGAATTGGGTTGGCTCTTCTTCATAATGGTGGGGAGTCCGTCCGGGACTCCTCGTGACGGTTTTTCAGTCTTGTTGCAAATGTTGGTAAATTTATAATAGCGGGGAGCCCCTTCAGGATTTTTCCATGTTGAACTTTTGGTTATGTTTCTAGAGATGGTTTGGTGGTAGGTAATAAAGGTGTTCCTTGGATGTAGTGGATATTTTTTGTCTGTTCCAGTCAAACAACATGGTTTTCGTTCGTTGGTGCTTTAGGTTTTTCGGTTTGTGAAGTTGGTTCTCGCGAGTGTGAGATTTCCTATCCTTGATCAATCAACTGGAGGTGTTCTAACTCTTTGGGGCAGGCGACACTTAGAGGGAAAATATTTTTACGGGTTTCTTGAGTTTCTCATCTCAGTCACCTTCTCTGAGCATGATGTGTTTGCCTCTTCTCGCTTGTTGTTTGTGGGGATCCTCTTTGAACCTTAAGGGGGTATTATTCCCTACTTTGGGTCTCAGCCCAAGTGGTGGCTTTCCGGGGACAGAAAGCTTTATGGTGGGGAGAATTTTCACACCTGAAATTTCTAATTTGTTTATTATATTAATTTTCTGGGCATCAGGTAGTTTGGGTGGAGGCCCGACATAAAATTTCTAAGTTCTTATTTGAAAATGTGTGTTCGGACCTTGACTGCATTTAGCATGCCACTGTTTAAGCCGCGTGGCCTCGCTCGGTTCACCGCGCAACCTGCACGATGTTCAAGGCAATCAAACAAAATGTAGTGAATAATGAAATTGAAATAAATTAAAAGTGGGTAGTGTAATAAAAATTTAAAGAATTATTTTAATAATAATATTATTATTAGAGAATATTATTATTATTCTAACTATTATAATTCTTATTAGTATTACTATTTAAGTTATTATCATTATTATTATTGTTATTATAACTTTATAATTTTATTTATTATTATTATTATTATTATTATTATTTTATTTTGGCCTCCCCCTCCTCCAACCCATCGAAACCCTCTCCATATCTTTTTTTCTCCTTCCCCCCCTTTCTCTCATTCTCTCCCATCATTCTTTCCTCTCCCATCGCACCCCTCCCCCTGTAACCCTACTGTCACGCCACCCCCTCCATGGTCGACACCTCCTCTGGCGCCGCTCACCTCCAACGCCCCACTCCCCTCCGGTGACTTTGCTCCACCATCCCGGCTCCCCTCACACCGCCTCACGCTGTCCCACGAAACCCCTCTGCGCGACCTATTCGACTGAGCCCCCAGCAAACTCCCTCCTTATACGACACACCGAACCGGACGCGCCTCCCACTCCAAGCCTCCTGCCGCATCCCTCTCCTTCTATCCGACCTCCTCGCTCGCGCCGTCCCCTTGACCAACCGCTCCCCGCAGCTCCTGACTTTCGGCCGACCATTGCACAACCGCAACCCCATGGCCGGTGACCACTTTTTTCCCTTTCCAGGGAAGCCCTAGTTCGGCTACTTCTACCCCCCTTTGGTTGAGTTTCCTCCCTTCTCCTCATGTTTCAGTTGTGCAGTGGGTATATAGTTAAATTTATGGTTTGATTTTGAGTTTTTTTGGTACAATTTCTTGTTTAGGGATCAGTTTTGGGTTCGTTTGAGGTGCGGTTGGCATGCGACAGTCTTTGCGCACCTTGTTTGTGAATTCCGCTACACCAAGGTATGTGGTTACATGTCTTGACATCTTTTAGATAATTTAGTTTGGTTGTTTAATTAATTTAATATGTTCTATGATTTAATTTCATGGTGCGATCCATGTTTATAATGTTCTGGCATGCTCGTCTGATAAAATTGGATTTCTAAAATAGTGTGCTTTTGTATGTGTGTTTTCGTATAAATGATTGGTTGTGCTTTATAAGTTGTGCGAAATGCGTTTTGAAATTTTTTTTACATGCTTGCGTGACGAAAATTACACTCTCTTTAGAAATGGTTATGTTTTTCATTTCAACCTTGTTGTGGTAACCCTTAAAAGTGTCTAATCAATTTTGAAAATGGTGGAAATGAGGTTTTAGAAAAGTTGAGTGTTCAATTGATTTTAAAATGTTCTTTTCATGTAAAAATTTGTGTGTTTTGAAGTGAGGTTTTATGGTATACATGTGATATGTTTTGTAAACTGAGCGATTGTTTATCTGAGGGGTATTTGGGATGCCAAACATGGTTGGAAAAGGGTTTTTGGGTCGTCTGGTCGGTGCAAAATGTGTTTTCAATGTCTTTGAGGTGTCTGTGTAATTAAATGGGGATTTTAAATGAAAATGAGTCACTTTGGGTGTGTTTGCCGTGTTGCGTACTTTTGGAATTAAATTGAAAATTGTTTGAATAATGGAAAAACATGTTTTGGTTTGTATATGTTGTACTTTTGGTTTTAAAGCGATGTTCTTATATGAAATCGAGTTCGTCTTTCTTGTGTAAACCTTTTCTTTCTAATTTAAAGTGTTTTATAAATTGTTAATTGAACTTATCAAATTATATGTGGAGTGCTGGAGTTGTGTTTGATAGAATTATGTGTGCATTAAGTTTTTAAAGGGATTATTACATGTGAAAATGGGCATGTATCATGTGCAAAATCTTTTTGTGCTCTTTAGAATTGTTCTTCAAATTGTTTAAATAGTTTATCAAGTCATGAAAGTGATCTGAACTATGTTATAAAATGGTTTTGGTGTGCGTGTGTTTTTTATGGTGTTTGGGTATGCAAGTGGTGACTTGTATGTGTAATGTCTTGTTTGGTTCGGGGTGTGTGAAAACGATATACACTATGTGAACGTGAAACTTGATTGAGCACCAGGGAAAAAGCCTAGGTATCTAGGTGGGAAGACCAGAACTAGTGCGCTAGTGAGCTAGATGGGTATTGTCCCTATTTCACTTTGCTGGATTGACGATTGAAACACTAACTAAACATATGATGACTGAGGGTCATGGCCTTCTAAGCCACGTTTTCTGAGGGTCGTGGTCTTCTAAGCCACGTTTCTGAGGTTCGTGGTTTCTATGCCACGTTTTACCAAGACACGAGGTTCTAGGGTCCCACTCGAGCTAGATGAACCTTATGGGATTTACCCATAGTGCTCTACCGTCCACGTCGTGGTGCCTTCCTTCGGCATATGGAGGACCACTTGTATGTGTGTGTGTGTGTGTGTGTGTGTGTGTGTGTGTGTGTATGGGTAAGTATGCCCTTAATGATTTTTTTTCTTCATCTTTCAAATAGGGTTGTGAAATGGGTTCTCTTACTATTTTCTTTTAGCATTTAGCTTGTAAATGTTTTCTTTAAAAACATTTTGAAAGTATAATTTTTAACAAGAACATTAAATTTTCTTCGGATATTGTGGCATGGAATCTTTTTATTAGGTGAGGTCCTATTGGGCTTTTGGATCACTCCCTACATACACCTTTGGGTGTATGTAGACTTTGTTTCTTGTGTATTCCAGGTTGTGCGTTGTGCTCAGCGATGGTGGTTTTGGTCATTGATGGTCTTCTCGTGCAGGTTGGTGTTGTGGCGTGCGGATGCTACACCACTCTTGTTGCTTGGAGGTTTGAGTTAGAGTTTTATTCTATTTTGTTGTCGTTTATTTTTGGACATTGGTTCTTGTTGTAAACCCTTAAATTTGATTTCAGTTTAATGGTCTATTTGGTTGTCAATTCGTACTTTCATTTTATTATCTTGTTAGTGTTTGTGTATACTATTTCGGGTAAACCATTCCCACAGGTTACTCTTGATACCCGGGCACTTATATCGGCCCGTGGGGATCGGGAATGCCCTTCGGGCCATGTCACGGACCGGGTCGGGCACCGGGTCAGATGGTGACCCAGCTTGGTTCGTGACAATAAAAATGATAATAAATAATAAATAATAAATAATAATAAATAATAAAAATAATAATCAATAAATAATAAATAACTAATAAATACATAATACATAAATAATAAATAATGAATAATAAATAATAAATAAATATTAAATGAATAATAAATAAAAAATAAAAAATAATTATGAAATATTAATTAATAAATAAATAATAAATACATAATAAATAAATAAATAATAAATAAATAATAAATAAATAAATAAATAAATAAATGTTAAATAAACATTAAATAAAAAAATAAAAAAATAAATAGTCAATAAATAATAAATGGATAATAAATAATAATAAATGATAATAAATTATAAATAATAAATAAATAATAAATAATAAATAATAAATAATAAATAATAAATAAATAATAAATAATAAATAAATAATTAAGAATAAATAAGTAATAAATAAATATTTTGATAATAAATAATAAATAATAAATAATTAATTAGTAGTAAATTAATAATAGATATAAATAAATAAATAATAAATCAATAAAAAATAAAAAATAAAAAATAAAAAATAAAAAATAAAAAAAAGTAATAAAATAATAAAATAATAAAATAATAAAATAATAAAATAATAAAATAATAAATGGATATAAATTTCTATAAATATATATGAATATAAACAAATTTACATAAATATATAGAAACCCACTCAGATATATAGTTTTATATTAATATATAAATATATATAAACACAAGTAAATATAAATATCTCTCTATATATCTACACATATATGATATAAAAATATATAAACCTAAATATGTATAAATATTTACAAATGTATATAAATATACACAAATACTTACATATATATATATATATATGTATTTATTTACATATATTAGAATGTAAACATAAATATAATTTTTTTTATTGGTACACACATGTTTATATATAAACATCACTTGTATTGGTATATATATACAAATTAATGCATTTTTATAAGTTAAATAAAATCGATAATAATTAATTTTAAATGAAATGAATAAAAAATATTTATTTCCATATGGTTTATATGTTTAAAAATACATTTCTGTGTAAATATGTATTTTCAAAAGTGATTTATTATAAGTAAATATAAGAAAATAAGCATATATTTAATTATAAATAAAACTACATTATGAAAAATGATAAAAATTTAAAACCATAATATCAATATGAATGTAATCCGTGAGAATAAATTCACCCCCATAGAAAAAAGACAATAAAAACCCTTTCAATGAGGATGAAATTCCATCAAATTTTAAAAAATTGGGATAACTTGACTAAAAACTCAGTTTTGGAGGCCTTTAGATACACTTTTGACCTAAAAAATATAGTGACTCAGGCTTTCACCAATCCTTATGGTGTAGATCTCATCGTAGTCTTTGATTTGAAATGTGGTAGAGCCCAAACAGATACCCATATCAAAAGTTATGGTCGTTTAAAATTCAAGATCAATTTACTACTTTTCTTGAAACTATAATAAATTTTATGCTTTTAATTATTATAAAATTTAAATGTAATATGGTTTTAGTTCATTTCACATGCTTTGATTTGACTTTTTTTGGAGCTAAAATGGAGCCCGAGATCAAAAAGTTATGGTCAATTGATGTCAAAGTATCATTTTCATCTTATTGAACATTTTTTTAAGTTTCAAATCATTATTAATTAATAATTATAAATATTTATTAATTAACACATTATAATTAATTACAATTAAAAATAATAAAGTATATATGATATTAAATAATAAATCATTAAGCATAAGTCATATATTTTTTTTTTATTTTTTTCCATTAATTTATCAGCAGTTTTTTAAAACTATTGCTATTTCCTGGAATTTTTCTTTAAAATGAATATTTTTTTTAAAAAATTGAATAAATTTAAAATGAGTAAAAAAATAATGATAAAAATTAAAAAAATAAAAATAAAAAATAAAAAAATTTAGTTGCAGTTTTCAAAACCGCTGTGAAGAAAACCGCTGCTAAATGCCTATTTTGGCATAGTACATGGGTCATTAAAAAGTTGAAATGTGTTCAAGAAGGGGTTTAACCAATCTAGGGTTACAAAATTTAAGAGGTAAATGGGATCAGTTGGTAAATAATCTACATTAAAATAGATCACAAATCAGTTCACAATGGTTTCAAGAACCATCAAATGAATGTTTTTATTATTTTGAGATGATTAATGAAAACTGTTATTTCCATTATTTTGCACCAATTTATTAATGATTTAGAAATGGTTTTTTATTTTAATATATTCATTTTTAAATTTAAAAACACAATTTGTGGTTTCCATACTATTTCTAAGAAATATGTTAATGCATAAAAATGTTGTTTTAAGATGAAAATTGTGTTAGTGTTTCATGTGATAGGGTTCATGTAGTAGGAATTTTAATTGGAGATATTTTTGGAATACTGATAATGTTTTCTTTGGGTGCATGGATGGATACTGAGGAGATATATCATTTATATCGAATTGAATGAGATAAGATGTAACATCCCGACCTAGGTGCTAATAAACCGATGGCCCGAGCTGGTGCAACACTTGACCTCAATCACGCATCCTCATACACCAAATGATGCTGAGTAGCATTGAGGGAATAATGGAACATATGAGGATAATCACTACAATTGTAATGGTCCATGTTCCCTTCGGTCCGTTACTTTTTCAGTTTTGGGCGTTGGGGATGTTTGGGGGAGGTACTAGGATTTTTCATAGGAGTTGGAGGTGGAACAAAGCTGCTATAGGGATTTCATGTTGTGTAAGTAGATTTCACAGCGTGAATATCTATTTTGTGGATTTTCCAAGTTGGTTGTGCACTAAACAAGTTTCATGTTAGATGATTCCTATTGAACACTTGTATATGGAAAATTTTAAATCATGTACACTTGGAAAATAAATGAATTCCCCATGATTACCCAATTTCTGTGAAAACCCCTAAATTAACAAGTGGAATTAAATAAGGGATGACTCATTAAATCCATAATTGTGTTATGCATTGGTATGTGGGGTGATGGTTGTGTGGGATAGTGTGATTGTGTTTACGGGGCATATGGAATGTGAAGTGAATATGTTGTGATGTGTGGATATGCTCTGGTTTGTATTGTAGTATGTTTTTGAATCACAGGTGCGTGTTGTGGGTTGGTTTGGGCGGTGTGGTGGATGAACTTATAGAAAATACATCAACCTGACCATGTAATGAAATCTCAGGTTGATAGATTGGTTTATTGTGGAATGAATGAGAAGTGTTGTGCAGTGTGGCTCTGATCGAGCTATATAGTGATGTGTTGTTGGGTTGCTTGTTGTGTGTTGTGCTTCGCAGTTTCCCTGATAGTAGTGGAATAAATGAATAAATAATTGGTTAATAAAGTTTGTAATTGTCTTGTCTTGGTTTCGTTAATGGAAGGAATAAATTATTTGTGAATAAAGAATAGTAATTGTTAATTAAGTTGGTTGGAAATTGAAAGGAGGTTGTGGCTTGATGTATGGTGTTAAGTATTTAGAGGTAGCAATAAAAATTTTGCAGTGTTGTGTGATGGTTGTTTATTGAGAACCCATAGGTTGGGAGTGATTTTTTGGTATCATATATGTATATACTTGTATTTTCCATTAATATTTATATATGCACGCCACCCTAGTTGAGCACTACGTGCTGAACACCCCCATCGTCATGGGGGAGGGTGTCTTTCCCAAACATCCCGATGGGAGGATGGATGGATGGATACCCGCTCTTCCCTACTCCCTCTTCCAGGTGGTGATAGACCAAGATTCTTCTGGAAGGTTGTGGTTTGTGAGGCCTAAGTGTGTGCGGGAAAGTTGTGCTTTCCCAGGTGTCTTTGGGATGGGATGTTATGTGGTATGTGAACCAAGTGTCTGTGGGCAGGATGTGATGTGGTATGTGGCCCATGTGTTTTTGGGTGGGATGTGATATGGCTCGTGGCCCAGGTGATAGGATGAGGTGTGGTTGTGGGGTCTAGGTGTGTGTGGGCAGGTTGTGACGTGGTTCTTTTAAAACATGTGGGAGCATGAAGATGTTTTCCATTAGGCAATAGCGCCTAAACTAGTGGTAAGTGGTGTGGGGTACCAAAATCATTGATGTGATTACTATATTACTTTTCTTGACAAGTGTTACTTGGAAAGCGTGCCTTGGTGAGGATGGGATGGCTAGTATACCTTGTTAGGTTTATTTGGTTCTGTTTTTTTCTCACAGGGGCATTAGTATGCTTCCTTTTATCTGTGCATGGGATACTTAGTTTTTTCATACTGAGTATATATCTACACTCACCATATGTATATAAAATTGATTTCAGGTTTCCAAGAGTATTTCATGGACCATGCTGGACCTTACTAGCTTGGATCTTGATAGTTGCCGATTCACTGCTTTTTCTTATTTTTGGTACTTACTTTGGAGTTTTATTTCACTTGTAATAATTGTATTTTAAACATGCATGTGGGATGGATTTCAGTTTTCTTATATATATATATATATTGGAGTTGTTTTGGGATGAACCATTTTATTTCCTGATCTTGTTTTCCTAAAAAGGGAAATGCAACCCATTTTGTGAGATTATATACCCCTGGTACTAGTTTCCACCCTGGGGCATACTGGAGGCTGGCCTCAGGGTTCATCATCTCCCTTTATTATTTCCATCCCAAGAGGGGTATCTTTGGAGGGAGTGGGTCATGACAGAATGGTATCAGAGGTTATGGATGAGAGATAGAATGGATTTTAGATTTAGGCATAGTAAGGGCTGAGAGATAGAATGGATTTTAGATTTAGGCATAGTAAGTATTGCATGGGTTAATATAGAAGAAGTGTTAGGTGATTTTGGTATGTGACATAGTCCAAGTAAGACTGTCTAGGATGAAGTATTTTATCCCCCCGCGTGATCTTATGAAAGGACTCTGAGCCTACCAAACGACCAAGTGAGGATACGCTGGTTGCAGAGTAAAGACCCTAGGAAAGGTGCATGCATCATAATGACTTGTGTTCTTGTCAGAATTGGTTGTTTTGGGAAATTTGGAATGAATGAAAACAAATGAGTTAAAATGATTTAAAATGAATCTTAGAAAAAAATTCCATACTATTCAGGATTAGGAATTCCCTATTTACCTTTCAGCTATGACACCTAGTCTTTGTCTGCATGTGGCTTGGGTGGTTGAGGCTCATTAGGATGATATGGTTGATTGGTGGAGGGTTGATCTAGTGGAGGAAAATGTCCAGTGGTAGATAATGTTAAATGATTTATAGCGGCATGCTTTGGGAAATTACTAGGACAATGTTTTAGACATGGAGACATAGAGCTATCTTGAGGAGCTTGAGATCTCATTTAGCTTGATACGGTCCCCAACAGAGTATTAGGTTCCTTTGGCGATTAGTCAGATGTGAGGAGCTACATGTCCATGGTGGAAACAATACCTAGGGGAGAGGAAGGAGACTGATGTTCTGTGGGTCAATTTTGAGGAGTTTCGAGCAGAATTCCTTTCATCGACCATGAATGTTGAGAAGAGGCATGAGTTACTCTCCCTCTAAAAGGGGAGTATATTAATATGAGAGATAGGGATCAAGTTTAAGGATATCCTCCTTTTTCCCCAGATATCTTTCCAAATGAGGAGTCTCGTGTGAGATGTCTAGAGGAGGAACTCCATACTTCGATCCAGTATGTTGTTACTCCCTTTACACTGCCAATTTATCTGGAGGACAAAAAAAAGGTAGAGGTGATCGAGAAGATGCACTCGTGAGGAGGTTTACTATGAGATAGGGTCCAGTAGGGCTATTCAAGAGGTAGGGTTACCAATGGTAGGTCTCAAGCACTAGGACCTTCAAGGTTTCAACTAGAAGGGAGTTGACCCCAACAACTTCCTTTTCAACCATCCGGTCCTCATTCTTTTTCTGTGGGCTTCGGGCCGAGGTGTTTCTTATATGGAGTTCATGACCATCTTAAAGAATCATTTTCTTGTGGCCATTTGATTTTAGTATAGTGGTGGTGGACAGGTTCAATGCCAACCTCAGCAGTAGTTTCTGACTATCCCATTTCAGTACCAGGGATAACATGCTCATGCTCCACTAAGGGGAGATGGAGTAGGTAGGGTGTAACATCCCAGATCTGGGTGCCACTCAACTGGTGACCTATACCTATTTGGACACATGGCCTCAAGAACATTTCCCCAAATGCTAGAGGCTTCTGACTAATAGTGAGGGCCTAGGGTGTGATAGTGGTAAAACTATGCCCTCATTAGCATAGTGTAACATAGAAGAATAATAATATACAATAACAGAATCAGTAAACAACATAAAACTGAAATAAAAAACAGAATACTAATAAGATAAAAAACCAAGCATCATTAAATACAAAAGATAATGCAACATGTCACATGTTCTAGGAAAGAATCCAAACCAATAAACTGTAGTAATACACAATATATGTCTCAAAAGAACAAAAGAAACAAAAAATAGAGTAGGAAGTATCACAAGCCTCAGCTCAGTCCCATGATTTATGACTCTTAAGCAGCAAATCAAGTACCTATAGCAGGGCACTTTCCCTTATCAACACCTACAATCATATAATCTGTTTGGGCCCAAAAGCATGACATGAAAAGGGTGTGAGACTAAATACCAGTAGGAAACCACCCAAGGTCTATGCTAATCTTCCAATTGATATATATAATAGGCAGTGTACAATAGTGAAAGTAGTAAACTATGAGTACTCAAAAGAAATCACAACAGATGTTCCAGAAGACAACGTAAATAGGTATAAGTGAAGATCGAATCCAAGCTTGTTCTTTGGCATGGCACACGTGTCATAAGTCATCCATTTCATTATTCAAGTTCTGTGAATTGTATAAAGTCTCAAGGTCTAGCCTAGGCCTGAATACCCCCCCTCGTATAAAATTAATTGTCAACTCGTGAAAAAATAATAATTTAGTCATTTACCAATAGAGCCTAGCTTGGGTATCCCTCAATGGATCCAAGGTTCGCTTGACAATTCAAAGAAGACTAAATGAGCACGACCACCCTATATGTGGTTCACTCACGACCTTTATAGAATTAACCTCTTGAGTCCATCCATTGTCTTTTAACGAAGATAATGGTTCACCCAAAGTATATAAGGTGTAATTAGTCACATGATTTCGACCATGTCTTTCGACCGAGACTGTGGATCTCCCATGGATAATTACCTCTTTTTATCATTTAATTCAATTACACATTCCATATCAAAAGAAACACATGAAAATTAAACTATCACAAGGCTTTAACAAAATCAACTCACATAGGCTCAGTTTACATCACAACCAACACCTGTAAATGAAACTATTACATGGTTAAACAAGGATAACTCACATGGGAAAAGCATAAAACAATCCTAATGTGCAATTTAAACATTTAAAAGGCTTAACATAACAAGTATCTCATGTGGGAAAATATTATAATGAAAAATATATTTTTAAAAACCCAGGAATGAGAATTCAAGTAAAGCCTCATAGGCAATCTTGGACAAATGACCATCCAAGGGAAACACACACATGGGGTGGCCCTAAATCATAGTTCATAACCCTAAACATGCTTTCAATCATCTAATTAATTTACTAATCATCAATTGGAAATAACCAGTTTCATTATACAATCAAGAAAAACCCTAAAAGTGTATGTGTGACACTCAAACATATATAAACATCATGATAATTCACGAAAGGCTCAAGACCACCTACCACATACTCATATGACTCTCCTCGTCCAGCATCGGGCTTTGATTCAACCTATAACAGATTGGATATAAAAAACGAGGATAAAATATCAACCTTAAATAACTTCTTTGAGAGAAAAAATAATGAATAACAACTTAAGAGGAATCGAGAGCTTACCGATTGAGTTCAAACGCAACCAATGATGAAGGAATTGGGGTTCAGATGATCAATTGGGAGGAAAAATCCCATTCAATGCTAATTTTTCATAATCCCAGGAGATCCCCTATCCATTTTCACAAGAACAAAGATATTTCCTAATTTAATCAATAAAAAAGTACACGACATGTACTTGGGACGACACATCGTTCCCGTACAACTCCTAAATAGACCATTACATGACCGTGTATTGGGATTACATGGAGTGTATCCCTACATACATGACATGTACATAAAAGTACATGATATGTAGTCCCTAGTCACATCATGTAGTAGGCATGAAACCATACCTTAACCACTTTCCCACCATTATCATAAATATAAATTGAAAAGGAAATATTTTTACCTCAAAGGAAGAACTTGGTTCTTACAAATTTCCCCCTTAAAAAAATTTGCCCTTGAATTTCCCTTCCAAGGGTGATGATGAAATATCTAAGAACAAATCTAGACACTTTGATCATACGTCAGCCTCCCTCTCCCAAGTATCTTCCAACACTCAGTAGTGCTGCCATATCACCCATACCAAAGGGACATATTGGCCATGGAGAACCTTCGTGCTACTATCCACAATATGAATGTGATGCTACTCAAAAGACACATCTTCCTATAAATCCACTTCCTCTAGATGAAAGGTGTGATACATGTATAAAAAGTAATGTCGCAACTGAGAAATGTGGATGATGTTTTGAATAGCCCTATACCTCTTAGGTGACTGCAATCTATAGGCAACCAACCCGACACTCTCCAAAATCTCAAACGGATCGACATATCTTGGATAAATCTTACCATGTCTCCTAACCCTCTTGCATCCCAACATCAGTGCGACACATAGGGAAAATATATCTCTAAAATCGAACTCTAAAGGTCATCTATGGTGATCGGCATATGATTTCTGATGGGACTGTGTAGTAGCCATCCATTTCCAAATAAACTGAAATTGCACAGTGATCTCCTTGACAAGAGGAAGTCCCAACATCACTGTCTCTCTTGCCTCCAGCCAAAACAGGAGTGATCGACATGGATTACCATAAAAAGCCTCAAATGGATCCATCTAAATAGTATCATAGAAGCTATTGTTTTAGGGGAACAAAACAAGGGGTATGTGTGTGTCCCAAGAACTGCTGAAATCCAGGATGCATGCTCGAAGCATGTCCTCGAGCACCTGAATCATGTGATTTGACTGGCCATCTATATGGGGGTGGTAATTTATGCTCAGAAACACCTATGTACACTAATTCCTCTATATACCTTTCTAGAAACGAGAAGTTAAATAATAATCCCTATCTGAAATGATAGAACGAGGAACCCCATGTAGTCTTAAAATCTCCCGAATGTACAACCTCCCAAGATCATCAACATTAAAGGTTTCCTAATTCAATAGGAAATGTGAATCCTTATTAATCCTGTCAACCAAAACCCATACTACATAATTACCTCGGGGTGACCTCGGTAAACCCATCACAAAATCCATTATGACGATATTCTATTTCCACTCAGGAATGGGTAGCTACTATAAAATTCCTATTGGTCTTTGGTATTCTTCCTTCACCTGCTGACATGTAGAACATCTCATGAAAAAATCAGCTACATATCCCTTTATACCTGTCCACCAATACTGATGATGTAAATACAAAAACATTTTGGTGACACCAGGATGCACTTCCCAAACCAAAGCATAAAAATTCTGCATCAAATCCTCGCGCATGTCAGCCAAAACCCATACAAGACCCTGTAACTGAAGAACCACATCCTCACCTATGGTCTAACTAGGAGGAGCGTCCTCACCTGACATACTCTACCATAGAACTAGGACTTTAGAATCTGATAGATTCCTCATCTTCACTCTGTCTAGTACTGTAGATGTAACAGATAAGGATATAAAAAAAGTCTACCCCTACCTATCGTGCACCTCCATATGCATCTTAGAGAACAACGCCATCAGCTATCACTTTCTGCTGGCCTACTGCACTACCTGTATCTGGGTCCTCATGCTTAGTGTATTAGCCACTTCATTTCCTTTCCCAAGTGTGTAAGCAAGTATGAAAGTCAAAATATTGAAGGTATTCAACCCACCTTTATTTCCACATATTTAGATCATGCTGAGTAAATATGTACTTGAGACTTTTTTGGTCAGTGTGAACCAAAAAACACTCTCCCAACAAGTAATGTATCCAACAACATAAGGAATGAACAATCATAGCTAACTTGAGATCATGTGTTGGGTAGTTCCTCTCATGTGGCCCCAACTGCCCAGACCCTTACATAACGACTCAATCCCCCTTCATAAGCACTGCTCCCATCCCAATACCTAATTCAATATAGTACATAGTATAACTCCTTCCAATCTATAGAAAAATCAGTATTGATGCTTACGTTAATCTCCCTTTCATCTCCTAAAGGGATGTCTCACAAGAATATGACCATACATATTTCACACCATTATTTTTCAAGCTTGTCATCGACACTGCTAAGGGTGATAAGTCCTATGTGAAACACTTTTAGTAACTAGCCATACCTAGAAAACTAAACTCCTCAAAGAAATTATTAGGTTTATCCCAGGTAACTACAACTCTCACCTTCTCTAGGTCCACTAATACTCCTGTATCTGAGATTACGTTACCTAGGAAATGAATCTAATCTATCTAGAAGTGGAACTTTGAGAGCTTAGCATATAGATGATGCTCTCTAAGTGTACTCAAGATGATCTCAAGATGTGTGGCATGGTTGTGTTGATCATGAGAACACTCCAAGATATAATACATGAAAACCAATGAAAAATAATCAAGATAGGGATGTAACTCTGGGTTAATTAGTTCCCTAAAGACCGCTAGAGCATTTATGAGACCGAACGACATAACCACATAATTTTACAGATCATATCTGCTACAAAACATGGTACAAGGTATGTCTAAAGGTCAAAATGTACTTGGTGATATCCCGACCTTAAGTAAATTTGTGAGAACACCCAGGCTCATCGAGTCTGATCAAACAGGTCATCTATCCAGTGCAAGGGATATTGGTTTTTAACCGTTAGCTAGTCCAGTTTTCGATAGTCCACACATAGCCTGAGGGTACCATCCGCCTTCTTCACAAAAAGGATTGAAAAACCCCATGGAGAAGTACTAGGTCAGATAAACCCCTTTGAATCTAAATACTCTAACTGCCTCTTCAGCTCTTAAAACTCCATCGTAGCCATCCTATAAGGACAAATGGATACCGATACAACTCCTAGTACTAGATTGATAGAGAACTCAACCTATATTACCAGAGGTAAGCCTAAAAATTCATCCAGGAAGACATCCCTGAAATGATCAACCATTAAAGGAAATTCCATCTAACATGTCCCATGGTTAACCAAATATAAACTGAAAATATATGTTTTCATCCCACTCAACCCACAATGCTCAGGTTTATCTTGTCTTGCTTGGACATCCCACTCTCCCTTGTGTAGAAATGATCTGCCCTCTCGTGATGTGAACTCAACCCGTGGTGATAGAAATAAACAAAATCTTGAAAGGAAACTATAAAATACATTTATAGGATGACATCAAATCCTATAATCTCTAAGAAATAGAGATCCCAAACGAAGTGACACCCACCAATCTCAAGGGGGAACTCCTTGCACTGTCACTCAACTGCCGTTTTAATCCCTAACGGAGTGTTTAGATTCACAATGTTGTCAGAAGTAAACAAAAAAAGGATCCCTAGGCTCTCTAAAATGGGAAAAAATATGAAACTATGTGAATCCCATGTATCAAAGAGTGTAGAAGCTAAAATAGAGATAACTAGAATGAAACCCATGACAACAGAAGGTCCGGGATCCTACTCCTGCTAGGTCTATTGCACTACATAAGTTTTGCCGATACCGCAGCCCTGAGACACTTCCAGGATACCCTGAGCTGACCCGCCCTACTTTCATTGAGATATGGGGGTTTGAATACCATGACTATGACCACTACCTCGGCTTGAATGTCCTGACACATTCTAGTTCTCTGACTGGTAAGAAGCTGCTGACCCTTCTCCAGAACGTGGAGTTGGTGCAGACCCTTTCTCACTAAATACTGGTGGAAACGTCCTGGAGAAACACTTTAAGTGGCCCATCTTTCTACATGCTTAGCACTCGTGTAGGGCCATAATTCATTGAGGTATAGTATTACCAATTCATCCGCACTAGAAGCACCTCACCTGGATACCAAAAAATATGTTATGAGTACTAGATTCGCTGCATGTAAACTCTAGAGGTTGCTTCCTACCACCAGTCGAAATAGTACCAGATCTCAGTGAAAAACCTCCCTGGATCGACCCTCAAGATTCCCTCTAATTCCACTTAGTAATCATTGAATGGTTCTCTATATCAGATATAGTAGTTAGTAGGAAGATAGTCACCTACTAGTGGATGTTGTACTTGATAGAATCCTTGAATTGCCTATCCTTTGAGAGATCATCACCCATCAAAATAGGTGATAAGATCTAGAGACCATTAAAGTTGGTGGAGTAATCCACAACAAGAGAGAACCCTACTTCATATGCATAAAATCATGGGCTTTTTCATCCCTCAGCATCTCAAGGTAGAAGTATTTATAGAAGACTGTCTCAAAATCTTTCCACGCCATGTCCTACTGATCCTCTTTCCATGTGGTAACATCCCACCACCTCTTGGTGGAATTACACAACATATAAGTCGCGAGCTTGACCCTCCTATCAGGAGGAGTCTCAAGATACTCGAAGATCAATAACATGGCCTCTATCCATGACTCTGCAGCCTATGGACCACCTTCCCCAGAAAATGTGGGAGGATGCTGCTACTTAAACACTTGTGTCAGTTCTTCCATAGACATTGTAGGCTATGGTTCTCCTTTAAAGGTTGGCATGAACCTCATAAATCCTTCATAGAAAATTGAATAAGCACCAGCGTCCGATATAACATTTGGTTCCACAACTGGAATGACTGGAGTTTCCACTAGTAGCCCATGGCCAACCACCTCTGGAGTATGATCATAGCCACCCTCCTATCTCACTACTGGAGGTCGTCATAGTGGCATTACTCTATAAAGTCTTGCACATTCACCTTAGTATAATCTAATTCATCAAGGAACGTAGTTCAAGAGTGAAATAACTAAACAAGATAATAAAAGGTACAAAATTTAACAAATGATTAGTACACAACATGTAGGGACAATACACGACGTGTACACTTAAGCCCTTACATGGTCGTGTACTCCTGCCAGCCTCGGTGTGTAAACACCCTAGGTACACGATGTGCAAGGACCATACACAACTTGTATACTTAAGCTATTACATGGTCATGTAACTTCGCTTTCCTTGGTCGTGTAAACATCATAGGTGCACGGTGTGTCAGGATGACACATGACGTGTACTCAAGTATTCCTTCCTGGAAATGTACTTTTACATGTCCAGAGACACACAGGTCTACCTATGTAAAACTACACAGGGTGTACATATGGTATACAATGTGTTATAATCAAAACTCAGTATCCCACACCCTCTCTCACACATCCGGACACATGGTCAAAAACCACCCGGTGTGTACTTAGAGTACACATCATGTACTTAAAAAGTTATTTTCTTCCCAAATAGAAGAACACGTGGCGTGTGTTCATAGGACTACACACCATGTTTTTTGGGTTTCTAGATAGTAAGCCTTAAAAACATCCCCAGAACCCCTATTTTTGAAAAATAAAGCAACAATGTTCCAAATTATAATCCTTGGGGGCCTATAATTTTTACAAATCAAAGCTTGGAATTGACATATAGCACATAAAAACAAAATTTATATCCCATGGCCGAAATGTGATCCACCAAATTTTGTTCCAAGAGGGCCCATAATCCTCAGAGAGCAAAGTTTGGAATCCATAAAATTAAACAATAGAACGTACCAATACACCTATCAAAACATCATAAATATCTATCACAGTACCTATCATAACAACATGCATATCTAGCGAGACATATATCACAATAGCATGAAATTAATATTGATCTTTAAATGGCTTAGAAAGAATGCATGACATGTGATTTCTAACAAGTGCCTATATGATGCATGATATGGAATATCCCATCTCATCAGGTTGCAACAAAATAGAACCACAATGATATCCATAATAACAACACAAAACAAGTGTGTCACCCGACGGTGAAATCGAATCAACTGTAATCGCTCAAAATCCCAAAATTTCAATTTCATTTAAGGTAATTTGAATTTTCCCTGTACACAAGGTAGCTACTCTTAATAACGGATAATTACTAAATTTCATTTCCTTTATATCATCGCAAAGTAGTAAATCAAACCAGTAAATAAATCCTTTGATACCACTTTGTAACATCTCGGATCTGAGTGCCACTCAACTGGTGCCCCGTACCCAGTTGGCCACATGGCCTCAAGCACATTTCCCCAAAGGCTAGAGGATATCAACTAGCAGTGAGGGCCTAGGGTGTGATAGTGTGGGAACTATTCCCTCGTTAGTAGAGTGTAACACAATATAATAAAAATATACCTTATCCAAATCAGTAAACAACAGACAACTGAAATAAATATTGGAAGACTAATAAGATAAATAACCAAGAATCATTAAATACAAAAGATGATGCATCCTGTCACATGTTATAACAAGGAATCCAAAAAAGTACATTGTAGTAATATAAAATATATGTCTCAAAATAAAAAAATAAACAAAAAAGACAGTAGGAAGCATCGTAAGCCTCAACTAGGTCCCATGCTCTCCGACTCCTAAGAAACACATCAAGTACCTATAGCAGGGCGCTTTCCCCGATCAACACTTGTAATCATATAATCTCTTTGGTCCCAAAAGCATGACCTAAATAGGATGTGAGACTAAATCCCAATAGGAAACCACCCAAGGTCTATTCCAATCTATTAGTGGATATATATAATATGAAGTGTAAAATAGTGAAGTAGATAAACTACGAGTACTCAAAAGAAAGCACAATAGATGTCTTAGAAGACAATGTAAATAGTAATAAGTGAAAACTAAATATAACCTTGTGATTTGTATTGGAAGATGCATCATAAGTCATCCATTTCATTTTTTGAGTTCTATGAATTATATAAAGTCTCGAGGTCCGGCCTAGGCCTGGAGACCCCCTGTATAAAAGTAATCATCAAATTGTGACATAATAATCATTTAAGCATTTTCCAATAGATACCGACCTAGGTATCCCTAAATGGATCCTAGGTTCGCTCTACATTTTAAAGAAGACTCAATGAGCCTGACCACCCTATATGTGGCTCCCTCACAACATTTACAGAATTTATCTCTTGATCTTGTCCCTTGTCTTTTAACTGAGAAAATGGTTCAACCAAGGTGTATAAGATGCAATTAGTCACATTATCATGACCCTATCTTTTTATTGAGACTATGGCTCGTCCATTTCTAATTACCTATTTTTATCATTTAATTCAATTACACATTCCATCTCAAAATAAACACATGTGAATTAAACTATCACATGAATTTAACATAATCAACTCATGCGGGCTCATTTTACATCATAACCAAAACTTGTAAATTAAACTGTTACATGGTTAAACAAGGATAAATCACATGGGAAAAACATATAACAAACCTACTATGCAATTTAAATGTTTATAATGATTAACATAAAAATTATCTCATGTAATAAATTTTAAATAACCCAAGAATGGGAATTAAAGTCAAGCCTCACAGGCATTCTCGGACAAACAATAATCCAAGGGAAATGCACCCATGGGGTGGTCCTAAATCAAGGTTCACAACCCTAAACCTGATTTCAATCATCTAATTAATTACCAAATCATCAATAGGAAATAACAAGGTTCATTATTCAATCAAGCGATACCCTAAAAGTGGGCGTTTGTCACTCTAGCATATATAAAAATCATGACAATTTGTGAAAGGCACAAGAACAACTACCTCATACCTGTATGACTCTCCTCGTCCAGCGTTGGGATTTGATTTAAACTAGAAAAATGTAGATATACAAAATGATGATAAACTATCAAGCTTAAATAACTTCTTTGAGAGAAAAAACCATGAAGAATGGATCAATAGGAATTGAGATCTTTCCGATCGGGTTCAAAAACAGTCGATGGCGTAGGAATCAGGGTTTAGATGATCAATCTGAAAAAAATCATGTTTGGCATTGCTTGTTCATCATCCCATGAGATCCCCTATCTGTTTTCAAAAAAATAACACTACTACCCAATTTAATCAATAAAAAAAATTACAGGGTGTGTACTTGAGACTGCATGCCGTGTCTGTATAACTTTTAGCTAGAGCATTACATGGACATATATTGGGAATACATGGTGTGTTTCCCTACATAAACATCATGTACATAAAAGTACATGGTGTGTAGTCCCCAGTCACATCGTGTAACAGTCCTGTAGCTATCCCTTGACCTATTTTCCCCCATTATCTTAAATATAAACTGAAAATGAAATATTCGTACCTCAAAGGAAGAATTGGATTCTTACAAATTTCCCCCTTAAAACAATTCGTCCCTGAACTATCCTTCCAAGGGTGATGAAGAAATATCTAAGAACAAATATGGACACTATGATCATACATCATACTCCCTCTCACAAGTCTCATCCCGCACTCAGTCATGCTTCCATAGCACCCATACCAAAGGGACATACTAGCTACAAAGAACCTTCATGCTATGATCCACAATATGAATGAGGTGATCCTTAAAGGACGCGTCTTCCTACAACTCCACTTCCTCAGGATAAAAGGTGTCAGATGGGACCAAAAATTAATGTCACAACTGAGAAATGTGGACTACATCGTGCATATCCCTGTACCTCTGAGGTAACTACAATCAATATGCAATCATCCCAACCGTCTCCAGAATCTCAAACAGACCGGCATATCTCTACAAAAGCATACCCTGTCTCCTAATCCTCTTGTGTCCCAACCTTGGTGCGACACATAGGAAAACTCTATACCCACATCAAACTCCAATGGTAATCTACAATAATCGACATATGATTTCTGAAAAGGCTATGCAGTATCCATCCATTTCTAAATCAACTGAAACTACTCAGTGGTCTCCTAGACAAGAAAAAGTTCCAACATCGGTACCTCTCCTGCCTCCAGCCAACATAGGGGTGATAAGCATGTCCTACCGTAGAAATCATCATATCGTTCTATCTATAAATTACCCTGGAATCTTTTGTTGTAGGAGAACTCAATATGGGGTTTGTGTGTCATCTAGGAACCCCTGAGATCTAGGATGTATGCCCGAAGCATGTCCTTCAACACTTGAATCATGCGCTCTAACTGTACATCTGTCTAGGGGTGGTAAGCTATGCTGAGAAGCACCTATGTACCCAAAGAACTCTATATAACTTTCCAGAAAAAATAATTAAAATGGGAATCCCGATCTCAAATCATAGAATGAGGAACCCCATATAGTCATACAATCTCTCGGACGTGCAACACCCAAGATCATAAACATTTAAGGTTTCCTTAATCAGAAGGAAATGTGAAAACTTCATAAGACTATCAACCACATCCCATACTGAATCATTACCTCAAGGTGAACTCCATAAAACCGTCCTAAAATCCATTACAACGTCATTAATTTTTCACTCAAGAATGGGTAGCTAATGAAAAATTCCTACTGGTCGTTGGTGTTCCACCTTCACTTACTGATAGGTGGAACATATCATGATAAAACAAGTTACATATACCTTTATACCTAGCTTCCAATACTGAAGATGTAAATCCCGATACATCTTGGTGACACCAGGATGCATTTCACAAATTAAAGAATGAAAATCCCACATCAGCTCCTCACACATGTCTTCCAAAACCCATACAAGACACTATAACCATAGAACCATATCCTTTATTATGTTCCAACTGGGAAGAGGGTCCTCACTTGACATACTCTCCCACAGAACTAGTCCTTCAGAGTTCGATAGCTACCTCATATTTACTCTATCCAACAATGTAGATGTAATAGTTAAGGATTTAGGAAAAGTCTTCCCCTACCTGTCATCTACCTCCAGATGCATCTCAGAGAAAAATTCCATCTACTACCATTCATTACTAGCCTATTGCACTGCTTGTATTTGGGTCCTCTTGCTCATTTCATAGGCCAGTGCATTACATTTCCCAGATGTGTAGGCATGCTCGATGTCTAAATACTAAAGGTATTCCACCCACCTTCACTAATTTATATTTAGATCATGCTGAGTAAATATGTACTTGAGACTTTTGTGGTCCGTGTACACCACAAAACACTCTCCCAACAAGTAATGTCTCCAACATCTTAAGGCATAAACAACTACAGATAACTAGATATCGTGTGTCTGGTAGTTCCTATCATGTGGCTTCAGCTACCAAGACCGGTACAGAATGGCTTGATCCCCTTGCATAAGAAATACTCCTAGACCATTACCTGATAGATCACAGTATATAGTATAGCACTTTCCTGTCTCTGAAAAAATCAGTATTGGTGCTGATGTTAATATCCCTTTCAGCTCCTAAAAGGCCATATCACAAGAATCTGACCATACATGCTTCACAACCTTATTTATCAAGATCGTCATCGACGCTGCTAAGCATGATAAGTCCAATATGAAATGCTTGTAGTAACCATCCAGCCATATAAAACTCAACACATCCTAGATGTTCTTGGGTTTCTCCTAGGAAACTACATCTCTCACCTTCTTTAGGTCCAATGATACTCATTTCTCTGAGATAACGTAACCTAGGAAATGAATTTGATCCATCTAGAAGTGGCACTTTGAGATATTAACATATAACTGATGCTCTCTCAGTGTACTCAAGACGATCTCAAGATGTGTGGCATGGTCATTTTGATTATGATAATACACCAAGATATAATCCATGAAAACCAAACAAAAGAATCAAAATATGGATGGAACACTCAGTTCATCAGTTCCATGAATACCGCTAGAGCATTCGTGTGACCAAAAGACCTAACCACATACTCATACAAACCATATCTTCTATGAAACTTACTACAAGATATGCTTGAAGGTCGAACAAGTACTTGGTGATATCCTAACCTTATGTTGATTTTCAAGAACACCCAGGATCCTCCAAGCTGATCAAACAGGTCATCTATCAGTGGCAAGGGATATCAATTTTTAACTGTCAGCCGGTTCAGTTTCCGTTACTCCACGCATAGCCTGAGGGTACCATCAACCTTCTTCGCAAAAGGACTACCGAACCCCATGGAGAATTACTAGGTCAGATAATCCAATTTAACTCTAAATAATCTATCTGCCTCTTGAGATCCTGTAACTCTGTCATGTCCATCCTATAAAAGGTGGAATGGATATTGACGCATCTCATGGTACTAGCTTGATAGAGAAATCCACCTATCTTACTAGAGGTAATCCTAAAAAGTTGTCTTGGAAGACATCCTTGAAACGATAAACCAATGGTGGAAATTCTATCAGACATGTCCTCTGGTCATCCAAATATAAACATGAAATCTATGCTGTTATCCCACTCAACCCACAATACTCATGTCCATCTTGGCTTTCCTGGACATCCCTCTCTCCCTTGTATAGCAATGATCCTCCCTATGGTGATGTGAAAATCACCCTACGACACTAGCAATCGAAAAAATCATGAAAGGAAACTAGAAAATCCATTCTAAGGATGACATCAAAGCTTTTCATCTCTAAGAAATAAAGATCCCAAATGAATTGACACCCACCAATCTCAAGGAGGCACTCCTTGTAGTTTTGCATACCCGTCATTCTAATCCCTAACAGAGTGTATAGTTTCATAACATCGTCCTAAGTAAAAACAAGGATCACTAAGATCTCCACAACAAGCAGAGATATGAAACTATGTGAATCCCCTATATCAAAGAGTGTAGAATCTAAAATAGAGGTGACTAGAATAGTACCTTTAACAGTAGAAGGTATGGGTCCCTTCTCATGTTAGGTCTATTGCACTGCATAAGTCTAGCATATACCACAACCCTGAGACACTACCTAGATACCCTAAGCTGAATCTCCCTACTGTCACAAAGATCTTAGGGTTTTTCTACAACGTTCAAGACCACTACCTCGGATTGAACAACATGACACATTCTAGTTCCCTGACTAGTGAGAAGCTGATGACCCTACTCCTAAACATGGAGTTGGTGCAGACACTCTCTCACAAGATGCTGGTGGAAACTCCCTACAGAAACAATATAAGTGGACCACGTTTCTACAATCTTAGCCATTGACTAGGTCCATCAGGAACTGAGGTCCATTATACCCAATTATTTCACACTGGAAGCACCTCACATGGATACCGTAATATACGTTCTGAGTACTAGATTTGTTGTGTGTAAACTCCAGACAACGCTTCCTTCTACCGGTCAAAATTATTCCAAATCTCCGGGTCGAACAACCTTGGATCTAACCTATAGATTCTCTCCGATTCTGCTCAATAATTAACACCTTGTTCACTATAGCAGATACAATAGTCAGCTGGAAGATATTCACCTATGAGTAGATGTCATACCTGAGACCATCCTCGAATCGCCAATCCTTTGACAGATCGTCATCCATTAGAATAGGTGGAAAGTACTAGAGCTTAGTAAAGAGGAAAGATCAATCCATAAATGATAGATATTCCTACTCTAGGTTCATAAAATCACGGGCTTTGTCATCCCTCATCGTCTTAGGGGAGAAGTAGTCATTGAAGATTATCTAAAAATCTTCGCACACCATGTCTCACAAATGCTCTGTCTGTGTGGAAACATCCCACCAGCTCTTAGTAGAATCATATAACATATAAGTTATGAGATTGAACCTCCTCTCAGGAGGAATCTCAAGATAATTTATGATCTATAACATGGCTTCTGTCCATGAATCTGCAGCCTGTGACCCACCTTCCCTAGAAAACGTGGGCTACTGCTACTGTTGGAATACTCGTGTCAGTTTTTCCATAGACGTGGAAGACTGTGGTGCTCCCTGAATGGTTTTCATGTACCACATAAATCCTTCACGAAAATTTAATTATCACCTGAGTCCATTATAAAAGCTAGTTCCAAAACTAGCATGACTAGAGGGTCCACTCGCAGCCCATGAACTACCACCTCTGGGGTATGATCATCACCACCCTCCTGTCGTACTACTGGAGGACGATGTGGTGGAATTTCTCTATAAATTCCACAACATACACCTCAGTATAAGCTTATTCATCAAGGTATGTATTTAAAGAGTGAAAGAACAAAACGGAAGAAGAAAAGGACCAAAATTTAACAAAATATTAGAACACAGTGTGTAAGGAAAATACACTGCGTGTACACTTAAGACTTTACATAGTCGTGCACTCCTGCCGACATGGGTGTGTAAACACCCCATGTACACAACATATAGGGACCATACACAACTTGAATACTTTAGCTCTTATATGGTCATGTAAATACACCTACATTGTTCGTGTAAACTTCCTAGGTACACGACATGTTAGGATGACACACGACGTGTACTCAAGTCTTCCCTCTTGGACTTGTACTTTTACATGGACAGATTCACACGAGCCTACCTATGTAAAACTACAAGGAATGTACATAAGGTACACAATGTGTTCTGATCAAAACTCACTAACCCGTGCTCTCTCTCACATGGCCAGACACACGATCAAATACCACATGACATGTAATCATATTACACGATGTATACTTAAAAATTTATTTTCTTCTCAAATAGAAGAACACATGGAATGTGTTCATAGGACCACACACCATGTTATTTGGGTTTCTAGATAGTAAGCCTCATAAAACTTCCCCAGAACCCCTATTTTTTCAAAATAAAGCAATAATGTGCCAAATTCTGATCCGTGGGGTCCCATACTCCCTAAAAATAAAATCCTGGAATACACATATAGCACATAACAAAAAAATATATATCCCATGTCTGAAATGTGATCCAACAATTTATGATCCAAGAGGGCCCATACTCCTCAGGGACTAGAGTTTGGTGTCCATAAAATTCAACCATAACACATTCCAATACACCTATCACAAAAATAGGAATATCTATCATGGTACCTATCACAACAGAATGCATATCTAGCATGAAATATATCACAACAGCATGCAATTAGTAATTCTCTCTAAATGGTAGGGAAAGAATGCATGAAATGTGATTTATAACAAGTTACTATATGATTCATGAGATAAAATACCCTCATCTCACCAGGTTACAAAAAAATATAACCAAAATAATATCAATAATCACATCACAAAACAAGTGTGTCACCCGAAGGTGAAATCAAGTCAACTGTAATAGCTCAAAATCCAAAAATTACAATTTCATTTGAGGTAATTTGGATTTTCCATGTACACGGGGTATCTACTCCCGGACACAACTAATTACCAAATTCCATTTTCTTTATATGATCATTAAATAGTACAGAAAACTAGGAAATAAATCCTCTGATACCACTTTGTAATGTCCCATATTCGGGTTCCACTCAACTGGTGCCCCGTACCCAGTTCACCACATGGCCTCAAGCGAATTTACCCAAACACCAGAGGCTTCCAACTAGTAGCGAGGGCCTAGGGTGTGATAGTGGGTAAAATATTCCCTCATTGTTAGAGTGTAACATAATGGAATAATAAAATACAATAGAAAAAGTAGTAAAAAACATACAACTGGAATAACAGTGGAAGACTGATAAGATAAATAACCAAGAATCATCCAATACAAAAGATGACACATCATGTCACATGTTCTAGAAAATAATACCAACAAGTACACTACAATAATACACAATATATGTCTCAAAAGAATAAAAGAAACAAAAAATAGAGTAGGAAGCATCGCAAGCCTCAGATTGGTCCCATGCTCTCCAACTCCTAAAAAAACATCAAGTACCTATAGTAGGGTGCTTTCCCTGATCAACATCTACAATCATATAATCTCTTTGGACCCAAAATCATGACCCAAAAAGGGTGTAAGACTAAATCCCAGTAGGAAACCACCCAAGTTCTATGCCAATCTATCAGTGTATATATATAATAGGCAGTGTACAATAATGAATGTAGTAAACTATGAGTACTCAAAAGCAAGCACAATAGATGTCTCAGAAGACAAGATAAACTGGTATAAGTGAAGGCCAAATCCAAGCTTGTTCTTTGTCTTGGAAGACGCATCATAAGTCATCCATTTCATTATTCAAGTTCTGTGAATTATATAAAGGCTTAAGATCTATCCTAGGCCTAACGACCCCCCATATAAAATTAACTGTCAAATCATGACATAATAACCATTTAATCATTTTACAATAGATCCCGGTCTGGGTATCCATCAATGGATCCTAGGTTCGCTTGGAATTTTAAAGAATACACAATGATCCCAACCACCCTATATGTGGCTTTCTCACTGTCTTTACAGAATTAACCTCTTGAGACCATCCATTGTCTTTTAACAGAGATAATGGTTCACCCATGGTATATAAGGTGAAATTAGTCACATGAGCCTGAACTTGTCTTTTGACAGAGAATGTGGTTCTCAAAGTGCTAATTACCTCTTTTTATCATTTAATTCAATTACAAATTCCATATCAAAATCAACACATGCGAATTGAACTATCACATGGCTTTAACATAATCAACTCACATGGGCTCAGTTTACATCATAAACAACACTATAATTTAAACTATTACATGGTTAAACAAGGATAAATCACATGGGAAAAATATATAACAATCCTACTATGCAATTTAAATGTTTAAAAGTATTAACATAACAAGTATACCACATGGGAAAATCATATAATGAGCAATAATTTTTTTACAAACCATGAATGGGAATTCAAGTCAAGCCACATAGGCATTCTCATACAAACGAACATCCAAGGGAAATAGACCCATGAGGTGGCCCTAAATCAAGGTTTACAACCCTAAACATGCTTTCAATCATCTAATTAATTACCTAATCATCAATAGGAAATAACAAGGTTCATTATTCAATCAAGCGACACCCTAAAAGTGGGTGTGCGACACTCCAACATATATAAACATCATAAAAATTCGTGAAGGGCACAAGACCACCTACCTCATACTCATACAAATATCCTCATCCAAATTCAAGCTTTGATTCAACCTATAATGGAGTAGATCTACAAAATAACGATAAACAGTCAACCTTATAGTTAAGAGAAAAAATCACAATGAACTGATTAAGAGGAATCAAGATCTTACTGACCGGGTTCAAACGCAACCGATGGTGAAGGAATTGTGGTTTAGATGATCAATCTGGAAGAAAAATACCATTCGGCGCTGATTTTTCTTCAAGCCAAGGGAGAACCTATCCGTTTTCACAAAACAACCCTACTGCCCAATTTAATCAATAAAAAAAGTATACAACATGTACTTGAGACTACTACCCATGTCCGCACAACTTCTGGCCATACCATTACATGACCGTGTATTGGTATTAAATGGCGTGTATCCCTACATACATGACGTGTACATAAAAGTACACAACATGTAGTCCCTAATCACATCATGTAACAAGACTACAACCATCCCTTGACCTATTTCCCCCCATTATCTTAAATATAAACTGAAAATAAAAGATCCATACCTCAAAGGAAGAACCAGGTTCTTACATAGGGGATGACCTTAGGATGTACCTCTAGGACCTCAACCTGGGTGTGGTCATGGAGGTGGTCATCAGCAGAGGGGAAGAAAAGCTGGGAGTGGTCAATTTCTTTCAACAAAGGAAGAAGTTATACTAGGTCATGAGATCATTAGAGATACAATCAGTTTGTCTATATAACAACCCTGCTCTTTATTACATATTTAAACATAATTTATTACATAAACTTGCACTTAAGACAACTCCAAGGATCGAGAGGTCTAGTCTCTTGGGAAATTAGAAGCATTACATAACAAATTAAAACATGAAATACAATATCTTTATTGAAAACATATTTTACATGACCACAAAATTCCTTCATACTTAGCATTGCATGGGATAACCTGAGGACATACATAAGAAAATGGTGAGCTATAAAGCCCGATAAGAGAGTAAAAAAGGCATAAAATTAAAAATACAATACATGTTAGGCAATATGAATATTAATGGATAACAATATAAACATGAACATAAAGGCATGATATAGCATGATTATCATAACATGGAAATGTGGCAACAACATACAACATGATATTAGCATGAGCCAATGCTCATCGCACATGGATTAGCATGAGTAAACCCTCATTTCACATTAATTATCATTATTAAACCCTCAATTCACATGAATTATCATGATTAAACCCTAATTTCACATGACATACCATGATATTAAACATTACCCAATGCATTGGAGCGCTATCAGGGTGCACCCTTTATAAACATTTCATTTTATGCATACGTGTGCCACATGTATCATATAACATGGAATCGTTCAATATAATAATTTATTCCAAGATAATGGAAGGTTTAATACATACATGAAACTCCATAATAAATAAGTATATATTCATAAAGCAGAATACCCTTGATAGAGAAATGGTCATGGTATTCACTACATGATGATTTTGGCATGGAAAATTGTGGTGCAATTTCACCAGCCTAACGACATGAAATAAAAATTCATAAAAATGGTTGATGAGAGGGAAGTGGATATTTCATATGATTTAAATGATATGGAAAGTTAGGGGGTAATATATATACATGTCCCAACACATGGAATTTTGAAATAGATGGCGCAACACAATAAAGAAACTTGAATAAATAGGAGAATTGGAATAACTCTTACGTAATTTCAGCATGGTAACAGGTGTACATGGGAGGTATTAATGAGGGATAAAGAGGTACATAATCATTAAGACATAAGGATTGTAGTATAGGGGAGGTTTTAAATCATAATCCAAATTTTTTAATTGAAAATAAAAGGGATATAACAACAGAAAGAAACTTGGACAATAATGAGAAAGGAATAAATCCCTTACTTGAGTGTGTGAATTCAAGAGCTTGAAGAGGGAATTATTGAGATATTGGGGTTCCTTGGGAGGATTTTAGAGAGATTAGGGAAGAGTAGGGACGTGATACAAGTATTTTTAGTGAAGATATGTAGGATATTGGGTGATTTTATATAGGAAATGAGAGGGGAATTCTTTAATATTTCACAAACTTAGGTTTTGGAATCTATATAATTAAATATTCAGATCCAAAAAGCTTCCCATGGTTTTTTCCAAAGGGGAGTATAAAAAATTATTTTATAAGTCCAAATTCTGAACTTATTAAAATATTAGGCTTGCTTATGTGGAGGTGAGTCACACACTCAAGGAAATCATTTTAAAATGTTAAAATATTTTGTAAGTCTTAGAGAGTCCACTGAGGAATTATAAAATTAATCAAACAAATATAAAATCACATTATTTTAAATTTAAAACAAATATTGGCCGAATATATCTTTTATATTATTTTATTATATCACTATTGGTTCATTATGATGTCATAAAACACATTATATATTTATATGGTATTTAATTTTTACCCAAAAATTTAGTTATCATAGAAAATTATGAAAAATTCACCATTGGATAATTTTGAAATACTGATTCCAAAAAAAATATTCATTTTATTTAAATAATTTTCTAAATATGTGAATTTTTTACTTTTAAACTAAAAATTGACATTTATTAAAAATTCACGAGTTTTGAAAAAAATAGTTTTCAAACCATAATAAAAATTACATTTGACTTCATAAAAATTATATAATCAATTATTTTTCATAAAATTAAATTGATAATAATATTTTATTAAAATATTAAAGATTTATAAAATTCATTAATTCATTAAAATAATTTTTTTAAAAAATATACAATTTCTATTTTATCGTAAAAAATATAACTCTTATCAATCTGATTACATAATCATATATAGATAAGAAAATGATATAATTATAATTCATAATAATTGTTTTTATAATATTATTAATAAAAAACATATTTTAATATAATGTATATATTTCTCAAAAGTACCATTTTTACCCGAAAAATCAATTTATCAATTTTATAATCATTTTTAAGAAATTCTATTCCCATAAAAAAATTGACGGAACAATACTTTTATTTATAAAAATGGATTACACAAGATGTAACTAATACCTGGTTACATAACCCCTTATAATTCCCACATAAGACCTAAGGTTAAGGTGTGCGATGGTGAAAGACTCTTAGGGCAGCTTGGATAACATCACCTGGGTGGTAATCTCAATTAACTTGTACTTCCCCTGAAGGTGATTTCATTCTAGTTTAACGTGTTGAAACTCTACTTGAGCTTGGTCTAGAGTGAAGCCCAATGGAACTACCTTCTTCCCGAGCTCTGACAAATGAGCTTCGTATGACTTGAGTCTACTAGATGATGCCATCCTATCCTTTTTCTATGTCGAAAGGATTATTTTCTTAAAAATCTTAAATCTACATCAGTCATGTGATAATTTTTCAAGAACTATATTATCAATGGTAATGATACGTAATAGTCATTTAAACCCAACAATAAAAAAATAGTGCATGTGTTTTCTATAAGACATTAAAAGAAAGGGAATTTTATTCATAAATTATCGAGTCGTTACAACATTCACCCGTTAATAAATTTTTCCCTTGAATTTTTTTTCTCACACTAAAATAGAAGAGGGTCACTCTGCCTCGTCACTTCCTTTAGTTCCTACATTGATTCTTCAAACTTGTGGTTTCAGCACAACACCTTGACGAGGGGCATTGTCTTATTTCGTAGAACTTTTTCCCTACGATCTAAGATCTTCACTAGATTCTCTATATAGTAGAGGTCATTCTCTAATGGTACCACCTCTGGATTGAGTACATGTGATGGGTCAAGTACGTACTTTCTCAAAAGTGATACATGGAATATATCATGTAATTGAGACAGTTTCAGTGGGAGTGTTAGTCAATAGTCCACTACTCCAATGCAATCAAGGATCTCAAAAAGGACGATGTACCTTGGACTAAGCTTTCCCTTATTCCTAAATCTCATAAATCTCTTCCATGATGATATGTGGAGGAATACCATGTCTCTAACATCAAACTCTAGGTCACATTGATGATTATCAGCATAACACTTTTGTCAAATCTGAGTAGGTTTAATGTGCTGGTGGATGGTCTTAACCTTCTCCAGTATTTCTTTGACCATTTATGGACCTAGGAGTTGTCTCTCCCCAATTTCATCCCAACATGTCGGTTTTCTACAACTCCTCCTATAAAGGGCTTCATATGGATCCATTTGGATTCCTGAGTGGAAATTTTTATTGTAAAAGTACTCAACCAGAGGAAGATGTTGATCCCATCCTCCTTAGAAGTCTATTGAGAATTCTCTCAACATGTATTCAAGTGTTTGGATAGTCTGATCAGATCATACATCAGTTTGAGGGTGATAAGCTGTACTAAAGTTCAGATCAGTATTTAGAGTGTGTTTGAGACTCTTCTAGAACTTAGACGTGAATCTTGGATCTTGATCGGATACAATCGATAGTGGTAATCCATGCAATCTTACCACTTCTCTAATGTATATCTGTTCTAGTTGATCTAATGATAAATCTTCACAAATTCCAATAAAGTGTGCAGTCTTTGTAAGAAGATCCACAACAACCTAGATAGCATTGTTTTTTTAGATGTCTTCGAAAATATGGTAACCAAGTCCATGGTGATGTTATCACATTTTCATGTTGGTATGGGTAATGGTTGAATCACCCCCTTAGACTTTTTACTCTTAGCCTTCACTTTCTAACATACTAGGCACTTTGATGTATACTCACGATCTCCTTGTTCATGTTATCCCACCAATAATGCTCTCAGAGATCTCGATACATCTTTGTGTTTCCAGGGTGATTAGATAAATTCAAACTATGTGAATCATCCAAAAGTTCTTTCTTTAAATATGTATTTGATGGAACACATAGTATTGAACTAAATCTTAAAATTCCTTCTTCATTAACAATGAACTCTGAGGATTTTCCTTTTCTGATAGTTTCCACTTTCTTCTAAATTCCCACATCATCCTTTTGAGAATCCTTTAACCTTTCCAAAAGAGATGGTTGAGAAATCATTTGTGAAAGTATTTATGATATTCACTTTTTTATGATTTCCATGCCCATATTCATAAAATCTAATAAGATTGGATCCTTTTCAATTCTCATCAACGAAAGAGTTTCTAGATCCTTTATACTTAAAGCGTTTTCCACCGTGTTCACTTTCCCAGGGTGGTAATGGATTTAGAAGTCATAATCCTTGATGAGATCTAACCATCTTCCTTGGTGAATATTTAGCTCTTTCTATGTGAATATATATTTGAGACTTTTTTGATCTATATATATTTCACACTTTCAACCAAAGAGATAATTCTGCCATATTTTCAATGCAAAGATCACAAATTCCAACTCTAGATCATGCGTGAGATAATTTTTCTCGTGAACTTTCAATTTTTTGAAGCATATGCAATATATTTTTCTTTTTTCCTCAAATTAAATCAAAGGGAGACTTATAAAAATTTCAAGAAGAACATTCCCACAAACTTCAACATGTGATACAATGCTTATAGAAGTTTTTCCCTAATGAGTTAATATCATTTCTACTGGGGAATAAATTTTCTAAGAAAACATAAAATATATACTAATAGGACATGAATTGAAATAAATTATGACATACACTACTTTGAAGTAGTGGTTAAATGTAATTCACTCATAATTATATATATTATCATAGAACTTTTTGTGCTCCCTTGATCATTGAGATTGTTGATGCTCATCATGCTTCTCAACCCTTTCAATAGAGCATTGTCTTGGATAATTCCAGACTTCTCCACATTTATGAAATAGAACTATGTAAGATGAATTAGAAGGAACTTTGTTGCCATCCATCACATTATCCATTATTTCATGGAAATTGGATACTTTGTTCCCTTTCTTTCCACAATTAAAACATCTCCTAGTCCTTTGTGACATTTCCCTTGGTGCCTCTATCCACACTTGTTACACGGAAGAAATTGGTTTTTCTTTCCCTTGTCACCTTTATCAGATAGACTTTCATGAGATGTCATCTTCATCTTCCTTGATTTTCATGGACATTAAAAAAATACCAATTTATAATCATGATTTTTTATAACTAGTTTGGCATAATCATGATATGTCCATCTTGAGCTCCCATTTGTTTGAGAATCTTGTTGGGACATTCATCACATTTCCATTCACATCAGTTGTTAGCCCGAGTCTTCCTATTACCGACCATTGGATAGAATAAAAGTAAAAATTTGGGGTAAGTATTTTAAACTATTAAACAAATAAAGGGGAATACATTGAAAAAGGGATAACTTCTAAATTAAATTTATTTCCTTAACTTATGAATTTCTAAGTTTTGACCTATGTTATCCATGATCTACTTCCTAACATATATTCTTAGGGGAATTTTTTTATTCCCTTAATAATGGTTCCTACTAAGCTTATGAATTTACCAAACCATATCCCCTAATAGTGTCAAACCAAGAGTGAAACAAGGCCTATTCTCATGCACCAGTTCCCATTCGAGTCTAGCTCATAGTAGTGTTTTCTGATTTTACCCCTAGATACATCTGTGACAGAGCCACCTCTACTTGTTCGTATCCATACAAGGATGTATTTTCTTGATAAACCAATTACTATATACTCACCAAAATTTAGGGATGTTTTTATTATACTTAGTATTATCCCTAAGGCTTTCACTTGGTTTTTCTAATCCTAATCCCAAAAGAACTAAACATATCCTATGATACCAATTATAAAAATCCTTCTCTTTATTAAATATTTAAACATGATTTATTACATAAACATGCACTTAAGACAACTCTGAGGATCGAGAGGTCTAGTGTCATGGGAAATTAGGAACATTACATAACAACTTAAAATATGAAATAAAACATCTTTATTGAAAAATTCTTTTACATGACCACAACATTCCTTCGTACTTAGAATTGTATGGTATAACTTGAGGATACACATAAGAAAAGGTTGAGCTATAAATCCCAATAAGGGAGTTAACAAGACATAACATGAAAAATAAAGTACATGTTAGAAAATATTAATATGAATGGAGAACAAGAAAAACATGAACATAAAGGCATGAAATATCATGATTATCATAACATAGAAATGTGGCAACAACATACAACATGATATTAGCATGAGCCAAGGCTCATCGCACTTGAATTACCATGAGTAAACCCTCATTTCACATGAATTATAATGATTAAACCATAATTTCACATTAATTATCATGATTAAACCCTCATTTCACATGGAGTATCTTGACACTAAACATTACCCAATGCATTGGAGTGCTATCAGGGTGCACCCTTTATAAACATTTCATTTCATGCATAAGTATTCCACATGGATTATATGACATGGAATCATTAAAAATAATAATTTATTACATAATAAAAGAATGTTGAATACATAAATGAAATTATATAATCAATAAGTATATGTTCATAAAGGTGAATACCCTTAACAGAGAAATGGGCATGGTATTCACTACATGATGATTTTGGCGTGGAAAATTGCGGTGTGATTTAGGCAGCCTAACGACATGAAATAAAAATTCATAAAAATGGTTGATGAGAGAGAAAGGGGTATATAATAATATTTAAAAGAAATTGAAAGTAAGTGGGGTAATATAGGTACGTGTCCCAACACATGGAATTTGGAAATAAAATGCATAACATAATAAAGAAACTTGAATAAAGAGGTGAAATGGAATAACTCTTACGAAATTTTGTGATGGTAATGGGTGAGCGTAAGAAGGATTAATGAGGGAGAAAGAGGTATATCATCATTAAAACATAAGGAGGGAAGTATGGGGGAGGTTCTAAATCATACCCCAACATTTTTAATTGAAAATAAAAGGGGTATAACCACATAAAGAAACTTGGACAAAAATGATAAAGGAAGAAATCCCTTACCTGAGTGTGTGACTTAAAGAGCTTGAGGAGGGGATTATTGAGAGCTTGTAATTCCATGGGAGGATTATAGAGAGAGGATGGTAGAGTAGGGATGTGTTACAAGGATTTTGAGTGAAGATAATTTGGATTTTGGGTGGGTTTATATAGGAAATGAGAGGGGAATTCTTTAATATTTCACAAACATAGGTTTTGGAATCTATATAATTAAATATTCAAAACAACAAACCTTACCGTAGTTTTTACCATGTTTTTTGAAAAAGGGGAGTGTAAAACATTATTTATTTTGGCCAAAGGACGAAATTATTAGAATATTAGGCTTTCTTATGATAAGGTGAGTCACACTCTCAATGAAATCATTTTAAAATGTTAAAATATTTTATAAGTCTTGGAGGGTCCACTAAGGAATTATAAAATTAATCAAAAAAATATAAAATAACATTATTTTAAAGAGAAAAACATATATTTACCTAATATCCCTTTTATATTATTTTTATTACATCATTTTTGGGTCATTATGATGTCATAAAACACATTATATATTTATATGGTATTCAATTTTTATCCAAAAATTCAATTGTCTCAAAAAGTTATGAAACATTTACCATTGGATAATTTTGAAATTTTAATTACAAAAAATAATATTAATTTTATCTAAATAATTTTCTAAATTTGTGAATTTTTACTTTTAAAATAAAAAACTGACATTTATTGAAAATTCATGAGTTTTGACAAAAATAGTTTTCAAACCTTAATAAAAATTAAAATTGACTTCATAAAAATTATATACTCATTTATTATTCATAAAATTAATTTGATAATAATATTTTATTAAAATATTAATTATTTAAAATATTCATTAATTCCTTATAATAAATTCTTTATAAAAATACACTTTCTATTTTATCATAAAAATATAACTCTTATCATACTAATTACCTAATCCTTTATAGATAAGTAAATGATATAATTATATTTTATAAGAATTATTTTTATAATATTATTAATAAAAGACATAGTTTAATATATTGTTTATATTTATCAAAAGTACAATTTTTACCTAAAAAATCAATTTATCAAATTTATCATCATTTTTTAAGAAAGACTATTCTCATAAAGGAATTGATGGAACAAGAATTTTATTTATAAAAAGGGATTACACATGAAGTAACTAATACCTTGTTACATAACCTCTTATAACATCCTCATAAGACCTAAGGGTAAGGTGTGCGATGGTGATAGACTCTTGGGGTGGCTCGGATAATATCGCACATGTGGTGATATCTATTAACTTGTATTTCTACTGTAGGTGATTCCGTTCAAGCTTAACTTGTGGAAGTTTGACTTGGGATTGGTCAAGAGCGAAGCCCAGTGATGCTACCTCCTTCATGATATTTGAAAAATGAGCTTCGTACGACTCAAGTCTATTGTATGAGGCCATCCTCTCATTTGTCTATGCCAAAATGATTATTTTTTTTAAAAACCTTATATCTATATCAGTCGTGTGATCATTGTTCAATGACTAAATTATTAATAGTAATGATAATTAATGGTCATTTAAACCCAAAAATAATAAAGAAAAGAGTGCATGTTTTTTCTATAATACATTAAAAGAAAGTGAATTTTATTTATAAATGATCAGGTCTTTACAGTATAATACCCTTGCTTGTGCTTGGTTTGATTCGAAAGCTTCACACTCATTTGTTGCACCTGCTCTATACCATGCTTTGAGGCTAGACATAGAGAGGTTTCTCATGCCCCTAGTGTTGAGTATTCCAGTCGGAGGTCAGAACATCTTGTTTGACATGTGCTAGGGATGCAGATTGATGATGGGACTACATTAGTCCCATGGGAATATTTTCTTGCTACAAATGTATCCATACGATTTCATTATTAGCATAGAATGGTTGTATATAGTGAATGCAGTTATCGACTACTTCTATAAGACAGTTGTGTTTTCAGTTGTGGATGGTTAGTGTGTAGTTTTCATTGGTGAGAGGGGTTTTTAGGTGGGAAGTTGGTGTATAGAGCCTCTTCTTTCCTTGTTTTCCAAGATTTTAGTGGAACTAATAGATGTTGGGATGGTGGAGGTTTATAGAGTTGTTGGGGAGTTTATTGATTTTTTTCTAAATAGGTTGTGACGCTACCCCCTCAACATGATGTTGAGTTTAGGATATAACTATATCCCGATCCTTCTCTAATTTCAATGGATCCTTATGGGATTGAACCTTTTGAGTTGTGGGAGTTTAGGATTCAGATATATAATCTTATTAAGAAGGCATTTATCTAGCCCAATGTGTCTGTGTGGGGTGCTCTAGTGTTGTTTTCAGAGAATGTAGATGATGGTCTGAGGTTGTGCATAGACTACCAGAGGTTGAATCTGGTGACAGTCAATAAGTATTACCCTATTTTAAGGATAAACAATATTTTCGACCAGCTGAGAGGGGTAAGTTAGTTTTCAAAGATCGATCTACGGCCAGGATACCACCAATTGAGGGTAAAGTAGGGAGATATCTTGAAGACTTATTTCAGGTGAAGTTATGGGAATTTCGAGTTTATAGTCATGTCATTCGGTGTTATGAACTCACAATTCATGTTCATGGGGCTTATGAACTTTATTTTCCATGAGTTTCTGGATTGGTTCTTCTTCATGTTCATCAATGATATCTTGATCTACTTGAAGTTAGAAGAATAACATGCTGAGCATCTCAGGACTATCTTATAGGTTCTTTAATGCCACTAGATCTATGTAAAGTTATCCAAGTGTAAGTTCTAGATACAAGAGGTGCATTTCCTTGGGCATTTGGTGCTATATCATGGTTTGGTAGTTGACCCATGAAAAGTTGATGTAGTTATTTCTTGGGCGACACCTGAGAACATAGAATAAGTTCACAGTTTTCTTGGTCTTGCAGGCTATTATCAAAGGTTTATTCCCAATTTCTCTCAATTTTTAGCCCCATTTACAACTTTGAATAGGAAAGACTAAGATTTTGTGTGTAATGAGAAGTGACAAGTGTCATTTGGTTATCTGAAGGATAAGTTGGTTAGTGTTCCAGTGCTCTGGTTACCAAAGGAATAAGATATGTTTGAGGTGTTCTGTGATGCTTCCTGTATGGGATTGGGATGAATCTTGATGTAGAAATGTGCAGTAATCTCTTATGTTTCTAGGAAGTTATGTCCCCATGAGATTAACTATGCCACCAATGATCTGGATCTAGCAGCATTTGTGTTTGAGATGAAGTTGTGGATCCATTACAATATTGGGGAGCACTTTGTGGTCTTCACAAATCACAAGAGTTTGAGGTATATCTTTTCCCAACACGATCTGAACTTGTGACATTGAATGTGGATAGAGTTTCTTCAATACTATGATTTCAATATCTATTACACCTTAGTAAAGGGGAATGTTGCGACCAATGCTTTGAGTAGAAAGTTGTAAAATGAGTCTATTTGGGAATCTGCAGACACTTGGAGAGCGATGGAGGAGTTGGAAGCCTTGCACATAGATACTGAAACAGATGGTGGTAGAGTTTTTTTGTTCGAGATGACTATGAAATATTATCTAATGTAGTTGGTGGAGGATTCTTAGTGGGGAGACTCAGAGGAAGAGGTGTTGTACAATTGCGTTGGCCATGGTGATGCTCTAGAAGGATGGTCAAAGGATGTTCAGAACCAAGTGCTGTTTCAAGGGAAGTTGTTTGTTCAAATAGAGATGAATGAAGAATTCCTTTGTGAGTTTCATATCTTACCCTTGGTGGTAAATCCAAAAACTTATAATATGTACCATGGCTTGAGGATTCAGTTTTGGTGGCCTAGGATGAAACAGGAAGTGTTGAAGTTTGTGGAAAGGTGCTTCGTTTTCCAGTAGGTGAAGGATGAGCACCATGTTACCAATGGTTTGTTTCAACCCTTAGATGTACCCTAGTGTAAGTGGGATGACCTCTCAATGGATTTATTCATAGGTTTACCCAAAGATTAGGGAGTCTATGATGCTATCTGGGTAGTAGTGGATCCTCTAACAAAATCAAACCACTTCTTAGCGATTAAGGAGTCGGGCACAATGAATGATTTGGATAAAAGGTATGTAGATAAGGCAGTGCAGTTTCATGGATTCCCAAGGACCGTTGTCTCAGATCGATACAAAAATTTTACCTCATGATTCTGGAGGGGATTGCAGCATGCTTTTGGTACCCAATTATGCCTCAATATTTCCTTATACCCTTAGATAGATGGACATACATAACAGACTATCCAAACACTAGAAGATATGTTGCGAGCGTAAATCTTGGACTTTGTTAGATCTTGTTTGTGACACTTATCATTGTTAGATTTTTCTTATAATAACATCTATCAATCTTCCATTAGTATGGCTCCATTTGAAGCATTGTACAAAAGACCATGTCATTCACCCTTCTTCTTAATAGAGGTTAGGGAGACAATTATTTTTGGTCCTAAGGTAGTGTAGAGAACAATAGAGATGGTTCAAATTGTTCATGAGAGTATGAAAGCAGATCAAGACTTTTAGAAGTCTCATGCCGATCATAGAAGTAGGCCCTTGGAGTTTGAGGTTGGGGACCACATGTTCTTGAAAGTTTCCCCTCAACGTGGGAAGCAGAGGTTTGGTAGAGGGATCCAACTTTCTCCCAGGTTTGTTGGACCTTTTTAGGTGTTGCAGTGAGTTGGTGAGGTGGCATACCAGTTGGAATTACCATCTCAATTAGAGAGGATCCATGATGTCTTCCACATCTTTGAACATATTTGGTATCATCATGATGACTCCCATGTCCTTTATTGGGGGGAGTTGGATATCAAGGATGACATGATGTATGTGGAGTATCCCTCAGATATCCAAGATCACCGAGAGAAGGTATTGCATGGATAGACCATTCCTTTGGTTCATGTGCTATCGGGGCATGGTGGACTGGAGGAGAGTACTTGGGAGTAGGAAATGCAGATTCATGCTTACTACCCAGAGTTATTTTGTGTTTGGGTTGTTCTATTTTATTTTGAAATGTAATGTTTGAACCTTGTTTTATGAAATGAGTTGTTTTCCTTTGGGTTGAGATGTGTGTGGTGAAATGTGTGATAAAGTAATGATATGTGAGAAGGGGAAGACCTGACTCCTAATGAATACACTTTAATTTTTATACAATTAAACCTATGTGGGTGAGTCATTTCCACCTAGAGTAGATAATATATTGACATGGAGGAAAAAATTCCATGATTCATGTGTTCAGGATGGTTCATTTCATTGACAATAACAGTTTCTGGATTGGGTTTTATGGAGATTAAGACAGTTGTGTGGTGGTTGTGTGGTTTTTGTTGTTTGGGTTGGCTTGTTCAGCTAGTGGTATTCCTTGAGGAGAAACGAGAGTCTTGAGAGGTATCTCATAGGGTGGTTATTTAGACCCCTCTCTTACTCTAGGTTGGTTTTGGATTCTCGAGGGTAAAAATAGTTTGAGATGTATCTAGTGTAATAGTATGTTTTCCACTTGTTCTGTTACTTTTCCAGTTTTGGGTGTTGGGGATATTTGGGGGAGGTTCTAAGAGTTTTCCTAGGAGTTGGAGGTGCATCAAAGCTATTGCAGGGATTTCACAACGTGAATCTAGATTTTGTGACTTGTCCAAGTTGGTTGCTCACTAAAAAAGTTACATGTTGGTTGAATTCTGTTGAACACTTATATATGGAAATTTTTAAATCACATACAGTTGGCTATTAAACGGATTCCCTAGGATTTCCTAATTTTTATGAAAACCCCTGAATTAACAAGTGAAATAAAATAAGGGATTCTTCGTTAAATCTAAAATTGTGTTATGCTTTAGTATGTGGTGTGATGGTTGTGTGGGATAGCATGGTTTTAGTATGTGGTGTGATGGTTTTGTGGTGGATGAACCTATAGATGATACATCAACCTGACTATGTAATGGAATCTAAGGTTGAGAGAATGAGTGATTGTGGAATGGATAAGAAGTGTTGTGTAATGGGTCTGCGATCGGGTTGTGCGGTGATGTGATGCTGTGTTTCTTGTTGTGTGTTGTGCTTGGTAGTTTCCTAGATATTAGTGGAATAAATGAATAAATAATTGGCTAATAAAGTTTGGAACTATCTTGGGTTTTTTTGGGTAACAGAATTAGTAAATGAGTTGCAAATAAATAATGGTAATGGTTAATTATGTTGGTTGGAAATTGAAATGATGTTGTGGCTTGATGTGTGGAGTTGCATATTTAGAGGTATCAGTAAAAATTCGGCAGTGTTGTTAGGTAGTTGTTTGTTTAGAATGCATAGGTTGAGATTGAGTGTTTGGTATCATATATGTATATACTTATATGTTTTCCTTGTGATTTATATAAGAACTCCACCCTAGTTGAAAACTACATGTCGAAAACCCCCATCATCATGGGGGAGGGTGTCTTCCCCAAATATCTCAGTGGGTGGATGGATGATTGTCCACCCACGCTTCCTTGATCCCTCTTCCAAGTGGCGATAACCCAAGATTCTTCGGGAAGGTTTTGGTTTGTGATCCCCAAGTGTGTGAGGGTGAGTTGTGCTTTCCCATGTGTCTTCGTGATGATATGGGTTGTGTTTTCCCAAGTGTCTTCAGGATGATTTGAATTGTGCTTTCCCAGGTGTCTTTAGGATGGGATGTGATGTGGTATGTGGACCATGTGTTTGTGGGTGGGATGTGATGTGGTATGTGTATCATGTGTCTGTGGGTGGGATGTGATGTGACTCATGGCCCATGTGATGGTGCAAGGTGTGCTTGTGGGGTTTAGGTGTGTGCAGGCAGGTTGTGACATTGTTCTTTCAAAATAAGTGGGAGACCGAGGATGTTTTCTGTTAGGAAAGAGCGCCTAAACCTATGGGAAGTGGTGTAGGGTACCCAAATCATCAATTTGTTCACTATATTACTTTCCTTGACTTTAATTACTTCATGATAATGCCTTGGTGAGGATGGGATGTCTAGTATAACTTGTTAGGTCCTGCTTGGTTTTGCTATTTTATTTTAGGGGAATTAGTATGATTCCTTTTACATGTGCCCGAGAGACTTAGTTTTTATCTACTGAGTATATATATGTACTAAAAATATGTATATAAAACTACTTTCATATTTCCAGGAGGACTTCACGGATTGTGCTGGACCTTACTAGCTTTGATCTTGATAGTTTCTAAGGAGCTGCTTTAGCTTTCTTTGGGTAATTACTTTAGAGTTTTATTGCACTTGTAACAGTTTTATTTTAAACATGCATGTTGATTTTTTTGGTTTTATTATATATATATATATATATATATTGGAGATGTTTTGGGATGAACCATCTTATCTCCCAATCTTGTTTTCCTAAAAAGGGCATTGCCTCCCATTTTGTGAGATTGTATACCCTTGGTGCTAGTCGCCACCCCGGGGCCTACTGGAGGTGAGAATCAGGGGTCATTATCTCCCTTTATTCATTTCTATCCCATTATTTATATATTTGGAAGGAGGGGGTCATGAAAATAAGTAAAATAGTCATTATAGGTGGTTATATTAGGAACTGGTGATGGTTACCAAAACCACCACATATTGCATTGTCACTAGTCATTTAGCGGCAGTTTCTTTAATTTTGCATCAGTTTTGGTATGTTTCATTGATTATCCAATGAATTAGGATAATATTCATTTTTTATATATATAATATTCATGTGATTTATTATTCATAAACACCATTTTAGTGCATTTTACACTTTGATCATTATTTCATATTATAATTGTAATTCCTTCTTAAAATGCACTATTACATGGTACATTTTTAACAACTTTTAAAGTACCCAATGATCTTTATTTTATTTTCATATTTAATTTTAAGGTTTATCATTACATTGGTAACAATTCATACTTTTTTAGTACGTGATGATTCATATTGGAAGACTACCAAAGTTGGACTCGAATAAAGAACATTCTGGGTGAAGTAAACTGGAAAGCATTCCAATAAAACTACTATAGAGGCCAATATCCAAGACCAATAATTCTTAAAATTAAACTAAATATAGATTAAATCATGGGTAAAATTTAATTAGCGAGTTTAAAAAGATAATTCTTATGTTTAATGGAGTTCCAGGTGGCCCAAGTTAGAGATAAAATTCTGGGCCAGATTCTAAGGCCCAGAAAAACATCCCACTATTTCATTAATATCTCGTAAACAAAAATTACATATGGGATGAAATTTTACATGTGGTTAGGAGACATCCATATATTAATTTTCTTCTGAAATGTCCCAGTCTACTTCAGCCATCTAGAAGGTCATTTAGATGCCTATGTTCGGTGGATGAAAGATGGCTACCACTTCATGTCAAGGATAAAGTCCACTCTCCCTTACTTTCCACCACCCTAGGCCTACCATACTCAAGTGGGACCCTTTGAACTATTGGGATATATAACCAAGACTCTTTAAATTCCTATTTTATGTTGTGTTGGTGGAGAATATTATCATCTTTGGTGCTTTGTTTAATTGTAATGTTATGCTACAAATTTGTTGCCTTAAGTTTGTCTTTCTCATGTAAGTTGTTCCATTCACCTTAGTTTCTTAATAAAATTTCCTATTATACTCTTATTTTTTTCTTCTTTGTATCACGTTGATACCATTTGTTCAAGGTGTGAATTTATTCACACCAAACCTTGTGAAATTATCACACAACGGTGGAGTGATCGTTATTTCATTGTCTTTTTTTTACTTCTCCAATTCTGCCCTCATGAGTCTACTTTCCGCTTCCATTGAAAGTATAGAATCAATGTAGGGATAAACCACTTATGGTTTTATCCAAGGGAATAGAAAGGGGATATATTAGATGTTATTTCTCACTCCATTAATTTCTAATAACTTATTTTAATTGAGAATTTTGTTTGAAGATCTTCAAAATCCTTCATCCTTGTTGAATTTAAGGCGACACACTTCAAGTGATAATACAAACCTTTACCTTGAAGTGCTCAAAACATTGACCCTTAAAGTGTATAGGTGATTAGTATTAAAGCTTTTAGGTATTAAAACAGTAAGTGGTGATGCTTTTTTATCTTCTTAAATGAACCCATCTCAAATATAAGAAATTGAAATAGTTGAAAAAGGAATGCATCTAATCCACCCCAAATGATAACCTAGGATCAACTAATTATTTTAAATTGAATTCACTTAATTCTATTAGAATTCACTTAAACCCATCTAATATCAACCCAATTTGGTCACTTCATTGCCAAAAACAATCCATAGAATGTACGTGTCTGTAGGTTAATTCTTAGGTCTCTGAGGATTCAACAACCCAAGCTAAACTACAAGCGACTGCTTAACCCTAAAAACTTGGGTAAATTTGGGAGATACCAAATTTTGACACCGTTTCCTGGGATCTAAGTAAGTTATCTCTGACACTATAATCCTTTTCTAACCTCTAATTCTTTATTCTTACCACCAATTCTATGTTATCACCCCAATTTCACTATTATGGATGTCCATTTTGAACAAATCCAAACATGGAAACCCCTACCTTATTTGAATAACCCATATAAAGTGCTATGTAAAATGATCATACTAGTTTTTACTGGTGGGAAAATCAAAATCAACAACATTTTTTTAACTTTTATGATCAACAAAACATCCCAACCTATGATGAATTTCAATCCCAACAATGACAATCTAAACATCCTCCAATGAAATTCCAACAATATTATCCTCCTCTCAGAGAAGACCATTTGGATCAACCCCTTTCCTATCCTAATACAAAACCATTACTTGAGGAATTGTGTCAACAAATGGAGGGAATTACTTCTGAGCTTTCATCCTTGAGAGTATAACTACAAATCATTGAAATAGTTATGGAACCCATTCCGAGTCAGGTTGTCCATTCCTCATCATTCATAGAATAATCTTTTCTCCCAAAAACCACACATGAAATTACTGAAGAAACAAACCTAGGAATTGGTATAGATGAATAATATAATGGAATTGTTGAGGGGCCTTTAAATTAGGGGGAAATTTATTTTTTTTGGATTCAGAAGAGGGGAATTTTGCATCATGGATTGAGTGTCCAGATTATAGCCCCATTAATGATATTTTAGAAACTCCAATCACTGAACCATTAGGAGAAATAACAAACATTGATTCCATAATAATCCCTAAAAATTATATTTCTAATTTTTTGGTTGAAGATTCTATTCAAAAGGCACCAATTATGTTGAGAAATTTAGAAAATGAAACTGAGTTGGATTCAAAATGTCAACCTGTGTCAGAATTCCCTATTCAAACTGAGCTAAAAATTATTATCCTTTCTTCCCCACTATAGTGTCCCTTAATAGGGTATAACCATGACCTTTCATTTGGAATTAATTCTTTTATTGAAACCAAAAAATTTTGAATGATCATTAATGTCATAGGCAAGACTGCAGAGGCAACTAGACCCACAATTTCTAATATTCCTTGGATTTACCCACTCATTTTAGAAAATAGGTTTGTGAATGAAAAAAATTCTAAACATAGAATAAATCTCAACCTAGTTGAATTGGTGAAACATGTGGTCCTTAAGATGATGAAATTTGGTATTGGGTAAGTTATGGGGGTTTAAGTCGACCTAACGATGTTAAGCAAAAGCATTGCATGAGAGGCAACCCATGATTTTCATGGTTCCAATAATTATGAATCATCTTTGTTTTTAAAATAGGATTAATAAATCAATTTGATATTAAAAAATATACTTAATCAATTAACTTTGAATATGATAGTACCTTAGACTGTTGATATTTTCTTCTATTATGAGTATGGATGGGTATGAAAGGGGAGATCCATATTCATCTGTGTCCCATGGTGTGATCCATGAGTAATACCTTACCCATAAATTTAAAAAGAATACAATGTATCATCAATTCATTTTATTTTTATGTGTTTGTAGGTAAAAAAATACAAAATAATATTAATAATAATTTTAGTAAAATATTAAAAGGACATGTAGTAGGTCATGGAGAAAACCCCGTCATAACTGGTGAAGCCACGAGGACTCAAACTCGGGATCAAAGGGAGAGAGAGGAACACACTTACCACTGACCTACGACTTATAGTGATTCCTTATTCTATAATTTTTGTATATATGCTTATATTTTACTTTTTTTATTATATGAATAAATATATATATCTATATATATTGTTTTTGTTTTTTGTTTGTTTTTTCCTTTTTCCACTAGGGAACTTTGCAAGTGACATGGATATCAAAGGACTAAATTAGAGCAGTAAGAACTTAAACTTCAACCACTAGGTGACTTCATTCTATGATCCTCATATTGAAAATTCCTTTTATAAATCCTATCGTCTACATATACCCCCTTCTCAATTTTATTTTCTTTAAACACTGGGGACAATGTTATTCTAAATTGGTGGGGGGGGGGGTGAAAAGAATGAAAAAAAATCATTAATTTTGCGTGCATAAAAAAAATGCATGGAAGGGAAAATTTATTTAACCTTGAACATGATAATACAAATTTTACACTTTGAAACTAAATATCAAATAATTTAGCATCACCTGATTCTAATTTTAATCCATGTATAATTTCATGAGCATAGATTTTGGAAATTGTGGCTGCCTAATGTGAAATTTCATCATTTATATTTTCATCCAAATAGGAAAAAATAGATCACAATGCATGTCTGTTGGATAGTGGGGTATTGGTTTGAGTTCATGGGTCCCCCAAATAAAAATCATTGGGTTGGTGATCATTTTAGTTTTAACATGAGTATTCAATAAAAAAATAAAAAAAATAAAAAAATAAATTTGCGCCTAGAGAAACGAAATAACCAAATGTGTGGATTTCAACACTTGGGGATCGTTAATCCATAGTTTTATGGCCCAGAGTTAGTAATTTTATCTCTATTTGTTGTAATTTTACTTTGTTTTTGATTGAGTTAACTCGATTTGATGCTCGAGTATGTGGGATTCACATGGCGTCCTAAGGTCTTTGAGCCTAGGAGTCATCGACAAAGTCTCGCTACATGGCTTGACTCTTTTGAGTGAAATTTTGATTACCTTGGAAATATTGAAAAAAATTGAATACTCATCTTAATATTGAAATGTGATTCCACCTAGTGCTTCCATCATTTCCCCCTTGAATGAAGATGAACCCCCATGTCTATTGTGATACACAACACATCCTCATACTTAATTGATATTGGATGAAATATGGAGATGAATTTGAACAAAGGAATTGGATTTGGATTGGGATATGCTTATGATACTATCTTTTATTAAAATATTTTGACAGATTTCATAGTTTTTTTTGATATAAGGGTTTTTGGTAATCATTGTTTATTAAAATGTTTTTTGGAAAAGGGAATTCAAATTTCACATTTTTGAGATATATTTTTCTCGAGACTAGAAAAACTCAAGTTGGGGGGTGTAATTAGCCATAGAGTGAGGATAATATTCATTGTTAATATATATAATATTATTGTGATTTATTCTTCATAAACACCATTTTAGTGAATTTTACACTTTGAACATTATTTCATATTATAATTGTAATTCCTTCTTAGAATGCACTATTACATGGTACATTTTTGAACATAATTTAAAGTACCCAATGATCATAATTTTATTTTAATATTTAATTTTCAGGTTTCTCATTACATTGGTAACAATTCATACTTTTAGAGTACTTGAAGATTCATATTGGAAGACCACCAATGTTGGCCTTAAACAAACAAAATTCTGGGTAAAGTAAACTGGATAATATCACAATAAAACTACTATAGAGGAAAATATCCAAGCCCAATAATTCTTAAAATTTAACTAAATATATAGGAAATAATGTGGAAAATTTCATTAAATAGTGGCAAAAGATAATTATGATGTTTAAATAGAGTTATAGGTGGCCCAAGTTGGAGATAAAATTCTAGGCCAGATTCTGAGGCCATGAAAAATATCCCACCATTTCGATAATATCATAGAAAAAAAATTCCATTTGGGTTAAAATTTTACATGCGGTTAGTTGACATCAAGAGATCAATTTTCTTCTTCTATAAACCACTCTAAGTCGGCTATCTATAAGGCCATTTAGATTCCTTTGTTCGGTGGATGAAAGCTGGTTTCCACTTTGGGTCAAGGATAAAGAAGTCCACTCTCCAATTATTTCCACCAAAATAGGCCTACCATACTCAAGTGGGATCCTTTGTACTATTGGAATATTGAGCCAAGTCTCTTTAAATTCCTATTTAAGGTAGTTGTGGTGGAGGAGTTTATCATATTTGGTGTTTTGTTTAATTGAAATGTTATGCTGCGAATTTGTTGCCTAAAGTTTGTCTTTCTCATGTAAGTTATTCAATTCACCTTAGTTTCTTAATAAAATTTCTTATTATACTCATATTTTGTTCTTCTTTATATCATATTAATACCGTTGGTTCAAGGAGTGAATTTATTCACACCAAACCTTGTGAAATTATCACAAAACGGTAAAGTGGTCGTTATTTCATTGTCTTTTTTTATTTATCCTATTCCTCCCTCATGATTCTACTTTCCGCTTGCATTGAAACCATAGAATCAATGGAGGGATAACCCACTTATGGGTTGATCCAAGGGAGTACAAGGGATGGATTGTTTGTTATTTCTCACTCCATTAATTTCGAATCACTTCTTCTAATTGAGATTTTTTTTGAAGATCTTCGAACTCCTTTGTCATTGTTGAAGTTAAGGCCACACACTTAAAATACTAATATGAAACTTTACCTTGGAGTGCTCAAAATGTTGTACCTTCAAGTGTATAGGTGATTAGTATTATAGTATGTAGGTATTAAACCAGTAAGTGATGATGTTGTATGATCTTCTTAAATGAACCCATCTCAAATATAAGAAATTGAAATAGTTGAAAAAGGAATGCATCTAATCCACCCCAAGTGATAACCTAGGATCAAATAATTATTTTAAATTAAATTCACTTAAGTCTCTTTTTGTTCACTTAAACCAATCTAAAATTAACTAAAGTTGGACACTTAATTTCCAAAAATAATCTATAGAATGTACATGTCTATAGGTTACTTCTTAGGTCTCTGAAGATTCGACAACCCAAACTAAACTACAAGTGACCGCTTAACCCTAAAAACTTAAGTAAATTTAGGTGAGACGAGTCATTTTTGGAGTATTTAGCGACAATTTATTTTTTATTTATCCCTAGTTTTTTTTAAAAAATATCATGAGGGGAAATAAATAAAATGAAACTGACTTCCGATAAACATATTAGCATCAGTTTTTTTATCGGTGGTTAATCATAACCACCACTGAACTTAAATTTAATTAATATACATAGCAGAGGTTACTAAAAAACACCTCTAAGTATTAAAATCATATTTTTTTGTAAAATATTTAATAAAAAACTATAAATATAAAAAATAGACCTGAAATAAACTAAAAAAAATGTATGATAAACCCATCATACATATGCCATATATCCCCAATCATATATACAAACATCCACAGTTAGCATAACCATAGTCTCATTCAACCCATACATTAGTCAAACAACACCTTATTCATCAACATATAAATATAAAATATACCCCACAACAACCCATGCCCAATATACATCCATATCATAACCTCTAATGCATTCGTCTACCTCCACTTTATGTCATCAACTAATACCGACCACGTCATCTCATCAACTATAAGAAAAAATAAAACAAAAACTTAAACTAAATATAAAAAATAATAATTAAAGTAGAATAATTGATAAAATTTTAACATACCATGAAAACTAAGAACCATCATGACCACCTTCTGAAGAATGTCATGGATCAGAATGGTCAACCTCCTACCTACTACCGACATCTATCACCTACAATGAAAACCAGAATATTTAAGAAAATAAATGAGAAAGAGAAAAGGCATAGAATGTTGCACATAAAATTTGTTATTTTTTTAATAAAAAAACTTTGAAAACATAAACTTACTTATTTAAGATACGATTAAACACTTGAAACTTAAAAGGTATAAGTAAATATTCTAATTAATTTTTAAATTGACATGCGTTGTGCTTGAAATTTAATTAATAATTTTTTTTGAATACTTTGATATCAAATCATGTCCTATATTTTAAAAATAAAACAACAGTGGTTGTACCCTGATTACACATCAGTATGAGGTTTTTTGATATGGTTTTAACTGTTCCACGCACGTTTTAGTGTTTTAAAACACTAAAAAAACATTTACGGTCATTCCGAGAAAACCATAAGTTAGAATGTCATGTCTTCAGTTCTTATATTTCAAAATTCAATATACATTTGTTTTCACCCAATTTTAGAGAAATCAGACGTCATTTTCTAGTTTTTTAGCCCTTGACACATGTTTTAAAGACTTTGGTACCTTTAAGAAGTGTTTATTGAGTCATTCTAACCACAACACACATTGAATTTATGTGTTAATCTTAGGCCATTTGCTATCGTTTTGACCATTCCACAAATGTTTTAGTGTTTTAAAACACTAAAAACATGTTTATAGTCGTCTTGGGTAAACCGTAAATAAGAATGATGTTTCGTTAGTTACTTCATTTCATAATTAAATATATAGTCGTTATCCTATGATTTTAGGGAAATATGACATCATTGGACTTGTTTTGACCCCCATAAATATGTTTTTAAAGGATTTTGTACCCTTAAAAAGTTTTTACCGGGTCATTCTAACAACAATGCTTGTCAGATTGATGTGTTTTATACACGTACATGTCAAAAATAACTCAGAGATGGTTGTCCCATTATTCCACATCAGTATGAGTTCATTTTCTTTGGTTTTGACTATTCCATGCTCATTTTAGTGTTTTAAAACACTAAAAATGTGTTTATGATCATCTCGAGAAAATAATAATTTGGAATGACATGTCTTTAGTTCCTATAATTAAAAAATTAATTTATTGTCATTTTAATCTGATTTTAGGGAAATACAATGTTGTTTTTCTAGTTTTAATCACCTGACACATGTTTTTGAAGGCTTTTGTACCTTTAAGAAGTGTTTACTGATTCATTCTGACCACACTGAATGTCAGATTGATGTTTTGTCTGTGAATAAACATAAAAAATTACTCATCAGTGCTTTTCCCATGATCTAACATCACTATGAAGTTGTTTATATGGTTTTGACTATTCCACACACATTTTAGTGTTTTAAAACACTAAAAATGTGTTTATGACCATCATGGGAAAACTGTAACTTAGAATGATGTTCCATCAATTCATAAATTTTGAAAATCAATCTAAGGACATTTTCCTATAGTTTTAGGGAAATATGATGATGTTGGATTAGTTTTGATCCCCCGACACATTTTTAAAGGCTTTTATACCTTCAAGAAGTGTTTACCGAGTCATTATGACCACACCACACATCAGATTGATGTGTTGTCTATGTGTACCCATAAAAAATAACTCAATAGTGGTTTTACCATGATTTTATGTCAATATAAGGTCATTTTATATGGTTTTGACCATTCCATGCATGTTTTAGTGTTTTAAAATGCTAAAACACATTTATAGTCATTTCGAGAAAACTATATGTCAGAATAACATGCCATCAGTTCCTACATTTTAAAATTCAATATATAGTCATTTTAATTTGATTTCAAGGTAATCTGATATATTTTTTCTAGTTTTACACCCTGAAACATGTTTTAAATTATTTTTGTACCATTAAGAAGTGTTTACCAAGTCAATCTAATAACACCGCATGTTGTATTTATGTGTTGTTTATGCGCACACATAAAAAATAAATCATTAGTGGTGTTCTCATGATTACATGTCAATATGAGGTTATTTTCTGGGAATTTTACCATTCCACACACGTTTTAGTTTTAAAAAAAACTAAAAATGTGTTTAGGGACATTTCAAGAAAAACTATAACTCATAATGACGTTTGGTCGGTTTTTACATTTCAAAATTCAATCTACAATAATTTTATTTAGATTTTAGGTAAATACTATGTTTTTTCCTTATTTTGACCCCCCAAAATTTGTTTTTAAAGGCTTTTGTACCTTCAAGTAGTGTTTACTGAGTCATTATGACCACACAACATGTCGGATTGATGCTTTTTCTTAATTTACACATCAGAAACAACTCGGTAGTGGTGGTACCATGATTCCATGTCAATATAAGGCTATTTTCTATAGTTTTTACCATTACACACACATTTTAGTGTTTTAAAACACTAAAAACATCTTTATGACCATCCTGAAAAAAATTTAACTCGAAATGACATTCTGTTAGTTATTACTTTTCGAAATTCAATCTAAAATCATTTTCCTCTTATTTCTGGATAATATAACATCGTTTTCCTAGTTTTGAACCCCTAACACACATTTTTAAAGGCTTTCATACCTTTAAGAAGTGTTTACCGAGTCATTCTGACCACACTGCACATCATATTGATGTGCTGTCTATTCATACACATAAACAATAACTCATTGGTGCCTTTCCCATGATTCCATATCAATTTTAGGTTGTTTTCTATGGATTTGACCCTTCCATGCACGTTTTAGTGTTTTAAAACACTAAAAATGTGTTTACGCCCATCCCGGGAAAACCGTAACTGATAATGATGTATAATTAGTTCTTACATTTCAAAATTTAGTCTACTATTATTGTACTTTGATTTTAGGGTAATTCTATGTTGTTTTCCTGATCTTGACCCCACAACACACGTTTTTAAAGGCTTTTATACCATTAAGAAGTGTTTATCGAGTCATTTCGACCACATCGCATGTCAAATTGACATGTTTTCTATGCATACATGTCTAAATTTACTCATCAGTAGTTTTTGTATGGTTCTACATCAATATGAGGTCATTTCCTTTGATTTTGACCATTCCATAAATGTTTTAGTGTTTTAAAACCTGAAATATGTGTTTATGGCCATCGTGGGAAAACTGTAATCCAGAATGAAGTTCCATCATTTCCTACATTTTAAAAATCAACCGATGACAATTTTTTTCTTATTTCAGGGAAATATGATGTCTTTGGCCTAGTTTTGACCCCCAACACATGTTTTTAAATTCTTTTATACATTTAAGCAGATTTTACCGAGTTATTTTGGCCACACCACATGTCAGATTGACATGTTTTCTAGAGCTAATATTAAAAAATAACTCAAAGGTGGTTTTAATGTGATTATAAATCAATCTAAATATTTTTATATTATTTTAACTGTTCCATGTACATTTTAATATTTTAAAACACTAAAAACATATTTACGACCATACTGAGTAAACCATAATTTAGAATGGAATGTTGTTGGTTCTTACATTTCAAAATTTAATATACAGTTATTGTCCTTGTATTTTAGGGAAATTTTCTATCATTTTCCTTGTTTTGACCACCCGACACATGTTTTTAAACACTTTTGTATCTTTAATAAGTGTTTACCGAGTCATTTTGACCACACCTCATGTCAGATTGATGTTTTTTCTATATATGCACATAAAAAATAACTTGGGGGTGATTTTCCAATGATTCCACATAAATTTGAGCTAATTTTCTATGGTTTTACCATTACACACACATTTTAGTGTTTTAAAACACTAAAAAATGTTTACAACCATCCCATGAAAACCATAACTCAGAATGACATGTCGTCAGTTCCTACATTTCAAAATTAAATTTACTTTTATTTCGCTATGAATTTAGGGAAATATGATGTCATTTTCCTGCTTTTAACCCCCTAAAAATGTTTCTAAAGGATTTTTTACCTTTTAGAGGAGTTTACTAATTTAAAACCAAGAAAACAAGATCTAATTATTTTCAAACTTATGGATAATGATTTATAATTCATTTTTGAAGTGTAGGAATCAACCACACACCAATCCAGCACAATATGTGGTCTATATGACTCGAAATGTGTGTTTTATATATAAAATTTTCATTGTAGTTTTATTTATGTATTTTTTATGTATTCTTTTCCAATGATTGAATGATCTATAGAATTTAGAATGTACCATGGTGGGATAATCTATAAGGCTAGAAATCTCCATAGGGATTGTGCCAGTCATCCGCTAAAATATAGAAACTAAAGCATTTTCCATTACCATCTACCACTGATCCTTTTTTTCCTATAAGAGTTTTGTTCTTTCACATTTTATTTCAATCTTGAAATATCTCTCTGTGATTCCCGATCAACGACACTTCTCAAATCCCAATTGGGTATAATTGTAATGGATGGTGATTCTCTATAAAAGATAGATAATGGAGTAGGCCTAGAACCCATCCCACATACATGTTCAGGATGCCCCTTTCTGAAAACAATTCCAGTCACATCATTCTGGGAAACCGATGATGATTTTAAAAGGTTCAAATCCCAGACTTCTTAAATTTAACTTATTAATACAAAAATATTAACAATTATTTTTTAAAATATAAGAACTTCATAATATTATCTAATTAGGTATTGTTATTTTTTATAATATATTTTTTATTATTATGTTTTTATTGTAATTAAATAATATAAAATGGTAATTAAAATTACTTACTCCAAAATATTTGGTAAGATCATTTACAAAACCACCACCGGGTTTCCTATGAAATTTAAACCAGATCTTTAATCAACCAACATAGTGACCTAATTCATTACCCTTTATAAAAAACATAAAAAAGTTATAAAAAATATTGAATTATAATAAAATGATATAAATAATAATGAATAAAATAAAAACCAAAATAGATCTTTTTCTCAAAAAAACTCAGAGTCCTAGCGATGTGAGGAATGGATTTATTCTCATGGTTATGTTATTAAGATATTTTAAAATATAAAATTACCTCATGAGATACATCTTTATTAATATCGAAAAATATATTACATTGTTAATGAGAAATTCCTTCAGGAATGTTCTCATACATCATTCATGAGCTCAAAGAAGTTTCATTAAACTCATTCCATAATCTCCATTTAAAATCTATCCATTTATTTCTCAATTGTTTCAAAGTACATGGGTGTGAAATGGAGTCAGGGACATCAAAATGAAAAAAAATATAGAAATAAAAAGCATAACACTTTATAAGTATATTACAAAATTGTACTCTTCTATTTTAAATTAGTTATCAAGGAATATTAAATTAGTATTACCTTTACTTGAGTATCAAAGAAATCATTTTTCAAGCTATAGGAATATTCCTCTAATCATTATAATTAATTGGAAAGCTCACCATCTCACAAACAAGATTCCCATGAATCTACCCATATATTCTAGAAACGTCACCAGTAGGAACCCCAAATTCATCAAATATAATGATAATCTTGAACCCTTCATATCACATACATCTATCATGTTCATATTTGTATCCCTTCTATGGTTGTCTTTATCTGTTTGAGAAATGCAATAAACAATTAATAAAATATATAGTTTTTTTTTAAAAATTTCATACATAATAGTAATGGTAACTCACAAATATCCCATAGATGGAGGGGTGACCAACTGATCTATCATTGGAGGTGAATCAGATAGTGGTCTACTAATGACATTTTGGAAAATGGATGACTCACTAATTGTATTGGGTACAATGAAGTCACTAGGATTCACAGAAGATTCCAGTAGTGGTTTCATGCTTTGAGATGCTGATCGGGTAGGTTCCTAAATTTTTTTCTTAACATTAATGTAATTTAAATGGTCAAAGTATATTAAATGTATAAAAATTGAAAAAAAATTAAAGTTTTTTACAAAATAGAAAAATTAAAATCTAGAACAATGTATATATGTACAAAACCCATATCAATGATAAATTGTAATATATTTTCATTACCAATTTATACATTCAATTATCTTTATATTTATTATATTAATTTTTATTAACCAATAATGTGATGATTCCTTTAATTTCACCCTCTCTTGAATGTTATAATGTTTTTATATTGTCAGGAAAAAAATACTTCAATGTTTTTCGGTTAATGTGGTTTACTATCACAAGGCACCAATTGATATTTATCGCCCATATCATATAAGTCTCTCTGATTTAAGTGTATAACAATACTATTACCTTTATATATTTCATCATACACATAATAAAACATCTTTACTTGTAAAGATACGATAAAAATATCATGCTCTGCATGCTCACCAATATTGGTCAAGCGAGAGAAGTTGATAGAAGTAAAATGTAATGAATCTTTCATTATACTCCTATCAATGCTGACCCAATTGCATTTGAATAATACAATTAAAAACTGATCATGATAGTTTAATTTAATTATATCATTTAGATTCTAATAGTATCCCACCTCTGAAAGTGTAAATACACCACTGTTTTTTGTTTTAAAGTATTCTTCATGATAAATTGAATGAAACCCAAATCCATGGATATTGTATTCATTAAATCTCTTAGCCTGCTATAGAGGACATCGATCCAAAAACATTAAATCATTTTATATTTTAGATAAATTTTCAACATTCATTATCTAGAAAAATATGTATAAGGTGTTAATTTTAGCCTAGAAAAAATAACTACACATCAATAATATGAATATGAGTATATACTTACATGATTAGTGAACTATTAGACAATCTCCTTATTAACATCATTTATTAATTTCATCCCATTAAAATCTTGACCCCTTAGTTACCTCTTTGTTTTCAGTCAAAATTATTCAATTAATGGATCTATAATAACACTATTGAGTAGTACATATCTATGTGCTTGTAGAAACATCAATTTAGTCAGTGTAAAATTTGACCCCTTTCCAATTCATTGTCCATTAATTGTGAATAATAATGGATAGTTTTTAGAATGATAATTAGTAGAGATGTCATTAGCACATCCAAAATGATTGAATCTAGTCTCAATCCCATAAAAATACATAGAATAAGAGGTTAAACACTCCTCATATATGAAACCTTCAACAATAGAACCTTCTAGTTGAGATTTATACCTCACATTTGATTTCAAATGACCTAAGTACATGATGAAAAAATAATAAACATATTAAAAAATATTATACAATGATTTTATAAAATCGAATTCACCAATAAAAATAAAAATAATATCAATGTAACTATCAATTGGATACATCAATCGATAGTGTACCGGTCCACCAAATTTCACTTCTTCAACCAAATGAACAATCAAATGAATCATGACTATGAAGAATGAAGGGAGAAATAATATCTCCAAATTAAAAAGTGTCAAAAAAATTATTCCTTGAAGTTTATCATGCTCAATTGGATTTATATTTTATCCACTAGTCACTATCAAAAAGGTAAAAAACTCAACTAGAACCATAGTTACTTGTTTAGGTAAAACATTATGCAATTTCAATGGAAACAATTGCTCCATCAAAATATACAAGTCATGAGTTTTCAATCCATGAAACTTTCGATTTTTTAATCCAACACACCTTTATATGTTACATGAATATCCATATGGAACTTTTACATTATTTAAAGTTCCATGGAATACATCTTTCTCATAATTTTTCATTGTAAAAATAGATGAAGTATACTTTTAATACTCATTTTCCCCAAAACCATGATTTATATTCATTGACTCCAAATCCTTATGAGAATTAATTATATCATTTGATTTTCCATGCTCATAAAGCAATGTAAAAATTACATTTTCATAGACTTTATTCTCAATATAAATTATGTCAAGATTATAGCATATCAAATTAATCTCCCAATAAGTAAGTTTAAAAAAATACTATTTTTATTCCATAGTTGTGTTCCAGCTTCTTCATATACTATACCTCATACCCTTTCTCCCTTCCTTAAACAAATGAAATTTTCCAAATTCTTTAGTGAAATTCATTAATTTCTATAAGATATATGAATTAGAAATTTTTTTTAGTGAATTTATCATTTCAATATCTCCATTTAATCAAGTCTTGTTAAAATTGAATTTATAAGAAGAATTAAGAAATCTAAAATGATAGTTAAAACCCCATTTTCTGCTATAAGGTAATCATTGAGGTTCAAGTCAAAATTACAAACTGGAGAAGACAAACTAGTATGAGTATTTCATCTAGATAAATTTCCTATTTCATGAAAGGCACTAATTATCCACATTAAAGGAGAATTAATTTTGAAAAGTTGTCTCATTGAAGCATCATATGTTTCCACACCATCATCCCTTAATTCTTGCAATTATTTTATTAGAGGTTGAAGGTATACATCATTTACATCTCTAGGACTTTACATTCTAGGAATAATCATCGAAATAATGAAGTAATTATTCTTAATACACAACCATTGATTTATATTTTAGGGGATCAAAACAACTGACAATATTCTATATTTAGAACTTAAGTACCAAAAGGGTTAAAACCATTAAAAGCCAATCCCAAACATATATTCCTTGGATCTGAAGAAAAATATGGATATAGAGAGTCAAACATATTACACGATGTTGAATATTTTTGACGTGTAATCAATCCAGCATTACTATCCTGAGCATGCCACTTCATGTCATATGCAGTCTTAAACAACATGAATAATCTCTACAAGCGTGGCTTCAAAGAAAAGTAACAAAATAACTTTGTAGGAGTTTTCTTCTTCCATTTCTTCCTGAGGTTTCATTGATATTTACTCTCATTATTGTTCATTAAACTCTATATACTTGAGGTACATCCTATGAATTATTCTTTATCAGATTCTTCTCTCTAGTAAATCATACAATCATTAGGGCATGCATGTATCTTTGTATAATCAAGTCCAAGTTTGTTGACAACTTTATTCATATAATAAAATGTACCAGGGATCTTAGATTCACTAAATGCATCATTAAGAAACTTTAAAATTATGGAAATTTATTTTTCAATAATTCTAAAAAGACACTTGATATGATAAAACTTACTTAGAAAAGAAAACTGCAATAATTTGCACACCCTTCATACAGTTCTTAATATCAATCTTCAATTAATCCATAAAACTCATTTTTTATCACTGATGTTCTGTGATATATTAACCTACTTTGGATCATCTGATGGTTTTTTTTGATCTATTAAAATCTTGTAAATTGTATTATGAAAAACCACATGCATTATTTAACAAATTTCGAACAAAATTCTCTTATGTTGGGTCACTTTGTGTTTCATTATCAGTATTTTTATTATTTTGACTTTCCATAACATTCGATTCACCATGCCAAATCCAACATAAATATCGAGAAGGAAACTATTTTAATATAAAATTCTCATATACTTAATCTCTATTCAACCATCACTTTAATTTAAAATTAGGACAAATAAATTTTATTCTATCATCCATTAATCAGTTTGTAATTTTATAATATACAAATTCATCCAAACACTTGGCATACCAATGCGTGTTTCAAGGTAAATTAATATAAATTTTTTCTGTAGGCATTGGATTGTTTTATTCTTATACATTTTGAAATAAATATATAAATTTTTAATCAAATAGGTAAAATCAAAATTAAACATCACCCAACTTCCCTATTTATTCTTTCATAACACATATTAAGTAAAATGAGATGAATCAAATAATGAAATTTTTGTTATTAAACATGTAATATAAAAACACGAATTAAATAAATTATTATTCATCACAAAAATAGAAGAATAATGACATAATTTAAATGAACACCATATTCTTATCATCTAAGAATGATTTAACCATAAATCAGATAACCACCACCTATTGAGAAACATAGTGATATCTTTTAAGAAACAGATATCCACCTCATTCTTATCATCCAATAAGGATCACTATAAAAATTGGAAAATTAATAATTTCTCACTAGAAAAGATGTAAAATAACAAGATATACTTATCCTACCATTTCATTTCATCCGTGATGGATAAATAAATAAGTTTGTTAAGCTCCACATGAAAACTACCATAGAGGGATAATGACATAAACAATCTCATTTCATGGAATATCTAGACCTGTTGATGACCATCATAATTTTTTTTATAAATAATCTTAATTAGTGATGTAAATATAATAAAAAACAAATATATATAACAAAAAATTAATTTAGATCATAATAAATTAATAATAAAATCAAAAATAAATCACCACCATCAAATATGTGAATAAACATTACATTAAAGAGCTATGAAATCACATAAATTTTATTTAATTAAATATATTACATGAAACAAACAATTAATTTATAATAAAATTGAGGTATACAGTATATAATAAATTAAAATAAGTGCAATGAAAGAGATTTGTATAATCACAACACCTTGGGGGGGGGGGGGTTGGGGTCATGATGATTTCTATTAGGGGGATCGGGGTCGTGATAATAGATGGAAGGGGGGTCGGTGTCACGACAGTCACTGCCAATAGATGATAGGGAGGGTTGGGGTCATGGAGGTCACCAAAAGGGGGATTAGGGTTATGAAGGTCACCAAAAAGGGGGATCATGGTCACAACATTATCTGGAAGGGTTGTTGGGTGATAGAGGTCCTTGGTAGGGGTCTTAGGGTCAGGTTTGTCACCGCTAGGGGGTTCACCACCCTGCGAAGGTAGAGGGAGAGGGAGGTCAGAGGGGGTCATGGTTCACTACCGAGGAGGGGAGAGGGAGGTCGGAGGGGGGGGGGGGGGGTCACAGGTCATAATTGAGGAGGGGAGTGGGAGGTTAGAGGGGGGTGGGGAGGTTGTGGGTCTCTACCGAGGAGGGGAGTGGGAGGTTGGAGGGGGGTCGCGAGTGACCGTTGATGTGGGGGGGGGGGAGGGGGGTGGTCGGGGTCACCGTCGAGGAGGGGAGATAGAGTTCGAAGGGGGGGGGGGGGGGTCACGGGTCACTGCCAATTGGGGGGGGGGATCGGGGTTGGGGTCCTATAGGAAGCGTGGTGAAGGAGGGAGGGGGGATTTAGGATTATATTAAAAAATTTAGTGACAGTTTAGTTAAAACCACTATTAATTGTTAAAATAGTTAAAAAATAGTGATAGTTTAATAAAACCACTACAATATTATAATTTTTTATATGATTTATTTCACGTAAGTTATTAGAAATGCCACTATGCACTTTTTTTGTAGTGAATATAACCTCTCTATCCTAGTGAACCAATATAAAAAATCAAGATAAACATATACATACATTAATAATATATAAAAAAACATCACATACCACATTTACCACAAAAGAAGTACCAACAAACCAATATATTGAAGTATAAAATGTCATGATAGTCTAAATTTCCAAAATAAAACCAAAAGTTGACATAAAGAGAATCCAAAATGGGTCCGGAGGTCATGTATGGTCCCCTCATATTTACACCATCCAAAATCACATATAATCCATCTAGAATATGGTTACTCCCTTATCTTGACATGCAATCATGAAGCCTTCTCGGGTACCCAACGACGGTCCGAGTAGGGTGTGAGTAAAACTTAGTAGGCTACTAATGTGACAATATTTTATCAGAATTTTCTACATATTTTTTGTTAAATGAATTCTTATTTTTATGAAAATGGATATTATAGTATAGAATAAGTTAAATCTAGTATAATGTTTTTATGATTTTTTATTCATTTATTTTTATAATTAATTATCTATTTTTGGGTTCTCTATTGAATAAAAATCAAGGTATCTATTTTTTATTCCAATGAATGGTTTGCCTTTTATAATTTGAAATGTTTAATGATAGAAAAGTTTTGTATTTCCATCTATCACCAAAGATAATAATATACAAAGAAAACTATTTTAGAAAAACCAAAAGAGAAAAACATATTTATTTATTATTTACAGTCGATGATCTAGATTGAATGTATATCGATGAAAACTAAGGATCATCAGGAATAATGATTCCATGATTACCATATGGTTGGAAGATGCTATTTCCACGCCTTCCACCATCTTAGATATGGAGTTATCGATTTCCATCACCAACTTTGAAGAACTCACTGATGCTGTAGAGAGAAAATATTTTTCCACCTTTATTGATATGGGAGTCCTCATTTGAAGAGGTATGCAAACCAAGAATTACAAAAGTCTACACTCAAGTGTTCTAAAACATGATCTGAGATGCTAAAGAATCTTCATACCCTACCGAAGGTTGATGGAGCTCCTCCCATGGTTGTCAGACACCATTTTAAAGGCTATAAATTACTTTTTAAAAGGAACAATGATTGGGGAATGTTTTTTAGGGATGAGATAATCCTATCCATTCGATAATTTACTTTTATAAGTCTGGAGGTGTAGGGACCCGGAGCTTGACGTACATGGACAATACATTAATTTTTTACGAATACTTAATACATAATAAAAATAACTAAAACTCAAGGATCATAATAGTTTAGTGTCTTTGGAAACTTGTAATATAAACTTCTAATCATGTTGAAAGATCTTCAACAACTCCCATAACGATCTTCCCCTTTTTGTTTCCTTACCTAAAACCTTTCTTTATTTCCTGGAGAAAATAAAACATAAAAAGGGTGAGCTCAAATGCCCAGTAAGGGAAAACATAGAGAACATAAAACAATCCATAAATATTTGAAAGCAAAAACTTGAACATGAAATTTAAACATCAAAATCTTGAGCAAAGACATAAATCATGGAAGTACGTAAGGCATGTATCATAATGGAACATCAACCATGATAAAATATAATGGGAATAAAACATGTAATTGCTGCAACCATTCGGCACATGTTATGATTTCCATAGTAGCCAAGGAATTACTGCCAAGACCATCTTAGTGGACAAAGTCCCTTTCTGAATCGAGTTCACTCCTCGTTCCAGTCCTGAAACACTGAACCAGATTAACTTAACATTCCAGCCATGTCTATATCATTAGATATAAATATTTACCCAATGCATTGGAGGGAGATATATGTCCCACCCATCTCATATTGAAATCATTCTTACTTGTGCCACAACATAAACATAAATCATTCATCATAACCCAATGAATAAAATTGGTTTCATAAACATCATTCCATCATCGCATAATCCATATAAAATAAATGGAAATCATTTCATAATAAGAAAAGTGAAACCATGTAAATCATAGAGACATTATACTTGAAACATACATATGAAATAATTTCATCTTAGATGAAAACTGGTTTTGATAAAACACTTGAAATGAATTCTTGAGAAAAATATCCTTTCTTCTTCAAAATCATTTTCTGTTCAAAAAATGTCATGAAATTTTAAAATAAAAGGATTTTGTTGAAAATAGTAATGAAATATTTTGGAGGAAGCTTCATGAAAATAAGGCTTTATAAAACTATAAAAATCTGTTTGTTCCATATAATTTAAAAAAACATTCTTCTCGTACTTTTGCCGGAAAAGTCAAAAAGTACCTCGTAAAAGAAATATTCCATACATACCATGTAGTAAAAGTCAAAAATGGGTAAAAAGGACATTAAATGTACATGAAAACATTTTTAGGAAACATGGACATTGATGAGAATAATAACCCCAGTAAATACTTACGAATAAACAATCTCAAATAAGAACGAGATTGGAAAAGTTATCCCTTACCTTAAGTCTGATATGCTTCGTATGGATCCGAAACTCATGTATAATAATTTAAATAATGTTATTGACATATTAAATAATCATATTCATTGTTATGATATCATATATGTTTCAGTTATGACTTTATATTACCCGTTCTTTTGCAAATTCCATGTTAAAGCAGCGTTTTGGGTAAAATCATTTCATTTATTGTATGTGTTTCGACTTGTCGTTCTTGATATTATTACTTATATCATGATTTAAATAATTCCAGAATGTAAAAAATGATTTATATATAGTATATATTCATCACATACATATATATTATAGATCGATAAAAGGAATTAAATACACCATTCATGGAGACGGTAGACCGTACGTACGCATGAACGCTGTTTTCATTTCCTTATTGAATTGAATGAAACTAAATATATGACATATATATATATATACATAAATTCAGTAGCATTATTATGTCCTATATTTCATTATTATTCATTATATAAACTTTATAATCATTCATGTATGGTTAACATGGAGAATGAATCTCATCGCGTTGTGGAGATGGTAATCCGTACGTACGCACGAGTGATGATATCGTTCCCATAATTATTGAATAGAATTGGAGTAGATGGTATAATATATCAGAATCAGTATGATGTTATAATAACCATATATATTTATTATTTTCACCATTATACCCATCCATTTAAGGTGTTGGTGGAAAAACAGATTACACCATGGCGTGGAGACGGTATTCCGTACATACGCACGCGCGGTGATTTTTTTACCGTAGGATGGATAAGAGGTGAAATAGGTTTGTTTCATATTTATAATAACATATCCGTATATGAGGGATATTGATGTTATTACTTCATAATGAAAAAACTAAATAAGAGGGAGTATAATAAGAATGGAACTTGAATAAAACAGTAGAAGGTATTACCTCTTTCTCTAAGTGCCTCCTTTAAACTTTCTCTTAGGGAACTAGAGTTGGTCTTTTGAGAGGACCAGTACCTCTAGTAGGTTTCTAAGGAAGTGGAGAAGTGAAATGGGCAGGGTTTGGCCGATATTGAAGGCTCAAATTGGTGTGAGGAGGAGAGGGAGGAGGTGCCCTTTTATAATGGAGGAGAGGAGCACCTTTGGAAAAATAAGAAATAATAGTTTATATTAAATCCCAACCCCACTTAAAAACTTCCAAAATGACTCATATTTGAAGATTAGATGATATAGGGTTGTAATATCATCAACCAATAAAATTTAGACATGTTAGGAATTTATTTTAAACATTATCAACTTGATTTATCCTTATTTATCGATTTAATTTTATTTGTGGAAATAATATTCTAAATTTTAAATTATTATAAATAATTACATATGTGTTGTGAATTTTACATAATTTGAAACTTTATGACATTTTATACCATATAAAATTTAATTTATAATTTTTAAATATTTTTTTAATTTTTAAACAATTTTATAATATGTTATTTTTAATAAAATATCATTAGTTTCAATTTTGACACTATTCATTTATTTGAATTTAAATAAAATATATACAGAAGATATGTTCGAACTAAAATATTTAATAGATTCATAAAATGTCATATTTATCTAAAAAATTAGTCGATCACATTAAATAGTTCATATAATATTTATTTTAATATTTTTAGGATCATTTATTTGGTATTTCAATCAATAAAATAATTTCAACATCACTATTGTGTCATAATTAATGATAATTATTTAACATTTAAAAATTATAACTAAATTCATATGATGTAGATAATTTTATTATATTTCTAGAGACTATTCATTTTCTATTTTTAATTAAGTTTATCACTAAATTAAAATTATTATACTTATAATATTTAAGAAAGTGACATGTTGTCACTTTCTTTGGTTTTAATAATAATTAAATTATTTTCATGGACAAAAGTCCATTAAATGAATCTAATTCGACCCTTATGTAATATGGGTATACTTTTAGTCATCCAATAGGATTTTGTCAGGTTTTAGGGTAATTTTATAATCTTATATTTACCCTTAATTACCCGATTTACCTTTAACCATGGTAAATAAAATTTACCGTAGTTACTATTCATAATGCCCAAAAATAAAATGTAGCCTATTAACATAATTTGGACCCACTGATTCAAAATATGTAATCCATTTTAAAAAATTCAAAACACATAAGTTGCAGTAATTGATTTAAAATTAATCCTGTTGTTAAGAAAACGAGTTTTAGAAGTTAAAACATTGCCAAAGATTGAAATATTTTTAGCTATGAATTCAATGTGAAGTTAATGATAATGACATAAATTATATTAAATGGTAAAAATATATTATATTTATACTTTAAAACCATTCAATATTATAATTTAACCATATTAATTATCTCAATGAAAAAGTTGTTTTTAATTAAAAATTAGCGTATTTTTACTATTGATCAAAATATGAAAGTTATTAGAAAAATATCAAAAATTTATCCAAAGTAAATTTTTATATCCTGATTCAAAATAATAATTTTATTTTTTCAAACTAAACTTATAAACATGCCAAAAACTAGATTTAACGTGGGTGCACCATCAAAAGGAGGCAAAACTGCATTTTTTTGAAAAATACTTATTTTACCCGATTTTTTTTTCTCTTACCATGCTCTAGAAAATGTGTAAGATGAATAATAATGGTATAAAATTCAAAATGTAGTTAATAATATTCATAACGGATAGTCCATAATAATATATCATTGTTTAGTGAAACCCGATATTGCGTACTACACACGCTATTGAGGAAGGTCGTGATTGCGTGTAATGCAAGCCAAGTCAGGGTTGCGTGTTGTGAAAGACTCCTTTGTTGTTTTGTTATAACAAAATACAACAATTTTTCATTTATACATTGAATATATATATATACACTCAATGTTGCGTGGAATGACTATTATCAAACGAAATTGAAATTGTGTGTAACACAATCTAAGAATAGTGTTGCGTATACTGCAAGCTAATACAATGTTGCGTATAGCACAAGATAATATTGTTGTAGCATAAAACACATGACATCAAATAAATTAAAGAGAATACTTATCATAAAATATCGGGTTGTTATATTCTACCCCCCTTAAAATGAATTTCACCCTCAAAATTCATTGGGGTTATACATGGTTTTCTACTTGAAAGTTTATTTAATTGAAACCCACATCGTAAAATGAAATACCAAAACTTAACTTTAAAAAGTAAAGTATGAAACGTAACGGTTACCCAAATTAACTAATCACTGGGCTTCCACATAGAAGAACATAAGTGAAAATATGGATATAGAAGAGAAATCTAACCATCATGTTCTGATGGAGAGTGGTAGAGAACATGGCTATGAAAAAGCCAACAATCACAAAGCCATAGATTTGTGATGATCTAAGGTACCATCTGATTCATCGGATATAAGGGCACTAGGACAACATTTTTGGTTTTCAAGATCATTTACCTAAAGTTGATGAATTAAAAGAAATAATTACATGATTTTGGTACAATATCATTGTTGTTTGTGAATTGAACAATTTCCACTTCATCTCTTAATGAAATGAAGTTGAATTTGTTCTTCGTGAAGTGTTAGCAGATCATGTGATAGAATGATGGGTCATTCCATATGTTTCAAACAAAAGGTTAAAAAAAGTTATAAGTCCATCTTATGGTGAGATTAATCGTATATGGTTCCAAAAATGGACTTATAATTTATTTATCATACCTCTTAATAAAATAAAACTAGTTTCCACTAACCAGGGACTTCCTGTAGGCCAGTGGTAGGCAATAAAGTCCTGTCACACTTCAGTTGTGGGTTCGATTCCCACAGCCTTGTCCGACGCAATGGGTTGTCGCCTGTCCTGCAGGTTGTCCTTTTTATAAAACTACACTATTATAACATTCTAGAAATAATATCAAAAAAAAGTTCTAGATTTAAACAATACTAACTTATGTCCAATATAATTCATTCCAACCTTTAGGATTATCTAAAATACTTCTGTCCAAGATCATAGTATAAAGAAAACAATTACTAGAAATGTCATCTGCCGAGCATGTGAATACCATCATTTATCCCCCATATATCATATGATATATCTTGTTGGTCAAATTACAAACATGTGAATAACTTAATCATTTATTCTCTTGAAAAATGAATACCCATTGAACCTTAGTGAAAACATGAGTTCTGTCAAAAGTTAACTCTTTCCACATACCAAAACCCCGAAATTCTATATACTCAAATCATGATATAACTATTTCCTATCAGTCATGAGCTCATGATTACTGTCAAACATTTTATTTTTTCCTTATCCGTTCATTATGCGCATATCATCTTCTTTCAAAAAATATCTCAATCACTTTCCATGGTTACCGGTAGAATAAAATTATTGAAAACCACAATAGACCAATACATAAATATTCCAATATTCCATGATACTATATACAACATTATTTTGGAATCCCATTACATAAACACTTAATCATTCCACCACATCGTTGTCATATTCAACATCGCCAATAGTGATCGCATGTGACTCCCCTTTGTCCATTCCCTTAAGTGGTTGCTCATGTTGATCATCATTAACCCTAGGATTAGGGAATTGATTAGAATAATGCCCCATTTCATTTCACTTGAAGCATTGAAGTGTTGGTGGTGCATTCTATGCAGTATTTTCTTTATAATTAGTAACCCTTTTTCCATTACTTCGACACTCAGCTGCTCGATGACCTTCTTTTCCACACTTAAAACATTTTCTAGTCCCTTTAAGGCAATCTCCACCATGATTCTTTCCACACTTTGAGCATAAGGAAACATTCATCTTCTTTTCACCATTATTCTGAGATTTCTCCTTGAACTCCATCTTTCTTTTCTTGTCAAAACCATGAGATGGATATGTAACACCAAATTCCATTTCTACCTTGATAGCACAACGCACAATTTCTTCATAGCTACTGAAGTTGCTTATAGCTAATTCCCTTCGAAGACTTAATTTTAAGCTACTGAAGAATCGATCAACTTTACTTTCAGTTTGAATGATAAATCCAGATGCATACCTTGCAAGCCTTGTAAAATTCACTTCATATATACCAACAAATTCATCATCGTTTTTCTTTAGTTCAAGAAACTCCTTCTCCATCTTTGTTCGAAGAATACGAGGGAAGTACTTATTGAAAAATAAGTTCTTGAACTCGTCCCATTCCATGGACTCAATTTCATCTCTTGGCCTCGTATTCTTGATAAGATTCCACCATTTATCAGATTCACCTTCCAAATGATATACTACTAAGATAACTTTATCATGTTCAGAACATTGAAGAACTGAAAATATCTTTTCAGTGGTACTGATCCATTGTTCAGCAACAAGTGGATCAGAAGACCCACTGAAAGAAGGTGGACGTTGCCTCATGAAGGACTCAATAGAATATTGTTCCCTTCTCTGCTCATTTAGAAGTCCAGAATTATTCATAGCTTGTGTAAGTATAACAATAAGATTTGGAACTCCATCTACCATAACATTGGTTTGTTTAGGAGGACAATCATTGCATTCTCCATTACATTGATCAACACGGTTCCTTCAGGTTCCAGCCATCGTCTAGAACCCAAAAAGAATAGTGTGAGAGGCAAAAATCATGCTAGGGAAAAAAACATAATAAAGGGGGAGTAACTTCAATATCTAACATCTTAGGTTTAATTCTAAGATATTTACCATAATTCTAGGATTATAACCTATACTTATACTTAACCTTAGGGACATCTCTAGACATACCTTAGAAATATATCTAGGGATCTCACTAAAGTTATCGCATCCTAGTTTCCAAAGGTTGACTAAACCTTTCCTCTGATACCAACTGTAGGGACCCTGAGCTTGACGTACATGGACAGTACATTACTTTTGCAGAATACATAATACATAATAAAAATAAACAAAACTCAAGGATCGTAATAGTTTAGTGTCTTTGGAAACTTGGAATATAAACTTCTAATCATGTTGAAAGATCTTCAACAACTCCCATAACGATATTCCCCTTTTTGTTTCCTTACCTAAAACCTTTATTTATTTCCTAGGGAAAATAAAACATAAAAAGGGTGAGCTCAAATGCTCAGTAAGGGCAAACATAGATAACATAAAACAATCCATAAAAATTTGAAAGCAAAAACTTGAACATGAAATTTAAACATCAAAATCTTGAGCAAAGACATAAATCGTGGAAGTACGTAAGACATATATCATAATGGAACATAAAACATGGTAAAATATAATGAGGATAAAACATGTAATTGTGGAAACCATTCATCACATGTTATTATTTCCATAGTATCCAAGGCATTGCTTCCAATACCATCTTAGCGGACAAAGTCCCTTTCTGAATCAAGTTCACTCCTCGTTTCTGTCCTATAACGCTGAACCAGATTAACTTACCATTACAGCCATGTCTATCTGATGAGATATAAATCTTTACCCAATGCATTGGAGGGAGATATAGGTCCCACCCATCTCATAATGAAATCATTCTTACTTGTGCCACAACATAAACATAAATCATTCATCATAACCCAATGAATAAAATGGGTTTCATAAACATCATTCCATCATCGCATAATCCATATAAAAGAAATGGATATCATTTCATAATAAGAAAAGGGAAACCATGTAAATCATAGAGACATTATACTTGAAACATACATATGAAATAATGTCATCTTAGATGAAAAATGGTTTTGATAAAACACTTGAAATGAATTCTTGAGAAAAATAACCTTTCTTCTTCAAAATCATTTTCTTTTATAAAAATGTCATCCAATTTTAAAAGAAAAGGATTTTTTTTGAAAATAGTAATGAAATATTTTGTAGTAAGCTTCATGAAAATAAGGCTTTATAAAACTGTAAAAATCCATTCGTGCCGTATAAGTTAAAAAAACATTTTCTCGTACTTTTGCCGGAAAAGACAAAAAGTACCTCGTAAAAGAAAGATTCCATACATACCATGTAGTAAAAGTCAAAAAATGGGTAAAAAGGACACTAAAAACACATTAAACCATTTTTAGGAAACATGGACATGGATGAGAATAATAACCCCAGTAAATACTTACGAATAAACAATCTCAGATAAGAACGAGATTAATAAAGTTATCCCTTACCTTAGGTTCGATATGCTTCGTATGGATCTGAACCTGATGTATAATTATTTAAATAATGTTATTGACTTATTACATAATCATATTCATTGTTATGATATCATATATGTTTCACTTATGACTTTATATTACCCGTTCTTTTGTAAATTCTATCTTAAAGCAGCGTTTTGGGTAAAATCATTTCATTTATCGTATGTGTTTCGACTTTTCGTTCTTGATATTATTACTTATACCCTGATTTAAATAATTACAGAATGTAAAACATGATTTATATATAATATATATTCATCATATACTTATATATTATAGATCGATAAAAGGAATGAAATACACCATTCCTGGAGACGGTAGGCCGTACGTACGCATGAACGTTGTTTTTGTTTCCATATTGAATTGAATGAAACTAAATAGATGAAATACATATATATATATATAAATAAATACAGTAGCATTATTATGTCATATATTTCATTATTATTAATTATATAAACTTTATAATCATTCATGTATGGTTAACATGGATAATGAATCTCATCGCATTGTGGAGACGGTAATCCGTACGTACGCACAAGCGATGATATCGTTCCCATACTTATTGAATAGAATTGAAGTAGATGGTATAATATATCAGAATCAGTATGATGTTATAATAACCATATATAGTTATTATTTACACCATCATACCCATCCATGTAAGGTGTTGGTGGAAAAACAGATTACACCACGACGTGGAGACTGTATTCCGTACGTACGCACGCGCAATGATTTTGTTTACCGTAGGATGGATAATAGGTGAAATAGGGTTGTTTAATATTTATAATGACATATAAGTATATGAGGGATACTGATGTTATTACTTCATAATGAAACAACTAAATAAGAGGGAGTATAAGAAGAATGGAACTTGAATAAAACGGTAGAAGGTATTACCTCTTTCTCGAAATGCCTCCTTTAAACTTTCTCTTAGGGCACTAGAGTTGGTCTTTTGAGAAGACCATTGATTCTAGAAGGTTTATAAGGAAGTGGGGAAGTTAAATGGGCAAGGTTTGGATGAGGTTGAAGGCTCAAATTTCTGTGAGGAGGAGATGGAGGAGGTTCCCTTTTATAAGGAAGGAGAGGGGCACCTTTGGAAATATAAGAAATATTAGTTTATAATAAATCCCAACCCCACATAAAAACTTACAAAATGACTCATATTCAAAGATTAGATTATATAGGGTTGTAATATCATCAAACTATAAAATTTAGACATGTTAGGAATTTATTTTAAACATTATCAGCTTGATTTATCCTTATTTATCGATTTAATTTTATTTGTGGTAATAATATTCTAAATTTTAAATTATTATAAATAATTACATATGTGTTGTGAATTTTCTATAATTTTACACTTTATGAAATTTTCGACCATATAAATTTTAATTTATAAATTTTAAATATTTTTTGTGATTTTTAAACAATTTTATAATATTCTATTTTTATAAAATATCAATAGTGTGAATTTTGAAACTATTCATTTATTGGAATTTAAATAAAATATATACAGAAGATATGTTAGAAATAAAAGCTTTAATAGATTAATAAAATGTCATATGTATCTAGAAAATTAGTGGATCACATTAAATATTTCATATAATATTTATTTTAATATTTTTAAGATCATTTATTTGATATTTCAATCAATAAAATAATTTCAACATCACTATTGTGTCATAATTAATGATAATTATTTAACCACTAAAAATTATAAATAAATTCATATGATGTAGATAATTGTATTATCTTTCTGAAGACTACTCATTTTAGAAGTTTCATTAAGTTTATCACTAAATTAAAATTATTATACTTATAAGATTTAAGAAAGTGACATGTTGTCACTTTCTTTGGTTTTAATAATAATTAAATTATTTTCATGGAAAAAAGTCCATTAAATGAATCTAATCCGACCCTTAGGTTTTATGGGTCGACTTTTAGTCATCCAATTGGATTTTGGCAGGTGTTAGGGTAATTTTATAATCTTATATTTACCCTTAATTACCAGATTTACCTTTAACTATGGTAAATAAAATTTACCGTAGTTACTATTCATAATGACCAAAAATAAAAAGTAGTATATTAACATAATTTGGACCCAATGATTCCAAATATGGAATCCATTTTTTAAAATTAAAAACACATTAGTTGCAGTAATTAATTTAAAATTAATCCCGTTGTTAAGAAAACAGGTTTTAGAAGTTAAAATATTTCCAAAGATTGAAATGTTTTTAGCTATGAATTCAATGTGAAATCAATGTTAATGACATACATTATATTAAATGGTAAAAATATATTATATTTATACTTTAAAACCATTCAATATTATAATTTAACCATATTAAGTATCTCAATGAAAAAGTTATTTTTAATTAAAAATTAGCATATTTTTACTATTCATCAAAATATGAAAGTTATCAGAAAAATATAAAAAATTTATCCAAAGCAAATTTTTATATCCTTATTCAAAATAATAATTTTATTTTTTCAAACTAAACTTATAAACACGTCAAAAACTAGATTTAACGTGGGTGCGCCATCAAAAGGTGGCAAAACTGCATTTTTTTGAAAAATACTTATTTTACCCGAAAAATTTATTTTTTTCTCTTAACATGTTCTATAAAATGTGTAAGATGAATAATAATGTTATAAAATTCAAAATGTAGTTAATACTATTCATAAAGGCTAGTCCATAATAATATATCTTTGTTTAGTGAAACCTGGTATTGTGTACTACACACATTATCGAGGAAGGTCACGATTGCATGTAATGCAAGCCAAGTCAGGGTTTCGTGTTGTGCAAGACTCCTTTATTGTTTTATTATAACAGAATGCAACCATTTTTCATTTATACATTGAATATATATATATATATATATATATACACTCAATGTTGTGTATAATGACTATTATCAAATGAACTTGAAATTGTGTGTAACATAATCTAAGAATAGTGTTGCGTATACTGCAAGATAATACAGTGTTGCGTAAAACACAAGATAATCTTGTTGTATAATAAAACACATGACATCAAATAAATTAAAAAGAATAATTATCATAAAATATCGGGTTGTTACAGGAGGTGCCTTTGGAACTTAACAGTTCAAATTTGGCAGTGTGATAGGTTAAAAATTTCATAGAAGAGTCAAATAAATTAAAAGAGTTAGAAGGTTACATGGTGAATCACATAAATCAACACAATTGGATATGTGATTATTTGGATATGTGGTATATATGTCTACATCGATAAATGAATATATATAGGAAATGGCTACTTGGAGCCCAAATTCTTACGTGATCAAATCAAATACGCGAACCAAATCACCTAGATGAGAAATCATGCATATAGCCCAATATCCTATGTTAGGTAAATCACCAACGTGGGAAAATTCATACGTGATCAAATTGGATACATGGTAAAATGCGTAAACACCTACATCGATAAAATTGGCTATGTGGGACCAAATCGACTATGCCATTTTTTCATGAAGAAGTTCTATACACTGGACAACTAGAATTTCTACCATTTAGACTTGCATGTGGTGGATAGTAGGATTTTCAACCAAGATAAAAATTTTATGAATGAAACAAAGGAGTAGAGTAGGTTTATTTCTAATAGAGATAAGGTTCTTCTAGGTTGTAGGTGTTTTCAAAGAGTAAGTGGGAATGTTTTGTATTTGTTTTGATGGGAAGAAAAAGGGGAGAACATGACAAACATAGAGACACTAAGACCTAGTAGTGACAATAAACACCCCTAGAGACTTAGGATTATATATATGGAGCTACACAATTTGTTGATTTTGGAATCCCTTATCAGGAGATTCATTGTTTTGTATGTTTCCTTTGGTTCCTCTATTTCTCAAACGATTTCAGTTACATTAAGTATTTTTGTTATGATGGTTGACTAAACTTGAAGTGGGGAATGAGGTTGATCTAATATGTGTATTTATCCCACAAAAGTTTTAGTAGTTTATAGATTCAACCCTTTTCTCACTGAATGAGTAATTTCTTACCTTCAAGTGAGAGATATTTTAGTTGTTGTAGTCATTATTATCTTGTCATCCAAAATTCCATTTGAGAAGAGGATAGATCATACAATAGTCAGACACCTAGTTTCTTCAAAAAGTGGGTGAATGACGTCTCTAGTTGAGAAATTTAAGACTCCTTTCACTTTTAGGTTGTCCATTCAAGAGAACTGACCAACCATTTTTCCATGTCCATAAACATCTGACATTGAGTAAATATAAAAATATAATAAAAAACACAGATCAAACTAAGCTAGTAATCTAATGAACTTCCCCTATTCCATATGATGGATATCTCTAGCTCACTAAGTTCTATATTATTTTGACACTCACACTTTGTTTTTCATCTACTGTCTAACCTCTGTCCCATATACATCACCACCACCATTGTAGTCACCATTCCAATCCATTGTTACCCATTTCATCTTTTGTTTGTTTTCTCTTTTACTTGGTCTCACACAACACACATTTTATGGATGTCCTTACCAGTAGATCTACCCTTAATCACTACTACACTAGTCGTAAGTAGGGTTTAAAAATTATTAATTTTTCCAAGTCCTAGTGTAGACCCGGGCCTCACAACCAAATTTTGGATCCACTTTAGGGAAAAATCACATGTTTCCAAGATGATAAAAAAAGAAAAATGTTTTTTTAGTTTTGAAAATGGAGTGAATGAAAACTAGGTCATCTTATGATAAACCATAGGAATTAATCCATGAAATGAATAAACACATGAGTGATTTCAAAATCAAGAATAAATATGCTATTGAAAGTCATGAGGAAAATTTGAATGATCAATTAAACCAAAATCTCAACCCAGACACAAATATTAACCCTCCACAACATGGAAATGAAATAATGGATAGAGTGTGTCATAGAGAGTTTCAGGTTCTTATAGTGTAAAATAATTTATCTTGCATTAGGTAGACCCTATGATATCAAAAATAAGTAATTAATCAATCCCACTTATTTATGTTACCATCCTTCTGTGGATTATCCAATGAAGATTCACTAAACTTCATCATGGATTTCTATGAAACAATGAAACAACTTCCGCATAGGGGGTTGAGTGAGGATAAATTGAAATTGATATTTTTTCCATTTTTCTTAAAATTAAATGAAATTTTTTTTCCAAAAAAATATACAAATATATATTTGATTAATGGGATCAACCATTTAATATTTTTTTTCATAAATTTCTACTTGGGGAGAATGATTTATGAAATCAGGCATAAAATCACTGTATTCTTACAAGATGAAGGTAAACTATTCCATTAAGCTTGGGATAAATTCAATGGGATACTTAGATAATGTCCCAACCATTAGTGTAAACCCTAATTTCTCATGAACACATTCTATAATAGTCTCAAGCTGTATCATCATACCCTAATTAATCAATCATCGAGAAGACATTTCTCAGATAAAATAGTTGTGGAGATCAAATTGATTTTCAATAATCTATAATATAATTCACGACACAAATATTCTATATGGAGGAACATTTTTTAAAGGAAAACACAACCACTACCCAAGATAAAGAACAATATACTTGTTTTTTTACTTTGAAAATGATCAACACACTCTCATGGAATAATGTATTCAATGTTGGATGTTTGGCCATTCATAGAACTACTTCATAAATATTTTTATACATTCAAAAGTCCAAAAAATGGTAATTTCACTGAGTATGGACCAAGGATGCATTCGAGAGATTATCATTTCTCAAATAATTATAACTAAGGATACCAGGAGCATCCCAACATATATTGGAAAGAGACAAGAGTACTGAGAGATGTTTTAACCCCCCTCCTTTTCAATAGATTAGATAATAATTCCAACCCCATTCATGGGATGATCCTCCAAGTACACAAGATGTAGTCAAAGTGATGTTCCAATAGCTGTTGAGTAGGTTTGATGAGAAAAAAGAGAAAAGTAATTTTGAGAAGGCACAAAATGAATCTGGTTTAAAAATCTAGGGTTTCATGTTAGACAGTTAGTCAGAAATACAGGATTTAGAGATGATGGAAATCTTCCCAACACTGTTGAGTAAAATCCTAAGAAGAATGCCAAGGTAGTCACAAATTGGAGTGGTCTCAAAACTCAAGAGAATGTCACAAAGAACCTCAAATCCAACTCTAAGAAAAATATTAACGAATATGAAGAACATACTTTGGACACTGACTAATATGGAAATTTGGACAACCCTGCTGAATGTCAATTAAGGACTATTTTACTTGTTGAAAAATAAAAAGGAGAAAAATTGAAAACCAAGGGAATGAATGGAACGAAAAATATTTAAAATTAAGATGATGGGGGTTCCTACTATAGAGAGGAACTTTTCCACAATCATTTTCTTCACTCAAATAATTAAGTAGGACAATTAGGATACTAAACTATTCAAATTTCTAAATATTGTCGAGAAGCTAAACATTGATACTACTTTTCTTTAGGATCTCAGTCAAATCCATTCTGATATGAAATATCTCAATAAGATCGGTTTGAACAAGATATACTTAGAATAGTTTTCTACCTATAATTTCACATAGGGGTGTATCACTTTACTGCATAATAGGATACGTCCCTAACATTAGAATCTAGGGAGTTTTGTAATTCCTTGAACTTTTGGTGACAGGGTTTCATAGTTTAATTGGATGTGTGATCATGGGAAAGTATCAATTTGATTCCTTTATCCTTGTTTCAAAAATTGATAATATGAGTCCCATGACCCAAAATTGTAGCTTTACAACATGTATATAGATACATTACCCACCCAAATTTTAAGATATATGACTTTTTAGTAGGAGTGGGTAAGATATTTTACATTTAAATTTTCTTATTTTGGATATGGAATGTGATCGTAAAGTCACTGTCATTCTGGGAAGGCCCTTTATTTCTATAATGGGGAAGTCATTGATGTTTCTAAGGTAAAATTGATTTTTAAAATTGGTGAATAGAAGGTTGAATTTAATGTTTTCAAAAAGTTAAAGAACCACTCTATGATTATATCTTGTTGAGATATATTTTTTTCAATTAGATGAATCTGTTGATGAAGAGGGAGAAGTGTTTTTAATAATTATTGATGAAATTAACAGAAAACATAAGTTACCTAAAGATACCTACATAAGGATTATTTTATAATAGGATAAGGAACCTATGGATAGTTTTGAAGGGGAATTACTGGGTTACTTAGATGAATTTATTGAAGAGTATTTTTGGACCCCACTCAAGGAACTAACATTTAAAGAATACTTATCCGACACCAAAAGTGATGAAGAAGAAATTTTTTCCACTACATTATTTAGGAGGAAGCATGAGAACCTTGGACCTATCATACCCAAGTGTCTACCTTCTAGCTAATTTCATCCTACCATTGATCTCAAACCTCTTCCAACTCTTTTGAAATATTTATTTTTAGGAGAAGGATAAACTTTCCCAATCATCATTTAATTTAAATTAGAATAATGATAAGAGGATATTTTCCTTGGAAATATAAGAAAATTTTAGTCTGTTATTCGATGGTATATTACTGATATCAAAGGTATAACCTCATAATTTTTCATGTAAAAAATACTCATGGAACCTAACTATTCACCAAGAGTTTAAGCTCAGACAAGGCTCAATCCAAATATGAAAGAATTTATCCATGAGGAAGTGATTAGACTACTTGATGCCAAAATAATATTTCCTATAACGACCCCAACTCAAATAGACCAAAGTTGGTGTCTGATATATTATATTTTCATAAGAAATAACATGATGAAGAATTGAATAATTTTTTAGTCTTGGTAAACAAGATACATACTTGAGTCTTGAAATATATTTAAAAACACAAATTATAATGCAATTTTTTTTTGAGAATATCACTATTACCTCTAGAAGATCCTTGAATATCATTCATAGTATACTTCTTGGATTCTTGGGAAAGGAAAAAAATAAGTGTAATCTCAAATTCTTAGTAATGGTTAAGTACAGTAGAAGCAATCATGAATCATTAAATAATAATTAATATAGAAAGGTAAATAACATAAAACACATGTCATTTAAAAAATAATCTAAGAATGAAATGAATCCAGAGATAATATGATCATAAAAATCTCAAGGATAATAATAATTGAATCTTTATTGATGGAAATAGCTAATTATTGGATTCCATGATCTCACTAATCATGATACCTCTATCATCAAAACCTTTCACAAGATGGTTTAAAACTAAAATTTAAAAACTGTTTAATGCTATATTACTGATTATCTCATGAGACCAACCCATGAATCTTATGGTTATATTATTTTAGACCCCACACATCACTTCAAGTCTAAATCATTCCTTATATATCTAAAAATTTATTTAATTCCTGAACAATGTGCCTTATCATCAAATATCTATATTGAGTAAATAATACATATTTATCAATATTTTTGCAAATAAAAAAATAAATTTCAATATAGAACACCTTATGTAAAAATAATATAAAATTTAATCAATAAATATATCCATGATAAATAATATGGATATTTAGGGAAAATTAAATGTCCAATGATCAAAGGAAAGTGAATATTTCAAGAGAAAGCTAACGACTGCAAAAATGAATCAAGTAAGTGAATTTAAATACTTTCCTTGGTCAACATGATCATAAATCATCCATAGAATGAATAAAGATGGTATAAATACAACATATCCATAGTGAATCATAAGTATAATAAGAGTTATTGACTTTTATGAATACAAATACCATAAAAATATCATTAAAAACATTCTTGTGGAAAATATCCTTTTCGTTATGAAAATCACTTTTTAAAACTTCACAAAAATTTTTGAAAATACTTTTCATTAAAAATAACCTCTAAAAATAATAAAATAAGATTTAAAAATATTTAGTGATCATGAAGGCTAGAAATTCCATTCATTTAATACATGTTAAAATAAATATTACTTTTTTACTTTTCAGTAAAATCCAAATAGGCATTTTTTTGAAAACAACTTGAAGGCTATATTATTTTTTTAAAGTAAAATTTGGTAAAAATTAAATTAATAAATAATATTTAAATGGGTTAAAAATATTATTGAAACATATTTAGAAAACATGTTTTTGGAAGAAAACATATTTCCAACCAAAGTGATAAATGACATTAGATTTTTTTAAAAACATTTTCTCGATTATTTTTAGTACCGTAGAGTGGAAATATGGTACTATTACTTGAAAATATCATAAATAAAGATAGTATAATAAAATGAAATGGATTAATAAATAATTACCAAATAATTTATTTTAAGGTAAATTCATGTATAAATAATCCTGATTAAAATGTGATTATGGAATAAACACTTGAAAAGATCATAATGTTGAAGTGAGAATTAATCAATGAATCAATTATGTATATAAAATTTAAATCCAAAATAAAAAATTTGAAATAAAGAAAAAGATAATCAGATTTCATTACACACATAATTTGAGAATATAAAAGACAATAAAGATGTAATATAACCCAATAAAAGAAATTGAGTTATGAAATTCATTATCATTTAGTAACTTTTAAGTAAAATTCCCTTGGATGAAATAATTAAAAATTAAAATTAAAATACCATGAATTAATATGGGATCAAGATATTACATACACAAAGGATAGTATATAAACCATATAAATAGAATTAGATGCATAATATTATTATATGACTTAATGAAGGGAAATTGAGACGAAGTCCCTTACTCACGCTTCTGTTTGGTTGGATGTATTTTATCCTCATGTATAATGGTTTTAAACATGTTATTAACATTTATTAGAACCATATTAATATTTATAATAACTTATATGATCCTTTTATAACATATTATCACATGTTATTTAATAATATTTCATTATTTTCCTTGTTTCAGGTTTTAATTTCCTTGTTTAATCATGCATGTTTTATCATGCGCATTATATCATGAAAGATATTGTTATTGTGCATATTACATAGTTTCATCATCTCTAAAATAACAACCATGACCTAATTATAATATTTACAAGTCAATTATACTTTTAATAATAATCATGAAAGATGGTGTTGATAAAGTAATTATGATACAATCATGGAGACGGTAGGCCGTATGTATGCATGAGTATCGTTTCCATTTTATAATGATCATCATGGAAAGAAGGTAAGTAATATTTTTTCCATAATTAATTATTATAATTTTATATATACCATATTATTTCTTTTAATATAATTATATATATCAACAATGTGGTGTTGTGACTAAAAAACGCCACATCACATCATAATGATGGTAGTCTACACGTACAAAAGCGATGCTATCATTTTTCAGTGTAAGAAAGAAAATGTTATATCAACATTTTAGAATGATATATATGTCATTAATAACACAATAATTAAATTTACATAACATATATTCATCAAATTTATCCATATCACCATCCATATAAATCATTAGTGAAAAATGGATCACATCTCTTCGAGAGGTGGCATCCCGCCATATATTAAAGCGACATTATCGTATGCCATAAAGAATAAAAATTAAAAATTTATATAATATATAATTAATAAATTATTATAATTATTTTATAAATATCATATATAAAATTTATATCCCTTATCATACTCAGCCGTGAGAGGTGGTAATGGAAAAATGAGTGACATTGGTTCGCGAGGCGGTAGTCTGCCGTACACACGAATGATGATTTCATAACCCATTTGATAGAAGAAGGGATGGTTTCAGGTCATTCAATTAATATAAAAAATATTTTATTATATTTAATATTATTATTTTATTATATCATCATGGTTTAATAATAATGTAAGGATGTGGAGGAAGAAATAAAATAAAACCACTTGTTGAAGTATGCTACCTCTTCTTCAGGTAACCTCCCTAGGTTTGCACCAAAAGCCATCCTATGTTGGATTTATTCAAAAACTAAGGCTTATAATATGAGAGGATAGAATTTTTTAAGTTTTTTATAGTTAATTTATAAAAAAAATTTATTTTAAGGTGTGAATAAGAGAGGTGAGTGGATGACCTTTTATAAGTGTGGTGAGTTGAATACTTGTGATTATTGAAAAGAAAAAGGTGTACCCAAGTTTTTCACATTCCAAAAGGGTAAAAAATGAATTATTATTGATAATTAAAAATTATAGGGTCTAAATATTTCCATAAAATATATTTTATACATTTTTGAGTTCATTTAAACCCTGATCATTTTTTTAACCTCTAGTAAATCCATTTTAACCTTAACCGTAGAAAATAAATTTTACTGTTTTCCCTATTAATTTTGGTAAAAAATTAAGTTGAAATTATTATATAATATAAATTATTATTATTATAAATATAGAATAAAATTTTCAATGTTCCATTCAGATAATTGGAAAATTTTAATTTAAAATTAATCCCACAAACATGATGAGAAAATATGTTTTGAAAGAGAAAATGTTCAAAAGTTTAAAATGTTTTTATATCGAAATTCAAAATGAAATTGATTGAAATAATCTAAATTGGATTAATATTTATAATTTCACTAATTTTACTTTAAAAAATTTTTAAAATATAATTTAACTTTATATAAAATCTAAATAATAAGGCAGTTTTTAATTAAAATTCAGTATTTTTCAGTATTCATAAAAAATTGAAACTTTTCAGAAAAATCCCAAATATTTACCCTATGATAATTTTGATATTATTATTTATTAAATGAATTAAATTTTATCAAATAAATTTTATTAAATTGGTAAAAAGTAAATTTAAATTATATGTACGAGGTGCGACTAAACCATATTTTAGAAAAAATACAGTTTTTTGAGAAAACATATCTTTTTTTTAAATGTTTTTTATTTTATTTATAATTAATATATAACCATATTTTTTAGAATTTATTTATTCATATTAATACCATACAATTTTATGGTTAGTTTTTAATGCTATACTATATTACAATTCATTTCGACTTAGGTTTTCATATTCCACAAGCTCTAGAGGAGATTAAATTTTAAAAAATAAATTCCATTGGGTATTTAAGATCAGTATTGAATACTGAATATTCTATCAAATAAAATTTTATTCTTTTATTATTTTGGGGTGTCAAATTCTCCCAAACTTAAATAAATTTAAACCTTTAAATTTAAACTCGATCTTAGTAATCAAGGGTTTCTCATATGGAAATTCCATTCTTAAAAAAAACCCACATCGTAAATGGGTTAATAAAATATAATATTAATAAGAGTGAAATATAAGTAAAAAGGTCATATGGAGTAACATATAACTAGTTTTATAAGTATGATAACATTGAGGGAAAGATATGATATAGAAACACAATAAAAGCAAAAATAATTATAGAGACTGATATAGGTTATTGATCATAAGTGAGTAACCATAAATCTAGGATGATTTAAAAGACCATCTAATTCATTGGATGTGAATGTAATAGGATATTTTTTTTGTTTTAAGGTCCTTTTTCTAAATTTTAGTAATTATTTTAATGTCTATGAATATAAGTAAGTATACCTGATACGTTTCTATTTCATAAGCATAATTTTTTCCTTTGGTTGTGCTTCGATCAATATCTAATTCATCGCTTACTACAAGAAATGAATATCCAAAAATTAATTTGTTCAGTCTTGAAGCACTAAAAATTTAATTTTAAGGGATCATAATATCCGTAATAGAATAAAAATTTATTCCTTTAATCTCAAGTTATTTTTATAACAAAATGGTTAGAATAGGTTATCCAATATGCATAAATCTCATTATGGAGAAGTAATACATTAATCTCTAAAATATCATCTAAATTTCAACTTAAACCATTTCATAAATGGTTAAACTTATGAACCTTACAAAATATTATGATCCAAATATATAGAAATAAGTTCATTGAATTTCCAAAAAAAAATTATCATTAATCCCCCAAACAACATGAAGTAGCTCTGAATCGTCACATACCACACATGTGAATACAATCATCATGTATTCTCTTAAAACATGGTAATAACATAAATTACTATAAAAACTTATTTTAAACATTTTTAATACCTTATTCCTTATGTAAAACACATATTATTGGATATATTCCTTAAATCCAAAAATGATATAAACTCCATCAATGATATTATAAACCACTTTGTCAATAAATCACTTATTAGTTCCAAGGTAGTCAGTAATATCCAATTTAATTTATCCATATAAATCAGCTCTTTATACCAACATCATTATCTCAACACCAGAAACATATTAAGAATTATATTTTCCTTAATAATGTGTTTTCCATGAGGATTAACTTTCCACTGAATGATTTTTCTTGGTTATCGATATCGTTCTACATACCCTTTAAAATACTTAATGAAAAAGTACTATAGTATAATAATTTTACATTTAATAGTTATTATAAACATGATATCATTGATAAAATACTAAAAATACACAATTCTTGAATACAAAAACAAGAAAATAAATCATTCCACTTCATCTATGGTAATAACACAAGCTTGACCCTGATCCATTATATTCTTTTGTGGTATATATCATTGACTCTTAGGTAATTCATTTTCATAGTTCCCCATATCCTTACTGTTGAAGCATTAAACATTGGAAACTTTTCTATAGCCCTTATAATCATTATAAATGTGGACTTTCTCTATACACTTTTTTCAATATCTCATTCCATTCAAGAAAATACCAGGGTGTTTATTTCTATAATTATCACTATGGGAAAACCCTTATTTTCCTAATTCCCCTTATAAAATTTTCCCTTCCACCATCTTCTTCTAAAGGTTCCCTTCATTTCTATACTTCTTAGATAAAGTGTTCTCTTTATTGTTAGAAAATGATACTACTTCCTCATATGATGATAATGTTAAGGAGACTAGTTTCCTTTAAAATAATATCTTAAGATCATAAAAAAATGATCATTCTCTCTCTTTAGATCATGTGCATTGATGCGGTTCCCATTCCTCCTAATAGGAATCATTTTTGAATGATTTAATACAATATATTAGATCATATAATTATGAAACATAATATATAATCCCAAAACTAGTAAAATACTTAACATTAATTGAAAAATTTATGTATAGATAATCTCATAATCATAAACATGGTTTCATTGGGTATATATTTATTTTTAACTCATTCATAATGTTTTTTAAATAAAATATGATTTATCCTAATCATATCAGTTGGGAGTATCAAACCAGGTGCATGGTAAATCCCATTTTTATGCAGTAGATGATAATCGGGCCAAGATCTATGCACCCTTTTTGGGGTTATTATATCTAAGAACATCTATTCCAGAACCACGTCCACTTGTAGTATCTGGATAGGGATGCATTTTCTAAAAAAACATAATATATTCCTTACCAAAACATTAGTATATTATTCTATACTTATCCTGAAATTAAAACATAGGGTTATGTTCTCTAATATATGTTTTTGTAATTATATCTCCCAAGGTTTATAGTAAACTTCCCCTAATACCAATTATAATAATCCCAAATCTTTTATTTTAGAGTCAGTGTGTACTTTATTACATTATCATAAGATATAAGGAATCACATCCCGAAGGACCAAATAGTTTTGTAGTCTTAACAAACTAGATACAAACTTGATTCTTTCATTACATTTAAAAACAAAAATTACAACATAATGTTTTTATGGTAATATCACTATTCCCCCTAGAATATCCTCGAATATCATTAATATCACACTTTCTATACTCCTAGGAAAGTAAAAATAATAATGTTAAGCTCAAATTCTTAGTAAGGATTATGTAAAGTGGAATATATCATGAATAAATAAAGAAAAATCAATATGGAAAGGTAAATAACTAAAAACACATTCCATTTAATCAATTAACTATGAATGAAATGCATATAGATATAATATCATTTTGAAAATATCATGGATAATTATAAAAGATTTTTTAATGAAAGAAATACTTAAATATTGGACGTTGTGATCTCATGTATCATGATACCACTACCATCAAGACACTTCACAAGACAGATTAAAACTATAGGTAAAAACCCATTTAATTATATCATACTGATTTGTACCATGAGACCTATAGATGAATCAAGGGGATACATAATTCTGGGCTCACCCATCATTTTAGGTCTAAATCATTCCTCACATATTAAACAATCAATTTAATTCATGAAAAATGTTCATTATCATCAAATATTCGTATTGATTACAGAATAAAAATTTATCAATATTTATCCAGATAAACAAATAACTTTAAATGTAGAACTTTTTATGTAAAAATGATATAATTTTAAATAAATAAACATATACATGACAAATAATATGAATATTTAGGGGAAATTTAATTTCTAATGATCACAGGAAAATCAATATTTTAAGGGAAAGTTAATGTCTAAAAAAATGAATTAAGAAAGTGAATGTCAATACTTTACTTTGTAAGAATGATGAAAAACCATCCATAGAATGAATATTTATGGTACCAATTCAATATATCCCCATTCAAGAATAATTAGAATAAGGGTTATTTTCTTTGATGAATATAAATACCATAAAATACCATTAAAAACATTCTTGAGGAAAATATACTTTTCATTTTGAAAATAACTTTTAAAACATCAAAAAACATTTTGAAAATAATTTAATTTGAAAATATCATTTTAAAATTATGAAATAATCTTTTAAATATTTTAGTAGTCACGATGGATGAAAATTATGTTCATGATGTACATGTTAAAACAATGTTTACTTTTACTTTTTAGTAAAAACCAAACATGCATTGTTTTGAAAACTACATGAATATTCCGTTAAAAATATATTGTAAAAAGTAAAAATTAGAATAAATGATTTTAATAAATAATTTGAAAATTTCTTAAAAACTTTTTTGAAAAACTTTTTAGAAAATATAGTTTTGGAAGAAAACAAATTTCTAACCCAAGAGAGAAACAACGTTATATTTTCTTAAAAAACATTTCTTGTTTTTTAAGTATAAATGTGTGGAAAAAATTGTACTATTACATGAAAATTTCATTAATAACCATAATATTAGAAAATTAAAGGTTTTATTAAATAATTATCAAATAATTTCTTTCAATGGAAATTCATGTATAGACAATCCCAATTAAAATGAGATTGTGAAATAATCCCTTGCAAAGACCATAACATTGAAGTGATAATTATTAAATGAATCAGTTAGGTATATAAAATGTAAATCCATAAGAAAAAATTGTACATAAAACATAAGATAATCATAATTCATTACACACAAAATCTTAGAATATTAAATAAAATGAATAAGTAATATAACCCAATGAAAATAAATTGAGTTATGAATTTTTTTACCTCTTTGTAACATTTAAGTAAAATTACCTTGTATGAAATAATTCAAATTGAAACATAAAATACCATGAATTATTAATTAATCCTAATATTTCATGTCAAAGGTGAATTATATACACCATATAATGGAATTAGGGGCATAACATTACAATATGCCTTAATGAAGGGAAATTGAGATGAAGTCCCTCAACTCACGCTTCCTTTTGGTTATACATGATTTAGCCTCATTTATTGTGGTTTTAAACATGATATTAAATTATACCAAAACCATATTAATATTTATAATATCATATGTTATCCTTTTATAAGATATTATCATCTGTTTGTTAATAATCTTTCATTTTTTTACTGTTTTAGGTGTTAATTTCCTTGTTTTCTCATACATATTATGTCGTTAAAGATATTGTTATGACACATATTACATAGTTAAATCATCACCAGTATAATAATAATGAAATAATTATCATATTTATACATCAATTATACTTTTATGAACAAATTTTAATGATGTTTTTGAGAAATGAAGTATGTTACGACCATATAGATGGTAGGTCATATGTAGGCATGAGTAACATTTCCATTTTTCAATGATAATTAAGAAAATGAGGAAAGTAATATTTTATCTTTAAATAATGATAATAATATCATATATACCATAATATTTCTTTTAATATAGTTATATATATCTTCCATGTGGTGTGGTGATTTAAAGTGAGTCGCATCGCTTCGTGAAGACGGTAGTCCACACACACACACGAGTGATGTTATAATTTTTCAGTGTAAGAAATAAAATGATATATTATCCTTTTATAATGATAAATATTTCATTAATATCATAAATATTTCATGCATAACACCTATATTCATTAAAAATATCCTTATTACCTTCCATATAAAGAGTTAGTGAAAAACAAATCACATCGCTTTGCGAGGCGGTAGTCCGTTGTACACACAAGTGACATTATTGTATCCCATAAGAAATGGAATATAAAATGGTATATATATGATATAATGAATAAAATGTCATAATTATGTTATAAATATCCTATATATACTTTATATCCATCACTATACCCAATCATTATAGGTAGAAATGGAAAAATGAATGGCATCGGTTCGTGAGGTGGTAGTCTGCCACACACACGAATAATGATTTTATAACCCATTTGATGGATTCTGGTATGGTTTTAGGTCATGAACTTAAAATTAAAACATATAAGTATATTTATTATACTTATTTTGTTATATAATCATGGTTTAAATATAACATAGTATAAGTAAGTAAATATTTTAAAAATTATTAATTAAGTGTTGGTATTTTGGTAAGTCATGTGTATTTAATTAAAATTATATGATTAATAAAATAATTTAAAAGAAAATTTATTTTCATAAAATTTATTCATAAATAATTATTTTTATGAATTATTGTTATAAGATAATTTTAAGAGACATTAATTAATTTTTTCAAAGTGTTAGAAACACTGTTTTAATTTTAAAATTTGTATTTTTCAAGTAAATCATGATTTTAATTAAAAATTAAATTTCAAAAATTTAGAAAATTATTTTAATAAAATTGAATTCATTTTTGGATTCTACAAGTTGATAAATGTTTAGGGTGAATTTTTGGAATTTTTCTAAAATACTTGAATTTTTTAATGAATAGTGAAATATGGTAATTTACCGTATATATGCATTATGAGTTAAAATACACTATTCCTAGCATCATTGTTGATGTAATAACCCTTGGTTCTAACTAAAATTCTCTATTTACTATTTTTGTTCAAAAGAATAAAAAATATTCATAGTCTTGGGAAAAAAAATAAAACTAATGATTAAAATAATAAGAAACCCCTCCTCTCATCCACTATAAACACCACCCTCTTTACCTATTCTCTTTACGCTTCTCAAGACTTGTTACTTGTATAAATTCTACTAAAATCTCCCCCAAATCTCCTCCCAACGTCTATCATCCCTTGGTATCTTAAAAATACAAAAACCTCTCCCCTAAAGAGGCTCTCAAGGAAGATATATTCAAGAGGTAAATTCCTATTTTCATTTCTTTTATTTTCTTTCAAGTTCCTTTATTTCTTTTTATTTACTCACTACATTTACTTAAAATGTTATGAAAACACTAGTAACTTAAATTTACATGAATTTTTTTATTTTAATGGAAATACTCATCATCATATCTCCTTTCCCCCTCCTTTTATACCAGAAATGAAAATGCCATCCGAGATGTGTTAATTTATCACATTCAAGGATGATAGGTTTTCAATTTCTATTACCATATTCAATTATGGGATTGAAACTATTTTTATGGTTAAACCATACTTTAATATATATAATATATTTTATTTAATTTTCTAGAATTTGGTTTACACATGTTATTAATTTATAAAGAAAAATGTGTTTGATGCGATAAAAAGATGCCAATTAACCAAAATGGTTATCATTAAAGTTTTATATAATGATTCAACTTAAACTTCAAATAACCAAATGAATTTTATAACCATTTAATCTTTTTTATGTTCACTAATAACATAAAACTTCAATTATGTACAACCATTCTCATCTTACATGTTTATCCTTACCTATATATAAGTAAACGAATCATGAAAACTAAGGAAACAAACGCTCCCAAACAATGAAATTAAACCTATTAACCCATAAAAAAGGTAATGAATGAAAATAATAAGGTTATAATAAATCAATTACATGAATAGTAGGTTCTTTAAATATTAATTAATTAATTTAATTTGATTATTCATTTCAATAATATCAATTGAAGAACACCTTAAGACTTAAGGTAAGGGATTATACCAGAACCTCCATTATTCCTTCAGGTTTCTCTATCTTTCTTTTTACCAAAATGAAATTATATGTTATTTTTATACAAATCTTATAAATTATTTTTACAAGTTCCTAAATAATTTATCAAGGTCCATTCCTCATTCTCTTTTGGGGTTATACATGTTTTGAACTGGTTCTCTCGCAATACTTCCTGATAAGCAAACCTGTTTAAGGGAACATCCTGAATTCATACCCATTTTCAAGTACACTATATAATATATTTTAATGACACCATTATTAAAAAAACACTATTTTTATTATTAAAATATTCTTGGTTCACTTCTATTTACATATAAAATATTTTTTAGTTTTATGTTTTAAATGACCTTTGATATTTTCCTTTAACCACACTAAAATGTTTTAATTCTAAAGTTTATTAAGTACTATTATTTCATGTTAATAATTAAAGTTGAAATAAAGTATCATGATATATGCCTATTCTACCCTTTTATTTTCTATTAATGATCTAATTCCATTCCTCCAAGTACATTTTTATGATACTCACATATGTTTTTCTTTATGACATGATTATGATACCCAATTCTTACTAAGGGTAACCCTTATGTTTATGTATGATTGATTATATATGTGGAAAGTATATTCATGGAAATGTTACGATGGGTGTTCATAGATATATATCTAATAAATTGGGTAAAGTTGAGTCTCTTTATAGTTTATGTGAAATGGTCTTGGCGATTATCCTTGACTCATTCTACCACATGCAATGGTCTGGGTGGTTAACCTTGACTTGTGATCCTCTATGTCCAACGAGACTTGAATCATGCTAAAGTCATGTTTTATGCCACATTATTATGACTCCATGTTTATATGATCCCATGTTTTTATATTATGATTCCATATGATATATTCCTTTTTATATCATTATGTCATTCCTTATTACCCATGTGCTAAAGCCTTATTATTATGTTTATTCTATTACTTGGATTTTTAGCTAATCCCCTTTTTCATGTTATCCCATGGTTATATTATGAATATGTTTGAGAATAATTGGAGTGAATAGATATTTATGATGATTAAATTAATATATGTTTTATTTAGTCCCATGTTTTTAGTTTTATGTACCTAGTCTTCCAAGACACTAGACTTCATGATCCTTAGCTTGTAACATGATGTTTTATTTTGCTTAAAATCATGTAATGATATGTGTAAAAGTATAGGGTCACTATAGTTGGTATCAATAGATGGTCTATTTATTTTTGGAGATTGAGAATAGAGCACTTTAGTAAGAAACTTAGGCTTAAGACAAAGTATAAGAAAACATTCCTAAATTTGGGTAAGTATAAAGTAAGTGGTTTAGCAAGAAAATAAATCCCTATCTAGATATGAAAAAGTGGAGGTGGTTCTAGGAAAAATGTATCTAGGTGTAAAACTCGAAAGCACTACTTTAAGCTTGACTCAAATAGGAACTGGTGCATGACAACGGGCCTTGCTACACTTATGGTTTGAAACCCGTAGGGGATATGCTTCAGTAAATTCATAAGCTTAGTACAAACCATTATTTAGGGAACATAAAAAAGTATACCATAAGAATAAAGGTGAGGAAATAGATCATGGGTAACCTAGATTGAAACCTAGGGAATCAAAAGTTAGGATATAATTTTTCATTAAGAGGTTATCCTTTTAGGTTTAAAGTTTCCATTTTATGCATAATAGCTAAGTATTCAAGCCCTATAATTGTACTTTATTTTTCTTATCTAATAATTGGAAATAGAAGAACACATGCCAATAACCAATGTGTTAGGATAAGTGATGATTTCCCTAATGATATACCTGATATGATGGGAATGGGTGCCCAAAACATTATGATAGTACTTTCTCATCTAGCTGAAGTTATGAATAATAACTTGAATCATGTGAAACAAACTCCTCCTCCATGGAAAGAACATGTTTCCCTAGAATCCAACATGCAAAAAAGGCCTCCCATGTTTTTTGGATCCTCCAATACCATTCTCCCAGAACATTGGATTAACTCTATTGAAAAGATATTCTCTATCCTCCAATGCTTAGAAGAAGAGAAATTCATACTGGCGGTCTATCATTTTGATGGGGAAGATGATCATTGGTGGAAACTGATAAAAAATATGAAGTCCTAGGAGGAAATTGATTCTATAGATTGGGATGAATTCAATAATTTTTTTTCTATAAATATTTTCCCTAAACCCTCCATCTCAAGATGGAAAGATAGTTCCTCATACTGAAGTAAAAGGAAAATGAGTCCATCGGGGCATATGAAGAAAACTTCCCAAGGCTTTGAAGATGCGCCTATGGATTTTTCATGAACACCCAAAGAAAGGTGGATCACTTTTTTAGCAGACTAAAGATGAGCCTATGCAAATTTTTGGCTATTTGAGACTTCGACAGTTATGAGGAGATTTTCCATTGTGCCCTCGATGTTGAAATCGAGATCAGAGACTCTCAATGGTATCATGGGACCGATGAAAAAAAGTGGAAAATGGAGTCTAATATGGGTGGTTTGGAAAATAAATACCTTGATGGAAATAAGATCAAACATCCCACATGTCAAAATTATGGGAAGAAGCATCCTAGGAACTATTTAAAGGTAACCCGAAATTTCTTGAAATGTAGAAGAATGAGACATATGAATAATTTTTTTTGAAGGGATATGATCAATCCAAATAACATGAAAGAAGAAAGGAGGGTTCATATCAACACTTAGAATGTAGTGCAGTGTTACAACTGTAATGAGCATTGGCATTATGTGAAAAATTTCCCTATGACAAGGGCTGTCAGCAGAAATCAACAACAACCTCTAAGGCAACAAAGAAGGGATTATGCTATCACTACCACTAAGGTAGATCTAGACAATTATGTGGTGATAGGTACACTAGTTATCCATTCATGAATAGAAAACATACTATTTGATTTTGGTTCTACTTATTCTTTCATATATTTCATGTTTAGTAGAACAATTCAAACACCACCTCAAAATATTGGAGATTGAGTTATCTGTGAGAAAAGAAAATGGGAAAATTATTGACTCTAAAATATATAACTCCTCCCTAGTTAACTTTTGTGGACTAAACCACCCAAAAAATCTCATCATATTTTCCTTAGTGGAGTTAGATGGTATTTTTGTGAATGGATTGAATATCTTTATACAAATACAACAATAACTTTCTAGAAAGAAAGATCAATATTCACATCCTAGAGTATCCTCTAATCCTATACATGAGTAAGGAGGAATATGAATCTCCTTTAGAATAATTTCCTCTAGTGTGGATATTACTGCCTTATGGGAAAGAATATCTAGCTAAAATGATTGAGACAAAGGATAGAATCATGCTCGGAGAAGTGCCCATCATGAGGGACTACACTGATGTATAACGAAAGAATTGCCTAGTCTTCTTCCTAATCTAGAGGTTGAGTTCTGAATTGAACTTTTTTACTAGATCTCTGCCTATATCAAAGACACCTTATATAATGGACACCGTTGAGTTAGAAGATCTGAAGAAGCAGTTATAGGATAATTTGAAGAAGTGTTTTATACACTAGAGTGCTTAACCTTGGGGGGAACCAATCATCATTGTCAAGAAGAAGGATGGTTGAATGCACATCTGCATTTATTATCAAAAACTAAATAAAATCACAATAAAGAACAAGTATACCTTGTGTGAGATAGATGACTTGTTTGATCAGATATGGGGGGAAAGTTATTTCTCTAAGGTGGACCTTCGGTCGGGATATCACCAATTAAAGGTAAATAAGGAAGATATTCCCAAGACAACATTTCATACGAGGAATGAACACTATGAGTTCATAGTGATTCCATTCAGAATCACTGATGCTCCAACAATTTTAATGAATATAATGAATAGAGTCTTTAGATATTACCTCAAAATATTTGTGGTAGTATTTATCAATGATATTATGATATACTCGAAGCACAAGGACGAAGATGAGGAGAATTTGAATACCATTCTAAAGAATTCATGGAGGGATAAACTATATATAAAGTATAGTAAATGTGATTTTTAGATAGAGGAAGTATCATTATTGGGGAATCTAATCTCCAGCAAAGGGATATCTATAGACCCTTACAAGATAAAATAAATCAAAGAATGGACCAGACCAAAATCTGTAATGGAGATCTGTAGATTCCTTAGTCTAGTTGGGTATTACTGATGATTTGTAGAGAACTTTTCACAATTTTAAAACCCAATGACCAAGCTGAAATGGAAGGGCGTGAAGTTTGTATGGACTCAATAATGTGAGGAAATCTTTAAGGATCTCAAAAAGAGGCTTATCACCGCGCCAATAGTCACACTCCCAATAAGTTGAAAATTCTTTGTGGTGCATATAGATGATTTAAAGAAATGATTAGGAAATGTACTGATGAAAAATGATAAACTTATAGCCTGCACCTCATGGAAACTGAGAATCCATGAGAAAAACAATCCCACTCATCATATGGAGTTAATAGCTGTGATCTTTTCATTGAAAATCTAGCGGCATTATCTCTATAGGTAGAAGTGTGAGATATATATTGATAACAAGAATCTCAAATATATATTCACATAGAAATAGGTTAATTTTCACTAGAGAATATGGTTATATTTCTTTAAGGATTATGACTGCACAATCTAATACCATCCTAATAAGGCATATAAGGTGGAAGATTCTCTAAGTAGAAAGGATCCTACATCTTTATCAATAAAGAGAATTGTAAAGGATCTAATTTTTTATATTTTTAGAGGATGGATATGGGGATAATTAAGGGTTGAACATAATCAATACTTTCTCAAATGGTTGCTCAACCATCCCTCATGGAGAAAATAAAGTATTCATAAAGAAAAGATGTGAAAAGTCTGAAAAGGGTGGAAGCTATTAGAAATGGGAAATACTCTGAGTTCAATATTGATGAGGAAGGAGTTGTAAGATTTGGTTAATGATTATGTGTACCATATGATCTAGAGATAAAGAAGGATATTATGAATGAAACACAGAGCTCAACCTTCTTTGTTCACCTATGGAGCACAAAGATGTATCGAGATCTTTGAGAGAACTTTTGGTGGAACAATATAAAGAAAGAGATTGCAAAATATACATCAAAGTGACTAATATTTTAGAAAATAAAGGATGAAAAGAAAAAATATAAGGGGATGATGTAACCACTATCCATACCAACATGGAAGTGGGAGAACATCACCATGGACATTTTCATTAAAATTTTAAGGACATCTAGTGGGAACAATTCTATATAGGTCATTATGGATCTTCTTACAAATACATCTCACATTATCACAATTCAAGAGGTCTTCTCATTGGATCAAATTGGACAGATATATATAAGAGAGGTGGTAAATATGCATGGTCTACCGCTATCTATTTTATATGATAGAGATCTAAGATTAACATTGATGTTCTGGAAAATTATCTAGCATGTTCTAAGCACTGAGGTGAACTTCATTACGACATATCATCCTCAAACTGATGGGAAATATGAGAAAACTATTTAGACATTAGAAGATATGTTGAGATCATGTTCTATGGACCTCAAATGAGGGTGGGAAAAACATATTACACCGGTTTAATTCTCTTAAAATAATAATTTACACTCTAGTATCTGAATGGAACCATATTAATCCCTTTATAGGAAAGGTTGTAGAACACCGACATGTTGGGATGAAGTTGGAGAGCGTATGATGCTAGAACCTGAAATAGTCAAGGGAATGGTGGAGAAAGTGAAAACCATTCAACAAAACATCAAGTTAGTCAAATTTTAACCGAAGATTTATAAAGATAATCATCGATGAGACATTGGGTTCAAAGTTAGAGACATGGTATTCCTCTGCATATCTCTATGGAAGATGGTCATGAGGTTTAGGAAGAAAAAAAGCTAAGTCTTAGGTACATCGACCCCTTCGAGATTTTTGATCATGTTGGATATGCGAGATATCAACTAGAACTTCCACCTACCATGTAAAAAGTACATGATGTATTCCATGTATCCTTCTTAAGAATGTACATACCATATTATTCACATGTACTGTCTTTAGAGGTGGTATAGTTGGAGAATGATATTTCTTACTATGTGTAGCCAGTAAAGATCTTGGATTGTAGAGATAAAGTTCTACGTAAAAAGACTACTCACCCAGTAAAAGTAATATGGAATAACCATAAGTATAAAGAGGAAACATGGTAACTAGAGGAAGAAATGAAGGAAAAGTAGCCACACCTGTTTACGGATTAAAATGTAAAAGAAAATTTTTAGGGTGAAATTTCATAAGGGGGGAAGAATGTATTGACCCAATGTTTTATAAATGGAATTCCCATCTTATAATTATCTCTTATAGTATAATAATATAATATTAAAAATATAACACAGTGAAAACCATATAAATAAAGAATGAGTGAAATAAATGGTATCTCTTGAAGTTAAGGAACATATATCGATGAAATAGTAACTTGACCTTTGGAATAGTAATGTGACACTTATTAATAGTAAATCTTCAAGTTTAATAGTAAACCCACCAATGAAAATATAAATAAAATTTATCAATATTAAAAGTGAAAATATGATATAAATATAATATAGTATAAGTAAATAAATATTTCAAAAATTATTAATTAAGTGTTGGTATTTTTGTAAGTCATGCATATTTAATTAAAATTTTATGATTAATTTAATAATTTAAAAGAAAATTACTTTTCATTAAATTTATTCATAAAAAATTATTTTGATGACTTGTGATTATAAAATAATTTTAAGATACCTTAATTAAATTTTTAAAAGTGTTAGAAAAGAAGGATAAATTTTATTTTTTTCAAGTAAATTGTGATTATAATTAAAAATTAAATTTATAAAATTTAGAAAATTATTTTCATAAAATGGAATTAATTTTTGGAATCTACACATTGAAAAAAATTTTAGGGTTAATTTTTGGTATTTTCTTGAAATACTTGAATTTGATGATGAATAGTGAAATACAATATTTTACCGTATATATAAATTATGAGTTAAATACACTATTCCTCGTATCATTGTTGATGTAAGAAACCATGGTTAGAAATAAAATTCTCTATTTAATATTTTTGGTCTAAAAAATTAATACTATTCATAGTATTGAGAAAAAATATTAGACTAATGATTAAAATAATGGCTCTTCTCCACTATAAATACCACCCATTTTTACCTCTTATTTTCACTCCTCTCAAGACTTGTTACATGTATAAATTCTGATAAAATATATACTCAAGATACTATCCATATCCATAATACCTCGGTATTTTCAAAATACCAAAACCTTCCCCCTGAAGAGGCTCTCAAGGAAGATATATTAAAGAGGTAAATTCCTCTTTTCATTTCTTTTATTTTATTTCAAGTTTTTTTCTTTATTTTTATTTCCTCACCTACTTTCATAAAAATGTTATTATATATATAGTTCCTTAAATGTAATGATTTTTTTTATGATAATGGAATAATTCATAATCAATTCTATTCCCCCCCCCCTTTTATACTAGAAATGAAAATGCCATCCGAGATGTGTTAATTTATCACATTCAAGGACGATATGTTTTCAATTTCTATTAAAATATTCAATTCTAGTCGTGAAACCATTTTTATGGTTGAAAAAGACTATAATATTTGTATTATATCTAATTTAGGGTTCTAGACATTTTTACACATGATATTAATTTATAAAGCGAAATGTGTTCGATGCGATCAAAATCTATAGATTAACCAAAACAGTTATCATTAATGTTTTATATAATTATTCATATTCACTCCAAATAACCAAATAAATTTTATAACCACGTAATCTTATGGATGTTAAAAAATAACAGAAAACTTCAATTCTGGACAACCATTCTCATCTTATATGTTTATCCTTACATGTATATATGTAAACCAATCATGAAAACTAAGGAAACAAACACTCCCAAACAATGAAATTGAACCTCTTAACCCATCAAAAAGGTTATGAATGAAAGTAATAAGGTTATAATACATCAATTAAATTAATAACAGGTTATTTAAATATTAATTAATGTATGTAATTTGATTATTCAAGTCTATAAGATCATGTTAAGAACACCTTTGGACTTAAGGTAAGGGATTCTACCCAAACCTCTATTATTCCTTCAGGTTTCTCTATCTTTATTTTTACCATAATGTAGTTATATTTTATTTTTATATACATCTTATAAATTATGTTTACATGATCAAAAATCATGTATCAAGGACCATTCATCATTCTATTTTGGGGATATACAAGTTTTTAAGTGGTTCCCTCCGCAATACTTCTCGATAAGAAAACCAGTTTAAGGGAACTTTCCGAATTCATACCCATTTTCAAGTAGACTATATAATATATTTTTAATACACCATTATTTTTATAAAACCAATATTTTTATTATTAAAAACTTCTTGGTTCACTTATGGTTTTATATAAAATATTATCTCTTTTATGTTTTAAATAACCTTTGATATTTTCTTGTATTCGTAATTAAATATTTTAATTATAAAGTTTCTTAAGTACTCTTTTTACATGTTAATACTTCAAGTTGAAATAAAGTTTTATGATATATTCCTATACTACCATATAATTGTCCATGAATGATCTAATTCCTTTCTTCCATGGTCGTTTTTATGATACTCCCATTTTTTATGCTTTGTGACATGATTCTGATACCCAATTCTTACTATGGGTAACCTTTATGTTTATGTATGATTGATAATATATGTGGAAATAATATACATAAACATGTTATAAGGGGTGCACCCAGATAGCGCTCCAATGTATTGGGTAAAGTTGAGTCTCTTGAGATGTTATGTGCAATGGTCTTGGGGGTTAGCCTTGACTAATGTACCATGTGCCACGTTCTTGGTGGTTAACTTTGACTTGTGCTTCTATATATGCAGCGAGCCTTGACTCGTGCTAAATTCATGTTTTATGCCACATTATTATAATTCCATGTTTATATGATCCCATTTTTATATGTTATGATTCCATATATTTCATGCCTTTTTATATCATTATGCCATGCCTTCTTACCCATGTGCTAAAGTTTTATCCTTATGTTTATTCCCTTACTGAGTGTTTTATTTCATACCTACATTCATGTTATCCCCATGTTATCCTATGAAGGTTTTTGAGCACAATGAGATTTAGGAGCTCTTTATAATGATTAAATAAAGAGATGTTTTATTTAGTCCCATGTTTTTGGTTCTATGTACCTAGTCTTCCAATACACTAGACATCAAAATCCATGGCTTGTAATATGATGTTTTATTATGATTAAAATCATGTAATGATATGTGTAAAAGTCTAGGTTCACTATAGGAACACTTGTACTTTTTGATGAAAAAATGGTGTAACCATGTTTTTAACATTCCAAAAGGGTAAAAAATAGATTATTATTAATAATTAGACAATATATGGTATAAATATGAAAAAAATATAGTTTTCATACATGTTTTTGGGCATTATTACCCCAATATTTTTACTTTAACCCTCGAGTAAATCCATTTTTACCTTAGTCACGACAAATAATTTTTACTATTTTCACTATTCAATTTGGTAAAAAACTATGTTAGTCTTATTAGATTATATGAATATTGATGATTCAAAATATTAAATTCATTTTTTAAAATTTCATTCTTAGGAGAGGAAAAATTTAATTTAAAATTAATCCAGTATGCATGATTAGAAATTTGGTTTTCAAAGAGGAAACTTTCAAATGTTTATAATATTTTTATATCTAAATTAAATATGTAAATGATCAAAATAAACTAAATTGAATTAATATACATATAATTTAACTAATTTTACTTTTAAAAAATTAAATATATAATTTTAATTTATAAATAATTCAAACAAAAAGACATTTTTAAGGAAAATTTACTATTTTTTTCACTATTCATCAACAAATGAAACATTTCATAAAAATACAAATAATTCACCTTAAGATAACTTTGATATTATGGTTTCAAAAATTAATTTAATTTTATCAAATAAATTTTATAAAATTGGAAAAAATTAATTTTAAATTATGTAGCCAAAGCGGTACTAAACCGTCTTTTAGAAAAAATATAGTTTATCAAAAAACATTTATTTTTATTTAAAATGATTCTTATTTTATTTATTATCAATAGATAAAAATAATTTTCATAATTTTTTTAGTATTATTCATACCCTCTGATTTAATGGTTAGGTTGTAATGGTATACTATGTTACAGTTCAATTCGACTCGGTGTTGCGTGTTCCGCAAGCTATCAAGGAGATTAAATTTAAATAAATATATTTCATTGTTTGTTTAAACTTGGTGTTGTGTGTCACATATGATATAAAATAATTTTTTTTTTAATTTTGGGGTGTTTCATTTCCAATTTCAGATATCCCATTGGTAAAACCTATTTAAGTGGTGCCTAAGAAGAGTGGAGTGATAGTGATCACTAATGAAAATAATGAACATATTCAAACCAGAATAATGAACAAGTGGTGGGTCTATATAGGGAATAGAAAAATAAATTATACCCTAATGAATGATCATTTTACAATGATTTTTAGATCAAATTTTATAATGGTTAGGTGTAAATCATTTTTTCTGCTCTTTTATGGGTTCTATGGTTACAATCAAGATCTCATTTCCCTTCAAGACCAAAATAAAACCACATTCACCTATCCAATTGGGAAATTTTCTTACAGATGAACACCATTTTGTCTATGTAGTTCTCCTTAAAACTTTTATAGGTTTATTAAGACCATTTCTTATGATATGATTGATTAATTTGTTGAAGTTTTCACAGATAATTTTTCTATAGTAGGATCCGATTTCGATGATTGTTTGAAACATATGTAAATTTCATTGAAGAGGTATGCTAAAAAATAACTTGTCTTGAATTTGTAAAATTTTTAATTCATGGTCACTGAAGGTATTATGTTAGTACAAAAATATTCTAAGAATATATTAAATTAATATTCTGCTAAAATCGTAGTGATACAAAAGCTGCATCCGCCTGAAAATGTTAAGGCCTTTAGAAGCTTCTTTGGACATGCTGGGTTTGGTAGAAGATTCATCAAGGATTTTTTTATGATAAACAAAAAATATGTTCCAAACTTTTTAGAGACATTCCATTTATTTTTATCAGTAGTTTTTGGACTCTTTTAAATTTCTCATAGAAAAACCCATTTATTCACACATTATCATGTCCCAAGATTGGGAACTACCTTTTGAGAGTTTGTGTGATTCCATTGACATTGTTGTCGGATATGTTTTTGGAAAAGGGAAAGAAATTAAGTTTTATATAATGTACTATACAAGTATACTGCTTGATGAAGGTTAAAGGAGTTACACCACTATATAGAAGGAACTCATAGAGGGAGTTTTTTTTTACTTTAGATAAATTTAGTAAATACTTGATTGGATTGAGAGTCATTGTATTTATGGATGATTCCGCTGTTAAATATATGTTTTATGAGAATGAAACTAAATCACTACTGATGATTTGGGTTTTACTAATATAAAAATATGATTTAGTTATAAAGGATAAACATGGAGATGAAAATGTCGTGGATAATCTTTTTTCTAGGCTTCCTAATACCCAAAGTGAAGACCTAAGGGAGATAAAATCTTTATTTCCATATGAAAATATTTTCACTATTTCCAATAAGAGTGTTACTTAGTTTTATGAATTTTTATCTTTTTTAATGTTGTAATTATACCTAAGGAATTTTCTTACAACCAGATAAATAAGTTTATCTCATAGATTAATTAATTTTTATTATATGAACTTCTATTGTTTAAAAGTAGTTATGATGTAATAATGAGAATATGTGTTCCATAGGAATAAATGTTTCCCATCTAGAGATTTATCATTCATATTCATGGGGAGGACACTATGGGTTTGAGCGGATGTTCAAAACGTTATGCAATATTGATTATACTGTCCCACACTATTCAAGGATTTTGAGGCCTAGTTTTTAAGTGTGATAAATGTTAATGAATCAGAAATGTATGTAGGAAGAAAAAGCTACCTCAAAAGGGTATTTCAGAGGTTGAAAATTTTGAAGTTTGGGGAATGGATTTCATTGGTATTTTCCCATCCACCTATATAAATGAATATGTTTTAGTTTTGGTTGATTATGTATCAAAGTGGGTTGAGGAAATTACTCTTCTAAATAACCAAGATAGTAATGTGATCAAGTTTTTCGAAAAGAATACATTTTCTAGGTTTGGTGTTCTGAAGTCTTTCATTACTGATAACAAGACTCAATTTACGAACTATAAGTTCACTGCTTTTATAGAAAAATATGATTTCACAAACAAAACTGGTATTCCCTATCTTATACAATATAGTTTACAAGATGAAGACTCTAATAGGGAGATGAAACAAATCTAATAGAATTCTGTCAATAGATCAAGGAAGGATTGGTCCTTAATGTAAGATGATACACTAAGGAATTATCTGAATGATTTCAAAACACCAATTGGCCTATGTCTATATCAACATCTATTTGTGAAGTATTTTCACTTTCATATGAAGCTAAAACATAAATATTTTTTTTGTAAATTAAATCATTGAATTTTGATTTTAAGTCTTCTAGAGAATGATGATTGCTTGAGTTAATTGAACTGGATGAAATTAAAATAGAATCATATGACAATTCCATAATTTATAAGGAAAGGAAAAAATATTTTAATGATCATATAATTCAAAATTTTAACTTTCAAGTAGGATATAATGCGATTCTATTCAATTATTGGCTGAATTTTTTACTTGGTAAACTTCAATCAAAGTGGTCAGGCCCATTTAAAATTTTGAGAGTACCGGTAAATGGGGTAGGGGAATTAGTTAGAAATAATAACATATTAAACCCACCCAATGGGAAAATAACGAATCATTAGTTTTAGGGACATCAAAATGGTATGGATTTCAATTTATTCTTTTAGAATTTAAATTTTTTGAAGACTAACTGATGACTCTAAACATAGTTCTTTATGGTAATCAACCCAAGGTTCATTGTTTTTCATTTGCATTGGTTTCCATTGTTTGTTTATCATTTTGAATACTATATTTAAATATTTTTTTCTATCATTTATGAAAAATTGGACATACAAACTAGAGGATTTTTTTTGAGGAGGCATAAATCCCACTTTAACCGAGCTCTGATAATGAAGCATTATTTTACAGGAATGTTATTTTTTCCTTCTTATATATTTCTTCAAACTGCTGAAAGATAATTGTGGAGGAATCCTACCTATATTTTATCTAAAAAAATCATAATAATTTATTTTTTATCATGATTTTTTTTATCCATATTTATAATTTATTTTTTTGAGTTATAAACTATAAAATCATGAAAATATAATTTTTTTTTGAAAATTGAGTAAAATTGTAGAAATTGTTCTATTTTTAACACTCATGTAACCCCTATTAAAATACACCACTTAACTAAATTTTACATTTTAACTATAATTTTTATTCACCTTAGAATTAAACATTGGGGAAAATGTTGGGTTTTAAGTATGGGGGAGAGGGAAATTTCTATGCCTTAGCCATGCTTCAATTTTTCCATATCAAAGCAACCTACATTTTTTTTCCAAAAATTCAGTAACTTTTTAGAAACTAAAATAGTTTTTCGGTATGTATAAATAGAAGTTTTGGGTGTATCTTGGTTCAGAAAATATGTATTCCAAGTGTTTTTCCTATGGGTCAATCTCATAGATAGTTTGAGGGAATTTATTGAGTCTCATGTTGTGAGTATTGAGTGATTACTGAGTGTGGTTTTGAAATGTATTTTTATAAATATTTCTTGTAGACCAGGGAAGGGTGATTGATAGGTTATATTCTTATGAAATTGTAAATATAACTTGGGGAATAATGACCTTAAATATGAACGTAGCTACTTATCATGGGTAATATTAAACACCTTAGGGATCCAAACCAATTGATATTATTATAAATACTTTCAATCTTGAGTAAAATAGACAATTGGGATGCCATAGTGAGTATCTGAGGCAAGGGTACTAGGTGTGTTTCTATAAATAAAGACAAATCAATAAGTTCTCTACGTAGTGTTATGCACAAATTCATAGATGGAGAAATTTTAATAAAATACCATTGTAAAAAATATTCTCATGATAGTGCAGGGAATATCGAACCCAAATGAACAAGGGGACAATTGATTTATTAGAAAATTTCGGAGTTGTATCAAAAAAGTGGGAAGTAGATATTTAGAATGAGAAACCTAGGGGAGAGTGAATGTTTTTTTTACTTTATTTATAGATATAATTACTCTTAGATCCCTCTAGTATGTACTCCTTGAGCTAGAATTTGAGTTTGTATTGAAGTGGGGAAGTGTGATAAACATTTTTGTGATACATGAAAATAGTGTTCTTATTTGACTCAGTTGTATGGATTTGACCCTAGGAAGGATGAACTTAATTGGCTCTAAAGCCTTTATTAATGATTCATTTAAATGACTGAATTTCCCTGGAGTTAAATGGATTAAGTGCGAGGGAATTTTATGTGACACCATTTTATCAAACTATTTGTGCATCTATTTTTTGAATGAAATATTATTTTTTATGAAATTAAGATTATAATTGAGAATATATTAAATCTAGTACCAATATATTGGAATCTATTATTCATTGAATTGTATAATTAATTTTATTATTTTGGGTGCTCTATTGATCAAAACTAAAACTCTCTATTTTGTATGCCTATAAATCATTTGATTTTTCTAGTTAAAACTTTTTAATGATGGATAATTTTTGTATTGTTTCCACCACAGATGAAAATAAGATACAAAGATGCCTATTTGAGAAAAAACAAAAGAACAGAACTTATATATATCATGATTATAGTAGATAATTTGGATGAAATGTATATCAAAATTGACCATGGATAACTTGGGTGTGTTCTGCCATGCTTAGCCTTATGTTGGTAGTTGTTGTTGCTTCCCATTCCAATGATTCAGATATGGAGTCATCAATTTCCATCATTGATGGTGAAGGACCCACTAATGTTGAAGAGAGAAAATATTTTTCCTCCTTTTTTGGTACACGAGTCCTCATTTGAAGAGGTATGTGAACCAAGAATTAACAAATTCTATATTCAAGTGAACTGAAAATCATGTTGAAATGTTGGAGAATTTATATTCCCTAGGGATGGTTGATACTACTCTTCCCATGGTTTCTGAACAACATTTTTGAAGGTTGGAAAATGATGTCTAAATGGAATAATGAGGATAGAATGTTTTTTAGGTATGATCTTACCTTATGCCTTCAAGTATAAACTCTACTCAGTTTGGCAGGTCCTTTTCCACTCAACAGTTCTAATTTAGTGGCATTATAGGTTTGAAATTGCAAAGAAGAGTTAAATCAGTTACGTGGGTCAGATAGCTACATTGTGAATTGGGTACATCAATATAATTGGCTACATATTGATTTGGATATATGGAATATATACCTACTTAGATAAATAGATACATCAGGAAACAACTTCCTAGATCCCAAATTCATACATGATCAAATTGGTTATGTTAAGCAAATCTCCTACATGGGATATCAATTACATAGTGAAATTACCAACATAAAAGAAATCACCTACATGTAAAAATGCATACGTGATTAATCTAGGCACATGGGAATATGTGTAAACACCTATGTCAATCAAATTTCTTACATGAGACAAAATAGGAAAAATTTCTATTTTATTTGGATGTGATGTACACTAGCTATTTAGAATTTCTACCTTTCAGACTTGCATGTGGTGGCCGACATGAGGTTCGACTTGGATCAAAATTTTATGATTGATATAGAGGAGCAGATTAGCAATACATATTCTAGGGATTAGGTTCTACTAGGAAGAAGGTGTTATTAGAGAGTAATACTAAATTATTTATATTTGTTTTGATGGGAAGAAAGAGTGTAGAATGGGATGAACATGCAGACAGTCGGACTTAAAGGATACCCAAAAAACACCATGAAATTGAGAAGAAGGCAGACATAACCATAAATTTTTGTTGTTGTTTTGAAGCCCTTTATGGGGGATTCTTTTCTCTAGATGTTTCGTTTTGTTCCTTTTTTTTCTCAAACACGTTCAATTATATTAAATATTTCTGTTATGATGGTTAGATAAACTTGAATTGGGGATGCATTTGAGCGGATAGGCACATTATACTCACACAAGTGTTAGTAGTGGTTGTATTCTACCATTTTCTCACCAAACAAGTAATTTATGACCTTTAACTATCCAAATTCCACGAGAGATGTTTCATTTGTTGTGTTTGGGATTAACTTGTCATCTAAAATTCCATATTAGAAGATGATAAATCATGTAAGGGTAGGCCACCAAGTTTCTTCAATGAGTGAGTGAATGAGGTCTCTAATTGAGAAAATTAATACTCCTTTCATCTATAAGTTTTCCATTTGAGAGAACTGGCCAACCAATTTTCCAGGCCCGGTAGTGTCAAATTTTGATTGAAGAAAAAAATATAAAAAAGAACAAGTCCAAGTAGGCTATCTATCCAACCAAATTTCAATGTTCCATCTCGTTAATTATATCTTATTTTTTTCACCCACAATTTGGATATGATCTACTGTCCAACCTCTATGCCATCAAATTTATCACCACAATTTCACTCATTATTCCACTCCCCTGTTACTAGTTTTAACTTTTGTTTGTTTTCTCTTTTACATAGTCTCACACAATACAATGTCTATGGAAAACATCCCTATAGATCAACCCCTACTCACTACCATAATAGTCATAAGTATAGTTTATAAATTATTATATTTTACTAAGACTAGTGTTGACCTTGGATGCATGACCAGCTACCCCCAACAGTGTCTACACAATATCCATTGTAATACACTTTATGCATTACTACAGAAAAAAATGGACAAGATCAAAATTTAAATAGGTTTCATTGTTTATCATTGTTTAAGTTAACAATTTTCATTCTTAGTTCCAAGTGATACCCATACACAGGAGACTTAATTTGGTGCATGATAGTTTTTTGGACAATATTAAAAGGGATTAAAGCACTTTACATGACAGGGGAATTCATTTATAAAATCAATTTAACAAAGCACCTTGGAGAATCAGTCCAGGTATCTATCTCATGTCCATGCTTTAGTAGCTCAAAGCATCATTTTGACATACTAACACATGTGATACATTAGTGGAGCCTAGATCATTAGTCTAGTCAGACCCAGGGGAGAGGATCCTCAGTCCAAAATCCCAACCATACCATTTATTATTTAATTCCAAGGATCTTAATTAGTGGCCATTTTAACCAAAAATGACAACAAGGGTGCACATGTTCATTTATCACATTTCCAAGGTTCATTACCTTCAGAAATTTACTCAATTATATATATATATATACCATTTCATCATTTCAGTATAATTACAATCATTGGTCCCCCTTTAAAACAATTTACCCACATGGACAAGACTTTATACCGTTTATCACATTTTCCCATAAAAATTCCACGGCTCATTTAACTTCTACAAGTGAAGCCAAATAACCCCATATTCCATTCTAACAAACCAAAAATAATTTATACGATTTAATATCATAAACCGTTTAAAACATCATTTCACAACACATTTTACCATATCAAAGGGAGTGGAACGCCCCATGGGTGATCATAGGCCTACTCCAATCATTCTCAACGGATCTAATATGGATGATGAGGGGTAAAAAAATATTTTAAACACCCAATTTATCATTTCAAACAAAGGAATAAAATTAAAAACACAAAAATAAAATAAAAATAAAAAGAACATACACATGAATAAACATCAAGACTATGGGATGTAACTTGTAAACCACCTAACTAAAGTTCATAGACAACCACTCACTCAAAAATGACCCTCGATTCAAGCAAAAACAAACCTAAACTCCCAATATTTTAATTTTCTAGAAAACAAGGGTTTATAGGAATTGGAGGTTCATGAAATAATATACCATGGTTCTTACAAAATATAGAAGGAATATGAGTGATAGACTCACACCGCGCTTTGATTTTCAACCAATGACATATTAAAAAGCTCGGAATTGAAGGATATTGATCCTTGGGAAGCTTGGGGGGGGGAATGGTTTATAACCCTTGGAAGATGTTGTATGAAATAAGGGGAAAATTGGGTACACATTCTTAAATCCTAAGGGGAAAATGGGTAATTACACTCTTTAAATGAGGCACAGAGTTTAGCTGAATGGTTGGCCAAACCGTGTGCCAACCATGCAGCACCCTCTGTCCAAGAGGGGTCCTTGGCCACACAGTTTTTCTGGGATAACCACATAATTTTAAAAACTATATGGTGGCCATTAAGCACCCATTTTCCATGGGATTTAATCAACACAGTTTCTTGGGATAGGGTGCATGGTTAGTACTAACCATGCACTAACCATGACACCAGCACCGAATGACCTCCTTTCTCCCTTTTTCAATGCCACAAATCACTAGAACACCACTGAGACCTATTGTAATCTTGGGAATCATTTAATTAACCAAATTAAAGTGATTAAACTGAAAATTTAAACAGGAATGTAACTCCTCAAATGTTTGGGATCTTACATAAGACACAAATACAAATAACATAATATTTTGTGTTGAAATTTATTATTGCTAAATATAAAGTGATGATAAAGGGGGTAATTTTATTAAAACTAGATAAAATAATTCATAAAGGAAACTTTTACTAACACTGAAAAAATAGTATCATTTTTCAACACTTTTTTTAGTGCTCATTAAGGTGTCACATTATCAGTAGTTTTCTTAACGCTGATAAAATCTCCACCTTTAACAATGAGAAAAAAGAGACGGTAAAGGGCATAATGAATAATTTAATTTATTTAAACATATTTATATATTTTTAAATAATATTTATATTACAATAAATATATATATACATATAATATATAAATAATATTTATATAACCTATAATAAAAAAATATTATCAATCTTATTTTCCGAATTATATATATATATAATTATCAATTTGATATTATTCAATATTTTTTATAGTATATTTATATACATTAATTAATTACCAAATGGATATATAGTTGATATAATATGATATATTAATATTTTATTTAAACAATTATATAAATATAAAAATTAATATATTTATTTAAATATGTGATTCATGTTTTAATTTATATATATATTCATATTAAATAATTTTAAATATGCACACATGTATCTGTATGTATATTTATGAAAGTGTATGTTTGTGGTTGTATGTGTATGTTTGTATGTGGGTGTGTGTATGACTTGTATGTCTTTGAATGTGTTGTGGTGTGTGTGTTTTGTGTATGTGTATGTTTATGTGTGTGTGTGTGTGTGTGAATGTATGGATGCATGCATATGTATATGTGGATATATATGTGTATGTATGTATGTGTGGGTATGTGGATGTACATGCATGTGTATGTATATGTATGTGTATACATGTGTGTATATGTATATTTATGTGTATATATATACATGTATGTGTATGTATGTGTATGTGCGTATATATTTGTGTGCGTGTGTGTACGTGTATGTGCATGCTTGTGTACATATGTATGTCTATGCATATGTATTTGTGTATGTGTATATTTATGTGTATGTATATACGTATTTGTACGTATATATTTGTATGTGTATGTGTAGATGTATGTCTATGTGTACGTATGTGTGTATGTGTACGTGTATGTGTATGTATATGTATGTATATGTATTATGTTTATGTATGCATATGCATGTGTATATATGTGCATGCGCGCGTATGTGATTGTATGTAAGTGTATGTGTATACATACGTGCATGTGTATGTATAAGCATATGCATATGTATGTATATGTGTATGTGTATGTGTATATGTATATATATGTGTATATGTATGTGTCTGTATTTGTACATGTATGTCCATGTGTATGTATGTGTGCACATGTATTTTTAATTTTTAATTTAACATTATTAAATAAGTTTTAATATTTCTCCATTTTTAGTATTTTCTATAATTTATTCCTTTTTAATATTTATTCATTTCTTATATATATTTATTTAATATTTTTTAAATATATTCAATTTTGATAAATATTTTTACATTTTTAAATATTTATACATTCAATTATATTATAATATTTTTAATTATTATTATATATTCAAAAGGTTAATAATTAATTATATATTTTATATACAATTAATACAATGCTGACATCAATAATTAACAATAAAATTATTATTTATTTATTCATTTTTAATCTTTTTTTTGTGTTTGTAATTTATGTAATTATTGTTAATAATTGACCCATTTAATTAATTTTGTAATTTATTTATTTTTATTTTTATATTATTTTTTCCATTTTTGACATTAATTAATTTCCTATTTTTTTGGAATTTATTCGTTTTTAAAATTGTATACATCTTTATTTACTTAGTTTTAATATTTGAGATATATCTTTAATTTATATGATTGATATTTATTTATTTTTATTTACTAACTTTTAATTTTCTTAATAGGTTTGAAATTTAAATAATCAATTCTTATGAATTCATTTTAATTTTAGTATTTTTTGTATAGTTAATGTAATTCATTTTTTATAGTTTTTATTTATATAATTAATATTATCAATTTATTCATTTGTATTTGTTTTTAATTCATATAATTAATGTTATGAATTCACTTTTTTTTTCAATTTCTTAAATTTCATTTATTTATTTTTAATATCCTTTAATTTAATATTATTTATTCATTTTTAATATTTATCAATATTTAATATTCTTCTAAAATTTTCATTTTTTAATATTTATTTATACATATTTATATGCTAAGTTTTAATATTTTCATTATTTTTTTAATTCATAATATTAATATTTATTCAATTTTATTTAATATATTTTCAATGTTTTTAAAATATTTGAAATTTATATATTTAATTTATAAAAATTATTTTCTTAAAATTTTCATCATTTTTTGTGCATGTTTACAATTCATGTAATTAATCTCACAAATTCATTTTTAAATAGTTATTTATCTATTAAATTTTAATTATTCATTTTTTATATTCTTTCATTTAATATTACAGATTCGTCTTTAATATTTATTATTTTATATATTTTTTTCGAATTTAATCATTTTATAATATTTATTTATGAATATTTATTTACTATGTTTCAATATTTTCATTATATTTTTAATTTATATGAATTATATTTACCCATTTTTATTAAGTTTTCAATTTTTTAATATGTTTTAAACTTATATAATTAATTTATTCAAATTCATTTTTTATAATTTTGTAATTTAAATAGTTAATATTATTTATATTTAATAATTTTGTTATTTTTAAAATTAATATTATTTTTTATTCATTTTATTCATTTTTATGTGTTTTTAAGTTATATAATTAATGTTTTCATTCACGTTTTTAATATTTTTGTAATTTATTCATTTTTAATATTCACTCATTAAATATTATTTATTTATTTTTAATATTTGTTAATTTTTAATATTTTCAGTATTTATTGATTTTTAATATTTATTTATACATATTTATTTATTAACTTTTAATATTTTCAATATATTTATAATTTATATAATTAATTATTTTAAAAAATTATTTTAATATATTGTTTATTTAAATAGTTAGTATATTTCATTTTTAATAATTATATTATTTATATAATTAATATTATTTGTTCAGTTTTTTACATTTTTGGAAACACTATTACATAAGTGCCGACAAATAGTACTTTTGATAGCATGTTCTTAGCATAGATAAAAGTAGTATTTATCCGTGCTTATGTTTTTATTGTCGATAAAATAATCTTTTACCAGCACTTTTCTATAAGAGCCGATAAAATAAACTTTTATCCATGCTTTTCTATAAGCATTGATAATTCCTTTTTCCCACTTTATAAAACAGCACTAGCATCATGTCTTCCTCACACCACACTCAAGTTCTTGTGGAACTGGAGGTCAACAACATCCAAAGTTAGTCATTTTGGACAAATCGAATCTCAAAACCAATGGTATGATATTTTGAACTTGTCTTTAAGGAACCTCATTTGATATTTCACACTAGGGATGATCATGAGAAATCATATTATTAGTGGGTTGTGGGAAATAGGGTGCCTCATATCATATCTCTTAAGCTTCTCAATCCCCAAATCCTTCTCCTTCAATTAACCATTTAAATTCTCTAGTTGAGAAGTCTTTTCCTGGTGTTCAATCTTTACTTCTTCTTTACACTACTCTTTTAAGATAGACATTGAGGCTCCATGGAGTTTTCCATTTTCATTCAAAAATTTACCACATGAAAAAGTTATTCAATTATATCATGTTGTTACTGTATTTTCTTATTCATTTTGGTAATGGTATCCTTTTAATCAATCTCTTAATCCATCAACATTCTCTTATATTCTTCCAAATATTCAAAATATGTATAATTTCATCAACCTTTAGACTTTAAGAATTTCACTTCACTTCCCAAGACCTAAATCATCTCTTGTTTTTGACATAAAAAAACTCCTTATTTATGACATGGTGGGATTTCCTATTTTCTACCATCTTCCTCCAAGCATTCAGATAAATATAACATGTACATCAATAAGTAATTTGTTTTGAAATATATTTTGATAGTGAAATATTATTATATATACCCTAATACTTAATCAATTGTATAAATCCATAGGATTATTGTGAACATTGGTAGTGACAGAGAGTGAATTATATCTCTTAATGAATATATTTCATAAAAGGAATGATTTATGATATGTGACTTCTTGTAATAAAAAATGTTATAATACATTAAATTCATATAATTCTTGTTCTTTATATGTTCCAACAAGTTGTTAGCACAGTGAAAATTTATATCAAAAATGACAACGATATGCGTTTATATATGAAATATAACCTTTTAGGTTTCTAAGCTCTTACATTCTGTGTATATATTTATTTTGTTAAATATGAATATTACTAAAACAAATAGGATAGATATGAATCAAAAATGGATAGATGTTAATTGTATAAAAAAGATTATAAGGATATGGTGTAAGAGTTCATTAAGTTTGAAAAGGATCACGCATATAAACCTTCTCAGATATTTTTTTTATTGTTTACGTTGTTGTTAGTCATGGTTAATTATTCTAGATGAGTTGGAATAACACTTGATCTTTCATAGAATATTTCAAAGTTATAAATATTGAACAAAACATGGGAAAAACTATATTTTTCTAGTAACTGGGATAACACTATATTTTATGGATCATCTGATATGATTACAAGTATGAAAATGAAAAAGACCATATTGAGAATATGATTAAATTTGTGATTGATGTTAAAGATCGTAATAAGGAAATGAAAATGGAAATTGAAGATGAAATTTTTGATTTACCATAAATTTTTCATAAGTTAAAGTGTTGTGAAAAGATGTTATTTAATGTTGGTTGTATTAAATATACAACATTTATAGCTATACTGAAGCTATATATTGTGAAAATTGGCAATGGATTGAGTGAAACCAACTTTACTAAAATACTTAATTTCTTGAATGATATGCTACCGAAATATAATGAGCTTCTTTTCTGAACATTTGATACTTAATGAATGTTATTTTCAATGTGTATGATCTCAAAAATAATACATTAATGTCCAAATTACAGTATACTACTTCACAAGGACCATGAATCACTTAAAAAATGCCCAAAGCATGGTGTATCTCTATAAAAGGAAGATGAATCATATCCTTCAAAAGTTATATGGTACTTTTCAATAATTCCAAGGTTAATTTACCTTATGAAAGTGAGGAGACTACAAGGTAATTAACATGGAACACATATATAATAAATAAATATTGGAAACTTTGTCAACCGATATAATATCTTCAGTGGAATAAAATTGATCATGAGTGTTTTGAATTTGGAAACGTTCGATAAACCATTATCCTGCACAATCTACATATGGAGTGAATCCTTTTGAATTAAAAATAAGCACTCACAGTACATAGTAATTTATGCTAGTAAATTATATCTTTCTACCATGGTTATACATGATGTGAAAATTTATTATGTTTTCTCTATATATATTAGGACCAAAACAACTGGGTAATGATATTGATGTTTATTTGGATCCATTGATCATTTTTTTAAATTAATGAAGGATTCAATTGTTATGTTGTACAAAACTAACATAAATGAATATTTCATGTTGAGAGTCATGTTGTATGAGATGATAAACTACTTTCCTACTTATAGAAATTTTTCAGGATATAGTATTAAAATAACTCAAGGGTGTCCCATTTGTGAACAAGGTATATACTCATTTAGTTTGAAATATTAATCAAAGACTATGTTTTTAGGACATTTCATATTCTTACCCTGATAAAATAAATACCTATCCTGCATGAAATCACTTGATGGAAATTCAAAAGATGGTACAAAACTATCTCCGCTAATAGGTGGTCAACTATTTGAGAAAGTAAAGGACATTACCATTGATTTTTGTACATCTTTTCTAAAAAACCTTATGAAAACTAGTTCAAAAAATAGATCATTTTTTTGAATTACCATACTTGAATTGTTTTTACATTAGAAAATTTCTTAATGTCATGTATTTAGAAAAACATTAATGTGATAGTGTCTTTATATTGTTATAAAATACACCTAAAAAACAAAAGATGTCATTAAGGCTAAGTTTGTTATGATTGATATGAGGAGACATGAAGAGTTGGTGCTAGTGAAGGGTGAAATAAAAACTCTTCTTACTCTAGTTTCTTAAGCTCTTTCTAGGAAATAGATAAATCGTTTGTTTATATTCCTAAATGATGTAAATGATCAAGAGGGGTATTTATAAAATATCAACAATATCTTTTCAATAACTGATTTAATTTTAAGGGACTGAAATCACTTGACTTTTATGTTTTTATGAAATATCTAATGTATGAAGATTTAAATTTATTTTTCTTAAGGATGTTCAATATAAATTAACCAATATTTTTTTCCTTTTCAATTCTATATATAGAAAGGTTATAGACCTAAAAATATTTTTCTCTATGGAAAAGGAAATTGTGGTCATATTATGTGAATTAGATATGTTCTTTCTACCACAATTATTTTATATGATGGTTCATTCTAGGGTTCACTTTATTATAGATATCTAACGATGTGGTCATTTATATTATAGATTAATGTAACCCATTAAATGGTATATAGATATTCTAAAGGGGTATGCCAAAACTGAAAGTCTGATAGAAGGTTTCATTGGAGAGCGATATATTTTTGAGGAAGACATTGAATTCTATACTGACTACCTATCCTATTTGCAATTAATTTGTAAACAAAAATCTTGTCACATCGAGTGACTTGTGGGTAAAGGAATTTCTTGAATTTTTGTTATCACAATTGTTATTACGACATATGATTAGTATCACAATTACATTTTACATAAAAGTTTAGAGGTTGTGTCATATGTTGAAACCCACAAAGTAATTATCAGGCATTTGAATACTCTAAGTATTGAAATATAGATATAAAATACAAATAATTGATAGTTTATAGGATGGTTTCAATAAAATATTTTTAAGGAGTCAACTGAAAATAGAAATTCAATTTCTAGAATGACTTCGATGGATCTCTAGAGGACCAAACATGCATGTATTATCTTATGTAGTAGGGGTGGCATCTGAGTGGTTAACACAACCCATAATCATGCATGAAAACCAGAATCAAATCCACATGGGGATGAATTTATTAAGTTACTATATAATTACTTTAGTAGACACTATAACAGTACTATAGTAGTGAAACTATTCATGAAATTTGAGTTTTCAAGCCTTTGATTTGGGATTATGAGCCACAAGGCCTTTGGGAAATTCAAGGACTTAAGGCCATAGATCCAATATGTTATATAGGGGCCTTTAATTTATCACTAGTGGGTAGAAAACAGAGTGACATAGACCAAGAAAAATGGCTTGGTGCAATAGGTTGACAGTTTGGGTAGGCACTGTCAGGTGGGAGACCTTGACATGAGGGATAAGCACGTTGACTCTTATCATATAGCCTTCCATACTCATGGAACCAACTTTGTATGGAGGGGTGAAATTTCACATGATCATATACACTGGGAACTGATATGAGGATACAAAGAAACATGAAGGTGATGAAAGAAAGGGGTACACATGAATCACTAGGTGGGTGGATCAAAAGAGAGATAAGTGTGATAAAACCTGTCATCCATACATCCTACTATAAAATAGAAGGATGGATGACCTTCTATGAAGCATCATAGTTTGTGATGAAATAGTTCATGGAAGGTGGGGAGGGTGATGCAATGTTCAGATTGGGATCCTGGTGTGATGAATACTAGAAACAGGGAGGTGTTTTGTATGACTAGTGATAGGGAATGATGCAGAATGGTCACTCAGGGCCTTATAAAAGGCCATTTTTAGGTCTATATGTTTTTGGGACTTTGGTCCACCAAAAATTATAATGGACCTTCGAGCCACTAGGCCTTCAAGTTATTTGAGGTTTACATATCAACCTAGTTTAAAAAGAGGGATTTCTTTCCTTATTAAAAAAGGGTGTGATTCCCCTACCTTTAAAAAAATGATATACATTTTATATAAAGAATCATTATGAAAAAAGTACCATGAACTATAGTGGAGTTACAATTTTGGCTGAATTTATGCATGTATATGGTACCAAAGAAATTAATCTAATTTTTTAAAATATGAACAACTTTGGCATCATCAAACAAATACGGTAATAATATTATATAATATTTAAAGTTCCGATTTTTTAATGAAAATGGGTTGAAAATAGGAGTTCACTTAAAATTGATGAATTTAGATTCATGAAAGTGGATTTCAGTAAGGAAGGTAAAAGGATAAACCATTCATAATGGAATCATAGGAAGTACATGTGTTTTATGTCTCAGATCCTACAAACATAAAGTGATCAGTTGTTCAACTATTGACCAAAACTACTAAAGGTTCATATTTCAATTCAACAGAGGATGACCATTTTATTGTGTTTTCATAATAATTTCATGACCGTACCAATGTATATGGGGTCGTGTATGTTTTAGAAAACACAATGTGGGGATTTGGATACTCTATAGAGGGGTCAGATCCCTTCAACCTTTAAAGAAAAAAAGAGAGTTCAATAATTAGGTTATATTTTTTTAAAATATACATCACGTTACCTCATATCATTATCTATTCGTTAATTAATTTATGTAATCTTAATTAAATGTTCAACCACTTCTGTAGATAATGTATTCTTCAAATATCGATGCTCCCAATACCAAGGAACAATATATTTCATAAGATGTCGATGATCTAAATTCATAGGAACAATAAGTTTCTACACATGCTGATGCTACCATTCCTGAGGAACAACATATTGATGATGTTGAAGATGAGTAAATGGTAGAATTTGAACAACCTATGACCCATACAAAATAAGATCATTATAGTGCGATGCTGATAAAAAAATTATTAAGGTGATAAGTAGAAGCATGAAATTCAAGGTTGGATGGAATAAACAAAACCAGCCTATTAACCCCAATAATTCCATTTTCATTAGATACATTAGGATCAACACTTTAATTCACATGTTTATTGATATAGATTCATGGAAAGATGGTGTAATCCTGGTTAAGGACATAATTTTGAAAGATATTAGTGCAAAATTTTGATATACTTTCTTTATTTTACTAAAAAATAAAAAAAATGAAATGTTTATTTACCCTTCATTATCCCTTATAGAGTTCATTTATAATATATGACCATTGAATGAAATTTGTATTAATGGGGATTGAAAAGGATTATAAATTCATTCAAACATATCTTATGGAGATCCATCTAAGTGATGTTGAAGGGAAAGTAAATCCACACCCACTATAGATTTATCCCCACATGATAAACCAGGAAATACAAAATGTGTTTTTTGTGGTCTTCAAGATGAGGCATCTTTTTTAAGTACATTTTGATTGATAATAAATTACTTTAAATAATAGTATTAATCACTTTGATTAATAATTGTTAATTTTTGAAAAAACAACTAAGTGTTGAAAATAAGAAGCATGAATCAAAACCTATGTACACCAACTATAAAAAATGATGGGGTACACTTCACTTGAAAAAAAGGTATGTATTTTAAATCTATAGTAATAATTTTATATGGCATGAAACAAAAACATAATTATGTTCAATTATTTATATATATATTGACTAATCAAAATCCAAAGGCACTTCCATTCCATATCATGTTCTATAAAAGGAGGTTCATATAAATAAATATGCAGTATTAAAAGTTGAAAACACCCAAAAATAATTTGAAGCATGTTCAAGTTAACATAATAATTTTTTTTCTACTTTAAATAAGTATTACACAAAAATGAATAATTATTTTCCTATATTTTTTTATTGTTTAGACATAAGATTAATCTTTAGTTGTACCTTATGAATGGATATTTCAATCGAGTTAAAGTGGCTATAAAAATATGTCCATGTTAGAGTTGTGAGTTTCGGAGTGTCATCTTGAACATATTTTGAGAAAATAGACACACAAGGGGATAAAGATAAGAAAATAGAGGATATGTAGACAATAATAAATACACAAGAAATTAAATAAAACTTACAATATATGTTTTTAGATAATGTTATTGGAAGAAATAAAAGTGAAGAAACAACACAATAATAACCACTGCATGAAGATTTCCACCCATATTTGAGGTGATCCATTCCCCTAAAATATCTTCCATACCAGATGTAATCAATTTTTTCAAAATAGTTTATGAAAAATTTGAATTACAGGAATACTGATACCTTTCTGGTACTAATATTCTACTGGGTGATAATTATTATGATTTCTATCTGTCAACACCCACCCGTAACCTTATTGTGAGGGTTATAGTATACAATTTCCAAATATATATTCTACATAACAAAAAACTTCTAAAAGTTTATGTGAGAGTGAGGATTCACATAGCTCATGAGCCGAGTGCAATGATACTTGTTCCCCTTGATGATCTAGAAGTTCAAACAGTTGAAAATTATATTTGAACATTGATAGAATGTCCATTTGATCTTGTAAAAATACATGCCGACAAGGAGGTATTCTTTTCCATTTTAAAATAAAACCTTTAACAATTATTGAAAAAAAAATCATAAGATGGGGAATTTTATTAAACATGGATTAAAGAAAGGGGAAATGAAAGTTCGAATCAAAATAATCTAAAGTATCAACCAATTGATTGAAAAGACATTCAGAGACTACTTTTAAGCCATTATTTCAACTTCTACATTTAATAATATTACATGTTCATGTGGATACAACATTCAAAGATGATTATATGACCAGTATTTTTTTTGAATAACAAATTTTCAAAGATTACATTCTAGAATTTCTGGGCATTGATAATATATATGAAGTCCTCAAATATGGATGCATAAGAGCCTACATTGGAACTTTATACATAAGGTTTTTTGTGATATATTTTTTGTTTAATAACTGATCTTCAATGTTAATTACAGTTAAATACTATTCATATTTTATTGGAACATAAATATCAATACCATTTTAAGGGAAAACCCCAAGGAGAAAAATTCTGACTCATTAGTCCTCACATCACTTCTATCTAAAAAAGTCATTAGAAGAAGAGAAATATTATGTAATAGTGGAAAATCTGGATGCAATGTTTGAAAAAAAAACTTATAGATTATAGAATCTTCTAAATACCCACAATTCAGGGCTAAAAAGATAAAATTTAAACATAGCTAAAATATTTTCATTCCTATCATTACTTATTATTTATTTTTTAGGGAGAATTTGTTGCTTTTTATAATGAATTTGGATACTCTATTTTTTTTGGGATTCAATTCATGGATACTCAAAAAATCGACCGCACATAATAATTTTTATCAATTTGTAATACATTAATGGAAAGATTTTACAAATAAACTTCAAGTTATATATTTTATATTATGTTTTAATGATTTTTTATGATAATATGGTGTTTAAATATCATAAAAATCGTGACTTGAGGACAATATGTGAGCCCAAGAATCCCATAAACGTCTACAAGTTGATAAGTATTAAGGTATATATAAAAATATTTCACTGTAAAAACATATATCAAAACAAATTACATATTTTTGTCAATGTTTATGCCGTATCCAAAAAAAAAACTAATGGTAAATATTATGGTGATTACATTTGAGAATTTATTAAAGATATCATATTTATCTAATAAACTAGAATCCATGAAGATGTATTTCTATTGATAGTTACAATTTCATTTAAAATATTTAATATTCATATTTTATTATTTTTCTGTACTACCGGGACTTTCAACAATCCAAATATCCAAAAGATGAAATATATTTGTTTAAAAATGAATGGGTAGAATATATGGTGTCAGAATGTTTGCATATATCATGAATATGTGACATCCTACTACTTATTTAGTTTATCATATAATCATTTAATCTTATTTTTAGTTAATTCCATTGTCATTTTTATCTAATATTCTTTTAGTTAAATTTCACAAATATTATAAATAAATGAATTTATCAAGAATTGTTTTTTCTTAAACAATTTTGTGCTATATTAAGAGTAAAAAATTAGTATTGAAAAAACTATCATCAATGAAGACTTAAAAAATGATGATGAACTCAAGTAAATTTTTTTCCATTCATAGAGATATTGTTTCTTTATTTAATATTTTTATGTTAAATAGTGAGTGTTTTTAGTTTATAAATGACTCAAAGTGTGTGTATTCAGTTTAAATTTAAATTTTTGGTAAAACAAATATGTGGCATATTCAAAACCAAGAAAACATATTCATATTGTTTTGATACATTAGTAAAATGATCCATATTTCATTTGTGACATGTAGGAGTAAATTGTATCTCAATCTAATACACGGTGTGACCGGTATGACTTAAAATGGGTTCCTTTAGTTTAAAAATGGAATTTTAGTTAAAAAATCATGCCACTAGATAAAAATTAATATAGAATACCTGAATTGTCTTTAAAATTTAGGAAAATGATCCACAAGTGATTTGTGACATATAGGAATTAGTTACACATCAGTACAGAACACGGTATGACTAATATGATTCAAAGTGTCTATTTTTAGTTTAAAATGAAATTTTAGTTAAAAATACATGTGGAATTCTCAAAATTGAGCAAACACATTCATATTTTTTTTATACATTAGGAAAACAATCAACATGTCATTTGTGATCTGTTGGAATCAACCACAATTTAATCATACACATAGTGTGACTAGTATGACTCAAAGTGTGTGTTTTAATTTAAAAATAAAATTTTATTTTAAAAAATTCATGACATAACCAAAATTAAGAAAACACATTTATATTGTTTTAATAATTTATAAAAATGATTCAAAGTCATTTTTAGTGTGTATAAATTATCTTAAACTAAATTTGATACACGTTGTGGCTGGTATAACTTGAAATGTGTGGTTTTAATTTAAAAATAGAATTTTAGATACAAATTTATATCACTCACTAAAAACTAAGAAAAGTTTCTTGAATTATCATTATAATTTAAGAAAATTATTTATAAGTCATTTTTGATATGTAGGAGTCAACCACATGTCAATATGATACACAGTGTGGATGAAATGAATCAAAGTGTGTGTTTTTTTAAAATGATATATTAGTTAAAAACCTATTTTAATCACTGAAATCCTAGAAAAACAATCATATTGACTTGATATATGAGTAAAAATATTCTTAAGTCATTTGTGATCTATAATAATTAACCCCAAATCAATCCGATGCACGGTGTAATCAATATGACTCAAAGTGTGTGATTTTATTTAAAACTGACATTTTAGTTAAAAACCTAAGTCACATTATCAAAAATATGAATACACATTAATACTATTTTTTAATTTAGGATAATAATCCCTAATTTATTTTTTATTTGTAGGAATCATCTATACCACAATATGATATACGTCGTGAAATGTATGACACTAAATGTCTGGTTTTAGTTTAAAAATGAAATTTTAGTTAAAAACATGTGTTACTCACTGAAATCTGATTAAACATGCACATTTTTTTGATAATTTTCTAAAATCACCCATACGTTATTTGTCACATGTACAAATCAATCACATGTCAATATGACACACTTTGTGACTAGTATGACTCAAAGTGTTTGTTTTTATTTAAAATTGACATTTTATTTCAAAACACACATCACATACTAAAAAATAATACAAAATATTCATATTATTTGTTATACTTTATTAAAATGATCCATAATTAATTTGTTAAATGTAGGAATTAGAAAAACCTCAATCTAAAACACAATGTGCCTGGTATGACTCAAAATGTGTATTTTCAGTTTAAAATGATATTTTATTAAAAAATATGTCTTACATACTCAAAACCAATAAAAAAAATCATATTTTTTTGATACTTTATGAAAAATTCTATAATTCGTTTTAACATATAGGAATCAACCGCAATTCAATTCAACACATGGTGTGACCAGTATGACTTAAAGTGAATGATTTTATTTAAAAATAACACTGTAGTTAGAAAGAAAAATGACATACCAAAAATTGATCAAACAAATTTATATTGTTTTGATACTTTAGGAAAATGATCTATAAAAAAATTGTGATGTATAAGAATCATCCTCACCTAAATCTGATACATGGTGTGGCTGATAAGAATTGAAATTTTTGGTTTCAGTTTAAAAATGAAATTTTAGTTAAAAATGTTTATCACTCACTAAAAACAATAATAGATGCTCAAATTTTCTTTATAATTTATGAAAATAATATATAATTCATTTGGTACATAAAGGAGTTAGTTTCATGTCAATCAAACACATGGTGTGGCTGGTATAACTCAAAGTGCGTGTTTTCAGTTTAAAAATGTTATTGTAGTTAAAAACATGTTTCACTTACTGAAACCCTAAAAAACATGATCATATTATCTTGATACTTTTGGAAAATTATCCTTAAGTCATTTTTTATGTCTAGAAATCAACTTCACATAAATTCAATGCACAATGGGTCTCTAATGACCCAATGAATGTTTTTTTATTGAAAAATGAAATTTTTGTTCCAAACACACATCACATAATGAAAATTGGGAGAAATTTAATATTATTTTGATACTTTATAAAGATGATCCACAACTAATTTGTGACTTGTTGGAATCATCCGTACCTTAATCCGATACATGGTGTGATTTGAATGACTCAAAATGTATGGGTTTTGTTTAAAAATGATATTTTAGTTTAAAAAATGTGTTACAAAAAATAATCAAAGACACTTGGATTATCTTTTTTTTAATTTAGGAAAAAAATCCATAAATCATTTATAATCCATAGGAATCAGCCGCACGCCAATTTGATGCACGATGTGACTGATAAGAGTCAAAGTGTGCATTTTTATTTAAAACTGACATTTTAGTTCAAAATACATGTCACATACTTAAAATTAAGAAAACACATTCATATTGTTTTATGAAATTTAGAGAAATTATGATGAACCTGAATCAGATACCTTCTCAAACTGACACTTGATCCAAATTTCCACACACCCAAAGGGAATTCCTAACCCCCACGGGCTAGCGACTAGCACACGAGCATCAAAAACAAACCGAGGGAATGCTTTCTCCAAACCCGAAGCATAAAAATTATATATATATATATATATACATGTAAAGAATGAAAAAGTGGAATAAAACATGAATATATGTATATTTCATAATAGAAAGAGAACAAAAAAAGTGAAACAACTGAAAAATTAGCAGAAAATATTCCAAAGATAATTCCAACAAAAAGAAAGACAAAGCTAAACAACTACTCTAATAGTCTCTATGTGATATCATGAGAAAACTTCCACTATCTCACCATCCAAATAACCAAACCCAGCTGATATAAAAATTCTATACCTCACCATGGAATGGTGTCTTTTCCTGTATTGAAAGACATAACAAGCTTTATGCACCACCGAAGGGGTACACAGAGTGTGAGATAACAGGCTCAGTAGGTTCCCACCCAGGTGTTCCATTTCAAGTCCTTGAATAATAACCCAGGCATGCCCAAATTTAAAGAAAACAAGGAATGATATATAGTTTAACTGTTTTTAAATCAAAATCATGGAAAAATAATTTAAATTTAACCTTTTTACACATTTCCAAATAAAGAAAGTAAATAAATTTCAAATCATCTCATGTACATATATCAAAATAGATATATCATGTCAATGAAAAGAATGCATCACATATCTTATCATATCTATGGAAGTACAATAAAAATACCATAAACAAAAAAAAACCCGAAGCATCCAAAAATATAGGTAACATCATTCCAAGGATCACACCAGGTCAGGATATCAAGGAAACTTATACCTAAACATAGACAATCATATGTGCATCACGTCTCTAGACATATGAATTGAGTCTATAGAGTAAAGGAACTCTATATAAAGTGAACCACCACCAAGTCTAACAAGTCCCTAGAATAACAAGACTAGGGAGGAGAGGAACACCCCATGAATTAACCCCTTGGCAGTGGATGAGGCATATTACTAAACCTTCCACCTAGGTACCCAAGGCTTCCTATATTATCTATATTCCAAACCATTTCATCATATTATTCTTTTAAAACTATTTCATAAAACCACTTCACAATTCATTGAAAAACTATTTCCATTTACCAAAACTAAGGGAAAGCCATATTTTATCCATAACACATTTCCACACATAGAAATGAAATCATTAAATCATAGAATCTCATTTAATAAAACAATTTATCAAAAAATAGAGAAATACAGTTCACCAAAATAGGCTAGGGATGAAACCACCTACCTCAAAAACTCAAGTCACACATGCCTGCAATGGGATCCACCAACAGTAAGAACACAATAATGAAAATGGAGGTTCTAGAATCAATATACACATCTCATAATTGATTCAATTTAACAAAAGGGTCAGTAAAGAGGAAAAATCACAACATAACTCAATAATGCACCCCACTGCACCATAACCAATAAAGGATTAAACCCCATAATAAGATCACACAACAGATATAGAAAATAGTCAAAGTAATTACCACCATGGTTCAATATATTTGATAAGGAAATGGAATTATGCTACTGAGATAAAATTAAATGAAGAAGAATAAAGGATTACTCACCCGAAAAAATGAACCAGAATCCCAATAACAATCAATCACTGAAAAAATGATATAGAAGGGTTTGAGATCTCTAAAATAATTGAAGAGGAGATATAGGTCTAGATAAAAGAGGTTTGTGGTTGAATAATAAAAAATCATCTGAGAATCAACCTAAAAACCAAACATTATAAATTTACATGGCGTGTAATCCTATTACACATCATGTAATATATGGGATCCATATACACTGAAAAAATCATCTCCTTTTTATTCAAAATACAATCTTTAACATTACACAAAATATAATCTTTATATGGATTGTATTCCTTCATGCTGTGTTTTAGGATTACAAAATGATCCTAGAGAACATTACACATCATGTGATCCCATTAAACAGCGTGAAAATCAATAGTTGACTATAAAAACAAAATATTATTACATAAAAACCCAAACCAACTTGGGAATTCTATGGTTTAAGGGAGAACCTTTATAAGGAATTACACATTTATACCCTAACTCCATTAATTCAAATAAACATAAAACCCTTAACTTTAATTCATTTTACCCATCAAATGATCTCCGTCCTCAAGAGTCCCAATATTCACCCAATTAAAGTGAAAAAATAACAAAGGGAAGGGAATTACCTAAAATTGGGCAATGGGATGTTACAAAATCCCCACTATAAGACTTTTTTTCCTAGGAAGTCATGTTGATTACTGAATTCTGGTAAATTGGTGAGGCCACTACTCCATCATCAATTACTGACACTCCCAAGTCTCATGAGAATATAATCTGTGCTGTAATAACACACTGACCAATAAAATCGACTTCCCGTGTAAGAATTTCACTTGAGTGTTAATGATCTCTAATGGATCCTCCACAACATAAATGCCATGAACCAGACCAGATACCCTAGTACCCTAATACCTGAGATGGCCTTGACATGGACTGAAGGGAATTCCTGATCCCCATGAGTTGGTGACTAGAACATGGAATCATACAAGATAAATAGGGAATGAATTTTCCACATACACAATGGAAGAGAAAAGAAAAAATTCATTATGCTCAACACTCTAAAAGGTGAAAGTTCTATAAACCAAATGGGTATATCAAAACCCAAGATAATACATCATCAAAGTACTCAAAAAAGAACAAACATCTCAAGATGTCACCACTCAATGTCCCAAAGGATCAAGAACATCCACCTATTCTAAGAGGCACATTCCCTTTGCTTGTACCTGGTAGAAGGAAATATACAAACACCCAAAGGAAAAGGTTGGGCGTGAGCTCAAAATACTACTAGGGCCTCACAAAATGTTCTATAAAAATATTCTATAATAATAAACCAAATCATGGATTCAATTTTAAACAAAAATTGGCATGAAATTTTAATTTCCAATTAAAAAAACACAATTTCATTTCAATGTTATGGTTTTTTTTTTCAAATATTTCATAAACAAACATTTTTTTAAAAAAAGTATATAAATCAACTATCATGAATAAAGTAGTTTCATAACCAATAGATTATATATATATATATATAATTACTACAAGCACCATGGCCATTTTCCTTACTGTACAGTACTTCCTAGTTATATGATCATCTCAATATTATATTAGTGATCATGGAATATATTTTCACACATACCTTAGGCTTAGGCTAAATAAGACTCATCAACATCACATTTGAGATAACATATACCTAACTAGGTTTTTTAGAGTTTTCATCATCAATATATTTCTAGGGAATTTTTATTATAGAGTTCGTGTCCCAAATAACCCACTAACTACCCAGGATTGCGTGTTTCAATCAATAAATAGAAAAAGGAAGTTCATTTCATTTCAAATCAATCACCATTCATAGTTAAATTTCCTAATTTTTCTTTTCAAAATGCCAATTAATTTCAAAACCAAAAAATGGGATTTTCATAAATTCATTAATTTTCAATAAAAAAACAAAAAATAGGTTTTTTATAATTAAATTTAATCCATTTACTTGAAATAATTCTCAAATCAATTCATTAATTATATCAATTTCCAAAATAATCCCCAAATTCCACTTTCAACAGAATTTGGGGGGGGGGGTCCCAAAATTCCATGCCAATTCATATCATGATTCTAATAAATCTCTAATTGGGGTTTCATAAATAAATTTAAATAAATATAATTAAAATTAAGAAAATAAAGCTTTAATTATATGGGAAAACTCATACATAACCACCTACCTTTATCATAGAGATCACAATGCACGATACTTGCAATTGGATTTTCCAAAAATAATGAGGGGAGCAAAGATCTAGAAACATAACCTAGAATTAAGATTCAACACCTAGATATTATAACCATAAATCCCAAGATGATCTATCAAACTTCAAGGAGGAAATAAAGATAGATTATAGAAGATACTGTAAGACCTCTTAGTCGAATAGATGCACCATAGCCAACACGAAAATCAATCACTGAAAAGATGATCCGGAGGGATAAGAGAAATCAAAAATCACCTAAGGATAGATCAAGGTCAAGAGAGAAAGTGTGTTGATAAAAATAAATGGAAATCATCCAAGCTACCTAGTTTAATATGCTAGGTCATGGGAATACATGATGTGTATTCCTTTCACATCATGTAATCCCATAAAGTAAAATAATGCCTAAAAATGTGTTGCCTTTAGTTTAAAATAGGATTTGAAAATTTTACATTATGAAACAAATTCAAAAAAAATTTCCTGATTAAATTAAATGATTTTTAACCATTTACATGATGTGTAAATTCCCATAAAAAAGTTCTTCTCCCAGTTCCCTACACAAAATTCCCAATAAAAAAGGAAGGAATCCAAAAAAAGGACAAGGCATACCTTCGAAGGTAACAGTGTGTTATAACCTCCCCACCATAAAAAATTTCAATCCCCATTAATCTTTTCAAGAAGATTATATATAAAAAAGGTGATTCCATTTCTCTCTGATCAGTTCCTCACTCTCCCATGACTCATGAGAATCAAAACCATGCTTCCAAAGAACACGAACCAATGACTTCATCCTCTCATGAAGTACGTTTGTCTAAAAATCAACAACCTGGACTAGATGATAAGTTATGGATAAATTAGGATCAAAATCTAGATCCTCCAATATCAATAAATGTGATGGGTTAGAAAAATATATTCAAATCTCTGATATGTGGAACAAATTATGTATCAACATCAATTCTAGAGGAAGTTCTAAACATTAATCTACTTTCTCCACCCACTCCACTACCTCAAAAGGTCCCATAAAATGATGAGAAAGATTCTATTTTCCCCCAATCCATGAATGAACTATATGACATAAAATTTTAAGAACACCTTATCACAAATAAAGAACTCCAATGGTATATAATGATGATACTCATAAAATTTATACCAACTCTGTTCTTTCATCATTCTATGAAAAATCTACTGAATCTTTTCTATCATCTATTGGGAAAAGATCAGTCTGAACAAGGAGGTTTATCCAATCTATAACCAGAACAATGAATATTTTCACATCCTACCATATAAGGCCCCAATAGGATCCATTCTAATCATAAATTGGTAACTATTTTTATAATAAAAATCAACCAATCCCAAATGGTTATCGCAAGCTTGACCAAAATTGAGCACGCAAGAAAAAATAATATACTCAAGAATATGTATAGATCTATCTATTTAAACATACATCTATGGATGGTATTCCATACTCAAACTAAATTTATATCCTAGTGCTTCTTTAATTCCTCTCAAAAAGAGGGAAGTAATATGACGATCTCTATCAGAGTCTATAAAATATAAAACATTGTGCAAACAAACAATATATTTCACATAGATATTTTAAAACTACTCAACCTTGGTTATGTCAGAAATGGATATAAAGTGAACTGATTTAGTCAGCCTATCAATCACCGCCCATACCACATTCATCTTTCTCTTCATATGTGGAAACCCAACCACAAAGTCCATAAGAATATCTTCTGACTTCCAAGTTAACACTTGAAGCGGTTGAGGAAAACCCAAAGGTCTTTGGTTCTTAGCCTTTAATTGTTGGAAAGGATAACAATGAGAGACAAAATCAGTAATGTCTTATCTCATACCGAGCCACCAAAAATGACACTACATATGATAAAAAATATTTATGTTTCCTAGGTGCGAATCACATAAGAAATTATAAAAACCCCCCAGTATAAGTTTACTCATAGATAATGACACAAAAAACTAATTCCAAAATGATAGAATACCCAGATGGATAATTTACACTCATTAGTGGTCACCCCATCATAAAGAGAGTCTCTAATACCACATAACTCGGCATTAAGCTACTGCTTCTAAAGAATCATCTTGAGAAGAGAATAGGATGACTGAACAATATCCAAGACAACCTTGACCCATGTTTCGAAAAATCCTATATGCATCTGTGAAAAAGTTCTATCAAGTTTCACTCTTCTGACGATTCTTTCATGTCCTAGGTCTATATTTTCTACTCAAGGAATCTGCGATGACATTCCCTTTCCTTGAGGTATAAGAAATATTAAAATAAGAATATTAATGGTACTCCACCCAACGCCTCTGGAGGAGATTAAAATCTTTTTGAAATAAGATATAAATAATGATATGGTGTTGGAATACATGGTAAAACATTCTCCTAAAAGGTAATTATGCTAACTATTAAGTGTATACATAACTGATTCATGTTCAGGTTCATGGGTTAGATAATTATTCTCATGTGGCCTAAGATACTGAGATCCATAGGCTACCACGTGATCTTACTTCATTATATTACATCCCAAATATATAACTGATGCATTGTAGAAGACCATATATCCCTTATCAGCATCTAGAATATTTAATAATGGTGCATAAGTAAAATGAAACTTTATCTCAATGAAGCAATGCTGACATTTCTCATCCCAAGAAAACTTCACACCCTTCAAAGAGAGAACATTCATCACAGAAGCCAACTTTGAGAAACCCATTATGGACCAATGGTAATACCCCACTAACCCCAATAATATATGAATATCAAAAACATTTCATGGTTTCTCCCGTCTTATAATAGATTTAACCTTCTTAGGATCAACATATGTACCATGTTCTAACACCATGTTTCCCAAGAAAATAACTTCCGAAATCCACAAATCACATTTCTATTTCTTGGAATAATGTTGGTGATTCCTAAAAAATTCTAAAACTTCATTTAGATGATGTATGTGACCCACCTTATACTTAAAATAAAATAGTATTTCATCTAAAAAATACTACCATGAATAAATCATGATACTTGTGTAATATCATTACCATGAAATCCATATAGATTTTAGGATCATTGGTTAGACCGAATGGCATGAGAAGGTACTCATAATGGACATAACTTCTCCTAAAGGCAATTTTATGATTGTAAAATAATTTTATTCTCAATTGGTGATAATAAGATTAGAGATTGATCTATGAAAACCACTTCTCCCCTTTCAAATGGTCAAAAAAAAATCATCAATCTGTGGAAAAAAATACTTGTTCATTACTGTAACTCATTTGAGTTTCTAGTAATGAACACCTAGGTGAAGTGTACCATTATCTTTCTTAGTAAATATAATAGGTTCTTCCTAAGGTGACACACTCAGGCATATAATTCCTTTATATAATAGATCATCTAATTGAGTCTCCAACTCTTTCATTTTAGCTGGTTCCATGTGGTAAGAAGGAATAGATACCAGTTGAGTACTAAGTACTAAATCAATAGAGAATTATGCCTCTCTTAGTAGTCGAAAACCAAAAAAATAAAAAGAAAAAACATCAGGTTACTAGATGAAAACTGGAGGGAGATCAACACTAAACAATTACCACCCTAGATCAAAATAAAAGACTCATATCACTTTCCTAAAAATGGGATAAGAAATTCCGAATCTACTCAACATTGGGTAACATTCTCCCTGGAAGATACAGAACACTCCAGTGGGTGAAGTATAGGAGAACCATCATAGATAATTGTCAATTAAAGCCTAATTATCAATAATCCAATCCATTCCAAAGATGAAATTAGTAGGTTTCATGTCAAGAACTAGAAAATACCTAACAATCATGATATACAATAAAGATAAAACACTAACAGGATAATAGAGACCCTTCTCACTCTTTATTTCGAGGGGTATAATACTATCAATCACATAATACAAAAGATTCTTAGGATGTTTTAATAGGTTAAAAATATGGGGAAATATAAATGGATAATATTTACCAGTATCAAATAAATCCATCACTAAAGATGAATCTACAGAGATGGTACCTATCACAACTAAAAAACTTGTATCAACTTCCTCCGGAGACTCTTCCACTACATAAAGAAGATTCATTCCAGATGCTTATGGATATAACCCCTTTAATCGTGAGGCATTTAATTACAAAACATTACTTTTTGGTGATGACGATCCTACATCACTAAGTGGATCATAGAATATATGAAAAAACATTTTCAAGTGTCATGAACATATATAAGAGATGAATATCTTGGGTTCCTCTGTGAAAACCCATTTTGAATGCCCATGATTTCCATAATGTGAGAAAGTTAAAGGGCCTCTACTAGGAACTGTAAAAGGTATAGAAGAACCCTGCTATCAAGATACACCAAGTGAATCATCATTCTTTCTCTTTCCCTTGAAGAAACTCACAGAACTAACACTGGGAAAAAAAGGAACCCCGATCAACATTGCCTTACCTACCAGGTCAAGCTCAAACATCAATACCCTATCTAGAACCTTATAATAAGAGGATAAATTGAACTAGAAAAACTAATAATGAATATCATATCAAAGACCCATATTGATCTATCGAGTCTTCATATTATCATTTGATCTAATATTAGGTTTAAAGTGTACTAGCTTGTAAAATCAGTTTGCATATTCTATCACAGTCCCGTAAACCTTCTTGAGTTTGAAAAACTCTATAGCCTTAGCTAGAACTATAGACTCTAGATAGAACTATTTGTTGAAAATAACTTTAAATTCATTCAACTCTAAACCCTCATGCATCTTCACTATCACCATTATATACCATAGTCTCCAGATAGGTCCCTCTAACTTAACAGTATCACACATTACTTTAATACCTTCAGAAGTTTCCAAAAAATTAAAAAGAAGATATATCTTTCTCAAAAAATCCTCAGCCTCCTAAGGATCATTTGATCCATCAAATATTGGTGGATTCTGGGGAAGGAACTCCTTAGAACAATTATAGAGTTCATCCGTTTGAGGTTCCATAACTGGATCCTAAATAGGAATGGGTGTAGGTGCCTATCCTAGAACATCGAAAAAATACACAAAAATACTAATAAAATTTTGATCCATGGGAGAATCATCTCGCTATGGTTTTTCAGAATATTCATCCTTGATCATATTGGGACATATTCTTTGAGTAATGATGCTACAAAACATCAAAAACAATGTTAAATATGTTAATAGATTACTTATATAAATAACTCAAATAAGAGAAACTAGAGAATTAAACCCATTAGATAGATATCAAGATTTGGATTTCAACCTACCCAATTAAAAATGAGGGAAAAGACTGGAATTATTCTTCAATATTCATTTCCCAAAATACTCATGGTAACATAATTCACTTTATAATGATAGATATCCACAAAATCACTCGTAAATACCTCCTAAGTCCCAAAAAGATATAGAAGTTGTAGAATAACATCAATGAAAGATACTCAACCTCGTCACTAATACCACTTTTTTATGAACCATCCGAGATAACCTGGTAGCCTAATAACCAAGACAACACTAACATGGCCTGAAGGGAATTCTAGATCCCCACATACTATCGACTAGCACTTATCATCATATAAGATAAAGAGTGAACAAATTTTACACATACACAGTGGAAGAGAAAAGAGACAAGTAAGTATGATCAACACCCCAAAAGTATAAATTAATAGAAACCAAATAGGTATATCAAAACCAAAGATAGTACATCATAAATGTACTAATAAGAAAAACAAACATCTAAATATAACACCACTTCAAGCCCCAATGGATCAAGAACATCCACCTCTTCCAAGAGGCGCTTTCCCTTTACTTAGACCTGGCAGAAGGGAATCTAAAAACCCCCAAAGGAAAAGGTAGCATGTGATCTCAAAATCCTAGAATGGTCTCACAATGTTTTCTATAAAAAGAATCCATAAAAATAAACAAATTCCTAATTTCAATTTTAAATAAAACTAGGCATGTAATTTCTATTTCATTTTTAAAGAAAAACATTATTTCATTCAATATGATGGAAAATATCTCAAACATGACTTAAAAAACATTTAATATAAATCAACTAATATGAATAAATAACTTTTATAATAAGTGAATTATATATATATACACATCAAAATAATCATTATAAGCACCATGGTCATTGAACCTGTGGCATGATTGTTCCCGTTTATAGGATCCTAAAAATATCATATCAGTGATTATAGAATATGTGTACACACACCCCTCAGGATCATGCCAAATAAGAATCATGAACATCCCATCTGAGATAAGATCTTCAAAAATAGGATTTTGTTAGAGTTTTCATCATCAATTCATCTCTAGGGAATTACCATCCTAGCATGATTGTCCCAAATAATCCACTAACTACGTAGGATTTCATGTTCTAAATAAATCAATAGAAAAAGGGTATATAATTTCATTTTAAGTCAATCATCATTTATTGTTCAATTTCCCAATTTTCCTCTCCAAAATTCCAACTCACTTTCAAAACAAGAACATGAGTTTTTCATAAATTCATGCATTTTTTATACGAAACTAATCATAGGATTTTAATAATTCAATTTAAACTATTTTCTTAAAATATTTCTCAAATCAATTCCTTAATTCCATCAATTTCAAAAATACACCCAAATTACACTTCCATTAGAATTGGGGGTTTTTCCCAAAATTCCATGCCAATTCATGTTACGATTCCAATTCATCTCAAATAAAATTTTTATAAATCAGGGGAACGAAATATAAATGAAAACAAGAAAAATAAGGTTTAATTATATGTTGCAACTTCAACAGAACCACCTACCTTTATCATGGAGATCGCAATGCACAACACGCACAATGAGATTTGAAAAAGAAGAATGAGGGAAACCGAGATCTAGTAACACAACCAATAATGAAGATTCAATAACACAAATTTTAGATCCATCAATCCCAATATAATTTATTAAACTCCAAAGAGGAAATAAAGATTTAGAATGTAAGTGAAAAGAAGATAACTTACCCAAAGAGATGCACCACAACTAACTAGCTGTTCAATCACCGAATAGATTATATGGAGGGATTAAGGAACTAAAAAATTTCCAATAGATAGCTCTATATTGAGAGGGAAATGATATAGGTCAAAACAAAAGGGAATCAGCCAAGATTCTTGGTTTAAAATAAATAGTTAGGGGAATACATGATGTGTATTCCTTTCACAACGTGTAATCCTATGAAGTGAAATGATTCCAAAAAACTTGTCACCTTTTGTTTAAAAACTTATTTAACCATTTCATGTCAAGAACCAAATTCATGACATCTTCTATAAGGAAATTACATAATGTGTAACCATTTATAAGATGTATACATTCCTAGAATATTTTTCTTCACCTAGTTCCCTACAAAAAATCCCAAAACAAAAAAGAAGTAATCCAAAATAAAGGAGAAGGCATACTATAGGAGGTAACAAAGTATTAAAAAAAATATAGCTCTAAATCTCAAAATGTGAGAAGGATTAGGATGGTATTTCCTGATCTATGATATGTGGAAATCATCACGAATTCCTATCAAACAAACTAAAAATTCAAATCAATAATAAACTTTCCCAAGTTGTTCAATGAACATAAACTATCGAACATATCCCAAAGACAAATTTACCTATTTTCCAAGACAACAGTGACCCAAACGAGGATAAAATTTCAAGAATACCCAATCACCTTTGTAAAAATATGAAGGATGAAACTATTGATATATATAATGTTTCTATCATCTTTGAACTGTAACCAGATGATGATGTATAACCTTAATCCTCAAATATGTCTCATGAACCAAACTTAGCCCCACCAAATAAGCTTCACACAACTCTTCCCAAGAAAGAGGTGATCTGCATGAGATACCATACAAATTTTTAAGAGGAGACATTATGATTGATGTTTGATAATTTTTGTTATAAGAAAAATCAACCTGTCTTAGTTGGATATACCAAAATCCCCCAAAATCTAAGATATAGGCATGGAGAATATCCTCTAAAATCTAAATATAATTCTCCATATGACCATATGTATGTGGATGATAAGATATACTCAATCTAATGTAGGTCCCAATCACCTCTTGGAGGCTTCTCCAGAACCTCAATGTAAACCTAGGATCCCCATATGAGACAATGGTAGAAGGAACCCCATGTAACCTCACAATTTCCAACACATATATCTCATCGAGATCATCAAATTTAGTGGTATCCCTAATTGAAATGAAATAAGATGACTTTTTCAACCGATCAATCATTAAATAGATAGTAATATTTACTCTAGGAGTCCATTGTAATCTAACAACAATTTCAATGGATACATTGTACCATTTACAAACTAGTACTAGATGAAATTGAGAAAAAATCCCTATAAGGTTACACTCTTCCTTCTATTCCTGAATAGAATATGGTGAAACTTTCTTTCTAAGAGTGTCTCCAATGAATTTTTCATCCCCTCGGGTGTAGGCAATATAGAATTCAAACATATAAAGGTATTCCATCCATATTCTTTGTGATAGATTCAATTCATTATGATTAAAGATTTAGATCAAACTCTTATAGTTAGAAAATATTGTAAACCTATCCCCCAAAAGGTTGTTCTGCCAACACTTAAGTGAATTCATAATCGCGACAAGCTCTAAATCATTAGTGGGGTAATTCTTCTTATGTAGTGGATGTTGATGACAACTGTAATCTAAAACATAATTATCCTACATGAGAACACAACCCAAAGAAGTTACATAAGAATCATAGAAAACCACACACCCCTTATAGGGATCTGGTAAGATCAAAACATGATCCTATTTTAGAATTAATTTTAGCTCATTGAAATACCAATGAGAATTTTCATCCCATAAGATTTTCACTCCTTTCCTGATAAGAGTATTCAAAGTTGAAACAAAATTTTATAAATCCTTAATGAGATTTCAGTATTATCCAGAAAGACCAAAGAATCTCTAAATCTAAAATAAATTATATGGATCTTACCTTGACAAGACAACCTTCCCCTTCTTAATATTAATATATACTCCATGCTTAGAAATCACATAACCTTATAACTTCACTTCCTGGGTCCAAAAATTCCATTTAGAAATATTTCCATAAAAATGGTTAATCCTTAGGATATCAAGAACTAGACCCAAATGGTGCTCAGTCTCAAATTCATATATCAATTAAACCAAAAATCATCCACAAAATCTACCACAAAAGTGTTGAGATACCGATGGAAACTCTGATTCATCGAATCCCTAAAAACTGAAGGAGTGTCTTTCAAACCAAATGGAATCATAAGATATTTTAAATGACCTTAAATTATCCTGAAAGCCTCATTCGGTATACCAGGCTCCTGAAATCTAAGCTGATGATAACCTGGAAAAAGATCAATCTTCAAAAACAACTTTTCCCCCTTTAATAAATCAAAAAAATTATTGACATGAGAAAATTTATACTAACTTTTAACTTTAACTCGATGCAACTTCTAATAGTCCTCATACAATTAGAGTGAACCATCTACCTTCTTGGAAAATAGAACCAGGGATTCCAATGGAGAAATAGCAGGGTGGGAAAAACCCTTTTCTATCAGGTCATCCAACTGAATATTGATCTCTTTCAGCTCCACTGGTTTCATATGATATGAAGGTATCAAAATAAGCTGCATACCTGGCATCAATGTAATCATAAAATCCACATCCTTCTTTGGAGGAATCCTGGAAAAATCATTTGGGAAAATGTTAAGAAAATCCCAAACAATAGTTGGAAGATCAATAAAATAAGAAACATCATTCTAATCAACTTCTATAGTAGATAAAAAATTTCTTAGCATTTGGCAGGATGGTACTGCACAACTAGATATTTGATCCCACTCTCATTGTAACACTTGTGAGCTCCCATCGGTCATAAAAAACGAGACCTAATGATGATAACAATCAACCTCATTATGGTGATAAACAATCAAATCCATCCTCATGACGATTTCAAATATATCTAGATCAATAATGAGAAAATCCTTGACTAACTCCACATCAACAATATATAGTGAATAAGAAGGACACTAAAACCCACACTCTTTCCTTTTACCAAATGTTTTCTCTAACTCCATGAAAAAGTACATGAGATCCATTGAAAGGTTAACCATATCAACAAAATGAATAGATATAAACGAGTGGGAAGCACCAGTATAAAATAAAGAAATTTCCACTAAAGATAAAATAAAGATTATAAGGACCCAGCCTTAAACATTTCTTAATATTGAGTTATTACAAGATTACACATTGAGGATATTTTCAGGTTTATAGTTTTAAAGAATTAGATCATAAAACATGCATTACATTCCACATTTAAACAAAGTGGATACATAAAAGATAGTATTCATTTTTCCCATCAACAGAAACATATTTAAAATAAAACATGGATTCTTTCTTGACACTTCCTTGACACTATCATCATATCATGTACCTTTCCCTTGACCGGTGAAAAACATTTCAAAAAACTTGGGATGAGCATAAAAAGCTCAGTAAGGGATATAAAAATATGGAAAGGAAACATGAGTACATATATACATAAGAATGAAATCATACTTTACTCATAAAAAATAAGCACTTTAACATACCTCATCAAATAATGAATAAATCATAGAAATCATAAGACATAAAGGTAACTTGAGGCATTCATAACATTCTTACGTAGGGAGTAACCCTCTTGGTTACGTTTGGAATACCCATCACAGTATATTCCATAAATCTCTTCGGAGAAACCTCAACGTTTAACCCCTTCACGTTACCCAATGAATTAGAGAGCAATATCGGGCTCATCCACCCTTAGTTTATCACAGAACCACCCATCTTCATAATAATTCCCAAGAACCATAACATAATCGTATCACATAAACATACATAAAGGAAACATAAAATTTCCAAATTTCAATCACAAGATATCAATACAACACATTGATATAATAGAAACATTATGAAAACCATTTTCAATACCAACATAAAAGAAAAGTAAAACATGGTATTTATTTTTCTTTTAAAAATGGTATGGCTTATAGAGGAAGCCGAAACTCAAATAATGGTCACGACGGCGGAGAAGTCGTTGTCGCCGCATACGTACGACAAAAACATTACCTTTTGTCGTTTAGTAAAAAGCTTCATATAAAAAGGATTCCTTTTGGATAAACATAAAAGTAAAAGGGGTTTATACACTGTATAAAATAAGGTTGTGTATAAAACAAAATATGCCTCAATGAAAGGAGATTGAGACGAAGTCCCATACCTCGGGTCTGACTTGACTCGATCGTTATTTAACCTCCTAAACAATAAAATTGAGTTAATTTCTACTTGATTAAGAACCTTTTTCAATTTAATTATTACTTTTATATCACTTATTACCATGTTATAAACATTATGTAATCATTTAAGTTAATACTGTTTGTTTTGTTGATATTTGGTTCTTAAGTCGAAAGTGGACTTCTTACAATTACATGTTGTTCATGTGGTAAAATATTCATTATATCCAGAATGATATTCATGATTTGGATATCATATATATCATATATATCCAGAATATACATGTATTTATAATATTACATAATCATTTAGAGGTATGAAAGGAAATGCACCATTCATGGAGACGGTAAGCCGTATGTACGCATGAAGGCTACTTTCATTTCTATGTCATATTAATGGAATTAAAACTAAATGATAGGTATGTATATTTTAATTCCAGAATTATATTCATCATTTATATGTAACATACATCATATATAATAACTTTAAATCCATCCTTTATACATCCCACATATGACATTAACGAATCAAATCACTTTGAGGGGGCGGTAGTCCGCACTTCCTAAAATGAAGATATCGCGTATACCCATAATGGAAACCATAAAGGGGTGCGATAAATGAAAAATACAGAAGCTTAAGTAAAACATAAACATATTATATATCATATATAAGTATAGTTACATCTTAATTTCCACCTTTAAAGGTGTTATATGAGTGTTTAACAATCATCGTTTTGTGAGGCAGAAATTCGCCATCCACAGAAACAGTATGTTCTTTAACCATTAGATGTAGGTGTGTGTAAGTGTAGCTCGAATCCATCTTATAAAAAAATCCTAGTATATGGAAGATACTGTGGTTGTTACAAAATAAATGAATAAAAAGAGTTTAGGAGGTTGGAGAAGCAAAATAAAACATAAGAACACAAGAGAAGACACTACCTTCAAATCGGGTAACTCTTTTTGATTTGAGATCAAAGGATTACTTGGGAAGACTTCTGCCCAAATTGAGGATTATAGTAGTTATATAGGGATGTGTAGAGAGAAAATGGGCAGGGTTTGGCCGAGCCAAAGGCTTTGTATGTGTGGTTAAGGCGGTATAGGTGGAGGCCTTTTATAAGAGGAGAGGAGGGGCACTCTTGGAAAGTAAAGAAATGTTACTTTATTTTAAAATGAGTTTCGGATTTAAAAGGTCCCAAATTGATATAATTATAGGATAAGGTGATAAGGGTTCTAAATATACCCATCCAATAGGTTTTTTACAAGTTTAGGTCTTAGATTTTACATTATCTTTTCATTTTATTTAAATCATTAAATAATGAGGTCATCGCTGCATCATCATGGTGTCCTAAATAATTTAATTTATTTAATGTCTAAAAATTATAAAAAAAATACTATGATGTAGGAAATATTTTTATATTTCCAATTACTATTTATAGTAAAAAAGATGACTTGTATAACCCTAAGTAATTTTTTTTAGTAAAACAACTCATGTTTGTGTCATTTTTACTTTAACATTAAATTAAAAGATATTAATGTTATTTTCCTACCAAAGAGGATCCATGGGGTCCCCAAGATGACCCATGGATTGTCTTGGTCGGCCATGACACATCCAATAAGGGTAGTACATGTGTCAAGTTCATTTCATATTATTAAAACATTATTCTTACCTTAAATTACACTAATTACCTCTAATCGCGATTAATAAACTTAAAAGTTACTATTCAGCAAAAAATTATTTTAATCCCATTGAACCACATTTTACTTCTTAATGACAACCATGTATGTCGGATTTTTGAAATTCAAAACACAGAGGTGGTAAAATTTCATTTTAACGAAAAATCAGTTTTTTAAGTACCACTTAGTGGTTTCACTATTCATCAAAAATTGATGTTTTTCAGAAAAAACCAAAACTTCACCCTAAGATATATTTGATATTCCGAATTCAAAAATGATGTCTATTTTAAAAAATAAAAAACATATAAGTTACGTTAATTAATTTAATAATTAATTCCTGCTGTCAGAGCAAATAGCGTGTTTTTATGAAACAATAAGTATCAAAAGATTGACACTAGTTTAAGTCCAATTTCAATGTGAAATTAATTCCAATGACCACCATTGGATTAAATGGTAAAAATATATTCTAATTTCACTTTAAAACCAATTAAAAAGATAATATAACCATATAATTAAATTAGATGAAAAAGCTGTTTTGATGTAAAATGCAGTATTTTTCACTATTCATTAAAAAAATGAACATTGTCAGAAAAATACCAAAAAATTATCCATTGTAAATTTCAATGTCCCAATCATAAATAATAAGCTTATTTTGACAAATAGAGATTATTAAATTGTCAAAAGTTTGATTTAAAAATGGTTTTCCATCAAAGGCAGTAAAACAATCTTTTAAGAATATTAGTGTATTCCATGCTTAAGATTGGATCTATTCTCATTTTAAGCCTCTAAAACACTATCTAGTTCATAAATAGACATAGATAAGAATATATATTATTCATTAATTACTTGGGATGTTACATCCTTCCCCCCTTTAGAAAATTTCATCACTTCAATTTATTTACTTATCGAATAAGTGGGGGTATTTAGCCCTCATTGCATTTTCAGATTCCCATGTTGCCTCTTCAATCATGTGGTTTTTCCACAAAACCTTTACCTGATGAATCAAATTATTCCGTAACACTTTCTCCATATGGTCAAGAATCTGGACTGGTTGTTCCTCATAAGATAGGTTCTCTTCCAACTGAACTACCTCTGGACTCAAAACATGAGATGGATCTGGCATATACTTTCTCAACATCGAAACATGAAAATTATTGTGTTCCTGAGATAAACTCGGAGGTAAATCCACTCAGTAAGAAACTGATCCAAATATATCTAGAATTTCATATGGTCCAATGAACCTTGGACTCAGCTTTCTTTTCTTACCAAATTGCATCACACTTTTCCATGGCGAGACTTTGAGAAAAACATGATCACCTACCTCAAAAGAGAGATCCTTCCTCCTGTTGTCCGCATAACTCTTCTGCCTGCTCTGAGCTGTTATCATGTGTTTCTGTATCAACTGAACTTTTTCTGCCAACTCTTCTACCAATTCTGGTCCCATCGACTTCCTTTCACCCACTTCATCCCAAAAGATGGAGTTCGACACCGCTTCCCATATAATGCCTCAAATGGTGCCATCTGTATACTGGAATGAAAACTGTTATTATATGAAAACTCAACCAAAGAAAGATGTTAGTCCCAACTTCCCTGATAATCCATTGAACAAGCACATAGCATATCTTCCAAAGTCTGAATTGTTCGTTCTGACTGCCCATCTGATTGGGGATGAAAAGCTGTACTAAAATTTAATTCAGAACCCAATGACTTCTGAAGGCCTTTCCAAAAGTTAGAAGTGAACCTGGGATCACAGTCAGATATAATGGAGAGGGGAACTCCATGCAACCTGACTATATCTTTAAGATACAATCGAGAAAGTTGATCTAGGGAAAAAGTATCTCGTATCGCAAGGAAATGAGCAGATATAGTCAAGCGATCAACAATAACCTAGATTGCATTATTACCTCGAGGTGTCTTCGGCAATCCCACAACGAAGTCCATGGATATATTCTACCATTTCCACTCTGGCACTAGTAAAGGCTGAAGCATCCCTTTCGGTAACTGCCGCTCTACTTTAACCTATTGACAAGTCAAACACTTCACCGTAAAATCAGCAATATCTCTTTTCATTCCATCCCACCAGTAATACTCCCACAGATCTCTGTACATCTTAGTACTGCCAGGATGAACGGAAAACATAGAACGATGAGATTCACATAAAAACTCTCTCTTCAACTGTGAATCACAAGGCACACACAATCTCTTCCCAAATATCAATACACAATCATTATCAATGATGAATTCAGGAAACTTACCCTTCTGAACTAGCTCTACCTTTTTCTGCAACTCGCTGTCTTGCTTCTATGCTTGCTTAATTCTGTCTGATAGAGAGGATTTCACTGATACCTGAAACAAAATAGAATAAAATCCTGCACCAACAACTTCTATGCCAAATTTCATCAAATCCTTAACCAAAGGATCACGTTCCAAACACAACATCGTTAATGAAGCATTACTTTTCCGACTCAAAGCATCATCCACTTTATTTGTTTTCCCCGGATGGTAATGAATTGTACAATCATAATCCTTGATTAATTCTAGCCATCTCCTCTGTCTCATGTTCAATTATTTCTGAGTGAATATATACTTTAAACTTTTGTGATCAGTATATATTTCACACTTTACTCCATACAAATGATGCCTCCAAATTTTTAAAGTGAAAACAACAGCAGCTAATTACAAATCATGTGTAGGGTAATTTACCTCATGAGTTTTCAACTGTCGTGAAGCATAAGCAATTACCTGATCATTCTGCATTAGGACACAACCAAGTCCTTTCAATGAAGCATCACTGTAGATAACAAACTCACCATTCCTAGAAGGTAGTGCCAAAACTGGAGCATTCACCAATCTTCTTTTCAGTTCCTGAAAACAATCATCACATTCTTTTGTCCAGATAAACTTAACACCCTTCCGAGTTAGCTTAGTCATTGGACTAGATAAATGTGAAAACTTTCTAACAAACCTTCGGTAATAGCCTTCCAAACCAAGGAAACTACGAAACTCTATTACATTTGTGGGTCTTGTCCATTCTTCAACAACCTTTGTTTTTGCAGGATCAATGGTTATCCCATCTTTAGAAACAATGTGACCAAGGAAAGAAATTTGTTGCAACCAAAACTCACACTTTCTGAATTTACCATACAATTTATTTTCTTTTAGGGTTTGTAAAATAACCCTTAAATGTATTTCGTGTTCCTCTTTACTTTTAGAAAACACCAAAATATCATCAATGAAAACCACCAAAAACTTATCCAAGAACTCATGGAAAATTCTATTCATTAAGTCCACGAATACAGCAGGTGAATTGGTTAGCCCAAAAGGCATTACTAAAAATTCATAATGGCCATATCTTGTACGGAACACGGTCTTCAGAATATCTTCTTCCTTTAACTTCAACTGATAGTACCCCGATCTCAGGTCAATCTTGGAAAAATATTGAGCTCCCTGGAGCTGATCAAACAAATCATCGATATGAGGAAAAAGATATTTGTTCTTAACAGTGATGTTATTCAAGGATCTATAATCAATGCAAATTCTCATAGAACCATCTTTCTTTTTAACAAATAAAATAGGAGCACCCCATGGTGATGTGATAGGTCGAATGGAACCTTTCTCTAATAAATATTGCAATTTCTCCTTCAACTCTAAAAGTTCAATTTGAGCCATTCGATAAGGGGGTTTTGAAATTGGCTTAGCATCAGGAACTAAGTCAACAGTAAATTCAACTTCCTGATCTGGTATTATTCCAGGCAACTCATTAGGAAAAACATTAGGATACTCATTTACCACTGGCACATCATTAATCTAAACAGTTCCCTTGTTTTCAAAAATGTGTGCAAGGTAACATTCATTTCCATCTTTTACAAGTTTCTCGGCCTCTTGATATGTTATCAACAGTAAGGGTTCATTCTTATACACAAACTGAAAGTCTTTCTGAAAAGAAACTTCTTTAGCTCTACAGTCAATCTTAGCACGGTAAACAGAGATCCAATCCATACCCAAGATAACATCAAACTCTACTAGAGGTAGAACAATTAGGTTTGCAAGTATGTTCTTTCCACGAATAAGGATAGGAAGATTCTTATAAATTATTTTGCCTCAACATTTCCCCCAGGTGTTTTTACCACAAGTTAAAGAGTCATTTCTTGAGATGGTATTCCCATTTTACTAGAAAAGTTTTTAGAGATGAAAGAATTTGTAGACCTCGAATCAAACAACACACTGACATAATCTGAAAAAACAAACAAAGTACCTGATACAACTTCATTTGATGGCCCGACATCTGCTGAAGTAGTTGCAAAGGATTTTACCACCCCTTTCTGCTTGTAGTCTAACTGATTCCCATCACTCAAGATCTTTTTCGGACACTCGTTTTCATAGTGACCCATCTCATTGCCCTTAAAACATTTCACTAACTGTAAATCAAATTTGGACTTACCATCACCTTGATATTTTTCAGTGCAATCATGAGCCTTATGTCCCATCTTACCACATCGGTAGCACTTTCCAGAATTCAGAATACATTCCCCAGCATACCTTTTCCCAAATTTATCACAAACTGGAAACTTAGATTTCTTACCATCAGACTTGTTTTTGAAGAATTCTTCCCTTTCTCCTGCCACCTCGGTCACTTCTTCTATTGGTTGTTATAGAACACTTGATCATCGGAAAACTCCATTTACACCTTCTCAACACATCGAACAAGCTTCTCATAACTTTTTAACTCACGAGAAGCTAATGACCTTCGATATTTTGGCTTTAATCCTGAGTAAAAATGATTGATTTTACTATCAAGGTCTCATATAAAATTTGGAGCATACCTTTCCAATCGAGTGAACCTTTCTTCATAGGAAGTCACTGAGTCTTCCTCTTGCCTCAATTCCAGGAATTGTTTTTTCTTCCTAAGTCGAACAGACATAGGAAAATACTTCTCAAGAAACATACCTTTGAATTCATCCCAGTCGAGAGCATCAATCTCATCAGTGTCCCCGATATTTTTAACCATCGACCACCACTGATCTGCTTCACCCTCCAAACGGTAAATAGAAGGACTAACCTTTTGATTGTCTGAACACCCCATGACATCGAAAATCTTCTCCAGTGATTTAATCCACCCTTCAGCTAGCATAGGGTCATATGATCCTCTGAATGATGGGGGATGTTGCCTCATGAAATGTTCTGCCACTGGCATGTTCCTCTGCGGTTGATCTGGATGATCCCGTGCATGGATACCGCCACCATTTATCGCTTGAGTCAACTATTCCATTACTGCAAAAAACTGTTCAGTTCCAATTCCGACCATCTCAGGATTCTGATTCGGAAGGTTATTTCCTTCTGTATGCCTTCCTAGCACTGCTTCCCTATTTCCTCTGTGGAAAACCATTCTGAAAAACATGTCTTAGATGAAGCAACATGGTAATCTTCAAATGCTATATCATTTCAATTTTACCATAAAAAAATATTTTTAGATAATCATTTAATAAAATTATAACTCCTAAAGTTATCTAAACCGACCTCTGATGCCAACTATAAGGCCCCAGCCTTAAACATTACTTAATCTTGAGTTATTACAAGATTACACCTTGAGGATCTTTTTAGGTTTAGAGTTTTAGAGAATTAGATCATAAAACATGCATTACATTCTACATTTAAACAAAGTGGATACATAAAAGATAGTATTCATTTTTACCATCAACAGAAACATATTTAAAATAAAACATGGATTATTTATTTACACTTCCTTAACATTATCATCATATCATGTACCTTTCCCTTGACATGTGAAAATCATTTCAAAAAACATGGGATGAGCATAAAAAGCTCAGTAAGGGATATAAAAATATGGAAAGTAAACATGAGTACATATATACATAATAATAAAATCGTACTTTACTCATAAAACATAAGCACTTTAACATACCTCATCAAATCATGAATAAATCATAGAAATCATAAGACATAAAGGTAACTTGAGGTATTCATAACATTCTTACGTAGGGAGTAACCCTCTTGGTTATGTTTGGAATACCCATCATAGTATATTACCTAAATCTCTTCGGAGAAACCTCAATGTTTAACCCCTTCGTGTTACCCAATGAATTGGAGAGATATATCGGGCTCACCCTCCCTTAGTTTATCACGGAACCACCCGTATTCATAATAATTCCCAAGAACTATAACATAATCGTATCACATAAACATACAAAAAGGAAACATAACATTTCCACATTTCAATCACAAGATATCAATACAGAACATTGATATAATAGAAACATTATGAAAACCATTTTCAATACCAAAATAAAAGAAAAGTAAAACTTGGTATTTATTTTTCTTTTGAAAAAAAGTTTTTCTTGTAGAGGAATCCGAAACTCAAATAATGGTCACAGCGGTGGATAAGTCGTTGTCGCCACATACGTACGACAAAAACATTCCCTTTTGTCGTTTAGTAAAAAGCTTCGTATAAAAAAGATTTATTTTGGATAAATGTAAAAGTCAAAGGGGTTTATACACCGTATAAAAGAAGGTTGTGTATAAAACAATATATTCCTCAATAAAAGGAGATTGAGACGAAGACCCATACCTCGGGTCCGACTTGACTCGATCATTCTTTAACCTCCTGAATAATAAACTTGAGTTAATTTATACTTGCTTAAGAAACTTTTTCAATTTCATTATTACTTTTAAAATCACTTATTACCATGTTATAAACATTATGTAATCATTTAAGTTAATAATGTTTGTTTTTTCGATATTTGGTTCTTAAGTCGAAAGTGGACTTCTTACAATTACATGTTGTTCATGTGGTCAAAGGTTCATTATATCCAGAATGATATTCATGATTTGGATATCATATATATCATATATATCCCACATATACATGTATTTATAATATTACATAATCATTTAGAGGTAAGAAATGAAATTCACCGTTCATGGAGACGGTAAGCCGTACGTACGCATGAACGCTACTTTCATTTCTATGTCATATTAATGGAATTAAAACTAAATGATCGGTATGTATATTTTAATTCCAGAATTATATTCATCATTTAGATGTAACATACATCATATATTATAACTTTAAATCCATCCTTTATACCTCCCACATATGGCATTAACGAATCAAATCACTTTGAGGGGGCGGTAGTCCGCACTTCCTAAAATGAAGATATCGCATATACCCATAATGGAAACCATAAAGGTATGCCATAAATGAAAAATACAGAAGCTTAAGTAAAACATAAACATATTATATATCATATATAAGTATATTTACATCTTAATGGCCACCTTTAAAGGTGTTATATGAGTGTTGAACAATCATTGTTTCGTGAGGCAGAAATTCACCATCCACAGAATCAGTATGTTCTTTAACCATTAGATGTAGGTGTGTGTAAGTGTAGCTCTAATCCTTCTGATAAAAACATTCTAGTATGTAGAAGATACTGGTTTTGTTACAAAATAAATGAATAAAAAGAGTTTAGGGGGTTGGAGAAGCAAAATAAAACATAAGAACACAAGAGAAGACACTACCTTCAAATTGGTAACTCTTTTTGATTTGAGCTCAAAGGCTTCCTTGGGAAGATTTCTGCCCCAAGTGAGGCTTATAGGAGTTATACAGGGATGTGGAGAGACAAAATGGGCATGGGTTGGCCGAGACAAATGCTTTGGAAGTGTGGTTAAGGTGGTAGAGGTGGCGGCCTTTTATAAGAGGAGAGGAGGGGGACTCTTGGAAAGTAAAGAAATGTTACTTTATTTTAAAATGAGTTTCGGATTTAAAATGTCCCAAATTGATATAATTCTAGGATAAGGTGATAATAGTTCTAAATATACCCATTCAATAGGTTTTTTACAAGTTTATGTCTTATATTTTACATTATCTTTTCATTTTATTGAAATCGTTAAATAATGATGTCATCTCTGCATGATCATGGTGTCATAAATTATTTAATTTATTTAATGTCTAAAAATTATATAAAAAATACTATGATGTATAAAATCTTTTTATCTTTCAAATTAATATTTTAGTCAAAAATCTAACTTGTATAACCCCAAGTAAAAATTGTTTTAGTAAAAAAACTCATGTTTGTGTCATTTTTACTTTAACATTAAATTAAAAGATATTAATGTAATTTTCCTACCAAAGTGGCTCCATGGGGTCCCCAAGTTTACCCATGGATTTTATTGGTTGGAAATGACACATCCAATAAGGGTAGGACATGTGTCAAGTTGATTTCATATTATTAAAACATTATTCTTACCTTAAATTACACTAATTACCTCTAATAGCGATTAATAAACTTAAAAGTTACTATTCAACAAAAAATTATTTTAATCCCATTGAACCAAATTTTACTTCTTAATGACAACCATGTATTTCATATTTTTGAAATTCAAAACACAGAGGTGGTAAAATTTCATTTTAATGAAAAATCAGTTTTTTAAGTACCACTTAGTGGTTTCACTATTCATCCAAAAATTGAAGTTTTTCAAAAAAACCAAAACTTCACCCTGAGATATATTTGATATTCAGAATTAAAAAATGATTTCTATTTTACAAAATTCAAAACATATAAGTTACATTAATTAATTTAATAATTAATTCCCGCTGTCAGAGTAAATAGCGTGTTTTTATGAAACAATAAGTATCAAAAGATTGACACTAGTTTAAGTACAATTTAAAAGTGAAATTAATTCCAATGACCACCGTTGGATTAAATGGTAAAAATATATTCTAATTTCACTTTAAAACCAATTAAAAAGATAATCAAGCCATATAATTAAATTAGATGAAAAATCAGTTTTGATGTAAAATGCAGTATTTTTCACAATTCATTAAAAAAATGAACATTGCCAGAAAAATACCAAAAAATTATCCATTGTAAATTTCAATGTCCGAATCATAAATAATAAGTTTATTTTGAAAAATATATCTTATAAAATTGTCAAAAGTTTGATTTAAAAATGGTTTTCCATCAAAAGGTAGTAAAACAATCTTTTAAGAATATTAGTGTATTCCATGCTTAAGATTGGATTTATTCTCATTTTAAGCCTCTAAAACACAATCTAGTTCATAAATAGACATAGATAAGAATATCTATTATTCATTACATACTTGGTATGTTACAAAGATGGTACCTATAACTATTTCTAGACCCGAATCTATCTCTTTTGAAAACTCACATACTACATGAAGGTGATTAACTCCTAAGGCCAATGGCTGGAGCCATTATTATAAAAATCATATAACTATGAAAAAGTATACTTTGGAACTAAGTATCCCTAACTATATCAAGGTGTAGACGTAGCCTGACAGAAACATTGAAAATGACCATAACATCCACAACTATTACACAAATTTATAGGTGAAGGACAATAATGTCGTATGTTCCTAACCCTACCATAATAATAACGATTTAGAGGAATTCCAAAAGCTTTAACTAGAGGTTCTAAAGAGGCTTGCTACTGAGAACCACCTCCACAACTCTTTCAATGATCTTTCCACTTTCTCATTTTCCCTATCATTCCACCAAAGTTACCAATAGGTGGAATAGAAGGTGTATAATATCCAAAATTTACTTACATATTAGTTTCTTAAATAATGATTTTATCCACTATATCTGCATAGGTATAAAGCTAAAAAATAAATACCTATTTTCTAATATATGATTTCAAACCCTAAAAATAATTCTGAGATTTCAATTCATCAATATTTTCTATATCTGGTGAAAAACAGACCAACTCTACAAATTTATTGGTTTACTCCAACACTGAACACTCCCCCTTATATAAATAGAGGAACTACAAGTAATTCACTACCATTAGTGAATCTAGAAAAAACTACTATAAGAATAGAGTCTTTAAACCCTTTCAGTCCAAACCTACATGCCTATCCTTCTGTAACATGGAATTCAACCATCACATTCTAGGAATATCAAGTATGAAAACCACACACTTCACCTTGATACTCTCAGGTGTATCCATGACGTCAAAAATTTGATCAATATTCTCAATCCATTCAAGCACCTCTTGAGGTTCATTCACACATTTAAAGGATAGTGAATTCTCACACAAGAAATCCCCTGATTGATCTTTATCTCATACAACTTCTAGATATACCTAAAAAACTATGTTATGAACTTTCATTACATTATGATATAAAACAAAAAAATTCTCTCACAATAGCTTCTATAAAATTCTGATCGATATGAGTATTTACTTAAAGAGAGAATCAACTACACCCTCCCAAGGAACTCATGGAACATGTCTCAAATTCATATGGTTGCACACTGAAACAAAAAAATGAGAAAAAAATAAAATAATCTCTAGTTAAAACCAGAAAACCCATAAAAAACAATGATTAAAATCATGAAATCAAAATAGAAGAAACATATCCCAACATTCTAGGGTAACTTTAGTATCTTCATGGAAATAGTTAGCTAGACACTCACTAAAACCTACCTCTCAAGTCTAAAAGATGCTATCACAGTCTACCAAACTTCCAAAGATAAGGAATCTTGAGGAAAATCCCTCTATGATACCAAAATAATATGAACTTGACTCAGATACCCTCTCAAACTGGAACCGTACCTGAATTTCCATTTACCCAAAGGGTGTTTCTGATCCCGAAGGGCTTGCAACTAGCACCTGGGCATCAAAAACAATCTAAGGGAATGATTTTTCTAAAAATAAAGAAGAAGAAATGGCATATATATACATGTAAAAAATGAAATAGTGGAATAAACCTAGAATATATATATTTTTCATAATAAAAAGAGAACAACGGAAGTGAAACAAATGAAAGGGTAAAAAAAATCTCCAATAGGAAAGTCCAACAGTAAAGGAAGAAAAAGTTATAAATATACTCCAACCGTCTCTATGAGATAACATCAGAAAAATCCCATCATCTCATAATCCTGATACCAAACCTAATTGATAGAAAACATCACCACCTCATTGTTCTGCCTTTCCTTTCCATTAATCGAGCAAAAAAACCAGGCCTACACACCATCGAAGGGGTACACAGGGCTTGAGCTAATAGGTTCATTAGGGTCCTACCTAGGTTTTCCTTATAAAGTGTTTGAACAATAATCTAAGCATTCTCAAATTTAAAGAAAAAAAGACATGATATACAATTTAGTACTTTCTATATCAAAATCATTGCAAAACAATTTAATTTCCCCTTTTCCCACATTTCCAAATAAATTTGGTAAATTAGTTTCAATTAATTTCATATATATCTATAAAAATTGATATATCATGTCAAAGAAAATCTTGCATCACTTTCATATCAAATACATGTTAATACAATCAAAATAGTACAAACCAAAATAGCCCAAATTGGCCAAAATCATAGGTAACATCATGCCAAGGATCACACTATGTGATGATATCTTGGCCACTAATACCTAGACATTGACAATCGTATAGACATAAAACCTTTAGAAATAAGCATCGATTATTGAGAGCATAAGAACACCCTAGAAAGTGAACCCCCTAATAGGTCTAACAAGTCACTAGAACAATAGGCCTAGGAAGAAGTGGAACACCCCAATAGTGAACCATATGATAGTAGATGATGCCTATTACTACACCTTCAACCTATGTATCCAATTCCTCTTATATGCTCTATATTTCTAACCATTTCATCATATCATGCTTTTAAAACCATTTCATAAAACCTTTTCACAATTATTTGAAAAACCTTTTTCATTTACCAAAAACTAGGGGAGAAACATATTTTATCAAAAACCCATTACCACACATACAAATCAAATAATTCAGTCCTAAATATTATTTTAATAAAAATATTTATCAGAAATTTTAGAAATGAAGTTCACCAATACATGCTAGAGACAGATCCACCTACCTCAAAACTGAAGTCACACACTCCTGCAATGAGATCTACCAACTGGAAAAAATTAATGATGAAAAATGTGGTCCTATAATCAAACTACACATATAATAATTGATTAAGTTTAAAAAAATGGTCTATGAAGAGGAAATATCACACCATACTTTAAGAACGCACACCCACCACACTACAACCAATAAAGTATTGGCCCACAGAACAATATCAAAAAATGGATCTAGAAAAGAATCAAATGAATTACCACTATAGATCAACGAATCTGATAACACAATGAAATGACACTACCGTGATCAAATGCTATGATTAAGAAGGAATAATTACTCACATAGAGAAATGATCTACAACTACCATAATGGTAAATTTCCAAACAAAATGAATAGAAATGGTTAGAGGTATCAAAAATCATTATAGAGGTTCTCTAGGTCAAGATAAAGTAGGGACGTGGCTGAATAATAAAACAAATCAGCCAAACAACACCCTAAAAACTAAACTCATGAAATTTACATGATATAATACCCCATTACACGTTGTGTAATACACCAGGTCCATATACTATGAAAACCCATCACCTTTTTATTTAAAAACAACTTTTAATATTACATAGTGATTATTCTTTCATGCTATGTATTCGCCTCATTACATGAGCCTAAAGAACATGAAAAATCATGTACTCCCATTACATGGTGTGTAAATTCCGAGAAGAATGAAAAAAAATTTCTTACATGAAAACCCAAACCACCTCAAGCATTCTATGAACTCAGGGATAAACCTGTTAAGGAATTACACATTTATATCTAGACTTAATTAATTCAAATAAATGTATATCCCTTAAATTTATGTCATTTTTCCCAAAACATTCTCTCCATCCTCAAGAGTCCCAAGATACACCCAATTAAAGATGAAAATAAGTAAAGGGAAGGTAATTACTTGAAAATGGGTAACAAGAAGTTACAAAAACAATTCATAAGTCATTTATAATGTATAGGAATCAAACATACCTAAATCTGATATATAGTGTGTCTAGTATGACTCAAAATGTGTGTTAAGTTTCAAATTGATATTTTAGTTAAAAATACATATGACATACCCAAAATTCAGAAAACACATTATGATTATTTTGATACTTTACATCAGTGATCCATAATTCATTTTCAATGTATAGAAATTAGTCATACCACAATATGATACATGGTGTGACTGGAATGAATTGAAATTAATGTTTTCAATTTAAAAATGTTTTTTAGTTAAAAGTGCATTTTACTCACTAAAAACCAAGAAAACATCATCATATTGTCTTGATACTTTATAAAAATGATACATAAGTCATTTACACATATAAAAGTCATATGGACATCAATATGACACATGGTGGGACTAGTATGACTCAAAGTACATTTTTTATAGTTTAACAATGAAATTTTAGTTAAAAACATGTTCCACACACTAAAAACCTAGTAAAAACACTTGAATTATGTTGATATTTTAAGAAAATGATCAATAAAGAAATTTTTATGTGTAGGAATCATCTTCATTCTAATCTAAAACACAGTGTGGTCGATATGAATAAAAATATTTTTTTTAAAATTGAAATTTTAGTTCAAAAAACATGTTACATACATAAAATGGAGAAAATGAACTCATATTGTTAGGATACTTTAAGAATATGATCTATAAATCATTTTTGATGAGTATTAATCAACCACACATTAATCTAACATTTTGTTCTTGGTATGACTCAAATTATATGTTTTTAGTTTAAAATTTACACTTCAGTTCAAAACACTATCACCAACATAAAACCATGAAAATTCAATCATATTGTCTTGTTACTTTAGGAAAATGATCCATAAATCCCTTATGACATGTATAAATTTACCACACATTAATCCGACATACAATGCGCCAAATTTGTGTCAAAGTGTATTTTTTAGTCTAAGACTAATATTTTATTAATTCATTATTTCATATGTATCATTAATTTATTTCATATAGTATTAAAAATATTTTTTTATACAGGTGAAATCTTTTTCTTGACCTGAGGTGGTTTGTTAAAAAATTGGTTCCATGATCACACTTTTTTTATAGGGGGTAGAGGGCCAAAGACAATAGAATAGTAATGTTTTTGAATATATTGCTGTCTGTGAAAAATTGTACATACCGATGTAATTATACAAACTAGTGTTTGAAATGATTTTAATATAGTTATTTTTCTTGTATTTTTGATTAAATTTTAATTAAAATTAAATTTTGTGTTTAATGCTATAGTGTGTTGTAATTTAGTATAAAATCTTATAGGGTATGGCCTTTATTAGCCCTAAGAATATCACTGATAAAAGGTCAATTTATCTATGCTAAAAACATGATGATAAAGAATAACCTTAATTAGCACTATAAAATAACTGATATAGGGACCACTTTTTTAGTTCTAAACTAGTACTGATATAGGAAACCATTTTTCAATTCTTTTTTATCACTGATGAAGATCCCATTTATCAGTTCTTTTTTTACATTGAAAAAAGTTGTCGGCTTTTAAAGGCACTTAGAACATCAACACCATTATAACGTTGATAAAGGAAATTTATAGCACCGATGAAGGTTTTTTATGAAGTAATGGTAGTTTTTTAAATACTCTTACGTAAAAAGACATGGTATTTTGAATTTTAAGATATAATATATTAAATATCATCTATATTTGAAATAGGGCTAGAAAAGCCTTTATGAAGGGGAGAGAAGATATGATGGAGATGAATTCTACTCATGGGGAGGTGCTTGAAAAACAACATTGAGATTTAATCAAAATATATTCAATTGAGGGGAGGATGGGATCTATCGTTTTTTCAATAGCATGGGTGGAACATCGATAAGGGAAATAAGCACATTAAATGGTCATTGAAGTGGGAGAAAATCAGGCAGCGTGTCCGTGTTATGAAGATCAATGTTACATAGGATGAAATCACAACAAAAGGACAACAATGAAACATATTTGGATAAAGATCCCTGATATTGTGGTATTTAGTCCTATAAGGGTGATGTTTTTCCTAGATGGATCTCTGAGCATGATGTTATCTTACAGAATGGTGGCATTTATCACTAAGATGATTTTTAGAGAGAAGACGGAGGGATATCAGGGAGTGTTTCTCATATAGGTTTTTCTATGCTATCATTGATATTCAAGTTTAGGTATTTACTTGAATTTTATAATTTCTAATTTATTAGTGGATATTTTTTAGAGTTTCCCCGTTGTTTTCAGTCATCTGCATTGTATTTTGTTTCCATATTGAAAAATATTATGTGATGATTTTATTCTAATTAAGTCCATGCTTCCATTTTTCATCAAGTTTCTCACAAATATTTCTCTAGGGTAATCCTTTTAAGGATCAAGAATCTCTCCAACATCATGGATTTATTATATATTTCAAATGAAAAATTTCATAAGTTTATATTTAAATGAAATCATAATTAGTAAGGAAGTGAACAAAGAAGATGAATTAAATTTCTAAGAATATATTTTTAATTGGATGTTTAAAAAATAAACCAGTTTTCCTATGTATTTAAATGAAAATATAGAGTAAATTTGTTTTAATCCTTATGAAACACTTTAAAAATGAGAAATCATTATGTGAATTAATAGGTGACTTTTGGTGATTTGGATTCATTTGAAATAGGGCGATTTCATAGTGTAAGGATAAATATATAGGATATAAAAGATTAAATCCTTATGTAAGGAATTATGTAGATAATTTTAGGATATTTCATGAGTTAAATAAATATACATTGTTGGATATATTTATTTCATATTTCATGTTAATTATAAATGGTGTGTTATGTAATGATATGGGTATTTTTTATTGGGTATATTGATTTTTGGTAGAAGTGGAATGATTGGTATTATGATATAATATTATGGTTGGTATAAGTGTTCCCCCCTGGGGCTACATGATGACATGATTTGACTTGTAAACTTGGCACGTTGAAATGGGAAAATTGAAATCTATTAATTTAAATGAGATATTTGGGTGAATGTGTTTATTTGCTTTTAATGAAATAAATGATTACATTTATATGGGGAATGGAACTATCATGACATGTGTATTGTCATGCAATATAAATGAAATGATATTATATAAATCACTACTACAGGGTGAAGAATATTGATAGGTACCCATTATCAGCCCTAACCAAAAGTCCCTATAGAGGGGGTGAGTTTATCAATACTAGATAAAAGCATTGATAAAGGGTAACTTCATTAACACTAAAAAAAGTGTTAACAAAAACACCTTATTTATCAACTCATTTTTACACAGATAAATGTTATATTTATTAGTTCTTTTATCTAGCATTGATAATAGTGACCTTTATCCGCATGTTTATTATCATTGATATAAGGTGACAGTCTTAGAAAAAATTATATATTATGAAAAATAATATTTAATATAGAAATATATATATATATATATATAACATTTTATAAAATATGATTTGTATAATAATTAATTTTCATTTACACTTAACATGCCATATATATAAAAAATGGTTTATAAGTTAATTAAAAATTAATATTAATTATTTTTTCTCATTAATATTAATTGAAATTTAATATCATTTTTTATATCAATGTCATTTTTTTAATTGAAACATATCAAAAAAATAAAATTTTAATTGTTAATTAAAAATATTAACCAAATTTGTATTTACACTGAATATGTCATACGTTAATTTTACACACATATATAAGAAATTAGTTTGATTTTATATAGAAGCACACATACATAAATAATAATTTTTATAATATTATCATTTTATATTTCTATTATAAAATCTAATTTTTAATATTTTAAGTTTTAAATTACCAAACTTTATTCATATTCATATTTATATTTAATATATAGTATTTATTACTTATATATATATATATATATTAATCTATTAATTATTATTTTTCTTATTTTTTCATCAATAATTTAATAGTATTTTGTAATTTATTAATTTATTAATTTCCATTTGTTTAATATTTATTCTAATTTTATCATTTTATAAATTTATTAGATATATTTATTGATTAACATTTTACTATTTTAATACGGTTGTAATTTACATAATTATTATATGTATTTATTTTATTTTTAATATATATTAATTTTTAATTTTTAAAATTAATATAATTAATAACTCTTATTCATTTTTTAAATATTTTTAACTATATTTAATTTGTAATTATTTTTCACAAGTTTTTTACATTCATTCATTAAATATTACTTATTCATTAATAATGTTAATTATTTTTAATTTTTGTACAATTTATTAATTTTTAATATTTATTCGTTTAATATTTTTTTAATTTATTCAATTTTAATATTATTTGTATATGTTAATTATTTAATATATTTAATATTTAAATATATTCATTTTTATATATGTGTGTGAATATATATAAATATATAATATTACCTTAAATATGCTTTATATGATACAAAATATGTATTTACACTTAAAAAGTATTATATTTAGTGAAAAATGGTTTATAAAATTGTTTAAAATTAATATTAATTAAAATTATAGACTAATTTGTAACGAGTAATAGACACTCAATAACATATTATATAAATGTCAATTTTTTCAATTAGACACACACACACAAATCAAACTTTTGTTATTTGTACAGACACATTAATTTCAAAAACACATGTACACAATTAATGCAATTTCATATATAAACACCCATAGACATAAATTTTTTATAATTTATTCAATTTTCAAAATTCATTTAATAAATTAATTTATTAGAGTATATCATTTAATATATTATGTTTTAATTGGTAAATTTTAATTATTTTTTAAATTATTATTTAATATATACTATTTCTTACTTTTAATATTTTTTTCTAATTTATTCCTTGTAGTTGGGGTTTGTCTTAGTGGTAAGCACCCCGTAATCCTATATGAGAAATGGGGGTTCAAAACCCATTGGGTGCAGGTTACTGTAGCAGCACTGTAGCAGCGGCGGTACTATGCGGTACTGTAGCAGCCGGATTACTATTCATTGAATGGCAATTGGGCCAAAAAATTAGGCGTACGGGCTATGTAATGGGATATAAGCCCACTAGGACTTCGTGCTATATAATGGGTCTCCCTCTACCCAGTTAAAAGAGGTCTTTTCTTTGCTTTAATAATAAAATGAGGCTTCAACCCCAACCTTTAAAAAAAATATATTATTTATTCCTTAATAATATTAATTATTTTCTAATATTTTTATAATTTATTCATCTTTAATTTTTACTCATTTAATATTTTTTTAATTTTATTCCTTTTTAATATTTATTTATACATATTTATTCATTAAAATTTAGTGTTTTTAATAATTTTTGATATATATAATTGATATGTATTTATTTTTATTTTAATATATATAGATTTTTACTTTTTTTAATAATATATATAATTAATGACACTATTTTTTTTGATATTTTTGAAATATTTTGAATTTTTAATCATTAAATTTCACTCTTATTAACATCCATTCATTTAATTTTATTTATAAATTAAATATATTAATTATTTTTTAACTTTTTAAAATTTACTCATTTTTAATATTTATTAGTTTAATTTTTTTTAAAAATTTACTCATCTTTAATATTTATTTATACTTATTTATTCATTAAATTTTAATTTTTTTAATATGTTTTTATTATAAAGAATTAACATGTATTCATTTTTATTTTAATATATATTCATTTTTTATTTTTTTAATAATTTATATAATAGCAAAGCTTTTTCATTTTAAATTATTACATTTCACTCATTTTTAACCTTCATGCATTTAAGATTATTTCTCCATCAATAATGTGATTTTTTTTAATTTTTTATAATTTATTCATTTAATATTTTTGTAATTTATTTTTAACTATTTTTACCAGTGCTGATAAAATATGCTTTTACCAGCGCTCAAATAAAAATTCTTGATTAAACATATCTTTATCAGTACTAAAATGAATTGAAAAAAAACCATTTTTATCATTTAAAATCAACCCTAATAGAAATCTTACTCTCGCACGCCGTTCAATCTCTCAGTGAACTCGACCTTTGTCACCACTCCCCCTCAAATTCCTTGGATGAATCAATCCTCCCAAAAAAATGTATGTGATTCTTTTTACTCCTTTTTAATTGATATTGTGTTATTTCATGTTTTATTATTCTGCTTACCTTGTAATTGATCTCTAAAACCCTAGATATGAATCCCCCTTTTCTATAATATTTTTCAATGTGTGTTGAGAAACTATTTTCCTAGATCCAATGGGTTTTCACTTTGGATCACTAGGGTTCCCTCTTATGTCAGTATTTTGGAATGTAGGGTTTCCATTCACAACAATTTGAAGGGTTTTTCTTGTGTGTGTTTGTGTATATATGTATATATGTATATATATATGTTAATTTTAATAAATGAATAATAAAGTAAAATAAATTTAAATGAATCTATGTATATTTAACTATATACCTATTATATATAAAACTAAATTTATTAAGGGTAGTGTAACTAAACTATATTATTAAAAAAATAACTATTATAATGTCATGAAACTATTTTTTGATAAAACAATAATTTTTCTATCCTTTTTTATCATAAAAAATCTTGTTTTCATTGCTTCCTTGAGTTTTCGAACAAAGTATGATTTTTTCATAAGAAAATAATTAAATTTCATAGAAGTATCAATAAATTTTTCCTTTTATTTTAAATATTTTTCACTTCTTTGAATCCTAGATTTTCGTATTTAAACACAAATATGTTTAGACACAAAAATATACATAATTGTATATTTACACCCAAATTATAATACCTTTCTTACATATCAAAATGAATATTTTTATACATAATATCATGGATATGAATAAAAAACGGATGGATTATAATCGTATATCAAAGGAGTTTGAGGATGGAGATAAATAGTTTTTCAAGATTTAAATAGAGCATGCATATGACCCTTCAGGAATCCTTTGTTAGTGTTTATGTTGTTGTTATTCAAGACGAGTTCGATGACAAGAGTTAGAAGAAAATTTTATTTTTCATAGAATATATTGAAGCTACAAATGTTGGAATAAACACATGAAAAAACTATATTTACATACAAATTGGGATAATATTTCAAGTTATGAATCATTTGATATGAATACTATTATAAACGATAATGGGCTATTGAGTGGCTCTATGAAATATTTTTTTTTATAATTATAATGATTTATTTTTTTATCTCTCTAGCATAATTATTTAAATGTTTTAATACTTTTAATTTTTAAATATAATTTGTATCTTATGTATTGATTAAAGTATGCTTAACCTTGCTAATATAGTATAATTATTTTCTTAAAATATCTTTAAATTTCATGTTTTGATTGTTCATAACATGTTCTACAAGTTTCATGAAGTGTTAATACTATAAATAACTCATTTGGGACCTTCAAATTTCATTTATTTAAAATTTTAACTATTTACATATACCCAATTTACTATTTCCCACATAGCCAAATGCTTAACTATGTAGCCAAATGAAAATCCACATAGCCAGATTGTGAACCATGTTTCCTAATTTATATATTCAATTACCTTTTGTATGTTGGCTATAACGTGAGATATATAAATCTAAATTGAGTAATTCTTATTTAAATATAAAACTAAGAATATTATATACATTTAAGTAGATGGAATAAAATTATTAATCTAACTTTATAATATTAAAAATCAGGTTATAATCACTGTATTTGTTTAGTCTGAATTATGCAGTTTTTTTAGAACTGTTTTGCTACTATTTTTAAGTGATAAATTGAGCTATTGATTTATGATTAAGGTTATTATATATTTTATAAAAATATAATTAAATTATCTAAATATATTTAAAATTAACCCAAATTTAATTCTATATTTTGGAAGGTTTAATTTAGGTATGGAATTTGATAATTCAAGCTGTTTATAAATTTCATTATTTTGGATATGTGATGTCAGTTATGTGGCTATTTTGATTATGTGAATTCAACTATGTGTTCAATTTGATTACATGAATTACACTACAATAATTTTTTAGATACCTGAATTTGATTACGTCAAATATTTTGGTTATGAGTAACTATTCTATGTAGATTTGATTACATGAAAAAATTTAGATATGTGAAAATATTTTCACATGTACATTGAAATAAATACATTAATATCATATATAAATTTACATACTTTAAAATTTATCCAAGATGATATATATTCTTAAGATAATATTGAAAACTCACATGAATGGATAACTCTTACATGATTTTTGAGTTTTTTCGATATGTTTCAAAATATAGAAATATGATCTATTTATCCCTATATTTCATATTTCCTTTTACTGTAAGTTTATTTTTAATATTTTGAATGTTTTATTTGTTATAAAAATAGTCATAAATTATTTATAAGACATGATAACATGTTATTTTTTATTTTTTATGAATAATTAAATAAGATTCACTTGGGATTAAGCGTGTGTGGATATTCACATTGAAATTTTAGAACTTGAGATATTCATTTCAAAGCTAGTAAAAATATGAAGAGTTTATATCACATAAATTCATAGAATATTCCAAGGAATTTAGTATCAATTTTTTTTATTTATTTACAACTTCATTAATTTTTTTATTAGTTATCATAATGAGATTATTAGAATAACACGTTTTTTATTATAATAGTATATCAAAGATTATTAATAGCTACTTCCATATGAATATTTTTTTATTGGAATTTAAGAAGGATAATCATGGATTTGAATGTGAATAAAATTTATATTACCAATTTATATATATAAAGGCTAATGAATGAATTGAAGAAAATTATCATGACAATACTTTATACTGTCATGCTATATAGTTTTCAACTGATTCTTAGAGATTAATTATTCAATTTATTATTGAAGTAAATTGCTTATTGGACTAGATACTGTTTCAAATCATAGAAGGGTTTGATCACTAACTAATCCAAATGGTAACATATTTATCGACAATCATTCACTGGGTTAAATTGTCTTATTCTTTTATTATGTTGTAACTGTCTATGCTATATTGTCCACAATTAATGAATCATTCATGGGGTTACACCACCCTTACAAAGTTACATATGGATTTAGTCTATCCCCTTATAAGACTTGGTTTAGTCTATCCCCTTATAAGAACGAGTTCAAGTTAAACCATAAAACAACATCGGAAAGGACCACTCCTATAAGTGTTTGGTTTTAGTCTATCCCCTTAGAAAACCGAGTTTTTCTTGAATAGTAGCGTAGAAGTGGTTTGTAATTTTTGTTTTAAATTCAAGGTTGGGTCAAGACATGTTTAATTCTAGGTTAAGTTTACACATAAAAAATAATGGTTTTGGTCTAAACACGAAAAGAAAAGTGGATGGGATTGAGATTTTAAAATTATAGGTTGGGTCATCTCTATTAAAAGGATGGGTTTTTTATTTAAACCCATAAAAGAAAAAGTAATTAGGTTAAGTATCTAGGTGTGAAAAAGGTAGATGAAAATATTTTTCTCTCGCCTTAAAAAGTGAAATACCTTAGTGGGTTCCTTACACTAGGTTGGTGTGTGAAGAGTAGAGTTGGATCATTTAGATATGACCAACTATAAAATTATTTTATTCATCTTTTAATATCTTTAATTTTATATTCTATATCTTCTCATATATAATTGTGGTCTAATTTTTAATGTTGGAACCAATTAATTTCCACTATTAAATTTTAAACACAGATTAATTTTTAAATATATAAAATTCACCCCTATTATCCATTGTTAGCACCCATTCAAGACTGAACAATTGATATCAGAGATTTGATATTTTAAAGATATATTGTGATTAATTTGATTATTTATATTAATTGTGTTACCTTTTAATACTAGTCCTTAACAACACTAAGGGAACACTATTTTTCTATGATATCCGACTTAAGGAATGGAAATTTTTTGAATACAAAATTTCCACCACATTTTAATGATAGTAAATATACTTAGTGGAGTATTTGGATGAAATATTATCTAAATATTATTGATATTATATTTAGATTAATTTTTATTAAATATTTCGTTTTACCTAAATATAATCTAATTGATTTGAAAGGAGGAGATTCTATTAAGTAGGATCTTAATTATATTGTTATTAATATCCATTGTTATTATTTTAGTACAAATATTTTTAACAAATTTTAGTTGTAGCACTGCTCCTGAAAATTAGAAAAAACCAACAAAAACTAACTTTAAAGAAGGAAATTCAAGGAATTATTTTTTGATTTAATTGTAAAAAAATTGGAAAATGGAAATATATTTTCTATCTAATAAAAAAAATACAAACACCATTTTACTAAAGGAGCGGTCACTGAAGGCAATTCAAATTTTAATTTAGATTGTTCAAATATTATTTGATAAGGTTACATGAATAAAAGACATATTAAACCCAATTGTATGAAGCTCAGAAATAAAATGAAGGAAAAAAAGAAAGGAAATAAATATGTTACTCCTTGGAGTGATTAAAAATTATATTCAATAATATGAAAGTAAAAAAAGAAACTGGTAATGTTAGATTTATGGAAAGATTTTTAAAGGTAATATATTCATATATAAATTATTTTTCAAGTGATCTTGGTTAAAGTTCTACTAAATGATAAATATATTTAAAAAAATTTGAATAAAGAATAGTGATTTTAATTCTGATTCTCATGATTCTATCAATTCAATAAATGATGAGCCCGATATTGAAGATTTTAAGGAAATTTCAGATTAATATATAAATAAAATAAAAGAAATGACTTTTAAAAATTCATTACTCAAATAAAAATATAATAGGGTTCATGAAAATAAAAGTAACATATCTTTTAAGTTAAATAATGTTGATATATAAATTTTAAAGCTTAAAAAAGAGTATGAGATGTTAAATGAAAATCATAGAAACACATATTCTTCCACACATGAAGTATTTTTTGATGATTTTTAATTTTTTCAAAATGAAAATGAAAGTCCAAAGAATTAATTAGATAAAGATAGAAATAAAAGTGTATTTTGAAAAGCTAAATTCATAATAAATGTGCATAAAATGTTAATATTAGGAATAATACTTATTTCATTAAATGTGATGATAAACAGAATAGACATGGTTTTGATTATTTTGTTCCCACTATGTTTAAAAAAAATTTTAAATTGAAATTTTTCTAGAATTTATTCAGTCGATTTCATTTAAGTTGGATCTTATGGTCATTATGATTGTGATTTTCCATTGAATTTCACTAAATATTTTATTCATAAAAAAATTCATATCCAAATCCAATTTCAAGAACAAACTATATAAACCTTATATGATTTGGGCACCTAAAGGTAAGTATTTTAATTCATGTAAAATTAAGTTATTTATTTTACCTTGGTAATATGTGTTTTCTGATTTTTATATTCAATATGAATGTCATTATAATTGTATTCTAGAAATATTTGGATTAGAATTATAAGCTTTATTATTTCATTTTGGATAATATTGAATACCTTGTATCATTTTAGGATGGTACGATGTTCTTCAACATTTAACTTTTTTTTGGACAATAAACATGAGTAACATTGTGTTTATATTCCATGCTCTTGAATTTGAATTTTCATATGGATAGAGAGTATGATATTTCAATTTTAAGTTTTGGTTTACTGGAATGTTATTATCAGTTGGTTACTTTCAAAATTCTTTGAATATCTTAAAACTTGTTTTGTTGCTCTTGGTGATATTAATGTATGTTTCTGGAGGAGTTTTGACTGTTGGAATTAAAATATGTTTATACTGATTTGATAGTGTCATTTTGAAATTAGAGCCTCTATGTAGTGGGAGTTACTCTTATTATTAATTCTGAATTCATCTCGGATATTTCAGTTATTTAAACCTATTATAAAATTTTTATATGTGTAGTTCTCAAAACATTAAATCTGCATTAAATACCAAATATGTTCATATTTTATTTTTAAAATTTTAAAATATATATGAATTGGTTTGGTTTTTCTAGAAATAAGGAAGATGAAATTAAGGGGAATAAATTATTATTTCTTATTTTTAAATTTATTTCATAATTTTTTACAATTTAAACATTCAATTTTTATATTTTTAATTAAATTTTTGATCTATTTTTTAAATTGTGAAGTCATTTAAAGTGTAGAATATATTTTCAAGATTCAAATATGTATATTTTTTTTGAAAATTTTAAATCTAGTCTATCTTATTAAATGTAAGTTCTTAAAAGGCATTTTCATTATTTTAATTGAATCTAGAATTCAATTTTCATATAAACTTTTCTTTTAATTCAAGATATGGTAGCTGGAATTCCAGTGGAGCTTTCTATTTTAAAATCAAATGTATTTAATTGATATATATATAACGAATCAATTAAGTGAAATACAACCTTATTTCAATTTTGAAATTATCCTAGAAAATTATTATTTTATTATTTCTATTTCAAGCACATTGGAATCCGTTTTTTATTTTTGTATGGGCATGATGAGATCTTAAATATGTACTTTAGTTGATAGTATGACAAATAAAAGGGAATTTTAAGTGTTTAATTTTTAAATATAATTATCTATTCATGATTAACATGTTAATTTTTCAATTTATAATATCCATTTTAAACATTTTAAGCAAAAAAATCACATTTCATATTTAATGCTCAAATTTAGTAAAAAATTTAGTTAAAATTTTATAATCTACATGAAATATATAGTAATCTAGAGCTTATTTTTATTTTACAATTTTTAATTTTTTAAACATTTAGTTATTATTTTAAAACATATCATAGATATTAGTTGACTTTTACTAATTGATTAAACATTTAGTTTATATAAAATATTATTTTATGGATTATCATTATTTTTCATAAACATTTTATAAAATTTAATCACAATATACAAAACAATATTCTAAAAATGCAATGAATAATAGTGGTTCTTTGACACATGTTTTAAAATATGATAGTTTTGAAAAGTTTTATATAATATTTATATTTATTTTCTTGTCATTTTGTCTTGAAAAACCTTCTTATAAAATAAAATGTGTATTTATTTTTGAACAAGGAGATTCAAATCCATTTCATAGCTGGGGAATATGAAGTACACATTTGTTTTGGTTGGGACCCCCTTGGGAGTCGAACATTAACCATTCACACATTTCGAAGTTTAGGGTGCACCTGAGTGGTAGACCATATGATCTTTCATTCAACAAACATGGGATTAAACTAGATAGGGGAGTATTTTTGAATTACTATAGTAGTAATGTAATGGTTTTTTAATTGTGACACTATTAAACCTAATTGGGCTTTTGATCCACCTAATTGGGCCTTTTAGAAACGTGGACTTTTGGAAATCAATGGCCAATGGGTCACATAGCCTCTGGGATAAGAAATAAAGGACTACAGGCTACAAGTAAGGCCTTAGGGATTCATGTTAATGTAGTTCCAAACTGGTGGAGAGTGTAAAGATTCAATTGAGGTCTTTGGTGATTTTTTGAATGTTGGGGTTACATTCATGTAGTGGATAGGATGAAACTCTTAAAGACCCTAATTTGGGAGGGAATAATGTCAAGTAATAAATATGAAATCTAGGGCATCAAAAAGAGGTAATAGATAGATGAATGAAGATTGAAATGTTTTATGCTAAGGTGTGGTCTTTTGATTAGAACATTGGGATTTTAATGGCCTCTATGTGGCTGAGACTTTGGGATATATAATATAATATCCTGAAGGCTGTGTAATGGTTCCCTATCAACCAATTTAAAAAAGAGATTATGTAGAAAATAAAAATATTGATTTTTCATTCAGTTAGTTTTTTAATTTTTCATGTCTGCTTAAATTTAGGGGGAGTTAATTTTTGACTATCAATCTAAGGGAGTGTAATACTATAATAGGGTGAAAATTATTATCATATACAAGAAAAAATTATTTTATTGAAACATTACCTTTTTATTATTTCAAAAATGGGGAGAATTTTGGAAATTTTTCTGAGTTTTTTAATTATCAAAATGGGGGAGAATCTTGAGTGGCTCATTGAACCACTTTATGTTTTGATAATTAAAATAATCATTTTTTATTCCCTCTAACCTAATTATTTAAATGTCTTAATAATTTAAATTGTGTAACTAAAATTTTATCTTATATATTGATTAAAATATGTTGATCCATGATTATTTCATATATTTATTTTCATAAAATATTTTTAGATTTAATGTTATGATTATTTATAACATGTTCTATATGTTTCATGAAGTGGTATTAGACAAAATAAGTCATTTGGGAAATTAAAATTTCATTTATATAAAATTCTTACTATTCGCATGTATCTAATTTATCAATTCACATATAGCCAAATTCATAACCATATATCTAAATTAAAATCCACATAGCCAAATTATGAACCATGTAGCCAAATTTCCATACTCAATTACCTTCTATATTTTGGTCATAACATGGGATAAAAGCCTCCAAATTGAGTTATTATTATTGAATTGAAAGGATAATAAAATTATATACTTTTCATTGAAATAAGTAAAATCATGAATCTATATTTATCATATTGGAAATTAAGTTATAAATCACAACATGTTTTTAGTATAAATTTTGTCATTTTTCAGAACTATTTTACTCGTATTTTTAGGGGATAAATTGTGTTATAAAAGTACGATTAAAGAGATTCTTGATTATTTGGAAATTTAATGAGATTATATAAATATAATTGACCTACAAAAAAAATATTATTCTTCATTTTTAAGGGATAATTTAGGTCAGAAATTTTATATGTCAAGCTATTTAAATAATTTTATAATTTTTTATACATGAATTCATTTATGTGGTTATTTTTATTACATGAATTCACCAATGTGATCAATTTTATTGTGTGAATTTGGATACAAGAAAGGTATAGATATTTTAATTCATCTACATCGAATATTTCAGCTATGTAGAACTATTATATATAGATTTGGTTACATGAACCAATTGGGATATGTGAGAACATGTGCATACATACATTCAAATACATTAATAAATCTCATATGTAAATATGAATGCTTAAGAATTTTTCCTACATTATATATATGCTTACATGAATATTAATGAGGAACATACAAAGATAACTCTTACATAAGATATTTTTTCTATATGTTTCTAAATATATTAACATTCTCTATTTTTTCTTATGTTTCATATTTTTTTCTTAATTTTTTTTTAATTTTTTTAATTTTTTTAATTTTTCTAAAACCAATCATTAATTTGTTAGAATCCATGGAAAAATATTTATATTGTTTTATAAATAACTTTATGAGATTCATCTGGGACTAATAATTTATTGATATTCATACTAAAATTTTGGAAATTAATGTATTTATATTCAATCATATTGATATAAAAGGAGTTTAACTTGCATAAATTCTACCAGTAATCCAAGGAATTTATTATTAAATCTTATTGATGTTTTTAGTATTTTATTAATTGTATATTTATTATCTTAGTGAAATTATACACACACCATGGTTTTTATTTTTATACTATATAAAATTTAATTAAAATTTTCTTCCATGTAAATATTTTATTGTTGCAATTTATGAGAGAATCATGGATTTTAGATTGAATACAATAGCCATTACTATTTTTAGATAAAATTTCCAAGGCATGCAGTGAAGAAAACTATCATGACCATACTTTATAATCTTGTACTACATATATTACAACTGATTCAGGGAAATTCATCATTGAATTTTTTGATAAAGTAATTTATTTCTTCCAAAGCATGAATGTTTGAACATCATGATGGAATTGAGCACCACCCAATTCAAACGTCAACATCTTCATTAACAATCATTCACTTGGTTAAATTTTTTATTCATTTATTTTACTTTAAGTTTTTTGTTGTATTATCCAAACTTAATGAATCTATCATAAGGTTATACTACCTTCACAAATAAAATATTTGAGTTTAGGTTTTAGCCTTCAAAGATTATTTTTAAAATATCCTCTTAGAAGAGCATGTTCTTCATAAACTATAAAATAATATTGGAAAAGACTACTCCTATACCAGTCTATTTTTAGTCTTTCCCCTTAGAATACTGGTGTTCTCAAGACTTATAACATATAAGAGGTTATAGATTTCCCTTTGAATTTATAGTTTGGGTATAAACCTATAAAATAATAGGTTAGGATTCCAACCATAAAATATTTGGTTTCCTCTAAACCCAAAAAATAAATAGGTTAGGAATGATCCCATATAAGTATAGGTTGGGTCTTCTTTTATAAAATACTAGGGTTTTATTCTAATCCAATAATATAAAAAGGAATTGGATTAAGCCTCTAAATTTGAGAAAGGTTGATTTAAAGAGTTTTTAATCTTCTTACAAATTGAAATGCCTTCATGAGTTCCATACACTATGTTAGTGTGTGAAGTGTAGAGTAAGATCATTTAGATCTAAACTAATATAAAATAATTATGTTTATATTTTACTTTAAGGAATTTTTATATTCTCCCCTTATCATATATTAGTGTGGTTAAATACTTAAATATTTGAACAGATTAATTTGTAATCTAAAATTTTAAAATTGGATTAATTTTTAAAGAAAGATAATTCACCCCTATTGTCTATTTTTATCACCCCTTTAAGACCTAACATAGATATAAAATATAATAGATGATAATGGAAATTGATAATGATATTTGTGATTGTCCTAATTATTTTTAGAAGTTAAATAATTTCTAAAAGAGAATATTGTATACTATTTTTACTAAATATGTAAAATTTTAATCTATAACTAAGATAAATAATTTTAAAGATAGTAGTGGATGGAGTGACACTAACTTTATAGAACTACTAGTTCTCCTAAACTACACACTAACATAAGAAAATGATATTCCTCATTGAACATATGATTGTAAAAAAATTCTATATTTAATGGGTTTGATCTCTAGAAAAATAAATTCCTATCCAAATGATTGTATATTGTTTTTCAATGAAAAAAATCACTCATAAAATTCCATAATACATGAAATTTGAATCATGTACTTCAAAATTAATATGATAAATTTCCATCATTCCAAGGGATATATGACCCTATGGATATTAAGAAACCTCAGGAAAATTAACATGGCCCAAAAATACAATAATTAAATATGGGAAACAATGTTACCCATTATACCCTCCTTAGTGGAAGAAAAATGATTATGAGTATCCTAAATTTGGAAATGATTCAATAAACCTTTTTCTTTCATTATCTACGTGTTGAATAAATCATTTTTGTGTAAAACTAATACTCATAGTACATAAAAATTTATCTTGGTAAATTATAACTTTCCACCATGGTTATGCATAAAGTGAAAATAATTTATATTTTCTCTGCTTATATATAGGCCAAAACAACTCAATAATGACATTGATGTCCATGTGACTCCCTTGATTAAAGATCTAAAATTTTTGTGGGATACACGTGTTACATTTTATGATTCCCATATAAGTGAAGAGTTAGAATTGAGTACCATGTCGTATGAGATGATACATGAATTTACTTCTTTTTGAAATTTGTTAGGCCATAGTATGAAAATTTCATTGGGAATTCTCATGTGTGAGATACACACACACCTAGTTAGGTTACAATATTCCTTAAAGACTGAATTTCTAGTACATTGAAAATTTTTACCCCGATGACATAAACACCGACCCTAGACAACATCATTTGATAGAAATATAGAACCAGGCACAACACTATCTCCACTAATGGGTGATAAAAAATTCAATAAAGTAAAATATATCAACACTATTTTTGATGAACCTTTTTTGAAAATAATTTCGGTGATTATTTTTATTTTAATTACTATACCAAAATTGTTTATATGTTAGTCATTTTATTTTTTTTCATTCATATAAAAAGAAATGTATGTTATATTGTGATTGTAATGTTACTAAATGAACCAGGAAAAAAGTTAACTTTGTTGGTTCTGGACATAGTGGAAGCACCTTTGGTATAATGGATAAATCGGTTTTTCCAAATTTAATGGATCATTTTCAATGTAAAATATGTAAAAATCATGAACAATACATTTTTTCTAAACAATACTAATAAATAAAATGACAAAAACCAAAAGAATATATTTTCATATCAATTTTATAATTAATTTAGTACAAGAATAAAGGGTACCTCAATATTGAGATCTTTATTCATCAAGGATATTTATCATTACAATATGACTGGTGTAGTGTCATTGTGTTTGGGGTACCCAATGTAAATCCCTATAGAAACGATCCACAAATTCTTCTTTTATCTCTAAATGACACTCATGAATCATTGGATGAAAGTGTGACAAATTGATCATATTGCATTATTCTCCTTTGACTACTTTACATTCTTATAGGCTTGAAGTAATATCTCTTGTTCATCTTGTCCTTGAGAAGATAAAATGAGGAAGAAGATCCTGAGAGGAATTATTTGTGAACAACGATTAATATTCTCTAGAATGTGATGGTAGTCTATTTATATACCTAGGGTTAGGGTTTAATATTTAATTAATTGAACAATGTCCATTTAATAAAATATTGAACCTTGATAAAACCCATTCAATACAACAAAATAATAATTTTATGTTATTCCATGGTGTGCCCAAACTAGTGAAATGGTAAATATTATTTTACAATCTTGCAAATTTATATTTATCACTAGACTTAATCTTGGTATATTTATCCTCTTGAACATTTATTAAATACCTGAATAAATACTATTATTAAATATTTATTCATTCAATAAATAAAAAAAATACACATTCTAGAGAATAATTGTCTATTTAATATTCCATCAATGAAATAAATTATTTCACAAATGTACAATTATTTATATGATGCGAATAAAAAGAGGAAAATAAATATTATATATTCACATAATTAAATAGTTACCTTGTGAATAAATATTCATTTAATATTTGTGATCATTTAAAATTCATCATTAAATATTAACTTTTGGTATGGAGAACAATATTTATTCCAATTCATTAATATAAATTATATTTAAGCGAGATCAAAGAAAACACTTAATGTTTGACCCACTAGGCCTCTTCATCAGTAGCATTAGGTGGGATTGCCTAATTTTCAAGATTATTATTTTGAAATAGGTAAATACCCACATAGATAAAGATGATATTTCATAATGAAAAAAACTACATATGAATGCTCACTATTTAATATAATCCCTTTGTCATGATATCTCATCACATAGATTGCAAAATTGTGTCATGATATCTTAGCTCAATAAAGACTAAAACATTTTTTAGGTAATAAAAATGTAAACAAATTTCAGTTTTATTATACAAATTATTATATTTCAATAATTAGGTAGGAGTATTATATTTTATATTCACCATTCATTACAATGGATAACTATTATTCAACAATTACACAACCATTAGTTTAATATAAATTACCACAAAAAAATTTAATCTAAATGTGAAATAAATACTCGTTGTGTCTATATAGACATTGAGATAAATGATTTTGGTAAAGTTCAATACAAACTATAATTAATTAATTTTTCATTCTGAAGTAGTGAGCTCCCCTTGGATGACATAAGAATCTCCCATTCTTAGATACTTGTGAATTAAATCTATAAAATTTCCATTCTTTCTTGTTTCCTATATTTATATACTAGTTTTTTGAAAGCATATTTATTTATAATATGCAAGAGGTGAATAGAAAATTTATGAATATCCATGAATATGTTACATATATTTTCCTAATTTAATTCATTTAAATTTCTTTTCCAGATCCCATTATTTCAATATAATAAGTAAAGAGCCTCCTCTTTATTCTCCTCTGTATGAATCATTTATCTCTTTGAAGGACGTTGTAAAGGGTATTTTGGATATTTATTATCCATGAGATGTTTATCCTTTCTTTCAAAATATTCACTATAAGGGGTGGATAAACATATAATAACTAATCATTATCAACTTGGTGAATAGTGAAAAAATGCCTCATGAGTAAATTAGCGGGTTCATTTATTCAAGAATTGATGAATAAGGTCAAATTTGGTGGTAAGGATAATAAAATAAGATTAATAGATAATTTTTTTATGCAAGTGGATTCCTAGTTTATAAATTGACTAATATACTCCATAATTTTGAAACTATGATTAGTAGCTAGATTCCCTTCCATTTTACACTAATATAGTGCATTATTAATTTTATTTATCACTATTATTTCCTTCTCTTTCTCAAGAAAATAATGTTGAGATATTATGGTCTAAGAATATATTCCATTATTTTGTATCTTTAAATTTTCGAACATAGTTGGTAATATAATACCAAAAAAGGAAGCATCCTTGACATATATATGGTAGTTAAACTTTTCGCCTTTTCTCACCTATAAGGGTGGAAGAATAGGAATATGGGATTTAAAATCACAATAAATTTTTTTTATGATAATTAATCACATAAATAATTATTCCATATCTAGAAATTTTTATTTTTAAGGGAATACAAAAAATTAAGGAATATTGATAGTGATTTTTGGTTTTACATTCCATTCTTACTTCAATAATAATAATCAAATATTAGTACCAATTTTTATTATAATTCATGTGATTAAAAATAATAATTTTTTATTTATTAAATCACCCACTATTTTATTAAGTATCAATGGACCTCACAATTGAACTTAGAATATCCTATCACATTAAAAATTCTAATGGAAATGACCCATATTTTTTTTCTTATAATCAACATTATGTCCATGAAAACTATAAAAATGTTTTTAGGTAGAAATTATTACCAACTATGATGTTATTGTTCATTTTTTTTGTTAAGTGGGATCCCCAATCCTGAATCCTGACAAGTATTTACTCAATAATAGATTCTAAATTTTTATTAAACAGAATATTGAAATTAAATTCAGTACAATTTCAGTTAAGTTAACCCATCATCTCAGTTAAGACTCCCAGATAATTAAAAGTGACCCAAACCGTGGCTTGAAATGACACTTTAACTATGGTTTGTCTTAATTTAGTTAATAGAAGCCTTTGTGTGACTTAATATTTTATTAAGGGATATCTATTTGTTATGAATAAATTTTTTATTTTGTACTTTACCTATACTGTTAATATTAAGAGGATTTTAATTAATTGGTTTACTATGTTTTGATATCACAATTATGCACCATCCATTTATTTAAATTTTTTCTTTTTATATAAGACCATTTATTTATGTGGTCACAATCTTGAATCTATAAAATAAATCATAAAGTATATAGAAATAAACGAAATTAATAAATGACATGATCATTATATTTATCTATTTCTTGATTTATTGAGTGTATTATAAATCAAAACATGATCACAAGGGAAAACTCCTTGTGCCAAAATTGTAATGAGTTGTAGCATCCCATCTACCTAGTTATGTATTTCCTAGGTTGGTTTTTCCTCGATTCCATATTGAACTGCCTCCAACTTGGTTCTTCCTTGAAAAAACTCTATATTCCTTTAGAAATTCCTCTTCTTATATATGTTTTATAACTCACACATAGGTGAGGGGAACCAAAGGATTGATTAAATATAATTACATAAAAAAAACCATGAACATATTGGTCCTACATAATAAATAAGGTAGGGATGAAAAATAGGCCATTATGTATAATTTAATAAAAAAATTGAAAACCAATTAAATAAATTAAATTTTTTAAAACCAACACAAACATAGGTTTGGTAAAATCTCATGATTGTTCATACACATGCAATGAATATCATTTAAAGTAACTAGATTGCATTCATTTCAATTCATTCTTCACTAAGTTAAAATGCGGATGAATTGATATAATTAATTATCTTATTAATAAATTTATTCATTTTATCTTAATCCATAAAATTTTCATTGATATTATCATATGCTATTATTTTCAATAAAAAATAATTTAATTTAATTAAATATTTAATTAAATAGTACATAGCTTTGTACATAAAAGTAACTCAATGAGTACTCGTTTGATCTACTCTATATATATTGATATCATATACAGTCTAATCATGTGGTATTCAACACACACATTTTATCATGGAATGCACGAGTCAATTAAATGACACAAAAAAAACATGTTAATTAATGAAGTGTGTAATTCTTTTAAATTCACATGGAGTAGTAAATATATTGCGACTATAAATAGTATATAGTTTTAATTTTATACAAAAAATTATTTAAGAGTTTAATATAAAATAAAACAAATCATATGGAATATATGAGTCAATTTAATGACAAATGAAATAAATAATAATGAATTTTATAGAGTAATTAATTATATTTAATATTTTTTTTGTAAATAGGTAAAGTACACGACATGTGCATGTTAGCCACACAATGTTTATTTTTCTTCATAGAATATCTGATGTGAATTCCTAGGGACTTAACATATAATTTCTATGAAAATTAATGAGTTATATTATGTGTATAAAGGATGCATGATGTGTGATTTAATTTGACTGGATACCAGCCTGTACGCAGCATGTATTAAATACATCTAGTGTATTAATGAAATATCTTGACCTCAAGATTTCAAACTTGAAAATATGTGGATTATATAGTGTATAAAAAATCTACATGATGTGTGTTTTTTCAATTCTGTGTGACACCCTAACTGGTGTTCATGCGGTGCATTTAATACACATAGTGTGTATTCATTACCTGATAACCCAAAGTCCACATGTGTTCCCTGGTGCAATGAATAGGGGTACACGATGTCTGATATAGGATCACATGTAGTGTAATCCTTTATTGTATGACCAAGGTTCTTGTAACCTTTGTATGGGTTCTTAGAATGTTTTATTTTTCAACTATCAAAACATTTTAGTAATATGAGTGAGAAATGAAGAGAAGGAAGAAGATATATCGATGATAGATTAAAACTTGTAATGAAATATAACTTTCATATGAATAATGATAAAAAATAAAGTGAAAAATTATCAATGCTAACACAACCACTCTAATAACACTTATTGGATATGAATGTTGCAGAAGTTCCAATTAGACCAATGTCTAACTTAACTTTTGTTTGATTCAAAGGATCATTTAGAATAAACAAGAAGTAAACATCATGACCAATTTTTTTTAAGAATATCGACAACTAAAACTCCATAACCTAGATTAAATATTTTCACATACATTTTATAACTAATTTTCCAAAAGAAGAAAGTTTAACTAATTTTGGAGATCATTCTTGTTTGAGGATATTGATTTTTATAATCTAATCTATGTAGTATCATTTTTTTATGAGGACCCAAAGTAGATCCCCTATAGTGGTGATCCACATGGGTTTCTTCAATATATGAACAATGATTATGAATCACTGGGTACTATCATGATAATTTGGTTTTCATGAATTATATGAATTTGATTACTTCATTTTCCTTTGGGCGTTAATGGTTATATCTTATTTTTATCATTCTTGAGAAGATGAATGAAGGATGAAGATCATGAGAGGCATCCATTGTGCACAATGATTAACATTCTTTATAATGTGAAATATGTCTATTTATAGTCCAAGGGATAGAGTTTGATATTTATTTAATTAAAAAGGGTTATTTAATAAAATATTAAACCCTAATAAACCTCATGAAATGTAATAAAATAATAATATTATTTTTTCTGAAACATGCTCTAACTGGTGCAATGATAAAAATTATTTTATGGTCTTGAAAATTAATATTTATCACTAGAAATAATCTTAATCCTCTCGTACTAATCATCATTTAATGAATACCTAAATAAATATTATTATTAAATATATATTCATTCATTCAATAAATAAATATTCTATTCATAGACAGGTGAATATGTATATGTTTTATATTCTCATAACTAAATAAATTATTTATTAAATAAATGATTATATATTATGGTGTGAATTGTAATAGATAAATAAATTTTATATATTCACATAAATAAATAATTACCTATTGAATAAACAGTAATTTAATATCTATGACCATTTGACAATTCTTGAATAAATATTAACTCTCCGTCTGGAGAAGAATATTTATCCTAATTGTTAAATATAAATAATATTTAACTGAGATCAAATAAAACACATTATGTGTGACCGTATATGCCTCTTCCTCTATGACATTTAGTGGTGTTTCCTAACATTAAAGATTACTTTATAGCTGTAGGTCAAATCATCCATATAAGAAGATGATATGTCGCAATGAAAAAAACCCCATATGAATGCTCAGAGTGAAATATAATCCTTTTTCATGATATATCTTGAAAAATATTCCATACTTGTTTCATCAACCATAATTGTTGACATATCTTTCTTTTATTATCTAGAAAGAACATGTGGACATCACCATATAAATGGAATTTAATTTGGTGGTTCAATTCTAATAAAAGGATCGAGATATAAAATTCTATAAAGATAAAAGAAATAAAATATTCCTTAAATTATTCATTAATAGGATATCATTTGTGATGAACCCAATGTACAAAAATTCACTGAAATCATATGTCCTCATAGTTTATGAAAAAACATCAAAGTTCATGAGCCATGAAATAAATTAATAATAATCTTAAAGTCTATGTCTTATTACAAAAATTCATATAAAGGAATATCCTATGACACATAAACATGTGTAATTCAAATATGTGGGTCTATTCTCATAGACTATTATCTTAGATATTATCTAGTAAGAACTTCATGAGTTAAATTATTATCTTCTCATGATTACTTATATCTGATATCCAATATACTATGTGTCCCTTCATAAAATTTTATATAACTATATAAAAATATTTAAGGACATCATCATGGAACTTCAAAGTTACCATCACAGAGGGGAACTACTATGTACTTTTCAATGTGATAGATATTATTGAATAATATCACATTAATGTTTTGTAGAAGAAAAACCAAAATATTATAAGGTATTAATTTTTAAATTCATGAATATACAAGTAATCTAAAGAACTATGTAGTTGGTTATAGGGTGCTAACTCTAATAGCATTAAGGTTAGGTTAGAAATGATTAACATGGGGATAAGAGAAGAGTTGGCACTAGTGAAGGGTTAAAGAAGAAATTTTCTTCCTCTAATAGCTTACACTTTATTCAGATAATAAATTTTCATTTTGGCAACATTCTTCATGGTGTACATGTTATAGATGGGTATTCATAAAATGTCATGAATTTTTTTCAATGACTAATTTTATGTTGAAGGGTCTAAAATTATATGACCGTTATGTTTTTATGCAATATTTAATACATTTAGATTTACATTAAATTATTTCCAAAAATGTATGTTATAAATTAATTGTACCTTTATTATTTTTCAAAGACATATACCATAAATTTATATACCCCACGAAGTTTCCAACCATGAATAATGAAATTATAGTCATATTATATGAATTATAAATTTTATTCACACTATTATTATTTGATATAATAGTCCACCAGATAGTACATATGGTTAAAGATATTAAACTATGTGGTCTAATACATTACAAATCACTATACCCCGTTGAATAATAAGTGATGATTTTGAAATGGTACACCAAAAATAAATGTTTTCTAAAAGGTTGTATTATAGTTATATATATTGTTTAATAATATCTTGAATTTTGTACCAATTACTTATTAGATGGTGATATCATTGGTCTCCCAAAATCACATAACAGAATATACCTTGTAAGAGAAGGTATTTATGGAATAAATATTGTTTCAATTACCATTATAGCATGGAAGAAATATCCTCTTTATAGTTTTACATAATAGTTCAGAGGTTTCTCCATATGTTGAAGAACAAAAAGAAATTCTTAGACATTTTAATCCATCAAGGGATAAATTATGGATATAAAATAAAAAAAATCAACAGTTTATAGGATGATTTCAAGATCATATTTATAATAAATTATCTATAAATTTGAAATCAATTTTCAAATTACTTATATGGATAGCCATTGGAAAAAGTGTAAATGTATCCTCTTACAATGGTTATTTAATTAATGGTTATAATTTATATAATGAGGAAAAATATGAATATAGTAAAATTAAAAATAGTAGAGTTATGCATGTGGTATAAGTAATGAACACATCTAGTTCCATGGATAAAAATACAATTTATGTGAATATTTCATACTTCATAATCATCAAAAAATATATGATTTGGATTATAGTATATTTCAAGTGCTGATTTTCCATTACAAATGGGTTGAAAACAAGGGTGCAATTAAAGTCAATGAATTGGGGTTTTTTAGGTGAATTTCCATTAATGTGGGTATAAGGATGAACCATTCATAATGGAATCAAAAATAGTGAAAGCATATTATGTTCTAGATCCTGTAAACAATAATCAATTAACTATTATATTGGTGACTAAAACAACTACAGTGTTATATGATAATTCAATTGAGGATGACCATTTCATTGGTTGATACCAATCATTTCATGGTATTCCCAATGTATACAATGTCACATATGTTAGATTAGACCATAAAGAGGGATTTAGATACTCGATAAACCATCCAAATCTCTTCAACTTTTAAATAAAAAAGAGAGTTCAATGAAAAAGTTAAAGTGTCTTTAAAACAATATGATATTCATTAAAATATTATTTGTTCTCTACTACATTTATGTAATCTAAATTTAACAAATTCTCTAAATTCAGATGTTACCAATCTTGAGGAATAACACACTATGCATGTAGAAACTGAAGAATTATTAGGGAATCAACAACATGTGGTTAAAAACAATGCGCCAAAACATTAGAATGTTAAATAAAGTTATTAATGTAAGAAGTAAATGTATAAAATTTGAGGTTTGATGAAATTATTGTAGCAAACCTATTGACCCAAGGAAGCCAGTGCTCATTTGTTACATTGGGGCCACATCTCAAAATAATGCACTAATTTATATAGATACATGGCATAATATCATGCATGAATTGAGGAAAATCATTTGTTAAGATATTATGGCAACTTTATGATATAATTTCTATATTTTATCAAAAAGTATATTATGAAAAATTTATTTAAATTTCATTATACCTTGAAACTTTTATTAATTTTATATGATTTCCATAATAATTTTTTATGAATGGTCACTAGAAAAGCTCATAGTGCCTTTGAGACACTTATGAAAAGTGGAATCTCAGGGATGTTGAGGGAAAATTAAACCCACACTCACTAGCTATGCATGAACACAATATAAAACAATTTACATAGAAATATTTTATTAGTTATCATGATGAATAATGATTTCAAGTTCATTGTAATTGATAATATTTTATTTGAAATTATTTATTTTATCCACTTTGAATCAAAATTTTCAATTCATAAAATAGTAAATAAGTGATCGAAATAAGTAGTGAGCATAAAAAATAATGCACCCCTATCTAATGCAAGGATGGAGTACACTTCATGTTAAAATAAAATGGTATGAATTTTTAATATACAATAAACCTTTTATGTGATATGAAACAATATATGTCCCTTTTTTATATACATATTAATGAATCATAATCTAAAGACACTTTCAACTGATGATGTGTGCTATAAAAGAAGGATATAATAGGGAAAACTCGTAGATGAAAACACACAAGTAGTATAAGAATCATTTGTTTGTATGACTTAATAATAAATTTTTATGATTTATAACAGTATTACATAAAAATATGTATTTATGTTCATATTTTTTTTATATAGTATAGTATTAAGAATATTCATTTTCCATTCCCATTGAATGACTACATTCAGTATCTTAGAGGAAGCCAAAATAATATTTCCATGTTATATGTGAAGGTTTTGGTGTGTCACATCAAACATATTTTGAGAAGAAAAAATCACAGGGAGATACAAATGAGATAATGAATGGCATTCAGATACAAATAGATGATTTAAAATATATTATTGTCTAAAAATGTTTAGTGAACCTATATATACAAAAGGGTCAAAGAGAACTAATAGTAGATTACATATAAGTATATTAAGAGCTACACACCACTAGATTTGAGGATATCCATTCCCCTCAACCAACTACCTTAACTGAAAATATCAATTTTTTTGTACCACTTTTTTATTAATATAAATATAAAAACTAATAAGAAATTTCTATTACTAAAATTATACATGGTGAAATTATATGTGATTTAAATCTATCAACACCCACCTATTGTCTTATTTTTAGGGGTAAGATTTACAATTTTCAAGGAGACATGATAAAAAATAAACAACTCCCAAAGGATCATGGAACTATATATATTGAACTAACTCATGATCCAAGCATCGATTTTCATATTCCTATTAATGATATGGTTTTCAAAATGTTCAATAATTCTATTGAAACATTCATAGCATGGATGTTTAATCTTATAAAGATAAATGGAGAAATGAAGGTATGTCCTTTAATTGTTTTTTCAAATGTTTTTTTACAGTTGTTGAAAAAAGGTTTGGAATAAGGTATAATATTACAGATAAACAAAATAAAGGTGAAATGGATGGCTGGATCAACACAATCCAGTGGATCAACCAAGAAAAAATACCTTCCAAGAGTGCCTTCACCCCCATGATTTCCATTTCCACATATATTTACATTACAAGTTCATGTAGAAACAACATTACAAATTGGAAATGTGTCATATATTGAATATGAATAAGAAATATTTGTAGAGGACATTGCAGACTTGATTGGTCTCAAGAGTATAAATGAAACTATCAAGTTTTAATAGATGAGAGTCTTAGTTGTGAATGCATACATGAAGTACATTTTCATAATCTGTTTGTCCAAAAAAATTATATACTATGTTCATTATAGTTAATAACTATTCATATTTTCTATAGGTGTATACATTTCTACTATATAAATGGAAAACTATAAGAAGAAAATCCTGGACTCATTATATTAGAACCTAACCCACCAGGGCCCGCCTAGTTGGTAGTAATCCAAGAACGGAACCCCCTTATTTCCTTCAATAGGCTAGGGGTTAGTGACTAGCATCAAGTAGGCATACCAAATACATTTGAGGCCTTTTCCTAAGTACCTATACACTTGAACACATCTATATACACCAATGAAATGAAAAAAGATAAACAAATGATACTGAAAATTCATGCATAAGAAATATCCCACATCAAAGTATGAAAAAGGGTAGGAAAATACCAAAGGGCCAAATACAAGCCCACCAAAACTATATTTGATTCTAACCTCCTAAAAAAATGGGACCACTATCATAATGAAAACTCCTGGAACTGTCCATGGTCTAAATATAATAACTAAGATCAAACTAATCCTAGTCCTCCTAGGAATCTTTCAAAAGGGCTATCATCTACATAATATATGAGGTGTATGAGAAGATCCCATGTCTGGGGGACTATTAACTTACCTAGTAGGACACCCCAAAATCCCCAAACATAAATTATCAAAGAGGAAGTCATATCTATATCACAAAGATAAGGTAATAAAAAATATAACCCTGAAATTCTCAAAGGAAGACTGCAAGTATCAAGGTGAGTTCACATCCTAACTACTAGCCAATGGTTCTACTGGAGGCTCTAAGGTAACATTCATCTGAGAGAACTAAACCATCGAGTCTTTCTATAACAATGCCACTCATCCTAGAGGAAATAATCATTAGGTATTTCCATGGATACACACATAAGAGCCAAGAGGTCTCATCTAAGGAAATATATCAATTAGAAAACACAATGCTAGAAGACAACACATACCAATACAAAGATATAGGCTCTTTCCTAGGGCCTATGGGGGATACCTAAACCTATTTTAGATAAAACACTTGGAAGGGTATCACACACACTGGATATCATAAATGAGATACCTTACCCAACCATGGAAATAATTATAGAGGATCAAAATCTAAGACACATAGAGGGATACCTTAATCTACCTAGAACTAACCCACACAGGGTATCTCTCATCCTATGGATTGAACGGGATACCTTAGTATACCCTATTTGGTATGGACTAAGGGATCACAATAAAATTGATAATGATTTAATCAACTCACCCAATCTCATACCACAACTGGTCTAAGAATAAAAAGGGATCTAACCTTCCATAGAAGGAGTACACAATGTGTCCCATGGGGTACATGATGTTACTAATTGATTCCGATACTAACCATTTCCAACCGTCTCACAAGACATGTACCTCCATATATACACAACATATAGAGGGCATAACATCACTCAGCAGTTGCTTCTCTCCCAAGATTATACATATTCTAAAGTACATGAGGTGTTCCCTATCACACATGATGTGTGGGGTCACATGGAATCCTTGGTGTGTACTCCATATAAATGCTGAGCTAGAATGATAAGGGTCACACAAAAAGTGGCCCCCATATGGCATGTGATATTTAACTAATTGCACAAACCCTAGACATTGTGTAGATGGGTCCTCACGACATGTGTTATTTCATAGTACACATTGTGTATTATTGAATTCCCTAGAAAATTCCATTATTCATTCATATCTACCTATGTAACCTCCTCCATTTCATTAGCCACAAAACATGGTCATAACATCTTAGATATGAGTTAACTGAGAAACCAATGATGTTGGTGGTCATTTTTCATCCACCTGTTGATATGAAATCACCTGTCGCCAATATCATGAAGCACCCACAAAGCCTAAATCACAAAATATTCATAAACCTCTCTATCATTGGATCAAGAATATCATCGCTGGCTGGATTCTAGCCACCCATTTATTGTAATCCCCCTTCACCTCACCTATAGAGATACCCACTCAATACAGCTCGTGAAACCACCATTTCCAAAACCATCATCATATTCCTTTCATTACTGCAACATATTTATAATGTATACAAAAATAAAAAACAAACCCATAATAATGATCCATTACACCAAATAATTATTGAAAAGATGATAATTTCCCATGGTATCATTGAAACATCATACATTTGAAACATCGATGAAGAACATTGAAGAATAAATAATGGAAATAAAAAAAACATGTGAATCAAACAAAGTATGTGTTTTTTGGAAATATTCATCGAAATTTGGAGAACATGTTTGATAATGAAATCAAAAAATTAATGATGAATAAATCTAAAATTCATAACTACAGGAAGAGAAAACAAATAGTGGAAAAAACAACAATGAATTATTCACAAATTAGTAATAAATAAATAAATTAATGTTTGTCTTAAAAATAAAGAGTAGGGAATTAACCTAAAAAACAAACATACAACCTTTATTTGGATTGAAATTTTGTGAAGAATAAATCCTCATCAATGCTGTTGATGAAATCCACCATGTTCATTATTGGCTCCATAAAACTCTATGTTCGTTCATTGTTGATCCTTGATCTTGAGATCACCTACCAATGCACTCTCCACCCAACATCTCTCAATCCTATCATATCCTATAGGTTTATATAGATAAACCTATGAAATTCATCAAAGAGGATGTAATAAAAGAGTTTCTATAGGGTATTTCAATTAAATTAAAATTAAATTAATAGATTAATTTACTTCATTTAACCCACCCATGAATACACTAAAATAAAGAGTTCTAGGAAAACAAGATTTATATTTTACCTAGGGCAAGACCCAAAATCTAAATTTAATGGCGGTATGATTATTCCCTTATGAGAAACTTTTCAGGAGATAATCCATTATTTTTAAAAAAACCACTATTGTGGTATAATAAATTTAATATTTCTAATATATCTACATTGAGACTCTATAGTCCCCAATAACATTATTTAGACTACATTCATAACTCGACAAATATTTTTTAAAATATTCCAAATTGTGAAAAATAAATTTTAGAGTCACTATATAGTACCTCAATTCAAGGAATTTCATCATGAAAAGTGAAAATCTACCTAGAAAGGTGAGGATACTGATCTCTAATCATATTCTCCCACTCTTATGAGCTCTATGGGAGGTTCCCATTCTATAATTGAACACACACCAAGGGAATCACTCATCCATGATGGATATTCTCATCCCATTCCATGAACTATAATGGGAACACTATGAATGTGACTCCATCCTTGATGTCAAGCTCTCCCTAGTTGATAACATGTGATGGGTCTTGAACATATCACCTCAACTACAACATGCGGAAAAACCATGTTCCTAATCTAACTATAGGGGTAGGACCAAGTGGTATACCTTTTTTCCAACCATTTTATAGTAACTAAAAAGGGACTATGAAAACCATATATAGTACATCTTCTCATCAAAATCACTACAATTCTCCCCAATGCGATCCCTTCAAGAACACTTTTTATCCCTCATCATAATCCAAAAGAACCTATCATTGGTCTGTATAGTATTTATGATGGCTCTAGGAAGTCCTCATATACTATTGGATGTCCAACACCTTTCCTATTTTCACTCACAAAAACCGTGGTCTCATGAGTGTCTACTCCCATAGCTGAAACCTAAACAACGGTGAAATGGATGGTCTCCCATACAAGGAAATGAATAGTAACATAATGATTGTGGAATACTAACTATTGTTATACATAACTCCACTAGGATTAGATTATCATATCAATTGTAGATAGAAACCAAAATTTTATCTAAAATAATGTCCTCTAGAACCAGAATGGTTCTCTCTATCTAGTCATCTTTCTATGGGTGGAACATCATTATCAACCAAAACTAAGTCCTAAAAGACTCTTATAATACTCTATAAAATATGTGTGAATCAAGAATTATGGTATGAAATGGTCATCTAGGGAACTAAATAAATCCATACTATCTCTTTCTTGTACTTTCATTTCAAACTCTCTTCTAAAATATACTATTAGATGGTTAGGAAGTGGGTTCACTTTGTCAGTCAGTTTATGATCACCCAGATGATGTAATGACATCTTGCATAATAGGGAAGTCCCATCACGAAATTCTTGAACATACCATCTCATTTTCACTTCCATCCTGACACATCAACCTTCAATTATTGGTAGGTGATTCATCAAGTGATAAACTCAAAACACCCTATTTCATGTTTGGCCCCCCAAACTAATGCCAAAAGACCCCTCTACATCCTCACCTCTCCTAGATATACCAGTAAGGGTGGAGCATGAAACTTCATAAGAACCTCCTCTCGTAGAGTGACTAGTACCATAATCCATCCTCAAACAAGGGTAACATGAAATCTTTAGAAAATCCAGTAGGAGAATGTATAATGGATATCTGTTCACAAAAAACTTGAAACTGATACCCCTATGTTGTTCCTCAATGAATTTCTAAAGAAGTGGAGGGGTTAAGACCATAAAATATAGTTACACTACACCATCCATGTATACAAGGGTCCAGAAAAAAGTTTTAAACTACACTTTTTCCTCAATATCTAACTCTGAAAAGAAAACTCAAATGTGAACCAATGACACAATGTTCCCCTTACTATGAGTATAGACCATCTAAAATCTATAGACCTGTTGAAAATTAAGCCATAAAATATACCTCAGATTATGATATTTATATGAAATATATTCTTGAGACAATTATGGTTAGAAAAGATGATTAATCTCTCTACCATAATATTATGTCCCTTAGATATCATAGAATTTTTTTTTGTCACTCTATATAAGTCGCGGGTCATGTAATTCTACTCATGGGGTCTTAGCTACCAGGACCCATAAGTATCACTTCATACCTCTCTTTTAGAACAAAATATAGCCCATTTCTATAAGAAATGTATAATTACATGTACTCAACACCCTCTTTTTATAGTCTCAACATGTGGGTTCTCATCAACCTCTACTAAAGCTTCTAAAAATCATTTTGAAACGTCTCTGTCCACATAAAAGGCTAACCCTTTCAGGTTAAAATAGTCAATAGTTCCCCAATCCTAGATAAATAATACAAAAATATATGAAAATATCTTTCTAACCCAATTAATATTCACACCATAACCATGCTCTCAGGTGGATCCCAAGAAAGTACTATCATAACCCTTACTGGTTTCACTACTAGTTCCTCTTCTGGGATGACATTTCCAAGGAAGTGGAACACTAGAATCTTGAACTAAAACTTCAAGAGATTCCCAAAAATCTAGTACTCTTGGAGTATGCTTATAAACATCCTCATATTTCATGAGTTCTCTACCTATGATGCTGAGTACAAGAGGATGTCAAAAAAGAAGGCCACCAAAAACCAATCTAATAAGGGATGGGATATCTGGTTCATTAGTCCCATAAACACTACTGGAATGTTTATCAAATTAAATGGAATCACCAATAACTCAAAGTAATCATAAAATATTTAGAAATACACCTTCATTATATCCTCCTATCAAGTCTAGAACTTATGATAACCCATCCTATGGTCCAACCTTAAGTGTTAGTTCACCCCTAAACATTGGTCAAGAATTAATTGATTCTTATAAGTGGATACTTCATCATGAAAAACACCTTGTTCAGGTGACATTAATCCATGCATAATCATAATATATCCTACAACCTCTTGGTGAAAAAATTGGGTATACACAAGGAAATATACTGGGTATGACAATCCCTTTCTCTATGGATCCTCCAACTGCACATTTAGCTCTCACTACTCTATAAAGGCCATCTGATATCATGGCACATAAATTGGAGTCATTATTGGGCACATATCTTATATAGAATTTGATATTTTGATGGGGTGTTATGCTTGGAACATCCTAAGGGAAGGTATACTTTTACTTCTTCACCATTGAAGGAACTGAATTCTCATATCATCCTCAAATCCAAGGGTTATACTCTCCAAGTAATGATAAATTAGTTGTATCCTACTTCACATAATCTCATCATGCTCTTCCTAAGATTCCTTCTTGCAATGAAGGAAAAATCATCCCAGAAACTTGAGTACATTGTATACCTTAATTGAAATATCCATACTAGTTATGGGTAGTAGTTAATTAGTCCACAAGAAGAAAAACATTATAGGGACTCATTTACACTGTGGAGATATACCACATGATGCTCTGATCCAAGAGTCAATCCACACTTTGAGAAGAAAAGTGTGATCATCAAAACATCCTCAACTGCTATCTCTAAGAACAAGGGTCGACCTAAAGGATCTACTAGAAACTCTTGGTATTAAACTTGGTATGAAGTAAGGAAAGAGTGGCATGTGTCTGTATCTACCAAAACTATAGCTAAAGTATATAAGAAACATGCCTCCTTGGATCATACCTAGAGCCTCTGAGTTATCCGGTTCTATACCCAGCAAATCCTTCCCCTTTCCCACCTAATATCTATAATAGGGTGATCTCAAGCACCTTAGCACATCCAAAATAACCTAAAACATAATTATAAAATTAAATCATCCACTACACATCAATAATATCAACTTTGTAAAACATTGATTCATCCACACATATTAAAATAGTGTTACAAGAGAACACATCTCAGTTGGAGAAGCATATATCTTATTTATATGCCAGAAGCTGCATCAAAAATCATTATAACAGGGGTCCACCAATTACCTATGACACCTTGGAGATAGAAACCCACTACGACCACTGCTATAGAGGGTCTTAACCTGGTGAAACACTCATGCCATAGACTCGAGCCAGTCCTCTACCACTAGAGGGGGGGGGGGGGGTCTAGTCCACCACGAATCCTTGGTGGTTTCTAACTCTAAAACTCATAAAATTCACTTAGAAAAGGTAGTTCATTTACTAGTATATGGTACCCAAGAATTCTCTACCTAATGGGGGATCATCCATCTAAGATATCAGATGTGGGTCGACATACTACTCAATGCGTAGAGGCACAACTCACTATCCGCCTAGAGGCACCGCCACCTGCACAGGTCTCTAGACTAAGGAATCATCATTAAGAGCATGATAATTGTGATATTATTATGTAATCCTATATTGATATAATTTTGAAGGCATCTAATAGTATTTTAGATTCACCATGGTCAAAAGAGAATATTTGGGGAGCTGACTCAAGAAAGACATGAAAAATAAAACCCATTCCTATTTGATGCATGGGATTTTTTTCATGAAACCACTGCCTACGTGTCCTAAGTTAATAAGTAGTTTATCAAAGTACTGGTAAATGGATACATCAACCACCACACCATAAATGCGTTCTATAGTCAGAGATATGAACTTGATACACTTTAACACTATTTCCCTAGTTCCTAAACAAATCCATATAACTAGACTGTCTCCAAAATTCAGTCATAAGGAAACCTCATCTTATACCACTCTATCATGACCTGTCCATCAGGGCCTGCATAACCTGCAAAAATAGAAGAATGAAATCCCAACACCACCTCTAATAATCTAGGGTCTAGAGACTACCACCACAAGGGAATATCACACACTTGGTAGGCTATATCCTAACTACCTTCACACACAAACACACATCTCTATATACTAGTATAATGTATAAAAGATAAATAACTTATACTATAAATGAATTCATGACAAATAATCCCACACCAGAGTATGAAAAATGGTATAAAAAATATAAAAGGGACAAATAAAATCCCCCAAGAACTATGAAGGATTCCTACCTGCTTACAAATGGGGACTATTATCAAGATGAAAAATCTTGTAACCATCAATGATTCTTCTAGAACAACTAATATCAACATGATCTAGGTATTCCTAAGATTCCATTAAAAGGAATTTCATATTTATAAGATTTGAAATGTTTTGGTAGATCCCATGAATGGGTGAGTAGAAACATACCTAGTAGGATTCCCTAAAATCACTAAAAAATCATTAAATAGGGAGTCATATCTATATCACAAATCCAATAGAATAAATCATAAAATAAAGATATGGAAAAATGAATACTTTAGGTCTCAGGGTGAGGTTGTTTCCTCACTGATAGACTAGGGTTATTATTGAGGATCCAACATAATATTTATTAGAGAGAACTCACTCTTCAAGTCTCACTATATTGATGGAACTTATCGGAGAGGAAATTATTTTTAGGTATTTCTATAAAGAGCACATAGGAACTAAGAGGGATCATCCAAGGTACTATATCGACCAAACTACACCATATTGGAAGATAAAAAATGTCAATGAAAAGATGGGGGATCATGCCCATGGCCTATGGGGGATACCTACCACTATTTGGGATAACCATTAAGAAGGGGATATGACACCCTAGATGTTGGAAATGGGATACCTTACCCAAATTGGTGAGGAATGATAGAATATCACACCATGAGACATATAAAGGGATAAATGAATCTATCTAGAACTGATCCATAGAGGGGATCACTCATCCTATGTATTGGATGTGATACCTCACTATACCTTCTTAGGGATAGAGTGAGGGAATTTACCCACACTTATATGGCTTGAGGTAACTCATCCATTCTCATACCATAATTGTTATAAGAATAAAAAGGGCTATATATTTCCCTAGAAGGAGTACATGGAATGCCCTAGGGGGTACATGGTGTGTATCAATGAGAATAATACTGCCCATGACCTACCATCTCATATGGAATATATCCCCCTATATACATGATGTGTTGTTATGACACATGGTGTGTAGATATCATTCTAACACATGTAATGTGACTACTTCCCAAGCCTTTGCACTTTCTAAAGTACACGAGGCGTGCCTCATCTGACAAGGAATGTGATGTCACATCACTTCCTAGGAATGTACTTTTTATGCACATAGATCTGTCTAGATAAGTTTAATTAGGCATGTGGGTCTCCCACATAGTGTGTGATATTTAATTCACCACATAAACCCTAGCCTCCACATCATGGGGTGCATACGACATGTGTTATTCAAAAGTACATGTAGTGGATTATGTAATTTCATATAAAAATCCAGTCTTAGTGTGTATCCATCAAAATATCCTCCACTATTTCTATAGATACAAAAAAGAACCATAACATTCTAGATCCATGTTTATAGAGCCTTTATTGTCCTCAATGGATGATTTCCACCAACCTGTTAATTGAAAATCAACTATCTCCATTGCCCCGAAACACCCTCATGGTTTGAGTATTGAAATATACATAAAATTCCACATTAATGGATCACCATAATTACCAATTTTTGGATTCTAGCCACATATTTATTATAATCACCCATCATCATACCTCTTTAGATACCCGCTAAATCCCACTTGTCAAACCGTCATCGCTTAAATCATCATCAAATTATCATTTTCACCACCACAAATCCATCTTGTCACAAAACCCACAATCCTAACCCCTACCAACGATCTATTATGAAAGATAATTTTTTCACAATGATATTTTCCTAGGGTATTACTAAAGAATCATCCAATCAAAACACAGGTGAAAAACATCCAAAAATAGAGGGAGAAATGCATGAAACACTAAATTGATAATCAAACAAAATCCATGTTCATTTTCTATAATCATATGAATTTGAGGAATAGGGTGGGTTATTAAATAAAAAAATGAATAAATTTCAACTTCCTAACTCAAGGAAGAGAAAATAATTTTTTCACAAACCAACAAAGAACAATCCATGATATAATATTTAATGAATTAATTCATGTTTGTCCTAAAAATCATAAATGGAGAATCAAACCACAAAAAAAAACATCCTACCTTGATTGGATCGATTGTTAGTAAATAATTAATCCACATTGATGTCATAGATGAAATATACCTTGATCATAATTGGATCAAGAAAACTCCATGTTCATTCATTGTTGATCCTTAACCTCGAGATCACCTACAAAAGAAATTTACACCAAAGATATATCCATCCTCTCATTCCTTCTAGGGTTATGAGGATAAAATTAAGGAATTGTCTAAATAGGATTTTACAAATGGGTTTCATTAGGGTTTGTAAATTAAATAAAAATTAAATTAATAAACTATTTTTATTCATTTAACCCACCCAAAACTATACTAAAACAAAGTGTCTAACATTGAAGAGAATTATTTTGTACCTAAGGTAACACCCACACTCCAGATCTAATAATAATATAAGTTTTCTCATCCAATAAAATATTTGAGTGATAATCCATTATTTCTAAAAAACCTTACAGGTGATATAAAAAATCTAATATTTTTAATATATTAACAATAAGGCTATAATGGCCCCAAAACTGTATGCTTAAATCTCAACTAACTTCAGAATTTATTTTTAAAATATTTCAAAGTGTAAAATAGAAATTTTAGAGTACCTACACATTAATATTGATATCATTTAAATAAATAAATTTAATTTTAGAATAACATAAATTGAAAAAAATAAACTATGAACATAATTTTAAAATAAAATAATAGATAATATACTCTTCTTGATGCCTACAATAGAGGGGTAAAAGCCTAAAATCTAATAATATAAAAAATATTTCTATATTTTCCATTACTAATTTGTTTTTGTGTTTTATGAAGCACTATATTCTCATATCACTCAATTTGTATACCCTAAATGTTTATTTTTTCGATCCAAATCATGTATTTATAGTAAACCAACCAAATATTTTGTCCATTTTGAATATTTAATGGAATTCAATCAAAATTTATTGCTAAACATCAAATTATATGCTTCATTTTGTGTTTTAATTATCATTTTTTTATGATAGGGTGATCTATAATTATAATCTAAATCATGTTTTAATGTTGGTGACTGAACAACAGAATCATTTGGATATATTCAAAAGAAGAAATATTAAGTTATATATAGTAATATCAAACAATAAAAACATATTTCAATTTTTTTTACATAGTTTAGTCAGTGGTTCTGTAGTTTTAGAAACAAAATAATGATAATGATTTTGTTTATTAAGATTTTAAATTTATGAAAAAATATCATATACAATCAATAAACTAACATTCCTAAATAGGTTTTTATAAAAGAAATTAAAATTTAATTTAAAATATTTATCAATCATTTTTTTGCCTAAATTTAATCTGTACTACAAAGATTTCTAACAATATATATACTAAAAAGATAAATTTGATTTGTTTATAGATGTGTGAGATGAGTATTTGGAATATGAATATTTTCTAACATCAAGTTGTGGTGATTACCTTTTATGTTTATAATTTTTTTTATATTATAGAGATCATGATGAGTTAAACATTAAAAAATATGACACATGAGGTGTCCTGTATGGCTCAAAGTGCTTGTTTTTAATATAAAAGTGTCATTTTAGTCTAAAACAAAATTCATAGAACCAAATCCAAGAAAAAAATCTCGAATTATCTCAAAAATTATGAAGAATGATCCAAAATTAATTTGTGACTTGTAGAAACTATCCTCATGTCAATAAAAAAATACCACCTATATGACTCAAAGTGCTTGTTTTTACTTTAAAAAGTGTCACTTTACTCTAAAAAATTTGTCTCATAGATAAAACTATGAAAATGAGATTTTATTTTCATGATTCTTTAAGAAAATGATCCAAAATTAATTTATTGTACATATAAATTGAACACACATTAATATGAAACATTATTTTACCATTATGATTAAAAGTGAATGTTTTCAATATAATAGTTTCATTTTAGTCTAAAACACGATTCCAATAGCCAAAACTGAGACAATGAGATCACATTGTCATAATAATGTAGAAAAATGACCCATAATTCATTTTTTATGTATAGTAATTGATCACACACCAGTATAACATACGATATGGTTGATATGACTCAAAGTATATTTTTTCACATTAAAAAAATGTCAATGTAATCTAAAACATTGGTCAAATATCTAAAACTGAGAAAAAATCATGGATTGTCTTTATAATTTATAATAATTATTTATAATTAATTTTTTACATCTATGAATCGAATTTATGTCGAACTAACACTCGATGTGTCTGACATGAATTAATGTATGTGTTTTCAATACATGTTCCATTTTATTCAAGAACACATGTCAAATAGACAATGTGAATAAAATGATCTCATAATTTCTTGATAGTTTAAGAAAATTATCCATAATTCATTTTTTATGTGTTAGAATCAACCACAAGTGAATCTGACACATGATATTTCTAGTATGACTCAAAGTGCATGGTTTTAATATAATTGTGCCATTTTAGTCTAAAATGAAATTTAGATAGGTCCAACTAAGAATAAGATCTTTTATTTTCATGATAATTTAGTAAAATGATCAATAATTATTTTTTAATGTGTAGGAATTTAACACACATCAATTTGACACCCGATGTGACAGTTATGACTCAAAGTGTGTGTTTTCAATATAATTATGTCATTTTAGTGTAAAACATGATTAAGATATCCAAAAATAATAAAAAATTATTGGATTGTCTTTATAATTTAGTAAAATGATCCATAATTCATTTTTTATTTTTTATAATTGAAAATACATCAATTTGACACACGATGTGGTCAATATGACTCAAATTGAATGATTTCACATTAAAAAAGTGTCATTATACTCTAAAACAAGCATCACATATCCAAAATAAATTTAAGAAGCTTGGATAATCTTAATAATTTAGTAAAATTATTCATAATTAATTTGTGAAGTGTAAGAATTGATCGCAAAATCATTCCAACACACAATGTGACCGGTATAAATTAAAGTTCATGTTTTCAATATAATGGTAATATTAATCTAAAACACTTGTCACATAACCTAAAATGAGAAAAAAATATCATATTATCTTGATAAATTATAACAAATATCCACAATTATTTTTTTGATTGTAGGAATTGACTGAAAATCAATTAGACACATGACATGGATGGTATAACTCAATGTCCATGTTTTCAATATAATAGTGTCATTTTAGTCTAAAATGTGATTGAGATATCCATAATGGTAAAAAAAGTATATAATGTCTTAATAATTTATTAAAATGATCCATAATTCATTTATAATAAGCCAAAATTTATTTCACATTAATCTGACACATGATGTGACCAGTGTGACTCAAAGTTCATGTTTTTTTGTAAAATGGTGTCATTTTAGTCTAAAATCTGATTCAAATAGCCAAACCTAAAAAAAGATATTTTATTATCTTGATAATTTAGTACAATGATTCATAATTATTTTTTACATTTATTAGTTTACTACATTTCAATCCAACACATGGAACTGCTGATATGACTCAAAGTGCTTGTTTTCAATATAAACATGTCATTTTTGTCTAAAATGAGATTCACATAGTCAAAAATAATAATACATTATCATATTTTCTTGATACATTAATACAATGATCCATAATTAGTTTGTGACATGTAGGAATTTACCTCATATCAATATGGAACGTGACATATATGATATGACAAAAAGAGCTTGTTTTCAATATAAAAGTGTCATTTTTGTCTAAAATAGGATTCACATAGCCAAAACTGATCAAAAAAGTTTTTATTCTCTTTATAATTTATAATAATGATCCATCATTCATTTTTGATGTATAGGAATTGGATTTGTGTCAATCCAAAATATGAATAGGCTAGTGTGACTCAATGGGCATGATTTCAATATAAGTGTCATTTTGTTCCTAAAACACGATTCACATAGACAAAACTAAGAAAATGAGAACATATTTTCTTAGTAATTTATGAAAATAATCGTTAATTAATTTTTTATATGTAGGAATCAATCACATTCCAATTCGGCACAAGAAATGGTTATTATGACTCAAATTACTTATTTTCAATATAATAGTGTCATTTTTGTCTAAAACATGATTCAGATAACCAAAACCATGAAAATGAGGTCAGATTATCTGGATAATTTTTAAAAATGATCCAAAATTATTTTATGATGTGTATGAATCTAATTAACATCAACCTAACCTAGGATGTGTTCAGTACGACTAAAATCATATGATTTCAATATAATAATATCAATTTAGTTTAAAACACACTTTAGATATCCAAAATCAATAAAAAGATCTTGGATTGCCTTAATAATTTATGAATATGATCCACAATTCATTTTTAATATGTAGGAATCAATCAGACATCAATCTGACACATGGCATGTCTTGTGTGACACAAAGTGTGCATTTTCACAGTAACAAAATCATTATATCCTAAAACACATGTCGCATATCAAAAATTTAGAAAACAATACCCTAATGCCTTTATAATTTATGAAAAGGATCTGTAATTCAATTCAGATGTGTGGGGATTAACCATACTTCAATTTGATATGCGATTTATCTAGTATGAATTAAAGTGTGTGTTTTCAATATAAGTGGAATTTTACTCTAAAACACACATAACATTTCCAAAAGAAAGAAAAAAATATTAGATTTTATTGATGATTTCAAAAAATGATCCATAATTCATTTATGACATGAAGGAATTGACCCCACATCAATTTGATAAATGATGTGGCCAGTATGACTCAAATGTGCATGTTTGCAATATAACAGTGTCATTTTAGTTTAAAAAGTGATTCATATGGAAATAACTAATAAAATGATCTTATATTGACTTAATACATTACTAAAATTATCCATTGTTCAATTTTTATGCATAGTAATTGAGCTCAAATAAATCTAACACATGTTGTGACTAGTATGACTCAAAGTTCATGTTTTCAAAATAATACAGTCCTTTTTGTATAAAACAATATTTTGATATCCAAAATGATAAAAGAGCTCATATTGTCTTGATAATTTAGTCAAAATATCCATAATTCATTTATGATGTGTAGGAATTGACTACATATGAATTTTACACACTATGTGGTTGGTGTGACTCAAAATTTGTTTTTTTACATTAAAAAAGTGTGTTTATACTCTAAAACACATGCCACATATCCAAAAATAATAATAAAATGATCTTGTATTGTATTAATAATTTATATAAATGATCCATAATTATATTATGAAATGTAGGAACTGACCAAACATCAATCAAACTTAGGATTTGGACGATATTACTTAAAGTTTGTGTTTTCGATGTAAGGGTCATTTTACTATAAAACACGAATCACATAGAAAAAATGAAGAAAACATGCTCAAATGTTTTTGACTCTTTAGGAAAATGATATATAATTCATATGTGACATATAAGAGTTAACTTCATGTCAATATAATACACGACATGGCCCGTATGACTCAAATTAAATGTTTTAAATATAAAATTATCATTTCTATCTAAAACACAATTCAGATAGCCAAAACCATGAAAATGAGCTAAACAAATCTTGATACTTTAGAAAAATAATACTTAATTTATGTGTGAAATATATGAATCTAACCAACATCAATCTGACACATGATGTGACATTAATGAATCAAAGTATATGTTTTTAATATAATAGTGTCATTTTTGAATAAAACTTGATTCAAATTGCCAAAACTGAGAAAATGAGATTGTATTATCTTGATAATTTTGGAAAATAATCCATAATTCATTTTGGATGTATAGGAATTTACTTTATGTTAATCTAACACAATATATTTCCATTATGACCCCAAGTGAACGTTTTCACATTTATAAAAGTATCATTTTACTCTAAAACATGCGCCTCATGGACAAAATTGATCAAAAGAGCTTGTTATATCTTTTTAGTTTAGGAAATTAATATATATTTCATTTTTGATATATAGTAATTGATGTCACATCAATCTAAAGCATGATGTGGTTAATATGAGTTAAAGTGCATGTTTTCAATATAAGTGTCATCTTCCTCTAAAACACACATCACATATCCAAAACCAAGAAAATGAATTCAGATTGTCTTGATACTTTAGAAAAATGATCCAAAATTCATTTGTGATATGTAAGAATCAACCAAATATCAATCTGACACACAATGTTTATGGTATGACTTAAATAGAGTGTTTTCAATATAAGTATCATTTTAGTCTAAAATGCGATTCACATAATCAAAATTGAGAAAATGAGATCAGAATATCTTAATAATTTAACAAAATTATCTATAATTCATCTATGATATATTGGAATCAACCTCATTTCAATTTGACACATTTCACGACCTAAATGGCTTAAAGTGTTTTTTAATATAAAAGTGCCATTTTAGTCTAAAATGTGATTCACATATCCAAAATTGAGAAAATGAGATTTTATTGTCTTGATACTTTAGAAAAACCATTTATAATTCATTTTTGATGTGTAGGAACCAACCACACATCAATATGGAATAATATGTGTCCTATATTACGTAATGTGTTTTTTTAAGATAAAAGTTTCATTTTGGTGTAAAATGTGAGTTACATATTAAAAAAAGAGCTCTAATTGTCTTGAATATATAGTAAAATGATAAATAATTCATTTATGGAATATAAGAATCAACCACACATAAATATGACCCATCAAGGGGGAACATGACTCAAAGTCAGTGCTTAAAATATAAAAGTGTCATTATGGTTTAAAACTCACATCACATCATGAAAACCCAGGAAATAAGTTTGGTTTGATTTTGAACATTTGGAAAATGATCCATATTTGGAAAAAGGAGTTTGAGGAAGCATGAATGCAGACCCTCAACAGAAGGCATGGACCACATTCATGTCTGGTGTGCAATATGTAATTATTAATAATATAATAAATATAATTAATAAATAATTTTATGATTAAAATTATAATTAATTATTAATAATCTTATTAAAATATTATTAATTAATGATATAATTATTAACAATTATTTAAGTAATTATGAAAATTAATATTTTCTTATACCATTAATATATTCAGTAATTAACAATATAACATATATATATTATTAATTAAGAATGTAATTAATAATTCATTATATAATTATTAATCAATAATATAATTAATAGTTAAAAATTTGTAATATAATCAACAATATAATCATTAAAAATATAATTAACAGTATACCTGATAATATCAGAATATATTCAGTAATTAATAATTTAATTTATTATATGTGGATTATATAACATTACAATTATATTTTTTTTATTTTTTTTATTTTTATTCTAAAATAATCAATGGTTTTATTACAAGGACATGATTTTGTAGAGAGTTCGGTTGATTGTTGGAAAATTCTTTCTATTAGATTTTTTATATATTGGGATATATTTGTTTTGATTAAGTTTACATATTATATCAATGTAAATATTTTGTATGGAATCATTTAATTTAATATTTTAATTTAAATGATGGTACAACGCAATAGTTTTTTTTGAAATTTTATTTAATTGTAATATTTATATTGTTTTTCTATGTTTCTTAGTTTTTGATTTTTATGTTAGTGCTCCTATAGGGAATCAGGTATGTTGCAACTAGTATGAAATTTATCAACACTTTATTTTAGTTCTAATAGAAGTTTCCTTTATTAGTTTTTTAGCAGTGATAAATGTTGTTGGTATTTTAGGGCATATAACTTGTTAGTGATTTTTCAATACCGTGAATGGACGATTTTATCCCTATTTATAACCATTTTTTGAATTAGTGAATTGTGATTGGTAGTTGGTTTAATATGGAGTGGAATGTTGTTAACCTTTTTCAATGTGAGTTTGTATATGTTCTTACATAGGAATGAAAGATAGGGTAGGAGGATTGATAGTTGATGGGGTAAAAAAATACTTAAAGCAGTAAAGAGAATGTGAATTTTATCAATCAGTTTGAATTAGTGGGTTTTCATCTTCTATGTTGTTTACCATAGTCTGGTAATCAAGTTTTATATTGTGTGAGGGAACACAGCTACAAAACATGCATTTTTAGTGCTCAAAATGGTATTTATCAGTGATAAAAAGAATTGTTAGACTAAGAATTTTTAAAATCCTACGACTTATATAAGTGATAAAAATAAGTCACTAATAAAGTCCACCATTTTCAATAATTTTTTTATCATTGATAAAGGGTGACTTTATCTAGGTTTTTAGTGCTAATAAGGGGTTTCTTTATCAAATATTTTTTGAGCACTGACAAACGTGATATTTTTTTAAAAAGTTCCTTGTTTATAAGGGGGACATGAAATCGTCTTTTATCAACATTGTGACACAACTTTTTTTAGTACTATGTTACCCCATGAACACACCCACCCCCTCTTTAAATGTGCCTACATAAAATATTCCACCCTTTATCAACACTTTCCCCACAATATATTACCTCTTTCATGCCATCTTCATCCCTCATCACCCCTAAATTTGAACATGAGACTTCTACATTCATTTCCCAACTCCTTGACCACTATTCCATATGGGTTGCTTTAATATTTTATGATATTTATATACAAAATTATTTTTTATTTATATATTTATTCATATAATTAAATACATTTATATGATTTTTTTAAAGACATTTTTAAAATATGTTTATATATATTTACAAAAAAAATTTATAATTTATTTATAAATATTTATTATAAATAATTTAATATAATATATTTATATAATATATTTAAACACATTTATTTTATATTGATTTATAAACATTTATATTATATCATTAATGATAACAAGACATTTATAAAAATACATTTATATAATGTATTTACATAATGTTAACACACACATAAGCACATATAAACACACATATTTACACACACACAAACCACACACACAATAATATTTCTCATACACACACATATTTATATTTCACACATACAAACACACATACATATTTATTTATATACTATATACACACACATACAAATATTTTTGTATATTTATACATACAGTTCATATCGCCATATTTTATAATATATAGATGTAATTATACTTATATTATAATTTTAAATAATTATAATACAATATTAAAAATCAATATATATTTTATTTATATTAATATATATATTTTTATAGAAATCATATTTAAGAAAATGTAAATATGTATATGGAAAATATATATACAAGGTTCCCTTTAAGTGTGTATTTATATACACATATTATAATATACACATAAATATTTTTTTTATTAACACACCAATTTTTATATATAAACATAATATTATGTATATACATGTATTGGTATGAATATATTTTATATATATATATATATATTAATACAATTTTATAAATTTATTAAAATGGATAATTTTTTATTTTAAATAAAAAATAGTAAATATTTATTTCTATATGGTTTATATATTTAAAAATACATTTTTATGTAAATATATTTAAATATTTATTTATATAATTAATTTATTATATATAAATATCTGTAGATATGTTTATATTTTATTATAAATAACACTACAATATGAAAAATGATAAAATGTTAACACTATAATATCAATATGAAAGAAATCCCTAGTAATAAATATAATTTTCATAGAAAAAAGAGAATAAAAATCTTTTAAACGAGGCTAAAAATCCATCGAACGTAAAATAATCAGGGTACTCTAAGAAAATTCAGTTTTGGAGGACATAATAGCCTTTTTTTACATTGAAAAAATTGATACCGACGTTTCCCTAGGACACCATATCATATATCTTTTCACAAGATTCTATTTGATATGTGGTAGAGTCTAAGGAGACAACCAGATCAAAAGTTATTCCTTTTTGAAATTCAAGTCACATTTCCAACATACCTTAGATCATTCATTAATTTATTGAATTTTTCAATCATCAATACTTTATTAAATGACTCTTACCCAATATTAATTAGAATATTTTTAATTAAAATTTATTTTTAATCATTTTATAAACCATTTTCACTAAAAATATTATATATTATGTATAATTTCTTATTTAGTAACATAAAAATAATATTTGATAAAATATATTATATTTATATCAATATAAATAATTATATTAATATATATTAATATATGATTTTTTCTGAGATGTACTTATTTTTATAACATATAACTTTTATCAGCGCTAAAATAGATCTAATAAGGGAAACCATTTATCAATGCAAAAAAACACCAATAAAAGTGAACTTTATCATACCTAAACAAAGTGTTGCAAAATGTTCACTTTTATCAATGCTCTTTTAACCCCGATAAAGGTACCATTTATCATAACTTTTAGCTAGATATTATAAAGGCACACCCTTTATCATCACTCTTTTATCACTCATAATGGGGAGCGCTTAATATCACCCATTTTTTAGTAGTAGAGGAATATTTCAAACATGTACATAGATTTAATAAGCATGAATGTGAAATCAATGCAGTTTTGTGGGGGTGATTTAATTAGACTTTGATAAAATATGTTTTGGGTATTTTATTGCATCAATTATTCCATAATGTTTCCAAAATTGTGTAATATTAATATTACATCATGATTTACGAGATCACATTTGATATTAAATCATACAACATTGTCAAATCTTTTAATTATGATATTGTAACTTGCTTTTATAAATCACATTTCAAGTATATGGTTCTCAACATGAAATCCTTAGGTGAAACATAAATGAAACTTAATGTTTAACTTTTATATTTTATCCTTTAGCGAGAGGTTGATATAAAATTATAATACAGTTGAGTGTATTATAATATATTTTATTTTTATATTTGAATTTAATTATCAATTTACATGATAAATTATTTTAATATAATTTTTTATGGGGAATGTAAATTAAATATTATGGGGGAAATAATCTTGTTTTTATTTAAATGAAATTTAAATTATTTTTTTCTAATAAATATAAAAATTTAGTTAAATATATATGGTTTTTCAAAAATTTACTATTTAATATAATTGAATTCTAATATTTCTTTAAAAAATTAAATATTCATAAATTTTTTATTATCATCAATGCACTATTTTGTGAACATGATTCATACTATTTAATTTTTAATTTTTAAATATTTTATTAACATTAAATAATTAATTGTTTGAGTATTAAAAGTAACATATTATTTATTATGAAAAACATGTAGATTTTTTAGCTATAATTATAAGAAGATTTAGGGAAAATATTTTCTGAAATATCCATTAGAGCATTCTAAAATGAAAGATCTGTGTCCTTGTATTAGTTGTCATCCTATGGTCCCAAATTCCCATTTTCCAAAGGTCAAAAACCTTCACCATCAGGGTTGATGATGGTGGCTCCTTGTTCGAAATGAGATGATGGGATTTCAACTCCACATTCTAGGGATTCATCATTAGAGTTCATCACCTAGTCTTGGTCACTCTTAAAAATTTAATAAATTTTTGTGAATCTCATTCCAGACACCATCTTCTAGTGGACACCATCTAACTACACTTTTTGAAACCCTTCCATGGAGAATACCTTATGGTTGGAGAAGAGGGCTGTGTTGGGAATTTATAAATATCTTCCTTATATGAGATGAAGGCATCTTGTGCTCATGGCCTTATGATTCTCGAGATCAAACCCAATGGAATCCCTTGATCACCATGAGGAAACTTAATATCATTGTGCAAGGCATATAGGGCCCCTCACCTATCTAATCCTATGATCTTCACACAAGGAAGATCACATTTTCTAAATGAGGTATCTGACATTGGTCACTATGGGAAACTTATGCTCATCACATAAGGCTTCTTAGGCTCATCACCAAGGGAATTTGGTTCTTGAAATACATGGTGTGAATCTAAGACTCACCACCTAAGTAAATAATGAAGAAACACCCTACAAATTACATATGAATCTTATTCTCAACACATTAGAAATATCATTCTCAACACGAGACATCATCTTATACACATCACATAAGTAAATAGAGAAGATATTTTATGCTCATCACATAACCTTCCTAGGATCATCACCTAAGGTACCCTAGGATCATCACCTAGGGAAAAGTTTTTATGCATTAGGTAGGGTTCACATATTTAATGTCAGTTTTTCATGGTCCCACATATGATTCTCATGTATTAGTAGATAACATATTTTGAGTTTGGTATGGATGGTCCCATAAACACTCATCACGCATGGGTCGATCACATATTTAGAGTCCCATGGGGATGATACAAAATATAATCATCACTTAGGTTCTATCATAGGTTTAAAGTCTTGTGGGAATTATTCCCATATATTCTCATCATATATTGAACTGGGAACAAGTAAATGTCTTATGTGGACGCTCACATATTTAAAGTCTAGTGGGGATAGTCCAACACACACACATCACATATGGGTTAATCATATGTTTAAAGTTCAATGAGGATTCTCTCAAATTTAAAGTCTTATGGAGGGACGCTTCCTATATGTAGTCATCCTATATTGGTCAGGCATAGGTTAGTTTCATGTGGGGTTTCCGGAGATCATTGGGGCTTTGAATTGGTGCAGTGAGAGGTTTGGTATACTCAAAAAATATGATCAGTACGTAGATATACCTCCTACTAGGGGGGATATTAAATGGTAATGTGGTAATGAGATTTCACCTTAGAGAGGAATTATGAAAATATTGCTGTATTATAGGAATAAAAAATCATATAGTTCGATTACCCGCTTTTATGGTCATGTGTGCAATGCCCCTAACCTAGAAGCCACTAAACCGGTGCCCCAATTCGGGTCACCACATGACCTCAAGTAAAACTACCAATACATCATAGGTTTCCGACTAGAGGAGAGGGTCTAAATGGTCATGTGGGAAGACTATACCCTCTTTACCATAGTAATCCATAGAATAAAATAAATAGAATACAAAAAATAAAATGTAATAAACAATGACCATGAATGAACAACAATCTCTTCAAATTTCGGTAAATACCATATCCAACAATAATTATGTCTGGTCATGCTAATAGTGACAATTAATGAAAACCCAAAAAATAAGAAAAACAGTGGAATCCCAATAATGGTCCCGACTTAATATCTAAAACCTCATAAATGTACATTAGAAGACCAATTCAACTCCCAAGCATAAAGAATTTTCCCTTATCCTGAATTGCAAGCATGAAATAATCTTGAGTACCCAATGGTGGCTCGAGAAGGGTGTGAGTACAGCTCAGCATGACATCACCATTGGTATCTAAAAAATATCCAGTCTAAAAAGATAGTGCTTTCAATTACTAAATAAATGAAATTTAAATAAAAGGTAGTTCATATGCTATTAGTTAACAACATTTACTTAAAATATTACTAATGTAACGTCTCATAATTTCCATGTAATTTTTATTTATTTTTATGGAATTATTTCAAGACTGTGAAATCTGACGGCACATGATTCCGATGCCCGGAGTGCCCAGACTGATCCGTCCAAAACAATGTTAAGCTTTAAATAGCACACATGAGCAGTTTTCCTGAAAAAGTTCCATAACTCTTAAACAGTTCCCCATATTAGAAATCCTAGGGCACCATTGTGTTTAGGATGTCAGGTTTACCTTAGGCGTGACTTAAATTTAGTTGGTGAATTCCCCCAGTGATAAAACCCAAAAATTCCATACCTGTAAATAAAATAATTAAATAAATTATTTTAATTTTCAAATGCATATAACTCACAAATGGTGACTCAGTTTAGAAATATGAGACCACCGCTGAACATGTGATTGTACGATTTATTTAGGAAGATACTAACATTGTCCTGTACGGGCCGCCAGTAGAAGTTAGTTTTTGGCCTTAAATAAAATAATTAAGCAACAATTATTTTATTATAAAATCCTTAACTTCTAAACGAAAACTTGGATTGAAAATACGAGAGTACCGTTGAGATTGTGAGGTCGTTTTCCCCTCAGGTGAAGCCTAACCTCGACCAATGCGGGTCGAGAGTGACTGTTATTAATTTTTGACATTTTATTAAGGTATGTTCAGTAAACATGCATGCGAAAAAGTAATTTTTTTGAACCGGTGTTTGGATTAAAAATCCCGGGGCACCATTGATTCCGAAGAACAATGATTAACTTAGGGGAGGATTAACTTTGACTATCAAGGGTAGGAAGAGAAAGGTAATTTTTGGACTTTACAAAAAAATAATAAAATTAATTTTGGTTATTTTATTTTTTCATTGGGAAACCATTGGAAAAATCGTGTTGGGACCATAATGCGACGTCAAAACCATTTAATGTCTTGACTCATATTTTTTCTATAACCACACCATTGGAAGATTTAAATGAACATGTAACCACAATGTTTAGATAGTTAAAGTGGTTCATTAATTATACTCATTAATGAACGTCATTAATTGTGTGGTGCGTTGATCCTTTCCTCCCCTCTATTTAAACGAAGCTCAAACATGCGTTTTTGGACTGAAGAGAGGAACATCTGAAAAAGAATTGTGATGACTTCCACCAACCTAGAATGAAGCTTCAAGCGATGGATGTTAGAGGAATCGACGGGTGATGGCAAGCAGCGACAAACACCTTCAGACATGGACACTTCTTCCTCATCCATAGTGGCTTGCAACAAACTTGAGGTAAGTGTTATGTATTTGATTTCTCCCCTTTTTTCCCTGTTCTTGAATATTATGAAGAAAATGGGTCAACGTTCCACTGGGTTGACCCACGTTTTTTCTCTTTAACATGGGAGGATAATGCAGGGTTTCATTATGGGACTTTTTATAATTTAATAATCCATCTCATGTTATAATGCTAAAGCGGAGGGTGTGGGACAAACAAACATGGTTTGAACCCTCCGCTGAACCTGTTATAGCTTTGTTCTACATGGGAGACCGGAAGAAGTGGTGGTGTGATGGCAGCACGTAGTGGGACTAGTGACTAAGGGAGGCGGCGACCGACACCTGCCGACCACAAAGGAACTGTGACACTTAAAGGCACTGCGACGGACAAGGGGCATCCGACCCACGTCGGCCGCATTGAAGCGGGGTGGAATGCTGTGGTGGAAGGTTGTGGCATTGAGATGCAATGGAGGGTAGACCGGAGCCTGCGGGACTATAGCGGGCTAGTCCACACGGACTGACCAGGAGGTGCGGGGACATCCGACGCCACTGCTGAGCCTAGAGGCGCACTGCTGCGGCGCACTGCGGAGGAAGGACACGACATTGAGACTCAGAAGAGAGAGGACCCGCACCTGCGGGTCCGTAGTTGGCCGGTCCATGTAGACAAGCCAAGAGATGTGGCGCCACCTATCGCCGAGCATTGAATACTCGAATGGCTTCGACTGTTCAGGAGGGGAGAGGTCCCCCACGCTCGACCAGTGTGCTGAGCTATTCCACAGCCTCGTGGGCCATGCCCATCTGGGTGGGTCGGGCCGAACCCAGGGCACAGTGGGTCGATCCCATGGCCCAGCGTGTTGTACAAGGACCATTCAAACTAGTCCCAGCCCAGTACTTTCGGTCTAGGCCCAGTGGGCCGGATCGGGTCGCTCTGACAGTGTCGGACGAAACCCAGACCCACTTACGACCCGATTCAATTAAACGAGCGTATCTCCTAAAACAGACGTCCGTTTGATGAACTGTCTAAGACACTAGAACCCTTAGGAGAGGTGTTCCTTTTTAGATACTCCAAGTGACATTCGGAGAAAGTTGGAGTTTGGCCGGGTTGGATCATACCCAAATCCAATCGGTCCCTTGGCACTAAAATGCCTATAACTTTCAGACCGGGTGTCCGGTTGACGCGCCGTCTATTGTGTTAGAAGCCTTATGACATGACGGATCATAAGGTTACATCCTTTTGGAACTTCTTAGCAGTTTAGGTATGACCGATTACATGAGGAACAGAACTAGGGTGTTTCTTGTAGTGAGAGTTAGGATGGATACTCCCTTGATGACTCAAGGTGTAGGTATTCCTTACTTCTCTACTCCAGTAGAGACAGGACTCCCCACGTTATGAGTACAAGTTCATTTTCCTCTAAGATGGTTTTTTCTATCTTCGGAGTTTGTACACTTATATTGGACTAGGGTGTGGATCCTTCATACTTAACTCACATAGAGTTAGGTACTCCCCTACCCGGTAGGGTGAGAGTCCTCTATGTTAGGAGTAGGTACTCCCCTGTCAACCCAGGGTGTAGGTCATCCTTATATAGTGATACAGTAGAGTCGGTACTCCCCTAACATGCCAAGGTGCGGTTCCCCTAGCCTGGGGTTGGTACTCCCCTAACATACTAGGGCACGACTTCCCCACAGTGAACAAACTACCAGACTTGTACTCTCCTACTAGGTAGGGTGTGGGTCCTCACATATGGAGTAGCGTTCCCCCATTTCCAAGTAGTGATGGGGAATAGTTTCTTTAGGGGATTTGGAGCTCCCTCAAATATAGGAAAAAATTTCAAGGAGCGTGACCCTTAACTTGATGTAATCGATACCCTGGGTATAAGTTAGTACCCCCTCGATGGACTGAGGTGCGGGCCACTTCATACTAGGGCGACTCAGATATCATGGGTCAGACTGGAGCAGTGCTCCCCAAAATGAACACATTGTCGAGGAGTGTGCATCTTCACTTGGTTTCCCTTGTTCTTTCCTCAGGCACAAGATTGTGACTACGAGACCTCTAGTGTTGGGAATTAGAGGAAGTTCTAGCAAAATGTTCATGATGGAGAATGTCTTTTCAAAAGTTCCATTAGGAACGGTTGAGTTGTACATGATGGAGTACATCTCTCAGACGTGTTCCCTCAGGGATGGCTGGTACATGAAGCATGTACTCCTGATCCTTGAGTAACACTTTGACCCTAATTTGGAAATCCTGGAAATAGATTTTGGTTGGGGCCTTATGTTTCTTTGTGGCTAAGATGAGTATATCTGGATGTCGTAGGTATATGCAATGACATATGCCCGAGTATAGATAACTATGAATAATCATTGTGGTTTACATAATGGTTGTTTTGTGTTATTTTTTTCTTGTGTATTTCTAAGAGACCATCATGGGTCTCGGGGTCCCCTAATGAGTACCGAGTTAATCACCCCATACATAGGCTCCGCGCACACGTGTTGTGTCGGGTTCAGACGTTCGACGTTTCAATAGGGTATCTCAAGAAGATGGGACTGATGGATGTTTGATAGTGGACTTGGTGGCCTAGGACCAGGAGGGGTCTAGTAAGACCTGAAAGACATGCCATACAAATTTTTCTTCCAGTAGCTTCACTACTCCCGCGATCAGGTGTGATCTTCTACAGACCGTCGTAGGTTCTCCCTTTGGGCCATTTTGTTTTCAGTTCTTTTTTTGGGCTTGTATACTGGCCCATTTACACCACTCAGTGCTTTACTTGCTGTTTTACTCTAGTTTCCAATTACTTATTGTTCACCTTTAATCTTTTTGTTTTTAATTTGTGAGTGTATGTGTGTACAGGTACCCAGGAAAATTCCTCCAACTTGCAGTTTGATGCCTTCAGTGCTAGTCGACAACCTGTGGCCTTCGGGAGGTGGGCATGGGGTATGTCACGGCACGGGCCCCAGGCGACGGGTCTTGAAAAAGTGGTATTATAGGTGGTCAGTTCTACCTTAATGATCAAGGGTGTGTTGTTTTTGTTGTGAGCTAAAGTGTTAAGTGTTTTGAGTTTGGAATTTAGGCCAAGAAATCAAGTGTTGGTGCGGCGACCGATGTATCCGTAAACCAGGACTTTGGAAGCCTGTTACCCGATTCAGTACATGGAAATACTGGTTGTAGGGAAATGAATGTAATATGAATCTTGTATTGATGGTTGTGATTTCCATATTCCTTATCGAGTCATCTCTCCTGATATAACCTTCTAACCATGGTACATCTTGATCTATCTCAGGATTCCTTCACATGGACGATCGTCAAGGATCCCAATACGATGTTGTGAGACAACCCGCCTAGTGACGAGGCGTCTATTCAGGGACCTGTGATTGGGATGGCCACACCAAGTGGTTCAACAGTGCTACCACCACCCGATGGTCAACATCTACTACCGGTGGTTCCGAAAAAGGAAGGTCATATGCATAGTGACCTATATGAGTTCCAGAGGAAGAGACCTCCCAGGTTCTATGGTGAGACAGATCCTAAGTTAGCTGAGGATTGGCTTGAGGATGTTAAACATGTTTTCTACCTAGTGAGGACACCGCCCGACCAGATGGTAGTCTTGGATACATGCCTTATTCAGGGATCATCGAAAATATAGTGGAGTTTGAAGATTCAAACTCACAATGAGGTGACGATCACTTGGACAGACTTTGAGCACCTCTTCAGAGAGATGTTATTTCCCGTGACTTTGCACCCTGTATGCGTACAGGAGCTACTGTACCTATGGAAGGGTAGCATAATGGTAGTATATTACTCAATGAAATTTATAGATCTTTCTCTCTACTCCATATATATGGTTCATGACCCTTACTTTAGGGCCTAGACCTTTGAGAAGGGACTGTATTAGGAAATCAAGGAATCAATGATACCTCTCAGTATTCCGACACATGATGGGGTACTAGAACGATCCCTAGTGGTTGAGAGATTCCTAGTGGAGTAGTGGGTGTATGTGACCTATGGAAGATGCCACAAAGTAGAAGTGTCTAATGGAGCTAACAAACGAATGGTGATGGGATCATGGCAATAGAGGCATACCCATGCTCAGACATAGACATGTGGGTCTTTGGCACAATAGCATAACCAAGGAGTAGATCAGCTGTAGGAGAGGGAGTTTTATGCTTTTAATGGCCGGGGCATCTGGATAGATATTTCACAACCCGCAGTACTACTAAGAGGGTGCCGAAAAACAAACCTCTTTGGCAGAGACAACCATTTGAGAATGGATTTCCACAAGTTGGCTGGTGGGGTAGAGGAGCTGGATGAGTAACAGTGGTGGTCCCTGCCAGGCATTGGAAGTTGGAGGGTGTGGGTGAGGACAACTACACGCAGTCGTGGCTCATGACCAAGAAACTCCAGGAGAAGTTTGAGGTATGACCTGTGTCTTTTCTTTTACTGCCTTCCTAAATAGAAACAGGTAATAGATGTTCTTTTTCCGTGAGTACTGTTTGAGACTTTGAGGTTTTGGTTGGACCGTGGACTTCACCCTCATGCTTATAGACTCTTGATGAAGGAGTCCTACTAATAGTGTGACCTGGATCATAGAGGCGAGAGTTTCAGTTGGGATCTCTTAGTCATGGCATCGGGACCTTATGATGTCAATCTGGGTAGGGACTACTACAATTCATGCCCAGAAAGATGATATTTGGAAAGAAATGTAGTATGTATGTATGGTGGATAATGTATTTCCTTTGCAACAAGGGGGGGGGGGGGGGGCCCAGGCGGCACAGTCTGGACTCTCGTAAAGAGTCCCACCTGAGTCGTTCTATGGAGGCAGAGTTAGACCACAAGATGTTTTCGCCGTGCGGAATGGTTCCTAGCCATCCATACTCAGTGGAGATGCTACAAGTTAGAGTGGTCGTGTCTTTTTTCGGCTTTTGGTGAGTCTGCTGAAGGTTCTAGGCAGTGGGTCACTCGAACCCATGATTACAGAAGTATCATGATGCTTAGTTATTTCTCCACTTGTTGCAGCTAAAGAAACATGTCCCTATTGCGGTACAATGTTGACCTAGAAAGAGCAAGACATAAGAGTGGTTGATCTCGTTATTCCCTCGTGTCACATTCTTGGAAGCAGTGTATGAACCTTTTTTGGACCCAGTTTCCTCCCGTGAGTTTGGGATTTGGATTTTTAGGGATGAAAAGTCTAAAGGTGGGGAGAATGTAATGTCTCAGAAATTTTGTGTAATTTTTTTATTTATATGGAATTATTTCGAGACCACGAAATCTAAAGGCACGTGATTCTGATGCCTTGAGTGCCTATAATGATCCGTCAAAAAAATGTTAAGCTTTAAATAGTGCGTGTGATCAGTTTTCCTGAAAAAGTCGAATAAAACTTAAATTGGTGCCCGGATAAAAAATCTGAGGGCACTGTTGTGTTCTGGATGGTGGGTTTAACCTTGGTGCGACTTAAAATTAGTCGGCGCATGAACCTAGTGAGAAAACCAAAAAAATGGCATAACTGTAAATAAAATAATTAAATAAAATTATTTTACTTTTCAAATGCTTATAACTCACAAATGGTGACTCAGATTAGGAATCTGAGACCACTACTGAACTCATGAGTGTATTCTTTCCTTATAAAGATAGAAACATTGGCAAGTGCTTGTTGCCAGTGGAAGTTAGGTTTTTCCCATAAATAAAATAATTAAGTGACCATTATTTTATTGTAAAATTCTTAACTTATAAACAAAAACTCGGATTTAAAATACGAGAGTACCATTGAGCTCGTGAGGTCGTGTTCCCCTATGGAAAAGCCTAACCTCAACCGGTGTTGGTTGAGGGTGAATGTTATTAATTTTTGAACTTTTTTAAGGTACGTCCAGTAGACGTGCGGGCGGAGAATTCTATCTTTTAAACTAGTGCTCGGATTAAAAATCCCAGGGCACCATTGAATCTACCACACCGGGATTCTCTTAAGAGAAGATTAACTTCTACCGAAAAGGGTCAGACAAAAAAGTTAATTTTTGGACTTTACAAAAAAATAATAAAATAACTTTTGGTTATTTTATTTTTTGATTGGGAAACCATTGGAAAAATAGTGTTGGGACCGCAATGAAACGTCAAAACCATTTAATGTTTTGAATCATATTTTTTCTGTAACCACACTATTGGGAGATTTAAATGAATGTGCAACCACACCATTGAGATAATTAAAGAGGTTCATTTATTATTCTCATTAATGAACCTCATTAATTGTGCAGTACGTTGATCCTTTCCTCCCCTCTATTTAAATGAAGCTCTGGAATTGGTTTTTGGACTGAAGAGAGGAAACTCTGAAGAAGTATCGTGACAACTTCCACCAAACTAGAACGAAGCTTTTAAGAATTGACGTTGGAGGAATCTACAGGGGACGACAAGTGTCGACAAACACCTTTGGACGTGGACACATCTTTCTCATCCATAGTGGATTCCAATGAACTCGAGGTAGGGGTTATATGTTTGATTCCTCCCCTTTTTACACTGTTCTTGAATATTATGAAGAACACGGGTCAACCATCCAATGGGTTGACTCACGTTTATTTCTTTAACGTGAAAGGATAATGTGGGGTTTTATTATGGGAGTTTTTATAATCTAACAATCCTTCCCATGTTATAATGCCAACTCGGAGGGCATGGGCCAAACGAACAAGGGCCGAACCCTCCACCAAACCCGTTATGGTTGCGTTCTATGTGGGAATATGAAAGAAGTAGAGGTGTGATGGTGGAACATGGTGGGATTGGAGAAAGGGAGGAGGAGACCAGCACCCATTGACCACAAAGGAATGGAGTCACCCAAAGGACCCACATCAGGCAAGGGGTGGCTGACCAATGCCAGCCACGTTGAAGCGGGGCCACGCGCTGCAGCGGCGCATTGCGGTGGAAGGCCACGACATCGAGCCATGGTGGAGGGAAGACCCACCCCCATGAGTCTATAGCATGATGGTCCATGCAGATCAGCCAAGAGGTGGGGCACCATCTGGCACCACTGCTGAGCCAGGCGGCGCGCCACAGAGGATGGACACAACATCGAGCCGTGGCGGAAAGCGTACCTGTGCCCATGCGTCCATTTCCCGACAGTCCAAACGGACCGACCAAGAGATGTTGTGCCGCAAAATTGAAGACCCAACTGGATTTGGCCATTTGGGAGGGGATTGGTCTCTCGGGCTCGGCCAGCATGCCTAGCGATTCCGTAGTCCGGTGGGCCACGCCCAGTTGGGTGGGCCGGGCTAAACTCGCGACCTAGCTGGTCGATCCCATGGCCCAACATGTGGGACCAATCCTAGCCACATCGGGCAAAGCCCAGCCCCTTTGGGTGAGGCCCAGCGGGCCGGGTCAGGTCGGTCCGAATGCGTCAGACCGGACATAGACCCACTTACTGCCCAGTTCTCTTAAAGTAGTGTATCTCCTAAACCTGACGTCCGTTTGATGAACCGTGTGTGGTGTCACAACCCTTAGGAAAAGGAATTCCTTTTGAGATACTCCACATGACTTTTATAGAATAGTGGAGTTTGTCTGGGTTGGATCGTACCCAAATCCAACCGGGCCCTCAGAAGTAAAATTCCTATAACATTCAGACTGGGTGTCTGGTTGAAACACCCTCTATTGCATTGGAACCCTTATGAAATGACAGATCATTGGGTTACTTACTTTTGGTACTTCTTGGTGGTTGAGGTATGACTAGTAACCTGAGTATTAGAACCAGGGTGTTTCTTGTAATGAGAGTTAGGATGGCTACTCCCTTGATGACTCAAGGTGTGACTATTCCTTACTCCTCTGCTTTTATAGAGACGGGACTCCACACATCATGAGCGTAGATTCGTTTTCCTATGAGATGGTATTTCAATATTTGGAGTTGGTACTCCCCTATTAGACTAGGGCACGGGTCCTCCATACTTAACTCACATAGAGTCACCTACCCCCCTACCGGGTAGGGTGAAAGTCCTCTATGTTAGGAGTAGGTACTCCCATGTAAACCCAGGGTGTGGGTCCTCCTTATTCAGTGCTACAGTAGAGTCGGTTCTCCCCTACCATGCTAGGGCATGAGTCCTCTAGCCTGGGGTCAGTACTCCCCTATCGTACTAGGGCCCATGTCCCCATAATGAACAAACTAACAATTTTGTACATCCCTACCAGGTAGGGTGTGAGTCCTCACATATGGAGTAGTACTCCCATGTTTCCTAGTCACGATGGGGAGCTGGTCCTTCAAGGGAGTTGGGGCACCCTCGACTATAGGAAACAATTATGAGGAGAGGGCCCATCCCCTTGATGTAATCTATTCCCAAGGTAGAAGTTAGTACTCCCTTGATGGATAGAGGTGCGAGACACTTCTTACTGGGGTGACTAAGATATCGTGGTTTATACTAGAGCAATGCTCCACCTACTGAACGCAGTGTTGAGGAGTGATCCTCTTCACTTGGTTTCCCTTGGTCTTGCCTCAGGTGCAAGACTATGACTGCGAGACCTCTTGTGTCGGGAACTAGAGGCAGTTCTAGTAGAAAGATTTCATTGGAGAATGTCCTTTAGAAGGTTTCATTAGGAATGGTTGAGTTGTACCTGATGGAGTACATCTCTCAGATGGGTGCCCTCAGGGATGGCCAGTACATGGAGTGTGTACTTCAGATCCTTTAGTTACGCTTTGAGATTTCTTTTAAAATCCTAGAAATGGCTTAACGTTAGGGCCTTATGTTTCTTCGTGGATGAGATGAGTATATCTGGATGACCTAGGTATATGCCATGACATATGCCCGAGTAGAGATGACTATGCATAATCTTTGTCGTTTAATTCATGTTTTTTTGTGTTATTCATTCCTTTGTGGATTTATAAGAGACCATCAAGGGTCTCAGAGTCCCCAACTGAGTACTGAGATACTCACCCCTGCACGGGCTCCGCCCACAGGTGTTGTGTCTAGTGCATACATTCAATATTTTGATAGGGGCGTTCAGGAAGATGGGACCGAAAGATGTTATGATGGTGGAATTGGGGGCCTAGGACCAGGAGGGGTTTAGTAGGATTAGGCAGACATGACATACAACTTTAGCTTCCTGTATCTTCACTACACAAGAAATAAGGTGGGATCTTCCGTAGACGGTTGTTGGTTCTCCCTTTGTGCCTTGCTGTTTTCAGTTCTTTTGTTGGGCTTGTATACTGGCCCAGTTACACCACTCAATGTTTTAATTTCTAATATACTCTGGTTTCCGATTACTTACTGTTCACCTTTCATCTTTTTGATTTTTTTGTGAGTGCATGCATGTACTAGTATCTAGACAAATGCCTCCCACTTGCAGGTTGATGCATTCAGTGCTAGTTGCAAACCCCTGCCCTTCGAGAGGCGGGCTTAATGTATGTCACGACACGGGCCCTAGGGGTTGGGTCTTGACAACTAACCTCAGTACCAAATTCATTATTTGAATCTTCTTTATTACTTAATTAATTATCAATATGTGTTCCATGGGTTAGGCATTTACATCATTCACAAAAGGTTTCAAGGAATTCATCACTATGAATAAGGGAATAGGTCAAGTCCCTACCTCACTAGGGATAACACATCATAACAAATACATTTTCCTCACCTCAAAGCCTCACTCTATATGGAACACAAGAATTAGGGGAATATAGATCCATCCCAATCATTAACCCATGCATTGTGGGGTGGAGTTTAGAGCATCAGTCTAACTCGAACTGTATGCATATAATCTCAGTCAATACCCCACTTTAAAAAGCCATGTTCAAATGATTATTTATCAATTCACAACAAACCCATATCCCAAAAAAAAACAATACATATAACAATCATAATCTATAACAATCAACATGGGAATTAATATTATTCTATAACCCATTAACACATTTTCCATTTACAATATATAGACCAATTCCCATTCTCATTCCAAGACCACTAATGATATTCAATAATTCTCTTAAATCAACCCCTTTAACATATTCATCAATTCCATTATGAAAACCCATTTATCATATTTCTCACTTCACATTCCATTAGCAGTTTAATATATTCATCATTTCATACGCACTAATTTTCTTAGGCATTTCTAACATAATTCATAAGACACTTGAAACGATCTTAATTAACCCAATTAACCCATTTATGTTCCATGACAACAAACCCTTAATCAATTATCAAATATAGTAACACTAACAATATTCCATTTTCAATTAAACTAAACACATCAACATGTTCAATAGGGGATCAACATTATCACACATCAACCTTGCACTTTTCCAATTCCTAGGTCCGGGTATATCGGCGCACCCCATGGGTGGCCCTAAATTGGTCAAAAAATTCCCGATTCATCCCATGGAAACTATGAGGGGTAAAATTAATTATTTAGATTCCCAATTTAGAAAATCTTACCAAATGTATCAAAATAAGAACAACTAATAACCATGAACAAAACCGAACATGCAAAAATCTACAAAAAACTATGGGATATAACTTGTATACCACCTACCTCAAATCTGTTGGTGAACACACTTTTATATATAGAATTTGATCCTAATTTAAACACCCAATTAACCCTTAACCTAGAAACCATTGGAGGAAGAAGGATTTTTGGATTTAGAATAATATTTCCCAAGATACAAGCCCTAATCCGGAAAAGAGAAGGAATATGGAGATTAGACTTACCCAGAGCTTCGATCTGTAACTGATGGTGTTATAAATGGCCAATAAATCATGAGGATAAACCCTAGGAAGATCTCGAGGGTTCTATCTCATCACTAGGGATGGAGGTAGGAGAAAGGGGAAGAAAAATTGGTGGAACTTAAAAATATAGAGGTGAAAATTTGTGTTTTTCTCAACTTTTAAAAGGGTGCGTGGTTTACCCGCACGATTTTCCAAATCATGCAAAAACTATACAAAAGATACTATCCATGAGAATTTGGGTCACACAGTTACTTGGGAAGGCCACATGATTTGGAAAACTATGCACCAACCATGTGATATTCCACTGTCTAAGGTTGCATGGTTTTCTAAGGAAGGCCCTACTGTTTACTTAACCTTGAGAAAATCATGCTCCTTGCAAAGCTTTGCCTGATTTTCCTTCCTTTCATTACCTGATCACCCAAAACACCCTCTAGTCCCCTCATGACCCTAAGAATCATTTCATGAACTAAAAAAAATATATTGAAAGAAAAATTTAAACAAGGACATACCTCCATGAAGTCTAGAATCACATGACCTCCCCACCTTATAACATCTCATCCTCAAGTCATGCTCCCAAGAGTCATTAAGTTAATAAAGAAAAAATATTGGTTGACTGGGCCCACACATCTGAATACCTTTCCCATGTATCTTGATTAAAATTTACATGTTTCTATAAAACTTGATCTAAGGGAACAATATTTCCTCTCAAGACATTCTCACTACGATCCATGATACAAACCAGATGCTCCTCAAAGGATGCATCAAACTCAATCTCTACATCCACATCATTAATCACATAATATGGATTATGGTGATACTACCAAAGATATGAAACATGAAAGACACCATGCAATTCTCTATACCATTGTGGAAGAACCAATCGGCAAGGCACCAGTCTTATCCTCTCCACAATATCAAATGGTCTCACATACCTAGGCACTAACTTGCCCTATTTCCAAATCTGATGGTGACCTAATCTTGAAAACACATCAAGAAACAAATTTTCATACATCATAAACTCAAGACGTCAATGAAGACAATCTGTATATGACTTGAATATACTCGGATCCATTTTCATGTGTTTCCAAATCAATAAAACCTTTTCTGATGTCTCCTATATGGGAATCAATCCCAACAACTCAAACTCCTCAGCCTCTAACTGAAAAAATGGAGATCTAGATGGTCTCTTATAGAGTGACTCAAAAGGTTCCATCAGATTCATCAACTGAAAACTTTTTTTGTAGGAAAACTCAATAATAAATAAGCACTTTTCTCATGAACAACCGAAATCTAGGCACAATCCTTCAACATGTCTTTCAACATACGAATTTTATGCTCTGAATGACTATTTGTCTGCCGATGATAAGCTATAATCCAAAAAATCTAGGTACCATGCACCTTTTGTAACCCCTTCTAGAATCTCTATGTGAAACATGGATCACAATCCAAAACTATACTTCTCGACACACCAAATAACCACACTATCTATCAAACATATAAATCACCAAACTGACCAATAGTGAAAATCTCCTGAATTGGAAAGAAATGGGCTACCTTAGTCAACCAATCGACAACTACCCAAACTGTATCATTAATTCAAGGATTCATTGGAAGACCCACTGTGAATTCCATTATTACGTCACCCAAATTCCACTCTAGGATGGGTAATGGTTGTGAAAAACCACCTGGGTGTCGATTCTCAATCTTCACATACTGAAAGGGAAGGAATCATTCCACAAAACCCAAAACCTCTTTCTTCACTCTGATCCACCAATACTACATACAAATATCATGATACATCCTAGTCAAACCAAGATGCACTTACCATATAGATGTATGGAATTAATGCACCAACTCTCCCCGCATACACACCAATACGACCACATGACCACCCATACTAACAAACCCATCATCACCAACAACCAAACTATAAGGTGAATCCCCAACAATAAGATATTATTTTATTTCCAAACACTATGAATCCTCAAATTAATTATTCTTGAACCTAAGATGAAGCACGAACTCAACTACTATGGATGCAATGGACCTCTTCCCATGCCCATCCTAGACCTCCAGATGCATCTCGGAAAATAAGGCCATCATTTTCTACTCTGATTTGGATTCCTCAACCACTTTATTCCTTATCTTCTGGATCAAAGAAAACACAATAATATTCCATTTTACTAGTGTGTAAACCAACTTGAAGTCAAGATACTTCATTTATTCAACCCATATTCACATAAAAATATTCAAATCATGTTGGGAGAAGATGTACTTAAGAATTTTATGATCGGTAAACACCATGTACCACTCTACAAACAATTAGTTCTTCTAACACTTTAAGTCATAAACCATGATAACCAAATCAAGATCATTAGTAGTGTAATTTCTTTTATGAGGACTCAAATATATTCACCCATATGAGAAAAAATAATCATGCTACATCAACACTGATCCAATTCAAATACCAAATGAATCAGAGAACAAGGTGTACCTCTTACCTAGTTTGAATAAGATCAGGATCAATGTGTATGTCCAAAGCTTCTCCAAATCTTGAAAAGCATTATCGCATGCCTTAGACCACTTAAACTTAACTCCCTTATTGGGTAAATCCAAGAGAGGAACTACTAAATGGGATAAATCACTATTGATACTTTGGTAATATCCATCCAATCCCATAAAACTCCAAACATTTGAAATATTCTTTGGCTGCCCCCACAACACCGTAGCCCGTACTTTCTCTAGATCCATCGACACACCATCCTCATAAATGATGTGACGCAAGAAATTCACTTTATCCTTACAGAAATGACATTTTCACAGCTTGGTGTAAAGCCGATGCTCTCTTAGTGTACTCATAATGATGTAAATATGTTTAGCATGATCATAATAAGTTCTTGAATACACCAAGATGTCATCAATGAATACACCCCTAAACTCTTCTAGGTAAGGGTAAAATATTTGGATCATTAAATCCACAAACACAACCGGTGCATTGGTCAACCCAAACGACAACACCAAAAAATAATACGACCAGTACCTACACCTGAAATCCATATGTGGTATGTTATAAGGTGTAACCCTCAACTAATGGTATCTCGGTCTCAAATAATTCTCGGAGAACACCGAAGCATCCCTCAATTGGACAAACAATTCATCGATTCTGGGAAGCGGGTATCGGTTCTTAAACGTCATTTGATTCAACTTCATATAGTCAAAAAAAACCTAAACGATCCTTCAGCCTTCTTCGAAAATAGTATTGGAGATCCCAAATGTGATGTACTAGGATAGATAAACCCCTTATGCTAAAACTCTTACATCTGAACCTTAAGTTCCTACCGTTCTTCCAGTTCCATTCGATATAGCTGAATCAAAACTGGTTGTGCCCAAGGAAGTAACTCTATATTTATCTCAATATATATTTTGGCTGGTAGCCCCAATTAGTCCTTAAGAAACACACCTATAAATTGTTCCATAATAAGAAGAAATACTGGTTTATCCATTCCTCCTTCATCTAGAACAAAACAATCCACATAGTCATTGAGTTCTCCCAATTCCCAGCAAACTGGTCCGGCATAGCCTACTCGAACATCCCGCTCACCATAAAGGACATAAATGTCTCTATCAAGAGACATTAACATTACTGAACAATGGTAATAGTCTATATGCTATTAGTATAATGTAAATCAATACCTTCCAAAAATTAGGTCAAAATATGAAATTTTGAGGACAAATAGGTTCCACAGAAAACGGTACCCACCAACCTCCAAAGAACAACCATTACATTGTTTGATATCCTAAGCTTACACCCCCAAAAGGGCATAAATTAAAATAACCCCACATGTAAATTTCATGGAGAGGCCAAACAAAACTACAAAATGTGTATAAATAAAAGAATGTGGGGTGCATGTGTTAAATAAAGCACTAGAGAGCATAGAAGATATAAGAATCGTACATTGAACGATAGATGGTCGAACCTCACAACCTACAAGTGTATACTGAACTACATGAATATGAAGTACCCCTATACTCTAGTATCCAAAATGAGTACCTTATACTGCACTACCTTTTTTGTATGGACGATATCACTCCAGAGTTCCACGTCTATCACCCCTACTGATTCAACCCATGGAGATCCAATTACCTGCCTGATATAGGTTAACTGACCCCCTTACCACACTATACATCTTCCTCTACCCTCTATCTATGTCTACCTATGAAGGGTTCCTATAGAAACTATGTATTTTCCCAACCTATAACTTCACTGACACTCGACTGGTAGTTGGGGACATTGGCCACACATGTGGCCCAGCCTGCCACTCGGGTAACATAACACCTAATCACCACCATGAGATATTTTCTGTCTCTTCTAACTACTCTATAAAATTTTACCCTAATGGAAATTCCTAAAATTATTCTTACTACCCTTTGGAGACATACTATATTCTTTACCAATGAGCATCACGAGTCCACCACTTAAAGCTTCTTTCAAGTTCCCTTCGGAGATAAGGTCCTGGTCCACTACCTCTGTAAACATATTTAAATGGAAGAAATTAACCGATTAATTTATATCATTTCTAATCCCATCCTATAAACTTTTTTATATAGTTTTTTGTCTCTTTATAATGTTTGGGTGAAGTGGTAGAAGTTAGTGAAATGATTAGAAAAATCCATTACTGATGAAACCCCCTCGGTCAGACTCATAAATTCCACAACATTCCCCTGCCGCAAGGTCTTTAGGTAGAAATGTTCTAGAAACTTTTCATAAAAATATTTCCATATAATTTCTTCAGCCTACTCAGTCTGAACCATGATATCCCACCAACGCTTCCTGACATCGCAACATATAGAATGATAGCTTGACTTGCTTCTCTGAAGGAGTATTTATATGATTGAGATTTTTTTGGATGTACTCTATCGAGAACACAAATGCCTCAGACCCACCCTCTTTGATAAAGGTTAGAGGGTTATGCAGTTAAAACTCCCTGGTTAGCTTGAACATACTCAATACCACCCGCCTTGGGTCCCATTCCATCATCTGTATTAAATGTGAAAAGTTATCATGGAACTTCTCTTCCCTATTTCCCTGAATCATCGGGTCTTCTTACTCCACTATTGGGTAATAATTCTTTAAAACATTCTCTTTTCACTCTTATGAAACATGTCTTCATGGTGTAATTTCTCTACAATGCCAAATTAAATCTTTATAACACATACAATAAAGCTTCTATAGTTCATATAAAATAGGGCTCTCTATTGGTCATAAATAATCCATTGTATACACCATCCCAAAAGTAATTTTACATCCCAAACACAACTATTGATCATCCATACCATGGAACATGGGTAAAATTGTCAAACCCACTTAAACCATTACAAATCTTACATTGGACACCATTTCATAACTATTTTCATACTTACCAGGCTAATCTTTCCTCCTAAGCACATTTCCCATTTTGCAACTTGCTACAAATATCATTTTTACCCATTTAAAACCACCTTTAAGCACAATTCAGTAATTATTATTAACATTTTATTTCCCTTTTAACCCATTAGAATAATTTCATTAGACACCATTTTCATCAATTTTGAGAAGATCAAATGCATTCCACCCTTCATGTCCCACACACCCATCCCATGTGTGTTCCTACCATGATGCATGTCACTTATATGATTAGGTTCATAGAATGATGCATGAATTCAAAAACTAATTTCATTGTAGCCATTATAAAATTATCATAAAATTGTCACATCACACAACAAGTGCATCACCCAATGGTGAAATATCATCAAATGTAACAACACAAAGTAAGAACAACAATTCCCACCTTGGCCGACTTGGGTTTTTCCACATAAATGTGTTAGATACTCCCAATAATGATTTCATTACCAAAGCCTTACTCCTTCAAAACATTCTATAAATCATCCCCAAATATTAATTCACAAAAAATACCTCCACTAATACAACTTTATAACATCCTTGACCTGGAAGCCAATAATCAGGTGCCCTGAGCCGTGTCACCACATGACCTAAAGCACGCCTCCTCGTATGTTAGAGGTTTTTGACTAGTAGAAAGGATCTAAAAAGTCATTTGGGGAGACTATACCCTCTTTATTAGATTAATAACAACAAAAAATAAATATAATAACAGAAACAACATGTAATAACCAATGAATATGCATAAACAACTATCTCTCAAAATTTGGGTACCAACCATAGCCAATAGTAATTATGTCATTTCATGCTAACAATTCCAAGTGAACGGAACCCAAAAATAATGAAAAATAGAAGAATCACAAAAATAGTCCAAAATCCACATTAGGAAGCTCATCCATGTACATCCAAAGCTCAACTCAACCCCCAAGCACGCGGCTTTTGACCTCGTCCTGACCTACAAGCATGAAATCTGCTCGGGTACCCAATGATAACCTAATCAGGGTGTTAATACAACTCCATAGGCCACCACAAATGGTGTCTAAAAAATATACAGACTAAATAGATAGTTCATGAAATTACTAAATAAATGATAAGTAAATAAAAGATAGTTTGGGTTGCATTAGTTAACAACTGTTACTTTAACTATGAATAACCTTATAACCAAATTCATTATTTTCATATTCTTGATTACTTAATTCATAATCAACATGTGTTCCATGGGTTAGGAATTTACATCATTCACACAAGTTTTCAAGGTATTTATCCCCATGCATAAAAGAATAGTTCAGGTACCTACCTCACTAGGGATAACACACTACAACAAACACATTGTCCTTACCTCGAAGACTCAATCTAGGTGGAATGAAACCATTCTGGGAATAGATCTCCATCCACTTCCTTAATCCATGAATTGTGGGGTGGAGTTTATAGCATCATTCTAACTTGATCCATGGGCGTAGAACCTCAGTCAATACCCCACACTACCAATCCATGTGAACATGATTATTTATCCATTCACCACACATAAACTATATCACAAACAAACACAACCAATATATATAACAATCATAATCCATAAAAATCAATATAGGAATTTATATTATTCCATACCCATTAACACCTTCTCTATTGACAATACATAGACCAATTCCCATTCTTATGCCTAGATCACTAAGCATATTCAATAATTCCATTCTATCAACTGATTTTAGATATTCATCAATAACCTTATGAAAACCCATTTAACATATATCTAATTTCACATGACATTACCAATTTATCATATTCATAATTTCATACACACTAACTCTATTAGTAATTTCTAACATAATTCATAAGCCACTTGACACGATCTTAATCATCCTAATTAACCCATTTCCATGCCATGCCAACAACCCCTTAAGCCATTATCAAATTTAGACACACTAAAACTATTCCATTTTAAATTATACTAAACATGTAATCATGTTCAAAAGGGGATCTATGTTATCACACATCATTCTTGTAATTATTTTTCCCGTTCCTATGTTTGGGAATGTCGTCACACCCCATGGGTGTCCCTAAATCAGTAAAATCATCTTCTATGAATCCCAAGAGAACCATAAGTGGTTAAATTCAGTATTTAGATTCCCAATTTAACAAATATTACCAAAGGAATCAAAATCACAATAAGGAATAACCAATAAAAAACCAAACATGCACAAATCTATAACAAACTATTAGATATAACTTATAGACCACCTACCTAGAATCTGTTGAGGTGCACACTCTTAATTATTGCATGAGATATGAATTAAAACACCCCTTTAATCAAAAAACTATAAACCATTGGTGGAATTAGGTTTTAGGGATTTAGAATAATATTTCCTGAGACACAATCCCTATTTCAGAAAATAAAAACATGATGGACATTATACTTACCCAGAGCTTAGATCCACAACCGACGGGTCCCCAGAGGACCAATAAATGAGGAAGATAGACCCTATGAAGTTTTTGATGGTTATAGATTATCACTATGGTTGTAGGTAGAATAAAGGGGGAGAAAATGGGTGTAACTTAAAAATACTTAAGGTGAAACAATTGTAATTTTTTTTAAAACTTTTAAAGGGGTACATAGTTTACCTGCACAATTTTCCAAACCATGTGAAAACCATGTGAAAGAAACTATCCATGGGAAGTTGGGTCACATGGTTACTTGGGTAATACACACTGTTTTTATAACTATGCAACTATCATGCAATATTCTACTCTCCAAGGTTGCGTAGCTTTCCTGGGAAGGCCGCATAGTTTATTTAACCATGCTCAAACAATACACGTTGCACAAACAATACACCTTGCACAGGCTAACCCAATTTTTCTTCCTTTCATTCTCGGAACCCCTAGAACACCCTCTAGTCCCCTCATACCCCAAAAATAAATTAATTGACAAAAAAAAGATATTGAAAACGAAATTTAAACAAGGAAATACCTCAATGAAGTCCATAATCTTACAATGTGATAGGACTATATAGTGGAGTTTGAAAACATGTGGTAGTGAAACTTGTATCATGAATGGTGAAACATCAAGGGATAGAGTGAGTATTATATGTTTTTTTCTTCACGAGAAATGATTCATGCTCAAATTTACCCAAAAGAAGAAGGTAGGACGGTCCTTGTAGTCTAGCTTGGGTTGTCGAATCCTCAGAGACCTAAGAAGTACCTACAGACACATACATTCTATGGATTGTTTTTTGGATATGAAGTGAAAAAATTGGGTTGATTTAATATGTTTTTAAAGGATCACTAACATATTTAAGTTAATTAAAATTAAGGTAATGAGTTGATCCTATATCATCGCTCAGGGTGGATAGGATGAATTCCTTTTTTAATGATTTCAATCTCTTCTATTTGAGATGGGTTCATTTAAGAAGATCAAACAAAATCATCACCTACTGGTTTAATTCCTACACACCCTAATACCAATCACCTATACACTTTAAGGATAAATTTTTTTGATCACTCCAAGGTAAAGTTTTGTATTAGCACTTGAAATGTGTGACCTTAAATTCAATAAGGATGAAGAGGTTTTAAAATCATCAAATAAAAATCTCATTTAAAATAAGTGATTAGCCATTAATGGAGTGAGAAATAACATCCAATACAAACCATTTCCACTCACTTGGATCAACTCACAAAATATTTATCCCTCCAATGATGACATGTCTTCAACGGAAGAGAGAAGTAGACTTACGAAGGTGGAATTGAAGAAGTAAAAACAACAACAAAAATCGATCACTCCACCGTTGTGTGATAATTATCACAAATTATGGTGTGAATAAATTCACACCTTGAACCAATGGTATCAATTCGATATGTATAATAATATAATAAGAGTAAAGGAAGAAATTTTATTAAGAAACTATGGTGAATTAAATAACTTACATGAGAAAGAAATGCGATTACAAACACAAAGCGGCAGCATAAATCTACAATGAAACCAAGCACCAAATATGAAAAAAATCCTCGATCACCACTACCTTAAATTGGAATTTTGGGAGCCGTGGGTCTATCCTACAATAGAAAAAATCATCCCACTTGATTATGGTGGGCCTAGGGTGGTGTAAATCTTCTGGAACTTGGACTTTTCCACTCTTGACCCGAGGTGGTAGCCAGCTTGAAACCACTGAATATACGTTCTTGTAATACCTTCTAGATGGACTAATTATAGTGTTACATAGAATAATAAAATGGAGCCCAGAATGTCACCTAACATCCTGTAAAATATGGTCCCATTTGGAGTTTTGGATTCCGAGATATGATTATATTGGTAGGATGTTTTCTGGGACGCTGAATCTGGCCAAGAATTTTATCTCCATATTGGGCTGCCATAATAACCACCATGGAGGCCGAATTAGCACTGGATCCTGAATAAAGATTTGTTAAACTACATTTATTCTATAATCCCACGATATTTGGGCTTAATTGGGCCGATATGTGGGGCCCCACATTCTCATTAGTGGACGGGTGTCCAATCTGGATTCTCCAGAAATGTTTCCTTTCATCACCAAATATCCCCATCTTCCTTTATAAATAATCCATTGACACCTGAATGAAAAATGTTCATATTAAAGTTTATATCAATTTACCAAAATATCAAATTAAAATTTGTATAATTACATTCCTTAAAATCCTGTGAATCATTGGGCCTAAATTGGTGTACATTAGGCATGAAGTGCACGAATGATGAGAATGGATGTTCAAAATTAAAATCCACTAACTCAGGCCCATAAGATCAAAAATGAAAATTTAATTCCATTAAAATTTAATTAAAATATGTATTTTTATTGGCTAATAATACCCCCAACTTGATATTTTTTAGTCCCAAGAAAAATGTATCTCAACAATATGAAATTATAATTCCCTTTTCCAAAAACATATTTATACACAATGATCACAAAAAACCATTATACCAAAAAATAATGAAAACCATCAAATTTTTTTAATACAAGATAGTTTCATAAGAAGATCCCAATCCCAATCCCATTCCTTTGTTCAAATTCATTTCCATATTTCATCCAATATCAATTAAGGGTGAGGATGTGTTGTGTATCACATTATACATGGGGGTTCATCTTTATTCAAGAGGGAAATGATGGAAGCACTAGGTGGATTCAAATTTCATTATTAAGACGAGTATTCAAAAAAAAACATTGTATTTTTTTTTAATTTTTTTTTCAATTTTACCAAGGTAATTGAAATTTCACTCAAAAGAGTCCACCCCTGTAGCGAGAATTTGCCGATGACTCCTAGGCTCAAAGACCTTAGGGCACCAAGTGAAGCCCACATACTCGAGCCTCATCTCGAGTAAAATCAGTCAAAAAAAAATTGAAATTACCAAAAATAGAGATAAAATTAGTAATTCTGGTCTAGACAACTATGGAGTCATGATCCCCAAGTGCCGAAAGCCATGCATCAGGTCATTTCATTGCTCTACATGCAAAATTATTGTTTTTTTAATTTTTTATTGAATACGAATATTAAAACTAAAATGATCACCAAACCTATGCTATTTATTTGGGGGACACCATGAACTCAACTAATACCCCACTATCCAAAGGACGTTCATTGTGATCTTTTTTTTTATTTGGATGAAAATATAAATGATGAAATATCACATTGGAGTGCCACACTTTCCAAAATCTATGATCATGAAATTATAAAAGGATTAAAATCAGAATCGGGGAATGCTAAATTATTTTATATTCAGTTTCAAAGTGTGCGATGTGTATTACCATGTTCAAAGTTAAAGGATTTTCTCCTTCCATTTACACGCATTTTTTTTCAAATCATACATTTTTTTGACACAAAAGCATTTTTTAATTTGATCTCCCCCAACTTAAAATAACATTGTCCCTAGTGTTTGAAGAAATGAAAATTTATAAGGAGGTATAGCCAAAGAATGGGAGTTCAAAAAGGAAATTGAAATATGAGGATCATGGAATGAAGTCACCTGGTGGTTGAAGTTTATGTTCTTGCTGCTCCAATTTAGTCCTTTGATATCCATGTCACATGCAGTGTTCCCTAGTAGAAAAAGAAAAAAACAAAAAAAAAACAAAACAATATATATATAAATAAAATATAAGTATATATATATAACTTATAGAATAAGGAAGCATAATAAGCTGTAGGTCAGTGGTAAGGGCATGCCCCTGTCTCCCTTCGGTCCTGGGTTCGAGTCCCCGCGGCTTCATCGGTTGTGACGGGGTTTGCCCCATGACCTACGATGTGGACTTTTTTATTATTATTATTATCATATTATTATTTATTTTTTTTATTTTTATTTTAACCTACAAACACATAAAAATAAAATGATGATACATTGTATTATTTTTAAATTTCTGGGTAAGGTATTACTCAAGGATCACACCACGTGACACATATGAATATGGCACTCCCCTTTCATTCCCATCCATACTCATAATAGAAGAACATGTCAACAATCTATTTTTTTTTAATTTTTAAATATCGAAATGATTCATTAATCCTATTTAAAATATAAAGTTGATTAAAACAACAAAATTATTTGAAACTTGAAAAGCATGGCTTTCCTCCCATATAACGCTTTGTTTAATGTCACTAGCTCAACTCAAACCCTTAATTATTTAAGTATTTTACTCATCTAAGGTAGGTTCACACAATTCTTCATCAACTTCTTGTTTTTTGAATGGTTCTATGAATTGTTTGACTCTATGACCATTAACTTTAAATGTTTGACCATTGGTGGGATCTTGGATTTCAATAGCCCCATGGGGGTACACCTTATGCACTATGTATGGACCTGACCATCTAGACATCAACTTTACCAGGTGTAAATAAAGTTTAGAACTATACAAAAGAATAGGTTTACCCAGTACAATGTGTTTGGTTTTAAGATTTCAAGATTGGTAGGATTTTACTTTAGCTATATTGATCCTTGAATTTTCATAAGCCTCCATCCTAAGTTCCTCAAGTTCATTGAGATCTAATTTCCTTTTTGATTCGGCCAATGAGAGGTCATAATTCATTTTCTTAATAGCCAAAAGGCCTTATATTCAATCTCTACTAGAAAATGGCATGCTTTAATATAAACCAACCTATATGGGGACATTCCTAAAATGGTTTTATATGCGGTTCGATAGGCCCAAAGGGAATCTAAAAGTTTGATTGACCAATATTTCCTAGATGGATTAACAGTTTTCTCTAGAATTTGTTTTATTTCTCGATTGTCTAACTCATCTTATACATTTTTCTATGGGTGGTAATAAGTGGACACTTTGTGAGAAATTCCATACTTGTCCATGAGTGATGAGAATGGATGATTGCAAAAATGAGTTCCACGATCACTAATGATAGCTCTAGGAATTCCAAATCTAGAGAAGATGTTTTCGTTAAGGAATCTAATCACTGATTGACGATCATTGGATTTTGTGGGAATGGACTCAACCCATTTTGAGACATAATCAATGGCTAAGATAATGTAAAGATATCCCATAGATTTTGGGAAGGGACCCATGAAATCAATTCCCCAATAGTCAAAGATTTCAACCACTAAGATGGGAGTGAGTGGAATTTGATTCCTTTTTGTGATGGACCCTACTTATTGACACCTAGGATAACTTTGACAAAATGTGTAGGAATACCTTGAGAGGGTGGGCCAGAAGATACCACACTGAAGAATCTTAGCAGAAATTTTCTTAGAGGAAAAGTGACCTCCACATGCCTCACTATGAAAAAATTTGAGGATTGACCCTTGTTCAGATTCTGGGACACACCTTCTAATGACTTGGTTATGGGAGAACATATAGTGGTATGGATCATCAAACATATAATGTCTAACATCAAAAAGGAATTTACTTTGAGATCGAGTCCCTAATAATTTTGGAATGACTCCTGTAACTAAGAAATTGTCTATGTCAGCATACCATGGGTAGTCACTGACATAGTATAGGTGTTCATCAAGAAATGAATCCGACACAGAAAGGTGATTTGAGTTCTCATTGAATTCCATACTATAGAGGTGATCAGATAAAAAAATTTCAATGCCCTTTTAATCCTTGATTGTGAGGTCAAATTCTTGTAATAGAAGGACCTACCTAACCAGTCTAGCCTTAGCATCTTGTTTTTGGAAGAAGTATTTTAGTGCAGAATGGTCAGTGAACACAGATATGGGGGATCCTAATAGGTAGTACCTAAACTTCTCTAAGGCAAACAAAATAACAATTAACTCCTTTTCAGTAGTGGTGTAGTTGATTTGGGAATCATTTAAGGATTTTCTTGTATAAGCAATGACATAAGGAGTTTTATCACAATGTTTTCCTAACAAAACTACTATAGAAAAGTCACTAGAATCACACATAAGTTCGAAAGGAAGGTTCCAATTTGGAGATTTCATAATGGGAGGATATGTGAGAGAGGATTTGAGGGTTGAGAATGAACCCTCACAACTTTCTGTCCAAACAAATGGAGAATCCTTTAATAGGATGGAACAAAGGGGACAAGAGATTGAACTAAAGTCCATGATGAATCTTCTATAGAAATCAGCATGTCCTAGGAAATACCTCACTTCCTTGAAAATTTTGGGTGATGGAAGGTGATGAATGATTTCAACCTTTGCTTTATCAACTTCAATCCCCCTACCTGAGACCAGATGGGATAGAATAAGTCCCTCTTTATCCATGAAATGGAATTTTTCCTAGTTTAGGACCAAATTATTTTCTTCACATCTTGATAAGACTCTCTCTACATTCTGTAGAAATCCCTCAAATGTATCCCCAAACACAGATAAGTCATCCATGAAGACCTCTATAAAATCCCCTATCATGTATGAGAAGATTCCCATCATGCACCGCTGGAAGGTTCCTGGGGAATTGCATAACCCGAAGGGCATACATTTGAAGGAAAAGGTGCTGAATAGACAGGTGAATGTAGCCTTACCTTGATCCTATAGGGAGAACTCAATTTGATTATACCCCAAGTACCCATCTATGAAATAGTAGAAGGCATGACTTACCACTCTCTAAAGGACTTGGTCAATGAATGGTAAGGGGAAATGGTCCTTCTTGGTGAATGAGTTTAGCTTACTATAGTCAATACAGACCCTCCATCCACTACTCAACCGAGCTGGAAGAATCTATCCATCCTTATTGGTTATCACTGTGATTCCTGCCTTCTTGGGAACCACTTGGATTGGGCTCACCCACTCACTTTCAACTATGGGATATATGATACCATCTTTTAACAATTTCAGAAGTTCTTTTCTTACTAATTCCATGAGATTAGGATTGGGACGCCATTGAGGTTGATGACATGGCTTTGAATTAGATTCCAGAACAATTCTATGAGTCCCAATAAGTGGGATAATCCCAGGAATATCAGACAGGGTCCAACCAATGGCTTTATTATGTTTACTAAGTACATCTAGAAGCATCCTCTCATGATTGGCTTCAATAGAAGAAGAAATGACAATATGACATGTTTTATTGTCCCCTAGGAAGGCATACTTGAGTGTAGTGGGAAGTTCCTTCAATTCAAGATCAGTTTGGCTCAGAATTTCATCAGAATATTGGGACATTGGATCAAGATCAATTTTATTTCCTAGAATTTTAGATAGGATCGATTCCCCACATGAAGAAGTTTCTACTAATATATTGTATTGATCATATTTATGGAAGTAAGTAGGAGTGGTCTCTATGAAAGTGGTTTCCTAAAAGGTTTCATTGATTGTTAGACCTAAGAATTCATCATAAGGGAAATTTCAAAATGATTCCAGCTAAGGAGATAAACTTCCCTCATGTGAAGAAAGGAAATGAATCTCATCATAACTTAAACATCCATCAAATATTCCTTGACATTCTATGGATTCATTATCAATTCTTCCTATCATGTTTACTTCATTTAATGTCCTCGTCATACCCCATTTGCAAGATTTCATTATAGATTTTCAATTCTAGACTCATGTTCCCAAAGGTGATGGTCATGTTCCCATTTCGGACTCAGATAACATAGTTTATTGTTGCAAGGAAAGGATGACCAAGGATGATTGGGGTTTGTTCCTTATTTCCTATGTTTGGATGGTTGTCAAGGACAATGAAGTCAGTAGGGTAGATGACGTTTTCAACCTTTACCAGAATTGTTTTTAATACCCTTTGGAACCCTAATTCCATGATCAGCAAGTTGAAGTGTGACAGATGTGGGTTGGAGCTCTTCTAGGCATAACTGGCAGTATGCAACATATGGGATGAGATTGACACTAGCAACTAGGTCACACAAGGCCTTGAAAACTTTTCTCTCTCTTAGTTCAACATTGATGTAAGGGAAACCCGGTTCATTCAACTTTGGAGGAATGGTCCCTTGAATGGTGGTACTCACATTAGCATCCAAAAGGACTTGGTATTTATGTGAAAAATTTCTTTTAAAAGTTCACAAGTCCTTAAGGTACTTTTAGTAGGAAGGTATGGTTTGGATGGCATCGAGAAGGGGAATGTACAACTTGACTTGTGAGAAGATTTTCCTCAATGTTTCACTCAATTCAAGATTTTTTCCCCCTCATGCATTGAGGAAATGGTGCGGGTTGTGGGGTTATTTGTTGAAGAGTGGTTTCTTTGACAATGTTATCATGTTTTTCAGTTTGATCATTTGGTTCATTTGAATTTTCATCCAAGTTTGAATCTTCATATGGGTTCTGAATTAGTTGTTCAGGTTTCTCAATTGATTTCCCACTTCTTAAAATAGTCACAACCTTTATTTGTTCATGAGTTGTTTGAGTATAGCTTGACTCTCCCCTGGAACCACCTAAGTAGGCATGGGTTCCTTTCCAATTTTGATGGTTTTAAGTTCTTATTTAAGGGAAGAGACTTCTGAGTTCATCCTTTCCATTTGTTTGCACAGTTGTTCTAGTAGGATTTGTGGAATAGTTAGGGTTGGTGCTTGAGAAGATTGGTTTATCCCGAGGGGGGGGGGATATTTTGGAGGTGGGATGATTTGTTGAAAATGGACTGGTGGTTATTGGTATTGGAGAGGTTGGGTTTGGAACTGGTTATGGATTTTTTAGTTCTGATGGGGGTAATGATTTTGTCCCTGTGGTTGGTTAGGTTGTTGGTTATCATTCCAGCGGAAGCCTGGGTGGTCATTATACCTGGGGTTGAAGTTGTTTTGGTTTGGAGGCTTTTGAAAGTTCAAAGCATTTACTTCCACTGGGGTTCCTCCTAAAAGAAAATCCTTAATGTATGGAATGGTTGGGTAGTTATCTATATTATGGTCATGTTTGTCACAAATTGTGCAAACAGGTTCTATAGTTTGGATTTCATGGACTTTCCTAAGGTCTATCTCTTCAACCTTCTTAGAGAGTGCAGTGAGTTTATCCCTAAGGCTTTCCTCTTCATAAAGTGTATGAATTCTAGTAGTTCTTTTTGGATTTTCAGAATAAGGTGAAGTTCCCCATGTTTGGTTTTCTTCAACAAGGCTTTCCAGATACTCATAAGCATCATTTGGGGCTTTGTTTTTAAAGGTTCCATTACACATCATGTCAATGAATTGTTTGTTCCCCAGACCCAACCCTTCATAGAAAATTCTCACTAGTTCAGGAATAGAAAAACCATGGTGTGGAACCATGTTTATGGTGTCTTTGAACCTCTCCCATGCTTCATAGAATGACTCTCCCTCTTTTTCAAAAAAGTTTGGGATGATCTTTTTAAGTGCAATTGTTTTGTGGTGGGGAAAGTATTTTTTGTATAATTCTATTTGTAATTGGTTCTAAGAGTTTATGGATGATGGTCTCAAATTTTTTATCCAATTTTTTTCTCGATCCTTTAATGAAAAAGGAAATAGCCTCATCATAGCAGATTATAGTTGATATGGGTGACACATGGTTTCTACAATGTCATTGAACTCCTTAATGTGAAGCCAGGGCATCTCGGACTCCATTCCATGGAATGTGGGAAGGTGGTTTAGGACATGGGGTTTAAAGATGTAGTTGGAATATTTTAGGGAGTTGTGTCTAATTCATGAGGGGGCATTGGTCCAGGAGGGTGTGAGGTAGTCATTCATGGTTTCATCGATTGCATTCCCCAAGTTTGGGGCTACCTCATTTGGGTTTCAATTTTGGTTCCCACTCGGGTTTATGAGTAGGTTTATTTGAATAACTTCCATTGAAATAGGATCAATTTTTGACTCTAGAGTATTAGGATGATTAGGATCTAATGGAAAGAGTTTCCTTGGTGTACTTGACTCCTCATCCCCAGGACTATCCACCCTAACTAGACGGTTTGATTGATTACGGGTGTAGGTGGACATGCCCCAAAATAAAAAAAATGAGAAAGGGACTAGATAAGAGAATTTGGATGAGAAAAGAAGAAATAGGGGATAATAGAATGGGTGTTTAGATTAATTAATTTTGTCCCCAGAAATGATGCCAAAATTTCATTCATTCTCAAATTTACTCAAAAGAAAAAGGTAGGACGGTCCTTGTAGTCTAGCTTGGGTTGTCGAATCCTTAGAGACCTAAGAAGTGCCTACAAACACGTACATTATATGGATTGTTTTTGGATATTAAGTGGAAAACCTGGGTTGATTTAATATGGTTTTAAAGGATCAAAAACAGATTTAAGTTAATTCAAATTAAGGTAATGAGTTGATCCCAGGTTATCACTCGGGGTGGTTAGGATGAATTACTTTTTTAATGATTTCAATTTCATATATTTGAGATGTGTTAATTTAAGAAGATCAAAAAAATTGCCAATTACTGGTTTAATGCATACACATTCAAATACTAATCACCTATACAATTGATGGATCAATGTTTTGAGAACTCAAAGGTAAAGGTTCAAATTAGCACTTGAAATGTGTGACCTTAAATTCAATAAGGATGAAGAGGTTTTAAAATCATCAAATAAAAATCTCATTTAAAAGAAGTGATTAGACATTAATGGAGCGTGAAATAAAATCCAATACAGCCCCTTTCTAATCCCTTGGATCAACACATAAAATATTTAGCCCTCTATCGATGACATGTATTCAACATAAGTGGGAAGTAGACTTACGAAAGTGGAACTGAAGTAGTAAAAACAATAATAAAAATCGATCACTCCATCGTTGTGTGATAATTATTACAAAGTATGGTGTGAATAAAATTACAAATTGAACCAATGGTTTCAACATGATATGTAGAATAATAGAATAAGAGTAAAGGAAGAACTTTTATTAAGAAACTAAGTTGAATTAAACAACTTACATGAGAAATAAATGCGATTACAAACACAAACCGACATCATAAATCTACAATAAAACCAAGCACCAAAGATGAACAAATACTCCATCACTACTGCCTTAAATAGGAATTTTGGGAGCCTTGGGTCAAGACTCCAATATTAAAAAGCATCCCACTTGATTATGGTAGGCCTAGGGTGGTGGAAAGCTTGTATAACTTGGACTTTTCCACTCTTGACCCGAGGTGACATCCATCTTGCAACCACCGAACAGAAGTGCTTGTAAGTCCTTCTATATGTACGAATTAGAGTGGGACATAGAAGACAAAAATATATCCCTAGATGTCTCCTAACCGCCTGTAAATTTGGGTCCCATTTGTAGTTGTGTATTCCAAGATAAGATTAGACTGGTAGGATATTTTCTGGGCCGCAGAATCTGTCCCAGAATTTTATCTCCAAAATAGCCCAACTTAATTACCACCATGGAGGCCGAATTAGCACTGGATCCTGAATATTTATTTGTTCCTCTACATGTATTCTACCATAAAACAAAAATTGGGCTTCATTGGTCCTGTATGTTGGGCCTCACATTCTTATTAGTGGACTGGTGTCCAATCTTCCTTCTCCAGAATTGTTTCTATTCATCACTAAATATCCCCATCTCCCTTTATGAATCGTCCATTGAACCCTGAATGAAAAATGTTCATTTTGAAGTGTAGATCAATTAACCAAAATATAAAATTAAAATATGGATAATTACATTCCTTAAAATTAGATGAATCATTAGGCCTAAATTGTTGTACATTAGGCATGAAGTGCACGAATGATGAGAATGGATGTTCAAAATTAAAATCCACTAACTCAGGCCCATAAGATCAAAAAATGAACATTTAATACCATTAAAATGTAATTAAAATTTTTATTTTTATTGGACAATCAAGACATTAGGGGAATAATATCATTGTTTTTACATGAGGTATACCATTCTCATAACAAAAGGTATCTTTGGCTCATCACACAGTGTATCCTATGATCATCACATGTGACATCCTATGCTCATCACATGATGTAAGTATATAGTTAACATCTTTTATGGAGGTCCTAGTTGTTTATTTTAATATCATGTGATAGATATTTTATGATATGTAGTTTCAATATGAGCACCTTGGACTTAGATGTTGTGAAGGATCAACAATGAATGATTGTGTGGGGGAATAAACATTAAGCTACCCAAAAGATGAGATGATCAACTCATGTTCGTTACATAAGGTATGACGTTCTCATCATATGGGAAATTCTATGTTCATCACATTGGGTATCCCATTATCTTCACATAGGGTAAGTCTATAATTCAATGTATTATGTTGATGAACTTTTCATGTAGTTTAATTTCATTATACTATAACATTGGCTATAGTTTATTATCTTGTGATAATGATGTGGGTGTCATAGAAGGGTGATGGTAAACAATTATGTGGAACCTACACACTAAGATTCTTATTACAAGTTAATATGATAGGAGATTAGGATACATGGATCCTATGTGATCTAATTGAGGGGAATTATGGGTTGTTTTCCTTGATAATTCTATGGTTGGGACTAACGTATCAACTACCTAGGTGGATTTAGAAGAAAACATGTGTGTGAATTGTCTGTTTTAGGGATAATGTAGGTGATCTGAAGTAAGAGTTCCAATTTTTAGGATCCAAATTAAATGAAACTACCCAAACCACATTTGGTGTAGTGGGTATGGTAATAATGGTCCATGATACTGGTTCTACATATGGATTTCCCATGAGAAAACCCACTCCGAGTGGATTTGGGGCCAATGAGCACTTAACATTCGAAAAATTATTTTTTTCAGAAGGAGGTATTGAATGGGATCCATAGAGTTTGGTTCAAAAAACACTATATTTTCACAAACACATATATTTAAACAAGCCATGACCTCTAGCACATAGGAAATTCACTTGTATTAAAGTAAGGGGGTTTTACAAGTTTGAGGAATCCATGAAATGAGGAGTTGGGTGAAGAGCATGTGTCTCGCATGAATTAATTTATTCATCAAAGAAATTTGTGAAAATGCATCTTAAATATAATTCAATGTTATAGTGAGTTTATAAAAGGTAATTATTTACAAGATTTTAACTTTTGGTGATCAATGGGATTCTCTGGTTATGAACATTCATTAAATAGAGAGTTGTGCGAGCTGAGATTAGGACTCATTGACTTCCAAAGGTTAGTCCCTAAAAATGGATAATGATTCTCTATTTATTTTAATTTCATACTGTGTAAGATATTATATAAAATAAAATCATATTCACTCATATAGTATTTACTAGATCACATAATTATGGGAGTGACATGACATTTTGACTTTATTTAACTCATAGTTATGTGAGAATATTTACTTTTCTTGTTAAAGGCCAATTTGAGGATACATAGAGATTCTACATTTTATGTCACTTTTCTTATGAAAATATGGGTTTTATGAAAGGTAAATAGTTGTAAAAAATGATGAGGAGATGTGTGAATTAGTACCCTTGGATTCTGAGTTACTAGAGATGGAATTTTTCAAGTGGGTTTGTTCATTGTAATACTTATCAATACCTATGATGAATTATCTAGGTAATAATAAATTCCCACCTAGGAATAAAATCTTATGGGTAAGTGGGGGGGTTAAATTATGAGTAAAAAATCAAAGTAAGGGAAATTTACTTCTAGCTCACACAAATTGGGCCAGGTTCACAAAAATATGTCACATAGTTCGTGCATCTTGAGGTCAAAACTTCCCTATAAATTGGGGGAGGGGCACTAATACAGACCATGAGCTACCACAAAGGAGTGAAAACATCCCTTGTCATGAAATTTAAATATTTTGTAAACTTCTTCCTTAGTATTCATGAAATACTAATTTATGTGAAATAAACAACATAAAAATTGTAAGAATCAAACTTTGTCCATCCAAAAATATAATATCTTGTGAAATAGATATTTTTTACATGAAGTAGGTATAAATTTTTTGAGGTAGGATGTAGTTGTATGAATAATAGTTAAAAAAATTTAGAATTCCTCCAAAATTTACAATAATACTTCTAAGGCTACTACTGCTGCTACCAATACTATTAGAAGAAGATAGGCAACTAAGAATCTAAAAATATCCCTAGCTAGGAGAGTTTAGTGAGGGAATGTGGCACTGCTAAGTCTGTTCCCTAAGGGAAGAAATTATTATTTACTAAAAACTATATATTGAACCTCACTTTTCATACATATATATTTCATATTATTATATGAATATTCATTACATATCATAAAAATCCTTTCTATAATTATAGAGGTCTATTATCTTTGTAAAATTGGATACATAAACACCTTGTTTATAAGTAAACTACACCATCTCTCACTATGTTATTCAAAAGTGGTAACCTTTTTAGACATATCATACTTAATACCTTTTTTTATAACTTGGAAAAAAGGAAACATAAGGAAGTTTGAAATTATATTCTTAGTAAGCGAAATCTAGGGAGATATCAATGATCACTTGAGCATAACATTAGAATAATGGTATGAGAACAGGAGAATGACATTTTAAATTCATACCCTGTATATAATATTTCATTTACTTGATTCATTGAATAATTCTTGGTAGTTACCATGAAATAAATTATAAAGTAATCAAATAACATGATCAATGAGATTATAACATTGGCATAAGAAATAAGTTTTTTGAATAAACATATTCATAGAAAATCATTTTCTTAGTAGTCAAGGATCACTTCCAAGACTATCATTTTTGATTGTTTTCACTCCCTAAACCACTATAGTAGTCAATGTTCACTTTCTATATTATCATAGTGGAAAGATTCCCTTATTGAACATGGTTTATTTCTAATTCCAATCCCATTTATCTCATGAGATATCCATCTTTACCAAGTGCACTGGAGGGATATATAATTCAGGGCCCACCCATCACATAATAAAAATCATACATATGTGTGACACAAGATCCTAAAATATTAATCATGTCAGAACCCATGAAAAAATATATTTTATATACATTTCAACTTATCATAACCCATGAAAAAGAAATGAGTTTCATAAACATTTCATCATTTAATTATAGAATTACCTATTGAAAAGAAAAATGTTTCATAAATATATTATCATTAGAAACATAAAACATCTAGATAAATAATAAGGATGGTATCCTTGGATAATATCCCAAGTAAATCATAATTTAAACACAGGATTTTTCCTTTTATTAATAGAAATACCATTACAAGATCATTAATGTTTTTCATGAAAATATCATTTCCACATCAAAATACCTTTTAAAAAAATAACAATTCAAAAACTATTTTGAAAAATCATTTTCATTGAAAATAAACTTAGAAAAATATAAATTAATCCTTATAGTATTGATTGGTAATGAACATGGGAAAAATTTCCCATGCCTTATAAGTTAAATGAAAACATTATGTTCACATTTTTGTAAAAGAAAAAAGCATCTTGTTCAGAAAACAAAAATAAGATTACTTTTAATACATTTTGTGAAAAATTAAAACATGGTTAAAAATTAATTTTAAAAACCATAGGATAATAGTAAAAACCTTCTTTAAAACCTTCTTAGAAAACATAGATATGGAGGGATAAGGTTTTTCAACCGAAGGGAGAAATAAGTATTTTTTTTCATTAAAAAAATATTTTCGGTATATTGAGTTCTTAATGTGAGTAAAATGAATGTAAAACATTTATATTCAAGAAATAAATATATTAAAAGAAAATTCAGGAGTTTCTTGTGAGTTATATCATAAGATTTCATTATCATAAACTTAATCATAAACAATTCTAATAAATAATGAGATCGTGACATAAAACCTTTACTACGTTGGTAACATTTGAAAGTCAAGCCCCATGAAAGAAAAAAACATAGATTGATATATAAATCCCCATAAATTTCATAAGAATACTCCTAAAATTAATTCATGGTCACTATATAAACAACATAAAATAAAAAAATGGTGAATATGGAATGTGTCTCCCAAAAAATAAAAGTGAGACAAATATTCCTTACCTCAGGTTCCTTTATATGCATTCGAAACACTTATATTATATATATTTATTATACATATATTAAATAACTATAATCATATATATCAAACCATAAACTATTTAATTATATCCTTTTATCACCCATTTATCAATAATTATTTATTAAAATCACAGTTCTTGGTGATATCTGTTTTTTTCTTCCCGAGTGTTTCAGTTCAGTAGTTCTAATACATGTACTTTTATCAATATTACATCATCTAAAAAATGTTAATAATGATATAAATATAATATATATTCATTATATATACATATATACATATATATACTTAGATCCATCCATACAAGTTAAAGATATAAAAATGTATTACACTGTTAATTGGGATGGTAGGCTATACGTACGCATGAATACTGTCTTCATTTATTGAAGAATGGAACGAAAGAAAGGTAAATAATAATTAAAATTTAAATAATCATTTTTATATCACAAAATTAATTTATTTATATATATTAAATATATCCTCATTAACCTTAAAGTAAAACAAAAATGGAAAAAGAATTACATTGCCTCATGGAGGTGGTAGTCCACACTTATGTATGAGCAGCGTTATCATTTTTCAATGGATTGGAAGGTAAGAAGGTAGATGTGATATTACAATATGGGAAAAATCAATATTTGCAACGGGTTATTTGTGACGGGAATAATCCCCGTCGCAAATAACCAGTCCAGGAGGTTATTTGCGAAGAGGAAGTTTCCCCGTGACAAATAACCATTTATTTGCGATGAGATTTCGTCTCCCGTCGCAAATAGTTTTTCGCGACTTGCGCGCCAAACCGCGCGAACATTATTTGTGACGGGGAGATGTCTCCTGTCGAAAATGGTTTGTCGCGACTTGCGCACCAAACCTCGCGGCTTGCTCGCCGAACCGCGCAAGGGTATTTGCGACGGGTACCCGTCGCAAATACCCGACAGTGGTTAATAACGTTTTGCGACGAGATGTCTTCCCGTCGCAAAAAGAGTGTCGGCAGGAACTATTTGCGACGGGGCCCGTCGCAAATACCCTTTTAACCACCGATAGGAATAAATGCGGGGGAGGGTTTTTTCGACGGGGCCCGTCGCAAATACCACTATTTGCGATGGGATACCCGTCACAAATAACCCCGTCGCAACTAATCTAACCAATATATACCCTCACCCATTTTTTTCCAAATCACTCAGATCTGCCTCTCCCACTCTCTTTTTTTTTCTGTTTAAACGAAGAAATTTACTTTAGTTGAATTTTTTTCGATCAGAGCAAATGGAATGCACCTATACCTTCAGAATATCAAAGTATGACGTATTTATATTATATGTATCTTATATTTATTTTATATTTATGTTAATTTTAATTGTTGTTTATTAGTTGTAATTAAATTAGATTTCAATTGATTTTTATTTATATTTATTTTTACTAATAAATTGATATTGTTAGTGATAATTATAAATAATTAGTAATAGTTAGATATAGTTAGATATAATTAGCAATAAATAGATATAATTTGCAATAAATAGATATAATTAGTAATAAATAGATATAATTAGCAATAAAAAAAGATATAATTAGATACAATTAGTAATAAATAGATAAATTTAGAAATAAATAGATATAATTAGAAATAAATAGATTTAATTAGTAATAATTAGATATAATTAGATATAATTAGTAATAATTAGATATAATTAGTAATAATTAGATATAATTAGCAATAAATAGATATAATTAGCAATAAATACATATAATTTCCAATAAATAGATATAATCAGATATAATTAGTAATAATTAGATATAATTAGTAATAATTAGATATAATTAGTAGTAATTAGATATAATTAGTAGTAATTAGATATAATTAGTAGTAATTAGATATAATTAGTAGTAATTAGATATAATTAGTAGTAATTAGATATAATATGTACTAAATAAATATAATTAGTAATAAATAGATATAATTAGTAATAAATAGTTATAATTAGTAAAAAATAGAAATAATTAGTAATAATTAGATATAATTAGTAATAATTAGATATAATTAGTAATATTTAGATATATTTAGTAATAATTAGATATAATTAGTAATAATTAAATATAATTAGTAATAATTAAATATAATTAGTAATAATTAGATATAATTAGTAATAATTAGTATTAATTAGTAATAATTAGATATAATTAGTAATAATTTGATTTAATTAGTATTAGTAAGATATAATGAGTAATAATTAGTAATAATTAGTAATAATTAGTAATAATTAGTAATAATTAGTAATAATTAGATATAATTAGTAATAATTAGATATAATTAGTAATAATTAGTAATAATTAGTAATAATTAGGAATAATTAGTAATAATTAGTAATAATTAGTAATAATTAGCAATAATTAGTAATAATTTGTAATAATTAGATATAATTAGATATAATTAGTAATAATTAGATATAATTAGTAATAATTAGTAATAAATAGATATAATTAGATATAATTAGATATTATTAGCTAAAATTTGCTACAATTAGCTATAATTAGATATAATTAGCAATAATTAGCAATAATTAGCAATAATTAGCTATAAATAGCTATAATTAGATATAATTTGTAATAATTAGTAATAATTAGTAATAATTAGTAATAATTAGATGTAATTAGATATAATCAGTAATAATTAACAATAATTAGATATAATTAGATATAATTAGATATAATTAGTAATAATTAGTAATAATTAGTAATAATTAGTAATAATTAGTAATAATTAGTAATAATTATTAATAATTAGTAATAATTAGTAATAATTAGATATAATTAGATATAATTAGATATAATTAGATACAAATAGATATAATTAGATATAATTAGATATAATTAGATATAATTAGTAATAATTATATATAATTAGTAATAATTAGATATAATTAGTAAAAATTAGTAAAAATTAGTATTAATTAGTAATAATTAGTATTAATTAGTAAAAATTAGGAATAATTAGTAAAAATTAGTAATAATTAGCAATAATTAGCAATAATTAGCAATAATTAGTAATAATTAGGAATAATTGTTAATAATTAGAAATAATTAGAAATATTTAGCAATAATTAGCAATTATTAGCAATTATTAGCAATAATTACGAATAATTAGCAATAATTAGGAATAATTAGCAATAATTAGGAATAATTAGGAATAAATAGCAATAAATAGCAATAAATAGAAAAAATTAGAAATAAATAGAAATAAATAGCAATAAATAGTAATAAATAGCAATAAATAGAAATAATTCACAATAATTAGCAATAATTAGCAATAATTAGCAATAATTATCAATAATTGGAAATAATTAGCAATAATTAGCAATAAAAAAATTATATTATCAATATTTACGAAAATAATAATAAAATTATGAAAATAATAAAAAATTTATAAAATATTAAAACTATCAATATTCGCAATAGGATTTGCTATATTCTTAACATGTTCAAATCTCAAAGGGTCGCCAATTGTCAGGTCATGCACAATAAAAAGTTTGTGTCAACCATGTTTAATGTAAACTCTATAATTGTCCTTTCATGGTTGATCACCTCGCAAGTAGCATTGCAATAAGACAACACAAGTCATGCCCTTCTCATTTATAAGAATTACCTCACATGACCCTTTACAGAGACATTTCTTCCTTGAAAATTTAAGGGAAAGATACTGATATCCCCTCAATTTTTTAATGAAGAATGAGCTATGTAAAGGGTCATGTGAGATGATTCTTAGAGACGAGAACAACATTACTTTGGCCGTCTTATTGCAACACTACTTGAGAGGTGATCAATCATGCAAGTACAATTTTAGAGTTCACATTGGACATGACTGGCACCAACTTTTTATTGCGCATGACCTGACAATTGGAGACCCTTTGAGATTTGAACATGTTAAGAATAGAGCAAAGTCTGTTGCGAATATTGATAGTTTTAATATTTTATAATTTTTTTATTATTTTAATAATATTAATATTGTTTTTTCGTAAAGATTGTTAATTTATTTTTTTTATTAGTAATAATTATTAAATGAAATCGGATTGGATAATGAAGGAAAAATTTGTAATCATCTCCACAACGATGATTACCAAATTTCCTTTCATTATTCAAGAAGTTTTCATTTTGCTAAGTATTTCTATGTATTGCTAAATTAGTAATAAATAGTAATAAATAGTAATAATTAGTAATAAATTGGAATATTTAGTAATAAATTGTAATAATTATTAATAATAAGTAAGAATCAGTAATAATTAGTAACAATTAGTAATAATTTGTAATAATTAGTAATAATTTGTAATAATTAGCTATAATTTGAAATAATTAGGTATAATTAGGAATAATTAGAAATAATTAAAAATATTTAGCAATAATTAGCAATAATTAGTGTGAGAAAGATGCAATTATATGAGCCATCAGACAAAAGAGTAGTCGTCAATCCACTGGAAATTGTGTCCCCTTAATTAATGGTAATTATTAAGTAGTTTTAATTATTTATCTTCTTTTTTTCACATAGTGTTTTTATAATTTCAAATTATTCAAAAACAGTGATGATTTTATATTTTATGTAGAAAAATATGGAACAAGGAAGTCGACATTAGTCATTATTAGATGATCACGCTTGGATAAATCAGCGCAGAAATCCAAATGGTTCTGGTTTAAATCTTGTATATATTGAGGGTGTTGAAGCTTTCTTAGCATTTGCATCATCAAAACCAGAATATGTTTCAGAAGGCACAATTAAGTGTGCTTGTAAACAATGTTCTCTGAGAATGTTTGACACATTTGACAAGGTTGGGGGACATCTCTTGCGGTTTCATTTTCAACCAGATTATGTGTTTTGGTATCAACACGGTGAACGCAGTTCCAGAGAAGATCCTAATTACTTGATTCAGATCCATCACGGTTTCAAAATTTAGTACATGATGTTGCAGGTCCATCTGTGCAACAAACTAAATCTAATGATGATACTGATTTAAGTCCTGAGTTGGCACCATCCGAATTTTATGAGTTGTTGAGGTCTGTTGAGGATGCATTATATCCTGGTTGCAAGATAAGAAAATTAGAAGCAGTTGCAAAATTTATGGCTATTAAATCATAAAATGCAATGTCAAACAACTATTTTGATCAGATACTTTCTTTGGTTAAAACACTGTTAACTGAAGGAAATGTGATGCCAACAAATTACTATGAGAGAAAGAGGCTGATTCGTAATCTGGGCCTTAGTTATCAGAAGATTCATGCATGTCCAAATGATTGCATCTTATATTCTGGTGAAAATGAGTCATTAGATAGTTGTCCCACATGTCGACAATCAAGGTATAAATAAGCTCAATCAGGGAAGTCTAGATCGAATCAAGTAAAACAGTTGAGATATTTCCCCCTTACACCCAGGTTGAAGCATTTATTTATGTCTCAAAACACATCGTCAATGATGTCATGGAACAAAACCAAGATTTCAACTGATAAAAGCTTGATCCATCCATATGATGGTGATTCATGGAAACATTTTGACTGTCTGCATCCGTCTTTTTCTATAGAAGCCCAAAACGTGCGATTGGGTCTTTCTACTGATGGTTTCTATCCATTTGGTTCTTATGGTAGTCAGTATTCATGTTGGCCTGTCTTTATAACTCCGTAAAATTTGCCTCCATGGATGTTGATGAAGGATCCTTATATATTTTTGACTCTAATAATCCCAGGACATCCGAAAAATAATATTTATGTTTATTTTAAACCATTGATTGATGAGTTAAATGCATTGTGGAGTGATGGTGTTAATACATATGATGTTGCTGTGAAACAAAATTTCATATTAAAAGCTGCATTGATGTGGATGATTAGTGACTTTTCGACATATGGCATGTTATCTGGTTGGAGTACACATGGTTCGAAATAATGTCCTCACAGTATAAAAGAAAAAAAATCCTTTATGCTTGTCAATGAAAAAAAAACCTTGCTATTTTGATTGTCACAGTAGATTTCTTCCAACCGACCATCCTTTTCGGGGGAACAAATCTCATTTATGAAAAGGTAAAATTGAAAGGGGTGAACCTCCAAATATGATATCAGGTATAGAGTTAAAATCAGTTGTATTTTTATTACCCCTCATCACATTTGAACCAACAGTAAACAAACAGAAAATTCATGGCTTTGGGAAAGAACATAATTGGATAAACAGAGCATTTTTTTGGGATCTTCCATATTGGTTTGATTTGTTGGTCCGCCACATGTTGGATGTTATGCATATTGAGAAGAACTATTTTAATAACTTATTTCATACAGTTTTAGATACCCCAAGTAAGACAAAATATACTATAAAGGCATGCTTAGATCTTGACAAAATTTGCAGTGGACCAGAACTTGAACTATTTGAAAATGTCAGATCACAAAGGTTTATGAAGCCAAACACAGCTTATAAACTGTCCAAATAGAGTCGCTTATTATTTTTTTAGTGGATTGAAGATTTGAGACTTCCAGATGGCTATTCTTACAATTTGGGAAGATGTGTTAAGAATGGTTATATTACTGGATCAAAAAGTAATAACTGTCATGTTATAATGGAAAGGCTTATGCCGATTGGATTCAGAGGTTTGCTGAATTCTATGATTTTGGATTCGATAACAGACATGTCATATTTTTTTCGAGACATTTGTGTAGCGACAACAGACTATGACGTGCTAAGAAAACTGGAAGAAGATGTTGCTGTAATTATATGTAAACTGGAAAAAATATTTCCACTGACTTTATTTGACTCAATAGAACATCTGATATTACATTTTCCACATGAAGCTAAATTTGGAGGTCCAGTACAGTTTCGATGGATGTACCCATTCAACAGATGCATGTAGAAATTGAAGAAAAAAGTACGTAACAAAGCATCAGTTGAAGGCTCAATTGCTAAAGCTTATTTTCAAGAGGAAATTTCTTTTTTCTGCTCTCATTATTTTGAATCTAAATATCCCTCAAAACACAATCACATGGGAAGAAACTAGGGGAATGTTAATGATGAAATAGACAATCAATTAACAATTTTTAATCAAACAAATCTTGGTTTTGGGGGAGTTCATGGACGATGGATTTAAGGTGATGAACATCAAAGAGCTCATACATACGTTCTGCTCAACTATGAAGAAATGACATCATTTATCCTGTGAGTTTTTCTATCACTTATTCTATAATTTATGTTACATTATTTAAAATTATTTTATTTTTAGGTTATATGATAATCATATCAAGAAAAAACATCCAAAAATTACAGTAGCTGCTCTTGAAGAACACATACAATTTTTTTTCTCAATGGTTTCAAAAACTGGTAACATAAATTATTGATGGTTTAATATCAATTCCGTTTATTTTTTATTATATTTAAAATTGTTTTTAAAATTTTTAGGTGTCTCAATATGCTGATAAAATTGATAAGCGACTATGTATATTGAGTAAACCACCATCCAAAGTGGTTAAATCTTATAATGTATATGTGGTGAATAGTTTTCGATTTCATACACATGCATATGGGGAATCCCCAAAAACAATTAACAATGGAGTTTTCTTGAGAAGATCACATTATAGAGAAACTGAAGTTGAATTTTATGGAATTTTGGATGAAATTATTGAGCTATGTTATCTAGGACAGAATTACATAAAAATGTTTAAATGTCAGTGGTTGGATACTGAGAGAGGTTTTCATGTTCATCCGACTCATGGAATCATTGATATTAAATATATAAGTCTTCTTGCAGTAAATGAACCATTTTTACAGGCTTAAGAGGCACATCAAATTTATTATGTAAAGTACTGTTCTACTTCAAAAGATTTGAGTGATTGGTAGAGCATACTAAAAATGAAATCTTGGGAAAACCAGTATACTCAAAATGAACGTGGTTTTGCTGAAGTGGAAGGAATTTCAATTTTTCAAGAGACTACTCAAAATCAATCTGATTCACAAAGAGACGTGAATATCGATGATGACACCCCACAATTAATGATCGATGGTGATGAAGATGTTTATGGTGTTACAAATGAATTTAAAATGACAAGAGATGCTGAAACTGAAACTCCTATAGATATTGATGATGCTGAGGAAGAAGATGAAGACATTGACATTGACAGCTATGGAGAAGGGGATGAAGATGAACATTGACATAGTTAAATGCTGGTTATAATCATAACTAATATATATCTATATATAATAGTTATTTTCAACTATGTACTAATAACAATCATTCTATGTTTCAGATGGACTTTGATGTATTGTGTGAGTTAGAGGGGGTTCAGTAACCTTTATAGGATGGGGATATGGGATCATCAGACCCTCAGCATAATGGTGGTTCAGGAGGTATGCGGAGGGGGCACGGTCTTGCATGACTGATGATTCTTGACCCTATTCCCGAGAGACGTCCACGTCTTGGTTTCGATCCACACACACAGAGGTATGGTAACCTATATATTTTTGTTATATTTCATTAATTTATTTATATATATAATAATTGTTTTATTATTTGTTCGTTTTTCACAGTTTTGAGAATCTAGCTATTGGACAGGGGAGCGCTATCTTGCAAAATTATTTTTCTCAGCCATTGATCACATGGGAAGAGATTCTCGTTGATGTGCGACGTGACATGTTCCATCATTGGATGATATGTAAATAAATAATATTTATTTTTTAAAATTTATTTTATTAACAACTTGATATTATAAATTATTTTTAGGGCTTATGGTATCCTTTCGATGATAGCATGCACGACGCTATCCACATGGCATGGAAGGTTTCTATGCATGACTGTTTCCGTCAGTTTTTGCACAATTTGAGAAGGACAACCATTAAGAAAGCATGAGTGATAGAATTTGATGAGTAGTGTAGAGCCCATCAAATAGAGTACATTTCATATTAGGTTTGGGATGGATTATGTTTACACTGGTTGAGTGGTAGGTTTCAAAGAAGATATTCAGTGGGATGATAGAACCGGGGGAGACAGGAGGTGACACATCGAGCTGGTAGCCATATATTCAGTTCACATAGAGAGAATCTGGTAAGTATATTTTTTAAATATTTTATATAAATTTAAATATAAACAGTTTTTTTTATATTTCTGTAGTCATTCGAGCATCCTGATATTACGAAGTTTGACGTTTATCAGAGGATGTACAGTGATCCATCCACTGGAGATATTATAGCTGATCGCCAGCGTCAGATTGTGGTTAGTATTATTTTTTCAGTTTGACAATTAACTGTATATAATATTTTCACAATTCTAAATTTAAATTGGTATTGAAGGAGTCATATGAGGCTGTGACCTCTCAGACACATGTTGAGTGTCAGGACGAGACAACTGAGCAGACCAGTGCTCACCATTTCGATGAGGCGACATGGATGCAGGCGACTCAGTATAGCTTTGAGAAGGGAAGAGTAGTTGGTATCAGCTCCCATTTGACTCCTGGTACTTATTATGATACTGATGTGATGTCGGCATCCATCTCGAGAGGAGCTTGTGGAGAGGCATCATCTTCTGGCTCACAGTATTAGGAGTATTTGCGAGATCATGCTAAGCTTATAGAGACTTTATAGAAGTAGCAGGAAGAGATGTGTCAGCGGTAGCAGCAGTAGGAGCAACATTATGAGGAGCAGATGGGTCGATAGCAGTAGTAGGAGGAGACACATCGATGGTAGCAGCATCATCACGAGCAGATGGAGTACATGCATTGTCTGACTCGTAGTTTAGGGATGGTGTTTCCTCCACCAGCTCCTTCAGCTTCTCCACCTCCTCCAGAAGACGAACCCCCAGTGATTATTTATGTTACAAACATTTGAATTTAACATTTTAAAATAAATTATTTACATTTTCTGTCTTTTAAATCGGTGCGAATATTACATAATTAAATTTTTAATATTTCATTATTTTTTTATATTTTTTTGTGAATATTGAGAATTTTAATATTTTTTTTATTGTTTTAATAATAGTAATATTATTTTTTCATTAATTGTAATTTTATTAAATTCTACTTTTTTTAAAATTAATTTATTATTTGTGACGAGACATTTTGCAACGGGGTCCCGTCGCAAATAGTCTAACTAAATATTTTAAAAAACATATTTGCGACGAGACTACTTGACCATCGCAAATAATTAGTTGTGATGAGCCCATCGTAGAATGTTATAGATATATATATTTTTTGCGATGGGACAAGGGACCATCACAAATAGTTTTTGCGACGGGCCCATCGTGAAAACGTTTATGTATATATAATGCATATAATCGGAGGCTTATTTTCGACGGAGATGTTTCCCATGACAAATAATATTTTTTGCGATGGGCTCATCGCAAATAATTGTATTTGCAAAAGCATTTTCTGCAATGTTCTATTTGTGACGGGGCCCCGTCGCTAAAGCCTATTTGCGACGGGATCCCATCACAAATATGTCATCGCAATTACCAAGAATTTCAGTAGTGTTATAATTGTATAATCATAAATATTACATATTTACCATATATAAGCATTAAACCAATCATAATAACCATCCATTAAATATAGTGGTGGAAAATGAATTGTATCACTAAGTGGAGATGGTAAGTCATATGTATACATGAGAGATACATTCAGTTATCATTTTATGGGAAAGAGGTTGGATAATATTGATTTAATAATAATAATAACGTTTAATTATAATTAGTATATTGGTTTTATTTTATAATTGTTGTCATAAATGGATAAGCGACTCATAAATGAACCATATATGATGTCTTTAAAAATATTCCATTCCATGGTTTAGGAAAATATTTTTTATAATTTATAAATCACTTATGAGAATATTATTTATTGTAAAATATCATTAATTCCATTTTCATAACTATTCATTTAATTTCACTTTAAAGACACCAAGACATCTATAAAATTTAAATAAAATCCATTTAAACATCACTAATATGTTATATTTATATAAAAAATTATTATAACACTATAAATCACAAATATTATATTAATTTTAATATTTTTAAAATAATTTATTTAATTTTTTATTAATTGAATAAATATCATGTTAGAATTGTACACATAATTAAGGTAATTATTTAAACAATAAAATTTTAAAACAAATTAATCTCATTAATATAATTTAATTTATTCACAAAATGAATATTAATATTCATTGTTAACTAGTTTTTACCCTTATGAACACATAAGAGAAATTTAAAACGAAGAGAGTGACATTTTATAACCTTATATTCTTTAAATATTATATAGGTCACATTCAGGGAGAAGTGTATCTTAAATAATTTAATTTTTCATATAAAATTTATAACGGTTAAATTACCTTCATCCAATATGAATTTAGATGAAAAATTGTGACCATAACACTTAGTTTTAACTAATACTAACTCGATTAACCCTTTATCAAGGTGATAAACCACAATTACTACTCATAATGCCTAAAAATAAAAGCGATATATTTACCAAATTGGAACCTATAAATTACAAATATGGAATATATTTCAAAAAAATAAATAACTATATGTGGTATAAATTAATTTTAAAATAAGTTCCCAAAACATTATGAAAACCACTTTTAGAAAAATACAGTTTTTAAGTATAAAACTGTATTTGTTCTTATCTCATGCATAATAAAAATATTTGATGAATGTTAAATTTTTTACAAAATATAAAATATATATATTTCATTAAAATAATTCATAAATAGGTGTTAATTTAATCTATTAAAACAAAAAATACATTTCACGCATAAAAATAGTTTTTTAGAAAAGTATATTTTTTATTTTTAAATTATTTATATTTTTATTTATAATTAATTGATATCCTATGATTTAATCTTATACATATGTAACCATCCATTTTTTCATAATTTAGTTAATATTATTCAAACCTACTAATCCAATAGATGAAGAATAAATATCACATAATAATATTTTAATAGTACATCATGGTTCATTTAAACTCTGTGTTTCTTGTAACACAAGATATCAAATAAATAAAATTATTTAAAGAGAAATATATTTTAAAAACTCAGGGAGTTTCATTCTACCCCATTAAAATTAATTTCACCCTCAAAATTCATTACTATGATACAAAAATGAGGATATCTATATTTTTTCACATCTTTAGATTCACATATTACTTCTTCAAATTTCTTATTTATCCAGAGAACTTTAACCAAGTGAGTAATCTTGTTCCATATCACTTTATCTCAATAATACAAGATTTCTACTAGTTATTCCTCATAAGAAAGATCATGATCTAATGGTATAGACTCTAGGTTTGGTACATAGTAAGGATCTAGTATGTACTTCCTATGGATTAATACATAGAATATGTCATGAACTTGAGAGAGGTTTGATGGAAACACCAAGAGAATAGAAAACTCTACTCCTTGATCAAGACTCTCTAATGGGAAACTTTTTATAGGGATCAAATTTATCTTCTTTTTAAATATCATAATCTTTATATATTGGTAAATTTTTATAAAAACATTCTGACCAACATAAAATTCCATATCACACCGATGATTGATAGCATAAATTTTTTATCAACATTGACATGCCTTGATGTATTGTGGAATAGATATAACCTTATCCATCATTTCCTCATCTTGATCAAGTACCAATATATTTCATTATCCAACTTAATCCCAACATGTTGGAGTTCAAAACTTCTTTCCATAGAGGAATTCATAAGGAGACATCTTAATTCTCAAGTGAAAGTTATTATTGTAAGAAAACTTGATTATATGAAGTTATTTATACCAACCACCTTTGGAATCCATAGAAAAAGATATCAAAATATCCTCTAGGTTTTTAATGGTTCTCTTAGAGTGACTATATATCCAAAGATGGTAAGTGGTACTGAAACTTCACTTTGTATCCAAATCCCACTGAATACTTCTCTAAAAATTTGAGGTAATCCTTGGAGCCCAATCATATATAATAGAATGTGGTATTTCGTGAAACCTTACCACTTTACTAATGAATATTTTATAAATATGATCAATAGATAAGTATTATCTAATGGAAATAAAGTGTGCTTAATTTATATGGTGATCGAGTAGAACCCAAATGGTATTAGGACCCTTAGATGTTTCAAGGAGTCTGACAAAATATTCTATGGTGACATTTACCCATTTACAATCTAGTATTAGTAATGGTTGTACCATCCACTTAGACTTTTCTCCACTAAGCCTTATCTTACTAATAAACTAAGCACTGATATACATATTTAGAAATATCTCTTTTCATTCCATCTCACCAGAAATAATCTTTTAGATCTATGTAGATCTTTTTACATCTAAGATGGATAGAGAATGATGAACTATGATCCTTATACAATAGTTCCTTCTTAAAATATAGTATGGATGAAGCATATACATGGTTCATGGACCATATAATTTCATCAAAATCAAGGTTAAACTCTAGAACATTTCTTATCTTCTTTTAACCTCCACATATTCCTTTTTCACCTCCTTAATCCAAACATGGATATATGGTTAAACAATCATTTGAGAAAGATAGGATTTATCCATTTCCTCTAATATTTCCTGATCCATCCTTTCACAATATAGAAATATTGTGTCTTTTTTGATCCTCATCATATATTATATAACAATATCCTTTTGACCCAAAGGATAATCCACCTTGTTTTCTCCCCCAAGGCGGTAATGTATTGAGTAGTCATAATATTTAATCAGCTTCAACCATATTCTCTAGAACATATTTAGGTAATTATGAGTGAATATATACTTTATAATTTTTTTATTAATATATATATCACACCTTTCTTGATAAATATAATGACTCCATACATATAATTCAAAATCACTGCAGCTAACTCCAAATCTTGTGTTAGATATTTTTTTCTCACGCACCCTAAATTTTAATGAGGCATAAGCTATTAAAATACCATTATTCATGAAAATTAATCCCATTTAATTATTTAATGAATCACTATATGTTACAAACCCCTATCTTCTATAGGTTAAAGTAATTACAGGTCTAATGATTTCCCTTCTCTCTAATTCCTTGAAATTCTATTCAGATTCCAATAACCAAATGAACTTATCTAACTTCCAATTTAATTTAGTGAGTATATTAGATAGTAGAGATAAATTATCTACAAATAACAAATAATATCCATCCAAACCAAGAAAAATATGGATCTCAGTATCATTTTTTATCCTCTGTGAAAATTTAATAACTTATATCTTTGAAGGATATACTAATGTACCCTTAATTGAGATTAATAACCCAAGAATGGAACCTTATGAAGCTAAAATTCATAATTGGTATTTTTTTCGAAAATATTATACTTCCTCAAGGTCTTCAAAAATATTCTCAAATGATCTTTCTATTATTAATTTCTCTTTTAATATATTAGAATATCATATATAAATACTTCTATAAATAGATCGAGGTAATCTTTAAAGGATCTATTCATTAAATATATGATGATAGTTGGGGAATTATTAAGACCAAATAGAATCAATATAAAATCATAGTGTCCATAACTTGTATAAAATATTATATTGGGTATATTCTCTTTATTGACCCTCAATAGATGAAATCAAGAATAATGTTTAACTGTAGAAAAGTATTGGGATCTATGTAGTTGATCAAATAAGTCATCAATATGGGGTAGATGATACTTGTTATTTATTGTAATCTTATTATGTTCTAGATAATAAATAAAGTGTTTCATTGATCCATATTTCTTTTTAACAAAAGGAACATATAAACCCCAAGGAGATTAATTTCTGCAACTCAATTGAGGCCATTCTATATGGAGTCTTCGATATAGGTTTAACTCTAGGTATGAATTATTTTGTGAACAAAGATTATTGATTTGTTATAAAGGAGGAAAATTATTCAAGAAAGTCATCAAAAAACTCCCATACAATAGAAATATATTTTATGTTGAGAATCTCCCAAACCATCATAGATAAACACCCATTTTTAAATTTAACACGACCCTTATAATGGCTGTTATTTCCATCAAATGCTTATATTTATCATCAAACTGATAAAAAATTATATGTTTGTTTATAATATCAAGTGTGACTTCCCTTTCTTGTATATTGATTTGGGAATTATATTGAGAAATCCAATCCATTCCTTAGATATCTCAAATTTAATGAGAGTGAGAATAATAGGATTTATAGGATAAAAATTCCAATAAACTTCAATAGAAGAAGAATCCCAGTATTAATATGTGATCATTATACCATTACTGGTTTTCAATACTAAATTTACATAAAATAATTTTGATGACATTTTGATACCCTTAGAAAAAATTTCATATATAAAAGAGAGAGTAGAACTAGAGTAAAATAAAACATTAACAGTTTTAGAGTGGATTATAACTATACCTTTCACCACATCATTATTGTAACCCTCCTCAGAAATAGTGATTTCATGATATTTCCCTCTGTCTTATAGAGTAATAGGTTGTTGAAATTGATCATCATTTTAGACTTTGGATTTGAGTACTATTTAGTATAATGTTAATACTACTTGAATTTGAAACACTAGAGTGTTAATGGTGCATTCTGTGTATATTTCTCTGTATTCATATCATTAGATAACCATTTCCCCTCACTCATGCATTCATTTTCCTAATAAAATTCCCATCCAAACTTAAAACCTTTACCAATACCCTTATAATAGTTCCCACCATGTTTCTTTCCACAAATTGTACATAAATTAAAGATCATCCTTTTCTCTCCATGTTTTTTATAATTTCCTTTGAATTATATCTTTTCATTATTATAAAAACTATGATATGGATATGTAACTTCAATCTCAATTTCCACCTTTATTGCATATCGAACAATTTATTCATAACTACTAAAGTATCTTGCGGCTAATTACCTTTATAGAGTTGGATATAAGAAAATAAAAAATAAAAAAACCTAATTTTTGGTTGGATGATATTTCTAGAAGAATACCATGAATGCCTCCTAAAAGTTTCCTCATAGGAGGCATTCATGGTATTCTTCTGATAAACAATAAGATTGTGACGTATGACTGTCACGAACCAGCCCGGGTCGACCCTGAACCGGTCACCCGAGCCGGTCCGCGGCAAGTCCCGAGGGGCGTTCCCGATCCCCCCGGGATGACAACGAGTGCCGGGCATTGAAACTTTAATCGTTGGGAACGATTTCAGCCCAAGCTAAAAACAGGATCGAAAGAATGAATATAAACTAAACAAACAAACAGACACTAAAGACATAAACAAACCTACACCACGACATACCTCCACGTGACCTCGCGGTCACCACCCAACTACAACCAACGTCGCTCTCACATTGAGCGACTCAAGCCAGGAAAACCTGTACACAAGGAACCTGCAACTGAAAAGGTAAAAGATAGGCGTGAGCACAAAAGTACTCAGTAGGTGAGCCCCACAACAAATCCCAATGCACTACCAGTAAATAAAGAATCCACATAATCCAGGTTTGAACTTTAATATATGAAAGTAAGTTTTCATAATGCTTTACTTGAAAATCAAACACGAGACATTTCCCTTATTCCTTCTCGAAAGTTAGTTCCATTTCATTAGTTTTAAACTCATTCTGAAAAGCAAAGTATTACATTTTCAAAGCTAACCCAAAGAGAATAAAGCATTTTCATTTGAAAACCATTTTTCCCAAAGTCTAACAGTATAAGCTGTGAAATATGACTAAAAGCAACAAGAAGGGAAAACAAGTGCAAGTAAAGGTAAACAGGCAAGGAGAACCAAGTGCAAGTAAAAAAAATAAACCAGAAGTTATCAGCAAAAACCATGGGCACACACACACACTCACACACTCTCACACACACACACATACTCACACACGCACACACTCACACCCAAGTGGTCCTCCGTATGCCGACGGAAGGCACCACGCCAGAGATGGTAGAGCACTATGGGTAAATCCCCTAAGGTTCATCTAGCTCGCGTGGGACCCTAGAACCTCGTGTCTCGGTGAAACGTGGCTTAGAAGGCCACGACCCTCAGAAAACGTGGCTTAGAAGGCCACGACCCTCAGAACATGTGGCTTAGAAGGCCACGACCCTCAGATATCATATGTTTAGTTAGTGTTGCAATCGTCAATCCAGCTAAGTGAAACAGGGACGACACCCATCCGGCTCACTAGCGCACTAGTTCTAGTCCGCCCACCTAGATACCCAGGGTTTCCCCGTGTGCTCAAACAAGCTTCACATTCACATAGTATATTTCTTCCTCATATCGTAGGCCAAACAAGATATCGCACACAAAATTCACCATTTCCACACCTAAACAATATTTCAAAACTCACGCACGTCAAAAATACCTTTCTGAAAATATAATTTTCATTACCTAATCATTTCGCAAAAACCCCTTTTTGGAAACTCTCACACAAGAACATGAACAACTTTCACAACATAGAAAACATTATTTTTAATAACACAACAAGGGAAAACATCTTTCGTCAACCAAGAACCACACGTAAAGTTTCCAAAAACAATTTCAAAGGGTCACACGACGTTTTCTCTAATCAAGGTTATAAGAAAACACCATTTCCATAAACAGTACATTTACTAATTTACACATGCCAAAAACATTTCAAAACCCAATTCAACATGTCTTTCATTACTCAGGAAGAACCATTTAGCGACATTACTATGAAATCCCACAATTGAAACCAAGAAAACACTTTTAATGAAATTCTAGAATTAAACAGTTTGCATTCTCAGCAAATCACCACACTATAAAAACTACTTAATATTATTTTTTTTAAATTTACTGAAATTTAATAAAAGGACAAGGAATAAATAAATCCTTAATTTAGAGGCAAGTGCATAGGGAGACCTACCTCGGATCGGAGCGAAGAACGACACGACGCGAAACTCTTGTTGCGTAAAGGTTGCAGCGTCTAGCGCCGTCAAACTGGTCCTAAAAAAGGTCGTTAAGCAGGCTCATTAATGACAACATACTAATAATAATAATAATTATAATAACGTAATAATAACCAAAATGTAGTAATAATAATGTCATAATAACAATAATAATAATAATTATTATGACATAATAATAATTTAATAATAATAAGAGTAACAATAATATCATAACAATAATATTAACATATTAATAAGAATAATTATAATGACATAATACTAACAAGAACAATAATAAATATAATAGCGCAATGATAATTATAATAATAACAATAATAATAATAATAATAATAATAACATGATAATAATAAAAATAGTAATATTAACATAATATAATAATAAAAATAACAACATAATATAATAATAATTAAAACAATAATATATTTATAATAATAATAATAATAATAATAATAATATAGTATTAATAATAATAACATAATAATAATTTTAATAATGATATAATAATATAAATGATAATATTAACATAATAATAACAATAATAATAATAGTATGATAATAATAATGGTAACATAATAATATTAATAATAAATAATAATAATATAATAATAATAATAACCTAATAATAATAAAATAATTATAAGATTATTAACATGGTAAAAATATTAAAACATTATATATATAAAACAAAATAAAAACAAAGAATAAAATAAAAAAAAAATAAAAAAAAAATAAAAACAAAACTCACAGCGGGAGGAGAGGCGGAACGGGGTGGCCAGGCGCGGCTGAGAGGAAAGAGGAGGTGCGGCGCGGGGTCGGCGCAAGGCGGAGGAGCAGGGCGGAGGCCGGCGGCTGGGTCATCGGACGAGGTCGGTAGGCCGGGACAGGGGGGGGGGGGGAGTTCGCGCGGGAGGCGGCGGAGCAGGGAGGCCGGCTCGACGGGAGGCGGAGGCGGGAGCCGGGACGGCTGGGATGGAGAACGGGGACGGCGCGGCTGGGTGCGGCCGGCGACGGCGAGCAGGCGGTCGGGTCGCTGGGACGGCGACGAGGGCGACGCCGGAGCAGCAGGGTGGTGCCGGGCTGGCCGTGGGTGCGGCAAGGGAAGTGGGCGCCGGGGAGCCGGGATGATGAACAGGGGGCGGAGGTCGGTGCGGCGTGCGATTGGAGGAGCGCGGCGAGGGAAGCCGGGCGAGCAGGGGCTAGGCGGGGTTTGGCCGGAACAGGAGCCGCGCGAGGGAGCGGCCGAGGCCGGGGCGGAGGAGCAGGCGGCCGGAGGGAGGGAAGGCCGGCGGAGTGCCGGCGACGGGGTCGGAGGGAGGCCGGGTGCGGGCTCGGTGCGGGAAGGAACGGCGGAGAGAGGCGAGGGGGAGTGGGGCACCGACGGGCGCTGGCGCGACGAAGAAGAGGCGGAGAGCTGGTGCGGGGAAGAAGAAAGAGGGGAAAGGGGAGGAAAAGAAGGAGAGGGAAGAGTGGCGGCTACGGGAGGAGTCTAGGGTAGGCTAGGGTTAGGGGGGTAAAAAAAAACTATATATATATATATACATAACCAATAATAATAATAATAATAATAATAATAATAATAATAACTATAATAATAATGATAAAAGACTAAATAAAATAGTAAAAACTAATCTTAATAAAATTTATAATAATAATATTAATAAAACTTTATAATAATTATAGTAAATAAAATTTATAATAATAATTAAAAATTAGTTAATTAAAATAATAATTATTCTAATCAAATATTTAAAATAATAAAATCATTAAAAAAAACACGCATATATATATATATATATATTTGTACACATATATATATATATATAAACATAAATACAATAAACATTTATATATAAACATATAGATAGACATAAACTTGTATAAGCATATATATATATACATATATAGACATATATATATATATATATACAGTACTACACACATATATAAACATATATAAGAACACCACAATAATGATAACACAATTCAAATGGTGAGAGTAATAAAATGTCAACGCAAAGACTTTTGTATTTAAAACGCCGGGTGAGCGCATAGTCACCCGAGCTGAATGCACGGTAATTGCTAGCGATGTGGTGACCGTACACCGGCGCGAAACCACCAATCGCAATTAATCTTCGAAAAATTTAAATCGGGACCAAGAAAGAAGAACAATTACGGACATCTGCGGTCGGGGTGTGACAATTCTCCCCACCACAGACACTTTCTGCCCCCAGAAAGTCACCAGGTCACAAGTCAGCCAAAAACCAAGTCTATGCCCAAACAGAACTAAAGGAACTGAAGAAAACTGAGGTTCTCGGGGATGACCTTACTCTACACAGGTCACACCCGACCGATTCAAGAGAAAACTGGGGTCCGAGATTGAGGGGAGAACACGAAGGGGTTCTCCCCACCACAAGAACTTAACTAGTGCAGAAAAGAAGACTATTTAAATAGAACACCCTGGGAAAGGGGGGGGGGGGTGACGCGGGAACTCCCAACCAATTCAAACCAACTCTTATAACACGATTACTACAACACCTCTGTCGAAACCTTGAACCCACGATTAGAGTCAACAACCTTCAATACTAGGGGAAACCCACGAAAACCCTAAACCAAAACATCGAATTAGAAACATGGCCCACTGAAATCCATGAAACACAACCACATCTGACGAGCATTGGTAAACCAAGGTCAACCCACCGAAGGGTCAACCACACTTTTAAGAAAGACACACGATTCAGAATACCACGTCCACACGACAAGTCTGCTTAGATTATCATAGAACAAGCCCACCATCACTTTATAGAAAAACAACGCATTTACAACGTTGTTGGGACCTCAATAGCAGGGAAACAAACATGAAAAGGTTTTTAATTGCTCCACCGTCCACACGGAATACAGAACTTGGACCAAGGCTTCACACCCCTGGGGACTCCTGACTGTGCGCGAGCTTCACCCCAAGACCTATGGTTGGGGATCTGGTGGCTGAAGCATCTTCTGCCTCACAGTCAGGTACTGACATTCTCCAATCACATCTTCCTCTTCAAGCGACGCTTCTTGCAAAACTTCTCCAGATGACCCAGACAACCGCATCTATGACACGTTTTTGGAGGGTTGCGACAAGATGGCTTTAAATGCCCGAAACGACCACATTGATAGCACACCACTGAACAATCTGTTGAACTGGAAGCTGGGACCAAAGGGGATAACTCATTGGGGACAGGTATCTCTGGCATATTTTCCACACCAGAGGAGGAACTCTTACGAACAACTGGGGACGCTGAAGTACTAACCACCCGCACACCGGAAACCAACTCAGCCAAGAAAGCTTCCTCCACCAGCTTCTCGAAACAAAGGTTTTTATAAGGGAGGACTCGCTTCTTGATCTCTGGACGAAGACCCCCAGTGAAAAGAGAGGCCTTCATGAGCTCATGCGACGCTACCTCTGAGGAAAAGGGAATCAGTTCCTTGAAATGGTCAACATATGCCCTCACCGTCCGTCGACCTTGTTGAATATGCACAAGCTCCCTCTTTTCTCCAGCTTCACTTCCTCAGGTGCAAACCATTGGATGAAAACGATTCTGAAGACATCCCACATCATTTCACCTTGCATTGATGATGGGGTAACCCTCTTCCATTGGTCCAGAGCTGGACCCTCAAACAACTCCATAATTGCACGGACCTTAACACTATCGGGAGTTCCCAATATTCTAAAGACACGTTCCACTTCCTCGAGCCATTTCACTGCTTCTAACGGACCCTGATCACCATGGAGAATAGGCAAAGTCTGAGGAGGACCAAAAACTAGGCATGATATATCCGAATCCTTAGAGACCTTTCTGGGCGGCATTTCCAGAGAGATATATAAAACTCAAAGCCAAAACCAACATCAAATCGAAGCAACATCAATAAAAGCGTCTTCATCAAAAACAGTCAGCACAAGGACCAAACGGATACAACACAACCCAAAACAAAATCTCCTCTTTAAAATTCCCTTTTCATTTTTGATTTGAAAACCACCCTTTCTCAAGATCACTTTCCAAAAACCAATCCACTTTCAAACCAAAACTTTCCAAAACTGTTTCCCATTTAAAACCAATTTAGAAAACAAAGTCAAGCCTTTAGCTCCAAATACAAACCCAGGTAATCTCATGAACCGTTTCACATGTCTTCATCCACATTCCATTCATACGTGCATCAACACACACTTTCCATGCATTCTCACACATGTGAAAACGTTCATAAAGAGGAACCGAGGTTTCAACCCAAATCATTCTTATCCAATTCCAAGCAAACAACAGATTTTCAAATCAAGAGATTTCAGTTTCAAAACCCATTTTATACATTTAAAGTCCTTTAAAAGAAACCAGTAAAATTTTCAAAAACCCTTTTTTCATTTCCAACAACGCACTCACAAAAACCAAAATGAAAGCAACATCCAAATTTGCATCAATCACAGAAATGAGGGACCAGTAGTCACGCTCAACCTAGCGACATGGTAGTGGGCCATGTCCCAAGTCAGTGTCGACCACTAGGAGGAATTCAAACCACGTACTCGGACTCCACATGGGTCACTACTCCATGTGAAATCACGACGTAACGTCGGCTTGCATCCATCGTCATCTCTCAATCCAAAACAAGCCAGAAAAGACAAGGACACAATTCCCGGACTACCCCTGGTAACTCGAGGATCAGTGCGGGCAAGAGTTCGCGACGCTCTTTCCGTACCTACTCCTCGAGTTCCGACAGTCCTAATCTCCTTCTACCGGATAACCCAAATAACAAGAACCTCCCTTTGATACCATTTTGTCACGAACCAGCCCGGGTCGACCCTGAACCGGTCACCCGAGCCGGTCCGTGGCAAGTCCCGAGGGGCGTTCCCGATCCCCCCGGGATGGCAACGAGTGCCGGGCATTGAAACTTTACTCGTTGGGAATGATTTCAGCCCAAGCTAAAAACAGGATCGAAAGAATGAATATAAACTAAACAAACAAATAGACACTAAAGACATAAACAAACCTACACCATGACAAACCTCCATGTGACCTCGCGGTCACCACCCAACTACAACCAACGTCGCTCTCACACTGAGCGACTCAAGCCAGGAAAACCTGAACACAAGGAACCTGCAACTGAAAAGGTAAAAGATAGGCGTGAGCACAAAAGTACTCAGTAGGTGAGCCCCACAACAAATCCCAATGCACTGCCAGTAAATAAAGAATCCACATAATCCAGGTTTGAACTTTAATATATAAAAGTAAGTTTTCATAATGCTTTACTTGAAAATCAAACACGAGACATTTCCCTTATTCCTTCTCGAAAGTTAGTTCCATTTCATTAGTTTTAAACTCATTATGAAAAGCAAAGTATTACATTTTCAAAGCTAACCCAAAGAGAATAAAGCATTTTCATTTGAAAACCATTTTTCCCAAAGTCTAACAGTATAGGCTGTGAAATATGACTGAAAGCAACAAGAAGGGAAAACAAGTGCAAGTAAAGGTAAACAGGCAAGGAGAACCAAGTGCAAGTAAAAAAAATAAACCAGAAGTTATCAGCAATAACCATGGGCACACACACACACTCACACACTCACACACACACACACATACTCACACACGCACACACTCACACCCAAGTGGTGCCCCGTATGCCGACAGAAGGCACCACGCCAGAGATGGTAGAGTACTATGGGTAAATCCCCTAAGGTTCATCTAGCTCGCGTGGGACCCTAGAACCTCGTGTCTCGGTGAAACGTGGCTTAGAAGGCCACGACCCTCAGAAAACGTGGCTTAGAAGGCCACGACCCTCAGAACACGTGGCTTAGAGGGCCACGACCCTCAGATATCATATGTTTAGTTAGTGTTGCAATCGTCAATCCAGCTATGTGAAACAGGGACGACACCCATCCGGCTCACTAGCGCACTAGTTCTAGTCCACCCACCTAGATACCCAGGGTTTCCCCGTGTGCTCAAACAAGCTTCACATTCACATAGTATATTTCTTCCTCATATCGCAGGCCAAACAAGATATCGCACACAAAAGTCACCATTTCCACACCTAAACAATATTTCAAAACTCACGCACGTCAAAAATACCTTTCTGAAAATATAATTGTCATTACCTAATCATTTCGCAAAAACCCCTTTTTGGAAACTCTCACACAAGAACATGAACAACTTTCACAACATAGAAAACATTATTTTTAATAACACAACAAGGGAAAACATCTTTCGTCAACCAAGAACCACACGTAAAGTTTCCAAAAACAATTTCAAAGGGTCACACGACGTTTTCTCTAATCAAGGTTATAAGAAAACACCATTTCCATAAACAGTACATTTACTAATTTACACATGCCAAAAACATTTCAAAACCCAATTCAACATGTCTTTCGTTACTCAGGAAGAACCATTTAGCAACATTAATATGAAATCCCACAATTGAAACCAAGAAAACACTTTTAATGAAATGCTAGAATTAAACAGTTTGCATTCTCAGCAAATCACCACACTATAAAAACTACTTAATATTTTTTTTTAAATTTAGTGAAATTTAATAAAAGGACAAGGAATAAATAAATCCTTAATTTAGAGGCAAGTGCATAGGGAGACCTACCTCGGATCGGAGCGAAGAATGACACGATGCGAAACTCTTGTTGCGTAAAGGTTGCAACGTCTAGCGCCGTCAAACTGGTCCTAAAAAAAGGCCGTTAAGCAGGCTCATTAATGACAACATACTAATAATAATAATTATTATAATAACGTAATAATAACCAAAATGTAGTAATAATAATGTCATAATAATAATAATAATTATTATTATTATGACATAATAATAATTTAATAATAATAAGAGTAACAATAATATCATAACAATAATATTAACATATTAATAAGAATAATTATAATGACATAATACTAACAAGAACAATAATAAATATAATAACGCAATGATAATTATAATAATAACAATAATAATAATAATAATAATAATAACATGATAATAATAAAAATAGTAATATTAACATAATATAATAATAAAAATAACAACATAATATAATAATAATTAAAACAATAATATATTTATAATAATAATAATAATAATAATAATAATAATAATAATACAGTATTAATAATAATAACATAATAATAATTTTAATAATGATTTAATAATATAAATGATAATATTAACATAATAATAACAATAATAATAATAGTATGATAATAATAATGGTAACATAATAATATTAATAATAAATAATAATAATATAATAATAATAACCTAATAATAATAAAATAATTATAAGATTATTAACATGGTAAAAATTTTAAAACATTATATATATAAAACAAAATAAAAACAAAGAATAAAATAAAACAAAATAAAAACAAAATAAAAACAAAACTCACAGCGGGAGGAGAGGCGGAACGGGGTGGCCGGGCGCGGCTGAGAGGAAGGAGGAGGCGCGGCGCGGGGTCGGCGCGGGGTGGAGGAGCAGGGCGGAGGCCGGCGGCTGGGTCGTCGGACGAGGTCGGCAGGCCGGGACAGATGGGGGGGAGTTCGCGCGGGAGGCGGCGGAGCAGGGAGGCCGACTCGACGGGAGGCGGAGGCGGGAGCCGGGACGGCTGGGATGGAGAATGGGGACGGCGCGGCTGGGTGCGGCCGGCGACGACGAGCAGGGGGTCGGGTCGCTGGGACGGCGACGAGGGCGACGCCGGAGCAGCAGGGTGGTGCCGGGCTGGCCGTGGGTGCGGCAAGGGAAACGGGCGCCGGGGAGCCGGGATGACGAACAGGGGGCGGAGGTCGGTGCGGCGCGCGACTGGAGGAGCGCGGCGAGGGAAGCCGGGCGAGCAGAGGCTAGGCGGGGTTTGGCCGGAACAGGAGCCGCGCGAGGGAGCGGCCGAGGCCGGGGCGGAGGAGCAGGCGGCCGGAGGGAGGGAAGGCCGGCGGAGTGCCGGCGACGGGGTCGGAGGGAGGCCGGGTGCGGGCTCGGTGCGGGAAGGAACGACGGAGAGAGGCGAGGGGGAGTGGGGCACCGACGGGCGCTGGCGCGACGAAGAAGAGGCGGAGAGCTGGTGCGGGGAAGAAGAAAGAGGGGAAAGGGGAGGAAAAGAAGGAGAGGGAAGAGTGGCGGCTACGAGAGGAGTCTAGGGTAGGCTAGGGTTAGGGGGGTTAAAAAAACTATATATATATATACATAACCAATAATAATAATAATAATAATAATAATAATAATGATAAAAGACTAAATAAAATAATAAAAACTAATCTTAATAAAATTTATAATAATAATATTAATAAAACTTTATAATAATTATAGTAAATAAAATTTATAATAATAATTAAAAATTAGTTAATTAAAATAAAAATTATTCTGATCAAATATTTAAAATAATAAAATCATTTAAAAAAAAACACGCATATATATATATATTTGTACATATAGATATATATATATATATAAACGTAAATACAATAAACATTTATATATAAACATATAGATAGACATAAACTTGTATAAGCATAAATATATATACATATATAGACATATATATATATATATATACAGTACTACACACATATATAAACATATATAAGAACACCACAATAATGATAACACAATTCAAATGGTGAGAGTAATAAAATGTCAACGCAAAGACTTTTGTATTTAAAACGCCGGGTGAGCGCATAGTCACCCGAGCTGAATGCACGGTAATTGCTAGCGATGTGGTGACCGTACACCGGCGCGAAACCACCAATCGCAATTAATCTTCGAAAAATTTAAATCGGGACCAAGAAAGAAGAACAATTACAGACATCCGCGGTCGGGGTGTGACAATGACCCTGTCCACTTTTGTAAAATTGGAAACATAAGCCACATGAAATTAAGTAACTTATATGGAAATATATATATCCATAAATTTAATATATATAATCATAAAATAAATTAATGTATAGTAAATACACCACATTAAATAAACAAGTGGTGAACATGTCATGTGTCTCACAAAATAGAAGTGAGACGAATATCCATTACCTTAGGTCCAACTTCCTTCGTACACATTAAAAAATCATATATAATAAATATATATTTATTTTAAATGTAATAAATAACCATAATAATATATATAATACCATATATGATTTAATTATAACATTTTATCAACTTTTTATAAATAATTCATTGTTGAAATATGTGTTCCAGGTGATATCTGCTTCATTTTTCATGAGTATTCTAGTTCAATAGATCCAATACATATACTTTTATCACAATTAAATATTATATAAAATGTTAATAAAAAGTTAAATATAATAAATATTCAATATATATATATATATAGATTCATATATAAAAGTTAGAGATAGAAAAATGAATTACACCATTCATGGAGACGGTAGGCCGTACGTACATATGAATGTTGTTTTGTATTTTTCAGTGGATGGAAACAATGAAATGTAAATTATAATTAACATTTATAGAATCATAATTATATGAAATACATAATTTATATTTATTAAAACTATAATTATTACCATTCAAGTAAAATATAGATAAAAAATGTATCACATCACTTCGTGGAGGAGGTAATCCACACGTATGCATAGGCGGTGTTATTGTCTACCAAAGGATTAAAAGTAAGAAGGAAGATGTGAAAATATAATTTAATAAGTATACATATTTTATAACTATAATGTATTAAAATTAATCTCATCATAATAACCATCTGTGAAATATGGTGGTTGAAAATGAATTTTATTGTTTCATTGAGACTGTAAGCCATACATACACATGAGTGATAATTTCACTTCTAATTTTATGGTAAAGAGGGTGTATAATGGTTATTTCAAAATAAAAATAACATATAAGTATTTTTTTAAATTAAAGTTATTATTTTTTGATAAAAACCATATATTTATAAGAGTTAAAGAATAAGTAAAAAGAAAGTGATTGATTATCACGACTATCGCTTCTTTGAAATAGCTCATTTTGATACGTTATTAAGGATACTAGTGTTAGGAATTTGGATTGAAAAAAACCTCAAGAAAGTTGATAATGAAGTTATAAGGTATTATTATAGTGTATTTTATAGTTATATGGCTCAATGTTTGGTAAGTAATAAGAAAGATGGGCGTCCTTTTACATGGGAGAAAGAGAGAGAGAGAGGACACACATGGAATTTCATAAAAGGTTAAAATATAATAAATTCACTCCCTCTAATAACTATTTCAAATGGATTTTAATTTTAATAAATGGTTGGTATAATTTAAATATAATCATTCAATGAAATTTAGATAGGTTTTGGTGTTATTTTAAACCTTATATTTTTTTATTAACCCCTTTGTTAATAATTTTTTACCTTAACCATCGTAACAACTATTTTACCGTTAAAGGGTTAACAACGTAATCATAAAATGACAAGTGATTCATAAATGGAACATAGATGATTTTTTTAAACTTATTCCATTCTCAAATATGATTCTAAGTCCTTTATAAATTTTAAATCATTTAATAAAATATTACTTATTATAAAATATCATTAATGTTAGTTTTGGAACTATTCATTTAATTTGATTTTAAATACACTAAGACAAGGATGAAATTAAAATATAATCCTTTAACACATCAATAATTGTGTGTGTATATATATAATTAATCTAACACTATAACTCAATCATTTTATAAAAATTTTAATATTTTTAAATTCATATATTTTATTTTTCTATTAATTGAATAAATAATATATTAGCATTACACAATAATTTAATGTAATTTTTTAATCACTAAAAATTATAAATAAAATAAAACCATTAATTTAATTTAATAATAACAAAGTAACTAATAATATTCATTCATATCTATTTTTTGTCTCTATGCAAACACATAAGAGATATTTAAAATGAAGAGAGTTACATCTTTTAACTTTCTTTGCATTAAATATTATATATTCAATTTTGGTGGAACATTTTCCCTTAAATAAATTAATTTCAATACTAAAGTGATAAGGGTAAATTACCTTCATCCAATATAAATTTATATGAAAAATGGTGACTATAACACTTATTTTTAACTTAGATTAACCATATTTACCCTTTACCAAGGTGATAAACCACAATTACAATTAATAATGCCTAAAAATAAAATGGTCTTATTTATATAATTTTAACCTTATGATTTGAAATATGAAATCCATTTTATGAAATTTTACACCTATAAATTACATAAATTAATTTTTAAAAAAGTGCACAAAACATGATGAAAACCAATTTTAGAGAATACATTTTCAGCATAAAACTTGATTTATTCTTATCTAATGTATAGTCAGAATTTTAGATGAATGTTAAAAATTTAGATTGAATATATAATATATAAATTTAACTAAAATAATTCATCTATAGTGATTAATTTAATTTATTAACATAATAATTATTGCTCGCATAAAAGCAGTTGTTAGAAAAACACCAATTTTTCAAATGATTTTTCTTTTTTATTTCTAATTAATTGATAAATAATGAATTTATTTTGTTAATATGTGTCCATATGTTTTTAATAATACTGTTATTCTAATTCATACACACCAATGTAATGTCTATGTGATAACTATCACATAATAATATTTTAATAGGAAATCTTAGTTTGTTTAAACTCGGTGTTGCATGTAACACAAGATATCAAAGAAATAAAACTATTTTGAAAGAAATATATTCTAAAATATAAATGTGTAAAAAATAGATACTTATTTATAGCTTCATCTTGTGTGAAAGTTCCATTTTTCAGATCTTAACATTTACACCCCAAGAAATTAGAACATAAGCCATAATGAGTTGAATTAGTGAAGTATAGATACTGCTCATCACATGGTGATGGACCACAACTTTTATATTGTATACATACTCGAAAAATGAATTGGAACCTTTATCAATGAACTAAAAAAGTGATTCCTCCCTATCCCAGTGCATATTCATTATCCATGAAAGTATCTTATAAAATTGTGTGGGCTTGTATGAGGACTGTGATTTGAACTTTGGGTAAATTTTATTGAAGAGTGGGAATGGGGATACTAGTTTTTCTATAGCTTCATGAAGTTTAGGGATTATATGAGTGGGGATATATTAGGGAGTGTGTAAATATCAGTTCCATGTGTATCACCAACGGATATTATACCAGAGATGTTGAGTAGGTGGTCAGTAGACTCTATCTCTTTATAGCTTCATTATAGGGAAGTAGGGATAAAATTAGAAGATACCTAACACATCAGTTGGATTATAGTAACTAGTGAAAATGATATTTATACATCATCTAGATCCTCATCCTGATGTATAGTTCAAGATATGTGTTAGTCATTCCTTTAATGGGCCCAAAATAAGATATCAGGGTGATTAAAGTAATGTCTTAGGGTTTAGTAGTACAAGAAGGTATGGTCATAATGTCTCATCCATGATAAAGGCTATTTTAAATAGGGGGTACATTATAAAGGAGGGATGATCATGAAGTTAGGTTCATGGTGTTCCTGAAAAAAATTGCTGAGTGGATGGATGCTTCCTACATGAGATGTGAATATGTGAGTATTAAAGGGAAACCTAGTGATGGAAAAAAATTGGCAATAGAAAATCATATCTATTTGGGAATTCGTGTGATGTAGAGGATTTATGACATGTTGGATCACATAAATAGGAGCACATGCCTAGGAACATCTATGACCCCTTCCAATTCATGCACAAATGGGTTTAAATGTATCTTAGGTGTATGTATTCAGGACATCCCTGATCAATTTCATTAGAGTGTGGATGACACCAATTTATGAGTTGAGTTAGGTGGCTCGAATCAACAACCTCAATAATTTTAATTTCCATTACATCCCTCAAATTTTTAGTGAAATTAATAAAGAATGGTTGGGAACCCCTGAGAAATGGTCATTTTATAAATCCCTCAAAAATAGGGTGTTAGTCAAATGAATCAATGAAAAATCCTATTGAGATCCATACACACCAGCTAAGTTCACTTGTGAGTTTGGATATATTCAACACCTGACACCATAAGTGTAAAATAGAGTCCACTCAAAGTGGAACCTGACCATCCTGTGATAAATTTATGGATTTATCACATCATAGGGATTAGGGGAGGTAGTATAACCTCAATTATAAAATACTTCCCTTGGTATCATCTAGGAATACAAAAATAGATGTGTTGTATCTTACCATAGAGTACTGCTATAGTAGTTGGTCACCCGGTGGATCCATTAGAGGAAGATGAAGGGAAGAATAACATAATTTATGATTCTATAATGGTTTATTTTTAATGTTATTCTAAAAGAATCCATGAATTCCTAGGTGGTATTATGGGATTTATGAGGTCTCCATTCACCATCCAGGATGGGCATCCATATCTCACATATTCAAAGGTGAGCAGCTCCTACAGAAGTGTTTAAGGGAGAAAGATGAATGCACTAGGTAAACTTATAGCATGATTTATGAGGTTCTAGAGAAGTATCTGCATCACAAAAATGATATAAACTATGTTTAATTATTTACATCATAATGAGAGGATTTAGATAGACTTTTATTTACCCTATTGATTGAGAATCTATAGCAGAAGCTCATAAGGGACAGAGTATAGATTCCAACTATTGGGATAGCTAAAATTTATGTAGGGCTGACTAGAAAGAGAGTTTCACACACTTCTTTATGATGGAATCATCAACTCATTGGAATTTCATGGGAGACCCTTACACTAATAGGGTGTGTTCCACTCTTTGAAGAGGGTTGGGTGAGGCCCCAACTAGAGAGGTTCTAGACCAAGAGGCTCTAGATTGTGATGTTGATCCAAGGTATCCCAATGATGAGGAATCCTAGGGTAGTATCACATAGTATGGGGGTTACAAAGAGAGATGGCATGTCAAGACTAAGGGTAGCTCGATAAAACTCATCTTCTATTAGGTAAATCTAAAGATTTTAGTTCCAATTTCAATACCATGATTTGATCATTATTAACTCCCAAATTCTAATTTATACAATAATTTTTGGTCAAGGAGAATGAGGTCTTTGTATGTGATGTGGTGGATTCCTTGAAAGATAATGATGGAGATGACTCTAAATCTTCAATGGAGAAACCTGTGGGGGTGAAGATAGAGAAAACATGGGGGAAAATCTATCATATCCCCTATCCCTTAGTTATTTACATGGGTCCATGTCCTAGAATCCTAATGGAAACTCTATCCTCTAGTGATAAATTCCATCTAGGATGGATTGTCTTTCAAACCTACTTACATCCTATAGGTAATTCTTTTTATATATATATATTTTTTCATTTACCTCTTCCTCTAAATACTTGTTTAATATTCTATCCTGAATTTCGTATTTTTTTCTATACATGGTTTATGCACTCAGAATCTGAGGATATCATAGTAGCTGCTGGGTTTCTTAATGAAACATGAATACCCATAGTTTTAGAGCTGAAATTCAACAGTCTGGTCTCAAATGGATTTGTTTGTGGGATGAATTCTCATGATACAATTTTTTAAGGGATGAGAAAACATGATTTTATCAAAGCCTTCACATCACACAAGTAATTTATACTATATTTTTTTAATGTTAATACCACCATAGGAATGACTTACTCAATAATATCTATAATAGTATATAATTACATGTCCCCTCCAATGAATCCAAGATAAATCATGTCATAATTTTTTTTGAGGTATTGAACCTTATCTTGGGGGATGGATTAGTTGAGATGACATCCAAAACATATATTGTTGGTGATGGTGGACATACTCCTACCTTAGTGAAAGGGTTTATATTTGAGGTTCCTACTACTTTGGAATAGGTTAATTTGATCCTAGAAGAGAATCTTCATATATTATGAGAGGTAGATGAGGTTCTAGAAGATCCCAAAACAATAGAGGAGTCGACATATGAGATGGTGGATACTAGATTAGGTTGATACCTACACTTTATATGGAGACCAACCCCTTAGAAAAGATGATTGAAGAGTAAACTGTCACCGATGTGCTTGTGGACATCAACGAGTATCTTCATTCCCTGGAGGAAAGAGACAAACTAGAGTTATAAGTCCATATGGAGAACCTTTAGATATGGAATATTGTTGGGAAAAAATTCCTCAAGGTATTATTGAGTCATTTTGTGGTGATTGTGTTTATTATTGAAGCAGGCCTCAATGTTTTGTTTGTTGACAAAGTAGACCACAATGTTCAAATTTGATTACAAAGGGGGTTTACTTTGTGAGTTGTTGAGTTCAAGAGATGTTGTTGACAAAACTTTATTGGAATAAGAACCTCAAAAAAATAATGAACAATAAAGAGGTGGTACCAAATGAACATACACAAGGTGGCACCGTTTTCCAGTGGTTGCCAAATTTTTGGACCTCAAAATCGACAAATGGAGAAAAGTGTTTTTAGAAAAGGGACTTGTGCGCCTGTGTCTTGGATGCTTGTAATGTTGTGTTCCATATGTTTTTCAAGGATATAAAATCAAAATATATCATAGAAATAGGGTCTACCAAGTTTTTTTTGGGCGCGCAAGGTGACTAGGGAAACAGAGGCTAAGGAGGTTAGACTTGCGCATCAGGAGGAGACTTGAACTCAGCACTCATGGTGCCAAAAATGACTATAAATATAGGGATACCCATCCTCATTTGGTGATAATATCAACAATTAGATAAAATTTGATCTCCAGTTGTGTAGGTGGTTTGGGAACACAAGTGGTGGTTTGGTCGTGCTTGTATAAAGATATTAAGAAGTTGCGCTCCAATTGATAGTTGCGTGCAAATATTGGTTTGGGTGTAAAAGGGTGTGAGTCTCCCATGTTCTGAGTTGGTGAAGAGAGTTTCACAAAATTATTTAGGTGAAACATGTTCACCAAGCATGGAGAATAATTCCAGGAATAGAGAAGCACACTAGGCTTAGAGAAGCATTCCGGTCGTTCAAGGGATGCATGAAATTTGGAAGATTTCCTAGTACCTTCGGTGCAATGTGAGATTCATCTGTGGGTGAAATTTGGACTTCAAAAAAGAACCTACATATAGAGGAAGATAAATTAATTTATGATAATTAAGAGACCTACATTTCTATAAAATGTGAGTGGATCCTTTCCAGAGTAGTAAGCAATGGAAGAGGAAAGAAGGTGACCCTTTTTACCGGAAGTGATCCAAAGAGATAGAAATAGGCAGTGACCCTTGGGAAAGTAGTGAGCTAACTCTAACAATTGTAAAGGTAGTGGACCTGGGAATAGATGTGATATAGCTCGAACATTGTAAATTGGAAGGGAGATTTAGTGGATTTGGTACATCGACACATTTCCATTATATGCTCCTTGGACGTAGCCTAGTGCAGGTGAACCAAGTTAAAATATCTGTGTCTACCTAATTGATTCTAGGAATTTCATTCAAAGCATTTTCATCAGAAAAAGAAGGAATGAATAAGATCAATATTAAAACATAAATTCCAAAAAAGTTACCCTTATAATAAAGAGGTCAAGATCTAGTGGTGAAAAGATAATTTTAAAAGAATATCCATACCCTGATTCACCCACCCTCTCAGGGTATCTAGGCCCCTGTTGGTCCTAAAAAATATGGAATTGTGTAGCTTCCCAAACTCCAGCACCCACACTCTATGGGACAATTTAGTAGGATATATGTGATCCATTTTCCATAATCTGGTGAAACCTTAGGAATAATATAGTGTACTACCTCACCCTCCCCATACAAACATGAGATATCCTTTTCACATGGGTGTGAATAAAGTGAGAATATTTTTCAACCACCTTATATGAGCACATTTATGATCTTTTAATTTCACTTCAAATATTCAAAAAATATTTTTCTTGTTTAGAAGAGAAAGTGTATCAATAAGAAGCCATCATTAGTTCCAGGGAGAAAATCATTAGCCAACTAAGGGTGTTGTTAGTGTTGGCTAAATATGAGGAATTTGGGGTTGTATCATTTGTGGAGTAATGTAGATATGGTCAAGGTAGTGTGTAGATATAGTAATATTAGGTTTTACCTTATGTGAAATAAGAGACAATGGTGCTAACTAGGTGGTATTAATCTATTAAATTAACTTGAAAAAGGCTAGTCAGACTTGAGAAATCTATCTTCCAGGTTTATATGTAGGTGCGTTATTATTGAAATTAGGGTGATTCTCTACATGTGGATAACGATAATAATTTTTTAATAAATAAAAACTTCTATTTTTAAAATTCCATTTGTTTTATTTTTTATCTCGATCAAATTAATAAAGTTATTAACTATAAATCTCTAGTCTAAGGTGATAAATTGTTGGTTCAAGAAAATAAATACCAATAAAAGATAGTTTAATTATATGTGAGTGATGAATAGATGTGTATGGGTTGGGTTTGTAGTATTTAATTTATCCTAATTGGATACCCATAATGATATTGGGATCAGGTTGGTGTGCTTCCAAGAGTTTAGTTTCCCTAACATTGTTCATGATGCTTGATGTCAAAACAAAAAGGGTGTTAGAATTACACTTGAGCATAGGGGAAGTGGAGAATATTGGATTGTGACACCTAGAGTTCAAATCAATGGATGAGGAGAAGAAGATAGGTTTTTGGATAACTTTTAACTATAATTGGGGTGTAAGTTTCACTACTGTACCACACATAATGCCTCCAATATGAAATATGCCCTAAATGGGAGGTTGGTCTATATGGGATTGTACTGTCACTATAGTGGAGTCTGCTCAGAGATGATTGAGTTTTTTCTTATGGGGTGTGTTCCCTAGATAAGAGTGAAACCTACTTGGTGTTGATTCATCATTTCAGGGTAGCCTTTTTGGTCATGAAAAAGGATGTCGATCCAAATTAGGGTGAAAAATTATGTTTATGGAGGAGAAGGATTTTGTTTAAGAGTTTAGGAACACCTGAAGATATACAATCATTGATAAATCATATTCATGGGGTGTACCAAATAGTTATATATCTCATAATCCCATGGGTAAAACAATAACACAAACTATTTGAGATACATAGGAATAAAATTTTACCATGCTTCAAATAGGAGATTAATGATCACTGAGGCTTCTTAGTTTAAGTTCATACTTCTTTGACCAAAAGGGGGAAACTAGTTTATGTTTGTATAACATGGAATGTGGGTTTTTCCTTTTATGTTCATGTATATTGGATAAGTGGGGAAAATTAACTTAAGTTCATGCTATATGAACAAAAAGTTTTAGAAATTTTGGTTTCATAAAGCTTTTAAGATAAGGTATGCCTTTTAAGGTAGTGTAGAAAGGGACAAGGTTCGTAGATTATGGTCTTGATGTTAGAATATGGGGCATGAATTTTAATTCCATGTCTACAAGACCAGGTCTCCCAATTTAAGTTCATTAGGTTAGACCAAGGGGAATTCCTTTTATAGTTGTGTATCCTACTTCTGTGTTCCCAATTTATGGTCATGAGGTTAGACCAAGGGGTTATAGAGTTTAAGATTATAAATATTGGAAATTGTCTATGTAAGGAGGGGGAATATATTTTAGTGATGTGATTCATGGATCAAAAACATATTTGTGTTGATATTAGTCATATACCAATGAAAGATAAATTTTTTTTGTCGAGAAGAAGACTTGACATAAATCAAGTAATGACCTAATCAGTAGAACATAACCATCAGAACCTCTCACATAAATCTGGCTCATGCATGGAGAAAGGGTAATCATATTGATGTTGATCTAGGATGGTGATTAACTTGAGTCTATTAAGAATCCTAAATTATAGGATTAAATGAAATTAGAGTTTGTGTCCAGGTCTAAGATTTTGTGTTTAGATGTAACTACATATCCTATAAAGCAAGTATCAAGATGTAAATAGTTCTAGAAGGTGTGGTAAGATACCAAATCCATGTGAGAGTTTTCCTATCAAGTGAGAAATGAGGTATCACAAAATTTTATTTTATGCGATATGGATGACATAGTACAGTTCATTTTTAGAAAAAAAGGATGTTGAGAATGTAGTTTAACATCATATGGTGATGATGAAAATAAGGGAATATTAATCATGCTAGTGAGAGAATTGGTCCAAAATAACTAAGATCATGTGAGACATGCTCAGTGTGTAAAACAATCACTACAAGAGAATCGTTGTTTAGCAGTGGTTATTTTTGCGTTTAGAGGCGGTTTAAACCCCCGTTACATGGTTTGGGGGCGGTTTATGTAAACCGCCGCCTAATACAGCGTCACCAATCTATTAGCGGCGGTAATTTCTCTTTCGCGGCAGTTTAATGAATGTGTCGCAGCTTCCTCATTTCACGACAGTTTTATTGAGTTTAGAGGTGGGTTTTACGAGCCCTTGACATCAGTTTATTTGCGGCGGTTATAACCACCGCGAATAAACTCAAATCCAACGATCGTAAAACCACTGCTCAAGTCATGAGAACCACCATGTAATGAGAACCTGCGATGCGACTATGTAACAGCGGTTGAAACCACTGTGAAACATAATTTTTTTACATTTCACGGTGGTTTTCACCGTTTAGCGGTGGTTTAAACCTCCACTAATGTACATTTCACGGCGGTTTAAACCGCCGCTAAAAGCTAACCAGATTTTTTTTTGATTCCGCTACACCACTGCCCTGAATGAAAAATCAAACTAGAAATACCATATTGCACATACCAACTGAAAACAAGAAACATCAATCTTGGAAATCGGTATAGAATAAATTGAAAAAAATAAGTAAACATTGACATGCTCTATAAGAATGAACCATATTGTACATACCATCATACAACAAGAAACATCATCCTAAGAAATCAGTATAGAATAAATTGATAAAAAAACATATGATAGAATCAACTATAAAACAAAGGTCCATTATTTTACCACTCTCCAAACATACATCCAGATGATCCTTCTTGATCCCCCATAATATATATCACTTGAAAATGAATCATTATATCTACATGTGTGTCGGTGTTACCATATAGGGAGTGATCGTAAAATATAGTTAGATTTACCATGTGTGGGCCTCCTACTTGGTTTAATACACCAAATATACCATCACCACACACATCTACTATACCAGGTGTCTTAGAGAAGCTCACGTGTTAGCCTCACTCAATACCTTATTGTGCACTTTTATGTAACACAACTAATCTTCTATTAACTCATTTCTTACAAAAATCATGACACACAAAAACATTATGTTCTATTTGATCATAATTTAAAATAATTATTGAGATACATTATAGTAATCACCTTCTAAACCTGGTAGGACGACTGTAAAATTCATTACACATGTAATTTCAACACAATTTTAATCTACGATGAATCATGTCACATTACCTTAAAATGCATGCCTTCAATTATATTGTATTTTATTCCTCTTAACTAGGATACAATATATTCCCCTCTGAGGTTCAATCCCAACATCAAGAAACATGCTATCATTCTTATGCGATAATAATAATATTAATCACTTTTACAAAATACCATAGTTAAAGACTCTAGTATTATATTCTTTATATCATCCTTAATTTTAGATACCCCTCCTAGTATCACAATATCATATCCACCTTCAAGTTGTATTCCCCAGCCTCTTAAGCATTCATCCATTATCATCATACCAATATATATGATATTGAAAACAATATATGGGCCCTTTAATAGGTGTAATCCACAAAAATACCTTCTCTAAATTAGTCATTGAAGACCAGGATGAAACTGAAATGGAAAATCATGATAAATTCAAACACTATCTATTTCTAGGTACCTTTCACAAAGTGTTCCCCTTCACAAAAAGTTAAGATTCTTGAAATATTTCTATTTAAATTGAACATAAATGGTATGATGTATCCCACTAATAATTAATAAACTATGTGTGTTATGATTATATTTATAGATATTCATATGATACTTATCACATGGGACTGATCTCAATAATGTAAACACCTATGACCTCTTTGTATGGCAAAAAATGAATAATTTCCTAACTATGTGACCTTAAACAAATGAATCATAAACATGTATTATATGTATGATTAACCTAAAAATCATATATTTTCATATCTACATAGATTCAGAGAGATCATAGGAATAGGGGTAACTCATTAAACACTAGTATTTTGATATTATTCATTAAAATAATCATAAATCTATAAGGTAATCCAATAATTCAAATGATTCCACCCAAATAATATTTGATGATCCCAAAATCTCACACCATTTACCAATACCTATTTTGAAGAATCTATAGTATGAATCACTAGTGAACACCTTTCATTGTAATTTTTTTCTAAAAGGACATCCATACCAAATATTCATATACATGGAAGCCCATTGGAGGTTCTCACAAAAAAATAGATAACGTAATGTGAATCCATTAACATGGAATTGGATTGATAAACTATAAACTCTTACATTTGATGATGCATTGATGTGTTTCTTCATTGTGTTTACTTTTTAATACCTTCATCACATCCTTCAATTAAAATTGAATCACCTAATGCACCAATTATGTTCAAGGCCAAAAACAAGCTGATAGTACCCATAAGGAACACAATTGTGAGGCATGAATACAATTCTTATGTCATATATAGGACTCAATTTATATGAATATATGTTCCCCATACCCTGACTTACATTGCCTCCTACCCTTGTAAAATGAGTGCATTATGGTTCACACCTTATTTCAAGAATACCATCTAAATGGATATATCCTGACATTATATGACACTCATGGTAATCTATAGGGAATAATGCCCCATAGGTTGTCCAAATAAAAATATTCTATGGAAAAACCATTGGTCCATAATTTCACATCAAACCTTTTTGTATCCTTTCAGTAGAACATGAGAACACGTTCTTCTCTTATCATATTGATTTGGATAAATATGTGCACCATAAAGTAGAAATCAACTTAGAACTTCATTATGAGTATCATGTTCACTATAGTCATTTTTATTAACATGTGATCTTGAGTACTCAAGAAGATATATAGGGTGTTTTTCCCCATTTTCTATAATCAAGAATCTAAAAGTTGATCCCACTGGGGATATCCAACCACTGACACTCAAGAGTATATTTATTCCCCTTCTAGTTTAAACACCCTTGAGCCCCATCAGAATATCTAGATAATATACTTGGGATGGTTACAATGCTCTAATATATAAAAGAATCAGAATATATCCTAAGTGGCCTTTGTGACTATAAAATTACAATGGAAAACATAACCCACATGGGTGGGGGAATTTTTTATCATTTTTTCCTCATGGTCATCTCCAGTATCACTCATCATATGGGATCACACCCAAATTAATGATATTCCTCTTACAATGTAAATATGTGTTTCTTATTGGTGGTAACACATTAGTATATTCCTTCAATGTTAACCCAATTGATGTTGGGAAATATGATTCTATTAAGTATGAAATAGGTATGGATGAATCCATTACCCCCTCACCGCTAAAAAATTGTAAAACCATCTCAACATAAGAGAATTTTAATTAGTTAAAATTAAAAACAGTATAACATGTGCAAATCAATATTAAATTTCTATAGGGAAAAACCCATTATGTATTGTGATTTGGTTGATGTTATCATACCTCATTTATCTAATATTATATAATAATAGTAGATTAATCAATCAATAAAGGTCGATCTGATATGTCCAACTTGATTAGGATCAAATAACTTGATGCAAATTACCACAACATTAATGTTTTATCTATAGTTACCTTCATGGGGTATATATCTCAATCAATATAAGGAAATTATCCCAATGGTATTTTAGGATGTAGTATCTTAGGATTCGGTGGACACCTTCACTTCACATATGGATTCCATTGAGTTTTGATGTGAATGAGTACAACCTTATTGGAATTCATATCTTGAGTGCGTGGATTCAAATCCTATACCACCCATATTTGGAACCTCCATCTTATTGATATTTGATATAATGGTGGATCTATATTAGTATATTAAGTTTTTTAATCCCAATGTGTCGCAATGTTTGGTTCCCTAGCACAAAGACAGGATTCACTACAAGAGAAACGCCATTTAGAGGCTGTCAATTACCACTCACAAGGTCCTCCCAGTAAGACAAATTACAAGGGCCTCACCAAAGTGTCCACAACACTATCATCTTGATCACTATGAAATGACCCAATTTGTTCGACACATCAACAACGGGTTTAACTCCTAGTCATCCAAAATATCGACTACCAATTCAAACATATGCCTAAATGGAATGATGTATACCACACTCAAGAAATGAAGACATAAAAAGAAACATCAGAAATCAATAAAACACATAAAAGGAAACATGAGAAATCAAGGAAATTTTAGGACATAAAAATTTTTGGTGGCAACTATGTGCCACAAATGTTACATGTACAAACCAACTGTTCCCATATTTGTTCAACACATGAACAATACAACTACTCACGGTCTGATGATGCATTGTCACCCTCAACACCTTCATCACCACATTCTGCTATCACCTGTAAGAACATTATATTGAAAATTAAATACGGTTGAATATTTATATTAAAACTTAAAACCAATGAAAGTTATTAAACTAAATGATTTTGATTTTTTGTGATTTAACTGTATACCACCAGTCGATGCACTACCACCAGGGGAATATCTGCTCATATGCTGACGTATTTCAATCAACTCTTTCTGCAAAGAAGATATCTGATCCCCCTACTGGTGAACTGTGTTTCATAGAGAAACAATATCTTTCTGAGCATCTACGGGTATGGGCTGGCTAAATCCAGGAGTAGATGTAGCTTCCATCCCTAGTGGTCTGCTAAAATCCTCAGATGGTAGGGGTCCCAAACCCATCACGCGCACTCTACCAGGATGCTCCTTCCCAAGGACTTTAGCAACCGGGTCATCCTGGGAGACTGAGTAGGACTGTGCATGATTGGCATCCCATAGTTATTTAATTTTTACCTATAAATAAAATATCAATATATATTAACACAATAAAAACTAATAATAAGTTATTATAATAAAAAGTTGACTTCATAACCCAACTTCTTTAGCAGGCTCATTAATAAAACTTCCATATGATTTCTTGTGAACATCCAACCACAGTTCAGTTCGGGATGCTTCATGCCCTAAACTCTGTGACTTCATTCAGCAAAGATAAATAAAAAATTCAATATATTAAATAGAAAATACTGTCTTATAAATATTTAAACAAAATTAAAAGATTACCAATGTTGTTCGGCTTCTAGAAAATCTTTTTGAGCCCGTAGTGTGAGGGATGACTTGCTTAGCCCAGTTTGATGCATTCTTTCTTGAGAGATCCTTAGATAAATAAAATGAAATTTAATATTAATGTATTCAATTTCATGTCCTCTTCATATACATGTTTAAATGTAAAGTTAGGATAATATAATAACATATATTTCAATACCATCCGCTTCTCATCCCGATGTCTGTCTATAAAAACATTCCCCTGTTCTTTCGGTACCCCACTGGGTAGCTTCTCATACATTTGTTGCACAATAAACAAGGTATCGTTGACATCACACCACAATATCTATTTTAAATCTTTCCATTTCTTACCTCGATGTTTCAACGTCCACTTCCGTGCTATCACATCAGTAACTGTAAAGTGGAAGAAAATCTGTATACATAAATTCATTTTGTACATATTAGTAACATGACATTCAATTAAACCATAATGTAATAAATTTACCATTATTTTAGAATCAAAAACTTCATTTTTCTATCTTGGAGGAATATGTCTCCAATCATCATATGAAATAGGAAGGGAAATGGACTCCGCTGCCAGCTGGCCTAGAATCTGGCCATGTAACCCCGCAACATCATCCGTTGGGACCCCATAAGAATCAAATGCAAAACTATCTTTTCTCCAATCAAATTCCAAACATCTACAATTATTTTTGTTTTTCTCCATAGTTGCATTTTTTTCAACTTCAATGAGCAAACAATTAGTATAAACAAAATGAAATAAATTTATTTAATTAAAATTTGTACCTATGACAGTGACACTCCAATATGCCCATGATGAACTAGAAGGGGCGTGTCGCTACCCCACTGCTGAGGCTCCTGAAGGGGGATTTGATGACTCAGCCTCTAATGAGGCATCCAAAGACGGTGTGAGAGATGGTGCAGGGGGAGATGGTGTAGGTGTTTAGGTAGCAGGTGCCTCAGATGTCGTGGGGAGGGATCTGGATGGATCGTCATCTGTCGCGGAACTAGATGAAATAGTGCACTGTTTCCTCCTCATAATTCCTATCATTTAATAAAATAAAATTAAGTTCAGAATATATAGTTCAAAAAAATTATGCAGAAAAAAATTAAAAATTATAATAGATGCCCAGTACTAATAGACAAAATATATATAACAATGATAATGAATGACTGCAGAAATGAAACAAGTGGTTTCTGAATAAATAAATAATTGTACATACAATAATTTTCCCCTTCAATCATGTCAGTTTACTACTCCATTTATTCATCCATTTCATTCATCCTTTCTAGACTAATATTTTCAATATCATGAAGGGAAAATAATTCTGCTTCCTTTTGTTGATTAAATTCAATTTTAGAGGTCAAATTTTCCACTTCATCACCCATATCATACAAATATCTTTGTATTACGTGAGAAAATACACTCCACCCTTCATCGACAACATCATTCACATAATATACCATTTTTTCTAGCGATGCTAAGATATATGGATCATGCAGTTCACGATCACCAACATCCATCAAGATAGAGAAGTTCAAAAAAGTAAATTGCAAGGAATCTCTTTTAACACCGCTGATAATATCGACCCATTTTCATTTGAATAAAACAACAGAAAAATGTCTGTGGTAGTTTAATTAAATAATATCATGTAGCTTTCCGTAGTATTCCACTTGATCAAATGTAAATATACCACTATTTTTTGTTTTCAAACCCACTTCTCGATCGTCTGTATGAAATCTAAATCCATTCACATTATAAGCATAAAACTTTCTAACTTGTTTAGAGGACCTCTAGCAATAAACTTAAAATCTTCTGACACCTATGCTCGAGTATCAATATTCTTGATCTGAAAAAAGAAATATACTTTATTAGATTTACAAAATTTATGTGTCAAACTAATATTCGTACTTATTGCAATATTTATGAACTTACACATCGTGCAAACCATTCGACAAGCTCTTTATTAATAGCTTTCATTATATCTTTCCCATTTCATGTTCAGACTCTCATTCGTCTCTTTGTTTGTATACTCAACTCTTCAATAAATGGATCTACAATTTCACTATTCAACATCACATATCTATGTTCCTATAATAATTCCAATTCAGCCAGTGTCACATTTGAAGTCCTCCCAACTGATTGGCAAATAACAGGAAATATTTTGGATTTCTGATGTATTTGAGATTGATTCGATGTGTCGTCAACATGTCCAAATCGATTAAATATTTTCTCAATATCATCAAAGTATCGAGAATAAAAGGTAAGACACTCCTCAGCCAAATAGCCTTCAACAATAGAGACTTCTGGTTGAGCTTTATTTCTCACGTATGATTTTAAATGCCCATGATATCAGTGAAATAAAATAAACATAATTATGCATTTAATTAAGTACAAAAAATTGTTTACTTAACTGAAAAACTTAGAAATAAAGTACCTATCAATTGGATACATCCATCGATAATGAACGGGGCCTCCTAATTTATCTTCCTTAACCAAATTCACAGTTAAATGCATCATTACAGTAAAAAATGATGGCGGAAAGATCATCTCCATTGCACAAAGGGTCAATAAAAACCTCTCCTGGAGGTTGTTAAGCTGAAATGGATGTAGATATTTCTCAAATAGTTGTCTGAAAAATGTGCAGAATTGGAGTACAACAACAATAATTTTTTCAAGAAATGACATACGGAATGCCAATGGTAGTAACTATTGTAACAAAATATGTGAATCGTGAATTTTCAATCCATGTAACTTATGATTCTTCAAGTCAACACACCTCAATATGTTACTTGAATACCCATCAGATACCTTAACATTCTTTAAAATTCGATGGAATGTATTTTTATCCCTATTTTTCATTGAAAAAATTCCCAGAGGATACTTTTCATTCTCATATGGTCAGAGATTGCATTTTATGTTCATTGCTTGTAAGTCTTTGCAAGCATTGAGATGATCCTTAGACTTTCCATGCTCATTAAGCAATGTGAAAATCAAATTGTCACAGACATTCTTCTCAATATGCATCACATCAAGATTATGCCGCAAAAAATTAAATTCCCAATACATAAGTTTGAAGAATATTCTTTTTTTCTTCCATTGTTGCGTTCCGATTTTGCTTGACGATGCACTTCAGACCTGTTTTCCACTATCATTCAAATGATGAACCTTCCCAAATTCTATTTCAACATTTTCAAGCTGTGGCAATATTTCAAAACTAGTTAACAACTTTGGAGGTGGTCTACGATCAATGGAACCATTAAATTTTGATCTTTTCAGCCAAAATCTATGAGATGCATCAAGAAAGATTCGATGACACAAGAAGCACCATTTTCTATTGTGAGGTAGCTATTTGGGCTCAAAATCAAAGTTACAAATAGGACAAGCCTAACCTATGTAAGTGTTCCAACCAAATAAATTACCAAGCCTAGGGAAGTCACTAATGGTCCATATTAAAGCAGCATGCATTTTGAACATTGTTTTAGAAGAAGCATAAAATGTCTCAACACCGTTGCTCCATAACTCCTGCAATTCATCAATCAAAGGCTGAAAGTATACATCAATATCATTTCCAGGAATTTATTTTCCAAGAATAATCATCGAAAGGATAAATGATGTTTATTGCATACACATCCATAGAGGCAGATTATAAGGGATCAAAATAACTGGCCAAATGCTATAACTGGTACTCAAAGTCGCACATGGGTTGAATCCATTGGCAGCCCATCCCAATCGAACATTCCTATGATCATGTGAGAAATCGAGATGTAATGAATCAAATGTATTCCACAATTGGGAATCTTGTGGATGTCTCATTAACCCATCATTGTTATTATCTACAGAATTCCACTTCATGTATTCAGCGGTTTTCGATTACATGAATAATATTTGCAATCGAGGGTTTAAAGGAATGTAATGAAAAACCTTTTCAAATGTGTTCCTTTTCTTCTTCTCAATCAAATTATGTTCATTAAGACTTCCAACATCACCCTTTTCCTTCCATCTAGAAGAAGAAAATTTCTTGCAATTTTGTCTACTTTAATCCTCTCCCCAATAAAGCATACAATCATTGGGACACACATGTATTTTTTGTATAATTTAGACCAAGATTGTTAACAAATTTTTTCATATCATAAAAATATTCTAGGATTTTTTCTTCAGGAAATGCATCACAAATCAATTCCAATATCATGGACATTTCCTTATTTGTAATTCCACATAGAAATTTGATATGGTACAACATCAGCAGAAATGAAAGCTTTAAATATTTCAAACCCCCAATATACAACTCTTGATTTCCATCTTCAACTAAACCATGAAACACATTTTCCTTAATGAAGTTTTCTCTTACATTTGGCTCCACAGAATCAAGAGGAGGATCCAATGATATGTTACAATCTTGATATGTCTATGTTGCAGTCTCAAAAACATCAATTGTCACGTTTCAATTTGTAGCACCCTCTTCCGGTTGTTCTGATATGTTTTGAGGCTGATAGTAGTGTCTTGCAGTGCTGAATGCATCATTTATGAGGTTTTTCATTTCATTTTCCATTGTCGATGAACTTGGGACCTCATTCTGTGGATTAACATCAGTGCTCAATCTTTCTGTAACATTAAATTATCCATGCCAAATCCAACAAAAATATTGACTAGGGAATTTCTTCAGTATTAAATGTTCATGTACTTCATCTATCTTCAACCATGTTCTAAATTTACATTTTGAACATGGAAATTTTATTCTCCCTTCAACGGATCGATTAGAAATTTCAAAATCAAAAAACTCATTCAATCCCTTAACATAATGAGGTGTGTTCCTCAGTAATGTGATATAGCTTTTATCCATGTATATCACAATTTTCCTACACAATAATAATAAAACTAAAACACATAGTTACTACTAAATAGATAAATAGATCCATATATATGATAGTATAAGATTACAGAATCACAATATAATAAATATGATCCCTTGAGTTAGATATGAACCCTCTAGTGTTTGGGATAGGGGAAGTTTCTTTGGTAAAGAGAAATAGTGTGCTAACAACGTGGTAGCTACTTTACCATGAAAACCAAATCACATTGTTAATTTGGAATACCCCCAACCAAATTTCTCTATAGAGTCTTCATATAAAACTCTAATATTGAATAAATCTATTATAAATAATGTTTAGGGAAAACCTTATGATGCTTAAAAAACTCAACACATTGTTAATTTGGAGTGTAAAGAACCACGTGAGGGATGGTAGTCTTGAGACATGATAAGTGGTGGTGTTCATGGAAATGCATGATGAAATAACATAGGAGATTAGGTTTTGAGGTTCTACGAACCTTGTGTGGATTGAATTTCTAGACCTCTCTTTGGTGTATTCACATAGAAAAGAGTGGTGGTGTAACTTGAGGGTGATTTGGATCATATATGTGTTAGTGCTCATGAGTGGAGAATTATGGTTAAATGGGATGACCGAGGATCTGACCATGGTGTTGAACTAAGAGTCAGATTTAGACTTTGGTGTGGGCATTGAACATTTTTGTTATTCCTTGAGTTTTAAGGCATCGTGGTCGGGATATGATGGCGCATTGGTGGGTGGGATTGAGCGCCTTTAGTATAATTCATCTAGAGAAGGACTTACTAGTATTGTTAAATAAAATTGTTGTGGTAAGGTGGAGACCACATCAGAAATGGCGTTCAAGATGCGGTTGATGTGGTTTGGGGATCAAACTAGGGTATTTGAATAATAGTTGTTGTGTCTGGGATTGGTGTTTGGAGTTTCATAGTAGAATCATGTTGGGAATTTGGAGAAGAAATGTGTGGTGTTAGTACAATCATACAGGACAACATAATAAGATAATCCGAATCAAATAGGTGGAAATATATTCTAGAATAAATTCTATCTAAACATTATATTCGGGAACTTGGAAGAATTATATTCATCCAAACCACTATAATAAGTTAGAATGAGTTAAATACCATTCACTTCAACATAGAAAATAAATTTATGCAATGTAAAGGGATGCTATGCTTGAGTAACACATGTTTGATGGACTCCATGATCAAGTATCAAAAGTATAAGGAACACCATACCTAGGTTTCATAATTCATTTTAGTCAAGTAAGACTTATAAATAAAAAGGTTATCCATTTCAAAAAATAATGAAAAATACAAAGATATATATTCAATGAAAGTGATTACTTTCATCCAAGACTATACATATTAATGAAAAATAAACTAGTTTGGATAACATATAGATAAAGAAAATACAAATAATATTTAAATAAAAAATAAACGTAGTTGAACTATCTCACAATAAAATTTCCCAAAAAAATGTCACAACCATATTCACAACTCATAACATCTCCATGTGATCCCCAAAAAGTCACAACATTCCAATGTCCATTAATGTAACAAGCGGAAAAAAATAACTAGAAATCACAATTTTGGAATTATAATGAAAAGATATAAGTTAAACACACACATGAATGCGTATGAAAAGTGTGATATAAATAGTCCTAGAAATATTTCACCATAGATTCTTTGTAATTCATTTTATAAAAAAGAATCAAAAATACTTATTTTTTACAGAACTCTACCTAATATTTTTCCAAACCAAATTACAATGATTAAAAGGAGAAAATAGAGGAAGAGGTAATTCTGAAGGAATAAGAGGGCCTAATATGAAGGAATAGACAAGAATCAAGGTCAAATCATGATGAAAACACCATGGATAAGAGAGAACCAGTAGAAGAGGAGGTGTGAGGCGTTGGGTTATTGGTTAGGGGTCATGAACCACACAAGAGGGACATCGGTAGGTATAGTAAATTATTGTTAGGTGTATGTGAGGATAAAATTATAGGTTGATGTTGAATATTAATGGATGAGAGTATGTGGTGTCCACCTTGGGCACAGTATCATTACACAATGAGTGGAGATTGATAGTGGGGGAGACCTGGTTTTGGGTTCTTATTCATCTCCTTATTACTATTGTAGTGAACATCATAACATGTCAATAAACATTTTATCCCTAATATACATATATATAATACACCCATATGCACCCATTTACAAACTTCATATATATATATATATATACATATATATATATGAATTAGATAACTTGTATAATATATATACACACACACACACACACATATATATATATGTTTCACCCACTTACATCACTTGAAAAAATTAGTCATAGTGTTTGAAATCTAATACTTATATATAATTATATATGTTTATGTATGATGAACAAGAAATCAAATGCATATATTTATATGAATTTAAATTCTAAAAAAATAAATTTGGGAATAACTTATGTATAAAACATGGAATTTGAGATGAATATATATATATATATTAAATTCCTCTAACAAAATTATAAATTCATGAATTAATGTTTTTAAAATAAAAGTAATCACTTACTTTGGAACATCAAAACATGATAAAATATAATTCCCTAAATATAACTCGATTATAAGAAGATAAATTTTTAAGGACAAACTAAACCCTGTCTTCTAATTCTCAGAACATGATTTAGAGAAACATTAACATAATACATAAATTATAAAAATGAAATGATCCCTTAAAATAAGTTTTAGCACAATAGTAAATATTAATGCCCTTACATTATATTTCCTAAACTTAACTAAAACATAATTCAAATACATTAAATGATATTTTATAGAAAATATGGTCTACAATCCAAAATATAAATTGTATAAAAATATATGTTACAACAAATGAATATAATTTTACTTAACATAATCATTTACTGCAAAATGAAATTTCATTACACAATCAAGTTTTGACCAAAGCAATTATTTATTGTAGACAATAGCTTTGATAAATACAATTCATTACTTATTGGAAATAAAAAAACCATAATTTGAAAATAAAATTTCACCGTTAATTGATATGATGGAACAAAACAGGAGCTATTGCGGACTCCAAAACAAAACAAACGGACTACAAAAGTCTGAGATAAATAAACATGAAAAACACTGAGATTAGTTGAAATAGAAATGAACACAACAACGAATGAAGATTCGGGCACCTACTCAATACAATTTCTTGAGTGATTTTTAATTCAACCTACAAGAAAATTACTAGAATTCAAACCTTAGGGTTCGTATAGGTCGTCGGGTTCACAGTGTTGCCGGGGTCGTGTGGTCACCGGGGTCGTGGGGGGCCTGGGTTGCCAAGGTCACGGGGTCGCCGGGGTCGTGGGGGGCTAGGGTTGCGGGGGAAGCAGGGGTCGCGGGGTCGCGGGGTGAGAAGAGGGGTTGGGGTGGGGGGGAAGGGTCGGTGCTGTAAAAAAATAAATGTTTCATGGTGGTTTATTATAAAACGCCATGAAACCTTTTTAACAAATGTTTTAGCGGCGGTTCTCAGAACCGTCGCTAAACAACCGCCGCTAAACGTCATTTCTGTTGTAGTGAATGGACCATGGACGGAAAATAATTTCATATGATAGATCTTGGGATGAATAGGTCAATGTTGGAATAATTTATCCACCATTAATAGAACATGTGAAGATGATAAGTCTAGTCAGGCATGACACCATAAGACTAGTTCAACCCTATACCATACAAAATGGGTACAAAAGAGAAACTAGGAGGGTTTTAAGACTTCACGTGAGTAAAGGGGAGTGGGTGAAGGTAAATTTCACCTTCCATAATATAAATTGAAATGGAGGCAATAAGTAGTCTTAGGATTATAATTAACTAAATTAAAAACATGGATTATTTTACTATAATGTCTATAATGAAGGTAGGAAAATGGGAGTCAACCAATAACTATTTTTAGGACATGAGATGTGTCATGTTGCTTCTAGAAGTCCTCAAATTCGTTTAACCTAGATGGGGGGTGGACCTATCAATAATTTATAGAGACCCTAGCCATTTACACATAACATTACAAATTTTTAATCAAAATAAAACATCATATTACAATCCAAGGATAATAAAATCTATTTTAATAGAAGACTAGGTACATATATCTTTAAACATGGGACTAAATACAATATTTATTTATTTAGTCTTCATAAAGAGATCCTAACTTTTGTTGTGATTATACATTTTTACAGGGTAACCTAGGGATAATAAGAACAAAGTGATGAGCTAAAATCCCAGTAAGGAAAAAATCACAGTAATAAAGCTTTAGAACATGGGTTATAAGGCCTGACATAATGATACAAAAATGCATGGAGCATGTGAAATCATAACATATAAAAATGTGGTCATATAAACATGGAGTCATAATAATGTGGAAGAAACATAAAACATGACTTTATCACGAGTCATGGCTCATTGCACGTAGAATAGTACAAGTCAAGGTTAACCACCAAGACTATTGTATAGGGTATCACAAGTCAAGGCTAACCACCAAAACCATTGCACATAACGCCTCATGTGACTCAACATTACCCAATGAATTGGAGAGCTATCTGGGTGTAACCATATTAGAATGTTCATGAATATGATTTCCACATTAAGAATCAAACATAATCAATTATACATTAACATAAGGGTTACCCGGAGAAAGAATTGGGTATCATAATCATGAAATAAATCATAAAAATGAACTTATCATAAAAGTATCCACGATGGGAAGGAATTATATCATTAATGGACTTTCATTGGGTTAAATATTCATAAATCATGATAAGTGATGTCATTTTGTAGTAATAATAAGAAAAAGAGTTTTTGGGAAACTTTAGAATTTTACTATTTTTTGTGGTTGAAGAAAAATACCAAAGGTCATTTATAAATTATAAGGGAATGATAATTTATATAAAAATATAAGTGAAACAAGAATATTTTCAAAATAATTTTTTTTATAAATAAAACTATTTCTTAAAAGAAGATTATATAGTGTACATAATGATGGGTAAGAATTCGGAAAGTTCACATAAAATGAGTTTGCTTATCAAAAAGTATTGAGGAGGGAATCATTTAAGAACATGTATATCACCAAAAGAGATTGTGATATGGATCGTGAAACATGAGTTTGGATCATATGAACAGTATTTATAAGTTTTACATAAAAATAAAATATAAATTCATTTGGGTAAAAAGAAATATAGTACCACCCGAAGAAATATAGGAGGTTCGAGTAGAATCCCTTACCTTAAGTCTGATGATGTTCTTATCTTATCTTAATGACCTGTATAATAAAATTAGGTTCATTAATTAATAATTACATAACCTTAAATAAATGTTATTGATTTATTATAACCTTATTAAGTTCATTAATGTACTTTTTGGGGAGTTAAGAGGTTCAATTTCATTGTTTGGGAGCATTTGCCTCCTTGGTTTTAATAATTAGTTCACTTATATTCATATTCAGATAAACATGTATGCTGAGAATGGTTGTCTAGAATTGAAGTTATATTAAATTAGTGAAAATATAGAATATTAAATGGTTATAAAATTCATTTTTTTATTTAGAGTGAAGGTGAATTATTATATATACCATTAATGATGGACACTTGGATTGATTTAGCAGTTTTTTCTAACAATTAACTTGTTTGGTATTATTATTTTACATCATGTGTGAAAAAGGATTCATAAACATGAAAGAAGATAAAATAAATATTTAATTGTCTGGTTAAACCATAAAAATGGTTTCATGGACATAATTGAAGATGGTAATATACGTTTATAACCCGTCATCCTTGAATGTGATAAATTAACACATCCCAAACAATGTTTTTATTTCTTTCGTATAAAAGAAGGGAAATGTGAGGAAATCATGAATTATACCATTAGAATAAACAAAATTACAACACATGTATGTTAATGTATTTTTCATACAATTTGTATGAGAATAGGTTAGAAAAGAAAAGAGAATAAAGGAACATGAAAAGAAAATTAAAGAAAACAAAAGAGGAATTTATCTCTTGATTTAATCCTCCTTGCGAGCTTCTTAAGTGGAGCGTATTTTTCCTTTTGAGGGGAGAAAGGGATACGATACATGGAGAGGATCTTGGGGAGATATTTTTTCTCAGAATTTAAATAAGGCACAAGGCTTGATATTAGTGATGATAAGAGAAGAGTGTGGGTGGTTTTTATAGTGGAGGGGAGGAGGGTTTTCTTAATATTTTAATCATTAGATTATTAATTTTCCATAAGACAAGAAATAATAATGATTATTATAATCTAAAATATTAATATGTGAATGTGAGTTTGAAACCAAGGTGCTTACATCATATGTGACTCAATAAATAGTGTATTTAACATATAATGTATATATACGGTAAATTACTGCATTTTACTATTCATAAAAAATTCAAGTATTTCAGAAAAAACAAAAAAATTCACCCGAACCATTTATTGATGTGTAGAATAAAAAAATGAACTCCATTTTTCAAAAATAATTTTATAAATACGATTAATTTAATTTTTAATTAAAATCATAATTTACTTGAAAAATAAAAATTTTAAAACTATAACTGATTTTATAATGTTTTAAAAAATTACATAAGGTCTTATAGAATCATATTAAAACATGAAGACATAAAAATACTAATTTATGAAAATAATTTTTATTTTATTATAAAATTATTCATAAATTTTTAATTAAATATTTTTGTCTTATAAACATACAGACACTATCATATTGTCACTAATAAGACAAATAAATTTTATTTATACTTTTATTGGTAATGTTACTATTTAAATGGATGATTTACTATTCATAAGGTTCTTATTACTATTAATAATGTCAAAATTACTATTTATTAGGGTTAGTTACTGTTCAACAAAAATATAAGTTTGTCTTATCAGACTTCGAATATCTTACTAATCACAACCGTGTTTGTCAGATTTTCTAAATTCAAATCATGGAAGTAAAAATATTATATTTAAAGGTCACATAGTACTTAGTAGTTCATTGAGTTGTGATTTCATGTGATTATATGACATAATTATAAGAAGTTAATTTCCATTGATAAAACATTGGGTCGTTACATTACTCCCCCCTTATGAAACTTCACCCTCGAAATTTCATTTTACATTTTATGCAATAAACAAGTTCGATTACTTTTCCATCATTACCTCATCCAGTTCCCATGTTTCCTCTTCATACTTATAGTTCCACCATATTACTTTGACTAGGTGAGTAGTCTTGTTACGTAGAACTTTATCTCTTCAATCCTAGATCTTTATTGGCTGCTCCTCGTAAAAAAATTATTCTCTATCTATACCACCTCTGAAGAGAGAAAATGTGAAGGATATGATATATACTTTCTTAAGAGGGATACATGGAAGCCATTTTGTACTTTAGACATGGTAGGTGGAAGTTCTAGCTGATAAACCACTGTCCCAACACGATTAGGAATCTCAAAGGGGCCAATGTACTTTGGACTTAACTTTCCTTCATTTCCAAAACTCATGACTTTCTTCCATGGAGATATGCGAAGAAATACCATGCATCTAACTTCGAAATCAAGGTCTTGTCGAAGATTTTATACATAACTCTTCTGTCGATATTGAGCTGGCTTGATGTGCTGCTGAGTAGTTTTCACCTTCTCGACCATTTCTTTGACCATTACAGGTCTTAGTTGATTACGCTCACCAAATTTATCCCAACACGCCAGTGTTCTACACCTTTTCACATAAATGGCTTTGTATAGTTCCATTTAGATTCGAAAGTGGAAACTATTTTTGTAGTAGAATTAGACCATGGGAAGATGTTGGTCCCATCCTCTTTTTAAGTCCATATAACATTCTATCAACATATCTTACAGTGTCTAAATAGTTCGCTCAAATTGGCCATCAGTTTGAGGATGATAGACCACACTGAAGTTCAATTAAATGCTTAGATCATGTTGGAGACTTTTCCAGAACATTGAGTTGAATCTCTAATCTCCATCAGATACTATATATAGAGGTACTCCATGCATCCTTACCACCACTTTGATATATATTTGTGAAATTTGATCTATTGATAATTCCTCTCAAACTGAGATAAAGTGATTTTTCTTTGTAAGACGATCCACACTGACCCATATAGCATTGTTTCCTCTAGATGTACTTGTAAGTCTAGTAACAAAGTCCATGGTGATGTTCTCCCATTTCCATGTTGGTATGGGTAATGGTTGCATCATACCCATAGACTTTTTCCTTTTAACCTCCACTTGCTGACATACCAGGCACTTTGATGTATACTCATTTATCTAATTCTTTATATTGTCCCACAAAAATTTTCCCTGAGATCTATATAAATCATTATGACCCCTGGGTGAATAGAGAAGGTTGAGCTATGTGAGTCATCTAGAAGATACTTATTTATCTATGGAACAAATGGTACACATAATCGTGACCCAAACCTTATGACTCCATCCTTTTCAATCTTGAACTCAGTGGATTTCCCATTTCTGATAGCTTCCACCCATTTCATAATTTTGACATCTTTTCTTTGAGATTCCTTTATTTTCTCCATGAGGGATGGTTGAGCTATAATTTGAGAATGGATTTATGATATTCCCCCCTTAATTAATACCATGTCCATCCTCTAAAAATCCAAGAAGATTGGATCCTTCTCAAATCTCATCATTGATAAAGATGCTGGATCGTTTCTACTTAGAGAATCCGCCACCTTATTTTCTGTACTAGTATCGTAGTGGATTGAGAAGTCATAATAATTGATGCACTCTAACTATAATTTCTATAACATATTAAGATATTTTTTTGTGAATATATATTTGAGACTCTTATGATCTGTATATATCTCACACTTCTCCCCATAGAGATAATGCCACCAGATTTTTAACGCAGAGATCACAATTTCCAACTCCAGATCATGCATTAGATAGTTTTGCTCATGGATTTTAAACTATACTGAGGAATAGTCTATCAATTTATCATTTTACATGTTCACACAACCTAATACATTCTTTGAAGCATCATTGTACACCAAAAATATTTCTCCAATCACTCGGAGTGTGAGTGCTGGCACAACGATAAGATTCTTTTTAAACTCCTTAAAGAAGTATTCACATTCTCGAGTCTAGACGTACATAACTCCCTTCTATGTCAGCTTGGTCATTGGGTTTGAAAATCATTATATGTTCTTAAAAAGTCATCGATAATACCCATCTAGACCCAGAAATCTACGGATCTTCGTTATAGTTGTTGGCCAGGGCCACTATTTGATTGAATTTGTCTTGGATGGGTCCACAGATAATCCTTTTCTAGTGATAACATTCCCCAATAATGATAATACCTCCATCCATAACTCACATTTACTATAAATTTCGTATATCTTATCCCTTTTTAAAGTCTTTAGAACAGTATTCAGATGCTCCTCGTTTTCATCCTTGCTCTTGGAGTATATCAGAATATCGTAAATAAAGACTACCAAAAATTTCTCAAGGTAATCTCTAAAGACTATATTCATTAAATACATAAAAATTTATGGATAATTAGTGAGTATTAAGGGCATCACTATGAACTCATAGTGTCCATTACTCATTTGAAAGGCAGTCTTGCGAATATCTTCTTTCTTCACCTTTAATTGGTGATATCCCGACCGGAGGTCCACCTTAGAGAAATAACTGGCCCCACGAAGCTTATCGAATAAGTCATCTATCCATGGTTGGGGATACATGTTCTTTATCATGTATTTATCGGGCTCAAAATAATAAATACAGAGGCATATTGATCCATCCTTCTCCATGAGTAAGAGGACTCACACACCCTATGGTGAAGCACTCAGGTGTACAAAACCCTTCTTCAAATTCTACTGAGAATGCTTCATCAACTTTTCTAGCACTACAATGGTCATTCTATAAGGTTTATTTGATATTGGTAGGGATCCAGTAATAAGTTCAATTGAGAAATCAACCTCTATATCAGGAATAATAACATGAAACTCTTCAGGGAATTCATCAGTGTAATCCCTCACGATGGGTATATATTCAAGACATATTCACTCCTTTATCTCAATCATTTGAGCTAGACATGGTTGATCATTAGGAATTAATATGCACACTTGAGAAAATGATTCAAAAGGAGATTCATCTTACTCCTTAAACTTGTAAATAATTAGAGGATGCTTCAAGATGTGAAGAGTGATCTCTCTTTATTGAAAGTTGATTTTGTCTTTGTATAAAGATAGCCAATCCATTCCCAAGATAACCTAGAACTCCAATAAATGAAGTATGAGATGATTTTCTAGGAGGTTAAGTCCACAAAAATTTACTAAGGAGGAGTTATAAACCTTGGACTTAATAATTTCACCCTTAACTATTCTCACAGATAACATATTGTCTAAATTTTGAGGTGGTGTTTGAATATTTATAATAAACATGAAAGTTATGAAATACTGCATTGAACTAGAATCAAATAGTAAATTCTCTATTCTTGAATGAATAACTAGCATACCTATCACCAAATCATTGTCTGGATCCATCTCAACAATAATGATAGCATAAGACCTTGTTGCCTTGAATGTTTTTGTTTATTTCCCCCAACAACCCTTGTCTTAGGGAAATTGTTTTCATAATTCCAATTTTCCATATAGTTGTAACAATGAACCACTGGATGAGATTTTAACTTAACCTTCCATTCTTCTTCTATATTATTAGGATTCTTCATATCCCATAAGTAGATTTTAGCTAGATGTACTATCTTTCTTGATTTTAAGCAATTCATAGTTCCTTTTAGTCAGTTCCCAGTATGATTCTTCACTCAATATTTACACATGGGATGGTCGAGCTTCTTTCCATCATGTAATTTATTGGTAGAACCACCCACTTTTCATTCCATTTTCCTCCTTTTGTTTCTAGGCCCATGATACCACTAAGAGTCTTAGATCTCCATTTCAACCTTTTGGGAACATAAAACAATATCCTCATAGTTTTCAAAGTCTCGAATCTTGAACAATTTTTATAGAATCGACTTTAGTCCGCTAAATAAGTGATTCAAATTTCATTCAGTGTTCATGAAAAAGCCAGAGGCATACCTTGAAGGCCTTGTAATGTTTTATTTTTACACTTATATTGACTCATCTTCCCTATTATTGAGTATGAGGAACTCTCTTTCCATCTTGAGATGGAGGGTTTAGGGAAAATATTTATTGAAAAACATTATCTTGAATTCCTCCCAATCCGTGGAATCAATTTCCTCTTAGGTATTCATATTCTCGATCAGTTTCCACCACTGATCATCTTCCCCATTAAAATGATAGACCGCCGGCACAACTTTCTGTTATTCTATTCACTAGAGGAAAGAGAATATCTTTTCAATGGAGTTAATCCACTTTTACAGGATGAGGGGATCATATGATCCACTAAACATGGGAGGTCTTTTCCACATTAATTATTCAAGGAAAAATTGCTCTTTCCTTGGAGGAGGAGGGTATTCCACATGACGAAAGTTATTATTTATAACTTGATCCAGCTGGTCAAGTACTATCATGATGTTTTGAGAACCCACTCACATCATGTTTGGAATATAATTAGTGAAATAATTAAATTTCTTATCACATAGATTTTTGGAATGTGTTCTTTTATTTCCAGCCATTAACTATGAGATGTAACATACAATTAGAGGTCTTTAATACTTAGCTTATGAGCATAAAAAGAAAACTTTGAACATATAATGATAAACTTGAAAAGTAGAAGTATATCCTAACTTGTGATTACATAGGATTAAATCTTGGTTATCCTTAATATATTTCATAACTTATATAATTATGGGATTTTTTTATTTCCTTAATAATGATTTGTAATAAGATTGTGAATTTACCAAAGCATATCCCCCAAGAGTGTCAAAACAAGAGTGCAGTATGGCCTGTTGTCGTGTACCGGTTCTCGTTTGAGTCTAGCTCAAATGAGTGTTTTAAAGTTTTACCCCTAGATAAATTTATGCCAGAACCACCTCAAACTATTTTTATCCAAACATGGATGTATTTTCTTGATAAACCACTTACTATATACTTACCAAAATTTAAGGGTGTTTTCTTATACTTAATCACATCCTTAAGGTTCTTACTAAAGTGATCTATTCCCAATCTCCAAAAATAACTAGACTATCCTCTGATACCAACTATATAGACCCTACCCATTTATACATATCATTACATGTTTTGAAGCACAATAAAACATCATATTACAAGCCATGGATCATAAAGTCAAGTGTCTTGGAAAACTAGGTACATAAAACTTAAAACATGGGATTAAATATAACTTTTTTGTGTTTAGTCTTTAAAAGAATTAATAACTTCCATTGTGCTCTTACATATTCATAGGGTAACCTGGGGATAACATGAACATGAAATGAGATAAAATCCCAGTAAGGGAAAAATCTTAGTAATAAAGCTTTAGCACACGGGTTAGAAGACATGGCATAATGATATAAAAATGCATAGAGCATGTGAAATCATAACAATTAAACATGGGTTCATATAAAAATGGAGTCATAATAATGTGGAATCAATATATAACATGGCATTAGCACAAATCAAGTCTTGTTTCACATAGTGGAGAATAAGTCAAGCTTAACCACCAAGACCGTTGCACATGGCAACACAAGTCAAGGCTAATCACCAAGACCATTGCACATAACATCTCATTAGACTCAAAATTACCCAATTAATTAGATCTCTATCTGGGAAGACCCATCTTGACATGTTCATGAATATTATTTCCACATTAATAATCATAAAAAATAAATAATACATAAACATAAGGGTTACCTAGAGAAAGAACAAGGGATCATAATTATAACATAAAACAAAAAAATTAACGTATTATAAAAGTGTCCATAATGGAAAGGAATTGGAGAATTCATGAACTATGATAGGGTAAAATAGGAATAAATCATGATATGTGATGTCATTTTTATGTAATAACATGAAAACGTTTTTTGGTAAAATTTAGAATTTAAACATTTTCGCGTTGTTAAAGGAAAATATCAAAGGTCATTTAAAACATATAAGGGAATGATGATTTATTTAAAACCAGATGTGAACCAAGAATGTTTTAAAAATAAAATTTTTTGTTTTATAAAAATAATTGTATATTAAAAATATATTATATACTGTATATGATGATGGGTAAGGATTCAGAAAGTTCCCTTAAAACGGGTTTTCTTATCGAAAAGTATTGAAGAGGAAATCATTTAAAAAATTGTATATACCAAAAAGAGAATGTGGTATGGATCATGAAACATGATTTTGGAACATATACATAGAATGTATAATTTTTACATAAAAATAAAATGAAACTTCATTTGAGTAAAAATAAGGACAGAGTAACCCAAAAGAATATAGGAGGTTCGGGTAGAATCCCATTCCTTAAGTTTGATGGTGTTCTTCGCTTGGTCTTAATGAATTAAATAATCAAATTAGGTTCATTAATTAATAATTCCATAACCTCCAATTCATGTTATTGATTTATTATAACCTTAATAAGTTCATTAATATCCTTTTAAGTGAGTTAAGAGGTTATATTTAATTGTTTGGGAGCATTTGCTTCCCTGGTTTTAATGATTGATTCACTTATATTCATGTTTCGACAAACATGTGTGATGAGAATGGTTGCCCAGAATTGAAGTTATATGAAATTAGTGAACATATAGAAGATTTCATGTTGATAAAATTCTTTTGTTTATTTGGAGTGAATGTGAATCATTATATAAAACATTAATGATAGAAGCTTGGATTAATTTGGCGAACTTGCTAATAATGGACTTGTTTTGTATTATTATTTTACATCATTTGTGAAAATGGATTCCAGAACATCATATAAGATAAAATACATATTTAATATTTTCTTTTATCACTAAAAATTGTTTAACGGCCAGAATTGAATATGGTAATAGAAGTTGATAACCCATTGTCCTATAATATGATAAATTAACACATATCAGATGATGTTTTTGTTTCTTTAAAATAAAAAAAGGGGAAAGGAGAGATGATAATGAATTATCTCTTAGCATAAAAATTTATATTACATGTATGGTTTTGTATTTTTCATACAATTTGGATGAGGATAGGTTAGGAAATAAAATATAACAAAGGAACATGAAAAGAAAATGAAAAAAGAGAAAAGAGGAATTTACCTCTTGATTTAATCCTCCTTGAGAGCTTCTTAAGGGGAGAGGATTTGGTCTTTTGAGGAGGAAAATGAATACTGGACATAGAGCATGATCTATGGAAGATATTTGGGTAGAATTTAGGGAAGGAAACTTCTTGAGAGGAGTGAATAGAAGAGAGGAGTGTGTGTGGTTTTTATAGTGGAGGGGATGAGGGTTATCTTAATATTTTAATCATTTGTTTATTTTTTTCCATAAGACATGATATATTAATGATTATTATGACTAAAAATAGTAATATGTGCATGTGAGTTCTAACCCAAGGTTCTTACTTCATTCACAACTCAATAAATAGTGTATTTAACATATAATGTATATATACGGTAAATTACCATATTTCGGTATTCATAAAAAATTCACGTATTTAAGAAAAATCACAAAAATTCACCCTAACTATTTTTCAACATTTAGAATCCAAAAATGAACTCAATTTTTCAATAATAATTTTCTAAATATTATTAATTTTATTTTTAATTAAAATGATAATTTAATTGAAAAATACAAATTCTAGAACTAAAACCAATTTTATAATAATTTCAAAAATTACTTAAGGTCTTATAAAATTATCTTAAAACCATATGAAATAAAAACAATTATTTTTTAATACATTTTATGAAAGTATATATTCTTTTTTAGTTCTCAAATTATTCATAAATTTTTAATTTAATATTTATGACTTATAAAAATACCAAAAACTATCATATTGTCACTTGTAAGATGGATAAAATATATTTATACTTTCATTGGTATGGTTACTATTTACTTAGCGATTTACTATTACTAATGGTCATATTACTATTCATAAGAGTAACATTACTATTCATTCGGGTCAGTTACTGTTAACCAAAAAAATTAGTTTGTCTTATTGGACTCCAAACTTCTTACTGATTGCAACTGTGTCTGTCATATTTTTGAAATTCAATTCACAGAAGTGATAATATTATGTTTAAAGGTGACATAGTACTTTGTAGTTCATTGAGTTGGGATTTCATGAGATTATATGAAATAATTATATAATGTAAAATTCCATTCACAAAACATTGGGTTGTTATAACATTATGTTTTCACCGTTGGGGAGACTATTTAGACATGAAATATTAATGGGTAAATTCAAAATCTAGTGACATAAATTGTGTAGATTAAATGGGAAGTTCAAATAGATATCCAAGTACCCTGAGGTTGTATTAGTGTGTGTTGAGCATACTGATGGGGTGTACTAGGTTTATGGGGTGATAAAAATAAAAGAGACCCATGAAAGGTTCGATTATGACTCTGGGAAAACAAACTAGTTCCTTGTGCTATAGAGATTATGATTTTTAAAATCGGATAGTGGGATGATACAAGTTTGAATTAATTGATCTTGGACTAAAGGAGTATAAGATCTTTATGGAACATAAAAAAGATAAAACCCAATTTGAATTTGGGAGGAAAAATTCTAATACAAGAGATCTCATGAGGGAATGTATATACTTAATGTCATGATGCGTAGACATTAGTGGATCTAGTCTTTAGGGTAATATAACTTAGAGAACTTTCATATTTATGTCACAGAACCCTAGAATGAAGGAAGGAACTAATGTTGGAAAAAGGATCATTAGGTACCAATATGAGGCAGATCTAATGGTATGATTATGGATATGCTTGAGATAGGAGATCCAAACTTCACAACATATCCTATGACATGGGAATCAATCCAAACATACTTTTATAACGTAGTGTGTTATGAGACCAACACTGAAAAAGGTATCTTTTCAAGTGAGGTCCCAAAAGCATCACACAATTTTCAATTCATGTGATTGAGACTATTCCATGTGGTTTAACATTATGTGTTGAGGACATCATAAAAGTTTTTTAACATTATATGGTGCCAAATAAGGAGGGTTTAATATAACCTAGGGTCAAATATACCTGACCAATGAAGTGTAAATTTGGTTAGTGTGGTGAAAGTGGACCAACACCACACAAACATCCTTAAACTAAAACACATATAGTTTAAAAACATCATTCTTGGACCAATGGGTGCTACAAGTTTAATTTAATGGAGCATAAAATATTGGGGGGTCATACGATCCATCATGAAATAGAACCCAAGGTGAATGAAGGGTCAAGGGGCCCAAAAGGATAGATGATAGAACCGGTCATCCAAATAATAAGATGCACACATTAGTAAAATGGGTGGGATATTGTCTATGTAGTGTGTTGGGAAAATAAAATTATAGTTAAAAAAAATCCCTAGTGTTACGTGGACACCCTCATGAAGGTATAAACTATGTTTATGAACCTGATCTGTGATCTAAATGAATACAATTTAAGGTCATGATGTGTGGAATAGAGATAGGGTGATCTATGAAACCCCAAGAAAATAAAAATCCTCATATTAATTAGTGTAACCAATGATGATATAAATGAACTTGTGGAGAAAAGAAATAAAGTTTAAGGTTTAGATTCGTGGAAATAGGGAGCCTTTCCATACAAGTGGGGAAGATCCATCATGAATGGATGTCTTGTATGCTAATATAAATTCACCTCATTGGGGGGATATATATAGTTTATGGTTGATTTTCATAGAACCAAGAGTGTTGTGAGGGGGTTCAGGAGTCACAAAACAGGATATAATCATAATGTCAAGGGGGGTGAAAGATTCCCAACACCACAAAAACATCCATATAATGGAATAAACCCAATTTAAGGTTGAGATTTATAGATAAAGGGGTGTTATCGGTATAAGGTTCTTGGATCACGGACCCAATGGTGCTACTAGTTTAATGTTATAGAGCATGAGACACTGAGAACGTTCAATTTAAGGTCATGTGGCATGGAAGAAAGGGTGATACTTGTTTAAGGTCATGGATCACATACTATTGGGGGAGACTTAATCTTTCTATCTAGATAACCTAACTTTTTTGTGAGGACAGAGCTCATAAAATCTTTATACCAAAATAATTCATCCCATGAAAAGAGTTGTTCATAGTTTAAGGTCATTATGCATAAACTTTGAGGGTTATATAAAACTTAAATTCATTTATATAGGACCATAAGGGCTATTTTCCATTAAATATGGTGTGGGTCAATCATGTAGGGAAATAATATAATAAAAGTACTAATCCTAAAAGAGTTATGATTGGTGTGGAAAACAAGTAGTAGAAGTGGGTTTTCTAGTCCTCATGAGGGTGCACAATAGAGGAGGAAGTATTAGGGTCGTAATGAAACATAAAAAATTGTTAGTTTCCCAAACAAATGGTGGATTATTTCTGAAAGAACTCAGAAGACTAAATTTTTTATATCTATGTTTGAAAATACATGAGTTAGGTAACATTGATGGAACTAGATTCCACTAGGACAAAGGATAATTTAAGGAAGTAAATAAAAAATTTCATATCTGAATAAAAAAGATAAAGTAACATGAGTGGATGATGACTTCTGACCAAATTTAAATTGTAGGTTCCACCACCACATTTTCAAGGATAGGGTAAACAAATTTTAGACCCACCATTTACCAATTTATATATACCAGAACCATCATTTTTCACCAAGGAATCCTATAAGGTGTGAACTTTATATTGGAGGTGGGCCAATTCAGAATTGTTTCATTAATGTAAAGAATCAAATTTATATATGGAGGATAACGAGGATACAAATATAAGGTTACACAAAGTTTGAGTATGGACATAAGGGATTGTTAGGTATAGATTAACAATTTTCTCTCTAGATTGTCATGTGATCATGAACATAAGTGGGGAATATAAATTAATGAGACATGGACCTATTCATAGATGGGATAACCACCTATATAAAAGGTGATGAAAAGATACAATATGAAACGTTCTTAGGCATCAAGAAAAAATGTGGGTGAGAAAAGGAAATAGTGGCTAGGCCCAATATAAAATTTCCAAGAATCCCTATGTATCCTATGATCAAAATCAAGATATAAATTTATATTGAGGGAGGTGATGTAAATGACTATCACAATAAATGGTTATAACCTCTCTAATGAGGGTATAAACCAAGTATGTAGTTTATAAATAATACTAAAAGATGCTACCAATGTAGATTAAAGTCTTGTAGCTCAGACTGGTGTCATACAGTTTAACTTCATAGAGTGAGGATGAAATGATATATATTTTAAATTAATAAATTTAAGAATATATGTCATATAATTTAAAATTATATTAATAATATGTTAGATACAGAGTTTAATTTCATATAGAGAGATTGAAATTCTATGTAGTTCAAATTAATACAACTTGGACTGTATGTCATACAATTTAACTTTATGAGACCATGGTGTTAGATGTGTAGTCTAATGTCACATGATGAAGATGAAATGATATATAGTTTAAATTCATATAGATAGTACTGTATGTTGTACAATTTAATATCATGTGATAAGGAAATTTTTAACTAACCTGAAGTTATGAAAATTACGTATGGATTCTTGTTTCATTGTTGGGAAGTGTGGTTCACTCCTTGTCTATGTTGATCAATGAGTATTAACTATATAAGTATAATTTTTAGACAATGAATGGTACCACCCATTCAAGATCAAAATTAAGTGGGTTTATTTTTAGTATTATAGGAACTATAAATTCCAATAATAAGTCACAATTGAGGAAAGAGTGAAAGAAAAAATTATTGTTGAAAGATCAAGTTACATAGTTCTGATGGAACTCAAGATTATGCAGTTATTGGAGAATGTTTTCATTGAGGTATTCTTGTCTATCCAAAAGGAAATGAGAAATTTTTTCTAAAATGAAATTATAAAATAAACTATTTGGAATTATGGAAAAATAATCTTAATATGTATAAATACTTATTTTCTATGTACCATGGGGTATAGAGTTGTATGGGGGGAAGTTCGAGTCATAACCCAATACACCAAAAGTTAATTATAGAGGTCATTATGAAAAATATTCTTATTTTGGAATACTATATTTGGGAAAATTTTAGAGATCTTATTTTTTGATTCCTAGATCTATCCATTTTTTCACATGAAAATTAGGAAATTATGGTTGGATTGGATATTGTATTAGTCATATAATAATTTTAGTTCAACAAATCAGATGTAAACCTCATTATATATGATAATTGTTTGAGGAATATAAAATTTATGGATTAAGTGGGGTTCCATGAACTCAATCATGGAACCAATATTTATCTTTTTTATGGGGATGGCTTCTTCCCACTTTAACAAAAAGTTAGTGTTGGTAAAGATGAACTTGCACTATCAGGATGTTGCTAGCTGGTAGGGACCCATGATATCTAGTATCCCTAAAGCAAATGGATAAAAATATTTCATGGAATGGTGATGCTTTGTTATGTTATGCTCAAATTTAGTTTTAATATGGAATACATGAAACTTATTAGGGAATTTCAATTAGTGATTAACCATAGAGGAAGAATAATTTCCCAATCTTTAGATCTGGTGAGAGAGACTTAACCATGACTGATAATCCACCCATGAATTAGAATAGATATCTTGTAAGACCAGTGGTATTTACTTTATATGGATTAAATGAAAGATTATTCCATCAAATATATCCATGTTGGGGACCTATTATGAGTTAGGGATATCACTGAAGACATAATTCACCATGTTCCAACAAATATGCTCATCCTTCACTTAGAATGATGGGAGAGTTCCATATACAATGTACAAAATTAAAGGAGTTGTCCATTCATATACATAAACTATCACAATGTAATTTTCTTCCATTTATGTGAAGTTTTAGTGATAGGATGATTCACTAGAAGATCCTCCTCATCCAGAATGATAGGGGTGATAACCTTCCAATGTTTCATATGAATGATCAAGTAATCTTGGTCTGGATATATGAGGGATGTGGACACACTTTCCAAGGTGTTCGTTAATTTTTTTTGATAATGGCATAATATTCACCTTTAATTTAGTGGGGAACTAGTTTGTAAAATCTTTATAGCACACAATTAGAGGAGTGATCTCCATTTTTATGATAGTATAGTCACTATTGATCTTCTCAATAACAAGATCTGGATCACCTTCTATATGAAACTTTGGTACCTAAATCTTTAGGGACAAATCAAGAACTGTGGTAAGGGCCTAGTACATGAGATCATTATTTATAAATACTTATTACATGGAGAATGAGTATGACGCAAGGTCTCATGGGGATTTAGTTAAATGGTTGAATGTAAGAAACTAGCTTAATCATAGGGTGTTGTAGAAAATGTCAAAACTTCTAGATCTCAATTTCAAGAATCATGTGAATAGGGTATCACAAACTATTATCCTTGAATCCATTATTTCTCAGAGCTATAAGGTAATTGATAGATCATTCCAAGGTAGTCACATAGAGGTAAAAAGGTTTCACTTGAATTTTTTCATCAAAAATAGAGGAAAAAGTAGATGTTTCTAATTTCATTGAATGTGGTCAAGGAATCCTCATCCCATTGGTAGGTCATAAATTTCTTTATATTCCTGGAAAATAGATTATATTTTCCCACATAATTAGAGAAAAATTATGTATATAGGATAGATGGTACTAGGTTCTATATAACTCTTCATGATTTAATATAGGAGACATTAAATTTACGGTTGTGATATCATTTGGGACAATCTTGATGCCACTATATCTAAAAATGAAGTTAATAAATTTCCTAAATGCATCCTTAAATGCACAATAAGTGGTTTTTATTTTTAGGAGGTGGGAAAAGAGCACACTAGAAAATTTCTAAATATCTTTTATATGCTCATGAAATTGGTACGATTTTACCACCATGTCATACTCATTTCACTTCAATAATTTTTAGAGGAGGGGTTTGAAGATGTCTTGAATGACACATTGGTACGTTGATCCAGTATTTTTAAAACCAAAATTAAATTCTTAATAGTAATAGGTTCGTTCATGTACCCTAAAGGTAGTGGATTCTTCAAATTAAGGGTCCATTTAGATTTAGTTGTATCCAAAATATCCATCCATGAAGGATATAGGCTAAAAATTGGTATTTTTGTTAATTAAAAACTTTATAACCAAGATCGGAAGGTCATCCTTTTGGGAAGTAGTGGTTGTGGTACCCAAAGTTGAAAAAGAGTCTAATATTCTCATACTTCTTCCTAACTGGGATAATTTTGGGAAGCCATTAGGGGGGTATTGGGCTTCCAAAATAAAGTTGTATTTGATGAACTTATCAACTTTGGCATTGAACATGGTACCATAGGAGGGATACATTTTTCTAGATGGCTATTTGAATCCATAGTGTCTGATAGTAAGAAAAAACTAATAGATTATGACATGGGGATCAAGATCTTGTATCTACTTGTATTTTTATACAAATACATAGTATAATTATTTCAGGAACATGATAGAATAATGTTTCTTATTGGGATACATGACAACATTGATCCATGTTGGCCTTATATCCTCTTTGGTTCCAAGGTTAACCTATACTAGATCATCTAAATTAGTGGATATTAATTCTTAAATGGTATCTGGGGCTTCACCTATGTCCTTTCCATGGCCAGAAGCGTGAGTACTTGAAGGTACAGATAGTTCTTCAACCACAAGGGATTATGAGACAAAAGTATCATATTCCTCTATTGGGACATGATTTCTAGAAGAGAATTCCTATCAATATGGATCTACGAAGACCATTATAATAGAGGTCAATTAACCTATTCCATGAGGCCCTTTATTTCATAATCAACCCTTGATATCAAAGTAATGAATATTTGTTAACTTACAAGGGTTATACTAGATCTCTAAAAGACATGGTTATAATGTTGGATGGAAGGAATGGGTTGAACCATCTAGTATGTGACATGAGTGTGTATTTGAGTATTTGGAGGAACTTTTACTTTGTAGGAGTATGATGCGATCTAATATCACTAATATTTGGGTATAATGAGTTAGTTTAAATGATATAGAGTCACGAATTCTAGGTGATGAATTGGTAGGATGAAGCTTCCCATTAGATCCTGCTAGGTATTTACTGAGATCACCATCATTTCATTAGGAGGATTGACATACTTATCTTCATCAACCTGGGTCTACATCCCTTTCCACTCATAATAACCAAAATTCATATTTTGTGCCTCATATGATTCAAATGAAGTGAAATCATTGTGGATTACTCCCACTCCACCATTTATGGGTTATTTTATGCAATGGTGATACAAAGAGGGGATAATATCATGAAATAGGGTCGAGGGACTTCCCAATAAGTTTTTGTAGGCAGTGTCTTGTGAGATAACCATGGATTTGGTATTAGATACCCATTTTAAAAACCAGGTCTTCAAATTAATATTGATTCATGATATCTTCGCCCTTTTTTCATATACATGAATTGTATAGCTAGATAGGGGTAAAATTAGACCCAGTGAGTCCCAAATTATAGAGTATCCATGTTGGGATGTGGTTGATCTAGAAGTTAGTGTCCACAAGGTATTGATGGATGTATATTCCATTAAATAGGATTGAGTCATGGAGAGGGAATATATACTCCTGAATGATAACAACATCATCCTCACCATAGAAGGATATGATTGCTTGGAACTCATAATTTTCAACTTCCTCTACATGGTAAGTTATGAAAAATGGACAAATAGTTTTCAACTATAGATGAATTTTTAAGGCATCAATAAGGGATTCATACAAATCTTTTGGTGGTAGGATCAATTGAAGTATTGATATTTTATCTTGTATACTGATGAAGTGATTGAGAATGTCCTAATTCTTGGATAGATTCATGTTTATTCTTCACATGCATCAATCCTTAATTGGAAGTGTTGGGTGGCCATCTGGATGAGGTGATTAGGCCAAACTAGTACCTTTTTTAGTCTACTATTTGTTGGATATATAAGGTTGGACCATAAGAGGCTATGACTAATCATTGGATAGTCACTACTGAGACTTGTATTACTACGGATGAGTAAAGAAGTCAACCACCCATATGAGATATGGATCCATGTTGTAAGATTATCTATTCAACGACTGTTCCTAATAATCCTTGAGTAATTATTTTCTTTCAGTCTCAGTAATATAGACAATAATTTTAGGGATTTATAGATGATAATTGTGATTTATAGAATGGTTTTTTCCTTTTTTTTCTTGATAGTTTCAACTGAATGTTATTGGAGGAGCTAAATGGAACAATTTATCACTGATCTATTCACACTAATACATCTATTTAATGGTTTTAAAATAGGAAATTTCCTTATCTTCATCATAGTATTACTATTCAATCATACATATCTTAAAACCTACTCACAATATAGGGGGAGTGAATTCCATAATAGTGGAGTCTAACTTCGGCACTAGAAAAGGTTCACGATTATCCGTGCATTTTTGGAATCAAATCTATCTAGCCATGGAGGGATGCGCTAAAGATGAGGTAACTGAAGAATTTGTGGGGAAAAAAATGTGCTGAATAATTTAACCAATCATAGATGATTTCATGATAATGGGAGACTAACATTCTAGTTATTTATCTGTTGATCTTTTTTTCACCTTGATTAGAGACATGCAATCATTCCAAATCATACTCATCACTGTCAGGGGTGGTTGAGACCTATGTACCCTTTGAAAGAGGATCACTTATCTCAACTATGATATTTTCCACCTAGTTCAAGATCCAATACATTAAGACCAAACACTATTTTATGGTGTTCCCATGTAGTCTACGATGAGGGAAATAGTTGGGTTGATTCTTCAACTCATTGTCATGTGGATTCAAGATATTTAGAAACATGAGTAGGTTATTTCCATAAAAAAGATTAAGAAACCTTGTAATTTTTTCATCCTCAAACTAGTAGGCCCTGTTATTGTATTTTATGAATGAAATCCTCGATACATGATGATATTGGGGCCTTGGGAAACATTCTTGCATTGAGGATGAACTATACATGGTTTGTTTTTTTGGGCCACCTAGATTCTGATCAGGTAGAGGGATATAGTCATCAGGAAAAAAATTATTTCTCATATCATTGGATCTCAAGATGGTGTTTGAGGAGGTAATTAGTGTGACCATTTCTTGGCATGTTTGATGGATTCCTCATGGCGCTAATCCCTCCCAATTAATTTTTTGGAGTCTTCTTAGATATTTTAATGAGTGGAGGGTTATAACTAGCTTATACCAGAAATTATCCACGCACATTCCCAAAAATTTCTACTATTTATGATACACATTGAGGGATTACATAATCCCCTTCCACTAAACAATGAAATTAGTGAGATGATGATTATACTGATGTTGGAACATAGAGAGGTCCTTGATAGTCATATTGTGCATGGTGGAGTTGAACTGATAGAGGAAGTGAGAGAGAATATCCTCTAATATTGTGGTTGATCTTGGTTCCAGTTGGCTATATAGAATTAAGGAAGTCCCTTTAAATTTCAATAAAAAACACTACAACCTAGAGGCTTGTTGTTTATATTGAGTTCCCAACACCATCCCAAAATGTGGGGAATTGTGGTTAAGGTGATACTGTAGAACAGTGGTATCATTGAAAGAGGATAATCTTAGGTTCTCAAAATATGTATTTGGGGGAATATGATCCACCCAAGATGAATATAGATTCTTCTCAAACTGAAGCAAGGTCTAGTGAATATTAATGGATTCAGGGTTAGTAGTTAAAGTCCATATCACATCATCATGGGGTGTTTCAGTATGCGCCTTCCTCCCAACTGGTCAGCTGACTCATGATACAAAGCAACCATGATCCAAATGTGGAATGTCACATAGATATTATGTAGAAGTAATTATGGGAAATAATAGGCTATTTTATATATGAGTGGACACACCGAAATTTATTCTATTTAAATTGATAAAACTACCTTCTTTGGTTGTATATGATATTCCATAGAGGATTGGATGTTGAGGATCTATAGAGAGTATGATTGGATCATCTCAGGTGCTTTCCATATTAGGATGGATCTCAACAAAGATTTAGAAACCAAGACTTTTATAGATCTTGATATCTCAAAGAAAAATAGTGATCTTGGCATCCACAGCGGTTCCCTATATGGTCTTGGATAGATTAGTGGGTTCACAAATTCATTTACATTTTTTAGGGTGAAGATGAATGTTCGGGAGTGGATCAGTATAAATTCTTAGACCCATGAACTACCTTTTCAATTAGGAACAAAAACCTATCAAAAAGACCACCTATCACTATCAACCATCCTGATGCAGGTCCTCTTCCACATGATCCTCATCACTAACATCTCATTATTTATCATCTAAGGGATCTATCATGATGAAGTTCACTATGGTTTTGGTTGGTGGTGAATAACATACAACCCTTAAAATAGGGAAAATATGAGAGACCAATAATTTATATATATAGGGACCAAAATAGAGTGCATAATACTACCAAAATCCCCTAATATGCACATGGGGAGATGAATCTTCTATAATTTGATGCAACACAGTAAGGATTTATGTTTATAACCTCTAGAATCTATAGTAGTTCCCATATGATTCAGGAAGTTAAGAAACTAAGAATTCTATGATTTTGACCCATTGACGTTGCTGGTAGGGGTCATGAAGTTTCTCATTTCCTCCGGAGTGGGTCAGCTAATAATACTGAAGATGGTGGAACATCACCGATAGGTTCAGATAGAGGTACAATATTTGATCATTGAAAATAAACTCTTAGATGGGTATGTGTGGTGTTATTGGTGTCCAAAACCTAATAGGTAACTAGTTTGTGGACAAGATTTACCTCAGTCTTTCCTCTACCTACATTTGATCAAGTGGGTAATCATACTATTGATCACCCCAAGCTCCCATATGAGAAAACAAAGAAGTTGAGGGAGGAAGTGATGTGGACTTGTTCTACTGTTGGCACTCAGCCAAAAAAGACATCACATGAGGTCTTCGTCCCTAGAATGAAGATATTCCTCTAGAGGTGGCACAAGAATCATGACTATGTCCATGATGGACAAAAAATATGAACCCTATTTTTAGTGAGGCTGTTAATCAAGTACCTATGGCTCAATCAAATTTTTATCCTCATCAGAGGGTTCCATATTGGATCCCAATTCCTCCCCCACATCTAGAATGGAGTTGGAGAGATGTGAAAATAACATCGACATAGATAGATGAATGTCGAGTCCCTAAAATGAATCTAGAACATCCCCCACATGAAGGTACATGTGGATGGATTTTGGGACCCTATATACCTTATCTTCCTGGATAATTATCCTCAATATATGGCACCTTTACTCTATATATGGTGATGGGGGTGGTATAATCTCATTGTAATAAATATTAATCTCTGATAATTATAGAATAAGGGTAACATAGTGGTGGTTCATCCCTTCCCTCCTTTAGTGTTGATGTAGAAGTTCCCCAAGCATGATCTTCTAGATTTCATTAGGTTTTATTCCACATGAAATGTGGCTATTACCATGGGAATGATCTCTATAGCGGCCAATAACCCCTATATCATTCCGATTAAAATTAGGGTGGTGGGATTATTCATTACAAGTAGGACCTTTATGTCAATTGGAGATAAGGATAGAGGCTAGGAGATTTGACCTAGCACACCTAGTGAGTGTTTGGGGTCTCAATACCATACTGGAAAATGTTTTCCCCTATATTATGTTGAGGATGGTGAAAAAATGAGTTAGTGGTTGTAGGGGATATAGGAACTATCAAAGTATAATTCCATTGGGTAGAGTTCGTGGACTCTCCTTAATATGGGTTTTATGTAGTCTGGACTCGGGAAAGTAGTGTAGGGATCAAATCGGCATGTTATTCTTCTTGTGTTTTCGCCTTGTACAATTGACGATGTTAAGTAGTGGTGGGAATATATCTTGGTGAATCCCAAGATTCAATTGTATGTATAAATACATGTATGTCTCTTACATCCCTTTTATATGTAAAGGCTCTATCAAAGGGTTATAGGGAAGTGATCATAAAATGGTTAGTAGATTAAATGGTGGGGTGGATTTTCCCCATGTTCTCCCTATAATAGATGATGTTAGTGTGATACCGTAGCTTGTTAGACATGTAGAGATATTCCCCTTTATGTAATGACTCATTTATACTCTTATTATACGTCTAGGTAAATGATAAACCCTTACTAAATGGGATTTGATGGAGAGATGGGGTGAGGGATCCAAAGAGTTATGAGATAGGTTTTAATTGATAGATGTGTGTAATTGTGTGGGATTTCATAATGGTAGAATGTATTTCACCCTTGTATATTAGTGGCATTCTGCAGGTTACCATCTTGAACATGTCTAGTGGCTGGTGTCCTGTTAGAAAATATTGATACAACTATCAATGTACCCTTGATGAAATCAATTCCCAACACACCCAATGTTTCTCATCCTCTCCTAGGTGAATGATTTGGAATTCATGTAAGTGATGTATCTATATAGTGATGAATAAAACTCAAAAACTTATCATTATTATAAACGAATAGATTCATATCATGTTTACTATTTTGATTTTAGATGATTCCATCAGAGAATGATACCACGCTAGACTATGTTCTTGTACTGGTTGGGATCCTATTTCCCCACATTCATGATTTTAAAAAGTTAGTGGCTGTCACTACAAGGGTTGATATTTTTTCTCCTTTATTGATAAAAAATGATGGTAAATGATCTCCTTTTTAGATGGATTAATCCTTGGAGTTCAATGCCTAGTTTGTGACTCCGTTACAGGTCTAATACATGGTCATGGATCTCATTCATAGTTCTATATTCTAATGGACACCAGATAATTTCACTAATTTATACCATAATGGTGTAGATACCTTATTTTTTGAGAAGAGAACTATATTAATATTTTCTAGGAATATGTAAATATTTTCTTCATATAAGCTAAAGTCATCTTATGCCCATGAAAAAATGGATCTCAATCCCAAATCACAAGGCATCCAATGATCTCTATGAGGAAACTAACACTCATTATATAATAAATTTAAGGATCATTTCTTTAGGCATCAGGTTATAATCACTCATGGACACTCACATTTTTGCATGAGTCATATGAATCTCATCTTTCAGGGAAACTTATAATCATTAAATAAGGTTCCTTATCTTATCATGTAGGGAATATAGAGCTCATTATAAAGGGTAATAATCTTAGGCTCATCACCTAATTAGAGGGAAAAGTGATCCTATACTCATCTATATACTTTTTATACTCATTTAAAAAGTAATATCACAGTTTTCACATGAGGTAACATCTTATAATGTTCACACATATATATGGAGAAGAGATCTTACGGTCATCCCATAGGCTTCTTAGGTTCACAAGTTAAGGTTACCTACACTATTCACATAAAACTGAATTTATATAGAATTTAGTGGGGTTTAGATATTTATATTCTAGTGTGGATGGTCCCACATACACTCTCCAAGTATGGGTCTATATAATAGTTAGATTCCAATGTAGACTATCCCAAATATTCTCCTTAAATATGGCCATATATCATATTTAGAGTCCAATGTGGATGGACCCTCTTAGGCTAACCATTTATGGTTTTATTTGAGGTTCAATTTATAGTGGGTAAGATTCCCATATACACTCGCCATTTACTAGGTTGGGAAAAAGTTAACATCCCATGGTGACACTCACATATTTAGAGATTGGTGTGGACGATCCCACATATTCTTGCCATATATGGTTTGCTAGAGAGTTTAAATTCTTATGAGGATTCTCATAGATTTAATGTCTAGTGGAGGGACACTTCCCATATACACTCATCATATATTAGCTCAGTAATAAGATAACATCATGTGGTAATACCAAAGCATAGTGGGAAATTAGACTAGTGTGGTGTGAGGTTTGGTATAATCTAAAAAGATGACAAGGTTTCAGAGATACCCCATCTTGAGGGGGTGATGAAACAATAATGGTATGAAGAGATTGAACCTTAAAGACTCATCCTATGTATCCATATAGATGGAAAGAATAAAAAACACACACGATTTGATTACATATTTTATGTTCATGTGACATAACCATGAAATGCAGTTTAACATCATGTGGTTTGGATGCTGGCATCACGAAAGGTGTGATAGAAAGGGTTGGAGTGGGATTTATTAATTTGTGATGCATGAAAAATAGGTCGAATTACCTCATGATTCTCACATGTGGTGTCCAATTCTCATCACATGGATAATTCCTGGATCCTCACATAGGGAATCCTACTCTCATCACATTAGGTATAGCTATAGTTTAATGTCTTGTGATAAGGATATTATAATACAATTTAACATTATAAAACTATGATATTATGGAATGTAGTATATAGTTTTATAGATCAAATTTATATTTCATGAAGGTAGTAATGACAGAGGATTGTTTTGAGGATTATACATTAATATTCCTAGAAAATGGGATGATCATCTCTTGATTATCACATGAAGCATCTCATGATCTTCACATGGGGATTACTATGCTCATCACAAATGGAATCCTATACTCATCACACATGGAGATGTTATAGTTTAATGTCTTTTTCTAAGGATGTTTTCGTGTTGTTTAACATTAGGTGTCTATGAAATTGGTTGTAGTTTAATGACATTAATTTAGGATGATGGTGTTTCTAAAGAGATATGAAAAAGGATTATGTGGGGCCTAAACACTAAGTTTCACAGTCCCAGTTAATATGGTAGGAGAGGATGATATATGGATATTATGTTCACTCATTAAGGGGGGAAATTGGTGGTTACCCTAAATGATGTCATGATCAGGGATTAGATATCCAAAACAAATGTTCCGTTAGAGGAAAAAATGCATGGAAATTTCACATTTTAGAAAGTATATAGAAGGATTGATGTGAGGGTTCATATTCTTATAAGTGGAAGGATAATAGATTTACCAACCCATGATTGGTGTAGAGGGAAAATGAATAATAGTAAACAATACTAGTTGTGTGTATGGTTTTTTCATGAGTAATTCCATATCATGTGGATGTGGACCCCATGAGAACTCAAGTTTAAAATAGTTATGTTAGGAAGAAATATTCATAAAATGGGGTCCCTAGTGTCTAGTTTATACAACATTAGAGTTGGGAAAAGGAATATAGTTTCATGAGACATGGGATCTAGAACTGGGGTAATACATGGATGATAAAGGAAGGGTCTCATCCAATTTTAAGGGTTATATGAAATAATTATTTGCATGAAAAGTTTGTTTCTTACAAAAAATATCCTATTTATTAATGAAAGTTATGTGAATGAATCTCATTCACAATTCAATGATTCATATGAAGTTTACTAGGCAATATTCTCATGTTTCTCACATATGAGGATCCATGTGAGTCTCCAGTTTCATGAATTCATGAATGAGAGAGTTTTTTGAGATAATAGAATGAGTATTCAACTTATAGAGGTTCAAACCCATAAATGGGGGGGGGGGTGGTGATTTATTTATAGTAATTATAACATGTGGATAACACTAGCTCATATTACCCTCCAAGATCATGAAAAAATGATTAGATTACACAAGTATGGGAGTAACTTTACCTTTTTAATTAGGTTCATGTAAATCATAGTTGCATGAGAAACTTTCCTTTCTCGTTGGAGGTTAGCTTGAGTGTGTGTGGTTCTTTTTTACTTGAAATCACCATTCACACATAACTATTCGTTATGTGAACTGTCTTGAATTTATAAAATATCATATCTGTTGTGAAAATTGGTACTCTTGTCATTAGAATTACTCTGGTGGGCCATTTTCACCCAAGATTTCTTATGGAATTATTTTAAATTCCTTATATGCACATTTTTATCACAAATAATTCCATTAAAGAAGAATTGGTTATGATGAAATCTTTAACCTAGAAAAATGTTACATAGAAATATTTGATGTAAAAAAATCTAAGATTCTAAAATGTAAAATATGATCGAGTGTGAAAAAAAGAAATAGTATAAACAAAAATGGTTTTCAATATATATACACCATTTATGTTTCACTATTAATCATAACCATCTCCACTATCACCCGCTCTTGCACCCACCTACCTCCACCTAAATGCCTTCTTGAGTTTTTAGCTTCTATTATGTTTTGATGATTAAATTTTTTATAAATATTTATGATCTTTGATATATAAATAAATATGAAAATATCAATGTTTTCATTATTTTTTATGCATAAGTAGTGTATTTATTTATCATTTTTATAATTTCAATTATGATTTAATCATATATAATATATTTTTTCACTCTTATTGGAAGGTAAAAATTTAATAAATGTTTTTCATTTCTAATTTTTATTTTGTTAGGAATATACATTATATATTTCTAATAAAGAGTATTTTATTCATCCCCAAAACTATAAAAAATATTTTGCACACATATCATGGAAATATAATGGAAATAAAGGTGACATTTTTTGTAAAATATTGTTTTATTGTTTGGTAGAAAATTTTAGATGTGTAATATGATTTAGTTCTAGTTATAAAAAATAATTAATTAAATTAACACAAAATAATATCATTGATTGTTTAAAAATATCAATAATGAAAATAATTATTATACCTTGTTAAAAAATAAATGATAAGAATCAATATAAAGTAAAAATATATAAAAAATAAGTAGGAAATGTGAATTTTTTTTATTAAATTTCATTCTTCTAAAATATTAAAATATGGTATTTATTTTCTAATTTTTAGTTTTGTATAACATTGAATTAAAAATAAATAATTTATCATTTAAAAATAATGGTTTTACACTTATTATATTTTAGGAAACTATCAATGAAAAATATCTTCTTACATTACCAAACTAATGGGTTAAAAGGTCCACTAATATATATTTCAACCACTAAGGGGGGGGGGATTAGTGGTCAATGTCTAATTCAAACCACTCTAAACAATTAAATGAACATGTTGTTATTTCTTGTTAGTTATTGGATCTTAAATTGACTTATAATTCTCAAAATAGATTAAAGTAGTAAATAATATAAACATAATAATTTATAAGGTTCACCAACTCTTTATGAGATCCTATTATTTTAATGTTGATGAGTGTTATCCCATGTACCATAGTTTATGAATTATAATAAACAATGGATTAATAAATAATAAAAAATATCCTGAACTACTTAAATATTACTCACATCACATTATATGAATCCCAATCATTCCATAACTACATTGAATAAGTAGGAAAAATAAAATCCATAATGAAAAATATATCACAATGATTATCTCATTATCTCATTCTTATTGAGTGTATGATGATTTACATGAGAATATAATTCTCACAAATAATCCATCATAAAGATCTTATTTGTTCCTTTAGATGTGTAATGAGCATATTCACACTACCAATCTCATACACTTACTTTTATATTTATAAAATATATTAATGAATACTCATAAAAGATTAAATGGTACAAACATTCTCTCCTATTGATCTCTATCCTTTTTTCTGTTAAATTAAAACACATGCTTTTCTTATCTCTTTATTTCAAATAAGGATCATCGTAAAAATATTGATATATTTTAATATCTCTATATGTCCTATAAATTGTTCTGATTGATACTTCATTCAAGGATGGTGTTAATTTTTTCAATATATATAGTATCATTATTCATCAATCAAAGACATCTAGACATGCTACCCAAATACCCCTCTTAAATCAACAATTTATTTGAAAATATGACGGGTTCTCAAATTTTTAAATATAACATATATAAGTCAAACAATAATGTTATTTTTAAATCCATGATGTTTTTTTTATCTTTTTTAAAAGTGAATAAAGAAAACTATTGTTGTAATATCATCACTGTAAAAAATATGAAATACATATCCTTCTTTTATGTCTCATTATTAACCAAACCACATAATTATTTCACACTGAAAATGACATAACAAATATTTAAATTATCTATAAGATATATCCATAACCAAAAACACCAATCCTTGAATATTTGAAACACAAAAAATTATTATTAAAAATAAAATGCCTTTTTGTTCCTCCTCAATGCCAGTATATGCAAAAAATCAATCTTCAAAACCGATTAAATCCATGATAGGTTTTCCGATGAGGTGCACCATATTCAACTAAATCCTGATGTGTTTTCCTTCATCATTACATCCAATGGTTTTCTCATTCATATCTAATAATCATGATGAAAACCATTATTATTTAAATCTATTTAAAATTTATTTCTATTCTGAGTGAAATTTTATCTTATGTGAATACCTGTGCATGTTTTTCTTTCTTCTAAAATATCAAAAAATATACTTTTATTTATCTTGATAGCATTGAATCAAAATTCAATAAATTTTTTATTCATATTTAATATATCTTAAATATGTAAATTTATACTGATTTAGTAATATTTATATCATACCACTAATGTATTTCTACATGAGTACTTGAGAAAGTATATAATTCTATGATTTTTATGATAAATATCAATGTTTCATGTACTCATTACCCTGAGTTGAATCCATATCCAAATCCCAATTGGTGTTTTTTTACACCATTATATCACATTAGATAATAGTGTTTATTAATATATATAATTCTGCGATCAATCATTAATGTGTCCAATGGAAACTCCTTCCAACTTATCATGGAGTCATAATGTCAAACTTGATCTTCATTCTCCACATATAAGTTCTCAAACCACAATATAGAGTCATATTATTTAAGGTATATGAAGGAATATGATGAAATATAATATCTTCATTGATTCATGTATATCCTAGATTATTTAATCTACAATATTCATATCATATAGCATGATAGATCTTCCTTGATTAAAATTTATATATCCAAATTAATAAAAATATACTCATCACCTTTTATTACTTCCATAGAGAGTACCCATAATATTTTCTCCACATTTAAAAATGGTTGTTATATTATAAATTCTTATTCATGATAAATGTTTTCATCTTCGATCATTATAAATAGTTTATTCTTTGATAATGAAAAAATACAATATCTAGTGTATTCTATCATTAATAACCCACTTTAGTTTTTAGGGAAATACATGATCATCATAAATCATACTATACTTTTTAAAACACATTGAATTAGAATATAAAAATAATATTTAGTTCATATCACTCAATTTGAATTTTACTTTAAGTTTCCATTAAAAAATCCCTCTAAATTTATGAATTTAAACTTTTGATTTAAGTATTTTTTATCCTCCTTTTACAATATAACTCAATGAAAATATATGAGAGTAAGGGGATGATATGCCATCTCACCCAAAATAATTCCTACTTATATCCAGAATACTTTATCTTCTTTTTTCTAAAAATATCCAAGGAATATAAAAATGTAAAAAAATTAAAATTAATAATGATTTTAGGGATAAGGATTTGAAACAACTCATGATCATACTTTAACTTATTTTTATACATAAAATTATATGTAATATCACAGGGAACATTACAATTATATTTTTGAAAATAAAATCATTAACTTACCACTCAATGATCATAACATAAATATTCTTATAGGAAACAAGAGTAATAAATCCACATTCCTATGTTGTAGGTAAGTTATTCTTAAAATGAAATTTTTATTATCCATAAATACAATACCCAAATAAATTTGATACCAAATAAGAGTTAGACATGATCAAATGAACTTAATAAAAACTTATAAAATTCTCTAAAAAGGTAATTTAACACTTCAATATATAAAATATAAGAATCATACTTTTTTATAGTAAACAAATATAAGATCAAAAAATAATTTAGAAAAAAAATGATAAAAAAGGGTACTTAATCTCAAAAAACAAAATTTTTAGAGAATGGCATACCTTACTAAATAGCCTTGTATTTAAAATTTAACTAGAATATTATTAATGATTTATTTGTATTTATTTCATTTTATAATTTTTATCAATCTTAAACCAAAATTTACTTGGATAATTATAATAATGATGGTGTCCTCAAACATTCATACCATCTATATGATGTATATACTGAACTCTTATTATTTATCTGAGGAATAATTAAATTTATCAATGTATAGAGTTGAGATGTTTTAATTTTAGATATGAGATTTCACTTTCAACATATTTAGATTGATCCTATAATTTGGATAAGACTTTATAAATTTTAGAAAATAGTTTTATATCAACCCAAGCCTGTTACAAATATTATTATATAATTTTAGGCATAATTATACAATAAATAAATACCAAGGTTCAAAAAGTATAGTGTTTTTAGAAGACTGTGTAGATAAATCAAAATCATGAAACTAGAATAAAAAATATTTTTTTAATCTCCGTAATGAATTTAAAACACCTTTTGAGCTCTAATAAATGCATTGGATAACCTGAGAAATACATAGACAAATGGGAATATCTAAAAATCCTAGTAAGGAAATAAAAAAATGAATAATAGAACACGAGATAGAAGGAATAAACAGATAACATTAAAGAAATGGATATTAAATAAACATATATAGGAATATTATGTTGAACATGGAAATATATGACTATAAAAAAATAGGAATGTCGTAGCAACATATATCAAGATATATAGACGAGTAAAGGATAACTGCAAATACTCTATCACATGGTGGAAAAAGTACTATAATGGATTTGGTTTACTCTCTAATCCCACACATAATGTATCACGTGATTAAAAAATTACCCAATTAATTGGAGTGATATCTGGTTGAGTCCAATATAACATGCTCATGCATATTTTTTCTACAAAGAGGATGAAACATAAGGAATAAACATAAGGGTTATCCATGGAAAGAAATGGGTATCGTAATCATTTCTTATGGAATGACCAAAAAATGTATAATAATGATATCCATAAAAGAAGGTATTTAAATAATTATTGGTCATTCATAAAGGAAAAATAAGAATACATCATGAAAAATTATTTACAACTGAATTTAAAATAATAAAGAGTGTGGCTAGGTAACTTTAGAAAAGTGCCACATAAGTATTGTTTTAGGTAAAAGAATAAATATACTTGAAAGAGGATAAATGTATACTTATTTAAAAAATCCAGAAAAGAAAAATTTGTATTTCATGATAAATTTAGTGATTTAATAAAAATATTTTCAGGATTAAAACAATTTATTGGGTGTACTTGAAAATGGGTAATAAATATATATGTTCCCTTTAACTGGGTTTTCTTATCGAGAGGAATTGAGTAGGAAACCTTTTGAAACATATAATTACCCATAAAATAAAGATGAAATGAGATAAATAAATATGTTTGGTAAATATAAATAGAATATTGGAGAATTATATAAGAATAATTAAGAGATAAATTGAATAAAATAGAGAGAAAGTGTAACCCAAAATAAATATGGAGGTTTCAAGAGATCCATTACATTGCACTTTCTTTTAGATGAAATTTCTTAACTAAATGAATAATGGTTTAAATAATGTTAATAATTTATTCCATAAATATATTTATATTTAATATATCATATATAATCCTTATATAACCTCATGCCACCCACTCTTAACATTACTTAACTATTACCATTGTTTCAGTTGTTAACTGCTTCATTTTTTAGTGCTTGTTTTGTCGTGTAAGCTCTGATTCATGTGAATGATATATAAATTAATCATATAAAGATTTTTATTAATGGTATTAGTATCATATTTAATTATTTAATACATTTATATAACTATGAATTAATTTTGGATAGGGAAAATGAGTCGCATTGTTTCGTGGAGATGGTAGGCCATACGTATGCATGAGCGACGATATCATTTCATTAATGTTGAATTGGTAGAGAAATGGATAACATGTTAATTTTATATAATTAATATAATATCATAAGTATAATATATATCCATTATTGAAATCATTATAACCATCCATGTAAAGTGCTGATGAAAGGCCAATTACACCGCTATGTGGAGACGGTAAGTCTTGCACACGCACACGCGATGCTTTCATTTTTCATAGGATGGGTAAAAATAGGTATATGATCAACTAATAAAAATAATAACATATAATTATATATATATTTATGTATTAATTATTTTAGGATGCTTATACCATATTAATAAGAGGTAGAAGAATAAATCAATTTGAAAGAGTCGGTAACGATGATTACCTCTTCTACGAAGGAGTTCCTTTATAAATTCTCTTAAGGAACCGAGGGTAAGTCTTTTGGAAGGTTCAGATCCATGAGAACATAAATAAGGATGTTTAAAATAGAAATGGGTAAAGTATAGTTGAGATACATGTCTCAAAGTGGTGTAAATAAGTGAAATAAGGGGCACCCTTTTATAATTGAGGTGAGGAAAACTTTTGGAATTTCTCAAAATATTAAAATATAATAAGAATATTATAGAGACAAATAATTCCAAATAGACGATAAATGAAAAATGGATAATACTTTTCTACTATATAATATCCCATTTTTTATTATATAATATTTTCAAAAATTTTAAAAAATTTAATAAAATATCATATTAATGAAATATCATTCTTGTAAATTTTGATAATATTTTTTATTTTGACTTTAAAAAAATAAAAAAATAGGTAAAATTATAAATTTTTTATTATTTATATCATAATAATCTCATATTAATCTATAAAATTCTTCTATAACCTTAAATTTATAAAATTATATTCATTTTAATATTTTTAATATCATTTGATAGATTTTTCCACTTATTTTATAATTACTCCATCCTCATTATTTAAATATTTGAGATAATTATTTCTTCCATAAAAATTAAAAATAAATTACCAAGATGAACAGAAATATTTTATATTTAAAAATAATATTTATGGTCAAATATATCTTCCAGATTACCACATATTAAAAATGTTATATTTATTAAAAAATTAGTGTGACATGTTTGTCTTTTCTTTAAATAAAATACTATAATGGTATTAATGTCAAAAATGCATCTACAAAAGGTCATAAATTCAACAAATGGATGATTATGGTCTACAAATACTCATAAAATAGAATCGGGGAAAGTTTTAGGGTAATTGTTTAATCCTTATCATATTATTTTTACCATTAATTACATGATTTACCCTTAATTATGGTAATAAAAATCATTAAGGTTACTATTAATATTGTACAAAAATATAAAATGGTTATATCAAATAAATTTTGATATTATGTTCCAAAATATGGAATCCTTTTTAAGAAATTAAAAAATCCGAATTGGAGTAATTTAATTTAATATTAAATCAGAAAAATGCCACCGAAAACAATTTTTCCAGAAAATGCCCTTTTTAAGTATAAAATGTATTTATACTAAATTAATTTATAAAAATCATTTAAAATTAAAAAATAAGATAATTTGTAACAAAAATTAACTAATTATATTTTAAACTAATCCAAAATATAATTTTACATTTCAAATTCTTTTAAAAAAATACATTTTTTAATGTGAATTAGTATTTTTCACAATTCATTAAAATTTAATTTTTTTTAGAAAATTCTAAAAAATTCATACTAAGATAAATTTTTCATGATAAATTCAAAAATGAAGTTAAACATTAAAAACTATTATTATTTATTTTCTTATAGAAAAAAATGAAATTGTTTTTTAAAGAATACATATTTTTGAGGAATAAAATGACTATATTAAAAATTAAGTGTTTATTTCCCAAGAGTTAAGAAATAAATATATTTCATAATACTTTTATTAATATTCATAATAGTCATTTCAAAAAATTGGTGATATTATTTTAATATTATTTCACAGTTCATTTATTATCGATCTTAGATGTAGCACAATCTATCGAAGAAATCAAATTATTTAAAGAGAAATATTTAATAAAAAATATTGGGGTGTTAAATTCATACACAATTATGAAATTTCTCCCTATAAAATTTGTTTTATATAATATGGTGAAAATAATTGAGGGTACACCTCATTCTCCACTTCCTCCAGTTCCCATTTGACCTCTTTGGAATTGTTGTTCCTCCATAGTAATTTAACCAAGTGCGTTGTATTGTTGCGTAGAAATTTATCACTATTGTACAAGATCATCATAAGATGTTTCTCATAATAGGAATCATTTTCTAGATGTAACACATTTTAATTCATTACATGTGGTGGATTTGGTATGTAATTCCTTAGGAGGGATACATAGAATACATAATGTACTCAAGACATTGTTGGTGGAAGTGCTAGTCGATATGCCCCAACTATGATGTGATCAAGAATCTCAAAGGGGGTGATGTGATTAGTAAATATATTTACCTCCTTCCCAAATCTCATGAATCTATTCCTTTGAATTATAGAGTGGAATAACTTTTCTCCAACCTCAAAATCTATATCCCATCACTGATTGTATTCTTATCACTTTTTTCAAATTTGCCAGCCCTGACATGATGATGAATGGTCTTCACATTTTCTACAATCTCCTCAAACATTTTAGGTCCTAATATCTAATGTTCAAATTTTTTTTCCCAGTATAAAGGTGTCCTACATCTCATCCCATAAAGGGATTTATATGGTTCCATTTGGATACTAGAGTGAAAACTATTATTATAAGAGAATTTACCAGTGGAAGATGTGGATACCACCATCCTTTTAATTCCATTAAGAATTATCATGACATGTATTGTAGTTTTTAAAAGGATTGATCATATTGGACTTAATTTTGTGGGTGATAAGTTATACTGTAGTTCATAATAGTGTTTAGATCATGTTGGAGGATTTTCTAGAATATGAAGATAAATCTTTGATCTCAATCAGATAAAATATATTAGGGAACTTGAAGAAGACTCATCACTTATATGATGTATATCCATGCAGTTTAATAAAGTAATAAGTCCTATAGAATTAAAATAATGTTAGTTGTCTTTATAAGATGGTCCACAATAACCCATGTAGCATTATTTTCTCTAGATGTCTTCAGAAGTCTAGTGACAAAGTCCATGGTGATGTTTTCCCATTTACAAGTAGGTATAGGTAGTAGTTCGATAAAACCCTTATTTTTTTTCTTTCAGCCTTCACATTCTAACATACCAGGAACTTTGAGGTATGATCAACGATTTCCTTCGTCATATTTTTCCACAAATAGTGCTCTTAGAGATCTCAAAAAATCTTTGACCTCCCTAGGTGGATGGAGAAGGTTGAGCTATGTGAATCATTCAAAATAACCCCCTTTATCTTAGTATTTTATGGTACACATAGTCATTACCCAAATATTACAACCCCATACTCATCAATTTTAATCTCTAATGTTTTCCCACTTCTGATAGATTCCAGATTCTTCTGAATTTCCACATCATTTCTTTCAACATCATTTGTATTGTCCATAAGTGATGGTTGAGAATTAATTTTAGAAATGAATTGTGATGTTCCTTCCATTATGATTCACATATCTAGCCTTTTAAAGTATAAGTTGATTGGATCCTTCTCAGTTCTCATCATTTATTATGTTTCAATATCCTTTATACTTAGAGTATCGTCCAATTTATTTTCATTACTTGGATGATAGTGGATTGAGTAGTCATAATACTTGATAACCTATAACCATATTCACTAGTGTATATTAATCTCCTTTTCTGTGAATATATATTTTAGGCTCTTTTGATCATTATATATCTCACACTTCTCCCCATAGATACAATGATGCAATATTTTCAATGAAAAGATCACAACCACTCACTCCAGATCATGTGTGGGACAATTTTTCTAATGGAAATTATACTACCTTGAGTTGTAGACTATTAAATTTTCATTTTTCATCAGTACACACCCTAATACATTCTTTTATGCATCACTATATACCACAATATGTTCCACACTTATGGGTTGTGTAAGTACTGTTGTAGTAATAAGCCTTTTTTTCAACACTTCGAAGAAGTCTTAACATTCACTAGTCTAGAAAAAATTTACCCCTTATGATTATTATTCCTTATTGGGATTTAAAATCATGATAAGCTCCTTACAATTCATCAATAAAACCAAGATATACTAAAAAGAATATGGAAATACCTTACAGATGATGATCTTGGCCACTATTTAGTTACCATTGTCTTAGAAGGGTCCATAGATATCCCTTTTCTGGTGATATAATTACCCATGAATGATACTTCCTCTATCAAGAACTCACATTTTTGGTACTTTTAATATAGTTTATCTCTTTGAAATGTTTTTTGCATAGTATTCAATTTCTCCAAATTATCCTCCTTTATCTTTGAGTATATCATCTATAAAGACTATCAAATTCTTTTTGAGGTAATATCTATAGAATCTATTCATTAATCCATGATAATTTATGGAGAATTAGTGAGTTCTAAGGTAATTATTTTGAACTCACTATGTCCATACCTTGTTCAAGGGGTTGTCCTGGGAATATCTTCATTCTTCACCTTTAATTAGTGATATCCCGATTGAAGGTCCACCTTAGAAAATTACATGGCCTCATACTATTGTTTTAAAAAAAATTCTATATGAGGAACGGGATACATTTTGTTTATATTGATTTTTATTAGCTCATAATAATCAATGAACAAAAACATTGATCTATCCATCTTCTTGACGAAGAGAACCGACGCACCCCACAACAAAGCACTCAATCATATGAAACCCTCATCTATATTTTCTTTTAATTGCTTCTTTAATGATTCCAACTCAATGGTGGAAATCATATAAGGATTCATTCATATGGGATGTGATCCCAGTATATTTCAAATTTATAATTAAACCACTAAATCAGGAGAAATAATGGGAAATTATTCAGGGAAAACCTCAGTGTAGTCCCTTACAGTGGGAATTTCTTCAAGAATAATCCCCTCCTTTGTTTCAATCATTTGAGAAAAATATGAATTCTCAGAATTAAATAATATCCATACTTGATTTGATTATTATGAACTAGATTCATCCTCCTCCTTGAAATTGTACAAAATTTGAGGATGCATCGAGATGTTAAGTGTGATCTATCTTTCCTGATAGTTGATATTGGATTTGTTTAAAGATATTTAATCCATTCCTAATATATCATCAAAATCAACCAAATAAAAAAATACGGTATTATTCTTGATTTTTAGTCCATAAATATTGATTGGGGAGGATTTATATGCTTTATATGTAATAATTTCCCCATTAAATGTTCTCATAGATAACATAACTTCTATTTTTTTATGTGGTATTTGAATAGTTCTACTAAATCTTAAAGATATTAATAAATGCATAGATCCAAAATCAAAAAGTAAATTTTATATTCTAGAAGGAATAACCATCAAATCTGTCAAAAAATTATTGTTGGGATTCACCATAGTAGTAGTGATAGCATATACCCTTCCTTGACACCTTCTAGTTATTTTCATTGATTTTCAATGAGAAACATTATCTTAGGGAATTATCTCACATAATTCTTATGTTCATTGAAGTTGAAACACTATCCTATAGGCTGAGTGTTTAATTGAACCTTCCTTTATTCTTCCTCATTAGTGGGATTCTTCAAATCTGTTTAGAAATGATTAGTCTGGTTCCCCTCTCTTCCACACTATAAGTATCTCTCAATTCTCTTTAGTCAATCGCCATAATACATCTTCCCACAATTTTAACTTGTGGGATATTGGGATTTCATTCCTACATGGTATTTATTTTTTCATCCTCTAATATTAAACTCTTTCTTTTTATTTTTATCTTTTCTCGCACAAGACCACTAAGAGTATCTAATTTCCATATCAGCCTTAAGGTAACATTAAACAATCTTCTAATAGTTATCAAGGTCTTGAATCACCAAAGAGTTTCAAAGACACGGATTTAATCCTATATAGAGAAGATCCACCATGATTTTAGTGTTAATGAATAAGCGAGAGGTGTATCTTGAAATACTTGTAATGTTTTTCTCATACAGTATGATACAATCTTATTAAATTTTATTTAGTCTTAATAACTTCCTCTATCTCTTAAGATAAATAGTTCATAAAAAATAGTTATTGAAAAATATATTCTTGAAACCAACCCTTTCAAAAGAATCAATTTATTTTCTAGAATTACTATTTTTGATTAGTTTCAAACATCGATCCACTTACTTATAAAGAAGATTTATTTCAAGAATGAATTTCTCTTCTTCTAAGCATTAAAGGACAGAGAATATATTCTCAATGTAGTTAATCCATTGTCTTGTAAGGAGAGGATCATAAGATCCAAAAAATATTGGATGCCTTTGTTTCATAAAGTATTTGACAAAAACATGATATTTCTTAGGAGAAGAAGGGAGTTCCACATAATTCAAATTATTATTCATAACTTGATCCTGTTAATCCAGAACTATCCTGAAACTATGAGGCCCCATTCCCATTAGGTTTGGAATATTTTTAGGGAAATCATCTCATTACCTATAACATTTTTTTGTTAGTGAATGCTCTCCTATTTTCTACTATTAACTAAAAAAGAACAATAACATTATAGGGATTTAATAATTACCTAATGATCATATAAAAATAAAACTATAGACATATAAGAAATAACTTATAAATAAAAATTATATCTTAACTTATGATCCCATATATTTCATTCTAGGTCATCCATGGTTATATAATTATCCCCATGGTTCTTAATAATGTTTTCTATTCTTAATAAGTATAAATAACTAGAACGTCCTCTAATACAAACTATAATGACCCAAGCCTTTGAAACATATTATTACATTATTTTAAGCATAATTATCCATTAAATAATTACCAAGGACCAAAAAGTCTAGTGTATTTTGAAGACTATGTACCTAAATAGAATCCTTGAAACTTGAATAAAAAATATTATTTTAATATCCATAATGACCTCCAAACATACTTTGAGCTACTATAACAATATAGGATAACTTGGGGAATACATAGAAAAATTTGGTGAACTAAATATCACAGTAAGAGAATAAACATGGAAATGAAGCATTACATATGAGTCATAAGGCATAACATGATAAAATAAAAGGCTTGTATCTTAAATAAATATATAAAGGCATATCATTTAGAAGATATAATCCTATGATCATGAAAAAATAGAAACGTGGAAGAATATTATATCATGACATAAACACGAGTCAAGGATAAATTCCAAGACAATATCACATGGTGTACATAGTCCCATAAATGATTAGGTTTACTCCCTAATCTCGTACATAACATCTCATGAGACAAAAACATTACCCAATAAATTTTAGTGTTATATTGGAATAAAGAATAATTTTTGTTGGAATATGTGTTTTTTAAAAACAAATCAAACACAAGGAATAAAGTTAGGAGTTACCCATGAAAATAAATGAGTATCATAATCATGTCATCAAGCATATCCAATGGGCGTATAACAATGGTATAAATTAAAGAATGGATTTAATTAATTATTTGTGATTAATAAAAGAAAAATACGAATACATCATGAATAATTATATCCATATTAATTTACAAAAATAATTAGAATGGATAGGTAACTTTAGAAATGTGAAAATTAAGCCTAGTTTTTGGGAAAATATTAACGAGACTTTAAAAAGGATTAAGGTATAATTATTTCCTTAATATCTAAAATGAACTAATTTTTTTTTATAAATTTAGGTACTTTAAAAAAATATTTAGAGTTTAAAAATTTTATGGAGTGTTATTAAAAATGGGTTAGAAACAGATAAATTCCATTTAATCCACTTTTTTTATCGATGTGAATTGAGAAAGGAACCTTTAAAAACATGTAATTAACCATAAATGAAAGATTAATTGAGCCACATAAATATGTTGGTTACATATACATATAATATTGGAGAATAATTTAATAATAACAAAGAGATAAATTGAGGAAAATATAGAGAAAGCAACACCCAATGTAAATATAGAGGTTCGAAGAGATCCCTAACATTACAACTTCCTTTAGTGGTACATTATTTAACATCATGTATACTAGTTTAATGTTTTTATTAATTTATACCATAAATATATTCATATTTATTATATAACATATAATAATTATATAACCTCTTACTGCCTTATTGTTAATAATATATCATTATCACAATTGTTTTGGGTGTTAACTACTTCATTCTCTGACGTATATTTTGTCACGTAACATATGGTTCATGTCCACGGGATATAGATTAATCATATATAGAATTTTATTAATTATATGTGAATAATATTTAATTATATAATATATTTATATCATTATTGAATGTTTGATATTGAAAATGAGTTGCATCGCTTCATGAAGATGATAACCGTACGTATGGCCGAGCGACAATATCATTCCCTTAATGATGGATGGATAGAGAAATGGATGATATATTAATTTTAAAGAATAAATATTATGTCATAATTATAATATATATCCATTATTTATATTATTATAACATTCCTCATAAATTGGTGATGAAAAATGAATTACACCACTACGTGGAGACGGTAAGCCGTATGTACGAACACACTATGCATTCGTTTTTCATTGGATGGATAAAAAGTGGAATACAGTTGTATCATAATAATAATGAAATATAATTATATAGATGATACAAGAGTTATTATTTTATATTGGTTATATCATATTAATTGGAGGTAGAAGAACAAATAAATTTGAAAGAGTTGGAAAACAGGATTACCTCTTCTATGGGGAAGATACTTTATAACTTCTCTTAAGGGAATTAGGGTAGGTATCTTGGTGGGTTCAGAACCACACAAAATTAATTAAGGATGTTTATAAGTGAAATTTTTACATTATTTTTGATATATATGTCTCAAAGTGATGTAAATAAGTAAAGTAAGGGGTTCCCTTTTAAAATTGATGTGAGGGTACTTTTAAAATTTTTCAAAATATTAAAATATAATAATACTATTATAGAGACAAATGCTTTCAAATGGAACATAAATGAATAGGAGATGAAATTTTAAATAATATATTTCAAGATTTTTATTATATACTATTTTTATGTTTTTTAAATAATTTATTAAAATATTATATTCATCATTATTGTCAATTTTGATAGTATTCATTATTTTGACTTTAAAAACATAAAAAAATGTAAAATTGGAACCAAAAACATTATAATATTATAAAAATGTCATTTTAATCTATGAAATTCTTATATCACCTAAAATATCTCATATTATATTTATTTTGATATTTATAATTTCATTTATTTGTTTTTTCATTTTATTTAATAATTACTACATCATTGTTGTTTAAGTATTTAATGTAAGTATTTATTTCCTAAAAATTAAAAATAAATCAACATGATTAATATAAATATTATATCTTTAAAATTACTACTTATGGTATAACATATATTCTATATAGACATATATTAAAAACGTTATACTTATTAAAAATAATAGTATGATATGTTTGACTTTCCTTAAAATAAAACACTATAAAGAACTTAATGTCAAAAAAGTGGCACTAAAAGGTCATAAATTTGACCCATTTATTATTATAGTATAAAAATAATCATTAAATAGAGTTGGGTAAAGTGTTAGGTTCATTTTATAATCCTCATCATATTATTTTAACCCTTAATTACCGGATTTACCCTTAATCGCGGTAACAAAAATTGCTAAGATTACTATTCATATTGAACAAAAAAATGAGTATATTTAATAGATTTGTACCTAGTAATTAAATATATGTATTAAATTTTACAAAATTCAAAAAATTTAAGTGGAAGAATTTAATTTAATATTAATCTGATAAAGAGAAATAAAAAAAAATTATGAAAAATGCCCTTTTTAAGTGTAAAATGTTTTTTACTATATTAATGTATAAAATTCATTTCAAAAAACAAATTAATAATATTTATAATAAAAAATATCTAATTAATTATTGAAACTTATCAAAAATTTATTTTTTTACATTGTTAATTATTCAATAAAAAATACAGTTTTCATTGTATATTTGTATCTTTCACTATTCATCAAAATTTCAAAATTATTCTAAAATTCTCAAAAATTCATCCTAAGATAATTTTGAAATTATGAATTCAGAAAGGAAGGTTATTTTTTAAAATATATTTTCAAAATGTTTCAAAATTACTAATATTTATTCTCTCACTGAAAGCAATAATTTTTTTTATTAAAAAAATATATTTTTGATGAATAAAATAACTTTACTAAAAACTAAGTGTTTATTTTTAAATAATTAATAAATAAATATATTTATAATATGGTTCTTACTATTTATAAATTCCAATGCAATAGCTAGTTTATAATTTTTTAATAGTATATCGCGGTTTGTTTAATCTCATAATTGATGCAACACAAGATAAAAATGAAGTCATAGTACTTAAAAAAGAAATATTTACTAAAAAATCTAGGGGTGCTTCAATTTATTAGTTATCTTAATAAAAAAATTAATAACCAAATCATACTTGACCATAATTTTAGAGTGTTTGACTATATATTCATATTTCTTATATCTTTGAAGATAAAATATTTTCAAACTCCGTTAGAGATATTTAATGTCATTTCATTTCATATTTGTAATGTAATATGTGAAAATCCAAAACATGTGGCTAAAATAAGAAAAGTGAAGGAAATAACCTAGAGTATTTGATTCATAAATTTAATATGTTCACTAATTATTTTTTAATCCATTTAATCATTGCCTTTTCTTATCCACAATAAATTTATATTACTTTAATAAATAAATTTTAAAACATTCTTACCATGAGTGATTCACCCCATAGACCCTTTACCATTCTCCTTTACTGAAATAATTTCATTTTAACCATGTGTATTTCTATTTTGATCAAGATAAGAATAAATTTCTATTGTCAAGGAAGACTCCTCATTTTTCATCGATTTATTCCTAACACAATCACCCTTGGTTTATCCTTATTTAATTATTTCATGCATATAATAATATTGGTAATTTTTAAATACATTTTCTTTTTTAGTGATTAAATATTTCTAATGTTATTTTTAATTATTTATGATATATTTGAATTTTTATTTCATGTATCAAATGAAATATTTTATACATCTACTATTTAATTCTCAGATATACATCAACGTAATAAAATAATGATATATTATTGAGCTACTATATATTGATTCACAAAATTAGAAATTTATTTTTATTCTCCATTAATTTAGTGAACTCTAAATATATAACACATGCTTTAGATTTTATTAAACTCATTTTAATCCCCTTTATTTCATCTTTAAATCCTCGAATGTAATTTAAATATTTCAATAATTTTTATTTTCATGATGATAGATCACATTTATCTCTTAAGAATATTTGTTCAAAAATCTATACCATTTGTTTATCCTTAGAATATTGAAATTTCAGTTTTGAAATTTCACTTCTCAACCTCTGGTTTACATCCTAAATCATTCTGTAGTCTTTAAAAAAAGAACAAGATTTATTCAAAAAATTTAGGTATATTTCTTTATTATTGATCATAAATTATTTTTCTTGAGGGTAATATTTAAAAATAATATTTGTTACATTTTATATATGAAAATAATTAATGGTGTCATTTCTGTCCATATATTCTACATTTGGTGTTTTATCAAAAAAATTTAATTTAGTTAACGTTAATCTGAAACAAATACGGATACTATAGGAGTGAGAGTGAATCATCGAATTCTATTCAATAAATTCCCCTCCAATGATTTTGTTGTTTGATTAGTAAAAAATTAACTCTCTTCCAAGACAAAGATAGAAGAGATATAGTATAAGGGAATCCAATAATTTTACTTGGTTCACTAACAATGGGATACATCAAAGGAGTATAAAAACAATGATTTATTGATGTATCAAAATACACTATAATTTATTCTATTGTTTATAAATTCAACATGGACTATATATCTCTCTGGTATCATAATTAATTAGAAAACAAGAATTTATTTCTCACTCACTCAGGGAGATCCCATTTATCTCTCAATTGAACAATTTTATCATCATGAATCCAAATGAGAGATTACACCTTTAATAGTGTATTAACATGATCCATCGTCATCAACATGTTCATATATACTTTCTTTCAGGCGTGTGATGTAAATGAAGTAACTAAACTCATTTGATTTATTGTGAAAAAATACCCTTTAGAATTATTCCCCAATAAAATCATCTCTCTGTATCTACTCCCAATCATTTATCCTCTAAATGAAAATATATTTCACTAATATCAATAGGAAATATCCATTATGAACTTAATTAATTAATTAAAATATCTTTCAGTATCATGGGAAAATTATTCTATTTATCTCATTTAAAAACAATTAAAAACTACATACATGAATCTGAAATCATCCCATATTTGGGTAAGAATTTTTTATCTATTATATCTACAAAATATGAACCATAAAGATAAATTTACTACCCACCATGATTTTATCCTATTTGTTTATCAATTTTAATCCTGAAAAAACTACCAATAAATCCTATATCTTCTCAAAATTTTGTTTTATTTTTTTTATTGGGAAAACATTAAATAAAACCCTCATGTAGTGTTGTATAAGAAATGATGTATTTTTATCACTATAGAATCACTATATTTAACACACCTTTTGTTTATATTCTCATGATTTCTTTGAAATAATTATGAGAACCATGATCATTTTTTATCTCCACACGTAATGGATATAATCTTCTAAGATATTTTCCAAATAATGATGAGAAAAACAAATACCACCATATCCAGTCTATTCATTTTCTGAAATTTCCTTTTGTGATAACCATTTCTCAATCTGTATCCCATTTTACATCAGACTTAAAAAAAATCTTTCACAAAACATGAAATCCACCAAATAATAATATAATCCATCTCTCCATTTTAAAATTTTATAAAATATCTATGAGTAAAACTTCACCAATTCCACCGATTTTTATAAATCATGGTATAAACCACCATGTAAAAAAATTAAATGTTGACATAGTTTTGGTATTCTAAACTATATTTAACTAATTTATCCCCAAACATCCTCTAATATTATTAGGATATATATTTAATGGCTAAATAAAAATCTTATTGTATTTTAGCCTATATTTTTCACCAAGCATAACATAAAATCACCTAAGAGGACTTACTAAAAATATATCCATTTGTGTTCATCAATTACACTTCTTAATTCATCACATATCTATTAAAACCAACTTATTAAATAAATCATCATATTCCTGATTTCATTATCAACCATTCAATTTTCACCCTCTTTAAGATCACACGAGTAATGATGTTCTTGAGAAATATGATTTGAATGAAATTTTTATCAATGAAACTCTTTATTATCCTTCTTTATTGACACCAATTATCACTCCACTATTTCTCAAGACACCACTTGTCAGTTAAATGATAAAAATATATATTTTATTTCAGAGATATATATATATATAACTATAACCTTGATTTCATTTTCATGTTATCTCCCCTAACTGAAATCCTTGAAGATAAATTATCCCCCTATTGAAAAAATTGGGAAACATTTATGGTCATTTTGGTATATTTCCAATATAAAGATACTTAACATATATCTCCATATGAAGAAATACCCAAAAATAAATTATTTAAAGGTTACAAAGAAGAAAAAATTACTCAGTCAAGCAATAAATGATGGAAAACCATACCTTTCTAGAAACCACCTTATTATACTACATGTTGAATAAAAATAATTGAACAAAAATCAACTTAGGAGATTGGGTTTCCCTTATCAAAACAATTCAAGGGTGTAGAGATGGTTGAACTCCAAAATCTTCCCAATTCTACTTAAAACGTTCTTTATAAAGTGACATTATTAGGATGTCCATAATTTGTATTTAAGTTTTAAGATATTCCAATTTCATGTAACCTTTCTCAACATTCAATTTGATAAGCCAATATTTTAGTCTGACATTATTTTTTCCTAGAATGGGGAACAATATATTTTTAATATTATCACCACTTGCGATAATAAACTAAATTATAGTAATAAATTTCACATAAAATCATACATCGTTTTAGTTCTGCTTCATCAATAAGAGTTTTATGAAATAAGGAGTAATTATATGTATTCAACATCATCAGTGATTAATGAAGTGTAATATTTATTCATGCTAAACCATGAAATAATAAAAAAACTATGATAAAATGTACCCCCAATACAAACTTATTATCACTTTTTGAAGCACACCAATCTGTATATGTATATCCTAAAATTAATATAAAGATATTTCTTTATAAAATATTTTGAAATAAATCATGTTTGTGATATATCTAAGAATTATATTTTTCCCTATCATGTGGATTTATTTGGGATAACATTTATACCACAAAACAAAACAAATAGAAAAATTAGTATTCATTCATTAATCTACTAAGAATAATTCATTTCTAATGATTTTCTTATATATTATAATATTGAATTATTTCCCATTACATATAGACAATGTTACCTAAGTTGCATGTGGTGACATCATAACTTTACTATCTTATATACAAAAATTTTTCCACACCTCTTTAGAGTATTTTTATTCATAAATAAAAGTTCTATTCCTTCCTTATACCACCTGAAATCCAAGGAAAATATAAAATCATGAATCATTGCTATTTAAAACTATTTTTTCATAATTTTGTAACAACAAGTCCATTAATATTAATTAGATACTCTAAATATATTTAATTTTATATGGATAATTACCATTATTATTTGATCATACTCCTAATTAGAATATCAATTATGATTACATCCTCTATGATTGAATCAAGAAATTCTCAATTATTGACTGAGCTTAGAATACATAGATATCAGTGATTAATTCCACCCATATAGTTTCTTCTTTAAGAGATACATTTTGTTTCAATAATCATGAATGAGAAACTGATTTGACTTATCAATGTAAAAATATTCTTTGAAGACTAAATTTTGTGAATCATATTTTTCATCCATTAGGAAAACATAATTTTTTATGCATCTCTATGAAAAAATTTATTATATCCAAATTGGTCAATAGATAAAACAAATTATCAATGTTAATTAATTAACTTTTGGAGTAACCTTTTATTATGAGATATAGTTTTTTTAATCCATATCATTTCTTCAGTCAACTTGTTTTATAAAATTCATCTAATTTATAAAAAAAATTATCCTCTTGACTAACAACATTTTCCTAAGTCTTATTATTCTAAATTTGGTGTTACACAATATTCATAGCCTTGATTTAACTCTCATCCTTAGTAGATCTTTCAAAAAATTTAATCTTTACTTATGAAAATAGTAATTTTTATATGGATTATTCATTATAAATGATTCTATAATAGATTTACAAACCCCAAAAATTATTTTTTAATGATTTTATCCATTCATCTCGACTTTCTAATTATTGAAAAAACTGTTTCATCTCCCTCATCATCGATGTCTTATTCTAAATCTAAAACATACCCTTTTTACCCATAATCTTATAAACAGATCTAATCTATATTCTATACATTTATCTTTATTATTTTGAAACTATTTTCATTATATAATATAATGAAATGTTAACTTTCAATTATTTTTCCATAATGTTTGTTGTATAATTTTTATACCTTTCACTTTGATGAGTGTCTAGTAAAAATTACTTTATCTCCGTGAATTTAAAATTTCAAGTAAATTTTATCTTTATTAATAATAAAATATTTTATTTTAAATATATAAAAGTATTTAAAATATGGATTCATCCCATAACACATTTCATATTGAGTCCTTTGCTTAGTCGAACAAATCCAAATCACTTTTTGAGATATAAAGGGATGCCAAGATTACTTCATTCCAAAACTTTTATGATAATTTTATTTATTTGAACTTCATTTGAGACATGTTATTAATGTTTTAGTTAGTCTTCTAAATTAAATTATTTTATTAAGGAGTTATCAAAAAAAAAATTATAACTCAATTTTTTCTTCTTTTGATAATCCTTCACCTAGATATTTAAATAATTAATTGCATTCTGTTCAATAATTTCAAAATCATTAATACAAGAATATTTTTAACCAATCATGGACAAAGTGTAACACAATTTAACACCATGAACATATGAGTGGACACTACCAACCATTCCCTTTTAATATATTAATTGTCGAGTACAATATAATAATCATTTTATCAATATCCCTTGGTGATATCCAAACAAAAATATCAATGTGAACCAATTCACACAACCTTACTATTTTTTTAATATTTCACCTTATATTTCTTCCAATTGATCATTACATTTTGGAAGAAATTATATGTATGATTAAAATACCATATAAAAATATAGATATCACATGACCATAAATATTTACCAATTCTTCCAAGGATTGTTTGATCAAGTCTCAAACATTTTTATTCCATGACATATTTTCATTTTCCATTTATTTAAATAATAAATATACTTTTCCCCTAGCTAGAGAGTGATTCTTTTTAATGATCATTCCGTTCATAAGGGTTTCACCACCATTTAATTTGATAGAACAATATATCTTGTTAATTTTTATTTTATTCAATAAGTCACACAACTATATTACCCTTATTAAATTTTGATAAAGGTACTCAACCACCAATATATTAGTTTTACTCAAGTCATTTTATAAAATTTTGGTCTTTCAAGAGTTAACAAAATTTAATTATTCATAATTTGTAAAGATTTTTTAAATCATTATTATCATATTATTCTTAAATTATAAGATCATTTTTCCTATTCACAAAGTATGTGTTTCTACCATCATGAACCGAAAACTTAGTTCTATTGATTTTTTAAAAGAATGTTTCACTACTATAGCATTCTGAACCTTTATCTTCTTAATACAAGGATGTTGTTTCATATAATTTTATGGCTTATATTTATATTGTTCATATATAAATTAACGGTATTGTTATTTATTTAAAAATACAAACCTATTTTTAGGTATTTGTCTTGATTAATCTTTGATCTATAATGAGTTACCATCCTGAGTCCCCCATTGAATATTCCTTTATAGTCTTGTTGAGTAATACATGGTTTCATGTATATAACCTTCACACTAAAAATTATAGTCCTAAAAAACAAAACAAGAGTTTTGAATTAGGATTTTTATTCTTTATTTTCCTTGATCCTTGAATTAATTTTTTTCTATGGTTGTTATTATTTGTGTATTCCCCATCTTTCCAGAAAAAAATATCAAATTTGATATATATTCTTGTGTATATTCCTTAGATATCCGTTTGTTTATTCGATCCCTATAAAATAAATAATATTTTTAGGCGTGAGATGTAGAGGATTTAAATCAAATATGATAGCCTTTTTTACTATCAAGGACCACACATACCATCCTTCTTTATAAAATCATTAAATTTATTTAAAATATTATAAAATTATTCTATATCTCTATGACCTTACTTGAAATTTTCTATAGCCCATGTGATCCCAATTCTTAACATCATTCCATAAGTTATTTAATTTTCTTATTTATCTACCATTTTCCTCATCCAAAAAAGGTATCCTTTATTCTTATTGATTCATTTGACCTGTTATTTATATGCATCATTCAAAATATCAGTTACCTTTTCTTATTCTTAGACTTTGAGTTTGCACTAAATAATACTTTCTGAGTTTTAAAAATTCTCAAATTTATGACTTTCCTTGTAGAGAATAAAAAATAAATTTCATATTTTTGGGTATGAATGTAGCGATAAAAATTATATATCACTACATTATAATTTTTTAATTTTTTTCACCACACACATATTTTTTGTACGATCAATATACAACACCAACTTGAGGTATAAAACACTCTCAATTTCCAAACCTTCCCCATGTCTTTCTCCTAAATTATTTGTGTTTCAATGAAAAAAAGCTTCCTCACTAATTTTTTAAAATTCTTCAATTTCTTCCTCTTCTATTTCTTCTAGGTTAATATAATTTTATTAAATGAAGTTTATTTTATTAAATAAAACATATTTTAAACACCCCTTTTCATTAAAATATCAAAAATATTTATTTTTGGGATTCCCATTTCATTTCTAAACTTAGTAAATATTGGGATAGTTAATGAAAAAGTTCTCAACCCTTCTAAATTGAAAGTTTTTGAGTGTAATCTTCATATTTAATTTTCCATTTAACGTTTTAAGATTTTCAGAATGGAATAATATAACCTCACCAACGCATTTTTCTCTTGATTCATCCCCAATTGTAATCATATTCTTTTAATTAAACACCACTTTTCAAGATTACTCTATTTTTATAGGATAATATTCATTCATCCCCATATCATAAGAAAAAGGTTTGATATTCATGTAATAACAAGAGGTAGTTTTTTTTGATATTTTTCTTCAATCACTTAAACAATTTTATTTAAGTGAAATAAAGATATTATCAAGTTAAACTTCATATTTTTAAGATAGTAAAGGGTTTCTATAATTATGTTCACGTCCTACATAGTCAAATTCACTTAAAAAACAATTCATCAATAGATTAATTAAACTATTTACTAAAGTCCTTGTATTTGTTCCAAAATATTTCAATCTTTCATAATCATAATTTTCAATAACATATACAGATATTCAAAAACATTTTCCAATGTAGTTTTGAAGTATTTACACAATATTATGATCATATATATTACATTTGAAATTAAACCAATTATATAATTGATTTTTTTCATCAGTATAAAACTCTTTAAAATTTAGTTTTGTAAGATATAAAATTTATATGTTGACTAAAATACCATAAATTATAGTTGTCTACACGTTTTTTCCAAATGATTAGAAATAGTGTTTTGTGTGATTATTTCCTAGCTAGATGTTATTCCCATTATATATAGAAATTACATTGTGGTTAACTACTACTTATTTATATTAATAAGAGAGATAGACCACTAAAAATAATCCTTCTATTCTAATAACAATTTTTAGTCCCCAAAAAATGTGGACACGTTAAGAGGTGGGGTGAATCATGGTGTTCTAGTTAATATATTTCTTTCATATGATCTTGTTTTATGAATAGTCAAAACCTTACTTGATTCTTAATTGAATATAAAAGTGATAAATCATAATGATACACTAGTTATTTTACATTTGTTTTTTAACTAAACAAGTATATTCACAAGGATTATATACATATATATTTACCGATATAAGAAATTCCATGATGAATGTATGACTTTTAAATAATTTCAAATTAGACTCATTATCCATATTGGTTCAAAACCAATCAAAGAATGTGAAATCACAACTTTATCACTCTATAATTACTCACTACTCATTCAAGTGAACAAAATTTATGTTAACAAATAAAAATATAGATTACACATTTAGTTTTGTAACAATATGATATGCTTTTATCAATAAGAAACTCTTCACAATATCTATTTTTTTATTTTCTTAGTCAAAATCCTCTAATATTTCTAGGACGAATACAATCCATAATTATCTATCTATCTAAAAAAATAACTTTTCCCATTATAGATCTATTCTCATTACAAATATATGTTGTTTCTATAATACTAATAGAAAACATATTTGTTTCCATTATATAAAGTTATCAAATATCTCTGAGTGTGATGGGAAAATTATTCCATTTATCTCACCTAAATTTGTGTCAAAAAACTACCCATTTGAATCTATAATCAACCAATTTTTTTTAGTAATATAAAATTTGAGATATCAACATCACTTAAACCACCATGGGGAGTATATATCCTCCTAAGTAATTTCTTTTATATGGTAAAACCATTTTATCCAAAAAATGACCAATTGATCATATTTATCCACAAAATCAAAAAAAATTCCTTATTTGAATATAGTATCTAGAAGAACCCTGACATATTCGTATGTAAACCAAAACCTTTTGCCACTAATTTTTATCCCAAGACAAAAATCCTAGAAAAATAACAACAAACATAAACTTCTTGTAATTTTCTTGAAATTATGATGAAAACTAAAATCAATTTTGAGATCCTCATAGACTATATAGATTTTCAAAAATAAGATCCAATGTATGATGAGAAAATTTACTACCTCAATAAAAAATTTCAATCATTTTCTAATAACACATTATGTCACACCTATTTTTCAATACACACAAATTTTTTTATCATGATAAAAACACTCATTTACACATCATGATATCCACTATTGAATAATTAAATCTATCTCTTTTATTTATATTCTAAAAAAATAACCATGATGACCAATTCATCCACTCCATCCATTTTTATAAATCATGTTGTAAACTACGATGTAAGAACAATGAAACACAATATAATTTTGGTTTTTCATCCTACCCTAAAATAAAGTTCCTCCAGGATTCCTCTAAGATTCTCATAACGTATATTTAATCATTAACTAGGTAATTAAGATAATTTTATATTATATTTTTCAATAAATACAACCCAAAAACAATAATGAGTTTTTATTGAAATAAATACAATGATAAAAATACCAAAAATATTAGGTTAAATTAGGTTGAATCTTATTCCTTTATAAAGGATGATAAATTTACCATCTTAATTTATTATTTATTAGTTTTTATTTTTAATGGTTGGGCTAAAATACCCTATGTATTCTCTTTATAACTGTCAAATATTTTTTATAAATTTCTCATTAAAATTACCAACCATTTATTAATGGATGAAAATAAAATTAAAAATTGATAGTATATATCTTAAATGGTTAATCTGACTCAATAAGTAAGTAAATTTATATATATATATATATATATATTTAAAATCATTTAATTAAATATAGTTTCCTATTTTTTCAATACTGGTGAATTTAAATCATAAGATTATAATAGTCATATACTCATAGAAGAAATCATATATCAATTTATAAATACAATAATCAATATGAATAAAAAATGAATAGAAAATAGATTTTAATTAAAAATTTTTTGTTTAAAATTTTAATTGATATATAATAAAATTAATAATATATAATATATAACATAGAGAAAACATATTCTCTAACTCAAATTAATAGGTTTAATATAATACATGCCAACCATTGAGAGGTAGTGAATCAATGGTTGGGGTCCAATTAGTGCTTTCTTCCTTGTTTTAAAAACCTAATCTTTCTTAAATTATTTAGTGTATCACAACATAATAAAACGTTCTTGTAATATATAAACTCATAAAAGTAGATGAACACCAGGATTTGTAAGGTTCACCAACTATTTATAAGGGAATAGTCATTGGTGATTGGTATCTGCTAACCCATGTCTCATAGTATTTTTCATATAATAATATGGGAAAAATATAATATTAAGATAGTCGTGGATCCATTAAAACTATAACCACTATAATATTATGTATATCCTTAACACCCCATCCTTAAAATGAAAAAAATATGAATAAGGTAAATAATGAAAACAATCTCATTAATATGATATTATTATCTCATTCGTAATTTTATGTATATTGATTTCATTTAGTGTAAAATGATCACAATTAATAACTTATTAATATATTATTAATTCCTATATATATATCAAAAATATATTCAAACCATCAATATCAATATAACGACCCATCCTAGGGTGTGTTTGTTGATTGATACTGAACTAAACTTGAGTTGGTATAGATATAGAGGTTTTTTTTTTCAATTTGGTGTTTGAATATGAATTTTGAAGGTGAGGGATGGGATTGACATAGTTTTTACAAGATTTATAAATTTTATAGGTAACATGATAGGTTAAAGAGTAGTTTGAGAGGTTGGTGGATAACTGTAAAAGGATACATAAAACATTGAATTTATAATGGGGTAACACTAGAAATTTGGTGAAAAAGGAAGAAGGTTCATAAGCCTAGGAGGCCCACTAGAATTCAAGTGAAAAAAACTACCATTATAGTTGTTATAGTGTAATTTTATTTAAAATTGTAAAAAAATATTATTTTTATATAAAACACATTTCATCCCTCATTTTACCCCATTAATTACTCAGAACCCAATGCTCGAGGCATGTTTGAACTCTACACCACCTTTTCACCTTCTTCTATAATATTATATACTTCATGTTTATTCATTGATCCTTTATAAGTGGAGGGATATTAAAACTAAGAATATCCCACCAAACCCATTTATTCTTGGTTTCCCCATGTTATCACTTACTTCACCCCAAATCCCTATTTTAGGGTTTCTTCTATTCTTATTTGATTTTATGAATTTAATATTGAATCAAAAGATAATTTTGGTTTCATTTTATTTTGATGGTATATTGTACATGGACCCCTATATTTTATCTCAAATTACATATGATTTCATTTGTGTTTTGACTATGAGCATGGGAAACATGTGTCTTTGACCTAGAATTTAACTGAACAGTCTTGGGGTTCTTGTTTGAGGATGAGTAAGGAAGCCTAGGATCTAGTGAGATATGAAAACTTTGTTATATCCAAATTTCAAAATTTTCCATCCCTTATGTCAAGATAAATTTGATATTTAAAAATATAATTATAACCCATAAACCAGGTTCATATCTATATGGGTTTTTAACTGAAATATATTTAATGGGATTGTCTTTGAAAATTATATCTTATGTGATGAGATTCCTATGGTAATTGATTTGGATAGATTGAGTTTATTTGATTATTGTAAACGCATTAGATAGGTAACTTACTCCATTATTCATAATCATTGGTAAAGGGGGTTGTGTAAACATTATTTTCCATTAGTGTAAACCTAATTTAATTTTCTTTTATTCTTACACTACAAAAAATAGAAAAGTAGCTGAAATTATTATTTCCATTTGGTGATGGTTTAAACTGTCAAATTTTTTTCGGTAATGGTTTCTTAAATCCACCAGTAAATTTGGATTCAAAATTCAATTTGTGTTGTTTTTAATAAATTAGAGAGGGTTTTTGTGAAGTTTTATGAATTTTTTTAGCATAAGTTATTTAATTTTTATCACTGGTTTTTCCTCTCAGAAACTAATGAGGAGTTAATAGTGGTTTAAACCACTACTAAATTTAATTATATACAGTAGTGTCCTCAACTGCCACTATACAATGATTTCAAATAATTACAACTAAAAAACTATCATCTCAAGAAAGAAAAAACAAGACCAATATCAAATTATAAACATATATAATTATAAAATCTAATTTATGGTGTATCCAAAGATTATAATTTCATCCATATCAAAATAATTAGTTTTAGATATAAGTTGAAATGAAATAAGAAATATTATAATCTATACATATCTTCCTTTAAAAAAATAAAATATCCAAAGACCTAAACAAAGGGTAGATAAATATGATTAACTAATGAAATAGATAAATTTATTTCAAAAATCATTCTTTTATTTAAATTAAAACCCATGTCTTAAAATCATTCTTTTATTTAAATTTAAATTAGAAGAACAAGAAACCATAAAAATGGAAAAAATACAAAAAAGTAACCAATGTCTTAAACTAGCTTAAAAATTATATAATAAAATAAATAATTTTAATAGATAAATGTAACATAATTAATTTTATATGATAATGAATAAATATCTTTGATAAAGAAAAAAATTATAAAAGAGTATTTTCAATATAATGAATATCATTGGAAAGTAAAATAACAATAGAAATATGGTTACCAAAGAGGAAATCAATATTCAAAAATAAATATGAAATGAATAATATTATATATCATAGGAAATACCATATGTTATAGTGATAAAATATTATACATATTCATGTGGAAATATCTCTTGACCTATTGATGAAGATCCTAACAAATAACTGCCTGAAGTTCTCAAACATTGTCTCAATGGGTATCGCTCCCTATAGCCTATTCTAGTCTTTCATAATAGAATACTTGTCAGAGTCTAATAACGACTAGAATAATAACTATTTCCTAATATCCCACATATATATCCATGTTTTATTTTTAACTATCAAATGGATTTTAGGAAACATATCATAAGTCATATCATAATACCCATAAAACACATTAAAGAATTTTCTCAAACCCACCTCCAATAACCCTTGGAAAAGAACACCCTTTCAATTTTACATAATCATTAAATAGTAATCGATTTCATTTCACAATATTCACAATTAATATAACATAAATACAATTGGTATTAAACCATGATTGTAGCGTATAATTTGAAATGTTGTGGTAAAAGGTGTTTAATAGGACTTTAGATTTAACAAACATTTTCAAAATTTAGTAACCTTTATTATATTTTTTTGAAATCAATCATTCACTATAAATATCAATTAAATCAAATAAAGGAATTAAATTTGACGAAACATGTCCAATATATCTCATATAAGAACAAAATATCATAAAAACACACCAAATGACATGAAAAAATCATTATTTTGTTAACATAAGACCATAAAAATAAAATAAATTGGTTTTGATAAGCATGAAATTCCATCCAAAAAATAGCTTAAATCATTGAAAAAACCTTAAATCCAAAAAATATGTTATTTATAATCATTGAGAAATCAAATCAAAAATTGAAACAATAACTTGTTTAAAAATTCTTAAAAAAGGACCTTTTAGGTATTTTATCATATTTATAGACTATAAATGAAATTTTTCTACATGTGTAAAATATAGAAAGAAATACGAAAACTATTTATATAAAGATTGGAAAACATCAGTAGAATGTAAACCTAATTAACTTCAAAAATATTGGAATATATTAGTTGATATTGAAGAAAAGGTGAGTTTTAGAAAACTAAAGCATCCATCGAATGTCAAATTATAAGAATTGTATAAAAACACCAACCTCAAACCACAATATGGTTTTGCAATAACAATATCATTATATTACTCTTTCATGAGTTTAGTTACACATCACCATCACTGAATCCAATTTCAACCCTCATTACTACCCGATGAACTAAGATCGACACCATCTTTGTCTTCATCTCCACTCCTTTCTATTAGCACTTGTATTAAAATTAGATTGAAAAATAAATAGTCTTGTGTATTTAAATTTAAAGTTAATACTAATAAAAGTTTGTGTACTAAATGATTATGATGTTGTGTGATATACCTTATCTTTAAAACCATCCATTGAGACAATATCCCCAGGTAAACTTCTAGTTATTTTATGATTTAAAACAATTAATACACTCTGTAGAGGAATGAACTTCGCATAATACAAATATTTATGAGTCCCCCATTATTGGATTATTCTTTTATATTCCTAAAATTTTCATTATAATTACATAGACTAAATCTGATGATTTTGGTTTATGGCGTAACTACAAATAAGAGTAGATGCAAATATATTCCCCAATGATTTACCAAATACCTCCGACAGTACTGATCCCAAACCCATACCACAGACGTGACGTAGATGCTCTTTCCCATGGAATTGACCAACTGGATCATCCGGGGAGACTGAGATGGACTACACAGGATTAACATCCCATAATTCTTTTATTTTTACTTATCAATAAAATACCAGTAATATTTATATCAATACATATTAATTAAGTGAAAACTAATAATAAGTAGTTATATTGAAAATGAATTCATACCCTAAATTCTTTTGTAGGATCATTCACTATCTTTGACCAATTTTGTTATAAACATCCAACCAAAGTTATGTTTTGGAGACTTGGTTCCCAAAATTATTAGCCTATATTAAAAAAAGATAATGAAAAAATTTATTATATGAATCATATAATGTTATTTTATAAATATTTAAACTAAGTAAAATATTACCATAGTCGATTTGTTTCTTGAAATTGATTTGAACCCAAAGTGTGGGGGATGATTTCATTAGCTCGACTTAAAAAATTTTATATTTAAACATCCTGTAATAAATGAAATATAATTTAATAGTAATGTATGTAATCTCATCTCTTTATATGTTAAATTAGATTGATATAATATAATATTTTTCAATACCATGTTCTTATCATAGAGATGGTTATCAAAAAACTGCTTCCACTATACTCTAGGTACCCCTTCTAGTACATTATCATACTGCAATTGAGTGGTCAACGATTCATTGATTTCATTCCATATCTTCCCTTTAAAATCATTCAATTTCTTACCCAAAATTTTCATCATCCACTTTCATGTGATAAGATTAGAAACGTTAATGTGGAATAACATCTATAAAAATAAATTCCTTTTTTAAGTATTTGAATTTAATAAACTATTCATATTCAAGTGAGCCAAAATATATTAAAATTATCTTTATTTAGGAATCGAATAGTTCATTCTTCCATGATTTAGGCATATGCCTCCTATTAGAATATGTAATCAGAAGGGTAACCATCTCATCCACCAACCGATCTAGAATCTAGAAGAATAATCCCAGAACATCATTTGTTCGGAACCCATAATAATAAAATTGAAAAACTATCTTCAATATGTTTAAATTACAGAAATATGAACTATTAATATGTGTATCATTAGTAACATTGTTTACACATTTTAATAAAAAATATTATTCATATAAAAAAGTGAAATAACATTATTCACCAGAAAAATTATACATATAACTATCACCCACTAAAATCATCATGATGAAATAGGAGTACCATCTGTTCCCTCGATGTGGAGTCTCTACATACTGAACATATTGAATCTAATGGAAATGTACAGATATTGTTGTGATGAAGGAGGGTGTGTTAAACACTAAATTGATGGACTGATAAATGTTGGTTGGGGGGGGAGGGGTAGACAGAGGGTGTCTCAGATGCTGTATAGAGGGAGTTTGATGGATCATCATGCCTCTATATTGTCAAGGAAATGTAAACTATGAGTTGACTGGGATTAGTAAAAAAATTCTTTCTTGTCATTCCAATCATTTTAAAAAATAACAATAATTTCAAAATATATATTTCAAAAAATTTATACAGATAAAAAAATTTAGAAGAGACTACATTTGAATAGTACTGAAAAACAAAATTTACATAGGTATCATAACGAATGACTACACATACATACACATATAACATTAAATTTTTCTAAATTAAAGAACTCATACATAAAAATATATTTAAATATGAAAATAGTTCCACAGTACTAGAAATTAATAAGATATAACATAGGTAATTTTTAAGTTAATGGATGAATGCATATACTATCATTTTCCCTTCAATAATGTCATTATCCTGATCAATAATTTCCTCATCTAATTCATCCACCCCTTCAAGACTAATATTTTCAATACCATCATGGAAAAAGAGGTCTGTTTCTTTTTTTATTGGATTTAATGTCAGAGGAAAAATCTTTCACTTCATTATCCATATCATACATGTCTATTTGTTTTATATGAATAACTACACTACACCTTTAATCCACATAATATTATACAAAATACACAATTTTTTCTCATGATGAGAGGATATATGAATCTTGTAATTCATGTTAATTGACATCCATTAAATGATAGAGGTTCATACAAGTAAATTTCAAGGAATCTATTTTGATACTCATGGTAAAAGAGACCCACCTTCAATTGAAAAAAATAACTACAAAATAACTATGATAGTTTTTGGATAATATTAGTAAACTTTCCACAGTATTGTAATTTGGAAAATTTAAATATACCACTATTATTTGTTTTTCCAACCTCTTCCAAGTCAACTATATGAAATTTCAATCCATTCACAAAGTAAACATCAAACATTATAGCATGTTTTAGTGCACCTCAAGAAAGAAAACTAAAATATTTATAAAACTAAACCCAAGTATTAGTATTCATGATCTAAAATAGTAATATAAATTATTACATTTACAAAATATATGTTTCAACCTAATATCTGTATTGATTTCAATATTTATGAACTTACATGGCATGAAAACCATTCTAAAATATCTTTATTATTATTTTTATATATTTCTCATTTTTTTCTTGGACTTATCATTCATTTCTTTATCTATATTTTTATTTCCTCAATAAATAGATCTAAAATTTAACTTTTTAGAAGCACATATCTATTTTTCTAAAGTAATTCCATTTCTATCAGTGTAATATTTGATATCCTCCTAACCGATTGACTAATAGTATGAATGATTCTTGATTTCACATGTAGTTAAGGTTCAGTTGATGTGTTATCAACAAATCTGACTCAATGGAATATTTCATCAATATTATCTAAGTATCTAGAACAAAAGATAACCCAATACTCTTTTAAATATCCTTTCAATATTTTTCCTTCAGGATAATATTTATTTTTTACATATGATTTAAAATGAATAAGGTATCTATGAAGTAAAATAAATAAAATATAATTATATATTTAATTAAGTGCCAAGAATTTTTTACTTTATAATAAAAACATATAAAAAAATACATATCAATTTTATACATCTATCGATAATGTATGATACCTCATAATTTAGTTTCCTCGAACCAATGCACAGTTTAATACATTATGACATTAAAAAATGAGGGAGGAAATATCATATATGTTAAAACAAATATCAGTATAAATCAATATTGAAGGTTTTTAGGCTAATCTATTATTTTATTTTTCTCAAATTTTTGTATGAATAATTTAAAAAGTTTTAGAACAATTATAATAACATTTTCAGGTAACAATTTATGCAATGCCAATGGTATTAAATGCTGTAAAAAAATATGTGAATCGTGACTTTTAAATCCATATATCCTATGATGATTTAGGTTAACACAGCTTGAGATGTTACTTTATTACCCAGAAGATATGTTCACGTGTTTTAAACTTCTATAAAATATATCTTCATCCCCATTTTTCATTGAAAAAATTTCTAAAGCATAATTTCTATCCACATATGGCTATAGTTAATTATTTATATACATCATTTTTAAGTCATTCCAAGCATTTATATGGTCCTTTAATTTTCCATTCTCATTAATACATGTGAAGATACAATTTTCACAAAAATATTCTCAATATTTATGACATCAATATTATTATATAACAAATTACATTAAAAATAAATATGTTTAGTGAATATAGTTTTTTCTTCCATTGTAGCTTTATGATTTCAATTAATGATGCACTTAAAAATTGTGTCCTATTAAAATTAAAATGATTCATCTTACTAATTTTTTTTTCAACATTTACAATTTTTTAAAATATATTAGAACATATCAAAAACTTTTTAGGTGGTCTAAAATCAATAAACCATTTAATTTTGACTTATTCAACCGGAATATATGAGATACATCAATAAATATACCATGACACAAGAAGCGCCTTTTTTTCTTAAATGTAGTCTTTCATGATCAAAATAAAATCTAAATATACGATAATCCAAACCTATGTATGTGTTCCATTTAGATATGCTCCCTATTATTGGGAAGTCACTAATGGTCCATATTAGAGAAACATGCATTTTGAGCATTCTTCTAGAAAATTTGTCATATGTCTCAACATCGTTTCTCCATAACTCTGATAATTCTACAATTAGAGGCTATAAGTATACATCAATAACATTTATTGGAATTTATTTTTCTAGGAATAATCCTAAAAATGACAAAATACATTTTTTAATACAGAACCACAAATATTGATTATAAGGGATCAAAACAATTGGCCAAAATAAATAACTAGTACTCAAAGTCCCAAATGGGTTGAATCCATTGATAGCCATTTCGAATCCCACATTAATAAGACCATATAAGAAATATGGAATTAATGAATCAAATATATTCTATGATTTTTAATATCCTGTATGTCACATTAACAATTCATTGTTTTTGTCTATATAATTATGATTCACTAATCAGAGGGTTTTAATGACATGAATAATCATTACAATAGTTGTTTTAAAGGGAACTAATGAAAAAAATTTGAAGGTGTATTCTTTCTATTGTTATTGATAGTATCATGTTTATTATGACTTCCAACATCACATATTGACTTCCATCTAGAAGATGAACATTTTTTCAATCCTACTTTCTTGAATCATCTCCCCTGTAAAGCATTCAATCATTATGAAAACAATGATTTTTTTTATAATTGAGACCATGATTGTTAAAAACAGTTTTCAAATCCTAAAAATAATCAGGGATAATAGCTTCGGTAAAGGATTTAGGTAACAATTACAATATGATGGACATCACCTTATTTTTTATTCTTCATAGGAAATTTCTATTATATAAATTCAACAAAAAATAATGTATTGAATATTTTATATATCCACTATAAATATCTTGATTTCCACTATCAACTAAACGAGGAAACACATTTCTATACTCATTAAAGATCAGTCTTACATTAGTTTCCTTAGAATTAGTAGGTAGATCGAATGATATGTTACAATCTTGATTTGGTTGTCCTATATTCCCAAAAAAACACCTGTCAAGTTACCATTTATTACACCCTTAGATGGTTTTTATGATATGTTTTAATATTGATTATGTTTTCTTGCCAAATTTTTCATTCCATTTTCCATTATCAATGAAGTTGGTAGCTCATACTATTTATTTTGAGAAGTGATAATCTTTTCTATAAAATTCGATTCTCTATGCCAAATCTAACAAAAATATTGAGCATGCAATTTCTTTAAAATCAAGTGTTCATAATATTCATTTCACTTCAACTAACTTCTAAATTTACAATTTGGGCATGGATATATTATTTTCCCTTCAATATATTGAATGGAAATTGAAAAATCTAAAAAATTCCCCCAAGCACTTTTCATTCTAAGGTATGTTCCTCGATAATGTGACCCATTTTTATTCATATATATGACATTGTGCCAAAACATTGTTAATGTAAACTAAAACACCTAAGTACTATTAATTAGGAAAATTAATAAATGAAAGTGAAAAAAAAGAACCCAAGTAGTTATAAGAAGAGTCATATAAGAACTAAAATGTTCGAACTAAAAAAAGGAAAGAAATTATGTATAGTATAATGTAAAATGGAATCAAGAGAAAATCATGCAATTATTAATTTAAAATATGTATAATGGGAGAAAAACCCTAGGGTCACTTAGTACAAATTCGTTTAAACATCAATTTTTGTTTACATTTGTTATTTCTATTTAATTAATGAATTGAAAATGTCATTTATTTTTAAAATTTATGCTGATAATCATACAGACAATAATTTTTGTATCTTGTGGATTATTGAATTTTTAATTTGAAAAATTATTTAATTATATTATAAAATTAAAACGTTTCATTATTTTTACATTGTAAAGATATGTATAATATATTTTTAACAACCTAAATTAATCTATTTGAAAAATTTATTTTTAATTCAAGATAATGATGTGATCTGTATCATTTTTAATTCTAGAAAAATAAGTAATTTAATAATAATAATATTTTTTTTAGTGACCTAAAAAATTGTTGAAATTTTTTTATATTTGATAATGTCATGGGATTTGCCTTAGTTTTGTAAGGCTAATTCCTCAAGTCGTTCCATGTGTTGCATCCATATGAGGCCTTTGTTCCTTATTGCACTACATTCCTTTAACAACACTGATACATATAGTCACATAACAAAACTACATAATACATTATATTAACTCACACATCACATCCTAAACCCTAATAATGAATAGATCAAGTAACATATATACATAAGAAAAATAAAAAAATATATAAATAAAAATTATCCCCTTATGGGATCAAAATTATCTCTGGGAATAACTATAGTCACATTAGGATCAAGAGGGTAACAAAAATTTACAAGAACACTTTTCTTAAAGTGTCAATCCAGATTTCATAACGGTAATAGGAAGTCAAGATGTTTTCAAACCATTTGAAGACCACAATTCAAATTTTCTTTTAAATTAATTTATAAAATCAAACTTTGAAAATGTATTTTAAAATAAAACTATTTCTATAAAATCACTTTAAATGGAAAGGTATCCCCATTTAAATGAAACCAAATGGAGTGGAGATCCCATTTTTCAAAACAAAACCTATCCCTTCTTTAAAGATTTAAATCCTCCATAAGAATTATGGTATCAAAAACATTTAAAAAAAGATCGAAGTTTAAATATCTTCAATTTCTAACAATTTCATCTAAAACAACAAAAAAATTAGATAAAAAATGGAATTGAAATCCCCTTTAAAATATTAATTACTACTATAAAATCCACTGGGGATTTTAAAAACCACTTAGAATGTGACCTTGTTCTATGATAAGTCTCTAAACCATTTGCAACCATTTAAACATAAAAATGGGTTTATTTTAAAAAAATATTATATGAGGAACCATTTTCACAATGTCCACTCGGTTATTTTTACAAAATCATAGCATGCGACGAATCATTAGAAAGAAAAAAAATCTATCTATAAAGACATTATATCATATAATGGGATTAAAAAATTATTCTAAAATCAAAATAAATCTTTTAAGGTATTCCATGAAATTTAAACCATGTATAATAATAGAATTATATATAATTTTCTATGTTATGTCAAGAGGAATCCACTGAAAACTGTAACCTTTGATGGAGAATGCACAATCAATCTAATAAACAACCTCATCTACCTAAAAAAACCAAATATGCAACATTATAACTTCTTATAACCTAAATAAAAACCCAAAAATTAATTTGGGTTTGTACGAGTGAGAAAAATTAAGAGAGGTGGAATGTAAAAAATGGTAGAGAAGAGAAGATAAAGAAAGGATGGATTTCCACTTGAAACATCTTGAAATATAAGGGAGAAGGGGGGAGTTGGGAGAGAATAGGGGCCGAAAATGTTGTATTAGAGGATAAGGTGGGGCTGGTGGTGAGGGAAAGGGTGAGGGATCAAAGGAGAAGGGGGATGTGTGGGGAGAAGGGCCCCTAACATGAATTCATTATGAGAGAAGTGGGTGAGAGGCTAGTGGTGAGGGAGAGGGATTATGATTGAGGGTCTCAGAGGAGGGGGGGGGGGGTGGAGAGAAGGGGTAGAATTGTTTTTTTATGAAATAAAAACATTCAATGGATTTTTTTAGAGACTTCCTAAAATTCATTTAGTTTTTTTAGATGTGGTTTAAGAAACAACCATTAAAACCACCACAAAATTATGAATTTAGTTTAGTGTTAATTAGTTATTTAATGGTTTCCTAGTATGTTTTCATATGGTAAAGTTGGATTTTTTGGTTAAAATAACTTATAATTATTGATATTGTTCCTTATAATAAATATTCCTTACCCATCTAAGATGAGAATGGTCTTTGGGTGTTATTTAGTATTTTCTATGTGGGATTTACTAAAATGGTTTAGTTGTGGGAATGGGAGTTTTAAGGTATATTATTTATATTACAATTAAATTATTACTTGTTGTTGTTATATTATTTCACATTCATATAATCTATAGTATTATTGATTTATAAAGGCCTTATTACATTTCTGTATGCTCCTTGTGAAGGAATAGTTCACTATTTTTATAAACCATCTATGGTCCAAGAGTTTTGTTGGGTGTTGTAATTTCATGAAAGGGTGATCAATTATCATGTGTTGTCTTGTTTTAGACAATGGGAATAAAATTATTAGATAAGATGAAACAAATTTTAAAATAGATTTTATATTTTATGTTCAATTTTATAAAGAATTCATGAAAAATAAATAATCGATTTATGAGTTATATATAATAATTTGTTTTTTATTTATATTATTATCAATAGGATTATATAATGAGTTTTTATATGTTGTGTATGTTCATTATTATTATTTTTCTACATACATTGATATATTATTTTTATGATATACATGTCTTTTATTTCATTTTAAAGAGTTAATTGAGCGTGTTGATATAATTACATTCCTTGGATGTACTTTTTTCTTATATAAGTGTACTCTAAGTGATAAAAAAGGAATATATATGATTGATACTCTTATCCCTATTAAATATATACCAGTAATTTTATATAAGCTTGTGGGGGAACATGTATGGTTATAAATTGTTTGAAGGTAACATTATTTTAATGAAAATTTCCTTTGTGATGTTGATAGAATCTAGGAATACATACCTCAATTTCACATTATATATATATATATATATATATAAATTCAAGGATGAGTGCAAAGGGTAATCTGACTTTGGATTTTTGGGATGGGAAATTGTGTGCCCTAATAATTGTATACACGTTTTCATTCACCTAGGATGTGCCATGGAATTCCTTAAATATTACATTACATTAAATTTGATTTAAATTTATAGCTTGAATTAGGTATTATGATTCACAAGTAAGGGTCCAAGTTGGTATATTGGTTTCTTAGTGTCTCTATAGGAACATGAGAAATCAATTTATGGGATATTTTACAATTTTCATTCAATAAAATGATTTTTTTTATTTTTTAATAGTGTTATTATATGTCTATTTGATATTTGTATTAAAAATTATTTCATTTCATTCATACACTTGAATATGTAAATTAATTTTAGGGACATAGTTGGTAGTGGACTACTGAGTTATATACTCGTAACCTATATATACACATGTGTGCATATGAAAATTTTCATGTTTCAATTCAGCTATAAGTATGTATGTGAGGATAAATTTGTATACATTTATTAAATTAGGTTGAGGTCAGTTAAAGGGTCCAGAATCCATCAGTATGGGGTACAATGGTATCAAACATTTTCATGATGGGATTCATGCATTAGATTCACATATATCCTTTTTTGTATTTTGATATAGTATGTCATGTTATTATTTTAGTTATGGTGTTATGATTTTGATATGTATTATGTCTTAATATAGATAAATTATTTTTGACTATTATATATACATGTCTGATTTATTTGGTGTATAGGTTTGTTATTTTGATGTAGATGCCATTACATTAAATTTTGGGAATGTTTGACATATAGACAATCCATGTAATAGTTTTGGAAGAATATAATTTTGACTTGATTTTCAATTAATACTAGTAAATTGATCCCCAATGATGACATCTAAAACTTAGTTTTAGTAATTAGTCCCTAGTGAATGGGGAATTCACTTTGGGTAGATAAAGTTCTGTTTGGGTCAGTTGAAGATTCAGGTTATGCCATTACAAGTGGAATCAAAGTGTTATTATAATATTATCTAGGATTTAATAAATTAAATATAACAGTGTAAAGATATGACCAGTAACCTATAAAATTATTGATCAAATTATTTATTGTGGAATCTCAAGTTTCTAGTGATATCCTAGTTAGACACTGTTAGTATGAAGTGGTTTTTATTTATGTGTCTTGATTGTGATATGGTGAAACTAAAAAAGTGCCTTAGGTATCATATGTGATCCAATTTGAGTATTTATTTATTATTGGTGCTCAAATTGTATTAGGAGAACTCTATAAAAGTCATTTGATAATTTTTTTTAAAAAAATGGCAAGTATTTACCAGGTTCCACAGCTTTGTATGCTATCCCTCGACATCATGTCATGAAATATATTGATATTTTTCCTACACAATGTGCCTTGTTCTCCCCATACCCCCACCATGTACCCTAGTGAATGTAATTGGGTGCCTAAAGTAGTTAAAAATGGTTATGTAGGATCTTATATCCTCCTAGATATATATGGACCCCAAGCCTCCCACTTTGATAACCAAGTGTAAGAGGAGAAATCCCAACAATATATTAGTGAAAAATGGGGAATTCATTTTTAACTAGGACATCCAAACTTCCCCTCATGTAGTTTTTGATCAAATTAATAGGGAAGATAATTGGATAAGGGTATTTTTGTACTTTGATGATTAAAACCATCTAAGAGACCACTTCTCCAAGGTCATCCCCAATTCCTAAAAAGATGACATTTCTTAATGGTTATCCCTAATAAAATACTGTGTAACATATTAACACCATGTTTTTCCTATAATGGATCCACTACCTATCCTTAGATTCTATATCTAGATACCCATTTACTGAAGTATCAAACTAAGAGTCACTTTTATCCCCCATTTATCTTCAACATTGTTCCTAGGTCTTCACAATTTGATCTATGCATATTTTATCTAATTGGGAACCCAAGTACCCATCTCACTTAGTTGGGTGCACATTCACTAAGTTCACCAAATTAGGGGAACTATTTTCTAATTCTTTAACATAATACTACTGTATTAGTTAATTACATGGATATTCACAATCTAGGTTGAAAATTATAGCTTTATACAGGAAGGTATCCGGTCATCACCGGGTTGAAGATGACATGACCAAGATCAGAATGGAAGGATGGTATGTTGGCCCTTCCTTACAGGGAGTTCTTCTACTAGTCTCGGACTCCCACATAGATTTAAGAACTAATTTTAAATGCTATTCATGTCACAATATACATCTTTACATTAGTTAATTACATCACTTACATGATTGACTATGTGAAAAACTTCATTTGGTGACGATGAGTATATTATTCATATTGGGAATATTAATATTTTACCTCCATCATATTGGACCACAAATTCATCCAAGCCTCTTCACTTGTGGAATTCTACTTTCTTCACCAAAGGCATAAGATGACCATCACATAGTAAATTCCATGCTCATTAAATGAGGCATCCCATACCTATCACACGAGGCCTTCCATTCTCATCACATGAAGAATTCCTTGATCATTATAATTCCCCATCCTAGTAGCTACTTGGTAGTGCACTTACTCAATGCTATATTTGACATCAAGCATACCTCACCATATCCCAAATCTTATTGGATAGCTATAAGGGCCTAATATATTCCATGTGGATACTATTACCAAAAATACGAGTCATAAAATTTCATAAAATAACCAAAAAATATCCATAACATAGATCCATGTATGAATAAATAAATAAATGAAATTCTATACCAAAATATACCATGTTGTCAGAGAGTCACCCAGACACGTGGTCATGATAAAATATTTCAATTTATCACCCACTTGGCCAATCACACATAAATAATAAGAATAAATTAAAATAAAAAACTGTCCCTATTGCTATCCAAGGGCCTCCTCAAAATATATGACACCTATCAATCATCCCCACCATGATCTTCTACATAACTTGTTATCAACATGAAATAAGACATAATATTTTCACTCATACTTGGGTTCCCATGTAGGGTGTGAGAAATAAATCTCACTAAGGTCTCAACATGTTTCCCTTGTATATTCCATCATCTGCATGTATGATTGGTGGAACCTAAATATATCACACAAGAATATGAATATCGACTTCTAACTAGGACACCAAAACACCTGAAAATACTAATATTAATATCATGTTATAATTTTATCATCACTACAAACTGTCATAAATAATTCTCAAACCATATTTGACGACATAGTGTAATTATCACTGAAGCCCTTGATCTACTACGTAAATGAAATAAATATAGTTGTACATCCAAATCCTCAACCCAGTACCCAAATTAATAGGTAATGATCTTGGATTAACACTTAAAACCACTATATTATCACTCAATGTAGGATACGTCCTCCATGTCTCGACTCATACTTAAACCATTTCTCTCACACAGGGTGGTTCACTTTCACGATAAAATCATTCTCACTCAATGATAGTTCAACAACAGACCCAAGCCATTGAAGAAAAGTTACATCATTAAAATACGGCCTATATATATCCCAAACAATTCATCTAATTTTATATTACTCATGGTGGGACTAGGCCTTATGATCACTCTCCCTTAACAGACCTGTCGCTTATCATAAAAACATGCTACACAGGTAGGGAACACTACCCCTCATACAAACTCACTACCTTGTCACCAAAAAACTACTACTCAGGCCTATCTCCATACCTCAAACCATATATGACCGTTACCATATAGGTTTCCACTAGGTCCTCCAAACCTATCGGATCTTTTCTTGTTAACAAAATCTAAATTCTTCCACCCATCTGTGGTCTCATATTCAATTGGCTCCCATTGACCCAGAACTCATGGTGTAGGTCCACATACTAATCTAAAACCCACTTCACAGAACTTACTTGGGTCTCATTTCAAATCACTCTCAAAAGAGACCTCAAGATAATTACATAGAGGAAAACCCTCTTCATCACACCCCATCTTGTCCAAAAGAACTCACTCTCCATAGAATTCTCACTGAGTCTCAGAACACCCTTAAGAGGATGTAACTTTTTATGTGTGATACATGTGGACTGCCCTACATCCCCACCATTATTAATTCCCTCATAATATCCCAACTAACCCAATAAAAATATTCTAGGATACCCATATCACTAATCGTACATTGAGGGAAAAAAATTATTTCATTAAATGACCAAAAATCTCACACCTTAGTGACATAGTCTTCATGTGATCCTAAAATAACCTAAAGTGATTAAGAGAACTTTTCCAACATCTTGGAAGATTATAACCACCCTGAAACTTTTACTCGGTCACACACGGTCCCTAAATCCTATACCTAAACCCATACCACATGTAAAAGGGCAGAAATAATGTATAAAAATGCAAATGATCTTATATTATAGTGACCACCTACCACAAAAATGGATATTTCATTCACACCATCCTCCATCATACCTCAATAAATCCCTTCCATTCCTCTTACAATCTCATAATGCCACTCGAGATCCTATATCATTCTATAAAACATAAATAAATAATTATAAAAATTAAAATTTATTAATTAATATAAACTAAAGATAATTAATGGATGGAAACTCACCATTTATCTATATTGCACTAAAAGTGATTCCAATGGAATGTAATCAACCTAAAAGGACCTCCTCTAAATAAGAAATATGAAATCGTTATCATTATTTCCAAATTCCATTGTGAAACCATATAATCTATCCAAAACCCTATCATGGTTCATTTAAAATCATAGGGATACAATAAAAACAAAAATTAAAGGGATGGAAAAGAAGAACACCCTTTTTAACCTTATCATATCGAAAAAAAACAATCCCCAACATGTGGGATCAAATGGGAGGAGAATAGGGGGAAAATCATAGAATAACCCTCCATGAATAACCTATATACCATAAAGATAAAGGGGAGTCAACTGGTAAATTACTATATCCCCCACTAAAAAAAGGGAAAGGGTAGTTATATGTCATGGATTAGGGATCAATGACGTATCCCTACTATTTGTATCCCATCTAATGACACCCATCCTATGATATAACCCTTAAATGTTGAAGCATATTTCTCCTCACTAGTCACATCTTCAAAGCGGAATTAATGATGTAGTTCATCCAACCCCCAGAAGGTTGTTCCAACCCCACAAACCCTTCCCTATTCTATGACATGACCCCTCAAGGCTATGTTGTGGACTTCATGATAAGGATATGGAAAAGTTGTGGAATAGGCCCTAGGACACAACATAACCAACAGTTAAGGGAAATGAAACTATAACATAAGGAATTACATCTCTGATAGTGTGTCTACTAAGGATACACCATATGAAACCCTATTTTAGGATCCCCACCCTCACCATAGATTGTAGCTGCAACATGGTGTTCTCCCCTAAACCACCACCATAGAGTATACCCTAGGGTTTTAGCATGTTACCCAATAATTTACTTATTGGAAGATACACATACATGTACATAATAGTGTATCCCCTCAAGTTGTGGTGGTGTCTTTACCTCATAGACACTAACCACACTGTAATGCCCTAGTATGTGGCATGTTCTATAGGATCAGCTAAAATATTATCTAAGGGTCATATCTACCCTTATGTGATGTCCAACAGAGCACTCAAAATGCCAACTGAGCTCCATTCTATGTACTAAAAGATCTCCTTGAGATGTTCAAATTATTGGATTTCCAATTCGAGTCCCACATCACAAAACAACCCCTACTCAAGACCAACAATTCAAACATTCACAAAAAATATGAAGACCTAAAATTCTAGGGGGTAGGGGTGTTATAAACTCCCCAATATAACTCTGATCATCCAAGATAATCCTCAGTAGTTCTCCAATCAATAAACCTGAACTAACTAAAATTTCAATTCACCTAGAACTTTATGTGTTCTACTCAATAATGACACACTTTCACTATGAGAATCAAACCACTAGAGTTCACTATTAACTAGAATCCATGCCATAATATATCAACTAACTCCAACATGAAAATGAATTTCTAATTCACCCATATACCCCGATACACTATTACATCATCAATTGATTTCATCCCTGATCTCATAGTTCTCTCCACCATAATACTCCAACTCAAAAAGTCTAAATCTGAGCCATGACGTACCCCACTACAGGAACTGAATACCCAAAAGACACTTATAAGGGTCTAAATACACACTTTAAGGTATTTAAACTACAAAACTCCTCGAATCATGGGGGAATCATGATATTTGATAATTCCCACACTAACGTTTAAACACTATTTTTGGTGTAATTCAAATGTTATATCCTCAGAAAACTACCCCAACATTCATTCTCTCACCCCAAGAATCAACACACCATTGATCTAAATTACTCTCGTATAAAATCAAATCTACCCCAAGACAGATTCCAACACATTGAATCCACATGATAATATATATGTTTTTCAAATATAGTATTCCCTAAAAGACTAGATATCTATTAATCTTATCTCACACTTGTATCCAATATCCACCATGAATGATTCATTGTTCCTAAATCGGGGATTATACTCATCGTTTCTCCACCAAACCAACCAATAATTTCCAAGACCCATTCTATGTCCATTACTTAATGCAATTTATGAACATGGAAGAATCACACACACATAAGAACCATCAAAAAACACTAAATCACTTGTTCTAGGCTCACTAAAAATGACATCCTCATTATTCAAAGTCCAATAACAGGGTGGAAGAAATCATTCGATAGTCAATGGTGTTATCCCCACCATATAGATTCCCTCACACCACTCCTTGAGCATCGACTCAAATAGGTCACATCACCAAATTATTATCACTCCTCCTGATCCATGAACACCCATACCTGTAAACCCCTTCAAAAGACTAAAACCCTAAAACATCATGTCTGTATGTATCTTAGCACCACAATATTTCCAAAACATTGAGCAGGTTTACCCACAACCTAAACTTTTCTCAATGGACTTTTAGATGACCCATTCAATAAACCCAAGACAAATAAGAACCACGAGTACCCAATACACACTTTCCCTCACACACTAAGGATTTTCCAGAAAAACTGCTCCATACCCACTCTCCTCCTTGGGAAGAGTGATTGAGAACCCTCTCATATGTTTTTTCATATGATCACACTCTTCCTTATCCAAAACCAATGGGTGCAATTTCCTATATAACCTGATCACACACCCATACCTACACTCCCATGAGTCGTGTCCCACCTAACATGACTCAAACACCTTGCCTACTGACCATGAACTTCTAACATGTCAATATTATCTCATAGAATATGAAATCTCACTCATGTCAAGCATAACAACCTGATAAACCACAACATGGGAATGCATCCAAAACCCTAAGAATTTACCCACACTCCTACTATTCCATCCAAATGAACATAAAAAACAATAGGTATAGGTATCTAACTAATCCTACTTGCAAAACTAAACCTCTACACAAGAATAACTCATAATTATTCACATCCTAAAGCCTTAGGCATCCACATAACCTTCCACAACCCTACTAGGGGTCACACATAACTATCTAATTCAGTTAATTAGAGTTCCACTAAGAAGATATATGGGAAAACACCATATAGGTTATTATTGTAACAATAAGTAACAAAAAATGTATCATTTATAAAATATGTGTCAAACTTTAGATTGTTCATTATAGCCAAAATTCCTCCACCGAATTGTTATAGGTCTCTATATGTACATTACACGAAGGAACCAAAGATCCATCACTAAATTACATCTTATTCTAGGATTTACAATACCTTTTATTAGAACAAATACCATGGTTCAAATAAGTAGATTTTAAACAATAAGTTATATGAGAAAACATCGTATAAGTTATTTTTGCAACATTAAAAAACTGAACCTCTCATAACTAATTATAATAAAACACAAGTATTCATATGACATATGAGTACTAAATTCTAAATAAAATGCATGAACACATCCTCTTACTAATTTTATGTGATCGCAAAACATAGAAAAAAATCTGATAAATAAATCATTTTTAACAAACACCATAATCATAATGGTGAAAACAAAAACAAGAAATCAAATCAACCTGGTAATAATGTCTACCCAATAGAAATGCATTCATGAATATGTAATCTAAGTCACATCAAAATATTTTACAAATTCTGAAAACAAATATCTACCGCGTCCCTAATTTGTATGATAGGAAAAAAAATCTTTGATACAAATTTTTAATTCCCTGGTCTGAAATCCACTCGGCAGTGCCATGATCCAATGTGTTATGAGACCTCAAGAAATCATCCCCATATAAAAAATGTTGTTGACTAGTGGAGAGGGAATAATTTATTCCATTGGGAGGCTATTACCTAAAATTAGAGTAATAAACATTTGAAAAAAATACAATCATAACACACATCATAGTATGGAGAAATAAATTAACCCAAAGATATATAAAAATATACCATACTATCATATAGGTAGATATACACATGATTATGCTAACATACATTAACTGATTTCCCCCATGGGCCTCATCCCAATCCCTGATGCCCATTAATTAGCTCTAACCCAATATGCAGCACAATATATTCTCAACATAAAATAAAATATAAAGTCTACATAAACTGCAGCGTTCTCATCAAGGGAGTTAGAAATCCATTTATATTGGGTCATACAATGTTTCCCTAGTATACTCTCTCATATATGTGTATTAAAAAAGGAATATAAATGTTATAAAAGCTCATAAAAATTATGTGACAACCAGGAAACTATGAAACCTAACCATACCTTCTTTGAAATCATATTGGAATCCCATCGTTTCCTCATTCTATGGTACCCAATACCAAGACCATAGAAGAAGACTCAGAATACATGTTGTTTAATCCCACAATTGTTAGAATAGATGATTATCATTAACTCATGTCATGACTCGCACAATTATATTTTCAGCCGAAAACCATCACGAAGCCAGTTGGCCGGAAGTAGGGTGTGTTGGGTGCGTCACGAATGACATGTTGTTAATGGATAAGTCGATGAAGGATTTGTCCCTTCCATATTTATGGAAGTAGATATCTTGGGTATTTTTATTGAAATAGAACTGTTGCCCAAATTCCATGGCCATGGTGTAACGATGAGTTTATTTTTGGAAGTCAAAGAATGCAAGATCAAGAATATATGTTTATGACACTGCCAAGAAACCTTCTTGATGAGATATTGAGACAAAGGGATTAAATTACATGGTAAGAATTCGTATGAGATGACACATAAATGCGGCATCAACTTCTTTATCTTAGGTTCCTTGACTTGTTGCTATACAGTAATCTTGGACTTTAGGCAAGCCCGCCTAATGCCAATGAGAAAGAGGCCTAGGGGGTCACACACTAAGTGTATCCAAGTATCTCAAATAGAATAATGAATATTCCGGTGTGTGGTTTAATAATTATTCGAGGAATCCTAAATTTTTTTAATGATGGAGGATAAATAAAATTAATACAAGTACATGTTGTGTATAAATGATTACATTCCGTGTAGTTTTCAATTTTGAAAGGGAATGAAAAACAAGTACACGCTATGTATTAATGATTACACGCTGTATAGTTTTCCTTTTGGAAAACAAGTACACGTCGTGTATTTATGATTACATTCTGTGTAGTTTTTCCAGTCATGATTTTTGGAAAATAAAATTGTTTTATTAAATGATATTTATTATAATTAGTGTGGGAACATGTCAAGGAATGAATGATTCGACATGGGGGTTTTCAATAAGTGTAAATGAAATAAATAAAATGTGGAATGCGTTTATTTATTGTCATAACTCTATAACCTCAAACCCGATTATAAATATCCTCACAACCCCAACACTTTTCCCTAATCGTTGTGCACAACAATTTTGGAGAATTCTCTCAAGACTGAGATAACTCCTTCCTCTAAGAACTATCTCAAGATCGAGAGAGATCCTCCTCCATAGGATCAAGAGGATCTAAGGCGGGAAACACAAGCAAAGGTTTCTCCATGCTATAACCTAGAGAATACTTTGGTGATGTCTAGAGATACGCGGTGCACATGTGGATCACCGCTAGAGGAAGTCTATCCATGGATTATACGATACAATGATGAATCACCTCGGAACGTGATCAGGAATATCAATGAAGAAAGAATGCCATAAAAGGTACTTTTTTTCAATTAATTAAATTAATTATAATCAACCTATGACAACCCATTTTTTTTGGTTCCGAGACAATTCTTCTTCTTTGTATATTTTTTTGATTCGATCCGTGGAGTCTAGAATTTATCATCATATTGATCCCAGATTGATCATTGCTAATGAAAAAAAGACAAGTGGGAACATCCACCCACAAGCTTCTACTGCACATGGAACCATCAATTGGTATCAGAGCAAGGTTACAATGTTGATTATAGTTATTTAATTTTCATTGATAATCTACTCATTTATATTTGATTCAATTCGAGATAAATCATTCTATAAAACTGAATGAATGAGATCTGTTCTTCCTCCTTCATTTCTCGATTCAAATATCAGAAATGACCTTTTAATTTTGATTTTGATTAAAATAAAAATGTGGAAATCAACCAGAGGATCTGCTCTTTCTGTCTATACAATACAAGAATACACGGCCTGAAGTGAAAACTACACGCCCTGTACTTCGGTTCAACGAACCAGTACTGGTCCGCCAAACCACGTCGTGTGAATTTAGCATGCCTAAGTATTTATTACACTGTATTCAACAAAACTAAAAAACACACGGAAACTGAAATACATGATGTGTATGTTGGATTAACATACCGTGTAGTCCGATCCAGCCCAGGTGAAACTGTGTACAAGGAGAAGCCGCGTACCGCGTACGTGGGATTTCCAGGGCCGATAACGACTTTACAAGGAAGTAAACACTGTATTAGATTAATCTACATGCCATGTACTCCAAAAATTACAAATTACAAAAAACACACAAATCCCCCAGCATGTACTTTGGATAAATGGTGAAAACAAATACACACCCTGTAAATATAGCCTACACACCAGGTACTTTCCAGAAATGGAATTTCACCAAGTTTCCTCCAAAAGTACAAAGACACCGTACAAGGATTATGGATGAGAATAATCTCAAGGAAATTTAGAAAGGAATTTAAGATAAATAATTGAAAAATTATAACATCATAATTAATTGAATTCAAGTGCGACTTATCTTAAATAATAGAACGATTAAAAGAATTTGAATTCTAAATATGTGTAAATGTCATAGCATGCTATGGATGATCATGAGGTAGACCAAAGACCATTTTTGATTGTATGGTTTCATTTAAAAGTATTTAAATTCATTGTCTTGCGATATTTCTTCCAATAAAATGTAGGGCCTACATGCCCATAGTTTTTTTAATGTAAACCCCATGTAATGGAGGATCTCCCAAGTCAGAGGAGATGGTTCAAAATATGAAGCTGAGGTGAAACAAACACATGTAGATACAAAGGTGGACATGTGGGAGCTATAAAACATGAACCATCAGGTTCAAGGTGTTTTCCCTAGGTTAGGGTTATCTTATCAAAACCTCTAGATAAGCTAACCAATAGAAGATCCTGATCATGCCATATTATTTTATTTCTGTCTGATTTCATGGTTTATTTATTATGTATGTGTTATCGTGATTACATAATTAATGAAATATACAAGAATTAAAATATGGAATAAACTAAAAAATGGACTATGCGTAAACATTATCAGAACTTGGTTAATCACTTAAGCAAGAATCACTTAATATTAATAGGCATGTGATAATGCTAAACTATGCATAAATGATTAAAATCCATCAAATACCATATTAAGTCAGACCAGGCCTTCTTTTACTTGATTAAGGGAAAGACTCAATAAGAATATGGGTTTGACCAACCCTTATTGGGACACTTACTTTTATAAAGGAAGATCTTATGAATGTTTTGGGTTTACTTAAAAATTTTAAATCAAGAGGAGTATCCCTTACAAGACTTATTGTAAAATGGAGGAAATCATTGAGGAAATAGAAGTCTAGATTTTAGGATTAGAGGGTCCACTCAACAGATCAAGGAACAGTAAGCTCACAGTTGGCAAAGACCTTCTTGCCTAAATACATTTAAATAGCATGACCAATCCTTGTTGGGGTTATGCAAAGGGAAATATGGATCCTTTCCACTAGAATGTCATAGAAACTAGAAATTTTGTGTTTAATGTTGAGGGCTATTAGGACTTGATAAAATAGTGGGATAATTAATAAATTCATTTATTATTTTTCATAGAATGTAATGAAAAGGTACTGATAAATATGATATTTTAATTTGTAGAATCAATATGAAAAACTCGTCAACCACATTTTCTCTATGATCAATTTTGGATAAAGTCAATATCCTCACCAATAGTAACTTTCAGGAATGGTTTAGGCACCTTCAGGTTATCATATGCCATGAATGAAAGTTTTACGTGTTGGATTCCTCACGTTTTGATTCGCCCTCCCAAGGGGTGAGTGATGAAGATTTCTTGGTCTACGATCAACATTTTAAGGATGCACTCGACGTTCAATGTTTGATTCTATCATCAAAGTCTAGTGATATCATGATGTCTCATGAAGACATGGATGATTATAGCATGCTCTAGAACCTCCTTGGTCTATACTAGGAGAGAGAAATATAGGAAAGGTTTGAGATCTCCAAGGCTCTATTCTAGATCATGCTTGGAGAGGGTTCCCCAGCTAGGCCTCATGTAGTCAAGCTCATTGGCTACATTGAGTGCTTGGAGGTTCTAGGATTTAAACTCCCAGAATAACTGGGTATCGATCTCATTCTTGCACCAATCCCCCAGAGCTTATCTATCTTTATTGTAAATTTCAACATGAACAACATGGAGAAGTCTCTATCTGATCTCCTTATCCACATTCTCCAAGTGGACAATGATATGAAGCATGAAAAGCCTTCTGTCCTTATGGTGAATAAAAAGAACGGAAAGGCGAACAACTTTAAGGGAAAATCTTCTTCAAGGCCTTACAAGAAAAGGAAGATCAAAGGGGAGGCAAGAGAATAGGAGGCTATTTATTTCTCTTGTGGCAAGAAGGGACACTGGAAGAAAAACAACACCCAGCCAAGGAAGCAAGGGGAAGCTTCAAGTGCATTTGTTATCGAATGAAATATATCTATTTCTACCAATTGTGAATTAGATACTACTTGTGGTTCTCACATCTGTATCCAAATACATAAACCAAGTAGATCCATAAATATTGACCAAGGTGAGGTGGATCTTCGAGTAGCTAATGGAGAAAGACTCGATGTTGTAGCTGTCAAAGATTACCACCTCACATTGCCTACTAGGATGGTATTGGTATTAAAAGGATGTTATTATGTACCCTATATAACCAAAAACATTATTTCAGTATCCAGATTAGATACTGATGGATTCATCTTCAAGTTTGGAAATTAATGTTGTTACATTTATAAAGATAACATTTGTTTTGGTATGGAACATTTATATAATGGCCTTTATGTGTTAGACTACACAAACCAAGTAATAGAAATCGATGAAAAAGTTAATTCACATGAATCATACCACACCAAACATTGGCATCACCTGCTAGGTCATGTCAATGATAAACGTTTGACAAAATTACATCAAGATGGGTATTTAGATTCTTTCGAACTAAAACCACTTGGTGTTTGTCACGCGTGTCTACAAGGAAAAATTACAAAAGACACATTTAGTGGTAAAGGTAAAAGGGCTAAAGAGATTTTAGAATTAGTTCCCACAGATGCGTGTGGACTATTTCTAGTTGAAGCAAGGGGTGGGTTCATGTACTTCATAACTTTTACTAATGATTTTATTAGATATGGATATATTTACTTAATGAGGTATAAGTCATATTCTTTTGATCAGTTCAAAGAATACAAGAACGAAGTTGAGAACCAGCATGGAAAGAAGATTAAGAAACACTTCTCATGCAGAGGAGGAGAATATCTCAATCAAGACATCATTGATTACTTACGGGGTTTGGGATTCTATCTCAACTTACTCCCCCTTACAGGCCTCAGTGGAATGGTGTATGTGAAAGGAGGAACCGCATCATGTTGGACATGGTGAGATCAATGATGAGTCATGCGAGTCTTCCATTATCCTTTTGGGGATATGAATTAAAAACAGAAACATGCATACTAAACCAAGTACCAACTAAATCGATAAATGGTATTCCATATGAGTTATGGAGTGGACGCAAAGCCATGTTATCGAATTTACATGTGTGGGGTAGAGAAGCATTTATTAAGGCCTCTTTAGGTAACAAACTTGCATCATGAGGTATAAAGTGTATCTTTATAGGATATCCCAAAGAAACAAGGGGATATTACCTATACAACTCCTCAGATAAAAAGGTTACAGTGGAAAGACACTCAATATTCCTTGAGAGGGAGCACATATCCAAAAGAGATAGTGGGAGGAAGATATACTTTGATGAAGTCGAGGCTCAAGATACACCAGAGTTGGTATAAGAACAGATTCCACAAAGCCCCATGGAAGAACAATCTATTCCAGAGACACAAGAACTGCATAGGATCAAGAGAGAGGTGAGAGAACCAGAACGATATGATTTTCATGTCATAGATGATGGCGACTCATTATTGGTTTACAATGATGATCCTCTTACCTACAAGGAAGCAGTTAAAGGCACAGACGTTTCCAAGTGGCCATAAGCCATGAATTCTGAAATGGATCCCATGTACCAAAACCTAGTCTAGATTTTGGTAGATCCTTTAGTTTATGTAAAGCCCATTGGTAATAAATATGTATTCAAGAAGAAACAGGACATGGAGGTACAATTCAGCACCTATAAGGCACGACTGGTTGGAAAATGTTTTAGAGAGCTTCAAGGAATTGACTATGATGAAACCTTTTCACCGGTTGCAATGATGAAATCCATCAGAATCCTATTGGCCATTTCCGCTTACCATGACTATGAAATTTGGAAAATGGATGTGAAAACAACATTCCTAAATGTGAACCTACAGAAAGATGTCTACATTGCACAACCTGAAGGGTTTGTGACTCCAAAGGATGCCAACAAGTAATGAAAGATGCCGAAATCCATTTATGGATTAAATAAATCCTCAAGGTCATGGAACATTTGTTTTGATGAAGCTGTAAAGGAATTTGGATTTTTTAATAACGAATGTGATCCTTATGTATACAAAAAGATTAATGGAAGTGCAGTCGTTTTACTAATAGTATATGTTGATGACATATTACTAATTGGAAATGAAGTCCCTGTCTTATAGTCAATTAAGGAATGGTTGGATAAATGATTCTCTATGAAAGACTTTGGAAAGGTAGCATATGTTTTTGGGATCAAGATCCATCGTGATAGATCCAAAAAAATGATGGCCCTGAGTCAAAGTACATACATAGACAAGATACTGAAGAGATTCAGTATGGAACAAACCAAGAGGGGATGTTTCCAGTGTCACATGGAATTCATCTTTCCAAGAAAATGTGTCCTCAGACACACGAGGAAAGAAAGAAAATGGAAAGGATCCCTTAAGCATCTATGATTGGGTTATACATGTATTCTATGATATGTAGAAAGCTAGATGTTTCATACCCATTAAGTGCGGTAGGAATATATCATGCTGATCTAGGAGACTGCCATTAGATGGATGTCAAGACTATCCTTAAGTATCTGAGGCATACTAAGGATATGTTCCTCATTTATGGAGGATATGAGGAACTTGTCATCAGAGGACATGTAGATGCTAGTTTCAAGACTGATCAAGATGACATGAAGTCGCGGACTGGGTACATCTTCTGTTTGAATGGAGGTGTAGTGAGTTGTAAGAGCTCAAAGAAGGTGTGGTCATAGATTCTACAGCAGAGTCCGAGTATATCGCAACTTCTGAGGTAGCTAACGAAGCAGTATGGATGTGAAGCTTCATCCAAGATATGTATGTTATACCTAACAATAAAGATACTATCACACTCTATTTTGATAATACTGCAGCGGTGACACTTAAAAAAGAACCTAGGTCACATCAGTGGACAAAGCACATAATTCAGAAGTATCATCTCTTGAGGGATTTTTCTCAAAGAGGTGAGGTTACAGCAAGAAGTATTTCCATAGAAGAAAACGTGGTAGACCCCATTACTAAAGCCTTGAATTAGCAAAAACATGATCATCAAGTGAGGTCTAATGGACTAAAAGTCGCAGGAAGTTGGCTCTAGTCCAAGTGGGAGTTTGTTAAAGTAGGTGTCTTGAGAACCAACTATTTGTACATTGATTATGTGATTGAACACTTATTATATATTGTTCATTGTTTTGCATGAATATAATATAATAATGTTCTGAAATATTTGTTGCATTAATAAGGTCATAGAAGATCCCCTCTATGATGAGAACATTGAAATTATATATCAATATTCTAAAGTAAAGTTCTACAGTTGGATGACATACTGTGATAGGATACATAGTATACAGACCATCATGTGTGAGTAATCATAAGAAGACGAGAATCTCTCTCATAGAGTTCGCACTTGGTAATCTCCAAGATGGGAGATTATGAGAACAGACCCGCCGGTATCAATTCCATATGTTTTGGTGTCATCAAACATTGCTATCTACGAGCGTGTGTAATGGTACCGAGAATGTAATATTATCATTAACTCATGTCATGACTTGTGCACTTAGATTTGCTGAAGAAAACCATCATGAATATAGTTGGTAGGAAGTAGGGTACGTTGGGTGCGTCACGAATGAAATTTTGCTAATGGATAAGTCGATGAAGGATTTGTTCCTTCCATATTTATGGAAGTAGATATCTCGGTACATTTGATTGAAATAGAACTATTGCCCAAATTCCATGGCCATGGTGTAATGACGAGTTTATTTTGGGAAGTCAAAGAATGACAGATAAAGAATATAAGTTTATGACACTTCCATGAAACCTTCTTGATGAGATATTGAGACAAAGGGGTTAAATTATATGGTAAGCATTCATATGAGGTGAGACATCAATGCCGTGTCAACTTCTTTCTCTTGGGCTCCTTGACCCATTGCTAGATAGTAATGTTGGACTTAAGGAAACCCCACCTAATGCCAATGAGAAAGAGGCCTAGAGGGTCACATACTAAGTGTATCCAAGTATCTCAAGTAGAATAATGATTATTCCAGTATATTTTTTAATAATTATTCAACGAAGCCTATATAGTTTTAATGATAGAGGAATAATAAAATGAAAACATGTACATGTCATGTATAAATGATTACATGCTGTGTAGTTTTCAATTTTGAAAGGTAATGAAAAAAAAGTACATGCCATGTATTAATGATTACATTCCATGTAGATTTACTTTTGAAAAAAAAGTACACGCCGTGTATTTATGATTACATACCGTGTAGTTTTTCCAGTCAGGATTTTGAAGAAGTAATATTGTTTTATTAAATGATATTTATTATAATCAGTATGGGAACAAGTCAAGGAATTAATGATTCAACATGGGGGTTTTTAATAAGATTTAATGGAATAAATAGAACAAGTAACACATTTATTTATTGTCATAACTCTATAAACTCAAACCCAATTATAAATATCCTCACAACCCTACCACTTTTCCCTAATCGTTGTGCACAACAATTCTAGAGAATTATATCAAGACCTAAATAACTCCTACCTCCACGAACGCTCTGAATACTGAGAGAGATCCTCCTCTATCGGATCAAGACGATCTAAGACGAACAATAAGATCAATGGTATCTCCATTCTAGCACTCGAAGAATCCTTTGGTGACGTCTAGAGATATGTGGTGCACGTATAGATCACCATTAGAGGAAGTCTATCCTAGTCTTCTATGATTCAATGACAAATCACATCATAACGGGATTAGAAATATCAACTAAGAAAGAACGCCATAAAAGGTACTTCTTGTAAATTAATTAAATTAATTATAATCAACTTGTGACGATCCAATTTTGTGGTTCCAGGACTATTCTTCTTATTTATCTATTTATGTGATTTGATCTGTGGAGTCTTGAATTTATCGTCGTCTTGATCCTAGATTGATCATTTCTAATGAAAAAAAGCCAAGTGGGAACATCCACCCACAAGCTTCCGCTGCGCCCGGAACCATCAGTTCTAAGGGAGGGAGAGGGAACTTGGGGGATGTACATGGAGGTAGGAAACTAAATGGGGAAGAATAGGGCAGATTCGTGTTTATTCCAGAAGGGAAATATGTGAATTAAAAACGATTTTAAATGACATGTCCACCCTTACACAGTTTAGTAAACTGTGTGGCCAAATCATGTGACTTGTTATGGGCACCCAACAACCTTCCATTATCCTCTAATTTTAGGGGGGTCCAAAGGGGAAAACAATGGGAAATGGTAGGCTAGGGATAGGGGAGAAAATGTTCCTAATGAAACCATATTTTTCACCTGAAAACGCTTCAAACTCAAGGGTACAAACCACCTCAACAACTTACACCAAAAGTGGTGCCACTAGGAGTGTCACTAATCCAACACCAAAACACCACAACCTCACACCATCCCATTGATAAAATAATATTCCAAATACCATTCATTAACCCCAAGACTATGGTCATAGATTAGTAACATAAGAGGCATCAAAATTTTAAACTCAGAGAACCTGGAAGCCAAGAGAAAGTGAAGAACCAAAAAAGGGTTTGAAACAAAGCATGGAATTGAAAATATGAGTGTGAAAATTCCCCCCAACATAAATATTTCATCCTCTATAAATCCACGAAAATGATACAATCAAAACCCAAACCCAACCAAGAATCCAATATGTACTCCCTTATCGAGCTTCCATCCACCCCGAAAGGCCAAAACACCTCTAGTGATCAATTAAGAAATAGATACCCCAACAAACCAAAACAGAAACCACTTTCATGGAACTATTAATCACATTTAGACATTATCCCAAAATAAAACTCCTTAAACTCTATCCAAACAAGACTCATGAAATTTATCCAAATGAACAACAACAATGAACAAGGTCACACTTACCTTTCTTTAACTAAATCATTGGGCACTCTCCAATCCCATAATTTACCCAAGGAAGATGTTGGTAGTAAGATAACTGCAAAATATACTACCTACTTACAAGCCAAGAATAAATAAAAATATGAGTTACTAGTATGAGGAGACACAAATGAGATCCCCACCATAAGAGACAATTCAAATTTTCCAGATATAGGATCAAGACACTAACAGGGCGAGGCCCGAAAGAACTCCCCAATAGAAGGGGTAGACATCCATTAGACCTTTACAAAAGAACATAAGTAAAACTAATAGTGGGTATAAATAACAAAAGAACATGCCATACTAGCTGACTAGCATGTGCCAGGATAGAAAGACCCTAAAATTTAAAATGTTGGGATGGTTGCACAGTTAGTCCGCACAGTTTGGAAAATTGTGCACTAACCATGGGGATCATTGTGTCTTCATGGATTCCTAGAACATGATCACTACTAATCATGAAAAAACTGTGTGCTCAACCTATCTAGAAAAATTACCAACCATACTCCAAAAACTCAACGAAAACCAATGTGGAAAAGAATGACATTGGGCGATAACATGGGAACGAGGCTGCCCACCTCCTTCCACCAAAAGGGAACAACAGAAGCAAGATGAAGAAACCGGAGGTTTAAACTCTTCCTATATTTCATATTGAGGATATGACTTTGCACAAGGGTTTGAAAGACACTGGGATTTATCCTGACTAGTTCCAGCTTCTCTTTGGGACCTATGGTTGGAGCTCAAATTATTGAAACATCTTTGGCCTCACAATTAGGATTTGGAAACCCTATAAATAGAACTTCTTTATTTGGTGCCACCAACAAATACAACTCAATCCTCGAAATGTTTACGAATACATAACACACTCCAAACTCCTCTTTCCTTAACCTGACATTTCACTAAAACAAGGGCTTAATAGACTGACACACATCACACCATATTTCTTCAGGTGAGAAAAAACATAAGGAAAGGACACATATAAATACCTTCCTCTAAAACCGAGGATTTTGATGTTTTTCCAAGGGATACATACTCCCAACATAACAGACACTCCCAGCGGATTTCACAACCTTAAAATTTATATTCAAATGATCACATTACATCACAAGGCATCACAAAACATGTCCATTACGACTAATTGAAACAGTAAATTGAGAGGGACCTCACGCAACGTCCCAAAAAATTACAGAATTCAAGAAAATGGCCACAACCACCTATCATGACCAAATTTCCCACACTAGTGGTTTAATGTGAAATCCTACTTCAAAGAGACTACGAACAACCCATAGGCCCTCTTAAACACCATCCAGATACTCATCCAAAATAACAACCCCAGACCACTTCCAGCATCAACGAATCAGGTAACTTAAGAAACTAAGGCATCTTTCAACTATCCACAGGAACTTTCCTACTATAAGAGGATCTTAAAAACCCATAATGGAAGTGGTGTAGACTCAATCTACAGTGGTCAAGAAAAATATTACTTATATTGATCAATTGCAGGATCTTACAACGAAAAAACATTATGGGCCACACATCAGTCATGCATTAACACTCAGTGGGGGTGTACCTTACCCAATGAGAGGACCCAAGTACCCAACCAAGATGGTCCATTGGTAAAAAATGCCACAAAATGGATCCAAACACACAAAGGTAATCACCATAAAGGCATCCTGAAATATTTCTTAGGAGTGACCACTAACCTACCCTTCAACCCAACTTATCTACAAAACACAAACCAAAAACACCATTAAAACAAGAGGGGTTATTGGACTCAAAAACATCCCACAAAAACATTTCCAACAAAACACAAGACACTACATCCCAAACCAGTCATTAATACATCATCTTTTAATTTAAAATCATCACTTTTAAAATACATGGTTCGATAGTTAGCGTATCCACCAATGGTACCCCATAGGCCTCACACATGAATGTTTCCAGGAAACACATGGAATCCTCCTCATATCCATCCCAAAACTCATCCATTCATGACATTACCCATCCATCATCCAATATAATCCCATGCATGTGGTCTCTCACTAAAATTCAAAAGATTAAAAAAATATTTCCACTTTTTAAAACCAAAAGAGTCATCCAATACTTTTTCTCAAGATCGCTAACCACAAAATCAAAATCCCAATTTATAACTTAATTTTTTTTTCCTAAAGCCACAACCCATAAGATAAAAACTCAGTTTCAAGTCATTCATATCAATTTCAAAACATCTCAACCCATTAAAACACCTTCCAGTAGTTTAGAAAACTCTATTGGAAACACTTTTTCAAAACCAACATTAACACAATTTCTTTCTTTCAAAAGAGGCGTAATAACACCATTTTCACTTTCAAATAAATTAAGAAAATTTAGTTACACCATTTCAAAAATCAAAACATTCCCTATTTATTATAATATCATTTCAAAAAAACTTTACGCTTCTTAAAACAAGGCATTTTTTCTTTAAAATCAAACCCCCAAGATCCCAAAACTAAAGGACACAAGACAATGCGAGAGGAAACTAGTGTCGATGGGTGACATGGAAATATGGGTTGTGGTCATACGACAATCACATCATCATCACTAAGAGTATTCAAGGGAAATATCACCAGAACCACATGGATTTCTAGGCCCTGCAAGCTCACTGAGACCATTAACCCACCTCTCTTTTTATTTCCCATAATCATCATCATGCCAAGAAAACCACAGACTCTGATAAATCATGAATTCCCATGGAAACTCAAATCCCTTCCTAAGGATTGATGTCCAGGAACACTACCCATAATAGGAATGTAATGTCCTAAAAATCATATCTTCAGACTATCCCGAGTCATCCCCAGATAACATAACCCAATGAGGGTGATCCTCCTTTGATACCATTTTATCACGAGCCGAATCTAGTCTCCATCAAAACCAGCACCCGACCCAGCCCGTGGAAAGGTCCTAAGGGCTTTCCTAATTCCCGTGATAAGTAAAAGGTGCACGTGTATCATAAAATAAAATTTTGGAATGATTTACTCGATTTTATAAACATAAATCAAAAAATGAAAGCAATGAAACAAATCTGGTTTTTTCAAACAAAACTATCTCTTACAAAACATCAGAATTCATTTACACAATTTAAAAAAATATTTAAATACAATTAAAATAGAACAAAAACAAAAAGGACATCCCAATAACCTCCACATGGAATGGGGAACCAACCTCTAGACATCTCCACAACAACACATCATGATGGACTGCTAAAAACCTGAAACATTGACACAAAAGTTGTACCCAAACCTGTGACAAAAATATACAAATCTACTTACACCCAAAGGTGTAAGTAGGGTGTGAGCCAATGTCGAGTAGGATACCACCACTAAGAGATTCCATGTGATAAATATTCAATGACAAAAATATTGTAAGTTTTCATAACATGAAATGAAAGTAACGATTTCTAAAGACACAACTTTAAATAAAAACAGATTTCAAGTGGGATATTTTAAAAAATAAACTCTTTTAAATAAAATACTGAATCTAATGAATTTTTTATCCCATTATACCATATTAAAATGGTAATCATAAATAATCTAATGAGCATAAGAAAAAAGAAATAACCCATAGGCACTAGCTCATTGTGGATCCCAGGTACCTCATATCTCAGTTAAAATAACAATCACAATATCCATTCTCATGCACACGAGCCACTAATATGGAGAATACACATAACATAGTGGTTCCCAAAAAACAGCAACAACAACAAAATCATCATAGTTTAGTTATTTTTTTCAGTTCCAAACATGCTATGTGAAACTAAGGCCAAACCCCACGAGATCACATGTATACTAGTACATGTCCACCCACCTAGATACCCGAGTTTCCCTATTGTGCTCAAACAAGTAAAAAAAGTCATGAAATATAATTTTCAGCTGAAAATAAAATTTCAAAATAACCCATTCACCAAATATACCACATGTATATCACACATGTAACATTATCCATTTTTTCATTCAAATTTATTTTGAAATCATAGTCACACCAAAATAGCCCACAACACATTTCTCATATCATTCAAAATTAAAAAAAATACTTTAACGATTTTATTAAATCTTTAATAGATGATAAAAATCACATAACATCCCACTCACATGTTATGTAATACCGTTTTCACCTTTAAATTCATTTTATCATCATACTCACATGAAACAACCCACAACATGTTTCACACCCAAATCAATATTTATTAAATCTTATCAAGAAATTATATAACATTATTATAATTTTTGACGTTAAGAATCACCACATTATCTTTCAAAAATACATTCTAAGAACATACACCCACCAAAATAGTACATATACATCCTTTTCACACTTTTTTGTAACTCAATAAACCATTTAGAATTTTTATAGAACACTTTCAAGAAGCAAGACAAGGTTTTACACCTAAAACGCATTCCAAAACCCTTTTATAAACCCAAAAGCACACCAATACCCTACCAAATCATAATTTTCATCCCAAACAACATTTAATAAACCACATTCATTTGTTATAAAATAAACCCAAATATTGCCACAATGGTTTCAAATAAAAACAACCAAGTTGAAACAAAAGTGTAACAATAAAATTAACCACTTAATAAACTCCATAAAAAAATGATTTTTACACAATTAAAAACATATGAGTAATATTCAAAATAACTAAATCAAGCATTCTAACTCATCAAAAAAGCGACTACACATGGAATAACCTACCGAAGGTGTCGAAACCCTCAAATCTAGGTGCGAAACATCAACTGCACCACTACCGCACCTCAAAGAAGTTAAATCGAGCCCTAGGCCACAAGATTTCACCAAAAAAGACTCATGGTTAAACCCTAGGTACAAAATCTAACATCTGGACAATTTAGAACTCATGAAATAGTGAAAGAAACCCTAAGGAAAGGGAAGAAATCAAAGGGAGAATTACTTACATGAATGGTTTGAAGTTTTCCTTATCAAATATCCCTTCAAAATTGAGTTCCAACAGAGGGAGAGGGAACTTTAGGGATGTCAATGGAGGTAGGGCACGGAATGGGGAAGAATGGGGCAGATTTGGGGTTATTCCGGAAGGGGAAAATAATAATTTAAAAATATTTTTAATGACCTGGACACCCTTGAACGGTTTGGTTTCTCGGTTTAGAAAACAATGCAGGAATACCATGCATCCTATTTTGGGCACCTGAAAAATATCCATTCACCTCCAATTTTCAGGGGGTCCATGGGGAAAACCATGTGGTAAAGGTAGGTCTCAGATAGGGGAGAAAATGTTACCAATTAAACCATCCTTTTAACACCAAAAATCATCCAACTCAAGGGTACAAATAACCTCAACAACTTTCCACAAAAGTGGTTCCACTATGAGTGTCACTAATCCAACTCCACAAAACCACAACCACACACCATACCCTTGAAAAAAGGGGAGGCCAACTACCATCCAAGAACTTCAAGAGTATGGTCATAGATCAGTAAAGAAAGAGGCATAAAAATTTTAAACCTGGAACACCCAGAATCCAAGATAAAGATAAGAACTAAGAGAGGGTTTGAAACAATGAATGGAATTGAAAATCCACGTGTAACATACAAGACATGTGTAGAGAGGAAAATTTAAACCATGAATTTTAGTTCCCTTGAATCAAGAGGTATGTAACAATGCTTTGATTCCATTGAGTGTACTAAGATAAGAGATGACTCTCCTAGGGAATAATTTTACTTTGATTGAAGGCCATTTTTGTGGGCAACAAATGCAAATCCATAGGGGCATGATGTTCATAGTCGAAAAAGGTGTCCACAGAACACTAGACTTCCATCTCATATGGCCATAAATGATTATGGAGATTAAATATTTTTCAAAGCACAGAGTTTGAGATATGGAAGGAGTGTATCGAGACATATTGGTGACATCTTGGATGCGCTTTACTCATGGAATCGGGCATCCCATACACAGATCTAACTTGTACGTAGGGCGATGCATTATTTCCATATTTGAGATACCTAGTCATTTAAAGTCACATGAATAAGATGTGGGGTTCCTCTCAGCAGAGGGAACCATGAAATGTCTTTTAGGGTCCTACAACTAAGACATAATTCCTGGGTTGTTTTTCTATAATGTAACAGTGTATCTCTTGTTAAGATCTTTAAGATCACGAGAGCTTTTCTTGGAGTGGGAAACAAGGGATTACGAGGATTCCGGGTTATTTCCTAAGAATAAAAAATCAACATTAGAGGGAACTTAAGATTAAACAAATGATATGAAATTTAATGTCTTACAAAAATGATGATTTTGGCCTTGTAGTTTAATTTCATGAGGTGAGGACATGATACTATGAAATTTATAGTAATGTAGTGAGAAAGATTATGCTATCATGAATATCTTTAACAGTTTTTAGTTAATTGTAATCAAGATGCTCTGGTGTTCCTTAGGTGTGATTTATTATATAACATGTAAACCATTGTCCCACGAGCAACTTGAATCAAGAGGGATTACATGGGGTTTGGAAGCTGATCGGCATACTGAGAGTGGAGAGGACTCTCATGGGGATTAATTTGCCTTTGATTGATGGAAATTTTTGTGGGAAACATATACAGAGACACTAGGGAATGATGTGAATAGTCAAGCAAAGGTGTCCATAGGACAGTGGCCTTCCGTCTCAGATGGCCTTGAATGATTATGGGGATCTATGTTTTCTGGAGTATAGAGTTTGGTAAATGGGAAATTATGTTCCTTGGAACGTAAAGAGTACCCAGACCATGATTATCTATGAACTTCTGGGCCTCCCAAAAAGTTCTAACTCATATGTATATGGGAAGAAAGATATTTTGACTTCTCATGAGTGAGGGGAATGTGTAAATTCCTTTAACACCGAGGACTGAGCCACACATAACTCCTGAAGTATTTTTCAGTTTATTTTAATGTGATTAGGAGATTTCATGGAATCCCTGTACAAGTATGACCTATGTATGGGGGAAAAGGGTCATTTTTAGGATTATTGGGAAGAGATTCCAAATCAGAGCGTCACTACATATCCTACAAGAACAAGAATCAAGCAACACACAATTCATAACGCTTCCTAAAAATGTTTGGTCGATGTTTATTTACACCTGAGGGAATTTTTTTTGATGATGAGGGATGGTTCGGGATTCCAAATCTGGGAATCACTATGAATCCTACGAGGGCAAGAATCACGCCACACATAGTTATTATAATTCACAGTACCGATCTAGCTCAGTCCATGTGTAGGGATATTTTTGTTTCATTTTCCATGGGTTCTAGGTCCACCATACTTCTCCACAACTTATTTGAATAAGAGAATCCTTACCACCAATCCTAAGCTCACGTGATTCATACTCATTGTGAGAAACAATGAGTGAACATATGGTTTCCTTCGTAGGTTGTGGGAGTTATAAGATATGATGGAGGAATTCTTTTTTTTTGTTGGGAATGGGCCATGATCGAGGATCGAGGCGTCACTATGTATTCTGTGAGGGTAAGAATCAAGTCGTAAGTAGTTTTGTATGTACCCTATACCGATTCTGCTCAGTCGATGTGTAAGGACATGTAAGGGAATATTTTTTTAAGATGATGGATAGGACAAGATTCCAAATTTTAGAATCACTATGTATCCTACAAGGGTAGGAGTCAAGACTCACATAGTTCTAAATGTACCCTGTACCGATTCGGCTCGGTCCAAGTGTAGGGACATTTTTGTTTCATTCATCATGGTTTCTAGGTCTACTATTTTACTCCATAGTTTTCCTTCATAAGATAATCCCTACCACCGATCCTAATCTCACGTGAGTTATACTCGATGGGGGAAACAAGGAGTGATAAGGTTTTCCCTTACGAATATGGGTAGATAGGGGCACAATGGAGGGGTTTTTTTGTGGGGGCTGGGCCAATATCGAGGATCGAGGCATCACTACGTATCATTCAAGGGAATGAATCAAACTATACATAGTTCTATGAGAGATCATGCTATTTAGTGTCATGTAATTAGGATGTTTTTTGTCATGTAGTTTAATTTCTTACAGTGAGGACATTAGTCACAATTTAATTTCATGCTTTAGGGATGAGTTCCTATAGTTTAATGTCATGTGGAAAGGTTAGTGACTCATAGTTTAAGGTCTTAGAGTTTGGACCATGACATGGATTATTACAACTCATAGTTTAGGGTCATAGAGGTTGGACCATAACATGGTCATTTTTTATAACTCAAAGTTTAGGGTCGTAGATGATAGACTATAACATTTGGGATTTTATAACTCAGTGTTTAGGGACATTGAGTTTGGACCATTAACATGGGGATTGTTTCTCATAGTTCAAAGTCTTAGAGTTTGGACCTTCACTTATAGGTATTATAAATCCAAGCTTAGGGTCATAGTTTTTGGACTATTAACGTAGATTTATCACTGTTATGTGAAGTATTTCTTCATGAACTTCACATTTGTGGGAGCTATGATGAGCTGTCCATCCATCGATATAAGGGTGTATACTTCATTGTAATAGACCCTATGTATGAAACATGGTCCTTCCCACTTTGGGTCAAGCTTTGGGGCTTCTTCTCGAGTATCATTAGGGTTCTGAGGACTAACACCATTTCTCCTTCGAGGAATGATCGAAGGAGAACCTTTTTGTTGAAGGCTCGTGCAATCCAGTTATAGTAGATTTACAAATTGTGTAGGGTGTGCATAATTTTCCCGTCTAGCTGATCCAACTCATCTAACTGTCTCTCAGATTGCACATTCATGGAAATATGATCTCAAATGGCCACACAATGTGATGGTACTTAGATTTTGATAGGAAAAACTGCCTCTGTCCCGTATACCAGTGAGTACGGGGTTGCCTGGGTGGCGGTGCGGGTTATGGTCTGGTAAGCCCACAAAGCATGAAAGAGTTTGTCTGTTCAAGATTTATTATCCTTATCAACCATCTTTTGGAGTATTTTAGACAAGGTCTTGTTCGAAGCCTCTATCTTCCCATTGGCCACTGACTGGTAGCAGGATGATAGGTTGGCTTCGATTCCATACTCATGATATAGATTGTCCAACTCAACAGGGAAGAAGTTGGTACCATTTCCTATCAGTATTGTATGAGGGACACGAAATCTAGTGATGATGTTGGATTTCACAAATTTGAATATGTTTTCCCGCAAATTCTTTATGGGGTATGGATTTTTCCCATTTGGAAAAGATTTCGGTCGCTGTGAGTATGAACTTGAATTGTTTGGCTCTGGTGGGAGGATATGATCCCACAACATTCATCCCCTAGGTAGAGAATGGCTAGGAGTATTTAGCTACATGAAGTAGATATGGGGGTCCATGTATGAAATTATCATGAACATGGACAGAATGGGTCTTCTTAGTGTATATGGAATAATCTCGTGTCATAGTGGGCCAGTAATACCTAAGCCTTCAGATTTAGTGAGAGTTCTTGGTTGCTGGTTGGTGCGCTCCACAAGCTCTGAAGTGCATTTCTTCATGATGACATATGTATTTTCTACATCGATACACATGAGAAGGACTCCATCAAGGCCTCGTCTGTAGAGAACCTTTTCTTGGTTTACCCCACTGTACAAGACAAAATCGACTTCCCATCTTCAGATCTGCTCCTTACCACCCCTATCTGGTGGGAGTTCCTAATTCTGAAGATAATTTGAAATGGGTGTCATATAGCTGGTGGTGTGAACATAAGGCTTTTAATTAGGGATAATTTCATTTATTTCTTCCGTATTGATATTGATGAATAGAAATACCATCTGGTGATGGGCAATGATAATGACTGTTTCAACCCGGTCTGAATCAGCCAAGGTTGTGGCTGCATTTTCCAAAGTGACATCTTGTGAATTTTGTGACCGAGGTACATAAGTCAACATTTATTATAATTGGAATTCTTCCATCAATGCTCAAACATGGTTCATCAAGGGGACCAATACCTCTTTCTTGATGGCATAGTAACCATCAAGCGGTTTGATGACTAGTTTTGAATCACCCTTTATTTTTAGGTGTTTGGCTTCCACATGAATTTCCAGTTCCAGGCCTACAATGAGGGCCTAGTATTCTACTTCATTATTTGAGAACCCTTCCAAAAGCAAGAAAGAGTATGGCAGGATGAATGTTTCTAGGGATACGAGTCTAATCCCTAGCCCCACTTTGTTGAGCTTGTGATCCTCCAACCTTTTCCCTGTTGGGATTCTAAAAGCACCATCGAAGTATATTTCCCATATCTAGGGGTCCTCCTAGATGAAGAACACATCTTCATATAGAATATCAGAATCAAATAGTGTTGTTTAATCAAAGGGGTGGTTGTCCAGGAAGTCTACTAATTCCTGGCATTTGATGGAATTTTGGAGAACTTACCATATGATAAATTGTTGTATAATGACCGCCCATCGTGACAGGAACCCATTTAGCATGGTATAGTTGAGGATATATTAAAGTGGGTTGTAGCAGGAAACCATATGGACCTCATGGTGATGTAGGTAATTTTAGATTTTATGAACTACGATGATTAGGGCTAGGCAGTACTTTTCTATTTTTGAATACTGAGCTTTGGTATCAATCATTGTTCGGATGAGGTAATACAGGCTATTCTCACTGTCGGCATCATTCTTATATGCCAGGAAGGCACCTAATGACCATTATAGTGTGGTTACGTACAAAATGAGTTGCATCCCCTCAACTAGTGGCATAAGCGCTAGAAGGATTAGGACATATCTTTCAAGATTTTCGAAGGCTTCTTGGAAATCATTATCCCACTCATACATAACTCATTTCTTCATGAGCCTAGTGAAAGGTAAAAATTTACCTTCCAGGTTGGCTAAGAAGTGTAAAATGTAGGGTAGGTTCCCCTGGAGACCTCTCTACTTAGTGTGGTTGTGATGTGGGGACATTCCAAGAATGGATTTTGTCTTTTTATGGATGACTTTGATTCCATGATGTTGTATGATGAAGCCGATGAATTTTCTCGAGGTAACACCAAATGCACACTTTAAGGGATTCATCTTTAAATTATGTTGTCTCAATTTGTCGAAGACCATTTCAAGATCATCCAGGTGGTTTGAGATCTATAATGATTTGACCACCATATCATCGACATAACACTCAATGAATTTTCCCAAGAAGGTCTTGAAGATGCGTTTTATTGCGCACTGATATGTGTAGCCGAACGTTTTTAGACCAAATGGCATCAATTTATAACATAACAATCCCTAAGGTTTCCTAAAAGTGGTATATTTTTAATCTCCTTGGTCCATCTAGATTTGATTATATCCAGAATAGCCGTACATGAAAGAGAGGGATTTGTATCTCACTGTTTCATTGATCATAAATTCTTGGATTGGGACAAGGAAGTCATATTTTGGGAAATTCTGATTAAGGTCTCTGATTTCAATGAAAATTCTAATATGTCCATTCTTCTTTTTCAAAGGGACTATGTTTTCTAGCTAGATCAGATATGGTACCTCCCGTATGAAGTTGGCTTTGATCAGCTTATCAACCTCAACCTCTATTTTGGTAGCATGCATTGGGTGGGTCCTTCAGGATACCTTCCTATAGCCCCGATGATCTTATGGTAACCCAGATGAGGAGTGGTGACCTCTGGATCGAGGCTTGTAATTTCCATGTAGTTCTAGGAAAACACATCTCGATTATTCTTTATAAAGGAGGTGTATGCCTCATGTTCCTTGCAGGCATGGCTACACTAATTAGAGTAGGATGTGGGTCGTTTTTGGGCCCCAGATGTATCTCCCTTGTTCATCGACTGTGGTGGAGATAGCTTCTTCGAATACAAGATGGGTATATTTGAACTCTTCCTCCTCCTCCTCCTCCTCCTCATCTTCCTCATCATCTCCCCCTTTTGATGGAGAGATGATTTTTTAGATGAACTCTCCAATGGTGGGAGAGAAATCATCTTTTTTTCTTTAGTTTTTGAGGAAAGGGAAGTTTAATGTCCCAAGGATGTTGCAAGATAATATTTGATAGGTATTTTCCTAACATTGTGGGAGTAAGCCCTCTCTTTTGTGTCTATGGACTTGGTGGCCATGGTGGTGATTTATACAGATGATTGAGTCTGCATCTGGACATGCAATTTTACATTATACTTGGTTGAGGGGTAGTACGTACACTTCCCAAGATGCTGGAGAGGGTTGGAGGGACCCATTTCCAATCCATTTGGGGCATTGATCCAATAAATGTCTTAATACAAAAAATGGTTTTCTTCTGATTCATAGAACCCTGCATTGATGCAATGAAACTCACATGACTCAAATGACAATTCATCGGTGTGGAATGATATATTTTTTCCTTTAGTGCAATATTTGATGCATTGATAGTATGATGTCATAATTATAGTGTGATTATGCATCCAGGGACTCCCAAATAGGATATTAAAGGCGTTACTTTTATGTACTAATAGGATCTTAGAATATGACATGAGATCTCTGATCCAAGTTTTATGATTTATTCGTCCTAATAGTTTCTTCTCTCTTTTTTCGCATCCCAACAGAGATGTAGTGCATGGTGTCAAGTTGTAGTTATCATAGCCCAACCGACAAAGATTCTATAGAGGGAGGAGGTTAACTCTAGAGCCATTGTCGATGAAGATCTTCCAGACATCAATAACATTTATATTTCCAGACACATATAAGGGTTTGATGTTCCCTTGCATGATGGTGTCTTCATCCCTATCTGTTAAAGAGATGATGACATGACATTCTTCAGGACTGGTCTCTGTCTGGTAGACTTGATATGCTACTACTTCATCCTCGAACTCTTATGGAGATAGTAAGGCTTTGATGAGTGCCTCTCTAAAACCTGTAGACAAAATTCACGCATCCAGGATTGATAACTTTGCTGGTACTAAAGAAAGATAATTTAGAAAATAATACTTCTACTCTAATGGTCAGTGCTTCATGGCTTGGAGTTTCTCTTTCACAGACACTTAATGGGTTTGGGATTTGGACATAGATGGTTCGACCTTTGTAGTTAGGGCCAGTGGTGCTATAGTCCTTTTTTGGTTTGGTTGAACTAGTCCACCTGCATGCCTTGGGAAATTTGATATTTCATCTTCCCCTGATGTATATTCTAAGATAATTGGTCTTGGATTTATTCTAATGGGGATGAAGTGGAATTATAGTTCTTATTGTGTCTACTGGGGGGCCCTTCAATGAATTTCCTTGATGTTAACGGTTTGATTTATGGCATGGCCGTGAATTTTACCCCTGCCTTGATCATGTCTTCTAGGAAACCTCTGGCCTCAGAAGACTCTTCATTTGGATCTCCCTTTGGGCATAGGTAATTCGAGTTCGTGGCTATAGTATCCATATGAGAAGGGGTCCATCAAGTGAGTTAAATTAATGGATTTGAAGATCAGTTCTTGAACCGACACTATTTCTGTAGGAATGTCTCCTTATGATGATGCAGTTCGGCAGGGCAGTGCCCGTTTTACCATTTGGCGGGGCGGTGCTCATTGTACCATTTGGTGGGGTAGTGCCTGGTTTACTAAGACTGTTGTCATGAAGTCCAAAAGGGTCAAAACTGACTTCCTCTTTGGTGTCAATTCATATTATTTCTATTTCTTTCTACCCTTCTGGCCTTTAGAGGACCGCGGGTCCGAGGAGGATGGATGTGTTGCATTGGGAGATTTTGGGGGCATATTTGGTTGTTTTAACTATATCTAGAGGATGTCATGAACTTTATTGACATTCTCATGGGTCATCAAATTGTCAAAAAATATTCTCCTTCTTATTGTAGAATAATTTCTACTCCTTTTCCTCTCTTGAGTCTGAGGTAGAAACATATGCCACCTGTGCTGGTGGCAGGATCGACTTGACATGCATGAAATCCACAATATTTTGTAGGAGATCCTTGAAAATGAAGCATTTATGGATGATTTATCCCATTATCTGGTGATAAGGACAATAATTTGGACGATCTTCAAGACCCACTTCATCCGACCGCATTGGCTTTGGTGGCCGGAGCGAATTACAATTCATAGTGGCTATGAAGTAGCCGCCGACTTGGTCGCCTTAGAACAAGTAATATTTATTTATTTTTTCTCGGAACAAATTTATTTTTTCACCCCATCACTCATCATTTTTAGGTGGGTTGGTTGTTGGCATCTAGGGGGTCCCGCACAATTCAGTGGGGGCCTCACTACTGGGGCTGGTGACGGGGTGTCTTATGTGTGACGAAAGCTGCTTCAACTTTTTCTGTTGTTTTCCTAGGGGCTTATGGGGCCACTCAAGACATAAGATTGGTCTGTTTCAAAAAGTCTTCTATCCTTTGGGAAATGGAATAGAGGTCTCTAATCCCACGGGTGTACATTACCGAGATTCATTGTGTTCCTAATTCATCATGAAGGTTATCAATTCACATGGAGATAATCTCAAATAAGGGGAGTGGTCATTTCAGGAAATATGCCAGACCTTTCCTTTTGGCAATGAAGTATGAGTCTCTTTCATTCTATTGCTGTTTATAGTTCATGAGGTCACTAACCATCATCTTAGGCAGTTTTGAACTAAACTGGAGAAGAAACTATCACCGAAGATCCTCCCAGTCTGCAATTGAACTGGTTGGCAGGCAAGTATACCATACAAATGGCAAGTCCTGCAGGGTTCGTGCAAGGGACCTGAGTTTTTCTACTTCTTGATGCTTCAGAGTTCCCATCATGGGGTCACAATAAGTGGAATAATGCATTAAATTTTATTCCAAGTCACCCGCCCCATGGAACACTAGGAATAACGGTTTTCCGAATTTTGGTGGTGGCAGAATATTGATCACACACCTGGGGTAGGGTTTTCACTATGGCTGTAATGGAGCGCGATGCCCCTCCATGGATTCTATTCTAGCTGTTATTTTGCTTGAAATTTTTTAATATCACATGATTCATATCTTCTTGGGCTTGAGTTTGAGCTATTGCGGCAATGCCCAAAACTAGGTGTGCCGGTGCTGCTAGAATTTGGGGTGGATACCTAGTTGGGGGTATCATTTGTGGGTTTACGAGAACATATTCTGACTGTCTTCCGAGTGGGGGGATGTCTTGAAGTCCTTATGGGTCTGGGTTGAATGGTCCTTCGAGCTTGGCTTCATTCACTGGGATAAGTTCCTATGGTATGGGAAACTCTTCTAGAATCCCCTTTGGAAGTTCCATAAGGGGAATACATCTGGAAAGGTACCACCCTTGTTGTAGCTCAACATTTATTCACCTGATCTCTTTCATTTCTTCCTCTAGAACGGGGAACCTCTCTTAAAGACTGAGGGATGCATTCTTAGGGGGTGGTGGAGGCATGTCATAGACGACCTTGGATTCATTCTTCTCTTTGTTGGGGTTTCAAGGGGGAGGTAGTGACAGATTAACCAAGGGGGAGCCCAAATTTAGGACCACACCCTAGTTCTGGGTATGCACACCATCAGGCTCGGTGTGCAATTCCTCTTGGAGGGAACCATATTTCTTCACATCCTATACCTCCACATCATTTCCTATGAGATCTATGGGGTTGAATTTTACCATGTTCACTGAGGCATACCCCATTGTGGGTGGTGTACCCAGCGCCGAATGTTAGGAAGGTTTTTGCATCCTTTTCTTGACTTTCTCTTTCCATTCTATGGTATTATTCAGATTTATCAGTGAAGATTGACATGAAGGGATCCCTGGTATGACCTTGTAAGACACCATTGTCTTTTAGGGTGAAAACCACAAAAAAGGGTGGAACGGGTAACACATCTCTCCATTGTTCTTCTTAGACGATGGAAGACATGCGTTTGCTATGTAGGGATTTGAGATAAAAATCCACGAAGCCCTGCAGGCTTGATTTGTGCCCATTCTTCCATTGATGCACTACAACCTAGATTTTTTAGTCTTACAGTTTTTAGTCTTACAGGGGAATTTTGATTGAAAAATTCCCCATATCTGTGGGCTGGAGTTGTTCACATATTGAGGAGGTAACAACCGCTATTTCCACCTTTTCAATTTCATGTACCCCTGCATGGGTGTGAGCCATGTATGGATTTGGTACTGCATGGTGTCTATGGCCATTTAAAGACACATGCACTACTTTCTGGTTGGCTTACCTTAGGTGGGAAGCCTTCTAAATGTTCCTAGTTTCTTGAAACAGAAGCTTTTTGATGGCTTGATCTCTTCAGTCCTGAAGCTTTTGAGACTTATTCCGGGATGGTTTTTGTTGAGTTTACCATATTTCCTAAGAAGGGGTTTCACTTGATTTCTACCCTAGGGTGATGAAATTTCAAGATGTCATTTCCAATGGGGCTTGCTGGATGGGAAGATGGGTTAAGTGTATAGCTCCATGTTCTCCCCATCCATGAATGTGAACTATTCAGGGCATTTCCAATGAGGTGGGGCAACTTATGCAGTTCATAGAGGCATGACAGTTCATGGTTTTTCTTTTGACCTTCTGATTGTGGCTGCCTTGCAGATGAGAGGGATTCCAAGTCGATTAGATAACGAAGCTCCCCTATCATGTTGACGTGGTCTGCATACCCTTATTAGGGTAGGAAATTTTCTTTCAGCTAACTAAGAGTCATCCATATGTTATTGTGATTGTCATGAGTACATTACTAAAACAACTCTCCTGGTATATTGTAGTGAGAAGTGGTCGTAGGCCAATACATCACTGGTATATTATACCTAGCTAATTATCTTCTCACAGGCAACATATCCTACTATAGTTCTTCTAGAGGCTCCTCTACTTGATATGCCCATCACAACTGCTTCTTAATTATTTCATTCCAAAAAACTGGGATGGTGGTATCCTTATTTATTTGCGAACGCCATGGGGGTGGATCAAAAGATGAGCATGGCCTCAGTCCATTCTATGGTTGAGAAAGAATATCACTCGTTATAGGTGGAGTGCTCGATGGGTCTGACTCCTTTCTGAAAACCTTAGGGTAAGAGATATTTCTCACATTTGTTCCTAAAAGGGGAGGACCTTCTTACCAGTATGAATTTTTATTGTGGGGAGGACCTTTTCAGCTGATGTTGCAACGAGGATTGATATTATTGAAACTTGATGCCTAATTGTGGGAAATCTTCCTATGGTGCATACAAAAGGGAGGTCCTTTAGGGTGGGATACAGCAAGGGGAGGACCTTCTTGCTTCTTGATCTCACCATTGGGAGGGCCTTAATAACTTCTTTCATTACAGGGAGGTCCTTCGCAATGAATCTCATTATAGAGAGGAATACCATCATGACTTGATACCAGACTGTAGGGGGAATTTCTACAATGTACATCCTGGGGAGGGCCATTAGGATGTACGTTAATTAGGGGATGACCTTATCATTTCTTGGGGTCAATATGGGGATGGACTTTACAATGACTGTCATTGTAGGGAGGGCCTTCTCAATGACTATCATTATGGTAATGACTACAATCCTAACTTGATGTCTGACTATAGTGAGAAGCAAATTTGCGGCGTATACCTTGGGGAGGACCATCAGAGTAGACTATAGTAATGTGAGGACCTACTTGATCTCTGATCATCAGGTCGAGGGGAGGTCTACCACGATATACTTCAATAGATAGGATCTCATGGTTGATCACTCCTAGACCATAGAGTGAGCCCCCATGGGTGCTCTGTGGAGGACCTTCAGGGATGCTGGTAGTGACATTGTGGGGAGGGCCTTTACAACTGCTATGAACACTTCCATAATTTGGTAATGGAATGATAGGGTCTTTATCCATTGTTGATATATGCTGGAGGGTGTCAAAAACCACAGCTTCTAGTAGAGCATGATCAGGTACGTGCTCTTCATTTTCTAATTTCATTTGGCACTTTTCATTTTTGGCGCTTTCTTATGGGTAACTGGGGCCGTCTACTATTGGTAATGGACTTTATATATGATTCCCTGTCTTGTTGGGTCTCTTGATGTTGTTGGGATACATCGATAGATATGTTTTGTTTTGGCAGGGATATATGCCTTCCCTGGAGAGGTCAACACATTGGACTGGCGTCCCCCAGTTGGAACAAGTATTTGTTCCCGATCCAGTTTTCCATGTATCGCGGGTTATTTCCATTGACTCTCCTGGACTTAAGCTGGGATGCATAATTTCTCTCGAGTGACTAACTAATTTTGCAAGAAAGTCATTCCGTTCGAGGAAACTAGGTCGTGGGATAGATTTCTTACCTTTCCGCAAATGGAATGATATCTGGGCATGTTTAGAGGATATGTTCTAGAATCAACATCTGATATTCCATCATTGGCAGGATGTGCTGGGATACAGCTTTGGCTGGAACGGGTATGAAGGCCCATTCCAATATCGGAACAGGAGTTGGTTCCTGCTTCGATCCTCTATGAGTTTATAGTAGATATTGGCAGTTCTCCTGTGCCGGGATGGAGGAAAGAGTCTATCACTAGTTTCCTTCTCCATTCGCCACCATATTTCACTGGTGGGATTCAGGTTCATGAGCTGGGATTTTCATCCACTCTCTAGTTGCTGAATTTTTATCACGGGATTTTTATGCATGTGAAAGAATTTGAATCTTCTCATATTTTTTTCCCTCCATTTTTAGATGGAGGGATTAATATTCATTGATAGGTGTTTGTGCCTGTGTGTAGCTGAGTTCCACCCTATTTTTATGGTGGGATTGAAGTGAATTTGTAGGTTTTTATGCCTACGTGTAGAAGATTTACACCCATGTTTGTGGATGGGATTGTTGTGTATCAACATATATCTTCATATTCATGTAGTTTTCCACTCTTTCTGCATGACAGGAATGGCCAGAACTAGTAGGAACATGCATGTGATCTTATTGTTCCACCCTATTTATGTGGTGGGTTTGAGTGGATGGGGAAGAATAATATGTCTTCCCATTGAATGTCACTGCGTTAGTACGATAGATCTTCCCCTCAAGAACTAGGTTGATTGTGTTTTCCGGGTTATATATTCACTACCCTTGGCGGGCAGCTCATTGGCCCTGTGTCTTTAGGACTATGGCTGGTACCCTCGGCATAAGGACCTCTTCGGTGGGAGGAGGCATGTTCATCTAGTGTCAGCAACGATGCTCTCTGGCCGGGGCTTGTGAGTGGGACTCCTCTTTAGTTGAGATGAAGATGTCAGCATTGACTTCATCAGCCTCTATAAGATAAGGGATGTACTCATTGTCACGTTTTGGGGAAATGATCCCAAAACCGTTTGATATGACCATTTATGCCATCTTGTGTTGGGGTCTCGGCCACAGCTGATGAAGTAGCTGGAGAGTCTTTTTAGAATAGAGGGATTATCTCACAACCCCCAATGTGGGGAGATTACCGTTTTTATGGTACATTTTGATTAGCGTTATGCATACCCAGCGTTGATGTTGCTAGGTAGGAGAGGGGGTGTAGCTCTTTGTTGGGGACCTAATCGCCTACGGGAATGCAGACGCGTGTGTCTGCATTAGTCGATGGGATTTCATTTGGATTGAAAGTTTCACTGAAATAACCTACAATATACATATATGACATACAGACCCCAAAAATTTGTCAAAGTATCATTCTTTTAAACATATGCATATTTGGTGATTCAACTTGGCCCCTTTCCCCTTTTCTTTTCCCGCGGGGAGAAGTGGATTTAGTTGGGTAATACCGCCACCATGGTTAAGGATTCACGTCAGGTTCACCATTTTGTTCGGCCTTTGAGGTGTTGTGTTTTTCACGTACTGGGGTGAAAAAAATTGTCTCACATGGAATGTACTTTATCATTGGGGTAGAACAACCACCTTGGTTAAGAATTCACATCGGGTTCACCATTTTTGTTTTGCCTCTAAGGTGGCACATTGTGCGTACAAAAAGGAAAAAAATGGTCTGACATGCAATGTCCTTTTGTCCTTTATCATTGCGGTATAACCACAACCATGTTTAATGATTCATGTTGGGTTCCCCTTTTTTGTTCCGCCTCCAAGGTGGCGTGTTTCAGGGTGGTGCAGAAATGGTACGACAAGGATAATCACGTGTCTTTTTTTTTTATTGAGATGAGTTCTCATCAGGTTTACCATTTATTTTTTTTCAATCTATCCTATGTAATTAACCATTAATGGAGGTTGTATTAGACCCACATGAACTATTTCTTCCAACGAGTGATTACGTGGGGGTCAAGTCATTGTGAAATCATTCCTCCTTAGATATAACTTCCTCAGATGGTCTCAAATGGGTTTATTTGTGGAGCCAGAAATACCTAATGACCCTGATATTCATGATTCTTAGAAATTCTTACCAAAGGTAGGCCAAGGAAACTTAAAGACTCCATTGGTCAAGAGGATGGGAGGTTAGGCTCACTGCACAATTCTAGGGTTGGATTTCCACCTTTTTGGAGACTCTCTTATAGATTTACGTCGTGTTCACTTATTCATGAATCCTTGGTTTATTCCAAATGAATGTGTCCATGGGATACCATTGGTATGTTGGATCATTATAGGCTTTCATATGTTTGATGGTACAAAGGTAATACTTTCTTGAGCCATATAATAAGGCGCTTTGGAGTTTATCATCATCCAGTGGGGACATAAGGTTACTTGATGTTGGGATTGAACCCATAAAATGGGTTTTCTACATATCCTCGGGAGAGGAATCTAAAAACATGTAGTTTGGACGATGTGGGGATTATACCTGGGAGCTTCCCATTTGAGGAGGCATGATTTGGGGGACCCTTTTGGATGGGCACCCTTTTGATCTCGGGACTTCTGGAAAGTTTCTTACGTATCCCGACTTGGTTTGGAATCAATGTTCTCCTAGTTCATATGGTGTGGAGCTTACGCATGAAAGATTCCCAATTGAGGGGACATGATTGGGTAAACCCTTTGAGAAGGGCACACTTTTGAGATCAGGCCTTCATGAATGCATCCTCTGTATCCTAGTTTGAAGAGGAATCAGAGTTCTCATAGTTCAAGTGGTGTGGATGTTGTAATCATCAAAAACCTCTAGGCCCACATGAGTCATGTTTGGAATGATAAACAAGAGGATGTGAAAGATTCAACAATGCGCATGCCTCCTCCCCTGTTGGTGGGGGAGGGAGAGCCCACGAAAAAAGAGGCTAGGGAGACCGTGTTTGAGGGAACAAAGCCAAAAAACCTTTAATGTGAGATGAAATTAAATTCCATGAAGCCTGGACTTGAATTATTGTGGCATTAACATACTGGGAGGTCCCCATAGCACATTCTTAGAGGAGGTGGAGTTTCATCCTCGTCAAAGGGGGTAACAAACATAACCCCTTTGACTAATCACTATTCCTCATTGAATGGAAAAGCGAGTGATCACCCTTAATCCCTAGAATGGGGAGGTTCATGTTGGTGTCCCATGGTTGGAATCAGGGTTACTATGGGAATGTATACACATGGGAATTCTTGAAGCCCATATCGTTGTGGGGAGAGCCTACATGACTCATCTTACCATGGGTATGTAAACTCAAAGGGACGTGTTGATGCACCTGATGGTCTGATCATATGGGTCTAGTGGATTTGATGGAGGATTTGTCTTGATATTGGTGCACTGGTTAGCATAGAAATCATAGAGGACAAGATGGTAATGTAAGGGTGAGGTTGGATCATGAGAAAATAATACCCAAAAACACTGCATTCCCCATACTGGTTTCTCATGCGGTATGAGGTATGATCCGCATACTATAGTGGTATATGGGAAAGGGGATGTTTGTGTGATGATGTGCTATGTGGGAATGATTATAGGCAACTGCGTACCATAGTGGTACATAGGACACCATGCTGCTTTGGGTTCCATCCGTGTACTGATGCAGTACGCGGTGTGGGGTTCAGTCTGTGTAGCGGTACGCTATGTGGAGCATCATATTGAAGGAGAGTCTGTGGGATCATCTTTCACAGGTAACTCATCCATGAGAAGTACATTATTTGTAGTTCACTAGTTAGGTTCTCATTTCTATTATTACTATTCAATTCCCCGGTTTATGGTTCACGACCGGCTATACCTGGGGAGAGAGTGGTTTGCGATTCAGGTTTCATCGATGAATCGAGACGGTAGCCGGAGTCTTATCCAATCTCTTTCTACCAACCTCTGGGTTCCCTTGAGGATTTTTTCATCTATCCTTCATCATTATACTGTTCTCATGTTGTATTTCATAGAGGAAATTGTATCTATTGGTCATGCGATACCATTTGTAGAGGCACTTGAAGAGATATTCGGACTTGCAGAAGACTTGGTCAATCTGGGGTTTGCAGAGGCTTGGGTTCGTGATAACGGTTTGAGGAACCCTACCCGTTCTCTTCTTTGGTGAAATGATGCGTTCAAGGTAAAATATTTGTATGGGGTTCACATGCATGAGTCCCTTGATGATATGCTTCACGATCTGCCTTGTTCGCTGGACATCGCTTTATGGGTCAATGGTTCACGGATCGTTCCACGTACCTGTTGGTTCTTGATCTAGCTGGTCCGTATACCTTTCCCGGTGATGGTACAAGGGATACTTGAAATTATTTAGAAAAAAGTATTCCTTAAAGTGTCTTCTATAATTCGAATCATTTTTTGAATCGATTTACTTTTCTAGACATGTAGGAATTCTTGGTACCTTATGCAAAATGATTTTTGGGGTATTTTCTCCCCTTGGAAGAATTTTCAAGACCCTAAAAGAACATATATGTATGGTTTTTATATTATGATGGGTGGGACCTATATATCTCTAAAATTAACTGGGTAATCATTTTTATATCATGAGATTGATTGGACTGGAATAGGTAGTTAACTAGGTTCATTAATACATGAATGAAACGAGAAGTGAACTCATTTTAGTATGATAAGACTGAAATGATAAATGAACCCAGTTCAGTAAGATAGTATTAGAATTGGGAGTGAACTTAGTTCAATAAGATAGGAATGTAATTGGGAGTGAACTCAGTATATTAATACAATACTTTAATGGGAGGTGAACTTGGTTTAGTAATACAATACTAGAACAAGGAGTTAATTCAGTTCAATAAAATACTTTGTCTATTATAATGGTATTAGAAGTGAAACTTGACTACTATAATGGTTTGGAGAGTTAATCCATTATAACATAAGAAATTTGATACCACTGTGGATGGTGTTGTTTCCCTTCTAGGAGGTTTATTCACCCATGAACTTCCATTATATGTTTTTTCAATGAGCCTCGACTACTAAGGAGTTGATTTTCTAGGTTTATGTGTATGAATCATTTCCATATATTATTTTATGCTTTCATGTATTATGTTATTTTATTCTGTTAGGATTAATATATTTTTAAAATCTATGATTTATTCCAATACTCAATATTAAGATCTTTGATATGTAGTTTATAATTTTCAAATGTTATATTCATGTTCTTATACGCTTATGCTAATGTTATCTTTGATATATCCATTGTCTACCCTTACTAAGAATATGATAGCACCAATTTCTTATGATTTTTCCTTAAGTTAAGAGGAAATATGTTAAATAAAATTTTTATAGAATAATTTGACATGGATTTTGTTTATAACCAATTATAAAAATTTTAAAGCTGGGTATATTGGGAGATAATGTTAATCTTTATGAACCAATTGTTAATGTACCCAAGTTGTTAATATTTTTTCCTAATTCTCTAAATCACTAAACATAAAATGTCCTTAATTATGTAAGTTTTATAAATTTTTTTATTTATATAGAAATATTTGGTGAAAAAAATTGGGTCACATTTATCAGGATCAAATCCAGATATGTAATGTTTATTTTTTTGGCACAGAATCCAGAAGTGCAGATCCTATAATGTAACACAAATATCATAAGTAGAAAAAACATTCTCAATACAAAAAATAAAATCATGATTCTAATCTATTATAACATTTATACCTATAAATCCCACCCAAACACCTATGGTTACCAATGAATTTGAAATGTAAGGGAGTCTAACTATTATTACACAATAATATTTAATATAAATCACAAATAATTCACACCCTCACCTCTAATTTCCTCAGAAGAAGAATCCCCAATTCTAGCCAAAAGTATTTATTGAAGCACATAATCCCCTTCACTGGGAACAATGAAATTTATAACATAAATGAAAATTTATTTTAAAAAATACATGGGGAACTTTTCAAAGGGTTTTATATTTATATAAAATGACTTCAAAATTACTAATCAAGCCACAAGTGAATTTATTATAAAACCAACTCCCAAAAAAAATTTCAAAATAAAATACATTATTTCAATTGAAATCAATCACTTTACGTACTCATCGTAATTTTAGGAAAAAGAACAAAGACACCCAAATTCTATGAAATAACACTTTCAATATGGTTAGGAAGTCAAAAAACCCTTAATAATTAGATAAAAAAAATACTAAAGAGGAAACTAGAGATTTAGAAACACACTTTGTTTGAAAGGATTTAAGAAAAGGTTGAATATATTGAAAAAAAGGCGAAGATACTTTTTTATTTGATGAAATTCAAATATACTAATTTTTTACATGTTCTACTAGATAAATTTGATAACATTACTAAAACAAATAAAATTTTATTTTCAATCAATAAAAAAATCATTGTTTTAAAATTAAACAATGATGTAAAGGACCAACCACCTTTAATCCTAACACTATTTTCAAAAGGTGGTTTTATTGATTTAAGAAAAACAAAAATATCCATAAAATATTCAAGTAGAAACCAAGATACAAGGAAAACTGAATAAAAAATTGATTTAGAGGAATCCCTAGGTTGTTGAGACCATGCAAGAGTAAGGGAAACCAAGATGATAAAGGCATAAAGGGAGATGGCGGGATTGGAATGAGATTACGTTGATGATTTTTCATAAAAAAATTAAGAATACCCATGAAACCACCCAACTAAGAGGCGAAGAGAAGGAGGAGGTCTTCTTGCCATAGAGGAGATAAAATGAGAGTAGGGGCGGAGACAGAATAGTTAAAACCAAGGAGGTCATACTGGTAATTAATAACTTTTAATGAAACTATTCTCTGTACATGGTTTGTCCACATGGTTTCCAAAACCATACATTTACCAACACCTTATTCAAAGTACTTGGAGCATATTTCAAGTGTAGTATTCATGTTTATAAAAACTATGTTCCAATAAACTGATTTAGATATATTGAAAACTATAGTCCTGTTATATAGATTCGACATGGTTAGTATAAATCATGCACCTTAAACATGTGAGATGCACGACATATCCAAAAACTCCCAGATGTCTATGGAATCTCACCCTATAACAGTAATAAAATTATAAAGTAAATAGGGTTTAAATTGAGATAAAACCAAAATCACATCTTCTATAGTGTGTCCCCTCAAGGTGCCTTCCTAGACCTGGCTAGGGCTATGATTCAGTATGGACCCTAGGTTGTAGTGTAGTCTCCCATGAAAGGGAATTATTTACGACTATAAGGGATACCCCATCCAATTATGTGTCAACTAAGGCTATGCCACAAGGAAACCTCCAATAAGAGAAAATCCCATCGAATAATCTATAGTTGCGGTGTGGTAATCTATCCCATAAATTCGTTATGGAATATCACATTGGGATATGATGTGGTCCCTTGGAGTTTAATCAAACATTGACATGTACGAGGTTCCACCATGTTGTATCCCCTAGGGTAGATACATTCTCCTTCCCCTAAAAACGCCAATGATGTAGTAACTCCCTAGGATTTGGAGTGGTGTGACATTTGAACTGAAATTTATACTATATACTATCCTAGAAATTCTTCAATATCCACCCCAGTGGAGAAAAAACCATCCAATCCTAGTTTTATGTCTAAAAACATCCCAATTAGTTGTTTAAATTCTTAGATTCCAAATCCGAGTACTTAATCATGAAATGATCCCAGATCCATGTTATAAATACAAATATTTATAATACATAATGACCTAAAAACTATAAATCTGTTAGAATAATCACATAGAGAATATGGTTCTTATAACATTATGAACCTTATACACATCACATAAGTATGGGTTTCTGATTCACCAGTAAGGGGGTCATCTAATGCTTGTCACATAGAGTATCTAATGCTCATCATATAATGAAACAAATAGTTCCCTTATGTTTATAAACCAAGGGTGGACATATTTTAAAATATGATAATAGAATTTATGATTTATATTATAATGGATAATGAAAAATATTTATTGTTTTTACAAGACACTCTAGTTTTAATTTCTAGAGGGGAAACACAGGGTTTAGAGTTCGGGGGAGGAAACTTATGGTTTAGAGTCTAGAAGGTGGAACTCAAATTTTAGGGTATTATAGAAGATTATCATGGAATATATTTTAGTGGGTATGATCATATATTATATTTTGAAGAGTTAAATCATTGTTTAGAGTCATTTAGATAACATTTATAGTTTATATTATAGTGGGTACAGTCATGGTCTACAGTATGGTGTAGGGAACTCATGGTTTAAATTCACGTGTGGATAATTTATAGAATGAGTATTCATAGGTAGGAAATCTAGGAGACTTATTTATTCCATGTATTTGGGTTGTAATATATAATACCATCTCTTAATTGAGAAATTAGACCATATTGGAATTATTTTGTCATTATTTAACCTCAAGGGAGGTGTCCTATGTATCATGCGATAATAAGAATTAAAATTCGTGTAGGTCTAGGAGCACAATTTAAAGTCACACATCATGAACAATAAATTTAGTTTAACATCATGTAGAAATGAATCTTATTGCATAAAATTTATAGTATAAAATGATATAATGGGGATTATAATTTTTGCTTCTTAACCTATAAATGGGAGAAAATGCGTGGATGTTTTCTAGATAATGTTTGGTGTAAAGGGATCTAGGGAGAAGGTCTGTAATACTAGTTGGGTGAATTATGTTTGTATGAATTAATCTAGTATGTGGATCCCATGACACCTCAAATATAGAAAAAATTGTTTATCATGAATTTAGGGAATCAAATGAGATTTCATGGTGTGAGTTTCTATCAAAATAAGGGATATAAAAAATAATGAAATTCATGACTCATTGAAATTTTGTGTAACAAGATATCTTTATTGGAGGGATATTTAAAGAATAGAATTGGGATAAATATAATTAATTTAATGTCTTATGTTAGTTAATTCACATAATATTTAGACCTAGAAGTTTCCTTGGTGATTTATTTACATTGTGAAAATAAAAAAAGTTGAGGTTTCTTGGGAAGGGATCTTTGTATTCACAAAAATTATAATTCTAACGTCCAAAAAAATAATATAGAGAGATGAAGGGTATTTATATTCCTTCATATTATGGAAGTGTCTAACATGTAGAAGTATTATGCATTCACATAACTCTATATCTATGTAATTCCACTAGTTATGGACTTACATAGATCAAGTTGCATAAAAATCTTTCCTCTACTATATATTTTTTATCTCCAAAATAGATATTTATTTGATTAAATTTTAAATGAAAGAATACCACCTCATAATTAGGTCTAATGGGGAAACATAGGATCGAATTATAATTATAAAACTAAATTTATGGATTTGCTCCTATAACCTCTCACAACTCTGATCACCCCTTTTCTTATAAATAGGGCCTACTTCCTCACAGGAAAATATGAGGTATTCCTGGAAATTTAGTCAGGTGCTCTATTTTCATGGAACTCAGTACTACATGAAAGTAAAATGATATTTTTACATTATAACTTATCACAAGAATAATTCAATGAAAAATTAATTCTTCTACATTCATTCATGTAAAGGATTGAAACACAAAATTTAGAAAATATACTTTGAATGAGAGGAAAAATTTTGTGTGAATATTTTTTAGTGGACGAGTGAAGTTGTTGAGCAACTTGGAGTAATTCCAAGAGGGTGTAATATATAAAAATCATTTAATACTAAAAAAATAATGAAATAGTAGAGTGATATGAAACTCTAACCAATTTGATCCTTCTCACACTATATTTTATGATTTTTCAATAAAATTGCACATTATGGTGGAAATACATGGCTCAACAGAGTGAGATCTGATCAAAAGTGTCCCAGGGATGTCCATAAGATGTGGCTAATATATATTAGTTTACCATGATAAAGTTGATGATGTATATGGTTAAAATATATACCAATTTTATATCTAAGTGGAGGCACTTTTTTGGATAAACATTCTTTTTTTAACCAATTAGTTCGAGCACTACTTTCCTAAAATACCTTTTTGAGTTCTCTATCCAGATTGTATTAATGAAACAGTCAACTAAAAACCTCTGAGATCATGTAAGTTGTTCTTTGTGTGAGAAATAAGTGATAAATAGAATATCGTTCATATTACTTATGTGTAACATGGTTGGATGGGTTACGGTCAAAATTTCACATTGAACACCATGTGGAGAACCATAGAGATGGGGGGAAATGATTGGTGTGATTTAAAATATTGAATCACGCTACAAACATGGAAGATTAATGGGGTTACAAAACTATGGGTGTTGGAAGTCACATTGAGAAAACATAATTTAGAAAGAGAGAGTAATTTGTGGCTCTTGGACTCTAAACTGATAATTGAAGGGGAAGATAGGTTTACTGTGACCATTGAATGTGTAAGAAGAACAAATTCCACTATTAAACCATAATAGAAGTTTCCCCTAGGATGTGAACCTTCTATGGGAGGTGGGGCATTGGGAACTATGCTCTCACTATAGTGGAGTGTATTTAGAAATGTAGAGAGATAATCATATGGTAAATATAACTTGGATGGGAGGTAGGCCATGGAGAATTATTCAACAACCACAGGGGAGTCCTTTTAGAAATTTAGAGAGTGGTCCCTCTAGGGCATGTTCCCTGAATAATGGGAGGGATATGGAGAACTCTATCTTCACCATTGGGGAGTCAGTTTTGGAATGATGGGAGTTTTCAATCTAGATAAAAAATTGTGTTTATGGTGGATAAGGATGATTAAGAAGAGTTTTAGGACTCATATGGTTATTCTATTACACAGTTTGGAATATTGACAAGGTGTACCAAACAAATGAAAGGCATGTAGGCCAATTTTATGCACACAAATCCAATAATTGTGAGATACATGAGAAATGGATTTGATCATGATATATAGTGGATACAAATGTGATATATGAGTCTACTTAGATCAAGGGAATAGATCATTGAATGATAGGGAGATAGGGTTTAATTTCATGCATCTTAGACCACATGGATAATAGTTTATGGGATTATAGCTTATACTATAGGGACCATGATCTCTATATAGAAAAAAGTCAAGTAAAAATAACTATCCATTGTAATACCATATGATAAAATAGAACATCTCTAGGGTGAATGTACATAGTTTAAGTTTGTGATGCATGAACCATGAGGTTATTCAAATTTATGGTCGCATGACATTGACTAAGGTCAGTTCCAAATTTAAGGTCGTAGAACTCAAATGATCTATTGCTACTAATTTAGGGTCACAAAACAGATATCGTCAAAGTGATATAATATATGTATTAATAGTTCATGAGTCATGAAATAATAGCCTAATTCTAGTATAAATAGTTTTAGGGGAATATGCACACAATTTAATGTATTGATACGAGGACCATGGGATGAGAAGGTTTATATGAAAAAGGGAAACACAAACCTCAAAAGAATAGAGTGAAATAATATTATATATAAAAACCCTTAGTTTGGGAGAAATTAGTTAAACATCACAACTCATGGACCAAGGGGGTGATTCTATTTAAGGTCATACTACTTGGACCATCTACTTTAAGAAATATTTTATCTCAACACTATACGGCTAAGGGGTAATCTAGTGGAGGAATTAAACACAAATAAAATGTGTGGGTGATATAATACTTTCTATTGGTCTTGGGATAATAGATCCAAGAACCACGATTTATCCTAGAAGACAAGAATCAATCCATATATTGTTCAAAGGGAAAAATTCTATACAAATCATTATCACACATAGAAAGAAAAAATGCATATATTCCTTGGGGGAGAAAAGGGTCGTGATTCTAAAACCGATGTGACTCATTACACGAATTCCTACAAGGGTACCAGACAATATATATCAACTATATTCCTAACCCTATGATAAAATATTTGCGTGTCACTATATTTCTCATAAAGAGAAATCGATCAGAAGTAGCTTTGGACAATGGTGTGGTTGGTTTCTAGAATCAAAATTGGGCCATGTTAGGAGAAAAATGTCACTAAAAGGGTGTAACTTCATAAGAAAGGACTAATGAATCATGAAATTTCAATTAATGTTATTGGGGAGGTTATATGTTGTTAAAATCATAAGGTAAGGACATTTATCAGACAGTTTAACATCATATGTTCTTTAAGAAGATTGTAAATTTTGACATCATGTATAAAGTACATTATCCACATAGTTTAATTTTATATATTAAGGATAATTAGGGGTTTATTTCATTAAAATTCATTAATTGAAGAAATAATCATTTTAACTAATTTTTTTCAACACATTTCAATCATACTAAATAAAATACCCAAGAAAACTCCTATGCACAAATGAGTCATGCTCCACATGAGAAATAAGGGGAAATGGAAGATTAATGATGTCACATGATAGGACCTACTCGGTATTGATGGGTTATGATTTTAATTTTCATTGATCACTAAAGAAATTCATGAATATGGGGAAACTATCCAAGATTGATTATATGGGACCAATTTACTCTTTTCACATGCACAAATACAGGATGGGGTAACACATGGGGTGTTAGAACATTACTCAAACAATAAAAGGTGTAATCATTGTAAATTATTACTAATAGGGCTTGATTATTGAGGGAGAGTGATAGATAAGATAAGAATGACCATTGAGAACATATGAATAGAGGTTTACACTATTTTATAATAAAAATGGGGAAAACCAAATTTGGTCGATCATTGGGAACATATAAAGAGTAGGATTGATCATTTTTTCACCAATAAATATTCCTTTGGGTTGTGTTACTTGTAAAATTGTTCATAACTAAAACTAAGGGAAATGATATCACCATAGTAAACTACATTCTGAAATAAATGTCTAATGAAAATTTAAACATATGAGGCCTAAAGTGAGAAAGGTAAATGAAGGATAATGTTCAAGTACTGTTCATACACTCTAGGGGCTATGACTATGTGTATGGTTTATATTGATATTCGTTCAAATACTTGTGGAGTTTAACACATTCTAGTGTGATTTATGGATTAGGAAAAGTGTGAAACCAATTAAAAATAATGGAAATAGAATTTTATCATGCCTTATGTGGGGTCAGTATAATCTATTAAGTTGCATATTTTATTGTCACATAGCTCAAACCATGGGGTTGTTCCTAGTTAATGGTCATGGAACTTTGACTATGGTTTCTATAGTTTATGGTTTTATACCATTATCCAATGGGTGAGATAATATATCTTACTAGGGTGGAGAAAGTTATATGTGATTAGAAAGCCCAAATTCGAGTATTGACTACCTCATGGAGAGGTTTATAATGTTTAAGGTCTAATTTATTAGGACATGGAGATACTGAGTTAGCATGTATAGATCCATAAAAAGGAAAAACATAACATGGATATGGAGTCCCAAACTAAAACAAAAAAATATAGAAAGGGAACCCATAGTTTATTGTCATGTTTCATAGACTATGAAAGTTTAATTTTATGGAAATTCACCCGAGAAACATACTATTCTATTTTAAGACATGTGTAAAGGATTATTATCATTGAGTATAATGTTATATGGTGATGTTGAGATGGTAATTGTGGTAGTAAAAATTAAAATATGGGAAAAGGAAAAAATTAACATGTATTGGAAACCAAAATTCCAATATATACAACCTCAAATATGAGTGCAAACAGTTTATAATCATGATTCGTTGACCATGGTTCCCATTTCATATTTATATAACTCAGACTATACCTTTATAGAGTAGTTATACCTCTTTATCAAGTGAGAAAAGTTACCTTTGAGGGGGAACCAAATTCCATGGAGAGATAGAGGTTATAGTGAATTTGTAACTAAGATCGAGATAGGAGATCAATGAGTCACTAATTATCCCATAATATAAATATTCATTGAGAAATAAGTTGTGAAACTTCCTATAAACATCTTACTCATGATAGAATGGAATGAAAATGTGTGGATTCATTGGCAAGATAACATAGAGAAAATGTCAAACCTAACTTATTAAAGGTATCATTGACAAGGGAAGAATGGGGTATTATCCAAATGTGGGGATGTGTAAGGGTTATATCCAAAGCATAAAAAGTGGCATTAATACCAAGGTAGAATGGATGTTGTAGTTTTTGGTTGGGCTTGCGATAATGAATACATGCATCACCATATTTCCAATGAAATTGGAATCAATTCACAAATTGTTTTAATAGGTGGTGGGGTAGGTGACTAGAAATAACATAAAGGCGAAGGGAGGGGAGTAATAATCTCAAGAAACGTCTCCAACCCAATTCTATATTTTATTATTTATGCATACATACATTATCCATGCAATTTATAGTCACTTGGTGAGGACTATGACCATACAATTTAACATCATATGGTGGGGATATATTCTAAGGTGTTTAAATTCATTCATAATGGACTACTTCCAAGAATTTTGAAGTCAATAATAATGGAATATTTTCTACATAGTTCAAGTTTATTTAATTAAGAAAACTTCTTAGTAGTTTAAACTCTTCAAAAATTCCTTATGTTCAATATAGATTATGTTCATATAGGTGTGACCATTTATAGGAAGTTCAAAGTCAGGTAGAATGGACTATGTACTATACTGTTTAAGGTACTACAATAGAGAGAATTTATAAGTAGTTTATTGTCACCCAAAATGGTTTGTGTTGTATATAGTTTATGGATTTATTTATAGGATCATTTCTAATAAGTAAAAGGTCATGAGGCATGGGTTATGGTTAACCCAACATGATGTTACATAAAGCACCTCTTTAGGAACCTCCTGTTGGTTAGAGCTGTAATGCACTCCTCATCCATGGTATTCAATGAGTACACAACATTAGAGTAAAACTTTTGAATGGATAAGGGGAAGTACCATTTAGGTTCTAATATTGGTGTTTCCCTTCATGATTTCAATGGTTTTTCTCAACGATAGCACCGAATCACCCTAGAGGAAGAAGAAAAGATCTCCCTTCATATTGAATGCTGAAGCCACTAGATTATGATGAACCTCAATACTATACAGTGCCAATATATAATTTTCATCAAGGGTTTACAAAATTTTTAGATGTAGTTGTAGAATATTATACTATATAAACTAGTCATATATAGGTATTCAGGTAGATGGTGGGTAAACCACAATGGTAATCACTCCTCACATTACATACACTAGGGAGTAAGGGGTTTCTTGGTTTGATGTCTGGGTCATCGTCTAATTTTCCCGTAATGCAATTTAGATCTTTTCCTGAAATATCATCTGTTTTTGGTCCACCCAATTATAAAAAATATTAAATTGTACAATGTTAAATGTCTCAATATTTCTATTAACTATTTGTTTGAAGAAGGATGTATGGTTAAATTAGATGATATACATGGTGTATAAATTCTTCATCTCAGAAGAATGTATTTGGGTACCACATTTTGTGAGAATGGGGTAAGGGATCCTAAACTAATGAATGATTTACAGTTTCAAAAATACGATCATTAACATAGAAATTATCTTCTAAAATGTATTTGACATAGATCACTTCGAGAAGAAATCAGTGGCAGTAAGGATAAACATAAACTTCCAGGTTATTTCTAATGGGTAGGGACCCATGACATTGATTCCCCATATAATTAAGGTCCATGAGAACCTAGTGGTGTGGAGTAGAACGGGAGGATGATGCATAAATTTATCATGAATATATTATGTGTGACACCACTAGATGAATTCTATATTGTTAAAAAACAATGGTGGGGTATAAATAGCTCGTTATTCAGATCTTATGGTAGACATTCAACCCTATTGGGTGATATCCACATGTCCTAACATGAATCTATTGAATTTCCTGAGGAACATACACATCTTGGATATATTGGAGAAGTATTTCATCAACATATGACCTATAGATGATTTTATATGAGTCAGGGACATCATAGAGGATGAAATTCACTATGTGACTTTGGATTTCTTCCCACTTAGCTCAGATTGATGGAAGCATTCCATGTTAGAGATACTCAATGATGGGATCCATATAATCAGATTCTTATTCTATCGTAGATTTATTTTAGGAACCCATATAGGGATAGATAATCATGAGTTGATTCACATCTCTGCATCCATATCAGGATAATCCAATGTGATTACTCTATAAAGTGCCATGTAAAAGATTAGTTGATCCTAGCCCATATTAGTATGGGATGTATCCATGTTTTCTTGCATGTGTAATCCATCATCCTATGTTTATGGGACATGAGATAACTTCAGATAAAATACTAATATATCTATTAACTCACTATTAAAATCAATCATGGTACAACCTCCTATTTCATGACTATATAATCACTTTTTATTTTTTTTATGAACTAATCAAATTCACCCCTTATATAAAACTTGGGGACCTGGATCTCAAGGTCTAGTTCAAGACAAGGGATTATGTCTTAGTATATGGAACTTTGTTGGTGCACACTTTTTAAAGGAGAAAAGGTTATGGTAGGAGGGCCTTTAAGTGAGTGATAAATACAACTTTAAAAACATATTTATTGATTTTAGGGTTGTTTATTCTTCTCATAGTGGGGATTTATGAGGCAATGTCAAAGTGCTTCTTCCAGCATGGAGTTACTTCATCGAAAAAGATAATGAGATATTTACTAATCCCAACATCTAGGGGAAACATATATGGGGAAAGGTAAGTGATAAAGAAATATTCCAATTCTTTCTCCTTAATGGCCTTCTAAGGGATGATCATGATGGAGAACTTATAAAGGAACACTACCGAACAAGAAAATCACATGGACATTATTGGATGACTGAGGGTGTAATTTAGTGGGTCAATTTTAGTGATTGGTTGGACCTCAATATATAATGATTAATAACACTTATTCTTGACCATGATGAGAAAGACATTGAAATACTTCTGGATGTGAGAATATTCAAACCCCAGAACATCATATAAGGGATAACTTCATGGCCAACACATAGAGGAGTGAAGGCTTCCCCTAGATATAAAATAACATAAATAGGAGTGGAAGAGATATTAAATGTTGTAATCAAATGTAAGTTTCCATTATTTATCCCACATATAGGCATAACCAATCCTAATTATTTTTAAGAAAATATTACCCTTATCTACTATATTAGTGATAAAACAATGGATGTAATCAAGACTCCCTTAAGTGCCTTGAAACCATCAAAGATTTTTAGATAGATTATTTAAATGATTTATTGATCATATCTGGAATAATATCGATTCTATTTGGTGATCCATTGACACACTTCTAGGCATTTATTTTATAATTAATGTTGCAGAGAATGCTAAACACTTTCTAAATTTCTTTAGGATGGATTTGGCCATGGGGGGATTTGACTACCAAATCATCCACATAACACTACACTATCATTTTTTATAAGGGTATTGAAATGTTATTCATGATATAGTTAAATATAACTCCAACATTAATGAAGTTTAAGGGAATCATTTAATTATTTTAGGTTCCTTAGTGTGCCCTAAATGTAGTGCAATTTTCATCTTTATGGTCGATTGAGATTTGATTCTATGTGAAGCATAATTCATAATGGAGAGGGTTTGGAACCTGGTAGTTTCATCTAACTAAAACATTATAACAAGGACAAGTAAGTAATCATACTGGAAATGGTACTTGATTTCATGTAAGTTAATATATAGTCTAATTTTTCCACTCATATTTATAAATAGGATAATGTTGGTCATCCATTTGTGGTACAAGTACTCCTTGATAAAGAAATATTTCATAATCTTATAATATTTATCCTCAACCATGGTACCATTAGAGGGGTGCATTATCATGTGAACCTGCTTCTACCCATGATTGAAAAAATAATAGTGTAGATAGAGTAAGTTGACCTAGGGATTGATCCCTAATATCTTCTCATAGTTCCTCATTAATACCAAGAGATTTAACTTAAATAATTAAACTATTTTCTCTTGTTTATCAAAATTCATTATGAAAATAATCATTCATACCAAATGATATTACTCTATATCTAGGGTAACCTACAAAATCTCATCAATGGTAGTGGAAAATCCTTCATCAGAGATAGAAGGGTATTTATCTAGATCTTCCTCAAAAGTTTCATGAGGGATAGAGAGAGGATATGACTCCTTAAGAACAAGTTGTTATGAGGTTGAATCATATTTCTATGTGGGGGATGAATATTTGGAGTTATATTTGTGTACTTATAGTTCCATAGATATCATTATGATAGAGTCTATAGATCTTATTCTATACAGTCTTCGATGGAATGGTCCTCCCACCACGTTAAAACATCATGATCAAATCCACCAACAATTGTTCAGTCCCTCTCTTTAGTATAAGTGAGTGATGAATTGATTGATAGGTACATGTTTAACCAATCAACCTGAATCTAGAAAGGTATTCCCCAATTTTAGACACACTTTTTCTTTATATGGGTAGTAGGTAATCTAAGTGTACTCTAAAATTTATTTTATGGTGAAATGGTGCCCTAGGTATAGTGTTTTTTATTCAATATGATAGAAAGAAAATAAAAAACTACTCTTCAGGTCATCTTGAAGTTCTATAAATCTGGTTTCCAAGTCATTGATACCATTTAAATTCTTATCTTCTTTTACCTAGTGCATCATTCCATCTCTCTTATAATAAAACATATTATGGAAGTTGGATTCACATGATTTGAAGCCTAAAACATCACCATGAAACAATCATACTCAATCTTTGATGGAGTTCTTGATACACTAGAGATACAATAAAGGGATGTCTACATGTGGATGTATATAAGGACTTCTTATTAGGGTGTTAAACATGATTACTTAGATGATAACCAAGAATTTATTATCGGATACAAATTCTCAAAACTAGGGATTCATTTGGACCTCTCTTAGAGGCTTATATTCACTCTTAATAGAGATAAACCATCCTATTTGAATACTAAATTATAGATATTATAGTTTAAGATATTTTTTATCCTAAATGTAGTGCCATCCAAGAAATTATGTACATCGAATCTGTTGAGATTTCATAAGATGTAGAGGGGGTGTATGCAACCCTTTATGATTGCAATCACATTTTCCTTAGGGAATGATATATTGTACTAGAATTCATCATACCCATCTTACTGTACACTTTATAAATATATAGTGTAACACCCTATTATTTTAAATTAAAACCATGTTCGATAGGATATGCAACACATAACACCAAGCTTTAACAAACCATGATATATTATTATTTTATAACGGTTACAACATAGTCATTGAATTTTTATATATGAATAAAATTAACAAAATTATGATATATATATATATATATGTGTATATAAAGGTCATAATAAACAAAAAATAATTGATAAATTTTTACAAAATAAGAAGTCATTTTTTATTATAGTCTTTTATTCTTCAAAATAAATATTCGTAAAAAATGTTGTTTATTTATTTTTGTGAGTGGATATTATAATTAATATAATGAATTTTAAAAATTTAATATAATAAATAAATATTTATTTTGAAATTAGAATATCAAAATTATCTATGGTTGAATTTTTTTGATTTTTCTAAAAATATTGATTTTAAAGTAAATAGTGAAAAATTATTGATTTTTTGTTGAAAAATGTATTTTTTTTTCAAAAATGTAAAAAGAACCAATATGTTTTAAATTGGTTTAAAAGTAAAATTAGTGATTTTATATTATGAATAATTCCATTAAGTTCATGGGATTTAATTTTATGGTTGAATTATGCATAAACACATTTGGATACACAAAAGGCATTTTTCTGAAAACTATTTTTTTTTTCATTTTGTGTTTTATATTAGTTTAATATATTCCACTTATAGATATTTAATATTGAAAAATTTATTCCATATTTTTTGTTAGGATGTCTATATTTGTTAAATAGGTAACTTTTATTTGTAGTCCTTATAACTAATAACCGCAGTAAAGTTTTATTATCCTAATAAAGAAAAATGAGATAATTAGGGTTAAAACTCATATGATACGACCTAAAAATGTTTTAAAAACTAGAATTTATTTCCCTTTATGATTATATTTTATTCAAAATCATCTATACACGGAATATATGGAATTTTTCCATTTAACAGTGAATTTGACCTTCAGATTATTTAAGTAAAAGATAAAGTAAAAATGTTCCATTTTTTCCTTTTAATTTCTAATATATTTTTTGATAGGTATAAAAACAATTAATTTTTTATAATGATTTTTATTTTAAATATGAATGAATTTTTTCTAACATGGTATGTTTTTTAGTTTTTTTGATGCAATTTTTTCATTACATTCTTATGAAATGTCGACACAATGCTTGTGCAAGCTGTAAAAAAAATCAGAAAAATGATTTTAAAAACACCAAAAGTAATATTATTTTAGATAGTTAAAGCACCTAAATAATTTCTAACATAAATATATTATATTATATATGTGTTAATGTTTTATATTTTAATTTCATTACTATCATGTTTTTCAATGTCAAATTATGAGAATAGTTATTAAAATGAAATAAATTATATTTTATGTTAAATATATTTTATTAAATTATTTTAAACCCTAAAAATATTTCAATAAGAAAATTAGGACTATAAATGGTCTAAAATTTCATCAATTTTCCATTTATGATCTAATTTTAAAATTATAATTAAAATCATTACACTTTAATATTGAAAAACTCATTATGATGGTTATAGTTAAAAATGGTTAACCAAGGGGATTATCCGAAGATAATGTTTAAAAAGATATGTAGACATATAAAAAGTTGAATTTGAGATTATATTAATTCCATATATTACTTATAATCAAAAAAAATTATATTTTGGAACTATTTTACTGAGTTATACACATATTATATTATAATATTTCATGTATTTCCAAAAAATGACATTAATGCTATTTTATAATAAGAAATATTTTATTAAATGATTTAAAATTCATAAAAATATTGGATTCATAAAAATAAATGGTATTTATTTTAAAATATCAACCATGTTTCTATTATTGGTCACATTTATTTTTATGGTAAAATTATTGACCTAGAAAGAGTAAAACACTTTGATATTACAGTAATCTTCCTAAAGGATATTGAGGGTTAAACCAAAGAGATAACAGTTAAATTTCACCTAAAATTGTAAAAATTTTAATTTATGAGTGTATTTTGAATCATAATTATCATATATTTGATATATATCAAATTTTTTACATGTGAAGAAGAAAATTAATTTATATTAATGACCTTTTTTTAGTAATTCCACAAGTGACACACTCCTCAATTATAAAAGGGAACCACTTATCCTCTATTCCTCACACCCTTTGAGCCATATAGATATTATAATCATGATAAATTCATATAAATAAATTCCTATCCTTTTATTAGAGGTTCTTGTATCTTTAAAAGACTGTTCCAAGTGTCCTTAAGAGAGGATCTATAGGAGGACAACCAAAGAAAAGGGTATCCATATTACTCGATCACTTTCAATTTTCTTATTTATATACCTACAATAAATATATTATATTCATAATAATATGATTAATTAAGTATATTAAATTTAATTTAATGTTATTATAATGGTTAAAACACCATTATCAACAATCTTTTTCATCAAATGGGAAGTGTAAATATTTCTTGTGTGTACATGAAGACTACCACCTCCATGTACTGATACAATTCCTTTTCCATCACCATATTTCATGGACAATTATTATTCTAGGTTTAATATCAAGACATTATATTTATGAAATAAAAAATATTCTGTAAGTATAATATCATATCTACTATCTTACCTTTCAATCTGTTGGAAAAAAATAATGTAACTCATTCGTTTTTGTGGACTACCAACTCCACGAAGCGATGTGATTGATTTTTAATTTATTCTTTACATGGATGGTAATAAGGATATATTTAGTATATATATATATATATGATATATATAATATAATAATTATTCAATAAATTTTAAATATTATTTATCTTTCCTTTGTTCCATCCATTAAAAAGTGAAAATAACATTCCTGCGTACATATGACCTACCATCTCCATGAACAATGTAACTCATTTATATTTCTATAAATTTTATGGGTAACTATAAATACATCTATTTAATACATATTTTATTTATATCATGATTAATATTATGTATATTATGGAATCATGATCAATGTACAGGAACTATAACCATTGAACTGAAATTCTATAAAAAGAGAAATAGTTAACACACTGAAATAATGTTTTTAAGAAGGAATTATTAATAAATGGGTACTAAAATTTTATAACTGGATAATATTTGATATTATAAACATATAAATTAATCTATAATATAATTATAATAAATTTTAATTTATTATATAGGTTTATGGAGTGCCTTTGAAGCAATTGAAACCCGTGTAAAGGGATTTATGTTTTAATCACATTTTTTTTGGTATTGTTTATGATTGAGTTTTCATTAGAGAAAGTTCTAGGATATTTTCTTGATAAATAATTTTAATTTTCTTCTCCTTTTTTTATTTCTTTAGAATACATGTTATGATTTTATTTTTATCAATTTATGTACTCAAGATAGTGAAATAATTTTTTTAAGGAAAAACGACTATATTTATCTCTTCAGTTTAAAATCACCTTTTCCATTTCCATGTTTTCCAAAAATGTATTAAAATTTTTTATTATACTTTTATGTGATTATTTAAATTATTTTTTAATCATTGATTACTTTTTGAAAGAAGATTCAAAATATATATTAAGGACATTTTCCAATGAGGTTCTTTCGAATTTTTATCAACAATGTATAAGTAATATTTGTTTTTACATACATGAAATGAACATAATTTACCACATTCATGCCCAATAATATATTTTAATATTACTTTAAATGTTTCCATGGTTATTTTCAAGGAAAAAAAATTCCTTAATGCTTTTGAAATTTTATTTTTTAAAATGGGTTTTAAAAATGGAAAGGGTGTTTTCCTTAAGAAATATTCCAGTGATCTTTTAAATAATTTTTTCATATATAATAACATCATCAGATTTAAGTAAGGATTAATGGGTATATGATCCAATGATACCATATTTATTATCTCTCTGTATGGTTAACGATTATGAAGATGAAATATTAATGAAACTTGTTATCTTTTTTATTGGTTATGTTATGATTAAAGATTTTATGATCATATAAAATTCATATGAATGGATTAATGATTACATGTTTATTGGGCCCAAAATTTTATTTCCCTACATATTATTGGTTAAATATAAATTTATTTTGATATATAAGGATAAAAAAGAGTTTATCACAGGCCCAAAAGAGGGTTAATGGATGTTTTCCCAGGCCTGAACCAGGTACATAAGTGATTATCCCTAACCTAAAATGTTATGAATTATTTGTGGTTAAACATGAAATAATATTTCTATGGTTATGATTATGAAACTTTTATGAAACTATTTTATAACATGATATTATGAAAATTTTATTTTCTTATGGATCATCTTATTTGATTCGTTTACAATTCATATCTTATGAAATGCATTGTTTTTAGCTAAATTATATTTATAGTCTAAGAATTATTGTGTATTATTTTAGAAGTTTATTATTATGTTCTCATACTCGATATTCTCATGTTTTTTTAAATGATAATTGATATCTCCACTTTTTACCCTTAGGGAAAATCTATTTCCACCAATTATTATGTTTTATTTTCCATAAGATATAAATAAGACTTTTAAGAGTGATATGTCTAAGAAGGGTTCTAGTTATAAAGAACGTATTGGGGGTATGATAAGGATCCCTTATGAAATAATATTTTAGTTATACATGTTTCTAAAGACACAAAAAATTTATGGTTCTAGCTTGGATTATATTTTTATGTACGAAGATTCATCTATTAATATGAAATATCTACATATAATAAGAATGTGCAACAGTTTTTGGTATTATAAAAAGGTCTAGTTACCTTTTGAAAATCAGATAAGAAAATTTAGTGAGAACCCCTAGGATAATCCAATTTATAGGAGAAAATACTAACTTATGGTTGAAAATGGTGTTTATTTTTCCTAATAAAACATCTCTCTGTATATGGGGAAAGTGGAAGTTTTTTTTGACATAGATTCATCTAAGGGTGAACAACATAGAATGAATTATTCACATAAACATAGACAATTTAAATGGTGCATGATGAATATTCCCTTACTGTACACATGGTTTGAAACTCTTGGGTGATATTCTTGGGATAACTCAAATTTTAGTTTTGAACCATAATGAATTATTTTAAAATAAAATAACCAAGCATGGCCTAGGCTAAACTAAAGGTGTTGTAGAATGAAAATAAGGTTTCATTATTTAGAAATCTTATTAAATATTCCTCACTACGAAAATTATTTCACAAAATATACATTTTTGTTTTAGTTAATGGATAAAACCAATAGGATTCATTTAAATAATGAATTTGATAGACAATGGAATGATTGAACTCATAATAAACAAATTATATGGGATCTAGAATGAGAAACCTTTTGATTATGGCCAATCAGTTATCCAATTATATGATTAAGAAACTAAAATTGGTTGATTTTTCATATAGACCTAATAGAATAAATATGGAGTTTCATGAATACCATGGAGGAAAGAATATCCAGCTTTCTACATGTTGGTAATGTGGGAAGAGGAACTCCTAGGAATACCTCAGTGGAATGCTAAGATGTTTTTTTATATTGACATGAAGGAAATTAGGAATGTAATTATGGAGGAAAATGAAGAGTTTTATGGAGGTAATTGATATTAATAGAAAGGTAATTTTTATAGTTCAATGCCTTATATGTTGGTAATATGTGAATTTCCTAATAAAATCTACAAATTCAGGTATTATCACCTAGAATAAAGAAGGACTAATACTATTCCAATAATTAAAGTGAGAGGATTGATCTTTCTTTGTATGGGGATTAATGAATTATATTTTATAAATGTCATATGAATTATATTTTGGTTATATGAATCGTGAAACATTTAACAATTGTTATAAAGTAGGTTTTATTTAAGGATTTTAAAACATATTTAATGATAATGCAAATTTTTTAGTGACACATGATTGACGGAAAATCAACACTTAATACGTGATTTATGTTGAGATAATAATGTTCAGTTTGGATAAAGAGATAAATAAGAAAAATTTATTGTATTGACGAACTTTTAATTAATTAGAGATTTGATGAAAAAATGATTATGTTACTATGTGGGAATTTTACTGTTTATATTGATTTATGGATTATATTGAAGATTTTTTAAAAATTTATATTTTTATTGTGGTTTTTTGTGATGATATTTTTAGGTGACATGAAACATTAAGTGGTTTTTAGGAAAACAAATCTATTGAGGTTTAGATAACCCTTTGGGTTAATATATTATTTCATTCTATGTTAATTGTATTGTGGGATATAAATATTCATTATGGGTTAGATGTGATTCATTAACAAAGTTATATTTTCGAAGATAATTATGGTCAAGATAAGGATCAAATTTTTGGTTAGTTTCTATATTCTAGTCAATATATTTTCATAAAGTTCACTAAATTATATGATTATATAGTTATTTATCATAGTAATAAATCGTATTTTGTGATATGTTTCACTAGGTTGAGAAATATTTAATCCATATTCTTAACATGTGACTTAACATGAAAGAATATTTAGGAAGAAAGAAATTAAATTTTTGGGGATGTAAGTTGAAATATATAAGATCACCTTTTATGTTAAAACATTCTATAATTTTTAGGTAATTTGGTTTGTATGGTTTTTTATTTGTGGAAAATTTTAAGTTGAACATTTGGTGTTATTGAATAAATTTTGATGTAAAATGTATAATTATTAATATAAAGGTTTATAGATTTCTATATTACATTAACTTATGCTAACCATTTCATTTTGGGTTAATATTTTAGAATTAGAGGTATATATTGTTATCCTTTATAGATTATAGGATCCATTAGAATTTTATTTTAGTTCTATAGACATGAAAAATTAATCTGGAATACTCATCATTTAGAGTAAAAGATGATATTGTGGTGGAAATTGATTACAGTAAAAATGTTTATATGTCCTGTAATAATATTTCCTTACATTATTTTATCTATATGGTGTATGGATTCTTACTCACTCAGAAAAGGATCTTCAAATAAAAATTGTTTCGTATTATATTAATTTATGATGAATCGAGGGTCCTTTTCATGCCTTATTGATTTATGGTTTTGTGGTCATTAACTTTTTCCTGATCATTAAATATCTTGTGATCAAAAGTTCCTATCACTCTACATTATTATTTGGACAATAATTTTTACACCATTTCTTTATATTCATTTTACAATAATTGTTTTGTATTTGTAAATATAGGTATGTATTATTTTAGATCAAATTTTTATTTTCCTTTCTATATTTTCAAGAGGAAATTTTATTAAATATTTTTATAATGCAAGTTTTTCAAAATGAAAATTTGAAATATAAAACCCCCGTTTACTGAGAAAAAGGTTAAATCAGAAGGAAAAAATTTATTAATTGGGGTGGGAGGAGAATTTAACACCTAGACATTTTAAAATAATACTATGTTCGATAGAGTATAAAACATCCAACATTGATCTTTAACAAACAAAAATATATTATTAATTTATGACCATTATAACAGTCTTTGAAATTAAAAGCTATGAATTGAAGTTACAAAATAATGAAATTTCTATAAAGGTCATGATAAATAATTTTTTTTTGATAAATTCTTAGTAATTAATAATTCAACTTTTTTATGAAGTCATTTTATTCTTCAAAATGGTTTTTCGTCAAAAATAAGTGTTATTAGTTTTTATGAGAGTATATTATAATTAATTTATAAATGCTTTTAAAATTTTATATAATAAAAGTGAAATTATTTTTAAAATTAGAATACCAAAATTATCTTAGGTATATTTTTTATTAAAAGAATAATTTTCCAATAAATAATGAAATAATACTATGTATTATTAAAAACATTATTTATTATATCCTAAATTTACAAAGTACCAGTATATTTTCAAGTGGGTTCAAGGTACAATTTGTTTTATAATATTATTAATAATCCAATTATGTTAAATTGAATAAATTTTATGTATGAATTTGATATTAAACTATTTTTATACAGAATATATATTTTTTTTCTAAAAAAATATTTTTCATTGTTTATTTAATTTTCATCATAAATTAATTTTTTCCTATTAAATATATTGAAACCTTAAAAATGGATTTCATATTTTGAATGAGAAGGTCAAATTTTTCTAAATAGTTCACTTTTATTTTTTTTCATTATGAATAGTAACTATAGAATATTTTAATTACCAAAGAAAAGGTAAAATGTGTTAATACGGGTTAAAACTAACATCATAAGGCTTTAAATTCATTAAAAAACATTATTTTATTTCTTTTTATGAGACTATTTCATCCATAATCATCAAAAATTCAATTTTATGGTCTTTGTTTTCTATTTGACATTGTTTTTTTAATTTTATAATATTTACATAACATATAAAGTAAAAAATGTCACTTTATTTCTTTTAATATATAAAATATTTTGTGACATGGATAAAAAAACTATACCCCGTTATAAATTTCAATTTAAATTTGGAATTAAATTTTATTATTAAGGAAATTTGTTTTAAATTTTTTATGATGAAAGAGTTTCCTTATATTCTAATGAAACGCTGACACAATGCTTGTGCACATAGCAAAAAAAAGTAAATGATTATAAATACTCAAAATATAATATTTTTCGGGTGAGTGAAAGTGTATCACTAATTTTAAAGATAGATATAACTTATTATAGATGTGTGAATAATTTATATTCAAATTGAAATGATTTAATTTTGTTTTAAAATTCAAATTATGAGAGTAGTTATTAAAATTACGTTAATATTATTTTATGTTAAATATTTTTTACCAAAATATTTTAAAATAATAAAAATACTAAAATATTAAAATTTATATTATAAATGGTCTAAAATTTCATCCATTGACCATTTATGATCCAACTATTTCCTTATATGTTAAATTATAACCATTTAATATTGAAAAATTCATTACCACTTTTATGGATAAAACAAGTTAAACAAGGAGTAAAAGTAAAAGATATTCTTTAAAAAATATATGAATATTTAAAAATTTTATTAGATGATTATAGTTAGACAACGTATTTTATATATTACAATACTTGTAATTTTGGGACCATGTAACATGATTTAGACATATATTATATGTTAATATTTCATGTATTTACAAAAATTACATTAATTATATTTCATAAAAAAAATACTTTATAAAATGATTAAAAATTCATGAAAATACTAGATTCAAAAAAATTAATGGGATATGGTTAAAGACATTTGTATCTTGGTAATTTTAAAAAGGGGTAACATGTGGTTAAAACAAATATATAAGGGAAAAATCACCTACACCATTTAATATTTCAATGGGTGAGAGGATTTAAATAAAACTCTTGATATATTCTAATTATTTAAATGTTTGTAAACTTGGAACCTAAAAATTAATTTATATTAATTTAATACTTTAAGTAATTACGAGAGCATCTCTCTCATCACTTATAAAAGTTAAACTCTTATCCTCTCTTCCTCAAACCCTTTGAACATATAGGTTTACCAAACACTTCCCAATAAAGTTATAATATTTTAAATATATGTAATCAATGTGATGGTATGCTTAAAATATAATTTCAAGAGTCTGTAATAAAGGATCTAAAGAGGCCCAACAAGGAATAGGTAATCATATTACTAGACCATGTTCGATTTATTTTTTTATACACACTCTTAATATATTATAATTTTAAAATAAAAAAATATGTATAATAAATATAAATATGATCATGAAACCACCATTATCGACCATCATTTCTATTTATCTGGAAGTGAAAGTATCGCTCGTGTATATGGGTGGACTACCACCTCCATGTAGCAATACAAATCATTTTCAATCCCCTTATTTAATGGATGGTTATAATGAGGGATTTCATGTTTAAAAAAATATTTATTACATAATTTTTCATCTATAGTTATTATATAATATAAAACTTCTTACCTTCCAATCCATTAGAAAATGACAACGCTGCTTGTGTATATGTGTGTATACCACCTGCACGAAGCGATGTGACTCGTTTCTCAATTATAATTTACATGTATGGAAATATGGATTGATTTAATAAATATAAATTTATATACAATGTAATAATGATCCGGTAAAGGTGAATTATTATTTACCTTTATTTCATTCCATTCATTGAAATCTGAAAACAACATTCATCATTACGTATGTGCTACTGTTTCAACGAATAGTGTAATATATTTTCCTATATATAATTTTTATAGATGAATATCAATTTATATAATGTATATATATGATATTTATATCACTATTAACATTCTGAATATTATTTAATCCTTAAAATGATTGAAACCACCAAACCAAAATTCTCATGAAAAACAAAACAGTTAACCTAAAAAATGACGATTTGAATAAGGAAATATTAATTAATGGGTATTGAAATGTTATATGTTGATCATATATGTTATTATAATAATTTACCCAAACCTGTTATATAATTATCGAAAAATTTAATTTATTATATTGGTGTTTAGAGTGCCTTCTAAGAAAGTCGAACATGAGCTAATGGATTTATGTTTCAATCTCATCTTAATTCGTATTTTTTATGATTTAATTTCCATGAAAATGATTTTTACAATAATTTACGAAAAAATCACTTACAATTTTTTCTAATATGTTTATTTATTTATAAGATATTTTTCCTTTCATTTACCTCTCTTTAATTTATCAATAGACCCAAATAATGTTTATAAGGAAAAACGACTTTATATCACTCTTCGGTCAAAAACAATTTTTATTTGATATATTTGTTTTGTAAAAATGTTTAATTTTTTTAAATTATTCAAATATTATAAAATTTAATTTCTACCCATGATATAATTTTTACAAAATGTTTTCAAAATAATATTATTGATATTTACTAAATGAGGTAGTTTTGACTTTTTACAGAAAATGTGAAATGAATCATGGTTTTAATATATATTATTTCTATTTATGGTTTATGGTTTTGAGTATGATATATTAATGAATACCATTTTTTTCCATGGGTTAGGTTCTTATGAAAGTATTTATAATCTTTAGGAATACATATGAATGGATTTATGATTATGTGAATGGTTGACCTGAAATTATATATATGTAGAATGCATTGGGTAAAGATTAATTTTCTATGAGCTTAATTGGTATAAGAGATGTTATCCCAAGGCTAAAATAGGGTACACAATAGGTTATTCCATTTTTGAAGTAGGTACAAGAGTAGTTGTCCCAAAACTAAAAAGTTATGTATATCTTGGTGGGTAACCTTGAAATTATATTTATTTGATTATGATTATTCTATACTTATGGCAATATTTTATTAAATGATACTATTCCAATGTTATGTTCTCATGGATCATGATCTTTTATTCCTTTATGATTCATATTTTATTAACTAAAAAACATTATTCCATAACCCATGTTTATGATTTTTTTACTGGGTATGATTTTAAAAGGTAAAGAACATGTTCTCATACCCTTTATTCTCATATCATGTTTAAATGAACATTTATATCATACTTGTTCAACCTTATTGATCTTTTTATCTCATAATTTATCATTTTTTATATTATCAAGGATATGAAAAAAAATATGTAAGCATGATAAGCCTAATATGAGTTAGTGGGAATTTATATAGATTTCTTTTGAACAAGTTGTTTACGGATCAATGTTTTTGAAGATACTAAATATTTAATGTTTATGTATGGACTGTCATGTTATGAATTGTAAATTATTATTTTAATATGTAATATATATTCATGAAAATAATGAGCTTCTATATATGTCATCCACATTGGTCTCAAAATCTAGAGAGATTTATAATCCCTCTATGACAGAATCATGGAGAACATCTGATTTTTAGAGTGACTCAATGATTGGGAGTTAAGATGGGATACCAGAAAGCTTATTGAATATTTTTAAATTTTATGAATAAAAATAAATTTTTTTTCTTGAGGGGTTTTTTTCTAATTGGAAATGAATATTTCTCATTTTAATAGGGTGAGAGTGCCTTGTTTGATCCCACTACATTTTATCGATGGTTAGATGGTTGTGTCTATGAATTGGTTGACTAGGATGACAAAAATAGTCATTTGACAGAGTGGTCCATAGATCTACTCAAGGGGATAATAACATATAAGAATATTCATATATAGATTAGAACAACTATTTTATTCTTATATAACTACCATATAAAACATTTTCACAGTCGAACCCCTAGAATTTTACTTACTAAGGTCAATTTTTCCTAATCCCAAGTGCATCAATGTGGGGATGAAGGATTATAAGATAAGTTTTCTTCATCTCTAGTATTTGTAGAATGTGTTTTTAATTTGATTTCATTTATAGAATAATTCTCTTGTTCCTCGTTTGAGGAGTATGGTAATGCATTCCTAGTGAATGTCTCTTCGAATGAACTATAGAACCCAGAACACATTCCCAAGGTGGTGGGAATGAACTCCATAAATATTAGGATGATGTTTTCACTAATAAGGGATCTATTTTATCCTTGAAATATTAGTGTTTTATTATTTAGGCTTTAGAGGGATGTAAAGGTAATTGATCCATCAGAGATGAAAATATTCATAAAGAGGGTTCGGGATGATTCATGAATGTATGGAAGATAATGAAAGACCGAGTTATTGAGCTTCAAGTAATAAACCCTAAAACATTTCTCTCCCAACCCCAATACACTCTATTAATTCCTCGAATCTCAATCATCATTAGGGGTGTAATAAATACATGTGACATATTCATGGGGATTACCCAGTTCCACTATGTAGTAGTCAACCATTCTTTGAATCCAGTCCTTAAAATGAAGCATTTTTGAACTCTGTTTACAATAATACTATGGTAGTAAAAATATTTTTGATGGTTCTTCGACTAATTCTTTTATAACATCTTCATTTCTGGAATATAGAGCATATTTTTATCCACCAGACATATAAATAATCTATGGAATATTTCATCCTTGAAGGAATAGAACTTATTAATATATTATGTGATGGGTAGAGAATCTTGTTACTGTCATGGGCATAGAGAAATAGTATAAATAGGAGCCTATGATTTGTGGTTATTGTTTTACAGTGCCACTTGGAGTTAGACTGGCTGAACCATTGAGGTATGTATCATTGATACTGTCTCTGCCCTTCCCAACATTCACAAATGTGTTGGAGGATACATATGGGATATTTTTTTACTCTATATAATGTCCTCATCAAGATGTTGTACCCAATTTTTGAACACTAATAATATTATTTGGTTTGTATGGGAGATGTTAATCATGACCATCTCATCCCGAATATTATCGACACACATTATCAATATAGAATTTAGGAGAAATTACACATTGATGGTATATGTTAGGCCTCTCCACCAAGTGATGAAGTCAAAAAAATATTCATTCTCCCTAAAAAAAAGTTAGAGGTTAGTGACCCTTTTCCTATGCAATGTGATGTTGAATTAGTAGAGGGATTGATTATTAATATCCTCTTATATAGTGATGGGTCATGGGGAAAATTTGGTGTAACTATTAATATCAGGTTCTTCTAATTTATAAAAAATATCAAAGCAATAAATCTACTATTTCTCTAGGTTTCCTATCATTTTCCCAACTAAGAGTAAAAAATCATGAGGGGCTACTCCAGATCATACATTCTATTATATGAGAAAAAACCTGGGTAATAAAAATTTAGCGGTGGATAGATATGGTCTAACCACATTGGGTACAACTTATTTTAATAAATACGAAAGTCTTATCAATATCAATGTATTTTAGGAGAAAAAAAATTAGATGATTATTTCATCATTTGGGGTTTCTAAAAATGATATTTCCTTGTATGGTTAACATACTCGTGAAGTGAAACAACCATTTTACAATGATCGAAAGTCACAATAAGCCACCATAGAGGAAGATTTGGTGAATACTGAATTATGTATTAGGTGTGTGGAGCCATAAACTTAATCTTGGATAATAAACAAAGGGTTATTGGTTAATGAGGATCCAAAATGAGTGATACTGGGTTATCCTGATCATTTGCACCATCACAATTCTATCCTCATAGGAGAATTCCAATTAGTTGCTTATAACTCTTAATATCTTGGAGAAGGTTACTGTTTTGAACATCCTCATTAGTTTTATTTGTATCTTTTAGTGTAGTAATTTTTTTTCATCACCATTCCTTGGTGGAGGTTCTACATTGTTTGTGGGAGTGATATCATTAACAGATCGTAAAGGCCCTTGGATTGTCACTACAGATAGGCAGGAACACCTCGAAGGGGTTTACATATTTTTTTGTACTATAAGGGAAAATATTATTGAACTTACTTGGAACTAGTATAAAAGTTCTAAATTTCATTTGGACCATCTTTGATAACATTCACCTAATCAATGTTTGGAAGAAGGGAGTTGACGATGTCATGAGATGGACCAGTCTTGGGAACTTTCTATCGTTTTCCATGGGCACTAATCTATAGTGTGAAATACTGATCCAAATATCAAACTAGAACACGAGGAGATGCATTTATAATAATATAGTGTGGTACATTAATACACTAAGTACTTTTCAGCTTAAATTTATGATGTTACCCATCAGATCCAGGATGTTGGGTCATTAGGATCATTACGAGTTTGACATTTAAATAATATTTTTTAGGGCCTAATGATGCTCAAATATTTCATGAGTGGATAATTGATGGGTGTGAAGGTAGTTGAATGTCACCCTTAGATTTTTATGGTGATATATTATGTTATATATATATATATAAACTCTTTAATAGATAAGGTAAGGGTTACATGCATATAAGATATGAAAATATTTTTATTTTATGTCTATGGACTCCCACAATACATTATCTACCTTTTTATCTCACCAAAAGGGGTAATAATACTCTTAAGTGGTGAGTTGGTGGGGATTTTTATAAGGGATCGATGATGAACTAATTTTTTTGAATCCATGAGTGGGAGGGCTATATAATGAGATAGTCTACCCCATGCTAAGAAGGTGTCTGGATGAGCTACATCATGCATCAACAACATTCCCATATAGGATGAAGAGTTTGGATACTCATTTTAGAGGTACTCTCCAAGGGATTTTGGATATACTGGATGTTATTCCTCATCTAATAATATTAATATAGAACCTAAAATTCCTCCTACCATTAGTGTAATGGAAGAGGTAAAGGACACAAATGACATTTGGGATGGAATGATAGAGAATCTTTTAAAGGAACAAAATTTTTCCTATATATATAAGTACTCATTGAGGGACTTTGAAACCCAATGTACAATGGATTATAGGATGACCATCCTCAACAATTAGGCACATTCCCTAATTGGACATGGTAGTGGATTCATGGAATTCTATTTTGAATCCTCCATTGTATGTTATTCTAAAGCATCAAAAGTGTCTTTCCTTTGATTTGTATTTTGTGAAACCTAGTGCAGGTGTGTGTGATAAATTATAATTTATTAGAATATTTTCTATGAACATTTCTATTGGTTCCCTAGTGAGTAACATTTTTGAATTCGAACTAATAATGAGGAGGAACTTTGGGTAGGTTGTTATTGGTGTAAGTGCCATGAAGAGTAAACCCAACTAGCCTAGTCAGTGGTTCGGATCTCCATATCAATATAGAGAAAATGTATCTATGTGATATTGTCAGGATGATAGGGGGTACACTAGTAGATATTTTATAATACTATTATGGTCAAGGAGTGGAAAAATTCCCTCATCCTGGATGCCATGTAATTTGGACTGGCACAAGTGGAATAAGAGTAGTCTCATGCTGCTTGGCTACAAATTGGATATCCCTATAGGGACACTAATATCTGGAGGTGTTGTCCCTCCTTAGTGTATTCCAAATTTCATCTATATTAAGTACACTAGGAATATCCCAAACATACTTTTTATAGGGGAAAGTGGCATCAGTTAACTCTAAGGAGAGACTCTTGAAGTGGTTAGTGGTGGTAACATAGGCTTTCCACCCCTATGAGATCTCTATTTTTAGGGTAACTAACATTTTTCCATAACATCTAGATTCTAATTATCCATCTGGTAGATTATTTTAATGGCTTCCTGTTCATAGTGGTGAATGAGGGTATTGATGATGTCTTACTATATTATCTCTATTAATGAATGTGTGAAAATACATTCTATAGTTATGGGAGATATGGAAGTCACTTCCAAAGAATACATGTATGTGATCACCATATGAAACTATCCATGGATTCTAGTAACATCTAGGGACTTATCCTAGACACTCTCCCATTATTAGTTGATGGGGAACCACGTTAAAAATTTTCACTCAATAGAATTCAACATTAAATGAAACTGATCATGAGTAGGTGCTTGATAATGTTGAATCCTAATAATGCTTGATTCTACTGGTGAAATTATTATTATATGAAAAGATATTTTCATCAAGTTCACCAATAATTTTGGCGAAGCTTGATAGCCATGATGTCTAGTAGTGGTGGCATCAATCATTACTAATATTCTCATTATTGAAGGAAAAGCAGTTGACATTATGTTTTCCCATCTAATTTCTTATAATTTCCATTGAGATGGATGTGTTAGACTATGCCACACATGTTCATGATCGAGTTCCAACATTATAATTTTCGATATGTGGTTGTCCTATTGTCACTAGGGTGATGGGAAAATCAAATTGATTGGAATATGAGTATTGGATGTCATCACATCCATTTTAAGCATTCATTAAGTTGTCTGTTTCTTCTTTATTGATTTAATACATGCTCATGAATCTTATTCTATACATCCTCTTTATGTAGAAATAAATTATTTTCTCCACTTATTATATTGGGAGGGTTAATAATTTCATTTGGATATGATGAGTATGTTGGTTATGTTCGATATCTGAATATAGTAGATTCCTCATTATAAATCATGAAGTTATCCTAGAATCACATCCTAAAGAATCCTATGATTATTACATAAGACAACCCATGATCTTCACATAAGTGATCCCACACTCATCACACGAGTAATTGCATGGCCCTCACTTGAGGAATCCCAAAATTTTTACATGGATAATATAATTATCATCACATTAGGAATCCCATTCTCATATCATTAGTCACATGGTTCTTACCACACATAGAATCTTATCCTCATAAAATAATGTTGTATTTCTGATGCATGATTAAGTTGGGAATCCTATCAATATCACAGTGGTCATTTTATTATCCTAAAAAAATAAGGGGGCTTCTTATTATACTCAAATAAAGGCAGTTACAGTTGAATGTCTAGTAAGAAAACTCATGGTTTAGGGTTTGATAACGGATCCTCATGGTTAAGAGTCCTTGGTAGGACTCTCAAAGTGTAAGTCATAGTAGGGGAACTCTTAGTATACAATTCATTATATGAAACTCATGGTTCATAGTTAAATGAGGGACACTCATAGTTCAGATACTGTTGACGCTCCTTTTCGTCACAGAGTCTAAAAGAATGCAAAGAGAAATGCCTTATCATAAATTGATTCATCCTTTGAATAAAACATCATAAATTGACAAAGGCATGAACAAGGCTTCTTTTTCATTGAGGTCGCGCAAGTTCCCTTATAGTCACACAAGTCGAGTTGCGCGCTGCCCAGTGGTCACGCAAGTAACTTGCACACCCCCTATGAAAATTCGCCCAGGGTCCCTCCATCCTATAAATACCCCTGTGGGACCCCCCATTTCGAGGGCGAAAAGTTCCAAAACCTCATATTTGAGATCCCAGCGCCCTAGTCTCTTCTCAAAGCTTTTGAACACTTCTAAGGTAATTTATTACCTAGAACAGAAGATCTAAAGAGAGGGAGGAAGGCCTAATTGTTGAAACTCATCAACACTTGCGCGCCTGAGTGGCCATCCCTTAAGGAAAATCGCCACAATTGCACGCCGTCTTGATCCTTCACTAGAACTTTCATGCCACCATTCTAGAAGCCCCTAGGGATAGTACTAAGTGTATGAGACAAGTCTCTCCCATGTATTACCCCATGGGTTAACAGTCGCGCAATTACCCCTGTGCCGCGCAAGTATACTTGCGCGCCGAGAACTTTTGCACCCACGCAGTACCTGCACACCCACCAAGACATGCACGCCCCTCTCTTTTTGGGTGCCTCTCCTACCTATTTCACCCCTCTTATGCCTATACACCTACCCTATTCAAGATTAATCCTTCAAAACTCTCTTCAAATCCATTTATGGCATGATTTCTTGATCGGCTTCCTTATCTGAATGGAATTCTGTGGAATATCTCTCAAAACCTAGTGATATGCATATCTTTATGTCACCAAGGTAAGAGATTTCATTAATTTTCAACCTCATCCTTCAAGATGAGAGGATCCCTAACCTGGGCCTCCTTTTCAGAAGTAATCCCCTCTCCAAGTCCTCTAATATGGGCATCCTCCTCAGGAGTAAGCCCTAGTCTCAAAGTTCCAAAAATCTGGGCATCCTCCTCAAGAGTAATCCCCAACCATAATTCCTTTAACCTAGGCTTCCTTTTCAGGAATAAGCCCCAGTTTAAAATATAAGAATATGGGAATCCCCTTTAAGAGTAAGCCCCGAGTCCCTTAATTCTAAAATTCCTTTAACCTGGGCCTCCTCTTCAGGAGTAAGCCCCAGTTTTCAAATCCATTTAAACTGGGCCTCCTCCGTAGGAGTAATCCCTAGTCTTAATTTCTCTTAACCGGTATTAAATCTAATTTTTGACCTGGGCTTATTTATCATGAGTAAAACCCAATCATAAGTACCCTCCTAATTTGGGAATCTTCCTCAGGAGTAATCCCCATGTTATATTATCCAAATCTCCATAAAGCACATATACCTTTATGAACCTTGTTACCGGGTTTCTTCCCTGAAGTTAATCCTACTATTCATCTATTTAGGAAGTCATACATACACAAGCCCCACATTATTCTTTATAATTGCATCTTTCATGGCACAATTGTCTGGTTTTACCAATACCACTTGTTTCTCACACCGAGCATGACTCACGTGAGCTTAGAGTGTAAAAGTAATTATGACATGTTCCTTTAATCCATCAATCATACATAAAAATCATATTCTCTTAATCGAACTATGTGGGTTCTGATTCCTTTTTTTAAATAAAGGATACGTAGGTAGCCCATCTGCGGGTACGATCCCAACTCTGAAATAATCCTTGTCCTTCTGAATGACAATAAACATCAAGTGCCCCCACTGAGTGGCTTTAAAACCAGAATGGTCATCATAATGACCAAGAGATATCTATATAATGTATTAAAGGATACCATTGACTAAGAATCTCAAACAAATATAGATAATTCTCTATCGATGAAGAACCTCTAATACATATAAAAGATTCTCTAAATTTCCTATATATTAACCATTGATTGTCAGATCTAATGGAAAGCTCATTTTATACTTGGTAATTTAATAAGGATTCATGAACATAACATAAATCTATAAAGAGAGTCCTGGAGTAGACAACAATTCCCCTCAAAAAGGTGTGATGAGTTCGACCTCCCATCCTCTTGACCGATAAAAATTCCTAAGCCTCATCGGTCAACAACTAATGAGCGCCTACCTTTGGAAAGTAGGTCCAAATGGATATGGAATCATTGGATGTTTCCTGTTCTATGAACAAACCCATTAGAAACCGATTGGAATGTTTGAACCATAAACCAATGCGGTCATCCCCAATTCCAGAGGAAACAAAAAATGGTGAACCCGACGTTAATCCTTAACCAAGTTAAAATGATGATTTTCTTATTTGTTAGGCCCCTATTTAAACTCAATGAGAGGGCCAACGAAACAATCAATAACATATTTGATCATCCAAAAGATGTAGTGGCCGGACATATCTTGATTACGCCTGTTATATCAAACATGAACTATTTTACAAGATATTCTGCAATGGATTCTCTTAAGTAAACACCTGTGAATACTTCTGCGGTGAATACTTCTGATGCGAATACCACTACTGCTACTCCTATAGGATCATCGTCCACTCTGAGGAAGATAACACCTACTCATCATCTTCAATGCTGGGTATCAAATTCACTGGTTAAGGTGTACCGTCAAAACAGTATTATTCTGACTCTGGAGGCCACTTGACAAGCCCTCCAAGTCAATAATTCAACCTGGTCATCCGGACAGCGATGACCAGTGATCAAGAATCAGGTGGTGCCAACCACTGTTTTCAACCATTTTGGTTCGTTATCCCCGAAACGCAATCACCTGTCCCTCCCATATTCTAGGGAGGTGAACGAGTAGTCCCTTCAGGGCCTTAATTCAAGGAGATTGGATTCCTCCCCGAGGGATCCCATCAACAATTGCCGCCAGACTCGGGCGACAGTGCACCCTAAACATGATGAGGATATCATCTCCAGGCGTTCATCTCAGGTTTATCAAACCCGAGCAGGCAAGATGAATCACCAGAGGTGAAATCCAGTCAATAGTGAGCAGGTTCTCATCTCTGCTATCTCCGAATAAGTACACCAACCTAACTTGGTGGCAAGCAACGAGTGGGAACATACACCCGTCTGTTTTAATTCCGATGTCCAGCAGACTCGTCTGGCAGCAGCGCTCTAATCCCACCAGGAAATTCCAGTGGAGTATTATAGACAGGAACATACACCTGTTTATAAATCATCATCTAGTCAGCAGGCTCGTCTGACTACATGTGATGGATCCCGCCAACCCAATGTGTTGACAACTGGTAAATAGGAATATACACCTGCTTACACTCATCAATCCTTCCAGCAGCCTTGTCTATCAGTGTTGAAGGAAGCTCATCAACCACGTTTGGTGGAGTGCAATCAGCAGGCACATACACCTGATAGTACTGATCAAGCCTACCAACAGTATCGTTTGGTAGCATTCGGAGAAGTCAGTCGGAAAGTTCCGACGAAAAACAGGAGGCATACTCAACTCTCTGCCCCCACACTTCAGTAATGTCCAGATTCACTGACAGGAATAGGAGGACAGAAGTAAGAACATACACCTACTCCAAGTACGGAATGGACGTATATCCCCGTTCTAGAAGCTGAAGTCACCAAGCACATTCTGTCAATGATGAAAGAGCAGAAGAAAATCCCTACTCATATCCTGGATGCCTGTCAGGATATTATAATAGCTTCAGCAGCATCTCAGGGAAATACACACAAATCTGTCCCTACCAGTGGAGTGACACATCAACAGTTCACTCTGGAAGACACACACACACATGTTCTAGTCCAAGAGGGTTGTGGGGGCGTACACCCCCAAATCATACGGACAACCAAATCTGGCACATACACCTGGTTTGAGTGGAGATAATCAGCCTAACCTGATCATTTCTCCTAAGGAGGCACACACACCTGCTAAATTGAGTAAGAAGGCATCTAAGAAGAAGACCCGCCCAGCACAGTCAACAAATCAAGGGCCAATCTTTGATAAGGCCTTACTCGATGCTGGAGTTCTTGATGCACTCAGACAATTGTCTGTTGCAACTCAAGATTCTACTCTCTCATTTCCCAATAGTGGGAACCTTAATTCTAAAGGTCTTCATTAGACACTTCCTCATTGAGGCTTTCTTCATGATAGTTTGATCGATATTGAAGTTTTATCTTCAGATGAGAGCTACAATAACCCTCTGTGTGGCCAGAAGATCAAGGAGCAAGAGATTTTGTCTTTTGCTATAACCAGTCATGGTGGTCCTTTCCATGATGATGAATTTAGCTGCAAAATCCCTCTCCACAGTAGTTATTTGCATTGTCTGGAAAATTCTTCAGAAGACAATGTAGTGTTGAGAAAGCCCTCTTATCTTGAGGCAGCTGCAAATGTGAATCCAGTCATGTATGATGCTTTACCATCAACAAGTGAAATACTTTCTCAATCAAGAGATATCCCGGGGTGTGGGTCCTTCTCCGAACCACCCCTGGGTCATTTATATTCTAGTTTGATCAGTGGATTCTCTACCAGTCTTGTTGAATCCGAGTAAGCAACAAGAAAGCACCAGCTCTGGTCTAAATAGGAAGAATAATCTTCATTGAATGATAAATAGGAAATTCTTAACATGAGAAAACAACTCGTGAAAGGTGAAGTTCCAGTCATGTTTTGGCCTTTGGATGACTCTCAGTATGACATTCCAGAGATGTTGACAGAAGATGGGATTCCTGATATTCATCTCAAAATATAGAAAACTCTTTGTCAGTTGAAAAATAAAGTATTATCTTATGATGAATATGAAAATCAAGTTAAGATAATAGAAGGGTTACAATGCCAAATTGACTTGGCATCTCTATCAGTCTCTCGATATCCGAAGGCTAAAAAGCAGCAGAAAGCCCTTCAGTGTTTATGCCTTGGCGCACTAAGAAGATTGCGCTAGTTAATTGCCAATGACCCATCTGGTATTCATGTCAGAGGATGGGGTGTTCATGGAGAACTACATTTAACTGTACTCTCCAATCAAAAAATCCCGCCAAAGGTGGTTTCATGTAATGTTATCTCCCATAATTGGCCACATTTGGCTGGTTTTGTGCGAAATCAAAGGTTTGCCCAAGAACAAGCCTCAAATAGTTCTTCTGAAAGTCAAGAATACAGAGAACAAGTTGTTTAATTACTCCTGCATCAAGATAACGAGAATACTGAACATTCCTCTCGTATGAAGCAAGTACATCATCAAGTGATAGAAGTTTCAGAAATCATCCAACGGTCTTTTGAGCCGGGTGATAACAGTGGATGTCGATTGATGCATCCAGCTAATTTCTGGACTAAGGTCTGAAAAATCAAGAGAGATTTTAAGAATGTTTCAGACATAGCATGTCAAGTGCCACCCCATCTTACTAGACTAGGGACTCTTTTAACCCAACCCTCAGAATCAATAAATAGGATTCGTGGAGTTGAGCGGGAACAACAGGAACAGCCCCAGTCCATTAGACTGGGGACTTTTTCAAATCATCAATCCCTCCCTCAGAGAAAGTAGGTCTTCTATCGATTAGGGAAGAAGCTCCTAGAAGAATGAAGAGCCAAATTATCAGGAGATTCTCTCCAAATTATGGTTCACCAATAAATTCATGAGGGATCAATTCAACAAAAGGCAATGCCTCATCAAGGGCATGGAAGAAGACAATATCAAAGAAATGATGATAGAAGGGATGTGATACGTTATGCATCAATTAATTTCATCAATGTTGTTGTTGTTGATCCACCAGATGAGGCTCACTCCGAGGGATCAGATGAAGATGTTCCTGCACAAGAAGTTGTACACACAGACACAAATGAAGAAGGTGTGTGTACACAAAATCAAAGGCTTACCCAGAATCTGGGTGTTCCTTCAAGTAACCCACTTCCCCGTCTCCGAAAGGGATCAAAAAAGGGGAAAAGAAATAATCAGGTTACATACCCTTCTTCTGGAGAAGGCCTGTCACTCTCATTAGAGCAAAGATTTCACAACAATAGGAAGAAATGAATGAATTCAGGAGGATGAATGCAGAACTACTTCAGGGTAGTAGTCTTCCTCCTAAACGTACTGGAACTAGTCAGCCAAGGGAATTTGTTTTGTCTACTGAGATGGATCAAGAATATCCTCCTTTATCAGTACACACTAATAGTTCTAATCCTACGGGTCAAGTGCAACAAAAATCGGCAGTGCTACCATCAGTTGCAGTACCAGCTGTCATACCTGTCCAAGCTCCAGTCATTGCACCTATTTAGGTCCAAGATCAAATAGATGTTTCTCAAAAGTTAACAACTACTATTGAATCATTAACAGCTCGGTTGGAAGATATGGAGGGAAAGAGTGCTCAAATTCTTCCAGAAAAGGGAGCTTAGCCTGAATTGGTTGATGATATTCCTCCCCCATCAAATTTTTCAAGTACCACATTCCCAATCATTAATGGTTCGGGAGACCCAGATTAACACTTAACACATTTTGTTTCTCGTTGTGATCCCATTATGGGAACTCCTTAGCAACAGGAGGAAGTTAAGCTCAGGTGTTTTGTACAGTCATTAAAAGGACCTTCTTTTGTTAGGTACACAAGCTTGCAATCCCAGTCAATTACCAGATGGGATGATCTCCGTCAATGATTTCTTCTTCAATTCAGCTCAACTTTGCCAGAGACAACATTTTTCAATATTACAAACTATAAGAAAATGGAGAATGAAAGAGTCTCAGATTTCATTGCTCGCTAGTAGGGATTAACATATTATCTAAGCTTAGCACTCCCTCAAGAATAATTGTTGCCAATCTGTGTGGAAAATTTGCGTGATGAGTTACGCACACCATTGATCCCTGTGAAATACACAGGAGGGTTTCGAGGCCTTATTTTGATCACTCAGCATATTGAATCTTCTATTACAATGACAAAGGATAAAACTCGTGTAATTACATCATCTCTAGGAAGGAGAATGGGTAGAGCAGAGACTGCTACAGTCATGCTTAAATAGGCACCTGTACCTGCTTCTACTTCAAAACCTTCATCTTCCTGAAGGTCTCTACCTCCTGAGCGTCAGCAACAGAGGTCGTTTCATCAAGATGATCAAAGAGATCAAAGACGTAAATAGTTTTATGAGTTTAAGAGTAATATTTATTCTTTCTAAAATGAACAAGTTCCTGGTTACATCATTTTGGCCCCGGAGAATAATTTGGTTCAACTGCCGAGGCCCATGAGATCAAACAAGAAAAGAGATGAAGACCTTCCCAATTATTTCCCATTTCATCAGATCTTGGGGCATCCTATCCTAGAGTGTTTTTTCTTCAAGTAACTCCTACAGAAAATGGTTGACTCGGGACAAGTCAAATTAAAGGGTTATTCAGCTCAGGTAGCATGTATTACTACTACAGATCCGGAAGAAGGAGGTGAGTGGCAATAAGTCAAAATAAACAATGCACAGAAATATGATGATTGGATGGTCAGAAAAATGATCAATCGAACTCATGCCATTTTTTAATGAAATTGAAGAAACCAATTGTGTCATCTCCTGTAGTGAAATCTCAATCAAAAGAAAAATCCTCAAAAGGGCAGCATAATTCAGGGAAGGAAGATGAATCAGAAGATGATGAGTATGTGTCAAAGACTAAGTTGTCTCTGACTCTGGCACATTTCATGCCATCTACTTTAAAGTCACGGGCGCCGCCCCACCAAATGGCACAACCTAAATTGGTTAGTCAGGCAGAGTCTTCATCAGATGAAGAGTTAATCTTTGGTTCTGTTAATATGATTCATTTAACAGATCCTTATGCCAGTCACAGTTTCGATTTTTATGAGCCTAAATTCCCTTCATCAAACAGAGGAGTTAGAGAAAGTTCCAGGGGTCTGGGATACAGAGGAAGACATGAATATCCCAGAATTCACTATTCCAATTCTACCCCTGCGAGAATTGTGTATGCAGTAGAAACTCATGGTAGAGCCCTTCAACAAGCTCATCAAGAACAAGAAAGTTCTTCCAGCAATAGAAAATTTAGTCTTGGAACAGGTATTCTGGAGGATCTGTTGGGGGTTCCACCTTCATCCTCTCAACAAGTAAATGTATCTAATCGGTCTAATCTTCCAAATCCAAGAATATTGCCAACTCCAATCCCGATACAAGATGCATCAACATCCAAAGCATCAACTTCCAAGGAACCTGCTAAACCAAATGTTCTTATTGGGAAACACAGACCTTTGGATCAAATTTATGATGTATTGAAACACCTGGCCCATGTACCGGACAAGTTATCAGTTCTGGATGCTTGAATCTATCAAAGGATCTTTGGGAGGCACTCATCGAGGTTTTGTCAAGTCCTAAAGAGTTTGAAACCGAAATTGCTGCAGCTGATGTCTACCACGTAGAGAATAATCCTACAGAATTCCATGCAGTGATATCTTTCACAGATGAATATGAATATGATGTCGTGCGTGGGCATATTAGACCTTTGTACTTATCTGGAAAGGTAAATGGTGTAGACATACGAAGAGCTTTCATTGGTAATGGTTCAAGAGTCAACCTCATGCCCATTCGTACACTTCATTGATTGGGCCTCACAGAATCTGATTTATCTCATTCTACTATGATGTTTCAAGGATATGATAAAAATGAACAAGAACCACAGGGCGTAATTACACTCAGAACTCAGCTTGGAGAACTTGTATCCAATTCAGATTTCATGGTTGTTGATCAAGACTCAGCCTTCAACATCTTTCTTAGAAGAGCCTGGCTACATCAACATGCAGCTATCCCTTCATCATACCATCAATGTCTCAAGTATTGTTTCGATGGTCATGTTGGGACATTGTATGGTGATAAGACCCCATTCAAGACATGTGAGTCTCAATACATTGAGGCAGAATTCTATCACATGAAGGGAAAGAAGAAATCCACAACAAGGGAGATTACCAAAAATAATTCTCCATATGGTTTGGAAAATATTCCACTAAATCCAATTGCACATGTGAGTACAGATTATGTGTTTTCTATCAGTCAAATTGACAGGGTAGACCCAAATCAAAAAACTATTATGGAAAGATCCAAAATGTCAATTACGGTAATCAAGCCAGACAACATGGGAGAAATTGGTGACCCACCAAGCTGTGATGAAAGCCCAAATGGAGATGTCTTTATTTCATCTGTTGAAATCCATCAAGTCTATACATCGCTAACTAGGATAGAAGAAGTGATAGAAATGTCAGAGGTGAACAATGATGTTGATTTCCAATCCATCATCTCCTCTTTATTACCCAAGGAAGATCCTTTATCATCAATCAGGTCAGGAATGGAAGCTTGTTCTTCAAGATGTTCAAATTTTAACATCTCTACTGATCATGAAAATTCTTCTTCATCATCTACTATGAAAGTAGAAACCAAAGAGATAACACATGTTGAAGAAGAAGATAAAGATCTCATAGATGCTCCTCCAGTATTTGAAGAGGGTATCTCTACCATCGTGTATGAACTCATAGAAATAAATCTGGGTATAAAAGAAGATCCACGCCCCACTTTAATCAGTGCGTCCGTGACTCTTGAATAACAAGAGATTTATATTTCCTTTTTAAAGAAAAATCGAGACATATTTTCTTGGAACTATACAGAGATACCAGATCTTTATCCTGATGTTTCTACTCATCATTTGGGTTTACCGGAAGAACATCAAGGTTTTATGCAAGCCGCAAGAAGAACACACCCAACTAATGATTCCAAAATTGCAGCTAAAGTGGTTAATATTATCAAAGATAACTTCATCAGATAAGTTAAATATCCCAAGTGGTTGGATAATATTGTCCCTGTGAAGAAGAAGAATGGACAAATTAGACTTTTCATCGATTTCAGAGATCTTAATTGGCATTGTCCTAAGGATAATTTTCTAGTTCCGATTACAGAACATTTAATCGATGCAACAGCTGGCTATGAAACACTTTCCTTCATGGATGGATATTTCGGATATAATCAAATCCGAACGGGTCCAGAAGATGAGGAATCCACAGCCTTTAGAGCCCCTCAAGGTGTGTTTTGTTATCGGGTAATGCCCTTTGGCTTCAAGAATTCAGGCGCAACATATCAGCGTTCCATGGATTGTATCTTCAAACCCTTTTTAGGGAAGTTTTTTGAATGTTATGTGGATGATTTGGTGGTCAAATCCAAACAACGTTCTAATCACTTGGCTGATTTGGAAGTCATATTCTGCAAGCTTCGACAACATACATTGAAGATGAACCCCTTAAAATGTGCTTTTGGGGTAACCTCAGGAAGATTTCTCATATTTGGTGTACACCATCATGGTATTGAAGTCGATCCTGAGAAGACCAAGTAAATCCTTGGTATGTTACCTCTTCAAAATTTTAAATAATTGATAGGACTTCAAGGACATTTAGCCTATATTCGGAGTTTCATCGCTAATTTGGTAGGAAAAAGTTTACCCTTCAGCAAATTGATGAAGAAGGGATTCACTTACCAGTGGACTGAAGAATGTCAAGAATCATTCGATATTATCAAGAAATAAATCTTGAGTCTGTCGGTAATTATGCCACTTGTTGAAGGAAGGCCACATATCCTCTAAGTAACAGCCTTAGAGCAATCATTGGTTTCCTTTCTTGCTTAGAAGTATGATGCTGGGAATGAAAACCGACTCTAATATCTCAGTCGGACTATGCTTGAAGCAGAAACCTGTCATTCAATTATTGAGAAGTGCTTCTTGGAATTAATCTTTGCAGTTAAACAGTTGAGACACTACCCGCAACATCAATAGGTCCAATTGGTATCTCGCAATAACCCACTCAAAATCATCCTTAGTCGTCCAATGCTTACAGGATGTCTGGAAAGGTGGGAAGTTATTTTGCAGCAGTTCGACATTTAGTATTTGTTTCAAAAGGGAATAAAGTGCCAAGATCTGGCTGATTTCCTTACTGAACATCCTTCAGTAGAAGATACATCTTTAGATATTGAAATCCCTGATGAGGAAGTCTTCTCTATTCAGGATAGTCCTCAGGTATGGGAAATGTATTTTGATGGTTCTTCCAGAAGTCCAATAGGGAAGAAAATTGAAGATCCTAAATTTAACATGGTTGGATTAAGAGTTGTTCTCATTTCACCATAAAAGGAAGTGTTACCTTATTCCTTATTATTGTGGGAAGGTGGAACTAATAATGAAGCAGAATACCAAGCCCTCATTGTAGGATTAAAGTTGGTGCTTCAAGCACAAGTGAATCAGTTAAGGGTGAAAGGTGATTCAGACATGGTAATCAAACAAGTCAATGGGGATTATGCAATCAGAAAAGAAGAATTGATCCCTTTGTAGGATCATGTCAGAGAGTTAATGGCAGAATTTCCTATGGAACCGACATTTTCTTATGTCCCGCGGTCACAAAATGATCAAGCCGATGTACTGGCTAATATAGCCACAGCTCTGAAAGATCTAAATTGGGACAAAAAACCATCAATATTTCCCACCATCATACAATTTCACCTTATGTTCGAACCAGAACAGAAGAGATCATTGAAATTAGTCACATACCTGAACCGTATGGTCATAATATAGGATGGATGACACCTATCAGGGAATACCTTCAAAATGGAACACTTCCACATGATAGAGCCGGGAAAGAACAAATCCGGCGACGTGTGGTCAATTTTAATCTTTATGATATCCCAGATCACCTAGAGAAAATTCTCTACAAGCGTGGTTTTGATGGAGTTCTATTCAGATGCGTTGATGGTGAAGAGATAATGGCTGTCAGGAAAGAAGTGCATGCAGGAGTCTGTGGTGCCCACTAGTCTGGACATAGACTGTCTGATCAAATTCGAAGGCTTGGATACTTTTGGCCTTCAATGATACAAGATTGTGTTGATTTCACAAAGAAGTGTCATTCATTCCAAGTACATGCTAACTTCATTCATCAGTCCCCATAGTTGCTTCATACAACTAAATACTCGTGGCCATTTTCCACATGGGGAATGGATGTGGTGGGACCTTACCCATCAGCAACATCCAAGCAGTTTATGTATATTCTTACTACTATTGACTTATTTTCCAAATGGGTAGAGGTAATACCTCTCAAAGAAGTTAGTTCTAAAAGTATTTCTAGCTTCATCAATTCTAACATCATTACCAGATTTGGTGTCCCTCATACCACATTGACAGACAACGACACCAACTTCTGTTCATCCGAGGTGAAGAAGTTGTATCAAGAATACAACATCAAATCCAACCATTAATTTCGGTATCATGAAGCGGCCAATGGCCAGATAGAAGCCTTAAATAAGACTCTTTGAAACATACTGCAAAAGATGGTGGATAATGTTAAGAAATAATGGCCTGATAAAATCTTTCATGCTTTATGGTCTTATCGGACCACCACCCGCACTGCAACGCGGTCAACTCCATATTCACTGGTATATGGAACAGAATTAGTCTTGACCATTGAAGTTAAATTACCATTGCTCAGAGTAGCCATTTTTTATCAGCCATCAACAGATAAACAATCTCAAAAGAGATTGGACGAATTGGAACGATTAGATGAGAAAATATTGTGCACACTACACCACATGGAAGTCTACTAGAATCGAATAGCATGAGATTTCAACAAAAAAGTTCTTCTTCATTCATTCATTCAGGGAGAATTGGTACTTGTTTTCAGAACTCCAATTCTACTAGGAATGAAAACTCCCAAACTTGAACCAAAATGGGAAGGACCTTATTCAATACATAAGGTCTACTCCAATGGAGCTTATTCATTAATCTCAAGGGATGGAGAACTCATCACCACTCCAACCAATGACAGATTTCTAAAGAAGTATTTTTTATAAACACAAAATACATCATTGAAATGGTCCCACATGACCTTAAACTGCACCACCATCCTGCATGACATTAAAAATGATCATCATGGCCAGGCAACATGACGCTAAACTATATCCCCTTCATCTTCTTATACGACGTTAAACTATACAGAAATGGTCTATGCATATGACCTTGAAACTGTTAGCACATTCTTCCAACATGACACTAAATTGTATCATCCCCTTTTTGTCCAACAAGATATCAAACTGTGAAAGAGTACCTAACACGTCCAACATGACATTAAACTGTGTCCTCTTTTGTCCAACATGAAATTAAACTGTATTTTCCCCATCATCCTAACTACATGACGCTAAAATGAAAAGAAATCCCTTAATACGTCCTACATGACGTTAAAATGTATTTTGTCCCTGCTACGTGACACTAAACTGTGAAGCACCAATAGTCCTAACTAAATGACTTTAAACTGCATAGTCCCTTCATATGTCCTACATGAAATTAAACTGTGCTTCATTAAGGTTGTTGTTACCTCTTGTTTCTAACACCGAGTATAACTCATGTGAGCTTAGAGAAAACTTCAACCATAATACCCTCTCTGGGCCGCTAACCATACGTAAGTCCCAACACCATTTTTTAGGTCATTGTCCCCAAGAACAACTTGATCACTAATTCATTCTTTAATTTAACTACGCAGACTTTGATCCATGCCTTCCATGATGGGTACGTAGGCAACCTCTCTAGGTTCAAGCCCAAAACCAATCTCTTCACATTGGTTCACCTCCATCTCGTACGATGTTGATTCATCGAACCTCCCCTAGAATCAATATCATTAAATTTTTTCACTTTCATCCTTGATATATGACGTTAAACAGTACAACACTTTTGTCCTGTATGACAATAAACTACAATATTCTTTGATACCCTCACCTGAGAGGGAATCATTATTTATATTGATTTTCAATCATGATATATTCCAAAGAATACTTGTATCCATGGCAACGACCAAACCTTTTATTTTGGCTCAAACCATCATTGCACTAAAGTCCCCTTTTCACCCTTCACTTGTATGACCCAAATCAGTACAGAGGGTATTCCTAGAACTACGTGGGCTTGATTCACATCCTTATGGGATACATATGAACGTTCGAGTGTCCCTCGAATCCATCCCCAAGTCTTTGGGCCTAACCCCAAATTCCACTTTCAGTCCCTTGGCTGAAAAGTCCCCATGAAAACACACACTGTGTATTTCTTATAATGGTCCGAGCTCTTTGACTCGAAACTAAGATCTCCCATACTTTCATCCCACACAATGTTAAATTGTATTTCAAGAACTACTTATGGCTTGATTCCCATCCTTATGAGATATGTAGTGAAGTCCAATATTTCAATTCAGGACCCAGCCACAATGTGATTATGGTTAGCATTGATCTAGGAATCTTTACATACATTGGACAATACCCATTTTTATGTGTCATAATCCTAACATTAAATATTTTCATATATTCATAACCCTTTTCCTGACTTCTAATCACAAAATGTCCAAATTCTGAGAATTCTTTTGCCTGACCATGCAGTACGTGCCCTTAGGCGGCCTTGCATAAATAGTCTACATAACGGACTTGTATGCTAAAAGATGCTATTATTTGACTATGAAGCCAATTCCCTTAGGCGGACCTACATAATTCAACCCCCTAATAGGTTTTTTAGATAATGGTAACTTCATTATTAGGATGAAAACCTCTTTTTTTTATTTAGTTGTCTTAATGAAAATATGTATGGATCCTTAAAAATAGCCATCCTTAATATATTAATCTCATAATCTTTTTCATGATCTGAAAGTATTCAAGTATATGGCTTATATTTTCCTTACCTACGCTTGGTTCAGACCTTCATAGTAGTGACATTCATACAGTTCTTAGAAAATATTGTTTGAAAATATCTTCTCCATATTCATGTACCTCTTTCCATGCAGCAAACTCTATACTTTGGAAAAGATGAATCCCCATAAACCTTCACTGACTTTTTAGTAGTAGAAAAGTAAATTTCAGAGAGTTCTTTTTCCTGACTATGCAGCACGCGTGCTTATGTGGCCTTGCATAAGTAGTCTACATAACAGACCTGTCAGCCAAAAGATGCTATTATTTGACTATACAGCCAATGCCCTTAGGTGGCCCTGCATAATTCAACCCCCTAACGGGTTTGTTAAATAATGGTAACTTCATTCTTGGGAACTACTTCTTCTAATGCCTTTTAGCCCTTTTTCATGTCATTCATCAGATTCAAAATTTCTTAAGTCATAGTTTACATTTTTTCCCTCATACTTGGGTGTGGTAATATGTTTCTAAATGAATTATCAAGGAATTAAGTCAATTATAATTCATTCAGTCAAAGCTATTTCGACATTAAACATTAGCCTGTTTATGTCCGACGTGCATAAATTTAAACTACCCACAAAAGACAAGGGGACTCTGAATAAAAGTCATGTTCCAGCTCACTAAACATACATTTTGTATGATTTAGGAAATATTGAGAAATTAAAAGATTCAATGTTTGTAGGGTTATTTATAATAATCCTAGAAAAAATCAAACTATTCTTACTAGTTCCATTGGATTAGGTAAAAATTTAAAGCAGGTAGTAGGAAAATACATGCACAAATGATTGAAGATGAAAGTGTTCTTTCCATGTGATGCACAAAAGTTAGAAGGACATACACAGACTGGAGTCTCTTCTCTTTTCTAAGAATATACAGGAGGCTGTCAACATAAGTCTTTATTTGATGTACAACATCCTGAGCTTCATCAACAGCCACTTGGAGCTCATGAACTCGACCAACTTCCCTCATTTCAGCCTTATAGAGAGCTTTATTGGCATCCAAAATGGCTTTCATACCATTTGTTTGAGCTCCCTATAGTGAATTATTGAGTTGGTCAAGTTACCTAGTAATAACATCTAACTTTTGATGAAGGTGCATCTACTGGACGACTTTATCTTTGATCTTATGCTTCAGCTCCATCATCTTGGCAGCATAATCAGCCTCAGCTCGGGATACTGCAACCTCAAATTTGCTAATATTGGCTGACAGCTTCACCCTGGTCAGATCTTCATGACACTTTTTCTCTTGCTCCCTTCTTAAGATTACCTATTTCACCACGGCATGGATCTTTTCATATCCAAAACTGCCATGTCCCAATATGACAAATAGGGATGAAAACCGAGGAATATTTGATGGCAGCTCCTCTAGAGGCACTTCAGATATGATTTTCCATATATAATGTCATGCCTTGCATCGTGAAAATTGGAATGCCTATTGAAATTTCGGGTCCGACTCAGCACCACTATCACAGGGGGGAATGTAATCTGGGATTAATACACTTTGGGAAGTTCACTGTTTTGATCCTTCCCCCCTAACATGTGCTTCTTTACTTTCAATTCCCATTGGGGTAGAGGCTGAAGCTTCACCTCCAGATCTAACTACTGAAATTGATGTCCCTACGTAATCAATTGAATTCTTTGGTGAGTTTCAATGGATAACAAAATTTAATTGGCTATCTTGAAAATTAATTATAGTTGCAAATATTGTTATCCATTACCCAATGGTAGATCAGTAACTTGAGAAGGCTCCTCCCATATTTCCTAGCTTCAACAATATTTTCAGGGTGAGTTTGAGGAAGCTCTACAGGGTTCATCTCCACTTGTGCTAATGCCTCTGCAATAGTAGGGTTTTATGTCCCCCCTTCGGGAATTGGTAGTTCGGTAGCTTGTTCAGATAGAATTGCATATTTGAACTAATCATGATTCAGATAAAATCGCAGTATCAGTTGCAATAGCCACCAAAAGCTCTAATGCAAGGGTTGAACCAAAAATATCACAAAATGGAAGTCAGTCGATGTTTCATTCAAAATTTTATGAAGCATTGTTAACTTACCAGAAGCGGGTTCTTCTCTTCTTGAAACAGAAGCAGGAAGGATACTGGGAACAGATGCTGGATCTTCTTTAGGAGCAGCCAAGTCAGCCTGAATTTTCCATTGTTCCACATCACCCTCCATGGTCCTCAAAGGAAGACCATTCCTCTCCCTCAGAGGATAAATTGATGAATCCCCTACAATCCCAAAGAAAATGAGCAATCTTTTCATGGTTTAAGACTGATGATTATCCGAAGGACTTACCACTACTGATGAAGCATTTAGTTGTGGACTTCTTCCTTCGATTCCTTTGCTTATTTGGATTTTTGGGAGTTTTAGTGGTCTCTATTATAGGTAGATGAATTGGATAATTGAAAGCCATATCCAACTCCTCATCCATGGATTTTTGTCCTGGAGATATCTCACCCGACTCACGAGGAGATTCAGTAGCAGTCCCAATGGCAGTACCACTAGGGATATATTGTGGCAAAGGAAGATCAATAGTTCCTTTATTTGCAAGCTGAAGGATAAAGATAATAATTTACTTGAGTAACAAAGGTTTGAATGAAATCAAGTTGCAAAGTAAATAAGGAAAGAAAACTAACATATTTAGGTTCCACGTAATTGTGCCACTCCTCATCTCGAGAAGAATTAGTCCCCTCAACGGCGCCGCGATATATAATTTCCTTCACCCACTTGGTGATAGGAATGGAATCTTCAGTGGTATATATGAGCATTTCCAGCTCTCTGATGTAAGCCTACGCTTCATCGGGGTTATTCTCAAAATTGATATCTGTAGAAGCCATAAGGTTCCCTATTTCAGGGAGGTGTAGCCCCTCGCACAAATCTAGCCAGGTTGTTTCAACACCACAGTATAAACGTTTCCATGTATGGATAGCCTCTGGTCGTAGAGATTCAGCATGTGTACCAGAAGGCTACGAGGAAGGTCCTACAATCTTTGACTTCAGATTCTTCCTACCTCCTGCAACTACAAATAGAGAATAAGAAAATTAGACTTATTTCTCGATAAAGTAATGTTGATTAAATTTCCATAATGAAGTTACTCACCAGGAGTTGATGGGGTGGGTATTTTGATTCTGACTGGAGGATTATATTAGGCACAAGGCTGCTTTTCCACTTGTTCTGCCTCATCATCCCCATCTTGGGAATCCGGTGAGCTAGTCCTAGATGAGGAATCCGGTAAATCAGTTTTAGGTGGGGAAGCATCACCTTCATGAGGAAGGGTTTCTTTCTCTACAGTCCTATTCCTTTTCTCCACTTGATAAACCTGACGATTCAGCACCCCTTTAGGGTATTATGATATCCATTGCTCGACATACCATGTAGTCAAGTTATGTGCCACTCTTTCAACTGGAAGATCAAACACTGCCCCAATCTTCTCCCTAGATGTTATCAACCATAGTTGCTGGGAAACCATCAAATGTTTATCTAACCTGAAATGTACTGGGGGAGATACAACAATTTATTTCAAACACTTTAATTGACGTGCAAATATATATGGATCATAGGCCTCACATATAATCTCTCCGTCGATCCTGGCATCTAGCACACCATCTCTACAATCCATCATGTATGGCCTCAAATCTAGGCTGGTTGTTCCATCATCAACAAACCACCCGGTTGGTGGATTTCCATAAGGAAAGATGTTGAATTCCTTAAACATGATAAGCCTCACCTTTAGGTCATAACCATTTAGAGCTAATGGAGAAATTCTAGGGAATTCCTGCACTGATGGCCTGAAAGAATATCCCCAAATTTGTACTCTATTCTGTACATTATACATCGTGAAGTGAGTGGTGATCCATCCCCACAAAACATGGAATGGTACCACTATTATCAAAGGAGACTTACCCATGAAAACATGGAGTAAAATATTGTAAATAATTTCTAAAATGGCGGTAGCCAACCCAACCATTCTTCCCTCAGCCAATTTTGCTGCAATAATGAAGGTCCCTGGCCTGATGCCTCCCTTCAAGTCCCTGAATGGCATAAGATAAACGCTGAGCCACAATGCCAAGAATCCCACTAGACGAGTCTTCTTTGTGATCCTCTGATTCACCTCATATACCCATTTCTCAAATTCCCCTGCTTCTAGAGTTGGCCAGAATGCGCTAGGAGCACCCCTTTTCTCTGTTTTGGGGCAGGTGGTAGGACGAGTGGGCCTATTCTTTTTGGATCCATTCTCCTTCAATCCCATATCCTTCAGCTCCTTCTCTTGCTTTTTGATAAGAAACATATTCATCCACTCCTCAGGATGAATATCCTTTCTAGAATGAGTTAATGAGGTCTCTACACTCTTAATCTTGTGGAAGATTTTAAATACTTCCCGAGCCAAAGCTAGAGTCTTCTCCGAATCACTCCAAGTCACCTTTGGAGGGATGAATTTATCATACATATCACCCAAAATTGGAGCCCCTGAGATCTTGTGGACATCCCACAGACTGATGCCCACTTCTCCATGAGTCATATGGAAAGAATTGATTTCTGGGCTCTAATGGCTGAGTATCTTCGGCACGAAGTTATTATATCTGTAAACATATGTTTTCCCAACCCAGACGGCTTCATATATCGCAACTCCATTCATATTCTCGGAAAACTCTACACAGTTTTTTCACACCCAGTATGCCCACATCCAAGTTGGCTTCACACCTCCTCTAGGACGGATGTCCCAACTTCTCTTCTAGCATTTGGATTGATCAATCTGAGTGTTTCGGAAGATTGAGGGATAACAATATGGTTACAGATCGGGCTTATGAGGTTTCAGATATGGCATATAAGGGCTCTGATGCATCATATGGGCCTTCTCCACTGTTCCAACAATTATAAATCCTCCTCCACATGAGATATTTGCTGAAGAAAAATTGGTGTAGTTCTGAAACCAAGAAATTGGAAGATAGTTCTTTGTGTCTGGAATGATAACTTCTCGCAGATGACCATAACCATAGAAAAGAAAATAAATGCTCTGGGGGAAGTCCTGATGATATTTGTTTAGATACATGGAAAAATCTGAGAGTGTACTGTCGCAGATGGGATAATAATCATGGCCAATGATTTTCATCATATCATCAAGTCGCTTGCTTTCTAGTTCATCAGCCATTCCGATTCTCTTAAGAGCCATTGGATCTGCACAAAAGTTGAATAATTAACTCTTAAGTAAGTTGATTTTTCCTAAAATTTGTGAAGGAATTCAAAAAAATGGCTAAGGCATTAAGTCGCACAAGTCTAATCTTGGTGCGCAGGTGTGGATGAGTCATGCAAGTGTGGATATGCCTCGCAAGTTTTTGACGTGCAAGTATTACCGCGTAAATCCAAATATATTGACAGCAGCGCGACATTGAAGAAATAGTGGAAAAAAGAGAAACTTGCGCGGCGAAGGTAACCTACACGGTGAGAGATTGAAAATCCAAAATCTAGGTGCTTTGTGTGAGAATGGCTGCCTATTTATAGGCCGTGCCGCACCCCTGCGCTCCTAAAGTCAGCGCGCTCTACGGCCAGCGCGATCAAGAACTTGCGCACCTCCCTCTGCGCGATCAACACCTGCGCGCTGAAGTTTCCTTGATTTTATTCTTTCCTCAGAGTTACATCCTCATTTATTTCAGATCGAACTCTGAGGGGGGACTTTTGTTGACCCTCATTTTCGTCACAGAGTCTAAATGAATGAAAAGAGAAATGCCTTAGCAAAAATTGGTTCATCCTTTGAAGAAAACATAAAAAATTGAAAAAGGCATGAACACAGCTTCTTTTTCATTGAGGTCACGCATGTTCCCTTATAGTCACGCATTTCCACTTGCGCACCACCCAGTGGTCGCGCATCTGACTTGTGTGCCCTCTATGAAAATTCACCCAGGGTCCCTCCATCCTATAAATACCCCTATAGGCCCCCCATTTCAATGTCGAAAAATTCCAGAACCTCAGATTCGAGCTCCCGATGCCCTAGTCTCTTCTCAAAGCTTCCAAAAACTTCTAAGGTATGTTCTTACCAAGAAAAAAATATATAAATAGAGGGAGGAAGGCCTAAGTGTTGAAACTCATCAACACTTGTGCGCCTGAGTGGCCAGCCCTTAAGGAAAATGGCCACACATGCGCGCCGTCTTGCTCCATCACTTGAACTTGCGCGCCACCCTTCTGGGAGCCGCTAGGGATAGTACTAAAGGATTGAGCCAAGTCTTTCCCAAGTATTACCCCAAGGGTTAACAGTCGTGCAAGTACCCCTGTGCCACGCAAGTATACTTGCGCGACGAGAACTTGCGCTCCCACAGAGTACCTTTGCACCCACCAGGACTTGCGCACCCCTCTATTTTTTGGTGCCTCTCCTACCTATTTCACCTCTCTTATTCCTATCCACCTACCCTCTTCAATATTAAGCCTTCAGAACTCTCTTTAAATCCATTTATGGCATGATTTCTTGATCAAATTCCTTATCTGAAAGGAATTCTGTGGAATATCTCTCAAAACCTAGTGATGTACATATATTTATGCCACCAAGGAAAGAGATTTCATTAATTTTAAACCTCATCCTTCAAGATGAGAGGATCCATAAACTGGGCCTCCTTTTCAGGAGTAAGCCCCAGTCCAAGTCCTCTAATATGGGCATCCTCCTCAAGAGTAATCCCCAGTCTCAAAGTTTCCAAAATCTGGGCATCCTCCTCACGAGTAAGCCCCAACCATAATTCCCTTAAGCTAGGATTCCTTTTCAGGAATAATCCCCAATATCAAATCTAAAAATTTGGGCATCCCCTTTAGGAGTAATCCCCAAGTCCCTTAATTCTAGAATTCCATTAACCTGTTCCTCCTCTTCAGGAGTAAGCCCCCGTTTTCAAATCCCTTTAACTTGGGCCTCCTCCTTAGGAGTAATCACCAGTATTAATTTCTCTTAACCAGTTTTAAATCTAATTTTTGATCTGGGATTCCTTATGAGGAGTAAAACCAAATCATAAGTCCCCTCTTAATTTGGGCATCTTCCTCGGGAGTAATCCCCAAGTTAGAGTATCCAAATCTTCATAAAGAACATATACCTTTATGAACCTTGTTCCCGGGTTTCTTCCCTAAATTTAATCCTACTCTTCGTCTATTTGGGCAGTCATACATACATAAGCCCCTCATTATTCATTATGATTTCATATTTCATGGAAAAATTGTATGGTTTTTCCAACACATCTTGTTTCTCACACTGATCATGACTCACGTGAGCTTAGAGTGTAAAAGTAGTTATGAAATATTCCATTAAGCCATCAATCATACATAAAAATCATATTCTATTACTCGAACTACGTGGGTTCTGATTCCTTTTTCTAAATAAAGGACACGTAGGTAGCCCTTCTACGGGTACTATCCCAACTCTGAAATAATCAATGTCTTTTTGAATGACAATAAACTTCAAGTGCCCCACTGAGTGGCTTTAAAACCAGAATGGTCATCATAATGACCAAGAAATATCTATATAATGTATTAAAGGACACCATTGACTAAGAATATCTAAAAAATACAGATGATTATCTATCGATGAAGAACCTCGAATACATATAAAAGATTCTCTAAATTTCCTACATATTAATAATCGATTGTCAGATCTATAGGAAAGCTCATTTTATACATGGTGATTTAATAAGGATTCACGAACATAACTTAAATCTTTAAAGAGAGTCCCGGAGTAGACAATAATTCCCCTCAAAAAGGTGTTATGAGTCCAACCTCCCATCCTCTTGACCAATGAAAATTCCTAAGCCTCATCGGTCTACAACTAATGAGCGCCTACCTTAAGAAAGTAGGTCCAAATAGATATGAAATCATTGGATGTTTCCGGTTCTACGAACAAACCCATTAGAAACCAATTGGAATGTTTGAACCTTAAAATGAATGATGTCATCCCCAATTCCTAAGGAAATAGATACCTATATAGGATTCTCATGGATTATATTATAGTGGGCATTCACATTGTTTTGAGTGTGGAGGAGGAAACTCACTATTTAAATTCATGTGAGGAATCTCTTTCGAATAAAACCTCTTAGATATGAACTCTAGGAGGATTTTAATTTTCTAATACATGAAATTATTTAGGAAATAATGTATCTCAATAGAGTGATAGGAATGTATTGGTGTTGGGGTGTTATAATTGAATCCCAAGGTAGGCATCCTATATATCATATTGGAATAGGAATAAAACCCCACATTTTTAGGTGAATAGTTTAATGGAACACGTTAGGACTAGTCTAAGATGTTTAACAAAATGTATTTGGGATATTATTGTTTTGAATGATATGAAATCAAGGGACATATTGTGGATTATGAATTTGGAATCCCAAAATATTATTCAGAGCAACATGCATGGATCCTACCGAGCTCATTCTCAGAGCAAAGGGATAGGGGTGAAAGTCCACGATATTTGTGGTGTGCATAGAGTTTTTCAGAATATATATATCTATTGGGTGGATGTAGTTTCAATGAGATATAAAATGTCTCACAAGTGTGTCTCATGAAATTTCAACGTGAAATATTTTCCCATGGTATGGAATTCATGAAAGATATGTATTATGTGAAATCGTGATTTGTGTGAGTGATTGGCCTTCAATGTGAATAGGGTTATTCATTAGAGGTAGTTGTTAAAAATATTTATTATTTTAATGAAATTATTTTAAGGGATTATTAAAGATATTTTTCATTTTAGTACCACCTTTAAGAGTTCGTTAAAGATTCTATGGGTTTCATGATGTGTGAATGTAAAGGTTTTTCAATCTAAGAGAGTTGACCTTCCTAAAATCTAAAATCCAAATTCCAAAACCTAGAAATATGTATATGAGTTGTATTATCTCATTTATGTTGGATTATCGTTGAATTTTTATGTTCATTCAAAACATTTTATATTTATATAACCTCTAGGTATAGAATCTCTCAACTAGAGTTGCTTGAGAATCTATCCTTTTATCTAGAATTGCTTCTCTAAACCATAATTCCTATAATATCATTTCTAATGAATTTTTGTTCCAACATAATCGTTCACCTAGGTATAAGAACATGGGTCATTCCTAAATTTTATTCCATGGACACCAGAAAACTCAAGTTTCCTCTTCAATGAAGGTCACACCTAGTTAACATGAAACCTACCAGTGTGACCAATTCTGTTAGGTAATACAATTAGGCTAAATAAATTATCCAAAAGACCTCGTATCACCCTTTAGAACAAAAAACCATTTATATTCCAATGACATATTCCTCCTCCATGTCTTCTTGAATTAAATTAAAGGGTTACCTATACCAGGATAATCCTACTTGATTGTGTATTTATTAAATAATTGGAATTTGGTATCATGTAAGCTGTGTCCCCTTGTATTAAATAGTAACCTATGATATCCTAGGGGTATAATAAATTATATATTCTCTTGATAAAAAGGAATCATTATTTTAGGATGATTTATAGAAGTTTATCTTGCCCAACTTTCTTAGCCCACATGAATTAGTGGTTTTTAATTGGATCATTGTCCACAAAGTTATTATCTAATTAGTTGATTTATCTCAACAGTAAAATCAATGGTCCATGTGAATTAATGGGCCTCCAAACTGGAGTAATTTCCAACTTATATTCAGATGATTCATCTGTTAGGTTAATCAAGAAATAAACACTCATGTATATGTTCTAAACTAACCATTTATAGACCCCTTTAACCTGGTAGTACAATCTAAATGAATTTAAATATCACTAAATAGGTATTAGTCATATGACCTTAAAAATAATGGCATGATGGTTCTTTATGAATGACTATATAAGAAACCTCGATGGTCCTAGAAACATGAGATTAATATTCACCACAATAGTTTTATTTGTATGACTTTAAATTAAAAAAATTGTTCTATGATTCATGACCTTGAAAGTATCTTCATTTGGTCATGGATACATAACATTAAATGGAACGATGGTGGTCTTTATCACATGAACCTAATAGGTATGAAATACCAAATTACATAAAACCAAAAACATGGGTTTTTATTATTTTTATTGGGATATATAACTATCCATTATTTGAGGTGTAATAACAATTATAAAACTTATACCACCTCCATGTATAGTGATAAAATTTATAGTTCATAGATATGTTTCATTAAACAATATAATAACCAACTAATGAAGAGGAAGATGAAGAAACAACCATACATCCATATAGAGAACCTATCATACATACATGTTATCACGTTGATCAATTTAATTCCCTCTAAGGGTAAATGATATTTTTAATTGGAAGGATTTCATGGATATTTCTTAAATATCGACGAGATTCCAAAAATAGGGAATAAGATCATTCAAGGTGTAACACCCCAAGCTTCTACGGTATGCTTCTCTTTGAATAATGTGATAGCGTGTGTTGTACGCAACACCGAGTTCTAACACACCATAACTAATCAAACTAGCCGTTATGAATAGTAATACCTAATTTTTGAAATTATATATATTTTATATTTGAAAATGGACTTCATTTTTGGATTCGGAATATCGAATTTATCCTAAGGTGAAATTTTGGTACATTTCGGATAACTTTCATATTTTGATGAATAGTGAAAATTACTGAATTTTAATTAAAAACAACTTTTTAATCAAAATAATTAATAGTGATAAATTATGAATTTGAGTGGTTTTAAAGTATATTTAGAATATATTTTTACCATTTAATATAATGTTGGTCATTGGACATAATATTACAATTAAACCGATCATAAACAAGTGTCAATCTTTTGATAGTTATTACTTCTTAAAAACATGCTTTTTGTTTTGACAGCGGGAATTAATTTTAAATTAATTTCTGCCACTTCTGTGTTTTTAATTTAGAAAAATGGATTCCATATTTGGAATCTGGATGTCCAAATTGTGTAAATAGGTAACTTTTATTTTTAGACATTTTGAATAATTACTGTGGTAAATATTTTATTTACCATGGTTAAGGGTAAATCCGGTAAATAAGGGTTAAAAAAATAATATTATAATAATACAAAATTACCCTAAAACGTGTCCTAACCATATTGGTGGACACATACCCGACCATGAGCATCCTTGGGTCAATTTGGAGACCCCTTGGAGCCACTTGTATGTGGTAGGGACACTTTATATTAATAAAGTTAAAATAAAAATAAATATGGCATAAGCTTACATCTTTTAGAAGAACAATTTTTACATAGGGTTATACATGTTGGATTTTCGATTATAAATATTCATTAGAAAGCTAAAAAGATTTTATACATAATTATATTTTATTTATAATTTTTAGACATCAAATAATTTAAATTATTAATGACACAATAATGATGTAATGTTTACCTCATTAATAAATCATTTAAATAAATAAGATTATAATGATTAAAATATTATTTAAAACCTGTCCAATTCTTATTGGTTGATGTTATTTAGAATATTAGTCATCTTATCTTCGACCTCAATGATTTTTGGACCCTTATAAACCGAATATAATTATATTATAAAGTAATACTTTCACTCTTTCCTAAAGAGCCCCTCTTCTCCCTTATAAAAGGAGACCACTTCTACTCATTCCTCACACCTCTCAAGCCACTTGGCTCGTCCAAACTCTGCCCAACTAAGCTCCCCACATCCCTCTCCTCCTCCTTGAAGCTTCCCCTTAGGCATAAATCATTTCAAGAAGTCCTTTGGTTCCAACCAAAGTGAGTTACCTAAATTAAAGGTAACGATTTCTCTTAAATTATTTTCCTTTATTTTGCTTCTCCAACCCCCAAACTCTTTTTATTTCCTTTCTTTTGTAACAACACCAGTATAATAAATATACTAGGATGTTGTTATAAGAAGGATTCAAACTACACATACACACAACTCCATCTAATGGATGATGAACATAATGTTTCTGTGGATGGAAAACTAACGCCTCACGAAACGATGATTGTTCAAATACATCTTACCGCCTCTCATGGTGGAAATTATGATGGAACTGTAATTAAATATGATATTAATGATATATATTTTATATATAAGCTTCTGTAATTCCATTTTATTTCATACCATTATTCGTTTCATGTTGTATATACATACGATAATTTCATTTGAGGAAGTGCGGACTACCGCCCCCTTAAAATGATATGAATCGTTCATACCACACATGGAATGTATAAAGGATGGTGTTAATGAACATAAGTAACATATATAAAATATTATATTATACTGGAATAGTAATATACCTATGTATCATTTGGATTCAATTCTTTTAAAATAAAAATTAAATGGAAGTAGCGTTCGTGCGTACGTACGGACTACCGTCTCCACGAACGCGGTGAGATCCATCCTCCATCGTATCCATTCAAGTCTTATTCTCATTTTAGGGTTAAAAATAATGTTAATATCATTCTGATTATGAATAAGATTTAATCTATCCATTACAAACATGTCTTACGTAACCAAACATTTAAGAAGAACGAATCGATTATCACCTGAAACGACGATAATACTAAGATATTATTAATAAAGCAATGTTAAAAGATCATATATGATATCATATTAATGTATATGATTATTGTATAATTTAATAACAATTATTTCACCATTATACAGGAGGTTAACCGACCCCAACAAAGGAAAAGTACAAGGTAAGGGTTATTTCACAATCTCTTCATTATCCGAGGTTGTTTATACATAATAATCTACTGGGATATCTTTATCATCCACATCCATGTTTCTTAAAGATGTATTTCAAAACATTTTTACTATTTACAAGAATATGGGTTAAAGTCATTTATACCCTTGTTTGACTTTTTATAAGAGGTTTATAAAGGAATCTTTCCATCGTTTTCAAAACAAGGTCCTTTTTAACCTTTTCGACAGAATTGAGGTAAGAATGTTTTTTTTAACTTATACGGCGGGTGCGGTTATTTTACGCCGTTATAAAATCTTCAAAGCTTTCCTTACAAGATTATAAGAATATTTTCAAAGAAAATGTTTTATTTTATATGGATCTTAAATGATTTCAAAATAAAAGGAGATATTTCTTTAAAAAAATTTTTGATTTCATCTACGTCAACATCCTTTGATGAATTTTAAGATTATTTGAAGTTGATTTATTATGATACAAAACTTCTATATTGAAGGTTTTGTGATATGTTTGACTATTTATGTGCTATTTTTATACCATTCATAGTTTATGGTGAAATTATTGAAATTTCGTATGCTAGTTTTAATACGAATTTTTATGTTATGTTTAAACCTTTTCATATGGGAATGCATTGGACTTAATAAGTGATGGGTGGAGCCCGCTATAGCTCCTCGATGCATCGGTAGGTCTCATGAGACAAACTAGTGTCTTGGCACAAGGCCTTGACAAAATCTTATTTGTAGTCTTGGCACGAGGCCTTGGCTATGTGGTTATGATAGTCTGGCATTATGCATTCCAACATTATGAAAGTGGTTATTGATTTTTGCATGTGATTATTCGATTAGTAGAATATCCATGTGAATAAGTAAATGGCATTATTTCATTTTACTTTTGCCATACTATGTCGAAGTTAAAGTTTAAAAGGCTTTTGTTTTAGTAATGCAATGCCTTAAATGTTTATTCTTATTTATGAAAGTTTCTGCTATATTGTTATCCTTACTGGGCATTTGAGCTCACCCCTTTTCTATGTTTTATTTTTCCCAAGATGTGAAGAAGTAAGTTATGAATGACCTGCAGGGATTTTATGAGGGGTTAATAGTGTGGATTGTGGAAACATTATGTTGTTGTAGTAGTTTTTCATTTTATGATGTAATGTAAAACTTATGAATATATCTAGTGTTTCCAAGGCTACTAAACCAATCGGTCTTTCGAGATTTGATCTTTCTTGTGATCATGCCAATGTTATGTAATAATGCACCGACTCTGGGTAACTGGGGTCGGGGCGTTACAGTTGGTATCAGAGGAAGTTTAGTACAAACCTTGGAAACTAGATTTAGATAAACTCTGATTAGAGCACATAGACCTAAGATGAACTTTGAGGATTAGTATAGAAGAACTTCCTAGAATTTTGGTATTGTAGAGATTTTGTGAGTTTTCCGAGAAATACATCCCTGTCTGGATATGAGCAGGTAGAGGCGGCTCTGGCACAGATGTACCTAGGGGTAAAACCCGAAAACACCGCTTTGAGCTAGACTCGAACGGGAACTGGTGCACGACAACGGGCCTTGCTGCACTCTTGGTTACGACACTCCCGGGGGATATGCTTAGGATAACTCTCACTATCTTTACAAATCATTATGAAGGGTTTATGAGTATATACTTCCTCAAAGAAAACATTTTTATGATTATGGATTATATCCATAAATAGTTCAATTTATGTTAAGTGTTTTATAAGTATGGGATTATGTATTTTGATTCATAAACTGATCTAGTTTATGCCATTGTTTAGAAATGGCGCCTAGTGGAAGAAATGGAAACCGTATCAATGCACGCACCCCATGTAGGGATTGCCCTCCTGCTCAAGATAATTATAGTGGGGATGGTGATGCAACCGGTGCTGATCAGCTAATCACCATACTGGGACAACTTACTCAGGTTATGAATAATAACCTTACCCGTATGGAGCACCCTGATCCGCAGCGTGGAGGATCAATGTTAGATCGATTCATGAGGCAACAACCACCAACGTTCAATGGGAATACAAATCCCTTAGTAGCTGAGCAATGGATATTTTCCCTAGAGAAAATATTTCAGGCTTTGGGGAGCAGTGAAAGGGAAAAAGTTATCATGGCAGTTTACCGCCTCACTGGAGATGCTGATCAATGATGGTCATTGATTCAGAACATGAAGGAAGATGATGAAGTATCAAATATGGAATGGAGGGAGTTCAAAGATCTATTTTTAGAAAAATACTTTCCTCGCGACCATCGAGCAGATATAGAAAGACAATTTCTGAGTCTGAGACAAAAGGAGGATGAGAATGTCACAAAGTATGAGGCTAACTTTACAAGGTTAGCGAGGTATGCTGGAGATTATATTCGCAACCCAAGAAGTAAGATTGATCGTTTCTTTGATGGGTTAAAACCATTTCTCCGTCGACCATTAGTCTCACAATCCTTTTCATCGTACGAAGACATTGTCTCATGTGCTATCAAGACCGAAAAGGAATTCTCTAAGTCTTATGACATTAAAGCAAAGCAAGAGAATAAGAGACCTACTGATCAATCTGGGAATGGAAATAAGGGGAAGAAGGGAAAGGTTGAATATCCATCTTGTGGTAAATGCGGGAAGAAACAACCTGGTACTTGCTTGAAGGGAATGGGAGTCTGTTACAAGTGTGGTGAAAAAGGCCACCAAGCTCATGATTGCAAGGGGAAGAAGGAAGCTACCAACGTTCAGTGCTATAATTGCAGGGAGATGGGGCATTATGCAAATTCATGTCCTAAGCGTCAGGAGAACTTACCTCAGAAAAGGCCAAGGGATCAAGGCCAGGCTTATGCTATCACTACTGCTGAGGTAGAAGCTCCGAAAGACGTGGTGGCAGGTAATTTAATGGTTTCCTCAAGTTTAGAAAATGCATTATTTGATTCTGGATCATCACATTGTTTCATATCTTCCCAGTTTGCTAAGAAAATTAGATATTTCCAATTTGATTTAATAAGGGAGTTGTCAGTTAAAACTCCTAAGGGAAGTATCGTTGCAACAAAGTTTTGTGAATTAGTCCCCATTAGAGCACATAAATTTTCTTTATCTGCTGATCTCATCGTCATACCTATGATTGAGTTTGATATAATCCTTGGTATGGACTGGCTTTTGGACTATGATGCGAAGATTTATTGTAAGAAGAAAGAGGTTACGATTCTTGATGATAATGATAAGGAACACCTTATTTTTAGAGCAGAATTGTCACCACCTAATTCTTATTTAGATCCACCCTCAATAGCTCAACTAAATTCAATTATTGGGGAGGAAGAGAATGAAATAACTGCAGGTGAGGAAAGGAATGTTCAAATAGAGGATGTACCTGTTGTGAAAGAATTTGTAGATGTATTTCCAGAAGATTTACCTGGACATCCTCCAGAATGAGAAGTTGAGTTTTCCATTGATTTGATTCCTGGAACAAGGCCTATATCGAAGACCCCTTATAGAATGGCCACTGTAGAGTTAGTCTAACTAAAGAAACAACTAGAGGAATTGAGTAATAAGGGATTTATTCGCCCTAGTGTTTCTCCATGGGGAGCCCCTGTTCTTTTTGTTAAAAAGAAAGATGGATCTATGAGGTTATGTATCGACTACAGGGAGATCAATGCTATAACGATAAAGAACAAGTATCCCCTACCTCGTATTGATGATTTATTTGACCAACTTCATGGAGCTCAATACTTTTCAAAGATTGACCTTCGATCTGGATACCATCAGTTGTGTGTGAAGAAGGAAGACATTCCGAAGACAGCATTTCGAACCAGGTACGGGCATTACGAGTTTACTGTAATGCCGTTTGGATTGACTAATGCACCCTCTGTATTCATGGATCTGATGAATAGAGTTTTCAAGGAGTATCTCGATGGATTTGTGGTGGTATTTATTGATGATATCTTGGTATACTCCAAAACCTACGAAGATCATGAAAATCACTTGTGCATTATCTTGAAGACTCTGAGGAGGCATGAATTATATGGGAAGTTTAGCAAGTGTGAATTCTGGCTTCAGGAGATTTCTTTTCTTGGCCATATTTTCTCTAAAGATGGAATCTCTGTTGATCCTTCTAAGACCAAAGCAATCCAAGAATGGCCAGCACCTACGAGTATAACTGAGGTACGTAGTTTTATTGGTTTGGCAGGTTATTATCGACGTTTCGTCCAGAATTTTGCCCGATTGGCTAACCCATTAACGAAGCTCACACGTAAAGGGGTTAAATTTGTTTGGACAAAAGAGTGTGAAGAATGTTTTGAAGAAATGAAGAGAAGATTATTCAATGCTCCTATATTGACTCTACCATCGGGGAATGATGGGTTCGTTATTTATAGTGATGCATCGAAGAAAGGACTTGGCTGTGTCCTTATGCAGAATGATAGAGTTATTGCCTATGCATCACGACAGTTGAAAATTCATGAACAAAACTATCCTACTCATGATCTCGAGTTAGCAGTAGTGATCTTTGCTTTGAAGAAATGGAGGCACTACCTCTATGGTGAAAATGTGAGATTTATACTGATCACAAGAGTTTGAAGTATATTTTCTCACAAAAAGAACACAACATGAGGCAAAGGAGATGGCTTGAATTACTCAAGGATTACGATTGTACGATACACTACCACCCAGGGAAGGCAAACAAGGTGGAAGTTGCTTTGAGTAGAAAAGACCATGGAGTTTTGAACAATATGAGAATTGAAAGGGATCCAATTTTTATGGATCTAGTAAAGATGGACATGGGAATAACCAGGGAAGGTGAAACATCAATGCTTTTTCAAATGGTTGCCAAACCATCTTTACTAGAAAGGATTAAGAGTTCTCAGACCGATGATGAAGAATTCCAAAAGAAGATTAAAGCTGTGAATGATGGGAGATTGAGAGACTTTGTGTATGAAGATGGAATTTTGAAATTCGGGAAGAGACTTTTTGTTCCCAATATACCTGATCTAAAAAGGGAATTGCTGGATGATGCTCATAGTTCCAATTTCTCTATACACCCTGGGAGCACCAAAATGTATAGAGATTTGAAGGAACATTTTTGGTGGGACAACATGAAGAGGGAGATTGCTGATTTTGTGTCAAGATGTATGGTTTGTCAACATGTGAAAGCTGGAAGGTAACAGCCTGGAGGAGTCATGCAACCTCTTCCCATACCAGAGTGGAAATGGGACAATGTTACGATGGACTTTGTCATGGGGCTATCGAAGACTCCTAGAAGGAACGATGCAATATGGGTTATTGTTGATCGTCTTACCAAGTCAGCACATTTTCTTGCTATAAGAGAAGATCTACCCCTGGAACGTCTAGCAAGACTATACATTAATGAAGTTGTGAGACTTCATGGAGTACCCCTATCGATTGTTTCTGATCGTGATCCCCGTTTTACTTCAAGATTCTGGAAAAGTATTCAGAAATCCCTGGATACATAACTTCATTTGAGCACTGCTTACCACCCTCAGACATACGGACAATCAGAACGGACTATTCAAACCTTAGAAGACATGTTGAGATCTTTCTCACTTGACTTTCAGGGTATGTGGGATCAATATTTACCTCTGGTAGAATTTTCCTATAACAATAGCTTCCATTCAAGTATTCAGATGGCACCATATGAAGCGTTATACGGAAAGAGATGTCGTACACCAACCTGTTGGGATGACGTTGGTGAAAGAAAACTTGTAGGCCCAGAACTGGTGGAGGAAACGGTGGAAAAGGTGAAGGTAATCCAAAATCACATCAAAGCATCTCAAAGTAGGCAGAAGAGCTATGCTGATAATAGAAGGAAGGATTTGGAATTTCAGGTCGGTGATCATGTTTTCCTAAAGGTATCTCCATGGAAGTGAGTCATACGTTTTGGTAAGAAAGGTAAATTGAGTCCCAGGTACATCGGACCTTTCGAAATTCTAGAACGAATTGGGGCTGTAGCGTACCGATTGGCAATGCCGCCAAGTCTCTCCAAAGTTCACGATGTGTTCCACGTATCTCTGTTGAGAAAATACATGCCTGAACCAACGCATGTACTCACCTATGAGGAATTAGAACTGGAAACCGATCTGTCTTATTGTGAAGAGCCCGTCAAGATTCTTGATACAAGAGAACAAGTACTGAGAAACCGGACGACAAGTCTGGTAAAAGTTTTGTGGAGAAATCATAAGATGGAAGAGGCAACGTGGGAACCCGAGGAACTTATGATGAAGAACCACCCGAGTCTTTTTATGTAGTAATACCCTAGAAATTGCGAGGACGCAATTATTTGAAGGAGGGGAGAATGTAACACCCAAAGCTTCTATGGTACGCTTCTCTTTGAATAATGTGATAGCGTGTGTTGTACGCAACACCGAGTTCTAACACACCATAACTAATCAAACTAGCCGTTATGAATAGTAATACCTACTTTTTTAAATTATATATATTTTATATTTGAAAATGGACTTCATTTTTGGATTCGGAATATCGAATTTAGCCTAAGGTGAAATTTTGGTACATTTCGGATAACTTTCATATTTTGATGAATAGTGAAAATTACTGAATTTTAATTAAAAACAACTTTTTAATCAAAATAATTAATAGTGATAAATTATAAATTTGAGTGGTTTTAAAGTATATTTAGAATATATTTTTACCATTTAATATAATGTTGGTCATTGGACATAATTTTACAATTAAACCGAACATAAACAAGTGTCAATCTTTTGATAGTTATTACCTCTTAAAAACACGCTTTTTGTTTTGACAGCAGGAATTAATTTTAAATTAATTTCTGCCACTTCTGTGTTTTGAATTTAGAAAAATGGATTCCATATTTGGAATCAGGATGTCCAAATTGTGTAAATAGGTAACTTTTATTTTTAGACATTTTGAATAATTACTGTGGTAAATATTTTATTTACCATGGTTAAGGGTAAATCCGGTAAATAAGGGTTAAAAAAATAATATTATAATAATACAAAATTACCCTAAAACGTGTCCTAACCTTATTGGTGGACACATATCCGACCATGAGCATCCTTGGGTCAATTTGGGGACCCCTTGGAGCCACTTGTATGTGGTAGGGACACTTTATATTAATAAAGTTAAAATAAAAATAAAAATGGCATAAGCTTACATCTTTTAGAAGAACAATTTTTACATAGGGTTATACATGTTGGATTTTCGATTATAAATATTAATTAGAAATATAAAAAGATTTCCTACATAATGATATTTTATTTATAATTTTTAGACATTAAATAATTTAAATTATTAATGACACAATAATGATGCAATGTTTACCTCATTAATAAATCATTTAAATAAATAAGATTATAATGATTAAAATATTATCTAAAACCTATCCAATTCTTATTGGTTGATATTACATAGAATATTAGTCATCTTATCATCGACCTCAATGATTTTTGGACTATTATAAACCGAATATAATTATATTATAAAGTAATACTTTCACTCTTTCCTAAAGAGCCCCTCTTCTCCCTTATAAAAGGAGACCACTTCTACTCATTCCTCACACCTCTCAAGCCACTTGGCTCGTCCAAACTCTGCCCAACTAAGCTCCCCACATCCCTCTCCTCCTCCTTGAAGCTTCCCCTTAGGCAGAAAGCATTTCAAGAAGTCCTTTGGTTCCAACCAAAGTGAGTTACCTAAATTAAAGGTAACGATTTCTCTTAAATTATTTTCCTTTATTTTGCTTCTCCAACCCCCAAACTCTTTTTATTTCCTTTCTTTTGTAACAACACCAGTATCCTCAATATACTAGGATGTTGTTATAAGACGTATTCAAACTACACATACACACAACTCCATCTAATGGATGATGAACATAATGTTTCTGTGGATGGGAAACTAATGCCTCACGAAACGATGATTGTTCAAATACATCTTACCGCCTCTCATGGTGGCCATTATGATGGCACTGTAATTAAATATGATATTAATGATATATATTTTATATATAAGCTTCTATAATTCCATTTTATTTGATACCATTATTCGTTTCGTGTTGTATATACATACGATAATTTCATTTGAGGAAGTGCGGACTACCGCCCCCTTAAAATGATATGACTCGTTCATACCACACATGGAACGTATAAAGGATGGTGTTAATGAACTTAAGTAACATATATAAAATATTATATTATACTGGAATAGTAATATACCTATGTATCATTTGGATTCAATTCTTTTAAAATAAAAATTAAATGGAAGTAGCGTTCATGCGTACGTACGGACTACCGTCTCCACGAACGCGGTGAGATCCATCCTCCATCGTATCCATTCAAGTCTTATTCTCATTTTAGGGTTAAAATTAATGTTAATATCATTCTGATTATGAATAAGATTTAATCTATCCATTACAAACATGTCTTACGTAACCAAACATTTAAGAAGAACGAATCGATTATCACCTGAAACGACGATAATACTAAGATATTATTAATAAAGCAATGTTAAAAGATCATATATGATATCATATTAATGTATATGATTCTTGTATAATTTAATTACAATTATTTCACCATTATACAGGAGGTTAACCGACCCCAACAAAGGAAAAGTACAAGGTAAGGGTTATTTCACAATCTCTTCATTATCTGAGGTTGTTTATACGTAATAATCTACTGGGATATCTTTATCATCCACATCCATGTTTCTTAAAGATGTATTTCAAAACATTTTTACTATTTACAAGAATATGGGTTAAAGTCATTTATACCCTTGTTTGACTTTTTATAAGAGGTTTATAAAGGAATCTTTCCGTCGTTTTCAAAACAAGGTCCTTTTTAACCTTTTCGACAGAATTGAGGTAAGAATGTTTTTTTTAACTTATACGGCGGGTGCGGTTATTTTACGACGTTATAAAATCTTCAAAGCTTTCCTTACAAGCTTATAAGAATATTTTTAAAGAAAATGTTTTATTTTATATGGATCTTAAATGATTTCAAAATAAAAGGAGATATTTCTTTAAAAAAAATTTTGATTTCATCTACGTCAACATCCTTTGATGGATTTTAAGATTATTTGAAGTTGATTTATTATGATACAAAACTTCTATATTGAAGGTTTTGTGATATGTTTGACTATGGATGTGCTATTTTTATACCATTCATAGTTTATGGTGAAATTATTGACATTTCGTATGCTAGTTTTAATACGAATTTTTATGTTATGTTTAAACCTTTTCATATGGGAATGCATTGGACTTAATAAGTGACGGGTGGAGCCCGCTATAGCTCCTCAATGCATCGGTAGGTCTCATGAGACAAACTAGTGTCTTGGCATAAGGCCTTGACAAAATCTTATTTGTAGTCTTGGCACGAGGCCTTGGCTATGTGGTTATGATAGTCTGGAATTATGCATTCCAACATTATGAAAGTGGTTATTGATTTTTGCATGTGATTATTCGATTAGTAGAATATCCATGTGAATAAGTAAATGGCATTATTTCATTTTACTTTTGCCATACTATGTCGAAGTTAAAGTTTAAAAGGCTTTTTTTTAGTAATGCAATGCCTTAAATGTTTATTCTTATTTATGAAAGTTTCCTCTATATTGTTATCCTTACTGGGCATTTGAGCTCACCCCTTTTCTATGTTTTATTTTTCCCAGGATGTGAAGAAGTAAGTTATGAATGACCTGTAGGGATTTTATGAGGGGTTAATAGTGTGGATTGTGGAAACATTATGTTGTTGTAGTAGTTTTTCATTTTATGATGTAATGTAAAACTTATAAATATATCTAGTGTTTCCAAGGCTACTAAACCAATCGGTCTTTCGAGATTTGATCTTTCTTGTGATCATGCCAATGTTAGGTAATAATGCACCGACTCTGGGTAACTGGGGTCGGGGCGTTACACAAGGGATATGTCATCCTCCTATCTTGTCAACATGAATAATAAAATAAAATATTAATTTTTTACTTAAAATAACCACCAACCATTTTCAAGGAGGTCTACATATAAATAAATATAGGATAGAATGGACGGGGGATAAAAAATGTGATGCAAATGTGAAATCATTTTTCCTTGAAAGAGTTCATTCGATCATAAACTCTTACTTGTGACAATAAAATAATGGATTTATTGTTTTATATTTCATCTTTATTATGCCTACCATAAAATACAAATGGAAACATTTATTAATATATAATCATGTATAAAATTCTTTTTCTAGTATGGGAGAAATTAAAATCAAATCTAGTGCCCCTGTATTACTAAAAGGCAGATTCATAGACTTGTAACTTAGATGCAATGATTATTGTGGCCCGTTAACCCTAAAAGTCATTTACCTCACTCATTGTCTTAAATTATATTTGGTGAATGAATTATTTTTAATTAAAATCTAAATAGTTGCATCTTTTTCCTAGAGGTAGCTCATGGAAGCACTTGGGAGAAGATTCCCAATTGGCCTTCCACCGGATGACAGGCCCATAGAATACAAGTGGTCCATATTTCCACATTGAAACACTTTGGATGTATCTAACCAAAGTGAATCAATAAATATAATACTTTCATTATTATGGTACAAAATAATTTTTACTACACCTCTCTAGGTACATATGACCCACCTAAGAGGCTGCATGTCAACAATTTCCACTATAATCACTGCTCGACCATGAATCCTAAAAAGGTCACATAGAAATCTATTAAAATTCTTTTTTATTTTTTCATTCATACTAGGGAACCATGTAGGAGGTCCTTATTATGGTTATTTTTTATTTAGACCCAATATTAATTCCTTGTTCATTATACCACCAACTTACCTTGAACCTGCTGGCATATCCCAATAGGGACTCTAGAGTGCTTCATATCGATAATGATAAGGATCCTCAGTTCCTTCCAAGGAAGGAATATATGGATTCTTCAACAATACCATAGTTTATATGGAATACAATAAACCCTATACAGGTCTCATCTATTATGATATTTTGAGAAATATCTCTAGTGATCCCACAAAATGTACATATCAAGAAGGGCGTACACATGACGATGAAAACCCTAATATCACAGGACGTCCCCATGGTGGTTATACACAATTAAATAACCACATAATTCATCCACATGAAAAAATTAAGTTATATAAAATAATTTTTTTAAATATATTTATCTTTAAATAATTTGACTTCTTTGATAGCTTGCATTACACAGAACACTAAGTATAAACAAACCATGATATACAATTTAAATATTATTATGCGATGGTGATCAGTAAGCCATTGGATTAAGAAGTATGAATAGGCTAAAAAAATTATGAACAATTTATTTTTACATATGTCTAATATTAATTAATTTTTCATAAATTAATTATAAATAAAAATAAAAATCAATAAAAATGAAAAAAATATAATTTCTAAAAAACTATTTTTATGAAAACAATGTATTTTTACATAAAGAAATTAAATTAATGACCATTTATAAATTATTTTAATTAAAATTTTATATTATATATTTGAAAATTTTTATTAAAACTTATCTCTATTTTTACATTTAATGAGATGAGAATAAATCCCGTTTTATGCTTAAAATTGCATTATTCTATGATCTATTTTCATCATGTTTGGTGAAATTATTTACAAATTAATTTCTTCCACTTATTTGTATAGAATTTTATAAAATATATAAAATATTTTGAATCCTGATTTTCATATTTTTTTAAATAGATCCCTTTTATTTTTAGACATTATTAATACTAATCAAGGTAAAATTTGTCAACTCAGTAAATGGTAAATTGGGTTAATCTATGTTAACAATAACTGCTAAGGGAAACATTTTTTTATCTAAATTATTATTTGATTAAGTAAATTCAACTATTATCACCTTATACTGGATACTAAATTATTAAAAATGACTTATATAATATATAAAGAAAAGAAAGATACCAAATCTCACTCTCTTAGTTTTGAATATATTTTATGTTCTAAAAATAGTGAAATCAAATAATTATGAGTGTATATTAATTTTAACTTTGTTAATAATTGAATTATATTAATGATTTAAATTTATTTATAAGTTTTAGTGATTAAATAATTTCCTTAAATTCTTGTGCAATGCTTATTAGTATTTATTCAATTAATAGAAAAAAATAATAAATGACTTAAAAAAATATTAAATGTAATTTATTTTGAGTGATTTATAATGTTCCATGAATTTTAAAGATAAAAATGACATATTATTTATTTTTAAAATCTTAATATTTGAATTTCATCATATTTTGGTGCCTTTATTATCAAATTAAACGAATAGTTACAAAAGTGACATTGATGAAATTTTATAATTAATAATATTTTATTAAATGATTTAAAATATATAAAAAATTTATCATAATCCATTTCAATTGAATATTTTTGAAAAATTAATTTCCTTTCAACTTTTTTGTAACTTTTCCATTTATGGTAACATTATAAACTCTTTCTGGTCAGTATAGTTTTAATCTGGATAAACGTCAAAAATAATTAACAAATGGGTTAATAAAAAAGGTAAGGTTTAAAATGTCACCAAAACTATATAAATTTTACTATATAATTTTATCTAAACTCTAAAAACTTTTAATTTTAATTCATTTCTATTTGGATGCATTTTTATTAAGAAATACATTATTATATTTTATTCTTTTATGAAATTCCTTCTGTGTCCTCTCCCTCTCCGATAAAAGGAAACCCTCCTTCCTATTCCATAAAATAATTTGAAATATATGGATTGACCTCACCCCTAAAATAATTTACTATAAACTTACTTGAAAAAATTATAGTGGTCCTGGTCTTCCCCAAATACCTAACCTAGGATCCATAAGAATAGATGTAAAAGAGTCATTTATGAGACGTGGTATCACCTTAACAAGTCAAAATATTTTTTAATATTATTTAAATATTATAACTATATGGTATTTAATATAGAAAAATAAATTTATAATCATAAATATATTTAAATTTTATTATTATTATGAAATCATCTTTATAAACCCTCTTTACCATCAAATGAGAAGTGAAAGTGTCTCTTGTGCATACATATATCTTACCATCTCCATATAGTGATAAAATTCATTTCCACCCACAAGATATATTGGGTGTTAATTATGATTGGTTTAATTATATCATATTATAATTATAATATAATTATACTTATGTAATTATAATTTCAGATATAACTTATCAGCTACCAATCCCATAGAAAAGGATAATGTCCCTCATGTGTACGTGCGGACTACTGCCTCCACAAAGCGATGTGATTTGTTTTTCATTTACACTTTACATGGATGGTAATAAGGATATATATAATGAATATAAATGATATAATAATTATTATATAAAGGTGAATTAATATATACCTTTATTTCATTACATTCGTTGAAAATTGGAAAAAGCAATCTTGCATACGTAAGACCTACCTTCTCTTAAAACTATATTATTAATTTTTATGTCGCTAACATTTATGAATGACTATATAAATATTTAAAATATATTTATTTAAATAACTATTAAAATTCATTATATTATATGAACACAATTAATGTACATTGACCAGAACTACTGAACTAAAATAGTCATGAAAAATAATGCAGATAAAACCAAGAATAATGATTTTAGTATTGAATTGTGACTAAAATGATTATTAATGGTTATAAATAAATAATATATGGTAATATATAAATGATTTTGGTTAAATAAAATATTTATAATAAATATATATTTATTATAGAATAGATTATAATGCATACTATAAAAGTCATACCAAAGGTAATGGGTTTTCATCTAAATATTATTTATGTGGGAAAATATCATATTCACAACTTATTTGTTTAATATGTATTATATAATCCAACAAATATATTTTATTTTTTTATTATGAATTTTAGGGGTATTTAAACATCTATGTAATATTTTTCTCTCATTTTCATTATGTTTCAAAAGCTACCAAAGCAGTAAGGGGTTTATGTCACAATCTCATTATTTATCGTGATTATTTATGATTAAGTATTAGTTGATGAAATATTATTATAAAACTATAATGGAACTCATGTTTTTTATTCTATATTTTATTATTATTTAAAATTATTTTTTTAATTTAATTTTCCTCACCCTAATTACTAACGACCCTGACAATCGTTTTTATGGAAAATTTAATGTATATATCCCTTTAGTCGAAAAAACCCTTTTCTTCTATATACAAGCTTTAAAAAATTGTTTTGAATAAAATTATTACCATACTTATATGATTTTTAATTTCATTATATTTTTTTTTAATTTTTTACAATATGGTTTTAAATATTTTATTTGTTTTACAAAGGAACTACTTTTTAAATTTTTACAATAATTTGAAACGAATAGTTTCTTTTAACTTATATGTCCTGAAAGGAATACAACATGAAAATAGATACTAAATAATATAAATAATCCATTAATTTTTTCAAGGATATTTTCAAAGAAAAGGATTTTCATAATATTTTGTGAATATTTAGTTTTGGAAAATTTATTTTCAGAGTGGGAATGTATTTTCCTCATGAATGTTTTAATGATCTTAAAATAGAATTTAAATTTATCAAAGACAACAAACCATGATTAAAAATATAATTTACTTGGGAATGATACAAGGATACATTCATTATTATTTTTATGAAAGGTCTATCTTTTAATTTTATAATATGTTTATGAAACCCATTATTTTCCCCTCGGTTATATAATGATGAAATGATGAAATGTATATTAAAATTGTTTCTTCTCCACAGGTTATGCTATGATGAAATTTTTATAAAACCAATTTATTTTCATGGGTTTTTATTTGATTAATGATTTAGGATATTTTGTAAAACATTTGTCTAATTTTCATTTTGTGACAGCTGAGATCGAATTTATATATCCCTCTAACGCACTGGGTAAAGATTATTATCTCATGAGATAAAAAAGACTGGAATGGGGAGTGAACTCGGTTCAGTAAGGGTATCATTCAACTATGATAGTCTTGGGAGTGAAAATTTTCTATTATGTTGGTTTTAAGAGTGAACCCAATCTATTATGATAGTATTGGAAGTGATCCTTGAGTACTAAAAAATGATTTTCTACACTTATTTGTATAAAAAACTTATTTTTTATTCCAATTTTATTCTTTCCTGGATCACATTATTTGACTCTTTTACAATTCATGTATAATAAAGGTCCAATCTTTATGCCATGACTCAATATTCTGATATATGATATACAATCTATTAATTTAAAATATATTTATATGTTCCTATAACTTTATTCTCATGTTATTATCAAGTGATCATTTATATATCCCTTGTTTACCCATACTAAGCATATGAGATCACCCATTCTTATGTTTCCATTTCCCTATTTTCTGAAGAAACTTACTAAGTTTTTTTATCTATGTAGGGTGATAGATATGATGAAAATTTTTGAGATGGTGTATTTCACTCATGAACTGGTTTTTTACAAATCTACATTTCCAATATTACTAGACCTATACTATTTTAGTGTAAATCATTATGATATTTAATGAATATTCATTTAATAAGATGTAATATATATGTATGAAATGTATGGGTTTCAATATATGGTATTATATAATTTTTTAGTTAACATTTTGAAGCTAGGATAATAAAAAATTAGTGATGACCCTTTGGATAAGTATAAGTATAGGAAATTATACTAAAGTTCTGGTAATGATCATGAATGACCTAGGATAAACCTAATGATTCTTAGATCAGAAATGAGGTGTTTTTATTTTGGAATCCAATAAATTATTTTTTCACGATTTTTTTGTTTTCCACTATGATTATTGTTTCTCACACTCTGATTTTTTGTTTTAGTTAACTATTAGACCTCAAAAGAATCATGTTAATGTAGAATGATACATATAATTAAATGATTTTCCTCTTGAGAAATTAAATTTTATGGGATTTAGAATGAAAAAATTCAAAGATATTCTCGCACAACATCCTAAAGATATGAATCATGATGAACATACAAATTATAAAAGAAGGGAACAATGTTCTATTAACTCATTTATGAGGAAACATCCACATTACTTTAGTGGTTTTGTTAATCCACTAGTATCTGAGTAATGTATCTGTACCATTAAAATGATATTTTTCATTCTCTAATGTCTAGAGAATGAAAAAATATTTTTTATGCCCATAATTTTTATGGATAATCAAAGAAATAGTGGAATAATATCAAGAATATACGGAAACATGAAGAGATTGACTCAATGGAGTGGTATTATTTTAAGAGATTATTTTTCCATAAGTATTTTACTTATATTATTTACAGGAAAATGGAAAAGGAATTATATGATATAAAGTATAAGGATGATGAATCTATTTATAATCCTTAAGGAAAATTTTATAGGACTTGCGAGGTACACATCTATTATTATCATAGAAAAATAAAATTAAGGCTGATCGATTATTAATTGTCTTAAAAAATTATATGAAGTTCATTAGTGATAAGATATATCAACAACTATAAAAAACCGTTTTCTTTGATATCAAGGTTGAAACAGAGATTGGAGTTACAATATCATAGATTTAATAAGATAAGAAAGATTGAATTCAAAGGAAATATGAAAAAACATAGAGAGAAGAAGATGAGATTTACAATATTTTCAATGTTTGTAAAGAAACACAGTAGAACCTACCTTAAGGGGACATGTATGCTTTTTTTATTTGGAAGGGAAGGGAATTGGGAAATCGAATGCTGAAGTTATGGGAAAAAGTTATCATATGATTAGAATAGAGAAAAAGATCAATGGAATTAACCACCCACACTCCAATGTTTCAAATGAAATTATTATAGGAATTAAACTAACTAGTGCTCAAATACATAGGTTAGTTATTATGATGGATGTTAAAAACCTCTTAATTTGAGAGAAAAAGTGAAATCCCATGTTATTTCTATTTCCAATGAGGGGTAATATGATGACGTCATGAAAGGTACACTTACAATCTACTCTAATATATTATTTTTAACTATTTTTCCCACACTTTTATATTTGAAGAATTTTATAAGGGTATCAAAATCCCACAAAATGATTTTATGTTGAGTTAGCAATGAAAAACCCTAATGGTATGATGATTTCATATGAATCCTATGAGTCTTATTTGGTTGATTTTTTCTGGAAATGTGCTTCCTAGAAATATTTTTATTCCCCAAATGGTTGAATTTTATGTTATCATAGCCATGGATTGGATTTCTCTATATAAATACCAAGTAAATTAAATAGGTGAGAAATTAAAATTTGATATTATAAACCAACATATAATCAATTATCAGTGTGACTATAAATATTAACTTCTGATGGAAATCATATCCATTGTGTGGGTCTTAATTATATTCAAAAGCGGTGTTTATCTTAAATGGTTTGGGAAAAACATAAAATCAATGATATTCCTATTATACATGAGTTTTTTATGTACTTATAGAATAATTTCATGGAATTCCATATAATTGTGAAGTCTAGTTATCATAAAACTCATATTTTGAACAACAACCATTTAAAAGACTCCTTATAAAAAAAACACGATTTTATTTTTTGGAATTAAATAATCAGTCCATGCTCATTTTAAAAAATGAATTATTTGGCCAAGTGTGTCACCTTGGGGTGTTCCTATACTTTTTGTTAAGAATAAATATAGATTAATTGGAATCTCTATTGATTATCGGGAACATAACACAAACAAAATATAGAAAAAGTATATTTTACACCTTATTTATGCATTTTTATATGAAATTCAAGGATTTTAGTAATTTTCTAATATTGAAATTTATTCAAGATATCATCAATTATGGGTTAATAAAGAAGATATTCAGAAGTAAACATTATATTCAAGGCATGAAAATTATAAATTTAGAGTGATTGCAATTTTTCTTACCAATTTACCCGCTATCTTCATGGGTATAATGAATAGAGTCTTTAGACATTACCATGATTAGTTTGTGGAAATCCTTATAGATGATATTATTATATATTCACTGAGTAAGGAAGAACATTAAGATCATTTTATAATTACACAGAAGAACCTGAGGAAGGAGAATCATTACGAAAAATTTATGAAGTGTGAATTTTGGATTTGGAAGGTTCCATTCTTCGGTTATGTAATCTCAAGTGAGTGTATATAACTAGATTCTTTAATGAAATAAGTTAATGAATTTTGGACCAAAAAAACCACTATGACTGAGACATGTATTTTTCTTTGTTTGGATATATATTATTAGTGATTTTTGGATAATTTCTCTCAAATTTATAACCGAGTATGAAAATTAACATGAAAGGTAGCTATGTTCTTTTAGAAAGACGACTCTGGAGAAGAGTTCAAGGAACTGAAGAGAAGGACAGTTAGAGAACATGTAATTATATTACCTAATAGTAGAGGAGAATTTTTAATCTATTGTGATGCATTGAATAATGAGATATGAATCATTCTCATGAAAAATGATATGGTTATATCTTATGTCTCAATCCAATTTAAGGGTCATGAGAAAAATTACCCAACACATGATTTAATTATCTGTATAAAACTTTTCTTTAAAGATATGAGGGGATTTCATTATGGAGATAGGTGTGATATATATATTCATAAATGAAAATTAATTTATATATTCCCTCAGAAAGAGATGAATATATTCTAGATAATATGGTTGGATCTGATTAAATATTTTGGCAACTCAATACATTACCACCATAGGAAAGAAAAAAATATGGATGGTACTCTGAGTCAAAAGGATCATGCTATCTTATCTATAATGAGGACCACAAAAGATATGTTTTTTTTAATTTTAAAAGGATGCATCTAGAAATATTGATGGGAGGGGAGAAATCTATAATTTTACAAATGAGGGTTCAACCATTTATCCAAATAAGAATTAAGGAGGTAGAAAAGGAAGATGTGGAGCTGTAGAAGAAGGTATGAAATATTTTTAATATTAACCATGATTGTGATGGAATGATATAGTTTTGAAATTATTTATATGTTCCAAACATAACATATATGAAGAATGATCCATTGTATGAGGCTCATAAATCATAATTATAAATTCCTATTGGAAGTAAGAAGATGTATAGAGATCATAATGGGTATTAATAATGGGATAACATAAAGGGAGATATTATAGAATATGTATCTTAGTGCATACTATATCTGGAAGTTAACATAGAGAGAGATAATTCTAAGGGAATTTTACAACCATTACCCATTCTATAATGTAAATGGGATAACATCCCAATGTGATTTTTCTTCACTCTCCCCAAAACATCTAAAGTCTATAACTCTAATTGGATTGTAGTTTATTACCTTATGAAGTCAGAACAGCTAATTACCATATGAGGAGACTTATCAATTGATAAAATTTACAGAATTTACATTATGTATGTTGCATGGATTACCACAATCTATTGAATTTGATTAGGATTTTAGGTTATTTTGAATGTCTGGATTAGTATTTAGCATGCTTGTTTATGATTCTTTTACGCCGGGGTGTGCACATCCATCTGTGAGGAAACACTGCTGTTACCCCACATTCCCACTTTCCAAAAGTGGGCGACATTTGTTCCTTGTTCATGGACATCTTCTCCTTGATCGAAACCGGGATGATGGTATGTCAGTTCTTCCTTAAGTGGATTCCTCCTCGGAGCTCGTCACCTAGTCCGAGTCTCCCTCATAGATTAAAGACGGGTTCGTGAAGCTCATTCCCAATTCCATATCTACATGGATGCCAGTTAATTACGCTGCTTCTGTCGAGACGCTCCAAGGGGTCTGGTCGGGGTAGCAACCTTCGGTGAGGAGAATGGTCACACTGGGGTGTCATCAGCATGTCTCGACACTAGGGATTGGCATGTCTGTCATATTTCTCTTATTATAGGGCTTCTTGAGGGCGTGGAAGCCCAAGGTATCCCACATCGAACGCGGGGGATTGTGTACCATCTAAGGTTTTCCTCAGCTTCTCATGTTTAGCACGGGGTATGCTGCGAGTTTAACGTCTGGCAGAGATGGATCAGACTGATCGAAACACTGAGAGTGGATCAAATTTAAGGACCCCCTAGGGGGAACACCGATGTTGGGGCCAGTATGTGGGCGGCTTCTTGGATACTGTGGAGTGGAATGAGGTGGCGTTATCCCACCGGGATGTGGCGGCCTAGGTGAGGATCTTGATGGGTGATGGAGTGAAGGGATTGAAACTCATGTAGGCTTCTTACATATCCCCATGGTAGGGAATCAAAGTCCGTGTAGTTCGGTGATATGGTGGGACACCTGAAGAGGCATCCCGTGAGAATGAACACATGGATTGGAGCCTAGAAGAAGTAAGATCTCAAGGCTAGGGCATGAGATCCCTGAGGCACGTGGGCTCGAGGGAGAGGTGAGGATGAGATGTGGGGGTGAGGTATGGGGCTTACTCTCTGAGACGGACCATAACGGTGGTTGTGAACCAACGTAGAGGGGTTGGAAAAACTGAGTGATGGGATTGCACCTCGTGGAGGCTTCCTACGTACCATGCGTTAGCATAGATCAAAGTCCATGTAGTTCGTGGCATATAGTTTAACATCATGCGGGATGGGATCATACAGTTTAACGTTATGCGGGATGAGGGCATACAATTTAATGTCATGCAGGACAAGAGAATACAGTTTAACGTCATGTGGGATGAGGGCATACAGTTTAACGTCATGCGGAATAAGGGCATATAGTTTAACGTCATGCCGGACAAGCAATCTGGGGCTTATGCTCTGAGGTAGCCCAAAGTGTTGGCGAACCGACGTGAAGAAGTCGGAATGACCGGGTGGTGGGATTGAACCTCGTGGAGGCTTCCTACGTACCATGTGTTTGCACATATCAAATTCCACGTAGTTCGCTGGGATGGGGCATACGCTCTAAGGCGGCCCAAACAACGATGTCATAGTCGATGCGTGCTCTAAGCCCACGTGAGTCATTCTATGTGTGAGAAACAAGAGGTAGCAAGGACCAGACGATCACGTCGCAAAGGGTGCGTCCGTGAGAAGTGGAAAGGGGTTTACGCATTGAGCGGCCCAAAGAGGAAACAGGGGCTTACGCATGGTTAGCAGCCCTTGGTGCCGGGTCTTACTCCAGGACAGAGGCCCAAGGTGCGACAAAGCGTAGTGGGAAAGGGACTCCACTGGCCTTGGTAGTGGGGAAGTACGGAGGTGCATGGGTGCAACCTTCCGCAAGAGAGGCTAGGGGATTACGCTCTGAGGCAGCCCTTCCCATATGGACAAACACCACTCTGACAAGGAGGATCTCATTCCATGTGAGGAATAATCCATTCCCATGGAGACGAGTGCACGAAAAGAATTTCCGAGCTAGGGGGACGCTGCGTGCAAGGCACGGGGTCGGATCACAGTATAACGTCATGTGTTGAGGATGATGTGATTAGCAGTTTAACGTCCTGCAGCTTGGACGAGGTTCGTTCACTCCACACCCCTAGGGCTTACATGCCCAACACCCTCTACCCCTTGTGGAGGGAAGGCATCGTCATGACCGTAGTGAAGGGGGCCCACAGAGCGAACCATCGAGGGGTCCACGTTAGCGTGGTTATGCGATGAAGCAATAGCCATTAGTGTGGCTATGCAAAGAAGTATAAGGAAAATCAACGGAATGGGAAACACTGTCCATGGGACCTTGAGGTTACTTCATACAATCTTGGAAGGCCGTATGGGAAAACAACTCATGGTGTGCATGCCCGACATGGAAGTCATTGGGCGCCTACGCAGGGCGTCAAGGTGAGGGGTCCTGGGTTTTGCGCGCAAAGAGAAGGTTTGCACACAAAACACCAGGATGGAGTGCAATTGGGTTAGAGGATTGCGCGCAGATAGGGGATTGCACGCAAAGGGCTTGGATTGTGCGCGGGGGAAATGGCCGATCCCTAAGTCACAGTGAAACCTATCAGAGGGATTGCGTGCAATTTGGAAGAGATTGTGTGCAATTGGAAGGGATTGCGCGTAAGGGACAAGGATTGCGCACAAAGGAAGAACCCATAGGAGTTGGAAAATTCACATAAGCCAGTGGGGTTGCGTGAAAAGGCGAACCCCGGGGAAAGATTGCGCGACAAGGGGAATTACCTGAAAGTCATCTTGCTTGCGCGGGAGTCAAAATTGCGTGCACAGGAGCTGGTCCAAATTCCTCAACCCCAAAAAGGTTGAGGCCTCCTTCTATTTATAGGCATCCGCTGGCACGCAATCCATGCGGCGTGCGAAATCTTCCGCGTTGGGACCAGTCGGCGCACAGAGCCTCACCGCGCGGAACTGGGAAAGAAAAATTGCGCGCCATCCAGGTGTTCTTACGTGAATCCCAAACTTCCTTCACGCGGACAACATTTTTTCACGCAAGTCCTCCTTAATTTCACGTACCACTTCTAGGCCATCCAGACCGGGCCTCCAAGTCTGAATATGACTTCGCTTCGTCATTTTGAAACTTCCTCTGGGAGTTATGGACTTTTTCGGCGTCTACAAATGCCCCCCCCCCTCAGCATTGGATTGGTGAGAGGTCGCAACTATCGGATTTCTAGGGTAATGCTGAAACGCCAAAGTAGTGCATCTTCTGGGCATTTTGCGCTTAAAAATCCAATGGGGCATGCAAAACGACGGATCAGCGCGGAATTTTCATTCCACATGGTGCAGAACCCTGGCCTCGCCTATAAAAAGGGGCACTGGGTCCCAAGTCCCATACTAAAGCATTTCCGCATGATAGGCATACCGCTATCATGTGCTAAATCGCTTCCTCGGCTGCGTGTAAAAACGCTTTGGAAGCACATAATTCCCTCCGAATTTCAGCCGCATTAGCGCGCCTACTCGGGATATTCCGTGCCTAGTGTGACGATTGCGCACCCAACTCCTGGATTTCGCACCTTAGATTCAGATTTCGCGCAACTCTCCCAGATTCCGCGCACTACATCCTGATTTCGCGTAAATCCCGAAATATTCGAGATGGCTGCACACCAAGTTGATGAGGGAGAAGCCACCGCTCTTAGAGCCAAAATGGCGGAAAACGAGGAGGTTTATGGTGACAAGGTGATTGTTTCCAACAACATAACCTTGTTCAATCTACTAACCCCAGCCTAGAAGGGGTATCCCTTATCTGACGACCTCCCACTCTGGAACTGTGGCATCCTGGAGGAGGTTCCCTTGCCGGACTTCGAAGTGGAAACATCACGGTCATGGGTGACCCGGGAGGACGAGCTTCCCCGCTACAACATCACCAACAACGACCAGCCTTCCAGGGAAACCAGACATATGGACGTATATGTCATGAACCTGAGGACCAGGACCATTACTGGGGATGAGCCTGTTATAGAGAATTCTCTGGCCCTCTATGCGAGCACGTTCCATCAGAGCATCACGGATGATGCTAAGGGCTAGATGAAAGATTGGGACCTGCGGTCCGAGGGAAACTTTACCAGTGAATGGGCCTAGGAGTTATGGGTCCACCATACTTGCGACCATTTTGGGGCCGAGCTGCGGCATATTGGCCTATTCGAGGTGGTATGGATGTCGCAGTTCCACTTCCACTGTCAACCTGAGCTCGGGCCGGATCTATTCACCCAGTGGTCTCCTAATACCAACACATTCCACCTTCACCATGGGGATGTTGGCATCAGCCTTTGGGGAGTTCAGTGCATCGGAGGTATCCCATTGGAGGGATACCAATATGATGAGTTTTTTCCTCCAAAGAACACCTGGGAAGACAGGTCACATACCCCCATGCTGATGTGGCACCAGTTGGAGCTAGCCAAAGAGAGGCTGGGGTCAAGTATTTCTTGAAGGACATTTCCTATAAGGGATGGTTCAACCAATTCCTAGATAAGTATCCGGAAATCAAGATGCTGGGACGGGGTAAACGGTGCCTAGCCGCAGCTTAGAGGAGCAAGGATGGGTCGTATTGGAGGACCTTGGAGGTGGTGCAATACCAATCATGGAGTTACCGCATCATTGAGGCCCAGGACCCGAACGTCTGGTACGCCGGGTTCCTTGCCGCCTTCTTGAGTGGGTAGCTCCTGCTGTTGCGGGACACGAGGATGGGAATCTATACAGAAACACTGGTGATGGCGGACACCAAGGCCACCAACAAACAGTTCAACTTGGGGGGTCCCCGTTCTAGCCATGTTGTATGCCATCCTTTGACGCATCTCACGAGGGGGTCACCTAGGAGGGTATGTGACCCCTTCCAGATCTTCCACGGCTAGGTGGCGGCTCATCTCGGCGAGTACACTTTCCCAAACACCATCCATCCTCTAGGCGACGGCCTGCAACCATCCCTGCTGAACATCTCCGGGGTGGCGCTGATGACGCTCAATGAGGAGAGTGTGAGGATCTGCATTGGTAACCACACCAAATTCAACTTCATCCCGTTCCCCACCCTGATCGGCCAGATGGTGGACAATGGGCGAGGCTCTCTGGAACAGTAGGAGTATTTTCAGAGCATCCAGGGCGGGGTGCTCGTGGCTCGGATCGACGAGAAGGTGATCTGCGAGCCTTACGTGCCATCCTGATTCTCCAAGAAATTCGGGTGCCTCCAACGAATGCCGAAGAAGGTATTCACGGCTGTCTGGGAGGAGAAGAATCCCTTCGTTCTGCGCCAGATGTGGTTGATGTTCACAACTTTCTGCTCCAGCAACTTCATCACTCTTCCTCCCACCGGGGTCGATGCTCGCCTAGTGACTGAGTATGCCAAGAATTGGACCATTGCGTACCCTGGTGGTCTTTTATGCAATCCATTTAGGTGGCTCGCGACTACCCACATGGAAACCGAGCGACAGGGAAGTAGACAAGGTGCTGCTAGAAGGGGGGAACCAGGGGTGCGTCCGGTAGCGAGGCCTACGCAGGCCGGGACCTCATCGGTAGGAACATCACACAGTGTTACCGCGACCTCATTGCCCGTGGGGGGGGGGGCACATGAGGCGGCCAGGGAACTGCCCGGGAAGCAGATTTGGTACATTCTTGAACCTTCCCAAGATGCAATTTTCCCGGCACTATTGTCGGCCTGGATGACCCTGCAGCAATCACTGAACATTGAAGTCATCTGGCAGAAGATAATGCAGAACGAGATCCAACTTCCAAAAGTCAGGATCATTCGAGTTACCAAAAAAGTGAACTTCCATCGACAGTATTCTTATCGGACGACCATGGACACATACACACGCCAAAGGGGTCGATGTGCGGAGCAACTTTTCCTAGTGAAAGTGATGCTTGACCAAGAGAATGATCTGGAAGTGATGCCGCTGGGAGAAGGGGACAATGATGAGGAGTGGGATGGGGGGGAGGAGACCGGAGAAGACGAAGGCGAAGGAGAATATGAAGGATAAGCAGAACCCGAAGGTGAGGGGTCGCAAGGGGCGACCGACCAAGGTAGTCTCCGGAAGAGCAGCGAGATTGTCGGATCTGATCTCGACATAACTAAGATACTCGAGGTCTGTCTCACTCTTCATTCATTTTACTTCTTCATCCATTCTCCTTTGAAATTTCCAACCCATATCTCATCCACACTCAGGAGCACCTAAGTGTTGGTCAGGAATCCCCACTAGAGGAGCGAGGAGAGGAACCGGTGGGACAGGATGGGGATCTGGTGCCCATTATTGAATTGAAAAGTGCAGAGGGGTCTCTTGTCATGGAAGCTCCTGTAGCGGCTGGAACACTGGAGGCCGATGCTCTGGGTTCCTGTAAGACCCATGCTTCACTACTGGAGCATGTTATCGAAAGATCCCAACTAATTAGGGTATGCCTTGCACAGTGATCTCAACATTAGAGGCTCGTCAGGCTGCAGAGCCTAGGTCGTCCGTGAGCGGACCAGTGGCAGACATACCACCTCATTCAGAACATGATCGCCGCACTATGTTGGCCCTGACAATTGGTGATAAGGGGGCAGAAGACATCATCAGTTCTATCCTTGAGGTGAGGCTGGAAGCTGATGGTGGCACCATCGCTATTGGGGTGAGAGAGGAAGGTCGCCCGGATGTCAAGGATCCTATTCCTCATGAAGACATACCTGAGGCATATCCTGCCGCCGACCTGCTGGCTGCCTTTCCTATGTATCGGCCTGCTGATCCTGAGGAGGTATATGACTCGGACTCAGAAGCAGTTGAGGATAGCCGGATGACACGACACAAAGGGTGGAAGTGTATCCAGCGCTTTCTCAGGCAGCCCCAGTCTGATTGGATGAGGCGAATGGGATCACTTCAGACCTGGATGTGTTTCCTGTGCGTTGGAGGGGCTGACGCTCAGCACCTTCATCTGACGGTCTGTGATAAAATGGCCGAGAAGATACGTGAGAGCAGCCGGCGCACTGAAATTTCCTAGTGTCGAGAAAGATCGGCCATCACTCGAGCGTTTCTGAGGGAGGAGCGGGAGGTCCGGCTCCTTGAAGGGTAGGCGGTAGAGAAATAAGACTTCATTGTAACGTTCTATGAGCTTGTGGAACAACTGACGGCCTAGTTGTTTGATGCCCAAGTGCAACTGATGGAGGCGAGTCACCAGATGGTTGTACTTCAAACCCAGCGGGTGCAGGCACATGCTAGAGTTGGCGAGCTGCGCTCTGCAGCTGCTGATGAAGAGAGAGTCTTCAAGGAGCGAGAAGCAGTCCTAGAGGCTAACAACCAAAGGGTAGCCGCTTTGGAAAGATCGATCCAGCATGCTGATCCTTAAGGGCCTTGTTTCGGCCATCTCATGAACTTTTTTCTTTTACTGATCAACATTTTGACCCATGTATGGACCAATCTATTTATCTGTACCTTTGGTCTAATATGCTCCCCACAATTTTCCAATGAATAACAACCCACCCCTAAGCTCATGTGGGTCACACCCAACGTGAGAAGTAAAGGATGCTCATGTTATCATTTCATCCAACTATGGGGCATTAACCAAGCTTCAGGCTTCCGAACTCGGGCCTAGATTTCTGAGGAGAAGAGGGATGTCCAGCTGACGGGAGGGGAGTTCAGAACGAACGATGTATCATATCCTTCACGTTCCCTAACACACGAGCGGGGCAATGCCAGGGGGATTGAAATTCATCCAAACATAGGGAGATGAGAAAGGTGAATCACATTACCCAAATTCGGAACACAATGGGGCGCGATGATGGAGGATAATTGTTAATCGTGGCGGAAATCCAGCATCCATATTGCATTGGCCTGAAATGGGGGAAATAAATGATGGCTGACCGCTGAGCTTGTTCGCAACACGGGGCCTAACTCAAATATCGCCGATCAGTCTTCCGGAACCTTGCCCCATGACAGCAGGCGAACTATAGGTCTATCATCCATATTTCTAAAATAGGTGGACCAATGGTCTATCATCCATATTTTGGGAGCAAGCGGACCAAAGTCTATCATCCATACTGTTAGGGGGTCCCATCAAATATGACCAGTCCTCCGAGACGTTGGACTAGGACAATAGACGGACCGTAGGCCTATCATCCATACTGTTAGGGGGTCCCATCGAACATGAAAGAGGATAAGGGTCCGAATAAAGGGGCACAAAAAGAGTTGAAAGTGGAGTGATGGTTTGTTCGAATAGAGTCCAACACTCCCGAAATTGAGCCACCGTGGTAGAGGTCCATTAGGAGGATGTACCAACCTGATCACGGATCATCCCAATTTTCAGACAGGACCTCTATGGCGAGAGAACTGTCGCTTCCCACCATCACTATGGGGAATCCCAAACTTATTTGGGGTAGATGTCGCGACTACACCACTCTCCAAGAAGTTAGGCCGAGGGACCGACAGTAAGGAGGGACGGGATTTGGTAATCCCTGGGGATGGACCCAAGACGAAATGTCCAGGCGTTCCTACGTATATCATAAGGATTAGAATCAAGCCACATGTAGTTCTAGAAGCACAGTTTAATGTCATGTGGGACGAAAGGACGAGAAGGCTAATTCCTTAGAATGGGGTGCGCGGGGTATAGTCGTCGTAAACCCGACGTGAATGAGGACATAATCCCGCACTACGCCACGTAGTCCCATGGTTGGGGTTCCGAAGGTGGGACCGATGGGACAAATTAGCTGAACTCGAGATGGACCCAAGGATAGGAAGTCTGGGCGTTCCTTTGTATCCCATTAATATGGGAATCTAGCCAGACATATTTTTTAAGAGATCTTAGTTTATGTTCTTAGAGCTCAGACCAAAGGGGCCTAGATATAGGGAAAAATGCAGTTTAGGGTCATGTAGGACCGTGAAAGGATCTTAGTTTTAGGTCTTAGAACTCGGACCAAAGGACAAGGGGAATGGGAGATACACGGTAAAGTGGTTGCGAAACCCGACGTGAATGGGGGAAAGGCCCTACTTACTATGTGGTCCTGGGGGCATGTTTAAGATGAGGGACAGAGCACGAAATGTTAGGTTGGGCCCGTGGGGAAGTGCCCAGGCGCTCCTACGTATCTCATATGGATGAGAATCCTCCCATACATAGTTCATGAGAGGTGGTGTGGCACAACATGGAGCATGCTCAAAGGACGAGGGAGACGTGCGGGTCTAGCCCTCGCACCAAAAGAAGTGGCATTTGATATATCTTGTTTGTCCTTGAAGGTGAGTGATTTTTTTTTGTGGAGAGACCAGCCAGGGGCAGGAACTCCTGGCGTCGCCAGAATAATTAAGCCGTAACAGGCATTGACAAATGGTATGTCAATTGACCAATACCCAAGGTGATGCCCCCTATGGGGAGGCCGCCACAATATATTTCCATTTTTTGTCTTGCGGCCAGGACGATATCATCACAGTTTATGGTCATGTGGCTTGGACATGTCAGCACAGTTTAAGGTCGTATGGCTTGGACCTGGCAACATCGTTTAAGGTCATATGGCTTGGACCTTGCAGCATAGTTTAAGGTCGTATGGCTTGGACCTGACATCACAGTTTAAGGTCGTATGGCTTGGACCTGGCAGCACAGTTTAAGGTCGTATGGCTTGGACCTGGAAGCACAGTTTAAGGTCATATGGCTTGGACCTGGAAGCACAGTTTTAGGTCCTATGGCTTGGACCTGGGGAATACGCATGATGTGATAAGGCATACCCAATGTAGATGAGGGCATATCCTCATACCATTACTGCGTGTGACTCCGAGAGATGAGCCTCGGGCCAAGGGGCCAGCGAGGGTTCAACAATCATGGGGGGAGATGCTAGCTCCCAGCTATGGTGGGTCTGAAACGCAATGTCTGGGTGACTCCTCATTTCCCTTGGGGATGAGGGTCAAGCTGTGCGCAATCCCTAAAGAAAAAACCCAAGCACATACTCTAGCACTCAGATCATGTGATCCCCAAGAGACACCATTACGCAGCTTGGTCCATCTGATGTGTGGGGGTGCACTGAGGGTTAGTGTAAGGAGTGTCGAGATTCCACCTTGACATGGTGGGGTGGAACATAATGTGAATCATGAAACCAACATTCAGGGCCCGAAAAAGCCGGCGTGACGACTGAGGATTACAACTGACCACATTCACAACACAGCGTCCTGTCGCGTTAACCTGGAGATAGGGGCAAACAAATGAGCATCAACCGCTGACCACATTCGCAATGCGGGATTTGTATCAATTTGTTTCCCGAAACCCTTAGGGGCATTGGCCCGTGACAGTAAGAGAGACCTTAGGATTTGTATCCAGGCTGTTCTTGGGGGTCCCTCCGGGTGTGAAAGATAATGGGGCCTGCATGAAGGGGAGCATGAAGCTTGAAAAGTGGATGAAAACTTTTCTAATTCGAATCTGACACTCCAGGTCCTAGACCAGAGTACTCTGAACACATTACCAGACCACTAGAAAGGGTCGAAGGGCTCAGTCTGAGAGCATCCAAAAGATGGCGGATTCCCAGGGGAATGGGGCGTAGTGCCAAAACCCTGTACCACACCTATATGTCCTCCTGTGGGGAGGGACAGGACGAAAGACCGAGGTGACCAGGAGATTGTGGGATCTCCTAAGAGATGGGGTTGGACCTGACATCTAGGTGTTCAGGTGGTCCTACATATCCCATAAGGATGGGAATCAAGCCGCATGTAGTTCTTGTAGCACAGTTTAACGTCATGCCGGATGATACAGAGCACTTCTTCCACGGGGTGTGCATGGCGCAGCGGATAAACCGTCGCGAATGAGGACCTAATCCTACAATGCACCGCATGCTCTGGGTGAAGGCTGGGGCTGAGAGGCCTAAGAAGGCCAAGGGTCCTGAGTCTGGGCCTTGGTTAGGGATGCATAACCAGCTTGCAGTTTAATGTCTTGCAGTGAGGACAAGAATGCGGCTTAAGGTCACGCTAGACCATAAGGGTATTAGTTTATGGTCTTAAGTCTCAGACCGAAGGGGCCCAGATGTAGGGAAAATGTAGTTTAAGGTCATGTTGGACCATGTATGGATCTTAGTTTTATGTCTTATAACTCGGACCCAAGGAGAAAAATGTAGTTTAAAGTCATGCTGGACCATGTAAGGATCTTAGTTTTAGGTCTTAGAACTCGGACCCAAGGAGAAAAATGTAGATTACGTTCATGCTGGACTGTGTAAGGATCATAGTTTTAGGTCTTAGAAATTGGACCCAGGAGCTTAGTTTTAGGTCTTAGAACTCGGACCTAGGATCTTAGTTTTAGGTCTTAGAACTCGGACCCAGGATCTTAGTTATAGGTATTTGTACTCGGACCCAGGATCTTAGTTTTAGGTCTTAGAACTCGGGTCCAGGATCATAGGAAAAATACCATTTGAGGAACCTGGCGTTGGTGGGAGGAGTGACACGCTCACCATCCATAGTCACCAGGGAATACATGCCATTGGGATAGACCTTATGGATAATGAAATACCCCTCCCATTCGGGCTCCAACTTGGGTGGTTTCCCGCCGAGAATCATTGGCACTCTGAGAGCCAGCACCAGGTCACCATGCTGGAAGGAGCAGAGGCGAACCGTCATGTTGAAAGCTTGAGCCATACTTCTCTGATTCCTTTCCAAGTTATGTAAAGCGCAAAGCCTATTTTCGTCCAACACTTCTAATTCAGCTAGAAGGATTTCAGAAACTCTATCTGGCGCTTTCTTGTTGTGGACCGCCGTGCGCAATGAGGGAAACTGAATCTCGATGGGCAGGACATACTCCGCTCTGTATACCAGGGAATACGGAGTCACCTGGGTGGAGTTACGAGTCGTTGTCCTATAAGCCCAGAGTGCATTGGGGAGCTTTTCCGGGTAACTTTTCTTATTCTGACCAACCATTTTTTGCATAATGTTAGAGAGGGTTTTGTTAAATTCCTCGATCTGTCCATTCTCCTACGCATGATAGCGGGAGGTGTGGTTAGAGTGAATGTTGTACTTGGTGTATAATTTCTTCATCTCGGTTGCTCGGAAGTTTGTTCCGTTATCCATTTGGATAGCGTGAGGTACTCCAAAATGATAGATGATATTGGAGCTCACGAATTCAGAGATAGAACATGCTTTGACTTCCCTGAGCGGAATTGCCTCTACCCACTTGGAAAAGAAATCCGTAGTGGTCAAGATGAACCGGCACTGGCGGGCCATCGTCGGCGGGTAAGGTCCTATGACATCCAACCCCCAGACTAAAAAGGTCCAAGAATACTTGGTATTATGGAGAGGCTCCGGTGGCCGATGTACAATGTTTGCATGAACATGGAACTCAGGACACCTCTTGGAAAACTTGATGCAGTCGTAGATCATGGAGGGCCATAAGTACCCCAGCCTCCGAATCTGGTGGGACAACTTCGACCCAGCCTGGTGGGCGCCATAAGAACCAACATGAAATTCTTGCATGACCTGTGGGATCTCGACTCCTTGAATGCAATAGAGGAGAACACCATCAAATCTGCACCTGTAAAGGAGATGCTCAAGTCTTGGACCTCTCTGAAGGGTAAACTACGGTGCGCGGCGTCAGATTCGCTCACGGTCGGCTCGTTCCAATGGAAGATTGCCGTGTTGGAGGTACTTAACCAAGGGCATCATCCAGTCAGGAACTGTCTTGATTACCGAATCTGAAGTCCCCGGGGATCCTGACGTAGGGGCACCAGCGGTGAGATGGTTCACCCGCGGGCCACGATCATCCTCTGGGATGACGGGAGCAATGACTCTTCGGTGTGCCACATGGATAATTAGGTCATCCTGTTCGGGCTCCGCAAGTGACGCGGCTAGGCTAGCCAAAGCTTCTGCTTGACTGTTTTGCGACCGGGGAATATGAACGACCTTTGGCCGAGAGGGGAACTTAGCCATAAGATGGAGGGTGCACTCCAGCAATGGCATGTGTTCTAGATTTTTGACAGCATAGTCACCATTGACCTCCTTGACGACTAGCTTGGATCCCCCTTTCACATGGAGATGGGGTACATCAATTTCGAGAGCCAACTCGAGGCCAGTGATGAGGGCATGATATTCTGCCTCACTGCTGGTGAAGCCTTCTGACAACAGGAATGAATAAGGCAGAACGACTTGCTCTGGGGTGATGAAGACGACACACAGGCCCACTCTGTTGATCCTAGGATCATTGAGACTTCTACCAGTGGGGCTCAGGGAGGCACCGTCAAAGTACATCTTCTAGCATGGGATGGCATGGTTGACTGAGAGGATTTCCTCATCATGAAAGCCTAGATCCAGTGGCTAGTCCACGAACGTTGGATGAGCAGCTAAGAACTCTACCAACACCTATCCTTTGATAAACTTCTGAGGTACGAACCAGATGTCGAACTTCTGGAGGATCACCGCCCAGCGCGCCAATTGGCCGGTCAACATAGGTCCATTCAGTATGTATTTCAACAGGTCTACTTGAGAGACCAGCTGTACCTCGTGGTGCTGCATGTAGTGCCGCAATTTCTACACAGCAAATATGAGCACCAATCAGCTCTACTTGATGGGAGAATACCTAATTTCCATATCGTGGAGCATGAAACTGAGGTAGTATAGGATATTCTCTATTCCCTCGTTGTTCTCCTGGGCGAGAAGTGTGCCGAGGGATCATTACAGGGAGGTCACGTAAAGGACCTGTGGCATTTCAGAAACAGGTGGCATCAAGACCGGGGGTTGGAGAAGATACTTCTTGATTTCCTCAAAGGTGGTCTGACACTATTTATCCCACTCATAGGCGGCGCCTTTCTTCATGAGATGGGAAAAGGGCTTACACTTTTCAGCCAGATTCACAATGAATCGGCGTATATAGGCTATGTGGACTTGGAGACCTCGAATCTCCTGAATATTGCTCGGGGGAGGCATCTGGCTGATGGACATGATCTTCTTAGGGTCGATCTCGATGCCTCAGTATCTAACAATGAAGCCAAGAAACATTCCAGAGGTGACCCGAAGGCACACTTCAGCAGGTTCATCTTCAAGTGGCGAGAACGGAATAAGCCGAACACTTTCTCAAGGTCTTTGAGATGGTCTTGACACTGGCGAGATTTAACCACCAGATCGTCCATGTAGCACTCCACCAGTGTCCGGATAATAGGCTTGAATATGCGATGCATGGCCCATTGATAGGTGTCACCTGCATTTTTCAGGCCGAAGGGCATAACCTGGTAGCAGAAAGTACCTTGGGGGGCCCTAAAGGAAGTGAAATCTTCATCCTCAGGGGCCATCCGGATCTGGTTGTACCTAGAATACCCATCCATGAAGAAGAGGGATCAGAACTAGGCCGTGGCATCGATCAAAAACTCTATCACTGGAAGGGGAAAATAATCCTTCAGACAGTGGCGATTGAGATCGTGGAAGTTGATACAGACCCTGATCTGTCCATTATTGTTCCTGACCCGCACAATGTTGGCTAGCCACCGGGGGTACTGAAGTTCTTTTACGAAGTTGGCTTTGACGAGTTTATCAACATCCCCATCAACCATGGCACCGTGAGAGGGGTGCATCTTTCTGGAAGGCTGCTTGACCTCGCGATGGTTTGTTGGAAGGCCAAGGTGGTGGATGGCTACCTAGGGATCTAGTCCTGACATCTCGTCATAACTCCAAGAGAACACATCACGGTGCTGTCTAAGAAAGTCTACCTAATGTTGCCGCTCCTCGAGGGGCATAGCAGCACTAACCAACATGGGTCTTGGGTCCACCTCACTACTGAGGTTCACCTGCACTAAATCATCGACCGTACTGGAGACGCCTTCCTCAAAGGCAGGGGGTGCATCTTCCATGTTATCCTCTCCACTTGCGGAGGGATCATCCATGGGGGGAGCCGTTTCGGGGCTACCAGACCCTGATGGGAAGCTGGTGCCAGCTTATGTGGCAGAGGTCGTCATTTCAGGAGACTCATGCACTATGGAGACCATGGCGACAAAGGCGGTTGATCCAATCCCATCTGGTCTTCGGCCCAAGGGGCCACGGTTTATGGCATCAAAGCAGTAGTGGCGCTTCGGCTTGAGCCGGTCGATTCCGGCCCGGTGAAACAAACACTTATGACGTACTGCCATTTCCATGAGCCTAATGTCCCGATATCATATATGGGTAGGAGGCTTGGGGATCACCTGAGACTGGTTGGTGTAGGAGTACGAGGTGATTTCCCACTGACGCTTGGACCCTAAAATATGCCTTCCTATGGTACCCAGAAACAACAATGAACTGCCCCATGTCTGGGGTTGTGGCTTTCAATAGATGGATTGGGAAGACATAAGAATCATCCAAACCTACCCAGGGATCACTTTTGACAGTGGCAGGCTCAACCTCACCTACCAGGATCTGCTTTTCCTTTCCCTTGTAATAGTCAGCGTCTAGATAACGGGCTTCACTAGAGGCAAAAGGAGACGCATCTCCTTGAAGCATCCCTACTCGACCCTTAAAGGAGTATTTTAGGCACTGGTGATACGATGAGGGGACCTCGACGTGAATGTGGAGCCACATCCTACCCATCAACGCGTTGTAGGTGGTGTCCCAAGAGACAACCATCAATTCAGTATTAGCAATTAGGCCGCCGAACTGGGTCTTCAAGTGAATCTTTCCAAGTGGAGTTTTCTCGGTCCTGTCATACCCCTGGATCCTGAGGTCGAAGGGGGTTAGATCAACCTCAGACAACCCCAGCTTCTGTAGTGTCCGAGTTGGGATTAGGTTAATCCCAGAACCCGTGTCAACAAGACAGCGTAGGACATCCACACCATTGAATTGGCCGGTGATGTACAGTGGGCGAATGTTCCCCTCTATGGGAGGGTATTAATCTTCACCGGAGAATGAGATAACCTCCTAACATTCGGCATTCTCAATTGCCTCGGTGTGGAAGGATTCTACAGCTGCTACCTCCGTCTCAAATTGGAGGGGGATCCTTAGGGATTCAGCGAGCGCCTAACGCATTTTAGACGACATGCGAAGATCCTCAAGGATAGAGAGCCTTGCCGGAATGCCGACCAGGTGCTTCAGAACATCATACATTCAAGAAAATCGTGAGATTCTGATTACAGGAGGCCGCTCTGCGATTGGAGGCATGATGGGCTCCGCCGGCTGGACCGGTGGCTAACTGGTAGTAGGCATGTCTCGCTGTTCACTAGTCGAATCCTGGGAGGTGGCTGCCAGATTAGGATCGAAAGGCTTTGGTCGGCTGGTGGTAGGGCAGATCTAGTCGCGACACGACCAAGGTGGTTCTTCCTGATCCATCAACACAAACGGTGGTAAAGGTGAACCTGTCGACACCGGATGATGGGGATGAGTGTGATGAGCTCTGTATCGGGCCTGCTGCCTCGTTTCAGTGGCGTGCACGGCCTGTCTAGAGGTTCCAACTACCGTGCCCCAGAGATTCACGTAGCCACGACTCTACCGACTTTGGCAACAACTGGGGATATTGGGAAGGTCCACCTGGAATTCCTCATTGTCGGGAGTCAAAAAGGGATTTACCAACTCTACGGTGTTAATCGAAGCATACATCGGGCTTTCACTCGAGAAGTCATCCACTACCGGACGGAGTCTCAGAGGGATCCCCATTTCTGGGGGCATAAAATCGCCCAGAGTGTGGGATGATGATGGCATTTTCAGGGTGCATTCTTTCTTCATGCGCCGCCGCTTTCTCTTCTGGGAAGAGGTAGGCTGGGACGATGATGCCGAAGTGGCGCTCGCCGATTCTGAGGGCTCTGGCTGACTCAGGTGGGCACGGATGATGCCATGGGCATGGGTGACCGTTCTGCGGGCCATCCAGTCATTAAACTTCATGGACCCATAGTCGGAAACCTATTTCCACTCATCCTAGTTGCCACTACTACCATTTGATCTCATGAAGACACCTTCCACTTGCGCTGGGGCTGGGCCCAACCTGACTATGTTGTTTTCAATCTGGTCTTGGAGGCAGTCCTTGAACACATAACATCGTTGGATGGTGTGCCCCAGGGTCTGGGGATAAGGGTAGTAGTTAGGGTGATCAGTGAGACATGCCTCTTCTGGCTTCCAACACTCAGGCAGCTGCACGATCCTCTACTCTAGGGCACTACAGAAATAACCAGGGACCTGGGCCTCGTCAAATGAGTTAGTCTGATTCTTTCTATCTGGAAAGGGGGATCTTGGAGGCTAGCCATGAACAGGGGCTGGAGGAGCATGCCGAGGAGGCGGAGCCTGATTTTCTCACCCAGGTGGTGGCAGTGCGTTACGCGGAGGTGCCTGCCGATTTTGAGGCGGTCGCTGCTGGACCGGAGGCTATGGTTGTGGGGGTGGACCCCTATGGGGATGCTGAGTTGGCCTCACTGGTAGAAACTCTAGCTACCTGGGAGCCTCTATCTGGGCCACAGTAGCGGGTTCGGCTCTGGCGGCTCTCCTTGTAGGCATTACAGAAGGCAGCGGGCGTGCCTGACTGGCCTGTTTCAGGGCTTCTTCGAGGCACTGAGCCTTGATTGAGAAGTCCTAGAACCCTATGGGGTAATTCTGAGTGATCAGAGAAAGAACCAGCTCTACCTTGATGTTCCCAACATACATCGTCAGTAATTTCTCCTGAGTTAGTGGCATGTCAAGGGAGTACGTGAGCCCCTTCCACCGAGCGACGAAGTCTGCAACTCACACGTCAGGCCTTTGTTTGCACCTGAAGAGGATTGAGATGTTCGTCTTCTGGGTTGTGGAACTAAACTGGTAGAGGAATTTCCTGCGAAGGTCCTCCTAGCTAGTCACAGATCTGATAGGGAGCTGGCTGTACCAGACGAATGTTGGTCCTTCAAGCGTCTGAACAAAGCAACGGAGCTTGGCGGCCTCCTGCTGTTCTAGAGTACTTAACATAGGCCCGCACCTCAAGTTGAAGTGGTCCAGGTGCTGTGGCAGGTCTCCGGTCCCATTAAAGGGGGTGAAAGTGGGGTTCCCAAATCCCAGTGGGCCTGACATATCATCCACCCATGCTGGGTATGGCTTACCATCCGGTGGGATTGCCACCTATCGAGTTTCCAGGGCTTCTAAGTGGGAGATGAGTGATTACATTAGATCTTCTAGACATGGGTTCCTATCTTGATGGGGATCTGTAACCACAAGCACATTGTCTGGCTCTTACATCTGGTAGTCAAGCACAATAGCTTGCGGGGCGGCAGGCCGAGCGACTCTTGGGGCTGCGGGAGGAAACCGAGTGGGGTCCCTTAGGTGATCATGTCGCTTAGGAGGGTTCGGCAAAACATATTGTGCATGCTTTCCATGGGCTCCAGCCTCTCCCCTGTCGGTGAATGCGGCATGGTCGTGGTTGCCCGGGGGAATCCCATCAAGGGGTCGGTGCTCTTGCCCCTGCCATCTTGGCCTAGGATTATCGTAGTCAGGCCGCCGCTCTGCAAGGCGTTCAGCCAATATCTCATCAACCAGCCTCTTTTCCTTAGAAAGATGTTGGCATAGCATGTCCTTCTAGGGATCTTCCTCTACCTTCTGTACTGAGGCAGATGGGCCGGTGATCTCGACAGCCCCGACGTGCTCTTTACCCTTGCCGATGTTTCAGCTCAGTGTTAATGCCTCAGTGGCTGTGTGGAGACCTAGGAGGATCCTCTGTTGGCGAGTTATCCTCCCAGATGGGTCTAGTAGAAGCTTTTCCTTAGGGGGTGTGTCACCATTGAGGAGTTCCACACAATTTCCCCCACCCGAAAGGTCGGCCATGTTGACTGCCACTACCCTTGGGGACATTCCCTCAGAGCCTCCCATTGAGTCGGGCTGTCGGCGAATCACACAGAAAACAAGGGCAGCGTACTGCCCCCATTCATAGACGTGGGCGTGGGGGGTGGAGTCCTTGATAACTTTGCAGAGTACTTGAAAACATTGGATGCATTGTTGCTGGAGGGCCATTTGGTGGCTGAGTGACTCGGTGTGCCAAACCGTGGGGAGCGTAGCCAGGTCGACCCAAGGGAACTGCTCATTGATATCCTCAAGATGTGATTGACTCCCGGGATTAGGTGCTCTCTGATGGCGAATACGGGAGTGAGTCACCCAGAGAGTCTGGAGGAAACATTCATACTCTCCTAGGGTGAGCGACTCGGGCATATCAAAATCCGATCCTGCGACCGGCCAAAACTTTTCAGGGAAGTGGCCTGCTGCGAGGACGGTCCAGAAGCTCCACACCTCTGGTTTGGGATCTGGCCCTTGCTTCCCCTGCTCATCAAACGAGAAAGTATGAGGAACTGGAAGCGGTGCTGAGGCAGGCCGCTGGGCCGGTGGGCTGGCCGGCAGAGAATACGGCAAGCAGACCGATTGGCCACCGAATCCTAAGTCGTCCTCTAAGGGTTTCAGTGTCCTGGCCTCAACGTCGCGATAGGATGGGCCGATGAATGCTTCTCCTGTCACAGTGTCAGAGCTTTTTGAGGGTGTTTCATGTCGCGACTCTTCCGTCGGTCCCTTGAAAAGTTACCCACCCTCCCTGACTGAGGTGGAAGGTGCTTCCGAGGAGGCCAGTGGTAACTACGGGTTAGAACCATGGGGGTACGCCAAGTTCTTTTCCACCTAGATATACCTCTGGATGGAGGCGGGGATCATATGGATCTCACATTTGGGGTGTACGAGGCTGACGCGCCGTGTCCCCACCCTTTCCCTTGACTCATAGGACCGGGGGTAGGGCTCCATCATCGAGTTGTAATCCACCTTGGAGTCCAAGAAACAGACTGGTTTGATTTCCGTCCGGACTTCCCTGACATTCCTCTTACGGTGACGACGTCCCGCCTTCCTGCCCTTGGGTGGCTCCTTAGGGCAAGGATGATTTCCGTCAAGGAGTCCCCTATCCGCAATAGTGATGGGGCAGAGTGGACTGAAGGCCAGGGTGCGAGAAGCACCGGGACAGATGTCAAAAGGGACAAGGGGAGGACCTCCATGTGGGTGAGCGACCGGATACAAAAAAGCTCCATACACGCGGCCATCAGTATGGGAAGTTACCTCAGACCTAGTGTAGTGAGCGCGGGAAAAAGCCATACCTAGAGTGTAGATGTTGCGGAGAAGCATTCTTCTTTCCAGATCAGTGGCACAAAATGGGCCTTCATGGTGGGTGGCACTACCGCGGATTGGTCGGCGGTGGCCATTGCCTATGCCTGTGACCGGGAGGGTCGACCCAACCTGACTGCAGGGCGGTCGGGGCCTCGATCCAGGTCGGGCATGTGACTGCCCCTGCTCAACGTGTGTGGGGGTCTGGTAATAGGAATCACAAGTGGCTCGGGCCACAGTGGTTGCTGATGTTGGTGCCCCAGGGCGGGAATTATCCTTCGCTCGTGCCCGACGCTGGGGTCGGGTCAGATGGGTTGGAGCCGGTGGTGCGGGCACAGAGATTTCTTGCTCCTCGGCCTGGAGAGTCGGGTTGTGGCATCGACGCAGCCTAGTGGGGGCTCTTTCCGTGAACCCCTGGTATGGGTCTCCGATCGGGTGAACCCGGACATTCCCTACCTCATCGACGTAGGGGATGGAGGTTTCAAGGCGCTCCGGGGATAGGCTCCGGAAGCGGTTGAACGTCGTAGTGGGGAGCGGCGGCTCCCGACGCAACCCTCAGGGGTGGCGACGATGGTGGTGAGGCGTGACTACCTCTATATCCAAACGGGCCATGTCCCTGGTGAGGATGACCCCTTCCTCCTCGTACCTAAGAACCAGGTCATTGATCACCCTTCGTTGGATGATTTTTGATGGGGAGAGGGGGTGTGAGCGCCCGACAATCACGACGGTCGGAGTTGGAGCGACTGTGGAAAAGGTGGGACCGTGTAGGGTGGCCACATCGGTACTGCCCTTGCCCCTACGCCGGTGGGCAGGTGGTGATCGAACTCCAGATGCAGCGATATGATTCCTGGAAGCAGGGAGATGAACCCATTAGTACTAACAGGAAAAGAAATCGAAAACAAATAGCCCAACGTCATTCCGTCTTCCGTGGTCAGCGAGAGGGATCCACGCAGACGACGTCATAGAGCGGAGTGATCAACGTCCTGACTACCTCAACCCCTCGTGGGTTTCACGTCCCGGTGCTAGGTTCCTAGTCCTGGTGACATGCTAATCATCCGACACCCCAAATGCTACCCGTCTCCGTATTGAGGAGAAGAGCTTCATGTTGGGTTCACCATTTTCTGTTTCCGAAACTTTTATGCCAGGGCGCGCACATCCGCCTATGAGGACACGCTACTGTGACCCCACATTCCCGCTTTCCAAAGGCGTGCAACATTTGTTCCTTGTTTATGGACGTCTGCTCCTTGATCGAAACTGGGATGATGGGATGTCAGTTCTTCCTTCTGTGGATTCCTCCTCAGAGCTCGTCACATAGTCCTGGTCTCCCTTATAGACTTAAGATGAGTTCATGAAGCTCGTTCCTGACGCCATATCTGCATGGAAGCCACTTAATTACACTGCTTCCGTCAAGACGCTCCAAGGGGTCTGGTTGGGGCAGCAACCTTCAGTGGGGAGAATGGTCATGCTGGGGTGTCGTCGGCATGTCTTGACGCGGGGGATTGGCATGTCTGCCTTCTATCCCTTATTATAGGGATTCTATAGGTCAAGGAATCTCGTGGAATCCCACATAGAATGTGGGGGATTGTGTACCATCTGAGGTTTTCCTCAGATTCCCATGTTTAACACGGGGTATGCCGCGAGTTTAACATCTGTCGGAGACGGATCAGACTGATCGAAACACTGAGAGTGGATCAGATTGAAGGACCCCCTTGGGGGAACACTGATGTTGGGGCTATCACGCGGTTGACTTCCCAGATACTATGGAGTTGAATGAGGTGGCATGATCCCACCGGGCTGTGGCGGCCCGGGTGAGGATCAGGATGGGTGATGGAGTGACAGGATTGAACCTCGTGGAGGCTTCCTACGTATCCCCATGGAAAGGAATCAAAGTCCCCGTAGTTCGGTGATACAGTGGGACACCTGAAGAGGCGGCCCTTGAGAATGAACACATGGATTGGAGCCTGGAGGATGTAAGATCTCTGGGATAGGGAATGAGCTCCCCGAGCCACGTGGGCTCGAGGGAGAGGTCATGATGAGGCATGGGTGTGAGGTATGGGGATTACGCTCTGAGGCGGCCCATAACGGTGGTTATGAACCGACACAGAAGGGTCGGAACAATTGAGTGATTGGATTGAACCTCATGGAGGCTTCCCACGTACCATGCATTAGCATGGATCAAAGTCCATGTAGTTCGGGGAATACAGTTTAACGTCATGCGGGATGAGATCATATAGTTTAACGTCATGCAGGATGAGGGAATACAGTTTAACATCATGCGGGATGAGGGCATACAGTTTAACGCCATGTGGGATTAGGGCATACAATTTAACTTCATGCGGGACAAGGACATACATTTTAACGTCATGCAGGACGAGCAATCTGGGGCTTATGCTTTGAGGCAGCCCAAAGTGTTGGCGAATCGACATGAAGAAGTCGGAACGACCGGGTGGTGGGCTTGAACCTCGTGGAGGCTTCCTACGTACCATGCGTTAGCATGGATCAAAGTGCACATAGTTTGCTGGGATGGGGCTTACACTCTAAGGATGCCCAAAGAAGGATGTCATCATCGATGCGTGCTCTAAGCCCAAGTGAGTCATGCTCGGTGTGAGAAACAAGAGGCAGCAGGGACCAGACGATCACATCACAAAGGGTGAGTCTGTGAGAAGTGGAAAAGGGATTACGCGTTGAGAGACCCAAAGAGGAAACAAGGGCTTACGCATGGTTAGCGGCCCTTGGTGCTAGGGCTTACTCCATGATGGAGGCCCGTGGTGCGACAAAGCGCAGTGGGAAAGGGACTCCACTGGCCTTGGAAGTGGGGAAGTACGGAGGTGAATGTGTGCAACCTTCCGCAAGAGAGGCTAGGAGATTACGGTATGAGGAATCCCTTCCCCCATGGACAAACGCTACTCCGAAAAAGAGGATATCATTCCATTTGAGGAAGAATCCATTCCTGTGGAGACGAGTGGGAGTAAAGAATGTCTGAGCTGGGGGGACCCTGCATACGAGGCACGGGGTCAGATCACAGTTTAACGTCATGTGTTGAGGACAAGGTGCTTAGCAGTTTAATGTCCTGTAGCTAGGACGAGGTGGGTTCACTCCACACCCCTAGGGCTTACACGCCCAACACCCTCTACCCCTTATGGGAGGGAAGGCATCGGCAAGGCTGTATTGAAGGGGGTCTGCAGGGCGAACCATTGAGCGGTCCACATTAGTGTGGCTATGTGAAGAAGTAATAGTGGTTATCATGCCTATGCGAAGAAGCATAAGGCAAAGCAACGCAATGGGAAACACCGACCAAGGGACCTTGAGGTTACTTCGTACGATCCTGGAAGGCTGTACATGAAAAGAATGCTGGCGTGCATGCACGACATGGAAGACATCGGGCACCTACGCAGGGCGTCAAGGTGAGAGGTCCTGGGTTTTTCACGCGAAGAGAAGGTTTGCGCTTAAAACATCGGGATGGCACACAATTGGGTCAGAGGATTGCATGCGGATAGAGGATTTTGCACAAAGGGCTTGGATTGCACACGGGGGCAACAGATGAACCCTAAGTCATGACGAAACCTATCAGAGGGCTTAAGCGCAATTTGGAAGAGATTGTGCGCAATTGGAAGGGATTGCATGCAAGGGAAAAGGATTGTTCACAAAGGAAGAACCCGAAGGAGTTGGCGAATTCACTTAAGCCAGTGGGGTTGTGTGCAAAGGAGAACCCTAGGGAAAGATTGCGCGACAAGGGGAATTACCTGGAAGTCATCTTGCGCGCTCGGGAGTCCGAATTGCACGCATGGGAGGTATTCCAAATTCTTCAACCCCGAAACGGTTGATGTTGGCTTCTATTTATAGGCATCCAATGGCGTGGAATCTAGGTGGTGCGTGAAAACTTCCGCGTCGGGAACAATCAGCGCGTGAAGCCTCACTGCGCGGAACCGAGCGCGCAAAATTGCACAGCATCCCGGTGTTTTTACGCGAATCCTGGACTTCCTTCACACAGACATCATTTTTTCACGCAAGTCCTCTTAAATTTCGCGCACCACTTCCGGGCCATCCAGACCGGGCCTCCGAGTCCGAATATGACTTCGCTTCATCATTTCGAAACTTCCTCTGGGAGTTATGGACTTTTTCGGCGTCTACAACGCTATAGATATACAATTAAGTTTCAATACCTCTTACCATCCTCACATATATGGTTTGGATGAGAGAACCATTTAAATATTATAGGATATGATGAGATATTGTTATATGTATTTAAAATGTGTTTAGGGTCAGCACCTTCCTCTGGTAGAGTTTTCTTACAATAATAGATTTCATTCAAGAATTTATATGGGTTCTTATAAAGACCTCTATAGAAATAAGTTTAGAACTCCAAAAAATGTTATGTAGTTGGAGAAATAACGATATTAAAAAGTGATATATAAAAGGAAATGGATCATAAATTTTGATCCATTCAACCAGACTTCAACAAATCAAAATTTAGTTTCAAAATTAATACAGATAGTTTCTTAAATAGCCTAAAGTCCTTATTTTTATTAATTTTTGATAACCCCCCTTTCAAGGTATGATGGGGAACCCTTACAAGGCTGGTAGGCTTAGAGATTACATTTCCCGTATGCTTGGATACATTACAGAACCCGCAGGTCTTAAGGAAATCATATAGACTATGACTACTTGAAACCGCTCCTCCCCAACATATAAATCATGATAGCTCTCCAGCTTTGCGTTGCTATTCGACTATAGCTCTTCTCTGGTGAATTCATCATTCTATTGAATATTCTTTTAGAGTCAGTTCATTGTAGAATATGTCTTGGAATCTACATATCAGGGGGCCTTGAAGGCCTTGAGGGGCCTGAAGGCCTTGAAGGTGGCTTGAAAGCCTTACTAACCCGAAGGCCTAGGTGGCACGAAGGCCTCAAGGACTCCAAAACCAAATTGGTGGCCCAAGGTGAATACTTCTAGCTGCTACTGTACTGAAGAGTATCTGCTATAATAACAACTATAGTACCCTCTATAACTCCCACACAATACCCAAATAGTACTACCATATTTTCTACTACACTACTGCTACTATATTTATATAGTACTTGGAATTATGCCTCAACCTGGTTCCGAACATGGGACTCATGGATGAACTTGGAGATATGTCACCAACTGGACTAAGGCCCATGTGCATAATAATAGTTATTGGTGTGATCTGGAATTTTATGTTGCTGAGAATATTTTTCTTTGAATTTATTCATGGAAGAAGGTTATAAGATTTAGAAAGAAAGGAAATCTAATACCTATTATATTTCAATTTTCAATATTCTTGATCAGGTTAGGATAATAGCTTATCTCTTATCGTTTCCACTGAAACTCTCTCACATTCATGATATGTTTTATGTATCTCTCCTAAGGAAGTACATACCTATTACTTCACATGAATTGAACTTATAGGTTCTAAAAATGGAGAATGATTTTTTATATGAGGAAAAACCAATAAAAATATTGTATTATAGAGATAAATTTCTATGGAAGAAGCAAACAAATGTGGTTAAAGTTCTCTAGAGAAATAATAAATTTAGGGATGATACTTGAGAACCTGAGGATGTGATGAAACAGTTTTATACACATTTATTTGTATTGGAGTTATGAATTAAAAGAGAAAAATTCATTATAAGGTATTTAAAATGCATCACATTGATATTTTTGAATATATTTATCCTTAAATTATTTTATTTCTTTAATAGCTTGTATTACATGAAACATCGAATTTAAAATAAATACAATATACTATTAAAATATTAATTTGAGAATGTTATCTCATAGATATTTGATTGGTGGGTATGAATAAGACAAAATATATTAGGAAATGTTTTTGGTTATTTATTTTTAAAATTAATTGAATGGATATAGATTAATTGTAAATAAAAAATAAGAAACAATTGAAAAAAAAATTCAAAAAAAATATTTTTATGATAATAATGTATTATTATATAAATAAATTAAATTAATCAACATTTTTGAATTATTTTATTGAAATGAATTTATTATATATTTAATAAATTTTTTTAACACTGATATAATATTTTTACTATGCATGAGAGAATAATAAATCTATTTTATGCTTAAAAACCATATTTTTATATAAGTAGTATTTGATACATTTTTTCACACTGAATTTAAAATTAATTTCTAACACTTATACTTATTGAATATGATAAAATTGATTCCATATTTTTATTCAAGAGTTTCGAATTTGGTAAATATTTCTCCTTGATTTGTGGGCATTATTAATAGAGGTTCTTTTAAAATATATCACCATGGTAAAGGGTAAATCAAGTCAATCTAGATTAAACCTAAATGTTAAGTTCACCATTTTTATCTAAATTCCTATTAGATTAAACAAATTTGATCCTTATAACCTTATACTTGAAATTAAATTGTTTAGGAGACACTTCTTCATTAAAATGTCCTATATAATTTCTAATGCAAAGAAATATTCAAAAGGTCACTTTATATGTTTTAAATATATCTTATGTTTTAACATATGAAAAAACACTATTTATAAATTAATATTAATAGTAAGTTTATTATTAATGAAATTATATTCATTTTGGTAATTTATTTCTAATTTTTTTTGATAAAATTTTTACCTTAAATTATTTTGCAACACTATTACAATATTAATCTATTAATATAGAATATATTATATGATATTAAAAATATTAAAAGTAATATAATTTGAGTGAATTATAATGTTAAATGTTTTTTGTAGACACACATAACATATTAGTGTTGTGTAAATGGTTTATATTCTAATTTTATCTTTCTCTTGGCATATATATGGGAAAAGTAAATGAATTGTTCCAAATTAACATTAATGGTATTTTTAAATAAATATTATTTTTTAAAATAAATTAAAATCAGTAATAATATTATCCTTCAACATATAAATTTAATATTGCTTAAAACATCATCCATGTTCCATTTATGACCCAATTTTAAAATTTGGATAACATTTTATCCCTTTATGTTTAGAATAGTTGTTACCATGGTTATGGTAAAAAATAAATAAATAAGGGGTTAATAAAACATATAGTTTAAAATTACACCATAACCTATCTAAAATTAATTGGATAATTTAATTTCAATTATATAATATATTTTTCTATTCCATACCCATTTGGAAGCATTTTCTTTTAAAATGACTTTATTATATTTTAATATTTTATGAAATTCCTAGTGTGTTCTCTCCCACCATAATATAAAGACACCCCTCCTTCATATTACAACATGTCGATCCAGATATATCAACCATAAAATATAATGACACCTTTTAAGAATCGTTATTCACATTCTCTAGGTGTTTTTATTCCCAAAATACCTACCCCAGGATCCTAAATAAGATATCTAAAAGAGTTCTTTCAAATAAGAGATAATCACCTTAACCGATCACCTGAATTTTTTAATTCTTACTTAACCCACCAATACCATTTTTATTTATCATTAAATAATATAATAACTTAAAAAATTATACTTAAATGCTATTATGATTATGAAATCACCATTATACACCCTCTTTCCCTTCTAGTGAGTTGTGAAGGTACCGCTCATGCGTACATACAACTTACCATTTCTACATAGCGATAAAATTAATTTTCCTCCCCCATATTTCATGGATTGTTATAATCATAGGATTAATTTTAATATATGATACTAATGAATAATTATACTTCTTTAAATATAATACCGTATCATCCTCTTTACTTTCTGATCAGTTGGAAAATGATAACGCGGTCTAACTTACGTGTGAACTACCGTCTCCACGAAGCGATGTGTTTCATTTTAAATTTACACATTACATGAAAGAAAAGAGGATATATATAATTAATATATATTCTATATTTTATATAATAATTATTAATTAATGTTTAATAAATATGTATCTTTTTTCCATCCATTGATAAACGAAAACAATGTTCATGCGTACGTAAGACCTATTATCACCATGACTGGTGAAAGTAATTTTTCTATCTATAAATAGTATATATTAAAAAAATATAATTATTATATAATATATTAAAATCATGACTAACTTTAGAGAGATTATGAAAACCATGATCAATGTACATGGACTATAACTACTAAACATAAATACTCCTGAAAAACGAAGTATATATCATCTCGAACAGTTATTTTAATAATGAATTGTTAATAAATGGGTGATAAACCATTATAAGAAAATAATATTTGGTATGAAATACAAGATTATGGGATTTTAATATATTTATAATAAATAATTATTTATTATATATTATTTTTGGACACATATGACAGAATTCATTTTGGTGTTGAGGGATTTTCATATCTTTTTTATTACTATAAGACACATTTTTATTCACCACTCTTATTTTATATGGTACATATACCTACCATAAAAAAAATTTAATGATTATTGTTATGAATTTTATGTGTATTTAGATATTAATATTGGGTTCTTTCTTTCATATGGATTATGTTTAAATTATTATCAATTCAGTATGAGTATTCTATTACAATCTCATTGTTTATTAGAGGTTTTTTATGATTATGTTTTTAATGATGAAATATTATGATATACCTCTCAAGAAACTATTAAATTTTCCCCTCGTATAGTTATATCTTGAAAATAAATGTTTTTGTATTATTTTACCCATGATAAGTACCCAATATACCAAAAATATTTTTTTTAATGAAAATGAACTTTTTTTTCTTTAGTAGAAATGTTTTTTCTAACATAACAATGTTTTCAAAAAAAATTAAAGAATGTTTTTACTATTATACTATGACTTTTTAAATTCATTTTACCTATTATTTTATTCATTTTTAATTTTTTTTAAAAGGAATATTCTATTATTTTTCAATAAGAGGTACTTTTTGAATTATTATTAAAAATGTTAAATGAATGTTTTATTTTAACTTATATAGAATGAATGTTATTTCCCACCTTTATAGCCAATTAAAAATGTAAAAAATCCTTTATAATATTCCAAGTATATTTGCAAAGAAATTTATTATCACAATATTTATTGAATATTAATTTTTTTGATATGAAATTTTCACTATGGAAAAGGAATTTTCCTCAAGAATATTTTAATGATATTTTAATGTTATTTTTATTCATCAAAGACATCAATCATTTATTACAATTTTTCTTTTTGGGTTATATGATCCAAGGATATCATCATTATTATTTCTATGGATATTTTTTATATTATGACAAGATGTTTATGAATCCTGTTAATTTTATATGGGTTATTCTAGGATGAAATGATGAAATGTTTATGAGTGATATTTTTTCCAAGGGTTATGCTATAATGAAATGGTTATTAATCCCATTTATTTTCATGGGTTCTAATATGATTATTTTTTAGTTCTTTTAGAACACATATGTATGATTTTATTTATGTGATAGATGGGAAATGAATTAAATATCCTTAAATTGAATTGGGTAATGATGGAATTCATGAGATAAAAATGACTGATAAGAGGAGTGAATACAGTTTGATAAGGGAATACCTCCACTATTATATTATTGGGATTGAACCTTGACTACTATGATGGTTTTGGGAGTGAACCCAATCCACTATGATAGTCTTGGAAGTTATCTTAAATAATGTGGAAATGATTTTCTAGAATTTTGTGTGTGACGTTATGTTATTCTAATTTTATGATCTCAGGGATCATGTTATTTTATTCATTTATGATTCATGTATTATGAGATAAAATGACTTATTATATGAATTAATATTATGATCTATGATATTTAGTTAATTAATTTAACATTTTATCTTCATGTCTACATACAATTAAGCTCATGTTATTCTCAAGTGATCATTGATATGTCACTTGTTTACCCTTACTAAGTATCTAATATCACCCTTTTTTATGTTTTATTTTCCCTAGATTATAAAGAAAGGTATTAAGTATGATATGTCTAGAAAGTGTGATTTTTATGAAGGACATAGTTTTGGATGATTTATTTAACTTATGAATTAGTTTTTTATGTATCCATGTTTTGTAAGATACTAGACCTATATGATTCTAGAATGGATTCTTATGATATGATATGAATATTATTCTTGTAACATGAAATATTTATATATGAAAAGTATGGGCCAGTCCAAGTTATCTCTAGGGGTCCTCCCTAAACATCTCAAAATGATGGTCTTCCTCATAGTCATATAAAGACCATCCATGGAAGTCTTCCCCATGACGGAACATCATCCAAAAATCATAAAGGTCCTACGTATGATGGTAGTTCAAGATGTTCACTATATAGAGAAAAGTTCAATATAAGAAATGAGGTCTTACTATTATTAATAAAGTATTTGTATGTAAAGACAAAGGTCATACCCATGGTGTTCATGATATAGAAACTAGAAATTGTGGTCCTACACAAATCATCAACAAGTAAAATAGTAACCACATATGTCCTCCAAAGGGTATATATTGAAAAGTTCCTCCCAGTGAAGAGATATATAACCAAATAAAAAGATCTCCCCGAAATAGAAAATATTAAATCTTGGAAAAAATAAACCCCAAAACCCCTATGGTGATCAAGATGCAAAGGGGTATATGCTATCTATTTAGATAATTTGAGATAAACAACCACAGAAGTCATCCCCATGTATTGTTTTAATGGTTGGTGTAGAATCCTCATTTTTTATTTTTAAAATAGAGAACTATTTATTTTTACTGATTTGTTAGAAGGGGACCCATTACATGTCACGACCCCCTCCCCCCAAAGTGTACCCCTAATGGGTAAGAAATGTAAGAAGGGTTATAATGACCCCTGAGTCCTTCTTCCAGTAGGCCCCGGGTTGGCGACTAGCACCGCGGGTATAGTAACCACACAAATGGGAGGCATTACCGTCTAAGAGAACACATGAGAAAGAGAGAGATAAGGTAAACACCAACCAACTCCAAGAAAAATGAAATATAAAAGAAACAAATGTGCAAATTTGTAATGCCATACATAAGTACTACAACAAAAAGGGGGAAAACTGCAAGTACCCAAAAGAAAGTAAAAATAGTACCAACCACAAGCTCGAACAGCTCCTGCAACCACAAGCTAGAAAACAAGAGCCTGATCTCCAACCTGCTCCAAGTGACCAAAAAAAGATTATATATACATTGGGTGAGTATAATATTATACTAAGTAGGTTCATCCCCGAAGCCTCTCGTGCAAAATTAAATAAATCATGCTAAATCATAGTGAACAACAAGTGAAACTAACTCTTCACCTAAACATGTATACTATGTTCCCAACCTCACCATGGATACTCTCACCAAGTAATGAATATAAGAATATATCATATATTAATGAATATCAAGGGTACCCCGCTACTACTTCCCCACTGGTTTCCCGCTTTTCCCCAAAGTTGCATGTCTTGAGCATCTCTCCCTAAAAAGGCTTGCCGTAGACACCTGGGCGACGCACCACAACGTGCATCTCGTGCATCAAAACCACCACGTCCAACTATGAAAAGTAACCAGGTAGCTTCTGGGAGCCACCACAGCTCACATAACATGTATCATATGTTAGGTATTATACCTGAAGCCATTACAGCCCATACAACGAGTAAGGATCCTCAAGCCGTCACAGCTAAACACGTTACACCTATAGTAGTCCATTGAAAAATATATCCAGAATATATGTCTGTGAATAACCACAAGATATTACAGTCCTCTACACACATATATGGGGAAAAGTAACCAATGTGCCTGCCAGCACCAGTAACTACCTAGAGAAGAGAGCGGGGCCAAAGGGGGTAGTCATCCATCCATCCCTCCACCAGAATGTTAGGAAAAACACCCCTAGGGCTCAGAATCACTGGGGTGTTAGTTTCCCTTAATAACTGGGTGGAGTAGCATATAGAAACACAAAAAGTACAGGATGTATTATATCTCAAAACCACACTATGGGCACAAACTAGTCCTAGACACAAATGTAGCTAACGTATCTCAGACTCTGGGCTGCTACATCTAAGACTTGGTATTCTATAAGCATACAAACAATTAAAGAACTTTATTAAATTTCTTTATCCCATTTTTATCGATTTCAATTTACGTTAATTAATTCCTTAAACATTAAATAAAAATAAAAAATTCCACAATAAATTTCATTAGCATCATACCCAAGTCAACTGTTCCTTTAAAAATTGCAACCCCATCATTATGTTCCAACAACTCCATCCCCATGGGTTAACACCATTTATTCAATTATTCATTATAGAATTACTTTCCCACATTCCCAGGCATTCTAGAAAAACCTTCTATGATACTAAACACAAGGGTCTCAACATGGTGAGTAGATGTACTTCCCGTCGGGTCTTTTTTGCTTATAGTAAGAGAATATACCTGTCCTTCTTTGAGGATCTAGACATGGAAATCATGTGGCATACGCCGCGTGTCTTTGCCTCTTTTGGAAGAAGGATAAGTAAGACCCACTTTCTTCAGCAGTGGGGAAATGTAAAGTAGATAAACAACCAAAAGAAACATCAAGCATCCAACAATCACATCTGTCCCATTCCATCATCCCTAGTGTCCTCCCCGACACCCACAAGCATAAACCAATGCATCTTTCCACACTAGGCATCATCTGCTTCCATATACAAAAGCCTCCTTGCCCCCACATATCACAACGACCATCCAGGATCACATCACAACGTAAAAAGTAGGAAAAAACATCACATCAATAGGGATCTTGGCCCTTTAACAATCAAGAGGGTAATCTCAGAACACTTTAAGGAATTATAAAAAAAATCAGTTCTTTAATTCATCTTGAATTAACAGATTTATTATTCGTAGGCTCCAAAATTAGGAAAAATAATCAGTAAGATATCACAAATAATTAAACATGCTTACTGCACCAATTTGATTAACATAAAATTACAAAAAGATCCATATTCGTTTACATGCCTCTTTATATTTATCCAAAAAATTATCAATTAATCCCAATTTACATTCTTTATCGATTTCCATCAAGAACGAACAACCAAGCAAAGAAAGCATAGATATTACACTATCTCGCAAAATAAGAGGTAATAACATATGGTTGATATCAATTTATTTATCTTGTTAAAATATATATTATGTCAATTCCATTGTCATCTAGTGGGATTAAACATGCTATCAATATAGTTGCACGTAAAACAAAAAAGAAGCAATGAATCCCCTACCTCAAATAGTTTCTCACGTTCTTTATCCACACAAAGGGTCGATCCTCCTCTCACAGAAACTACATCCACCCAAGGATGCCATGGTATGACAGCACCAACCAAACCCCAAGAAAAACCCCATTAAAAGCATGGAGATTACATAATATAACATGAGAAGGAGAAATTGGATAAGATGATCCCCAATGGAATGACGATAAAACATACCTTATATCAAAGATTGATCGATACAACTTGGTTGCATCGAAACAGAGCGGAACCAATCCAAGGAGTAAAGTTTGATTGTGCTACTCCTACAGGAAGGATTGAAAGGTTCTAGCATGTAACGCCCCGACCCCAGTTACCCAGAGTCGGTGCATTATTTCATAACATTGGCATGATCAAAAAAGATCAAGTCTCGAAATACCGATTAGTTTATTAGCCTTGGAAACACTAGATACATTCATAAATGTTACATTACATCATAATTTGGAAAAATACAATAACAAAGTCTCCATAGTCCACACTCATATCATCTTCTGACTATCCATGCAGGTCATTCATAATATAATTCTTCACATTCTGGAAAATATTAAAACATTGAAAGGGGTGAGCTCAGATGCTCAGTATGGATAAACATATTGCAGAAGGTTTCATAAATAAAAATTAACATATAAGGCAATGTATAACTAATAAAAAATCATTTTTAAAATTTAACTTAAGCATAATATAAAATCAAATAATTCCATTTACTTACTCACATGGACATTCTACTAGTCGAATAATCACATGCAATATCAATAACCACTTTTATAATGATGGAATGCATAATGACAGACTATCATAACCACGTAGGCAAGGCCTCATGCCAAGAACACCAATAAGATTTTGTCAAGGACTCATGCCAAGACACCAGTTTGTCTCATGAGACCTACTGATGCATCAAGGAGCTATAGTGGGCTCCACCCGTCACTTATTAAGTCCAATGCATTCCTCATATGAACTGGTTTAAACATATCATAAACCATAACATAATCGTATCACATAAAACATAAATAAAAGAAACATAACATTTCCACATTTCAATCACAAGATATCAATACAACACATTGATATAATAAAAACATTATCAAAAGCATTTTCAATACCAACATAAAAGAAAAGTAAAACATGGTATTTATTTTTCATTTTAAAAAAAGTTATGGCTTATAGAGGAAGCCGAAACTCAAATAATAGTCATGGCGGTGGAGAAGTCATTGTCGCCACATACCTAAAAAAACATTCCTTTTGTAGTTTAGTAAAAATGATTTTTATAAAAAGATTCCTTTTGAATAAAATTAAAAGACAATGGGGTTTATACACCATATAAAGGAAAGTAGTGTATAAAACCAAATATGCCTAAATGAAAGGAGATTGAGACGAAGTCTCTTACAAAGATAATTTTTTTAAATAAAATAAATATATTATATGCATTAACTATAAGTACACATAAAGAAAGTAAAAATACAATATAGGACATAATAATACCATAACATAATTTTAAAGTAGGAGATTAACCCAAAGAACGTAAATTGGGTTAAGAAGTTCCCTTACCTCGTGTCTGACTTCACTCGACCGTTCTTTAATCTCCTGAATAATAAACTAGAGTTAATTTCTATTTGATTAATAACCTTTTTCATGTTCATTATTCCTTTTATATCAATTATTACCATGTTATGAACATTATGTAATTATTTAAGTAAATAATGGTCATTTTGTCGATCTTTGGTACTTGAGTCAAAAATAAACTTCTTATAATTACAAGTTGTTCATGTGGTGAAATATACATTATATCCAGCATTATATTCATTATATAGATATCATATATATCATATATATCCAGTATATACATTCATTCATAATATTACGTAACATTTAGAGGTAAGAAATGAAATGCACCGTTCATGGAGACGGTAAGCCGTACGTACACATGAACGCTACTTTCATTTCTATTTCTTATTTAATGGAATGAAGATATAATTATATAAAGGTATAATATAATTACAGTATAATATAATGTATAATACCATTTACTCCATCCTTTATACATCCCACATATGGCATTAACAATTCAAATCACTTTGAGGGGGTGGTAGTCCGCACTTCCTAAAATGAAAATATCGCGTTTACCCATAATGGAAGCCATAAAGGTATGCCATAAATGAAAAATACACAAGCTTAAGTAAAACATAAACATATTATATATCATATATAAATATAGTTACATCTTAATGGCCACATTTTAAGGTGTTATATGAGTGTTGAACAATCATCGTTTCGTGAGCCCTAAATTCGCCATCCACAGAAACAGTATGTTCTTTAACCATTATATGTAAGTGTGTGTAAGTGTAGCTTGAATAATTCTTATAAAAAAATACTAGTATATTTAGGATACTGGTTTTGTTACAAAATAAATTAATAAAAGGGTTTTGGGGGTTGTAGAAGCAAAATAAAACATAATAACAGAAGAGAAAACACTACCTTTAAAATGGGTAACACTTTTTGATTTGAGCTCAAAGGCTTCCTTGGGAAGACTTCTGCCCAAAGTGAGGCTTCTAGGAGTAATATTGGTATGTGTAGAGACAAAATGGGCAGGGGTTGGCCTAGCCAAAGGCTTTAGAGGTGTGGGTAAGGTGGTAGAGGTGGGGGCCTTTTATAAGAGGAGAGGAGGGGCACTCTGGGAAACATTGAAATGTTACTTTATTATGAAATGCTTTTCGGATTATAAAGGTCCCAAAATGATATATTTATATGATAAGGTTATAAGGGTTCTAATTTCACTCACCCAAGTTTACATTATCTTTTTATTTTATTTAAACGGTTAATTAATGAGGTAATCACTGCATCATCATGGTGTCATAAATAATTTAATTTATTTAATGTATAAAAATTATAAAATAATTATCATGATGTAATAAATCATTTTATATTTCTAATGAATATTTATAGTCAAAAATATGACTTGTATGACCCCATTTAAAAATTGTTTTAGTAAAACAACTCATGTTTGTGACATTTTTATTTTAACATTAAATAAAAAGTTTTTAATGTCATTTTCCTACAAAAGTGGCTCCATGGGGTCCCCAAGTTGACCCATGTATTGTATTGGTCGTAAATTAGTCATCCAATAGGGGTAGAACAAGTGTAAAGGTATTTTAATATTTTTATAATATCATTTTTACCTTAAATTTCACTAATTACCCTTAATCGCGATTAATTAAACTTAAAAGTTACTATTCACCAAAAAACTATTTTAATCCCATTGAGCCACATTTTACTTCCTAATGGCAACCATGTATGTAGGATTTTTGAAAATCAAATCACAGAAGTGGTAATGTTTTTTTTAACGAAAAATCAGTTTTTTAACTACCACTTAGTGGTTTCACTATTCATCAAAAATTGAAGTTTTTCAAAACAATGCCAAAATTTCAGCCTAAGCTATAATTGATATTCTGAATTCAAAAATGATGTCTATTTTAAAAAATTCCAAACATATAAGTTGCATTAATTAATTTTATAATTAATTCCCGCTGTCACAACAAATAGCGTGTTTTTAAGAAACAATATATATCAAAAGATTGACAATTGTTTATATCCAATTTCAAAGTGAAATTAATTATAATGAACCCCATTGGATTAAATGGTAAAAATATATTATAATTATACTCTAAAACCACTAAATAGTATAATTTATCACTATAAATTATTTTGATTAAAAAATTTGTTTTTAAGTATTTTTCACTATTCATAAAAAATAGGAAGTTCTCAGAAAATTACAAACAATTCAACTTAGGATAATTTAGATATTCCGAATACAAAAATTAAGTCCATTTTGAAATAAAAAATTTATATATTTTCAAAAAGTGGGTATTAATATTCATAATGGCTATTTTGATTGGTCGTAGTGCATTAGAATCTCAAACTTGCGTTCAATGCAAGCTATTACATTATTGAAAGAGAAGCGTATCAGGGAAGCTCGGGGTGTTACATAGCATCTAATAGTTGTGAACAAAGAGGAGGAAAAATGGAGGAAGATATCTCATCCCTTTTGAATATTTAATGGGGCGACGGTTCAAGATACACATAATTACCCATTAAAAGCAGATCACATTAACCCACATGTTTTGACCATGAAAAAAAACTCCCCAAGACATAGGAATAATTAATATAGGATTTATGTCCTTTGAATCAGCCTTAAGTGTCCTTAAAATAAGGATTTAAATGTATTTTACGTCAAAGGAAACATTAAAGGGCCGAAACTGTTGGAAGCTGGAAACACTGTACACCTACCGCTACTGTACACCTACCATTATTGTATACCTACCGATAGAGGCACCGTTCTAGAAACACTGTACCCCTACCGTTACTGCATACCTACTGATATTGTACACCTACCGATAGAGGCACCTTTCTGGAAACACTGTACACCTACTATTACTTTACACCTACCGTTGTTGTACACCTAAAGATAGTGCTACCAATAATGCTACTGATAGACCTCACCCTTCAGGAAACACTATACACCTACCATTACTGTACACCTACCGTTATTGTATACCTACCGATAGTGTTACCGATAGTGATCACCGTTCTGGAAACACTGCACACTTAACGTTACTATACATCTACCGTTACTGTAAACCTACCAATAGTGCTACCAATAGTACTACCGATAGACCTCACCGTTCTGGAAACACTGTACACCTAACGTTACTGTACACCTAACTTTAATGTACACCTACCGATACTGTACACCTATTGATAGAACAGTTCATAGAACCTCACCGATAGAACTGTTCACAGAACCTCACCGATAGAACTGTTCACCGATGGAACTGTTCACAGAATTTGAAATTAGGAATAGTGTTGGGGATAAGTCACCTTGACCTCCCGGAACACCTCAACACCACATTTTCACAAAGCAATGGACTAGAGAGGTCTGGGCCATTACAGCAGATACCTCTAAAAACATTATCGTCCTCAAGAATTCAAAACCCACCTAAGGAGAGAATAAAAAGAAATGGGGTCCGAACAAACACCCATTGAGACACCTCTAAAAAGAGATCAAGCCACAAAAGCAAAAAAAGAAAAAAATATAGAAAAAAACATTAATAAAACATGAAAGTTATATCCACAAAGGGAATATCATTACATAAAAAGATTTAAAGATCAAACAAATCTAGATACTGAGCATGTATCTATGAATCACGTTCCCAGGTACTCTACTCCATGCCACTGTGTATCCAAAACACACGAACTAAGGGGATAGAACACCCGCAAAACACCTTCTCCTTGCGGTCTTGGATGACCACAGGTCACTCCTCGAAGGTTGCATCATCATCAACATCGATGTCCCCCCAATCGATGATGTGAGAGTCATCATGAAGATAACGGTGGAGCTGTGAAACATGGAAAACATCATGTTTCTGACTCATCAATGGGAGAAGTGCTACTCAATATTCCATAGATCGAACACGAGCTAACACCTCGAAAGGCCCAACAAACCGGGGAGAAAGCTTACTTCCACGACCAAACCTTTGCTGCCCACAACAGGGAGTCACCATCATAAACACATGATCCCCAACATAGAACACCAGGGGTATCCTCCTCTGATCAGCATATGATTTACTACAATCTTGGACTATCTTCATCCTATCATGAATCACCTGGACAATCTCTGTTGTATTCTGCACTAGTTCCGGTCCGAGAATTGCTGACTCTCCGACCCCCGTCCAACACGACGAAGAATGGAATGGTCGGTCATACGAGGATTCAAACAGATCTATTCCGATGGTGGAGTGAAAACTATTATTGTATGGAAACTCCACAAATGGTAAGTGCCTCACCCATGAACCTCCAAAATCAAGAACACAAGAGTGTAACATGTCTTCAGGAGTCTGGATGGTTTGCTCTGTCTGACCATCTGTTTGAGGATGAAAAGGAGTGCTAAGGAAAAGTTGAGAACTGAAAGCATGTTGGAGACCTCTCCACAACCTGGAGGTAAAACAAGGACCTCGATCAAAAATGATCATCCTAGGGACTCCATGAAGCCTCGCCACCTCCTCTAGATACTGCCTCAAAAAAAATTCCACTGAGCTCGACTCCTTGATCATTATGAAGTGGGATGATTTTGTTAAACGATCCACTACCACCAAAATAGCATCAAGTCATCTCGGAGCCCGAGGTAAACCGGTAATATAGTCCATTGAGACTTCCTCCCACATCTACTGAGGAATCTCTAATGTCTTGAGAGGACCACCAGGAACATGGAATTCAGCCTTCACCTACTGGCAGACTGAACATCGAGACACAAACTCCGCAACCGCACAGTTCATCCTAGACCACCAAAAACGACTCCTCAAGAATCGGTACATTTTTGTCATGCGAGGATGTACTGCTAAAGGCGAACAACGGAACTCTCTGAGAACCATCTCACGCAACATCAAGGGAACAAAAATCCTTCCATTATAAAACACTCGGTGTTGTTCATCCTCCAACCAACCCTCATGGGCCTCACCACAAACAACTCGGTCTCTCTAGACCTCCACCTCCAGATCTCCCAACTGGGACTCTTCCACCTTCTGCATCTGGGATGACTGTACCGTCATCTGAAAAAGAAAACCTCTACCCCCAACTTCTCCCATATCAAGATGTAATCCTAACAGTTCTTCCATTACTCTGTAGGAATCACTGGATTCACGCACAACATCACTATGTGACTTTCGGCTCAGCACATCAGCTACAACATTCCATTTTCTTGGTGTATATGATAATTCGAAGTCGTATTCCTATAAGAACTCCATCCAATGATATTTTCGTAAGTTTAGGTCACATTTGGAGACAACATACCTCAAACATTTATGATTGGTGAAAACCACTAAGCGCTCACCAATGAGGTAATGTCTCCACAACTTCAGAGAAAACACCACAACTGCCAACTCAAGATCATGAGTGGGATAGTTACATTCATGGGGACATAGATACTAAGAACCATAAGAATCAACTGACCCCTACTGCATGAGAACACAACCTAACCCTAGATGTGAAGCGTCACCGAAAATATCAAACTGAACTCTCTCAGCTGGAAGACAAAGAACTGGAGCACATACTAACTTCTCCTTTAGATACTCGAAAGATTCCTAGCACTGATTAGTCTATATGAATTCCGGATCCTTCCTGGTGAAAGCTGTCAGAGGATTCACAACTCGTGAGAAATTGGCTATGAACCTCTTGTAGTAGCCTGTGAGACCAAGGAAACTTCGCATATCTGAAACTATCTTTGGGGCTGCCCAAGACACAACTGCTTCTATCATCGATGGATGCACAACTACTCCCTGTTGGGACACTACATGCCCCAAGAAATGGACTTCTCGATCCCAACACTCACACGTTGACAACTTCCCAAATAGATGATGTTGATGAAGAACTCTCAAAACGGCTTGTTGATACTGTGCACACTCCTCTTCATATTTGGATTACACAAGGGTGTCGTCAATGAAAACTACCATGAAATTGTCCAGGAACTCATGGAACACAACATTCATCAATCCCTTGAATACAGTTGGATCATTTGTCATTCCAAATTCCATTACAAAAAACTCATAATTCCCATGATGACAACAGAAAGCAGTCTTCGGGATATCCTCATACTTCACACACTTCTGATGATATCCTGACCGCAAGTTGATTTTTGAGAACCAACATGAACCCTTCAGTTGATCAAATAAGTCATCAATCCATGAAAGAGGATAACGATTCCTTATTTCCACTTTTTTCAAGTGATGATAATCGACACACAACCACAAACTACCGTTAGCCTTCTTCACGAGAAAAATGGGTGCACCCCATGGTGACACACTTGGCCGAACAAAACCGCACCGTAACAAGCCATAAAGCTGTGTACGTAGCTCTCGTAACTCAGAAGGGGACATCCTACATGGAGACATAGAGATAGGAGACCCTCGTGGTTGTAGCTAGATCCCAAACTCGATCTCTCATCAAGGGGGTAATGCTATAACATCTTCTGGAAAGACATCATGGTACTCCTCTATGACCCTAGGAAATGCCAACTACTGAACCTCTGAAGAACTCAACATCATCTCAGCCATCATGGATGATAAGGATGGAATTCTCCTATGACCCATTTGAGGATCTCGCTCACCAACAAACACCACTTACTCTCTATCCACACCAATTAAAATGACCTTCTTCCCGAAGCAATCCAAGATATCCTGCACCAAATACAACCAATCCATGTAGAGGATGACATAATATGGTTGTATTCATAAACATAGGAAATGTCCCCAAGAGAGGTGTTTCCCCAACACAAGCTCACAGTCTCTACATACTTCAAACAAGTCTTCTCGACCTCCAACTGGCATAGTAAACGCGAAGGGCACTGGAAGCCTCTCTACCTCAAGTCCCAAAGAATGGACAAGGGTAGGTGATATGAAGGAGTGTGTCTCTACTAAATCAAACAAGGCATACATCAAGGTAGAAAACAAGAAAAGGGTACCTCGAACGATGTATGGATTTCTTGGAGCTAGAAATGCTAGATCATGAAGCTGACCACATCCTCCTCCACAGCCTCTCTAACCCTGATGACCACCACCACCACGGCCGTGCTTTGCTCTATGAGGAGGGGGAGCATCATGGGGCTATCCTATGCCTGCCCTATCTACCCTCTACTGATCTAAATCTAGTGCAACTGGCTACTGCTACCTCAGATGGAACTGCCTCAACGGAGGAAACTAGAGCATAGAGCCTGGTGCACGATGACCGCTCTGAAAGGTCGGGCACTCCCACTAGTTATGGCCATGACCACCATAAGAAAAACAAGCACCTGATCCCTTGGCATAGGCATGATTGTTTTTGCCTCTTGAAAAACGAGATGTGAAGGGATGGTACCTAACCCTGGCTGAATGAAAAATCTTCTACCCTAAAAACCAACAACCCCGAGCCATAGATCTACTTCATGTGGTATTATGCCGATTCCCTTCTCGTAATGATCCAGTGCTGGACAAAGTCCTCTCATCAACCTATGCCCTCACCATCACCTCAAGATATGTTTTCAGCATAAATTGTGTGATCTGGCGCTAGATCACTGGACACAAAGCCTCCTCTAAATGCCTCACCCTAGCCTCCTCATCTAGCAACAAGTCTAAAGCATATTGTAAGAGGTTCCTGAAACAGATTCCAAACTCTCGAACACTAGTGCTCCCCTGTTGAAGGGTAAGAAGCTCTTGGAGCCTGGACTCCTTCGTAGTTGAAGAAAGTAACTCGACTCAAAACTTATCACGGAACTCCTACCATGAGATCACTGACTCCTCACGATCCATGAGTAACAATAAACACCATTGCATTACTACTCCACATATCATTGTCACAACCAAGGACACCCACTTCTCGTTACGAGTAGAAATCGAACAGAATCCAATCTCGACCTCCTCTAACCAGTCTTCCATTAGAGAATCTGAAACAGAGCCCTTGTACTTTTGCAGACTCTGGAACTGAAACTCTCAGAGTGTCTTCCTCCAAGTGTCATCATCATCAATATCTACCCTACACCATTCTGCTAGAAAATCCTACTGGACATTTTCTGCGCAAAACTGACAAGGACATTGACCTAGATCCATACCTGTAAAATAACAACCATTTGAGTTACTAAACCTGGAATGTGGAAGACTCAACATTAATTAATTAATTTTTCTCTTTTATTCATTTTCGGTTAACCTATCCCAAGGTCTATCCATTGAAACACAGGCACAAAGAAGAATGATGCATGATCCTTTCCTAGGTATCTACCCTATAACTAGTATCACCTTGTTTAGTAGCCATTGTAAACTTAAAGGTCCGTACATCCGATCATAAGGGGCCCTAAAGGCCTATGTCTCATCCAGTATCTAGTGTTTATCTCACTTGATAATCATGAATGCCACCGTTGGGATACCAACCCATGAAACCTCACCTTTGACTAACTCCAAACTCCATCCTATCCCTCAACCAGACCACTAATACCACTATGTCATGACCCCCTCCCCACAAAGTGTACCCCTCCTGGGTTGGCAATGTGAGAAGGGAGATAATAACCCCCGAGTACCACCTCTAGTTGGCCCTGGGATGGCGACTAGCACCGAGGTTATAATAACCACACAAATGGGAGGAAATAACCTCTAGGAGAACACATGCGGAAGAAAGAGATAAGATAGACACCAACCAACTCCAAGAAAAACTGAAATATAAGAGAAACACAAGTTTTCATATGTAATGCCATGAAAAAGTACTACAAAAAAATTTGAAATACTGCAAGTACCCAAATGAAAGTAAAACCAACAGCAACCACAAGCCCGGACATCTCCTTCAACCACTAGCTAGTAAACTCCAGCCTGATCTCTAACATGCTCCATGTGACCTAAAATATAGTTTATAAATACATAGGGTGAGTATAATAGTATACTCCGTAGGATCCTCCCTTAAGCCTCTCTTGAAAATGTAAAGAAAGCATGCTAAAGCACAGTGAACAACAAGTGAAACTAACTCTTCACCTAAACAAGTATATTATGTTCCCAACATCACCAAGGATACTCTCACTAAGTTACACATACAATAATATATCATATAATAAAGAATATCAAGGGTACCCTGCTACTACTTCCCCACTGGTTTTCCAATTTTCCCCAACATCGCACGTCCTGAGCATCTCTCTCCAAAAAGGCTTGCCCCTAGACACCTGGGTGAAGCACCACAACATGCAGCTCGTGAAAAAAAACCACCATGTCCACGTAATAAAAGTAACCTAGTAGTTTCTGGGAGCCACCAAAACTCGCATAACATGTATCATACGTCGGGTATTATACCTCAAGCCACTACAGCCCATACACCGAGTAAGGATCCTCAACACATCACAGCCTATACACATTGCATCTATAGTAGTCCATAGAAAACTATATCCAGAATATATTTATGTGAATAAACACAATCCATTACATCCCTCTACACACATATATGGGGAAAACTCACCAATGTGCCTACTAGCACCAGTAACTACCAATTGAAGAGAGCGGGGCCAAAGGGGGTAGTTAGCCATCCATCGTCCCACCAGAATGTTGGGGAAAACACCCCCAGGGCCCAGAATCCTCGGGGTGTTAGTTACCCTTACTAACTGGGCGGAGTAGCATATAGAAAAACAAAAAGTATAGGATATATTATATCTCACAACCAAACTATGGGCACAACCTAGTCCTAGACACAAATACAGCTAACGTCTCCCAGACTCCGAGCTGCTACTTCTAAGACTAGGTATCCTATAAGCATAAAACCATTTAAAGAGATTTATTACACTACTTCATTCCCCTTTTATCAGTTTCAATTTACATTAATTAATTATTTAAACATTAAATAACCATTAACAATTCCACATTAAATTTCATTATCATCATACCCAAGTCAACCATTCCTTCATTAATTACAACCTCATAATTATGTTTCAGAAACTCCATCCCCTTGGGTTAACACCATTTATTCAATTATTCATTATAGAATTACTTTCCCACATTACCAGGCATTCTAGAAAAAAATTTAATGCTACTAAACCGAAGGGTCTCAATATGGTGAGTAGAAGTACTACCCGTCGGGTCATTGCCGCTTATAGCAAGATCATATACCTGTCCTTCTTTGAGAAGATAGACATAGAAAGCACGTGGAATACCCTACATGTATTTGCCTCTTTTGGAAGAAGGATAAGAAAGAAAAGATACCTTGAGCAGTGGGGATAAATAAAGGAGATAAACAACCAAAATATACCTCAAGCATCCAACAATCACATATGTCCCATTCCATCATCCCTAGTGTCCTCCCCGATACCCACATGCATAAACCGATGCATCGTGACACTCTAGGCGTCATCTGTTGCCACAACCGAAAGACACCATGCCCCCACATATCACAATGTCCATCCAAGATCACATCACAATGCAAGAAGTAGGAAAAAAGTATCACATCAATATGGATCATGTCCCTTTAACAATCAAGAGGATAATATCATAATCCTTTAGAGAATTACCAAATAATCAGTTCATTAATTCATCTTGAATTAACAGATTTATTATTCATACCTTACAAATTCGGGAAACCTAATTAGTAAGCTATCAAAAATAATTAAACATGCTTACTGTGCCAATTTAATTAACATCAAATTACAACAAGAACCAGATTCGTTTACATTCCCCTTTATTATTATCCAAAAAATTATCAATTAATCCCAATTAACATTCTTTACTGATTTCCATCAAGAATGAACAACCAAGCAAAGCAAGAATAGATATCACACTATCTAGCAAAACAATAAGCAACAACATATGATCGATATCAATATATTTATCCTGTTAAAATATTTATTATGTCAATTCCATTGAAATCCAGTGGGATTAAACAGGCTATCAATACAGTTTCATGTAAAAGAAAAGAGAAGCAAAAAATCCCCCACCTCAAACAGTTCCTCATGTTCTTTATCCACACAACGGGTCACGATCCTCCTCTCACACCAGCTGCATCCACCTGAGGATTCCATGGTACGATAGCACCAACCAAACCCCAAGAAAAACCCCCTTAGAAGCATAGTGATTAGAAACTATAACATGGTAAGGAGAAACATGAGAAGATGATCCCCAAAGGAACTACGATAAAACATACCTTATATCGAAGATTGATCGATACAGCTTGGTTGCATCAAAACAGAGAGGAATAAATACGAGGTGTAAAGTTTGATTGTGAAAATCTTACGTGATGTATTGAAAGGTTCTAACATCTCATAGCCAAGAACAAAGAGGAATAAAAAGGGAGGACGATATCTCACCCATTTTGAAGATTTAATAGGGAGACGGTTCAAGATATGCTTAATTCCCCATTAAAAGCGGATCACATTAACCCACGTATTTTGACCAAGAAAAAAAACATCACGAGCCATAGAAATAATTAATATAGGATTTATGGCCATTGAATCGGCCATAAGAGTCTCTAAAATAAGGCTTTAAATGTATTTTACGTCAAAGGAAATGTTAAAGGGGAGAAACTGTAGGAAGCTGGAAACACTGTACACCTACAGTTACTGTACACCTACCATTACTGTACACCTACCGATAGAGGAACCATTCTGGAAACACTATAAACCTACCGTTACTGTACACCTACCGTTACTGTACACCTACCATTACTGTACACCTACTGATAGAGGAACCATTCTGGAAACACTATACACCTACCGTTACTGTACACCTACCGATACTGCAAACCTACCATTACTGTACACCTACCGTTACTGTACACATACTGATAGTGCTACTGGTAGTTCTACCGATAGACCTCATGTAACGCCCCGAACCTAGTTACCCAAAGTCGGTGCATTATTACATAACATTGGCATGATCACAAGAATGATCAAATCTCGAAAGACCGATTGTTTTAGTAGCCCTGGAAACACTAGATATATTCATAATGATTTACATTACATCATAAAGTGAAAAACTACTACAACAACATATTGTCTCCATAGTCCACACTATTATCCCCTCATAATATCCATACAGGTCATTCATAATTTACTTCTTCACATCCTGGGAAAAATAAAACATAGAAAAGGGGTGAGCTCAAATGCCCAGTAAGGATAACAATATAGCAGAATCTTTCATAAATAAGAATAAACATTTAAGGCAGTGTATAACTAAAACAAAATCCTTTTAAACTTGAACTTCAACATAGTATGGCAAATTTAAAATGAAATAAGGCCATTTACTTATTCATATGGATATTATACTAATCGAATAATCACATGCAATATCAATAACAACTTTCATAATGATGGAATGCATAATGCCAGACTATCATAACCACATAGCCAAGGCCTCGTGCCAAGACAACAAATAAGATTTTTCCAAGGCCTTGTGCCAAGACACTAGTTTGTCTCATGAGACCTACCGATGCATCGAGGAGTTATAGTGGGCTCCACCCGTCACATATTATGTCCAATGCATTCCCATATGAAAAGGTTTAAACATAACATAAACATTCGTATTAAAACTAGCATACGAAATGTCAATACTTTCACCATAAACCATGAATGGTATAAAAATAGCACATCCACAGTCAATCATATCACAAAACCTTCAATACAATATAGAATTTTTGTATCATAATAAATCAACTTCAAATAAGCTTAAAATCCATCAAAGGATGTTGACATAGATGAAATCAAAACTATTTGAGAGAAATATCTCTTTTCTCGAAATCATTGAAAAGTCGCACATTTATAAAGGAAGTAATTTAAAAGAGATTTTTGAATCAAAGTGTCCCATAACACTTTAAAAATTTTGAAAATAAATATCATTTCAAAACCTTCATGTCCATATAAATAAGTCCTTAAAATCATTTTGAAAACATGGACATCAATTAAAAATATTTAGAAAGGTAAATCTTTAAAACATTTAAAATTATGATCTTGATAAAGAGTACCTTTAAAAAATTCTTAAAATATTCATTTTTAAATCATTTAAAAGTCATATAATTATAAAAAAAAAATTTACTTTGAAAATATTCTTATAAAATTTTAAGGGAAGCTTTGACGATTTTATAACGACGGTAAATAGCCGCACCCTCCGTATAAGTTAAAAAAACATTCTTACCTTAAATTTGTCGAAAGGTAAAAAGTGCCTTGTTTGGAAAATGACGGAAAGATTCCTTTAAAAAAACATAAGGGTATAAATGACTTTAACCCATATTCTTTTTAAATAGTAAAAATGTTTTGAAATACATTTCGAAGAAACATGGATGTGGATGATAAAGAAATCCCTGTAGATTATTACGTATAAACAACCTCGGATAATGAAGAGATTGCGAAATAAACCCTTACCTTTTAATTTTCATTGGTTGGGGTAGGTTAACCTCCTGTATAATGGTGAAATAATTGTTATTAAATTATACAATAATCATATACATTAATATGATATCATATAAGATCTTTTAACATTGATTTGTTAATAATATCTTAGTATTATCGTTGTTTCGGGTGTTAACTTATTCATTTTCTTTTATATGTTTTGTTACATAATCCATATTTGTAATGGATAGGTTGTATCTTAATCATATCCCGAATGATATCAAGTCCTTAGATACTATTATTAATCATCAAATGAGAATTATACTTGAATGGATACGATGGAGAATGAATCTCATCGCATTCATGGAGTGGGTAGTCCGTACGTACGCACGAGCGACAATATCATTCTTTTGATATTAAAATAATATATAATTGGATATTATATCATATATACAGAATCATTACCATGTTACATTTATTATTTACATGAATTACACATCATTATTATACCCATCCAAATAATAATTTATTGAATAACAATTACACCACGACGTGGAGACGGTAAGCCGTATGTACGCACGTATAGTGACATGTTATTCAAAGGATGGATAGAATACTGAATATGGTTGTACCATATTTATAATAACATCATAGTATATATATGATAATGGAGTTATTATTTTATAATGGTAAAAACAAAGGAAGAGGAAGTGGAAGAAGAAAGGAACTTGAAAAAGGGTGGTGAAATCATTAACTCTTCTTTGGGTTCTTCCTTTTGATTAGATCAAAAGGGCTGCTTAATATGGCTTTATAACTAAAGAATGGCCTCTAGGATTAAGTGAAGAAAGTTTATAGACTATTTGGGCAGGTTTTGGATGAACCAAAAGGCTTTGAAGGTGTGAAGAAATGAGAAGGAGGAGTGCCCTTTTATAAGAGGGGTGAGGGGCATCTTTGGAAAAGCTAGAAATATTAATTTATAATAAATTTATATTCAGTTTCTAATGGATCAAAAGTTTATTATTCAAAGGTTAAGGTGGGGATAGGTCGAAAACCATTCAACCAATAGAATTTAGACAGGTTTGGGTCATTATATTAACCTTATCTTTTAGTTTTAACTCTTAGTTAATTAGTTTGACATTTACCATGTCACTTTGTATTTTTATATTATATAGTTAATAAACTTACTATATACATCCAAGAGACCTAAAAGTGGTCCATAAATGATAAAAATATCATTATATAAGTCTCTTGGCCGAACCTTAGATTTTTAGGAATTTAATATCAATTAATAATATAATATTTGTTTTAAAAACTATTTTATGTCAATTTTGACAATATTCAATAGTTGATTTTTGTGAAACTTATAATAGAATGATTACTTCTAAAAAAGTCAATTAAATCCATCCTAATATGTCATATTATCCTAGAAAATTAGTTTAATTCATTAAAAGTCTCAAATTATATTTATTTGGGTATTTATAATATCAATTATTTTAAATTTTCACTATTATGGTAATTACTGCATCATCATTGTGTGATAAATAAATTAAATTATTTAATATCTAAAAATTATAAATAAAATATCATTCCGTAGGAAATATTTTTATCTTTCTAATTAATATTTATATTCTAAAATCCAACATATATAACCCTATGTAAAAATTGTGTTTCTAAAAGATATATGCTTGTGTTATTTTTTTATTCATTTTAACTTAATTAAAATAATGTGTCCCAATCACTTACAAGTGGCACCATGGGGTCCCAAAATTGACCCAAAGATGCCCACGGTCGAACATGTATCAGAAAATAAGGTTAGAACACGTTTTAGGGTAATTTATTATTTTTATAATATATATTTTTAACCCTTATTTACCGGATTTACCCTTTAACCATGGTAAATAAAATATTTACCGAAGTAATTATTCAAAATGTCTAAAAATAAAAGTTACCTATTTACACAATTTTAACATCCTGATTCCAAATAAGGAATAAATTTTTCCAAATTCAAAACACCAAAGTGGCAGAAATTAATTTAAAATTAATTCCTGCTGTCAAAACAAAAAGCGTGTTTTTAAGATATAATAACCATCAAAAGATTGATACTTGTTTATGTTCGGTTTAATTGTGAAATTATGTCCAATGACCAACATTGTATTAAATGGTAAAAATATATTCTAAATATACTTTAAAACCACTCAAATTAATAATTTATCACTATTAATTATTTTGATGAATAAACTTGTTTTTAATTAAAATTTAGTAATTTTCACTATTCATCAAAATATGAAAGTTATCCGAAAAGTACAAAAATTTTACCTTAGGCTAAATTCGATTCTCCGAATCCAAAAATGAAGTCCATTATGAGAGATAAAATTTTTAAAATTTTAAAAGGTAGGTATTACTATTCATAACGGCTAGTTTGATTGGTTGTGGTGTGTTAGAATCTCGTAGTTGCATACAATGCATGCCATTGCATTATTTAAAGGGAAGCATACCATGGAAGATTGGGATGTTTAATTGTAAATTTTTTTGATGTCCCCATTCTAAAAAGTAAATTTATTTAGTCAAATTGAATATACAAAAGTTTAAAATATTGGATTTAAAAAGGTTTTCACTATTAAAAGTTGGTAAAAGTGAAATACTGAAAATGAATTTGTTCTTAAATTATGTCTAAGAAACTCATAATATGGATTCTAAAATTATAGGGATTATATAAAGTTTAAAATTTATTTAATACTATTCATAACTTCTTTTGAACGGCTTGTTTGATAAGTCGTGGTGCGCTTGAACTCGGTGTTGCGTGTAGTGCAAGTTATTGAATTATTTTGAAGAAATAACACACTATGAAATCTTGGGGTGTTACATTCTCCCCTCCTTCAATAAATTGTGTCCTCGCAATTTGAAATTGTTCTTCGAAAATAAAAGGTTGAAAATAGAAAATATCTTTTTGGGAAAACCCACATCGGAAATTGGGTTACTAAAATTTAGTCTTAATATGAGGAAAAAGTAAATGAAAGGGTCACCACCAAATTATGATCTCGATTAGGAGAACATTGGTGGAAATTAGAGACATATAATTGGAGGGAAAACGTAAATATTTATAGGTAGTGATTAAGGTCATCAATCACAAACAAGTGTAAAATTGAGGTCCTTAAATTCATCAATCTATGATGATTTGAAATACCATCAGTTCAACAAAACATAGGGCATTAGGATAACACATTTTAGGTTTTAGGATTCCTTAAATAAAGTATAATAATTAATTTCATCATAGAATAAGAGAAGAAGAAAAATATATTCTTGACAAGTAGAGTTCCATCTTTTAACTAATTTCTACCACAGACTCAGCTTTCACTCTAAAAGTTTATAGAGCTTAAAAATAATATTCTATTTATCCTATTCGTATAGGGTTAAAAAATGAATTTATAATTCATCTAGAAGAACCATTAAAAAATGACATTATTCAAACCAAGACATCATGTGGGTTAGTGGTAGGTGATACACTCTTGTCGCCCTTCGGTTGTGGGTTCAAGTCTCGCGGCCTTGCCGGACGCGACGGGTTGCCACCCGACCTCCGGGTTGTCCTTTTTTGTCAATCCAGAATAATACAAACTAGAACTATCCAAAATACTTCAGTACAAAATTTATAAGGAAGGTAAACACAATAAAGATTATTTTTTCCGCGTATGTGAACACCTTCATCATTTATTCTTTTAAAACACTGGAACATCCTGAATTACCATAAAACCTTATTGATTACATTCATGATCCATTATTCTTTAAAGAATAATAGATATACTCCTTCAATCCAAAAATGTTTTAAACCCCAACAATGATGGAATATACAAATCATTAACCAGTTTCAAGGTAGTCATGAATATCCAATATTATTTATCCAAATCAATCATGTATTATTAAAAAATCACTACCTCGGTATCAGAACTATATTATGGTTTATCATTCTCTCAACCATATATTTTCCAAAATTTTATCCTGCTATTGAGTCACTTTTCTTTGTTCCACACAATCTCAAGTCCTTAATGAAATAGTACTACAGTAAAATCCTTATATACTCCATAATTATTATAACAAGTATATTTTTGATACAACACTCAAATGACATAATCAACATAAGAACTCTAATCATTCCTCTTAATCTGTGGTAGTATCATAACTTGATTATTATCCAATATCATCATTGGCGGTATAGTCTGATGACTGGGACATAGGTTTGCGTAGTGTCCAAACTCCTTGAAAATGAAGCATTGTACATTTGAAATCATTTTCTTACCCTTGCAGCCACGCACTTTGTGCCATTTTCCTCCACACTTATAGCAAACTCCCATTCCTTTCAGGCAAGTTCCAGGGTGTTTCTTCCCACAGTTATCACATATGGGAAAATTCTTCTTTTCCCTCTTCCCTTTATCCATCTTTCTCTCTTCCATCCTTTTCTTCTCTTGCTTCCCTTCAAAGCCATAGGACTCAGTAAACTCTTTACCTATCTTATCAACACATGATATTATTTCTTCATATGATGATAATACATGGGAGACTATTTCTTTTATAAATTCTGGATTAATACCATGAAAGATATGATCCTTCTTTCTCTTTGGATCATGTGCATTTCTGGATTTCTCATTCCTTCTACTGGGAACCATTTCTAAACAATGTCATAAACTAGATAGGTTTATGAATAACAATACCTAATCCCAAACTTGTAAAACACATAACATAAATTAAATAGTTTATGGATATAATCCATAATCATAAAAATATCTCCTTTGAGGAAGTATATACTCATAAACACTTAATAATGGTCTGTAATGAAAATGAGAATTATCCTATGCATATCCCCCGGGAGTGTCATAACCAAGAGTGCAACAAGGCCCGTTGTCGTGCACCAGTTCCCGTTCGAGTCTAGATCAAAGCGGTGTTTTCGGGTTTTACCCTTAGGTATATCTGTGCCAGATCAGCCTCTACCTGCTCATATCCAGACAGGGATGTATTGCTCGGAAAACTCAAAAAATATATACAATACCAAAATTTTAGGAAGTTCTTCTATAATAATCCTCATAGTCCATCTTAAATCTCTGTACTCTAATCAGAGTTTATGTAAATCTAGCTTCCAAGGTTTATACTAAACTTCCTCTGATACCAACTGTAACGCCCCGACCCTAGTTACCCAAAGTCGGTGCATTATTACATAACATTGGCATGATCACAATAAAGATCAAATCTCGAAAGACCGATTGGTTTAGTAGCCTTGGAAACACTAGATATATTCATAATGATTTACATTACATCATTAAGTGAAAACTACTACAACAACATATTGTCTCCATAGTCCACACAATTATCCCCTCATAATATCCCTGCAGGTCATTCATAATTTACTTCTTCACATCCTGGGAAAAATAAAACATAGAAAAGGGGTGAGCTCAAATGCCCAGTAAGGATAACAATATAGCAGAATCTTTCATAAATAAGAATAAACATTTAAGGCAATGTATAACTAAAAAAAAATCCTTTTAAACTTGAACTTCAACATAGTATGGCAAAAATAAAATGAAATAATGCCATTTACTTATTCACATGGATATTCTACTAATCGAATAATCACATGAAATATCAATAACCACTTTCATAATGATGGAATGCATAATACCAGACTATCATAACCACATAGCCAATGCCTCGTGCCAAGACTACAAATAAGATTTTTCTAAGGCCTTGTGCCAAGACACTAGTTTGTCTCATGAGACCTACCGATGCATCGGGGAGCTATAGCGGGCTCCACCCATCACATATTAAGTCCAATTCATTCCCATATGAATAGTTTTAAACATAACATAAACATTAGTATTAAAACTAGCATATGAAATGTCAATACTTTCACCATAAACCATGAATGGTATAAAAATAGCACATCCACAATCAAACATATCACAAAACCTTCAATACAATATAGAAGTTTTGTATCATAATAAATCAACTTCAAATAAGCTTAAAATCCATCAAAGGATGCTGACATAGATGAAATCAAAACTATTTGAGAGAAATATCTATTTTCTCAAAATCATTTAAAAGTCACACATTTATAAAGGAAGTAATTTAAAAGTGATTTTTGAATCAAAGTGTCCCATAACACTTTGAAACTTTTGAAAATAAATATCATTTCAAAACCTTCATGTCCAAATAAATAATTCCTCAAAATCATTTTGAAAACATGGACATTAATTAAAAATATTTTGAAAGGTAAATCTTTAAAACATTTAAAATTATGATCTTGATAAAGAGTACCTTTCAAAAATTCTTAAAATATTTATTTTGAAATCATTTAAAAGTCACATAATTATAAAATAAAAAATTTACTTTGAAAATATTCTTATAATCTTGTAAGGGAATCTTTGACGATTTTATAATGGCGGTAAATAGCCGCACCCTCCGTATAAGTTAAAACAACATTCTTACCTTAAATTTGTCGAAAGGTAAAAAGTACCTTGTTTGGAAAATGAGGGAAAGATTACTTTAAAAACAAATAAGGGTATAAATTACTTTAACCCATATTCTTTGTAAATAGTAAAAATGTTTTGAAATTTATTTCGAAGAAACATGGATGTGGATGATAAAGAAATCCGAGTAGATTATTACATATAAACAACCTCGGATAATGAAGAGATTGCGAAATAAACCCTTACCTTGTACTTTTAATTGGTTAGGGTAGGTTAACCTCCTTTATAATGGTGAAATAATTGTTATTAAATTATACAAGAATCATATACATTAATATTATATCATATATGATCTTTTAACATAGATTTGTTAATAATATCATAGTATTATCGTTGTTTCGGGTGTTAACTTACTCGTTTTCATTTATATGTTTTGTTACGTAATCCATGTTTGTAATTGATAGGTTGTATCTTAATAATATCCAGAATTATATCAAGACCTTAGATACTATTATTAATCATCAAATGAGAATTATACTTTAATGGATACGATGGAGAATGAATCTCATCGCATTCGTGGAGACGGTAGTCCGTACGTATGCACGAGCGATAATATCATTCTTTTGATATTAAAATAATATATAATTGGATAGTATATCATATATACATAATCATTATAATGTTAAATTTATTATTTACATGAATTACACATCATTATTATACCATCCAAATAATAATTTATTGAATAACAATTACACCACGACATGGAGACGGTTAGCCGTACGTACGCACGTATGGTGACATGTTATTAAAAAGATGGATAGAATAATGAATATGGTTTTACCATATTTATAATAACATCACAGTATATATATGATACTGGAGTTATTATTTTAGAATGGTAAAAACAAAGGAAGAGGAAGTGGAAGAAGAAAGGAACTTGAAAAAGGGTGGTGAAATCATTACCTCTTCTTTGGGTTCTTCCTTTTGATTAGATCAAAAAGGATCCTTAAGATGGATTTCTGACTAAAGTAAGGCCTCTAGGATGAAGTTATGGATGTTTAGAGACTATTTGGGCAGGTTTTGACCGAACCAAAAAGGCTTTGAAGGTGTGAAGAAATGAGAAGGAGGAGTGCCCCTTTATAAGAGGGGTGAGGGGAACCTTTGGAAAAGCTAGAAATATTAATTTATAATAAATTCATATTCGGTTTCTAATGGCTCCAAAGTTTATTATTCAAAGGTTAAGGTGGGGATAGGTCTAAAACCATTAAAACAATAGAATTTAGACAGGTTTGGGTCATTATATTAACCTTATCTTTTAGTTTTAACTCTTAGTTAATTAGTTTGACATTTACCATGTCACTTTGTATTTTTATATTATATAGTTAATAAACTTACTATATACATCCAAGCGACCCACAAGTGGTTCATTAATGAAACAAATATCGCGATATAAGTCTCTTGGCCGAACCATAGATTTTTAGGAATTTAATATCAATTAATAATATAATTTTTTTTAAAAACCCTTTTATGTCAATTTTGACACTATTCAATAGTTGATTTTTGTGAAACTTATAATAGAATGATTACTTATAACAAAGTAAATTAAATCTATACTAATATGTCATATTATCCTATAAAATTATTTTAAAAAATTAAAAGTCTCAAATTATATTTATTTGGGTATTTATAATATCAATTATTTTAATTTTTCACAATTATGGTAATTACTGCATCATCATTGTGTCATAAATAAATTAAATTATTTAATATCTAAAAATTATAAATAAAATATAATTCTGTAGGAAATATTTTTATCATTCTAATTAATATTTATATTCTAAAATCCAACATATATAACCCTAGGTAAAAATTGTGTTTCTAAAAGATATATGCTTGTGTCATTTTTGTATTCATTTTAACTTAATTAAAATAAAGTGTCCCTATCACTTACAAGTGGCACCATGGGGTCCCCAAATTGACCCAAAGATGACCATGGTTGAACATGTATCAACCAATAAGGTTAGAAAACGTTTTAGGGTAATTTTTTGTTATTATAATATATTTTTTAACCCCTATTTACCGGATTTACCCTTTAACCATGGTAAATAAAATATTTACCAAAGTAATTATTCAAAATGTCTAAAAATAAAAGTTACCTATTTACACAATTTGAACATCCTGATTCAAAATAAGGAATCCAATTTTCCATATTCAAAACACAGAAGTGGCAGAAATTAATTTAAAATTAATTCCCGATGTCAAAACAAAAAGCGTTTTTAATGATATAATAACTATCAAAAGATTGATACTTGTTTATATTCGGTTTAATTGTGAAATTATGTCCAATGACCAAAATTGTATTAAATGTTACAAATATATTCTAAATATACTTTAAAACCACTCAAATTCATAATTTATCACTATTAATTATTTTGATTAAAAAAGTTGTTTTTAATTAAAATTTAGTAATTTTCACTATTCATGAAATTATGAAAGTTATCCGAAAAGTACCAAAATTTCACCTTAGGCTAAATTCGATACTCCGAATCCAAAAATGAAGTCCATTATGAGAGATAAAATTTCTAAAATTTTGAAAGGTAGATATTACTATTAATAACGGCTAGTTTGATTGGTTGTGGTGTGTTAGAATCTCGAAGTTGCGTACAATGCATGCCATTGCATTATTCAAAGGGAAGCGTACCATGGAAGCTTGGGATGTTTAATTGTAAATTTTTTGATATCCGAATTCTAAAAAGTAAATTTATTTAGTCACATTTAATATATAAAAGTTTAAAATATTGGATTTAAAAAGGTTTTCACTATTAAAATTTGGTAAAAGTGCAATACTGAAAATGAATTTGTTCTTACATTATATCTAAGAAACTCATAATAAGGATTCTAAAATTATAGGGAGTATATAATTTTTAAAATTTAGTTAATATTATTCATTACCTCTTTTGAATGGCTTGTTTGGTAAGTCATGGTGCGCTTGAACTCGGTGTTGCGTGTAGTGCAAGTTATTGAATTATATTGAAGAAATAACACACTATGAAATCTTGGGGTGTTACACCTCAGCACTCTGAAAACACTGTAAACCTACCATTACTATACACGTACCATTGCTGTACACGTACCGATAGTTCTACCGATAGTGCTACCGACAATGTTACCGATAGACCTCACCATTCTGGAAACACTGTACACCTACCATTACTCTACACCTACTGATATTGTACACCAACCAATAGTGCTACTGATAGTGCTACCGATAGACCTCACCATTCTGGAAACACTCTACACCCACCATTACTGTACACCTACCGTTACTGTACACCTACCGATTCTATACACCTATCGATACTATACACCTACCGATAGAATAGTTCATAGAACCTCATCGATAGAACTGTTCACATAACCTCACCGATAAAACTATTCACCGATGGAACTGTTCATAGAATTGGAAATTTGGCAAATTTTTGGGGATAAGTCACCTTGACCTCCCGGAACACCCCAACACCACATTTCCACAAAGTAATGGACTAGAGAGGTCCGATCCATTACATTACATATACCATAGGCCTAGGGGCATGAAATCCCAAATACATGTCCCAAAAGCCCATTATGGACCAAAGGGCCCTTTGGTGAATAGTACTGGCTACAATACCTGGGCTCCTATAGTACCCGTTATAGTACCATCAGTACTATAGTTCCTACTATTGTTCCTCTACCGCTATAGTGTCACCGCTACTATAATTCCTCCACTTCTCTAGTACTTCTACAGTTCCCAGCTATAGCTTCTATAATACCCTGAAATTTACCCCTGCTCGGATTCGATCCAGGATCTTTTTGGTTTCCAAGAAAGAGCCCATACCACTTGGGTACATGCTCGTTGGTATCCTCCATTGGGAAATAATTATGAAGGAACCTCTCAAAATTAATGAAATCCATAGAAAATAATTCCTCCCCATATTCTAATATATTTTAAGATTCCATCAAATAGAGAGGTATTAAAAAAACCTAATTTCAGCTACAATTTTCAATTATTTATCTTCTAGTACTATTTTTCACAACCAATGGGTAAAATGGAAATTATCATCATCGATTACCCCACAATAATGTGAACTCATAGATTCAATATAGGATATTTAGAATTTACCAGTTATTTTTATTTAAATAATGGGTAATGGGACTTTATTTTTTGATCTATCAAATGGATTGTTGATTATAGAATAGTAGAATTCCATCATCCCATGGAAGGAGCTTGTTCTACAAAAAATACCATTCACATTTTTTCCTATTGGAACAACTCAATATGATATTATATTGATCCCAAAAATATATATACAACATCATTATTGAAACATGTAGGTAACTCTCCATCATCATTAATAAATGAATCTTATCTATGGATAATACACCAACCTAATCAACGATTTATATGAGAAATGTCACCATGTTGATCTAGACTCCCACTTAGTAGTTGAGAATTAAAAATTGGGAAAACAATATTAGTGTCTATAGAAGTCCCACCTTAACAGTTTAAAGACACTACACCACATAATAGATGATGTTTAATCTATAATATTAATCATAAGGTGGAGACAATTTGGATCTCTATACTGAACTCATCTTATGGGTAAGATACTCTATTTTGGAAATAAAACATCAAACACTATTGCCTCAATATATGTTTTAAGTCCTAGTTTTTCATATATTAGTTGGTTAGTCTTATAAAATACCATATTCCTTAAATCTTATAAAATGTTAAAATGATAGGAAAAGGATATTAAAAATATCTTGAATCAAGGCATCAAAAAGTTAAGATGACATCTAATTTATGGAATATTGGTCGTTTAAATGTTAAACTACTTTCAAAGGATGATAAATTTTATTGAAAATAGTGAGAAGGAATAATTCACCATACTCATTTCTGATTTAGTGCTTGAAAAGTTATGAGAGTTTCCACATAAGCACATGTGGTTGTATAGAGATAACCTCAACCCATAATTTTGGAATAATTTTTTCCTCTACTTCAACACTTAAAAACATTAATCTCTTAGTGTGGCATGGTTATGATAGTAGAAGAATAATATTCATCATAGCCAATAGGTTCATGCTAAAATTTACCTACCCTTAGATAACTTTAGTATTTTATATAGTGGTAGATGCTCTAAAGGAAGTGTTTCAATTGTTATCTCTATGATATTTTCATGATTTATCCCAATAACCAGGTCCCTTTGGTTGAAAATTATACTAGATTCACATAGGATCATTGCTCAAGAATGATTTTTTTACTCCCTCTCAACATGAGATAAGAGGGAGGGAATAGAATCATTGAAGTGTTTATAATCTCGAAAAAATTCTTAAGTAAGGCATAAATAAAGGAATATTATGATTTATCACTTGATGTATAGTCAACCATTGAAGAGGATACATACTATTCTGATGTAGATAAGGATTTGATTTTTGTTTCTTGATTCCCAGTAGTTAATGTTATAAAAAAAATCCCATAGATAACATGAATCTCAATGTGGATAAATAATTACACAATGGGGACCTATATATTAGAATCATGGGTGATGAGGCCTTAAAATAAAATGATTTTACACATATTTTAATTATGTTTTTAATGATATAAGTAATTAATTATGCACTTTTTATTAAATAATTAAACCTTTTTATAATTTAATTCATTAATTAATTAATATATGCAATTGTTTTTATATTTTTTGTTTTAGAATTATTAATATTCTATGTTGTAGTTTTTATTTAATTTTATTTATACTTATTAAATTTAAATTCATCCAGATAATTGTATATTTTCCTATTTTTATAAATTCGTAATTTAATCATTCATTGTTAATTAATTGAATCTTTAATAGAATCTTAAATTTTTTATTCTTAATTTAATTTAACTTAAATTAACAAATATAGTGTTTAATTTGGTTTTATTATTTAATTTAATCAATTTAAATTTAATGTTTAATTATACTATAAAATCAAATTATTTAATTACTATTATTTTTAATGTTACCCAATTTTAATTTAAGGCTCATTTATTTAATTAATTAATTTTTATCAATAATTTTTATTAATTTTTAATTGTGTTAATTTGATAATTTTTAATTTTATGTTTGAAGTTTTTTCAATATTATCGTGTGTTACCACATCAATTTTCATTTACCAAAAAACCCATATTCCAATGGACCCCCATACAGATCGTAGTAGTGAGTCCCATGACTCACCACTAGCTTCAGGACAAACTGTCTGTACAATGGTGTCTCTCAGACACCATTGCAGTATCACACCGCTAATACCCAACTGTGAGTCACAGACTCACCATTCTGTCACACACAGTTTTCCAATGGTGTCTCAGGAGACACCAATATCCCTTCAACACTTCACACCACTAGCACCATGAGACACTATCCAACCTTCTCTCACAACTCACAAACACTATTATGTCTTGTGAGTCACCAGCACATTGAAGAACCATAGTCCCCACTACAAATAGCAGTGACTCTGCAGAAACTATCCTCGCTTGCCACTATTTCTATAGATCTGCAACAAAATCACCAATATCGTAGATCTGAAGTCCATTTCAAATCCCAAGGGAGTCATGAAAGTCCAAACTTTCATCCACTTCTTCCAAATCCACATCCGATATATCAGATCTGGAATCACCAGAGATCAGTCCATCTCCTCTTATTGTGGATCTGAACCGACCATATTTGTTGAAGTTTCTGATGCTTCTAAGATGAGTAGTGCCACCATAGGTTGCTAATAATACACAGTGAAGATGAAGGACCTGTAAATTCAATCCATCACCGATTTGAGACCCAATCTATACACAAGAACCTACTGACCACATCTTTTGTGAGGCGAGTCAGTCCTGTTATAAGGGTCATCACCTATCATCACCACCGCTCACTGATGAGGAAGAGGTTTTACCACCACTATATGTAAGTTGAGCTGCCGAATAGATTCCTCAAGAATCCAGAACCCCCCTACAATGCTGCTCTAATAGGGGGTAGGATAAAATATGATAATAAGGACAAAATAAAAATTATATAAATAATAACTCAATAAAAAAAATAAAAAAAATAATATGAGTTAATAATAACAATAAATAATGAAATGTAATAATAATTAATAAAAGACATTCATAATATAAAATAATTAAATTAATAATTTCAGTCAAAATAATTTTAATTTGAACTAAATAATTTTATAATATAATTAAATAAAAAAATAAATTTTTAAAAAAGTTTAATATTTTTGTTAAACATTTATTTATTGATTTCTTTTGTTATGCAGAACCAAATCAAAAAAGTTTCTAGGTTCATTTGGACTACCAGGTTTTAGATAGATACATGGGGATTGCTAATGTTTCAAGAATAGACATAAATGAAGGCAAATTTTTGGTGATATGGGAGGAATCCAACCTAAGTCAGTAAAAGCCATTGTTGACTAAGGGGATTACAAAAATGTTTTAAAATAGAGAAGCAATGGGTGAGAGAGGGTGGCATTCAATACATTCTCCCAAACATCTAGCGGCTTGTTGAAGATGGAGACCTGGAGACACAGAGAAGAAGAAACATAGGATTATAACGGGATATCTCTTTTATCATGTTTTCATTATTCCTTTCCATTGTAATTGTTATAGTTTAAATGTTATTTTAATATGATTGAGGGGTGACTGATTTTGATTAGGTAATTAAATAGTGATGGGTATAATAGTGGATATCCTCTTTACTTATTTTTTCAAAATATAGAATTGATTGGTAAGATCAATTCAAGAATCACAAGATTTCATTTTCACCCATCCTTTTCAAATTTCTAACATAAAAAATGATCAGCGGTATCATCTTTGATGAATTATTCTTCAAATTATTATTTTTATTAATGTTTCTTTATGTGGAATACTATAATAACCATCAATAAAATTTTATAATATCTTGTAGAAAAATATTATTCAAACCCAATTTCAATATCTCAAAACAATTTACATTCTTTTCGTAAGTGAAGATGCCCATTAAACCTAGAATTGTTTAAATACCCTAAGCATAAATTCTACTACATGGTCAATATCTCTACTTCTGATTCTTCATTATCTTTTATGAATTTCTATGTTGTATCATAATCACCTTTACTATTTAGTTCTATAAAAATCATTGTAACAATTTTTACTTGATACCTCAAAAAAAGACCAAAACAACTGTTAACAATAGTGGGATTGGTTTTTAAATTTGGTCAATGAAAATAATGTTTAACCTTGACATGGGTTTGAACCCACTTACCACTAAACTTTAGTTAGTTGGAAAATATAAATTTTTAAACTTTCAAATGGTTTCTACAAAGTTTGGGTCATGTTTTTGGCACTGTTTCCAAGGAAGGTTTAGAGCGGTCAATATTTATCGAAACTAAAAAACTATTAAAAATTAATTAAATAACATAATTCATGGGATGAATTTAAAAATTCTATTTTGTGTTTGTGAATGTGTGGGTTTAATTTGATTCAATAAAATCATGAATGAATTCTAGGGCCTATATCATGATTGTGGACGTTACTATGCACATTGTGATTATTATAGGCACACTGTATGGAAGTTTGTCTATAATCAACCATAAAAAATTAAAATTTTTGGAGAAAATGAGCATCACATAGAGCATGATCTGGACATCCTAGGAAAATTTGAATTTTTTTAACCAAGATAGATGCTAAAAAAGATGATATGCTAAATTTTAGGCTTAACCAAAACCATGAACTTAAAATATAAAATTCTTAAGAACAAGATAAAAAACTCCAGAAGTTAGAAAACATGTTATTATAGTTTCAAGAAAGGTTTAAAGAGTAAGAAGAAATTTAAATAAATGATGAATATAATATTTTAGGAGTAATTGAGAGAGAAAGTGATGAGGATTGTAAGGTTTAAATAATTGAAGAGGAATACACTATCTTTGAAGAATTTGATTCTGAAGAAGAGAACAATGACTATATAACAAACTCTTTTAATGATAAAATATATTCAGATGACCCCATAGAGAAATTAAATGGAGTTTAATTTGGAAAATTTGAAAAGGAACTGAAACATATTGAAAAATAATGACTTATTCTATAAAAAATCCCTTGATTTGAAAAATTTCATTATTTTAGGAGTTTTGAAAATGTTATTACTCAAGTTGAGGAGAATTAGAATAAAGATAAATTGAATGTTAAAAACGCTTCCCCGAAATTTTCTAAATTTTTGAATAATAAACTTGAACTAAAAATGGGAAATATTTAGAAAGGGTATAATAACATGGAAATAATTAATTCTGAATTTTTTGTTTCTATATTGAAAACCACTCTTCCCTATTTTGAATCATTAATCCAAAAAATAACTAAAATGTTGTGTGAGAACGTAGATGAAATAATTTTCTTTGAAAAAAGGATTACTAATAAACTTTCAATTCCTTGTTCTCACAATAATTTTCTTTCTGAAACATTGTTTAATCAAATGGAGAATTGTGTTGTTATACCTAGGGAAAATTGTTTTAATTTTAACAATATAGAATTTCAATTTATATAATATTAACTAAAAAATTATCCCCCTAAACTAAAATTTCTAGAACACTAAAAAAACATTGTTTTTGATAATTAAATTTTTGAATGTGATCATAAAATAGTGTTTGAACATACATATGACAATTCAATAAGAATTGATTTTTCAAAAGTTGTGATCGATAATTTCTAATTTTCAGATGAGGAACTCTTAAAAGAGATTTATAACTTAGTGAAACCTAAGGTTTTAGATGAATTCAATCAACCCTTCCCTATTTTTCACACCATAACACAAGTAAGTTGGGTACTAAAAAACTTTTTAGGACTAAGAGTAGCTTGGAAGAAGAACCATTTTGAGTATTAATTTTAAAACTACTCATTATTCTCTTGTTAGTGCTACTCTAAAACTTGATTGTCAGAACTTAGCCACTAGCAACCATAATTTTGACTTTTGTATGAATATTAATGTGTTTGAGAACATTTATGATAATGGAACACCATTATAATAATATAATTCACCACCATCACTTTATGAGAATTTAAATTCTATCAAACCAGAACACACTCTTAAAGTTAAAAAAACTACTGGAAAGATATAACTTGATGTGTTTGAGTCTAAAATAATCTTGGTAGAGTTTGAGGGAGTTAATTAATTTATACTAAAACATTATTTTCTTTAATATAATAAAAAAATGAATTTGGGTAATGACTTCTCTATAGAACTTGAAGAATCCCTTGAGACATTCCTTAAAAATAAAGGGTGTTTCTTAGGGATATTTTCAGTCAATAAGGGAGTCAAGTGTTTTCTTTAGTGTCTTACGTGACCAAAAATATCATTTATATATTAAAAATATTTAGGCTTCCAATATGTGGTGGTTTATGGAAAAGAAACCACACCCTCTTAGTGAAATTGGTTGTTTTCTAGGGGAGTCTTGATGGGGAATTTAAAAGTAGTGCTTCATGGGAGGCAACCCATTACATTATTTCATTCAATAATACTTATTTTATGATTTCAATAAATTATAAACAAATATTTAAAATTTAGTGCTTCATGGGAGTCAACACATGGTCTGTACTTTTTCTTCATTTTTACTTTTATTCCTATTTTGTTTCTGAATAAAGTGATTCTTGTTGTTGTCCTTTCCATCTTTATATATACCAAATATGTTTTCTTGGTCTTGTTGGTTCTCGTTTTAGTGTAATAAGTATGATGTTGGTTTTTTAGAGTATCAAAATTCCCCTAGTTTTTCATTTTTCTTGGAGTTTTATTCTGTAGAATCTTAGAATAAATTTAACAAGGAAAGTTTCATTACTTTTTATTTTTTCATATTTTTCTTCAATTCTCTATTATTTTCTAAAATGAAAAACCTATAACCATTAAGAAACTATTCTATTGTACAATGGTGAGTATTTAAGTCATAATTTCAATTAAGCCACTGTTCAACTTATAGTGGTGAGTCACCGCAATGTTGACTCACAAGTAAGGTAGTGGCAGTGAGTCATTTTAAATTTGCTGTTATTGGAAATAATTTTTTTTATATGCTTATTTTTTGGAAATTTTTACTACATCTTTTAGATTATTGATTTATGGTTCTAAAATGCTTTTAAAATTGTTCACTAGTATAAATTAATTTTGGGGGAGTAATACCCCATCGTTGTAAAATATAAAATGGTTGTTCTTTAATTTGGTGGGTGTTTATCATGCATTTTTTTCATGATCAACTTTAAATATAATTGTATCTATTTTTTCAATATTTCTTACACCCACATCACTTTGCATTAAATATTTTTTCATGGTTTTGTTTTGAACATAATAGAAAATTTATATCCACTGGCCTTAAATAAAATTCATGTGAACCTACTATATTATAATATGTTTATTTTTTTAATCACATTGTTTGAACTACAATGTGAGCCTTAACATGCTATTAATATTATTTATTGTAAATATGCTATGAGATTTAAATGTCATATTTTTTCTCTCCACCATAGATTTCAACTTTGGGGACAAATTTTGGTTTTATGTGTTGGGTTGGGGTCAAATTATGTTGAAATAATATGTGCTTTAATGAATTCTGATAAAATCCCTCTTCCTTTAAACTTTTGGTTAAAAATGGTCAAAATTTTCAAAATTAATTTTCAATTTGAGATTCTCTATACTTTTTTCTTCACTTCAAATCTATATTCCTAAAAAATTATAACTTACTAGAAGTTAATAGTTGCTTAAAACATGAAATTTTTTAAGATGAATAATTTTTGAGTTAAGTTTATTTGATATTTTATGATTTTTCTATTTAGGAAGTAAGTTTGAGAGTGATATAAGATTCATTATTATGGAGTTATGACCATAAACATAGGAAACTAGAAGTTTAAAATTCATCCTAGAATAATCACTTTTTATTTATTTAAAAAATTAAATTAGTGAGCCAATTTAAATGGTATTCATAAAAATATTTTGAAAATGAAGTAAAATGGGAATTTGGGAACCTATAGTTAATTTCAGAGTCACTAGGAACTTTGTGTGTGAGTAATTATTTTGTAAAATTCTAATAAGTTCATATGGATAATGGTAAGAACAAATTACATGGCTGTGTAATTTTTTAAGATATTATTTGTCCAAAATGAGTTCATTATGTTGAGGGGAATAAGTAACTTCAGATGAAGAATGGGAAATTTTATTTTTATGAAACCATTTATGTTGTACCCATAAGGTGATTCAAAAAAAATTAATTAATTTTTTTCCTTTTGGAACGTAGGATAACTTCAAGTTATTATGTTATTTTGTACAGTTCATAATTCCACTTTTATTTAACATGATATCATTCTTAGATTTATAACTTGGATATGAGTTGAAGTATTTTTTCGGTAGCTTCATATACAAGGAATGACTTTCTTAGAAGTTAATGATTCTTTTCTTCCTTGACTATCTAGTAAGAATTATTCTTAGACAGGATTTATTTTAAGACATTTCATTTGAAAAGCCTAATACTAATTTTTTATCCTCTGGTTTTAGAATATTTTACATGCTTCTTTTTAAGATGTTTAATACAAACATAATTTGTCTTTTTTTCAAATTTCATTAAGCACGAAATTGATTGAGGAAGATCAACTCTTAAGTGTGGTGGAATTTGATGTTGCCTTAAAATCACCCAAATTTCCACATCTTTTTATTAGATTATCCATGATTTAATTAATTAATTATGGACTTTCTATTAAATAATTAAACATTCATTTTTTAAAAATTTAATTCCTTAATTAATGAATTTATGTAATTAATTTCTTATATTTAGTTTTATATTTATTAATATTAGTTGTAGTAGTTTATATTTAATTTTATTTATACTTATTACATTTTAATTCTCCTTAATAATTATATAATTATCACTTTTTATTAATTTTTCATTTAATCATTGTTTCTTAATTAATTTAATATTTAATTTAATTTGATAAATTTGAATTCTTTATGTAATTTAGCTTCAGTTTAAAAGTATAATATTTAATTTGGTTTTATTATTCAATTAAATTTTTTAAAATTTAATGTTTTAATTTAATCTAAAATAAAATTATTTAATTCCTCTATTTTTTTACCATTTGTCAGTTTTAAATTTATGTTTAATTTAATTAATTAATTAATGTATATCTTTAAATTTTATTAATTCTTATTTGTGTTAATTTGATAATTTTTAATTTCTTTTGGTAGTTTATCACAATTTTTGTGTGTCACCGCGTCAATTTTCCTGCTAAAAAAATCCATATTCCAGTGGACCAAAATATTGAACCTAACGGTGAGTCCCATGACTCTCCTCCAGCCTGAGGACACACCACTAGTACAACAATGTGTCCACGAAAACATTTCAATCTCACACCACCAATACCCAATGGTGAGTCTCTAACTCACTATTGCATGACACACAATTTTCCAATGGTGTCTCATGAGACACTACTAACCCTAAAACGCTTCACACTATTAGTTCAATGAGACATCTTACACCATCCCTCAAAACTCTCCACCAATATCAAGTCTGGAAGGTCTCTACCATCTTGAAGCACCACCGTGAACATTACAGACATAAATGACTCTGCAGACACTGCCATCACTTGCCACAATTTCTACATATCTGCAACAAAATCACCAATAGTAAAAATATGATATCCATTTCAAATCCAGAGGGACTCATGTGAGGGTGATATTTTATATACTTCATCTGAAGCCACAACTCGTATCTCGGTTCTGAAATCACTAAAGAACAATCTTCCACCTCTTGACATGGATTTGAACCGACCCTGTTGGGAAATGTTTCTGATACTGTCGAAATGAGTTGTTCCACCATCGATCGCCACTATTGGATAGCGTAAATAAAGGAATTTTGTGTTCGATCCATCATGGATCAAAACTCCGAGCTACAAACAAGAACCCATTGACCATATATTTTTCATGCCGAGTCAGTCCTGTCCTATTTGTCATCACCTGTCTTCACCACTACCCATCAAGGAGGAGGATCTTCCACCGCCATTGTATATAATAGGATGATCCATCTTACTTCCTCGAGAAGCCAAGACCCCCTGCGATGCTACTCTAATGGGGGGGGGGGGAGAAAGAAATTATAAAAAAAACAAAATGAAAATTAAATAAATCAACAACTTAATTAAATAAAAAAAACTAAATTAATATAATTTAATAATAATAATAATTATAATGTAATAATAATAAATAAAAGTATAATAAATTAAAATAAATTTATTAATATTTTACAATCAAAATAATAATAAGCTAAAATATATAATTTAAAATTTTAATTAAATAAAAAAATAAATTTGAATAAAAGTTTAATATTTTTTTTAAACATTTATTTATTTATTTATTTTTCTAAACAGAACCCACACCAGAAAAACATCTGTGGTCATCTGAACAACCTAGTTGCAGAAAATTACAATGGGATTGTTAACATGACAAGAATAACTATAAATGAAGTCATTTGTTCAGTGATATGGGAGGAGACCAACCTGACTCAGTGGAAGCCGTCATTGACCAATGTGATTACAACAGAAGATTTAAAATAGAGCTGTAGTGGGTGAGAGAGGGAGGCATTCAAAACATTATCAATGTCATCTGGAGAGTAGTAGAAGACAGATAACTAGATACATATAGAATAAGAAACATAAGAGTGTAAGGGGAGATCTCTATTCCCCTATATTTCATTATTTCATTCAATTATAACTGTTACATTTTAAATATGTGTTCAATATTACTATGGGGTGATTCATTGGTTTTGGGAATTAAATAGTACTAGGTATAATCATGTCTATCTTCTTTAATTATTTTTTAAAATTCACAATTTATCAGCATGATCAATTCTGGAAACATAAGAATTGTTTTTTCACCGCCCCTTTTCATATATCTAACATAAGAAATGGATGGTGGGATCATTTTTGACAACTTTTTCTTGAAAATATTTTTCTAATTCATGTTTCAGGAAGTGGAGAACTTCAAGAAACATTATGAAGCTATTATAATCTCTTTATTAGGGACATTATTCAAACCTAATTTTGAGATTGAATAATAATTAACATTATTCTTGTAGGTGAAGATACCCATTAAACCTAGCACTATTTAAATACATGGAATATTACTTAAAATCTGTGCTCTTAATCTCTATTCTTGATTCCTCATCTTATTTTCTGAATTTTTCTATTGTATCATAATCACCTTCTATTTTTAGTTCTGTAAAACTCATCATTTCATTTTTACTCTTTACTTTGAAAAAAATAATAAAATAAAAAAAAATAAAAAGGAAACCAACCCTCGGTTAGAAACTATGGGATCTGTTTTGAAATTTGTTCCCTCAATATACAATTTAGGCTTCTCTTAGGTTCGAACCTACTTACAAATAACCATTAGTTTGTATGAAAATATAAATTTTTAATATTTGACAAGGTTTCAATGACAATTAGGTCAATTGTTCATACTGATGTGCGAGGGGAAGGCTTCCTAACTCAATATCAAAATTAGGCTCATGATAAGGGAGCTACCCTAAATATTCCATAGAAAAATACTCTGTGTGATTCAATCTAAGAAAATGGGAAAGGATTAGCTGCATTTATATCCCACATTCACTCAAAGAAGGTGAACCACTTTCTGATGAGGAAAATATCACCCAATATTATTCCATATTAGTGATATTTGGGAACATAATAATGATTTACATGGTGAAAATATAACTATTGAATAAAACTAGTAGTTTAAATTAATTATACCACCCTTGGATAAACCATTCTATTAATAGGGAATTTACCAACCAGAAAGTTAAGTGTTAAGGCTACTAATAATCTGAATATAAAAACCACCAGTTTACTTAACTCCTAAATAAAGTGATTATCAGAAATTTCTTCCACTGGGAAAATAACCGCAAACATTTCAATTGATCTTTCCCATGGTAACAAATGCATGTTATCTTCTATGTTTATAAATAGAACGACTATATTAGGTTCTACAGAATATTAATATAGAAACAATAAATCATGTATTAATATTCTTAGATCCTCTTAAATCAATAGAATATAATTTTGATAAAATGGAAACCATGGAGGTTTGGTGAGCTTTGAGGAAACCTGAATGGAGGCCATATCTGTAGTGATTATATTTGACTACATCTCCAACCAAATTTTTAGAATACCACATTCCTATAATTTAATGGAATGGGAGATCTGAAATAGAATCTTATTCGTTTGAAGTATAGATATGGTCCTGTGATTAAGATTCTATAGGAGTAAGAAGTATTAATGACCTAATGTTTCAACCAAACCCTAGAAGGAAATTATTTTATCAAGTTTGAAAATATTTTAGTTGATACATTTCTAGATAGGAATAATGTTAGTAATTGTTACTTTACCATTACAACTCAACACAGGGGAGGGAGATAACCCTTATCCTCTCAAACTAAATGAAGCATAAAAATTAAAGTGTTTCAAATTTCTTCACTAGGTGGAATGGTTTCAAAAATTCCCTAAACATGTATATCCCAAATGAGTAATTATTGTAAATATTTACAATGAATCTAGAAGATAATATAAATAAATATCTCATCCCATTGAAGTAACCCAGTGGTTTTTTAGAATTTATTTCTTTGCTAAAATAGATGGAAGATTCCATTTAGTGGTCTAAAGAAAAGTCTTATATAGTATCATCAAAACATGAGAATAAATGTGGCATGTCAAAAATGGTGATTATGACTCTAAAACTAGTACTAGTTCCAAATATGAATACTGATTCTACCAAATATCATGTAGTACCTCCTCCTAGGTAAAATAGTAATATTTCCCATGATATGATAGTAAGAACAAAAAATTGATAAAACTATATGTATATCAGGAAAAAAATTGATACCTTCAAGAAATAATAAGTTTAAGGGTATTTTATTGTCACTCTAGAAGAGAATCTGGTTAAATTTATTAGAATAAAAAGTTTTAATGAGGTTTTTATAAAATGATAAACATAGTTGTTTCCTTTATTAAAGGATGTTAGATCATAATATCCATGATTTATTTGAATTTAAAGACCTACTATAGAATATTTTTGACACCAATAATATAATTTTGGATCATCAATCATCTATACTGACTCATATGTTTGTCACCCAAATGAAAAAATTAGGAGAGTGGAAAGAATTTATATATAGTAACACATATAAATTTGATTATCTTTGGAATAGAAAATTGGTCAACCAAGAAAATGATATCATGAGGTGATGATTGAATCATCCATTCAAAACCAAATTTCCCTAAAAAATAACTAATTAAAAATATTCATATTTATATAATTCTATGAGTTGAAGAAACCATAACCAATATATCAAAAAACCTGATGGAACTCCCCCGCAGTTACCCAAACCAGATCCAAACCTATTGGATTTTATTCCACCTTATTTTGGTGGATATTAATTTCCCCACTAAATATAATTTTCATTTATGGGGACCGAAAATATGTATTTTTAAACCTAAACCACATGATAGATCTCTTCACTAATGAAGTGGTCAGTTTCGAACCCAAATTTCCAACCAATAATTGTGTAGGAAGTCATAGAGGCTGAGAAATGAAAGGTAATGATGGACCCAGACGTTTTCATGTCATTCCCTCCAAGAGAGTCTCTATGATCCCATGTATTCAAGATCTACATCCAATATAATTATATTGGTAATATTTTTAGTAGATATATAGTCAACCAGTCAATTTTAATACATAAGAAGGTAGAATCAGAATGACCATTATACAATAAATAATATGTCTAATATTGACAATGGAAAGTAGATATCTTCATTAGAAGATAAAAACCATAATCCCCAAGCTCAGAAGCAACCAAATAATTGGAATAATATCCCTTCAGCCTAGGAGTATTATGTGTCACATCATTTATCTATCATCTCTACCATACATTCAATCCTATATGACATTTATATATCTAAATATATCCGGGATGATCAAATTGAATCCCTTTTTGGTGCTATGGATATAAGAAATAATTTTGATATGGATGAGACATATCAAGGAAAAATAAGCCCCATTGAGTGTCATAAAACCAAATCCTATACTGAACATGTCAGAAATCTTCTATGCATTCACATATAATTCCCTTTTTTACATCTAGAATGATCAATTATTGTGATATTCATTATGTCATAATTGAAAATTGTTTTGGAATGAAACTCATATCAATCTATAATAATAGTCATTTGGGATTTAGTGAACCTAAATTGAATCATTACATTTTATTAGTCCAATTATACGATACTAGTGAATAGAGTATACTTTAGAGGATTAATTTGTAAATAAAATTTAGAGAACTTATTTTTAACTCATAATTCTACGTGTTCTGCCAAAACAATGATTTAATTTCCTTGTTGTGGTCTTTGTAGCTATATATGAATGTGATAGTCCCATATTCACATTATCAGTTCCTATTTTACAATATTAATGTGTAAATATGGGAACCCTATAATGATTTTAACCATTTTGAATATATTGGTTCCCAAAACAGTGGGATGTGGAACCATAAAGGTGAGTGTAATAATCCTTTGGTGAGTTTATAAGTTCAAATAATTTCCCATAATGTCCTCAAAGATACCCTATAAACCCATGGAATACAATGGGTGATGATTTTTTATTGACCATTAACCACATAAAACAAATAAATCATCATCGTGTGAATCAGTTCGTTATGTTGGATAATAAACTATAACCCTTAATCAAATTCATCATATATGTTTGTCTAATAAGTGTTTCTATTAAGAAACCACCATTAATAGAGGATGGTTCACCCATGTAGTCTGTATTAATCGATATGGCTTTAGAGAATCTTTTCATGAATGTAGTTCTAAACTAAATTCATTCAATATAGACAATAAACATTTTTTGTATGGATATTTACCCTTAAAAAATATGTCGATACGTAAGGAAAACATACATTTATATATTATAATTTTAAATTATTTCATATAATATATATTATTAATATACACCAAAAAACCTTATAAGTTTAGTGTATTTAGATAATGATACATAATCAACAATTTAATATTAATCTTCAATAAATATAATAAGTTATTCTCATATATTAACCTTCTTATAAATATGATACTTGATACCTTGCTTCATAATAAATGGAAATGAAGAAATAAGAAAGGGTGAGCCCAGACACCCAGTAAAAGTACACATGGGAATATTAGTCGATGATCTTAAGTGGTCATAGGATAAGTATAATTTTATTAGAATATTATTAAAACATACAAATACAAACCCAACAAGTCAAGTATAACTAGTGTAAGTCTTTCATAAAAAAATATATGAATCAAAAAAGTGATGAATCATCAAAAAGAAATCATGAGCCATGAGATAATATCACAATCATAAGACATATTATTGTGTAAAAAAATATAATAAAAAATAATTTTCTTAGTCAATGAATACTTCCAATACCATCACGAAACAGTTGAAAATCCCCATAGTGGAATGATTTCACTCGCTATTCCTATAAAATTAGTTGACAATGTCCAATAGTGGATTGGGTTCAATCCACATTCCATTTAATTTTATTTCATGAGATATGAAGAATTTCCTATTTAATTGAAGGAATACATATAATTATGTACATACTCATAATATATTGAAAACCACATGTATGTTTCATACAAGATCACAAAATAGTCATCACTTTATCATAACTTAATAAACCCACAAGAAATAATTATATTTCATGAAATAAACCTTAAATCGATATAATATTAATAAATACATATAAATAAATTGGATTATATAACAATATAATATTCCTAGTAAAGTATATCAATTTATATAATATTTTTACATTGATAAAAAAATCTTTTATAAAATCATTTGAAATATTCTTCGAAAAACAAAAAACATTATCCTTTTCTTTTGTTAACTTTTTGAAAATAAAAATTTCATAGAATAATGGGAATAGTTTATTCTTTTAAAAACTAGGGAAATAATGAAATGAAAATTAATTATGAATAAAATACATGGAAATGGATAATTTTTTCATGTATAATATTTTTAAAAATTTCTTTTCAACCATTTTTAAAGAAATTCAAAAGTGAGTCATATAGAAATAATTTGGAAATATTTTTTATAATAAATATTGTTTTAATTAAAATATAGGATAAAATAAATTTATAAAAAATTATGTATAGTTAAAAAATTCCATAAAACAATTTGATGATCCTAGATGTGGAGGAGATAGATTCACAACTAAAAGAAGAGAAATACAGTTGACTTTTCATTAAAGATTCCATTTTGGTTTAATCATGAAACAGAATTGAAAAAATAATAATTATAAATGTAAAAACTAAGAAACAATAATGAGAAGAAAATATATTTGGTTTAAGAGAAAATGTAATACAATTCCACAAATTTAAATTAAAACACAAATAATCCTTATAAAAATAAGATTATAAGATAGACACTTACATATTTAGAGTCCTTTGAATTAAAACTCAACGAAGGAGATACAATCATATTTTTTAGAAACAAAAAATAATTTTAATGAAAATTATCATAAAATACATTAACGGGATTTATATACACCACAAAAAATAAATAAGGTTTTGAATATTGAATATATCCCAATGAAGGGAAATTGAGATAGAGAAAACCATACCAAAAGTCATTAATTTCATTGTATGTGATTAGTAATAATATATAATAAATCTATATTTTTATTTAATACATCAAAGAACTATATTCATAATTATATTATAGTATATCATTTCATTAAAATTTATAATTATTCAATTATCAAGAAATTTTTAATAAAATAAATATATAGGCGTTAATAGTTCCCTTTTACATAAATGTTTCTATTAGAAAATTCCTGTCCTTGAACCATGTTCAAGATTATAGTTTATTCATAATTAAAAAAGTACCATATTTATTTAGTATATTTTTTTAACCATCCATGTAAGTCAATGATGAAAAATGGAATACATAGGTCGTGGCAGGCCACACATACAAACAATCAATGTTTTTATTTTTCAATATTTTCAAAGAGAGGATGTTAAATGATAATTTATCATTATTTAATAACAATTATTTTATAAGTTTCATATATGTTAATGAAATCCATATGTAAAAAAATATATGAGTGTTAGGGATGAAAAAATGGAAATCATCACTTCATGGATGTTGTAGTCTACATGTTAGTAGAAGCGATGTGTTCATTTTTCAAATTGTTGGGAGGAAAGTGGAAAATTAATATTCCATTAACATAATAAATGTTCAGTATAATTATGATATTTATGTAATTATTTTATCAATATTATTATAGTTTTGATGGAGGTATGAGAATAAATAATTTATTAGAAATGAAAAATGTGTGATTAGAAATTTTTACCATACTTTGTGGAATAAATCCTTTGAAAAATTTATTAAGCCTTTTAAAAGTGATTTTTTGATGAGTGAAAAACCTATAAGAAATGGATAAGAGTGTTCTGGATTTATTTTTATGAATTTTAATAGATATTTATGTATAAGGTGTGTGGATATGTGGGGTGGTGAAGTAATTATTTTATATGTGGAAGTGATGGAACTTTTGTAAATATTCAAAACATTATATTAATGGAATGTCACATTCAATGGATATTTAATCCAATATAGTAAAAAAAATATTTAGGTAAGGATTATTGTTCATTAAAAATCTCATCTAAACAAATAAGGGATAAGGTTTGAGATATTTTTGGTCCCTTCCCTTTAATTTAACATTGTACCATAATTTAGCTTTACCACAATAACTCATTTTCTGACCTTGGTAGCTTATAATTTTAAGAGTATAATTGAAATTGATCTTATGAACTAATTTAATTTTTACTATTATTAATATTTTTTATATAAATTTGGTGTTACATTTTTAATGGACAATGAATTATGAGCTATGTTCTTAAAATTCATCCTTCCTCAATTCTGGAACTATAGAGACACATATCCAATTTATGAATCATATCATTTTATCATGGTCATGGTTAAACATTACATAATTAATTAACTTTTTCTCACTTCCACATCCTCATTATTCACCAATTTAATCACAAAATTGAAGGATAGTTGAACAATTATCTGAGAAAGATAAAATTTCTCCCTCCCTCATGATGTCAAGGTTAATCCTATAAAATTTTATATGTATTGAATCTTTATAAATTCTAGTTATAAAAAAATTAATGTGATTATTTTGACAATGATAATTAATGACATTTCTTACCTTCCTAGGGTGGTATTGTACTGAATAGTCATAATCATTAATCAACTCTAACCATCACCACTGACACATATTTATATCTTTTTTTTATAAATATATACTACAATATCTTATGATTTTTATATTTATAAACCCTTTCACAATAAAAATAATTCCTTATTATTTTCTAAGAAAAAATTACTGATACAATATGAGAATCATTATTTATGAAATTATTCTCATGAATCATTAAGTGGTATAAGAAATATTCTACAACTATGTCATTTTTAGAAGAACACATACCTATCCCTACTTTGTTTCATCACTATATATAAAAACAAAATCTCCACAGAAGGGAATTTTATTCATATGTATACTTACTAACATTCTCTTTAGATCCCTGAAATTTCATCCAACTTCATCCATTCAATGGAAAATGGATTCCATCCACATTATAATGGTTTTTGGATTTAGTATCCATTATAAAATTATCAAAAAGAATTTATAGTGTCCATAAAATCTAATTAAACTGTAGATCATTGTTAGATTAATTCATGTGGGCCATTTTTTGATAACTCTCATCTTTGAAAGATCCACCAATATTCTTTGGATGGTAATTTCATGACCTAGGAATGATAAGTTTAGTCGCCAGATTTAACATTTACTAAATTTGGTATACATTTTCTCCTTATTCAAGTTATATTACAAAATCATTAGAAGGTATTAATCCACTTTCTTTCTATTATCATATTTCAAAATACCATCTATAAAGACTATCACAAATTAACCATTGTAATTTAGGAAGACTATATTAATTAAATCCATGTGCATAGTGGGGGTATTGGAAAGTCCAAATGAAATCCCTATAAATTCAAAGTGTCCATACCTCATACAAAAAGTATACATTGGAATATACAACATTTAAACATTAATTGTTGATATCTAGATCAAAGGATAATATTTTAAGAATATCGAGTTTTCCCAACCTGACCCATGCTGGGGCTCGAGCCTCTACTATACAAAGTCCACCTTTACTGGCTAGGTGGTGGCGACCAACACCGAAGGAATAAAAAACATGGTGAGGCCATTGCATAAGTACATATACACAAAAACATCCATCTCGATGAAAAAGTAGAGAGGGAAAGAATAGAAGATTCAACAATGCTATTAAGTAAACCATGAATTTAGGAACTTATAAATAATACAAAATTATGGTAGTGTAAATTTAAATGTTAATGGAGAAATACATGAACAACCAGAAATATTTCCCATCCTGATAGAAAACTAAAAAAGTGAATATTTGAGAGATCCCAACACATAAATCTCAAGCTACGAAAACTATATGTGGTCAAGGAAACTAGTGTCCATAAGAACCTATGAAGTCATAGTCAACCTGTCCATCATACGTATAAGACATGATATGTGTGGGAATAGACCATGCATGGGTGAGTACAAACATTCTCAGTAGGATGTGTTGAAATCTGAAGGGGGAGTAGTAAGAAATATAATAGAGGAAAAAGTTAGTAAAGAACATAAGGTATAGTGAATGAGTATAGATCACCCTAGAAGAGAGTGAAATTAAGCCTGCCCAAGAATAATAGGATAAACACAATGAGTAGATGAACTACTCATTGAGTCTTCACCACCTATATCATGAGAGTAGACTCACCCAACTATGAGAAGATAAATAATGAAAGCATGTGGCACAACCTTTGTGTCTTTTACTATCATGGAAGAAGAGTAACCAAATCCAAGAAGTGGATATTGTAAAAGAATACATATTTTCTAATTAAAATAATCCCAAGCATGCTAGTAAGGGGATCTCCATCTCACAGTTCATCCAAAGAAGAAGTGAAACCAACAAATCCAAAAGACCATGAACGATTCTGATCATTTAAGGAATATTTCCTGAACAAACAAGTCTAAGGAAATCATTCAAGACACATTGATACAATCTTCTTTGTTAGGAACTGACACTCCTGCCAAGTTTTGGTTGCATAATAAAAACACATATTAGTGGTGGAAAGGGACCATCATCCATGTGAGTCCAAAGCAACCTCAAACCCCACCCCAACATTATTCCGCATAGTTGAGGGGCCACAAAATCAAGGTATAGGACCCATTCCCTAGTACATTAGAAGTTTTCCACTCTAGTAGTCAACAACCCATGCCCAGACTAGCAAGGGGGTTCCATTCTAGTGGTCTAAGACCCATGCCCATCCCAATTGGAGTCTCACACTCTTGTTCATCAAGGACACATGCTCATCCCCATAGGAGGGTTCCCAATGGGATTCTATAGAGGACCCATTCCTAGACTAGTTGGATGGTTCTACTATAGTGGTCATCGATCCCTGCCCATATCGAATGGAGGGTTCCACTCTTGTTCATCATGGAACCATTCCCATCCCATATGGTGGGTTCCACTCTGGTGTCTATAGAGGACCCATGCCCAACCCAAATGGAGGTTTCCACTCAAGATGTTGCCGAGGACCATGCTCAGCCTAGCTGTTGGGTTCCACATCGGGGTCTATAGAGGTCCCATGCCTAGCCTAGCTAAAGTATTATAGTATATGACTCATCAAAGACCCATTTCCAGCCTTGTTGGAGGGTTCCACTTGAGGGTCAGACTCTGGTGACACTGCATGACCAATACCATCATCGACCATCACCTTAGAAGGTTTCGTGCTTTGAAAATTCCACATCATTTCATGAAATACACAAATGAGGTCACCATCCAATTCTATATAAAAACACTAAATATGGATAATCGTGGGCCAATTTCCGAGTTCAAACAAAGGATATATAATAATTATATGTTTTATAAGAACAGATCAATGGGTACACAACATGTGAGGGGACTGACACAGTGTATAGTACCACTCCACAACATGTCCATGTATGCATTCCAGGTATGTGTACTAGAGAAAATGAGCATGTACCTAACCCGGTGTACTTCAACATGAGTTCCCATCTTTGTGACCCATCAAATAGTTTTTATCATCAGGATACTGATCCCGAACTTGTCTTTTCTAATTTGATGACCTCTCCTTCACATTCACGTGCTACACAACATGTGATCCAAAGGGTAGGTCTATCCACCAGGATATGATCCTATCGATCATCGATCACCACCAGGTGCTCTGGAATGGTGGCTCCATCCTCGATGTCCATCATTCCCCCATCGATGACGTGAATGGGGTAATGAATGTATCTTCTCAATTTTGACACATGGAAGACATCATGAACCTACTCTATCTATGGGAGTAGGGTGAGGCAGTAAGATACCTCACCAACCGTCTTCATGATCTCGAATAGCCTAATGAATCTCAGGGATGACTTTCTTACCTCTCTAGCCCAACCTTAAAAATCCTCATAGTGGGGAAACTCTCAAGAAAACATGGTCTCCCAACTCAAACACCAAGTTCCAACAACATTGATCTTTATAATATTTATATTTTCTTTTTTCCTTCCTCATCCATTCATGGATGAATTAGAATTTCTTTGTTGTCACCTGCACCAAATCTGAGACAACAAGATTTGACCCACCAATTACTTTCCAATATAAATATGACCTACATGGTGTTCTGTATAGGGCTTGAAAAGGTGACATGAATATTGTAGAGTGGTAGCTATTATTTTACGAAAACTCTAAAAAGGTTACGTGACACTCCTAGCTCTGGTCGAAGTCCAACATGTAAGATCTCAGTATATCTACCAACACCTAGATAGTACACTCGGTATTTCCATCAGTCTAGGGGTGAAATGTAATACTCATTCACAATTGGGTCCTAAATTAATCATGTAGGAATCTCTATAATCAAGATGTAAACTGAATGAAATGATCTGAGACAATCATCGAGGGTACCCCGTGATGGAGAACGATCTCCCATACGTACAACTTTCCAAGACACTCAACTGAACTCTGATCCCTAATGGACATGAAGTGTTCCAATTTCATGATTCATTCAAAAATCACCTAGATGGAATCATGGATCTATACTATATATAGAATCCATATGAAAAAAATCCATGTATATCCATCCCACTTCCACTATGGGATCTTTAGGGGTTGCAATGGACCTGCATAAACATGGTGCTTAACCTTGTCTGGCTGATAAGTGAGGCTCTGCGGGATGAACTCAGATGCATTTTTTCTCTTGATGAACCCCTAAAACTACCACTAGAGGTCTCCCTACATATTCCCTATACCAGGAAGTACAATTATAGGAGACGTGTAGAAGTCCCACAACACCTCCTCCAGCAATGTGACTAGAACCACTGTTCACCCCTGGAAAAAGATGATGTGATTCCCTCATTTGGAATATCTATATACTAAATAATATTCAAATATAAGATCATGTAATGACTCACATTAAATTTATTCTAGTTATAAATCTCTCACATGCTCAACAATCGAAGGACTCAACATCATCAACTAATGAAAAGTTTTATCCTCCAGCTGCACCATGGTCAACTATATGAAAGATAACTACTCCGAAGCTTCATACACAGTTAGAACCTAATAATATAAACTTATATAGTCTAATAAAAAGTTTCACTTCCTTGTACTATAGACAATCTTAGTGTTTTTATCCTACAGGAACTCCAACCAGTATCACTGGCTCATGCTTAGCTACCTCTGTGTGAAGAAATACCTGAAACTCTTGAGGTCGAAGTAAACCAAAAAACACTCCCCAAGAAGGCAGTTTATCCACATCCTTATGGAGAATATTATCACTTCCAACTCTAGGTAATGAGTCAAAATGTCCAATTCATGGGTTATCAACTTCCTAACCCCATATTCATTAAATTCCCAATGTTGAATTAACACATATCTAAGCCCCGCTCTAGTGAAATCACAATACAATACAAACTCGATGTCCTCCTATGGTAGTCTAAACACTTGATCACTCATCATCCTCTACCTCAACTCCTCGAATTATATTTGGCACTACTCATAATAGTTAAATGACTTCCCCTTCCAATTTAGGTTATCAAAGGGGGTAACAATTGTAGAAAATTATTCCACAAACCTCCTGTAGTACCCTACTAAGTAAAGAAAGATCCACCCTGCTCACACAATCTTGTGTGGATCATAAGAAATAACTAATTCAACCATTTATGGATCCATTACCAGACCATTCTCGTTAATGAAATTCCCTGGAAAATGAACCTCATGTATCCAAAACTGGTACTTCAATATATTTCCATAATGATGGTTCTCTCAAAGAAATTTGAAGAACCATCCTCATGTTGTCTTCATACTCTACCTCTATTGTAGAGTAGGTGACTATGTCATCAATTAAGATGATAAAAAATTGGTCAATGTACTATTGAGAAACCTCTCTCATCAAATCCATAAACATGGAAGTAGAATTCACCACAAAAAAGTGAATAACTAGGAACTCATAGTGTCTTGATTGACATCATAATTACATCATTAGAATATCTATCACCAAAATCCTCAATAGGTGATATCCTAAACTGAGATCGATCTTTATGGACCCTCTTGTGCCTAACAACTGATCAAATAGGCCCTAAATACATGGAAAGGGATACTTGTTCTTTATCATGGCTAGTTTCAGGTGATGATAATCCATGCAAAGCAGAAAGCTCCCATCCTCCTTTTTTATGAAAATGACTGGATCAACTTAGGGGGACACACGAAGTCTAATGAAACATTTCTCATGAAGGTCCTCTAACTAAAACCACATATCTCAGAGCTCATTAGGTGCCATCAGATATTTTGTAAAAGATATTAGAGTGGTTCCAAGATTCAAGTGAATACAAAAAATCAATCTCCCGCCTTGAAGGTAATCCAAAATGTCCTCAGGGAAGACATACATAAAAAATTCACAATTGAAGGAACACATATGAACGAAGTTCCTACTAAACCAAGCGTTATAATTTCAAACTTATGGGTCATAGGCTGCATCCTCATGCTTATATAACATACTTTTCGTGATATGAAATCTATCTCGCCAAAAAAGGAGAATCTCATCCCATCAGTGTGTATGCATCTAACTTGTCTTTGGTGATTTTAAATATGTTCTCAGACCACATGAAGACAATTCATGCAAAATATAATATCATAGGGATCTATTGTGACAACCATAAGGCCCCACACGATCCTTTATCCTATAATTAATAGCTTACACTATTGAAAAATTAAAGATACAGAAGAAGAACTACCTATAAGATCCTCAAGACAAAGATACATTCTGGTAACTCAACTGGGAGATCCATGTGTCTCACTTAAAGTAAAACTAAAAATGAATGATTGGAACTTATCTCTACTAGTATTGAAAAAATAGTATAATAAACATAAATCCTACCGCATATCATCTTTTTTGCTACATGATCATAGACATACAATGCTTGCATTTATCCACATCCCTAACTGCTTTCTCCCTGAGCCTGACATGGGATGCATGGTGGTGGTTGAAGGATATCATTTTTTCTTCCTCCACCTACTACTCCTCCTACTCCTTTTCCAGCTCCACCACCCATGGGACAACCCTTTGCATCCTTGGGAGATCCTTGATCACAACATTTCATCTTCCAGTGGGTCTATTAGATATATTTGTCAGATTCTCTACAAACATAGCTGAGAAGTTTCATGCCATTTGACCTCTCCCATCACCAGTAAATCATAAACCTTCTTTGGGATACCCTGGAGTTCTATGCTACCTCTAACCATACTCCTGAGTCTGATAATAGAAGTATCTCCTTTGATGAGATCTTAGCATCTTATATCTGATATATACTATAGAAGAATCATCTCGGGGATGCCCACTACCTGTTCCAGTAATCTCACACCCCTCTGATAGAAATATCTTGTTCACTAGTTCTTGGTCCAACACCCTGACATTGGTTGGACTTTATAAGTGTGCAAAGCTAGCTCATATCTCTCTATGGAGTCCCTGCTCAAACTTCCATGCTCAGAATTATCCATCGAAAATCAAATCAATAGTGTACTAAGTAGGGTATATGAACCATGTTGTGTACTCGACCACTATCATCTCTCCCTAATGCAGATCAAGAATCTCATTGATATGGAATGAGTGCAAGAAGTAGGGGTAGTAGTCCACACGTAAAACCGATTTATGTCATCCCAAAAGAGTGTTCACTCATTGTGTATCTTCATTATAAGGCGCCACCAATACCCAACTGCTCCATTGAAACGGCCGGATTCCAGTGACAACAATTTCTCCAATGGGTTATGAACAAGTCTAAAGATATATACCATCAACTCCAGCCAATCCTCTTCTACCTGAGGATCTGACTCCACATGAAACCTCAATGGTCTCTAATGCTAAAACTTGAAGAGTGAGCTAAGAATTCACACATCCTCATCCCAATATACTGGGATGATCTCCAACTTATAAAGTGGATTTTTTTCTACTTAACAACTCTGAGGAAGGGGGTCATGGGACAGACCCTGAAGTGAGGCCTCACCACTCATACATACTTAGTTACAAACTAGAGATGGTATCCAAGATATTTTTCATCACAGACGCAAATCAAAATTTATCAAGGAGTACCACAATATGATATGAATATATATATATATATATACATATATATATATATATATCAAAAAAATGGGGACATGACCCAAGAAGGATAACATAGAAAAAATCTATATATTACATTACCATTTATCCGGAAAAAAATGTCTCAACATTTCAATTTGACAAACAGGTAGCCATGGTCTCAGTGAATTAATTTATTAGCCACCGCACCATCATAGGATTCCTCGGCATGATAGATGCACTAAAGACACATTGAAACCATTTCTATAAACAGAACTAATCCTACTTAAGGGTTTATGTCTAAATAAAATCCCATAGAATGAACTTTATATGATTCCAATCTATCATGACCCAACCAAAGACAGGGATCGAGTTGGAACTACCCTACGCCCGCCTTAAAAGTCCAGGGGGTGGTGATCAACGCTGAAGGCCGAACTAACTCTGGGATACCTTTTCCTAAGTAACTACAGAAACAGACAACCATATCAACATTAAATTGTAGAGGGAAATAATAAAATATGAAACACTATTATAATGTAAACCAAACAAGCATGATTACCTAGAAAATAAAAAATTATGGTTGTGTAAAATGAAATGTAAAGGGAAAAATACCTGCCCAACCAGAAATATGTCCCAACCTAATAGGAAAAGGAAAAGTAAAAAAATGAGAGATCCTAGATCCTAAATACTAATCTATAACCATCATACATGGTCCAACCATCTAGTATCTCTAATATCATCAGATGTCACAGTCAACATGTCCATAGCCTTTATAAGGCATGATACATGTGGGAAAATCCCATGCATGGATGAGTTCAAACACACCAAATAAGATGCCCCAAAAGATGAAGGGAGAAAATTAAGAGCTTTAATAGAGGGAAAAGGTAGTACATATCACATGGCACTGTAGAATAATATAGATAAACCCCAAAAATAGTGAAACTAAGATCTTCAAAGAACAAGGGTGTAATCTCTGTGAGCAGATGAACTACCTGTCGAGTCTTCACCACCTATAATAGGAGAGTAGACTCATACAATCACGAGATGCTATACACAGAAAGAATGTGGCATATCCCACATAACTTCTCCTCCCATATAAGGAGAGTTAACAAATACAAGAATTTGATATATTAAGAGAATATATATATGCCCAGTAAAAGAAGCCCAAATGAGAAGAGTAGACAACGGTTCCAAAATTCCATCAATGATTCCAAGTATCTCATGTTTCTTCCATGTACAAACAAGTCTAAGGGACTCATTCACCACACATTGATAATATCCTCTTTAGGTGATAGAGGCTCTCCCACATGGTTTAGGTCCCATCACAAAAATGTGTCTCGGTGGAGAAAGCATTACTCTTTCTTCATGAGTCTAAAGCTACATAAAACTACCCCTCGACACTATGCCGCAAAGTTTGGGGGCTTAAAACTATAGGTACAGGACACATGCACTGTTACTTTAGGAGAGTTCCAATCTGGTGGTCTTGGACCCATGCTTAGCCGGGTTGGAGGGTTCCACTCTATTGGTTGTGGACGTATACCCTTCTTATTTGGAGGGTTCCACTCTAGTTCATAGAGGACCCATGCCCAACCACTACGGTGGGTTCCACTTGGGATTTTGTAGAGGACCCATGCCCAAAACAACAAGAGGGTTCCACTCTAGTGGCGGAGGAGCCATGCCAATCCAAACTAGAGGGTTCCATTCTAGTTCATCAAGGACCTATGCCCTACCCCACTAGAGTGTTCCACTCGGGAGATTGTAGATGATCCATGCCTAGCCCATCAAGAGGGTTCCACTCTAGAATTCATCATGTAACGATGCCCAGACCAGCTATATGGATCCACTTGAGATCCTGTAGAGGACCCATGCCTAGCCCAGCTAGAGGTTTCTCCTTTATAAGTTGTCAAGGACCCATACCCATCCTAGATGGAGAGTTGCACATGAGAGTTTACATCTCGTGATCCTAACTAAATACTTCCATCATCGAGAATCACCCCAAAACGTTCCATACCCAAAAAATTAGAAATCGTATATCAAAATCCATAATTGAGGGTACATTAATGTTTTACAAGAAAAAAACTAAGGGGGTGAAAATCAAAAAATAAAATCAAAGTTCAAAAGAAGGATATTAAGACGTTAGAAGTTTTATAGGAAGAGATCATGGGGTACATGACGTGTGATGGGGCCCAATTTTCATGTGGTCCCACTCCACAACCTAGCAGTGTCCCTAGTCAGCACTCAACTTCCTATCCATATAGTGGCACACACCGTGCTGGTGGACTATACGTTGTGTCTTAGCTTATAGGGACTAAGGTCGTGTTCTGTTCACTGTGGCTGTGTACCGGAGTACACAGGTATGTACCTAACCTTGTGTAATTCCACATGGGTTCCCATCCATGTTATCCATAACACGGGTTGTACAACATAGGATGAGATACATGAAATGTTAGAGGAACTACACACAATGTCCTCTTTATTATTTCCCAAACCCTAATAACCACTGTAGGAGGGGATACATGCTACGTGTTCTTCATTAAACATGGCGTGTAGTATGATTTTAGATATAAATCCCAGATCTGAATGCAATTCCCAATTCAACTATTCCATCTTTGATTTTTTCCACCAACAAACTGAAAAATGACAGATCTAGCTGAGAATGAAGGATCTCGGTCATCACTCACCAATAAACGGTCAATCGAGGTTCATCGGGGTTTCAGTATCTATTATGCATGCTGAAATGATTCAAAAATTTAATGATAAGAACAAAAACCATCATATAAATCATCTGTATTCCGCAATATTCCTAGATCTATGATTTTCTCATCATTCTGTTCCCGTTTCATCAATCTATCATGAATCTGGGAGTCAGATCGATCTCTATACCTCCTGGAAAAGTCAAAATGAGACCTTAGGGAACAAACTGGTGAAGAAAGAAAAGAAAGAGGAAAAGATAACCAAAAAACAAAATTTAAACATCTTTTTCCAAGATTTATCTTCCAAAAACCTAGAACATGGATTATAGAGTTAGAAATCAATGAATAAACCATAAAAATTCATGCAAGTGGGCACATGTAGAGTATGAAACTGGAGAAAATCCAAGATAAGGGGTAGATATTCAAAATAATATATTCTAAGATGATAAAAACACAAAAATAAGAGTGATACCTTGATTAAATATTGATTATTGGTGAAGAAAGAATTCAGAAATTATTTTGGGTGGAGTCGTTGCATTCATTACATCCTGATATGATCCAATCCAGCATTCCATCATCATCTGAGATGATATGTGTGAGGAAGGTGGAAGGAGAGCTTCCCCATAAATTTTAGAGTTATGATCCAACTATAGAAAATTCTCCATACAGATATAATTAAAAAAATATAATTATGTCAAAAGAATTAATTATTTAATTTAATAATTGATCAATGTACTTAAAAATATGACCAATGAGAGTGGGGGTCCAAACATCCCATGATGACTCACATTATATCATTCCTAGGGTAAAAACCCCATTTTAGACCCAACCATAGTCTCAAATTTATGATTTGATCAACTATTTAAGAGTATTACCATTTTTTAAGAAGTTCCATGGATAAAATTTAAAATATATTTAATATTTTTATACAATTAATTCTGAGCAGACTGGTCCTCAGTATCAGATGTCCTCTCAATGCCAAGCTTTGGAAATATATATAGAAATATTTTTTGAGTCTTATAAGAAAAAAGTATTTCTCTAAATATGTTCCATTTAGTTGATAAAGAAATTCATCAATACGAGGTAGAGGGTACTTGTTATTGGCATTGATTTTGTTATGTTATCGATTGTTTTTGAAAATATACACTAACCCATATTATTTCTTAACAAAAGAATAAATAAACCCAATTGTGACACACTTGGGAATAAAAATCCCTTTTCTATATTCTACATGATATTAAAATTTAATTCATGCAATAGAATTGTGGCAATTCTGTATGGAGTCTTTGATATAGGAGTTTTTCAACTTTTTAATTATTCTAAAAACTAAACATCATGATTTGGAAGAAGAATAGGAAACTCATCATGAAATTCATCACCATATTTCCAAAAGAATTTTAATATCATTAATGTTGAGTTTTTCTATAAATATGTTTTCTAGATACCCCACATGTGTAGGTATTAAGACCCATATAATAGATGTAATTTCTTTTGGAAGTTCATAGTCATATTCCTCCCTATAGAAGATATTATGTTCATTTAAGATATCAAATATATCTTATAGAATTCAGTAATTAACAAGTGTTATATATACAGAGATCCAATCCATTCCCAAGTCACATAAAATACAACAACAGGGATAATGATAGGATTTTCCAAAAGAACATGACAATAAACTTCAATCGAAGGGGACTTATAGAGTTAATATTTATTCAATGTAACATTTAGAGTTTTCATTGGTAGTTAAATATATAATTGTTAGGGTGGTGATTTTAAGGACATTAAAAACTATGAAAATATAAAATATTGGATAGTTACTATTTCGAAGAAGAAATATTTTGTATTATAGTGGTTTATATGTGTTCCTTTCACCAATTCAACCTCATAACCCACTTCAGTAGTTTTGATTAAAAAATCATTCATTTTTCCCTTAGATAAAGAGGTTGTTGATGTCGATTTTCATTATAAAAAATTTGATTATTTCACTAATTGCTGTAATGTAAAACATCCATATGATTATAGAATTTAATTTTGGGTGGGGCATTTTGTTGGTATTTTTTCTCGTCATTGATCATCCTATTTATGTACCAGCAACATATGTTTGGTAAATAGACTCATTTTCAACACTTGAATCACTTAGCTATTCCTTTAAAGAAAATTTACCCATTCTTGTTTCCAATTTTTTTGATGATGAACCGAGATTAATTTTCTTTGCCTAATAAGTTCTATTGTTTTAACATCAATAAAAATATTTATTATGTTGTCCTAAAAACCCTGAGAATAGTGAGAGTCTGCAATATCCATTTTTCCCTTGAGATCAAATCAAAGGATTTCATTTTAGATTTCAAAATATATTATATCCAATGATTTTAGAAACATATCCCTAATCCAAAAAATATAAAATAATCTTTTCTTATAGGGTCGATAATCAAACCAGAGCGTACCATGAATGCATGGTAATATTTTACTCATTGGTAATAATGGATCCATCATCCTTCAAATTTCTTTTTATGAATTCTATTACTATTACAATGTGACAAGTTTTAGGAAATTTTTTTAGAAAAAATAAATCCTTAAAATCAACCCAGTTTGTAGAGTAAATTTCATCCAGTACCTCATATTATTGATAAGAATCCAAAATTGACCAATTTCAACTTTCAAATAATTTTGAGCCTAAATAACCTTTTCTATTCTGGTGAAATAAAAATATCATTTATATAGAATTGGTCTATTCCTCAATAATAATTGAACTATAAAACCCACAAAAGGAAAGTGGATATTTCCACGTAAAAGAAAATAAAAAAAGATTCACCTTCCTTTGATAATTAGGTAGCACATTATTTTTTTGAATTATTATGTATAGCTTGAGAGAATTTTAATAAGGGTTTTCACCCCTACTCCCATTCCATTTGGTTTTTTTGGAATTCACTAAATCTTTCTTCAAAACCATTGTGAACTAATTTACTCTAAGTTCCAACAATTTACTAAAATAAAGGAAAACTAGTGAGGGTAATAATTTATAAATAAAATAATGAAATTATTAAGAAAATACCAATGAAAAAGGTGCACACACTGAATTATCAATTTGAAGGTTTCAATCAATGTTTTAGTTATTTATTTTATTTTAGGATTTCAAAACCAAATATATTCAAATACCTTATAATGGTTTATAAAGAGAATGTGAATTAACCAAAGTTTATATCCTAGGGATTTCATTCCAAGGGTGTAGTTAGGCCTCTTTGTCATGTACCAAATGAAGATCAATTTAATAACCAACAAATTATTTTGGGTTTTTAAAACAAGGTTTATATTTTCTAGATCATGTAACCACATTTTTATCCAGATTGGGATTACATTTTTTTGTAACCACACAATATATACTATAATTTTAATATATTTAATATAATTAGACTTACCCAAAGTGTTATAACTATGGTTTTCTAAATATATTCCTCAGAATAACAAAATTTATCCCTGATACCAACTGAGGTGGCCCAAGAATAACATATATGCATATAAAATCAACAATATTTTCTATAATTTCATCTCACCTAATATCCTTAGAAGACATATCCTACATGATACATCCCATTACAACATAAGAAAATAGAAACATAATAAATGGTTATATTAGGATCTCAGTAAGGGAAATAAGGGATACATTAATTGATGACCATTAAAGATAATAAGATTAGAATAATTGTATAATAAAATTACCATTAAAGATAATAAGATTAGAATAATTGTATAATAAAATGACCATAACATATGAAAACATACCTAAAAATTCATTGAAAATAAATCAATATTCATGGAATATGCCTTGGTCGTAACTAAATACACGAGTCTTAAGAGTGTAGAATCATAAAAAATCAACCATGATATATAAGGTCATATCATAAGCATAAGACATAAGTTTATGACATATACATAAGAATTTAAAATCATTTCTTTATTTATGTTTAACTTACATGACTATTATAAAATTGTGAACTAAAATATATAGTAGATTGAGTTTACTCCCCATTCCCATATACGCAGTGTACAATGTACCATAGTGGATCAGGTTCCTTTACTAATACATTCCATATTATCTCACGAGATATCAATAGTTATCAAATTAATTTAATGTATATATAATTCTTATCCTTGCCATTAAATAATGAAAACCATCTATATGTGTTCCATAAGATCAAAAAGACATTAAAAATTTCATCATAGATTAATTAAATAGTGGGGAAGAATTAGGTTTTATAAAAACATGCTTAAAATATCATAATGGAAACCCATCTAGAGAAATAAAGTGGATGAAATCATAATAGAATTTCCCCTTTAAAGAAAAGTTTTAATTTTTTATACAGATGAAATATACTTTTATTAAATAATTAAATGTATTGTTTGAAATAAATGAATAAATATCATTTTATTTTAGAAACATTTAAAAACCAAAAATTCCTTTAAAAATGGGAATGATTTTTTTAAAACCATCCAATTATTTTAATTAATTTAAATAATGAATAATGTACACGCAATCAAGAAAATCCATTCATGTCATGTACTTTTAAAAAATATTATTTTCACACTTTTATAAAGAAATAAAAAATGATTCATATGAAAAAAATTTGAAATATTAGTTTTAATAATTTTTGTGAATATAAAAAGGTCGTATTAAAAAATTATCAAAATTTTACGTAGAGATAAAAAATTATGTAAAATAATTTTATGAACACGAACATAATGTAGAAAGTTTCCTGACTAAAAGTAGGGAAATAAGGTTATATTTTTTTAAAATATTTCTTTTCAGTTAATTCTTGAATACAATTGGATGGAAATTATAAGAATACATGTAAATAAAAATAAGGAACGTATGATAATAATATATACATTTTTAATAGATATCATGCTTATAATTCCCCTAGTGAAAAATTAAATACAAACAATCCTAATAAGAAGTGATATTGCAATATAAACCCTTATATCATTAGGAACATTTGAATTAAAAATTCATGAAAGAGATAAAACTAGATGGATTAGTAAATACCAAATAATTTCCTTGAAAATAATTATAATACAAATTCATAGGAATTAAATATATAACAAAAAAGAAGGTTACCAATATAGAACACATCTTAATGAAGGGAAATTGAGATTAGCAAACTCTTACCTCAAGTTCCAACATGCTTAATACACGATCTAAAATATTATATAATAAATTTATATTTATTATAGATATATTCACAGAATATATTTACACTTATGTTAATATATATATTTTCCTTTATATTTTCTATTTACCCATTAATTATCAATTATTCATTAAAATATATATTTTGGTGTTAACTGTTCTATTTTCCATGCATGTTTTAGTTCAACTGTCCTTTTACATTCACCTCATTCATGGCTACCTAAGATTATTCATTTAACCAATATCCAATTTATTTATTATATAGAATATTTTAACCATCCACATATGTTGACTATGAAAAATGGAATATATCACTTCATGGAGATAATATACCTCACATACACACATTTGATGTTTTCATTTTTCAACGGATGGAATGAAAGGGAAGAAAATTATAATTTATATGTTAAAAAATATAATTATGTTAGAAACATAATATATATTTATTAAATCAATCTATAAAACTATTTAGGATAGCCAGTGATGAAAAATTACTTACATCACTTCATGGAGGTAGTAATCATCACAAGAATACGAGGAACAATTTCATTATTTAAACGATTTAGAGGAATATAATTTTTTTTATATTTATATAATAAAATTTATATAAACTTATGATACTTATGTAATTATATTAAAATTTTTATATTATATATATATGAGGTATCATAATAAATAAAGGAATATAAATGAAAAATAAATAATTATTTTTTTTACCTTACACCTTGGAATAACTCCTTTAAAAAAGTATTATGAATTTAAATGTTGTGAATTTTATGAGAAAAGTAACTATAGGATGTTTCTAAGAGTGTTGGGGAGATATTTGGATGGGTTTTAATCAATATAGTTTCCAAAAGAGTGAGTGAAAGTGGGGTGGTGAAGAGTATCTTTTATAAGTGAAGAGGTGGCACTTTTGTAAATATTCATAACTTCAAAGTAATTGCCAATAACATTTAATGTAATGTAGATCCAATGGTGGATTGTAATGGATAGGGTAAGATCATTTTTCTATCCAACTCCAATATACATAAATAATGTTATTTTTTTTTAATTTTTTGGTATATTCTCCTTAATTTAGCTTTTTTACATAAATTTACATTCCCATGGTAATTTATTTCTTAAGCTCTGTAACAAAATTTTTTATGTTTAAAAATGAAATTTCACTTATTAGAAACTTTCATTACTCTGAATACAAATTTTAAAACCATTTTATAATATTAATATTATAAATTTTTTAAAAATTAATATAATAATAATATATTTATAACGTATAAATCCTAATTTTAGAATAAAATGTTAATTAAGTTCCATAATGTCAAAAATAAGTTTATAAATTAGAATTAAAATTTTATATGTGAAATGTTGCATATTTAATATGTATTTTATCAAAAAAATATCATAAGTTTTTGTGTATTAGTTTAATCAGTACATCATAAGGAGGTCATTATGGAATACCCTACTCACCATTTCTGATAACATGTCTACTAGATGGATTCAATTTGGCGACTTTAATACCATTTTGAGGATAGAGGAGAAAACTGTGAGAAATTTTTACAGAGATTCAGCCAATGAAATTTCTTCCTACATTGATCACTGTAGGTTGAATGACGTTCCCATTTCAGGTGCAGATTTTACTTGGATCAGATACACTCTAAATGGTAGGTAGGCATGTAAATTAGAAAAGTTCCTTGTGCATATGGATGACATAAGTGATATGATGGATGCTTTTATCATGACTCTTCCCAGACTACATTCGGATCATAACCCCATATTGTTTGACCTTTGTTTTAGTATCCCAAGGTCAAAAAAATTACCCTTTATGTTCAATAATGCTTGGTTGGTTGTGCCACGGTGTATGGAAATAATCTTGGAGGCTTGTAACACAAATTTCATAGCTAGATCTTTGCACATTCTGACATCCAAGCTGAAAATTGTGAAATCTAGACTAAAAGAGTGGTGTAGAAAATACTTCTCCAACATTGAGAATGATATTAAAGAGTCTGAATCTCATTTTTTAAGTTCTCAGAAGGGTAATATGCAACAGGACACCCCATCTCTAGAATAGATACAAGATGCCTTGAAGATTGATAATAGTTTGACTCTTAAAGAGAATCCCAATCAGAATCAGTTAAATGTTAAGTGGATTAAGGATGGAGATAGGAATTAAAGATTTTTTCACTACATGCATAGGGATAAAAAGGTTAAGAGAACTCTCAGGGATTTAAATATTGATGACACCATTCTCTCATTGAAAAATGACATTTCTAATGGTGTGACATGTTATTTTGAAAAGCTAAATTCTTATTATGGGGAGAACAACTCAAACAAGATTATTAGATGTGTTGAATCTAGTGTGGATGATAATCAGAAAAAAAATCTCACTGAGACTGCTACTCAAAAGGAAATTCATTATACACTTTTCTCTTCAAATATGGACAGTGTTACTGGTCCTGATGGCTTTAAAAATTAATTCATTAGGTTCTACTGGGATATTATCCACAATGAAGTTATCAATGCTGTAAAATAATTCTTTCATCATTACTTTATGCCATTTGGGATGAAATCTAATTTTATTGATCTGATTCCTAAGAAGGATAATTCCTTGGGCATCAATGATTTCAGGCCCATTGCATTGGGAATTCCGTTCCCAAGGTAATTAGTAAAATCATGGCAATCCGGTTAAGTGAATTTGCTAAAAATATTGCCTCTTCTAATCAGATTGGTTTTGTACCTGGGATAAATATTCATAATTGTATTTTTACTACTTCAGAATGTTTTAATATTATGAAAACCAATGTTCAACATGGTAACATGGCCCTGAAGGTAGATATATCATAGGTCTTTGACACAATAAGGTGGGACTTTATCTTCACAATTCTTAATATGCATGGCTTCTCAGATAAATTAATTGGTTTTGTCTATTCCATACTGTAAAGTGCTAGTTTATCCATTCTTGACAATGGATCCCCGAGGGGTTTCTTTCAATGCACTAGAAGGGTCAGGCAAGGTGATACTTTATCTGAGATTTTGTTCTCTATGGATGAAAATTATCAGAGTATGTGTCTCCATGACCTTGTAAACATGGGTATATATCAAAAAAATGAGGGAAGGTAGGATCTCCTTTTCTCCTTCACATTGATTATATGTTGATGAAATACTTCTGTTCTGTAAGGCTGACAGGAAACAATTTCTTGCATTAAGAGTATCTTCTCACATTATGAAGAGGTAACAGGGCAGGTAATCAGCTGGAATAAATCCTTTATTGTCTTTGGAGAAGGAATTAGACTCTTGAAGCAAAACATGATTTCTCGTAGGCTTGGTGTTAGGTCCACTAAGCTAGATACCCTCAGAGGGGGGTGAATCAGGGTATGACAGATTAAACCAACTGCCCCTTCTGATCTTGTTTTGCTGTTAGACAAAACTCTCTTCTCTCTACTTCCCTGATGCAGAGTATGAATAAAACTTAAAGCATGCACATGAAAAAACGATTTTTTACTTGCTTCACCCTCAATGGGCTACGTCGAAGGAGTATACACCGGCAGTATGCTGATGCACCAATTTCACAATAAAGCGCACTGCTGTTTATAAGTATGGAGTGGACTCACTGTCCCTCCTGGTTTACAACCACTCACAATATTAAAGTACACTGATCTCTCAACTGAAGTGTGCTCACTGATTTTCAGAAGATCCCCTCACAGTTTATAGACTTGTAGGTCTTTTCATTTTCAAGAAAGAATGCATCCTCAACTGTTGATAGATGCTCTGTTGATGTTCAGTGTTCATCCACTGATGAATACCGCTTTACCACAACTATTCTGGAAAAATTATATCTTTTACGCATCCTAAGGGTGACTTGTGTGCCCCTTTAACCAATGCACAACCTCTTCCTTCATTGCGTAAAAACCATCCTGCACACCACACCTGATGGCCAAAACCTACTGGCCAAAACATGCTGGCCAAAACCAGCTTGCCAAAACCTGCTATCCAAAACCTGCTGGCCAAAAGCTAATGGCCAAAAGCTGCTATCCAAAACCTACTAGCCAAAACCTACTGGCCAAAACTTGCTGGACAAAACCTGCTCACCAAAACCTACTGGCCCAAACCTACATGCCAAAACCTGCACGCGAAAAAATGCTGGCCAAAACATGCTGGCCAAAACCTGTGCCCCACTTTTGGACTTGCACACCACCTTTCTTTTGCCAAATTTTTGATGTTCTGAATTTGAAAAATTCATAGCGTACAACATTAGAAACCTCCTTTACATAAGAGCACAACTCACTTTTCCCAAAACAGTTTTCCCCATTCTCCAAGGAAACTCCCTTTGTCAACATTTTGAGTCATTGGGACTCACTTTGTCAACAAACACAACATGGATCCCTGCATTGACAATAAACAAAATCATCTCAAAAATTATTCAATGATACGTTGAGTTATTTTTGCACAACAATCTCCCCCTTTGTGTTTGTTGACAACTCTTCTAAAACAAATTCTCCATTCTTTGATACCTCATTAAGGCTTTATTCATCTTCAGCCACCATTCTCCTCCTGCGATATAGATAGCAATCAAAGATTTACTCAACACATACTCTAAGCCCACAAGATCAATGCTCGGCGTGGGAAACAAGAGTATCATGAAAAGTTCATATATGAGTAACTTTGTTTGTGAAACCACTATTGATACCAACCTAATGCCAATTGAAATTTTCATACCAACCTGATATCAACCACACTATTTTTGTTATCACGCTCCTCAGCTGTTGAGATATATATTCTTTGATCGATCATGTCTTACATCATCTGATTTAATTTTCTCCCCCTATATCGCTTCTCCACCAGCTTCTCCCCATATAATTCATGATTTATCAAGTAACCACACTGTCTCCCCCTTGAACAATCACCTGTCCCCCCTTTAACAATCACTGTTTTCTCCCCCTTTGTCAACAAATGCAAAGATCACACTTTTGTAGTCTATAACAGAGTAAAAATGCATATCAGTGCATTATGGAAAACACAACATACCTCAGGGAGAGAGGAAAGGTCCCACATTCATAATTTTCAAGTGTGGGGAGTTGACTGGACTGCCAAAGCCAATCGATCCCTCTCAAAATCTTCTTTTGGAAAGGCCTTTGTCAGAATATCTGCAACCAGTAGCTCTGTAGGCACATACTCCAACTTCACAAGCCCTTGCTCCACCTTCTCCATGATGAAATGATATCTGATATCAATGTGCTTTGTCCTGGACCGATGAACTATATTTTTGCTAAGATTTGTAGCACATGATTTATCACACTGGATTCCGATCGGAGACTTCACTTCAAATCCCATATCTTCAATATGCTGCTTCATCCACAATAATTTTGTGAATGCTTGAGTGGCCGCAATATAATCAGCCTCTGCGGTGCTAAGAGAAATGAAATCTTGTTTCTTGCTTAGACAATAAATACACAATCTACCAAAATAGAATGCACCTCCTGACGTTGATTTTCTGTCGTCTGCTGATCCAGCCCAATCTGCATTTGTATATCCCAATAACTCTGGTAGAGATTTCTCATTATACACCAGACCAAAATCCACGGTTCCTTTGATATAATAAATTATTCTTTTTACTACGATCATGTGACTTTCCTTCGGATTGGTTTGCTAACGTGTTGCTTGGCATGTTGAAAAAACAACATTAGTTCTTGTTGCTGTTAGGTACGGTAAACTGCAGATAATCTGCCTGTATTTAGTGATATTTACTGCCCTACCACTATCATCTTTTGATAATTTCATCCGGGTAGAAACCAGAGTCTTCATGCAGTTGGAATTATCCATTCCAAACCTTCTCAAAACCTCCTTGGCATATTTGGATTGAGAAATTAATGTGCCATTAATTCCTTGTGTCACCTATAAACAAAGGAAATATGTCAGCTCACCAATCAATGACATTTCAAACTCACTTTTCATGAATTCTGAAAAATGTTTGCACAGATCTTCATCTAATCCACCAAATATTATATCAGAGACATAAATCAGCACCATCATCCTTTGATTACTTCTGTTGTTTAAATAGAGATTTTAATCAACTCCCCCACGCTGGAAACGATGCTTCTTCAAGTACTGATCAAGCCTTGAGTACCATGATCTTGGTGGTTGTTTCAGTCCATACAATGTTTTCTTCAGTCTGCAAACCTTTTTCTCATCCTCATGAATGAGAAAACCATCTGGATGTTCAATATAAACCTCTTCCTCTAAAACACCATTCAAAAATGCATATTTGACGTCCATCGGGAACACGTTGAACTTCTATTGCACTGCAATGGATATAAACAATATGATTGTCTCCAGCCTTGCAACCAGTGCAAATGTCTCATCAACATCTATTCCCTCGATATGGGAGTACCCCTTTTACAATAGTCATGCTTTTGTTCCTAATCAATGCACCATCTTCGTTCATCTAGTTAAAAAAGACCCATTTAGTCCCGATGACATTCTTATTAGCTGGCCTCGAAACAATCTCCCACGTCTCATTATTCTTAATCTTATGTAGCTCTTTATTCATTTCATTAATCCAGTTTTCATCTTCAGCTGCATCAGTGAAGCATTTCGGCTCAACCTGTGATAGTAAAGATGTATCATGTAGTGATTTCATTTTTCTTGTCTGAACTGAAGCTGACTGATCACCAATGATATTCTTCCTATTAATTTCATCTTGACTCCTTGGATTTTGTGCAGATATAGGTTTAACTTCCTCATTCTCATCATCAGTATCTTCTTCTAAATCAACATCATCCACTTCTTCTCCCCCTGAATTTCTTTCATCCTCATCACTCTCATCAAAAAATTGTTCACTACGCTGTTGAATGATCTCCTCATTCTCTACTACAGTGACATCATTGCTCTCAACTACTTTTCCCAGCCTTTTTAATTCATTTATATGCCTTACTTTTCCCTGAGTAGCCAAGAAAAAACCCTTCATCTCATCGTGAATCATATTTAGTATGTTTTTCCTTGTTGAGGATAAATCAATTTCTTCCAAATATTCGAAAATATTTCACCTTTGGATTCTTTCCATACCACATCTCATACAAAGTCTTTCCTTCCACCAGACACAGCAAATCCCTGTTAGAAATGTAGACCAATGTCAAAACTGATTCCTTCCAAAAATTTTCCGGTAGGCCTTTTTCAATGAGCATTGTTCTGGAAATGTTATTGATGATCTTATTTCTCCTTTCAACCACTCCATTATTTTGGGGAGTTATTACTGAGGAAACTTGATGCCTTATTCCAGGTTTCTCGAGATAGCCTTCCACCTAACTGTTTGTGAATTCTGTACCATTTTCAGTAAGAAACTTCAAAATATTTTGTCCAAGCATCCTTTCACACTCCCTCTGGTATTATTTTATGTAGATGAACACATCCGACTTATGGGTAATAACAAATACCCATGCGAGTCTTCTATAGTCATCAATGAAAAGAACATAGTACCTCTTTCCGTCAATTGATCTTGGTGTGATAGGACCACAAACATCAGCATGAACCAATTTGAGCACTCTTGTTGACTTCTTTTCTTTTCCCGTATACGTATTTCTAATAATATTCCCTTGTTGGCATGCATCACACATGTGATTATGATCAAGTGATATCTTGGGTAGGTCTCTTTCCACATCACACTTTACCAGATCTTTTAGGGATGGATGACATAGATGACCAAGTCGTTTATTCGACAAATTGTTTTCTTATTATCTAAATAGAAGGTATATATCTTCTTCTCCACTTACCAGGTAGAGATTTCCCTTTGTTTTCTTTCCCAAAATAACCACTTCCCTGTCTCTTCCTTTGACGATACACATATTCTTAGTAAACCCTATAGAATGTTGTGAGTCACACAGTTGACTGACGCATCGCAATTTGTGACTGAGACCTTCTACTACTAAGAAATCAGCACGTCTCATCACTTTTCACCCAAACTAGGTGTTTCTTGAGACAATTATTTTCAGGATTTCATCATTTCCAAGATTGAAACCTCTTTCTTTGTCAAATTTTACTCTTGTAATGAGATCCTTATTACCTGTCATGTGTCATGTGCACCCGCTGTCAAGGATCCACACACCAGAACGATTTGATGCTTTAAGGGAAGTTTCTGCCACCACTGCGTTCTCATCATTTTTCTTCTTGGTCTATGATTTTTCCTTCATACATGAGATGGAATTAGACTTCTGATCTTTCTCAGAGTATGATGGATCTGCTTCATCTTGCAAAGGTGAAAATCTATTTTGTGTTTTCAACTCACCTATTGGTTCATTGATCTACTGCTTGCAAACATTTTGGTTCTTCTTTGACACATTCTTGTGCATGGTTGAAGTGCACTACCTAGCCATGTGCCCAAATCCTCTTCACCAAAAAAGTGGCCTTCAAAATATTTTCTAGAGAACCTTTCTCTGTTTGGATGCCACCTTTGTTCTTGTACCCTTTGATATCTTTTGGTTTTGGAACACACATACTGTGAATGTCCCTTTTTTCCACAACAATAACAATTGATATAAGGTGTATTACTTCATGTTACATCTGCACCACTAGTTTCCCTTTGGGATCTCTGAATATTATGATTCTCCCTTGTTCCCAAATCCACCTTCAGTATCAGAGTGGGTTCTTGCGGTCTGACCACAACTTTTACAGCTTTCTGTTTTCAATCAAACCCCCATCTATATTAGAATCTGAAAAAAGTTAATTATTATTTTCTACTAAACCACTATTCTCCACCTTTAGATTTTCAGTTTTCTGAGTGATCTACTTTCATAATGACCTAGTAGGAGTCAAGAGTTTTTCTTGAGATTTGACCTTTTTCCACAGACCGACAACTTCTCCTTCAAGTTCTTCAATATGATTGATTTGATTTTTCCTTGTGTTATTCAAGATATAGATCTCCCTTTTCTGTACTTCAATTTTTATTTTATACTAAGTAAATAATTATGAGTCCTTTGGTGTTGATAAATTGAGTTTCTCGATTTCTTCCATCAACTCAGACTTCTCTTCTTCCTGTTGCTGCATATAGATTTTAACATCATGGAAAACTTTGTTGGCTTTCTTTGTTTTGTCTCTCCAAACATCTATCTCTTCAATAACAGCCTCTAACTCTGCTTGCATATAAACTCTTCCCTCAACTTCTTCTTCTTCTTCATCATCTTCGGTATCATTCATATTCTCAGAACTACCGACAACTTCCACCATAGAATTTTCTCCTTGGTCACTACAGTTCTCTATCTCTTCAACCACCTCAACCTCAGACTCATCTGAACTGTCATATTCTTTTAAAAGAAGGTTATTTTTCTTAACGAAATTTCTCTTGAATTGTTTCCTTCCTTTACCATAGGCTGGAGGCTTCTTCTTGGGAATTTTTATTTCATCAATGTCATCATTGTCTTGGAGTTTTTTGGGGAACCTTGCCGCAAGATGTCCAACCATTCCACATCGAAAACAAGCAAGTGGAATATTTCTTTTAAAAGTTCCTTTTCCTCTTTGAAGGTTTGAGGAGAGGAATGACATCACCTCATCTGTCTCTTCTTATTCATGAGATTATTCAATGGTGAGATTCTTCATGGCCTTGAGTTCCACCTATTTGGATTTCCCCTTTTCCACAACATCGTTATCATAATTTCTCATTTCATATGAAACAAGTGTGTTGTGCAGGTTATCTAGTGTTAGTTGTTTTAGGTCTTTATCTTCCAAAACCGAAACATTCAGATTGAACCGAGGTGGAAGTTTCCTCAAGATGCACTTCACAATTTGTTTATCTTCAATAAATTCTATAAGACATCGCATGTCTTCAACTGCAACATTTACCCTGTTGAAGAATGCATCAACAAACTCATTCAGGTTCATTCTCATATCTTCATACTTATTCATCAAGACTTGCAACTTTTCCACTCTGACCTTTGTATCCCCTTCATATATATTCAATAGCTTTTCACACATGGCATGTGATGTTTTACATGACATCACCTTTGTATAGATATGACTGGATATTGCTACCCTAAGGCATTGATTACTTTGGCATCCGCATCCAACTCTCTATGCTCAGCTTCTGATAAAGCACCACTATTGACATCATCTGTTATGCCATGCATTTCTGCTGTAATCACATCCATTCCTAATGATTGGAAGTAGTGCTGCATCCAATTATTCCGTAGCTTGAAATTGTTCCCATCGAAGATCGGAATCCCTTTATGATTAGTGAACTCCATTTGAGAGAGAAACACTGATATTATCCTTTCCCTCTGATACAAGTGTTAGGTCCACTAGGCTAGATACCCTGAGAGGGGGGATGAATCAGGGTATGACAGATTAAATCAACTACCCCTTCTGATCTTGTTTTGCTATTTGAAAAATTTGTCGTCTCTCTCTTTCCCGATACAGAGTATGAATAAAACTTAAAGCATGCATAGGACATATCGATTTTTTACTTGGTTCACCCTCACTCGGCTACATCCAAGGAGAATACATCGGGAATATGCCGATGTACCAATTTCACTATAAAACGCACTACTGTTTACAATTTCAGAGTGGACTCACTGTCCCTCCTAGTTTACAACCACTCATAATATGAAAGCTCAATGCTCTCTAAACTGAAGTGTGCTCACTGATTCATCAGGAGATCCACTCATAGTTTATAGACCTATAGGTCTCTTCATTTTCATGAATGAATGCATCCTCAACTGTTGATAGATTCTCTGTTGAAGTTCAATGTTCATCCACCTATGAATACCACTTTACCACAAGTGTTCTGGGAAAATTATAACTTTCACACATTTTTAGGGTGACTTGTGTGCCCCTTTAACCAGTACATAGACTCTGCCTTCGTTGCACAAAAACCGACCTGAGCGCCACACCTACTGGCCAAAACCTGCTGGCCAAAACCTGCTGGCCAAAGCCTGCTGGCCAAAACCTATTGGCCCAAACCTACTGGCCAAAACCTGCTAGCCAAAACCTGCTGGAAAAAACATGCTGGCCAAAACCTGTTGGCCAAATCATGCTGGTCAAAACCCGCTGGCCAAAACCTACACGCCAAAACCTGCTAGCCAAAACCTGCTGGCCAAAACCTGCACGCCACTTTTGGACTTGCATACCACCTTTCCGTTGCCAAATTTATGATGTTCTGAATTTGAAAAATTCATAGAGTACATCATTAGAAACATCCTTAACATAATATAAAAACTCCCTTTTCCAAAAACACTTTTCCCCATTCTCCAAGAAAACTCCCTTTGTCAAAAGTTTGAGCCATTGAGACTCACTTTGTCAAAAAACACAACATAGATACCTATATTGTCAACAAACACAATCATCTCAATAATGATTCCATGATACCTTGAGGGATTTTTTCCCAACACTTGGTCTCAAAATAGGTACAATACCCTATAATTATCTTGGGATTCCTTTGTTTTGGGGAAGGGTGAAACATGCCCAATTAGAGGGTATTGCTCTGAAAATTTTCAATCAGTGGGCATGCTGGAAAGAGAAGACCATGTCTGAAGCTGGTAGAGTTTTCCTTGTTAACTCTGTCATCACTTATATGTTTGTTTACTCCTTTTCTGTTTATAGATGGCCTACAATTCTTATTTAGGAATTGAGTGGAATGATATGAAATTTCATTTGGACTGGCTCTACTCATCAGAGGAAACTTTTACTGTTGCCTGGAAAGACTGTATAAATCAAGTCAATATGGGAGGAATGGGAATTATGGATTTTAGAATATTTAATAATTCCCTCCTTCAGAACGTCACTTGGAGGCTTCTTTCCAATCCTGACTTTTCTCTTGAATTTCTAGTTGGCAGGTTTGTCGATAGACTTCAAAATAGTAAGTGTATTTACATGAAATCCTCTGTGTGGCCTTCAATAAAGAGTGCATATTCAAACATCATGTCTCAATCTATATGGTTTTTATGTCCTGGTTCTCATCTAAATTTCTGGAACATCCCATGGCTATCTTCCCCAATAAAGGATTCCATTAATATCCCATATTCTTCGGGAAATCTATCTCTCTCGGATCTGTAAGAAAACTTTGATTCTTATGATATCATTCCTATTAATATTCGAATTGAGATTATTAACTATGAATATGTTGATACTGATATATTAATATGGAAACCTGCTCTTAATGGCTCTTTCTCCGGCCGAGATTATTATAATCTGCAATGTGGCATACCTTATGGTATTCCTCCATGGCTGGATGGTGTTTGTCGACCCTACATACCCTCCAATGATGCTCTGTTGATCTAGAGAATTTGGAAAAAGAAACTGCCCGTTCTATGTGTGTTTAAGCGCACAAGCCTCAATCGGGCTTCAGTATGTCATTTTTGCATTAACAGTGTTGAATCTATATCACACCTGTTTATCCAGTGTGTATTTTTTGTTCGTTTATGGGAGTATGTGCAATAAACCTTCCACTTCTGCCTTCATTTATACTCTGTTTAATCGCTTCTCAGTTCAGCCATTAATATTGATTTTAGTGATCAAGTGAATTCCTTGTTTATTTCTACTATTGTCTCGGTTTTCACATATATTTAGAAATCTCAGATCAATATTTCTTTTATCAATTTCAAGACTTCTTTCCAGGATGGTGTTCTGGTGATACATCGAAGCATTAAACTTGATTTGATGAACCAAACTGGGTCCATGAACATTGATGTATCTGAATTGGTACTTTTAAGAACACTTAGTGTTAGTGGCAGAGAAAGGAAGCCCAGAATGGTCAAGTACATTTGGTGGAGTCCACCAATTTTAGAATGGTTTAAAGTGAATGTGGATGGGGAAGCCTCTAGTGCACCAAGTCCTGCTGGGTGTGGTGGAGTCTTCAGAACTCATCGGGGCTTCGTTAAAGGAAGTTTCTTAAATTATGTTGGGTATGATCATGCGATTGAAGCTGAAATGTGGGCTATGATCAAGGTTATCAGGTATACAGTGCATTATGGTTGGCGTAGAGTATGGTTAGAGTTGTAATCGTCTATTTCTATGTATATTTTGAATGATCAATCTCAGAATGCTCCTTAGAGGATGATGTCTGCTTGGATATCCTGTCTTAGTCTCACTGAATGCTTATGCCTTGATGATTCTCATGTCTATCGAGAAGCTAACCAGGTTGCTGATTCTCTCTCCACAAGGGCCATTATGGAGGTTGGTTCCAGTTGGTCATTTTTTCTTCCCTTTCTATTGTGAAAATTTGGTTAGCAACGATAGGGATGGTGTTTTATATACACATCTTTTCAAGGATTCATGTTTTGGATTTGTATTTTACTATTTATCCATTTTTGCAATAGTTTTTTAGGAGCTGGTTTCTGCATATCTCTCGAACCTTTTGGCTATATTGTAAAATTTATTTTTTAAAGAAAATGTTTTTTTAGCCTTGAATATTTAAATTTAAATTACATTTTGTAATTTACTTATTTTTTGGGTGAAATTTATTAATCTTACCATGTATTTTTCCATACATTTTATTGATATAATAGTAATAATGTTTGAAAAATTATAATACATTTTTTTATATTAATGAGAATAAAATTATTTTTATTTACTTTTGGGTTTCTTTATTTTTAGTTATTTTCTAAATATGTTTTTCATTTTATTTTCAAAATATATTAATGTTTACCTAGGATTTTAATAATGTATATTGCTATTCATTCTTAGTTCTATTTTATGTGTGATATAATCTATTGAACATATATATGTTCTTAAAGATAAATATATTCTTAAATCTCAAGGTGTTAGAGAAGAAGAGGTTTAGGGACCTTCACTTCCCTTTACATTATGTTAATGTCACCTAAAAACAATCACAATCTATAGATGGGAGTGATATTGATATAAATAATGACACTCTCACACCATTTATCAAACCTCAAGATATTATTCCATCATCCACGCTTGATAATGAAGATGTATATGAAGAGATCAATGATGTTGCACCAGATTTGGAAGTAGGTGTTTCCATCACCATTGATAAACTCCAATATGTGAATTTGGGTAATGAAAAATACCCATGTTCAATACTAATCATTTATGTGATAAACCATGTAGTTTAAATAACATATTAATTTCATGTTTCACAAATATTTATGTTATGTATTTATGTTTATTCATGAAATATTTATTTTAAAACTATATTTTAATTTTATTTTATACTATAATAGATTATATGATCAATTATATAATTATTACAAATATCAAATTATTATGATTACATTATGGTATAAAATAATATTTATTCTATTATTTAATATATTTAGTGTCATTATTTGAGCTATTTGAAGAATTAATTAATTATTATATTTTTAATATATTGATATTTGAATTTATTTCATTCATTTTTTATTGATTAAAACAAATTATGGATTGGTATTGAAAAATTATGTGATTTCATATTTAAATAGAAATATATTTTTTCTAATAAAATATTATATTTAATAAGATTTTTGTTAGTATTCATTTTTTTTAATAATTATATATTTATATAAAAGAACTCAATTTTATAATATGATTCATTTTTAAGAAATATATATGAAATATAATTTATTAAAAAATTATAAAATCATGATATGACTATAAGTAATAAACTTATTGTATAATAACTATTTTGATTAAAAATTATCCTACAAATATTAAAATTTTCATTTTAATTACAATTTATTTATTAATTTTTAATGATTTTATTTTTAAACTAAATATTATTATTAAATGTTGTTATATGTTGAGTGATATATTTTAATTAAAATTAATTTCAAAATAACTGTTTTCATTCTAGTTGATTAATACTGAATACTAATATATTTTTATCTAAAATGGTATTGAAAATTATAAAAACAAATAAAACATATCTTACATGATAATATCATTAAAATGGAATATAATGACTCAGAATAAATTTTTAAGGCATAAAGGATTATACAATGTGAAGTGTGTATTAAGTGATAGAGAGAAGGATCATCCCCACATACAAAGTTCCAACAATCAACTAGTGAGGATGAAAAACATTAATAGGAAATGAGGGTCTCAGCATGGTCACCTATGGATACTAGAAGATCATCATCCATATTCACTTCACAACAGGTTAAAAAATTCATAAAATTATGATGAATAATGATTATAAAGGTTATGATTATATATAAATTACTATAGTGGTTGGGGGAGATCCCCAATAGAGACATGGCCACATTGGATGATTTACATCCATTTTAAAAAAAATATTAAACTTATTCTGAGAGTATAGAGATGAACTGATTAATATATCTTGAGATTTTGGTAAAGGATATATTCCATCCCCATATAAGGCTAAGAATTCCAATATGATGAACTCCCAATAGTCATAAGTAATACACCACTGCACATAATTAAAGGAACACAAGTACCATATAAATTGAGTTATAGAACCTATATTGTTTGGATTCTAGCACACCTAATGACCATGGTTCCTTCTATTATGAACTTCCTTAGAAAAGGTGGGAAAATATGTATGATTTATAAGGGATTGGGAAATTATTGTATCTATACAGATAACATTTCGATAAAAAAAAGTGGAAGATATTTTATTTAATACAATTTTTATTGGGGATTATACCTTAATGTTAAGTGGTATTTCACAGCTACCATATTATCTAACAACTGCCTAAGAAAATAATGAAACATCCTTGGGAGTCTATATCCACAACTAGAACCATATAAAAACATGTAGAAAAAATAGTGTTTGGAACTATACCATATATTGGCCCCTGTGATCCACCAGAGGGTAAACAAAATAAATCTCACCTAGTCCCCTTCAATGAACAGGTGAATTATGTACATCATATTGGAGTTGTCACAACAAATTTATTTGGAGGTGAGATGTATACCTTTATTTTTTACATCAGCATCCATCGGTATGTCCTTATTCTTAATACACTATATAAGGATGTTTATTTTTTTCTATGATATTTTTCCACCATAGACTTAAAAAATAGTCATTTAAATTATATAGGAGATGAATAATCATGCAATAATTATAACTCTTGAAGGTACATAATGATCAGGAACTGAAAGAAATATATGGTACCTCAAACCTAATAATGATATAAAAAATAGAGATCTAATGGTAAATGAAAATAGATTATCTGAATTATAGGTGGAAACTGGTCTACGTGAAACTAATGTTTAAAGCTAGTCACCCTGTATAGAATATTGGGGATCACTCCCTATTTTCAATCTAGAACTCTATATCTCCTCTACCAATGATCCATTGGGATTTATTATAGATTATGTAAATGTAATAATATAGATTTTTCCACATCATAAAAAGCGTAGATCCATCAATCCAATTGATATGAGAGTTCCCAAATTTTTTTAGATTGATTTTTCCAAAAAGGTAATTCCCCAAGACCAAACACTTAACTTACATATATTGCAAGCATTTCAAGTTTTCATCAGTGCTCATTAGTTTGAAACTCCCATTAGAAATTATATTTCCTAACCTCGACTAGCAATCATAATCCTGTTAACCTTATTGGAGAGAGTCCCTGATGATTTTATTGGGAGTGTGTAATATATTTTTATTCATAGACTTGGGAACCCTTAAAACTGATAACACATGAATTGGAAATGTAGAGAGGAACTTATTCAACTGTGTGATTATACCACTAATGGGGATGACGAAATTTTTCAATTTATAATCCTTTATGTGATTATTTTTAGAATATACTCAGTGAAATGAATATAAATTATTAAAATTAATAACAAGTCACCAAACAAAGGCATGGGAAGTCCCTTTCATTAAATGCCGATATGAACCTATAGGATTTTTGAAGGCATTCCCATATATTTTTTTGAGATAAAGACAATACTATTCTCCAAATTGACATAATACCCACTCCCAATTCTAAAGTAATTCAATATTAACTTAAAAATATTAATAAAGGTGATTATTAAAATAACTATTAAGAGTATTCCATCCAGGAAAAAATGGGATATTCTAATAAAATATTACTGACCATTGAATGGATGGACCCTCAAATTTGATATCAAAATGTTAAGGTTTCTACTCTTGGAATCTATGCTATGATAAATTGACTCCGGGCGGTCGGGTTATCTCCATGGTATAGACCCCTCATAAACTTAAATATTCTAAATATATTGACATTATGGAAATTTTAGACCACGATGATGTGAAAAAAATGAAATAAGTGTTTGTAATACCACTCAATAAATCCAAAAAATCCAAAAAATATTATAATTATTATTTATACTATAATATATTATGATTTTTATATGTTTATATTTACCATTTTAATAAACCAAAATACTCATTTTTAGGGTTTTCTATAATTTCTTGAGCTAAGAGAATCACACCATGGATAAATCTACTTTTGAGGATGACATGTTGCTCATCAAATATGTGGATATCTTGATGGAGAGAGAGAATTCAGTTTAGAACGGAAGAAAGAAATATATATGAAAGGATTTTCATGCTTATGATATGAATTGTATTAACCATACAAGTTGGATCACCATCATAATTGAAAGACAACATTGTGGATGTGGGAACTATTGGGAGTGGAACACCTTTGAATAAATCTTAATGTACCTCAAAAACCTATTTTTTTTTATAATATCCCATTTCAAAAAATATAATGATCCTTAGAATGTATCGGGCCAGTAAGATATTTTAGGAATGATAGTTTTTATTAGATCACTTACCTTTACATCACCCATAATGGATTTCAATATTAAGTTATACATGCCCTCAGTAGTTCTTGAAAATCTAAATAATTATTTGTCCTCATCATCCTTCATCGGTACCCATCATAGAATCCATGGGAATGGATTTCAAAAATAATAAATAAAAACAAAATCAGAAGAGGTCCTCTCATGTAAACATTACTATCATAAGAGAAATCATCTAGAGGTATTTTTATTTTCCCAATGAAATTCTTTTGAAATTTGAAAGAATAAAAGTATTCTATATTATAGATGCCTTCCCATATCCACCTAGGTCTCAATTTATCTCTCATAACTCTCTATTATTCACGAAACATATCTTATATATTATTCTATTAGTTTATGATATGTTATAAGGATTCATAATCTTAGTGGTCTTACAACTAGAATTCTTACTGGATGATATCCTCTAGAATATCTTCCAAAAAAATATTAGGATCTGAATGATTATTCTTCCATGCATTAAAGTCACATATTAATAATCTATGTTGGTTCTATCACACCACTCATCCATGACCATGTGTTTGATTACTACAAGATGAAGGAAAAAAATCTTTGGAATCCTTATATTTCATCCACATCTAATAAATGAATAATATTGTATACATGGAAATCTAATATTGATTCTTAAGGAAAAATATAAAATTATTATATATAGAGTGACCCATAAGGATAACATAAACAATTGAAATGAAAAAAATATCATATTGGTTGTCCAAGAACTAGTCCAACCTACTCTAAATTCTACTAATATCCTTGTTATCAAACAATGTGAATATGTCACTAGAGAGGCACAAATCCATGTGATTATTGTTATCTTGGATGGGGTGAAGGTCAATTGTTGACATTCATTAGTATAAATGTCCTATATTATGTTATAACTAATTGATAATGATATTAATGTCACCTCCTATAAATCTGGAAGAGGATATTAGATTGTAGGATAAGAATGTTTTCCACAAATCCTCTATTTCACCATCCACACATTTAGCATAAATAATAGACAAGATATTGGATATTCTATGTATAATAACCTTAATAATTTGATATTTATGTAGAAATATTTTAAGACCACTTGAAGTTAAATATCCTATAAAATCAAGATATTTTTCTTCATTGGAATCCAATGTGTTTTGTTTTTGTCAAACAATTATTAGAAATCTATTGAATAAAGGGTATCTTGTGATTGGGTTTTGGAACATCGAGTAGTGAAATATATCCATTAAGAAGAACCTCATTGAGATAAATAAATTTTTAAAGGGTTCCAATGACAAAAAATTATATATTAATAAATATATCGTGATAAGAATAATGATAATATAATTCTATACTAGTGAAGATATCATGATATGATTGAAGGACATGACTTGACACTTGAGTCAACTTAGCCTTCGGGATAATATGCTATGCTCCTAGATTTAAAATATGATTGTTTAACCATAAAACATGGGGCTAGGGAACCAAATTTTTCCCCCTAAAAACATCTATTTGGAGATGAAAAATAAATATCTTCCATAACTAGTGAAATGACTTTAAAATAGTCGGTTTATGTTAGTGGATATTACAAAAAATGAGCAGACAAGACCTACTCAAGTATCTTAAGAGGATCATAAGAACTATGAGCTCTTTAAAACACTAAAAATGTAGAAAAAAAATTATTTTCTAGATTGAAGGACTAGGGAGGGATAGAGGCATGAATTATATCTTTAGAACTCTATGAGAAGGCGGGGTTAGAGAAAAAACCTGATATGAGGATTGAGCCTCCATGAGAAGGATTATAGAGACTGGAGAATCTTGGGTGAAATATTAGGACGATCCAAATAATTAAGAACCATATCCAAATAAGGGATAAAATTCAATCTTGTTTAATATATAATCAAAATATTATTTCATTAAATAAAATTAATTATTATGTGTAGATAAAATTGAAAAAATTTACTAGGCCTGATGATGTGCTTACACAACATAAGAAATGTAAAAACTAATTTATTTACTGATTATAATGAAGAGGGATAGGAGATTGATTGAATTTATTATTATAGGATAATGAATAATCAATTATATTCAAATATATATTCATGAATTATAAAATTATATTACCAATTAATTATCTAAATTCGTACTCATTCCTTTTGTAAAGAAGGGAACATAAAAATTCATATATCAAAAATGTTTTTGAAGGTTAAAATTGAAATAAATAGTTTTATGAAAGTTTTTTTTGTGTGGATAATGTTTACTAGTATATTATATTTAGCCTATTTTTTTATTTTTAAAATTATACTATAGTATAATTATCTAGAACACTTATATAATGATGATGTAACACTTATGTAAGTGGGAGAAATATAAAATCTCTTAGACTGGAAATATTTAACGTGTTAAGATTTATGGATAAAAATAATTTTATTTTTTTGGAGGATAAAAATGATAGATAAAAATTATTTAGTTATTGAATTTTTAATTATATTTTTATCTATATATTTTTAATGTTAAATTACAAGACTAACCATGAAAATAAATTTAAATGGTATTTAATGATAAATTGATTTATAAATTTAATTTATTTAATAAAACATCATCTTAAAATATATTTTAATGTGAAATTGTTTTAATTATCTTCTCTTTTCCATTTATGACCCATGATGCACATAAAAATTGTGTTTTTACCCTTAAAAATCAAAAATTTGTGAAAATGAAGTCAAATCTCGTCAATAAAATGGAATTCATTCTACTCATTCCAAAACACATATAAAGTTAGTTTTTCTCATAATATTAAACCATATAACTCTATTAGAATTAAATTCCATGTTAATAAAGATCTAGTTTAGCCAATGTTTCCTCATTTAATGGTTTAGATTCAATCCAAATAAGGCTACTACAAGTTCAAGGTAAGGGAAACCAACTAAATCATTAATTTCTTATTTAACAATGTTTTTTCATAAACCAATTTTAAAGGTTCACTTATTTTACATCCATGAATTTTAATATATGGTATTAAAAACTTTTGGATTCATCACTGGTGATATGAAACTCATTTACATCCAATCTAATCTTTTTAATAATCCATTACTACGCTGAAGTACGAGTTTCAAATTACATGACATTTGTTTTCCATTATCATCCCACCCTATCAATAATATAGGATAACATTATAAGTAATTTTAAAAATGTATAATTATTATATATTTTTATGAAACATAAGTATTTATTAGTTATTATCATCTTTTAAACAATTATTCAAAATACCGTTCACTCATGGTGGCTTTAGGCCTAATAAGAGAGCGATGCGTTTTTCATTAACTTATTGCATTCATATATATTATAAAAAAGTTATTCATCAATCAAATAAAAAATTAATAATTAAAAAATAAAAATAGATTTCTGTTTTTTATTTTATAATGATAAGATAATCATGATATTATATGTAAACATTCAATGTTCCTTTTAAGTGTGTAAAACAGGCTTACTGAGGAATATTTTATAACTTGTAAATCTATAAATATATATAGAAATTATTTACCTCTTAAATTAAATAAAAAATATAAATTTTTCCTACAAACCTGATGGAACCACTGTATGTGGATTTTTGAAAGTCACCACCATACTATATCTATTTTGAAACTATGGACTAAACAACCACAAAATAACTAGAATAATAAAAATTAATTAAATTAACTAAAAAATGATTAAAAATCAATTCAATGAAATAATAATGTTAAAATAAACATGAAATCGGTTTGGAATAATGAAAAAATATGAATACAATTATATTATCTAGGATGTTATAAGACATCAAACTAAGTTTAGACTTGAAGTAACATGATTCTCATCTCAATTTTCCATATTTTGAGACATCATCCACACTCTTCATTTATTTTGGTTTATATTATGTATATACTATCCTATTAATGAATCTTATTATATTTTATATTCCATTTATAGTAATAATAATTCCATTGTATGTTCTTGATTCTATTAGATTTTAATCATATATTAATGAGGTCATAAGTATATTTCTTTTAAAACATTTCTCTAAATTTTTAACAAGTTTATGTCAAATATCTCCCAAATAGTTCTAAGAATTTTTTTATTAGAAATTGTTTAATATTTTTCAATATTATATACTTCATCATAATTTTACTCTCAAAAATGAATTGGTTAAAAAATTATTTTAAAATCATATTATTTTAATTTAATAACTCAAATTATTATACTTATGTATTTAAATGCTTGTTTTTATAAGTTTTAATTATGTATTCATTTTTGAAAATTATATATGATGATGTGTGGACATGGTATATAAACCTCTAATTCATTATTTAATTATTTATTCCTTGCATAAACTATTATGTAATTAATTAGTTATGTTATTCGATTAAGGTTTACTAGAATTATTTTTTGATGTTATTCCCTTTTAATGTTTATTATGAAAATAATGTCCCCAGAAAAAACATAATTTCTCAAATCCATTAATGACTTTTTATGTTTTTATAGAAATATTTTATAAAAGAAGTTGATTTAATGAGTGAATATGTGTTTATAAAACCTCAAATTTTATTTTTCTTATATAAAATATTTTTATGTATTTATATTTATTTCATCGCCTGTTGTATTTTTTCTCTTTTTATATCAATTAATACAATTTTTTTTCTCATTCCATGATTTTTTTAAATTATATTTGGTTTAGGGATGAGTTGTGATAAAAATATACTTAAAGTATCAATTTTCATTTTTTGTACTTGAATTAAGAAATTGTATAATTGTAGAGTTTGGATGAGTAGAATAACCTTCATTTGGTAAAAAATTTATAAACTTTACTATGAAAAATATTATTACTAATTATCTAATAATTTATAAATTATATGAGAGTATAAATGTTTTCTAATTTATTGAAAATATATGTAATTATGTAAGAGTTATGTTTGGAACTTTAAATGTTGTCATAGAGAACCATTTAGATAAAATTTTATATTAATATATTGTTCTATAGGGAAAATTTGAAATCACCATTTGACATCTTGGGTCAATATATCACTCGGTGAGAAAATCTTAAATGGTAAATATAGCCTCCTGATTTCTTATGTGATTGTATTTTAAAGTGATTAATTTCATTTTATGAGGAGTTTAATAGATATTTATAAAGAGTAAATGATTGGGATAAAAATAAACTTTAGAGATAGTAAGTGATTTCATATCAAGGTAACAATAGTTTTTTCAGAAAAAGGTTATTTTATTTTTGGTAACATAAGATAAAAAATGTTCGATAACATTATAGGTTTAAAGGTGAGTTGTTAAAAAATTAATTAGTATAATTTAAGGATATGGTTTAATGGTTTTTGGGAGCATAAGTAATCAATTGTTATTTTCTATTTTTTGATTTTTCAATATAGTAAGACAAATTTAGAGATTGTTTTTTTGGATTTTGTTATTTCTTGGGATTAAATGAAAATAAATTTTAGGATAAATAATAATATAACATAGTTTGGAATAATAGTTTCATTATTTTAATTAAATGTTTTTAAGGGTGGGATATAATGAAATTAATTCACTATATTATTATTTATTATTATTATTTTCGGCATCTTTTTTACTCACACTAATCACATTGGCTTTAGTTAATGGATTGAAATTGAGGTAAGAATGTAAGAATAAAAAGGAAAATTATAGATAACCTATGATTTTAGAAATTTCGTTACAAATAAAATATTTTTTTTAAAAAAATCATGATTTAGTGATCATGCTATACTTTTGGTTTCTGAAAATTTATTTCAAATTTTCATCAACAATTTGGGGATCAGTTTTCAGTGTGAAAGAAATAAAATATCACATGAAATTATTATAAATCCAAGATGATATATTTTTATCATTATTGAAAAATATTTCTCAGTTTATTTCAATTAATTTTTCAATATTTTAGTCACTTGAAAAGAATTATATAATATATCTAAATCCACATACATACCTCAAAATTTCCATGGATTATCAATTTTTATGATCAAATTTTAAAATATAAATGTATTCATATCTTATAATATGCAATGTATCAACATTTAATTTAATATTTTTTTCAAATTTTATATAATTATCAAGAAAATTATGATTTTAAAAAGTGTATAGATGATAGATAATTCTGAGTATCATATATCTATCAAATATTTTGAATTAGAGAATGTTTGACAAATTTTGTTTTTTTGAATCAATGATGTTTTCAAGAATTCCTCTCATATTATATCTAGTGGATCCATGGAAAACATATTTGAAATTATATTTTAAAAAATATGTTCAAATTAAAAACTTATATATAACTACCTAACATTTACCACATCCATTTTAATCTTATTTTTAATTTTATGCATGGTCATAATAATTTAGAAAATTGAAAAACCTTTTGACGAACTATGTCAACTAATGGAATTGATTTGAATCATCATTAAGCATCCGAGACCAACAAAATGATTTGAGTTTTGGTGATATTCAATTTAAAAGTATTGTATAAACACATTTTTATATATTTCTGTAACATGATATATTATTACAAGGACTCAATTTATTTACAAGGATGAATATGAAAACCCAAGTGTTTTTTATAATATATTTATTTTGGGTTATATAAATATTCATGTTATGAATTAGTATTTATTCAACAAATACTTATTTTGAAAATATATTATAATTTATTAAATATCATAATAGTTGATATTTTTTTTTCAATGATCTAGACATAATTTAATAAATAGAAAGAAATGAACTACATGATTCAGAAGTAAGGAATATATTTACCATATTTATCATAAAGTGGGAGAAGGACAACAGGTAGATCATCCAATAAATTTATTCCATGGTTGATTATGTTATTGGCCAGACCATCTAGAACCATGTTCGCTTCCGGAAGGGCATGAGTGATAATGTAGCTGATCTCCAGAAGGGAAGCAAGACAATTCATATAGAGAGTAATAAGCGGTTAGGTAAGATTCACCGTAAAATTCGAAAATTCATGGACAATAGTTGTTGAATCAATTTTAATAAATTTTTTGTTCCATCCCTTTTTCATAACGATGTCAACAACATGAATCACACCCATCATTTCCACTTCCAGAGAAGAGTCCATACCATAGATTCCAAATAAGCATCCATGGTATTGACTAAGATAATGTTTTAAAATACAACCAAAAAACATAAGACCCATGATTCCATTGGATGCTCCATCAACATTCAATTTGATCCATCTTGGGAGTTTTTCTTTCCAGAATACGTCAATGGTGAACCTCGATTATCTGTAGATACCATCGATCCGGAGTCGATGAAGGATCTAGAAGTTTGCAACAGCGTTTCCGCTATAATATTTCGGAATCGAAGCAGCATACCTAATGGAAATGAGAATATGTGTCCAACCACTATTAAGTATAAATGGGAAGATATTGTGGATAATAGAATTTATATTATACAATATCACATGGATTAGCTCAACAACAATATTTCGAAAGATATTCTTGATTTGATGGGAAGTATCAATCTCCACACTACATTTTAATTGAGATTAAAAAGAGATATGGAATAACCATCTGCAGTTCAACATTCTAGTAATATAATTCAAAAGGGTAGAATTAGTACCAAAAGAAAAAAATAGATAATTAGTATATTCTCTATGCTGGTGAAAAAAGTGACACATAGAGCAACACTAGATCCCAAAAGACTAAAGACAACCCTCGGTAGGTATACGATTATTAGAAATACTCCAAACAAGATTGAGTATTAAGGGTTTATTCTAGGGGTTGTCAAAGGATTTCAACAGAAAAAAGCTATGATCAGAATTTGTGAAATTATGGTTATAAAAACCTTTGGAATCAAGATTACCATTGTGATCAGGCTCACAAATAATGAAATCATCAGTGTTAGAGTAGAAATAATTATCAACAATATGAACGATGTTATCAGGAAAATTGAAGTTACGATATTGGATGAGATACTTTATTATGAAGTTAGTGTTTTCCAGAGGGGAGGGGGGACCCAATCCTGTTTTTCAACAAAACATTCATGGAAGAATCTCTTCTAACCATCTATATAAAATTATTCCTGATGTTCGAAAAATAAATTTCTAATGGAGGGCCATATTGAAGAGTTAATATTGTTCAAATTTCCCTTCACTAACTTTATAAGAAATTTTTTTAATAAAATAATAAGAGTTAGGGTGGATATTAATCAATCTCAAAGTGAGTCTGGCTTGGAAGGCCTCATTAAAGAGTTTAAGAATTGTGATGCCAAGACCACCCTTCTTTAACGGTTCTCAACAAGTATCCCATGGGATGGTCACAAGATTCCTTTCAAGAATTATTCTAGTCTGGACAACAGTTTGTATGAAAACATTAATTTTCTTAAGGAGAACATCGGGCCATTTAAAGACCATTAGCTAGTAGACCATTTTATAAACAGTAGTAGATTTCACCAGACATATCCTTCCGGCTATGGATAGGGATTATCCATTCGAAGAGGGAAATTGATTGATTAACTGGTCTAAAATAGAGGAAATGTACATGGATTTAGGCCTTCCCAAAAAATGGGAACTCCCATGTAGATGAATGGGAAGGATCCTTCATTGATAACTAAACTATTGATGATACTACTTTTTCAAATAGAAGAAAAAAATTTTCCACAGAAAAAAAAAATTTGTTCTAGCTTATAGATTGACTAGAGATATCTTCTTGTTGAGATAAGGAATTTTTTAAATTTGGAATATTTATTTTATCACCATGTAAGAATAGGGTAATGTCATCAACATATAAAATATGGATAGTAATATTTGGGTTTCTGGTACCCTAAATGGGTTTAAGATTGGTTGGATCAATAAGTCGAGTGAGAAATCTGTTAAGATAATAGTCTACTATATAAAAAAGAATGGCAGATAAAGGATCACCTTTTCTGACAACCTTGGTGCATTTAAAATAACCCGTAGGGGAACCATTAACAATGATTGAGATAGAGACCGATTTAAATAATGAGTTTCCCCTACTGAAGAAAATGTCATTCAAACTAAAGACCAGGAGAACTTTTAAAATGAAACTCAAATAAATTTTATAAAAGGCCTTCATATTATCATGTTTGATAAAAATATTGCCTCCTCTGGTAGCTTTATTTATATTGATGGTCATTCCAAGGCAAGGAAATTGAAATCTTGTATAGAACATATTATAATAAAACCAAATTGATTCCATGAAATAATTTTATTACATATAGTAGAATGTTTTTTGGTGAGTGGTTTTCAAATAATTTTGTAAAGAGATTTAATAAGGGAAATAGGTTATAAAATATGAATCTTATAGGTGTTGTCCACTTTAGGAATTAATGTAAGAAATTGAGTGTTACGACCATGAGGGAGGAAACCGTTAGAAAAAAAGAGTCAACAAGATTGAAAACATCTACGTGGATAATCTCACAGTAATTTTGAAAGAAACCTTTATTAAAGAAATCTGGACCAGGGGAACTATCAGAATTAAAGTTAATGATAGTGTCATTGATTTCATGATCAAGAGGGATGGAAAAAATAAAGTCATTGTCTTTTTCATCTACGATAACCCGAATGACCACCAGAAGTATGTCCTTATTGAAATTTGGTCCATTCAAAATATTTTCGAAGTAATAGACCACATGACTTGAAATGCTGGATTCATAGTCAATGAGGGTGTCATAGTCCCTAAGGAAAGAAAGAGGTCTGAAATCTTTTCAAACTCTTTGATGAGAGTTGTTGAACTTAGTGTTTTTATCATAATCTAAAAGCCATTTTGTTTTGATGATTTACTTATGCATGATGTATTTAAGGAAAATAAGATAATTAATTTTCATAGACATGATGATTTAAATTTGAGAATCTAATGAGAAATTATATCTAGTGGAGATGTTTTGAATTTGGATAAGCTCATTCTCAAGGGTGGATATGTCCTTGTCAATTTGTTTATATTTAGCACCACACCATCCTTTGAGACACTATTTGAGGTGTTTTAACTTAGTGATACAAGAAAAAGAATCATTATAATGATTTATAAACTCCCAATAGTTTTTATGATGTTTGAACATTCTGAATTAGTAGACCAAGAGTTATTAAATATAAAAGGGATAATGGGCATTATCCTTTTTGAGAAAAGACTAACAAGGATTAGGTGATGGTCCGAATTATGTTTGGGAAAAGTAATGCTAGAGATGATATACCAATTGTACGGAGCTGGAATGTTTATGAAATCCCTATATAGTTTTCTAGCTACTACCCTATAGTAGTGTATTCTATACCATATGAATTTATCTCCAGTGATGTTAATATCGATAAGGTTACGATCCTCAATTGATGTTCTAAATTCTTTTTAGGAAATAGATGAGTGGGATGGACTAATTTTTTCACTATATGTAAGAATTGCATTAAAATCAGTGATCACAAACCAGGGGTCATGAATGTTGTTATCCAAAGAATAAAGATAATGCTAAAGAGGCCTTTAATATTGATATATATTCTTAGAATAAACCAATAAATAAAACATATGTAATCCATCAAGGGAAATGTCACAAGTAAACATTTGTTTATATAATTTGAATGCATTAACATTATGAATAGAAGTATGGTAAAAACCCAAAGAGATTCAACCACGTTACCATCTATTAATTCAAAAAGAAATTTATAACAATATTCCCAAATAATGATAAATTTAATAGAAGAGTTTATTCTTGGTTCGACAATAGTAAATATATTAGGTCTGTGAGTCATAAAAAATATTTTAGGAATAGTGAACGTGTCGGGGTTTGCAATTCTGTGAAAAATCCAAAATAAAAGATCCATTAAAACCTAGATTTGGAACTACAGTCCCCTTTTTATTTTTTGAACCACCTGATCCCTTCTTCCTCGTTGATCTTATATAATTTTGAGAAGAGGTTAGACTGGGATTCTTGTCCTACTTACTCATAGGAGAAACATAAGATTTGTTAACAAAACCTATATTATCAATAAAATATTTTTTATCAATTAATTTAGAATTAATGGGGGTGACCATGATCCATCCCTAAAATCTATAGAGGTATTCAAAATATGGGTGACAATAGGAAATACAGGGGCAGGCTGCGTGCCTACTGACACTATTGACTCATTGGTTAAAGTCATTTTATTTTTTATACATGAATTATCATTTAGGGGAGTTATACAAGTTACATTGGTGAAACTATTTTAGGCTGTGTCCACACTACCACAAAATTCCCATTTTTAAAAGCTAATTTAGCTTGAGGATTCATACCTGCATTCCCATATAGGTGAACCAATGCAACAGATTTCTTAAAGGTCAATCCATGTTTATCTTTGTGAGCCAATTCATTAGGGTTGCCTTTCTCTTGTGACGTTGAAAAACTAGATAGGACACAACCGTTTGAATTCTATTTATTGAATTATTTAATTATATTAAATTTAAAATATGATTATTTATATTCATATAAGGTATTTATATTGATTTTAACTAATAGTGGCTTGCTATTGAACAATAATTCCATTTTATGTTAAGAAGTAACTATATATTTTATATATTTTTAGTTATTATTTAAATAATGTATTCATCAATAGTTAATGATTTATTTCAGTAAAATAAATTTTAGATTTCTAAAAATTATATAAAAAATATATGAAAAATATTTTATTAAAAACGTTTGAGAAAAAGGTATGACAATATGTTATAAATTTGATGTATAATATTATTTTAATTTATAATTTTGATAAAAAGGAAAAAAAATTATATTTTAATTTCAATTTATATTTTTCTAAATTTTTAATGGATTTATTTTTATGTTCAATGATTTATTTCAATGTGGTTATAAATTTTGGGATGCATTTGAATTAATGTTTTTTAAAATAATATTCTAAATTCTTGTAGAATTCTACATCATGTTGTTTTATTTTTTATATAAAATGGTATATAAAATTTAAGAAAACTATATAATGTGCATTAACTTATAATATATTGAAAACATCCAAAACATTTAATCCAAATCCTATAAATTAATTTTTAGGTTAATCTAAAATTGAAAACAATTATTGGTGCTGAAGTAGTGATTTTCTAGCATACGAAAAGTCCAAATTAATGGATTATGTTATAAAAAGGAAGAGTTATAATGGGATTAATGAATTTATGACATGGAAATTATAATGAAATAATTATTTGTATTTATATTATTATATTTTAAAAAAATTATAAAAATTTAATTATGAAAATGATAAACTAGTGCTTGCACATGGTATAAAAAAAATTTATTATCTAAAAAATGTTATCATGATATAAATGAAAATACATTATTTTATGAATGGTTTGAAAATATAATAATGGGGAATAATATATGTTATTTATTAAATATATTTATTTTTAAAATTAAATATAAGGATAACTATCTAAAATTCATACACAATGTTGAAGCATTGCTTGTGTAAGCAGAAGAAAAGTAAAAAATCATGGTTTTAAAATATTTCAAGTGATAGGGTTTAAATAAATTATTTTACTTACCAGTTTATTTGGATAAAATTATATTTAAATTTATTTTAAATTTTTTTGTTTAATTCCCCTGTGACCTAGATATTATTAATGTCAAATTATAAGATTAACCATATAAATGAAATTTAAGGGTTTTTAATGTTGAGAATAATTTATATATATTTTTAAAGATAATAAAACCTTATATTTAACCATAAATTGATTATTTATTATTTAATATTTCTTATATATTCTATTTATGTTCCACTTCACACTTAAATGTTTCATTTTAACCCTAACAGATTGAATATTTGCGAAAATTCCATCAAATATTTTCTATAAATGGGGACTCATTCTACCCTTGAAAAAAGAAAAAAAAATTTGGTTTTCATATCAATATTTTATACAAATACAAATATAATATTTCTATTACACATTCATAATACTCTTTTCTATAAAAATTTCCCACCTTTGAAGGGTGTGGAATCAATGCAATGTGTACTACTCAACGTGCAAGTTTAGTGTTCATGACTCAATATTTCCAATCATGTTTAAGATCATTTTTTACTAAAACACTTTACAAATTACTCTTATTTTTTTCCATGAACACAAATTCATTTTATTAAAACCATTTTTATCTATTAGTGAAGATATATCACTCATTTCCCTCTTATGTATACCCTTTCATAAAACATTACTATGCCAAAATAAGGGTATCAAATTTCATGTATTATCTTTTTTTTATTCTCATCTGACCCATATAGTAATTTGTTTTACCATTTAAATTATTTTTTTAGAAAACTTTATTTATTCAATAATTTTATTATCAAACTCAATTATTTTTCACTTCGTTTATACTCATTTTGAAAACATAATTCACTTTTTGTGGGTTTTCAATACCTAATTGAGAAATGATTTTTTTGTCTTTCGCTTATACTATTCGTATATATTCTAAAAATTGGATTCAATTATTGAATATAAAATTAATAATAGATCAATATTTTACTTCTTAGTATATAATGGTAAAATAATCATGGTAATTATGATATAATAAGTAACCACTAAAATATATTTTTAACTATATAAAAAAATATTTACAAGAATGATCGTATAAATTTTAACTATGTATAAATATATTAAAATCATTTGAATTTGGAAGGATATAAAAAATATTAATTGAATCATATATAACTTATTGAACCATTTTATTAGGACCCTTGACATTAAATATTATGCATTGGCTATTTTGGGATTATAGACTGAAAAATATCTAAATGTCATAATAACACGAAATTAATTCAATATATGAATAATAAATGGTAATAAATAAATTAAAAACATAAAAATAATTTTATAAACATGAAAAATGTTCTAATTCATTTAAATAATAAATATAATTTTATTATTTAGGATGTTAGAGGGTTCAAGAAGCAAGTCAGGACTTGATGTAAGGGTATTCACATCTTAATTTTCCTTTTTTGATAGATATTCCCAACTATTTATTTGTTATGTTTTACATGATTTATATATTATCCCATGAATTAATTATATTAAATTTAATTTTTAATTTATGTCAATCCAAATTCTATTTAAAATTATACATTTTATTGGTTATTACCCACACAATACAAGGATCATAAGAAGTATTCTTTTTTTTCTTTTTTCAAATGTTTAAATAATTATTTCTTTACTACCATCATCTTTAATGTTTTATTATAATTTTCCTCTAAATAATTTTATTAATATTTATTAATATTCAGTTATTTCCATTAATTTTCCATAAAAAATGTAAATGGTTAACCCATTATGTTAAATTTTACCTTTTTTATGGGATAACTTGAATACATTGATTAGTTGTTTGAAATGAATGATTTTATAGGTTTCATCAATGTGATAGATCTTAGAAATTATATATGATGATTGGTGGGACTGATATATGTCTCTTAAATTCATTTCATGATGATTTATTCTCCAGGAAAGTTATAATGTTACTGTTGGTTAAGTTATTCTATAGAGGTTTATTTTAATTAACTAGTGATGTTATTACATTGAAGGGTACTTGTACATGGGATTGGGAATATAATTCCCCAATTATTATTATAATTAAATTACTACATTTATGAATTATTATGAATTTTTATTGAGTAATTTTATTTTATTAGTGAATATGAATCCATATGTGTATAATGAATTTAATGAAGGAAAAAGTATTTTATTTGTTTTCTTGCATAACATGGACTAAATATATTTTTTCCCATTACAATAATCCAATGTTTTTAGATTATTTTTATATGATTTAAGGATTTGTAAATAAAATGAATTAAAAGATCTAATTTTAAGTATTTTTTTTCTATAAATAAGAATGTGTATCATTTAAGAGTATTGTTTAGTTAAAAAATGTCCTTGTAGTGGAAAAGTAATAGATTTATTATGTCATATATTTTCCTAATTTTATAAAACAGTAATTTTAAAAGGTATTTGGAGTGTAAATGCTTTATTATTTTTGAAAATAATGTAATTATAGTATGGTTTTTTTTAATTATTTAAAAATACATCCATGATACTTAAAGAATAATAATAATGAGTTTATTTCCTCAAGTAAAATAATGATTTGTTTCCATGGAATTAAATATAGATTACTATGTTAGTTACCCTATGGATACTCATCATTTGGGTTTACCATACTACTATAGTGACTATAAACAGTCTTTATGAAAAAAACATATAAGTAATTGGGCCAATGTGGAATATGATGTTAGTAAATTGATCAATGATATTTTAATTCAATTGGTTCAATAACCTTGGTTTATTTTTCATGTTGTCTCAATGAAGATAAATAATCAGCATTTAAAACATTTCATTCAATTTAGGAACATGAACCACCACTTATCGAAGGATGGTTTCACTAACTTAATAACTAATATTATAATAATTATGACTGTAAGTTTTCATGCGCTATAATTAATCTAAGTGTATTCTAGATATAATAAAATATAAATTTCCACATAAGATCATGAAGAGAATTTTTTAGGGAACCTTAATGTGTATATTTATATCACATGATTCACTATGGAATGAATTTTTTTCCTATATAATAAAATTTCATTAACCAAATTTCCATTTCCTTTATATAGAAAATAATAGAGTTATATGTCTGTCATTTGGTGACCAAATCCACCAAAATTGTCATAATGTCATCAATATAAATCATATTTTTCAATGTATTTTGAAAAATATATTGGAAATTAAGCCTTTTAAATATTATTTTGGGTTTGTATCAAGAAACGTCTTTTACTTTGTGATATACCATCATGATATTTATATTGAGGCTAATAATTTCAATGAAATACTTGATGTTCCAACTTTAAAAAGTCCTTGGATGTTGTGATTACTTTAAGGTAGTATTCCTTACATAAATTTTTTCATTATAAATATGTTTTATAAATTATTGAAATTCACGACGATAAATAATAAATGAGTAACTTATAAGTGGGATTGATATTCTAGAAGGTATTTGATGGCCATAAGGAATACCTCATATAGTGTCCTATAATGATATATGATGTTGAATGAAAACTATTTTCCACTATGTGGCCACTTTGGAATGATCGCTTGGTTCCCTTCTTTCCCATTAGAATGATGTAGGAAGGGAGAATGATCTCTTCTAGCTTAGTAAGAAGATGTTGGAATATGAGACATGATACACTGATATTAAGAAGAAGTTCTTATCAATAATCATTATAGTACTAATGATTATGGGATTATCTATAGAATCATATGGTCCACTTGGTTTTTCATGTAGATCTTATCAAATATATCCCCAATCACCCAATACTTACTAGGAATCTAATTTAAATTGAAGTGATCCTAAATCACTCTTATTGAATATCACTAGGTCTAATAGAAAGAAGGATGGATGATCTGAAGCTCAATAGTTTTCATTTGAGGATCAAGTCCCCCATCCCTATAATGGAATATATGCCTTATTCTATTCTACCATTATAAGTATTTAAAAATTAATGAGGAAAAATAAAAATCCCTATTTACAATATTCGAATTGGCATTATAGATAATGGTTTCTTGATTAGGTATCAAACCATATTCGAGGTGAATAGTTCAGAATTTTTTTTATTGTTCTATTAAATAGATATATTTTATTCCCTTATTTGAAATTGTGTGAGGATTAATTAATTAATTTCCCCCAAAAATTCTTTCATCTCACACTCTTATTTAAAAAAATAAAAAAAATTATGTTTTTCAAATGAAACTACCTTCTAATATTTCCCATATTATGATGAAATTGTAATCTGTATTACAAAACATAGGATCGTATCCCCATTTATCATTAATTATATAGTATATTTCATTGAAGTTAGTCCTATAACTATCCAAAGTCAGTCCTCACCCCCATTAACTAACATCATAATTTACTGAATTCCTTCCATATAATAGTTTTTTAAAAATAGAACTCTCTAATAAGATCAAATTGGGAAAGAACAAGTATATTTGTTACTAATAAGTAATATCATTTATTACAATATTCATTCCTTGAATATTTTATAAAGACAATGATTAGACTAGTCCAACATAGATTAATTTAAGGCAGAGATACATTTACAGTTATTCCTTAAATACATATTTGTTTCTATGGTTCTTATTAGTTAGGATGTATGGACATTATTCAAATATAGATACCATAGAACTTACATATATTAATGATGTAAGATTTCATGAATTTCACTAAAATGTTCATTGTATGATAGGTTATTTTGAATTTCCATCATTAACCCCCATGGATGTGGCACATTGAAGAGACAAGGTCAATTGGTATAACTCTAATAAGGGAAATCATTGGCTGTTTGTTTACAAATTATTTTCATACAAACCTCTAAATGTTAATGGTTATGATTTATTATTATTTGAACACTCCCTCACCGAACATTCATGTGTAATAATATATTCAAAACCAAAAAATATTTTATATCATATTATGATCCGAATTGGTATCCTAATCCTTGATATATTGGAGTTATTCAAAGATAGAGATTATATAACTGTTTAATTTGTCCCATTTTTAAAAGTTATTAAAATCTCACATAATGGTTGGGAAGGAATATTATACTTCCTGAGGTAGATATAATCTGTTTTTAGATTCCTAAAGTGTGTTGTTTGTTCTTATACCAAAATACTTCATTAAACAAATTATCTCTTATGTGTGAAAAATATCTTTAAAATTGTAAAGATGCCTTCACATCAATTAATAATTCCTATTATTAAAAATATATTCTTTTACTACAAAATAAGTATTATTTTTTTACTCATAGACATTCCCTCTCAAGTATTGTGAATTATTAAAGTGTTCATGAGGGAGAACTCACACCACACATTCTTTTTCATTATCACAAATAATCCTATAGATAGATTAAAATAAAATTTGATTTCCTAGATATAGAAGATGAATGTAGTAGTAGGAACTTATCATTATTTTCTTCGTTCTCTCTCTTTGAATCAATTGTTATATAACCTAGAAAAATATCATCTCTTGAATTATCAATTACCACTATGATTATTTTTTTCATTATATGTTTTTATATATTCATCAAAATATATGAGTAATATTATTTTCCAATTCAATATAGAAACACTCCTTAATTCATAGTATCATGATATTTTTTAGTCATTAAATTTGAGGAAAATATAATCTTGTTTGATATTATGAATTTCAAATATTTGAATTTTAATTACCAATGAATATTACCACACAATCACCTAATCAAAACATCATTCAAAATCCTATTAATCGTTTCTTGAATAAGTATTTTGACTAGCAGTGAGTGATATTTAAGATGTGAAGTCCAGTTAAGGATCATTAAATTTTTTATTCTTTAGAATAGTTTATTCAATAATTATCCACCCTCATCAATTTCACATAGTAATGAATCCTTATGAATTCCCATGTGTTCTCATAGAGTGTCATTACTTTTTTCATATTGCAGAAATGGAAATTTTTTATGGTTTAAAGAACCTTCTAAACCAAAATGTGTATTTTTTATTTTCCATATTGTTGATATTCTTCGAAGTTGTATGGTAATGTAAACCATATGGTAATCAAAATAAACCTTAAAAAGTATCACGTAGACCATAAAATGTCATAATACAACCTTATAATGTCTTTTATGGAACCTTAAAAAATTAATTCATTTTTCTTCCCCTTATTCTTTTGAATAGAATCAACTTTACAATGTTTTGAGTTGAAATTTTAATGCGCTATTCAAACCATTCAAAGTCTAGTACCAAAATTATGAAGTATAGGGTTAACCTTGTAGAGTTACCTTTAACTCTAAATAGAACCTTAAAATGATTCAAAATGTTACGTACAATATTCATATCTTCCAAATTAACCAAAACCTTGTTATCATATATTGTTATAACTTAAATCAAATAATCTCACAACCTTCTACAACTCTTCGAATCAACTCTTAGTCCTTCAAAATTAAATTCAAATTATTTAAAAGTTTATAATTTAAAACAAGTAAAATATGAAAAAATTATAATAGGTACCTTAGTATAACAATCATTATATGTTGTGAACTTCGATAAACTATTTCAAAAATTCAATAACTCAATAACTCACTCCAAAGATCATCATATCATAGAATCTATTACGTGTAAAGTTTCTCAAAACAACCTCACTATATAAGGTAGTTTTATAATAGAATTACATTTATAAATGTCAAGAAATTTTAGTAAAAGTAATATTAATTCACTCCACCTTAATTGATACAAACAAAAATTTAGATTTTACTCCCCCATTTCACAATAAAATCACCCCATGTATTCTTAAAATATTTGAAAAATGTTTTTCACTCCATTTCCTCCATTGAAAGTAGGATCCAATAATAGTGGAGGTCTAACCCAATATAACTAATGTGAGAGGGAATGGAGGAATTTTTATGTATGGCCTCTATGTCTAAAATGAATCCTTTAGTATTTCATTGGTAAAGATATCAACCAGATACTCTCACATAAGAGTGAGATACTAATTGAAATCACTATTAGTAAACATCTATTTGATAAAGTGGAACATGATTTCAGTGTTCTTAAAAATAGTGTGTCCAAAATTATATTTAGATAGACCAAAAAATCATTTCATGTACCACTAAGTGTTCTTTCAATATTAAATTCTCAAGTCTTATATTTTTTCCATATCTAGATTATATGGGTATATGAACTTATTGAACCAAAAAATTTAGATTTTTTAGTACTTAATATAATTCACTTTTTCTTTTTATGTCACTATATAACACAACTACCTCCATGAATAAATATTTTACCATAGGTAAAAATCCTATAATCATAATGAACTACTCAACCAACGTTAGTATAACCATATAGATTAATTTATTTGCCATTTTTTACATCATCCCAAATCTCATCGCACTTTAAATATACTTGAGGATTCTTGAATTACATTAAATGTGATTCATTTGGATTACTTTTTTACCTTTCAAAAAAATCACTCCATATAAAATATATAGTATTGATGTGGGTAGATAAAATAATTAACCAATCAACCTTCATAAATCTATTTGATATACACTTTCTCAGTAAATATTGTGTCTAATTTTATCCCTAATTGCAGAGATGTTATACTGGTTTGGAGTATTCTGATTAATAATTATTTAATAAATATTATTTAAGTATTACTATGAAATTAAAAAATAAATTATTTATTTTACAACCCTTGTAATCCCCCAAAATAAATTAATTTTTCCAAGTACGGAGATTTCAAAATGAATCTTAATTTGTTTATAAAGTACCTTGAATGAACTTTCTTGGTCATTTGTAAATATAATATCATCAACATATTCAATAATAATTAGAATAACTACTTAAAAATACTTTATATATACATTTATATCCATTTTTCCATTATTGAACATCATCTAACTCAAGCATCCATCCATGATAGAGTATAAGGTTCTAGGGGCATGTTTTAACCCATAAAGTCTGTTATTTAGTTTGAACAATCTCGTCTTATAATTTTTATGTATAACTTCATTAGGGTGTCCGATATAAAAATCATGTGGAAGTTAAATATTTATGGTGGAATTTTATACATCGTTTTATTTAGTTTTTACTGCCTATGTTATAAAACATCAAGGAGAATTATAATATCTTCAAATAATGAATCAAGTTTAAAGGACTATTCAAAATCATATATGTAAACTATTGAGTATCCCACATACACATTTCTATCATGGTTCCTTGATACATGAATTTTCTAATTAATCTAATTTATTTATACCAACTTAATTAAAATGGAATTTTAATTTTTTGGTCATGGAATTAGACCCATATGGAATTTTCTCAATCTAATATATTTCCTTTAATTTAAAGCATTGACCCATTATTTCAGTTAGAAATATTTAACACCTATGTGAGTATAATATATGATATAAGAGAATTTTTGTTTTAAAGACTCTACATTCTCTTAATTGAAATGAAGTATTTCATTCTCCCATAATATTCTCCACTTCTACATGATTCTTTAAATTTTTGTAATTATATTTTTGTAATTTTATTAGCACTTTTTTTACTCATTGGATATGATTTAATATCAGAAACTGTTGTTCACTACCATATTACTCTTCACTAAATTACATAGTAATATGATCGATGTCTTCAAAAGAGTCTTCATTAACTATTTAATTTAGAACACCAATGTCTTAGTTTTTTTCCAAATCCTCAATTTTTTGATTCTGAACAATATTATAATGTTTTTCATAGTATCTTTAATCTTTTCCATTAGGTTAGTATGGCAAAAGGATACCTTCATTAGCTTTCCAATTAAAATCATATCATTTTTTATTATAAAACATAGACTACTTAATGATTTGAAGTAGTTATTATTGGGTTTACTTTGTTACCACATTTCATAAGATACCATTTTTATGTCATGACTCAACAAAAACATGTTCACAATGTTCATAGTTGTGACACAATTTGTCTCTAATAAACATTGACCAATATAATTTTAAAAGAATCGTTCTTCCCATTTCAATATGTCTTTTATTCATTCTCTTACAAACACCATTCAAAAGGGATGTATAGGGAGTTCTGTACAATTTTTAATTCTATGTTCATAATGATCGGATTCAATGTAATTCCCACAAAGATTCATTCTATTTTCAATTCACAATTATTTGATAGAAACTCTAAAAATTTATACTCTTTATTATATTTTTGTTAAATAATATTAACCATCTCCACTATCTATAATATGTTTCATACATAGTATATTATTAAGTTTATTAAAATCATCTCCAAATGATATGAATTATAAATAACTTATAATGAATTTATTCCTCATAGGTTAATATACATCCATGTAGATTACCTTAATTTCCCTATATAATTTCATTTCAACTCTTTTAGTCTTCCACGAATCATCTGACACTTTTGACAAGAATCGTGAAGAAACTCTCTGCATATATTTAGTTAGGGTAGATCTATGACACTATTTTCCATTAAATTTTTCTCAATATCTTTTAGGAATGATATCCAAGTATCATAATAAAAATATTATTTTCATGTTTTTAATTGATGTAAAAGAAGTTTTATTAATCTCTAATCAGAAATAGATTCAAACTTCTTCATAGACCATTGGTAATGATTATTCCACAATATATTATATTGATTAAGGAATTTTTTATTTTCCTAATAACATCATTCGATATATTAAAAAGTTGAATCACACTCAGAATGTTGTATTTAATCCCATAAAAAAACAAAAACATCTTTAGTTTTTAACTTTTAAGGTTAAATTTTATCTAATCAAATTCATTGGATAATCAAGGAGACTTTTTTTTCAAAATGTAATAGAACAACCATTGTAGTATTAAATGATATTCAATATATTTTTTTATACAGATATATATGATAAGGAAACACTATTAATAATTCATTATTTTATCCTCAATCTAGCTTTAAGAGACTTCAATAAAAAGAGGTTGTTTCTTGTTTTTATACTTCCTTCCTTCAATAGTTTATTCATTCTACCCAAAAATCATAGTCATACATTCCTTGAAAAAATAAACTCACTAGATATACCTTCCAAGAATAACCTATAAGGAATCAAAACTATTTTGTATAGGTAATTGTGATGAACTTCTTATCAATTTTGGATTACTTTCATACTCGATCATTATATTCTATGGATAGATCACCATAAATAGTTTCATTTGATGATCCTATTGAAGTGAAATGTTTTACCTGTTAATATATTATTTTTAAAGAAAAACTATACATCACTAATAATTTCGATTAATGATAGAAATTCCTTGGTATTTTGAGCATGTCTATCATTTTTAGCTTATTCTCTTATTGATTTTCTAGAACACATATACTATAGTTTTGGAAATAATACCATTTTCAGTCTACATTTAATATTCTTGGATTTCAAAGTGATCCACTCATAGATCATATCATCAAATGTTTTCCAATATCTGCTTTTAGGTCATGTACTATTAGATAAAGTAGATTTAATATTTTTTTGGGAGATACAAGTGAAATATTTAGCTATGATTGGATATAAAAAGTCACAAAGCATTATGAGGACAATTAATTTATTTTATTATCATTTTCATAGACATCATTTATTTTTCTCAGAGTTTTATCTACCTTATAACAACCTAATTCTATAATATTTAGATCTAAATTTCTATAACATTCTTCCCAAACTCCACCTATAATCTATCTTTTCCAAGATGTTTTACCTTAATAATATTTAATTATTCGACATATATAATATATATTTTATATATTTTACCATTTTATATCTTCATATTGATAAAATATTTATTTAGGGACAATATTTTCAATTAATGTTGAGTGTTTCTTTCAAAACACACTTCAATATCAACTTTCAGGATGTGTTCAACGTATGTTTCTTCACCATAATCCTCACTACTTGATCTATCATATTATATTTCACCGTGTTACATGAAGTTCATAAAATATTTCAGAATTTAGTTTTTATATTGACTACATTTAGTATAATAATCATTATCTTCCCTACTCGATAATATTCTTCTATTTATTCTAATAAATTTTCCCTATTTTCACTAGGATTCTTATTCCATATAGAAATTTTTTCCTATTTCATTATTTGATGTTTATATTCCTCCTCATAATCTTCATATCCCAAAAATGTATTCCTTGGGATATATGATATTATCTAGACATGATCAATGTATCACTGGGAGGGGATGGGGGTGAATCAGTGATTTATTTTTATTTAAATTTTTCTTTCTTTTAAAACAACCTTTACACTCTGTTAAGGCCTTATCTCATTTAAAAACAATCACACATCTATAGTAATACAAGTATTTATAAGGTTCACTTCACAATATGAGTAGTTATATCCTTGGTATGGTTTAGAAACAATCCAAAAAAAAAATCCACTGGAAAAAATACTTTTGTGTGGATAAAAAAAGTCATATTTAAACTTAAACCTCTGTAGAAATATGTTCAATACAATATTGAATGTGATTAATGTATCAAAAAATGATGTATACATGTTTTTACAGCATGTTAAAAAACATTCCCCAAATATATCAAAACATGTTACTATGATGCCTTGTCTCTTTTCACATATATAACCTTCAAAATAATTCTTCACTTTCCTACCAAGATGTTGGTAAGAACTTGTATAGAGTTTTTAATGATAACCAGTTCGATACTCTAGCCCAATTAATTATTCTAATTTCTCAATCTAGAAATATAGGTATGCTAGAATACTACTAAAAAATTCTAAACTAATTTTGCCTTAGTTTTGAAATCTTAGTCCTATTTCTTTGTCTCATAACCCAGTATGATATGAAAATAATCAAATAAATTCTTCATTAATATTATTATATTTAGAAAACAACCATCGAAATTATATTTTAAGAACTCATTATCACTAAAACATTATAACTTATCTCTCTTCATCCCCAAGTGAACAATTATCTTATCCATACAAAGTATGATGAACTCTCGTACTATTATTGGTGTGCTAGAAGTGGTTTTATTGGGAATATGAAACGTTATACATCATAAACAAATTTCGCAAGAACATAAATTCTTCTTCATTGAGAGGACTTATTTTAATTATTCATAACTTATCAACTCTTATTGATTCATCTTGAAACTTCTTGAATCTTCTCAGGGATTCATCTTACTTTTGACTTTCTGACTTTCTTTAGTCCAATTCCGATTTTCATTCTAATTTCCTCATTATGATAAGGACATATGTTTGATACAAAATTATTCATCACATTTATCTATACCAACTGATCATATTAAAAACATATGAATTCTAACAACAATCCGCAATACAAACTAAACAAAAGCTTCTCATTCCGATGATCCATAAAAACTGTTAAATATCGAGTTTGGAACTATTCTGCCAAAAACATTATTATAAAATTTCTAGACTTTGGTTTCCTTTATTTTTCTTGAAATATAATGTCATATTATAAATATGTGATAACCCCTTATAAATATTTTTATAACTACTTCAAAAAGTAATCCTTGTCCAATTTTCCTCAGTCCAATGTTCATGCCTCTAATGAATTCTAGTGTCAGATGACTTTTATCACTTCTAACCGACACTTGATGGATCGATCACCATTTAATTTGGATGGATCCATGTCACCTATAGTCTGATATGTCAGCACCAATTCCTGTATTATGAATCCTTATCAAATTGACTACATAAGTGTTCTTATTTAATTCTTAACCTAATTGTAAAATAATTAAATCTTGATGAAAATGGTTGACTATATTATTGATTGATCTCTAATCCCATTTTTTATCAGTCTCAAAAACATCTTCTTTTAAATTGGACTCATTAATATCCACTTACTAATCTTCTTAAACATAAATTTTTACCTCTAATTCTATTTTTTAACCATAACTATGTTTGAAGGGATAATGTTAGGATTACTCAAATAGATTGGAGGAACACCACATTTGATTAATTGGTATTATCAAGTTAAACTTCAGTAACTTCTTTCCTTTCCTAATTATGGTATAGAATACCTTATGGAATTTAAATAAATCATTAATATTAACATTTGAATCATGTGGATTGTTGGTGTAGATGAAAACCATCATCTTCTCACATTTCAAAAAGAAATTCACATACTGTCAACAAAAATGCATTTCGTGAACTCACATCGATTAAGATAGATCAAAAACCTTTTTATCCAAACATTATTCTTCCACAATGTCCTTATTGCATCATTAAATATTTATGAATTTGAGAACATTAGGATTGGCATAACATCGTCTGGCTTATAATATAAATTATAATGACTTCATATCCTTCCAGTGTCTTCTTTCATTCCAACCAAACCTCATAATGATTAGTAGCACTTATTCTCCCTATTTACCTTATAAGGGTTGAAACACAAGTTTCGCAGACATCGTATTATTTTTTAGAACTCTATGATCATAAAAAAATAATTATATTTCCATTACAGCATTTCAAACTCTAATATAACTCCTTATTATGATCAGAAGTTCCTTTCCTTCCCTAAGGATAGTCTGATACACCTTGTAATCTGCAAGACTTGTTCAACATAGAAAATAGGAACAAAAATATTTCTTAATAAAAAATCATCCACTTATGTGATTATGATTCAAATATTCATCCGTTTAGTCCAATAATCAAAACTTATTAAGTGAAGGGTCTTCATTTCTTGAAAACACAATACAATAGTTTCAACAAAAACTTATTTCTACTTACAAAAACTAATTCTTCCAACATGGTCCTAAAAGTCTCCCCCTTTGGATTTTGTATTCATCCAAGGTTCATAAATGGATTTTTTAATTTCATGTAATGGATCAATTTTAAGTAATTCAAAGCCTACATGATCTATGTCATTGTAGGAAATAATAATCATTGATAGAAAAACCATGATGTAAAAAAATAGTGACTCATAAAACATACTATTAATTTCTTAAAACCATTATTCATTTTTCCACTTAATTATAGAAACAATATTCATAGATTCACTCTGAAAGACTATTATAATTGGTCACACAATTTTATACTGAGTTCACAACATACCCACAACTCCCCCATCATACGTGCTTCCCTAAAAGGTATAAAACATATCAGTGGATAGATTTTTGAAAAAATTATCCCCTTGGAAACACTATCCAAACTCTAGATGTGAGAAGGGATAGAAACACATACCTAAACCTTGATGAGAAAGGGGGTATAAACCCATGTTAAAACTCATTTTGAAAAATTCTTCCTTCGATAATGGTTTTGTTAAAATGTCAGCAATTTGTTCCGATATAGTAAAAAATCCATCATTAATTAATTCATCTACACATGATCTTTGATGAAGTGGTATATTATTTCAATATGTTTTGAATGATAATATGTACTATATTTCTTGTAATATTTATGGTAATTTGATTATCACGATCCAATAGAAGTGTTAACTTTACCTCAACATGAAAGTTGTCAAACTGAGTCTTCATCAACATAAATTGGGTAAAAGCTTGATTGGAAGAAATATTCTCAGCTTCATCCATTATAAGACTTACCTAATTTGTTTCTTACTATGACAAATAACTCAAATTTTTCTTAGAAAGAAAACTCCACCAGATGTGAATATTCTATAATCAACATTTCTTTCCCAATCAACACCTAAATATCCAAAAAGTTATTACTTTTTGAGTGGTCAAATTAGATTTTGAAAATTTGTATGCCTTTGATATGTCTAATAATTCTTTTTATGGAAAATATATGTTATTATTTTGGATCAACTTATAATATTTCCCTTATGATCAAAGAATAAATAATGTCATGTCTTGTGGCATTCAAAAACAACAAACTTACCATCGACTTCTAAAACTCTTTAGAGTCAAGTTCATTTCCTTTTCTGTATTTATTCTGATTGGTTCCCCCTAAAAGAATTATGGTTTTTTTAAATTTTCATAAAAAATATATTAAAAGTTACTTATCATACTTTTCTGGGGAAATAAATTGGTGTTTCTTATTTTTTTGAAATTTGTAATCAAAGAAATTACTTCATTTCACCCAGTATAAAAAACTTGAACAACATTTTAATCTCTTTAGAAAATATTTCAAAAGTTCTTTCTTCCTTTCCATCAATGATAATGTCATAAAAATATACAATTTCATTGAGGGTAAATTCATAACTTTCTTTGATGAACCTATTAATATCAACCATTCCTTTCTTAAAAATCATCTTTATTAAGTTTGTATCTAATTTTGAGTACCATATCCTCAGATCTTGTTTTATCCCATAAAATTATTTCATCAATTTACAATCATAAATTACATCCATCCCCAAAAAAAGCCACATGGTTGTTCAATATTAACATCCTTATCAATATAACCCTTCAAAAATTCTAATTTCACATACATATTGAATTTTTTTTAACTTAGTTGTGCAGTAATAACATGAATTTTTTTAATTGTTTCTATCATTTCCGCTCAAGAAAATGTCTCATCAAAATCAATCCTTTCAATATGTGAGTATCCTTTTCACACTAACAATTATTTGTTTTTTTATCACATTACCATATTTATTCACCCTTTTCTAGAAGACCTTCTTTCTATAGATAAAAGTTTGTCACTTGGATTACGTATGAGTTAAAATTTATCATTATTTTTAATTTTATCTGAGTATTCATTCATAGTTTGAGTGTACAATGGATGCTCAAAAGATTCATTCACATATTTTTGATCCACTTATAAGTACAAATAAGTATGTGTGTTACCTTTTGATGTTATTCTTGTTTGAACCATTTTGATATTATTCCTTATCACTAGAAACAACTGAGTTCAATTCTTCTTCTAGAGACATATTATCATTTTTTACATCCTTATCAGAACTCATTACAAATATTCCTTCATCATGTTTAACTTCCTCAACACGTTGAGTTTATTTAACATCGTACTCATCTTTTTCAATAACTTTTACATCAAGATATTCAACTAATGTTTCTATATCTTTCTTAAAACATCTATATCCTCTTATTTATGGAGTATAGCTAAGAAAAATTTCATCTCCACCTCTCTACCCAAGATTTAAAAGGATTACACCTTTATTCTTTGTGGTTAATAGAATGCCACATGCACCTATAATTTTTAAAACATACTTTTTTTACATAAAATATTTCATATTGAATCATAACCGAACTTGTCCCATAGTTTGTATAATTTCAACAAAAAAATTATTTTTTCCATTCATCCACACAATTTAATTGAGGAGTATCTGGAGTAATGAAATCATATATAATTCCATGCTTCTCAAGACAACTTTCAATCAATTATTTTTTTTATTCACCACCATTTTATGTTCTGAACTTAATTATTGAATACTCACATTTTTTCTTAGATACCCTCATGAAAATTTTATTCAATTTTATAGCATCTATCTTATTCTTCATATAAATAAAACCAATAATGTGAGTAAATTCATCAACTAATGTACTGAAGCACATATCTTTATGAGTTGAGTTTTTTATTGTTGGCCCAATGATATCAAAAGGGATAAGTTTTTGGGGTTATTGTTGAAAAATGTAATGTTTCTTATGAACAATGTTTTTAATACTTCCCTTTTTAAAAATTGTGCAACACAAATATATTCTTCTTAACATATCAATAATTCCAAAAGCACTATATCTCTTTGATTACTCACCCATGATTCTATGTCAAATGTTTAATATCCTTTTATTCCATAACTGATTCTACTCTATCGTACACAAGTAAGATGAGGTTTGAACCTCACCAACATGGAACAAATTTTCTTTTTTATGTTAGACTCTTTAACAATCCTTACATCTTCTTATATATTCAAAATTAATCCATTAATTTAAAAATATAATTTTTTCCTTCATCATAATTTTGTGGAACATTTAGAATGTTGGGTTTCATCACATTGATTTCTTAGATTTAAATTTTTATTCCTCAATGATTGATGTTCCAAAACATTTGATATTGAAGGATTCATCATTTATAAATTTTAATATTCATTATTTAAAAAATTTCCCATTATTCAAGAACTTTTTTATTTTGTAATATGTGATGAACACACACTATCCATGATCCAAGGTAATTTACCATTTTTAGTTTTGAGAATGGATACTAAAATTTGATCTTTTTCTTTACCTTTTTCTTTCTTTTACAAACATCTTTAGAGAGTTGTTAATTTTATTTGTGACGGTAACAAAATAAGACAACATTTTTCAAAAACTATAGGTTCTTCAAATCTTTCAAATATAGTATCCAAATATTGGATTCTATTTTCAACATTCACACAAACCATAATAGGTTTCATCAAAACATTATTCTCAAGATTCTTCTTGTTAGAGGATTCGGTCCACCTAAAACATTTCCCTCATTAATTTTTGAAATAGTTGAAATATTTTTGATTAAACTGAAAAATAATATCTATGTGTATGAATCCACCACAATTCCCATAGTATCCATAAGAATAAAATTTCCGAATGTAACTTTCATACTTTCCATAGTTGTGAGCATGTTTCTCAAAAACCTTATTATCTCTATGATAAGAAATTAATTGATCACTAACATATATCCTATCAATTTAAATATTATTTTTCATATTAGAATTATTTCTAGACATATGAGATCCAAAATTATTTGAAAATTTTTTGGACTTAGTTTTTTTATAAACTTTGGACTTCTCCACCTTGTTGGTTTTGGCCATATAGAAATATTTCCTCATTTTCTTTTTCTCAGATACAATTTATATTTTTTATTTACTTTTTAATATAAATTTTGATCCATCTTCAGTTCATTAATTCCAAAAAAAATTCATCCAAACTCTTCATTGTTAACTCTTTCAATGAATGTACTATTCCTAGTATTCTTAGTATAATTTTTATATTCAGATTCAATATTTTTTTATCATCATTATTAGAAAAGAAAGTCCCACTTCTGATGTGTAGAATTTGTTAACCTTCCAATTGGAATATTATTTTTCCTTATCAGCGTGTTTCTTCAACTATATTCTCTTCTTTTTATCAACTTTACCAATGTTTTCCCCATTCTTCCTTCTGGGGAAACTTTTAGAAAAGTACCCAAAATCCCCATGTTTCAATCATATTATAGTAATTTTACATATATAATTTCTTTCACCTCTTTTCACATTTTTATAAAACAAGGATAAGTATTCATCAAAATTTTTAGATACCTAATTTTCAGAATTAGAATATCCAGCTTCTTCTTTTTGAAGAATCTACATTGGATTTTTTTGAATCGTTGAAATAAATTTCTCCACCAACGTTTGTTTTTCCCTTCATAACATTCTCCATACTCATTTGATAAGTGATGAGAGTATTATGAAAATCATATTGAGATAAGGTCTCTATAAATATATCATCTAATGAAGAGACTGTGGAATCAAAATTTTCAGAAAGAATGCTCAAATATTTTCAATATGAGTAATATATTAGAAATTTTCACTTGGAAATATAATATTGATAATAATACCATTGATTCTAGTAAATAAGTCACTAGTAGATTCATAATTACTTATTTTGAGTTCAAAATACTTCAACATCCCGATTTGTTGCTTTTATTTATTTAGTTTTTTATTTCCTTCATAAATGATTTTCCTCTTATCCAGGATAACATTTGTAGTTGAAAAACTCTCCACTCATAGAAAATAACTTTCTAAATGTTATGAGAGAAAATAATTCATATCTCATCCATCATTCTCAAGATTCTTCGTATAAAAATATATAAGAGGAAATTTTACATAAAGAATATGAAATACATATTTTTTAGCTTCATGAACATAATACCCAATAGATATAATATAAATCACCATTCTATCATTCTAGATACAATTGTCTTCCCATTAAATACTGGATTCCCTTTACGTTTGACTCAATTAAAATTATCTATAACAAATTCTCTATAAAAAACATTTACAAAGAGTAAATGGAGAGAACAATTTATATAATACCAATTGATATTACATAGACATGATTAATATATCATTGAGAGGGGGATGTACCTAATCAATGATATATTTTTCTTTTTATGTTTCCTTTCATTTGGAACAACTTTCACCTCAATTAAGGAGTTATAAATTTTATAAAAACAAAAAAATCACAAATCCTATAGAACACAAGTATTTTAACAGTTCACTACTCAAAAAAAGTATATACATCCTTGGAATAGTTTGGAAATATTTCAATACCAAACAATCCACTAGAAAACAATAATTTTGTGTGTATAAAACAATAAGATATAACCATAAATTTCTGTTGTTATATGTTCAATACATTAGTTCATTTCATTAATGTATCAAGAAATGATGTAATAAACGTTTTTGAAACAAGTTAATAAACTTTCAACAATTTCTTAAAAACATGTTACTATTATACCTTGTGAACATCCACTTATATATCCTTAAAAAAAATTCTTCACTTTCCTACCCACCAGCTAGTAAGAACTTCTCTAGAAATTATAATGATATTCATTCTGATACCGCAATCAAGAGAAGTTCTTATCCACTAGTCTAATTCATCAGTCAAATTTATCAATCTTGAAATATAATTCTTCTAGAATAATAATGAAACAATTATTAAATACTTATAACATAGTATGTAAATATCAATCTCATTCCAAGATCATATAACCCAGTTTAATCTGAAAATCACTAAATATGATCTTCCTACTTCTTCTTCAATTCGGAAAAGTTCGTTAAGAATTATTTTTTTGCAAAACCCTTCTCACTAAAACTTCATAACTTCTCTCTATTTTTCATCATGTGAACAAGAGTTTGATATTTTAGAAAGTACAATATACTATCCTCCATTTATTGGTGTAAATAAACAGGGTTATATAGGAATCTGAACAGTTTCCCACTTAACTAAATTTAATAAAAATTAAAATTATACTTCAGTTAGAATACATATTTGACTTCTTCAGTGCTTCCCAACACTTCTTGATTATTTTTTACCTTTTCTAATCCTCTCAAGAATTCATCCTTCTTCTAAATTTATAACTAATTTTTAATTATATTCTATTTATCATTATAATTTCAACATTATGATGAAGATATATTTTTAACAATAAATTCTTTATTACATTTCTCCATACCAACTGATCAGTTGTAATTTAGATGACTTGTCGTAATGATTCTTAGTGCTAATAGAAAACAAACTGCTCATTCTAATTCTCTATACCAACTATTAGACATAGAATTTTGAACCGTTCTCCCAAATAAATTATTGTTTATTCATTATAATTTGGTTTCATTTATTTTACTATAATCATCATCTTAAATTTTAAAAATATCAGCACCCATCAAAAAATATTTTACTTCTAATTCAAATAATTTTTTATACTTTTCATAAAACTAATGACCTTGTATTAAATGAAGTACAATTTATAATGAATTTTATTACTATCAGCATGTGCCTAATAGATCATTCATTATTTCATTCATATAGATCAATGTCACCTTTAGTAAGATAATTCTGAACCACATCATGTTGGATGACTCCTTATCCAATTGAAAACATATCATAGATCTTCTTTAATTCATGACCTAATTGGAAAATAGTACAATCCAAATGATAACAGTTGACTACACTATTGATTGATCTCTAATCCCATTTTTCATCAGTCTCAAAAACATTTACATTTTCATTAGTCTCAACAATATACACTTATTGATCTTCTTCAACATAAATTTTTACCTTCAAATCCATTTTTTAACCAACAATATTTTTGATAGATCGGTGCATGAATTACTCTGATGGATCGGTGGAACACTGCTTATGATCGACTAATATCTTCAACTTCAAATTCAACTTCTGCAACTTCATTCATTCCCTAATTAATGAAAAATAAAACAACCCCCATTCAACAACATATTTTATCAGAGTAATTAAATATTAAGTATTATTGGTCTGACTAAAAACTAGAATCCTTATCTTATCATGTTTCAAAAAAAAATTCATAGATTTTAAAGAAAAAGGAATCCGGTGATATCACAATGATGAGTAGAGATGGAAAACATTTTTCATGAAACATTATTCTTTCGCGAACACCATTTTTGTATCATGAATTATTCTTACCTTTGAGGAATTTAGGATCGGCGTAACATTTCTAGAAATACAATTGAATTTATTATGACTTTAAATCCTTCCAAAATATTCTTTGTTTCCAACCAAACCTCAAACCATTTTAAATCTCTTTTTCTCACCCTTTCCTTCGTAAGGCTAGAATCACATGTTTCCTAAAAAAATTATGATTCTTTAAAAATACGTTACCAGTAAAATTATAATCATATTTCCATAGGATCCATTCAAAACCCAATAAAACTCCTTATTATAATCATGAAATCATTTCTAAACCTAATGTGGTTCCATTAGAGCTTTTCACCTATAAGACTTATCTAACAAAAAAATAAAAACAAAGAAACTTTCTTAAGAAATATGGGTCCTCTTGAATGTCCTGATGGCCTTTATTTTTATTAAATTATAAAAATTTCCATTTTAATATTTTAACGGGAACCCTTATATGAACAATAGTCTTAGTGACATTATTGGACCTAATGGTCTAAAATGAATACATTACAGACTATGAATACTTGAAACCTCCCCTCCCTAGTGTCTTTAACATGATCACCTCTCCACCTTTGCATGGATGTTTGGATAGATGTACTATGTAGAGGTGCACATTCCTAGTAAAGATGAAAAATTCCGTACCCTCTAATTATTATAAATCTGTTATATCTTCTCAAGTGAATTCACATTTCTCTGAATCCTCTTCTAGGAACTGTTCCTTATAGAAATTGTTTGGTTTTCATCTACACATTAGGTGTCCCAAAGGCCATGCGGTGGATGGAAGTCCTTAAGGTTGCCCTAAATCCTTATTGACCCAAAGACCTGGGTGAGCTGAGGGCCTTAAGGACTCCACGACCAAACCATTGGCATGAAGGTGAATATTTCTGGCTGCTATAGTACCAAAAAAACATGCTACATTATCCCAGAATTATGCCTTCTCTTAGATTAGAACCTAGGTCTCATGGATTCCCTTAGAGAGTCCCCACCAACTGAGATGAGGCTCATGTGAAAGATGAAAAGGTGGGTCTGATTACCTGATTTTGGTAAAAATTTTCATCTCTTTAGTTTGACCATAGAAACATATAATGTGAAGGGATTTATTTTCATGACAAAAAATACAATTATTTCAACAAAAACTTCTTTTATCTTCCAAAAAAACTTCTTTCCAACATGTTCCCAACAAAAAATAGTATCACAGTTTCCAATTTTACAAAACATACAGAAATTGAGCGTATTTTTTTCATTTAAATTACTTTTATCCTTTTCAATGTTTTAAGAGATGAGGGACATTATTATATTATGTTCTTCACCATCGACCTTATTATCCTCTGATTCATGAAAGGAATTATCGTCATTCTATTTTATTTTGAGTCTGTTTAGATATTATAAATCTATTTCATCCTTGGATTCATTATCAAATATAGGATCCTTACTCCTCTCATAATTGATATGAGTGTTATGAAACTCATCCAACAACTAATATTATTTTTATTCATGGGAGGATGTATTTGGAATATATTTATTAAGGACATTCCGTATAGCCTTCATAACTATAGTTTAATCTTCCGAAGTATTACTAAACCCCCAATTGAGATGGAATATATCCTCCACCTTAGTGAAATGTTTTTCAATAGAATCATATTTAGTAATTTGGATGTCTTAAAATTTATCTCTATTTATTTATCACATTAATTCCATAACTATAAAATTACCCTCTTTCATGTTCTATTTATTATCCAATGTTTTATTTTCTAATTTGAGTCTCGCTACATTGGTTTATAATTTTTCAGATATGGAATTTAGAATTCCATTTCTTGATTTTTCATCTACTTTTTGATTATTCTTTTTAGTATATTTCAGGGGATCACCTCTAGCAAGAGGTAAAAAATCCACTTCCATAACATCATCGACTACGTAGCCTTGGGATAAAATATATAGAAACACTCTCATATGAGAAATTTATTTCAATGAAGTATTTGAACTACTAGGTTGCTAAAAATATTAAACATTGTAGAGAAATAGTGGAACTCTTGACTATTTATTTTGTAAATATACTTATGTTACACTTTAAGGTCATAATCTACTATTATTTTAAAACTCTCTCACCTAATATTCAGAAATAAGGAAATATGAAAAATACATAGGGATATTTTATAATGATGAAATCCAATAAGGAGAACTAAAAACGATCTTGTTTGGGTTCTTTAATACATATATTATATCCAAATTTTATATTTTAAGTGATAAAATTTGTTAAAAATTACAAAAAATGGTTGGGTAGGTATCATGAAATTTTTGACTGAAAAAAGAATTTTTAATACACTTATCACTATTTTCCATAATTTATTCTCCCATTGAATATTAAATTAATATTCATTAAATATAAAAATTTATCTACATTAATGAAAATATATCCATATTTGAAATACGGTTTTGATATAACAAAGAGGTGTAAAATTAATTTAATATTTGATAACATTCCTCCTTGTGATTTAAGACAGATCAATGTGTACATAGGAGCATGCACACAGACCATTCTATACTTACTTCTCATAAAAAAGAATCTATAAGATCAAACTGAAAGCTTAATTTTCTAAACAAATATGATGGATAAATAAAAGGAGTTGGATGATTTTATCCTCTTTGTAACTTTTCAATAAAAATTTTCTATAATATGGAAGACAATTAACTCTTTAATTTTCAATTTAAGATCACATTATTTTATTTATTTTTGTGAATTATGTCATCAAATAAATAATCAAATGACATTATTTCCATGTTCAATTTGTAAAATCACCATAATTCATTTATGTATGATATTTAATGGTCAACAACTTCATGAAAAATAATAGCATGATAAATATTATTGAATTTAAAATATTGGAATTTGAAATACCCTTGAATATTTCTCCATGATATCCTCATTAAATTATTTCTCAATCATCCAAGAATCTAGGTTGGAATCATGGATTTTTTCAAGTATAAAATGTTATTTATGATTTGAATTCTATCTAATAATCATTTTATTTCTCACTTTTTAGAATATTTTATTTTAGATATCATCTTTTTCACTAATTTCATAAAGTTATGGAACCCCAAGAATTTCCTTGTGTTCTCCGAGAGTAGAACTACCATTGTTAAATTTTAGGTAGTGGTGATTTCATAATGTTAAATGAACCTTTCAAATCTCAATGTAATGTTTTTTAATTTGAAATATTTTTGATCTCTATCCATATAATAATGTTAAAATAACCATCCATATTAATTGCGACCTTTAGGAAGTCACACATGAAGAATATGATGTTTGAATCTAAAATTTTGATTTTGAGAAAAGATCCCAATAAATTTAACTCATTTTCTATTTCTTTGGACTTTTAGAAATAATGATACTTATGAAGCTTATATTTAACCTATAAAGTGTTATATCAACCTTTTTGGGATTTAATTATAATTATAAATTAAATTTATAGACTTTAAATTTTTTTTTATCTCTGAAATAAAAATTATGAAAATTAAAAATGAACCTTACAGTATTTTTACCTTTTAAAATTCACCACATCAAGAATATTCTTGAATTGTTATAACTCAACTCAAATAATTTGAAATCCTTATCTAAGTAATAAAATAAACTCTCTGTATTTATAAATTACACTCTAGTTATTCCCACATTCATGGTTGGAAGTAACTAAAATTGATAACAATTATACCAGGTACTTCACAGACTACCTGATACACTTGGATATTCATTTTAAGGGTGATATATGCCATGGTTTCATACCCTAAAACCATAAAATGAAAGTACAATTCATTCATACTTCAACTGGATTTTTCTAAAAATTGGTAGAATATTCCCCCCTAAAATTTTTAAGAACAATAATTTTTATCAAATACATAATGTTTAAAATCAACACTTGTTTTATAGTCTCACCATCAATCCTAATAGAAAATTGAACCGTTTTCATGGACTCTGCTCCAAATATATTATACCATAAGTGTAATATCAGGTCAAATAACTCATATCATTACCATTAAATAGAAAATGGAAATTTAGAGTCTTATAATGAAATTTTAATTCAATATTCAGTACTAAAAAACATGCCTTTAATAGCACTATTATTTATTAGTGTTAGAATCAAATGATGATAAATGGCATATTTATCATAGCTAAATAAAGCACTGATAAATTTAACATTTTATTAGCGCCTTTTTTATTTTAGAAATGATAAAGGAAACCTTTATCAATGCTTTATTTTTAGTGAGGATAAAGTGTATCTTTTATCAGTGCTTTATATTTATCAATGATAAAGGGTATCCTTTATCAATCCATTATTTTTTTCACTGGTAAAGGTTATGCTTTATTAATGATTTATGTTTAGAGTTTCTCAATATTTCTGCCATCAACACATTTTTAACATTGATAAATAGATATAATTAAATAAATAATAAATAAAAAATGTTTTTATTGAAAACAATATTATAAATTTTAATAATTAAACAATGTTTGATAAAAATGAATTGATTAATTATACATTTTTATATATTAAACATTTTATTAATTACATAATTATAATAATTAAAAATATTTAATCGTATGAATTAAATATATTGATATATATTAATGAATATAAATATTAGTTATATATTAAAAAATATCTATGCACTTTACATTCAAGTTAGATATTTTTATTGAAGAATGGTATATAATTAAAAATTAACCTGAATTAAAAATATTGACTAATTTCACAGTACTCGATATATAATTGAATGTCGTTTGATTTTTTTAATTTAATAGAGATCAAATGTGTGGTATATTGATTTCATATATGCGTAATTAATGCATTTTTATTTACAATAAGCACACACACAGAACTTATCCAATTTTCCAATGTTGTTAAATTATACCTATATTCTAAATTTATTCAATTTCACTCATTTTGTACATATATGCATGTACTCAAAATTAAATAATCCTTAATAATGTTAAAATTATATTTTCCAAAACACAATTATTAATAAATTGTTTTATAAATTTACATTGATTATAATTATGAAATTATATATATATAATTATAAATAAATAAATTTTTATTAAAAAGTATTTATATAATTATAAATAAATAAATATATATATTTGAATAATTATTAAATTTTTATTAAGTTTACTTAAATAATGAATATATTCACTATATTTATATTTATATATATTTATTAAATATACGTATCTAAAATTATATAAATATATGTAACGATATAAATGATTTTTTTTAAAAATATTTCTATAATTATAAATATATATTTATAAAATAATAATAAATGTATTTCAAAAGGAATATATTTTCTATATATATCTATATTATGTATTTATAAATATTTACCAAATTTTTATTTATAATTATAATTTTAAACCTTTTAAAGGTATATTAGTAATATACGTAGTTAAAAGAATCATTACCAGCACTTTTTTTTGTACTAATTAACATTAGGATTTATCAGTTCTTTTTAACCATAGATAAGAGTGTCCCCATCTATTTTGGAAACCCTAAAAATTTATAATCCTGATGCAATATAGAAACATTCTGTTGAATCCACCTACTACCATAACTCCTCAGAGAATCGAAGGATGAATTACACCACTCGACAACCTCTGCACATCTCATCTAACTTCTGAAGAGGGTCTTGGATTTTGTTCAACCTAGAAAGGTAGGCCTTTTAATTTTCTTTTTTATACTTTTGGTATCATATTTGATTTATTATTTTTCGATTTGTTTATGATCCTTTTTTATGATCTGTTTTTTACAATTTGATTGTGAGTCATTGTTTAAGGTACAATTTGAGGTATGTTGTTTTTATTGAATATCGACGTGTAATCCGGTTTTTATATCTGATGTTGATCCTTGGATTTATTCATTTTTATATTACAGTAATTTTTTATATCTTCATAATAAATAAAATTTTCATATATGTATAAGTCCAATGGCTTAAACATTTCATAATCTTGAGATAAGTCAAGAATTCACATTGAGGATCTTTTCAGGTTTAGAGTTTTAGAGAACTAGGCCCTAACTATTACATTACAACTAAAAAATTACAATGTAGACACTTATACTCTATCCAAAATTTTTCAGAATAATTAAAATCATTAAATAAAACAGTATTTATTTTCATGATATAAATATTTTTGAATACGTCCATTATCTTACCCTTCCTTATACCCCGGGAAAAAATTCCAAAAACTTGGGAAGAGCATAAAAAGCTCAGTAAGGTTTATAAAATAAAAAACGAAAACATTAGTCCATCAATACATAAAAATCAATGAAATCATACTTGTTAATCATAAAACATATTCTCTTTATCATACCTCTTGAAATCATATGATTTAATAATGACACATAGAAATCTTAAGTCATAAAGGTAACTTTTGGCATCCACAACATACTTACATTGTAGGATTCGCACCTACGTAGGGGGTTACGTTTGGAATACCTATCACAGTATATTCCTTAAATCTATTAGGAGAAACATTAATTTTCACCTCTATCATATTACACAATGCATTAGAGATTTATCTTGGGCACACCCACCATATGATTATCACAGAACCACCAATTTACGTAAACAATACCCAAGAACCGTAACATAATCATAACACACAAAGGAAAGATAACATTTCCTCATTGTAATCACAAGAAAACTAATAAAGATATTGACATAATCAATCGATTATCAAAAACATTATCAATAATGAAAATACATAAAAAGGGAATATTTTATTTATTTTTCTTTTAAAACCACTACGAGTTGAAGAGGAATCCAAATATCAAATAATTCTTGCGGAGGGATAAAAGTCATTTTCACTACGTAGGATAAAAAGAAACATTACTTTTGTCATTTAGTAAAAATATTCACATAAAAAATATTCCCTTTGAATGAATGTAAAAGTAAAAGGGTTTTATTATACACCATATAAAATAATGAGGTGTATATTATCAAAGTATTCCATAATGAAAAGAGATTGAGACGAAGTCCCTTATAAAGATCAAGTTTTTAAATAAAATTGATTGATTATGCGTATTCTCTATAAGTACACATAATGAGTGTATAAATACAAGATAGGATATCAGAAGTTATATCTTACATAATAATAGTACTACATAATCAAGGAGTATAATTTTAACCCAAATAATTGAAAATGGGTTGAGATGTAACCTTACGAAAATTCGGTAGCCTAATGACGTCACTTAAAAATTCAGAAAATGAGTTAATGTGAGAGAAAATTGTCTGTCATCACATGGAAATAAAATGTAAAAAAATAAGGATATAAAATAACATATCCCAAAATAATTAAATGTAAATTAAATTACATAATATAAAATAAGTATTTGACTAAAAGAGGAGGGTGAAAGGTTCTGTTACCTTATGTCTGTCTTGTCCTGTTCGTTCTTTATCTCCATGAATAATAAACTTAAGTTAATTATACTTGAATCAGAACCTTTTATCAAGATTATTTGTCATTTTATATCACATATTACCCTTATATAACAATCATATAAATTTTCATGGTCATATCGGACTTTTTGTCGATGTTCGGTACTTGAGTCAAAAATGAACTTGTTATAATTACAAATTGTCCATGTGGTCAAAAGTCCATTATCTCAAGAACTGTATTCCTAATTTAAATATCATATATGTCAAGTATATATTAATTTTTATCCATTATGTATATATTTTATAATAGTCCATTACATTTGGATATACGAAAATGAAACGCACCGTTCATGGAGACGGTAATCCATACGTACGCATGAACGCGACTTTCATTTCTTTTTCATTTTAATGGAATTAAAATAAATGATAAATAAGTATATTATAATTTATTCATAATATCTATGTTATATATTATACATATTTTCATTAATTTTATCCTTTATACATTCCATGTATATCAGGAAGGAGTCATATCACTTTGAGGGGGATGTAGTTCACACTTCGTGAAATGAAATTATCATATTTATACAACATGGAAATCATAGAGGCATGATATAAATCATAAATAAAGAATAATGAGATAAAATAAATATATTATATATCACATTTCATTTCAGTGTCATCATAATGGCCCCATGAGATGTTGGAGGAGATAATTGAACAATCACTGTTTTGTGAGGTAGTAGTTCCCCATCCACAAAAAGAGTATGTTCTTATCTATTAGATGGAGGTGTGTGGAAGTGTAGTTAGAATAATTCTCATAAAAAATCCTAGTATATTTGAGATAATTTTGTTGTTACAAAATAATTCAATAAAGTGAGTTTAGAGGGTTTTAGAGGGAAAATAAATGGAAGAATCTTGAGAGAAGACATTACCGTAAATCGGGTAACTCCTTTTCATTTAAGTTGAAAGGCCTTATTGAATTTCCTTATACACAAGTTAATGATTTTAGGAGGAAAATAGATATGTTGGAAGCTTATTTGGTCAAAATATGGATGATTCAAGGGGACTTGAGAGGTGCGGGTAAGGGTTAGAGGTGGTGGCCTTTTATAAGAGGGAGGAGGGGTACTTTAGGAATGTCTTGAAAGATTATTTTATTTTAAACTAAATTTCGATTTTAAAAGGACCAAAACGAATTTAATATGAAGATAATATGATTATTGTTCCAAATACTTTCAACCAAGAGGTTTTAGAATAGTTTTGGTTTCAAATTTATCCTTTTCTTTTAGCTTTAACCCTTTGGATACTAATTTGACGGTTACCATGTCTTCTTGTATAATCATACTATATGGTTAATATAGTTACCATAAAATTCCAATTGTACCTCAAGTACTTAATTAACGAAATAGGAAGCATTATATAAGTCATTGATACGAAATTTAGGTTTTTAGTACAATTATATCATTTAATAAAATAATATATATTTTAAAAACTAATTTATGTCAATTTTTTACTATCCATATCATGAATTTTTTAGAAATCCATAAAAACATGGTTATTTCTAAAAAACATCATTAATTAAAATATAGAAAGTCATAATAATCCCAAAAATTCATGTATGAAATAAAAAGTTTCAAAATATATATAATTTAATATTTATAATCTCATTTATTTAAATCATTCATGAATAAGGTAATCACTACATCATCATTGTGTCCAAAGAAAATTTATTTATTTGATGTCTAAAAATTATAAATTAAATACAGTTATGTATGAAATATTTTTAGATTTATAATTAATATTTATAGGTGAGGATATAACTTACATAACCTCATATAAATTTTTTTTCACAAAAAGATATATTTTTAGATTATATTTTCCTCAACATTAAATTAAAAGTAATTAAATTTCATTTTCACACACAAGTAGCTCCATGGGGTCCTAAAATCAACCCACAAATGACCATGGTTAGAAATATCTCATAAAATTGTGTTAGGACATGTGTTTGTGTAATTTAATATTATTATAATATTTTTTACCCTTTTTTACAAGATATATCCTTTAACCATGATAAATAAAATATTTACTTAAGTTACTATTCATAATGTCTAAAAATAAAAGTTATCTATCTACACAATTTTTACCTCATGATTACAAATATGGAATCTATTTTTCCAAATTCAAAATATATAATTTTCAGAAATTAATTTAAAATTAATTTCTGTTGTCAAAATAAAAAAGCATGTTTTTAAGAAGTAAAAACTATCAAAAGATTGACATGTGTTTATGTCCAATTTAAGAGTGAAATTACTTCCAATGACAAAAATAGTATTAAATGGTAAAAATATAATATAATTACACTTTAAAGAAAATTAAAATGATTATCAAATCATATATGTAAATTAGATGATAAGACAGTTTTGACTTAAAATGTAGTATTTTCACTGATCATTAAAAAACGATCATTATCAGAAAATACCAAAACTTCACCCAATGTAAATTTTGTTGTCATACTTATAAGGAATTTTATTATGTTATAAAATAGAATATATAAAAATGAAAAAAACTATATTTAAAAAGGTTTCACCATCACAGGTTTTTAATTGACCTTTTAAAGAATAATAAAGTATTTTATGCTTAAAATCAGATTAATTATTATTTTAAGACTCCATAATTTATTTGATAAGTGTAAAGAAATTTAATAATCATGTTTTAGTTTGTTCTATTAATTACCTCAATAAAAATACTAGGTTTTAACTATTATTTAAAATAATAATATTATAATAATATTATTTTTTGGTATAACTCAACGTTGGGGGCAACATGAAATTTCAAAGAAACCTATTGTTGTGGGTTGTGTACACTATCCGAAAAATTTTCCTATTTAAAATGGAATTAATATATTAGTCATAAATATAAATGGATTAAAAGTTTATTATTCTATAAATATCTTGGATGTTATATCCTTCCCCCCTTGTGGAAATTTTGTCCTCGCAATTTTAAAATTGGGCTTGGGAAACATCATTGAAAGTCCCACATCAAAAAAGGAGTCAATAAAAATATCAATTTAAAAGTATAAAAGATAAGTACAAAGGTAAACCAAGAAAAAAAAACAGGATTCCATAAAAAGATGGATATGTAGGAGAAACTAAGTGTCTAGTTCTTATAGAGAGTTATAAAAAACACGATCTGGAGAAAGTTAACCACTAGAAAACTACAAACATGCGATAGGATAAACAGTCTTTGATTCCCCAGTAAAAAAAGTAAATGACCAAATTTTCTGTTTTAGGATACCTTTCATAAATTTGGTAAATTTATTTTTGATATTTACTAAGAAAATTAAGAAATATACTTAAAATTCAAGTAGAGTTTCATCCATTAATATGTTTCTACTAAAAACACAATTTTCTCCAAAATATGACTATTCAAGATGACTTGGTAAAACATTAAGTGAAAGAATCAACTTTTAGAGATTAATATGATCGAAAAATTATTAACCATATATTTCCCCTATCTTTAGACATTATCCAAAACCAAAAATTTAGTACAATATTAGATAATCCCTAAAAAGGATAATCTTTTATAAAAAAGAAATACTACTCTTAATCTCCAGAATATAAAAAACAATGCCCAAACATCAACAAAGACCATTACATACTCAATTTTCCTAATATTTTTTTAAAATAATACAAACTATGTTTGAAAAAAAATCAGAAGGATTTGATCACACAATATTCCACAAAAATCTTATCATTTATCTCCAAATAAAATCAGATACTCTTAAAGTCTCGTATTGAAAATTAATTAACCTAATCATATATTTTCTATGATAGGTTGATCATTTCCACAAATAAACCCAATCTATATATGTCCACAATAAAATCATAGATTTTTCCAAAATAAAATTCCACCATTACTCCTCAATTGAAAACCCAAAGTATTCTAATTTCCTTAGGCATATAGTTTTCCCAAAAGAGAAAACATATTCTTAAATAACCTTTATCAATTAATCACAAAATCATTTTCTTGTAATAAAGATACCCATTTGAAGAAACATAAGTTCCAAAAATCAACTTATTCTTGATAATTAACATCATTTAACCAAAAAGAATAAGTCATACTAACCAGGGACTTCACGTAGGCGAGTGGTAGGTGATGCACCCTTATTGTCATTCAGTTGTGGGTTCTATTCCTATAGATTTACCGGATGTGACGGGTTTTCACCCATCTCATGTGTTTTTCTATTTCTAAAACCATATCATTTTGTAGCATTCTAAAAAATAAGATAATTTTATAAAAAATAACCATAAACTATTTTATCCTCAAAGGTTATCTAATACCATTAATTTTTCATCCCAAAATGTAATAACCATTTATTACCTCCAAAAAGATCAAATGAACCCCTAAAATTATCCATTATGTCTACATAAGAAATGATAATTCTTTCTTGAATAAAAGTTTCACACATCAAACATTATGTTTACACATATTAGAAAAATTATTCCAAAGTGGTCCCATCCTCAGAAGAGCATTAATAATTTTAAACAATTCATTATCATATAATCGACCATAAATCATAAATCCCCTTTATGTTGACTTTTTACTCATTATTATTTCTTCATAATCAATTAAATATGAATTTTGACCTTATTTCTTAATACAACATTCATATAGAACCAATATTATCATTATTTATAAATATAAATCCAAAAATGATTAATTATTTATGGACAAAAAAATAAATCATTTATTGAATCTAGATATCATGATCTTTAGGATGTTCCCTTTATCTGTCATCATGTTGTCATACTTTCAAAAAGTAACCGTTCACTCCTCTTCTGTAAATACACTTTTCAATAGAATTTCAAAAGTTGAGATCTTGAAATCATATGAAATCATTCCATGACCCATAAAATTGTTTTAGAAATGAGTAGGTGTGGGATAGATCAATATATTTCGTGTAGATGATTTGAATACTTAAGAACATTCCAAAATCATTCAAATAAGATTTTCTCGTAATATTGATGATAAAATCATTAGGAAGGGATAAAAAGGCTGTGCAGGATCTCTTTACTTCAATCATGAAAAATGAACCTTAATATTCTAAAAACAATCAACACGTAAACATGAAACAAAAAATTATAATTAAAAAAATAATCCTCTATAGGTTTAAGATAACATAAAAACTATCATATTAATCTAATCCATCATCCTACGAATATCTCCACTATTTAATTTTTTATCAAAACAAAATATTTTACCATAACCCTCCAAAAGTTTCCATATGATTATAACCATCTTAGTTATATGGGATTATTTACCTACAAACATATAACACCCTAACATATAAAGTTATCTAAACCGACCTATGATATCAACTTTTAGGCCTCATCCTTAAAAATTACATAATCATGAGTTATTTCATGAATTCACATTGAGGATCTTTTCAGGTTAAGAGTTTTAAAGAATTAGGTTGTAACTATTACATTACATCTCAAAAATTACAAAGTAGACACTTCTACTCTATACAATTTTTTCTCAATAATAAAAGTCCATAAATAAAACAATATTTTATTTCATGATATAAATATTATTCATTATTTCATTTCTCTTACCCTCCATATACCCTATGAGAAACATTTCAAAAAAATTGAATGAGCATAAAAATCTCAGTAAGGGTTATAAAATAATGAAAGAAAACATTAGTCCATCAATAAAAACAAATCAATGATATCATACTTATCAATCATAATACCTATTATCTTTAACATAAATCATGTAATCATAAGATTAATGATTAAAATATAGAAATCGTAAATCATAAAGGTAACTTTTGTCATCTATGGCATACTTACACTATAGCTTTCACATCTCCATAGGTGGTTACATTTGGAATACCCATCATGGTATATTCCCTAAATCTCATAGGATAAATATTAACTTGTACCACCATAAAATTACCCAATAAATTAGAGATCTCTCTTAGTCTCACCCGCCATCAATTTGTCATGGAACCACCTGTATACGTAAACAATTCCCAAGACCCATAACATAATCCCAACACTTAAAAGGAAAGATAACATTTCCACATGGAAATCACAAGATATAATTTCAAGATATTGAAATAATCAATCCATTATAAAAACTATTTTCAATACTAAAATATATGAAAAGTGTATATTGTTTTTATTTTCTTTTTAAAAACACTATGACTTGAAGAGGATTCCAAATGTCAAATAATGCTTGCGGTGGCATAAAATTCATTTTCACGACGTACATTAAATAGAAACATTCCTTTTGTCATTTAGTAAAATGTTTTGTAGAAAAAAGATTACCTTTGAATGACAGATAAATTCAAAGGGTTTTATTATACACAGTATAAAATAAGGATGTGTTTATTATCAAAATATGCCTCAATGAACGGATATTGAGATGAAGTCCCTTACAAAGATCATTTTTTAAATAAAATAGATCAATTTTGTCTATTCACTATAAGTACACATAAAGAAAGTATAAATAAAATATAGGATATCAATTGTTATATCAAATATAATCATAAAACGACATAATCATGGAATAGAAGTTTAACCCAAAGAAATGAAATTAGGTTGATAAGTTCCCTTATGAAAATTCGGTAGCCTAATCGTCTTAGTTAAAAATTCATAAAACGAGTTGATGAGAGAGAAAAGTGTCTCTCATAACATGGGAATAAAATTACATAAATAACAATATAAAATATCTTATATATAAAAAGTAAAATTTAAATTTAAATAATAACAAAGAATTGGTTTTTGAAAAAAGACGAGGGTGAGAGGTTCCCTTACATTGTCTTTGACTTGTCTTGTTTGTTCATTATCTCCCTAAATAAAAAAAATAATTCTACATGATTCAAACCATTTTTAAATTTTATTATTCCTTTTATATCACTTAATACCATGATATAATAATTATATAATTATTCATGGTCATATCTATCTTTTTTTCGATGTTCGGTACTTGAGTGAAAAATGAACTTGTTATAGTTACCAATTGTCTATGTGGTCAAAATTATATTACATCCTGAATTGGAATCATTATTTAAATATCACATATCTATTCAGTATATATGTATTTAGATCCGATATATATGTATTTTATAATTTTACATAACATTTAGATATAATAAAATGAAATTCACCGTTTATGGAGACGGTAAGTCGTGCGTACACATGAACACTACCTTTATTTCCTTTTCATTTTTAAAAGAATGAAAACTAAATGATAAATAGGTATATAATAATTATATTATAATATTTTTATTATATCTCATACATATTTTCATTTATTACATCCTTTATAAGTTCCATGTATAGCATGAACGAGTCATATCACTTTAAGGGGGCAGTAGTCCGCATTTCCTCGAATGAAATTATCGTATTTATACAACATGAAAATAATAAAAGTATATTTTAAATGATAGTTACAGAATTAATGAGATAACCTAAATATAATATATAAAATGTTTAATTTCTGTTCCATCATAATTTCCACCATGAGAGGCGGAATGAGAAAATTGATCAATCATCGTTTCGTGGGGAAGTAGTTCGTCGTCCACAGAAACAGTATGTTTGTATCTATTAGATGGAGGTGTGTGGAATTGTAGTTTGAATACTTATCATAAAAACATACTATTATATTTATGATAATATTGTTTTTATAAAATAATGGAATAAAGAGAGTTAAGGGGTTAGAGAAGGAAAATAAATAGAAGAAGCATGAGAGAAGATATTACCTAAAACCGGGTAACTCCTTTTGATTTAACATAATAGGCCTTATTCAATTGCCTTATACCCAAGGTATGGATTATAGGAGAAAGATATGGATGTTGGGAGATTATTTTGGCAGAGAGTGGATGATCCAAGGGGGATTTAGAGGTATGAGTAAGGTTTAGAGGTGGTGGCCTTTTATAAGAGGGAGGAGGGGTACTTTAAGAATTTCTTGAAAGATTAGCTTGTTATAAACTGAATTTCAATTTCAAAAAGACCAAAACTCATTTAATTAGATGATAAGATGAAGATTGTTCTAAATCCTCTCAAAAAAAATGTTTGAGACATGCTTGGGATTCAAATTTAACCTTATCTTTTATCTTTAACCCTTAGTTAACTAATTTTACTCTTACCATGTCTTCTTTTTTATTCATACTATATGGTTAATATAGATACCATGAAATTATAATCCAACCTCAAGTGGTTCATTAATGTCATTTTAAACATTATCTATGTCATTTAGAAGAATCGTAGATTTCTAGGATTGTTGTATAAATTAATAAAATAGTATTTGTTTTAAAAACTCGTTTATGTATATTTTTTACTATTCATATCATGAATTTTTTAAAAATCCATAATAACTTGATTATTTCTCAAATAAATCATTTATTGAATGTTAAAAAGTATCAATCATCCCTAAATTTTTTGTATCAGATAAAATGTTTAAAAATAAATTTCTTTTAATATTTATAATATTATTTATTTAAATCATTCATTAATTAGGTAATAACTTCATCATCATTGTGGCATAAATAAATTTATTTATTTGAAGTATAAAATTTATAAATAAAATACCATGATGTAGGAAGTATTTTTTTCATTCAAATGAATATTTACAGTTGAAGATATAAATTATATAACCCCACATAATAACTATTTTACCAAAATATATATGTTTAGATTATATTTTCCATAGCTTTAAATTAAATGAAATTAAACAGTACCAAAAAACTGGGTTTCCACAGCACCACCCTATATCATCACTAAAAAAAGCATTGATAAAGGGGACATGTTGATCAGTTTTTTTAGTAGCGCTGATAAAGGGGGGGATTTGTCAATCTTTTTCCTAGCACTAAAAAAATATATATTAAAAAAATATTTCTTCATGAAAAATAATATATTGATATATATATTTATATTGATATATAAATATTTTTATATTGATATAAATATAATATATATTTTTTAAATATGTTTTAGATAAATTTAAATAGACCATTACATTTAATATATATGAAATTTATTGAAAATGGATTTAATATATTTAAAAAATACTACTAATTAATTATTTGATAATTATCATTGACTAATTATCATTTAATAACAATTTGAAGAAACAAAAAATCAATTTTTTTTTTAAAATATCTAAAATAAGTTGAAAACGTAACTCAAACTTCAAATGGCCATACCTTTTGATTTGGGTGTTCGTTTGAGCTCTATAACATATAAAATAAAATCTTGCGTTGAGATCTACATGTTAATGACCAAAGGGAACCTTATTTCACATTTTTAAGGCCATAAAAGAACAAAATTCCTCTTAAAATGAGTTTTTAGTTAGTATACCCTGATGTTTTAACAGTCAAAAAACTATAACTTCTGATCTGGATGTCCATTAGGATTGTAACACATATCACATAGAAGATCATTTCATGTTCTTCAATTTTTATTGTTGTGGAGTTGGAAGAGACTTCTGGATTAGATGTTACGGCAGTTTTAACATTATATGTATTTTTTAAATACACATATATATGTATTTATTTGTAAATATATATGTGTGTGTGTCTATGTCCTTGTGTGTGTGTGTTGTATATATGTGATATGTATGTATTTATTTATTTATAAACATGCATAAAAAATAGATTATAAATCTATTTAATACTAACCTTATACATATATATTAATATACAAATAAATATACAAATACAAAATTAAAACTAAATATATATATATATATAAAGATATAAATATATATTAATATAGGAAGATATATATATATATATATATTTATGAATAATATATATATATTAATACAACTAAATATATTGATATTAATTTGAATCTACATTAATATTCAAAAAAATATAACTATATATATATAAATAGATATATCATTAAATAGTGGAAAAAAACTAAATGGCTTAGTGGTAAAGGTTCAGGTTCACAAGTGGGGAGCTCTCAGGTTCGAGTTCTGGTGGAAGCAAGGGCACGCAGGTGCAACTGGGAGGGGGTTGTGCGGGCAGGGGCAGTGTGCCATGAGAGGGAGGGGGATCTACTTAGCACAGATGGCGGGGGGGGGGGGGGGGGGGGTCAAGTGCTGTTAAAATATCCCCATCACAATATATATTTTTAATTTTCTATAATTTTTTTACTTATATCAGCACTGAAAAAAACACTAATAAAAGGGCTCTTTTATGAGGGCTACAAAAAGCACGGATAAATGACCTTTTGATTAGGTCTTTTTGTAGCACTGATAATAGACTCCTCATATGAGCACAGATAAAAGGGGCCTTCATCAGTGATTTTTGAAGTGTAGATTAAATGGACCCCCTCTATGTCTTCGCCTCAATTAAGAGCACTTTTGTAGCGCTGTTAATGCCCTTTTTAGCACTAATAAAGGCCTTATTTGCAGTAGTGAAATGTTGTTTTCTAACACAAGTGGCTCCATGGGGTCCAAAAACCAACACAAGGAAACCCATGGCCAGACATATCTCATCTTATAGGGTTGGGAAATGTGTTAGGGTAATTTAATACTATTATAATATTTTTGTTTTACCCTTATTTAACAGATTTATCATTTAACCATGGTAAATAAAATATTTAATAAATATACTATTCATAATGTATAAAAATAAAAGTTACCTATTTAAACAATTTGGACCTCCTAATTAAAAATATGAATTCTATTTTTCCATATTGAAAACACAGAATTGGTTGAAATTAATTTAAAATTAATTCTAGTTGTCAAAACCAAAAAGTGTGTTTTTAAGAAGTAAAAACTACCAAAAGATTGACAAGTTTTTATGTCAAATTTTATAGTGAAATTACTTCCAATGACCTAAATTTTATTAAATGGTAAAAATATAATCCAATTATACTTTAAAAACAATTAAAAGGACAATATAATCATATAAATAAATTATATTTAAAGACAATTTTGACTTAAAATTGAGTATTCTTCAGTATTCATTAAAAAATGAATTTTATCAGAAAAATAACAAAATTTCACCCAATGTAAATTTTTATGTCCCACATATAATCAATTATATTATTTTTTCATATAGAACATATAAATGTGACAAAAAAATATATTTAAAAAGGGTTCACCATCAAAAGGTGGTGATTGACCTTTTAATGAATATTAATATATTTCATTCTCAAAACAAGATTCATTCTTATTTTAAGCCTCTAAAATTTATTTGATAAGTGTAAAGATATTTAATAATGATATTGTAGTTTGTTTTTTTCATTACCTAAAATACAATTGATAAGAATTAACTATCATTTTCGATAATAATATTATATTATTATTATTTTTTGGTATAACTCAATGTTGTGTGCAACGTAAGATTTCAAAGAAACCTTTTGTTACATGTTGAGTACACTATCAGCCAAATTGTCCTCTTTAAAACATAATTATTATCTTCATAAAAAATATTAACCGATATGAAAATGTATTATTCTATAAATACCTAGGTCATTACAATATGTGTAAAAATGTGTAAAAATTTTCATTTATATTCTTGTTTATTAACTACTGATTTGAGGTACATTGGTGGTTAACTAATGATTATATATATTTTGACACCTTTCATGGACGCCTAAATGGACATGCAGCTTCAGATGCTATTTTGCAGGAACCAAGTTAGTGGAGTGATGTATGTTCCTCTCTTGGTTATATGTATCATAGGATCTGGTTCTGCCTATAATTATCTATGGTCCTTAGTTTTCTTATGGAGAAAATTCAAAGGGGTCGTCCCCAGTTAAGAACATGAGGTTTTATGACATCAAGCCTTCAATTTTTCAATCATTATAGTGCAAATAGTTCACATTATGTTTGAATATCAGGTTATATCTCTTTTACCAGAAAATCATGCAAAGGTGGAGAGCTACTATCAAGATGCAGATGCTGGGGAGGGGTAGATCCTTGTAGATAGTCTGGTTGAATTCCCTAAGACCTTTGGGTCATGTATTCTCCTAAGCCTACGGACCATGTAATATCTGAGCCTATGGGCCTTGTAAGGGTTCCCCCTCATCCCTTGAAAGGAGGGTTATCAAAAATCAATAAAAAATGAAGGCATTCGGGCCATTCAGGCTCAAGTTATAACTATTTTATATTTCATATAGTTTATAAGTGAGTGAGTTTTTATACTGTTGTGACATTCATGTGTGTCTATATAGCTCTTTCAACATTTATTTCCATAGTTTATGTCTAACAGGTTTTCCTATATTGGTTAATGATTATTCTGGGTCTCCATGTCCATTGACCCTAAGGGTCATGTTAGAATTTTTTTCGACCTCTGGAACTAATTGATTCTATTTGGGGGGAGGGGGACCTCCCATTTATGGTTTTTACATCCAATGTTCAAACCATTCTTTAGTGATTTTGAGGTGTGTTATAGGACAAAAGTTTATCTGACCTGGTGTGGTTTGGGTAATTTAGGCTAGGGTCATTACACTATCCGTCTTCCAATTTACACCTATATAGTTTAGTGATAATATAACTTTTTATCTATATTTATGTAATATCCCAGGTAAATAAAGAATAAATAATTTTCATATTTATTAATATTTACGAATTAAATATTAATTTTATTTTAAAGGGGTTTCCATGTTCGATAGCGTACCCTATACGCAACGATGAGTTTCTTTGAAACTTACGTAGCAGACTAGTAATAAAATAATATTATTTTAAATGTTAGTTAACAATTAGCCGTTGTACTGGCGGGAATGGATATAAATAACTAAAATATGATTAGATATGTTTTTAAATGTTTATACATTTACCCAATAAAAGATAAAGGCTTAAAATACGGAAAGAGTTCAATTTTAGGGCATATATACTCTAATTTTCACTAAAGGTTCACTTATCACCTTTTAATGGTGAACCGTCATTAAATATAGTTTTGATCACTCTTATACTTTATTTTGGACCAAATATAACCCTTCTTTAGAATCGGGACATCAAAATTTACTTTGTGTAAATTTTTGGTACCTTTCTGATGAAGTTCATTTTTTTATGAATAGTGTAAAATGTTGTATTTTAATTCAAAACCTCTTTTTAATATAAATTATTTATATGATTAGATTATTATTTTTATTGGTTTTAAAGTGAAATTAGAAAATATTTTTACCAGTTAATCCAATGGTGGTCATTGGAATCAATTTCACTTTGAAATAGGACTTAAACTAGTGTCAATCTTTTGATACTTATTGTTTCACAAAAACACGCTATTTGTCATGACAGCGGGAATTAATTATTAAATTAATTAATTTGAATTATATGTTTTGAATTTTGTAAAATGGACTTCATTTTTGAATTCGTAATATCGAATATAGCTTAGGGTGAATTTTTGGTAATTTTCTGAAAAACTTCAATTTTTGATGAATAGTGAAACCACTAAGTGGTAATCAAGCAAACTGATTTTTCAGTTAAATGAAAGTTTACCACTAATGTGTATTGAATTTTGAAAATCCGACATACATGGTTGTCACTAAGAAGTAAAATGTGGTTCAATGAGATTAAAATAATTTTTGGTGAATAGTAACTTATTAAGTTTTTAATCGCGATTAGAGGTAATTAGTGTAATTTAATGTAAAAATGATATTATAAAAATGTGAAAACACCATGACACATGTCCTACACATATTGGGTGAGTCATGGCCGACCAAGAAAAGCCATGGGCCAACTTGGGGACCCCATGGATCCACTTTAGTTGGAAAATAACATTAATATATTTTTATTTAATGTTAAAGTGAAAATGACACTAACATAATGTTTTTTACTAATATAATTTTTGAGTGGGGTTATACAAGTCAAATTTTTGATTATAAATAGTCATTGGAATGCTATAAAGATTTACTACATCATAGTATTTTTTTATAATTTTTAGACATTAAATAAATTAAATTATATATGACATAATAATGATGCAGTGATGACATCATTATTTGACGATTTAAAGAAAATGGAATGATAATGAAAAATCTAAAACCTACACATGTCAAAAACCAATTGGATGAGTGGATTTCGAACCCTTATCACCTTATCCACGAATTATATCAATGTGGAACCTTTTAAAACCGAAACAAATTTTCAAATAAAGTAATATTTCTTTACTTTCTAAAAGTGCCCCTCCTCTCCTCTTATAAAAGGCCCCCACCTCTACCCCATTTCACACACTTCTCAAGCCTTTGGCTCGGCCAACCCCTGCCCATTTACTCTCTCCACATCCCTCTACTCATCCTAGAGGATTCCCTTTGGGCATAATCCTTTCATAGGAAGCCTTTAGGCTCAAATCAAAAGGGAGTTACACTTTTAAAGGTAATTCATTCTCTCTTGTTCATTTGTTTTATTTTGCTTCTCCAACCCTCTAAACTGTTTTTATTTACTTCTTTTGTAACAACACCAGTATCTTCAATATACTAGGATATTTTTATAATATTTATTTGAGCTACACTATCACACAACTACATTAAATGGTTAAAGAACATACGGTTTCCGTGGATGGCGAAATTCTGCCTCCCGAAACGATGATTGTTCAATACTCATTTAACACCTTCAAGGGTGGCCATTATGATGTCACTATTTTTATATATGATATATAATATGTTTATGTTTTCTTTAAGCTTCTCTATTTTTCATTTTTGGCATACCTTTATGGTTTCCATTATTGGTAAACACGATATCTTCATTTAAGGAAGTGCGGACTACCGCCCCCTAAAAGTGATGTGATTCGTTAATGCCATATGTGGGACGTGTAAAGGATGGATTTAAAGTTATTATATATGATGTTATACTGGAATTATAATATACCTATATATCATTATTATTTCTTTCCATTAAAGTATGAGATAGAAATGAAAGTAGTGTTCATGCGTACGTACGGCTTACCGTCTCCATGAATGGTGCATTTCATTTCTTATCCCCAAATGTAATGTACTATTAAAATTACATGTATATAATGTATATATATAATTAATGATATATCTAAATGATGAATATAGTTCTGGAATTAAAATATACATACCTCTAATTTAGTTTTAATTCCACTAATATGACAAAGAAATGAAAGTAGCGTTCATGCGTACGTACGGCTTACCGTCTCCATGAACGGTGCATTTCATTTCTTACCTCTAAATGATTATGTAATATTATAAATACATGTAAATGCTGGATATATATGATATATATGATATCCAAATCAGGAATTTCATTCTGGATATAAATAACTTTTGACCACATGAACAACATGTAATTGTAAGAAGTCAACTTTCGACTTAAGAACCAAATATTGACAAAACAAACATTATTAACTTAAATGGTTAAATAATGTTTATAACATGGAAATAAGTGATATAAAAAGAATAATGAACTTTAAAAAGGTTCTTAATCAAGTATAAATTAACTCAAGTTTATTATTCAGGACGTTAAAGAACGATCGAGTCAAGTCGGACCCAAGGTAAGGGACTTCATCTCAATCTCCTTTCATTGAGGCATATTTCATTTTATACACAAATTTCTTTTATACGGTGTATAAACTCCTTTGACTTTTACTTTTATACAAAAGGAATCTTTTTCTACGAAGCGTTTCACTAAACGACAAAAAGGAATGTTTTTTTAACGTACGCGGTGACAACGACCTTTTCCGCCGCCGCGAGTATTATTTGATCTTTGGATTTCTCAACAAGCCGTAATGTTTTTAGAATAAAAAAAATACCATATACTCTTTTATGTCTTTTGGTATTGAAAATGGTTTTGAAAAAGGATTCCATTATGTCAATATATTTATGATATATTGTGATTGAAATGTGGAAATGTTATCATTCCTTTATATTGGTTTTATGTTTTATGATTTTATACTGGTACTTGGACATTTTAACGGGTGGTTATGTTATAAACCATATGACGGGTGGTGCCGTGAATACCAGGACGGGTGGTTACGTTATAACCTCCAATGCATTGGGTATGGAAGTCGGCCGTATGGCTATTCCATTAAGTATGTATGGAAATTGGCCGTATGGCTATTCCATTAAGTGATATGTGTGGAAGTCAACCGTATGGTTATTCCACTTAAGTATGTTTATGTCCCAAGTTACCTTTATATATATTCTATGTGTTCTTTATATGGGTTTTATGGTAATCCTTTGGTTACAAAAAAGTAAGTAATGATACTTTATTCAGTGAAGATTTTTTTTACTACTTCATGAAGGTGAAGGTATTACTTTGATATAGTATACATGGTTTACTTGATGTTTGAAAAAATAACAGTTTTCATTTTTTTTGTATCCCTTACTGAGCTTTTTATGCTCACCCCAAGTTTTTCGAAATGTTTTTCACAGGACTTAAAGTGGAATAAGGTCAAGGATGGGATCAAGGGAATTTCATGATATCTAAAACCTGGAATCTAGACATCTTTCTTTTTAAGAGTTTTTATTTTATGGAGACTTAGTAGAAGTGTCTACTTTGTAATCATTTAAGATGTAATAGTTATGTTCTAATTCTCTAAAACTCTAAACTTGAAAAGATCCTCAATGTGAATTATTCATTTAATTCAATATTAAGTAAGGTTTAAGGCTGGGGCCTTATAGTTGGTATCAAAGGATGGTTTAGACAACTTTAGGAGTTAGAAAAGTGTTAAATTATAATATGATTGAAATGATATAGCATTTATGGATTACCATGTTGCTTCGCCTAAGATATTTCTGTGTTCAGAATGGTTTTCCGCAGAGGAAACAAACAGCTATGTTGGGACGACATCAGGAGAAAGATAACCTTCCAAATCAGAAACCTGAGATGGTCGGAATCGGAACTAAACAGTTTGTTGCAGTGATGGCCCAGTTGACTCAGGCTATAAATGGTGGCGGTATCCATGCACGAGATCAGCCAGATCAACCGCAGAGGAACATGTCAGTGGTGGAACATTTCATGAGGCAACATCCCCCATCATTCAGAGGATCATCTGACCCTGTGCAAGCTGAAGGGTGGATTAAAGCACTGGAGAAGATTTTTGATGGCATGGGGTGTTCAGAACATCAAAAGGTTAGTCTTGCTGTTTACCGTTTTGAAGGTGAAGCTGATCAGTGGTGGTCGATGGTGAAAAATATAAGGGATAGTGATGAGGTTGAGGATCTTCACTGGGACGAATTCAAAGGTATGTTTCATGAGAAATATTTTCCTAAGGTGGTTCGTCTTAGGATGGAAAAACAGTTCCTAGATTTGAGACAGGAGGATGATTCAGTGGCTGCTTATGAAGAAAAGTTCACTCGATGGGCAAGGTATGCTCCAAACTTCATACGAGATCTTGATAGTAAAATAAACCGTTTTTACTCAGGGTTAATTCCAAAGTATCGAAGGGCTTTAGCTTCTCGTGAGTTCAAAGGTTATGAAAAACTTGTTCGATGTGTGGAGAAGGTGGAAATGGAGTTTTCCTATGATCAAGTGTTCTATGACAAACAACAGAATGAGAGGTCTAGTTGGCAGGCAAAGGGGAAGAATTCATTAAAGAAGCATGGAGGTAAGAAAACCCAATATCCATCCTGTGAGAAGTGTGGTAAAATGCATCCTGGAGAATGTTTATCCAAGTCTGGTAAGTGCTTTCGGTGTGGTATGTCTGGTCATATTGCTCGTAACTGTAAGGAAGATGATCAAGCCGGAAATGAAAAGCCAACGGTAAGATGTTTTAAGTGTAATGAAATGGGCCATTATACAAACGAGTGTCCAACGAAGAACTCAACTGGGGGAATGCAGCTAGACTACAAGCAGAAAGGGGTGGTAAAATCATTTGCAACAACTTCAGCAGATGTTGGGCCATCGAATGAAGTGGTATCAGCTCCAGGGAGCTCAGTATTTTTCGAAGATTGACTTGAGGTCGGGGTACCATCAGTTGAAAGTAAAAGAAGCAGACGTTCCGAAGACCGCGTTCCGTACTAGATATGGCCATTATGAATTTGTAGTTATGCCTTTTGGGTTAACCAATGCACCTTCTGTATTCATGGACCTTATGAATAAAATTTTCCATGAGTTCTTGGATAAGTTTGTGTTTGTGTTTTGTGAAGAGGTTATGTGTGCCTTGTGATTCACAGTTGAAGAATGAGTTGTTATGTGAGGATCATAGTTCCCTGTTTTCAGTTCATCCTTGAAATACTAAGATGTACAGAGATCTGCGGGAGTATTACTGGTGGGATGGAATGAAAAGAGACATTGCTGATTTTACTGTGAAGTGTTTGACATGTCAACAGGTTAAAGAAGAGCGGCAGGGATGCTTCAGCCTTTACCAGTGCCAGAGTGGAAATGGGAAAACAAATCCATGGACTTTGTTGTGGGATTACCGAGGACATCTCGAGGTAATAATGCAATCTAGGTTATTGTTGATCTCTTGACCAAATCTACTCATTTCCTTTCTATACGAGATACTTTCTCTCTTGATCAACTTCCCCGTTTGTATCTTAAAGAGACAGTCAGGTTACATGGAGTTCCTCTCTCAATTGTATCGGACCGTGATCCCAGGTTCACATCTAACTTTTGGAAAGGCCTTCAGAAGTCGTTGGGTACTGAATTAAATTTTAGTACAGCTTTTCATCCTCAATCAGATGGTCAGTCAGAACGAAGAATTCAGACCTTGGAGGATATGCTACGAGCTTGTTCGATGAATTATCAGGGAAGTTGGGAGCAACATCTTTCTTTGGTTGAGTTTTCTTATAATAACAGCTTTCATTACAGTATACAGATGGCACTATTTGAGGCATTATATGGGAAGCGGTGTCGAACTCCAACTTTCTGGGATGAAGTGGGTGGAAGGAAGTTGATGGGACCAGAATTGGTAGAAGAGATGGCCGAAAAAGTTCAGCAGATTCAGAAACACATGAGAACAGCTCAGAGCAGGCAGAAGAGTTATGAGGATAACCGGAGGAAGGATCTATCTTTCGAGGTAGGTGTTCATGTTTTTCTCAGGGTTTCTCCTTGGAAAAGTGTGATGAGATTTGGTAAGAAAGGAAAGTTGAGTCCAAGGTTAATTGGACCATACGAAATTATGGAAAGAGTTGGATCAGTTGCATACCGAGTGGCTTTACTTCCGAGTTTATCTCAGGTACACAATGTTTTTCACGTTTCGATGTTGAGAAAGTATATGCCAGATCCATCTCATGTTTTGAGCCCAGAGGTAGTTCAGCTGGAAGAGAACCTATCTTATGAGGAACAACCGGTCCAGATTCTTGACCACAGGAAGCAAGTGTTACGGAATAAGGTGATTCATCAGGTAAAGGTTTTTTGGAAAACCATGTGATTGAAGAGGCAACGTGGGAATCTGAAAATGCTATGACAGATAAATACCCCCACTTATTTTGATAAGTAAATAAATTGTGGGGCCGCAATTTTCTAAAGGGGGGAAGGATGTAACATCCCAGGTAAATAAAGAATAAAGAATTTTCATATTTATTAATATTTATGAATTAAATATTAATTTTATTTTAAAGGGGTTGCTATGTTCGATAGCGTACCCGATACGCAACGATGAGTTTCTTTGAATCTTACATAGCACACTAGTAATAAAATAATATTATTTTAAATGTTAGTTAACAAGTAGCCGTTGTACTGGTGGGAATGGATAGAAATAACTAAAATATGATTATATATGTTTTTAAATGTTTATACATTTACCCAATAAAAGATAAAGGCTTAAAATACGGAAAGAGTTCAATTTTAGGGCATATATACTCTAATTTTCACTAAAGGCTCACTTATCACCTTTTAATGGTGAACCGTCGTTAAATATAGTTTTGATCACTATTATAATTTATTTTGGACCAAATATAACTCTTCTTTAGAACCGGGACATCAAAATTTACTTTGTGTAAATTTTTGGTACCTTTCTAATAAAGTTCATTTTTTTATGAATAGTGTAAAATGTTGTATTTTAATTCAAAACCTCTTTTTAATATAAATTATTTATATGATTAGATTATTATTTTAATTGGTTTTAAAGTGAAATTAGAAAATATTTTTACCAGTTAATCCAATGGTGGTCATTGGAATCAATTTCACTTTGAAATCGGACTTAAACTAGTGTCAATCTTTTGATACTTATTGTTTCACAAAAACACGCTATTTGTCATGACAACGGGAATTAATTATTAAATTAATTAATTTGACTTATTTGTTTTGAATTTTGTAAAATGGACTTCATTTTTGAATTCGGAATATCAAATATAGCTTAGGGTGAATTTTTGGTAATTTTCTGAAAAACTTCAATTTTTGATGAATAGTGAAACCACTAAGTGGTAATCAAGCAAACTGATTTTTCAGTTAAATGAAAGTTTACCACTAATGTGTATTGAATTTTGAAAATCCGACATACATGGTTTTAATTAAGAAGTAAAATGTGGTTCAATGAGATTAAAATAATTTTTTGGTGAATAGTAACTTATTAAGTTTTTAATCGCGATTAGAGGTAATTAGTGTAATTTAATGTAAAAATGATATTATAAAACTGTGAAAACACCATGACACTTGTCCTACACCTATTGGGTGAGTCATGGCCGACCAAGAAAATCCATGGGCCAACTTGGGGACCCCATGGAGCCACTTTAGTTGGAAAATGACATTAATATATATTTATTTAATGTTAAAGTGAAAATGACACTAACATAAATTGTTTTACTAAAATAATTTTTGAGTGGGGTTATACAAGTACAAATTTTGATTATAAATAGTCATTGGAAATATTAAAAGATTTCCTACATCATTGTATTTTTTTTATAATTTTTAGACATTACATAAATTAAATTATATATGACATAATAATGATGCAGCGATGACATCATTATTTGACGATTTAAATAAAATGGAAAGATAATGAAAAATATAAAACCTACACATGTCCAAAACCAATTGGATTAGTGGATTTAGAACCCTTATCACCTTATCCACGAATTATATCAATGTGGGACCTTTTAAAACCGAAACACATTTTCAAATAAAGTAATATTTCTTTACTTTCTAAAAGTGCCCCTCCTCTCCTCTTATAAAAGGCCCCCACCTCTACCCCATTTCACACACTTCTCAAGCCTTTGGATCGGCCAACCCCTGCCCATTTACTCTCTCCAAATCCCTCTCCTCATCCTAGAGGATTCTCTTTGGGAAGAATCCTTTCAAAGGAATCCTTTAGGCTCAAATCAAAAGGGAGTTACACTTTTAAAGTTAATTCATTCTCTCTTGTTCATTTGTTTTATTTTGCTTCTCCAACCCTCTAAACTCTTTTTATTTACTTATTTTGTAACAAAACCAGTATCTTCAATATACTAGGATATTTTTATAATATTTATTTGAGCTACACTCTCACACAACTACATCAAATGGTTAAAGAACATACGGTTTCCGTGGATGGCGAAATTCTGCCTCCCGAAACGATGATTGTTCAATACTCATTTAACACCTTCAAGGGTGGACATTATGATGTCACTATTTTTATATATGATATATAATATGTTTATGTTTTCTTTAAGCTTATGTATTTTTCATTTTTGTCATACCTTTATGGTTTCCATTATGGGTAAACACGATATCTTCATTTAAGGAAGTGCGGACTACCGCCCCCTAAAAGTGATGTGATTCGTTAATGCCATATGTGGGACGTGTAAAGGATGGATTTAAAGTTATTATATATGATGTTATACTGGAATTATAATATACCTATATATAATTAATATTAATTTCCATTAAAGTATGAGATAGAAATGAAAGTAGCGTTCATGCGTACGTACGGCTTACCGTCTCCATGAACGGTGCATTTCATTTCTTATCCCCAAATGTAATGTACTATTAAAATTACATGTATATAATGTATATATATAATTAATGATATATCTAAATGATGAATATAGTTCTGGAATTAAAATATACATACCTCTCATTTAGTTTTAATTCCACTAATATGAAAAAGAAATGAAAGCAGCGTTCATGCGTACGTACGGCTTACCGTCTCCATGAACGGTGCATTTCATTTCTTACCTCTAAATGATTATGTAATATTATAAATACATGTACATGCTGGATATATATGATATATATGATATCCAAATCAGGAATGTAATTCTGGATATAAAGAACTTTTGACCACATGAACAACATGTAATTGTAAGAAGTCAACTTTCGACTTAAGAACCAAATATTGACAAAACAAACATTATTAACTTAAATGGTTACAAAATGTTTATAACATGGAAATAAGTGATATAAAAATAATAATGAACTTTAAAAAGGTTCTTAATCAAGTATAAATTAACTCTAGTTTATTATTCAGGACGTTAAAGAATGATCGAGTCAAGTCGGACCCAAGGTAAGGGACTTCGTCTCAATCTCCTTTCATTGAGGCATATTTCGTTTTATACACAACTTTCTTTTATACGGTGTATAAACTCCTTTGACTTTTACTTTTATACAAAAGGAATATTTTTCTACGAAGCGTTTTACTAAACGACAAAAAGGAATGTTTTTTTTAACGTACGCGGTGACAACGACCTTTTCCGCCTCCACGAGTATTATTTGATCTTCGGCTTTCTCAACAAGCCGTAATGTTTTTAGAATAAAATAAATACCATATACTCTTTTATGTATTTTGGTATTGAAAATGGTTTTGAAAAAGGATTCTATTATGTCAATATATTTATGATATATTGTGATTGAAATGGGGAAATGTTATCATTCCTTTATATTGGTTTTATGTTGTATGATTTTATACTGGTACTTGGACATTTTAACGGGTGGTTACGTTATAAACCATATGACGGGTGGTGCCGTGAATACTAGGACTGGCGGTTACGTTATAACCTCCAATGCATTGGGTATGGAAGTCGGCCGTATGGCTATTCCATTAAGTATGTATGGAAATTGGCCGTATGGCTATTCCATTAAGTGATATGTGTGGAAGTCAACCATATGGTTATTCCACTTAAGTATGTTTATGTCCCAAGTTACCTTTATATATATTCTATGTGTTCTTTATATGGGTTTTATGGTAATCCTTTGGTTACAAAAAGGTAAGTAATGATACTTTATTCAGTGAAGATTTTTTTTTACTACTTCATGAAGGTGAAGGTATTACTTTGATATAGTATACATGGTTTACTTGATGTTTGAAAAAAATAACAGTTTTCATTTTTTTTTGTATCCCTTACTGAGCTTTTTATGCTCACCCCAAGTTTTTCGAAATGTTTTTCACAGGACTTAAAGTGGAATAAGGTCAAGGATGGGATCAAGGGAATTTCATGCTATCTAAAACATGGAATCTAGACATCTTTCTTTTTAAGAGTTTTTATTTTATGGAGACTTAGTAGAAGTGTCTAATTTGTAATCTTTTAAGATGTAATAGTTATGTTCTAATTCTCTAAAACTCTACACCTGAAAAGATCCCCAATGTGAATTATTCATTTAATTCAATATTAAGTAAGGTTTAAGGCTGGGGCCTTATAATTTACCTCCAAATATTTTTTCGAATTCCAACAACCCTGATTATGGGATTTGGAATATCTAGGCACTCAGATATTCTAGTAGAAATGATCCATATTTCCCTTATAATAATTTTTTAACTTTCACATTTTATAATGAGTATATTATGTGTATTTATTTATATACCTTTTAAAATTAGTCATTAATGAACCCAACATGATGGATATGAACCGAAAATGGATACACACTAATTTTTAGGAAAATGAATGTGAATATGGTGTTAAATAGTTCATCAATTTTTTGAGAGAGAATGTAGATGACCATTTTAAAATCCTCTATCAACATTTACGTAGTTGTTATTCAATAAAAATTTTTCCAAAAGAGTTGGTAGAACATTTTCTTGTCAAGGAATAGATCAAAGTTATAAATGTTGGGCTAAACATGGTGAAAAACTGAATGTGGATATGGATTGGGATGACAATGTTGTTTAAGAATCAATTGATATGAATACTTTTGTAAAAGGTGATGGAGATCACATGGTAGAAATGACAACAGAAATTGAAGATGAGCATCATTATTGTCCAATGTCTTTTGAAGAGTTAAACAGTTATCCCTAGAAACCATTGTAAACTGGTTGTAATAAATAAACAAAATTTTCATCTATATTAATGTTTTATAATTTGAAATATGGAAAAAGATGGAGTGGCACCGGCTTTATAGAACTACTTGGTCTTCTAAAAGATATGCTACCAGAAGAAAATGAACTACCTTCATGAACATATGATGCTAAACTAATATTACATTCAATGGAAATGTTATCTAAAAAAATAAATGGTTTTCCAAATGATTTCATATTGTTTCTCATGAACTAATAATCAACCATCAAATGACCTAAGTGTGGCGTTGATCAATACAAGAAAAATGAATCAAGTCCTTAGAAAATTTTATGGTATTTTCCTATCATTCCATGGTTTAGAAGACTATATATATGTGATGAAACATCTAGGTAGTTAACATGGCATAAAAACACTAGATTTATTATTGGAACCTATGTCATCGTACAGGTTCTAATCTATGGAGGAAAATTGATTACATGTTTCTTGAATTTGGAGTTGTGCTGAGAAACATTCTTCTTCTTGCTTTATCTACATATGGAATAAATCCTTTAAATATATAGAGTAGGACTCATAGTATATGGCCAGTTATGTTGGTAAATTATAACTTTCCACCATTGTTATGTAAGATGTGAAAATACATTACGTTGTCATTCTTTATCTCTTGACCAAATCAACTCTATAATGATATTTATTTCTATTTGGATCCATTGATCAAATATGTGAAATTGAGATGGGATATATATGTGTTACAATGTATTATGCTCATAAAAAAGAAGAATTAAAATTGAGGTCCATGTTGTTCATAATGATAAATGAATTCTGCGCTTATAGATATTTATCAGGCTATATAATTGAAGGCATATTGGGGCACCCTGGTTGTGAAAAATGAACACAATCAATTTTGTTGAAACATTTCTCAAATACTATGTTTTTTAATATCAATTTTTTTACTTCGATGACATAAATACTGATCCAGGGCAACGTCATTTGATGGGAATATCAAACAAGGTACAACACCATCTACAACAATGAGTGATCAAGTATACAAATAATTAAATATTACTGATATTCTTTTCGGTAAATTAAAAAATAAACAATAAAAAATCAGGTTGAATAAAGATATTTATTTTCACTTAATTAATATATTGGAATTTTTGGAATGTTAGAAATTTTCTTGATGTCATGAATATAGAAAAAATCAATTTGATAGTGTTATTGGAACATTACATAAATGTTCCTAGAAAAATGAATAAGGGAATCAAGGCTGGGTTATAATTAATTTAAACGGGGATGAGGAATGTTTTGGAAATACTAAAGGGTAAAAGGTGGAATTTTCTTCTTACATTAACTTACAACCTATCCCAAAAAATATAATTTCTATTTTCCCCTTTTCTTACGAGTGTAAAACTTCCATAGGGGTATTCATAAAATATCAAGAATATCATGCCTTTGATTAATTTGAAGTTACAAAGAATAAAATCACACGACTGTCATGTTTTGATGCAAGACATAATGAATTTTTCTTTCCATTGAATTCTTCCTCAATATGTATGACATATATTTACAAGACTCTAAATATTTTTCAAATCCATATACAGTAATGTTGTTTTCCTAATGACGTTTTCGATCATGAATAATGAGATTTCAGTCATATTATGTGAATTAGAAATGTTATTACCACCATCATTCTTTTATATAATAGTCTACCTGATGGTTAACTTGGTCAGATAGGTTAAACTATATGGTCCTGTCCATTACAGATCGATGTGCCCCATTGAATAGTATATAAAGACTTTGAAAGGGTATGTCAAGAATCAAAGTCAGTAAGAAGGTTATATTGTAGAACTATATGTTGTTGAAGAAGATATTAAATTCTATACTTATTACCAATTAAATGTGGAAAACACCAGCCTCACAATGTATTGTCACAATGAACACCTTATGGACGAAGGGATTTTCGGAAGAGATGTTGTCATAATTACCTTGATAGAAAAGAAGAAACCACATCATTAAATATTATATAATAGTGAATATGTTGATCCATACATTAAATCCAACAATTAAATTCAGGAGATTTGAATCCATAAATGGATGAAAGATGAATATAATATACACATAATAAAAAATTTATAGGATGGTTCAGAGATCAAATTTATAATGAGTTATCTGAAAATATAAATTCAATTTTTTCAATGACTTTAATGGATTTCTAGAGGACTGAATGAAAATTTAATATCTTACATTGGGTTTATAATCAATGGTAATAAATTATATATAAAATAATATTACAACTCTATTATGATGAAAAATAGTGGTGTTATGGATATGGTTGAAGAGATGCACATATCTAGTTCCAAGGATAGAAATCCAATTTACGCAAATATGCTCTATTTTGGAATTATCAAACAGATATACGATTTGGATTACACAACATTCCAAGAGACAAATTTTCATTTTTAATGGGTTGAAAATATCAATGGAGTGAAAGTTGATGAATTGGGCTTTATGAAGGTAAACTTCAATGTATAAGGGGAAAAGGTGGGCTTCTTATAATGGCATCACAAGTACTGAAAGTATTTTATGTCTCTAATCTGCTAAAATTGAATTTGTTGATTTAACTCCTGGAGACTAAAAAAATTATTGAGTTAGATTAAAGTTCAATCAAGGATGACAATTTCTTGGGAAATCAAAATTAGTTCATGCTGGTCCCAATGTGGAAAATTTCTTGTACGTTAGAGGGGACACAAAATTGGGGATTTAGATTCTCAAAAGAGGAATCAAATCCTTAAAACATTTAAAAAGAGTTAGATGATAAGGTTAAATTTATTTTTAATATATTATGTTTTACCTCATAATATTATATTTTATTCACTTCATTAACATAATCTAAATTAAATGTTTGAATAATAATGTTGAAAATGTATTCTTCACAAGATGAAGTTACCAATCCCTCAGAAGAACAAACTACAATTAAGGAAACCCTTTGTATAGATGCCAAGGTAATTCTATGATATACTTTCCCTATTTTATAAAAAATTTATCTAATGGAACATTGATTTAATTTTTTTTATTCCTTAAAGAGTTCAGTTATTTTAGAATATTTATGTTCATGTGTCATGCCTTTGCAAGAATGATGATCCAAGAATCCTGTAAACAAGGATCAAACCTAGGATTATTGACCCAAAATAGATGTTATTATATCCAGAATAAGAAAAAAAGATCCATATAACCTTATATCGATGAAGATATATCACGGGAGATCTAGATCGGGTTAAAGAAACTAATTGTGAGGAGATTAAAGGGTGTTCCTCTAGCTTCAAATCACAATTGGGAGGGTTATAAGGGGGAATAAATACTCCTTGGGAGATATAAGGTTGGGATAAGAAAATATTGGTTGATGGAATTCCATATGGGACAAAAAAATAAGTTTTAGGAAATTTTAACAAAAATTCAGATCTCTTAAAATCTTATACGTAGGGTTTCACAGGAAGACACGCATGGTTAGAACAAACTGTGAAGACTGCCCATGTGTCTATTTTAAATGATCCACATGTTTTCAAGTAATAAGGAACATGGATTGAATAACTATGTGCCAATATTGATAAAACCTCTATATTGGGTTTCCCATCCTTCTCTGATAGTGTTCATAGTTTGGGAAAATCCTATGCTAATTGTTCACTAGACAAAAATTTTCTAAAATTTTTAAATTTTAAACTCGAAAACCTTAAATGAAATTGAACCAATTATTAGTAAATATAATGGTTTCATAATACCTTAAAATGGTAATGGTATGTTTCAACTATGAATTTGCCTAATATTAATGTTGGTGAAAATGAAGACCATTTGAATGAGAAAAACTCAATGTATGAAGTGGAATAAAACTTTTGAGGAAGATAATAAGTACACATGTGATAAGAAGATTTTAGAAGGAAAACAGAAGAATATCATTGAGTAAGAAAGTTAAATCTGACTCTACATGAACTAATTATTTAGAAGATGAAAGTTCATAAATCTTTATAACCTTTCATGCAAATGTTGATTAAAATTAGGATACTTCAAATGGTGTAAAAGAAGAATGAGGTGAAGAGAATTACAGAGAATATCATGTTTTATTAGAACATGTAGCATGTCTTGAGAAAAATAAAAAACTCAATAAATAAATTCTTTTAATGAGAAATAAAGTGTAATATATAATGATGGAATGAAATATGTCCTTAATTAAGAAAAAGAGTATATCCATGAGATCATAAATCCTAAAACAAAAGTTTAAAAAAAGGGAAGCTGGTCCAAGTTCTTAGATAAAAACATACAGTTAATGAATATGATGTTAGTAGAACCCAAGTAACAATTATTGAGGTTGAGAGTAACATAATAAAGATAAATTAATATTTCAATAAGGATTAATAGTTAAAATATAAATAATTTAAATCTATAGATAAATATCACTCCAAGAATCTGCTAAAATCTTCACTCACTAAATTTAAATGTGAAACTAATTTGACAAAAAATACATTAGTTAATTTTTTTTGGAAAACAATGATTTAAAAAGGATATAAAAAATATATCTCATAAAATTTTTTTTAGAAAAAACTCTATAATAATACTTCCCCACACTCATAGGAAACCAAAATAATAATATGATATGAGCCTCGAAAAACCAATAACAAAGAAATATCACATTCTATAAAAGAACAAGATTCATTGGATATTGTTTTTTAATAAATTATATTTGCACGAAAATCTAATAATTATTGGAAAAACATATATCTCCTTGAAAGTCATTGGGAATTGAGGGGGACAAAAAACAAAATAATAAAGAGAAACATTCCTCGTCCATGGGATGAAGGAAATAGATTGTCATAAAATTTTAGACATTTTATTATGAGAAATAAATTTTGATGTCTAGAGTAAGTTTGGGGAATATGTTACCCAACATGTCATTTATTTTAAAAATTATTGTAAACTCGTCCTATATAAACATATTATGGTATAAATGATAAATAATATGGGGAGAAGATAGTTTAAGAAAGATCATTTGTTTTTAGGGAACTCTTAAAAAAAGAAAAATAAAAAAAACCGTTGATTAAAAATAGTTTTTTTCCCTTACATGTGAAATGATATTTAATGACCATGAAGGATGTTTAAAATCAAGATAGTAGAGTAGTTACTTTTGTTAACTATATTTATCTAAAAATATGATGAATGTTGAAATTCAATTGAGTGTTTGAATTTTTTTTATGATTTTAAGGATGTGATCTTCAATAAAGGCTCGTGTGTCAAAAAAATGGGGAAGATGAAAGAGTTGTTAAAATGGGATAAAGAAATAATGGAAATATATTTCATATTGGAGAACACTATAACTCTTTTTATATATGTGTTAAAGTTTAAAAAAGGTTATGTCATTATAAGCATGGTCATATTGGTCAGAAATTTATAGTAGAAAATTCTAATTTATATTCTATAAAAATTCTACCACTGTTTAAAAGGAAAAATAAAATTATTTCACAACATTTTAAAAATGTATTATGATAGGTAAAATTTATAATAATGTTTAAATTTAATCTAATAGGATTCCTGTACTTATTCAATCAAATAGTTCTGGGTTGATGAGACACCAATCTAGGCATGAAGATAAGTACATTATCAATTTTATTACTGATTTCACTCAGATGAGAAACATTATGTTTGTTATGTATAAATCATTGGAAGTGAAAATAAGTTTTTTTAGACGAGATGTGTGAAGATATTTTGGTGTTAATATTCTGAAACAGAGAACCAATAATGGAAATAAGTACATTGTTAATGATTTATAACCCCACTAAAATAAACATGGAATTAAACAGTAGTATAAATCTTTATACAACCCTAGAAAATGTAGTGGTAGACATTAAAAATTGATGTTTATTGGGAATGAGAAGAATAATGTTTTTAGAATATAAAAATTCTCATTTTTTCTAGAGATAAACAATTTGTAATGATATATATGTACAAAAAAGATGTTTATTAAGGCCAAAATACGACATTACTTCTTATAAAATGTGGTATAAGAAAAAACCTTTACTAAATTATTTTTTGTTTCTTCAAAGTCCTTTATCTATAAAAATGAAAAGATAGTTCTTTGTGAATTTTACAAAAAATGTAAGGAAGGAATTTTCATAGGATGTTCACCCAATAAAAGAGATTATAAATTTTAGAATAAGCATTAACAAAAGTTGGTGGATTCTTTTGATGTGGATGTTTTTGAAATTTAATCATCCATGACAATGATGATTGAAAATATTATCAAATATTTATTGAAGACTTCCCATGAGAATTAACAAAGTGAATATTGAAGTGATCCAAAATCAATAAGTAAATATTAAAAAGAATCATGTGGTGAATTACATTCAAAACAATATCAATAATTTCATACCCTACAGAAACAGGTTGAATCGAAAAATATTATTGGGAGATAGAAATCTCTATTTTATTCTAAAATAAACAAAAGTTTAGAAAAACATACATATCTCAGATCATAGGATGAAACAAAATCAGTTTTAAGGAAGTTAAACATAAATAATGGATTGATGATATGAATGATGTATTGGATTTGATTGAAAATAATAACACTTGGGAACATGTTCCACATTTACTAGGAAAGAATAATTTTTTTAAAAATTGGGTATTTAAAATGTAAGTGAATGAACATAGAAAGATTTCAATAAATAATACACAGATTGTTTTTATAAGCCATTCAATGGTGGGAGGTATGGTTTTGGAAGAATGTTTTGGCCCAATTGTATGCTTGGAAGTGATCGTAATATTATGAGCAGTGGCTGGTCATCATTATTATAATGTTTTTCAAATGGATGTCGGACCATCTTTCTTAAATGGAGAGGTTGAGAAAAATATTTATATTATGCTACCTTGGGGTTTCTTAATTAAAAAATGTGGATACAATGAATCTAAGATAATTAAATAATAGTATTTATTGAAAAAGCGTCCATGAGATTGGTACCCAAAATATGATAGCTGCTTGAAAAAGTTGAATTTTTCTAAAGGGACTATTTAATGAAACATATATGTTATAAATAGAACTGATGTATCATGTTTTAATTTTTTTTGTCATTGAAGTAATTTTTTAAGGGATAGATATAATTATTGTAGAGTATTATGAATAAATGAATTTTTTTTCAAATGTAAATGCTTAGACAAATAAAAAATTTTCTGGGATTACGAGTGTAAAAAAGGAAAGGATATTTTATCCCATCATAAGAAAAATAGGCCAGAGATTTGTCTATAATTTTTGGCATGGATGATTCCAGAGATGTTTCTATAACCATTTCAGATAGCATTATGATGAGATAATATGAAATTGGGAAAGGTGTGAATCATAATGATTTTGGAATGTTTATAGGAAGTGTTGGAAAAAATACATCAAGGTAACATTGTAGTGTTTTTGATTAGATTGTGTTCGTTGACAAAGTAGGTTTCAATGTATAGTTGTAGAGTGCCTAAGATATTGTTGAAATATAATTTTTAAAAAGATCGAAGGCCAAGTAATGGATGCTCTAGCGGTGGTACAAAAAGATGCATATATAAGGTGGAATTGTTTCTCAATGTTATCGAAAATTTTGGGGTCCAAAATTCTAAGGATAAAAAAATGTTTTCTTTGAAAAGGAAGTGTTTTCACATAAAAGAAAAAGTTTTAATGCAAGGATTCTTGTGATTCATAATGTTTCAATAAAAATAATTCTTTTTATTTCAACATTAATCATGTTTTTGTATATAAAATTTCACTGAGTACAACTCAGAAAATGGAGAGGTATAGTGTCTTTGAGAAATTAACTAAATTACACGACAACATAAAACATTAAAACAAACAAATTTATGGAAAAATTATTTAACATGACCAAAATTTTCCTTCATACTTAACACTACATAGGAAAACCTGAGGACATACATAAGTAAGTGGGTGCGCTATAAATCCTAGTAAGGGAATAAACAACGCATATCATGAGGAAGAAAATACCATTAAGATAGTTGGAATATCAATGAATAATAAATGGAACTTGAATAATATGGAATTATATTGCATGAAAATAATAAAATGGGAAATATGGTAACATCATACAATAAGATGTAAGCATGAGTCAAGGCTCTTTTAACACAGAGGATCATGAGTCAAGGTTCATTACACATCGAGGAGCATTGGTCAAGTATCATTACCCAAGGAGTATGATGGGTTGAGGCCCATTTCATATGGAGGATCATGAGTCAATGCCCATTACACATGACATATCATGATACAAAGCATTACACAATTCATTGGAGCACGATCAGGGTCCACCCTTCAAAATCATTTCAATATCACATTTAATTGTGCAACATAAATCATATAACATGGTTCCATTCAACATAAAAATCTATTCCAAAATCATGGAATGTGGAATAAATACATTTAATTCACCATTAAATAATAATATTATCGTAAAGGTGAATACCCTTGATATTGAAATGGGTATGGTATCTACTACATGATGATTTTGACATGGAAAATTGTGGTGAAATTTTTGCAGTATAATGGCATCATATAGAAGTTCATAAAACTGTTTAATGAGAGAGAAATGGGTCTGTAATAATTTTAAATTAAATGGGAAGTAATGGGTATATTTAACAATATATCCCACAATAGGAATATGAAATGAGTAGACATAAAATTAAAGGAATACTTGTTAAAATGGGAGGGTGGAAATTTCCTTACAAAATTTCAGCATAGTAATGGGTGTACATAATGTTTCATAAGTGGGATAAATGAGAGTGAAAGGGGATCCCATAATTTAACCAAAAAATGGAAAGTAATGGGTATATGTAATATTGTATCCACACTTAAGCAAATCGAAGTCAAAAGGTAATATCATAAATGAAGTGCTTGATAATGATGAGAGAGAAAATCCCTTATAAAATTTAGGCATAGTAACAACTTAGGTATGGGTCAAAAAGAGAGATTATAAATGGTATAACATTCAAATAATATGAATTTTTATGTAATGGAATCGTAATAAATGAATGAAAATATAAACAATCGAAATTATAAAGACTAATTTCGAAGAAGGTTGTTGAATTTAAAGAAATAATGGAAGGTGGGGATCCCATACATGAGTGTGTGACACTATAGGATTGGGAGGGGCATATTTAAATATTGGAGGATCCTTGGGAGGAATCCAGGGAGTAGAGGGTAGAGGGGCGATGAGCTTCAAGGAGTCTGAGTGAAGAAAAATGCGAGCTTGGGTAGGTTTATATAGGAAAAGAGGGAGATTTCATTATTATTTTAGGTTTTTGACAAAATATAATAAAATATACAGAACCGAAAACCATACCATGGTTTTTTCTGATGTATTCTAAAAAAGTGGTGTGGTATAAATTATTCTATAAGGCCAAGGGACTACGATAAAAAAAATATTTCAGTTGCTTTTGTGGAGGTGAGTCATACTCTTAAAGAAATTGGTTTAAAATCTTGAAATATATTATATATATCAGAGGAATCAATAAGGCTATATAAAATAAATCAAATAAATGTAAAATAAAATTATTTTAAATTAAAAAATATATTTTTCAAAGGATTACTTTTATAGTATTTATTTCATCACCATTGGGCCAAAATAAACTCATAAAACACACTGTATATTTACATGATATGCAATTTTTATCAAAAAATTTGAATATCTTAGAAACATATGAAAAAATCACCATTAGATAATTCAGATATCCTTATAACAAAAATGATGTCTATTTTATCCAAATAATTTTTTAAATATGTGAATTTTTACTTTTAAAATAAAAAATGGCATTAATTGGAAATGATGGTTTTTTGACAAATAACAGTTTTTCGAACTCTAATAAAATTTAATTTGGCTTCAGAAGAATTATATGATAATTTATATTTAATATTTATTTTAAATTAAAATATTATTTATTATAAAATCAATCAAATCATCATATTTGATTTCTTAATTTTATTTGATTATTGACCAAAAAATATTATTTTCCTATTAAAAATTATTTATAAAGTCACAATAATAGGATGAAAATATAATCAATGTAAATATTACGACTTCTATGGTCTTGATACATATTACATTATTACACAAGCATACACCCAAAGAGTAGGATGCTTGATGGTGGGGCTTTCATGGGGTCGTTCGGTGAACATGGTTTGGGCTGAGATTTCGATGAGCTTGAACTTCTCTCATAAGCAATTTTCATTATGCTTAAGTTATTGGATCTAAAATTAGGATTTGTATAGGTAAAATAACATAAATTCTATCTCCCTTAGAATCTCTGATTGATGAGATTCATAGGGTACGATCCTACAAGTTAAGGCCATAACTTCATTTGTCTATGCCAAAATGATTTGTTGAAACACTATATTTATACTATTCATGTGATCACTATTCAATGTCTATATTATCATAGGTAAGGATTTATAATGTTAATTTAAAATCCAATTGGATAAAACAAAATAATTTCATGAGTTTTCTATATCTAAAAGACATTAAATTATATAAAAAATAAGAATTTTATTCATAAATGTTTTAGTCATTACAATCCTCACCCCATAAGAAATTTCACTATCCAAATTTTTATTTTCCATTCTAAAACAGAGGAGGTTAACTATGTTTCCTCACCCCCTCCAGTTCCAACATTTCGTTTTCAAACATTTTGATTCTACAGAACACTTTGACGAGGGGAATTTTTTTTTTCATCGAATTTTTCTCTATGATCTAAGAACATCACCACCTGATCCACATTGGAAAGGTCATTGTCCAATGGTAAGAGCTTTGTATTGTGTACATGTGATATGCCTTGTGTGTACTTTATTAAGATGGATACAAAAAATAAATCATGTACTTGATAAAGGTTCGGTGGGGGTACTAGTTGATATGCCACTACTCTGATGCGATCAATAATCTCAAAACGGAAGATATAACTTCGGTTAAGCCTTATGTTCTTATAAAATATCATCACTCTCTTCAATAGAGATATGAGGATGAATAACCTGTCTCCAACATCAAACATGAGGCCACGTCAAATATTTTCATCATATATATTTTGTCAATTCTTAGCAGCTTTGATGTGCTGTTGTATGGTCTTAATCTTTCCCACCATTTCTTCGAACTTTTGAGGAACTAGAAGTTTTTCCCGAACTTCAACCCAGCATTCCAGTGTTCTTCAACTCTTCCCAGAAAGTGATTCATCAATTTCCATTTAGATTCTTTAGTTGAAACATTTCTATTAAGTGAACTTCACCAAAGGAAGTTGTTGGCCCAAACCACCTAGTAAGTCTATTGAGAAAAATATCAACATATCCTGACGTGCTTGGATGGTACACTCAGATTTTCCATTATTTTGATGGTGATATATTGCACTGATGTTCAAGTCAGTTTTTAGAGCATTCATGAGACTTTCCAAAAATAAGAGCTGAATCATGGATCTCGATAAGACCCAATCGATAGTGGTACTCCATGCAGCCTTACCACCTCTCTAATGTATATCTCTGCTTGTTGATCTAGAGGAAAATCCTTTTAAATTGTGATGATGAGTATAGTCTTTATGAGATGATCCACAATAAACTATATGTTATTTTTTCCATGGATTTATTTAGATGTTCGGTGTCAAATTCATGGTTGTTGTTACCCATTTCCATGTTGGTATGGGTAATAGTTTCTTAAAAGCTTTAGAATTATACCTTCCAGCCTTCACATTCTAACATACCAAGCACTCCGATGTATATTATGTGATCTCCTTCTTTATGATATCACACCAATAGTTTCTTTCAAAGATGTTGATACATCGTTTTGTTTCCTATGTGAATGGATAAAGCCGAACAATGTCTGTAATGTAAATTTTCTTTCTCTAATTCAGGACATGATAGAACACATAGTCATGACACAATTCCCACAACTAATTATTTATTAACATTGAATTTCAAGGATTCCCATTTTATAATAGTCTCTACTTTCTTATATATTCCCACATCATCTTTTTTTAGCATCATTTATCCTTTCCAAAAGAGACGGTTGATAAATAAATTGTGAAAGGATTAATGATGTTCATGTATTTTCAATTCCCATGCACACCTTCTTAAAATCATAGATGATCAGATCCTTCTCAATTCTCATCATTGATAGAATTGGTAGGTCCTTTCTACATAGAGAATATGATGCATTGTTTTCTTTCCCAGGATGATAGTGGATTGAGTTTTCATAATCCTTAATAAGCTCTAACTATCTTCTTTGGTTCATATTCAGATATTTCTATATGAATATATATTTGATACTTTTGTAAACTATACATATTTCGCATTTCTCCCCAAAGAGAAAATTCCACCATAGTTTCAATACAATAATCACAACTTCTAACTCTAGATCATGCATGCACTAATTTTTCTCTGGAATTTTCAACTACCATGTGGCGTAGGAAATGAAATTTTCATTTTTTATCATCACACATCTTGATCCCTTCTTTGAATCATCACTGAAAATAATGATGAGTTCCACACATGTAGGTAGTGTTAGAATATGGGTAGTGATATGAATTCTTTTTTTCATGCCTCGGCCCTAGACTACCCCGAAGCTGGTGTGGTTTCAATAAAACATGGTGTGTAATTTTTTTAGAAAACAAAAGCTAAAGAATTAATATTCATGTTCCAATAAAGAAGATATTTTCAGGTTATTTCTTGGAGAACCAGATACTAATTTTACAATTCCTTTAATACTGAACAGAAAGAACTTCATAATGTTGTCACCAATCAGTGTAACTCAAATATACTAAACCCGTATAAGAAAACAAAGTGAAACGTAGGGTGGTCATATGAATTCCCAATAAATGGGCTTTTAAAATAAAATAATATTTCATACAAAACCTTCTGAAAACATACCTTTAACATTATTCAAAAACAAATTTCTTAAGGAATATTTTCAATACATGAAGTAGTACAAATTTTTTTTCCAAAAATTAGTAGTTTACATTTCAAGGAATACTTTCAGAGTTACAATGAAACATGTTCCAATAATAATAATTCTTATACAAAATATATGGTGTGAAACATATAAATAAAGAGTTATTCAAACTATAACAAGTGTGAGATGCAAATGTGAAAGTATAGAATTTACAAATGAATGTAATATATGATCAGAGCTTCACATAAAATGAAAACTTAAATTTCGTTCCTTACAAACTGTAAACCATAAAATGGCATAAAAATATCTGAATTCTAAATAAACATTATGCTATAAGCCTTTACTTCTTCTGATACTCATAATTATAGTCTCATAACCAAGTATATTCAACTAGTTGAATATCCACTTGGTTAAATAATTATCATAAACATAATGAGGGAAGTGCATATGTCGGGCTGTGTCGAGGCCTCATGCCATGACCATAAACTCTCTGTCAAGGCCTCGTTCTAAGACCAATAATCAAAATTTGTAAAGGCCCTGGACAATTCCACATCTATATGTCTCATGAGACCTACCGATGCATCGAGGGGCTCTTTCGGGCCACACCCATTACATACTAAGTCCACTGAATTACACATTTATTTAAATAATTGTGTCTTATTCAACATTTATTTATTAAATTTCTCATTACTCATTATTCAAAGTGTCATATATTACATGAAATATTTAATTTCTCATTTCATATTATTCAAAGTGTCCCATACCACTTTGAATAATCTAGTTCTTTAATCGATAAATGTTCATAAGTGTTTAATTACATTCTTTAGCATTTACATATTCATAGAGAGTCATGCATTAAGTGTCAACAAAAAAACTAAAAACTGCATGTTTATGGAAATTTAATAAATGATATATATTGTCGGAAGATTATAGCACATGTAATGATAACTAATTCACATAAATTCAGGTTTTCTTATATAAAATGACAACCCTTATATCCTAAATTCCTTATTATGAAAGTAAACATTCTATATTCCAAAATGAATAATTTGAATTTAATGTATGTGTAATTTTTATTTAAAACATATGTTGATAAATGGGTATCATAGATGTTTATTTAAAACATTGTGAATATATATATAACCAAAAATGCAAAGTGTATAAATTGGTTGTGTTCAAGCAAGACAAGTTATTTTAAACCCTTATAATTAATAAGTAATTCATAACATTATTTTAACCCTAATGTCACCGTATAGAAAACCCAAAGTTATGGTAGTTTTAATGTACATTGATTCATGGACATACATATATAAAATCTAATGTTTTTCATAAGAATACTAATCAATTTGAACCCAAAACATTATTCACCTCCATGTCTTTTTTTAATGATTGAAAATCATCTTTAATATACTAAAACAGATTTCAAATGGATTAAATGTGTATGTATGATTATGCACTAAGTGTATATTTGGTTTTACATAATTAGAAACCACATTAATTGAACTGTTATATCAATATCAAACATAGAAATATTAATACAAACTAACTATTAACCTTTGAAAACCTAGATTCACCTTAGAAATATATATATATATATATAATCTGTATATATATATAAATAAATTAATGGTTTTTTCATAGAAAATATAATTTCTTAAATGTTTCTTTGAGGAAAACATGAGCTTTAGGTAATATAAACACACCCTTAAGCATATTTTCAAAACATAAGTACAAATAAAATTTACAAAATATATGTTTAATGATAGAAATGAAAACATAGCCCCTAAATAATTAGTTTTGAAAATGAAATAAAATAAAATATGAAAAACTATTGTTGGAAACAATGACATATTCTTACACATGTATAAATCATTTGATATATATATATATATATGTATATATGTATACATCCTTGAAAATATATTTATTCTATCCATAATTTTACCATAAATTGTAAACATATTAAATACACTCTTAAAATACAAGAATCGTAAACATAAATTACTTAGAAGAAAATAATATCGTACTAAATAAATTCAACAATGAAAATAAATATTAATTCCCTTACACCAAACTGGATTTAAAAAATAAGTTTTGATAAAGTAAATATAATATTGAAATATTTAATAGAAGAAATATCTTACTGTCTAAAAATGTAAATTTTCATGAATAGTATTTGAGAAATAATAATCTCTTTGCAGTGGTAGAAAAATAAAAATTATAACATTGAGATAAATAAATGATGTTCCTTCCAGAAATTTAAGATGAACATAAGACATGAAATAAATTTTAAATAATCACTTACCTAATATATGACCATAAAATAAAGAAATGTTTGAAAAAATATTTAGCACATTCATGATTAAGGATGAGGTAGAGTTGAGGAGAGCCTTACTGGAGGCTTGAGAGGAAGAATACTTGAGGGGTTATGGGTATAGAGACCCATTTTCACATTTAATTAAGGATTTTTATAACCAAAATCCCCACAGTGTAAAAATTGGAACAATACAAGCTTGTTGTGCATGCTCAAATCCACAAACCAACATTAAAAAATAGAATCAAAATAAAATTGATAGAAATAATATAGAATGACTACATGAAGATTAACCCATAAGTCAATTGCTGATAAACATAAGAGTTCCTTTGAAGCCGTGTGAGTCGATAAGGACTAAAAAGTAGAATATATAAATTCTATAATACAATCTTTGGTAAATAGATTAATTTAGAAAATATGTACATTGACAGATTACATATAAAACCATTACAGGTGTGTCTTAATAAATATCAGACCATAGAAAGACAATAACTTGACAAATTTTACTCTATTAAGAAAATCTGTAATAAATCCTCAGTTTGAAAAAGATAAACATAAGACTAACAAAAAAACGAAGAAGAATAGGATGCATGATAAAAGGCTACACAGTTTATTCCAAAATGGTTCGGACACCTAAAACATAATATAAACACTTACCCACAACTGTAATCAAACATGGACTTCTCGGTGGTCGAACCATGTAACAACCAATGTCAGATTCGTCTTCCAGCCAAGCTCGCCAATGACCTCCACTTCCCTAGGACGAAACTCCCCTGCTCAACGTCCTCCATGTTGGTATGAACTCTGACTTGCCCAACCTGCTTGAGAACCCCATTTCTACGACACCACTTGATTTCACCTTCAAACACGACACACCCCAACAACCTAGCCATGGCCCGCATGACTGCATTGAAACCCCACCCAGTTCACAGACTCATGACCTGCACCTGAGGCACAGACCTCCCTCTCTTCATGATTCTCCCCAATTGCAACATGACACCCAAAATCCTATTACATGATTATCTCTATTATCCCCTTATTTTAATAATCAATTATTATTATTATTATTATTATTATTATTATTTCACTATTATTATATTAAATTTTTAAAAAGTCAAAAGTTATATATGAAACTAATAATATAATAAAATTATCTAATAATCTATTAAAATTATTTTATCCCTACTTTTTAAAAAGTAAAAGTTATTTTTATTAAATTATTTTATAAAAAATATATTTATATATTTCATATTATGTAATTATAATGTTATTAATTAAATTAATAATTTAAAGTGTTTTATATTGAAAAAATAAGAATAATTATCATAATTTGTACAAATTTTTTTGAAAATTTTAATACTTTTAAAAATGCTAATATAACACACACACACACACACACATATTTATATATGATTCAAAATAACAATAATTTTTATCAAAATATCAATCATATATGTAAAATTTTAATCATTCTATTGAAATAGTTTTATTATATATTCAAAATCTTAATAATTTTATGAAACATTAATCTAATAAGAAATTTATCATTTAATAATTATGTATATATATCATATTTTTAAAATATATAAAACTCATATAATATATTAAGTAATTCTATTCATAATTAAAATAGTGCACTTTTACAAAATAATGTCATTAAAATATTTTAAAACAATAATTTACAATGTCATATATAACCTCAATATAAATTTACAGTATTTGTTTTATATCAAAATTATAATTAAAATCTATTATATATATGTATATATCATATTTGAGAAATCAAAAAACAAATTATCTATATTCATGTATTAGTGTAAATATAATTTAAAATATTCTATTAAATAATTATTTGATAAGAAAATATTATGTTTGATTAAAATACTTATTTTTTTAAAATTTATTTAATAAAAAGTGAGATAATATTTACTTTGAAAATTGTAATTATAATAATACAATATTTTTTTCATTTATTATTTTAAAGAAAACCATTTTAAAACATTTTAATTATAAATATATCTCTTTAATAAAACACTGCCAGTCGTTTGATCGTTGAACTCCGACAGTCAATTTCAAAAAGAAATGGTCATCTTAATTATAAACTCCAATAGTTATTACAACAGTCACATGTATTTCCAATGATCAAAAAGACCCATATAAATAAATCTTTATGGTGTTTCGTACTACTATGTAGGTCTGGATTACCAAAATGGTTCTCTACATCCCTCTTCTATATTGAATTATTACCATGGTTATAGCCATAATGGTTTTTTATTCTGACCGACCTGAATGTTCTACACTATTTACTGGGTCAATTTGTTGTGTTAGGTTCCCTTTTGGTGTCACTAATGTCTTTTAGTAGGAATCTTAGTGATGTAATGTTCTTTTGGACTTGATACAATGTAATCGTTTTAGTTTTTAATTAAACATGCTTTGTTTTTTTTGAAATCATTGATTAGATTTCATGATAGTAAGACGATATAAAACTATAATATTATTATTACACATTAAATATGTTCGGGGAGCCACACTTTTCCACTATGTAAATATTTCTTGACATTCATCATTCCAAACTATCTTTAATCCCTTTCGAGTTATCATGGTAAGAGGGTTTGAAAATCGTGAAAAGTTTATCACAAATCAGCGATAATATCCAGCAATCCCAATGAAGCAACAAATATCTGTCCTAGTTGTTGTCCTTGACCATCCCTCAATTTCATTTTTAATTGAAGGATCTATAGTTATCCCATCTATTGTGATGATATTCCCCAAGAATGAATTTTTTGTAGCTACAACTCAAAATTAATATAATTTTCATAGAGGTTATCCTTTTGATAGGTATTTAGCACATTGATTAGATTCTCCCCCTACTCCTCCTTGGTTTTGGATTACATTAGAATATATTCTATAGATACTACCACAAATTATTCGAGTTAATATTTGATGTATTTATTCATCAAGACCATGAATATTGTAAGGGTACTAGTGAGTCTAAATGATATAACTAGGAACTCATTGTTCTTATACCTCACATGGAAATTAGTCTTAGGGACTTCCTCCTTATTCACCTTTACTTGGTAATAACATGACAATAGATCTACTATGGAGAAGTATTGTGCTACACATAACTGATCAAGAAATTCATCAATTCATGGAAAGGGATACTTGTTCTTTATAATTATTTTGTTGAGGTCATGATAATAAATTAAAAGGCACAATGACCCATCCTTTTTCTTGAGGAATAGGACTGGTGCACCTCTTTTTTGAAGCACTTGGGTGTATAAACCATTTACCCAGATTCTCCAGTAGTTTTTATTCAATTCCTTAGGTTCCACTACAACCATCCTATATGGATCCTTGTATTTTGGCAACACCCCATATATATGATTGATAAAAAATTCAACCTCTTGAGTAAGGGGAACACATGTAAATTAATTTGGGAAAACATCAACAAATTCCCTCACAACAGGTATATATTTTGAGGATGGTTCATTTCATAGTCTTAATCATTTGAGGTAGAAATACTTAATTATAGGGAAATAATATCCTTGCACGAGATGATGGTGGTAAATAATATTCATCCTTCTCTTAGCACTTGTATATAATTAGGGGTTGATTCAACATATGAAGAGTGATTTACCTCTCTTGGAAATTTATTTTGGCTCTTTATTGGGAATGCCAATTGATTCCACGAATTGCATAAAATTCCTCCAAGGGAATTTTGACATGGTTCATGGGGGATTTCCACCCATATATTGTCATATGAGAGGAGTTATATGCCTGAGATTCCATAATTTCATTATTTTTCTTCTTCACTGACACCTCTACTTCCATTATTTCTGGTGGTGTTTGAATAGTTCAAAATAATATCCATGATATATAGGAATTCATAGAAACAAAAACCAATATGTATGTTTTCTATTCTTTATTAAACTACTTGTGTACCTATCACCACTTCATTGTTGGAATCCACCTTAGTGGTGGTGATGGAAAAACCTCTCCCTTACTACCTTAGAGGTTATTGGTTGCCTCAAAAAACCCTTGTGTTAGGGATTTAATTTGTAAAGTGGATTGGTTCCTTACAGTTGTTAAAATGAACAATGCGCTGAGGTTTGACCAGTGTGTTCCATTCCACGGCTGCAATAACAAGTTTATTTTGCCAAAAATTATCAGATATGATCCCATCCTTCCCGCATCTAAAGCATTTCTTTGTACCCTTTAGTAATTTCTAGGGTGCTTCTTTATTTACTTTTGAAAAGTGGGATGCTAATATATCTTATCAAAATTGGATTTATCTATCAAACCACTAGAATTAAATTAATCTTTCTATTTCTTGTCCTCATGATACCCCTATAATTCACCGATATCCATTTTGACATTGAGGGAACATCGAAGATTCTATTCATATTTATCAATGTCTCAGATTGTTATGTATTTTCTTAGAATTGTATTTAGTACACCAAAGATGTTTTCAAACTTTCAGTTGGGGGTAACATCAAGAACGGAGGCGTATCATTCATGTCTTGTGATGTATTCTTTGTACACCCCAATATATTCATCTTCATTTTTAATTAGTGAATGGAAATATCACCCAACCATAAGATGGATGGTGCATGGAAAATATTTTTCCAAAAAAATTTCAATAATTCCTTCCACTCCATTTCATTGATATCGTACTTTGGCTTCATATTTTTGATCAACTTCCACCACTGATCAGCTTCACCATCCATATGATAAATAAATAGAATATCCATCTGTTTTTCAAAACATTGAAGAATGGATAATATCTTTTCCATGGAATTGATCCATTTCTTTAAAGCTAAGGGATTAGATAATCCATTAAAATTAGGAGGCTATTTTTCGCATGAAGCTCTCAACAACTAGTTTCTCACTTGGGGGGGTTGTACGATCCTTTTTGTCTAGGTTTCTATTCAAAAATTGAGTTAAATTATAGAATATCATGAATATTTTTTTCGATTCCTGCTCTTATCGGTTTAGGCGTCTCATTGGGGAAATTATCCCACCGCCTGTTTCACAAGTTGTTAGCACGATTCCTCCCATTTCCATCCAATGTATAGAAGAAAAGGGAAATTAGGGATGAGTATCTTAAAATATTAAACAAATAAATGGGAATCCAATGATGATATAGTGATAACATTCGAATTTCATTTATCTCATTTACTTATTAGTTTCTAGGCTATATTATTGGATACCCATAATCTACTTCCAAACATAAATTCTATGGAAAATTTGTTTTATTTATTCCCTTAATAATGGTTTGTAATGATATTATGAATTTACCAAAAATTTATCACCCAAGAGTTTCATACAAGGTGCGATTTAAGGAACATTTTCATGTACATGTTTACATTGAGGAAATCCCAGAACACCATGTCAGAGTTGTTTCTCCTAGGTACATATTTGGTAGAACAACATAAACTTGTAGAATCTAGTCTGGAATGTATTTTCTTGATAAAAAACATTCTGTATACTCACAATATTTAATTATGTTATCTTACACATAGTATTATCTCTAAGGTTTTTCAGTTGGATTTTATAATCATAATACCAAATATAAATAAATTGATCCTCTAATACCAACAATAACAACCCTACTCTTAATTTCATTTTTCCACAAGATTTATTACATAAAGTTTCACATAATACAATTCATAAGATCGATAGGTCTAACATAATTGGTAAATTAGCTACATTACATAACAAATTAAAACATAAAAAGCATCATATTTTTTTTTGAAAATTTCATTATAATGACCAAAACATTCCATCATTCCTAAAACTACATGGGATAACCTGAGTACATACATATGAAAGTGTGTGAGCTATAATTCTTAGTATAGTAATAAACAATTCATAACATGAGGAAGACAATAAATGTTAGAAAATAAAAATATCAATGGATAACAAAAGGAACATGAATAATAAGTAATAGAATTACTAATAATTATAAAATAGTAAATGTGGGAATAATATACATCATTATGTAAGCATGAGTCATGGGTGATTTAATATGGAGGAGAATGAGTCAAGGATCATTGCACATGGAGGAGTATGTGTCAAGGATCATTGAACGTGGAATAGCATGGGTCATGGCCCATTTCACATGGAAGATAATAATTAAACACCCATTGCACATGGTTTATCATGATACTTATCACAAACCCCTCCCACCAAAGATGCCCCTCCTGAGCTAGCGATGGTGAAATGGAGACAATGACCCCAGAGTCCCGCCTCCAGTAGGCCCCGGGGTGGCGACTAGCACCAAGGGTATGAGTTTTCACAAATATGGGAGGCATTGCCCTTTTAATTATTTAAGATAGGGAAATAGGACAAGTAAACCAGCAAAAAGGAAAATAACAAGTGTATTGAAATAAACCCAAACAAATCCCACATGCATGTTTAAATAGTTCTGAAATAGGGTACAAGTAAAAGAAAGATCAAAAGTATAGTACAAAAAGAAACAAGTGTACAGAAACTGCATAACTTCAATTGTCTCGACTAGCAGGGACCCGCACGGCCCTGGTAGTCCTCCTAGAAACCTGAAAGTAAACATAGGGTGAGCATACAAGTATACTCAGTAGGGAAACCTAAAGCTATCATGCACAGGTGGGGAGACATCCTAATGTCCCAGGAGAACAATAGAAGAAACCTAGCAGGGAAATCTATCCACCCATCCTCACCATCCACACTCACCGAAAACACAATCACAATAGGTAGTAGTAGTATATAAGAACAAGAGTATTGGGTACCCTGCACCATTTCCCATTAGTTAGCTGCTCTTCCTAACAGCCAACTTCCTGGCGTTGCCACACTCTCCTCAACCACACACACCTGGGCCTCACAAACCACACATCCTACCTGCACACACCTGGGCCTCACAACCACAGATCCCGCCCGCACTCACCTAGGCCTCACAAGCCACACATCCCGCCCGCACACACCTGGGCCTCACCACCACGTATCCTACCCGCACACACCTGGGCCTCATCCCGAAGATTCTTGGGAAACTGTAAAACCTACCTGAAGAGTCTTGGGCTAAAACCACCCCAATCGAAACCTACATGAAGGGTCTTAGGTGTAAGGTCGCCTCAAGCCATCACAGCCTAGGGAAGAAGGAGTAGGAAGGAGCTAGTAACTAAGGGGAAAATACCCTCTCCCATGAAATGGTAGTGTTGGGAACAAAGTGCTCAACATGGGTGGGGTGCGATAAAACACAAAAGATACAGATACATATATGTATACCAAACAGACAACCCAACCTATGGCTTCTAAACAGAGATACTAAGCACATGACTCGACACTACTACTACGAAGAATGTGTACAAAAAACAACCCCAACCCCATTTAAGTTTTCACATTTCAGAAGAATTAGTTTATCTAGTTCCTTATCTACTGGTCAACCAACCGAAACTAACCATATTAATCGCTTGTGAAACATATCCATGCAATCCACAAATCAAGTTAGGAAAACACAAGCAGCACAAAAAATCCCTTCTTATTAACCAACCAACCCATTGATTATTAATCTCATTCCATTACCATGCCCCACCATTGATTAACTCTTCCACTTTTTTTTATTATTCACAACCCATAGATTGTTCACATTCAAGCCCATCCCTGCTGCCTTGCTGCCAACCACCATAACCAAAAACACACCAAAACTCGTACATCATCACCACTTGATACCATTTATCACAGCCCCACTGCCTATCACTAACATAGCATTCACACAAACCCACAACCAAGACAACCATAGCTCCACTGCTCACCCGATCCACAACATCCAATAGAACACACCCCTTTCACATAAACAAACCCTAACCAGCACCCACATGTTTATTATTTCAGTTTGTTCAACCGGGGTGACCGCACAAGGGTTACCGATTTTAAATCAACCAACCTTATGTGATTAACCAAATTTCCACATTCAACGAATTTTCTATCCACAAAACAATCTAGAAATATAGGGAAACATTTAATTTTGCAACAAAAGGCCCCCAATGACCGTGATTTTTAGTAGGCATAAGCCTATTCAATTCACAACATAATATTACAGGATATAAAGATAAACATAACAACTTCCCAATCCCCGTTCTTTAACAAGTTATTATCTTCTTTTATTGGTTCAACCATTTCTAATGAAAACAAGAGGATACCCACCCCACATGATGCACAATTTAGAGAGACGAAGGTAAGATCCCTACCTCAACAGGTTCTGATCACAACGCTCCCCTAGATCTACTTTAAAAGATGTCTGTCGGCGTCCGTCACTTCTGTCGAGTCTCGGTAAAACATCCTTGGGTGGAAGTTAGAAAGGAAAGGCCAAAGGAAAGACAACATATCCAAGCTCAGAAGTTCCGCCTCGTCGTGACGATACTATTTCCACTGATGGATCATAAATCGGAGCTCTGACGAAGAAGTTGTGGAAGAAAAAGAGCCTTCGAGTCTGTTGGGAGAGCTCTACTCAGTGAAATGGGGAGGAGAGGGGTGAGTTGAAAAGGAGGGTGGGACCCCTCCATTTATAGGTAAGAAAAACGAAAGTAAACGACATGTACTTTATGGTACACAACGTGTACTCAGCCATTTCACACGGTCACCACGCAGCTTCCAACATGGCCTTTAACGCGTCACACAGATGTTGACCGGTCAACACACGGTTTTAGGGGAATGCGTACGCGGGTATGGACTACACGGCATGTAGTATGGGTTAAATGGCATGTACCCATTTATTTCACACGGCAAGGTCACGGCCCCAACACGACACACGACCGTTGACTTGTCAACACACAGTTTGAGGGTAACGCGTACGCAGGGAGGGAATACACGGCGTGTACCCATTTATTTCACATGGAAAGGAAACGACCTTCAACACGGGGTATAACCGGCATGGTGGTACACGGCGTGTACTCCCACTACACGGCGTGTACTTACAAAATTCTAGAAAGTGTGGGAAAAGTCCACTTTACCCTCCATGACACTTCGTGACCTTAATTTTGACAAACGAATGGGCCAGAGAGGTCCGAGCCATTACATCAGATACCTCTTAAAATATTCCCATCCCCGAGAATTCAAAAACCAACCCAGAGGAACCCAACAAGATACCTCTTAGGGTTCTCGTTATAACATGAACCCAACCAACAACCCAAATCATAAGTGTTAGGAATTCTCTCTCCTATGTCATGATATTATCCGCTTTAGGCAGCACTGACTCGGCCGCACGAGTTCAATCGCATCCTCATTAACGCATCTCTATTAAGGATTGGGCCTTCCCACTTCCATATATTAGGATTTTCCAACTTGCACGACCCCCAACACCACACAACCAACACACTGCCCGAACATGTGGTTTGGGGAAAATTCCTTCTCCTATATCGAGATATTATCCGATTTAGGTGGCACTGACTCACCCGCACGGGTTCAATCACATCCTCATTAATGTGTCTCGATTAAGAGTCAGGTTTTTCCCTTTCCCCACATATCCGGACATGCTACACACTTCCAGAGAACAAGGAAACAAAATGTCTCATAACCGACAATCCATGCATTCCATATATCAAAGGTACATATTATAACATCAAACAAAGCTCATAAGAAAAAGGAAAAACACAAGTCAAAACAACTCCGGGTACTGAGCATGCATCTGGGCCTCCCTCTCCCAAGTGCTCTCCTCGAGGCCGCCATTCCTCCACAACACATGAAACATGGGAATGGTTCATCCATGGAGCACCTTCTCTTTACGATCCTCGATTCTGACTGGTCGTTCCTCAAAGATAGCGTCATCTCCCATATCTAGCTCTCCACAGTCCATAACGTGAGAGTGTTTGTGTAAGTACCGACGAAGTTAGAGACATGGAAGACATCATGAAACATCTCCAACTGAGGTGGCAGAGCCAGCTGATATGACACCTCGCCGACTTGCCTTAGCACCACAAAAGGTCAGATGAACTGAGGTGAGAGCTTTCTCCCTTTCCTAAACCTCTGCTGCCCCCGTTGAGGGGAAACCTTCAAGAACACATGATCTCCCACCTAGAAGTCTAAGGGCCTCCTCCGATGATCAGTATAAGACTTCTATCGGTCCTGAGCCACTTTCATCCTCTCATGTACAAGTTGGACATTCTCTGTGGTGCTCTGCACTACCTCTGGCCTAAGATCTCCTGTCTCACCAACCTCTGCACAAAAAATGGGTGAACGACATGGTCTTCCATACAAAGCCTCAAACGGTGCCATGCCAATAGTAGATTGGAAGTTGTTGTTGTAGGAAAACTCTACTAAAGGCAAGTTTTGTACCCATGATCCTACGAAATCTAGAACGCATGCTCGCAACATGTCCTCCAACGTCTGGATTGTCCGATCTGTCTGTCCATCGGTCTGGGGGTGGAAAGCGGTGCTAAGGCATAGGTGTGTGCCAAAAGCATGCTGTAACCCCTCCAGACTCATGAAGTAAACTGAGTATCCATATATGATATGATAGTCTTCAGAACTCCCTGAATACGCACCACCTCGTCTACATACCTCTATGATAAGGTACTCAACATGCCCGACTCCTTAATTGCTAAGAAGTGAGCTGATTTCGTTAGTCAATCCACCACTACCTAGATAACATCATAACCACCCTGAGCTCTGGGCAGTTCTGTGATGAAGTCCATTGATATGTCATCCCACTTCCACTCGGGGACATCTAAAGGATGCAAAAAACCACTGGGAACATGGTGTTCAGCCTTCACTTGCTGACACACTAGGCATTTAGCAACAATCTCCACCACTGCCAATTTCACCCTGGGCCAAAAAAACTGTTCCCTCAGGCCTCGGTACATTTTTGAAACTTTATGATGTACTACCATGGCTGAGCTATGGAACTCAAAGAGAACTCCCTCATGCATTGCCTCTGGAACAAACAACCTTCCATAGAAAATCATCCGATGTCGGTTGTCCTCTGACCATCCTTCTGGAGTGTTTCCCTAATCGACACGATCCCGCATTACTTCCGCCTCGGAGTCCCCCCACTAAGACTCTTCCACCAGCAGCAACAAGGAAGACTACACCGTCATCTGAAACAAACAGACTCTAACACCTTCAACACTTGCATCCAAGTGCAAGTCACCCAACTCTCCCATGGCCTTCCAAGCATCAGTGGATTCCATAACCACTTCCTTATGAGACTTACTACTCAAGGAATCAACCTCAACATTTCCCTTACCATTAGTGTAAGAGATCTTGAAGTCATAGTCTTGGAGAAACTCGACCCATCTCCGCTGCCGTAAGTTCAGGTCACGCTGGGAGAAGATATAATGGAAGCTCTTGTGATATGAGAAGACCAAAAAGTGCTCTCCAAAGAGGTTATTTCGCCACAACTTCAGTGTTAACACTGCTGCTACAAGCTCTAGGTCGTGGGTGGAATATTTACGCTCGTGAGGGCGCAACTGCCTAGACCAATAACAGATCACTCCCTTCTTCTACATCAGATCTCACCCCAAACCAAGGCCAGAAGCATCACAAAACTCCTCATACAATAACCCTTCCTATGGAAACCTGAGTACCGGAGCACTAACCAACTTATCCTTCAGGTAGCCAAAATATTTCTGGCACTTCTCTCTCCATAGGAAGACTTGGTTCTTCCTAGTTAAAGCAGTCAATGGAGAGGCAACTCGAGAGAAGTTCGAAACGAACCTCCGATAGTAACCTGCCAACCCCAAGAAACTATGATCTTTCGTCATGCTCTTGGGTTCCGCCCAAGAAACAACTACCTCCAACATCGATGGGTCCACTGACACTCCATGCTGAGACACCACATGCCCAAGGAAGTGTACTTCTTGCATCAAGAACTTACACGTAGACAATTTCCCATAAAGCTGGTGGTGTCGAAGGACTTCCAAAACTGCCCTGAGATGGTCAGCATGCTCTTCCTCTGATTTTGAGTAGACCAGGATGTCATAAACAAACAAAATGATGAACTGGTCCATAAACTCTCAAAATACAAGGTTCATAAGTCCCACTAACACTACTGGTGCATTCGTAACTCCAAATGGTATCACTACAAACTCAAAGTGCCCATACCTGCACCTGAAAGCCTTCTTTGAGATGTCATTGTCCTTTACCCTCAGGTGATGATATCCAGATTGTAGATCAATCTTAGAAAACCAACCTGCTCCCCTCAGTTGGTCGAAGAGATCATATATCCTTGGAAGGGAGTAACGGTTCTTGACTGTTACCTGGTTCAACCTTTGGTAGTCTATGCATAGCCTTAGACCACCATCTACCTTCTTCATGAATAAAACCGGAGCACCCCATGGAGATACGCTGGGTCGAACAAAACCCTTCTCCATCAGATCGTCAATCTGAATCCACAACTCCCGCAACTCCAAAGGTGCCATCTGATAATGCTCCATCGAAATCGGACGGGCACCAGGCTGTAATTCTATCCCGAACTCAACGTCACGTCGGGGGGGGGGGGGGGTAGAGTCATAACCTCCTCGAGAAAAACATCGAGGAATTCCCCAACAATCTCCAGGACATCCATCATCTCTGTATTAGTTGGATCCACTGATATCCCACCTAACAAGGAAAGGAGAGGCTACACACACTGAACTCCCACCTGATAGCTCCTCTCGCCAACAAAAGCTACACGTTGCCCATCCACGTCGAAGAACACAACCCTTCTTCGGAAGCAGTCGATAACGACACTAATGGAAAACAACCAATCAATGCCTACGATGACATCATATGGCTGCATCTGTAACAGAAGAAGGTCCACACTAGATCGATGTTGTCCCAATGTCATCCCACATCCCCAGAAAACACAAGATATGCTGGTCTAGCCTCCAACTGGTGTACTCAGCACCAGTGGTATGGAAAGTATCTCTATATCTAGTCCCAAAGCATGGGCTAGACCAGGTGCAACAAAGGAGTGCGAAGCTCCCAAATCGAACAAGGCAGAAATGAGAGTTCTGAACAAACAAATCATACCTCGCACCACCTCTGCTCTGGCCAGAGCTTTCAAATCTACTGCGTGAAACTGTTCACGCCCACCTCCTCTACCTCTCTGATGTCATCCACCTCCCCGACCATGCCTTGGTCGAGGTCCCTGAGTAGTACCCTAAGGTAAGACATCTCCTGCAAAGTCTTCTCTCGGAGGATAATGGTCCTCCTGCTGCTGGAAGGGCCTCACCAGCGACTGGTGCTGCTGAGGTGGGCGCTGAACCTACCCACCTCCACCGTACTGAGCTCGAGTCAGTCACTGACACTGAATGTGCCCGAAACCCCCGCAAGAAAAACACTTCGGTCCTAGGCTCGTGAAAAAGGGATGTCGACCTAAAGATTTGAACTGGAACTGTTGGGGCTTGCTCCCCACTGGCCAAAACCTGGAAGGTCCCATCATAGGAGACCTACTGCTGACTGCCTTCCCCTTCGACGAACCTAGCTGGATCCCCTCGCGTGGTGCCCCTCCTTACGAGTGAATCCTCTATACAACCTCTACCTTCTTCTGTACTTCCAAGTACATCGAAAGGGTGAATGGGGTGGCATCATACTAGAGCGAAGGACGAAGCACCTCCTCAAAACGTCTCGCCCGAGACTCCTCATCCAGAAAAAGATCTGGAGCAAATCGTAGGAGATCATTGAACATGATCCCTATCTCCCATACTGACATACTCCCCTGCTGAAGGGAGAGTAACTCCTGCCGATTCTCCGCCTTGATCATGGAAGAAAAGAATTCCTCTCAGAATTCCTTCTCAAAGTCAGCCCCTGGAACCTCTGTCTCTGTCCTCTCTCCGAGGTAGAGCGTCTACCACTGACGGGCCTCCCCTCTCAGCTGACTGACTACTAGGGGATCCCAATAAACCCTCGGATCACGAATCAAGGTAAAAGCGATCCCTAGCTCTTCAACCCACCCCTCCATATCCATATCCGATGTACTACCATTGTACTTATTGAGGGTTTGCCGCTGGAAATAATGGAGTGTCTTCTACCACTAGCTATATTCTTCCTCTCGGTCAATCCTCAACTGATTGACCGCCTGAATCTACTAGGCCTCGGCTGTCTAAGCCACCCAGGGATGATGTCCAGGTGCCATAGCTCTATGGGTAACAAAGATCACCTAAGCCCAAGTAGTAAGGAAAATTTTCAAGGTATTATTTTATCATTTTTATTTCAATTTCTTTTCCAGAACACCCGAATCAAGTAAAACACAATCATGATGATACATGTAACTTACCTAGGGTCTCTACCCTGCAATCAATGTAGTATCACTTGGTCGTTCGGTAGGCTCAGAGTCCTTGCATCGGATCACGGGGGGCTCTAAAATCCCGTGTCCTAGCCGGTCATCCCTGGCCTATGTCACACACCAAGATTAACCAACATTATTGCCCTACCATCCCATGCAATCCTCACTGTGCATAACTCAAGAATCCATCCTATCTCTCAACCATCACCTCTAATACCATTCTGTCATGACCCCCTCCCACCAAAGATGCCCCTACTGAGCTTTTGACGGTGAAAGGGAGATAATGACCCCCCCGAGTCCCACCTCTAGTGGGCCCCAGGGTGGCGACTAGCACCAAGGGTATGTGTTTTCACAAATGTGGGAGGCATTACCCTTTTTATTATTTATGATCGGGAAATATGACAAGTCAACCACCAAAAAGTAAAAGAACAAGTGTATATAAATAAACTCAAACCAATCCCACATGCATGTTTAAATAGTTCTGAAACAAGGTACAAGTAAAAGAAATCTCAAAAGTACAATACCAAAAGAAACAAGTGTACAACAACCGCAACAACTGCAACTATCCTGACTAGTAGGGTCCCGCACGGCCTTGGTAGTCCTCATGGAAACCTAAAAGTAAATGTAGGGTAAGCATACAAGTATACTTAGTATGGAAACCTAAAGCTCTCATGGACAGGTGGGGAGACATCCCAATGTCCCGTGAGAACAACAGAAGAATCCTAGCAGGGAAATCTATCCACCCAACCTCACCAGCCACACTCATTGAAAACTCAATCAAACCAGGTAGTAGTATTATATAAGAACAAGAGTATTGGGTACCCCGCACCATTTACCATTAGTTAGATGCACATACTAACGGAGAACGTCCGGACGCTGCCACACTCTCCCCGCGTGCACACACCTGGGCCTCACAAACCACACATCCTGCCCGCACACATCTGGGCCTTACAACCACGTATCCTGCCTGCACACACCTGGGCCTCACAAACCACACATCCCGCCCACACACACCTGGGCCTCACAACCACGTATCACGCATGCACACACCTGGGCCTCATACTGATGATTCTTGGGAAATAGTAAAACCTGCCCGATGAGTCTTGGGCTAAAACCACACCAATCGAAACCTACCTGAAGGGTCTTAGGTGTAAGGCCACCTCAAGCCATCACATCCTAGGGAAGAAGGAGAATGAAGGAGATAGTAACTAAGGGGAAAACACCCTCTCCCATGAAATCGGAGTTTTCGACACTAAGTGATCAACATGGGTGGGGTGAGACAAAACAAAAAAGATACAGATTCATATATGAATACCAAACACAAAACCCAACCTATGGCTTCTAAACAGAGAAACTGAGCACGTGCCTCAACACAGCTACTACGAAGAATTCATACAACAAAGAACCCCAACCCCATTTAGGTTTTCACATTTCAGTAGAATTAGTTTATTTAGTTTCTTATCTACTGGGTAACCAACCGCAACCAACCATATCAATAGTTCGTGAAACATATCCCCTCCAGCCACAAGTCAAGTTAGGAAAACACAAGCAGCACAAAAAATCCCTTTTTATTAACCAACCAACCCATTTATTATTAATCCCATTCTATTACCATGCCCCACCATTCATTAAATATTCCACTTTTTATTTATTATTCACAACCGATAGTTCGTTAACATTCAATACCATCCCTGCAGCCCCGCTGCCAACCACCATAACTACAAACCCAATGGAACTCATACATCATCACCCCTTGATACCATTTATCGCAGCCCCACTACCCATCACTAACATAGCATTCACACCAACCCACAACCAACCCAACTGCATCCCCACTGCACACCCGATCCACTACAACCCACAAAACACCCCCTTTCACATAATCAAACCCTAACCGGAACCCACATGTTTATTATTTCAGTTTGTTCAACCGGGGTGATCACACAAGGGTCCAGATTTTAAGTCAGCCAACTTTATGTGATTAACCAAATTTCCACATTCAACGAAGTATCCATCCAAAAAACTGTCTAGAATGATAGGGAAACAGTTAATTGCGCATGCAAAGTCCCCCAAAAGCCATGATTTTTAGTAGGCATAAGCCTATTCAATTCACAACATAATATTACAGGATATAAAGATAAACATAACAACTTCCCCATCCCCATTTATTAACCAGTTGTTATCTTCTTTTATTGGTTCAACCGTTTCCCATGAAAACAAGAGGATACCCACCCTGCATGATGCACAATTTAGAAAGATGAAGGTAAGATCCCTACCTCAACAGGTTCTGATCACAATGCTCCCCTGGATCAACATTAAAAGATGTTCGTCAGTGTCTGTCACTTCTAACGAGTCCCAGAAAAACCTCCTCGTATGGAATTTGGAAAGTAAAGGCCGAAGGAATGACAACAGATCCAAGCTCAGATGATTCACCTCGTCTTTACGATCCCGTGGCCGCTGACAGATTGTAAATCCGAGCTCGGACGAAGATGTTATGGAAGAAAAGGAGCCTTCGACTCTCTTGAGAGAGCTCTGCTCAGAGGAATGGGGAGGAGAGGGGTGAGTTGGAAAGGAGGAGGGGACCCCTCCTTTTATAGGAAAGAAAAAAAAGTACACGGAATGTACATTATGGTACACAACATGTACTCGGCCATTTCACACGGTCACCATGCGGCTTCCAACACGACATTTAACGCAGAACACAACCGTTGAATAGTCAACACACGGTTTGAGGGTAACGCGTACGTGTGGAGGGAATACACGACATGTAGTATGGGGTACATGGTGTGTATCCATTTATTTCACACGGCAACGACACAACTCCAACACGGCACACAACCGTTGACTGGTCAACACATGGTTTGAGGGTAACACGTACGCGGGGAGGGAATACATGGCGTGTAGTATGGGGTACACGGCGTGTACCCATTTATTTAAAATGGCAAGGACACGACCTTCAAAATGGGGTATACCCAACAAGGTGGTACACGACATGTACTCACACTACACGACGTGTACTTACAAAATTTTGTAAAGTGTGGGAAAAGACCATTTTACACTCCAGAACACTTCGTGACCTTCTTTTTGACAAAGTAATGGACTGGAGAGGTCTGGACCATTACAATACTAAACTTAAACATTACCCAATTCATTAAAGTACTATCATGGCACACCCTTTATAATCAATTCAATACCATGTTTAAGTATTCCACCTATATTATATAACATGGTTCCATTAAACATAATAATTTACTATGTGATATAAAAATGTGGAATAAATACATGTATGTACTCAATCAATAAGAATATATACCTAAAGGTGAAAAACCATTATATAGAAATGGGTAAGGAAACATCTAAATGATGGATTTGATATGGAAAATCGGGTTGCAATCTTTGTTGCATTAAAAAATGATATAGAAATTCATAAAATGATTTGATGAGAGATAAAGGGATATATAATCATTTAGAAGTGAAATGCGAAGTAGGGGGTATAATTAAAAACATATACCAATATAGTAAAAAAGAAATGAGAAGAAATAACATAAAAGGAATGCTTGATAAAAAGGGATGGTGGAAAATTCCTTACAAAATTTCAGCATAGTAACTGGTGTACAAATGGGGTCATTAGAGGGATAATTGAGAGTAAAAGGGACTCCCATCATTTAATCAGAAAAGGGATAGTAATCGCGATAGGAAATAATGTATCCCAACTTAATCAAATGGAAATCAAAAGGGAATATCGTAAGTTAAGTTCTTGATAAAGATGAGATAGAGCATCCCGTATAAAATTTCAGAACAACAATGGCTTAGGTATGCATCAAAATGAGAGATTATAAATAGAATCACATTAAAATAATAAAAATTTAGTAGTAATTTAATCATGATAACTGAATGAAAATATTAAAATTGAAATTATAATGTCTAATTTCGAAGAAGGATCATGAATTGAAAGAAATAGAGGAAGGTGAGGATCCCTTACTTGAGTGTGTGACTCCAAAGGCTTGAGAGGGGCTTCTTGAAAGTTTGGGGGAACCTTGGTAGGACAATAGTGAGTATAATTCATAGGATGTATGATCTTCAAGGAGTTTGAGAGAAATTAAATGGGAGAATGGGTTGGTTTATATAGGAAATGAGGGGAATTTTCCGTTATTATTTTGGTTTTGAACACTACATAATAAAATATTCAAAACAGAAAGCATCTCATGGAATCTACCCATGCTTTCTCCCAAAATTTGTGGTACAAATAATTTTATACGTCCAAGTCCCGAAGTTAATAAAATATTTTTTCCTTTCATATGTGGAGATGAGTCATACATTGAAAGAAAAGATTTTAAAATCTTAAAATATATTATAAGTCATGGAGGATTCTATAAGTATTTATAAAATAAATTGAATAAAAATAAAATTACATTATTTTGAAGAAAAATATATATATGGCTGAGGATACCATTTATAGTATTTATTAAATGACCATTGGTCAAATATGATGTCATAAAACACACTGTATATTTATACAGTATATAATTTTTACCCCAAAATTTGACTATATCTGAAAATTATGAAAAATACATCGTTTGAAAATTTATGAATCCTAATTCTTAAATTTCAATTAATTTAATCCGAATAAATTTATAAATATGTGAATTTTCACATTAAAAATAAAAACCAAAATTTATTCAAAATGATGGGTTTTTGACAAATAATAGTTTTTTGACCTGTAATAAAATTACATTTGAATTCATAAATACTATATGATAAATTATATTTAATAAAATTTATTTAATAATAATAATTATTTATAATTATTTATTTTAAAAATCCATGTTTTTTAATTGAATTTTAATATTGACCAAAAATAAAATGTTTCCTTTAAAAATTATTTATAATTCAACAATAATCAGAAGAAAATATTTTCAATGAACATATTCCTATTGTTAGGGTACTGATACATATAAATTTATTACACCAACATATTCACTATGAGTAAGGTGCATGATAATGTGGATTTCATGGGGCCATTCGATGCACATGGTTTGAGCTGTAATTTTGATGAGTTTGAACTCCTCCTAAAAATAGTTTACCTCATGATTAAGTTGTCGGATCTCAGCTTGGGATTGGTGTAGGAAAATCCTAGAAATTATATCTCTCTTGAAAGATTCTATAAATGGGTTTCACATCGTACGATCATACTAGTGGAAGCCATCACTTCATTGGTTGGTTCTAAAAGGATTTGTTAAAACCCTATATTTATACTAATCATGTGATTAATGTTCAATTGATATATTATCAACGATTAAGAAACATAATATTAATTTAAAATATAATTGGATTAAACAAATGAATTGAATTTTTTTTCTGTACCCATAAGACATTAAATTAAATAATAAAGGGGAATTTTATTCAAAAAAGTTTGGGTCATTACAGTTGCACACAATTCAATATTCAAGATCATCACATAAAAATATGTATAAAGAAAGAAGTGCATGAAATATTTGAATGTGCATGAATGATGAGTTTTCATAGAAAAATAATATTTTAGTGAATCCATGAAATAAAGATGGATCTTGTGCGTGAAAGGATTTTACTTTCAAAATGAGACAGAAAATCGATATATTCTGCACTTGGGAAAATATTTTTAGCAGAGTGGAAAGCATATAATGATTTTCCATACAAGTTCGAATAGATCTATAAATTGATATCTAGCCACCCTCATTTTTATAGATTTAACCTAAGATCAAATTATGAATTTTAATCATGTAAGAGGTTTTTTCTAAAGGGAGTTGTATATATAGATAGCTCACGTACCTCAAAAAAGTTGAGCTTATGTTATACTTCCATAAAAATGTTAAATGTCACATAAAAGGTGTTAAAGTTTCACATAATAAATCTAATGCATGTGGGAAATTTTATGTGTGACCATATGGGTTTTCTTAATAAATATGTGTTAATGTGGTCCCAATCATGTTGATGAAGGTGGAAATTTATGATAAAATAAATGTGGTTTTAAAAAAAGATTCAAGTAATCAAATGAGGATCGTCTCAAGAAGCAGTGAGGACACTTCAGTTGAAGGAATAGTGATATTTCCTATTATCATTGGTTGTAAACTAATAGGGAGGGTGAATTTTCTCCGAACATCATAACAACTGTGCACTTTAGTGGATTTTTTACATAGGAACATTACATTTTTATTCTCCCTGGATGTAGCCCAGTGTGGGTCAACCAAGTAAAATTACTGTGCCTCATGAATTATTCATTTCTTTTCATACAATTCTATCAGAAATTGGTAGAATATAGTTTTTAATGACTAAAAAAATTCTAAAGGGGTGGTTGTTTTAATCAATCATACCATAATTCTCCCTGTTGTGGCATTTAACTGAGTTAGGCTTACAATTGGTATAGGAGCCCAAGGTTAATTTAAGTGTTTTTTTCATGGAGGATGTTAATCATGAAGAGGTTTCTATCTTCTAGGGGAACACTTTTCAATTATGGAAGAATCATGTTTTTCATTATTTCTAATCCTTAGGAATGGATGTCTATAAAGTAGCAACATAGGGTATTTAGTATAGTTTGGATAGTGGTGATTTTTCAGAAGGTGACAGAAGGGAATTGGATACTGATTCGAGGGGAATATATTTATTAGGGGGATCCTTAAACAATGGAATATATAGAAAGATGATATCATGTATTTCAACTCATTCCATATGGGAAACCAAATTAAATATATATGAAGGTGATTCAAAATTTAGAGAAGAAAAAATGTATGTTCCGTTGAACAAATATGAGGATCTGAGAATGATGCCCAATGTGTATTTTGATGAATTCATTGACCAAATAAATGCCATCATAGAAAGAATTATTCATCATTGAGAAATTATGGAAGATGTAAATATTGATAAGCACATAATGATAATACTTTCACCATGGTTCAATCTAATATTTACTATTTGGGAAGATAAAGATCCAATGGATTAGAAATTGGATATCCTACACGTTACTCTTGTTACATACGAGATGAGAAATAAAGATATTGAATATATGGAAAAAGGTAATTCCAAATAAGTTCAATTCAAGGACATTAATAATATAAGATTTTATGATGGATATGAAAAAGGAAATATGGATGATAAAATGTCATTGCTTTCCTCAAATCTTGAAAGAGGAAATGGAAGGTTCATCGGGAAACTCTACATGAATTCTTTTAACGAAGAAAGGTTGGATATTTTATAACAAGGTTGCTCAAGAAGATTATAGATGATGAGGAGGATGGATTTTAAATTCCCATGGAGAAGTATTTGGCCAATTTTTCACTAAATATAAATTTTTATAGAACTTTATTGACAAAGAAGAATACTATTTCACAAGAAAAAGGCAATTGAGATGAATCTATGGTTGAAGATGTAGAGAAATACAATGTTTTAGTAGGTAAATCTTGAAGACATAGATGTTTGTTGAGTCAGAATAAAGAAATACAACAAAGTGGTTCATGATTCGAAACACTAAATGTAGAAGTAGGAAGGAAAAAAAGTTTTATCTAATGGTAGAAATTGAGAATCTCAAGTCCTCATTTCTAGAGGACTCGGAAATATTTAGTTGGCATAAGATAAAAGATAAAGAACAGAAAAGTGTGATCAATGTTTTAAATAAAATAATTAAATAAAAAATTTAATGCATTGAAGAACTAGAGGAGGAAGTAATTTTCATGAAAAAAAATTTAGGATTAGAAAAAACTCCTAATTCCTAGTATGTTATTATGAGAAAAGATCATTTTGGTGATAGAAAAGGCCAAATTGGAGCATAGAGGTCCAGAATTAAAGAAGAAAAAATCATGTTCATATAAGAAGGACGATGTGGGGATTGAACTAAAATAAAAATATGTGATGATTTATATTATATCTCAATCACCGTATTTGATATTGAATATTGATTTGGGTATGGAGATGATCCAAAAGACTAAGGGAAACATATTGAGAACCAGTGTTGTAGAAATGAAATGTTGGAATGCAACCCACATCAAGTGTTATTGTTGTGGAAAGATGAGACAGTCAAAAAATATGTATTCTATATCCATGAGATACTAAATATCACAAGAACAACAATTTAAACAAAATAGATATCAACACACTAGGATAAATTCTAATGTCATTATTTCTTTTGTAGAGGATTTAGACACATGTTCAAATATTGTACATCAACTATGAAAATGATGAAGTGAGGAAGAACCAAATTAGTCATAAACAGTGAATCAATGATTCTTTTAGTTAGATAAAAATGAAAAATTGATTTTCATATCATCTAGATGACGATGGTCTATCATACTCTAAGGATGCTCAAAATTTTAAATATATTCGGAGTATGAAGTCAAAAACATAGATCAAAAATAAAATAGCTGAGAAGGATGTGGTTGTGGAAATATGCCTTAAAACATCAGATAATTATTGTATATGGATCCTTTATAGTGGATGAACAAACCATATAATAGATTATAAGGATATTATTAAAGGAAAAAATATGGAAGGGAATGTGTTGTCAAATATGGAATTGATGAAGGCATGAAAATAATCAGCTCATGAAAAGATGTTTTTGGGGGTAAAGAAATGAGTCATGCTGATGTCTATGTCATTCAAATTTCCAGTCACTGATTTCTAAGGGTTATGATGATATGTGACCCAGGGTATTCTATATGATTTTTTAATAATATTTGTATCGTTAAAGGAAGAGATGGTCCGGTTGTTCTACAATTAAAAAAGGACAAAGAGGAATCTATACCTTTTAAGTGGATAAAAATATATGTTATTTTTTTCTAGAGAGGAGGAAAAAAGGTTCTATGTAACAGCCCAAGATTTTATAAAAAAATATTCTTTTTAATTTTATTAATGTCTTGTGTTGTACGCTACACCAAAAGGAGCTTGCACAGCACGCATCCTTGTCTTGCCTTGCATTACACGCAATCGCGACCTTCCTCGATAGCGTGTGTAATACGCAATACCGAGTTTCACTAAACAACTATGTGCTATTAAAATATTATTAAAACTAGCCGTTATGAATAGTAATAACCACTTTTTAAAATTCTTTAAATCTTATTTTTCAAAATGAACATCATTCTTGGATTCGGAGTATCGAATTTAGCCTAAGGTGAAATTTTGGTACTTTTCGGATAACTTTCATATTCTGATGAATAGTGAAAAATTACTAAATTATAATTAAAAACAACTTTTTTAATCGAAATAATTAATAGTGATAAATTATTAATTTGAGTGGTTTTAAAGTATATTTAGAATATATTTTTACAATTTAATACAATGTTGGTCATTGGTTGTAATTTCACATTTAAACCAGACATAATCAAGTGTCAATCTTTTGATATATATTGTTTCCTAAAAACACCCTATTTATTTTAACAGCGGGATTTAATTATAAAATTAATTAATGAAACTTCTATGTTTTGAATTTGGTAAAATAGATTTCATTTTTGAATTCGGAATATGAAATATAGCTTAGGATGAAATTTTGGCATTGTTCTGAAAAACATCAATTTTTGATGAATAGTGAAACTACTAAGTGGTAGTTAAAAAAAACTGAATTTTTCATAAAACTTAATTTTGCCACTTCTGTGAATGGAATTTTGAAAATCCGAGAGACACGGTTAATATCAAGGACTAAAATGTGGTTCAATGAGATGAAAATAATTTTTTGGTGAATAGTAACTTTTTACTTTTTTTTACCGCGGTTAATAGTAAATAGGGTAACTAAGGGTAAATATGATATTACTATTACCCTAACACATGTCCTAATTCTATTGGACAAGTGTAATTCGACCAAAAACAAACTTAGGAATAAAATATGACCATTTAGGCCCACTTGGATTAGATTAGGACATTTATTATTAATTTATTTAAAGAAAGGTTAAAATAGTTAAAATCAAAGTTTAATAAGTAAATCATTTTTAATATGGGGTTATACATAAGATAAATTCGATTGTAAATATTCATTAGAAAGCTAAAAAGATTTCCTACATGATGGTATTTTATTTGTAATTTTTAGACATAAAATAATTTAATTTATTTATGACACAACGATGATGCAGTAATTATCTTATTAATGAAATATTGACATAATTGATGTTATAAACACCAAAATAAATGTAATTTGAGATTTTTTATGAATTACACTAATTTTCTAGGTTACTATGATATATTAATGTTGATTTAATCAACTTGGTTCGAACATTTAATTCTGTTATTACTTTCACAAAAATCATATATCAAATAGTGTCAAAATTGACACAAAATAGTTTTTAAATCAAATATTATATTATTAATTGTTATTGTATTCCTAAAAATCTAAGGCTCAGCCAAATGACTTAGATAAGGATATATATATTAATAATAAACAATTTAGGGTTCGTTTGGCATGTTATAGTTAGTGTATTAACCATATAGTGAAAGAAAACAAAAAGACATGGTAAAAGTTAAATTATTTAACTTAGAGTTAAATCTAATTGATAAGGTGAAAATAATATCCTAAACTTGTCTAAATTCTATTGGTTGATAGGATTTCGACCCATCCCCACTTTAGCTTCGAAATAAGACCCTTTGGAACCATTATAAACCGATTTTGACTTTAATATAAAATAATATTTTGAGATATTCCTAAGGTGCCCCTCTCCTCCCCTATAAAAGGACACCTCCTCCCCCTCCTCCTCACATCAATTTGAGAACTCAAGCTCGGCCAACCCCTGCCAAAATCTCTTCTCCACTTCCCTAGAAACATCCTAGAGGTTCTGGTCTTCCTCAAAGACCAATTTTAGTGCCCTAAGAGGAGGTCTCAAAGAGGCACTTCAAAGAAGAGGTAATTACCGTTACCAATTCTTTCATCTTTATTTCTTCTTCCACTTCTTCTTATTAGGTTGTTTCATTATGAAGTAATAACATCAGTATCACTAATATACTGATATGTTATTATATGTATGAAACAACCCTATTTCACCATCTATCCATCCTACAGAAAAAGAAATCACCGTGCGTGCGTACGTACGGAATACCGTCTCCACGCCGTGGTGTAATCTATTTTCCACCACCACCTTACATGGATGGGTATAATGGTGTAAAGAATAACTATACATAGTTATTACAACATCATATTGATTCTGATATATTGTATAATCCACTCCAATTAAATTCAATATTTATAGAAATGATATCATCGCTCGTGCGTACGTACGGAATACCGTCTCCACGACGCGATGCGATTCATTCTCCATGTTAACCATTTAAGAATGATTATAAAGTATATATAAGAAATAATAATGAAATATATGACATTATAAATCTACTGGATTTATTTATATATATATGTATGTCATCTACTTACTTCCATTTCAAGACAATAAGGAAAGTAAAACAGCGTTCATGCGTACGTACGGACTACCGTCTCCATGAACGATGTTTTTGATTTTATTTATCTATCTATTATATATATATATATACTGAATATATATGATATATAAATCATATTTTATATTCTGGATGTAAGTAAATCATGATATAAGTAATAGTGATGACAAGAACAACAAGTCAAAACACCTAAGATAAATGAAACGATTTTACCCAAAACGCTTCTTTAACATGGAATTTACAAAAGAACGGGTAATATAATGTCATAAGTGAACCATATATGATATCATAACAATGAATATGATTCTGGAATAAGTCAATAACATGATTTAAATCATTATACAGGCGGTTTGGACACTTACAAAGCAAGTCGGACATAAGGTAAGGGAAATATCACAATCTCATTTTTATCCGAGATTGTTTATTCGTAAGTATTTACTGGGGTGTATTTTATCATCCACATCCATGTTCCTTCAATATGTAATATTGTTTCCATCTACTTACAATAGTTTAAATCCAATTTTACTCTTTGGTGAGTTTTTTGTAAAGAATATGAAAGGAATCTTTTTTCGCTTTTTCATACGAGGTACTTTTTGACTTTTTCGACAAAAGTACGAAGAATGTTTTTTTTAACTTAAACGGCATGAACGAATTTTTACGGTTTTATAAAGCCTTATTTTCATGAAGCTTCCTCCAAAAGATTTCATGACTTTTTTTTTCTTTTAAAATTGCATGATGTTTTGTGAAAAGAAATTGATTTTGAAGAAGAAAGGATATTTTCCTCAAGAATTCATTTCAAGTGTTTTATCAAAATTATTTTCCATCTAAGATAATAAAGGGTTCTGTTTCTATCGATATTTTTACATTGATTTGACTATGTTGTGATGGAATTATGTTTATGAATTCCTTTATCTTATATGAATGGTTTTATGATGTCATGTTGTTTTAAGAATCCCATTTTTATTACATGGGTTATGCAATCGATGTATGATTTATGATTCTGTGGCACACATAAGAAAGGATTCATTAAGAGATGGGTGGGACCTATATCTCCCTCCAATGCATTGGGTAAAGATTTTATATCTCATGAGATAGACATGGCTGAAATGGTAGGTTATACCGGTTCAGTGAAACAGGACTGAAACGAGGGTTACTCGATTCAGAAAGGGACTTTGTCCACTAAGATAGTCTTGGCAATGAGTCATGACTAACAAGAAATGATTTTCCATGATTATGTGTGCATGCCACAAAGTTTCAAGTTTCATGTTATGATTATGGTGATCTCATTTTCACTTCTATGATTTGTTCCATGTTAAGATATTATGATCTCTTTTACAGGTTATGATTTTCAAAAGGATATGATATGATTTTTATTTCTTTTGTATACCCTTACTGAGCATTTGAGCTCACCCTTTTATGTTTTATTTCCCCCAGGATATAAAGAAAGGTTTTAGGAAAAAAAAATGGAAGATCTTTATGGGAGATATTGAAGATCTTTCACCAGGATTAGAAGATTATGTTCCGAGTTTCCAAAGACACTAAACTATTACGATCCTTGTGTGTGTGTTTTTTGTTATGTACTAAGTATTCCGCAAATGTAATGTAATGTCCATGTACGTCAGGCTTCGGGTCTCTACAGTTGGTATCAGAGGAAAGGTTTAGTCAACCTTTGGAAACTAGGATGCGAAAACGTTAGTGAAATCCCTAGAGATATTTCTAAGGTATGTCTAGGGATGTCCCTAAATATAAGTATACGTATAGGATATAGTCCTAGAACTATGGTAATGATATTAGATTAAATCTAAGATGTTAGATATTGAAGTTACTCCCCCTTTATTATGATTTTTTCCTCTAACACTATTTTTTTTTGGGGTTTTAGAAAATCGTTGGAAACAAGATGATTCACGATAATGGAGGATATGGTGGACAATGGAATGATATTCTTCATAATGAAATGGGATTTGGATGTCCAAACATCATTATTATGCCGAATCAGCAATCTCATAATATGATCAATAAAGTAAAATTTGGTAAGTTTCCTGACTCGGCTAATAAGAGAAAGATGGAGTTTCATGATGATCATAGAGGAAAGAAAGTTCAATTCCCCCTATGTAAATCATGTGGGAAGAGGCATCAAGGAGAATGTTTCAAAGGAACTGGAAGATGCTTTGGGTGTGGAAAAGAAGGACACAAAGCAAGTAAGTGCAAAGGAAAAGGTTCAGTTAACACCATGGATGAGGATAATGGTATTGCTACGACATCAAAAATTGTTAAGTGTTTTAAATGTGGAATGTATGGGCATTATGCAAACCAATGTCCAAAGGGAAAGACTCATGAAGAGAATCAGTATGGCCGTATGGGTAGTATTTATGTGGATGATGATGAAGAGACTACAAATGATATGTGAGATGAAATAATTGTTGATGCTCGGTTAATGGTTTAACAATGTAGTGGAATGATTACATGTTTATCATGTGTAATGTTGTATAAGTAATCTCATGGTACTATGGAATAAAGAGACATGTAAGGATTGTTACATTGTTGTCTGATTAATGTTACCAGTAACCATGAAAGGTTATTCGGATACTTTTGGAAAGTAGATGATAAGTGTATAATGAAAGGATAAGAAGATAATGAGATGTTTGATTGTATTCATGAGCTCATGATTGATATAAGGACTAAGTGATATCATGGATTGAGAATATAGAATTTTGAGGATTTTGGTATGTGGAAAGTGTTAACTTTTAACTGCATTCATGTTTTCACTAAGGTTCAATGGGTATTCAAAAGAATACATGATTAAGGACTTTGAATGTTTGGAATGTGACCAACAAAACATATCTTATGATATATGGGGATCGACGATGGTGTTAAATCTCTGGTAATCGTTTTCACTATGTTATGAGAGTGGACAACAGTATTATGGATAAGCCTAAATATTGGAATGGATTATGATGGACATAAGTTAGTATTGTTTAAGGATACAAGTTTTCTCGATATTATTGATGGGATGTTATAGTAATATAGTTTTAGAAAAAGGACAACCTGCAGGACGGGCGACAGCCCATCGCGTCGGACAAGGCTGTAGGAATCGAACCCACAACCGAAGTGCGACTGGCCTTTATCGCCTACCACTGGCCTACAGGAAGTCCCTGTTTAGTAGAAACTAGTTTTATTATATTAAGCAGTATGATATATGAAGTATAAGTCCATTTTAGGAACCATATATGATTAATCTCACTATAGATCGATTTATGCATATAATTTTTGCTAACCTTTTGTTTGAGACAGATGGAATGACCCGTCATTCTATCACATGATCTGCTAACACTTCACGAATAACAAATTCAACTTCATTTATTTAAGAGATGAAGTGGAAATTGTTCAAGGCACGAACAACAGTGAGATTGTACCAAAATAAAGTAAGTATTTATTCTAATTCAAATTTTCAACTTTAGGGGAAATGATCTTGAAAAACAAAAATGTTGTCCTAGTGATCTTATACCTGATGAATCAGATGGTACCTTATATCATCACAAATCTATGGATTTGTGATTACTGGCTTTTCCATAGCCATGTTCTCTACCACTCTCCATCAGAACATGATGGTTAGATTTCTCTTCCATATCCATATTTTCACCTATGTGTAAACCCAATGATTCGTTTATTTGGGTAACCGTTACGTTTCATACTTTTGTTTTTAAAGATTGGTTTTGATATTCCTTTTTACGATGTGGGTTTCTATTAAAGAAACTTTCTAATAGTAAACCATTTATAACCCCGACGAATTTCGAGGGCGAAATTCATTTTAAGGGGGGTAGAATGTAACAGCCCAAGATTTTATAAAAAAATATTCTTTTTAATTTTATTAATGTCTTGTGTTGTACGCTACACCAAATGGAGCTTGCACAACACGCATCCTTGCCTTGCCTTGCATTACACGCAATCACGACCTTCCTCGATAGCGTGTGTAATACTCAATACCGAGTTTCACTAAACAACGATGTGCTATTAAAATATTATTAAAACTAGCCGTTATGAATAGTAATAACCACTTTTTAAAATTCTTTAAATCTTATTTTTCAAAATGAACATCATTCTTGGATTCGGAGTATCGAATTTAGCCTAAGGTGAAATTTTGGTACTTTACGGATAACTTTCATATTCTGATGAATAGTGAAAAATTACTAAATTATAATTAAAAACAACTTTTTTAATCGAAATAATTAATAGTGATAAATTATTAATTTGAGTGGTTTTAAAGTATATTTAGAATATATTTTTACAATTTAATACAATGTTGGTCATTGGTTGTAATTTCACATTTAAACCAGACATAATCAAGTGTCAATCTTTTGATATATATTGTTTCCTAAAAACACGCTATTTATTTTAACAGCGGGATTTAATTATAAAATTAATTAATGCAACTTCTATGTTATGAATTTGGTAAAATAGATTTCATTTTTGAATTCGGAATATGAAATATAGCTTAGGATGAAATTTTGGCATTGTTCTGAAAAACATCAATTTTTGATGAATAGTGAAACTACTAAGTGGTAGTTAAAAAAAACTGAATTTTTCATAAAACTTAATTTTTCCGCTTCTGTGAATGGAATTTCGAAAATCCGAGAGACACGGTTAATATCAAGGACTAAAATGTGGTTCAATGGGATGAAAATAATTTTTTGGTGAATAGTAACTTTTTACTTTTTTTACCGCGGTTAATAGTAAATAGGGTAACTAAGGGTAAATATGATATTACTATTACCCTAACACATGTCCTAATTCTATTGGACAAGTGTAATTCGACCAAAAACAAACTTAGGAATAAAATATGACCATTTAGGCCCACTTGGATTAGATTAGGACATTTATTATTAATTTATTTAAAGAAAGGTTAAAATAGTTAAAATCAAAGTTTAATAAGTAAATCATTTTTAATATGGGGTTATACATAAGATAAATTCGATTGTAAATATTCATTACAAAGCTAAAAAGATTTCCTACATGATGGTATTTTATTTGTAATTTTTAGACATAAAATAATTTAATTTATTTATGACACAACGATGATGCAGTAATTATCTTATTAATGAAATATTGACATAATTGATGTTATAAACACCAAAATAAATGTAATTTGAGATTTTTTATGAATTAAACTAATTTTCTAGGTTACTATGATATATTAATGTTGATTTAATCAACTTGGTTCGAACATTTAATTCTGTTATTACTTTCACAAAAATCATATATCAAATAGTGTCAAAATTGACACAAAATAGTTTTTAAATCAAATATTATATTATTAATTGTTATTGTATTCCTAAAAATCTAAGGCTCAGCCAAATGACTTAGATAAGGATATATATATTAATAATAAACAATTTGGGGTTCGTTTGGCATGTTATAGTTAGTGTATTAACCATATAGTGAAAGAAAACAAAAAGACATGGTAAAAGTTAAATTATTTAACTTAGAGTTAAATCTAATTGATAAGGTTAAAATAATATCCTAAACTTGTCTAAATTCTATTGGTTGATAGGATTTCGACCCATCCCCACTTTAGCTTCTAAATAAGACCCTTTGGAACCATTATAAACCGATTTTGACTTTAATATAAAATAATATTTTGAGATATTCCTAAGGTGCCCCTCTCCTCCCCTATAAAAGGACACCTCCTCCCCCTCCTCCTCACATCAATTTGAGCACTCAAGCTCGGCCAACCCCTGACAAAATCTCTTCTCCACTTCCCTAGCAACATCCTAGAGGTTCTGGTCTTCCTCAAAGACCAATTTTAGTGCCCTAAGAGGAGGTCTCAAAGAGGCACTTCAAAGAAGAGGTAATTACCGTTACCAATTATTTCATCTTTATTTCTTCTTCCACTTCTTCTTATTAGGTTGTTTCATTATGAAGTAATAACATCAGTATCACTCATATACTGATATGTTATTATAAGTATGAAACAACCCTATTTCACCATCAATCCATCCTACAGAAAAAGAAATCACCGCGCGTGCGTACGTACGGAATACCGTCTCCACGCCGTGGTGTAATCTATTTTCCACCACCACCTTACATGGATGGGTATAATGGTGTAAAGAATTACTATACATAGTTATTACAACATCATATTGATTCTGATATATTTTATAATCCACTCCAATTAAATTCAATATTTATAGAAATGATATCATCGCTCGTGCGTACGTACGGAATACCGTCTCCACGACGCGATGCGATTCATTCTCCATGTTAACCATTTAAGAATGATTATAAAGTATATATAAGAAATAATAATGAAATATATGACATTATAAAGCTACTGTATTTATGTATATATATATGTATGTCATCTACTTACTTCCATTTCAAGACAATAAGGAAACTAAAACAGCGTTCATGCGTACGTACGGACTACCGTCTCCATGAACGGTGTTTTTCATTTTATTTATCTATCTATTATATATATATATATACTGAATATATATGATATATAAATCATATTTTATATTCTGGAAGTAAGTAAATCATGATATAAGTAATAGTGATGACAAGAACAACAAGTCAAAACACCTAAGATAAATGAAACGATTTTACCCAAAACGCTTCTTTAACATGGAATTTACAAAAGAACGGGTAATATAATGTCATAAGTGAACCATATATGATATCATAACAATGAATATGATTCTGGAATAAGTCAATAACATGATTTAAATCATTATACAGGAGGTTTGGACACTTACAAAGCAAGTTGGACATAAGGTAAGGGAAATATCACAATCTCATTTTTATCCGAGATTGTTTATTCGTAAGTATTTACTGGGGTGTATTTTATCATCCACATCCATGTTCCTTCAATATGTAATATTGTTTCCATCCACTTACAATAGTTTAAATCCAATTTTACTCTTTGGTGAGTTTTTTGTAAAGAATATGAAAGGAATCTTTTTTCGCTTTTTCATACGAGGTACTTTTTGACTTTTCCGACAAAAGTACGAAGAATGTTTTTTTTAACTTAAACGGCATGAACGGATTTTTACGGTTTTATAAAGCCTTATTTTCATGAAGCTTACTCCAAAAGATTTCATGACTTTTTTTTTCTTTTAAAATTGCATGATGTTTTGTGAAAAGAAATTGATTTTGAAGAAGAAAGGATATTTTCCTCAAGAATTCATTTCAAGTGTTTTATCAAAATTATTTTCCATCTAAGATAATAAAGGGTTCTGTTTCTATCGATATTTTTACATTGATTTGACTATGTTGTGATGGAATTATGTTTATGAATTCCTTTATCTTATATGAATGGTTTTATGATGTCATGTTGTTTTAAGAATCCCATTTTTATTACATGGGTTATGCAATGATGTATGATTTATGATTCTGTGGCACACATAAGAAAGGATTCATTAAGAGATGTGTGGGACCTATATCTCCCTCCAATGCATTGGGTAAAGATTTTATATCTCATGAGATAGACATGGCTGAAATGGTAGGTTATACCGGTTCAGTGAAACAGGACTGAAACGAGGGTTACTCGATTCAGAAAGGGACTTTGTCCACTAAGATAGTCTTGGCAATGAGTCATGACTAACAAGAAATGATTTTCCATGATTATGTGTGCATGCCACAAAGTTTCAAGTTTCATGTTATGATTATGGTGATCTCATTTTCACTTCAATGATTTGTTCCATGTTAAGATATTATGATCTCTTTTGCAGGTTATGATTTTCAAAAAGATATGATATGATTTTTATTTCTTTTGTATACCCTTACTGAGCATTTGAGCTCACCCTTTTATGTTTTATTTTCCCCAGGATATAAAGAAAGGTTTTAGGAAAAAAAATGGAAGATCTTTATGGGAGATATTGAAGATCTTTCACCAGGATTAGAAGATTATGTTCCGAGTTTCCAAAGACACTAAACTATTACGATCCTTGTGTGTGTGTTTTTTGTTATGTACTAAGTATTCTGCAAATGTAATGTAATGTCCATGTACGTCAGGCTTCGGGTCTCTACATTCTACTATCAACATCTTGGCTATGTATTCCAACCATCCCTAGAAGATATGGTTCAACGTGATGTAACTTAATACAACCCTAAGCTATCAAGTGATCGTAATCATATGTATGATTCATTTCCAAATGTAATATCATTGGAAATATGTGAATGAAAAAAGGAAAAAATAAATTAGAGTGCTTGAATTGGTTCATTAAAATGTATCCAGAAATATGACACATAGTTCCACTGACGGGAATATCTATTAAGTTTCATTCAATGATGATTTCCGCCAAATAAAATGTGTATCTTTCATTTCCCACAATATCAACATGTCCAGTTGCATTTCTAAATATCGGTGATATTTAGAAATGATACTTGGAAAAAATATTATGACCTTGTGTAATTTAAATGGTATGGTATTTACAAACTACAATGTGGAGGATTATCTCGAGAAACATGTAACAAGACATCATGTTTTAGGCATGAGAAATACTAAACAAAATGGATTGGATAGAAGGAGAAATCAGATTATCAAAAACATGGCTAGAATGTTGACTTTTGAAAAAGACATACCCGAGAAATTCTGCAAGGAAATAGTCTTGACATTGGTCTACATGTCTGATAAAAACTATTATGTCTAAAAGAAGAAAAGACAATATATGATATATGGTACACAAATATGATGATAATAAAATACTTTAAAATCATTGAAATTAAGTTCTTCATTATCAATAAATCTAAACATATGAAATTTTAGTTATATAGATATGGTTGAACATGTCATGGATACTCAAGGAAAATAAAATCATATAAATTCTTCAATAAGAGGCTAGTAAATGTAGTTGAGAGAAATGATGTCACTATTGTGGAAAATTAATAGAATATTCAACAATGCAGTGATGATTTCTCCAACGAATGTGATAAGGAGGTATGGAACCCTGGGTGAGGAGAAGTGGATATTGATAATTTAGAAAAGATAATGATGATGAGAGGTTGGAATTCAAATTTATATATATGTAGAGTACAAAGAGTCTTGGTGAAAATGATATGAAATATATCATTGGTGATTAGGCATTTCTTATCCAATCTCAGAAAATGAAGTATTTGCGATAGAAATCGTTCTTATCTCATGTAGAGCATTTTTTTGAAGAGATAGTTTGTGAGGAAATCTGGGTTTAGGATATGAATTAAAAGCTAGATCAAATAGAGAATAATAAAAAACGGTATTTTTTATACAAATGGATAATAATGTCATCGGGACTAAATTGGAGTTTTACATCAAGATGAATTGAAGAAAGTGTAGTGATTCCAAAAAAAATGACTAGTGGGAATGATGTACTACTAGAAAGAGGGTATTGTTGTTGATGAAACATTTTCACCTATTGCAAAGGTAGAGACAATTAGATTATTCTGTGACATAATTATTCAAATAAAGTTCAATGTTTTCCAGATGGATTTCAAGCCAAAATTTCTGAATGGGGTTCTATAATAAGTAGTTTATATTAAGAAAACTGATGGTCATATCATTCAAGCATATGAGAAAAATGGTTTTCAGTTAGGAAATGCACTATATGGGTTGATGGAATCACCAAGAGTGTGGAATTCATTTCTTAATATGTTTATTACGATGCTCAATTTTTAACATCATGGATTTGATTACTACCTATATTTCAACAATGGAATAAATCAATGGATGATGGTTCTGGTGAATCTCAATGACATAATATTTGGAGGATCAAATGAAGTGTAGTGAAAATAGTTTACATTATTCATAAAAAAGAGTTTGAAAAGTCAATAATTTGTGAACTAATATTATTTCTTAAATTACAGGTGACACATGGATGTAATCGATCATTCCACTCTAAATTTAAATATTCCATGGATATATTTAGAATATTTGGAATGGATAATTACAAGGAGATGTTGAATTTAGTGCCTACCTGGATGAAACTATAATGGGATGATTATAGAAATGTAGTTAATGTTTTATAATATCAACAAATCATTGTGAGTCAATTATACTTGACATAGAAAAGACCAAATATTATTTTTTACACATTCCATGTATAACAATATAAAAGAAATAGAAAAGAAATACACTTTATTATAGAGAAAATATCACTTTTTTTATTAAGGGAATGGTGGATTTTGTTTTTCTATATAATGAAATATGCTGACATGAGTTATTGGGATACAAAAATGCATATCGATCATGATCAACTGATGATAGAAAATCAATAGTTGGTGGTGAATTTTATCTTGAAAAAATACATATTTTTAGTCTAAGAAAGAAATAGTATTTCACTTCCATGAGAATCAAATAATTTAAGCATATTGCAGCTACACAAGAATTCACATAGTTATTCTTAATGATGTAGCAGCTTGATGATATAGGTAGTTAAGTGAAGTCTCTGATCAGAATCCATTGTGATGATTCAATTGCATTAAATTTTAGCCAAAATAAAGTCCATCAGTTGAGGATAAAGAAAATTGAAATAAAATATCATTCTATAAAGAAGAAGGTGGTGAAGGGTATTGTGATGTTTGAGTATGTTCCTATAGAACTACATGTTGTAGATATTATGACAAATTCCTTACTCCCAAAAGTAATTGAAGAATATCGATTGGATCATGGAGTTTAGTTAACTGACCACACAAGATAAAATGTGACTGTGAGGACCACTCTCTCTGAGTCATGATGAGTTTTATATAATGTTATGATCCGTGTTCATTATACTCTTATAGAAAAAAAATTATGCGACCATCTGGTTCATTAAAAAATGGGGTGGGAAAAATTGTGTCTACTAAAGGGGAGAAAATCTAATAATCAAGACAAGGGGTGATGATGATAGGTGGAGCAGTGACATGGGGTGTTTTAATGCTTTAATGGTTATAGGTTTTTAACAAAACATGCAATTATTTTGTGAACCGATGAGAGTTAGGTTATATGTGGAAATATTTCATGGCTATCAGAGCTTAGCATGGACATATATAATCCTTCCAAATCTAGAGACACCAAGAAGATAAGCAGGGGTGTTATAATTTGGGGATGCTAATGTTGTTCAATCAAAAGACATATATCATGACTGATGATGTTTGTGATGAAAACTGTTGACCAGTTTCAAGACAAAAGTGTTTCATTATGGTTCTTTTCATGCTAATATTGTTTCTCACACTATGTATGGATCATGTGATCTTATATTGTGTGATGAGTAAACATTTCTTCACTATCTAAATCACAATATGTGATTGTTGGAATAATATGGAAGAATATTTAACTTGGTATCAAAATGTTAAGATTTTTCAACAAACCCATAGGTAGATATTGTTTGGAAAATTCCCTCAAGGTAACATGATAGTGTTTCTCAGTTGATGTGTTTGGGGATAAAGTAGGATTCCGTGGTCAGTTGTTGAGTGTCAGGGAGTTCTTTGTCAATGTATATTGAAAAAGATCCCAGAAAAAGGAATGGATTCTTTGGTGTTGGTACAAAAATATGAATATACAAGATGGAATTGTTTCACAATTTTTTCCAAATGATAGGGGTCTAGAATTTGGAGGATTTAAAAGGTGTATGTGAAAAAAGAAGTATTTATTCATAAAAGAAACATCCTATAATCATGGGTGTGGGTGATTCAAAATGTTTTTCATATGTAAATATTTTGGATTGTAACATCAAAATATGGCTAAGTTATGAAGTGTGTAAAAGATTTTACTGTATGTGAAATATGAGGTTGCGCAAAAAATGATGAGTTGCACACTTCTGTGAAATAGAGATAGATCGTGTTCATGAACAGATTTTATGACCCAAATGTGAAATAAAATTAGCTTCTTCCATGATTGTTAAAAGATTAAATTCACAAAGGAAGGTGTATACGGATTTTGTGTGAAAGTTTGGCTGGGTGTGTAAATTGATGACAAAACCCCTCTTTCAGCAGCTTGACCATGAGAGAGAATCAAGGATCTAAATCTTATAAGAAGTGTGTGTAATAGGATTTTCATGAAAATTATTTTTTTTCCGATCATAAAAGGTTTTTTCATGTTTTCCTTCCATAAAAAAGTTAAATTTTGTGGGAAATTTTTCAAAGGTACACAAAAGACATCCTAAGGATGCATAAAAGAGTATGTGTGAACTAATAAATATTTCCCAGTAAATCTATTATAATGTTTAATTCATCATTTAGATGAAACTGAAATATAATGATACACTAAATGAGGTAAAAAAATCAATTCACGTAATACGAGGATGATCTTATGAATAATTATAGAGAACACATGGGTTGAGAGTTGAGTGAGCTTTCATATTGTGATTGGATATAAACAATGAGGGAATTAGAGTCTACTCCAAACATTTTAATAGTAGTGAACTTTATTGGTTTTTGTACATAGGAACATTTCCATGTTTTGATCCTTAAATGTATCCTAGTGTAGGTGAACAAAGTGAAATTACCTTATCTCGTGTATGCTTTCATTTCTTTTCATACATCATTACAGGAAATAGATAGAACATTGATTTCTTTAATGATGAAACAAGTTCTAAAGTGGAAAAAGTTCAACTCCGTTATACCCTATTTAACCCCTCCTATAAGGGTATTTTACCTAGTTAGTATAACATAATATTTTCTCTATCTAGTAGATTTAATTCCTTCTATGTTTTATGTTATTACTTTGTGTGAATGATATAAGAGTGATCCAAAAGAACAAAATATCCTCACATAAAAGAGAATTACGATATTGTTTAAAGTAACTTATCCTCATAAGATATTGTATTAATTAATATTTTATAGAAAATTTCTTGGATATAATGATGTTGATTGGTTTGGAGATTTAATTGATAGAAAATAAACATCATGAGGAATATTTTTCTAGGTAGAGTGTTATATGAGCTATCATAGAAAGAAATAAAGTCTAGTCACATTAAGCACAATGAAAAAAGAATATGTTTCTGCCTCCCAAGACTATACTCAAATAATGTGGATGACTATTTAGATGGATTATTTTATGGTTAATGTTTCTACACCACTGGAGATTATTTTTGATAATCCAATTGGAATTAATATTTCCAAAACTCTTATACAACATTAAAGATAAAAATATGTTCACATAAAATTTAATTTCATAAAAAAAATGTATTGATGGAAGTGATTTGTTGGAATATACTTCTAAAAATATCAAATTACTAGTTTTATAACCCAATATATGCCAATATATATATATATATCTGGGATTGTTGTACAAATCTCATGTTCAGACTCCACAAAAGAGTTATTATTATTTTTAATTTAGTCCTCTACTATGCCTTGGATTATTTTGATAGGGTAAGAAAAAATATTCTCAAAAGGGTAATTAGAAGTTAAATTCTTTAAAAAATGAATATGAATATGTTGTCATCATAAAATGGATGAGAGAAAGAAAAATATAGAAGGAAAAATTGAAGGACAATTTATTTTTTTATACCCACTAATTTTTTTATCACATAGGGTAGGAATTACTTCAGAAGCATTACTTTATCCAGTATTGTGGTGTTAGGATATTCAATATTATAAATTTTGTGTCTTGATGATTTTTTTTTAAAATGTTACATTTTTAAAAAGTATGAGTAATGAAAAATAATGAACTGTAAAATTTTTCAATGAAATATTATAACTAATTTTAATGGATATATTGAATTTCATTTTATTTTTCTTCTTTAAAGGATTATTAATTGTTGAAAAAAAATATTGTTATGTATGTTTTTGTTAACATGTAAAATAAGGATTCTGAATGTTTTTTTGGAATGTTTGGTCAATATGTTTTCTAAGAATATATTGTTTTGTTTTTTCTAGAGAAATCAAGATTCTTATTTAGAATCATTATAATAAAAATGATGATATAGTTTTCATTAATGGTTTACAACATTAGAAAAAAATATTATGATTCATGATAAAGCGTTATGAATGGAAAATAGGTAAAACTTAATTCTTGAAAAATTTTATCAGACAAACATTCCATATGAATTCTCTTTATGAAAATCTTATGATTGGAAGTTACTAAGATTGTACAATGGGAAAATCTCACAATGTTTTTTGATGAAACTTATAAATTTCATAAAAAATGATATGACTAATGGTAAGAAGTTTTTTGTTGACATGTTAGTAAAGTTTTATTAAAATTAAAAACAAGAAACAAAAATAGTAGTCCATAAAATGAGAGGTAAAATTTTTAATTTGATTTTTGTTTATACAGTGAGATAAATCCAAAGGAAAAATCTATTTAGTGCACAAAATGATAAATTTTTAATGTGAAAAATCATTTAGAAGATATAATTATATAGTCCATTATATTCATCAACTTGTTTTTGATGGATAAAACATGTGTATGTTGTTTTCATTAGTCAATAATTTTTTGATATAATTTATGGAGTTCAAAGACATAAATTTATGAATAAGAAATGATGATGGTAGGCCACTGATCAATGATCCATTTGAATCACATACATCATATGAAAATTCAGGAGGTCACTTGAAGAACTTTTCAGAGAAGAGTAAACAATGTTTTGTATGAAAGTTTAAGGTGGGAAAAATTGAACATTTAATGAATTTTTATCTATTAAACAAACATTTCCCAACATTATACACCAACAGACTCATATGAAGATACTTAGTTGAAGAAATTTGTGGGAAGGTTCACTAGTTGAACCCTCTATCTGATAGAGAATTTTATTCTATGTCATTGGATAATAAAATTCTAGATGAATTTTTTATGAGAAACAGTGAATTAAATTTTAAAGTCCAAAACATGAAGTTGTTGAGCTAAATAAACGTTTTCCAATTGATTTATTATCAATATATTATTAAGATAATCTGAGGATTTTTTAAGGAGTATTCCTAACGCTTCATGAATATTCTATAACTATTACTAAGGTTACAATGATTTCAATTTATATGGGAACGATTAATTTTTTAATTTCATTAAGATGAAAATTGAAATTAGTTTCCTACCATTCCTATTTCATTGAGAACATAAAAATAAGATGTGTAAAAGCACAAGTGTACATAACATTATGATTTTATATGGATGGGGTAAATTCTACAAAATTTATTTCTTTCATATTTCAGAACCAAATTTGACATTTTAGTTGAGGAAACATTCCTAAAAAGTTTTGATCAGCAAAATCAAACATATTTTCAGTTTATAGAAACTAAACATAATAAATTAAATATAGTTTCTATGTAGAGTTTGATGCATAGAGGATTTAATAATCAGGTAGTTCTTAAATTATAAATTAGGTGAAATTCTAGTGTGTATCAATGGATATAAATTCACTAGATATAGAAATGGACTAACCAGATGAAAATTTTGGATAGAAACACTGAAAATAGATATCAGTATAAATTTTGGGAGAAACCATTTACAGTGTTTCCAAAATTTTATGTGTTAATATATGTAAGAAAAACTCAATAGACTATGGTGATCCATTATAATCATACATACTAGGATATATAAAGATTCTAATGGTATTTATCTCAATGTTTAATTCAAGAATTTTATATAGTGAATTTCCATGAACTAACTGGAGTCTCCATGGAAATGATTAAAGTTCTCACACTGGGGATAAAACCTGGGAATCATGAATTAATTATGTTAATATATTATTATTTCATGATTTAGATTTTTTTAATGAATATGGAAAGTAAAAAATATAAAAATGTTTATGGGGTTAAATTTCACAATGATTGAAATTTTTAAAAATGTGACCACTGATTCACCACACACCCCATATTAGTGGATCAATTTTCTTAAAGAACATCATAATTACATATCAGTGTGATTATTATTTATATTTGTTATAATTGTGTAGTTTTTTTGAAAAATGATTAATTTAATTTAATAATATTTTTTTTACCAATTATCAATATACTTGTTTAATAAAAAAAGTTGGTGGAGGTGCGTATATGATTTAATTTATTACAAGTATTTCTATTTTGAAAAATAGGTCCTTGGTGATGGTGGTAATAGGTTTTAAGTTCTACCCTATATATACAATCAATATATATTTATATGTATATATAATTGTGTGTGTATTATTGGATGAGTACTATGGGAAATTTGACATTTTATATCTCGAATAGGTTATTCCATGCCTTTACCTTTGTATGCAATTTATCCTTTCCCATGGGATATGTTATGTAATTCCTTGAATTATACACTACCAAATTTTTTTGATCCTATTTAGTGGATTAAAATAATTATTATAATTCATGATAAAGGGTTTAAAAAGGTATCATATCTTATTAGTAATTCATTAGTAACATTTGATATTAATTTGAAGGATTAATAATTGCTAACATTATTTATATAAAAAGAAATTATTCATTATTATTTTCAGCTGAAGGAATGACTGTGTATTTTTTTATTGTCTAAAAAATTATTTCATGCCTTTAATACACTCAAATATATAATAGATTCTATTAGGGACATGTTGGTGGTAACCTACTGAATCATGTACTCACACACTACATATGTATATCAGTGTATATAAAGTTTTACATGGTTCATTTTAGAAATAGTAAGGTATGAAAGGATGTCTTATTGAATGTTTATTAGATTAAGATAATGTACATTAGAATTTTTAGTCTCACTTGGTATGAGAGTAGCAGTGTCCATCATTGGTGGGAGGAGACCTGTTATAACGACCCATTATTTTCACAAATAAATAGTATATCTATTTAAATGAGTATTCAAAATATAAAATTATTATCAATGCCAAAACCATAATGGTTTAGTGTACATGGATACTAGATATAATTACTTTATGTTCTATAATATAAAATATTAATCATATCAACCAATCATAACATGAATATGTAAAATAGGTCTCATTAATATTTAATCAAATCATAACCCCAAAAAATAAATGTGTTGAACATAAATTTTAATAATCAAAATAAATATTAAAAATGTTATCATTGTATTTTATCCTCAGTAAATAATAATTAACAGTAACAAACGTCATATTATATATAAAATTATTTTTAAAAATTAATTAGAATACTTTTTTTATGAAAATATCCCTTCATATTTAAAATGACTATTTTTTATATATTTTTTTCATGCATAAAAGAAAAAATTTCTCTATGAAAATAAAAATGTAAAAATACAAAAAATAATTAAAATAAAAAATATTTTAATAAAGTAAAAAAACCTTTTCATATGGAATTAGTTAAGATGTTTTTTTTAATATTTATGTATAATTGTCAAAAATTACCTGATTCGGAAACTCACAAGAAGAATCCTTTCAAACTATTTTGTTAGAAACAAATCATGGGTAAAAATGTTTTCACTACATCACAAAAGAGAAAAAAAATAAAATATTTAAATATTTCAACAAAAATATTGATATGGAAGAAAAATATTTCCCTTGTGGGGACTTATCATACACAATCTCGAATAATGATGAAGTTGTGAACTAAAAACCATACCTTACGTATCACCATTCCTAGTTCACATTCAATACTCTAGTATAATAAATATGGATTTTTTAAAAATTAATTTAATAACCATCAATAAATATATTAATATCATTCCAACCATGTTTGATTTTTTATATGAAATCATATCACCTATTTATTAATAATTTGTTATTAAAACCACTATTATGGGTGATAATTTCTTTGTTTTCCAAGCATGTTTTATTTTGGTAGTCCCAATCCATATACTCTGATATTGGTTTCAGAAATTCAATAATATTAATAATTTTATAAAAATAATATATATTTATTATATATATAATTATAGTCATTCATAAAAAATTGACATAGAAAAATGAATTACACCATTCATGGAGACAATAGTACGTATATTCAGATTAACACATCTTCCACTTTTCAATGGATGGAATGAAAGGAAGTTAAATAAAAAATAACCTTCAAATAATAATAATTATTTAAAATATATCATATATATTATATATATTCAGAAAATTCATGCATATTACCATCCAAGTTGAATAATAATGAAAAACGAATCACATCACATTATCGAGGATGTAGTCCACCCATACACACGAACAACAATATCATTTCACAAAGAATTGGATGGTAAGAAGGTAGATATGATTTTATTATTACGGAATTATAATATTGTCATAAATATCATATAATATATTCAAACAATCCTAATAACCATCCATATATTATGGTGATGAAAAATGAATTGTGTCGCTATGTGGATAGGGTAATCCGTACGTATGCATGTGTGATAAATTTAACTCTAATTTAATGGTAAAGATGGTGTATAATGGTATTTTTATAATGATAATAACATTAAACAATATTTTATACATTTAATTTATTATGTTATGTTAAATAAAATAGTTTTATAGGTGGTAAAGAAGAGTTGAAAAAGAAAGAGATCAATTAGGGCATGTACCTCTTCTTTGAAACGATTCCTTTAGATATCCTCTAACGGTATTTTGGGTTGGTATTTATGGAATCCCCAAACATCCAAAATGTGTATAGGTAAGTTGATAAGAGAAATTTGTAGAGTATTATTTAGAGAGATGTTTGAAATTGTTGTAATTAAGTGAGAGATGATGTTTCATTTTGTAATTGAGGTGTGTGACACTTTTGTTATTTCTCAAAAGATAAATACTTAATAAATTAATTAAAAACTATAAATAACAAGGTATTATAACATAAGGTGTCATAGGGTTTTAATTAAATCAATAAATATAATTTAGAAAAGTTTTGGTGTAATTTTAAACATTATCATTTTTATTTTCCCTTCATTAACCAATTTTAATTTTGAATAGAGTAATGATTTTCTCTGTATTAAAAGGTTGTAAATTTAAATTAAAAGGAAATAATTTTTCAATGAATGGACTATTTATGAAATTTTATACCGCATCACAATTTCCTTGTATTATTTTAATATTATTATAATTTTTAAATAATTTTACAATGTATAATTTTGATTAAAATCATTATTGTTAATTGTGAAACATTCCATTTAATTTAATTTTAATTATTAATATGTAAAATAAAATTTTCGGGACACTCTAAATCATTAAAATTATATAAATATTAATTTGTTTAAAATCATTATTTATCCTTTTTTATTAATTTAAGATATACTCTATCTGTGTTTTATAATAAATTATGGTAATTAAATAATTACGAAAATGTAAAAATAAGTTTATATCAAAAATATAATTTTATTAATCTCAATATATATATTTATATTAATTCATAACAAAAATTTTCCTATATGGACACATATAAGTTATTTAAAAAACAAATGACATTTTTTAACTTTCTTTAATTTAAATAATATAAAAGTATTTTTTATTGAAATTTATCAATTAAACTACTAAATTTCAAGACCATGATTTCAAGGGTCTATTTAAATTCATTTAGTAATAATTTAGACGAAAATTATGAACTTATCACGAATTCTTTTACCCAAATTAACATAATTTACCCTTTACTGAGGTGATAAATTTTACCATAGTTTGTATTAAAATTCCATAAACTAAAAGCTATCTGTTTACGAAATTTATAATTCCTAATAAAAAATAAGTAATTAATTTTTCAGAATTCAATTAATGTAAGTGGTATGATAAAATTTTAATTTTAGTGTGCAAAATGCCCTAATCCCGGTTTTTAGAAAAAAATTATTTTTAAGCATAAAAAAGGATTTATTTTTATCATATAATTATAAAAATATTTTTTTAATATTTAATTATTTTAATAAATTAAATAATATATATTTCTTTAAAATAATTTACAGACATGATTTTATTTAATTTATTACTATAAAATACATTTCACGCATAAAAAGATTTTTTTTTTCAGAAAAAATGTCACTTTTGTTTTCAAAAAAGGTTTTTTAAGGATAATTATTTAATAACTAAAGAACTAATTTTATTTATTTTGAGAGTGTAAATTTTTCATAATTTAATTTTTTTTATTAACACCCACTAATCCTATGGTTACATGATAACAAAAACATAATGTTTAAATTACGTTACGTGGTTCATCTAAGCTAATTGTTTCATGTAACATAAGCTATCAAAGAAATCAAAATATTTCATAAAAATCATGGGGTTTTACATTATACCCCCCTAAAATGAACTTTTCCATTTAAATTCATCATAATGATAAAAATATATGAGGATAATTCCACCTCATCAAATCCTCGGGGTCTCTTGTAGCTTCCTAAAATTTTTCATTTCACTACAATACATTAACCAGACGAGTGGTCTTATTTCACATAACATTCTCTCTGTGATATAGAAAGAATATTGGTTGTTCTAGATAAGAATAAAATATCTCTAAAGTTATGAATATTGAGTTTAATACACATGATGTATTAGGTGTGTACATCTTCATAAGATATTTATGGAACACATCAAGAACTTGGGAGAGTTTCGATGGAAGTTCCAATTAATAAATTACCATTCTGATGTGATCTAGAATTTGAAAAGGGATGATATACCTTGGACATAGATTTTTCTTTTTTCCAACTCTTATCTCCATATTCTAGGGATATATTCCAATGAATAACATCCCACAGAAATCAAACTATAGATATTTATGATGATTATTAGAATATCTTATTTCAATAACGTAACTCCAACATATTGGATTTATTCAATTCATACCATAGAGGGCCTTATAGGGATCTATTTCAAACATGTTGTATGAAAAATTCACCAAAGGACGGTTTTCATCCCAACCATATTCGAAATACTTATAGGAATATCACAACATGTATTATAGAGATTGAGTTGTTCACTCAAATAGGCCATATATCTAAGGTTGATATGAAATAAGGAAAATTAAAACTATATCTAGAGATTAATAAATATTTAATGAAAACATTGAGGTAAAACTAGGATCCTGATAAGATAAAATTGATAGTGGTACTTCAGGAAATATTTCCTCATCCTTAATATATTTTCTTGAAGTATTATCCATCGAGAAATATTCTCTAATAGAAATGAATCACGTTGACTTATTAAGGAGTTGGACTATTACCCATATAATATTACATACTTTAGATGTTTTGGTGAGTCCTATGATAGAATCCATATGGTTGTCTTCCTATTCCCATTATAGTAAGGCTAATAGTTATAACATAATAATATATTTCTATCTCTTAGCATTAACTGGCTGACATACCAAGAAATGAAAAAAAATAGAATGAAATATCTCTTTTAATTCTATCCCACTAGAAACAGACATTCAAATCTCTATATATCTTTTTTACTTCCAAGATGAATTGAGAATGAAGAACTATGAGATTCATCCATCAGTTCTGTATTCAAATATATTATATAAGGGACACATAAATAGTTATTAAAAATTATTATTCCATCACAGTTAAGGGTAAATTATATAAAATTTCCTATATTCATTTGATCCTCCATATATTACTTCAATGCCTCTTTATTATTCACTTGTAAAGATGGTTTAAGAGTCCTTTTCTCCCGATTTTATTTCTCCCCTTTCTTTATTACTTCTATATTCATACATTGTAAATCCAAACATATTGGATCTTCTGGGGTAATCATCTTAGATAACCTAGCACGATCCTTTCATATCAAATCATATACCACCTTATTTGATTCCCTAGGGTGGTAATGTATTGAGAAGTCATAATGATTAATCATATCCAACAATATTATATGGAACAGGATTAAATCATTTTGGGAAAAAATACATTTTAAACATTTGTTATCTGAATTTATGTGACAAATTTTTCAATAGATATATTTCCACCATATATTTTATGAATTAATTTCCAAAACTAACTCAAAATAATTCTTTGGGTAATATTCATCATGTAACTTCAATAATAATGAGGGATAATATATCACTACCTCATTTTGTATAAGAAAAAATCCCAATACATTCTTTGATGCATCAACATAAATTATAAACCATTCTTCTCTATAGTTTAGTGTGAGAACGGGTTCACTTAGCAACCTTAGTTTTCTTTATATGAAATTATCTTCACATTACTCAGCCCATATAAACATAACTCCTTTCTTAGTAAACATGGCGAGTGTATTAAATAATTGTGAGAATATTTCACAAAAAATCTATAATATTCAACTAACCTAAAAAACTATGTATTTTATCCATCGTGGTTAGTGGATATACATTTCTTAGTAATGTATCTCATTAATGGATCTACAAATATACCCTCATTTGATATTATATTATATTATATAATAATTGAGATCTCTGATGAAAATGATTACATTGGGTAATTTTTTTAAATATTCTTCCTCCCTGGGGTCTTCATCACAACCATCAATTGATCTTCATACTCTTACCTTATATTTGAATTTATTGGAATGTTTTCAATAATTGATACCACATACTTCTCAAGGTTGTCACTAAATACACTATTAGTAAAAAAATTAAGATAGATGTGGTATTGGTAATACTATAAGGTATCACAATAAATCCATATTTTGCATACCGTGTACATAATTCTATATTTGGTATATCATCCTTCATGAAACATAATTAATAATATTATGAATAAAGTAAAATCTTTTAAAATTATTGAGGTATACATATTTTGTAAAATAAGTCTTCAATAAAGGGGATATGATACTTATAATTTATTTTAATTTTTATAAGATCCCTATAAAAAATTATTATATGCATTGAACAATATTTATACTTAACAAATAGAATAGGTGAAACCCATGGTGACAACCTAGGGTGTATGAATCCCTTACCAATGTTCTCAAATAGTTTCTTCTACAATTTCTGTAACTCAATTCGGGCTATAATACAAGTATTTTTTGAAATGGGAATAATATCATGTATGAGTTCAGTTGAAAACTGAAATTCACGATTTGGTGGACTAAATTTTTTTTCCAGAAGGCCATCAGAAACACCAATACAATAGCCATACCATTAATGTTTTATTTCTCCCAAACCATGACATATAGATTACCATTACTTAATATAACACCCCAAGCTTCCACGGTACTCTTCTCTTTGAATAATACAGTAGCATGTGTTGTACCCAACGTCAAATTCATACACCACCACAACCAATCATACTAGCCGTTATGAATAGTAATACCCACTTTTTGAAATTTTATAATTTTTATCATTCAAAATGGACTTCATTTTTGGAATCAGAATATTGAAATAAGATTAGGGTTAATTTTTGGTACTTTTCAGATAACTTTCATATTTTGATGAATAGTGAAAATTAAAATATTTTAATTAAAAACAACTTTTTAATTGAAATATTTAATAGTGATAAATTACGAATTTGAGTGTTTTTTAATGTATATATAGAATATATTTTTACCACTTAATATAATATTGGTCATTGTACAAAATTTCACATTTAAACCAGACATAAACAAGTGTCAATCTTTTCATAGTTTTAATTTCTTAAAAACACGCTTTTTGTTTTGACAACGGGAATTAATTTCAAATTAATTCCTACCACTTCTATGTTTTGAATTTGTAAAAATGGATTCCATATTTGGAATCAGGATTTACAAATTGTGTAAATAGGTAACTTTTATTTTTAGTCATTTTGAATAATTATTTCGGTAAATATTTTATTTACCGTGGTTAAAGGGTAAATTTGGTAAATAAGGGTAAACAAAATAATATTATAATAATATTAAATTACCCTAAAACGTGTCCTAACCCAATTTTTGGATACATGTCCGACCATGGGCATCTTTGTGTCGATTTAGGGACCCCATGGATCCACTTGTAAGTGATAAGGACACTTTATATTAATTATGTTAAAGTAAATACAAAAATGACATAAGCATATATCTATTATACTTAATTTTTAAATTGGGATATATATGTTATATTTTAGGCTATAAATATTCATTAGAAAGCTAAAAATATTTCCTACATAATTTTAGTTTATTTATATTTTTTAGACATTGAATAATTAAATTTATTTATGACACAATAATGATGCAATATTTTCCTTATTAGTGAAAGAATCAAATAATTGGAATTATAAATGTTAAAATAAATATAATTTGAATGTTTTGATGACATACAAGAACTTTATTGGTTAATATTACATTTTAGGTTTTCTTAAATAAATTTTATTCGAATTATTAAAATTGTTAAGTCATTAACAAAAATCAATTATTAAATAGTGTCAAAATTGAAATAAACAAGTTTTTAAAACAAATATTATTTTATTAATTGATATTATAATCCTAAAAATATAAGGATCGGCCAAAGGACTTATATAATGATAGTTGTATTATTAATGTACCACTTGGGGTTTGCGTGGAGGTTTTTAGTAAGTTTATTAACTATATAATATAAAAATACAAAGAGACATGGTAAATGTCAAACTATTTATCTAAGTGATAAATCAAAATGATAAAGTTAATATAGTGACCCAAACCAGTCTAAAACCTATTGGTTTAGTTATTTTCGACCTATCCCCACATTAAAAATTTTATAATCCACTTTGGATCCATTATAAACCGAATATGAATTTATTATAAAATAATATTTCTAGTTTTTCTTAAGGTTCCCCTCACCCCTCTTATAAAAGGGCACTCCCCCTTCTCAATAAATCACACATTCAATGTAACAGCCCGAGATTTTATGAAAAATATTCTTTTTATTTCACTATTGTCTTGTGTTGTACGCTACACCTAAAGGAGCTTTCACAACACGCATCCTTGACTTTCCTTGCATTACACGCAATCGCGACCTTCCTCGATAGCGTGTATAGTACGCAATAACGAGTTTCACTAAACAACAATATGCTATTAAAATATTATTAAAACTAGTCGTTATGAATAGTAATAACCACTTTTTGAAATTTTTTAAATTTTATCTTTTAAAATGGAATTCATTTTTGGATTCGTAATATCGAAATTAGCTTAGGGTGAAATTTTGGTACTTTTCAGATAACTTTAATATTTTGATGAATAGTGAAAATTACTAAATTTTAATTAAAAACAACTTTTTTAATCAAAACATTTAATAGTGATAAATCATGAATTTGAGTGGTTTTAAAGTATATTTAGAATATATTTTTACCACTTAATATAATGTTGGTCATTGGACACAATGTTACAATTAAACCGAACATAAACAAGTGTCAATCTTTTGATAGTTATTATCTCTTAAAAACACGCTTTTTGTTTTGACATCGGGAATTAATTTTAAATTAATTTCTGCCACTTCTGTGTTTTGAATTTAGAAAAATGGATTCCATATTTGGAATCATGATGTTCAAATTGTGTAAGTAGGTAACTTTTATTTTTATACATTTTGAATAATTACTGTGGTAAATATTTTATTTACCATGGTTAAAGGTAAATCCGGTAAATAAGGGTTAAAAAATAATATTATAATAATATTAAATTACCCTAAAACGTGTCTTAAACCTATTGGTTGATACATGGTAGACCATGGGCATCTTTGGGTCGATTTTGGGACCCCATTGATCCACTTGTAAGTGATAATGACACTTTATTTTAATTAAGTTAAAATGAATACAAAAATGACACAAGCATATATCTTTTATAAAAACAATTGTTACATAGGGTTATATATGTTGGAATTTAGATTATAAATATTAATTAGAAATATAAAAAGATTTCCTACATAATGGTATTTTATTTGTAATTTTTAGACTTTAAATAATTTAATTTATTTATGACACAATGATGATGGAGTAATTATCTTATTAATGAAATATTGACATAATTGATGTTATAAACACCAAAATAAATGTAATTTAAGACTTTTTATGAATTCCACTAATTTTCTAGGTTACTATGATATATTAGTGTTGATTTAATCAACTTGGTTCGAACATATAATTCTGTTATTACTTTCACAAAAATCATATATCAAATAGTGTCAAAATTGACACAAAATAGTTTTTAAATCAAATATTATATTATTAATTGTTATTGTATTCCTAAAAATCTAAGGTTCGGCCAAATGACTTAGATAAGGATATATATTTTAATAATAAACAATTTTGGGTTCTTTTGGGATGTTATAGTAAGTGTATTAACCATATAGTGAAAGAAAACAAAAAGACATGGTAAAAGTTAAATTATTTAACTTAGAGTTAAATCTAATTGATAAGGTTAAAATAATATCCTAAACTTGTCTAAATTCTATTGGTTGATAGGATTTCGACCCATCCCCACTTTAGCTTCGAAATAAGACCCTTTGGAACCATTATAAACCGATTTTGACTTTAATATAAAATAATATTTTGAGATATTCCTAAGGTGCCCCTCTCCTCCCCTATAAAAGGACACCTCCTCCCCCTCCTCCTCACACCAATTTGAGCACTCAAGCTCGGCCAAACCCTGCCAAAATCTCTTCTCCACTTCCCTAGAAACATCCTAGAGGTTCTGGTCTTCCTAAAAGACCAATTTTAGTGCCCTATGAGGAGGTCTCAAAGAGGCACTTCAAAGAAGAGGTAATTATCGTTTCCAATTCTTTCATCTTTATTTCTTCTTCCACTTCTTCTTATTAGGTTGTTTCATTATGAAGTAATAACATCAGTATCACTTATATACTGATATGTTATTATAAGTATGAAACAACCCTATATCACCATCTATCCATCCTACGGAAAAAGAAATCACCGCGCGTGCGTACGTATGGAATACCGTCTCCACGCCGTGGTGTAATCTATTTTCCACCACCACCTTACATGGATGGGTATAATGGTGTAAAGAATAACTATACATAGTTATTACAACATCATATTGATTCTGATATATTTTATAATCCACTCCAATTCAATTCAATATTTATAGAAATGATATCATCGCTCGTGCGTACGTACGGACTACCGTCTCCACGACGCGATGAGATTCATTCTCCATGTTAACCATTTAAGAATGATTAAAAAGTATATATAAGAAATAATAATGAAATATATGACATTATAAAGCTACTGGATTTATGTATATATATATACATATGTATGTCATCTACTTACTTCCATTTCAAGACAATAAGGAAAGGAAAACTGCGTTCATGCGTACGTACGGACTACCGTCTCCATGAATGGTGTTTTTCATTTTATTTATCTACCTATTATATATATATATACTGAATATATATGATATATAAATCATATTTTATATTCTGGAAGTAAGTAAATCAGGATATAAGTAATAATGATGTCAAGAACAACAAGTCAAAACACCTACGATAAATGAAACAATTTTACCCAAAACGCTTCTTTAACATGGAATTTACAAAAGAACGGGTAATATAATGTCATAAGTGAACCATATATGATATCATAACAATGAGTATGATTCTGTAATATGTCAATAACATGATTTAAATCATTATAAAGGAGTTTCGGATACGTACAACGCAAGTCGGACCTAAGGTAAGGGAAATATCACAATCTCATTTTTATCCGAGATTGTTTATTCGTAAGTATTTACTGGGGTGTATTTTATCATCCACATCCATGTTCCTTCAATATGTAATATTTATTCCATCCACTTACAATAGTTTAAATCCAATTTTACTCTTCGGTGAGTTTTTAGTAAAGAATATGAAAGGAATCTTTTGTCGCTTTTTCATACGAGGTACTTTTTGACTTTTCCGACAGAAGTACGAAGAATGTTTTTTTTAACTTAAATGGCATGAACAGATTTTTACAGTTTTATAAAGCCTTATTTTCATGAAGCTTCCTCCAAAAGATTTCATGACTATTTTTAATAAAATCTCTTTCTTTTAAAATTGCATGATGTTTTGTGAAAAGAAATTGATTTTGAAGAAGAAAGGATATTTTTCTCAAGAATTCATTTCAAGTGTTTTATCAAAATTATTTTCCATCTAAGATAATAAAGGGTTCTGTTTCTATCCATATTTTTACATTGATTTGACTATGTTGTGATGGAATTATGTTTATGAATTCCTTTATCTTATATGAATGGTTTTATGATGTCATGTTGTTTTAAGAATCCCATTTTTATTACATGGGTTATGAAATGATGTATGATTTATGATTTTGTGGCACACATAAGAATGGTATCATTATGAGATGGGTGGGACCTATATCTCCCTCCAATGCATTGGGTAAAGATTTTATATCTCATGAGATAGACATGGATGGAATGGTAGGTTATACCGGTTCAGTGAAACAGGACTGAAACGAGGGTTACTCGATTCAGAAAGGGACTTTGTCCACTAAGATAGTCTTGGCAATGAGTCTTGACTAACAAGAAATGATTCTCTATGATTATGTGTGAATGCCACAAAGTTTCATGTTTTAAGTTATGATTATTGTGATTAAATTTCACTACCATGATTTATCCCATGTTATGAAATTATGCTCTCTTTTTCAGGTTAAGATTTCCAAAATGTTATGTTCTTTTGAATATGATGTGATTTATATTTCTGTTGTTTACCCTTACTGAGCATTTGAGCTCACCCTTTTATGTTTTCTTTTCCCCAGGATATAAAGAAAGGTTTTAGGTAAGAAAAAAAAAAGGGAAGATCTTTATGGGAGATGTTGAAGATCTTTCACCAGGATTAGAAGATTATATTCCGAGTTTCCAAAGACACTAAACTATTACGATCCTTGCGTGTGTGTTTTTGTTATGTACTAAGTATTCCGCAAATGTAATGTAATGTCAATATACGTCAGGCTACGGGTCTCTACAGTTGGTATCAGAGGAAAGGTTTAGTCAACCTTTGGAAACTAGGATGCGAAAACGTTAGTAAGATCCCTAGAGATATTTCTAAGGTATGTCTAGGGATGTCTCTAAGGTTAAGTATATGTATAGGTTATAGTCCTAGAATTGCGCTAACGATCTTCGAATATAACCTAAGATGTTAGATATTGAGGGTACTACCCCTTTATTATGTTGTTTTCCCTAGCATGATTTTTGCCTCTCATACTATTCTTTTGGGGTTTTAGACGATGGCTGGAACCCGAAGGAACCGTGTTAATGCGGAATGTGATGGGCAATGCAATGATTGTCCCCCTGAGCAACCAAACGATATGGGAGCTAGAATGCAAAATCTTGTAGCCATGCTCACACAACTTTCTCAAGCTATGAATCATGCAGGACTTCCAAACGAGCAAAGGAAGGAGCAACATTCTGTTGAATCCTTCATGAGGCAGCGTCCACCTTCTTTCAGTGGGTCTACTGATCCATTAGTTGCTGAACAATGGATTAGTACTACTGAAAAGATATTTTCAGTTCTTCAATGTTCTGAACATGATAAAGTCATCCTAGCAGTGTATCGTTTGGAAGGAGATGCTGATCAATGGTGGAATCTTATTAAGAATACGAGGCAAAGGGATGAAATTGAGTCTATGGAATGGGACGAGTTCAAGAACTTATTTTTCAATAAGTACTTCCCTCGTATTCTCCGAACAAAGATAGAGATAGAGTTTCTTGAACTGAAGCAAAGGGATGATGAATCTGTTGGTACCTATGAAGAAAATTTTACAAGACTTGCAAGGTACGCTTCTAGTATTATCATCCAACCTGAAAGTAAAGTTGATCGATTTTTCAGTGGCTTAAAACCAAGTCTTCGAAGGGAATTAGCTATAAGAGACTTCAGTAGCTATGAAGAAATTGTGCGTTGTGCTATCAAGGTAGAAATGGAAGTTGGTGTTACATATCCATCTCATGGGTTTGACAAGAAACGAAAGATGGAGTTCAAGGAGAAATCTCAGAATAATGGTGAAAAGAAAATGAAAGTTTCCTTATGAACAAAGTGTGGAAAGAAGCATGGTGGAGATTGTCTTAAAGGGACTAGAAAATGATTTAAGTGTGGAAAAGAAGGTCATCAAGCATCTGAGTGTCGAAGTAATGGAAAAAGGGATTCTAATAATGTGAATAAAGCAAACACTGCAGAGAACGCACAACCAACACTTCAATGCTTCAAGTGCAAGGAGATGGGACATTATGCCAATAAATGCCCTAATCCAAGGGTTAGTGATGATCGACATGAGCAACCGCTTAAGGCAAAGGACAAAGGGAAGTCACATGCGATCACTATTGGCAATGTTGAATATGAAAATGATGTGGTGGAATGATTAAGTGTTTATGTAATAGGATTCCAAAATAATGTTGTATCATGGAATGTTGGAATATTTATGTATTGGTCTAATGTGGTATTCAAAGTGATTGAGATATTATGCGCATAATGAAGGGAAAATGAGAAAATGAAATGTTTAACAGTATTCATGAGCTCATGATTGATATAAGGACTAAGTGATATCATGGTTTGAGTATATAGAATTTTGAGGATTTCGGTATGTGAAAAGTGTTAACTTTTAACTGCATTCAAGTTTTCACTAAGGTTCAATGGGTATTCAAGAGAGTACAAGATTAAGGCCTTTAAATGTTTGGAATGTGACCAACAAGATATATCTTATGATATATGGGGATCAACGATGGAATTAAATCTCTGGTAATTGTTTTCACTATGTTATGAGAATGGACTGCAGTATTATGGATAAGCCTAAAGATTGGAATGGATTATGTTGGACATAAGTTAGTATTGTTTAAGGATAGAAGTTTTTTAGATATTATTGATGGGATGTTATAGTAATATAGTGTTATAAAAAGGACAACCTGCAGGACGGGCGACAACCCATCGCTTCGGACAAGGCTGTGGGAATCGAACCCACAACCGAAGTGCGACTGGCCTTTATCGCCTACCACTGGCCTACAGGAAGTCCCTGTTTAGTAGAAACTAGTTTTATTATATTAAGCAGTATGATATATGAAGTATAAGTCGATTTTAGGAACCATATATGATTAATCTCACTATAGAATGACTTATGTATATTTAATAACTTTTTGTAACCTTTTGTTTGAGACAGATGGAATGACCCATCATTCTATCACATAATCTGCTAACACTTCACAAATAACAAATTCAACTTCATTTATTTAAGAGATGAAGTAGAAATTGTTCAAGGCACGAACAAAAGTGAGATTGTACCAAAATAAAGTAAGTATTTATTCTAAGAAAATTTTCAACTTTAGGGAAATGATCATGAAAACCAAAAATGATGTCCTAGTGATCTTATACCTGATGAATCATATGGTACCTTATATCATCACAAATCTATGGATTTGTGATTACTGGCTTTTCCATAGCCATGTTCTCTACCACTCTCCATCATAACATGATGGTTAGATTTCTCTTTCATATCCATATTTTCACCTATGTGGAAACCCAGTGATTAGTTTATTTGGGTAATCGTTACATTTCATAATTTAGTTTTTAAAGCCATGTTTTGGTAATCCTTTTTACGATGTGGGTTTCTATTAAAGAAACTTTCTAATAGTAAACCATTTATAACCCCGACGAATTTCGAGGGCGAAATTCATTTTAAGGGGGGTAGAATGTAACAACCCGAGATTTTATGAAAAATATTCTTTTTATTTCACTATTGTCTTGTGTTGTACGCTACACCTAAAGGAGCTTTCACAGCACGCATCCTTGACTTTCCTTGCATTACACGCAATCACGACCTTCCTCGATTGCGTGTATAGTACGCAATAACGAGTTTCACTAAACAACAATATGCTATTAAAATATTATTAAAACTAGTCGTTATGAATAGTAATAACCACTTTTTGAAATTTTTTAAATTTTATCTTTTAAAATGGAATTCATTTTTGGATTCGTAATATCGAAATTAGCTTAGGGTGAAATTTTGGTACTTTTCAGATAACTTTAATATTTTGATGAATAGTGAAAATTACTAAATTTTAATTAAAAACAACTTTTTTAATCAAAACATTTAATAGTGATAAATCATGAATTTGAGTGGTTTTAAAGTATATTTAGAATATATCTTTACCACTTAATATAATGTTGGTCATTGGACACAATGTTACAATTAAACCGAACATAAACAAGTGTCAATCTTTTGATAGTTATTATCTCTTAAAAACACGCTTTTTGTTTTGACAGCGGGAATTAATTTTAAATTAATTTCTGCCACTTCTGTGTTTTGAATTTAGAAAAATGGATTCCATATTTGTAATCAGGATGTTCAAATTGTGTAAATAGGTAACTTTTATTTTTATACATTTTGAATAATTACTGCGGTAAATATTTTATTTACCATGGTTAAGGGTAAATCCGGTAAATAAGGGTTAAATAATAATATTATAATAATATGAAATTACCCTAAAACGTGTCTTAAACCTATTGGTTGATACATGGTAGACCATGGGCATCTTTGGGTCGATTTTGGGACCCCATTGATCCACTTGTAAGTGATAATGACACTTTATTTTAATTAAGTTAAAATGAATACAAAAATGACACAAGCATATATCTTTTAGAAAAACAATTGTTACATAGGGTTATATATGTTGGAATTTAGATTATAAATATTCATTAGAAAGATAAAAAGATTTCCTACATAATGGTATTTTATTTGTAATTTTTAGACTTTAAATAATTTAATTTATTTATGACACAATGATGATGGAGTAATTATCTTATTAATGAAATATTGACATAATTGATGTTATAAACACCAAAATAAATGTAATTTAAGACTTTTTATGAATTACACTAATTTTCTAGGTTACTATGATATATTAGTGTTGATTTAATCAACTTGGATCGAACATATAATTCTGTTATGACTTTCACAAAAATCATATATCAAATAGTGTCAAAATTGACACAAAATAGTTTTTAAATCAAATATTATATTATTAATTGTTATTGTATTCCTAAAAATCTAAGGTTCGGCCAAATGACTTAGATAAGGATATATATTTTAATAATAAACAATTTTGGGTTCTTTTGGGATGTTATAGTAAGTGTATTAACCATATAGTGAAAGAAAACAAAAAGACATGGTAAAAGTTAAATTATTTAACTTAGAGTTAAATCTAATTGATAAGGTTAAAATAATATCCTAAACTTGTCTAAATTCTATTGGTTGATAGGATTTCGACCCATCCCCACTTTAGCTTCGAAATAAGACCCTTTGGAACCATTATAAACCGATTTTGACTTTAATATAAAATAATATTTTGAGATATTCCTAAGGTGCCCCTCTCCTCCCCTATAAAAGGACACCTCCTCCCCCTCCTCCTCACACCAATTTGAGCACTCAAGCTCGGCCAACCCCTGCCAAAATATCTTCTCCACTTCCCTAGAAACATCCTAGAGGTTCTGGTCTTCCTAAAAGACCAATTTTAGTGCCCTATGAGGAGGTCTCAAAGAGGCACTTCAAAGAAGAGGTAATTATCGTTACCAATTCTTTCATCTTTATTTCTTCTTCCACTTCTTCTTATTAGGTTGTTTCATTATGAAGTAATAACATAAGTATCACTTATATACTGATATGTTATTATAAGTATGAAACAACCCTATATCACCATCTATCCATCCTACGGAAAAAGAAATCACCGCGCGTGCGTACGTACGGAATACCGTCTCCACGCTGTGGTGTAATCTATTTTCCACCACCACCTTACATGGATGGGTATAATGGTGTAAAGAATAACTATACATAGTTATTACAACATCATATTTATTCTGATATATTTTATAATCCACTCCAATTCAATTCAATATTTATAGAAATGATATCATCGCTCGTGCGTACGTACGGACTACTGTCTCCACGACGCGATGAGATTCATTCTCCATGTTAACCATTTAAGAATGATTAAAAAGTATATATAAGAAATAATAATGAAATATATGACATTATAAAGCTACTGGATTTATGTATATATATATACATATGTATGTCATCTACTTACTTCCATTTCAAGACAATAAGGAAAGGAAAACTGCGTTCATGCGTACGTACGGACTACCGTCTCCATGAATGGTGTTTTTCATTTTATTTATCTACCTATTATATATATATATATATACTGAATATATATGATATATAAATCATATTTTATATTCTGGAAGTAATTAAATCAGGATATAAGTAATAATGATGTCAAGAACAACAAGTCAAAACACCTACGATAAATGAAACAATTTTACCCAAAACGCTTCTTTAACATGGAATTTACAAAAGAACGGGTAATATAATGTCATAAGTGAACCATATATGATATCATAACAATGAGTATGATTCTGTAATAAGTCAATATCATGATTTAAATCATTATACAGGAGTTTCGGATTCGTACAACGCAAGTCCGACCTAAGGTAAGGGAAATATCACAATCTCATTTTTATCCGAGATTGTTTATTCGTAAGTATTTACTGGGGTGTATTTTATCATCCACATCCATGTTCCTTCAATATATAATATATTTTCCATCCACTTACAATAGTTTAAATCCAATTTTACTCTTCGGTGAGTTTTTAGTAAAGAATATGAAAGGAATCTTTTGTCGCTTTTTCATAGGAGGTACTTTTTGACTTTTCCGACAGAAGTACGAAGAATGTTTTTTTTAACTTAAACGGCATGAACAGATTTTTACGGTTTTATAAAGCCTTATTTTCATGAAGCTTCCTCCAAAATATTTCATGACTATTTTTAATAAAATATCTTTCTTTTAAAATTGCATGAGGTTTTGTGAAAAGAAATTGATTTTGAAGAAGAAAGGATATTTTCCTCAAGAATTCATTTCAAGTGTTTTATCAAAATTATTTTCCATCTAAGATAATAAAGGGTTCTGTTTCTATCCATATTTTTACATTGATTTGACTATTTTGTGATGGAATTATGTTTATGAATTCCTTTATCTTATATTAATGGTTTTATGATGTCATGTTGTTTTAAGAATCCCATTTTTATTACATGGGTTATGAAATGATGTATGATTTATGATTTTGTGGCACACATAAGAATGGTATCATTATGATATGGGTGGGACCTATATCTCCCTTCAATGCATTGGGTAAAGATTTTATATCTCATGAGATAGACATGGCTGGAATGGTAGGTTATACCGGTTCAGTGAAACAGGACTGAAACGAGGGTTACTCGATTCAGAAAGGGACTTTGTCTACTAAGATAGTCTTGGCAATGAGTCTTGACTAACAAGAAATGATTCTCTATGATTATGTGTGAATGCCACAAAGTTTCATGTTTTAAGTTATGATTATTGTGATTAAATTTCACTACCATGATTTATCCCATGTTATGAAATTATGCTCTCTTTTTCAGGTTAAGATTTCCAAAATGTTATGTTCTTTTGAATATGATGTGATTTATATTTCTGTTGTTTACCCTTACTGAGCATTTGAGCTCACCCTTTTATGTTTTCTTTTCCCCGGGATATAAAGAAATGTTTTAGGTAAGAAAAAAAAGGGGAAGATCTTTATGGGAGATGTTGAAGATCTTTCACCAGGATTAGAAGATTATATTCCGAGTTTCCAAAGACACTAAACTATTACGATCCTTGCGTGTGTGTTTTTGTTATGTACTAAGTATTCCGCAAATGTAATGTAATGTCAATATACGTCAGGCTACGGGTCTCTACATTCAAAGCCTTTTTACTCGGCCAAACCCTGCCCAAATATTCTCTCAACTTCATTAAATTCAATCTACAAACCTAGATCGATCATAAAGCCATCCTAAGTAGCCCTTTTGATCAAATCAAAAGGAAGAACCTGCAGAAGAGGTAATGTTTTCACCACCCTCTTTCAAGTTTCTTTCTTCTCCCACTTCATAATTATTTTGTATTTCCATTTTAAAATAATAACTCCAGTATATTATATACACTAATATGTTATTATAAATATTTCACAACTATATTCATTATTCTATCCTTCTTATTAATGATAATGTCACCATGTGTGCATACGTACGACTTACTGTCTCCACGCTGTGGTGTAATTTGTTATTCAACACTATGTTATTTTGATGGATACAATGATGAGTAATATGTATATAAATAATAAAAATAACATAATAATGTCTCTGTAAAATTAATATACCATCCAATTCCACACATTTAGGAAATGATACTGTCACTCGTGCGTACGTACGGATTACCTTCTCCACGATGTGATGAGATTCATTTCCTCATTAACCATTCATCGATGATTATAAAAATATATATTACTAATATTTTTGTAATATATGAAATAATAATTCTACTGGATATATATATATATATATGCCCCTATAAATATTTTATTCACTTATTTCTGTTCAATACATTTTGAAAATGGAAACAACGTTTATGCCTACGTATGGACTACCGTCTCTATAAACAGTGTTTTCCATTTCACATATATATCTATTATACATAATTATATTCTAAATATATATGATATATAATCCATGTTTTATATTCTTAAATTATTTAAACCATGATCTATGTTATATAACCAAGATTAACAAGTTAAAACACATACGATAAAGAAAGTGATTATTATCCGAAATGTTAATTTAACAAGGAAATTATTATTAAATAAGTAGTAAAAAGACATAAATAAATAATGTGTGATATCATAAATATTTATATGGTTCTGGTATAATTTAATAACATACTACGGTCTTCATATAGGTGTTTAAACATTCCCTCGACTAAAGGAAAGTGCAAGGTAAGGGGTTTTCATCTCACTACTTATTCTCGTGAGATTCATGCCATATTGCCACAATTACCTTATGTGTGGTGTATGTAATTCCCATAATTGTATTATTTGTGTAATACACTTTAATTTATGTATATTTACATATTCATTGTATGATAACTCTTTCATGGGGTGTATGTTTCGTAAGTAACCAAATTGGTAAGGGTTAATTTAACAATCTCTTTATTATCCGAGGTTGCTTTTATGTAAGTTTCTACTGGGACATTTTTTTTTCATGTCCATGTTTTATGTAACAGTTTTCAAAGGTATTATTTTAAGGGAAATGTTTTTCTAAAACATCATTTCAAATGTTTTAAATATTTATTCTTCTAAATCAGCCTCGTTAATATCCATGTTTTCAAAACGGGTTTTAAGGATTTATTTATATGGACATGAATGTTTTTAAAATGTTAATTCCTTTCAAAAGATTCAAAGTGGTATGGGAAAAATTGATTCAAATATGTCATTAAATGAATTCTTATCTAAATTGTGTGACTGTTAAATGTTTTCATGAAAAAGGGTTATTTCTCTCAAGGATTTTTACAAATCATTTTCATCTATGTCAAAATCATTTAATGGATTTTAAACTTTTTTTGAAGTTGATTTATAATGATACAAATATTCCATATTATGTTGAAGGTTTTGTGATATATTTGATTGTGTATTTGTTATTATTATACCATTCATGGTTTATTGGTAAAGTATTGACATTTCGTATGCTAGTTTTAATACGAATGTTTATGTTATGTTTAGACCTTTTCATATGAGGAATGCATTGGACTTAGTAAGTGATCGGTGGAGCCCGCTATAGCTCCTCGATGCATCGGTAGGTCTCATTACACAAACTAGTGTCTTGGAAGAAGGCCTTGACAAAATCGTATTTTTAGTCTTGGCACAAGGCCTTGACTATGTGGTTATGATAGTCTGGAATTATGCATTCCAGCGTTATGAAAGTGGCTATTGTTATTGCATGTGATTGTTCGACTAGTAGAATATCCATGTGAGTAAGTAAATTGCATTATTGTGATTTATATTTTCCATAATATTATGAAGTTTATGATGAAAAGGGTTTTGTTTGAGTTTTATACATTACCTTAAATGTCTATCTTTATTTATGAATGTTTACATTGTATTGCATACCCTTACTGAGCGTTTGAGCTCACCACTTTCTATGTTTTATTTTCCCAAGATTCCAAGAAGTGTATTGTGATTGATATGTAGGGTTAATCCCAGGGAATAATGGAATTTATAAAGGATTATTTATGTTGTTTTGTATGTTATAAAGTGTAATATAACATTCATGTTTGTAATCTATTTTCCCAGACTACTAAACTGATCGGTCCTTCGGGACTTGATTCCTTGTAATCATGCCAATGTAATAAAATAATGCACCGACTCTGGGTAACTAGGGTTGGGGAATTACAATTAGTATCAGTGGAAGTTTAGCAATAACCTTGGAAACTATATTTAGATAAACTCTGATTAGAGCACAGTACCCTAAGATAGACTTTGAGGATTATTATAGAAGAACTTCCTGTAATTTTGGTATTTTAGAGATTCTGTAAGTTTTCCAAGCAATACATCCCTGTCTAGATATGAGCAGGTAGAGGAGGTTATGGCATTGATGTAAATAGGGGTAAAATCCGAAAGAACCTCTTTGATCTAGACTCGAACTTGAACTTGTAGACGACAACGAGCCTTGCTGCACTCTTGGTTACGACACTCCTGGGGGATATGCTTAGGATAATTATCATTTTCTTTACAAACCATTATGAATGGTTTATGAGTATATACTTCCTCAAAGAATACATTTTTATGATTATGGATTATATCCATAAACTATTTAATATATGTTATATGTTTTACAAGTTTGGGATTAGGCATTGCTATTTATAAACTAATCTAGTGTATTCCATTGTTTAGATATGGCGGCCAGTAGAAGGAATTAAAACTCCAACAATATGCATGATCCATAGAGTAAGAAGGATCATATCTTTCATGGTCTTATTCCTGAATTTAGAAGGGAAATAGTCTCCCACATATTATCAGCATATGAAGAAATAATATCATGTGTTAATAAGATATGTAAAGAATTCTCTCAGTCCTATGGCATTGAAGGGAAGCCAGAGAAGAAAAGGACGGTAGAAAGAAATATGGATAAAGGGAATAAGGGAAAGAAGGATTTTCCAATATGTGATAAATGTGGAATGAATCACCTTGGTAAATGCTTTAAGGGAATGGGAGTTTTTTATAAGTGTGGAGAAAAATGGAACCAAGTATGTGATTGCAAGCGTAAGAAATTTTTTTCAAATGTACTATGCTTCATCTGGAATGAGTTGGGACACTACTCAAGACAATGTCCAAATCATCAGAGTATGAACCAAATGATGATATTGGATATTAATAATGTTATGATACTACCTCAGATGAAGCGTAATGACTGGTGTTCTTATGTTGTTATTATAGATTTATTTTATTTGAGTGTTGTATCAACATTATACTGGTTACATGAATTACGGAGATAAATAAGGATTGTACTGCAATACTATTTTATTGAGGATTTAATATTATATGGTTATAATAAAAGTCACTTAATATTAAGAAACACTTTTTTCAAAATAAATTGTTGAAGGAAAGGTAATCCTTAATATAGTCCCAATAATGAGGTAGTGATTTTTGAATAAGAGATGGTTGATTTGAATAAATTATATTGGATATTCTTGACTACCTTTAAACTGATTAATGATTTGTCATTGATGGAGTTGACAACATTTTTGTATAGAAGGATTATATCCAGTATTCTATAAATAATAAGGGAGCATGAATTTAATCAATAAGGTTTTATGGTAATTCAGGATGTTACCATGTTTGAAAATAATACATGATGAAGGTGTTCACATGTTATTACATGAAAAAATGATCTTCCATGTGTTTAAATCCCTTATATATTTTAGACTGTGAGTTTGGATAGAAGTATTTTGGATAAGTCTAAAGGATGGAATGGATTATGTTTGAAAGGATTTTTTAGGATTTTTGTAAAAGGATAACACGCAGACCGTGGGACAACCCACTGAGTCGGAAAAAACTGCGGTAATCGAACCCACAACCGTAGTGCGATTGGGATTTATCGCCTACCAATAGACTACATGATGTTCTTGGATGGTATAATGTAGTTTATTTTTTTTAAAAGGTCTGATATGTGAATTATAAATTCTTTATATTGAGAACCCTATATGATTATGATAAATAGAGTATTTTTGAGTTTTGGAGTGAAAGACGAGTTTGTGGTAGAAATTTATTAATGGATAAAACACTAAGTATAAGTAATTATATCTCATTATGATCTTAGATAATCTCATAAATAGATTTATCAACATTAAGAAAAGGAATATAGAACAAAAACGTTGTCCTAGATGGTACCTTAGATAATCAAAAATTTATGGATTTGTGATTGTTGGACTTTTCATAGCCATGTTCTATACCACTCTCTATCATGTATCGATGGTAATATTCCTCTTCCATATACATTGTTTCCTTCATGGAACCCTAGTATGTGTTATTTTTGGTAACCATTATACTTACCACTCTTTATTTTAAATAGAGGCCTCATTAATCCATTTTTCGATGTAGGATTTCAACTAAGATGTTTTGAAATATCAACCCCATGTTTCCAATACCGATCATAAATTGCGAGGATACAATTTATTGAAGGAGGGGAGAATTTAACACCCCAATCTTCCACGGTACGCTTCTCTTTGAATAACATAGTAGCGTGTGTTGTACACAACTTCGAGTTCTGAAACCACCACAACCAATCAAAATAGCCGTTATGAATAGTAATACCCACTTATTGAAATTTTATAAATTAAATATTTCAAAATGGACCTAATTTTTTGATTTGGAATATCAAAATAATATTAGGGTGAATTTTTGGTACTTTTCACATAACATTCATAGTTTGATGAATAGTGAAAATTACTAAATTTTAATTAAAAAAACTTTTTTTAATAGAAATTATTAATAGTGATAAATTATGAATTTGAGTGGTTTTAAAGTATATTTAGAATATATCTGTACCATTTAATACAATTTTGGTCATTGGACATAATTTCACATTAAAACCGAACATAAAAAAGTGTCAATCTTTTGATAGTTATTATTTCTTAAAAACACACTTTTTGTTTGGACAACAAGAATTAATTTTAAATTAATTTATGCCACTTCTGTGTTTTGAATTTTGAAAAATGGATTCCATATTTTTAATTAGGATGTCAAAATTGTGAAAATAGGTAAATTTTATTTTTAGACATTTTGAATAATTACTTCGGTAAATATTTTATTTAGCATGGTAAAAGGGTAAATTCATTAAATAAGGGTAAAACAAATAATATTATAATAATATTAAATTACCCTATAACTTGTCCTAACCAAATTTTTTGATACATGTCCAACAATGGTCATATTTGGGTCGATTTTGGGACACCATGGATCCACTGGTAAGTGATAATGACAATTTATATTAATTAAGTTAAAGTAATACAAAAATGACATAAGAATATATCTTTTAGAAAAACAATTTTTAAATAAGGATATATATGTTATATTTTAGACTATAAATATTCATTAGAAATATAAAAATATTTCCTAAATAATGGTATTTTAATTATAATTTTTAGACATTGGATAATTAAATTTATTTATGACACAATAATGATGTATTACTTTCCTTATTAATGAAAGAATCAAATAATTATTATTATAAATGTTAAAATAAATATAATTTGAACGTTTTGATGACATAAAAGAATTTTATTGGTTATTATTAACTTTTATTATTTCTTAAACTAATTTTATTTCAATTAATAAACTTTTTAAGACTTTAACAAAAATAAATTAATAAATAGTGTCAAATTGACAAAAAAGGAGTTTTAAAATAAATATTATATTAATAATTTATATTATATTCCTAATAATATAAGGTTCGGCCAAATGACTTATATAAGGATAGGTGTATTATTAATGGACCAATTTGGGGTCTCTTGTAAGTTTATAGTTTTTTTATTAACTATATAATATAAAAATACAAAGAGACATGGTAAATGTCACACTATTTAACTAAGAGATAAATCAAAAAGATAAAGTTATTATAGTGACCCAAACCTATCTAAAACATATTGGTTTAGTTATATTTGACCAATACCCACCTTAAAATTTAAATAAACCACTTTTCAGCCATTATAAACTGAATATGAATTTTTTATAAAATAATATTTCAAGCTTTTCCTAACGTGCCCCTCACCCCTCTTATAAAAGGGCACTCCCCTTATGACTAATTCACACCTTCAAAGCCTTTTTTCTCATCCAACCCCTGCCCAAATATTCTCTATACTTCACTGAATTCAACCTAGAGGCCTTAGTTCGATCATAAATCCAACCTAAGTGTCCCTTTTGATCAAATCAAAAGGAAGAACCCGAAGAAGAGGTAATGTTTTCACCACCCTCTTTCATGTTTCTTTCTTCTTCCGCTTCTTCTTTATTTGTTATATCCATTATAAAATAATAAATCCAGTATATTATATATAATATTATGTTATTATAAATATTTCACAACTATATTCATTATTCTATAATTCTTATGAATGATAAAGTCACCATGCGTGCATACGTACAACTAACCGTCTCCACGCCGTGGTGTAATTTGTTATTGAACACTATGTTATTTGGATGGAAACAATGATGAGTAATATTTATATAAATAATGAAAATAACATAATAATGTCTCTGTAAAATTCATATACCATCCAATTCCACACCTTTAAGGAAATGATATTGTCACTCGTGCGTACGTACAGATTACCGTCTCCGTGACGCGATGAGATTCATTTCCACATTCAACATTAATCGATGATTATAAAAATATATATTACTAATATGTTTGTAATATATGACATAATAATTCTACTGGATATATATATATATATATTTAAAAATATTTAATTCACTTAGTTCCATTCAATACGTAATGAAAACAGAAACAATGTTTATGCATACGTACGGACTACCGTCTCCATAAATGGTGTTTTCCATTTCACATATATATCTATTATACATAATTATATTCTGAATATATATGATATATAAATAATGTTTTATATTCTTGAAGTATTTAAATCATTATCTACGTGATACAATCAAGAGTTACAAGTTAAAACACGTACGATAAAGAAAGCGATTATTACCCGAAATGTTAATTTAACATGGAAATTATTATTAAATGGGTAGTAAAATGTCTGAAATGAATAAAGTATGATATCATAAATATTAATATGGTAACGGTATAATTTAATAACATACTATTGTCTTCATACAGGAGCTTAAATGTACCCTCGACTAAAGAAAAAGGCAAGGTAAGGGTTTTTCATCTCACTCCTTATTCCCGTGAGATTCATGCCATATTGCCACAATTACCTTTTTTGTGGTGTATGTACTGCCCATAATTGTATTATTTGTGTAATAAACTTTAATTTATGTGTATTTACATATTACTTGTATGATTCCTCTTTTATGGGGTGTATGTTTTATAAGATACCAACTTGGTAAGGGTTAACATCACAATCTCTTTATTATCCGAGGTTGTTTTTACGTAAGTATCTACTGGGACATATTTATTATCCATGTGCATGTTTTATGAAAGAGTTTTCAAAGGGATTATTTTATGGTACTTTTTTACTAAAATGTCATTTCAAATGTTTTAAATATTTATGCTTCTAATTCTTTCTAATTAATATCCATGTCTTCAAAATGGGTTTTAACGATTTATTTATATAGACATGAATGTTTTTAAAATGATAATTACTTTCAAAAGTATCTAAGTGATATGGGACACATTGATTCAATAATTTCTTTAAATGACTTATTTTCTAAATTGTTTGACTTTTAAATGTTTTCATGAAAAAGGGATATTTCTCTCAAAGAGTTTTACAAATCATTTTCATCTATGTGAAAATCATTTAATGGATTTTAAACTTGTTTTGATGTTTATTTGTAAAGATACAAATATACCATATTGTGTTGAAGGTTTTGTGATATGTTTGATTGTGGATGTGTTATTTTTGTACCACTCGTGGTTTATGGGTAAAGTATTGATATTTCGTAAGCTAGTTTTAATATGAATGTTTATGTTATGTTTAGACCTTTTGATATAAGGAATGCATTAGACTTAGTAAGTGATGGGTGGAGCCCACTATAGCTCCTCAATGCATCGGTAGGTATCATGAGACAAACTAGTGTCTTGGAACAAGGCATTGACAAAATATTATTTGTAGTCATGGCACACGGCCTTGATAATGTGGTTATGATAGTCTGGTATTATGCATTCCATCGTTATGAAAGTGGCTATTGTTATTACATGTGTTTATTTGACTAGTAGAATATCCATGTGAGTAAGTAAATGTGATTATTTTAATTTATATTTTCCTCATTATGATGAAGTTAATGATGAAAAGGATTTTGTATTTGTTTTATACATTACCTTAAATGTTTATGTTTATTTATAAAAGTTTCTGCTCTTTTTCTTACCCTTACTGAGCGTTTGAGCTCACCCCTTTCAATGTTTTATTTTCCCAGGATTCCAAGAAGTGTATTGTGATAGATATGCAGGGTGAAGCCAAGGGAATAATGGCGTTCATAAAGGATTATTTAGGTTGTTTTGTATGTTATAAAGTGTAATGTAACATTCATGTATGTAATGTATTTTCAAAGACTATTAAACCAATCGGTACTTCGGAAGATGATTACTTGTAATCATTCCAATGTATTAAAATAATGCACTAACTCTGGGTAACTAGGGTCGGGGAATTACAGTTAATGATATTAATACATACAATATAAAATAAGTTTGTATTGTATGTTCATATTAATCTTTACATCAAAAAATGATGATGAGATTATTTAGAAAATGAACTGTGGATTCACATCATTAGTAATTGATATGTGATTCATATATAGAATGATAATATATAAAAATGAATCAAGTAGAAGTCAAATAATGTGAGATTCACATGGTCTACAAGAAACATTTGACAACAAAAATAAAAAAAATATGACCTTCATCATTGATATGTTACTATTTTGTGATTATGATTTTTTATAGTTAACATGAAATCTAATTGTTATTATAATACTATGAAACCCATAGTAAATTATTTACAAATTTTAGAATGGGTGGATCTAAGATTAAATTATGCATTAGTTATTATAGATATGATGATATATGTACCTTTCATCACATCACTCTGGTAACCCACCTCATTTGTCATGATAACATGATATTTCCCTTTTCCATTATGATTAAGAGGTTGTTAAAGGTTATCATAAAAAACCTCTAGATTCATGCACTGGTTATCATAATTCCCATTCTCCTTAAATTTGAATCAATGGAGTGTGGGTGGTGAATTTTCCAGAATATTATTTTATTGCATGAATTAATTTTCATATTCTTCACCTTCTGGCATTAATGGGATTTATGACCCACCATTTCACAACTAATGTACCTATTAGTTCCATTTAGAAACATATATTGATATTTCTTCCCACATTTCTAACATGTAGATGACTATAATTTCATTCCACTATGTGATTTATATTAGTTTTAATGAGTCTCAGTCGTTCATTTCATATCCAAACCATTGGATTAGTGGGAATCTCTAATTTCTATTTCTACTTTGAGTTGACATTGAATAATTTATCCATAGACATTGAAGTGTCATATATCTAATTCCTTTCAAAGACATGGTTTTATGAAACCAGAAAATTGATCAATTCTACTTTCAAGGTTGATAATTAAACCATAGGAATAAATTGCATATCTTGTTAAATTGGCCTCATAGTTATCAATTTTTTCACCATCCTTTTGTTTCAACACAAAAAATTCCTTATCTATTTTATTTAAAACGAACATGAGGAATTTATTTACTAAAGAATATCCCCTTAATGTAATCCCATTTAATGGATTTAATTTCATACTTTTTCTTCATATTCTTGATAATAAATCACCATAGATATGTTTAATATTCTAGATGACAGAGATTAAGGAAAACTTTTTCAAGACACACGTATTGAAGACACAATAATATTTTCTCACCAGGGTCGATCCATCTCACTACCACTGGTGGATAAAAAGATCTACTAAATAAAAGTGTATTTTTACTCATGAATGATAATTAATATGGTTTCATATCCATTGAACATTTAGAAACATTACATGATTCATATCCTAGGAATGTTGTATTATCAAAGTAGTAAGATTCTTCATTTTGACTTTAATAACTTTTTGGTTCTTTGGTGTACAATCATTCCATTTTACATCACAAAAATTATTAACATGATTCATTCTGGTACCATCGATAGACTAAAACCAAAAATCCTAATGTGAGAATTAATAATCATAGTTTTAAACCATATAATTCAAAACAATCATTCATAGAACCCCTAAATGAAAACACCTTCTTCTATGAAAACCTTTAGGTTAAACCAAATACATTCATAATTGTTACCGAAACATTGGGATTTTATCTTATACTTAGACCTACCAATAGGGTTTTAATAAATGTTTTCTAACCCAAATATCCAAAGATGAAATAAACCCATCATTAATTCCATCTATAATGTGAAAACAATTTCATACATAAATATTAAATCTGTTTAGAATAATATAAAATACAAAACAATACAATCAATGCGGAATATGAGAAGGTATAGAGTCTTTGGATACTAGATAAACAATATTATTATTTTATAAAAGGTGTTTAAATCATCTAATAAATAAATTCCCTTACAGTACTCTTTATAGGAATACCCTATTAGAATCATTCTTCAAAACCTAAGGAAAGGAGAGTTAATAAAAGGGCAGATATAGATTATTAGTAAGGATAAACAAGGGAGTTATCAATTGAAGATAATATAAAATAATGAGATAAGAATACAAGAGCAATATAATAACCATTACATTCAATGATCCTATCCAATATGAAAAAAAGAAACATGATTTATCTTATAAAATATTATCATTTCCAAAACATAAATCATATGAATTATAACTTATCATAACTCATTCATGAACCATTAGTTCATATAAAAAATATAGGTGGAACCAAAATATTAATAGATAAAATTTAATATATTAAGGTTAACTACCAAGAAAATCATATCCGGAATCAACACCAATTTCCCATTATGGATCAATCACAACAACTATTTTTCCATAAAGGATCTTGGAGTTCAACCAGTTTCCCAAAACAATCTCATGAGTTTTAATACTTTACCTAATGCCCTGAAGATAGATATTTGTTTCAACCATATAAAAATTAAAATCATACTTATTAATTCCATAATATTAATCATTCACCGCATCATAATATTATAACTCATATATAGAAAATGGGTATCATAAATATTTTATCAATTCATTACATAAGAAAAATAAACGTGTTCAATGTCAATATTAGACACCCAAATAAAGAGTAACAATGGTTTAATTTGATAATAATCCTAAAAAATAATTATTAACATCCAATGATATCATCATATAAGGATATGTTTTTTTAAAAATCAGTTAGAATACTTCTTCCAGAAAACATCCTTCCGACATTAAAAAAAAATTATTTTAAAAAAGCTACAAATGTATAAGGGAAAAATATTTAATTGAAAATAAAAACATAATATTTTACAGGATGATTAAAAAAAATTAATCATTATTAGGGGAAAATATTTCCATGTTATATAATTTATGAAAACATTCATTTCATATTATTTTGGAATTTTTAAAAAGTACATAACTTAGAGAAAGATAAGAATATTCCTTTCAAACTGTTTTTTATAAAATTAAAACATGGATAAAAATAAATTTAATATATCATTAAAGAGTGATAGAAATATTATTTGAAACTATTTTAAGTTGAATACAGATTTTTATGAAAAATATTACCCTAGTTGGGACTTATCATATACAATCCTAAATATTAATGTGATTTTTAAATAAAACACTTTCATCAATTCTTTCCTTTCCTCATTCATGTTCAAACCTCATGAATAAAAAATATGGATTTATTATTCTTGTGTACATAAAAATTAATAACCATATTCATATTATTATACTATATATAATTAAATTATGATATATTATTAGCTGTTAATTAGTAATTTTTTATTAAAACCAATGTTCCAGGTGATAATTGCTTAATTTTACAAGAATATTTCTTTTCAGTAGCCATTTCCCCTATAATCTGATCATAGTTCCAAAATTTAAATAATTTAAATAATTTTTAAAAAATATATATATGTTAAATATATATTTTTATAATCATTTATAAATATTTAAGAGATAAAATTGAATTACATTGATTATGGAGACAATAGGTTGTACGTTCACATAAACATTGTTTCAATTTTTCATCTTATGGAATGAATGGAATTTGAATAACAATTAACCATTATAGAATCATTATTATTTCTGATATTTTATATATATTTATCAAATTCATTCATAATAACATCGAAATAAAATATAAATGAAAAATAAATTACATCGCATCTTGGGGGTGGTAGTCCATACATACCCACAAACGACATTATTTTTTTCCAAAGGATCGAATGGTAAGAAGAAATAAACATTATTATTGTTACATATGTATAATATTGTCAGCAATATCATATAAAACCATTAAATCTATTATAATACTCATCCATAATTTATAGCGGAAAAATTAATTGTATCTCTACATAGAGATGGTAAGCCTTAGGTATCCACAAGTGATACTTTCACTTATAATTTGATGGAAAAGTTTGTGTATAATTGTATTTTTAATAATATTAAAAAATGTAGAATATATTGGATAATGAATTTATTTTTTTTATCATAAATACCATATATTTATAAGAGTTAAAAAAAGTAGAACAAGCAAGTGATCCGTTAGGGTGATTACCACTTCTTCGAAACGACTCCTTTAGATATACACTATAAGGATATTGGGTTAGTATCTTAGGAAGACTAGATTAAATATAATATGTCTAAATAATTGTATTAGAAAAATTGGTTGAGTTTTTTCCAGCTAGACAACTCAATTTTTTTGTAATTACGTGACAGAGGAACTGCCCTTTTATAATTGGGGGGAAGATAACTTTTAGAATTTCTGAAAATATAAAATTGCAATAAATAAATTCACAATAAAAAAACCTAAAAATGGTATTTTCCTTAAAGATAAAGTTTTAAAGGATTATAATAAAATAAAAATATATAATTTAGATAATTATATTTGCAATTTTAAACTTTATCATTCTGATTAACCTTTAGTTATTTTATTTTATTTTTCCTTAAAATAACATTTTTTTCAATATTAAAAGATATTAATTTTTTACTTATAAGTTGAAAATTTGACCATAAATATCCAATTTATGAAATTTTAGACTATATCAGGAAAACATTAGATTATTTCATGATTTTTTATGATTTTAAATAAATGAATAAAATATTGTTTTGAAAAAATTATTTTTTTTTCAATTGTATCACATTATTTAATTTAACATTAAATATATCGAGACAAAGCGGGAATTAAAATACAAATATCTAAAACCACCCTTATATTTCATATATATTTATAAAATTAGTGGGATACAATAGAAAGTAAAAATTATATGACATTTAATATTATAAAAATAATTTATTACATTTATTTACTAATTTGAGAAATATTGCATTGGTGTTGCATAAGAAATTTTGATCATTATATAATAATTATTAAGAAAAGAAAGACAAGGAAAATAATATTTTTAATCTAAAAATCGACACTTAGATTATTTTAAAACTTACTTTTCCCTTTGTGGAAACATATGAGATATTAAGCACAACGAGAGTTACATTTTGTTATTATCCTTGATTTAAATAACACATAAGTCATTTTCAACGAAAAATGTCAATTAAACATCAAAATGTAGTTCATGTGGTGTTAAGTGTAAAATTAAATTATTCTAAAAATAATTATGGTGAATAATTATGACCTTACAACCTATTTTTTATCCATATTTACCCAATTTACCCTTTACAATGAGGATAAATTTTACCATAGTTACTATTCATAATGCCTGAAATAAAAGGGTCCTACTTAACATATTTCAACCTCTTGATTCACAATATGGAAACCATTTTACCAAATTCATTTTATATATGTGATAAAAAATAATTTTTAGGAAATTGTGAAAAATGTTACAAAACATTATTTTAATAAAAAACATTTATTAATCAAAAAATTATATTTATCATTATCTTATTATTACATAAGTTATTTTAAACCATTATAAAAATATACCAGGAACCATTTTCACATAGTTTCTTCCATTTGGTGTAAAACCCTTTTTATAAATTTTCGGAATTTACAACATATAGATGTGTCATTATTAATTTTAGTTAGAATTAAATTTTTACTTTATTATCTATTAGATAGGTTATGTTATTCCACTATAACAACCTAAGAACAATGGTGTTATTTTTTATCCCATGGTGATTAGATAATAAAATTTCAGTGTCAAATATTCAGTTCTGATTGTTAGAAGATATGGGTTGATTCATTATACAAACATACATTCATTGATTTTCATAAATTCTCCTAAGAAAACCATAAAAAATTATCTATTTCTACCATCAACATATGTCATTCCTTTTTATCTTCTAGTTCAGTCACACACTTCACTCATCCATTACTTCAAAAAAATAATGTATCATCATAAATATTTATTAAAAATTTAATATGTCTATGTTTAACCTAAATATCTTTGAGTGAATATTGAGGATAACAAAATTTAAAAATTATCTATATATCAAGTATCTCAATTCCACAGATATTGTTAAAAATTATCTATTTTAACTCACTCAATCAATTCAAAATTTTATGTTTACTCAAAATTTTAAATTAAGAAGATATCAGTACAAAAAATTTGTGATTATTTACACCACACCATAGATTCAAATATCAAACAGAAAATATAATGTCCATGATTAAAATCTTAAAAATTCGGAATACATTTTCTTGATATTATATCATATATTTTACTAAAATCATGACTTGATTGTGACCAATATTTGATTTCATTTATCATATAGATATCCATTGAATAAATCCAGAACCATAAGCACTATATCTTGATGGGATTATACAAAATAATACATTGTAATTAAAACCAAAATGAAATCATTGAATTATTCAATTACAATAGTTTCATAAAATTTATATTCCCATCAGCATTGAACCCTGATCATTTAAAATTTAAACTGTTACATAGTTATTTAAATTCAAATGATCTATATTTATTAATAAAATCTAGTGAATTCAATATTATTACCTAATAACCATGATCACAATCATGTCTGCTTTTAATTATGTATTAATAAGTAATTTCCCCCATAATCTAAACCATAATATTTCCACTAAATTATTATTATATAGTTTTTGTTCAAAAAATGTTCCTAAAAATCCATTATATATGATTTCCCTCACAAAAAATTCTCTAGTGTCTAGTGAACATAAATTGTTTCATTATTTATAATGATTTTTAAATCAAATAAAACTCATTTTTATATTTGGGACTCATTTCAATTATAATTTACTTTATCAACAATAACAACATGGAATATGACTTTGTTATGTCCGTAATATATTTCAAGGATATGTACCCATAGTACATGAAAGGAATGTCCATTAAATTAATGAGTTTAATAAATTTTAAGGTTTCAAATACTATTATTAGAGATGACTGTATATTCAAATCCCATTTAAAAATTCATTTCACTGAACAATAAGAATATAAATTTTTATGGAAGCCTAATCTTTCAGTGATCACATTATTGTGGAAAATGAAAAAATAATCCTCCTTATCATGGGGTCATTATTTAAAAATTGATCTATATAATCCACTTATAACAACTCAGAAACATCAACATAGAGTATTATTCTTATGAAGCATAATTGGAGTATGATAAAATCAAATATCATCCTTGATGAATTGATATCATTAATTCTTAAATCTTTTATTTTCTGCTTGTGTATCATATGTGATCATCCAAGATGTAAATATACAAATCTAAAATCTCATATATATTTTACACACATGTCATAGGCTCTCCAAAAATTATATAAAATAGTAGAAGAATGTAGTATAAGAAAGCCATTTGGTTTTCTCATGAGTATTATACTAACACATGATTTTAATTTTTTATTATATTCTTAGATTATTTTTTATGGAATGGAATTGATGGAGAAATATTTTGGATTGTATAATGAAAACATAAATAAAATAATGAAATGTTTGATGAAAAAATGATAAAACCTAAAAAAACCAAAGAGTATCCACCTATCAAATAACTTTATCATTACTAAGTAGTTAATTCCCCCACATCATTTATCACTAAATAAATGGGTTTGTAAACACTGAGCATAAGCATTATAAGTGCATTAGAAGTGGATTTAGACCATAATAAACAAGTACTTTTCAAATAATCAATGAATAATATGATATTTACGCGATGATTCACATCATTACCAATGAAATTAAATAAAAATATTAATCTAATGTTATAAATAATAGATAATAAAAGATTCTTTGATATCACTTTTAAATAATTTATTTGGAAAACTAATTACCATGTGTTGAAATTATTTATTCGTTGATGAATCTAATGATTAATTTACGTCATACTATCATTATGTAATAGGAATTAAAGGAATATTATATCAAGTAGTGATGCACCTATATACCAGAAAACTCTGACCATTTTTTAGAAGTATCCATGTTTTAGAATGGATGATCCTAATTCTTGCATCTTTCGTTATCGATTACCATGAGAATGACATTGGGTGGAAATAATCTCTATATTCCATCTATAATTGGGATGGTGGAGAAGTAGGATCACCCACAATTTGTTAGAGTGTTCTTGTGGTGGGGTTCTCTAGGGCTTGGTATAATTCTTTAAAACTCATTGTACACATCATGATTAGAGTGGATAGGCTGTGAATGAATTTCAAATGAAGTTCAAATAGTTCCAGGGTTAGAGAATATGAATTGCACATAGGCCCTTATGATTTTTTAATTCCTTGAATACCCTATGCCTAAATAACAATAATTATAATAATATTCTTATTTATTTTAATTTTCAAATATTGTTTGTACATAATATTATTTCCTTGAATAAATTAATAAATATTTAATTAAATAATATTTAAGATGTCATATATCATTTTACCATTCAAATCTATTCACCATTACTCTTAAATATTCCCTTGGAATTTAATAGTTCCAATTTAATTAAATAATTAAATATCATTGATTTTTTTTCTAATAAATAAATTAATATTATAATCACTAACATAGTAATGAAATATTTATTAAATCTTCAATGAACAATAGTTTCCTTGAATAACCAGTGAATGAATATATTCTCTAAAAATTAAGATTAATTTTTAAACATCATAGAAGAATAATATTTATAAAACATGTTAAATTGAAATAAAATTTAACCAAGGTTTGAGATACACTTAATGTGTCACCCTATAACCCCCGTTCTCAATGGAATTAGGTTGATCCAAATTACTTTTAAGGAAATAATCTAAGAACACACCAAGGATTCCAACTAAAATTTTATTAATTTCTGAGCTATATAAAACCTCATATAAATTATCATTGGGTATTATAATACCTTTATAATGATATATCAAATAAAAATGATGGATGATGGTGTCATAAACTGATGTTCTTAATGATTATTTATTTTAAATTTATGTAATTGTTGTTAATAATAGAATACCTTGCACATGTAATTAATAATACAGATCAATTTCCATCAAAGATCTAGAGATATCATCATTAACTAAACTATAATGGGAAAAAAATTCTCACATTATTCTGAAATTGAATATCATTCACGACACACCGAATATATACTACCTCACCATGAGCATATGCCAAAATATTTTTCCTTAATATATCAATGTATCTGAATCATGATACACATCAACAATAATTATAATTTCTTTGTAACAATACTTATCTATAGATAAGAACATCTAATGACACGTATGAATATCGATTTACTGTTGGTGGTTCATGTTCTAATAATCTCATTATCTGAAAATTACCAAGGGTATACACTATAATAATGTATGTAAAATTATTATGTATTCCCCCTGATAGAATGTATAATTTTTATTCCATTACATTATATCATCTTGCTATAGAAAATGTATTAAATAATATTGTCATGGAATTTTTAATTTCTCATCAGAGTGGGATGCTACTGTAAACATTTCTTGTAATAGTTTCCATTAGGAATCTATTGCATAATATGTTACACAGAAGAAAAATCACGATGTGATTAAAAAATTTATATTTAAAATAAAAAATTTCAGTTATCATAATGAATATAGAATATTATTATAGGGAACCAACATCAATAGAGACCCACTTATACTAGAACCAACTACTAACATCCTTCAGTCCACTAGAATTGACATGAAATTCATACTCATGGTTAGGTAAGGCCTCTTCAATGGAAATATAATCACCATTTCTTCACCCATATGAGAAAGGTCACTCAAGAAGTGATATTCCAAGGGAATGTACTTCATTCATTAGTGTGATCTTGGATCTTTTGTGAGATCCATAACTAAAATTTTATCACAATATAATATGATTGGGTATTTACCTCTACTAACCACATCATGATCATTTATAAATTTTCATATTACAATAGCTTCTTTGGATGCATCATAATCCTTTATATATCATGATTTGACTATAGAACTAGAAAAAATGTCTGCCTTGAACATTTTTTAGCTCATAGATCATATGTTAAGACTAAACCTACACCCTTATTATGACTTAAAATCATTATAATCTATTTGAAAGCTCGAATATTTATATTTCCTATTGATTAACACCCCATATTCTCCATTTACCAAGGATATATCCTTATATTTACTAAAATACATATGGATATCCTTAATTTCAAACCAATACTGTTTACTTAGATCAAATTGATATCTTCATACATTTATCAAGTTTTGATAAACATAAAATATAATGTAATGAATATAATAAATTATTAATCATATCATAGAAGAATATGGGATGTTACTCATTATCTTCTTTTATTATTTTGTAGGAGGACATATTTTCTTAGAAGGATGTATAAAATGTGGTACTAGAACCAATACCCTCGTGTATTGTTCCATATTAAATTCTTTTAGTATTTATTCAATGTATGTAGCATTACATATCCCAGAAAGCCTCTTCAATCTATCACAAATGATCCTGATACAATGAAGAAAGGATGCTTCAACTAGTTGCTTAATAGAAAAGAACTAGATCAACCAGTTCTTAATTGACTCTAAAATTGATATATCATTAAAAATGATTAATAATTCATCAATATATGGTTATAGGATAAGAACCACACTCCCACTAAACTACTTGTAAACACATGTCTCAAAATTAGTCTTAATTAATCAAATTATATTAAGACTTCATCAAACTGGATGCTATGTGACATGGATTATTTCGTCAATATAAAAATGGACATATACAACATTCATAACTTTTTAGAATTAAATTTATTTACAATAACTTTTTTGTTTTGACATATAGAAATATTATAGAAGGTTCCCACTAAATAAGTATGTTTTAACATCCATATTCTAACTATCATAAAAACATTTTATAAAAAGTATAATTTATATAGATTTAATCATGGATACTAGAGAAAGGGTTTCTTTATAGTGAATGACTTGATTTATTTTAAACCATTTATCTACTAGTAATTCTTTAAAAGTACGCATTTTTTCTTCCATGTACAGTCTTATCATGAATACCTATTTGTACCCAACGAGATTCATAGAAACTAGAGGATCGATTAGAACCCAAATTTCAGTTTGATAAATTAAATCAATATTAAAATTCACTTTATCATACCATATTGTATGTTTTTAGCTCTATAATATCACTTTATAAGAAATTTAATCATTACTATCAATCAGTAATGATTCAATATCCACAGTGACTATAAAACCATATATTTCTAGTTTACTAACCTGTCTGGTGCTCTAATATATTAATTGTGTTTGTGAAGAAACAACTTTCCCTTGGACCTATGTAATATTTTATTATACTTACTATTGGGTATCTAGATCATCAACTTCACCAAATTCAATCTTGATCCTATTATCCTTTATGATAATTTTATCCCTCTAAAGAAAAAAGGAATTTCTAGCCACTATTAATTTCTTATATCATGGGTTTTATAGATAATATACACTAGTCATCATGGGATATCCTATAAACGTACAATTGATTTCCCCAAGTTCTAGGTTTTTATAAATATAACTGAAAAAACTCTTGGAAGCTCTATGAATCAATATGGGACCATACATACTTCTTACCACATAATAATTATTAAATATTTCTTTTTATTATTTTTTTGTTAATCATATTATAATATGTGTTTAAATGTGTAATTTATACCTCATAAGGGATAATAGAATGTCTATATAACTAATATTCAACCTCAACATCCCAATAAAGGTAATGTTCCTTCATTACCTTGCACCATTTCACAATGGTGTATTTTATGAAGTGATTTTAGATAGAGTCACATGCTCCCACCGACTGTTTATAAAAACATGTGTAATATATTCACCACCAATATTAGATCAAAAATTACTTGTATTCTATGCAATTTTATTATCTACATAATTATTTACCTCTTAGAAATTCTCAAAGGGCACTAACTTATATCTCATCAAGATAAAATTAGCATATATACTCATGTAATCATTAAATGTTATGATGTATTAATACCCACATATTTCTTTTAATAAAACATATCTAATACCATCACTATGTATAAATTATATAATATATATAGAAATTTAATTGTGTCTCATAAATGGTTGTTTTTTCATCATTCCTTGTTAGAAATAATGACATATGTTAAGTGGTTTTGGATAAAAAGTCTAAATAACCATTTTGAGAGATTATTTTCAGATGGTTCTCATTTACATGACTCAAATAGTGATTCTATAATAGGGTGGTAAATATTTCATGGTAATTTGAATTTTTAACAATTTTCAATAGTTGGTTTTTTTAATCTAATACATAAATATTTTCATTTAAATTCACTATATCATAATATATGTTTTCTTTTTAAAACAAATAACTCTTATTTCAACATATGAAAAATCAAACCATCCATATCAAGGATGGAAACAAAAATAACATTTATAACAATAATTTCTACAAAATTAAATTAACTTAAATCCAACATCATCCCTATTGGAAAGAGAATGTGGTAGTCTCCTGTAGCTAATGTATAATTTTATGCTCCATTGGGTTATTAAATATCCACCTCTCCTATAGATATATTATATAATATACTAAGTTTCTATATTTTAATGAAGATGTGAGCAGTAAAAAAAATCTAATATCCAATTAAAATATATATATAAATATTGATATTGATATTAAAGACACCATTATCTTACTAGTAAGTATTTATTTAGTTTTAAATTATATTCTATTGACCTAGTTTTCCTAAGTCTCTTGCTAGTTCTAAAAGTTTGTTCTAATTATTTCTCATACAATAAATCATAATGAATTTGGATAAGCATTTAAGAAGTAAGGATAACATAAGATCTATGTAATGCTAATTAGGGATCTTAAAACCCTATATTTACAAGCACTCTATATAACCATCAATCTTGAATAAATGAGGCCAGGATTTAATTGATTGTCTAATCATTCATGTGGACTGTGAATTTTAGATTTCATAACTCTTAAATATCACATAATTTTATTAAGGATAGATAAAGTGATAAATTTTTCTATTTATTTTTATTTATTTGAGTTACTTCATGGTTTCATTATACATGGATAGAAAAATTGAACATTAATCATTTATGGTACAACCCATGTGTTTAAGGTAGATATAACTTCTTCTTCCCTAACCTAATTAGCAAGAGACTTAGGAATAAGGGTTTCTAGAAGGAATAATTCCATCTAATGGTGTATTATAATGTGTATGTCCATAAAACATTCCACGAAGATATATATAATTATAAGGTTATCCTTCTCTAATATGTATCACCATGATATAGTTGAAGTCACATGTCTTTCCATTTCCATAAAAAATAAGAGATATTTTTTAATAGTTTATCTGGATAAGAGAAATTAGTTAATAAATTATAAATCAATTAATCTCCCACTATTTCGTGAAAAATCCAATATCCCTTACCAATGGCTTCATAATATCATACCATGTGGATATTATTGTAGAATAGATTGACATATCCCTACTCATAACATAGTTTTAGGTCTCAAAATCTATTCAATGTTATTTATGTATGTATATCTTGATAACAACATTAACTGTTAGATCAATTATCTATTGAGTGGAATCCCCAATCATAAAATTAGAGAATTTTACTTCATTAATACTTTCTTATTGGTTTCACTATGTTTCAAAAAACCAATCTACCTATAATTTGAAATTGGATAGGATGACCCAATACTCATGTTAGAAATTCCCATGTAATTGAAATTACCCCAAAAATGGTAGGTTGAGCACATTGAACTATGGTTTGATTTCAACCAAAGTAATAGAAGGATATTCAAATATAATATTATAATTGAAATATTTCATATCCTTATGTGTACCCTTTTGATTTTATCTCACTTCATGTGTGAACCAATTAAGTAGAATTTACATTAGTGATAAGCCATGTCTTGATAAAATTAGAAATATTCAAATTCATTTTAATTACATCATGAATGATTGTTCATTAATTAAATTATGTGTTCATGAAAAAGTATCCTTTAATAAATCAATCTTACAACTTTATTGAAATAAAAAAGTAAAATTTGTATGTTCATGTGATTTTCAAATTTTTATTTTAGCTATCAAATGATAAACTAACTCTCAATCCTAGGAAAAACACATTGAAATTTTACTTTATTCATGGTAAGTTATCCCATTTGTACACCTATATACCACATATATTAGTTTTGTCTCAACCATGAACTTGAACATGATCCACTCACATAGGAGATATATTAATTACATAAGTAGTACTAACATGTAGGTGTGGGGAACCAAAATTTATTTCCAAGGGTTTACATAAAATAATATGTGGGAACCTATTTCCTTATATAATGAGAGGTCATGATGATTCATAAGACACCAATTAATTTAATAATAATAATTTAAAGAAACCTTTCACATGAATAGTTCTAGTCTTATCTCTTGATCACCCACACATATAAAATGAATATATTTCTTCATTCCTGTTAGAAATAAATTTAATTAAATATTTAATTAAGATAAAACAACTCATATTAATATAATTATTTATTTTATTAAAAAATTATTTAATTTTCATATTAATTCCATCCAAACTATCCAATAAATTTCTATCATATGTTATTTTATTAAAATCAAACAAATTGATTTTATTTAAAACTAACAAAGTACACATGTATACTTAGAGGTAGTGATGATATGTACATATGAAAACTACCTAGAATGGTCCTTTCAATGTGTAATAACATAGAATCAAACATAAATTGAGTGGTATATTATATCAAGGAATGTGATATTAATAAATTATACATATGAATTTGTTAATTTCACAACATGTAATGCTATTAATTTTCATGGAGTACACTATAATTAATGACCATACATATATTTTAGTTAAAAAAATTTCATGTAAATTAATATAATATACAATTAATAATCCTTTGACATGGAATATAATTCCAGTAAATGTAAAAATGGAAAATGTTTTTTAATTTAATTATTCCATAAATTATACTTATGTGTTTACATTATCACATGATGTATAGCGGGTTATATAAGATGTGATAAGGATGAAAGTTAGGTTATGTCTTCATCCCATGTATGTAAATCACACCATGTGGCTACATGAATTTGATAGTTGAAGACATTTATGAGGTGAACATCATGTATGTGAGATACATGTTACATGATGCCAAAGATACATAGATTTTTGGTGCACACATCATGTAATGATTATAAGACAATTTTTTTAATATTTCCTTTTTCCATGAAAAAATTGTAGACTACAAGATGTTTATATGGGTCACACACCTTGTTGTTTGAAATTACATGTTCGAGTCTTGTTAGTGAATATTTAATGAAATCTATTTTTAATTATTATAGTATGGACCATATTTCTCACGATTTTTCCTGGTGTAATGAACATAGGTAAACAACATGTACCGATAGGCTAAAAGCATGTTGTGTTTTGTTTTCAAACCAGTTACCTAGGATAGTCCTGACAGAGTCTTCAAATTTTTTTCATGTAAATTCAACACATTCTTGGTTATATGGTTTAGAATTAATTATATGAATATAATATATTCATATTTATATTCAATGAATAATTAATAAAAAAATACAAAGTAACAACATTTACATGTAACAACTCAATGATTATTAAAGAATCATAAATTAATAATTTTAACCCACTTTGATACTAATTTAAGGTTATTGGAGTAGTGGAAGTAACATTTCCTCATGTCCAACTCAAAATTTGTTTTGTAATCAAGGAATTATTAGAGATTTAAGTAACAAAGAACATAAAGACCAATAGATCTAAACAAATGATTAATTGAATATTACATTGAAACTAAGAAGACATGATCATCATATGAAATTTATATTTAATTTATTTAGATAAATAAATACCTCATATTGAAATTCATTCTTAATTTATTAATATAATGATTCATTCTTGGCATAACTTCATTTCATAATACGAATAAAGTGATGATTCCCTCTAGAATTTATATACATTTGCACCAAAAATCAACAAAAATCACCATACAAATATTTTAGTTTTTTTATAGATGATTTTAATTAATAAATCATTCATCATCAATAAAAATTGGAATCACTTCATGTGGATGGAATCCTATTGTTCCTTATTGAATTGAGAGGGTGGGGGAGGAGGTGCAGTCTCGTTTCTTGAGAACATTTTGGGAGAGGATCTCTCTAGGGAATGAGGTAATTCTCTCGAATTCATTGTGAAAAAAGTCAATTATAATGGATAATGGTTAAGAGAATGTCATAACCAAGATTAAATTTATCTCAAATTAGTGTATAATAATTGCACACATGCCATTATTATTCTCTTTATTCCCAAAAAATTATGCTTAAATAATAATAATAATAATATTATTGCTTACTTGACATGTTCCAATATAAAAAAATATATATTAATACCTTTAATAAATAAAATAATATTTATTTAAATTATATTTTATACTCTATATATTACTAGACCATTAGACTCAGTTCTCTAATCCTACGAAATATTTACAATTTCATAAATAAATAAAATTTATTTAATAAATAAATTTCACTACATTATTCTCCAATAAATATATATTTTGTTGAATAATACATAGAATAAATATTTGTAAAATATTCTATAATAAAAATTCTATCCATTTACTAGTGACTGAATATATGTGGTCAAAAAACAAGAATAACTATTAACCATCTTATGAGAATAATATCTATCCAATATTCTAAATTCATATATGGTTTAACTAAGTTTCTCGATATACTTAGCGTGTGACCCTATTGGACCCTTTATTTGTGGAATTTCATGGAACCACCTAAAGATCATGGTTAGTTTCTAGAAACATGAAAAGTCACCCATCAATAATAATGTTAATGTCACTATGATAGAAAACCTCATAATAATGATCAATGTAAAATATTATCAACTTATCATAGCATTAAAAGTCAAAAATGTTGAATTTAAGTGCCATCAACCCATGTCCTCAATATCTATTAATTTTTTCTTTACAAAAATGAACATTCCAATATAATTCCTTGTACATGGATATAATCAGATTGTTTTATTTCCATTTAATGTCTTGAGATATCAACATTTTCTATGCTATGAATGGAAAAATACATTCTCACATTATTTATTAATGTAATATCAATAGTGACACACACAACTTCTCTTACTTGCTCACAAGTCTATGTTGTATTTTTTTTTCAATACATCAGAGTACATGACTCGTGATTCTTATTAATAATTATATTAATTTCAATGGACCATCACACATTTCCTTGAATAGGAACATCCAATGAAACAAATAAATATGTATTTTTTTGGCAGGCCAAGTTCTCATAACCCCCCTTTCTAAAAATACTATGGGTGTACTCTAGGATAAACTATGAAAAAAGTATTATGGGTCTTCAATTATGATATCCTATATCAATTTCAACATGTTAAATTATATCAACCAGATATAGAACATATATTTAAGAATATTATTCTAAAACATCTTGATGATCATTGTAGCTAGAGCTATTATGAACTTTTAGTTTAACAGTTACCCAAAATTCATTATAACCAATTATGTTACATAGAATAAAAGTCACGATGATATAAGAAACTTATTAATATTTATAATAATGAATTTAGGTTACCATAATGCATGTATAAGATAGTTCTAGGGAATATACTCTAACAAGCTAACTATATATCATTTTTAGAATTAATTGAGTAACTGTGTCATATTACTGGGATACATATTAACATAGAACTACATAACTCCACCACATGTAAAGTATCATTCAAACGGGATATTGAATAAAATTAAATAATGGGAACATACTTATAGTTTATAAATAAAAAAAATTAGTTTCTATTATTCAGTAACATCCGTATAAGGTAATATCCAGAGTGAGAAACAAGGATAATAAACATTATTAAAAAAATGAGAACAACATAGGATTTAATTGTGTGAAGACCCTTTAAATATCCAAATAGGTTATACTCATACATCTTGTTTTATATTTAAATAAAATGAATGCAAAAAGAATGAATGAAACCAAATCATTTTTATAATGCATCATATTAGAGATTTCTACTTTATCACTCTCCCCTTCATCTAGTTAAGGATTGTTTAAAATTAATCCATGATTCATTTAAAATATCATCATATTCATTATAGGATTATTTAATCTAGAATGATTAGGACCCTCATCCTTCATTAACATCAACCATTATATATAATTTGAGACAATTCCAATAAATTCTTATCTTTCTCCTCTAACCAAATCTACTTTATCCCCATACCATAATTACTTAGATTAATTCGACATCATAATACCTCATGATTCAACCTCATTTTCTTTGCATTTCATAACAAAGGGGTTAAATTTTAATTTTATGTAATTCACACAATACAGGTACAACATATGCATCCTTGGTTTGATATTAATAAGGCTACCAAAATATGACTAGAATTTTTATTTATATAGTTCATGTGTGATGTATGATTGTGAATTTGATTCATGGCTTACGATATAAAAATTATAATCCCAGGTTTCATGAATGATATTATTGTTTTAATTGATATGTGATATAGATTTTATAATATAACATTATAGATTCAAATAGCATAAAAAATATGAATTTATTTGGGACATGGGACACAATACATCAATGAGATGAGCTTATAAGGGTATCATAGGCAACAAAATGAATTGGAAACAAGAAATTGGTTTATAAATATTATCCATAAAATATCGATATGAGCCTGGTGTGTCTTGAATATTAATCATTAGAGTGTATTATCATTTTTATGCTATTTTTAAACAAATACGTATTATATGAATATGTTCTTCCATAAATTTGAAAATGATCTATTTTTCACTTAGGGTTTTTGATTTTCTACAAGGTCCTAAAAATTAAATTTGTTTGGTGCTCTACTTAATGAGGATATTAAAAAGAAATGCAACGATAAAATTTCATGAAAATGTTTTAACATATCTATATTATGATATAAGTTGGCTTTTGTAGTGGTGAAGAATCAATGTGATAGATGAGACATGGAAGGCAGTCTATGTGAAGGATGATAAATTTTGTAATCCATATTGAATAAATGGGATAATGAAGGATGAATTTATTTGTAGTGATAGTTTTATGGTCATTTGTTAGATTAATCTATTCATAGTATCATTATTGTGGGGGATATTTTTTGTGGTCTCCATAACTTTTTTTTGATGGGATATGATTGAAATTAATAAAAAATAGAAATTGGGTATTGTTAGTAGCCAGAAACCGGTGTAGTTCATGACACTAGAGTTTGATGGATAACTAGTTGGGTGGATACATGTTTTTATTGTATCTAGGGTAGTTGTTTTAAAATGAAACTTTAATTGGAATAATCCATGAATCATGTGTTGATGCACTAAAATAAAAGAGTAAAGAAATACTGGTTTTTTGTTGTATATGATTAAATAAATATTAGTGGGAAGAGTTTTAAGGGCTAATTTTGTTAATCATATATACAGAGGTTGTGATATCTAGTATATTCTAGTGAGGATCATACAATTTATACTAAAAAATTGGGAAATGTGGTATTTATTGACTTCAACATTGAGTGGTTGAAAATGATACTCTTTTAAGAAAGTTAATGATGATTTTCTATGTGGTTTAACAAAGGTACTATAATTTTACAGTGGACAGAATCACATACACATAATATATAATTATTTTAAATATAAAATACATATATAACAGACATAGAAATTTTTATATCATGGTATTTGGGAGATTTGATACAAAATAAAAAATTTAAAATATACAATATAATCATTTTCTAATTCCTTCATGAAATTCTATAAGAGATCATCATGTTCTTATAATGACTAGTTATATATCTTGAATATATATAAAAGAAGTGGTGATTTGAAAATAAAAATAATATGATAAATAGTGATAAACATAGGGTGAGATATCAGTTGGGAAGACAATTATAGCCTGAAATGTTAAATGGTATGGATTATAAACCATCACATGAAAAAATTAGTAAGATAAAAAAATTCCCTAGGGAATTATAATAACATGAATCATGTGAATTTTAATCATATATTATTTTATTTATCATAACCATAAGGTAAGGCTCAATATTTATAAAAAATTAACATGGTTAAAAAAGATAACTACATTATGTACATGAGAAACACAATGGACTAATCAAAACTTATAGTATACACAAATTATTATCTCACAAGATATTAATATATAAAAAATTTATTAGGTGGATGTATAATTCAAGTCCCACTTGTCTCTTTATAATTAATCTAGTATATTTGTTCCACAATAAAATCTAGAGCACATAATAATAATAAATATGAAAGAATCTTTTATATTTATGATAGTGTAGAAAATAATGCAATAAAATATAGTCAAATGTAGAATCATGTAGATACCAAAAATTGGAAGGGTTTATATCAAATAATATATTGTAAAATCCTCAAATAAATTAATTTTACTTTAATTATAACTACTAGTAAGGAAAATATTGGGAACCCACACAACCACTCACAATCAAATCAGAAAAAAAATTTAAACATGTATCCCCCACTGAAAAATATCAAATTCCAAATATAATTAAAAGGGTGGAGTTGGAACCAATAATTGGTGGTGGTTCATGAATCATATACCATGATTTTGATCATCATTCCTCTAATTGATTTCTAAAAAAGAACTAACCCATCGACTCCTGATCAGTCAGTGGTAATCTGAGTGTGCCACCACTCGTCCATATATATTAATAAAGTGGATATTGTCTAGAACCGACCAGGCATATCATTTATATGGGGGCACTTGGTCAAATTATCTTGTACACACATACACAACCACGTATCTCCATAAAAGGTATAGTAACACGTAAAGTAAAAAATTGGGCTAATAAATTCTCTTAGAACCTCAAATATCCCCCATCCTAGTATTATAATACATAGTCATGTAAAAAGGGAAAATATAGGCTCGACAGCATGAAAGAATTAAAAACCAGAAAAAAAGTTGGATAATAACCTCAGGATGAAATCACTAGTATGAAAAGTTTCCTAATACTAGAGTCTCCAAGTTCTACTAATAACCACCCACACTAGACACCTATAATTTTATCAAAAATCATTTCAAATTCCTAAGACATGACATGTGTGGGCGGACCCAATACATGGTTGAGACTATACATACCAAGTATGGACCCATGAAATCACCAAGTAGCAAGTCATCAAATGGATGATTAATTAAAAACCATAACTAAGATAGAAAAGGAAAGGAGAATCTAGATATACTCAAGGGAGGCTCTCATGTCCCGGGGAAAAGTATCAAACTCTCATTCAACCAAACAATCATTGAATTCCCAGTTTCCTTTCAAGACGTCCCATCAAACATACATGATCCTTTACTCAGATAATGTTGGATGATCCCTACCACATTATTATTGGAGAAATAACAACTCAAGTAGAGGATCTATGTCCCATCCTATCATATCTCAACCTCTTGGGCCCCACCTAGGCCTATAGCATGTCGGAGGAGACACCCCATGATCACCTCCAATTAGTCTAGGGCTAGGGACTATCATTGAGTAGTTATAACACACATATTATTAGTTTTATCCAAATAAATAGGTATAGAAACAAAAAAAAATCTTTATACTTACTAGGGTAATGTTGATAATAATTAACTAGAATAATAAATGCACCCATATCCTTTAGAATCCACTAATAATCATGACAAATTATAACTAAGGTAAAGAGATATAAACTAAAATTTCAATAACCTAAAAGTAGGTGTAACTTTACAAGAATATGGGAAATAGTATCAATATAGAAACAATATCACGTTCAATATTCCATGCATTATAACAATTGAAAACCTCTACAAACCACCCACCCAAGTCATCCAAGATCGGTATGGTATAACTGATCATCTGTATAAGACCAAACACATACAGAAAGAACCCATACAGGGGTGAGTATATAAATACCTAATAGGGTATCCTATGACAACTATGACATATAGAGTAAAATATATCGATATATTTAACACCTAACAATGGAGGTAAGAAAAGGGGAACACCCATATATACTCATAGAGGGACACATGTTCTAGTGTACAATCATAGGTTCAAAACCATAAAAATAACTCAAAATACATAGAAATTCATCTAGAAGCCTCTAATAACTCTTGAAATTAGTCATTTGACTGATTTTAGTGGATCCCCACCTAATGAATATGAGTGAAATAAAAACTCCATTAGAAGATCCCTTTTCATTTGATCTATATAGATGTGTGAAATTATACTATGGTGGAAGTACCTATCATGTATGATCTCTATGGATATGATTAAATATAATAGATAGATAGAGGATATATAGCCTATATATACTGGTAAACTAACCGACTCTATGTAATTCCATAGGTCATGGATCTCAACCCTACACTTGCATGAAAAAATACAACTACCTAGGAGGATTCTTTTCATAATGGGTGGGATATTGACCCCGCCTAAGAATAATGATTGAATAATCCAGTCTAGAGGAAAGTACATATATAGAAGGAAGATAAATAAGATTAGTATGGATAAAATAAGTTTCATATTAATTTTTGTACTAATAGAGAACCATGATTGTTCGAGTGATGTCCCACAGAGGGTACATGAGGTATGGACCAACACAAATGTTGTTTACTGCCACACGGGTCCCTGAGCATGTACTCCAAGATAAATTCTAAAATGGATGGGTAGGGGCCACATATAATGTGACTCCATCACATTACCATGTCATATTATACTCCCATTAGTAACTCATCCCCTCTGTCTGCGAGACACAAAACATGTTTTTTTAATTATACAACATGTAATCATGAGTTTCATAGAAGGAAAAATACATAGTCCATTTTTCAATTTTAAAACCTCATCCATCAATTTCACTATGAATTATTCCCACCAATCCTTGAAATCATTTTTACCATTTTAATTCTATTTTAAAAATTCATATTTAGGTATTTATACCATATATAGAGTTTGGTGTCACTTCCCATCATAATTTTTTCATCTCGTATTCCAAATATTGTGATACCATACTCTCCCAATCAATCCTTAGATTTTCATTATCAACATAACACCTCTATAATTCCTAAATAATTTATTAAAAACCCAATACAATGATATGTATAATTGTTTATTGATTTCACAATGGAATGGGTTCCTCGATTTTGGTCAAACTACACTAAAAACAAATACAGATGATGAACTTAAATAGAATAGGGGATAAATCAATGATAAAAAAAAGTGATAAGGAGAATGTTCATTTCTCAGTTGGACATTATTCATCTATAGAAGAATAATTAAAAATTTCAACATATAAATAAATATAAATAAAAGATAGAATTAATTACTTAGAAAATATTTATCTCAGAATAGTTATATTGGGACTAATTTTTAATCACATAGATTTAAAGAACTGATATAAAATTATATATCAAACACTCTGCCTCTCGAACTGACCCATAATTGATAGAAATAATTATTTATAGTTATTTAATTGATAAATTCACTATGTTTTTCATTCTCTCACTGAATATTCATGATAAAAAGGTTGAGAAGATAAATAAATTCTCATCACCAGGGATTCCGCATTCCCATGTCATCATCCAATGTCACTTCCAACTAAAGCACCCTCTTTCTCCCTTTATAATAATATGTATGATTTAAAAAATAAACCTATTTATCTTCCATTTATGGATTCAAATAGCCATTCTACAATGTAAGGATTTATTATATAAATTGAATTATTATTTAATTATTTTTATTTTTTCCCGCCATAGTGCATCATCCCCAAGCTCAATATGAATAAAGCTTATGTAATTGCTACTGTAAATCCCTCATTCCATACTCAATGGTGTCATCAATTTCCTCATAAAAGACACCAATAATATTATACATCATAAAAAATGTGTGACTATAATAAATAACTAAATAAATTAAAATACACTTGGTTTTGGGTCAAACAACCCCCGATAATTATGCAAACAACAAACAAAATCAAGGGAATTCATAAAAATTGTCAAAGGGACCAATATCGATGACCAGGGTAGTTACATTCTACCCAAATTTATAGAATTATCCTATAATTGTAAAAATCACTTGAAAAGAAGTGGTAAGTAAGATTTCATCTTATTTTCACATTCTCAAGAGCTCTCATAGAGGTCCCCATGCTGCACATGATACACAGTATAAAAATTGGTTTCCTTATGTGGATACTCTACTATTTATCCTCAGTAACCACTAGTTACTCTTGAATGTTTCTTCAATATTCAATTACATTCTTCCCCTAGTCAATAATGTGTGTCATATCATGCCTTTATCTCCTTATCTTTGAAACATGGAAGACATCAGAGACTTAGTCCAGATGCGGGGGTAATTCTAGGAGGTCTGAAAACATTATAACCATGTGTAGAATCTAGAGTGGTTTGATGTTTGTAAGAGATATATTTCTATATCATCCAAATATCCATGAACAATTCAAAGGTAATACCTCCAAGAATAAATTATCACCATCCTTAAACATTGAGTTCCTCTATCGACCATCTTTATAAGATTTATGATTAATATTCTCTTCCCTTATATATTCTTGAATGATGAAAATCATATTAGATATTGTTTACACAATGTCTATCCAAATGATTGTATTTTCTTTCAAATCATATGAGCACAAATGTGACCTATATGGAATTTCATTAAAGTCCTAATATTGAACCACACTATTCATGGAGTGATATAATTTTATACTGCAAATTCCACCAATAGAAAAATGAACCACCAAGAACATGAGGGAATCCAAACAAAATCCATCAACATATCTTCCAAAACCGGAATAGTTTAATTATTATAGTCATGTATCTATGGGTGAAATTTTGTGAACAACCATAACTGATTCCCCAAATACTCCTAATAACTTTTTCACAACTAGGATATAAATTATTCATCACATTAGAAGAAAATTTTCATGGGTACTCCCTGAAGATAGACAATCTCAAACATGTATAAAATTCATGGATTTCTACCAAACATATCCCCATAATAGTGAGAAAAGTAGTAGAAATAGTGAGTCTATCAATAATCAATTAGGTTGTTCCTTGTCCGCTCACTAAATATGGAATTCCTATAAAAATATCTATGGATATGTTATTCAATTATCATTTTGAAAAATTGGGGTATTATTTTAATTCTTCTAGTACATGTTTCTCAAAATATATCCACTCATAGGTAAGGAATTAGAATACAAACTCTAAAACACCCATCATCACTATAATCCACCTAAACTACCACCAAAGATCCCAATATATCTATGAAAAACATGGATGTAGTAATAAAGGGGATTTATGAAACACTCATAACACCTCTTCATAAGGTATGAATAATACCACAATCATCCCTCTAAAGAGAATGACATGCTACCTACTTTTATAGAATCCCTCATGATCATTTACATATGATATTTAATCAAAAAATACTTCATAATCAATATTTCAATGCTACGATTCCATCACATAATGGATATGTAGAGGGGTCTCAAATATCAACCAGAGATACACTACTCCATTAATTGACATTAAAGATAACCATAATGAGGCTAACTACTCTGATTATTCTTTTATAAGGTGGAAATATGACTTTCTACTAAGAATATTTACCATCAAATCCCATATTCCAAGAGTATAGACTATCTCAAAGTTGTAATCCATAAAAAAACCCCTTCCATCACCTTTTTTTGAGATTCGAATATCTTTGGGGGAAGAGGTATATAAGATTCTTCTGGAAAGAATAAAAAATTATCAATAAGACAGTATTATCAACACGTAATCTAGTTAAATTCAATATATTCTAGCTCTAAGTCTTGGGTTGCATAGTTTTACTTAGTGAGTATCACCATTTTAGACACATATGATTTTACTTCCCTACCATTTTTCATAACACACACCCTATCCCTACTATAAAAGAATAAAAGAACCACATAATCAAACCTATCTCTTAGAAACGAAATAATATGAGAGCTTTTTAACCCCATAAAAACTCCTTAATAGACATTGAACACTTATTTGAATAAATATACGGTTTCCACTTTCAGGTCATGAATTTCAATGGTGTGGTAATGATGTAAAATCATGAAATGAATATCCAATAACATCCACCCAACCAAATATAACTCTTCACCTCTTCTATAATCATTAGTCACTATTAAGTAACAATTTCCTCAATCCCCATTGTATCCATAGCTACGCCCTATTCTAAGATGATATTTCTAGGATGGAAGACATATCTAATCCAAAAATAACCTTTTGATAGTTTTCCATAAATTTGATGCTGTTAATTTATGTATGAAATCACCTTCAAATGCTTTATATACTCAACGTAAAATTCATTGTGAATTTTAAATTCGAGAATAATGGCCCCGAAGAGACTATCTAGGAAAGTATTAAGGATCTGAAACATGACTCCCCTAATCACTAGTGGGGGGTTTTTCACTCCAAAGGAAATCATCAGGTATTCATTTGGAGTATTGTGACATCAGAATTCTATATTTGGTATATCCTTCTCATGTAAATATAGTAGGAGATAGTCTGACCGGAGGTCAATATTTGATATTCACCTTGTCCTTTTAAGCTGGTTAATAAGGTCATTGATCTTTGATAGTGTATATTAATTCATTTAGTTTACTGGATTAGGGTGACGATAATCTAGACATAACCTTAGCCTTTTATATTTATTCATGGAAAATAATATTAGAGAAACCCAGGAAGACACATTGGGTTGGATAAATCCATTCCTCAAAAGGTTCTTCAACTACACCCTCTACACATAATACTTAGAGGTAGTCGTCTTACATGAAATTAATGATATCAAAGAAATCCCTTACTGTAAGTAAAATCAGATGTAAATCTCCTAACAATGCGATAAACCTAGTATATATTTGGGAAATAAATTGGAGTAATTCTATACCACAATGTGGAATTAAACATCCATGAAAACTATTTCACAATGATTTATGATTTCCAAATAAGTGGAGCTCATTTGTAATCTCCATCACTTGAGATGAACCTTTTTTTCTTAGAATTCATTCTTTTTAGTGTAGGAAAGTTTCAACCCATATTACCGGGTCTAAATATTCTTACGAAATAAATATTTAGACTATGAATGGATGGAGGATAACTATTCCAATCTGAGAATGAAAATATAAGGTCTCATATTAGAGATGGAACTATTTTATGAGAAACTTTCACCAATAAGTTACAAGTTAGAAAGATGAAATAACTGTGTGAGTAATGAATCTACTCAAGTAGGAGTCTCCAACCAAAAAGTTCATAAAAGAGTAACTATTAGTATCCGCATTTCATTTGAAATGGATAAATATGAAAAAGAATAGATTTCAAACATTCTTATAAAAAATTATCTAATTTGAAGAAGAAATAAACTCTATCCCCGATCATTTCAGTAACCTTTCAGTTATATTCCTAAAATGTATACATTGGATTGTGTACCTAGCTTCCATATCCATGAACATGATGGGGATGTATTGGAGGTGGGGGTTGTGGTACCATTTCATAGGAGTGACCACCTCCAAGAATGATACTTTCATAGATACCATGATCACCACTCTGTGGTTCCTTCTTCTTATCCCACTCCCTCTATCTCATAAGCCTATCCACTGTATACATATTTACTACTATACAATGGGTCTAAAAATATATGGTCATATAAACTATAAAATCACATACATAACATCACATATCCTCATGATGGATGGATCTTCCTCAAGATCATTGATTTTGATGTCCCCTCTTATACCATTATTTGGGAGTCCTATATATTCAGCATGCTAATAGTGGGTATTGATTTCCCTGGAAACTGACCATACTCTTACTCAGAAATAGATGAAATGCACCCAACCTATATGCATCATCCCTTGATATATTTGAATCCATACAATACGTTATATGACTTGAAGAACCCACCTACACTAATGGTGGTGGGTCTGAACACTGATCTATTGGTAGAATGTTTTCTTATTATCCACCCATTGGGAACATCTCTGGAATGGACCCACGAATGAAGGTATTATCTCTGAGCTAACCCACATCATGATCCATTCAGAGAATCTTGGATTTATATATGCAAGGAGTATTATATAAATAGTCAAGGTATACCATAGTCAATGTCATATATCTAGGGAGATAACTCAAGAAATACATGGAAATGAAAACCCATTCTTTCATGACTCATCCCAATGGGACCTATGGAATGACTCCCCAAGCCCACCTCTAATATTATTGAGGCTGGTGACTAGTACAGAATAGGCATATCACTAACATGGGATGTGTTTCCTATGTACAATTAGACTTGCACACATCTCTAAGACACAAATGAAAAAAACAAAAAAAACCACAATGGGACAAAATTCATTCATACCACTAAAACAAACCAACAGAGTATGATAGGAAAGTATATTGTTGTAATGTAAACTGATAGAGAATTCAATACCATAAAAAGAAGGATTCTACCAACTACAATGTCTAACTTGTAAAAAAATAAGTACGTGGACTACAACTCAAAGCCATAGGAATACCTCATTCCGCTTGAACTCAGAAAGCTCAGTTTGGTCCTGGTTATCCTTGGACCCTGTCAAAAGATCGCTTGTTTGCACAATACATGACACAGGTGGGAAAATTCCATGCATTGGTGAGCATAAAAATACTCAGTAGGTAAACCCAAAACCAGAAACCAATACAAAAAGGAAGATATAGTTAAATCTATACAATATATATCTAGAACACATATAAAAATAATAAAAATATATATTCAAACCCAGACTAGTAGTTTAGATGTAAGTCACAAAAACCACATACCATCACTAGGGATTCTGTTTGAAGATTCCACATAGCACTAACAGGGGAGAACACACTCCTGTGTCTAATATCATTGATGATGTGTACCCAAGAAGTACTGGTTGTTGGGAACTTTTAATAAAGAGATACATTGATATAACTAAATAGATAATATGATACACTCATTCCAAGAGAACTCACTCCACATGTGGGTATGATCATGGTAAATAGATAAGGATCACTACTAAGTCCATGGGGTGATACCATGACTCATTCAGATTTACCTTCTATGTAGAGGATCGACATTTGGTAGGACTGGTCATACTGATCCCAAGACTCTACTTTGGGAAATAGAAGGGATAGAGGATCCTAATCTGGGAATGTTAGATGGGATTCCAAATACTTGATAAAGAAATTCCTAATAAAGGGAGCATTTTCCATTGAATAGGAAATGATACCAATTGACCTTTATCAGAACGATCAAGGGCCCCAAACTTGATGAAACTTTTCCAAGATACATTTGAAGAAAGATCCATACCATTTAAAAAGGGGTACATGGTGTATAGTAGATTCAAAAACTATGTCCCTTGACCCTAGGTATTTCCCATGTTCAAAGGCCCATGTTAGAATTATATATATTATTGAAAAGGTTTACACAACATGTAGAAAGGATCATATTCCATGTCTTACTATCCAAGGTTTTCTCCATGTCCACTGGCTTTTCCAATACACAGCTTCAACCCATGTCCTCTTCCAATAAAGAAGTACATGTGTTTATTCAATTGACCGGCTCAGCAAATCCATGTGGTGGGGTACATGTAGTGTAGCAAAGATGTTTACTCCTCCATGTGTCCTTGTATCATCCAGGAAACACGCGAAGTCCAAGTAATGGACCCACACACAATGTGGTAGGTTCCAAACACCGTGTGAGTCTTAAATGCTTCCTAAAACCCTAATTTCCACTCAGGGGGTCCCAAGCATCATGTATTGTAGAATAAAAACTATGTTTTTAGAAAATTTATAAAACTATGTTTCATGCCATTTCATCCCCTCCATTGCTCCGCCCACCGTTTTTGGCCAGGCTTGTTTTAGAAACATGAGACCCAAGGTCATCCGGTCCTGCCATCACCAAATCAGTATGAATCAACCTTGATTAAACTCACAAAAAAAGATAATTTTAATTATTCCTTCCTAATAAAGAATGATAAATCAAAAACCACTATCATATGATCCATTGTCGCAACCATCGTCTCACCTATGTTGAGATGGATTGATTCCAGATATTCAATTTTGGATTGTGGCGCTGCTAAATGAAGGCGTTGTGATTTCATGTTTGTATACCATGAAGAACAAAAATAACATGATGAACAAAAAGAATTTTGGGGAGAAGAAGAACACGGAACAACCTAAGGAATGAACCTCATCATTTTCATATTCTATCATCGATCCATTCCCTAATAATGATCGATATAAAAAAATATTATAATAATCCCCAAACTCCTGCAATCAGAAATGCTTACAAGAATGATCAAACTGCAGGTCAACCTGTTTGATGGGATGATCCTCGTTTATCATTAATTCTATGAATATGGAAATAAGGAATTGAAATAACAATCCTTACCTCGAGTTTTGATCAATATTTGATGAGAATTATTGTGTATTCTTCATCAAAGAGATCCTACATGTCTTCTTGCACAAAGATTCATGGTCCAATCGATCTGTCATTACTATCGAGAGAACTTGCGTTCCCTTATCATAGGGTAATTAAAGGGTTATGGTGACGATCATGGATTTCCAAAAAACACTATTAAAAAGAAAATTATTTGCAACATTGAAATAAAATATTTTTATTATATATTTTATTATAGATACATCCAAAAATTAAATTTCATGGCAGACCTGCTTTGGTCAATGTTGGTCCCTTCCTAGGGTAAATTAGTGTCTATGAACACAACTACACTATTAGATTTTAGTTATGGGCACCCAGTTAGAATTCATTCCACTATTTCAAAAGAACCACTCACCTATGATTTTTAATATATTTTATACATTTATTCTGGGCACACTATGCCTCAAAATTGCATGCTTTATCAGTGCCTAGTCTCAAATTAATCCAAAATAATATTTAAATATAATAAATGAAAAAATTTTGTACATTATGTTATCCCCACCCTATGGTTTTATATCCCTAAAATACCAAAAACAAGGATACACAAAAAGTTGTGGGTACTACGCAAAAATATGAGCCTCTCGCTCCCACGTGCTCTCTTTGAGACTCCCATACTATAAACCAGACATGCACCATGATAACCACTCTCCCATGATGGATCCTCTCCTACCAATCCTCAATATCCACTCAGTACTCAATAAGGTTCTCTCCATAATCAGTATCTAGTTCTCCCTATTCGATGATGTGTGGTGGGTTATGCTCGTACCTCTTCATCTATGACACATGGAAGTCGTCGTGTACCCGGTGAAAGTTTTGGGGTAGAGCTAAGAGATACGCCACCCTCCCAAATCTACACAGTATCTAAAATGGGATGATAAACCTCAGAGATAACTTTCCTCCCTGGATAAATCTCTGTAACCCTTTTCGAGGGGAGACTTGAATGAAGAAATATTATCCTTCATCAAACCTTGAACGTATCCACCTTCTATCAGCATAGAATTTCTGATGGATCCTTGTATTCTTTGTCCACTGATGGATGATCTGCACCTTATCGGTAGTAGCACACACCATCTTAGGTCCCATGAGTGCTGACTCTCCTGGGTCAGTCTAGCAGAGTGGTCACCTTCAAGGTCGCTCGCACAAAGCCTCAAATGGTGCTATACCAACTGTGGAATGATATCTATTGTTTTATGTAAACTCCACTAGAGGTAGGTGATCCTCCCAACTACAACCAAAGTCCAAGATCCAAGCCTGCAGTAAGTCCTCTAGGACCTAAATGGTTCTCTCTGTCTTGAAATCCATCTGGGGATGGAACATCATTCTCAAGAATAACTGAGATCCAAATGCCTCTTATAATCCCTTCCACAATCAGTATGGGAAACAAACATCATGGTCCAAAACTATCATCGATTGGATTCTATAGAGTCAAAATATATTATAAACATAAAGGTATCCCATGATCTCTACTGAACACTACTCTTATATATCTTTAAGTGGGCCAACATGGCCAGTCGCTCAATGATCGCCAAGATGGATTTGTATCCCCTAGACATATGTGGTAAAACCATCATGATGTCCATCAGTATCCCATCCCACTACCATTGTGGAACCTCATGTGGTTAATCTGAACATGATGGAACACAGTGCCCATCCTTATCTTACTGGAACATAAGGAATCAAGAAATGAACTCTTCCACTACCTTCTTTAGCCCCGCCCACGGGAACTAAAATAGGAGATCCTGGTACATCATCATCACATAGGGGTTCACCTCCAAAGAATATGTATGGAACTCCTTAAAGACCTCATACTATAACACAACTGGTTATATAATGAATCCTTTGAAAATAATGATGTTCTCCCCACCTTGGGAATATCTATCAGGTTAAGTACATGTGGATATATGAACACATAGGGTCTCACAGTCGGTATCCCCAAGTTGTGCCTCCCTGATTTCTGTAAGTGTGGAATGGTGAAAACCATTGATTGGAGGTATGATACTCCATCTACATCCGCGAAGGATAACTATAATGATGGTAACTACTGTAACTCTCCATTCAGATATGAAAACTAGATCTCCTACTAAGAGAATCTTCAAGTAGGTTCCCCTTACTATGTGTATAGAAAATATCCATGTCATATTCTTAGAGTAACTCTATCCATTATCTCTATATCTATTTTAGATCCTTTTGATAGAATATATACTTGAGAATCTTTTGGTCAGAGTAGATGATAAAACACTTTCCCATTAGGTAGTGTTACCACATCTTTAATCCAAAGATTACCACTGCCATATCAAGATCATGGGTCACATAGTTCTTCTCATGTGGTATCAAATTGCTCAAACCATAATAAATCCCCACATTCCTCTCTATCAGGACACAACCATGTCCATTCCCTAGTGCATCATAGAACACTACATGCTAGACACCTTCCTTCAGTAATCTCACGATCAGGGGGCTCATCAGACTCTAACTCATCGGAAAAATTGCCTTTTAACACTTCCCCATCCACACAAAAGGATTCCCCGTAAGAGTCAAATCACTCATTGGTGATGATATCATGGGGAGACCAGGGGTGAATCTTTGGTAACAACCTACCATCCCAAGGAAGCCTTGTACCTCTATCATGCTCATAAGGGATCCCATTCTAACATTGCCTCGACATTGGATGGGTCCACTGCCACTCCAGCTGGTGAGATAACATGTCCCATAAAGTGAACCAACTAAATCAATAACATGAACTTTTAGAGTTTCCCTTAATGTCGGTGCTCTCACTGTATGTCTAGAACAATCCAGAGGTGTCTTGCATGCTTCCACTTGAACACCAAGTACACAGGGATATCGTCAATGAAGACGATCATAATCTGATCTACGTAAGGATAAAAGATACGCTTCATGAATCCCATGAAAACTGCTAGGGTGTTATTCATGCCAATGGTAGTCACCATGTAATCATAATGACTATAGCAGTATGTGAAATCTATCTTCGATATATCATAATCCCATACTCACAGATGGTTATATCCTGATTGAAGGTCAACCTTTGAGAACTATCGTGCCCCTCTCAACTGATCGAAGAGGTCCCCGATCCTCATTAGTGGATACTTATTATTCACGTTCACTTGGTTCGAGCACCAGAAATCCACACTAAACCTCAATATCCCTTATGATGTCTTGGAATACAAAATTTGGGCTGCCCAGGGTGAAAAACATGTCCTCACAAAGACCTTTCTCTATTAGTCCTCCAACTGCACACTCATCTCATGAAGATCTTTAGGAGCCATATGATATACTCTTACTAATATCGGTGATTTCCCTTTATGTAAATCGATGTGGAATTCGATCTCCATATGTTGAGGTAACCTTAGAAAATCTTCTGGAAAGACATCCTCATACTCCACCACTACTATTGGGAAATGAAACCTCATAATATCTATGACCGTACATGTAAAGATTTAAAACATATGAGTGATCAGATAAAACCTCTTCTGAATTATTACATCCTCTACTACATGATTTTCTATTTTTCCAATAATGGAATACCTCATCCCATCGATGCAAACACACCATACCCATTTCCCAAAGCAGTCATTCTGGACACGGATCGAAGATAGCCAATACATACCATGAATAAAATCACAAGGCTGCAACGCTACCACAAAGTGGTTCACACCAAAAATAGAACCTCCATGGTTCAGGTCACACTATCGGAAATGATGTGTGATCATCAAGTGTCCACTAGTAGGTGTCTCCATGAAAAGGGTTGAGTTAATGGTTCTACCGTAATTTCAAGGTCTCGTACAAAGTAAGTGCTGAGATAATAATGATTGGAACCCGGGTCCATAAGTATTGGAGATAAGTTATTAAATACATAGATCATGCCTCAGTTCATTCCTAGAGTCGTAGGGTCGTACTCCTCGACAACATGTAGCTGTCCCTAACTCTGTACTTCATCTCCTTACGCCTAGTTCGAACCTCTTGGCGGTGTTTGTGGTAGTATATCAAAAAGTATTCCACCTCCTACAGTTCTCCCATATCCTCTTCCAAATCCACCACCTTACATATCTTCATTCTCAACTCATTTCATCTACCTTGGTGGTACATCCATTTTCTCCCTATCAGCAGCTCAACAGTTTGGGAAATCTCTATCGAGATGTCCCCTTCTCCCACTTGTGTAGCACTGCCTCTCCCTAGGCTGATATGATCTAGCCTGAGATCCCTGAATCACAAATCTCATTCCTTGGGACCTCCTATAATGACTCCCATGTCTAGATCCATGTGTTTGATTTCAGATCCCCACTACCGAGGTCTATAGACCTGTCTGCCTATTGCTGACTGTCACTAGCTTCATCTGCTCAGACAAGAAGCTCTCGACCACAAAAGTTCAATCAAGAACTATAAAATATGTTGTAATTCATAGAGTTATAATGATGGATAATATGTAGCAATGTAGACCTTTCTCAAATGTTTAAGATCAAATGTACCGATCTCTGACCATATCCATTGAGTACCGAGAGAGGTCAGTGAACCTCGATGAATAGTTTTCCACTATCAAGATACCCTATTGGTGCTGAAGAAGCTCAAATATACGAACAAATCTCAGCATAACTGGAGATAAATCCTTTATAAAGTTATGCATTAACTTCATACATGAAAGAGTTTCCCCTTCATGTGTATGTGTGGTCAAACTCCACCATCGCCCGATCGAACCCCGATGAAGGCTTGCCACCAGGATCAGCATCTGGTCCACTGGTGTCCTCCCTAGATGAAAAAATATGGTCCCCACCTCAAGAAAGTCCTCATCCTCCTGAGGGACATGCTTGCCTCTGTACCTGAGGCATCTCTCACTCTAAAACTCTTGGAGCACACTCAACCCACACACCTTGTCTGCTGGTACTGCATGTACCACGTACTACTCCACAGGTGGCGGTGCAACTGGTGCACCACCCGGAGGTATGATTTTTGAAATTGGTCTATATATTGAATCCTCATCACTGAGGGGGTCATCCTCATGATCGATCTACTGAATCCTAGCGGGTATGCTTCCTAGAGGAATCATTTAAGAAAACAAGATGTACCATGATCAATGAGTATATTTGGAGATATGAGTCAAGAAGTACATGGAAACACAACCCATTCCTATATGATTCAAGTACCATTATTTTCCCTACAACAAGTGTCATCATGTACCAAATTAGAAATCATGTTATTGGAGTCCTGGTGTATAGATACCTTAGCCTCCCCCACAAATACTAGAGTCCTTGGCCTAAAAGATGAACTCAAAACACACAACAATTTTTTCCCTAACAAATATCAATGACTCTCATTCCTAAAGTATAACAGACTAGATTCGATACCACACTATCATGACCATTCCTAGTTGGTTATGTGCAGTGACTCCCCAATCCCACCTCCAATTTCCAAGGGCTAGTGACTAGAACAGAGTAGGCAAAACACTAACATGGGAGATATATCCAAAGTACGTGTACAAATTACTATATCTCTAAACCACAAAGGATGAAAAGTAAAAAACCCCATAAGGAACAAAAGTCAAGTATTCCAGTAAACCCAACCAACTGAGTATGAGAGGAATGTATATTACAGTTAAGTAAACTGGGCCAGAGTACAAGACCACCTAATGAAATATTTTGCAAACGTCAAACTCCAACCTGTAAAAAAGTAGTTACTGGGACTAATTCGTGATACAGTTGGAACACCTAGGACTTCATGAACTCACAAAGCTCGGTCTGGTCCAGGTCTTCCCTAGACTCCATCAAAAGGTCGCTCGTCTGCCCAAGACAAGAGACAAGGGGGAAAAGCCTGATAAGGGCTTATTATAACAATACTCCCTAGGACACCCCAGAACCAAAATGCAATACACAAAGGAAGATACCAACCCCTATATTGTGCACATGTCAACAACACATATAACAATAATATCCAGATATACTCAATCCTAGACCCGAATTCTAATGGTATGAAAAAAATACCACATAAAATCACTGGGTATTCTGTTGAGAGATTTAAGAAAGTACTCATCTGGGAGGACTCACTCAAGTGACTAATAGAACTTATGATGTCCACCAGAGAAATTATATTCATCGGAAACCATTACTATAATGATTAAATAATAGATCTATAGAGATAATATGATATAATAATTCTTGGAGAACTCACAAAATAAGTGGGGAAGATCATGATACACAGATGAAGAACACTTCTTGGGAAATGGGGTGATACCACAACTCATTCATATTCACCTGCAAATAAGAGGATTGATGTCTGGTAGGATTTGTAACACTGATACCAATACTCTACTGAGGGTAGAATAATTTATAGGGGATCTTGATCTGGGCCTCTTAGAGGGGATTCAAAATACTCTATCCAGAAATTCCTGCTGAATGGATCATAATCCAGTGAATAGAAAATGATACCTACTGAACTTCATGGGAATGATCAAGGGAACCAACCCTAATGAAACATCTACAAGATATAATGGTCAAGAAATTTAAGACACATAAGAAGAGGTACATAGTGTGTAGTAGGGTCACACACCATGTCACTTGACCCTGGGTACTACCTATGTTCAATGACCCATGTTAGAAGTAAATGTAATGTAGAAAAAGGTATACCCGACATGTAGAAACATTCATACACCATTTCATAATATCTGAGGCCCACTCCGTATATGCTGGCCATGCGAGTACACAGATTCAACCAATGTCATATGCCTGTGTACAAGTACTTGGGGTAATATGTATATCTGGATTAGAAAAGACATATGGTGGGGTACACACAGTGTATGAAAGATTCATACTCCACCCATATCTATGTATCATCTAAGATACAATTAAATTCTTAAGAAAGGACCCACATTCCCTATGATAGGTGCCACATGCCATGTGACACTTCACTACTTTCCAAAACCTTAACCTCCACTTAGGGGTCCCCACACATCATGTATTGTGGAATACATGTAGTGTTAATAAATTTCAGGAAAACCAGGTTCACGCTCTGTCTTCCCTTCCATAGTTTTTTCCCATTCCTAGCTGGGAAACTCGAGATTCGAGGTTGTCTAGTCTCTCCATTACTAAATCAATAAGATTCAAGCCTTGAATCAACTTGGAAAACAACATTGTTTCTTTTCTATGTATTCGATGAAGTATGAGAAATAGGCACCCATCATACTTCGATCTGCTGCTGTAACCATCATCACACCTCTGTCGAGTTGTACTGATTCCTGTTCTTCAATTTTGGATCATTACAATGCAAAAAAAATGTGATATAACTGTTTGTTTGTAAATAGTGAACAAAAAATATAAGGCAAAGAACAAAAATAATTTAAAAGGAGAAAAAGAACATGGAAGAACCCAGTGAATGAACCTTGGTCTTTTTTCATTATATCCTTGATCCATTCGTTATGAAGGATCAAGATAAAAAATAGAATAATCACCCCCAAATTCACACAATCAATCCCTTATTGAAGAACAATTGTGCCACAAGTCAACCTATTCATTGTTTGATCCATGTTCATCATTAATTCTAATAATAGGGAGGATAAATTAGAATAAAAAGACATACCTAGAGTTTGGATCAATCATTGTTGAGAATGATTGTGTTTCCATCATCTATGAGATCCTCTAACTCCACTGGCACAATGATCCACGATCTACTCGATCTGTCATCACTATCAAGATAAATTCCATATTCTTATCTCAGAGTAATTCCAGGGTTATGGCGATAAAAATGGATTTATTGAAAATATATAATAAAAATATAATGAATCTCTATTTCAATATAAAATATTAGAACTAAATTTTTTATTACCCATATGTCAAAAAAATAACATTCACAGTCGACCCACAACAGTCGATGTTAGACCTCACCTTGGGTAAAGTTGCTGCTCTTAACAGAATGGTTACCACAGATATATGATCTAGGAATCCATGTAAAAGTTATTACACCTTTTTAGGATAACATTTCACATACACTATTGAAAATATTTATAATATTTAAAACATTTCTTCCAGGAAAACCAGGCCCTAAAATCACACACTACATCAGTTCTGAGTGTCGAATTAATACCATATATAATTTAAAAATAATAGACAAAAATATTTAGGACAATACACATTTCGACATCATTCATGTACCATTATTATGCCAACAACCAATCTGTCCTTGAACCAAATTGAGAATTGTTTTATCAGAATCATGCTGAATTGAAATGTAAGTTTTCACACCATCAATAGGGTCCTTGTTCTTAAAGTCAAAGTCAAAACACTAAAACACCATACACGTAAATCAAAAACAATCCCCAGATGACTAATAACTCTGATAACTGTCTCTAGGATAAAACCTCCTATGATACTAATCTATCTAATCCAAATATACCATGGTGCCACATAGATTGGAAACATAACCGAAGTGACACGCCGTTCCTTCCTCTAATATGTTTGGGACTTGTGACTAACACCACATTGGAAAAACAAACATATGGAAGTTCATGATCAAATTAATCTATATAATCATTCATAGATAAAAAACACAAAAATCACCATATATATATATATAAGGGTAATGTGGAAAATACTCAATTAGAATAATAACTAGATGCCAAAACATAAGAATCCACTAATTAGAAAATCAACATATTTACAATGTATAGATACAGAATGACATGCCCAATAAACAACAAGAAGCACTAAACAAACTAGAATATGAACAATATACTTATCATGAAACCCACTATCTGAATACTACAACTAATAAGAACCACTAAGAACCCCATGTATCGGGTCTTCCAATATCACTATGGTATAGTCTGTCATCTATATAAGACATAATATGTGTGTATAGATCATAGGAAATGGTGAATATATACATACCAATTAGGAATCCCCTAAAATATGTTTATGTAGATCATCGAGGATAAATTTAGATTGAACCAGTAAAGATGAAGGTATGAAAAGGGGAACACCCATATATGGTCATGGAAGGATACACATCCTTTTGTATTGTCTAAAGTTCACAGAAAAAACAAAAACTCAATATCCAGTAATTTAGATCCATAAGTCTCTAATAACATGTGAGACCATTCATGCAGATGATGCTATATGATCCCCGCATTAATTGGTGAAATAGAAATTCTGGTGGATGATTTTTATCCCATATGGGCTCTATAGATGGGCCAAATTCTATTTTGGTGGAGGATCCCTATCCCATATGGCCTCTGTGGTTGGGAGGAATTATTATCTACAGATAGAGGATCCATGAACCATAATTATGAGAGAAATAATTGAATGTACTTAATTACATATATAGAGGATCCTTGTATTACACTTTCATGGGTGAAATACATTTCCCATTGAAAATCCTAGTCCGGATGGATGAGATACCAAACCCAATTTTTAATAACCAGAGAATAATCAATGTCTAAAGGAACAATGCTATTGAAAAATTAATTAAATGCTGTGTATTATTGATACATGGAATGTCATATATATTGGGGATACTCAATGTATACCTATTCTATCTAAGTCGAGGCCTATTGAGGGTATTCAAGGTGCGGAAATAAACACATGTCACGTGGCTCCATATAGATACATTGGTGTCTACTCCTCTGTATAGGTCGACTTGTATGAGTGTGGGTTGCATGGTGTGTGAATCGGTCACATGGAAATGTGATATTTATCACAAAGGAAAATTGTTGTTACTATATCAGAGAGACACACAATGTGTGTCATTCAAAACTACAGACCATGTAAATGTGAATTTCACAATTTTATAGCTCTGTGATTCATTTTATGAATTCAACACATCAATTTTTCATTCCTCCATGAATGATGTTTGATAATATTGAATATCAAGATTACAAGTTCAACATACAGCTTCAAGTAAGATTCTAGTTGTTACTCTCTCGATAATCAAATCACAGCTGCTCCCCACTATTTATTTTTCTTCCCACATACCATAGATTACAGTACCAACATCTCAGGATCCTTCCATTAATTTTTATCATCAATATATCACATCCATCACCCATAAATTTCGAATTCCAAACCATTAATAATGCTATATGAATATGATGATTGATTTACAATGAATTGGGTTCCCAATTTAGATTGAACAACCTATAAAATGAATATAAATGATGGTCATTCAATGAATGGGGTGAAGCACATGGAAAAAAGAAAGTGAGAATTAAAATTTTCCTTGTTTAGTTGGTCTTCATTTGTTGAAAGAAGATGAATAGAAATATTCAATATATAAATCTTGAATATAAACATCGTGAATTAATAACTTATTAATTATCAATCCAATATTTGTTTCGTTTTGGACTAATCTATAATCACATTGATTTAAATTATTAATATAAAATAGAAAATCAAACATCCTACCTCTAGAATAAAACCAATCTTCAGTGGACATCATGTTTTTTATATATTTCATCAAATAATCAATTATTATTTTTATTTACTATGTGATGATTAATTATCAGTAGGCAGAGAGTCTAAAAACGTTTCATCACCAAAAATACCTCATTCACAAGTCGCCCACCTATGTCAACACCAAATAAAGTTACCTCTTTAACCCTATCTCAAAATATATTGAGTTATGTGTATAAACCTATAGATATTCCATAAATAAATCTAAATAAGAATTGTAAAGGATAATGACAAATAAATTAAATTAAATTAATACTTTTTTTTATTTTATTTTATCTTCCAACAACACATAATCTAGAAACATGATGTGAATGAAACCTATGTCATGATTAGGGAAAATAACACATTCTAGACTCAATTTTGATCATAGTTTCCCCTTATGAGACTCTTATAATATGATATGTTATAAATCACTTGTGAGTATAATAAGTGTCTAAATAAATTTATATACTCTAATAAAATTTTAAACTTTTACCCCAATAATTATTTCAACACCAAAAAAAATTAATTTTAATTTATATCAATTTTCATAGGCTAAAACCCAACAATTACGGTTGTTACATTATCCTTACCTATTGATATTTCAATGCTAAAAGATATAATCTCTTGAGATGTTGAGGATACTATGCTCACATCTTGTTTTCATGCTCCCATGATCTCTCTTGAAGTTTCTTGTGATAAAATATGATTAATACTTGGGGAAGCTCTCTTTCTATGAGAATATGTTATTTTCAACCCTAAATTTCCACACGATTCTAAAAAATGGTTCCTCTTTCTTAAAATTTTATCTAGCTTCAGTAAATAAAATGTATTTAATAATGTACATATCTCCTCATTAGTAAAACATGCAACATGTCATAGAATCAGTCTAGTTGTGGGGGTAAATCAAGGTGATATCAAAATTTACTATCCTAATAAAAAAACTAGAGTGAACTAATGTTCCTCAGAGATAGCTTTCCTCCTTAGCCAAATCTCAATGAGCGATGCTATGGTGAGCCTTCAAGAACACATAATCATCATCCTAGAACTCCAAGGGCCTTTATTGAGCATGTTTATATGACTTATTATAATTATTCACTATCCTCATCCATTATTGTGTGATTCACAACTTCTTAGTCATCACCTAAACCATCTATATCCCCATGAGTGTTCTCTCTACCAACTAAAACATGCATTAAGTATAACAGTACGGCGTTTTATTGAGGTCCTCAAATTCTAACATTCACAACCTGGGGTGATATTTTTTTGTACAAATACTCTACAAGTGAAAAAATATCATACTTTCTATATATGAGAACAAAAACAAATTCCATTAGAATATATTCAATATGATTAATTTTTTTACCTTTTATGTTTATCATTCTATGGATAAATAAACATCCAAATCTATAAATGTGTCCAAATATACTCAAAAAACAATTCTACAAATGGGTTGTAAATTAGTTTTTATAGCTAGATACAATTTTAAGGGGATCTCAATGATTTTGTATGATTTACATTATGAATAATTGTTCTAGGATTTCCAAATTACTCTACACCTTAAAGGTTATAAATTGATTCAACATAGTCGATCTATCAATAATCTCCAAGATAGTGTCATGACCTATCACTATTTGAAAAATTCTTATCACAAAATACCTGGATATGCTATTCCATTTCTATTATGAAACCTCTAGGTATTTCCTTAATATTATCAAAAACATATTTCTCATCATTTTCCTACTAATAAGCATGGAATCATGAGACAGACTCAACAACACGTTGAATCATCACAGGAGATAAAAACAAATACTAAATATCATAGAACATATTTTCCTCAGTACAATGAAAATATGAAGTAGTATTATGAAACCCCCTTTGATCCTCATCCCCATATTTGAAAAGCAAAAAATCCTCCCTCATATGATATTGACACTGTCTCCACCTAAAACATAATGCATAAATAATATATATTTTTGAAATTTATTCATATAAAACATTATACTCACCATCCTCAAGTTGTTATTCCCTCACAAAATAGATAAGTAGAGGGGGTAAATATCACTGATAACATGTATTCTATTTCATCCTCAAATACTAAGGATAATTGATACATGTTTATGTAATATGGAAATTTTCTAATAAACTGGTTATGAGCCATTCTATTGAGGTCATCATGCGCCACATTCCCCTTCAGTAGAGTATAAACTATCTTTATGTCATAATAAATTAGGAACTTTATCTATCACCTATTTCCCATGTTCATATCTCTCTACATGAAGATGTATCTGAGACTCTTGTGGCCAGATAAAACAAAAATAGATCTCACCAATAAGGCAGTTTCACCAATTCTTAAGGTTGAACACCACAACGTCCAACTCCCAGTCATGGGTTTCATAGTTATGTTCATGGGGTAAAAGTTTCATAGACCTATTGGGTATCACTACTTTCCTCTATACCAACATACACCCAATACCAGTTCTAGTGGAATTATAGAACCCAATATAATCATACCCCTCTTCAGGAAACCATATAACGTGAGCAATGTTAATCATCTCCCATAACTACATGATTAAATTTTGGAAATTCTCTGACCTAATTAATGGTTTGCCCTTTTGGGTCATGGTAGTGAAAGGTTTTTCAATATTGGAGAAGTCTAGCTTAGATCAATGATAATATACAACCAAACCTAGAAAACATTATACATAAACTAAATTATAATGTTAATAATAATAATGTAGTTACATAATCCTCACATGATCAATAGCTACACCCTCATCTGAGATTAAAGGTCCTAGAAAGTGGACCTCTCTAATATAGAATTGAAACTTCAATAGTTTTCTATATAGAATATGTTATCGAAACACATCTATGAAGATTAAAAAATTCTATACATTATCGACCAATAAATATGAGTATGTGAGAATGTCTTTAATAAAGGTCTCCATGACCTTATTAGAGAAAGGTATAATGATCGAATTTACAGGTCATGAAAAAATAATAGAGTCATTTGGTATTCCAATGGACTTCAATAGTTTCTCATAATGACCATATTGAAATCCGAATAAAAAAATTAGTATATCCTCCTCCTGTACACTTAACAAGTGAGGGCCGAAATTGAGGTCAATATTTGGGTAGCACCTCCCCCATTTTAGTTGATCAAAGATTCCATTGATACCTTATAGTGGATATTTATTCTTAATGATCAATGGATTTTGGGGACGATAATCTATATATATCCTAAATATACTTTATTCGTTCTTATAAAATAATATCGGTCCAACCCAGGGGAAAGACTAGTTCTGATGAATCCTTTTCTTAGAAGGCCTACCAATTACTCCCTTTGGTTAGGAAGAATTGTGGGATCCATATGATATTCTACTAAAGATATCAAATGTATCCCAAGGTGAAAGTAAAATATATACTCTGACCTTCTAATGCGGAGGTAAAAAGGCACGTCTCTCAGAAAGACATATGAGTTGTCCTATACTATAATGGGGGACCAAAAAACTTCTAATTACACATCACCAAGAGTCATAATAGTCTATTAAGTGGAAATCATATGTAATATCCAACACAGGATCCCATTATTCTCAACCTGGATTTCCGTTTCATTGATGATGGAAAATATGGACCTGTATTCCCATGTCAACCTCATCCTATGAATTAACAATCAACACGGTCATGGATAAAATCTAATAGTTACATACAATGAATGAAATTCATAATGTATCATCATATATAAGAAAGATATCCATGAAAATATTTCTCAACAAATTTCAATGTCACAGTACTAGTGGAATAGTGTGATCATATAGTCCCATACAGTAGGAGTATCTATCAACATATTCTTGGATAAATTCTCTACTAGTTTAAAAAGTTATTTTTTATGGGATAAAAAATTGAATGTCACAAAAATGTGACAACCAATAATATATCTAAGGAAGAGAAGAATCAAATTGTACCTCATACAATTCCTATATCCTCTTAGTCATTTGCCTAAACTACTTAGAACAAACCCCGCCCCTGATTTCCAACTCCTTCACACTGAAGGAGAACACCTAGAGTTTGTGTGGATGTTTCAAATATAATAATTTAACCCAATTTGTATCTCCCAATACCATTAACAAGACCTACACCAAACGGTTCCTCATTCTCATGCTACTGCCTTTGTCTTGGTGTCCAATCCATAGTCCGCATATCCACTATCACTTGGGGGTTGTATAATATTGAAAGATGTGTCATCTATATTCAAAACCATATAATCAACTATATCTTGGATAGATGTATCTTATTTGAGATCCCCAATCATGGATTCCCCTCTTTTTTATGGTTCTAGAGTCATATATCTTATGAAAGATTTAAACAGGTATCGATCACCCCATAACATGGCCAAACATTACCTAAAAAACACACGAAGCATGATCATCCTTTTCACATTGAAATAAGATATATCTAGATCCATCCAACTCTTAATCTAAAATAAATAACCCACATGAATTACAAGTCATGAGTTTGCACACTACACCATGGATGCATGTTGACGCTCCTTTCGTCACAGAATCTAAATATCGGAAAAGGGGAATATCTGAGCTCAAAGTGATTCAACCATTTAAGAAAACATCAAAAATAGACAAAGGCATGAACAAAGGATCAAAATCAACTACACCGCGCAAGTTATATCACTGTCACGCAAGTCCACTTGCGTGACGACCTTGGTCGCGCAAGTGACTTGCGCGCCCTAAGTGATAACCGCCCGGTAAGCGCCCGGGGTCTTCTCTTGCCTATAAATAGACCCTGTGGGCCCCCCATTCGAGAGGATCTTTTTCCAGAAACTCGGATTGAAGCTCCCGACGCCCAAGTCTCTTCTCAAAGCTTCCGGAACACTTCTAAGGTAATTTCTTACCTAGAACGGAAGATCTAAAGAGAGGGAGTAAGGCTTAAGTGTTGAAATGCATAAACACTTGCGCGCCTAAGTGGCCACACTTGTGCGCCGCCTTTATTCCTTCGATAGAACTTGCGCGTCCCTTTTCTGGAAGAACCTCAAGAGAATTCTAAAGGGTTTAATAAAGAGTCGCTCATGTATTTTAATGCTGGTTGAAAACTGTGCAAGTACCCCACATGTCGCGCTAGTATACCTGCGCGACCAATACTTGCGCGCTGCCGCAATACCTGCGCGCCTTCCAAGACTTGCACGCCCATTCTTTTTTGGGTGCCTTTTCTGCCCATTTCACCCCTCTTATGCCATTTCACCATTCCTATTCAAGATTTAGTCTTCAAGATACTCTTCAAATCCATTTATGGAATGATTTCTTGATTTGACTTCCTTATCTGAAAGGAATTCGGTGGAATATCTCTCAAAACCTAGTGATTTACATATCTTTATGTCACCAAAGATTGAGAGTTCATTCATTCAACCACATCCTTTAAGATGACATAATCCTTAACCTGGGTCTCCTTTTCAGGAATAATCCCCCATTATATGTTCTTTAATCCGGGCATCTTCCTAAGGAGTAAGTCCCAAATTCTTAAAGTTCTCTATTTTTGGGCATCCTCTTTAGGGGTAAGCCCCAAACCTTAATTCCTTAATTTGGGAATCCTCCTCAGGAGTAAGCCCCAATCATAATCCTTTAACCAGGGCATCCTTCTTAGGAGTAAGCCCCAGGTCCTCTAATTTGGGCATCCTGCTTAGGAGTAAGCCCCAAGTCCTCTAATTTGGGAATCCTTCTTAGGAATAAGCCCCAATCTCAAATATGGTAATCCTGTTTAGGAGTAAGCCCCAATTCCCTTAAAAGTTTGGGCATCCTCCTCAGGAGTAAGCCCCAAACCTTAATACTTAACCTAGGATTCCTTTTCAGGAATAAGTCCCAGTCATAAATCTTGGGCATCCTCCTCAGGATTAAGCCCCAAACCTTAATTCTTAACCTAGGATTCCTTTTCAGGAATAAGTCCCAGTCATAATCATGGGCTTCCTTTTCAAGAGTAAGCCCCAAGTCCCCTCACCTGGGCATCCTTCTTAGGAGTAAGCCCCAAGTCCCTTAATTGTTTGGGCATCCTTCTTAGGAGTAAGCCCCGAGTCCCTTAATTTGGGCATCCTTTTCATGAGTAAGCCCCCAATCCCTTAATTTCTCTTTATCCAGTCCTAAATTTTCATTTGATCTGAGATTCCTTCCCAGGAGTAAAACCCAGTTATCAATCTTCTCCTAATTTGGGTTTCCTTTTCAGGAATAAGTCCCAAGTTAGAGTATTAAAATCTCCATAAAGCATATATACCTTTATGGACCCTGTTCTTGGATTTTCTCCCTAAATGTAAATCCCAAACCTTTATCTATCTGGGAAGTAATATATACATAAGCCCCAAACAGTTTCTTATGATTGCATATTTCATGGCACAATTGTCTAATTTTTTCCAATACCTCTTGTTTCTCACACCGAGCACGACTCACGTGAGCTTAGAGTGTAAAAGTATTTGTGACATCCTGCTTTGAGCCATCAATCATAAACATCATACCCTTATTCGAACTACATGGGTTCTACTTCCTTTTTTAAAACAAAGGATACGTAGGTACCCCATCTATGGGCTCGATCCCAACTCTGAAGTAATTCATTGTCCTTCTGAATGACGATAAACTTTAAGTGCCCCACTGAGTGTCTTTAAAACCAGCCTGGTCATCATAATGACCAAGAGACTTTTTATATAAATGTTTTGAAGGATACTATTGACCAAGAATATCTAAATAGATACAGATGATTCTCTATTGATGAAGAACCTCTAATACATATAAAAGATTCTCTAAATTTCTTACATATTTAATCATTGATTGTTAAACTGAAGGAAAGCTCATTTTATACTTGGTAATGTAATAAGGATTCACGAACATAACTTAAATCTATAAAGAGAGTCCCGGAGTAGACAATAATTCCCCTCAAAAAGGTGTGATGAGTCCGACCTCCCATCCTCTCGACCAATGAAAATTCCAAAGCCTCATCAGTACACAAGCTAATGAGTGCATACCTTTGGAAAGTAGTTCCAAGCGGATGTGGAATCATTGGATGTTTCCGGTTCTACGAACAAACCGGGTAGAAACCGATCGGAACGTTTGAATCTCCCGTCCAGGAGGTCATCCCCGAGTTCTGTGCAAAACAAAAAATGGTGAACCCGATGTGAATCCTTAACCAAGTTAAAGTGATGTTCTTCTTATTTGTTAGGCCCCTTGGGCCAACAAAGCAATCATTGACATGTGCTCATCCAAAAAATGCAGTGGCCGGATTCATCTTGATTATGTCTGTTATATAGAAAATGCACTCTTCTCTCAAAGATCTTCTGCAAAATGGATTTCCTTAAATTCACCCCTGTGAATACTACTGCTGTAAACACCTCTAATGTGAGGTCTAATGCTATGAAAACCAATGCTGCTACTCCTGCTGGATAGTCATCCGCTCTGAGGATGACATCACCAACTCAGCGTCTTCAACACTGGGTTTCTAATGCACTAGTTAAGGAGTACCGTCGCAATGGTACTATCCCAACTCTGGAGGCCGCTCGTCAAGCCCTCCAAGTTAACAAATCTACCTGGTCGTCCGGACAACGACAGCTAACGATCAAGAAGCAGGCAGTGCTGACTACCGTCTCCCACCGTTTCAGGTCGTTATCCCCAGAACGCAATTTCCATTCACTCCCTTACTCTGAGGAAGTGAATGAGCAGGTCCCTCAGGGCCTTAATTCAAAAAGACAAGAGTCCTTCCCGAGGGCTCCCATAAACAATCACCACCAGACTCGTGCGGTAGTGCACCCTCAACATGATGAGGGTACCGACACCAGGCATTCAGCTCAGGTTTCTCGAACCCGAGCAGGCAAGATGAACCGCCAGAGACGGAATCCGGTTAACAATGGGCAGGTTTTCATCCCTGCCATCTCTAGAGAAGTCCACAAACCTAACATGGTGGAAAACAACGAGCAGACACACACACCTGCCCGTTTTAATTCCGCTGTCCAGCAGACTCGTCTGGCAGCATCAAGACAATCCCGCCAGGAAAATCCGGCAGAGTACTATAGGTAGGAACATGCACCTGCTTATGCATCATCAGTTAGTCAGTAGGCTCGCCTGACTACATATGATGGATTCCGCCAACCTAAATTGGTGGCGAACAACGAGCAGGCACACACACCTGCCCGTTTTAATTCCGCTGTCCAGCAGACTCGTCTGGAAGCATCAAGACAATCCCGCCAGGAAAATCCATCGGAGTACTATAGGCAGGAACATGCACCTTCTTATGCATCACCAGTTAGTCAGCAGGCTCATCTGACTACATATGATGGATCTCGTCAACCGCTTTTGGCGAAGTGTAATCAGCAGGCACATACACCTGCTAATACTAATCAAGCCTACCAACAGTCTCGCTTGGTAGCACACGAAGAAGTCAGTCGGAAAGCCCCGACGACAAACAGGAGGCATACTCGACTCTTTGCCTCCACACTTGAGTACTGTCAGGATTCATTGATAGGAAAAGGAGGACAAGAGTAGGCACATAAACCTACTCTAAACCTGGAATGGACGTATATCCCCATTCTGGCAGCTGAAGTCACCAAATATATTTTGTCAATGGTGAAAGAGCAGAAGCAAATTCCTGCTCATATTCTTGATGCTTGCTAGGATATCATAACAACTTCAGCATCATCTCAGGTACAGACACATAAATCTATCCCTAGCAGTGGAGTGACACATCAACGATTCACTCCGAAGCAGACACGTACATCTGTTCCAGTCCAAGAGGGTTATGGGGCATACTCCCCCATATCATACGGACAACCAAGTCAGGTACATACACTTGATTTGAGTGGAGATCGTCAGCCTAACCTGACCATATTTCCTGATCAGGCACATACACCTGCTCAGAGCAATCACTTTTGTCATCAAGTGGTTTCTAAAGTGAGTAAGATGGCATCTAAGAAAAGGGTCCGCCCAACACAGTCAGGAGATCAAAGGCCAATCATTAACCAAGCCTTGCTCGATGCTGGAGTTCTTGAAGCCCTCAAACATTTATCTGTTGGAATTCAAGATTATACTCCCTCAGTTTGAAAAAATGGGAACATTAATTCTGAAGGTCTTCAACAAAAACTTCCTCATGAAGGCTTGCTTCATGAAAATTCGGTCAATCTTGAAGTTTCTTCTTCAGATGAGAACCACAGGAAACCTCTCTGTGGTCAGAAGACCAAGGAGCAAGAGATCTCATCTTTTGCTGTAACCCATTATGGTGGTCCTCCCCATGATGATGAATTTTGCTGAGAAAGTCCACTCCGCAGTAGTGATTCACATTGTCTGGAAAATACTCCAGTGGAAAATGTAGTGTCGAGAAAGCCCTCTTATCTTGGGGCACTTGCAAATGCGAAACCAGTCATGTCTGATGCTTTATTTCTAGAAAGTGAAATACTTTCTCAATCAGAAGATAGCCCAGGGTGTAGGTCATTCTCCGAACCACCCCTAAGTCATGCATCTTCTAGTTTGATCAATGATCTCTCTACTAATCTTGTTGAATCCGATGAAGCAACAAGGAAACACAAACTCTGGTTAAAACAGGTAGAAGAATCTTCATTTAATGATAAAGAGGAAATGCTGAACATGAGGAAAAAACTGGCAAAAAGTGAGGTACCAGTCATGTTTTGGCCTTTGGTTGACTCCCAGTATGACATTCCAAAGATGGTGATGGATGATGGAGTCCATGATATTCGTCTCAACATATATAAAACTCTTTGTCAATTGAAGAAGAAGGTATTATCTTATGATGAATATGAAAATCATCTTAAGATAATAGAAGGGCTACAACGTCAGATTGATTTGGTATCTCTATCAGTCTCTCGGTATCCGAAGGCTGAAAAGCAACAGAGAACCCTTCAACGTTAATGCCTTGGCACAATAAGAAAATTGCGTCAGTTAATTGCCAATGCTCCATCTGATGTTCATATCAGAGGATGGGGTATTCACGGAGCACTACATTTCACAGTGCTTTCCAGTCAGCAAAGCCCGCCAAAAATGGTCTCATGAAATGTTATTGCCCATGGCCGGCCACAGTCAATGGGCTTTGTTCATAATCAAAATCTTGCTCAAGAATAGGATTCAACTAGTTCTCTCAAAATCAGGAATATAGAGAACAATTTGTTGAATTGCTCCTACATCAAGCAGGCGAGAATATTTCACTAGCCTCTTGTATGGAGAAAACACGTCATCAAATGACAAAAGTTTCGGAAATCATCCAACGATCTGTTGAACCAGGTGATAAAAGTGGATACAGGTTAATGCATCCAACTAATTTCCGAACTAAGATTCGCAAGATCAAGTGATCTTTTATGAAGATCTCAGACATAGCAGGTCAAGAGCCACCCCAGCTTGTCAGACTGGGGACTCCTTTAACCCAACCCTCAGAGTCAACAAATGGGATTCGAGGAGTTGAGCAGAAGAAGCAAGAACATCCCCAGTTCTCGAGACTGGGGGCTCTGTCAAATCATCAATCCCCTCCTCATAGAATGTCGGTATTTTCTCGATTGGGGAAGAAGCCACAAGAGGAACGAAGAGCCAAATTATCAGGAGATTCCCTCAAAATTATAGCGCGTCAAGAAGTTCCTAAAAGATTGAACCAACAAAAGGCAATGTCTCATCAAAAACATGAAAGAAGACAATATCACAGAAATGTTGATAGAAGGGATGCGATGCATTACGCATCAATCAATGTCATCAATGCCTTTGTTGCTAATCCACCAGAGGAGACTCACTCATGGGACTTAGATGAAGAGCATCCTGCTCAAGAAAATGTACGCACCGATACAAATGAAGAAGGTGTGCGTACACGAAGTCAAAGGATTACTCAGAACCTAGGTAATCCACTTCCCTCCCTCCAAAAGGTATCCAACAAAGGGAAGGGAAAGAATCAGGTTACATATCCTTCCTCTGGAGAAGGTCAATCGCTCTCATTAGAGCAAAGGTTTGCACAACAAGAGGAAGAAATGAAAGAGTTAAGAAGGTTGAATGTAGAACTACTTCAGAGTAGTCTTCTTCTTAAGAATGCTGAATTCCGACAGCCGAAGGAATTTGTTGCAGTTACTGAGATGGATCAAGAATATCCTCCATTATCAGTACACCCTCAGAAGTCTAATCCTACGGGTCAAGTGCATCAACGGTTGGCAGCACTACCATCAGTTGCAGCACCAACCACCACGTCTGTCTAAGCTCCATTCATTGCACCTACTCATGAATAGATTCAACCAGATGTTTCTCAAAAGTTAATAACTACTATTGAGTCATTAACAGCTCGGTTGGAAACTATGGACGGGAAACAGGCGCAAGTTCAACTAGAAAAGAAAGTTTACCCTGAATGGGTAGATTCAATTTCTCCTCCATCTAGTTTTGAAAACCCTATTTTCCCTACTTTCAATGGATCAGGAGACCCTGAACAACATTTGACACATTACGTGTCTTGTTGTGATCCTATGATGGGAACTCCAGAACAGCAAGAAGCAGTGAAACTCAGATGCTTCGTGCAAACCTTGCAAGGACCAGCTTTTGACTGGTATACAAGCTTGCAATACCGGTCAATCATCGGATGGGAGGATCTTCGTCAAAAAATCCTTCTTCAGTTCAGCTCATCTTTTCCAAAAATGACAGTTTTCGATCTTACAAACTGCAAGCAAAGGGAGAATGAAAGATTCTTTGATTTCATTGCTCGCTGGAAGGGATTAACGTATTCCCTGATTTTAGCACTCCCTCAGGAGGATCTGTTGCCAATCTGTGTGGCAAATTCGCGTGACGAATTACGCACGCCATTAATCCCTGTGAAATACACAGGAGGGTTTCCAGACCTTACTTCAATCTCTCAACAGATTGAAGATTCCCTTATACAGGCTAAGGATAAATCTCGTGTAATTCCATCAGCTCCAGGAAGGAGAATGAGTAAAGAAGAAACTGCTACAGTTATGCTTAAACAAGCACCTGTACCTATTTCTACTTCAAAACCTTCATCTTCTCGAAGGGCTCCACCTCTTGAGCGCCAACAATAAAGGCTGTTTCGTCCAAATGATCAAAGAGATCAACGACCAAAACAATTTGAGGATATGAAGAGTAAAACATACTCTTTCCGAAATGAGAAAGTTCCTGTTTACTTCATTTCAGCTCTAGAAAATAATTTGGTTTAATTACCAGTGCCCAAGAGGCCAAACAAGGAAGGAGATGAAGACCGTACCAATTATTGTACCTTTAATCAAATGTTGGGGCATCCCATCCAGGAGTGTTTTGTCTTTAAAGACCTCCTACAAAAGATGTTCGACTTGGGACAATTCAAGTTGAAAGGTTCTTCGACTCAGGTAGCATGTGTTACTGCTACAGTTCCAGAGGAGGAAGGTGAATGACAAGAAGTCAAAAGCAGAAATGCACAGAAGTATGATGATTGGATGGTCAGAAAGACAATCAATCAGACTCATGCCATTTTGCGAACACAATTAAAGAAACCAGTTGTGTCTTCTGCCATGAATATTGTTGTAAAACCCACTTCATCAGAGGGAAAATCCTCAAAGAAACGGCTTCATTCAAAGAAGAAAAAAGAATCAGAAGAAGATGAGTATGTGTCAAAGCCTAAATTTTCTTTGAATCTGGCAGACTTTATGCCACCTACTTCAAAGCCACGGGCACCGCCCCACTAAACGGCACAGCCTAAACAGGATAACCAGGCAGAGTCTTTATCAGACGAAGAGTTAATCTTCGGTTCTGTTAATATGATTCAATTAACAGATCCATATTCCAGTCGTAATTTTGATGAGCCTGAATTCCCTGTATCAAATAAGGGAATCTGAGGAAGTTCCAGAGGTTCAGGATACAGGGGAAGACGTAGATCTTTCCGAATCCACTACTCCAATTTTACCCCTGCTAGCACTGTGTATGCAGCAGAAACTCGTGGTAGAGCCCTTCAGCGAGCTCAAAAAGAATAAGCAGGTTCTTCTTCTAATGGCCAAATCAGTCTTGGAACAGTTATATTGGAAGACCGATTGAAGGTTCCATCTTCTTTATCTCAGCAATTAAATGGATCTAATTGGTCTAATCTTCCAAAACCAAGGATGTTGCCAACTTCTATCCCAATACAAGATGCATCAGCTTCCAAAGCATCTTCTTCCAAGGTACCTGCTAAACCGCATATTCCTATTGGGAAACACAGACCTCTAGATCAAAAGTATGATATATTGAAACACTTGGATCAAGTACCAGCCAAGTTATCAATTTTGGATGCTTTGAATCTGTCAAAAGATCTTCGGGAATCACTCATCGAAGCTTTGTCAAGTCCTCAAGAGTTTGAAGCTGAAATTGCTGCAGCTGATGTCTCTCACGTAGAGAATAATCCTGCAGAATGCCATGCAGTGATATCTTTTACTGATAAAGATGAAGATGATGTTGTGCATGGGCACATAAAACCTCTCTACTTATCTGGAAAGGTCAATGGTGTAGATATCCGAAGAGCTTTCATTGACAATGGTTCAGGAGTCAACCTCATGCCCATTCGTACACTTCGTCGATTGGGCCTCATGGAATCTGATTTATCTCCTTCTACCATGATGTTACAAGGATATGATAAAAATGAACAAGAACCACTGTGCGAAGTTACACCCAGAACCTAGTTTGGAGATCTTGTATCCAATTCGGATTTCATGATTGTTGATCAAGACTCACCTTTCAACGTCTTTCTTGGAAGACCCTGGCTACATCAGCATGCGGCTATCCCTTCATCATACCATCAATGTCTCAAATACTGTTTCAATGGTCAAGTTGGAACATTGTATGGTGATAAGGCCCCGTTCAAGACATGTGAGTCTCAATACATTGAGGCAGAATTTTATCACATGAAGGGAAGAGAAAAATCTACAATGAAGGAAATTACCAAAGTTAATGCTCCATATGGTTTGGAGAAAATTCCAATAAATCCATTTACAAATGTGAGTACAGATTATGTGTTACCTATCAGTCAAATTGACAAAATAGGCCCAAATCAAAATACTCTTATGGAATGATCCATAATGTCAATTACGGCGATCGAGCCAGACAACATGGGAGAAATTGGTAACCTACCAAACAGTGATGAAAGCCTAAGTGGTGATGTTTTCATTTCATATGCTGAAGTCCAACATGTATATATTTCGCCAATCAGGCCAGAAGAAGTTATAGAAACATCAGAGGTGAATAATGATGTCGATTCCCAATCCATCATCTCCACTTTATTTCCAAAATAAGACCCTTTATTATCAATAGGGTCCGAAATGGAAGCTTCTTCTTCAAAATGTGAAAATTTTGACATCTCTTATGATCATGAGAATTTCGTTTTGTCATCTACTATGCAAGTAGAAACGGAAGAAATAGCACATAATGAAGAGGAAGAGGAAGATCTTAGAGATGCTCCTCCAGCATTTGAGGAAGGTATATCTACCACTGTGGATGAACTCAGAGAAGTAAATATGGTTATAGTGAAGGATCCATGCCCCACTTTAATTAGTGCGGCCATGACCCTTGAAGATCAAGAGATGTATATTTATTTTCTAAATCAAAATAAATATATTTTCTCTTGGTACTATACAGAAATGCCTGGGCTTGATCCTGATATTGCTACTCATCATTTGGGTTTACCAAAAGAACATCGAGGATTTAAGCAAGCCGCAAGAAGAACACACCCAACTTATGCTTCCAAAATTGAAGCTGAAGTGGATAAGCTAATCAAAGTTAACTTCGTCAGAGAAGTTCAATATCCTAAGTGGTTGGCTAATATTGTCCATGTAAAGAAGAAGAACAGACAAATTAGGGTTTCCATCGATTTCAGAGATCTTAATCGGTATTGTCCTAAAGATGATTTCCCAGTTCCGATTACAGAACTCTTAATTGATGCGACGACTGGTTATGAAGTACTTTCCTTCATGGATGGATATTCCGGATATAATCAGATCCGAATGGCCCCATAAGACGAGGAATCTACAGCCTTCAGAGCCCCTCAAGGTGTGTTTTGTTACCGGGTGATGCCCTTTGGTTTAAAGAATGCAGGTGCAACATATCAACGCGCCATGCATCGTATCTTCAAACCTTTCTTAGGGAAGTTTGTTGAATGCTATGTAGACGATTTGGTGGTTAAATCCAAACAACTTTGTAATCACATGGCTGATTTGGAAGTCATATTACACAAGATTCGACAACATAATTTGAAGATGAACCCCTTAAAATGTGCTTTTGGGGTAACCTCAGGAAAATTCCTCGGCTTCGTTGTATGCCATCGTGGTATTGAAGTCGATCCTGAGAAGACCAAGTCAATCCTTGGTATGTCACCTCCTCAGAATTTGAGAGCATTAAGAGGACTTCAAGGACACTTAGCCTATATTCGGCATTTCATCGCCAATTTGGTAGGCAAAAGTTTACCCTTTACCAAATTATTGAAAAAAGGAGTCACTTACTAGTGGACTGAAGAATGTCAAGAAGTATTTGATGTACTCAAGAAATACCTCTTGATTCCACCAGTACTCATGACACCTGTCGAAGGTAGACCACTTATCCTCTATGTGACAGCTCTAGAGCGCTCATTGGGTGCCTTTCTCGCTCAAAAGTATAATGCTGGGAATCAAAATAGCCTCTACTATCTCAGTAGAACTATGCTTGAAGCAGAAACCCGGTATTCAAATATTGAGAAGTGCTGCCTAACATTAATATTTGCAGTTCAGAAACTGAGACACTACCTGCAACATCACGAGGTCCAATTGGTATCTCGCAATAATCCGCTCAAATTCATCCTTATTCGCCCAATGCTCACAGGACGTCTAACAAGGTGGGCAGTTATTTTGCAGCAGTTCGACATTCAGTATGTATCTCAAAATGCAATTAAGGTCCAAGCTCTGACTGATTTCTTGGCTGAACATCCTCCAATGGAAGACACGTCTTCAGATATTGAACTCCCTGATGAGGAAGTATTCTCTATTCAAGAGAGTCCTCAAACATGGGAAATGTATTTTGATGGTGCTTCCATAAGTCCAACAGGGAAGAAAATGGAAAATCCTAAATTCAACAAAGTTGGTTTAGGAATTGTGCTCATTTCTCTAGATAAGGCAGTGTTACCTTATTCCTTTTTATTGTGGGAAGGTGGTACCAATAATGAAGCCGAATACCAAGCTCTTATCACAGGCTTGGAGTTATCACTCCAAGCACAAGTGAATCACTTAAAGGTGAAATGTGATTCAGACATGGTAATGAAACAAGTCAATGGGGATTATTCCATCAGAAAAGAAGAATTAATCCCTTTGTATGATTACGTCAGAGAGTTAATGGAGGAATTCCTTTCAGAACCGACATTTTCTTATGTCCGAAGATCAGAAAATGCTCAAGCTGATGCACTGGCTAATATAGCCACAAATCTAGCAGATCCAAATCGGGACGAGACAACCATCAGTATTACCCACCGTCATGTAATTTCACCTTATGTTCAAGCCAGAACAGAGGAAATTAATGAAATTAGTCCCATTCCTGAACCGTATGGTCGTACTACAGGATGGATGTCACCTATTAGGGAATACCTTCAAAATGGAACACTTCCACCTTATAGAGTCGAGAAAGAACAAATCCGGCGACGTGTGGTCAATTTTACTCTTTATGATGGCCCAAACCACCTAGAGAAAATTCTCTACAAAAGTGGTTTTGATGGAGTTCTCTTCAGATGTATTGATGGTGAAGAGACAATGGCTGTCATAAAAGAAGTGCATGCAGGAGTCTGTGGCGCCCACCAGTCTGGGCATAGACTGTCTGATCAAATTCGAAGGCTTGGATACTTTTGTCCTTCAATGATACAAGATTGTGTTGATTTCACAAAGAAGTGTCATTCATGTCAAGTACATGCCAACTTCATTCATCAACCTCCAGAGTTGCTTTATACGGCTAAATACTCATGGCCATTTGCCACATGGGGAATGGATGTGGTGGGACCTTACCCTTCAGCTACGACCAAGCAGTTTAAGTACATTCTTACTACTACTGATTTCTTTTCCAAATGGGCAGAGGCAGTACCTCTCAAAGAAGTCAGTTCTAAATGCATTGTTAGCTTCATCAAGTCTAACATCATTACTAGATTTGGTGTCCCTCATACCATATTGACTGAAAATGGCACCAACTTCTGTTCTTCTGAGGTGAAGAAATTGTATCAAGAATACAACATTAAATCCAACCATTCATCTCGGTATCATGCGGCAGCCAATGGCCAAATATATGCCTTTAACAAGACTCTTTCAAATATACTGCAAAAGATGGTGGATAAAGATAAGAGGTCATGGCCTGATAAACTCTTTCATGCTTTATGGGCTTATCAGACTACCACCCTCAATGCAACGCAGTCAACTCCATATTCATTGGTATATGGAATAGAAGAAGTTTTTCGAGTTGGAGTTCAATTGCCCTCACTCAGAGTAGCCATTTCTGATCAGTTATCTACAGATGAGCAATCCCAAAAGTGATTGAATGAATTGGAACGGTTAGATGAGAAAAGATTGTGCACTTTGCACCACTTGGAAATCTATCAGAATCGAATAGCACGAGCTTTTAACAAAAAAGTTCGTCTTCGTTCATTCATTCAGGGAGAATTTGTATTGGTTCTCAGAACACCAATGATACCAGGAAAGAAACCTCCCAAGCTTGAACCAAAATGGGAAGGACCTTATTCAATATATAGGGTCTACTCCAATGGAGCTTATTCATTAATCTCGATGGTGTGAGACCTCATTAATACTCCAAAAAATGCCAGATTTCTGAAGAAATATTTTGTATAAAATACAAAGTATTCATTGTATGTCCCTGCAACATGACACTAAACTGTGTGGCACCAGTTCGTCCTTGCTATATGACGTTAAACTATACAGCAATAGTCCAGTATGACTTTAAACTGCATCATCATCCACGGTCTATGAATATGACCTTAAACTATTTGCACTTTTGTCCAACATGACGTTAAACTGTAGAAAAGAACATGTCCCCGCAACATGAGACTAAACTTTGCGGCACCAGTTCGTCCTTGCTGTATGATGTTAAACTATACGACAATGGTCCAGTATGACCTTAAACTGCAACTTCGTCCAACATGACGTTAAACTATAGGAAAGTCCCTTACGTCCGGAAAGACGTTAAACTACATAAGCAGTAATGGTCCAGTATGACCTTAAACTGTAACTTCGTCCAACATGATGTTAAACTGTGTTTTGTCCGAGATGACACTAAACTATATCAGTTACCTTAATTGTCCAACATGACACTAAACTGTAGTTCATCCTAGCTACATGACGCTAAACAGTACATCACCCTAATTTGTCCAAGGTGACGTTAAACTATGCGGTCCATGAATATGACCTTAAACTATTCGCATGTCTTCCTTCGTCTAACATGACGATAAACTGTGTCCTCTTATGTCCCCGCAACATGACACTAAACTGTGCGGCACCAGTTCGTCCTTGCTATATGACGTTAAACTATACAGAAATGGTCCAGTATGACCTTAAACTGAATCTTCGTCCTACACGACGTTAAATTGTGAAAAAGTTCCCTCAACGGTCCATGCATATGACCCTGAACTATTTTGCAAGTCCCTTATGTCCAGCAAGACGTTAAACTGTGATGTCCTAAATACATGACTCTAAACTGTATAAAAGTCCCTTACGTCCGGAAAGACGTTAAACTATATAATCATCAAAGGTCCAACATGACATTAAACTGCACCATCCACGTTCCATGCATATGACCTTAAACTATTCACACTTTCGTCCAACATGACATTAAACTGTGAAACAAATCCCCATTGCGTCCAACAGGACATAAATGGTGTGTTATTTTGTCCTTACTGCATGACATTGAACTGTACAGTCCCCCATTCGTCTAATATGACGTTAAACTGTATTGTCCCCATCGTCCTAACTACATAACGCTAAACTGTACAGAAAGTTCTTGATATGTCCTACATGACATTAAACTGTTATTTTGTCCCTGCTACATGACGCTAAACTGCACAGCACCAAAAGTCCTAACTGCAAGACTTTAAACAGCATAATCCCTTTATATGTCCTACATGACATTTAACTATGCATTGTTAAGGTTGTTGTTACCTCTTGTTTCTCACACCGAGTATGAATCACGTGATATTAGAGAAAACCTCAACTGTAACACTCTATTTTGGCCGCTAACCATGTATAAGTCCCAACAACATTTTATTTAGATCGTTTTCCACAAGAAAAACTTGATCATTAATTCATTCTTTAATTGAACTACACGGAATTTGATCCTTGCCCTCCAGTCTGGGTATGTAGGCAACCTCCCAGGGTTCAAGCCCAAAAAAAACAATCTCTTCACATTATTTCACCACTATCTCATATGATGTTGATTCATGAAACCGCCCCTGGAATCAATATCTTTACATTGATTCACTTTCGTCCTTGTTATATGACGTTAAAATATACAACACTTTTTTCCGGTATGACAATAATTTACAATATTCTTTGATTTCCTCATCTGAGAGAGAACTATTATTGACATTGATTTTTTTCAATCATGTTTCATTTCAAAAGACTACGTGCATACATGGTAATGCCTAAACTTTTTATCTCAGGTTAAACCATCATTGCACTAAAGTCCCCTTTCACCCTTTACATGTACGAACCAAATTTGTACAAAGGGTAGTTCTAGAACTACGTGGACTTGATTCCCATCTTTATGGGATACGTAGGAACATTTGAGTATCCCTCGAGTCCAGTCCCAAGTCTTTTGGGACTAACCCCTAATTTCACTTTCAGTCCCTTAGCTGAAAAGTACTCATGAAAACACACACTGTGTATTCATTATTATGGTCCGAATTCTATGACCCTAAACTAAGATCTCTCATACTTTCGTCATGCATGACGTTAAACTGCATTTCAAGAACTATGTATGGCTTGATTCTCATTCTTATGAGATACGTAGTGAAGTCCAAAATTTCAATTCAGGACCCAGCCACAACATGATTATGGTTATCATTGACCTATGTATCTCTATATACATTAGACAATACCCATCTTTATGTGTTATAATCCAAACCTTAAATATTTTCAAATCTTCATAACCCTTTTCATGACTTCTAGTCACAAAAATGTCAAACTATTGAGAATTCTTTTGCCTGACTATGCAGCACGTGCCCATAGGTGGCCTTACATAAACAGTCCACATAACAGACTTTTCAGCTAAAAGATGCTATTTATATGACCATGCAGCCAATTCCCTTAGGTGGCCCTGCATATTTCAACCCCCTAACGGGTTTGTTAAATGATAGTAACTTCTTTCTTGGGAAGAATGCCTCTTTTGTCCTTATTTGTCTTAAACGACAGTATGTAGGGATCCACAAAAAATATCCATCCTTAACATATTTGTCCCATATCCTTTTTCATGATCTGAAAGTATTCATGTCTATGGTTTATTCTTCTTCCCTATGTTTGGGTCAGACCTTCATAGGAGTGATATTCATCCGGTTCTTTGATATTCTTGTAAGGAAATATCTTCTCCATATTCAAGTACCTCTTTCCATACAACAAACTCTATACTTTAGAAAATTTGAATCTCCATAAACTTTCACTGGCTTTTAGCACTAGGAAAGTAAATTTTTGAGAGTTCTTTCGCTTGACTATGCAGCACGTGCCCATAGGTAGCCTTGCATAAATAGTCCACATAACAGACTTGTCAGCTGAAAGATAATATTTATTTGACCATGCAGCCAATGCCCATAGGTGGCCCTACATATTTCAACCCCCTAACGGGTTTTGTTAAAAAATAGTAACTTCATTCTTGGAAACTACTTCTTCTAATGCCTTTTAGCTCTTTTTCATATCATTCCTCAGATTCAAATATTCTTAAGCCATAGTTTACATATTTTCCCTCATACTTGAGTATGGTAGTATGTTTTCAGATGAACATTCAAGGAATTGTGTCAATTCTAATCCATTTTGGTCAAAGCTATTTCGACCTTAAACATTATCCCCATTATGTCCGGCATGCATGACTTTAAACTGCCCACAAAAGACAAAGGAACTCTGAATAAAAATCAAGTTCCAGCTCACTAAACATACATTCTGTATGATTTAGGTAATATTGAGCAATTAAAAGATTCAAAGTTTGTAGGGTTATTTGTAATAATCATAGTAAAAATAAAACTATGCTTACTAGGCCCATTGGCTTATGTAAATTTGAAACAGGTAGTGAGAGAATGCTGGTACAAATAAGTGAAAGTGAAAGTGTTTTTCATTGCTGCACAAGAGTTATAAGGACATCCATAGACTGAAGTCTCTTCTCTTTTTTCAAGAATTACAAGAGGCTTTCAACATAACACTTCATTTGATTTACAGCATTCCGAGCTTCATCAGCAACCACCTGGAAGTCATTCATTCAACTGGATACAATAAGAGATGTAGTGATACTAGCTCTTCTTGGAACAATTGTAAAAGGATGTTCTTGAGTGCGGTTTGTGAAATTTTTCTTCTAATCAAACAGTCACTCTGTTTCTATCCATGAGGCGTGGAAGATGGATACATGGATTTGAGAATGGAGAATTGGAAGAAGAGAGCCATTTGGAGAGAGTACTCTTTTCAGATATTGCTCTAATACCGTGTTTGTCTTATCTCCACCAACCGGCAGTGGAAAACATTTCAGCCCATGGGTTTTCCATTTTCATATCTGCAAGGAAATGACATAGAGGAAGAACATGAAAGTTCACACCATTGTTATTGCTCTTAATGCACAGCATAACCGAAATAGAGGAGTAGTAGTGCAGATACATCTCGGGTGTATAATTGTTTGCATTTGGAACACTAAATCCTTGCAGATGACCATGACCACACAGAGGCAGATGGATGCTCTGTGGAAAATTAGGATGATATTTCTTCAAGTACTTAACCAAATCTGGGAGAGTTTTGTTGCAGATATCATAGTAATCATGGCCAATAATGTTCATCATGTCATCAATCCGCTTGCTAGCCAGTTCATCAGCCGTTCTAATTCCCTTGGGAACCACTCTATCTGCACAAAAGATGAGTAAACTAACTCTTAAATAGGTTTATTTTTCATAAAATTTGTGAAAGATTTCAAAAAATGGCTAAGGCATTAAGGCGCGCAAGTCTAAAACATGGCGTGCAAGTATTCATGTGTCGCGCTAGTTTTCTACGCGCAAGTGTAAACCGTGCAAGTACAAATACCTTTACAGTAGTGCGACATCAAGGAAAAAAAATGGAAAACAGAACAACTTGCGCGGCTAAGGTGACCTGTGCGGCGAGAGCTCAAAGGTATGAAGTCCGGAAATCCAGATGCTTGTATGGAAGTGAGGCCCTCTATTTATAGACGCGGCCGGGACCCTACGCGCCATACCCAGTGCGCTTAACCTGTACGACGCAAACTTGCGCGCCGCCCTCTGTTCCCTGAAGACTTGCGCGCCCCCTTTTCCGTTGGATGGATTCGATTTCCTCAGAGTCAAATCCTCATTTCTTTCTGGATCCAACTCTATGGGGGGGACTTTTGTTGACGCTCCTTTCTTCACAGAATCTAATGATCGGAAAAGGGGAATATCTGAGCTCAAAGTGATTCAACCTTTGAAGAAAACAACAAAAATCGACAAAGGCATGAACAAAGGATCAAAAGCAACTGCACCGTGCAAGTTATATCACTGTCGCGCAAGTCCACTTGCGCGACGACCTTGGTCGCGCAAGTGACTTGCGCGCCCTAAGTGATAACCGCCCGGTAACCGCCCGAGGTCTTCTCTTGCCTATAAATAGACCCTGTCGGCCCCCCATTCGAGAGGATCTTTTTCCAGAAACTCGGATTGAAGCTCCTGACGCCCAAGTCTCTTCTCAAAGCTTCCAGAACACTTATAAGGTAATTTCTTACCTAGAACGGAGGATCTAAAGAGAGGGAGTAAGGCCTAAGTGTTGAAATGCATAAACACTTGCGCACCTAAGTGGCCACACTTGCACGCCGCCTTTATTCCTTCGATAGAACTTGTGCGTCCCTTTTCTGGAAGAACCTCAAGTGGATTCTAAAGGGTTTAATAAAGAGTCTCTCATGTATTTTAATGATGGTTGAAAACCGCGCAAGTACCCCACATGTCGCGCAAGTATACCTGTGCGACCAATACTTGCGCGTCGCCGCAATACTTGCGCGCCTTCCAAGACTTGCATGCCCCTTCATTTTTGGGTGCCTTTTCTACCCATTTCACCCCTCTTAAGCCATTTCACCATTCCTATTCAAGATTCAGTCTTCAAGATACTCTTCAAAGCCATTTATGGAATGATTTCTTGATTTGAATTCCTTATCTGAAAGGAATTCGGTGGAATATCTCTCAAAACCTAGTGATTTACATATCTTTATGTCACCAAAGATTGAGAGTTCATTCATTAAACCTCATCCTTTAAGATGAGAGAATCCTTAACCTGGGTCTCCTTTTCCGGAATAATCCCCAATTGTAAGTTCTTTAATCCGGGCATCTTCCTAAGGAGTAAGTCCCAAATTCTTAAAGTTCTCTAATTTTGGGCATCCTCCTCAGGAGTAAGCCCCAAACCTTAATTCTTTAATTTGGGAATCCTTCTTAGGAGTAAGCCCCAAGTCCTCTAATTTGGGCATCCTTCTTAAGAGTAAGCCCCAAGTCCTCTAATTTTGGCATCCTTCTTAGAAATAAGCCCCTATCTCAAATATGGGCATCCTCTTTAGGAGTAATCCCCAAGTCCCTTAAACTTTTGGGCATCCTCCTCAGGAGTAAGCCCCAAAACATAATCCTTAACCTAGGCTTCCTTTTCAGGAATAAGTCCCTATCATAAATCTTGGGCATCCTCTGCAGAAGTAAGCCCCAAACCTTAATCCTTAACCTAGGCTTCCTTTTCAGGAATAAGTCCCAGTCATAATCATGGGATTCCTTTTCAGGAGTAATCCCCAAGTCCCCTATCCTGGGCATCCTTCTTAGGAGTAGGCCCCAAATCCCTCAATTGTTTGGGCATCCTTTTTAGGAGTAATCCCCGAGCCCCTTAATTTGGGAATCCTTTTCATGAGTAAGCCCCAAATCCCTTAATTTCTCTTTAACCAGTCCTAAATTTTCATTTGATCTGGGATTCCTTCTCAGGAGTAAAACCCAGTTATCAATCTTCTTCTAATTTGGGTTTCCTTTTCAGGAATAAGTCCCAAGTTAGAGTATTCAAATCTCCATAAAGCACATATACCTTTATGGACCCTGTTCCTAGATTTTCTCCCTAAAAGTAAATCCTAAACCTTCATCTATCTGGGCAGTCATATATACATAATCCCCAAACCATTTCTTATGATTGCATCTTTCATGGCACAATTGTCTAATTTTTACCAATACCTCTTGTTTCTCACACCGAGCATGACTCACGTGATCTTAGAGTGTAAATGTAATTGTGACATCCTAATTTGAGCCATCAATCATAAACATCATACCCTTATTCGAACTACGTGGGTTCTGATTCCTTTTTTAAAACAAAGGATACGTAGGTAGCCCATCTATGGGTTCGATCCCAACTCTGAAGTAATTCATTGTCCTTCTGAATGACGATAAACTTCAAGTGCCCCACTGAGTGGCTTTAAAACCATCCTGGTCATCATAATGACCACGAGACATTTTATATAAATGTTTTGAAGGATACCATTGACCAATAATCTCTAAATAGATACAGATGATTCTCTATTGATGAAGAACCTCGAATACATATAAAAGATTCTCTAAATTTCTTACATATTTAATCATTGATTGTTAAACTGAAGGAAAACTCATTTTATACTTGGTAATGTAATAAGGATTCACGAACATAACTTAAATCTATAAAGAGAGTCCCAGAGTAGACAATAATTCCGCTCAAAAAGGTGTTATGAGTCCGACCTCCCATCCTCTCGACCAATGCAAATTCCTACGCCTCATCAGTCCACAAGCTAATGAGCGCCTACCTTTGGAAATTAGGTCTAAATGGATGTGGAATCATTGGATGTTTTTGGTTTTATGAACAAACCTTGTAGAAACCGATCGGAACGTTTGAATCTCCCATCCAGGAGGTCATCCCCGAATTCCGTGCGAAACAGTGCATTTTCAGCTTACAAACCACCCGGAGGGATCACCCCCAAAACAGTCCCCAGAACTGTGGCCTCATTACTAAGAGGATCTTCATCATGATCTTTTCATATGATCACATATAGATATATTAATGGAGGGATACTAAAATAGTATTGATGTGCCATGATTTATTAAGGGTACATATATGGGAAGCCGACTCAAGAATGACATGAAAACAAAAATCCATTCTTATATGATTCACATACAATTTTTCCATGTATCTAGTGTATCAGCATGCTGGGTTGAAAAGTGGGAAATCAAAATCCTAGTGAATTGATATTTCTGTAGTTAAATAGTCATTAGAGTACCTATCCTAATAGGTGAAGTAAAAATATTAAAAAATTTCATAGATAAATCATAAACCAACCCTCATATGATTACTATCTGTATTCAGTGTCCATAAGAGAGAAACAACATTGATACTACTCAGTAACATCTCTAACTAGAATGGCTAAAACCAGGTAAATAGAAATCCATAATAGAAATCCCAATCCTACTGCCAATAGTCCATGTGATAGAGACTAACACCGCGTAGGAATGACACACATATAAGAGTCCTTAATATAATTTCCCTCTACGCACACAAACACACACACTCACATATTTATTCATACCAAAGCAAATAAAAAACCAGAATAATATAAGAAATGAAAACCAATAGAGTCCCCCAATGGAAATTTAAATACATATCCAACGTATATCGGAAAAAATATAAGGACAATGGAAAAAAAGATATCCAAATAACAACAGGTAAAATTTTCTCTGCATACAACCAATATCCTTAGTATCAATATTGATACCATAGTTGGTAAGAGTCACTAAGCATCAAAAATAGAATGTCCTCCTTGATCTCTCTCATATAGTGTGTTGACTAAATACAAAATTAAACACATGGGAAGAGCCCACGTGTGAGTGAGTATATAAAAACTCTAAAGGAAACCTCAAAGCACCCTGAATTAGATCATCAATGATAAAGCTAGATAGATATAATTTCTATGATTTAGGAAATGATAATAACTAGATATACATATATAAGGATATATATCCGGGTGTATAGCCATATGTTCACTTCTAAAAAAATAACTGAAAATTAAATAATTTCCATCCAGAAGAGACTAAAACTAATGTGATATTTCTCCAAAAGATGATAGAGGATTCATTACCTATTACTATGGGTGAAATATAAACTCTCATGAAGAATCTCGGCCCTATCCTAGATCTATGGGTGGGTGTAATTCTACTTCATTGAAGGATCCCTATAAAATTAAATAATTTTTGATTGGTGAAATTCTACTCCAGATGTAAAATATCCTTACATCCTATATGTGAGTTAAATTCATGACACTATATAATTCCACATGTAGACCATCTAAGCCATGTACCCTTATGAGTGAAATACTACTCCATAGGAATAATCTCTTCCCAACGGGTGAGATGTCATCACCACCCATGAATAAAGAGGGATGAATCTATGTATCAATGATAAAAACCAAGAAAAAATGGTGTTAAAATATATGTAGTAGGGCCACATGATATGTTATGTCTTTGGGGCACCAAACATGTACCCCATCTAATCATGTTGTTCCCCATTAATTTTTCAAATGGTGTGGCCTAACACACATAACATGTGGGAACACATTAGTCCTCATGTGTGTACTCTTTTCTAAATTTCAACCCAGATGATAGGGGTTACATGAACTATGATTTTTCCACACACCCTTTTAATAATTTACTCCCATATAAACCCTAGTCACTAGATCAAGTAAACATACATCACGTATTCTTCTAAACTACCTATATTATTGTCATGAATTTCAAAAAAGGGGTAACCTATGACGTTTTTTCCTATTTCAAAACCTTGTTCATCGATAAAAAAATTAAATCATCCTATTAATAAGTTTAAATTGAGTATAAAATCATAAATTTTTTGTTTAAAGTCATATTCTGGATTATCTTTACTAGATAATTGATTCTCCACAACTTCCCTTTGTGGATTCTTCATCCAGAATTCCACAACTTGCGATAGAAACATCTCTAAATATTTCATTAGATTTATTCGCCAAAATCACCCCTCTATAATTCCATAAACAATGAATCTGATCCAACATCCACTATCCATGAAAGCAAGGATGAATTGAAAAATGAATTTGGGTCCCATTTTTTGTTGAACCACAGGTTAAATATATACTGATGGTGAATTCATATTTAATGGGAAAGAAAATCCATGATACAAAAAAGATAGATTGAAAAATGGTTGTGTGTAGATGGCCTATATCCATTGGTAGAATATTAATTAAATTATAAAACAGATAAACCCAAAATAAACAAATTATTGAATTAAAAGAATGAAAATTATTAACATTGGATTATACTATTTAGGAAAAATATATCATTGAATCTATATCAGGAAAAAAATATAAAATATTAAATAAAAGTATATAAATTGAGAATGAATTGATCACTGACAGGGAACACTATTTCTAGTGATTTATTTGATTAATCTTCAAAATTCATCCTTAGATCCATAAAGATTCATTATCAAAGAGAGTAGAAGAGAAACAAGTTTTCATAATCAATGATTTATCATTAACAAGTCATACTATAATGTGAAAACCAAATGATATCTCTTTCTACCTTTCTCAAAATATATTGGGTAATGTGGATAACCGAAACGTTTTTCCATCATGTTATATAAATATTAATTTTCTTGGATAATGATAAATTAGATTAATTAAAATAATATTTTCATTTATTTATTTTATTTTGTCTCATTATTTCATGTCTTCCTATAGCCTAATCTGAATGACACTTATATCATCTCCATAGTATAGTCCATGTTCTAGACTCAAATGTGGTATTAGTTTCCCTAGCAGAGATCCAAATTATATTATAGAGAATAAGAAATTCGAGAATAAGGAATATTTAACTAAATTAAAATACTATATGTTGAGGTTAAAATGACATTTCATAATAATTACCACACCAAAAAAAATTCAACGATATTCACAAAAATCAACAAATGATTGAAACACAACAAATTGGGTTGCAAAATAACCATTCTAAGTATATGGTTTAAATACCATCTACCCATATAGAGTATCTCTTCCCCATAATGTGGGTGAAATATCAGCCCTATCTTGTTTTGTAGGTAGAGTATACCAGCCTCATGTTTAGATGGGTGAAATACCCACTCCCCAAGAGGTCCCCATTCCAAATGTGTTCAATACCTACTAATACTAGGAATAATGTGGTGGAAATTTATATTTGACTAGACTATTATAGGCCAATACGAAGTAAAAAATGTTTCTTATCGGTTAATTGCATGTTATCAAATGTCTACCTCCAAGTTCTGTTGTCCATCACTAAGTGTCTTTGCCAAAATACATATAATGTAAGAGGGTTCACATAGTTTTCCATGTATACATAGCTACTTGATATAATGTTTATCATTTGGTGTCATATTACTGTGATTTTAGATTAGGTTTTTCGAAGCACACACATCGTGAAAGGACCAACACGTCATTGGGTGTGTATTTCTTGTACACCCAAAGATGGCTGGGTAGGGGTCCCATGACATGTCAACCAGTCACACAACCTTTTAATATTTAAATCAATCTCAATAACGTAGATCCATGTCAAATATTATATATATAATATCCCAGATCCACACTCTAGGATATAGTGATACAATTGTAATGTTTATATTTTTGGATATGACAACATTAGACATGGACTAACATTATCCACAAAAAACATAAAAAAATATTGGATCCAATACATACCAAAATTCCTTTTATGTTTAGAAAATTATATAATTTGGATAAAATATAACATAAAAATATCCATATCATTAAGCTATCATTTTCCCTCTGAATAAGTTCTTTATAAAGAAACAAAGTCTTTGTTTAAGGTAACTCCCATATCTAGGATAATTTTTTTTTAAATCTTAGTCATCCTAATGACACGAGAAAAACATTTTAATTTTTTGTATTAGAATAAAAAATCATAGTAATGAACATATACAAAAATAAAAAAACATTTTATTCTATTTCCAAACCATGAGATCATATAAGAGAGTTTTCCTTCAACATAATAATCCTCAAGATCAAATAATCTATCATATAGACATGAAATAAACTACATTTCCAAATATTTTTATAAAACACATTATAAAAATATAAATTAAAAAAATATCATGATGTTTTTGTTGAAATTGGGAGAATCTATAATTTATTTTTAAAAATTACTTTTAACCATAAAGGGAATAATAATTACTTAAAAAATTATTGATAGCATACCATAAGAAATCATAATATTTACATGAATATTGATTATAAATAAATGAAAGGTATTGTAGGGTCCTTGGGACATCATCTTTATAGAGCCCTTTTAAGAACCCTAATAAATGTAATAACCTACTAGATTAATTATAATATAATTCTCCAGTGACCATAATATTTACTCAATACATATGAGAGATATATCCGACTCACCAAAAATTGTAAAAATTTTACAAGGACCATAAAATACATCAGGAAAATAAAATATTTCATTTCAATAATTTAAATATCAATGGAAAACATTTTCAGATGTTGACATATTAGTTTTACTTAAAAACAAATTCTCAAAAATAATATAACTAAAATAAAGGGAATGTCTTTTTTCTTTTGAATATACCATGGAAACATATAAAATTATACAAAAATAAATTATTTTTTGTATCTTTAGGACAATCATTTGATGACAGATACGTTAGAATAGACCATTCAATTTTTCATTTTTGTAATAAATTTAAAACCATTCCATATGATATTTTTAAAAGGTTTCCTTTTGAAATATAAAGACCCAAACTTCACATACATGGAAATTACATTTCTTTTGTAGAAAACTTAATAAATGAAAATAATATACTCCCAAAGATAGTATTAGTTTAGTGTCTTTAGAAATTCAGAACATAATCTTCTAATCATGGTGAAAGATCTTCAACATCTCCCATAATGTTCTTCCCCTTTTTTTCTTACCTAAAACCATTATTTATATCATGGGGAAATGAAAAAATAAAAAGGGTGTGCTCAAATTCTCAGTAAGGGAAAACATGGAGAACATAAAACAATCCATAAACATTTGAACATAAAAACATGAGAATAAAATCTAAACATCAAAATCTTGAGAAATGACATAAAACATGGAAATACATAAGGCATAAATCATAAAGGAACATTAATCATGATAAAATATCATGGGAATAAAACATGAAATTGTAGAAAACCATTAAAAATGATTTTATTTCCATGGTATCCAAGGCATTACTTCCATGACCATCATAGTTGAGAAAGTCCCTTACTGAATCGGGTTAACTGGCCATTCCAGCATTGTATTACTGAACCTGATTTACTTTCCGTTCTAGCCATGTCTATCTCATGAGATATAAATATTTACCCAATGCATTGGATGGAGATATAGGTCCCACCCATCTCATTATGAAATCATTCTTACATGTCCCACAAAATATACCTAAATCATTCATCATATCCCAAAAATAAAATGGGTTTCATAAACAACATCAAATCATAACACAATCCATATAAAAAAATGGATATCATTTCATCATAAGAAAAATAAAACATTATAAATAATAGAGACATTATACTTGAAACATAAAAATATTAAATAATGTCATCTTAGATGGAAAATATTTTTGATAAAACACATGAGATTAATTCTTCAGAAAAATATCATTTCTTATTCAAAATAATTTTCTTTTCTCAAAATCCCTTGGAATTTTAAAATAAATGTATTTTATTGAAAATAAACATGAAATCTTGTACAGGAAGATTCATGAAAATAAGGAATTATAAAACCATAAAAATCTGTTCATTCCGTATAAGTTAAAAAAACATTCTTCTTGTACTTTTTTCTGAAAAATTCAAAATGTACATCGTATGGTAAACAAAAGAAAGATTCCTTTGGTATCCTGTGTTAAATGTAAAAAAGGGTAAAAATGAATTTAAACATACAAGGAGTGATATTAAACTTTTTATGAAAACATTTTTAGAAAACATGGACATGGATGATAAATATAACCCTAGTAAATACTTATGAATAAACAATCCCGGAAAAGAATGAGATTGGAATAATTATCCCATACCTTTTATGATTGGTGGAATCATACGTGTCATAAAATAAAGAAAATTAAATGAATATGTAAATATAATATCCTTCATAATAATAATAATAAAACATTCATGGGAAGTATGAACTCCATACAAAAGAAATAGATGGTGATTAAAGCATATGTCTCACAGAAATAAAAGTGAGACGAAATAATCCCTTATATTAGGTCTGATATGCTTCATACGTATCCGAACCTCCTATATAATGATATAAATAACGTAATTGACTTATTCTAGAATCATATTAATTGTTATGATATCATATATGGTCATATTTTTATCTTCTTGTCAGTAATATTTCATTGCTACTTGTTATTCGGATGTTCATTGCTTTATGTTCTTATGCATGTTTTGTCAAATAAATCCTTATTCATATTTTTAGGTTATAGATAAATCATTTAAATAATGATATTAGTGTAATATATATCATATTTATTAATTAAATACATTTATCAAATCATAATTCAATGAAGATCATGTAGAACGAGTCGCATCACATCGTGGAGACGGTAGGCCGTATGTACGCACGAGCGATGAATCATTCCCATGATTGTGGAATTGTATTGAAGTGTATAGTGTCTAATATTTCAGAAAAAATATCACTTTACAATAATTATATATAGTTATTTCTTCCATAATTATACCCATCAAAGTATGTTAGTGATGAAATAAAAGATTACACCACGGCGTGGAGACGGTAAACCGTACATACGCATGCAAGGTGATTTCATTTTTTCCAAGGATGGATAGAAGATAGAATATGTTTGTTTCATATTAATAATAATATATCATTATACAAGTGATACTGGAGTTAATAATTAATAATGAAAAAACTCATATAGAAGAAGTAGGATAGGAAATAAGTTTGAAAAATCGTTAAAGGATATTAACTCTTCTTCGACGCGCCTCCTCTTATCCTCCTCTTAGGGCATTAATTTTGGACTTTGAAGAAGATGATCGCCTATATTAGGTTTATAAGGAAGTGGATAAGTGAAATGGGAAGGTTTTGGACGAATTTTAAAGCTCAAAAATTGTATGAAGTGGAGAGGGAGGAGGCACCCTTTTATAAGGGAGGAGAGGGGAAACTTTGGAATCCTAAAAAATAATAATTTATAATAAATTCAAACCCAACTTAAAAATATCCCAAAAATGACTAAATTAGAATATGAGAGGAGATATGGTTTTAATATCATCAACCAATAACATTTAGACTTGTTTTATGTTTATTTTAAACCTTATCATTTTGATTTATCCTTATTTAATCTATTTAATTTAATTTGTGTTAATAATATTATAAATTTTAAATAGTTATAAATAAATACTTATATGTTTTCAATTTCCCATAATTCGATACTTTATAACCATTTAGATCATATAATTTTCAATTTTAAATTTTTAAATATTTTTTTGATTTTTAAATAATTTAATAATATGTTATTTCTATAAAATACCAATAGTGTAAATTTTGACACTATTAATTTATTTGAATTTAAATAAAATACAAAGAGAGAATATATTAGAACAAAAAATATTTAATAGGTTCCTAACATGTCATATTATTCATGAAAATTCTTGGAGCATATTAATTAGTTCATATAATATTTATTTTAATATTTTTAAAACCATTTATTTGATATTACTCTTAATAAAATAATTCCTACAACATTTTTTATAAATATTTTATATACTTATTTTTGCATAAAAATTAAAAAATAAAATACGTTGATGAATATAAATCTATTATATTTAATAATAATACTTTTAGTCGTATGTATCTTCTATAAAACGCTACTTTTAAAGTGTTATGTTTATTAAATTATGAAGGTGAAAACTTTGACATCAGTTAAAATAAAATAATATAAGTGTCATAATTGCTTTTATAAGGCTCCAAGTGGTCAATAGTTTTACCTTTGGATTCTTATGGTTTATATGTACACGCCCAATAAGTGTTTTTCAGGTTTTTGGGCGTTTTATGGGTATTATTAGTTTAATAAAAACTATATTATTGATTTTTCAATAAATAAATAATTTCTGCATCATTAATGAATAAGCTATTAAGATAATTATATATTTCATAAAAATGAAAAATAAATTAACATGATAAATAAAAACATTTTAGCTTTCAAATTAGTATTTATAAACCAATTAATATTATATATAACCTTATATTAAAAATAATTTAATTATTGAAGTTTGAGTGAGACATATTTAACTTTCATTTAAATAAAATAAATTGAGGGTCTTAATCACATAAAATTGGTTTCTAATAGATATTATTTCGACCCAAGTATATTTTAAGACAAAATATAATCATCCAATTATATTAAGACAAGTGTTAGGGTAATTTTATAATATTATTTTTACCCTTAATTATCTAATTTACCATTAACTGTGGTAAATAAAATTTACCTTAGTTACTATTCATAATGCCCAAAAATAAAAAGTAGTCTATTAAAATAATTTGGTACTACTTATTCCAAATATGGAATCTGTTTTTCCTAATTTAAAAAACATAAGTTGTAATAATTAATTTAAAATTAATCCCACTGTCGAAAAAAACGTGTTTTTGTTTAAAACAATGCAAAAGATTGAATTGATTTTACCTACGAATTCAATGTAAAATTAATGCTAACGACATAAATTATATTAAATAGTAAAAATATATTCTATTATACGTTAAAAAATTTACTATTATAATTTAACAATATAAATTATATCGAGGAAAAGACTTATTTTTATGTTAAATTTACCGTGTTTTTACAATTCATCAAAATAAGAACGTTGTTAGAAAAATATCAAAACATTATCCATTTAATTTTTTTTCTCATGATTCAAACGAATATGATTATTTTTTAAAATTGAACTTTATAACTTGTCAAAAATTATATTTAAAATGGGTCCGCCATCAAAAGGCGAAAAAACTGCGTTTCAAAAAAAATTAATATGAAAAATTAATTTTGTTCTCATACCACATTCTAGAAAATGTGTAAGATGACTTATAATGTTATAAAATTCAAAATTCTGTTAATAAAATTCATAACATCTAGTACATAATAATATTATAACAATATATCATTGTTTAGTGAAACTCAGTATTGCGTACAACACACGCTATTGAGGACGGTCTCTCTTGAATGAAATGCAAGCCAAGTCAGGGTTGAGTGTATAGAAAGCTTCTTTTGGTGTAGCGTATAACATACTCAAAATATAGTTCAGTTATAAATTGATCCGAATCTATACTTGGTGTTGTGGAAAATGAATTTCATTCCAAAGAACATGTAATTGTGTGCATCATAAGCTAAGAATAGCGTTGCGTATAGTGAAAGAAAATACAGTGTTTTGTATAGAAAAAGCTAATCATTGTGAAGCATACGAAAAAAGACATAAAAGAAATTAGAAATAATAATTCTCATAAAATCTCGAGGTGTTACGTTATACCTCCTTAAAATGATTTTTCCCTCAAAATTCGTCGAGGTTATAAATTGTTTTCAACTTGAATGTTTTATTTGTAGAAAACCACATCGTAAAAAGGTATAAAAAGAATCATTTTAAAAAGGAAAGTTAGAAACATAATGGATAACTAATCACTGGGTTTCCAAATAGGATAACAGAGGTCAAAAGATGGATATGGAAGAGAAATATAACCATCATGTTCTGATGAAGAGTGGTAGATAACATGGATATGAAGAAACAAACAATCAAAAAGCAATAAATTTGTGATAATCTAAGTTACCATATGATTCATCAGATATGAGAGTACAAGGACAACATTTTTGGTTTTCAATATCATTTCCCTAACGTTGATGAATTTTTAGATAAAGAGAAATACTTACTTGATTTCATTATAATAACATAGTTGGTCATTCCATAAAAACTTTTCACTTAGTCTCTTATTTAAGGAAATGAAGTTGAATTTTTCATTCATGAAGTATTAATAGATCATGTGATAGATTGATAGGTCATTCCATGTGGTTACAAAAATGGACTTATACTTCAACTATCATAACACTTAATAAAATAAAACTAGTTTCTACTAACCAGGGACTTCATGTAGGCAAGTGGTAGGTGATAAAGGCCTGTCTCACTTCGGTTGTGGGTTCAATTCCCGCAACCGTGTCTGACACGACAGGCTGTCGTCCGTCCTACAGGTTGTCATTTTTTTTAAAACATCACCATTATAACATTCTAGAAATAATATCAAAAAAAATATTCTAGTATTAAACAATAATATCTGATGTCCAACATAATCCATTCCAATCTTTAGGATTATCCAAAATACGTCTATCCAATATCATAGTATAAAGTAAACTATTATTATAAATGTCATCTTCTGAGCATGTGAATACCATCATTTATCCCCCATATATCATATGATATATCTTGTTGGTCACATTCCAAAGATGTGAATACCTTAATCATGTATTCTCTTGAAACATGAGTTACCAGAAAACCTTAGTGAAAACATGAATGCTATCAAAATTCGACTCTTTCCACATACCAAAATCCAAAAATTTCTATATATGCAAACCTTGATGTCACTTTGTCATTATATAAGTCATGAGCTTATTAATACTATCAAACATTTTATTTTCTCCTTATACCTTAGTTATAGGCATATCATCTTCTTTCCAAAAATATTTCAATCACTTTTCATGGTTACCAGTACCATATAATTTTTGAAAACCATAATTAAACAATACATGGATATTCCAATATTCCATAATACTATAAATGAGATTACATGATACTATTTTCAAATCACATTACATAAACACTTAATTATTCCACAACATCATTGTCATACTCAACATCACAAATAGAGATCACTTGTGACTTCCCTTTGTCCTTTTCCTTTAGAGGTTGCTCACGTCGATCATCATTAACCCTTGGAATAGGGCATTGATTATCATAATGCCCCATTTCCTTGCACTTTAAGCATTGAAGTGTTGGTGGAACATTCTCTTTAGTCCTTTCTATATTCACATAATTATAAACCTTTTTCCCATTACTTCAGCACTCAGCTTCTTGATGACCTTCTTTTCCACACTTGAAACATTTTATAGTACCTTCTACACAATCTCCACCATGCTTCTTTCAACACTTTGAGCATAAAGAAACATTCAACTTCTTTTCACCATTGTTATGAGTTTTTTCCTTGAACTAAATCTTTTGTTTCTTTTCAAAACCATGATATGGATATGTAACAACAACTTATAGTTCTACCTTGATAACACAACGCACAATTTCATCATAGATACTAAAGTGTCTTAAAGCTAGTTCTCTTCAAAGACGTGGTTTTAAGCCACTGAAGAATCGATCAACTTTACTTTCTAGTGGGACGATAAAGCCAGATGCATACCATGAAAGCCTTGTGAAATTAGCTATGTATATACCAACATATTCATCATTCTTTTTCTTAAGCTCAAGGAACTCCTTTTCGATCTTCTTTCGAAGAATAAGAGGGAAGTAATTGTTAGAAGAAAAGTTGTTTAACACATATAATTCCATGGATTCAATTTCCTCTTGGGGCCTTGTATTCTTAATTAGAGTCCACCACTGGTCTGCTTTACCTTCTAAATGGTAAACATCCAAAATGACTTTTTCATTTTCTGAACAGTGATGTATGGAAAATATCATTTCAATGCTACTGATCTATTGTTCTGTAATAATTAGATTAGAAGACCCATTGAAAGAAGGTGGACGTTTCATCATGAAGGACCCAATATAATATAGTTCCCTTATTTGCTAATTTGGAAGTCCAGAATGATTCAAATCTTGTGTAAGTATAGAAATAAGAGTTTTCACTCCATCACCCATCACATTGGTTTATTCATGAGGAAAATCATTAAATTTTCCATTACATTGATCAACATGGTTCCTTTGGGTTCCATCAATCATCTATAACCCAAAAGAATAGCGTGAGAGGAAAAAATAATGCTAGGAAAACATCATAATAAGGGGGGATTACCTTCAATATCTAACATCTTAGGTTTAATTCTATGATTGTTACTATAATTCTAGGACTATAACCTATACTTATACTTATCCTTAGGGACATCTTTATACATACCTCAGAAATATATATAGGGATCTCACTAAAGTCTTCAAATCATAGTTTCCAAAGGTTAAATGAACCTCTGATCTGATTCCAAATATAAAGACCCAAACATGAGGTACAAGGAAATTACATTTGTTTGGAAATAAACATAATACAAGACAAAAATAGACACCCAATGACCATATTAGTTTAGTGTCTTTGGAAACTCAGAACATAATCTTCTAATCATGGTGAATGATCATCAACATCTCCTGTAATGCCCCGACCCCAGCTACCCAGAGTCGGTGCATTACTTCATTACATTGGCATGATCAAAAAAGATCAAGTCTCGAAAGACCGATTAGTTTAGTAGCCTTGGAAACACTAGATACATTCATAAATGTTACATTACATCATAAAGTGAAAAACTAATAACAAAGTCTTCATAGTCCACACTCATATCCTCTTCTGACTATCCCTGCAGGTCATTCATAAAATACTTCTTCACATCCCTGAAAATATTAAAACATTGAAAGGGGTGAGCTCAGATGCTCAGTAAGGATAAAAATATTGCGTAAGCTTTCATAAATAAACATAAACATTTAAGGCAATGTATAACTGAAACAAAAGCCTTTTAAACATGAACATCAACATAATATGGAAAAAGTAAAATGAGATAATGCCAATTACTTCTTCACATGGATATTCTACTAGTCGAATAATCACATGCAATATTAATAAACACTTTAATAATGATGGAATGCATAATGCCAGACTATCATAACCACATAGCCAAGGCCTCGTTCCAAGACCACAAATAAGATTTTGTCAAGGCCTCGTTCCAAGACACTAGTTGGACTCATGAGACCTGCCGATGCATCGAGGAGCTATAGCGGGCTCCACCCGTCACTTATTAAGTCCAATGCATTCCTCATATGAATAGGATTAAACATATCATAAACCATAACATAATCGTATCACATGAAACATGTATAAATGAAACATAACATTTCCACATTTCAATCACACGTTTTCAATACAACACATTGATATAATAAAAACGCTTTCAAAACCATTTTCAATACCAAAATAAAAGAAAGTTAAAACTTTGTATTTATTTTTCATTAAAAAAATGATGGCTTGTAGAGGAAGCCGAAACTCAAATAATGGTCACGGCGGTGGATAAGTCGTTGTCGCCGCATATGTACGGAATGAAAAACATTCCATTTTTGTCGTTTAGTAAAACGCTTCGTATAAAAATGATTCCTTTTGAATAAACGTAAAAGTCAAAGGGGTTTATACACCGTATAAAAGAAAGTTGTGTATAAAACCAAATATGCCTCAATGAAAGGAGATTGAGACAAAGTCCTTAAAAAAGATCATTTTTAAAATAAAATAGATCTATTATGTGTATTCACTGTAAGTACACATAATTAAAGTACAAATACAAGATAGGACATAATAATATCATGACATAATTTTAAAGTAGGAGATTAACCCAAAGAATAGAAATTGGGTTAAGAAGTTCCCTTACCTTGCGTCTTGTCCTGACTCGACCGTTCTTTAACCTCCGGAATAATAAACTAGAGTTAATTTCTATTTACATAAGAACATTTTTTTATGTTAATTATTCCTTTTATATAACTTATTACCATGTTATGAACATTATGTAATTATTTAAGTTAATAACGGTCGTTTTGTCGATCTTTGGTACTTGAGTCAACAATAAACTTCTTATAATTACAAGTTGTTTATGTGGTAGAATATCCATTATATCCAGAATTATATTCATGATTTAGATGTAATATATATCATATATATCCAGTATATACATTTATTCATAATATTACGTAACATTTAGAGGTAAGAAATGAAATGCACTGTTCATGGAGACGGTAAGCCGTACGTACGCATGAACGCTACTTTCATTTCAATTTCGTATTTAATGGAATGAAATCATAATTATATAAAGGTATAATATATTTCCAGTATAATATCATATATAATATCATTTACTCCATCATTTATACATCCCACATATGGCATTAACGATTCACATCACTTTGAGGGGGCGGTAGTCCGCACTTCCTAAAATTAAATTATCGCGTTTACCCATAATGGAAATCATAAAGTATGCCATAAATGAGAAATACAGAAGCATAAGGAAAACATAAACATAATATATATATCATATATGAAAATAGTGTCATCAAAATGGCCACCATTAAAGGTGTTAAAAGAATTTGAACAATCATCATTTCGTGAGGCAGTATTTCGCCACCCACAGAAACAGTATGTTCTTTAACCATTAGACGAAGGTGTGTGTAAGTGTAAACCAAATACTTATCATAAAAACATCCTAGTATATTTTATATACTGGTGTTGTTACAAAAGAAAGTAATGAAAAGAGTTTAAGGGGTTGGAGAAGCAAAATAAATCAAAACAACATTAGATAAGACATTAACTAAAAAATCGGGTAACTATTTTTGATTTGAGACAAAGGCTTCCTTGGGAAGAATTCTGCCCAAAGTGAGGATTCTAGGAGTAAGTGAGGGATTTTGGGAGAGTATTGGGGCAGAGGTTGGCTGAGCCAAATGGCTTGATGGTGTGAATAAGGTGGGAGTGGTGGGGGCCTTTTATAAGTGGAGAGGAGGGGCACTCTTGGAATGTAAAGAAAAGTCACTTTATTATAAATTGAGTTTCGGATTTTAGAGGTCCCACACTTATATAATTCGAGTCTAAGATGAAAAGGGTTCTAAATCTACTCATCCAATAGGTTTTTGACAAGTGTATGCTTTGGATTTAACTTATCTTTCCATTTTATTTAAATCGTTAAATAATGAGGTCATCGCTGCATCATAATGATGTTATAAATAATTTAATTTATCTAATGTCTAAAAATTATAAAAAAAATACTATGATGTAGGAAATATTTTTATATTTCTAATGAATATTTATAGTCAAAATTTGGACTTGTGTAACCCCAATTAAAAACTGTTTTAGTAAAACAACTCAGGTTTGTGTCAATTTAATTTTAACATTAAATAAATATATATTAATGTCATTTTCCAACCAAAGTGCCTCCATGGGGTCCCCAAGTTGACCCATGGGTTGTCTTGGTCGGCCATGACTCATCCAATAGGAGTAGGACAAGTGTCAAGCTCATATCATATTATTAAAACATTGTTTTTACCTTAAACTACACTAATTACCTCTAATCGCGATTAAGATCTTAAAAGTTACTATTCACCAAAAAATTATTTTAATCTCATTGAACCACATTTTACTTCTTAATGTCAACCATGTATGTCGGATTTTTGAAAATCAAATCACAGAAGTGGTACTATTTCATTTAAACAAAAAATCAGTTATTTAACTAATACTTAGTGGTTTCACTATTCATCAAAAATTGAAGTTTTTCAGAACAATGCCAAAATTTAACCCTAAGATATAATTGATATTCCAAATTCAAAAATGATATCTATTTTACAAAATTCCAAACATATAAGTTGCATTAATTAATTTTATAATTAATTCCCGCTGTCACAACAAATAGAGTGTTTATAAGAAACAATTTATATCAAAAGATTGGCAATTGTTTATATCCAATTTCAATGTTAAATTAACTCTAATGACCACCATTGGATAGAATGGTAAAAATATAATCTAATTATACTTTAAAACCACTAAATAGTATAATTTATCACAATAAATTATTTTGGTTAAAAAAGTTGTTTTAAGTATTTTTCACTATTCATAAAAAAATTGGAAGTTCTCAGAAAGTTACAAAAAATTCAACTTAGGATAATTTCGATATTACGAATACAAAAATGAAGTCCATTTTGAAATATAAAATTTCTATAATTTTAAAAAGTGGTTATTACTATTCATAACTTCTACTTTGATTAGTCGCGGTGTTTTAGAACTCGAAGTTGCGTACAATGCAAGCTATTGCATTATTGAATGAGAAGCGTATCGTGGAAGCTCGGGGTGTTACATTCTCCCCTCCTTCAATAAATTGCATCCTCACAATTTGAAATTTTTCTTTGAAAATAAAAGGTTGAAAAGAGAAAATAACTTTGAGGAAAACCCAAATCGGAAATAAGGTTAATAAATATATAACATTAAAAGAAAGCAAGATAAGTACAAAGGTCACCCGATATAGCCCATTATAGGATTCTATGAAAATATGGATATGGAGGAGAAACAAACCATCAAGGTCTAATGGAGAGTTATAGAAAACATGATTAGGAGAAAGTTTAACTACAACAAAATCAAAAACTTATGATTGGTTAAACGGTCATTGAATCCCCAGTTGGAAAAGTTAACCGACAACATTTTTGTTTTAAGTTACCTTTTATAATGTTGAGGAATTTATTTAGGAGATTTAATAAGAACGTAAGGGAACATACATAATTGTTATGTATACTTTCATTCGTTAATAAATTTTTACCACAAACCCATCTTTTACTCCAAATGGTAACGGAACTCAAAAATATTCTTTTTATCCTAATTGTATAAGGTTCCAAATGTTAACACATACCATTTAGATTAGTAAAACTATTTTGTAATAACCAGGGACTTCCTGTAGGCTAGTGGTAGGAAATAAAGGCTTGTCTCACTATGGTTGTGGGTTCAATTCCTGCAGCTTTGTCCGACACGACGGGTTATTCCCCACCCTGCAGGTTGTCCTTTTCCTAAAACTATAGTATTATAATATTCCAAAAATAATCTTCATAAATGCTTTAACCTTAGAAAACACTATACATGGTTCAACTTAATACATTCCAACCTTAATAGTTATCCAAAATACCTCCGTCCAGACTTTCTCTAAAAGGTCTAAAAATCAATTGTAACATCAGATTCCCCAAACAAAGAAAAGTTTCTCTTATTGTCACATACTAAAAATATGATTACCTGAATCATATTAAAACCTTACTGAAATCAAAAAGTACTGCAGTACAATATTTATATATATCACATTATTCTTATAACCAGAATATAATCTTTGAGTCCAAAAGCACCAATACATTAATTATTCTGCTTCAACTGTAGTCACAACATAATATTGGGCCTGATCCCTTGGCCTTTTCTGAGGTAAGTTTCCTTGACGCTTAGGACATTCATTTGAATAATGCCCCATTTCCCTACAATTTTAGCATTCAACTTTGACAGTCTCTTTCTTTCCCTTGCAATCACGAGCCTGGTGACCCTTTTCTCCACATTTATAACAAACTCCCATTCCTTTTAGGCACATACCAGGGTGATTCTTCCCACAATTATCACATAATGGGAAATACTTCTTTCCCTTTTTCCCTTTATCTGTCTCTTGTTCCACCGTTCTCTTCTTCTCTTGCTTTAATTTTTTCTCATAAGACTTAGAGAATTCCTTTTCTGTCTTGATAGCACACGAGACAATATCTTCGTATGATGAGAAGGATGGTGATACTAGATATCGATGGAGAAATGGTTTTAACCCATCAAAGAAACGATCAATATTACTCCTTGGGTTACGTATATAATCAGCAGCATACCTCACTAACCTTGTAAAGTTAGCCTCATACTTTGCGACATTCTCATCCTCCTTCTGCCTCAGACTCAGAAATTGCCTTTCCATATATGCTCGATGGTCACGAGGAAAGTATTTTTCTAAGAAAAGCTCTTTGAACTCCCTCCATTCCATATTCGATACGTCATCATCTTCCTTTGTGTTTTGAATCAGCGACCACCACTGATCGACATCTCCAGTGAGGCGGTAAACTGCCATGACAACCTTCTCCCTTTCGCTACTCCCCAAGCCATGAAATATTTTCTCTAAGGAGTTTATCCATTGCTCAGCTACTAACGGATTTGTACCCCCATTAAATGTTGGTGGTTGTTTCCTCATGAAGCGGTCTAACATTGATCCTCCACGTTGTGGATCAGGGTGATCAATACAAGTAAGGTTATTATTCATAACTTGAGTGAGTTGTCCCAGTATGGTAATAAGTTGATCAGCACCAGTTGTGTCTCCAGATCCACAATAATTATCTTGAGAAGGAGGGAAATCCCTACACGGAGTGCGTGCATTGATACGGTTTCCATTCCTTCCACTAGGCGCCATTTCTAAACAATGGCGTAAACTATATTAGTTTATAAATCAAAATACATAATTCCATACTTGTAAGATACTGAACATAAATTGAACTATTTATGGATATAATCCATAAAAATGTTTTCTTTGAGGAAGTATATACTCATAACCCTTCATAGTGGTTTATAAAGAAAATGAGAATTATCCAAATCATATCCCCCGGGAGTGTCGTAACCAAGAGTGCAGCAAGGCCCATTGTCGTGCACCAGTTCCTGTTTGAGCCTATCTCAAAGCAGTGTTTTCGGGTTTTACCCCTAGGTATATCTGTGCCAGAGCCGCCTCTACTTGCTCGTATCCAAACAGGGATGTATTGCTCGGAAAACTCACAAAATCTCTATAATACCAAAATTATAGGAAGTTCTTCTATACTAATCCTTAAAGTCTATCTTTGGGCCACGTGATCTAATCAGAGTTTATCTAAATCTAGCTTCCAAGGTTAGTACTAAACTGCCTTTGATACCAACTGTAACGCCCCGACCCCAGCTACCCAGAGTCGGTGCATTACTTCGTAACATTGGCATGATCACAAAAGATGAAGTCTCGAAATACCGATTAGTTTAGTAGCCTTGGAAACACTATATACATTCATAAATGTTACATTACATCATAAAGTGAAAAACTAATAACAAAGTCTTCATATTCCACACTCATATCCTCTTTTGACTATCCCTGCAGGTCATTCATAAAATACTTCTTCACATCCTGGAAAATATTAAAACATTGAAAGGGGTGAGCTCAGATGCTCAGTAAGGATAACAATATTGCGTAAAATTTCACAAATAAACATAAACATTTAAGGCAATGTATAACTGAAACAAAAGCCTTTTAAACATGAACATCAACATAATATGGAAAAAGTAAAATGAGATAATGCCATTTACTTCTTCACATGGATATTCTACAGGTCGAATAATCACATGCAATGTTAATAACCACTTTCATAATGATGGAATGCATAATGTCAGACTATCATAACCACATAGCCAAGGCCTCGTGCCAAGACCACAAATAAGATTTTGTCAAGGCCTCGTGCGAAGACACTAGTTTGTCTCATGAGACCTGCCGATGCATCGAGGAGCTATAGCGGGATCCACCCGTCACTTATTAAGTCCAATGCATTCCTCATATGAATAGGTTTAAACATATCATAAACCATAACATAATCGTATCACATGAAACATGTATAAATGAAACATAACATTTCCACATTTCAATCACAATATTTCAATACAACACATTGATATAATAAAAATGCTTTCAAAACCATTTTCAATACCAAAATAAAAGAAATTTAAAACTTTGTATTTATTTTTCATTAAAAAATGATGGCTTGTAGAGGAAGCCGAAACTCAAATTATGGTCACGGCGGTGGAGAAGTCGTTGTCGCTGCATATGTACGGAATGAAAAACATTCCCTTTTTGTCGTTTAGTAAAACGCTTCGTATAAAAAAGATTCCTTTTGAATAAACGTAAAAGTCAAAGGGGTTTATACACCGTAGAAAAGAAAGTTGTGTATAAAACCAAATATGCCTCAATGAAAGGAGATTGAGACAAAGTCCTTAAAAAAGATCATTTTTAAAATAAAATAGATCTATTATGTGTATTCACTATAATTACACATAAAAAAAGTACAAATAAATGATAGGACATAATAATATCATGACATAATTTTAAAGTAGGAGATTAATCCAAAGAATAGAAATTGGGTTAAGAAGTTCCCTTACCTTGCGTCTTGTCCTGAATCGACCATTCTTTAACCTCCTGAATAATAAACTAGAGTTAATTTCTATTTACTTAAGAACCTTTTTTTTATGTTCATTATTCCTTTTATATCACTTATTACCATGTTATGAACATTATGTAATTATTTAAGTTAATAACGGTCGTTTTGTCGATCTTTGTACTTGAGTCAACTATAAACTTCTTATATTTACAAGTTGTTTATGTGGTAGAATATCAATTATCTCCAGAATTATATTCATGATTTAGATGTCATATATATCATATATATCCAGTATATACATTTATTCATAATATTACGTAACATTTAGAGGTAAGAAATGAAATGCACCGTTCATGGAGACGGTAAGCCGTACGTACGCATGAACGCTACTTTCATTTCTATTTCGTATTTAATGGAATGAAATAATAATTATATAAAGGTATAATATAGTTCCAGTATAATATCATATATAATATCATTTACTCCATCCTTTATACATCCCACATATGGCATTAATGATTCACATCACTTTGAGGGGGCGGTAGTCCGCACTTCCTAAAATGAAATTATCGCGTTTACCCATAATGGAAATCATAAATTATGCCATAAATGAGAAATAAAAAAGCATAAGGAAAACATAAACATAATATATATATCATATATGAAAATAGTGTCATCAAAATGGCCACCATTAAAGGTGTAAAAAGAATTTGAACAATCATTGTTTCGTGAGGCAGTATTTCGCCACCCACAGAAACAGTATGTTCTTTAACCATTAGACGAAGGTGTGTGTAAGTGTAAACCAAATACATATCATAACAACATCCTAGTATATTGTAGATACTGTTGTTGTTACAAAATAAAGGAATGAAAAGAGTTTAAGGGGTTGGAGAAGCAAAATAAAACAAAACAACATTAGAGAAGACATTACCTAAAAAATCGGGTAACTCTTTTTGATTTGAGACAAAGGCTTCCTTGGGAAGAATTCTGCCCAAAGTGAGGCTTATAGGAGTAAGTGAGGGATGTTGGGAGAGTATTTGGGCAGAGGTTGGCCGAGTCAAATGGCTTGAAGGTGTGAATAAGGTGGGAGTGGTGGGGGCCTTTTATAAGTGGAGAGGAGGGGCACTCTTGGAAAGTAAAGAAAAGTCACTTTATTATAAAATGAGTTTCCGATTTTAGAGGTCCCACACTTATATAATTCGAGGATAAGTGATAATGGTTTGAAATCTACTCATCCAATAGGTTTTTTACAAGTGTACACTTTGGATTTTACATTATCTTTCCATTTTATTTAAATCGTTAAATAATGAGGTCATCGCTACATCATAATGATGTTATAAATAATTTAATTTATTTAATGTATAAAAATTATAAAAAAATTAATATGATGTAGGAAATCTTTTTAGATTTCTAATGAATATTTATAGTCAAAATGTGGACTTGTGTAACCCCACTTAAAAACTGTTTTAGTATAACAACTCATGTTTGTGTCAATTTAATTTGAACATTAAATAAATATATATTAATGTCATTTTCCAACCAAAGTGGCTCCATGGGGTCCCCAAGTTGACCCATGGGTTGTCTTGGTCGGCCATGACTCATACAATAGGATTAGGAAAAGTGTCAAGCTCATATCATATTATTAAAACATTGTTTTTACCTTAAACTGCACTAATTACCTCTAATCGCGATTAAGAACTTAAAAGTTACTATTCACCAAAAAATTATTTTAATCTCATTGAACCACATTTTACTTCTTAATGAAAACCATGTATGTCGGATTTTTGAAAATCAAATCACAGAAGTGGTAATATTTCATTTAAACGAAAAATTAGTTATTTAACTACCACTTAGTGGTTTCACTATTCATCAAAAATTGAAGTTTTTCAGAACAATGCCAAAATTTTACCCTAAGCTATAATTGATATTCCGAATTCAAAAATGATGTCTATTTTACAAAATTCCAAACATATAAGTTGCATTAATTAATTTTATAATTAATTCCCGCTGTCACAACAAATAGCGTGTTTTTAAGAAACAATTTATATCAAAAGATTGGCAATTGTTTATGTCCAATTTCAATGTTAAATTAACTCTAATGACCACCATTGGATAGAATGGTAAAAATATAATATAATTATACTTTAAAACCACTAAATATTATAATTTATCAAAATAAATTATTTTTATTAAAAAAGTTGTTTTGAGTATTTTTCACTATTCATAAAAAAATTGGAAGTTCTCAGAAAGTTACAAAAAATTCAACTTAGGATAATTTCGATATTACGAATACAAAAATGAAGTCCATTTTGAAATATAAAATTTCTATAATTTTAAAAAGTGGTTATTATTATTCATAACGGCTACTTTGATTAGTCGCGGTGTTTTAGAACTCGAAGTTGCGTACAATGCAAGCTATTGCATTATTGAATGAGAAGCGTATCGTGGAAGCTCGGGGTGTTACATCTCCCATAAATTTCTTCCCTTTTTTTCCCTAAAAATTTTAATTATGTCCAGTGGAGAAAAAAACATAAAAAGGGTGAGCTCAAATTCTTAGTAATAGTAATCATGGAGAACATAAAACAATCCATAAATATTTGAATGTAAAAACATGAGCATAAAATATAAACATCAAAATCTTGATTAGGGACATAAAACATGGAAGTACATAAATCATAGATCATAAAAGAACATTAATCATGATAAAATATAATGGGAATAAAACATATAATTATGGAAAGCCATTAAGAACATGATATTATTTCCATAGTAGCCAAGGCATTGTTTCCAAGACCATCATAGTGGATAAATTCCATTAGTGAACCAGGTTTACTGGCCGTTCCAGCACTGTATTACTGAACCATATTTACATGTCATTCCATCCATGTCTATCTCATGAGATATAAATCTTTACCCAATGCATTTTAGGGAGACATAGGTCCCACCCATCTCATTATGAAATCGTTCTTACGTGTGCCAAAAAATATACGTAAATCATCAATCATAACCCCAAGAATAAAATGGGTTTCATAAACATCATCCCATCATAACATAATCCATATAAAACAAATGTATATCAATCCATCATAAGAAAAATGAAACCATATAAATAATAGAGATTTTATACAAGAAACATAAAAATATTAAATAATTTCATCTTAGCTGGGAAATAGTTTTGATAAAATACTTGAAATGAATTCTTGATAAAAATATCGTTTCTTCTTCAAAATCATTTTATTTCCACAAACTGCCATGAAATTTTAAAAGATAACGATTTTATTGAAAATAATCATGAAATATTGTAAATAAAGCTTCATGAAAATAATGCGTTATGAAACCATAAATATCTGTTCATGTCATATAAGTTAAAAAACATTCTTCTTGTACCTTTTCAAGAAAAGTGAAAATTTACTTCATATGGTAAACAAAAGAAAGATTAATTCCATATCATGTGGTAAAATTAAAAAAGGATAAAATTACATTAAATATACAATATGTATAGTAAACATTTTATAAAAACATTTTTAGAAAACATGGACATGGATGATAAACATAACCCTAGTAAATACTTACGAATAAACAATCCCAGATAAGAACGAGATTGAAATAATTATCCCAAATCATTTATGATTGGTGGAATCATAAATGTAATAAAATTAAGAAAATTACATGAATATGTAAATATATTATACTTAATAATAAAAATCATAAATCATTCATGGGAATCATAAAAACCATACAAAAGAAATAGATGGTGATTAAGGCATATGTCTCACAGAAATAAAAGTGAGATGAAATAATCCCTTACCTTAGGTCCGATATGATTTGTACGTATCCAAACCAACTGTGTAATGATTTGAATAATGTCATTAACTTATTCTATAATCATATTCATTGTTGTTATATCATATATGGTCATATTCTTATCTTCTTATTAGTAATATTTCATTCCTATTTGTTATTCGGGTGTTCATTGCTTTATGTTCTTATGCGTGCTTTGTCAATTCAATTCTTATTCCTATTTTTAGGTTATAGATACATCATTTATAGAATTTTATTAGTGTAATATATATAATATTTATTCATTCAATTCATTTATATAGTCATTATTCAATGAATATCATGTAGAACAAGTCCCATCACATCGTGGAGACGGTAGGCCGTACGTACGCACAAGCGATGACATCATTCCCATGATTGTGAAATTGTATAAAAGTGTATGGTGTACAATATTTAAGAGTCAATAGCACTATAAAATAATCATATATAGTTAATTATTCCATCCTTATACACATCCATGTATGTTAGTGATGAAATAAAAGATTACACCACGGTGTGGAGATGGTAAGCTGTACTTACGCACGCGTGGTGATTTTATTTTTTCATAGGATGGATAGAAGATAGAATATGGTTTTTTCATATTCATAATAAAATATCAGTATACAAGTGATACTGGAGTTATTACATAATAATTAAACAACACATATAGAGAAATTAGGAGAAGAAATAAATTTGAATGAATCAGTAAAGGATATTACCTCTTCTTCGACGCGCCTCATCTTAACCTCCTCTTAAGGCACTAATGTTAGTATTTGAAGAAGACCAGGACTTCTATAAGGTTTCTAGGGAATTCGATAAGTGAAATGGGCAGTTTTTGGACGAATTTGAAAGCTCAAAAATGATGTGAAGTGGAGAGGGAGGAGGTTCCCTTTTATAAGGGAGGAGAGGGGCACCATTAGAAACCTAAAATTTTTTAATTTATAATAAATAAAAAACCCACATAAAAACCTCTAAAAATTACTCAATGCTAAGATTATTTTAGATAGGGTTGTAATATCATCAACTATTAACATTTATACATGTTTATGTTTACATTAAACCTTATCACTTTCATTTATCCTTATTTAATCTATGTAATTTTATTTGTGGTAATAATATTCTAAATTTTAAATTGTTATAAATACATTCTTATATGTTGTAAATTTTAAATTATTGGATACTTTATAACCATTTAGACCATATAATCTTTAATTTTTAAATTTTAAATATTTTTGTTATATTTAAATAATTTAATAATATGTTTTTTTATAAAATACCAATATTGTAAATTTTGACACTATTAATATATTTGAATTCAAATAAAATACACACAGATAATATATTCAAAAGAAAATATTTAATAGGTTCCTAACATGTCATATTATTCTATAAAATTCATGGAGCTTATTAAGTAGTTCATTTAATATTTATTTTAATTTTTTTAAAACCATTTATTTGATATTCCTCTTAATAACATAATTACTACAACATTATTGTATAATTATTTAGTATACTTATTTGTTGCATAAAAATAAAAAATAAAATACTGTGGTGAATAAAAATCTAAAGAGTTAATAATAATTCTTTTAGTCGAATTTATCATCTAAAAAACTCATCTTTTAAAATGTTATGTTTATTAAATTATGAAGGTGACACCTTTGCATCATTTAAAATAAAACAATATAAGTGTCATAATCTCATTTATAATACTCTAAATGGTCAAAACTATGACCTTGGTATGATTATGGTTTATCTGTACAAGACCAATAAGTTTTGGTCATGTTTTTAGGCCTTTTATGGGTATTATTAGTTTAATAAAAACTATATTATTGATTTTTCACTAAATAAATAATTTCTACATCATTAATTTATAAGCTATTAAAGTAATTATATATTTCATAAAAATTAAAAATAAATTACCATGATAAATAAAAACATTTTATATTTCAAATTAGTATTTATAACCGAATTAATATTCTAAAAAATCTTATATTGAAAATAATTTAATTATTAAAATTTGAGTGAGACATATTTCACTTTCATTGAAATAAAATAAATTAAAGGCCTTAATCGCATACAGGTGAGTTCTAATAGATACCAGTTCGACCCAAGTATATTTTAGGACGAAATATAATCATCCAATTATATTAAGTCATGTGTTAGGCTAATTGGTTAATATTATTTTTACCCTTAATTACCTAATTTACCTTTTAGTGTGGTAAATAAAATTTATCGTAGTTAATATTTATAATGTCCAAAAATAAAAAGTAGCCTATTAACATAATTTGGAACTACTGATTACAAATATGGAATCCATTTTTCCAAATTCAAGTCAAAGAATATGCAATAATTAATTTATAATTAATCTCATTGTCAAAAAAACGGGTTTTGTTTTAAAACATTATAAAATATTGAATTGATTTTACCCACGAATTCAATGTAAAATTTATGATAATGATATACATTATATTAAATTGTAAAAATATATTCTATTTATAATTTAAAACAATTTTCTATTATAATTTAACCATATAAATTATCTCGATGAAAAAAGATGTGTTTAAGTATAATTTAGTGTGTTTTTACTATTTTTCAAAATTAGAACGTTGTCAGAAAAACATCAAAACATTATCCAATGTAAATTTTAATATCCTAATTCAAAATAAGATGTTTATTTATAAAATTAATCTTATATACTTGTCAAAAATTATATTTAAAATGGGTGCGCCATCAAAAGGCCGCAAAACTGCATTTTTGAAAAATACTTCTTTTATCCGAAAAATTGATTTTGTTCACAAAACTAATTCTAGAGAATTTGTAAGATGAATTATAATGTTATAAAATTCCAAATTCTGTTAATACTATTCATAACGGCTAGTTCATAATAATATTATAACAATAAATCGTTGTTTAGTGAAACTCGATATTGCGTACAACACACGCTATTCAGGAAGGTCGATGTTGAGTGTAATGAAAGTCAAGTCAAGGTTGCGTGTAGGGAAAGCTTCCTTTGGTGTTGCGTATAACATAGTAAAAATAGTGTTCAATTATACATTGATCAAAATCTAAACATGGTTTTGTGTAAAATGAATTTTTTTCGAAAGAACATGAAATTTTGTGCATCACAAGCCAAGAATAGTGTTTCGTATACTATAAGCTTATACAATGATTCGTATAGAACAATATAATCTTGGGGAAGTGTACAAAAAAATACATCAAACAAATTAAAAATAATATTTCCCATAAAATCTCAGGGTGCTACATGAAAAACATTGAAATAAATTCTAGAGGAAAATAAAATTTTCTTTATAATTTATCTAAATATAAATACACTAATAAATGTATTTTAATATATGGACATGAGGGAAAATAATTATTAAATAAATATTAAAAATCATTTAAAATGATATTTTAAGGTAAAAAGTCCCATAACTCGAGTCTAACATGTCACATACATTCTTTACATATTGTATAACAAATATATATTGATTATTTACGTCCTTAAGATCCATTTGAATCTGAATAAAATTGTATTTCATTATATTATATCATTTATGACCATGTTTTATTTAGTTAAATTATTAGTTATGTTTATGTCATATATTATTAGGATGTTCGATTTATAATCCCAAAATAGATTTTATAGGCTGAACATGGTAAAAGGGTTCATTATTTAATAATTTCAAGAATATTATTAATATCATTTTTATATATTTTTTAAATTAAATACATTTTTATAACCATGCATGAAGGGAGTACATGAAAAAATAATCACATCACTTCATGGAGGTGGTACTCCGCACTTATTCATGAACAATATTATCATTTTCCAATGGGTGGGATAGTAAGAAAATATATAATATATAATATTTAAAAATGATAATTATTTCAAAAATAACTTATATTTAATTTTAATCCATCATAATATCCAACCGTGAAAGGTGGTTATGAGAAACATAATAGGCTTCTTTGTGGTGGTGGTAGTCCACATGTATACATTGATAAGGTTATTATTCCCCGTAGGATTAAAAAAGAAAGGAATAATGTTACTAAATTAATATAATTACATTTAATTATATGATATATTTTTATGTTGTTATATTTTAAGAATAAGAATATATTTTAAGGAGGTATAAGAAGAAGTTAAATGAAAACACTAAGTTAAAATTATTACCTCATTTATAAAGAACCTCGGTTGGATATCACCTTTTGGACATTGGGGATTGTATTTTAAGTATACATGAAAACCATGAATGCATATAAGGATGTCAATAATATGTTTTTATTTTTTTTGTTCAATTTATGTGGAACATCTAGGTGTGGGGAATATAAGAGATGTGGTGTATTTTTATATTGAAGGAAAGGAGACACCTGGAATTACATAAAAGATTTAAATATAATAATTTATTTTTTCATGTGAAAGTGGAAACAAATGGCCTAATGTTAGTAGATAATATATGGTATGTTTTAAATCCATTCATCAAAGAATATATTTAAAGGTTAATGTAGAATTTTTACCATTACCTTTATGTTTACCCCAATCATTAAAAAAATTTAACCTTAACCATAATAGAAATTTTTTTGATAACAGAGCGTTATAAATTTACATATATGGTAAAATTTATCCCAAAAATTGATAAAAAATAATATTTTAGACCATATCACGTCCCAATTTTCTCATTAAATTATTTTTAAGAAATTTGAATCCATTAATAATCATTTATTTAACATCAAATAACATTAAATTCATTTTTAAGAAAATTTTACATATTTTATCATTAAAGATACAAAGGTTATTATGGAATTAAAATATAAAATATATTACCATAAATAATAAGTTATTATTAACATGGAAATTCGTTTTAAATTACAATTCATCCAAATATATTACTTTTTATCTTTTTAAAATAAATTACACTATTTTTCGTATTACTTAAAAAAGCACTATATCCACATTATGTAAGAATATATGGTACTTATAACATCCAATTTTTTTTAATCAAAATTACCATCATAAAAATAATTAATTTTCAAAATAAAAATTTATATTCATTCACTATGTATACAGACTCACATCCATAACATGAAAAAATAATTAATAGATTATTTTGAATTTTTCTTAACATGTGAAAATGTTTTACACACATTTGGGTATGTTTTTTTAATATACCTCCAAAATTAATAAATATTAGTTTATATAATCACATACACATAATATTAACAAATAATGTGACGAAAATATTAATTACTTCTAAAATGTTATCTTTGGGACACAAAATTTAACATTTACACTACTTCACAAGAACATCATCGACACTAATTTTTTTTCATATTTACCATGAAATAAAATATAATTTCTTATTTTTTGAATTTATTTTTTTATATGTTTAATATTATCTCATACATCATCCTATAAATTTGTTTCCTAAAATTTTATATCATATTAATTCCTCGGATATATCATAGTTGATACCATATTTTATAGTAACTGTGCATTTTTATTATCACAAAAGATGGAAGTCTTTTGAAAAGTACTAAAAAGTAATACTTTTGATAAATTTTAGATTATAATAAAAAAGTAAATTTCATTTCATCAAATTATATTCTTATATGTGAAAGAAATTACTTTTAACAAAATATAGGAAAACATGATGAAAAATAGTTTTACAAAAAAGTGCATTTTTAGTATAAATTTTTTTATAAAAATATTTTGAATAATGTAGATTCTAATGAAGTTAATTATAATTTTTTAATAAAAATTAATAAATTAAATTTTAAAATCATTCTAAAAAATGAGATATTGTATATAATTTAATGGATACTAAATTTTTCACTAAAATTTGTATTTTGTTATTATTGAATGAAAAATTAATCATTTTTGAAAAATAACAAAAATTCAACATATGATAATTTTCATATGATGATATAAAAAATTACAGAATTATTATAAAATAAAATTTCAAAAATTAATATATTGTAATTATAATATTCTCCCACAAAAGGAATTAAATCCCCTTTACAATGGAAATTTTTTTGAAACTATAAAATAACATTACTTAAAATTTAGTGCTTATTTCCATAGAAAAATTAATCAAATTTTAATTTAGTGGGAATTTTATAGATATATTTCATAATATTGTTACATATATTCATGCCTTCAAATTTAACAAAAACCGTAAAGTGGAGACATTTAAATAATAATACTTTAATAGTACATCAATATTCATTTAAACCATGATGTTTTTAATTAAACAAGTTATTGGGCAATGATTTATTTTAAAATAAATTTTTGGGGTTTGATATTAGACCCCATTAATTAAATTAAATCCTCTTAATTTAATTTAATTGATAATAAATGGATTTAAAACATTTTAAAAAAAATTTGACAGATTGGAATATAAAACACATGATCATGAATTGTGGAAAGGAATAGTTTTTTTAAAACACTTTGAAGAAAAATCTATATGATATTAATGTATAATATAAAATCCTTTTGAAATGTGGAAAAGGTATATATGATGTTCCCCTATAATAACACACATATTTTTACACGATAAAAATAACATTCGAGGGAAGAGAAAATGTGGAAATGAATAAAAAATAGCTTTAATGGGATAATAGATAGTGGTAATGAACATGGTCGTGAAAAATTTAATATCCACAAAACCATAAATTAGTAGGGGATAAAGAAGAAAATAAATTCATTAGAAAGTAATTTTAAACGAAAATATATTTATCTCAAGATCCCTTTTATATATCTGAGGGATTCTTTAAAATCAAGATATAGAACACAAGAAAATATAATTACTTGATTTATTTCCATTTTATAAGAAAAATATCTTTTTTTGGGATGTACTACTTGTTATTTTTTTACTCGCCCCTGAACGGTTGGTAGACAAGCCTAGGATGGTACCCTAGAACAATATTTTATTGGAGTTAGTGACCTATAATCAATTTTTTAGTACATTATCATAACTTGTACTCGTATTTTTTAGTATCAATAAAACTATAATCACATCATGATTGTTCTTATATATAATGTAGTATGTGATAATTTCTTATGAGTTGTTATCACACTAAAAGTTTATAATAGTTCTCTACTATGATGATATCCTATAAGTGCAATAAATCTATTATTAAATAATTGTTTTATAGACAGATGATATCATTTGAGGGACACAAATGATACATGGTATTCAGGGTGGAGACTAATAGGACTTTGAGGCACCTTCTCTTAGTGTACGTGCTTGGAAATATAAGGTGTTTTGTAATTCCCCAACACTAATTATGGTAGTTGGCACATTATTTTAATACAATGGCATGATAACACGGAATCAAGTCCTGAAAGACTAATCAGTTTAGCAGTATTTGAAAATATATTACATATATGAACGTTACATTACAATTTATAATATTAAACAAAAAAATAATAATCCTCTGAGAATACCATTATTCCCTGAACTTAATCCGGCATCTCAAACATTAAACACTTCTTGAGATCCTGGGAAAATAAAACATAAGAAAGGGGTGAGCTCAGATGCTCAATAAGGGTAAATAATTTACCGAAAGCTATAAACTTTTGAGGAAAGATGTGTAAATAAAACAATATTCTTTTAAACATAAACATGAACATAATATGACAAAAATAAATCAAAAATTACCATATAAACATGCACATAGGTATGATACTAGTCAAATAATCACATGTAATAACTAATTTCATAATTAGGGAATGTATAGTACCAGAATTTATTTTCTGTGTCAAGGCCTCGTGCCAAGACCTAGGGGCTAACAGTAACCAGACCCCAAACCGGAGAGCCTTTGTAACCAGACTCCAACCTGAAGAGCCTCTGTAATTGGACCTCAACCCGGAGATCCTTTATAACCGAACTCCAATCCAGAGGGTATGCTTTAACTGGACCCCAATCCGGATGGATTTCTTTTACCGTTCCCCAAGCCAGAACATACTTGTCCAATACATTCTTCATAAGAAAAGGATGAAATATTACATAAACATTCGTATTAAAACTAATATATAAAATTTCAATACTTTAACCATAAATCATGAATGGTATAAAAATAACTCATCCACATACAAAAATAGCACGAAACCTTAACACACATTATGGAATATTGGTATCATAATGAATCAACTTCAAACAAATGTAAAATTTATCAAAGGATGTTGACATAGAAGAAATCAAAGCTATTTGAGAGAAATATCTATTTCTATATTGAAATCATTTAAGAGTAATATAATTATAAATAAAAATTTATTTTGAAAATATTCTTATAAGTGTTTAAGTGATGATTCGATGAGGTTTTAATGACAGAAAATATCCACCCCCACCATATAAGTTAAAAAAACATTCTTACCATAATTTTGTCGAAAAGGTCATAAAGTAACTTATTTGGAAAAAAGCCGAAGGATTAATTTATAAACATTTAAAAAAAAATCAAACCAGGGAATAAATGACTTTATCCTATATTCTAGTAAATAGTAAAAATGTTTTGAAATAAATTTTTAAGAAAACACAGATGTGGATGGTAATGATGTCTCAGTAGATACATATTTTAAAACAATCTCTGATAATAAAGAGATTGTGAAATTAACCCTTACCACATTGTAATAAATCAAGTATTATGACCAGAAGTCAATAACCACCAAATCATTCATAGAATACCATGCATATAAATAGAATTATCATAATATATATCAAATGGCAGTACACAATACACCACACGCCATAAGTGGTGAACAATGGAAATCTCACAGAATTTAAAGGGAGATAAGAAACCCCTTACCTCATGAACGACTTGACTTGTTTGTTCCGTGTTCTTACTTAATAATAAACATAAGTTGATTTATACATGATTAAGAACCATTTTTTAAGTTTATTATTCCTTTTATATCACTTATTACCGTGTTATATACAATTTGTAATCATTTATGTTTATAGTGGTCTTTTTGTCGATATTTGCTACTTGAGTAATAAATGAACACCTTATAATTACAAGTTATCCACGTGGTCAAGAGTAAATTATCTCTAGAATTATAATCATGATTTAGATATCATATATATCCTATATATCATATATATCCAGTATATATATGTATTTGTTGGAACCCTCATGTATTAATCATGTTTTAATGATCAGAAATCTTATTTAACCTAGTTAACTCCTATAAATTATATCCAATCATGTGTATTTATGTTTCAAGTTTTCTCATGATTTATAATGTATAAGTTCAATACATTTCATTCATATCACTATTTGAGTCTGTATACATTTATTTGTCTAAGAAAGACACCATAAACTTGACACCGTAAGCAAGACACTGTAAGCAAGACACCGTGAAGCTAGACACCATGAAGCCAGACACCGTAAACCAGACACCGTGATGCATGAAACCATAAACCAGACATCATAAAGAATTAAATCATGAACAAGACACCATAAATGATACACTGTGACACTCAGACACTGTGATCAGTCTAGAAACCATGTGAAGGAGACATCATTTTCAAACCTTACGGTGACACCGTTTCGTAAACTATTTTTTCATCTTTCAATTTAATTTCTAACAGTAATATTTGATTCCTTTAATGAATTGACATAATGAATGTTTCTTTTTAGAGATAGTACAAGGTATGAGGTGTAGAAAACATGGAACCTATCGGCTAAAACTCATGCATTCGAAGATAAAGAGCGATGTGTGCCCAACAACAATAGAGAGCGATACAGAACAAAAACCAAACCTATGAGCACGACCGTGAAGAACATATTGCAAGATTTTCAAAAGGAATCATTGTCACATGCATGCAATACGACTCTACTGAATAACATACTTGTATATTGGAATCCAGATAACATCTTAGCATTATCCATACTCAGGAAGAACACAAGATGAATCACGACACTCTGTTTTTCATGTAACATCCAAAGAAGGACTCAATGCTTCATATGCTTCAATCCAAAGAATTCCAGAGTTGCATAGACATCACACAAGAGAATTATAACCTCATCTCTATATTCTTGCTCTACTACAATCATCTTTTTACATACATTATGAGTAGTATGTTCCCCTATCTGATTTGACACACAGTAACTCCTGAGCAGAATTGGAGGATAATGAAATCCTTACACCAAACTCATTATACATTTTTTTTAAAAAACTGTGGAAGAGGTCCCTGTGTGTCCTGGATGTTATTTTTGTTTACCCACGAAAACTATGGAAGGGGTCCCTATGTGACATGGATAGTCGGAGTACTGATTTTGACCCTGATCCCGAGTGTGGATCAAATTATATTTATATAAATTGCATGGTGGCAGGTGATCACCAAGTAGAGTGGATTAGGTATCAACATGATACTGAACCACTTGTTTCATATCTATTGTGCTATTTAAATTTAGTCTTCTCTGTTTTACTACTGTATTACATAATCTAGAAATCACTAATTTCACTTTGATAGTTAGTCATGGAAAGAAGTTATAACTGGTTTTTCATAGTAGGATAACTTGAAAAGTAATATTAATAATACAAATTATGATTATGGAGAATTAATCATTCTTCTAAGAAGCTGTTTGAAAAGTCAAACTCTTATAAAATTATAACCTTGATTAACTAGGCTTTATCTATTTTTGGGGAAACTATTTATTTTGAAAATAGTACTCTTTTAAAAGAAATTATTATAGTTACTTAATTCAACCCTCCCCTCTTGAGTAAACTACTCCGACCAACATTTGGTATCAGAGGTTTCTTTATTAGGACTCTTTGTAATGTCACTCAACTTTGATTGTAGTTATACTTTAAAGATCAGTAAATTTATGTTAAGTCTAAATTTATAGCTCTTTTAAAGTAATACGTTAGTATGAATAATATATTGGATGGTGGTGCGACCAAGAAACCACCATTATTTAATGGAACCAACTGTGCTCAATGGAAAATTAATATGAAAATGAATCTAGAGAGTATATGTTTTGAAATTTGGTCATCCATTATAGATGAATACAATCTTCCTGTGAATGATAGAATTACATGGGATGAACCAACCAAACATGCCTACTATAAAAATTGAAAATCCATGAATGTGTTGTACTATTCCTTAGGAGATGAAGAATTTAATAGGATTTTTACTTGTAAAACTGCCCCTAAAATTTGGGATACCTTGTCTGTCTCACATGAAGGCACATCTAGTGTAAAAGAAATGATACTTAATACTTATACTATAAAATATGATAATTTTAAAATAAAACCTGATGATCCTATTTCTGAAATGTATCTCAGGATCAATGAGATTTCCAACAAATTGATTTTTCTTGGATGAGAAGTCACCGCCAAAGAATAGATCATGAGAATCCCTAGATGTCTACCTAACAGATGGAGGGGAACCTCTGTCTCTATTAGAGAATCATGCGGCATCATCATGATACCTATAAAATAACTCATCGGAAAACTAATGATGTATGAGGATGAGATGAAAGTCATCAAAGAAGAGGAGGATGAACCAAAGAGGAAATCTATAGAATTCAATACCACCTTCTCGAAGCACACAGACAAAGGGAAACTGGAAGCTTCTGTAGAAAGTTCCACCACTGAACAATCATCACCTGACAATGGTGAGGAAATGGCTCAACTCTCTAGAAGATTCAAATGATTTAAAAGAAGAACTTTTTCAGAAAGCCTAACTTCAAGGGAACATATGATATAAAAGGAAACTGGAAAATATATTGGAAAAGAAGTGATAAAACTAATGAAATTTTATGATATGAATGTATGTGAAAAGGAAATATAAAGGATAACTGCCCAAATCTCAATTATAAGAAGAAATATGAGGTCAAAGACAAGAAGTACAAAAATTAAATGAATGCAACCTGGAGTGCCTCTAAGGATAGTTCACGTGACTCAGAAACATCACAGGATGAACATGCTGACAAAGAATATATGTGTTTTATGACAAACAGATTTGAGGTAACACTGAACTATTCTACACATAATTCATACTATTCTGAAGAGGAAAGTGACCCTGAAAATATGACTAATGAAGAAATGTTTGATTACTATTACATGCTTAAAGAAATATTCAATGAATTAAAAGGAAAATATAAATCATTTAAGAAACAACATGTTTTCACTATAAATGTTAAATTTGAACTTACTACTGAAAAGGGTAGAAATGCTCCACTGATCAAAGAAAAAAATGAATTAAAAATTCCTAATGAGAAATTAAAAAGTGGCTTAGAAAAGTTTACTAATGGGATAAATACACATACGCAAATTCTAGGAAAATAAATTCCCCCTGTTGGCGCCTAAATATGGCCCGAAAGAAAGGAACGAGAAGATGGCTGGCGCGCTGCCTCGCGAAGCACCGACGCGAAGCACCGACGCGAAGCGCCCCGACCATCGCGGCCTCGCGAAGCTCCAGAGGCGGTAATGCTTCGTGAACGCATTTGACGTTCGCGAGCTGCTGCGAAGCTCCAGTGGTGTTAATTCTCCGCGAACGCATTTGACGTTCATGAGCCGCCGCGATTCTCCAGAGGCGGTAATGCTCTGCGAACGCAATTGACATTCGCGAGCGTGCCGCGAAGCACCGGAGGCGGCGCACGAGTTCTGCTTCGCGGCGCCCCTTCCCTATTAATACTGGACTCCCCCTGAGTTCCGAGGACGGACAATCCGACCTTTCAGCTTCTCCTCTCCAGAATCGCGAAGCACTCTTTTCCCCGGGAATCATGAGCTCCGCGACGTACTTCTACTTCGCGAGACACCTCTGCTTTGTCTCGTTTTGTGCCCCTATTCTGAGAGGGATGCCCTTCGCGAAGCTGAAGGTCATTCGAGAATGAAGGGGAATCCCAAGGGAACCCGGGAATCCGCAGGGCGTTTATGCTTCGCGAAACACCCAACCTTTACTAGTGATTCCTATGCTAAGGCAGGATCGCTTCACCTCGCGAAGCACACTGCTTCGTGAGGCACCTCTCCTTCACGGGGCAGTGCTCCGCGAACACTGTTCCACTTCGCGAAGCACCTTCCACTCACACATATGCCCCATGCTAAGGCCAAGGAACTCCACTTCGTAAAGCACACTCCTTTGCATAGAAAATCCCCTTCCCGTGCGACCCTCCAGGTTTGCACGATGTGATTTAAAAGTCCCATGGACAATACCACCTGTAGCGTTTCTTCGCCTAATGCTTCTTCTCATAGGCACACTAACGGCTATTGCTTTTTCGCATAGCCACGCTAATGTGGACCCCTTGATGGTTCGTTCCACAACCCCCCCTTAACCATGGCCTTACTGGTACCTTCCCTTCCCTAAGGACCAGATGGTACCAGTTATGTAAGTCCTAGGGGTGCGGAGTGAACCCACCTCGTCCGAGCTGCAGGGTGTTAAACTGCCAAGCACCACGTCCTCAACACATGAAGTTAAACTGTGACCCGACCTCATGCCTCTTACGAAGGGTCCCCCTAGCTTGAACATTCTTTACACCACTCGTCTCCACAGGAATGGAATCACCCATCCACAAGGGACGATATCCTCCTTACTAGAGTGGTGTATGTTCATAGGAGAAGGGCGACCCTAGTTCCCCAACGGATGGCTGCACCTCCGCATCTCCGTACTTCCCCACTACCAAGGTCAGTGGAGGGCGTGATAGGGAATGAGGCACCTCCCACCATTGGTCCCAAATACCTCTTTCTCTGCGCTTTGTAGCACCATGGGCCTCCATCCTGGAGTATGTCCCAGCACCATGGGCCGCCTAACGCGTAAGACCCTATTCGCTTCTCACGGACGCATCCTTTGCGACGTGATCGTCAGGTCCTTTCAACCTCTTGTTTCTCACACTGAGCATGACTCACGTGGGCTTAGAGTGAGCACTGACCCTGACCCCCACCCACCTAAACTACGAGGTCTTTGATCCATGTCAAGGCATGGTACGTAGGAAGCCTCCATGAGGTTCAAGCCATATTTCTTGGTCGTTAATTCACGTCAAGTTTCACCCCGTCCCACATGACGTTAAACTGCATTCCCTCGTCCAGCATGACGTTAAACTGTATACCCCCCTCGTCCAACATGACATTAAACTGCACACCAATTTCCACCTGAACTACGAGGTCTCTGATCCATGTCTAGGCATGGTACGTAGGAAGCCTCCCAGAGGTTCAAGCCCACCACTCATTGGACCAAGGTCCACCTTCACGTCGGTTCGCCAACAAAAACCCATTGAACTACGAGGACTTTGATCCATGTCAAGGCATGGTACGTAGGAAACCTTCCCAAGGTTCATGCCCACCACTAGTGGACCCCTGGGTCTACTTTCACATTGGTTCACCGATTAAACCCTTTGAACTACGAGGACTTTGATCCATGTCAAGGAATGGTACGTAGGAAACCTTACCAAGGTTCAATCCCACCACTAGTGGACCCCTTTTATTACCTGAACTATGAGGTCTTTGATCCATGTCAAGGCATGGTACGTAGGAAGCATTCCAGAGGTTCAAGCCCACCACTCATTGGACCAAGGTCCACTTTCTCGTCGGTTCTCCGACAAAGCCCCACCTGAACTACGAGGTCTTTGATCCATGTCAAGCCGTGGTACGTAGGAAGCCTCAACGAGGTTCAAACCCACCATCCGGTCGTTTTGACCCCACTCACGTCGGTTCACATTCGTCCCGCATGACGTTAAACTGTATTCCCCAACCCGAACTACGAGGACTTTGATTCATGTCAAGGCATGGTATGTAGGAAGCCTCCCTGAGGTTCAAGCCCAACAATCATTGAACCAAACCGTCTCCTTGTCGGTGTGCCAAGTCCCCAGTTTCATCCGAACTACGAGGACTTTGATTCATGTCAAGGCATGGTACGTAGGAAGCCTCCCAGAGGTTCAAGCCCATCTCCCATCAGACCAAGGTCCCTCATTTATGTCAGTTCGCTGACACCCACTGCCCGTCGTTTATTCACGCCAGGGTTCACTACCATCCCGCATGATGTTAAACTGTATTCCATCAAACCAAACTACGAGGACTTTGATCCATGTCAAGGCATGGTACGTAGGAAAACTTCCCAAGGTTCAAGCCCACCACTAGTGGATCCCCGGGTCTACTTTCACATCGGTACGCTGACGATGCCCATCGGACCAAGGTCCATCTTCACGTCGGTTTACCGGCACCACTCCGAACTATGCTGACTTTGATTCCCTGCCACGGGGATACGTAGTAAGCATCTTCAAGGTTCAAGCCCAACTTCACCGTCGCCCCTTGTGATGGTCCCACTTCACTCCTCCTCTACTCCATCCATCCACCTATCACCCACCCCGATTCTCGCCTGGACTATTAGATCTCGGTGAGACCATGTCGGTACACTCCTCTTCACAGCCGCCCATGGTCTGGCCCCGATATCGGCATCCCTTAAGGGGAATACCCCAATCCGATCTATCCTAGCTAATACTCTGGTTGGGTTGATCCATCTTCGCTGGACGTTAAACCCGCGGCGTACCCTATTTTAAACCCGGGAAGCTGAGGAAAACCTCAGATGTGTGTCCACGACATATAATTCCCCGTGCTCGATGTGGGATACCTTGGGCTTCCACGCCCTCGAGAAGCCCAGTGACCAGGGATAACAGACATACATGCCTGGTTACCCAGCATCCAGACACGCTACTGATGCCTCAACGTGACTACTCCCCCGACTGAAGGTTGCTTCCCTGACTGGACCCTTTGGAATGTCCCGACAGAAGCAGTGGAATTAACCGGTGTCCATGGGAACATGGCACTGGGAAGAGTTTCACAAACTACGTATTAAATCTACGAGGGAGACCCGGACTAGGTGACGAGTTCTGAGGAGGAATCCCCAGAAGAAAGAACCGACATCCCATCATCCCGTTTCGATCAAGCAGAAGACGCCCCTGAATAAGGAGTGAATGTCGTGCACCTTTGGAAAGCGGTAATGCGGGGCGAAAAAGCGCCGTGTGTGCTCCTCTGCGGACGGACGGATGCACGCGCGCGCCCCGACGGAAAGCGTCGGAAACATCCCCTTAATAAAAAAACTGGCATTCGTTATCAACCTGGTAAAGATAACTTGGTAGAATGAATTTTGTTTCAAAATCTAGGACATATAGTTCTATTGGAAGTTCTGGACACAACTCAACTAGCTCAATTCATGATACATATTCTACTGTTTCATGTTTTTGTGGACAATTTTTTTTCAAATAGTTTACATATTACTTATAGGAGACCTATGAGACAAATATGGGTTCAAAAATCACTAATTACTAATGTTACTGGACCCAAATGAGTTTGGGTACCAAAATCTGTCTTTGCTTCATCATGTTATAGGAAAGCTGCTTTAAGAGCTCCTACAAAAATCTATGGTACTTGGACAGTGGATGTTCAAGGCACATGGTAGGAGACTACTCATGTTTCAATAACCTGATAATGTTAGATGGAGGACATGTCACATTTAGTGACAATACCAAATAGAAAATAATTGTCTTAGGCCAGATTGGTAACACTGATTCGATTTTAATTTCTAAAGAACTGTTTGTTAATGGATTAAAATATAATCTTCTTAGTATCTCACAAATATGTGGTGATGGATATCATGTTAAATTTGAATATGATTCCTATAATGTAATTAATTCTAAATATGAATTAGTATTTTCTTCATCATTGAATGAAAATTTTTATTCTATTAATTAAGATTCTTTATCTTCTCCAAATGCATCATGCTTATGTGTATTTCATAATGAATCTTGGCTCTAGCATAAGAGACTAGGAAACTATAATGTTCACTCCCTTAGAAAGCTAACTAGAAAAGGCCTAGTTAATGACTTACCCAAACTGGAGTTTCCACATGAAAAAGTATGTAACCCTTGTCAAAAGGGAAAACAACACAAAATCTCGTTCAAAACAATGAATGAATTTTATACTTCTAAACCTCTCGAATTTGTTCACATGGAATTGTTTGGACCATCTAGAGTTTATAGTTTAAATGGGAAGAACTATGTTTAAGTTCTGGTAGATGATTTCTCTAGATATACCTAGACCTTCTTCATGGCTCAAAAAAGTGAATCCTGCTCTTATTTTACTATGTATGGAATGCCTATAGAAAATCATAGTGGCCTTAAAATTAAATCTTTAAGAAGTGATCATGTTCATGAGTTTCAAAATCCAGAGTTTGAATCCTTTTTCTCACAAAATGGTTATATTCACGATTTTCTCTTCCCCAAGAAAACCTCAGCAGAATGGTGTTTTAGAATGAAGAAATAAAAATCTACATGAAATTTCTAGAACAATGCTTAGTGAATATGAATTACCTATTTAATTTTTGGGGGTTAATATAGCATGCTACATAATTAATGGAGTCTTGATTAGAACAATTCTCAAAAAGACCCCGTATGAACTCAGGAACAATAGGATGCGCAAGGTTAATTACATTAGAGTTTTTTTGTCACAAAGTCTTTATTCTCAACAATAATGATAATATTGACTAATTTTCATCCAAAAGTGATGAAGGAATTTTCATAGGTTACTCAATATTAAGTAAAGCTTATAGAGTATTCAATAAGAGAACTAAATGTGTGGAAGAATATGTTCATATCATGTTTCATAAATCATATCCACATGAGCCTAGAACCATCCTAGAAAATCTCGAGGATGATGTATCAAATATGAACATCAATTCAAAATCCTAAAATTCCTCTGTGAATGAATTTTTGAAAAATTCCAATTCTGGAAATTCCCTACAATCGATTCATAATGAACTTGAATCTATTTATGAACATGAAATCACTAGTCCATGTTTTTCTATAAAGGTTAGAATCCTTAAAAAACATCCCTTAGATGATGTTTTAGGAGACTTAGAGAAAATAACACAAACTAGATCTTCTATATGAATTCAGGTTGAACATCAAGCCTTCTTGTCACAACATGAACCTAAAAACATTGATGATTCCATTAATGATGAATTTTGGGTAATGGCTATGCAAGAAGCACTTAATCAGTTTGAATGAAACAATGTTTAAAAAATTGATGGAATACCCAAGGACACATTCATCATAGGCACTAAATGGGTGTTTAGAAATAAGGTAGATGAAGCTAGAAAAATGTTATGAACAAGGATAGATTAGTTTCCCAAGGATATAGTCAAGAAGAAGGAATTGACTATGAGGATACCTTTTCTCTAGTATCCAGACTTGAAGCCATCAGAATCCTACTTTCCTATGCTGCACATCTGAATTTCAAACTATATCAAATGGATGTTAAAAGTGCATTCTTAGATGGGTATATAGCTGAGGATGTCTTTGTTGAACATCCCCTAGATTTACAAATCCTCATTTTCCTAATCATATTTTCAAACTATCAAAAGATTTATATGGTTTAAAGAAATCTCCAAGAGCTTGGTATGACATATTGAGTACTTTCCTAATTTTTGAAGGTTTTACAAAAGGAATAGCTGATCCTACCCTCTTTACAAAATGAATATCTAATGATGTTTTAGTTATTCAGATCTATGTAGATGATATTATTTTGGGATCTTCAAAAAATTCATAGTGTATTGATTTTTCAAAAATGACGCAAAACGAATTTGAAATGAGTTTAATGGGTGAACTAAAATTCTTTCTTGGATTTAAAATCATTCAAAAATAATGATGGAATTGTTTTAACTCGAAGTAAATACACTATAGATCTTCTAAAGAATTTTGGATTGGATAGTACTAAAAGTAGTGACACTCCGATGAGTACCACCTGTAAGTTGGATCTTGATGAAGATGGAAAATCTGTTGACCAAACCACTTATAGGGGAATGAGTGGAAGTTTAATATACTGAACTGCTAGCCGTTCAGACATTATGTTTAGTGTGTGCATGTGTGCTCGTTTTCAAGAAAATTGTAATGAATCTTATTTTAATGCTATAAAGAGAATTTTCATATACCTCAAGCAGACACCCAATCTAGGACTGTTCTATCGTAAAGGACAAACATTTGAAATAGTTAGTTATTCTGATGCTGACTTCAGTGGCTATAAGATAGATAGAAAGAGAAACTCTGGAACATGTCACCTTTTAAGCAAGTCACTAGTTTAATGGTGTAGTAAGAAAAAAAAATTGGTTGCATTATCTACTGCAAAAGCTGAATACATAGCTGCAGGAAGTTTTTGTGGAAAATTTTTTTGGATGAAACACACATTACTAGATAAGGGATATCAATTCAGGCATTTACCAAAAAATTGTGACAACATAAGTGCTATTAACATCTCAAAAAATCATGTTTCACATTCTAGGACAAGTCATATTGATGTAAGACATCACTTTTTGAGAGATCATTATCAAAAAGGTGATATCACCTTGGAATTCATTGGTACTGAATATCAACTTGCTGATATATTCACTAAAACATTATATTCTTAGAGAATAGACTACATCGAACAAGATCTTGCCATGATAAATCTCAAATAGATATCTTACTTGTCTTATTTTTTGACCTTTTACTATGTTATACTTTACTGTTTCATGTTTACGGTTTCCCAGTTGCTGTCTCTTATGTTTACAGTCTCACCATTAGAACTTTGTACTTACAGTCTAAAATTTACTGTCTCACCATAACATGCACTGAAAAGTTCACTCACTATCTCACCATGATGACCACTCACTGTCTCACCGTAATGACCACTCATGGTCTCACTATAAAAATTCATTATGTTTTTCTTTAAACCCAAATCACGTTAATTATTATTTCACTTTTTTAGTTTCCTGCGTTTTTATTTTTGTGATGTTTGGAATTCCAAAATGATAAAACAAAAAGTTTCACTCTATCCTTCTCCTGTTCACTCGTTTCGAACCCTTTCAAACTTGTAACCCTCTCCCTCTCTTTTAAGGACCTTTAGTGGATTCCATGAATGAAATTTCTGTCATCATCCACACCTGAGAAGCGCAACCAGAAGAAGAAGAATATTTCTCCTATGATGACACCCGAAGGACCCTTAAATTAGAATATGGTAAATCACAGTGTTGTACCTGAGAAAGAAATCTTCCCCGAATGGATTAGGTCTAGAAAATATCTAGTCTTGAAAGTGTTATAAGAACAAGGGGGGTTAGAGTGGTTATCAAGGGAGAATAGACCCATCTATCCTAGGTTAGTGGCTCAGTACTACCAGTACGTACTATTCCCTTATGATTCTGGAGAAAGTTATGTTGTGAGGAGCTGGGTTAATGGCCAAAGATGCTCCTTCTCTTCGAGGTTATGGGCTACATACCTCAGGATACCACATGAAGGTATTTTTTAAGATTATCAGAGAGGACCTCCACTTTCAACCGATTTCTTTGATCTCGAAGATGCTCTGAAAACCCTAACCGGATGTGGAACCAAAATAAGGGCCATCGCTGCTGAACTAGATGGAGAAACAAGGATTCAATTTAATTTTATTCAAAATATGGTTAGTCTAAGAAAAGGTGATTTTGCTGTGTTAAAAAATTAAGATGTGTTTTTGATTCATCTTATGAAAAATGGACATAATATCAACCTATGTAAGTACATCACTCACCATATATATGAATTTATCAAAGTTACATCCATGTCCACTTCTTTGTTCTACTTTCGGCTGATATCACCCATGATTTCTGCAAAAGGTGTGGTTAGACCTAATGAAGAAGTGATTATGGACTGTGAGTACTGTCTCTCTAAAGCCACCATCAAGAGAATGAAGATAAACTGGAATCCTTGGAAAAAGGAATGGGTGGAAGATAAAGATAAGGTTTATAAGAAGTTTAATCCTGTGGATTCTCCATCAAGGCCGAAAGACATTTCTGATCCTAGTTTGGAAACCGATGAACTTCTTGAGTATTCAGAAGAAGAGGAAGAAGATGCTGAAATACCATATAGGGAAGCAGTTATTGTTGAGGAAGAAAGGACTATTGTTCCTCATGCTGTTCTTGAAGAAGAAGTTCATGCCCCTAGAGATGATGTCAATCTGGAAATCCAACCCAAGGATGAAAAAGAATTAGTTGTGACAGAATCTGAGAAGCAAGACGTGGAAGAGCCTACAGTAGAAGAACTCTCTGTTTTTCAAGAATAATATCTATAATAACTCCCTGTTGTGCAAGAAGCGAATCTGGAGGAACTCCCTTTGGAACAATATCTTCCTGAAACCATACCCTCTGCTGAAGAAAGGATGGAGCTGGACTTTCAGCTGGTTAGATAAGAAATGAATGAGGAACTTAGATCTGAGATTGTGGATTTATACCAAGATCCTAAGCCTCTCAGTCCTGAGAAGGAAGCACCTGTTAAGGGGGATAAAACCCCAAATCTTGAGTATGATAAAGCCTCACATCCAACTGAGTCAAGTCCAGTGGACACTCAGTAAATATTTCCTGGTTTCTATGATGTGAATGAGTCTCAGCAGGTTAATGCAACCGGGCTTGATCTTTCTTCCCTATATCAGTTGAAATAATTCACAAACTTTTCACCTGAGAAGGAACCTGAACCTGAACTTGAACCTGACCTTGTTCCAATTCCTACACCTGAACCTTTATCTGAACAGACATCCTTTGTCAGTAAGGATTATCTAAAGGAATTTAGAGATACTCTCTTATCTGGCATTGAGAAACTTATGAACACCCAACCTCATCCAGTGACAAATTTAAGTGAGAGAGATTACACACTATTATTGGAAAATATTATTAGGAAAATACAACCTAAGATGATTAATGAGATTCAAGATGTACGAGTTGAAAATAAGCTACTCAGTAATGAAGTCACAACCCTGAGAAGCATGGTTGAAGACATGCAGAAAAAGCTACATTCGAGGTCAGAGCCTGCTGTTGATCCTATAGCACCCACTATTTCTCAAATCCCTTGAGATTTTCTATCTCGTATTAAGCCTTATCTAGCATCCATCGATGAAAATATTGAATAAAGGCACAAATAGATGTTGAAGGAGATTGGAGATCTTTTGGTGAACCGTAATAAACTCACTGATGAGTACACTGGTTGTCTTAAAAAGGTACTAATTCAACTCAAATTCTGACAACATCCATAAATGCTTCTAATACCTCTGGTAAATCCTCTACACCTTCCTTGGATAGTACCTTTATCAGATCTATAGTCAAATAAGAACTTCATTATGTTTTCAGTGTCTTTAATGTGGTTTCGTTATCTGAAGTCGTCTGGAATAGTGATAGAGTTCTTGACCTTCTACAAATTCACTCCAAGATTGAAAATGATGCCCATCAGGATATTTCTAAGAAAGTAGATTTCTATTTCAACCGAATTTTCTCCAAGATTTATATAACCAACCACTTTAAATACCTTGTAGAGAAACCGCGACTTCCTCCTGTGACTCAAGCCTTCAAAACCCAAGTCTATAAGCTAACCGAGTTTACCCGATTGTTGAACAAGATTATGGAAAACAAATAAGACATTGAAAAAGCCATGCAGTATGGTGGAGAGATTATTGCATAATTAATCAAACACTTCAGAACTTATCTTCATGTCTAGAGTACAGAAATTGTTGCTCCAACGACTGAACCTCCCAGACCTGGGCTACCTACCTTCACCTCTACCTTAGCTCAACTACCATGTTTGTTGGCCAAGCTCTCAGTCAGATCAGGCCTGCGATTCTTTTTCAGCATCTGCATAGATCTTCTACTACACCTACCTTGGATCCCTCAGTCTTTCAAGGTCTCCCTTTACCCTCTTAATCTTCCTTGTCTCTACCTTCTTCTACATTAACCACTACACCCATGGCTTCCTCTTATGCTCTAGATAACGTTAAAGTGAATTCTAGTCACTAAAGAAGACCAGTGCTTACTCCTTTTTTATGGGAATGCCATTATTTTTGTACTTCTCCTTTATTTTGTACTCAACTATGTTTACTCTTAATGCAATGTGCATTATTTTCCCTCTATTCTTTCAACTTCTTGATAAACCCAAAAGGGGGAGAAGTTTCAATATTCCATTTTCTATATAGTTGCATCCAATTTACACTTTAACCGTACATGATTTGTGATCATCAAAAAGGGGGATATTGTTGGACCCCTCAGGTATAAATCATGTTTTAATGATCAAAAATCTTATTTAACCAATTAAACTCCAATAAATTATATCCAATCATGTGTATTTATGTTTCAAATTTTTTCATGCTTTAAAATGGTTAAGCTCAATCCATTTCATGAATATCACTGTTTATGTCTGAAAAGAGTTATTTGTCTAAGAATGAAACCGTAAACCAGACACCGTAAGCAAGACACCGTAAGCAAGACACTGTGAAGCCAGACACCATGAAGCCAGGCACCGTAAACCAGACACCGTGAAGCAAGACACTATGAAGAAAGACACCGTAAACCAAACACCATGAAGCTAGACACTGTGAAGCAAGACAACGTAAACCTGACACCATGAAGAAAGGCACCGTGAAAGAAGACACCATAAACAAGACACCTTGAAGCAAGACACCATGAACAAGACACTGTAAATGAGACACCATGACACTCAGACACCGTGATCAGTCTAGACACTATTTCAAGGAGACACCATTTACATACCTTACTATGACACCATTTCATAAATTATTTTGTCTTCTTTCATTTTAATCTTTAACGATCATATTTGATGCATTTAATGCACTAACATAATGAATATTTTTTTGTAGACATAGTACGAGGTACGAGGTGTAGAACACATGGAACCTGTCGGCTAAAACTCATGCATTCGAAGATAAAGAGCAAAGTGTGCCCAACAACAATAGAGAGTGATACTGAACGAAAACCAAACCCGTGAGCATGAACTTGAAGAACATATTGCACGATCTTCAAAGGGAAGCATTGTCACATGCTTCCAATCTGAATCTACAATAGAACATAAGAAGTACAGTAGATTCTAGCGAAAATCTTTTCATTATCCAAACTCACGAAGAACACCAGCTGAAATGCGACACTCTGTTTTTCACAAAAATTTCAATGAAGGACTCAAAGATTAATCTGATTCAATCCAATGAAGTCTATAGATGCATTGACATCACACAAGAGCATTCTAACCTCATCTCTATATTCATTCTCGACTACGATCATCTTTTTTTACATACATTATGAGCAGTGTGTGCCCCTTTCTGTTTTGACACACTCTGAATGATAAGTTGAAATGGAGGATACTAAAATCCATACACCAAACTCTTTATACTTTTTTTACCCACAAAAACTCTGTAAGAGGTCCCTGTGTGGCCTGTCTATTATTTTTGTTTACCCTTGAAAACATTGGAAGAGGTCCATGTGTGACCAGGAACGTCTGTGTACTGTTGTTAACCCCGATCAAGGGTGTGGATAAAATTTTATTTATATAAACTACATGGTGGAAGGTGATCACCAAGTGGAGTGGATTAGGTCTCGGCTTGAGACTACACCACTTGTTTCATATCCACTGTGCTGTTTAAATTTAGTATCCTCTGTTTTACTACTTCATTACATAATCTAGAAATCAAGAATTTCACTTTGATAGTTAGTAATGGAAAGAAGTTATAACTAGATTTCTTAGTAGGATAACTTCATAAGTAATATTAATAATACAAACTAAGATTAATGAGAATTAATCAATCTTCTAAGAAGCTGTTTAAAAAGTCAAACTCTTATAATAGTATAACCTTGATTAACTGGGCTGTATCTATTTTTGGGGAAACTATTTCTTTTGAAAATAATATTCTTTTAATATAAATCTAAATACTTAATCTATTCACCCCGACCCACTTGTATAAAATACTCTGAACAACAGTATTTATAACACTGCATAACATTTGGAGATAAGAAATGAAATTTACTGTTAATGGAGACGGTAAGCTGTATGTACACATGAATGATACTTTGATTTCTATTTCATATTTTAATGGAATGAAAATTAGTGATACCTAGTTATATTATAATTCCAGTATAATTTCCTATATAATTTCAATAACTCCATTCTTTATATGTCCTATATATGGTAAGAACGATTCTTATCACTTTGAGGGGGCGGTAGTCCGCACTTCCTCAAATTAAATTATTGTGTTTAATCATAATGGAAATCATAAAGGTATGCTGTAAATTTAAAATATAGAAGAAAAAAAAAGATAAAAAAATTTATATCATATATAAATATAGTTTCATCATAATGGTCACCATAATAGGTGGTAAGAGATAATTGAACAATCATCGTTTCGTGAGGCGTTAGTTTTCCATCCATAGAAACAGTATGTTCTTTACCCATTAGATGTAGGTGTGTGTAAGTGTAGTTCATATAATGCTCATAACAACACCCTAGTATATAGGGGATACTGGTGTTGTTATAAAACAAAGGAATGGAAATATTTTTGGGGTTGTAGAAGTAAAATAAATGAAATTAATTTAAGAGAAACTGTTAGCTTTAATTTGGGTAACTCCCTTTTCTTTGAACCAAAAAGACTCCTTGAAGAGCCTTTTTCATGAGGTAAGGATTCTAGTAGGAAGAGAGGTATATTTAGAGCTTATTTGGGCAGGTTTTGGATGATCCAAGGGGCTTGATAGGTGCGAGGAATTGGTTATAAGTGAGGGATTTTTATTAGGTGTAGGATAGGTTCTTTAGAAACATGTGAATTTTTTTTATTATATAATGATTTTCGGTTTCTAAAGGTCAAAAACTCATTACATTTGAAGTTAAGATGACTCATGGTAGAAATAAATTCATGCATTAAGAATTGGACAGGTTTTTGATATCAGTTTAATAATTATAATCTTATTTATTTAAATCATATATTATTTAGGTTAATACTAAATCATTTTTGTGTCATAAATAATTTTATTTATTTCATGTCTAGAAATTATAAAAAAACCACGATGTAGGAAATATTTTCATATTTCCAAATAATATTTATATTTTAAAAGATAACTTATATAACCCCATGTAAAAAATAATTTATAAAAATCTATTTATTTATTTTATTTTTGTCTTAACTTTAAGTTACTTAAAATAAAGTGTCATTATCACTCTTAAGTGGCTCCATGAGGTCCCAAAATATACCCAAAGATTCCCATGGTCAGTCATGAATCATACAGTAAGTTTAGGACAAATGTTAAGGTAATTTTGTATTATTATAATATTTTTTTACTTTGAATTACCCTATTTACCTTTAACCTCGGTAAATAAAAGTCTGAAGTTACTATTCACCAAAAATTATTTTTATCTTATTGAACCAAATTTTACTTAATAATAATAGCCATTTATGTCGGATTTTTGAAATTCAATTTATATAAGTGTTAAAATTTAATTTAAATGAAAAATTCTGTTTTTTAATTACTACTAAGTGGTTTCAATATTCATCAAAAATCGATGTTTCTTAGAAAAATACCAAAAATTCAGCCGAAGATATATTTGATATTCTAAATTCAAAAAATGATGTCTATTTTACAAAATTAGAAACATATAAGTTTCATTAATTAATTGATAATTAATTCCCATTTTCAAAACAAATACCGTGTTTTTAAAAAACAATATCTATCAAAATATTGAGAATTGTTTATGTCCAATTTCAAAGTGAAATTAATTATAATGATCTAAATTGTATTAAATGATAAAAATATAATCTAATTATACTTAAAACCCATTCTAATTCTTAATTTAACAGTATAAATTATTTTTATTAAGAATTTTGTTTTTATTAAAATTTAGTATTTTTATCGATTCACCAAAATATGAAAGTTATCATAAAATACAAAAAATTTATCAAAACTAAATTTTTATGTCCTGATTCTATAGAATAAGTTTATTTTGTTAAATTGAATATATAAAAGTCTCAAATATTGGATTTAAAAAAGTTTCACCATTAAAAGGCGGTATAATTTCATTTTCCAAAAAATACTTCCTTTATCTGATAAAATTTAATTTGTTCTTAAAATATGTCTTAGAAACTCATAATATGGATTCTAAAATTATAAGAATTATAAGAAGTTCAAAATTCAGTTAATACTATTCATAATCGCTTTTGAACAGCTAGTTTGGTATGTCGTGGTGCGCTTGAACTCAGTGTTGCGTGTAGTCAATGTTATTGAATTATATTGAAGAAATAATGTAGTATGAAATATTGGGGGGTTAAATACTACACTCCTTCAATAAATTACATCCTCATAATGTTAAATTGTTCTTCGAAAGTAATAATTTGAAAAAATAAAATACCTTTGTGGGAAAACCCACCTTGGAAATTGGTTTAATAAAATTTAGTCTTAATAAGTGAAAAAATATATATATATATACTTGAAAAGTAGAGCTTCATCGTTTAAATCATTCCTACAAAAAACTAATCATTCACTCCAAAATATTTCAAATAAATATTCAATTTATCCTAATCGTATAGGGTTCCAAAAATAATGAATTTATAATTCACCTATCTGACCATTTAAAAAATAAACTACATTATACAATCCAGGACATCATGTAGGCTAGTGGTCAGTGATTCACACTTGTCGCCCTTCGGTTGCGGGTTCAAGTCGCACAGCCTTTCCGAATGCGGCTGGTTGGCACCTAACCTATGGGTTTTCCTTTTTATTATAATCCAAAAAAACCTTAACAATAATATCTAATTTCAAACATAATCCATTATAAACTTTAGAGTTATTTAACATACTTCTATCCAAACTCACAGACCAAAATTTATAAGGATGTTAAATACAATGAAGATCCTTTTTCCACGTAATAACATGTGAACACCATCATCATGTATTCTTTTAAAACATGGTAAAACCCTAAATTACCATAAAAACTTATTGATTAAATTCATGCTTCATAATTATTTATAGAATAATTGATATACTACTTATATCCAAAAAATTTGAATATTCCAACCATGATGAAATAAACAAACTATTAATCAGTTATAAGGAAGTTAAGAATATCCAATATAATTTATCCAAATCAACCATTTCTTCTTCCGAAATCACAACCTCATTTTCAGGACCATATTAAGGATTACATTTCCTTCAACCATGTATTTTAAAAAAATTGTATCTTACTATTAAGTCACTTTTCATTGAATTGTATAATCTCAAATCATCAATAAAATAGTAATGCAGTACAATCCGTATTTATCACCATAATCCATATAACTAGTATATTATTGATACAACACTTGAATGAAATAATTTTATTATAACAACATAAGAACACTAGTCATTTCTCTTCCTCTGAGGTAGTATCATAACTTGATTATTATCCAATAGAATCATTTTCAGTTTACTCTGATGACTGGGACATTGATTCACGTAGTGTCCCAACTCCATTCAAGTGAATAATTTTACATTGGAATCTGTTTTATAACCCTTTAAATCACGTACATGGGGTCCTTTTTCTCCATACTTCTAACACACTCCCATTCCCTTCAATAATTTACCACGGTGATTCTTTCCATAGTTATCACATATGGGAAAATCATTCTTTCCCCTCTTTTCGTTATCCATCTTTCTTTCTTCCATCCTTTTCCTCTCTAACGTACATTCAAATCCATAGGAATAAGAAAATTCTTTACATATATTATTGAACCAAGATACTATTTCTTCATATGATGTGAATATATGGGAGATTATTTCCCTTTTAAATGTTGTCTTAGTACCATGAACGATATGACCCTTCTTAATCTTTCGATCATGCGTATTGCTAGAGTTCTCATTCCTTGTGCTGGGTGATATTTCTATACATTGGCATACACTAGGCCAGTTTATAAATTACAATGAATAATTCCAAACTTGTAAAATACCTAACTTAAAATGAACAGTTTATGGATATAACCCATAATCATAAAAATATTTTTTTGAGGAGGTATATAATCCTAAATCCTGTATAGTGATTTGTAAAGAAAATGAGAATTATCCTAAGCATATCCCTTGGGAGCATCATAACCAAGAGTGCAGAAAGACCTATTTTCGTGCACCCGTTCATGTTTGAGTCTAGCTCAAAGCAGTGTTTTCTGGTCATACCCCTAGGTACATTTGTGCCAGAGCCGCCTCTACCTGCTCCGATCCAGATAGGGATTTATTTTATTGGAAAGATCACAAAATCTCTACGTTACCAAAACTCTAGGAAGTTCTTATATACTAATCAACAAATTCTATCTTTGCGTAATGTGATATAATTAGTGTTTTTCTAAATTTAGTTTCTAAGGTTATTGCTGAACTTTCTCTGATGCCAACTGTAATTATGCACCCCAGTTATGGGATTCCGTGCATTATTTTCGTATATTGGCTTGATTACAAGGAATCAAGTCCTAAAAAACCGAACATTTTTGTAGTCTTTGAAAATAGATTACATACATGAACATGACATTACACTTTCTAACATACAAAAAAAAATAGTCCATTGAGAATTCCACCGTTCCCTTAGATTAACCATGCATCTCAAACATAAAACACTTCTCGGGATCCTTGGAAAATAAAACATATGAAATTGGAGAACTCAAATGCTCAGTAAGGGTAAATAATTTAGCAGAAGCTATATAATTTTGTGGCAAGATGCATAAATAAAACAAATGCCTTTTAAGCATAATCATGAACATAATATGACAAAAATAATTCAAAAATTACCATATAAACATGCACATGGATATTCTACTAGTCGAATAATCACATGTAATAACTAATATAAAAATGAGGGAACGTATAGTACCAGACATTAATTTCTATGTCAAGGCCTCATGCTAAAACCTAGGGGCTAACATTAACAAGACCCCAACCCGGAGAGCTTCTCTAACCGGAATCCATCATGAAGAGCCTCTGTAACCGGACTCCAACCGAGAGAGCCTATGTAACCGGACTCTAACCCGGGGGGGTCTACTGTAACTGAACCCAAACTCGGAGGGTGTACTTATACCGGTCCCTAACCCAGAATATACTAGTCCCATACATTCATCTTAAGAAAAGGATGAAATATAACATAAACATTCATACTAATACTAGCATACGAAATGTCAATACTTTAACCATAAACCATGAATTGTATAAAAATAACTAATCCACAGTCAAACATACTACAAAAACTTAAATATAATATAGAAGTTTTGTATCATAATAAATCAACTTCAAACATGTGTTAAATTTATCAAGGGTGTGCACATAGATGAAATCAAAACTATTTGAGAGAAATATCACTTTCCATTTTGAAATCATTGACGATTTACATAATTATAAAGAAAAATTTTATTTTAAAAATATTATTATAATATTTTAAGAGAATATTCAATGATGCTATAATGGCGTAAAATAGCTGCACCCGCAGTATATGTTAAAAAAACATTCTTACCTTAATATTGTCGAAAAGGTCATAAAGCACCTTGTTTGGAAAACGACTAAAATATTCCTTCATAAACATCTTATAAAAAGTCAAAAAATGGTATAAATTACATTTATCCCATATTATAGAAAATACCAAAAATGTTTTGAAATAAATTTATAAGAAAACAAGGATGTGGATGATAAAGAGGTCCCATAGATACTCACGTAAAAACAACCTCGGATAATAAATAGATTGTGAAATTAACCATTACCACGTTGTAATCAATCAAGTCTTGTGACACAAAGATAATAACCACCAAATAATTCACAAGCATACCATGAATATAAATTTAATCACGATAATATATATCAAATTTCAGTAAAAAATACACCACATGTAATAAGTGGAAAACCACTTAAATCTCACGAAATTAAAAGTGAGATAAGTATCCCATTACCTCGTGTCTGACGAGACATGTTTGTTCCTTGTTCTTCAAGAATAATAAACTTAAGTTGATTTATACTTGATTAATAACCCTTTTCATGTTTATTATTCATTTTATATCACTTATTACCATGTTATAAACAATATGTAATCATTAGTGCTAATAATGGTCGTTTTTCGATATTTGGTACTTGAGTCAAAAATGAACACCTTATAATTACATGTTGTCCATGTGGTCAATAGTCCATTATCTCTAAAATTATATTCATGAATTAGATATCATATATATAATATATATCCATTATTTATAAATATATATATTTATAATAGAACATAACATTTGGAGATTAGAAATGAGATGCACCATTCATGGAGACGGTAAGTCGTACGTACACATGAACTCTACTTTCATTTATATTTCGTAATTTAATTGAATGAAAACATAGTGATAAATTGTTATATTATAATTCCATTATAATATCATATATAATTTCAATATCTCCATCCTTTATATCTCCCATTTATTGTATGAACAACTCATATCACTTTGAGGGGGTGGTAGTCCGCATTTCCTCAAATTAAATTATCGTGTTTACAAAAAACGGAAATCATAACGGTATTCCATAAATGAAAAATACAGAAGCATAATGAAAACATAAAAATAATATATATCATATATATGTATAGTTTCGTCATAATGGCCACCATAAGTGGTGGTAGGAGATGATTGAACAATCATCATTTCACGAGGCGTTAGTTTTCCATCCATAGAAACAACATGTTCTTCACCCATCATATGGAGGTGTGTGTAAGTGTAGTTCTAATAATTTTCATAAAAAAATACTAGTATATTGAGGATACTATTTTTGTTATAAAATAAAGGAATGAAAATAATTTAGGGGATGGAGAAGTAAAATAAACTAAAATAATTTAAGAGTAACTCTTACCTTTAATACAGGTAACTCCCTTTAGTTAGAACCAAAAGGAGTTGTTGAAGTGCCTTATTCCTAATGTAATGCTTCTAGGAGAAAGATAGGTATATTGAGAGCTTATTTGAGAAGGGTTTAGATGAGAAAATGGGCTTTAGAGGTGTGAGGAATGATACATAAGTGAGGGATTTTCATAAGGGGGAGGGGTTCTTTAAGAATGTGTGAATGTGTTTTTGAATTATATAATGATTTTCGGTTTCTAAAGGTAAAAACTAATTAGGGTTGAAAATAAGATGACTCAGGGTCAAAATAAATTCATCCAATAATAATTGGACATGTTTTGGTTGTAATTTTAATATTTATAATCTTATTTATTTAAATCATTTAATAAATATGTAAAAGTAAAAATAACACAAACATGTATTGTTTTACTAAAACATTTTTTTACATAGGGTTATACAAGTCAGATTTTTGACTATAAATATTGATTGGAAATATAAAAATATTTCCTACATTATTGTATTTTTTCTATAATTTTTAGACATTAAATAAATTATATTATATATGAAATCATGATGATGCAGTGATTACCTCATTATTTAACGTTTAAAAAAATGAAATGATAATGTAAAACCTATGAACTAATCTTGTCCAAAACCGTTTTTATGGGTATATTTCAAACCCGTATTACCTTATCCTCAAAATATATCAATGTGGGACCTTTGAAATCCGAAACACATTCTATAATAAAGTATTATTTCTTTTCTTTCCAAGAGTGCCCCTCCTCTCCTCTTATAAAAGGCCCCCACCTCTACAACCTTACACACACCTCTCAAGCCTTTGTCTCGGCCAACCCCTGCCCATGCTGTCTCTCCACAACCCTCTCTTCATCATTGAAGATTCTATTTGGGCAGAATCCTTTCCATGAAGCCTTTGAGCTCAAATCAAAGAGAGTTACCCGATTTAAAGGTAATGTCTTCCCTTGTGTTCTTTTGTTTTATTTTGCTTCTCCAACCCCCTAAACTCTTTTTATTCCGTTCCTTTTTAACAAAAAAAGTATATTCAATATACTAGGATGTTTTTATGAGATGTATTATAGATACACTTACACACACCTTTGTCTAATGGTTAAATAACATACTATTTATGTGGATGGAGAATTACTACCTCACGAAACGATGATTGTTCAATATTTTTTAACATCTTTTAAGGTGTCCATTATGATGTAACTGCATTTTTTATGTTATTTTTATGATTTTTATGTTTTCCTAATGCTTCTGTATTTTTCTTTTATGGCATACCTTTATGGTTTCCATTATGGGTAAACAAGATAATTTCATTTTAGGAAGTGCGAACTACCGCCCCCTTAAAGTGATTTGATTCGTTAATGCCATATGTGGCACGTATAAAGTATGGATTAAATGTTATTATATATTATATTATTCTGGAATTATAATATAGCCTTATATCATTATGATTTCACTCCATTAAATACGAAATATAAATGAATGTAGCGTTCATGCGTACGTACGACTTACGGTCTCCATGAACGGTGCATTTCATTTATTACCTCTAATTGTTATATACTATTATAAATACATGTATATTCTGGATATATGTGATATATATGACATAAAAATATTTAATATCATTCTGGATATAATTAACCTTTGACCACATAAACAACATGTAATTGTAAGAAGTCAATTTTTGACTTAAGTACCAAATATCGACAAAACGATCTTTGTTAACTTAAATGATTACATAATGGTTATAACATGGAAATAAGTTGTATAAAGGAATAATAAACTTGAAAAATGTTCTTAAGAAAGTATAAATTAACACTAATTTATTATTCATGAGATTAAAGAGCAATCGAGTCACATCGGACACGAGGTAAGGGATCCTACCCCTCTCTTTCTTTTTAAGTACACTCTTTTATGTCATTATTTTTAATATCACCTTTCATATGATTGGGATGTTCTTTTATATTAATCTTACTGTAATTTTTTATGTTCATATGATGAGAGACCCAATTTTCTCTCATCAATACATTTTTCATGTTTTGAGTGGCGCTGTTAGGCTGCTGAATTTTCGTAAGAGATCTAACCTCTCTCTTTCTTTTAAAGTACTTTCCTTTATGTCACTTCTTTTAAGCTCCTCTTTGTAAAGCTGGGGGATGTTCTTTTATATTCCTCATGATTTACATTTTATGTTAATATGATGAGAGACCCTATTTTATCTCATCAATCCATTTTTGGATGTTTTATGTGGCACTGTTAGGCTGCCGAGTTTTCGTAAGGGATTTTCATCTCACTTTTATTCCCATGAGATTTATGCAACATTTTCCACCATTTCCATTTAGTGGTATATATAATGACAAGTATTCTACTCTTTGTGTAATATAATTTATTTTATGAGTGTTCATATCAATATTTTATTGTCCTTCTTTCATGGGGTGTATGTTTCGAAAGATACCCAAATCGGTAAGGGAACCTTTCACCCTCCTCTTTTTAAAAGACTTCTTTTGTTGGGTCTTTTAATTTACATATTGTTATGTTGGGATATGTTCTTCTATATCCTTATTTATGTAAATTTTATTTCCAAGTGATGAGATACCCTTTTTATCTCTCATCAACTCATTTTCTGAATTTTTATGTGACGCCATTAGGCTGTCGAATTTTTGCAAGGGAACTTCTAAACCCAATTTTGATTCTTTGGGATAAACTTGTACTCTTTGAATATTTCATTCTAGGAATATGTGTGAATAACCTATGATTGTTTTACACATAATATCCACTTATATGTGGTGTATTTGTTTGTCACACATAATTATGTAATTGATTTATCCTTAATCCAAGGGTACCGTCTTTGTAAGGGAATCCATCTCAATCTCCTTTTATTGAGCCATATTTTGTTTCATACAAAACGTTCTTTTATAAGATGTATAAACCCCTTTGACTTTTACTATTATTCAAAAGGAATATTTTTATATGAAGTGTTTACTAGATGACAAAAGGGAATGTTTTTTTGTCGTACGTATGCGGCGACAATGACCTTATCCGCCGCCGTGACCATTATTTGAGTTTCGGCTTCCTCTACAAGCCATACCTTTTTTTAAAATGAAAAATAAATACCATGTTTTACTTTTCTTTTATTTTGGAATTGAAAATGGTTATCATTATTTTTTTATATCAATGTGTTGTATTGATATCTTGTGATTGAAAAGTGGAAATGTTATGTTTCCTTTATGCATGTTTTATATGATACGATATTGTTATGGTTCTTGGGAATCATTATGAAGACGGGTGGCTCCGGGATAAACTAAGGGCGGGTGAGCCCGATATAGCTCTCCAATGCATTGGGTAACGCGAAGGGGTTAAACATTAAGGTTTCTCCGAAGAGATTTAGGGAATATAATGTGATGGGTATTCCAAACCTAACCAAGAGGGTTACTCCCTACGTAAGAATGTTATGAATGACTCAAGACACCTTTATGTCTTAAGTTTTCTTTGAGTTATTCATAAATCTTATGATTTCATGAGGTATGAATATGTGCATATGTTTTATGAGTAAAGTATGATTCATTGATTCTTATGTATACATGGACTAATGTTTTCATTCCGTACATTTATATCCCTTACTTAGATTTTTATGCTCATCCCAAGTTTTTGAAATGTTTTTCATAGGTTAAGGGAATAGTACATGATATGATGATAGTGTAAAGGAAGTGTCAAGAAAGAATCCATGTTTTATTTTTAAATATGTTTCCGTTGATGGGAAAAATGAATTCTATCTTTTATGTAACCACTTTGTTTAAATGTGGAATGTAATGCAAGTTTTATGATCTAATTCTCTAAAACTCTAAACCTGAAAAGATCCTCAATGTGTAATCTGGTAATAACTCAAGATTAAGTAAGGTTTAAGGCTGGGGACTTATAACAAATCCGTGGGTATTATGTTAAATAATACGCCACATGCTGGTTTTGAACCCTCAACTCCTCTACATAGACGATGTACTTTACCACTATAATACAAACCCAAAAACATATATATATTATCTTATATATATTTATAATCCATTAGTATAGGTAAAAAACTATTGTAATAGGTTTTCTCGCACTATGTTTTTCCCACCCAAACATAGGGGAACCAATACCTAGGGTTTTTTGGAACCCTGGGGATATCCTTCGAGATTCATTCCTATTCCCTTAGGTTTCCTAAAACTGTGGGTATTGGTGCCCCTACACACGATTTAGGAGAACAATGGGTTTGTGATTTATTCCAAAAGGCTATCGTGATGGTTTAGAAAAACAATAGGTATAGACCCACATATACCAATGGTTTAGTGTAAATAATGGGTGTGGGTTTTCGTGCAGTGCTCCCAGATAATGTTTTCTCTACTTGTTCTTAATCAGGTACCATATTTCCATAGTTTATCCAGAACCATGGGTACTTGTTATAAAATATCACTTATACCAATAGTTCATGAAAATTGTGAGTACAAGAGAGCCTATACCCTCGGTTTGTTTGAAAAAATTGGTATAAGACTATTTTCCATCTGTTTTGTGTATTCTAGTCCCAACTATCACATAATGACAACCATTAATAAGTGTTCCATAACATAAAAAAATCATCATTTAATCGTAGAATAAAATATGGGAAATGAATATGTTTTGTAAACATATCATAATCACATCATCATAGGCCATGAAAAAAAGTAAGTGGCTAATATCATAAAATACTTCCTTATTTAATGATAGATTAATTATCCCAAGGTAAATAAATGTAATTAATGAAATCAATATTAGTGAAAAATTATTCAAACAACGGTTAATTGACCTATGAATAGAAATAGGATTCATAAAGACTTGTTTAAAAAATAATCATAAGTAATCCAATTAAATAAAGTGTATGGCATCAAATAATCGTAGACCTAGTCCAGAATAATAATCCTTAAAGTATATTTATGTTTAGATAAATACATTTAATAGGGAATTTGAAAATTTCTTTGAAAATAGTAAACATATCATTTTATATTGTTATCTTTTACAAAAATTCTTACAATATTGAGAAAATAAATATACATGATAATAATGAGAGAAAATTTTAAAAAAATATTTAATGGAAAAACTATCTTTATAGTGGGACAATATGATAATGTTGTATGTATTAAAAGGGAACATTCTTTTTATAATAAAATAAAATGTGAAAAGTGAGTTGTTTGTAGAACATTTTAAATGATTCATTTTATAAAATAATGAAGAATGTTGAAGATAATAAAAAATATTTTTCTCAAGAACATGCATATATATATAAAAATATATTTAAACTTATATTTATCATTTTGAATAACTTCGATAGGGAAGAAAATGTTCATAATCCAATGTATAAATTGGGAAAACATCTCTTAAAAAAAATTCTCAATAATTTTATGTACCAAATAGACGAAAATGATATTTAAATATGAATATTTCAAGAATAATCATATTGGTTTCAAATAAATGATATTTTTAAATACAAGAATAAAATAATTTCTCATAATGTAAATTTATTATAGATAGTTATGAAATGATATTATATTCTACACTAAACCCAAACAACTTTAGTAAATTTTAAATTATAAAACCATTGAAAGAAATAACTAAAAATTAGTCAAAAAATAATTTCAATGTAAATAAATTCGGGATATAACATATAAAAGGGAAATATATTCACCATATAAATTAAAATATGAACATAACCTAAAACATGTTTCACTAAACCTATATTATGATGACGAACCCTTACAGTTTATGTAATATTTGAATAAAAACCTCATGAAAAAGATAAAATTATATGGATTAATTTTTTTTATAATTTCATTTAAATTTATCATAAGATTCATTCCTTTTTATTATACACACTACCCAAAATAATCAATTTTTAAATACAACATATGTCTCAATGAAATAAAAGTGATATGAGGAACCCCTAACACATGTCCCTTCTTTCTTCAAATGTGAAAAAATATACTTTATAATATATTATATATATATATATATATTATAGAACCATATTTCAAAATTTATTACTCTATATTATTCAATTATAATTTAAAATAACCATTTTATTGACAACAATATTTAAAATGAACATTCAGGTAAAAGATAATATGTTTATCACACATGTTTTGGATCGATGATTTCGATCCTTATACCTTTATCATTTATTAATCATCTAATAACTATTAAATATTTTATAAATATGATATTTATTTATTATTTTCAATTTTATATCCATTCATATTAATACGTGATGAAAAATTAATTACATCACTTCAAGGAGATGGTAGTTTGTCCATACGTATAGGTGATGCTTTAACATTTTGGTGGAATTAATAAAAGAAATGTTCATAATAATTCAAAATTATAGAATGATAATTTTATAATATATATAATATTTATATTTATTAAATTTATACTTACTAACATTCATGTAAATTAGAAATGAAAAATGGATCAGATCACTTAATAGAGGTGGCAGTCCATATATACACGCAAACGACGTTATCATTTTCCAGAATATGGGATAAAGATAAAAAATGACTATATAATTAACATAAAAATATATAAATTTTTAAAATATAATTATTACAATAAGTTAATAATTTTATATATTTATTTTTGTTGGGTTTATAAAGAAATAAACATGAAAAATAACATTAAGAACATATATCTTTTTATCATGTATCCTCCTTTGAAAAGAATGTCATGGATTATTAGGTGGATATTTCTAGAACACCATAACCTCAAGGTCGTAGATAAGAATTTTGTAATGGTATTTGGGTTAATATTGTTCTAGATTAATGGATCTTGTGGTGTGGAGAAGAGAGGAGTGGATGTTACCTTTTATAATCAAGGGGGTGACACTCTTATAAATCCATAAACAATTAGTATCTAATATAGTTGTATTCAAGTATAAATTTAAAAAAATGAACAAAATTATATGGTAAGATATGTTTGGATCTAAATACACACAATGAATAGGATTAAGACATAATTTTAGTATATTTTATATATTAGATTTACATTTTCACGCCTCATTAACCATTTGAAACAATACCCTAATAATGAATTTTTACCTCGATAACTATACATAATGACCACAATTGAAATTGACCACATCAATATATTTAAAAAAATAATCCAAATACAGAAATAATATTATCAAAATAAATTTACCTAAGATCATGAAAACCATTTTAAAATATGGCGTAAAATGCTATGAAAAATGTTTTTACAAAAAGCCTTTTAAGCATAAATCTAAATTTATATTATTAAAAAACTATTAAAAACCATTAAATGTATGTCCATATATTTTATTGAATTTATTTTCTAAATTTTTTTTTAATATATATAATAAATATGGATTTTATAAATTTAGTAGGATTAAATATAATGTACATAATAAAAACATTTTCTAATGAAATATCTTGTTTTACCATTAAAATTATTGATTACCACTTATAACCAATATATAATCAATGTATGAATGATAATTATTTTTTATATATTAAATAAAAATGTGTTTCATCAATTTCATTGTTCATTAGTGATCAAGTAACATAATATATAGACAAAAAAATATATTGAGAAGTTAATATTTTTAAAGAAACGATGTAGGATTAGTATATAAAATTTAGTACTTATTTCCTAAGAAATAATAAAATACTTTTCAATTTTGTAAAATTTATATACATACAATTTATACATTATTTTTTACATATGCGTTTCAGATAATCCAATAGTTTTTTGAAGACAATCACATTTAATAATAATGTTTCAATTGTATATCGTGGTGCATTTAAGCTTGTTGATACATGTAATGAACAATTTCAAACAAGTATAAATTTTTAAATAGAAATATATTATAAACCTTATGGTGTTACCTCTCTATCTAGATGAAATGACACCCATTTTCAGTAGAGGAAGTCAAGGGTTCTATAATTTTGTATAAGCGTGGCATAAATCACTGGTAATAGTCATCCATCCCAAGAAGGCACGACAACTCTATCATAATCTTGGATGGATCCCATGATAGTACAACCTACCTCTTCAATGTGTCCATAACCAATTAATCATATAATATTTCACCTACAAGAAAGTGTACCTTTCTAATATACATCCAATACATTGATAGTTTGATTATAAATGATTCTCATGAAGTACATCTAGGAAAATCCATAAATTCTCTACATGCTTCGCCCTCCATTCAATGTTTATGATAATGTAATTGATAAAAAACCACCAAAAACTATTATTATAAAGACATGATGATTTTTCATGAGTCACACAAACAACACTGGGGATTTCATCATGGAAAAGGTCATAACCATGAACTCATAGTTACAATAGAAATATACAAATGTTTCCTTAGGTATATCATCCTTTATAAATTGAAGTTCATGACATCTGGACCTAAAGTTTGTCATTTATAATACCTTTAAACCTTTTAAATTATCAAATAGTTTATAAATTATTTGTTTTGGCTAACTATTCTTAATGGTTACCTAGTTTAGGTGTGGATAATTCATAGATAAGCTCATTCTTCCCTACACATCCGTGGAAAATTAAATAGGATCTTCATAGAGGGACACATTTTGTTTAATAAATCCATTCCTCTAAAAGTCCTCTAACTAAACTCTTATCGTTTGAATCCCTAGGGGAGAAATTTGATATTCCACCAAAAATATAAAAGCTGTTCTCAGATTAAAATCTATATAGAAGGTAAACTCATATTGAGGATTCGACCTAGGAATTATCATAATGAATACATCAGGGTACTACTCTACCACTCCAACCAAAAAAATATACTGAATTTTTATACAATGATTTATATTACCCAGAAGATGAGAAAATGGTTTCATTATCCTTCACATGAACCTATCATTATTTCAATGAAATTCCTCCCTAATAGTGAAATAAAATATAGTCTAGTATGCTCGGGTCCACTACTCCTATGATAGAAACAATAAACATGTGCATGGATGGAGGATAAAAAAAATTAAAATAATAAAATAATAATCTATCATCAACAATGATAAATTAAAATATTATATAATCCCTTCACTAACCACAACGTTAAACAACTGATAGCATAATGTGATCATAGAATCCACTCTAAAAGGAGCCTTTAGCCATAAGGGTTGGGATTGAGGATCCATTGTATTTTAATGTTCTCAAATAAGATAAATTTATAGAAGTGAATGAACAATGACTATGTTTATCAAAAATAAAAATAAAGTATATATGAAACAGATCATACCTCAAATAATCCCAAGAGCCTTATGGTTATAAGACCCAACATCCTATAACTAACCATGTCTCTACCTAACATCTCATTGATCCAAATATGGGAAACTATGTTGTAGTTTTGGTGTTACCAAATCGTAATGTTGACAACATACTTCAAAATTTATATATATTTGACCATTAATGCCACTCAAATGTTCCACCTACTTGAGAAACTATGTCTTCTTTGGTGTTCCCTAAACTACCTTCCTATATATTGATGAATAGTGGATAAAATATTATCAAGTAACTTTACCACACACATCAAAAAATAACATATCCCCTCCCTCATCTTATTGAAACCTCTTTATAAGCCATGGGCTATAGATCCTTTAGTTTGAAACTGGACATGTTGATGTTTTGAGTGTCTTGCCTGTGAATCCTTATTTCATTCAAATGATATTGTTGTGTTTACTACCCTTTTACAAAAATCAACATATTTATAGTAATACGAATCTACAAAAATGAAATATATCATTAAGGAACATGGAAAATACTAAGAATATGTTTGATTCATGGGAACACAATATCGTCTTGAATATTTAAACATAGACATTACTGGAGTGTTGTATCTCTAAAATACTGATCATTAAAATTGACTAGAGAGTTCACACATGAGGTAGATAAACCATTATTTATACTCAATAACTAGTATAATTACCTTATAAATATTTAGAATCTTATGGGTGTTTACTAATCAATGTTGGGACCAAGTTGAATGAATAAGGATGTAAGTAGACATTTTTTGAGGAGTGTTGTATTTTGTTGTAAAAAGTATAAATTAATTCACATTAAAAAAATTTAACATATTATTATTATTTGATTATCTATATTTCAAAAATATAATATTTTTTTGGAGAACATGTGATGCAAGCCTAATAATGTAATGAAGTAGAAAAGGTGTTTCCAATCGTATATAGGTTTGATTGGAAAGAGGTTTGGTACTACAAGATATGGAAGATACAATAATTTCCTTCATAAATATAACGATGAAAAAGGTCATTGATTAAAAACTATATATGAATATAGTTATGGTTTATGATAAATGAATATTATTGTTGAATAAGTCAGATTATAGTGAAACAAAATATGTGTTCTTACTGATGAAAATATTTTAGGAGGTGCCATTTTTTTTTGTTTGAAAAATTTTTTGTGCTAAAAAACAAGAGTGTTTTTTGGAAAAGGAATCATTTTCTCTAATAACAGTTTATAAAATGCTAAGGGAATTTAACTAACTGCATAAGAGTACATAGAGAAACAAAGTGAAATCTAATAAATGAGGATTCAACATAGCAGCACTATATTGATCTTGAAGCACGCTATATTGACCATGTAGGGAAAATGGTTTTTGATAGTATTAGTATTTTTGGGAGGAATAAAGTTCACATAAAGAACACAATTTTTAGGTGAGAGGCGGGGATTCATTTGTAGAAGGATTCAGCCACCACAAGGAAAGGAAGTCCCTATGTGGACCGTAGAGGGAGAATTGTTCATGAAAAGAGAACAGTCCATGTTGAAGGATGTACCACATTACTATTTTTTGGAAAATTGGATCATTAGGATTTGAAGATTTATTATAAAATATAAATAACACTAATCCCATCATTAAGTACGAGATAATTTATGATGAATAAACTATCAATATCATAATAATTTGGAGACATCCAAAGTAGTTCAGTAAGAAGAATCTCAAGAAGGAGGAAGTAGTTTATGGTAGATTTTTTTTTGCAAAAGAGACAGTTCAGGAGTACCGTTTGTAGATGAATCATGTGGGGATCTATTGCCCAAAAAATTACCGCATAGAAGGATGATACTACTATATTTTGGGTTGGAAAGGGAATAATTGTTTTTAATTGTCAAAATTTTTGAAGTGGATCAAGAAGAACCATAAAATTTTATTGCATCAATTTGTTCTAGAATAAGCACACACACTTTTGGATCATTATCATAATTTTACATGACTGTGATGGAAAATCCTATTCATTTTATTCCACATCAATGGATTTTTATGTAGTTTATTATATGGTAGTGGATTATTTCGAAACTATTCTAAGTATGAATATATTTTTGTTGAGTAGTAAATATTATAAATTTTTGGATCTTGTGGTTGTGTGTTTGAATTGTGCTCAGTAGGGAATGCAATATTTAAAAAGTGGATAAGGTTGTTTCCTATGTAAGAAAATAGAAATAAAAAAGAGATCAGTGATTCACCCCCTCCACCTATATATGATACATGAATCTTCAATTGACAACACCAATCAAAAAGTAGTCAAGAAATAATCCTCTTGAATGAGGCACTCGAACATGATATTTGGAAAAGTCCCCTCATAATGGGTCTACGTCACATTCTCCACCATAATCCTACTGATACCTAAAGAATATTTTTAACATGAACCATCATATTATTAAAAGGGGTTCAAATGAGAAAGATTACTTGGACTACAAACTCCAACAAGTCATTTCTTACATGTGTGTATAGATCAACGCAAACATGTGTGGATCCACTTTTGAAACTCATGAAGAAAATTAAACCTACATACATCATCAAATTATATAAATGGAAGGATATTCTTCCAAAATAGATGTAAACCATCATCTTGTTCTTCCACTATAAAGTATATTCTATACTGAATAGGTGGAATTATCTATCACTTTCTTCTTTAAGTGAAAACCTTTACAAATTTCTGACAAACTGAGGCATCATCCCTAATTTTATACTCCTCATGATCCTTTCACAAAACAATTTATTGTTTTCCATATGTGGGGTTTGAAAAATAATTAAGATTTACCAATGTAAAAATATAATATCATGGAATCGTACTCAAGAAAGACACGGAAAACACAACACATTCTTATATGATTCATGTACAATTATTTTTAATGAAAAGAGTACCTTAGTGTACCGAATAAACCAAGAGGTTGTCAATGTTCTTGTGAATGGATAAATCAACATCCTACCATCACTAGGGTCCCATGACCTAGAGATAATCTTTGGTAACTTAAACATCATTTCTTGAAATCCCATACCAATCCTCAAAACTAAAATATTTTTATACTCAATGATTAGTTATTATAGGATGTAATAAAATATTAACATTCCCCAACCCGTCATGGTCTACCTTGGTGTCGAAAATCGTAGTGTGCAAACCCTAGACAAAATCCTATTGGAAAGGTACTATTGATGAGAACATAGAAGATATATCATGTATATGGGAGGCATAACCCAATCGCACCTATACATTTGTAGTCATATCTCCATATTCATAAGAGTAATACATAACTTGAAAAATTTAATCAAAAAATGATTGTTTTTCCTCTAATATTTCACATCCAATTTTGATAATATATAGTCACGTAAAGGGAAGAAAATGGAAGCCAAAACTAGTAAAAGGTATTTTTACCAAAATGAAGGACACAATTTCATCACATAACCACCAGTCTGATTGAAGACCTATAAAAATAGCCACCATGTTCGACTAAGAACCACCCAAACCAAATCCCCTAGATATTCATAAACAATTGTGTCATATTGATAATTAATGACTAGTCTGGGAATTTACCTTATAGTGATGAGTACATACATACTAATTATGGTAACCAAAACATCAAGTTAATAAAGAATACAAAGAAACAGATGTTTCAAACACATAAATAAGAGGGAATAGTAATGTAGAATCCCGTTATTCTCAAAAACATTATACTAAAGTCTATATGTGTAATCTAAAATTATCAAATATCCAAATAAAATATAAATTCCAAGATTCCCATCTAGAAGCCTCAAGAAAACTATGTTTTTATTCCCTTAGTTGATGTTAGAGGATTCCTACCACATAAATAAGAGTGAAATAAAAACTATATTGATGTATCCCTATCTAATAAGGGCACCAATGAGCGGTGAAATATTGACACTATAGATAGGGGATACCATCCTCATAATTTAAGGTAAATAATCACATTATATAGTTTTGAGGGGTTAAGAATCCCAGTTCAATATGTTCATGGTTTAAATACCAACTCCCAAGGTTGATCTAAATCCTAATGAGAGGAATACCAACACTACGTTGAAAAAAGAGGTGGATTTCCATAATAGACAAAAAAAATTATTAGATAAGGGGAAGTACATATTTTGATCAATGGGTATATGCCATTTTATCACAACTGGGCCACCTAGTCATGTTATTTCAACTGAAATGGTGTGTATTAACATAACAATAATGTTTCTAGGAAGCTTCAGAAGGAGTACCATGTTTATTGATTTAAATAGCATGTACTTCATTTTCTTGAGTTAGTTACCTCAAATGGTAAGCATGATGTGGCTCAAAACACACAACTTTTGGGGATAAATGGTTCCCTTGGATTTTAAATCTTATACATGTCGATATGGATATTTTTGAATCACATGGTGTATAAATCAGTCCCATGTCAATGTGATATTTTACTCAAATATAAATCCTTAGTTTTTCATTAGACAGTCTACACGAGGCACATTCTTACAAACTACATTTCATGTAGCACGAAATTTCTAGACAATTCATTTTATTGAAATATCTTGTAACTCCTCACCAACACTATCAATAACACTGAGGATTTTACCATAAAATAATGAATTTTTTTGTTCATCATAAATTCCTTTCAATAATAGTATTTGTTGACATCCTTTACTGGGAAATTAAATCGTCGCCACCATTGATTAATGTATAATCATCTAGATTCTTTTGTATAAAAAGTGTTCATTCTAGATTCATCCTAAAATTTTCATCACCATCATCTAGAATCAATAATACCACAATCAAAACTAAATAAACCAAAATAATAATGAATGAAACTAAATATTGATCCCACTATGAAATAATCCCTAGAATCTGGTCAACCCACAAGTTTAAATGAATTATGGTGATTAACGTGCACATTAATAGGGGATAAATCCATAAAACATCAAATATGGGAACCATTAGTGGACATTTTTATATTATAAAATAGTAATTAAAGTAAATCAAGTATATATGATTGAAATTTCATCATTTAAAAAAATAAAAAATCTAAATTAAAGGTGAAATAACTAATTAACATCTACATGGTAATTTAAAAAATGATTCAACAGGTTGTTATTGATCCTAGTTCCTATAAAAATCATAATTCCCTAGAAAATTCACATAATAAAAAATCAATAACACAATATCAGATAGATCTATAGGAAATAATTATGCAAGGGTCATTTTTTTAAAGATGTGGTAAAATTAAAGTGCCTATGTGATCGATCATCGATCCTAATATCACCATAAACACTCTCTACTATGACCCTCCACCTAATTACCCTCTAGGATTTTCATTTACCCATATAGGAGTATATAATGAGGGATTATAAATTGGGTTCTAATTTTATATATTTAACTAAATGAATTAGTAAAAAAATGGTTTGTTTTTTTATATCATCTAATATTAGTCCAGAACAAAACATTGACCAAAAGAGTGATGTAAAAAACCATATACCTTGGCTAGGGGTAAAAACCATGTTTTGGATTAAATTTAGGCAATGGTATCCCAATATGAGACTATGTATGAAATATAATCCATTAATTTTCAGATTATTTTCATGTGTGGGTTAATATATCTTCATATTTATATCATACCCAATGGGGCTTTAAAATTCCCAAAGCACTATGAAAACTGTGCGATAACCAGCCAAATAAAATCTATAAAAAATCATTTTCATCTTTTAGGAATTATCATCAATAAGACACTATCTATGAAATATAGGAGAAACAGTAAAAACAGAATATATGGAAAAAATCTTAGGCTACCTCCAACCATATCGCCCATCGAAATACCTAATAACCACATGCTACCGTATAGAAAACCAAGATCATTTCAATCATGTTGGAATTATTATCAATATCGAAAGATTAGTGAAGAACTAGGAATTCAACTTCAAAAAATTTATCCCCCAAAAAATAACCAATTAGTAGAAAATCCCCCATATTCTATAATTTTAGTAATTAAACATAACCAAACTTCATGCTGTAAGACAGAAACCCCCAATAAAACAAGATAAACATGATACATCACACCACCACCAATTCTAAGAACCTGGTATATGAAAAAAAAATTATAATTAGTATAGAAAACCATAACATATAACCCATCACCTACATCAACTTTTGTCTTCTCATCAGAGACTGTCACCATGCTAGGGATTATACCTCTACCAAAAGAAACTCAGATTATAATGTGAGAGAAAAATGTAATTAAAATAACCAGATATACCAATTCCCAATGAACATAAATGAACCAAATTTAAAAAGGAAATATGATTAGGAATGGTGAATCAAATAATCTATGAATGGTAAAACAAATCAATAAAAAATTCCCCAATCATCATACCATAAAATGTAGACATCATTATGTAAATTCAATGATGACATCTAAAATCAAGTGTTCTATTGAAAGGAAATATAGGAATGATGGGTGAGGCAAAACCATGGTGATTTACCTCAAAATCTTAGCGAAAAATGGGGGGGGGGGAATAGTTGAAAAGACAATGGACGTAGTGGATAAACTCTCTTAAAAAATAGTTTCAGAACAAATATATTTTATCTCATCTGTATATAGTTGGGGTATCTCTCAAATGATTTAGTAGAAACTATAGTGATAAAAGATGGCCCCCTCCAATTTATTGTATAGAAAATGTATCAAAGAACACTTAATATAGTTCAAAACATAGGTAATATGAAAGGAAAAAGGTACATGAATCCAAAAATATATAATGCAAGATGAAGGAGAAGTACACAATTAAAAAAATTATCATCACTATCATGAATTCATTGAATAAGAATGAAAAGAATGAATGAATCAAAGAGAGAAACAGGGGGAATATGAATCCATTAGGACATTATAATCTCCAATTAAATAAAAAATTAAAAATTAAAAAATCTTATTTATAAAATAACAAATGTGGATAAATCTAACTGATAATAATTGAGAATAATGATAAAGATAATTGAAAAGTTTCCTTTATAAATTTAATATGGTTTAATTATATAATAGAAATGGAACTATAAAGATAGTAATATCCTAGAAAATAAAATGTTATAGAATTATGTAGAAATATATTGAATAATAAATGAAATGGAGAATGAAGAAGAAAGGGTGAAAATGTACATGGCAAAATCATGGAAAAAAAGTTTGATAGTCTCCCCACCATGAGTCACAACTCACATTAGATGCTTCTCTAACCTCATGAATAGTGAAATTTTAATTAATTAATTTACTAAAACATTATTTATGTCTATTATAACATTTATTTTCATTAATTATTGATTTATTATATCATTTTATCATTTTATATCTTTTTGAGGTTTCTAAATTCCTGATTAAGAAACTGATTCCTTATAGTGGGAATAGCCAATAGTCACTAAAAAATAGTTCTAAATTTTTCAAAATTTTCATGGAATAATTTTTATGTAATTATGGACGTAATGATGTTATATAGTTCAATATATAGTAATTAATAATAGAATGTTTCGAGTTAGTTTCTAGAGGATGATGGTGATAGTTTGATTTATTTCAAATATTCTTAATATCATATCAATTTTATAATTATATAATTTTAAACACTCTATTAATAAATTATGATATTTTATATTTATATATTAACATAAAATAAAATGTTGATGAATGTCCCAATAATTAATAAAACCTAACAAATTAGTTCTGTATTATAACAATACAAAGGGAGTATGGTGTTTTAAGAGAGTTTTTAAAATAGAAAACCAAATAGATAATTTAATTCCATAAATAAATTTTTTTAGAATTGAACTACTATTTAATATTTTTTTAATGAATTATTGAGTTGTATATTGGTTAATAGATGAATGTAAAAGAAAATACATTCAGGTTTAAACCCTTAAAATGATCATTGTGACACAATCTTTAGAGTGAAATTAAATCCATTGGATGTGGATATTTTATTTAATCCAAGAGATCTATAACATTTTTTTGATGGTTTATAGAGAGATTTTAGACGATATTTTTAAAATAAATATGTTTTGTAATGGAACATAAATTTTTTCATGATGGTTTTATATATCTGTAAAATAGAAGGATATATTTGATGAAAATATATAATAATTTATTATTATGGATTAATAATTATAATAGAGAGTATTCCTATGACTATTAATATAATTTTATTAAAACTAAATAATATATTGACAATTAGAAACACCAATATCGAATTTAATCTTCCAAATATTATTTTTAATATGTGGAAAAGAAAATAATTATTTATTCATATAAAATGTATTTTATTCTTTGAAAATAGATTTATGGGGTCAAAAATTATGATCTTTATATCTGTATAAATAATCTAACTTATTAAATACATGATATGTTTTGAAAAATAATTTATTAATTCTTAAAGAAATATCAAATTAAGTTGATATCATAAAAAATATCATATAAACAAAACGCGTATTATTTTCACATTCATGAATAACTAATTTTTATAAAAGATCCCAAAAATAACTTATAGTTAATATATATTTTATGATTCCATGAATGTGATCCAACTTATCAAACTAAAAAATTTAATTAATAAATTATAATATTTTATTTATTATATAAATGATATTGTTTTATTAGATAATTTAAAACATATGTTATTTGAATTTATATGTATACATGTATTAATTAATATTATTGGAGAAATAATATCATTTTTTAAAAGATTAAATTTAATTACTTAATCATTATAAATATTAATTCTTATTAATTTTGTACCATCTAATGGTTATGATAGTACTCTAGCATAATTTCATTATTTCAATAGTTTTTAATTATTATAATTATTAAAAATACCACTTATTTCATTCACTACAAAATCAGTAAATTTTTCTTCTATGATTATTAAATTTCATTGAAAAAATTCTAAATTTATTTCTAATATATTTTTCTTTTAATAGTGTTTCTCATGGTTGTGTAATTTCAAAGAGATGATGAATCATTGGATTTATAAATTATATTTGTTTTATTTACATTTGTTTATTGTTATATTTCCCTTTTAAAAATTCAATTGAATAAAACCATCTCTTATAATTATAACTTAGGAAATAAAAGTATGGCTACATATTAACTAGTTGTGTATGATAATATAATGAAGAAAAATAATTATATTAGCATTGAATAATTCTTAAAACTATGGAATGATACATTATTTTGAACTTAAAAAATTTGATTATTGTTATTTTGACTCAAATTTTATGATAAAATGTAATGAGTTTACTTTTTATTTATTTTATCACTAAATTTCCATGTAACCTCATAATACAAATATTTATCTCATAACACATTGACCGGATTATTAGTCTATTTTTTAATTATATCTTTATGATCAAATACCTCCATCGACTTCCCTCATAAGAGAGAATATGATCAAAATGAATGATAAATATATTCAACATATGAGAGGGATCTAGCATTTCCTTCCTAAATTAGGATATATGGAATACACTGTGTATTCGAGATAGGTTTTGTGGAAATGAAATATAATAAAAAATAATTATAACAAAATTAAAAATATCACATGGGTCAATATTCCTAGAACATATATTTCCCATCATACCAAACATCATAAATTTTATCTGCAAAGATATTCATTGGGCTAATTTATCCCAAACATAAAACTAATAGTAAAAAAACAAGTTTTATCATAACCATTTTTTGACTCTTTTCTAATACAATGTATTGCTTGATTGATTGGACCTTTATTTTCATCACATCAACTTTTTTTTGTTCTAATAGCCTCCCTTATCTATTATCATCTTAGTATATTGAATTTATTCATTTCCTCTCATAGAAGGAATCGTATGGATATGTTAAATGGTTGAGTGGAATCTATTTTTTATTGGAAAACTGAACCAATGGATGATATTTATCCTAAACCATTTAATTTAAATCAAACAAGAACCCAAAATTACTTCTTGACTTTGAATAATCCTTATTGGTGACAATTATTTTACTATAGATATATTATATTAAATTTTTTACTTGGTGTTCATGATGATGCCTACATAACATTGAAGTAAACATTATATCTCAATTTTATAAAATCAATAGTTTTGTTCAATTCATCCTCACAAATTTTTTTATATATTTCATAACAAGTTGAACAAGTGTGAGACCTCCCCAAATTTACAAGAATATAGTTGTATTTATAGGATGATCCACCATAATACATAGAGAATTTTATTTTTTAAAATGTTTTTAGATTACCTATACCATATCCCATGGTGATGCTCCGCCATTTCTATTTAATTATTGGTTATGGTTGCCTCGTCACCATAGACTTATATTATTATTCCTTAACTTATTATTATATGATCAAATTTTATGTATAATTGTAAATCACTTTATTTGTATTATCCCACCAAAAATACTATTACAGATCTATATACATGATTTGGATAACAAGGTATATAGTGACATTAGAGTTATGATAATAATCTAATATAAAATACTTTATATCATGTTCTAGTGGTATAAATAATCATGTCTCAAATATTAAAACACTTACATTATAAATGCTGAAATATTATATTTTCCACATAATTAATTTTTACAACTTCTATTTTATCTCCATAACATCACTTTTTCCACCTTAATATTGTCGAATATATATTGTCTGGAGATATATTGAGAAATGCTAAATGTCCCCCAAGCATTACGATTCTCATGTCCATCCTTTTCATGCATATGGAGAATTGATCACTTTTAATAATAATAATGACTATGATTGTAGAAATATTCTTTTTTATATAGTCATCAACAATTTTAACTTTTCTATTAGAGTAATGTATTGAGAAATAATAGTATTTTATTAGAATAAACAATGTTCATTGGTTTGTATTATAATACTTCGATATGAATATATACTTTATACATTTATAATCTATATATTTTTAATTTTTCTAAATATAGATAATGTCACCATATCATTAATTCAAATATCACTAATAAAAAAACATATTATAAAACATGAAATTTATTATATGTACCGTCAATTATCCTTGGGAACATACTATCACTTTATCATTTTCTATGAGTTCACAAACCAATACATCCTTTTAATAATCAATGTGTATCAAAGATCCATCTCCACTCAAGGGAAGTAGAGTGAATTTATAGAGACTAAACTCTTATTAAAAAACATAAACCTCCTCTTATATTTATTTCCATAGATAATTGTTTTTCCTTTTTAGGTTATCTTCGTTAATGGGTTTGTTAATGATTATAAATTTCTCAAAAACTATTAGTAGAACCCTACTAATCTATGTAAATTTTAAATGTCCAAAATTGATTCATGTCAGGTCCATTAATCAATAAAAAATTACTTTTAGGGATACATAAATATCACTTTTTATTTTACAACTTTATCCATGAATGTAACTTATTACATCTAGATGTCGTATTTTTTTCAAATTACATATAATATACCCTTTCACTGTAAGGACCCGACCCCAGTTGCCCAGAGCCGGTGCCTTATTTAATTATGTTGGCAGACATACAAGGAATACGAATCCTGAAGGACCATGTAGTTTAGTATTATTGGAAATAAGATACATAAATATGTTTATCATTACAACATTACGGGAAACAAAAACACTATTTTAATCCACTAGAAAAATCGCGTCTCCAAGATTATACTAGTATGTCATTAAAAAATTACTTCTTCATATCCTGAGAAAATGAAACATAAGGAAGAGGTGAGCTCAAACACTCAGTAAGAGTAAGAAATACAGCAGAAGATCATATAAACATTAGACATGGTGAATAATTGAAAACACATGCCTTTAATAATAAACATGAAACATATTATGGAAGAAATATGAGCTAAAAAAATAATGCGATAATTAAACATAATTAAGGGTATTCTACTAGTCGAATAACCACATGAAACATGAGAACATAAATATAATTATAGAGGTATCTTGGGGCATTACTTACATAATCCTGTAACCATCTTGGCTACCTTAAAATTTGTAACCCTCACAGCTACCTTACTTTGTGTAACCATCGCAATTACACTTGGAGTAACCATACGGCCTACCTCCAACTTACTCAATGCATTGGAGCGAAAAATATGTCCCACCCTTCATCATAAGCAATGCCCAATAACCAAAACATAATCATACAACATAAATAATAGCCTAAAAACCTTGCTTTTGAATCTTGTAAAATAGAATTTTGAAAGAGGATTTTAGATGAAAAGTCCCTTATAAACATCATATACATGAAGTGAGACAAAATATAGTGGATGGAATATGTAAATATTCTGTAGATCCACATTATTAAACATATTATAATCATAATTAATCACACAAACAATTCAAATACCACGTAATTATCAAAGAAGACTGTTAACCCAAAGAATGGAAATCGGGTTAAGAATTCCCTTACAACAATGCGATCAGTCAAATCATATGACCAGAACATAATGTATATAAAGTGAATCAATTAATAACATTAATATAAAGAGAATAATGTTATTATATATATATATATATCAAATGATAGTAAACATATACCACATACAAGAAATAAGCGGCGAACGATGAAAATCTCACCGAAATGAAAGTGAGACGAGGAACCCCTTACAACTTTGTAATCAATTGATTCGTATGACCCAAAATTAATGATTGTCAAATGATAAATTGAATATCATAAAAAATAACGATATTCATGATATGAGACAATAATGGGCAGTGCACATACACCATACAAAGTAATAGTAGTGATTACAGAATATCTCACAAAAATGGAAGTGAGATGAAGAAACCCTTACCTTAAATCCAAATGTGTTCGCCGCTTGAACTTATGGTCCTGGAATGTGAAAGTATACATATCAATAAATAATTTCAGAACATAATATACATGTATTTATTTTATCATAATTCTTGTTTTTTCATTTAGGTCTTTATTGATAAGTTATTGTATTGAATTTCGTCATTCTGGATTGTTTGTTTACTTTATTTTCATCTTCGGTTCACTTCTTTTAATGTAATGAAGTGGAAAGGATTTAAATCTCCAGAATTGAAATTAAATATTACTATGAACATACAGAATTGTTAATTTCCACTTCTATCATTTGTTTACATGGAATGAAGTTGAATTATTAGATGAGAAATGCTTCGATTATTCGGTAGTACTTGGATTATTAAGAATTAGTTTTGTCATATAACTTAATTATATGTACATATTCTGGTTCCTGAATATTAATTAGGTTATAAAAATATATTATAGTCTGGTTCAACCATGAATATGGTTCATGACCAGTAATAAAGAAGAAATTTAAGAACAAAACTTCGTCATCCACGAAGGTTATAAATCAGAACCTTATGGACGTCGATTTCGTTTACAAAATAAAAGGAAGGGAGTAAGAATATTTAAGACAGTTCATCCATTCACATGATATAAATCCAGTATATATATTCTAATGGAGTTATCATGATCATTTGGATAGAGGATTTGAGGAAATAAGAAGAAAATAAAGGAATCATAAAACGAAAGAAAACTTGATTAATTTCTCACGAAAATTCGTTAGCCTAACGGCGTCTCTTAAAATTTCATAAAAATAGTTTGATGAGTGGAATGGAATATCTCATCATTCATACATAATAGGGATAGTAAGGGGAAATATTAAATGAAATATCTCAACACAAAACAATGGTAATGGAAGATAGTAACATAAAATGGAAGAAACGAATGAAAATGAAAGAGGATGTTTACCTCTTGATCTCTTCTCCTCGAGATCCTCCTTAAGGGCTTTGGTCTTGGTCTTTTGGTGAGACCAGCAGCTCTAAGACGTGGGGAAGAATAATGGGGAGGGAATTTGGCAGAATTTAGGCAATGATCAAGGCTTGAGAGGTGTGGAAGGAAGAGGGGAGTGAGGGTAAAATTTAGAGTGGAGGAGGGGGGGTATTTTCGATTATTTTATTCATTATTATAATATTTTTATCAAGACTATGAATAATCTCAAAAAAGAGTCCCTAAATAGTGATATTGTCATGTGAGTTCAAAGAAAGTGGCCTTTCATCACTTATGATTTCATAAATAGTGCATTTTTGCTGATAAATTGATTATACAGTATTTTATCATATTTCACTATTCACTGAAAATTCAAGAGTTTCAGAAAAATACCAAAACTTTACCCCTCACATTTTTCAACATGTAGAATTCAAAAGTGAAATACATTTTTCAAAAATAATTTTCTAAATTTTAGTAATTTTATTTTTAAATAAGGTCACAAATAATTCGAAAAATAACAATATTGAAGTGCAATTAGTTTTATGTGACATTGGAAAATTAATTAAGATGCCATTATCCTATTGCCTTGGAAAAATAAAATAATGATAATATTTACTATTAATGAGTTCATATTACTATTCGTATTACTATTCATTAGGGTATGTTATTGTTCACCAAAAAAACAAGTTTGTTCTATCAGACTCCAAATGACTTACTGAGCACAACTCTAGATGAACATTTATTGAAATTCAAAACATAGAAGAGGATAGATTATAAAATTGAATTCTATATTTATTTCCAAAACCTTGGGGTGTTAAATTATTCCCTCCTTTAAAGAATTGCGTCCTCTCAATTCATTTCATAACCACAAAAGAAAGCTCTCGGATGTTCCTACCACATCTCCCGTCGTAGAGGATCCTCAGGTGCGTTCGGCGGAAAACCCAAATTGTTGCTCAAATCCTCTAGTTCTCTGACCCAGACACACCTTGGACAGAAGGGGTTGAACTATTGCATCGAACACTCGGCCTTCCAGAGGGATTCTCGAATAGTGCATTGTTTAGAAATGTCTGAATGGACCAACATACGAAGAACTCGTCGAACTATGTCTCGACAGAGAACATCTATGTCGAAGATATTGTTGTACAAGGTAAAACTAAATAGTTGGTACATGTAAGCTGCACAAAGGATTCCCTCCAAAGAAGCCTCTTGAATACATAACCTGGCCATATAGTTTCGTCCTAGGGTGAAACATTGGAAAAGCCCTTTATGGTATTTTCCTCTTCGCCTGTACTCAACCAATTGTGCCATGGATAAGCGGTAGTAAATGGAATCATTCCCTTGACAGGTGCGGAGAATGTACGGACTATTTGTCACTTCATATAGTTATTTACACGTTTTTCGAAAGTATGCGAGAGGTAGGAACCCTTCTTCACAGGTTTTGATTGCAATGATTTCTAGGATCTCCACACCAATAGATAACATATGGGTTTTTCCTTCCATCTGAAAATTTATTATAAACGTTTACTTAGTGATACTCATTTAAATGTATAACCGATGAAAGGATAACAAAGAGATGAGACAACATGCTATATTTGTATATAACCACTGGTTCAAAATGTAAAGCTGTGCTAATGGTTTCCCAAGTCCCCCAATACATGAATCCCCAAACTAGTTCAAAGATTTAAATCTCCCAAAACCATACGCAACACTAAACACACGTTACTCCAGAAGTCCCTTTACCAGAGACACCATCGATGATAGGGTTCTGACGACCTCAGGTGAATTCCTAAGGTAGTATTCAGCTTCTCAATTTCCTTAACCCAGACACACTCAAGACATCTAGGGTTGAAACTGTGCTTAAAGCACTCAGGCTTCCATAGAGAGGCACGAGAAGTGTGGAGGTCAGAAATTTCAGTGTGGACTAAATCCCTATAATTCCCATGCACCACATCATTCTTGATGATATTGATTCCATAAAGTTCTCTATACACACTAAAACTCAAGATCTGAAATAGCTAGGTCGCTCGATGGTCACCATCCAAAGCCGCTTTAAGAAATTTACCCATAGCTCGGTAGTTATCATCCAGAGTGAAACATAGAAAAAGAGCTTCATGATACTTCCCTCTTTTCCTATATGCAGCAAATTGTGCATATTCAACACAGTAATAGAATAGATTGCTTTCGTGGTAATGATAGAGAATGTTTGGACGATTTTATACCCAATGGAGTAGTTTACAGGTCATACGTATGTTGGCATAGGGATGGTCCTCTTCAGAGAATGTCTTGACAATTATAGTTTCTAACAACTCGGTTGGTAGTGATAAAATATTGGTTGGTTGAATCATCTTCTATCTGAAAAGTTTTAGTAAATCAACATTCAGTATGGAAAATCTATTTTAAACCAAGTTATTGTTTTATATAAAAACATAACAAAAAAGAGAATATAACATCATTCATTTAGACATGATTTATAAAACTCACGAAATTACACAATCCCTTGCTCCCTTTCACAAAACATTAATATGGACTTCCTGACATCATTGGTGATGTCCCTATACCTCCATCGCCTAAGGAGGAAGGTTTTATTCAACTCTACTCCCAGGGCAGAACAAAGCTCGTGGGTCTCCTCTTCCCAAATACACTCTCAGAAAATTAGATCATGGTTAAACCCAAGCTCTCGATTGATACAGGTGGTTTTCCAGATATAGGCATGAGTAACATCATGTTCCGCGACATCCGCTTGGATTTGGTTCCTAATGATCTTTCGAACCACATCATATTTGAAGGATTCGATGAAAGATTCAAAATCGCAGAGGTCCCCAAGCACGCTAAAACTTAGGATTTGGTACATAAAGACTGCGCGGAAGTCCAACTCCTTTGCAGCTTCTCTGAAAGTCGTGATGGCCAACCATTTCTTCTTCAGGGCGAAACATAGGAAGAGTCCCTCGTAGTACTTCCCTTTCTTTCTATAATTCTCGAACAGTGCATTGTCCATTTGGATATACACAACATCCGATCCCTGAAAGATTCGAAAGACATTTGAGTTGTTCAAAACTTTGTAAAGAAGATTGAAGGATAGTCGGAGGTTTACAAAGGGTTCATAGTCTTCCGTACATGACTTCACAATTATAGTTTTGAGGATTTCCGTGGGAAGGAAAAAAGGCTTGTAACTTCATTTTCCATCTGAAAATTAAAAAAAAATCACTCTTAGTATTGTTTAAGCATGTTTTTAATTGTTCAGTTCTGGTTTCTAGAGTTATTCAAAGCCAATACTATGAGGAAAATTTACATTAACTCCCTTATAATGTATTTTTTAAAAATATGAATTGTCCTAAGAATATCCCCCGGGAGTGTCGTAACCAAGAGTGCACCAAGGCCCATTGTCGTGTACCAGTTCCCGTTCGAGTCTAGCTCAAAGCGGTGTTTTCAGGTTTTACCCCTAGATACATATGTGCCAGGGACGCCTCTACCTGCTCGTATCCAGAAAGGGATGTATTTTATAGAAGGATTAACATATTATATTCCTTACCAAAATACCAGGATGTTATTGTACGTATATCCTCAAATACTATCTTAGGGATTTTTTCCTTAATCTACGTTTTCTAAATCTAGTTTCCAAGTTTTCTACTAAACTTTCCTCTAATACCAACTGTAAGGAACCGACCCCAGTTTCCCGGAGTCGATGCCTTATTTAATTATGTTGGAATACATACAGGGAATACAGATCCCAAAGGACCGAGTAGTTTATTATTATTAGAAACAAGATACATACATAAGTTTATCATTACATCATGAAGGGAAACAAAAACACTATTTTAATCCACTAGAAACATCGCATCTCCTAGAATAGACTTGTAAGCCATTCATAAATTACTTCTTCATATCCTGAGAAAATGAAACATAAGAAAGGGGTGAGCTCAAAAGCTCAGTAAGAGTAAGAAATACAGTGGAAGATAATATAAAAATTAAACATGGTGAATAATTGAAAACACATTCCTTTAATAATAAACATGAAACCTATTATGGAAGAAATATGAGAAAAAAAATAATGGCATAATTAAACATAATTAAGGGTATTATACTACTCTAATAACCACATGAATCATGAGAACATAAATATAATCATAGAGGTATCATGGGGCATTACATACATAATCTTGTAACCATCTTGGCTGCATTATAATTTGTAACCCTCACAACTACCTTACTTTGTGTAACCATCACAGTTAAACTTGGAGTAACCATATAGCAAACCTCCAACTTACTCATAAACAATGCATTGGAGGGAAAAATAGGTCCCACCCTTCATCATAAACAATTCCCAATAACCAAAACATAATCATACAACATATATAATAGCATAAAAACCTTTCTTTTGAATCTTGTAAAACCGAATTTTGAATGAGGATTTTAGATGAAAAGTCCCTTATAAACATTATATACTTGAAGTGAGACCTAATAGAGTGGATGGAATATGTAAATATTCTGTAAATATGCATTATTAATCATATTATAATCAAAATTCATCACACAAAAAATTAAAATACCACGTAATTAACAAAGTAGAATGTTAACCCAAAGAATGGAAATCGGGTTAAGAATTCCCTTACCATAATGTGATCGGTCAAATCATATGACCGGAACATAATAAATATCATGTGAATCATTTAATAACATTAATATAAAGATAATAATGATATTATATATATCAAATGACAGTACACATATACCACATACAAGAAATAAGTGGCGAACGATGAAAATATCACAGAAATGAAAGTGAGACGAGGAACCCCTTACAACTTTGTAATCAATTGATTCGTATGAACCAAAATTACTGATTGTCAAATGATAAATTGAATATCATAAAAAATAAAGATATACATGATATGATACAATAATGGGAAGTATACATACACCATACAAAGTAATAGTAGTGATTATTGAATATCTCACAAAAATGGAAGTGAGATGAAGAAACCCTTACCTTAAATCCAAATGTGATTTCCTATTGAACTTAAGGTCCTGGAATGTGAAATTATACATATCAATAACTTATTTCAGAACCTAATATACATGTATTTAGTTTATCATAATTCTGGTCTGTTCATTTAGGTCTTTATTGATAAGTTATTGTAATGAATTTCGTCGTTCTGGATTGTTTGTTTCCTTTATTTTCATATTCGGTTCACTTGTTTTTAAGTAATGAAGTGGAAAGGATTTAAATCTCCAGAATTGAAAATAAATATTTCTATGAACATACAAAATTTTTAATGTACACTTCTATCATTTGGTTACATGTAATGAGGTTGAATTATTAGATGACAACCACTTCGATTATTCGGCGGTACTTGGATTATTAAGAACTTATTTTGTCATATAACTTAATAATATGTACATATTGTGGTTTCTGAATATTAATTAGGTTCTAAAACATATATTATAGTCTGTTTAAACCATGAATATGGTTTCATGAACAGTATTTAATGAGAAATTTAAGAACAAAACTTCATCATCAATGAAAGTTATAAATCGAAACCTTATGGACGTCGATTTCGTTTACAAAAAAAGGGAGGGAGTAAGAATATTTAAGATAGTTATTCCATACACATGATATAAATCCAGTATATATATGAAAATAGAGTTATCATGATCATTTTGATAGAGGAGGTGAGGAAAGAAGAAGAAAATAAAGGAATCTTCAAACGAAATAAAACTTGATAAATTTCTCACGAAAATTCAGCAGCCTAACGACGTCTCTTAAAATTTCATAAAAATAGTTTGATGAGAGGAATGGAATATTTCATCATTCATACATAATATGGAAATTAAAGGGAAATATTAAATAAAATATCTCAACACAAAACAAAGGTAATGGAAGAGAATAACATAAAATGGAAGAAAAGAATGAAAATGAAAGAGGATGTTTACCTCTTGATCTGTTCTCCTTGAGATCATCCTTATGGGATTTGGTCTTGGTCTTTTGGTGAGACCAGTAGCTATAGGACGTGGGGTAGAATATTGGGGAGGGAATTTGGAAGAATTTAGACAATGCTCAAGGCTTGAGAGGTGTGGGAGGAAGAGGGGAGTGAGAGTGGTATTTGTAGTGGAGGAGGGGAGGTATTTTAGATTATTTTAATAATTATTATAATATTATTATCAAGATTATGAATAATCTCAAAACAAGTGGCCCTAAATAGTGATAATGTCATGTGAGTTCGAAGAAAGTGGCCTTGCATCACTTATGATGTCATAAATAGTGCATTTTTAATGATAAATTGATTATACAGTATTTTATCGTATTTCACTATTCACCGAAAATTCAAGAGTTTCAGAAAAATACCAAAAATTTACCCGTACCATTTTTCGACGTGTATAATTCAAAAGTGAAATACATTTTTCAAAAATAATTTTCTATAAACTATTAATTTAATTTTTAAATAAGGTCACAATTAATTCGAAAAATAACAATATTGAAGTGCAATTAGTTTTATGTGACATTGGAAAATTAATTAAGATCCCATTATCCTATTGCCTTGGGAAAATAAAATAATAATATTATTTACTATTCATGAGTTCATATTACTATTCATAAGGGTATGTTACTATTCACCAAAAAAGCAAGTTTGTTCTATCAGACTCCAAATGACTTACTGAGAACAACTCTAGATGAACATTTCTTGAAATTCAAAATATAGAAGATGATAGATTATAAAATTGAATTTTATATTTATTTCCAAAACCTTGGGGTGTTACATTCACAATGTATTTGACAATATACTCAAATAATCTTCATATTCTTACTTAGTTTTAGAATATATGAGAATATCTTCTATAGAGAAATAAATATATAAATTAAATTAATATATAAAGGATCAATAAGTCATTTCCATGATGTTTTATAGAGTATTTGGGACTCCGAATTGAATACCTGTTAAATCGTAGTCTCCATATCTTATATATATATATAAATATTTTCAAAATCCCACACTTTTACCGTAAAATGATGATATCCCTATTCAAGATCCACTATTGATAAGTATTGAGTCCTATATGGTTGATATTTCAGTTCATCAATTTTTTAGAAATGCTATTTTTTCAAGATTTTTTTATGATCATAAAAATTAATGAAGAGAAACATTGACCCAAACATATTATTTATAAAGATAATTTTGAAAAATCCGGACATCAAACCAAAATGTATCTAAAACTTGTTCAAGTTCTCTTATAGTTTTTTCTTCAATTATTCTAGTGAATTATATTCCATTTTTTATATACCATTTAATATTAGTGGAGATCCTAGTATGAGTTAAATATAAAACTCAATATATCTATTAATAGTAAGAATAAAAAATACTTAAGGGAATAAATCTTAATATTCACTTATAATTGGCATTTAATCATGTATTATCCTTCAAATTATCTCAATAATTAGGGTTGAATATAATTTCTAATCATGAATAATATACATACTTGAGAAGGAGTTTCCAAAAGTGATTCATAATTTTTCTTACACTTATATGGGAACATAATATGGTTTGGGATATGGAAATTTATTTACCACTCCTGGATATTAATATTTGATATTTATATGGAAACCCAATAAATTCTCATTATTTAATCAAATTCAATCAAATAGAGAATAATAATATTGAATGTAATTTTCTTGTCATAAATATTAGATATAGACGAGTTATATAATTCCTATAAAATGACTTGACACTTCAATTTTTTACTTATAACTCATCAAAAATTTCATGAGAGTTCTCTTGAATATGTGGGAATAGAATTAGCTAGTACATTATATATTATTACATGAATTACAAGTGTATGTATCACCAGTTTATTTTAATAACCCATTAGTATTAGTGATTTGATAAAATTCTATTTTCTACCTCGGATTTTGATTTTGTTTTCTCCATTTATCTTCAGAAAAACTTGGCAAGGAACATTGACTTGATTAGTGTATGAGATACATCATATTGAAATATTATACCATTATAAGAGGATTACAGGAAACCTTCCATTATAATATCATATTAATCAACTTATTTATATAACTTTGATAACCCTATTTTTAGTTCCCTCTATTTCAACAATTTAAATATATCTTCATCCAATTTAGGTAGTTCATATAGAGATTCATTTAACAATTTTTACCTATGAATAATTGAATCTTCTTCTATTAATGAAACATATCTTCTTATTTCTACAACAATTTAAGGAGAACTCAATAATTAGACTCTATTTTTATCTTTTTCATTATTTTCATGAGACCGGTAACATTCAAAAATCTGAAAATTTAAAATAAAGGTTAATTGATATCCTTCCTTATAATAAAAAATTTATTAAATATGTAATTATTTTCAAATAATGGGATTTAAAAACTACCAAAATAATCAACAATTCCTTAAAGTGTGATAAAAAACATTGTTCTTACCTTACCATCAATTTGATTTTCTCTTCATATAACCAAATTTATTCATCCTCCCTTAGTTTATGTATATGAAATTCCATCTCCATATTTACAATGAGAGTTGGGGAAAATATTTTTTACCTAATATTTTAATTAATTAATTACATTACACTAATATTAAACATTCATTATGCTTGTTAATCATGATCAAAGTCTACAATTGATCATTATATCTACATATGTCGTAAATTTTGAAGATAACGATAATTGTTTTGTGTATTAGAGAATGAAAAATATTCTTTGAAATAAATTAATCTATTTCTATATGATAAAAGGATTTGAAGATACACCAAAACTAGGGAGTAATTGCCACATAAAAGATTTATCATTAAATTGGTCCTTATTTATAAATTTTGAGAACTCTACATGACTGAAGTTAATTTTTCACTACAAAATTCAATTTAACAAGTTCCACCCTAAGGTTTTTGATTCCCACGCCCATCATATTAGTCATCACTGTTATGAAATAATGTCATTTCCCTTCTCCTTACTCATTGAAATGATTCCTATTATTTGGTTTTATTTAATTAAGGGAAATGTGTTAAAAAAATGAAAGGCTAATTATGAACATTGAATATATAACTTATAAATCACTTTTATAACATAAATTGTGACTTATTATTTTTTAATATATGTTAAAAATGGAATTTTTTGAATAATCTTTACTAACCCAATCACAAAAAAAACAATAACATGCTCCGAACCTGATGAAAAATTCCATCATCCCATGAGGATAATATTAAAAAAAATATCTTAAAATTCAAATAAATCACAATAATTTTTCTCGAGGTATATTTTCTTTTTCAGTATTAGATTGATAGAAATTTAATTTCAATAAAAATCATAATATTAAATTTTTATCTTTATAACAAGATTATAGATCTCACCATACTCATATCAAAATATGGGATATATTTGAAATATATATAAAATAAAGTATGACATAAAATTTCTAGAAAGGAGATAAATTATAATAAAAACATGGTGACTTGAAATATAATTCAATAATCATATTACTAAATCTCAAAAGGGATAGATCATAAATCATCACATTAAAACACGAAATTAGGGAAGAACTACAATATTATCATGATAATTGAAAGAATAATATGAATTTGGTAGAGAAACATGTCATCATAAACATATGTCAATGCTCTCTATCTAGACATAAAATAATAATGAATAGAGATTTCTATATTATTCCCATGATTATTAGTGTGGAAAATGCTTGCCACATCAGGTCGACACATAATTTTATCATGGGGTATAAATATTTACAAAATTAATTGGTGTGGGGGAGTGTTTAATTTTTATTTCACCCATCTCATCAAAAAATAACAAATATATTTCCCACATTAAAACATAAAACAAATATAAATCATATATATGAAATAAACTCATGAGAAGCAAATAGGTTATTTAATAAATCCCTAAAACACATTTATTTAGTGAATAATGTACATAAAAAATGAGAATATATTTAGTTATAAATTTTACGATCCAAATAAATAATAATTAATCAAAACTATCCATGAATAAATGATTAAATGTGGAGTAATCAACAAAATAATAACATAGGATAAAAAATGAAAATGAAATTGATTATTTTATGAAGAACAAATGGTTTAAAAAATAGTAGAAAGGAAACCATATAAAAAGGGATATCCACTAAAAAGAAAAGGAAATATATATATAATGAATATAAATAGAGTATATAATGAAGATAAAAAGAGGATTATATAGAGATATAATAATAAAAAACATTACTATATGGATGAAAATTAGTGGGATAGTTCCCTTACCTAATTTCACAAATCAAATTTGAAATACCTATAACACAATGAATAGTTTAATAACATATATTATTTATTTTATATTTAAACATATCTATGTTTAGTTTTAATATGATTAACATAATAATAGCTTTATCACTCTAAAATCATGAACATGAACTAATTGATAATTAATGTTCTGTTTATAGATGAAACACATGTTAATATCAACCGTGGATGAAATAAGTTCAAATAAACACTATTTTTAAATTATGTAATATAACTCATCCATAGGTTAATGATGTTTTAAATTGTGTTTAAAAATGGAAAAAATAAATATTTAATTTTCATAAACACATTATAATAAAATTATACTACAATTTCATGATTAATTTAAGGATTACATAATTTAATTAAGGAGAAAGTGGAGAATAAAATAGAAAAGATAGGGGTTTTGAAACCCTTACCATTTTATTTGAAAATAATTTTTTAGTGGGTCATAATCACTCAAATTAGGGATTGTTTTAGAATAATTCCCTAGGAGAATATCTATGAGGGTTCATATAGAAATTTTAAAAGATATTTTTTAAGATAATAGGTTTTGGATGTGAGAAGAAATAAATGGGTGTTTTGTATTTTATAGGGAAAGAAGAGTGATATATTGAGTAAAATATTAAATAAATGTTTACTTTGGCTTAAAAATATTAATAAGGTTAATTATTATGAATAATTATTTTGTCTAATTGATAAATATATGTGTTATTCACTCAAATAGATATCCAGAATTTAATGTAATAATTGAAATATATTTTTTTCAATGTGAAGGATAAAAATAGATTTTATTTAAATGAAATAAAATATGGGTGTTCAAAATTTATTTATTTATATAGGAAATTAGATTTATTATTTAATAATAAATAAATTTACACATTAAAATGATTTTATTCTACAAATTGATTATAAATATTGATATTTTATCACATAGCCAAAACTGAATGTACTCTTTGAAATATTTTTATCAATGTGGAGGATCAAAAATATTTTTTAATTAGAATGAAATAAAATTTAGTCTTTGAAAATTAATTTAAATATTATGAAATAAGGTTTCTTATCTATAAATAAAAAATTTTCACTTTAAATAAATTTAATTTTATTAAATATTTAACAAAAATTGTGTCATTTTTAAAATAAAATTATGTCATAAAACATAATGTATATGGGAAAAATTGTAATTTTTTATTCCCCTAAAATTTAATTCTATAAAATCGATAGTGGAAATTTAATCTTAAAAAATATTCTTTTGAGGAATAAATGAATAAAATATATTTAAAAAAAATTAAAGTAGGTAATTCTTTATTTAAATTTAAATATAAAATTTAATGGTCTAATAAATTATTTAAAAAAATTAAACATATACATTATTTATGTTACATATTTTGAAAAATCATGATATAATAATCCATATTTTTTAATTAATTACTTTATTCAGGTTAAATATTAATTATAATACAGTTCACTAATCAAAAAGTTTATGTTACTATTCCAACATTATGTTACTATTTCAATGGTAAATTATTTAATAAACTTCCAAAATAATTATCAAATGCTTCGTTCATTATTTATATAATAAACATTCATTTAATTTAATTGTTATTTTATTTATTAATTCCCAATCATAATTTAATATTTAGTTTTATAAAATTATGGTCAGGGATGTGGTACATTTATGAGACAATATAAAATTGGATTTATAAATTTGTATTCATATTATACTTTTGTTTTTAATTTTCCAATTATCCTTATACTAATCATATGATTTATATATTTCGTTTTATCTAATTATTTGTTATTAAATAAATAGAGGTTGAATTTTTTTTCATGGTGGGTACCATAAAATGCCAATGAGATAGAAAATTTCTATATAATAATCATTCAAAGAAATAAAGGATATTATAATTTTTATTTTCACTATTTGAATCATGATGCATCAATCCTTAAGGGGAATTATTTTTACACTCTAGGTCGATAAAAAATTATTTGGAATGGTTAAAATCGAAGGTGGGGTATGAAGTTTTTAATCATAGATATAAATCTGTTTTTATAATATCTACAGGTTAAATCTGATTTTCTATACTGATAAATTTTTTTGTCACATGTTGTTACATGAAAAAATAGGAATTCGAAACTCACACAACACAGTCACTAAAGACGATATCACCTTCCTCATATTTTTCAAATTCATGCCATTCCATATTTCCAAAAAAAATTAAAATTTTCAATGTCAGATATTATTTAACATCTTACGCATAATATAAAAATATGAATTTAAAGATTCAACCACCCAATAAATACAAGATACTAAATTTATTCATTTAATGTTCAATTTTATATGGAATTTCGATTTAATTACAAATATGAAAATTTTATTTTAATTATAATTTATTCTAATTTTATAATATATATTGTGAGTTAAAAATGAAAAACCATGATAAAAAATTAAAAAATATAGAACAATATATTTTCTCGACATCATTTTAAACTTCATTATAATGTATCCATACTCCATTTTTTAAATCAACACACTATTTTTCTTATCTCATAGGGTATTTAGGATCGTAATATTTATTTTCTATAAATACAATGTTTTTTAATGTAAAATTGACATAAAATAAAATTTTTAATATATGGGATCATTAAATTTTAATAGACATATTTTAAACCATTATTAATTAATCATATTTTTTAATCTTTTTCTTAAACTCATATAATTTACATCCCGAATAAAGGCCTTCTATAATATAAGTGAAAATTTTTATTTATGGTTTTATGTAAAAAATTATTATATGGTATCAATGTTTCTTCTAGGATCACTTTGAAATCACCACACTAGGGGTGATTAATGTGGGGTGAATATTTTTGGATTAAATTATTTATTCCCATTTTTGAAATCCTTCAGTTTTTTATTTAATAGTACCCAATTATTCTTCACGTTTAGTTAGAAATAATACACATAAACTAATAACGAATATTGAATACTATGTTTGGTATATGAGGTTCATATCTAGTTGGTATGACTATTCCAACAGTGTGTTGTGGTTATTATCCCACTATTCAAAAATCATAACGTTTATTATCAAGGATAAAATATCCAAGAGAATGACCATAAACATGTTCTCCTAGAACTAACTAGGATTAAATTACGAGTGATATTTCTTTCCGTTGGTACAAAATATTTGGATTTTTCCAACTTAAAGTGATATTATTTTTTATGAATTGAATCCCTCGGGTACTACAAGAATTTATCTTCTACTTGTCATGTATAAATTAGATTATATTCCTCAATATTAATCATTATTCTTCAATATATGGATATATTTAATGATGGATTCTCTAATATTAAATAATATTATAGGTTAACTGTTCTTCTTATTTTCCTTGGAATTACGTTTTTAGCTCATGAATACATTCTCATTCTAAATGTACTGTAATATGTATGATGTTTTATCTTTAATAACTCAACATATTCTTGTATATCTTTCTGGAATGATGGCATGAAACTTTTTAAGTTATTCATTATACATAATTTTTTTCAAGAAAAACCTTATCCTCTTCAAAAAAAGTGAATTTTAATATGATTAAATTTTTATTGATGGAGAAAAGAACTCTCAATATTTTCCAGGTCCCTCCACTACGCTTGGTCCCTATATATTTATATACAAAAACTATCATCTATTCCCTTCAATTTACTATATCTGATCTGATTTCATTTTCATGTGTAACATCCTTATATATATATTGGATTATAATGCCATATATTTTACCCATTCAAGGAGGTTAATATCTTTTTGCATCTTAAAATTTCAAACACAGGTTTCCATTTTGTATTCTCAATTTCACATGATTAAAAGCTGTATTGTTTCTTCTCCAAAACCAAATTCATCTCCATTTTTCATTATGGACTCATAGAAATGTGATGAATATCACTTACATGAACTTTACAATATCTTACACAAGATCTTGGATATTTTAATAGCCTTTCAAAGTTTCATTTTATATTAAACTGATTCTTTTTGTTTGTGTTATCTCATGTACGAATTTATATCATTTATTAATTATTAGACATTTTGATCAAATAAATATTTACCTTCAATGGATATAGCTTCAATTAGTAACATGATATATAAATATCCATTTTTTTATAAATTTCATATTCAAATCACATATGATATATCTTAGTTTTTATCCAGTCATCAATAACAAAAAAATATCCCCATTTCAATCATTTACATAAAAAATAATTACATGTCACATTGAACTTTTATTACTTCATTGAAAAGGCTATGTGGGAAATAGATATGTTTTTCTCAAAACAACTATGTATAATATTATCTTACATGATTCCATTTTTAAATACATTTTAATTTAGATATGTCACTAAATTCACTCATGTAAATGAATTCTCTTAGGTAAATCCTTGGAAGATATTTTTCTTCAATCTTCATCCACATTGATGAAATTATCTTATGGGATTTCAAAATATATTGTGCATTCCGAATATCATATATTCAAATGATAATTTCATTTTTAAAATTTCAAACTTATAATCTGTATTAATTTCAAATAATAATCTTACGAACTAAATGAATTTATTTATATTGGTAACCATAAGATTATTTCAGTCCATAATATAAATGAATTTTCCATTTATTTGTAATTTTCATAGAGCTTACAAAATTTATTTATATAAAAACTAAGAATGTTTAAAGAGAAACCGACCCTTAATAACCACTTTAGAACTTCTTATGGATGTTGAATGGTATAATACTTTATCTAGTATAATTAGTTTTCTTTATTCTTTGATGATCAAATCATCTAACATCAAAATAAATAATGTTCTTTATCCAAAATATTTGATAGCACCTTCAAACATACATGGATGGAGCTATTCTAAATATTTAATTGAAAATTTTAATGATATACTCAAATAATATGATATGGGAGAACCAAAAATACATACTAGATTATATAATCACCTTTTGAACATCTTATAGTAATTCTCTACTTAATGTACACAATTTCATGGAAGCTTCACTTCAACCAAGAACAAATAAGCATTGTAACTCAAATGATCATACATTTAATTCTTCTTTTTCTTAAAAAAATTGAACTGAAATACTACATTAACATTGAATACAAATAAAACACACACAATGTGGGATAAAAAATTTACCCTTTTTATTTGTTTCTAATACCAATATAAAATGTAGTGCTAATATAATATGCTGGTTTGAACACATGAATTCATTCTTCTCTATCACATACACCTAAATAGTTTTGTTTCTTGTCTCCCATTTTCTAATAAAAAATAAAAATAACCTTAGATTGTATGGTATCATTTGTATCTTAAGAAATGTGTCGTCAATTATAAAAGAATAAGTAATGTTGGGAAAACATAGGGTAGGAAAATAGAAGGTAAAATTTATGCATCGTTATTTTTATTCACTATTCATGATTTGATACCAATAAATATAGAACAACTTTTATATTTCCTCTAATACTCTTCAACTACTTATATATTGATAGTAATTCATTGATAAAAATTTATACAATATAAGTGGAACTATTCAGATCCCACTTGTTGAAAAAAATATTCACAAGAAACTCTTAACATAAAGTTGTTGTACTCATCTCAACACAACAATTAAAAACATTCATGTGTACTTGGATGGTAATGTTATTGAATTTTATTTATAATATATTAATGGATCTTATTTTTCATTTTATTTCATTATTTATGTTCTACCATTCAATATTATACTTCATTTCAATTTTTTACATAATAAGTATAGAAGAGTTTTCCAAAATATATCATTAATTAGTTCTTAAAAAACTACATTCCAACGATGTTCTATTTAAATAAAATATAATCCTTTGGAAACTTATTTAGATACTCCCCATCAATGGATGATCTCCAAATTCACTTCATTAAGATAGATCTTCTCATTAGTTGACATTTTTAATGCTAAAATATGTGAATACAACTTGTTGGGATCACATCACTAATAGAGACTTCATGCGTGTTATAATAACATAATCGTCTTAATCAAGGTTTACTTCTGATCATTTACAACAAAAAAATTTCCATGATATCATCACATAGATTAATATAGGATGGTGACATTTATTATGATTTAAATGAATTTTCTAGCATCCAGATATAGAAATATAATTTATAAAATCAATTATCCCCCTGAGAATGTTCATCACCATCATTTCAATTCAAATAATGAACAAACACAATGTATAAGAGAATAAGGTGGATTTTCCTTGCATTTCTGGGTGAGAAACTAGGATAAAAAATGTTTCTTAACCATGAAACTCATTTATTTTCTATTCCATGTGAGGATGAAATATTTATACGACTTCTGTAATAATTATTATATATCTTATGAAACATTTTATATTTTATGTCAATAGTAACAAATATTTGTAGATTTTATTATTAATATTAGGTATCATGTCACATTCATCACATGGTGATTTTTTATTCTTAATTGGTATTTATTTTTGAGCTTCTCCTATAGATAAAAAATAAACTTTGATGTGTACATCGATTTTTCCCATTCTATATAGTACTATTGTGGTTTTATGGTAATCAATAGTCGAAAAACTCTCATGAAATTCCACTTCTTCAGGTGGAATATTTTTCTTGACCATGGATTCTATCTTTATCTGTGTTTCTTCTAATTTTCATGCTATGTATAAATCATATGGTAAAATTTATAAAATTCCATTTAGACTAGGAAAATCATTCTTGAAAAATCCCAATCTCTTATCAGGTGTTCTCATTAAAACATTAGTCCTTTTAATTTGTTCTTTTATTGTTTTCTCAATTTTCATTATGATTTCTTCCATTCATCGTTATTTCCATGGATTTATTACAATAATCAATGGTTTGACCACTTCACGGACTAAATATTTATCTTATATTATTTATGTATCACTCCTATTTGTCTTATTGAATTTTTATTTATCATAATTTTTTTTTCATATTTTGAACCAAGGATGTCATACATGTCTTGATTATATATATTTTGTGGAATGATATTTTGGAATATTTTATCCTAAACATTTTCCAATGTAGACTTATCTATAGTCATCATATTTTTTCACTTCTTCTTAAATTATTTTTTAAGTATAATTGAATGATTCATATATGAATTCCTCTTTACTATGACCAAAACCATTACAAATACCATGGTGATTCATTAGAAACTCAAATTTATTTTAAATACAATGATTTTTTCATTAATCGATTTTCTTTTCTTTATTAAGTATTTACTCCCCCTGTAAATACCCGTAAATTTCAAGGAAAATGTTTTCCTAAATTCTTTGGGATTTTACGAGTACGCAGTTTCTGATGGCACCTAATTCTGAGTCCCGGTGTGCTCGGAATAATTTTCTGAAGTTTAGCTCGGGTATGTTCAATGAACGAACGAGCGAGTTTTTTTATCTTTTGAACCAGCGCTCGGAATTGAAATCTGAGGGCACTGATGAACTCCAAATGTCGGTAATTACGTAAAAAGTACTTTTACAGTGTATGCATTTTCACGGGAGAAGAAGTTGAATTTTGGGGTTTAAATAAGAAGTAAATAAAATTATGTGTACAATTTTATTTTATTATCCTTCGAAGTTAAACTCTCCCAGGGGAATTTTTTGGTGGGGCCCACACGAGCCCAACTACTCATCTCCCATAACCCCCTTAAAACCCCCCATAACTCTCATAAACCCCCTTCTTTATTTTGTTAACTCCTCTTAAATGTGAGACCTCTCAGCTCCTCGTCTATCCCTCTTTAACACATGCCAACCCATTAATTTAATAAATTCAACCACTTCAATTAATTTGATTATGTGTTTTGAATTTTGAAATTTAAATTGCTTGTGTTAATAAAATAATATCATTAGTCTATTATTTTACTTTAGCACATGTTGGTTTGGGAGAAATTGGTTGGACCAATTGTGTAAAAGGAAGAAGGAAGTTCCACTTTCGAAGAACATCATCCTCCAGCGTAGAACACCATCTCTTCGATGAAGAACGCTATCACAACAAAGAGAGATGACATTCCTTTCCTTCTTCTCTCCACAACTAGTCTGGAGACACCATTCCCTCCTTGGATGCACGCCAGCGTTGTCTTCGAAACCTCACCCCGCAACGCCGTCTTCTGCGATGCCCGACATACGCCATCAATCTTGAGGTAGGGTGTGTTGATCCAATTTTATTGAAAATAAAATTGTTCATTGTGTTTTGTGAACCATGTGCATTATTTACTATGTGATACCGTCTAACACGGAGGGTGAGGGATGAACGAACACAGCCCGACAACCCTCAGCTAGAACTTTATTCCTTTGGAATTGACAACCAGAGGCGAGGGAAAACACGACACCATCGTGCCGTGCTGGGATAGTGGCGAAGGGAACCAGAGGTGGGGGAAAACATGGCACCGCCCATGCGGGCCTTGTGCGTAGAAGACCGGATGGTCTAGACTTATGGTTTGGAGAAAGGCGGCGCCGATCGGCGACGCCAGTGTGGGAAACTGGGGGGCCCGAGCCCCCCCTTTGAACCCGCTCAGCTTCGGCCGAGCCACTTGGCCAGCTGGCCGAGCCAGCTAGGCCGCGCCCCGCCCCGCCACTTCATGTCGGGACGTCCCACTTCGGGCAGGGCCATGCCCCTTCGGGCTGAGTTGTGTATTTTCTTCGGACCATTCCGACACCCATACTGGTTCGGACCTGTCAAACTGGGTCAACTCGACCCGCTGACCACTGGGCTAAACGGGTCGAGCCTGTTAATCACTTAAACAGAAATAACATAATGACCGCGCATCTGATCGACATGAAGACTGCGACACTAGGACCCTTTCGACGAGACAATTCTTTTGAATTACTATAAGTGAGTTTTGGATGACTATGGATATCGGCCGGGTTCGAAATGAGCATATTTCTAACCGGGCCCCTAGAACGGAAAAGCCATTATCTCTCAGACCGGGCATCCGATTTACGCACTGTCTGTCGTGTTGAGTTCCTATTTCTGAGACGAAAATTTGGGATACATCAACTCTGGACTTTGTGAATGTTGATGTATCAAACCTCTTGGCTCGTGGAGAGGACCCTCCCGAAATCGTGCATGCTGTGTGCGAGGAACCATGAGCTGGCTCCGACTACGATGACGATGATGACTGTACATGGATCCAACGTGGGTTCGGCAGTGAGGATGACTATACATGGATCCTCTATGGGTTTGGCATTGATGATGGCTGTACTTGGATCCTACGTGTTTTTGACAGCTATGATTACTGTACTAAGATCCTACGTGGGTTCGGCAGTGACGACTTCTGTACTTGGATCCTCCGTGGGTTCGGCAGGAGAGATGATTCAGAGACTACATCTATCTTCTCCCCCCTCTTCATGAGTAGTTACATGTGTGAGATGTGTCTTGACATTCAATCTTTATTATCGATATGATTGAATTTCTTTCCTATGTGTACTGGGTTATGCTATCCTGGGTGGACTGGGTTATACTTGGGGTCGTGAGTTGGAGCCGAACTAGAATTGATGACTTAGGTATATGTATGGGCATATACCTAAGTAGAGTAACTTGTAACTTCGTGATTGTAACCTTACTTTGTGGTTTACCCTTCGTGGATTATGGGAGGCCTTCAGGGGTCCTGGTGTCCCTACTGAGTATCGTATACTCACCCCTGCACGGGCTATGCATGCACATCGTTGTGTTGGTTGCAGATGACGGACATCGCTGATTATGGTTGTGGCTTGTGGAGAGGAATAGTATCTAGAGGTGGATTATCAAGCGGGATGTACCTGGAGCGGATGAAGGATTCGAGGAGATGAAGAGACCAACTGTACCCACCCTTTAGGTCGGGTTTCCGAAGGACGTCTCGGTGGTTGCTGCTTTACTTTATAGCTGTTGTACTTTAATTTTCTCAGTTGTACTGTACTTTCAGTTGGGTTTGTATACTGGCCCATGTACTTTCTAGCACTTACTTTTGTACTAAGTTTACATAGTGTTTACCTCTGCTTGCGTACTCTATTGTGTTTTTTTCTTATATAAAGACAATTCCTTCCCTTTTATCAGGATTTACGTCTTTGGTGCTAGTCGCCAGCCTCTGGCATACGGAATTCGGGCTTGGGGTAGTCCTGACACGGGCCCCAAGGATGAGTCGTGAAATTTGGTATCAAAGGAGTCGGTTCTACCAAAGAAATCAGGACTCTGATAATTTCTATTGTGAAGAAATAGTGTTAAGAGTATTGAGTTTGGTTTCAGTCCAGGGAGTCCAGTGTTGGTGCGGTGGCCTACGTATCCATACACCTGGACCTTGACTTCTAATTTCTGACACAGTGCTCAAAAACACTGATTTGATGTGTGTTTCAAATGTTTTCTTTGTGATTACTTTGATTCAGCTCACCAAGTATACTGTATTAACAGTGGCACAACTATTAATTATCAGGATGGCCCCACGAAGGCAGCTAGATAGGGTTTCAAGCTTTGTGCGAGATGGCATCCCACCGAGCAACGATGCCTCAGTGTTGGGCCCCATTATAGTAGAGGAGCCAGCGGAACCTCTACTCGATGGGCCACTGATACCACTAGCCCCAGCAGCGGAGAGTGCACATCACCTGAGTGCACTGCATGAGTTTCAACGACAGAGGCCGCCCAGGTTCCATTGAGAGACGGACCCTAAAGCAGCTGAGGATTGGCTAGAGGCTATCGTCTGAGTCTTTAGATTAGTAGGGACACCAGCTGACCTTATGGTGATCCTTGCGGAGAGTCTATTACATGCAGAAGCAGGTATACTATGGTGCCTAATTCTCGAAGTGCACGATGATGCATCACTACTTTGGACAGAAATCGAGAGCCTCTTCTGCTTAGAGTTTGTTCAGTCCACCCTCTGTGCGGTGCGCATCCAGGAGTTACTACAGCTACAGTAGGGCAGAATGACAGTAGCCTAGTACTTGGTGATATTTACCAATCTCTCACTCTACTCCACGGACATGGTACGTGACCCATTCTTCTGGGACTGGACCTTCGAGAAGGGACTGAGGCATGAACTCATCACGAATCATCCTTTATTTTTAGGGATATACATGTATTTAAATGGTTCCCTAATAAATTCTTCCCGATAAGCAATCTGATTTAAGGGAACTTCCTAAATTCGTACAATTTTAAAAGTGCTATATAAAATCTTTTATGAGCCACCATTGTGTTATTGAAATAAATATTAATTTTATTTAATCCTTCATGGTTCACTTATGGTTATATATTAAATATTATTTTATTTTATTTTTAAAAATCTCTTTAATATTTTCCATAAAACTGCACCTAAATGTTGCAATTCTAATGATTGTTAAATGAACTATTTACATGTTATAACTTTAGTTTGAAAACTATTATCATGATATATGACTATTTTAACTTATAAATGAACATTTATGATTTATATATTTTATTTCATGTACCCTATTGTGATATTCCCTTATGTTATGCCTTTTGAAAAATTTGTGATACCGAATTCATACCATAGTTAACTGTAATGTTTATGATTAATTCCTTATGTAAGATTATTCATGTTTCCCACATATTAATGTATATGTTATGATGGGTTAACCCTAATAGTTCTCCAATTCATTGGATAAAGTTTATAATCATGAGACGTTATGTGCAATGGTCATGGAGGTTTTCCTAGAGTCATACTCCATGGGAAATGATCTTGGTGGTTAGCATTAACTTGTGATCTTCTATGTGCAACGATGCTTGACTCATGAAAAAATTATTTTTTATATTACCTACACATTACAATGAAATCATGATTTTATAATATCATGTATTATTTCCTGTTATTTCTTATGCTTGAAATTTTTTGATGTTTTTTATTTCATTACATTATTCCTTCTAACCCTTGTGATAAGATTAATCCTTGTTATGATGGGTTAACCCTAATAGTTCTCCAATTCATTGGATAAAGTTTATAATCATGAGACGTTATGTGCAATGGTCATGGAGGTTTTCCTAGAGTCATACTCCATGGGAAATGATCTTGGTGGTTAGCATTAACTTGTGATCTTCTATGTGCAACGATGCTTGACTCATGAAAAAATTATTTTTTATATTACCTACACATTACAATGAAATCATGATTTTATAATATCATGTATTATTTCCTGTTATTTCTTATGCTTGAAATTTTTTGATGTTTTTTATTTCATTACATTATTCCTTCTAACCCTTGTGATAAGATTAATCCTAATGATTATTCTATTTTGGTATTTTCGACCATCCCATTATTCGTTTTATCTATAGTTTATCATATTAATATGTTAGAGATCAATGTAAGATTGGAGATCTTAATGTATGAAAAAATAATAAATGTTTTATTAAGTCCCATGTTTTTTAGTTTTATGTACGTAGTCTTCCAAGACACCTAACATTACGACCATTTTTTTATAATTTAAGGTTTAATTATTCTTAAAATCATGTAATGTTATTCGTAAAAGGATAGGGTCTCTATAGTTGGTATTAGATGAAAATTTTAGTTATTTTTTGTGACTAGTATTGGATCACTTTAGTATGAAATCTATAGGTAAGACTGTGTCTAAAAAAACATCCCTAACATTTGTATGTATTGAGAAAGTGGTTTATCATTAAAATATATCTCTATATAGATACTACAAGTGGAAGTGTTTTTGTTATAGATATACCTAGAAGTGAAAAATCATAAATGGTGTTTTGGGCCTGAATTGGGGAAACCTAGTACTTGAAAATAGGCCTTACTTCATACCTAGTTTGACACTCTCGGAGGATATACATTGGTAAATTCATAATCTCATTACACTCCATTATTGAGGGAACAATGAAAATTACCATAAGAATATATTATAGGAAATAGGTCATGGATATCCTTGAATGAATCCTAGGGAATCAAAAGTTAGGGTATACATTTTCTTTAAGATTTTATATTTTTTTGTTTAATATTTTTATTTTATGATTATTAGCTATGTATTATGTCCCCCTAATTTCACTTTATTTTTCTTATATAATGGTGTGATGTTTACAATCGAGTTAAACAATTAATGGGGTAGGGAATCTGATGGCTACCCTAATATATTCCAAATATGATGGGAATGAGTGCTCAAATATTTATCAAAGTATGTGCTTTGCTCGCTCGAGTTATGACTAATAACATGAATTATGTAAAATTCACTCATTCTATTTGGAAATAGAATGTTCCAGTTGAATCATTCATGTGGAAAAGGACGTCTATGTTTAGTGGATCCTTTAATCCTCTAATTACAAAACAATGGATCTGCTCCATTAAAATTATATTCTCTATCCTACATTGCTTAGATTTATAGAATGTTCTACTAGAAGTCTATCATTTTGACGAGAAATCTAATCAGTGGTGGACAGGTATCAAAAATACAATGTCCATGGGGGAAATTGATTCAATGGATTTTGGGGAATTCATGAAAATGTTCTTAAAAAATTATTTACTTGAAACCCTCCATATCTAGATATAAGAGAGTACATAAGACTTAAGAAAAACGAAAATGAGTCTATCAGGGAATATGAAGAAAGCATTATATGGATTTCATGATACACCTCCATCTTTTTTATGAACATCTAATTCAAGGTGGGTCTCTTATTTAGCAGAATAATGATTATTCTATGAAAATCATTTTCAATTTGAGACTTTGAAAGTTATGAGAAAATTGTCTGTTGTTCCCTCAAGGATGAAATAGAGTTCATAGACACTCAATAGTCTTATTGGCCTGGTAAAAAAGAGGAAAATTGAGTCTTATATTGGTGGATCACCAAATAATTCCCATGATGGAAAAAATACTGAATATATCACATATCAAAATTGTGGGAGGAAGCATCCTAGGACCCATTTAAAAGGAACTAGGAAATGCATAAAATGTGAAAAAATGTTGAATCTAGCTAAGAACTTCCAAAGGGATATGAATAATCCCACTAACATAGATGAAGACATGGTGGTTTATATCAACTATCTCCTAGTAGTGTCATGTGTCAACTACAAAGAACATAGGCATTTTGAAAACCATTTCCATATGCCTAGTGTTTTCAGAGGCAATCAACAAAATCCTCTAATGAATTAAAAAAGGTGTTATGCTACCAATAAAACTAATGTGGATCTTGAAAACAATGTGTTGATAATTTCATTGGTTATTCATTCAAGAATAGTGAACATACAGATTCTTTCATATCATTAAAGTTTAGTATAAAGATTCAAACACAACCTGAAAATTTGGGGATTGAGTTTACGTTAGGAATAGATAATAAGGAAATTATGGCATCCAATGTACATAAATCCTCTAATGATAATTTTTGTGGACTGAACCTCAAAGTAAATATTTTTTTACTTCCTTTGGTGGTGTTTAATTCTATATTCATCATGGATTGGATATCTTTATATAAAGACAACAACCACTATTAGGAAAAGGGATATCACTCTTCACATCCAACAACATCATTGAATCCTACACTATGGTATGGAGGAAGATGAATGTACTTAAAAATCAACATCTTGAGTGGGAATATTGTTTCATTATGAGAAATCATATCATTCTTAAATTACTGAGAAAAAATATAGAATCATTCTATAACACATTCATATTTTCAAGGACTACACTAATGTATTCCTAGATGAATTGACCAGTCGTCCACCTAATTTAGAGGTTTCGTTCTCAATTGATCTTATTCCTAGATTTATACTATATCAATGAAATATAATATAATGACCATCATAGATCTTGAAGATATTAAGATACAGTTACAAGAGAATCTAGGGAAGGGTTTATACGCCAGAGTGCTTCCCCATAGGATGAACGAGTCCTCTTCGTTATAAAGAAGGGTAGATCAACGTGCCTCTACCTTGAATATTGTGAGTTGAATAAAAGCACATTAAATAAAAATTATACCCTATCAGGGATTGATGACTTGTTCAATAAGCTATGTGGGTCCAAGTATTTCTCTAAGGTGGACTTTTGGTTAGGATATAACAAATTAAATGTGAGGAGGGAAGATATTCGCCAGACTACCATTGGAACGAGGAATAGACACTCTGAGTTTATAGTGATTCCCCTTAGACTCATTAATGATTCGACAAAGTTCATGGATTTTAGGAATATAGTGTTTAGATATTACCTCATAAAATTTGTGGTAGTCTTTATTGATGTTATTATGATATACTCTAAGAGGAAGGAGAAAGACGAGGGGAATTTGAATACTATGATAAAGACATTGATAAGGGAGAAGAATTATGCAATGTATAATAATTTTGAGATTTGGATAAAAGAAGTACCATTCTTGGGGAATGTTATCACCAGTAAATGGATATATAAATATATATATATAGACCCATCCAAGATAAATTAAATCAAAGTGTGGCCTAGAAAATCATCTTTAATAGATATTTGTAGTTTTCTTGGTCTAGATTGGTATTACAGATTATTTTTGAAGAACTTATCATGACTGTCAAACCCAATAACAAATCTTACATAAAAGGGTGTGACATTTTTTGGACTCAAGAATGTGAGGAAATATTTAAGGATCTCAAAAATAGGGTTATCATTGCGCCAATACTCGCAATCCTAAAAAGTTTAGAACTCATAGTTGAATATAGAGATTATTAAAACAAATTATTAGGATGAATACTAATGGATAATGATAATTTGATAGCATCTACCTCAATGTAGGTAAAAATTAATGAGAAAAACTATCCAACACATGATTTGGAGTTAGCATCTATGATATTTTCATTGAAAATCTAGCGATATTATCTCTATTGGTTGATGTGTGAGATATATAATTATAAAAAGAGTCTAAAATTTATACTCAAATAGAAGAATCTTAATATGAGCTAGAGAATGTGGTTAGATCTATTCAATTATTATGACTACTCAATCCACTGCCATCCAGGTATTGAAAATAGGGTGGCAGATGAACCAAGTTGAAAAGATCCTGCATCATTATCAATGATGATAATTTGTAGGGTCCAATCATTATATAATTAAAAAATTATGGACATGGTAATCATTAATGCAGTAAAATCATCAAACCTTTTTTAAATTATTGCTCAACCACCCCTTATGGAGAAAATATTGGATGATCAAAGAAATGATGTTGAAATTCATAAAAAGATCAATATTATATATAATGGAAAATCCTATCAGTTCAAGATCAATGTGGATGAAGTATTAATATTTGGGTAATGATTATGTTTACCATCTGATCTAGATATAATGAAGGATCATATGAATGAAGTGCATTGCTCAACATTTTCTATTCACCCAGGGAGCACAAAGATGTATCGAAATCTCCAAGAAAACTATTTTGGGACAATATGAATTAAGAGATTGTAGAATATAAATCACAGTTCCTAGTATGTAAAAAAGTGAAGGATAAAAGGAAAAAATACAAATGGGATGATGTAACTATTACCCCTACCAACATGGAAATGGGAAAACATGACCATCGTTATTGTCACTAGACATCCAAATAAATCCACAAGAAACAATTATATAGGGGTTACTATGGATCATCTTATAAGACCGCTCAAATTATCCCAATTCAATAGGAAATATATTTGTATCAATTTGAAGGGATATAAATCATAGAAGTGGTAAGGATTCATGATGTACCACTATCAATTATTTCCGATTGTGATCCTAGATTCACCTTATTGTTCGGGAAAAGTATCCAACATGATATAAGAATTGATTAGAACATCAGTGTGCAATATCATCCTAAAACTAATGGAAAATATGAGAGAACTATTAAAATACTATAAGAAATATTGAGAGAGTGTTTTATGGACTTTAAAGGAAGATGGGACCAACATCTACATCTGGTGGAGTTCCCGTACAACAATTGTTTCCACAAGGGAATCTGAATGGATCCATATGAAGACCATTATGGGAAAAGGTTCAAAACACCAGCATAATGTGATAAAGTCAGTGAGCATAAGATTCTAGGACCTAAAATGTTCAATGAAAAAACAGAGAAGGTGAAAACCATTCAAAAGCACATCAAGGCTGCAAAAATTCATCAGAAGAGTTATGTTGAAAATCATTGATGAGACCCTTAGATAAAAGATGGATATATAGTATTCCACTACATATCTGCATAGAATAAGATAATGCGATTTTGGATGAAAGGTAAGATAAGGAGAAGGTACATAGGCCCCTTTTAGATCCATGGTTAGGTCAGAGATGTGTCCTATTTAATAGCACTTCAACAAATGATGTCTCTTGTAAATGATGTATTCCATGTATCTCTTTTAAGGAAGTACATACATGACCCTTCACATCTACCTACATCAGAGGTGGTTTAGTTGGAGAATGATCTTTCATATGTGGCGAAACCAGTGAATATCATGGATCGTAGAGATAAATTTCTAAGTAACAAGACTAATATCATGGTCTATGTATTTTTGAAGAATCATTAGTGTAAAGAGGAAATCGAGGAACCTAAGGAAGTGATGAAAGTGAAGTACCCACACCTATTTTCGACATAGAATGTACAATGAAACATCGAGTGAAAAATTTCATAAGGGGAGAAGAATGTAAGGACCTAATGTTTTATCAATGGAAATTCCCTCCTTAAATTTTTTTATAGTATAGTCACATAATATTATATATAGAACAAATTAAAAACATTATAAATGAAGATTAAGTGAAATAAAATGTATCTATTGAAGTTAAAGAACACATACATGTGAAATCATAATGTGATCCTTATAAATAGTAAACCGAACATTGTAATAGTAACCTCAACAATGAAATTATAAAAAAAATGTTAACCATATTATATGTGTCAATATTATATAATTATACCGTAGTATAACTAAGAAAATCTTATTAAAATTATTAATTAAGTTTTGGTATTTTTGTAAGTAATGTATATTTAATTAAAATTTATTGATTAATTTAATAAATTTTATGGAAATTTATATTCATTAATTGTATTCATAAAATAATATTTTGATGTATTATGATTACATAATAATTTTATAATACCTTAATTATTTTTTCAATGTGTTAGAAAAGAAGTTTTGAATTTATAATTTTATATTTTTTCATCTTAATTATGATTTTTATTAAAACAAAATTTCTTCAGAAATAGAAAATAATTTTTAGTAGATGGAGTAAATATTTGAATTATAGACATTCAAAAATGATTCTGTCGAAATTATGGTTTTTTTTCTAAAATCGTTGAATCATTTGTGAATAGTAAAATACAATAATTTACGGTATATATACATTATAAGTCAAATGTACTATTATTTAATTAAAGGATGATGTAATAACCAATGATTAAATAAAACATGATCTTATTACTATATTGGGTCTCAAGAATCATCATTTTTTCTATTTTTGAGAAAAATAATAAACTGATGAATTTAATATTGAGAAAACACTCCTCTCCTCCACTATAAATACTAACCCTCACCACCCATTCTCCTCACACATCTCAGGCTTTGGTAAATTATTGAATTCTAAAGAAATATATCCCCGAGACCCTACCCCCTGTCTAGGTGAAATTTTTATCATCATTTTACCGAAACATCTCCCCTAAAGATGCTCTCATGGAGTAAAAATTCAAGGGGTAAATTCCACTTTCTGTTTCTTTTATTTTATTTTTGAGTTCCCATCAATTTTTTTATCTACTCACCTACCCTCATTAAAATGGTGTGATAATTCTATTACCTTACATATACTATAATTTTTTAATCCTAATTTAATAATTCATCATCATATATCTTCCTCCCCACCTTTTGTATTAATAATAAAACATCGTCTAGGACGTGCTAATTTATCGAATTCAAGGATGATGATTTTTCTTATTTTATTACCATATTAATAGATGGTCATGAACCCATTTTTATGGATAAACTAGATCATAATATATTTATTATATATTTATTATATATTATTTAATATTCTAGAATCATTCTATACACATTATTTGAAATAATAAAATAAAACAATTTCATTGTTAGAAAAACCACTCTAAATAATCCAAGCGTTTATCATTAATGATTTATATGATGATTAATCCTCACCCAAAACAACCAAACGAGTTATATGATCACATAACATTATTAATTGTAATTAATAAATTTTATCTTAAATTATTTACTTCAATTTCCCTTTTTCATGATCTTCCAGACACTTATATAAGTTAATCGACCATGAAAATTAAGAAACCAAGCACTCACAAAAGATAAAATTGAACATTATAACTCATTGAAAGATAATTAAAAAAGAAAAAAATTACAATATATCAATTAAATTTAGAAATTTTTCTTTATTTTTTATTAATGAATATAATTTTTTTATTCAGGACATTACGGTCAAGTTCCAAACAATTTGTAAGATATGGAAAAAGATTATACCCGAACCTCCATTATTCCTTAAGGTTGTTATTTCTCTATTTTTACCAAAATTAAAATCACTATTATTCTTATTTAAATTTTCATATTTTTTTATATGTTTGAAACACATGTACCATGATCAAATCATCCTTATTTTTAGGGGATATACATGTTTTTAAATGGTTCCCTACTCAATTCTTCTCGATAATAAAACCCAATTTATGGGATATTCCCAAATTCATTCCCATTTTTAAGGGCACTCAAAAATCTATTTTGAGACCCAATTATTTTTTTTATAAAACTAAATATTTTTATTATCGAATTATTATTGGTTAACTAATGGTTTTTTATTAAATATTATTTCATTTTCTATTTTAAAATATCTTCAATATTTTCCTTAAACCGCGCGAAATGGTTTTAATTCATATGATTCATAAATAATTTTGTTACATGTTATCTCATCAGTTTTACATATCCTATCATGCAATATTCAAATTTTACCTTATTAATGTACATGTATGATTTATATATTTTCATTCATGGTCCCTGTTGTGAGATTCTAATATCTTATTATTTTTAACATGATTTTGATACCCAATTTTTACCAGGGTAACCCTAATGTTAATGACGGATTCCTTATGTATAATTACTCATGTGGGACACATATTAATGAACATGTTATTATGGTTTCAAATAAATAGTGCTCCAATTCATTTGGTAAGGTTTAGTCTCATGAGACTTTATGTGCAACGGTCTTGGAAGTCAGCCTTAACCTGTTCTCCTTGTGAAACAAACATGGTGGTTAGCCTAGACTCATGCTCTTCTACATGAAAAGAGCCTTGAAGAATGATAATGTCATGTTTTATGTTTCTACCATATTACAATTATTCCTTGATTATATGATCCTATGTTCTATATGTTATGATTCTTTAGGTTTGATCATGTTCCATGACTTTTTATATCATTATGTAACGCCTTCTAAACCATTATCTAATATTTATCCTAATGTTTATTTCACTATTGGAATTTAGTTCTTCCCTCTATTCATGTTATCCCCATGTTATCCTTTGAAGATGTCAGGGATCAACACAATTTATAATCTCATAATTTTTTAGGAATAAATAAATGTTTTATTATGTCCCATGTTTTATGTTTTAGGGACATAGTCTTCCGTGATACATGACTTTACGACACTTAGATTGTAATTAGATGTTTAATTATTCTTAAATTCATGATATGTTCTATGTAAAAGGCTAGGGTTTCTAAAAAGTTTATCCTTATTTCCTATCCTGGGTTTGAGTCTTAGAGAGGGGATGTCCACTTGGACCCCATGCTACTTCCCATGCTCTCAACACACTATCCCTATTCCATTGGGATTTCTCCCCATGGGAAGCCTCCATACATTGGCCCCACACCATCTCTCATTGAAATATCCTTCATGTCCTGATTTTCAGGTCAACATATTCCTCTTATTTTATCACACTAATCATGATACATGTTGTCTTAGAGGTTATTTGTAGCTATGAAATCTATCCATCCTTTGTGGGTGGCTTTCATTGCACAATCCCCAAACATATGTTCCTTGGACCTCCTCCTCTTGTGTAAGACCCAATAGCCCTTCCCTAACTATGTGGTATTTGATTCCCAATCACATGGGATATGTAGCAAGCCTCCTTGCGGTCAAAACCCACCAATCTTTCCATTCCATCATCTCCATAAAATTCATCCAATATCAATCCAAATTTTCACCCAAGATGCTAAACCCCGATAACCCAGCTAGGATGTTCATACACGTAATCCCATTCACATCATGGCTACTCCTAGAAGAACTCATAAAGCTTGCTTACATTAGAACCGAAAAATTGAACCAAATCCAACAATAATAAACCCTCTTGATAATGGGATCTCTCATGTGTAATTACTGTACCATCGATTGAACTATGTTGGTTTTGATCCTTGTATCCTGAAGAATAGGTCCTCCTCAATCCACCCTAGTAATATGCATCTGTGTCTAGGGAAGGGTCCTTGTAAGTGAAATTTGACATCCGAGAGGGGAAGGTGAACCAGATCGCTGAATCCTTTCATAGGTATATGTTGGTGCCAGAATATTTGGCTCCCTTCCAGGGTCTCATAGTGTAGTAATCTCTTTCATTTCCAGTTTTTTTCAACCTCGACTCATGGTCAAAAATAATTATTATGTGATTTGATAGAACTGATCATTCGATGGACTCAAAGATGACTACTGCTTCCCCCGTGCATGATCCTGTCATAGATATCCATTAATTCATGGACATGATTATGTGGTTGGTACCACCTATTAAAGATGACTGAGAATTAAATGATCATTAGACTCATGCAGTAGCCCTGCTAACTGTTAGTCCACCGCTGAACCAATCCACATAAGTTCTGCTGCCAGTTTCTCTACCAGCACTAGTTGGAGCATTGGCCAACCATGATCTTGTCCCGACATCATATCAAGGAATTCTATAGGATACTATATGAACTTTTTAATATTTAGTGGTTTCATGTACAAATAATTTTCCCAACATCGGAATTCCAGATTCTCTCACCCATGATGAGGTCACCTGATTCCATCACACCAAATGGGTGAATCACATTTTCCTACATGATATATACTTGGTTTATCTAATGAGACATGATTATTTTAACAACATTGAACAATAGTTTTTCATGTTCAATTTGGAATCAGTCCCAGTGTATTACTACCCTATGTCACCTGACTACCACTGAACACCATCCAATAGAGATGTGGTCAGAGCATTATGGAGCATCAAATAATTATTGAGGAGGTATATCTGCACATGTATATACTAGTATGGGGGACATATGTGACTCCCCCCTTCAATCCCATACAATAATAAACTGAATTATTGAGGGATAATGAGTAAAAAAATTTGAGTATAGAAATAGTGAATATGGATTATCATACAACACTAAATGAAAAGAACACTGACGCAGTATTCGAAGTATAGGAATCATCACACCCACCTCAGGTAGCACAATAATAGATGGACTCTCATATTGGTGATCTTACTCTCCTAAGAATAAAAAAACATGGTCTTGGGTAACCATCTACATTGTTTCCCACTATGACAATCCTCATCAAGGACAAAGCACCCCCAAACCCTCCGATCCACCTGATTTTTCATAGAGGAAAGAGGCCAATCCTTATATAGACACCTTACTCTAGAAGATCACATATCAGATGAGGATCATTGATGAGATCCATACCGAGAACATTTTATTGTAGAGACTGAACTATGGTAACCCTTGGTAGGATCATACTGCTCCTCCACTGGGGCAGTAGGGGTAGCCACAAGTCATCCTCTTCTAGATTCCCTTAATCAATGCTAGCAGTCCTATTCATCTGGACAGGGTAGAAACTATAGATTGTGGGAAGAACCATTGTATGTATAACTGAATTTTCTCAAGAAACATGATAGCATTCCCCTAGGACCATATCACGCTGCTTCTCAAGCTGGTCATCAAGTCGTTGGCCATTATACCACACCTCATTCCATGTACTGAGCCACTGGGCATTTCTACCATGTTGATGAGCCTATCAATTCATTGGTATTCATAAATTCTAAAAAATACATGGATCCCCACCAAGATAATCATATAGCATCTATAATCAATTGACTTGAACCTATTGAAAAAAGTAATATGGAAATCCTCCAGAGATCAATCCATATCCGGTGTGATTAGATGACATGTTAGAACCCATAGATTTAGGTAATCCAACATTTATCCTTTTCAACGAGATGGGTGACCTAACGTGACATTTGGACCACTTCATTTAAAGGTTTTGACCAATGATGGGGCCTCCATAGTAGCAAGGGGATTCCATGAACAACTATTTTGTTCAAACATGGGATGGATCGTCATTTGTCTGGTTTAACCAGTCACACGTTTGGTCTATCATAGGCTAGGAATACATTCAATGGGTGTTTCCAAACCATCTCATATATACCACCTAAAAGACATGTATTACTATCCTCTTTATGTGAATAAAATTTCTAGATAATCGTGTCACAGATTTTGTTATATAGTGAAAGGGCCTTATGTATTCACTCGATATGGAACAATACTAAGAACAACTGATAAAGATGTGCATGGGGAAAATCAAGATGGAGCTGGTCCACTCAATCATTACTCAAAAAATCCTAATAGGATTTTGGGATTTCATTGAAAAATCCCACCACCTAAAGGAAGAATTATATCATGCCAAGAAGACACATACATTGTCCCTTCTCACTCCTTCATGAAAATAATCAAGGAAGAGGATACTCTTGTTGTAATGGTAGATTTTACTGAGCTTCTATAACTATAATCAGTAGATAAATTCCAAAATAGACTCCCTAAGTGTAACCTTTACTTGTGCATCCTTTCCAGGTGTAGTAGCCCCAAGACTCACCTTTCCTAGTATAGAATCGACATACACCACCCCATCAAGCACCACGACCTAGATTATAGAATGTGTCTCTAGTCAACCATTAGGATATATCCCTTCATAAGGGATATGATCTAAAATATATCTTCACAGATAGGATAAAAAAGAACTAATCTTTCATCAATTCATAGGTCTTAGGTTATTTTAACAGTTCTGTAGAAGAGGGAATCCTGAAACTGCCCGAGTTAAAGAAGCCACATGGTAATGAGCTCAAAAATCACCCTAACCATTGACCTTGATACAAAATCCTTATAAATACCATACAGAAATTCTATTTGATCAATGATTGGATCTAGGACCAATTGGAAAATGGTCTATCCAACCTAGGCCCTATCCTGACATATGTGAAATGAGTTTATATTGAGATTTATAGTGACAAATAATGTAAATGCAGACATGTATCCATTAGTAAAACCTATAAGTGTGAAGAATGATTGGCCCAAAAGAATTTTATAAAGACCATGGAATCATTCGTGCCTACTTAAATAGGCCTGGAAATTTTGAAGTCAATTATCCCCCTTCATCTATAACTTTTACATCCATGTCACAACATTCCACATGTTAGAGGACTAGGGACCAATGGAATAAGGGAATGGAAATTACCCCGCAAATGAAGAAGACATCCTATACTATAGGAAATTACCTACCTTTTAATATGAGAATCACCCATAGAGTCCACCTAGAATTTGAAGACTACTCAGATGATGGAAAATATTCTGGATTTTATAATATCGTTGAGCAGGTGGATCCTTCAGTGGTTCCTTATGGCATGGAGTATCAGCAGAGCCCTTCAAATTTCCCCCGTCAATGACAACATCATTGGATATAAGGATATGTTAATGGTAGTAATTCTCAATATAGTGATTCATGTCATGTACTAATCCTATCGAGACCAGATAGTAGGCTCTGCATATAGCTCAGCAAACATAGTTCTCTAGTCCTATTTTGTCGGATTCACTTACACTATCGATCATGATACTTGACTAGGCAGAATAATCATGAACACATCAGGGTCAACCATGTCTAACTATGGATAAGCCTCATCCAGTTGACAATCATACAGTATTTATTTTAGGTAAGTTGTCTAATGAGAATTAGAACATTTCCAACAATAGTAATAATCCAATGTTTTAGCCAGTTTTTCATGTTGTACATCCATCCAAGGAGAAACCCCCTATAGGTAGAAATGATTATTTATCACAGAAATATGATTTTTGAACTCACAACACCAACATTCCATTAAATCTCTTCATCCTTGAGGCCCTCCTCCTATCATAAGAGATGTGTGAGCTCCTCGTAGAAGCCTTGAATATCCCAATTTAGTTTGAGATAGAGGGAGATTCTATAGATAACTACTATGATCATGAATTCAAATGAGAAAAAATCCAGAAAATTATCTCATTTTATAGGGAACATGAGTGATCTATCATATATGGTAACATCCTCCCACAATACATCAATTTAAAATTCAGTGGTGTTGAAGTCTAACTCTATCTAGTGAACATAGGTTCTTGGATCAATCTCATCAAGACCCAGACACTCCACATGTTGGGACAAAATTAAGATGATTTTAATCCCTATGACTTGATGAATCAGTATTATTTTAGGACAAATTAAATACCATACATAAGAATTAGTTTGAATACCCAGATCATTGGTTTGGTATAGAATATATAATTTATTGTTGTCTCATAGGTTACTATCTAAAATGAACTGATGGGTAGTCCATGGCTCCATTTTCATGATGAAGTTCACTGCAAGTACAACCAACACCTCATGTACTCCCTCAATGGTCGAGTAGTCATGCATCAAGGTGAAACATCTCCATTTTAATCTATTGAATCCTATTACATGTATGTCGGAAATTACCAAATCAAGTAAAATCATGTCCCAAACAATTAGGTGAATCACAACGCTACTATTGTAGACCCATTCATAATTTTTGGATGATACATTTGTCCTATATATTCATCGGTTAGATGCCACGATGCCAGACATGGGATAATGCTTCATTACTTATGAAAATAATGGGAGATGGGTCCCCATGTATATGAAATTTTGGAATATTTCCACATTATCTTACACATGACAATCTTAGCTGATCCTAAAAACCCATACCCCTTGTGAAGTATCGATATGTTTTCCCAATAGAAACCATTCCACATCACATTCTTATATTTTGTGCGGATAGATTGATTCTCAAGAAAAAAACATTCTACCACCGCATTGACATCAATCATATACCCCGTGTTCTAATTCCTCATAAAAATAAGTCGATAGCTTCCATCACCAAGGTTTCTACAGATCTCAAATTCCCTAGTAATGATTCTATATACACCCAATTGGGTCATAGTATTTCTCTAAAATCAGTTGTTTTGGATGAAACATCCCCTCCCACTGATAACCTTACCTGAGATGATGAAGATACTTTGGAATACACTAATCCAACTATTGAAGAGGGAGTGTCCACAAACATTGATGAGTTGGCATATGTGAACATTGGTATAAAGAATAATTTGAGCGTAGTTTTGATCACTGTCGCAATGCCTCACGAGGAACAATAACAATGCATAGATTTCCATAATTAGCATCCCTATGTGTTTTCCTAGATATATGAAAAAAGTACCATGCCTTGATCTTCAGGACACCATCCACTTTCTTGGTCCCACCATGAATTATCACGCAGTCATGCAACCTCCTTGGAAAATGCATCCATATCATGTTGTCACGGTCGAGGAAGAATTTGATACGAAAATCAAATACAACATCATATATTATGTTAATTACCCCCTATGAATGAAAAAAATCACTCCCATCACGAATAATAATGGAATTATCAGTTTTGTATCGACTTATGGGACCATAATCGCTATATTTCAAAGGATGATTCTCCATTCATAGTGATGGAGATATTGATCGATTCCACAGCTGGGTTACATAAACATATCTTCATAGATTGATATTATGGTTACAATTAGATTTGGATTCATCCAAATGATAAGGATTCTACTTATTTTAGGGAATGATAGGGGACATTATGCTCTTATGTAATTACATTCGTTTTGAATAATGGAAAAGGCACATATCACTGACCATACACCACATCTTCAAACTGATCATCGAAATGCTTGTGGAATGCTACATGGATTAATTCGTGGTCAAATACCACCATCATTAGGTCTATCTGATAGATCTTTAGAAAGTGTTCATCTTCCTCAGTTCCCAACATCTAAAGATGTACCATTTTATGCATGCCTTCGAGGTTACATATAGAAAGTATCTCAGATTCATTATCCGATAGAAATTCATTGATATTAAACTATATAAGATCAAGGACATCAGTCAGATGCCTCCTCCTAGAAATCTCTAGGAGCTCTGAGGTCTTAAAGGACACTTAGCCTACATAGGATGATTCATCCCAAATCTTTCTATAAATAGTAATTTATTCTCTAGGATCATGAAGAGAGGTATAGTATACTAATGGGATGAATATTTATAGACAATATTTGAGGAGATCATGTAATATTTTCTACAACATCCTATTCAAATTCAACCCATATCATGGAATCTTTTGGTCATTTTTATTATTTCCCAAGAATGATCTCGTTGAACCCTATTCACCCCAAAAAACAATGAAGGGATAGAGAAAAATTTATACCATCTTAGTTACAAGCTCCTAGACTTGGAGTCTATATGCCATCCAATCAAGAAATCGATCCATAGAATGGGTGTCGTAGTGCATATGTTGCATCATTATTTGTATCATCACAAGATATAGCTCATGTCTTGGGTGGGCTCGCTAAAGTATATACTGAATAACCAGATGCTGAAAAGATGGCCAGTATTCTGGCCAATGATCCATATGTAATTATAAATAAGGTTCATTACATATATGTATTTCAAAGGGTTATTAATTGGCTGACATCCATGCTACCCATCCAACCTCATCAGAGAAGCCCATAGATATGGAATCCCCAAGTAATGACATCCATTCTATGGACCAAGATATGCCTTGATGACAAATTCATTTTGATGATTCATCGCAATGTATTACTGGTCGAAGGCTCAATGAATCCATAATAAACAGTGTGTCATCATCACCCTGACACATGTTGTCTTTCCATATTTATTCTTTCAATTATATGGAGGCACCGACAATGTGGAGCAATAGCATGCTCTCATTACAGGTATTGAGATATCTCTCAAGATTGATGTTACCTATTTGAACATAATGGGAGATTATGAGGTTTTTATCACGTAGATCAATGGTCACTACATCATCAGGGAGTTAGATATCATTATTAGAGATTTATTCATTGGCTTATTCCTCAATAAAATTTTTAATCTCTCCATTCTTCTATGTTTTGAATGAAATTTCTTGATCATCCAAATTTTTATTCAAAATTTATATCCTCATTTTGTAATTTATAATAGTATTTTTCAGATTATCCATAGATAGATTTTTATAATCACTGTCTTCTAATTAAGATACCATGGAAAAAAATTTATGAAGAATAATTCATAATTTCTTTTCAATAATTGTTGAATCTTAAAAGCTCTCAAAAAGAAATTTATGGTGCTAAAAATTTCATTGAACCATGTAATGAATTCATCAATAGATTCGTAATCAAAAATATTGAGATATCGATACATCAATAATTAGATTTCAAACATTGCTCTTTTTTTCAAATTTTTTCCATTATATAAGTTCTTTGAATATTTTCAGATGCCTTTATCCATTTAAATTATATACACTATGATATACACAAATTTAGATTATGAGGAAGGTATATCATATATATCACACCCATCATTATGAAAATATTTCAATACATATATATAAATGTAACACATTCAGAATGGGGGAGGTTAACCATCAAAAATATCCTGATGAAATTCACAACCAATTCACATGATACATGATAAAATTTTATCCATCCAGATATCATTGTGTTTCCAAAAGAATTTAGGAATCCCATTATTGTTCATAGATTTCTAAACATCCATGGATTATTTTTATTTCATCAAACATCAATAAAGAGTCAACAAAGGGATCCTTCACTCAGATACAACTTGAAAGGGACGATTGAAATCTACGTGAACCAGGATAGGGGGAGGGATTGAATACTTGATATTTTCTTTTTTATGTTTTCATACATAAGAAACAACCATTTCCACTAATTAGATAGATTTAAATTAAATAAAAAAATCACAACCACATGAAAATATGTTTTTACAACTTTTAATACTCAATATGGGTAGTTAATCCTTAAAATGATTTGGAAAAAACAAAAAGCCAATGAACCAACTAGAAAACAGTCATTTTGGTGTTATATAAAGAAGAAATAATCTTTATTCTTGACTATTATCCGTAAAAAGAAAAAATGATAAACATTTTTTTTTCTAACAAATGTATGGACTTTTACCAACATTCTTTAGAATGTTATCACTATGCTATTTTAACATTGTTCACACATGATTTACATGAAATGACTTCATCTTCATCACTTTTGTTCAAATTGGAATGTATAAAATTATTCAATAGTATAAAATTTCATCCACTTATTTTATCAGGTATTCATTTTCGGATTATCATATGATATACTATATGCAGTACTTTTTTATTGACCATTACAACTTTTTTTATGTTTCTAATTTTATTTTCCACGTCTCATTTTCTATCTGAAACAACCTAATATAAATCACTATTTTGTATCTTTTATGATCTATATCACATCAACCTTTTTTTTCATTTATTTATAAATTAATTTTTACTTCACCTATCTTCTAAAAAATTTACACATCACCTCAGCACATAGAACCCAATTATATTGGTATATCACATTTGAGTGTTTTGGGAGATTTTTTTTGACTAAAACTGAAACATCTCACTGAATTAATTGAGAGACCCACTCATGAATTATATTTTTGTAACCACATTAAATTATCCTAAATTATAAGAGATCTCCTCAATGCTAGATTCCAACATAGTTCATCCAGAATCCTTATGGTAAGGAGATAATCAAATTTACTTCCTTTGTTAAATTTGAAAAATAAAGTGATAAGAGTCTAATATAACATTTATTTTATTAATATAATCCTTAAATGGCCCCTTAAACCTTTAAAAATTTATACCACTAAATAATATAGGGAATCAATATAGCATTACATTTGAAAAATGTTACTCTATTTGGTGTTCCAACGTAACATCATTGAAATAATAATGAAAAATATTCCAAGACTCTTCCACTATTTTATGACATATATCAAAACTCTTCGATCATTTCATTTATACACTAACCCTGATAAATGATATTATTATAGAAAAATATATATGAAAACTTCAACCAATACCATATGTTTGATGACACAAATTCGCCACATTATTTATTTTTCAGAACATCAGTTTTGTACTTCATATATGATTATCTAATACACATATTACAAATATATACATCAATCATTCTACAAATAGTGATAGTGGTTGATCTCAAGGACTCAGATAGATGAAATTTTAAGTTGCCATTTGACAGTCTTCATATGATTGGACTTCATTTGACGAAATTCTTTTGAAAATTCCGTATATTATTTAGATTAATTTTATCTGATTTACAAATTTTAAAAATGATTTACTAATAAAACATTATACATACCAAACCCTAAAACATATTCTTATCAACCAAATATATATACATATGTCCAATAAAACTTTTTTACATTCAAAATAAATATATTATAATAGTTGAACACTAAATTATTATATTTCAATGTAATATTACCCATCATATAAAAATACGTGTTACATTTACAAAGTGTTAAAATATATTCTTATTTTTAACATAAATTAAAATATTTGTATCAATATTGTCATTATAATCCTTGAACAGAAACTACTCCATTGAAATGATGCATGGATAAAGAAAACATTTTATTTCAATGATGTTAGGATCTTTATGAACAAGATTGAATTGGTAAATTTATTCGTCAAAATTTCTATGCAATTAAAATTTTAAGATTGATAGGATAATAATTCATCACTATAGTCTAGTTTATCTCCTTAGATTTGAAATGTTCCTATAATTAATTAGGCCCAATAAACATAGTGTTTTCATCTATGTCTAATCACCATTGTTATAAATCATAATAGAATAATGTTATTTATGATATAAAACAATAATACCATTTTTATAACATAATTTTTATCAATAAAAACCCTGACAAAAATATTCTCACTCTCTTAAAGTAACTTTAAAACACCTAAAAACATATTTTTTATCAACATATAAGGTGTATGTATCATGTTAGTATGAATTAATTACTTTGACATATTTATAAACAAATGTATATTCATTTATTCAGGTTGTCATATCCTTAATTGATACAATAATTATACCAATACACCAAAATTAATATCACTATAAATTAACATTTGAATTTATAATTGTTTACCAAGAATGTATAATAGACCTATCAATTAAATTTATTTTAATAACTAGGCCACAAAATGGAACTAGTTTACATACTTCATGAATGACTTATATGACTCATATTTTTGGAAAACTCCTCAAAAAATAAGTAAAAAATACAAACTACAGGAGAACCCATTGTGGTAATACCATAATGGAAGATACCACATTTCGTAATAGAATGGGGCCATCCTTATAAGATAATTTATTTGGGTAAGAAAAAAATGTCATATTTTTTGGGTAACACCATCAAGGGTTATTCCAATGGGAGAAAAACAAAATTTGATTACAAATATTAGTTATGCATCAATTAATTGTAGTTGAAAATCATTTTTTAACCATAATGACAAATAAAACGGAGTCAAAATAAATAATTGGAGTATTCTCACAAGACAAACATGGAGGGGAATGACCTCATTATAGTTCATTTCATGATTCATTTTAAAAACTCGTCATTTACATTCATGAATTTTTTTATTTTTTTAAAATAACATACATTAAAAAAATATATACAATGATTAAATAAATTTTTATCTTAAGAAAATTATGATTGTATGTGACATATTCATAATAATAAATTAAAATTATTTTAATGATTCATCATAGTACTTTTAATTTCTATCATGTTGTACTTGAAACATGTATCCCCCAAGGTATATACATCAATGAAAGGGGTGAGATAAATTCCCAATAATGTGATGGATAATATAAAAGGAATTAGTGACATGAATTTATAGTTCCTTGGTGAGGATAATCAATATCACAATATCAAAACATGGGATTTTTATCATAATTATTATGGAATAATTTCAAAAAGAAATGGAAACTTTCCTATGATTAATATTAAACCATCATACCATTATTGTCAAACACCAAACATAGTTGTGAACATATCTAGCATCATGCTAACAGTTAACACAAGTGTATAAATCACAACATCATAATCACGAAGAGAAATCACATTAGATTCAAAAAAATATAAGTTATCACATCATATATGTATAAATAATTTCAAATTCTTTTTGAGGGATATATAATTTCAGGACCATAAATATAATCCTAAAATTCATATAATAATATTTGCCATGTAAAAAAGATAACATATATCAATAATGGTAATTAAATAAACTAAGGAAAATGAATTGGATTTATAAGGGTGATGGAAATCATAATTTAGGGAATATACTTTTGGATTCAAAAATAAATATGGTAAAACGTATTTCTATAAAAATAATCATTATTAGTTTATAAAGAAATAGCTCAAGAGGAGTCAGAGTGGTGTTTTGGGAAAATAACTTCTATTTGGAAAAATATTTACAATTATCTTATAATTAATTTTAAAAAGGTAGAAATATATATATGAATAGAAATAAGTGGGAAAGAATTATTGAAATATGATTTTAAGGATAATTGAGGAATAACTATACAAAAAATAATTTGAATGAGAAGATAATGAAAAAAGAAGTTGTTTGGTTCGAGATTCCAATTCCCTTAGATCCTGATTAATGTCCTAATTTTTTCCTCCATTATAATGAATTTAGATTACTCTAATTTAATAATAAAATTTAATTATATTAAATTTTTTTCACTACTAATTATTTATACTCATTATATTTTATTCCTTAATTATATTTGAATAATGTGATGTGTATTGATATCATATTTTCCTCAAAATATCTCATATTTCATTGATTTAATGATTTTTAATTATTATCTATAAATTATTATAACTAAATAAAATTGTATTTATATAGTTATAAATTTATATATTATAAATAACTTATTATAATAATCTATAATGGTTGTGACTGATACAAATTTGAAAATTTCCTCATGGGTGGTTGACTGGCCGTCGATGGGAAATTATCAAAAGAGGATGAATGATAATTATGAATTAAAAATATTTCATGAAAATAATAATTATAGTGGGTTAAAATTATTAATATATTTACAACTTACTATTTAAAAAAATTTATAATATTTTTTATTGAATGTAATTATGAAACTAACGAAGTGAAGATGAAAACTAGGGACAAAGTCGATGAAAACAGAACCACATCTCACTATAGCTTCATTTGTAATGCACTAAAATACTTGAATTATTAGAGTTAAGTGACTAAAAAATCCATCTAAGGAATATAATGGTCATATTAGAAGTATTTCAGCTATATTTGTTTCTTTGGTATGTGATATAGCAGTGTTTATCCATAGAAAGGGAGATTGGGAATTTATACATGAGGGGATCAGTATTTTAAAGTTAAAATATTAAATAAAAAAATATTTTTTTGTTTAAACATAGTAATGTTGATATTATTGATGTTTTATTCCTTATTTCATTTAATTAAAATAATTTCCTTACTTTTAACTTTATTTAAAACTGAATTCTTTTTAATTATCAAAAATGAAATTGAATGAAGATTATTATTGAACGAAATTGTTTTTGTAAAATTTGACAGAAAAAAACTGTTTATAGGTTAAGAATTTAAGAATAATATTTTTTGAAGTGAATCATTTATATTATTGAATTATTGTATTGGTAAATTCAAAAGTTATATATTTTATTATTTCAATATTTACTCTTGGATGATGTAACTAAAATATAAGAGTTTTGTAAAAATGTGTTTTTACTATTCAAAAAAATTTATGGATATCAAAAAATTACCCAAAAAATAATCTTTGATTCATAAATTTTATTATTTAAGAAATGAAAATAATTTTTAACAAATAATTTTATACCAATGGTTATTATAAATATTAAAATAAAAAAAATTTGTTTTATAAAATACATTAAATTTCAGTTTATTAAAAATGTGCATATAATTTCATTGACTTTTTATCCTCATATTTATTTTATGAAATTAGAATATATATATATATTCTTAAATTAAAAAATAAAAATATTATTTATATTAAATTATTTATTATGGTTTCAAATTCTTATTCCAATGGTTTGGTTCCTATTCATAATAGTCTTATTTCAATTACAAAACATTGCATTACTATTCTAATAGTCATATTACCTCTTATAAACAACTCATAACAAATTTATTAAATATTCACATTAATACCACTCAAGGTTAATCATTTTCCATTTTTAAAAATACATAATGGTTTAGTAATACAGCTTTTCATTTTCAGTGTTTTGTTCATTGGAGTGACAATTCTAGCAGATATGTATTATCTAAATTTTCTAATTATAGTTTCACTATTTTTTATTTTTTTCACTTTATAGTAAATCTAATTTTCATGAGTTTAGTTGTTAAATAATGTAATGATATAAATTAATAAAACAATGAATTTTTTGTTTTTATATGTGTTTTATGTGTACAAGACTATATAATATAACATAACTCATATTTATTTAGTACGAAAATGTAATTTATAATGTAAGAGTCATTACATTCTACCACCTTGAAATATTTTGACATAAAAATTTCTACACATATTCTTGATTGAGAATAGTAGAGGGGAGTTTTGTATCATTATTTCCTCAGGATCCATTTTCACCAATAAATATTAATATCTTACCCATAAAACATTGATAAGTTGATTTTTAAAATTGCATAAAACATTGTCTATATAGTCTATGATCTTCACCAACTGCTCCTCCTATGAGAGGTCAAATCCCATTTTTTCCCACTCTATATTCATTACAAGTGAGGGATCATGTATGTTGTTCCCCTGGGGAGATACATGGAACACATTATGAACATGTGGCAAGTTCGGTTGAAGTGGTAGTATATTTACTACTTTTCATATGGAATTAAATATTTCAAAAGGAAAAATGTAACTAGGTCTTATATCTTCCTTATTTCCAAATTAATTGAATCTATTTCATGATTCTTATCAAAGGAAGAATTTTTCTCCAATATCAATCTTTAGGTCCCTTCAATGGTCATCAACATATATGTTCTTCCAAAACTGATGATATTTTATATGTTAATAGAAAGATTGAAACTTTTTTATTATCACTCTTATAAGATCAATTCAATATATGATTTATTCAAAAACATCATCCCAACATTTTGGAGCTCTATAGTTTTACCAATATGTAGCATTATATGTATCCATTTGAATTATCAATTATTTTTTTGTTTTATGATAAATCTGCCAAGGTGATATGTTGATCCCATTATCCTTTAAATTCCATTTAATAGGATATTATCGTGTCCTTAATTTTTTGAATGTTAAATTTAGATAGTCCCTCATTTTGGGGGAGTTATTCCACAATAAATTCAATTTTGTATTCATAGTGTGTCAAATACCTCTATGTAATTTAAAAATGATCCAAAGATCATGATTAGAAAATATTGAAAAAAATCCCTTGGAACCTTTTCAATTCCTCTATATATATCATGGAACATGTTTCAAGAAATAATTATTCTTGAATAGGGATGAAGTGAGCTATCTTAGTGATTCAATCCACCAATATTTATATCAGATTTCCTTATAAGACCAATAAAAAAAGTCAACAATTTTGTTATCCCACTTCCCTGTCGGAATGGGAAATGGTTACACCATATCCATTTATTTAGGTTTCTCTATGTTCACTTTCTCACATATAAAAAAATATAATGTTTCTCAAAAATATTTTTCCTCGTTTTGTCCCACTAGATTTCCTCTCAAAAATCATGATACATCTTGGTACTTCTATGATGGATAGATAATGTTGTGATATGTCTATTATCTAAATTATATATCATTATATTGTTATTTTATTTCACATAAATTATTTTTCCAAATATAATGAAACTATATTTATTGATGTAAAATTCATTAAAAATCCCTCCTTTACTTCTATAAACTTCTTTTTAAGCTCCATGTATTAAATTTTATGACTCATTGATCTTCTTTTAGACATTTATTTGGAAATAAATATTGAAATGTACAATTTTGTCCCTACCTATTTTTATTTAAGGATCTATTCATTGAATATCCGTGAAGATTGTGTTTATCTCAATCCACATCATGGATAGTGTAGCGAGTTCTTTTATATTAACAGTATCAGCTACTGTATTTGTCTCTATAGTGTGGTAATTAATAGAGTAATCATATTCCATTATAATATCTTACTATATTCATCGACACATGTTGATATATTTCTATGTAGATATATAATATTTAATCTTTTTAACTATATATTTTTCACATTTCTCACTATAAAGGTAGTACCTCAAAATATTTAATGAAAAGATGACCACAAACAACTACATGATATGAATCTAGTAGCTCTGATCATGTATGTTCATATTTAATGGGGAATAATCTCACACTTTATTGTTATTCATCATTAATCTACCCAATTATTTCATTTGAGGATCATTGTATATCACAAATCCTTTTCTACTTGATGTTAGTGTTACTAAACAAATAATTATTATCCACCCTTTGTTCTCCATAAATCATTCATCATAATATTCATCTAGTTATTTTTTACCCCATTCCATTATAACGTCGTTAGTGGGATATACAATATTAATATATTTCTGGACAATGATAGATACTAAATAGATAACTAACGGAAATTATGGATTTCTATGACACATAATGACCTAGAAAATTCCTTAATTTAATTGTTCTTTGAATGGCCTATTGAAATTCACTCACCCATGAACACATTCTTCAATAATATGAAATTCTACATCTAGAAATCACTCTTTTAAAATATAGTTTATATCTTATCATTTATTAATTTTATCAAAAAAATCATTAAATTCTCCCAATGTTCCTCTTTTATCTTTGTGTAGATGATTAGGCCATCAATATATACTACCATAATTTTTTCAATGCATTCCATAAAAAATATCAGTATAAATTTTATTATTTATTTTTGGGAAATGATAAATATAAAGTAAATCAGTATGAAACTATTGAGTATATAAATTTTACAAATAAAATATAATGAATATATGCCTTCTTCATATATAACTAATGATATATAGAATGAGGATCCACCTTTATGAACTATTGATCTCCTCCAAGTTGATTAAAAAAGTAATCAATCGTTAGTAGGGGACACTTGTTCTTATTATTGATCATTTTTCACCCACTAATTGATGCACAATTACATTGATCAATCCCTTTTCCTGAAAAAGATTACTAGTGTTCCCCATGCTGATGAAGTAGGTAATATGAAACCATTTTATAAATCTCTTGATGATTATTCTATAACTACTCCAGTTCTCTTGGGGATATCCTTTAAGAGTTTTTTTGAGATAGAAGTGGCCCTGTGAATGAGTTACATTAATTAATACACCTTAACTTCTAGGGGGATTTCAAAGAACAATTCCTGACATAAATAAATATAGTCCTTCACAATGGGAATTACCTTTAGATTGAATATTTCATTTAACATAACCATTCTATAATGATATTCTTATTCATTAGGTATCAACACCCACACCATTGTTGTATTTTGTAAATAATATTCATGATGTCTAAGGATTTTTATAAGATCTTGTGATCGTTTAGAGTATTTAAAGTGAAAGAATTTTATTTATAAAATATGCGAGCTTTATATAATGAGATCCAATGCATGTCCATTATAGATTCAAATTCAATAAAATGATGTATTAGAATACTTTCTAAAAGAATCATCCAACAAACACTGATAGGTGAAGATCCCAATACATGGGTTGTAATTATCACCACATTATATTTTTTTGGATATCCTTACATTAATGTCTCAAGAATGTGAATAAATAGTTATAGAAAACACTAAAAATATAATTAAATTCATATAATTGGAATCAATGTTTTTCCCATTATTGATTGAATAGGATGTATACCTTTCATGAATTAATTTTCAGGATGAAGTTTATCCGTGCTAATGGAATAATCTTTCATTATCTCCCTTTAATTTTATGGATGATGACATTTATTATAATCAATTACCTATAGTTTAATGAACTATCTTTCAAAGATCCACTTATCCTTAATGTTAAATTATTAAACCATGGGTGGTTCACTAAATGTTTACTTCCATTCCTAAATCATGTTCAATGGCATATTAATGTCTCTTTAACTGTCATTAGTTTGGTATCCTTACTTCATATTCATAATAAATGTTTCTATACCATTGAGGCTATTCCAATTAGTCTTATTTCTACACATATTACATGTGGGTGATTGTATCTTCTTTCCTACTTTTTTTATTCTATCCCCCATCTTGAAACTCTCTTATTCTATTCTTATCTCCAAATTTGTGGGAATATTATCAAAAATCCAACTCAAATTTTATAGAATATTAAAATAATTACTTACAATACCTAATTTCTCAGATATCTAGAGCCTTCCGGGGATGTGTTTTGGAACCTCTATTAAATATATATATGTATATATTTTTATTGTTAATTATAATACAGAATTGAGGTGTATCTTGAATTTTTTTTGAAAATTTATTCATAGTAATTACTAGATTAAATATGTTTATCCTGATTTATTAGAATTAAATCTCAATATTTTATTGAAGATATCCAAGGAAATAATTTGCATGAAATAATTTCTTAATGTATCTATAATATATTTATTCCATTTGATTTTTTGGTTTGTATTCATTAAAAATTCACACTATTATCTTAAATCTCCATCCAAATGATAGATGACCAGAGTAATATCCCCTGTCAAAACAATATAGGATAAAAATGAACATTTCGATTGAGTTAAATCATAATTACAGGACTAGTGGAGTATATGATCTTCAAAACATTGCTCATCATTTCCATAGAAATACTTGATGGATTTTTTATCCTTCCTTGTTTAACGTAGATGGTTCACAATGTTTAGATTAATGTTCATATCCTAATATGGATAGATAAACATCACTACAATGCTTCAAAATCCACCTCTAATTAAATTGTGAATTTGTTTTGGAAAATCATTGAATTTTCCGCTACATGGGTTGTTATTATGGTATATCATTGTTCCAACAATTTTCTAAAATATTAATGGTTTAAAAAAACACATGTCATTTAATGATGAAAAAATAATTTATTTTCATGAGGAAATCTATTATAATTCCATCACATATGGGATGCCAATGTTTAAAATATCCCTATTATAAAATTACTATCCAATGGTCATATTACTATTCTATCTTATAATTAAATAACTACATTAGGTATGTATCCTACCTAATTTTATTCCTATATCTTATTATTAGACAAAGAATATCACCTTGGAGTTTTAAATGAGGTATGAAGCATGGAATCTTATAAATGAACTTAGTTCATGTCATGTTAAAACTCAAATATCCCTTTTAATATTATTAACTCTAGGTACATTTGTTCTAGAGCCACATCTACTTGATGTATTTAGATAGGGATTGAATTTATTATAAACCAAAATCTGTTATACCATACTAAAACTTCATGACATTTTCCATAACACTCAAAATTATCTAATGGGTTTTCAGTAATTTTTTCTATTCCTAATACACAAATTAACTAAACCATACCTATGATACCAACAATAAAGACCCAAAATTTTATATCATGACTATTGCAACATTTTAATGATAAATAACATAATATTAATACATACATGGATTGAATGGTTTGGTATCTTGGGAAAATTGTTTTAATACATAATCAGAATTTAAAGAAAAAAATTAATATCAATTTTTATTTATAGTTCCTATGAATTCTATCATGTTCTAATAAGAACCTAGATTCCCCGGGGGATATACATTAATTAAGTGATGTGCTAAATGGATAGTAAGGGGACGGATATAATAGCAAGAATAATAGACATGGATCAATATAATTAGGGTGAGAATAATTAATATCATCATTTAGTGAGTATGAGATCATCATAATTAGTATAAGGGAATCATTTAAAAAAGTAATTCAATGATTACTATGTTTAACAAGGACTAATCAAATCATAATGGTAAAATATGACATATAATTGTGAAAAAATCTTACATCATGTTCATACATAACATATCATTATAATGTGTAATGTCATATTTATGAATAATTAAAGAATCATTTTAATTCTTGAAAAAAAAAATATAACAAGATACATCACATTAACCAATGCATTACATGGTCATATAATTTTAGGTCCACCCATCATATAATAAATTCCTCATAGTAATGCTTTCCACATGGAGAAATAATATATAACAACCATAGTCATAAAATAAACCCATGGAAATGAATAAGATTCACAAGGTTGCGATAAATAATAATTTTTGAAATAATATTGGGTGATCATAAATTAAAACATAATATCAATATTTTGTGTAAAATAAAATTATTCCATAAATGAGAAATAATTCTAGAGGAGTCAATGAGTTGTTTCGGGAAAATAAAGTACTTTTTCAAAAATTCATTATAATTGGAATAAAAATCATTATGATAGGGTAGATAAATGTATATAACAAGAAATAAATGGTAACTAATATTTAAATGAATATTTAAGTAAAACAGAGGAACATCTGCACTAAAAAACATAAAATAAGAGATAACTTAAAAAAGAAGTAGTTGGGTTTGATATACCCACTTTATTAAATTCGTATTTGTTTTGTCTCTTTTCAACCTTCTATTAAATGAATTTAATTTATTAAAAAATCAAATAGAAATAAATTATATTCATTTACTCACTATTTATCAATAATAATAGTTATATTTCAGTCATTAATTGCTTTTGTAAAATGGGAAATGTATTGATGTCCAATTTTCCATAAAATAACAAATATTTATTTGAACTAATGATATTTATTTATTCATATTTATAAATTGTCTTGATTAAATAAATAATAATATATATTCATATATTTTTACATTTATATATTAAAAATGAATTTTTACAATCATCTATAATGGGTTTTATAATTAAAGAGTTTGATACGTCCTCTTGGGCGGTCAACTGACTGTTGACGAGAAATTATGAAAAGAGGAGGAAAATGAATTATTAAAATTAAATAAATGGATAATATAGCCATTATATAAAGTTAAAAATATTTAATATAATTATAATATAGTATTTAATTAAATTTATAAGGACTGGGTTTGATGGGAATAGTGAAAATGATTAATCAAAGTGGAAAATAAGCAAAATATTGGATGAGAACCTACCAACTTTATGATGCTTCTTCTCTTCTATGGAACAATAATTCATGAATTCATGGATTTTAATGACTAAAAAACACCACTAAGTAATATAAGGGGTCTATGATATGTATTTGGCCAGATTTTGGGGTTTTTAAGAGAAAGAGATGTGGTTTTCCAATTGGAGGGGGAGAGAGTGTTTAAACTTGAGGAGAGAGGTATTTTTGATTCAGCATATTAAGTAAAATAGAAATTACATTATAAATGATATAATATTTAAATTATTGAAATTTCATGTTTTATTTGAATAAAATTAAATTCTTTTATTACTTTTAAGTCTTTCTATCATCTAATTAATTAAATTATTAAAAAGTGAAGTGAAAAAATTGAAAATTGTTATTTTTATGGAATAATTTATCATTCTAAAAATTTAAAATATTTTTTGGATTAGAATTTTAGTTAAGTATAATTAAAATAAATTTTTTTAAATAAATAAATTTTTAATCAAGATATGAATTATATAATTTATTTTTTCTTTATTACATCCTGTTTGATGTAATTAAAATAAATCATATTTGAACTATATTTTTATTATTTACGGAGAATTGAAGAAATTACCAAAATTAGTAGAAATTAAACCATAAAAAAAATTTGATGAGATTATTCCAAAATGAAATAAATTTTATCAAAATATTGCTCTAACAAGTGTAATTTTAATTATTGACATGTAACTAATTATTTGAACGAAGTACATTAAATTTAAGTTTATTTAAAATGTGTGTATGGTTTCATTGATTATTAATCATGATATTTATTTTATAACATTAAAATTTTTATATTTTATTAAATTACTAATGATTAATATTATTTATATAATATTTTTATTGTAATTTTATGTTACTATTTCTTATATTCTAATACTATTCCCATCGGTCCAAATAATATTACTAACATCCACATTACTATTAACAACGACCACATTACCTCCTATAAGTATGTATAATTCCATTATTTAATATTCTCCTCAATTCCCATCATGGTTTTACATTTATAATTTTTAAATATATTAATTGTTTCAGTAATATTATTTTTACTTACATAAAATTTTTCAAGGGAACAATAATTATAGTTGATTAGAATTGTCTATGATTTCACATTTTTCATTTTTCTATTTTCTATTTTTTATCCCATTAAAATATTTGGAAACATCATCTGTTAAAATTATTGCCAATGTAACAATTTCCATTAATAATGTAAATCATTATTGTGTTTTTTGTGTTTTTTTGTGTATAATAATATACAATATAATGTAACTAATATTTATTCAGGAAGAAAATATAATTTCTATAATCTATATTATAAACAAATATTAATAAATTCACTACTCTTATACATCACCTCATCTATGTATCATATCAGTTAAATATTTCACATCAAAATTAAAAACATCATAAATATTCAATGAAAATAAAAAACATAAAGAATCATTTCATTATGGAAACCAATATATGTAAGATATTTATCTTAATAATAAATCATAAGGAATATAATATTTGAAAAATATTTTTAAAAATAAAATAAATAATCATATGAATAATAAAAATTATTTACAGTTAATTCCATAAGAAAAAACAAAATTTTATTGTATCCACCATTGTATAGTTAATCATTAATATCTTTTCTAATGTTAATTTTTGGAAGAATTGAAATTATATGACCCATTAACCATTGTATTCTATTTTTATAATATAAAGATAATTTGTTTCACTGTCTCGAAATTAAAAACCCCACATTAAGGATAAATTTAAATCATATAAATAGTTTTTGGATTATAATTCTCATTTTATACCATTTCATCTTCATATTTTGGCTGATTATTCTTTTTTTGAAACTTATATAACAAGTTCATTTACACCAACAGATGGAAATAAGTGATAGGGTCAAGGTTACATAATTATAAAAATTATTGGAAGATTTACTATGTTGATAATAAATTTTATTAATCCATAAATGAAATATGTTTTTCAAAACAATTAAATGTGGTACAAATAATAGTTTTAATCACCCTGTCCCTTCATCAAAATTAGAAGAAAGAAAACTGCTGGGTAAAATCCTCATCCAACATTCTGCATTAAATCCCAACTAATAGTTTCAAATTTGAAGGATAGATCATAGAGATCCCAAGATAATAAGGGAGAATAGTATAAAATTATATAATAATAGTGTTGTTGGTGGTAACAACATATTAGAGAGACAAACAAAAAATGATATCTTAAAAGTATTATATAGGATAATAAAATAATAATATATTTTATGAAATTTTGTCAAGGCTTCCAATGTATGTCATGTACCCCTCATAATAACTATATTGTTCCACAAGTACATGTCTACCATACCCTAGAAAATATGATGGGCTCCCATTATATATCTGATTGTTTAGATTGTCACTCATTAAGGCTCAATTTCATGAACTATAATTTAATTACCACTTATGTACACCATATAAATAATACACAATCAATGTCTTAGATATAATAATAATAATATATATAAATATTAATTAAATTTTTATTAATGTTTGTTGATATTATAATAGATTTACCTTTAGTCTTTTAGTCCTCCAATATCATCATGAAGAATCATTAACAAAAAAAGTATCCGTTTAGCATTCATTTTTGACTCCCAATATCATGTAACAACATGAACCTGAATATTATTCTAAAATATCACATAATATGAAAATATTACCCTTTGTATGAAATTCACAAAATTATCTAAAATTACCATTTACTTCTCAATAATTATAATCACACACATAACTTACAGATCATTGTAAATGATTACAAATGATATTTCATGCTCTATAACATGTAAAAATGAAATTTAGAGGTACGGATAAAATGTAATCTACTAAAACAATATAATAAATCATCTCAATATTCACTATAATGAAATCTATCAATTTCAAAGATTCATGGGTCACTAGTTTCCTAGGTGTGAAAATAGATGACGAAAAACATGTCTGTTGACTCTAAACTCCAACAATTGCATCCATATTGAACATAAAATATCTATAAAATATAGGTATAATATAATAATTTTATTATGATTTTGGTTTGATATATATTCTTCTGTATGTATTTGGTCTAAATCATTGATGTTTCCCAAAATTTTATATACTATGGTAGGGTCTAATAAAATCTCCCAAAAAAATCATCAAATGTTATCTTTTATAATGGTATCTAGAAAAAATTATAATTTACAAACTGAAATATTAATAAAAGAAAATCCCATACACAAAAATTAAATAAATAATATATTATACAAGAATTAATTTTAATATTTTGAAAGCATTAATCGAAATATCATCAGATTGAGAATGAGATGTGTTTTTCATTTTCACCAGAATAAATAGATGTCACTACAAATCGGACATTAAATATGAGATAAAAATAATTTAATTTTGATATAAAATCTCTATTGTCGCTCTTTTTAGTTTTATTTCTTCTAATATATATAAATTTCCATGATCTATGGATAAATTAGTATCTTGAACCCAAAATTGTTATTTATATTTGTAATTGGAATAATAATTACCATATGGTCTCTGGACATTTTTGGTATTAGGGATAATTTTCAAAAAAAAAATCAATTGTAATATCATCTCACTTTTTAACATGGATGGGAATATGTTAAAGTATTATTGACGGCCTATATTATTATACAATTACCATCAGTTATGAATAACAATAAGAAACATACACCATTATACCCTAAATTATCCATGATGAACATAACATTCATAAAATGTCTAGGTATATAATTATAAAACCATGTATACTAGCCAATATATAGGTATTTAATACTATAATAAACTATTCATTCCTGGATATATTGTGATACTTCCCAAAAATGACAATAGATATAAAAATTAAAATAATCTGACCGTAGATACTCTCTATTATCAAGGAACTCAAGAATCATAATCCATTTTAGATTTAATATATAATAATTGTAAATTTATCTACAAGTGAGTATGTAATATTAAGATGTGATTATATCATTTCTCAATGATGCTCAATCATGTATAGATTAAACGTAGAATGTAGAGAGAAAATTTTTCATAATTATTTTTCATTCCGGGCAACCTATGATTTAAATAGGTTTTTAGTTTTGTAATATATTATTTTTGGTTTCTATAGACTGTAAGCATTTTTGAATCCAAAATATTGTATGTACATGATATAAGTCTTCTATCGAAGGATTTTATCCCATTGTTAAAATATATAGATAAATATTTTAAAGGTAGGTTATAAAATAAATTTATCTTCCAATAAATAGTGACTCTAACACATTAACTAGTGAATAAGATCTTCCATTTATTGGACATAATTCATTTAATTAATCTTATATTGGATAATATATAAGGACACTAATTTCATTACTAAATTATTTATCAAGAGAAAACTCCTCGGACATATGCTTCATTTATCACAATTATCCAAATATTTTCTACCTGTATTGGTAAAAATTAATATTTTTTTAATATTAAGAAAAAAAATTAATTATCATAATATATATTCACACTAATTAAAACATATAAATTTTCCATTTCCACATTCTTAAAAATATAATATTCCTTGTAAGGGTGAAATTTAATATGGGATTTCATGATTAATTCCTGGTCAATTATGATGTTCTAAATATATAAGAGACAATAAATAGGAAATAATTAAAAATTTAGATAGGTTGATGTGACATCGCCTTTTTTATAGCTAATAAAAATAAAATATAAGTTTGGTGGTTTACAATTATAGTTATATTAAAGGAAATAGTGTGAAATCATTTTTTTCCTCTACAAGAGTTTTGGTGGAGGGATATTAAATTTCATGTGGAGTATCTAAATGTTTTATATATGTGATGATCAGGGTATAATTTATAACAAAAAATTATTTTAAAATATCTCAAGGGGATTGGCGTATGGTGGTATTTTTAATGGTCTAGACCTAATTGGCTCATTCGTGTTTGATATATGGGTGTTTTAGGTGTGGGAAATGTTTAGAGGTAGCAAAGTAATGTTGTACCTAAAATTTTGGCATATATTATTAGTTATTGATGTGGGCATTAGGATTATGATACATGTAGAATGGTTATAATGTAGCTTGAAGCCGAAGGTGATTGGTCATAGTGGGACTCATTGTTATCATAAAATAGAGTGTTAAGGTAGATTTTTATGGTTTTCCCTAGAATGTGTTTGGTTATTGGGTTGATCGCTTATGTCATGGTATGAAACCTGGAAAATTATTTATAGGTGCTTATATCTTTGGTTGTGTCATGGAATGGTTTTATGGCTCATAAACAGACCCTTCCATGGTTGAATCAGATCATATGATTTAATTATATTAAAGAGGGGGGATTTGGGGAAATAAAAACATGAATTTTATATCCTTTTTTGAAATTTAACCACGAAATCATGAAAAAAAATCCATGCCACAAATTAGTGTTTTTGGGATGGTGCTGACTTTGTTATGTTGGGTCACACTATGACAGATTATTTTTTTGGCCAAATATAAATATCATATCCCCTTAATTTTATCATTAATCCCATAATTTTCCCTCGAACTAGTAGCATCCAGTGGTTTTTTGGTTCTTCTTGACCCCTATAAATCCACCTAATTATTAGATTCTTCGGATCGATAATTGTTTCATCACCGCTGATTCCAAAGCTTTCATTTCTTACTTTTCTCTCAACTAATCATCCAAATGAAGTTGTGGTTCTGGGATATGGCGGGATTATTTAATTTTGTATTTGATGGCGAATGATGGATGTTTTGATTTTATGTACTCAACATTCCTTAGTTCGATCATGATATTTAGGTAATATAATAATTTCCTTTTTTGTGTAGTGATTTATAATTACTTTTTTGATGTATGTGTTAAATAACTCTAAATATTATTTTGTAAATTATGGCTTCCTCATTCTATTTTACCCAAGGAGAATACTACCAATTTTCATGAAAAAATCCTGAATCAAACCAAATGGGAATTGATGGTAATGGAATTATTCCCCTGTGATTTTCTACATTCATGGTTCGGCATCTGTACTAGGTGATTTTTTTTTACTATTTTTGGAAATCATTGAATCAGTTGAGTGTTGTTCATTAATATTGTAAATAATTTAAAATAAATAACATTTTAAGACATTAATAATTTGGTTTTTCATGTTCAAATAATATAAATTATTCATTATCCAAAATTTAAACATAGTTTACCAATGCATAAGGGTTGATCCCCCAAGGATAGTGAATGTGTGTATAAAAATTTATATAATCACATAAAAAACTAATTAAATAGTAGCTAAAAATATGTATATTGTAAAAAACATTAAAAGGATATTATTTATATATTTAGTATTGAATCATGAGTAAAAAGGAAGAGTGATTGAAGCTAATGGAATAGTTCAAGTAATAAAACAAATAAAAAAGCATAAAACAATCATTAATAGGCAGGGGAATTAAATTTTCTAATTTAAAAGGTATTTTTATTCTATAATACATTTGGAAAAGAACTCTAGAACTTAAATATAAGAGGATACCCAACATTTAATTGATCAACCTAGGGGTGAATGAATACAGTAGTTTTTTAACTATTGTACTCACTCACCAATGAAAGTTATTAAATTAGTTTTCACCCAAATAAAATGTTTATTTGATCCTAGTGTGATACTCATAGGAGAAGATAATTTTATATATTGATTATTAGATTATCAGAAAACTGAGAATTATTTATATCATGGTTTATAATCATTATCTCTCAATGATTTGGAATGAACTGAATATGAGTGATGAAGAGATTAACATCTAATATGGATGTAATTAAGGAAGTAAAAAAATGACTTCTAGCATAATCTCATTACCCCAATAATCTTAGTTGATGAAAAATATTTTTCAATCGATAACAATAAAATATTCCATTAGAATTATATGATGAATGTACAATGTATTTTAATAGAATTATTCTTTATTAAAAAGTACTACATACAAATCAAGTTGGTTTCTTGTTTCCTCATTCTCACCAGATCACTCTAAGATGTTTAAATCTTCTATAATTTCACCCTACCAATGGTGGTACCTATTTAAATGGCTATTATCACATTTAAGTATCCAATTTTCCACCAGCACCTTGCCCAAAGATTTCTGTCATCTACCTCTGACTCATCTCCCTAATTTCCACATTGAAAAGTTATCATTATTCATCATATCTTTTTTATGACTCAAGAAAAGATTCTACACTTAAATCATAACATTTCTATTTGTCTATTATATTCAACATTTATAGACCTGACCATTTTCCCCATCTCAACTCATCCTTTATCTTCTTTTTAAAAATCTTTACTCTTAAATGAATTCCTAAGGATCATGATTAGTTTAATTCCCCAAAACACCTCATCATCAATCACAAAATTCCCTTGATCATCAATAAATTGATTTATAAATAGAGGTAACCAAGATGAATATCCAATAAACCGAAATTTATTTAATTAAAATACATTTTAAATTTTTTATTTTAAAATGAAATAACATGTAATAATTACATAATTAAAATTAATATCAATGAGAACTTATAAAAATCATTACAATTAAATAGAACCCATCAAAAATTATAATCATTTCTTAAAATATATTAAAATTAATTTGAAGAATATTTAATCAATTTAATATTTAAAAACTCATTTCTATTAATAATGTAAAGAATTAAAATTATGTAATAAGAAAAACATTATTTGGATATTGAATAATATAAGAGCCTTATATCCAGAAAAATATCATTTAATACTCACTTAAGATATTGAATTTTATAATTTAAAAATTCCATATCAAATTCCCAAACACATAGGATATTTATAATCCTTAATTAATGAATTTAAAAAACATGATAGAAAAAAATAAATTTTTGATGTCCTAAAAAATTGGTTTTCTAAAAGTATTTCCCCCCTGAGGACACTCTCTAGTATAAAATATGATTTATATTAAAAAAATATTTTGTATATTTTTTTTTTATGTTTTACAAAAAATATTGATATTGAAATTTTTAATGGTTTAAATGAGATTCACATTGCATTTAACAAAAACACCCAAACTTCCATTTTTCTCCACGTGATAAACATAGAAAATTAACATTGAATAAATACACCCTTCCTATAGATGAGTGAGTATATTAATTAAAAATAATGAATAATTAACTTAACCACAATTTATAGTACAAAGAAATAAGATTTCATATGGTTTAGGTGTTCACTTCAGAGCTAATATAATTTCATAGAATTTAGGTTCATAACATTGTAATAAATTCATCATCAATAAATATTATATATCCTACATCTATAATTTGACCACAAACTAAATTTAAAAGATGAAAAACATTGAATGAATCGAATTAAATCCATGTGGATATTAAAATTTATTAACACCCCAAAGAATAAAAAAACCTCACAAATAAGAAAATTTTTATATCATCGGTTACGAGTATTTAAGCTCCATAATAATAAATTTAGAAGATATTTTTTTGGTTTTTAATTAGCACAACAATGATGAAAACATTTGAACAACAAATACCCTTCCCAAAAACATAAGACATAACATTTTCCCAAATATTGAGTGAAAATGTTAGATAAACATTTTATAAAAGTTAGTTTAAACCTGATTTTTAATTCATTAATTCAATGATATTTTGAAGGGTTACATGAATGTTCTATAAAATGTAATCCCATATCGCAAAGAAAGAATATATATCACAAAACACATCAAAATGTATAGCTAACTACCTCAATAAATTACACAGTATAAATTTATAAGGTTTTATGTTATTACATTATAAAGTCACAAATATTTGAAACAATGCACAAAACATTTCATACAATAGTACTAGCTAGCATAAAACCCCAATAAAGAGTGAAAATTAAGTAGAATGTATAAAATTTTTCTAGAACATGTGTCACAATAGTTACAAACAATATATTTAACGATTAAAATATTAAATCAACAATAATAGATAAAAAAAATTATTAATAACATTAAATAGAAGTAAATACACACAATTATAAACAAAAAACCACATAATTATATATGCTTTATCCATTTGATAACCACCCAATGTATCCTCCGAAATTTTTATTGAAATATCCATGGATTTTCTCTTCAATTTTTTTAATCAAATTATTATTTGAATAATAATGGTAAATATCAATGATGATTGCAATCAATGTTTTTTATGGGTGTTTGATTCTAAATCACCATAAAAAGTTCCCTTGAACCATTAAAAATTAAAACAAAATTCCTCACCAATTTACTAGCTACACATTTCCTTGAGTGACTATTTAATGTTATTGTGTAGGGTGTGTGGTAGAGAAATCAACCATGCGTTCATAAGTGACCACAAGAAGAAACTGACTATTGGAAGAGAAACATGGTTAACCAAATAAATTTTCATAATAGTCAACCAAAAATTGATCATATTTTATGTAATAAGAAATGAGAGTCAACCATAAGAAGACTCAAGATACCATAATAAGAATAACAGATTGAATACAAGGGATAATAAAACAAGAACTATTCACCCGAATTTCCGGGGTACTATAGCGGGACTGTAGTAGTCACGGTAGCAGTTACTGTAGCATTAACTGTTCTGCACTATATCAGCCCGAACTATTCACCCGATTTGGGCCTTCGGGCTACTGGTTTTTGCCAACGGGTCTCAAGGGACTTCAGGTCATTAAAGGGATTTGGTCCACAAGGCCTTGGGGGAACATAGACCATGGAGTGGCCCAATTCACACCAAACATGCCCTAGAAGAGGATCAGAACAACATGAGTATCAGCTACTAGAAGTAGAGCAAACCGGATTGGAATAATGAGATGGTATGACAGCCGCCATCGAGACCAGGCACAGTGTAGATTTGTTCGGGGAAATGCTAGCCAGTCAGCAATTCTGGGTGGGGAGCAAGGTGATCAATGACACAGAAGCTGGGGAGGGGTTGTTCAAGTGGGATGGGACAACTGGTCATGTATTGGGCATGGTATGCGTCTGGGCCTTCGGGTCATGTATTGCGGGTCAATTGGGTCTTGTGCCTTGGGCCTATGGGTCATGTATGGGTTCCCCTTCAACCCTTAAAAAGGGGATTATCCATAATAAAATTAAAAACAAGGCCTTCAAGCCATTTGGTTCATGGATAAACCATAACAGTAAATTGACAACATGCTCAAGATCCACTATTTATTGTAACAGGACAACTGACTAAAATAAGAAGTACGATTAGATGAAAGTTAAAAGTGAAAATTGAATCATGTTATAAAATAAACCCCCAAAGGAACTAAATGGATGGAAAGACTTGATCGACCATGAAATTTAATTTTACCATGATAGAAAAGGGGTATTGTCAATCAAAATAATAGAATTGGCTACAAGAATAAATTCATCCACAATATGAAATTCCACCATGTCCAAATCATACATGAGGGTAAGTAGACTAACAAGAAATAAATCCAATAATATTTATTGATACTCGATTACTCTAATGTATAAAAAATGATGACTATTTTAATCCCATGAATAAATGATTTTTATATCCTTAAGTATAATTAAATGAGGCTCATATTGTATGAAACAAAATTGCCACCAATCCTTTCATATTACCCTAAAAGTTTAATTTCATCATCAACACTTAGAAAAAAAATGTATATTATCATATACCACTACATACAAAACACAAATGAAAATAAATCATTGAATATTCAATGTCTTATAAAATTTAGTATTCAGATTTCCTAGGAAGTACGCCAACATTTAATTCAAAAGTAATACCCCTTGTTTGACCATAATAAATTAGAAATTTGACTATTTTAAGGAGTTTTATTTATTTTAAACCATTTTATAAATATTTTTAATCATTCATTCATGATTTTACTTTTGAATATTTTGGACCTCATCAAATAATACTTAATACATGTTCTATAGGTATTTATAGAAACATTATTTTCATTATTATGTGATGAAGTGAAGATGATAAGAAGATTTGATGATAAGTTATTATATTGTTAAAATAAAATGTTATGATATTAATAATATAAAACTAATATGGAGTCTTAATTAAAATCTTTATTAAAAAAACTTTTATTATTTTTTTTATGATATATTATTTATTACCATATAACACAATCTAAAGAATAATTTATTTTTGAGGATTTAATTAAAAAATTAGGCCAATTACTAGATAGATCACCTAATCATCCTAGTAATATACCAAAACATGATCAAGGGAAGCCATACCTATAATAGAGGACATGGTCATGAATGGGTAATGAAATTACCACAAACATGGAGAAATGGTACAGTATGGTGTATGAAGTTTGAAAAATGGTATGTGGTCGTTTCATGGCCACTCACTTGAGTTATGACACATGAGGTTATATAGAGTGGAGCTACATAAATTATGACTAATTTCATGAATAATAGAGAACAAGTGGTTATTATGAACATCTCACCTAATGATAAAAATAATTTGGATAGTTTTTAAAAACATTTCACTTTATATAATCTAAAACACATAGTGAAACATCAACCAAACCATATATAAAATCAAACAATTTTGTTTGGGGTTGATGTCATATGTAACACCATATAGGGTTTCTACTTGCATGACATGTGACAGGAATGGAAGAACCTTGAGATATTATGAAAATATGATTACCTCCTATTACTGGGTTAATATATGATTTTTGTTTAATGTAGAATTCATAAAATCATGTGGATCCTAAAGTCTTTATTTAATAACTCGAGTTTTTTTCTTGAATAAGATTTTATAATGATGACTATGCGTAGAGGATAATATGTCAATTTAATGTGGTATGTTTTATATTCTAAAAGAAAATTTATTGTGATGCTGATTTAGAAAATCCAGAGGTATTTATGTGATGAAAATAGTTTTTGAGTTCAGTATTAGATGTCACGATGTTTATGATGAACGAAGAAATAATTCAGTGGCAGGAATTTGTGATGAAACAAGTGTATGTGGTTTATATTGTAGAGTGGATGATACTATGGTTTTTGGGGTATTCATGGATTATTGAGTTCATGAGGAAGAATGTATTCAGTGTGATGTTTTTAATGTAACAGTGTCTTGTGATCCTAAAACTCTATTTTTGCAGAGACACATGTCTATGAATGATAAACCTAGTTTTTAATATGCATGTAGGGATAATATAAAACATTTTATCCAATAAACACTTGATTAAATCATAGGTAAATGTTCTAAATTATTGATAGAATATTTTTAAGAGAAAATACCTTTTTTAACCCGAATGAGTTGTGTATAATAGGTTCAAATGTACATTAAACTATTAAAAAGAATGATCCAAAATAGTGAAGTGTTTGAGGTAAAAGATTATTATAATTAGATTCCTTAAAATGTGTAGTGAAGTATATGGATTTGTACTGATAAAATTTGTAGAACATGGAAATATGAGTTAAAAAATATATTATTTTGACTAATTCAATGTAGTGGGATGTGATTTTAAAAAAATAATAAAATCAAAGTGTTCATTTATACTCCAATTCCCACTATAGTTATTCTAATAAACAAATGAAGAGTGGTTTATATGAATAAAAAGTTTTGACAATTATTTGTGGATAAATAACATTCAGAAGAAGATATATTATTTTATTTTGGGACATTATGTTTGTTCAAAAGGTCATATTCCATAACAAGGTAAAGGGGATTATTGATGAATTAGTGGTTATAGTCTATATAACTCCATTCATCATTTGTGGGATGTGGATGATAACTACTCAAAAACATTTGTGTGTGTTTTACTAAACTATTAATAATTACAATATTATAATTACCAAATAAAATCCATTTAGATAATAGTTATAAAATATATAAAATAGTATTCCCTCACATTGAGGATAAAACTTGTGATCATTTCCTATTTTCTAATTTCCTTTCATAGTTTTCATAATGGTGGTGAAAATATCAAAAATGGTGAATGAATACATTAATTAGTAAAATTGGTTTTATTTAAAATAATTAATTTATAAAAATGAAATTAGGCTCTATATAATAAACTACCCTCTTAGTAATACCCTTAATATAGTGGGATCTAAAGGTTGTATTTGAGAAAACAAGATTTCCCTAAGATTCAACTCATCTAATGTTTCTTTGGAGACATGGGATACTATAAATATAATTAGTGAAATATTTTTTGATATAAAGAAATTTAACAGATGGAAGAATCGAATTCCACTAAATCTAACATCAGAAGGGCTGGAAGTAAGTGACATTGTCACAATAGGATATCCACCAATATTGATATAGAGTTTCATGAATTTTATAGAAAATAAGTTTATTGGAGGAATACAGAAATAAAAAAATTATATACTATTATCTTATTCTACAACTTTGTATAATAAGATGAACATGATACAAAAAATCGAAATTTTTGAAAATCTTGTGAATATGTATAAATTAATCACCATGATAAATAATGAAAATTTTAAAATCTAGGGGGAATATTTGGATATGTAAGAATGACATAAAATGGTAATTTTTTGTGGTATTTCTTAATGTTAAAGGATCTCGTTAATCACATCATTGGATAGGGGTATAATATGGATGATTCCACTATGGTTCCAAATTGAAGGGGAACATTCCAAATAAAATTAAACTTTTTTTATCAACTTTATTATATGTTTTATATGTTCTACTTGATGAGTATCATAATGCAATATTTAATTATGAGATGAGGAAGTACCCAATTTTCACATAAATTGAAAAAGAATAAATGACCTTAAAACTAAGAACATGCATAAGATCAATTTGTAATTATTGATTGAGCCTCCAAGTGATTTATATGGATATGAAAAGAGTGATGGTATTCATAGTAAAATAAGGGCTCTCATTGTAAATAGTTTGAAATATGAAAAGTTATTTACCCAAATAATCTACCAGTAATATATTTTAAATTCTTAGGAAAGTTTCCTATGAAGAAGAAATTTTGGGTTTCTGATATTTATTTAGTAGAATAAAACCCTTGAAGTTAGTAATGGATGGAAAATATATTAAAATCTATAAGATCATTTTTTAACTAAAATGGATTACAATGTCAATATAAAAGAGAATCATGATGATCAATGAGGAATAAGAGAACTGCTCCTCAGGTGGTGATTAATGGGAGGAATTTCCTAAAATGGAAACTAACTTTATGTAACATGTTAAATTAAAAATTTAAAACTCAAATACTGGAGAAGGAGAATGGTATTAAGCTTATATTTTTCACTTATTGAGTTTATGATGTTAATGTTATCTAAGAAGAAATACTTGGATTAAGGGGGAAGTTAAAATTTTTTTGAAGGATGTTTTAAATATAATTAAAGTAGATGATTTGAATTATATTAAAGAAAATTAGTAAACTAATGAGATTAAACATCATTAGGTAAACCCGGCTGAATAAGAACATGTTAAAAAATAATTAGAGAATATGATGGGAACTAAAGACAAGGAACATAATATTTTATAATAAATGTGTCATTATATAGGTAATACCACTATAAATATGAATTTTGATTATTATAATGATTTGGTAGTAATAACAAAGTCATATTAGTATTCTCAGAAAATTTGTATTGATTTTAAAGATATTTATATACTTGTTAAATATGAAATTTTTAAGTAAGTATATACTTTATATTAAGTTTCATCGAGAATTGTGAATATTTTATTTAATAGAATCAATAAATGGAATTAAAAAAATGTTAAATGTAGTAGATAGTGACTAGAAGAAGAAGTTTTATTCAAAATTATTATAATATAATGCATATATTGTATCAAAATCATATATAGGTTTTCAAAGGTAGACACAATTGTTTAATGAAAGATAGAACCGTAGGGGATACATATAGTTTTGTGGATATTATGCATAGAAATATAATGTTTTTATGGTAAAACGTTCCTATCCCAAAAAAAATAAATCTCTATTTTTCAGGGGATATTCTCTATTGGAAGAAGAAACAGAACTGCAAGAATACTGATAAAAATTAATTCTTATATGTGATGTTAAAAAAATAAGGTTAGATGGCTAGATGAAACCAATGTAGGGTTTGGTTTGTAATTTAATTATTCTTAAGGGTATTTTATCATATATCATATTAAATAATAACAATACCTTAAATGTGATATTATTCAAAAAAGAATAAATATTTTGAAATAGTAGATTCTGGTTGTCATTTTAATATCCAGAAAATGGAGGAGACCCTAGATTCTTCATAGTTGTTATTATTCACATATAAATAGAGAAACCATGATTCATAAAAATAATAAAGAACATGGTATAGTGTCTTTGACTATCTAGATAATATCTCTTTAAAAATAGGGGAATTCACATAGTTAAAATTGAATGATACGTACATAACTATTTTGATGTTTTTTTAGTTGATGGGATCAAGAATAAGATTTAATAATATGATGAAGTAAATGAAATAGTAAAAAATATCTATTGACCCATTAATATAACTACATATATAAGGATCTTTGAAAGGGGAGAATGAACTAATGACAACTTATTCCAGATAAAATATCCTATTAATTCTTGTTATCTATGTTATATAGAAGAAACAAATATATTTCATAAAAGGCATGATGAAATCAGACAAAATAATTTGAATACAATATATGAATAAAATATTTTTTGGTATCTAACCCAATTAATCCAAGGAAAAATAGTATTTTTACAAAAATACAAAAGGAAAATTTCCCAAGGGAAACAGAATAGTGCAGACACAAAATCAACAAGGTATCTAGATTTAATTTTCAATGCTTTCCTTGGTCCTATGAGATATAAATATATAAATAGTGACTTATATTTTAAAAATTTCATTTATTATTGAAATATAGTGACTTGATATTTAATTTTAAAACCAAAATTCATAATCATTGAATATGTTCAAGATCTATATAATAGAAGTTAAAATATGCGTCCACCTTCACAAAAAATTATTGTGATATGAAAATTGCAAGGGGAACATTAGAAGATATTTTGAATCATATCATAATATTTAGTCCACAAGACATCAATATAACACCCATTACACACCACGATAGAATGGATTTTCTAAAATAATTAAAAGTAGTAATGGGGAAATATTATGAACAATGAATAGTATGTTTAGAAGATATAAATTTTTTATAGGGGAATTGTGTGTACAATTTTTAACATAAAACGTTATTTTATTTTAATGAAAATTTTAAATAAAAAATTATACAAATTGAGTTAAACAAATAATTATATAGTTAACTAATTTAGAGTATTTATGAGCCCTCTTATCAGGTGAATTAAAGACTTCAATATTGTGAAATTTGATTAGAAAAAAAGGATGATTAAAATCTTAGATAACTTTCTAACGATATATGGTAATGATGAAATAATAAGAGACTTCATAATATGATAGAATATTATGAATTCAAAATCATTGAAAACATACCAAAAATAATGATTTATATGTTTTATCCCATGAAGAAAAAAGCTCAAATTTTACGTAAGTTTTAAAACTGATTCATAAAAATTTGCCTTAAATTGAACCACATATGGAAGGTATTGATTTTGAATTGACATATGAGAAATATGTGATATAATTAAATGGAAAAAATTATGATCACATAAAAATATATATACGAGGAATATCATTGGAGAAAAGTCTACATCATTTAAATCTTATTGAAATCAATGATACAATGAGAACAAAACAAAATTAACTAGATGAAGTTTTAGGATTAAAAAATAGAGAAAATTTATTTCTCAATATGATACAAAATTAGTAAATGAGTCTTTTAAATATTAGTTTTGGATTTATGGGAAGTCTTAAGTGATGAATTTTATTGAAGAGAACAAAACATGGAATATTTTTCCAAGACTATATTATAAAAATGACATTAGAATCAAGTGGGTTTTTGGAATAAGTTTAATGAATAATTAAAAGTTATAAAGAACATATATATACATGTAATAAAATAATAATCTCGAGAACAAGAAGTAAATTATAATGAAATTTTTCTATAGGTAAATGGGATAAAGGCTACTACTGTAACATCCCAAGTAAGTAATGAATAATAGATATTTTTATATATGTCTATTAATAATTAAAATAGTGTTTTAGAGGCTTAAAAGGAAAATAAATACAATCTTCTGCATGGAATACACTAATATTCTTAAAATATTGCTTTATTGTCTTTTGATGGAAACCCCTTTTTAAATCTATCTTTTGACAATTTTATAAGCTATGTTTGTCAAAATAAACTTATTATTTATGATTGGGACATCAAAATTTACTTTGTGTGAATTTTTGGTATTTTCCGATAAAGATTATTTTTTAATGAATAGTGAAAAATATTGAATTTTAATTCAAAACCAGTTTTTAATCTAATTTATTTATATGATTAGATTATCTTTTGAATTGGTTTTAAAGTAAAATTAGAATATATTTTTACCATTTAATCCAATGGTTGTCAATGGAATCAATTTCACTTTGAAATTGGACTTAAACTAGTGTCAATCTTTTGATACTTATTGTTTCATAAAAACATGCTATTTGTCATGACATCGGGAATTAATTATTCAATTAATTAATGCATCTTATATGTTTTGAATTTTGTAAAATAGACATCATTTTTGATTTCGGAATATCAAATATAGCTTAGGGTGAAGTTTTGATATCTTTTTGAAAAACTTCAATTTTTGATGAATAGTGAAACCACTAAGTGGTAGTTAAAGAGACTGATTTTTCGTTTAAATGAATCTTTGCCACTTCTGTGATTTGATTATCAAAAATCCGACATACATGGTTTTCATTAAGAGTAAAAATGTGGTTCAATGAGATTAAAATAATTTTTTGGTGAATAGTAATTTTAAGTTCTTAATCCCGATTAGTGGTAATTAGTGTAGTTTAAGGTAAAAATAATGTTTTACAAATATGAGATGAGCTTTACACATTTCCTACCCTAATTGGATGTGTTATGGCTGACCAAGAAAATCCATGGGTCAACTTGGGGACCCCATGGAGCCACTCTGGTTGGGAAATGACATAAATAACTTTTTATTTAATGTTAATGTAAAAATGACACAAACATGAGTTAATTTACTAAAACAATTTTTAAATGGGGTTATTCAAGTCATATATTTGATTATAAATAGTCATTGGAAAGATAAAAAGATTTCCTACATTATAGTATTTTTTTTATAATTTATAGACTTTAAATAAATTAAATTATTTATGACATCATGATGATGCATCGATTACCTCATTAATAAAGGATTTAAATAAAATGAAATGAAAATGTAAAATATACGACCTACACATGTCCAAAACCTATTTTATGAGTGGATTTAGAAACCTTATCACCTTATCCTAAAATTATATCAATTTGGGACCTCTTAAATCCGAATACCATTTTAAAATAAAGTAACATTTCTTTACTTTCCTTGAGTGTCCCTCCTCTCCTCTTATAAAAGGCCCCCAACTCTACATCCATACCCACACTCCCAAAGCCTTTGGCTCGTCCAACCTCTGCCAATTTTGTCTCTCCACATCCCTCTATTACTCCTTGAAGCCTCACTTTGGTCAGAAGTCTTCCCAAGGAAGCCTTTGAGCTCAAACCAAAGGGAGTTACCCGATTTTAAGGTAATGTCTTCACTTGAGTCCTTTTGTTTTATTTTTCTTATCCAACCCCCTAAACTCTTTTTATTCGTTTCTTTTGTAAACAATCCAGTATATAAAATATACTAGGATGTTTTTATAAGAAGTATTCGAGCTACATTTTCACACACCTACATCTAATGGTTAAAGGCCATACTGTTTTCGTGGATGGCGAATTTCGGCCTCCCGAAACGATGATTGTTCAACATTCTTTTAACACCTTCAAAGGTGGACATTAAGATGAAACTATATTTATATATGATATATAATATTTTTATGTTTTCCTTAAGCTTCTGTATTTTTCATTTTGGTCATACCTTTATGGTTTCTGTTATGGGTAAACGCGATATCTTCATTTAAGGAAGTGGGGACTATCGCCCCCTCAAAGTGATTTGATTCGTTAATACCATATGTGGGACATATAAAGGATGGAGTTATGATATTATATATTATATTACACTGGAATTATAATATACCTTTATATCATTATGATTCCATTCTATAAAATATGAAATAGAAATGAAAGTAGCGTTCATGCGTAGGTACGACTTACCGTCTCCATGAACGGTGCATTTCATTTCATACCTCTAAATGATTATGTAATATTATAAATGCATGTATATACTGGATATATATGATATATACATCATGATTATAATTCTGGATATAACGTATACATGAACAACTTGTAATTATAAAGGGTTTATTTTTGACTCAAGTACCAATGATCGTTAAAACGACAGTTATTAACTTAAATAATTACATAGTGTTCATGACATGGCAATAAGTGATATAAAAGGAATAATGAACATTAAAAATGTTCTTAAACAAGTATAAATTAACTCAAATTTATTATTCAGGAAATTAATGAACGACCGAGTCAAGTCAGACCCAAGGTATGGGACTCCGTCTCAATCTCCTTTCATTGAGGAATATTTTGTTTTATACACAACCTTCTTTTATACGGTGTATAAACCCCTTTGACTTTTACATTTATCAAAAAGGAATCTTTTTTATACAAAGAATTTTACTAAATAACAAAAGGGAATGTTTTTGTCGTATGTATGCGGCGACAACGACTTCTCCGCCACCGTGACCATTATTTGAGTTTCGGCTTCCTCTAAAAGCTATACCTTTTAAAAAAAAAGAAAAATAAATACCATGTTTTACTTTTATTTTATTTTGTTATTGAAAATGGTTTTCATAATGTTTTTATATCAATGTGTTGTATTGATATCTTGTGATTGAAAGGTGGGAATGTTTTGTTTCCTTTATACATGTTTTATGTGATACGATTATGTTGAGGTTCTTGGGCATTATTATGAAGACGGGTGGTTCCGTGATAAACTAATTGTGGGTGAGCCCGATATAGCTCTCCAATGCATTGGGTAACGCGAAGGAGTGAAACGTTAAGGTTTCTCCGAAGATATTTAGGGAATATACTTTGATGGGTATTCCAAACGTAACCAAGAGGGTTACTCCCTATGTAAGAATGTTATGAATGCCTCAAGTTACCTTTATGTCTTATGATTTCTATGATTTATTCATGATTTGATGAGGTATGTTAATGTGCATATGTTTAATGGGTAAAGTATTATTTCATTCTTATGTATATATGTACCCATGTTTCCTTTCCATATTTTTATATCCCTTACTGAGCTTTTTATGCTCATCCCATGTTTTTTTTGAAATGTTTTTCACAGGTCAAGGGAAAGGTACATGATATGATGATAGTGTCAAGGAAGTGTCAAGAAAGAATCCATGTTTTATTTTAAATATGTTTCCATTTATGGGAAAGAAGAATACTATCTTTATGTTACCACTTGGATTATATGTGTAATGTAATGCAAGTTTTATGATCTAATTCTCTAAAACTCTAAACCCAAAAAGATCCTCAATTTGTAATCTTGTAATAACTCAAGATTAAGTAAGGATTAAGGCTGGGGCCTTATAGTTGGTATCAGAGGTCGGTTTAGATAACTTTAGGAGTTAGAATTCTATTAAATGATTATCCAAAAAAAATTTATTGTCAAATTGATGTGATATAGTATTTGAAGATTACAATGTTCCTTCATCTAAGATATGTTTGTTCAGAATGGTTTTCCCTAGAGGAAATAGGGAAGAAGTGCTAGGAAGTCATGCAGAATGAAATAACCTTCTAAATCAGCATCCTGAGATGGTCGGAATTGGAACTGAATAGTTTGTTGCAGTAATGGTGCGGTTGAATCAAGCGATAAATGGTGGTGGTATCCATGCACAAGATCAGCCAGATCAACCGCAGAGGAACATGTTAGTGGTGGAACATTTCATGAGGAAACATCCACCATCATTCAGAGGATCATCTGACCCTGTGCTAGCTGAAGGGTGGATTAAAGCACTAGAGAAGATTTTCGATGTCATGGGGTGTTTGGACAATCAGAAGGTTAGTTTTGCTATTTACCATTTAGAGGGTGAAGAAGATCAGTGGTGGTCAATGGTTAAAAATATCCAGGTCGCTGATGAGATTTATGCTCTCAACTGGGATGAATTCAAAGGTATGTTTCTTGAGAAGTATTTTCCTAAGGCTGTTCAACTAAGGATAGAAAAGCAATTCTTGGAATTGAGGCAAGAGGAAGACTCAGTGGCCGCCTATGAATAAAGGTTCACTCGATTGGAAAGGTATGATCCAAATTTTATCTGAGACCTTGATAGTAAAATCAATCATTTTTACTCAAGATTAAATCCAAAATATCGAAGGGCATTAGCGTCTCGTGAGTTTAAAAGTTATGAAAAGCTTATTCGATGTGCTGAGAAGTTGTAAATGGACTTTGTCGATGATCAAGTGTTCTATAACAACCAACAGAAGAAGAGACTGAGGTGGCAGGAGAATGGTATGAAATCTTCAAAGAAGTCTGATGGTAAGAAAACTAAGTTTCCAGTTTGTGATAAATGTGGAAAAAGGCATGCTGGGGAATGTCTTCTGAATTCTGGAAAGTGCTACCGATGTGGTAAGATGGGACATAAGGCTCGTGATTGCACTGCAAAAGATTAGGGTGAAGGTAAGACCAAATTTTATTTACAGTTAGTGAAATGTTTTAAGTGCAATGAGATGGGTCACTATGTAAACGAGTGTCCAAAAAAGAGATTGAGTGATGGGAAGCAGTTAGACTACAAGCAGAAAGGGGTGGTGAAATCCTTTGCAACTACTTTAGCAGATGTCGGGCCATCAAATGAAGTTGTATCCCGTACTTTGTTTGTTTTTTAGGATTATGCTAGTGTCTTGTTTGATTCAGGGTCTAGACATTCTTTCATCTCTGAAAACGTTTCTAGTAAAATTGGAATAGCATCTCAAGAAATGAATCCTGAAATTCTGGTAAAAACACCTGGGGGAAATGTTGAGGCAAAAAGAAATTATAAGAATCTTCATATCCTTATCTGTGGAAAGAACCTACTTGCAAACCTTATTGTTCTACCTCTAGTAGAGTTTAATGTTATCCTGGGTATGGATTGGATCTCTATTTACCATGCTAAGATTGACTGTAGAGCTAAAGAAGTTTCTTTTTAGAAAGTCTTTCAGTTTGTGTACAAGAATGAACCCTTACTGTTGATAACATATCAAGAGGTTGATAAACTTGTAAAAGATGGAAATGAATGTTACCTTGCACACATCGTTGAAAATAAAGGAACTGTTCAGATTAATGATGTGCCAGTGGTAAATGAGTATCCTGATGTTTTTCCTGACGAGTTTCCTGGAATAATACCAGATCAGGAAGTTGAGTTTACTGTTGACTTAGTTCCTGATGCTAAGCCAATTTCAAACCCCCTTATCGAATGGCTCAAATTGAAATTTTAGAGTTGAAGGAGCAATTGCAAAATTTATTAGATAAAGGTTTCATTCGACCTAGAACATCACCATGGGGTGCTCCTGTTTTATTTATTAAAAAGAAAGATGGTTCAATGAGACTTTGAATTGATTATAGAGCCTTGAATAACCTCACTATTAAGAACAAATATCCTTTTCCTCATATCGATGATTTATTTGATCAGCTCCAGGGAGATCAGTATTTTTCAAAGATTGACTTGAGATCCGGGTACCATCAGATGAAGGTAAAGGAAGAAGATGTTCCGAAGACCGCATTCCGTACAAGATATGGCCATTATAAATTTGTAGTAATGCCTTTTGGGCTAACCAATTCACCTGTTGTATTTATGGACATAATTAAAATAATTTTCCATGAGTTCTTGGATATGTTTGTGGTTGTTTTCATTGATGATATTTTGGTGTTTTCTAAAAGTAAAGAAGAGAATAAAACAAATTTAAGGGTTATTTTGCATACCTTGAAAGAAATTAAATTGTATGGGAAATTCAGCAAGTGTGAGTTTTGGTTGCAATAAATTTCTTTCCATGGTCATATTGTTTCTAAAGATGGGATAACTGTTGATCCTGCAAAAACAAAGGTTGTTGAATAATGGACAAGACATACAAAAGTAAGTGAGATTCGTAACATCCTTGGTTTGGCAGGCTATTACCGAAGGCTTGTTAGAAATTTTTCACGGTTACCTAGTCCAATTACGAAGCTAACTCGGAAGGGTGTTATGTTTATCTGGACAGAATAATGTGATGATTGTTTTCAGGAACTGAAAATAAGATTGGTGAATTCTCCGGTTTTGGCACTACCTTCCAGGAATGGTGAGTTTGTTATCTACAGTGATGCTTCATTGAAAGGACTTGGTTGCGTCTTAATGTAGAATGATCAGGTAATTGCTTATGCTTCACGATAGTTGAAAACTCATGAGGTAAATTACCCTACACATGATTTGGAATTAGCTACTGTTGTTTTCTCTTTAAAAATATGGAGGCATCATTTGTATGGAGTAAAGTGTGAAATATATACTGATCACAAAAGTTTAAAGTATATATTCACTCAGAAAGAATTTAACATGAGACAAAGGATATGGCTAGAATTAATCAAGTATTATGATTGTACAATTCAATACCATCCGAGAAAAGCAAATAAAGTGGCTGATGCTTTTAGTCAAAAAAGAAATGCTTCATTAGCAATGTTGCGGTTGGAACGTGATCCTTTGGTTAAGGATTTGATGAACTTTGGCATAGAAGTTGTTGGTGTAGGATGTTGTTTTATTTTTTTTCAGGTATCAGTGAAATCATTTCTATCAGACAGAATCAAGGAAGCATAGAAGAAAGACAGTGAGTTGCAGAAAAAGGTAGAGCTGGTTCAGAAAGGTAAGTTGCCTGAATTCTACATTGATAATGATTGTGTTTTGAGATTTGGGAAGAGATTTTGTGTGCCTTGTGATTCACAGTTGAAGAGAGAGTTGTTATGTGAAGCTCATAGTTCTCCATTTTCAGTTCATCCTGGCAGTACTAAGATGTACAGAGATCTGCAGGAGTATTACTGGTGGGATGGAATGAAAAGAGATATTGCTGATTTTACTGTGAAGTGTTTGACTTGTCAATAGGTTAAAGCAGAGTAGCAGTTACCGAAAGGGATGCTTCACACTTTACCAGTGCCAGATTGGAAATGGGAGAATATATCCATGGACTTCGTTGTGGGATCACCGAAGACCCCTCGAGGTAATAATGCAATCTGGGTTATTGTTGATCGCTTGACTAAATCTGCTCATTTCCATGCTATACGAGATAATTTTTCCCTAGATCAACTTTCCTGTTTGTATCTCAAAGAGATAGTCAGGTTACATGGATTTCCCCTCTCCATTGTATCTCACCATGATCCCAGGTTCACTTCTAAATTTTGGAAAGGCCTTCAGAAGTCGTTGGGTACTGAATTAAATTTTTGTACAGCTTTTCATCCTCAATCAGATAGGCAGTCAGAACAAACAATTCAGACATTGGAGGATATGCTACGTTCTTTCTCTATGGATTATCAGGGAAGTTGGGACTAACATCTTTCTTTGGTTGAATTTTCATATAATAACAGTTTTCATTCCAGTATACAGATGGCACCATTTCATGCATTATATGGGAAGCGGTGTCGAACTCTAGCTTTCTGGGATGAAGTGGGTGAAAAGAAATTGATGGGACCAGATTTGGTAGAAGAGTTGGCCGAAAAATTTCAGCTGATACAGAAACACATGAGAACAGCTCAGAGCAGGAAGAAGAGTTATGAAGATAACCGGAGGAAGGATCTATCTTTCGAGGTAGGTGATCATGTTTTTCTCAAAGTCTCACCATGGAAAAGTGTGATGCGGTTTGGTAAGAAAGGAAAGCTAAGTCCAAGGTTCATTGGACCATATGAAATTCTGGAGAGAGTTGGATCAGTTGCTTACCGATTGGCTTTACCTCTGATTTTATCTCAGGTACACAATGTTTTTCATGTTTCGATGATGAGAAAGTACATGCCAGATCCATCTCATGTTTTGAGTCCAGAGGTAGTTCAGCTAGAAGAGAACATATCTTATGAGGAACAATGGGTTCAGATTCTTGACCATAGGGAGAAAGTGTTACGGAATACGGTGATTAATCAGGTAAAGGTTTTGTGGAAAAACCACATGATGGAAGAGGCAACATGGGAATCCGAAAATCCAATGAGGGATAAGTACCCCCATTTATTCGATAAGTAAATAAATCTTGGGGACGCAATTTTCTAAAGGGGGGAAGGATGTAACATCCGAAGTAAGTAATTAATAATAGATATTTTAATCTATGTCTATTAATGATTAAGATAGTGTTTTAGAGGCTTAAAATGAAAATAAATACAATCTTATGCATGGAATACACTAATATTCTTAAAATATTGTTTTACTGCCTTTTGATGGCAAACCCTTTTTAAATCTATCTTTTGACAATTTTATAAGCTATGTTTGTCAAAATAAACTTATTGTTTATGATTGGGAAATCAAAATTTACTTTGTGGGAATTTTTTGTTTTTTCCGATAAAGTTCATTTTTAATGAATTGTGAAAAATGTTGAATTTTAATTCAAAACCTCTTTTTAATCTAATTTATTTAAATGATTAGATTATATTTTTAATTGGTTTTAAAGTGAAATTAGAATATATTTTTACCATTTAATCCAATGGTGGTCATTGGAATCAATTTCACTATGAAATTGGACTTAAACTAGTGTCAATCTTTTGATACTTATTGTTTCATAAAAACACGCTATTTGTCATGACAACGGGAATTAATTATTAAATTAATTATTGCATCTAATATGTTTTGAATTTTTTTAAATCGACAGAATTTTTGAATTCGGAATATCTAATATATCATAGGGTGAAGTTTTGGAATCTTTCTGAAAAACTTCAATTTTTGATGAATAGTGAAACCACTAAGTGGTAGTTAAAGAAACTGATTTTTCGTTTAAACGAAACTTTGCCACTTCTGTGATTTGATTTTCAAAAATCCGACATACATGGTTGTCATTAAGAAGTAAAATGTGGTTTAATGTGATTAAAATAATTTTTTGGTGAATAGTAATTTTTAAGTTCTTAATCACGATTAGTGGTAATTAGTGTAGTTTAAGGTAAAAATAAAGTTTTCCTAATATTAGATGAGATTGAAACATTTCCTACCCTCATTGGATGTGTCATGGCCGACCAAAAAAATCCATGGGTCAACTTGGGGACCCCATGGAGCCACTCTGGTTGGAAAATGACATAAATAACTTTTTATTTAATGTTAAAGTAAAAATGACACAAACATGAGTAAATTTACTAAAACAATTTTTACATGGGGTTATACAAGTCATATATTTGATTATAAATAGGAATTGGAAATATAAAAATATTTCCTACATCATAGTATTTTTTTTATAATTTTTAGACTTTAAATAAATTAAATTATTCATGACATCATGATGATGCAGCGATTACCTCATTAATAAAGGATTTAAATAAAATGAAATGATAATGTAAAATTTATGACCTACACGTGTCCAAAACCTATTGGATGAGTTGATTTCGAACCCTTATTACCTTATCCTATAATTATATCAATTTGGGATCTCTTAAATCCGAATACCATTTTAAAATAAAGTAACATTTCTTTACTTTCCAACAGTGCCCCTCCTCTCCTCTTATAAAAGGCCCCCACCTATACATCCTTACCCACACTCCCAAAGCCTTTGGCTCGGCCAACCTCTTCCCATTTTGTCTCTCCACATCCCTCTCTTACTCCTTGAAGCCTCACTTTGGGCAGAAGTCTTCCCAAGGAAGCCTTTGAGCTCAAACCAAAGGGAGTTACACGATTTTAAGGTAATGTCTTCACTTGCGTCCTTTTGTTTTATTTTGCTTCTCCAACCCCCTAAACTCTTTTTATTCATTTCATTTGTAACAAATCCAGTATCTTAAATATACTAGGATTTTTTTATACGTATGATTTGAGCTACATTTACACACACCTACATCTAATGGTTAAAGAACAAACTCTTTCTGTGGATGGCGAATTTCCGCCTCCGAAAATGATGATTGTTCAACATTCTTTTAACACCTTCAAAGGTGGCCATTAAGATGACAATATATTTATATATGATATATAATATTTTTATGTTTTCCTTAAGCTTCTGTATTTTTCATTTTGGTCATACCTTTATGGTTTCCATTATGGGTAAACGCGATATCTTCATTTAAGGAAGTGCGAACTATCGCCCCCTCAAAGTGATTTGATCCGTTAATACCATATGTGGGACGTATAAAGGATGGATATATGATATTATATATGATATTACACTGTAATTATAATATACCTTTATATAATTATGATTCCATTCTATAAAATAAGAAATAGAAATGAAAGTAGCGTTCATGCGTATGTACGGCTTACCGTCTCCATTAACGGTGCATTTCATTTCTTACATCTAAATGATTATGTAATATTATAAATGAATGTATATACTGGATATATATGATATATATTATATATATATCCTGATTATAATTCTGTATATAACGGATACATGAAAAACTTGTAATTATAAAGGGTTTATTTTTGACACAAGTATCAATGATCGTTAAAACGACCGTTATTAACTTAAATAATTATATAGTGTTCATGACAGTGAAATAAGTGATATAAAAGGAATAATGAACTTTAAAAAGGTTCTTAAATAAGTAGAAATTAACTCAAGTTTATTATTCAGGAGATTAAAGAATGACCGAGTCATGTCGGACCCGAGGTATGGGACTTCGTCTCAATCTCCTTTCATTGAGGCATATTTTGTTTTATACACAACCTTATTTTATACGGTGTATAAACCCCTTTGACTTTTACGTTTATACAAAAGGAATATTTTTTATATGAAGCATTTTACTAAACAACAAAAGGGAATGTTTTTGTCGTACGTATGCAGCGACAACGACTTCTCTGCCACCGTGACCATTATTTGAGTTTCGGCTTCCTCTAAAAGCCATAACTTTTTTAAAAAAAAGAAAAATAAATACCATGTTTTACTTTTCTTTAATTTTGGTATTGATAATGGTTTTCATAATGTTTTTATATCAATGTGTTGTATTTATATCTTGTGATTGAATGGTGAGAATGTAATGTTTCCTTTATGTATGTTTTATGTGATACGATTATGTTGAGGTTCTTGGGAATTATTATGAAGACGGGTGGTTCCGTGATAAAATAAGGGAGGGTGAGCCCGATATAGCTCTCCAATGCATTGGGTAATGCGAAGGAGTGAAATGTTAAGGTTTCTCCGAAGAGATTTAGGGAATATATTGTGATGGGTATTCCAAACGTAACCAAGAGGGTTACTCCCTACGTAAGAATGTTATGAATGCCTCAAGTTACCATTATGTCTTATGATTTCTATGATTTATTCATTATTTGATGAGGTATGTTAAAGTGCTTATGTTTTATGGGTAAAGTATGATTTCATTCTTATGTATATATGTACCCATGTTTCCAATCCATATTTTTATATCCCTTACTATGCTTTTTATGCTCATCCCAAGTTTTTTTTGAAATGTTTTTCACAGGTCAAGGGAAAAGTACATGATATGATGATAGTGTCAAGAAAGTGTCAATAAAGAATCCATGTTTTATTTTAAATATGTTTCCATTGATGGGAAAGAAGAATACTATCTTTATGTAACCACTTTGTTTATATGTGGAATGTAATGCAAGTTTTATGATCTAATTCTCTAAAACTCTAAACCCGAAAAGATCCTCAATGTGTAATCATGTAATAACTCAAGATTAAGTAAGGTTTAAGGGCGGGGCCTTATAACTAGAGTGTTCCTTAATATGGAATCCTACAATAATTATAATTTTTATAAATAGATGTTAAATATACCTTTTTAATTGTAATTTTTGTAGAATATGTTTATTTTGAGAAACATGATTTCTATGTTCTTAATAATAACTACACAAGATTATAAAATTTAATGAAGTCTTTTTATGGATTAAAAAAGTCCCCAGGAGCCTTGTATTCATTTTTGAGATACTATATGAAGGAATTAAATTTTTTATAACAATAAGTGGAGAGAAACATTTATATTAATAAAATGAATACATATACTATTATTTTTTTTATGTAGATGATATCATTTTTATATCTGATCCTTAGATTTATTGTCAATATTTTCCAACTCATATGAAGCATCAGTTTATGATTACCACACTTGGGGAGCATATATACTTCTTGGTATTACATGATATGAAATGGGATTAATTATTTCATTATCCAAATATATGTACTATATAGTTTCATTATATAATTTTGAAAAGGATCAGCCAAATCAAGTTTATAAAAACAATTCTTGAGGGGATAAAGTCTTTTAAATTTTTTAAAGGTAAGAGTGTAAAAAACTTTTATTCAAAATACTGATTTGGATTCCAATTTGACTCATAGGTTCTATACCAGATATAATATATGTTGTAATTATTATATATATATATATCATACTAATCCAAAGGATTAAAATTTTATCAATACCAAAAGTGTTCTAATAAATATAACAAGGACTATAAGATATGATATTCTATTTAAGAAGTTATAATTGGGAAATTGTCGTGGTTAGAAATAGTTTATGGGGAAGTATATTTTCATTATGGAAGGTACACCTGAATTTGAATTTTCATCATGGTAGATTACTAGGAGAGTTAGACTGACAAAAAATGGAACGTGGTAACACTATGTTCTGATGGGGATTAATATACTTATACTGCTAATGACTTAACTCTAATGATTTGGATTTTGGATAAACATCATGATTTGATGCTGAATGTTGGTAAACAACACATAAGTATTCATGATAATCAATGTTCTATATACTTATATAAACATTTTTATAACTATCATTTCCTAATTTTTTTGCTATAAAACAACATTTAAAGAAATATAAAGTATTAAATCAATATATAATGGATTAATTTATTCCTACTCTAGACCATGATTTTCATATATTCTCCTAGTATATCTTCATGAAATTATTTTTTTTTACGATTCGCATTGGTTTTCATCCCCACTAATATCGTTAATAATATTCAGAGTACCCCAGCATAACATTGGATTATTTTGGAAAAAGTGTAACAAAAGGTAATTACTTATACTAAATAGGGTAATAATTCACATTTTCTTCTTTATCAAACATGTATTATTATTGTATGTAAGGGAATAAAATTTGAATTTATGTTCTTATATTTTTTGGGAGATATTTCTAATCAGTGGATTGAAACCATTCTTTCCACTAATTGATGTAATTATCTAAAAAACAAAAACATATACTATGGTGTTGTTTTTAAGACATTTGTTATTAGTGATAGAATGTTTTTTGGTGTACTATTTATCAGTTTTTATTTTATAAATTGTTGAGAAAGATTCAAAACAAATCCAAATGGGGATATTTAAGTTCTTTTTTTAATTTTTGAAGTATTTTTCTTTGTTATTGACCATTTCATAATTATATTTAAGAATGTTTTTAAGATGTATATTATGAATATTGCATATATAGTATCATTGTTCTTAATAAATATGTTTATGATATTTAGATACATCACATTATCTATATCATTTAAAGAAGTGTAGATTAAAAAATATTTGATGTTTAATTATTCATTTATATAATAAATGGTTGTGGGAAGAATTAAAAAAAATTTATTGAGTATTCATAAAATGATATGGTATGTGGAATTATATGATTGATGCGGATGTAATTTTGTTGATTACATTGAAATATGGTCTTAAGTGGAATTTATTTTTTTATAGTTCACTAAAAAATTATGTGATGTACTAGCTTGGTCATCCATGAACCACAGTAAAATATACGGCTATAATTATGGGTAGCCTATCTAGATATGTGTGGAGAAGAATGCATGAGTGATATAGGATACATGAACCAAATACACACGGGAATATTGATTATCATTATGTTGAACACATAATATGACGTTGGGGATTTTCCACTCACATACGAGGTGGGATGGGGGCTATAAGGAATGAAATGAAACCCATTATTTATTAATATGTCCAAATAAAAAAGTATTTTTTATTGTTAATAACATCTAACTAAATATAAAATGGAATGAAAGTTTTAAAAATCTTGAAATTTTCATATACAATAAAAACTTATGGACATATCAAACACAACACAAAATAAACTGATCAATTTCATTTTGTTATGATATCATATTCAACCTCTCCATGGTTTGTTCTAGAGATCCATTTCACTAGAAGGGATAAACTACATGAGATTTATAGAATATCACAACATCCTATGATTGGGTTTAAATATATTTTTATGGATAAATCATATGATCATGAGGATTAAGAGGTTAGTTATATTATTGTGATGTTTGTTCTCAATTAAGATATTCTCATCAGAAAAATATCTGAATGATTCCACATATTAATAAGTAGTATATTTTCCATTAAAAAATTAATTATGTGGATATGTAGAGTTATTAGCTTAAGAGGTTTCTACAGGATGAAGATGAACCATGTTCTTTATTTGAGATGTCATGATGTCTACAAAGAACACAAAAAGATCATGATGGAAGGATCTTGAGATGAACAAAGTGGTAAAGTAATCATGATTTAAAGTATGTGATCATATTGGTTATAAGATATACAAACAATGTTGAGTTAATGATGATGAATTAATACAATATTCTATTTTTAAATAAATAGAGGCTTCATATTTTAAAACTATATATCTTTTTTGATCCATATTTTCAATAATAACTAACCAAGTTATTTAGACTGATTGAAGGATGAAATCAATCACCATAGCCTATAAATACTATTTTACCTCAAGAGTAAATGTGAAAAACTGTTGATATAATATTATTAGGAGAAAATATCATTTTACCATCTTGAGTAACATAAACTAGTTGTAGTATTACAATTTTTATGAAGAATAAGGAAACTATGTAATAAATTAAATGAGGTATAGGTGTAGTCTACATAAATATATATGAAGGTATTATATACCACATAAAGGTGTGCCAAGGGAAGAATTAGACCATGAAAAGTGGAGTATTTAATGATATTATTTTAATGAATTGTAATTAGTTAGTTGAGATTTCAAAAATTCGAATAGAATCATAGTGTGCATTGATATTCTAATAAAAAATATTTATTTTGATGAACTAAAGTAGAGAGGAGGATTATCATTCCCTTTATTTGATAATTATTTTTACATAAAATATATTTTTGAATATTATTATTTAATTTATTTTGTTTCATCCCAAATTTATGTAAATGTTTTTTCATTAATAAGAGAAAGGGGAACCTTGAGAACCTTGTGATTCCAGTATAAATTAGTCAATTTTTCTTTTTAGGATGGGATGATACTCACTCAAAACAATACGTTTAAATTGTACTACAATTTTCATAATTTTGATAATATAATGATCAATTAAAATCTATGCACTAAAATATAATGTAACATGACAAGGTCTAATAAATCACATTTTTACATAAATATATAAAAAACCCATCTGTGTAATTTTCCATTCACATTATTTCATATGGGTGAGGAAGATAACATAAAAAGTGAATTCGGGCATCATTTGATCACAAGGTTTTTATTCCAATGAATTAGATGGTAATGAAGAAAAATAGGAACTACTAATAAACCCCCAATTAGTGGTACCCTTAATAACATGTAATCTATAATTTAGGTTCATATTTTTAATGATAAATTCATTAAATTATTCTGGTCTTTCTTTGTAAATACAATTATTTTCATGATAATCATTTATAATATAAACTATTTCACCTATCAATAACAGAATTCTTTTATGAGAATATTTGACATCAAAATTTTAGAATTTTATACCCAAGATGTGTTGTGATGAAACACCATACGGAAATTTAAAGTTATACAAAAGATATTTTTACAAGGATGCATCCATATATGTATCTTATAAGTAGTGATATATTCCATTAAGTCCCCATACAATTTAATAGAAAAATAATTACTAAATCTACAAACTTTTTTGTTTTAAATTTACTAATCCACTATATTTAAAACCTCTACTTTTTTACATTTTTTGCAATTTTTTTCAATTAAATAAGCACAACCAAATTTCTCCATTAATTTTTTGAAATCAAGATTATAGAACTGTGTTTGATTAACATTTATGAATTCTTTAGGAGCTCCAAATATCAAGAATATTTTCTTCCTGATGAATTTAATGAAAATAATGGCCATGATTTTTGTGAGTTTCATAAACTCTACTATCATGACCTGACCCAATAGGGATTGAACCAAAACTACCAAAATCCCACCACCATAGGCCATAGTGAAGTGAAAAGCACTGAAAGACATAACAATAATGGGATCCCTTCTCCGAATGTACCAAAATTCACACACTAGACTATCTCTATATAGAAGTGGATAGGAATAAAAGAATAGGATGAAACATTTGTAGTCATTACCATACATCCAAATCCACTTGGTAATTAAAGGAGTATGAAATTGTAAATTAAGAAGTAAAGGGGAAAAATTGAAACCCAACCAAAAATATGTCCCAACCAGATAGAACAAGAAAAGTAAAATTCTAATCGAGCTTATCTCTAGATATCCAAACCACGACATCCATACATGGTCAAATACACCATGTGTCGCTAAGGTCTATTATAATCATTACCAACCTATCTTTCATTTACATAAGACATGACACATACAATAAAAGCAAATTTAGTGGTGAATATATATAAATACACTGTAGGAAGCTCAAAAATATTAAGGAGGATATAAGATACATGATATGAAAAGAACGAAAACTCAAGAAAAAGAAAGAGGTTAAAAAAATACCATGACATAGATACAAGTTTATATATTCTCAACAAAAGAGGCCCCAATTAGAGATAAATATTATCTACATCTCATAGGCCACGTTAGGAAAAGAGTTCCATTATTTCTAAAAGTCCACCATTGATTCCTAACAAATCATGTATCTTTATGATGAATCATCTATGTCTATCCACACTTCACCAGTATAACATCGTTGAGCGGAAAAATTCCTTATAGAGGACACACACTACAGTACAGTAGGAGGGTGACACTCAGTATATAGCTAGAGGACCCATGCCCTATCCTGGAAGGAGGGTACCACTGTCATGGTCGAGGACTCATGGTCTCATTCTTCTAGAGGGTGCCACAACATATTTGAAATAGGAACCGTGACAAATAAATCAGTTGGGTTCAACTCTAGCAATCGATATTGGAACCATACCCTTCCCAGAAGGTGGGATCAACTCAAGAAGTCAATCGAGGACCCAAGCCCTCGTCAGAAGGAGGGAGACACTCATACTGATAAGTGAGGAATGCATGCCTTATCCCAATATAATGGTTCAATGATAATGATTAGTTGAGGCCCCATGACCAGCCCTAGTGGTTGGTGCCACTCCAATCATCAATCATTGACCAATTCCCTACACAACAGGATGGTTCCACTCGAATAAATAGGTATTAAACCCATATCGTATCCCAATAAGAGGGTTCCACTATAGTTTGTCTCGTGATATTTTTCTGATCACATATATAGTCATGTTTTACCAAAATAATCATCACTCCTAGAAAATATTTTACAATATCTCCAAAGCAATCAAAAAGGCCACTGATGCCTTTTATGTTCAAAAAACATAGGATAGTCTACTCGTAGAACATAATTTGGGTCTCAAATAAGTATACATGAAAGGTATAATTTTCCTCAACAGGGAATTATAGACAGACAACATGTAAGGGGACCCACATGGCATGTTTTCCTACTTGGTTTACTGGTTGTGTCCCTACCTCTTAATGGATCACAAATTGTGTGTCACTAGGCATCGTGTAGAGTGACTAGAAGTCATTCCTTATCCAATAGTGGACCAACCCATGCCTTGGGCCATGTCCATGTAATCTCGAATGTGTCCATGTACATGGTCCCATTATGTTTCCTTCCACATGGGGTCCTTCCCATGTGATCCACCACTTAACTTGTGCACCCATTGAATGTCATAGGGCGTGTGACCTAGCCACAATTAATGTCATCCTTATATTTTACAAAATGCTAATGAATCATCCACATGTTTTATTACATGTCATGTGTTTATCCCAGTATACACCATGTTATTGGGATATACCCCTAAAGATATATTTGTTCTTTGATATTCGTGATCTAGCTCATCTGACTCAAATATCATCCCTGGGACATCCGAAATCACTAGATCATTCCTTCCATAGTCATTTTATCCATCAATTGGTCATAAATTGGATTCTGATTGTCTTGTTCAAATACCTCAAGCACTACATGCATCTCCCATCTCCCAACCTCTTCGATTTGGATTCTATATCAACAAATTGATCAAATGAGTCCCTCAAATCGACAAAAATCTCCCATTGAACACCAATCCATTCTTCACACATGAATTTTTCATGAATTTGATGGTTTGGGAAATCTTTATTTCTCCCAACAATTTGTAATAGAGACCCCAATGTCCAATTGATGATTACAATTATGAATTATTGGAAGAAACACACAATAAAAAGGTTAAACAATCATTGGAAAAGATTTATTTTCCAATAAAATGAATTTGGAGATATTTGGGAGAGGAAAAAAATAATTAATTTGAAACTGAAACACATTTACTTTTAAAGTATTGAAATTTATTCTAATCAAGGAAAAATTTTGATATATCTCAAACTATTTAATAAGTTGTGTAAAATATAAATAATATAGTGTCCTAACTAAAATTGTATCTTTATTCAATAATGGACACAGTTGATAATAAATAAAAAGAGTCATTAAATTCACTACACCTCAATCATCCCAAAATAAAAGTTTTATGATCATCTAATTCTGATCTATAAACTAGAGCATGGAAGAAGATATTCTTAGGGATCCCAAGGTTATGCGTCTAACCCTGTAGATTCACCATAATAGGTAATTTATAGTGGGAGGATATATTTTATGTTTTTTATTTAAAAAATAAATTTATTTAGTTATTTTCATTAAATGAATCAACCAACAACTGCTATATCAGAACACCATGCATCAACCAAATTTTAGGTCACTCCTAGGTTAAACATAACATTATTGATTCAACTATGGTCCTGAAATTTAATTTTGAGGATCTATTTAATAGATATCTCAATTTATTTAAGAAACCTAGTTCATATACTATAAATTATATCTAATATTTTTATAAACTTATTTTTGGAATCACCGGGCCTCAGAATTGCACACTGTCTTAGGGCCTGACGTCAAAAATATTTCTAGATACATTATAATGTATTAAATATAACATGTAGGGTATGTAAATCATTATGACCTTACGCATTAGAATCCAAAAAACTAGTAGACTAAATAAATATCTAGATATTCAACTAGCCTCTAGATTCACTACTCAAATGAGATAAATTCCATGCTACCATAATACTATATACAATTAACCAAAGGGAAGTCACATTAACGTAGGATCCTCTTTTGTGGATCCTTGATCATAACTAGGTTCTCCAAAAATGTGGATCCATAATTGATATCTATGTCTCCCTAGTCACTAACATGCATAAGCACATGTATGTATCTCCTCACTAGTGACACCTATATGATTTTGTCCAGATACTCCCACTCTGAAGGTAAGTTAGGGTGATATGAATCATATCCAACCCTCTACATGAAATCAAATGTCTTGATGAACCATAGGGACAACATGGTTTCATATCTGAATCTCAAAAATCTTCATCATGGGGAGACTCTCTATAAAATGTGGTCCCACAACTCTAACTCAAATTTCCTTAAATATTAACCTACCTGAGATTTTTTTCTACCCTAGACAATCCTCATCCACTCATGGATGACCTGGAATTTCATTATCACCACCTACACAATCTTTATCCCAATAACAGATTCCTCACTTATATCTATCCAGCATAAGGGTGAACTCTAGGCTCTCCTGTATAGATCCTCAAAAGGTGTCATTCAAATAGATTTGTGTTAGAAATTATTGTATGAAAACTCTATTAGGGTAATGTGATCCTCCTACCTCTAGAAAAAGTCAATCACACAACAACTAAAAAAAATCTTCCAGTAGCTTTATATTGCACTCAATATGACAATATTCCTAGTGTGGTAATTAAGTATTCATAATAAGCTAGGAAACTAATGCATATAGTTGGACTCTTTAGATATATGGTGTGAATCAGGAATAATTATTAGAAACTATAGATATAGGAACCCCATGAAGGTAAAAAAATCACCTACATGTACAACTACACCAAACTCTCGACCAAACTATGTTCCCTAATATCATGGAAGTGCACCGACTTCACGAGACATTCAAATATCTCCTAGATGGAATCATGGTATCTCGATATCTATGTAATCCTTATACCAACGTCCATCGATATTCCATCACATTTTCAATTTAGGATCTCTTGGGGATGGAAAAAACAATTCAAACATGATGCTCAGCCTTCACCTACTATCAGATGAGGCACCAAGAGAAAAACTTATCCACACTCTGTCTCATGATGGACCACAAATATTTTCCCTGAGGGTCTTTATACAACTTCCCCACATCGGGAAGTACATGAAAATTATTTTTGTGAAAGTCTCTCATCACCACCTCTCACTTCATTGTTGGAATAACTATTCATCATTGGAGAAGAATGATATGATTACCTATTTCATAATGTCATAATGGTGAATCTATTATGGATATCATGTTATGGAAAACATCATTGTTGATGTTTCCAAACTGGGAAATTCTCACACATTGAAGTAGTGGAGAAATCAACACCATTTAATAAAGAAATTTTGGAACCTCTTATCAGCTATGGTTAGATACAATGAATCCAACTACTCATATTCATAGTACACCATGTAGTTCTGTAACTTCATGATATTGGAATCTACCTCTACGTTTCCCTTTCTAAGAGTATATTCTACCACCAAACAATAGTCTTTTATGAACTAAAACCAATGCTTTTATATCATGTTCAATTCACTCTGTGTGAATTCATACTTGAGGCTCTAATGATCTGTGTATGAAACAAAGTTCTCTCCTAGAATATTGTACCTCCACATACTCATAGAGAATACTATTTTTCTCAGCTGTAAGTTGTGAGTCACATAGTTGAATTAATGGAGTCTCTATTACATTGAACCATATGTGATAATTTCTTACCACTGAAACAACACACAACTAGTCCAATCAGTGGAAGAATCCCAATAAACTACATACATCACACCCTACTTCAGTACTCTCGAGGATAGATAACTTATAAAAATAAACCTCATATTTTCCATGTCTCTCTATAACTACCCAATCAATGGAAAAAGATTCACTTTCTATGTTTTTGTGGTCAAATGGGATGCAATCCAAGAAAAATCGTACAAAAACCTCTTGCAATACCACACCTATTTGAGAAAGCGTCACACCTATGACATTCTCTTGGGATAATTTTAAGAGAAAAATATATTGGTCTTCACTAGGTCTAAATCTAATCCATGCTAAAAAATGATAGGCCTAAGGAATTGAACCTCATTGTTTTAGAATAGGATCATCAAGAAAATATTATAAATAGTGTACTCCTAAAGTAAATATAATACAATCCTCGTGTAACATTTTTTACACCTCCTTTAACATGGAGTACAATAGAATGTTTTTATTGATGAGAACCTAAAACAAGTCTATGTACAACTTGAAAATATGGTTCATGAAATCCATAAACACTATAGGGGAATTTTTTAAACCAAAAGGTATCAGAAAGAACTCATAGCATCAGTAGGAATATCAAAATTCTAGATTAAGAGTATAATAACCATGAACTCTCCTATGGTGGTATCGATCATTAAGAACCATCTCGCACCGTGAAATTGATTAAATAGTACATCATTACAAATAAAATTGTAATTATTAACAATATGGTCTAGTTTATGATACAATAATACAGATTAATAGGCAAGATCACATCTACTTCATTCATGAAAAACATTTGAGTTCCCACTGGGGACACAATGGGTATTCTAAAAAACCTACCTCAAAGGCCATCCTACTATAACCACATCTAACAGAGCTTGGTAGGGGCCATCTTTTTCAGAAAAAACGATATCTGAGTTATCCTACCGTTAATGTCGATACAAAAGTCCATCTCCCTATATAGAGGTACTCCCAAAATGTCTTCAAGGAAGACACCCATATAATCTACCATGACGGAAAGAATGTAGATGCAGAAGTATCCTAATACAAAAAGTGATTCACTCTCCAACTGATGGGTAATTAGATTAAACCTCCTACTCAAAAACCAATCCTTTCATTATATCCCACCCTCACAAAAATGATAATATTGTCCCATTAGTGAGAAGGAATTTGATTCATCTGTGGTGATGGTTAATCATTTCTCATATCATGTAAATAAAATGCATACCCAAGATGATGTCATAGGGTTCTATCATGATGAAGAGTTGGTCACAAAATATTCTCTCTTATCTTATAGATAGATTTCAGTACAAGAAGATGTACGATATAGAAGAATCATTCTTAGTAGAAACCTAGAGATGATGTTTTTGGGAAAAAGTCTCAAATTAGAGATATAGCATTCACATGAGGAGTGATGAGATTTATAAATGAATCACACCTATGTTAAATAATACTAGAGTAGAATAAACACAAATAATACCTCTAATCATCTCATGTTCCACTGAGTTATATGGTTCCATAGCCTAAAGTCATCTATGGCTGCAACCACCAGCTCCCGGATCCTAACATGGGATACCAGGTTGGGGTGGTGGAAGGATCTCATATCATCATCTAAAACCCAAAAATTCTCTTCCTAGAGTCTAAACTAATTCTATTTTATATCTTCCTTCATGGTGGTCAACCTACTCTCACTTAGTAGATCCTTGATCTTGGTATTTTCTATAAAATGGTTGTCTGTATTCTTTCTTCTTATACTCCACATGTTGTTTGGTCAACAAATCATGTTCCACGAGTCCACGTCCATTATATGCATAGAAACTCCTCTCTATTGGTTTTTTTATTTTTCTATACTTCCCCTAACCATGTTCCCGAGCCTGATCATGGGAGTATCTCATGTTATAACTTCCTAGAGAATGGAGTCTACTGGATACAACAAAGGACTCATCTCTTTAATGCCCACTACCAGCTCCGACTTACACGCTTCCCTCTTACAAGAATACATACATGACCAGTGCCCACTCCAATTTCCCAGCTTAGGTGGGAATGCATAGGGTACCACACTAGTACATATGTCTCTTCTGAGACCCTAATAAAACATCCACTCTCAGAAGTATAAAACTCAAATCTAATCAAATGAATATTTTTCAAGGTCTATGTACATTGGGGAATAATAAACCATTTTATTCCCTCTATAATGTAGCTCAATAAGTTACAAAATCTAAACCATGTGAAGACAAGATGTGTATTAATCCTCCTGAAATAGCTACTAGAAGTCTTCCCATTATAGTGTCAACTCATCATGAATCTGCGTAACTAAACTACACTAGTGTTCAGATTGTTAATGAAAATATATATATATATAAGAACAACCAAATAGTCAGTCTATGTCAAAATAAGTATGAAAAAAATCATACACTCTGGAAAATATTCCACTTCCTAGGGATCTAGCACGCTGTAGAACCTTGGCATCCTATGGCACTAGAACACATGTAGTTCACTAAGCTTGTTCCCATCATCATCTAGCTCAATTATTATGATCTACTTCTTAATAGTTTGTGTACTTCTAGATATCCATATTGATGAAGAATATAATGATATGGACCATTAAATAATGCATCACCACTCATTGAATCATCATCACAATTTAGAATCTATTTGAAAGATGGAAATATTATTGGAGACATCTTGAAAATTTAATCAATACATACCATTGTCAGATTGGAATATATATATATATTTATATGAGGAGATGACAGAAGAATTAATGCCAGTGACTCATTCCTATATGATGCATTTACTATTGATCCATGATTCCAATGTCTCGTTATGCCGAGTTGACAAAATTGTAGTAATTTTCCTTGTGAATGGATATATTAGCTTCCCATATAATTTCATGGATCATTAGCACGGAATCCTCACTCAAAAAAAATTGAAACTATTTCCTTAATTCCTAAAAAATTAATTTGTAAGGGAAAAAAATCCAAATACTCTCACCAGGAATGAATTTATCTGATTCCAAACTACCATGACCCAACCCAATGGGGCTGAAGTTACAACTACTCCAAGCCTACAAACATAGTATTGGGGATAGATACAAGCTCCAAAGGGAATAAATATATTATAGGCCATTTCCTAATATACATGTACATGGACACCCAACCATATCCATAAAAATATATAGAGGAATGAAAGAAAACAATACAACATATAGAGTCATAACAATACATGCATAGCCTCTAGGGAAAACATTAAGTATGACAATGTAAGCTCAAATGTAATGAAAAAAATACATTCCCAACTAGAAATATGTCCTAACATGACAAAACTAGAAATAAAAAAATAAAGAAAGGGCCTAAATATTGTTCTTAAATCCCCGAACACCATTCATGTTTAAATTCACCATGTATCCCTAAGATCATATTTAATTTATTACAACTTATCTAGCATATGTATTTGTGAAGACACAGACATGAAAATCCAATGTTTTGGTGAGTGTATATATATATTTGTTGTAGGACACACCAAATGTTTAAGGGGGAGAATTAAGAGACACAATAGGAATATAAAGCCTTTCAATATAAAGAAAGAGAGTACAAAATCCCATGACATGAATATAGATATGTATGTTCTCATAAAAAGAATACAAAATCAGAGAGATAGATAATCTTTATCTCATAGCCTGGTTTGTGAATACAGTTCAGTCAGTTCCGAATATACATCAATGATGCCCAGTACCTCACACATCTGTCTGATGACACATCCCAGTCAATACACACCTCTCTAATATACCGCATAGTCAGGGGGAACAAACTTGAGGTAGAAGGCTTATAAACTAGTAAAAAACTATGAATATACTCAATGGATACCTAGAGGACCACACCGTATCTTAGCAAGAGGGTGTTAGTCTAATGGTTACGTACACATTCCATAAATCATCATGTGGGTGCCACTCTGTAGTCGATAGAGGACCCATGCCTTGTCTAGTTGGAGGGTGCCACTAGAGTTATTTTTAGAGGTCCCATGACTTTATCATTAAGTGGGTGGAACTCTAGTAGTCCATCGAGGACCCATGCATTATCCAAACGATGGTTCCATTCAAATAGATAGGTGTAAGGCCTATCCTCTATATTATCAAGATGGTTCAATTCTGATTATCTGTACTGGAGCCATACTTAACCCAGATGGAGGGAAACACTCTAATAGTCAACTGAGGCCCCATGATATACGTAGAAGGAGTGTGAAAATCAGATACATAAGTAGATATCCCATTATAAATCCCAATAGGAGAGTGAGACTGTAGTGTCTATGGTGGTCTTCTATGATCACTGAAATTTTTCACCTTTTCCTAAATAATTTTCATGCTAGGAAAATCTCACATCATATCTCGAAATCTACCATGAAGTCCACTATCTTGTTCTACATGAAAATACACTCAGGATAGGGTAATCATGTCCAAGAATTTGAGTCCAAACAAAGAATATATGATGGGTTTATGTTACATCAAAATTAAATTAGGGACACACGACATGTAAATGGACCCACCTGACATGTGGCCCCACTCCATTTATAATACGTGTTCATTCCATTACATATCTCACTATGTTTTTATCACTACATGGTATTTCGAGTGGCTACACAGTGTGATTTATCTAATAAAAGTGCTAGCTCTACCCCCAACATTTCATGTGTAACCATTCATGTGTCTATGTTCTTGGGTGCATTGAGTTTCCTCGCACAAGGTGTCCTTCCCAGATGCTTCACCACCCAGCTTGGATTCAAATGGTATATTGTAAATAATTATTTTCTAAAATATTTTTGGAACTAGAAGGTTTAATATATGATTTTACAAATGAAAAGTTTATTTTTCTCATGAATATTTTAAGAGGTATTATTAGGTTATTTCAATTCAAAAAAAACAAAAACCCATTATTTTCCAAATACTCCACCGAGAATGAAATTTATTGATAAAATAATTATTCTTCATCTGGATATTTAATGATTAATTTTACCATATATAGAATTTTCATTCAATTCCTTGATTTATTTATATACTAATAAAATTTTATCTGAATTAGTCTCTATTCTATGGTCATTGGACATTAAAAATCCCCTAAATATCCACATTATTTTTCATGGATATTCTATTTTTTTAAACAATTTCTCATTTCTATATAAGATGTTTTACATTGAGTGTTGTATGAATAACTGTAGAAATACCAATAATCAATAGTATTTCTTCAGGATTAATATTTAATTTCAATTCATATTGATCATGAATTACATTAATTATTCAATATATGAGGAATTATTTAGACTTGAAGATATGGTTGGGGATCAACATTATATAGCCCCTGGATTGATCGATCTTATCATGAGATGATCCTATTTTCTAGACTTAGTTAAATGGATTTGTTTTGTAAATATACCCATCAGGTTTGAACTGTTTTGAGAAACTTCTTAACAGTAGAGGTTTTATATTGAAAATATCATGATGTCCAATAATAAAGAATTTGATTCATTAAAAATTTAGTTTTTATTTTCTATGATATTAAAAAAATGATATTATATGAGAATTAATTTCATTATCATTTTTTTAATTAATGATAATTATTTTTCAGTTAATTACCTTTTCATATTGATTAATCCATATCATGTTATGAAATTCATGAAACTGATTAAAGGGAATGTTTTTTCAATTACTTACAATGCCATGTTGATTATGATAGTAAAGTTATTTAATTGAAATTTTTCTTCAGTTATTTTCCTTTTCAGGTTTATTATTCTTATTTATTTATGGTTGCTTCTTCTATAAATAACCCTTAATAAGAATTTGAGATCTCCCTTATTTTTTTGTTCTCATGAATCTAGTAACTTTACTAATATTTATATGAATGGATATTCTGGAGTAAATATTGATAGTATTTAATAAAATTTAGTAATTTTTTATTTTCAAATGGAAAATTGGAATCACTTATTTATCTGGTTTACCATGATCCCTAAAAAAAATTTTCCTTCGTGATGTGATTCATTTTATCTTATGTAAATGTAAAAAAGGTAACATGCTAACTCTAAGATACAGTAGTTATGGTCATTAAATTATTCACTTTTTTGCACATGTATATATGGAACACACAATTTCCTTTAAAATTTCCAAAAACATCATCATAAATGATGTTTGATATCTAGGAATCATTCAAAGGTTAAACATTCTTTTGAAAATTTTCCTCATCATATTGAAAACGTTTTCTATTTTCCTATAATGTTAGTTTAAAAAACATTGGATAAATAAGTGATATATCCCCTTACTTACTAATTCCCATATCCATTTTTACTAGATCTATGAACATAGGCACATCTCGATCCAAATTTGGGTAAGATCTCTATGATCATTGCAAATAAATTCAACTACAACCTTATTTTCCATCACTAGAATATATTATAATTTGAAATCATAATATTTGAGTAGATTTATCAATGAAATTTTTCTCATGTTGATATCTTTCACTAAAAATATGTATTTTAGGATCATATTCTCTGATTATATATCATATCTTTCACGATAAAGATAATGTCTCCATATCATTAAAGAAAATATTATAGCTAATGTCTCAAGATCAAGGGTTGGAATCATATATTCATCAGTACTAAATTTCCTTGACATGTACTCAACAACATTACCATATTTCATTAGGACAAAACCACGTACCTTAATTGATGAATTAGTTTATATTACTGGCCCATAATTTATCATATGGTAGAGTAACAATAAGAACATTTACCAACCTCCTCCTTAGATTATGAAAATATTATCCACATTCCATTGATAAAATAATCATGATCCCTTTATGTGATTGATTTGTTAATGGGTTAACCAATCAAGAAAATTTTCTAATGAATCATCGATAGTATGATACCAAAGTAATGAAACTATATACCTCAGTTATATTCATCAGTGTAGTATATTATCTTACTATATTTGTCTTCACATGATCAACTAAGATTCCATTCATATAATAAATATGGAAAATAAGAGAAACTACATGAATCTAGAATTAGACTTACCAAATTTCCCATAAAAATGATTCATCCAATTAGACTATAGAATAATCATCAATTGATTCCAATAGTCCTCTTAGATTTTATATTAATCTAATATGTCATCAGTGAATACCAAAGTAGTATTATGAGGTTATTAATAAAATAATCTACTCATTATATCCATAAAAACAAAGTTTTAATTTGTCAATCCATAAGTAATTAATACAAGCTCATAATGTTCTTACATTTTTTGGAATGTTTTTATCGTAATTAATTACATGAATACTCTCAATTATTGATACGCATTAGAAAGTTCAATCAATGAAAATTATATATCTCTGTGAAATTCATCAACTAATTCATCGATACGAGTTATATGATTAACTTTATTTATTGTAATTTCATTTATTTCCCTATAATCAATGTACAATATCATGTATCCATATTTCTTCTTATTGAATAGAATAGAAGATCCCCAAGGTAAAACACATTGGAGAATAAATCCTTCTTCACACATCTATTATAGTAGTTTATTCATCTCAACTAATTTTATTGTGTTTATTATATTGAAAGTATTTGATATTTTTATTTGATCATGTATTAAATTATTGGAAAACTCAACTACACACTTTGGTGGCGGTCTAGGAAATTCCACAAGAATCAAATTAATGTATTTTTGTAAAATATTCACATACTAAATTGGATTATTAAATTTTCCATCCAAATATTTTATTTTATCTACTTAACCAAGAATGTCATTTAGAAGAGTTATTGGTTGTGGATCAAGTCATGACCCAGATGATGAAATATCCACTCTAAAGATACGGAATTCTATAAATTCATCAAAAATGATAATTTCATTCTTTTTTCAATAATGTTCTTCATCGTATTGTGAAATAAATTTTATACCATTGATTATATCTATTTCAACCATAGTAAGGATAATAAATTCCTCATATAAATAATGTTTAAGTGTCAAAATGAGGGCTTCCTAACACATATTTTTTGTAGTGATACTTCCACTAGGAGTTTTGATTGATAAATCCCTTCTTAAAGAGCTAGGAGATATTAAAATTTCTTAAAAAACCATTAAAATAAAAAACATTATGAAAATAAAGAACTAATAAAGCATTGGATAAATTTAACAATATGGAAAAAGTATATGACACCACATCATTAGGTACTTCCACCAAAGATGTACTGATCACATAAGCTTGGATTCCCCTAGCATACACTGCAGTAGATTCCCTTGATGCGTGAGGAATTATTTTTCATATTTTCCCACGTCTATATAGTTATAACACATAATATAATAATTTTCTATCTTCCCATTTCATTATTTTATATGATGACCCTCATCTCCACAATTATAAAAAACTCACATTCCCTTTAGTAATTTATCAAGAGGACCCTTTTAAATTTTTCGGATATAGAAATTGATTTTTTCTCTTCTTATAATTTTATGCATTCAAATTTTATTAGTTATTACTATAGATATTATTTTCTTGGTTCCCCATAAACATATATGACCTTGATTGTTCCTTATTATTTTTTGATATCATTTTAAACAATTTCATCATATTGTGAATATGATTGAGAGACCAGTAACCATATTAGACTTGGTTTAAAACATTCCAAAAACAATCAATCTTATATTATGTGTTTTGTATGTAATTCATAGAATACTTCAATTGGATTGGAAAGGATTCCTCGTACTACATAATTCATTATTCTTAATTTTTCATTAATCATCTTCCTCTTATTTTTTGTTTCATTCTTTTGATGAAAATATTTCTCTTATAATGTACCCTTAATGTCTTTACATTCCTTGTGTTATATTTACCATTAATACCTAGTATTTAGTATTTTAAACCACCAATGATCAAAATATCCATTGATTTAATACAATAACAGTGTCACCTTAACTATTCATCACACCCCAAGGCCATAAATATCTACTGAAGAGACTAAATCAGACTCACATCTACCATTGGATTAGTAGTCCCATCAAATGATGGGGTCTTATATCCCGTAATGAGATCTAGTATAGCATAATTACACTATGGGATAATAGGTTTCTTCATTTAGGAATAGTTATTTGTCAAATTATGATTATGTTTCCCTGAATTATCCATTATATTATCAGTTCCAATACCCACTATATATGATTTCTCACCAGGGACATGTCTATACAACCTTGAGTATTAAAACCCTTCTTTCATACTGGTTCTATTTTTAACTATCGAATTAACCAGGTTTTCTCATTAAAATTTGAATTTTAAATAATAATGTATAATACTAAATTTGATGTGAAACTGAGACGAAATTAAACATTAATGCATTGTTAACCTTAGAATCATACATTTTGTTTCATTGGGGATAAATTTATTTTCAAATTCTTCATAATGGTTTGCAATGAAAAGATGAATTATCCAATGAATATCCCATAGGAGTTTCAAACGATGTGAAAAATAACGAAAACTGTTATATACTAGGAAACCCTTGAGATATGATTAATAGTCCTTTTTAAGATTTATTACCCGTAGGTACATCTATTCCAAAATCACATCCACTTTTGGTATCGAAACATGACTGTATTACAAGGAAAAAACAAATATCACATTCTTCACCCACAGATTCTAATAACTTTCTATACTTATCTTAAATTATTATAATTTTATTATATTATCCAAAATATGTTTTCCTTAATCTAGTTCACAATGATTTGATTAAAATTTCTTTGATACAAACTGTAATGAACCCGACTACAGTAAATCAGAAACTGTGTTAATTTTATAGCATATACAGTAGATATAGAAGATCAAATTCCAAAGGTCTAATGAGTTTAATAGTCTCGGGAAACCATATACATACACGTTACCATTTTAAATTGGGAATAAAAAACTAATAGAATACATAAAAAAATAAAGTTATCACCATCATTGAAACTCATTCAAATATTCCCTCTTTATAACAAGGGTAAAGGAAACAACATAGGGGTGAACTCAAATGCTCAGTAAAGGTTATATAGAGTAGATTGTTCTTTGAGTAAATAAATAATATTAAATATATGTAGTTAAAAAATTGTAACCCAATCAATCTAATCCGTAATTCGTGCTTGATGTAAGGAACAATGATTATGTCAAGTAACTAACTAAACATCAAAGCCATTTAATATATAAATATATAATGAAATGCTTCCAGATGTAATATCATTGTGAAAATATCATTGATTATAATATCTGAATTCTAAATAAATGAAATTATTAATTGTTAGATATCCTGATTTATTGAATCATAATATCGCTATTCTCAAGACCATTCATAGGGTATGTTAATACAATGTGTAAAAACCCATGTAATTTGAAAAAGGATTTATCTCATGTATATTTTTGATGAATTGAGGGTATATCTATAACTGGTACCCACCAAAAATTCAATATATAAAGTATTACTCATATATATAATAATCAATTTAATCCATCAATCAATATGTTGATCATAAAATATCTCCATTTGGTAATGGAAATAGATTTATCAATACTACCCTAGTCAATAAAATAAAATAAAAACTAACAACTATATGCAAAAATAAAATATGGTTTAGAAAATATTCATATCCATCACACAATAATATTTTATTCTAATAAAAATTTATTTTCCAAGAAAAATAATCACAATATAGCTATTGTGTTATGAGAAATTAATCGACCAGAAAATAAATGAGACTGTAAAATACTCTTTACCACATTGGTAACATTTAAATTGTAAACCCTAGAAGAATACATTTTAAATGACATATTAATTGTCATGTAATTTTTTTTTATTTTAGGATAAATTAACGGAGAAGTATATTAACCTCACAAAATTGAGTAGGTGCATAATAACAAAAATATCTCAATGAAATAAAAACTAAAATGAAATCCCATACCTTCTAATTTCTTTTGGTTGAACATGATTTACCCTCCTGTATTATGGTTTAACCATTTTATTTATTTATAATATGACCATAATCCTATTTTAAATATCTTATATGTTCCTCATATGACATTTTAACACCTATTTATTAATAAATCATCATTTGTTTCATTGTTTCTAGTCTTAACTTTCATGTTTTCTCATGTATGTTTTGTCATGAAAGTTATACTTATTTTATATATGATATAAATAAATCATGGTCATAAGGATAATAATTTAATAAATATAATAATTACTCATTATAAGCAACATTATAACAATTCTTAATGGTTTGGAATGGAAAATTAATCTCTTTGCTTTATGGAGATGGTATAATGTTCACACACACGTGCGATGATATCATTACATTGACAGGTGAAAGGGTAAATAATTGAATGATATATTAATTTAACCTAATTGATATGAAGTACTACATATCACATATATTCATTAATTATATCCTTATTAAATTCTAATTAAATCATAAGTGAAAAAATGATTCAAATAACTTCATGAGTTTGTAGTCTGACGTACACACAAGCGAGATTATCATATTTAAAAAATAATGTAATGTTATAATTTACAAGACATTTTATAAATAAAAATTATTAATATATAATAAAGGTTATATATATATATATATTAAATACAAAATTTTGTCAAATCAGGTGGCGTGTTAAGTGAAAATTAATTACATTGGTTCGCACGGTGGTAGTCTGCTATACACACAATTAAATTTTTTATTCCCATTTTATTAAATAGGAGATGGATACAGGTTATAACAATAAAATAATAAAATTTAATCATATATTATATAATATTATTATTATATCACATTGATTTTATTGTATTTGATGGATTAAGGGAAGATATAAAAATACTGATCGTTTTAGAATGATACCTACGATTTTGAGAACCATTAAATGTTTTTTACCAAAATCATTCCCAGGATAAATTTATAATAAAACCAAGGGATATATGATCATTTAATTGGGATATAGAATTTATTTCGAATTTACTTCACTATGGGAAAAATGGGTATTTGCGACGGGTTATTTGCGACGGGGATAAATCTCGTCGCAAATAGCACCGTTAAAAACTTATTTGCAATGGGGGTATTTGCCCGTCAGAAATAAGTAGCCTTTTGCGACGGGATTGCTTTTCCTGTCGCAAAAGAACTCGCCCGTTTACGCACCAAATCACGGGAAACATATTTGCGACGGGCGGTTATTGCTCGTCGCAAAAAACCGGCGGCGGTAAAAGGTATTTGCGACGGGAATATTCCCCCGTCGCAAATAGTATGTCGGCAGGTGGTTATTTGCGACGGGTCCCGTCACAAATTACTATTTAACCGTTGACCGTAATAAATGATGGCTAAGGTATTTGCGACGGGCACTGTCGCAAATAATCTAACATATAAATACCCCCATCCATTTTTTTCAATTCATTCTCAAACTCCATCTTCTTCTTCTCTCAAAATTCTAGTTCTAGAGTTGAGCGTTTCTCAAGTTTAATTTTTTTCTCCGGAGTTGATTTTGAAGTTTTCAAGAACGATCAGAGATCAGCCTCACATCAATTTTCAAGGTATTTATATTCATTTTAATTTAATATTTATTTTAAATTTTCGATTAGTTTCAATTATTCTTAATTAGTTGTAATTTAATTATGTTTACATTGTTTTGTTACTTAATAAATTTAAATTATTAGTATTGTTCATAGTTAATGGTAATTAGGAATAATTAGTAATAATTTTTTATAATTAAGAATAAATATTAATAATTAGTAATAAATACCAATAATTAAGAATAATAACATTATTACATTATTAGTATATTTTATTATTAATATTAAAATAATATAATTTTTTATATTATATATACAATTCTCTTTTCATCTGTGTGTTTTCTGTCTCCATATGTATTATTTGTATGTGGAGACAGAAAACACATAGATAAAAGGAGAATTGTATATAATATAGAAAATTATATTATTTTAATATTAATAATAAAATATACTAATAATGTTATTATTCCTAATTATTGGTAATTATTCATATAATTACTAATAATTAGTAATAATTACCAATAATTAGCAATAATTAGGAATAATTACCTATAATTAGGAATAATTATCAATAATTAGTAATAATTACCAAGAATTACAAATAATTAGGAATAATTACCTATAATTACCAATAATTACCGGTAATTACCGATAATTAGTAATAATTAGTAATAATTAGGAATAATTTGTAATAATTACCAATAATTAGTAATAATTACCGATAATTACCCATAATTACCGATAATTAACAATAATTAGAAATAATTACCAATAATTAGGAATAATTAACAATAATTAGGAATAATTACCAATAATTAGGAATAATTACTAATAATTACCAATAATTCGTAATAATTACCAATAATTAGTAATAATTAGAAATAATTACAAATAATTAACAATAATTATTAATAATTAGTAATAATTACCAATAATTAGTAATAATTAGTAATAATTAGTAATAATTACCAATAATTAGTAATACTTAACAATAATTAGTAATAATTACCAATAATTAGGAATAATTACCAATAATTAGCAATAATTAACAGTAAATAGTAATAAATAGTAATAATTAGTAATAATTAGGAATAATTACCAATAATTAGTTATAATTAGTAATAATTACTAATAATTAGTAATAATTAGTAATAATTATTAATAATTACCAATAATTAGTAATAATTAGTAATAATTAGTAATAATTAGTAATAATTGCCAATAATTAGTAATAATTTCCAATAATTAGTAATAATTAGTAATAATTAATAATAATTACCAATAATTAGTATTAATTACCAATAATTAGTAATAATTACCAATAATTACCAATAATTAGTAATAATTAGTAATAATTAGTAATAATTACCAATAATTAGTAATAATTACCAATAATTAGTAATAATTACCAATAATTAGTAATAATTAGTAATAATTACTAATTATTACTAATAATTAACATTAATTAGTAATAATTACCAATAATTAGTAATAATTACAATTAATTAGTAATAATTAACAATAATTACCAATAATTAGTAATAATTAATAATAATTAATAATAATTAACAATAATTAGCAATAATTACCAATAATTACCAATCATTAGTAATAGTAATAATTAGTAATAATTAATATTAATTAGTAATAATTAACAATAATTAGTAATAATTGACAACAATTAGTAATAATTAACAATAATTAGTAATAATTACCAATAATTAGTAATAATTACCAATAATTAGTAATAATTAGTAATAATTAACATTAATTAGTAATAATTAACAATAATTAGTAATAATTCACAATAATTAGTAATAATTACCAATAATTAGTAATAATTACCAATAATTAGTAATAATTACCAATAATTAGTAATAATTACCAATAATTAGTAATAATTACCAATAATTAGTAATAATTAGTAATAATTAGTGATAATTACCAATAATTAGTAATAATTAGTAATAATTACCAATAATTAGTAATAATTAGTAATAATTACCAATAATTATTAATAATTAGTAATAATTACCAATAATTAGTAATAATTACCAACCAATAATTAGTAATAATTAGTAATAATTACCAATAATTAGTAATAATTACCAATAATTAGTAATAATTAGTAATAATTAGTAATAATTAGTAATAATTAGTAATAATTACCAATAATTAGTAATAATTACCAATAATTAGTTATAATTATTAATAATTAGTAATAATTAGTAATAATTAGTAATAATTACCAATTATTAGTAATAATTACCAATAATTAGTAATAATTAACAATAATTTGTAATAATTACCAATAATTAGGAATAATTACCAATAATTACAGGTAAATAGTAAAAATTAGTAATAATTAGTAATAATTAGTAATAATTAGGAATAATTACCAATAATTAGAAATAATTACCAATAATTAGTAATAAATAGTAATAATTAACAATAATTAGTATTAATTAACAATAATTAGTAATAATTGATAATAATTAGTAATAATTAACAATAATTAGTAATTATTACCAATAATTAGTAATAATTACCAATAATTAGTAATAATTAGTAATAATTAGTAATAATTAAGATTAATTAGTAATAATTAACAATAATTAGTAATAATTAACAATAATTAGTAATAATTAACAATAATTAGTAATAATTAATAATAATTAGTAATAATTACCAATAATTAGTAATAATTACCAATAATTAGTAGTAATTACCAATAATTAGTAATAATTAGTAATAATTAGTAATAATTACCAATAATTAGTAATAATTAGTAATAATTACCAATAATTAGTAATAATTAGTAATAATTACCAATAATTAGTAATAATTAGTAATAATTACCAATAATTAGTAATAATTACCAATAATTAGTAATAATTAGTAATAATTATTAATAATTAGAAATAATTAGTAATAATTAACAATAAATAGTAATAATTAACAGTAATTAGTAATAATTACCAATAATTATTAATAATTACCAATAATTAGTAATAATTACCAATAATTAGTAATAATTACCAATAATTAGTAATAATTAGTAATAATTAGTAATAATTACCAATAATTAGTAATAATTAGTAATAATTACCAATAATTAGTAATAATTAGTAATAATTACCAATAATTAGTAATAATTAGTAATAATTATCATTAATTAGTAATAATTACCAACCAATAATTACTAATAATTCGTAATAATCACCAATAATTAGTAATAATTACCAATAATTAGTAATAATTAGTAATAATTAGTAATAATTAGTAATAATTACAAATAATTAGTAATAATTACCAATAATTAGTAATAATTCGTAATAATTAGTAATAATTAGTAATAATTACAAATATTTAGTAATAATTACCAATAATTAGTAATAATCAACAATAATTAGTAATAATTACCTATAATTAGGAATAATTACCAATAATTACCAATAATTAACGGTAAATAGTAATAAATAGTAATAATTAGTAATAATTAGTAATAATTAGGAATAATTACCAGTATTTAGTAATAATTACTAATAATTAGTAATAATTAGTAATAATTAACAATAACTAGTAATAATTAACAATAATTAGTAATAATTAACAATAATCAGTAATAATTGACAATAATTAGTAATAATTAACAATAATTAGTAATAATTACCAATAATTAGTAATAATTACAAATAATTAGTAATAATTAGTAATAATTAATATTAATTAGTAATAATTAACAATAATTAGTAATAATTAACAATAATTAGTAAAAATTGCCAATAATTAGTAATAATTACCAATAATTAGTAATAATTACCAATAATTAGTAATAATTACCAATAATTAGTAATAATTACCAATAATTAGTAATAATTAGTAATAATTACCAATAATTAGTAATAATTATTAATAATTACCAATAATTAGAAATAATTAGTAATAATTACCAATAATTAGTAATAATTAGTAATAATTACCAATAATTAGTAATAATTACCAATAATTAGTAATAATTAGTAATAATTATTAATAATTAGCAATAATTAGTAATAATTAACAATAAATAGTAATAATTAACAGTAATTAGTAATAATTACCAATAATTATTAATAATTACCAATAATTAGTAATAATTACCAATAATTAGTAATAATTACCAATAATTAGTAATAATTATTAATAATTAGTAATAATTACCAATAATTAGTAATAATTAGTAATAATTACCAATAATTAGTAATAATTAGTAATAATTACCAATAATTAGTAATAATTAGTAATAATTACCAATAATTAGTAATAATTAGTAATAATTATCATTAATTAGTAATAATTACCAACCAATAATTACTACTAATTCGTAATAATCACCAATAATTAGTAATAATTACCAATAATTAGTAATAATTAGTAATAATTAGTAATAATTAGTAATAATTACCAATAATTAGTAATAATTACCAATAATTAGTAATAATTCGTAATAATTAGTAATAATTAGTAATAATTACAAATATTTAGTAATAATTACCAATAATTAGTAATAATCAACAATAATTAGTAATAATTACCTATAATTAGGAATAATTACCAATAATTACCAATAATTACCGGTAAATAGTAATAATTAGTAATAATTAGTAATAATTAGTAATAATTAGGAATAATTACCAGTATTTAGTAATAATTACTAATAATTAGTAATAATTAGTAATAATTAACAATAACTAGTAATAATTAACAATAATTAGTAATAATTAACAATAATCAGTAATAATTGACAATAATTAGTAATAATTAACAATAATTAGTAATAATTACCAATAATTAGTAATAATTACAAATAATTAGTAATAATTAGTAATAATTAATATTAATTAGTAATAATTAACAATAATTAGTAATAATTAACAATAATTAGTAAAAATTGCCAATAATTAGTAATAATTACCAATAATTAGTAATAATTACCAATAATTAGTAATAATTACCAATAATTAGTAATAATTACCAATAATTAGTAATAATTAGTAATAATTACCAATAATTAGTAATAATTATTAATAATTACCAATAATTAGAAATAATTAGTAATAATTACCAATAATTAGTAATAATTAGTAATAATTAGTAATAATTAGTAATAATTACCAATAATTAGTAATAACTACCAATAATTAGTAATAATTAACAAATAATTAGTAAAAATTACCAATAATTAGGAATAGTTACCAATAATTACAAATAATTACCAGTAAAGAGTAATAATTAGTAATAATTAGTAATAATTAGTAATAATTAGGAATAATTACCAATAATTAGTAATAATTACCAATAATTAGTAATAATTAGTAATAAATAGTAATAATTAATAATAATTACCAATAATTAGTATTAATTACCAATAATTAGTTATAATTACCAATAATTACCAATAATTAGTAATAATTAGTAATAATTAGTAATAATTAGTAATAATTAGTAATAATTAGTAATAATTACCAATAATATTAGTACTATGAAAATAATAAAAAAATTATATAATATTAAAATTATCAATATTTGTAAAAGGTTTTACTTTATTCTCAACATATTTAATTCTAAATGGTCAATTTTTAGGTCTATCTCAATAAAAATTTTGCGTCAGTCGTGTATGATGTAAAATCTATAATTATCCTAGCTTGAGTGTTTTTTCTAACAAATTATTCAACACCAGTAATGATTTTATATTTTATAGAAAAATATGGAACAAAGAGGTCATCAACAATCATTATTAGGTGACCGCATATGGATAAATCAACGTAAAAATCCAAACGGTACTGGTTTAAATCCAGTATATGTAGACGGTGTAGAGACTTTTTTATCATTTGCGGCATCAAATCCAGAATTTGTTTCAGAAGGCAAAATAAAATGCCCTTGCAGAAAATGTGCATTGAGAACGTTTGACACGTTTGACAAAGTGGGGGAACATCTCTTGCATTTTGGCTTTCAACCAGATTATGTTTTTTGGTATCAATACGGTGAACGCAGTTCCAGAGCAGGTGATACCAACTTGATTCTGGATCCATCCCGGTTTCAAGATTTAGTACATGATGTTGCAGGTTCATCTGTTCAACATACAGAAACTCCGGCTGATATAGCTTCAAATCCTGAGTTGGCACCGTCTGAATTTTATGAGTTGTTGAGGTCTGCTGAGGATGCATTATATCCTGGCTGCAAGATGAGAAAATTATAAGCAGTTCTAAAATTTATGGCTATCAAATCAGATAACGGAATGTCAAACACCTGTTTTGACCAGATATTTTATTTGCTTAAAACACTGTTACCTGAAGGAAATGTTTTTCCTGCAAATTACTATGAGAGTAAGAGGCTGGTTCGAAATTTGGGACTTACTTGTCAGAAGATTCATGCATGTTCAAATGACTGCATTTTATATTCTGGGGAAAATGAGTCGTTGGATAGTTGTCCCACATGTGGGCAACTGAGATATAAAGAAGGACAACACAAGAAGTATGGTTTGATTCCTGTAAAACAGTTGAGATATTTTCCGCTTACATCCAGACTTCAGCGTTTATTCATGTCTAAGAATACAGCGACAATGATGTCATGGCATAAAGAGAATATTTCAACCGATAAAAGCTTGAATCATCCAGCTGATGGTGATTCATGGAAACATTTTGATAGAGTGCATCCATCCTTTTCTTTAGAAGCTAGAAATGTTCGACTGGGCCTTTCCACTGATGGTTTCTGTCTGTTTGGATCTTATGGTAGTCAATATTCATGTTGGCCTGTTTTTTTAACTCCGTACAATTTACCTCCATGGATGTTGATGAAGGAGCCATATATCTTTTTGACATTACTAATTCCAGGACATCTGAATAAAAATATTGATGTTTATTTGAAACCATTGATTGATGAATTAAATTTATTGTGGAGTACTGGTGTCAGTACATATGATGTTGCAACGAAACCGAATTTCATACTGAGAGCAGCATTGATGTGGACAATTAGTGACTTCCCGGCTTATGGGATGTTATCTGGCTAGAGTACACATGGTTAGAAATCATGTCCTTAATGTATGGGAGAGAACAAAGCATTTATGCTCATTCATGGAAAGAAACCTTGTTATTTTGACTGTCATCGAATATTTCTTCCAGCTGATCATCCTTTTCACAGAAACAGATCTCATTTCAGAAACAGAACAGTTGAAAGGGATGGATCTCCAAAAATGTTATCAGGTTCGTAGTTAAAACTAGTTGTATTTTCATTACCTCCCATCACTTTTGTTCCCACAATAAACCAACAGAAAATTTCTGGTTTTGGGAAAGAACACAATTGGATTAAACGTATCATATTTTGGGATTTTCCATATTGGTATGATTTGTTGGTCCGACACATGTTAGATTTCATGAATATTGAGAAGAACTGTTTTTATAATTTGTTTCATACAGTTTTGGATATGCCAGGAAAGAGCAAAGACAATGTAAATGCACGTTTAGATCTTGCCCAAATTTGCAGGTGTTCAGAATTGGAACTGTTTGAGAATGTCAGAACAGAAAGGTTACTGAAACCAAAGCAGCTTATACACTGTCTAAAGAAAACCGTTTATTATTTTGTCAGTGGATTTCATATTTGAGACTTCCAGATGGTTGTGCTTCTAATTTGGGTAGATGTGTAAAGAATGGTCATATTACTGGATTAAAAAGTCATGATTGTCATGTTATAATGGAAATACTTCTACCCATTGGATTAAGATGTCTGTTGAATTTTGTGATTTGGGATTACATAACAGACATGTCTCATTTTTTTCAGGAAATTTGTGCGGCTACATCAGATTATAATGCTCTAGGCAAACTTGAAAAAGATGTTGTTGTAATTATTTGTAAACTGGAAAAAATATTTTCGCTGTCTTTCTTCGACTCAATGGAAAATTTGATGATACATTTACCATATGAAGCCAAATGTGGAGGTCCAGTACAGTTTCGATGGATGTACCCATTTGAAAGATGCATGAAAAAATTGAAAAGAAAAGTACGTAACAAAGCATATGTTGAAGGATCTATTGCAGAAGCTTATTTGCAAGAGGAAATATCTTTTTTCTGCTCCCATTATTTTGAATCTGAGTATCCTTCAAAACACAACCGAATGGGACAGAACGAGAGGAATATTGATGAAATCGACAATCAATTATCTGTTTTCAACCAGCTAGAGCTTGGTTTTGGTGGAGTTTGGGAATGTTGGCTTTCAGATGATGAACATCATAGAGCTCATACATATGTTCTGCTCAACTGTGAAGAGATGACATCAGTTGTACTATAAGTGTTTATATCACTTATTCTATCATTTATGTTACAGTAAATAACTTTGGTTTTTATAGGTTGTATGATAATCATATCAAGAAACAAATTCCACAAATTACAGTAGCTGCTCTCGAAGAACGTCGACTGAAAAATTTCTCTCAGTGGTTTCAAAAACTGGTAACATAAATTCTTTATCTTTTATCAACTCATTCAATGTATAGTTTACTATATTGATAATTATTTCACAAATTTTCAGGTGTCTCGACATACTGCTAAAATTGACAAACGGCTGTGCGTATTGAGTAACCCACCTTCCAAACTTGTTAAAAATTATAATGCATATGTGGTGAATGGATTTATATTTCACACACATGCATATGGGGAATCGAAAAAAACAATGAATAGTGGAGTTAGATTGAGAGGATCTCTTCATCGAGAAAATGAAGTTGACTTTTATGGCATACTTGATGAAATCATTGAACTCTGTTATCTTGGACAACATTACATAACCATGTTCAAATGTCGGTGGTTGGATACAGAGAGAGGTGTGTGTGTTCATCCGACTCATGGAATCATCGATATTAAATGTAAAAGTGTTCTCACAGTAAATGAACCATTCTTATTGTCTCAACATGCACATCAAGTTTATTACGCAAAGTACTGTGCTACATCAAGAGAATTGACTGATTAGTGGAGTGTAATAAAAATCATAATTCGAGACAATCAGTTTAGTCAAAGTGAATGTGCTTTCACTGATGTGCAAAGAATTAACGTTTTTCAAGAGAGTACTAAAAATCAATCTTTTTTACAAAGAGACATGAGTATCGATGACGAAACCCCACATTTAAGAGTCGGTGATGACGATGATGTTAATGATGTCACATATGAATTTGAAATGGTAAGAGATGAAGCAACTGTAACTCGAATGGATATCGATGATGTTGAGGAGGAATATGAAGATGACATTGACATATATGAAGATGATGATGAAGATGAACACTGATAGAATTCCATGGTATTTATATACAATCATAATATGTATATATGTATATATAATAGTAATTATCAATTATTTTCTAACAAAATTAACATTTTATGTATCAGATGGACGACGCCACATTTCATGAGTTGGCAGATGCTGACCTGTCTTTCGATGCAGATGAGTTGCTGGCAGATGACCCTCAGCCTGCAGGTGCTCCAGGGAGTACGTGGAGGGGGTGCGGTTTTGCACGATTGATGATTCCTGACCCCGTCCCCGAGCGACATCCACGTCTTTGGTTTGATCCACGCACACGGAGGTGTCATAACCTGTGTGATAACCTGTGGATTTGACTAAGATTTCATTAATCTATTCACGTAATAAATGTTTATTATTTTTACAGTTTTCCGCATATAGCTGTCAGATAGGGCAGCGCTATTTTGCGCAACTATTTCTCTCAGCCGTGGACCACATGGGAGAAGATTCCCATTGATGTGCAGCAGGCCATGATCGGCCATTGGTTGGTACGTACGTAAATAAATAATTTTTATTTTGAAAATTATTTCATTTCTAACTTGATATTTTGATTTATTTGTAGGGTTTATGGTATACGATCGAGGATACCATGCGTGACGCCATCCACGAGGCATGGGAGGTGGCCATGCGTGATCGCCTTCATCAGTTTTTGCACAATTTAAGAAAATATTCCATGAATAAAGCAGGAGTGTCATATTTTGACGAGTCATGTAGAGCACACCGACCAGAGTACATTTCATCCCATGTATGGGAAGGATTATGTGCGCACTGGTTGAGTGGTGCCTTTCAGAGAAGATCATCAGTGGGGAGGCAGAATCGGGGGAGACAGGAGATGACTCATTGAGCTGGGAGTCGTTTTTTCAGTACTCATAGACAACATCTGGTATGTACATTAATTATAAATACTTTATATAACTATAAATATTAACCGTTTATTTTTTATTCTTATAGGCTGTCGAGCACCCCGATATTACGGAGTACGCAGTATATCGGAGGATGTATAGTGATCCTGCTACTGGGGAACACAGAGGTGATCATCAGCATCACATCGTGGTCAGTATTATTTGTTTTGATGTTTAAAAATTAACTGCATATAATATATTCACAATTTTAATTTTAAATTGCAACTACAGGAGTCATATGAGGCCGCAACGTCATAGGCCCGGCCTGAGAGTCAGGCCGAGTCATCAGATCAGACCACTGGCCGTCAGTTTGATGATGCGGCATGGCTGTAGGCCACCTAGTATGCCTTCGAGAAGGGCCGGGTAGTTGGTATCAGCTCTCGATTGACTCCCGGAGATTATTATGGCAGTGCTGCGATGTCGGCGTCCAGCTCGAGAGGAGCTCGTGCATCTTCTTCTGCTACACAGTATGAGGATCAGTTGCGATCTCAGACTACACTGATAGAGAGTCTCCGACAGGAGCAGGAGCAGATGCGTCAGCAGCATGATGAGAAGCGTCGATGCCAGTAGCAGCTGTACGAGGAGAAGACGAGTCGGTGGCAGCAGCAGCATCAGGAGCAGATGAAGTACATGCACCGACTCACTCATGCTTTAGGGGTGGAGTTTCCTCCACCACCATCTACAGATCCCCCCTCCCCCTCCCCTACTTCAGATTTGAGTTTGTTTTTATGTTATAAAATTTGTGAAATCAAAATATGATTTTTTTTCGATTCGTAGTTTCTGTCTCATTATAAAATACTAATAATATTATATTTTGAAATAACAATATTAATATGAATAATAATATTATTTATATTTTATAATATTAAATTTTATATATATATTAAAATTTTATAATATTATAATTTAATTATATTTTTTTGTAATACTTCAATTATTTTATTATATGAATATAAAATAATTTTATTATTTTTATATTAATTAAAATAACTTATTAATATTTTCTTATTTATGAATTATAATTCTAATATTATTATATTAATTAAATAATTTATTAATATTCTATTATTTTTTATTTTTGAATTATAATTCTATTATAATTATATTAATTAAAATAATTTATTAACAATTTATTATTTTTATTTGTGATTTATAATTCTATTATTATATTAATTAAAATCATTTATTAATATTTTATTATTTTTTATTTTTGAATTATAATTGGATTATTATTATATTAATTAAAATAATTTATTAATAATTTATTTTTTTTTATTTTTTTTATAGTATTTGTGACGGGATACTACGCCCGTCGCAAATAGTATTATTATTATATGCATTAATATAATTTAATAATAGTTTTTTATTTTTTAAAAACAAAAATAGTTTTTGCGACGGGTCCCGTCGCAAAAACTATTTACGGCGGGCCCGTCGCAACAGGTATTTGCGACGGGGCCCGTCGCCATTACTATTTGAAAAGTTTTTTACAAATATACGAAGTACTATTTGCAACGGAGAGAATCCCCGTTGCAAAAAAGTGTTTAGCGACGGGCCCGTCGTGTAGAGACCCGAAGCTTGACGTACATGGACTTTACATTACTTTTGCGGAATACTTAATACATAACAAAAATACACACACAAGGATCGTAATAGTTTAGTGTCTTTGGAAACTCGGAACGTAATCTTCTAATCCTGGTGAAAGATCTTCAAAATCTCCCACAAAGATCTTCCATTTTTTTTACCTAAAACCTTTCTTTATATCCTGGGGAAAAGAAAACATAAAAGGGTGAGCTCAAATGCTCAGTAAGGGTAAACAAATGAAATATCAATCACATAATTTTCATAAGAACATAACATTTTTGGAAATCTTAACCTGCAAAAGAGAGCATAATTTCATAACATGGGATAAATCATAGTAGTGAAAATGAAACCCTTACTTAAAACATTACTCATTTTGTCATACACACATAATCATAGAGAATCATTTCTTGTTAGTCAAGACTCATTGCCAAGACTATCTTAGTGGACAAAGTCCCTTTCTGAATCAAGTAATCCTCGTTTCAGTCCTGTTTCACTGAACCGGTATAACCTACCATTCCAGCCATGTCTATCTCATGAGATATGAAATCTTTACCCAATGCATTGGAGGGAGATATAGGTCCCACCCATCTCATAATGATACCATTCTTATGTGTGCCACAAAATCATAAATCATACATCATTGCATAACTCATGTAATAAAAATGGGATTCTTAAACAACATGACATCATAAAACCATTCATATAAGATAAAGGAATTCATAAACATAATTCCATCACAAAATAGTCAAATCAATGTAAAAATATGGATAGAAACAGAACCCTTTATTATCTTAGATGGAAAATAATTTTGATAAAACACTTGAAATGAATTCTTGAGGAAAATATCCTTTCTTCTTCAAAATCAATTTCTTTTCACAAAACATCATAAAATTTTAAAAGAAAGAGATTTTATTAAAAATAGTCATGAAATATTTTGGAGAAAGGTTCATGAAAATAAGGCTTTATAAAACCGTAAAAATCTGTTCGTGCCGTATAAGTTAAAAAAACATTCTTCGTACTTTTGTCGGAAAAGTCAAAAAGTACCTCGTACGGAAAAACGACAAAAGATTCCTTTCATATTCTTTACTAAAAACTCACCTAAGGGTAAAATTGGATTTAAACTATTGCAAGTGGATGGAAATAACATTACATATTGAGGAAACATAGATGTGGATGATAAAATACACCCCAGTAAATACTAAAGTATAAACAATCTCGGATAAAAATGAGATTGTGATATTTCCCTTACCTTAGGTCCGACTCGCTTTGTAAGTGTCCGAACCTCCTGTATAATGATTTAAATCATGTTATTGACTTATTACAGAATCATATTCATTGTTATGATATCATATATGGTTCACTTATGACATTATATTACCCGTTCTTTTGTAAATTCCATGTTAAAGAAGCATTTTGGGTAAAATCGTTTCATTTATAGTAGGTGTTTTGACTTGTTGTTCTTGACATCATTATTACATATATCATGATTTACTTACTTCCAGAATATAAAATATGATTTATATATCATATATATTCAGTATATATATATATAATAGGTAGATAAATAAAATGAAAATCACCGTTCATGGAGACGGTAGTCCGTACGTACGCATGAACGCTGTTTTCCTTTCCTTATTGTCTTGAAATGGAAGTAAGTAGATGACATACATATGTATATATATACATAAATCCAGTAGCTTTATAATGTCATATATTTCCTTATTATTTCTTATATATACATTATAATCATTCTTAAATGGTTAACATGGAGAATGAATCTCATCGCGTCGTGGAGACGGTAGTCCGTACGTACGCACGAGCGATGATATCATTTCTATAAATATTGAATTGAATTGGAGTGGATTATACAATATATCAGAATCAATATGATGTTGTAATAACTATGTATAGTTATTATTTACACCATTATACCCATCCATGTAAGGTGGTGGTGGAAAATAGATTACACCACGGTGTGGAGATGGTATTCCGTACGTACGCACGCGCGGTGATTTCTTTTTCCCTAGGATGGATAGATGGTGAAATAAGGTTGTTTCATAATAACATATCAGTATATTAGTGATACTGATGTTATTACTTCATAATGAAACAACCTAAGAAGAAGAAGTGGAAGAAGAAATAAAGATGAAAGAATTGGTAACGGTAATTACCTCTTCTTTGAAGCGCCTTTTGGAGACCTCCTCTTAGGGAACTAAAATTGGTCTTTGGAGAAGACCAGGACCTCTAGGATTATTCTAGGGAAGTGGAGAGGAGATTTTAGCAGGGGTTGTCCGAGCTTGAGTGCTCAAATTGGTGTGAGGAGGAGGGGGAGGAGGTGTCCTTTTATAGGGGAGGAGAGGGGCACCTTAGGAATATCTCAAAATATTATTTTATATTAAAGTCAAAATCGGTTTATAATGGTTCCAAAGGGTCTTATTTCGAAGCTAAAGTGGGGATGGGTCGAAATCCTATAAACCAATATAATTTAGACAAGTTTAGGATATTATTTTAACCTTATCAATTAGATTTAACTCTAAGTTAAATAATTTAACTTTTACCATGTCTTTTTGTTTTCTTTCACTATATGGTTAATACACTTACTATAACATGCCAAACGAACCCCAAATTGTTTATTATTAATATATATATCCTTATCTAAGTCATGTGGCCGAACCTTAGATTTTTAGGAATACAATAACAATTAATAATATAATATTTGATTTAAAAACTATTTTGTGTCAATTTTGACACTACTTGATATATGATTTTTGTGAAAGTCATAACAGAATTAAATGTTCGAAACAAGTTTATTAAATCAACATTAATATATCATAGTAACCTAGAAAATTAGTGGAATTCATAAAAAATCTCAAATTACATTTATTTTGGTGTTTATAACATCAATTATGTCAATATTTCATTAATAAGATAATTACTGCATCATCGTTGTGTCATAAATAAATTAAACTATTTTATGTATAAAAATTAAAAACAAAATACCATCATGTAGGAAATCTTTTTAGCTTTCTAATTAATATTTACAATCGAATTTATCTTATGTATAACCCCATATTAAAAATGATTTACTTATTAAACTTTGATTTTAACTATTTTAACCTTTCTTTAAATAAATTAATAATAAATGTCCTAATCTAATCCAAGTGGGCCTAAATGGTCATATTTTATTCCTAAGTTTGTTTTTGGTCGAATTACACTTGTCCAATAGAATTATGACATGTGTTAGGGTAATAGTAATATCATATTTACCCTTAGTTACCCTATTTACTATTAACCGCGGTAAAAAAAGTAAAAAGTTACTATTCACCAAAAAATTATTTTCATCTCATTGAACCACATTTTAGTCCTTGATATTAACCATGTCTCTTGGATTTTCAAAATTCCATTCACAGAAGCGGCAAAATTAAGTTTTATGAAAAATTCAGTTTTTTTTTAACTACCACTTAGTAGTTTCACTATTCATCAAAAATTGATGTTTTTCAGAACAATGCCAAAATTTCATCCTAAGCTATATTTCATATTCCGAATTCAAAAATGAAATCTATTTTACCAAATTCATAACATAGAAGTTGCATTAATTAATTTTATAATTAAATCCCGCTGTTAAAATAAATAGCGTGTTTTTAGGAAACAATATATATCAAAAGATTGACACTTGATTATGTCTGGTTTAAATGTGAAATTACAACCAATGACCAACATTGTATTAAATTGTAAAAATATATTCTAAATATACTTTAAAACCACTCAAATTAATAATTTATCACTATTAATTATTTCGATTAAAAAAGTTGTTTTTAATTAAAATTTAGTAATTTTTCACTATTCATCAGAATATGAAAGTTATCCGAAAAGTACCAAAATTTCACCTTAGGCTAAATTCGATACTCCGAATCCAAGAATGAAGTTCATTTTGAAAAATAAGATTTACAGAATTTTAAAAAGTGGTTATTACTATTCATAACGGCTAGTTTTAATAATATTTTAATAGCACATCGTTGTTTAGTGAAACTCGGTATTGCGTATTACACACGCTATCGAGGAAGGTCGCGATTGCGTGTAATGCAAGCCAAGTCAGGGTTGCGTGTTGTGAAAGAATCCTTCATTGCTTCGTATAAAAGAATCCAACCATATTTCATTTATACATTTAATATATATATATATATATATATACTCAATGTTGCGTAGAATAACTATTATCAAAATTGTGTGTAACACGGTCCAAGAATAGTGTTGCGTATACTGCAAGCTAATACGGTGTTGCGTATAGCGCAAGGTAATCTTGGTGTAGAATACAAAATAAGACGTTAATGAAATTAAAATAATATTTTTCATAAAATCTCGGGGTGTTACATTCTACCCCCCTTAAAATGAATTTCGCCCTCGAAATTCGTCGGGGTTATAAATGGTTATTATTTTAAAGTTTCTTTGATAGAAACCCACATCGTAAAAATGAATACCCAAACTTATCTTTAAAAAACAAAAGTATGAAACGTTACAGTTACCCAAATAAACTAATCACTGGGTTTCCACATAGGTGAAAATATGGATATGGAAGAGAAATCTAACCATCATGTTCTGATGGAGAGTGGTAGAGAACATGGCTATGGAAAAGCTAGCAATCACAATGCCATAAATTTGTGATGATCTAGGGTATCATCTGATTCATCGGATATAAGGGCACTAGGACAACATTTTTGGTTTTCAAGATCATTTCCCTAAAGTTGAAAATTTGAATTACAATAAATACTTTATTTTGGTACAATCTCACTGTTGTTCGTGCCTTGAACAATTTCCACTTCATCTCTTAAATAAATGAAGTTGAATTTGTTATTCGTGAAGTGTTAGCAGATCATGTGATAGAATGACGGGTCATTCCATCTGTCTCAAACAAAAGGTTAGCAAAAATTATATACATAAGTCGATCTATAGTGAGATTAATCATATATGGTTCCTAAAATGAACTTATACTTCACATATCATACTGCTTAATATAATAAAACTAGTTTTCTACTAAACAGGGACTTCCTGTAGGTCAGTGGTAGGCGATAAAGGCCCGTCGCACTTCGGTTGTGTGTTCGATTCCCACAGCCTTGTCCGAAGCGATGGGCTGTCGCCCGTCCTGCAGGTTGTCCTTTTTCTAAAACTACATTACTATAACATCACATAAATAATATCAAAAAAAAGTTCTATACTTAAACAATACTAACTTATGGTTAACGTAATCCATTACAATATTTAGGCTTATCTAAAATACTTCGGTCCAAGCTCATAGTATAAAGAAAATGATTACTTGAAATGCCGCCAACCAAGCATGTGAATACCATCATTTATCCCCCATATATATTGTTGGTCACATTCCAATCATGTGAATACTTTAATGATGTATTCTCTTGAAAAATATGAATACCCATTAATCCTTAGTGAAAACATGAATGCTTTCAAAAGTTAACTCTTTCCACATACCAAAATCCAAAAATTCAATATACTCAAACCATGATATAACCTTCTCCTTATATCAGTCATGAGCTCATGAATACTATCAAACATTTTATTTTCTCCTTATCCCTTCATTATGCGCATATCATCTACATTCCAAAAATATCTGAATAACCTTTCATGGATACTGGTAACATTAATCAGACAACAATGTAACAATCCTTACATGTCTCTTTATTCCATAGTGCCATGAGATTACTTATACAACATTACACATGATAAACATGTAATCATTCCACTACATTCTTAAACCATTGACCGAGCTTCAACAATTCTTTCATCTCACATATCATTTGTAGTCTCTTCATCATCATCCACATAAATACTTCCCATACGACCATACTGATTATCTTCATGAGACTTTCCCTTAGGGCATTGGTTTGCATAATGCCCGTACATTCCACATTTAAAACACTTAACCATTTTTGATGTCGTAGCAATACCATTATCCTCATCCATGGTGTTAACTGAACCTTTTCCTTTGCACTTACTTGCTTTGTGTCCTTCTTTTCCACACCCAAAGCATCTTCCAGTTCCTTTGAAACATTCTCCTTGATGCCTCTTCCCACATGAATTACATAGGGGAAATTGAACTTTCTTTCCTCTATGATCATCATGAAACTCCATCTTTCTCTTATCAGCCGAGTCAGGAAACTTACCAAATTTTACATTATTGATCATATTATGAGATTGCTGATTCGGCATAATAATTATGTTTGGACTTCCAAATCCCATTTCATTATGAAGAATATCATTCCATTGTCCATCATATCCTCCATTATCGTGAATCATCTTGTTTCCAGCCATTTTCTAAAACCCAAAAAGAATAGTGTGAGAGGAAAAAATCATGCTAGGGAAAACAACATAATAAAGGGGGAGTACCTTCAATATCTAACATCTTAGGTTTAATTCTATGATCGTTAGCGTAGTTCTAGTACTATAACTTATACGTCTACTTAACCTTAGGGACATCCCTAGACATACCGTAGAAATATCTCTAGGGATCTCACTAACGTTTTCGCATCCTAGTTTCCAAAGGTTGACTAAACCTTTCCTCTGATACCAACTGTAGAGACCCGAAGCTTGACGTACATGGACTTTACATTACTTTTGCGGAATACTTAATACATAACAAAAATACACACACAAGGATCGTAATAGTTTAGTGTCTTTGGAAACTCGGAACGTAATCTTCTAATCCTGGTGAAAGATCTTCAAAATCTCCCACAAAGATCTTCCATTTTTTTTACCTAAAACCTTTCTTTATATCCTGGGGAAAAGAAAACATAAAAGGGTGAGCTCAAATGCTCAGTAAGGGTAAACAAAAGAAATATCAATCACATAATTTTCATAAGAACATAACATTTTTGGATATCTTAACCTGCAAAAGAGAGCATAATTTCATAACATGGGATAAATCATAGTAGTGAAAATGAAACCCTTACATAAAACATTACTCATTGTGTCATACACACATAATCATAGAGAATCATTTCTTTTTAGTCAAGACTCATTTCCAAGACTATCTTAGTGGACAAAGTCCCTTTCTGAATCGAGTAATCCTCGTTTCAGTCCTGTTTCACTGAACCGGTATAACCTACCATTCCAGCCATGTCTATCTCCTGAGATATGAAATCTTTACCCAATGCATTGGAGGGAGATATAGGTCCCACCCATCTCATAATGATACCATTCTTATGTGTGCCACAAAATCATAAATCATACATCATTGCATAACCCATGTAATAAAAATGGGATTCTTAAACAACATGACATCATAAAACCATTCATATAAGATAAAGGAATTCATAAACATAATTCCATCACAAAATAGTCAAATCAATGTAAAAATATGGATAGAAACAGAACCCTTTATTATCTTAGATGGAAAATAATTTTGATAAAACACTTGAAATGAATTCTTGAGGAAAATATCCTTTCTTCTTCAAAATCAATTTCTTTTCACAAAACATCATACAATTTTAAAAGAAAGAGATTTTATTAAAAATAGTCATGAAATATTTTGGAGGATGGTTCATGAAAATAAGGCTTTATAAAACCGTAAAAATCCGTTCGTGCCGTATAAGTTAAAAAAAAATTCTTCGTACTTTTGTCGGAAAAGTCAAAAAGTACCTCGTACGGAAAAACGACAAAAGATTCCTTTCATATTCTTTACTAAAAACTCCCCTAAGGGTAAAATTGGATTTAAACTATTGCAAGTGGATGGAAATAACATTACATATTGAGGAAACATAGATGTGGATGATAAAATACACCCCAGTAAATACTAAAGTATAAACAATCTCGGATAAAAATGAGATTGTGATATTTCCCTTACCTTAGGTCCGACTCGCTTTGTAAGTGTCCGAACCTTCTGTATAATGATTTAAATCATGTTATTGACTTATTACAGAATCATATTCATTGTTATGATATCATATATGGTTCACTTATGACATTATATTACCCGTTCTTTTGTAAATTCCATGTTAAAGAAGCGTTTTGGGTAAAATCGTTTCATTTATAGTAGGTGTTTTGACTTGTTGTTCTTGACATAATTATTACTTATATCATGATTTACTTACTTCCAGAATATAAAATATGATTTATATATCATATATATTCAGTATATATATATATATAATAGGTAGATAAATAAAATGAAAAACACCGTTCATGGAGACGGTAGTCCGTACGTACGCATGAACGCTGTTTTCCTTTCCTTATTGTCTTGAAATGGAAGTAAGTAGATGACATACATATGTATATATATACATAAATCCAGTAGCTTTATAATGTCATATATTTCCTTATTATTTCTTATATATACATTATAATCATTCTTAAATGGTTAACATGGAGAATGAATCTCATCGCGTCGTGGAGACGGTAGTCCGTACGTACGCACGAGCGATGATATAATTTCTATAAATATTGAATTGAATTGGAGTGGATTATACAATATATCAGAATCAATATGATGTTGTAATAACTATGTATAGTTATTATTTACACCATTATACCCATCCATGTAAGGTGGTGGTGGAAAATAGATTACACCACGGCTCGGAGACGGTATTCCGTACGTACGCACGCGCGGTGATTTCTTTTTCCGTAGGATGGATAGATGGTGAAATAGGGTTGTTTCATAATAACATATTAGTATATTAGTGATACTGATGTTATTACTTCATAATGAAACAACCTAAGAAGAAGAAGTGGAAGAAGAAATAAAGATGAAAGAATTTGTAACGGTAATTACCTCTTCTTTGAAGCGCCTTTTGGAGACCTCCTCTTAGGGAACTAAAATTGGTCTTTGGAGAAGACCAGGACCTCTAGGATTATTATAGGGAAGTGGAGAGGAGATTTTGGCAGGGGTTGGCCGAGCTTGAGTGCTCAAATTGGTGTGAGGAGGAGGGGGAGGAGGTGTCCTTTTATAGGGGAGGAGAGGGGCACCTTAGGAATATCTCAAAATATTATTTTATATTAAAGTCAAAATCGGTTTATAATGGTTCCAAAGGGTCTTATTTCGAATCTAAAGTGGGGATGGGTCGAAATCCTATCAACCAATAGAATTTAGACAAGTTTAGGATATTATTTTAACCTTATCAATTAGATTTAACTCTAAGTTAAATAATTTAACTTTTACCATGTCTTTTTGTTTTCTTTCACTATATGGTTAATACACTTACTATAACATGCCAAACGAACCCCAAATTGTTTATTATTAATATATATATCCTTATCTAAGTCATGTGGCCGATCCTTAGATTTTTAGGAATACAATAACAATTAATAATATAATATTTGATTTAAAAACTATTTTGTGTCATTTTTGACACTATTTGATATATGATTTTTGTGAAAGTCATAACAGAATTAAATGTTCGAAACAAGTTTATTAAATCAACATTAATATATCATAGTAACCTAGAAAATTAGTGGAATTCAAAAAAAATCTCAAATTACATTTATTTTGGTGTTTATAACATCAATTATGTCAATATTTCATTAATAAGATAATTACTGCATCATCGTTGTGTCATAAATAAATTAAATTATTTTATGTCTACAAATTACAAATAAAATACCATCATGTAGGAAATCTTTCTAGCTTTCTAATGAATATTTACAATCGAATTTATCTTATGTATAACCCCATATTAAAAATGATTTACTTATTAAACTTTGATTTTAACTATTTTAACCTTTCTTTAAATAAATTAATAATAAATGTCCTAATCTAATCCAAGTGGGCCTAAATGGTCATATTTTATTCCTAAGTTTGTTTTTGGTCGAATTACACTTGTCCAATAGAATTATGACATGTGTTAGGGTAATAGTAATATCATATTTACCCTTAGTTACCCTATTTACTATTAACTGCGGTAAAAAAAGCAAAAAGTTACTATTCACCAAAAAATTATTTTCATCTCATTGAACCACATTTTAGTCCTTGATATTAAAAGTGTCTCTTGGATTTTCGAAATTACATTCACAGAAGCGGCAAAATTAAGTTTTATGAAAAATTCAGTTTTTTTAACTACCACTTAGTAGTTTCACTATTCATCAAAAATTGATGTTTTTCAGAACAATGCCAAAATTTCATCCTAAGCTATATTTCATATTCCGAATTCAAAAATGAAATCTATTTTACCAAATTCATAACATAGAAGTTGCATTAATTAATTTTATAATTAAATCCCGTTGTTAAAATAAATAGCGTGTTTTTAGGAAACAATATATATCAAAAGATTGACACTTGATTATGTCTGGTTTAAATGTGAAATTACAACCAATGACCAAAATTGTATTAAATTGTAAAAATATATTCTAAATATACTTTAAAACCACTCAAATTAATAATTTATCACTATTAATTATTTCGATTAAAAAATTTTTTTTTAATTATAATTTAGTAATTTTTCACTATTCATCAGAATATGAAAGTTATCCGAAAAGTACCAAAATTTCACCTTAGGCTAAATTCGATACTCCGAATCCAAGAATGAAGTTCATTTTGAAAAATAAGATTTACAGAATTTTAAAAAGTGGTTATTACTATTCATAACGGCTAGTTTTAATAATATTTTAATAGCACATCGTTGTTTAGTGAAACTCGGTATTGCGTATTACACACGCTATCGAGGAAGGTCGCGATTGCGTGTAATGCAAGCCAAGTCAGGGTTGCGTGTTGTGAAAGAATCCTTCATTGCTTCGTATAACAGAATCCAACCATATTTCATTTATACATTTAATATCTATATATATATATATACTCAATGTTGCGTAGAATAACTATTATCAAAATTGTGTGTAACACGGTCCAAGAATAGTGTTGCGTATACTGCAAGCTAATACGGTGTTGCGTATAGCGCAAGGTAATCTTGGTGTAGAATACAAAATAAGACGTTAATGAAATTAAAATAATATTTTTCATAAAATCTCGGGGTGTTACACATCGCAAATAATTGTTGTTGCGACACCGTTTTCAGCAACAGGCCATTTGCGACGGGCCCCCATCGCAGAAAGCCATTTGCGACGGGAACCTGTCGCAAATGACCCGTCGCAATTACCTTTTTTTTATAGTAGTGCATGGTGACAAAAATTTATTTAAAATTTCTAAAAGGAGGGATAGGGGTGGCCTTTTATAAGTGGGGTGAGGGAAGACATGTAATATTTGAAAATAATAAAGTGTAACCCCTTTTCTACCCTTCCACAAGGCTCAATAATGAACCATTATAATAAAATAGTTGGTATAAGGTCTAGAAATGGCTAGGAAATGGGTATTGGACATGTTTTACGTCATTTTAACCCCTAATATAATATGTTTTACCCATAGATAACTCATTTTTATATTAACTATGGAAATTAATTTTTATTATTTTCATTGTTAATTTTGGTAAAAAAATTTGTTAATCATATTAAATAATATTAATGATTCTGATTCCAAATATAGAATCAATTTTTCTAAATTAAAATTATATTGTTGTCATAATCTAATTTAATATTATACCCGTATACAACTTGAAAATGTGGAATTCCAAATTAACAATTCTCACAAGTATAAAAGGTTTTAATATAAAATTCAATATTAAATTGATTACATGAACCTGGATTGTGTTTATATTAATATAATTGAAATAATATTACATTACTATCAATTTAAAATATAATTCATGTTTCAAAACAATTTAATCTAAACGGAAGATTTTAATTAAATCTTGTTTTTTCACCATTCATCAAAAATAAATATTTTTAGAAAAATAACAAAAAATAATCCTAATATAGTATTTGATATTATGATTCAAAAAATTAAATTTATTTCATCAATTTAATTTTATAAAATTTTATAAATTATTATTATCATAAGTGAAGAAGAAGTGACAAAACCTTTTACTTAGAAAAAAGTATAATTTTTTATAAATACATTCTTTATAATTGAAATGATTCTTATCTTTATTTCTAATATACAGATAACCAATTAAATTTTTTAAAATATATAATTTTCATAATTTATCTAGTCATATTCATAAGCTCATTCGTAATATCTTTGTAAAAAAAGTTTATTATTTCACGTATTTCATAAACCCATGGTTTATTGTATCATGAGCTATCATAGAGATTTATTTTATTTAAATTAAAATATATCATAAAGTCTTAGGAGGTCAATATTTTTGAATCATGTTCTTTATAAATGGTGGGATTAGTTTTTGGAACACTACTAAATTGAAAACATATTGGACTTGACAATAGGGGAAATTTACATCATTCCACCAGGCACTATGAAGGAATCTATTTGGATCTTGAAGTTTATTTGTAAACATGAAGTAGTTTTTAGCATCAAATGACTAACTAAGATATATTATTAGAATAATTGGATTTTCACTCATGATAGGGAAAAATGATCTCACCAAAATACCAAAAATATTCGTCTCAAATATCATCTCATATTAGATATCATCAATAGAGGTGATGTAATGATCATTTGTGTGGATACGAAGGAGAATATAGTATATCCATGTACAAAACCATTTAAATAGAAATAACAAGATATTCATATAGCATATATGACTTTAAGGAACTTTAGAGGTCATTTTTTATATTTCCAAAATGTATCATTTTTCGATGGTAATCATTACTTTTTATACATTTAGGTGTGGGTAAATTTTTTTTACAAGAATTGTAGAATGATTAAATGTCATCAAATTTTGAGTTCGAGTCATCTGCAATCAATCATTATTATAGATAAATATGGGATGTAATAATATGGTATGATTACCTTGAATAGAATCATGTAATCTATATGAAGAGTCATTAATAATGAATAAATAATAGATTCATGATGTAATTTGTATAGAATTATTACATTGATTCACCCCTCAAAGTATACCACTTGGAAATTCATATAGTCTCCTATATACTTAAGGGTGTATTAATATTATATATCATTTTTACCCAAGGATAGAGATATACCTATCATTAGGATTTTCATTCATTGATACCAAACATATTAAATTCTTTAAAATTACTTGGCTATTATACGAGTGGTTGAGTATATTTTTAAAGGTATCATATTTGGAGCATAACCATGATGGTATTGGAAAAGTTTTATGAAATGTAATGACATATGTATATTGATTGAATTATTGAAAAGAAAAATATGGCCATTCATAGTTGTTGCAATGATTATGTGTTCAGCTAATTGGAAGAGAGACATATTATGTCCATATCTGATAGATAAATAATATGTGATGTATTAAATGACTTGGTCATAATTTTTTAGAGAATAATGAAATGTTGGGAGGATAATAAAAGATGTAATGAACCATTTCTTTTGTTCAATTTATTTCTTTGCAAAATAAATATATAGATATGAATATGATGTATAAGATACATCATGTGGTGGACATGTTCCTAGAAAGATAAGGGTTTTTTATTCAGATAACATTATATCTCATTATAGCATGATTAGCACTAATTATTTTCTATAGGCGTCAAATTTATTTTAGCTTTGAAATATTGATTCTATAGTTGGTTTTAGTTATGATAAGGACTATAGGTTAACATTGTTTGGACCATGGATAATGATATATTTTTTGTCAAAGTGTATGTTTAAAATGAATAGAGATTGAAGGAAAAATAATTTCAAAATAGTTATAATGGAATCAAAAATAGTTTTGATGTTTTTTTAAAAGTCATTATAGTATTTTATAGTCCATGGGATATTTTTGGGAGATTATATAAAATATATTGCATTTGATGCATGGTGAATACATTCATGTGATGTGTGTGATTTACCCATCCACTCCAAAATGGTTTTACGTCATTCATGATCTGCAATATGGATCATACTAAATGGAAGATACACATTCATTGATATTGTTCAATGAATGAACATCATTGGGATGAAATGATTAACTATCACATTATGACACTTGAGACAATAATATATATCCGATGATCTTTATTTCAAAATGATTATCGAGGAAGGATATATAAAATTATATGATCATCACTTATTCTATGTGGGTTTATTATGAGACTACCAATCCATTTTTGAACCTCCATTCTCCTGAAAAGGATTCTATCATTCTTTTGGATGTACAATAACCCCTCCAAATTTTGAGTGTCATCACAATAAGATAATTATTTTAAGTGTTCAGTGTATTAACTCTGAGTCATTAGGTTTTTTTTCTATCACTCCATATGATCACCCTCAATAAATCTCCACTGCTATGAGTAGATGGGTGCTTCAATGACTCAAAATTTCTTGGTGCTCAATTTTATAAATGATTACATTATAATTATTCATGAATTTAAATGACCTTTTTGAGTTTTTTAATACTGAATATAATAATAAGAAAGTTATATGAAACTCGAATGTTTTTAGAATCCTTTTTAATAATTTAAATATTGATTTGTCCCGTTATTTAATTAAGATTATATATCCAAGCATCTGATTATCCTTATTTTAATTATGCATGGAAATTTTTTATCGATTTCATCATTAAAATTTTCATGTTATGAATTTATTCTACTTTAAATGTTTTCCATTATTGAATGAATTTATCCCATAAAATTCCCATATATGTGTTAAGAATCATCCCTTTTGGGTTTTGAATTTTTTCATTGGATTTGGCAGAAACATAGAGGGGTATATGGTCTAAAAATCATTATTCATTTGAAGAATGTATTGGCTAGTTTCAATAACTGTGGTTTTAATTATTAGAGAAAGCATCATCAAAATACTACATCCTAGGAAAATATGTAAGAAAATTAATGATTTCATGGGGATAAATATACATAAAAATGTGTGAGGAGCATGAAATCGATTGATTAAACATAAAGCAGTTGTGTAATTTCTCATTATGATATTTTTGACAATTCCCAATATGAAAACAACAACAAAAACATAATTTTATTTAGTGGGTTATATTTTCTTATTTTTTAAGGTTATTATTTAATAGTATTTTTTATGTTTTTTTGTGAAAGAGTGTCAAAAATTTATTATGCTCTTCAGTAATTTTATAAGAAAAGTATCCTCCAATGGACTGATAAACTATTGTTTTGGGATATGGGTTCAAAATATATTAAATGGTATATATAATGAACTGTGGATTGGATTCATGATTTCAATACTACCTCATTATCCCCTTTGTACTAGTAACAAGATTCAATAAATATCTCACCATTATCTTGAATAAATATAGTGATATTATTCGTAATTTTTGATTCCATTATTCTTGGTTAAAATTTCATCCCAAAATAGTTAATAAAATTTATATGTAAATCCAAAATATCTATCTATTAGTTTGAACTATAATCTATAATGTACTTTTAATAATAAACAGAAGGTATTTATGATTTATTTCTTCCTAAAATATCCTTTGATGGGGTATTTACTATCCCATAATATTGAAGTGATTAATAAAATATATATAATCATAAATACGTAATGAATTTTATATTATAATCATAGAAAAATTTGATTATTTATCTCTGAATTATAAGATCTATGGGTTTTCCAAATAAATGATGAATTAATAGAATATATTGGCACATGGAACTCAATATTTCTTACACTCTCTATTACATAATTTCTTATTGAAGTGGGAGTGGAATTTTAATTTTTGTTGTTATTCATTTCCTCCAAATTATATTCCATTTTAATATTATTTTTCTTTTTTAGTGTCCTTGAAATCTTTTTATTCATATTTGTGAAGGGATATAAATTTTCATTTGTAGACCATGTTTTTATAGACCAATAGTTTTATAAATTGTTTCATAAGAAAACACACAATGTAACAGGAGGATATGTTTTTTTATTTTATGATTGAATTATTTTTTAATATTTTTATAAAAATATAATTTAATGGTCGATTTTTTTTTTAAAAAAAATTAATTTTTTCCTTCAATAATTATACGCACCTTCCTTATAAAAAATCAAAATTTTACTTGGTCTCCCTTGCGAGAATCAATAAAATTATTTATTTTCCCTATTATAAACATTTTTTATATGTGAATAGGGGTCAATCTATTAGGGAAGCTCAATATATATACTAAGGGAATCAAAAATAACTATCAAGAAATAAAAACTATCAAATTTTATGGAAAATATAGAATAGAATGGTATAAGAATATTAATTAAGAAATATTGAATTACTAGTAAGAATAATCAATAATTATAGGTAGGATAATAGTTAATGTGAGAAAACAGATCATGAAATAGAAATTAAAAAGAATTAATATAACAAGGAATTTAATTGGTTGGTGTAAAAGGTATTTTCCTTCAATCATGAACCGTGAAAATAACTATAGAATTGAAATAAAATAGGGTATCCAAATTTTTTTATTAGTCACACAATGATTGAATGAATTCTTCTTTTCAAGCACAATAGTTAGTTAGTAACAAAATTGATGAAATCGGCTTTTCAGCAAAATCAAATTATCAATTGATCTAGTTGTGAAACTCTCAAGAAGATTTCACTAGTAAAATTGATTCATAAATTATTAATTAAGATAAAATGAATTCTATCATGGCTAATTATATTTAAATATTAATATTTTAGAATTTACTAACTAAGAGTGAGAGTTACATCACGAAATTATCTCATGAATGAAGTAGAAAGATTTACCAACATTTTCCCATACAAAGAAATATTTTAGCTGATGATCATTGTTATTTATTTACAATAATTGTTTTTCATTACAAGGGGATGGAAAGTGAAAAAATAAAATGAAGAAAAAGATTATATATCAAAAAAACAATCCTCTAACTCAAGATAATACTATGTCATCTAGTTCTCACTTAATCACTACAAGATGCTGATGCCATCTATCTAATATAACATACCAAAGTAAATCCTCATTAAAATGACAAATATCTCTTAGAATCAAATTGTTCACCTTATCATGGCCTCATTCTTATATTCATCGAACATAGACCCAATTAACCAATTTATACATCACTCTCTTATTACTGCTCATCATCTCCATCATATAAAATAATTAAACCTCTTTCATAGAAATGAAAACCCCAGTATGTGTATGCTAAAACCTACTATGAAGGAACTAGATAATATCCCATGTTCTATTAAACCATTTTGTTCCTTCTAAAATATCTAGAAGCATCCATGAATTCTTCAAAATTAATTTTAGAATCAATTCCCCAACACCCCTCATGATTGAGCTCAACTTCTCATTGACTATCAATTTTCAAAATTGGGAATTTAGGGTTGCAAGGGTAATTTCCATATAACAAAAACATAAAAAATTAATCTACATTCTAATAATTTAATTTTTGAATAAATATCCATGGATTTACAAAAGAATTTAAATCAAGATTATGGAATAGTCAAAATTATCATTTCAATATAATAATTACAAGAAAAGGTAATACATTATTATTTTATATGAAAATTAATTCAATGAAAATTAATCCATTTAAATACAAATAAAATATCCATTTTCATTAATGTTTTTAATGGATAACCATCACAATAATTATTTGTCATTATTGAAAGATTCAATAATTTAGGAAGACATTTTCATTGAAAAAACTACATACTATTTTGTTAAGAAGTGGAAAAATATATCCAAAACAGGCCAAATCAGCTAACAAACTTAAAATATAATTTACCTATTATATTTTAAAGGGGGAATTACTATGAATGATTGTTTAGTATAAGTTACCATACACAGTGTTTGATACTAAAGTAGAGTTTTATTGGTTATTAAATGAAACTTTGTTTTGGATTTCATTTTAGGGTTAATGTGGGGGATGTTATTGGAGATTTAACCATACCACTACTATGTTGGATGAAATGATTTATCATGTAGGGATGTGTTGTTTAGCATGTGATGTGTTGTCAGATGGACTTTTTTTAGTAATTCAACATTGGTTAGGCTATTACTATGGTTTATGTAATGGCTAATGAAGAAAAGTATATGGGTGGTTTAGTATAATAGTGTTGTGATGTACAGTTGTGTCTAATGGGTGTTATTTTCATTCCATGGTAGGATATACTGAATGTTCGGATTATTATAGAATAATGGAATGACTGTTTGTTGTGGGTTTTTTTCAAAGTTTCCTTGTAGAAGTGGAATATTATAATTGTAGTGAAAAAATAGTAAATGTGTGTTCCTAAAATTAAATTTAATTAAATCATGGATTTTAATGGAATAATGATTCACACAAGAAAATAATTAATTGATGGAATTAATGGGGTTTTTTCTAAAACTATGTTAACTTAAAATATAGAATGAATAATCCTAGTGATGTTTTACTTGTGGGGAAGTGATAAACAATTGAAATGATATGATTGTATAAATAACTAGTATTTTTGGAATTAATCTAGTTGTTATGTTTTGTGGGGAAACAGGTTGGATTCTATTGATATATAATGTATTCAAGATGGTGAATGTCTATAGTAGTGTGGTTATGTTTTGGCATATGGTGGTGTTGTTGGGTCAATCCTTATTTGTACGTTTTGAATGGAAATCACTATAATTTTATTTTCCATCTAATTTATATATAGACCCCCAAAAAAATCAAATTCCCCTAAAAACACTGAATATACATTGTGTAGTAGTTTTCCCCCATAAAATCTATGTTGGTGATGAAAAGGATAGTTTATATCTCCATATTACCATCCCTCCATTATAGGTGTAGCCCAAGCTATTGTTGATTGAGGTGGGTGTTATCATACTACTATAGTATGTGTTCTAGTCGAAGACCCTGTGAGTATTGGTGTGAAAATGGATACATAATGGATTAGAAGACTCTATATGGAACACATGAAGAAGGTAATAGAATATTAGAAGCCTAGGGGTGGTGTTTATGAGATGATATTATATTTCTGGATGATGAATTATTTGATTAGGTAATTTGGATGGTTTCCTTTGTGTACATGATACCCTATTGTACATGATACATGGTGGATAGACGTGATCTACATGGGGTAGGGGATGTAAACTAATGAGGAAAAAATAGATATGGTATATGGTATTATTTTGATATGATGTTTCATGTGCTACGACATGGATAGGGAAGGGATTTCGATAACACGAAATTTGGCATTGGGTTGTGAGAGATACAAACCAGGTGGGAAGTATTTAGGTGGTAAAATTTTACTATATTCTTTGTTTCCATTTTACTATTCTTAAATGAGATATTTAATGAGTACGAATTTTTATGACTAGCCATTAGTTAACCTGATAGGTACTTATTTTTTCTCCTATTTGTTCACTGAGACATTAGTATTCCTCTTAGATATTTTCAAGAGAGATATCAAGTATGATAATAATATATATACATGTTTTTCAAATCACTATATATATAAATAGTTTTTTTGATTTTCAAAGATATTTTTACGACTGAGTTGGACTATGAAAGCTTATATATTTGGATTAGATGTGGAGCTTATTCTATTATTTTTTTGGTATTATAGTGGGTTTTTTTTTATTTTTAGACATATTCAAATAATTTTGTATTCTGTGGGGGGATTGTTTAATTTATATCACGGTTTCCATTGATAGATGGTTATTGTATTCCTGGGTAATATGAAGATAATGTCTCTTATTTTTTAGTTTTGTTCCCATTTTTCTAGTCATCAACATGGGAATTAGGTGATAACAATATCTAGGGTCCTTATCACCTCCACTAGAGACCAATTGGGATTTCTTAGTTGGGTTGGGTCCTGAAATAGTGGGATCAAAGGTTGTGGTCATGAGTTTTTGTGTATACTAGGGTTAGGATCATGTAATTCTTTAATGTTTTATCAAATAAATGAAACCATTGACTGTGGTTCATGATGCATGATGGAGATATAATCAAGGGTATGGTATATTATGCTCCACCATGATCTCATTAAATGACCTTGAATTTACCAAATGAACATGTAAAATGATACCACAAGCTAGATAAATACCTAAGAATAGAAGATTTATCATGATTGTTTTCTCTAATGTTCAAATTGTGGTGTTTTTTTGGGAAATTAAATGAATATAATAATGTTAATTTTATAAATTAAAGTCTGTGGTTCTATGATTAGGATTTTTTCACTTAATAATAGAGATAGTGCTTCCTCATCACCATTTTTAGCCATATTGGTGAGGTTTAGTAGGATTTTTCAGTTAATCATAGAATGAATAACCTGGTTAGGGAGGATAACATTTAGAGGATGATGTTTTTTTTGAGTTTTAGCATCATGGGATGGATAAGTATGAAAATATAATATATAGCCTTAAGATATGATTTTTAATGGCTAAAATGGTTATTTGTTTTAGTCTAATCCATGCTAGGAAATATTATTGGGTTATTCTGTCTATTAGTCAGATGTGGGGTGGTGTGGAATTGGTGGATTTTATATCTCAGGGGGAAAAATGATTTAAGTGTTTTATGGTATAATTGTAGTGGTGTTTTCCCATTTAATTTTAATCATTGATGATGAGGGTGTTGAAGAGTTATGAGCTTCTATCCCATCACCTAGAGTTCCTAAGAATGAAAGTGATAAGGATAATGTTTAAGGGCCTCCTCAGATTCTACCATAATATATTTCCTGACGATGAGTATAGAGCATATTTCTTGGATAATGAAATGCATCCATCTATTTGATATATATTCACTTCATTTTATTTGATTATGTACATGGAAATGATTAAGAAGGATGAGGTTATTAGAAGAATGCATACTCACGTAGTGTTATATCAAGAGAGGATCTATCAATTTTTTTTATGGAGTAGAGATATTTGTAGGGGATCGAGGTTATCTTTCCCATTGAGGTTATTACAAGTCGAGTGATGGACTCAATGGGTTTTTTATCATATCTCATTGGAAATTCTCTCTCATTCACCATATGGGGGCTCCAGACGGGTGAACATTCCTTGTTGGATTTATAGTTGTTAGTGATTTTACAACTGGAAAATCTTTTAATTACATCATGGTGGGATTTATTAGGTTGTTTTTTCAGATATCGATGTAGAAGTTTCGTCAAAGGTAGTACTAGATATAGGTACAATTGGATTATATCACTCAAGAGAGAGAGAGAGAGAGTTGTTTGAGGAAAACCTTCTGATATTCTTTTTTCTCATTGAGATAGGAATGCGTGTGTCTAGGGAGGATGTCACTAGTAGTGGGGCATGAGTGGAAGATGTGGCTTTCCAGTTGAAATATATATGACAATAGCAATGGGTTATGATGTCATACTAGGTAACATTTTCATTTCTTACACACTTATTTATTCAGAGTATTATTCTATAAAATCACACTTGTTTATTATTTCCTTCTTGATATACACATTGGTACTTAAGTTATAGAGGCTTCCAATTCTCCTAGTGTTTACCACACTTGTTATATGTAAAATGAATTTAGTTGATACATGTTCTGAGTTTGAGCTAATAATAGGGTAACATTACTCATATTGGGACCTCCTTCATCATCATATATAACTATATTGCATCATTATTTGAATCAAATATTCTTGAAATGTTTAAATTGTTACTGATTTCATTCAAAGGAGAGTTGACCTCAATAATGAGAACATATAGAATGTCATGTTCTTCGGGGATGTAGATCTTCAGACGGGTTATAGATGTTTCTGTCGATTTTTTTCATATATAAGTGTTTTTTGCATATTAATTCACTTATTTTAATTTCGTTACATTATAGTTTATGTTTTTGAATTTTTCAAAACCCTTTTATAAATAAATTTGAAAAATGTTTTTATATACAATTTTTATTTTTATTATAACAAGCTTTATAGTTATTAGATATTTAAAATAATAATATCACATAAAAGATAACAAGTTTGTATAAATTTTATTAAACTAAAATGATGATTGAATATATATCTATCATGTTTTCATTTTGATCCAAACTAGACACATGATTTTGTTGTCAATAATTCATTTCATTTTAAATAATTATACTATTTTATTTTATCATTAAATTATAACTAGATAAATACTAATTGGATAATTAACAAAATATTTATATTGAAAATACAACACATTTATCTACATTTCATTTGAATTAATGAATGACTGAATTAATTTTTTATGTGTTTGAATAAATATCTGAAGATCATACTATAGTTTTTGAATTATGGATTTTCTAGAATTGAAAAAATTTATTGTTTCATTGATATATCATCAAATTCACAACTGAATTGGTCCATGATTTTTTGGTTGAAAAAAATCAAATATTTTATTCATTTTATTAAACTATATCAAAATCTAAATATGTATTTTAGGTAATATAAATATAGCAGAAGTACAACAATGATTTCTATAATATTTAAATTATGTTTTCATTATTTTCTATGATATCACCTTCAATACATGTGAGATTGAGCAATTCATGATTCGTTTGAAATATATGGAAATTATATTCAATAAATTATTCTTGAAAAACTTCTAATTATATATTTATGTGGATTAAAAATACACTAAGGTTTAATTATCATTTTTTACTTGAAATGATGAAATATTATTCATCATCAAATTCCACAATAAATTTTCCTCTATTGCAGTAGTCAATAAGATTATCAATTTTATTACAATCCAACATTTGAAAAATTATTCCCTTCTATTTCCCCCAATTGTGGATCAGTTTATCATTCAATTGTACATTAGTTCTCTTTACAATGGTAGATTTTTTATTTACCTAATTGTATAAGAGTTCATTTTGAAATGGTATATGTTTTTGGAACCCTAATGATATACAAGTTCATTTTTCAATGGTAGATTTTTTTAAAAACCAAATGTTATATTTTTCTAAAAACCAAACATTAGATGTTTTATACTAATTATTTATAATTTTAGATCTTTTTATTTTTTAAGTGTAACTAAGGAATTGTTTACCAACAGTTGAATATTTATTTTACAAAAGTATATAATTATTTTACCAATGGTAGATCAAATTTTAACCAAAATTAGACCAATTTTTCACAAAAAATGGATGATTTTTTTAAAAAAAATTGTGTATCAATTTTTAACAAACTGTGTATCAAATTTTATTTTCTATGGGGGATAAATTTTTTATTTCAAAGATAGGTCACATTAAAATTTCAATGGTAGATTTGTGATAGCATCTATGGGATGGTAGATCAATGTAGGTAGGTCTTTGAAAGATCTGATAAACGGTAGAAGAAACATTCTGTCTTGGGGTATTATTTTATGCTATCAAAAATTAAAATATACAACCACCGGGTATTATTTTATGTTACTTAATTCTATTGTTTTAATAATATTTAATTGTTTTGACAATAATAGTTTTTTATATTTTTATGAACTTCATGCTTATATTAATTGTTTAAAGTATTTTATTGATTTCGAAAATTAATATATATTATATCTATCACAAGTGAAGTATTTTAGATTTTTATAATATTTTTTAAAAATGTATTAATGTACAATACATTCAAATGTACAGGTACAAATTTTTTTTTGAATAATTTATGTTTTAATACAATGATATAATTCCTTTAACAAAATATTTAATAAATTAATTTTTAATTTGATTGAATTTTTTCGAACACATATTTTATGTTTAAACGTAGTATAATATTTTTTAAATTAATCGACTCATTAAATTAAAATTTGTTTAATATTTTTCTGAAATAGACATGTAATTTATTGGGGATTGTATGAATTATTGTTATCATTAAACTAGTTATTGGATTTTTTTTGAATTGGGCCTCATGTTTTTAATTAAAATAGTAATTGTTACTATTTTTGGAGATAATTTTTTTCTATAACATGAAAAATTAAATTAATCTCTGAGTTTGAATTGCTTCACCTGAAAAATGGTATTTTATGTTTTGGTTTTCAGATCCTATTTTAAAGTGATTGGGATCATCAAGGAAGATACTAGTTAACAAAGTTAACTATATATTTTTCCAGGAAAAAAAGATGTGAAATTTCAACATAATTTATAACTCATGTCATGTGAAGTTCAATTTTTTCATTATGAGGAAAATCTATCAAGAGTGGAATTACATATTATTCAACTTATACTACCTTGACGATATGAGTCCATCTTCATTTCAAGAGAAATAGTACTCAAGATCCTAGTTCTTATAACTTGTACAGATCCTTTAAATATCATACTAACTATTTATTTTGGACCTTTTAGGGACGCCTAATGAGTTAATGGTTGTTACTAATGTGTTTGGGGCTTGTGGGAAGCTTAGAACCCTGTCTAGTGGAGAAACAGACTGGGACCCATAAATCCAGTCCATATGGTTTCCATAACAGTGTGAGGGCTGCACAATTAGCCATACAAGGCCTCACGGGTTAAGGAAACCCCACAATATGGATCATACTAAATAGAATATACACATTCATTGATATTCATCAATGAATAAACATTAATGGGATGTAATGATTAGCTATCACATAATGGCACTTTATCCATTAAGATATATCTGATGATCTTCATTTCATGAATATTATCGAGGTAGGATATATAAGTTTATAAAATCCTCACTTATTCTATGTGTTTTTATTATGATACAACAAATAAATTTCTGAACCTCTCTCCTTCTGAAAATGATTTTATAATTCTTGTGAATGTCTAATAACCCCTCTATATTTTTATTATCATCACAATACGGTCATGGATTCATTTGGTCAGTGTATTACCTAAGAGAGTGTTAGATTTTTTTTTATTAATTAAAATTATCTCCCATAATATCTCTCCACTTATATGAGAATATAGATCCTTCTACGTCACAATATTTCCTGGTGCTCTATTTTATAATAGTTTTGATTTTATGAATTATTGAAGAATGATTTCATTATTTGGGGTTTTTTCTACAGTTTATAATAATAAGCAAGTTATATGAATACCATATGTTTCTAGAAGAATGTTTTTTTAATTCCAATATCTAGTTATCCCATTTTTAAATGAAATTATACATCCAATCTTTTGATTTATCCTTATCAGAATTATTCATGGAAAATTTTATCGAAATCATCATTAAATTTTTCATCTTAAGAAATAATTCTATTTTAATTTTTTCCACCATTAAAAGAATTTATCCAATAAAATTGTCATCTATGTGCAAATCTTTAAACCTTTGTTTGTTTTGAATTTTTTCCATGTCTGGATACCAAATGTGGCTGATGATATAAGGGACCCTGATTAATTAGATTAATATTTTGGATAGCATCTACAACTGTGGTCATAATTATAGGAGAAAGGATTATCTAAATATTACATACTAGGTAAATACTTAGGGAAATTAATGTTTTTAGGGGTATCAATATCAATATCATTGTGAGAGGATCATGAATTTGAGTAATAATACAAAATTTAGTGGTATAATTTCACAATAAGATAATTATTACAATTCCCAGTAAGAAAAGAAACAACATTAACATTATTTTATTTAGAAAAACTGGATTCCATAATTTTATGGATATTATTTATGATTATTTTATTAGGTTTCATTTTGAAACAATGTTATCAATTTTATTATGTTTTTTAGTAATTTTATAAGAACTATATCCTCATATGGACATATCTACAAGTGTTTGGTTATATGGGTTTAGACTGTTGTAATAAGTGTCTATATAGAACTATGAAGTATATTTATGATTCTAGTACTACATAATTATCCCATTAACTAGTATTAAGATTAAATTAATAGCTCAACATTATCTTGAATAAATAATGTGATATTATTTCTCATTTAATTTTACATTTTTCTTTTGTAAAATTTCTACCAAATATAGTTCAAAACCTAAACATTTATATAAAAAATATATCTCTCTAATTATTTAAACTATAATATATATTTTCCATCAATAAAAAGTTGAAGTAATATTATATTTATTTTATCCTTATATACCCATTGAAGCAGTAGATGATGTACTACACTATTGAAGTCTATAATAAAATCAATAGAATCTTCAATAGGTAATGCATTTTATATTATCATCACCGAAAAATTGGATTGCTTCATCTCAAAATTATAAGATATATTGGGATTCCTAATACATATGAATTAGTATAATCTACTGGAACATGGAACTCAATAGTTATAACACTCTCTATACCATAATTGGTTAGTGGAGGTGGATTGGAATATCCATTTTTATTCTTATTTATAGTATAATATTTATATTTAATTTTTAACATTGTTTTTATGTTTTAGAGTACATAATATATTCTTAATCATAGGTATGAAGAGATATAAATTCCAAAAAGTAAAAACATTTTTATAAACCATGTTTTAGATATATTTTCATAAGAAAACACATGATGTATCTATAGGGCATGTTTTTTGATTTTTATGATTGAATCATTTTTGATATTTTTATATAAAAAGAATTTGATGCTAGATTTTTTTTAATTTTGTTTGTATATATTTCATTCATACATAGTTATACAATCCTTCCCTATATAAAACACAATATACTACTAGGTCTCTCTTATAGAAATAAATAAATAAATTTATTTTCCTTATTATATAAGTAGTTTTTAAGTAAATTGGGGTTAATCAAGTAGGTAAGTTCAATATGTGTACTAACTAAGGGAATCAAAAAAACTATCATAAAATAGTGACTATCAAATATGATGAAAATTGTACAAATGAATTGAATAAGAATATTAATTGAGAATTATGGAATTAGGACTAAAAATAAACAGAACTAAATGTAGTAAAATAGATAATGTGAGAAAAAATATCATCATATAGAAATGAAATAACAACCAATATATAGAGGAATATGATTGGTTGGCCTAAAAGATATTTTCCTTCATTTACACACCAAGAATATAACTATATAATTGGAATGAAATAGGCTATCCAAATAATTTTTAGTCAAATAGTGAGTGATGAAATACTTTTTTTCAAGCACAATTCTTAGTTATTAATGAAATTAATGAAATCTGATTTCACGAGAATCAAATTATCAATGGATCATAGTGCGCTTTATTAGATGAATATCAGAAGTCTGATTGATTCATAAATGGTATGTTATTATTAAATGAATTATATCTCAACCAATTATAATTTAAACTCAATATTTCGGAATGTACAACCTAAGAGTTGGTGTAACATAATTAAATTATCTTATGAATGAAGTAGAAACAAATAAAATCATAATCCCATTAAATGAATGATTTTAATATATGATCATTATTATTTAATTTATAATTAAAAATTCATACATTATAAGGGGAATAAAAATGAATGAATAAAACTAAGAAAAATATTATCTATAAAAAAATTCAACTTCTAACTCAAGCTAATATAACATTGGCCGATTCTCGCTTAATCACTACAAGCTGCTGATGTCATCTCTCAAGACTTTCCTACCAAAGCCATTCCTCATTCAATTGACCAATATATCCTCTTAAAATCAATATTTTCACCATATTATGGCCTCATTTTCCTTTTCATGTACCTCATAACCAACTATCCAATTTATATATCACCCTCTTATAAATATTCATAGTCTCCCCCATATGAAAAAAATAATGATACATTATTGAAATTTCAACCCTAACATTTACATTTTTAAACATACTATGAATGACCATGATAATATCCAATGATTTATTCAAACCCATGTTAGTTCTAAATATATATATGAAGCATACATGAATTCCTCTACACTGAATTTAGATTCAATTCCCCAACACCCCTCATGATTGATCTCAGGTTATCCTTGATTATAAATTTTAAAAATTAGATATTTATTGATCAATGTGTAATTTCCATAAATAAATGACTTCTAAAATTTATATACCTTAAAATAATTTAAATTTGGAATAAATGACCACGGTGTCCCAAAAGAATTAAAATCATGATCATTGAGCAGTTATATGTATCGTTTCACTGAAAAAATTCCCAAAAAAATTGTAATAAATTTTTAATTTATTATAAAATTAATTCAAAGAAATATGATTCATTTAAAATCCAAAAATAACCATTTTCATTAATAATATCAATGAATAAACCTTAAATACAAAAAGGTAATGATTCTAAGAATCAGAAATTTCAGAACATTTTTTCTATGAAAATACTACATAATATTTGGAGTAGAAGAGGAAAAATATATTCAAAATAAGAAAAATCATTTAACAGTATAAAATTATAATTAACCAGTTCTATGTTAAATGTAGAATTACCATGAATTATTGTTTTGTATAATGAATAGTGGAATTTGTTGCATACTAAAATCTATTGTTTTGTGTTCTTAAATTTCATGTTGTTTTGGATATCATTAGATGGTTAATTCGGGGGAAGTAATTGGTCTTTTACTCATAAATCTACCATGAGGGATGGAATGAATTTTCTAGTGGGGATGTGTTAGTATGAATGTGATGTGTTTTGGGATGGATTTTTTGTGGTCAGTCATCATTGGTTGGGCTATTATTGTGTTTTATATAGTAGGTAATGAAGTAGATTCTATGGATGGTGTAGTATAATTTAGTTTTGATGTATCCTCCTGAAGAAGGGACGTGTTTTCCCTTAAATGGAGCGAAATATTGATTATGGGATTGTTATAGAATGACGGCATCACCAGTTGTTGTAGGATATCTTTTTATGTTTCATTTTAGAAGTGGAATGTTATAACGGTAGTAATGAAATGGTAAATGGTTGTTCCTAAAATTGAATTTAAATGAATCATGTATTTTATTGAAATAATAAAGCAAAAAAGGAACTATTAATTTATAGAATTAATTTGTTTTAATTATAAAACTATGGTTACATCAAATTTGAAATTAAGAAACCTAATAATGTTTGATAGGTTGGTAAATGATAATACTTGAAAAGGTATGATGGTATAATTAACAAGTAACTTTGAAATAAATTTAGTTTTAGATTTTTTGGGAAAATGGGTTGGTTTATATTGATATATAATATAACCAAGATGCTTCATGAATATAGTAGTGTGAGTATGTTTGTGGGATAAAATGGTGATGTTTGGTTGAACATTATTTTTGAGGAATGTTTGGTAATCTCTATATATTTTTTTTCATTTGATTTTCATACAAATCCTAGCCCAATAAAATTCCCATATAAATTATAAACTTACATAGTGTATCAGTTCATTACACCTAAATTTCAAGTTGTTGAGGGAAAGGATAGTTTACCACTCCCTCTTACTTTCTCTCCCTTCAAGGTTTTTTCACAATCTATGGTAGATTGACATAGGTGTGATTAAACTAATATATGATGTGTTCTAGTGAAGGACTCTATAGTTATTGGTGTGATAACAGGTATGTGATGGATTTGAAGACTCTAAAGTGTATGGATTAAATAGTGAATAGAATACTAAAAGACTATAATGGGTTTTCATGTGATGATATTATATGTTGTGGTGATGCATTATAGGATGAGGTAATGTGGTTTATTTCATTTATGTCCATGATAACCAAATATACATGATACATGCTGGATGGACAAGATGTATATGTGGTAGTTGATAATGTATAATGAGGATGATATAGATATTGTATACGTTATGGTTTTGGTATGATGTATGGTGTGAAACGACACAGATAGGGAATTGATTTTGAGAACATGAAAAATATAATTTTGGTGTGAGAGAGACTGACCAGTTGGGAAATATTAATTTCATACAATCATACTGTATAATTAGATACCATATTACTATTATAAGATATGATATTTGTTGAGCAAGATAGGTTATGACTAGGCAATAGTTGACCTAATAGGTACTTATTTGTTTTTATATTTGTTCACTAAGGATTTAGTATTACCCTTCAATATTTTCATAAGAGATATTGAGTATGATCCTTCTATATATATATATATATGGTTTTCTTGCCACTAAATTTAAAAATAGTTTTTATGATTTAGAGGGTGAGTTTTATGACCATGTTGGACTCTGTAAGCTTAGGTATTGGGATTAGATACATAGTTTCCTCCAATAATTTTTATAGTATTATATGAGGATAATTTTATGTATAGACATATTCATAAAATGTGGGATTGTTATGGGTCTGGGTTAATTTATATCAAGGTTTTGATCGGTGGTTAGTTATTGTATTCCTAGATAATAAAAAGGTAATGTCTCATATTTTTCAGTTTTCTACTTTTAGTGCTTGTCATCAAATTGGGACCTATTGGGGGAGGATATATAGGGTCGTTATCACCTCCACTGTAATCCCAAGGGGGTATCCTAGTGGGGATGGGTCTATACATAGTGTTATAAATATTATGGTCATGAGTTATGGTGGAGACTGGGGTTTGGTATAGGTGAATATTTCAAGGGTTATCAATGAAATGACCCCATTTACAAGGGTTCGTGATGTAGGATAGGGATATTATCAGGGATATTTTATTTTAAAGTCCTCCATGAAATAATGAAATGAATTTTAATATACTAAATGGACATGTAAAATGATACCACATTCCAAATATATACCTATGAATATAACATTTATCGCGATTTTTTTCTCTTGTGTTCAAATTCAATAATTTTGTTGAAATTAAATAAATCTAATAAATTCAATTTTATAAAAAAAATTAGGGTAATATTGTAAGGAATTTAGTTCCCTAATTATAGATATGGTTTTTTCTCATCACCTTTTTTATCCTCTATTAGTGAGGTTTATCAGGATTTCTAAGTTTACCATGGATGGTTTACCAGGTTAGTGAGGATGATATTTAAAGGAAGGAATTTTTTGAGATTTAGAATCAGGGGATGGATAAGTAAGAAACTATAATATATAGTCTAGAGATATAATTTTTAAGGGATGATATAAACATTACATTTGTTCTAATCAAGGATAGGTAATGTTATTAGGCTCTTCTTTATATTTGTCATTTGTAGGGGTGGTGTGGAAATCGTGGATTTTATATCCCCAGGAGAAAAAGGAGGTAGTTGTTTTCTGGTATAATTTTTTGTGGTGTTTCCCACTGAATTTACATCATCGATGATGGGGGTGGTGAAGAATTCGGTGCTTCTCTCCCATATACTGGATTTCCTATGAATTAAAGATCTTAGGATCATGTTTAAAGTTCTCCTTTGATTATAATACAATATATTTCATGATAATGAGTATAGTGTTTGGATCATGGAGAGGGAAATTCATCTAACTATTTTATTTGCATTCACCCCATTTTCAATTACTATGAACATGTAAATGAGGAATTAGGATGTGGTGATTATAAGAATTCATACTCAGTAAAGGTCATATCAAAAAGCGACACAACTAATTTTCTTTAAGGAGTAGAGTTATTAGTAGGAGATCTCATGTATATAGACTATTGAGGTTCTTATTAGTCATTTGAAGGAATCATTATGTTCCTTATCATATCTCAAGGGAAATTAATTCTTATTCACCTTCTAGAGTCTCCAGATTGGTGAACCATCCTTGTTTAATGTATATTCATTAGTGATTTTACTATTAAACTATCCTTTATGTACATTATTGGGGGGTTCATTATTTTGTTAATTATATCTAGAAGTAGTATATTCCTTAAATGTATACAATATATAGGGAAAATTGGATGATATCCTTCCAAGTAGAGATAGATTTTATAGAGTATAACCTTGGGATATGTTTTCTCTCATTGAGATAAGGTCGAGTGTGTCCCTGGATTTGGTTAGAAATATTAATAATGGAATGCCTTAGGTGATACCACATGGGATACACTTAAACCCCATTATAGATGGGATACATGTTAATACATAGTTGGGTTGTCCCTTGAGGTCAAGGATACCTTATTTATTAAATTGAATATTTTTTCACTATTTTTAATCCTTATATGATTATTTAGTTACACTATTGATCATTTTACATTATTTATAACATAAAAATTATGGTTGAAACATATTATAAACTAGAACATAATTAAATAAATGATACCTATTTAGACACAAATTGAGGTTGATGTAGGTACATAGGTATTTACATTACTATATTTTATTTATGTTCATATATGCCTACACACTATCAGTTTATATGTAAAAAATTGGATGGTATAGTCCTCATTAGTGGTAGACAACTAAGATGTCATTCAAACACTATATTAGACACCATTGGTAACCGAGAAGATTATATGTTTGAAGGAGATGATAAGGGGAAGCTTCCATATTTGGACATCTATTCTAGTTTTCCTTTATTAGGATTTAGCATGTTAGATTATGACCAGGCATATGCTTGTAATGGTTATATAATTTTTGGATTATTTTTTCCTTACATTGTATAAAATGTACTGTCTACTTCCATATATTCCTGATTTCTAGTAATTTAAGGGACATGTAATGACATAACATAATAATAATTTGTATATGATTCATTTTCTAGTTTTATGTTTTTATTATCGATGTATGTTTATGATTCTCTTATGCTGCCAATTTTTTTATTAATATCATGATTCCACTATTTACCAGATTATTATATTTATTATTATAAACTTGGGAATGTGTTTATATTCTCACCACAGACACACCCAAGGACCTATGTGATTTTATATAGCTGGTAGAATATAATCATAGATGCATGAGGCCATGTGGACAACCAGTTTTGGGGAACCATTGAGTATAACCCAGTTCGGGGGTCTGGAAAAGTTGTATTAGAGATGTTTTCATTTTATTAGGTATTTTAGTTTCAAAATATATATATGTGAAGAGAAACATGTTTGAACATTGTTATAAGTTGTTCTAGTGAGTATCTAACCAATGTTTAGGGAAAATTCCACATTTCCAAGGAATGTGGAATTTGATGTTCTATACATTACATGTTATAGTTCATATACATCCACCATTTATTGAGGTACATTGTATGTGATGGTAATTGTTACTATTACTATTAATATTTTGAATTAGGATTTCATTTCATCCTTGTTCAGATGAGAAGGGTGAAAAGAAGCATTAATCATGGATTATTTTTGGCACCATGAATTGGCATTCCATTCACATTCCATGAAATATAAGTACATTTTTCATCTTAAATTAACTATGTTGCTTCTGATTGTTGAGTCATCCATGATTACTATGTATTATTTTTCTTCTATCAAATTATAACTGGAAAAGGGATTTGTTTTTTAATGTGTCGTCATCAATCAAGATATTTTTTTCTTGTATAGGATGATGGTGGCATCATAAATATCTAGCTTCTAATGATGTCAGTTAAGGGCATCTATTTACCTGAGAATCTCTCTAGCTGTGATTGAGTGATTTACAATTTCAATTAATGAGGTTCATTGGCCATTATGGGGAGGAATGTATAATATACCGAGTTGAGTCATCGTATATTACCCATCACATTTTTATACTGAATATATATGAGGTTAAATAGAAATTTAATGGCATTTAATTTTGGTGATAATGTGTATGTGGCCTTATTCACTGGGAATGTAAATCCATTTCATTTGAACATTAATATATGAATATAATAAAATTAATACATCTAATTTATACTTTTGAATTATAAAATTAAAAGGACTCCAATAAATGCATAGTAAATGTCTAATGGGACCTTCCCCAATTAGAACACCTTCTAAATTGAATACAAACACATAAAAATAACATATCCTTCAATGTGGGTACTCAGCGTAGTACCAAAGGTAGTGATACTTTATTTTTACATTATACTTCTTTTATTGTATATATCTTCTCTAAATTCATGATATGAGATATGTACTTGGAATTTTTAGAGATATCGCACCATGATGTCCTTAGTTTTGCTATAGGAGGATGGCAATGACCACACTCCGAAGGTGGTGTTCTATGATCCAAAAGTGATACATACAGATGTTATGAATGAGGCCCCAACATCGACACTAAAAATGGGAACTAATACAATGTTTCGAGAGTGTTTTCTACGTCTGATGTTATCCATGTGGGGTGCTCTAAAATCTCCACCTATTGTCGCTGATTGGACTCAGGAGTTACAGTTACAACATTCTCCCACCTTATAAAGGTATTAAAGTCTATTGGAAACTAATTAATTTCATGAGTCCAGAGAATATATATCAAGAATAAAGATATTCATCTAGAGTGCATGGTCAATATTGGTAGCCCAATGATGTCTAATTCATCCCAGTGCTGGAGGGATGTGATTACCCGGGATGGTCTTCATCATGGCATTGTCATTGATGACATATGGAATATATGATAAGGAATATTTTTCCCATCAGATCCTAAGAGATGATTAGGATATATATATCATGAACTTGGAGTAGGGTTATAGGTTTATTATAGACTAGTCAACACATTTTACTAAGCTAAACTACTTTCACTGCTTCTTGTTAGTGATGATCTATCACGAGCACAATGTTTTTAAGATGAGATTAATTATTCCATCTATAATAAGGTGAATGTATTTTTCCTACCCTCTATTTACAATACTATTAATCTAGCCCTTATAATAGATAAAAATCCTTAGGAATCCAGATGTGTTGGGAATAAAGATTTAGTTGCAAGGAAGTAATGTAGTTCTTTTAGTATCATGAGTTATAGCCTTGAGGTTACTATTCAGAGTAATGGAGGCCACATTATTAACACTGGAAGCTCTGTTATATGCTATAATTGTCATTCTTATAGGAATATGATGCTTTAATGTGATGGAGACCATCTTCAGTGTCATGACTAAATCCATATGGATTATCTTTAGAAATTTTGGCTGACCATTTTATATGCTTCCGGTATAAGAGGTTCTACACCAGATCTACTTTTAGGGGCAATATCGTCTTTATCACGTTAGGTTTGTATTTGGATTACAACTAGAAGGACAGGTTAAAGGGGTGGTACTGTCCTTGCATCCAAAATTATGATTATCATTGAAGACAAAGCTGACCTTCCTTGGGTAGTCAAGCTATAGCACAATGTCATGTATCAGGTCGGTTTCATGACTTAGAGTTGATATGATAGGTTTAGAGTGGAATAACATATACAATACAATGTATTACTCTAGTAGGCTCTGATAATTATCTTATTTATTTGATATATGTTCCTCTCACTTGTTTCAATACATATCGACATTTGAAGGTCTCTTGAAATAAATTCAAAACATATGTTGTGTGTTGACTGTAGACACACACTTGGGACTACAACTTGAGAGCATATGGAAATGTAAGAGTTTCGCCTTGAGGTAGGATGTTATACCCACTTATGCGCCCTCATCATGCTAGATAGGATGGGATTTAATGTTATTCTAATGATGGATTGGTTGGTTTTAAATCAAGCCTATGAGGACTTCTATCACTATTTGGTACCATTTTAATCAATATAGGGTTTTAGATTTATCTACAAGGGTGAGTGGGATGTCTAGACTAAAATTGATGGACTAGAAAATCATGGGCTTAAAGGAATAAATTCTGTGATTTCTCGTATTTTAATGCTGTAAAAGTGTTTAAATCAGACATACTTTCCTACCAGGGTAAATCATTTTATAGATGTATTTTTGAAAGGATTTTTTGGATTATCCCATGAGAGAGAGATAGATTTCACTATCTATCTCATTCTATAATCAGATCCATTTTCAATCCTTTAAATAGAATGAAACCTACTAAGATTTATGAACATAATAGATGGTTGAAAGATATGAAGTATAATGGTTTCATCTAACCAAGTGACTCCTCTTGGGGTTCACCTAATATTCCAAAAAGGAAGTCAGATTTGAAATTTTGTATATGCATTTATTAATAAAATTCCTTATTGATTACAGTTAATAATTTTTACCATCTTCTAACAATAGATAATATATTTGACCAGATATGAGGGTGTAGGGTATTCTAAACGATTTCCTTGAGATTGGGATATCATCATAGGTCAATTAGGCATTCAAAAATAGGCCATAAATCATTTCATAGTTGGTATGGTATATATGAGAATCTCATAATAAATCACTATCTCCTGAACATGCCAACTTTTTTCATGGATTTTGATGAATGGGGTTTTTCCCCTTATTTGGATTCCTTCATCATGGTTTTTATTGATGAAATGTTAGTGTATTTGTATACTTTTAGAGGCTGTGATCTTTGTATTGAGATCATTTTTAATACCATTATAGATATCAAAATTTATTCCATGATTTTTAAGTGCCACTTATAGACTGAATAGGTTCATTTATTTTGTCATATTGTCTCAGAATTAGGCGAATAAGTTGACCTAGAGAAGTTGAGTGTTGTAGTGTTTGAGGGATTCCCAAGAATGTGTCTTATATATGGATTTTATGGGGTATGGATGTATATTATATGTGTTTTATAAAATAATAATCCAGGATTTTTTCACATATTAATAGTATTATAATTAATTGAATGATTTTCCTATGGGATAGTATGTTCGAGGAAGAATTTCATGAAAAAAAGGAAGGCTTTTTATGTATCGATTTTGATTCTTCCAAAGTTAGGAAGAATATATATACTGTACAATGACTAATCAAGAACATCATAAAATAAATTTATGATGATAGAGGATATAGTCATTGAATAATAATATCATATGTTCAGTCCTCATGCGAGAAATTACTGAATGCCCGACCTTGATCTAGAATCTGTTGTCCATGCCTAACACTACGAGAGACAATATTTGAGGCTTGACCATGTTATGGTGCATAAGGACAACATGATCCTAAAAAATACCTTTTAACAGCATGATGTTAATCCAATATAATGTATATGGGTTAAATATATTTACTATTTTGACTTTGAGCATTACTATATTCATAGAAAGGGAAATGTTGTAGCAGATGCGCTGAGTCCAAAAACACGGCCACATTCCGTATAGAAAACTAGTGACAAATGGAACATGATAGACCTATATTTTAGGTACATATAGATGTTCAAAAGAGTAATGTGAATTAATTACTCACATCCTTAATAGTTAATTATCAAATTTTTTAGAGTGTAAAGAGAATGTATTTTCAGATCCTGAAAGCATGTTTCTCTTTGAGGGTATTTTTGGTGGGGACCCACCGATGTATTTTTCTTTTGATGGAGATAAAATAAATCATTTACATGGGTGATTCCATGTTCATACAGATATGATATATGAACTAATGTGACAGTTTCATGCATCTCAGTAGGTAGTTTTTCCATCCATCTCGAAAATGTATAGTGGTATATGATCAAATAATTGGTGGTATGGGATGAAACATCAGATGATCGGTTTTATCACATGGTGTTACACCTATTTTTATTTTATGGTATAGTACCAATGGCCTATTTTCCTATTATAGATGCTTTTAGACTCAGAATTGTAATGGGAAGACGTGTTCATGGACATTTTTGTCACCTTACAAAGGTCGCCTTGCGGTAGAAACATAGTTTTGGCCTTCATGGTTCGACTAAATATTGTATCACGATTCATTTCAATATGAGAGACTTTCTTAGTTGATGAGATAGTAATATGGTATGTCTATTAGATTATACATCTACATGGTTCCCCTGTACTAACATTTTAGATAGTAATTCTCATTTCACATTGAGGTTCTAGAAGGGTTTACAGAGAATAATGGGTACATAGATATTTCTGGGCACAAATTTTCACATTCTTACTAATGGCTTGCTATAATGTACAATAAATGTGTTAGAGGAAATGATCCTAGAAAATAACCTCATTTTCTGAAATTATTTGGAGAATCATATCTCTCATATTGATTTTTCCAATAATATTATATTTCATGAAATGATCCAGACAGATCCTTATGAGGCCTTGTGTGGTATGTCATACCGTTCACCCATGTGATAGTTAAAGGAAGGATTGAAAGAAAATATAGTTCATTGACTCATCAGGATGACTTCAGAGTAGGTTCACCTAATTATAATGAATATGCATAATACTCAGTCAAGACAGAAGTCACATATCGTTCTTTATCGATGACCTTTTCAATTCAAGGTTAGGGATAATGTTTTACTATATGTATAACCCACTATTATGTATAGGTAGATACAAAGGAAAGGGAAGATGTTTATTTTCAATTTTGTTCTATTGGAAATTCTAGATAGAGACATGTTGGTATCCAATCATGTGTTATTACCTTAGAGGTACCATTTTATGCAAATCATATTCTGTGTTTTAATACCTCACCATTATCATTCTAAATCAACAAATACATTTTTATCTATAGGTGGTTGTGTGTGAATATTATGATTCATTTTGAGGTGTAAAATATAAGAATCGTTGACCAGCGGATGAAGTCTCTCAAAATAAAATATATTCCTTCAGTAATGGTGTTATAGAAATATGGGTTGGAATTACGAAAGACTTTATAGCGGGAGGCCAACATACGCTATCACTGGTTGGAGGTGATCTGAAAAAATGTTTTTCTACACTAGGTAGGTTATATTTTGGATTAGTTCTTATAGGGGTGGATACTGTAAGAACTCATTTTATCAATCCAGTATAAATCATTTATATTTTGGCATGATTATATATTTTTGTCATGTTATATATTCATAATGAGTTTATGGTTGTTTCGAAGGTGTTTGGGGAATGTTATGTGCTTGAAACCTTTGTAAATGGAAAAATAGGTTTGGCAGTTCAGTTATTATAAACCTTGTGATCCAATCTATACCTTTTTTATAATATTCATAGGATAGAAAATGGTACTTTGGAGGCCCCACAGTTTGAGGAAACCTTACAGCTAGGCGCACATGCCCATGCGAGTAGCTCTATAATTTGTAGTGGTTCCATGAAAATAATTTTCAAATTTCTAGTCAAACTGTGGACATGAAACTACTTGGGGACTCTCCTTAATCATTGTGAGGCACACAGTTGGGACATGGTTGGGCCAACCATACAACCAAACCATACGACCTAGTTAAAAAAGTTGGAAATGTCAATTTTTCAATGAAAAAGATTATAATATTATTTTAATTCTCACATTTCCTCCAGTGGATAGAAATGAGACTCCTCTATCTCGTTGAAGGCTCTCAAGATCCCTCAACCTCGTCTTCTTGATATCTCTTCCATATATAGTTTATTGTATCATCGTTCATATATTTGGATTCCTCTAGGTTAGAGATCAAATCCATTACATTATATTCTTTGTAAATATTTTTGTGTTTTGTGTTATTTTAGTGTAGAATCATGTGACCAGTTTTATGGGTAGCCATTCATTATTCCATCTTCTTATGATCCAGAAAATCTAATGGTCAATACTGGATGACAATATTTTTATAGGTTAGAGGTAGGTGGTTTATGACTAATCCATCAGGTGTACCCATTTTATAGACTATCATCATTATCTCAATGCTGATTTCATCGAGTGTTGATTATTATATTCACATGACATGCCTATAATCATTGTTCTCATTTTTTAGATACACTTTGATATATAATCATCACATTATTGTAGTATATGACCTCAACGCCTACCACACCATGTTGGGTGTTTCATCATTTCTTCATATAGTGGGTTTAATGACTATTTTCACCACCGCTCATGTAAGATAATGCTTTCCTATATTATGGTTAGAGATTAGTCCAAATGAATGAATTATTTATTGATAATACATCATATTATCACTTGATCGTTCTATGGAAAGTGTTTTAGTATAATAAATGTGACTCACTCATAAATAGAAATTATATGATATGTATCACATGGATTGGTTAATTGAAATTGAATGGTAATTATTTTCATGTCCTTATCCAACATTATCATGATTTTAAAGGTAAAATAATAAACCTAATAATTTACTATGTAATTAATGTATATTATTGTTTCATGTCATTTTATCCATGTCACCCTGTATGAATGAAAATGGATTGAACCTTCTGAATAATTTCCTGGAATAAGTATTAGATAACCTAAATTAATTAATTAATTTATATAAGGTGCCTATTTTATACATGCCATTTCATCTTTATAGGAGTGGTCAGACCTAATCCAACCTTGTATTCATGAGGTAATTTATTGATATTTTATAAGATTTCATTCTGATTCATGGAGCCAATTTACAAGGGAGATACCCATGTTGCAACATGGCCCATATCTACCAGTGGTTTAACAACATGACATTATAGGATGCCTTCACTATCTTCCCATTTTTGGATTTCATGGAATCACTAAATGGATCTAGCTTAATGTATTTGGATACATGGAACAATGTATTTACTCCACTAGCCCAAGTCAACCTTAGTCTGATTTATATAAGACACGATCGCTGGTTTTTTTTTATAATATCTTTCATTGGAATGCAATGGGATATGACCGTTGGATTAACATTATACAACCTTATTGCCAAGATCCATGTCATGACTATGTTGGACAACCCATAGGGTCAGAGATTCCTTTTCTATTATATTTTATACTCTTTAACTATTTATCATCATTATAGGATGTCTTAGTTTTGATGTGGATCCTTTTACATTATTTTTATGATAAATAGGATGGTTGAAGCTTATTATAAATTTTAATATAATAATTAAATGATACATTCATAGGAACTAGCTAATGTTGATGTAGGTATTAGGGTATATACATAACCATATTTTCTTTACTTTAATATATTCTTACACACTGTCAATATGTATTTCATCAATTTGATGGAATAGACACCATTTTTTGTGGACTATTGGGATTTATCTCATACAATATTCGAGCTTCAATTGGTTCCCAATTAGATTATATGTAGGTACATGTTGATATGGGTAAGAATCATACTTTGGATACCTAATATTGTTTTCTTGCATTAGTATGGATCTCGGTAGTAGATTACATGGCTTGTACGTTGGATTTCTAGATAGTTTTTGGGTATTTTATCATTTTTATAGAATGTATTGTTTTCATCCATGTATACTTCATTTAAAAGTTTTTTTAGAGACATGACATGAAAAAATAATCCTTTTTATATGATTTAGTTAACATTTATTTATTATAAATATGAATATATGTTTACAATTATCTTTCACTTCATGTTTTCATTGTTGATATCAGGATCCTTCTATTTACTTGTTTATTATAGCTGTTGTGCTGAAATCTAACATGAGGCCGTAGTCTACCTTTGGAGACATCCTAGACCCTTGTTGCTAGTAAGTTGCCTATATCATATAAGGACGTGATCTTCAGGCCATGTGGACTATCAGAGTGGAGCAGTGGGTAAAACTTTATACCTCTTTCTATCTACCCTAATAATCCTCTTCTTTTGTACACAATAATTTTTTTGTATTAAATTTAATACTTATATTTTTAAGTAGTTTTTTATAACCCATAAAATTCTAATATATTTGGATTCATGTTTAACTAATTCCACATTTATATTTTTGTGTCTAAATATATATTTTTATAGTGTCGGTTTAGTTTTCTCCAATTTTCCATGAAATGTGTGTTTAATATTTCATTCAATACATACATGAAAAGATTTACATTTGAGATATTTGGTAAAAAAATTATACCTTGTTATATATTTTTTTTCATTTTTTATCTGTTACATGGATGTGAAAATGGGAAATCGAAAGCCAACTGTGTATCATGTAGTCTGTAGTTTCATACATGAAATCATATCACTAAAGAGGTAAATGGTGGTATCTTTATAATGATTGAATGAATATTTTAACTATACAAAAAACTATCTCTCATATAACTTACAGAGGAATTTATATAAAAAATATCTTTGTGGGTGATGAGAAACCCATTTTATCTAAATAATTTTATATCATTAATTTTTGATCAGAAGGATGTATAGTATTTTATATAATGATTATAGTGAAAATATATAACATTGTTCAATTTAATAATTCCATTATTTTTTGTTAGTTAATCATTCATATAATTAAATCATTTTAATGCATTCTATTTGGAATTTATTATGTCTTATATTTGGTATTATTATGTCAAGGTGTTATCTATATAATTTAGTAATTTTAGGTTAATTGTTTGTAATTATTTTTTATAACTATTTATAAGATTTTTAATACAATGTAATTGATGGGTCTAATGCCATATTCTAAAAAAAGGAATCCAATAATATAAAGTTACGAGTTTAATAAATCTCCCTTGTTTTGATAAAAATGAATCATAGGAATGTTTTTTACGTTGAAATATTTATGTTATTATAAAAATATAATATTTTTAATAAATATAATATGGATTTTTATTTCTCCCCTTTTTTATATTGAGAGTGAGAAATTTATATTTAAATATCCAAGAATGATCTAGTGACATACTGGTTGTGCTTCATTCGATGACAAATAATACATAAAATATTTTTGTATTCTATGATACATTAATAAACTATATTTTTTTATTTTTCCATTAATACTGAAATATCTTAATTAGGAAATAGTTAGAATAGGTTTTATTTCATTCTCCTTTTTGTTCAAGGGATTTTTGGTCGAATCAATTTAATTTTTAATTTTCTATATATCATAAATATTGTTTAAAGGATGCAAAATTTATAACACAAGGGTAATGTTATTTATTATTATTTATTATTTTTCTTGGATGAAAATGAGTGGAGGTTATGAAATTAATTTCATATTGTTGTTGGGTTTTAAAATAGAGGATATCAATTATTGATACATTATTAATGCATCTGATTATCAACAACTGGTTAACGATGTTATAGTCAAGGATTTTTGGAGTTAGGTAAACCTATAAGAAACATACATTCTATGATACATTACACATAATTTTCTTAAATTGTTTATATATTATTATATTATGATTCTTATCTAATTATTTGGAATCAATTTTTTTGAGTCTTATGACACATGAACATCTAAACATGTGGTAACACAACACGTGTTTATGGCCTATGGGTGGTTCCAATATGTAGTTTTACGCATTCCATATATTTTTCCTAAAAATATTTTATTTATTTTACCATATGTGTAAAAAAATTATGATATGGTTAAATGTGGATATTAGATGTCTATGTGTACAGTGTAGTGCAAGTGGTCAGAACATGCATGGGATGATGTGAGGACCCCCTAGGATCATAATAATATTTTATTCATTTATTTATATTATCTTGATAAAAAACAATGTGATTATTTTTAGTTATTGATATACATCATTATTAATTACAGACATACATGACATATAAATTATTATGGTATATATTTTTTTGAAAAGTGATGGTGATGTAATAACAACCACACATGGGATTTATTTTTTAATATATTCTCTTTAGTTTGTTTATTATTTATCATTACAGTGAATACTGTACTAATGATATGGTTTGGGGACTCTCCATTATTCATTTTCCATTGGCATAAATAGAAGTGTGTTTTATATAATGTGGAATCATACATAGTGGTATTTATAAAAGACCCATGGGTTGGATCTTTCAAAAATGGTAATAGAAGAGTTTTCTAGATTTGAGTATTATTTATTGGTTGAGATGAGAAAGGTGTGGGACATCAAATGTAACCTAATAATATGACTAAAAATTATATTTAAAAAACTTACGTTGGATTGGATTTTTTATAGCAATACTATACAGGATTTTTACACTCTTATTTAGTTTTTATGTTATTATATTTTAGATCTATATTATGGATATAGAGCATAATTTTATGTTTCAAAATTCAAAAATAAAAATATAGGTTTCATGAAAAATTTATGGAGATTTATTTATATAATGTAAAATGATATTTATATTTAGATGAATTCGGATGTGAATAAATTTAATACTAAATAAACTATTCCTAAAGAATGTTTTTGGTTTTATAAATTAACTATAGATATTGAAATAAATAAATTTAATAGTTTATGATTATTATATATATGTTCTAAATTTGACTACACATAATTAAAATGATCATTTACATATAAATGTAATGTCTATTTCCATGAAGATTGAAAAAATAATAGTTATATTGTGTCTTCATTGAAAAATATTCTTAAGCCTATTACTATTGATATGATTCAATAGTATATAGGAATAATTTATATATTCTAATAAGATTTTTTCTAATAAATAATCTGTTATGGCTAATGATATAATTTAATGTTAATGGGTAATGATTTTTCACATAATTTAATTATATAGAAAACCATGTTAGTTGTTAATTAATCAATATATATATATATATATATATATATTTGATGAAATTTTGTCATGATTTGAATATTTTAATTTGAACAACTATTATATTGATATTTAATTAAATGTTTTAATTCCTACATACATGAAGTGATGATATGATTATTATGAATTTTTTTCTAATGGGATGAAATATTGTTAATATACTTAAATGTTATATATTTTTAATTTCATCAATACTATTAGTTTTATTAATTAATAAATATTATGTAAAAATAAAAAGACAAGGGAATTATATTTTTTAAATTTTAAATTATTTTACATGATATAGCTAAATTAGAAACATGTAGTAGAAAAATGAACACTAATATAATTTTGATAATATGAATTGAACTATTTTAGAAAGGATTTTAAATCATACCAATCAAGGTGTTAAACAACATTTAATTTAAAGATAAAAAGGAAATGATAAACATGTTAAATAAGTATTAATGTAAATTGATTTAGGATGTGTCATATTATATATAATTCATCATTACTTATTTAAAAGATACTGGTTATATGAGAAATTAAAAGGGATCATTACATGTAAATTTTGATTATGAAGCATGTTTGGATTGTTTTTTTGGGAAGTAATCTAGTAATGATATATTTAATATTAAAAAAATATTATAAAAATATATTTTAGGAATTGTGCTAATTAGTTGAATGTACTAGAAATTTTTTTGATATTTTTACAGATACAGAGATTGGTTTAAGGGGAATACAAAGTGTGAAAAGTTCAAGTTCATTTAAAAATAATATTTTGAGAACATATAGATGTCAAATCATGTTATATAATATTTTTAACATATAATCATGTATGTTTATATGAATTCATTCATTTTAATATGTTTTTGAAAAATAAACATATGGGAGCTATTTCAAGTAATATTTCAAGATTTTTTAAAATAATAATGGGTTTTATAGGTGATAATGTTTTTTTTGTAATCATAAACTATTTTAAATAATTTTATTTTAGAAAAAATGTTTAATGTAAATGGGTTTTTATACTACATGATAGTTTTTAAAATGTTTTAGGATAACTAAAAACGTTATTTTGAATTTTAGGTTTAAATAAAAATAATGTCGTTTGAAATGGTCAGGACTATTACAGAAATGAGTCATTTAAATAATTTTTTAAATTTTAAAAGATACGGTCTTATGTGATATAAAAATTTATCACTACATGATGATAAATTATAAGAAATTTTATTGTTGGTTAATGTAACAATTTCTAAACACTACCACTGTACATTTAAGGATAAATTAAGAGGTTATAAAGTTATGCGTAATTTATAGGGGACCTGTGGATAAATTTAGAAATGATCGAGTGTTTCACATATAGAAATATTATTGTTATGTTCGATGAACTGGATCAATTAAAATAATATTTTGAATATATTATTCTCTTTGGAAATGGTTTGAATTAAATTATTTTTTACATAATAATGGGGTTTATATTATATATTATAGATCCATATAATGGATCATTTGGTGGGGCCTATTGGGAATGTGTTATTATACTAGCAATTTATACTATATGATTATTCCAAACATACGATCTAAATGGGGTGAAATTTTTATATTTTATTATAATGATATGTATATAATATTTTAGGAAACTCACATTGAAGTAAACCATGTAGGAAATTTATCTCATGAAATGAGAAACATGAAATATATGTTGGGTTATTGTATGGTTTCCTATCCAACATTTGCTTATAATGATTGAGGGAATGTGGTTCTAGGTTAAATGTATAGTTATTTCTTTAATGGAGTTGGGTTAATGAGGACCTTAATGAATATATATTATCAATGGAAATGATCCATTAATATGGTGGATTTATATTTTTTGGAAACAAAATTGTTAATGAATATGAATAATTTTATTTATAACAAATTATAGACTATAGTGTGTAGTGGACATGGGATAGAGGAAAATTATTTGTTTCTAATTATTGGTATATATTATAAGACTTAGATTTAGTATGTATGTTTTATCATTTATTTAGGAAGATTTTGTACATAAAAATTTAATGTTTTTTCAAGGAAACAATGAATAGTTAGAAATATGGTTGGAGAGACTATGTAACATATCTTTGAATTATTGAAAATATGAATAGTTTATTATACATTGATAGGTTCATAACTATTCAAACAATGTTTCCCAAACATTTAGTGAGTTATAAGTCAAAAAATTTTATTTTTAAGAACCCAATTTGTCTCTTATATAACATATAAACACCCTTATATTAAATTTCCAAGAATTATGTCCTAATGGGAGAAGTTTTTAATGGTTATTTTTCATTGAGCTGTAGAATTTACGATTGGACCAATCTGATTCACAATAGATTATTCCTAAGATATCTATCTATCTCGATTTATCCATTATGTAATTTGGATTATGAATGATTAAATTATAGTGAATTTTTTCATGAGTGATATATATATGACATTTATTTTTTATGTTTCATTGTTAATGGAAATGGTTGTGATTATTAACATAAAATATAGGTTAAGATGGATTTAAACTTATCACTGTCTAGGGTATGGGTCACATACATATTCCTTGATGAATTATAATTTCTTGTTTCATGATTCGTGTGGATTTAAAAAAATGATTTATATATATTTATCAAATTATTCGATGAAATTTATTTGATAAAAATATTAAATATTTAAATTTAAAAATAATAATTTATTACTGATAAAAAAAATTAACTTAAAATGGTAATGTTGTAAAATCCCTTATTTTTTGTCAAAAATTGTTTTTAAATTCTATAAAATAGGATTTTTACATTATTTTTCTGAAACCTATATTGGAATGACAAAGAATTTTAGAAATTAATGCCCATAATTTTGAGAAATTATTGAGAAATGGTGGGAAATTTATATATAGTCTATATTAAAAATTGATGCTGATATTGAGTGTTATTATATATAATAAGATATTGTGGGGTTTAATTTTTAGGTAATATTCAAATGAAAAATAGTCCATGGTCGAAGAAATTTAAGATCAATGGAAGTTATTATTCAGCATAATATTTTATATTACTTACTATTTCCCTAATAGAGAATGATAAATAAGAATTATGATTCTGGGTGAACTAAGTAAGGTTAAAATCATTTTTAAGATAATTATTATGTGATTTTTTTGAATATTTATTTTAGGACAATAATTTGACAATCATTTTTTTATATAACTACTCTGGTAAATTAAATGGAATCAATAACCTGAAAATCCTAGTGAAAATTTATATTGAAATTTCCTTAATATAGTAAAATGGAAATATACTATGTTCAACATTTATGGTTTGTACGAGTTTCATTGTATTTATTAATTTTAGTTAGACATCAATAGTACTGGTTGTCTATATTTATAATAATTATATTATTCAAGATATTATGTCATTATTTTGAACTATGAATGATTTGGATAAACCACTTATGATTAAAATTTTCAAAATATATTCATATTTTGAAATGAAGGCTACATTTTCATGATATAATTTTTTTTATTAGGAAATATCATTCCCAAATGTTTATATATTACCCTTATGTACTTGTTTATAGACACTAGTGTATTAGGGATTGAACATAAAGTTTTTTTGTGGTCTAAATTGACTCTAGGAATACAATCATGCAATTTTTTGTATTATATACTAGTATTAAGACATGAGATTATGTTGAGTAGTTTGTAAAAATGGAAAACATGGGGAATATGATATTATCCAATAAAATGTATCAAACATATTATAAAAAAACATATGTTAATGGAGAGTTTATTTAGGATAACAAATCAGATTATTTGGTAATTGATGTTTTTATGTTGTGCCATTTATGTTCTTGTAACTATAATTATTTATGAGGATATTTTTTTCATTAATAACTATAGGACGATATATTTATAACACTCATTTTCACCTGTTTTTTTAAATCATAACGTTGAAATTCTTTTTAAAATGGTTTGAATTGATGTTTGTGATAGGTTTTTGAATAATTTGTTTTGTGAATTGTGTTTGTTTGTTTAAAATATGAACTATGATGTTAATGAATCACTGACAAGTGTATATAAAAACTTATAAATACTGATTAATCCTATTTTTTTTTTATTTTACATGTGTTTTTATCTGCACATAAGAGTCTTATGAAAATTACAACATTTTTATTTTTATTTTTTGAATTGTTATAAATGAGTCTATATGGGGATCATGATAATTATAAATGAGCTAAAAACATCACAATTGTTCTGAGATATTTGATTTAATTATTCTAAGATAGTTAATCACTTAGAAGGAGAATAGATCAAGATCAATCTGAGGTTGTGGTTCAAGACATATGGTTATAAAGTCCGAATAATTTCGAATTTATGTGTAATAGATGATCATAGAAAGATAATTATAATTTTGAGAGTATTTAAAAATCATAATATTCTATCATACTAAAGAGATATCAAATATGGATTTTATGAATTAAATCATGGTAGAGGTGGCTTGTATTTGGAGAGAAATAACTTTGGAAAAAATGTTATATGAGGATAACGCATGCCTTAGATTCTAGAAGATATTCAATCAATAGTTAAACCCAATAAAATTGAAGAAAACTTAATATTTAATGTTTATTGATTTTGTGAATGATAAAATTGTTATTCAAGAGTGATGAGATAATTTAATATATCTAGTTAATTTTACATTTAATCTTGTCACCCGGGATAATGTCATGTTATGGATTTATGAGATTATTAATTTTTCAAGGATTCTATCATCGATTATTCAATTTGATCTACACACTTATGTGTAGTAGGTGAATAAGATGTCTATATATGAAACTTAACATGACTGCTGGTTAAGGTTTAAGTGATTTTTTTGATGAACATATGGTTTAACACATTTTTATAGTGGATAAAAAAGAAGTGAAAGGAATCAAAATATAATGGTTTTCAAAATATTCAGTGAGTTTTAATGAATATCATGGTTGGAAGAAACTAGTTTGTTACTAATGAAATTTTTCATTACTTATAAAGAATTATGATCCTAATAAACATAGAGATAATAAACAATGATTCATATTGTGGAATATGAAGAAGTTATACCATTACTATTTAAAATTGATTAATCTTTGGAATTATTATTAGATATTCAGATCAAGGATTACTATATATAAATAAAATTAGATGACTGTTGAGTCATGTATGTGGATGTGTATTATCCTTGATATGGATTAATCTAAGAAGACTAATTTTAGTTAGTTATTTCATAGAATTCTGTGAAGAAATATAAATCATAAAATGAAATAGCAATATTTGTCTTTATTGTGTCATAAACAATGATATTTTTTATGTATGAAATCAGTGTGTCTCATTCCATTATATAAGCCTGAGTTGTAATACATTCCAATTCCCATGTGAAGTTGATTTATAATTCTATAGTGATGGTTATTTCTCTTAGAGAAAATATAGAATGAGTTATTATGAGTACTTCTTATCAAATTTTTCTTAATATCGTGGATAAATCATAGAAATTAGGGTTCTAGAGATAAATTTTCATGACACCATTTTTATAATGGACATAGTGGGGAACATTTAGGCCCATATTGACTATGATTGAGACATCAAATATCGAGGCGGGACTTCAATAATTAACAATCTAGTTTTCTTATATGGTTCTTATATATTAAAAATAAAGTGTTCAATTCCTATTTTTGATCATGGTAATATATTTATTGGATTTTTCATGAAAAATATTAAATAATTCTATCTATAAGATACCAAGAATTTTCTACAAAATTTATTCCTTGAAAAGGCCTAATATATTTTTCTTTACTCATTTACAACATGAAAACCTATTAGATAAAATTATTTATTTAAATTTTTATAGAAAAATAGTTTTCTCTGATTGATTATTCCCCCTTTGGAAATTATAGTTTTTTACCATTAGGATGATAATTTTTCAAAATTATGCATCGAAAAATGAATGATGAATCATGTTTTATTAAAGAATAAATATCTTTTTCCTAATTTATTTTATATATTTTTATAATTTTAAAATAGTTACTTGGTTTCTATGAAAAAATTTAATGTTCGGATACAACTTCTTATTAATGAAAGTGGTGTATATTAAAAATAGTATAGCAAAATTTATTATGTACATTTTTTAAAATTTGGTAATGCTGATGAAGGTTACTAAAAATATTAATGTTATTATTAATGAATATTATATTTCAAAATAAATTTCAATATTTATTATTGAATTTAATGATAACATTTGGGTTTCATTATCCTCTAAGGAGGATAATAAAAGGTATTTGATAATTATTTTATTGATTCTTTAAGGTAGTATTTTTATTGATAAAATATCTAATTACCAATTTTGATTCAATTGGTAATTTTTTTAAGATATTTCAGATATGAACATGTTTTTTTTGTTGAAATAGTGAAAATTTAATAGATTAAATCCTTGAATGATACTAAAAAAGATAACAATATTTTCAATTTTACCTAAATGGTTTGAAATTATAGAATTTTCTCAATAAATTTTTAATAATATTGTAATTGATGATAGATTTTACCTAGAAGCGTGGGAATTTTTTATGGGGAAAATAAATCTAGATGTAATTTTATTATATTCCTACAAGGTTTACTATGGAATTATTATTTACTATAAATAAAATTGATAATGGGTGCTTAATATATAGTCATCTGTCAAAATATGATTTCTGATGTATTATTATTTCTGGGGATAACATGGAGGGGTGTGGATTGAGGAATTAAAATAAACATGAGTGTAATTAAAGAATTTATGAATTATAGTTGGTTGAGAATATTTATATCTTATGAATACTTATAAGTTACATATTTTTTGGAGGACTGTGTTATATTCCAATTAAAAATGTAATTATTATATTATTTTTCCAAGGGTTCTATAAACCTAAGTAAATGATGATTTTATATTATCTTACAGTAGTAAAATATTTATTTCCTACACATTTGGGATGGTTAATGTTGTAGTTAATTCATTGAGTATGAAATATAATTTTGTTAAATAAACATAGATTCAATGTAATTCGATGACCTTGATTTTATATTTTTAATTAAAGAATCACAAGGAAGGTTACCAAAGGTGTTATATCAGATTAACATCACATTGAAATATTTAAATACTATAAATAAAGAATAAATTAACAATGTAAAATGTAATAAAGTTATTAACACTGTAAATTATAATGATAAAATTGATGGGAATTCCAATGTAACTAACATAGCACTATACTTTAGGGACACATAGATGGATTACTTATGTTCGAAAGGAGTGGTTATGAGAGTATTTCAAAACAATATTTGTTATGTGAATCTATAAGTAATAAATATATACTCAGATATAAAAAAATTGATTGAGTGTTGTGGAATGAGTAGAAATAAAATTGATCATGTGTCTCTACGTTTGTCTTGTTAAGGGATTAGTGATCTTCCGAACTTGTATAAAATTTTAATGCATTGAGATGAAAAAATTGAAAACAATAATGGATTTCATAGTTATTTTAACATGTTTGAGACAACCCCTATTCCAAAAATTCCAAAATATGGGTGAATAAAAACAAATATTACAGACATACACTAATAGTAAAAATTATGAACTAACAATACATAAATTATTTTACACAAATATAAATATATTATATTTATTAAATGAAACTAATAAAACTAATATGTTTATTGTATTTTTTTTATCTAAATATTAATTTTATTTCATAATATGTTATATATTTATTATAAAAAAATTATCTAGAGTCAATTCCCATATAGATATATCATATATAATATTAATCTAAATTACTATTGGAAAAGAGAAATATTAGAAATGGTTGATAAAAATTTATTAATAAAGAAAAATCATATCAGTTAGTCATCATGAAATTTCCAATAGATCATGGTCAGTGAGGTGCATCATCATTTAATAAATACAATGATTAATTGAATTAAATATTGAAACTCAATGAAATTATCATTTGATAATATACCATAATTATAGATCATTTTAGTGAAACATATGAATATAAACGTATAACCACAATCACATGTCATGTATATGGTATATGTAACCCACAATTCAAATATTCCAAATAGAACCCTATCCAATATATCACATGACTTCATGAATGCCTCCTCATATAAAATAGGTTTATAATAAGTTGTGAGGACCTAAATCTTTTTTTTTCAAGCCAATACACTTGAATTCAAAATAAAAAATAAAAAATAAAATAACCAAACATCAACCATTGAAATATATCAATGAACATAATAATGAAATTGAAACATATGAAAAAATAATAGAATAAACTAACAACCATTCCTTGAATAATGTTATGACAACCATATATTCATACATCCCTATTGATCACCCCTAGGACTATTTCATATAATAAAGATGAAATAAAGATACAAATATAAAATGGATTTTCACTAATACCCTGATCCTCACCTTAATCCATTATCTCAAACTCACCAGTTTAATCTGCCATGATACCCTGTACAACAAACAATACAAATGTGATTTATAAGGTATACTAGTGAACCATGGATCCCATGAAGTGTTTGGGAAATACATCGCAGTAATTTCACACAATGATTCCATAATATCTACTTTTATTTAAATGTATAATCATAATGAAAATAAATAAAAAATATAATCCAATAATAATTATTATAATTGAGGAAATTGCTTGCAAATAAGGACACTATGAGACTGAACTATACTATAGATATCCAAATAAGGAAAAATAGGTTTCCATAGTTCATTAACAATATCTAATAACCCTTGTATCTTGGTGGCATTTCATACACTGTCTGAACAAATACCCCCACTCTGGGATTGGCCTATATGAATCCTCAAACGCATTAAGAAAAATCTCATCCTCTACCCTTTCACATAGGGTACTGTACTAAGTTCCAATCCGGGACAAATAACATATCACTAAGGGTGGTCAAAACCAATATCCACTCACATAGGGTGAGGCTTAACATTATATCCAATTCCACATCACATCTACCACTCCCCTCTCAATCATGTTGTGTTATATCATACAATGTATAATCCTATAAAATCTATCTTGGTGTAGGGTCCCTCAATCCTATCATAGAAAATACCCTATAAATTAAGTTAGTCTATGTCAGTGACCTTTCACTCAAGGATAAGCCATACATTCAATATCATGGTCAACCATATGGTAAAAATGAAAATTACCACATAGAAACAATTATGTAAATATTAAAAATCTTTTATGTAAACCCTTGGTCAAAATAGGGAACTATATCTCCATTATCCATTCATAGAACTATCACATCACAAAACTAGATTGAAACATGAAGAATACACTCAATACCATGACATATAATGTGAATTGCATGTATTTAAAAGTCTAGCCTCATAATATGATATCCCAAGAAAGTTTTAAACATGCTTACATGGAACACATACCCCGCAATGATCTATGTATCTATTGTAATGGAACAAATCATTTTTCAGAGATGAAAGCTTATGTCAACTCATTGATACAAGCCTTCAAACTACTAGATCATCCAGAAACAAGTTTTATGAAAATGGGACAAATACCCCTTATAATTACAATATAAACATCATGTTATCAATCCACATGAACCATACTAAATCAATTATCTAAAGACACTTAGTTACTCATTATAATTACAACACATAATCTCTAGAACCCAAGTTGGGCTTCCATCACGTACCACATAAAGGGGTTCTTAATATTCCTTAACCTGAATGAAACCCTCTTTGTTATAGAATATCTAGTCCTAGTGGACATATCCCTCATTTGGAATACACTAAGGCTCCAATAATCCCTCAATCGTGCACTCCCAAACATTCATGGGATATAAAACTCTACCACTAATAAAAAATACATCTATTACCCTCATGGAAAGAATACAAACCATATAAATTTCAGCCTAAGATATATTATGTTCGTTCCACCATTGAGACATACCCTAGAACTCTTTTAAACATTTCAAGCTCTTCACGTCCAATAAAACATGACCATCGATTGATTCTAATTCCCCCAACATTAAACAAAGAACATAATCTAAGATTATGAATACACAATCTTCATAATACTTGATATACAAAAATCTCTATCCCTTCCCATTATACTAAAATAAACCATAAAAAACAAATAAAATATGAATATGTTGATGGTAAATTATTATAAATCTTGTCAAACTCATACACATAGTTTTGTAATTTGGAATGATCTACTCCCCCACATCCAAGATTAAGACATTCCATGTCAATCCATGCCTGAGGGTCCCTAGACTAACACTCCCATGTCTAGTGAAAATATATTTAAATTGTTCCTTAATATAAACTGAGTTGATTCAAGATAAACATATGTCTTTTTTTGTTACTATAAAAATTTTAACATTACTTCTGATAACTAATTTCACAATCAAAAGAACGAATGGTTTAGTTTCTTTGAATTCAATATACATAAGATATATACATTAAAATACCATTGAAAAATTTTCATTAATAAAAAACACAAGATTATCTTATATATTCCTCATACATTATAGACATATTAATAACATGGGGAATGAGAACATAACAATGTGTTGAGATCGAAATATCTTTAATGAAAAAACTGTCAACATATCATTAAGGTATATATCATAATGATATTAAAAAATATATATATATTGAGAAAAATATATTAATAAATATAACATGGATAAAAAAGAGTTATTCATAAGTCATTGTAGTTGGACATGTAACCCCAGGTGATCAAACAAGTACCGAAGCCTGATAGTTTGATATAATAAACTTGGTCCCTGGAGCATAATCATAGACATGGGATACAAGAATATTTCATATCATGGAATAATATAATAAAAGGAAACTCTAGCACAATCATGATCACATGTAATCATCATATTATTATAATATCTATGAATACCCACCCATTATGTATTAAGAATATCTAAGAATACCAAACATTCATGTTTCAAAAAAAATTTAATTATGTCCATGAATCATTATCTAATAATATTAAAACCAACAATAATGAATTGGAAGGATATATATATCTCCAACTACCATCAACGATAAAAATTTGTTCCATAATAAAATAATCATATATCATATTATGAATAACCAATGTAAATAAAATGAGTTCCATCGCATTTACAAAAGATATCACATAAATGGAATTCATGATTTTAATTAGTTGATACCAAATGACTAATAACCAAAAATAAATTTTTATAAGAGTTTTTATAGGGTAATTAAAAAAACAAGGCAAGAAATAAATATTTTTCATAAAAATAGAAGAATGAAATATAAATCATAAAAATAGATTTAAAACATTTTTACAATTATTATAAAAGGTTTTTCTTAAGATTTTATTACACATGTCACTTTTTATATGATAAAATGAAAAAAAAATTAAAAACCATAATTAAATGAAATTAAAATAATGGAGTCTTAAAAAATAAATTAAAATTTTATATATGAAATGTGGAGTGGAAAATAAATACCTGATCATGAAAGGTATGTAATTTTAAATATTTTTATATAAATTTATAGAATCCCGAAATATAAAAACTATAATAAATAATACATTTAAAAATAATTAAATAAAAATTTATAGATCACAAGAAATAATACTAATTTAGGTTACAAAATTATAAATTATATCATTTTAGGAAAGAAATAACATGGATGTGGAGGATAAAGAGAAGTTAAAGAGGATGCAAATTATTTTTAGCAACATTATAGTTATATGAGAAAAAAATTAATCAATGAAGTGTATTTTAATAGAAAAATAAAATTTTCCTTGAATGAGAAAATTTATTATCATATAAATTATGACAGTGTATAATTTAGGTGAATTAGAATAAGGCGAATTAATATGAAATTTGATATCCAAAAAAATGTTAATGTTAAAAAAACCCTCACCCTTTTCTTAACTTCTATGACGATGCTTTAACTTTCATTATAAAAAATATTTCATTAATAGTGTAATATTTTAGAAAATTATTAATATAAATTACGATTATTATCTTTAATTAAAAAACCTTTTATAAGTTTATTATTAAGTAATTTTTTTCATCATCAGTGTGAGTAATTTTGATTGATTAACATATGGTTTGAAACTATAATGAAGAACCCTATTAAGGTTAACATTTTTTATCATTAAAAATAATAAAAATGATATTTAAATATTTAGTTTATTATTATTTGTGTGTTCATGTTATCATTTTAAAGGAATTATGTGCAAAGTTTCTGAAAATAGAAACCATGATGAGTTTGTTTCCGCTAATTTACTAATATTATCTGATTAGATAATAATGTTCAAAAATAATTTTGTAAATATTTTATAATCATTTCCACAAAATTTATTATCAACTAATATGATAAATATTCCTAAATATGAATTAGAAATAACAATTTGAGGAAATTATAAATGAAAAATTATGTCACATTCTTGAGGAGACAATCCACATATGCACAGATATGAAACATTAATTTTACATCGAATTGGAATAATATTGAAATATATTTGTAATTTTATAATAATAAAAACCTTATAAATAACTTATTTATTCATTTAATTGACCATTTTAACCTTCCTTTTATGATGGTTATGAAAAAAACATGTTTCACTAATGGTGGTAGTCCACAAATAACACGAGTGATTTTTTCATCATTAAAATGTTTTTAAATGGGATATATAATGTTTCTATTAAAAAGATATTAAAATTTCAAAATATAATATATTCGGATAGTTTTATTTTAATATGTTTATAAAAGGATTATTTTAAGACGATAATGATTAAAATTATTGGGTGATGATATTACTCAAATTGAGGAATTGATTCTTCCATTAAAGGATTTATTAAAAATTGAGGACTTTGGATAACATAGGGTGACCATGGGATTATGTAAATAATAAAGGTATTAATATTAGGTAAAATAATATGAATGTCAAATGAATTTTTATCTTGGAGGTTTTATTTAAGAGAGTTAAATTTTCCTCCGTTTATATGTGAAAAGGGGTAATTTTACATTAAAATAAACATTATATATTGGGTAGGAATGAAATTTCATTAGTTTGGTGATTTATTGTAGGATATTTTGATGCAGGAAATGTGAATGACTTTAGAAACATGAATGTTCATCTAGAAGAGCCAGGTTTTATAATATGAATGTAAAATTCAAGCCACTGAAATATACTCATTTTTAAAAAATTATCCTAGATTAAAAAGTAAACAAAGTAATTATATTTATGATAAAAATATTATAAGGCACATATTTGGGAATTTAAAAACAATTTTTCTTAATGATTAATCCATTTTTTCAATTTTAATATTAAAATATGAGAAAAGTAACATTCAAATTCAAGCATGTGACATATTTGAATGAATACTTTTGTAAAAAATGTTTTTTTATACATTAAGTGTTTATTTACTATTTCATATCAATTAAAAACCAATTTATAGTCAATATTTATGTTTATATGTTTAAAATTAATTCTATATTATTATTTTTAAATATATAAATTAAATTTTTTCCTATATAAATTTTACAATAATTTTTAAAAAATTCCTTGAAAAAGTAAATATTTTAATATGCTAAAAAATAATAACATTTCTCCAATTTTTATGTTAGATAATAAACTTAATATATTAAAAACGTATGATATGATTATTGAAAACAAAAAACAATTATATTATTCTTATTTTCATAGTTGAAAAAAATTACTTTCATATAACTACACATAATATATAGAATCAATTATTAGTGAAATGTTTATTTTTATCATATTAAGGATTTATTCATATTACATTACATGTGAAAATATTTAGAAAAGTAATAAATATTTATTTTAATTATGTTATTAATATCTTCTGCGTTATTCAATAATAATAATTTTTTTTAAATTACACAATTTAATGAATGTGTAATTCTCTGAGAAAAATAATTTTTAGGTATTAAAAAAATTATTATAAGTCTTTAAATTCGATCACTAGTTTAACAAGAAATAAAATTTTTCAATATTTTTATTTGAAATTCAAACTTTGTTATTATTAAAAAGTATATTTTTTTAAAATGGAAAATGAATACAATACATTTAATAAAAAGAGTATAATTTTACTTGTAATTGAAAGATGATATCATGCTAAATTTTATGATAAAATACAATAGGTATTATTTATAATATCTATGGGTAATATTAGTGGTTCTGGTATTGGTACATGGTGACTCGACTATCATGGACCAAGTTGATACTTCCATGAGTTATAACTTCACCCCAAAAGAAACACTTTTAATACATGGTTCCATTCATTATATTTTCTCTATGGGTTTTATAATTAATATGTTAAATTCTATTTAAACTCACTAATTCAATGACAATATTAGAAATATATCATGTTAGCACTTATAATGTTTCTTAACAAAATTTATCATAATTCAATTAATATCAATGTTGAGTGTGAAGGAAGATATTCAATATAATATTTAATTAAATAATAATACTTTTAAAAATATTTGGTTGTTACATCCCACACACGCCCCAAGAAAAAATTTTCCCTAATAATTTTAATTGTGAATGAAGATAAAATTCCAGTTAAAAATGAATCCTTAGTATCTTAGGCTTGACTAGGAAACTGGTTATTTTTCACTTAATAATTTTTTTCTAGATTATCATTTTTACAAAATAAATTCCCAATATGCTCCCTTTTTTTATTAATATACAAAGCTATTAATATAAAGATATGCTTGAAATAAATATATTAATAATCCTAATTCTAATTAAATACCAAACCCATGTATTTATGATAAAATCAAATAAAATAGGATTAAATAGTCATTTGGATATATAATATCAATCATATGATGTATTATACTATAGGTCATTCATTTCAACATATGATAATTTGGGATAAACTAATTCATAATTATATAATTCTATATATGATTTAGTTTGACATATATTTTAAAGGGATATATTCTTTTGATGTTCTCTAACCTGACTAGTTATAAATTATATCCTCAAATTCCAACTATAAAATTCATAATGGTTCTTAATGAGAATATAAATTTAACTATGTTTATCCCCAATGAGTGTCAAACCAGATGTGTAGTTATTACTATTTTGATGAAACTGATGAATATTGTAACATCTATATTTTTTCCATGTAATGATTTTGGAAATATATAATTATTTTTTTTTGTACCAATATGATTTCTCGGTGAGATATTACAAAGCCCAGAGATCCTCTATACTGATATAAAAAAAATTTATATCACACATGCATTGTTTTCGTGAAATAGTGTAATAAATACTGAAGTAATTATTAGATCAAAAATCCGAGACAACTGTTTATTTTAGAATGCCTGTTTTAACATATGAATAATTTCATCATGGCCAATATTGTTTCCTTGTCATGAGTTTCACTGTGGGAGGAATAATTTAATAAAGTTAATGAATTTATTTAATTAATTGATTAAAATTCAAACAAAATTACACTCTATAAATACATATTTACATCCAATTATTATTGATAACCATATAAACACATGAATTGAGAATATCACTTAGAGGAGTTCTAGTGAACAACAATGGTTTTGTCGATCAGTTTTTAAAATTTAATTCAAGGATCTCGCATATGATAAAAATTCAGATTTATTATTCATAAATGATTTGTCAAAAACTATGTATGGTCATTTGGACATCAAGGTTTATTTTTTCATTTTTTCCACATTGATAAACATGAATAAATTCTTTTGAGAGTTTGATCCGCATGTCGATAGTGTTTTTGCGAGTTTGAGAAAATTTCACCTAGTGTTTGGGGAACTATTATGGTTTTTGTATTATACTGATATTTTAAATTTGATATAAAATTAATCAAGTAAAACATTAAAAATGGTTTTGATTTATTCTTATATTGTGGTTTTATATTTTCTTTCTAGTTTCTTCACATGATTCATCACCAGTATTTCACAGGTCAACTGTTCAACCAATACCCTAAAATCAATTATAGAAAAAGTATTCATTAGAGAAAATGATTCATAATGGTGGTTCAGGTTAATGATATAGGGAGAAATATCATTATTATGGTGATAACACGTTATTTTTGGTAGATCTATACTAGAATGGAGATCCCCATTCTCATGTTTTAGTATGGGGTGATGGTGTAGTTTATTGAGAACCCATTATCAATAGGTTTGGATAGCCAAAAGTTGGGGTTAAGTGGCAATAGAGAATAGTCAGAAAAAGGTATATGAATTATGGTATAACTAATAGATATTTAGAAAGAGTATGTAATTATTAATATATATTAATAGTCATGAATTTCTTAGGAAATTTCAAAATAAAAAAAACATGTAGTCTAATGAACACAAATTGTGTAGTCTCCATTCTATGGTAATAGGTTTTATGGATGGACAGAAACCTCACATATCATGTGAATTAGAGATGAAATGTACCTATGTACCCCATAGATTATATGAGTATGATTATTTCTAGAAACATGAACATGGGTATAATATATTGATATGGTTTGAAATTTAGACACAACCAAGTACACTAGCATAAATACAGTACATGGGTACATCTAAAGTTTCTTGGGTATGACAAGGATATACAGAAAATAATGACATGAAATATACACACAGTGTATACCTAAGGGTAACACTATATCTATGGTGTATTAAATTTCTTGTGGGATAGTGAAACAAGGGATGACCTTGGGTTGACAAGAAACAACATGTACCACATAATATTTTTTTACTTCACATTGGGCAAGTTGAGGTCCTTTTTCTATTCAGAATATACCATGTTCAATTGGGTGTGAACCCTTGTTTTTTCACGATGTGGGAAAAATGTGGAATTAAGTCCTAATTATAGTATTTTAACACCATCTATGAGTTTTTCTCAGATAATGTTCATCATATCTATCTATGAGGACAAAAGTGGGGTATAATATTATATATTATTCCCTTGGAAGGGTTCTTGGTATCAGTGTGAACACCTTTGACATGGTGTCAATATCCTTCCTAGGATTTTGATCCTATATATTTTGTGTGTTCACATAGTAGTCCAATGTGTGATGCCTTATCTTAATATAGATATATTTGGATATAAAATGAATACATCTTGGGAGAGAGTCAATGAGAATGACATATCTGATGTATTCTATAAATGAGTTCATGGCTCAGTGAATAAGTTATCCGCGATGAAGAAAGCCTCAATTCGTTAAGGATAATATTATGGAAGGATGTATGGTTGATACCACATTGAGTTTTGGAGTATATTATCCGTATATATGGTATTTTAATCTTATTTATATTTACCATATAATATTCACATACCTTAGGATGAGTTGAATAATATTTTGATTTTTATATTTGGTTATTTTAAGGTTCCCTACTAGGTATTTTTATAAAGAATAATGATTTTTGTAAAATTATATTACATTATTTTTTCAGAATAATTAATAAATTACACAAAAAAAACACCCAATGAAAGTATTATTTTAGTGCCTTTGGAAACATAGGAAACAAATGACTAGTCTGGTGGAAGATATTCATTTTTTACATCAAAGATCATTCCATTTTTATCCTATACTGGAAATGATTCATTATGAAATGTGTCACGACCCCCTCCCCACAAAGTGTACCCCTCCTGGGCCGGCAATGTAAGAAGGGAGATAATGACCCCCGAGTTCTGCCTCCTGTAGGCCCCGGGTTGGCGACTAGCACCGAGGGTATAATAACGTACAAATGGGAGGCATTACCCTCTAAGAGAACACAAGTAGAAGAGAGAGATAGAATAGACTCCAATCAACTCCAACTCAGAACTGAAATATAAAAGGAAACCAAGTACATATATGAAATGTCATGAAAAAGTACTACAACTGGAAGGGGAAACTAAAAGTACCCAAAAGAAAGTAAAACGACAGCGACCACAAGCCCGAACAGCTCCTCCTCCAACCGCAAGCTAGTAGTAACGAGCTTGATCTCCAACCTGCTCTAAGTGACCTGAAAAACAGTTTATATGTACATAGGGAGAGTATAACAGTATACTCAGTAGGATCCTCCCCAAGACTCTTGTGCAAAAGTAAAGAAAGCATGCTAAAGCCCAGTGAACAACAAGTGAAACTAACTCATTATCTAAACAGGTATACTATGTTCCCAAACTCACCATGGAAACTCTCACCAAGTAACGCAAACAAGAATATAGCATATAGTAAAGAATATCAAGGGTACCCCGCTACTACTTCCCCACTGGTTTGCCTCTTTGCCCCAACGACATACGTCCTGTGCATCTCTCTCCAAAGGATTGCCCGCAGACACCTGGGCTAAGCTCCACAATCTGCACCTCGTGCACCACATAGGCTTGCCCGCAGACACCTGGGCGAAGCACCACACCATCCTCACAACCAAAGTAACCAGGTAGTTTCCGGGAGCCACCATAGCTCGTATAACGTGTATCATACGTCGAGTATTATGCCTCAATCCATCACAGCCTATACACGTTACACCTATAGTATTCCATAGGATACAATATCCAGAATATATGTGTGGGAAATAACCACAAGCCATCACAGCCCTCTACACACATATATGGGTAAAACTAACCACTGTGCCTACCAGCACAAAGATCTACCAAGAGAAGAGAGCGGGGCCAAAGGGGGTAGTCAGCCATTCAACCTCCCATTAGAATGTTGGGGACAACACCCCCCCAGGGCTCAGAATCCCCGGGGTGTCAGTTGCCCTTACCGACAGGGTGGAGTAGCGTATAGAAACACAAAATTACAGAATATATAGATAACTCACATCCACACTATGGGAATTACCTAGTCTTAGATACAACTGTAGCTAACGTCTCTCAGACTCCAGGCTGCTACTTCAAAGACTAGGTATCCTACAAGCACACAACCATTTGAAGAGCTTTATTAGATTACTCCATTCTCATTTTATCAGTTCCACTGTATGTTAATTAATTCATTAAACATTAATTAAGAATGAACAATTCCACATTAAACTGAATTGGCATCACATTCAAAAACAATTTCTCCTTTTTAAGATTCACATCACCCTTAAATTCCAGCATCTCCATACCCATGGATTTCCACCATTTAATCAAACATTCATTACATAATTACTTTTCCACATTCCCAGACATTCTAGAAAAAAACATCCTATTCTTCTAAACACAAAGGAGGCTCAACACGGTGAGTAGATATACTACCAATAGAGTCTTTGCCTCCTATAGAAAGAGCATAGACCCATCCTCCATCGAGAGGCTAAACACGGAAAGCACGTGGCATACCCCGCGTGTCTTCGCCTCCTTCAGAAAGAGGGTTAGCAAGACCAGCTACCTTGAGCAGTGGGGAAAAGTAAAGTAGATAAACAACCAAACCAAACCACCAACATCAAACCATCACATTCATCTCATACCATCACCCTTAGTGTCCTCCCCGACACCCATATGCATAAACCGATGCATCTCGCCACACTAGGCGTCATCCGCTGCCACAACCACAAGTCTCCATGCCTCCACATATCACAACAGCCATCCAGGCTCACATCACAGCACAAGCAGCAGGAAAAAAAACATCACAAAATGGGCTCTCGGCCCTTTAACAAGGCATTCAGCCTTCAAACACAATGAGAACTCAGATCTCCAAACCACAAGGCATTCAGCCTTACAAGCAAGCGGGTAACTCAGAACCCTTTTGAAATTCCCACATAATCTGTTTTCTAATCCATATGGATTTAACAGATTTTTTATTCGTAGGTTCCAATCATGGATACCTAATCAGTAAGCTATCACAATTAAATAACCATGCTTACTTCCCTAATTTGATTATCCTCAAATTAGAACAACTACAACAACGACAATAACCAGATTAATTTACATACCTCTTTATCTTTAGCCAATTAATTAACAATTAATTCCAGCATTACGTTCATTATCAATTTCTATCATGAACAAACAACAAATCAAAGAAAACATAGATATCACTATATCTAGGAAAACATGAGGCAAACCGTTATCACGGTATAAAGCAACAGCATGCGATCAACCAATTCTTTTAATCCGGTTCAAGTATTTAATTAGGTCAATTTCATTGTGATCCAAAGAGATAAATCATGATAATTCTACGATTGCACATATACAATTATAGAAGCCATGAATCCCCTACCTCAAATAGTTCCTCACGTTCTTTATCCACACAACAGGTCACGATCCTCCCCTCGTGACAACTGCATCCACCGAAGGATGCTTATATCGAAGATTGATCGACACGGCTCGGTTGCATCCAACAGAGCGGAACTGATCCTAGGAGTAAAGGTTGATTGTGCAACTCCTATGGAAAGGATTGAAAGGTTATAGCACCTCTTAGTCGAGAACAAAGGGAAAGAACAAGGAAGAATGATATCTCGCCCATTTTTAAGATTTAATGGGGTGACGGTTTAAGATCCGGTTAATGCTCCATTAAAAACGGATCGCATTAACCCACGCGGTTGACCAAGTAAAACATTCCAAGCCTTAGGAATAATTAATATAGGATTTATGGTATTTTAAACGGCCTTAAGAGCCCTTAAAAAAATAATGCTTTAAATGTATTTTATGTCAAAGGAAACGTCAAAAGGGGCAAAACTGTAGGAGTCCGGAAACACTGTTCACCCACTGTTACTGTACATGAAACCGATCTGTGAAACCGATCTGTGAAACTGATCTGTCACACTGATCTGTGAAACCGATCTGTGAAACTGATCTGTCACACTGATCTGTGAAACCGATCTGTGAAACCGATATGTCACACCGATCTGTAAAACTGATCGGTGAGACCGATCTGTCAGACCGATTGGTGAGACCGATCTGTCAAACCGATCTGTGAAACCGATTTGTCACACCGATCTGTGAAACCGATCTGTCACACCGATCTGTGAAACTGATCGGTGAGACCAATCTGTTACTGTTCATAAAACTGGAAACACTATTCACAGAACTGGAAAATTGGAAAATTGTTGGGGATAAGTCCCCTTGACCTCCCGGAACACCTCCAACACCAAAATTCCACAAAGTAATGGACCGGAGAGGTCCGGGCCATTACATTAGATACCTCTCAAAACATTCTCGTCCTCGAGAATTAAAAACCAACCTAGAAGAAAAGAGGGGTCCGAACAACCACCCCATAAGATACCTCTCAGGGGAAAACCACCATGAGTTGTTCGAAATCTGGAACAAAACTACGACATCCGGGAGTATGGTAACAAACAATCCATACCCAAAAAATTCAAACATAACATCACATCAAAGGTACATAAATAAAACATGAAGGATCTAACCAGAGAGGAAACATCATTACATGAAAGAAGTTAAACATTAAACAACTCTAGGTACTGAGCACGTATCTGTGACTCACGCTCCCAGGTAGTCTCCTCCATGCCACCGTGTCGCCAAAAGACACGAACTAAGGGGATAGAACGCCCACGCAACACCTTATCCTTGTGGTCTTGGATCTCCACAGGTCGCTCCTCGAAGGTTGCATCATTATCAATATCGATCTCTCCCCAATCGATAACATGAGATTCATCATGAAGATAACGACGGAGCTGTGTTACATGGAAAACATCATGCATCCGACTCATCTGAGGGGGAAGTGCTACTCGATATGCAACAGCTCCAACACGAGCTAACACCTCGAAAGGCCCAACAAACCGGGGAGAAATCTTACTTCCACGACCAAACCTTCACTGCCCACGACGGGGAGTCACCTTCAGAAACACATGATCCCCAACATTAAACTCTAATGGTCTCTTTCTTTGATCAGCATATGATTTCTGACGATCTTGTGTTGTCTTCATCCTCTCACGAATCACCTGAACCATCTCTGTTGTATTCTGCACTAGTTCTGGTCCGAGATTTGCTGACTCTCCAACCCCAGTCCAGCACAACGGAGAACGGCATGGCCGACCATACAAGGCTTCAAACGGCACCATACCGATGGTAGAGTGAAAACTATTATTGTAAGAGAACTCTACCAAGGGTAAGTGATTCACCCATGAACCTCCAAAATCAAGAACACAAGAGAGCAACATGTCTTCAAGAGTCTGGATGGTTCGCTCTGTCTGACCATCCGTTTGAGGATGAAAAGCAGTGCTAAGGCACAGTTGAGAGCCAAAAGCATGCTAGAGACCTCTCCACACCCTAGAGGTAAAACGAGGATCTCGATCAGAAATGATCATCTTAGGAACTCCGTGAAGCCTCACCACCTCCTCCAGATACTGCCTCGACAAAACCTCCACTGAGCTCGACTCCTTGATTGCTATGAAGTGGGCCGATTTAGTTAAACGATCCACTACCACCCATATAGCATCATGTCCTCCCGGATCTCGAGGTAAACCTGTAACAAAGTCCATTGAGATGTCCTCCCACTTCCAGTGAGGAATCTCTAAGTGCTGGAGAAGACCACCAGGAACACAGTGTTCGGCCTTCACCTTCTGGCAGACTAAACATCGAGACACACACTCTGCAACCATACGTTTCAGCCCAGGCCACCAGAACTGACTCCTTAAGGATCAGTACATCTTCGTCACACTAGGATGTACTGCCAAGGGTGAACTATGGATCTCTCGGAGAACCGTCTCGCGCATCGCCAAGGGAACAAAAATCCTGCCACGATACAACACCCGGTGTTGTTCATCCTCCGACCAACCATCTGGGGCCTCACCACATACAACTCTGTCTCTCCAAACTTCCACCTCTAGATCACCCAACTGAGACTCTTCCACCTTCTGAATCAGGGATGAATGCACCGTCATCTGGAAAAGACAACCTCTACCCCAACTTCTCCCATATCAAGATGCAAAGCTGATAGCTCTTCCATCACTCTCCAGGAATCACCAAATTCACGCACAACATCATTACCTGACTTTCGGATCAGTGCAACAGCAACAACATTTCCCTTCCCAGGTGTATACAAACTTTCAAAGTCGTATTCCTGCAAGAACTCCATCCATCGACGCTGCCGCAAGTTCAAATCCCGCTGAGAGAAAACATACCTCAAACTCTTATGATCAGTGAAAACCACAAAGCGCTCGCCAATGAGGTATTGTCTCCACAACTTCAGCACAAACACCACGGCTGCCAACTCAAGATCATGGGTGGCGTAGTTGCATTCATGGGGACGCAATTGTCGGGACCCATAAGAAACAACGGACCTCTGCTGCATGAGAACACAGTCTAGCCCCAGATGTGAAGCATCACAGAAAACATCAAACTGGACTCCCTCCGCTGGAAGACAAAGGACTGGAGCACTTACCAACTTCTCCTTTAGATACTCGAATGCTGTCTGACACTGATCAGTCCATATGAACGCTTGATCCTTCCTGGTCAAAGCTGTCAGAGGAGTCGCAACTCGGGAGAAATTAGCCACAAACCTCCTATAATAGCCTACGAGACCAAGGAAACTTCGCACCTCTGACACGGTCTTGGGGGCTGGCCAAGACACAACTGCTTCTACCTTCGAAGGATCCATAGGTACTCCCTGTTGGGACACAACATGCCCTAAGAAACGAACTTCTCGAGCCCAAAACTCACACTTGGACAACTTCCCAACCAACCGATGTTGGCGAAGAACTCCCAAAATGGCTCGTAGATGCTCTGCATGCTCCTCTTCAGATGTGGAGTACACAAGGATGTTGTCGATGAAAACCACAACAAACTTGTCCAGAAATTCACGGAACACAGCATTAATCAACCCCATGAAAACAGCTGGAGCATTCGTCACGCCGAATGGCATTACAACAAACTCATAATGCCCATGACGACAACGGAAAGCAGTCTTCGGGATATCCTCATCCTTTACACGCATCTGGTGATATCCTGACTGCAAGTCTATCTTTGAAAACCAACTTGCACCCTTCAGTTGATCGAATAGGTCATCAATCCGCGGGAGAGGATAGCGGTTCTTTATTGTCACTTTGTTTAATCGACGATAATCGACGCACAACCGCAAACTGCCATCAGCCTTTTTCACAAACAAAACTGGTGCACCCCACAGTGACACACTTGGCTGAACAAAACCACACTGCAACAGACCATCGAGATGTATACGTAGCTCTCGTAACTCAGAAGGGGCCATCCTATACGGAGACATAGAGATAGGAGACGCTCCCGGCTGTAGCTCGATCCCAAACTCGATCTCTCGTCGAGTGGGTAAGGAAACAACCTCTTCTGGAAAGACATCAGGGTACTCTTCTACGACCCTAGGAAACGCCAACTGTTGAACCTCTGAAGAACTCAGCATCATACCAGCCATCATGGATGATAAGGATGAAACTCGTCTATGACTCATCCGTGGATCTCTCTCACCAACAAACACCACTTTCTCTCCATCTTCATCAAAGAAAATGACCTTCTTCCTGTAGCAATCCACAACAGCCTGCACCGAATACAACCAATCCATTCAAAGAATGAAATCATATGGTTGTATTCGCAAACATAGGAAATCTCCCCAAGAGCGGCGTTGCCCCAACAGTAGCTCACAGTCTCTACATACTTCAAACAAGCTAGCTCGACCTCAAACTGGCGTAGTCAATGCCAAGGGAACTGGAAGCCTCTCTACCTCAAGTCCCAAAGCGTGGACAAGGGTAGGGGATATAAAGGAGTGTGTCGCTCTTGAATCAAACAAGGCATACACCAAGGTAGAAAATAATAAAAGGGTACCTCGGACGACGTCTGGCTCGCCTGGAGCTGGCAACACTAGAGCATGAAGCTGACCACGAGCACCTCCACGGCCTCTCTGACCCTGATGACGACCACCACCACGGCCACGCTCTGCTCTCTGAGGATGGGGAGCGTCATGGGGCTGTCCTCTGCCTGCTCCATCTACCCTCTGGTGATCTAAAGCTGGTGCAACCTGCTGCTGCTGCCTTGGCTGGAACTGCCTCAACGGAGGAACCTGGAGTGGAGCGCCTGGTGCACGATGACTGCTCTGAAAAGTTGGGCACTCCCGCTGCTGATGACCACGTCCACCACAAGAAAAGCAAGAGCCTGATCCCTTGGCATAGGTCTGAGAGTTTCTACCTCCGGAGAAACGAGATGGAAAGGGCTGGGACCTACCCCCAGGTGAACAGAAACTCTTCTGCCCTGAAAACCGGGAACCCCGGACCACAGCTCTGCTTCGTGAGGAATCATGACAATTCCCCTCTCGTGATGATCCGGTCCTAGCCAAAGTCCTCTCAACAACCTCTTCCCTTGCCAGCACCTCTAGATATGTCTTCAGCATAAATGGGGTGACCTGGCGCTGGATCTCTGGACGCAAAGCCTCCTCGAAATGCCTCGCCCAGGCCTCATCATCTGGTAACAGGTCTGAAGCATATCGTAGAAGGTTCCTGAAACAGATTCCAAACTCCCGAACACTGGAGCTCCCATGTCGAAGGGTAAGAAGCTCATGGCGACTGGACGCCTTCACAGTCGATGAAAGAAACTCGACTCTAAACCTGTCTCGAAACTCTTCCCATGAGATCGCTGACTCCTCACGATCCCCGAGGAACAAGAACCACCACTGTCTCGCTGCTCCACGCAACATCGTCACAACCAAGGACACCCAGTGTTCCTTCCGAGCACGAATCGAACTGAAGCCTATCTCGACCTCCTCCAACCAGTCTTCTGTGACTGCATCTGAAACAGAGCCCTCTTACTTCTGTAGACTCTGGCGATGAAACTCTTGGAGTGTCTTCCTCCAAGTGTCATCGTCGTCAACCTCTACCCAGTGGCGATCTGCTAGAACAGCCTGCTGGGCACCTTCTGCGCAAACCTGGTGAGGACGTCGACCTGGAGCCATACCTGTAAAATAACAACTGTTAGATCTCCTAAGCCTGGAATATGGAAGACTCAACATTAATTAATTAATTATTTTGTTTTATTAATTTTAGGTTACCTATCCCAAGGTCTACCCATTAAAACACAGCCACAAAGAATAATGATGCATGATCCTTTCTAGGTCTCTACCCTACAACCAGTATCACTTTGTTTAGTAGCCATCGTAAACTTAAAGGTCCGTGCAACAGATCATAGGGGTCCCTGAACGCCTATGTCTCTGCCGGTCTCCAGTGTTTACCCCACTTTCTAAACATGAATGACACAGTTGCCCTACCATCCCATGCATCCTCACCTGTGCCTAACTCCAAACTCCATCCTATCCCTCAACCAGAGCCTCTGATACCACTCTGTCTCGACCCCCTCCCCACAAAGTGTACCCCTCCTGGGCCGGCAATGTGAGAAGGGAGATAATGACCCCCGAGTCCCGCCTCCTGTAGGCCCTGGGTTGGCGACTAGCACCGAGGGTATAATAACGTACAAATGGGAGGCATTACCCTCTAAGAGAACACAAGAAGAAGAGAGAGATAGAATAGACTCCAATCAACTCCAACTCAGAACTGAAATATAAAAGGAAACCAAGTACATATATGAAATGTCATGAAAAAGTACTACAACTGGATGGGGAAACTAAAAGTACCCAAAAGAAAGTAAAACGACAGCGACCACAAGCCCGAACAGCTCCTCCTCCAACCGCAAGCTAGTAGTAACCAGCTTGATCTCCAACCTGCTCCAAGTGACCTGAAAAACAGTTTATATGTACATAGGGTGAGTATAACAGTATACTCAGTAGGATCCTCCCCAAGAATCTCGTGAAAAAGTAAAGAAAGCATGCTAAAGCCCAGTGAACAACAAGTGAAACTAACTCGTTATCTAAACATGTATACTATGTTCCCAACCTCACCATGGCTACTCTCACCAAGTAACGCATACAAGAATATAGCATATAGTAAAGAATATCAAGGGTACCCCGCTACTACTTCCCCACTGGTTTGCCACTTTTCCCCAACGACATACGTCCTGTGCATCTCTCTCCAAAGGCTTGCCCGCAGACACCTGGGCTAAGCTCCACAATCTGCACCTTGTGCACCACATAGGCTTGCCCCTAGACACCTGGGCGAAGCACCACACCATCCTCACAACCAAAGTAACGAGGTAGTTTCCGGGAGCCCCCATAGCTCGTATAACTTGTATCATACGTCGAGTATTATGCCTCAAGCCATCACAGCCTATACACGTTACACCTATAGTATTCCATAGGATACTATATCCAGAATATATGTGTGGGAAATAACCACAAGCCACCACAGCCCTCTACACACATATATGGGTAAAACTAACCACTGTTCCTACCAGCACAAAGATCTACCAAGAGAAGAGAGCGGGGCCAAAGGGGGTAGTCAGCCATTCAACCTCCCATCAGAATGTTGGGAAAAACACCCCCCAGGGCTCAGAATCCCCGGGGTGTCAGTTGCCCTTACCGACAGGGTGGAGTAGCGTATAGAAACACAAAAGTACAGAATATATAGATAACTCACATCCACACTATGGGAATTACCTAGTCTTAGATACAACTGTAGCTAACGTCTCTCAGACTCCAGGCTGCTACTTCAAAGACTAGGTATCCTACAAGCACACAACCATTTGAAGATCTTTATTAGATTACTCCATTCTCATTTTATCAGTTCCACTGTACGTTAATTAATTCTTTAAACATTAATTAAGAATTAACAATTCCACATTAAACTGAATTGGCATCACATTCAAAAACAACTTCTCCTTTTTAAGATTCACATCACCCTTAAATTCCAGCATCTCTATCCCCGTGGATTTTCACCATTTAATCAAACATTCATTACATAATTACTTTTCCACATTCCCAGGCATTCTAGAAAAAACATCCTATGCTTCTAAACACAAAGGAGGCACAACACGGTGAGTAGATATACTACCCATTGAGTCTTCGCCGCCTATAGAAAGAGCATAGACCCATCCTCCATCGAGAGGCAAAACACGGAAAGCACGTGGCATACCCCGCGTGTCTTCGCCTCCTTCGGAAAGAGGGTAAGCAAGACCAGCTGCCTTGAGTAGTGGGGAAAAGTATAGAAGATAAACAACCAAACCAAACCACCAACATCAAACCATCACATTCATCTCATACCATCACCCTTGGTGTCCTCCCCGACACCCATATGCATAAACCGATGCATCTCGCCACACTAGGTGTCATCCGCTGCCACAACCACAAGTCTCCATGCCTTCACATATCCCAACAGCCATCCAGGCTCACATCACAGCACAAGCATCAGGAAAAAAAAATCACAAAATGGGATCTCGGCCCTTTAATAAGGCATTCAGCCTTCAAACACAATGAGCACTCAGAACTCCAAACCACAAGGCATTCAGCCTTACAAGCAAGCGGGTAACTCAGAACCCTTTTGAAATTCCCACATAATCTGTTTTCTAATCCATATGGAATTAATAGATTTGTTATTCGTAGGTTCCAATCATGGATACCTAATCAGTAAGCTATCACAATTAAATAACCATGCTTACTTCCCTAATTTGATTATCCTCAAATTAGAACAACTACAACAATGACAATAACAAGATTAATTTACATGCCTCTTTATCTTTATCCAATTAATTAACAATTAATTCCGGCTTTACCTTCATTATCAATTTCTATCATGAACAAACAAAAAATCAAAGAAAACAGAGATATCACTATATCTAGGAAAACATGAGGCAAACCGTTATCACAGTATAAAGCAACATCATGCGATCAACCAATTCTTTTAATCCGGTTCATGTATTTAATTAGGTCAATTTCATTGTGATCCAAATAGATAAATCATGCTAATTCTACGATTTCACATATACAATTAAAGAAGCAATGAATCCCCTACCTCAAACAGTTCCTCATGTTCTTTATCCACACAACAGGTCACGATCCTCCCCTCGTGACAACTTCATCCACCAGAGGATGCTTATATCGAAGATTGATCGACACGGCTCGGTTGCATCCAACAGAGCGGAACTGATCCTAGGAGTAAAGGATGACTGTGCAACTCCTATGGAAAGGATTGAAAGGTTCTAGCACCTCTTAGTCGAGAACAAAGGGAAAGAACAAGGAAGAATGATATCTCGCCCCTTTTTAAGATTTAATGGGGCGACGGTTTAAGATCCGGTTAATTCTCCATTAAAAACGGATCGCATTAACCCACGCGGTTGACCAAGTAAAACATTCCAAGCCTTAGGAATAATTAATATAGGATTTATGGTATTTTAAATATCCTTAAGAGCCCTTAAAAAAATAAGGCTTTAAATGTATTTTACGTCAAAGGAAACGTCAAAAGGGGCAAAACTGTAGGAGTCCGGAAACACTGTTCACCCACTGTTACTGTACATGAAACTGATCTGTGAAACCGATCTGTGAAACTGATCTGTAAAACTGATCTGTCACACCGATCTATGAAACCGATCTGTGAAACTGATCTGTCACACCGATCTGTGAAACCGATCTGTCACACTGATCTGTGAAACCGATATGTGAAACCGATCTGTCACACCGATCTGTCAGACCGATTGGTGAGACCGATCTGTCAGACCGATCTGTTAATGTTCATAAAAATGGAAACACTGTTCACAGAACTGGAAAATTGGAAAAGTGTTGGGGATAAGTCCCCTTGACCTCCCGGAACACCTCCAACACCAAAATTCCACAAAGTAATGGACCGGAGAGGTCCGGGCCATTACAAAATGGGGAATGGAAACCTAAAAAGCTGTCTGCTTATTTTCTAGTTAATTGTAAACAAAAGAAACATTTTTCTGTAAACATGATCATAGGTGTGTCTGAACCAGATAATTACATTATAAAATTATACCATACATATTATAAAATAAAAAACCAGAATCATATAATATGTCTTGGATGTTCATAATCAATGAAGAATAAAAAAATAAAGATACTTTTCAATGAAAACATAACATTGGAATAATACATGGGATTGTGGAAGACATATAAGAATATAAAATTATTTGCATAATAGTCATAAAATCACTACCAATGTCATCATGGCAGTATGGGTTCACTCCCCATAACAACTTGGTAGTCATGGTTCACTCCCATGGCCATCTTAGTAATATGTGTTCCCTACTCATACCATCTTTATTGTCATAGTTCACTCCCATGTGCATCTTAGTAGTCTACGTCCACTCACAATACAATCCTAGACTATCTCATGAGATTTAAATTTTTACCCAATGAATTGAAGGGATCTACAGGTCCATCAAATTTCATAATTAAATCAAAAATATTTGTTACACAATAGAATAATTTATTCATAACCTATCAAATGATAAGGGATTAATTAAACACTTCATCATAGCATAACTCAAAGAAAAGAACAAAAATTCATGAGTTCCAATCCATCATAAACGTATTCCATTGAAATATAAAATACAAATTCTATCATTGGTTCAAATCCCCATTAAAAAATATTTAACATAAAATATCTTGGTCTTATATAGAAAATAATTTATAGAGAACTCTTGAAAACCATTCATGAGGAAAATATCCTTTCTACTTTGAAAATATTTTTACCTGATATGTCATGAAATATTAAAGGAAAGTATTTTATTTGGAAATTAACTTCTGAGAATCTAAATAAAGAATCAAATAATTAAGGTGTCATAAAATTTTAAAAATCCTTTCATGTCGTATAAGTAAAAAACTACACTTATTATACTTTTTCTGAAAAAGTATAAAAGTACCTCATTAAAAAAATAACTAAATATTAATTTCAAACCATTTAATAGAAACTCATCCATTAGTAAAATTGACTTTAAAAACTATATAATAATAGTAAATGTATTGTGGAATTTTTTTTATGAAACATGTATTTGATGATAAATATACCACTGTAAATACATTCACATAAACAAACTCATAATGTAATGAGATTGTAAAATTACCACTTTTTCTATGAAAAACACATTTCAAAACATAAAACATTTTTCTATGAAAATATATTTTAAATTGTATAAAATAATATTATAAAAACACTTGGGAACATAAAATATTTATTTTTATTCATTTTTCTTCAAAATGAGCATAAGAGATCTTTTAAAAACATTTTGTGATGAAAATAATAATTAAACTTTTAAAAGTGTCTCATACCACTTCGAAACATTTGAACCATAACCCCCATGAAATAAAATCATTAAAAAACCTAAAAACATAATTAACATATGGATATTCTGGATATTATATGTCAAATGTAAGAATATACACCTCCTAAAAGAAAATACATTTGTTACAAAACATGTGTCTAAATAAAGGAAAATTGAAACAAAACTACTTACTCATTTGGTAACTATTAATATTTAAAACACCATGAAAAAGAGATAATCAAATGTATATATAAAATTTGATAAATTAAATTATAAAATTAATAGAATAAATTCATGGGTATTATGTATTAAAAAAATGAGTATTGAATAAGTCTTCTATCACATAAAGATAAAAATTGAGATGAAATACTCTGACATTATGTCATGACATTATTTATACTAAAAAACTCATGTATAATATGTATAATATTATATTACAATTTATTCTTAACCCAAAGTCTATGTTACGTATTAGTTATATTTTATTTGTAAATCATACATGTTACGATATATTATTCTATATTCTCATGATTTAATTTTTTACCAAATAGAAAACATGATATTAATATCACATTTATTCAATATACTAGTACTTATAATAATCCTTATAGATAAACAAAAAAACAATTCAGGGAGGTGGTAGATCGTACGTACTCATGAATGTAATTTTCAATTTCTTATCTTATTGGAAAAATGAAAGTAAAGAACATGTATGAATATATATATATATATATATATATAATAGTATTATTTTAGAAAAAAAATTTCTTTAATATAATCTATTTTTACAGAAACAATTCTTAATACATTTAATTTGAAGTGTGAACAAATCACATCGCTTTGAGAAGGTAGTAGTCCCCTCATCCATAAAGAAGTAATTGTATATCCAAAATATGGAATGCTGGAAGGTTTTTATAATTTTACATTAATAGAATACGAAATACGTCATAATATAAATATTAAAATATTATTTAATTTGAAATAAATTTTGAATACCATCGACGAAGGTGGTAATGAAAAAATAATAAATACTTTATTCACATAGGATATTAACTAGCATTACTTGTAAAATAATTACATTTAATTGAAAAAGAGGATATTTGAAGAAAAATGGATATAAAATTTTAGGTTATAAAACTTACACTCCAATATATACATGATTCTGTAATAATCATTCATTTATGGAAGACTTTTTTGTGGTGAAAGTAGAAAAATAAATGATATTAAGATAGGTACTTTGAGAAGATTACCTCTTGAATATCCCCTCCTTGGGAGACCCTTGAAGACCTTGGATTTGGTATGTTGGTCTAAAAAAATGCACTTGGTCATGGGGGGTGGTAGGGGAGGTTTGGGATGATATTTTGTTATATAAAATACTTTTTGGTCAAAACAGGGTGTTTAAGGATGATATTTATACATGATGAGAGGTGGATTTAAATGATTATAAAATGAATAATTTATATTTATAGACAACCATTTTTAGGTGGAATTAAACATAGTTTTTGTTGATAGAAATTAGTATTTTCAATGATTTTTATGGTATAGAAACACCCCCACCAAAAAATTAAAACGATTTTTTAGGTATTTTGAGCCTTTACTTTTTTAACATTAACATGTATCATTTTTTTAACATTACCATGGAAAATAATTTTTTTATAACTAAAAATTAAATATAACATTCAAAATAATTGAGAAATTGTGATTCAAAAAATTGAATCCATTTTACCTAATTTAATTCACATAATTGGAAAAATTTTATTTAAAACAAATTATGTAGACACGACTTAAAAGTTAATTTTTAAAATGAAATGTTCAAAAAGGAAAAAATGATTTTATTTATAATTTAATTGTGAAATTGAATTTAATATCCTATATTGGTTTTATTATTGTAAAAATGACCTAATTATACATTAAGTTAAATTTAAAATATAATTTCAATATAGAAATAATGGACATGAAAATAAATTTTTGAACGATAATTTAGTATTATTCACTATTCATCCAAAAAATGATGTCTCATAAAAAAACAAAAAATTAATTAATTTAAAATTCTCATAATCCAATAAAAATTTAGATTATTAGTTATGCATATATACTTCTAGAAGTTTCATAATTTATACATAAAAAGGTTTTTGCATTAAAAGGAGGTAAAATTACCCTTTATAAAAATTTGTGGGTTTTATGCTTAAAATTGTGTTTGTTTTTATCTTATGAATATATAACATATTTTCTAAATAAAAAAATATTTGATTGAATATATAAAATATATATATCTTTAATATCAATCACTAATTTTAAATAATTTAATTTATTATGATAAAACAACTTTGAGGGAAAAATAATTCATTTATAATCAATTGTTATATATTTTCATTTCTAGTAAATTAGTAACCAATGAATTCATATTACAAAACATATATTTTCATAAATAAGTTAAAAGTATTCATTACTTCAAAATTTACAACAATGTAATATATTACCTAGTATAAAATAAAAATATTTTAATAATATAATGTTTTTTTATAAAACTCATTATTGTGTGTAACAGAATCTGTCAAATGAATTAGATATAGTGTGTAACACAATCAGACAATAATTTTGTTTATACTAAAACCTAAGACAATGTTTCTTGTATCATATTCTTATCTTGGTTTTGTGTATAGTACAATAAAATGATATTGTATTTCATATAACAAAATCCATATTCGGTATTATGTGAAATTAAAAACGTTGAAAAGATTTAATTCATTCAAAAAAAATATTTCATAAAATCTCCGGGGTTACATTATACACAGTTAAAATGAATTTATACCTTGAAATTTATCTAAGTTATTAAATGATAAATACTGGATAGCTTCTTTCATAGAAACCCATATTTTAAAAGTGAATACTATAACATTCATTTATAACGAGAAATTTGTAAAATAATGGATACCAAAAGTAATTAATAGCTATGTTTATAAATAAGAGAACATTTGTGATATTTTCGCATTGATAAAAAGTGCATATAATCATAGATATTAATATTGATCACAGATCACCAGACAGTGGGTGATCAGGGAATTAACAATCCAAAAACTATAAACTAATGAAGCGTGAAAGAGGTTATTGATATCATAAAAAACGATGATAATAAGAAAACATTTTATATCACTATACATTTTCATAATGTTGAATATTTTTCATGAGAATATATAATTGGTTTCAAGAAAACCTCACCCTCTGGTGTTATATGATCAATTTACATTGTAGCCCTTATTTGATTAAATAATGATGAATTTTTCATTCCTAATGTGTTAGAAGATCAATATATCCTTTAATACAATGATAGCTCATTCCATCTATGTTTATCACTAAAAAAGTTACAAAAAAGTTATGAAATTTCAACAAATTTTTAAATGGATATATAATAATTTAATCTCTTAAATTTCTTATATTGTTTAACATAAACCTTTCCATAATTTTTAACAATATCATCCTTCCAAAATATGAAAATACAAGACTACACAAAATTATCCTAACATTTATCTCCCATATATAATAGGGTAGGACATGGTTGTCAAATTAATTACATGTGAATACCTTAATCATGTTTTCCCTTGATTAATTGTAATAACCTAAATTACCATACATCCATTTTGAAATCATGCATGTTTCCTCATTCGAATCTTGATTTTACATACTCCTTAAGTAAAAAAAGATGTAAACATCGTGTAGGATTGCATAACCCACTAATCAAAAGATAATTAAATAACCAGTATCATCCAATCTACTTATACATATCTAACATATCTTTATTAAAAAAATCATTATATTAATAATAGGAACATATTAAGTGTTATCTTATCCTCATGAACATTGAAACTTATAATTAAATTACTTATGTTGTATATTAGAAACATTCAATATTCACTTGTAAATCTAGAGAAAATAAAACATACTAAACAATTATTTTTTATATTTCACCATCCATATAACATAACATAAATAAAAACATGTAAATACTTTAATTAATTCACTTTATCCATAAGCCATTAAAAATGATACCGCATCCTATTACTTAATACCTCCATCCTTTCACATTTCATCTGTAGTATCATCATCCATAACAATATAACTGTTTTATTCCACCTTGATGATTATCTTCCTGATCAATCCATATATGAAATTTATTCTCATATTGCCATTTATTTTCACAATTGATTCAATCATTAATTAATTTTACATTCGGGAGTCCCATATTTATATATATATCCTTAACATAACCCTTAATTTTTTAATTGTGTTAATATTCTTTGTGTCTTTATTTTCCATTGTGAAAACATCTTTTCAGTCCTCTAAGACCTTCTATTAGGTTATTCATTCCACAGTATTGAGAAAAAGTAAACCAAATTATCTTTCTACCATAGCCAACATTACCGAAATACTCAATGAAATCCATCCTCATCTTTTTTGTGAATATAATATTTGGTTAAGGTACACATTTCTAATCTGGTTCATTGAAAACTGACTAGGAATGATCACAACATCCTCCACTCTAGTAACCATTTCATTTGACTCCTCATAAATAAATAAATTTTCACATTCAATATTACCCAACTTTGTTATAGTTACCACCATTGACTAATGCAAAAAATCAGAGAGTATGAAACCAAAATTATTATATAATCTTAATAACTAGGAAAAATAACTCATAGTTAGTTTAAATCATGACACCTTATTTTAAATCTATGACACCTAAAGCCCATCCTTAAAGACATCCGAAGAAATTTGTTTATAAATATCCTTAGGTATCTCGATATGTTTTCTCATCCATGTTTCCAAAGGTTAACTAAACCTTTTCTATGATACCATCTATAACAACACATGAATTACATACATGGAAATTACATCATTATTGAGAAATAATTAATACATTAAACAATAAACACCCAAATATATTATTAGTTTTTTTCAATTTGAATCAAGGGACACAGACGTCTAGACAAGTGGGAGATCATTAATGTATTGCAAAAAATGTGATTCCAATTTTGTTCTCAAACATAAAACCATTCCATATAACCTGAGGAAAGGAAACATAAAAAGTGGAAAGATCAGTTGCTCGGTTAGGTTAATCAAGGGAGACATTAATCATAAACATAATAATAGTGGTAAGATAATGTGTCATCACATTAAAAGATCAGAACCTGAATATAGTAATATCATAAAGGTGAATCATAGAATTAATCATGGAATTTAATAATACATTATTCATAAGGAAATAAGTAACATAATCTATGGAAACATAACATAAGAATAATACATGGAATTCTGGAAGACACATAAGTTTATAAAATGATTTCCATTGTAGTTAGGAAATCTCTACCAAGGCAATATTGGTAGTGTGGGTTAACTACCCATACCATCTTGGAATTAATGTTTCACTCCTCTTGACATTTTATTTGTAATATTTCACTCATCATACTATCTTGGTAGTCATGGATCACTCACATTTCCATCATTCTAGTCAAGGTTCACACTAAAGACCATCTTTAAATATCTAATGAGATATAAATCATTACCTAATTCATTGAAGGGAGATATAGGTACCAAAATTCTCATAATTTAATCATAAATATGTAATAAATAAGGAAATAAATCATTTATAACCAATTAAAGGAAATGTATTTCATTAAACACAACATCATAGCATAACTCAATGAAAAGAATGAAAATTTATAAGTACCAATCCATCATAAACCAAAACTATACCAAGAAATAATAATAATGATATCATTTATTCTTATCCTTAGTAAAACATAAGTAACGTCAAATAACATGGTATTATATGGAAAATAAATTTTATATAACTCTTTAAAACCATTGTTGTGTAAAATATTTTTTCATCCTTGAAAACATTTTCTTTACTAGAAATATTGTGAAATTTTAAAATAAAACATTTTCATTGAATATAAACCTGCAATATTATAAGGGAAGATTCATGGAATTAAGTCAACATAAAATCAAAAAAATATGTCAGTTCCTTATTATATAAAAAATTTATTCTCATAATTTTTTCTAAAAAAATCAAAATGTATGTTGTTTGGAAAACGAGAATAAATTTATTTAAAAACTAATAAATTAAAAATCCTAAATTTGTAAAATGAGTATAAAATTTATTATGAGAGTTGAAAAAATATTCACGAAATTATTTTTATGAAAAATAGACATGTATTATAAAAATACCCATGTAAATATTTATATATAAACAATCTCACAAATAATGGGATTGTAAAATTAACCCTTTTTTATTTAAAAATGATATTCAGAACATAAAACATTTTTTAAAACATTTTTCTACGAAAATATCGTTGAAAAAATATAAAAATAATTTTATAAACACTTTATGTGAAAAAAATTCATTAGAATCATTTTCCTTAAAAATGATATTATGTGATCTTTCAATGAAACATATCTCAAGGAAAATAATCTTCAATCGTTTTGACGTGTCCCATACCACTTCGAAACACATGAATCAAAATCCCCATGAAATAATAACATTAAAATAGAATTTAAATATTATTAAAATAAGGATATTTCTTATATAAAATGGTAAATAGAGGTATATACACCATTTAAAAGATCATATGTGCAAAACAAAACATTGTACTTAAAGAAGGAAAATGGAGACAAAACTACCATACTCATTTGGTAACTTTTGATCCATAAAACACCATGAAATAGGTATCATCAAAATGGATAAGTAATTACACAAAATGTAAAATATAAAATTCATATAACACATCCATGTGGTGTTTGTACACCACACAAATGGAATGAGTTGTGAAAAATAAAGCATCTCACGAAGATAAAAAGTGAGAGAAATTTCAATTACCTTGAGTTTTGACTCTATAAATACTCATATAAAACCTCCAAGATAAAAATTATATATTTAAAATTTATTAATAAAAAACCATATTAATACTTATAATTTGATATATGATTTAAATAAGACATTATAATATAGGTTTACTGTTAACTCTCTGTATATGTTAGGTTTCAGGTGATATTTTCATCGTTAATCCTACCTGTTTGGACTGTTATTATTTATTATCATGATATTATAATTTAAATAATATAATACATGATATAAAAATAATTTATATTCAATATAAAATTATTTTTAAATATATTTACAAATAAATGAAATAAACCATTCATGGAGATGGTAGTCCATGCATATACATGCTCGTTATTTTTATTTTATTATCCTATAGAAATAACGAAATTAAAATACTAGTATGAAAATATTTATATAAATATACATAATATCATTACATTATAATTAATATTTCATTAACATAATATTTTTTATTTTAAAAATCCTTAATACATTTCTCCTAAAGTATGAACGAATCACATCACTTTGAGAAGTAAACAATTCTCATGTCCACAAATGAAGTTATCGAATATCCACAATATTGAAAGCCTGAATATATGTTAAAAATAAATTTAAATAATATTAAATAGTTCATTATATACATATTAACTTATTATTTTACCTTAAAAATAGTTTTAAGACCTTCCACAAAGGTTGTATTGAAAAAAATAAGAAAAACATTATTCACGGATGCGATTGACTCGCATAACATGGACTATAATTTAGTTTTGTTGAATTTGAGTATATGAGAAATGAAATGGATATGAAATATTTGATTAGAAACACCAATAATGTTTATATAAATTATTCTGGAGTTATAATTTATTTAAAAATTTATTTGGAGAGGACAATATTGAAAAAAGAAGATATACTAAGAGGGGTACTTTTGGAAGATCACCTCATGAATATCACCTCATTGAGAGAACATTAAAGAATTTTTATTTTTTCATTTAGTGATTCCAATAGAATTATCATGTTGTAAGAGTTAGGCCTATAGTTTTTTATATATCATTTTTGATCTAAATGGCCTTTTGGGTTGAAATGGGGCTGTGACTGTTGGTGTTTATACAGGAGGAGAGGTGGGTTTAAGTTATTAAATAATGAATATTTAATATTTCAAGAATCCCATTTTCAGGTGGAAATAAAATAAGTGAATTTGGATAAAAATTAATATTTTATGTTTGAATATGGTCAATACACATATAAAAACCAATTCAGTATTGTTTTTAGGTATTTTTATCCCCTACTATTGTAACTTTAACATGTATCATTTTTTACCTATACTGCGACAAATAATTTTCTTACCATGGTTACTTTTTTAAATCATTAAAATGAATATAAAAACTAGTAAGGACCTTGTGATTTAAAAAATGGGACCCATTTTACCTAATCAAATGCCTTTAATTGGAAAATTATTATTTAAAATCAACCCCGTAGATATAATGAAAAAGATGGATTTTCAAGTTAAAAATTCAATAGTGTAAAATGTTTTTAATTGTAATTTCAATTTAAAATCTATTGAAGTTACCTAAATTGGTATTATTAATATATTATTGAACCAATTTTTCTTTTAATTCAATTTAAAAAATAATTAACATTATAAATAATGTAAACGAAAATGCAATTTTCAACTAAAATGTAGTAATTTTCACACCAACGAGCCCGTACTCGAGTGGTAAGGGATCCAGCTTGGCATCCAAGAGACTCGGGTTCAAAATAGGGTAGAGGAGAATTTCTGGTACTGTAGCAGAACTGTAGCAGCACTGTGGCAGTCGCTATAGCAGTACTGAAGCAGTCACGGTAGTAGTTACTATTAGGTATTGTTCGGTATTGTTCGATACTGTAACATACGGAACTATTCACCCGATTTGGGACTTCGGGCCACCGGTTTGGGCCTACTGGTCTACAAGTCCTTTAGGACATCAACGGCCTTCAGGCCACAGGGCCTTCGAGTCACGTAAACCATAGAGTAGCCCAGTTCACATAGAACATTCCCCAGAAGAGGATCATAACAACATGAGTAGCAGCCACACGATGTAGAGCTAACCAGATTGGAAGAATGAGAGGGTATGGCAGCCACCATCGGGACCAAGAACTGTGCATATTTGTATGGGGAAATGATAGCCGATCAACAATGCAAGGTGGGGAGCTAGGTGATCAATGATGCAGAAATCTTGGGAGGGTCAGTTCAAGTGGGCTTGGCCTACGGGTCATGTATTGGGTATGGTGTGCCTCTGGGCCTTTGGGTAATGTATTTCCAGTTTTCCAAGACTTGTTCCTTGATCCTACGGGTCATGTGCGGGTTCCCCATAAACCCTTAAAATGGGGATTATCCATAATAAAATAAAAAATAAGGTCTTCGGGCCATTTGGGTCGGGTTAGAAATTTTCACTATTTATCCCAAAATTGAAGTTTCTCATAAAAATAACCAAAATTCATCATATGTAAATTTTTATATCCCACCTTCAATGAAATAAAATATTAATTTATAAACAAATTCCAAATGTTTCCAAATGTAGATTTAAAATGGCCACTTCATTGAATGATGATAATATTTCCCTTTTGAAAATATAGGATTTTTGGCACATAATTGGGCTTTTATCATCCTATGCCAATAAAATCTATTTGATGAATATAAAATATATTATTTAATATATATCATATATATTTAATTGAAAACATTCACTAATTTTTATTAATGTAATTTATTATGAGAAAACAACTTTTGGGGCATAAACCGGTTCCTTTATAATCAATTGGAATATATTTTCATTTCTAATTAATTAGGAACCAATTCATATTATACTCCTTAAATTATCATATTTTATTTAAAAATAGTCATAAATATTAATTTAATATCTAGGTTTTATAATACTATATCTTAAATAATAATTAATTTAGTAATATATTATTGTTTGATAAAACATGGTCTAACTGTAACATAAGCTATCAAAGGAGTTCAATATTGTGCACAACACAAGCCAAAAACAATGCTTCATATTCCAAAATATATGCCGGTGTAGTGTTTATCACAAGAATTGTAAAGACCCGTAAAATTCAAGGAAAATTTTTTCATAATTTTCTTTAGAATTTTACAAGAGCGCGGTTTCAGACGGCACCTGATTCCGAGGCCCGGAGTGCCCGGAATTAATTTCCGAAGTTTGGCTCGGGTACGTTCAGTGAACGAACGAGCGGGAATTCCTAAATTTTGATCCGGTGCTCGGAATTGAAATCCGAGGGCACCGATGAACTCGCAGCGCCGATATTCGCTTAATGAGACCTTTTCGGGAGTTGCGTTTGTTGCGGGTTGAAAGTTACGTTTTGGGGTTTTTCAGTTAAGTTAAATAAAATTTGTGCAAAACAAATTTTATTTTAACTTATTTTAAAAACCTACCAAAGGAGGTTAGAAGTGGGACCCACACCCACTTAACCTCCCTTGGGAGGATTAAGTGTGGTGGGGCCCACACGAACCCCTTTTTCTTTTCAAATTCCTTAACCTCTCAAAACCCCCCTCTTAATTATGTAACTCTCCCCTACTTTAACTCTTGCCAATTTATCTTTTCATTTAATTTTGTCAACTCTAGACTTAATTAGTGAATTGAATTCAACTTTGAATTTTGAAAGGTTGGCAAAGTGAGGATAAAATAAGATGTAGTCTTATTTTATTTTGGGTTGATCGTTTGTTCCCTTGGGAGCTTTTGAGAGCATTCCTCTTCATCTTCAACTCTGACGAAGAACGAAGAACGAAGAACGCTCAAACTCCGACGAAGAACGACGCCTCTCTTCTTCGTCCTCGGTGTCAACGAGAGGGAACACCGCTTCCTCCTCGGACCATCTTCGTCGGCGTACAAGTTTCGCCAACGACGTGACTCTTCGAACGCATCCCTTCGTCATCGGATTTGACGAACGACGACCGCGACGCCCGACTTCCGCGACGCCGTCTTCCGCGGACATAGTCGAATCCTCGATCTTGTACCCAAGGTAGGGGTTTTTGTTTTCATTTTGGTTTTCTTACTCCTTTTCTTGATCGTGAATAGCAAGTCTAACGTGTGGCTTATTTATTTAAGTCTCGTTATTATTTCTTTAACGTGAGGGGGGCCGGACCGCACGAACACGGCCGAATCCCCCCTCCATCGTTCATGTTTGTTTATGCTGGTGGAAACAAGTAGCGTGGTGCCGTCGCACCACGCGGATGAACGTTCATTTATTTTGCGCAATACCGTCGCGCTTCGCCGAGGAGAGTCTTCAAGAACGCGACGCCGTCGCGCCGCGTTGGAAGGATTCATGGCACGGCGAAAGGGGCGCGGTGCCGTCGCACCGCGCCGGACGACGAACGCCGCGGCCGGTTCCGGGCCGCGGCGGGACGAGAAGACCGCGGCCGGTTCCGGGCCGCGGCGGGACGAGAAGACCGCGGCCGGTTCCGGGCCGCGGCGGAAGGAAAGACCGGCGGCCGGGCCGCCGGCGTCGGAAGTCGAAGGCGGGACCGGAATTTCCAGTCCCGTTAGTAAAAACCGGCCGGCCAGCTGGCCGGCCGGATGACTGAAAACCGGGGGAATAAATCCCCCGGACCGTTCAGCAAACCCCCCTCTTAATGAGGGGGGTGGTTCATTAAGGAGGGGGGGGGGGGGGGGGGGGGAGCAGCCCCCCCGGTTTTCCTTTTAGCGGGCCCCCTGGAAGGGGGGGGCCGTTTGTCAAAGAAATCGGCGCGGCAAAGCCGCGCCGCCATCTCAAAAGCGGGGGCAATCAAGCCCCCCGCGTGCTGCCACCCCGTGCGGCGCCCGCCGCCGCCGGCGCGGCCCGCCGCCGCCGCCACCGCGGCCCGCCGCCGCCGCCAGCGCGGCCCGCCGCCGCCGCCACCGCGGCCCGCCGCTGCCGCCGCCCGCCGCCGCCGTCCGCCGCCGCCGCCGCCGCCGGCCGCCGCGCCGCCGCCGCACCGCCCCGGGGGGGGGGGGGGGGGGGGTCGGGCCGGGTCTGCCCGGACCCGGACCCCCCCGTTTCGAACCTGATTTGGTTTTTGGCTCATAACTTGAGCCTCGGACCTCCGAATGACGAACCGTCTGCGGCAACGCGATCCTTGGATCGAGACGGTCGTTTCGGTATATCGCACTCAAGGTTTCGGGTTACTTTGAGTTCGGCCGGGTTGGTTCGTTCTCAGAACCAACCGGGCCTTCGGAGCGGAAACGCTCATATCTCGAGCCACGAACGTCCGATTGACGCGCCGTCAGTCGTGTTGTGTTCCTCTTAGTGAATCGGATCTTTTGGCATACTCCGCCCGAGGTTTGGACGCAGGTGGAGTATGGTCGGGTTGGTTTTTCCTTAAAAACCAACCGGGCCCCGGAGACGAAAATGCCAATAACTCACAGACCGGGCGTCCGATTGACGCGCCGTCTGTTTCGTTGACTTCCTCTTGATGAGACGGAACTTTTGACATACTCCGCCCGAGTTTTGGATACAGTCGGAGTATGGCCGGGTTGGATTGTACCCGAAATCCAACCGGGCCCCTGGAACGGGAAAGCTGATATCTTTCAGACAGGACGTCCGCTTGACGAGTCGTCAGCGGCGTTGGTGGTTACGTTGAGTAACGGTCCCTTTGAGTATACCCTATGGGAGTTCGGGGTGCAGTTGAGATACGGCCGGGATTGGTTTCGCTCACGAAACCAACCGGGCCCCTGGGACGAAAAGGCTAATAACTCACAGACCGGGCGTCCGATCGACGCGCCGTCTGTTGCGTTGAGACCCCTGTGACGAGACGGACCTTTGAGACACTTCTTCGCGGGACCTTGTGATACTTGGAGTATCGACCAGTAGCTCGTGGAGCGGACCCGTGGTACTTGACAGTGGTGGTGCGCTTGGATGCAGCAGCAGACCCTTGGCGGTGGAGAGCTTAGTTGTAGCGGCGGACCCGCGATACTCTACGGAGTGTGTGCGCTTGGTTGTAGCGACAGACCTGCGACGGTGGAGACGAGCGTGCAGAGTACGGAGACCGTGTAGCCGGCTGAGACCTGACGACTGCTTGACCGACTCGACTTGGAGTGAGTCGACTAGCCCAGTGGACGGAGCGCCCGGTATTTGGCGGCAGACCCACGGCGGACGGAGCGCCTGGTAGTTGGCAGCAGACCCGCGGTACTCGACGGGAGGAGTACCTCAGTAGGCTATCTGGGTAGCGCCCGGTATTTGGCGACAGACCCTCAGCGGACGGAGCGCCCGGTAGTTGGCCGCAAACCCGCAGTACTCGACAGGAGGAGTACCTCAGCAGTCATAGGTTAGTGAGCAGTACCTCGGAGTCGTGATAGGACTACTACACACTTCAGAGACGGGGCTCTTCAGCAGTTACGGTTTCGATAATGAAAATCCTGGTTTGAGCTGAGACTTTTGACCTTTGTGTTTCCTCATGACTGAGATGGGTTACTTGATAACTTAGGTATATGTATGGGCATATACCTAAGTAGAGTTTATCTGTTGAGATCTTCTTGTGTTTATCTTTGTTGGTTTTAGTGAGACCTTGAGGGTCTCGGGGTCCCTACTGAGTATCGTTATACTCACCCCTGCACGGGCTATGCCCGCACCTCGTTGTGTTGGTTGCAGACGACGGACAGAGCTGACAGAGGCCGAGTGTTCGAGGACTGGACGGTATCTGGAGGTGGACTATACGACGAGGCGGTACCCGGAGGTGGACCACTGGGCGGGATATACTCGGAGCAGACGGCGGGACCCGAGGAGCAGAGGAGCTATATGTACCCACCCTTCAGGTGGGATTTCCAGTGGACAGCTCGGCGTAGCAGTTTTACTTTTCAGTTGCTGTTTTTCCTTTTTGAGTTGTACTTTACAGTTGGGCTTGTATTTCCGGCCCCTTTTACTTTTCAGCTCTTCTTTTTGTACTTAGTGTTTTACTTCCGCTTGTACTCTGTGGTGCTTGTTTCCTTTATAAAGGCAATGCCTTCCCAGTTATCGGGATTTTACGCCTTTGGTGCTAGTCGCCAACCCCTGGCCTATGGAAGGCGGGCTTGGGGTAGTCACGGCACGGGCCCCGAGGACGGGTCGTGACAAATTGGTATCAGAGGAGTTCGGTTCTACCGCAGAACTTATAACTCTGATGTTTCTTTCTGTGAAGCAATAGTGTTGAGAGTACCGAGTGTGGTTTTCAGTTCAGGGAGTCCAGTGTTGGTGCGGGCGGCCGACGTATCCATACACCAGGACCCTGACAACTGATTTCCGACTTTGTGCACGAAAACACTGATTGCGTGTGTGTTTTCAAAGGTTTCCCCCCTTAAAACAGCTCAAACCAGGTCAGCTCACCAGGTATAATCGTTTGATCGTGTTACGTTGTTTCTTTCAGGATGGCCCCACGACGAAAGCCAGCTAGGGTTCCGAGAATCGAACGTGACGACAGCCCACCGAGCGACGAGGCCTCGGTGCAGGGCCCTTTGTCAGCAGTGGCACCGGCGGTAGCTCTACCCGCCGAGCCCCCGATGCTTCCAGCAGCAGCCGCTGACGATGCACGTCGCCTCAGTGCACTGCATGAGTTTCAGCGCCAGCGACCGCCCAGGTTTCGCGGGGAGACGGATCCCCAGGCTGCAGAGGACTGGCTGGAGGCAGTGGTACGAGTGTTTAGGCTAGTGAGGACACCAGCAGGCCTCATGGTGATCCTCGCTGCGAGCCTACTACACGCAGCAGCAGGACGATGGTGGAGCTTGATGCTCCAGGTGCACGATGAGACATCTCTACTTTGGACGGACTTTGAGAGCCTCTTCCGCTCGGAGTTCGTCCCGGCCACCCTCCGAGCGGTGCGCATCCAAGAGCTTCTTCAGTTGCGGCAGGGCAGCATGACGGTCGCTCAGTACTCGGCGAGATTTACCGATCTCTCGCGCTACTCGACCGACATGGTACGGGACCCATTCTTCCGGGCCCGGACCTTCGAGCAGGGTTTGAGACACGAGATCAGGGCATCGCTGATCTCCCTCAGCTTACCGACTCAGACTGGAGTACTGGAGCAGGCCCTTCTGATTGAGAGCTTCCTTGCTGAGTCTTCACCAGCGCAGCGACCCACCGCAGGGCGGCACGTAGCGGAGTTTTCGGTAGCAGGTGGCCGACAGATGACTCAGGGGTCCAGACAGACCAGACCTTCAGGCAGACGACCTCAGGGCACTGGCTCAGCAGTGCAGGGCACACAGCGCGGAGTCAGTCTTTTGAGTGTAAGACAGTGCTTTGCATGCGGCGGGCAAGGCCACATGGCTCGTGACTGCCCGACCCGCCATGCGGAGGAGCAGCAGACGGTTGAGGAACCACCTAGGCAGAGGCAGAGGTTCGACCGTGGCGGTCCGCAGGGAGGAGGCGAACGAGGCAGAGGAGCTGGCCGAGCAGCAGGTGGTGGACGACGCTTTGAGGCTCTGCCACCACCACCACCAGGAGGTCCACCCCGACCACAGGGAGTAGGTGGACATGCGAGAGCACAGCTTCAGGCAGCTGAAGCTTACGATCATGGAGCTCTGGGAGCAGGTGGACAGGAGCAGAACTAGTGGATACATCATTGTACTTCTAGTTCCATGTTGATGTTGCTTTTGTGTAGCGTCTTGTATTATGAGCTACAATAATAAAAGACGCATCCTTTGTGAAGTTTTCATTCCTGTCCTCTTTTGTGATGTTACTAAGAGGTTCCAGTTGACTGTTGACTTGACCCTCACTTGTGAGACATCTACTGGAGGAGACCGGTTACCACACACTGATGCCGACAGTGTGACTCAACCCTTGGAGGCGAGAGTAACGGTTGGATCTCTTAGTAGTAGCGTCGAGGCCTTACGACGTCATCCTTGGTATGGATTAGTATCATCCATGTTAGGATTGACTGTTTTAGGCAAAGAATGTGGTTCATCCAGGGGATGAAACCAGGTTTCTCTTATCGGCAAAGAAGAAATCTTGCAGCTCTTGTGGGACCAGAGATGGTCCGGGCCACGTCGGAGGAGGTCCATGTCATCCAGGAGCGGATGAGGACAACACAGAGCCGGCAGAAGTCATACGCTGATAGGAGGCGGAGGCCACTAGAGTTCGAGGATGGTGACCACGTCTTCTTTCGGGTCTCACCTCGACGTGGTATTCGGAGATTTGGCCGAGGCAACAAGTTATCTCCGCGCTTCATCGGACCCTTTCAGGTCCTCAGCAGGGTTGGTGAGGTGGCTTATCGCCTGGCTCTACCACCTCAATTGCACCGGGTGCACGACGTCTTCCACGTGTCTCAGCTGAGGAGATGCGTGCTCGACCCGACGCACATCCTTGACGATGGGGTGACTTTTACGGAGGTCCCGGTGGAGATAGAGGATCGACAGGAGCGGGTCCTACATGGGCGATCGATTCCTCTTGTGCGCGACAGATGGCGGCACGGGAATCTCTAGGAGAGCACATGGGAGCGGGAGGCTCAGATGCGTGCTCAGTACCCTCTTTTGTTTCCCTAGTTTTTGATGTAGCTTTACGGGGACGTAAAGCCCTGAGGTGGGAGTAATGTAAAGACCCGTAAAATTCAAGGAAAATTTTTTCTTAATTTTCTTTAGAATTTTACAAGAGCGCGGTTTCATACGGCACCTGATTCCGAGGCCCGGAGTGCCCGGAATTAATTTCCGAAGTTTGGCTCGGGTACGTTCAGTGAACGAACGAGCGGGAATTCCTAACTTTTGATCCGGTGCTCGGAATTGAAATCTGAGGGCACCGATGAACTCGCAGCGCCGATATTCGCTTAATGAGACCTTTTCGGGAGTTGCGTTTGTTGCGGGTTGAAAGTTACGTTTTGGGGTTTTTCAGTTAAGTTAAATAAAATTTGTGCAAAACAAATTTTATTTTAACTTATTTTAAAAACCTACCAAAGGAGGTTAGAAGTGGGACCCACACCCACTTAACCTCCCTTGGGAGGATTAAGTGTGGTGGGGCCCACACGAACCCCTTTTTCTTTTCAAATTCCTTAACCTCTCAAAACCCCCCTCTTAATTATGTAACTCTCCCCTACTTTAACTCTTGCCAATTTATCTTTTCATTTAATTTTGTCAACTCTAGACTTAATTAGTGAATTGAATTCAACTTTGAATTTTGAAAGGTTGGCAAAGTGAGGATAAAATAAGATGTAGTCTTATTTTATTTTGGGTTGATCGTTTGTTCCCTTGGGAGCTTTTGAGAGCATTCCTCTTCATCTTCAACTCTGACGAAGAACGAAGAACGAAGAACGCTCAAACTCCGACGAAGAACGACGCCTCTCTTCTTCGTCCTCGGTGTCAACGAGAGGGAACGCCGCTTCCTCCTCGGACCATCTTCGTCGGCGTACAAGTTTCGCCAATGACGTGACTCTTCGAACGCATCCCTTCGTCATCGGATTTGACGAACGACGACCGCGACGCCCGACTTCCGCGACGCCGTCTTCCGCGGACATAGTCGAATCCTCGATCTTGTACCCAAGGTAGGGGTTTTTGTTTTCATTTTGGTTTTCTTACTCCTTTTCTTGATTGTGAATAGCAAGTCTAACGTGTGGCTTATTTATTTAAGTCTCGTTATTATTTCTTTAACGTGAGGGGGGCCGGACCGCACGAACACGGCCGAATCCCCCCTCCATCGTTCATGTTTGTTTATGCTGGTGGAAACAAGTAGCGTGGTGCCGTCGCACCACGCGGATGAACGTTCATTTATTTTGCGCAATACCGTCGCGCTTCGCCGAGGAGAGTCTTCAAGAACGCGACGCCGTCGCGCCGCGTTGGAAGGATTCATGGCACGGCGAAAGGGGCGCGGTGCCGTCGCACCGCGCCGGACGACGAACGCCGCGGCCGGTTCCGGGCCGCGGCGGGACGAGAAGACCGCGGCCGGTTCCGGGCCGCGGCGGGACGAGAAGACCGCGGCCGGTTCCGGGCCGCGGTGGAAGGAAAGACCGGCGGCCGGGCCGCCGGCGTCGGAAGTCGAAGGCGGGACCGGAATTTCCGGTCCCGTTAGTAAAAACCGGCCGGCCAGCTGGCCGGCCGGATGACTGAAAACCGGGGGAATAAATCCCCCGGACCGTTCAGCAAACCCCCCTCTTAATGAGGGGGGTGGTTCATTAAGGAGGGGGGGGGGGGCAGCAGCCCCCCCGGTTTTCCTTTTAGCGGGCCCCCTGGAAGGGGGGGGCCGTTTGTCAAAGAAATCGGCGCGGCAAAGCCGCGCCGCCATCTCAAAAGCGGGGGCAATCAAGCCCCCCGCGTGCTGCCACCCCGTGCGGCGCCCGCCGCCGCCAGCGCGGCCCGCCGCCGCCGCCACCGCGGCCCGCCGCCGTCCGCCGCCGCCGCCGCACCGCCCCGGGGGGGGGGGGGGGGGTCGGGCCGGGTCGGCCCGGACCCGGACCCCCCCGTTTCGAACCTGATTTGGTTTTGGGCTCATAACTTGAGCCTCGGACCTCCGAATGACGAACCGTCTGCGGCAACACGATCCTTGGATCGAGGCGGTCGTTTCGGTATATCGCACTCAAGGTTTCGGGTTACTTTGAGTTCGGCCGGGTTGGTTCGTTCTCAGAACCAACCGGGCCTTCGGAGCGGAAACGCTCATATCTCGAGCCACGAACGTCCGATTGACGCGCCGTCAGTCGCGTTGTGTTCCTCTTAGTGAATCGGATCTTTTGGCATACTCCGCCCGAGGTTTGGACGCAGGTGGAGTACGGTCGGGTTGGTTTTTCCTTAAAAACCAACCGGGCCCCGGAGACGAAAATGCCAATAACTCACAGACCGGGCGTCCGATTGACGCGCCGTCTGTTTCGTTGACTTCCTCTTGATGAGATGGAACTTTTGACATACTCCGCCCGAGTTTTGGATACAGTCGGAGTATGGCCGGGTTGGATTGTACCCGAAATCCAACCGGGCCCCTGGAACGGGAAAGCTGATATCTTTCAGACAGGACGTCCGCTTGACGAGCCGTCAGCGGCGTTGGTGGTTACGTTGAGTAACGGTCCCTTTGAGTATACCCTATGGGAGTTCGGGGTACAGTTGAGATACGGCCGGGATTGGTTTCGCTCACGAAACCAACCGGGCCCCTGGGACGAAAAGGCTAATAACTCACAGACCGGGCGTCCGATCGACGCGCCGTCTGTTGCGTTGAGACCCCTGTGACGAGACGGACCTTTGAGACACTTCTTCGCGGGACCTTGTGATACTTGGAGTATCGACCAGTAGCTCGTGGAGCGGACCCGTGGTACTTGACAGTGGTGGTGCGCTTGGATGCAGCAGCAGACCCTTGGCGGTGGAGAGCTTAGTTGTAGCGGCGGACCCGCGATACTCTACGGAGTGTGTGCGCTTGGTTGTAGCGACAGACCTGCGACGGTGGAGACGAGCGTGCAGAGTACGGAGACCGTGTAGCCGGCTGAGACCTGACGACTGCTTGACCGACTCGACTTGAAGTGAGTCGACTAGCCCAGTGGACGGAGCGCCCGGTATTTGGCGGCAGACCCACGGCGGACGGAGCGCCTGGTAGTTGGCAGCAGACCCGCGGTACTCGACGGGAGGAGTACCTCAGCAGGCTATCTGGGTAGCGCCCGGTATTTGGCGACAGACCCTCAGCGGACGGAGCGCCCGGTAGTTGGCCGCAAACCCGCAGTACTCGACAGGAGGAGTACCTCAGCAGTCATAGGTTAGTGAGCAGTACCTCGGAGTCGTGATAGGACTACTACACACTTCAGAGACGGGGCTCTTCAGCAGTTACGGTTTCGATAATGAAAATCCTGGTTTGAGTTGAGACTTTTGACCTTTGTGTTTCCTCATGACTGAGATGGGTTACTTGATAACTTAGGTATATGTATGGGCATATACCTAAGTAGAGTTTATCTGTTGAGATCTTCTTGTGTTTATCCTTGTTGGTTTTAGTGAGACCTTGAGGGTCTCGGGGTCCCTACTGAGTATCGTTATACTCACCCCTGCACGGGCTATGCCCGCACCTCGTTGTGTTGGTTGCAGACGACGGACAGAGCTGACAGAGGCCGAGTGTTCGAGGACTGGACGGTATCTGGAGGTGGACTAGACGACGAGGTGGTACCCGGAGGTGGACCACTGGGCGGGATATACTCGGAGCAGACGGCGGGACCCGAGGAGCAGAGGAGCTATCTGTACCCACCCTTCAGGTGGGATTTCCAGTGGACAGCTCGGCGTAGCAGTTTTACTTTTCAGTTGCTGTTTTTCCTTTTTGAGTTGTACTTTACAGTTGGGCTTGTATTTCCGGCCCCTTTTACTTTTCAGCTCTTCTTTTTGTACTTAGTGTTTTACTTCCGCTTGTACTCTGTGGTGCTTGTTTTCTTTATAAAGGCAATGCCTTCCCAGTTATCGGGATTTTACGCCTTTGGTGCTAGTCGCCAACCCCTGGCCTATGGAAGGCGGGCTTGGGGTAGTCACGGCACGGGCCCCGAGGACGGGTCGTGACAAAACCGACTCGACTTGGAGTGAGTCGACTAGCCCAGTGGACGGAGCGCCCGGTATTTGGCGGCAGACCCACGGCGGACGGAGCGCCTGGTAGTTGGCAGCAGACCCGCGGTACTCGACGGGAGGAGTACCTCAGCAGGCTATCTGGGTAGCGCCCGGTATTTGGCGACAGACCCTCAGCGGACGGAGCGCCCGGTAGTTGGCTGCAAACCCGCAGTACTCGACAGGAGGAGTACCTCAGCAGTCATAGGTTAGTGAGCAGTACCTCGGAGTCGTGATAGGACTACTACACACTTCAGAGACGGGGCTCTTCAGCAGTTACGGTTTCGATAATGAAAATCCTGGTTTGAGCTGAGACTTTTGACCTTTGTGTTTCCTCATGACTGAGATGGGTTACTTGATAAATTAGGTATATGTATGGGCATATACCTAAGTAGAGTTTATCTGTTGAGATCTTCTTGTGTTTATCCTTGTTGGTTTTAGTGAGACCTTGAGGGTCTCGGGGTCCCTACTGAGTATCGTTATACTCACCCCTGCACGGGCTATGCCCGCACCTCGTTGTGTTGGTTGCAGACGACGGACAGAGCTGACAGAGGCCGAGTGTTCGAGGACTGGACGGTATCTGGAGGTGGACTATACGACGAGGCGGTACCCGGAGGTGGACCACTGGGCGGGATATACTCGGAGCAGACGGCGGGACCCGAGGAGCAGAGGAGCTATCTGTACCCACCCTTCAGGTGGGATTTCCAGTGGAGAGCTCGGCGTAGCAGTTTTACTTTTCAGTTGCTGTTTTTCCTTTTTGAGTTGTACTTTACAGTTGGGCTTGTATTTCCGGCCCCTTTTACTTTTCAGCTCTTCTTTTTGTACTTAGTGTTTTACTTCCGCTTGTACTCTGTGGTGCTTGTTTTCTTTATAAAGGCAATGCCTTCCCAGTTATCGGGATTTTACGCCTTTGGTGCTAGTCGCCAACCCCTGGCCTATGGAAGGCGGGCTTGGGGTAGTCACGGCACGGGCCCCGAGGACGGGTCGTGATAAGAATATCTTCTAGTTTCATATAACACAATCAAAACATAGTTGTTTTTTCATACATCAATATCCACATTCGGTATTTTCTGAAATGAAACACATAAAAAAAATAAATTAATTTAAAAAAAATATTTCCAAAACTATAGGGGTGCAACAAAATATATGCTCACCCATTAATGGAATATTCATACACAAGTTGTGTATTTTCATGGATAAATGTATTTTAATGGTGTCCTTAAGGGAAATAATAGTAGGTGGAGCATAGTTGGCTTAACCTGGTATAGTTGGACCTAGTGTTGTAGTGGATATTTGTATCCTTAGAATTAGTAGGTTGAAATCTATTGTGACATTATTGTTGTGAATGTATTTACCACTTTTATTCATTTCATGTAATTTTCTGAAATCCGATTTAGTACATATGTTTTGAATTTATTATTTTTATTAGATGTATTTATCTGTCCATACAGTATGTGTGTTTTTAGATGCATGCATGTGTACATGTACATTAGGCTAAGGCCTTCTGTAACACCCTGAGATTTTATGAGAATTACCCTTTTTAATTTCTTTGATTTTTTTATTGTATTGTTCACCATGATTAGCTTGTGCTATACCCAACACTATATTAGCTTGTGGTATACACAACACTATTCTTGGCTTGTGATGCACACAATATCATGTTTTTTCTAATAAAATTAATTTTACACAACACCAAGTATAGATTTTGATCAATGTATAACTGAAAAATATTTTGTGTTTGTTATACACAAACAAAAGGAATCTCTCCCTACACCCAACAGTGACTTGGCTTGCATTACACATAAGAGAGACCTTCCTCGATAGCGTATTTTGTACGCAATACCGAGTTTCATTAAATGAGATATTATTATAATATTATTATGAACTAGATGTTATTAATAGTATTAGACGAATTTTTAATTTTATAACATTATGACTCATCTTAATCATTTTATATAAGAATTTATGAGAACAAAATCAATTTTTCGTATAAAGGAAATATTTTTCCAAAAATACTGTTTGGTCGATTCTTGATGGCACACCGACATTAAATCTAGTTTTTGACATGATTATGAGTTCAATTTGACTAAACAAACTTATTCATTATAATATTAATATAAAAATTTACTTTTTACAAATTTTTGATATTTTTCTGATAACTTTCATATTTTAATGAATAGTAAAAACACACTAAATTTTAATTAAATCAACTATTTTCATCGGGATAATTTATATGGTTAAATTAATATATTGAATGGTTTTAAAGTATAAATAGAATATATTTTCAATATTTAATATAATTTATGTCATTAACATTAATTTTACATTGAATTCAAAGGTAGAAACATTCAAATCTTTTGCAATGCTTTAAATTTTAAAACTTGTTTTCTCAACAACGAGATTAATTTTAAATTAAATATATCAACTTATGTGTTTTGAATTTGGAAAAATGGATTCCATATATGGAATCATTAGGCCCAAATTATATTAATATCCTACATTTGTTTTGGCATTATGAATAGTAACTATGGTAAATTTTATTTACCACAGTTAAAGGAAAATCAGGTAATTAATGGTAAAAATAATATTATAAAATTACTCTAACACCTGTCTTATTTTTATTGAATGATTATACATCTCTATAAAATATAATTGGGTCGAAATGGAATCTATTGGAACCCACATGGATGTGATTAAGAACATTAATTTATTTTATAAAAAGAAAGTGAAATTCATCTCACTCAAACTTTAATAAATAAAGTATATTTAATATAAGTTTATACATAATATAAATTCGATTATAAATACTCATTTTAATGATAAATTGTTTTTCATTTTTATGGTAATTTTTTGTAATTTTTAAGAAATATACAATTACTTTTATAGCTTATACATTAATGATGCAGAAATTATTGATTTAGTGAAAAATTGATAATATAGATTTTATTAAAATAATAATACCCATAAAAGTCCCAAAAACCATACAAAAACCTTTTGGTCATGTACATATTAACCATAATCATCCAATGGTAGAATTCCTGACCATTTTATGCATTATATAAGAGATTTTTACACTTATATTATTTTATTTTAAATTATGTCAAAGTTTCACCTTCTTAATTTAATAAACATAGCATTTTAAAAGTATGTTTTTTAGACGATTAATTATACTAAAAGCATTATTATAAACTCTGTTATATTTATATTCATCATGGTATTTTATTTTTAATTTTTAATTAACAAATAAGTATATTAAATAATTATACATTAATGTTGTAGTAATTATTTTATTAAGAGAAATATCAAATAAACGGTTATTAAATTATTAAAATAAATATTATATGAACTAATTAACATGCTCGAAGAATTTTATATCTGAATATGAAATTATATGAATCTATTAAATATTTTTGTTCAATTATATTGTTTGTGTGTATTTTATTTAAATTCAAATAAATGAATAATGTCAAAATTAACTCTATTGGTATTTTATAAAAATATCACATTATTAAATTATTTAAAAATCACAAAAATAATAAAAAATTGAAAATTTAAAATTATATGCTATAAATGGTTATAAAGTATCTAATTATGGGAAATTGACAACATATAAGTATCTATTTATAACAATTTAAAATTTATAATATTTTTACCACAAATAAAATTTAATAGATTAAATAAGGATAAATGAAAATGATAAGGTTTAAAATAAAAATAAAACATATCTAAATTTTATTTGTTGATGATATTTCAACACTATATCATCTTAACATTGAATTGAGTCATTTTTTGGAGGTTTTGAAGCGGGTTTTCAAATTATTATAAATTATTATTTTTGGACGTTTCCAAAAGTACCCCTATCCTCCCTTATAAAAGGGAACCTCACCCCTCTCCTCATAAAAAGATTTGGAGCCTTCAAGCTCGGCCAAGACCTCTCCATTTCTCTGCTCCACTTCTATAAAAACATACTAGAGGTCCTGTTCTTCTTCAAATACCACTTTAAGTTCCCTAAAAGGAGTTTAAGAGAAGGGGCGTCGAAGAAGAGGTAATATCCTTTACCGATTCTTTCAAACTTATTTCTTATCCTACTTACCCAATATGAGTTGTTTAATTATTATGTAATAAATAAAATATCAATTGTATAATGATATGTTATTATGAATATGAAACAACCATATTCTATCTTCTTTCCATCCTATGAAAAATTTAAATCACCACGCGTGCGAACGTACGACTTACCATCTCCATGTTGTGGTGTAATATTTTATTTCATAAATAACATAATTGTATGGGTATAAGGTTGGATGAAATAACTATATATGATTATTTTTAAAGTGATATTGATTCTGGAATCTTATACACCATACACTTCAATACAATTACACAATCATGAGAATGACATCATCACTCGTGCGTACTTAGGTCCTACCGTCTACACGATGTGATGTGACTCGTTCTACATGACCATCATTGAATAATGATTATATAAATGAATTTAATGAATAAATATGATATATATTACACTAATACCATTCTGTAAATGATGTATCTATAACCTGAAAAGAGGAATTAGAATTTATTCGACAGAGCACTCATCCGAATATAAAGCAATGAACACTAGAATAACAAGTAACTATGAAATATTACTAATAAGAAGATAAAAATATTACCATATATGATATCATAAAAATGTTTAAGATTTTTTAATAATTCAATGACATAATTTAAAACATTATACATTAGGTTTGGATACGTACAAAGCATATCGGACCTATGGTAATGGAAAATTATTCCAATCTCATTCTTATTCAAGATTGTTTATTCGTAAGTATTTACTGGGTTTATTGTCATAATCCATGTCCTTGTTTACTAAAAATTATTTCATAAAAGGTTTACTATTTTTCCATGTATGTTTAAAGTCATTTTTAACCTTTTTCGAATTTTACAACATGGTATGGAAGGAATGTTCCTTTTGTTTACGATACGAGGTACTTTTTTACTTTTCCATAAAATAGTACCAAGAGAATGTTTTTTTAAATTATATGGCATGAATGGATTTTTGCGGTATCATATTGCCTAATTTCCATGAAGCGTATTCTACAAGATTTCATGATTATTTTAAAAAAAGAATCATTTATTTTATAATTGCATGGAATTTTGAGAAAATAAAATTATTTTGAAGAATAAATTATATTTTCCTTAAGAATTCATTTTAAGAGTTTTATCAAGACTATTTTCCATCCAATATTAAATTATTTAATATGGTCATGTTTCAAGTATAATGTCTAAATTATTTTCATGGTAAGATTTTGTTTATGATGAAATGATATCCATTTTTTATATGTATTTTTTTATGATGGGATGATGTTTATGAAAACCATTTTATTATTTGGGTTATGAGGAATGATTTATGTTTATGTTGTGGCACACGTAAGAATTATTTCATTATGAGATGGGTGGGACCTATATGTCCCTCCAATGCATTGGGTAACGATTTGTATCTCATGATATAGACATAGCTGTAATGACATGTAAATCATGTAGAGTAATACAATGCTGGAACGACAGGTAAACCTGATTTAGTAATGGACATTTTTCACTACGATGGTCTTGGCAGCAATGCCTTGGCTACTATAGAAATCATATCATGTGATTAATGGTTTTCCTAAATTACTTGTTTTATTCCCAAGATATTTTATCATGATTGATATTCTGTTATGATCTATGCCTTACGTACTACCAAGATTAATATCACTGCTCCAAATTTTTATGTTTTATGTTCATTTTTTTATGTTCAAAAGTTTATGGATTGTTTATAAGTTCTTATGTTTACCCTTACAGAGAATTTGAGCTCACCCTTTTTATGTTCTCTTTTACCCAGGATATAAAGAATTTTTTATAATAAGAAAACAATAGGGGATGATCTTTATGGGAGATGTTGAAAATATTTCACCATGAATAGAATATTATGTTCCCAGTTTCCAAAGACACTAAAATAACAAGGTCATTGGGTGTCTATTTGTGTCATGTATTTAGTTTTCTTCAAATGTAATGTAATGTCCATGTGCGTCAAGTTTGGGACTCTACTATTGGTATCAGAGCAAGGATTTAGTTAATCTTTGGAAACTAGGATATGAAAACATTAGTGAGATCCCTTGAGATATTTCTAAGGTATGTCTAGGGATGTCCCTAAGGATAAGTATAAGTATAGGTTATAGTCCAAGAATTATGGTAATGATCATATAATTAAACCTAAGATGTTAGATATTGAAGTTACTCCCCATTTATTATGTTATTTTCCAAGCATGATTTTTGCCTCTCACACAATTGTATTTTGGTTTTAGACAATGGCTGGAACCCAAAGGATCTGTGTTGATCAATGTAATGGACAATGCAATGATTGTCCTCCTAAAGAAACCAATGTGATGGGAGATGGAGTGAAAAACCTTAATGTTATTGTTACACAATCTATGAATCATTCTGGACATCCAAATGAGCAAAGAAGGGAACAATATTCTATTGAGTCATTCATGAGTCAATGTCCACCTTCTTTCAATGGTTATTCTGATCAAATTATTGTTGAACAATGGATCAGTACCATTGAAAATATATTATCCATATTTCTCTTTTCAGAACATGAAAAATTCATTCTGGATGTTTACCATTTTGAAGGTGAAGCAGACCAGTGGTGGACTCTAATTAAGAATACAAGGTCCCAAGTTGAAATTGAATCCATTGAATGGGACGAGTTCAGGAACATGTTTTTCAATAAGTACTTCTCTCTTATTCTTCAAACTGTGATAGAAAATGATTTCCTTTAGCTTATGCAAAAGGATTATGAATCAGTTGGTATATAAAATGTGAATTTTACAAGGCATGCAAGGTATGCATCTGGATTTATCATCCAATATGAATGTAAAGATAATTAATTCTTCAATGGCTTAAAAGAAAGTCTTTGAAGGGCATTAGCTATAAGAGACTTTAGTAGATATGATGAAATTGTGTATTGTGCTATCAAGGTAGAATTGGATGTTTGTGTTACATATCCGTCTCATGGGTTTGACAAGAAACGAAAGATTGAGTTCAAGGAAAAATCTCAGAACACTGGTGAAAGGAAGATGATTTTTTCTTTATGCTCAATGTGTGGAAAGAAGAATGGTGGAGATTTTCTAAAAGGTAGTAAAAAATGTTTCATGTGTGGAAAAGAAGGTCATCAAGAAGTTTAGTGTCGATGTAATGGGAACAAGGTTTCTAATGACGTGAATAGAGAAAAGACTATAGAGAACGCTCCACCAAAACTTCAATGATTCATGTGCAAGGGAATTGGTGCATTATAATAATCAATTCCCTAATCCAGGGGTTAATAAGGATCAATGTGAGGAACCTATTAAGGAAAATGACAATGGGAAGTCTCATGCGATCACTATTTGTGATGTTGAGTTTGAAAATAATGTTGTGCAATAATTAAGTGTTTTGGTAATGGTAAATGAAAATAGTATCATGGAATCTCATTTATAGTATAATAGAATATTAGAATATCTTTGAATTGGATAATTATTGTTTTCAATAATTATATGGTTCAAGTAATCATGAAAACTGATTGAAATATTTTTTGAAAGTAGATGATATATGCATAATGAAGGGATAAGGAGAAAATAATATTTTAGATAGTATTAATGATCTCATGGCTGATATAAGGACAAAGGGATATCATGGTTTGAGTATATAGAATTTTTGTGATTTTGGTATGTGTAAAGAGTTAACTTTTGACAGCAATCATGTTTTCACTAAGGTTCTATGGTAACTCATGTTTCAAAAGAATATATGATTTAGGTAATCACACATTTGGAATATTACCAATAAGATATATCGTATGATATGTGGGGGATAAATGATTGTATTCACATGCTCGATAGATGACATTTATAGTAATCGTTTTCCTTATTCTATGAGATTGGACAGAAGTATTTTCGAAAATCCTAAAGGTTTGAATAGATTATGTTGGGCATCAGATATTATTGTTTAATGCTAAAACTTTTTTCTAGAATGTTTTAATAGTATAGTTCTAGAAAAAGGACAACCCGTAGTACGGGAGACAACCTATCGCGTTGGACAGGGATTCAGCAATTGAACCCACATTCTAAGTGCGACCGGCCTTTACTGCCTACCACCGGCCTACAGGATGTCCCGGGTTAGTAGAAACTAGTTTTATTTTATTAAACGTTGTGATAGATGAAGTATAAGTCTATTTTTGGAACCATATACGATTAATCTCACCATAGATTGACTTATGTATATTTAATAACTTTTTCTAACCTTATGTTTGAGACAGATGGAATGACCTATCATTCAATCGCATGATCTAGTAATACTTCAAGAATGAAAAATCCAACTTCATTTCATTAAATAATAGATGAAGTGGAAATTGTTCATGGAATGACCAACAATGATAATACACTGAAATCAAGTAAGTATTTCTACTTATGTAAAAATTCATCAACTTTAGGGAAATGATCTTGAAACCCAAAAATGTCGTCCAAGTACTCTCATATCTGATGAATCATACGGTTCCTTAGATCATCAAAAATTTATGGCTTTGTGATTGTTGGATTTTTATAGCCATGTTCTCTACCACTATTTATCAGAACATGATTGTTAGATTTATCTTCCATATCCTTCTTTTAACCTATGATATCTTATGTGGAATCCCAATGATGAGTTACATTGGGTATCTGTTATGTTTCTAAATATCCTCTTTAAAATGATGTTTTAGTATTCCTTTTTATGATGTGGGTTTCTATGAACGAATCATTCAAGTAGAAAAAAATTTATAACCCCGACGAATGTCGATGGAGAAATTAATTTTAAGGGGGTAGAATGTAACTTCCCGAGATTTTATGATAATAATTATTTGTAAATTATTTGATGTCATTTGTTTTACGCATCAAAATGTTTATCTTAAGCTATACGCAACACCGTATTAGCTTGTAGTATATGCAACACTATTCTTGGCTTGTGATGCCCAGAATTTCACGTTCTTTTGAATAAAACTAATTTTACTAAACACCACGTATAGATTTTGATCAATTTGTAACCGAAATATATTTTTAGTATGTTATACGCAACACCAAAGTAAGTTTTCCCTACACGCTACCTTGACTTGTCTTGCATTACACGCAAGAGCGACCTTCCTCGATAGCATGTGTTATACGCAATACTGAGTTTCACTAAATGAGATATTATTATAAGATTATTATTAACTAGACATTATGAATAGTATTAATGGAATTTTGAATAATTTAACATTATAATTCTCCTTAATCATTTTCTAGAAAAATTTATTAGAAAAAATTCAATTTTTCGTATAAAGAAAATATTTTTCCAAAAATACAGTTTTGTCTCCTTTTAAAGGAACACACAAATTAAATCTAGTTTTGAAATGTTTATGGGTTCAATTTGACAAAATAAACCTATTCATTACAAATAGTATATAATAATTTAATTTGTATAAATTTTTGATATTTTTCTGATTACTTTCGTATTTTAATGAATAGTAAAAACACCTAATTTTTAAATAAAAACAACTTTTTTCATTGAGATAATTTATAGGGTAAAATTATAATATTGAATGGATTAAAAGTATAAATAGAATATATTTCTACCATTTAATATAATTTATGTAATTAGTATTAATTTTACATTGAATTCATAGGTAGAAACATTTCAATCTTTTGCAATGTTTTATCTTTTAAAACACATTTTCTCAACAATGAGATTAATTTTAAATTAAATACCGCAACTTCGGTGTTTTGATTTTGGAAAAATAGAATCCATATTTGGAATCAGTAGGTATAAATTATTTTAATATCCTACATTTTATTTTTGGGCATTATGAATAGTAAATACGGTAAATTTTATTAACCACAGTTAAAGGTAAATCAGGTAAATAAGGGTAAAAAATATATTATAAAATTACCCTAACAAATATCTTAATATAATTGGATGATTATATTTCTCTCTAAACCATAATTGGGTTGAAATGGAATCAATTGTATCCCACTTGGATGTGATTAAGAACAATAATTTATATTATTTAATGAAAGTGAAATATGTCTCACTCAAACATTAATAATTAATGTATTTTTAATATAAGGTTATACAGAATATAAATTCTATTATATATAATAATTTTAAAGATAAAATGTTTTTATATATAATGGAAATATTATTTTTATTTTTTTGAAATATACAATTACATTAATTGATTATACATAAATGATGCAGAAAATATTTATTTGATGAAAAATCAATAATATAGTTTTTATCAATCTAATAATACCCTTAAAAGGCCCAACAACCTGACCAAAACATATTGGTCGTGTACATATAATCCATAATAATCCAAAAGTTGAATATTTGTCCATTTTGATCCTTATAAAAGTGATTATGACACTTATAATATTTTATTTTAAATGATGGAAAAGTTGTCACCTTCATAATTTAATAAAAATAACATTTTAAAAGTTGGGTGTTTTAGAAGATAAATTCGACTAAAATTAATCTTATGAAATATATTAGATTTATATTCAGCATAGTATTTTATTTTTAATTTTATGCAACAAATATGTATATTAAATAATTATCCGAAAATGTTGTAGTAATTATTTTATTAAGAAAAATATCAAATAAATTGTTTTAAAAATATTAAAATAAATATTATATAAACTAATAAACATGATACACGAAGTTTCAAGATGCATATGACATGTTAGGAACCTATTAATCATTTTGGTTTGAATATATTATTTGTGAGTATATTTTTTAAATTCAAATAAATGAATAGTGTCAAAATTTACACTGTTGGTATTTTATAAAAATAAAATATTATTAAATTATTTAAAAATAACTAAAATATTTAGAATTAAAAAATAAAAAATTTTATGGTCTATAATTTAATAAAGTATCCAATTATGGGAAATTTAAAAAATATAAGTATGTATTTATAATTATTTAAAATTTAGAATATTTTCACCATTAATAAACATTAATTGATTAAATATGGATAAATCAAAATGATAAGTTTTAAAATAAACATAAAACATGTATAAATTTTATTGGTTGATGAGATTTAAACTCTATATAATATCATCTTAGAATTGAGTCGTTTTTTGATGTTTTTAAGTGTGTTATGAATTTATTATAAATTAATATTTTTTGAGGTTTCCAAAAGTGCCCCTCTCCTTCCTTATAAAAGGGAACCTCCTCCGTCTCCTCTTCACAACATTTGGATCCTTCATGCATGGAAAAACACTATCTATTTCTCTTCTCAATTTCCCTATAAACCTACTAGAGGACCTCATCTTCTTCAAAGACCAACTTTAGTTCCCTAAGAGGAGGTTAAGAGGAGGCGCATCGAAGAAGAGGTAATATCCTTTACTGATTATTTCAAATGTATTTATTCTCCTCCTTCCTCTATATGAGTTGATTAATTATTAAGTAATAACTCAATTATAACATGTATACTGATATGTTATTATGAACATGAAACAACTATATTCTATCTTATATCCATTCTATGAAAAAATGAAATCACCGCGCATGCGTACATATGACTTATCTTCTCCACGATGTGGTGTAATATTTTATTTTATCACTAACATACATGTATGGTTATAAGGATGGAAAAATAACTATATATGATTATTGTAAAGTGATATTTATTCGGAAATATTATACATCATACACTTCAATATAATTCCAAAATCATGGGAAGGATGTCATCGCTCGTGCGTATGTACGACCTACCGTCTCCACGATGTGATGTGACTCATTATGCATGGTATTCATTGAATAATGATTATATAAATGAATTGAATGAATAAATATTATATATATTACACTAATACCATTCTGTAAATGATGTATCTATAACCTAAAAATTGGAACAAGAATTTATTTGACAAAACACGCATAAGAACATAAAGTAATAAACACCCAAATTACTAGTAGCAATGAAATATTACAAAGAATAATATATGAATATGACCATATATGATATCATAATAATAAATATGATTATAAAATAAGTCAATTAAATTAATTAAATCATTATACAGGTGGTTTGGATACGTAAAAATCATATCAGACCTAAGGTAAAGGATAATTATTCAAATCTCATTCTTGTCTGAGATTGTTTATTCTTAAGTATTTACTAGGGTTATATTTATCATCCATGTCCATGTTTTCTAAAAATGTTTTCATAAAAGGTTTACTATTATTCCATGTATATTTATAGTAATTTTTTTACCTTTTTTTACTTTTACCACATGGTATGGAAGGAATCTTTTATTTATTTACCATACGAGGTACTTTTTGACTTTTCCAGAAAAAGTACGAAGAGAATGATTTTTTATCTTATACAACATGAATGGATTTTTACGGTTTCATAATGCCTTATTTCCATGAAGCTTCCTCTATAATATTTCATTATTTTTTTCATAAAAAATCATTTATTTTATAATTTCGTGACATTTTGTGAATAGAAAATCATTTTTTAGAAGAAAGGATAATTTCCTCAAGAATTCATTTTAAGTGTTTTATCAAGACTATTTTCCATATAAGATTAAATTCTTTAATATGGTCATGTTTCAAGTATAATTTCTATATTATTTACATGGGTTTATTTTTTTTATGATGAAATGATATCCATTTTTTTATATGGATTATGTTATGATGGGATGATGTTTAAGAAACCCATTTTCTTCTTTGGGTTATGATGAATGATTTATGTTTATTTTGTTGAACACATAATAATTAATTCATTATGAGATGGTTGGGACCTATATCTCCCTCCAATTCATTGGGAAATGATATGTATCTAATGAGAATGAATTGGCTAGAACGAGAAGTGAATCGAGTTCATTAATATAGTGCTGGAACGGTAAGTAAAACCAGTTCTGTAATGGACTTTGTCCACTATGATGGTCATGGCAGCAATGCCTTGGCTACTGTTGAAATCATATCATGTTCTTAATGGTTTTACACAACTTCATATTTTATTCACATGCCATTTTATCATTATTAATGTTCCTTTATGATCTGTGCCTTAAGTACTGCCAAGATGTATGTCATTGCTGATGATTTTGATGTTTTATGTTCATGTTTTTACGTTCAAATGTTTATGGATTGTTATTATGTTCTACATGATTACCCTTACTGAGAATTTTAGATCCCCCTTTATATTTTTTCATTTCCCCAAGATATAATGAAATTTTTAAGTAATAAAAAAAGGGGAAGATATTTATGTGAGATGTTGAAGATCTTTCATCTTTATTAGAATATTATGTTCTGAGTTTCCAAAGACACTAAACTAACATGACCTTTGGGTGTCTCTTTGTGTCATGTATTTAGTTTCCCTCAAAAGTAATTTAATGTCCATGTACGTCAAGTTTGGGTCTCTACAGCTACCATGTTTTAGATTTACCTACTCTTCCGTTTTTTATATACACTATCCAATTAGAGGTGGGATTGAGGTATCAAATTAAACATATCGCTGACTGAAGAAGCCCTGGTGGGTCAGGTCATGAAAAAAAAATTATCTCATACACAACCATCCATTTCAGGTTTATTACACCAGGACCATATTTTTTAGAGCATGAATCCACTTGTTTATATCAAGAGTGAAATTTCATTTCTTGGAAACCACATATTCAATAATTTTCCAAAATTTCAGGATGTTATATAGAAAATAGATTTAACCCTTAGGGTTTCACAGAAGGTTTCCCATCATAATTTCAAAAATAACAAGAAAATTTGAAAAAAAGTAATCGTTCCGCTAATACCAATTGATCACATTTGAACTACACTCTAAGGTCTGAAATCTAAAACACACCCTTTAAATATTTTATTTGATGAAAAATAAAAATAAAAAAGATAAATATATATTTAGTTTACATCCATTCCATAAAATATGGATCACATATCATGAATATCTAATTTTATTGAACTATAGTTTTAGTATATTTGAGTACAAGCTATAAAATATACATAATTAAAATACATATAAACATTTCTATATAATTTAAAAAAAAATCATTCCCTTCTATAATCCTCATATGTTATACTCATCTTCATGACATGTGGACTGGGAACATGAGTAAGGGACGAGAAAAATTGAAAAGTAAGGGAGAACTTATCAACATGTCGTCACTAGTAAGATCATAAGAATATGGGAAAACACGAGATTAATAAAACTATTTAATTAAAAATAACATGGATCCAAATGTGTAATTAATAAGTCTTCATAGAAAGACATAAAATCCCAAACTAATAAATGTTTACCCAAGAAAAAATGTTTGAGATAATTGAAATGAGCCCTAGAGAATTATAATATGCATATGACATAGAAATTTGGAATTTCATTAAAACATAGAATTATAATGACAAAATTCAAAAAAATAAGAATACGTAATCATCAAATTGTTAGAATATCCCAGAATAATCACATATAATGTTATGTTAATTTCCATAAAGGCCCTCCCATTATGTTGTGTTGAAATCAAAATGTGACCATGCTTTATTATCTAATGTGATATAAAAACATAATACAATGACCCAAACTTAAAACATTACATAATTGTCAATTAAATGAATAATTTAAATTGCTAATATTTTCAGGTAAATATTTTTAGAGAATTAGGACATAACATTTACATATCAACATGAAAATTACACGTATACACTACTACTCAGTAGCCATTGTTTTCGTAAAATAAAAACTATTAAATTGATAAATATAATGTTCCAAGTTTTAAACAACATGACTTTTACTTTATCTCATCATTGACCCAATTCATCTTTATTTCCTATGGAAAACATTTAAAAAACATTGGATGAGAATAAAAAATTCAATAAGTGTTACAAAATAAGGAATGAAAACATTATACAGTCAATAAATACCAATCAATGAAACCATACATTTTAGTCATAATATACCTCATGAAATCATAAGATTTATGAATAACACATACAAATCATAAATCATAATGGTAAATTATGGAATCTATAACATATTATGTTGTTACATTCAAATCTACATTTGGAGTTACATTTATAATAACCATTACAGTATATTCAATAAATCTCTTTGGAGAAACATTCACATTAACCTCTGTCACGTTACCCAATGCATTGGAGAGCTATCTCAGGCTAACCCACCGTAGATTTATCACAGAACCACCCATATACGTAAACACATCCCAGTAACCAAAACACAATAATAACACATAACACAAAAATCAATGAAATACATCACTTCCACATTCCAATCACATTATATCAAATCAAGATATTGAAATAAACAATGGTTCATCAAACCATTTTCAAAACCATTTAAAACATTTATTAAAGAGATTTTTGAATCAACGTGTCCCATGCTACATTGAAACATTTTAATGAAATTTACACATTAAAACAATCATGTCCATATAAATGAATCCACAAAATAATTTTTACAACATTGACATTAATGTGAATTATTTAGAAGAATAAATCTTTAAATCATTAAAGATGTAATTTTAGTTAAAGAGTTTTTTAAAAGATGAGAGAGGTGTGAATACAAATAATTGATGAATAACATCAATAAAATCTTATAATATCATGAGAATAAAGATATTTGTTATATAATACATCAAAGGGCTGTATGTAAACCATATAAAAGTGAATTTGTGTATTACAATTAATAAGTTTCCTTGGAATGTTAATTTTGACAATGTCCTTTGTAATGTTAATATACTAAGATTAAGGTAACATATATGACATAATTATGTTTGAAAAATAATAATACACCCAATATAAGTGGTTATTAAGTCTAAAAACAATAGAGTACATTCACACATATTCATATAATTACATAATAAAGAAGTATAAGTTCAACCCAATGAATTATAAATCGGTTAAGAAGTTATCTTACAGAAATTCGATGGCCTAACGACGTCACATTAAAATTAAGAAAAATAGTTGATGAGAGGTAAAAGTTTATATAGTCACATGGACACAAAATATATAGAAATAAGGATATATAATAACATATCATGGAATAATAATGTGTAAATTAAGAGACATAACATAAATAATGTCTTCTAAAAAGAGGAGGGTGGAAGATTACCTCACCGATTTGGTATCTTACAAAACATACACCTCATGAATGAAGGATCATAAGATGAAGTTGTAAATAAAAATAAATTATATTATATTACAAAATGAATACAATAATGGGTATTACATACACCACATAAAAGGAAATGGAGGCATATATAGTATGAATATTAGGGAAATAAAAAGGGAGATAAAAACCCATTACCACGTTGTAATCATTCGAGTCGTATCATCAAAAGTTAATAACCACCAAATTAATCATATAATACCATTAATATAAAGATAATAAAGATAATATATATCATATTTCAGTAAAAAATACACCACATGAAATAAATAAGTGGTGAATAATGGAAATCTCACTGAATTAAAAGTGAGATAAAAAACCCCATACCTTGTGTCCGACTTGACCCATTCGTTATTGAATATCCTAAATATTAAGATAAAGATATTTTATAATTGAATAAGAATCTTCTTCAAGTTTAATATTCCTTTTATATCATCTATGACAATTTTATAGACATTACTCAGTCATTTATGTTAATGATGGTTGTTTTTTCGATATTTGGTACTTGAGTCAAAAATGAACTTCTTATTATTACAAGTTGTTCTTGTCGTAAATATTCCACTATATCTAGAATGATATTCATGAATTTGATATCATATATTTAATATATATAATATATATTTATGTAATTATAATATTACATAAAATTTGGAGATATGAAATGAAATGCATCATTCAGTGAGATGGTAAGCTGTACGTACGCATGATCACTACTTTCATTTATATTTCATATTTAATGGAATGAATATATAATAATAGAAAGGTATATTATAATTACAATGTAATATCATATCATATATATGTTACATAATTTCATTAATTCTATCCTTTATATGTTCCATATATGTTATGAACGAATCATATCACCTTGAGTGGACTGTAGTCCGCAGTTTCTCAAATGAAATTATCGTATTTACAATTATTAGAAAGAATAAAGATATGTTTCTAAAGAAGAATTACATAAGAATAGATAAATAATAAACAAAATATATATCATATACAAATACAGTTCTATTATAATGTCCACCATGATAGGCAGTAGGTAATAATTGAACAATCATCATTTCGTGAGGTAGTAGTTCACCTTCTTTAGAAATAGTATCTTATTTAACCATTAGATGGAGGTGTGTGTATGTTTAGTTCTAATAAATCACATAAAAAAACCTAGTGTTTTTATGATACTATTTTTGTTATAAAATAATGAAATAAAAAGTGTTTATGGTGTTGGAGAAGTAAAATAATAAAAAAGAACTTAAGAGAAGATGTTACCTTTGAATTGGGTATTTCCCTTTGGTTTGAACCAAAATATTTAATTGAATATCCTTATGCCTAGGGGAAGGCTTATATGATAAGTACATGTATGTAGGGAGATTAATTGGTAAGAGGTTGTATGAGCCAAGGGTATTGAGAAAGGTGAATAATGGGTTAGAATTGAGAGATTTTGATAAGGGGGAGGAGAGGCTATTTAGGATTGTGGAATAATTTTATTTTCTTATATAATTATTTTCTGTTTATAAAGGTAAAAAATTTATTAAAGTCAAATATAAGATCACTCATGTTCTAAATAAAATCATAAAAAATAATTGGACAGGTTTGGGATATTGTTTTAATCTCTATAATCATATTTATTTAAATCATTCATAAATGTGGTAAATACTGAATCATTATTATGTCATAAAATTATTTATTTATTTAAGGTCTAAAAATTATAAAAAAATGTCATGATGTAGGAACTATTTTTACATTTCAAATGAAAATTTATATTTTAAGAGATAACTTTTATAACCCCATGTAAGAATTGATTTACTAAAAGATATATGTTTAAGTTATTTTTGTCTTTACTATAAATTAATTAATATAAAGTGTCCTTATCAGTCCCATGTGGCTCCATGGTGTCCGAAAATCGACCCAAGGATGCCTATGTTTCGAAATGTATCAACCAAAAGGATTTGGACACATTTTAGTTTAATTTAATATTATTAAATTAATATTTTATTACCCTTATTTACCAAATTTACCCATTAACCATGGAAAATAAAATTTTTACGAAAGTAAATATTCATAATGTCTAAAAATAATAGTTACCAATTTACCCAATTTGGATCATAGAATTCAAAATATGGAATCTCTTTTTCCAAATTCAAAACACTTAAGTGTCATAAATTAATTTAAAATTAATTCCCTCTTATAAAACCAAAAGCGTGTTTTTAAGAAATAATTACTATCAAAAGACTGACACTTATTTATTTCCAATTCAAATTAAAATTTCATCCAATGACCAAAATTGGATTAAATATTTAAAACATAGTATAATTACACATTAAAACCAACTAAAGTAATTCACATGTATAAATAAATTATATCAAAAGGAATATTTGAATTAAAATACATTATTTTTCACTATTCATTAAAAATTGAATATTATCAAGAAAAAACAAAAATTTTCCCAAAGTAAATTTTGATGTCCCGATTATATATAAAAATTTTAACTAGTCAAATATAACATATAAATGTGACCAAAACTATATTTTAATAGGGTTCTCTATCAAAAAGCGTTAAATCAACCTTTTAATGAATATTAAAGTATTAATGCATAAAATTGGATTCATTCTTATTTTAAGTCTCTAAAATTTATTAGATAAAAGTAAATACATTTAAGAAACATATTTAATCATAATATGGTTATTTTTGTTCATTCCAGACAATACAATGACTATTTGTTAACTGCCATTTAAAATAATTGTATTTTATTAATATTTTTTTGTATAACTCTATGTGGTGTGCAACAAAATATTTCAATGAAACCTGTTGTTGCATAACAGGAATGCCAGCAAACATAGAATCCACTTTAAGGATAAATTAATATTTAATTCACAAATCATCATAAATATAAAAAAGTTATATTCTTTCTTTACTTGGGATGTTACTTCCATCCCCCTTTTGGGAAATCCATCTTGGAAATTTTAAAATTGGGCATGGAAACTACATTGAAAGTCCCACATCAGAAAAAGACTCAATAAAAATATCACACTAAAGGAAAGAAATAGAAATAAAAAGGTCACCTAATACATCCCATACCTGGATTCCATGTATAAGAACATGGATATGGAAGAGAAGAAACCAACAAGGTTTGATGGAGAGTGGTAGAAAACATGATTATAAGAAATTTTACTGCCATAAAATCACAAACATGTGATTGATTAAACGGACTTTGATTCCATAGAATGAAAATTAAATGGACATAGTTTTTGATTTAGGATACGTTTTATAATGTTGAGGAATTTATTTAATAGCTTGAATAAGAACATAAGGTAACATACTTACTTTTCATGTAAACATTCATCCATTACCTGATTTCAACCACAAACTCATCTTTTATCCAAACGATGGGTATTAAAAGTGAATTGGTCACATTAAAAGCACTAGAATCAACTTCTGGATTATTATATAAAATAAAAAAGATGAACTATATATTTTTCTTATCTTTAGACATCAACAAAAACCAAAACGTTTAGTACAATGCTAGAAAATTTCCAAAAAAGGACAATACTTTAAATTAAGAAAAACTACTCTTAATCCTTAAATTTTCTCAAACACTACACAAAGTTAAAAAGAGACCATTCAATGAAAAAATATCTATAAAATTAATCAAATTAATCCAAAATATGATTGAAACAAAAATATCATAGGGATTTAATCACATAGTATGCCATGATATATCATAACATTTATCTCCAAATAACATTTGTTAATCTAAAATTATGAAACTGAAAATTAATTAACCTAATCACATATTCTCCATGATATGTTAATAATTTCCATAAATAAACCAAATTTTCATATATCCACAACATAAACATAGATTCTTCAAAAATAAAATTTCAGCCATTACTCCACAATTGAGATCCCATATAAATCTATTTCACTTACGCATATAATGTATCCAAAAGAGAAAACATCTTCTAAAATAACCTTTATCAATTAATCACCAAATCATTAGTCTTTATTAAGGATATCCATTTCATAAAAAATAAGTTCCGAAATTCAACATATTCTTTATCATTTAAATCATTTAACTTAAAAAAATAAGTCAAAATAACAGGGGATTTCACATAATACTTTGGTAGGCGATGCACCCTTGTCTTCTTTTGGTTGTGGGTTAAATTCTTGTGGATTTTCTAGATGTGATGGCTTTTCACCCATCTCATGGGTTGTCCTTTTTATAAAAATCAAAAAAAAAACGTAACATTTTTTAACCTCAAAGGTTATATTATACCATTCATGTTTATATGAATACATTAGTACCACCACATGTAAATTCATGAAGCCTTATATATATTTTCATTTTTTATTTTTTCACCTATATATGATGAAACAAAATAATTCCTAATAGAAAGAAGAACACACCTTCATCATGGTGCCCATATAATTTTATTGGCATACTGTTCACATAGGTAAAAGTTGCATGCATTGCAACAATGATTTAGAGATCTTTCAAAATAATTTGCTTCCTCATCCAAATACACCTTTTATAACTTGGGTTATATGGATGTTTTCATACAAACAGTTTCAGATAATAATCATGTATGGCATATAATTTCAAAACTTTTGAAAAACATGATTTTTATAAAATATTCGGACCGAGTTAGAGATGAAACATTCAATCAGTGGTCCTTTTAAAATACCATAATATGTTCTTAGAGACTATATTGTAAAATCCAATATAAATAAGTTGCACAGAGGTCTCATTATTCCACACCTTTTTCAAAATCATTATATACTTCAAAATCCTCTAATAATGTAAAATATTTAAAAATGCCTTGATAATATTTAACATTCTTGAAAATATGAGAATATAGAGAAAATAGGATTTGATTAAATACTACCCATGATCTATGATGATATCGAGGTATAGTAGAGGTGTTTTATATCTTAAAAACTGTTTACAATTGAGTTATATGATGGATAGAGTTTCACAATCATTTAAACATGAAATTGAAATAATTATTTCAAGCATATCATTAGGAAGAGATAGAAATGTTGTTTGAGATCCTCATCATTCCATTTGTAACTGACATTCCTTGATCTGAAAAATTTATAAAACAATGATTTAATTGAAACAAAGGACATTGGTACTAACCTTATGTTTAACTAAAACTCATAATCCATAAAGTTGTCTAAATCGAACACTAATAACAATTATGAGGACCCAGCCTTAAAACATTACATATACTTGAATTAAATGAATAATTCACATTGAGGATATTTTGAGGTTTAGAGTTTTAGAGAATTAGGCCCTAACAATTATATATCAACTAGAAAAATACATGTAGAAAGTACTACTCAGTATCCATTTTTAATCAAATAAAAACTCTTAAAAAGAAACATGTCTAGTTCCATGTTTTAGATAGAAAGACTTTTCCTTGATCCCATCCTTGACCCTGTTCATCTTCATGCCCTGCAGAAAAAATTTCCAAAGCATGGAATGAGCATAAAAAGCCTAGTATGGGTTATAAAATAATGAATGAAAACAGTATCCCATAAATAAATTCAATTCAATGAAACCATACTTTTCAATAATAACATATCTCAGGAAATCACATGAATTATGAATAACACATAGAAATCATAAATCAAAAAGGTAACTTGTTGCATCCATAACATACATAAATTGTATCTTTCAAATCTACGTAGGGTGTTACATTTGAAAACCCCATCATAGTATATTACCCTAATCTATTAGGAGTAACATTCATGTTTACATCCATCACGTTACCCAATTCTTTGGAGAGCTATCTCGGGCACACCCGCCCAAGGTTTATCACAGAACCACACATATAGGTAAACAGAGCCCAATAACCATAACATAATCAAAGCACGACACACAAGAATAAATTAAAGATATCATTTCCACATTCCAATCACAATATATCAAACCCAGATATTGAAATAAACAATTCTTTATCAAACCATTTTCAAAACCATTTAAATCCTTTAATAAAGAGATTTGTGATTCAAGTGTCCCCCTCCACATTGAAACTTTTGAAATTAATTGAAATAATAAAATAATAATTTACATATAAATAAATACTTAAAACCATTCTTAAAAAATGTACATTAATGTGAAATATTTAAAATAATAAATATTTAATACATTTAAAACGATATTTTATTTAAATATTTTTTAACAAGATGAGAGGATCGTGAATACAAATAATTGAGTAATAACATCAATAAAAGAATATAAAATCATATGAATAGAGAGATTCATGTTATAATAGGTCAAAGGGAAGTATATACACCATATAAAATTGAATTGGTGTATAATAATAAATAAGTTTAAATGGAATGTATATTGAGAGAAAGTCCCTTGAAAAGATCATATCCATAGATTAAGGACAAATAAATTACATAATTATGGGTGAAAAATTCGAATACACCAAATATAAGTGGATAAATAGTGTAAAACATTAATAGAACATTCACACATATTCATAGCATGACATAATCAAGAAGTATAAGTTTAACCCAATGAATTAAAAGTTTGTTACAATGTTCTCTTACTGAAATTTGACAGCCTAACGACATCACATTAATATTAAAAAAATGAGTTGATGAGAGTGAAACGGTTTTATAATCACTTGGAAACAAAATGTACTGCAATAAAGATATAGTATAACAAATTACGACATAATAATGTGTAAATTAAAAGACATAACATAAATGAAATCTCCTAAAAAGAGGAGGGTGAATGATTCCCTCACCGATTTGGTATCTTACGAACCATACACCACATGAAAGAAGTATCATACGATGAAGAAGTAAATACCAATAAATTAAATTATATTACAAAATGAATAAAATCATGGGAATTACTTACACCACACAAACGAAAATATAGTAAAATATAGAATGAATCTGATCAGAATAAAAAGTGATATTAAAAACGAGTACGATGGTGTAATCAATCGATTCATAAGACCAAAAGTTAATCACCAACAAATGAATCACAATATTACCATGAATATAAAGGGAATCATTTTATTATATATCCAATGGTAGTACACAACACTCCGCATGTCAGAACCCGGGTTTTGTGCCTGTAAGACTTTGAAATTTTCTTGATGTTATTCCTAAGAAGGAAATTCAGACGCCGTGTGATTCCGAGACCTAGTGTGGCTGGAATTTATTTTTAAGTGCGTTCAAAATGGACACACCAAATAAAAATAATAACTCTTAAATGGTTGCTCGGATAGGAAAACAGAGGGCACTATTGAGTCGAGAGCGTGTCGTTTACCCTAGGAGGGGTGTAACTTTCATTGGCGCGATCCTTCTGTGAAAAAGGCCACCTGGGGAATTTTCATTATTTAGAGGCCTCAAGCGTGAACATTAAAACTTCTAAATGGAGACACGGATTAAAATTCTAAAACTTCCATTGCGCTCAGAACATGGATTTTATCCTAGAGGCGGATTAACCTAGACCCCACTGATAGTTCGTGTATGAGGCCTACTGGCAGTGGTTTCAGTGTTTTTATACATAAAAACATCAACCTACACCCTTCTTCCTACCCTCAATTTCTCCATATATAAATCTCTCTCAACTAACAAGAAACCACCATCATGCTCATCCTCATCTCTAGCAAGTATGTGGCAGCTACGACAGACTGTTCATGAAGTTAGGGGCTATGCCTAGGGAGGTTGCCTCGTGTATTTTCATTTTTTATTCTCACAACCTCATAAAATGAAATTAATTACGTATAAATTATGTCCAATTTTTGATCAAGGGCCATTGGTGCATAGGATTTTATCTGAGCTATCCAACTCTCTTCTCGGATCGAAAATCCGAGTCCCGGGGCACCCGAGGTGGTCCTAGGATGTTTTCTGGAAAAATTCATTTTTTCTGGTTGCTCCAGGGGTTTCTGGTGGCCGACACGGTGGGATTTAGGTGTTTTGTGATGGAGTCGCATCAGAGGCCTCCCAGGCAGCAGTGTCAGGCTCCTAGGTGGCGCTATGGGCTCCCAAGCGGCACGACGGGCGTCTACAGAAGAGGTCGCCTGTGTGGGGTGCGACGTGGGTCGCAGCACGCGGCCCCGATCGGGGGACCAGGACCCGCCGAAGGGTGGTCTCCGCGTGGGAGAGCTACCAGCAGTGAGGTCTATTCGGCGTGGTGGACCGCAGGTCAGCAGCCCGGCCGCGCGAAAGACCTGCGGGTCGGTGCTGCGGGTTGTCCTTCCCAAAGGGGATTTCCCCCTAACCCCCTCCCCCCGGGGCTTCGAACACCCTTAACTTCCTCTACAGTTTTCTGTTTAGCGAGTCGTGTTTGGAAGTGAAATCCTAGGCTCGAGACAAATATTTTTATAATATATGGGATTTTTAAATTCCTAAGACGGGGGATCGGTTGCGCAACATGGTCGTTAAGTACCTCGACATGTTTCTTATTTTAGATGGCGCGAACACATCCAGATTCCATTTAAGGCCCCATCTGTGGAGTTTTAACCCTGGATTCGAGACAATGAGTACTAGGGTGGTTTCAGGAATTGAATCCGGAGTTGAGGTGTGGGCCCCATGGGCCGTCATTTAAGCTATGAGCATTGTTTTGAGACATTTTCATCAAACATTCATTCAAGGAAAGTAAGTAGTCTATCTCGCCTGTTTTTCTGTGAGGATTACAACGGTTTATTATGTTTGGGTGGGCAGAGCCTCTTTCAATATCTAATTAAATGTGGAAACATGAAAGGGCATATGTCGGAGGTTCCTTTGAAGCATTCTGAACCAACGCACGGTCATGATGTTAGTGACACCCAGTGATGGAACGGGTAGTGCAGAGTTATCAGACCAGTTCTGGGTTTACCGTCTAGCAGGGCTGGGCAGTGGGTTACCCACCGACATATTAGGGTTTACCCTCCAGCGAGGTTGGGCAGTGGGTCACCCATTGACTTCTAGGGTATACCCTCCACAGTTCTGGGCAGTTGGTCACCTGATGAACTTTTATGGTTTACCCTCCAACGGGGCTAGGTAGTGTGTTACCTGTTGACCTTTAGGGTTTACCCTCTAGAAGGGCTGGGCAGTGGGTTACCCGACGACCTTCTAGGGTTTACCCTCCAGTTGGGCTGGGCAGTGAGTTACCTGACGACTTCTTTCACACTCAGCCCCTTTCGATGAGTCTAGTCAGTGGATTTTCTCCATGATTACCAGAGCGGGACTTTTGGTGGTACGGTTTAGCGATGAGGTAGCTTTGACATGCGGGACTATTGGGCATCAGTGATGGCTACCCTTAGAACTGTTGGCGACTTATCCTATGATGAGCTTGGAGATAGAGATATCCTTATGCACTCTTTAGGGTTTCTTGTTGAGAATATATATATATACACCCTACTTTTGTTCCCACTCCTAGGGTTCAGATACTCTCCTTCTATGAGGGCGAAGCCATGCGGGGAACGCCACACGCTTTCTGTGTCTAGATCCTCTTGGATGGGATTAGTCTACTTCCGTTCTTTTGTTGGGTTGAGCTTCACTCTCTCTTTTGTACTCTTAACCCGTTCTTTGTTCAATCTACTTCTCAATGTTTTAGTACCTCCTTGTTTTCTCTCTCGAGGTTTCAGGTCATCCTAATGAGTATCTTTATACTCACCCCTTCATGGGATTTTCCCGCACTTGGTTTTCCCTTGCAGATGATGAAGAGGTCAATTGAGACTACATAGGAGTGTAGAGGACCTCAGAGCTTGGGCTACAATTAGTGATCGTAGTAGGACTGTTAGGTGTGAGAATCAACGGATGTTTACTTTTGTTTACCTATTTCCAGGTTGTGGCACCTTTTGGGATAGGCACATTTTTCTTCGCTTTTCTTTTCACTATCGTGTCAGTACATTTCATCATAGTACTTTTTTTTTCTATTTAGAGGATGATGAATGGCTGTGGTTGGGTTATAGTTGTTTTTACTTTTGTTTTATTTTCACTCTTCACTTATGCATTGTGTTGGTTGTGTGTGTATACAGGTATATAGGCAAAGGTCTCCCCGAGATTGTTACGCCTTCGGTGCTTGTCGCCTGCCCCTGACCTATGGAGGCGGGATTGGGGTAGTTGAGGCTCAAGACCGGTAGGGTCGGGTTGTGACAAAGTGGTATCAATGGTGGTTCGTTCCTTATGGCATTGTTTGGATGTCCTTAAAAATGAATTGGTTGGGATTTAGGGCAATAGGGTTGATGTGTCTCAAGAGCATCTCTCAGGTCAGGGAGTCCAGTGATGGTACGGGTGGCTGACAGATCCATTCACCAGGACCCTGATAACCCAATTTTCCACTTGGCATGCTGAGATAATTGTTACAAGGAACATTGGAGCATGCATCTGGTAGAATTGAGTCTTTGAATATCCTTTTTGAGTCATCTCCCCTTTGTGATTACTGTTACATATATATTCTAATCTGATCACGGTAATCCTTGATAATTTTCTAGATGCCCCCACAATACAAGCTAGCTGGATTACCCTCTCTAGTTCATGATGACGACCTGGAGAGCGACGAGGTGTCAGTTTAGGGACTCTCACATGATCCCTCTCCACCTAGTGCTTCAGCAGTATCCCCTCCACCTGGAGAGTGGTAGTTAGTACTGGAAGCACATGCCGAGGTTGAGAATAGGTTGAGTGCACTCCGCGACATCCAGCATCAGCGGCCGTAGAAGTTCCACGGGGACCCGGATCCCCAGGAAGCAGAAGACAGGCTAGAGTCTGTGGACGGACTCTTCAGGCTGGTACAGACACCAATGGACCATATTATAGCTCTAAAATCTAGCCTTTTTTTCTTAGAATAGCCAAGTGTTGGTGGCGGTTAGTTACGCAGACCCACAATGAGTCGTCTCCCTTGTGGGATAGCTTCTAGAAGCTCTTTTGGGAGGATTACTCTACCTATTGTGCATGTTCCATTCCGATTCAGTAGCTTCTGTAGCAGATGATGGGGGGATGACCATGGCTCATTACTCGTCCTGGTTTACCGATCAGACACACTACTCGTAGGATATAATCTGCGATATTTACTTCCAGGCATGGAAGATTGAGTAGGGTCTTCACCGGGAGATCCATGCTAGTGTAGTAGCCATGTGCATCCCTACTTATGCCAGGGTGCTAGAGTGGGCACTCGTGATAGAGAGATTCTTGGATGAGGGATGCCAGATGGTAGAGCCTAGTAGTGGCCACATTTGAGCAAAGCCTTTGGTAGTTGGTAGGTGGTAGAGCCTTAGTTGAGGAGACCCTTCTATGACCAGAAATAGGGGTTGGGTTGTACACTGCAGTGGAGCCATAGAGTACCACAACATTCAGGGGAGAGTTGGTGATTTTCAGGTGATGGACGGAGTCACCTAGTACGGGACTACCCGACCAGGCGTACCGAGTAGCCCTGGCAGGCAGTGGGCGCACCGTAGCGGTGGAGGCAGCGTCGTGACCTAGTATCTCCCAGGAAAGAATAGGGTGGTCCTCAAATAGGCGGTGCAGGCAGAGCAGAAGGACTTCAAGGTCCAGGATGGTGTTTCGATGTCCTTCCACTGCCATCACCGGGCGGCCCACAGCAGGCTCAGGGAGCTGGCGGTAGGGACTGTAGGAAGCTTCATGCTATGGGATTTTGTGACCCTCAACCACACAAGATTGTCCGAGGCATGCTTTTTATTTACTCTACGCTTTATTTGGAAATATTTAACACAAGCTCCAGCCACTCCTTTATATCACTTCTTCTGTTACGAGAGTTAGAGCTTCCAGTATAGGTGTTGACACCTACACTTAGCCTCGAGGTTCCTACAGGAAGTGCCTCGTTGGTGACCTTCATCTGTAGAAATTGTGAAATATCGTTCAGAGGAGAGAGTTTCATGTAGTACATACTCGTCATCATGATGTAACCTTACGGCATCATCCTAAGTATGGAATGACATCCTATGTTTCACGTCCAAATCTATTGTCGTCACAGACGAGTCAGTTGCGTGTTTTAGGATGGGATGTGGTTCACTATCCTTGGTGAATGAGTCCTCATGGCAGAGCAGATGGGTACTCTGAGCAGGACACTGCAATATGTTTCTCACTAGTTGGAAAGCATGGCTCTTAGAGCATTAGAATCTATAGTCACCTAGATCCCTACTGTTGTAGAGGACTACATGGGTGTCTTTCTCGAGGATGTCCTGGGAATACCTCTGAGGTGAGAGATGGAGTTCTGCATTGACATGCAACCGTGGACTACCCCGATATCATGTGTGGCTTATCAGATGGCACCTATAGAGCTCAAGAAGATACGTATTCAGCTAGACGACCTTCGTGAAAAGAGATTCATCAGGCCCAGTGTGTCCCCCTAGGTAGCTCCGTCTTTGTTTGGGAAAAATGCATATGGGAGTCTGTGGCTTTGTGTGGATTATCATTGTCTGAAACAGGCCACAATAAAGAAAAAGTACCCTCTGATAGGGATCAACATCCTCTTCGACCAGTTGAGAGGTGTGAAGTAGTTCTCCAAGATTGATCTTCGATCCAGCTACCACCAGTTGCGGGTTCGTGAGGATAACATCCCATAGATGTCTTTCCGTTGTCGATATGAGCATTACGAGTTTTGGTGATGCCCTTTTTCATGATGAATTCCCCTACCATTTTCCTGGATTTGATTAACCAGATCATCAAAGCGTACATGGACCGGTTTGTAGTTGTGTTTATTGATTACATAATCATCTACTCTATGAGTGAAGAGGATCATAAAGAGGATTTGAGGATGGTCATTGACTTACTCCGGGAGAACCAGCTGTATAAGAAGCTCTCAAACTGTCATTTCTAGATTCATGAGGTTTACATTATGGGGCATGTCATTACGGAGCATGGATTGGCCGTAGATCCCACAATGATAGAGGAAGTTCTCTCTTGGGAGCCACCCAAGAATGCGTTAGAGGTGCAGAGCTTCCTTGGTTTGGAAGGGTACTACAGGTGGTTTGGGGAAGATTTTTCTAGGATTTCTTCCCCTTTGACCGCATTGACACGCAAAGGATGACCATTCACCTGGACTGATCAGTGCCAGAAGGCCTTCGAGGTGTGGAGACATAGGTTTACTAGTGCTCTAGTGTTGAGGCTGCTAAAGGATTGCGTTGAGTTCGTGGTGTACTGCGACACTTCCTGAGTTGTGCTCGGGTGCGTGCTGATGCAGTAGTGGGAAGTTATTGCATATGGGTCGAGGAAGTTGAGGCCCCATGAGCAGAATTATGCGACTCATGATTTGGAACTAGAAGTAGTGGTCTTTGCCTTAAGGTTATGGAGACACTACCTTCTGGGTGAGCATTTTGTGGTCTACTCATACCACCAGAACCTCATGTACATCTTCACTGAGATGTGATTTGAATATGAGGTAAAGGTGCTGGCTAGAGTTTCTGCAAAACTATGATTTCGAGATATTCTACACTCCAGGGAAGGGAAACATAGTATCATATTCCCTTAGAAGGAAGTCCCATGATCGTTTAGTGTGGGAAGATTTAGAGCAGTTGGATTCCCTATGGCTGACCTTGGTGGAGCAGGAGGGTACGGATTTTCTGCAGTCGATGGTGTTGAATCCATCCCTCCTTGAGCGTGTGAGAGAGTCACAGTTGGGGGATGTAGACAATGAGGTACTGCGTGATCAGATATACACGGGTGATGCCCCTAATGGGTATTTTAAATGAGGGAATCACAAGATCCTGTTCCTGGGGTGAGCTGTAGTACCAGTGGAGATGCAGGAGGAGGTGATGTGGGAGTTCCACACATCTCTTATGGTTGTACATCCTAGTGTGGGGAAAATATACAGAGACCTTTAGAAGAGTTTTTGGGGGTCTAGCATGAAGCGGAGCGTGGCTAATATTGTTTCTCGGTGTCTTACTAGTTAGAAGGTGAAGGCAGAGAATCAGGTTTCGACAGGGTTGTTGCAGCCCCTTGATATCCCGGAGTGGATGTGGGATGTCATACCTATGGACTTCCTCATAGGTATTCCACACATAGAGAAGGGCCCTGATTCCATTTGGGTGATAGTGGACTGACTCCCGAAGTTGGCACACTTCCTTGGCATTAGGGAACAGAGCTCGGTGGAGTGTCCAGGGAAGCTCTATCTTCGAGAGATTGTCTGCCTTCATGGAGTACCCTCGACGATCGTCTCCGACTGCGAATCACAGTTTACATCGTGTTTGTGTCAAGGCCTTCATGAGGCTTTCAGGACATGTATTTGGATGAGTTCAGATTTTCACCCCCAGATGGATGGGAAAACCAAGCGCACTATCCAGGTGTTTGAGGATATGCTAAGGGCTTGCATTTTAGACTTTGGTCTGAGCTGGGAGGATCACCTTCCATTAGTGAAGTTTGTGTATGACAATAGTTACCACTATAATATTGGCATGGCACCTTTTTATGCCTTTTATGGGAGACCCTGCAGGTCACTGTTGTGCTAGACGGTGGTTGGGGTGACCTCCCTCAAGGGCCCATAGTTGGTTTAGGTGAAGACGGAGAAGGTGCTGGTCATTTGTGAGTGAATGAGGATGGCTCGGAGTAGAACGAACTAGTACGAAGATCATCGTTGTAGACCTTTAGAGTTTGAGTAGGGGGATCGTGTCTTTGTGAGGGTCTCCCTGCAGTGTGGAACACAGAGGTTCGATCGGGGATGCAAGAAATCCCTGAGGTTCATTGGGCCCTTTAAGATCGTGCACAGGGTTGGTGAGGTGACCTACCATCTTGCTCTACCCACATAGCTAGAGATGGTGCATGACGTCTTCTGCGTGTCGTAGCTAAGGAAATACGTGCATGACCCCACACATGTTATCTACTGGGGAGAGCTGGACATCAAGGATGGATCCACCTTTTCGGTGAACTCGGTGGTGATTAGGGAATGGTAGGAGTAGATACGGCATGGATGGACCATCCCTTTGGTTCATGTACCATGGAAACACGGGAGGGTGCAGGAGAGTACCTGGGAACGGGAGAGCCAGATGCGGGCTCAATATCCTGAGTAGTTTTTTTAGTTTTATTTTTTTGTGGTTGAAAAACATAAAGTAGGTAATGATGTAAGAACCTGGGTTTGGAGCCTGCAAGACTATGAAATTATCTTGATGTTATTCCAGAGCAGGGTGTTCAGACGACGTGTGATTCTGAGCCCCTGTGTGGTCAAAATTTATTTTTAAATGAGTTCACACTATAAATTCCAAATAAATAGAATAAATCCTAAATGGTTTATCATATTAGAAAACCGATGGAACCATTGAGTCCATAGCGTGTTGTTTACCCTAGGAGGGGTGTACCTTTTTCAGGCGCGACCTTTCTATGGAAAACGCCACCAGGGGTGTTTTCTTAATTTAGCGTCCTCAGGCGTGAACATTACAACTTCAAAAAGAAGGATCGGATTAAAATTCTGAATATTCTATTGCGGACGGAACATGGATTTTACACTATAGGCGGCTTAACCCCGACCCCGTCGAATGTTCGGGTACAGGTCATGCTAGCGGGGGTTTAAGTGTTTTTCTACTTCAACACATCCACCCCACCCTTATTCTTCCCCTTAATTTCTCCCTAGAAAAATTTCTCTCAACTTAGGAGAAACCTCCCTCATGCTCATCCTCTCTGGCAATGCGGTGGCGGCTCCGACAGACTATTCGTGAAGCTACGGGCTACGTCCTGCGAGGTAGGCTCGTGTATTTTCATTTTTTTAATTCATAAAACCTCTTCAAATGCAATTAATCGAGTCAAAATTCTGTCCAGTCATCGATCTAAGACCATATATCCATTTTATTAGATTTGAGGTTTCCAACTATCTTCTTGGATTGAAAATCTGAGTCTCGGGTGCATGGGGTGGCCCTAGGAATCTTTCCGGCTAATTTTTTTTTTCGGTGGATCATGGGGTTTCTGGAGGCCGGGGTGGCAGGCTTCAGGCGGTCCGGGAAAGAGGCTTTGGCGGGCTCCCAAGTAGCGTGGAAGGCTCCCAGGTGGCACGTTGGGGGTCCAAAGCAGAGGTCACGGGTGCAGGGTGTGACTAGGGTCACGGAACGCGACCTCGAGCGGGGGATCGAGACCTGCTGAAGGCAGGTCTCTGCGCGGAAAAACAACCGACAATGAGGGCCGGTTGGCACAGTGGACCATGGTTCAGTGCTTGAGTCGCGCGAAAGACCCACAATATAGTGGTATGGGCCGGGCCGACTGGCGCGGGCCATCCCCGACATGGTGGAACGGCTGGACCGGGCCGGTCCCGCCCAACGGGGATCCCCCCTTGTCTTCCGACACCCGTAACATCCACTACGGGTGTCTGTTATGCATACCGTCTATGGAAGTACAATCCTCAGATCAAGAAAAAAAATTTTATATTGTCTTACAGATTTTTAAATTATTGAGACAGGGGCTTGGTGGCGCGACACTCTAATTAAATTCCTCGTCGGGTTTCTTCTTTCGGATGGCGCGAACACATCCGAAGTCCGTTCAAGGCGCCGTCAGTGGTGTTGTGACCCTGGATTCAAGATGATGTAGACCAAGGTTGTTTTAGGTGTTAAATACAGTGTTGATATGTGGGCCCCACATTCCTTCTTTTACGCTGTGAGAAGCATTTTGAGACTTTTTGATCAGACATCAGTTCGGGGCGAGTACGTAGTCTATCTCACCAGTTTTTCGCGAGGATTATAATGGTGTAATCTGTCTGGGTCTGCAGAGCCTATTTAGAGATCTCATTAAATGTGGAAACATGAAACAGCATTTTTCAGAGGTTCCTTTGACGCATTCTGAACAAATGCAGGGTCGCGATGTTGGTGACACCCAGTGATGGCACGAGCAGTGCAGAGTTATCAGACCAGTTCCGGGTTTACCCTCCAGAAGGGCTGAGCAGTGGGTTACCCACCGGAGTATCCGATTTTACCCTCCAGTGAGGCTGGGTAGTGGGTTACCCATTTAATTTTAGGGTTTACCCTCCAACAGGGCTAGACAGTGGGTCACCCGATGACCTTTTAGGGTTTACCCTCTAGCGGAGCAAGGTAGTGTGTTACCCGTTGACATTTAGGGTTTACCCTCCATCAAGGATGGAAAGTGGGTCACCTATGGACCTTATGGGGTTTACAATCTACTTGGGTTGGGTAGTGGTTTACCTGAAAAATTATTCCAGACTCATCCGCTTTTGATGAGGCTAGTCAGTGGCTTTTCTCTGTGATTACTAGAGCATGAGTATTGGTGGTACAGTTTAGCGATGAGGCAGCTTTGACGTGCGGGACTATTGGGAATCAGTGATGGATACCATTAGAACTGTTGTAAACTTATCCTAGGCTGCGCTTGGAGATGGAGATCCCCTTACGCACTCATTCAGGTTTCTTTTTGAGCATATATATATACACCCTACTTTTGTTCCCACTCCTTGGGTTCAGATACTCTTCTTATAGGAGGGGCGAAGGCATGTGGGGTATGCCACATGCTTTCCATGTCTAGCTCCTCTTGGTTGAGACAAGTCGAATTTCCTTCTTTTTTTTGGATTGAGCTACACTATCTCTATTGTACTCTTATCCTATTCTTTGTTCTATCTACTGCTCACCATTTTAGTACCTCCTTTGTTTCTCCCTCGAGCTTTCGGGGCATCCTACTGAGTATCTTTAAACTCACCCCTGCTTGGTTTTTTTCCACTTTTTGTGTACCCTTGCAGATGACAAACATGTCGATCAAGACTATGGAGGAGCGTAGAGGACACAGGATCTTAGGCTGCGATCAGTGTTTATAGTATGAATTTCAGGTGTGAGACCCACCAGCTGTTTAATTTTGTTTACCTATTGCTGTGTTGTGGCACCTTTCAGGTTGGGTGCATGTTTTTTCCTTTTTCTATTCAGTATCTTGTCAGTAATTTTCAGTAATTTACTTTATATTCTATTTAGAGGTTGATGGATGAATGTGGTTGGGTTACAGTTGTTTGTCCTTTGGTTTTCTTTTTTACTCGGCACTTCTGCATTGTGTGGGTTGTGTGTGTGTACAGGTACATAGGAAAAGACCTCCTCGAGATTGTTGTGCCATCAGTGCTTGTCACCAGCCCCTGGCCTATGAAGGTGGGCTTGGGGTAGTTATGGCTTGAGATAGGTACACTACTGAAAAAACAGGTATTTGCGATGGGCGATTTGCGACGGGATCCCATCACAAATGGCCTTTGGCAACGGGGCCCATCGCAAATCGCCCGTTGCAGAAAACGTCGTCGCAACAATAACTATTTGCGACGGGCCCGTCGCTAGTGCTAGTAGTTGCAACGGGGATACTTCCTGTCACAAATCTTACTCCGTATTTTTTGTAAAATACTGTTTTTTAGAAAAATATAAAAAATTATTATTAAATTATTTTAATGAATATAATAATAATAATATTTGTGACGTGCATAGTATCTCGTCGAAAATACTATAAAAAAATAAAAAAATATATTATTAATAAATTATTTTAATTAATATAATAAAAATCCAATTATAATTCAAAAATAAAAAATAATAAAATATTAATAAATGATTTTAATTAATATAATAATAGAATTATAATTCAAAAATAAAAATAATAAATTATTAATAAATTATTTTAATTAATATAATAATAATAGAATTATAATTCAAAAATAAAAAATAATAGAATATTAATAAATGATTTAATTAATATAATAATATTATAATTATAATTCATAAATAAAAAATATTAATAAGTTATTTTAATTAATATAAAAATAATATAATTATTTTACATTTAAATATTAAAATAATTCAAATATTAAAAAAATATAATTAAATTATAATATATTAAAATTTTAATATATATATATATAATTTAATATTATAAAATATAAATAATATTATTATTAATATTAATATTGTTATTTCAAAATATAATATTATTAATATTTTATAATGAGATATAAACTACGAATAGAAAAAAAAATTCATATTTGATTTTACAAACATTATAACATAAAAACAAACTCTAATCTGAAGGAGGGGGGAGGGGGGGATCTGTAGATGCCAGTGGAGGAAACTCCATCCCTAAAGCATGAGTGAGTCAGCGCATGTACTCCATCTGCTCCTGGTGATTCTGCTGCCACCGACTCATCTGCTCCTCGTACAGCTGCTGCTGGCGTCGACGGTCCTCCTCATGCTGCTGCTGCTGCTGACACATCTGCTCCTGCTCCTGTCGGAGACTCTCTATCAGTGCAGTCTGAGATCGCAACTGATCCTCATACTGTGTAGTAGAATAAGATGCACAAGCTCCTCTCGAGCTGGACGCCGACATCCCAGCACTGCCATAATAATCTCCGGGAGTCAGTCGAGAGCTAATAACAACTACCCGACCCTTCTCGAAGGCATACTGGGTGGCCTGCATCCATGTCGTCTCATCAAACTGACGGCCAGTGGTCTGATCTGATGACGCGGCCTGACTCTCAGGCCGGGTCTGTGACGCTGCGGCCTCATATGACTCTTGTAGTTGCAATTTAAAATTAAAATTGTGAATATATTATATGAAGTTAATTTTTAAAATTGAAAACAAATAATACTGACCACGATGTGATGCTGACGATCACCTCTGAGCTCCCCAGTAGCAGGATCACTGTACATCCTCTGATATATGTCGTACTCTGTAATATCGTGGATCTCGACAGCCTATAAGAATAAAAAATAAACTGTTAATATTTATAGTTATATAAAATATTTATAAATAATGTACGTACCAGATGATGACTATGAGTACTGAAAGAACGACTCCAAGCTCGATTAGTCACCTCCTGTCTCCCTCGATTCTGCCTCCCCACCAATGACCTCCTCTGAAAGGCACCACTCAACCAGTACACACATAATCCATCCCATATATGGGATGAAATGTACTCTGGTCGGTGTGCTCTACATGAATCGTCAAAATCTGACACTCCTGCTTTCTTCATGGCAGATTTTCTTAAATTGTGCAAAAACTGACGAAGGAGATCACGCATGGCCACATCCCATGCCTTGTGGATGGCGTCACACATGGTATCCTCGATCGGATACCATAAACCCTACAAATAAATCAAAATATCAAGTTAGAAATGATATAATTTTCAAAATAAAAATTATTTATTTACGTACGTACCAACCAATGGCCAAACATGGCCTGCTGCACATCAATGGGAATCTGCTCCCATGTGGTCCACGACTGAGAGAAATAGTTGCGTAAAATAGCGCTGCCCTGTCCGACTGCTATATGCGGAAAACTGTAAAAATAATAAACATTTATTATGTGAATAGATTAATGAAATCTTAGTCAAATCCACAGATTATCACATAGGTGATCAGACCTCCGTGTGCGTGGATCAAACCCAAGACGTGGACGTCGCTCGGGGACGGGATCAGGAATCATCAATCGTGCAAGACCACGCCCCCTCCGCGTACTCCCTGGAGAGCCTGCAGGGTGAGGGTCATCTGCCAGCAACTCATCCGCATCGAAAGGCAAGTCAGCATCCGACAACTCACGAAATGTGTCTTCGTCCATCTGAAACAGAAAATGTTATTGTTGTTAGCAAATAATTGATAATTACTATTATATATACATATATACATATTATGATTGTATATAAATATCATGGAATTCTATCAGTGTTCATCTTCATCATCATCTTCATATATGTCAATGTCATCTTCATATTCCTCCTCAACATCATCGATATCCATTCGAGTTACAGTTTCTTCATCTCTTACCATTTCAAATTCATATGTGACATCATTAACATCATCGTCATCACCGACTCTTAAATTTGTGGTGTCGTCATCTATACTCATGTCTCTTTGTAAAAAAGATTCATTTTGAGTAATCTATTGAAAAACTTCAATTCTTTTCACATCAATGAAAGAACATTCACTTTGACTAAACTGATTGTCTCGAATTTTGATTTTTATTACACTCCACCAATCAGTCAAGTATCTTGATGTAGAACAGTACATTGTGTAATAAACATGATGTGCCTATTGAGCCAATAAGAATGGTTCTTTTACTGCGAGAACACTTTTACATTTAATAGCGATGATTCCATGAGTCGGATGAACACGCACGCCTCTCTCTGTATCCAACCACCGACATTTGAACATGGTTATGTAATGTTGTCCAAGATAACAGAGATCAATTATTTCTTCAAGTATGCCATAAAAATCAACTTCATTTTCTCGATGATGAGATCCTCTCAAGATAACTCCACTGTTCATTGTTTTTTTCGATTCCCCATATGCATGTGTGTGAAATTGAAATCCAATCACCACATATGCATTATAAGTTTTAACAAGTTTGGAAGGTGGGATACTCAATATACACCACCGTTTGTCAATTTTATCAGCATGTCGAGACACCTGAAAATTTGTGAAATAATTATCAATATAGTAAACTATACATTGAATGAGTTGCTAAAAGATAAAGAATTTATTTTACCAGTTTTTGAAACCACTGAGAGAAATTTTTCAGTCAACAGTTTCTTTTCTAAAATGAGATCTGTTTCCGCGAAAAGGATGATCAGCTGGAAGAAATCTGCGATGACAGTCAAAATAACAAGGTTTCTTTCCATGAATGAGCATAAATTCTTTATTCTCTCCCATACAGTATGGACATGATTTCTGACCATGTGTACTCTAGCCAGATAACATCCCATAAGACAGGAAGTCACTAATTGTCCACATCAATGCTGCTCTTAGTATGAAATTTTGTTTCGTTGCAACATCATATATACAGACACCAGTACTCCACAATAAACATAATTCATCAATCAATGGTTTCAAATAAACGTCAATATTTTTCTTCGGATTTCCTAGAATTAGTAAAGTCAAAAAGATATATGGCTCCTTCATCAACATCCATGGAGGTAAATTGTACGGAGTTAAAAAAACAAGCCAACATGAATATTGACTACCATAAGATCCGAACGGACAAAAACCATAAGTGGAAAGGCCCAGTCGAACATTTATAGCTTCTAAAGAAAAGGATGGATGCATTCTATCAAAATGTTTCCATGAATCACCATCGGCTGGATGATTCACGATTTTATCGGTTGAAATATTCTCTTTATGCCATGACATCATTGTCGCTGTATTCTTAGAAATGAATAAACGCTGAAGTCTGGATGTAAGCGGAAAATATCTCAATTGTTTTACAGGAATCAAACCAGACTTCCCATGTTGTCCTTGTTTATATCTCAGTTTCCCACATGTAAGACAACTATCCAACGACTCATTTTCCCTAGAATATAAAATGGAGTTATTTGAACATGCATGAATCTTCTGACAAGTAAGTCCGAAATTTCGAACCAGCCTCTTACTCTCATAGTAATTTGCAGGAAAAACATTTCCTTCGGGTAATAGTGTTTTAAGCAAAGAAAATATCTGGTCAAAATAGGTGTTTGACATTCCGTTATCTGATTTGATAGACATAAATTTTGAAACTGCTTCTAATTTGCTCATCTTGCAATAAGATATAATGCATCCTCAGCAGACCTCAATAACTCATAAAATTCAGATGGCGCCAACTCAGGATTTGATGCTATATTAGTCGGAGTTTTTGTATGTTGAATAGATGAACCTGCAACATCATGTACTAAATCTTGAAACCGGGATGGATCCAGAATCATGTTGGTATCACCTACTCTGGAACTGCGTTCACCGTGTTGATACCAAAAAACATATTCTGGTTGAAAACCAAAACTCAAGAGATGTCCCCCCCCCACTTTGTCAAACGTGTCAAACGTTCTTAATGCACATTTTCTACAAGGGCATTTTATTTTTCCTTCAGAAACAAATTCTGGATTTGATGCCGCAAATGATAAAAAAGTCTCCACACCCTCTACATATACTGGATTTAAACCAGAACCTTTCGAATTTCTACATTGATTTATCCATATGCGGTCACCTAATAATGATTTTTGACGACCTCATTGTTCCATATTTTTCTACAAAATATAAAAGCATTACTGGTTTTGAATAATTTTTTAGAAAAAACACTCAAGAAAAGAGTTTGAGAATGAATTGGAAAAAATGGATGGGGGTATTTATAGGTTAGATTATTTGCAACGGGTATCCCGTCGCAAATACCTTAGCCATCATTTATTACGGTCAAAAGATAAATAGTTATTTGTGACGGGACCCGTCACAAATAATAACCTACCAACATACTATTTGCGACGGGGGTATATTCCCGTCGCAAATACCTTTTACCGCCGTTGGTTATTTTTGACGGGCAATAAACACCCATCGCAAATACGTTTCCTGTAATTTGGCATGCAAAGCGCGCTAGTTATTTTGCAATGGGGAATGCTAACCCATCCTAAAAGACTACTTATTTGCGACGGGAAAATACCCCCGTCGCGAATAAATTTTTAACGGGGCTATTTGCGACGGGATTTATCCCCGTCACAAATAACCCGTCACAAATACCCATTTTTCCCGTAGTGGTATGTTCGGGTTGTGGCCCCACATTCAATATATATGTCGCGATCAATGGAAATCTCACAGAATTAAAAGAGATATAATAAACCCCTTACCTCGTGTCTGACATGACGCGTTCATTCTTTAATATCATGAACAGTAAGATAAATTTAATTTCTAGTTTATTAAGAACCTTTTCTAGGTAAATTATTCCTTTTATATCTCTTATTCCCATGTTATAAACATTATTCAATCATTTAAGTTAATAATGGTTGTTTGGTCAATATTTGGTACTTGAGTCAAAAATGAACTTCTTATAATTACATGTTTTTCATGTGGTCCAATGCCCATTATCTCCAAAATTATTTACACGATTTATATATCATATTTATCCATTTTATTTATTTATTTATAATATTACATAAAATTTTGAGGTATGAAATGAGATGCACTGCTGGTGGAGACGGTAAGTCGTACGTACGGATGAACAGTACTTTCATTTCTATTTAATATTTAATGGAATGAAAGCGTAATGAAACATTTGTGTATTATAATTCCAGTATAATATCATATGACATATTTTTTACATAATTTCATTAACTCTATCCTTTATATGTAACATGTATGTCATGAACGAATCATATCACCATGAGTCGGCGGTAGTCTGCATTTCGACAACTGAAATTATCGTATTTATACATATTAGAATGCATAAAGGTATGTTTTTAAATAATAATTAGAGAAGAATAGAGAAATCATAAACATGATATGTATCAAATACAAATATAATGCCATCCTAATGGCCACCAAGAGAGGCGGTAGGAGATAATTGAACAATTATCATTTCGGGAGGTAGTAGTTTTCCGTCCACAAAAATAGTATTTTATTTACCAAAAGATGGGGGTGTGTGTAAGTATAGATCAAATGCATATTATAATAACAACATAGTTTATTTAGTATACTAGTCATTTTATAAAATAATATGATAAAATGTGTTTATGTGGTCGGAGAAGTAAAATAATATAAAAGAACTAAATAGAAGACATTTCCTTTAAATTGGGTATCTCAATTTGGTTTTAACCCAATGTTTTAATTGAATTTCTTTATTTTAAGGGTAAGGATTCTAGGAGGAGGATAGGGATCTAAGGCGATTAATTGGGAAATTTTGGATGATCAAAGGTGCTTGATAAGTGTGAATTATGGGTTAGAAGTGAGGGATTTTTATAAGGGGGAGGAGGGGCTCTTTAGGAATGGTTAAAAATATTAATTTCTAATATAACGATAATCAGTTTCAAAAGGTCCAAAATATATTACAGTCGAATATAAGATGAATCATGTTCAAAATTAAATCATCTAATAATAATTGGACTGGTTTTTGATATTTTTTTAATCTTTATAATCTTATTTATTTATATCATCCATTAATGAGTTAAACACTACATTATTATTGTGTCATTAATTTTTTTATTTATTTGATGTGTAACAATTAGAAAAAAACATGATGTATGAAATATTTTTAGCTTTAAATTGAATATTTATAGTTTAAGATATAAATTATATAACCAAATATAAGAATGTATTTACTAAATGATATATGTTTTAGACATTTTTGTCTTTACTTTAAATTAATTAATATAAAGTGTCATTATCACTCCCAAGTGGCTCCATGGGGTCCCAAAATCGACCCAAGGATGCCCATGGTCAGAAATATATCATCCAATAAGATTACTACACATGTTAGGATAATTAAATATTATTATAAAAATATTTTGTTATTCTTATAAACTATATTTACTCTTTAAGCAAGGTAAATAAAAATTTTACTGAAGTAAATATTGATAATGTCTAAAAATAAAAGATACTGATTTACAAAATTTGGACCGCATGATTCAAAATATGGAAAACATTTTTCCAAATTCAAAAGAAATAAGTGGAATAAATTAATTTAATCTTAATTCCCGCTATCAAAACAAAAATCTTGTTTTTTTGAAATAATAACTATCAAAAGATTGACACTTATTTATGCCCAATTTCAATTTGAAATTAATTCCAATGAAAAAAATTTGATTAAATAGTAAAAAAATAATATAATTAAATTTTAAATCCATATAAAAGAAGAATATAACCTTATATATAAATTATAATAAAATGCCATTTTGAATTAAAATACTTTATTTTTCATTATTCAATAAAAAATAATTTTATCAAAAAAATTCCAAAAATTTACCCAAATAAAATTTTAATGTCCCGAATGTAAAGAAGATTTTTAATTTGTCAAATGTAATATATAAAAGTGACCAAATCTTAATTTAATGAGGTTTCTCCATCAAAAGGCGGTAAATTATCCTATTAATAAATATTAGAGTATTTATGCTTAAAATTGGACTCTTTCTTATTTTAAGTCTCTAAAATTTATTAGATAAAAGAAATAAAATTTTAGAAATATATTTAATCATAATTTGTTTAGTTTTTTTCATTCCAGCCAATACAATGGCTATGCATTAACTACCATTTAATATAATAATAATAATATATTAAAATTTTTCTATATAACTCAACTTTGTGGGAAACATATGTTTTCAAGGAAAACTTCTGATTCTTATCATTTATGACATCAAAAATAGAATCCCCTTTAAGGTAAAATTAATATTTAATTTGAAATTTTTAAAAAAATATAAAAAGTTATATTTTTTATTCACTTGGGATGTTACATCCTTCCCGCCTTTTAGGAAATGTGTCCTCCCAAATTTAATATAGTGAATGTAAACTTCATTGAATGTCCCACGTCGGAAAAAAAGTCAATAAAAATATCACTTTCAAATATAGAAAGAGAAATACAAAGTTCCCTTGAGATAGCCCATACTAGGATTCCATGTTGGAAAACATGGATATAGAATAGAAAGAAACCATCATGGTTTGATGGAGAGTGGTAGAAAAAATGATTAAGAGAATGTTAACCACTATAAACTCACCAACTTGTGATTGGTTTAACGGTCTTTGATTCCCTAGTAGGAAAAGTTAATGGACAATGTTTTTTAATATACTTTACATATTGTTGAGGAATTTATTTAAGTGCTTGAATAATAACATAAGGAAATATACCTACTTTTCATGTAAACTTTCATCCTTAACTAGATTTCTACCACAAACTCATCTTTTCTCCAAACGATGAGTATTAAATAGACTAGGTCACATTAAAAGTGCTAGAATCAACTTTTGTATTATTAGATAATCCACAAAAGACGTACAATATATTTCCCCTATCTTTAGATATAAAAAAACCACAACATTCAGTAAAATACTATATAATACCCCAAAAATAATAATACATTATAAAAAGGAAAACTACTCTTAGTATCCAAAATTTGTCAAACAATACCCAAATTTCATAAAAGACCAGTCAATGAACAAATGTCCATAAAATTATTCACTGTTATCCAAAATAATATTGAATCCAAAATCACATAAGGATTTAATCTCATAGTCGTCACAGAAAAATCTAAACATTTATCTCCAAATAAAATCAGTTACTCTTAAAGTCTCAAACTGAGAAGTAATTAACCTAATCACATACTATCCATGATAGGTTAATAATTTCCATAAATAAACCAAATCATCATATGTACACAACAAATACATAGATACTTTCAAAGTAAAATTTCAATCATTACTCCACAAATAAGATACCATAGAATTCTATTTCCCTTCAGAATATAATGTTTCTGAAAGAGCAAGCATCTTCTAAAATAATATTTATCTCTTAATCACCAAATCATTTTACTATATTAAGGACATCCATTTGATAAAACATAAGTTCCCAAAATAAACTTATGCATGAACTATAATGTCGTTTAACTTAAAAGAATATGTCATATTAACCAGGGAATTCTCATAGGACAGTGGTAGGCGATGCTCCATTATCTCCCTTTGGTTGTGGGTTCGATTCATGTGGCTTTTCTAGATGCAACGTGTTGTCTCCCATCTTAATGTTTGTCCTTTTTATAAAACTGAAAAATAAACCTAATATTTTTAAACATCAATGGTTATTTATACCTTTCTTTTTTATCATAGTACATTAAGACCTCCACATTTAAATTCATGGATACTTATATATATTTTTATTTCCTTTATTTAACCTCCATATGATAAAATAAAACAATTCCTAATAGAAAGAACAACATACCATCATCATGGTGTCCGTATGGTCTCTTCATCATCTTGTTCACATAGGTAGAATCTCTATGCATTGTAATAATGATTTAGAAATCCTTCAAAATCATTTTCTTCCTTCATCCAAAAACACCTTGTACAAACTTGGGTCAAATGGGTGTTCGTAGAAATATAATTTTAGAAAATAATCATGTATGACATATAAATTCAAAATATATGAAATAACATGATTTTTATAAATTAGTCAGACCATTTTTGAGTTGAAACATTCAATAAATGTTCCTTTTAAAATACTATAAGTATGTTATGAGAGACTATATTGTAAAAGAAAATATAAATAAGTTGTGCAAGGGTCTCCTTCTACATCACCTTTTCCAAAACAATATTATGCTTCAAAATCATGTGATAAGGTTACCTATTTAAAAATTCCATGATAATAATTAACATTCTTGAAAATATGAGAATATTGAGAAAATAATATTTGATTAAATACAACCCATTATCCATCATGATATCGAGGTATAGTGGAGGTGTTTGATATCTCAAAAAACATCTTGCATTTGAGTTGTATGATTGAAAACGTTTCACTATCATATGAACCTGGATTTGCAATAAATCTTGCAAGCATGTTAACAGGAAGAGATAGGAATATTGTTTTAGATCCTCCTCCTTCCATTTTTAACCAACATTCCTTGATCTGAAAAATTTATAAAACAAGGATTTAACTTAAATAATAGACATAGGGACTAACCTTGGGTTTAACTAAAACTCATAATCCCTAAAGTGGTCTAAATTGACCTCTAATACCAATTATGAGGTCCCGGCCTTAAAACATTACATAGTCATTAATTAAATGAATAATTGACATTGAGGATATTTTATGGATAATAGTTTTAGAGATTTAGGCCATAACTATTACATATAAACTTAAAAATTACATGTAGAAACTACTATTCAGTATCAATTTTTTTAATAAAATTAGAACTCTTAATGAGAAACATGTCTACTTCCATGTATTAGATAGCATGACTTTTCCTAGTTCCCATCCTTTAGCCTATTCAACTTTCTGTCCAAAGGAAAACATTTCAAAAACATGGGATGAACATATAAATCTCAGTAATGGTTGTAAAAATAATAATGAAAACATTAGCACATAATTAAATAAAAATAAATGAATCCATTATTTTCAATCATAACATACATAATTAAATCCTATGATTTATGAATAACACATAGAACTCATAAATCATAAATGTAACTTGTGGAATCCTTAACATACTTACATTGTAGCTTTCACATATATGTAGAGAGTTACATTTTGAATTCCCATAATAGTGTTTTTCCTAAATCTCAAAGGAGAAACATTCAAGTTTACCTTCGTCACAACACTCAATGCATTATGGAGCTATCTCGGGCTCACCCGCCCTAGGATTATCACAGAACCACTCGTATAGGTAAACAATACCCAATAACTGAAACATAATCATTACACATAACACACACATAAATGAAAGATAACATTTACACATTCCAATCACAATATATCAAATCAATATATTGTAATAAATAGTTCCTTATCAAACAATTTTCAAAACCATTTAAAACATACAATAAAGATATTTTTGAATAAAAGTGTATCATATCACTTTTAATATTTTCAAAGTAATTTTAACATTATAAAAATCATGTTCATATAAATAAATCATTAAAACCAAATTTAAAACATGGAATTATTGTTAAATATTTAGAAGACTAAATATTTAAAAACAATAAAACGATATTTTAGTTAAAGAGGTTTTAACAATATGAGAGATGCTTGAATAAAAATAACTGTGGAATAAAATAAATGAAAGCATATAATATCTTGAGAATAGAGAGATTCATGGTATAATACATCAAATGGAAGTGTATACAGCATATAAAAGTGAATTGGTGTTTAATAATAAATAAGTTTCAATGGAATGTAAGTTGAGACAAAGTCCCTCACAAAGATCACATCCATAGATTAAGGAATGTCAAGGATATAATTATCTGTGAAAAATAATAATACACCTAGTATAATTGGATATTATTTTTAAACAGTCATTGGACATTAACACATATTCATAGAATGATATAATCAAGAATTATAAGTTTAACTCAAAAAATTGAAATTGTGTTAAGATGTTCTCGTAAAAAAATTTGACAGCCAAATGACGTCACTTTAAAATTAAGAAAATGAGTTGATGAGAGAGAAAAGGTTCTATCACCACTTGGAAGCAAAATGTATAGAAATGAAGATATAGTATAACTTATCTCGATATAAGAAAGTGTAAATTAAAAGATATAACAGAAATGAGGTCTATTAAAAAGAGGAGGGAAAATGTTTCCCTCAACGATAAAGTAACTTACAAAACATACACAACACGAAAGAAAGATCATATGATAAAGATGTAAATAACAATTAATTAAAGTATATTACACAATAAATACAATAATTGGATGTACTTACATGACACAAAAGTGAATAGTGGAAAATATAGCGTTAATCTCATTGGAATGAAAAGTGGGATGAAAACCCATTACCATGTTGTAATCAATCGAGTCGTATGAACAAAAGATAATAACCACCAAATGAATCAAAAAACCATGAATATAAATAGATTCGTGATAATATATATCAAATGTCAGTAAAAAATACACCACATGAAATTAATAAGTGGAAATCAAAGGAAATATCACATAATTAAATTTGATATTAGAAATCCTTTACCTCATGTCTGACTTGACCCGTTGATTATAAATCTCTTGAATAGTAAGCTAAAGTTAATTTCTTCATGAATAAGAAACTTTATTAATTTTATTATTCCATTAATATATCTTATTACCATGTTATAAATATTCTACAATCTTTATGTTAATAAAGGTCATTTTGTCGATATATGGTACTTGAGTCAAAAATGAACTTCTTATAATTTCTAGTTGTTCATGTGGTCAAAATTACATTATCTCGAGAATTATATTCATGATTTATATATCATATATATCATATATATCCTGTATATGTATTTATTTATAATATTATATAAAATTTGGAGATTTGAAATGAAATGCACTGTTCCTGGAGATGGTAATTCATACATACGCATAAACACTACATTCATTTATATTTCATATTTAATGGAATGAAATATTAATGATACATAGTAGTATTATAATTCCCTTAGAATATTATATGATATATATTTTACATAATTTCATTAATTTCATCCTTTATAAGTTCCATGTATGTCACAAATGTATCATATTACCTTGAGGGTCGGTAGTCCGCACTTCCTCAAATGAAATTATAGTATTTACACATATTAGAAAGAATAAAGGTATTTTTATAAATATAAATTTCCAGAAGCATAGATAAAACATAGAAATAATTTATATCATATGAAAATATTTTTCCATAATAATGGAAACCATGAGATACGGTATGAAATAATTGGACAATCATCATTTCAGGAGGCAGTAGTTCGCTATCCACAGATACACTAATTTCTTTTACCATTAAATGGAGGTATTGGTATGTTTAGTTCAAATTCATCTCATAAAAACCACCTAGTATATTGAGGATACTGGTGTTGTTATAAAATAACGGAATAAAAAGATTTTATGGGGTTGGAGAAGTAAAATAAAACAATAGAACTTAATAGAATACGTTACCTTTAAATTGGGTATCTCCCTTTGGTTTGAACTAAATTGTTTAATCGAATTTCCATCTACCTTCGAGAAGTCTTCTAGGAGGAGTATAGCGAGGTTGGGAGATTAATTGGGAATAGTTTGGTCCATTAATGGTTATTAATAAGTTTGAAGAGTAGTTTATATGTGATGGATTTTTATAAGGGGATGAGGGGAACTTTAAGAATGTTTAATAATTTTATTTGTTTTATATAATGATTCTTGGTTTCTAAATGTCCAATACTTATTAATGCCAACGATAGGATTACTCAAGATCAAAATAAATTCATCCAATAATAATTTTATAGGTTTTAGATATTTATTTAATCTTTATAGTCTGAGAGATAACTTATATAACCCCATTAAGAATTGATTTACTAAAAGATAAATGGTTAAGTCATTTTGGTCTTTAATATAAATTAATTAATATAAAGTTCCATTATCACTCCCAAGTGACTCCATGATGTCCTAAAATTGACAAAAGGTTTCCCATGGTTTAAAATGTATCATCCAATAGGATTAGTACACATGTTAGGGTAATTTAATGTTATTATAATAATATTTTGTTACTCTTATTTACGAGATTTACCCTTTAACCATGGTAAATAATATTTTTACTGAAGTAAATATTCATAATGTCTAAAAATTAAAGTTACGTATTTATAGAATTTGGACCTCATGATTACAAATATGGAATCTATTTTTCCAAATTAAAAACACATAAGTTGCATAAATTAAATTAAAATTAATTTCCTCTAGTAAAACAAAAAGCGTGTTTTTTAAGAAATAATTACTATAAAAAGATTGACACTTATTGATGTCCAATTTCAAAGTGAAATTAAATACATTGACCAAATTCAGATTAAATAGTAAAAACATAATATAATTACACTTTAAACCCAATTAAAAATTTGATCTAACCATATAAATAAATTAGATTAAAAGGTAGTTTTAAATTAAAATACTGTATTTTTCACTATTCATGAAAAAATGAATTTTATAAGAAAAATACCATAAAATTACCCAAAGTAAATTTTGATGTCACAATTCTAAAGAATAATTTTATTCTGTCAAATAGAACATTTAAAAGTGACCAAAACTAGATTTAATGAGTGTTCTCCATCAAATGGCGATAAATCAAACTTTTAATGAATATTAGAGTATTTATGCTTAAAATAATATTTTTTCTTATTTTAAACTTCTAAAATTTATTGGATAAAATTAAAAACATTCATGAAACATATATAATAGTAATATGGTTTGTTTGTTCCGTTCCTTCTAATACAATAATTATTCTTTAACTACCATTTAAAATAATAATATTATACGAATATTTGTCAGTATAATGCAACATTGTTTGCAACATATGTTTTCAGTTAAACATGTTGTTGCATATTAGGTATTCCATCGAAGATAGAATCCCTATTATGCTCAAATTAATATTTGATTCACAATTTTTAATAAATATAAAAATTTCCTATTCTTTATTTACTTGGGATGGTACACATAAACAATGCATTCGAAGGATATATAGGTCCCATACCATAATCCAAAATATATTTATGTAACAAAATAAATCAATTATATATCATATCACACAGATCCAAAGGATAAAAAATGGGTTCCACCACATTTCTAAATGATATAAAATATAATGAATTCAAAAATTAGATCTGTTTATACTAATAGATAAATCATCCAAAAATGAATTTTATAAGATAATTTAGAGGGTTATTCATAATTAATAACACCATATGAGATATATCTTCTTGATAAAAAGACAAATATTGAATCAATATCCTAAAAAGATATTTAATAAATTTTATCATTATATTGTTGAATTAAAGTTACACGATAATTTTGGTAGTATGTTTCTTGAATATATCATGAATTTATTTTTAGAAAAAAACATTAAATTATATAATAAAAAGGGATCCTTGAAAATGAAAGTATTGATTTCCATGGGAATTGAGGAGTGAAATATAATAAATATGGCCATGAAATCAAAATATCTTGATGATTTTTTAGAATACATTTATTGAAATCCAAATCTAAAGAAGAGTGATAAATATTACATTGGAAAATAATTAAATATAAATTGTAATAAAACTAAAATTAATACATATTTTAATTTCCAAATATGAACCCAAAACATTTTTGGGAATGAAATAATATGGACATGAATGATAATGTTCTGTTAAACAGGATCCGAATAATTCATAACCACATTATACTTTTATGATAAAGATATTCATCATAGAAGCATATTTGAATTAAAAAATTTAAAGTCTGAAAAAATCAATGAGGAAGTACGATAAGAAATATTAAATAGTATATTATGGGTAAATTATAAGAAGTAAGTATATGAAGTGACTTTTTTTTCTATCGGAATGAAAATTCAGATAAAAAAATATATTACGTCTCTCTAAACATAGATAAAGGTGCTTTAACATTATTTACAAAAAACATAACCTTATTAATCACCTATTTCATAACCATATTTATACCTTTTACCATTTCTAATATGTAATCAAAATCATACCTTACATGTATATTATAATGTTATAGTAATTTCATTATTAGAAGTTAGTTATTTTGATTGTTTCACAAATATATTATAATAGAAAAGATCAACCCCAATCATTGATACCATGTTCCTCAATCTAGAGACTATAAAATATATTGAAATAATTTTATTTATTTATTTATGCATCCCTATTCTCATTTGATTGGATCTATGGGCAATGCCTCTGAGACCGAAAACAATGAAGATTTTTTAATACTATTTTGATATGAATGGATTATGTTATAATGAAAATTTATTTTTTCTTAATTTTATAATAATAGCAATTTAATAGATTATTCATTAATATTATATAAATTCATAAAATATAATTTCTAACCATATATATAATTCAGTGTTTAAAATATAATTATGCCACTTCATGGAGGTAGTAGTTTACCCTTGCACATAGTTGATGCTTTCATTTCGAAATAATTTGACAAATGTAGAAAATTATCTATCATTGAATAATTATAATAATTTTATAAATATAATATTTTTTCATTAATTATCAATTTTAATCCAACCATGTAAGGCGGTTACATAAAATTTAACACGTCCCTCTGAGTTATGATAATTATCATGTTATTCAAGAAGCATTTTAAATATTTGAATGCATTGGAAGGGAATAGATAATGGTTATAACAATAAAAAAATATAATTTAAATATAATATTTTTATTAACTTAAATATATTAATTTTTTTATATTAGGTTTGATGTAGGAAGTTAAATATGTTATGGTAAGGTAGGTGATACTACTCATGTTGAGGAATTGGTTCTTAATTTAATGAATTTTTTAGAAATGGTGGAATTATTGTAAATTACTATAACTATAGGATATTGAAAATATAATGGTTTTCTAAGGGAGGTTAAATGTAAATATATTCAAGGTATGTTTTAACTAGGATTGAGTTATAAAGTAAGTGAGTGTGACATCCTTTTATAGGTGATGAAACATAGAATTTTCATTGAAAATAAACATTAAATAATGGGTAAGTGTTGAATTGAATTGAGTTAGTTTTGGTAGGTGAGTAAATTTTGTTGAGAAATGTGGGTAATAATTTTCATAAAAAAACTTATTACATAATTTCTTGGTTTTATGTTATGTGATTAAAATTCAGGCCTCTTGATATTTCCGATTATTAACCATATTAAACATAATAAAAATTTCACTATATTAATATTTTTCTTGGAAATATAATATAATCCTTGTTACAAAATATGTACATGATTATTAAAAATATTAAATCATTCTAGTCCATTGAAATTTATATATATGATACCATTAAATTTTAAATAAAAAATAAAATATACAACAAGAAATTATTTTGTAGAAAAATACCATTTTATAACATAAGTGTTTTTTATTTTTTCCAAACAATTTCATGTTAAAAAACTATAAATTTATTGTAACATGGTTAGAAATAATACTAGATTCAAAATTTAAAATATATTATTTAAATTTATATATTTCATCATTATATATTATTTATCAAAACAATTCAATAAAAAATAACAATTTTATCATGGTATGTAATATTTTATTGGGATACTTATTTTTAATGTTTAAAATGAAAATATCCTTATTAACAAAATTTGATGAGTTCGGTGAAAATAAAAAACCATTTTAATTCACTAATTTTTTAGGGCAGACGAAAATATTTTTAAACATTCATAATCTATGTAGACATGTTGAGAAAAACGTATTTTTTTGAACTATAATCGATTTATTCATATTCGATGTCTAATAGTAATATTTAGATAAAAATTAAATTTCTTTTTATATATGTTCATAATATTTTCCCAAAATTTTTAATAGTAATAAATTTTTTTAAAATGAAATAATATATAAAATTTATATTTCAATGAGAAAAAGCCTTTAATAACAAAATTTTTGTACTCATAATTCATTAAAAATAAATAATTAATTAATATACAATAAAATTTTTCAATATGATTATGTTATGTAAGAACACATATATTCATTAAAAGTTAATATTCTAGGAATCAATATTTATAAAATAAATGTTACAATGACAATATAAAATATACTATTAATTAATGGATCATGTTATCCTAAAATCTACCAAAAAAACACCTCAAATATTTTGTAAAGGATTGAATGGTAAGATATATAGTGGTTGTATTAATTTGTGGGGATTCAGGTTCCATGGATCGCATAATTATTATAACGATTTAGAACTCTCACATAATCAATTTTACTATAGATTCAATTATTAATATTTGGTTTTATATTGGTGTAGGAAAACCATAGTCACGCTATCGTCTTTCGCAATAATGATAAATGAGCCATGTGGGGAATATTTATACTACTTGATTCCATTTCAATTATTAATAATTATTTATTTCCAAAAATTTATTATACAACTTATACCCTTCAATTCAATAGAGACAATATAACAATCCAATTTTAGTAAAATTAATATTTTCTTAGTAAAATGTATCATTGTTCAATATATTTTAGTGTCCCGTCTGGATATTACTATTTAACATAGTATTTTTGTAAAGAATAAAGCTTACTAAAATCATGGGGGTCATAATTATAATACTTAAGCCTCAATTTCATGACAAAAGATCTATCTAAATTAATTATTCAAAATTTATAATTAACTTGAAAACTAAATATTATTATTATAATTAATTATAAGAGATCAAAATTGAGATAATGATTAAAAACTCAGTAAAACATCATATTATTAAAAATCATCATAGAGACAAATTTATAGGCTCTATGGAACAACAATAACACCTCTAGAAATTAAATTTTGATTGGAAAGTAGCAGATGAATCATTGATTTCAAAAAAATAAATCATTATCATCAAATCAATTCATGAGCCCACATACCTTATTTTAAATATTGAATGATGGTGTATTTTCATCATCCCTAATCATCCAGAATCCACCACATGAAAAATTATCATGTTTGGAGATGAATGTACTATTCAATATTGGAAATTTCAATGGAATACAATATAGATCCAGATTAAATTAGAGAAAATGGAAAAGGGATATACGATGAAAAATAAGAGGAATCATTCCTATACAATCGATGAATAATGCACATGTGGGTCTATAAATTGAGATAGAATAATGTGGGGGAAGATAGTGGTTAGGGAAATCACCTTGCTGATTTCTATATTGGGGGAAGAATACCACTATGTATGGTTCTAATAGATATTTTGAAGGAAAGAACATTCATACCCAAAAAATCAAAAAATATCCTATTGGGTAACTTTTCAGCTATCGCTGGGTTCTCAGTGACCCTTAGGCTACTCTGTACCCACTCACAAAAAAGACGGTGAGAATCTTGGCCCTACATGACTATTGGCCAAGCCACTATGTACCTATTGTCTATTTATTGGGTAATTTTTGGTAAATTTAATAGTGTTGGAGTCTTACCAAGTACTTTTATTTTCCCCCAACAACCAAAAAACCTCCCAAGCACTCCAAAATTACCCAAACAAATCCAAAACACCTATTGGAGATTTCTAAGAAGTTGGATACCAAATTATAAACAAATTTATCAAATCAGCCATTTCTTCTGGATAAAATTTGAAATTTATTTACAAATCAATGACATTTTAATTCATGAGTCATTGCAATATTTATACCATATGTCATATCACCCTTGAGAAGTTAATGGGAACATATTTAAACATCTAATCCATTTATTGGAATATGATTTCATTATCCTTCCTTGATTATGATCCAAAATGAATGAGGTTCCACCATATATTAACCAATCCAAGATAATTTTTTTTTCCGGAAATAGACTTTCGTGATACTTAACAAATATCTTCTAAAACCTATATCATTCACCCAAGGTGTCTTCCACCTCATGAAAAACAATTATATAAAAAAAATAGATGGCACTCCTTTGGATGACTCTTTAAATATTTATATGCCTCACAAACTAACACCCCATAAAATTTTATAATCATGATACCATAACTCTGACTAGTATGATGAGATATTAAAAACCCATGTCTCATAGTATAACCATGAGACTAACAATATATCCCTATTGTGTCCTGAAATGAAAGAATATGTTATCTTGGACTCTTCATGAGCACCGAGGTACCCATAATCTGAATCACTCCTAGGTTACACAAAATTCTATCATGATCCCAATTTATAGACACATACATTACCTTATACCATATCCAAATCGCAAATCTAGTATTTAGCAATGAAAAATATTTAATATTTATCAACTTGTAAAGTGATATCCCAATAATATATCAACCATACTATGACAAACTGCATTACACCCCCATCTATTCTAACACATTATTTACCTAATCATGACCTATAAGATACTCCCCACCATAGTAATATACTCATCACCATTCCTTTAAACCGAAATATCAAATCTCCAAGATCATTCTCTTTCAAAATAAATAGAGTAATAATATGTGGCGAACTCTCTCATACTAATGTTTCAACAGAAACATGAAGAATCACTTATTCCCAGCATACCAAGAATATTATCCTCAATGTTCACCAAGACCAATTCATAATTAGGGAAACACCTTTTAATATCCCATGGTATGATATGCATTATATATATTCTCTAACAGTACTCACTAATGACCTACGTAGAGTAGACTCAATATCACACATGTGGAATTCCATTAAAGACATGCTCTTCTCATCACATCAAATTATTTTAAAAAAATTAATTCTCAGACATCATGGTTACATAACATTTGTTCATCCAACTACACTAATTATCTATTGCTCATCATTTACAACTTTTTATAGATACCATATACGAAAAAATTCATTACCATCAATAAAACTCATGATTCTTCTTTGGGAACCCTTATCCCATTTTTCTATAGTAAAATTTCATACATATATCCCGTATCACCATAAATGGGACATGTCCAGTCTCATAATACAATGGAACACCCATCCCATAGGCATCTTAATGAATTCATAAAACCTTGACCGACAATTTGCGTGGATGAAGCTACATCTCAATCATGTTCATCCCCATGGAGATTATGTACAATACTAATCAATGTCCCTTTAATCTCTCAATTGGCTAGGAAAAATGGGAAAAATGAAATCATACCAATATAAATTTACTATATTATGTCCCCTTGAAAATATAAAATTTATAATGGTTTGGTAAACATCCAATTACACCAAATGATAAGAGAGCAGAAATCACACAAAACCAACATGCTCCACCCATTCCCCATCATGACCATTACCAAAAAAACACCAATACTCACTACCAGCTTCTCTATGTATTGTGGTCATATAGGGACACTCCCAATTGTTACCATCAACTATTGACCTCAATATAATATAATAATTTTTTTAATGATGTTATTTCACCCAAACATAGTAATAGACTCATGATCCCTTGAGCTGACTATCACCAGTCCTCGGTTGCAAGATTCATCAGATACACTTTCATTATACGAATTATAAAATAAAATTATATAATAACTCTTGGTTATTATTTTCTAGTAATATAATTGTAGCTCACTAACACCAAGGAGAACAGACAATCAGTCAGCACACCAACATCATTCTAGAACCATGAAGGATTAAGTCACACACTACTTAGTTTACACCCAAAATCCATGATCATCCATCAATATCCCACAAAAATCCATACAAAAATAATATTATTCTAGGTACCCTACAAGACACACCCTCTTATCTTAAACAGGATATCGAGAGAACTCTAATTTTTTTCCTCAAAATATCTCAAACCATTGTTCATGACTTTCACACAACCATATCAAGAGTTTCTAACTCAATATGCAAGCTCATTCATTTTTTGACACATCTCATCAGAATACCCCACCTATCCCGAACATTCTCTAACAAATCCAATGCCTATACCTACCCATATTTGTTTTCCATGAATCACATATACATATTTTCAAATAACTCACAAAAAATATGTCCCATGATAAAATACACATAATCTATAATGTAAAAATATTGTGATTTAAGTGGGAATAATTTCATTGATAATTTAAACAATAATTAATTATACATTTTATTGAGTCTTAAAACAATTCAATACTATAACACGAAAAAAATCAACCACACATTACAACTTTAATGTCATTCAAATCCTATTTACTAATTTTGATTCACATATACATTCCTCTTTCTACACTTATCAAATTGAAAAATCCAATAACATATTTCTCTAAAAAATATGACATACTTGAACTAATATTTTATATTTTAAAGTAATGAAAAAAAATATTGACCCTGGGTATCGCTGATATCCCACCAGACATGTGTTCATAAATCACTATCCTAAGGTCCATCCCAAGCTCTAATGTATTGAAATATATAATTAAAATGTCTCAAAATAGTAAGAAATATCATAACAGTTTGTAATGGTAATTGTTAAGGAATTTCATAAAATCAAAAGAACAACACCATTGTTAGTTTACCACATGAACTTGCAGATGCCTCCCCATACATAATATGATAATAGATTAAGGTGGGGAGTGGAATTAATCCTTAGAGTTAATATTAAATATATAAAATAATCTTAAATAATAAATAAAATAACCAAGAATCAATTATTGACACATAATAGAGTATAAATTATTGAATTGCAACATAATGAAATAATAACAGAATAATATTCCCATTCTATTATAAAATTATTTTGTTTTATAAAAGTATAAAACACCATTCATTCCCATTATGATATTAAAATATAAAATAATAAAATAATGAAACATAATTACATAGAGGATTCACTATAACCTAGATCCTCACCTCAATTACATCTCTAAAACCAATCAAGATACACTACCATGATCCACTAAATAAAAAGTAACCTAAATGTTGGGTATACAGAATTAAATATTTTAAGGAATCTTATTTTCCACGTATTATTTTTGGATATTATATTGATTCTTTTTTAGGGCAGGTGATGAGATAGCATGCAATTTCAAGGCCTTGTTTTCTTGGAATAAATGATTTAAATATATTAATAATTTTACATAGAATGTAAGTTATTTTTTCCAACAAAAATTGAAATAACATAAATATGGGTCCTCAAATTACAAAAGTAAGGGTTATGTTGTGTGCATATTGTGTTTTTTAACCAAGGAGTGACGTAACCATTATCAGCGTGGGTCATTGGAAGAATATTATTTGCAGACATAGAACTTAATAAACTAATAAAATAACATAGTTTCTTCCTATTTCGATATTGAAAAAATAGACTACTAATTAAGTATATTTCTATGTTGTAATTATAAGGTTATTCACATGAACTTATAAACATTAGATATTCACATAGAATTTATGGATGAAGAGTGACCTTGGAGTAGTCTAAAATCTGCGGATCTACCAATGGTGGATGAAGAAGGTTCAAAGACACCCACGACTACTTCATAAACTAGGGACATATTCTAATGGATTATTACTAGTTCTAATTTTCCGGATAAGGCTTCTAAAGAACCAAGGGAGGGTGAATCTTTTGGTTTTATGGAGTTATAGCAGGCTTTATGGAGCGATCCAGGTTAGGGGGTGGCATCTATTATGTTGGGAAGTAGCATTGAAGGATTATTGAATGATACTACTGTCTAAGAGTTTGATATCACTCCAGTTGGGCGCTTAATGGATGATCATAGGCCCCCCAAGACCAAATCCATTGATAAGGCTTATGAGCACTTATTTGGAATTATAGAATATGGAATTCACTGTGATCGTCTTTCCTGACCAAGATGAAGTAAGACATAGAGGGGCATTCAGAAAGAGAGAAAGACCTATTCATATTTCCCCCACCAATGGAGACTAGATATATGGGGAAATAGAAATCAAATCTGATAGAGAGTGGTCCCCACATCCCTCCCAAGGAATATATTGGTTTTTAGTGGGAGTTTGGTGCAGTGATTGATCCTTATTTGGATATTCCTTTTCACTTTGGAGAAAAAAATGGTTGGAACCATTATGATGATTAATGATATTGATGAAGAAGCTATAATTATGATGGGAATGCCATTAAATGTGGTTACTAATGTGGAGAAAATCTACTATGTTGGAAAACAAGATCAGATACTAGTTTGAGGATTCAATGATTGGAATATCAGTCAAGAAGAGTATATTCAGTCATGGGAAAGGCTAGAGTACTAATTAAAAATATATTTGAAAGAAGAATCAAATAATTAGGTTATAAATATATCTTAGAAATTTTATTGGGATGTCATGTTTGATAGGATTAAATTTTCCTTTAATGGTTCATTTATTTCCTTTATTGTATGAACTGTCATTTTCTCAATTTCTTCCATAAAAGGTTTTTTATATTAAAAACATTATTTTCAGTCAGTGGATTGGGGGATTGGTTTTATTAAGCATATTTTATGATGATTTTTTTAATTATAATAGATTGTTATATTTTTGTTATACTAAAAATGAATCAATATTGAAACAAACATCGATCGAGGTTTGCTCATTATGATTGCTCATTTAATTTCCTACCCCAATTATTCATTCACCATATATGTAGTTCATTTGGATATTGGCTCAACATACCTCAATGAAATGATCATTTCACACCCATTTACATTCAAATAAATTATGATATCATAGATCTATTATCACCATGACATGACAGCTCTATGTCGAAGTGAGAGGCTATAGATTAGATGGCTTTCGATACATGATTTCTTGTTTATCATCACAAAAAAATGAATCATGAATTTTTTTATTTTATTAATAGATTAGTTCCTGGAATATGATTTTTTATTAACGGTTATGATTAGATTAGTTTTTTCCTTGGTTTTATAAAATGGTACACTGCCAGATCGATAACTAGATGTATAGAAACAAATTTGGATTCAATATTTGGAATTAGGGGAAAACCAACAGTACTTGTCGTGTAACCCATTTCCTCAGGCCGTGTGGGACCCCCTTTACAAACGACAGGGTTTCAAGAGAGAATAAAGTATCAAACGTTGTGTGACCCAATCACATGACATTTGGTCTCCCCCTGGTGACTTTGTTTGTATTTTTGAGGGTACACCAAAATGGGTTGGGGGCACATTGTGTACACCCATACATGGACACACCCTAGGCCGAAGTACACAATCTATGTTTGTTACTTGTACATGGGCACATGTGTAACTCCCCGACCCCAGTTACCCAGAGTCGGTTCATTATTACATAACATTGGAATGATATAAAGAAATCATGACCCAACAACCTATCCGTTTAGTATTCTTGGAAGTACTAGATACATTCATAAGGTTTACATTACATAATGAAATAAAAACATCAAAAAACATTTTCCCCTTTTTGAACACACTTATATCCTTATCCTATCCCTACAATCCAACCATAAAATACTTTTTCACATCCTGGGAAAAATAAGACATAGAAAGGGGTCATCTCAGATGCTCAGAAAGGATAACAATATAGTAGAAACATTAATAAATATGCATAAACATTTAAACCAATATATATGAATAAAAATAAATTTAAACTAAAATTTCAGCATAATATAGAAATTATAAAATAAAATTATTCCATTTACTAATTAACATGGATATTATACTAGTCGAATAATCACATGGAATATCAATAGACACTTTCATAATGATTGAATGCATAATGCCATACTTCATTACCACATAGTCAAGGCCCTATGCCAAGACTACAAATAAAATTTTTACAATGTCTTGTTCCAATACACTATTTAGTCTCATGAGACCTACCGATTAATCTAGGAGCTTTAGCAGGCTCCACCCGTCACTTACTAAGTCCAATGCATTCTTCATAAGAAAAGGATTAAACATAACATAATCATTCATATTAAAACTAGAATAAAAAATGTAAATACATTTTCCATAAACCATGAATGGTTTAAAAATAACACATCCATAGTAAAACTTATCACAAAAACATCAATATAATATGGATGTTTTTTATCATAACAAATAAACTTTGATCACGCTTAAAATCCATCAAAGGATTTTGACATAGATGAAATAAATTTTTTTAGAGAAATATCTCTATCTATTTTGAAATAATTTAAAAGATATATAATTATAAATGAAAACATTTATTTGAAAAATATTCTTATTATCATGTATGGGAAGCTTCAGCAATTATAATACAACAGAAAATAGCTGCACCTACCGTATATGTTAAAAAAAATAAATTCGTACCTTCATTTTGTCAAAAAGGTCATGAAGTTTCTTGTTTGGAAAACAGCCTAATGATTCCTTTCAAAACATATATGGTCAAATAATGGTATAAATGAATTTAACCCATAGTATAGTAAATTATAAAGAATTTTTGAATAATATTTTTAAGAGAACACTCATGTGGAGGATAAAGAGGTCCTTGTAGATACTTACATAAAATTAACCTCATATAATAAAGAGATTGTGAAATTAACCCTTACCATGTACTTTTCCTTAGAAAATGTTATGTTAACCTCATGTAAAATAGTTAAAACATTTTTATTAAATTATACAAGAACTATATACATAAATATGATTTCATATATGTTCTTATAATTTCTATTTGTAAATAATATTTTACTAGTATCATCATTTCTGTTGTTAATAGATTCATTTTCCTTTATATTCTAGGTTACGTAATCCATGTTTTATATAGATATGATGTATTTTATTCATATAAAGAATGATATTATGTTCATAAAAATTATTTTTAATCATAAAATTAAAATTATTCTTCAATGATTATGATGGGGAATGAATCTCATTGTGTTCGTGAGGGCGGTAATCCGTACGTACACACGAGCGACAATATCATTATATTGATAAAAAAATCATATGTAATTGGAATTTATTTCATATAAAAAAAATCATTATCATGTTATATTTACTATTTTAATCATTTATACTCATTATTATACCCATCCAAATAATGATGTGTTTTAATAACAGACTACACCATGACGTGGAGATGGTAATCTGTATGTATGCACGTATGAGAACTTTGTCATTTATAGTATGGGTAGAATAATGAATATGGATGTAAATTTTTTATAATAACATCACAGTATATAGAATTTACTGGAGTTATTATTTAATAATGGAAACAACAAAGAAATAGGAAGAGGAAGAAGAAAAAAATGTGAAAGAGGTGATGAAATATTTACCTCCTCTTCGGGTTCTTCCTTTTGATTTGAACAAAAGGGGTCCTTAGGATGGCATTATTACCAAAGGATGGCCTCTAGGATGAAGGGAGGAAAGATTGTAGGATATTGGGGAAGGGGTTGGCTGAGACAAAAAGCTTTTGAGGTGTGAAACTAAGATAAGGTAAAGTGTACTTTTATAAGAGTGGTTAGGGTCACTTTAGGAAAAGATTGAAATATTATTTTATAATAAAATCATTTTCGGTATCTAATGGATCCAAAATGAATTATTTAAAGTATCTATATTGTGGGGATGATTTGAAAACCTCTCAACCAATAGGATGTAGATAGGATTAGGTCTTCATATTAACGTTGTCATTTAGATTTAACTCTTAGTTAAATAGTTTCACATTTACCATGTCTCTTTGTATGATTATATTATATGGTTAATAAACAAAATATAATAAGACAACAGAACCCCATGTGGTTAATTATTAATATATATAGCCTTACCTTAGACCTTTTCTCAAACCATATATTTTTAGGAATATTATATGAATTAATAATATAATATTGGTTTTAAAAACTCAATTATGTCAATTTTGACACAATTTCGTATTTGATTTTTTTGAAAGCCATAGAAACATTTTTACTTCGAATAAAAATTATTTAACTAACCCCAACATATGATATTAACCTATAAATTTAGCTTAAATATTCATAAGTCTCAAATTACATTTATTTGGAAATTTATAAAATCAATTATTTTAATATTTCATTAATAAAGTAATTACTGGATAATCATTGTGCCCTAAATAAATTAGATTATTTAATGTCTAAAAATGATAAATAAAATACCATTATGTATAAAATATTTTTATCTTTCTAATGAATATTTATAGTTGATTTTATCTTATGTATATCTCAACATTAAAAATGGTTTCGTTATTAAACTTTTAATTTAACTACTTTAACTTCTCTTTAAATAAAATAATAATAAATGTTATAATCTAATCCAAGTAGACCAAAAAGAATCATATTTATTTTATAAGGTTTTTTCGGTCGAATGATACTTATCCAATATAATTAGGACACGTTTAAGGATAATTGTGATATCATTTTTACCATTAATTACCCTATTTACTAATAACCGTGGTAAATAAAAGTCAAAAGTTACTATTCACCAAAAATTATTTACATATTATTAAACAACAATTTCCTTACTAGTATTAACAATGTATCTTGGATATCTGAATTTCAACTCATAGAAGTGGTAAAATTATGTTTTATGAAAATTTTCAAATGCTTCACGGAGGTTGGTAAAAAACGGTAAAAGTTCAATAAAATTTTTATATATCTAATATTATTATAAAATTACTTCAATGAATTAAATTGAACTTATATTGGTATTATGTAGCTATTTAGATGAAAAATAAATTTAAATAAAATAAATTATTTTTTAAATAAAAAGTCAGTTTTACCCAATAATGGAATGTTTTTCAATATTCAACAAAAACTGAATGTTTTTAGAAAATACCAAAAATTCACCCTAAGATAATTTGGATAGTCCGAATTCAAAAATGAAGTCCATTTTGAGAAATAAATTTTATACAATTTTAAAAAATGGGTATTACTATTCGTAATGGATAGTTTGATTGGTCGCGGTGTGTTAGAATCATGAAGTTGTGTACAATGGAAGCTATTTCATTATTTAAAGGGAAACATACCATGGAAGCTTGGGGTGTTACATTATTCTCTCATTCAAATAATTTGATTCTAGAAATTTCTATAATACTGCCGCAAAATTTTTTTTGGTGGTTCTTCATCATAAGTTCCTCAGGTTCCCACGTTACCTCTTCCATCTTATGGTTTCTCCATAGAAACATACAAGACGAGCCATTTGGTTCCTCAGAACTTGTTCCCTTTTATCAAGAATCTTGAAAGGCTCTTCACAATAAGAAAAATCAGGTTCCAGTTCAATTTTCTCATAGGTATGTACATGAGTTTGGTCAGGCATGTATTTTCTCAATAGTGATACGTGGAACACCTCTTTAACTTTGGAGAAACATGGAGACATTGCAAAATGGAAAGCCACTTCCCCAATTCATTCTAGAATGTCGAAATGTATGATGTACCTGTGACATAATTTACCGTTCTTACCGAATCATATAACACCCTTCCATAGAGATACCTTCAAGAATACATTATCACGTACCTAAAATACCAAATCCTTTCATCGGTTATCAGCATAGATCTTCTTCTTACATTGAGCCGCTTTGATATGGTTTTAGATTACCTTCACCTTTTCCATTGTTTCCTCAACAAGTTCTGGGCCTACAAGTTTTATTTCACCAACATCATCCGAACAAGTAGGTGTGTGACAAATCATTCCATATAATGCTTAATATAGTGCCATTTAAACACATGAATATAAGCTATTGTTGTTGGAAAATTCTACCAGAGGTAAATATTGATGCGAGAATTTACACTTTCTAAACTTCCCATATAATTATTTTCTTTTAAGAGTTTTTAGGAAAATGATCAAGTGATTTTCATGATCTAGATTTCTTTTTGTGTATACCAAGATATTTTAAATAAATACCACAACAAATTCATCAAGATATTATTTGAAAACTCTGTTAATTAGATCCATGATAATAGAGGGTGCATTAGTCATCTCAAAAGGCATTACTGTAAACTCGTAATGCCCGTACCTGGTTCAAAATGTTGTTTTCAGAATGTCTACCTTCTTCACAAAAAACTGATGATAACCAGATCTATGTTTAATCATTGAAAAATATTTATCTCCATGAATTTGGTCAAATAAATTATCAATGCGATGTAGGGGATACTTGTTCTTTATTGTTATAGCATTTATCTCCCTGTAGTCAATGCAAAACCTCATAGATATGTCTTTCTTCTTAACAAAATGGATAGGGGCTCCCAATAGAGAAACACTAGGGCGAATAAATCCATTATTACTCAACTCCTCTAGTTGTTTCATTAGTTCCACTAATTCCATTGTGGTCATTAAATAAAAGGTCTTTGATATGGGCCTTAAACCTGGAATTAAGTCAATGAAAAACTCAATATCTCATTCTAGATGATGTCCAGGTAAATCCTCTAGAAACACGACAATATATTCCTGCAATATAAGTATATCCTCTATTCTAACATTCTTTTCCTCACCCATAGTTATTTCATTCTATTCTTCCTCAATAATTAAATTTCGTTGAGCTACTTAGGGTGGATATTGATAATAATTAGGTGGTCACGTTTGACATCTAAAGATAATTTACTCATTATCATCATCAAAAATTGTAAACTCCTTATTCTTACAATACATTTTTGCATCATGGTCTATAAGCCAATCCGTTCCGACGATTATATCAAATTCAATAATGGTTATGACGATGAGATCAGTAGATAAAGAACATTTATATGCCCTAATGCGAACTGGTTCACAAAACATTATTGCGACGAAACTTCCCTTGGGTGTTTTGACTGACAACTCCCATGTACGTCGAATTGAAAATATCTAATTTCCATACCAAACTGGGAATATATGAAACAATGTGATAATCTAGAGTCAAATAACGCATTTTCTAAACTTAAGGACACCATTAAATTACATTCCAACACATATTTTGGAGCTTAAACCTTATTAGTAGTGATCACATAATCTTGTCCTTGCTCCCATGGAATTTTCTGAGGTATTTTCTCTTGGAACATAGGAAATTCATTTTCATAATTCCCCTTTAATCTACATATAAGAACTCGGATCTTCATTTCAGGTATGTTTTCCTTTTCTGGTCGTTTTTAGGATAAGAGGAAAATCTTGAATTTTTTGAAGTACACGTCGTGTACATTATAGGTACATGCCGTTTTCTTTGATGCAGCTCCATGCCGTATGATGGAAATGTCCGGACCACACACATGGTGTGTAGAGGCTATGTGGCGGCTGCTAAAAGTGGTGTATGGAAAGGCAAAGTACACGCCGTGTACCCCAGAAATACACATTGTGTAGTTTCTATTTTTCATTAAACAGATCGGGGTCGTGCATAATCGACAGAATGGTCTTCTTCTCAAGGTTCTTCGACTGGGAGTGCCCGTACATCCAAAAATATTCTACGAGCCCTGAGCCCCCATCCATTCTCCGAATCAACCACCATCGATTGCATTGGAACCATAGCGGTAAGTTCTTCCATCTTCTAGAGCTCTGTTTTCCAATTCATCCTCTTTCTCAAGATATCTTGGGTTGGATATTTTGTGCATTTTTGTAGATCTACAACGTTTTAAGGAGAATCAAGCCTCGTGGTTCAAGTATATTGATCTCCTAGTATCGAGATAGTTGTTTTTTTCTTTACCGTTAGAAGTCTTTGAGTTTTATATTCAACTTCCACCAATACCTGTGAATGGGGTATTGCGTGGTTACCATTATTCCCTTGTTGTTTTCCTACCTTGCTTGTATGTTTGTGTGGAGGTAATTTGATCATGTTTGTGGATAATTTCTGTACTTGGATGTTTTTCCCATGACTTATTGTTGTTATGATCGCTGGGTCTTGTTAGCCTTTGGCCGTTATACCTGTTTCCATGCCTTGTGACTATAGGATGGAATGTTTCTTCTTGACATGCTTGATATGATGTAGACTAGTTATCCAAGTATCTCTATAGGTGCACTTTGTCCTTATAGGATTATTATGCACTAACTGGCATGAGACTGTGAGAACCTTGTGCTATAGACTACAAGGGATAGACCGAGTGAGTGTCGTAGAGAGTCTTGGACATTATAGAGTACAAGGGATAGAACGAGTGATTTTACCAGAGATTCTTGGACATTATAGACTACAGGGGGTAGACTGAGTGAGCTTCCCAGAGAGTCTTGGATATTATAGACTATAGTAGGGTAGACCGAGTGAGCTTCCTCATAGAGTCATTACTTGTTTGAATTTCATTAAAACCTTTCCAGGCTAGAGAAGGATTTGACCCAGTGAGCTCCTTTAGAGAGTATGTGATTGACCTTAAACTATAAGAGGATTGACAGAGTGATCTCCCCAGAGAGTTTCTAGACCATGGGGCTATAAGAGGGTTAGACCACGTGCTCTTCCTTAGAGAGTCCTTGACTACCCGAGACTATACGGGTAATTGACCGAGTGATCTTTCCAAGAGAGTCTTATAATGTCGTATGACCAAACCAGAGGGGATAGGCTGAGTGCACTGCCCGGAGGGTTCTAGGTACTTCTTGGATCGAACGAGAGGGGTTGGATGTGAGCACTTCCTAGTGTGGTTCCTTTTTTGGTAAGCTATTTTCTTCACTACTGTTTGTTGTTCTATGGACTGATTAATGTTGTATATCATCCTTCTACTATTCCTGTTTACTGCCTTCTATTTACTGTTACTCTTTACTTCTTATTGTACTATTACCTGCCATATTATAACTGACTTTTAGGTATAGATCTTCGGGTGGTTTCCTACTGGGATTTCGTCTCACACCCTATTTGGGTAATGCTTTTGGGCCCAAAAATACTATGTTGTTGTAGGTATAGACAAGGGAAAGTGCCCTTCAACTTCTGGTACTTGATTGCTTTGGAACGGGATAGCATGGGACCAAGCATAGGATTGCGATGCTGAGGAGTTGTTTATCTTTTTTTCTTTTTTACATTGGTTTATTTTTATTTCTGTATTGTGACTTGTTTGGATGCTTTCCTAGACATAAGTATCGTGCATCATTTTATATATACAAGTGTGCTCTATTTTGTTATTATTTCAATCTTCCTATGTTTACTGTTGTTGGATATTTACAGCTTCCGCTATTGTATGCCGTGTTTACACTGGTTATGTACCCTATAAATTAGGGAATAGTTTCTCCACTATCACAACCAAGGTCGTCACAGCTAGTCGGTATCCTGTGTAGTTTGGAGAAATGCGCTTGAGGCCATGTGACCAACCTGGTACGGGGCACCTCTGGGTGGCTTCCAGAACCGAGACGTTACAAAGTGGTATTAGAGGGTTTCTTTTCTCTTTATTTACTATTTGGATCCTTATCTAGGGATATGAAGGATTCAGTACTTGGTAATAAACTATGCTCGGGAGTAGCTAACCCGTGTAAAGGGGAAACCCAATCCACCTCATTTATTTTAGTTTTCTAGTTTTGAGATTTTATGGTTGATAAGATTTCACCTAGAGTGATTCACATACCTTGCATTTTTTGTTTTTTCTATTGCATTTCAATTTCTGTCGCGACCCGATGAGATGAGGGTATGCTATATCATGCATCATATAGGCACTTGTTAGAAATCACATGTCATGCATTCCTGACATTCCATCTAGGGTTCATTAGCAATTTCATGTTGTTGTGAAAGACGTTTTATAGATTATGCATTCTATTGTGATAAATTCTTGATAGAATCTCTGCTGTTTAATTGAAAATTTGGTTGTTTTGCACCACGCGTAAATGAACGCGAAATTTTGGTTCTTGAGGTGTTACGGGCCCTCATGAATCAGAATCTGGTGGTCCGTTGACTTGTTTTCCCTTGTATATGATTGTACGGGATTCCAAGAATTGATTCGCAGGGAGTATGGGCCCTCGCAGATCAGAATTTGGCACCTCCATGCTTGTTTTTCAGTGTTTTCTAGGCTTTGGTTCCATTTCTGAGCTACTGCCCAGAAAAACCCAGAATACATGGCGTGTACTTTATAACGACACGACATGTAGTTTTTAAACCATGTCACTGACTATGTGAGAAGAAACACGGGCTTGTGCAATGTCTTCAGGAACATGCTGTGTACGGTAGTTACATGCCATGTAATAGTGAGCCGTGTACCTGGCAGTGTCACTAACAACACGGGTTGGGGAAGTTCGTGCAGTACACGCCAAGTTTGATATGAACATGCCATGTAGTCTTGTTCTAGGTACCTATCCATGTCACTAAAAACATGAGATGGTGTTATCTTCTCATATGCATGTCGTGTTTGTTCAGAACACGTCGTGTAAGGGTCAACCATGTAGCTGGTCGTGAAACTAACAACACAAGATGCTGAAACCTTGTCTATTACACGTCGTGTCCTCAGTGAACACGCAGTGTAGTCCTGGGTTAATAGGACCATTTGAGTCATCCATGTAAGGAGACTCAGGCATGGGAGTGGAGTTCATGTAGAAATTGTGTGTGGTGACAACAAGCCATGTAGTCTGGGGTGTTACACGACCAGAGTCGGCAAAAGTGCACCCCCATTTAAATGGACTTATGGAACACGCCGTGTAGTTTTATACATGCCTTGTAGTCATGTTTGGTAAAACATAAATATTTTTCTCTCATGTTCCCATTTTTTACTCCTGGGTTCTTTGTCTTTGATACTCCTGTGTTCTCTGTCTTTGATAATCCTGGTCTATGCGGTTATAACATGGATTTTACCCCATAGGTGGCATAACCCTGACCCTGACCCCGTCGAAATATCGGGTACGGGGCCTACTGGCAGGGGTTTAAGTGTTTTTCAACTTCAACACATCCACCTCACCCTTATTATTCCCTTTAATTTCTCCCTAGAAAAATATCTATCAACTAAGGAGAAACCTCCCTCATGCTCCTCCTCTTCCCTAGCAGGGCGGTGGCGGCTCCGGCAGGCAGTTCGTGAAGCTACGGGCTACACCCTGTGAGGTAGGCTCGAGTATTTTCATTTTTTAATTCATGAAACCTCTTAAAATGCAATTCATCACGTCAAAATTCTTTCCAATCATCTATGTAAGATCATATTTTAGTAACATTAGATCTGAGGTTTCCAACGCTCTTCTCGGATCGAAAATCTGACTCCCGGGGTCCTGGGGTGGCCCTAGGAAGTTTTCCGGCCAAATTCATATTTTTCTGGTGGATCATGGGGTTTCTGGCAGCTAGTGCGGAGGGCTTCAGACGGTCTGAGACGGAGGCATCAATGGGCTCCCAAGCAGCGCAACAGGCTCTCAAGAAGCATGGAAGGTGTCAAAATTGGAGGTCATGGGTGCGGGGTGCGGCGAGGGTTGAGGCATGCGACCTCGAGCGTGAGATCGAGACCTATTGAAGGCTGGTCTCTGCGCAGGAAAACAACCGACCATGAGGGCTGGTCGGCATAGTGGACCTTGGGTCAGCAGCTGGGCCGTGCAGAAGACCCCCAAGATAGTGCTACAGGCCGGGCTGGCCCCGGAATGGTGGAACGGCACGACTGGGCCGGTCCAGCCCAAAGGGGATCCCCCCTTGCCTTCCGACACCCGTAACATCCACTACGGGTGTCCGTTTTAAATATCGTATATAGAAGTACAATCCTCAGCTCCAGACAGATATTTTGAGGTGGTCTCATGGAATTTTAAATTCTTGAGACTACGGCTTGGTGGCACGACACGCTCATTAAATACCTCATCAGGTTTCTTCTTTTGGATGGCGTGAACACATCCGTAGTCCGTTTAAGGATTTGTCGGCGGTGTTGTGACCCTGGCTTCAAGAAGATATAGAACAGGGTGGTTTCATGCATTGAATATAGTGTTGAGATTTGGTCCGCACATGCCTTCTTTGAAGCTGTGAGTAGTGTTTTGTGACTTTTTGATCAGACGTCAGTCCGGGGCGAGTATGTAGTCTATCTCGTGTGTTTTTTTTAAGGATTATAATGGTGTAATCTGTCTGGGTCTGCAGAGACTATTTCAAGATCTCAGTAAATCTGAAACATGAAAGGGAATTTGTCTGAGGTTTCTTTGACGCATTATGAACCAACGAACGATCGCGAGGTTTGTGACACCCAGTGATGTCACGGGCAGCGCAGAGTTATCGGACCAATTCCGGGTTTACACTCCAGTAGGGCTGAGTAGTGGGTTACCCACCAGAATATCCGAGTTTACCCTCCAGTGAGGCTAGGTAGTGGGTTACCCATTGAATTTTTGGGTTTACCCTCCAACAGGGCTAGAGAGTGGGTCACCTGATGACCTTTTAGGGTTTACCCTCCTACGGAGCTGGGTAGTGGGTTACCCATTGACATTTAGGGTTTACCCTCCAACAAAGATGGAAAGTGGGTCACCTAAAGACCTTTTAGGGTTTAACATCTAGTTGGGCTGGGTAGTGGTTTACCTGACAACTTCTTTCAGACTCATCCCCTTTCGATGAGGCTAGTCAGTGGCATTTCTCCGAGATTACTGGAGCAGTACTTTTGGTGGTACGATTTAGCGATGAGGCAGCTTTGACGTGTGAGACTATTGGGCATCAGTGATGGCTACCCATAGAGCTATTGGAATCTTATCCTAGGATGATCTTGGAGATGTAGATCCCCTTACACACCCGTTTGGGTTTATTATTGAGAATATATATATATACACCCTAATTTTGTTCCCACTCCATGGGTTCAGATACTCTTCTTCTAGGAGGGGCGATGACATGCAGGGTATGCCACATGCTTTCCGAGTCTAGATCCTCTTGGTTGGGATGAGTCTAATTACTTTCTTTTGTTGGGTTGAGCTGCACTATCTCTATTATACTCTTACCCTATTCTTTGTTCTATCTACTGCTCACCATTTTAGTACCTCTTTTATTTCTCCCTCGAGCTTTCGGGGCATCCTACTAAGTATCTTTATAGTCAACCCTGCTTGGTATTTTCCCGCATTTGATGTACCCTTACAAAAGATAGACATGTCTATCAAGACTACAGAGGAGCGTAGAGGACATAAGATCTTGGGCTGCAATTAGTGGTCATATTATGACTTTCAGGTGTGAGACTCACCAGCTGTTTAATTTTGTGTACCTATTGCTGGGTTGTGGCATCTTTCGGGTTGGGTGCGTATTTTTTCCTTTTTATGTTCAGAATCTTGTCAGTAAATTTTAGCAATTTAATTTATCTCTTATTTAGAGGTTAATTCATGACTTTGGTTGGGTAATAGTTGTTTGTCCTTTTGTTTTATTTTTTACTCAGCACTTCTGCATTGTGTGGGTTGTGTGTGTGTACAGTTACATAGGAAAAGGCCTCCTCGAGATTGTTACGCCATCATCGCTTGTCGCCAACCACTGGCCTATGGAGGCGGGCATTGGGTAGTTATCGTTCGAGACAGGTATGTTCGGGTTGTGACACCACATTCAATATATATGTGGCGATCAATGGAAATCTCACAGAATTAAAAGAGAGATAATAAACCCCTTACCTCTTGTCCGACATGACACGTTCATTCTTTAATCTCTTGAACAGTAAGATAAAGATAATTTCTAGTATCTTAAGAACCTTTTTAAGTTTATTATTCCTTTTATATCAATTATTTCCATGTTATAAACATTATTCAATCATTTATGTTAATAATGGTTGTTTGGTCAATATTTGGTACTTGAGTCAACAATGAACTTCTTATAATTACAAGTTGATCATGTGGTCCAACGTCCATTTTCTACAGAATTATTTACATGATTTATATATCATAGATATCAATTATATCAATTATATGTATTTATTTATAATTTTACATAACATTTGGAGATATGAAATGAAATTCACTGCTGGTGGAGACGGTAAGTCGTACGTACGGATAATCACAACATTCATTTATATTTAATATTTAATGGAATGAAAGCCTAATGACACATTGCTGTATTATAATTCCAGTATAATATAATATGATATATTTGTTACATAATTTCATTAACTCCATCCTTTATACATTCAATGTATGTCATGAACGAATCATATCACCTTGAGTCGGCGGTAGTCTGCGCTTCCAAATATGAAATTATCGTATTTATACATATTGGAATTTGTAAAGGGATGTTTGTAAATAATAATTAGAGAATCATAGAGAAATCATAAATATGATATGTATCTTATAAAAATATAATGCCATCCTAATGGCCACCAAGAGAGGTGGTAGGTGATAATTGACCAATCATCGTTTCGGGAGGTAGTAGTTCTCCTTCCACAGAAATATTATGTTATTTAACCATAAGATGGAGGTGTGTGTAAGTATAGTTATAATAAATATTATAAAAAAAACCTAGTTTATTTAGTATACTATTTTTGTTATAAAATAATGTGATAAAATGTGTATATGGGGTTGGAGAAGTAAAATAATACAAAAGAACTAAAGAAAAGACATTTCCTTTAAATTTGGTATCTCAATTTGGTTTTAACCAAAAGTTTTAATAGAATTTACTTATGTTAAGTGTAAGGATTATAGGAGGAGGATAGAGATGTAAGGATATTAATTGGGAAATTTTTTATGATCCAAGGTGCTTGAAAAGTGTGAATTATGGGATATAAGTGAGGGATTTTTATAGGGGGGGAGGGGTTCTTTAGGAATGTTTAAAAATATTATTTTCTAATATAATGATATTCGGTTTCAAAAGGTCCAAAATATATTAAAGTCGAATATAATATGACTAATGTTAAAAATGAAATCATCCAATAAGAATTGGATCGGTTTTTGATATTGTTTTAATATTTATAATCTTATTTATTTAAATCATCCATTAATGAGTTAAACACTACATCATTATTGTGTCATAAATATTTTTATTTATTTGATGTCTAACAATTAGAAAAAATCATGATGTAGGATATATTTTTATCTTCAAAATAAATATTTATATTTTAAGATATATCTTATATAACCACATATATGAATGTATTTACTAAAAGATATATGTTTTAGTCATTTTTGTCTTTACATTATATTAATTAATATAAAGTGTCGTTATCACTCCCAAGTGGCTCTATGGGGTCCCAAAATCGACCCAAGGATTCCCATGGTAAAAAATATGTCATCCAATAATATTAGGACACATGTTATGGTAATTAAATATTACTATAATATTATTTCGTTATTCTTATTTTCCAGATTTACTCTTTATGCAATGTTAATAAATTTTTTACTGAAGTAAATATTGATAATGTCTAAAAATAAAAGATACCGATTTAAGAAATTTGGACCTCATGATTCCAAATATGGAAAACATTTTTCCAAATTCAAAATAAATAAGTGGATTAAATTAATTTAATCTTAATTCCTGCTATCAAAACAAAAATCATGTTTTTATTAATTAATAACTATTAATATATTGACACTTATTTATGTCCAATTTCAATGTGAAATTACTTTCAATGACCAACATTGGATTAAATAGTAAAAACATAATATAATTAAATTTTAAATCAAATTAAAAAAAATAATATAACCTTATATATAAATTATAATAAAAGGCCATTTTTAATTAAAATCATTATTTTTAACTATTTATTAAAAATGAATTTTATCAATAAAATTCCAAAAATTTACTCACAGTAAATTTTAATGTCCCGACTGTAAAGAAGATTTTTAATTTGTCAAATGTAACATATAAAAGTGACCAAATCTATATTTAAAGTGGTTTCTCCATCAATAGGCGGTAAATCATCCTTTTAATTTATATTAGAGTATTTATGCTTAAAATTAGACTCTTTCTTATTTCAAGTCTCTAAAATTTATTAGATAAAATTAATAACATTTTAGAAATATATTCTATCATAATATGTTAATTTTTGTTCATTCCCGCGAATACAATGGCTATGCATTAACTAACATTTAATATAATAATTCTAATATATTAATATTTATCTGTATAACTCAACGTTGTGGGAAACATAATTTTTCAAGTAAAACATTTGTTTCATAGAATTTATGCCATCAGACATGGAATCCCATTTAAGGTAAAATTAATATTTAATTTGAAAATTTTAAAAAATATAAGTGTTATATTCTTTATTCACTTGGGATGTTACATCCTTCCACCCTTTTAGGAAATGTGTCCCCCAAATTTAATATAGTGAATGGAAACTTCATTGAATGTCCCACATTGGAAAAATGGTCAATAAAAATATCACTTTAAAATATAGAAAGAGAAATACAAACTTCCCCCAAGATAGCCCAAACTAGGATTCCAAATAGGAAAAAATTGATATGGAAATGACACAAACAATCAAGGTTTGATAGAGAGTGGTAGAAAATATGATTAAGAAAATGTTAACCACCAGAAACTCACCAACTTGTGATGGGTTTAACGGTCCTTGATTCCCCAGTAGGAAAAGTTAACGGACAATGTTTTTTAAGATTCTTTTCATATATTTGAGGAATTTATTTAAGTGCTTGACTAATAACATAAGGAAACATACTTACTTTTTATGTAAACTTTCATCCTTTACTAGATTTCTACCCCAAACACATCTTTTCTCCAAACGATGAGTATTTAAGCATACTTGGTCTCATTAAAAGTGCTATAATCAACTTCTGTATTATCAGAAAATCCAAAAAAGATGTACTATATATTTCCCCTATATTTAGATATCAACAAAAACCACAATGTTTAGTACAAGACTAGATAATACCCCAAAAATAAAAATACAATATAAAAAGAAAAAATACACTTAATCTCAAAAATTTGTTAAACAATACCCACATTTCAACAAAAACCATTCAATGATGAAATGTCCATAAAATTAGTCAATGTAATCCAAACTATAATTGAAACCAAAATCAAAGAAGGATTCAATCTCATAGCCATCATAGAAAAATCTAAACTTTTATCTCCAAAAAAGATCAGTTACTCATAAAGTCTCAAACTGAGAAGTAATTAACCTAATCACATACTCTCCATGATAAGATAATAATTTCCATAAATAAACCAAATCTTCATATGTCTACAATAGAAACAGAGATTCTTTCAAAGAAAATTTTCAATCATTACTCCATAAATAAGATACCATAGAATTATGTTTACCTTAAGAATATAATGTTTCCAAAAGAGCAAGCATCTTCTAAAATAATCTATATCACTTAATCACTATATAGTTTTCCTATATTAAGGACATCCATTTGATAAAACATAAGTTCCCAAAATCAACTTATTCATGATCTATAATGTCATTTAACTTAATGAAATAAGTCATATTAACTACGGAATTCTCATAGGACAGTAGTAGGCGATGCTTCATTATCTCCCTTTGGTTGTGGGTTCGATTCATGTGGCTTTTCCAGACACAACGTGTTGTCTCCCATCTTATGGTTTGTCCTTTTTATAAAACTAAAAAATAAACCTAACATTTTTAAACCTCAATGGTTTTCTTATACCTTTCATTTTTATCCCTATAAATTAAGACATCTACAAATTAAATTCATGGATCCTATATATATATATATTTTATTTCACCTTCATATGATAAAATAAAAAAATTCCTAATAGAAAGAACAACATTCTGTCATCATGGTGTCCATATGGTTTCTTCGTCATCTTGTTCACATAGGTAGAAGCTCTATGCATTGCAACAATGATTTAGAAATCCTTCAAAATCATTTTCTTCCTTCATCCAAAAACACCTTGTACAAATTCAGTAAAATGTGTGTTCGTAGAAATATAATTTTAGAAAATAGTCATGTATGACATATAAATTCAAAATATATTAAAAGACATGATTTTTATAAACTAGTCAGACCGATTTTGAGTTGAAACATTCAATCAATGTTCCTTTTAAAATACTATAAGTATGCGATGAGATACTATATTGTAAAAGGAAATATAAATGTGTTGTGAAAGGGTCTCATTCTACAACACCTTTTTTAGAATAATATTATAATTCAAAATCCGGTGATAAGGTAAACTATTTAAAAATTCCATTATAATAATTAAAATTCTTGAAAATATGAGAATATTGAGAAAATAATATTTCATTAAATACAACCCATAATCCATCATGATATCGAGGTATATTGGAGCTGTGTAATATCTCAAAAAACATCTTTTATGTGAGTTGTATGATTGAAAATGATTCACTATCATCTGAACATGGCTTTGAAATAATTCTTGCAAGCATGTCATCAGGAAGAGATAGGAATGTTGTTTGAGATACTCCTCCGTCCATTTTTAACCAACATTCACTGATATAAAAAGTTTATAAAATAAGGATTTAACTGAAATAATAGACAAAGGGACTAACCTTGTGTTTAACTAAAACTCATAACCCCTAATGTGGTCTAAATTTACCTCTCATACCAAATATAAGGTCCCGACCTTAGAACATTACATAAACATTAATTAAATGAATAATTCACATTGAGGATATTTTATGGATTATAGTTTTAGAGAATTCGGCCATAACAATTTCATATCAACTTGAAAATTACATTTAGAAACTACTATTTAGTATCACTTTTTTCATAAAATTAGGACTCTTAATGAGAAACACTTCTTTTTCCATGTTTTAGATTACATGACTTTTCCTAGATCCCATCCTTTACCCTATTCAACATTATGTCCTATGGAAAAAATTTCAAAAACATAGGATGAACAAAAAATGCTGAGCAATGGTTATAAAAAGTTAACAAATACATTAGGACATAATTAAATAAAAATAAATGAAATAATTATTTTCAATCATAACATACATAATGAAATCCTATGATTTATGAATAACATATATAACTCATAAATCATAAATGTAAATTCTAGAACCCTTAACCTACTTACATTGTAGCTTTCACATATACGTAGAGAGTTACAGTTGGAATACCCATAATAGTGTTATTCCTAAATCTCATAGGAGAAACATTCACATTTACCTTCGTCACATTACCCAATGCATTAGGGAGCTATCTCGGGCTCACCCGCCCTAGGTTTATCACAAAACCACTCGTATAGGTAAAAAATTCCCAAAAACCAAAACATAATCATAACACATAACACATGCATAAATGAAAGATAAAATTTCTACATTCCAATGACAATATATCAAATCAAGATATTGAAATAACCAATTCTTTATCAGACCATTTTCAAAACCAATTAAACCATAAAATAAAGTTATTTTTGAATAAAAGTTTACCATACCACTTTTAATCTTTTTAATGTAATTTCAACATTATAAAAATCATGTTCATATAAATAAATCCTTAAAACTAAATTTAAAATATGGACCTTATTGTTAAATATTTAGAAGAATAAATATTTAAAAAAATTAAAATGATAATTTAGTTAAAGATTTTTTAATAATATGAGAGACGCTTGAATACAAATAATTGTGGGATAACATATATGAAAGAATATAATATCATTAGAATAGAGAGATTCATGATATAATACATCAAAGGGTAGTGTATAGACCATATAAAATTGAATTGGTGTTTAATAATAAATAAATTTCTATGGAATGTAAATTGAGACAAAGTCCCTCACAAAGATCCTATCAATAGAATATGGACTAGTCAATGACATAATTATGTGTGAAAAATAATAATACACATAGTATCATTGTATATTATGTTTGAAAAAATCATTGGAAATTCACACATATTCATAGAACGACATAATCAAGAAGTATATGTTTAACTCAAAAAATTGAAATTCTGTTAAGAAGTTCTCTTACAGAAATTTGACAGCCTAACGAAGTCACTTTAAAATTACGAAAATGAGTTGATGAGAGATAAAAGATTATATCACCACTTCGAAACAAAATGTATAGAAATGAAGATATTGTATAACCTATCTCAATATAAGAATGTTTAAATTAAATGACATAATATATATGAGGTCTATTAAAAAGAGGAGGGTAAATGATTCCCTCAACGATTTGGTAACATAAAAAACATGCACAAAATGAAAGAAAGATCATATGATGAAGATGTAAATACCAATTAATTAATGTATATTACACAATAAATACTATAATGGGATGTACTTACATGATACAAAAGTTAATAGTGGAAAATATTGCATGAATCTCACGGGAATAAAACGTGGGATGAAAACCCATTACCATGTTGTAATCAACTGAGTCGTATGACCAAAAGATAAAAACCACCGAATGAATCCAAAAACAACGTGAATATAAATAGAGTCATGATAATATATATCAAATTATCGTAAATAATACACCACATGCAATAAAGAAGTGGTGATCAAATGAAATCTCACATAATTAAATGTGAGATTAAAAATAACTTACCTCGTGTCGAACTTGACCCGTTGGTTATAAATCTTCTAAATAGTAAGCTAAAGTAAATTTCTATATGCATAAGAAACTTTTCCATTTTATTATTCCATTAATATATCTTATTACCAGGTTATAAATATTCTGCAATCATTTATGTTAATAAAGGTGATTTTGTCGACATATGGTACTTGAGTCATAAATGAACTTCTTACCATTACAAGTTGTTCATGTGGTCAAAATTCCATTATATCCATAATTATATTCATGATTTAAATATCATATATATCATATATATCCTGTATATTTATTTATTTATAATATTACATATCATTTGGAGATTTGAAATGAAATGCGCTATTCTTGGATATAGAAATTCATACAAACTCATAAACTCTAATTTCATTTATATTTCATATTTAATGGAATGAAATATTAATGATACATAGTTATATTATAATTCCCTTAGAATATCATATGATATATATTTTACATAATTTCATATATCATCCTTTAGAATTTCCAGGTATGTCACAAATGTATAATATCACCTTAAGGGTCGGTAGTGCACACTTCCTCAAATGAAATTATATTATTTACACATATTGGAAATAAAAAAGGTAATTTTGTAAATAAAAATTTCCAGATGCATAGAGAAAACATAAAAATAATTTATATAATATATAAATATTGTGACATCATAATGGCCACAATGATAGGTGGTAGGAGATAATTGGACAATCATTTATTCGGGAGGCAGTTGTTCGCTATCCAAAGATACAGTATGTTCTTTAACCATTAAATGGAGTTATGTGTATGTTTAGTTCAAATTCTTCTCATAACAACCACCTAGTCTATTTAGGATACTATTTTTGTTACAAAATAAAGGAATAAAAAGAGTTTATGGGGTTGGAGAAGGAAAATAAAACAATAGAACTTAAGAGGAGACGTTACCTTTATATTGGGTATCTCCCATTCGTTTGAACCAAATGGTTTAATTGAATATCCATCTACCTTTTAGAAGACTTCTAGGAGGAGTAGAGGATGGTTGGGAGCTTAATTGGGAATATGTTGGACCATTCAAGGGTCTTGTTAAGTGTGAAGAGTGGGTTATATGTGAGGGATTTTTATAAGGGGATGAGGGGCACTTTAGGAATGTTTAAGTATTTTACTTTTTTATATAATGATTTTTGGTTTCTAAATGTCCAATACTTATTAATGTCAAAGATAAGATTAATCATGTTCGAAAGAAATTCATCCAATAAGATTTTTATAGGTTTTAGATATTTATTTAACCATTATAGTCAAAGAGATAACTTATATAACCCCATTAAGAATTTATTTACTAAACGATAAATGGTTAAGTCATTATTGTCTTTAATAAAAATTAATTAATATAAAGTGTCATTATCACTCCCAAGTGACTCCATGATGTCCTAAAATAGACAGAATGATTCCCATGTTTGTAAATGTATCAAGCAATAAGACTATGACACTTTTTAGGGTAATTTAATGTTATTATAATAATATTTTGTTACTCTTATTTACAAGATTTACCCTTTAACCATGGTAAATAAAATATTTACTGAAGTAAATATTCATAATGTCTAAAAATAAAAGTTACATATTTAAAAAATTTAGACCTCATGATTCCAAATATGGAATTAATTTTTCCAAATTCAAAATACATAAGTCACAGAAATTAATTTAAAATTAATTCCCGCTAGTAAAACAAAAACCGTTTTTTTAAGAAATAATTACTATCAAAAGATTGACACTTACTGATGTCCAATTTCAACGTGAAATTACATACATTGACCAAATTGTGATTAAATCGTAAAACCATAATATAATTACACTTGAAAACCAATTAAAAATATAATCTAACCACATAAATAAATTAGATTAAAAGGCAGTTTTGAATTAAAATACTGTATTTTTCACTATTCATGAAAAAATGAATTTTATCAGAAAAATACCATAATGTTACCCAAATTAAATTTTATGTCAAAATTCTAAAGAATAATTTTTTTCTGTCAAATAGAACTTATAAAAGTGACCAAAACTATATTTAAAGAGCGTTCTCCATCAAAAGGTGGAAAATCATACTTTTAATGAATATTAGTATATTTATGCTTAAAATCATATTTTTTCTTATTTTAATCTTCTAAAATTTATTGGATAAAATTATAAACATTCAAGAAAGATATATAATCATTATATGATTTGTTTTTTTTTTCATTCCTTATAATACAAGAACTATGCATTAACTACCATTTAAAATAAGAATATTATACGAATATTTGTCAGTATAATGCAACATTGTTTGCAACATAAGTTTTCAATGAAACATGTTGTTGTGTATCAGGCATGCCATCGAATATGGAATCCCTATTAAGGTAAAATTAATATTTAATTCACAAATTATAATAAATATTAAAATTTTATATTCTTTATTTACTTGGGATGATACCATAAACAATGCATTTGAAGGATATATAGGTCCCATACCATAATCGAAAATATATTTCTGTAACATAATAAATCAATTATATATCATATCACACAGATCTAAAGGATAAAAAATGGGCTCCACCAAATTTCGAAAAGATATCAAATTGAAAGAATTATAAAATTTGATCTATTTATACTAATAGATAAATCGTCCAAAAATATATTTTATAAGATAATTTAGAGGGTTATTCATAATAAATAACACCATATGAGATATATCTTCTTGAGACAAAGACAAATATTGAATCAATATCCTAAAAATAGATTTAAAAAATTCTAACTTTATATTGTTGAATTAAAGTTTCACGATAATTTTGGTAGTAAGTTTCTTGAATATATCATGAATTTATTTTTAGAAAGAAACATTAAATTATATACTAAAAAGGGATCCTTGAAAATAAATGTATTGTTTTCCATGGGAATTTATGAGTGAAAGATAACAAAGATGGCCATGAAATCAAAATATCTTGATGATTTTTTAGAATACATTTATTTAAATACAAATCTAAAGAAGGGTGATAAATATTAAATTGGAAAATAATTAAATATAAATTATATTAATACTTAAAATAATACATATTTTAATTTCCAAATAAGAACCCAAAATATTTTTTGAATGAAATAATATGGACATGAGTGAGAATGTTCTGTTAAACAGGATCCGAATAATTCATAACCACATTATACTTTTATAATAAATATATTCATCATGGAAGAAGATTTGAATTAAAAAAATTAAATTCCTAAAAAATAAATGAGGAAGTACCATAAGAAATATTAAATAGAATATTGTGGTTAAATTATAAGAAGTAAGTATATGAAGTGACTTTTTTTCCTAATGAAAAGAATATTCAGATAAAAAAATATTATCTTCTCTCTAAACATAGATAAAGGTTCCAAAACATCCTTTACAACAAACATAACCTTATTAATCACCTATTTCATGACCATATTTATATGTTTTACCATTTCTAATCTGTAATCAAAATTATACCATAAATGTTCATTAGAATGTTAGGGTTTATTTCATTATTAGAAGTTATTTATTTTGATTGTTTCACCTATATATTATAATAGAAAAGACCAAACCCACTCAATGATACCATTTTCCTTAATCTAGAGAGTATAAAATGTATTGAAATAATTTTATTTATTTATTTATGCATCCCTTTTATCATTTTATTGGATATATGGGAAACGTCTATGAGACATAAATCTATGAAGATTTTTTTAAAACTTTTTTGTTATGAATGGATTATGTTATAATGAAAATTTATTATTTATTAATTTTAAAATAAAATAAATTTAATAGATTAATCATTAATTTTATATAAATTCATAAAATATAATTTCTAACAATATATATAATTTATTTTTTAAAATAGAATTATGTCACTTCATGGAGGTGGTAGTATACCCTTGCACATAGTTGATGCTTTCATTTTGAAATAATTAGACAAATTTAGAAAATTATCTATCATTTAATAATTATAATAATTTTAAAAATATAATATTTGGTCATTAATTATCAATTTTAATCCAATCATGTAAGGTGGTTACATTAAATTTTACATGTCACTCAGGGTGATGATAATTATCATGTCATTCAAGAAGAATTTTAAATATTTGAATGCATTGGAATGGAATGGATAAAGGTTGTAACATTAAAAAAATATAATTAAATATATTATTTTTATTAACTTAAATATATTAATTTTTTTATAATAGGTTTGATGTAGGAACTTAAATAAGTTATGGTTAGGGAGGTGATACTACTCATGTTGAGGACTTGGTTCTTAATTTAATTAATTTTTTAGAAATGGAGGAATTATTTTAAATTACTATGACTAGATGATTTTGAACATATAAAGGTTTTCTAAGAGAGGTTAAATGTAAATATATTCAAGGTATGTTTTAACTAGGATGGAGTTATGATATAATTAAATGTGACCACTTTTTATAGGTGATGAAACATAGACTTTTCTTTGAAAATAATCATTAGATAAGGGGTATGTGTTGAATTGAATTGAGTTAGTTTTTATAGGTGAGTAATGGTTATTGAGAAATGTGGGTAATAACTTTTATACAAAAACTTATTACATAATATCTTGGTTTCATGTAATGTGATTAAAATTCAATCCTCTTGATATTTCCCATTTTTAACCATATTAAATATAATAAAAAATCACTATATTTTAATTTTTCTTGGAAATATAATATGATCCTTCTTACAAAATATGTACATGATTATTAAAAATATTAAATCATTCATGTCCAATTAAATTTATATATATTATACAATTAAATTTTAAATAAAAAATAAAATATATAACAAGAAATGATTTTGTAAAAAAAATACACTTTTATAACATAAGTGTTTTTATTATTTTTTCCTATCAATGTCATGTTAAAAAACTATAAATTTTTTGTAATATGGTTTGAAATAATACTAGATTCCAAATTTAAAATATATAAATTTAATTTATTTATTTCATCATTACATATTATTTATCAAAACAATTCAATGAAAAATAACAATTTTTTCATGGTATGTAATATTTTATTGGGATACATATTTTTAATGTTAAAAATGAAAATATCCTTATTAACAAAATTTTATGAGTTCGGTGAAAATAAAAAACCATTTTAATTCACTATTTATTTTGCAAAGAAGAAAATATTTTTAAACATGAATAATCCATGTAGACCTGTTGAGAAAAACATAATATTTTGTACTACAATTGAATTATTCATATTCGATGACTAATAGTAATATTTAGATAAAAATTAAATTTATTTTTATATATGTTAATAATATTTTCCACAATTTTTAATAGTTATAAATTTGTTTAAAATGAAATAATATATAAAATTTATAAATCTATGAGAAAATGCCTTTTATCACTAAATTTTTTATTCATAATTCATTAAAAATAAATAAATAATTAATATACATTAAAATTTTTCAATATGATTATGTTATGTAAGAACACATATATTCATTAAAAGTTAATATTCTAGGAATCAATATGTATAAAATAAATGTTACAATGACTATAAAATATACTATTAATCAATGGATAATGTATCCTAAAATCTACCAAAAAACCCCCTCAAATATTTTGTAAAGGATTGAATGGTAAGATATGTAGTGGTGGTATTAATTTGTGGGGATTCGGGTTCGATGGATCACATAGTGATTATCATGATTTAGAAATTCTCACATAATCAAATTTACCCTACATTCGGTTATTAATGTTTTGTATTATATTGGTGTAGGAAAACCCTAGTCAAGCTACCGTCTTTCGGAATAATGATAAATGATCCATGTGAGGAATATTTATACTACTTGATTAAAATTCAATTATTAATCTTTATTTATTTCCTAATATGTATTCTACTACATATACCATTCAATTCAATAGAGACAATAGAACAATCCCATTTTCATAAAATTAATATTTTCTTTGTAAAATGTATCATCATTCATTTTATTTTCTTGTCACGTCTGGATAATACTATTTAACATTGTATTTTTTTAAAGAATAAAGCTTACTAAAATCATGGGGGTCATAATTATAATATTAAAGCCTCAATTTGAGGATAGAATATCTATCAAAATTAATTATTTAAAATTTATAATTACCTTGAAAACTAAATTTTATTATTATAATTAATTATAAAATATCAAAATTGAGATAATGAATAAAAACTCAGTAAAACATAATATTCTTAAAAATAATCATCCAAAAATTTGTATAGGCTCTGTGGAACACCAATAACACCTCTAGAAATAAAATTTTTATTAGCAAGCAGAAGACGAATAATTGATTTCAAAAAAATAAATCATTATCATCAAATAAATTCACGAGCCCACATACCTTATTTTAAATATTGAATGATGGTGTATTTTCATCATCCTGAATCATCCTGAATCATCCTGAATCCACCACATGAAATATTATCATGTTTGGAGATGATTCTACTATTCACTATTGGAATTTTCAATGGAATACTATATAGATCTAGATGAAATTACAGAATATGGAAAAGGGATAAACTATGAAAAAAAGAGGAATCATTCCAATAAAATCGCTGAAAAATGTACCTGAGGATATATAAATTGAGATAGAATAATGTGGGAGAAGATAATGGATAGGGAAATCCCCTTGCTGATTTCTATATTGGGGGAAGAATACCCCTGAGTAGGGGTCTAATAAAAATTTCGAAGGAAAGACCATTCATCCCCCAAAAAATCACAAAATATCCTATTGGGTAACTTTTCAGCTATCACTGGGTTCTCAGTGACCCTTAGTCCACTCATTACCCACTCAAAAAAAAAGACGGTTAGGATCTTGGCCTTACATGACTATTGCCCAAGCCACCATGTACCTAGTGTCTCTTTATTGGGTAATCTGTGGTAATTTTAATAGTGTTGGAGTCTTACCAAGTACTTGTATTTTCCCCAAACACCCAACAAAACTCCCAAGAACTCCAAAATTACCCAAACACATCCAAAAAACCTATTGGAGACTTCCAATAAGTTGGATATCAAATTATAAACAAATTTAACAAATCAGCCATTTATTCAGGATAAAATTTTAAATTTATTTAGAAATTAATGATATTTTAATTCATGTGTCATTACAATATTTATACCATATGTCATTTCACCCATGAGAAGATAATGGGAACATATTTAAACATCTAATCCATTTATTGGAATATGATTCCACTCTCCTTCCTTGATTATGATCCAAAATGAAAGAGGTTCCACCATATATTAACCATTCCAAGATAAAAAATTCTTTTCCTGAAATAGTCTTTCATGATACTTAACAAATATCTTCTAATGCCTATATGATTCAACCAAGGTGTCTTCCACCTCATGAAAAAAAATTATATGAGAAAAATAGATGACACTCCTTTGGATGACTCTTTAAATATTGATATGCCTCAAGAACTAACACCCCATAAATTTTTATAATCATGATACCATAACTCTGACTTGTATGATGAGATATTCAAAACCCATGTCTCATAGTCTAAACATAAGACTAACAATATATCCCAATTGTGTCATCAAATGAAAGAATATGTTATCTTAGACTCTTTATGAGCACCGAGGTACCCATAATCTGAATCACTCCCAGGTTACAAAAAATTCTATCTTGATCCCAATTTTTAGAAACATACTTTACCTTATACCACATCCAAATCGCAAATCATGTATTTAGGAATGAAAAATAATTATATATATCAAATTGTATAGTGATATATTAATAAAATATCAACCATCCATTGAACAACTGCATCACACCCCCATCTATTCTAACATATTATTTACATACTCATGACCTATAAGAAACTCCACACCATAGTAATATACTCATCACCATTCCTTTAAACCGAAATATCAAATCGCCAAGATCATAATCTTTCACAATAAATAGAATAAGCATATGTGATGAACTCTCTCATACTAATATTTCAACACAAACATCAAGCATCACTTATTCCTAGCATACAAAGAATATTATCCTCAATGTTCAAAAAAGACCAATACATAATTAGGGCCACACCTTTTAATATCCCAAGGTATGATATGCATTATATAGATTCTCTAACATTACTCCCTAATGACCTACATAGAGTAGACTCAATATCACACATGTGGAATTCCTTTAAAGACATGATCTATTCATCACATCAAATTATATTAAAAAAATTAAATCTCAGACCTAATGGTTACATAACATTTTTTTCATCCAAATACACTGATTATCAATTTCTCATCCTTTACAACATTTTAGAGATACCATAAACGAAAAAATTCATTACCATCAATAAAACTTATTATTCTTCTTAGGGAACCCGTATCTCATTTTTATATAGTAAAATTTAATACATATATCCCACATCAGCATAGATGGGACAAGTCCAGTCTCATAAAACATTGGAACACCCATCCCATAGGCATCTTACTGAATTCATAAATCCTTGACCCACAATTTTGGTTGATGAAGCTACATCTCATTCATGTTCATCCCCATGGATATTATGTAATATAAAAGTCAATGTCCCTTGAATCTCCAAATTGGTTGGAAAAAACATGAAAAATAAAATCATACAAATATAAATTTACTATATGAGGTCCTGTTGAAAATAAAAAATTTCCAATGGTTTGGTAAACATACAATTACAACACATGATAAGAGAGCAGAAATTACACAAAACCAACGTGCTCCACCCATTCCTCATCCTGACTGTTACCAAAAAACACTAATACTCACTACCAGCTTCTCTATGTATTGTGGTCATATAGGGACACTCCCAATTGTTACCATCAACTATCGACCTCAATATAATATATGAAAAAAAATTAAATGATGTTATTTCACCCAAACACAATAACAAACTCATGATCTCATGAGCCGACTATCACCAGTCCTAGATTTCAAGATTTATCAGATACCCATTCATTATACAAATTCGAAGATAAAAATTATATAATATCTCTTGGTTATTATTTTCTAGTGATATGATTATAGCTCACAAACACCAAGGCGAACAAACAATAACTCAACACACCAACATCATTCTAGAACCATGAAGGATTAAGTCACACACTACTCAGTTTACACCCAAAATCCAAGATCACCCATCAATATCCCACAAAAATTCCTACTCAAATCATATTATTCTAGGTACCCTACAAGTCACACCCTATTATCTTAAATAGGATATCGAGAGAACACTAATTTTTTTCATCAAAATGTCCCAAGGAATTCATCATGACTTTCACTAAACCATCTCAAGAGTTTCCAACTCAATAAGGAATCTCATTTATTTATTAACACATCTCATCAGACTACCCCACCTATATCGAACATTCTCTAAGGAATCCAATGCCTATGCCAACCCATATTTGTTTTCCATGAATCACATATACATATTTTCAAATAAATCACAAAAAACATGTCCCATGATAAAATACACATAATATATCATCTAAAAATATTTTGATTTAGGTGGGCAGAATTTCATTGAGATGTTATACAATAAATAATTATACATGTTATTGAGTCTTAAAAAAATCCAATCATATAACACGAAAAAAATCAACCACACATTACAACTTGAATGTCATTCAAATTATATTTACTAATTTTGATGCACATATACAATCTTCTTTCTACACTGATCAAATTGAAAAATCCAATAACATATTTCTCTAACAAAAATGACATACTTGAACTAATATTTTAAATTTTAAAGTAATGCCAAAAAAATATTAAACCTGAGTATCACTGAAATCCCACCAGACATGTGTTCATAAATCAATATCCTAAGGTCCATCCCACGCTCTGATGGATTTCAATATATAATTAAAATGTCCCAAAATAGTAAGAAATATCATAATAGTTTCTAATGATAATTGTTAATGAATTTGATAAAATCACAAGAAAAATACCATAGTTAGTTTACCACATGAACTTACACATGCCTCCCCATACATAAGAGGATCATATATTGTGGTGGGGTGTCGAATTAAACATTAGAGTTATTATTAAATATATAAAATAATGGTAAATAATAAATAAAATAATCAAGAATCAATTATTGACACATAATAGAGTATAAATTATTGAATTGCAGCATAATGAAATCATAACAAAATATTATTCCCATTTAATTATAAAATTATTTTGTTTCATAAAAGTATAAAACCACATTCATTGATATTAAGATATTAAAATAGAAAAAAATAAAATAATGAAACATAATTACACAAGGGATTCATATAACCTAGATCCTCACCTCAATTACATCTCTCAAACCAATCTAGATACTGTACCATGATCCACTAAATAACAATTAACCTGAATGTTGGGTATAAGGAATTAAATATTTAAATGAATCTTATTTTCCACTTATTATTTTTGGATATTATTTATACTATTTTATAGGCTAGGTGAGGAGATAACATGAAATTTCGAGGCCTTGTTTTCCTGGAATAAATGTTTGAAATACATTAATTATTTTACATAGAATGGAAGTTATTTTTTCCAACAAAAAGTGAAATAACATCTATATGGGTCCTTAGATTAAAAAATCAATGTTTATGTTGTGTTCATATTGTGATTTTTAACCAAGGATTGATGTAACCATTGTCAGTGCGGGTCATTGGATGAAAATTATTTGCAGACATAGAAATGAATAAACTAATAAAATTATATAGTTTATTCCTATTTCGATAATGAAAAAAATACTAATAATTATGTATATTTTTATGCTTTAATTATAGGGTTATTGACATGAAATTATAAAAATTAGAGATTCACTTAGATGTTATGGATGAGGAGTGACCTGGGAGTAGTCTAAAATATGTGGATCAACCAATGGTGAGTGAAGGAGGTTCCAAGACACCCACGACTACTTCATAAATCAGGGATGTGATCTAATGGATTTGTACAAGTTCTAATAGTCTGGATAAGGCTTCTAAAGAACCAATGGAGTGTGAATGTTTTGGTTTTATGGAGTTATAGTAGGCTTTAAGGAGTGATCCAGGTAAGGAGGTGGCATCTATTATGTTGGGAAGTAGTTTGTAGGATTATTGAATGATAATGCTACCTAAGAGTTTGAGATCACTCAAGTTAGGCCCTTAATGGATGATCAGGGTCCCCAAAGACCAAATCCATTGATAAGGATTCTGAGCACTTATTTGGCATTATAGAATATGGCATTCAGAGTTATCGTCTTTCATGACTAAGATTAAGTAAGACACGGAGGGGCATTCAGAAAGAGAGAAAGCCTTATTCTTATTTCCCCCTCCAAGGGAGACTAGATATATGGGGAAATGGAAATCCAATCTGATGGAGAGTGGTCCCCACCTCCCTCCCATGGAATATATTGGTTTTTAGTGGGAGTTTGGTGTAGTGATTGATCCTTATTTGGATATTCATATCCACTTTGGAGAAAAAATGGTTGAAACCATTATGATGATTAATGATATTGATGAAGAAGTTATAATTTTGATGGGAATTCAATTAAAGGTTGTTACTAATGTGGAGAAAATATACTAGGTTGGAAAACCAGACCAGATTTTAGTTTGAGGATTCAATTATTGGAATATCAATCAAGAAGAGTACATTCAGTCATGGGAAAGGATAGAGTACTAATTAAAAATATTTTTGAAATTATATTCAAATAATTAAGATATAAATATATCTTCAATATTTTATTGGGATATCATGTTTGGCAGGATTAAATTTTCCATTAATGTTTTGGCTATTTTCTTTTAGTGTATAAACTATCATTTTCTCAATTTTTTCCATAAAAGGGTATTTATAATAAAAAGTTTATTTTCAGTCAGTGGATTGGTGTATTGGTTTTTTTTTTGCGGATTTTATTATGATTTTTTAATTATTATAGATTATTCGATTTTTGTTATACTAAAAATGAATCAATAATGAAACAAACATCGATCAAGGTTTGTTCATCATGATTGCTTGTTTAAGTTTCTACCTCGATTATTCATTCATCATATATGTAGTTCATTTGGATTTTGGCTCAACATATCTCAATGAAATGATCATTTCACACCCATTTAATTTCAAATAATTATGATATCATAGCTCTAGTATCACCATGACATGACAGGTCTGTGTCGAAGTGAGAGGATGTAGATCAGATGGCTTTCGATACATGATTTCTTATTCAACATCACAAAACAATGAATCACAAAAAAAATTATTGTATGAACAGATTAGTTGCTGGAACATGATTTTCAATTAACGGTTATGATTAGTTTAGTTTTTTCCTTTATTTTATAGAATGGTACGCTACCAGATCGATAGCTGGATGTACAAAAATAGATTTGGATTCAATATTTAGAATTAGGGGAAAGCCAACACTACATGTTGTGTAACCCATTTTCTCAGGTCGTGTGGGACTCTCTTTACAGACGACAGGGTTTCAAGAGAGAATAAAGTATCAAATGTTGTGTGACCCGATCACATGAAATTTGGTCTCTCCCTGGTGACTTTGTTTGTATTTCATAGGGTACACCAAAACAGGTTGGGGGCACATTGTGTACACCCGTACAAGGACACACACTAGGCCGAAGCACACAATCTATGTTTGTTACTTGTACATGGGCACATGTGTAACTCCCTGACCATAGTTACCTAGAGTTGGTGCATTATTACATAACTTTGGTATGATACAAGGAATCATGACCCGACAACCTATCTGTTTAGTATTCTTGGAAGTACTATATATATTCATAAGGTTTAAATTATAGCAAGAAATAAAAACATCAAAAAAAATTTGTCACCCTTTTGAACACACTTATGTCCTTAGCCTATCCCTGTAGGTTAACCATAAAATACTTTTTCTCATCCTGGAAAAAATAAGACACAGAAAGGGGTCTACTCAGAAGCTCAGTAAGAATAACAAAATACTAGAAACATTAATAAATAAGAATAAACATTTAAGGTAATATATATGACTAAAAATAAACTTAAAATAAAACATCAGCATAATAATGAAATTATAAAATCAAATAATTCCATTCAGTAATTCACATGTATATTCTACTAGTCGAATAATCACGTGGAATATCAATATCCACTTTCAAAATGATGTAATTCATAATGCGAGACTTCATAACCACATAGTCAAGGCCTTGTGCCAAGACTACAAATAAAATTTTGACAAGGTCTTGTTCCAATACACTAGTTAGTCTCATGAGAACTACTGATTCATTGAGGATCTTTAGCAGGCTCCACCCATCACTTACTAAGTCCAATGCATTCCTCATAAGAAAAGGTTTAAACATAACATAATCATTCATATTAAAATTAGCATACAAAATTTCAATACATTATCCATAATCCATGAATGGTTTAAAAATAACACATCCATAGTCAAACATATCACAAAAACTTCAATACAATATGGCTGTTTTTTATCATAACAAATCAACTTCAATCCAGCTTAAAATCCTTCAATGGATTTTGACATAGATGAAATCAAAACATTTTTATAGAAATATCTATTTATATTTTGAAATCATTTAAAAGACATATAATTATAAATGAAAACATTTATTTTGAAAATATTATTTTTAGCTCGTATGGGAAGCTTTAGCGATGATATAACATTGGAAAATAACAACACCTGTTGTATATGTTAAAAAAAGTCATTCCTATATTAAGTTTTTCAAAAAAGGTCATAAAGTTTCTTGTTTGGAAAACAATGAAATTATTCCTTTAAAAACATAAATGGTCAAATAATGGTATAAATGAATTTAACCCATAGTATAGAAAATATTAAATACTTTTTGATTTACATTTTTAAGAAAACACTGACGTGGATGATAAAGAGGTCCTTCTAGATACTTACGTAAAATTAACCTCAGATAATAAAGAGATTTTGAAATTAACCCTTACCTAGTAATTTTCCTTAGTCGATGTTATGTTAAACTCCTGTACAATAGTTAAAACATTTTTATTAAATAATACAAGAACTATATACGTAAATATAATATCACATATGTTCTTATAATTTATCTTTGTAAATAATATTTTAGTAGTATCATCGTTTCAGGTGTTAACAGATTCATTTTCCTTTATATACTAGGTTAGGTAAGCCATGTTTTTTATGGATATGATGTATTAATTTTGTATAAAGAATGATATTATGTTCATAAACAATATTTTTAACCATAAAATTAAAATTATTCTTCAATGATTATGATGTGGAATGAATCTCATCACGTTCGTGAGGGTGGTAATCCGTACGTACACACGAGCGACAAATATCATTATATTGATAAAGAAATTATATGTAATTGGTTGTTATGTCATATATAAAAAATAATTATCATGTTTTATTTATTATTTACATCATTTATACTCCTTATTATACCCATAAAAATAATTAATTGTTTGAATAACAAACTACACCATGACGTAGAGACGGTAATCCGTATGTACGCACATGTGAGAACTATGTCATTTATAGTATGGGTAGAATAATGAATATGGTTGTAAATTTTTTATAATAACATCATGGTATATAGAAGATACTGGAGTTATTATTTTATAATTGAAACAACAAAGAAAGTGGAAGTGGAAGAAGAAAAAAACGTGGAAGAGGTGATGAAATATTTACCTCAGCTTCGGGTTCTTCCTTTTGATTTGAACAAAAGGGATCCTTATGTTGGATTTATTACCGAAGGAAGGACTATAAGATTAAGGGAGGAAATCATATAGGATATTGGGGTAGGGTTTGGTCGAGAAAAAAGGCTTTGGAGGTGTGAAACTAAAAGAAGGGAAAGTTCCCTTTTATAAGAGATGTTAGGATCCATTTAGGAAAATATTGAAATATTATTTTATAATAAAATAATTTTCGGTATATAATGGCTCCAAAATGAATTATTTAAGGAATCGATATGGTGGGGATTATCTGAAAACCTCTCAATAAATAGGTTGTATATAGGATTATGTCATCATATTAACCTTATCTTTTAGATTTAACTCTTAGTTAAATAGTTTCCAATTTACCATGTCTCTTTGTATGATTATATTACATGGTTAATAAAAAAAATATAACAAGACAAGAGAACCCCATGTGGTTCATTATTAATATATATAACCTTAACTTAGTCCTTTGGCTGAACCGTATATTTTTAGGAATATTATATCAATTAATAATAAAATAATTTCTTTAAAAACTCAATTATGTCAAATTTGACACTATTTCGTATTTGATTTTTTTTTGAAACCAATAAAAACATTATCTCTGAGAATAAAAATTATTCAACTAACCCTAACATATCATATTAACCTAGAAAATTAGTTTATATAATCAGAAGTTTCAATTTACATTTATTTGGATATTTATAAAATCAATTATTTTAATATTTCATTAATAATGTAATTACTACATAATCATTATGTCCTAAATATATTAGATTATTTAATGCCTAAAATTGATATATAAAATATCATTATTTAGGAAATATTTTTATCTTTATAATTAATATTTATAGTCGATTTTACCTTATGTATATCTCTACATTAAAAATGGTTTAGTTATTACACATTTAATTTAACTACATTAACTTCTCTTTAAATAAAATAATAATAAATGTTCCAATCTAATCCAGGTGGACCAAAAAGAATAATATTTTTGTCATATGGTTTTTTTGGTCGAATTATACTTATATAAAGGAATTAGGACATGTTTTAGGGTAATTATGATATCATTTTTACCATTAATTACCATATTTACTATTAACCGTGGTAAATAAAAGTCAAAAGTTACAATTCACCAAAAATTATTTTCATCTTATTAAACACAATTTTCCTTACTAATATTAACCATGTATCTTGGATATCTGAAATTCAACTCATATAAGTGGTAAAATTATGTTTTATGAAAATTTTCAAATACTCCACAGAAGATGGTAAAAAACGGTAAAAGTTCAACAAACTTTTAATATATCCAATCTTATTATAAAATGACTTCAACGAATTAAATTGATCCTATATTTGTATTATGTATCTATTTGGATGAAAAATTAATTTCAATAAAATAAATTATTATTTAAATAAAAAGTCCTTTTTACCAAATAATGGAGTGTTTTTCACTATTCAAAAAAATGAATGTTTTTAGAAAATACAAAAAATTCACCTAGAGATAATTTAGATAGTCCGAATTCAAAAATTAAGTCCATTTTGAAAAATAAATTTTATAAAATTTCAAAAAGTGGATATTACTATTTTTAATGGCTAGTTTGATTGGTCGCGATGTGTTAGAAACATTAAGTTGTGTACAATGCAAGCCATTTCATTATTCAAAGGGAAATGTACCACAAAAGATTGGGGTGTTACATTATTATCTCATTCAAATAATTTCATTCTAGAAATTTCTATAATACTATCACAAAAAAATATTTAGGTGGTTCTTCATCATAAGTTCCTCAGGTTCCCACGTTACCTCTTCCATCTTATGGTTTGTCCATAGAAATTTACAAGACGAGTCATTCAATTCCTCAGTACATGTTCCCTTTTATCAAGAATCTTGAAAGGATCTTCACAATAAGACAAATCAGGTTCCATTTCAATTTTCTCATAGGTGATTACATGAGTTGGGTGAGGCATGTATTTTCTCAATATTTATATGTGGAACACATCGTTAACTTTGGATAAACATGGCGACATTGAAAAATGGTAAGCCACTACCCCAATTCATTCTATAATTTAGAAAGGTCTGATGTACCTGGGACTTAATTTAACCTTCTTACATAATCGTATAACACCCTTCCATGGATATACCTTCTATAATAATGATCATGTACCTGAAATTAAAAATCCTTCCCTCTGTTATTAGCATAGTAGTTCCTCCTACATTGAGCTGCTTTGATATGGGTTTAGATTACCTTCACATTTTCCATTGTTTCCTCAACAAGTTCTGGGCCTATGAGTTTTCTTTCACCAACACCATCCGAATAAGTAGGTGTGTGACAAATCGTTCCATATAACACTTAATATCGTGCCATCTAAACACGTGAATGGAAGCTATTGTTATTGGAAAATTCTACCCGAGGTAAATATTAATGCCAGAATTTACACTTTCTAAACATCCCATATAATTCATTCCTTTTAAGAGTTTTTTGGATATTGTGCATGTTATTTTCATAATGTACATTTCTTTTTGTGTATACCAAGATATTTTCAATAAATACCCCAAAATAGTCATCAAGATATTATTTGAAAACACTATTCATTAGATCCATGAAAATAGAGGGTCCATTAGTCAGCCCAAAAGGCATTACTGAAAATGTGTAATGCCCGTACCTGGTTCAAAATGTTGTTTTCGGAATGTCTTCCTTCTTCACACACAACCGATGATATCCAAATAGAATTTCAATCATTGAAAAATATTTAGCACCATGAATTTTCTCAAAAAAAATTCAATGCGATGTAGGGGATACTTGTTCTTTATTTTTATAGCATTGATATCCCTGTAGTCAATGTACAACCTCATAGATCTGTATTTCTTCTTAACAAAAGAGATAGGGGCGCCCAATAGAGAAAAACTATGGAGAATTAATCCATTATTTCTTAACTCCTCTAGTTTTTTCATTAGATCCACTAATTCCACAATGGCCATTCTATAAAAGGTCTTTGATATGGGCCTTAAACTGGGAACTATGTCAATGGAAAACTAAATATCTCATTCTAGAGGATGTGCAGGTAAATCCTCTAGAAACACAACAACATATTCTTGCACAATATGTATGTCCTCTATTCTAACATTCTTTTCCTTACCCATAGTTATTTCATTATAGTCTTCCTCATTAATTAAATTGCGTTGAGCTTCTTGGGTGGATCTTGATAATAATTAGGTGTCCACGTTTATTCTCTAAAGATAATGTACTCATTATCATCATCGAAAACTGTAACCTACTTCTTATTACAATAAATTTTCACATCATGATCTTAAATCCAATATGTTTCAATGATTATATCAAATTCAATCATGGGTATGATGATGAGATCATCAGATAAAGAACATTTGTAAGCCCAAATGCGAACTGATTCACAAAACATTGTTGCGACAAAACTTCCATTAGGTGTTATGACTGACAACTCCAATGTTACGTTGAATTGAAAATATCTATCTTTCTTTGCAAACTGGGAAGATATGAAACAATGTGATGATGCAGAGTCAAATAAAGCATTTTCTAAACTCAAGGAAACAATTAAATTACCTGCCACCACATCTTTTGAAGCTTAAACTTCAGCAGTAGTGATCGCATAATATTGGACTTGATCTCATGGCATTTTCTGAGTTAATTTCTCTTGGAACTTAAGAAATTCATTTTCATAATTCTCCTTTAATCTACATGTAAGAACCCAGATCTTCATTTCAGGTATGTTTTCCTTTTCTGGTCGTTTTTTAAAAAAAGAGTAAAATCTAGAATTTTTTGAAGTACAGGCCGTGTTCTTTGATGCAACGCCATGCCGTATGCTGGACATGTCCGGGCCACACCCACAATGTGTAGAGGTTATCTGGAGGCCACTAAAAGTGGTGTATAGAAAGGCAATGTACACGTCGTGTACCTTAGAAATACACGTTTTGTAGTTTCTTTTTTTTCATTAAATGGGATGGGGTCACGCCTAATCGACAGAATTGTCTTCTTCATAAGGTTCTTCGACTAGGAGCGCCCGTACGGCGACAGATCTTCTTCGAGCCCCGAACCTCCATCCGTTCTCCGAATCGACCTCCATCGATTGCATTGGAACCACAACGGTAAGCTCTTCATTCTCCTTGAGCTTTGTTTTCTAATTCCTCCTCTTTTTCAAGATATCATGGGTTGGACGTTTTCTACGTTTTTGTATATCTACAACGTTTAAAGGAGAATCAAGCCTCATGGTTCAATTATATTGATCTCCTAGGATCGAGGTAGGTGGTTTGTGCCTTACCGTTTGAAGTATTTGAGTTTTATATGCAAATTCCACCAATACCCGTGAACAGGGTATTGTGTGGTTACCGTTTTTCCCTTGTTGTTTTCCTGCCTTGATTGTATGTTTGTGTAGAGGTAATTTTATCATGTTTGTGGATAATTCTTGTGCTTGGATGTTTTTCCCATGGCTTGTTATTATTATGATCGTTGTGTCTTAATAGCCTTTGGATATTATACTTGTTTCCATGCCTTCTGACCATAGGATGGAATGTTTCTTCTTAACATGCTTGATATATTGTAGACTGGTTATCTAAGTAGCTCTGTAGGTGTACTTTTTCCTTATAGCATTATTATGCACTGACTGGCATGAGACTGTGAGAACCTGGTGTTTTAGACTACAAGGGATAGATCGAGTGAGATTCTCAGAGAGTCTTGAACATTATAGACTATAAGGGATAAACCGAGTGAGTTTCCAAAAGAGTCATGGTCATTATAGACTACATGGGGTAGACCGAGTGAGCTTCCTAGAGAGTCTTGGATATTATAGACTATAGGAGGGTAGACTGAGTGAGCTTCCACAAAGAGTCTTTAATTTTTTTAATTTCTTTAAAACATTTCCAGGATAGAGAAGGAATTGAACCAGTGATCTTCGTTAGAGAGTCTGTGATAGACCTTAAATTAGAAGAGGATTGACCGAGTGAGATCCTTGGAGAGTTTCTAGACCTTGGGGATATAAGAGGGTTAGACCGCATGATCTTCCTCAGAGAGTCCCTGACTACCCAAGACTATATGGGGAAATGACCGAGTGAGCTTTCCCAGAGAGTCTTATAAAGTCATATGACAAACTAGAGGGATTAGGATGAGTGCACTGCCCAGAGGGTTCTAGTTACATCTTGGATATGACCAAAGGGGTTGGATGCGAGCACTTCCTAGTGTGGTTCCTGTTTTGGTAAGATGATTGCTTCACTACTGCTTGTTGTTCTATGGACTGATTAATGTTGTATATCATCCTGTTAACGTTCCTGTTTAATCCCTTCTATTTATTGTTACTGTTTACTTCTTATTGTACTATTACTTGCCATATACTCACTGACTATTAGGCATAGATATTCGAGAGGTTTACTACTGGTATTTAGTCTCACACCCTATTTGGGTAATGCTTTTGGGCCCAAAAATACTATGTTGTTGTAGGTATAGACAAGGGAAAATGCCCTTCGACTTCTGGTACTCGTTTGCTTTGGAGCAGGATAGCATGGGACCAAGCTTGGGATTGTGATGCTGAGGAGGTTTTTATCTGTTTTTCTTTTGTACTTTGGTTTAGTATTTTTTTCCGCATTGTGACTTGTTTGGATGATTTCCTAGACATATGTATCATGCACCATTTTATATATACAAATGTGCTACAGTTGGTTATCGTTTCAGTCTTCCGCTGTTTACTATTGTTGGATATTTATAGATTCCGCTATTGTATGCCTTATTTACTACCGTTATGTACCCTGTAAACGAGGGAATAGTTTCCCCACTATCACAACGAAGGCCCTCACAACTAGTCGGCATCCACTGGCGTTTGGGGAATGGCGCTTGAGGCCATGTGACCAACCGGGTACGGGGTTCCTCTGGGTGGCCTCCAGAACTGGGCCATTACAAAGTGGTATCATAGGATTTCCTTCCTCTTGATTTACTGTTTGGGGCCTTATCTAGGGATAATACGGATTCAGTACTTGGTAATAAGCTAGGCCGAGGAGTAGCTAACCCATGTACAGGGAAATGCCAATCCACCTCATTTATTTCAGTTTTCTGGTTTTCAGATTTTACGGTTGATATGATTTCACCTAGAGTGATTCACAAATCTTGCATTTTTTGTTGTTTCTATTGCGGTTCTATTTCTATCTCAACTCGATGAGATGAGGGTATGTCATCTCATGCATCATATAGGCACTTGTTAGAAATCACACGCCACACATTCTTTCCATGCCATTTACGGTGCATTAGTGATTGCATGTCATTGTGATAGACGTTGTGTAGATTATACATGCTGTTGTGATAGATTCTTGATAGAATATCTGCTTTTTAATTGAAAATTTGGTTGTTTTGCACCATTATTAAATGAATGCCAAATTTTGGTTCTTGAGGTGTTATGGGCCCTCATGAATCAAAATCTGGGGGATCGTTGACTTGGTTTTCCTAGTATATGACTGTACGTGATTCCAAGCATTGATTCACGGGGAGTATGGGCCCTCACAGATCAGAATTTGGCACCTCCATGCTTGTTTTTCAGTGTTTTCTAGGCTTCGATTCCATTTCTGAGCTACTGCTCAGAAAAACACAGAATACATGGTGTGTACTTTATGACGACATGACATGTAGTTTTTAAACCATGTCACTGACTGTGTGAGAAGAAACACGGGATTGTGCAATGTCTTTAGGAACATGTTCTGAACGGTAGTTACATGTCGTGTAGTAGTGAGCCATGTACCTGGCTGTGTCACTAAAAACATGGGTCGGGGAGGTTCATGTAGTACACACCATGTTTGATATGAACATGCCATGTAGTCTTGTTCTATATACCTGGCCGTGTCACAAACAAAACGGGTCGGTGTCATCTTCTCATATACACGCCGTGTTGGTTCAGAACACACCGTGTAAGGGTCAGCCGTGTAGCCAACCATGTAACTAAAAACACGGGATGCTGAAACATTGTCTATTACACATCGTGTCCTCAGTGAACACGTATTGTAGTCATGGGTTAAGTGGACCGTGTGAGTTAGACATGTAAATAGACTCAGGAAGGGGAGTGGAGTTCAAGTACACATTGTGTGTGGTGGCAACACGCCATGTAGTCTGGGGTGTTACACGACCAGAGGTGGAAGAAGTAAACACCCATGTAAATGGACTTCAGGAACATGCCATGTAGTTTTATACATGCCGTGTAGTTGTGTTTTGTAAAACATGACTGTTTTTCTCTCTTGTTCCCGTTTTGTACTCCTATGTTCTCTGTCTTTGATAATCCTGATCTAAGGCATGCTTTTGTTCTTTCAGAGCTATACCTCCAAGACATCCTCTAGTTGTATGCCAGCTGCCAGAGGGTGATTATACACCAGATATGGCCGATCAGGGACCTCTTCCAAATCCTCTTGTTGTGCCAGCATTGGCACTAGTAGTTTTAACCATTGCAGGTGCCGATGCGCAGTTCAGGGTGGACTTACTGAGGAAGATGTAGACCTTTCAGGGAGCGCCGCCTCATACCCCGTCGATGGCTGAGTTGACGCGGGTTTTCCAGCAGTAACACCCTCTTACATTCTCAAGGGATGGAGGATCCCAGGGTGAAGAGTCATGGCTAGAGGCTACACTGATGATCTTCAAGTACCTGGAAATACCTCCAGAGAAAAGGGTAAAACTGGCTACTTATATGCTCCGAGACACCGCCAATAGGTGGTGGGATGTGATCTCACAGTTATGATTCCAGCAGATTATGACTTGTGATGAGTTTCAGCGCATCTTCTATGATTACTTTTACCTGAAGACCTTGAGGGCCGATCGATCCCAGATGTTTTTGAGTCTAGAGCAGGGTACAATTTCTATTATGGAGTACTCGTCTTGCTTTACCGAGCTACAACACTTCACACCGATCCCAGTAGTTGATGAGTTGTTCCTTGTAAGGAAATTTGAGGATGGTCTCAGGGAGGAGATCCTTTCCCAGGTGAATATATTCATGTTGACTTCAATATCCTCTATCGTCAACCAGTCGATGATCACTGAGAGCAACCTAAGAGATTCTAGAGCAGTGAGCTAGGGTGGTTCGGCACGAAGAGTTGGTGTTCCTCCTACTGATAGCAATAAGATCCGTAGAGAGCCTACTCAAGGAGATTAGAGTATGCAGGATATATCTTTGGGCGGCCATGGTATATGCCACCAGTTTGGAAGGAGTGGGCATACCAGCCCTCAGTGCCAGAGAGACCCGATGGAGTGCCGATCTTGAGGAAAGATGGACCACCTTCAGCGTTTTTGTCAGATCTTCTCTCTTACAGCTGGTGGTAGGGGTTCTTATATGACCCCACGTTCAGGGAATGCATCGCCAGTTTCTCACCAGTTTGGGAACTGGATTTCTTACGGCCGTTCGGGCCAAGGTGGAGGTCGCTGACATGGTGGTCAGTCACCAGGCGACCAGCGGCAACAGTGTGGGTCAGCTCAGAGTGGTCAGACAGGGGCGCATGGCTACGGTATAGGCTAGAATATTTCCATGGTGCGGACCTATAAAGAGAAGGATCCCGACCCTTCTACAGTTCGAGGTACGATCTTAGTAGCCTCAGTTTTATCTTCATCACATTTTGATACTGGTGCTTCACATAGTATTATCTCTTTTGTTGTTGTGGAGAGCCTTGGGCTCGGTATCTTTTCATCTACCGACATGTAGAATCTTGATACACCATTGGGAAGGAGGAAATCTAGCATGCGTTAGTGCAAAGAGTTCCCTCTCGAGGTAGCAGGGTTTCACTTATTATGGGACCTCTATGTCCAAGATATGACATGCTATTATGTCATTCTCAGTATGGACTGGTTAGTTTCCTTCCAGGAAGTCGTTGATTTCTATCTCCACAGGTTGAGTTTCGTATCACCATAGGGCATATCATTTTTTCATAGAGGCAAGTGGAATGTCCAGGAGAGTAGATCTGGACCAGAGCATCATGGGCTAGGAGGAGTTACAACCCAGATTTCCAGTCTTTATCTGGATGACCAGTGAACTTCGCAGTTAGACTTTACACCGGTGGTGGATCGTTTCAGGGATGTCTTCCCAGAGGACTTTTTAGGTATTCCTCAAGAGCGTGAGGTAGAATTAGCGATTGATCTCGTTCCAAGAGTGGCACTAGTGTCCATTCCTCCTTATAGGATGGCTACCCCTGATTTGCAGGAGCTCAATAAGCAGTTGGAGGAGTTGTAGGAAAAGGGTTTCATTCGAACCAGTACTTCTCCTTGGTATTCGCCTGTTCTATATGCAATGAAGGCAGACAAAAACCTTAGGCTTTGCATGGATTATTAGAAGCAAAACCAGTTGACAGTCAAGAAACGATATCCCTTTCCAAGGATTGACGACCTCTTTGATCAGCTTCGAGTAGCCCAAGTGTTCTCGAAGATTGATTTGAGGTCTGGTTATCATCAGTTGTGTGTTAGACGATCAGATATACCTCTTAAACCCTTTAGGAACAGGTATGGTCTATACGAGTATATGGTCATGCCATTCGGTCTCACGAATGCGCCAGCAGTTTTCATGGCACTGATGAACTGAGTGTTCCATCCATACTTGGATTCCTTCATGGTGGTTTTCATGGACGACATCTTGGTGTAATCTCACACTTGACACGAACATGCTACCCATCTTGAGATCGTTCAGAGTACACTAAGAAAGCATCATTTATATGATAAGCTCTTGAAATTCCACTTTTTGGATGGATCTGATTCACTTATTAGGTCACGTTACCTAAGAGACAAGAGTATTAGTAGACCCAGATAAAGTGAGAGCTGTAGTTTCCTAGGAACAGCTGAAAAATTTATTTGAGGTGCGGAGTTTTCTAGGGAAGGGTGGTTACTACAGGTGTTTCATACAAGACTTTTCACACCTAGAAGCACCGCTGACAGGTCTGACCAAGAAGGGTGAGAAGTTCTTATGGTCAAAATATTGTGAGACAGCCTTTCAGGATATGAAAGGGAGGTGTACGTCACTATCGATCTAGTCTTATGAGAGCCAGGAAATAGCTATACAGTCTACTGTGATGCATCAGGTGTCAGACTGTGAGCAGTGCTTATGAAATGAGATGTAGACGTTGCGTACGGGTCTCAGCAGTTGAGGCCACATGATAGGAACTACCTGACGCACGATCTGGAGTTGGCAGTTATTGTTCATGCCTTATGATGTTGGAGACATTATCTTCTGGGAGAGAAAATTGTGGTTTTAAATGACCACAAGATTGTCAGGTACATCTTCACTCAGCGTGATCTGAATCTGAGACAGCTCAGGTGGGTCGAGTATCTTCAGTTCTTCGACATTGAACTTGCCTATACAACCAGAAAGGGAAATGTAGTGGCTGATGCATTGTGCAGGAGAACTCAGATTCAGGCAGTTCAGGAGGCCATTAGTGAGTGGAAGCTTATAGATCTATTCCTTGAGATGCATTTGGAGGTGCATGACAGACAGGGAAAGACTTTTCTTTCTTCTGTAGCTGTTACCTCTACCCTTCTTGATCATGTTCGGATGAGGCCGCTATCAAATTCATAAGGCCTAGTCCTGTGGGAGAGTGTGTCAGGAGGTGACCCTCTTCCAATATGGAATGTAGTGGAGGATGAGATCTTGCGGTTCTAGGGACGCCTATGGGTGCAAGCAGACATACGCGAGGAGCTGATGCAGGATTTTCATTCCTTAGTTTGGGCAGTTCATCCTGGCATCACCAAGATGTGTTATGATCAACACCACTAGTACTGGTGGCCAGGTATAAAGAGGGATGTTTCTGGGTTCATCATGAGATGTTCTACTTGTAAGCAAGTGAAAGCAGAGCATTATTGACCAGTAGGGATTTTATAGCAGTTACCCATTCCCTAGTGGAAGTGGAACAATGTCACAATGGACTTCATGACCGAGTTACCGAGGGACATCAAGGGAGTGATGATATTTGGGTTGTTGTCGACAGGCTTATGAAGGTTGATCATTTCTTTCCGATCAAGGAGACGCTTAGTGTTGATGTGCTGGGGCGGTTGTACATTCGAGAGATTGTACGTCTGTATGGAGTTCCACACTCCAATGTTTCAGACAGGGATGCACTCTCTACATCTCGGTTCTGGAAGGGGCTTTAGAAAGCATTGGGTATACAAGTACTTCTGAGTACAACATACCATCCCCAGACAGATATCCAGTCCGAGCGTATGATCCAGGTCCTTGAGGATATGCTCATAGATTTCATTCTAGACTTTGGAGGTTCTTGGGAGAAGCATATTCTTCTTGTGGAGTTCTCCTATAACAATAGTTTTTAGGAGACTATACAGATGACACCTTAAGAGGCATTGTACGGTACGCCATGCCGATCACCTTTGTGCTGGCTGGATTCAGAGAGGAAGCTTTGTTGGGACCTCGTCTTTTTTAGGAGACCTCAGAGCAGATAGAGTTTATTCGGAAAAGGATGGCTACACCACAGTCTCGAAATAAGTCTTATGCTGATCAGCGGAAACGACCTCTGGAGTTCGAGGGCAGTGATCATGTTTTCCTGCGTTTCGCACCGAGGATGGGACACAAGAGGATTCAGAGATAGGTTAAGCTTTCACCGCGGTACGTCAGGCCGTTTGAGGTGTTGGAGAGAGTTGGGCCACTTTCCTATCGGTTGCAGTTTCCTGAGAGGTATCGGGCCATGCACTACGTCTTCCAAGTCTCTCAGCTCTGACATTACTTTTCAGACCAATCTCATGTTTTTCAGCCCGAGGAGGATGATATTGAAGAGGATGCATCGTTGGAGGATCATCCTATCTAGATTCTTGAACATAGTACAAAGGTTCTCTGAGGTCAGTCTGTTCCTCTTGTACGGGTGCTATGGAATCATGGGAGAGTACAGGATGAGACCAGGGAGATGGAGGCTGATGTACGATCGCAGTGGCCGGAGATGTTCGGGGTTTCTTCTTCTACGCCTCGCTAGGGAAATTCGGGGATGAATTTATTTAAGGGGGACGTTTTTATGAACCCGGGTCTTCATTTCAGGTATGTTTTTCATTTTTTGGTTGTTTTTAAAAAAAAGTGGAATATCAGGAAATTTTCAATGTACATGCTGTGTACTTTATAAGTACATGTCGTGTACTTAGATGCCACACCAGGCCATGTGATGGCCTTGTCCATGGCACACATACGATGTGTAAAGGTGATGTGGCAGCCACATAAAGCAGAGTACGAAAAGGAAAAGTACACTCCATGTACACCAGAAATACAGGTCGTGTGGTTTTTTTCATTAAACGGACCGAGTTCACACCTAATCGATAGGATTTTCTTCTTCTCATGGTTCATTGACCTGGAGTGCCCATACGGCCGTAGATGTTCTCTGAGCCCCTGAGCCTCCGTCCGTTCTCCGAATTGACCGCCGTCTATTGCATTGGAACCACAACAGTAAGCTCTTCCTTCAACTAGAGAATTGTTTTCCAATTCCTCCTCTTTCTCAAGATATCGTGGGTTGAATGTTTTGTGAGTTTTCATAGATGTAAGACATTCTATAGAGAATAAAGCCTCATGGATCAAGTATATCGATCTCCTAGGATCGAGGTAGGTTGTCTGTGCCTTACCGTTTGAAGTATTTGAGTTTGATGTGAAAATTCCACCAATACTCGTGAACGGGGTATTACATGGTTTCCATTTTTCCCTTGTTGTTTTCATTCCTTTTGAAAGAGCACTGTCGTGGGAACCCTCAAATTATTAGTCTGATTTTGGGGTACTTAGGTGCAACAGAGTGGCTGACCAAGGTCGTCTCTCAAAGGAGGAAGTATATTTAAAACAACTTTTTAAAGGTATTCTAAAAATATAACAAAATAGAATAAATAAACTACTTGAAAGGATGGGGATTGGTTATAGTTTATGAATCTAGAAGAAGTTTTCTGGAAGAAGATTATATTTTTTTTGTTTTTTGTTTTTAAATGAAATTCGATTAAAATGACACAACAAAAAGTTGTTTATTAGAAATCTATTTTAAAAGGTGTAATCGATCTAACTCAAACTCTTCATTCACTTATTAATAATTATCATTTAAATCAATATACTCTTAATTATGATCCCCTAATTTTTTATCCCTTGAACCCAATGAGAGTTAACTTAACCACAATGATGAAATTACTTAAACCCTAGGCTAGCTTCGGAACACACAATCGCAACACCCTAATTTGATTGTTGTTATAAGGATAGATTATGGTCAGTGGATAATTAGGGAACATATCCATTCTGTAAATGATGATAAATTGTGTTTAGGGAATATATTTTAACTCTACAAATTTATCCTGTGTGGTCATGTATTACCGATTAAGATCATGCTCTCACAATTTACACAAAATCACGACCTCGCGTGTTTTGTATTAATTGTTCAATTGCTTGTTTAGATTCTTGTAATTTAAAAACACAATTCATGGATCATATTATTTAAATTACATTAGCTCATTGATTCAAAATAAATGAATGAAGAAGGATACAGGTTGATCGATTACTAAAAAAGAACTACTCTTCCATGGGTGGCCTAATCATCCTAGAAGCGTTTTGCATGTGCAATGGTTTATAATGGGTATAACCCAATAATTCTTCTACTAAATAATTAAAGTCCAAATAGGAATATTAAGAGAAGAATAAATTTAAAAAAACAGATGAAAAGAGAACAAATAAAAGACTAACAAAGAAGTTTATTACACAAACAAAATCATTACAACATGAAGGAGAAGATGAAGGCTTCGTCGAAGGGATCCTTGCTTCAAGAGCTACCCTTATTGAAATTGTTGTATAATTGGAGTGGATCCACTTCTACTCTTCCCTAAACTTTCTAATTCACGTCCCAACCTCACCAAATGAGAAAAACACCAATTTATTGAGTGGTGGGGAGTCTAGGTTCAAAGTGGTTTCAAGTGTTAATGGGGAATCTCGGCCAAATATTTTATGCCCATATGCACCGCCCATTAGACCACAAAATTCGTCAATTTTCCGGCCTTCCAGCAAGATCATATGTTCAGATATGGGTCCCCTATATCCTCTAAAAATTGGGGCTCAATACAATCCCAGATGAAGGAGTTATGGCCGAAATACAGAAGCTTCTCCATTTTGATGTGTCCATCCCACCTTTTCCTTTATGGCCCAATTACTCCATCCAAATGCATTCTTTTGATCATGTGTCCTGAATAAAAGTTGTAGAAAATTATTTTAGAAACACTGTTACAATATTTCAAATTCAAATAAAAAATATAAAAATATTTTTCTTCGCAATACTACAGTGCACTATAAAGGGTTAAACAGTAATTTTTACCAAATTTTCAAATGAATGATCAAATCCCAAATAATTTATAAATAACACTATTTAACACAATTTGAGGAAATTATATCATTTATTATCAAGGAAATATTCAACAAAATAGAGTTTTATCACATTTCTTGTATTCCTGTGTAGAGGTAATTTGATCATTTTTGTGGATAATTGTTGTGCTTCGATGTTTTTCCCATGCCTTGTTTTTATTATGACCATTGGGTCTTGTTAGCCTTTGGCCGTTATACCTGTTTCCATATCTTATGACCGTATGATGTAATGTTTCTTCTTGACATGCTTTATATGATGTATACTGGTTAGCCAAGTAGCTCTGTAGGAGTACTTAGGCCTTATTGCATTATTCTGCATTGACTGGCACGAGACCCTGAGAACCAGGTGCTATAGACTACTAGGGATAGACATAGTATGCTTATCAGTGAGTCTTGGACATTATAGACTACAAGGGATAGACCAAGTGAGATTATTAGAATGTATTGGATGTTATATACTATAGGGGGTAAACCGAGTGAGCTTCCAAGAGAGTGTTGGATATTATAGACTAAAGAAGGGTAGACCGAGTGAGCTTCCTTGGAGAGTCTTTACTTGTTTTAATTACATTAAAACCATTCCAGGATAAAGAAGGAATCAACAAAGCGAGCTTACTTAGAGAGAATTTGATAGACCAGAAACTATAGATGGATTGATTAAGTGATCTCCTCGGAGTGTTTCTAGACCTTGGGGATATAAGAGGGTTTGACCATGTGATCGTCCTGGGAGAGCCCTTGACTAACCGAGACTATAAGGGGAATTGACTGAGCGAGCTTTCCCAGAGAGTCTTATAAATTCATATGAACAAACCAGAGAGGTTAGGGTGAGTGCACTGCCCAGAGGGTTCTTGGTACATCTTGGATAGGACCAGAGGGGTTGGTTGCGAGCACATCACAGTGTGGTTCCTGTTGTGGTTAGCTGTTTACTTCACTGCTGTTTGTCGTTCTATTAACTGAATACTGTTGTATATCATTGTGTTACTGTTCCTGTTTAATGCATGTTTTTTACTGTTAATGTTTACTGTATACTGTACTTTTACCTTCCATGTACTGACTGACTGTTAGGCATAGATCTTTGGGTGGTTTCCTACTAGGATTTAGTCTCATACCATGTTTGGGTCATGCTTTTGGGCCCAAATAGACTTTTTTGTTACAGGTATAGACAAAGCCAAGCGCCCTTTGACTTTTGTACTTGATTTCTTTGGAGCATGAGATAATGGGACCAAACATGGTCTTTCTATGCTGAGGAGTTGTTTATATATTTTTATTTTATATTTTGGTTTAGTATTGTATTCAGCATTGTGACTTGTTAGGCATATTTCCTAGACATATGTATCGTGCATCATTTTACATATACATGTCTGCTCTAGTTGGTTATTGTTTTAGTTTTCTATTGTTCACTATTGTTGGATATTTACTACTTTCTCTATTGTAGGCCTTGTTTACTATAGCTGTGTACTCTGCCAATGAGGTCATAGTCTCCCCACTATCACTCCCAAGCCCCTCACTGCAAGTCGACAGCCTCAGTCATTTAGGGAAATGTGCTTGAGGCCATGTGACCAACCTGGTATGGGGTGCCTCTAGGTGGCCTCTGGAACTGGGACGTTACACTACAATTTTAGCATTCAACACCCTCTTTCTTCCCCTTGAAATCATGAGCTTGGTGGCCTTTTTCACCACACTTGTAATAGACTCCCATTCCATTCAGTCATGTAACAGGGTGTTTATTACCTCATTTACCACATGATGGATATTAACCTTTTCCCTTCTCCCCCTTATTTCCATTTCTATATTGTTTAACAGATATCTTCTTCTTCTTCTTTGGTTTAAGGTCTAAGACATAGAGAATTATTTTTCTGTCTTAACAGCACATGAGACAATATCTTCATGTGATGGGAAGGATTTTCAGAGTAATGCTCGATGAAGATATGGTTTTAACCCATCAAAGAATCTATCAATATCACTCCTTGGGTTTCATATATAATCTACTGCATGCCTTTCTGAACTTGTAATGTTAGACTCATAATTTGCAACATTCTCCTCCTCCTTTTGCCTCAAACTTAAAAACTACCTTCCCATATCTGCTCGATGGTCATGTGGAATTTATTTTTCTAAGAAAAACACTTTAAACGTCCTCCATTCTATATTTTATACATCATCCACTTCCTTTGTGTTTTGAATCAATTACCATCATTGATTTGCATCTCTCGTAAGGAAATAATCTACCATGAAAACTTTTTCCCTATCCCTACTCCCCAAAGCGTAAAATATTTTCTCTAAGGAATTTATCCATTTCTTAGATAATAATGGAGTTCAACTCCTATTGAATGTTTGTGGTTGTTACCTCATTAAGTGTTCTAACATTGATCCTCCACGTAGTGGATCAGGGTGCTCCATACGGGTATGGTTATTATTTATAACATGACTGAGTTGTCCCAGTATGGTGATAAGCTGATCAGAACCAGTTTCTTCACCAGATCAACTATAATTATCTTGAGTATGAGGGAAATCCATACATATATTATTTTCATTGATACAGTTTCCATTCTTACCACTAGGCACCATTTCTAATCAATATAATACACTAGATTCGTTTATGAATCGCAATATATAAATCCAATCTTGTAAAACTGATAACATAAATTGAACACTTTATAGAAATAATATATAATCATAAAAATGTTTCTTTTGGGGAATTATATACTCATAAACCCTTTAATAATGGTTTTTAAAGAAAATGAGAATCATCCTAATCATATCCTTTAGGAGGGTCATAAAAAAGTGCGCATCATGGCCGGTTGTCATGAACCGGGTCCCATTTGAGTCTAGCTCAAAGTGGTGTTTTCGGGTTTAATGCCTAGGTACATCCGTGCGAAAGCCACCTCTACCTGCTCGTATCCAGGAAGGGATGTATTTCTTGGAAAACTCATAAAATATCTACAGTATCGAAATACTAGGATGTTATTCTATACTAATCCTCGAACTCTAACTTAGTGTAGTGTTTTCTTATTAGAGTTTTTCTTAAATCTAGTTTCCATGGTTTGGACTAAACATCCTATGATAACAACTATAATGCTCGGACCTCAGTTACCCAGAGTCGGTGCATTATTATATAACATTGGCATGATACAAGGAATCATGTCCCGAAAGACCGATCAGTTTAGTATCCTTAGAAGTACTAGATATATTCATATGTTTTACATTTCATCATGAAAAAAAAATCAACAACATTTTTTCTCCTTTATGAACACCCTTATATCCTTAGCCTATCCCTATAGGTCAACAAAAAAAAATACTTCTTCATGTCCTTGAAAAAATATGACATAGGAAGGGATGAGCTCAGATGCTCAATAAGGATAACAATATATCAAAAACATTGATAAATAAAAATAAAAATTTAAGGCAATGTGTTAGACTAAAAAGCCATTTAAACAAAAACTTCATAATAATATGGAAACAACATTATCAAATGATTCCATTTGATAATTCACATGGATATTCTACTAGTATAATAATCACACGGAATATCAATATCCACTTTCATAATGATGGAATACATAATGCTAGACTTCATAACCACATTGTCAAGGCCTTGTCCCAAAAATACAAATAAGATTTTTTCAAGGCCTGGTGCCAAGACACTAGATTGTCTTATGAGACATACTGATTCATCGAGGAGTTATAGGAGGCTCCACCCGTCACTTCATATGTACAATGCATTCCACATATGAAATATTTAAACATAACATAGATATTTGTATTAAAACTAGCATAGGAAATGTCAATACATTATCCATAAACCCTGAATGGTGAAAAAACAACCCATCCACAGTCAAACATATCAAAAAAACTTCAATAAAATATGGAAGTTTTTTATCATAATAAATCAACTTCAAACAAACTTAAAATCAATCAAAGGATGTTGACATAGATGAAATCAAAACATTTTTAGAGAAATATCTTTTTCTATTTAGAAATCATTTAAAAGTAGTATAATTATAAAAGAAAACATTTATTTTGAAAATATTCTTATAAGCTTGTATGGGAAGCTTCGACGATGTTATAAGGGCGGAAAATAGTTGCACCCACCATATGAGTTAATAAAAGGCATTCATACCTTAATTTTGTCGAAAAGGACATAAAGTGCCTTGTTTGAAAAAAAAACAGAATGATTACTTTAAAAAAATATTTGGTCAAATATGGTTATAAATGACTTTAACCCAAAGTATATTAAATAGTAATAATGTTCTGAATTACATTTTTATGAAAAAATGGATGTTGATTATAAAGAGATCCCAGTAGATACATACATAAAAACAACCTCGGATAATAAAGAGTCTGTGAAATTAACCCTTATCTTATACTTTTATGTATTTTATGGTTTTTTAAATACTTGTATAATAGTTAAAACATTCTTATTAAATTATACAAGAAATATATACATAAATAAGATAACATATATGATCTTATAATATTTCATTGTAAAAAATATTTTAGTAGTATCATCATTTCAGGTATTAAATGATTTGTATTCCATTATATGCTCGGTTACATAAGCCATGATTGTTATGGATATGATGTATATGATTCATATATAGAATTATATTATGTTCCTAAACATTATTTTTAATCATAAAGTGAAAATTATTCTTGATTGACTATGATGAGGAATGAATCTCATCACGTTCGTGGAGATGGTAATCCATACATACACACTGGTGAAAATATCATTAAATTGATGGGTAAATCTTATGTAATTGGATGGTATATATTATATACAGAAACATTAAAATTTTAAATTTATTATTTACATCATTTATACTCATTATTATACCCATCAAAATAATGAAATTTTTGAATAACAAACCACACCACGACGCGGAGATGGTAATCCATACATAAGCACATATGGTGACTTTGTTATTTATAGGATGGATTAAATAATAAATATGGTTGTACCATTTTTATAATAAAATAATAGTGTATAGAAGATACTGGATCTGTTATTTTAGAATGGAAACAACAAAGAAAGATAAAGTGGAAGAAGAAATGAACTTAAAAGAGGTGATGAAATATTTACCAATTCTTCGGGTTCTTCCTTTTTATTTGATCAAAAGGGATCCTAGGTTGGATTTCTAACCAACATACGTCCTCTAGGATGAAGGGAGGAATGTTGGGAGGATATTTGGGTAGTTTTTGTCCAAGAAAAAAGGCTTTGTAGGTCTGAAATTAAGAGAAGGTAAAGTGCCATTTTATAAGAGAGATGAGAGTGACTTTACGAAAAGATTGAAATATTATTTTATAATAAAATAAATTTCAGTTTATATTGGCCCCAAAATGAATTGTTTAAAGACTATGGTGGGGATGGGTCACATAAATCTCAACCAATAGGTTTTATAAATGTTTATTTCATCTTATTAACCTTATCATTTATATTTTACTCTTAGTTAAATAGTTTGACATTTACCATGTCTCTTTGTAATTTTATTTTATATGGTTAATAAACATACTATAACAAGGATAGAGAACCTGGTGTGGTTAATTATTAATATATATAACTTTATCTAGGTCCTTTGGTGGATCCTTATATTTTTAATAATATTATATTAATTAATAATATAATATTGGTTTTAAAAACTCAATTTTGTCAATTTTGATACTATATAGTATTTGATTTTTTTGAAAGTCATAAAAACATTATCACTTCTAATAAAATTTATTTATCCAACCCTAAATTGTCATATTTACTTATAAAATTAATGTAATTAATCAGAAGTATCAATTTTCATTTATTTGGATATTTATAATATCAATTTTTTAATATTTCATTAATAAGTTAATTACTACATCATCATTGTGTCATTAATAAATTAGATTATATAATGTCTAAAATTTTTAATTAAATACCATTATGTAGGAAAGATTTTTATCTTTCTAATGAATATTTATAGTCTATTTTATCTTATGTATAACTATATATTAAAAATGGTTTTGTTATTAAAAATTGAATTTTACTCTTTTGAATTTTAATTAAATAAAATAATAATAAATGTCCTAATCTAATACAAGTGGAGCAAAGAGGATCATATTTTATTACTATGGTTATTTTTTTCTGATTTATAATTATCCAATAGAATTTGGACATATGATAGGGTAATTATAATATCATTTTTACCCTTAATTACCATATTTAATTTTAACCGCAGTAAATAAAAGTCAAAAGTTACTATTTGCCAAAAAATTATTTTCATCTTATTGAACCACATTTTTCTTACTGATATTAATAGAATCTCTATGATTTTTTAAATTCAACTCACAAGATAGGTAAAATTATGTTTTATGAAAATTTGCAAATTCTTTTAGGAGGTGGATAAAAGACGATAAAAGTTCAATACAATTTTTATATATCTAAACATATTATAAAATGACACCCATGAATTACATTGAACATATATAAGTATTATGTATCTATTTTGACAAACAAATTAAATAAAATAAATAATGAATTAAATAAAAAGTCGGTTTCAACCAAAAATCCAGTGTTTTTCTCTATTCATAAAAAACTAAAAGTGTTCAGAAGAATATCAAAAATTCACCCAGAGCTAATTTCGATATTATGAATTCAAAAATGATGTACATTTTGAAAAATAAAATTTATAAAATTTCAAAAAGTGGGTATTACTATTCATAATGGCTAGTTTGATTGGTCGAGGTGTGTTAGAATCACGAAGTTGCGTACAATGCAAGCTATTTCATTATTAAAAGGGAAACATACAGTGGAAGCTTGGGTTGTTACAACATGTACATGAAAACATGTAAAAAAGATGTATTAATGTACTGGCACTTGGGTAGACTACATGGGATTCCAACATACCGTTTACTTCTACGTGGACATGGACATGGCTTGGGACATGAGCTGTTTACATTGGCAGGACCTGATGTTATGGGAAATAGTGTGTAACCCTATTATACTCCATTTTATTTATTATACATGTCTTGGACCCTTGTCCTAAATATCATGGAAATTTTTTATTAGTGGAAATTCCCTATATCATTTTCAAAGAGAGTGAGTATGGAATCATCTTCTACTCATATGACAATGATCCCTTCAATAGGATATATTTGATAGAGTCTTTAGAATCCCTCTAAGAGGCCCATAGTGAGATCCTCAATTCATATGCCTTCCACATTTGAATTTTGTGGCACCATCTTGACTAAAACTACATAATTATCGATCCATTACATAGTAGTTTAATCTATATTAGGTTATTTTTATCACCCGTAACCTTTGGAGGGATTCCCATCAATGTATCGTATCTCTTCAAACTATCTACCTGTACATATAATGGAGAGAATTGATGATAATTATCGCTCCGATGGACATCACTAGTGCTATCAATCTCATAATTCAGTCCTCATGAAGAGTTCTTGGGGGAATTGTTGAGCTAAAATCCTATGTTGGTATACTAACATTGTGACTTACCCTTAAAATTTGTGTCTTTGTTTAGTAAATCAGCATATTCTTGATATATTTGTAATAGACATATAAATTTATAAATATGACTATATTTCATTTTTTAATATTCATTGTAGTTTTTGGGTGTCTTAATTTGTTTTTCCATAGTCACCCCTATACAGGCTTTTCCCACATGTGTCATTCCATGTGAATACGATCTATATTTTCACCGAGTCCATGATGGAAAAAGACCAGACAATGATTAGTGTGACTAGATAGACCAATGGTGTTGCTATGTTTCCTAGAAATTAGTATTAGTTTTACATTGACGTAGGACTTATGTTTCCAACTTTTTTTGTGGGGTTTTATTTGGCCCTATTTATTTTCCTTTACATCATCTTATACTCTGGTTTTGGGTTTTTAGATGTATGCATGTGTGGTTATTAAATTGTTTTCACTCTTCAAAATTATATATTCTCATAGACACATATGTGTATATTGGTACATAGGATATGTACTCCCATGAAATGGATATTACTTCCTGGTTCATGATTTTAGCCCCTGGCCTATTAGAGGTGTGCTTGGTTAGTAGCAGCATGGGACCCCTTGGGATAGGTCATGATAGAGTTGTATCATAGGAGTTAGTTTTACCATAGGACATGAGTCTGTGAGATTGGTTTGGGGTTACATTGGTAAGTGTTTTGTGTTTTGATTTCAGACTAAGGACAAAAATATTGGTGTGGTGGCCTACATATCAATAATCTAGTATATAGATCATCTGTTTATAGACTAAGTGCATATAGAAACTTCCTTTCTAGAAAAAAAATGGTACTTGCATCATATATGAATGAGTTTTGGATTCCATTTCATTTTTGATCCATCTCTCTAGATATACTCATTGATTATGGTACATCATTTTTAGTTTTAGTATACCTTTGTGATGTATTCCAGAAAGGAATAAAAATTATGATCATGAGGATAATCCCATAATTTGGGTATTATCGTTAAATTACCTGTTTCTGAGATGTAACTTCCATGTGATGCACCTGGTATACCACCACATGGGGAGTATAATGTGCTACTAGATGTTCTAGTTGAATATGTGTTTAGGTTGTCTTCCCTTCACGAATTTCATTGACATACACACCTTAGGTTCTGAGTCGAGCCTGACCCCTAGGATACTGAGGACTAAATTTAAGTGGTGATTAGTGTTTTCCATCTTATTAGGACACCAATTGATTAAATGATGGTCCTGAAAGTGAGCCTTATTCAATTATTAGTTGAGATATGGTGGGGTTTAGTTACCTAATATTATGATTTGGTGACTCTTGAGTGGTTAGAGTTTTAGCCCCTTTTCAAAGAAGAGTTATCACATGATATGCAGAGGAATATACATATCCAATATCATTTCAATCTCAAAGAGGGTACCCTGATAGGATATGAGTATTCATTGAGGTTTACCAACCGCTCTAGGTACTCGATGGAAATTGTTCATTATCTGTTCATTAGGTGTCGAACCATTGATCATCATATTCATAGATAAATATGTTTTATTGTTATCCCTCATTGAATTATATCCTATCCTTTCTAGAAAGATATATCTTTGATATGTGAGAGTTTCATGGCCGAACTGATACAATTAGTGGTTTCCAGTGGTGGTCACAATGAAGTAGGGACCTCAGTGGTAGGGAGATGATATCAGTGTCTATGACTTGAACATGCCATATGTTTTAGGATGAGGTCCCATGATATATTTTATGTGGTTAATGGATCATAATATGGATATAGTCTGACCAGAGAGAGGAGGTGTTACTCCTATGATGGAATATGAAATATATCAAGGAACAGTATGTCGCACTGTAAAACTAATTTAAAATTTTTGGATGGGAAGCCAAAGAAAAGGAAGAAGTTGGTGTAGGTATGTTCGTAGGCTGTAGGATGTGGAAAAAGAGTTGTGACAGAAACTAGAATTGATCAGATCATTGACTTGTTACCACCACCACCCCCATGTGTTCTACACCCGACTCAGGGAAATTGAATGTAGTTATAAGGCCCCAGCCTTAAACCTTACTTAATCTTGAGTTATTACAAGATTACACATTGAGGATCTTTTCAGGTTTAGAGTTTTAGAGAATTAGATCATGAAACTTTCATTACATTCCACATTTAAACAAAGTGGTTACATAAAAGACAGTATTCATTCTTCCCATCAACGGGAACATATTTAAAATATAACACGGATTCTTTCTTGACACATCCTTGACACTATCATCACATCATGTACCTTTCCCTTGACCTGTGAAAAACATTTCAAAAACTTGGGATGAGCATAAAAAGCTCATTAAGAGTTATAAAAATATGGAAAGGAAACATGAGTTCATATATACATAAGAATGAAATCATACTTTACCCATAAAACAATGTCACTTTAACATACCTCATCAAACCATGAATAAATCATAGAAATCATAAGACATAAAGGTAACTTGAGGCATTCATAACATTCTTACGTAGGGAGTAACCCTCTTGGTTACGTTTGGAATACCCATCACAGTATATTCCCTAAATCCCTTCGGAGAAACCATAACGTTTCACTCCTTCGCGTTACCCAATGCATTTGAGAGCTATATCGGGCTCACCCGCCCTTAGTTTATCACAGAACCACCCGTTCTTCATAACAATGCCCAAGAACCATAACATAATCATATCACATAAAACATGAATAAAGGAAACATAACATTTCCACATTTCAATCACAATATAACATTTTAGGATATTGAAATAATGAATCCATTCAAAAAGAAACCATTTCCAAAACCATTTAAAACATTTAATAAAGAGATTTTTGAATCAAAGTGTCCCATACCACCTTGAAGATTTTAACATTTTAAACCATTAATATCCATATAAATAAATCCTTAAAACCATTTTTAAAACATGGATATTAATAAGAACAAATAATTAAAACATTTAAAACGATATTCTGGTAAAAGGGGTTTTACCAAAATTAGAGACACTTGAATACAATAATTGAGGAATAACATTTAGTCAGAACTTTATAATATCATGAGAATAAAAGGATTCATGATATAATACTCCAAAGGACAGTATATACACCATATAAGAGTGAATTGGTGCATAACAACAATGAACCCTCAATAGAAATGTCAAATGTGATGAAATCCCTTATAAAGAAGGTATCCTTAAATTAAAGAGAAATCAATCTCAAAATATGTGTGACAAATATAAATACACCCAATATAAGTGGATATTAAGTGTAAAACAATAAAAGTTCATTCAAATATATTCAATGGATGACATATTCAATGACTACATGTTGAACCCAAAGAAATCGAAATTGGGTTAAAAAGTTCCCTTGACAGCCTAACGGCATCACATCAAAATTAGTTGATGAGAGATAAAAAGTGTATATCATCACTTGGACATCAAATTTACATCAATAAGGATATATGAGAACATATCCCAACATAAAAATATTTAAATTAAAAGACCCAACAAAAGAAGTCTTTTAAAAAAGAGGAGGGTGAAAGGTTCCCTTACCGACATGGGTATCTTTCAAAACATACACCCCATGAAAGAAGGACAATAGATAATTGATGTAAATACTCATAAATGAATGTATATTACACAGAGAGTATAATAATGGGCAGTACATACACCACTCAATGGAATTTTTGGCAAATGTAGCATAAATATCACGAGAATAAAAGTGAGATGAAAAATCCCTTACGAAAACTCAGCAGCCTAACGGCGCCACTTAAAACTTCCAAAATGGATTGATGAGATCAAATAGAGTATCCCATCATATTACAATAGAATTTACAGCAAGAGGAATATAAAAGAAAATCCCCCAACATAACAAATAGGAGCTTAGAAGAAGTGACACAAAGGAGAGTACTTAAAAAGAAAGAGAGAGGTTAGATCTCTTACGAAAGTTCGGCAGCCTAACGGCGCCACTCAAAACTACCAAAATGGATTGATGAGATAGAATAGGGTCTCTCATCACATGAACATAAACATTACAGTAAATTTAATATATATGATCAACCCAATAACAAGAAAGATGAGATTTAAAAGGAATGACATAAAAGTGTATACTTAAAAAGAAAGAGAGGAGTAGGATCCCTTACCTCGGGTCCGACTCGACTCGATCGTTCTTTAATCTCCTGAATAATAAACTTGAGTTAATTTATCATTCCTTAAGAACCCTTTTTCATGTTCATTATTACTTTTATACCACTTATTACTATGTCACAAACATTATGTAATCATTTAAGTTAATAATATTTGTTTTGCCGATATTTGGTTCTTAAGTCGAAAGTGGTCTTCTTACAATTACATGTTGTTCGTGTGGCCAAATGTTTATTATATACAGAATTGTATTCATTATGTAGATATCATATATTTCATATATATCCAGTACATTCATGCATTTATAACATTACATAATCCTTTAGAGGTAAGAAATGAAATGCACCGTTCATGGAGACGGTAAGCCGTACGTACACATGAACGCTACTTTCATTTCTATTTCGTATTTTATAGAATCGAATAATAATGATATAAAGGTATATTATAATTCCAGTATAATATCATATATAATATCATATTTCCATCCTTTATACATCCCACATATGGTATTTAACGAATCAAATCACTTTGAGGGGGCGGTAGTCCGCACTTCCTTAAATGAAGATATCGCGTATACCCGTAATGGAAGCCATAAAGGTAAGACAAAAATGAAAAATACAGGAGAATAAATAAAACATAAACATATTATATATCATATATTAAAATAGTGACATCATAATGGACACCTTTGAAGGTGTTAAATTAGTATTGAACAATCATCGTTTCGGGAGGCAGAATTTCACCATCCACGGAAACCGTATGTTCTTTAACCATTTGATGTAGTTGTGTGAGAGTGTAGCTCGAATAAATATTATAAAAACATCCTAGTATATTGAAGATACTGGTGCTGTTACAAAATAAGTAAATAAAATGAATTTATGGGGTTGGAGAAGGAAAATAAAACAAATGAACATGAGAGAATGAATTACCTTTAAATGTGTAACTCCTTTTGATTTAAGCCTAAAGGCTTCCTTTGAAAGGATTATGCCCAAAGGGAGTCCTCTAGGATGAGGATAGGGATGTGGAGAGAGTAAATGGTCAGGGGTTGGCCGAGCCAAAGGCTTGAGGAGTGTGTTAAATGAGGTAGAGGTGGGGGCCTTTTATAAGAGGAGAGGAGGGGTACTTTTGGAAAGTAAAGAAATATTACTTTATTTGAAAATGTGTTTCGGTTTTAAAAGGTCCCAAATTGATAGAATTCGTGGATATGGTGATAAGTCTTCGAAATCAACTCATCCAATAAGTTTTGTACATGTTTAGTTCATAGATTTTACATTATCTTTCCATTTTATTTAAATCGTCAAATAATGATATCATTGCTGCATCATTATTATGTCATAAATAATTTAATTTATTTAATGTCTAAAAATTATAAAAAAAATTCTATTATTTAAGAAATCGTTTTAGCTTTCCAATCAATATTTATAATAAAAAATATGACTTGTATTACCCCACATAAAAATTGTTTTAGTAAAACATATCATGTTTGTGTCAATTTTACTTTTACATTAAATAAAATGTTATTTATGTCATTTCCCAACCAAAGTGGATCCATGGGGTCCCCAAGTTGACCCATGGCTTTTCTTGGTCGGCAATGACACAACCAATAAGGTTGGGACATGTTTCTAGGTCATTTCATATCATTAAAGCATTATTTATACCTTAAACTACACTAATTACCACTAATCGCGATTAAAAACTTAATAAGTTACTATTCACCAAAAAATTATTTTATTCTCATTGAACCACATTTTACTTCTTAATGACAACCATGTATGTCGGATTTTCAAAATTCAATACACATTAGTGGTAAACTTTCATTTAACTGAAAAATCAGTTTGCTTGATTACCACTTAGTGGTTTCACTATTCATCCAAAATTGAAGTTTTTCAGAAAATTACCAAAAATTCACCCTAAGCTATATTTGATATTATGAATTAAAAAATGAAGTCCTTTTTACAAAATTCAAAACATATAAGTCACATTAATTAATTTAATAATTAATTCCCACTGTCATGACAAATAGCGTGTTTTATGAAACAATAAGTATCAAAAGATTGACACTAGTTTAAGTCTGATTTCAAAGTGAAATTGATTCCAACGACCACTATTGGATTTAATGGTAAAAATATTTTCTAATTTCACTTTAAAAACAATTCCAAATATAATCTAATCATATAAATAAATTAGATTAAAAAGTGGTTTTGAATTAAAATACAACATTTTACACTATTCATTAAAAAAATGAACATTATCAGAAAGATACCAAAAATTTACACAAAGTAAATTTGGATTTCCCGATTCTTAATAAGAGTTTTATTTGGTCCAAAAGAATGTTTAAGAGTGGACAAAACTATATTTAATGACGGTTCTCCATCAAAAGGTGATAAGTGAACCTTTAGTGAAATCTAGGGCATATACGCCAAAAATTGAATTCTTTCCGTATTTTAAGCCTTTATCTTTTATTGTATAAATGTAAAAATATTTAAGAACATATATAATCATATTTTAGTTATTTCTATCCATTCCCGCCAATACAATGGCTACATATTAACTACCATTTAAAATAATATTATTTTATTATTAGAGTGCAACGTAAGATTCCCAAGAAACTCGTTGTTGCGTGTTGGGTACGCCATCGAGCATAGCTTCCCCTTTAAAGTCATTTCAATATTTTATTCACAAATATAGATAAATAAGAAATGTAATATTCTTTATTTACCTGGGGTGTTACAGTAGTGGTGGGTATACCTACAGTTAATCGAAACATATGACCTAGGGGCATCATGAATGTTATATGGTGAAATATTTGTATTTTATTCCTTATCTACTATTCTGATAATAAATGATTCTAGTCCCTACTTTGTTCCAAATATATTGTTCAAAATGTAGAGATTCTAGTTGATAGAACTATGTTATAAGTTGAACTATGTTCTCTATTATGATAGAAATATGTTCTGTATTGTCGATGAAAAGAAAACATAAATGATGTAGGATGGACTCATATATTGAATGGTTAAACTAATACTCAACAGTTGACCACATTGACTTTTAGTGTAGTGGATGATTGGTGTTCCCATTTTACTCCATTGGTGGTGGAGTACAAGGATGCCGGCCCATAGGATGTTCCAGGTTTACCTCCCAGCCAAGAGATAAACTTATACATTAATCTATACCCTGAGAAGGAACTGAAAAATAGACCAGTATTAGGGATGGCTACCACATATCTTCATAGGATAATGATGTAGTTGGAGGACATTCAGAGAAAGGGATTTTTAATACCCAATGTTTCACACTATGAAGCCCTAGTTTTGTTCACAAAGAAGGATAACCTGATATAGAGGTTATATTTAGAAAAACATCACTTGAACTTGGTGGCCATGAAAAACAGGTATCCAATACTAATAATTGATGACCTCTTTGATCAGTTGATAGGGGAAATATAGTTTGTAACACACCGAGATTTTATAAGAATTGATCTTTTTAATTTACTTGATGTATTTTTTTGTACGATTCACTAAGATTATCTTTCACTATATGCAACCCTGTATTAGCATGTAGTATATGCAATACTATTCTTGTCTTGTGATGCACACAATTTCCAGTTCTTTCGAATAACATTCATTTTACACAACACCAAGTATGTATTTTGATCAATCTATAAGTGAACAATATTTTGGGTATGTTATACGTAACACCAAAGGAATCTTTCCCCACATGAAACCCTGAATTTCCTTATATTACATGCAAGAGATACCTCCCTCGATAGCTTACGTTGTACGCAATACCAGGTTTTAATAAACAATAATTTTTTATTGAAATATTATAAAATCTAGCCGTTATGAATAGTAATACCCAATTTTTGAAATTTTATAAATTTTATCATTCAAAATGGACTTCATTTTTGGATTCGGAATATCGAAATTATCTTAGGGTAAATTTTTGGTGTTTTTCTGAAAACTTTCAATTTTTGAGGAATAGTGAAAACATTGAGTTATTGGTTAAAACCGACTTTTTATAATCATTTATTATATATAAATATATTTTAGGTCAAAATATATACATAATACCTATATAAGTTCAATTTAATTCATTGGAGTCATTTTATAATAATTTTAGATATATAATATTTTTATTGAACTTTTTACCGTCTTTTACCCACCTCCTAGGAGAATTTGCAAAATTAGATAGAACATAATTTTACCTCTTCTGTGAGTTGAATTTAGAAAATCCAAGAGACATAGTTAATATCAAGGAGGAAAATGTGTTTCAATAAGATAAATATAATTGTTGGTGCATAGTGACTTTTAACTTTAATTTACCACGGTTAGAAGTAAATAGAGTAATTAAGGGTAAAAATGATATTATTATTTCACTTACACATGTCCTAATTATAATGGATAAGTGTAATTCGACCAAAAACAACCTTATTAATAAAATATTACCTTTTATGTCCACTTGTATTAGATTAGGATATTAATTATTATTTTATTTAAAGAAGAGTTAAAATAGTTAAAATCAAAGTTTAATAAAGAAAACATTTTTAATATAGGGTTATACCTATGATAAATAAGACTATATATATTAATTAGATTTCAAAAATAATTTCCTACATAAAGGAAGTTTATTTATATTTTTTAGACATTAATTAATTTAATTTATTTATGACACAATAATGATGCAGTAATTTTCTTATTAATGAAATATTAACATAATTGATATTATAAATACCAAAATAAATGTAATTTGAGACTTGTTATGCATTAAACTTTTTTTATAATTTAATATAACATATTAGGGTTGGTTATATGTATTGTTTTTGAAATAATAATGTTGTTATGAATTTAGAAAAAACAAAATACCATATAGTGTAAAAAATGACATAAAAGTGTTTTTAAAACAAATATTATATTATTAATTGGTATAATGGTCCTAAAAATATAAGGATCAGAAAAAAAAGGCATATATAATAATATATATGACATTAAATAACGAATTAGGGTTCTATTGGAAGTTTATAGTGAGTTTATTATCTATATAGTCTAAGAATACAGGAAGACACAGTAAAAGTTAAATTATTTAACTTATTGTTCAATCTAATGATAAGGTTAAAATGGTAAACTAAACTTTTCCAAAAAATATTGGTTGAGAGAATTTCAATCAATCCCCTCCATAGCCTCTAAATAAGAATCTTTGGATCCATTATAAACTGAATATGAATTTATTATAAAATAATATTTTACGTTTTTCCTAAGGTGCCCATCACCCCTCTTATAAAAGGGCACTCCCCCTTCTCTCTAATTCACACCTCCAAAGCCATTTGGCTCTGCCAAACCCAGCCCAATTACCCTATCAACTTTCCTAACTTCATCTTAAAGGCCTATTATTAGTCACAAATCTATCCTAAGGATCCATTTTGATGAAATTAAAAGGAAGAACCCGAAAAAGAGGTAAATATCTGACCACTTATTTCAAGTTCCTTTCTTCTTCCACATCCTCCTTCATTGTTGTTTCCATTCTAAAATAATAACTCCTATATATTATATATACTTTGATGTTATTATACAAATTGTACAACCATATTAGTTATTTTATCTTTCCTATGAATGAATAATTCACCACATGTGCGTACGTACGGCTTACTGTCTCCACGTCGTGGTGTAGTTTTTATTCAATAATTTCATCATTAGGATGGGTATAATAATGAGTATAAATTATATAAATAATAAATATAACAATATTATTATTATTTATATATGATATACCATACAATTATACACAATTTTAATATCATAATAATGATATTGTCGCTCGTGCGTAAGTTCGGACTACCGTCTCCACGAACGCGATGAGATTCCTTTTCCATGATTAACCAATAAAATATGGTTATAAATTATATATAATAAATAACCATGAAAGATATTACATAATAATTATACTGAATTTATGTACAAATATGTTTCATTAAATTAATTCCATTCAATTCAATAAGAAAACAAAAACAGCGTTCATGCATACGTACGGCCTACCGTCTCCAAGAACGGTGTATTTCTTTCCATTTATCGATCTATCATATATATTTATATTATGGATATGTATAATATATAAATAGTGTTTTAGATTCTGTAATTATGTAGATCGGGATATACGTAATAATATCAAGAACAGAAATTCGAAACACATACGATAAATGAAACGATTTTACCCAAAACGATGCTTTAACATGGAATTGACAATTGAACGCATTATATAAAGTCGTACGTGAATCATATATGATATCATAGATATTCTTATGGTTCTATAACAAGTTAATAATATTTTTAAACCCACTATAAAAGAGTCTCGAAAAAATATGGAAGAAATTGGACATAATGTTAGGGATTCTTTTCAGTCCCATTTTTATCCGAGATTGCTTATACATAAGTATTTAATGGGGTTATATTTTTCATCCATGTCCATACATTTTTTTTTTCATAAAGTATTTCATATACTTCCATGTATATTTAAATTCAAGTTTACCACCTCTTTGAAATTTACATTGTGATATGGAAGAAATCTTTATTTGGTTTACCATACATGGTACTTTTGACTTTTCCGTTAAAAGAATGAGGAATTTATTTTAACTTATACAGCATGACCCGATTTTTACGGTTTCATAACACCTTATTTTCATGAATCTTACTCTACAAAATTTCATGACTATTTTCAACAAAATAATTTTCTTTTAAAATTGCAGGGTATTTTTTTAAAAGAAAATGATTTTGAAGAAGAAAGGATATTTTCCTCAAGAATCAATTTCAATTGTTTTATCAAAACCATTTTCCATCTAAGATGACATTATTTCATATTTGTATGTTTCAAGTATAATGCCTCTACGATTTACATGGTTTCACATTTCTTGTGATGAAGTGATATCCATTTTTATATGGATTTTGTTATGATGGGATGATGTTTATGAAACACATTTTATTATTTGGGTAATGATGAATGATTTTTGTTTATGTTGTGGAAGACATAAGAATGATTTAATTATGAGATGGGTTGTAACACCCCGATATTTTATGAAAAATATTTTTTTTTAATTTTTTTGATGTCTTGTGTTGTACGCTACACCAAAATGAGCATTCACTACACGCATCCCTTACTTGGCTTGCATTACACGCAATCACGACCTTCCACGATAGCGTGTGTTGTACGCAATACCATGTTTTACTAAACGAGATATTATTATAATATTATTATGAACTAGCCATTATGAATAGTAATACCCACTTTTTGAAATAATATTTACCAAAATGGACTTCATTTTTTGATTTGGAATATCGAAATTATCCTAGGGAGAAATTTTGTTATTATTCTGAAAACATTCTATTTTTTATGAATAGTGAAGACACTGGGTTTCTATTTAAAAACCGACTTTTTATTTAAATAAATATTTATTTTATTTAAATTTATTTTAGGTAAAAATTGATACATAATACCTATATATGTTAAATTTAAGTTATTGGAGCCATTTTATAATAATTTTAGTTATATAAAAATTTTGTTGAACTTTTCACCGTCTTTTACCCACCTCCTAGGAGAATTTGCAAATTGACATAAAACATAATTTTACCGCTTCTGTGAGTGGAATTTCAAAAATCCGAGAGACACGGTTAATATCAAGGTCTAAAATGTGGTTCAATGAGATGAAAATGTTATTTGGTGAATAGTATCTTTTTACTTTTTTTACCATGGTTAAATGTAAATAGGGTAATTAAGGGTAAAAATGATATTATTATTACCCTAACACATGTACTAATTCTAATGGATAAGTGTAATTCGACAAAAAACAACCTTAGGAATAATATATGACCATTTAGTCCCACTTGGATTACATTACGACATTTATTATTAATTTATTTAAAGAAGGATTAAAATAGTTAAAATCAAAGTTTAATAACTAAATCATTTTTAATATAGGTTTATACATAAGATAAATTCTACTATAAATACTCATTATAAACATTCATGATATTTGTAGTTATTCTAAATGTACCCCTCTCCTCCCTTATAAAAGGGACCTCCTCCCTCTCTTACTCACACCACTTTGAGCCTTCATTCTCGGAAAAACCCTGCAAAATTCTCCACTACAATTCCCTATAAACATCTTAGAGGTTCAGGTATTCTTCAAAGACCAAAGTTAGTGCCCTAATAGGAGGTTTCAAAAAGGCGTGTCGAAAGAAGAGGTAATATCTGTTACCGATTCTTTCAACTTTATTTTTTCCTCTACTTCTTCTTCTTTAGTTTTTTCCTTATGAATTAATAACATAAGTATCAATAATATATTGATATGTTATTATATGTATTAAACAACCCTATTTCACCATCTATCCTTCCTACGGAAAACGAAATCACCGCGCGTGCGTACGTACAGAATACCGTTTCCACGCCGTGGTGTAATCTGTTTTCGACCACCACCTTACATGGTTGGGTATAATGGTGTAAATAAAAAACTATATATGATTATTGAAAAGTTATATTTTTTCTGAAATATTATACACTTCAATGAAATTCCACAATCATGGGAATGATATCATCGCTCGTGCGTACGTACGGACCATCGTTTGCATGACGTGATGAGATTCATTCTCCATGTTAAACATTCATGAATGATTATAAAGTATATATAATAAGTAATAATTAAATATATGACATAATAATGATACTGGATTTATGTGTATATATATTTATGTCATCTACTTAATTTCATTCAATTCAATAAGGAAACGAAAACAGCGTTCATACGTACATACGGCCTACCGTCTCCATGAATGGGGTATTTCATTCCATTTAATCGATCTATCATATATATATGTATATACTGAATATGTATTATATATAAATCATGTTTTACATTATTTAATTAATTAAATCAGTATATAAGTAATAATATCAAGAACAAAAAGTCCAAACACGTACGATAAATAAAACGATTTAACCCAAAACGCTTCTTTAACATGGAATTTACTAAAGAACGGGAAATATAAAGTTATAAGTGAACCATATATGACATAATAAAAATAAATATTATTTTTTAATAAGTCAATGAAATTATTTAAATCATTATACAGGAGGTTCGGAAATGTACGAAGCATATCAGACCTAAGGTAAGGGATAACTTTTCCAGTCTCATTCTTATCCGAGATTATTTATTCATAAGTATTTACTAGGGATATTGTTCTCATCCATGTCCATGTTTCCTAAAATTTGTTTCATGTATTTTTAATGTCCTTTTTACCCATTTTTTACTTTTACCACATGATATGTATGGAATCAATTTTTTTGTTTACCATACGAGGTACTTTTTGACTTTTCCGACAAAAGTACGAGAAGAATGTTATTTTTAACTTATACGGTGTGAACGGATTTTTACGGTTTCATATCGACTTATTTTCAAGAAGATTACTCTACAATACTTCATGATTATTTTCAACATGATCCTTTTCTTTTAAAATTACATGTCATTTTGTGAAAAGAAAATTATTTTGAAGAATAAAGGATATTTTCTCAAGAATTCATTTCAAGTGTTTTGTCAAAACTATTTTCCATCCAAGATGACATTATTTAGTATGATTATGTTTCAAGTATAATTTACCTATGATTTACATGGTTTCACTTTTCTTATGATGAAATTATGTCCATTTTTTTTAGATTATGATGTGATGATGTTTATGAAACCCATTTTTATTCATTGGGTTATGATGAATGATTTATGTTTATGTTGTGGCACAAGTAAGAATGATTTCATTATGAGATGACTGAGACCTATAACTCCCTCCAATTCATTGGCTGAAGATTTATATCTCATGAGATATACCAGGATGGTACAGTAAGTTAATCCGGTTCAGTGTTACAGGACTGAAATGAGGAGTGAACTCGATTCAGAAAGGGACTTTGTCCATTAAGATGGTCTTGGCAGCAATGCCATGGATACTATGGAAATCATAACAAGTGCTGAATAGTTGATGCAATTACATGTTTAATTCCCATTATATTTTAACACGATTGATGTTCCCTTATGATATATGCTTTATGTACTTCCAAGATTCATGTCTTTTCTCAATATTTTGATGTTAATATTTTATGTTTAAGTTTTTTAATTCAAATGATTATGGATTGTTTTATGTTCTCTATGTTTACCCTTACTTGGCATTTGAGCTCACCCCTTTTCTGTTTTATTTTCCCCAGGATATAAAGAAAGGTTTTAGGTAAGGAAAAACGGGGAAGATCTTTATTGGAGATGTTGAAGATCTTTCACCACGATTATAAGATTATATTCTGAGTTTCCAAAGACACTAAACTATTACGGTCCTTCTGTGTCTGTTTTTGTTATGTACTAAGTATTCCGCAAAAGTTATGTAATATCCATGAATGTCAAGAATTGGGTATCTACATGGGAGGAACCTATATTTCCTTCCAATGCATTGGGTAATTATTTATATCTCATGAGATAGACATGGATGTAATGGAAAGTAAATCTGGTACATTAATACAGGGCTGGAACGATAGGTAAACCCGATTCCATAATGGAATTTGTCCACTATAATGGTCTTTTAAGCAATTCCTTGGCTACTATAGATATCATATCACATTATTAATGGGTTTCCACAATTACATGTTTTATTACCATGATATTTTATCATGATTGATGTTCCGTTATAAACTATGCCTTACGTACTACCATGTTTAATGTCATTGCTCAAGATTTTGATGTTTAAACTTTATGTTAGAGTTTTAAAGTTAAAATGTATATGGGTTGTTTTATTTTCTACATGATTACACTTACTAAGCATTTGATCTCACCCTTTTTATGTTTTTCCCCCTGTATATAAATAATGGTTTTAGGTAGGAAAAAAAGAAGATATTTATGAGAGATATTGGTGATCTTTCACCACGATAAAAGATTATGGTCCGAGTTTCTAATGATAGTAAACTATTATGGTCATTGGGAATTTTTTTTATGTATTAAGTATTCTTAAAATGTAATTTAATATCCATGTACGTCAAGCTTTAGGTCTCTACAGTTGGTATCAAATTGAAGGTTTAGTCAACCTTTGGAAACTAGGATGTGAAAACTTTTGTAAGATCCCTAGAGATATTTATAAGGTATTTATAGGGATGTCTCTATGTTTAAGTATAAGTATATGTTATAGTCCTAGAAATATAGTAACAATATTATAATTAAACCTAAGATGTTATATATTGAAGGTACTCAACCTTTATTATGTTGTTTTCCTAGCATGATTTTTGCCTCTTACACTATTTTTTGGGGTTTTAGACGATGGCTGGAACCTGAAGATACCATGTTGACCAATGTAATGGGAAATGCAATGATTTTCCTCCTGAACGAACCAAAGTTATGGGAGATGGAGTGAAAAACCATATTGATATACTTACACAAGCTATGAATCATTATCGACTTCCGAATGAGCAGAGAAGGGAACAATATTATATTGAGTCCTTCATGAGGCAACATACACCATCTTTCAGTCGATCTTCTGATCAACTTGTTGCTGAACAATAGATCAGTAGAATTTAAAAGATATTTTCCATACTTCAATATTCGGAACATTAAAAAGTCAATCTGGATGATTACCATTTAGAAGGTGAAGGAGACTAGTGGTGGTATTTAATTAAGAATACAAGGCCCCAAGGTGAAATTGAATCCATGGAATGGGCCAAGTTCAAGAACTTATTTTTCAATAGGTACTTCCCTCGTATTCTTCGATCAATGTTGGAAAAGTAATTCCTTGAGATTAAGAAAAAGGATGATAAATCTGTTGGTATATACAAGGTGAATTTTACAAGGCATGGAAGGTGTGCATCTGGCTTTATCATCCAACCTAAAAGTAAAGTTGATCGATTCTTCAGTGCATTAAAACCATGTATTTGAACGGAAATATCTATAAGAGACTTCAGTAGTTATGAATAAATTGTGTTTTGTGATTTCAATGTAGAAGTATATGTTGGTGTTACATATCCATCTCATGGTTTTGACATTAATAGAAAGATGGAGTTCAAGGAAAAATCTCAAAACAATGGTGAAAAGAAGATGAATGTTTCTTTATGCTAAAAGTGTGGAAGGAAGCATGGTGGAGATTGTCTTAAAGGGACTAAAAAATGATTTAAGTGTGGAAAATAAGGTCATCGAGCAGCGAAGTGTCGAAGTAATGGAAAAATGGTACCTAATGATGTGAATAGAGAAACGACTACAGAGAACGCACCACCAACACTTTAATGCTTCAAGTGCCAGGAAATGGGGCATTATGCTAATCAATGCCCTAATCCAAGGGTTAATGATGATTGACATCAACAACATCATAAGGTAATGGATAAAGGAATGTTACCTCTGATCACTATTGGAGATGTTGAATAAGACAACGATGTGGTTGAATGATTAAGTGTTTATGTAATGGGATTCCAAAATAATGTTGTATATAGTATCATGGAATATTGAAATATTTATATATGAGTTTTTCAATAATTTTATGGTACTGGTAACCATGAAAAGTGATTGAAATATTTTTGGGAAGCAGATGATATGCACATAATGAAGTGATAAGGATAAAATGATATTTTTTATAGTATTGATGAGTGCATGACTGATATAAGGACAATGTGATATCGTGGTTTGAGTATATAGAAATTTTGGAATTTGGGTATCTGGAAATAGGTAACTTTCGATAGAATTCATGTTTTCACTAAGGTTATATAGTTATTAATGTTTCAAAAGAATATATGATTAATGTATTCGAATGTTTGTAATGTGACCAATAAGATATATCTTATGATATATGGGGGATAAATGATGTAATTCACATGCTTGTTATGGGACCTTTCAAGTAATCGATTTCTTTTTACTATGAGCATGGACCAAAGTATTTTGGATAAGCCGAAATATTGGTATGAATTAAGTTAGACATAAGATATTATTGTTTAATGATAGAAATTTTTTCGATATTATTGCAGTAATGTTATCATAATGTACTTTTAAAAAAATGAATAACCTATAGGACATGGGAAAAACCTTCGCATCAAACAATGTTGCGGGAATCGAACCCACAACTGATGTGCGACAGACCTTTATTGCCTACCACTGGCCTATAAGAAGTGCCTGGTTAGTAGAAACTAGTTTTATTTTTATAAGAGGTATTATACAGGAATTATAAGTCCATTTAGGGAACCAAATACGATTAATCTCACCATATATGTACTTATGTATATAACTTTTTCTAACCATATGTTTGAGACAGATGGAATGACCTAACATTCTATTGCATGATCTACTAACAATTCACGAAAGACAAATTCAACTTCATTTCTTTAAGATATGAAGTGGAAATTGTTAAAGGCACAAACAATAGTGAGATTTTTCCAAAATCAAGTATGTGTTTTTTAATTCAAAAACTATTCAACATTAGGGAAATGATCTTGAAAACCAAAAATGTTGTCCTAGTGCCTTTATATCTGATGAATCAGATGGTACCTTAGATCATCACAAATTTATGGCTTCGTGATTATTTTAATTTTCAAATCCATGTTCTCTACCACTCTTCATCCTAACATGAGGGTCATAATTCTATTCCATATCAATATTTTCACCTATATTCTCATATGTGGAAACCTAGGGATGTGTTCTTTTGGGTATCCATTATGTTTCTAATGTTCCTTTTTAAAATGATGATTTCATATTCCTTTTTAAGATGTGGTTTCCTATGATAGAAACTTTCAAGTCTAAAACCATTTATAACCCTATCGAATTTCGAGGGTGAAATTCATTTTATGTGGGGTAGAATGTAACACCATGATATTTTATGAGAATTATTCTTTTTAATTTCTTTGATGTCTTTTTTTGAATGCCTCACCACAATTATCCCGCGCTATATGAAACACTGTATTCGCTTGTTGTATACGGAACACTATTCTTCGCTTGTGATGTACACAATTTCAATTTCTTTCGAATAACATTCATTTTACGCAACCCCAAGTATAGATTTTGATCAATGTATAACTGAACTACATTTTGAGTATGTTATACAAAATACCAAAGGAATATTTCCCAACATTTAACCCTAACGTGCCATGCATTACATGCATGAGGGACCTTCCTCGATAGCTTGCATTCTATGGAATACCGAGTTTCACTAAACAACGATATGTTATTGAAATATTATATAAACTAGCCATTATGAATAGTAATACCCACATTTTTAAATTTTTTAAATTTTATCTTTCCAAATGTACTTCATTTTTGGATTCGGAACATCGAAATTATCTTAGGGTGAATTTTTTGTATTTTTCTGGAAACATTCAATTTTTGATGAATAGTTAAAACACTGATTTATTGGTTAAAACTGACTTTTTATAATCACTTATTTTATTTATATTTATTTAAGGTAAAAATAGATAAATAATACCTATATAAGATCAATTTAATTCATTGAAGTCATTTTATAATAATTTTAGATATATAAAATTTTTTATTTAACTTTTTACCGTCTTTTACACACCTCATAGGAGAATTTTCAAATTTTTATAAAACATAATTTTACCTCTTCTGAGAGTTTAATTTCAAAATTATGAGAGCCTTGGTTAATATCATTTAGCAAAATGTGTTTCAATAAGATAAAAATAATTTTTGCTGAATAGTAACTTTTATCTATTATTTACCATAGTTAAAAGTAAATAGGGTAATTAAGGGAAAATGATATTATTATTATTAACCTAACACATGTCTTAGTTCTATTAGATATGTGTAATTCGACCAAAAAAAAACCTTATAAATAAAATATTACCTTTTAGGTCAAATTGGAATAGATTAGGACATTTATTATTATTTTATTTAAAGAAGAGTTAAAATAGTTAAAATAAAAGTTTAATAACTAAAACATTTTTAAAATAGGGTTATACATAAGATAAAATAGACTATAAATATTAACTAGAAATATAAAAAAATTTCGTACATAATTGTATTTTATTTATATTTTTTAGACATTAAATAATTTAATTTATTTATGAAAGAATGATGATGTAGTATTTAAATTATTAATGAAATATTAACATAATTGATATTATAAGTAACCAAATAAATGTAATTTGATACTTTTATGAATTAAACCCATCATTATAGATTAATATAACATATCAGGGTTGATTATATAAATTTTTTTAGAAATAATAATGCTGTTATGAATTTAGAAAAAACAAAATACCAAATAGTGTCAATATTGACAAAAAAGTGTTTTTAAAACAAATATTATATTATTAATTTATATAATGGTCATAATATTCAAGGGTTCGGCCAAAATACTTATATAATAATATACATGACATTAATCAACCAATTAGGGTTTGATTGTTGGGTTATAGTATTTTTATTAACCATATAGTGTAAGAATACAAGAAGACCCGGTAAAAGATAAGTTATTTAACTTAGATTTAACGCTAAATGATAAGGTTAAAATGGTAGCCTAAACATTTCTAAAACCTATTGGTTGAGAGGAATTCAACCCATCCTTACCCTAGACTCTAAATAATACACTTTCGATCCATTATAAACCGAATATGAAATTATTATAAAATAATATTTTATGTTTTTTCTAAGGTGTCCCTCACCCCTCTTATAAAAGGGTACTCCCCATTCTCTTTAAATCACACCTCTGAAGCAATTTGGCTCAGCCAAAAGATGTAAAAATACCCTATCAACTATCCTCCTTCATCCTAGAGTCCTTCTTTCAGTTAGAATTCCAACCTACGGATCCCTTTTGATCAAATCAAAAGGAAGAACCAGAAGAAGAGGTAAATATCTCACCAACTATTTCAAGTTCATTTCTTCTTCCACATCCTACTTCTTTGTTGTTTCCATTATAAAATAATAAATACAGTATCTTCTATATATTGTGATGTTATTATAAAAATTTTAAAACTATATTAGTTATTTTATACATCCTATGAATGAAAAAGTCACCACATTTTTGTACATACGGCTTACCGTCTCCACGTCGTGGTGTAGTTTGTTATTCAAACATTTCACAATTAGGATGGGTATAATAATGAGTAAAAATGAAATAAATAAAAAATATAACATTATTATTATTCTCTATATATGATATACCGTCCAATTATATACGATTTTAATATCTCAAGAATGATATAGTCGCTCGTGCTTACGTAAGGACAACCGTCTCCACGAACGTGATGAGATTCATTTTCCATGATTAACCATTCATGTATGGTTATAAAGTATATATAATAAATAATCATGAATTATATTAAATAATAATTATACTGGATTTCTGTTCATATATGTTTCATTTACTTAATTCCATTCAATTCAATAAGGAAACGAAAACAGCGTTCATGCGTACGTACAGCCTACCGTCTCCATTAACGGTGTATTTCATTCCATTTATCGATCTATAAATATATTTATATGAAGAATATATATTATAAATATATAATTTTTTACATTCTGGAATTAATTAAATCAGGATATAAGTAATAATATTAAGAACAATAAGTCGAAACATGTACGATAAATGAAAACATTTTACCCAAAACACTGCATTAACATGGAATTGAAAGTTAAACAGGTAATATAAAGTCGTAAGTGAATCATATATGATAGAATAAATATTATTATGGTTTTTTAACAATTTAATAATATGTTTAAACCAACTATATAGGAGTCTCAGACACAAACTGAAAAAATTAGACATAAGGTAAGCGATAATTTTTCAATCTCATTTTTATCTGAGATTTCTTATACGTAAGTATTTAATGGGGTTATAATTTTTATCCATGTCCATAAAAATGTTTTTAATAAATTGTTTAATATTTTTCCATGTATTTTTAAAGTCATGTTTACCCATATTTGACTTTTAATTTGTGTTATGGAAGGAATATTTCTTTTGTTTACCATACATGGTACTTTTTGACTTTTCCGTTAAAAGAATGATGAAAAAGTTTTTTTAACTTAGACGGCATGAACAGATTTTTAAGGATTCATAATGCCTTATTTTCTTGAATCTTACTCTACAATATTTCCTGAATATTTTGAAAAAATTAAATTTCTTTTAAAATTGCATGGAATTTTGTGAAAAGAAAATTCTTTTGAAGAATAAAGGATATTTTCCTCAAGAATTCATTTCAAGTGTTTTATCAAAACCATTTTCCATCTAAGAAGAAATTATTTCATATGTTTATGTTTCAAGTATAATGTCTCTATGATTGACTTGGTTTCAATTCTCTTATGATGAAATGATATCCATTTGTTTTATATGAATTATGTAATGATGGGAAGATGTTTATGAAACCCATTTTATTCTTTGGGTTATGATGAATTATTTATGTTTATGTTATAGAACACATAAAAATGGTCTCATTATGAGATGGGTGGGACCTATATCCCCCACCAATGCATTGGGTAATGATTTATATCTCATTATATAGAATTTTCCGTAGGGGCCTATAAATCTGGTACAGTAATACAGGGCTGGAACGGTAGGTAAACCCGATTCAGTAACGGAATTTGTCCACTATGATGGTATTGAAGTAATGTCATGGCGACTATATAAATAATATCATGTAATTAATGGTTATCCACAATTACATGTTTTATTCCCATGATATTTTATCATGATTGATGTTCTGTTATGATTTATGCCTTACGTACTACCATGCTAAATGTCATTTCTCGTGATTTTGATGTTTAAGCATTTTGTTCGTGTTTTTAAGTTCAAATGTATATGGGTTGTTTTATTTTCTCCATGCTTACCCTTACTGAGCATTTTAGCTCACCCTTTTTATGTTTTCTTTTCCCCCCAGATATAATGGAAGGTTTTAGGTAGGGAAAAAAATAAGATCCTCATGGGAGATGTTGAAGTTCTTTCACCATGATTAGAAGATTATGTTCCGAGTTTCCAAAGACAATAAAATAATATGTCCTTTGGGAAATTGTTTTGTATTATATTTGGTATTTTGAAAAAGTAATGTAATGTCCTTGTACGTCAAGATTTGGGTTTCTACATAGTTCTCAATGGTTTACCTCAGGTTAGGCAGTCACCAGCTTCGAGTAGAAGATGTGGATATACTGAAGATAAAATTCAAATGTCACTATAGTCACTATGAGTACTAGGGGATGGACATTTTCATGAATAACACACCAGTACTATTCATGGTACACGTGAACTGAATCCTTTAGGCTTTCTTAGGCTGGTTCATGGTAATATTCATCGATGAAATCCATATGTACTAAATGTTTATGAAGGAGAAAAAAGACCCTTGGGAATAGTTTTGGTTGTAGTTCGAGAACACCATCTTTTTGGATGACTCTCCAATTTCCAGATGAATATTCATGTAGTCCACTATCTGGGATACATTTTCATAGAATCTGGAGTGGTGGTGGACCAATCCAAGGTCAAATCAATTTTATCATGGGAGACACAGATGAGCATAATGGATATGTGGATATTCCATGGGTTGGAAGGATATTACCCGAGATTGAAGCATGATTTATCCAATATATCTACACCAATGATAGATTTTAATTAACTCAGGAATCCTTTGATGTAAACATATAGGTTCCATCATGATTCTCAGTATTTGAGGCAGATTTTGTCGAGCACTACCATATTAAGATTACAAGAGGAGGGTGTGGAGTATGTAGTGTTCTATGATGAATCATGAAATAGGATTATTTATATTAAGATCAAGATTAATATATTGATTAACTATTATTAACGTTAGTTTATACCATATGATTGAAACTACATAACCCATGATCATGAATTTGCAGTGAAAGTCTTGTCCCAAAATAAGTGGGCACACTAGGTGATGGTTGAGCGTTTTATCATCAACTCCAATCATATGAGTCTCAAGAATATCATCTACCAAAAGAATCTTATTGTTATATATAGGTGATTCCTATAGTTCCTCCTAGATTATGAATTGTAAATTATCGATACTCTTTAGAATGGTAACATGGTAGAATATTCTCTATATTGGTTATCTTGTTCAAAATTATTCAACAAGGTGTCAGAGCATTTGGCCACATTCTGGTTATCAATTGTGGATTGAAGAGATATTCATTCCACTAGTTTATGGTTGTCACATCTATAATTTTACAATGAGTTAGAGAGGCCTAGATTGGGGATATTGACTGTGAGAACCTATTTACTAAGATAACTACTGGACATGATGATGTTTACAATATAAAGGTTGGGATCATGTCAATATTTTTAGAGGATGAACAATGGTACCATTGATGTTATATAAGAGGGATCTAAAGTGGGTTTAATAAACAGTATTTTGAAGAACATTTATGTTTAAAAAATATGTACTGTGACAAAAAATGTCAGTTTCTTTTGCCAGGGATAAATAATGGGACTATGGAGTTTGTCTCTCGATGCCTTTTGTATAAGCAAGTGAAGGTTATGCACTTAGTTTTGTCAGTTTTGATTCAACCCCTCGATGTGTAAGAATATAAGTGTAATGGGATATACATGTACATAATTATGGGATTATCATGTACATCATAATTGGATTACCATTTACATCTATTGGACATGCTTACATATGCGAGATCATATACTGACTCACCATGTCAACCAACATCTTAGTGATTTGGGAGTAGATTTTATTAGAGAACCTAGGAAACCTCTATGTGTATGAGATAGTTAGACTACATGGATATCCATCCAAAATCACTTTGGTGTGTGATACTCACTTCAAATCTCAATTGTGAAATCAATTCTATGATACTTTTAGTACCCAGTTACACTTGATCATATTGTTTCACCACTAAAATGATGGCCATACTGCATAGACAATTCAGGTTCTATAGAATTTTCTACTAACATACATATTGGACATTGGTCATAGTTAGTAGGATCACCATCCGTTGGTGGAGTTTTCATACAGCAACACCAACCATTCCATCATTTGTATGACACCATTTAATGATTTGTAAAGGCGACCCATGTAGGTAACAACTTTTGTAGACATTCCCTAGAGAGTTAGTACTCATGGTCTCATAGTTGGTGAAAAAACCATAAAGAATGTGCCTATTATCCAAGAGTGAATGAAGGCTACACATAGCTATTAAAATTATAATGTTGATAGATGAATGACACATTTGGGATTAGAGGAAGGATATCATGTGTTTCTATGTGTTTCAACTCAATAGGGATTATAGGTATTTTGGTGGGGTGGTAATATATCCTTGAGATTCATTGTCCCTTTCCAGATGAAATGCAGGGTTAACAATGTAGCATAATTTGTAAATATACCTCTGTATTTGGAATGGGATTGTGATGTCCCACATGCTGTAGCTAAGAATGTATGTGCATTCCATATTGCACTCTATCAACTGGGGTGAGATAAACATCCTGGATTGTGATACCTTTGATGAGTACCCAATAGAGACCAAGGATCGATAGGAGATGATCTTTCATGGGTGATTAATTATTTTAGAACATGTCTAGTAGTATTATAGGAAACTCTTAGAGATCACATGGGTATAAGAGGCCCAAAGGCATACATAGTACCTACATCTCTTTTTAACCCTTATTTTGGATTTTTGGGACATAAAACCCCAGGGTTGGGAGAATCTAATGACTCATAGTTTCCCGTTATTAATTTTGGATATTATATGTATTATTTATGAGGCCATGCGTGGAGGTGAAGTGTGTAGAGACCCAAATATTGATGTACATGGACATTACATTACATTTTCGGAATACTTGATACATAATGAAAACAGACACACAAGGACCATAATAGTTTAGTGTCTTTGGAAACATGGAAAATAATCTTCTAATCGTGGTGAAAGATCTTCAAAATATCCCATAAAGATCTTCCCCTTTTTGTTTTCTTACCTAAAACCTATCTATATTTCCTAGGGAAAATAAAACATAAAAAGGGTGAGCTCAAATGCTCAGTAAGGGAAAACATGGAGAACATAAAACAATCCATAAACATTATAAAGAAAAAAACTTGAACATGAAATTTAAACATTAAATCCTTGAGAAAAGATATAAATCTTGGAAGTAAGTAAGTCATATATCATAAAGGAACATCAATCATGATAAAATAGCATGGGAATAAAAAATGTAATTGTGAAAACCATTCAGCACATGTTATGATTTCTATAGTAGCCAAGGCATTACTGCCAAGACCATCTTAGTGGACAAAGTCCCTTTCTGAATCGAGTTCAGTCCTCGTTCCAGAGCTTTATTACTGAACTGGATTAACTTACCATTCCAGCCATGTCTATCTAATGAGATATAATTCTTTACCCAATGCATCAGATGGAGATATAGGTCCCACCCATTTTATAATGAAATCATTTTTACTTGTGCCGCAAAATAAACATACATTATTCATAATAACCCAACAAATAAAATGGGTTTCATAAACATCATCCCATCATCACATAACCCATATAAAAGAAATAGATTTCATTTCATAATAAGAAAAGTGAAACAATGTAAATCATAGAGACATGATACTTGAAACATACACATATGAAATAATGTCATTTAGATGAAAAATGGTTTTGATAAAACACTTGAAATGAATTCTTGAGGAAAATATCCTTTCTTCTTCAAATTCATTCTCTTTTCCCAAAATTTCATGCAATATTAAAAAACGATTTATTTGAAAATAGTCATGAAATATTTTGGAGGATGCTTCATGAAAATAAGACTTTATAAAACGGTAAAAATCGTTCATGTCGTATAAGTTAAAAAAACATTCTTCTCGTACTTTTGCTGGAAAATTCAAAAAGTACCTCATAAAAGAAAGATTCCATACATACCATGTAGTAAAAGTCAAAAAATGGGTAAAAAAGACATTAAACCTACATGATTTTTTTTATAAAACAAGGAAATGGATGATAAATATAACCCCAGTAAATACTTACGAATAAACAATATCGGATAAAAACGAGATTGGAAAAGTTATCCCTTACCATAGGTCCGATATGCATCGTATGTATCTGAACCTCCTGTATAATAATTTAAATAATGTCATTGACTTATTACAGAATCATATTCATTTTTATGTTATCATATATGGTTCACTTATGACTTTATATTACCCGTTATTTTGTAAGATCCATGTTAATGCAACGTTTTGGGTTAAATCGTTTTATTTATCATACATGTTTGGACTTGTTTTTCTTGATATTATTACTTATATTCGGATTTACATAATTCCAGATTGTAAAAAATTATTTATATATAATATATATTCAGAATATACATATATATATATAATAGATCGATAAATGGAAAAAATACACCGTTCATGGAGACGGTAGGTCGTACGTACGCATGAACGCGGTTTTCATTTCCTTATTGAATTGAATGAAATTAAGTACATGACATACATATATATATATACATAAATCCAGAAGAATTATTATGTCATATACTTCATGATTACTTATTATATATACTTTATAATCATTCTTGAATGGTTAACATGGAGAGTGATTCTCATTGCGTCGTGGAGACGGTAGTCCGTACGTACGCACGAGCGATGATATCGTTAATATATTTATTGAATCAAATTGGAGTGAATGATATAATATCATAGAATCAGTATGATGTTATAATAATAATATGTATTTATTCTTTACACCATTATACCCATCCAAGTAAGGTGGTGGTGGAAAAACAGATTACACAACGACGTGGAGATGGTATTTCGTACCTACGCATGCATGGTGATTTTGTTTTCCGTAGGATGGATTGAAGGTGAAATGGTATTGTTTCATATTTATAATAACATATAAGTATATTAGATATACTAATGATATTTCAATATTATGAAACAACTAAAGAATAGGAGGTAGAATAAGAAATAAATTTGAAGGAATCGGTAACGGATATTACCTTTTCTTCGATACTCCTCTTTAAAACCTCCTATTAGGGAACTAAGATTGGTCTTTGAAGTATACGAAGACCTATAGGATGTTTCTAGTGAAGTGGAGAAGATAAATTGGCAGGGTTTTCCCGAGCATGAAGGATCAATATTGTGTGAGGAGGAGAGGGAGGAGGTGCTCTTTTATAAGGGCGGAGAGGGGAACCTTTGGAATCCTCAAAAATATTAGTTTAATATAAATTCAAACCCCACATAAAAACCTCAAAAATGACTCAATTATAAGATTATATGAGATAGGGTTGTAATATCATCAACCAATCAAATTTATACCTGTTGTGATCTTATTTTAAACCTTATCATTTTGATTTATCCTTATTTAATCTATTTAAGGTTATTTGTGGTAATAAAATTCTAAATTTTAAATGGTTGTAAATAATCACTTATGTGTTGTTAATTTTCCATAATTTAATAATTTATAACATTTTAGACTATATAAATTTCAATTTATAACTTTTAAATATTTTTTTGATTTTTAAACAATTTAATAATATGTTATTTTATAAAATAACAATACTGTCAATTTTGACACTATTCATTTATTTGAATTTAAATAAAATTTAAACAGAGGATATATTTGAAATAAAATATTTAATAGATTCCTAACATGTCAAATTTGTCTATAAAATTAGAGGATATCATTTAATAGTTCATATAATATTTATTTTAATATATTTAAAACGATTTATTTGGTATATCTCTTAATAAAATAATTAATACAATATTTTTTCATAATTATTTCATATACTTATTTGTTGAATAAAAATTAAAAATAAAATTATTTGATGAATATAAATATCAAATATTTTATAATAATAATTTTACTCGAATTTATCATCATAAAATAACAATATTTAAATTGTTATATTTATTAAATTATGAAGGTGACAACTTTAGTATCATTTAAAATAAATTAATATAAGTGTCATAATGGCTTTTATAAGGCTATAAATGGTCAAATATTCGACCATTGGATTATTAGGGTTTGCATTTACATGACCAATAAGTTTTGTTCAGGGTTTTGTGCATTTTATGGTAACTATTAGTTTAATAAAAACTACATTCTTGATTTTTCACTAGATAAATAATTTCTGCATCACTATTGTTTCACAATTAATGATAAATATTTAATCATTAAAAATTAAATTTAAATTCATATGATGTATATAATTGTATTATTTTTTCTGAGACTATTAATTTTTGAAGTTTCATTAAGTTTATCACTAAATTAAAATTATTATACTTATAATATTTATGAAAGTGACATGTTGTCACTTTCTTTGGTTTTAATAATAATTAAATTATTTTCATGGAAAGAATTCCCTTAAATGAATCTGTTCCGACCCTTATTTTAAATGGGTCGACTTTTAGTCATCCAATATAATTTTTTCAGGTGTTAGGGTAAATTTTATAATCTTATATTTACCCTTAATTACCCGATTTACCTTTAACTATGGTAAATAAAATTTACTGTAGATACTATTCATAATGCCCAGAAATACAAAGTAGCTTATTAACATAATTTGAACCTACTGATTCCAAATATGGAATCCATTTTTCCATTTTCAATACACAAAAGTTCCAGAAATTAAATTAAAATTAATCTCGTTGTTGAAAGAAAACGGGTTTTTGTTTAAAACATTGCAAAAGATTGAATTGATTTAACCTAGGAATTTAATGTAAAATCATTTATAATGACTTAAATTATATAAAATGGTAAAAATATATTCTATTTATTCAATAAAAGCATTCCATATTATAATTTAACCATATAAATTATCTCAATAAAAATGTTGTTTTTAATTAAAAATTTGCATATTTTTACTATTCATCAAAACATGAATGTTATCAGAAAAATATCCAAAATCTATCCTAAGTAAATTTTTATATCCTGATTCCAATGAAGAATTTTATTTTGTCAAATTGAACTTACAAACATTTCAAAAACTAGATTTAATGTGTGCACCATCAAAATGCGGCAAAACTGCATTTTTTGAAAGAAACTTATTTTACCCAAAAAAAGTATTTTGTTCTCTTAACATGTTCTAGAAAATATGTAAGATGAATAATAATGTTATCAAATTAAAAATGTAGTTAATACTATTCATAACGGCTACTTTATATAACATATCGATGTTTAGTAAAACTTGATATTGCGTACAACACATGCTATCGTGGAAGGTCGCGATTGCGTGTAATGCAAGCCATGTCAGGGATGCGTGTAGTGCAAGCTCTTTTTGGTGTTACATACAACACAAGACATCAATAAAATTAAATAGAATATTTTTAATAAAATCTTGAGGTCTTACATTCTACCCCCCTTAAAATTAATTTCTCTCTCGAAATTCGTCGGGGTTATAAATGATTATCTACTCGAAAGTTTCATTAATAAAAAACCCACATTGTAAAAAGGAATATCAAAACCAATCTTTAAAAACTAAAGAATGAAACGTAACGGTTACCCAAACTAACTAATCACTGGGTTTCCACATAGGAGAACATATGTGAAAATATGTATATGGAAGAGAAACCTAACCATCATGTTCTAATGGAGAGTGGTAGAGAACATGGCTATGAAAAAGCCAACAATCATAAAGCCATAGATTTTTGATGATCTAAGGTACCATCTGAATCATCAGATTTAAGGGAACTAGGACAACATTTTTGGTTTTCAATATCAATTTCCTAAAGTTAAAAATTCTGAATTAGAAGAAATACTTGCATGATTTTGGTACAATCACACTATTGTTCGTGATTTGAACAATTTCCACTTCATCTCATAATGAAATGAAGCTGAATTTGTTATTCGTGAAGTGTTAGCAGATCATGTGATAGAATGATGGTTCATTCCGTCTGTTTCAAACAAAAGGTTAGCAAAAGTTATCAAATGTACATAAGTCCATCTATGGTGAGGTTAATCATATACGATTCCAAAAAAGAACTTATACTTCATATATCATACCGGTTAATAAAATAAAACTAGTTTTACTAACCAGGGACTTCCTGTAGGCCAGTGGTAGGCGATAAAGGCCAGTCGCACTTCGGTTGTGGGTTAGATTCCCACAGCCTTGTCTGACGCGATGGGCTGTCACCCGTCCTGCAGGTTGTCTTTTTTCGAAAACTACATTCCTATAACATCCCATCAATAATATCCAAAAAAGTTCTATTCTTAAACAATACTAACTTATGTCTAACATAATCCATTCCAATCTTTAGGCTTATCTAAAATACATTGGTCCAAGTTCATAGTATAAAGAAAAAAAATACTAGAAAGGTTATCTACCAAGAATGTTAATACATGCATTTATCTCACATATATCATAAGATATACCTTGTTGGTTTTATTCCAAACACATGAATACCTTAGTCATATATTCTCTTGAAACATAAATTACCATATAACCTTAGTGAATACTGTCAAAAGTTAACTCTTTCCACATACCAAAATCCCAAGAAATCTATATAATCAAACTATAATATCACTTAGTCCTTATATCAGTCATGAGCTCATGAATACAATCAAACATATCATTATCTTCTTAACCATTCATTATGCACATATCATCTACTTTCCAAAAATATATGAATAACCTTCCATGGTTACCGGTACCATTCAACATACACTTTCAAATACTTTAGGAAAAACAATAGTGTAACAATCCTTAGATGATTCTTTATTACATTGTACCATACATTATTCTTTATAAACATATAATCATTCCACTAATTTCTTAAACCACTGAATCAGCTTCATCATTTCTTTCATCTCATATTTCATTTTTATTCCTTTCATCATCATCCACATAAATACTACTCCTATGACCATGCTGATTCTCTTCATGAGATATTCCCTTAGGGAATTGGTTAGCATAATGCCCATACATTCCACATTTAAAACATCTAATCATTGTTGATGCCATATAAATACCATTATCATTGTCCATAGCGTTAACTGAACCTTTTCCTTTTCACTTACTGGATTTGTATCCTTCTTTTCCACACCCAAATCATTGTCCAGTTCCTTTGAAATAATCTCCCTGATTCCTCTTCCCACATGATTTACATGAGGGAAATTGAACTTTCTTTCCTCTATAATCATCATGAAACTCCATCTTTCTCTTATTATCTGAGTCGGGAATCTTACAAAAGTTGAGATTATTGGTCATATTATGAGATTGTTGATTAGGCAGAATAACGATGTTTGGACATCTAAATTATGTTTCATTTGGTTGATCATGAAAAATATCATTCCATTTTCCGTCATATCCTCCATTATTGTGAATCTTCCAGTTTCCAGCCATTTTCTAAAACCCAAAAAGAATAGTGTGAGAGGTAGAAATCATGCTGGGGAAAAACATAGTAAAGGGTGAGTACCCTCAATATCTAATATCTTAGGATAAATTATAAGATTGTTACTATAGTTCTAGGACTATATCATATACGTATACTTATCCTTAGGGACATCCCTAGACATACCATAGAAATATCTCTAGGGATCTCACTAACATTTTTGCATCCTAGTTTCCAAAGGTTGACTAAACCTTTTCTCTAATACCAACTGTAGAGACCCAAATCACGACTTACATGGACATTACATTACTTTTGCGGAATACTTGATACATAACGAAAACAAACACACAAGGACCATAATATTTTAGTGTCTTTGGAAACTCAGAAAATAATCTTCTAATCGGGGTGAAAGACCTTCAACATCTCCCATAAAGATCATTCACTTTTTGTATTCTTACCTAAAACCTTTCTTTATTTACTCGGGAAAATAAAACATAAAAAGGGTGAGCTCAAATGCTCAGTAATGGAAAACATAGAGAACATAAAACAATCCATAAACATTTGAATGAAAAAAACATGACCATGAAATTTAAACATTAAAACCTTGAGAAAAGACATAAATCTTAGATGTATGTAAGGAATATATCATAAAGAAACATCAATCATGATAGGAACATCAATCATGATAAAATAGCATGGGAATAAAACATGTAATTGTGGAAACCATTTAGGACATGTTATGATTTCCATAGTAGCCAAGGCATTACTGCCAAGACCATCAAAGTGGACAACGTCGCTTTATGAATCGAGATCAGTCCTTGTTCCAGTCCTGTATTACTCAACCAGATTAACATACCGTTACATCCATGTCTATCTCATGAGATATAAATCATTACCCAATGCATTATAGGGAGATATAGGTCTCACCCATCTCATAATGAAATCATTCTTACTTATGCCACAAAATAAACATACATTATTCATAATAACCCAAAAAATAAAATGGGTTTCATAAACATCATCCCATCATCACATAACCCATATAAAAGAAATGGATATCATTTCATAATAAGAAAAGTGAAACCATGTAAATCATAGAAACATGATACATGAAACATACACATATGAAATAATGTCGTCTTAGATGAAAATTGGTTTTGATAAAACACTTGAAATTAATTCTTGAGGAAAATATCCTTTCTTCTTCAAAATCATTCTCCTTTCCCAAAATGTCATGAAATTTTAACAGAAAAGGATTTTGTTGAAAATAGTCATGAAATCTTTTGGAGAAATTTTCATGAAAATAAGGCTTTATAAAACCCTAAAAATCCATTCGTACGGTATAAGTTAAAAAAATATTCTTCTTGTACATTTGCCGGAAAAGTCAAAAAGTACCTTGTAAAAGAAAGATTACACACATAACATATAGTAAAAGTAAAAAATGGGTAAAAGGACATTAAACATACATGAAATCATTTTTAGAGAACATGGACATGGATGATAAATATAACCCTAGTAAATACTTACGAATAAACAATCTCGGATAAAAAAGAGATTGGAAAAGTTATCCCTTACCATAGGTCCAATATGCTTCTTATGTATCCGAACATCCTGTATAATTATTTAAATAATGTCATTGACTTATTAAAATATCATATTCATTTTTATGATATCATATATGGTTCACTTATGACTTTATATTACCCGTTCTTTGGTAAGTTCCATGTTAAAGCAGCATTTTGGTTAAAATTGTTTTATTTATCGTACATGTTTGGAATTGTTGTTCTTGATATTATTACTTATATCCTGATTTACTTAACTATAGAATGTAAAAAATTATTTATATATAATATATATTCATAATATACATATATATAATAGATCGATAAATGGAATGAAATACACCATTCATGGAGACGGTAGGCCGTACGTACGCATTAATGCTGTTTTTGTTTCATTATTGAATTGAATGAAATTAAGTAGATGACATACATATATATATACATAAATCAAGAAGAATTATTATGTCATATATTTCATGATTAATTATTATATATACTTTATAATCATTCTTGAATGTTTAACACAGAGAGTGAATCTCATCGCGTCGTGGTGATGGTAGTCTGTACGTACGCACGAGCAATGATATCGTTCCAATATTTATTGAATCGAATTAGAGTGAATGATATAATAACTTATAATAATTATTTTGTCATAATAATCATATGTATTTATTATTTACACCATTATACCCATCCAAGTAAGGTGGTGATGGAAAAACAGATTACACCAGAGCGTGGGGACGATATTTTGTACGTACGCACGCGTGGTGATTTAGTTTTCCGTAGGATGCATAGAAGATGAAATGGGGTTGTTTAATATTTATAATAACATATCAGTATATTAGTGGTAGTGATGTTATTACAATATAACGAAACAACTAAATAATAGGATGTAGAAGAAGAAATAAATTTGAAGGAATCGGTAACAGATATTGCCTTTTCTTCGATATGCCTCTTTGAAACCTCTTCTTAGGGCACTAAGATTGGTCATTGAAGTGAACCAGGACCTATAGGATGTTTCTAGGTAATTGTAGAAGATAAATAGGCAGGGGATGGCAGATAATGAAGGCTCAAAGTGGTGTGAGGAGGAGAGGGAGGAGGTGCCCTTTTATAAGGGAGGAGAGGGGCACCTTTGGAATCCTCAAAAATATTAGTTTAATATAAATTCAAACCCCACATAAAAACCTCCAAAAATGACTCACTTTGAATATTAGATGAGATAGGGTTGTAATCTCATCATCCAATCAAATTTAGACACGTTTGGAGCTTATTTTAAACCTTATCATTTTGATTTATCCTTATTTAATCTATTTAAGTATATTTGTGGTAATAAAATTCTAAATTTTAAATGGTTATAAATATTCACTTATGTGTTGTTAATTTTAAATAATTTTATAATTTATGAAATTTTAGACTATATAAGTTTCAATTTATAATATTTAAATATTTTTGTGATTTTTAAACAATTTAATAATATGTTATTTTTATAAAATAACAATAGTGTCAATTTTGACACTATTCATTTATTTGAATTTAAATAAAATCTCAACAGAGGATATATTCGAACTAAAATATTCAATAGATTCCTAACATTTCAAATATGTCTATAAAATTCGTGGAGCACATTAAATAGTTCGTATAATATTTATTTTAATATTTTTAAAACCATTTATTTGGTATATCTCTTAATAAAATAATTAGTACCAAATTTTTGTATAATTATTTAATATACATATTTGTTGCATAAAAAATAAAAATAAAATCCTTTGATGAAGATAAATTCCATATATTTTATAATAATCTTACTCGAATTTATCATCTTAAAATATCAATATTTAAATTGTTATATTTATTAAATTACGAAGGTGACAACTTTGGCATCATTTAAAATAAAATAATATAAGTGTCATAATTGCTTTTATAAGGATCCAAATGGTAAAATATTAGACCATTGTATGATAATGGTTTATATTTACATTAACACTAAGTTTAGGTCAGCTTTTTATGCATTTTATGGTCTATATTAGTTTAATAAAAACTATATTCTTGATTTTTCACTAGATAATCAATTTCTGCATCACTATTGTGTCACAATTAATGATAATTATTTAATCCCTGAAAATTACAAATAAATACATATGATTTAGATAATTATATTAACATTCTAGAGACTATTAATTTTTTATGTTTCATTAATTATATCACTAAATTAAAATTATTATACTTATAGGATTTTAGAAAGTGACATGTTTTCACTTTCTTTGGTTTTAGTAATAATTAAATTATTTTCATTGAAAAAAGTCCATTAAATGAATCTAATCCGAGGCTTAGGTGATATGGGTCTACTTTTAGACATCCAAATGCAATTTTTTCAGGTATTAGGGAAATTTTATAATCTTATATTAACCCCTAATTACCCGATTTACCTTTAACTATGGTAAATAAAATTTACCGTAGTTACTATTCATAATGCCCAAAAATAAAAAGTATCTTATTAACATAATTTGGACCCACTGATTCCAAATATGGAATCCTTTTTTACAAATTCAATAAACAAAAGTTGTATAAATTAAATTAAAATTAATCTCGTTGTTGAAAGAAAATGGGTTTTTGTTTAAAACATTGCAAAAGATTGAATTGATTTAACCTACGAATTCAATGTAAAATCAATGCTAATGACATACATTATGTTAAATGGTAAAAATATATTCTATTTATCCCTTAAAAACATTTAATATTATAATTTAACCATATAAATTATCTCAATAAAAAAAGTTTTTTTTAATTAAAAATTAGCGTATTTTTACTATTCATCAAAACATGAAAGTTATCAGAAAAGTATCAGAAATTTATCCATAGTACATTTTTATATCTCTATTCTAAAGAAGAATTTTATTTTGTCAAATTGAACTTATAAACATGTCAAAAACTAGATTTAATGTGGGTGTGCCATCAAAAGGCGGTAAAACTGCATTTTTAAAAAAATACTTATTTTACCCGAAAAAATTATTTTGTTCTCTTAACATGTTCTAGAAAATGTGTAAGATTAATAATAATGTTATAAAATTTAAAATGTAGTTAATATTATTCATAACGGTGAGTTTATATAACATATCATTGTTTAGTGAAACTCGGTATTGCGTGCAACACACGCTATCGTGGAAGGTCGTGATTGCGTGTAATGCAAGCCAAGTCAGGGATGCGTGTAGTTCAAGCTCCTTTTTCTGTAGAATACAACACATGACATCAATAAAATTAAAAAGAATATTTTTCATAAAATCTCGAGGTGTTACAAAGTGTGATTCCAAGGCCCAATGTTCTTGAAATTGATGAATTAAATTAAATAAATATATTAAATAGAACTCATGTTCAATTTTAATAAAAAATGGAATAAATTCAAAATGGTTTATTGGATTAGAAGTCTGAGTGTTTCATTGTGTTCAGAATATGATTTCTACCCAGCTAAAAATTAACATTGGTCCACAAGGTATGTTTTTAGAAAAGTCATCACAGGCATGAAATGGAATAAAATATGTCGAGATTTTGTTTTTCTATTTTCTGATTCAGTGACTAATATGTCTTCAAGTATACTGGTATGTTATTATTCTCTGGTGTGTCGCATAACCGATGATCCATTGGAGAGATGCTATAGAGAAATTTTGGGGATTTCACTCTAACGGATGGAGACCGTATCATGTGTCATCGACCGACACACAACATAATCAAAGGATCTCACTAATGATCATGGAACATCACTTCTTTTCATCAGCGATTGATCTAATTCAATTTTGGTTATTTTTTGTTTCGATGTATTCCATGTTATTGAATTCTACGATGGACAAAAATCAATCGAATAATTAATTGATTTTTGGATCCTGCAAATTGTTGGATGACTTTTTTTGTGGGGATTTTATCGAGAGAATTATTAATGACTATTATTTATTTGATTGTAAATATCCTGGAAAATTTTAGATATTGACATTGAAAATATATCGAGGTCCATTCCTCTTGATTTTTCTTCTTCTATTTTCCCCGGAATTATTTGTTCTATGCAGACATTATTCGTTTGGCCCAAGATATGTCATATCCTAATGAATTTATTATTTCACACACTCTTACTAGTGAAATGATCCTATATTCTAGATTTAGAATCGAATCAAAATTATGGGGGTGTGACGATTAGAGCTGTGATGGATAAGATGGATCTGTATTCCTGATTTCTTATTCTTAAGAGAACAATGAATAATGAAGAATGATTTTATTTTCTGAATTGTTTTGTTGAGAAAATGTGTTGTTTGACTATTTTTGATGCTCAAATGAGTTGTAAACCTTTTTTAAAGAATGGATCAAGGATGAATCAATTTATGGAGGTTCATAAATATATTCAAATTCCATATATAGAATTATGGGGAAAACAATACAACACATCCTATAACCCAGATCCATAGTCTTTGTGGTCCCCAATGTGGTGGCCAGGGTTTCGGGAGAAGCATATGTATTATAGGGCATGTGAACATATCAGACGGACTGCGATATTTCCCTATCAACTCAACATGTACCTAAAAGGGTATATGAAAATGAGGTGGAATACACATGTTGGAACATGTCATGTAATCCCTTTCACTGACATGGCCTAGGCCAAAGTACATGTGCTATGTCATGTACTAGCACACATGAACTTGTAAACTAGATGAATCCACGTACTGGAACAATGATATACTATATAATCACCTATACATGTTGTACCTATACACAAACAATGAAATTCCTTGAGAGATGATCCATTTATATGGTAAGGACACGAGTTAAAGGGAAATATTGTGTTACCTTACAATATTCCCTGTATATTATTAGACATAATAGGACCAACTTTATTAATTACATAATCTTGATTTAAATCAAGAATTCATATTGATGATTTTTTCATGTTTAGAGTTTTATAGAAGTAGGATATAACTATTACATAACAACTTAAATATTTCAGAGTAGACACTTCTACTATAACCAATTTTTCACAAAAAAAACTCCATAAATAAAAAAACAGTTCTTTTCTTGATATAAATCATCTTGAATACTTCTTTTATCTTAGCCTTCGTTATAACATGTGAAAACATTTCCAAAACCTAGAATGGGTATAAAAATCTCTGTAAGGGTTATAAAATAATGAATGGAAACATTAACCCATTATTAAATACATATAAATGAATCCCTAATTTTCAATCAAAACATACCTTCTGAAATCATTATATTTATGAATAAAACATAGCAATCATAAATCATAAAGGTAACATGAGGAATCCATATAATACGTGAATTGTATCTATCATAGCTAAAGAGGGTGTCACATTTGTAAGACCCATCATAGTATATTACCTAAATCTCTTAGGAGAAACTTTCATGTTTACCTTTGTCTTATTACCCAATGCATTTGAGAGCTATCTCAGGCTCCCCTGCCCTAGGTTTATCACGGAACAACCCATATACATAAACAATGTACAATAACAATAAAATATTAATAACACATAACACAAGCATAAAGTAAATATAAAATATCCATATTCCAATCATAATATATCAAATCTATATATTTAAATAAACAATTCTTTATCAAATCATTTTAAAACCCATTTAAAACATTTAATAAAGATATTTTTTAATCAATGTGTCCCATAAAACTTTGAATCTTTTAAATGAATGAACATTTGAAAAAATTAATTTCCATATAAATAAATAAATACTAAAAAACATTTTTAAAACATGTAAATTAATGATAAATATTAAGAAAAATTAAATCATTAAAACATTTAAAATGATATTTTAGTTAAACTGTTTTTAACAAAATGAGAGATGATTGAATACATATAATTGAGAAATAACATTTAATTAGAACATTATAATATTATGAGAATAAAGGGATTCAAGATAAAATATTCCAATGGATTGTATATACACAATATAATAGTGAATTGCTGCATAACAACAATGAAGTCTCAAGGGAATGTAAATTGAGACGAAATCCCTTATAAATATTGTATCCTTAGATTAAGGATAAGTCAATTACATAATAATGTATGAAAAATATAAATAAACTCAATGTGATTGAATATTCAGTGAAAATAATTCAGATAACATTAAAACACATTATTTTTATGACAAAACCAATGACTTGGATGTTTAACTAAGTGAAAGGAATTTGAGTTAAAATTACTCTTATCAAGTTCTTATCGATGACTCCAGAATTTTTAAATGGAGTTATTATGGGTATAAAAAGTATATCCACAATAATGGGAGTGTAAATTACAACATAAATAAATAAATATTTATTCTACACATAATCATATCATGACATAATTAAGAATTATAAGATTAACCCACGTAATGGATATTGGGTTAAAACGCCCCCTTACCGATTTGGTAACGTACAAAACATACAACCCATGAAGAAGGATCATAAAATGATGATTAAAATACAAATAAATTTAAGTATATTAGACAATTAATACAACATTGGTCCATACATATACCACAAAAATCAAATATTGGAAAATAAAGCATGAATCTCATGGGAATAAAAAGTGAGGTGAAAATACCTTACCATGTTGTAATCAATCGAGTCGTATGAACAGAAGTTAATAACCACCAAATGACTCCCAGAATGACATGAATATAAATAAGATCATGATAATATATATATAATGGCATTACACAATACACCACAAGAAATAAATTAGTGGCGAACAATGGAAATCCCACAGAATTGAATGTGAGATTAGAAATCCCTTTCCTCATGTCCGACTTGACTTGTTTGTTCCTTGTTCATCCTGAATAATAAAATAAAGTAAATTTATACTTGATTAAGAACCTTTTTCATGTTTATTATTCTTTTTATATCACTTATTTACATGTTATAATCAATATTCAATCATTTATGTTAATAATGGTCGTTTGGTCGATATTTTGTACTCGAGTCAAAAATGGAATTCTTAGAATTTCAAGTTTTCCTTACGGTCAATAGTCCACTATCTATAGAATTATATTCATCATTTTGATATCATATATATAATATATATCCAGTAAATATATATATTTATAATATTAAATAACATTAGAGGTAAGAAATGAAATTCACTATTCATGGAGACAGTAAGTCGTACATACGCATGAACGGTACTTTCTTTTTTATTTCATATTTTAATGAAATTAAAACATAATAATACATAGTTATATTATAATTAAAGACAAATATAATATATAAAATAATTAAATCCATCCTTTATACATCTGACATATGGAATTAATGAGTCATATCACTTTGAAGAGGCGGTAGTCCTCACTTTCTGAAATGAAATTATCACATTTACCCAAAATGGAAACCATAAATGTATGGTATAAATGAAAAATAGAGAAGAATAAAGAAAACATAAACATAATATGTATCATATATAAATATATTTCAATCTCAATGGCCACTATGAGAGGCGGTAACAGATAATTGAACAATCATCGCTTCGTGAGGTGTTAGTTTTCCTTCCACAGAAATAGTAAGTTCTTCACCCATTAGATGGATGTGTGTGTAGGTGTTGTTCAGATAATTATTATAAAAAAAATCATATTATATTAAAGATACTTGTTTTGTTATAAAATAATGGAATAAAAATATTTTATTGGTTGTAGATGTAAAATAAAAGTAATGAATTTATGAGAAACTATTACCTTTAATTCGGGTAACTCCCTTTGGCTTGAATCAAAAGAACATCGTGAAGTGCCTTATGCCTAAGGTAAGGCTTGTAGGAGGAAGAGAGAGATTTTGAGAGCTTATTTGGGTAGGGTTTGGATGAGCCATGGGGATTGAGAGGTGCAAGGAATGAGTTAAAATTGGTGTCCTTTTATAAGGGAGATGAGGGGATCATTAGGAATGTTTGAATAAATTATTTTATTATAAACATTTCTCCAATTTGAAATGGCCCAAAACATATTAATGTCGAAGATAATATGAATCATGTATGAAATAAAATAATCCAATAAGAATTGGACAGTTTTGGGATATTTGTTTAATATTTATAATCATATTTATTTAAATCACTAATTAATGAGGTAAATACTGCATAATTTTTGTGTCATAAATAATTTTATTTAATTGATATCTAAAAATTATAAAACAATACCATGATGTAGGAAATATTTTTTGATTTCTTATGAATATTTATAGTTTAAAATATAACTTATATAACTCTATGTAAAAATTTATTTTCATAAACATATTTGTTTTTGTCATTTTTGTATTTACATTACATTAATTAATCTATAGTGTCAATATCACTCTTAAGTGGCTCCATGGGATCCCAAAGTCTACCTAAGGATGCCCATGGTCGGCCATGACTCATCCAATAATGTTACGATAAGGGTTAATCTAATTTTATATTATAATAATATTCTTTTTACCTCCAATTCTCCTATTTACATTTAATGGTGGTAAATAAAAGTCAAACGTTACTATTCACCAAAAAATTATCTTCATCTTGTTAAACCATATTTTACTTACTAATAACAACCTTGTCTGTCAGATTTTCTAAATTCAATTCACATAAGAGGTAAAATTTCATTTAAATGAAAAATTCAATTTTTAACTACTAGTTAGTTATTTCACTATTTTTCAAAAATTGATGTTTTTTAGAAAAATACCATAAATTCCCCATAATCTATATTTGATATTCTGAATTAAAAAATGATTTCTATTTTAAAAAATTCAAAACATAGAAGTTTCATTAATTTAATTTAATATTAATTCCCCTTGTCAAAAAAAATATCAAGTTTTGAAGAAACAATATCTATTAAAAAATTGACACTTGTTTATGTCTAATTTCATAGAGAAATATATTGCAATGACCACCATTGGATTGAAATGTAAAAATATAATATAAGTAAACATTAAAAACAATTAAAAAGATAATTTATCAATATAAATAAATTAGAATAAAAATGAAGGATTGAATTAAAATACAGTATTTTTTCCTATTCATTAAAAAAAGATTTTTAGCCAAAAAATTATCCAAATTAAATTTTGGTTTCCCGATTCAAAAGAAGAATTTTATTTGATCATATAGAACTTATAAAAGTTACAAAAACTAGATTTAATGAGGGTTCTCCATCAAAAGGTATAAAATCGACCTTGTAGTGAGCATTAGAGTATTTATGCCTCAAATCGAATTCTTTTCTTATTTTATGCCTCTAATTTTTTTTGGATAAATGTAAAAACATTAAACAAACACGTATAATAATATTTTATTTAGTTATGTTCATTCCCACTAATACAACATCTATGAATTAACAACCATTTAAAATATTAATATTATATTATTAGTGTGAAAAATAAGATTTCAAAGAAACCCATTGTTGTGTAATGGGTACGCCATAGTACATAGTGTCCCCTTTAAAGTAAAATTAAAATTTAACTAATAAATATTAAAAAATATGAATAATGTCATGTTATTTATTTACATGGGATGTTACATCCTTCCACCCTTTTGGGAATTGTGTCCTAGCAATTTTAAAACTAGGTTATGAAACATCATTAAATGTCCCACATCGGAAAAGAGTCAGTAAAACTATCACTTTAAAAGAAAGAAAGAGATATACAAAGGTCACCCGAGATAATCCATAATAAGATTCCATGTTAGAAAACATGGATATGGAAGTGAAAAAAATTTCATGTTCTGTTGGAGGGTGATAGAAAACATGATTAGGAGAAAGTTAACCACCAGAAAATCACAATCTTATGATGTGTTAAGTGGTCTTTGATTACCCCATAGGAAATGTGAACCAACAACATTTTTGTTTTACATTCCTTTTCATAATTTTGTGGGATTAATTTACTACATAGAAAAATAACATAAGGAGTTATACTAACTTTCAAGTAGAGTTTCATCTTTTAATAAGTTTCTACCAAAAACAAATCTTTTCTCCAAACAATGAGAATTCAAAAAGACTTTGTCACATTAAAAGCACAAGAATCATCTTCTAGAGAATCACATAATCCACAAATGAAGAACTATATATTTCCCTTTTCTATAGACATCAACTTAATCCAAAATGATTAGTATGAGATCATATTATCCCCCCAAAAGGATAATCCTTTATTAAACTAAAATTCATCTATTAATCTCCAATATTGAACAAAAATGTACCCAAAGTTTAACAAATATCATTCAATACAAAATTGTCCATAAAATTCATAAAAATAATACAAACAAATACTGAAACCCAAAACTCAGAAGGATTTAATAACTTAGTATTCCACAATAAATCATAAAATTTAACTCCAAAAACATAGATTACTCTTAATGTCTCATACTGGAACACAATTAAATAAATCACATGTTCTCTAGAATAATTTAATCATTTCCATAAACAACCAAAACCTCTATATATACAAAATAAAAATATATATTCATCCAAAATAAAATTTCAAACAGTTCTCCACAAATTTAATGCCACAGTATTATATTTTTTCATAACCATATAGTGTTCACAAAAGATTGAACGTCTTCCAAAATCACTTTTATCAATTAGTCACCAAATCATTTTCTTATACGATGGATATACATTTGATAAAACATAAGATCCAAAATAAATTTATTCTTTACCAATAAAATATTTTAACTAAAAACAATCAGTCATAATATCCAGGTAATTCACGTAGTCTAGTGGTAGGTGATAAATCTATATCACACATTGGGTGTGGGTTCGATTCCCGCAGCTTTTTTCAACACGAAAGGTTGTCACACGGTCTACATGTTGTCCATTTTATAAAAATAAATAAAAACACTAACATGTTTTAAGCTCAATGGTTTCCTTATACCTCTCATTTTCGTCCCAAATAATTATGATATCAAAATCATAATTCTTGAAGTCTTATTTATGTGGTCATTTTTTTTATTTCACCACCATATGATAAAATAAATTGATCCCCAAAATAAAGAACATCATACCTTTATCACAGTGTCCACTTGGTTTGATCATCATATTATCCACCTAGATTGAAGGATAATGCATTGAAAAAATTATTTAAGTATCCTTCAAAATCATTGGCTTCTATCATCCAAATATACCTTTTACAACATGGGTCATATGGGTGTTCACAGAAAACCTGTTTTGGAAAATAACCACGTATGACATATAATTACAAAACTACTGATAAAACATGATTTCAATAAAGCAGTCGAACTGAATTTCAATTGAAACATTAAATTAGTGTTCCTTTTAAAATATCATAGGTATGTGCTGAGATTATATAGTGTAAAAGAAAATATAAATAGGTCATACAAGGGTCTCCTTATTCAGCACCTTTTTCAAAATCATAATATGCTTCAAAATCATGTGATAAGGTAAAATATTTGAAAATTCCTTGATAATATTTACCTTTCTTGAAAATTTTAGAATATTGTGAAAATAGGATTTTTTTTAAATACAACACACGATCCATGTTGATAAAGAGGTATTGTGGTGGTGTATGCTATCTCAAACAACTACTTTCAAGTGAGTATTATGTTAGATAAAGTTTCACAATCATCCTAACATGTCATTGAAATAATTATTGCATGCAAGCCATCAAGAAGAGATATGAATGTCATTTGAGATACTCCTACTTTCATTTGTAAATTACTTTCCCTGATCAGAAAATGTTATCAAACAAGGATTTCAATGAAATAATAGACAAAGGTACTCACCATGTGTCTAAAAAACCACCTAATCCCTAAATTTTTCTAAAACAACCTCTAACACCAACTATAAGGACCCAACCTTAAACATTACATAATCTTGAGTTAAATCAAGAATTCACATTGAGTATTATTTCATTATTAGAATTTTAGAGAACTAGGCAACATCTATTACATATCAACATGAATATTACAAAGTAGACACTTCTAATATAACTAGTTTTTCACAACAATAAAACTCCCTAAATAAAACAAGAGTTATTTTCTTGATATAAATCATCTTGAATAATTCCTTTTTCTTACGCTTCCTTATAAACTGTAAAAAAAATTCCAAAACATGTGATGAGCATAAAAATATTAGTAAGGGTTATAAAATATTGAAAGGACAACCTTAACCCGCCGGTAAAAACAAATAAATGAAACCATAATTTTCAATCATAACATACCCTCTAAAATCATAATATTTATGAATAACACATAGTAATCATAAATAATAATGGTAACTATAGGCATCTATATCATAATTATATTATAGCTATCACAAATACATATGGAGTCAAATTTGGAATACCCATCACAGTATATTCCCTAAATCTCTTAGGAGAAACATTCACGTTTACCTCCATCACATTACCCAATGCATTGGAGAGCTATCTCAGGCTCACCCGCCCTAGGTTTATCACCGAACCATCCGTATATGTAATCAATGCCCAATAAACATAAGAATTTCATAACAAGAAACACAAGTATAAAGGAAAGATAATATTTCCACACTCCAATAATAATATATCAACTCAAGATATTAGAATAAATGATTCTTTATCAAATCATTTTCAAACCATTTAAAACATTTAATAAAATTATTTTTCAGTCAATGTTTCACATACCACATTGATGATTTCAAATGAATTATCATTTGAAAACATTAGTGTCCATATAAATAAACCAATCCAATTTTTTTTGAAAACATGGACTTTAATGAATAATATTTAAAAGAATAAATCTTTAAAACATTTAAAACGATATTATAGTTAAAGAGTTTTTAGAAAAATGAGAGACACTTGAATAAATATAATCGAATATTAACAATTAATCAGAAAATTCTAATATCAAGAGAATAAAGGGATTCATGATAGAATATTCCAAAGGATAGTATATAAACCATATAAGACAGAATTGGTGCATAACAACAATGAAGTCTCAATAGAATGTAAATTGAGACAAAATCCATTATAAATATTGTATTCTTAGATTAAGAATAACTAAATTATTTAATAATGTGTGACAAATATAAATACACTCAATAGGATGGGATATTTAGTGAAAATAAATCCAGGAACATTCACACATAATATTTTTAAGACAAAACCAATGACTTTTATGTTTAATTTAGTGAATAGAAATTGAATTAAAATTACTCTTATCAAGTTCAAATCGATGACATGAGAATTTATAAATTGTGTTATTAAGTGTATCAAAAGTATATGTACAAAAAGAGGAGTGTAAATCACAACATAAATAAATAAATTGTGATTCCACACATAATCATATCATGAAATAATTAATAATTATAAGATTAACCCAAGGAATGGAAATTGGGTTAAAAATATCCCTTACCGATTTGGTAACCTACAAAACATACAACACTTGAATGAAGGATAATAAAATGAAGATTTAAATTCCCATAAATTTAATTATAATACACAATTAATACAATCTTGGGCAGTATATACACCACACAAAAGTAAATAGTGGAAAATATAGCATTAATCTCATTGTAATGAAAAGTGAGATGAAAATCCCTTACCTCGTTGTAATCAATTGTGTCATATGACCAAAAGTTAATAACCTAAAAATGATTCACAGGATAACCTGAGTATAAAGAGTTTCATGATAATATATACCAAATATCAGTACACAATACACCACATGAAATAAATTAGTAGCGAACCATGGAAATCTCACAGAATTGAAAGTGATATAATAAATCCTTTACCTTGTGTCCGACATGACATGTTTATTCCGTGTTAATCCTGAATAATAAACTAAAGATAATTTCTACTTGATTAAAAACGTTTTTCAAGTTTATTATTCTTTTTATATCAATTATTTCCTTGTTATAATCATTATGCAATCATTTAATTTAATAATGGTCTTTTGGTTGATATTTGGAACTTGAGTCAAAAATGGTCTTCTTATAATTACATGTTTTCATTGTGTTCAATAGTACATTATATCCAGAATGATATTAACGATTTATATATCATATATATCATATATATCTATTATATATATGTGTATTTGCAATATTACATAACATGTAGAGGTAAGAAATGAAAATCATCGTTCATGGAGACATGAAGTCGTATGTACACGTGAACGCTACTTTCATTTCTATTTAATATTTTAATGGAATTAAAAAATAATTATACATAGGTGTATTATAATTCAAGAATTATTTCAAGTATAATCTCATTAACAACATCATTTATAAGTCCCCCATATGAAATTAAATAGTCATATCACATTGAGGGGGTGGTAGACCACAATTCCTCAAATGAAATTATCACGTTTACCCAAAATGGAAACCATAATGGTATGGTATAAATGAAAAACACATAAGCATAAAGAAAAAACAGACAAAATATATTTCATATAAAAATATTTTTCCATATTAATGGACAATATGAGAGATGGTAGGAAATAATTGAACAATCATCGCTTCGTGAGGCGTTAGTTTTCCATCCACAGAAACAATATGTTCTTCACTCTTTTGATGGAGGCGTGTATAAGTGTAGTTAGAATAATTCTCCTAAAAAAATCATATTATATTTATGTTTCTGGTGTTTTTATAAAATAATGGAATAAAAATAATATAGTTGTTGGAGAATTAAAATAACAAAAAATAATTTAATAGAAACTATTACCTTTAATTCGGGTAACTCCCATTGGATTGAAACAAAAAAAAAAGAAATCTTGAGTTATTTCATCCCAAGGTAAGGAACCTAGGAGGAAGAGATGGATCTATAAATATTATTTTATTAGGTTTATGATGATCCAAGGGGCTTGAGAGGTGTTAGTAATGGGTTATAAATGGTGTCTTTTAATAAGGGAGAGGAGGGGCTCTTGAGGAATGTTTGAAAAATTTATATTATTGTAAACGTATATTCGGTTTCAAAAGATCCAAAACTCATTAATGTTTAAGATACGATGACTCATGTTCTATATAAAATCATCCAATATGAATTGGATAGGTTTTGGATATTGTTTTAAAATTTATAATCTTATTTATTTAAAACGTTTACTAATGAGGTAACAACTGCATCATTTTTGTGTCATAAATAATTTAATTTATTTTATGTCTAAAGATAATAAAATAAATACCATGATATAGGAAATCGTTTTATCATTATAATTAATATTTATAGTATAATATATAACTTATATAACCCTATGTAAAAATTAATTTACTAAAAGATATTTATTTATGTCATTTTTATCTTTACGTTAAATTAATTAATCTATAGTGTCATTATCACTCCTAAGTGGATCCATGGGGTCCCAAAATCGACCAAAGGATTCCAATGGTCCTCCATTACTAGTACAATAAGTTTAATACAAGTTTTGAGGTAATGTTTTGTTATTTTAATATTCTTTTTACATTGAATTACCGTATTTACCTTTAACCGATTAAATAAAAGTGAAAAGTTACTATTCACCAAAAATTATTTTCATCTTATTGAACCACATTTTACTTAATAATAAAAACCATTTATGTTTGGTTTTAGAAATTCAATTCACAGAAGCGATAAAATTTCATTTTAATAAGAAATATTGTTTTAACTACTACTTTGTAGTATTATAATTCTTCAAAAATTGAAGTTTTTCAAAAATATACAATAACTTCAGCCTATGCAATATTTGATATTAGGACTTCAATTTTTTTTTACTATTTTATAATAATTAAAACATATAAGTTTCATTAATTAATTTATAATTAATTTCCGTTGTCAAAACAAATAGCGTGTTTTTAATAAACAATATCTACAAAAAGATTAACACTTTTTTATGTCCAATTTCAAAGTGAAATTTATTCCATTGACAACCATAGGATTTAATGGAAAAAAAATAATCTTATTAAATTTTAAAACCTATTAAAAAGATATTCTAACCATATAAATATATTATATTAAAAATAAAATTTGAATTAAAATATAGTATGTTTCACTATTCATTAAATAAAGAATTTTATCATAAAAATAACAAAAAATTACCCAAAGTAAATTTGGGTGTCCCGATTCTAAAGGAGAATTTTCTTTGGTCAAATAGAATGTATAAAAGTGATAAAACTAAATTTAATGAGAGTCTTCCATCAAAAGGTAGTAAATCGGCCTTCTAGTGAATATTAGAGTATTTATGCTTAAAATTGAATTATTTTATTATTTTAAGCCTCGAAATGTTATTGGATAAATGTAAAAACATTTAACAAACACGTATAATTTTATTTTTGTTAGTTATGTTAATTCTAGCCAATACAATGTCTAGGCGTTAACTACCTTTTAAATTAATAATATTATATTATTAGTGTGCAATATAATATTTCAAAGAAACCCATTGTTGTGTATCAGGTAGGCCATCGAACATAACATCCCCATGAAAGAAAAAGTAATATTTAAATCACAAATATTAATAAATATGAAACATTTAACGTCCTTTATTTACCTAGGATGTTATAACACAAGTCTTGGAGCCCTTGAAATCTTTATCATGGATGTTTATCATTATGGTGAACTCCCTATATCATTTTCTCAATGGGTTAGTATGTTATCATCTCTTATTCATAGGAAAATGATCCCCCGAGCATGACTTCATGGATAGAATCGTTGAAATCTCTATGAGAGACCATAACTGAGATCCCTTATTCATCTTCATACACTAGGTGGAGTTTATTGTATCTTTATGACTAAAACATTGTGGGAGACCGTCCTCTACTTAGTAGGTTAATCCAAATTTAGTTATTGGAATCACCCCATGTCCTTGGGACCAATCCTCATTATTGTATAATATCTCTTCAGATTAACAGTGTATCCTCTAATGGTGTTAACTAACAAGAATTACCTCTTAGACGAATACCATCAATGCAATCATACTTAAGAGTGTGTTCTCCTAGATGAGTAATTTGTCAAAATATTTGATCTAGAATCCTTTTATGGTATACCTCGGTTGTGAAAACCCATTAGAATTTGTTTCTTGTCTTAGTATATAAGGATATTCATTTGATATGTTTCATAGGAATACACCTATGTCGAGACAATTGTATTTAATTTTTATATGATTCTTTGAATTGGGGTGTCCCAATGAGTATTTCAATACCCCCCCTACAATGGATTTTAATTCATGTGTCATGTCTTCTGAAAACAATAGAACTTTTGACAATGTCCTTAGTTGACTAGGGTCAGACGGTGCGTTGAGAGACTGGATAGACTGAGGTGTGTTCTTATAGTACTATATATTAGTCAGGGTTTTTCATTAAGGATGGATTAATGTTTTATAATATTTTTAGTGAGCTTTTATTTGGCCATGTTTACATTCCATTATGTTCTGTTATACTCTGTTTGGGAGATTTAGATGTATGCATGCATGGTTGTTTAGTTTTTTTACATTTCATCATTGTATAGGCTTGGAAATGTGTTTTTGTGTATATGTACATCGGATAATGCCTCCCATACCCGTTATATGCCTTCTCGATGCTAGTCTCTAGCCCTTGACCAAGTGGACAAATAATTGGGGAGTCCCACACCGGGCCCCATTGGGACGGTTTGGGACAAATTTTTCTATGGTTAACAGGAAACATGTTATAAATAAATCTCAGTAGAGACTCACCATGTACCCAATGTCTACATCATTATATACACGTGTATTAAAATTTAACATAAATAACATAATACATATACATGCAACAATACTTGTTGGGACATTGGGTGAAAATTGGTGCACCAAGACACTCAACCATATCTGGAATGGCCATCATAGGAGTATGATTACACCTTATGATGTATCCAAAAACCTATGACCTGTAACTCGAGATTGGACATCATAACATGTCATAACCATTACACAATCACTCATGGTATGGCCCATATCGAAACATAACTGCATAATAAAAAATATTTACCTCTACCCTCTCGCTTAGGAAATATTCTAATAATACCATCATAATACAATAACATCTCACTCAGTGTGGTCTTTGTTAGAATCCTCTCACTTAGTTCAATAGATAAAATCATTTTCCATTCCACATTACATTTACCACCACCTCTTACTTAGGGTAGGCCATATCAAACAAATTCTTTCCATCAACCCAACTATTATGAGTAATGTCATATAATCCCATCATGGACCAATGCCCTATTATTAATGGAAAAAAAATATAGTATTCACTTACTTATAGAGATTCCAAGAATCTAGCATCATTATCAAATCTAACTTCACAATTTTAAGACACACAGTGAATGAATAAATAAAAAATAACTTGTTCTGTATTCACACCATTGAACCCCATTTGGAACCATCTCTTAACCAAACTCCAAGGGAAATAAGAAATCACAAGTCAATATTTGAACCAAAATTATAGTGACATGTCACATAGCTAAGCATCTAAATCCTAATCATATCATACATCTAACATGAAATGATAAACTCAAAAACCAATATAAAAAATTCTTAATCAAGATGGAAAACTCATAGACATGAAAATCATCCCATTAGGTTCATCCACATGGTTTTGTAGTCCCAACCCAATTAATAATCGATGATACAAAACAACAGCCTTCACCCTAAGGTGATTCCAAGGATTGTTTAACATAATTAGACCAATACTCAAGTGTCTGTATCTAATTACACATTAATTATCATACAATTACACCCGTCATGATCCACATATGACATTATATGATTATTCCCTCGTAAAATATTGGGAACAAAATACCATGCTTCCAAAACAATGCCATGAACACATGTTGTGGTTTCTTTTAACAACTCCGAAAAGTGAATTACCATGATTATAACTTTGAGGCATCCATCCTCGACACACCATATATATAGCTAGAGGAATTTTACCAATCAATGAACACAATAAGAATCCACTTAACCATAAAAAATCTATTACAAATCATTCTTGAGAATTATAGCCATCTCTCCCAACACCCATAGGACCACGAACCTAATTAAAAAAACAATATCCCAAGGAGGTCCAACATATTCTAGTCACAACTCATCCTGGACATAGTACATACCCATGTCCTCCCATAAACCTATCATTCCTCATAGAACCCATGGGGAAAAAAGTAATCAGGTAATTCCAATTCCATAAACGTTAAATGAGGCAATAACTTTTAGTATAGAAGTTACTAAGACACCTACTTCTGTATTTAGTTCACTATTAGACTCTATCCACATAAATTACTATAATAATGAATAAATCCTTAAAATTATCTATAAACATGTAAATGGTAAGTTATTATAGAGAACACCAACCAATTACAAGGAGTTAACTACTTTACTGACCTTTTCATATCCTTGGCCGATTCTACACCAATACACACCAACACCAAAGACACAATAGTAATTCATAACATCCATTTGATTTAATTATAAAAAATTGTAATTATTTTTTTAATATAATATAATGATCATAATTAATTAAAAAATTTAATCCAATGTATAACTAAGACTAAATATCCATATTCCACCCACCAATCCAAAATTATGACCAACCATGAGGAAAAGGATCATAGAACATCATTGACATCCCTAAAAACATAAAAAATTTAAAATCCAATTGATAATTTTCTTTCTTCAATAAATTATATAAATATCCCTTAATAAATTCACTATAAGACATCCCTCTTTAGAAATAATGAAAGACATTGTGTGTTTCTCATCTATATACATCCTATATCCCACATGAGAAAAAAGCCAAATGTTTAAGATAATTAAAAGATGGACATGTTGAATATTAAAAAACACCTTGATGTAGAAAAATAAAATAAATGAAGAAGAAAATTTACAATGAAAATAAAGCCTCCTAAAATCTAAAAAAATCACATTAGAGCCACCTCTGGTCAAGTTTTCCAAAACAAAGAAGGTGAGAGGCACGCGACTACCCACTTGATAATTTTTTATTTTTCTAAAGAATATAACAATTTTGAGGAGAAAAAGTGGGCTCTATAATATAACCTTATGTTCTAAAGAAATCCACCATAACATTCATGGAATCCAGTCATGTTGGATCAGTTACATGGTGTTCCACTATTCATTTTAGACAACCCCATTACATATTTAGTTGTAGTCTAGGATATATACGACAATGAAAAACCCACCATGAACACTATGGACATATATCATGTACATTATAGAAACTAAATCAATTTTTTATTCGTACAACTAAACTATCTTTTACTCAATCACCTGAGTCAAATTTCATGCTTCCAAAAACCACCCACGTACATCCCAAAAGACCATATGAAAATAAAAAAAACTCAAATACCACACATAAATTCCATTACATAAATCAAAGCCTACTCTAGTGAATGATCTAAAATCATTATTGAAATAATGAAACCTAAATTAATATTTTGTTATAGTTCACCAATAGGTAATTATGATTTCGGAACCATTGCGATATAAAAAAAGTGTGGAATTAAATAAGAATGTGAGACATAAATATGCAATGAAAATTTCATATCATAGATTTCATTTATGAACATTATAACATAGTCGACTGGGAATCACTTCTCACATCACAAAACATATTGGATTGGGTATCCCTACCCCCATCATATAGAATATTGGATTGGGACATTCTACTTGTTTTGCATAGTAATCTATAGAGATAAAGATTTTAATCCAAATCACTTATGGGATATAGAATCATAGGACCACCCATCACATGATGATATAACAAAAAATTCATAGGCAACATGATATCAATCATAAATCATATATTTATTAATCCATTAAAACTAAATGGGTTGCATAATATTTTTAGGAGGTATCCCAAAATTACTACCCAGATACAAGATTGTATGATACAAAAAATAATGGAGTCAAAAGAAACATATATTATTAGAATATAGAGGTTGATATAATAATGATATAAAACATGTTTAAACAAATTTTTTTTCTAGAGAAGTAAAATAATGTATGATAGATCATGAAAATATTTTTATTAATGTTTTGGTAATGTCATCATAATTTGAAAAATGTTTGTCAGGTTAAATTAAATTTCTATAGGTGGATAAAATTCTTATCAAGAATTTTACTAATAATAGAGATTCAAATAATGTGACACTAAAATGAAAAAAAATTAATGTGGAAGATACTTGCGGTGAATATTATAAGATGGTATGAATATTAAAAGAAATACTTTGATTATATTTTTAGTTGTTTATTGTAACTGATATATATAGAAGGGATATAAGATTTGATTTTAAAATGGATTAAATTGAAATATTTGAGGTTTATAAGAGAGTAAATATTGGACTTTAAAATTAATAAAAAATATAATTATGGTATGAAAAAATATGGATATGGAAGATAAATACCAGAAATAAAGGATTAATTTTTTTATTTACTAAAACAGGTTTTATGAAATAAGAAACATTAAAAAAGAATATTTATATGAGGAGATTTAATTTCTCTAAAATTAAACGAAAAATAAAATATGATATAGAAAAATGTTTAAATAAATAAAAAGTAAATGAGCATTATCAATGAAGAAAGGGAAAGACTCACTTTAAATAAATTGAGTCAAAAAATCCCTTAAAAATATAATTCAAAAGGAATTACATATCAAACCAAAAGATAATATGAGTATAAAAGATAAATCCAAAAATTTAAATATGAAACCTAATATTACATTACAATATAGAATAATAATACATACTAAATAATACTAGCCAATGAAAATGAATTCAAACACAAAATATGGATGAATTTTAGAGAAAAACACATAGAAATATAACAATGGATGAATCCGGAATCCATATAAGAAGAAAAAAATATAAAGAAAATAAAATTACTAGAATATAAGAAATAATATATTTTTTGTTAAATTAGTGCATAAATTCCCTAATAAATAAAGATCAAAAAAATATCAAATTTTAATTCTTTTTGAGAAGAAACCTACATATAGACATCCTTGTTTATAATATTTTAACGATCATTGAATGACACAATAGTAAAATGAATATATACCATATAAATTTATAGTTAAAAATATTTATAAAATATTTAATGTAATTATTTGTAAAATATAAAATAATATTGATAATGAAAATGGAATATCATCCACAAGTAATAGTGAAAAAGTAAGAGAACCCCTTTTGAATTTGGTAATAAATGAATTAGTGTAAATGATAGGTATAATTCCACATGAAAATCAAAATCTCGTTAGTTAAATGTAAATTGATATAATTAACATTTATGGGGTAATATATCTACTAAAAAAAAATATTTTTTGATAATATAGAAAATATCATAAGGAAAGGATGTTGAGACAACCCTATATTAAAAACATTATATGATATGAATAAAGTATATATAAATTTATAGAGAATTTTATTTTAATTAAAATCAAAATAAATTAATACCATTGAAATATTATGAAAATTTAAATCAAAAAATATATAGAACCCATTAAATGATGAATTTATATACATGGTCTCATATAAGAGGATTTACATAATGAAAACCACATACCATATCTGTATAATTTATTTAATATTATCATATATTCTATATATTTAAAATATATTCCTAAATAATTAATATTTATCTTCATTTACAATTATTTTCATTTAAATTGTTTAATTATTTTCATTTATTAAATAATTATTAGTCATTAATGGTTAAATTCAATCATCATTTTTTAGTAATTTTAATTGTTCCATTATTGTTTCGGTATAGTGGCTTCAAAATGTTTTCTATTACCATATATTTAATGACTATAAATTTATAATAGAAAAACTCTGGTCAACCAAATCATACACTTGAGTTGGCCATCTCATGTGGTTATTAAGAGAGAAAACAAAAAAAGTCTGGTATATAATGGAAGAAGACATAATACAAGAGTATTATACTGAATAAAAAAACAACCATATCCAAACAATCAATGAAAAACTGGGTAAAATAGAATTTATAAATAAATAAAGACAAACAAGTCTCTGTGTGACTAATAGTATCCTATAAACCAACCCGAACCGAAGGAAAAGACCAAAGGATAAGATTTCATGCTTCAAGATTCCGTTCCCTTTACTGGTATCCCTAATAATAAAACATCCACCACCAATATAAAGAAAAATTAGGGTGTTACAAAAAATAACATTTGGATACGAACATGGATTTTATACAAGGTCAAATATACAGAATTAAATAGAATTATCTCATTAAAAAATTGTTTTACAAATAATTTTCATTAATATCAAATACAATTGAAAATAAATTCCAATTTAGTTTTCATAATATCTATTCATATTATCCATCCTAGAAATATAAAAAGATTAAGTGGTAAAATAAGATATCATATCCATGAATCAAGATTAAATCATGTAAACTGATATATATATTAAATAACCAATCATACGAAGATAAGTGATACAACCTCATATAGAAATATGTGAGAAAAAATAAAAGAAAAAAAATAATCCAAAAAACAACTATTAATGAAAAATCACCTCATATTTGGCCCTATAATATGGTACAATGAATACTAGACACTCCTGATCCAAACACACATAACATTGGATACAATTAATATTGATTCCTTCAACAGTCCATCAATATCCAAAAGGTAATCTATGAGTGGATCAACTCACACTAAGACTAACTGTATATCTTTCATGATGTACCAAAGGTTATTAATTTACCAAATTTCAAAATATATTTCAAATCCATTTTTGAAATTTAAAAAAAAAATTCAAATCCATAAAAATCCCCTTTATTTTTAAAAAACCTATTTTTAAATTAGGGAAAGAAATTCAAATGAAAACCAATTTAATATCATTTTCCTTTCAAGGAAATCCATTTCAACCACATATCACTTCAAATCAATGAAAAACATAATATAATTTATCATGAAAGACAATAAATGAATCGAAATATCCCATCATGTAGAAGCACCCATATTAAAAATGAATAATATTAGCTACCTTTTACAATGGAGATTGGAAAAAATAAGAACAACCTTTTAAAGAAAAGGAACACTATGAAACTAAATAGGTGTTGTAGTACCCCCAGTTTCATGTACATAACCACCTTCCTCACGTTTTTTTATTTTGGTGTGTATTTAAATAGAGAGTTTCCATAAAATAAAGAGTTTCCATAAAATAGAGTGTTTCCATAAAATATATAGTTTCCATAAAATAGAGTGTGTCCATAACATAAAGAGTTTCCATAATATAGTGTGTTTCCATTAATTTGGATGTTTCCATAATGTTTTTTGTTTCTATAAATTTGGATTTTTCCATAATGATGGTTGTTTCCAAAAATTGGGGTGTTTCCATAAAGTATGATGTTCCCATAAAAATGTGTTTCCATAAAAAGGGTAAAGGTGAAGGATAGAAGAATTTGGGGGTTTTATAAGGAGTGTATGTACAATAATTATGGTTGCACGATCCATACACGATTGGCACAAACCGTGTGGTCAAATCTTGAGCAGAGGTCACATCTAGATCCTATTTTCTAGGAACTTGCACGTTTTTGCTCTATTTATTTCGTTTGGGCTTAAAAATGCACCTAATTCGATATTAATCTCCCTAGAAGGCTGTAGAACCTTTCCCACACGAGTTTAATCCATTATGGAGCCTTCCCTTGGTGATTTCGAGTCTGATTCTTGAGTCATGTCACCATTCTTTACAGATTTGTCACGATTTCATAGATCTTCTTAGATCTACTTCTCTGATCTCCATTTATTCTTAGATATGATCCTATAGTGGGTATATCTACGTTTTTTGGATGCCAAATACTTCACTTTTGTGTTTTGGTTTTTCTAGGATAGGAGAACTACGACCGCTCTTGGAGAATCGGCCCGCTTTCTTGTGTGTTCATCGTCTGTCGATAAAGTTTTGTCAAGACCTTCAAGGTACGCGGATTATCTCTCAAATTTTCTTGATATAATTATTTGGTTTAGATTCAAATTGGTTTATTTATTATGAAATTCATGGAAAAATGTTCATTTTTGACTGTTTATGGCTTTTGTGAAATTGCGTGATCTTGGTAAATAGTTGTCCAAAAGGGGGTTTAATTTAAAATAATGATTTTAAATTATGGATTTTCTGGAATTGCTAAATATTTGATGAAAAATTGGTTTTCAATAGAAATGGTTTTCAATAAATATTGAGTTTTATTGAAATGTTTTGGATGTGAAATGGTTTGGAATTAAAATGTTTTGACAGATGTTGTTTTCAATAAAAATGTGTTTTTATTGAAAGGTTTATTTTGGCTTGATTTTTGGGAATATGTGTTCTTTGTTCAAATTTCATATACATGGATTTGTTGAAATATGACCTTGTGCTTAGTGCCAATGGTTTAATGGAACATGGGAATTACATATACGGGGCTTGGTTGAACTATGTCCTTATGCACTGTGCCAATGGATTGATGGCCCATGGGAAAAAATTACCCTGTCACGACTTGGTAGATAATGAGAGACCGCTCATGAGTATGAAACATTCCTAACAAACCATTCATGGTTGGTAGCATTGGTTGGGAAATGGTTGGGTATGCCAAAAAGGAATGTTTGGGAAATGGTTCTTAAGATTTTTTGGTTATTTTTATGGGAAAAAATTGCAGGAAAATTGGTTTCAATAGCTCTTGGAATGCCTTTGTTTATGAATGGTTTTGGAAACTTGTTTATATTTAGTTATAAACTTTTTTTGAGAAAATGTTTTGTATAAAAGTTTTTTATATAAATGTGGCTAAATCATCTATCCTATTGGTGAGAGTAGGGAAGTCATTGGGGAAAACCAACTGAGTTTTATACTCACCCCTACTTTGGCATGTTGGTGCTTTTCCAGATATTGTATTCTGGGAAACAGGTAAAGGTAAAGCATTATATTTCTAGTGTCTTGTGGTGATGCTTGGAGGATGTTGTGGAGCATGGAGATTATGGAGCATGGAGTTGTAGTTTCTTTTGAGATTCTTGAGTTGTTTGTCCGTTGTGTACATTGATTCTTCGTTTGGTCTTCCTCTGTTGTGTACTTTGATGTGGTTTGATATAAATGATGTTTTTATTGGTCTTTGATTTGTTCATGCATCATATAGTGAATTTTTGGTTTATGTGTTTATTTCTTAATGGGTAAATCGTACCACAGTTGTACTTGAAACCCTTCTGCATTTATTTCCAGCCTTTGGCAACATGAGGATGTCACTAATGGCCAAGTAATGACTCATGTAACTCTCAAGCCAATGAGAATTTGCGGGTTAGTACAAATGGTATCAGCTTGTTCGATCGTTTCCTAACAAGTAGTCCATGATGATACTATTTTTGGAGATGAAATTCGATCTTGTCTATTTTTTGGGTAGGAATCTAAAAAAGGTGTAGGATTGTCAGAACATGAAATGTAAAACATAAAAGGACGTATCTAACTCTTTTATGTAGAACTTCATGTTACCCGGGAGCTAGTTAAATAAGTGTTTTGAGACACTTCTAGGATTTTGAAATCTCATTGTCATGGGTTTAGCCAATGATTTGAGCATGACATGCATTATAGAGGAATGAATTCCCACTAGGAGTGCATACATCATTTCAAGATATGATCATGTTTGAAATGTATAGAATTGGTTTTTAAATGAATGAATTCGAAAAAGAAAATTATTATCATATTTTGATAATATATTACTTATCGAAAGCATATAATGTGGTTTCAAAAATAGTTGAACATCGGAAAAATGATTTTTTAGAAAAAAAAAAGTTATGATAGTTGATGTGATAGAATTTGAAATGCTATGCAAATAGTTGCTAGAGAGTGAGATTAATAATGTTTGTTGTTAGTTTAGAAAATGGCACCTGGTAGGCATCATCTAAACCATCCCGAAGAAGCTGCGGAGAATGTGGTTGCACATGAACCACGTGTGAAGCAAGAGATGGTTCAGTGTATTGTCTATGCTTTTCAAGTTGTGGACACAGGGAACAGGAGGAATGAGCCACGACATGTGGATCATACCATCCTGTTCATGAAGTAGAATCCACCCAATTTCCTGGGTGATTCAGAACCTGAGAAGGAAGAGGTGTGGTTATGTAGGAATAATCGTATCATCGACTTCATCAGAAATCCAGTAGAGCTAAAGGTCAAACTGGAAACGTATATTATCGAGGATCTTGCTCATCAGTGGTGGGATTTAGTAGTGTAGGATAAATTAAATGAAAGACTTACATGGGAGTTTTTTCAATAATTGTTAAACAAAATATTCTATCCTCACATGTTCGTGATCCAGAAAATGACAGACTTCATCAGGATGAAACAATAGAGTCTCTCAGTAACAGAGTATGCAGATAAGTTCATGAACGTAGTACGCTTTCCACTATAAGTTGTGGCATGTGCCTCTCCGAAGGAACGCATCTTTAAATTAGGAATACGACATTAGATTCGATCAAAGATTGCAGTTCATTGTTTTACAGACTATACAATGATGGTGAACAGAGCGACTATGGCGAAATGTGATATCTCAGGATTTATGGGAGGAGGAATGATAATACCTACAAGAAATTGTGGGAACTCAACCTCTAGGAACAAGAGGAAAAGGGACACCTTTTTCCATTGTGTATGTGGAAATCAGAACCCGAGTGCTGGATCAGTAATCCTTCCTCCATGACCCCAGAGAAAAGAAGGTTGTTTTCAATGTGGTTCTCTTGACCACAAAAAGAGAGATTGTGTGGAACAACCGAGAGCATGTCATAATTGTAACAATATACGGCATCTTCAGCGTTATTATCGCAATGATACAAGGTCAGGTGCTCGAGACACTTCTCAATTATCGCAATCATCATATGCTTCGACTAGACGAGGAAAGCAGAATCAGTCTCATCAGTAGAGCAGAGATAGCCATGGGTATTCTTGAAACACCAGGACTCCTCAACCAGGGAAACCTCAGCAAGGAAATAAGGAGAACAGTATTGTGAAGAAGAAAATGTATGGAGCTGAGTAGATGATTGTCGATGATCAGGCTGGACCATCTATAGTGAGAGGTACGATTATTTTGAATTTTACCTTTTTTTCAATGGTTTTTTATACTAGTGCATCAAATTCATTCATTCCTTCTTGTTATGTTGAATTGCTATGCTTAAAACTGGAAATGATGCCTTTGGTTTTAAAAATGCAAAATATTCATTGTGAAAGAGAATGTCATGCCTTTTTTGTAGAGAATGTTCTATAACCATTGATGGAGCAGAGTTAAAATGGGACTTCTAGATGTAAGATATGGATGTCTATGATGTAATCCTGGGCATGGATTAGCTGACGGTGTTCAAGGCTCAAATCGAATTTTATAAGAGAACAGTTAGCTGCATGACTGAGAACGGTATCAAGCATCTCTTTAGAGGAGAGGGGATTGTAAAGAAAGGTGAAAATAGCATCTTGGCACCAATGTTGGGAATTATATCTTACCAAATGGCAACGTTGACTTTGTAATCAATGGATGATATTGAGGAAAATAGTTTTCAAGCTGTTGTGGATCAATTTCTAGATGTTTTTCCTACTAAATTCTCAGGGCTACCACCTCCAAGAGAAGTGGATTTTAGGATCGATCTCTTTCCTGGGACCAGTCCTATTTCCCTTCCATCCTATAGGATGGATACAATAGATTTATGGGAATTTAAAGTGCAGTTAGAGGAGCTGGAAAGCAAGGGTTTCATTCGACCAAGTACGTCTCTATGGGAAGCACTTGTTTTGTTCGTAAATAAAGGATATGGAACTCTTCGGTTGTGTGTTGTTATCATAAGCTTAACCAAGATATGATAAATAATATATATCTACATCCACACATTGATGATAGATTCGATCAATTAAGGGGATATCTGTGGTTCTCCAAGATTTACTTACGATCAGGATATCACCAATTGAGAGTTCGGAAAGAGGATATTCCAAAGACAACTTTCAAAAGTAGATATGGCCATAATGAATATGTAGTGATTCCTTTCGGTATAATTAATGCACCAACAATATTCATGGCATTTATGAATAGTATATTTCATCATTATTTGGATTCATTTGTTGTGGTGTTTTTGGATGACATTTTGTTCTATTCAAATATAATAGTGATCATGAGGTGCACTTGGAAACAGTGTTACAAATATTGGGAGATAATTGTTTATATGACAAATTATCAAAGTGTGAATTTTGGATACAAGAAGTACGTTTCCTTGGCCATGTCATTTATTGGAAAGGCATTTCTGTTGATCCAGAAAAGATAAAAGCCCTTATCTCTTGGAAACCACTGAAGAATGTGTTTGAGATACAATGTTTTCTTGGTCTAGCTAGTTACTACCAATGCTTTGTCTGTGATTTCTGATGAATAGATTCACCAATGACATCTCTTACAAAGAATAATGCTTCATTCCAATGGACGGTGGAATGTTCGATGTCTTTCTAGGAAATAAATTTTTTCTTACATCAGCACCTATCTTGATCTTTCCAGAATCAGGAAAGGGGTATGAGGTGTATTGCGATGCTTCGGGATCAGGGTTGGGTTGTGTTCACATTAAAAGAGATCATGTGGTTTCTTATGGTTCAAAAATATTGAGGTTGCATGAGAATAATTACCCAACACATGATTTGGAGTTACCTGTAGTCTTCCATGCTTTGAAAGCATGGAGACATTATATCTTTGGTGAGAAATTTACTGTGTTTATGGATCACAAAAGCTTGAAACACATTTTATCACATTGAGATTTGAATCTGTGCTAGAGGAGGTGGATGTAGTATCTCCAGATAATTGAATTTGACTTAATGTACACACCAAGGAATAGAATTTATATGGTGGATGCATTGAGTAGAAACTCATATTCTCAGTAAGTGAAACAAGATTCAGATGAATGGCAGTTGATGTTGGTTTTAGCCGACATGCATGTGGAATGTGAAGACCTTGGTGATATATCCGTTTTCATTTAAGCTATGCATGTTCATGAGTTAGTAAAAATGATCTAAGAGGCATGAACATCTGATGAGTAATGTCTAGTGGTATGTTCAAAACTCAATAGTGGGGAGACCTATGATGGATGGAATCTTGATGGAGGATCAGTTTTGTGTTTTAGATATCATATGGTTGTACCTATGGTTTTTTTCAAAAAAAAATACTTCATTTTTAACACCATTCAAGATGGGATGTACATCTAGGTACACATAATATGTATAAGGTTTTGAAGGCACAGTTTTGGTGGAGTGACATGAAAAAGAAGGTGGCTGAGTTCGTCTCGAGGTGCTTAACTTGTCCGCATGTTAAAGAAGAGAATCAAAGACCAGCTAGTATGTTACAATCTTTTCCCATCCTAATGTGTAAATGAGATCAAATCGCAATGGATTTTGTAATTGGTCTTCCATGAATGGTTTGGAAGCAACATGCCCTTTGGGTGATAGTGTATTTCCTAACCAAGTCGGCCCATTTCATCCCTATTCGTGAAACTCTTGCGATGGAGGATATTTCAAAAATATATATCCAAGAAGTGTTAATGAGGCATGGTGTAGCAGTTTCAATAGTCTCAGATAGATATCTGAGGTTCACATCTCATTTCTGGAAATCATTACACCAATCCCTTGGAACTCATTTGATTATGAGCACTGTGTATCATCCTCAAACAGATGGAAAATATGGGTGGACAATAAAAACATTGGAAGACATTTTATGGTCTTGTGTAATGTATTTTGGTGGCTCCTGGTAGAGGAATTTACCCCTAGTGGATTTCTCATAAAATAAGAGCTATCAGGCTTCCATACACATGGCTCTATTTGAAGCATTATATGGGTGTCCTTGTCGTTCACCACAATGTTGGGTGGAAATGGGTGAAATTCAATAGTCGGGCTAAGCCTTGTCCATGAAACAAAAGAGAAGATCTAGTTGATTAGAAAGAGGATGGATATAGCTCAGAGTCATCAGAAATCTTATGCAGATCACTGTCGAAGACCGTTGTCATTCATTGTGGGTGATCATGTATTCTTGAGGATCTGTCCAAGGATTAGACACCATCGTTTTGGGAATAAGAGAAATTAATATCCTAGATACATTGGCCCTTTTTAGATATTATAATGGTTTTTAGAGGTAGCATATGAGTTGGCATTACAACCACGGTTTAGTTCGGTGCATAATGTGTCCCATGTATCACAGTTAAAAAAATATCACCCTTATCCTGACCATGTGATCAGATGGGATCACATTGATCTAGAACTGTATGCATCATTGGTAAATAAACTAGTTTTGATCATGGATAGACAAGAGAATGTTCTTCATGGGAAAAGCATCATCCTAGTGTGGGTTTTATGGTAATATGGTCAAATTTAGGAATAGACTTGGGAAAGTGAGAAGGAAATGAAAGAGGAGTGGCCAGAACTTTTTTTTGCCATTAGGTGTTATCTACATTCCAAGGACGGAGAGAACAATGGTGGGGAGAATTTAGTACCCCCGGTTTCGGGTACATAAGCACATTCCTCACATTTTTTTTAATTTGGTGTGTATTTAATTAAAAAGTTTCCATAAAATAGAGATTTTCCATAAAATAAAGTGTTTCCATAAAATAGAGAGTTTCCATAAAATATATTGTTTCCATAAAATAGAGATTTTATAGAATATAGGGTGTTTCCATTAATTTGGATGTTTCCATAATTTTGGTTTTCTCAATAAATTTGGATATTTCCATAATGTTGGTTGTTTCCATAAATTGGGGTGTTTCCTTAAAGTGTGATATTTCCATAAAAATGTGTTTCCATAAAAAGGGTAAAGGTGATGGATGGGAGAGTTTGGGGATTTTATATGGAGTGTGAGAACAATAATTAAGGTCACATGATCCATACACATTTTGAAAAACCCGTGTGGTCAAATCATGTGCAGATGTCAAATCTAGATCCTAATTTCTTGGATCTTGCTCGTTTTTCCCTATTTATTTTGTTTTGGCTTCACAACGCCCCTAATTCAATTTTAATCTCCCTAAAAGGCTTGAAAACCCTTCTCAAACATGTTTAAGACATTCCAGATCCTTCTGTTGGTGATTTCGAGTATGATTCTTGAGGTATGTCACCATTCATTATGGATTTGTCAGGATTTCTTAGATCTCCTTAGATCTACTTCTCCGATCTCCATTATTTCTCAGATCTGATCCTATAGTGGGTATATGTACATTTTTTGATTCCAAATACTTCAATGTTGAGTCGTGATCTTTCTATGATAAGATATCCAAGGCCACTCTTGGAGAATTGAACCGCTTTCTTGTGCGTTCACTGTCTTTTGTTAAAGTTTCGTCAAAACCATCGAGGTAGGAGGCTTCTCTCTCAACTCCTCCTGATAGAATTGATTTTATTGTATTCAAATTGGTTTATTAATTGTTAAATTCATGTAAAAATATTCATTTGTAATGATTTACGTTTTTGTAAAATTGCTTTCTCATGGTGAATAGTTGTGCAAAAGGAGGTTTAATTTAAAATGATGATTTTAAATTATTGATTTTCTCAAATTGATAAATGGTTAATGAAAAATTTGTTTTCAATAGAAATTCTTTTCAATAAAAATGTATTTTTATTGAAATGGTTTGGACATGAAAGGGATTGGAATTGAAATGTTTTTGACCAAAATAGTTTTCAATAAAAAGGTGTTTTTAATGAAATGTTTATTTTGGCTTGATCGTTGGTAATATGTGTTGTGTGTTCAGATTGCATATACGAGGCTTGGTTTAAATATGACCACGTTCTTGATGCCAAAGGTTTAATGGAACATGGTAATTACATATACGTGGCTTAGTTGAAATATGAGATTGGGCTCAGTGCTAAATGATTGCTGGCACATGGGACACAATTACCTTGTGATGACTTGGAAGATCGGCGAGAGACCGCTCATGAGTATGGAACTGTCATAACGAAGCATGCATGGTTGGTAGCATGGGTTGGGAAATGGTTGGGTATTACCAAAAGGAATGTTTGTGAAATGGGTCTCATGCGTGTTTGGTTATTTTTCTGGAAAAATAAGTTTCTGGAAAATTGGTTTCAATTGCTCTTGGAATGCCTTTGGTGATGAATGGTTTTAGAAAATTATTTATATTTAGTTATAAACATATTTTGAGAAAATGTTTTTATATAAACTATTTTTATATTAATGTTGCTAACTCATTTATCATAGGGGTGTGAGTAGGGAAGTCATTGGGGAAAACCTACTGAGTTTTTTACTCACCCCTACTTTGCACGTTGGTGATTTTTCAGATGTCGTATTCCGGGATACAGGTAAAGGTAAAGCATCTTCTTTTTAGTGGCTTGTGGTGATGCTTGGGGGTTGCTGTGGTGCTTCTAGCTTATACAGCATGGAGTTGAAGTTCATTTTTATAGTCTTGATTTATTCATCAATTTTGTACATTAATGCTTATTTTTGTCATCCGCTAATGTGGATGTTGATGTGGTTTGATATAAAGGGTGTGTTTATAGGTCTTTCATTTTTTCAGGGATCATATAGTTAATGTTTTGTTATGGTTGGTTTATGGGTTTATTTCATAAAGGTTAAATCATCCCCCAATTGAACTTGAAACCCTTCGGTATTTATTTCCAGGGTTTGGCGCCTTGGGGATGTCCCTTATGGCCTAGTAATGACTCGTGGTCCTCTCAAGCCATTGAGAATTGGCGGGTCATTTTAGGTGTAGCAAAAAAACACTGATGATTATTCTTCAAATGATTGAAAAAGAATAAAAATAGATCCAAATAAATAATCTAAGGTGGGATCTAGGTTAAGATATAATGGAAGAAATTTAATGAAAAGAGATTCATCCAAGCAACACACATACAACATTCTATTATGGGAGTCATAAAACAGGTAACATTACTTCACATCATGTATCAAATGAAGGATAATGACACCAAAACCCATACTATTTTAATTAAAAACTATTTAAAAAATTACACATTATGAACCTATTACATGACATGTAAATATTTAATTCTATTTATTAGTTAACAGGAATATATCAGGAGATGTTTACAAATCTTTTTACTTCTTTACATGGTGTCTAAATCCACAACAGACTATAAAAACTCAAGGTTTTGGAATAAGAAATCAAATACCCAAATCCGAGCGTTCCCTATTGTGGGGTAAAACCCTAGTATGTCTACGACATATTTATTCCATGAATAAATTAATTAAAATAAACATACAATGCTAAAAATTTAGTTATTTTCCCTAAAAACATATCTTTATCCCCGAGAAGCCTGCAAACTCATCCAAACAAGGATAATAGAAAAATAATTAATATGGGAGTACCTAAAATGAATATCAGGGTTCTATAATCTACATACAATACACTATCCTCCCCCAAAAATCCCTCAATTTACTAGAATGAAAAAAATGAAAATTCCAATATTACATTATCAAATATTCTCTATCACACATCTCATGGATATCCCATCTACAATTCCACAAAACCAAGACAAAAGGTATCATTTTACCCTGAAAACCCTTCTCACAATGATAGCTAATCTGAACTAGAAACACAATTAGTTCCTTTTGGTATGATTATTAACATCCTCTAATACAATAAGAATTTAAGGATTTGGTATATACATAATCAAATACGAAACATGAATCATGTTGTGGATATAAGTCAAACTATAAAGAAAGCCTAATTGTTAGTCCACCTTCTCCAATCATCCAATGATCACAAAGGGGAACAAAAACAACATTTCCAACATACCATGGTTACCCAAATGAATATTACATAATATAGGTGAAAATATACTAATAAAATGACCACTAACCACATACTTCAGAGGCCGACGACAATAGTCTTCATAATATTTATTATGGTTCTATGTCATGATCAATCTTCTACAGATCAGTTGAACCAACTCTATTGTCTTCATAACAAGACACATTTCTAAAATTACTACTCTGCCAACTTCTATCATACAAAGGTATATATACATGGTTTCTCATACCAATCCTCAAAGGAAACCATCCAAATTGAGTCTTGATAGTTATGATAGTGTAAAAACCTGATGAGGGGAAAATGATTTTCCCAAGATCCTTCAAAATTAAACAATGAATCAGAAATCATATCGTCATGAACCTGGATAATCCTATTTTATATCCATGTTTTTTTGTATGATTTGATGTGACCAATCTACTATGGGAACCCATAATATCTTATAAACCTCTACAGAACCTGGATGTGATCCTCAGGTTCCAATCAAATACTACCACTGAGGAAACCTAATGATGTCTGAAAATATTTAGGAAAAAAATTCCACAAGCTATTACATATTCATCAACTCCTTTATTGGGAGTAAATGTGTTTATTTCATGAGTCAATCAAATATCACCCAAATAAAATAATTGTCACTATGAGTGTGTGGATGGAAATGATGAAATCCATGGAAATCTCGTCAAACATCCTTACCAGAATGGGTATGGGTTGTAATAAATTTCTAGATCTATAGTATTCCACCTTTTTTCCATGACAAGTTATTCAATCTGGCACTAATCTACTTTATGAAGAATTATTACTATTTTTAAAGTCAACCTCATCTTTAACTCCTAAAAAAAACTCTGAACCATAACATTCCACACAAAATTCACATCCTCATGGGTTAAAACAAGAATTGAAGATGTCATCATTGAGAAATCCTAAAAAACACTTCAATAATAAACAAAAAACTCAATTATATTAAGAAATAAAAATAAATTTTTAGGAATCAACTAGGACATTAGCTCCTATATCTTTTCTGGATTCCCTATGATTCCCACCATAGTTATCACATACACTATAAATTTCACTTCATATATCAAAATATCACATTTGTAAATTTTACTATAGAGTTGATTTACCTTCAAGGTTCTAATAATAATATCTAACGTGTATCTATGCTCCCTATCTTACATGGATTACACCAAAATATCATCCATGAACATAATAAAAAAATAGTTCAAGAACCGATGAGATTCCTTATTCATAAAATCCATAAACTCCATAGGAGGGGTTGTCATATTGAATTTCATAACAAGAATACTCAAAATTATTGTACAAGCTCATGAATATTGTCTTAGGTATATCCTCCACTCGAACTCTTAACTGGAGGTACCCTAACCACATGTCAATATTTTAAATCCATAATTCCCCTATAATATTTTCAAAATTTTATCAATCATAAGAAATTGATATCTTTTATAGATTGTTTACAAATTAAGCTTCAAAGAGTAAATACAATTTTTGAGGTTCCTATATCCCTCCTTCATATTGAGGACATGTGGAGCTGATGGTGAAATTTTAGGGTAGATAAATCCTTTAGCCTATTGGTCCTAAATATAAACACTAAGTTCCACGAAATCAGTATGTTCCATTCAATAGGATTTCATAGAAATGGACACCGTAATAGGGAGTAGGTCAATAGTAAACTCAACCCCTCTATGGGGCAGTATACAAAAAAAACAGCTAGAATGACCTCAAGTAGACACTCATCACCAAAGGAAGTTGAACAAAAATACAAGGGTCAACAACATTATGAAACATATCTGACAACTAAAATGATCTTACTTAAGTGTAAGGAATAACATGCCCTACCCATTCGGATCAAGAGTCCCACTCACCCTTAAAGACATGACAAACCCTATTTAGAGATAAGAACTGTACAAAATAATTTTTATATTTTATCTAGTACATGACAATATTATCAAATCCATTTCAATAATAATTCTAATTATGTCAAGATCAAGAACCAAGAGGCTTGTTTCTTCCATTAAGTGTCATAATATAACCTGACACGTGGGACACATGGAACATTATTAAGACCCCTTTCTCATAGGCAAGAAAATATTAAAAAATTATCACATGTTCTAAATGTAGTTAAAACATGTGAATGAAATTATACAATATTAAATAATGATCTACACTAGTATCAAATAAATCGAGCTCCATAAATGATGAAAGAACATCGTACCTCAAATTATACCTATACCTACTTCAAATTTCTGTTGTGCGTACTCAGTCACATAAAGTCGTCCGGTCTTGCCCACATGAACATTATCCATAGCCTGAGGATTTGATACACTTCCCTTGGATGAATCAATATAACCCAAAACTTTTGTTGAGTGGTCATCCTACTTTACTACCCAAGGATATCTTGACACAAAATTTTTCAAATGGACATATCATCCACGAAGATGAAAAGGAATAGGGGACTTTGTACAAGTCATTTTTTTATGACTAGGCCACCCAAAATGATAGAAAACAATATTCTATAGTGCTGCTGAAGACATTAAAACTAGTCTCAAAGAGAACTCACCAACCTTATGTTTCCTTTCGATGAAAAATGATACACTCTAGTAATCTGCATCCCAAACTAATGCTCTATGGTCAATAACTCTTAGGTCTTTTTTTTTGAAACATCTTAGGGAAAAATAGATGATAAATGATTTTATTAAAATAATCTCCATTAAGGTACTCATAAAACATAACATTCCCAATTGGGTCCCCCATCTCTTTCCCAGCTACCCAATCACATTCATGGATAAACACACTTTCAAATCCACACGACTGTTCATGAAATAGATGATAATATTAATCCTATGAAGAAAGTACTTTGATTCCTTTAGTCTTTTATCACAATGTGAGATTGGTGGATTCTAGTTTTTAAACTCATATCCATGATCCACTAGATATCCTAGGATATTGAAACCCACTTATACGATAGTCATAATTTTGTGGATTACTAATTAAAAAAGTAAGTTCCCACTAGAGTATTCACCTTTGGAACATGTCTCATAACTTTCTGTCTCAAATTTTGAAGAGCAGTTTTCAGAGGAATTTTATAGTTAAAAAAATACAAGAACCAATTATATTATGATCACTTTCCAATGAATCTAAGGTCCTAATTAAACAAATATCAATTCTTAAAAATTAAAATAATTTGATAAAATTATTTTTTATTATCAACAAAAAGAAATTGAAAAAATTAATAGGTTAATTTAAATATTATTTCGACATAGTTCATTCAGATGACCCCATACCCCATGTATCAAAATCGGTTAATGTACCTAACCAACAATGGTAACATTATTGAATTCATAGAAGTGACCTATCCATGGCCATTTTCCACACCAAATATCCAAATTCATACTGTCATGAACCCTATATACAAAAGACACTGATCCAAACCCATGTTGTTCTAACATACTTTAGGATGACCCCTCCATCAAATACTAAATTGCAACAGACCAAACCAGGTAAAGACAACAATACACCAGAGCCAAAAATATCATGGTGAGGTGAAGCAAGAAAATAGAACAAATAATGTATATAATAGAATAAGACATACCACCAGAGTATTAAATGGAATAAAATGATACACCAGGGTACATACATTCCATGACACATCGAATTATCCCTAAGGTATGAATAAATTGAGACTCAAAAGTCACATGTTGCCCATAGTCACCTCAAAACCCTTTTTTTATGAATGTAAATTCCAAAGGAGAGGTCTATATGCTTCATGATCCTCATCCCATTACATGTATGCAACAATAAATCATCTACATAGACCCTAAGGGAAAAAGATGGAGGTGAAAAAAAATCTCATAATGATACAACCAAATACAGTATATATTTTCTTATATTAATAAGGAAAAAATTTTAGCTTTTAGAAAACCATTTTGCACAGAACATTCATAAATATCAAATGTAATTTTTCATGAAAAAACCACAGGGTTTTCATGTAGAAACCCGAAACTTGACGTACATGAACATTAAATTACTTTTGCGGAATACTTAGTACATAACAAAAACACACAAACAAGGATCGTAATAGTTTAGTGTCTTTGGAAACTCAAAATAAAATCTTCTAATCATGGTGAAAGATCTTCAACATCTCCCATAAAGATCTCCCTTTTTTTTACCTAAAACCTTTCTTTATATACTGGGGAAAAGAAAACATAAAAGGGTGAGCTCAAATGCCCAGTAAGGGTAAACAAAAGAAATATCAATCACATCGTATTCATAAGAACATAACATTTTGGAAATCATAACCTGCAAAAGAGAGCATAATTTCATAACATGAGATAAATCATGGTAGTGAAATGTAATCACAATAATCATAACTTAAAACATGAAACTTTGTGGAATTCACACATAATCATAGAGAATCATTTCTTGTTAGTCAAGACTCATTTCCAAGACTATCTTAGTGGACAAAGTCCCTTTCTGAATCGAGTAACCCTCGTTTCAGTCATGTTTCACTGAACCGGTATAACCTACCATTCCAGCCATGTCTATCTCATTAGATATAAAATCCTTACCCAATGCATTGGAGGGAGATATAGGTCCCACCCATCTCATAATGATACCATTCTTATGTGTGCCACAAAATCATAAATCATACATCATTGCATAACCCATGTAATAAAAATGGAATTCTTAAACAAAATTACATCATAAAACAATTCATATAAGATAAAGGAATTAATAAAAATATTTCCATCACAACATAATCAAACCAATGTAATAATAGGGATAAAAACAGAACCCTTTTATTATCTTAGATGAAAAATAATTTTGATAAAATACTTGAACTCCATTCTTGAGGAAAATATCCTTTCTTCTTTGAAAACATTTTTCCTTTCTTAAAATATCATACAACTTTAAACTAAAATAATTTTATTAAAAATAAACTTGAAAACTTGTAAAGGAAGCTTCTTGGAAATAATGTTTTAAAAATCCATTCATGCCGTATAAGTTAAAAAAAACATTCTTCTCGTACTTTTGTCGGAAAAGTCAAAAAAGTACCTCGTATGAAAAACGACAAAAGATTCCTTTCATATCTTTTAGTAAAAACTCACATAAGGGTAAAATAGGACTTAACCAATTGTAGGTGAATGGAAATAATATTACATATTGAGGAAACATGGATGTGGATGATAAAATACACCCCAGTAAATATTAAAGTATAAACAATCTCGGATAAAAATGAGATTGTGATATTTCCCTTACCTTAGGTCCGATTTGCTTCGTAAGTGTCCGAACCTCCTGTATAATGATTTAAATAATGTCATTTACTTATTAAAAAATCATATTCATTGTTATGATATCATATATGGTTCACTTATGACTTTATATTACCTGTTCTTTTGTAAATTCCATGTTAAAGAGCGTTTTGGGTAAAATTGTTTCATTTATCGTCCGTGTTTTGACTTGTAATTATTCATATGATTACTTAGATCATGATTACTTAATTACAGAACATAAAACATGATTTATATATATATATATTCATGATATACATATATATATAATAAATCATTAAATGGAAAGAAATACACCGTTCATGGAGACGGTAGTCCGTACGTACACATGAACGCTGTTTTCGTTTCCTTATTGAATTGAATGGAATTAAGTAGATGACGTACATATAAATATATAAATAAATACAGTATCATTATTATGTCATATATTTCATTAGTACATATTATATATACTTTATAATCATTCATGAATGGTTAATCATTGAGAATGAATCACATCGCATCGTGGAGACGGTAGTCCGTACGTACGCACGGGCGATGATATCGTTCCCATGGTCGTGGAATTGTATTTGAGTATATATATATTATTTCAGTATCAATATTACATTATAATAATCATAAATAGTTACTCATTACACCATTATACCCATCCATGTAAGGTGATGGTGGAAAATAGATCACACCACGGCGTGGAGACGGTATTCCGTACGTACGCACGCGTGGTGATTTCATTTTTCCGTAGGATGGATAGAAGGTGAATTAGGGTTATTTCATATTTATAATAACATATCAGTATGTAATTAATACTGATGTTATTACTTTATAATGAAACAACTAAAGAAGAAGAAGTTGAAGAAGAAAGAAATTGAAAAGACCGGTAATGGATATTACCTCTTCTTTGGAACGCCTCTTTGAATCCTCCACCTAGGGAACTAAGATTGGTGTTTGAAGAATACCAGGACCTCTAGGATTATTCTAGGGAAGTGAAGAGGATAAAATGGCATGGGTTGGCCGAGCATGAGTGCTCAAATTGGTGTGAGGAAGAGAGGGAGGAGGTGCCCTTTTATAAGGGAGGAGAGGGGCACCTTAGGAATATCTCAAAATATTATTTTATATTAAAGTCAAAATCGGTTTATAATGGTTCCAAAGGGTCTTATATCGAAGGTAAAGTTGGGATGGGTCTAAATCCTATCAACAAATAGGATTTAGACAAGTTTAGGTTATTATTTTAACCTTATCAATTAGATTTAACTCTAAGTAAAATAATTTAACTTTTACCGTGTCTTTTTGTTTTCATACAATATATGGTTAATAAACTTACTATATCAAGCCAAAAAAACCCCAAATTATTTATTATTAATATATATATCCTTTTCTAAGTCATTTGGCCGAACCTTATATTTTTAGGAATAAAATAACAATTAATAATATAATATTTGATTTAAAAACTATTTTGTGTCAATTTTGACACTATTTGATATATGATTTTTGTGAAAGTCATAACAGAATTATATGTTCAAACCAAGTTGATTAAATCAACACTAATATATCATAATAACCTAGAAAATTAGTGGAATTCATAAAAATTCTCAAATTACATTCATTTGAGCATTTATAACATCAATTATGTTAATATTTCCTTAAAAGGACAATTACTGCATCATCATTGTGTCATACATAAATTAATTTATTTAAAGTCTAAAAATTATAAATAAAGTATCATTATGTAGTAAATCCTTTTAGCTTTCTAATTCATATTTATAGTCGAATTTATCTTATGTATAACCCCATATTAAAAATGTTTTAGTTATTAAACTTTGATTTTCACTATTTTAACTATTCATTAAATAAAATAATATTAAATGTCATAATCTAATCCTAGTGGACCTAAATGGTCATATTATATTCATAAGATAGTTTTTGGTCGAATTAAACTTATCCAATAGAATTAGGACATGTGTTAGGGTAATAGTAATATCATATTTACCCTTAGTTACCCTATTTACTATTAACCGTGGTAAAAAAAAGTAAAAAGTTACTATTCACCAAAAATTATTTTAATCTCATTGAACCACATTTTAGTCCTTGATATTAACCGTGTCTGTCGGATTTTCGAAATTCCATTCACAGAAGCGGTAAAATTATGTTTTATGCAAAATTCAGTTTTTAACCTACCACTTAGTAGTTTCACTATTCATCAAAAATTGATGTTTTTCAGAACAATGCCAAAATTTCATCCTAAGATATATTTCATATTCTGAATTCAAAAATGAAGTCTATTTTACCAAATTCATAACATAGAATTTGCATTAATCAATTTTATAATTAAATCCCGCTGTTAAAACAAATAGCGTATTTTTAAGAAACAATATCTATCAAAAGATTGACACTTGATTATGTCTGGTTTATATGTGAAATTACATCCAATGACCAACATTGTATTAAATTGTAAAAATATATTCTAAATATACTTTAAAACCACTCAAATTAATGATTAATTATTTCGATTAAAAAAGTTATTTTTAATTATAATTTAGTAATTTTCACTATTCATAAGAATATGAAAGTTATCCGAAAAGTACCAAAATTTCACCTTAGGCTAAATTCGATACTCCGAATCCAAAAATGATGTCCATTTTGAGAGCTAAAATTTCAAAAATTTAAAAAGTGGTTATTACTATTCATAACGGCTAGTTTTAATAATATTTTAATAGCATATCGTTGTTTCGTGAAACTCATTATTACGTACTACACACGCTATCGAGGAAGGTTGCGATTGCGTGTAATGCAAGGCAAGTCAAGGATGCGTGATGTGAAAGCTCCTTTTTGTGTTGCGTACAACACAAGACATTAGTGAAATTAAAAAGAATATTTTTCATAAAATCTTGGGCTGTTACATTCTACCCCCCTTAAAATGAATTTCGCCCTCGAAATTCATCGGGGTTATAAATGGTTTACTATTCGAAAGTTTCTTTAATAGAAACCCACATCGTAAAAAGGAATATCAAAACCAATCTTTAAAAACAAAAGTATGAAACGTAACGGTTACCCAAATAAACTAGTCACTGGGTGTCCACATAGGTGAAAATATGGATATGGAAGAGAAATCTAACCATCATGTTCTGATGGAGAGTGGTAGAGAACATGGCTATGGAAAAGCCAGCAATCACAAAGCCATAAATTTGTGATGATCTAAGGTACCATCTGATTCATCAGATATAAGATCACAAGGACAACATTTTTGGTTTTCAAGATCCTTTCCCTAATGTTAAAGAATTTGAATTAGAATAAATACTTACTTTATTTTGGTACAATCTCACTGTTGTTCGTGCCTTTAAGAATTTCCACTTCATCTCTTAAATAAATGAAGTTGAATTTGTTATTCGTGAAGTGTTAGCAGATCATGTGATAGAATGAAGGGTCATTCCATCTTTCTCAAACAAAAGGTTAGCAAAAAAGAATTATATACATAAGTCGATCTATAGTGAGATTAATCATATATGGATCCTAAAATGGACTTATACTTCATATATCATACTACTTAATATAATAAAACTAGTTTCTACTAAACAGGGACTTCCTGTAGGCCAGTGGTAGGCGATAAAGGCCAGTCGCACTTCGGTTGTGGGTTCGATTCCCAAAGCCTTGTCCGACGCGATGGGCTGTCGCCCGTCCTGCAGGTTGTCCTTTTTCTAAAACTATATTACTATAACATCCCATCAATAATATCGAAAAAAATTTCTATCCTTAAACAATACTAACTTATTCCAACAAAATCCATTTCAATCTTTAGGCTTACCCATAATACTGCAGTCCACTCTCATAACATAGTGAAAACGATTACTAGAGATTTAATACCATCGTTGATCCCCATAAGATATGTCTTGTTGGTCACATTCTAAACATTCAAAGTCCTTAATCATGTATTCTCTTGAATACCTTAGTGAAAACCTGAATGCAGTTTAAAGTTAACACTTTCCACATACCAAAATCCTCAATATTCTATATACTCAAACCATGATATCACTTAGTCCTTATATCAATCATGAGCTCATGAATACTATTAAACATTTCATTTTCTCGTTTTCCCTTCATTATGCGCATAATATCTCAATCAATTTGAATACCACATTAGACCAATACATAAATATTCCAATACTTTATGATGCAAAAATATTTTGGAATCCCATTACATAAACACTTAATCATTCCACCACATCGTTATCATATTCAACATCGCCAATGGTGATCGCATGTGACTTCCCTTTGTCCTTTTCCATCAGTGGTTGCTCATGTTTATCATCACTAACCCTTGGATTAGGGCATTTATTATCATAATGCCCCATTTCCATGCACTTGAAGCATTGAAGTGTTGGTGGTGCGTTCTCTGCAGTGTTTGCTTTATTCACATCATTAGAATCCCTTTTTCCATTACTTTGACACTCAGCTGCTCGATGACCTTATTTTCCACACTTAAAACATTTTCTAGTCCCTTTAAGAAAATCTCCACCATGATTCTTTCCACTCTTTGTGCATAAGGAAACATTCATCTTCTTTTCACCATTATTCTGAGATTTCTCCTTGAACTCCATCTTTCATTTCTTGTCAAAACCATGAGATGGATATGTAAAACCAACTTCCATTTCTACCTTGATAGCACAACGCACAATTTCTTCATAGCTACTAAAGTCTATTATAGTTAATTCCCTTCAAAGACTTGGTTTTAAGCCACTGAAAAATCGATCAACTTTACTTTCAGGTTGGATGATAATGCCAGATGCATACCTTGCAAGTCTCGTAAAATTTGCTTCATATATACCAACAGATTCATCATCCTTTTGCTTTAGTTCAAGAAACACCTTCTCCATATTTGTTCAAAGAATACGAGGGAAGTACTTATTGAAAAATAAGTTCTTGAACTCATCCCATTCCATTTACTCAATTTCATCTCTTTGCCTTGTATTCTTGATAATATTCCACCATTGATCAGCTTCACCTTCCAAACGATATACTGCTAAGATGACTTTATCATGTTCAGAACATTGAAGAACTGAAAATATCTTTTCAGTGGTACTGATCCATTGTTCAGCAACAAGTGGATCAGAAGACCCACTGAAAGAAGGTGGACGTTGCCTCATGAAGGACTCAATAGAATATTGTTCCCTTCTCTGCTCATTTGGAAGTCCAGAATGATTCATAGCTTGTGTAAGTATAGCAATAAGATTTTTCACTCCATCTCCCTTAACATTTGTTTGTTCAGGAGGGCAATCATTGCATTGTCCATTGCATTGATCAACATGGTTCCTTCGGGTTCAAGCCATCGTCTAAAACCCAAAAAGAATAGTGTGAGAGGCAAAAATCATGCTAGGGAAAACAACATAATAAAGGGGGAGTACCTTCAATATCTAATATCTTAGGTTTAATTCTATTATTGTTAGCGTAGTTCTAGTACTATGACCTATATGTATACTTAACCTTAGGGACATACCTAGACATACCGTAGAAATATCTCTAGGGATCTTACTAACGATTTCGCATCCTAGTTTCCAAAGGTTGACTAAACCATTCCTCTGATTCCAACTGTAACGGTCTAGAATTAATTCCAGTGGACTAAAATTGATACCTATCAGGGCACTCCATGGGCGGCTACACCCCCTGGGCGGGACACACCACCATCCCCAGTGGCAGCCATTTCCTCATGAAGCCCTTGGGCGGAGATCCATGCTTCGTCCAACGCTCACATGTGAGAGTTCTCAAGGATCAGATACATTCCTAACTCCATTGCCTCTGATACCAACTGTAGAAACCCGAAACATGACGTACATGAACATTACATTACTTTTGCGGAATACTTAGTACATAACAAAAACACACAAACAAGGATCGTAATAGTTTAGTGTCTTTGGTAACTCGGAATAAAATCTTCTAATCGTGGTGAAAGATCTTCAACATCTCCCATAAAGATCTCCTTTTTTTTACCTAAAAAATTTCTTTATATCCTAGGGAAAAGAAAACATAAAAGGGTGAGCTCAAATGCCCAGTAAGGGTAAACAAAAGAAATATCAATCACATCGTATTCATAAGAACATAACATTTTGGAAATCATAACCTGCAAAAGAGAGCATAATTTCATAACATGGGATAAATCATGGTAGTGAAATGTAATCACAATAATCATAACTTAAAACCTGAAACTTTGTGGCATTAACACATAATCATAGAGAATCATTTCTTGTTAGTCAAGACTCATTGCCAAGACTATCTTAGTGGACAAAGTCCCTTTCTGAATCGAGTAACCCTCGTTTCAGTCCTGTTTCACTAAACCGGTATAACCTACCATTCCAGCCATGTCTATCTCATGAGATATAAAATCTTTACCCAATGCATTGGAGGGAGATATAGGTCCCACCCATCTCATAATGATACCATTCTTATGTGTGCCACAAAATCATAAATCATACATCATTGCATAACCCATGTAATAAAAATGGAATTCTTAAACAACATGACATCATAAAACAATTCATATAAGATAAAGGAATTCATAAAAATATTTCCATCACAACATAATCAAACCAATGTAATAATAGGGATAAAAACAGAACCCTTTTATTATCTTAGATGGAAAATAATTTTGATAAAATACTTGAACTCCATTCTTGAGGAAAATATCCTTTCTTCTTTAAAAACATATTTCCTTTCTTAAAATTTCATACAACTTTAAACTAATAGAAGTTGATTAAAAATAAACTTGAAAACTTGTAAAGGAATCTTCTTGGAAATAATGTTTTAAAAATCCATTCATGCCGTATAAGTTAAAAAAAACATTTTTCTCGTACTTTTGTCGGAAAAGTCAAAAAAGTACCTCGTATGAAAAACGACAAAAGATTCCTTTCATATCTTTTAGTAAAAACTAACCTAAGGGTAAAATAGGAATTAAAAAATTGTAGTTGAATGGAAATAATATTACATATTGAGGAAACATGGATGTGGATGATAAAATACACCCCAGTAAATTTTAAAGTATAAACAATCTCGGATAAAAATGAGATTGTGATATTTCCCTTACCTTAGGTCCGATTTGCTTCGTAAGTGTCTGAACCTCCTGTATTATGATTTAAATAATGTCATTTACTTATTACAGAATCATATTCATTGTTATGATATCATATATGGTTCACTTATGACTTTATATTACACGTTCTTTTGTAAATTCCATGTTAAAGAGCGTTTTGGGTAAAATTGTTTCATTTGTCGTCCGTGTTTTGACTTGTAATTATTCATATGATTACTTAGATCATGATTACTTAATTCCAGAACATAAAACATGATTTATATATATATATTCATGATATAAATATATATAATAAATCATTAAATGGAAAGAAATACACCGTTCATGGAGACGGTAGTCCGTACGTACGCATGAACGCTGTTTTCGTTTCCTTATTGAAGTGAATGGAATTAAGTAGATGACGTACATATAAATATATAAATAAATACAGTATCATTATTATGTCATATATTTCATTAGTACATATTATATATACTTTATAATCATTCATGAATGGTTAATCATTGAGAATGAATCTCATCGCGTCGTGGAGACGGTAGTCCGTACGTACGCACGAGCGATGATATCGTTCCCATGGTCGTGAAATTGTATTTGAGTATATATATACTATTTCAGTATCAGTATTACATTATAATAATCATAAATAGTTAATCATTACACCATTATACCCATCCTTGTAAGGTGATGGTGGAAAATAGATCACACCACGGCGTGGAGACGGTATTCTGTACGTACGCACGCGTGGTGATTTCATTTTTCCGTAGGATGGATAGAAGGTGAATTAGGGTTATTTCATATTTATAATAACATATAAGTATGTAAGTAATACTGATGTTATTACTTTATAATGAAACAACTAAAGAAGAAGAAGTTGAAGAAGAAAGAAATTGAAAAGACCGGTAATGGATATTACCTCTTCTTTGGAACGCCTCTTTGAATCCTCCACTTAGGGAACTAAGATTGGGCTTTGAAGAAGACCAGGACCTCTAGGATTATTCTAGGGAAGTGGATAGGATAAAATGGCAGGGGTTGGCCGAGCATGAGTGCTCAAATTGGTGTGAGGAAGAGAGGGAGTAGGTGCCCTTTTATAAGGGAGGAGAGGGGCACCTTAGGAATATCTCAAAATATTATTATATATTAAAGTCAAAATCGGTTTATAATGGTTCCAAAGGGTCTTATTTCGAAGGTAAAGTGGGGATGGGTTGAAATCCTATCAACCAATAGGATTTAGACAAGTTTAGGTTATTATTTTAACCTTATCAATTAGATTTAACTCTAAGTTAAATAATTTAACTTTTACCGTGTCTTTTTGTTTTCATACACTATATGGTTAATAAACTTACTATATCAAGCCAAAAGAACCCCAAATTGTTTATTATTAATATATATATCCTTATCTAAGTCATTTGGACGAACCTTATATTTTTAGGAATAAAATAACAATTAATAATATAATATTTGATTTAAAAACTATTTTGTGTCAATTTTGACACTATTTGATATATGATTTTTGAGAAAGTCATAACAGAATTATATGTTCGAACCAAGTTGATTAAATCAACAATAATATATCATAGTAACCTTGAAAATTAGTAGAATTAATAAAAAGGCTCAAATTACTTTAATTTGAGCATTTATAACATCAATTATGTTAATATTTCCTTAAAAGGGTAATTACTGCATCATCGTTGTGTCATTAATAAATTAATCTATTTAAAGTCTAAAAATTATAAATAAAATATCATTATGTAGGAAAGCTTTTTATATTTCTAATGAATATTTATAGTCGAATTTATCTTATGTATAACCCCATATTAAAAATGTTTTAGTTATTAAACATTGATTTTAACTATTTTAACTATTCATTAAATAAAATAATATTAAATGTCATAATCTAATCCAAGTGGACCTAAATGGTCATATTATATTCATAAGGTTTTTTTTGGTCGAATTAAACTTATCCAATAGAATTAGGACATGTGTTAGGGTAATAGTAATATCATATTTACCCTTAGTTACCCTATTTACTATTAACCGTGGTAAAAAAAAGTAAAAAGTTACTATTCACCAAAAATTATTTTCATCTCATTGAACCACATTTTAGTCCTTGATATTAACCGTGTCTGTCGGATTTTCGAAATTCCATTCACAGAAGCGGTAAAATTACGTTTTATGCAAAATTCAGTTTTTAACCTACCACTTAGTAGTTTCACTATTCATCAAAAATTGATGTTTTTCAGAACAATGCCAAAATTTAATCCTAAGATATATTTCATATTCTGAATTCAAAAATGAAGTCTATTTTACCAAATTCATAACATAGAATTTGCATTAATTAATTTTATAATTAAATCCCGCTGTTAAAACAAATAGCGTATTTTTAAGAAACAATATCTATCAAAAGATTGACACTTGATTATGTCTGGTTTAAATGTGAAATTACATCCAATGACCAACATTGTATTAAATTGTAAAAATATATTCTAAATATACTTTAAAACCACTCAAATTAATGATTAATTATTTTGATTAAAAAAGTTGTTTTTAATTATAATTTAGTAATTTTCACTATTCATAAGAATATGAAAGTTATCCGAAAAGTACCAAAATTTCACCTTAGGCTAAATTCGATACTCCGAATCCAAAAATGATGTCCATTTTGAGAGCTAAAATTTCTAAAATTTAAAAAGTGGTTATTACAATTCATAACGGCTAGTTTTAATAATATTTTAATAGCATATCGTTGTTTCGTGAAACTCATTATTACGTACTACACACGCTATCGAGGAAGGTTGCGATTGCGTGTAATTCAAGGCAAGTCAAGGACGCGTGATGTGCAAGATCCTTTTTTGTTGCGTACAACACAAGACATTAGTGAAATTAAAAAGAATATTTTTCATAAAATCTTGGGCTGTTACATTCTACCCCCCTTAAAATGAATTTCGCCCTCGAAATTCATCGGGGTTATAAATGGTTTACTATTCGAATGTTTCTTTAATAGAAACCCACATCGTAAAAAGGAATATAAAAACCAATCTTTAAAAACAAAAGTATGAAACGTAACGGTTACCCAAATAAACTAGTCACTGGGTGTCCACATAGGTGAAAATATGGATATGGAAGAGAAATCTAACCATCATGTTCTGATGGAGAGTGGTAGAGAACATGGCTATGGAAAAGCCAGCAATCACAAAGCCATAAATTTGTGACGATCTAAGGTACCATCTGATTCATCAGATATAAGATCACTAGGACAACATTTTTGGTTTTCAAGATCCTTTCCCTAATGTTAAAGAATTTGAATTAGAATAAATACTTACTTTATTTTGGTACAATCTCACTGTTGTTCGTGCCTTTAAGAATTTCCACTTCATATCTTAAATAAATGAAGTTGAATTTGTTATTCGTGAAGTGTTAGCAGATCATGTGATAGAATGAAGGGTCATTCCATCTTTCTCAAACAAAAGGTTAGCAAAAAAGAATTATATACATAAGTCGATCTATAGTGAGATTAATCATATATGGATCCTAAAATGGACTTATACTTCATATATCATACTACTTAATATAATAAAACTAGTTTCTACTAAACAGGGACTTCCTGTAGGCCAGTGGTAGGCGATAAAGGCCAGTCGCACTTCGGTTGTGGGTTCGATTCCCATAGCCTTGTCCGACGCGATGGGCTGTCTCCCGTCCTGCAGGTTGTCCTTTTTCTAAAACTATATTACTATAACATCCCATCAATAATATCGAAAAAAAATTTCTATCCTTAAACAATACTAACTTATTCCAACAAAATCCATTCCAATCTTTAGGCTTACCCATAATATTGCAGTCCACTCTCATAACATAGTGAAAACGATTACTAGAGATTTAATACCATCGTTGATCACCATAAGATATGTCTTGTTGGTCACATTCTAAACATTCAAAGTCCTTAATCATGTATTCTCTTGAATACCTTAGTGAAAACCTGAAGGCAGTTTAAAGTTAACACTTTCCACATACCAAAATCCTCAAAATTCAATATACTCAAACCATGATATCACTTAGTCCTTATATCAATCATGAGCTCATGAATACTATTAAACATTTCATTTTCTCGTTTTCCCTTCATTATGCGCATAATATCTCAATCACTTTGAATACCACATTAGACCAATACATAAATATTCCAATACTTTATGATACAAAAATATTTTGGAATCCCATTACATAAACACTTAATCATTCAACCACATCGTTATCGTATTCAACATCGCCAATGGTGATCGCATGTGACTTCCCTTTGTCCTTTTCCATCAGTGGTTGCTCATGTTTATCATCACTAACCCTTGGATTAGGGCATTTATTAGCATAATGCCCCATTTCCTTGCACTTGAAGCATTGAAGTGTTGGTGGTGCGTTCTCTGCAGTGTTTGCTTTATTCACATCATTAGAATCCCTTTTTCCATTACTTTGACACTCAGCTGCTCGATGACCTTATTTTCCACACTTAAAACATTTTCTAGCCTTTTTAAGACAATCTCCACCATGCTTCTTTCCACTCTTTGTGCATAAGGAAACATTCATCTTCTTTTCACCATTATTCTGAGATTTCTCCTTGAACTCCATCTTTCATTTCTTGTCAAAACCATGAGATGGATATGTAAAACCAACTTCCATTTCTACCTTGATAGCACAACGCACAATTTCTTCATAGCTACTAAAGTCTCTTATAGTTAATTCCCTTCAAAGACTTGGTTTTAAGCCACTGAAAAATCGATCAACTTTACTTTCAGGTTGGATGATAATGCCAGATGCAAACCTTGCAAGTCTCGTAAAATTTGCTTCATATATACCAACAGATTCATCATCCTTTTTCTTTAGTTCAAGAAACACCTTCTCCATATTTGTTCAAAGAATACGAGGGAAGTACTTATTGAAAAATAAGTTCTTGAACTCATCCCATTCCATTTACTCAATTTCATCTCTTTGCCTTGTATTCTTGATAAGATTCCACCATTGATCAGCTTCACCTTCCAAACGATATACTGATAAGATGACTTTATCATGTTCAGAACATTGAAGAACTGAAAATATCTTTTCAGTGGTACTGATCCATTGTTCAGCAACAAGTGTATCAGAAGACCCACTGAAAGAAGGTGGACGTTGCCTCATGAAGGACTCAATAGAATATTGTTCCCTTCTCTGCTCATTTGGAAGTCCAGAATGATTCATAGCTTGTGTAAGTATAGCAATAAGATTTTGCACTCCATCTCCCTTAACATTTGTTTGTTCAGGAGGGCAATCATTTCATTGTCAATTGCATTGATCAACATGGTTCCTTCGGGTTCCAGCCATCGTCTAAAACCCAAAAAGAATAGTGTGAGAGGCAAAAATCATGCTAGGGAAAACAACATAATAAAGGGGGAGTACCTTCAATATCTAATATCTTAGGTTTAATTCTATGATCGTTAGCGTAGTTCTAGTACTATGTCCTATATGTATACTTAACCTTAGGGACATACCTAGATATACCGTAGAAATATCTCTAGGGATCTTACTAACGATTTCGCATCCTAGTTTCCAAAGGTTGACTAAACCTTTCCTCTGATACCAATTGTAACGGTCTAGAATTACTTCCAGTGGACTAATATTGATACCTATTAGGGCACTCCATGGGCGGCTACACCCCCTGGGCGGGACACACCACCATCCCCAGTGGCAGCCATTTCCTCATGAAGCCCTTGGGCGGAGATCCATGCTTCGTCCAACGCTCACATGTGATAGTTCCCAAGGATCAGATACATTCCTAACTCCTTTGCCTCTGATACCAACTGTAGAAACCCGAAACTTGACGTACATGAACATTACATTACTTTTGCGGAATACTTAGTACATAACAAAAACAAACAAACAAGGATCATAATAGTTTAGTGTCTTTGGAAACTCGGAATAAAATCTTATAATCATGGTGAAAGATCTTCAACATCTCCCATAAAGATCTCCTTTTTTTAACTAAAACCTTTATTTATATCCTAGGGAAAAGAAAACATAAAAGGGTGAGCTCAAATTCCCAGTAAGGGTAAAAAAAAGAAATATCAATCACATCGTATTCATAAGAACATAACATTTTGTGTAACACCCCAAGATTTCATAGTGTGTTATTTCTTCAAAATAATTCAATAACTTGCACTACACGCAACACCGAGTTCAATCACACCATTAAAAGAGGTCATGAATAGTATTAACTACATTTTGAACTTTATATAATCCTTATAATTTTAGAATCTCTATTATGAGTTTCTTAGTCATAATGCAAGAACAAATTCATTTTCAGTATTTCACTTTTATCAACTTCTAATAGTGAACCCTTTTTAAATACAATATTTTAAACTTTTTGACTAAATGGAGACATCAAAAAATTTAAAATGAAACATCCCAAGCGTCCACGGTACGCTTTCCTTTGGATAAAACAGTAGCGTGTGTTGTACGCAACTTCGAGTTCTAACACACCGTAACCAATCAAACTAGTTGTTATGAATAGTAATACCTACTTTTTGAAGTTATATATATTTTATATTTTAAAATGGACTTCATTTTTGGATTTGGAATATCAAATTTAGCCTAAGGTGAAATTTTGGTACTTTTCGGATAACTTTCATATTTTGATGAATAGTGAAAATTACTAAATTTTAATTAAAAACACCTTTTTTAATCAAAATAATTAATAGTGATAAATTATGAATTTCAGTGGTTTTAAAGTATATTTAGAATATATTTTTACCATTTAATATAATGTTGGTCATTGGACATAATTTTACAATTAAACTGAACATAAACAAGTGTCAATCTTTTGATAGTTATTATCTCTTAAAAACACGCTTTTTGTTTTGACAGCGGGAATTAATTTTAAATTAATTGCTGCCACTTCTGTGTTTTGAATTTAGGAAAATGGATTCCATATTTGGAATCAGGATGTTCAAATTGTGTAAATAGGTAACTTTTATTTTTAGACATTTTGAATAATTACTGCGGTAAATATTTTATTTACCATGGTTAAGGGTAAATCCGGTAAATAAGGGTTAAAAAAATAATATTATAATAATACTAAATTACCCTAAAACGTGTCTTAACCCTATTTGTTGATACATGGTCGACCATGGGCATCTTTGTGTCAATTTTGGGACCCCATGGATCCACTTGTAAGTGATAATGACACTTTATTTTAATTAAGTCAAAATGAATACAAAAATGACACAAGCATATATCTTTTAGCAAAGTAATTGTTACATAGGGTTATATAAGTTGGATTTTAGATTAAAAATATTCATTAGAAAGATAAAAAGATTTCCTACATAATGATATTTTATTTATAATTTTTAGAAATTAAATAATTTATTTTATTTATGACACAATGATGATGCAGTAATTACTATAATAGTGAAAAATTAAAATAATTGATATTATAAATACCCAAATAAATATAATATGAAACTTTTAATGAATTAAACTAATTTTATAGGATAATATGATATATTAGGATTGATTTAATCGACTTTTTTTGAAGTAATCAATCTGTTATGAGTTTCACAAAAATCAACTATTGAATAGTGTCAAAATTGACATAAAAGAGTTCTTAAAACAAATATTATATTATTAATTGATATTAAATTACTAAAAATCTAAGGTTCGACCAAGAGACTTATATTATGATAGGTTAATCATTAATGGACCACTTGGGGGTCGCTTGGATGTATATAGTAAGTTTATTAACCATATTATATAAAAATACAAAGAGACATTGTAAAAGTGAAACTAATTAACTTAGAGTTAATACTTAAAGATAAGGTTAATATAAGTACCCAAACCTGTCTAAATTCTATTGGTTGAGTTGTTTTCGACCCATCCCCACCTTATCCTTTGAATAGTCAACTTTGGAGCCATTGGAAACCGATTATGAATTTATTATAAATTAATATTTCTAGCTTTCCAAAAGGTGCCCCTCACCTCTCTTATAAAAGGGCACTCCTCCTTCTCATTTCTTCACACCTCTAAAGCCTTTTGGTTCGGCCAAACTCTGCCCAAATACTCTACTAACATCCCTCACTACAACCTAGAAGCCTTAGTTTGATCAGAAAGCCAACCTAAGGAGCCCTTTTGATCAAATCAAAAGGAAGAACCCGAAGAAGAGGTAATGATTTCACCACCCTTCTCCAAGTTCATTTCTTCTTCCACTTCTTCTTCCTTTGTTCTTACCATTCTAAAATAATAACTCCAGTATATCACATATACTGTGATGTTATTATAAATATGGTACAACCATATTCAGTATTCTATCCACCCTTTGAATAACATGTCACCATACGTGCGTACGTACGGCTTACCGTCTCCACGTCGTGGTGTAATTGTTATTCAATATAATATTATTTGGATGGGTATAATAATGATGTGTAACTCATGTAAATAATAAATATAACATGTTAATGATTCTTTATATATGATATACCATCCATTTATATATTATTTTAATATCAAAAGAATGATATTGTCGCTCGTGCGTACGTACGGACTACCGTCTCCACGAACGCGATGAGATTCATTCTCCATCGTATCCATTCAAGTATAATTATCATTTGATGATTTAAAAATGATGTTTAAGGACTAGATATCATTCTGGATATGAATAATATACAACAACCATGGCTTATGTAACAAAACATATAAAAGAAAATGAGTAAGTTAACTCCCGAAACGACGATAATTCTAAGATATTATTAACAAATCAATGTTAAAAGATCATATATGATATCATATTATTATATATGATTCTTGTATAATTTAATAACAACTATTTCACCATTATACAGGAGGTTAACCTACCCCAACCAAGGAAAAGTACACGGTAATGGTTATTTCACAATCTCTTCATTATCCGAGGTTGTTTATACGTAATAATCTACTGGGATTTCGTTATCATCCACATCCATGTTTCTTCGAAATGTATTTCAAAACATATTTATTATTTACAAGAATATGGGTTAAATTCATTTATACCCTTGTTTGACTTTTTGTAAGAGGTTTATAAAGGAATATTTCCGTCGTTTTCAAAACAAGGTCCTTTTTGACCTTTTCGACAGAATTAAGATAAGAATGTTTTTTTTACTTATACGGCGGGTGCGGTTATTTTCCGCCGTTATAAAATCATCAAAGATTTCCTTACAAGCTTACAATAATATCTTCAAGAAAATGTTTTATTTTATATGGCTCTTAAATGATTTCAAAAATAGAAAGAGATATTTCTCTAAAAAGTGTTTTGATTTCATCTATGTCAACATCCTTTAATGGATTTTACGCTTATTTGAAGTTGATTTATTATAATAAAAAACTTCTATATTGTATTGAAGGTTTTGTGATATGTTTGACTGTGGATGTGCTATTTTATACCATTCATAGTTTATGGTGAAACTATTGACATTTCTTATGCTAGTTTTAATCCGAATGTTTATGTTATATTTCAAACATTTCTTCAAATGAATGTGCTAAACAAGTATGTTCCGGGTTGGGGACCGGTAAAAGTAAGCCCTCCAGGTTGGGGACTGGTAAAAGTAAGCCCTCCAGGTTGGGGACTGGTTAAAGTAATCCCTCCAGGTTAGGGACTGGTAAAAGTATGCCCTCCGGGTTGGTGTCCGGTTATTAGAGGCACTCCGGGTTGGTGTCCGGTTATTAGAGGCACTCCGGGTTGGTGTCCGGTTATTAGAGGCACTCCGGGTTGGGTTCCGGTTAGAAGTAACCCCTAGGTCTTGGGATGAGGCCTAGACAAAGAAATTAACATTTAGCATTATGCATTCCAACATTATGAAAGTGGTTATTGATTTTGCATGTGATTATTCGATTAGTAGAATATCCATGTGAACAAGTAAATGACATTATTTAATTTTACTTTTGCCATACTATGTTGAAGTTCAAGTTTAAAAGGCTTTTGTTTTAGTAATTCATTGCCTTAAATGTTTATGCATATTTTTGAATGTTCCGCTATATTGTTATCCTTACTGGGCATTTGAGCTCACCCCTTTTCTATGTTTTATTTTTCCCAGGATGTGAAGATGTAAGTTATGAATGACCTGCAGGGATATTATGAGGGGATTATAGTGTGGACTGTGGAAACATTATGTTGTTGTAGTAGTTTTTCATTTTATGATGTAATGTAAAACTTATGAATATATCTAGTGTTTCCAAGGCTACTAAACTAATCGGTCTTTCGGGATTTGATCTTTCTTGTGATCATGCCAATGTTACGAAGTAATGCACCGACTCTGGGTAGCTGGGGTTGGGGCGTTACAGTTGGTATCAGAGGAAGTTTAGTACAAACCTTGGAAGCTAGATTTAGATAAACTCTGATTAGAGCACGTAGACCTAAGATGAACTTTGAGGATTAGTATAGAAGAACTTCCTAGAATTTTGGTATTGTAGAGATTTTGTGAGTTTTCCAAGCAATACATCCCTGTCTGGATACGAGCAGGTAGAGGCGGCTCTGGCACAGATGTACCTAGGGGTAAAACCCGAAAACACCGCTTTGAGCTAGACTCGAACGGGAACTGGTGCACGACAACGGGCCTTGCTGCACTCTTGGTTACGACACTCCCGGGGGATATGCTTAGGATAACTCTCATTTTCTTTACAAATCATTTTGAAGGGATTATGAGTATATACTTCCTCAAAGAAAACATTCTTATGATTATGGATTACATCCATAAATAGTTCAATTTATGTTAGGTGTTTTATAAGTATGGGATTATGTATTTTGATTCATAAACTGATCTAGTTTATGCCATGGTATAGAAATGGCGCCCAGTAGAAGGAATGAGAACTCCAGAAATACACATGATTCAAAGAGAAGGAAGGATCATATCATTCATGGTCTTAAGCTAGAATTTATAAGAGAAATAGTCTCCCATGTATTATCATGATATGAAGAAATAATATCATGTGTTGATAAGATATGTAAAGAGTTTACTGATTCCTATGGCTTTGAAGGGAAGCAAGAGAAGAAAAGGATGGAAGAGAGAAAGATGGATAAAGGGAAGAGGGAAAAGAAGAATTTTCCCATATGTGGTAACTGTGGAAAGAAACACCCTGGAACTTGCCTGAAAGGAATGGGAGTTTGTTATAAGTGTGGAGAAAAAGGGCACAAAGTACGTGACTGCAAGGGTAAGAAAATGGTTTCAAATGTACAATGCTTCATTTGCAAGGAGTTTGGACACTACGCGAACCTATGTCCCAGTCATCAAACTATGCCTCAAATGATGTTATTGGATAATAATCAAGTTATGATACTACCACAGATGAAGAGGAATGATTAGAGTTCTTATGTTGATTATGTCAATTGAGTGTGTATCAACAATTTACTTGTTATAATAATTATGGAGTATGTAAGGATTGTACTGCAGTACTATTTCATTAAGGACTTGAGATTTTGTGGAACAATGAAAAGTGACTCAATGGCAGGATAACTTTTTGGAAAATATATGGTTGAGAGAATGATAAACCATAATATAATTCTGATACCGAGGTAGTGATTTTGGAATAATATGTGATTGTTTTGGATAAATTATATTGGATATTCTTGACTACCTTGGAACTGATTAATGATTTGTATATTCCATCATTGTTGGGGTTTAAAACATTTTTGGATTAATGAAGTATATCCAGCATTCTATATGGAATAAGGGAGCATGAATGTAATCAATAAGGACTATGGTAATACATGATGAAGGTATTCATATGCTATTACGGGGTAAAAAGGATCTATATTATGTTTACCTTCCTTATGAATGTTGGACTGTGAGTTTAGACAGAAGTATTTTGGATAGTTCTAGTTTGGATTATTTTGGATTGCCATAAAAGGACAACCCGGAGGTCGGGCGGCAACCCGTCGCGTCCGGCAAGGCTGCGAGACTTGAACCCGCAACCGAAGGGCGACAAGGGTGTATCACCTACCACTGGCCCAAGAGATGTCCTGGATTAAATAATGTAGTTTTTTTTAAAAGATCTGGTAGATGAATTATAAATTCGTTTATTTTGGAACCCTATACGAATAGTGTAAATAGAATTTTTTACATTCTATTATCTTTTAGAGTGAAAGATGAGTTTGTGGTAGAAATTTATTAATGGATAAAACTATAATTATAAAGTAAGTATATCTCCTTATGATCTTATCTAATCTCATAAATAAATTCCTCAACATTAATAAAAGGAACATAGAACAAAAATGTTTTCCTAGATGGTACCTTAAATCATCACTAATTTATGGCTTTGGGATTGTTGGCCTTTTCATAGCCATGTTCTCTACCACTCTCCATCACATAATTGATGGTTAGATTTCTCCTCCATATCCATATTTTCAAACATGGAACCCTAGTATGTGTTATTTTCGGTAATCTTCATACTTTCGACTTTTTATTTTAAATAGAGTCCTCATTAATTCATTTTTCGATGTGGGATTTCAACTAAGATATTTTGAAACGTCAAAAATGTGTTATCCTAATACCCTATGTTTTGTTGAACCGATGGTATTTCAAATCATCATAGATTGATGAATTTAAGGACCTCAATATTACACTTGTTTGTGATTGATGACCTCAATCAATACCTATAAATATTTACATTTTTCCTCCAATTATATGTCTCTAAATGCCACCAATGTTCTCCTAATCGAGATCATAATTTGGTGGTGACCCTTTCATTTCTCTTTTCCTCATATTAAGACTAAATTTTAGTAACCCAATTTACGATGTGGGTTTTCCCACAAATATATTTTCTATTTTCAACCTTTTATTTTCGAAGAACAATTTCAAATTGCGAGGACGCAATTTATTGAAGGAGGGGAGAATGTAACACCCCAAGATTTCATAGTGTGTTATTTCTTCAAAATAATTCAATAACTTGCACTACACGCAACACCGAGTTCAATCACACCATTAAAAGAGGTCATGAATAGTATTAACTACATTTTGAACTTTATATAATCCTTATAATTTTAGAATCTCTATTATGAGTTTCTTAGTCATAATGCAAGAACAAATTCATTTTCAGTATTTCACTTTTATCAACTTCTAATAGTGAAACCTTTTTAAATACAATATTTTAAACTTTTTGACTAAATGGAGACATCAAAAAATTTAAAATGAAACATCCCAAGCGTCCACGGTACGCTTTCCTTTGGATAAAACAGTAGCGTGTGTTGTACGCAACTTCGAGTTCTAACACACCGTAACCAATCAAACTAGTTGTTATGAATAGTAATACCTACTTTTTGACGTTATATATATTTTATATTTTAAAATGGACTTCATTTTTGGATTCGGAATATCAAATTTAGCCAAAGGTGAAATTTTGGTACTTTTCCGATAACTTTCATATTTTGATGAATAGTGAAAATTACTAAATTTTAATTAAAAACAACTTTTTTAATCAAAATAATTAATAGTGATAAATTATGAATTTGAGTGGTTTTAAAGTATATTTAGAATATATTTTTACCATTTAATATAATGTTGGTCATTGGACATAATTTTACAATTAAACTGAACATAAACAAGTGTCAATCTTTTGATAGTTATTATCTCTTAAAAACACGTTTTTTGTTTTGACAGCGGGAATTAATTTTAAATTAATTTCTGCCACTTCTGTGTTTTGAATTTAGGAAAATGGATTCCATATTTGGAATCAGGATGTTCAAATTGTTTAAATAGGTAACTTTTATTTTTAGACATTTTGAATAATTACTGCGGTAAATATTTTATTTACCATGGTTAAGGGTAAATCCGGTAAATAAGGGTTAAAAAAATAATATTATAATAATACTAAATTACCCTAAAACGTGTCTTAACCCTATTGGTTGATACATGGTCGACCATGGGCATATTTGTGTCAATTTTGGGACCCCATGGATCCACTTGTAAGTGATAATGACACTTTATTTTAATTAAGTCAAAATGAATACAAAAATGACACAAACATATATCTTTTAGCAAAGTAATTGTTACATAGGGTTATATAAGTTGGATTTTAGATTATAAATATTAATTAGAAAGATAAAAAGATTTCCTACATAATGATATTTTATTTATAATTTTTAGAAATTAAATAATTTATTTTATTTATGACACAATGATGATGCAGTAATTACTATAATAGTGAAAAATTAAAATAATTGATATTATAAATACCCAAATAAATATAATATGAAACTTTTAATGAATTAAAATAATTTTATAGGATAATATGATATATTAGGATTGATTTAATTGACTTTGTTTGAAGTAATCAATCTGTTATGAGTTTCACAAAAATCAACTATTGAATAGTGTCAAAATTGACATAAAAGAGTTCTTAAAACAAATATTATATTATTAATTGATATTAAATTACTAAAAATCTAAGGTTCGACCAAGAGACTTATATTATGATAGGTTAATCATTAATGGACCACTTGGGGGTCGCTTGGATGTATATAGTAAGTTTATTAACCATATTATATAAAAATACAAAGAGACATTGTAAAAGTGAAACTAATTAACTTAGAGTTAATACTTAAAGATAAGGTTAATATAAGTACCCAAACCTGTCTAAATTCTATTGGTTGAGTTGTTTTCGACCCATCCCCACCTTATCCTTTGAATAGTCAACTTTGGATCCATTGGAAACCGATTATGAATTTATTATAAATTAATATTTCTAGCTTTCCAAAAGGTGCCCCTCACCTCTCTTATAAAAGGGCACTCCTCCTTCTCATTTATTCACACCTCTAAAGCCTTTTGGTTCGGCCAAACTCTGCCCAAATACTCTCCTAACATCCCTCACTACAGCCTAGAGGCCTTAGTTTGATCAGAAAGCCAACCTAAGGAGCCCTTTTGATCAAATCAAAAGGAAGAACCCGAAGAAGAGGTAATGATTTCACCACCCTTCTCCAAGTTCATTTCTTCTTCCACTTCTTCTTCCTTTGTTCATACCATTCTAAAATAATAACTCCAGTATATCACATATACTGTGATGTTATTATAAATATGGTACAACCATATTCAGTATTCTATCCACCCTTTGAATAACATGTCACCATACGTGCGTACGTACGGCTTACCGTCTCCACGTCGTGGTGTAACTGTTATTCAATATAATATTATTTGGATGGGTATAATAATGATGTGTAACTCATGTAAATAATAAATATAACATGTTAATGATTCTTTATATATGATATACCATCCATTTATATATTATTTTAATATCAAAAGAATGATATTGTCGCTCGTGCGTACGTACGGACTACCGTCTCCACGAACGCGATGAGATTCATTCTCCATCGTATCCATTCAAGTATAATTATCATTTGATGATTTAAAAATGATGTTTAAGGACTAGATATCATTCTGGATATGAATAATATACAACAACCATGGCTTATGTAACAAAACATATAAAAGAAAATGAGTAAGTTAACTCCCGAAACGACGATAATTCTAAGATATTATTAACAAATCAATGTTAAAAGATCATATATGATATCATATTATTATATATGATTCTTGTATAATTTAATAACAACTATTTCACCATTATACAAGAGGTTAACCTACCCCAACCAAGGAAAAGTACACGGTAAGGGTTATTTCACAATCTCTTCATTATCCGAGGTTGTTTATACGTAATAATCTACTGGGATTTCGTTATCATCCACATCCATGTTTCTTCGAAATGTATTTCAAAACATATTTATTATTTACAAGAATATGGGTTAAATTCATTTATACCCTTGTTTGACTTTTTGTAAGAGGTTTATAAAGGAATATTTCCGTCGTTTTCAAAACAAGGTCCTTTTTGACCTTTTCGATAGAATTAAGATAAGAATGTTTTTTTTACTTATACGGCGGGTGTGGTTATTTTCCGCCGTTATAAAATCATAAAAGCTTTCCTTACAAGCTTACAAGAATATCTTCAAGAAAATGTTTTATTTTATATGGCTCTTAAATGATTTCAAAAATAGAAAGAGATATTTCTCTAAAAAGTGTTTTGATTTCATCTATGTCAACATCCTTTAATGGATTTTACGCTTATTTGAAGTTGATTTATTATAATACAAAACTTCTATATTGTATTGAAGGTTTTGTGATATGTTTGACTGTGGATGTGCTATTTTATACCATTCATAGTTTATGGTGAAACTATTGACATTTCTTATGCTAGTTTTAATCCGAATGTTTATGTTATATTTCAAACATTTCTTCAAATGAATGTGCTAAACATGTATGTTCCGGGTTGGGGACCGGTAAAAGTAAGCCCTCCAGGTTGGGGACTGGTAAAAGTAAGCCCTCCAGGTTGGGGACTGGTTAAAGTAAGCCCTCCAGGTTAGGGACTGGTAAAAGTATGCCCTCCGGGTTGGTGTCCGGTTATTAGAGGCACTCCGGGTTGGTGTCCGGTTATTAGAGGCACTCCGGGTTGGTGTCCGGTTATTAGAGGCACTCCGGGTTGGGTTCCGGTTAGAAGTAACCCCTAGGTCTTGGGATGAGTCCTAGACAAAGAAATTAACGTTTAACATTATGCATTCCAACATTATGAAAGTGGTTATTGATTTTGCATGTGATTATTCGATTAGTAGAATATCCATGTGAACAAGTAAATGGCATTATTTCATTTTACTTTTTCCATACTATGTTGAAGTTCAAGTTTAAAAGGCTTTTGTTATAGTAATTCATTGCCTTAAATGTTTATGCATATTTTTGAATGTTCCGCTATATTGTTATCCTTACTGGGCATTTGAGCTCACCCCTTTTCTATGTTTTATTTTTCCCAGGATGTGAAGATGTAAGTTATGAATGACCTGCAGGGATATTATGAGGGGATTATAGTGTGGACTGTGGAAACATTATGTTGTTGTAGTAGTTTTTCATTTTATGATGTAATGTAAAACTTATGAATATATCTAGTGTTTCCAAGGATACTAAACTAATCGGTCTTTCGGGATTTGATCTTTCTTGTGATCATGCCAATGTTACGAAGTAATGCACCGACTCTGGGTAGCTGGGGTTGGGGCGTTACATTTTGGAAATCATAACCTGCAAAAGAGAGCATAATTTCATAACATGGGATAAATCATGGTAGTGAAATGTAATCACAATAATCATAACTTAAAACATGAAACTTTGTGGAATTAACACAAAATCATAGAGAATCATTTCTTGTTAGTCAAGACTCATTGCCAATACTATCTTAGTGGACAAAGTCCCTTTCTGAATCAAGTAACCCTCGTTTCAGTCCTGTTTCACTGAACCGGTATAACCTACCATTCCAGCCATGTCTATCTCATGAGATATAAAATCTTTACCCAATGCATTGGAGGGAGATATAGGTCCCACCCATCTCATAATGTTACCATTCTTATGTGTGCCACAAAATCATAAATCATACATCATTGCATAACCCATGTAATAAAAATGGAATTCTTAAACAACATGACATCATAAAACAATTCATATAAGATAAAGGAATTCATAAAAATGTTTCCATCACAACATAATCAAACCAATGTAATAATAGGGATAAAAACAGAACCCTTTTATTATCTTAGATGGAAAATAAATTTGATAAAATACTTGAACTCCATTCTTGAGGGAAATATCCTTTCTTCTTTAAAAACATATTTCCTTTCTTAAAATTTCATACAAAATTAAACTAAAAGAAGTTGATTAAAAATAAACTTGAAAACTTGTAAAGGATGCTTCTTGGAAATAATGTTTTAAAAATCCATTCATGCCGTATAATTTAAAAAAAACATTTTTCTCGTACTTTTGTCGGAAAAGTCAAAAAAGTACCTCGTATGAAAAACGACAAAAGATTCCTTTCATATCTTTTAGTAAAAACTCACCTAAGGGTAAAATAGGAATTAAAAAATTGTAGGTGAATGGAAATAATATTACATATTGAGGAAACATGGATGTGGATGATAAAATACACCCCAGTAAATATTAAAGTATAAACAATCTCGGATAAAAATGAGATTGTGATATTTCCCTTACCTTAGGTCCGATTTGCTTCGTAAGTGTCTGAACCTCCTGTATTATGATTTAAATAATGTCATTTACTTATTACAGAATCATATTCATTGTTATGATATCATATATGGTTCACTTATGACTTTATATTACACGTTCTTTTGTAAATTCCATGTTAAAGAGCGTTTTGGGTAAAATTGTTTCATTTGTCGTCCATGTTTTGACTTGTAATTATTAATATGATTACTTAGATCATGATTACTTAATTCCAGAACATAAAACATGATTTATATATATATTCATGATATACATATATATAATAAATCATTAAATGGAAAGAAATACACCGTTCATGGAGACGGTAGTCCGTACGTACGCATGAACGCTGTTTTCGTTTCTTTATTGAAGTGAATGGAATTAAGTAGATGACGTACATATAAATATATAAATAAATCCAGTATCATTATTATGTCATATATTTCATTAGTACATATTATATATACTTTATAATCATTCATGAATGGTTAATCATTGAGAATGAATCTCATCGCGTCGTGGAGACGGTAGTCCGTACGTACGCACGAGCGATGATATCGTTCCCATGGTCGTGAAATTGTATTTGAGTATATATATATTATTTAAGTATAAATATTAAAATATAATAATCATAAATAGTTACTCATTACACCATTATACCCATCCTTGTAAGGTGATGGTGGAAAATAGATCACACCACGGCGTGGAGACGGTATTCTGTACGTACGCACGCGTGGTGATTTCATTTTTCCGTAGGATGGATAGAAGGTGAATTAGGGTTATTTCATATTTATAATAACATATCAGTATGTAATTAATACTGAAGTTATTACTTTATAATGAAACAACTAAAGAAGAAGAAGTTGAAGAAGAAAGAAATGGAAAAGACCGGTAATGGATATTACCTCTTCTTTGGAACGCCTCTTTGAATCCTCCACTTAGGGAACTAAGATTGGTCTTTGAAGAAGACCAGGACCTCTAGGATTATTCTAGGGAAGTGGAGAGGAGAAAATGGCAGGGGTTGGCCGAGCATGAGTGCTCAAATTGGTGTGAGGAAGAGAGGGAGGAGGTGCCCTTTTATAAGGGAGGAGAGGGGCACCTTAGGAATATCTCAAAATATTATTATATATTAAAGTCAAAATCGGTTTATAATGGTTCCAAAGGGTCTTATTTCGAAGGTAAAGTGGGGATGGGTTGAAATCCTATCAACCAATAGGATTTAGACAAGTTTAGGTTATTATTTTAACCTTATCAATTAGATTTAACTCTAAGTTAAATAATTTAACTTTTACCGTGTCTTTTTGTTTTCATACACTATATGGTTAATAAACTTACAATATCAAGCCAAAAGAACCCCAAATTGTTTATTATTAATATATATATCCTTATCTAAGTCATTTGGCCGAAACTTATATTTTTAGGAATAAAATAACAATTAATAATATAATATTTGATTTAAAAACTATTTTGTGTCAATTTTGACACTATTTGATATATGATTTTTGAGAAAGTCATAACAGAATTATATGTTCGAACCAAGTTGATTAAATCAACAATAATATATCATAGTAACCTAGAAAATTAGTATAATTCATAAAAAGTCTCAAATTACATTAATTTGAGCATTTATAACATCAATTATGTTAATATTTCCTTAAAAGGGTAATTACTGCATCATCGTTGTGTCATAAATAAATTAATTTATTTAAAGTCTAAAAATTATAAATAAAATATCATTATGTAGGAAATATTTTTAGATTTCTAATGAATATTTATAGTCTAATTTATCTTATGTATAACCCCATATTAAAATTTTTTTAGTTATTAAACATTGATTTTAACTATTTTAACTATTCATTAAATAAAATAATATTAAATGTCATAATCTAATCCATGTGTACCTAAATGGTCATATTATATTCATAAGGTTGTTTTTGGTCGAATTAAACTTATCCAATAGAATTAGGACATGTGTTAGGGTAATAGTAATATCATATTTACCCTTAGTTACCCTATTTACTATTAATCGTGGTAAAAAAAAGTAAAAAGTTACTATTCACCAAAAATTCTTTTTATCTCATTGAACCATATTTTAGTCCTTGATATTAACTGTGTCTGTCGGATTTTCGAAATTCCATTCACAGAAGCGGTAAAATTAAGTTTTATGCAAAATTCAGTTTTTAACCTACCACTTAGTAGTTTCACTATTCATCAAAAATTGATGTTTTCAGAACAATGCCAAAATTTCATCCTAAGATATATTTCATATTCCAAATTCAAAAATTAAGTCTATTTTACCTAATTCATAACTTAGAAGTTGCATTAATTAATTTTATAATTAAATCCCGCTGTTAAAACAAATAGCATATTTTTAAGAAACAATATCTATCAAAAGATTGACACTTGATTATGTCTTGTTTAAATGTGAAATTACATCCAATGACCAACATTATATTAAATTGTAAAAATATATTCTAAATATACATTAAAACCACTCAAATTAATGATTAATTATTTCGATTAAAAAAGTTGTTTTTAATTATAATTTAGTAATTTTCACTATTCATCAGAATATGAAAGTTATCCGAAAAGTACCAAAATTTCACCTTAGGCTAAATTCGATACTCTGAATCCAAAAATGAAGTCCATTTTGAGAGCTAAAATTTCTAAAATTTAAAAAGTGGTTATTACTATTCATAACGGCTAGTTTTAATAATATTTTAATAGCATATCGTTGTTTCGTGAAACTCAGTATTACGTACTACACACGCTATCAAGGAAGGTTGCGATTGCATGTAATGCAAGGCAAGTCAAGGATGTGTGATGTGCAAGCTCCTTTTTGTGTTGCATACAACACAAGACATTAGTGAAATTAAAAAGAATATTTTTCATAAAATCTTGGGCTGTTACATTCTACCCCCCTTAAAATGAATTTCGCCCTCGAAATTCGTCAGGGTTATAAATGGTTTACTATTTGAAAGTTTCTTTAATAGAAACCCACATCCTAAAAAGGAATATCAAAACCAATCTTTAAAAACAAAAGTATGAAACGTAACGGTTACCCAAATAAACTAGTCACTGGGTTTCCACATAGGTGAAAATATGGATATGGAAGAAAAATCTAACCATCATGTTCTGATGGAGAGTGGTAGAGAACATGGCTATGGAAAATCCAGCAATCACAAAGCCATAAATTTGTGACGATCTAAGGTACCATCTGATTCTTCAGATATAAGATCACTAGGACAACATTTTTGGTTTTCAAGATCGTTTCCCTAATGTTACATAATTTGAATTAGAATAAATACTTACTTTATTTTGGTACAATCTCACTGTTGTTCATGCCTTTAACAATTTCCACTTCATCTCTTAAATAAATGAAGTTGAATTTGTTATTCGTGAAGTGTGAGCAGATCATGTGATAGAATGACGGGTCATTCCATCTGTCTCAAACAAAAGGTTAGCAAAAAAAAATTATATACATAAGTCGATCTATAGTGAGATTAATCATATATGGTTCCTAAAATGGACTTATACTTCATTTATCATACTGCTTAATATAATAAAACTAGTTTCTACTAAACAGGGACTTCCTGTAGGCCAGTGGTAGGCGATAAAGGCCAGTCGCACATCGGTTGTGGGTTCGATTCCCACAGCCTTGTCCGATGCGATGGGTTGTCGCCCGTCCTGCAGGTTGTCCTTTTTCTAAAACTATATTACTATAACATCCCATCAATAATATCGAAAAAAAACTTCTATCCTTAAACAATACTAACTAATTCCAACATAATCCATTCCAATCTTTAGGATACCCATAATACTGCAGTCCACTCTCATAACATAGTGAAAACGATTACCAGAGATTTAATACCATTGTTGATCCCCATAAGATATGTCTTGTTGGTCACATTGTAAACATTCAAAGTCCTTAATCATGTATTCTCTTGAATACCATTGTGAAAACATGAATGCAATTAAAAGTTAACACTTTCCACATACCAAAATCCTCAAAATTCTATATACTCAAACCATGATATCACTTAGTCCTTATATCAATCATGAGCTCATGAATACTATTAAACATTTCATTTTATCATTTTCCCTTCATTATGAGCATAATATCTCAATCACTTTGAATACCACATTAGACGAATACATAAATATTCCAATACTTTATGATCCAACAATATTTTGGAATCCCATTACATAAACACTTAATCATTCCACCACATCGTTATCATATTCAACATCGCCAATGGTGATCGCATGTGAGTTCCCTTTGTCCTTTGCCTTCAGTGGTTGCTCACGTTTATCATCACTAACCCTTGGATTAGGGCATTTATTAGCATAATGCCCCATTTCCTTGCACTTGAAGCATTGAAGTGTTGGTGGTACGTTCTCTACAGTGTTTGCTTTATTCACATCATTAGAATCCCTTTTTCCATTACTTTGACACTCAGCTGCTCGATGACCTTCTTTTCCACAATTAAAACATTTTCTATTCCCTTTAAGACAATCTCCACCATGCTTCTTTCCACACTTTGTGCATAAGGAAACATTCATATTTTTTTCACCATTATTCTGAGATTTCTCCTTGAACTCCATCTTTCGTTTCTTGTCAAAACCATGAGATAGATATGTAAAACCAACTTCTATTTCTACCTTGATAGCACAACGCACAATTTCTTCATAGCTACTAAAGTCTCTTATAGTTAATTCCCTTCAAAGACTTGGTTTTAAGCCACTGAAAAATCGATCAACTTTACTTTCAGGTTGGATGATAATGCCAGATGCATACCTTGCAAGTCTCGTAAAATTTTCTTCATATATACCAACAGATTCATCATCCTTTTGCTTTAGTTCAAGAAACTCCTTCTCCATATTTGTTCGAATAATATGAGGGAAGTACATATTGAAAAATAAGTTCTTGAACTCATCCCATTCCATTTACTGAATTTTATCTCTTTGCCTTGTATTCTTGATAAGATTCCACCATTGATCAGCTTCACCTTCCAAACGATATACTGCTAAGATGACTTTATCATGTTCAGAACATTGAAGAACTGAAAATATCTTTTCAGTGGTACTGATCCATTGTTCAACAACAAGTGGATCAGAAGACCCACTGAAAGAAGGTGGACGTTGCCTCATGAAGGACTCAATAGAATATTGTCCTCTTCTCTGCTCATTTGGAAGTCCAGAATGATTCATAGCTTGTGTAAGTATAGCAATAAGATTTTGCACTCCATCTCCCATAACATTTGTTTGTTCAGGAGGGCAATCATTGCATTGTCCATTGCATTGATCAACACGGTTCCTTCGGGTTCCAGCCATCGTCTAAAACCCAAAAAGAATAGTTTGCGAGGAAAAAATCATGCTAGGGAAAACAACATAATAAAGGGGGAGTACCTTCAATATCCAATATCTTAGGTTTAATTCTATGATCGTTAGAGTAGTACTATTACTATAACCTATACGTATACTTAACCTTAGGGACATCCCTAGACATACCGTAGAAATATCTCTAGGGATCTTACTAACGTTTTCGCATCCTAGTTTCCAAAGGTTGACTAAACCTTTCCTCTGATACAAATTGTAACGGTCTAGAATTACTTCTAGTGGACTACAATTGATACCTATCAGGGCACTCCAGGGGCGGCTACACCCCCTGGGCGGGACACACCACCATCCCCTGTGGCAGCCATTTCCTCATGAAGCCCTTGGGTGGAGAGCCATGCTTCGTCCAACGCTCACATGTGAGAGTTCCCAAGGATCAGATACATTTCTACCTCCTTTGCCTCTGATACCAACTGTTGAAACCCGAAACATGACGTACATGAACATTACATTACTTTTGCAGAATACTTAGTACATAACAAAAACACACAAACAAGGATCGTAATAGTTTAGTGTCTTTGGAAACTCGGAATAAAATCTTCTAATCGTGGTGAAAGATCTTCAACATATCCCATAAAGATCTCCCTTTTTTTTACCTAAAACCTTTCTTTATATCCTGGGGAAAAGAAAACATAAAAGGGTGAGCTCAAATGCCCAGTAAGGGTAAACAAAAGAAATATCAATCACATCGTATTCATAAGAACATAACATTTTGGAAATCATAACCTGCAAAAGAGAGCATAATTTCATAACATGGGATAAATAATGGTAGTGAAATGTAATCACAATAATCATAACATAAAACATGAAACTTTGTGGCATTCACACATAATCATAGAGAATCATTTCTTGTTAGTCAAGACTCATTGCCAAGACTATCTTAGTGGACAAAGTCCCTTTCTGAATCGAGTAACCCTCGTTTCAGTCCTCTTTCACTGAACCGGTATAACCTACCATTCCAGCCATGCCTATCTCATGCGATATAAAATCTTTACCCAATGCATTGTAGGGAGATATAGGTCCCACACATCTCATAATGATTCCATTCTTATGTGTGCCACAAAATCATAAATCATACATCATTGCATAACCCATGTAATAAAAATGTAATTCTAAAACAACATGACATCATAAAACAATTCATATAAGATAAAGGAATTCATAAAAATATTTCCATCACAACATAATCAAAGCAATGTAATAATAGGTATAAAAATAGAACCCTTTTATTATCTTAGATGGAAAATAATTTTGATAAAATACTTGAACTCCATTCTTGAGGAAAATATCCTTTCTTCTTTAAAAACATTTTTCCTTTCTTAAAATTTCATACAACTTTAAACTAAAAGAAGTTGATTAAAAATAAACTTGAAAACTTGTAAAGGAAGCTTCTTGGAAATAATGTTTTAAAAATCCATTCATGCCGTATAAGTTAAAAAAACATTCATCTCGTACTTTTGTCGAAAAAGTCAAAAAAGTACCTCGTATGAAAAACGACAAAAGATTCCTTTCATATCTTTTACTAAAAACTCACCTAAGGGTAAAATAGGACTTAAACAATTGTAGGTGAATGGAAATAATATTACATATTGAGGAAACATGGATGTGGATGATAAAATACACCCTAGTAAATATTAAAGTATAAACAATCTCGGATAAAAATGAGATTGTGATATTTCCCTTACCTTAGGTCCGATTTGCTTCGTAAGTGTCCGAACCTCCTGTATAATGATTTAAATAATGTCATTTACTTATTACAGGATCATATTCATTGTTATGATATCATATATGGTTCACTTATGACTTTATATTACCCGTTCTTTTGTAAATTCCATGTTAAAGAGCGTTTTGGGTAAAATTGTTTCATTTGTCGTCCGTGTTTTGACTTGTAATTATTCATATGAATACATAGATCATGATTACTTAATTCCAGAACATAAAACATGATTTATATATATATATTCAGGATATACATATATATAATAAATCATTAAATGGAAATAAATACACCGTTCATGGAGACGGTAGTCCGTACGTACGCATGAACGCTGTTTTCGTTTCCTTATTGAATTGAATGGATTTAAGTAGATGACATACATATAAATATATAAATAAATCCAGTATCATTATTATGTTATATATTTCAATAGTACATATTATATATACTTTATAATCATTCATGAATGATTAATCATTGAGAATGAATCTCATCGCGTCGTGGAGACGGTAGTCCGTACGTACGCACGAGCGATGATATCGTTCCCATGGTCGTGGAATTGTATTTGAGTATATATATATTATTTCAGTATCAATATTACATTATAATAATCATAAATAGTTACTCATTACACCATTATACCCATCCTTGTAAGGTGATGGTGGAAAATAGATCATTCCACGGCGTGGAGACGGTATTCCGTACGTACGCACGCGTGGTGATTTCATTTTTCCGTAGGATGGATAGAAGGTGAATTAGGGTTATTTCATATTTATAATAACATATCAGTATGTAAGTAATACTTATGTTATTACTTTATAATGAAACAACTAAATAAGAAGAAGTTGAAGAAGAAAGAAATTGAAAAGACCGGTAATGGATATTACCTCTTCTTTGGAACGCCTCTTTGAATCCTCCACTTAGGGAACTAATATTGGTCTTTGAAGAAGACCAGGACCTCTAGGATTATTCTAGGGAAGTGGAGAGGAAAAAATGTCAGGGGTTGGCCGAGATTGAGTGCTCAAATTGGTGTGAGGAAGAGAGGGAGGAGGTGCCCTTTTATAAGGGAGGAGAGGGGCACCTTAGGAATATCTCAAAATATTATTTTATATTAAAGTCAAAATCGGTTTATAATTGTTCCAAAGGGTCTTATTTCGAAGGTAAAGTGGGGATGGGTCGAAATCCTATCAACCAATAGGATTTAGACAAGTTTAGGTTATTATTTTAACCTTATCAATTAGATTTAACTCTAAGTTAAATAATTTAACTTTTACCGTGCCATTTTGTTTTCATACACTATATGGTTAATAAACTTACTATATCAAGCCAAACGAACCCCAAATTGTTTATTATTAATATATATATCCTTATCTAAGTCATGTGGCCGAACCTTAGATTTTTAGGAACAAAATAACAATTAATAATATAATATTTGATTTAAAAACTATTTTGTGTCAATTTTGACACTATTTGATATATGATTTTTGTGAAAGTCATAACAGAATTTTATGTTCTAACCAAGTTGATTAAATCAACACTAATATATCATAGTAACCTAGAAAATTAGTGGAATTCATAAAAATTCTCAAATTACATTCATTTGAGCATTTATAACATCAATTATGTTAATACTTCCTTAAAAGGGTAATTACTGCATCATCGTTGTGTCATAAATAAATTACTTTATTTAAAGTCTAAAAATTATATATAAAATATCATTATGTAGGAAATCTTTTTAGCTTTCTAATTAATATTTATAGTCGAATTTATCTTATGTATAACCCCATATTAAAAATGTTTTAGTTATTAAACATTGATTTTAACTATTTTAACTATTCATTAAATAAAATAATATTAAATGTCATAATCTAATCCAAGTGGACCTAAATGGTCATATTATATTAATAAGGTTGTTTTAGGTCGAATTACACTTATACAATAGAATTAGGACATGTGTTAGGGTAATAGTAATATCATATTTACCCTTAGTTACCCTATTTACTATTAATCGTGGTAAAAAAGTAAAAAGTTACTATTCACCAAAAATTATTTTCATCTCATTGAACCACATTTTAGTCCTTGATATTAACCGTGTCTGTCGTATTTTCGAAATTCCATTCACAGAAGCGGTAAAACTATGTTTTATGCAAAATTCAGTTTTTAACCTACCACTTAGTAGTTTCACTATTCATCAAAAATTGATGTTTTTCAGAACAATGCCAAAATTTCATCCTAAGCTATATTTCATATTCCGAATTCAAAAATGAAGTCTATTTTACCAAATTCATAACATAGAAGTTGAATTAATTAATTTTATAATTAAATCCCACTGTTGAAACAAATAGCGTATTTTTAAGAAACAATATCTATCAAAAGATTGACACTTGATTATGTCTGGTTTAAATGTGAAATTACATCCAATGACCAACATTGTATTAAATTTTAAAAATATATTCTAAATATACTTTAAAACCACTCAGATTAATGATTAATTATTTCGATTAAAAAAGTTTTTTTTAATTATAATTTAGTAATTTTCACTATTCATCAGAATATGAAAGTTATCCGAAAAGTACCAAAATTTCACCTTAGGCTAAATTCGATACTCTGAATCCAAAAATGAAGTCCATTTTGAGAGATAAAATTTCTAAAATTTAAAAAGTGGTTATTACTATTCATAACGGCTAGTTTTAATAATATTTTAATAGCATATCGTTGTTTCTTGAAACTCAGTATTACGTACTACACACGCTATCGAGGAAGGTTGCGATTGCGTGTAATGAAAGGCAAGTCAAGGATGCGTGATGTACAAGCTCCTTTTTGTGTTGCGTACAACACAAGACATTAGTGAAATTAAAAAGAATATTTTTCATAAAATCTTGTGCTGTTACATTTCATAAAATAATTTTATATAATAAAAACTAGAAATATGAAAAGTAGATGAGATAAAATGGTGAAAAATATCCATGCTTCAAGAGGAAAGCATGTATACCCAAATCATTGAAAAAAAATTGAGCGATTCTTTGTGATACACCATCATATTAAAACATTTGAGGAATAATCCATGATATAATAAATCATGTGATAAATAACAAAACCAAACAAAGAACCTCACATTGGACCCTAGGCTATGGTAAATGTGTACTAAACACTCCAGAGACTCGAGATGAAAAACGTAGGATACAGAAAATGTCATTTCATGTCATAGTCCATTAATATTTTAAATGTTACCTCCTATTGGTTCAAAAAACCGAATGTCTACCCATGTCTCTTTGATGACACTCCCAAGGTTTCCATTATTCCTTTTGTCAAAATACATTTCAAAACCATGTTCACAAATTTATAAAACACTATAAAATTAAATTCAATCTTCTTCGTTGTTTAAAAACCATATGTAAATAAAAAAAATCTATTTCAATAATTATTCCCTTTAAAATAATTTTCCATTCAAAGAAAGCTTTTGTAACCACATCTCAATTCCAATAAATGAACAAACAATAGGAATCTATCAATAATGATATCTAATTATTAAAATTAACTGAATACATAGGAAGACCAATCTCAAGATTTTATAATCTATGATTCCTTCGACAATGGTGATTTTAAATCACAACAACATAATTTCAAAGACTTGGAAGACCATGAAATGAGAGAGGTGCACTGCAAGAACCTAGAAAATCTATCATCAAGAAAATGATCTAAAGGGAGTAGAGATATAACAGATTACCAATGAGGTTCTATGGGTTGATATATAATGTTTCTATGCAGCTGAAATAATATTAACCTATGAAAGACTATTAAAAATTCATACCTTAAAAATTAAATTTCAAATAACACTGGTTCGTGTAGTGTAATCTCCAATGGACACATATTCATAAAAACATGTCCCCATTATATTAAAACCCAATTATCAGCCATTATCTATTGTAATCCTATGACATGAAATGTAAATATTTCATTCCCAATATCAGTTCACAACATTTGTCAGGAAATATTTACACATCATGTAACACCATTACACGATGTGGAAATTCCCATTAGAATACAAACATTCTATGTTTAAGGAAAAACAAAAATATCCTACAATAAGAATTCATATAAGAATGTAATAACCCCACTATGCCTTTGAAAATTTTATACCAAGACTCAATTAATTAAAATAAACTTGCATTCCTAAAATTTACGTCATTTTATTAGACAACATATCTCCATCCATAAGAAGCCCGCAAACATACATAAATATGGACGATAAATAAATAATAAACATAGGAATACCCCAAATGTAAAATTTAGTGTAAAAAATAGTCCTATAAATTATATAGAAACATTTGATAACGTTTTGGAGTCTCTCGATTACACCTTAAATGATTTTATTTTTATTTCTAAATAATTAATTATCATTGAATGAATTTTTATTCACTTGCGATTATATATGATCAATAAATTCCCTTAAATCATTATTTCAATATTTTATATTTAATTTTTAAAATAATGATATTAAATATATAAAAATATACATAAAAATTATAATATTTTAATATATTTTTTAATATCACATATCAAATTAATTAATACATCCGAGTAATATCTACGATTTTACATAAAAAACACAAGTCATCCACATATGTGGTAAGGATATGATATAAACTTGTGTTGTTTATTCGGGGTGATTCAACCTAAGAGGATATCACAATGATTATCCCTAATGGAATTTATCCTACATACTTTAACACCAATGTGTTACTATTATATATATATAATATATGATTACTGGATTATTTTAAATTTGGGGAGTTTTGGTCTGAAATTTTGAAATTTAAATGTTTTTATTAGCTGACATATTTTGAGCATAGTTATGTAAATTGATGTGTTTTTAAGAGTAAACATAACAGATAATGAAATTTATTAATAATCAGTTTTTTGATGGATGTGGAACATTTTTTAAAATATGTTGAGCTCCCCACGTAACCTTGTTACTTGGTTTTATGTGTGGTAACGAACATCATGGTTAGAAAATGGTTATTGAAAACCATGAAACTTAAACAATATGGGGTGTAGAGAAACACTAAGTGGCTTCTTTCTTAGTTGACATTATTTTATAAAACATACAGTGAAACCTAATGTAATTTGAAGAGTCATTTAAAATGTAAAATAACCTAAATTTTCTTCTTTATTTTTATTTTTTCTATCCCCGCCTCACCTCCCACTCATTTAGATTACTACGGCCCAATGAAGGAATCCCTATCCTCCTTTTCCGTTGTTCTTTTCCTCCTATTCCATGAGTTTCATGAAATATCTCTAGGTTTTTCTTCTCCACTATTCCTCTTTAATTCTCCCCACTCATCCTATTAATTTTTCTCTAGGTTTCCCCTTTTATAATGTTTTTAATCTTTAGGGAATGTGGTATTTCAGGGTTTTTTTATAACTTTTGATATGTGTTTTTATTTCACATGTAGGGAGGTTCTAAATCTCCTTGGAATTTTTGGTAGAAGGTGACATGTAGTCACTTAATTCTGAGGGTTTTAAGGAATATGTTTCAGTGTTATTCCTTTAGTTCTAAACTTATGAAGTTCTTATGGATTAAAAATTCCATTTTCATAAACTTTTATCCACTAATGAAGAATAAGATGGATTTTTAAATTGCGTTAATGAATATTTAAAATCGTATTAATGGATTTTTTTAAAAATTCCTTTATCATTTTCAAATTAAATATTTTCACATGATATGCATTTATAGAAAGGCCCTATGAGTATTTTAAAAATGGTTTTGGAAGAAAAATTTAGGGATTAGTCCCCAATATGCATTTTAAAGAAAACAATTATTGCTTTAAATGATTATTTTAGAAGAGGGTGTTGGTTTTAGTTATTTTATATAGGGAATTTGAAAAATATTATTTTTTATAAAAAAAGGATGTGGTGTTATGTGTTTGGTTTAATTTAAAATTCATGTTCATAAATTTAGAATAAAATTAAGTGGATTGTTATGATACCCTCAACGTTTCCTCTTATGTATGGTTATCCCATTAGGGGTTATATAATATTATTAAATGGAGAATGGGTATATTTTTGTTAGAGTGTTGGTGGTGAGTTGAGATTTATAACATAAGCTCACGATGAATATACTGATTTATTTTTACTATATTCTCACCTTCATGATTATATGGTGAAGAGAACCCATGTAACATTATGGGAAAAGTGAATTATGTTATAAGTGTTTAGATATAAAACAATTTCTATTGCCCCTCTTGTAGTGTTTAAATATACCCTGAGGGATTGACCGTGATAAGGCAAACATGGTTATTTAAATTTTCATAGGATGGATAGAGATGGAATATGAATGTTTTATAATTATTATAATGAATTATTCTATACATTATATTGATTTTATTACTTTATAATGAAACATCTAATGAGGAGGAAATATAAGAAGAAAGATGTTTGAATGAATCGGTATAGGCCATTACCTCTCATTCGACATGATTCCTCTAACTCTTTTATTAGTGCAATAGATCTGGTCATTAACGAAGAATAGAATCTCTCTAATGTAACTGGGTATGTTGATAATGTAAAATAATAGTTAATGGATGATAATTATGGAACAACGTGATGTTCAATGTTGAGGGAGAAGGTGCCTTTTTATAATTGAGGTGAGGGGAATTTTGGCAACTCCATTAACATTAATTTATAATAATCTCAAAATCCATCCAAAAACCTCCAAAATATCTTAATTTAAAATATGAGATGAGATACATTTTTAATCTCATCCACCAATACATTTTTGACATGTTTTCTATCAATTTGAACCTTAGTATTTTAATTATCATTTAGTTATTCGAATTAATTTTTAATTAGGGTAAAAATATTTGAAAAGTAAAAACCTATAATGTTTTTTTATTTGATTTAAAATATAACATAAATAAATAAATTAAAATATGAACTACCATATATTAATTATTATATATTTTTTAAAATATATTATGATTCATAAATAAATTAGGAAAATTTTATTTTGATAAATAATTAATAGTGTCACAATAAATTAGTTTTTAAAAATATTAGCATAAACATTTAAAATCCAACCAATTGATTTATTAAATTTTCAAGAGTTAAAGGTTATCTAGAAAATTAATTGGATATATTAAATATCCAATTGTATATTTATTATAATATTTAAAATATCATTTATTTTTTATATCAATTAATAAAATAATTAATACATAAAAGTTGTTTAATTTTTAAATATACTTATTTTTTGAATAAAATATAAAAAAAATTCAATGATGAAGATAAATCTAATATATTTTAAAAGAATATATGAATTATTATTTACCATTTGGAAAATAAGACAGTTAAAAAGTTTTATTTATTAAATCATGATGGTGACAACTTTACCATCACTTTAAAAAAATAACATAATTTCATAACCACTTGTATAAGGCTCCAAATTGTCAATAACTAGACACTTAGATTATTATGGTAATATATAATCGACCAATAAGATTTGTTCAGGTTTTTGATTCATTTAATGGTTATTATTATTCTAATAAAAACTATATTGTTTATTTTTCTATTAATTAAATAATTTCCACCTCATTAATATATAATCTATAAAGTTAATTGATTATTTTCTAAAATTTACAAATAAATTACCATTATAAAGAAATATAATTATTTCAAATTAGTATTTATAATCTAGTTTATCTTTTGAATAACTTTATATAATAAATCATTTAGTTATTTATATTTTTACAAAGTGATATATAACATTTCATTAAATAGAAAATAATAATTGTAATAATATCATCCATGTGGTTTCAAATGGATACCACTTAGACAAAAGTAGTATTTAGTTCTAAAAAAACTCATGAAATCTTATGAAGACAATTTCTTGGGTAATTGTATTATAGTATTCTTACCAGTAATTACCCTATTTACCCTTTCACGGTATTAATAAAAATTACTAAGGATACTATTCAAAATAGCCAAAAATAAAACAAATATATTTACATAATTTAGACCCACTGATTACAAATATTGAGTCCATTTCGTCAAAATTGAAAACACAGAATGTGCAGTAATTTATTTAAAATCAATCTCATTGTTGGAATGAATCAATATGTCTTTTAAGAGATAAAACATTGAAAAAGATTGTAATGTTTTTACATATGAATACAATGGAAAATTAATTATAGTGACATTTATTATATTAAAATATAAAAATATATAAAATTTATACCTTAAATCTTTTTAATATTGTAATTTAATAATAATAATTATTTTCATAAAAAAATTATTTCACCTAACATTTACTGTATTTTTACTATTCATCAAAACAGGAATGTTGTCAGGAAAATATGAGAAATTAATAAAAACTATATTTTTATATCCTGATTCAAAAGAAATTTTTTATATTGTCATATAGAACATATTAATGTGTAAAATTATTAATTTAAAACGGGTTCTACTTTAAAAGGCGGAGAAATTCCCTTCTAAAAAATATAGTGTTATATATATCAAATGGGGTTTATTCATACCCTATGAAAAAAATATTTATTTGACAAGTATGAATTAATTTTTATTATTTATATTAGATATATAAATCATTAATTTCAATAATTATTAGTAATTCAAAAAAAAATTAGAAATATAATATATATATTTTTCATAAATAATTCTAAGTGAATGACTTCACCATATATTATCATATGTTTGTTAAATTTATTCTTGCTAACCCAAGAGTTATATTAAAATGGTCATTTTATATTAAAGGAATCTGATGGTTCTTTTAAACTCCTGATGTAATGCAATGAAATATATAGAATAATTAAAATAATTTAGAGAAAATATTTCATAAGAATATCAGGGTGTGAAATTATGTTTGAGCTCTCAGCTTGCTATTAGTCAGCTTTATCCACTACTATGTATCACTTATGAAATTGTGAGACTTTTTATTATTTTACATCAATTTCAGGGAGAATGTCCATATGCATACATATATTTTGATTCCTCAAATAGAACCCCTAGAATCCACTTCAATTCATTCAGTAATACATTTTAAAAAACAATCATTAAAATAATACATGACGTTAAATTCAATAATGTAATCATCATAATAAATTTATTCAATAATATTTTACGGAAATAGTGGTAGTTTCATAGTATTGCGGTGTCTTGGTGTCTAGAGGTGTGCAGTTCTGGTGGAAAGACACTGGTGGTCTCATAGAATTTTCCAAAATATCACTTTTCTTGTAGTGTCTCAACTGGTAGAGTCTGGTTTGACAGTCTCTGGTTTGATGGTGTCTGGTTTGATAGTGAAATTGAATTTTCTAAAGCATTATGTGTTGGTAGTTTTACTTAGGAAGTGCCTAAAATAGTGGTATCATTAACACAACCAAATTTACAATCTGGGGGCATGTCATCCTGGTGGTGTCTCAGACTTATCATGATATCCATGCTAACGATGAGGTATGGTCAAATGTGAATCATGTTGGTGGTGTCGGTCTCAACAATGTCTCGTCTTTAATATGGACTAGTGGTGACTCATAATTAAACAATTTCACCACCCATCTAGAAATATGAAATACATATCGAAAATATGAAATTTAATAGTACTTTCTGAATCTAGATTTTTTTATCATAAAAATATGGAGTTCAAAATAGGTTTTACATATATAACCATCCATAACATTTTAATTAGATCATTCTTGGTTTCTATTTCCAATAATTTTATGCTGGTTGTATTGTGGTTTTTTTATTCATGCACCTTGATATTGTTTTATTAACCTCAATAATTGTTAAATAAATTGTTTATAGAAGTTTTATAGATTCATAGAGTCACATTGTTATTGCTGGGATGTTACAATAGTGGTTCGTAAGGATAAATTATATATTTATCCCTTTTTTGTTGTATCAATAAAAAAGATTCATTTTATTAATGTATATATTACGAATGTGGAATATAAATAAAAAATAATTTAAACATTAATAGTATATATTATCAAAATTCATGTTTTCATAATAATATGTAGACAAAATATTATTGCTTTAATCATGTTGTTGGTTAAACCAGCAATGACTAGAAAACACTACAAATTAATTGATGAGTCTTAATTCATTTGTTATAATTTGATAAAAATATTGTAATGATATTTTTTTGATTATATAAAAGCGATGAATAATAAAAAAATGGGGACTGATGGGCTGTTTAAATAAAAATAAAATAATTTTTTATTTCATTATAAGTAGAAACTTTTCCTCATTTGGATATATTATATGGTTTATGTTATATATAATAACTACTTGTTAAATCACAAAATTATAAACAGGGGACGTAATTTTTAGGGGGTCATATTGGTAATATAATTTGTATAAAATAGAATAATTTGTGAGATTTTTATGGAATATAGAGGGTGACCTTTTTAAGGAAAATTTCTATCTCATTTTAAAAAATATAAATTCATTAATGTTTAAGAAAAATAATTGTTCATTAAAATTGGTTCAAATAGAAATAATATATTATTGACGTTCATGTATTCACTCATCCACCAAATTTTGTGATATTTTTTATTGATATTTTATGATATTACAAATTCAGTTAACCATTTACAACAGTTTACCCTTTATATACAAAACCAATGTTTACATCTGAAACATATTTTTCCATAAAGTTAAATTTACTCAATTACATATTTTTCTAAATCATAATTCAAAAAAATAAATATATTTACTACATGAAATATATAAATGTGATAGATTTTTTTTTAAAATAAATATAGATAATGTATAAATAAATTTTTTTGGAAAAAAATAATTATAAGAATTGAATAATTTTATTCATATTTTTAACAAAATACACATCATTCCTTTATCATATATATATATATATATTAAATAAAATGAATATAAAAATAATTTAAATCACTATTTAATTGTTATATATTTAATTACTCAAATTCAAATACATAATATATAAAATATTAATAATAGAACTACTAATTAAATAAATTTATTCAATATAATTTATAAAAATTATAAGAGAATGAAAATAACATTAAAACATCAACATAATAGACCCATATAAAACACTAAAAATCTCTGAGAGAGATATAATAATAGTGGTGGTCTTAGGTGGTGATTTACTTGGCATGGATCTGTTTGTGATTTCTAATGTATTTATGTTCTATCAGATATTATCTCACTAATTTTTTACTTTTTGAACTTCACCTTGGTCTTATTCTAGGTAAATCCTTAGTTATTATACATCTTTTATGAAAATGAGCTTCGTAAATATCCCATTGTCCACTTAATGTCAAATATTATCCCATAAGTTATAAATTTTATAATGGAATTAATTATATGAACACTCACTATATCATTTAACATATTATAATTCTCACATATCACGACTACATTAATTGATCATCCAATAATATTTCAAATATACTTATTATAAAATAATTCATCACATTAATCACAATTAAAAAATGGTTATCTATAAACCTAATGACTACATATGATGAAAAGTAATATATTTCCCTAGATAACATATATACCCAAGAACCGTATAACATTCCCATTTTCTTTTTAAAACTCTATATATTTCATTACATAATTATCTGAAATCATTAATATTATCCCTTTTATAAAATTTCTACTATATATAAATTTTTTTGAATCCATTTTATAGCATTTATCAGTGATATAACCTTCATGGGAGATTGTATTGATAAATATTAAAAATTTCAATATTTTTACATTGTTTTCGTATTATTCAACTTATTATATTCAGGATTATTATTCATTTAGACTCTATTTAATAATTTTAATTTCATTTAATATTTTAATAGAATATTTTAATGAAGGAAATCATTGTTCATGTTATCTGGATATTTTATAGGATTTGTTTTATGCATGATTTCAATTTTTCAAAACAAATGAAAAAGATATTTAATTTTAATTTATCTATTATATATGTAAATAAAACATTTTCTAAAAACCATTTTATATTATAGAGGCAATTTTTAATGAAATATTTTTTCTTGGGTATTGTAGAAATAATTATGAAATTGTTTCATTTTGTACCCATTTGATAGATATCCTCATCAAGATACTTAGTTATGTTAGACATAAAAGAAGAAATGAGTCTTCTTATGTTCTATTTATCAAGAATGTCATATGGATATTTTTGGTAGAATTAAAAAATATGGATATTTCATTAGAAGGATATGGGTACTCATTTTAAGAAGTGTACATCATATAATATTTATATATATTCGAAATCAAAATATACTGAAAAGTCTATAAAGGTCATTCTTCAGGATTTTGTGTAGAAATTTGGGATAACCTAGGAGTATCATTTAACTTTAATATATATCATTTATAATTATATAAATTAATAATTTAATAGAATAAAAATTGTTAATATCTATATGGATATTTTATTGACTATCATTACAATCGGAAATAGTAGGGAATAAATCTATTATGAGACGTTGTTTGGTACAAGAAATCACTAACCAATTTTATTTAATTTAAAACATATTTATGAAATTTAAAACTAAAACAAAGGTTTTTATAAATTAATGTTAGTATCTGTTGTTGTTTTTACTATGACATTGATAGATGTTTCATGTAACCCCTTAGATTGGAGATCAAAAAATAAGGATAACACCCTGGTTTGTAGATATAATTAAAGTTAATAGTCTAATTGGAGATGTATAAAATTAATAGGATCTGCCACTTATCTATACATTAACTCATGACGTGTTTTACATTTCCATCTTATAAAAGTAAGGATGAATTATTTTTTTTATGTTCTACCAAGTATTATAGTTATCTAGAACCTTGATGTTTCCATTACTGAATAAATGGTGGATATTGTGATAATATGAGGAGGATCATGATAGAATATAAAATGATATTTATGATTGTATTATTATTGAATGTTATGATTCAAGAAAATAATTCTGTGAGAGGGAAAATATTATATTAATTTTAGAGATTAATCAGAGTTTATAATGCCCAGTGACATTTTGGATAAAATCCTATTAGTGGGAATGGTTATATTACATTAAAATTGAGTATATTGGTTTTATATTTGAGATTAATGTATTTTGGGTATAAAATCTAAAGGTGATATAATAAAAATTTCAGAGTTTAGTGAATTTTTGGAAAAACTATGTTACATGGAAATGTAGTTTAGTAAGATGATACTATTTAAGTTGTATGAAATGAGGATCAATTATCTAAGCTGTCCAATTACATAAAAAATGAATATTTTGAATTTATAATAATATAATGGAATCCTATTTTGATCCTAAATTCTCATGTACAGTCATGGTTGGACTATGATATTTTTATATAAATATTATCTTTTATCCAATATAAATAAATAGAATTGTATTTTGGATTATATAGATTGATATAGGATTATATATTAAACATATTTGATATTAGTTTTTCAAAAATATCTCCCTCACATTATAAAGATATTTCATTCTATAATATGGATCTTATAATATTATATTATTGGGAATTGGTATTAAATTTTTAAATTTTTAAGGATATTTAAAATTTTCATGTTTTAACTTATATGATTATAAAAATCGACATCGAATCTAGGATTTCATGGAAGCATATTTTTTCTCTCAGAATTGGTGGAATATATTCCATATTTATTGGGTTATTATTTCTTATGTTATGAGTGCTTTTACATTCTACTACATGGTTGAAATATATTTTATTATTTAATTGGGTAAAATTTTTATGATAAAATTAATTATTTATATATTTATGGAAGATAAAATTTAGGATTTATATAGAAACAATTTGATTTGTTTTAAATGGTGTATTTTATTATAATATAGTATTTATAACTAAAATTATATAAAATTTATTATTTGAAATTTAAGTAAATTTTTTATTTTTTTTAATTAAAATTTTAAATTAGAAATTAATGGAATTTTGGTATGAGAAATGACTAAGATGTTTTTGAAAACTAATGGAAGCATGAAGTAATGATTATAAAAATAAAAAATTGATTTATTAAGAAGTTCAATTGGATATAATATATAAGGGGGAGTATGGATATTTAGTTATCACTTGGATTATGATCCATGGTAGGTAAATATTATGATTTTTTGTAGATATTTATTAATATACAGATTTATATTTCTCATGAATTTGGTTACTAGACTGACAAATGAAATTTTTTGATTATTATTGAACCAGTTAGGGTACCACCATTTTTTGGAATACTCTGGTGTGAGTTATTTTGGATGGATTGGAATACATTAATTCAATTTGTCTAATGGTGTTTAATTTTTTAAGGGAACTGATTGGGTATTTGGGAATAGTTCATACATGGAAATTCATATAAGTGATTCAATGACATTTTATTGAGTATTTAGTTACCCAACCCTACTAACACATGTTTGTGTGGATGTAGATTTAAATTAGTATGTTAGATAAAAGGATAACACTAATTTTTTCCTCAGTAATAAATTATAGTATCTACAGAGTAGAGACATGTGGCAGTGATGCTAGGTTCACTTTAATAAGTTAACCATAAAAAAATGGGTAGACTAGTGTTAATAATATTTTATGTTTAATAAAAGAAATAAATATATAATGTAATAAAATTATGTCTTAAATTAATCTTATGAAACCAGAAAATAAGATGAACAACATATTTAATGAGGGTTGTCCCTATTTAGGGATACTGCATCCCATGTGTGTGCTAGTTGTTACTCGACATCAGTATGAATAATATTTTATTATAAAAAAACTGAGTTAATCATAATGGATTTATACCCTAAATATTCTATCGCCAAAAAGTTCTACAATAGCCAACATATTACCAAAAAAGAGAAATTTTAAAACTTCTTAAAAATGGATTAATAATAAAAATTATTTTTATCTTTGGATTTGTTAACTTTGATCTTCTTGTTACGATTCATAAAAATTTCCCCATTTGGGGTCTAAAAAAACAATCACACACACATATAAATTATGCAACATTTATGATTCTAATGAAACATCTAAATAACACCAAGACATTATTTAAATTGATATAATGTCATCTCATTTATTCATTATCTATGATCGCACATGGGGTACCACACATTTTATGTGTGGAAAAACATTCCATTCTCTGTCTCTTAATGTGATATAAATTTATACCCCTATTCACAATTTTAATTTAAAATGAACTATTAATTTCCAAAAAAACAGTACACATGATTGTAAGTATGAAACTGAAAACTCCAATTTTGGGATCACAGTTAATAACCACTTATTTAACTCCTATATCAATTTCCAAATTAACGGCTTTCTATAAGTACCATCACATAACCTCTCCATATTCCCTTGACCTTTTTCCATTTCAAATTTACGGTATAACTACATCTTGTCAAACCATTCTATATTGTGATTGGATCCAAGGTGTTGAAATCCTCTAAGAAGACTCCATAAAATGAAAAATCCATCCATATTTCCAAAACATTTCCAATTTTTGTATGTGAAACATGATAATTAAGATGGTTTCTTGTATTTATTAGTTAATATATAGAATCCCATTTTAGTCATCTAAGTATAAAATTATATCTTCCCCTCTGCTATTTTTGGGCCTCCCTATATCTTACCTAATTTAATTATACTAAAAATTCCATGTACCATGATATAGTGATAATCATTTAATAATTTTTTCATCAATCACACCATCAATGTGCTCCTGGGCCTTACTCCAACAAGTGAACTATTCTTATATCAAAATGACATCCTCTCTATTTATATCTAATAAAAACCCTCTACCATATCATAATTATGTAATAAAATTTTATTAAATATTTTATTATCCTATAATATCTTCCAAAATGTCGAAAACATTTTCATACTATTCATTTTCTAGTTTACTATGAAATTGGTAATACTAAAACAGTTATGGGGGAGTTTTTTAGGGCAAAAAAACTTCAAATCAATTCAAAATGACTTCATTATTGCACAATCTCTTCCAACCCTAAATTAATCTTCAGTAGTCACATTATACCCCAAAATATATCCACCCATATGGTTTGAACCTTATAACAAGTATTGATAATGAAAACCACATCATCACTATAAGCCTAACACTATCCAACATTAAAATTGATGTAAATACTACTCCTGTTTTCGTTTTAAATATTTTCTCATTTGTACACCACTAACTTAAATAAAATCTATTTATTTAAATTTAATAAAATAAAGTAAGAGAAATTCATTACAAAATATCATTTTATCCCAGTTACTAAAAATAAATGTAAAGGTTACTCATATAAATATCATATCACTAATCTCAATGTAATGACTCATGAATTAGTTATTTGTATCTCTGTAAGACTGATTTGTGTGGAATATTTGGGAGAATAATTTTAACATCAATTTTTTCTATAAAATTCTACACATGATACCATATCTGTAAAAAATGATGTACAATTATAAGGATGATTCCAATACTTATCTAAACCAATGGATAAAAACGATTCTTGAACAATAATGTTTCTTACTCTCTATATTATATCCAAAAATTTATATAAAATAAATCATTATGAGATGTTGAGTAATGAATTGAAACCTTAACTATGTAATTCTTAAGAATTTGAAAAACACATATTCACTTACATAACATCAAATATTTTTTTGTGGGAGAGGTTTAATAATAATATTATAAAGATTATCATTATAAAGAAAAAAAAGCTATAGTTTCAAAGTACCCTCATCCATATCATTCTCTAATAAATGATATTTTATGTTAATAAATATTTATCCTAAATGCTAAACTATATTATTTTCCAAATATATCATGATTTTGTTATCACAGAGTGGATACTTATTTTAAGGATACTTGTATTTGAGTTGTGTCTTTATCCACATCATCTTTGGAGGTACTTTTGAGTTTTTAATACACAAAACCACAAATTAACTCAAACTAATAGAATAATTATTCTTGTTATAAGATCCCCCACATATTAAAATGATGAAAAAATATCTAATTGATGTGATATTATAGTCATCAATATGACCATCACCTTTACCTTATATAAAACATAACAATTTCATCTCTAATTTCTTCCCATATAAAATGAAAAAAATTGGTGGTACACATATAACAACAGAGTATCCTATTACAAACTATCATGTGAGACTTCTTAAAATTATATTGGAACATAAAAATATGCTTATAGAAAAAATTATGTGTGTCTTGGAGGCATTTATATACAAGTAAATTATAATATAAATACAGAATTGTTTCTTAGTCACAACCTATCCTTTAGCATCATTAATTAAATTTATTCCTATTTAACTTTTTTAATACTACTATCAATTAATCCATCCATAATTTCATTAAAATATCATGAGAAAAAATTTATTGTCAATAAATATAAATGATTATATCACCAAGATAAACAATAACAATGAATTATGTAGGGTTAGTCCTCCACACATATATATTATCATTGTCATTACACTTTCAAAATATCATGATATTCACGTACTCATAATTGTTGATGTACCCGGATCATGAGGATAATTTCTTCCTACAAACATACCTCTTTATTATACATTCCTTATTACATTGTTTAAAAGAATAGGAGCCTCTAGTAGCTCAATATACAATACATTATTTAAATAACCATTTATGAACACTAATTTCACATCGAATTGATGATTTTTTAACTCATTTATATTACAATGGAATGATAGATTCTGATAGTGTCATGTCAATATAATAAGAGATATATTGCATCAATTGATATTCCAAAAATTTTGGAATACACATTACAAAAAAATAAATATTTATTTCCTACAACCAATACAATTTATTTTAATTTATTTCCAAAAATCTATTTTGTCAAAAATTATATGCTACTCTTATGTTATGATTATAAACTCCCATATCTCAATCTTTTAAATATTATTCAATAAATTATTTATAAATTACGTTTATTCCTGATAAAATTAAGCAGCATCAATAGTCTATGGTTCAACCTTTGAATGTATTCTATAATTACTGGTGGTATCTAAATTGTATTCTACTAGTTCTAGAATTAAATATTTTTATAAGAATTATCTAGACAGGTAGGGAAGGGTGGGGCCTATTATATCACCTCGATGCATATCTGTGTCTCCTGAGAAAAACTAGTTTGTGAAAACCTTTTGAGTTAGTTTACATAACTTAATTAAATGGGTTTCTACCCATATAATTAAACCATCTTTATGGTAAGATGGATCATGTGAAAGATACATGATGCACAAATAATAAGAATTATCTTTATTCATAATTCAATTGTAACTTTCTATGAGGTTTTTAATATGGAAAAATCAATGGATGAATTTTCATTCAAGGTATATTGGTGGCAGGTTTCATCCAATTATTGACCAAGTCATATTGATTATGTATAATTGATTATGATTCAATTATAATGGTTTCATGATTCCACTATATGTAACTCTTACTGATCATTTGAGGTAACAACATTTATTTATTGTCCATCCGTAGTTTATGAAGAGGATATCATTTATTGAGTTTCAAGGATGTACATTATTAGATTTTGTTATGTATTATATTCTATTTTATTCTCTCAATGTAAAATGGGTTCCATGTTTGAATCTAGTTTTTCAAGACAACTAAACTGAATGTCCCATCAAGATTTGATTCAGTATAATAATTCCAACGTAATAAAATAATGCACATACAATAGGTTTATAGGGTTAAGACATTAAATGGGTCATGTAGAGTGGCATGAATGGAGATCAGTTCTACTTATGGACCACGAATCTATGAGTTTGGTTTACAGAAATAGTGTTATATGTTTCGAGTTTGGTTTTCAGACTAGGAAATCCTGTGTTGGTGTGTAAACTAATGCATTAATACAACCAGACACTGAATTCTACTTTTGGACTAAGTATATGAAAACACCAGTTGGAGGGAAAACAATTTTAAATATATCATATAAGATTTGGGTGTGTTCGCATGTCCTTATTGAGTTATATCACCAGGTATACTCTATTGACTATGGTATATCTTGTCTTACTTCATGATGCCACCAAAATGACAACAAACAAGGATTTCATCGCGTGATCACGAGGATGATCCACCGGGAGAGGAGACATATGTAAAATGATTTCTACTTGAGATAACACCTCTAGGTAATTCACCAAGTATACCACCACCTGTAGAGAATAGCATGGTACCTATATTACTATCAGATGAGGATCGCGGGTTGAGCATGCCTCATATGTTTAAGCTTTAGAGACCCCTTACATTTCGAGATGAGTGTGACACATATGAAGATAAGGAATTGAATGAGACACTGATATGAGTTTTTCTATCTAGTAATGAAACCAACTGATCTAATCATATGGTGGACCTGATAGTGAGCATACTACATAGCTTATTAGGGTGGTGGTTGGTTTTCGATACCTGATCATGTGATGAGGTGAATTTTTCAGGGATACCGTTCGAGAACCCCAACACGGATGAGTTCTCACCATATAAGCTATGGGTTGTGTGTGTCAATGAGATTCTACATCTCTAGAAGGATGAAGTGTTAGTATATGAGTATTAATAATGGTTTACCCACCTTTCTCGATACTATATGGATGTGATACATGACCAATACATCAAGGTTCAGTCCTTTGAGCATGGTCTACATTGGGAAATATCAACCAACATTAGTCCTTAGTGAAAACCTACCTATTCTAGGGTGATAGAGAATAACATTGATGTAATTATTCCCACTTTTGAATAGATACATCAAGGGATATTCCAGAATGGGAAAGTAGGAGAAGACAAATTTATAAGTTGGTGGACATGGATGACGAGATGGGAGAGTATCTGGAGATGGTATATATTTCGTCATGTTAGCAACACCACCCCCAGCTATACTACATCAGGATTAGGGAGCTGGAGGACATGGGAAGGGATATATGCATGTGGTCAAGGAATAGAAACAAAGGTATCTATGAATGATTTGGGGTATGATCTATGTTTATTATTATATAGCTGAAGTATTGATAAACACATGCACTAGTAATTCTTTTTTTACCATGAATACTGTTTGAGACTCTGAGATTTTGGTATAACCTTTTACTCAAAACTTACATTTAGAGAAGCCTGATAGAGGGGATTCGACGTATCACACACTGGTGATGAAAGTGTGGCATTACTCTTGGAGGTGTGAGTTTCTGTTTGGATCTCTTTGTAGAGAGATTGAGGCCTCATGATGTCAATTTTGATTCATAATGTTTATGTTCAATTGATGCTCATGTTGACTATTTTAGGCGATTAATGTAGTGTTTCTATTGTGGTGGAATGAGGTTTTTATTGTTGGTGAAAAGTGAAACAAAGAAATTAGCTACCCTGAACCACCATGCAATGAGTCCATCAAAGGTTGAGATAGATGATTTGGCTATAGTTCCTCAAGGATTATTTATTTCATACTCTCTATAATTCTCATAAGGGGGATGTGGTGGATGATTATCTCAATAAGAGATATCGTATATAATTACTGAATAGGGAATGAAATCAATTGGACTCAATGTAGTTATACAGTACAGCTGGAGAAAGAAAATCTTACCTCATGTTGATGTTTTTTTCTAGAATTAGCGTACCATTTAAGTACTAGAGGGAATTCTATGAGTTTTCATGTTATTGTTTTTGGCCAGAGATGGGTGTATTCTTAATGGTTATCAATTTCATGAGTTTTCATTATGTGCCATCAAATAGATCTCTAAAGAGAGAACAAAGGATCAGAATTATTAGATTCCTTCTCATTACCCTCATCCATTTGGGTAGCCATGGATTGGCATTGGGGTATGTAAATCACAAAGGTGGGGAGATTCTAATGATTTGGATATTCCCATTTTTTTAATTTTTTTTGGGAAAATTACAAAACCACGCTCTAACATGGTATATAATTCAAAGGAAAGTGTTCCTCGAAAATTGTGTAGAAAAATATTAGGTTTTTAGCGGAACGCAAATTTGGTTTTTCTGAAGAAAGAGGAATAACTCTTAAATGGGTTCCCGTATAAAATATTTGAGGGAACCATTATGTTCAGAGACGTGGATTTACCATAGCTGAGTCCTAACATCGACCGACACAAGAAGGTTGTAGAATATAGATTTTGGGCATAACTATAAAAAATTTTAATAAATAATATTTTTTACGAAGTGATTTTATCATTTAAATTAATTTTTATGATGAAATTCTGGGGTTAGCCATATATCCCTAGGAATGTTGTAGAATATATAGAGAGATATTGGAGAAATAATCCTCTCATGTCGATGATGATGGATTGGAGATCAGAATGTGGATTATCGCATCTATATAATTAGTTGATATTATCAAAAAAGGTGATGAAACTATTCCTCACCAATTACTGATCCATACATGAGGTAGTGTGTTTGATATCTTTGTAATTTCTTTTACCCTTATTATGTTCAATCACAAATGTGGACCAACCAATGAATGGGTTGATCCACATTTCAATTTTTTGTGGGTAGGTTAAATTGTAGCGATTGATGGGTGATACATAATTTAGATTATCCTTATTCATTATTTTTCTAACAAGTATGAATCGATGCAGAAATTAAAAAATTCCAATATCAAATCTTTGGGTGTTCATGTTAATTTATTCTCTCACCTCAATATCTCACATTCTTTATGTGTTCTTCATAATCTCCCTGCACATTTAATCCCTTATGAAAATGATCCACCATTATGCCCCTGACCCATGTCACAACTATCTGAGATCAAAGGCTTCGACCCCATGAAGGCATAAGTGTGGTGAGATGTGGGAATGGTATGATTTAGACGGGGTATCACCTTATAGAGGGCCCGATGGTGGCCGATAGTGTAAGCTATAACAGGTTTAGGTGAGGCAGAGTGGTTCCATAGAAGATATAAAGCTGGTAGAGTGAGGTCTCTGTTAGAGAGGATGACAAAGGCGGATCACAGAAAAGGGCCACATCAGGGCCAAAATGGATAGCGGGTATGGGATGAAATATGAGGCCATAATGAGGACATGCGTCTATGATAGTAGGTCGCAACATTAACCACATACACGGTCGTGAGACAAGACACATCTTGGTGCCACATCGGAGGAACCTGTGGCTGTGAGGCTGTGTGGCAGGTGGTGCGGTGGGCCAACAACGTGGAAAACAGAACGACACTATGCCCGCACAGTAGGCACATTGTCGGGGTGGACTGAATATGTCATAGAGAACCAGCCTGCAGCATGGGCCGGAGTTGGGGTCAGGCTATTGTCTAGCTGTCCAAATGGGCCGGAATGGTTTGGGTTAGACTGAGTCTTGTCATGTCAACATAATAGGGTTGGGTCGGATGGCGTATCTGGCTAGGTTTGGAAAGTCAAATTAGACCTATAGTGACCCTCACTTTTCAAAAATTAACATTATGTAACTTTTGTGGAATAATTAGACATTATAAAAACATATTTCCAAAGACTGCAACTGGTATTGTGCCTTTTGAAATATGAAAACATAAACAAAAATATATATGTGAGCTACATTCTCTCTCACTATGATCTTCTTGACTATAACCATTATTATAAACATCAAACATAATATATATCTCACAACCTGGGTAAGGAATCATAGAAATCAGTGAGATAAGAAGTTTTGTAAGCGTAAACAAGGGATACATGTAAGTATAAAAATGATAACAAGGGTTTCATTATGTGGTCATGAAAATAGAAGATCATATCCTAGATATCGAAGATCACATACATGAATCATGGAATAATGATTAGATATTCATAAGACATGTATAAAAATGAAGTAAAGGACATAATCGATGAAATAATAACAGAAACGTAATACATAGAATTGTGGAAAACAAATATTCATATAATTATTTCCTTGGTATCCAAGTTATCACTTCCTATACCATCATAGTAGTATGGGTTCACTCCCCATACCATCATATTAGTCATGTTTTAATCGTATGTCCATCATTGTTGCATGAGTTCACTCTTCATACCATATAAGTGGCCATGGTTAACCCACATAGCTATCATAGTTGTAAAGGCCCACTCTCAAGACCGCCATAGTTTATCTAATGTAGTAGAAAACATTACCCAATTCATTAGAGGAATATATAGGTTCCACATTTCGCATAATGAATTTATACATACATGTTCAATAATCATTAACATATTATAATTCATCAAATAAAATGGGAATCATAAACATGTAAGCATATCATAACCTATGTAAAGATACAAGGCCCATAATCATTTCATTATAAGCATAACCAATGAAAAGTAGTGGGATTTAAAAAAATATATCATGTAAAATAGAAATTTAATTCATATACATCATGCTACATAAACATAATCCATTCATAGAAAAGAATATGAGTTAGAACATGGAATAATTTCTCCATAAAGGAATGAGTAAAACCATTGGATATTATCTTATATGTGAAATTTTTTTGATATATCCTTTAAATCATTTCTTGATAAAAATATATTTTTATCTTTGAAAACTGATTTTTAAAACATAAAACATTTTGAAAACATCTTTCTTTGAAAATAGCTTTGATAACAGAAAACTAAATCATTAAGAACAATAAAAAATTAAAGTAATTTTTCCTTGAAAAATATCTTCAAGGATATTATGAAATCAATTTTTTAATCATTATTGAAATAATGGTTTTTGAATACAAAAAAATTCTAACTAAAGAGAGAGACAGTCCAATTTTATATATAAAACATTTTCATAACTTACAATGAGTGGGAAAATGGAACTGAAAATTGATGATATCATAAATAAACATAGGGGAAGGAAACTCATGAATATTTTTGAGAGATTGATAAATGTATTTCATCAGGGGAAGCATAATTAAAAGAAATATCAAAAAGATATTTGATTATCTCAATAAACTATTATAACGTGGTAAATTAAGATTATACTCTCCTTGAAATAAAAATAAATTACATGAAGCTTAATATATCATAAAAGAATTATATTAGTGATATAAAATGTTAAATGGAAGTATATACACCTCAAAAAATTATTATAGGTGCATAACAAAACACGAGTCTCAAATAAGATAATCTGAGACAAAACAGTTTTATAGACTTTGTATATTTTTAAAGTTAAACCACATGGAAGAATAATAATAAAATGGATATGTGAATACCAATAATTTTAATTATATTTTAAATATAATTAATTAATTTTCTATAAAAACACCACAAAAATGGATAGTGTGGTAAACATAACATGAATCTCACAGAAATTAAATGTGAGATGAAATTCCCTTAATTTCTATCTTGACTCTCTCTGAACACATAAAAGCTTCCAATATAACTAATATACTTTTATTATAAATATATTACATAAAAAAATTCTCATACATGATAACATATATGGTTTTATTATTACCTTATTTTATCTTCTAGTTAATGAACCTATGTTAATGATTCAGATCAGGTAATATTCGATTTGTTCTTCACTTGTGTCTCAATTGTTTCTATCGTTGGACCTTATAATTATACCATGATTCCAGAATGTATATGATTCTATAAATATAATATATATCCAGTATATAAATATTATAAAAATATACTATATAATTTTTTACTACATGGAATACACCATTTATGGAGATGGTAAGCCATATGTACGCATGAACATTGTTTCTGTTTTTATTGTTCTATTGATAGAAAGTATATTAATGGAAGATATATAAATGTAGAAATGTATATGTATATATATATATAAATATTTAATTATCATGAATATATCATAAATATCTAATATTTTCATTAAACACATCCTTAATAAATTCTATGTGGTGTGTGAACGAATCACATATCATTGAGGGGCAGTAGTCCACACTTCCTCAAATTAAATTATCATATTAACACCAATGGAAAGTAAATGGATGTTTGTTGTAAAAGAAAAAAAAATCATTAATACATAGTAAATTTAATAAAATAAATTTATACATATAGTTTCTATCATAATGTACACCATGATTCATGGTAAATGAACAATTAAAACTCATCATTTCGGTAGGCATTAGTTCGTTGTACATAGAACCAAAATGTTCAACATCAATTAGATGGATGTGTGTGTAATTTTAGGTCTATAAATTTGAATTAAGACCTCATATTATATAAACGATTATACTGTTTTCATTATATAAATGAATAAATATATTATATTGGGTGAAAAAGGTAAATAAATGAAATCTGGTTGAGAGAATACATTACCTCTTAATTGGGTAACATCTTTTCGTTTATGACAAAAGGATTCCATGAGAGGATTTCTTTTCAAATTTTGGATTTAAGGTATAAGGAAGGAATTTCAAGACGATATTTTGGTAGATCTTATCCAAAATAAAATGATTTGAGTGATGTGAATAATGGGTAGACGTGGTGGCCTTTTATAGGGTAGGAAAATAAGTCACATGGAATTTTTTTTAAATGAGTTCGGTGTGCACATGTTAATACATAAAAAAGAAATTTAGAAAAAAAACTCAATAATTGATGATTTATGGAATGAATTTGGACATATAAAGTGTTTTGGAGATTTATCTATGTCATTTTGTGTCATATATTTAAGGTTATGTGCATTATTAACCTAATTTTTCACGTAGCTGATGTGATTATTTTTAATCACCATCACTATTATTTTCTTTCCAAAAAAAAGTTGATCACATATGAAATTATATATTTTTATAATTTCACATATCTAATAATTTTTTTTAATTTCTAACCACATCATTCGAAAAGATTAATTTAAAATTAATCCCACTATTGGGAGTACACTCTGGGTTTTTGTATTAAAAATGAACACTTGTTTTTCTAGTATTTATCCCCTATTTAAATGTGTAAATTGTTGTTATGAAAAAAATTGGTTACTTGATAAATATTTTATATTATTAATTTTTTAAATAAAAGTATAATATATTTTAACCTTATAAATAAATTAAATTAGGAATATAGTTTTGAATTAAAAACCGTATTTTTTCACTATACATCCAGAAATATTGCTTCCTCGAAAAATCCCAAAATTTCACCCTAAGATATTTTCGAAATTATAAATTCAAAAAATTGGTTAATTTTATAAAATATTATTTCTATATTTTTCTGAAATATTTTTTGTTATATACACATTAAAAATATTTTTTTAGATAATGAATGACATTACCAACAACCTTATATTTTATTATCAAAATGATTCATTTTTTTAAAAAAGTATAAAAAACATGGGAATTCGTTAATATTATTCAATTAAATAATTTTAGTCGATATGTTATATTTATCATATTTATATTAAAAAATAGTAAAAAGTGAGGTTTTGTATAAACGCAGTGTTGCGTCTATCATACACCAAGTTAGTGTTGTGTGTATCATATGAAAACTCATTATTGTGTGTATCATATGCAAACTATATTTTGTGTGTTATTCATGAAAATATTTTTTATTGTCAAAGGAATGTTTTATTTGGTTAATTGAAATATTAAAATATTAATTTATTTAAAAAAATGTTCATAAAAACTGAGGGTGTTACATTACCCAAATCGAACCCATGTTTGACCTTTTTACGAAAATAGCCATAAAATTTAAAATGTGTATCTACTAGATGATCTATTATCTGCATTAAGACCCTACCAATGAACAATCCATTTTAGTAACTCAATGTGAGTTTTTGTGGTAATTTTTATCTAACCTAATGGATCGAGGTGTCGGTTCCCCTAGAAGGATCATATAAAGAGCGTAAGCTTGTGGAAGGTTGGGCCCTAAAAGTAATGTGTCATTGAAGTTGTTTGACCTTGATGGTGTGGGAACATGAAGCTCTGTGAATTACATCAAGACTTTGTGTCTTACAGAGACTGTGTGAATTTATAATACTGTGTGTATTAATGAGGCTATAAGACTCATAGTGATGGTGTACCTAATTGGATTGTGTATATCATGTCTCTGTTAGAATATATGATATAGATGTATACCTGGGTGAGGTGACTGAACTATTTTTATATGGTATAAATCATGTTTTTATCTGTGGTATACTTAATTTATTTTTTGATATACTTATTTATTTCATTGTGGAATACATCTTTTATTTCTGTCTGGTATACATCATGTATTTCTGGGATGTATAATTTATGGTGTTCCTTAGTGGTGTTCATTGAGGTGTTCCTTGACAATGTTCCATAGTGGTGTTCCTTTGTGGTATCCCTTTGGTGTGTTCCGTAGTGGTGATTCTTTAGGGTGTTCCATAGTGGTGTTTTCTTGGTGTTTTTTGTGGAGTTTCCTTAGTGGTTTTTTTATTTGGGTTCTATCATGGGGTTCTCTAATGGTGTTCCATCATGGTGTTCCTTAGTGGTGTTTCTTAGTTGTGTTTAATCATCGGGTTCTTTAGTGATGTTCCTTCATGGAGTTCCATTGTGGTGCTTCCTTATTGGTGTTCTTTAGTGGTGTTACTTCTTAGTGTTCCTTAGTGGTGTTCTTTCATGGTGTTCCTTAGTGGTGTTCTGTTATGATTTCCCTTAGTGGTGTCCATTAATGGTGTTTCTTCATGGTGTTCCATAGCAGTGTTCCTTCATGTTGTTCCTTCAAGATGTTCCTTTGTATTTTTCCTTCTTGGTGTTCTTTTATTGTGTCCATTAGTTTTCATCCTTTCTGGTCATTCTTCATGGTATTCCTTTGTAATTTCAAATGTAGTATATTTTCAATTTCAGTTATGGGATTTCCTACTGAGTATTGTTTTACTCACCTCTCCTTGGGATTTTCTCATAGGTGTTGTGTCATGGGAAGATGATTGATACTTGATTGATTCATAGGTGGACTAGGACAAGGTGATTTTTAGTGAGACCATGTAGTTGAGGTGTACTCCAACAGCTTCAGACATCTTTCTAGTACCCTTCCATTCATATAGGGTTTTCTTGTGGATGTGTTTTAGTATTATTTTCACTATCATTTATAGGATATTTCTTTTGGTTGGGATTGTATTCTTACCCTATTTACATTCCAGTTTTCTACTATTGTTATATTTTGATAGTATGTTAGTGGTATACATAATATATTACGTAGTGTATTTATACTTAATCTTTTTTTAGCTTAGATATGTGTTTCTATGTACAAATACTTAAGAAAATGCCTCCTATTTGTGGGATATGACTACTAGGTGTTAGTCACTAGCCCCTGACCAATTAGAGTTGGGATTGGGGTATTCACACCCCAACCGCACTAGGATGGGTCATGAAATTAACATTCCATTTATCATTCAATTTCTTACGATCAATTCCATCTAACACTCTCCATTTTTATTTATACTTTTCATCCACATCGATATCTTCAGTATTCACCAATGTTCTCTAATATGGAAACCAATTTATGTGTTATTAGATATGTAATTTCTAATTAAAATTTTCTCTAATTAAAATGATTTTTTATAAACCATTTTTATGTTGTGTATTTTCAAAAAAGGTATTTTCAAATATCAAACCATTTATTTCTGAACACAAGATGAAATTTTGAGTATAAATTTAATTTATTTTCGAGGGAATGTAACCCCATGAAATTTTTAAATAATAAGATTGTATTTTATAGTAAATGAAATATGAATTATAAATATTAAATGTCACATGAAATATATTTCATAAAATTTATTCTCTTAAATAGCATGTTGAATACACAACCCCGAGTGTAAATGATCATTAATATAGTATACTGTAATATCGTAGCCATTAAAATTGAATGTATATATATTACAAACTAAATTATGAAGGGTATATGGTTTATATATATATATAAAATAAATTAAATGGATATAATTTTCTTAGATATAAAATAATAATTATTTCAATTAATTTGAAATTGTTTTTTGAAAATTTATTTTTTAATGAAAAAGATTATTTCTGATTGTGTTAAATTATTTTAAATTTATTTTTTTCACTTTCAGAGAAATATATTTTAAAACACATATATATCTTTGAAATAATCATTTAAAAATTATCAAAAAATCAATTTTTTGGATAATTTTCATAAAATATCAATTTTTTATGAATAATGAAAAAAATTGTATTTTATTAAGAAATGTTATTTATTTTAATGAAATTTTAAAATAAAAATTATTATCAACTTAAAAATTAAATTTATAAAATTAAATTTATATTAATCATTTTTTTTCATTTTTAGTAATTTCATGTATAATTTTGATATAATTTATTTTATCCATTTGAACATTTTCCCTTTAAAAATACATTTGCTCCTCAAATCTGTGGGTTTAAATTTGAATTAAATTATTCAAAATATTATATTTTAATTTATATAAATGGATTAAATATTTATAATAACAATAATTTATATTATCTAATAAGTTCAAATTAATTTTTTATAATAAATTACAGTAAAAACACTAAAGCATTATATACCCTGTTTAAGGAAAATCTAATTTAATGTGGGTTTTAACTAAAAAAGAAATAGTTAAAATGACCAAAAAACATTTATAAAACTCATATGATGGATGTATTGTGACATTTAATCCTATAATGGTGGATAATTATTAATTTTTATGGCTTTTTGAATTATAAAAAATGTTTGTGTAATTGATTCTTTTCAAAAATTCAATGTGTGTCCTCTCGAGCATATTTAAAGGCCACCACTCTCCTCCCCTATCCACAATTCCAAAGACATTTTATTTGTCCAATACCATCACAAATAACATACATAATTCCATCCCAACATATTTGATCCATTTTATCATAATTATATACTATTAATGGTTTTGGTTCAAACCTAATGAAGTTGTCTGAAAATGGAAAAAATTTCTTAAACAAGTTTTTTTTATATTGCTTATTCGTTAACATATTAACACATTATTCAAACATGATTATATAATAAAATAATTATCATAGATTTGACTATATGTTATTATTTTAATTTTATGATAGATATTCATCTCATGTTCCATCAAATAGGAATTGGATCCATCGGTTGTGTGTACGGTAGACTACTGTCTCACAAAGCAATATAAATCGTTTTCTTTTGAAACATTTGAAGGATTGATATAATGTTGTATTTTAAACATTTATATGATACATATGATATTATTTTACATATATAATTTTAAAATAACATATTTATTCTATATTCCATTCCGTTTAAATTATAGTAATGTCGCCCGTGTGTACGACAAACTACTACCCTGTAATGTAATGTGATTAATTTTTTACTTCATCTTTAAAAGTAATGTAATGAGGTTAAGTTTTATGAAAATATGTCATATATATTACATGATATTTATAATAGGAAAAAAATTTAACATATAATTTCTTTCCCTTTCACTTACTAATGAAATTATAACATTTCTCGAGCGTACGAACATCCTACCATCTCTATGAAGAGACCTGATCGATTATCCACGATCAATTTCAAATATGATTCTAAAGATTTATATAATGAAAATAATGATATTTATAACATTAATATCACTTAATAGTTTATTTAAATAAATAATATTTTCATGAACCATAAATTTTATGACAAAAACACGTTAGAATATAAGGCAATTGACACTACAAACAATGAAAATAATGAAATATTATTAGCAAATAATTGATAAAATGTTATAATAGGGTAATATATGATATCATAAATGTGAATATGGATTTGGAATAAATTTTATAACATTATTAAAATAATTATAGGAGATTAAATCATGTTAAACCTATAGGATTTGAGAGGTAAGGTACTTCGTCTAGATTTCTATTCATTGAGGCATACTATAATATTATGCACCTAATTTATATTATAATGTTTATATAAAACAAATTTTACATTAAATATCATGAATCATTCATGGTTTATGTCATTTTAGGTTTCAATTTGAATGATTTCACTGATGGGTGTATCACCTAAAATTTCCAATTGGTAAAAAATTTCATAACTCAACTACGTTTAATTACATTGTATTATTTCATTGTGTTCATCGATAAAATGAGATTACATATGCCATAAATATTTATTATCTTATGTTTAATTTGAAATTATTTTATTAGTATTAATATTTTATACTTATAATGGATTCATTTATTTATTCTCACTTCAACATTATAATTTCTGTGATGATTTATTTCACAATCTAAATTTAATTGGGATAATTTATCCTTAGATTTCCATTGAAGGAAATTATTTAATAATTGGATAATAAATCGATTTAATTTTTTTATAATATAGTTATTGATTAGTTTTATATGTTATATTACCATTTATTCAACTCTTTTATACTTAATATGATTTAAAAAATGTTCTTTATATCGTCTAAGTTTATGTATCACTTCAGTTGAAAAAACATTTCTTTCAAAACCAGGCCTTCAGAAAATATTTTCAAAAATTTTCCACCCTTGTTCAAATTATTAATTAAATATATTTTTACACATGTATAACTTTATAAAAAAAATATAAAGTCATCTTCAGTTTTTTTCTAAATACGTATCATTTTTCTTTTTACTATAAATGTCTAAAGAATATATGTTTCAATGTTTACTACATGTAGAAAATTTCTTATCATCATGACCTATCGATATTTTGAAAACCCTTTTATATGTTTGAAATTTTAATTTCAATGATAATTATTCTAAAATATTTATGTTAAATTTTCGCTTTAAATGATCATTTTCGAAATAAAAATATATTTTCCTAAAAAACAAATTGATGAAAATTTTATTACATTTGTATTTATAAATAAAAATAACCCATTTTTTTACATATACTCCAATTTGGATATTATTTAATGATACCATACTTGGTATTCCCCTGTATGGTTTATTATTATTTTTGAAAAAGTATTTTATTGAAACTATCATTCTTTATTAAATTTTATAGCCATTAAAATTTCTTTAAATTATTCACTTCCTTGTAGTATGTGGACATTATATTTCCCCTAAATATCTAAATTATTTTTCATATATTGTATTATTTCATAAATTATATATTAGTTCTATAAATTATATTTTATTTTTAAACTTATTTTATTGAATGGGGATATTATTTTTAATCAGTATTCCTTACTCGATTAAAAAATTATTTAATAATGCATATTTTCATGAATTGAACTGATTATTCGATATATAAGGAATGTTTTGAACATGTAGTTATGTGTGAGGCCAAGTTATAGATATCCCCTCATGTCATAGATAACACAAGGAGAAGATTAATATGAATAGCCTTAGTGAATATGATTTATGGTGTATACCAACCCATTGTTTTTATATTTCCTTTAGAAGGTTCTATATAGTAGAGGAATCAAGATTCTTGAGATCATAATGTATAATAATTTAGAATTTCATTCATTGATAATTTATTTATTATTATCTATGATATTTTCAAAATGATATGATATATGATCTCACTTAATTCTCAATTTTTGGATTAATTGGAATTTGTTTTTAGTTATTTACATTTCTATATATATTATACTATATCCAATTATAATAATAATGTTTCTAATTAAATTGCATGTGTTCTTAGTTATTTACCTTTCCAGATTAATTATGAATTATCTTAATTTGATAGAGTATATATTTAAATGGCATCATTGTTTAGTTATTTATGTTTCTTGGTATATTATGATTAATGATTCATGAAATCTTCAACTATACATAACCCATAATAAATAATTTATCTCCCCCTTATTTTGATTCATATTTCAGGAATCCATGACATTACTATTATTTCAATGAAGGGATATACTTGAGAGAATATTCTTATTATAAAAAGAAATATCTTAATTTGTGTTTTCCAATTTTATATAAGAATCATGTTGGAATATTGTTTACCCAGACTAGAAAACTACACATTCCATTATAATGAGATTCAATGTATCATGTTCCAATGTAATAATGTATTACACTATCTTCGCAATACTAAGATGAAAATTATTAAAAATTATTTTATATTTCATAACATTTTCATGATTTAAAAGATCAATTACCATTATTAAATAATAGTTTTCAATATATATTTTTCACTTTATAATTTTATTCCAGTGTTTGTATATTTTTATCAATTATCATTATTTTTTCTATCATAATCATCTTGATCCAAATTATCATAGTGTTCCCTATGTAGAATTAACATCTTCAAAAAAACATTCCTTATTAATTTGATTATAATCATATATTGATTTTTTCTTTATCGTTTTGACCAATAAATTTTTTTGGGTAGGCTTTTAAGAACACACCTCATTAAATATACCCACCTAACTATCATAACTATCTTTGTTAAGAGTTATAATGTTCTTTATAATGAATTTGGATGATATCTTATCATTCTCATTTCATTGAGGAATAAATATTTTAAATTACTGTATTTTAATAATGTTTCATTTTAGACCATCACCATATATATCAAGATTACTAATTAACAATTGAAACTCATTAATAAATGGTCAATTTTTTTTACATAAAGAGAATTTAAAATATTTTTTTCATTAGTACATACTTTTCCCCTTATTGATGAATAATGAACGAAAATATATAATATCCTAAAATCATTATAGGTTATCTTATTCATAAAAGTCTCTATTCAAATATTTATTCTTTATCATTTTCTTTTATATAAATGTAAGGTAATTTTCCATTGTAATGATTATATTTAGTATTGGATAATTCCCATCTAATTAGAAATCCTATGATTTATGATGTTCTTCAATTATAATTTATTATTGATATCTATCATTAAGAGAATACATCATTCTTTAAAACTAATGTTTAAAAAAATCATGTGATTCATCCACACTCTAGGGACATTAATTGCTTATTTATGTCCTATAATAGTGCCGACTATCATTTTCATTATTGTAAATTACTCATTGCTGGATTTAAATTATTTTAATATCACATATTCAAACTAATTTATTTGTAGTTGTAAAATTACTTATATTATGTTCTTATATATTTTGATGAGGTTATGGATTTCTAACGAGATATTTAAAAAATATTATCACATATGACTAAAGTTGACTCTTTCTCAGGTTGTTGTTATAGTAGTGAATTACATTCCTTCCAATGATTATCCACATTAATCCTAGAAGATAACCAACATGATGAAGTAACACATAGAACTATAATACCATTTAAAAATCACTCAAAAATATCCATTATAATAGTGAAAAATTAAGGTTCCATTATTTCCTAAAATATATAAATCAGTTTTTATCGAATTGTAGAATCACTATGTTTTTAATAGATTATTAATGGTCTAAAAATATCAATTGTTAGAGACAAAAAGAGTGAACCATTGATTTATAGAAATTATATGGATTGTAAAATGATTTAAAACACCCAATAGGGGGTCAATTTGTATTGAAATCCATCCCATATTCGGAAAATCTATTTCATTTTGAAAAATAAAATATCGCTAAAGCTAAAATGATTCAATATTAAAAAGATAATCATAATATATTTAATGAGGTTCATCCCCAATAAGAATGAATATATCCCTTTTGTAAGAAATTTTTCATCCCACACAAACTTGGATGATATTTTGTTAACAAATTTAGATTATAGTAAATTAATATTCCCAATCCCGATTATAAGGCCCCAGCCTTAAACCTTACTTAATCTTTAGTTATTACAATATTACACATTGAGGATCTTTTCGGGTTTAGAGTTTTAGAGAATTAGATCATAAAACTTGCATTACATTCCACATATAATCAAAGTGGTTACATAAAGATAGTATTCTTCATTCCCATCAATGGAAACACATTTAAAATAAAACATGGATTATTTCTTGACACATCCTTGACTCTATCATCTTATCATGTACCTTTCCCTTGACCTGTGAAAAACATTTCAAAAACTTGGGATGAGCATAAAAACTCAGTATGGGTTATAAAAAAAACATGGAAAGGAAACATGAGTTCATATATATATAAGAATGAAATCATACTTTACCCATAAAACATAGGCACTTTAACATACCTCATGAAATCATGAATAAATCATAGAAATCATAAGACATAAAGGTAACTTTAGGCATTCATAACATTCTTACGTAGGGAGTAACCCTCTTGGTTACATTTGGAATACCCATCACAGTATATTCCCTAAAATCTCTTCGGAGAAACCTTAACGTTTCACTCCTTCGCGTTACCCAATGCATTGGAGAGCTATAACGGGCTCACCCGCCCTTAGTTTATCACAGAACCACCCATCTTCATAATAATGCCCAAGAACCATAACATAATCATATCACAGAAAACATGCATAAAGGAAACATAAAATTTCCACATTTCAATCACGAGATATCGATACAACACATTGATATAAAAACATTATGACAACCATTTTCAATACCAAAATAAAAGAAAAGTAAAACATGGTATTTATTTTTCTTTTAAAAAGACGGTATGGCTTGTAGAGGAAGCCGAAACTCAAATAACGGTCACGATGGCGGAGAAGTCGTTGTCGCCGCATACGTACAACAAAAACATTCCCTTTTGTCGTTTAGTAAACACTTCGTATAAAAAAGATTCCTTTTTAAAAAACGTAAAAGTCAAAGGGGTTTATACACCGTATAAAAGAAAGTTGTGTATAAAATAAAATATGCCTCAATGAAAGGAGATTGAGACAAAGTCCCATACCTCGTATCCGAATTGACCCGACCGTTATTTAATCTCCTGAATAATAAACTTGAGTTAATCTCTATTTGCTTAAGAAAATTTTTCAAGTTCATTATTCCTTTTATACCATGTTATGAACATCATGTAATCTGTTAAGTTAACAATGTTCATTTTGTCGGTATTTGGTTCTTAAGTCAAAAATAGACTTCTTACACTTACATGTTGTTAATTTGGTCAAAGGTTCATTATATCCAGAATGGTATTCATGATGTAGATATCATATATGTCATATATATCCAGTACATACATGCATTTATAATATTACATAATCAATTAGAGGTAAGAAATGAAATGCACCGTTCATGGAGACGGTAAGCCGTACATACGCATGAACGCTACTTCCATTTCTATTTCATATTTTCTGGAATGGAATCATAATGATATAAGAGTATATTATAATTCCAGTATAATAACATATATAATATCATTAACTTTATCCTTTACACATCCCACATATGGTATTAACGAATCAAATCACTTTTAGGGGGCGGTAGTCTACACTTCCTAAAATGAAGATATCGTGTTTTACCCGTAATGGACACCATAAAGGTATGCCCAAAATAAAAAAAACAGAAGCTTAAGGAAAACATAAACATATTATATATCAAAAAATAAAAATAGTGACATCATAATGGCCACCTTTGAAGGTGTTAAATGAGTGTTGAACAATCATCGTTTCGGGAGGCAGAATTTTTCCATCCACGGAAACCGTATGTTCTTTAACCATTTGATGTAGTTGTGTGAGAGTGTAGCTCAAATACATCATATAACAACATCCTAGTATATTAAAGATACTGGTGTTGTTACAAAAGAAGTAAATAAAAAGAGTTTAGGGGGTTGGAGGAGCAAAATAAAACAAATGAACATGAGAGAACGAATTACCTTAAAAAGTGTAACTCCTTTTGATTTGAGCTTAAAGGCTTCCTTTGAAAGGATTCTGCCAAAACGGAATCCTCTAGGATGAGGAGAGGGATGTGTAGAGAGCAAATGGGCAGGGGTTGGCCGAGCCAAAGGCTTGAAGAGTGTGTGAAATGAGGTAGAGGTGGGGGCCTTTTATAAGAGGAGAGGAGGGGCACTTTTGGAAAGTAAAGAAACATTACTTTATTTGAAAATGTGTTTCGGTTTTAAAAGGTCCCACATTGATATAATTCGTGGATAAGGTGATAAGGGTTCGAAATCCACTCTTCCAATTGGTTTTGGCCATGTGTACGATTTAGATATTTCATTATCATTTTATTTTATTTAAATCATCAAATAATGATGTCATCGCTTCATCATTATTATGTCATAAATAATTTAATTTATTTAATGTCTAAAAATTAAAAAAAACTACTATGATATAGGAAATCTTTTTAGCTTTCCAATGACTATTTATAATCAAAATTTGGACTTGTATAACCCCCCTTAAATATTTTTTTCGTAAAACATATTATGTTTGTGTCATTTTCACCTTAACATTAAATAAAAAGTAATTTATGTCATTTACCAACAAAAGTGGATCCATGGGGTCCCCAAGTTGACCCATGGCATTTCATGGTCGGCCATGACACAACCAATGGGGTTGGGACATGTGTCTAGGTCATTTCATATTATTAAAGCCTTATTTAGACCTTAAACTACCCTAATTACCACTAATCGCGATTAAGAACTTAATAAGTTACTATTCACCAAAAAATTATTTTAATCTCATTGAACCACATTTTACTTCTTAATGACAACCATGTATGTCGGATTTTCAAAATTCAATACACATTAGTGGTAAACTTTCATTTAACTGAAAAATCAGTTTGCTTGATTACCACTTAGTGGTTTCACTATTCATCAAAAATTGAAGTTTTTCAAAAAATTACCAAAAATTCACCCTAAGCTATATTTGATATTCTGAATTCAAAAATGAAGTCCATTTTTCAAAATTCAAATCATATAAGTCACATTAATTAATTCAATAATTAATTCCCGCTGCCAGAGCAAATAGCGTGTTTTTACAAAACAAGAACTATCAAAAGATTGACACCAGTTTAAGTCTAATTTCAAATTGAAAATGATTCCAATGACCACCATTGGATAAAATGGTAAAAATATATTCTAATTTCACTTCAAAAGAAATTCAAAACATAATCTAATCATATAAATAAATTAGATTAAAAAGCAGTTTTGATGTAAAATGCAGTATTTTTCACTATTCATTAAAAAATGAATATTGTCAGAAAAATACCAAAAATTCACACAAGGTAAATTTTGATGTCCCAATCATAAAGGATAAGTTTATTTTGACAAACATAGTTTATAAAATTGTCAAAATATAGATTCAAAAATGGTTTTCCATCAAAAGGCAGTAAAACAATCTTTTCATAATATTAGTTTATTCCATGCATAAGATTGTATTTATTTTCATTTTAAGCCTCTAAAACACTATCTTAATCATTAATAGACATGGATAAAAATATCTATTATTCATTACTTACTTGGGATGTTACATCCTTCCCCCCTTTTAGAAAATCGTGTCCCCGCAATTTATTTACTTATCGAATAAATGGGGGTACTTATCCCTCATGGCATTTTCAGATTCCCATGTTGCCTCTTCAATCATGTGGTTTTTCCACAAAACCTTTACCTGCTTAATCACCTTATTCCGTAACACTTGCTCCCTGTGGTCAAGAATCTGGACTGGTTGTTCCTCATAAGATAGGTTCTCTTCCAGTTGAACTACCTCTGGGCTCAAAACATGAGATGGATCTGGCATATACTTTCTCAACATCAAAACGTGAAAAACATTATGTACCTAAGATAAACTCGGAGGTAAAGCCACTCGGTATGCAACTGATCCAACTCTCTCCAGAATTTCGTATGGTCCAATGAACCTTGGACTCAGCATTCCTTTCTTACCAAATCTCATCACACTTTTCCAAGGAGAAACCTTGAGAAAAACATGATCACCTACCTCGAAAGATAGATCCTTCCTCTGGTTATCCGCATAACTCTTCTGCCTGCTCTGAGCTGTTCTCATGTGTTTCTGAATCAGCTGAACTTTTTCTGCCATCTCTTCTACCAATTATGGTCCCATCAAATTCCTTTCACCCACTTCATCCCAGAAAGCTGGAGTTCGACACCGCTTCCCATATAATGCCTGAAATGGTGCCATCTGTATACTGGAATGAAAACTGTTATTATATGAAAACTCAACCAAAGAAAGATGTTGGTCCCAACTTCCCTGATAATCCATAGAACAAGCTCGTAGCATATCCTCCAATGTCTGAATTGTTCGTTCTGACTGCCCATCTGATTGAGGATGAAAAGCTGTACTAAAATTTAATTCAGTACCCAACGACTTCTGAAGGCCTTTCCAAAAGTTAGAAGTAAACCTGGGATCACGATCTGATACAATGGAGAGAGGAACTCCATGTAACCTGACTATCTCTTTAAGATACAAACGGGAAAGTTTATCAATAGAGAAAATATCTCGTATAGCAAGGAAATGAGCAGATTTGGTCAAGCGATCAACAATAACCCAGATTGCATTATTACCTCGAGATGTCTTCGGTAATTCAACAACAAAGTCCATGGATATATTCTCCCATTTTCACTCTGGCACTGGTAAAGGCTGAAGCATCCCTTTCAGTAACTGCCGCTCTGCTTTAACCTGCTGACAAGTCAAACACTTCACAGTAAAATCAGCAATATCTATTTTAATTCCATCCCACCAGTAATACTCCCGCAGATCTCTATACATCTTAGTACTGCCCGGATGAACTGAAAATGGGGAACTATGAGCTTCACATAACAGCTCTCTCTTCAACTGTGAATCACAAGTCACACACAATCTCTTCCCAAATCTCAAAACACAATCACTATCAATGTTGAATTCAGGCAACTTACCTTTCTGAACCAGCTCTACCTTTTTCTGCAACTCACTGTCTTGCTTCTGTGCTTGCTTGATTCTATCTGATAGAGAAGATCTCACTGATACCTGAAACAAAAAAGAAGGACTTCCTGCACCAACAACTTCTATGCCAAATTTCATCAAATCGTTAACCAAAGGATCACGTTCCAAACGCAACATTGTTAATGAAGCATTACTTTTTCGACTCAAAGCATCAGCCACTTTATTTGCTTTTCCCGGATGGTAATGAATTGTACAATCATAATCCTTGATTAATTCCAGCCATCTCCTTTGTCTCATGTTTAACTCTTTCTGAGTGAATATATACTTTAAACTTTTGTGATCGGTATATATTTCACAGTTTACTCCATACAAATGATGCCTCCAAATTTTTAAAGCAAAAACAACAGCAGCTAATTCCAAATCATGTGTAGGGTAATTTACCTCATGAGTTTTCAACTGTCGTGAAGCATAAGCAATTACCTAATCATTCTGCATTAGGACGCAACCAAGTCCTTTCAATGAAGCATCACTGTATATAACAAACTCACCATTCCTGGAAGGTAGTGCCAAAACTGGAGCATTCACCAATCTTCTTTTCAATTCCTGAAAACAATCATCACATTCTTTTGTCCAGATAAACTTAACACCCTTCCGAGTTAGCTTAGTCATTGGACTAGATAACAGTGAAAAATTTCTAACAAACCTTCGGTAATAGCGTGCCAAACCAAGGAATCTACGAATCTCGGTTACATTTGTGGGTCTTGGCCATTCTTCCACAACTTTTGTTTTTGCAGGATCAACAGTTATTCCATCTTTAGAAACAATGTGACCAAAAAAATAAATTTGTTGCAACCAAAACACACACTTGCTGAATTTCCCATACAATTTCTTTTCTTTTAAGGTTTGCAAGATAACCCTTAAATGTTTTTCATGCCCCTATTTACTTTTAGAAAACACCAAAATATCATCAATGAAAACCACCGCAAACATATCCAAGAACTCATGGAAAATTCTATTCATTAAGTCCATGAATACAACAGGTGCATTGGTTAGACCAAAAGGCATTAATACAAATTCAAAATGGCCATATCTCGTACGGAACGTGGTATTCGGAATATCTGCCTCCTTAACCTTCAGCTGATGGTACCCCGATCTCAAGTCAATCTTTGAAAAAAACTGAGCTCCCTGGAGCTGATCAAACAAATCATCGATATGAGGCAAAGGATATTTGTTCTTAATAGTGATATTATTCAAGGCTCTATAATCAATGCAAAGTCTCATAGAACCATCTTTCTTTTTAACAAATAAAACAGGAGCACCCCATGGTGATGTGCTAGGTCTAATTAAACCTTTCTCTAATAAATCTTGCAATTGCTCCTTCAAATCTAAAAGTTCAATTTGTGCCATTCGATAAGAGGGTTTTGAAGTTGGCTTAGCGTCAGGAACTAAGTCAACAGTAAACTCAACTTCCCGATCTGGTATTATTCCAGGCAACTCATCAGGAAAAACATCAGGATACTCATTTACCACTGGCACATCATTAATCTGAATAGTTCCTTTATTTTCAACGACATGTGCAAGGTAACATTCATTTCCATCTTTTACAAGTTTCTCGGCCTCTTGATATGTTATCAATAGTAAGGGTTCATTCCTGTAAACAAACTGAAAGTCTTTCTGAAAATAAACTTCTTTAGCTCTACAGTCAATCTTAGCATGGTAAATAGAGAGCCAATCCATACCCCAGATAACATCAAAATCTACTAGAGGCAGAACAATAAGGTTTGCAAGTAGGTTCTTTCCACAGATAAGGATATGAAGATTCTTATAAATTCTTTTTGCCTCGACACTTCCCCCAGGTGTTTTTACCAAAAGTTCAGGAGTCATTTCTTGAGATGGTATTCCCATTTCACTAGAATAGGTTTCAGAGATGCAAGAATGTGTAGACCCCGAATCAAACAACACACTGGCATAATCTGAAAAAACAAACAAAGTACCTGATACAACTTCATTTGATGGACCGACATATGCTGAAGTAGTTGCAAAGGATTTCACCACCCCTTTCTACTTGTAGTCTAACTGCTTCCCATCACTCAAGCTCTTTGTCGGACACTCGTTTGCATAGTGACCCATCTCATTGCACTTATAACATTTCACTAACTGTAAATCAAATTTGTTCTTACCTTCACCTTGATCCTTTTCAGTGCAATCATGAGCCTTATGTCCCATCTTACCACATCGGTAGCACTTTCCAGAATTCATAAGACATTCCCCAGTATGCCTTTTGCCACATTTATCACAAACTGGAAACATAGTTTTCTTACCATCAGACTTATTTGAAGAATTCTTACCTTTCTCCTGCCACCTCGGTTTCTTCTTCTGCTGGTTGTTATAGAAAACTTGGTCATCGAAAAACTCCATTTCCACCTTCTCAGCACATCGAACAAGCTTTTCATAACTTTTAAACTCACGAGAAGCTAATGCCCTTCGATATTTTGGCTTTAATCCTCAGTAAAAATGATTTATTTTACTATCAAGGTCCCGGATAATATTTGGAGCATACCTTGCCAATCGAGTGAACCTTTCTTCATAGGCAGCCACTGAGTCTTCCTCTTGCCTCAATTCCAAGAATTGATTTTCCATCCTAAGTCGAACAGCCTTAGGAAAATACTTCTCAAGAAACATACCTTTTAATTCATCTCAGTCAAGAGCATCAATCTCATCGGCGTCCCTGATATTTTTAACCATAGACCACCACTGATCTGCTTCTCCCTCCAAAAGGTAAATAGCAAGACTAACCTTTTGATTGTCTGAACACCCCATGACATCAAAAATCTTCTCCAGTGCTTTAATCCACCCTTCAGCTAGCACAGGGTCAGATGATCCTCTTAATGATGGTGGATGTTGCCTCATGAAATGTTCCACCACTGACATGTTCCTCTGCGGTTGATCTGGCTGATCTCGTGCATGGATACCACCGCCATTTATCACTTGAGTCAACTGCGCCATTACTGCAACAAACTGTTCAGTTCCAATTCCGACCATTTCTGGATGCTGATTCGGAAGGTTATTTCCTTCTGTATGCCTTCCTAGCACTGCTTCCCTGTTTCCTCTGCGGAAAACCATTCTGAACAAACATGTCTTAGATGAAGCAACATGGTAATCTTTAAATGCTATATTATTTCGAAAAAAAATATTTTTGGATAATCATTTAATAGAATTCTAACTCCTAAAGTTATCTAAACCGACCTTTGATACCAACTATAAGGCCCCAGCCTTAATCCTTAATTAATCTTTAGTTATTACAAGATTACACATTGAGGATCTTTTCGGGATTAGAGTTTTAGAGAATTAGATCATAAAACTTGCATTACATTCCACATATAAACAAAGTGGTTACATAAAGATAGTATTCTTCATTCCCATAAATGGAAACACATTTAAAATAAAACATGGATTATTTCTTGACAAATCCTTGACTCTATCATCTTATCATGTACCTTTTCCTTGACCTGTGAAAAACATTTCAAAAACTTGGGATGAGCATAAAAACTCAGTATGGGTTATAAAAAAAACATGGAAAGGAAACATGAGTTCATATATATATAAGAATGAAATCATACTTTACCCATAAAACATAGGCACTTTAACATACCTCATGAAATCATGAATAAATCATAGAAATCATAAGACATAAAGGTAACTTGAGGCATTCATAACATTCTTACGTAGGGAGTAACCCTCTTGGTTACATTTGGAATACCCATCACAGTATATTCCCTAAAAAATCTTCGGAGAAACCTTAACGTTTCACTCCTTCGCGTTAACCAATGCATTGGAGAGCTATAACGGGCTCACCCGCCCTTAGTTTATCACGGAACCACCCGTCTTCATAATAATGCCCAAGAACCATAACATAATCACATCACATAAAACATGAATAAAGGAAACATAAAATTTCCACATTTCAATCACGAGATATCGATACAACACATTGATATAAAAACATTATGAAAACCATTTTCAATACCAAAATAAAAGAAAAGTAAAACATGGTATTTATTTTTCTTTTAAAAAGAAGGTATGGCTTGTAGAAGAAGTCGAAACTCAAATAACGGTCACGATGGCGGAGAAGTCGTTGTCGCCGCATACATACACCAAAAACATTCCCTTTTGTCGTTTAGTAAACGCTTCGTATAAAAAAGATTCCTTTTTAACAAACGTAAAAGTCAAAGGGGTTTATAGACCGTATAAAATAAAGTTGTGTATAAAATAAAATATGCCTCAATGAAAGGAGATTGAGACAAAGTCCCATACCTCGTATCCGACTTGACCCGACCGTTCTTTAATCTCCTGAATAATAATCTTGAGTTAATCTCTACTTGATTAAGAACCTTTTTCAAGTTTATTATTCCTTTTATACCATGTTATGAACATCATGTAATCTGTTAAGTTAACAATGTTCATTTTGTCGGTATTTGGTTCTTAAGTCAAAAATAGACTTCTTACACTTACATGTTGTTAATTTGGTCAAAGGTTCATTATATCCAGAATGGTATTCATGATGTAGATATCATATATGTCATATATATCCAGTACATACATGCATTTATAATATTACATAATCATTTAGAGGTAAGAAATGAAATGCACCGTTCATGGAGACGGTAAGCCGTACGTACGCATGAACGCTACTTCCATTTCTATTTCATATTTTCTGGAATGGAATCATAATGATATAAGAGTATATTATAATTCCAGTATAATAACATATATAATATCATTAACTTTATCCTTTACACATCCCACATATGGTATTAACGAATCAAATCACTTTTAGGGGGCGGTAGTCCGCACTTCCTAAAATGAAGATATCGTGTTTTACCCGTAATGGAAACCATAAAGGTATGCCCAAAATAAATAAAACATAAGATTAAGGAAAACATAAACATATTATATATCATATATAAGAATAGTGACATCATAATGGCCACCTTTGAAGGTGTTAAATGAGTGTTGAACAATCATCGTTTCGGGAGGCAGAATTTCGCCATCCACGGAAACCGTATGTTCATTAACCATTTGATGTAGTTGTGTGAGAGTGTAGCTCAAATAAATAATATAACAACATCCTAGTATATTAAAGATACTTGTTTTGTTACAAAATAAGTAAAAAAAAAGAGTTTAGGGGGTTGTAGAAGCAAAATAAAACAAATGAACATGAGAGAACGAATTACCTTAAAAAGTGTAACTCCTTTTGATTTGAGCCTAATGGCTTCCTTTGAAAGGATTATGCCCAAAGGGAATCCTCTAGGATGAGTAGAGGGATGTTGAGTGAGCAAATGGGCAGGGGTTGGCCGAGCCAAAGGCTTGAAGAGTGTGTGAAATGAGGTAGAGGTGGGGGCCTTTTATAAGAGGAGAGGAGGGGAACTTTTGGAAAGTAAAGAAACATTACTTTATTTGAAAATGTGTTTCGGTTTTAAAAGGTCCCACATTGATATAATTCGTGGATAAGGTGATAAGGGTTCGAAATACACTCTTCCAATTGGTTTTGGCCATGTGTAGGTTTTAGATTTTTCATTATCATTCCATTTTATTTAAATCGTCAAATAATGATGTCATCGCTACATCATTATTATGTCATAAATAATTTAATTTATTTAATGTCTAAAAATTATAAAAAAAATACTATGATATAGGAAATATTTTTAGATTTCCAATGACTATTTATAATCAAAATTTGTACTTGTATAACCCCACTTAAAAATTGTTTTCGTAAAACATATTATGTTTGTGTCATTTTCACCTTAACATTAAATAAAAAGTAATTTATTTCATTTCCAAACAAAAGTGGATCCATGGGGTACCCAAGTTGACCCATGGCATGTAATGGTCGGCCATGACACAACCAATGAGTTTGGGACATGTGTCTAGGTCATTTCATATTATTAAAGCCTTATTTAGACCTTAAACTACCCTAATTACCACTAATCGCGATTAAGAACTTAATAAGTTACTATTCACCAAAAAATTATTTTAATCTCATTGAACCAAATTTTACTTCTTAATGACAACCATGTATGTAGGATTTTCAAAATTCAATACAAATTAGTGGTAAACTTTCATTTAACTGAAAAATCAGTTTGCTTGATTACCACTTAGTGGTTTCACTATTCATCAAAAATTGAAGTTTTTCAGAAAATTACCAAAAATTCACCCTAAGCTATATTTGATATTCCGAATTCAAAAATGAAGTCCATTTTACAAAATTCAAATCATATAAGTCACATTAATTAATTCAATAATTAATTCCCGCTGCCAGAGCAAATAGCGTGTTTTTACAAAACAATAAGTATCAAAAGATTGACACCAGTTTAAGTCTAATTTCAAAGTGAAATTGATTCCAATGACCACCATTGGATAAAATGGTAAAAATATATTCTAATTTCACTTCAAAAGCAATTCAAAACATAATCTAATCATATAAATAAATTAGATTAAAAAGCAGTTTTGATGTAAAATGCAGTATTTTTCACTATTCATTAAAAAATGAATATTGTCAGAAAAATACCAAAAATTCACACAAGGTAAATTTTGATGTCCCAATAATAAAGGATAAGTTTATTTTGACAAACATAGTTTATAAAATTGTCAAAATATAGATTCAAAAATGGTTTTCCATCAAAATGAAGTAAAACAATCTTTTAATAATATTAGTTTATTCCATGCATAAGATTGTATTTATATTCATTTTAAGCCTCTAAAACACTATCTTAATCATTAATAGACATGGATAAAAATATCTATTATTCATTACTTGGGATGTTACATCGATACTATATCATCATCAACCAATTTAGTATGAGAAATTTTTTTACCATAATGTAAAAAAATAAATATTCTTGATGAGGGATTCGTATGAAAACTATTTGTCTTCATTGAAATAATTTTATTTTATATTATTCTTATATTTCATGAAATTATATTACATATATATATTTCACATTGAATTATCTCACAAATAGAGGAATCATACAAGTGCTATATCTCGATTAAAACTTCTCAAATATTACAAGACATTAATTCAGTGGCTCAAATATTATCCCATTTCTTTATGATAAAAAATAACTCTTAGTTCCCAACAAAATTTATTGTAAAAATTTCCCTTCTAATTCATTACTTATTCTAGATATCTCTTTAAAATAATTTTAATAAAAAATTAATTCATAGTTTTTATAGAAAATTTTCTCACCAAGGAATGTATGACACTAAAAACATGTATTTTATTATTATTATTACATAACCAATTTTTATATTCCTTTTATAATGTCTATATTTTTATCCATTTCAGCATACACTATATCAACTACTTTGGGTTCCCATGATATTTGTAAAATTAAATCTCAATATATAACTACATACCAACTGACCATAGTTTATGAAACTAAACGTGTTGAGTTGACACTCCTTTTGGTAAAATATTTTAGCAATGTGTCCATCAATTTTAATATTCATGTTTCCACATTAAATCATTGAAAACTGATTACTAATATGGGTTATTCCATAGATTAAACAGTCTCAATTATACTATTTTAGTGATGTACAAAATTTATATGGTTTTTTTCCCATTTTGGTCCTATCTTATTATTTTTGAGAATCAGAAAACTAAAAATTACATGTTCCATTGAATAAGAAAAACTATCTCAACATTACCCAATAACAAATGAAACAATGTGCTTTAAAACAATTTTTTCATATTCTATAGGTCACATAATTAGTTTATGGAAATAGAAAACTCATCATTTAACATCTTCAAAATTCCATGTTCCAGCAGACGAAGGTTAAATTATTTTTCAAAATAAATTTCATTATATTAAAAAAGTCAATAAAAATACCAAAATCTTCTCTATAGTATCAATTATTTAATTCAATATGTCATATGAAATTGTTAAACTAATTTGGTGGTGTTAATAATAACTAATATAATATTTGTTAGCTATGAATGATTTGAAAATTTCCCAATTACATTTAAATAATTAAATATTATAGTCTAGGAAGGTTATTCCTCATTAAACATCTTTCCATATTCTATGAAAATAAACACATATATTAATTATAATTTCAACATCAATATATATGTGGAAAAGAAGGTTTTAGTTGTGTATCATTGATGTAGTTTTAAAATAATAAATTGATATGTATGGTAAATATATATTTACTTCATTTATTTAATGATAGACATTTAGTTTTCATCGACTATGATTTAACTACTCTATTTAATTCGAATAAGTATTAATGTTTGTTTTTCATTTAATAAATAATTCATTTACGTCATTTAATTATTTTAATTTTTAGTTAAAGTCATTACATAATAATTATATGTTATAACTTAGAATTAGTTTCTAGCATATAAAAATATTGCGGACATATCTATGATTTCAAAAACAATAATTTCATGTTTAAGGTAATAGGCTTCTATATTTGGTTTTTTTACAAACACTACAGAATGATGTTTGATTCAAAATAGTTTGGGGGGAATGGGATAATCAAAGAGAGTAAGTAAATAATTTCATTGTATGTGTTTGTAAATATTTAATTTGGATGGTGATGTAATATTATTGATCATATCAATATAAAATAAAATAGATTATGGTGTAATAATGAATTTATAATGGATATTTTGTTTCAACAGTAGTAAAAAGTAGTAAAATGAATGGTAATTTGGGGATGGAAACTCAGAATAATTAATGTGTTTTAAAATATGCTTATAAATTTAAGATATATTTTTTATTAGAAAAAAATAGTTTTGGATTATGACTCATATTTTGTACCATGATTTTGGTTATATGGACTATTTGAATTGGGTAATTCACATAGGTGTTTAGGGGTTCTACCATATATATAGTTAATGATTTTTAATGGGTTGATAACTTCTCATATAATATATGAATGTAGAATAATAGATGATAAAATTTAACGTGCATAGTATTATAATAGAATTTATTTATGTAATGTTTTTCACATTAGGGATACAAACATGAATTGGTTATCCAATAAATATAATTTTATATTGAATATTGTAGAAAAAATTACTGTGATTTAAGCTATGCTCAGGGAGGAAGGGAATAAGGAAACCAAATCGGAAGCATATGTGACTAAATCTATTTACATAAAATTATGGAAATAATGTGAATTGAAGTTGTAACTTTTTATAGATTGCTTGAATCCTTCTGATTTTCTTGAGATATCCCCAAAAATGTAATCTATTTTGATAATGATATAAATGATATCTCAATATGTACAGAAGTGTATTGTTTTAACGAAATAAATCCATATAATTTCTTTGGTATTATATATACATATTAGATTAGGAATAGTGAATATGTGAATTTTCAGTTAAATAGTTTTCATAGGGACATTAAATTATTGTATATTTTTAGTAGATTGAATTATTAATTGAATAAATTCTTCCATGATATTTTGAATGTCCACTGTCATGTATCAAGTAATATTTTTCTCATTTCATCACTAAATTATGTAATGAAATGATATTTCATTTTATTTTATGATTCATGTTAAATTTAAGATGGAATTGATGTTAAAGTAATTTTCATTTATTATAATGATTTTTGTAAATTTTAATGCTAATAACACATTTTTATTGTTGAAATATTATTCAAAAGATTTAATAAATAGTGTAACACATGAATGTTTTATACATTTAAATTTGTTAAATTATTATAATTTAATACCCATGTTTGTCATGGTAAGGGTTACTTATATTCTTCTTCATTATATTGTTGAGAAATTAGAGGTTATATTTTATTTCCATGGATAATCTACTGAATAACTATTTCTATTTTTTAAAATTTCATGTAATATGTAAATAATATATGCATTATGTAGAGAATTCATAAAACAGTAATTCGATCATATTTTCATTAATTATCTTATATATTATATATTAGATGGTTATATAATGGTTAATTTGATCATCCGTCAAGGAATATCAACTGAGTAGGTTAATTGTTCAACATGTACATTTATTTCTAAGTGTATAATTATATAATAGATGTGTAATTTACTTCTTGAGGTAATGGTTATTATTTTTTTTGTCCCTCTTAATGGTTAAGAATGATTAGATTATCTCATTCATTTCAATTATTTTTTGTTATGTAATTAGAAGATAAATTGGTTGTTCTAGGAATGGTTATGGGACATGGTGTCCTCGTAAACCCATTAGAAGATGAAATTATATGATTTATTACACATAATATTCTTAAATTATTTATATATTATAATTTAAAATTTCATATGTGGTCATTTTTTTTCATTCAATGGAGTTTCATAGATGAAGAGCATGAAAATATTTGGTGTTTGTGGATATTTGGATGAAGAAACCCAGACTTTCACACCAATTGCAAGTACATTAAATACTTAGGATCATAAAAAAATTTATATTTATTAAATATGAACAATTCAAAAAATAGTTAAGTTTAGTTAATTTAGAAATTTTGATATAATAAAATAGTATTTTTATTAATATATATTTCATATATCCATGAATCTGTTGTCCATATATCTTCTAAAATATACATAATTTCTTGGTGTCCTATATGAAATAATGTAATGGACTAAAAGAAAAGTACAAGTTACATAAAACAACATGATATATAAAGAAAAAACCTTCATATAAAACATTAGTTGGAAAAATTATGGAATTTTAATGTGTTTATTAAGGTATTCACATATATATTTTTTAATCAATGATTTTAGAGTAATTATTTTAAATTTTTTAGGATGTTAGCAGGTGGCGTGATCCTAGTCCATGGTCATCGAAATTTGAATGGGGAAAATTAAGCCTAAGTTGAATGGTAGTAATCGTTTCACAGTCGATGTAAGGTCATGAGTGAAATTTTAGTTAGGCCTTTCAAAGTAGATATTTTTGTTATAGTATCCCTTGTATGATCAATGCATGGTAGGGTTGGCCATATATTTTACCAATGAAAATCCATATATATTTCTAAAAAATCAATTTTTAAAAATTAAACAAAAGGGGATTGTTTTATATTTCCATGTATTATTTTGAATCACTTATGCTTCCTAATATATTCATTTTTCTCATATTCTCATTATCGTACATTATTAATGTGTGGTATCGTTATTAATCATTTGGTTTCCAATGAGTAAGTTTTTGATATTCTCTCTATTTTTCCCCAGCTTATTCTTTCTCCATCTTCTTCTTCATATAAAGAAATTCTATATTAGGGTTTCTAGACATAATGGGATTCCTTTTATGTTTTATAAATTATTTATTCCAACTTTAATATTGATAAATATTTATCCCTTTTTAGTTTATAACATAACTTTCATGAAGAAAATATCCTTTTTCATTATGTTTTCTTATTCAATACCAATAATTTATCCACGAAGTGTTTATTAATAATTTTAAAGGTATTTTTTTAATAATTTAAAATATATATTGATAATGTAATATCCAATTAATATTTTTAGGTACTTCATTTTTCATGTTTTTCCTCCAATTTAATAAATTTTAACCATTATCCCCATGTATGGAGAATGAATAGAGTACTTCGTTGTTTTTCTAGTATAATATGGGGTTTTTATTAGAAGTTGGGAGAATAAAAACCATATATTTAGTTTACACTATATTAATTTTCTTCAAGAAAATGTTGTGAAGATTTATATGGTATAAAAATTTGTAGGTGGCATACTTGAAATTCACAATGTGTAGGGAAGGATCATATTTTATTAAAATGGTGAAATCTTTTTTAGTATTTTAAGAATTTGTTGATTACAAAAAGTGTAATTGGATTACATTTTGTGAAATTCTTATGAAAAGTGGTTTCTTGGGTAATGTAACAGTGGATTTCATTTTATTCAACTTGATGATTCCTCCCTCAACCCATAGCCTTTCATAGGTGATTTTGGTCATCTATGATCCCTTTAGAGCATTTTCCCAGTGATTAATTTTCATTGTTGTTGGTATTTCTATTTTCGGGTAAGTTTATCTTATATATCGTGATTTATTAAGATACCTCATTCTATTTTTCTTATATTTTGATAGTTCTTTATTTTATTGATAGATATAAACTCAGTTTTTTTGGGATATTGTTTATATGATATCTTCCAAAATCTTTTGTCCCTTCATTCTTCTTTGGTGAGTCTTATTTTGGGTGTTGATATCTAGATCATTGATGTAATGGTAGGTGGTTCCATAATAGTTTTCCCTACAATGTTAATCTTAAATTGAATAATAAATTTAAAATTATTTTCTAATTTAATTGATGATACTTAATTGTAATGATTTTATATTTGATTTGAAATGGTCTCGATATTTTATAAATAACCTGATTCCCATAGAATTGTAAATGTGTGATGAAATTGTGAAAAATTGATGCTTTATTTTGAAATATTTTTGAATAAATTATTTTATTATAGATATTGAAGAAATGTCTTAAATTCAACTGTTTTTTGAAATGGAATGAAATTATGTAAACATATAATTACATTTTAAATGGTATTGCATGTTTAAAACAAAAACTGGGAAATTATATGTTGTAATTCTTGAAAATTATTGATATATAATTTGATTAATTTATTATTTGAAAAACATGTTAGTTGGTATGTTAGTGGTAACTATAAGAATAATGTTGGGATAATGAATCCCTATAAATGAACGGAGGATGAAAGTTAATTAAAAATAAAAATTCTTCTTAACAGCCTAGTATTGGTTTACATAATTAGGGGGGGTAGACTTCCCATGATTGGTTCCCCATTTGGTGTGTATTTTTGTTTTCACACCTTATAGGAGAAAAAATAACTATGATATGTATGAGCATTATTTTACCCGATAAATTGACATACCATGAGTCATTTTTACACATTGCATTGTTTTTATTTCTTACTTGATTATACATTTCATATATTATTCAAATATATTATTCATGACAACTAATTTTAATAAACTATTTTATAAATAAAATTCATCTAGGCTTGTTTTCTTTTTTTGTTTTGTCTAAAAACGTTTTTAATACCTGAATGATTTTAGTTTAAAGTATGAAAATGTTATTCTATTTCAATATTTAATTATTAAGATATAATAAATGATAAATTGTTATGTTTTTTATCACAAACACATGGGGAGAAACTATTAGGATTTATTCCTCCTGCCATTTGTTTTCATTTGGGATTTTCTTTATTTTATTATTCTAGGATTGAGTAGAGGGAAAGTGTCACATGGAGGTGGTTGATGTTCTTGATCCATTGGTGTCAGAGTATAGGGGGTGATTAGTGGGGATTCCATCCAATTTATTCATGAGATATTTGAGTTTTATCTTGTTAAATTTTTATTTTGTAGATGTTGTGATACATTATGTTTTTTGTACGTTTTTTTGGTACTTTCACCCACTGGATTATTAAAAATACAAACTTTTATATTTTATATTTCTCTATTTTCATGAAATTTTATTCCCCCATTTATCATGTTTGATTTAACGGTCTAGTCACTAGCTTTTGGGGTTCCAAAATTCACTTTAGGTTATGCCAGTTTCATATTATGTGTCAAGGTATAGGGATATCAGATCTGGTTTATGAAAAAGTTGTATAAGTGGAGCCTAAGAATCTTCCATGATGTCATATTGTATTTTGGGTTGTCATAGTAGACATGAGGTAGAAATTTTTAGACATTTAAGGGATTTAACATTTAGGGCCTTGAAGACGTCATCTTAATGATCTCTAATTCACCATGGGTGTTTGGGGAAAGGATTCTTGAGGAATAATTTGAAATTATTCTAATATTTCTTTTTTTTTTTGATTTTGGTATGTTTAAATCCAAATATTAATCACATATGATTTGATTAGTATTCTAGTTTTTTTGTTTTATTTTTATATATATGTACTTTATTGATGTTTTTAGTGTTTTCTGTTGATGTTGTGTATTATCATGCCTCCTATAATTTTTTTTGATAAGGCTATAGGAAGATGTTATTGGTGAAACCCAGCAAGCGGTTCCTCCCCTGGGGAAGAATATTGTTACGATTATTGTGTTTGATGTCCATGATATTTGATAGAGACCTTTACTCATGCATGATCAAGGTCCATCTATGGAACCTCAAAGGAATGAAACATATTCATGATCAAGAGTTTCTCCACCAAAATATACATACATTACAAGGAACTAATGATACTAACGAGGTTGAGGATTGGTTAAACAAGATATATCACCATTTTGAATTCCTGGAATTTTCTATGGCTATTAAGGTGTAACGTTCTACATTTAAGCTATAAGATCCTAGCACTAGATGGTGATATTTAATGTTATTTATAAACAATAATGAGGTTTTTGAGTGGAATAACATTATATTTATTTTCACTGATTTATTTTACATATAGTCTAGAGTGTTGGCTATGGGTGTTGAGTTTCTCAACATCATGCTAGTCGATAGAACCATGAAACAATATGTGATCACCCTATTCAGTAATGTTAATTCTTTCACATGAGATTGTATCAAATGAGATGATTAAGGCTCAATGATTCAAAATCTGTCTTCAACCTGATGTTCATTTAGATGATCTTTTATTAAATCTCACTCCATATGCAGATATACTTAAATGTGAATTAATGGTTAATCCTGACATGGTTGCAATGGTAGGGTTCACAGGAGTTTATTTTTCTCCTTGTTCTAGTTATGTGATTTCCATTAAATGAAATAGGAATAATGAGGATTTTCATGGATGTTCTCAACCACATATATCCTCTAAACATGTAGTTCCCAGAAGAGGCCCTTTGATTTTGTTCAATTATGGAAACATTGATAATTTTTAATGTGGTTGTAATAAGGTGCCAATGAATTGTAGTTCCTATGGTCGCTCAAAAAACCTAATGAAATTATTAAATTTCTTTTTTCCCCTAACAGTAGCACGGGATCATCAACACCCAAATATACAACAGAGAAATCTAACTGATTTGAGATCTTAGTGGTTCCAGTAATTAGCATCTAGAACAATGCGCTAACACATTGTAGAAGAGTTTCCCTAGATGGCCGATATAGGTGTAGTGAACGTGATATGTACCATCTTTATAGCCACATATTTGGGGACTATTATATTTGATACTAGTTTATTTTATTCATTAATATCAACTCATATTTTTTATAAGATAAATATTCATATGGATATGTTATCTTATGTGATGGATATTAGTATGCCCATGGGAACGGAGAGATATAAGGGTCTTAGTTGTACTTTTTGGTGATTTATAGTTATTAATTTTTTTAATTATCTAGATTTTTTGGGTTTCAATATCAAAACTATTAATTTGATTTTTGAGATAGATTGGATCATTGAAAATAAGGCATGAATTTACAAATATTATTAGTTGGTCTCCATTACGGTGATAGGCTGGTTGTATCATGTCCTTGAGTGTAAATGGTACAAGAGGTATATTAATGATATAGATTATTATATATATTTTGGGAGATTAATATCAATGTTTTATTCTGAAAGGGACTGAGAATCTGTGAGTGATGATCTCCCTCTAGCTGTCATCATATTTCCTAGAATGTTTCAATCTAATTTCTATTTTTTCCACTAATAGAAGATCTATAGTTTTCTATTAATTTAGTTCCAGGTAATCTGACAATATATATATAACTTATTACAATGGGAAACTTGATTAAATGATGAATTTGATTAATAATATGGATGATCTATTGGAGAAATGATTTATATTCCTGGGTGTGTCACCTTTGGGGGAACCTATTCTTTTTTCAAAGAAAGTGGATCGAATAATTTATCTATGTGTTGATTACCCAAAAAAATCAAGATACTCGGAATAAAAGGTATCAATTTCAAAAAATAGTTATTTTTTGACCAGTTGAAGGTGTCAAGGTGGTTCTTGAATATTTATCATTGATTTGGAATCAATAGTTTTGAATAAAGGAATACGAAATTCATAAAACCGACATCCAAAGTAGGTACGACCACTATGTGTATCATTACATGCAATTTGGACTAAAAAATTATCTTACAGTCATTATTTATTTTATGGAAATGAACTTCACTGGGTATCTTGATATTTACAGAGGTCATTATAGACGAAATATGACATTACTCTCAGTTCGTGGAGGATCATGTGCATCATCTGAGGTTAGTTTTGGAAATGTTGGGAAATTAGTGACTCTTTTCCAAGAAATTGATACATGCCTTATGGATTTGTGAAGTGATGTTCTTGAGACACGTTTTCTCAGAACATGGTGTCTTATTTGATCCCACAATGGGGGAATATAATATAACATTGTAGAAACGGTGTAATTTCATTTTGATTTATAGATATTTTTTGGATTTCTATGATACTACCATAGATCTATGAAGGAATTTTCTTTTTTCCTTCACTTATGAACATTATCACATGGAAGATAGTGAAATTTATTTTGGATGATAAATTTAAGTGTTTTAGATGAAACATTTTAAAACACCAATTGAAGTTTTTACTCTACAATAATTTAGGTAAAGATATGTAGTATTATGTGACACATATGGTTTCAGTTGGGTTGTGTAGTTAGGTAGGTTGATCATGTGGTAATCTATGTCTCTCTATAGCTTATGATAAATAAGAAGAACTCTTTAATACATTTCCATGAACTAAGATATTTGATGCATGCAATTAATATTAGGAGACATTTACTTTTCATTGAAAGGTTCATCATTTATTATGACTATAAATTTTACAGATATATATTCTCAAAAAATTATTTTAACCTTAAATATAGGTATTGGGTAGAGTATCTATAGTATATTGATTTCAATATGAAATATACCCCTATTAAAGGTAATTTTGTTAATTTTCATTAAGGAAGAAACATCTAAATCATGTTGTGAAAGAATCATAAAAATATTATAACTTGATGTATCTTTTTGAATAGTTTAATTTTTCATTCCAGGAGGAAGAGGATGATGTTTTTTTTTGAAAATGCTACACAAACATCCTCTCTTCTTGAGTAGATTCTTTAGGGAATGTAGTTTGATGATGTATTCCATGTAATTGGGGACTCTTTGTATGGTGTAGGGATCATGGGTGTGTGGGTGTTCAATTTTTATGGAATACAATGTATCCAATACTAGTATAATATAATTTTTCTAGTGTTAAAATATATGATTATTCATTTCTATAATTCCCAATGGTCTATGAAACTGGATACCACAATGATCTTTTGTGACATGTGGTGAAACATCTACTTGCTAGTTAGGAGATGATATAGTCCATATTTTTTTATTAATGTAATACTTTTAAATAGTTCATGAATGCGAACTATAGACCTACAAATTTACATCACCCCACTTCTATTGATGACATGGAAGTTTTTTGATATCTCTATAGACTTTTTGTTTTGGTTTTTGTGTACCCCTAAATATAATAATGGGATAAGGTTTTGAATGATGGACCGATTAAATGGGATCACATCTTACCCATTTGGAAAAAAGATAATGAGTTGGGAAGTCTCCATAGGAAAGAGATTGATCATTTTAATGGTGTCATATTTGATATCATATTTGGTTGAGATCCCTATTTTACATATCATTTTTTGGAAAGTCCTTCAAGAGGTGATGGGATCTACGGTTTGTTTGAGTATGGAATATCATATTTAGATGGATGGCCAGAAAAAGAGGGCCATGGAGATTATAGAGGAATTGATTTTCGCCCACATCCTTTAATTTTTTGGATATAAGGATCTCCATTTGGTAATTTTTCTGTTTTATTACAATAACAGTTACCAATCCATAATTTGGATGGCGCCTTTTGGGGCCTTGTATGTTTAGCCATGGAACTATTTTTTAGGTTGGTTAAATATTGCTGAAAGCTCTTCGGTTGGACAAATCTTGGTCAATGATATGAAAATAAATATTTAGATGAATCATAATACATTTTTGATGGAAAAACATCTAATTTATATAAATATATCACTCTTATAGGATACTATTGTAGTTTCTAGTGGGTGAATATGTTTTCTTGAGATTTTCACCTCGCTGGGTTCATGGACCACATAGTAGGGAAAGGAAGATTTATCTTCATTTTGTGGGACCATTTTATGTTTTTGGGAAGTTGGGGAATGTGGATTATTATTTTCTACTTCCACCATAGTTAACATCAATAGATTATTTGTTTCTTGTATCACAACTTCGTAAGTATCATTCTAACCCACCTCATGTCTTGAGATTAAAAGATCATGATGTTGAGCCATATTTATCCATGACTATAAATTTATTAATTATTTTAGATTATGAGAAAAAGTCACATCATTGGAGGAATATAATTTTTTTGTTATTGGATTGAATTTCATTGATTCTCATGAGACATGGGAATAAGAGACACTAATGAAATATTAATGGACTAATCTTTTTGATATAGAATCATCAAGGTAGAGTGTCTAGGGATTGAAATTTATTATAGCCGGGGGTTGTTAAATCTTTTTAGGCTATTCAGGTATTCATTTGTCCATCCTTTTTTATCCTCACATAGGTGTATCTATAAGCCTCTCCCGAGGTTAGGAGAATATAAATGGCGCTATGGGTTTTGTCTATTAAAAACATTGTTTTTTACTCTCAGCAAGTAAATTATGCACCATGTATTTGGTATAAAAAATGTATATTTATCGTTATTCACATATTGTGACGATTTAAAGGGCATGAATAGTTACTTGTTATGTACTTGTAAGTGACTTCATTTATAGAAAAAAATATATTTTTATAAAATATAAATACATCATTCATAATTTCAATCTTTTATGGATTAAATAATATGAATTGGGATTAGACTCCAAGAAAGTAATTTGAGTTGTTCATTTTAGGTTTTGGAATGAGTTATTTTAATTTCACTCAACATGAAGTCTTACTCTATCTACCAATATATTTAAAATGTGATTTCATATATCTCTGATCCTTTCCGATAAATGGACTTGTGATTGATCCTTTTTTGTAGTTTATATCTCCAGGTAAGTGGATCATCATTCATGTGGTTTCTCCCAATCATTATTCTTATTCTACTCAAGTTTTATAGATCATAATGTAACTTTTAGAACAAATATTAGTTTAGTTTGATATTTTTTAGATTTTTTGTCCAAGATCTCCCATTCCATCATCCTTCAACGGTGAGTCTCGTTGTGAGTGTGGTTTTCTGGATAATTCATTTAAAGGTTGGTGGTTCCATTTTTTCATAAGATTGATGATATTAATGGAATAATTAATTTGAAATGTGTTTTTGATTAATTTAGAATCATGGAATAGGGATGACATGATCATTAATTTGATATAGGAAGATTATAGGATGAAAACCCCAATTCTAATAGAATAAGAATAAAGGGATTTTTTTTTTGAAAAATGATATCTTGATTTGGAAAATATTCTGATGAAATAATTTGATGATTGATCTTCTAGATATGGATTAAATTGATAATTTGTTTTAAATGGAATGAAATGATGGAAACCTAAGATTTTGATTTTAAATGAGAAGTCATGTTGAAAAAAAATTGGAAATTTTATTTTCAAATGTTTTGAAATAATTTATTTCCAATTTGATTGATTGACTATTTTAAGTACATGTTATGATGATTATTTTTTAGTAAATGGAAAAATAATTCCAGGACATTGAATACCTAGAAATGGATTGACATTGAAAAATATTACTAATAAGAATTATGGCATGACTTCATGTTACGGGTTTTCCTATTGACGTATAGAGTACCATGGATGGACTTTTTTATTTTGACTCACAAAATTTATATGATAAAATTCATTATATAGATTTCATTAATTCCAAAACAATCTCTATTGAAAGCTCCCTTTATTTATGTGAGATTTAACCCCTAATGCTACTACTTCTAAATCTTTTTCTATGGTAGATCATATAGATTAATAACGGTTTTATTCATATTATTATTTTATGTTATATTTTAAATAAGAAAATTTTTAGGTTCATAATTTTTATTATTATTTTGGAATAATGATCCAGTAGAAGACAACAAGGGTGAATACTCTAGGATCTTTTGAGGTGTCATATAGAAAATGGTCAAAAATTAAATGGTTCTTATGATGGGTAAATGTCACTCCATTGGAAATTAATATTTATTTTATAATGATCTATAAATTAGTCAACTAGATGGACATGATGCTCCCTCAAGGTCCTAATTAATGATTTTTATTTTTAACATAAATGAATTGGGACTCCCAAACCTAGTTATCTGATACATACCAATGATTAATTTTTTTATAAACTATTTCTTTAAATGTTTTCTTCTCATAATTTTTTCAATAAATTTTTTAAACATTATTTTAGATTTTATTCATGTAATATTTTTTTAATAAATAAATATATTATTTCTTATTTATATGTAGTTCAAAATTGAATATTTTTGTTTATAATATAAGAAAATTACATAAATAATTTTATTGAATATTATTTTGTGTGTTATTATCACAACATATATTTGCCCATTTATTGTATATTGACCTAGTATTTTTTGAAGTCAGTAATTTCAAGGAACTAATATTATATAATTGTTTTGAGTAGTCATTTTGGAGTATTGGAGCTACTAGAAGACTATACATGCCTTATATTGACAAGAAGATGTGTAGAAGTTTTTAATGATTTTTGTTATTTTATGTTATAGAATTTATCATCGATCATACAATCATCTTTATTGATATAACATCACAATGCCTCCATTCCCTTTGAAAATATTTTGGTTTTGTATATGTGTTAGTATAATTTTTTTGTACCAAAGCAATATTATTTGTGTATAATTTTATTTTGTGTTTTACATACACATTAGACTCATGATGCACTATTTTGTTTGATTTTGATTTCCCAATTTGATTATTAAGAACGTGTTACTCAACAAAATGTTATAAGTTCAGGTATTGATTTAGATTAGATATCATATTCTATTTTTTGCAATACCATTTGAAATCAATACGAAGGGAATATAATTTATTCCATGGTGCTAAATTTTAACTCTTGGGGATTTGGAATTCCATTTGGTACTTATGATAGTAGGATCAAGAACTAGGATTTGTTATCTTAGGTTAGTTCATTACAAAGTTGTATAAGAGCATAATTTTTATGATATTTCTAACTTATATGGTAATGTCATGATATTAATAGAATAAAAATATGGGTAAATAATTAGAAATTATTTTGGAAAATACTTACCATAAATAGCCCATGTGTTTCTATGGGTTTTTATATATATTTTAGTTTTATGGGGTTTATTTATATAACATTTATTCATAACTATTGTGAGAATTTAATAGGTTCATGATTAGATGGACAAGGCTATAAATCATTTATAGGGATGACTCATCCTATCTTTTATTTTCTGTAATCCTGACATGGGTGTTGCATGGCCTAAGAGAGTATAAAATTAGACTATGAAATTTGAAAAAAATACACATTTATAACTTATCAATCAATTAATTTTACGGCATCTCTATAATAATTTTTAGTTTTGTATAAATTCATTAACATTATTTGTCATATATTTTATGATGTAAACATGGAATTTTCATTTTTTAAGATTTTTAATAGTACCATAGTATCCGGGCTAGTTGTTATGATCCCTTACTTGGGATTAAAATATAATTTCCCACAAGTGGATTCTCCTTTGAAAAAAATTAATTGGAACTATGGTGTATACAACTTGGTTTATAAATTATAAATCTAATCCATACTCTATCTAAAATAGTTATGAATTTATCCATATAACCCTAGATAAATATTGATTTTATATTATTTTAGACACAAATACCTAGATTTTTTAAGAATAAATCACCCTCATGATTTAGAGGATTGATTTGAGTAGATATAGGGGAACATTAAATTCCATGAGACTCTAAAATATATAATGTAAAAATAGTCTGCATTTATTCTTTAATTACATAACTGAAAAATACTGTGAATGTATAATTCATTACAATATTCTTAAGAACATGCTGTTGAAATATTTCAATGTCATGTTTATTCAAATTTATTATACATAAATGATAGTATACTCCATGTTAAGGGATATGTTTTTCACTATAAAAGAATGAAAATGGTAATAAACTACATGACTTGGATTTTTGAGCTCATTTTCTTCACACATGAGCCACTTTAAAATGTCAAGATGAAGTCTTGGTGAATTCAAATATCTATCCAAAAAAGAATACTATATAAATTTTTTATCTTAAAACACCTCAATAATTCTATGGTGGTATAGAGGAAAAAATTAGTATCGGAAGGGCATGGAAAAATTTCAAGGATGGTGGATGCTCCACTAATTAAATGTCAGAGTGATTGAATTTTACTAAAAAATAAATGGAAACATTATGAATTTAAACAAGAAGTTGGTGATAGCTCAAGGAACACTTATGAGATAAGTTGAAGGATAGTCATTTGAAATAATTCAATTATATGTCACCAAAGAGGAAACTCGGTCCATGAAAAGCCTTTATGTTTATAATATCACAAGGATATCCATGATATTTTCTAGATGTACCATCTCTATATATTTTGTAGTGAAAGTATTTCTCTTCAAATTGGTATGGGGTCCTAAAATCCAAAACAATTACTTGTGCAGTCTGATGTCTCAAAGGAAATAGGGAAAATCCTCAAGTGTGTGGAAGATAAGGTGGTTCCTAATATGGGTATTGAAAAAAAATAAGTGAACCTATGTTTAACATGAATCCCTATAGACAAAACAATATATTAATAAATACATTTTGGAGAATTATTCCATAGAATTGGATCCTATTCTTCCCACAATATGAGGTACTTTACATATTTCACCATCTATAGGTATTTTATTTTTTGACAAAAGTTCCTCATACTCTATTATATATTTCCAAATCATGTAATTATTTTACATCCCATATAAATTGATTTCAATATTATATAGACATCCACTCATTTTGGGAAGATGAAAGAGTATTGTTTTCCACATCATTATTATCTTATATTTATATATTATGTAAAAGTGATATTGGAAATATTCATCCTTTAAATATATCTCATAAATATTATCTTGGGAATGGATTAAGTGTCTTTATATAAGTCTCATATCAATTATTATCATAAATGAGGAACCTAAATCTCATTATATGGATATCTTTATATATTCCCAGGTTTATGGGTCCAATATTAGGTCACGATGGTCCACCACACAAGGAAATTGCGATTTTTTATATAAAATTTATTCCTTTTAGATTTAATTTATTAAAGCAATACATTTAATAAATTTTCCCTTATGGTGTGGTATTTCAATGAAAATTTCCCTAAGAATCTATCTTAGAGAAAAAGGGTTTATACATCCAAATGTGTCTCAATGGGTAGATCCAACACTATTTGTAATGAGGGGATATGAAATTTAATTCATATGAATTTATTACCAAGTGATTAATCAGGTGATAATTAATAACATATACACATTTCCTCTAATTTAGGATCTCTTTTTGTAGATGATATCAATTTTTTTTTTCAATAGTTGATATTTTATTAGGAGATAAACATCTTTATGTCAAAGAATTTAATATGTCAACGACCTCTTTTAGAAGAATATATAATCACATTGAATATTTTTCGATCCCATTTAGTTTGAAAAATAATAATATAGTATTTTTAATTCTTATAAACCAAATCATACATTCTTATCTTGACACGTTTTTTACATATTTCATGAACGATATCAAAAACTATTTAAAATTTGACACGTATAATGATCATCCGTAAAGGATTTCATTAATAATTCCTTGAGATCACCACTTTTATTATAGGTTATCATAGTGTTCTTTTGGATATAAGAATTGATGTACATTGAAAATGTTGTATCTAAGCATGTCATACTATTATCTCATGAGAAGGTGATATCATTAATTTCATTAGAATTGTTAAGGTATATTTTTCATATAAAGAACCATGGGTTTTGATAGGTTATAAATGGTTCTTATAAATTATTTATCTACGATTTTATATCCTTTAATTTCCCTCTCTCATAAGTCATAATGATTGAATAGAGTCCAAAGTTTCAATCATTAATTTATGAAATAAATAAAATATTGACATTAACTCTTGTTTAGAACCTAACTAAGAATACAGAATATTATATAGTATACTATGATGAAGAATACATATTTTTAGGATGATTAATAATGAAATGTAATCATGTGGTAGAATCTGCGTATTTTAGGTTGTCACAACATGATAAAAACTATCAAACACAAAACTCTAAATTGAAAGTTGTTTTCAAGGCAATAAATTATTTGTGAATGTATAATTTGGGTGATAATTTTGTGTTTTTTTTCATTAAATAATTTAACATTACATATATCCTAGCGGTATTTGAACACTATGAAATGGACATTTTTTTATTAACTATGAATATCTGATTGGGGCCTCACTTATACACAAAGAAGCCACAATATATTTACTAATCTACTTAGTGTCAAGTTTCAATTATATTATTTTCATTAGAGTAGTAATGAATTGAATTTTATTGGCTTATTAGTAAAAATTTATATTGATATGAATGAAGATAATAAGTTAATTTTCATGTATAATTTGAATATTACTACTTTTATTATTGTGATTTTTCATTAAGAGAAAATAGGGGATGAAACATGTTTTCATATCAAGAATATTATATGTGTAAAGGTGAAAATATTGAGTGATCTCTATATATTAGTAGAATCATATATTTTAGTAACCATTACGTTTCCCCTTTATTATTGAGATAAATTGGGATTAAATTTTTCACCAATCCTAAAAGGTTTTAAATCCTAGCACTAACTAGAACTAGTATAATAATATACATGTATTCTAGTTTTTTGGAATGAAAATAGTTATTGTAGAATGTGTTTCAAAGATCCTCACATTAAAATAATTGAAGGATAGTCCTTATAATACTTATATAATTATTAAAAACATTACTTGTTGCACATAAAAATTATTTGAGATATTTACGGGCTTCAATATTAAGATTCATTTTTCCCGTCATAGAAATAATGAAAAAATATTGGTTATTAATCTGTTGAATAAATCAACCCATTTTCGCAAGGAAAAAAATATCATTCAGTTCAAACACCATTTAGAAATGTACATTTATGATATATTAATATTAAATGAAGATTTGTAAGAAATATATTTTTATAGAAATCTCTACGTCACCACTTGATTCTTGAAAGAAATTAAATATTACTGGTGATCACTTGTGAATCTTATCATGAAAAACCATCCATATTTTTTGTCAAAAATTGTTGATTGTTAAATATATTTTGAAATTTATACTTCTAAACTATGTGTTATTTTTTGGTGAATGTGGGATAATAATTTATCATTTTTATCTATTTTTTTGAATTATATCATCCAAAAATTAATAAAAATGGATCTCCTTTAAGACTTATATTTTCATATTTTCAGGTGTTACATTATTTTTCTAAGAATGTGGAGATATACTTAGTGGGATCATGCATAGTGAAAATACAATAATGGAAATTCTTATCATTTAAAATTAATTGGTGATAAAAAAAGCCACAAAAATTCATGTGCGTCATATCATTATTTAATAATGAAAATATTAATCGGTAATAGTGTAGTCTTGGAAGTGCATTCTTATTAGGGTCGCTCATTTATTGTGAGACTAAGAAAGAATATTTTGAGATATTATGGGACCTTTTTAGATTAGTTAATGATTTGGAAAGGTCATTTATTGGTTTTTATTTCCACTAAAATTTATGTAAATTCATTCTGTATCCCACCTCTACCAACTAAATAAATATCATCCAAATTACATTCATTAATTAAGGTAAAACATTATTGAATTAGAATCTAATGTTTCAGTGCTGGGTAAAATAGTTCAAAATCATTTACTCACATAATATGCTTTTGTGAAGGAAATTGTTTCCCTAGTTTTGTTGATATAGAAGATCTATAGTGATTAACATGAATCTTGGGAGAAAAAATATTTAATGAGGTATTAGTTTCTTCACCTATTCATGAATCAATAATTTATTATGTGACTGTGTCTGTGTGAAAATGGTATATTCAACATTATTAAAACACCAAAAACATAATTTTATTATATCTATTTAAATATTTACTAATTTATTATTTCATTTTGAGAAATAAAACTCAAAATTTAAAATTTTGGAACAATTTACAATACTTCACAGTCACCATTCACTATGTTAGTACTGTGAAAGATAAATTTTCACACTCCCTATAATTACACATATGGGAAAAAATTAGCTGTTATCTTTATCTAACTTTATTCATGTCCAATTTTATCCTCTATCATCATGTTTCTATTAAATAATTAAAACATTTTCTATTTATTATTAATTTTCGTCCCATATACTGAATCATTTTCATCACCTAGTCCATGGGGGACTGTGGTCTATAGATTTCATGGGATTCACATCAGGTTTTTGATAATGCTATTCATTCTTGGATTATTCTGATTGATTAGTCATAATTTTTGTAGAAATATAAAATTTCAATAATATTCTATAGTTTTTTTATTTATTTTTTCATTTTTTGTCCCTTTACATTATGAAAAATGTTTTTTAACATTGTTATAAAGGTGTTTTTCAATAATTTGTCTTTATTATTAATTAATTATGATTAGCCATGGAAATATTTATTGACCTCCTATTTTTTCAAATTTCATTGGAATTATATTCGTAAATGTTATACATAATATTGATTTATTTTTTTCATAAAATGTGTTCTATAAAATTCTAAATTTGATGTGTAGGGATTCTTCAAATTGTATCTCATTGAAAACCTATATGTTTTATGTGATGTATAATGCCTAATAATTGTGGTTTTAAATCACTTTCTATGGTTGAACATATGAATGTACAATTCTATTTTTAGGGTAATGCTTCATTATTATATTTTGAAATATCAATGAATGTGGATGTTTCATAATGGTTTCGATTACTATTGAACTATAACTGGTTGGAAACCCATTTGGGTGAATCATTCTGGTGTATGATAGGGGTCAATGGATAATTATTAATATATGATGAGGTTCCTATTATGAACACATTAAACTTGGGATACCCCATCTCCCTAAAACACTAGACTAGTTCCCAGTATGAACGGTCAAATATGACCTTAGGCATGCCTCCCCATATGACATATGCTATCAACTTGTAGTAGATGTCTATGGCGATACTATGGGGATAGAATATAAATAAATCATATTGAAAAATAATATTAAAACAACCAAACCACATACCTTAGAAAATTATGTTATTCTAACGAAATAAATCAAAACATGTGAAATAATATGTAATGGATGAAGCACACAATCATATAGATCTATGGTCATACAATAATACAAACACAAATTTCACCCTAAGTTGATGATATTTACAAATTAAATAAAATAATAACTACCGGGGGCTCTACTACCATCCCTCACCCATGAATCATAAAAATCTCAAGACCCATCGGATTGATCCATCTCTTTTAAGAACCATCATTCCTCTACCCAACCGATACTTTTAACCAATGAATAATTCTTGGGCTCCCAAGTGTCATGGATACTAGGGAAGTTAGTGAGTCAACTCACTAGGGAACCCCAAATATGGTCTCTTAGAATACCATCAAACACATTCTATGTACATGCTACATTCCCATATTAATAAATAAATACATCAGAGAAAAATTAAGTAAATATCCATTTTTTATCCATGGGATCAATCTATGAAACCTGGGGTCAAATATAAATTCAAATTATAGTTTTGGAGTTTCATTATGAAGTATCCTATAACCATTCTAACCAATAACAATCCATAAGTCTATATATAATCATATTTAAGGACAACTTTCGAAGAGATAATCCTAGAAAATCTAATATTATGAACATCAGTTGTTAGATTATAATTAGTATCCAAGGCATCTCATAATCATTAATCATAGAGATTAAAACAAGGGGATTTCCCATGTAATTATATATCTACTACGATCATATGATAATATTATGATTTTACCCGTGGAATTTTATATCAATAGTAATGTCCATGGAATTAAATTGTATTGAACATGGACTTATATACCAACAGTATTCACATTTGAATCCAGGGGTATTTTAAATGTAATTCTAAATAAATATTAATTATGTTAAATTCAAATGGATTTCCAAAGGAGTTATATATTAATAGAAATAATAGTCCAATCTACGGGCATTTCTCTTTATATTCCATCACAATATAAGTCATAGGTGAATCTGAGGTGGTTTCTTAGATCATTATATATCATTAGTATTCATTGCAAAAATTCAATGGTATTTCCCATGGAATTCCATATAACATCAAACATTCAATTACTCAGAATTGATGGGAATTAATCCATCCAATAATATCTCATAAAATATTCCTCAAATGGGTTAACCATCCACCTAAACCCATATTACATAATGAAGGATACCTCTCAAGTGAACTTCAATAAATCATTACTATAGACATATAAGGCTCACTTCACAGATTGGGGTTTTAAGGTGACACATGTAATCATCTATACTAATTACCATGAATTCCCTATATAGGTATAACTTATCATAAGGCATCCCACTAGGTTCCTTGACACCACCTCATATCTGAGAAAACATAAAAGTATTTCTCAATCTCAATCTCAAGTCTCAGTTAATCACATATCACATATAGTGTATGAAATCCCAATTTATAATCATAACTAGAGTAATTTAATAATAGCCCATCTGTCAATCCCTTATAGGAACCTCACTAGAGAGAAAGCGTAAACCCAACAAAATAACCTTGTCATCCCATATTGTTCCCGCCCAAACAATATATAATTTACAAAATTCATACCCAACCATGTACTCACAGACAAGGGGGAAGGAACACTCACCCCAAACATATCTCATCCATCTTGAATCCTTTAGGTAATATTAAAGTAACTCTAAGGATACCTTGGATTATTCCCTTCTATTCATCACATCCCTCTACAAGGGGGGTATAAGGAACCAATAGTAGGATCCATCACCGTCAATTAATTCAATTATATTTTCACACCCCTATTTAATTATATCATAAGACAAATAATAATAATTGAGTAATCAGTAACCAGCTGTCAGGGCATCATACCAATACATAAGTCTCCCTCACGGACCCTAAAAAAATTGGTTAAATTATTAATAATAATTTCATTAATCAAAAAATGACATTAAATTAAAAATTATATTCCCCATTAGTGGTGAGAAAACATATCATAGGTCCCATATAAAAATTTATTTTCAGAAAAGGGGAGTGTATAGGGACCACCTCTCTTAATTTCAGAGTCATTAAAATATAAGGAATCTCAATGACTCTTTCCAAATCTCATCCCAATCCAACATATCATCACTTATCAATAAGAGAAACAAACATGAGACAAATTATAAAATTAATTAATTAAATCCATTTATAACTTACTAAAAAATTCATCATCAATTTTCAATTTAAATTAAAATATTAATACATCCTTATAACTTTTCTTGTATCTTCATCACACTGAAATGATGACCATAAACTAATAGAGGGCCCTTAACACACTCTTGAAATAATTAAATATAGATTACCTATCATGATGTATCATATAAAATTATAATTTAATTAATTTAAATTAAAAAAACTAATTAATTTAATATAGTGGTTTTCTATCTAATATAGAACATAAAAAACAAGTGTTCATCATTCTAGGATATCCAAAATCCATCACACCCAAAATCTCCAACAATATAGGATATATCCACAAGATCAAGTGGAATGATCAATGAGCTCTAATCTAGGTACAAAAATGTAGTGGATTATATGAGAGAAAATCAATGCGGGGAGGATAGGAAACCCCCAAGGAGATAGAAGGGATTTACATAAAGGATTTATTGAAAATGCAGTAGATATATCATTACAGAAGAGAAAAAACTATTAAAGATTCATAGGTTATTCCCTTGGTTTAAGACACATGAATAGAAGATACAAAATGATAAATAATTTTTAAAATCATAGAGGGTAATTATTGAAGTTATATAAAATTTTAACACAACACATTGATTTAACAAATCACATTCCCCTTCCCCCATGAGGTGGACTACCTAGTTGAGGTTTCCCCATGATCTGGGAACACAAAAAAACACATAAATAAGGCCCTCAAACCTCTATTTATTTTTTATAGAATCACAACAGAATCCCTTATCCTTATTGACAACAAATATTCTCACCTCTATGGCATGGAGGTCCTCATTTCTACATCTAGGATTCCAACTATGGAGAAAAATATGGACTTTTCTCTAGTACCTTTGTGTTTTTTCTCAAATGATTCCCCAATAAGGCCCTAAGGATTTCGTTTCTCCATTCTCATTAATACGATAATCCTATTGTGGAAAGTGATACATTTAAGAATATGTGACAAAAAATCCATGAACCCACGCCAAAATTCCCTAACCAAGGCACTATAATCTCCTTTAAAGAATGGCCTACGTAAATTTTTTTTAAAGTGTAAACCCCTTAGGATCCACCCTCATGAAAAATCAAAACACTATGGATCTATAATATATAGGGTTTTCTCTAGAACGATGCCCAGACAAAACGATTTGGAAATAATATCACCTAGGATTGTATCCCCACACTATGGTGGGCTACACATTGTGGTTTTCCCCACGTTGGGTCACCTATAAGACGAAAATTTCCAAGACAACCCAATATTTCACTTCTAAATACACATTCAAGTGAAAAAACTTTTGAGAATCAATATATGTTAAAAAAATCTTCTTATGTATATCTTAATCTCATAATGTCTACTAAAAATCTACTTCTAAAAATAAATTTAAAAAAATCAATAAATTTAAATTTTCATTCATTTTCAAAACACATAAAAGTCATAGGGAATTAAAAAATCAACACCACAACACTTCTCATTCCAGAAAAATCCCAACGTACATTGAACATTGACCTATCTGAATCATCATATCATATCTAACTCATAATGATTAGCTCCAGAATTTTGAATGATATTTCAGTGTTCAACTCCAAACATAAGGTGTTCCCTTCATGAAATACATAGTCCATCACTCATAAACAACACTAAAAAACATATACAGATAATTAAATCTCTTATCTAACCTAATACACAGTTGTGTTGATTTTTCACCCAATTTATAGTGATCCCCTCTATATATTTCTTAGTATAAAAAATTGTTTTTTACGGTTCTTCCGACCCTTAGTACAGCCCACTAAAACATAGACTTAGTAGAATTATTCTATGCTCCTTGTAATTTCTATCTCTGCATATTGAATTTAAATCAAAATCACCGGTCACTCATCCAATATCCCACCATTCTAAAAAAATTTTGGTCTCACTCATTGAAGCGTGATAGTATCACTTAATCAAATTTCCTTAAATTCTAAAGGAATCTTATGACATCCAGAAACCCACAAAAATTTCCAGACATGTCCACTATTGTAATTACATGATTTAACCAATAATAATTAAATTCAATAGAATACTCTCAACCTACGAACTGACATTCAATTGATCAGATAGACCCTAATATGACATAAAAATCATCTTGTTCCAAATTCTAATACATAAACATCAATCCACACTACATCTGAATCTCAATTACTGTATTTACATGGGAACAAGATCACATTAAATCTTTGTTATATCTGGCATAAAAATCTACATTGACCATCCAACATCCAATCTCATCATACCCATGATCTTACGATACATGGTTTTTTCTACATGATACATGCTCTATCAATTACTGTACACAATGGAAGAATATAGGCATCCTACTTATACATGGGCTCCAACATGAAGCATCCGTTATATTCCATTACATGATCAAAGGAATGACATTCTCAGAACATAAATAGTTTCATTCTGTAATATGGTAACACCTTATGACAACCAATGGTCTACTCCCCACCATAAAACATTATTTATAAAACTCATTAAGTATATCAAAAAGGATCAATTAACACACCTTCGTGACATTTTTTTTCAAGTCACGTAATCATTTCAATTATACCAAGTCCCCCAATCCATCATTTGAAACACCTCTCATCATAGATAGATACCTCTCACTCTCATAAAAATAGTTGGAAATCGTTTCATCAGCAGAAAATATTTAAATAACTCTCTCTATGAGCTTTTTCAAGTGAAAATGATATTTAATTCCTTTCTAGTCACAAAAATTCACTCTTCTAATAAATCATAATCAAACATAACTATTCACTAATTCATCCATGAATATCACATGTCAATTACATTTATTGAGAATCAACCTCAAATATCCCCTTTAAAAATGAAAATTTAACCAATACCATGTTTTAATGAATGACCACACATAGACCTATGATTCATTACCAAACCTCAAGAGTTTATATGGACTCTATTAATCCTAGATCAATCCCACAAGGATAATAATCAAATATCTTAATATGAAATAGACATGAAATCACTAGTCTAAAATACTACTAATAATTATCATTGAAATAAGGTTTTAACCCAAATAACAATTAGTTATATACTCATGAAATCCAAAGGAGTATCCATACCCATATAATATATCCAATAGAACAATCCATGAACTATTTTATTACCAAATGAAACCCTCCATACTTCACATTTAAAAGACACTATCAATCTTTTGATGATCCCTCCCAAAGGATCCCCTCTTATATATCAAATGGCATCCCACTCATAATATCCAACTCACTAATACCTTTAGTATCATCTTAAGAGAAGTATTATATCCTATAAATCACATAAACCATGGTACACATTATCAAAATATTTAAAGAGACACCTCTCTACTACAATCTTATATACACAAATGAATTCCATGCACGTGGAGACCCACATTAGATATATCACATATATATATATATATATATATCCACAATCACATTCCAAATAATCAACCTAAAAGGTAACTAATTCTTCTTGGGAATATATATATATATATATATATATATATATATATATGAGACAACCCCTCAGGGACCACGATCATTTATCTGTTACCAAATTTTATGGTATCAACCCAGGAAAAACTATATCATTTATACCAAAGTCATTTTTTCATTTATATAGAATGAAACCAAGAATATTATTGAAAAAATAACAAATAGGTTGTTATTAACACTTTATGAAACTGAAACAATTATTATAGGGAAACTATAACCATGTAATCAATACCTAAACCATATCAATAGGGGCCACTATACATACCATGCATCATGGGACTATCTATTCATTGAGGAGAGATTTGTGTAGATCTACATGACATGTGACTAGAAGAAACATACTATGGTCTACTTGATTATAATAATATCAAATATTTATTATATAAAGCACCATTTAATTTATTTTACACAATTTAAATTAATGAAATCCCATCATTAATGATATCAATCACAAAAATATAGACATATTTTATAAGTCTTAAAAGATAATTATGATTCATGTATATTAGAATATATTCAATTAAACATGATCTAAAAACCTATAAAACATAAATCCGAAATTAAAAATTGTCACACTATATGGAATAATTAATATGTAAAAGAATAAACTAGTAATAACTATAACATATCCCCAGTATCCTGGACATTCAAAAGGAAAGGTTATTCAAAACACAGCAGTGTGAGGTTCATCGCAAGATCCACCACATTCTTATATCACCAACCCTTTATCACCAAAAATAATAAAAAAAGAAGAAGTGTTGATACCACTTTCTGATTTATTATTTACTCAAACCAATTGATCATTTCTGTGAAATGTGATCACCATATAACATATAGTTTCCTCTCTATAATACAGTTCATACTAAGTAGATTTTGTTGTCTAGGATGTTACAATAGAGAGACTATATGTCACGACACTATATACAGGGGACCTCATTATGATTCCATAAGACAACATCTAACAAGAAATTGAATGGTGACTATCACTGAGTAGGCATATAACTATCATTGGATGAATTAAATTGTGTACATGTACCAACGTACATGTCCCAAATAATATATAAGGAGAAAATGTAAAAACATAGAAAAAACCATGCATGAATACATCTAAATCCCAAAACCAAGTCATGAAATTACATAAATTAATGTAAACACTGGAAAATAACATCTCCCCTCAAAGTGTCTAAAAATATGTCCAACTAGAAAGTAAAACTCAGAATACTATTAAATTATCATAGGAAGACACATCGAACTGTTATGTATGACTATGCACTGTCTAGTCCTAGTACATCAATGACTATTCCAAAAGTTCAATCATCTACACAAGATATGACACATTTGGAAAAATCCCATGAAGTGGTTAAAATAACAATACCCAGTTGGACAACCCAAACCACATAGAACACCACAAATTAATACAGTAATCTCTACATAAGTATATTTCAAAAACACAAATAATAAGAATATCTAGTTATACACAAAAAAGACACACGATCATAAAGGATAGTAAAAACCTTAATGTCGACCAAGGATTATATCTTTATGGGTTCACATTGCACTCATTTGAGAGAAAAAAACCGGAGTCTGATAACACTTATAGCATTTTTCAGAGAGGTAATTCTTGTCAGGTCTCACCATTATAAGTACATATCGAATGTCCAATGAGGAAAAAATAACATATTAGGATCACTCCAAAGGAAATGGGGTATATAGACCATAGAATCTGGATTAAAAATCTAAATATAGGTTTGGAACCCACATTGTTTTAGTCACACAGATAGCAAGAACTCCCCCTATGGAATTTATATTAATATATGATCTCACTTTGGGCCTCATGAAAGGATTCCAACAACTCTATCCTGGAATTTCTACTAATGGGATCATTGTTTTAGAGTGGGAGAGGATTTAATACAAACCCATATAGAATGGAGAAGGGGAGAACATCCTAATGAAACCGGCCCATGATATTGAGGAAAAGGAATCCAATCCATCCTTTTTAATGTAAATGACATGTAGAAGGGTTAAAAGTTGTGTCCCTTGACCCTGAGTCTAGTCTTGTAAATGTACCACATAAATTTATCGTGTACAAGTAATAGTACACAACATGTTAGTTGAACATAGTCTGTTTGTGTACTAGAACATGGTTTATCCTATATACGTTGTTCAGGCTATTTTTGTGTCAGATTACATGGCATGACCATGCTTGTGTGCTCTATCTAATGTCTGTGTACCCTCCAATGTACATGATGATTTCACCAATGGGTTCCACACTCCATGTGATATGATCATATACCATTTGATACTTATCTCCCATTTTTAACCATAACATCCACTTGTTGGGGACTAAATTCAATGTAGCTCTATATTACAAGACCTATATCAGAGATTTTTTGAGCAAATAATATATAATTCCATGATTCTTCTCTAGCACTTTGGTCCCCATTCCCACATTGAATTGCCTAAAAACAATGGAAACCCATCAGTTGAGCCTTCCCATATATGATTAAAAACACCTAACCCCTTTGATTCCTTTTTAAAACACCATCTAATGTCATTCTTCATTATTAATTGAAGAATGAAAAATCAGAAATCCAAGACTGTCTGATTCATCAGTTCACCCATTATTGAAAAACGATTGGGTCATACCGATCACAGATCAAGAATATTGAAACTTTTTTCTATGATATGCGAAAACAATTATCGATTCATCGTGACATGTCTAACCACATGCCAAATGAAGACACCCAAGATGAGTGATGAATTAGAGGAAAATTTAAAAGAATAAAGCTGATGAACATAGCATAGTCGAAGTTCATGTCGACTTAAACTCATTTATGTTAAAATAATGTATTAAAAGAAAAAAAAATTAAATTCCAAATATACTCTCCAAAAATATCCCTAAAAATTCACTCATACTGTAAGACCTCAGATCCTAAATTCAATCTATTGGTCGATGGATTCACATTTACCATAGAAATTATGAATGGGGTTAAAATACAAAAAATGAAATATTGCTACCTCAATTAATATTGATCATTGATTAAGAAAAGATCTATGTCATGATAATTGGATGGATTCTTTGATTTCAGTGCACCCTAATTGATAATACTAGGATCGGTTTCCATTCTTTGTAGGTAGATCCTATAAATATATCTCAAACGAATCTAAGTCTAAAAAGATAACCCTAGAATGTCTTCATGATATACTACTTAATGACACTACTATCAATAAGTGAATGAAAAGTAAATAAAATAATTTATTTAATTGTTTTATTCTCTCAATGCCTGCGGTGGCTTCTTCACAATCAATATGTTCCAACAGAGGTTATATCTTTCATAAAAAAAATATCATTCTTATATCAATAGTGCCACCAAATTTCTAATCTCTTCCCCTCATTTATATGTTATTTATTTTATTCAAAAAAATTGCAAGAATGTGTTATTTAATATATTTAATAAATTTTGAACATTTATCTCAGGATCCTCAGGCCTTAAATATTCAAGCCATCTCAACACATGGTCTCAAAAATAATCATTTCAATATTCGAAAATAATACATATAAAAATGCCATTAATTTATCCTCACCTTGTAGATTTATGTCCATAAATTCAAAAATAAGGGATACATAAAGAGATGTGGGTATTGAATAGTAACATGAGCTTCCCGCTCCCATGTTCACTCAGGGTGATTCTGTTATTGCCACCAGACATATACTAATGGAATTACTCTCCCACAAAGGACCCCCTCCTTCCAATCCAAAATCTCTATTTGGTAATCAGAAAATCAAGATCCATCCATAATATCCAGCTCACCCTAATCAATTATGAGAAATGTGTCATGAATGTACATCCTCAACTAGGACATGTGGAAGTCATCATGCTACTAGTATAACTGTGGCTATAGAGATAAGTGGTACAAAAAATCACCGTCACTAAATATTATGTCAAAAGTTCAAATGAATCTTGGAGAGAGGATGTCACCCTATCCAAATATTCTTAATCCATGCCAAGGTGAAATCTAATGGAACACATGGACACCTTCCTCGAACTCCAAAAGCCTTTATATCCTTTCCTCAAAAGGATTTTGGTAGAGATTTGTAGACCACAACCACTCTATTATGATCTTCACCTTCTCATTAGGTGTTTTCACAATCTCTAGCCCAATGAGTAACAACTATCCTGGGTTAGTCCATAAAAGTGGTGACCTACATGGTTTCCAATACAAAGACTCGAATGGTGCCAAACTGATGGGGGAATTGTAGTTATTTTTGTACTCAAACTCTACCAATGGTAGGTGATCCTCTGATGTATGTAAAAATTACTACATAAAATCCCACAGTATGTTCTCTAAGACCAAAATGATATGTTGTGTCTGGTCATCCGTTTGTGGGTGAAATGCTATTTAATGTGTAACTGAGCCCCAAAATCATCATATAATCCCTTAAATAACTAGCATATGAGTCGAGCATCATAGCTATAGATAGTCATCAATGGAACTATGTGGTGTTTGAGTGTAATCAGAATGTAGAGGCATCTCAAGATAACTATTGAACTCTTCTCTTATATAGAAAAAATGTTGGATGATAATGTGATTTAGTCTATCATCACCTAGATGGAATCACATCCCCTAGAAGTATTTGGTGTGAATATCATCAAGGCTATTGATATCCCATCCCAATTCCACTCTGGCACCTCAAGGTGTTTATCCAATCCCATTGGATCATGGTGCCCAGCCTTCCCCTTCAGAAAAGTAAGGCATCGAGAGACAAATTCTACAACTACATTCTTCACCACTAACCAACAAAACTATGTTCAATGTCCTCATACATATATAAAAAACATAGATGTTATTACAAAGGAGATAAATGAAAATATCATAGATACTCCTCCAAAATTGTCACCAGTACCATCAAGAATCCTCTGAAATGAATGACATGGTCATCACCATTTGAAAATATTTTTGAAGCATGTGCCATTGATATCAGAGTACATATATTCCCATAGTCAATATCCCCATGTCATGCCTTCTAGAATCATCATAAAAGTGGATGGGTTGCAACTATAGCTTGGAGGTTAGCATCTGTACCTCCATCTATAAAGGATAACGTCTCTGATGTGCACATCATCAATAATGTATAAGATCTCATACTAAGAGAATCTTATACAACATTCCCCTTCCCAAGTGTATAGACACTATCAAAGACATAATCATAGAGTAACTCTAGCCATCAACTCTTCCTTATGTTACGATCCTTATGGAAGAAGATATAATTGAGACTCTTGTGATTAAAATAGTTGATAAACCACTCTCCCATTATGTAGTATCACCACATCTTTAGTGTGAATATTACCTTTACTAACTTAAGATAATAATTCAGATAGATCTTCTAATGTGGTCTCAATTGACATAAACAATAGGAAATAAATGCCTTTATCTACATTAAAAATTAACTAATCCCAGTTTGTGATGCATCCCGAAACAATACATAATTGAAAAACTGATCTAGAAATCTCAGTTTGGGAGACCATGTCAAATTATACCTCAATTTCTATAAATAATATTGGTAGCTCTATATCCTCCTGAAAGGATTCCCCTCTCAGCTTAATGATCTAATTGGTGCTGATATCCTATATAAATCTAATATGAATCTATATTAATATCCTACCAAACCAAGGATGATCAACAGCCCCATCACGATATTTGGTGTCATACATGATAACACTACCCCAACCTTAGTTGGGTCTGCTTCCACTCCATGTATTGAGATAACTTGTCAGATATTGTCAACTTCCAAAATCATGAAATGACACTTCAATGGATTTTAATAATGCTGGTGCACTCAGATTATATCATGAACCATCCTCAAGTGTCTTTCATTCACATCCTCAAATGTCTATTACACATGGTTGTACTTGATAAAATGTACCACACAATAGTCTATGAAAGCCTAAAAGATACTATTCATGAGTCCAATGAACACTACGAGGGAGTGCATGAAAAAAAATTGTGTCACTGTGTTATCTTAGCGATTTTAGTGACATCTAAATGTCATCTTTGACAGAAACTCATCCCATACTTGATGACAATGATAGCCTGATCTAAGGTCAGTCATAGAGAACCATCTTTCCCCTATGATTTGATAAAATAGGTCATCACTCACTAGTAGTGGATAATTTTTGTTATAGCCACATGGATCCAGACTCAGAAGTCCCCACATACCATCAAGATCTCATCATCCGTCTTGGATTACTAAACTGGGGCTTCCTAGGCTAAAACAGTGGACCTAATAAATCCCTTCCTCGGTAATTCCTCTAACTACACCTTTTCCTCAAAAATCCTTAGAGTATCAATATGATATAGAAGAATAGATATTGGTTTGGTAACATGATGTAGATAAATGAATAATTCTATATAATGGAAGGATGGAAAACCTGGAGCATCCTAAAAAAATATGATCCCATACTCTTCTAATGATTCGTGAAATTGGGAACTCATAACATCTACTAAACTAAAGGTTATTCTAGAAATCTAATGATTATTCTGTTGAATCTTTCTATGGACGAGTCCATCATATTCATCCTAGGTTTCCTTTTCCCTAAAAAAGGAGAACAATGTATCATCACTACGGGAACACCACATCCTCTAACTCAAATTGTAAATCTGGTAATGAACTATAGATAATCAGTCCATACCTATGATGACGTTATAAGGCCCCATTTTTTCTACAATGACATCCCAACAGAAATTATATCCTCCAAGAGTCCTATCACACTACCTACACAAGTGTGTGATATCTTAGTCATCACTAGTATGAGTCTCCAAAGATTAATGGTTGATCCAAGGGATCAATTGGAATCTCTAAGTCATGAACTAGATTGGTGGAAATATTGGAATGAAAGTACATGTGTCTATTAGTATTGTAGTTGAGGTAGAAAAGTATAGATCATACCTTGAATCACTATTAGAAACATGGGGGCATAGGCTTCTACCATATGTAGTTGTCCCCTCCCTATCCTATAACACCCTGATGCTGGTGTAGACCACCAAGGGATGGGGGTATAACCTTGTAAAAGTGTCAACCACATCTTCAACACTCATAGTTACTCTTCCATTTCTACTTCCTTGTGAACCTTACAGATCATTCCACTCCCTCCTTACCAAAATACCATATACAGTCTCTATATAATTTGTTAGAAGGCCAGATATTCTCACACATGATGTACCATATGGTATCCAGACAATCACTGCCTATCTCTATACTGAATGGGCCCACCCTTTGGGCCATAAACCACATATCCCCCACATTACTAACTCTTATTGAAATGTATCACACATTCAAGTCACTGATAATGACTTCTTCTCCCAATAGTCAATGTCTCTTCTCATACTTTTCCGCTACTGGAAACCACTAGTTGTATCTACTCATTCATTAAACTCTCAACCAGCAAATATAACTATAGAATCCCAAAATAAGTTGGAATGCATTTGGAGGAGAATCTGACTTGAATGTATCTACGTATCCATATATCTATGTTCTGAGCCCTGATGAAAATTTCAGAAATCATATTAATCGATTACTTGGAAGGGTTCTTAAACCTTGATTAATACTCGGCTACTAAGATGGAAAAAAATACTTGATCTACAGAAGCTCTTGGATACATGAAACCCAGATAATAGTTAGAGAGAAATACTCTCTAAAAAGTCACTCAAACTATGACCATGAAATATTATTTGAATCTTATGACTTGGTCTCCAAAACCCACTAGTTTCCACCCATATGACCATAGTCTGATCTGAGGGTGTATTGACCAAATAAAAAAAATCAAGTAACCAATTAAATACAGTAATAATTCTCATATGGGTCAGCCTCACCTCATACCATGTAGGGTCTCTCTCAATAATAATCTCTAAGTGTTATCAACCTATGCACCTTCCCAGATGGTACAACAGGTACCATGTGATGATTTACAAGTGGTGGTATAACTGGTGAACCACCTGGTGGTGACATCAAGGGAAATAATCCATATATCGATGCCACATAACATAGGGGTTCATCCCCATGATCCTGGTTTTTAATCAAAGCCATATAATTTCATCAAGGAATCCTGAAAGTAAATAAGATGTACCATGATCAATGAGTATATCTAGAGAGATGACCCAAAATTGACATGGTCGCCACAACCCATACCAAAATGAGGCAATTCCAATTATTTCCCCTTCAACAAATATTATCATATATCCATCCAAAAATAATGTTATCAATAACCAGTTAAATTTATACATTAGCAACTGCACCCACAATAGTGTCCCGACCTCGAAATACAAACTCGAAACACATAATATTATTTCCATAATCCAGTCTCGTAGAATCTGTTCCAAAGGTAGAACTGAATTCTATAATACCAATCTATCATTACACATCATATTTGGGCCTATTTTTCAACTCCACAAGACCACCTCCATTATTCCAAGGGTTGGCGACTAGCACCAAGTAGGAATACCACAAATAAGGGAGGTCATAGGCTAAGTACTTATTCACAAGTAAAAATATCCAATCCTATATAACGATGAAATGTAAAAAGAAAAAACCATGAATGTATATATCTAAATCACACATCTAGAGTATGAAATGAAGTAATGGAGAGTAAAAAAACATCCAAATACAAGACCACCAAAAATATTATGAAATAAATACCATCCAAAATGTTAAACTTGGGCTCCTATCAAAATACTGGAGGACCACACATTGGTCTGTCATGTCTTAGTAATACCCTTCTTTTCATGATCCATCAAGGAATCTTTAAAAAGTTTAATCATTTTTATAATACATGTCATCTTCTAGAAAATCCAGTGCATGGTTGGCTATAATAATAAAAAATAACGAACCAAAAAACCACAATGAATTCAAAAGAAGTACCCAATCAGGTGTACAATGGTATATTCCTATAGCACATATAACATAAATACCCAGATATAATAAATAAAGACACATTATATAAATGGTAAATCATAACCATAATTTCATCACAATATTCTAGAATGAATAGTCCACATATCACTCTTCTGATAGAAGACAATCCTGTGGCTAATAACACTGATGAGGTCTGTCTGAGAGGTAGTGCTTGTCTGTTATCTCGATTATAAGTAGAGGATCAAGGTATTAAGAGATACAATATATATATATGAGGATCACTCCCAATGCTATGGAGTATACGATGAACTCCATCAGGATTAACATGATTAGTATAGGATTAAAACACATGATCTGTTGGTCGTGATGATACCAAGAATACCTGCTAAGGAATGAAGGTTAATATAGGATCTCACATTAAACCTCATTGTATGGTTTCAACCACTATATCCATGAAGACCATATAAAGTGAAAAAAATACTATGAGTTCGAGGTAATCACATACTAACCCTTATAAAAAGTATATGAGGAATGTACCCAACCTAAAATTTTCCATGATATAGATGAAAACATCTCCATTGAATCATCTAAAAAGCCCATATCATATTGATGGGGTTAGACACTGTGTCCCTTGACCTTGGGTATTATATATCTATATAGACCATGTATGATGCCCGTGTTCATATAATAGTACATAGCATGTCAGCTTAATTCATACTCTTCCCATGTACCCAAACGCATTGTATCCCTTGTACTTTTTCCTGGTCATTCCAGTATGAGAGTACACAATGTGCCAATTCTAGTTTACTCCAACCCATGTTCGTGTACTATAAGATGTAAAATTAGGGTTCTCCAAAGGAGACCACGTGCCATGTGAATGGGTCACACACAGTGTGTTTCCAATATTCCTCTGGTAACCCTATCCACATCTAAGAGGGTCCCACATTGTCTGTGACAATGTATTATATTCAGTGTAGTGTGAAATTTACCAGAAACTAAAATCTTATTTTGTGGGTCTTATATTGTTCTCTGACCCCCATTACAGCTACACCTTATCTAGATAATCATGAAAACCCATCGGTTGAGCCTAAATCATGAAATAATGAAAACTAGTTGGATGAGCCTTTCTATCGATGATTAACAACACCCATCCCCTTTGATTCTTTTTTAAAACACCATTGGACACCATTCTTCCTTGAACTTCATTGAATATGAAATTGGTTATCAAAAATTATATGATTCATTCTCACTCCATTAATCATACCACCTTCATTTTGTTTTAATATCATATAAATATTATTATATTCTTATTCCATGAAGTAGGTGCACAATGATCTTTTTATTATGATATGTTGAACCAAGATCCAAACAAAAATGCCAATGATTAATTAAAAATCGGGGGAGGCAAAGGAACGAGAATTGAAATTTGGAATGGACCTCTATCAATGTATTCTTAGAATAGATTCATTTCCATTGAAATGAAAAAAGATGCACTAGAAACTTAATTCACAAAACATTTATCCCAAGATATCCCTGCAAATAAACACATCCCACAAGATGGCTAATCCACAAATATATTCTTTGATAAATGGATTAATGATCATAATTAAAATCATGAATGGATAGAGAATACTTTAAAAAATTACCTAACACAATTTATATTGATATATAGAGAATAATATTGCATAATCATGATCATTGGGGGGATCCTTCGATTCTGATGCATGTCAATTATTGATCCATGATCCAGCTATCATCTACCTGAGGGAGATACATCAAAGCTATCTCCCAATATCCTTCAATGTATCCAGGTTTATGGGGATAACCCTAAAATTTCATTAGAGAATCATAGTTAAATAGTCACTTGTATATGATTCAATGAAAAATAAATAAAATATTCTCTTTTATATTTTATCTATTTCCACGCCCCTGAGGTCTATTCCATAAACGACCTATGATAGTGTTGTTTATATCACACCTATGGTAAAACACATGTAAGGAACTCAACTATGACCTCATATTCATAATTTAGGACCCCATTTAGATGTTATTACACTTTATTCATGTATACTTCATTCACGTGAAATTTAATATATTTAATATTGTTCAAGATTTATCATGGGCACACTAGACCTTAAAATCACACCATATCTCACTTCATGATCTTGAATATAATCCATACAATATTAAAAAATAATCAATGGAAAATAGCTTTCATTACACTATACCCCATAATAGAGTGTTCTAATTGTAACATAATAAAAACCAACCATTAACAAAAGATCAGTATATGAAGAAGAAATATACCACAACATACTATATAAAGCCAAAATATGGAAAAAAACATTCATACATACTATTGTTTTGTCATTATATAATAAATAATCATCCACTTGGCATATACCTTCTAGAAAATTAATAAAAAAATAAAGCTTAATAGGACCTACTACAATCCATTAGAATCAACTCATCCAATCTCACATCATTTTATATATAAATTACATCATCATTAAGACACTTTTATCATTAACATATGATCAATTATGTTTGATTAGGTACTCAGGTTCTATGTCCTCCCGAGCACATTCTGTGTACAACACAATATGGTACTGCAAATGTAATCCTTTACATTACCATTAAATAATGATTATTTTCATGTGACCTGATTAGATGAAAAAATAAATATAGTGAATAAGTATAAATAAAATTTCTGTTATTGATCCACAATAACAAATATAAAACCTCATATTGACTATACATAATTATTATATGATATAATTCATCCTATCATATCATATATTTGTCCAATCAACTACCATACCCAATTTACATATTGAAGAAGGTGAAACCACTAATTATTTAGAGTAAATCATTTGGAATATAATAGTGTGGGGATGAATTGTCAAATCATTATTATTTTCCTAGTGATTTTATAATAATTAAGTATAAATCCAATTCGAATAGGATCTTCCAAGTCATTCTATATCAATAGGAATCACACGTGAGTGAAAGGGGGTTTCCTAGGAATTTTTATACCAATGGGATTAATATCAAAATCTAATTGGATTTAAAATGGTATTATATGACAATGAGAACCATAGGTGAATCAAAGTTCATTTCCAAAGTAATTCAGAAAATATATCCATCATAATCATATCAAAGGGTTTTTTGGAATGAATTATAAATCAATTATTATTATATATAATCCAATCAAATTTCTCAAGAATTTCTATGTTAATAGGCACCAAATTCAAATCCAAAGGGATTACTTATGGAATTATGTACCAACAATTGTAATAGTGAAATCCATGTAGAGTTCATATGTAATTATATATCAATAGGCATCACATATAAAACCATGATTATTTTATTAAGAATTCTAAATACATCAAAAATTCAATTTTTTTACATGATGTTAGTTCATCGCTCATAAAATATATCATAAAACCTGACCCATAAGGGTATACCATTCATTTTAATCCATATCACCTAATAATGGCCTTCCCCTCAATCATGTGACTTAAAATACTCCAAAAAATAGTATCAATATAATAAGGTTAATTTTGGTTATATGGTAACAAAAAAAATCATAAATATCTATGACATTATACACCATCTCTAAGTTCAACATATCATAGTGTAACCCATCATGGTCCCGGAGGTCGCCTTATAACATTTACACCGTACAAGTGATCTTTAATCCAAATCTCTGACCTTTGGTCATTATCTATCACATAAATGGATTCATGTCCAATTGTATTATCATAATAAACACAAGGCCTAATTTTACTTGTGGAAAATTCCATAAAACATCCTCATAAGAGATATTTATTAAAACCCACTAAAATACCCAATCCATCCCATGTTTGTGCTCTCACCCAACCTATAAATAGTCTAACTAGAGAATTACCACATAGGTACTCACAATATAAGGAAAAAATCCTTCACCATATAATCATCTCATTTATCCTAAAGGCTTTATGTCCTCTGAAGATTCTACTAAAGAATAATAGGGCCATTGAATAGAAATTATCAAATCCCTCTATATGGAGGGTATAAGGAAACTATAATAATGGACCCAACATTAACTGATTTTTTAATATTTTCACCCCTTAGGGTTGTTATATAAGAAGTTAATCACATATAATAAAATGTTCATTCATCAAAAACCAATTAATATAGATAGTTTATATGGGTCCTTAAAAGCCCGTGGATATTTTTAAAATTCATTCATATGCCATAAATATTAAATAAAAATTTATTTAATTTAAATTCTACAGTAACCCTAGGTGGAAAGGACAAATACCAGTGACCACATATCAAAACATATTAAACTAAAAATATGAATTAATAGGGACCACCTACATTATTTTAATTTATATTACCTAAAAAATTATAATGAATAATCTTTTTTAGGACTATACAAATTCTAACAACCATAATTCATCTTTATAGGGACCTAATATAAGGAAAATGTGAATGTTAATTATTTATATCCATTATTAAAGAATTATTTAATTAATGATCCACTTAAAATTTAAATAAAAATGGACACAAAGACTGATACTTCATTGAATGACCATTTCATACAAAAGTGGAAACTAACCACTCATTTATTTTATATATAACACTCCCAAACCAATATATGGCCAATTACCGATCACACATAAAATTTTAAAATTCTAATTTTATTTTATTTTCCAAAAAATTTCAAATTTTTTCATGTTGGGATGTACGTTAAATGAAACAGCACATTACAGCATGTGTCTGGGGACATCACCTATCTATCCCCCAAAAAAATTACATTATATCATAAGGATTCCACAAACATTTAGTTTAAAAATAATCAAATGGAAAATATAATGAAATAATCCATTGAAAAAAGTTAATATTAATGGAGAAGAAGGGAATTATAAATCATGATACATCGGGACATAAATTAAATATCCTATTAACTCAATAGAGATGAAACTTTAAATACATGGGGATGTAATGAGAGATTACTAAGGAATATCATTGTGTTAAAAAACCTGAATGTATTGGGAAAGAGTGCTATTAATATTTAAATTTAAAAAGAATACTGATTAGAAAACAATTAATATTTAACATGAATCATTTATCCACCATAATGTGTCCCCTTCTTTTAAGGCATGGTTCACCTCATCGATGAATCCCTCTGATCCTGAAATTTTATACACTATAAACAAGGTCATCACCCCTTTCAAATATTTATATAGGGGAACCATTGACTTCCCTATGATTCATGCCTATAAAAATTCCATATTTTATAACAAAGAGTGCACTATATAAACAATTAAGACTCGTTCCATAGTGAATAGCCCAAGCATTTAATAATACCTCATGAACTTCACCTCCTGCAAGATCCTAATACAGAAGTATGGAATATAGGCCTCTATATTAAATAATAATCATCTCCTTCTGATCATTTCATTTTGTGTGAAAGAAAACCAATGTACCCTTTATAAAACATCATCGAGAGAGGCACCATGATCTTCACTATATCATGGACACCTTAAAAGGTTCCCACATAGAAAAACATTACTCTCCATGCTCAAGAAAACTTCCAATTTATCGGAACAATGGAGTCGTAGGGGTTCTTAGGGACCATAATGAGTTACAGAACCCATGAACCATGCTCTCTCTAGCATGATTCTCTACACCATGGTAAGACCCACTTCATGGTTCTCCCCATGTTAGAGTGCTCTACGTAAAAACATATATAAGTCCACTCAACCATGCTCTTTCTTCTGCCAAATAACTCAAAACATGTACCATTCCTTGATATACATCCCAAAAAGTCTCCAAAATATACATTAATATTTACATATCAATAACTAATCTAGTTCTACAAAACCATTATCTAAAGCTGAAAATTATAATTTCATCTCATTTTAAAAACTAAAAATTACATTAGGTTTTACTATTATCCCATAGAAATTAATATGTAGTGGATGAATCTCCATAAATTTTACTTCTGGGTGTACATGAAATTCCCTTGGGAAACTTATTCTACAATGTAATTGTAAACATAGATTTCATAGATGTTCCAAGTATGTATATTTTAAATTTATCAGTAATCAATTTTTCAATGTATTTGTTTAATTAATTGGTTTATTATCATCATATTTAACACACATTACATTAATTACTCTTAATTTATTGTTTTTAATATTTTGATTTTTCTAAGACCAAAGTTAATATTTCCCTATATGTAGTTCCCACTATCATGTTTGAGTTAATATTATAAAATAATTACCTAGGTTATGTGGTGGAATGGAACTACACAATTTGTTAACAAACTCTAATCACATCAATTAAATATCTATTGAGTAGGTATTACCTAAAACATATAAATGAATGGAATTAATATGAAACAGTTGGTTCATTTAATCACTAGGGATTTTTAGAGCTAGTGATAAGGTATGATTCAAAACACTATCATAGAGATATTGATAGATTTTTTATTTTCTTTTTCTAATTATATTGGTGAGGATTTTATACTCATATATTTCATATTCAAATTACATCATCATCATTACATTGTGTGATATTATAATTTTTTATGGACTTATGTATATTTATTATACATAAATTTTATTGTTTATTTTCATTATTATATATTTTTATACATGTGATGTTGAGTTGTTATACCCTTTGGGTTTGATTAATATTTCATAATCTATTTACTATAAAGGCACGACTAATTAGTGAATGGGAATGTCTTTTTAGTTTTTGGTTAGCCCGATTAAGATTTTTTATGTTATATAGGTTGATACCATAGCCCGTCATATATATTTGAGGCCCAAGATCATATTTATTCTTAATGGGGACCGAGAAAAAACATTGGATCTTGTGATGGGCTGTCTCGAGTTAGGGATGAAGAGCTCGAGTTGATTTGTCACATAATTAAAGATGTTGTCATTATAAACATGGTATAAAAATGATATATGGGAAACACATGATTTATAGACATTTCTTGAAAAATATAACATCATAATCAAGAGTCAAAATATCTTTTATATGGACGATACATTTCAATCTTTCATAATTACTTCAACATAATACCCACTACCAATATATCGATATCGTCATCATAAACACGTCTCCAAACACCTCCAATGAAGAGAATATATTCAATAGTTTCATAATAGATCTAATACTATAGATATCATTAATACCACAGTATTGTGTTCCGAAAATATCATCTAGAGACATCTAATAACAAAAATACATATCGTTGTATCATAATGGAATTGAGAGAATAACTACTAGAAAAAATGATATATTACTAATAAACACATGGGAAATGTCTTTCAATGACAAATAAAGTTTTTATGGTGTTAAAAAGAATCATTAGAAAGGATAGTACTGATACCCTACTTTTATAATCACCCCATATGTATATTATTTTTTATGATTGAACATTAAAAAATTAATTACAGTGTTATATAACAGGAAAAGAAATTATAATAAATTTTATAATATATTATGTATATCTTGAAAATACATATGTTCAGGATTATTACAAATCAATAAAAAAGAATATACAAATCCATGGTTAACCCATGTGAAAAAGGTATGGGTTTAATTCAACTATATCCATATTAAAATAATGATAATAGTTTCTTTTTTAATAAAAATCCAAAAAAATATTTTATTACAGAGTTTTCATCATTTAAATTCTACATACAATGGGTAAACTATGAAAAAATGTTTCTTAAAATGTAATTATAAATAAATTTTTATTGTTATATATAAATAAATCACTAGAAATAATAATTCTAGGACATGATTATATATAAGACCCACTGGGGATTACAAAGAGTTGTGATCCCCTATTTATATGAAATTACTATTTCGAAATGTTGGCCTACAAAACCCTTCTATATAGAGATAAAAAGATTCAAATATTAATGATTTTTTCCACAAATGAATTATATATTATAGAATTGATAGAAAATTTTAATTTATGAATAGTTTATTATAGGTAAATATAAATGTAATGATGGATTAATCCATTCATTAAGACTTTATCCATGAAATCATCGATAAATTGGAAAATGAAAATTAATTCTTGAATCTGGGGAATGTTTCAGAATAATAACTTCTCATGGAATGAGTATAATGAGAGTGAATTTAAAATTACCATGAAAAATAAATCGTTTCGATTCTTGTATAATATATGTAGATAAATAACATCCTATAACCTAGATTTTTAAAAGTGGTTTTATTAATTTAATTACAGGATGGATATGATGAAAAATAATTACGAAACCTTACTTTTCCATGGTAACATCATACGATTAGGGTATGAGGAGATGTATTGGATATATGTTATATATAAAATATAAAATGGATGATATTATAGTAGATTTATTGTCATGGTAGAATTTAAAGGAATAGTTTACATAGATTTGAATAAAATAATTATATCTATAAATAGATAGATTTAGATTAAGAACCCTAACATTACATTAGTTTCATTTCATAGATCCAATTGTTTTTAATAGAAAAACCCCTCATGAATGAGGTTTAGATATATCAGAGGGAATTATTTATAAAACTAGTGTGAAATTGATATTTATTTTTAGAAAAATGGGAAGGGGGCTTAGGTAGTAATATGTGGGGGTATTGAAAACCCATGGAATATATTATTAATTTTTTTTAAATATATGAATTTCTCCACTATATCCCTTAATTTCTTGTTATTAATCCTAATTATAAAATATAATATATAAGGGAAATGATAATCCAGAAACCTAAAATGAGTGGATTTATCCATTCACACACATATATATATATATATATGATTCCATGTTTACCATATTCCTCTATTGTCTCCATATTCGTTTGTTGAGAAAATAACAAAAATTCACACAGAAGTAAATTTTTATTTCAAGATCTGTATTATTTAATCCATTTTAACAAATTTTACTTATTATGTTTTTTAATTATCTAATTTATATTCAAATGATAAATTTAAAATAAAAATTACAATTGAAATTAATTAAATTTTATTATTAAAATAATTTTCAAATTAATATCTTTTTTACATATAAATACATAACCCCATATTACACCAGAAGAATCCATATGGTTTATGTATGAAATGGTTGTACATTTATTGGGTGGTTTAAAAAATATTTATCTTTTAGCGATTTAAAATAATATAAATTTTTATTGTAGATGATTCAACTAGAACATCAACTAATAAATCATGGAATGATCCTTTTCTAAATTAAAATGTACCGATGAAACCTCCATACCAATCATATTTAAATGTTAATCAGAGGGGATGTTCCAAAAATTCAAAATAATTGGTTTTTTGTTTATAAAATAATTAAATTATTTCATTTTATTTAGAGAATATAGAAACCATAATGGTTAATTTATAGTACATACATTATCGATGTCCATAATAATAGATAATTATAATGTTTATTAGATATAATTATATCATATAAAATCATTCCCTTTCAGAATACTTCTCATTTATAAGTACATTTTCCTCACATAGTCTTTTCATTGTGTTTATTATTTTTTATTTTCACAGTACTTTTTATAGTCCGGATTCATATTTTTGTATCTCAAATAAGGTGGGTTTTAAATTTTAGTATTATAATTAAAATATTTATGATCAATTATCATCAATATTTGTTTTATAAAATTTTAAATTTTGATTTATATTGATTTTGTATATAATAATGAAATATTTATTTTTTAATTACTACAATTTCATACTTATTACATTTGTGGTTCTTAATACGTTGTTTTACTCACACTATACTTTTCTTTCTTAAAAAAATCCCGATAAAATAGATTCTATAAAAATTATCTGACATTTTTTATGGTAGGAACATTAAAATACATAGCATCCTTAACGATTTTGTAATGTCTATGATCATACATTTCATGTGATATCATGAGTGTTTTTTATAACCACATTTGGTTTAATTTAATTATTTATCTATTTTATTTTGATCATATATATGAAAATTATTAATATATATTACATATAAATAAATATTTATAAATATTCTTAGTTTTCTAATTTTATTATTACATATTGGTTATGAAAAATGATTGGAATTTCAAATCCATAAGATTATTATTTAATTAAAAAATTAATTTTTTCACTTTATTTAATTTATTTATTATACCATAAGGTCACAGTCTCCCAAAAATTCGGGTTTGTTAATCATTTCTATTAATTATACTTTGGCATACAGAGACACATTCTTTAGGTGAAGATTTTGTGTGTGTTGAAAAAGATTAAAAAATTTCCTGATTAAATGAAAATAATATATAGAATTTTATATGAAACTATGGATATAAAATATTTTTTGTGATAACTACCAAGAAATAACTCCCTTAAACTAATAAAGATCAATAAATTTAAGGAATTCTAACACCTCATGCTTGATATATTTTATAAACTAATAAAAAAATGAAAATTTTGTTGATCATCCTATTGTTATTAATCATACTTTTTGTGGTAAAAAATTTATAAATAAATTTAATTTTACTCCTATGATGATTATAAAAACTTAATATACAAATTAAAACCAATTTTATGGATTCTATCAAATGATATAAGGTTTTTTTCACCTTGGAAAAAATAAGTAATAAATTATATGTTAACCTAAATGACATAAATAGGTATAAAAAATGCATAAAATAGATTTCAAAAAATATCAATCGAAATTCTATATAAACAGAAAACTTATACAAATGAAGGATAAAATTTTAAAAATTAGAATTTATAAAACAGTAATTGAAATATACATTTATAGTGTTCTTAAGAAATTAGGAACTTAGTAAAACAATTTCGAATGAATAATGTAGACATTTATTTCTATATTGATAACATGGAGACTGAATATTTTAGAACCATAGAAAGCTATGTAGCTTATGATGTGAGTAGAGATTGGGTGGGGAGGGTCAATATCTATAATCGGATAAGTAGTCCACTTTGTTTTATAAATTTATTTTTGAATATACTATTTTTTCACTAAAGAGTAATCAAATTTATTTTTCAATGGGAACATTTTTTTTATTTAATAAAAATCAGAAATAAAAATATTCTACTAACATCATTAAAATATAATTTTTTTGGATTCCAATAATGAACCAATAATCAAGAGATAACCAATGTGAACACCTAGTAGAAGAAACATATCCCCTTTAATATCCATGATCAAATGGACTCTCAATAACATGATATAGTATAACAGAAGAATAAAATACACACTAAATTGTCAAAACAAGTTAAACTCATTATAGAGACTCACATAGATCCTTGAAAACATTGAGACAATTCAAAATAAAAGAAATACAATAAGAAAACATTGGGTTTTCATTCATCAGGCATAAATCATACACCGATAAGAGAATAGTACTTCAGTATTTCATTATAATATAATGTTTTATGGATTAATAATCAATATAAATAATTACCAGCAATATTATATTATCACCTCTATCTGAGTGGTAGTCCACATATTTAAGTGGCCCCACACCAACATTATAATAAGGACCACTCTAAAATCCAGTTTTATCGATCTATGATATTGGCCGACATGAAAACATTAAACCATGGTGAATATCTATTCCATATTGAAATTGTATTCACGAGGGCTAAATTCTGGTCAACGATGAAGGATACCATAATGTTCAATTAAATAATTGTTATGAATCAAACCCTTAGCTAAATCAATTTCTACGATTTACCTAATTGTATCATCGTTATAATGATCCAATATAAAACCCATTACGTATATTTTCCCATATTTATGATGATTTATTAGTCCACTCACAACTAGATATATTATCTTTTAAAAATGAAAATTCATTCTATGAAAGGTTTGGATATCCCTACACTGATCTTCATGGTCGATCTATCTTCTAAGGTGAGTCCTTATGGTAGAATAATTGAAACATGAATTATCTTTATAATCCATAAAATACCCCCTTGAAGTATTATATAATTAATTCATTGAACTATTTTAATATTTACCCTAAAAACATATAGATTTCATTATTTTACATGATTACTCAATACATATCACATTAGATCACACCCCAGAACCTATATATTTGTTGTCATAAGATTATATATAGATAAAAAAATTATTTCATTATGATACATAAAAAATAAACAAAAAATATTGTCACAATAAATTCTTCAAAATATATGATACATAATAATATTATCTGCAACCTATGAAATAGAATTAGAAGGAAGGGTAAGGTCTTATGCTTAGTAAGGGACAAAAAGATGATCATGAGTGAGAATAAGATAAATTTATGTGTTCATGAACATAAAATATGTGTATTATAACATAATATAATCTTACCCACCATTACATAAATCATAAATCATTAATAATATGATAAGGATTTTGGGAAAACATATCATCAAGTTATACGAGTTTTGAAATTTTTAGTAAATAATAATGGTAAGAAAAAAATACTATAAAAATATTGTATAGATTATAATTATGATAAAATAATGTGTCATACATTTATGAATAAAAAATAATTCCTTATGTCAAGTATCACTACTGAGTTCACCATCATAGAGTTGAAAAACTCTGATAATGGGTTGGGGTTAATACTTAATCCATGGAATGTATTCTTATAAAATATAATGCATTACCCAATGCATTAGAGGAATAAATAATACGGTTCCACATGTCACACAAACATTGTAGATTGGGTTCAGTCCCTAGTCCTTCACATATCAATATATGGGATATAAAGAAATACCTAATGCATTAGATAGCTACATAATTTCTGAACCACTAATCACGTAATTAAAAAAACATATTTATGCCACGTGAACATGAACTCTGCTATAATTTTATCATAGAAAAAATATCCAATGGGACAAAATGGGTTTCATGAAATGTTCCATAAGAAAAACTCACAATATATTTATAGAAGGGAGTTGGATGAATCATTGTAGAATAATCACCAAGAATCATAAAAAACCATAAAGTTGTAGATATAAATGAATATCCATTTAAGACCATTAAAAAACACATTGAGAAATATAAATAAATATCCTTTTCATTCATAAACAAATTATATTCTAATCGTAAATCAATGATAGTATATTGAGAATAAAAAATATGCTTGAAAAAAAAGAAAACCGTGAAATGAATCTTCATAGACAACATTATTCTAAGTAGATGGATAATGTGATTGTGCGTAAAATTTTAAAAAATAGATTTCATCGAAACTTTTGTGATGAAATTAAATGATAATATAACTTAACTCTTGTTAAAAATAGAAAAAATATATTCATATAATTATTTTAAAAAAAAATTAATGTTTAATAAGAATATACCACATAGAACCATAAAATTATATAGAAAAACTTTTACAAAAAGTAATGAATATGACCATGGAGGAGATTGATTTATTGCTAAAAAATGAGATATGATTGCATATAATGATAGGAAATATATTGGTTGAATCATGATCTAAATTATTTTGAAATTGTAATAATGCATGAAAATTTCTAAATTAAATAGAGTATATGAAAATAAATAATGTTTTATAGATAAATTAAAGACAATTTTCACCAAAAGGAATTTCTTTTATAATATCATGAATTCAATGTGGTATTTGAAAAGAACCCTTATGTATTAGGTAACATTACTATCAAAACCTATTGATATAGATATAATTGGTTATATTTTTAAATCTCGTGAGTTTCATGAAAAGGGTTGTCAAATAAATTAAATGGATATATGTTGTGAAAATAAAATAATATAAGTGGTTAATTTAAATAATATCTCTATAAATTGAATGAGAGATTGTAAGCCTTTGCCTTAAACTCCCTATTTGTTAGACATCCTCCAATCTCTTATATAAATAATATATGTTTTTTATTATAATTTAGAAAAAAGTTATTAATATTTATTCTAATTTATAATAATAATTTATAACCTTGTATCACATATTTATTAATCATTATTTTTTAAAATAAATATTCTCTCTTTGAGATTCTTTTGTGGCTTATACTAGATTCGGTAAGGTTGTTTCCATCCATTATAATTTTTTTGTTTTCATGAACCATATAATTAAAATGGTAGATAAATATGTATTTTTTATATATTTATGAATTCCAATAGTCATTTTATGGACATTATGGTGACAGTTTGTAAAGAGAGATAGAAATATCATTTTTCAGAATTTGGATTTGGTGAAAATAATAGATTTTATTAATGAATAAATTTATATATGCTACTATTATATAATTTTGAAGAATATTTAAATGGATAATTATTATATAACATTACCATTATTTAATTTATGTTATTCACAAATTATGTAAATATTATAGTATCTCTCTTGTTGGAGGTAAACCTGACACAAATGAGAACACATTATAACTAATATAAGAGTCTAATCAATAGTTTTTACTATGATAATATAACTTTTAAAGAGTAATAATTATGTCACAGTAATTTAATTATAGTTCAGTATTATATTAAGTAAAGTAAGATATGGTATATAAATAAATGGAATGTATAACTACTCAATACTTACTTTGAAATAATGTTACCATCACATAATTCCATCCCAAGAAATGTAGGTCTTAAGCCTCCTTCATGGGAAAAAGTTTTCTAAAATTGGAATATTAAAATAATATAATAAGAAAAAACTTTTCATAAGGATATACCTAATGTATATAAATATTTTTGAATTGTTGGATGATAAATTTAATATATGTTAATATATGGGACATTTATCTTGAAACCTGAGTTCAGTGATGGTTGAAAAAGTAATTAAATTTGAGTTAGGTGAGTCAGGTACAAAAATGTGGGTTATAAATTTAGGATTTAATCACCACCCAACCTATAAAAGGTCCCCTAAAATTTTTAAATATCCGGTTAATTTCATAAATTTCATGAAATTTTAATTTACCACACATTGCACCATTTTACCATATCAATGTATTTACCATCACAATTAATTTTTATTAAAAATATAATATGAATCATTATACATAATTTATATCTGATGATTCCAAAATTTTAATTTTTTTTATTAAATAATTTTTTAATAGATTTTAAAAATTAATTTATTATAATAACTCATAAGTGAAAAAACATTTAGAAAAAATTATTTTTCAGCATAAAATTAATTTTTTCTTATTCCATGTAAGGTAATAATTATTAGTGGAATTATAATATATATATATATATATAATTTCATTTAAATCATTATATGTTAGTGATAATTTCAATGTATTAAGTAAATAAAAAATATATAGATAAATTACTTCTTACAAGAAGATATCATTTACCATTAAATAAATTTATCTTTATTTTAGCCAATTGATATTGAATTTAGGAATTTTATTTAATTTTTCAATATATAATCATCAAATTTAGTTAGATATAGAAATTAATATATGAAAAATATTATATTTCATGAAAATCATATAATATATAATAAATATAAATATTTTAAGTAAAAAATATTTCTCCAGTAGGGAATAATTATACTATTATTCCTCAAATTTAAAAATCTTATGGTATTTAAATATTTAAATAAAAAATAAATTTGGATAATCAATCCAATTTAAATAAATCATTATTCAATATTAAAATAATTATAAACTAGGAATATTTTATAATAAACATTTAATTTAGAATTAAAATCATTTTTTTTCAATTAATATTCAGTATAGTTTTATTCTATTCTGAATAAATTTATTTCATTTAAAAAAATATACACTTATAACAGAATCTTATATTTTTTACCATAAATATAATAAATTTTTACATTATCTACAAACAAGTAATTCTAAATTGCTAATATTTTTACCTATATTATTCCAAAATGATTATATACACTTTATTAATAGTCATATAATACCAAGATTTCCCTTATTAAATCATATAAGTACATTATATTCTAAATTAAAAAAGAAAACCTCTCATTAATATTATTTTAATTTTAATTTTAAACAATTAATTATAATTTTATGTTATTTTCTCCCATTATCGCTTTAGTTCCACTAACTATGATTCTTAGGGGTTAACATGATCCTTGGTATTTTGATGTTATAATGATATTTATATTTTCTATTTATTATCCCATTTTATTTATTCCATTTTATAATATTTAGTTATTTATGGAATGTAATATTATACTCAATTAAATATGTGGTATCATGTTTTTTAATTTTGATGTTCCATTTTTATTGACTAAAATGATGTTATTTTAATTGACATCTAGTAGACTTTATTTTTAGTCATTTTTCTATTATGTATTCAAAATTAAACATGTAACATATCTAATGAATGATTATACTTAAATCAATTTGTTTACATTATCCCTCCTTTAAATAAATTATATCCTTACAATATTAATTATTAATCAATAATGAATTTGTTAGGTGTTACCATAATATTGACATCAATCTTGGAAAAATATAAAACAAAACACGAAACTCAATGGGATAGGTAACACACAGAAACTCATGTTTTACATCATAATTAATTAATCTTGGTACTTTCATTAGTATAAAATAATTATTCTAGAATTTACTCTATATATGGTTATAAATCATATTTTTTTATATAGAAATGCATTTCAGAGATTTTTTTATGTTCACGTTTCAAATAAAATACTAAAAAAATTATATAGAATCATGATAAAATCCAATAAATTAAAATTAAACTATCAAATATATTAGAAATAACAATCCTAATATGTATTATCCCATGACATCATCATTTTAACTTATGAAACATTCATCAATTACATAATTTAATCAACTAATTACCTTTTTTGATTAAATTTTGTTTCCATATGTTTTATTCTATTAATATTAATAACCTAAACCCAAAACATAAATAAACCCATTTATGACACCAACTAAAAGGAATATACTAAAAAAATATTATATTATTTTACTCGAATTCCCATTATATCTCATAAAAATAAAACCATAGAAACTATAGTTTTATTATATCTAGTTTTTAATTTCAAAACCAACATAATTTACAAATAATATTCTATATTCCCAAAAAGTTCTATTCATACATGATAACCTTAAATACATATTTTACGTAATGCACATAATCATAAACTAGGGAATGAGAACATATGAATGGATGACCTCATACACTTAGAATGGTTCAAGATAAGATATAATAATAAAAGATAAGAAGTGATTGTAAAATAAGAATATATATGAGAACATAATCAAGATGCATGAAAATAATAATAGAGAATCATACCTAATATAATATAGATTATATATCACGAGTCATGAAATATGGATTTTGTAATTAAATAATACATGAGTCATAGAAGTGTTTAAACATATTCAATAGTCATTTTACATGAAAACATAACATAAGAATATTGCAGGACTTTGAAATATGAAATAATAATGTGGAATATACATAAGAATAAAAAATTGTACCTTATATTGAGGATCAATTCTAATATCATCATCATAGAGTGAAAATAATCATATAGTGGATTGGTTTTACTCTAATATCATTGAATGTTTTTTCATGTATATAATGCTTTACCCAATGCATTGAACACTATATAATTTCAGGCCTTCCCTTCACCAATGCACATTATCGTAGGTTCACATCCCAATTTCTTAAATGTCATATCATAATATATATATATATATATATTCCAAATTAAATGGAGGGATATATAATTTATTTTCTACAAATAACACAATGAGTCATTTTACATAAGTTTTCAACATAAACATGAAACAATTAATAACGTCATCAAAAATTATTTAAACTATAAGAAATATAATGATTTCCTGAAAAAATCCCTATTACATGATAATAATCCATTGAGAGAAATAAATGAGGAAGAGATATCTACATCATATATATAGTAAAAGATAATATATATTTTTGGATTATGGAATATATGAAAAAATATCTTAAGTTGATTTTAATATATCTTTGATGAATTTCCAGAATTATACTCTACTTTTGGATAATTTTTTAAAATAAAATAATATATAGAACAATTTCACTAAAAATTACATTTTAAAACTCTAAATCCATGGAAATTAATTATCATAAAAAAACTAATGTAGATCGAAATAATATTTTATCATGTATAAAAGGTAAAAAAGTTATATCGCTCAGTATTTTATGATCAATGTTAAAGATAATTTAAAATAAATCATCATAAAAAAGATTAACACATATTAATTTATGTGTTTTGAAAATAAATTCATGTAATATTTAAAATAAATGTAATAAATCATAGAGTTATATATATTAAATTAAAAAAATGAAATAAATAATGTGAACATTATGTTGAATGAGTCCCAAAAGAAAATATAAATATAGTTCAATCAACTTAAAGGAAATAATTCGATAGAATAATAATAGGAATGAAGGTGAAAATAAAATAAGACATAAAAACCCTTGAAATTTATATAGTATAATAAAATAAATGTGTTTTTTCCTAAAACAACAAATTTTTTACTCAATGTAAATTTATTCATAGACAATATCATAGTTAAAGTGAGATTATAAAAGAATGCTTCATAGTTATCATCTTTTGAATAAACATCAATTGTAAGGTAGAACCACAGATTGATTTTTAAATCGACTAAATTTAATTAAAATTATTATAAATCACATTCATCGATGATATTTACCCAAAAAAAGAAAAATTAGCAGTGAATACGAATCATATATCATCGAAGGGTAATTGACATGGTAAACCCCTTACATTGGATTCCAACATGGTCGGACAAGTTGTAACCTAATGTTTGTGAAATTTTGGTATATTATTTATCTACTTCGATACCATATTTAGATTCATTTTTATTTTTACCATTCATCTATAATTTCTTGTTTCAAATTTATTAATCATTACTTGTTAAATTTAATATTCATCTGGTAAATTATTTTGTTAGTTCTATGATAGTTTGAGTTTGTGGTTATAGTCAATGCCCCATTATCATGTGATATTAACCTTTATTATGTTGATTTTTTTCAAATTGTTGTTTTATGTAGTATTAATATTCAACAATTATGTTATGTAAGTTTTTATTATGGTTTATAATGAGAGGTTAAAAACTCTTGTTTATGATATTTGATTTAATAATAAATAATTTCATTTATTAATGAAGATACTTATATATATATAGAATAATTAATTAGTAAAAGAATTTAAAATTTTCAATATTACATAATATTAATAGTATTTATGTTATCTTAATAATCTAGGATATATATGTTGTAAGATCATTTTTTTGTGAAAAACTAACCCAAACATGAATGCAATATCACTAATTAATAAGTAAAAATAATTATTTTTACTCTGATAATATCATTTTTTAATAAGAATAATTATTTTAATATCCTATAATTATTATTTTTAATTATATTTATTAACGGTGTAGATGATAATGCAAATGAAATGAGTGAAGAAGAACACGTTACATTGGAAGAATCACTCATTCCCATAATACCTTCCTTCAGAATATTGGATACATTCCTTGTTCATGTGACCAAGGGAAAAAATGTGGGATATAACAATAGAAGTTTAAAAATTGAAAATTATTAATTATATAAGAAAATAGTATATTTGGTAGGATTTTCGTAAAAGATTGCTCCATTTATAGGAGAAAATGAAGGATATTTCTTTATAAACATGAGTTAGGTGAAGTTAATAATGGAATCATTGGAAATAAATAAGAGTTTTGTAAGGAAATATTGGTAATAAATATATCATTTTCATAACTATATGAAAAATTACATTTATAGTGTAAAAAATAAAAATTTAATTATACACTATTTATGCTATTTATTTTTACAATTTGTAACTTCTTTTAACATTTTTTAAAGATATACTTTGGTAAATAAATATTTTCTAAAAATTTAAGATGATACCACTGACCTAATTTATATATTTTGATTCTATATATAGAATATATTTTATTTAATAAAACTTTTATAATTTAGAAAACTAATTTTAATATAATTTTTAATAATAAAAAAATTAAAATATATAAATTCTTATGCATAAAATGATTTTATTCAAATTAAAGAACATTTAATCATATTTAGATGTATTATAATTTATATTTTCTTATATATATATTCAAATAATTTAATTAAAATAATTATAATTTATTATCCAATTCAATTTAAGATGATAATAATTCATGATATATAGAACAATCTATTCTTTGAAAAAATATACTTTTTAAAATTAAGGGATTTTTTGGTTTATTTATAATCAACTGAGAATAAATATAATAATTATGATTCATTTTTAACATATATAAGATTTTTTTAATAATTTTAAAAAATATAAAAATGATAACTGTAATTTCAAATACAAGCATATAATTTATAATAAATAAAAATTTTTAATGGTAAATATATTTCATTATACACGAAAAACAAATTTAGTGTTCTTTATGAATGTTTAACAATATTTGGTTGTTATTTACATATTACAGTAATTTTAAATTATATTTAAACAATCTATTTAATTGAAAACATTCTTGAAAAGTAATAATTTTACAAATACACATATTTTATAGATACATTCTTTTTAGAATAAAATGTATTTTTTAAAAAAAATAGGTCAGTAACTTTTTATTCTATTCCAAAATAACTTATTTAAGGTTGAATAATTTTTTTTGAAAATTAATATTTTTTAAAATAATATTAATATATAAAAATATTAAATACATACTATTGAATCAAATTTTCAATATGTTTATAGGTATTATACCTATGAGTTATATACCCTTTAATAGAATTCATATGATGGATATATTACCACCAGTATATCCTATATATTAATTTTTTATATCTATACAATTCACACAAATCAATCTTATAATTTTAATTCAAATTATACGACATGATTTCTCTTTTCCTAATATTCTTTCTTATTATAGGTTTAGTTTCACTAATAGTGATTCATGTGGGTAATGAATATCCTGATGATTATCTTAATGTAAATATATTTTTCCTTTCTATTATTATCTCATATTATTTTATTCCATTTTAATATATGAATTCATCCTAGGAATACCATAGTCTAAATTATGAAATACTTGTCATCGACTACTTTTTTTTCATTTTCAACCGTGACTGAATAATTCTTTGTTATTTTGATTCACATCTCATATGATTTAGTTTTAGTTATGTTTATATTCAATATAAATAATAAATCATATAACATGGTAATAAAAAATAGCCACTTATATAATAGATTCTATAGTAATCTCGAATAACTTGGGAATACATTTCCTCAATTATAAAAAATACAATATCCACGTCGTCCTTAAATTGAACAAATACCCACAGAGGAACATTGTTGCCTAATGATTTCCTATACAAACAACTCACTAAACATTTCCACTAGGGTATTATTTAAAAAAAAATTATAACATTGAAAATCCTTATTTCGTTAATTTATAGATGAATTTTTTTGGTAATAATAGTACACCTAGGAGTGAAACAACATATTTCATGAAAAATTAATTGCACAAATACTATCAAAAAATAGATCTATACCCTCATAACTTCATTATATGTCCTTAAAAAGAATGAAAAAAAACTTCCTTCCCTACTACCATTTATTTCACTTATTCTAATACTAAAGTGGATAAAGAAAATAATTCTTGTAGTCACATAATAATGAAATGTATCCTTCCTTAATACCAAAACACAAATCCAGTGTCTCTATTCCATGATTCAATGTCACAAAAAAAACTGAATACCAATGTAATCTTGTAATAGATCATCCATCTAAAAGATAGAATTTATTCATTCTGATCCTATTGGAATCTTTGTGATCCATTTCACACCCACCGAGTGTTCCTTCCCTAAATTAGGAAAGATATATCTCAAAACAACAAATACAATTGAAATATGTAAAAGAGTAAAAACCATGGAATATATTAGACTCCCTACCACTATTTAATTCAATACATTCACAAATAATTTACCTCCTATTTTATTTAAGGTTATTTATCTTTAGAAAAATTAGAGAGAATAGAAAATAATGTTGAGATTGTCTTATATCTAAACATTGAAAACATTTTAAATAATATAATTTAGTCCCACTATGATATAAAAAAAGTATAATCTTTGTTATATCTATCAATTTTCATCCCCTTGATATTCACATCCTGGATGAGATAATTAATCCTTAATCCCCTGAAGCAAAATCAGGAATTCGATTTTCCCCGAAATTTCTATACATTCTAAAAGCATGTTTTCTTCATAAAATTTATCTAAAATAGGGGAAAAACTTTCATATATAAATTTTACCTCTGAATATATTAATATTCATAACATAACAAAATCATCCATGAAAGGATCTGATAGTTCTAGTGTATCTGTAAAATTTGATTCATCAATAATAAGTTTATAAGTAGACTCCACCATATCACACTAAGTCCTTCGTAACTAGAACCCTTATTTAAAATATCATATATAATAACTTTATTCATAACCTAGGGAAAGGAATCACAATAAAGTGTGATACAAGAAGCACAGTAAGTTTAAAAAATGGAGATATCAAAATAAAATGAGAATAAAAGAATAAGAACACGAGGATAGAATTTGAAAACCATACACTACATAATATTAATATTAAACTACATTCATGGAATAAATAATTAACAATCAATCGAAAAGAATCATAATTGATTCAAAGAAAATTAGATTAAATAACATGACATTGACATAAGGAACCAATTTTGGAATACACATAAGAATAGAAAAACATTTCCATAGTAGTCAAGGGCCACTAAAAACTGTCATAGTGGATTTGGTTGACTCACAAATCCATCACTGTTTTCAAGGATTATTCTCAAAAATAGTCATAGTGGAAAAAGTCCCATACTGAGTTGGGATAACTCCCCAATAAATAACTTTTAATCTCATGAAATATCAATAATTACCCAATCCATTGGAGGGACATATAGATCCCACTTTTTTCAAAATAAATATTATACATACACACTAAAAATATCATAAATAATTCATCACATCACATCCCATTTATATAAATGGGCTTCGTAAACATTTCATCATAGAATATGTTTTGTACGGGAAAAGGTTTTCATAATAATTTCAACAATTCATCATAGAGTAACTCATGGAAAAGTTACAGGTCTCATAAAAATATTTTCATCATAATCATAAACCCTAAAATGAAATAATAGTATGGTATCATCGGATCATATCCCTATTAAATCATAATTAACATCAAATAATGTCACTATATATTGAATATTATTTTAAGAGGTCAATTAGAACATATCTTGTGCAAAATAACCTTCCAAAGATGAAAAAACATTCTAAAAATATAAATATTTCACAAAAAAAATTCAACAATTTTACTTTAAAATGAACTAGAATTTGTAAAATAAACCATAAATCATTTGTAGGTCCTTATGGAATAATATATCATTCATGTCTTACACAATAAAATGAATATTCCTTCCACATATTTGGTAAAAAATAAATATGGACTAGTTTAGAAAATAAAAAAATTATTCCTTTTGAACTATATTATAAAAGTATAATCATGGGTGAAATTTTATTAATAAATAAATATATAGTTGTAAAATACTTATTTAATATATTTTTAGAAATTGTGGACATGGACCAAAAAGTGATTTCGACCGAATATCCAAATAATGGGTATTTTAAATGAAACCATTTAATTGGTCTCTTTTATCTATTATGGGAGTAAAATAAAATTTAAACACATATTATAAATAAACAAATATATTATTGGAAAATTCATTAGTATATTTTGAGATAGATCATAATATTTTATAATAGAAATCATAATCCTATACATTCCCAATAAACAAATAGACTGTAACATAAAACCCATACCACATTGGTAACAATAAAATCATAAGACATGTGAAAGAGATAATGTGAGATTGATATATATATCCCACATATTTCAGGTGAATAATCAAAAATCATATTCGTCAGTAGTATATAGCACAAAAAAAATAAACAAGCGTTGTTTAAGGTTTGTATCCAATATAAATAAAACTGAGATCAAAATCCATTACTTTAAGTCATGAATTTCATCATGTACCTTTGAAACTATTTTATAATAAATATATTATCATTATAAATCCATTGAAAACCCATAATATTTTATATAATACAATATATTATTTACTTATGAAATGTTATTATAGATTTATTAGGTATTTCTTCCTAAAATCACTTTCCGGGTAAAAATAGATCCAATCTTCATGTATCTTTTGGTTTTTAATTTTTTGTAATTTTATTTTTATCATGATTCCAAAATATATTTAATGTCACCAATTAAATAAATAGAATATATTTTCATTATATTTTTATTTATCTAAATCCACAAATGTTGGATATAGAAAATGAATTACACCATTCCCAGAGACGGTATGTCGTACACACACATTAACGTTGGTTCCATTTTATTAATAGTTGAAATGAAAGAATGATAAATATTAATTCAGATTTAGAGAATTATTATTATATAATACATTTAATGTATATTTATTAAATATGTACTTACTATCATCCTTGAAAAAATAAAATGAAATAAGTATCACATCTCTTTGTGGAGGCAGTAATCAATTTGTACGGACGAACGACATTATCATTTTCCAATAGATTTTAAGATAATAAGGTATATGTGATATTATAATTTCTGAGGAATATTATGTTATAAATATAATATAAATAGGCCAAATCCATCATTATATCCATCCTTGAGAGGTAGTAATGGAAAATGAATTATATCAGTTTGCAAGGCGGCAGACGGTCTTACACATAATCAACAGATTAGTTTCCCAATTTATGGAAGAGATGATGTGTGGAGATTATATCATTAACATTATAAAATCTCTGAATAATGGTGATATATATGTTAATAAATTATAATATTTCATGAATATCTGAAGTATATTTAACAATAAATATAATAAAAAACACTCGGTTAAGAATCATACATTTTCATGGATCATTATCCTTAGGATAGCACGAACCAAGTATTTTAATAGGGGTTTATAAAAAAATTCGATATATATAATGTGGTGATGTAATTAATTAATTTAATTTGGATGTAATTTTTTGAAAAAAGGCTTTGCAAGAGTGATGAGGATAGGATATGTGTTCACATTTATAAGTGTGGTAGAAGAAATAATTAAAAAATTGGAAAAAAAAATTATATCCATATTCGAAGAAATAAAAAAGGATAAAAAATGCATAATAATCATATAATATTTTATATGACATCAAAATATGTCCATGAAATGTGATTTAAGTAATTTGGAGGTCATTTTACCCATTTTATTTTATGTTTAATCATAGGTAAATCCCTTTTAACCTTAATCACAGTATTTAATTTTTACTATTTAAAGTATTTCTCTTTGAAAAGAAATAATGTCTGACTAAATATATGTAATTAATAATTATGATTCCAAACATTAAATTCAATTTTTAAACTTCCATTATCAAAATTGTAAAATTCTAATTTAAAATAGAAGTCATTGATGAGATCAAAAAGAATTTTCCCCCAATATAAAATGTAAATATGTATAAAAACATTAATATCAAAATATGGAATTAATTGAAATTTAAATTAAAAAATATTATATATAATAAAAATATATAAATAATTATTCTTTTAAGACATTTTTATAAAAAAATTACTTTTTTAAATTACTTAAATGATAAGGCAGTTTTTAATAGATATTTGTATTTTTTAATATTCCCAAAAAATGAACCATTTTAGAAAATTATATAACCACAAACACAAGATAATTATGATATTTTGATTTAAAAAATGATGTTATAATTTCCATATAAATTTTCTAAAATATCAAAAATTAATTTTATTATTCATACACAACAAAATAAAAATCAACTTTTGAGATAAATTTATTTCCAATGAATATAAAGACTTTACTAAAAATGAAGTATTTATATACAAATAAATATTATTTATATAAAAAAATTATATATAATTTTAAAAATATTGTTATGTATATTCAAACAATCTATTTAAATTATCTATTTTATAATGGTAATGTTTATATAATAATAATAATAGTATATTATAGTATTTGAAATCACGGTGTTGCGTGAAATATAATATATCAATGAAATTAAATTTATTTAAATAAAAAATATACATTTCCTTAAATATAATAGTGTCACATTATAGCACTATTGAAATTAATTTCTCCATACAAATAATATCACTCTAATATAAAACAGTAATAACATGTCTGCCTCATCATATCCTCAAGTTCCTATAGAGCTTATATATGTTGGTGGTTTCACCAAAAAACCTTAATTAAGTGAGTGGTATTTATTTTTATAAAGTTATATCAATGATCAAAAACCTCCCTTGGTTTTTGTCATGTTAAATATCATTATTTATTATTGTAACCTCTGTGTTTAGTACAAGTGAAGGATCACCAATTTACTTAATTTGGAGAGATACCTGGAAGACATTGTGGACCTATGAGATTTTTGGTGGGAGTATCGAGAAATAAGAAACTATTCTTACTCAATCATGTATCTTTAAAGGGAATATATTGGTTGGGATCATATTTATTTCCTTTAAAATTCTCATAAAATTCATCCATAGGGAAATTGATATAACAAAATTCTCAAAAAAAATTATTAAAATCCATATCATGCTGATGATTGTTAATATAGAATTATGTTGACTCTAAGCTACCATGATGATCTATTGAATGGATTTGATTTTGTCTTCCATTTTAATATCTAGTTCAGGTCCCAAAATATTTTGTTTTATATCTTCATCAAAACATATTGGATTTCTACACTTCTTTCATTATAGTAATTCATATGTATCTACCTGATTTATCAAGGGAATGAAATTTTGTATGAAAACTAAACTATAATTTTTTTATCCCAAATAAACTTGAAATCTACTGAAAACGGTATTTTATATAATATTTTGTTTGAATTTTTAACCTTGACTGTTAATATTTTGGAGGATATGAAATGATGAATCTTAACTCTTTATCCAATGGCCATTGATGACTTCACCAGAACATCAAGGTAATACTCTATCAATATTAGATACAATATAATGTGGTACTCAATAAAAACGTACCACCTTCTTAATGTATATATCGTAAATTCCATATAGAGATAAATCTTCTTTTATAGGGATGAAGTGATCTCACTTCATAAGGTGACTAACTATAACCCTTATTACATTATTCCAATAAAATTTTTTCAAGAGTCTGATGAGAAAATACATGGTATTGTTTCCCCATTTCCATATTTTTATGGGTTATGGTTATATAATTACCTTATATTTTTTGTATCTCAGCCTTATAATTTTGACATACTAAGCATTGAGACACATATTTTTCAAAATACATCTTCACGTCATCCCACCAGAAATACTCATTAAAATGTAAATACATCTTTGTACTTCTATGATTATTAGTGAATGAAAAACTATGAGATTCATTTAATATATACTTATTGAAATATTTCATGGATGGAACATAGAAATGGTTCATAAACCTAATTATTCTATTATAAACAAGGGTAAAATAAAAATCATTTCATACATTCTTATGTCACACTGGATATCATAATGTGCCTATCTAATCTTCATTTGTCAATATGGTTGAGAACATAACTAAAAACGATTTTATTTTCCTACATTCTTAATGATTTCTATATCCGTCATTTTAAAATATAGAAATATTGTACATTTTATTATCCTCATTAGGATTATTGTAGTATACTCTTTTCAGCATAAAGGATTGACCACCTTGTTCACATTCCTTGGATGGTAATATATTTCTCAATCATAATCATTAAGCAACTTGATCCATCTTCTGTAGTGAATGTTCAACTCCCAATTTGTAATTATGTACAATAAAATTTTTTGATAAGTATATATATCAAAATTTTCTCTAAATAGTTAATGCCTCCATTTCATTAATGAAAAAATTACCACAACTAATTCCAAATCATGATATGAGTATTTTAAGGTGCGTTATATTTTAATGAGGCATGAGATATAGAAATATCATTATTCATGATCATTCATCCCAATACCTTATATGATGTATTAATATAGATTTTAAACCCTTCTCCATTGTAGGTGAATGTAAGAACATATGTGCTGGATAGTGATCAATTCATTTCATTTAGGTTTCCTGCATATCCATCCATCCAATGAAACATTGATCCCTCAAAAATTAACATTGTTAATTAATTAGATAGTTTTAATACATTATAATAAACCATCATTAAATTCCAAATAATTTTATAAAACAAATGAAATATTTCAAAATGGTGGATTGGGGCCAATTTTTAAAATCCCCCATTAGGGATGCGTCCATAGATTTTCCCCTACATGAGATTATATGATGGAAAAATGAAACTTTTTTAAGCTAAAATTAGAAATTGTTAACTTTTTCATATTACTCTCTCATAATGTCTTAAATATAATTCTCAAGTGATCGATATAATATTTATCACTATTCAAATAGATTAAAATATAATCTATGATGACTTTGACAATATAAAAAATGTAATATCTAATGACAATATTCCTTTAATCTATGATGATAGTCACGTCATTAGTAGGAACAAATGGAATCAATATTCATTAATAGTATCTATAACTTGTATATAATGATATCTTTGGTTTATTATCCTTGTTATCCTATAGTTGATGATATCCAAAACGAATTGAAATCATGGAATTTTATTTTTTACTGCATAGTTTATCAAAATTTTCAACAATATAGTGTAGGGGATACTTGTTCCGGAATATAATCTTGTTCAACTCCAAATAATCAACGAATAGTTTCATTAATACATATTTATCCTTCAAAATGGATGATATGAACCCCAAGGTGACATACAAGGATGAATAAATCCCATATCAACATTCTCATGTAGTTACTTCTTTAATTAATACAATTGAATCATGGTTATTCAATTAGGAGTATTTAAAATAAGTTTTGCATCATGTTTGAGATCAAATGAGAACTCAATCTCACTATTTGGTGATATATTAGATAAATATTACATAAACACGTCAAAAAACGCCATAAAATAATAATGTCATAAATATTTAGTTTCAACCCAACCATCTAGGAAAATAAACCATTTAAATCAGAATCAACACCCATATATGGTTGGGATATCTATTGGAAGTCCATATTTATCGTTATTCTGAATGTCAATCACAGATTGGTTTGGAATATTAAATGTGAATTACTTTACTTAAAAATTTATGTGGTATTTATCTAGATAAATACTATACATGAATATTATAACATTAAATTCAACCATAGGGAGAGTAACACGGTTTTTAAGAAGCACATTCCAACAAACATAAACTGTAGAGGATTAATATACATTAAATGTTATTATCACACCATCAAGGGTCCAAACATCTAATTCATCAACTAATAATTTAAGTTGAATTATAATTCCATTTGGAAATTAAATATTTATTAAATATTATTTCAATATCATTTCAAATAATACATTAATAGTTATATATTGGAAGGTAAGTCAACCTTTCTCTACATCATTATTTCAAACCTCACCATAAATAGTGATCAGATGATATTTCCATTTTTCTCCACGATTAAGAGGCTTATAATCTCTATCATAGTAATTAACCTTCATAATTGGGCCCTGGTTAGTATATTTCCAATACTCCTTTGATTTGAAACAGAATAGTGTTTTTGGTGTATTTCATTGAAATTTCTCTATACTCATATCATTGCAGAACTTCATCCCATAACTTAGGAAATTTATCGCCCGATGAACTTCTATTACACATTTAAAACATTTAACTGTATCCAAAAAACAATTTCCTCTATGATATATTAAAAAATTCAATCAAGATGAAAATATCATATTATTTTCCCCACTATATTTTATTTTTCTATTAATTAAATCTCCCATTTCATATAAAAATAAAGATATTTATGGGTAACAAAAATCTCCATTTCCACCATGATATCACATGAAATGATTTATTCATAGCTAATGAGGTCCCTTATGACAATAAACCTCTTAATACTTGGTTTTATGCCAATGTATAACTGATCATATTTACATTTAGTTATGTAGATAAACCCATAATCATACCTCACAATTCCGAGATAATTTTCATCATATGTGCCAAGACATTAACAATCATTATTTATTTTAAAAAGTACTTAATAGTTCATTTTCATATGAATAATATAGGGAATATACTTATTGAAAAATAAATTCATAAACACATTCCATTCAATTGTTTCATTTTTATCTTGTTGACTTGTTTTATTTATAATAGTTTACCATTTTTCATCTTTTCCTTCAAAACAATTGAGAGAGAAAATGAATTTTTCACACTCCAAACACTGGGGAATTAAAAATATCTATTTTTCAGTACTTTTACTTTCTCATATGAAAGTGTAATGGTGGAATCACTAAAATATGGTTGTATTTTATTAATTATTGACTCAACAAGCCATTTTTCCCACATTTTCACATTTATAAGTTTAGCATTATTCATACCTTGAGAATGTGTTGTGAGAATAGTAATGAAATATTTCATTCCAGATCCCATAATATTTTGTTTCCTAGTAGGAAAATAATGTCATTTTGTATTGAATACAGCGTTAATATGATTCTTTTATTTCCCTTCTATAAAAAATAAATGTGTGAACAATAATAATTATAGTGGAAAACCACATAATAAGGAAAATAATTAATATCATGTATAAATAATTACAAATTATTTCAAATATATGACACCATAGGTTAAAAAAAGTCATTATTGATATTCATATACTCATGTCGTTAATAATGGTTTGAATAGACTTTCTAAATTCTCAAAACATATCCCCCCTGACCTTAATGTTTTTTCAATCTTGTTTCCAAATGTTAACTAAACAGTGCATTGATACCAGCTATGGAAACCTGGAATATTCATACATAGATAATAAATATGATAAAATGAATATTCATGAAATCACATAATGATAAGTGGTAGAATTTAATAGTTATAACACCTTAGTAAACATAGATTCATGAATAACATGTTGATATGTGAACTATATAATCACTTAATGAGTAAATAATATCTATAAATATTCTTATAGATATCATAAATAATTTATTTTTTTATAACATAGGGAATGTGACCATAAGAATGGGTGATATCAGATTTCTAGTAATGGAAATCAAGGGAGATATCAATATAACATGAGCATAAGTGTATGAGAAAAAGATGGAAACATTTGAAACTAATACCCTTTATATCATAGATTATAAACATGATTCCTGAAATATATTTTGGTTGTCTATGATATATTATTCATAAATGAATCAAACAACATATCTATGATAATATATAATTTTTCATAAGACTTATAATTTTTTCATACACATAATCACAGGAAATCATTTACATAGTATTTAATGAACATTGGAAAAAAAATCATTGTGTAATGGGTTCACTCTCCAATCCATCAAAGTATTCATATCTCACTCCCAAGAATATCATAGTAGACCAATTCCCGTACAGAACATGGTTAACTATTGATTCATTTACTATATATTTAATGTTATATGAATCTTTAACAAATGAATTTGACGGAGATATAGGTCCAACCAATCAAATTATGAAAATCATATGTATATGTTTCATAAGAACATAAAACATCCATCAGATAAAAACACATGAAAGAAAACCTTTCTAAAAAATTCATCATAGTATAACAAGTGGAAGAGAAAAGAGTTTCATAATCATTTTATCAATTTCTCATAGTAAAACCCATATAAAATTAATGGGTTTCATAATTTTTATTTCATAAAAATATTAAAGAGCTTAGTGAATGTATAAGGATGACATCATGGTATCATATCCCTAGTAAATATTATTTAACATAAAATGATTTAATCATGGATGGAATATCTTTTTTAAATAAAACATGGAAAATTTCTTGTGGAAAATAACATTCCCACATTGAAATTTTTTTTTCAAAATCAAAAAATTTCCCAAATATTAAAAAAAATCACTATAAAATAAACATGTAAAATTTTAAATGAATCATTAATTCATTGATAATTCATGTTACTGGAATGTATAATTCATGTCATATACATCAAAATTATGATTCCTTTCAATTTTTAGGAAAAAAGATAAAAGGTATTCATTCAAAAGATTCAGAAGATTCCATTTAATTAATTTAAAAAAAAATTAAAACATGGATACAAATGTATTTAATAATTCATTTTATAATGGTATAAATTTTCATTATTTTTATTCAGATAACAAGGACACTAATGAAATAGTATTCTTCACTGAAAAGTGAAATAATTTTGATTTTTCTTAAAATAATTCATTTGGTAAAATTAAATTTACTAGATACAAAAATTAAAAGAAAAACACTATTCCATAGAAGTTACCTAAATATAATAAAATTCATTACTTTTTGAAGAGATAGATCATAATATTTAATATTCCAAACTATAATCATAAAAAATCATTATAATCGAATAGGTTCTAATATAAATCCCTTACCACTTTGGTAACTACGGAATTAAAAGACCCATGAAAGTGATAATGTTAAATGAATATTTATATACAATTTTGTTCATGAAAAAGTCATAAAATATATACATGGATATAATAAATCCAAGATAAATGAAATAAGTTGTTTATAAGAAATGTGTCCCACAAAAGTAAAATTGGAACGAAAATCCCTTACTAGATGTCTTGAATTTCATCACAAATCATTAATTTTTTTATATAAATTTATACTTATTATAAATATATAAAATAGACATATTTATATATATCATAACATATATGATTTTCTGAGGACATTTCATTTCCAATTTATTAAAAATTCGTTAATAAAATTTTATTTTATTTAATAACTACATCATTTTTCATGTATGTTTTGGTATTTAATTATTTATCATAATATATTGATTCTTATTCCATAACCTATATAATTTAATCCTAGATATAAATATTTTTTTTAATTATACTGGTATTTATAGTAATCCATAAAATATTTAGATAGAAAACTAATTGCTCCATTCATGGAGAGAATGTGTTGTACGTGCACATAGACATTGTTTCCATTTTCTCAATGGATATAATGAATGAAATGTAAATATTAATTCACTAATGTATAATAATATATAAATCATATATATCATACATATTCCATAAATATATCCTTACTAACATATATGTAAAAAATAAAATGATATGTACCACATCGCTCTGTGAAGACGGTTGTCCAGACGTACACACAAGAGATGTTGTAATTTTAAAACGAGTTGAAAGGATAGAATGAAAATGAAAAATTATAACTATATTAGTATAATTATTCAATAAATATAATATAATTATATTAAATAAATCATTATATCCATCTGTTAGAGGCATGGATGGAGAACAAGTTACATCGGTTTCCTGATGTGGAAGCAGCCGTACACACGAACAATGATTTCATTTCATGTTTGATAGAAGATGAGTTGGATGTGGAATATGAATCTAAAATGAATAAGTATAAGTATATGGTATATATATTATTATATCATAATTGTTAAAAAATATTATATGGTGCTTGATGAATACAAGTTTAAAAAAACACTGTAATGAGAGATCCCTCATCTTCAGACAACCTCTATAGGTTAACGCAAAAATCATTCTTAAGAGAGTTTCATATTCAAAAAGTATTCTAAAAAGTGGTCAGGGAATTAAAAAATATATTTTTGAGAGGTATAGGATGAACCAAAATGTATTTTAATAGTGAATAGGAGAGAATATGTGGTTCCCTTTTATATGTTGGTGAGAGGTCGAACATGGAAATTTTGAAAAAAATGTAAACCGAAATTCTAGACATCCCATAAGGCTCTAAAATGGATTAAATGGAAAATAGTTGACATAATTTTCAAATATGGACCAAAAATAGATTTTAAAATTTTTTTTAGCTCATTTTACCCCTTCAATTTTTAGTTTATCCCTCAGGTAAACCCATTTAAAATTAATCACGACAATAAAATTTTAACTTTTTTAGTATTCATTTTTACGAAAAAATAAGTTGAACTTATTATATAAATATTATATAATATAATTCAAAATATGGAATCCATGTTTCCAAATTCCATTCACATAATGGTGAAAATTAAATTTTCCATTAAACTAGTGGATGAGAGGAAGAAGTGATTATTACAAAGAAACAATTTTCAATAGTATATAATATTTTAATATCAAAAGTCAAAATGAATTTTATTCCAATGAAAAAAATTCAATTATTATGAAAATCAATGAAATAATTTTACTTTGGATATATTTAAGAATATTTTTTATATTTTTAAATCCTTGAATTGAAATGGATGTTTTTAATAAAAATTAGTGTTTTCGTTATTCACCACAAAATAATCATTTTACAATAATATAAAAAGATAAATAGAAGATAAATTTGATTGGTTGGTTCAAAAAATTAAATCATTTTTTCCAAATAATTTTTTTATTTTACATAAAATAATTTTATTATTTATTCCAAAATAAATTAATAAATAATATTACTTGAGAAAAAAATATATCAATGTATAAAAAAATATTAATAAAAATATGGTACTTATTTATAAATATATTTTTTTCCCTATAAAATTATTTTTTATTGTTAAATATACGTTTATTACTATTCATTCCACAATGATTAATGGCTTGTGTATAAATTTCTTCATTAAATAATAAAATTAATAGTATGTATTTTTTCGTTAACACTGATGTAGCCCGTAAAGAAAGATATTAAAAAAATTTAATTTATTTTAAAAATATATTTAATGAAATCTTTAGGTGTTTCAAGGATGATGAAACTCCCACCATCCCATGACTATTGGAATAAAAAATCATCTATGTCGCACTAACTAAATGTTTCATCAAAATTAAATTCACAGAAACATAGATCCGATTATATTGGTGACTTTATTAAACCCATATATACATATCATCAAATCATACATTGTGTCCTCATTCCAATATTCCCTAAATCTAGTTGGATGTTTCATGTAAATATCTTCCTCCAAATCACTATAATGATTGTCCATACTTACATTCATCAACTCTTAATGCATAATATTAATAGAAATCGATCACAAAACTATCTAGATATTAGTGTTCCCAAATTCAAATAAAAATAATTTTCAAATTTTAATACATTATTTTTGTTTCAATAACTTCACCACCTATCAATCGTTATAATTTTTTCACCCACAAGATTCTTTTCTTAAAATGGATAAAAAACTTTTTCTCTACTAATTGTTTCCACTTTGGTAACATAGTCACTCCCATGTTTTATTAGAATCCATGAAAAGAATTTCTTATTTTTTTATAACTCCCATATTTCAATGTGACTGGCTGTTTTAATATCATTCTTGATTACATGTTTTCTAAATTCGATATAAAGAATAATGTTTAAGTGATCTCAAACTATTTCAACCAATTTCTTCACCCAGGTAAATACAGAATATTTAAAGTATAACACAAAAAAATTATCTAATGAAATTTTTTTCTGCTTTATTTTATAGATCCCTAACTTAATAGATCTCTAATTCAAGCATAATCAGTTCTAATTTGATTTCACATCATTCATGTTCTATCTACTAATTTTTGTGTGTTTCGAAATGAAGTCTCGAAATACATTTTTATTCTGGTTCACCTGATTAGATAAATATAAACATCTCCATCTACATATTTTTTTTCCTTATAAATTCTCTTAAAAATTATTATCATTTAATATGAAATGAAAAAAAATATTTGGATTTCGATAAGTTATTCATTACAATATCTCACAACCAAAATCCAAAATCATCATCTTTATATCCCATAAAGAATGTTTTCCAATAAATTTCTAATAGTTGATCCCACACCTTGGAATCAACTATCATATAGACATTATCGGTAAAAATTATAGTTATGTAACTTTAACATGTTTACCAAACCATGGATACTTAATAATTATTATCCCAATGCAGCGAAGTGATATCTATTAACCATGTATAATTCCTTATTGACTTCATCCACACATATTTGGAAAGTAATCATCAAGTGTATCTCAATGTTATGGACTATCTCCATTAATTTCAGAATAATTAACAGTTCTATACCATGCAACAGAGTTCTTGTAATGACCCAAAAAATTTTAAATTCTATTTTTTCCTATGAAAAGTTGTGTTATTTAGTTTAAACCAAAACAATATATCTTTATTAATGATGTTAGTATAATTTGAAATGATACCATTAGGATTCCACTATTATATAACCGTTGGTAAATTAAGACAATGGTCAATATTACCATTAGTGAATATGACTGTTGAAAACTATACTATCAATAATAACTTTGACATTGTAGTTAGTGTTTATTAGTAGAAATACAAAATGACAATTAATGATGAATGGAGAAAAGATGGACTCAACCAATAGAGTCTTGAGATATGAATCTCATTTGTCAGATTTTGTATGGAGGTAAAATCCCTTGTGTTCTCCTTTGACCAATCACAAGTTAATCTTCAATAAGTGATGTTTTAATGAAATCACATACGAGAGAAGTTCTAGTTTGTTGAAATTTCCACTCGAGTGATGTTAGCTAAGGTACAACATGAATATAACAACCTTACACACCATACCCATAGGTATTACTCTAGTGTTATTAGGGTATTTCTTAGGGACCTATTTACTTAAATGGTAATTCCATTATATAAATAAAATTAGTATTCCATGAATTCAGTTTTAAGAATAGTTTTTCTTTATAAAATTAATATCAAATTTGGGAAATTAATTTTTATAAAAAATTATTATATTATGTTAAAGATATAAATATTTATAATAAACTAATATATTAATAATATATATATATATATAATAATTAAATAGTATTATAAAACACTATAATATTTATATAAATTACAATATTTGTTTTCTTAACGTTTGAGAAATATTAATATGCAGTTTCAATGAACTATTATTTTAAATAAATAATATTTTTTATATTTCATAGTTAGAATTATCATATATTAAAAATTATTCTAATAAAATTAATATCATTTTATAAATTATAATTCTAGAATTAGTTTAGGATGAATTTACAAGAATTTTTTAAAATAAAATATTTTTCCATTGTTAGTAAAAATATAGTGTAAGCTCTTTCAGAATGATTAATAATTTAAAAATTATTCCATAATGATTTAATAACTAGTTATTCACAATCCATGACCTAAAATAATTTATTTTATTAATGACAGGTATTCTAATAGTTTTTACACAATTTCTAAACCTATAAATTACTTCTTAATATCTAAAATATAAACATTAATACTATTAACATTATTTTTGTGGGAACATTAATTTTCCATACAGAGGGAAGTAATATCAAATTATTATCAACTCTTGTGGATTAAAATAACATAAAATACGACCCAATATTCCAGGAAAATTGATAAATACCATGGTAAATCACATGGTTATTCATTTTGGACAACCTAGGTTTTTGACACCAATATTTGGAAAGTAATAAAAAATCTGACACTTTTTCTATAAATACCCTCTCATATTTCTATTTAAATTAAATTCTAAACAATAATACGTGAATATTTTATTGTTTTACCTCTCATGTAGTCCTTCCAATGTATATTGAACCCCACATGGTCCCAATATTTATTATTTAGGAAAAATTCATCATGTAATGTAATTATCCCTCATTTATCTTCGAATCAAGAAAATATTTCTATATATGTCTTCAAAATGTTATAATTACATTCTTTTTTACCCTTTTTTACATAAAATTTCATCTAAAATATATTTTATTAATGATGTACACTTTTTCTATCCCATTTTAGATTTTTCATAGCCACATTTTATTATTATTATCCTACTGAATTTACTTCTAACAATTTCTCTCATCACAACAAGAAATACTATTTAATTTTATTTTTTATCACCCAAACCTCATTATGTTCCATGCGTATTCACCTATATTCATAACTTATTTTTCTAATTCTGGTTTAAACATAAATTAAACCCACCTTCCTTTTCCATGGGATAATATTGAAAAATGGTTATGTTTTTAAGAACTAGTGGAAAAATCATGATTTGAATATGAAAAACATTTATTTTATTATCCATGTGTTATTTATGAAATGTTTTATTATGATATATATGAATTATACGAAATTAATACATATTAATAGTGTTACGTAATGTTTTTCCAATTTATTAGGTATGGAATTTAATCTCATGATATAACATGATTTATGATATCTTGATGAATATCCTTAAAATTTTTAGGACACCACAATGACAAACCATAGTGATATGATTATGAATGCCTCATCTAAATGTTTTAGAAAAATTTCCATCTTATATTTCACATTAATTTTATTATTATAATCCCCTTTTAGATTTTCTCAAGACTTTGTGATATTCCTCAGGTTTTTTTTTGATATTTTTCATGGTCGCATACAAACTCTTCCCTTATATTCTTTTACTGGGTCTTATTCTCACTGTTTCTTATGATGCCAAAATTGAAGCCCTGATATGCAGTAAATGTACTTATTATAGAACTATATTTAATCCTTTCATGTTTATTAAATGTTTCCATTATGTTTCCTTCTACTATGTCCTTTTTTCCACTAAACTAAATGTTAAAATATCATATATTGTAGAGTTTAATGAAAAGTTATGTAATAAAAAGATGGGATTTCATAGTAGGTATCAAATATATATTTAGTTATTTTGGAGATTATAAATTTAAAACATTAAAATTTACTCTATATAAAAGTATTAATATATATATAAATCCTAAAAATTTTGTTAAGTATCAATTATGTCATTTTTATGTAAAGAAATCACTTTCTCAAAACAAATATGTGGATGTGGGTCCCATACAGTTGTAACATGTTGTAAAACCCAAAAAACCACTTTTATCTGGACTCTAATTTGAAATGGTGCATGACAATGGATTTTTATGTACTCCTAGTTTAACCATCTTGATGTATATGCTAGGATAATCACAATATTTTTGTGAACCAATACGAAGGATGTATAGAAACTGAATTTTTTATGAATATCATATTTAATCAAGATGTTTTAGAAATAAATTTCTGTTATAAAAATAATAATCCTAAATGAAACTTGTTTATCCATATTATTTTATTCTCTTAGAAAATGGTGGGAAATAGTACGAACCATGTATATGGTGAGTGAAATGGACAATGAATTGATTACCATTTCTTGGATGCCGGAATAGAAAACTTCTTTTAAATAACTAATCATCATACTCGAGTTATTAGAAATAATGGGAATCAATCCATGATACTAGATTTTCCTTTAAGGTAACAATATTCATTTGAGTTTTTTATTCATCAAAAACCATCTTTTTTAGTGGATCTACTACCCCATTGATGTCTGAATAATGGATAAGATCAATAGAGAAGATATTATTCATACTCGGTTGTTCGGAACAATAAAAAGAAACCCGGGATGTGTGCCGCTTAGAGATAGAGGATGATTAGTGTGGTACACTAATTAATAACATGAAGTTATGAAAAGATATTGACGATATTTAGTCGGAAGATTTCATGGTATCCCTTTTAAATAATACACTTTTTCCGATTGAAACGAAAATGGATAAGGGATTCCAAGAGCTGATGGATACGGAAAAACAATCTATAATATTCTATCTGATGAACATTATAATAAATATTCATTACTTGTAGTAATTTTTCATGGATCCTAATTGAATGTTTCAAGTATTATCATTGGTGTAATACCCCATCTATAGAAGAATCTATCCATTCATGACTAAGATATCTATGAGGAGATAGTGAGAATTTTTGTGAAGGTTTAACTTGGGTTCGAAGAGAAACAATGGTACCATAGATCAAATTGAATGATGAGATCAATTAAGAAAAGAGTATGGTGGAATATTTCTCACAGAAGATGTGGAAAGAAAGTGAAACATCCTACATGCATAAAATATTGGAAGAATCATTAAGGTAACTCCTTGACTTGGAGTGGGAAATGTTACATGTTTTGATGTGATTACATTATTTCTCGAAACTGTCTTAGTGAGGAGATTCCTAAACATCTAAACACTAAAGAAAAAATGGATAGTTGTTTAGTACCACCTTGAATCCCAAGGATTTATTTATGGAAATCTTGGGAACATATCCAATAATTTTCCATGATAAAAGATAGTGGAGGATAATCACCATCAAACTCATTATAGAAAAAGAGATAAATATTGGGAGTTTTTTATAACAATGGAATTATTTGAATATCAAAATTATATCATTATAGGTACTGTCAATTCACTCTAAAATCATGGAATTATATTGTTTGAATCAAGTTATACACATTATTGTATTACTTCTATGTTTGAAAATAATATAGAATCAATCACTATACTACTAAATGTAGTGTTACCAGTCAAGACTCTAGGAGGGATTATCCAAGCATAAATAGTTTATAGAAACTTTATTATTCTCTTTAGAGAGAATAATATCATCACAAATCTAGTAGTAACTTCTATAAAATAATAAAAAACATTACTTTGGATAAAATGTCTCTCGATGTTTATTAATAATATCAACTGTAGAAGAAATGAAATATATATAGTCTTAAATGAGAAACTAAGAGTAGTTTTCTAGGGAGAGATATCTCGACCTGAGAATTATCTAAAATACCCTACCCTAATAATATTAATGGAATTTGTTGGTGAAGATGAAGAAGTAAATGAAATTTTCTAAAGAGGAAATGCCCCAATCATGTGTGAATACATTGTCATATTTCAGGATGAGTTAACTGGACCTCCCTCAAAAAAGAGAGGTAGAGTTCTCCATTGAATACATAACTAGATCCATGCCAATATCAATGACCCTTTATAGAATGGAAAATATAGAGCTGGAGGAGTTAACAAAATAGCATCAATATATTTTAGTATAACAATTTTGGCCAACCAATTGTGTCTCCTTTGGGTGCACATGTTTACTTTGTGATGAATTAGGATGGGTCAATAGAACTATAAATTCTATATAGTTAACATAACAACATCAAATTGATGAACAAGTTCCCTATTTTAAGGATTGATGACTTATTTGAAAAGATTTGTGGGGCTCAATTATTCTCAATGATTGATCTTTGATCTAGTTATCATTAATTGTGGGTGAAGAAAGAGAATATTACAAAGACTACCTTCCGATCAAGATTTGGGTATTATGGGTTTATTGTTATTCAACTCAACTTGAGTAATTCACCCAATATATTTTGGGATTTTATGAATAATTTATTTTAGTAATACCTTTATAACATTGTGGTAGTTTTTATTAATGATATTATCATATATTACAAATTTCGGGAGGAGCATGAGGATCATATAATGATTATATTTTAAACTATCATTACAGAAATGTTATTTTTAATGTTTTGAAAATGTGGATTTTGGTTACATAAAATTTATATTCTGGAAAAAATGATATACAATTAAGGAATATTATTTAGATATTCCAAGACAATGGTTTTGCAGGACTTGCATCATCCTTAATTATTAACAGATATTTGTGTTTTCCATTGTTTAGAAGGATATTATAACAGGTTTGAGGATAAAATTTGATGAAATTATCATCCACTAACCAAGTTAACTCAAAAGGGGGCCTTTTTCATCTAAAAAAAGGAGTGTGATGAAATTTTACAAGACTTGAAGAATTTATTACCTTAAGTGTGCTAACACTACACTCTATTAGAATAGGATTTGTAATTTTTAGTGATACAAATATGAAATAGATTGGTTTATTCATCATTAAAAATGGAATTATGATTGGTTATTCAAATTGAAAATTGAATACTTAGGAAAAGAATTATAATTTTCATGAATTAGATCTAGATATTATTATTTTTTCCCTCATTATATCGAGGAACTATATTTATGGGGATAAATATGATATATACAAAGACCACCAAGGTTTAAAATATATTTTTAGACAAAAATAATTGTACATGAGAAAGAGAATATGTTTCGAACATCTTAATTAATATTATTGTTCAATTAATTATCACCATATAAGGGGAAAGAACTACACTGATGCATTATGATGGAAAGAAACCGTTGTGTTGGAAATGATGATTATTAAAGGTGATAGTTTGATTAAAGACCAAGTAAAACACGAGATGGAATTCATCATGGAAGGTACATTTTCAACCCTATCCCAAATGATTTCTCAACAATAATTACTAGATGAGATCACAAAATCACAAATAGAAGACCCATTGTTACAAAAGAATTTAAAGGCAATGAAAAAATAGAAGTTTTTTAATTTTTATATTGATCTAGATGGTGTACAAAAATATCATACAGGGATACGTGTTCCATCTATTCATAAAATAAAGAATGATATAATGGATGATGCTCATAGAGATATATTCTCTATACATAATGGAAGAACTAAAATTTATAGTGAACTTCATGATATTTATTGGTGGCATAACATGAAAAGGGAAATTGATGACTACACTACAAGGTGCTTCATGTGTCAATAAGTGAAAGTAGAGAGACAACATCCAAATAGTGTAATTCAACAACTATCAATACCAACATGGAATATGTAAAATATCAGTTTGGACATTGTCACAAGTATCCCAAGAACATCCAAGGGGAATATACAATCTAGGTTATAATGGATCATATCTCCAAAAATTATTATTAATCCTTATTAGAGAAGTTATCTATACTGACCAAATTGATAATATTTACATAAAGGAAGTGTTTATGATTCATTGGGTACCACTTTCTATCAATTGTATTCATGATCCAAATTTCAAATCAAGTTTCTGGAGAGGTTTTCAACATTCTATAAAAAAACCCATTAGTATGACCCATTATTCGCAACCTAATGGCCAATATTAAAGGAGTATTTAAACACTTGAGAAAACATTGAGTACATGATCAATGTAATTTAAATATGGATAGGATTAACATAACCAATTAGTTGAGTTATCATATTGAATTATCTTTTATTCCAGTATTCAAATTGAACCCTATGAAACCATATATTGGAAGCAATGTAGAAATATATCTTTTTGGGATGAATCTGGAGAGATAAAGATTCATGGACGGATCTAGTGCTAGAGGTTATGGAAAAGATTAATTCCTTCAACAATCACATAAATTCTTCTCAGATTCAGTAGAAGGTCAATACAGAAAATCGTTAAAGGGAATTGGATTTTGTTGTTGGTGAAAAAGTTTTCCACAAAATATCAGCATGGAAGGGATTCATGTGGTTTATAATGAAATGAATGAGTATCCCTTGGTACATTAGACCCTATGAAATCATTGATAACATAGGCCTATGGGCCTATTATTATGATCTTCCACCAAATATAGCTTAATTGCATGATGTATTCCATGTATCATCTTGATGAAGTGCGCAACTAAACCTTAACATTTATTGAATCCTGAGGTAGTGAACATTAACATGAAGTCTCATACGAGGAGAAACTGGTGGATATATTGTACTGTAGAGAAAATTTTATATGCAACAAGACTACCCACCTATTTGAGGTGTTGTTGAGGAACCACATATATATATATATATATAAACGATGACTGTACAAGGGAACCAAATGAGTCAATGAGATAGAAGTACCCACATATTTTCTCAATATATATAATGGGATGAAATTACTATGAAAAAAATTTATTATAGAGGGAAGAATTAAATGAACCGATATTTTTAAATGATATTTGTTTCCTGAGAAAAAATGTGTAATTTCTAGCCAGAAAAACTATCTATTTAATCATGAAGTGAGTATAATTTGAAATTTTTACCATCGATTTTAGACCCACATTTTGTAAATTATAACCATTGGTTATTACGAACATTCAAATCTATATTATTAATCAAAAAATTTTAAATTATAGTTAGTTTTTATTAGAATGAATGATGGAGGATAATTAATGAAGAATGAAGAAATAATACACTAAACCAGTTGATTCATGTATTCTAAAGCCATTTTTTCATGATTGGGAGAGAAGTATTATATTTTATGTTCTCCAATTACTAATTAAAATATGAGCTCCAACAGGTGATGCTTAAACTAAATCATCTATAGGATAATTTTATCTTAGTTAAAATTACTTCTCGGGCGATGTAAGTTGAGCCACATCATTAATCTATCACCATCACACACCATACACTTATGTCATCTGTAGGTACTGTAAGGGGTTATGTGCCATGGACATAGTCACTTAATGTGGAATTCCATTTTATAAATAATATTATTATTCAATCAATTCCATTTTAAGAATATTTTTTATTATTATAATTGAGAAGTAATTTGGTATATTAATTTTTTTGTTACAAATTTTACATTAACAATATGGTATAATTAATTTTATCAAAATGATAATTTTTGAATAATAATTATTTAATGAAATAATTTGATTTTAAAACTATAATTAAAATATAAATGATAAAAAAAAATTTCCACGTGTCAAAACATTAAATATGCATTCACAATCGGCAATTATTTTTTTATAAAATATGGGGTTTTATAATTGAATTTTTCAATTATTATATCTAGAAAATTTATTTATATAAATAAATATATTTTTTTTAAAAAGGATTAAAAATTATTTTAGGAATAATTTATGTGAATTTTATAAAATAATTTATCTTTTTATGAATACTAAAAATACAAGTTGATTTTTTCGATATGTTTTATAAAATATAAATTATATGATAGTTATATATAAACTAATTAATAACAATAATAGACAAAAAAATCTTACTTTGTTAATATCAAGTATTTTAATAGATTTTATTCAATTTATAACCCAATAATTTACATACAAAAGTCTAAAATGGAATCATTAACATTAAAAACAATATTTTTGTGGAAACCATAGTTTTCAATGACAAAATAAGTAATATGAAATGATGTTAGAATATTCTGGATTAAAATTACATATAATATTACTCATTTTTCCAATCCTATGAGAAAATACCTTGGGAATCCTCTGTTTTTTATTTTCCCCAACCGATGTTTCCATGACATATATTTTGAGATTTATAAAAAAAATCCTCCACTCTTTTTATAGGGACCCACACATTTATCCATTTGAATTCAATATCATAGATTTATATATGTAGATAAGTTATTATTACATTTCATAGTTTCCTCCCAATGTGTTTTCAATCCCCCAAAATCCAAAAAACATGTTTTAGGAGGAACCCTTCATGGTTATTGAATTATACATTTTTTCTATTAAATTCAAGAATCACTTTTTGTGTATGTCTTCTAAATGATATGATTACCCTAATTTTTTCACCTTTTATTCATATCCCAATAAATAAATTATTTTTTAGGAATGGGATAAATTATTCTACTCTTATTGTAACTTATTTAAAATCCATATTTTACACTTGGTATGCTGATGAATTTAAATCTCAAAATTTCCATCTTCACATTGAGAAAATCTATTTTATTTTATTTTTATGAATATAAAAAAAATTCATTTCCATGGGTATTAAAATTGATATAAAAATTATTTATTTTATTCTAGTTTTAACACAGATGAAACCCACATTCCGTTTTCATGGGGTTAAATGACAAAATGATCATTAATTAAGCACTTTTGGAAATTCCATGTTTTTTATATGAAACCTATTTCTTTTATTCTGCAAGGATTTTTTTAATAATTTCTTGATTATGATATTTTTGAATAACATTATACAAATAAATATTACAATTTTATCTTAATATAACTCTAAATCATAAGGAATTAAATTTAATCTCTAGATATGATATGTTTTACGATACCATGGTGAATAACCTTAATAAATTTTAGGACAGCACGGTGTCACCCCTTGACGATATGATTATAAATATCTCTTTAAGATGTATTATGAAAATTTAAATTTTAGTTTTAATTTTCTTTTCATTATAATATTCACCTATTTTTCTTTTACCTCGTATTTATTATATACATGATGTTATTATATCTATTTATTATAGTCAGATATAAATTCTTTAACTTTCTTTCACTCACTTGGCCTTATGATCAACATTTCAATTGATGTATATCTCAAAGTTATGAGATTTAGAAAATGCAATTAGGATCAACATATTAAGTGGATTAGAATAATGTTATATTTTTTATGTATTATGTAGCTTTTTCACCAGAATCTATGAATTATAATATCCTCTATTTTTACAATGTAATGTAATGTTTTTAAATAAAAATGAATGATTCCATAGATCTACCAGGTATAGTCTTACATAGTATAATTAACCTTTTTGAATATAATTCCTGAAATTCTAATCAATTACACTCACCACCAAAATTGGATCTTAGGAACATTAACCTATTACTAGATTCCCTTACCAACATGAACCTTCATTGAATGACCACTATGATGAAATAAAACATGTATTCAAAAAATTAAGCCCATACATTACTTATTACATGAAAAATGAATGTATGGGTGTAATGTGAACCTCTATGGTATGGAATTTTAGGTATCCAATATACATCTGAGTGAAATAGTTCACACTTTGGGGATATGGGATTTCTACCATTTTTGTTGAATGAAACCCTTATCTTCATCCTAAGAACACATCTATTAGATAAAAAACTCTATGTAATTTAGCAATAGAATTCCATTTTCCATTAGAACCATTACATTATTATCACAATAGTTTCAACAAAGATAATTCTGAAGCTATGAACACTTGGAGTTTTTTCATCAATAATTATCACTCAATTAAATTATTGGGTATGATATAGGATACCAACCATGGATCCTTAGACCACAAAGATCATTCCTCGAGTAATTTTATGAAACCAATTACAAAATATTTTCCCCTTCCCTTACACAATAGTTTATTCTATATAAAAATTGATTTCCACAAAACCCATTATGTGGCTCACTTATTTATGTTTCATAAAGAAAATATTCTCCATTTAGAAGTGAACATTAGATTTTCTTATAACTTCAAGTTCCTCATTAACAACTAATTGAAATTTCCAAAAGATTTGGGATATATAATTCATTATGAATCCTTACACATACATATAATTAAATGATTGTAAGGAATATATCACCCATAATTCTACTTGAGTGTAGATACATAGTGAAAAGTTACCATTCAAATTATCCGAGTTCACATAGATTGATCCTTATGAAGAAAAATTACTAGAATATTCTCTATGATCTATGTTTTCATTTTTAGATTTATAATCTTCTCACACTACCAATATGTAAGTATGAGATAAGATAATCATCCCTAGTTCCATTATCAACATATTTAATCAAATTTACAACTACTTCTATATTGATGTCAACTTATCATTCCTTTAATATTATGAACAACATTCACTAGTGCAGAAATCGTTTTTTACGACACCATTTTTTACGTCCGTTATATATAACCGACGTAACAATGAGGCGAGTAGATTTTTTACGTCGGTTATTTTAATAACCGATGTTACAAATCGCGCCTGTTGGGTTTATACGTCGGTTATTTGATAACCGACGTAAAAAACCAATGCGCGGGGGGTTTTATACGTCGGTTATTTGATAACCGACGTAAAAAACGCATCAATATCGGGTTTTTTACGTCGGTTATCAAATAACCGACGTAAAAAACCAAAGCGCGGTGTGTTTTACGTCGGTTATAAAATAACCGACGTAAAAAACCCCCGGGGTCTTTGGTTTTTATACGTCGGTTATTTGATAACCGACGTAAAAAACGCGTCAATATCGGGTTTTCTACGTCAGTTATTTGATAACCGACGTAAAAAACGCGTAGATATCAGGTTTTTTTACGTCGGTTATTTTGAAACCGACGTAAAACACCACAGCCCTGGGGGGTTTTTACATCGGTTTCCAAATAACCGATGTAAAAAAGCTAAAAAATAGTTTATAACGTCGGTTATTATATAACCGACGTTATAAAGCATTTTAAAAAATTAAAGCCCGTGTTCTGTCATTTACGATTTTTTCGATTGACAGTCGCCGACTCGTCTCTCTCTCGCGTGGTAAACCGTAATCGGCTCGTCGATCGCCTGCATTACACTCATTTTGGCTGCATTGTTTATCTTCTTCACTGCTTTCGGATCTATCATCTCAACTCACAACATTCAAGTAAGCCTTCCACGAATTTATTTGGTTCGTTTTTGTTTCGATTCTTGATGTCCTTTTCGTTCGTTTTCCCTTAACATATGTTATGACTTATATGATTATGTTTGTGCCACACTCTTATGTTATTCCACATACCAATGTTGTGATCTTGTGAATAATGTTTTTTAAATAATGTTCCCACTATCATATAAATCATGTCTTATGTTATGCTAAAATTGTTATACTTGGACTCAGGTTTTATGATCTATGATTATATAGAACTGTTTCACTTATCTTTTTGATCATGTGCTTTGTGTATACATGCTCTTATACCCCCATGGATATCTTTTTATGAGATTATATATTATATTTATATATATCTTGTTTACCCATAATGAGTATCATAAATCAGAACTTTTATTATTTTCATTCCCTAAGTTATAAAAATAAGTATTATGTAGGATGATTCAAAAATTTAATCTGTGAGATGAGTTGATTTATGTGTGAAACCCAGGCCAAACACATATGTATTTTTTTATTGGTATTACATATATATAGTTCGACATATACTTTTTTTTACATTACCATGATATTAACATTCCTTTTTCTAAAGAAATATTAATGTCCTTAGATTATATATCGGATCAAAAGGATATAGTAATTCTAATATATAATCAGAATGATCAGATAATATGACAATATTATTAAACATAAAACAAATGGTCTATATTCATATCTTTAACATGACACTTACGATGTATAGCTATTTGGTGTTGGGTACTTATGTAAACTAATACTACTTTCAAGATTTGTTTTATATTTTAAATTGTTTTACATTCAAATTATGAATTTTTTCATATAAACATGTTTTGTCTTATCTTAAAAATATATATTTTTTGTTGATATTTTTTATAGGTAATAATGAGTCGAAGTTGGATTACGGCACATCGAATGAGAAATGAATTTGAGGAAGGTGTTGATGCCTTTTTGGAATTTGCAAAACGAAATGTTCCAAGTAGTGAAATTTTTTTCTGTCCATGCCTGAAATGTTTGAATATGAAGAAGTTGAAAAGTATAGAGATAAAAGATCATCTGATATGTCATGTTTTTAATCCGAGGTACAGCCCTTGGATTTGGCATGGTGAAACTGAAAGGAATGTCACTGATGATGATGATTCGCAAGATGGTAACTCCGATGGAATTGAAGAAATGATTCGCGATATTGTAGTAGAACAAATTGAGATAGAACCGATAGTTGCACGTCTATATGGTGATGCTGAAAAACCATTATATCCTGGTTGTACAGATTTTACGGTTCTGTCAGCGGTGTTAAGATTGATTAACCTAAAGGCAAAGCATGGATGGAGTGACATAAGTTTTACAGAGCTGCTACAATTGATGAAAGACATTCTTCCAAAAGATAACGATCTTCCAGATTCACATTACAAAGCCAAGAAAATATTATGCCCGATGGGATTGGGATACAAGAAAATACATGCATGTCCGAATGACTGCATTATATATAGGAAGGAATATTAATTTCTGTCAGAGTGTCCAAAATGTGGGACATCATGGTATAAGGTGAAAGAAAAATCACAGGGTGATGTAGAGATTATAAAGCTCCCTTCAAAGGTATTTTGGTATCTTCCTATAATTAATCGTTTCAAACGTTTATTTGCTAATTCACATGATGCAAAAAGGTTAAGATGGCATGCTGAAGAGCGGGTATGTGATGGAAAAATACGTCATCCAGCTAATTGTCCACAATGGAAGAAAAATTGATGCACAGTATTCTACATTTGGAAATGAAATAAGAAATCTCAGACTAGGGTTGTGCACAGATGGAATGAATCCATACCGAACACTCAGTAGCACACATAGTTCATGGCCTGTTTTATTGGTAATTTACAACCTCTCTCCTGAAGTTTGTATGAAGCACAAATATTTCATGTTGAGTACAATGATCTCTGGTCCAAAGCAACCCAGTAATGATATTGATGTTTACTTGTCACCGTTGATTGATGATTTGAAATTGTTATGGGCTGATGGTATTAGGGTGTATGATTCTTATAAAATGGAATATTTTCAACTGCATGCAGTTCTTCTGTTCACTATAAATGACTTCCCAGCGTATGGAAATTTGTCTGGATACAGTGTTAAAGGCCATAAGGCATTTCCAATTTGCGAACAATAGACGTCCTATTGTCAATTGCATCATGGGAGGAAAATAGTGTACATGGATCATCGAAAGTTTTTGCCTATGGAACACCCTTATAGAAGACTAAAAAAGGAATTTAATGGCTCACAAGAATTTGATACTGCTCCAAAACCTTTATCCCATGATCTGTATTTTGAGAGGGTGAAAAACCTTGACGTGACATTGGGAAAGACACAGAAATCTGGTAATGATAGACATATTTGGAAGAAAAGATCAATATTTTTTGAGCTACCATATTGGAGGTATCATGAAGTTAAACATAATATTGATGTCATGCACGTGGAGAAGAATATCTGTGATTCTTTGATTGGAACATTGTTAGACATTAAAGGAAATACTAAAGATGGGTTGAATGCAAGATTAGACTTAATATCAATGGGAATACGTTTGGAGTTAGCTCCCACTCCTAAACGAAGACGATCTTTTCTTCCCCCGGCATGTCATACATTATCGAAGAGGGAGAAAATTAGCTTCTGTCAGTGTCTTCATGATAACAAAGTGCCTCAAGGTTATTCTTCTAATGTAAAAAATTTTGTCTCAATGAAGGACTTGAAGTTGATAGGTATGAAATCACATGATTGTCATGTCATGATGCAACAAATTCTACCAGTTGCATTGCGTGGAATATTTCCCATTCGTGTCAGAAAGACTATAATGAAGTTGTGTTATTTTTTCAATTCAATTTGTATCAAGGCGATTGATGTGAATGATTTGAACATTTTGGAAAAGGATGCAATTTTAATACTTTGTCAATTGGAAATGTATTTTCCTCAACTTTTTTTGATATAATGGTGCATTTAATGATTCAGCTGGTTCGAGAAATAAAGCTTTGTGGACCTGTATATCTTCGTTGGATGTATCCTTTTGAAAGGTATATGAAAATATTAAAGGGGTATGTTAAAAATCTATATTGATCGGAAGCCTCCATTATTGAAAAGTATATTTCTGAGGAGGTAGCAGAGTTTTGTACGAGCTACTTGGCTGTGGCGCAACACATAGGTTTTCCTCCATCTCGCCATGAACGAGTTAATAATGAGGGAAAGGGGATTCGCGGCGTGAAAGTCAAATCATTTTCAGCTGAACAGATGAAGAAATTAGAATCATACATCTTGAAGAACATAGCTAATGCTCAACCATATATCACATTGCACATTAATGAGTTGAAACAATGTCATCCAAAGAATAAAGAAATGTGGATTTTGAATGAGCACAACAAAACTTTTTTGTCATGGATTAAAAAGACTTTTCTTGGTAGATCAGATGTATCAGAGACATTAAAATGGATAGTGGGTGGTCCATGTTTAAATGTGATAACATGGTCTGGTAATGACATTAATGGTTATACATTTCATACAAAAGCTCAGGACAACAGAAGTGCAGTTCAGAATAGTGGTGTATTGGTGTTTGCAGAAGGAATGCATTTTTCGAGTGCTAAGGACAAAAACCCAATTTCTGCATCAAATGCATATTATGGAGTGATTGAAGACATATGGGAGGTTGATTACTTTAAAATTAATGTTCCCGTTTTTAATTGTAAATGGTTTAACGGTAACAACAGTGTCAGGCACGATGAATTTGGAATGACACCTGTTAATCTGAATAGATTGGAAGACACAGCTGATTCTTTTATAATGGCAACACATGCAAAACAAATTTTTTATGTAGTAGATCAATCAGATATGCAGTGGGCTGTTGTTTTACAAGGGAAAAAAACAATATGTTGGTGAGGATGAACTTGATGAATATGCTGATTTATGTGAGATCCCTACTTCAATGGAAATATTAACAGAACATAATGACGATCATGTTGAAGACATAGTTTGTGCCATAAGGAATGATCACGACGAAGGAATTTGGGAAAACAATCCATCTGTACATTCCTAAAATTACAGGTAACATATGTTTATTTATTGTTTAAATTTATTTTTCCATAAATGTTAGATATTTTAAGTTTTTTATTTATTAAAACATGTTTAAAAAAAATAAGTATATTTCTGAGTCTACCGGCCAACCGGTGGATTCCCACCGGCCAACCGGTTCTTGCCCACCGGCCAGCCGGAGGCCCCAGGCAGTAGGCTTGCCCACTGCCTGGTGACACCGGCCAACCGGTGGATGACCACTGGCCACCCGGTGGTCTCTGGCAGTAGCATTTCTTTCTTCCAGAGCCACCTGTCAGCCGGTGTTAGTGCACCGGCCAGCCGGTATGGGCACCGGCCAACCGGTTCTTGCCCACCGGCCAGTCGGAGGACCCAGGTTTACCATTTTTTCCATTTTTTACCATCTTGACCATCTTGACCATCTTGACCATCTTTGCAATCTTTACCATTGTTTAACATGCTTACCATATTACCAATGTTTACTATTATGTAACCTAGTACACTTTTCTATTTTCTGATTACAGTAGTATTAAAATATATGAATTTGTATATTTGTGAACTGACGTTTGTTTTTTTGATTTGAAGGATAATGACAGATCATTCAGATGATCAACCACATGATTCTGGGGAGGATCATTTTGCTGGTCATACCTCTGGGGATGAACATTCACATGCTCCTATTACGACAAAGAGTTCAAATGTTGGTAAACATGGTTGCACACGTTTACCAAAATTATCACTTGCCCGTACGCAGGATCAGAGGATAGTAGTTGAGTTTGATGATGATTATATTCCTAGAGGTCCGAATGCCAAAGATTTTAAGAGTTTTGTTGCAACTCAGGATAATACCAAAGTAAGCATTCTGTATGATGATTGGAGATGTGTGGATAAAGCGATTATCTCTCAGTTGTGGGAGACGATTTTGGTAAGATCTTTTGTCATTGTTTGAGCATTCTTTTAATGTTTCTGGTATATATAATATGTTTAACCTATTTATCAGATGACATTTGATATTCCTGACACTGGAAGAGTCAGGAAGAAATTCTTATCGGTGGCTGCCAGGAGATGGAGGGATTTCAAATCAACCCTCACATCTGATTTCATTTATGGTCATAGGAGTCATGACAATCCATGTCGTATATATACTTTTATAGATGAAGACACATGGAGACAATTTTTTGAAAGTAGAAAAAAAGATTCATTTCTGGTAAGGGCAATGGAAACTTTTATATACTTTCTTATATAAATGATTTTATTAATTTTTTGTTAATGATTTCTTATTCTTAAATTACAGCAAACAAGGAAAGCTCATCAGGAGATCCAATCTAAAAATGTATACCCTCATAGTTTATCTCGGGGAGGGTATACATTATTGGAAGAAAAAATGATAGCGGAAAAATTTCAACAACTAAGAGCTGAGTCTTCAAGCTCGGGAGAGGTGGCCCCTCCACCCCCTCCATCTTGACAGGAAAAATGGAAGAGAGCTCGGAAGGGAAAAAAAGGGCAATATCTTTCGGAAGAATCGAGAATCGTAGATGGGAGGATTGTAAGATATCTATTTAATTTATTTAAGTTAACTTTTTTCTTCATATAAGTTTCAATCATTATAGAAATGTTCAATTAATTAATACAGGACTCTCTTGAGGAGCAATGTTCAGAGGGGACATTTATAGCTACTGTGAGGGAAGATATTTTATTTGCAGCATTGGGAAGGCCAGAACATCCTGGTTGTGTAAGAGGATATCCGGCAGGTGTATCGGTAAGAAAAGTGTTTCCACGTTCTTCAACTTCTAACATTGAGGGGGTTTATAAAAAAAATAGAATCCTTGGAGGCTGAAGTTCAAAATATTAATGCGACATTGGAAGACAAGATTAGAGATTCGGTGCAGTCTATGTTTCCAGAAATGCAAAGACAATTTCAGACTGCAGCTCCCACTCCTCCACCTCCCCCTGCAGACCCCATTATTTATCCTCCACCTCCGCCAGTAGCTCCCACTCCCCCACCTCAGCCTGCGGACCCCATTCTTTATCATATGCCTCCGCCGCAGCTTCCTACATATTGCGAGTTGTATGTTGATGATTCTCAACATCATATAGTAGCATACGGGTTGGTATATTGTATAGGAGATACAGTTCATCATCAACAATTATAGGTAGAGAATCAGAGGGTCACTGTACCGGATATTATAGATAGATCAGCTAGGGTACCAATACCTACAGATGAGGTGGCGACAGTTGGACAGAGTATCGGCCAATTTTTAGTTTGGCCATCCAGACTTCTTCGACTCATTACCATAGAGGTATGAATCTTATATCTTTTATTTTATTTTTTTATTAAAGTTGTTTTATCATTTGAAAACTACTATAATTCTCAATTTTTTTCACAGGAATACTTCAAAGGTAAAGAAATACTGTATAGACAACAACAAAGACAATAGGCTATGACATCAGATACAGATTCCAGTGGTCTTGGTAGATTGTCAAGATATTCACATTTGTTGTTGGGTTTTTATGAGTTTCCAATGGAATCTAATGATTGTGGACGTGAAATAAGTGTGGGGATTACAAAATCTGATATCATGGAGCTTGTTACTGGAGATAAGTTGGGCATCAACGTGGTGCAAATTTTTTCCATGTAAGTCTTAACACCTTTTCCCTGCGTTATATTTATTAAAAATGTATACTTATATATGTTTTGTATTAGGTATCTTTATAAAATTTGTGAGAGGAATGAACTGACAGATGTATATGGATTCATGGACCCACAATTGATTTCCCCTGAAGCATGTGCATTGACTGAGGAACAAAGAATGGTTTATATTGCTGAAAGATTTGAAAAGAATATAATCCAACAATGTTGGATGATGCCTTTTTGTGAGAGGTATGAAACACATTTCTCTCAAAGAGTTGATTATCTTTTAACATAAAAAACTACTAACATTAAATTTCCTTTTATCAGTAATCATTGGATGTTAGGGATTTTTTTCCCAAGGGAGAAAGCTCTTTATTGGATATGCTCTGTTCATGGTGATGTGCGGGCAAGTTTTAAGAATATATTGGAAAAGTAAGTTTCAATTTCTCAATAGTTTTATATATTATAATGAATTTTAAATTTACCTCATTCGTATTATTTTCTAACAGTGCATGGGTCTACTTTCGAAAAAACACAAAGAAAAGAAATGCAAAGATAAAATATGTAAATGCGAAGGTAAATTTCCATTTATAATTTTTACTTTTTGATTTATTACATAAAAATAATATATTGAATTTACACTCATTCAAAACAGAATTGTCATGAACAACAAGGCCTCATCGAATACAGATATTATATGTTAAGATTTATGTATGAAATAATAACAACTGGGACAGTTGTGAATTTTGACCTGGTACGATTTCCTCTTAAACATTGCCATAATATTTCAATTTTATTTATTCATTATACATGTTAACTATCTTCTTTTTCATTTGTAGCTTTTTGATGAACCTCAACCCTATACTGCTGAAGACATCAAACACATACAAGTGGAGTGGTCAAATTATTTTACAGGTTTGATTGAATTTTAGTTGTTTGTAATGTAAAATGTAATTTTGAATATTGTCGTTTTAATTGTGTATTTGGTAGTTGTTTAGGTTTGATTTAGTTTTTTTTGAAGTTGACAGTGTAAGTTTTGAATGTTATATAAGTGAATGTTTAATTTTTCTCTACTTCTTGTTTTGGTCTACTTTTGATGGTTCTTCTGGTATGGATTTGGGTCTGTGGGGGAGGGGTTCCAAGGGTGTGGGGGTGTGTTCAGTGGGGTTGGGGGTGTCCAGCAGTCTGGGAGGTCTGTCTGGTGGGGTGGGGGGACAGTCCTGGGAGGTTGCAGGGATGTCCAGGGGTGTGGGAAGCCGGTCCAGGGCTATGGGAGTGCTGTCCAGGGGTGGGGGGTTGTCCATGGGTGTGGTGGGGGCTGTCAAGTGGGGTGAGGGGATGAGGAGGTGTTGTTCAGGTGGGTGGGGGTTGTCGAGGGGTGTTTGGGGGTGTCCGGGGGTCGGGGGGCAGTCCAGTAGTGTGGTGGGGGCTCCAATGGGGTGGGGGAGGGTTGTCCAAGGGGTATACATGAGGGTGGGAGCTCCAAAGGGGTGGGGGAGGGCTGTCCATGGGGTATAAATGAGGGTGGATGCTGTCTAGTGGGTAAGTTTTATATGTTATCTATGTACATGCTTAATTTCGTTATATTTCTGTTTTTGTGGTACGATTTCTTGATTTGTTTTCTGGTTGATTCTGGTGGAGAAAAGATCACTGCATTCTGTTTAAAAAAAAATTGGGTTTATCATGTCGGTTATTTAATAACCGATGTGATAAATGTCAGCAGAATGGTTTATCACGTCGGTTATTTAATAACCGACCTGATAAAAGGCCTGGAGAATGGTTTATCACGTTGGTTATTTAATAACCGACGTGATAAAGTGCCTGGAGAATGGTTTAGCACGTCAGTTATTGAATAACCGACGTTCTAAACGGCCTGGACAATGGTTTATCACATCGGTTATTCAATAACTGACGTAATAAACCACGCTCAGCCCGGTTTATCTCGTCAGTTCTTATAGAACGGACGTGATAAACCACCCTCACCCCACTTTATCACGTCGGTTCTATATGAACCGACGTGATATACCCCCTCGCCCCTGTTTATCACATCGGTTGTTTAAGAACCGACGTGATAAACCATTGTCCACGCCGTTTATCACGTCGATTCTTTAATAACCGACGTTATAGACCATTCTCCCGGCCCTTTATCACATCGGTTCTAAAATAACCGACGTGATAAACATCGCGATTTTATGTTTTTGACGTCGGTTTTTAAATAACCGATGTCAAAAACCTTATTTATAACGTCGCACGTATTAACATCGGCTAGAAACCGACGTAAAAAATTAAAAATAACCAACGTAAAAAATGTTTTCTGCACTTGTGATTTTATGTTCCATCGAATTTCCATAACTTATGTTCTTCATCCAACATTAGTTTCCTAAAATCATGAAACAACAAATAAATTTTCTACGAGAATTTTCTATAGTAATTAACATTACATCTCATGATCTTGTTAATGAAAATATTATTAAAAGAAACTGCATATCATTCAAATACATTAAATTAATAGATTATTTATAACATCAAATGTTTTTAAGTAATTTAAAAGATCATCTAAAGGTATATATTTTGTTAAATTGAAATTATAGAACCTATACATCATTAAATAATTGTTAAAGGTTATGTTTTTTAATCATAATTATCTTTTAGAGTTTTTATTTTCTATTTTTTTTATTCTTATCTTATCTATTAAATTGATATTCAAATCAATTAAATTCCATAATAAAAAAAATTATATTTTAATTGTTATTTATATTAATTTCTTCCATATAATTAAACCTATATATAGCTAAAGTAAATTCCACATATGTCTAAATTAGATTTACTCTATTTTTATTATCATAGAACAAATGTATGTCCCATTGAACGTATCTATGGAGGCCTTACTCCCTTCGAATCTTATTTATTATGATACCAATAAAATCCCCCAAGATCAAAAATGCCTCTATTTAGTTAAAATCCCTAACCATAAGCCTTGATACCAATGGTTATTAATCCAATATTGTCCCAATATCAAGATTTTATCCAATTTAAAAACGAAAAAACAACAACATAACCATCTAATGATCCTTGATTGATTGAATTACCCCAAATTTGTTGTATAAAAAAATTGTTACATAAAAAATCCCACACATATTCATTACACCAATTTGACCTCCTCTCACACATAATGAAAAATTATAAAATCTATTTATACAATAATAATTTAAATAAAAATGAAATGAATAAATTATGTTTACATGTTTCCAATGTGATTCATTCATCGATCGGGGAATAATTTACCTAAATTCCATTAAAAATAAAAGTCAAAAGTATTTTTAATTAAAATTATGTATGACCATAGATATTAGAGCAACCATTCACTCTGTGTCACATATAATATTTTAAAGAGTCATTTCCCCAAATTTATAGTGGGGACCATCTGGTCTTATAGTTTCACCTATCTCAGATGATTTAAAAAATCCCAACATAAAGCTATGATTACATGCGTCCTTTTATAGAATCTTAAACTATGACCAAGATGTTCTATTTAATTGTGAGTATTTTTAGGATGTTATAGTAAATTAATCCATCAAATGAAACACTATGTCACCAATAAATTTAGGAAATTCCTAGTCATATTATTATTCTGAAGCTCAAGGGTAGAACCCATTATGTCCATTTCCCCTTTTTTCAAAAAATATAGTGTTAGACAACCATTGGAATTTGAAAATTTATTATAAAAAATCCTCATCCACTATTGATTTCAACTACCAGTACAAAGAAGATAATAGTTGAGATATCTTCGAAATCATGTCCCTAAAATTGAATACCATCACATAAATTATTCTCAAATTATCAACATACAATATATTCCAACAGACTATTAGAAAATAATGTAATCATTTGGTAATTATGTATTCTTTAACTATTCAACCATATATTTCACTATTTATTTAAAATTTCAAAACATTACCCTTATACATTTTTAGTGCCATAAATCCCAAAAAAATAATAATATTTCATCAAAATAATTTTCTAAATTAGGTAATTTTAAAATTTATTTCATATATAAGAAATGTTAATTTCTTAAATTAAAAAAAAATATAAAAATGTATATATATAAATTTTTTTAATATTTATTGATTAATTTATGTTATTTGGAAAATTAAATTTAAATATTTAATTTATGATAAATATTATTTAAAAATTATATTCATCCTTTACCATAATTTTCATTTTATTACTCCTATAATCAAGTTAATTTTCTAATGGTCTGATTACAATTCCAATTGTCATATTTTTAATGATTATATATATAATTTAAAATTGTCTTAAAGGACTAATTCTCTTTATAAGAACCACTTATTTCCATTATTCATCATTGACTATAATTTCATATTATTATTGAATACACTTTATTTTAAAAAACTTAATATTATTTTTAATGGTTTTTTTCATTCTATAGTGTTTTCTGGATCTGTGCTAATTCTAGGAGAAAATAAGATTCAAAAATTAACTATTATGCTAATGTAATTTAATTGTGCTTATTATACCATTATACTATTTTTAATTTTAAATAGTTTATATATGGTTTATATATAATTTTTAATATTGATAAAATAAAATTATAATCATTTTTTAGGGGGTGAATGGGTATTATATTATATCATGCTCCCAAATGTTACATGTATATATATATAAGAGGAATTTTTCATATAGAGATGTCCATGATGCTATTAAATCCCCGATTTACATATTTTATCTTTAATATTTCAATTCTAACCCATTAATATAAATATATAATGAAAATTTTAATTCATAAAACCATAGGATTCCATGTGGTCTCTTAATACATGTGGTTTATTCATATAACTTTGATAAGGGGTGTTATATTATTTTGAACAACATCATATTTATGATACATGAATTCATTAGGATAGTCCTTCTAAGAGAGCTCATTCAAAAACACTACCACAAGAGGATTAAATATATGAGAAGGTTCTGGTATGTATATCTTTACAGGGATATGTGGAACACATCATATAGTTGATATAGATTTAGAAGGAGTTCAGGTTGATATGAAATAACTCCGACATGTTCAAGTATATCAATGGGGCTAATCTATTTATGTCATATATTTACCTTCCCCATAAACATCAGGAGTCTATTATATTGAGATATAAAGAGTAACACATTATCTATAACATTAAACATCTTGTCTCATTGAGGATTTCTATCATAGATCCTTTTGGGATTATGTTCCACTCTGGAGGGTAATAGATTTTTTTTACAATATCACAATTTTTTTCGTTGAGTTTTATAATATGTAGATTAAAATTTCTAACTTTATCTAAACATATAAAAATTCTATATTTTAACAAATATATGGATTTATAAGGATCCATATTAATTCGTATATGGATGTTTTTGTTCTAGGAAAACTCCTCCAAAAAATATATATTAATCCTTTTATACATTGAATTCGATAATTAAGTAATTTAAAATGTCTTCCAAGTTTGATTTTTCCATTTAGGTTGACCATTTTTCTGTGTGATATTTCATAATGAAGATCATTTTTTTCTCAAAAAGTTGAATAATATTCATTAATTTATACTAAATACTGAAATCTTGATTTCATATAATCAATTCTGTGTTTTAATGAGTCCTCACCACTTATCAAAAATATTTATTTAAAATTTGATTAACTGACAAGTCATCTCAAATGGTAATGAATTTTGAAACCTTTATAAAATGATCTAATACAATCCATATAGATTATTATCATTTAGATGTCTTTTAATGAATAATTATAAATCTCATCTCAATTTTACCTCATTTATATGATGGTATAGGTAATGATTTCATCATTATTACAAACTATTTTTATTCCACAATTACTTGCTGGAATAAAATTAAGTATGATATATATTCCAAAATATTATATTCATGTATTCACACTAGAAGATACCTTAAAAGAACTCTATATTTATTTTTTCTTCCTGGATTGATATAGAATATCAATCTATGAGAATCGTCTAATAGATCATTATTTATCGTATTTTTGGATTGTGCACATAATCATGTCACAATTCCTTCAACTCATCATTTTTATGTGTTAAACAATAATACATTCACATTCCTTACTTATTCGATACTTATTTTTTTATAATCTACCATTGGGGAATCCGTAAACATATCCAAGATATATGGTTGGGAAATATTTTTCATAATGATGGGATATTTTACTTACCTTTATGAGTCCCATATATATTCTTTTCCAATCGAATAATATTTCATCTGATTACATCCTCATCATGGATAAGGTTATAGAAAATTATCAACATACAATATAATCGACATTATTAAAATCTGAAGCATTATAATATATTGAGAATTTATAGTCTTATATCATCTCTATCTATCTTTGTTGGTGCATGTTAATATCCGTTTATGTACATAATATTTTCATATTTAGTATATATGTTAAATATTTCTCTATAGAGATAATATCTAAAAATATTTAATGAAATTATTATTAATTAAATATCTATATAATTCATTGGATAATATTCCTTAGGAAAATTAAATTTTATTGGGGAATAGGTTATCACATTGTCATTTTTCATGAGTACAAAACCCTAATCACTACCATTTGTCATTATTTTATATCAAAAATCCTTCCCCAATTGAGAGTATTTTGGGTGCATGTTTAGTAATTATAATCTTTTTTATCTATATAGTTCTCTCTTCTCATACATTATTTTTCACAAATATTACTTCTTTTCGAGTTAACATAGCTAGTATGGTAGAAATTCATGTGAATATTTCCAAAAACCATCGATGGTACCTAGTTGACAAGAGGAAGCTACATATTTTTTATATTGATATTGATAAGTTTTATAATCTATCTTCATTTATGTTAAATCATAATCAAATATAACCTTATATGTGATACCGTACCCCCATTAATATAACTTTGTCTATCCATGAGGAAGATCTATTATACATTGTGAATAACTTATCCTTCCAAAAATCTATAGCACATTAATCATGTTCTCACCATGTTTTCCATTTCTAATGGACTATAAGATTATATCCTATATAACTACAAAAAAAATTTATCTAGAAACACTATAAATACATTATTCATCATTCCTATGATGATTAGTAATGACATTTTGAGTTTTAATGGCATCATGAGGAATTATTAATATTTAGATTTTTTATAGAGGGTAGTATTTTGAATATCCTCCTTATTCACTAATTGTTTATGATATCTGGAGAAAACGTTATACTTTAATATTTATTAACCTTTATTTAGTCAATGAAATTATTCTCCAATTTTTTATAGAGGATACATATTTTTTATCATGAGATTGATGATCTCATGATATTCAATTATGAGACATAGTTACTTATCCTTATTCAAGAAAAAGAGTTTGGGGGAACATAATTTGTAAGAATTCAGGCATATGAAACCATTTCCATGTTATCTTAATGATATTTATTAAACCATTTTAGATCAATGGGATAAATTACATAATAAATAATAGATATTTGTAGATATATAGGAATATGTTCAGAAGATAAATCAACATTTTAATTATAAGGGAGACTAGGAAACCGTTGAGGGAATACATAAGTATGTTACCAAATAATGTTCATGTCCCATGGATGATAATTCATATTACCTCTTTCATCTTAGATTGATACACTTCATCCTAAGGAATGAGTTTCCATTCTCAAGAAGTTTTTTACATCAGAGATTCAACATTCTTGATAGGACCATAATGAGACATAAGTGATAATACTATAGTATGGGTAAATTAAGATATTATAACTATTTTAAATTGAACACTATTTGTTACCATATTCTCACTACTCTATTGATCACGATCTAAATATAACGAGGGACACTTATTAAACTCTTCTTTTTATGTGGATTTGATTATTTTTTACCTGGACAACAATTTCTAAATGTTCCTTAGATTAAATTGTGTTTTTTTCTTGTGAATTCATAAAATAAATAGGACACTATGATTCTTACATGGATCACCCACATTAAGAACCTCCAATGACAAAGAACCTATAATATCTCATGTACAAAAATACACTAATTGAATTAATTAGTGGTTTGGTCAGGCTAGTTCTTTTTTTCCCAGGTTTACTAAAATTACACGGTTTTAGGTATGGTTACACCTCTCCCTTGTATCACTACCTAAATTTCTCCATATCTCACTTCTATGGGGTATGAAACTCTAAGCTCATTACTCCATACACCTCTTTTTATCATTGATATGGGTTAGGAACTTCAAGAAAATTATAATCTTCTATGCCCCTTATTCATCAAAGTAGAAGATGATTGAATACCTTAATGTGGATTGATTATCTACATAATATCACTCTCTCTCCTCATTCAGAAACTCTGAATGCATCCTTTTCAAAAAAAATATTCAATCTATAAAAATTAAATAATTTATACTTAAAATCATGTTGTTGGAACTTTTCCTTACTTTTAAACTGCATAGAATAATCATTTTTATTTTTAATAGAATTTAGATCTTCAAGTATAACACAAGTTCCATCATATTTTACTACTTTTTGTGGAAATTTATTCTTATTTCCTTTTTGTTTTGGATTTGTGATACGATCTAGTATTTCTCTCCTTATGTTTGTGTCGATTTGTCCATTGTATTTAGAGATCATAAGAAGAATAAATTATCCTCTTGTCACACCATTATAGGACTTAGAAAACTACACATAACTCATACATTAAAATAATCCAGGTTTCCCATAATAGTAGTCCACCATGTATACTTCCTAGAAAAATAAGTTTACATTCTAGTTTCGACATAATTATACATTAAGTCTGATTTTTTAATTTTACAATCAACTTTCGGTTCATGATTGAATCATGACATAAATTTTTAGATAATTATCATCAAACAAATCAGTAACCATTCACCCTTCATCAGAGTCAAATCCTCTACATTTGGATCATATTATACTATTATTCCCACCAATATAGCTTATCCTGAAAAACTATATTGTGTTGAATGTATCTCCATGATTAAACAACCTTCAACACACCCAACTCCATGACCTAAATTATTATTTTTTGTTGTCCTAGAAAATTAATATTATCCACATCCCTTGCATAATGAAAACAAAATCACTACAGGAACCACCACACCCATTTTCGGTTCACCATGCATCACTTGTTGGTATCCATTTCAATATTCCAAAAAATTCCTAATCTACAATCATTATTGTAAATAGGTATTCATCACCATCATATTGAACTATGTTCACCATAGATTTCTCCATCACCAATACAGTCTTCATTATATCAAAATGGGAAACTTGTGTACCATAACATCTAACCCCATTATGTATTAAGATTAATATTGGTTGTTTTGTGCCTCTTGAGATTTAGGTATTCGTTAAAACACTTCACATTATCCATGATGACTCTTCCATGATGAAACAATAATTTTTTTTTAGTTTTCACCCAATATTCCATGTTCCATGAAATGATAATTCATCAAATAGATATTTTTCATCATTTGGACATCAATGCACTCCAATAACTAACCACAACAACCAACATCCCCATTCTTTCCATGTTTGTTTTAACCACATTGCACAGGTGAATTGGGACATCTCCAATAGTATCACCAAAACTTGGTACATCAAACCATCATAATTTTCACATTTAAGACTTTTCTAGCCTTATAATTTTAGAAACATCAAGAATTTACAATTCTTGTCAAAAAATATAACTCAACACACCATATAAATAAAAAAATATTTTATAAAAATCCATCAAAACCCATTGTGTCTTAATAAATCTCCACCATTGGATTTTTTAACAATAATAAATTTCATTCTGTGTAATATATCCCTTCTTTTAAATGTAATATAACAGGTTCACTCCATGTATTTTTAATCTCTATTTTCACACCCCATATTGGGTGATCTAGTAACTATTTCCCCATCATCTATAGGGTTTTCCATTATCATCTCATACTCCCCATTTTAATGGGCTCAACTACATCCTCTAATTGATTTCAATATCTTCTCAACCTCTATGTGTGGGATGAAACTCAAAGGAAAATCAAATCCCCCATTGTTTTATTATACAATATAGGTTCTATCATTAGATAAAACACCCCTTTGAGGATAGGGTGGGTTTCCTCTACTCTTTTTACCTCCAATATAATATCTCACCTTAATGTTTTTCCATCAAATGCTTATTTATTATTAAATATTCCTTATTTAAAAATTTTAAAATTTTGTTTTTATGGTTGAAATTCATGTATCTAGAAAACTATTTTATGATTAATTCGATTCCCATTGTAATTTCTTAAAGGATCAATTGAATGGGACACCCACACAATGTGTAGGTCATCAAAACATTGTAAAAGCCTATAAATCATCATTTTGGTGTAAACATCCATAATAATTGAATATATCCTCAACATTGTTCGTGTCATTAATGAATATCAGTGAAAACCGATGGAGGATTTTTATTCTTAATTTATAAAAACAAAACATATGATCTCCATAACACATTCACATTTAAAAATTTGTTTTAATATATTAAAAAAATGTGTATGAGGATCATACCACTTGATTAATAAATTTATACAACTTTTACAACATGACTTTTTTTTATTCATAGAATTCAAAAATATTTCTACAGGGCTTATCAATTTTCTAATTTTAATCCAAAATACATAAAAGAAATTTATATTTTGAAACCATTAATTATTTACTCAAATTTTGGGTTCCACTTAGGGGAAATATCTCTATTATAATAGATTAATTTCAAAATCATAATACTAATGAAATGATATAAAAAACCAAAAAAAATGTCAGATTAAAAAATATATATGAATATGATATTATTGATAATTCTACCCATCTCCTTAATTCTTAATCATTGATTATTTATACCAACATATTATAACCTAATACTAATTGATATTTAATTATACCACTTACTAATTTAGTTTGGTTGTGATACCTTTTTCTAGATTTCATGCTACATTTAATGGAATATTTCAGCTTAAAAATTATTTTCAGCACATAGCTCTAGGTTCATACAAAATTGGTTTTTTGATATAACTTGAAAGAAATTTTCAGGCATCTTTCGAGATTCAACATATATAATTAAGATCTATTAAATTGATCATTTTAAGAACAATATTCTATTTTATCATATCATCCACAAAAGACTACAATTCTTCACTAATAGTTAGAAACAAAAAATCATTTGGGGGAGGTGTACCTAAACATTACATAAGTGGATGAGTAGGGATGGATAGATTTGACCAATATTTATCTTTCCACCTTTCAGAATCCACATATCATTCATAAGATGAAAAACACAATACACTCATCAGTTTCATTATAATACTATTAATTTTCAATGTTAATACTCGTATTTCAGGTAATAGGGGTTTCCTTTATTGGATGGATCAATATTATTATATTTTTATTCCTTATTTATTCAACTTTAATCTAAAATCGATTTTATTTCTATATTAGAGAAAAAAACCATTGATATTATTATGTTTATATATGCATATCTTTTTAGTACCACATAGAAATCCATTTTTTCTAACATCATTGATGGAAATTATTTTTGACTAGAACATCTTTCTGGGTAGACGTTTCTTATTTTCCCCATCATGGATATCCTTTTCCACTATATTCGAAGAATATGTTTCTTCTCATTTAACCACATATCTAAAATAATTCATTGTAATAGGCTATCATTATGAAATTGAATTTATAAACACCTATTGAGTGATAATCAACATGTAGATGTTCCTTAACCAACACCAAAAATTTATACCTTAGTGGAATGATATACCTCTAAATTCATGTTAGTTCATCCTGTGTATTCGTATAGAAATACCCTATGAATTGGAATTATAGTCATGGATAGAATAGTAGTTACTACTGGGAAGATTCCCATACTGATTTTTGGGTGATTAGTGACTCATTTTTTCATGTTTTCCATCATATTTAATACAATTGATATATTATCATGCCTCAACACAAGGAAAAAATATTTTTTCCAATCACCCCAAAAAAGTATCACTGGTTACCATTCATTCCATTATTCCTCCTACAATGTTTTCCTACTGCTTGAGAAATTAATATATCTATTTTATAACCTATCTAATTTTCCTTCCCTTATGATCCTTAATGACAATATCATTATACTTCCCTATCTTAATCTATTGATCCTCTAATTTAAGATTATAAATTTTTTCCTTCATAACTCATGATGAGAAACCAAAAATAAATAATAATAAAATTAACTAAGGGAAAACAAACCCTTCCTTGGATACAACGTTTTGGGCCCCAAATGGGACCTAAGTGAGAAAACATTTAAGGGGGGTAGATTAAGGAATGATAATTATTTTCAAATTGAACAATCTCCCCCAAAACACTATTGCTTCCATATTGATATTCACCTCAATATTATTAGGAATGCCTCTTTAGATCTTCTTTTTTTGTGTTGGTCTAGTTATTTATTTACTCATAATGCTTTTAATATATGTTATTTATATTTCTATAATATATTATCTAGTCAGTGTTCATGAATAATATAAATATATCATGATAAATTTTATGTGTTCCACATGCACTGTGAATCCCTAAAGGGAATACAACAGAGCTGTGTCATGAACCAAAATAAACTAAGAATGCTTATCAATGGTAGGGTCTGAGATAGGTTAACCCTATCCAGGATCATTAAACGTACAATTTTTTGGGACATTCTAAATCATCTTCCATGGTACACTTCCCCAAATCCTCCTCCACTCACATTTCTTGGATAGGAAATTATGATATCACTTGTCTTTCCACCTCGTTTTATCATGATTTTGGGGTAGGAGTCCAATAATATATGGACATGTATGTCCCTTATTTCACAAAATTAAGGATGAACTCATCCTTGTATATTGATAAATTTTTTGATGATGTTTATTTTTTTTTCTCTCACACAATATGTGAATTCCTTAATTTTTCATCACTTCTTAATTGTCGAATATATCTGAAATGTATTCTTCTAGTGATGTTCGAAGACAAAATATGAAATTTTTTATTTCACAAAAAACTCATTCTACATTTCCAAAGAATTTGTACATTCCAGAGTAATACACATTCCTTCTTCTCTTATATCATATTTCCTATAAACTATTTCAACAATGTTTTTATGTTCAATTGTATGATATTCTATAGTATCTATATCCTATTCCAAGTTTAAAACATCCTTCTGTAATATGAAATCATGAACCAAATAAATTGTACTCTTATCTCACCATTATAATCCATTAAAAACTTCTATAACTGCTCCAAAAACCTCATCCAAGAATTCCATAACCAGAGTACACCATAATTATTAATCGTTAAACTCTTTCACATTTTATATTTTAATAAAATATATAGTTAATTACATTTGAGTAATACAACAATATCCCATCAAATCAATCATAAATCAGTAACTAAAATCGACACCCATTATTATTGAAATAAAGAGGAACCATTTATTCTTTTTCATAGTGAAATCAATTTTTTCTCTATGTCTCCTACTTAAATGCCCACTAGAACAACTTTCCATTGAACACAACACCATATTATATGCATAACATGTCTAAAAACCAATTAAAACACAAAGGTCCACAACTGGTTGGCCAATTTTCCTTCTCATATAGAATATGAATAATAAACATTAATTTTTTGATGAGAGAACCTTCAGTATGTGCACCACCACTCCCATTTTTTGGTTCAGTATGTCTTGTAGGTGGATATCAATTTCAACGCACCCCATAAAACACCCAATATCCATCACCATGGTATAGATTTATTATTTACCATCATGTTCAACTGTTTTCTCCAAGGCTTACTTCAGGTCCATTACGGCCTTCCTTATATAACATAAGTACTCTCATAGACTATCACATCTAACTCCATGTTGTAGTACACATTATATAGGACACGTTAACCTCTATAACTTTATGATTTTTTAAAATGTCTTCCTGAATTATCAAAATCATTGATGAGATAAAAAATTTATTTTATACAAAAATACACTTTCAATATTTCCATTGAATAGTAGAAGTGCAGGGTTAAACCCATCAAGAGAACTGGATGAAATATTACCATTTATTATATACCCTTTATGTTGGAGTCTGCATAAATTAATTTGCGTTTAGGATTCAATTAAATTTACAAAAAAATTGTTTTAGAATTAGGAAGGGAATATGGATCTAGGTATATTTTAAGGTTTAATTAAAAGATAATCTCCTACCTAACATGGGATATTTCAAGGGATTAGTTTGTGAAGTGGTTTATAGATCTCTAATTGATTTTGATCAAACAATTTAGATATATACATCTTAAATCTATCCATTGGTCCAGATATATACCAAGATGCATTATAAGTAGGTTCTTAGGTATAAATTATCGCATGCTATTGTTCACAGCGTTCTCAAATATATGTTTTTATGGTTTATTCATTTAAACTTTCCATGTACATGGTTGAATAATAGAGTTGAACAAAATATAATTACTAACCTGATTATAATCTTCATGGTTACCAATTTTATTTTAATATATTCCTTAATTTCAAAACAACCCTTAATCTCGACCCCAATATAATATTTTTTAGCTGCTCGTGATAGTATTAGTCTACTATTGGGAATGAATAGAAAACATACTTGTAATAATGATATATCAATTGATTTTTTTTCAAAATTTTGGAATTCATAATCAAGAATATTTCAATTAAAATAATTTAAGAATAAATTAATTAGTAACCAAAAAAATAATAGAAGCGTGATTTTTTTCACATGTATGATGTCAATTGGAAATGATAATGAAAAATGGTCATTAAATAGAAATAGTATATGAGAAGGATAATGAATGGATGTAGAATAATAAATGAAACTCAAATTTTACTAATAATGTAAAATTAATTGACTAAAGTGGTGTTGGAAGGTAAAAGTAGAAAGAATTAAGAGAGAACGAATGAAAAAAGACTACCTCAGATGTTTTTCAAGTAGCTATTCACGTTATTTATTTTATAATCTCAAGAGTAACATGATGTGTAACCTTATCTTATCATGTATTCTTGATATGAGTATTTCATAGTATATCTTGTATCTAGGTAAATTAATAACTCAAATCATATAGATTTGAATATATTTCCCTTGTCAGAATGAGAATTCTTTTCAATACATGCTAAATCACCACAACATGCATTTTGAGTGGGAATTGTCATTCGAAGTATAAATGACATTTATTAAATATTCACCTCAGGTAGTCTTTCATGAATTTTAAATTCTCTATGGTTATTAAATCCTCTTACAAATATTTTGTGAATGAATTATATATATAGTGTATATTCTTCATGACATATAAATCCAATATTTTCTATTTTTGAATGATTTTACATTTGAATCTTGGATAGAAATTTTATAAATAAATAAACAAATATCTGGTGCATTATGAAATTAAGCGAGATAATATCAAAAAATAAATGAATTCAAATGACATATATTAATTAACCTAATCAAATTCTACCACAATTGAACACATTCTAGTCCTTGAGAAAAAAAATATCAATATTGATTCAAAAAAAGAAACATTTTTTAAATGGGAAACATGAGTTCCAACAAACTAAAATACAACATAGTGTAGGAAATATTTTCAGAACTCAAGAATTAATGATGTATATCATTTAAGTCATGCCTCATTGTTATGTTATTTATCCAAATTCCTCAATTACTTTTTCATTACTATTTCTTATATATTTTCCCCCTTTTACAATTCACCTAAAAAACATTTCCCACATCACTAAATGAAAAATTTAAATAGATTTATGCACATTAAATGAAAACATGTTCCAAAACATAAGAATTATATTGTTCAAACGTCTCTAATTTGTTAAGAAAAATAAAACATCAAAATTGAGGGCTTTATAAATACTCTTTGAATGGATATGAGGTTGGGGAAGGGATTGAGAGTTATGAAAATTAAGATCAATAGGGGGTAAGATCTATTGTATAATGCATAAAATTCATGGATAGTGCAATAAAGTGACCCATAAATGATAATATTTGTATTCTCCAATTCCACAATGTGGGTCTATGAGTACTATATGTAAGTAAGAAAAATATACCATGTTCTTGTCTTTACTATTAACATATTTTTAAAAATCATGCATAGGCCAAGCCTCACATTCATCCCCTAACAACATATGATCCATCATTGTAATCATTGGTCTTGTAATAGATATTTTTACCATCCTAATACAAAATCCAATATATTTTACAATTTATTTTTTTAAATATCCATATCAAAGCAAGATGGTTGGTGTAAAAAATTCCAAATATAAACATGGAGCATATCATGGAAAACTAATGAAATTGGAACATTAAATCTATAAAATATTAAAATAATATGTCCATCTATAGTGAAAATTCCCTCAAAAATTTTTAAATGATATTCATTCATCATACATAAAACATGGTATGAAGGGATAATCAAATTAAAATAGCTTCATCCTAAAATGGTCAATAATTTCTAAAATGTGTAAAATAAATAAATATCTCTAGGTGGGTCTAAAAATATGAGTCCCAAAAAATAAATCATTCATTTTAAAAGGGAATAAAATTATACATTGACTTAATAAGATCACAATGCATGTTGTGATATTTTTACATGCCCCAAGTTCCTCTCATGGAAATTCATCAGATAATGAGATTATATGTATGTTTAAAATCATCTTAGAGATGGGAATAAAAAAATAACTAGAAATCACTCAGGGTATAAAATCAAGTAATATTTTAATCAATAGAAACAGATAAAATAAAGATTTATTATTAAATTAGTAAACACATAAATCATGATAAAATTTATAAATATGAATAAAAATGTATTTAAATAATATTAAAAATAATATCATCAATTATTAAAGAGGGTGAAATAAATATTCATATTTAAATCATGATTTCAAGGGAAAATATCTCCTATATTAGTGGAAATAGGAAACAATCCAAGTGTATCAAAAGTAAATCTCATGAATGACCCCCACCCTTAAAAATATATATATTCGAAAATTATATAGAATGAATATTGGGAAAGATATCATATATCGTGTAGAAAAGAAAGAAATGGAAATTATCAATTTAAATTACAGAATAAAGATATATTTTTTTTTGAATTTCAAGCCATAGGGAATCTTATTGGACTTTTAGTAGAGCTTTTGTGATATAAACAATTTGTTATAAATAAAAAACATACATTAGAAAAAACATTAGTTCATATGGTTTAAAAAACTTCTTTTTAGAGAAATGTTAATTTTGGAAAGTCATAACCAATAGAAGAAAACTTAGGTAAATTTTAAATGTGATTTTGTAGTAGTTGATAAAAAACTATGATTAAGAATGATATAAAAAGGAAAAAGTTTATTAAAAAACAATAGAAAAATTTGTTTTTCCTCCCATAATGTGATAAAAATTAGAAAATAATATTGGAAGATATATGATGGCATTTATCATTGTTATCCATCAGATTAGAAGTCCTCTAGAAACTATATGAACTAGTGGATATGTCATTGAGATCACATGAATTTTAAGTGGTATTAACCACATGAAGAGCATACAGAGAATGAATCACAACGGTTATGAATAGAATATATGATCATCATTGTGGTAACCCCTGTTGACTAGGGATATCAAGTGAGACATCCCAATGAAGGTATTTGACATCATCAGCATAAAAAGATAATAGATATTGGAGTACAGAAGGTGGAAGTACATTATGATCATTAAAATTAAAGGAGGAAGAATATCTATAAATTTATAAAAAAAAATACATAAATAAAGAAGAGAAATGTAATGCATTATGGGGAATGAAAAAAGTGTATCTCATTCATAAATAGGTAAAATAGAGTACAATATAAAATCATTTATATAATGGGAAGATAAAATAGACACAAAAAGCTCACAATAAGTGAGCAATATTTCGGGAAACTATGAAATAGGGGAAATCTCATAGACCATTATATCTGATGTACATTCCCAATCACTGGGTCCCTCGTAATGTCCCTCCATATCTATGTATTATATTTATATAGAGATAATACTATTGATATCCTCGGAATGATCCATGGTACTATAAGAAATCTTGGTGGATGGTGGATGTCAGGTTCTAATCATGATGGTGACCATATGTATAGAATCATTATAAATGAATAACACCTCATTAGATAGTTTTATGTATTGGTTTATTCCCAATTAATTATTCTCTATATGAAATTTTGGTAGTCTACATGGTCCTTGACCGATGAAGGGAAGGTTAGTCAATGTGTTAGAGGTGAGAGGGATGTAAGTTGATAAAGTTTCTATAGTGTATTGTGGATAAAATGTATAAGTGTTGGTGGTGAGGTTGGGATGGTAAGGAATTATGGGGAAATGATTGGATTGTCTAGGTGGAAGAAAATCTTACACAGGTTCTCTATAATACATTGGTGTATGATCTATATATCTAAAGGGTATTTATGGGTGGCTGATGGTGTGGGAAATGTAGTGGTAGATAGAAAAGGGTTATGGGACGTATAGGGGGTATATATAGGTATGATAAAAGAATTCGGGATGTAATGGTTGAGGGAAGCAATGAGATTGACATGGCCAGATCAAGGGTCAAGGTAGTGGTAGATGATGTGGTGGGGTCATATACATGATCATTGGGAATTTTGTTAGCACTCACAACTTATTCTGGTTCCCAGTAGTAGATTACAACATCATTCACCAACAGATCAATCTTTTGTGGGAGGAGGAAGTTGTTAAAATCCATATTTTATAGGGATGTGAGGGTAAGGGAGGTATTGAAAATACTAATCTGTCGAGGTAAATAGGTGATGATGGTTCCTCCTAGAATCATTCCATAAGACCAATTCATAAGTTCATTAAAATTTTTGATGAAGTGGGTAACCTTATTCATGTATAAGCTTCAAATGTATAAGGATAGAGTAAGGAAGTCCATGAACTTCACACTCCCATGAGCCTCTATGCGAGTGAGATAAAAATAAGTCGATGCTCTCTCATGGATTTGATTTGATGTGACTAGAAGCAATGTGGAAATCATTGTCTGATGATCAAGGATGATATGAGGGTCTCTAGTGATAATCTCATAGAAACATTTTTCCTCATACATTCTAGGCATAATCTAACGAGTTAAAAATAATTTAGAGGCAATGATGTTAGAGGAATAAAAGATAAGTCTGCTGCCAAAGTCGTTAAGGGTTATTTCATGGAGACTTCTACTTAATCAGATTGTGTTGTTATGGATGAACATCTATAAATTGGCAATGAACTAGAGGAAAATATTTACAATGGTACCCTCATGTACAATGATGATGAGGGACGGGTGAAATATAGAAATGAGATCAAGGAACTCATTGGTGATCTCGAGTTACACAATCATTGGAAGATCCAATATCTAGTCTATTTGTATTGGAATTTTATTATGTTGTACCAACCTGACATTTTTTTCAAATCCAGACATGTGAAGGATGTGGTGGAGATTAGGATGGACAGTGCCCGATAGACCACTAGCAGTCGAATAAGACTCTATTGTGGCTAAGGGTTTTTTTAAAGGAATTAGTAGTGGATGAAGATGATGAAGTTGGGGATGATGGAGGTGGGGAAGCCCTCTGACACTTGAATGGAGCTGGATCATCATGATCTGGTGCATGATCAACAGTGTGGAATTAGTTTTCTTAGGTTTTACTTTTTTAGATACAATAAAATTGGGAGTATTATAGAGGAGATGGTGAAAGGTGGATAATGGAGGAGGGTGGATTAGTGCATTGTGGGAGGGCTGTGGCTAATAGAGGAGTGTAAGAGGGTGGGTCACATGGGAGGGAGAGTTAAGATAGGATGGTGCTCATGAGTCATGAACCAAAGGATAAAAACATTTATAGGCCCCTAAAATTTTCATGTTGGGTAATAATAGATGATATGGAATGATTCATTTTATTTTTATGGGTCTTGATTTTTACACGTCATGTGAAGCATACACAAATTGTAATTTTAGCATCATTCTACACTATGCTCTAAGGACTACATCATTTTCTTCTAGAATTCCACAATCCATTATAAGATCCAATCTCTATTATTCTATCATATTTGACATATCTTGGGTTACCTCCCAGTCAATTCTTCTTTTAATGATGATAGGTGGAATCAATGTTGGATAGATGAATCTCTATGTGATGAATCACACCTCCTGGAATGGTTCTTGGAATATATTCAATCATTGGACACTCAATTTTAAGGGTGGTTTTCAACATTTTTTAATCATGATGGTCCCTTAGGGGAATACCTTTAGGACATAGAATGGTCTTAAAATTTTAGATTTAATCTTCCAAGGGAATATATTCAATTGTGACTAGAATAATAGCACATTATTCCCTTGTGTAATGACTCATCACATATTGCACATTTTGTTCCTATCATTGTATTTTCATACTAAATTATAGTGTTCTCATAATAATATTTAATTATTTATTCTAGTTCATCTATTTGTAGTATCCTAATTTCCGTACCGTTATAATCATCCATAATTAATTTAATAATCACTAAATATGAGTGATTCTCATGTTTCATTAGTAAATGGAATAGATTACCATATAGTAGTAAGAATATAGTAGTGTTGATGGTTAAATAGTACACTCTATGGTACGACCAATGTGTATCATCTAATTAGATGCTCTAATCAATTAAAATTATGTTTATGGACTTCTCAATGGTTTGTTTTATGAACAGTTTTTCCTCAGTTCAACTCTCCCACTTTTTTATAAGTGGTAGTGTGTTTCAATATTGTATCAAAATTTGTACTTCTCAAGTAATCAATTGAAAAAAAAATTAAATTTTTTCCCCTACTCAATAATGACAAATTACAGAATTTTCGATATAAAAAAGATTTTTTAATTAGAAAAAATCAAACCACTTTTTCAGATGAGTGGTTTCTTCATCATATACCCATTTCATGACGTAGTCAATTCCTACAAGGATAATGAACATTCCTTATAAATTAAGGAATGCCTTATAAGCAATATACCCCAAGTGATGAAAATTTAGACTTCCATGTTCAGTTTTTGGGGTATTTCGTTTCTTTTTCTGATGTATTTATTTCATTGGAACTTATCAAAGCCCTAAAAAATGTCTCTTTCCTTAAAATGGTATGTGGCCCATAAAATTTTATTTTTTAGAATTTTTTTTCCTGTAGTTGGTAATGAGTGTACCATGTCAAAAACACCGGTTATATTGTCTCATGGATTGTAGTGTCACATTTGGAGATCAACACGAAGCCTAAAATTATTGTTTCATCATAGTAGTATGGTGGGGATTTGACCCTAAATATCATACATTTATTGTTGGAGAGGTTTGGTTAGAGTGATCTCGTAATGAGATAATTTTAATCATTGGAAAACTACAACTATGCCTTCATATTTATGTGAAAAATAATTTCGATAGTGATGTAAACCACAATTTCTAGATTCTCATCATCCATAATACTAGGTGGTGGAAGTCTCCATGGATGATTAGTAATGAAGTTTTCATTCCCCTTAGCGTCCTTTATGATGATATAAAAATCCTACATCAATAGGATCCACTTTATCAGTCAAATGATAAAAATCATTTTACATAATAAATATTTAAGGGTCGCATTTTCAGCGTAGCCAATTAAAAAAACAATACAAGGTATGATCGAAAGTTAAATAAATCATATATGTCTGCTGATATTTACCACTGTGTAGTTTTGTGGTTTACCAGAATCATTCATTATGTGATTGGTCCAGTTAATGGGATGGAAGATATTTCTAAATCGTATTCATAATATAATTACTATATTGAAGTAAGTTGTGTTGCATATTAACTTGATATCATTATCCAATAATGGTGAAATTAGAATTGGAGCAGCCACATCATTGTAATTTAAAATGTTGAACTCCCATTAACATAATTTAATTAACTCAAGAATATTATACATTGACAACACATGTGTCAAATGGAGGGATACTTTCAAAAATTAATTTATAAAGTATGGTTAGAATCCTACATTGGAAAAAAAATCTCCATATACCTTTTCTAATTGAGGAATCAAGTAAGTCTTTTATCACATTGATCATTGTTGAATCAAGATCTATGTTATTCTAAAATATATTTTTTCTAAGTAATGTTCCTACTTTTATGATAATGTTTCATTTATCTAGTTTAAAAATAATAAAATCATGTAACAACATTGTAGGACTAGCTCTATATTACGTAAAAATACATCAAAATATTTTCTATAAACTTGAAAGTCATCCCTAAATATTACCAATAATTTCTCCACTATATCATGGGATATATTTTTCAGGCCCCAATGAAATGTATTCAGTGAATTTCACACATAAGATGTCATGAAACTGTATATTAATTTAATGAATGGACAAATGAATATTGTTTTGGAGAAGTTATGTGGGTCAAATATTATTTGGCAGTATCTTAAATGTCAGTCCAATAAATAGTAGAATTCATGTCTCTGTAGTCTCTACATCATTTGATCATTGAAAGGAAAGGTGAAATTATATTTTTAGGTTATTTTATTTATATATATTTAATCCATGTATACTCCAAATCCATTAATGGTTCACTTAGAAATTAGATCAACATAATCATTTTTCACTATTGTGAGGCCTCTATTCGTTAGAATACCCCTTAAAAAACTCAAAATTTTAATATAAAATATTGAAAATATTATTCTAGAATCAAGAATTTTTAGTACTACATTCTTAACCACCTCATTGATTATTGGGGTGATTCACCAATGGAGATGATGTTTTAGTTACACACCTTATTCTAATAAAATCATATGTTTGTAGATTGTAGGGATGATCAATTTCATTTCAACAACTCTCATGAGATTGATTTCATATATCCTTTTAACACTTCATTCATATTTTACCCATATTTCATTGCCAATTATTAGGTAATGATGACTGGAAGTGTATCATTCATCTCTAGTAATGAGTTCTTGAGTTTGATTTTCAGAGGTTTTCGCTCTGGCATAGGTGGCTAGGAAACTGAGGGAATGAATTGCTAGATAGTTTTTCTGATTAGAGTTTTTATATAGTTAATAATGTCATGGTCAAAATAGTTATTTTTAGAAAGATAAAATGAGTCACTTTCATCCTCAATGATCATGTATTAATTATTATCTACAATGTTAAAGATAACCTCACAGTAAAACAAATAATTTACATATCAAGCGGATTTCAGTTGGTCAATCACTACTTGTTCATCACCAACTCGAAATTTCAATCACCCCAGGTTCACATAAATTAGTACCTTCCTTGTGGATAGGAATGTTTTTCCTAGTATTATTGCGGAATCTCTTTCTTTTTCCATGTCCAATATTTGTAAGTCCACTAGGAAAATGAATTTTTTATCTTTGACTAAGAAATCCTCAAGACATCCTCAAGGTTACTAGACTAAGCAGACATATAATTGATGTAATACACTAACTAGATGTTGTTCTACGAGTCCCATTTTTTGTAATCCACACATTATTGTGATCTTAATGTTGTAATTTATGTTTTACATGGATATTCCTATGTTTCATTCCCCTATGGGGAAAGGGATTGAGAAACTGTAAGGGAATCACAACATTGTTAGAGGTTTCTACTAAAAAACAACAGATAATTCTAAATTTAGGGAGATGATTTAGAGGTATTAAATGTTCATCTTTTGTGAGAAGTTACTTTATTAATTTTTCAAAGGATGTAATTTGGTGAATAGTTTCAGTAAATTGGATGTTGATATTCAATTTCTCAAAAATTTATACGAATTTATTAACACCAACCTTTTATTTTAACATTCCTCATTCTGTCTTGGAAGGGAATAAGACATTTCTAGGATGGTGATGCTGGGATGAATTTATTATTTAGGTAGATCATGTGTATGATATTACTCAATAGGTGGTGAATCAAAAAATTTCACATAATCAGATATAGTGTAGATTTCATTATCATCAGTGATAATGACTGTTTCTTGTTTCTGATGTTTTATTGGAATATTTTAATATAATCCCAAGGTATTCTTGAAATAAATAACTTTTTTATCCTTAGTACCACCAATTATTTTTTCATTGAATATGCCTCAGTATTAAGATAATGTGTTCCTTGTAATCTATATGATATGATCTTTTAGAATTGACCTATTTATAGTTCGAGGAATCAGAGGAGCACCATTTATTTTTTAATTTATTTCTCTGGGGTTGTAATCCATAGATATGATTTTTTATAAAATCAGTGATAATTTTCTCTAAGAATCCTTGAAGATGATGGGATGGTTTTGGTGATCCTTATGGTGCGGATAGAAATTGTTTTTGGGATCCAGGAGAATTTTTTTAGGATACTTGTTTTAGAGGTCATGGAACTAGATTCATTGGCATGTATCAAAGTGTTACATGGTTCCTTACTGGTTCTTGACCACTTCTCTATTTATAGTTCCATTTATTAAAACTTATAACAAGTTGTACCAACCTCTATTGATAGTACTACTCTGATTTATATAAATTTTGTTTGTTGACTGTAATTACTGTAATTGCATTCTTGGATTTATTTTTTCCCACTTATTTCATTAAGTATTGGTATATGTGTGAGAATCCACACATATTGGGGCATTGAATCTCATAAAAAATTCTATAGGTGTGGTGTAGAACTAGGTTGCTGAAATGATTACATATTCTTAGTAAGGGCCTCTACTTATTCTACAAGATGGGTGGTTTCTTCCCTATGGTGGATTATTCACCAAGGTAGTCCTTGAACACAATTACGAAAACTATAATTGTGAGAGGACTCATCAAGAATTGATTAGAAAAAATTTAGTATTTTGAGAATTATCTCTCCATCAATGGTTTATTGTACAACTATGCGAGCCGGTGATAGGAGGATGTGATATAATGCTTTCTTGTGAAGCCATACATTATGTCCATGATGTGGCCAGTTTCGAGTGAGATCGTTGAAGTGATCATAGAACTCCTAGGATGAATCTAACTCTATCTAGTAAATTATATATTTGTATATCCTAATCATCAATTATTATATAATTTGATAATACATATATATTAACTTCTTTTCCAGGTCACCCCAAGTCATGATTGACTCAAGAGTTTGAATTTTTAGACCATTATAAGATTAGCCACCAAAAGGGAATGGAAAGTGTTGAAAATTAATTGCATCATAGAACACTCCCTGTTTTTGGGAGGTATCACAAACTTGTATGAATTTATTGATATCATTATGAGAATTCTGACTCTGAAGTCCATTCAATAGGTCCATTTTTTGGATTATTCTTTTGAGTCCATGTTTGATTATGAATTTATATGACAAAACTAAAGGATTCACATTGCTATGTGAAACACCATTGATCGAAGGAAATATTTAATCTATAATGGTGTTCTATTATAACATGGTTTCTTCACTTTGTAGTTCCAATGGAACATATTTCATGTTTGGAGGTTCGGTTCCCATTGGATTTTTGTGGTTATCCATAAATTAATAAAGGAATACAGAAATAAATATTTTGATATCAGGAATGAAAGCGAGTAATTATTGAGTGTTGAGGCTCCTTTAATGTGTCTGGGGGATCATACACATATACATGAACAATGAAAAAGAATTATGTGTTGAAATCCTGAATCATAAAAGAAAATGATATGAGAATAGGTGAATGTGTGAGGTAATAATATGATCATGTGAAAGGTTCCTATGTGTGAATAATAGTTATAATCCCTAAAATTGGGGCCAATTTTTTTTATCCTATATGCATCATTGAATTCACAAGGGATTCAATAAGATTAGAATTTTATATCATCTCAATCAACACATTCTAAATAGGTGTAGTAAAGTTGTAGTTCGGGTTAAAACCCACATGGTGACGATAGGTAACAAATCATTACGAGCCCTTTATGATGGAGTCATCATGAATAGATATGATTTTTGTTATTTGATTTAAGCTACTATGATATTGTTTAGATTCAGAAAATAGATCGGGATTAAGTTAAATTTCATTTCTCAATTAAAAGATAATCTAGGGAATAACATGGGATAATCATAGGGATTAGGATGTGATGTTGTGAATATATCAATAATTGAATATGATAAAAATATTTACATCTATAAAATATGAAACAATTCATTTGTTTTAATATTTTTAATGGCTTAAATGCATACATATTTGCTTCAAGTAATGAATGTGTAATAAGATAATGTTAATATCTTTATCCACTATAATAAATTACATTTGTTCAATTATACATCCCATTTATAGGGTGCATAAAGGAATTTAATAAATAATTGTTTCTTTATTTTATTACTAGTGTTAGGGTGACCAAGTATTAGTTTATAGATTCAATATGTTCACGAAAACACATACTTTAGATTTCTACCCTGAGTAGTTTAGTCGCTCATGGTAGTATTAATCAAAAATTGGGAATTAATGGAAATTCTGATTTGAATAATGATATATTAGTTTCAATAATCAAAACCCCAATTGAGAAATTCATAATAAAACAGTTTTCAATTAAAAAATTGAAAATTTAAGAAATGGATAACTCAAAAATGTAAAAAAGATGTAGCATGGAACACATTTCATGTCAAATGGAATTGGTATTGTAAAACGATCATTGAAATTGAAAGATAATAATAAAAGTAATAAAAATTAATGAAAAAAATAAATGTAACTGAAATTTGATTAAAATAGAAAATGAAATTGACTAATTTTTTGTCTGAAAGGAAATATGGTTTCAATTGAGAGATAAATCATGAAAATGGGTGCTCCCAAAATTATATCATCCAGCTATACACAGTATATATTTTACTAGTCTATGACTGACATGATGTGTAATATTCTCATGTTGTATAATCATGATCTGACGATTTAGCTATGTATATTATATTTGGATGCATTTATTGAACGATTCTTCAAGATCCCAATATTTTATTCAGTTCATGAATTGTATTATTTTGATGACATTCTATATCTTCATGACATGTGTTTTGAGTGAAAATTTCCATTCAATGCTTACATTCTGTGTATTGGTGAATCATAGAGTGATGTATTTTTATGACATCCAAATTCTCATAAGCTATTATATCCTCTTACATACATGCTTTGAATGAGTAATACATGTTGTTTATGTGCTTCACAACTTGTAAAGTCCATTTTTAGTTCTTATATCTTTTCCTTTTGAGTATTGGACACTTATTTTTTACAAAACCCATCAAAGACCCTATCCATTGACGAATAATTCATTATAAAATCATTAAAAATGAATCTAAAAGATATATTTAAATTAATATATTCTTCTTTTTTATTCTTTTCATCACTTCTATTCCCCTCATAATAGATCATAAATTGCATAAAACTAAATTGTTTCATTTTTTTCACCAAATGTTCTATGTTCCATTGTGTTCATCTACTTCAGTGGGTCATTCTGAAACACTATGACATCAATGCAATATAACCAGAAACCAAAACCACTAAAATATACATTGGACCTAGTTGGGTCATTACTATTTTCCACATGTGAACATAAACTTCACCACGAGGACCACCATAGAATTATTACTTATTTATTTCCTATTTTACATAGTTTGTTACCATTATAGATTTACTGTTCTACGAAACATCATGTATAACCTTCTTTCGGTAAATAAATTTCAAAAATTATTTTCTACAAAATCATATTCTCTACAAATCAGACACATATCATTACAATTCCAATATTTATATTTACAATTATATAAAATAGAATTATGTGTTTGGTTATAGATATTGATTTCCCTCACCGAAGATATAACATTGGATATATATAAAGATAATTATTCCAGGACTAGTACAAAATTTCTTTATACAAAAGGGAGTATAAAGATATTTACTAAGATAATATTCCCACAAAATGTAATTGAGAAAAATTAATATACATGAGAAATAATATTTTCACCACTTAGGGGTTTTATGGATAACATAAATTACATATCATGAGTTGGTGTTCAGATATTTTGGTGGATATTTTATGATATGATAGAATGCATTTAACTGTCATAATGTTATAAATTTTGAGACCATTAACAAAAAATAATCATTCCAACATCTATTTTTTCTAGTTCTAAATATTTAACAAAACTAAAATGATTACCATTAATAATAAAAACAATATTAATAAAATAAAAATGAGAAACTAAATGAATTTGGAATATTACGCCTAATATATATTATCATTTGACACCATCATTTCATTTTATTACACATTTTATATAACATAGAACAATTCTGGTTCAACCAATGTTGTTTAATATATTTTTAATACTATTAATAAAAAAATAATATGACTTACTCTAATGCCAAATATAATCACCCAAATCTATTAAACATGATATGAAAACATTTTAAACAAAATTATTCATAAAAAACTCCAAAAAAATCAAGTGTTCTGGTGTCTTTTGAAACATTAGAACATGATAGAACACTTTTATATAAACAATATGATATTTCAAATCCATTGTCATAATGAGATCCTAAATCTCACTAAACTCCAATCACTATATGGGAAATCATTAAGACATAAATTAAAAGAGGATAAACCCATAAAACATAGTATGGATAGAAAACATGGTTATCATGATATGATATATCAAAAAATCATAACAAAAAATGTCCTGAAATTGTCACATAAGGCCATTGTGTAAGAGAACAAATATATGAGAAACATAAAATATAGAACATACAGAAGGATTGATCATCATTTAAATATAGATAAAGGATCACTACCAAGACATAGTAACACATTGGATGAGACTAAAACTCCTCTTCCATAATTATCATTGTCTAAAATATAAGTTCATTTGGCTCATGAATAATAATATCAAGAGAAAGAGATAATTACTCAGTCGATGGGATGAAATTTTTTCCCCACCTATCACAAAATAATACCTCATGATTATGTGTGTCACATATAATGTTCAATTTAAAATCCATTTACATGAAATAAATCCATGAAGAAGAAATAGGTATATTAATAATTTAAAATATATGTACCCATCAATTTATATGTGGCATCCCTTAACCAAATAGCATGTTGGAACCCAATCTAGAGTGATACTAACCTCATAGATGTCACTTCATATGACAGAGGTTCGTGACAAGAATATAGGGTCTATAGTGTGTTAGTTTCATGGATATTATCTTTGATAAAAATAATAGTAATAATAATAGGTAAAAAGTAAAAAAAAAATTCCTCAAAAAACATGTGATTAACAATAGATATATCACATTCTATAAAAATTATGATCCTATAATTCCACACAATATCGTAAAATATAAATTAGATCACACATAGTCTTCTCATATATAGACATGCCGAACTGAAAATAATAATTCCCAAACATGACATTGAGGATCCACCAGTTACCACTTCATAATATAATAATAACCCTATTAGGAAAATACTACACCGATGAAATGGTGCAATTCATTTTTAAATACCTTTATTTTTATAGAGTCATGGGTCATAACATTGTTATCTCTTCCAAAGGGCCTCTATAAGGTGAGTATGACGTCATTAGGTTACTAACATTGGTGTACCATAATAATATCCACACATAAATGTTTTCATGAAATGTAAAATATTACTCAACCAATACATTCAACATAACTATCCCCATTATGGGATAATTCCTTGGTGATAACATTAACAACATTTAAAAATATCATAGGTAGATGATGCACCGATATTTTATACCCAACCCAATGGATAAAAATGGATCACTCCTCATTTTGAAGAAAATAATCACATTATCATATTAAATATGTCCTCCTTTACAAGGAAGATCACTAAACCATGTTACACAACAATACCTTACACTTCATCTCTTAATTACCATATAAAATCTATTCACAACCAGTATCATGCTCAAAATAGGTCTCATAATCACTACTCTATTACCATGTACTCCTATAGTATATCCCTCCATCTATTTGATGGATAACACCATCCCCATAGGTGAGTCATTGATATATGATAGTACTAAACAACCAGTGGTTAACACCACCTCATGGGTCATTTATTGTATAGAGAAGACCCCAATGTCGTTTTCCCTATAGTGAATAACATCACCACCATTCTATATCCATAACATGATGAGAATCCATCTACACCTAATTAATTATTGATATATCACACTCATACCAATTAAAAAATTCATATCTCCACCACTAACACAGATGAGACTACCCATAAAAATCTCTCAACAACAAAAGAAAATAAAATTTGTTCCATTTCCAATAAAACACATGAACTTACCCATAGAAGAAAATCACAGGATAAATAAACACATATAGAATGATGGAAATATCTACAAACCACCAACCAAGTAAAATAATGAGCCATCATATTTAATATAACCCATTGATTCAAATTTAATTTGATGATATCATGAAACTGGATGATAATTCACAAAAAAAATTTATTCCATCCCCAACTCTCCATAATAGAATAAAAACTATAAACAATGAATAATGAACATAAAAAATTATATGTGGGGACTCTCAGAGGCATGTGACACAAGGAATGATGTAAAATTGGGTGATATTTGATTAATGAAAAGGATGAATGATATTATGTAGAGGTGGGAGAGATGCCTAATATTGAGAGTGGAAAGTGAGGCTAATCCAATTTAAAAAAAATTAAATCATTTAACTAATAGTAACCAAAAATAAAAGACCCATTTTGGAATGGGTATTATGGTAATCAAAAAATTACCTCACCCTAGGCCACATTTTTGTATGCAGCCACATCTCATGGTGTATATCATCTTCATAGATCCAAATGATAAAACATGTATTCCTTAAAAAGGATCACTTAGTTATGTGACCCATCCCATAATGGTTCAATGCCCTCGACCGCAAGGGATTCACACTGTAACTACCACTTTTGGGGGAATAATCAATTAATCATACTGAATTGTAATACTTTTCATCCCCTTATCAAGATAAGGCTCCTTGGATAGTGGTGTCACCCTCAACCTGTTGTTGGAACACTATTCATAGACCCAGTTTGAACCTCCAAAAATGCTTTGATTCATCAATTGACACCTCAAACACCTCAAACATTCCAAAAAACAAATGCTTATACATGTATTATAACTAAATCCTCTCATCTAAACACCTTGAATACAACAAAATCAACACCATAGAGAATCCCATTTTCGATCTATTTTAGGCCAAAAACCTGACCATTCACAACCAAAAACAAAGAACCCCACTTATTGTATCCAGATTATACAAATACAGTGCTAAAAAACAATCTAATTCTGATCACCATGACCTTATTCATAAATAAATCTATTCCTATCATAATCAAACCCTACCATGAGAGTTGCCTACCCTTTGATAACACATCCAAGCTACCTAAAAATATTCGTGTATTCCATTTAAATATATAGGGGAAATATAATCAGCCACCATTAACCATATTATTACTAAAAATCATACAAATATCCTCTAACTCATATTTCACCTAGTAAATGCATATAACACACACTATCTAGTATTAACCATCATATAACAAACCAAAGTGAAAAAAATAAATCCATGCCTATAATCATCAATGTCTTTATATCCTACTAAGAAAAGGACTTCTCAACTGCATGAAAATAACCTATGAACCAACATCTACTTGTACAACCTCCCTACAATGTCAGACTATAAATTTTCAATTTACACTAGAAATAATCACCACATCTGATATATTAGACTACACGAATATATGACCTCTAGAAACTGTATCATTGTACTGATTTTGGGCCTACATAAAATGTATGAGTCTAACTAAATCCCCATCCTACAGTTCATTATGAGATATCCCGGAAATTCCACTCTATAAATCATATTTGTACAAAATATTGACACTTATTATGTGTTACACTACAATGAGTTTATATGTTTCATGTTGACCCACACTAGTAACATATCAAAGAGGATCCACATATAAGTTGATATAATGATCCTCTTCTATAACCACCCTTTTGGGTATACCCTTTCCCAAAAATTAATCTAAATGAATCCCCACTACCATCCATGGGTAGAATCACTATATAGATATGTATAACACTATAATTGATGCTCTAAACTGGGATCAATACATCATTCACTACCTCATAGAATGAGTTCATCCTAAAAAAATTATCAAATATACTATGAGCATGTTGAAAACCCAGTCAAATTAAATTAACAAGGAAATATTATCCCCTAATATTTTTCGATTGAATAAAAAAAACATTGAGGTATAATCCCAGACTAATTTATCACATTACACCATGTTCATGAACTCACATGCTCATTCTTTCATCATAATATTAATGGATATGTTCACAAAAATCCTTGTATATAAATCTATATATGCATTTCCCTCATGTCTACCAACATAAACCTTCATTTTTTACTGTCATTTTGATAGTTACCAAATCATTGTTGTCTTTATCTTCACACGTTTCCCTTGAGGAATCTTGATCTTATCAATGATAGTCTAGGACAATTCAATACATAACATGAATACCTGGGGTATTTCCCACTACTTAATAGAAAGGAGGATGTTTAGAAAAAAATTCCTCATATAAAATTCCATTGATTGATTGACACCATGTTCCCTCAAGAAAATATATTCAAATGACCGATATCTTACATGACCTTATTGATGATTAAATTTTTTCTTAGCTCAACCAGCTTCTCCAGCTACCCAAATTGCCTCAAAAACCTTTCATATGGATCTTTCTCCACTCTACCCATATGGGTCCCAACTAGACAATTACACAATGGTACCATATATCCACCCTCCTTAAAAACCAATGATGTCAGTCGATGGGGTATATCACTAAGAAAAAATTACCATTATTAATGAAAATATAATATCTTATATATTGAAAATAAGGATAGGATTAATCCGAATCACATCGCACTATACCATACACTTTTTCACTTTCACGTAATATAAAAATTATATATTTTTATAGACCCACATACACATTCATTGGTAAGGTATGACACACATCATATACTTGTAGGATCCCCATACCCAATAACAACAAGAATCAAGATATTTGTTTAGCTATGTATAATGTTACTAGGAAAGTATAGAGGGAAACATTATATTGAATGTTTTGGATACATTATTGAACTAAACTAATTTTCAATACTATAATACAAATAATATGTCAGAACATTAACTTCAAACGAGACCTATGTGAATTGTATAATTCATTAATAAAACTTCTTTCCTCTATAGTCCAATAGTTGAAAATGTAATCCAATATGAATTAATATTATTCCTATCTTGATTTATTGTATCTAAAACTAGAAACAACAATCTAATTTCCCCTATATGAATGGAAATATCCTCATACTTACATTACCAATGAACAGAGTACAAAATCAGTCCCATGCCTCAACACTTATATAAATATCTATCATTAATTCCACAAATATTTAAAAAATATACATGACACTTTATTGAAATGACTGTTATACAATATCAATTTTTCATATCCCCATTTGGATCACCCTAGAGGAACCTAAAACAAAGTCCCACTAACATCAGGTGATGATTCCCATTCACCATTGGCTACTTACTAGCAACAAGGGTCTATATTGAGATAGTGAGGAGATTATACCCTAAGATAAAAATGTATGAACTAGCATTGGATATAATGTAAAATCAAAACAAAAATATCACAAAATATTTTTATATTAATATATAAATATATATATTGGTATGAAAAATAAATTTATATAATTCCAAATGGTCTATGAAAAAATGTAAACTAGATCTCGCACATGGTGATCACATATATACATTAGCAGGATTGCAAAAGGAAGGTCGAACATGATAGCAATGATCCTCCTAGAATTTTTCTACTATGAAAAGAAGTCATAGTAATGAATCTATCACACACATGGCCTACCGTGAACTCATTATATTTCCTTTACCATCACCTATTAAATAGATCACAATATCTATTGAAATCCAAGATTGCTCAAGCAGGGTGTGAGTATGAACTCAATATCCCACCAACATTTGTGTCTGTATAAAATATATTATATTATACTATTATATGAAACATTTAGTATATTCTAACCAATTAACTAAATATAAACTTATCCACATCATTACAAAAAATACAACAGTGCTAACATTACCTACCGTAGACACTTATTGAGTTGGATGATAAACCCATTGTTTTTTATTCACCGAAAAGAATAGAAATATGTCACCCAGGATCTTGTAACTCGAAAATGTGTAACACCATACCCCTTGATACTCCTTGAATTACTATCACTAGACCTCAATCCAAATCCATAAATCATACTTCCATTCTAAACTACCATGAATAACTCAATGCATGGGGACTATTCCACTCTAAACTAATGATCACAATCACCCATCAGTTCCCATGGACACCTATTATTTATCCCTTATCTGTTTTGATGGTAAAACCCATTACCAGATTCTATCCATTTATAATGTATATATATAGAAATATCATGGTTAGCACCGAATTGTGGTCCATATTTTAACCACACAAAGACGGAACATCCTTGGCCTATGGAGAGCTGAATTACTCCAATGAACACAACTGAACACACCTCCATTTCAAAAAAATCGGTGAATATGAAATCAAAATCATACCACATTAGCGAACTACATCTCTACCATTCCCACCCAATCTATACTCACATTTTTCCTATAGAACCACATCAAGAAACATGTCACTTGAATCAATATATTACCATTCATGATAATTTTCCAAGTGATCCCTAATTATAATAACTATAAATTTCCCAAATACACCCTAACCCATTGTTACCCTCATGAGACTACCCCTAGGTATATCACACTAAAAACAAAAAACTAATTTTATTATATTATCAATAATTTACATGAACATATCCATGACCATAAATCACAAAATTCATAAACACACATATAAAAATGGAAATATTTAGTTACCTCCTCTCTAGTACTAAATAAATTTTTCACATTTAATATTATCTTAGTTTTGAAATTGATTTGAAGAAATTAAGAGAAAAAAGAAATTCCACAAAATAGTGATTTTAATTCAAACTCACTACAACAATGACACAACAGAAAAATAATAAGGTGATGTCAAGACTTACTATTGGTTACTCATAGTGATAAATGTCATAATGAATGAAAAGATAGGGAGATATTAAATAGTTAGAAATAAAGAAATAAAGGAGGAGTAGAGAGTGCTATAGTTTTTTGAGAAAAATGTTGATTTTGATACCCATTTTAATGAAACATAAATAAAATAAAGAAATATTTATTAAGGAGTAAAATATTACTAAAACATTACTCTTATATAAATGGTGTGATTCCCTCACCTTGTATTATATTTTCATATTTCCACTTGAGTCATTGTGAGGACAATATCCCAGAATATTAACTAGAAAACCTAAATCCCCTTCCATTAATAATATTGTGGAATGAACATATAATTTAAAGAATCATTCCCCAATCGATTAGTGATTTATGCTAAAACATTTACCGATTAGGGAATGACCAAACACTTTCAACAAATTTAAATATCACATATCCCCTTATCACATCAAAACATCCTATACATTTTCATAAACCTCGATTTTTAAATGAAATTTTTGAGTATAGACACTTAAAAACCACAATCATAGCTTCCCAACAGGCACTAACACCTCAAACCCCTCAATTACACCCAAATATATATGGTTTGGATTGTGTTTGACCCAAAACACCTTATCCAAATACTATAACCACTACTATATCGTGAAAAATCCAAAAAATAAGGGATTATTATATATTGGATATTTATTTTCTATAAAATATAGTTTTCATTAAAATTGTTTTAAATGTGAAGGTAGAATCATATATAATTGTCCGAAAGAATTCATTAAATGAAATTTTTTTGTGAAATATTATAAGAAAAAGAAGACAAATATATTAAAATGAATAAGAGAATTAGATTTCTCCAAACACCAAAATAAACAATCATATTTTAACGTGAAATACTATGTAATTTTATAAATAATTTAGTGTAAAATATTTTAAAATTCTGAAACATTATAAATATTAAGCAATTGAAATGTTACCTTCAAACATGACTAATTTAGAGAAGATATTTAGAAAAAAACATGATAACCAATAATATAACCATAAAATAATTTGAATATAATCTAACTATATATAATGAAAATTTATTTACTAAACATAAAGTAAAATATGTGAATAAGGGGAAGATAAAGAGGCATATATTGAGAAGGAGAGATAGTGATACTGGGAATAACCCAAATTTAAAAAGATGGGTGAAATGAACCCTTTATATAAAGTCACAGCTTTGATTGATATGTGGCCCCAATTTTTTGAATAATGAAATTAAATGTATTAAATACTTTTTTTGGAAATATATTAATGTGTTAATAGTTTATTATTATTATTTATTTTTTATTATAATTAGTTTGTTAAGACATGATGTTTATGTACACCATATCATATTTTTTTATTAGTATTAGTGAATGTTTTTATTGTATGAGTGCATAAATCAAGAAGTGTAATTTTTTGGATTTCATACCTTTCCAAAACATAAAATGGTTCAAAATATCAAAAGGAGTTCATGTGTAAGAATGGTTTAATTAATACAAGTGTTATTGTATAATGGTGTGTTAATTGAGGTGTTTATAATGTACAAGATGAACTTCTTTTGTTTATTTGCAATTTTTTATCATTTATGCATTCCAGAATATGAATATTATTATAATATCATTATAAAATTTATAATTAACAATTTAATGGTTTATTATAACCATCTATGAAGGTAGGTATAACAACCCGAATGATTATCAATATAATTTTACCACTTATAATTATGATATATAGTATAAAAAAATAACATATAGATCCCAAAAAAACATAATTCACATAAATAAAGAATGAGATAATCAAAATTGATAGAAATTAAGGAGAATATATAAATGGAATTGTAACATGACCCTTGTAATTCTTATAAGAAAATTAGGAATTTTAATACATCCTATAGGAAAGTAACCTCACTAATGAAATAGTTAAAAAAATATACATCTTATAAATGAAAATATCATATAATTATATAACAGTGTAAGTAATTAAATTTTAAAAAGAATATTTTATTAATATTGGGAATTTATATAAAACAGAAATGGTTGTACACAATTTTATAATTAATATAAAATTTTAATATAAAATTTATTTTCATAAAATATATTCTTAAAATAATATTTTCTACTCTTTTTATTGTCATAAAATTTTATTATACCATAATAAATTCATAAAAGTGTCATAAAATCGACTACAATTTTGAAATTGATTTTTTGAGAATAAATGATTATTTTTATTAAAAATTACATTTACCATATTTAGAAAATTATTGTCCTAAAATGGAGTTCTTCTTCGAATTCTACATTTTTAAAATAATTTAGGATGATTTTTTGGGAATTTTGTAAAATAGTCAAATTTTTCTGAATAGTGAAATGCAGTAATTTATAGCCTTCAATAGATACATGATTTGTTGAGTCATAGATGTTATTTGACTTATTTAATCCCCTAATATAGAAATATCATTAATTTTTAAATATATTTAGTTAAATGGTCCAAACTATTGTTCTTCATGAGAAAAATTAATAAACTAATGATAATAATAATAATAAACACCCCTCCTCGACTATAAATACCACCCTCACCACCTCTTCACCTCCTAACATCTAACCCTTGGGTCTTGTCCAATTTCATCCAAATACACTTAAAAATCATCTTCCCAACATCCAGGAGCATTCTTTCTCAACAACATACCAAAACCAATCTCCCAAAGGAGGTTCTCAAGGAGAATAATTCAAGTGGTAAAATCCTCTTCAATTTTATTTTAATTTATTTCCAATTCATATTATTTTAATATTCCCTCCTCATAAACCCATATCCTAGAGTAATGATGACTTAATTATGTTTTATATACTAAATATTATAATGTTAATTGAGTAATATACTCTCTAACCTCATCCCTTATACCTTTCATTCTAAAAATGAAAATGAATTCCATGAGGTGTTGATTTATCACCTTGATGGACAAAAAGTTTTCATTTTACTTTACCACATTAATGGATATTCACAAAACCATCATAATCATTAAAAATGATTTTAGAATTTATGTTGAAAACTTTTTTATTTTCTGGAGCTATCATTTATACATATTATCTAATAATAAAACAAAACAAGTTCGTTATGATCGAATGAATTAAAAATTAATCTCAACAATTATCATAAGAATATTATCCAATGAATCATCCTCATATCTGGAATTAAAATTATATATAAGTCAAATTAAATATAATTTGATTCACTAATAACACATAATTTCTGTTATTGGAAAGTATTATCCTCTTACCTAAACATTTATACTCATATACTAGAAAACTGATTATGTAATCCAAGAAATGAGAACTCTAATATCTATGAAATTGAACACTATAACTCATCATAATGGAAAGAAATGAAAATAATAAAATTATAATAAATTTATAAAATGTTATGCATTTAATAATAGATTAATCTATTTTGATTTTTTTTCGATATTAATGTTTTGAAATCATTCTAATATATGGTTAGGGGATTGTCAAACACAATTTCCGTTATTTGGTTTATTCCTCTTTCGTGAAAAATTTCAAGATGATTTTTATTTTAATATTTATATAATATATTTTAATTTTTCCTACCTTTTCATTTATATGAGTTACATTATTTTAATCCAATTTTATGTATTTAATAATTCATAAATTCATAAATAAACATTGTGGGACACAAAAGAAAAGTGATTGATATACTTCCTATAAGAATAATAAATTTTTAGTGAAAAATTAAAAATATCAAGAGAAGTAACACATGTGTTTTAGAAGGAACAGTTCTTTTGGAAAAATCATCCCATTATAATAAAATATAATTTCATTCTCATTCTCTTTTCATTTTTGGGATATATATTGAATGATTCTCATTTTATGAAAAATTCAAATATTTTTGCAAAATAAATCTTCCTTTTAGAAACACATGATTTACTTCCCTTGAGATTGTTTATTTTTCGCTCATGATTAATGATTAATATACTAGATATGTTATTTACTTTTCTATTTGGAGCCACATCATTTATTCATGATTTTATTCATTAATATGGTCTCATGAAATCCATTTCCATTCCATGGGTTATTTTATTTATAATATTGATATATCATCTATGGGTATTACATGATTACGCAAATGGCATGATATGACAGGTGCACCCATAGTTATATTGTGCTCAAATTCATTGGTAAAAATTATTTTCTTCATGAGATAATTTAAAATATCAGTGAACATGATGCTCTATCAATTTATAATGATGATAATGTTATGATTAGGCGTAAATGTTATGTGTCAAAAAGATGCTAGCTTTGTTCACCCCTTTATGTGGAAGTTGACCACACATACATGATGATTCATTATTATGAGTTTCTAGAATCCAACAATTTATTTGGCTTCCTCTCATGATTATGTTTATGATCCCGTAATGACGTTATGATTTAAGGATTATACTCACCCATATTATATTGATTAATGTTCTTCACTATCATCTGACTATTCTTTTATCTGACAATTTATTTTATGTATATCCACATGTTACTACTTATACTAAGGTGTAAGTGAGAAACAATAAAAATCTACAAAGAAAAAAATAAAATTAATGTTGTTGTTTTATTATATAAATGTTTCATATTGTCCTAATTTTCCCAAGACACAAAACCATTAGATTTTGTTTTTATAATACTATTATATAGTAACCTTAAAAATGATGTAATAGTCATGTATAAAAAATAAGGGTCACTATATTTGGCATCATAGCATGTTTTTGGTTAATATGGGAATTAGGATTAGTGAAATTTAGTGAAAACATCAGTATGTGACTACGTATATAAAATTAGCCATGAAGTTTTGTTTTAGAAAATTCCACTCAAAGGGATCCCATAAGATACGGCTATAGATTTAATTTCACAAAGTAATAAATTATAAATTAATGACTTATTGACATATGTTTTGTACAATCCATTTATATTTATCAAAATGGAGGGAACCAGGAAAAAATAGGACAATAAATCATTGGGGGAAAATGTAGTGATATCTCGAAAAACATCCCCACTGTATTGGGAGGTAGAGTTCAAAATTTTATGGTGATTATATCCCAACTGTCTTTAGCTATGATCAATAACCTGAATAATATGAAACATCATATTTCACATATGAGGATGAAACTGGCGGTCATGTAATTTTTTGAGGCAATGATCATTGAAATTTAGTGGATCATTGGATCCAACACTCATTGAACAATGGGTGAAAACAATGGATATGATATTATTTGTGCTTCACTATTATTTGTTGAAGATGATGACTCTAGATATCTATATTTTGGATGGAGAGAACAATCAATGGTTTCTGTTGATTATGAACACTAGGATAATGTAACAATCCAAAGTTTCATTAATGGAAAATCCCTCTTGATCCAGTTAAATGTTTCATTATGAAAAACGTTTTTATAAGATGTAAACTTCTTTAGTTTTATGTTATGATTTGTGACCGTTACTTTTATAGCCATTGAACAATGATCACATGAGTAGTATAAATATATGGCTTTAACGAACCCAATTTTACTCAGAAAAAGGAAGTAATGGCCTCATCCAGTAGAATTTCCCCATAAGAAGCCCATTTGTCAGAGCTTGGAAAAGAGGTGGCGTCATTGGGCTTCACCCTTGACCAAGCCCAATCTGAGCTTCATTATGTCAAGCTCGAATGTGATCGTCTATTGGAAAAGTGGATGTTGATAGAGATTACCACTCGAGTGATGTTATCCGAGCCGCCCCAAGAGTCTGTCACCATTGCACACCTTACCCTTAGGTCTTATGCAGCTATTTTAAGGGGTTATGTAACAAATAAGTAGCACCATGTTAATGTACATTATTTTTGTATATAATAATGAATAAAATTTCTAGTCATTTTTGATACATTGTAATTAGTTTTCAAAGTACAAATGGTGTTTTTAGTTGTTATTTAATTAAGAATTATATTTTATTAAATTAAAGGATTTTTGAATTAAATAATATTTTAATAAAATGTTATTATTAATATTAAATTAATTTTTATTAAATATAAATTATCTTATAATTTTATGAATGCAATTAAAATTTTATTAAGGTTTGAAAGCCATTTCTGTCAAACCCCATGAATTTTTTATAAATGTCGGTTTTTATTTTAAAAGTGAAAATTCACATATTTATAAAATTATTTATATAAAATAAATATTATTTTTGGAATCAGGACATCAAAATTATCCAACGGTGAATTTTTCTTAATTTTCTGAGACAGTCAAATTTTTGGTTAAAAATTAAATACCATTTAAATATATAATGTGTTTTATGACATCATAATGACCCAATGGTGATTTAATAAAATACCATAATCCTTATGTTCGGCCAATATATGTTTTATCATTAAAATAATGAGGTTTAGGGTTTGTTTGACTTACTTTTCAAAGCATTAATGGAGCCCTCAAGACTTATTCAACACTTTGCCTTTTTAAATTAATTTCCATGGGAGTGTGACTCACCTCCACATAAGCAACCCTAATTTTTTAATAAGTTCGGACCCTGGCCTTGTAAAATATTGTTTTCCTCTTTCCTTTTCCAGAAACCATGGGCAAATACCATGGGATGGTTTGTGGTTTGGATTATTTTAAAATAAGGGGTCCCAAACCTAAATAATAAAGATTTCTCTCACCTTTCCTATATAAACCCACCCAAGCTCCCACTTTCTCCTCACTAAAATCCCTTGTAGTTCATCCAACCTCTGCCCTAATCTCTATAGAATCCTCCCAAGGTGCCCCAATCTCCCAAGAATCCTCTCACAAGCCTCTCTCTAACCTTTGGAAGCACACTTCCAAGTAAGGGTTTTTTTCTTCCTTTCTATTTTTTGTCAATTTTCATTAAGTTGTATTTCCCTTTTAATTTCAATTATGAATGTTGGGGTATTGTTTTGAACCTCCCCCATACTGCCCTCTAATTGTTTGAATGATGGGAGACCCCTTTATCTCTCATTTAATGCCTCCCATGTACACCCGTTACTAGGCCGAAATTCCGAAAGGAACCTCTCTCTCTTCTTTTACATTCAAGCAATACTTTTGCTTCATGAATCTAAATTCCTTTTAAATTGTTGGAACATGTATCTATATTACCTCCTTACGGTCCATTACATGTAAATATGATGAGGAACCCCTTTCTCTCTCAGGAACCTTTTTTTATGAATTCTTATGTCACGCTGTTACGCTGCCGAAATCGCACGGATTTTCTAAGACAATGTCATTGTGTAGTGAATACCATGCCCATTTATCTATCAAGGGTATTCACCTTTATGCACATTTACTTATTGATTGTAAAGTTTTATGTATTAATTCCACATTCCTTTATCTTGGAATAAATGATTATGTTTTATGAATCCATGTTTTATGATCCATGTGGCACACTTATGCATGAAATGAAATGTTTAAGAAGGGTGCGCCGTTATAGCGCTCCAATGAATTGGGTAAAGTATAGTATCATGATACGTCATGTGCAATGAGTGTTGACTCATGCTAATTCAAGTGCAACGAGGGTTTACTCGTGCTTCAAGTGCAATGAGGGTTTACTCATGCTCCCTGTGCAATGAGCCTTGGCTCATGCTAATTCAATGTTAAGTGTTGTTTCCACATTTCCATGTTATGATTATCATGCTTTATCATGCCTTTATGTTCATGTTACTCTTATGCTATATTTATATTCTTATTGCCTAACATGTATTGAACTCCTCATGTTATTCATTGTGTACTACCTTACTGGGCTTTATAGCTCACCCTTTTCTTATGCATGTCCTCAGGTTATCCCATGCAATGCTAAGTACGAAGGAATATAGTGGTCATGTAAAGGAAGTTTTCAATAAAGATGTTTGATTTCAAGTTTAAAGTTTTTATGTAATGATCCTAATCCCCAAAGACACTAAACCTCTTGATCTTCTTTGTTGTATCAAGTGAAGTTATATGTAATAAAGCATTTTTAAGTTGTAATAGAAAGCAGGGTTGTCATAGATAAAGGATGAAATTTAACTGCTGGAGTGGAAAGTATTTAATAACATTTTTATCAATAAGTATTTACCATGAACTCTTAAAAAATAGTTGGATAGTTTATAGAGCTATAGAAATAAATGAATTTTAATATCTCATAGACAATGAATAAAATTTCACATGGCATGTAATTTTTGACATGGGTTCAATTCTCAACAATGATAGAAAAATATATAGATTCATTGGTGGTTTAAAACCACACCTTCAAAAGGATATAGTATTTTGAGAAAACTGGAGTTATGATGAGGTTATTTACATGATCTCAAAGTGGAAATGTAGCTTGGAGAATTGTCTCATGGATATCTAGATAATAATAAAATGAGGGATTTTCATGAAGGATAATCTACTTAAAAAGATGGATAGAAAACTCAACCACTAACTTGTAAAAAATGTGGGCATAAGTATCATGGAAATTTCATAAAATGAAATGGGAAATTATATATATCTGGCGGATAAGACAACCAAGATCATGAATTTTTAAGAGACATGGAGAAGTTTGATAATGTGGTTGAATTATGGAAAAAACCCGCCAATGGTTTAATGACTTAATTATAGGGAATAAGTTCACAATTCAATCTAGTGCACAAATATTCAATACTATGAGGGTAATCCACATCAACAACAACCAAATGCAAATGATAAATGGAATTCTCATTCCATCTCTACTACTGAGGTAGGTCTTGAAAATTATTTGGAAATATTTATGACGGTTATTAATTAAAGAATAGTGATCATATTATTTGATTTGGATTCTACTAAAATTTTCAAATCATAAAATTTTATAAGAACAATTATAAAAAAACCTAAAAAATGGAGGATGAGTTATCTGTGAGAATAGAAAGTGGGGTAATTATTTCATCAAAATTATTTAACACATCATTTGTAAATTTTTGTGGATCAAACCTCCCAAAAATGATTTCATACTTTTTTGGGGGGAGTTTGATGCTATATTGGGGATGGATGTTCAATATTTATAAGAATATAACATATACTATCATGAATGGGAGATCAATCTTCACATCCCATGGAATCCTCCAATTATGTAAAAGTGTAATGAGGATCTTGAATCTCTATCAAGATCATCATCTAAATGGGAGATATTATTTATTTACGGGAAATCACAACTATCTCAAATTATAAAAACAAAGGAGGGTGTCAATCACGATGACATTCCAATTGTGAGGGACTACCGTTATCTGTTCCCTACAAAATGGGATGGTCATTCTCCTTGCCAAGTGGTTGAGTTCTCAATTCAAATATTTCAATATCTATATTGATTTAAAGGAAATCTTATAGAATTTACACTATTGAACTAGAAGAACTGAAGAAATAAATATAAGAGAATCTGGAATATGGTTTTATATGATAGGGTGAATCTACATGGTTGTGCTAGTTCTCTTTGGCAAGAAGAATGAATGATCCATGTGCCTATGTGTTGATTATCATAAGCTCAAAAAAAATAATGATATAAAATTTTCCACCTTCATGGATTGATTACTTATTCAATCAAATAAATGGGGAAAAATATTTCAATAAGGTTGACCTCCAGTCAGTATATCCTAAACTAAAGGTGATGATGGATAATATTCCCATGGATTCCTTTCGAATCAGTTATGGAAAATAGTATTTTATAGTCATTCCTTTTAGATCCACTAATTCTATAGAAATATTAGTTGAAATAATGAATAGAGTATTTAGATAGTACCTAAAAAAATTGTGTTTGTATTTATGAATGATGTTATATTATAAACTAATAGAAAGGGGGCATGAGGAGAACATGAATAATTTGATAAAGAATTTATGAATTGATAAAAATTATGTTACGTAAAGTAAATGAGAGGTTTAAATGGAGGAAGTATCATTAAAGGGGAATGTTATGATTAGTAATGGAATATATATGTACCCATTAAAGAGAAAGGTAATCAAATAGTGGCCCAAGACATCCTCTGTAATAAGGATATAAGGATTATATGTTCAATATGGGTTTTTTGGGGATTTGGTAAGAATTACTAATGATTTTCAAACACACTATCCACATTGACATAGAATGGATGAATGTGTGTCTAAACAAGTTAATTCGCAGACTATTACAATGTGTTAAAAATGGCTCATCATTGTGCCACCAATAACACTTCAAATAAGTTGGGATCTCATTATGGTACAAAAATATGCATCAAATAAGGGATTATGATGTGTATAAATGAGAAATTATAAATTGATACCCTAAACTACACGGAAGTTTAAAATTAAGTAGAAATATTATCCAACATATTTTTTTGATTTGGAAGCTATGATCTTCATATTGAAAATATTGCTGCATAATCTCTATGGGGAGAAGTATGAAATATATACTAATCATAAGAGCCTAAAATATATATTCACACATAAGGATAATGATATGATCCAGTGAAGATGGTTACATAGTTTCAAGGATTATGATTGTTCAATCCACTACCACTATGTTAAAGAGAATAAAGAGGAAGATTCTCTATATGGAAATGTTCCAATAACATTATCAATGATTATAAATTAAAAGAATCCAATCTCATAAGGTTATCAAAAGATAGATATAGGAATAATAAAAGAATGCACATCATCAATCCTTTTAAAAATTACTTTCTAACCATCCCTCATAGAGGAAATATATGATTCTCAATGAAATGATGGGGAAAATTGGAAGAATATGGAATCCATGAGAAATGGTAAATCCTTGTAGTTCAGAATTAATGAGATATGAGTTTTCATATTTGGTTCATATATTTGTTTAAAATAAATTGCAATGATAAATAAAGTATTTCATAGAGAATCACATTGTTAAACCATCATTATTCACATAAGGATCACAAAAACGCATCGACATCTCAGATATAACAATTGGAAGTACAATATGAAGAAAAAAAATGAATATACAATTATATACCCAGTAAGTCATCAAGTGAAGGAATGAAAAAAAAAATTATAATGGGATGATGCAACCATTACCCATAAAAACATGGAAATGGGAAAACATTACCATTGACATATTCGCTGGACTTCAGAATGAATTTAGAGGAAACAATGTTTTTACAGTTACTATGGATCATCTTAAAAACATAGCTCACTTTATCAAAATTTTGGAGGAATTATCACTAGATCATTTTTCGTAGATATACATCAGATAAGTTATAAGGATTCATCGAGTATAACTATTTATTGTATCTTCTGGAGATCTGCGATAAACATCGGTTTTATTGAAATGTTTCCAAAATTATCAAAATATCAAGATGAACTTCATTATTTTCTATCATCCCCAAATGGATAGCCAATCTGAACAGTCTATTCATACATTGGATGACTAGTTGAGAGTGTTTTTTATGGACATTGAATGAGGATGAGACTAACATCTACCTCTGCATGAGTCCTCTTACCAGAATATTTTCCACATGAGAATCCAAATGGGTCAATATGAAGACCTTTGAGGGAGAAGTTAAAAAATATAGCATGTTGGGATGAAGTTAGTTAACATAATCCATTATGACCATAAATTGTAGAAGAAATGTTGGATAATGTGTAATCCATTCAGTAGTATATTGACACACCCCAAATTTGATAGATGAAATTTACGGAAAATTGTCGATGAGACCTATATATTGTGGCTAGAGACATGTTATTCCTTCTCATATATCCCTGGTAGAGGATTATGAGATTTTGGGATAAAAGTAAAGTTGAGTCCCTGGTATATCATCCCATTCATGTTTTATGATTGTGTTGGAGATGTGGCATACTGACTAGCACTTTCACCAACTATGTCTCTAGTAAAATTTGTATTCCTTGTATCCCTCTTGGGGAATGAAATACCATATCTCTCACATATAATGAATTTAGAGGTGATACAATTTGAAAATGATCTCATTTATGTGGAGAACCCAGAGAAGATATTAGACCATATATATAATGTTCTAAAAAACAAGACTACTCATGTATTCAAGGTACCTTGGAGAAACCATAGGTATGGAGAGGTAACATTGGAACCAGAGGAATTTTTTATGGAGAAATACCGTCAACTCTTTATATAAAACGAAAATTTGGGGGAGAAATTTCCAAAGGGGAAAATAATGTAATAACCCAATATTTTTTAAATAGAATTTCCCATCTTATAATTATGTTATATAGTATAAAAAACCAATATATCATAGATATAATAACAAAAATATCATTCTCATAAATAAAGAAATAAATAATTAATATTCCTAGAAATTTAGGAACATATGCCGATAGAATACTGACTTTACCCTTAGAATTGTAACATGACCTTTAGAAATAACAATCCAACAAATTGAATAGTAGCCTCACTTATTAAAATACATATAAAATTTAATTGTATTATAAACGAAAATATAATATTATTATATCTTAGTATAAGTAAATAAATTTTTTAAATAAAAAATTAATTCTTCAAAATTTTTTAAAGTATAATATATACACAAAAATTTATAATTAATCTAATGATTTAAAATATAAATTTGATATATGAATTTTATTCATATATTAAAATGATTTTTTATTATTATTTTTAAATAATATTATGGGACCTTAATTAATTTTCCAAATAGTCATAAAATCGGCTATAATTTTAAAATATGTATTTTTTAATAAATGAATATTCTAAATAAATTTTAAATTGCACATATTTAGAAATTTATTTTCATAAAAAATGTTCATTTATTAATTGTTTCTATCAAAAAATTATTCGGGTGAATTTTTGATATTTTTTGGAAAATAATTGGATTTTTATCTGATTAATGAAATACTGTAATTTACAGTATTTAAAAACTATATTATTATTGGAGTCGTAGATGATGTATGTCTTATGGTATCCTATAATCTCAAATTCAAATCCATTATTTTAATATATTTCTTTATTAAGTTCAAACTATTCATATTCATAATGAAAAAAATAATAAAATAAAAAATATAGTAGTAAAAAACTCCTCCTCCACTACTATAAATATCAACACTCACCACATCTTCTCCTCACACCATATATACCTTTAAAATTTTAGATTTTTTTCTCTATACACAACCAAATATTACTCCCTGCATCTAGGATCCCTTTTTATCTATAGAAGACCAAAACCCACCTCCTAAGGATGATCTGAAGGAGAAGAATTCAAGAGGTAAAATCATATTCTATTGATCATTAATCTCTTTTCAGTTTCTTTTGATTTATTTTAGTCTCCACATGTACCCTTATCCAAGTGGCATAATAACCCCAATATCTTATATATACAAGGATATTATATTTTTAATGGGATAATATATTATCAAACCTATTCACATCTTCCATTTATTCTAAAATTTTAATCATCATCTTCAAGATCCTGATTTATCGCTTTTAGGATGATATATTTTTCTTTTCCATTATCACTTTAAATGATGGTCTAAAAACTATCATAATGGATGATGACAATTGAAAATTTTATTATAAACCATTTTTTGTTTTTTTAACTAACAAATATTCATTATATTAAAAATAAAACAAAACATGTTTTTTGTGATTTGAAGATGCCAAAATTTATCTAAATGATTCTCATTAGTAATTAATCTAATGAATAATCCTCACATCTGGAATAAAAATAATATATATAAGAGCAATATAAAGTATGGATGATTAATAATAACATAAAATTTCAATTATGGAGAATTATTCTCATATTACATGAATTTTTATACTTATAAACAAATGAAAGGATTAGGAAAACCAATAAATGAACACAGTTGGAACGATTAAATTTAACTCTATAACTCATAATAATTCACATAAATGAACATAAAAATATTTTAAAACAAAAATATGGTGTTTTATGTTAATTAATTAATTAATAATTTTTTTATTTAGGATATTAAAGAGAATAATTCATTAATATATAATATAAATGGATCTCCAACCCAATTTCATTTCATGGGGTTATTCATATCTCATGATAAATTTCAGTAAATTTGAAATATTAATTTTTATTAAAAAAATCATTATCAATAAAATTTCATTTTCTAGATATACATGTCTCCAATAATATTTTATTACAAATGATAATATTTAACCTAGAGAGATATTACTTCTAAAAAACATGTTTTAATTCTCTTATGATTTTTTATTCTTCAATCTAGATTTATGATTCTTATACAATGTATGTTATTCATTTTTCCAATGGGAGACACAAGGATTAATCATTAATGTATGAATTTTAAAATTCTATTCAAATTCATTTCATTGGTATTTGTTATTTTATGTTTGATATTTTTATATGTTCTATGTAGAAAGCATTATTATATCAATGTGATGATATGACTGGTGTTCCTAGAATTATATATCTCTCCAATTCATTGGGTAATGACTTTTATCTCACGATAAGATGTGCAATATGCGTGGCAATGATTCTATATTTGTACATAATGATGATGATGATGTTATGATTATGCACATGTGTTATGAATGAACATGATGCTAACTTTATTCCAACATGGTGTTGTTTTAGACCAATAAGACATGATGTTTCATTTTTATGTATTTCCAAATTTCATATGTCTATCTAATTCATCCTCTAATGATTATGATTATGATCCCATATTTATGTTTTTATGATGATTATTATTATCATACAGGTTATATTGATTAATTTTATTATCTATCATCTTACTAGGATTTTAGCTCAACCCTTTTTGATGTATATCCTTAAATTACTATATATACTATGGAGTATATGAGGGCCACATAGAAGCTAGAGAATAAGAAATTAAATTAATTTTGATGTTTTATTATATAAATATTTTTATGGTGATAATTTTTCAAAGACCCTAAACCATTAGATCCTTTTTTAATGACACTGTTATATTTTTTATATTTAAAATGATTTTATAGTTATGTAAGATAAATTAGCGACACATTGGTACTGATAGAATTTTAAAAAACATACATATAAGTGGTTTTACTAGTAAATAATGTGAGTTTTTTTTTAAATAATAATAATTATGTTCAATTTATTATTTCCCACTACAAGGTTAAAAATATTAATATTGAATTAATTTTCTCATTTATACCATAATTATTCATAATTAATAAATAAAACCACCCCTGGATGTAATGATGATAAATGAAATAAAAACTCCATAGAGGTGGATATCTAATACTAATGTGGTTTATTTTTTTCATTTTATTAAATAATTAGTGGGGGATGGAAAATGCATATTATATAAATATGAAAAAATTTCAATATTACATGATATTAAACTCCATATGTTATGATTTTTATAATATATCTTCAGAAGTTTGAGAATAATAAAAATCCAAAGAGTTCAGTTAGAATATGGGGCCTATCTCTTTGGATTTCCTACTTTGATATGATACTTGGAATTCATGGAATAATAATTTGTGAAAAAATAAATCTCAAGAACATTGATGAGGGTGATTTTTGGATTAGTTTGTTATAAATTTTTTAATTTATTAATCTTAACATTTCCAAATAAATGGTGGTGATGTTGCGTGGTATTTATAGGAGGTTGAGGAGTTTCGTTTTTCTAAATATTATAATATAATATTATTTCTCAAAATATTGACAAATAATGTTATTAAATAGTGAGGGGATTGATATTTAATCAAAAATGGGTTATTAAATTATACATATAAGTTATATAAACCTTATAAATTCATTAAAATAAACAATTACAAAATAATATTCATATATGTTATTAAACTATTCACCATGATATTTTACTAATTATGAATAAAAATTTACATTACTTAATTATGATACCACGAATATAAAAAAGGAAACGAATTTTATTGTAATATATTTATAAATCAAGTATTTCTTATATTTAATTTTATTTATAATTTGTTTAAATAATGCAAAATAATCCAAAAAATTACACAGACACCTATAATATTTATAGTGATTATGTAATTATTTTATGTTATTTTGAGAATTATATATACTAATTTATCTATAGTTAAATATAATTCAAAATTTTAATTCATGATTTACCCTAATGGTCATTTTAATAGTCTAATGGCCAGGTTACTATTCAAATTATTAGATGATTATTCTAATAATTGGGTTACTAATCAAATGGCCAAATTATTATTCTGATAGTGAATTTCCGGTGTTTATCTATCTTATTTTATATGATGAGAAGGGAATTAATCCACTATATATAACACATATCTTAGTAATTCATTATTTAATTTAATTTTAATACTTGAGATCCTTCTATAGGGGGTAGACACTACATCCTTAAGCTACTAGAGATTGCATATCCTTTAATTTTATAAATTTAATTGAAATAATTCATTGTAATATTTAAAAGAAATTTTTTAAAATTTTCTAAATTTAATTTGATTATAATTATATATATTTTTTATATGGTATAATTTATATTTGGGTTGTTATTTGGTTTTTTTTGAAATAAATGATTTTTCAATGAATATTTATAAATACCGCATTTAAAAATACTATCACATTTAATATATAATTATAGTATAACAATGACACAAATTTTTATGAAATTTTTAACAGAAATTATATATACATAATACATAAATGAAGTAATTGAAAATATTATTTTTAATTTAAAAACCTATGTACAACATATCAAAACCCTCGTGATGTTTTATTCTAAATAAAGAACTTTTTTCGATCATTTTTTAATTAAGAAATTTAAAGGAAAAATTATGTCTTATTTTGCTAACATAAATCTACCTTATTCATTCATAAAATATTATGTGTAATAATAATCAATTTTACACTCAATATTTGTGTAAACCCATTTTAATATTGAAAAATTCATTTTTGGAAAAATGATTTTCATTACATTTTTAATAATAATTTTAAATTTCATTTTAACAACCACTAGAAATTGAATATTATAAAATTGATTAAATATTTTGAAATCTAAAACCCATTATAGGGTAATGGGGTCAACATAATATTTCGTAATAATGAGTTGTTACCATGATAAAATTTTGTCACCACTGTAAGGGTCAAAAATGTTAAAATGATGCACAAACTATGATATAAGAGTTTAAATATTTTTAAAACAATTATAAATAAGGCTATTTTGTTAATTTAAACATTAATTTATCCTATATTTGAAATTGGAATTTATTATATCCACTTTTTGTGATAATTTCATTTATTACAGTTAAATATTCTTAATATTTACAAGTGTGTCTCTCCTCTCACTAATAAAATGGTACCTCATCTCCAAACATATCCAAAATAAGTTTTCACAATACCAATGATAGTATCAACCTAAATAAATTAAAAAATAAATTATATTACACCTATACATTCTCAAATTCCCAATATACACATCCAATACTCCTTATGGTATATTTGGAAATGAGATTATCCTAGGAAGAGGTATATGTTCTTATAAACCACATTAAAGTTTATTTATTTTAAAAAAATATATATATAAAAAATATTAAAATGTTGTAATTATATTTTATATAAATATTTATTTTATATTAATTTTGTAACCATTTTTATATCCCTTTAATCTAGTGAAAACTCAAAACTTTACGAATGCATATGCGATTACCACCAAAATGTAGTAATGTATTTCATTTTTCCCCACCACAAATAATGGTTGTGGATATAGCTATATGTAATTCATAATTATAATATTTATAACATAATAATTATTCTAGGAATATAAAATATAAAATATTTTATTTTCATCCCATCCATTGTAAATTTGAAACATCACTCATCAGGACGTACGTACAACTTCATCCACATTGTAATATAATTCATTTTCATTATATCCAAAAAATTATAGAATGAATAAATAGAAAATATATAACACTATTATATATATTTTAATTATTAATCCATTACTATTGTTTATGTTCCAGAACCATTTCATCAAGAAATTCTTAGAAACAAAATAGTTAACATCCAAATAATAGGTTTTAATAAATAAATATGAGTAAATAGTAAATTTTATTTTGATTACATGCTATAAAAACATATCTATATTAATAAAAATATGATATATATGAATAATAAATAACAACTTATTATATAAGAGTTTGGAACATGTCTGACTAATCATCAATCTAAAGTAAGGATTTATGTTACAACATCACTTTTTATAAAGACTTTATATGATCAAATTTCCATTAGGAATAAATTTTATTTAATTATAATTATAAACCCCATATAAGTTCATATAATCTCCTTTTATTCTAGGGTTTCAGGTATAATATCTATTTATCTACTATTTGGCACTCAAAACCACTAAAAGAATGTTTAGAAGAAAAACTCACCTTATTTTCCCTTTTTGACTAGAAATAATTTAATCCAATATACATATTATTTATTTTAATAAAATTATGTTATTAATTAAACATAAATGATTTATTAATGTAAATTTTAGTTAACTATGAATTAATATTCTTAGTTTTAATAGGAATATTTTTCACACTTCCCATAAAATTTAGTTTTAGATTTGTACAAAATAGGTAAAATAATATTTTTAAATGGTTTACACATAATATAAATTTTCCACCATCATAGTAATTGTAAATTATCAATATTACACGAAATTTTTCAATATTTATTTAAATGAAAGTATTTTTCACATTATTATATGTATTTTTTGTTTAAAATTTTTTTTTTGCGGAAAATGATATTTATTCTTATTTTAAAAACAGATTTATACTGTCTTAATAAAGGTATTTTCAGGCATGTAAACATGCATTAATTATTAATATTCCTAATTTGAGATATTAAAAAATGATTCCATGAAATGTTTTATCTATAAGTCTTTTGAACATGTTTTCCATTTATTTAATATATAAAACTATTAAATTCTTTTTCCTATTTTCCAAATGTGGATTTATATTACCATAACATGTTGATTATATAATTTATTTCTTATTTAAACTATTCATATGATTAATTAATTGAATATAGTAAGTGGTTGGAGGGAAAAGTATTTTATATCCCCTTGATTCGTTGTTAGGTCTCCTGATAAGAAACCATCATGTTTATTTGGTGCATGTCTTACCTATTTCGACATGATGTCTTATCCTGAGGCACTGATGGTATGATTAAGATTTATTACATTATTAATAAAATCATTATGAACCCATTTATTTCTATCAGTGTAATTAATTATATTTATTTTTCTTGAATGGATATATTTATCCTTCATGATATTAGATATATGGAATATTTGTTTAATTTTTATCTCTTCCATATTTTTCATGCCATATTTATTAGATTCTACCTTGTGTTGTATGCTATCCTTTATTTACCATTTAAGATCACCACTTATTTGGTATATTATCCATTGATTTCTAATAAATATACTTTTAATTATTTTTATTTATATACCATAATAGATTAAAACATTTTATATAGAATTTAAGTTGTATTTTATGTTATTAAATGCTATGTGAAATGCATATATATATCTAGTCTCTCAAGAATTGTATAATATATGATTTTATAGGACGAGATATCTTGTATCCAATTATTAATAATGAAATGTATCCACCAACTCTTAGTTACTGTAGTTGGGTCAGTTTTAATTGGTATAAGAGAAAAATTAGTAAAATCCATAGGAACTATATTTATATGAAATTAGTACAGTATATTAAGAACATTATGATTTTGAATAAGATATTTAATAAACTCTTAAAATGTATTTTTTACATTGGAGTCACATTATATGATTTAATTTACATAATGGTATGAGAAAATCTAGTTTATATCATTATTTAAGAAATGGTTACAGTGAATAGAATTGGAAACCTATCAACACCGATAATATACATGGTGGTTTACCTCAGGATAAATTAAATTAAATAAATGATTGTAACAATGAGGATGGTTGTATTACAACTATGTTTTGTTTATTGAAATTGATCGTGACTAATAGTGATTCCCATATTGTTCATCCTGGGTAACCCCAAAATGGATCAATAACTATAAACCTCTGAATGACATAGAAACCACTATTATTCAATTTGACTATTAATACATTAGAATTTGAGAAATAGATTTTATCCCCAAATGAAATATTTCATAAATTTTGAATTAGTAAAAAAGAAAATGTCATAATATATGTTTAACTACTAACGGGAGATATTGATCAATGGAAATAGATGATAAATAACGCTATGGATTTGGAGGAGATATAGATTATAGAATAAAATACATTTAAACTGATATTAAATGAAATATACTTTGTTCATGAGTAACAAGATAGGAAATAAAGAAAATTTATCAATCAAATGACATAATAAGTGGAAAATATTATTAAATATAAATCTTTTTGTACCAGGTTTTCATCCCAATATATGGATAATCTATGAAATACACTAGGTAAGATCAATTGATTATTTTAGAGGATAAATCCTAGATTTAGAAGGGAATCATTATCTCAAAAGAATTTAATGCATTAACTTTAAGGTGATTGTGAAGTAATCATCAAGGGAATTTACCATAGAAATTGATTGTTTGGAATGAAAAGGTTATGTAATCACAACATATTTGGTTAATGTCCTAAATGATATGATACTATGTAGTATTTTATAACATTAAAATATATTTGACAATTTATCTGATTCCTGGTCTACTATCTCATTTATATCTTTTATGTTTTCTAAGAACTCTAAATCATCACATACCACTCTATAAGAAGTTATTTTCATTGAAGAAACATTGTAGGAGTCATAATACAACATGGAAATATAAAATTTATATATTAATATGCATGAATATTTCCTGGTTTCCCTTTTTTTCATTCCTATGATTGATATTGACATAATCATCAATATGATTTCAGTTTTATAAAGAATAATTATTGAATTTATTGTTGTGAGAATATTATTACTATTTTAAAAGAGGCATATTATTGATTTTTTAGGGGATATTATTCATTATTTAAATCCTTTATAGATCCCATACATGAATATCACAGTATCTAAATTCTAAGAGAATAGTAAGAGAAAAATTAAAATTGGATGGGATATACATCCAAATAATATATTATGTACCTATTATTTAGGAATGAATATGGTTTTTTAGATGAATTAATTGAATATCCACTAGTGCATGATGTTTAGTTTTCTATTGAACTCATCCCAGAACAAAGACTACTAATATATTTTACCCAATTGTATTGAAATATTTGAGTAAATTACATTAGGAGTTGTGTGATAGGGGAATTGTTTTCCCTAGTGTTTCACCTAGGTGTGCCCCTATTCAATTTTTTATATGAAATAATAGGTATATGAGTCAATGAATTAATTTTATCTAGATCATTTCCATTAAAATAAAGAATAATTATCTATCAAATTTATTTAATTTATTATTTGATCAACTTCAAGAAGGTTAATATTTTTAAAATATCATTAATATCTCTAGTAATCATTTTATATTTATGAATAAGGATTATATAAATAGGATATAACTTCATTCAAGGCATGAAATCTAGTAGTTTATTATAATTACATCATATTGATTTAGGAAAATTATGTTTTTATAGAATTATGCGTAGAGTACTGAATGATTATATTGATAAATTATAGGTTTTATTCATTGATTACATCATTATATACATAAAATTACATAAATTGTATGAGAATCATTTGTGAATATATCATGAGATTCTCAATTAATGGGAATTATAATTTAAGATCCATAAAGTTTATTTTATTGGTCATTTAATAAAGGAATTATTTTTAATATGTAGTGATGAATTGAAAAAATGGTTTAGTTGTTCCCTTAAAAAAATTACAGACTAGTTTATTATAAATCATGGCCCTTAAAAATACACGAATAGAAATATACCATATTAGGATCTTAATATGGAATATATAATGTTACCAAAGATTATTATAAGGACTAATTTATATTGTGAAATATGTGAAATAGTTATAGAACAAAAATTTTTTCATGAGTTATTCTCTCAAAAGTAGTTCAACAAGAGAATGTTATATGGGGAGAAGTACTTATAGGCTTTGATTGATCAATACACTACTAATCAAGGGTGGAGAACAAGTCAGACAATACATTTAGAAGGATGGACTATAGAGTTATAACTATGGCTTGGATCAACAAAGATCCAATATTATATGATTTAGTAAAGTTATATATAGTAAATGTTATTCAACGGGAAACAACATTCCTTTTCCATGAAATTGTAAATGATTTTTAATGGAAATAATAGTTAAGTCCTAGAATGATGATATGGGTTTATAAATGAATGTAATTGTATATAATGATGAAAAATTGATATACCTAATTAATTAAGACTGAGTTTTATTTTTTCCGAAGAGGTTATGTATTGTATCCATAACTGATCTAAAGAGGGGATATTATATAAACCTTGTGGATAAACATTCATAATAAATTGTTGTAGTCCAACGATGTATAGTGATTTAATAGAGAATTTTTGGTGGGATACTATAATGTGGGAAATTGAAGGATATAGGTTAAATATTAATTACAATATCCTAATAAACATAATTAAACATTTACTATACAAATATTATAATTGTTTTAAGTTATAATAGAAATTTTCACAATATTTATAAATACTCACAGAAATAATGATATTGTATGGATCATTATTGATCACCACACAATGTATAAACATATAAATTCTATATGGATGATCTTCCCGTTGAGTTCTTTTTTCAGATCAATATTATTGATGTTGTGAGACAAGAAAATATACCTATTTCAATTATATATGATCTCATCCATGGATTCAAATTTACATTAAGGATGTGTCTTCTAAATAATATTGATGATGATAAACATTTTTAACGACATATCAACCTAAAATAGATCTGTTTTTGAAAAGTAATATTCATATACAAGATATCATTATGAGAACATTCTTGATTAACATTATTTCAATGTTTCATCAGTGTCTACATTTAGTGGAAATTTTATACTCTAATAAATTCCATGAAATAATATTGATGGAGTCGTATGATGCATTGTAAGGGTATAGATTTTTTACTCCATCATATTTGGATAATTATAGACAATGGATACTGGTTTTCCTAGATCGTTGTGGGGAGACAACCATAAATGTTCGAATCATTCAATAATAAACAAAAGCAACTCAAACAATTGAGTTTTTTGATAGATAATAGAGATAAATGACTTGGTAATTAAATAGGGGATATGGTATTTTTAATGGTTTATCTAAGTATGGTATTTAATTGATTTTTAAAAAAGGAAAGATAATCCCTCTATATATTATTTCAATTTAAAATTTAGAGAGGATTGCACATGTGGCTTACTGATTGGCTATGACACCCAGCATCTCTAAACTACATAAAATCATCAATGTTTCATTATTAAGGAAGCACTTGTTGGATCTAGAATGTGTAAGCATTTATAAGGTATTATATTTAGAACCTGACTTGTATTATAAGTAAAATCATTTAAAAATTAATGTCATTATATAGAATGTGTCACATAATCAAATAACATGAAAATTTAATGTTCATTGCAGAAAAAAAAAATTAGAAGAGGGAATGTGAGATCTTGAAAATGATATGTGGAAGGATTTCCGGCATCTGTTTAAGAGATTAACTACTTCACAATCTTGAGAATGATATTTTCTAAGTGGGGTAAAATTTGGTACTGACTATCATACTAAAGAAGGTAAACATTACATCCTTAAACTGTTGACAAATACATAACATATTATATTATCATTATAATAGAACATATTCATGGTTATATTCTAAAGTAATATTTCTAAATTTTATAATTTATATGTTATAAAATAAACTAAATTTATTTTTCCACAATGTATAATTTATCTTATGTTGAATTTTTTAAATTTTTATAAAATATTATTTTTCAGTTAATATTAAAAAGAGTCCAATTAACCAATACTGTCACTTTTAACAAATAGATATGTCTTAATAGTGAACCCAATGTCATTAAAACACTTTTCTATAAAAATTAACCATTTAATAATTATATTATTTCAAATAAAAATTCTATGTTGGGTTTTGAAATCTATGATTGACATTTTAAAATCAAAGTGTATTTCTATTCTAATAAAATAACTATTTTTATCCCATTCATAAATTAAAAAATTTCATGGATAAATTATGTTATATATTTTTCAAATAAATCTATTTTATTTATTCATAAACCAATTCATTCAAAAATAATCAATTCAATATATTAATTTGTTCAAAAATCATTTTAAAAAAGTAATTTTTTTTAAAAAAATACAGCTTTTCATCGTATTTTGCGTACTTATATTTAGATTAATTCATTTCCATGATATTATATTGAATATAAAAAAATATAAACGATATATTGAGGTATAAAAATCAATATTAAGTAATAATAATTGCATAATATTTTTCCATAAAAATTGTGACCAAGGTAAAAAAATGTCCTATAATAAGGGCTAAAAGTGTTTAAAAGTGTAGTTAAACTAATAGATAAAGCAAAAAATAGCTCTATAGTTTTTATAAATTTTACTACATGTTTTTATTTCATGTTTAAAATATAATATATTTTAATTTAGGCTATACTGTATACAACATAAATGAAAATTAAATTTATTATATTTAAAAGTTCATAATATTTATAGAGTGTAACTCATATCAAATATAAATGGGAACCTCTCCTCACTCATATCCATTCCCATTAACAAAATTGCATCCTCCAAGATCCACCATAATACCTTCCCAATGAACTCTTACATGACCAATATATTCTTATATTCCTAAGAGACCCTTCCAATAAGTATTAATGTATTTTTTTGGAAGGAGATTATCCAAGGAAGGAGTATGTGTTCTTACCAAGCACTTTCAATTTTCTTTATTCTTTAACATCCTAAAAATAATCTATTTATATTATTAAATAATAAAATAATAACATTTAAAATACATAAATATTTTAATTTTAAAGGTAAACCCCATTTACCTCATTTACATATATTATAAAATGAATGCATTGATCATGGGAATGTGCGGACTACAACCTCCATGAGGTGATGAATTTAATTTTTTATCACCACCTCCCATTAATGGTGGTTTAAATTTATTTAATTAATATTAAATATATTTATTACATAATTATAATTTCTAACGAATAAATTTTTTTTTAATTTCAATCCAACCCATCCATTGGAAAACTGAAACATTGTTCATGTGTACCTATAAACTACGACCACCATGAAGCTATAAGAATGATTCTTCATAACCACCATATTTTAATGGTTCCAAATTTTTTTTATAATTATATATATAAATATTTTAAATTATTAACATTATGGAGATGATTAAACCATTAAAATGATACAAGGACCAAAGTCATCAAATGAAAACATGCATAAGAAACAGAAAGTTAATACATGAATAATCAGTTTTAAAAAATAATTATCAGTAAAGAAGTAAAAATTAGTTAAGAAAAAATTATATACCCAAATATGGAAACAATATTTATTAATAAAAAAATATTTTTTATATCAGACTTTGTAACACATGCAATCAAGATGGAATCCAAGATACTATTTTTTGTTATAATCTCACTTTTTATCAGGATTTTTTATGTTTCATGTTCCATTAAGAAGAGATGATAAATTAATTCTATACTAAACACCCTATATTTTTTAACATATGCATTTTTTTCATGTTTTACCTTCATTTTACCTCTATCTACTGCTCAAAACCGACTATAAGAATATTTATTTTAATAAACGAACTTATTTCTTCTTTTTTGATGGGAATCATTCTCTTCCATATCGACATTCTTATTTTATTTATGTATGTTATTATATATATATATATGAATTACTATGGTTAATATTAGTGAAAGTTTAATTTATAGTTTTAGTTTTAAAATGAATCTTGTTAACGTTTTCTATTAAATCCATTTTTTTACTATTTTCAAAATTAAGAAAATTATTTTTTATGCATTTTCCACTTGAACACATATTTCCATCATGATTTAAAATATTCATAGTAATGACTACTATAAGGTTTTATATTGGTTTTCAATGAATATTATATTCCTATTATATTATAAATTTGTTTTTAAAAAATGTTTTCATTGGAAAATGATATTCAATTTTTTTCAAGGAACTTTCCAACGTCCTTATAATTTTTTTCATCTATTTCAACACACACTAAGGATTATTTTTCATAAAATAAAATAATCTCTATTTTTACCACGGATTATATATTTCTATATTTATTATGATCGTGTTTTTTTATTTATGGTCTGGGAATTGTATTGACATTTCTATGGTAGTCTTTAAATATGGATTATTATTACTAAGTAATGTAGATTATCTAATGTAATTTTTAATCACTCCAATAATATTATGAATTCATTTTACATATTACATTAGGTACGTTATGTTATTTTAGATATACCATTGACGCAATAGTATGAATAATGCAACAAACATTCTTGGTTATTCTCCATTTTTCGTACCTATTTATGTTTTATGACTTAGAAAAGGCATTGACCTTAAGATTATGATATCTGACATTATCTATTATATAATAAAAAACCAGTTATTTTTAACCACGTGGTTATTTATATTTTTTATGTAATCCATTGATATATTTTTCTTTCATGTAATTTGTTATACATAATCTTTGATTATTGTTTGTCTAAGAAATATTACTATTTACTAATTTTATCATTGATATATTATATTGTTTTTATTCACATACTAGGAATTTTTAATCTCCCATTATTATTTTTTCTTATGTCTAGTGTTCCTATAAGGAAAATCATAATAATTTACAGGTATATACAATAATAAATAATATTTAATTCAATAAAATTTATGTTTTATATGATGATTTTAAATGTAATGTGATAATCATGTATTTATCTAGTATAATAGGAGTACAAATCTATTCAATATTATGGGATTTTATATGTAGTGTCTTGTGTAAAATATAGTAATATATCCACCAATGATTAATTACTATAGTTGGGGTTGCTGCAACAATTTCCTCTCAATGTTAATTAATATTCTAAAAAAAATTATAATCTTTCTCATCTATGCAAATTCATTTAGAATATGTTGTTACATAATTTCAAATTTTAGTCTTATAATATAATTTTATTTATTTTACCACTATACATTTTTCAATTTATCAGGGTTATTTATTTTTCATATATAATCTTCCATATATAATATATAAAATAACATTAATTTATTAGGTGGTGAATCCCTCTATTATAATAGATAACACTAGAATGTGAGAAAATATATATTTAATAGAAAATTTTTTTATATGAATGTATCCATCATCACACATCCTTTTATTAATAAAGTGATTAATGATTGATTTATTGTATTAATGAGCATTTTGATCAATAAAAAAATTTAATAAACATTTATTACTATATTGGGAAGATAACTAGGGGATGTTATTTCAAGGAAGGAAAAATCATTCATTTTATTCATATAAATCCATAAAATATTTTTTATTTTATTTCAAAATTATAAGAAATGAGGATACAATAGGACAAACAACGATTGGGTGAATGATATTCAATAGAGGGGGAAAATGAATAAAAACAATAATGAGTTGACCTCAGATAACTATCTCATATACTCTATCACAATCCATTATAAATTTACTCACTCCCCTTAAAAACTCTATTAGTTGATTATGTACTTGAACTGCTCACTATAAACTTTTGTGTATATCATTATAGAAATGGAAAAGAGAACTAGAGAATAAATTTTATCTTCATAAAGTGACCAAGGTCCCTTGATTAGTCCTTAATCAATCCTCACTCCCATATAAAAAAATATAAATTAATATTATCGAAGAGAAATTATATACCAACCAAATAAATATAAGAGTTAAAGAGAAATACATTTTCACTATGATAAGAAACTATTTCTCTTATTGAATCACATAGAACTCATGAAATTAAATATAAAGAAATGAAAATTTCAATCAAATTGAAATTCGAATTTTAGGATAGGGTGAATTCTCATCTTGTAGAACATAGCATCCTAATATTCCATCACATTAGATTCAAATAGGAAATAATGAAAATCTATTTCAAGATACCATATTCTTCGTGAGAAGATGAACCTCTGTCACTATAACAATTTTATTATTTCTAAATCCTATGTAGAAAACCCTTCACGCCTCGAATGAATCATGCAATCTCTCAATATATGTTAAATTATTCTTATGCTGCTGCTTTCTACGGGTTCTCTCATTGATCAACTTTTTATACCAGAACTCAAATAGCTCTCATAATCCATAATTTTCTACTTTTAATGGATGAGTATTGGATCCTCATCATCTAAACTTCAAAATATAAATTTATATTTTTCATATATATAGCATAATGGATAACTTAGGGATCCGTCATAAGGAGGAAATATATGATTCTTCTAATGGTTTTTAATTTCATTAAATTTTAGTAAAAGTAATAAATGGAAGAAGACACGAATAAATGAAATTGATGAAATAAAAATAGAAATAATAACCAAGAACCAAAAAAAATGAAACACAAGAAAAAATAACAAGAAATAATGGAAAAAGTAAATTCCTAAGGAAAAAAAGTAAATCATGGATGATTCAATATTCTACATCCTACAACTAATCTATGAAGAATTTAACCTCCAAAACCAACCACGCTCGATGCATCAGGGATGTATCATATATATAACCTCTCATCCCAATGCAATAGATAATCATTCCTGGAATGTCATTCAGTATATGAGAGTTTTCCAAACTATGAAAACAAACACATGATCTGACAAACATTTCAAACAATATCTTACATGAGAAATAGATCTTCAAGATAAGATTCAATTGAAATTGTGGAACCTTACATCACCATACTAAATTGATAAAATAAATAAGAAGAAAAATAATTTTGTAAAAAAGAGTATAAAATAGATTGTGTGTTTGAGCATATAGTCAGGTATCCCAAATTCACATTCAATATCTTCTATGAAAATAATAAGATTGTAAAATTAAATAATATTTTAAATATCCTAGAAGATTTTACCTTTACATCATATAACTAACATCAGATGTTATTAATTCATGTATTGGAGGTAAGATAACATGGAGAGAGATAATATCAACGAATTTTATATATTGAAAAACCGTTAGAGTCCATATAGATATAGGATGAGAAGTGATAAGGTAGAATTAGAGTTTATGTTCCCTGCTAAAAAAATAATTAATATCCAAAGTAAATAAAATTGTGGAAAATGAGAAAAAATTACACAAATTTAAAATAGCATCCATGTGGATTTCTCAGTAGTTGTTCTTTAGCTTTATACAGTCTTTCTCCTATAATGAAAGTTAAATTACTATAATTGGGTATCAGAAAACACACGTGAATATGATTCCACTAAAGAAAGAAGAATCTAGGTGTGTTTCATGATTAATTCAGATATCATGATTCATATAAGTAATTTACAAAATTTCACTACCAATATAAAATATCATCCAAAATGTGTATTAAATAATTAATCTAAAATCCCATATTTCTCCTTTTGTTTCCAGATAACTTATAACAACATTTATTGAGTAATTATCAGGACTAAATTTAAACGAATTATTTATTACATTAATTGAATTCTTCACTCATTCATATATTGGATCATAAAATTTACAGAAATAGATAATTGGGGTAAGTTTATTTATATTGGGTCCAGTGGATCACAATAGCATGACTCATATCTCTATAAAAAAATTCTATAAATTTTAGCTCGATCAATTGGAATTCTCCTAGTAGAACATACCCATGCTCCGTAGAATTATAATTAAAAAATGTATTCGGTGGTAGAGATAAACTAAGAGCATCCAAAAAATATTCTTTTAGGGTTTTTTGGAGAATTTTCTTAAAAAATCCAAAATTAGTGTATTTACTCAAATATCGAATCAAAAGGCTTGGTTTATCATGGAAAACTCAAATTAAAGACCTAATCAAATTTCTTCAAAAAATAAAACTATAAATAACATGGTTCAAAGACATCTTAAATCTAAAATCTAAAATGATGGATGATAAAAATCCCATTCAGATTCAAAAAATCTAACATTAATTCATAAATCATATAGAATCAAAATCACAATGTTATTCAAGAATTACATTATCTTCAATCAATTTATCTCGAATTAAATTTTGTAATATATTAAGATATTTAAACTTACCAACACTCAAATTTGGGTTCGCTGTTCATCACCAAAATCAAAAAAAATCAATTTGTGTTTCTAGACTCTAGCATAGATCAGTTCTCCTTTAAGATTATTATCATGAGCTCAGGTTCCATATACCTGATATTTATAATCTGATTTCATTTTATAATTCATTCTTGTATGGACTAGAAATAATTATCATTTGATGTTTGAATATCTTTAGCTAAAAAACTACCCAATCTCAGTTACCCAATTTGAATATTTAATTTATATTACAATATGACATCCCTCTTAGTCCAACTGCATTATGTAATCATAGTAGGGGATCATCTATCATTGTATGGAATCACGTCCCACAAATGGTTCTTCTTTAAGAGAAATTTCCCTATAAATCTCAAATTTAAATAACATATCTAGTAGAAATAAATAAGAAATATCATAAACATCATTTAATTTTCATTTTAATGGGATTTCAAAATATAGACACAGATATTCCCATTGATTACAGTACTAATATTCATATATTTTGAAATATTTCTCATTATTAGAGTTTCCCTTTTTGCAATTTTTTTACTTAGGGAGCAAAATACATGGTCAAAATCTCTATATTTATATATATGGTTTAATGAAAAATTCATTTCACTTAATATTTATCTTTTTCATTGATACATATTAAGAGAAATATTCTACATGGACATTCCCCAATGAGGGAATTACAATATAGAGGTAGTATAAAATTTTAAAAACTATTATATAGTATCTTTTACAAAAAAAATTTAGGAGTAGATAATTAAAAAACTATTAAAAATTTAAATTATAATTCAAAAAAATTTAATCAATGAAATTTTAGATTATAAATTTAAATGGATTCCAAAAATTATAATTAATAATTTATTTCTACACTAGTACTAATTTTAAAAATAAAATCTTGAAGAAAAATATTAATTAAATCACCCAATCAAATCAATAATTACTACTACTCTAAACATGTATTGAAATTTAAAAAAAGGTAACTTTTATTATTTATAATAAAAAATCATTAGTTTAAAAATAAAATTCATTCAATTTTATTTTCATCTATAAAAATATGATATTATTTACTTCCAAAAATTAGTAATGTTTAAGCATAAAAACCCCAATTAATTCTTCCATGACAATGTGTAAACATGTAATGAAAAAGATCTACCTAAAATTCACCCATAATTGAAATATTTTTTTCTTTATGAAATCAATTTAACAAACAAAGTGGAAGAAAATACACTTAAATATTGGCAATCTCAAATTCCACAAAGGATCAATTTTCAAAAACATTTTCCCAAATGGGCTCTCTTATGTTCAAAAAGTAAGTATGCTCCTATCTATAAATGGTTTTAATTTAAATCGAATTTCTTATTTTCAAAAAATACTTGAAAATTTTGCAGTTTACGTAATTATGGATACTTTAATTTGCAATCAATATAATCTTCCAAACTTTTATTTAACTATAGGATAACAAACTATCATAATTTAAAAAATAATAAATACATTCAATCGAATGGATGTGTAAGAATATTAAATAAAAATATTGAATAATATTTCGTTAAATATAATAAAATTACATAGAAAAAGGTTTTCTTCTTAGATATTTTTTAACATTTCTCAGTTCATTTAGGTTAATATCTTATGTGTTTAATTCCAACTAAAAAGTTTGAAGCCAATGTGAATTGTAAGATATCCTCCTAAATTTTTCATAATGAATGTTTATCTATAAATAGAAATAAAATAATGTTACTAATTAAATCAATATTGTATGAAATAGTAAACAATAAAATTCAAAAAAAACCCTTCAAACCATAGAAAAACTTTGACCCGCTAAATTTCAATGTTGATTCTGAAAAAACAAACAATGAAACATTTTAGGTCATTTTAAACATTAAAATACTGAACAATGTTTTAGAATAATGAACAATACACCCCCCCAACATAAACTAAATATTTTTCATTACGATGAATCCTATGATTTTTTGAAAATCAAGGAATATTTTGATTTTTCATATTTAGCAATGAGCCAGTTCTAAAAAAGTTTTAATAGTTCGAATATTATCTAAGAACATGTTACCGGAAATCAAAAATAAATCACATCTTGTAAAGTATTTCTATTGGTTACAGATTAGAATTTGTTGTGCATTGAATGTGATTTTTAGAAAATGTCATGATATATAGAATTCAAAATCAATTTTAACAAACTTAATAAATCCTACACATAATAAATTTGTTTATCAAAAAATATTATCCAAAATTTTTTTGTAATCTAAAAACTTGTTTTTTATTTAATATCATCGTGAAACAAATATTTATAGTGAAATCTCTATGATTTATATTAAATAACATATAGTTTTTTAGATTTTAATATATTAATAGAATTTTAAATTTTATAAAGAAAAATAAATAATTCCAATTATAGTGTGAGCTCTAATCTTTGAGTAAATTCATTATTACTCAAAACATATACTTCAAAATGTACCTCTCATAACACATTTACATCCCCTAAAAGTGACACAATATGTCATAAAATTGGAAAAATAAAACATCATGTATGAAGTATACATATTTTAATATAAAGGAAATTTAATCCATGTTGTGGATTCCTATATCTCATATTGGTTTTTGAAATCCAATTTTTTCCTCTAATAATTTGTCTGATAAATTCATTGTCACTAAAAATAAAAAATTAAAATGTATGTCAATTTATTCTTCATAGAAATAATAAAATAATATTTCCATGTACCTCTATAATATGGCATCATTGGAATGAATAATTCAAGAAGAAACACTTTTAATCCATCGAATTTATAGTGTTATGATAAATTTCAAATCTATTTCAAAAAATTACATTCAATAAAAAATATGAAAAAACCACAATATTTTAATCCCAAAATCAAGAACAAGTGTTATGTAGTATAGAAAATAGAGAATTCACAATAGTTTATTTGAATATCATTTTTATTTTAATTAACAAAATAAAAAAGATTTTATTTAACTAATTTTTAGTATAAAATAAAATAAATAAAAACCAAATGTCTTGAGAAATACAAAACATAAATGTACCAATCCCCAATACATAGAGTTCATAATGTATTAATCATTAAAAATTATAAATATTTTAGTGATATGATACTACCATCAATTCCTAAGTTGAGTATATATCAAAAAATGACTGCCATTTAGATTTTTTGGATTCACTACCTCTTTGTTTTCCAATTAAAGAAACAAAAAATTGTTATTAAAACATAATAAATGAATACTCAAAAATGAAAGAAAAATAAATCTTCGGAAAACCCCTCAAAGGGTTCCCTTTCATAATATTCCAAAGTTAGACAATTCTTTGTTTATCTCTAATCTAATGGAGGAACATCGTCCTACTTAGAAACCAATACATATTCTTCACTCAATTATTTTTGATGTATTCTAAAATATGTGATACCCCTAGATCATAATATTTAACATCCCAAATAATTAATTTAAATATCTTGAGGAATAAAGGAAATGGGTACATTATCTAGTGATACATACACTTTTATTTATATAAGGATTATGGTGAAGAGGCTATGAATTTATAACTATAAGATGTGATTATTCTTTTAATATACTCTCAACTATTAATTCTTCATTTAAAAATATTTTAGTATCACTATACCCTTTTAATATGTTCCAAGATCCATTAACTCCTCATTCTCTACAAATTTCCCCATACTTATGTTATCAATCACATGTGGGAGCTCCCCAATTTCCTCAATATGTTAATTTTATAATATTTCAATACTCTATAGGAATTCAAAATTTTCATCTATCTGAAAAAGAAACCAACATAAAGAGAATAAAAAAAATTCTTTATCATAATATGTATTAAAAAATAGAAATTATTATTCCATAATGTGAAAAAATCCATGAATTTTGAAATAATTCTATTCCTCAAAGAAATATGATTCTCTAAATATTAAATCTTGGTCTTGAAGGAGCTGTGAAACCTCCTCCATCATTTTTTAAAAAAAATAATAGTTTTGGAATCTTATAATGTAAATAACATGGTATCATCAATTTTATTGGCCAATGAAAATGAGAAACAATAGTTATAAAATTGAATTAAATTAAAACCATTTCATTTATCATTAAAAGAATTTTGATCTTCCAAAAATATATATGTTCTTATAGTGTCCCACATCCATTTGGATTTTTGCTCATAAAATAATTTTTTTGAATGGTTATTTTTAATTACAGCATCATATATATAAGACTATCAGGATAAAACATGGGAATCTCCAACTCTACCATATGTTTTATAATTAAATCCTTGTTATTTATATCCTCTTGATCCAACCATACAATCCGATAACAATATAGTACCCAATTAGAAAACAACATATATTTTTCTCCAAGTTCCCTACTAATTGCATGATCTATCTAAATCTAGAGGTATTCAACATATTCTGTCTTTTTTTGCAACTGATAAGTTTCTAATAGATAAAAATAATCATGAAATTATATTTCTACCACAATTGAAATATTTAATAATTAAAATAATAAAATAATAACACAAATACAATCATTTATGAATTAACAATGATCCAAAATTTTGGTTCCCTATAATATGATATACCAATGAAATATTTATATATTCCCTAGATATTGAATAGTGGGTAATTGATGGGTATGTATTAAAGATGTTCTATGTCCATATAAGTCATTCTTCAAAAATCATTATGAGTTTTACTCTATTTAAAATATTGAAAATGAAAAAAATAATGAAACAAACAAGAAATGAAAATAGAAGAATAAAAATTATAAAAAATAATAAAAACAAAAAAGAAAAATGAATTCAAAAGGAATTTAGAAGTAAAAAGTTAAATAAAGGAAGGTAAATAAAGAAAAATATATAAATATAAGAATTAACTATTCTATTTTATATCATTGATCTGTAAATAATTTTACCACTACATAAATCCTCACTCCATGAATAAATGATATCTCAAAGTGTACACATCTCATTATAAAACGATAAAAAAATATGAATGGGATGTCTTCTAGTACCTGATATTTCTCCAAAATGTTTAAAAAACACTACATATAACAACAATTAAATAAAATTTCTTTCAATGAAAAAGTGATATTAATTATATTACACATTTCACATATCATTGATTTAAAATAATATATTTAATCAATTAAATGAGGAAGAGAAAAACGGTTGAGAATAAAAAGAGTAGTAAATAGATCATGTGTGTATGCCTGTCTTTTCCTCTCTATACTTCACCATATATGTATTCCAAGAACAATGAGTAATGAAAAAATTAATGATATTTTAAATCTTCTAAAACTTATAGCTTCACATCCTCTAACTATATTAACCAGAAATCCCTATATTTCTTTATATTAGCGAACATAAAGAGATAGAAAAAACAATAATTTTTTTGATGAAAAGTCAGTTAATAGAGAGGTTATGGTGAAAGATGATTTAAATGTGAATTGGATTATCTTTTCACAACCTCAAAAAATCATCAAAAGTAAATAAAAATTATGAAAACATTAATAAATTATAATGAGATACAACATTACCCATGGGACACACTCTAATGTTCATCTTCATCTTCACTTAGTAAATTTCTAGTATCCATGGCCACTCTCCCACAGATGAATATGAACATACCCAGGTAAATATGATTCATCTCAATAAGGAACAATCATAAAATGTTTCTATAAAAAAATTCCATATTTATAAAGAAAATTATGTGTTTTGTAAACACCACTACCTAAATAAATTAAAATAAAATCTTTATTAAATCTTTATTTCAAATTCATTATTCATCCCTGAGTTTCTTGATTTTAAGTGGTATCATAACAAAATTCATTTTTAGTACTTTATTTTCACGAAATATTAATTACTTATGCTCTCTACTTGACTCATTCATGAATGGAATCATCACGAATATTAAAATATATATATATAGTTGAATTTCCATCACAGTACGTTTAGCGGATAATAGAAACAATACAAAGATACCCTTGAACATTATCCATAAGTCCATCCTTGGAATAACGGATTCCTCAAAATAGGGGACATTCTTGATCCAAATAATTATATTAGGGAAGCAAATATAAAACATTGAGTGAAAACAATATCATCGTAAAAATTTTACTATAGGGATTGATGTTGGAGATTGTTGAAGCATGAAAATCATGCGTCTTTAATCAAAATCCTAATCAAATAAAAAAAATTGGCTCATGAAAATGGGTGCAACAAAAATATTGTTTTACTCGGTCTAAAAAACTATCAATAATTTAGTGGATTTATGTATTTAATACCATATTTGTTATTATATTAGATTGAAATCCTTATATTCAATAATATATTGAACATGAAAATATGAATCGGAATAAAAAATCAAAACTTCTTCAATCATAGAGTCAACTTTAGTTAGGTTATCCAAAGGAATGTGAAGTTATCCTCTTCACCACTTCGTCTTCCATGAACATCCATCTTGGTTCACTATCTTCTCATCGATATTAGCAAATTAGGACTAAGATTTTAGACTTCAGTGTGGATCAAAGCTTGTTCAAAAATATCATCATGATAAAAGCCTTCTAAAAACCTAGTTTTTGATTCAATACATTTTATATGTGATTCATGCATGACATAGTCATCACCACCATTATCGGATTTAACATATCTAGGAAAAAACATTGAACTCATTGTCCCCATTAAAATTTAGTCCTAATTAAAAATCAAGATATATTAATCATATTAACTACATTATCTAGCCTCAATGAGGGAATAATCTCATTTTTGTAGAATCCTATTGAAAAAATTATTCTTATTCAAGATTAATGTATCAATTATTTGTAGGTTGTATCAGAATACTTAGTATAATATGGTAAAAAACCACACTTATTTCATTGGATATTTACATCTAGTGTATTGGAAATTATCCTTTCCAAATATTTCAATATTTAACTATACTCATATTCTAATACATATAAATCATATACATTAATTATTGTTCAAATAAATTTTTTTTACCTTGAGACCCTTACACATGATCAGTATCATGATGTTTTCTTATTTGGTTTCATGAAAAAAAACCTTTCCATGAATATTTTTCTATGTGACTACTACATCTTAAAATAAATCAACTAAGAGGTCATTCTACTATAATTTAATTATATTACATATATAATAATCACATTCCAAAAACTCATATGTAGTTTCTTCTATAAAAAAATTACAATATCAAAGAATTATAATTCATTAAAACTGGATTATATGAATGTAATTCATTATCATGATTTACTATATATTCAAAAAAATTCAATTAATAATGTGTTTATAAACAAATACTAATTTTAAAAGTCACATTATGTATAAAAATTCAATTAATGGACAATTTAAAATAATAAAAACAAATGTTTTCAGAATATATGAAGGTTTAAATAAGAGCAGTACATTATTAAATCACACAAAATACTGATTTTAAAAATTATAATAAATAAATTATATTTTAATTTACAAAAAAATTAAAAAAAATCGATCTATAAAATAAGACACTTTTATCATGAATATCCAATTTAAATATATAAAATAAAATATAAAACATTTTATTAAATATATCCACATTATCCAAAATTTGGGAATATACATTGGTTCTTTCAAAATTTCTACATTCTAAATAATGAACAATATTATTTTTATATAAATGTTTTATATATGGTGGAAAAATGGAATCATAGGGGATTGATGGGTTAGGTATATCTAGTTTATGTATAATTACCTAAAAACCCTTTGGTAACAAATCATTTCATAGTAAGGCATGATAGTACAAATGAATTGAACATTACCTATGAAATTTAGTAATAACTACGAATTTTTATCAAAGGATTAACCCCCATGTCCATGTGGATAACCTTTTGGTATAAAAATTGTCGTAGGGATAAATATTATGTACTTTATAAAATAATTCCCACAAAAACTTTATTACTTTTATGTATCACTTTATACTACAGAAATGACAAAATGACTCTTATGTTTGGGATATTTTCAGAATATTGATTAATAATTGAGCTTATTTCATTTATTTTTTACCTTAAATAAAGCAATTATATCATAAAAAGGTAATTATTATGGGAACCACTTCAATCCATGTTAAACACATGCTGTCAGGTTTCATTATGTTGCGTCCCACAATAATTCTGATGAACTATATACCCCAACCAAAAGATTAATATGTAACATTAATTGTTTATCCTTATGAATCAATCTCACAACCAAAATCAACTTATGAAGGTTATTTTCAAGATGATATATCCAATGATTCATAAATATAGAAAATTTAACTCACATATAACTAAATCTATTTCATGATTAATCAAGTATAATAAAAATTCTAAAAAGGAATCACTATCTTAAATTTAAAATTAATAAAAACAAAATTTCTAGTTTGTTACATTAAAAATAACATATATAAGAAAATTTAAATAAAAAAACAATATATTTTTGTTATTAATTTAACATGTTAATATCATAATAAATTAAAAACCTAACTATTTTTACAATTCAAAAATATTATTTCAAATAATTAAATTAATTTTATAACAAAATTAATCAGAATTATAGATTTATCACATCCCAACACTTGAATAAGAATTTTCCTATAGTTTACAATGGTTCTATTTTTTCCCAAGATATTTCCTTAGTTAAATTAATGTTATAATAATAGAAATTATTTTATCAAAATATCCCAAAGGGGGAAATTAATTAATCACTATCTCGTATATTTTCTATCCCCTTCATCATTTACCAGTTTCTAGATACAATTTAAATAGAATTATTATAATTTATCTTCACCATTCTTCATTGGGTTTCTATATTCCCTTAACTTAAATACATTGACTTTTTATATTTATGCACTACTTTGGTTTTGTTTTTTAATCTCTAGAATGTGATTATATCTTATTCAAGTTATTTATAGATTAACATTTTTCACTAAAACACCAAATTCCTTATCAACTTAAAACATCATATGGGATAAAAATTTCAAATCATAATCTAGTTTCAAATGAATTATATGATTTTATTATTGGTTTTATAATTGATGGTTTCTTATTCATTGTAGCGGTGTTACCAAAGTAAATGTTCCAAAAAAAATTTTCCTCAAGTGAAAACACATACCATAGTAGAAAACACTCATTCAAAAATCAATTTTCATATTTAAAAATAGGATTTCACATTATTCAAATGTGATTTTTTATTATTTATATTATATTGAGTAAAATAACAAATTGTATTTCCATTTCACACATTTTAGGCCACAAACAAAAAATATTAATTAAAATTATATGCACCATAACCAATCCCATTCATTTTTTTGTATCCCTATTACATATGGGATTAAAGATACACATGAGAAACAAAATGGAAATAGTAGTTCCAAGAGAAAATAAAAATGGAATGTAATGTAAATTAGACTATATCGATGATCCTTTGTTGGAATTGGTCATATATGAGTTGTCTAATAGTTTTTTCAGTTGAAAAATATGGTATTTTCAGAGTTCACGTTTTTTTGGACAACACTATAGTGCTAAACATTTTACAATGTAGTTTATCCTGTTGGTTTTCTTATCTTATCCAATTTAGGGTCTCAAATTTCATTCTAAATGTTTAGGGTTCCACATTTGTCTTTTTCTGAATCATTCAAATTATGGTATCATATTCCCAATAACTCTAATATTTCTACTTATACCATTATCATAGAGTCAACCTACGGTCTAGAATAGTGGATTTCTTGGAGTCTATATATTCTTCTATAAGAGAACATTGGTTGCCTCTAGCAATTTTATTTCACGTTTCATGGTCAAGGGACTTGTTCCCAAGATTGGTGTTCTGTCAAAGAAATATAAATTCCTTTATCTCTATAATGATTTTTATCCAACTATGAAAGAACCCATATTGGTATTTAATATTAGTGGTTGAGGTGGATTAGGTTTCTAATGGATGAGGCTATAGTAGATCACCAATGGTAGACTTGTGTTGAAGTAATCAATTATATTATTTTTCTTTTCCATAGTATTTTCCTGTTTCATTTTTATTATATTTATATTTAGTGATAGGGGATCGTCAATTCAACAAATGTGGTATTTTCAAGATAGTGTTAGCTATTCTAGAGAATGTTTGGTTAAGAATTTTCTCAAATATATGGGTGAAAAAATAATGGGGATATAATGGATATTCTAAATAATTATGAGGTGTTTAATGATTCGGTTTCATTTTTAGTGATGTTGCTTTACTCAAATAAGTCATCAGTGACTTGTATTTAATTTTTTATTTAATATTATTTATCATTAACTCTCATGTAAAAGGCATGGTTGTAAAAATAGTGACCATGCATGTGGAATTCAAGGGTAAATACTTGATTCAAGGTGTTCCGTGCAGGACCCAAGGAGTTAACATCAATTAGATGACTCCCTCAATCAATGTGCATGATATCACAGAGTGTGGGGATCCTTGTGTTCCATAAAAGTTTCCTTAGGTTAATCTTTTTTTGAATTTTGTGTTTTTAATATATTAAATTTTATATTTTTTTAATTAGTATAAATTTTTTTAAGTTTTTTTCCCGTGATTATACTAGTCCTTCATAAACATAATGGGGTTTATATGAAAAATAAAAAAAATCGTATTGGGGGAAAAAGTATGGAGAAAAAATAGATTATTTGATTTTTTAGTCATTTGAATTTTTAGTTTAAAACACTGAAAATTCTACACATTATAACCTATAATAAAACAAATAAAAATGATTATAAATTAAATATAATGTAATATATAATGGGAGTAAGGTAAATATTCTTAGTTTAACCCTCCCATAATGGATTATTTAGTGACTGTCCATAGCTTGATAGTGTTGATGTTATATTTATAATGAATAGGGATTGGGTTTTTTTAATTAGAAGAACCTCCCTAATTAGATACTACGATTGATATTGTTCATTCAAATAAGAAAGGATTATTGTTAATAAATTACATGAATATCGATGTGGGATATTATCATACATCATGGAACTTATCTACTATATAAAAAAATCAATTCTTAATCTTGCATAAATAGATATGGTTTGATGCCACATACTCATTATAGATCACAATGAATTATAATCTCATCGTAAGTCTCGATACATTTTATAATCAATTGATTCCTCATGTGGTTTAGTTTATTTTTCAAAAAATTAAATCCAGAGATATTAGATTCAATATAAGTATAATTAGCCCTCTTATTTGGATCACCTAATATCGATCTCTATATCTATTTCCTTATATATTGAGCACTCGTAACTTGGATCCCTTTATATAGTGTCATTGTTATGAATCCCATTTGATGGATAACCATTATTGATTCTTCATACTTAAAATCCATTTACATATGAGAATTACACTTACATTAGGCACTATCACAATGTAGAAATCATATATGGTTCTAGGAACTTACATGGGAACTATTACATGAATTATGAATATATTCATTTTTTCTGTATTTAGATTCAACATCTAGACCTCACCAAAAAACACTCATAAACACTCTACATCTTCTTTGGGATTCCCAATCACTTTATCATACCTTTTTTAAAAAATCAAAGAAATGGAAAATAAAATCCAATACATCAATTTCTTCCATAAATTTAATACATTTACTAAATTGAAATTTTTTCCAATTTAATATATATTAAAAATATACAAAAATTTGATACAATAATTCAAGAACTCAAAATTTCTTAATGAATCCAAAAATAAGAAGGAATAATATGTGTTTTACAAAAAAATGTTATGAAATTATTAATTATGTCAAACATCTTCTTCATGTATAGAAATTCAATGTGATCATGGAAATATTATCTCTAATCATTCAAGTGGAAGGAATGTATCTATTATTTCCCAATGTATTCTTTTACAAAACATTCATGTGAAATATTATTATATATTTTCACTATAGATACCCTCCTTTAATTTTATACATTAGATTCTCTATTTAAGCTGTAATGATATTTGGTGTTCAATTATATACACAATCCATTAAATCTTTTATTCAAAATTGGAAAACATATCAACCATTTATTATAATGATTAATTCCTCCATGCTTATAGATATTAACAATACGATCTCCTCACATGTTGTGTGATTTAAAATCCAAAAAATATAAAATGTTTATATTTTTATATATCAAGTAATATCACAACATGAATCAAATTTATTATTTTATCAGTTTCCGCATCATATAAGTTTTTGATTAATTAATAGTTTCAAATAATAAAAAAACATCTATTCTACATTTCCAATTAATCCCTAGGAAATTATAAATGAATAAATCATAAAAAAATATCTTACACAACCTAAACAATACAAAAATCCAATATTGAATGAACCATATGATATCTCTTGTATATACATTAGGAGGTAAAACATTCACTAAGTAACAGACCTTAAAATTTATCCTTCCTTTACCATTTGATGGATAAATGTTTCTATGGAATGAACTTTATGAAGTACATATTAAATTATTAAGATGTATAATAAGAACATTACTCAACCATATGAAGTTGACAAATTAACCCTACAATGTCCATTTATCTCGAAGGGTTGAACCTTATCAAGAAAAAATAAACATATTATTCTATAGAAACATCCTCATGTAGATCCCCGAATCATTCATAGCCAGGGAAAATTGCCTTAAAATGGATAATTTAACAATGTACCAAACCTTATGAAGTAAACATCAACCTTTAGATGTTAAGAAATTGTTAAGAGATCCATTATAAACAATTCTAATGAGTTAATTAAAAATATGTAAACATGTACTAAAATTTCATCAAATAGTGAACACTATAAATCTTCCACAACACTTCATTCCATCACGATATGGGTTCCAAATGAATTTTAAAGACATTTTATAAATCTTGTAACCATCCTTAAGAATAAAGACAGATTAAAACAGTCCCTTAGGGAATTTCATCCAAAAAATATATATATTAATTTTATATTCTTTGGGTCATATGTTAACGATTTCAGTTAGAAAAATTTATCTCCTAATGAAATTTTTATGTGGAAATGCTTTTTATGAATACATATAATGTTTAATTTATTTATTTTATTAACTATAAATTAATATTATGAGTAGTAACACTTTTATGAATAAATATTAAATCAAACATTATATTTAAAATATTATTGTGACCTATTTTAGACAAGAAAAGGATGTATGGAGTACATTAGAACTGCACTCCCTAGACAAGAGAAAGAAACACTTTTCAAGAAATTTTTTTTATAAAGGTTGAGATGTTTTAAAATTATCTTATAAATATTTCATCAATTAAAACTCACAATAATGACCCAAATTGAAAGAATAAATGTTTTAGTGTCTTCGATGACCAAAATAAAAGTAACTTATCTTACAATCAAGGGTGATATGATTACACCCAGGTGTAAAACACATCATTCCTATTATGATTTTTATTTCTCCCTATTTCGATGATCTTTTAATTATGGCATGAATTGAGACACTTTGAATACAAATACATTCGTCATATTATCTGTTTTACATTTTCTATTTCATAAATCTTCGATCCTAAACCATGAACATGCTGTGTATATTATTATGAATTGTTGATTGGAGCCAAACTCTCGTTAATCCAATATCCCACAACATCTCTAATAAATTTGATGTCTTCAAGAGAATCATTTATTCATTTTGGATTAAAATTAAAAAATAATATCATTTCATGAAATTAAGGATCAATGATTCATGGGTTGGTTATTTCCCCTCTTAAAATATGCTAGTATACTCTTTACATTTTTACGTATGAGTGCCATAGGTTTGAAGGGTGTTTCTATTTTTTTGGTTCCCCTTATATTTCACTAAAATAAAATATATCGCATCTTGAGGTTTTCATTGATAGGTTTATTGTACATGATATGAACATTTGTTCAAATTATTATTTGTTCATTGGTTCTATTTCCCCTAAAAATGGAACTACAAGTGTGGTTTAATCCAACACATTTTTGGAATCAAGGTCATTCTAGATTCATAATCACAAGATGCTTCCTCCTCCATGCATTAGTGATTAAATTATACCGATATCTACTCTTTTAGTTTCTAATATTTTGGCATGTTTTATCAATATTTTTATAAAGAATGACTACAATATCTGACGTGGTGGTTCATCACAATGAAATATCATTCAAGAGTGATATGATTCTGAACAATATTCAAAGGATCAATTTATTTAACAATCATTGTTATGATGAAACATTAGTTTTCTTCGTTGCATCTCTTGGGTTCAAATTTCATACACTATATTGAATTAAACAATAATTTTCAGTGAATGGATTTTGAATTCATGGACTCATAATAAAGCGATTATTATTGTTGGGAATTTATGAAGTAGAATAATATTTCATTAGCATGGGGAGGAGGTATATCCTTAATACATTGGTGAGACCAAATGGAGAGGAAGTAATATAATAATCATTACAAGTTGAGTTTAGATATATATCAACCTCCTAGTACTCATCTATTTCAGAATCTGATTTAATGGAATATGAATGAGAATTTTTAGAAAGGAAGAAAGATAATAAATATAAGCTTCCCTTTGTATAATTCCATGTGGCTCTAGGGGTGAAAACAATAGTTGGGGTGTTATTTTGATTTTTACAATCCTAAGTTGACATAATCAGTGGAGGATGTCTGAGGAAATATAATATTCATGTGTTAAAACCAATTAATTTAATAATAATAACATTTAAGGACACTAAATTTAGAAAGAGACCAACATATAACTGGGTGAGTATAGAAATGATCATGTCTTATAAAGAAGTGGATCTGATAAAGAATATTACTAGATATAAAAATGTTGGGTGAAGACCATAATATTATTATAGAATGAATTGCTTATTTAAAAGAGTATTTGAAGGAAAAAATAATATTAATGATTTATTGGAGATCATAGAAGGATTTATGGTAGTGAGATTCAATATGACTCCCATGAAGACAAAGAAGGATGGATAAATACACAATAATTGATTTTAATTATTGGATTCAATAAAGAAAAAGTTAACATAGATTGTAATAAACCGGATTTCCACAGGCCCTCCATTTTTAAAAATCCCGTGTTTTGGGTGATCTGGGAGGAAATGGTGGCTCATTTCATGATTTTACCAAATTTCATGTTTCCATCGGCATGTTAGTGTGATAGCTCGTCAGTGCATTGGCATGTCAGTGCATCTTCATCAGTCAGTCAAGGGTGTTGGTGTTTGTAGGTCAAGGCATTGGTAGGTCGTGGAGTCTGTAGGTCATTATGTTAGTGGGTCGACAAAAGAGGTTCAAAGTTGGTAGGTCACGTTTGTAGGTCACCTGTCAGTGGCTCCGCATCGGGGACTCACCCATCGGCGACTCATTCTCAGTTTTCCCACTTTTCCAATTTCTCCCCTCTTACATCATAGTTAATGTAAACCAAGTTTAAAGACTTTTTTCTATGTTTTGAAGAGGTTTTTAAGGATATTAAATATTTTTTTTTACATCATTACATTCTATGGTATAAGAGATACTCCAACCACATGATCTTGATGACGATTCCATGAGTAATGAGTATTGGAAATTACTTTTCCTTTAAAAAGGGATCTAGAATTTCAAAGATGTGATCTTTCCTTCCTTGTGTGTTTTCTATTTCCCCATGCTGCAGCTAGAGTCTTAGTCACTATAGGAGTCATGGACCTATGCTACATCCCCTCCTACTCAGTTCTCATGGAGCCTCGTGATGTTCGTAAGATCCAATGTTCTTTATTCAAGGAGGTACATTGATCCTTTCATCACATGGTAGGGAATTCTTCTGTCCCTCTTTAACTTTTTCATTTTGCCGGGTGGGTTTAATAATGATTCCTTGTGAGTAAAGGATAAATAATTTTCTTAAAACTAGGTATAAAAAAAAGTAAATATCATCAAAAGATAAAAGGGATAAATAAAATAATGGGCATTGGTGATTTGATGTTTCAGCACCTATTTTTTAATCTTTGTTTCCTTACAAATTGATTGTGGATGTATGAATATGGAAAATCATGGTTGTCAGTGGACCTTTATTGCTTAGTGGAGGTGTCCCTTTTATTTTTTGTGATGTTTGATACCCATTCATAACTTGAAAACTACATAAACATAAACACTTGGTTAATTTAAACAGATTCCCCAGGATAAAAAGATTTGTATGATCACCCACATTTATCAACTTTATAAATGAATGTTTTTCACCAAATCTGAATATATATAAAAATATATACACTCATATTTTTTATGGTTGTGGCTGAGTACTATGTCATGTTTAGATTTGTTATGTAGTGCGAGTTGTGTGGTGTTGTTGCTAGGAGAATGGTTTCGGATTCAAGGGTTGATAGAGAAGATGGTTCCATTATAAGGGTGTGGTATGTGTGTATGGTGGGATTGCAGGTTAATATTAGTTGTTGTGGATATGTTTATGGGGAATTATTGGGTGTGTGTTGGTATCCAAGTTTGGGAGACAGATTGATTGTGGAATGGATGGACTTGTAGGCATCTGAACTGTCTCTGTTTGTGTCATGGTCATCGAACGACATATGAGAGTGGGTCTACGGTGTGGTTATGAACTTATATGTAGTGGGACTTCATCTGGTAATTTTTGGGTAGCGGATATTCGAAGTTTGGTTGTGAGATAATTATTGTATGGTATAAATCTGAGGAATGATATGTTGGTAGTGGTTGAATGAGGTTGTGTAATGGGGCTGTAAATATGGTTTTTTTGTTGTTTTGGTATTGTTATGGTTGGTTTTAACTAGGTATTGCGGGAAATAAATTAAATTTAATTCATTAAATAAATAAATGGAAGGTGGTTAAATAAAAAGAGGGTATGGTTTATGCTTGTTAGTGGGTGTTGTGTGGTTATGCATATAGGGATGATAGAAAAAGTTGTACCTGTGGGCTTGTTTGTTTGGTTGATCGAAACCCATAAGTTTTGTTGAGTGTTTTCTTACCAATTTATATATAAATTGAAGATACTTATTATTTAAAAATGAACCCACACATGTTGAGAACTATGTGTTGAATACCTCCATCATATGGGGGAGTGTGTCTTTTGCAACATCCCGGAGGGAGGATTGATGTTTTCTTACTCCCTTTCTTCCTCACACCCTCTTCTTGGTTCTTACCCCTCAAGAATATTTGGGAAGGATATAATTGATTAAAAATCGCCATATCCAAAAACCTTTAGGAAAGGGTTTTTTGTGAGAGTCTTAGGTTTTTTCCGTCATTATTTTTTCCAAAGATTCGTCAGGATTAGGTATAGCTGTTTTCAGGCGAGAGGTGTAGAGGTTGTGAGCCAGGTGTCTATGTGGAGGAATATGTGTGGTCTGAGAACCAGGTGTGTGTGGGAAATATGTGGTAGGGGTACTATGTATGGGAAGAGTGGCTACATCAAGACGTTAGCTATCAGAGATGAGAAGTTAACCAGTGGGGAAGTGGTGAAGGGTACCCATATATCGTTGTTCTTGTACCAATATTATAATTTACTTGCATTATTTGGTGAGTGTACCTTAATGATGCTAGGATGGTTAGTATTCATTGGTAATTCCTTTGATCTTATACTATTTTGTCAAAGTGAAGTTAGTATGTTCCTTCACATGTGCATGGGTCAATTTTATTTTATTACAGGGCATACTTATATACCCACCCTACGTATATGAAACTTTTCTCTCGTTTCCAGGAATAATTTGATGAAAATTATAGACATTACTTGCCTGAGCATCAGGATTAGTTGTTGTTGTTCTATAAAAAATGGTAATTCCTTCCATATTGTGTGAGATTCTATACCCATGATTCCAGTCACTTCCCTGAGGAATTGTGAAGGTAGGAATCAGGGTTCATTATGTCTCCTTTGTCAGGAGGAAGGAAGGGTGTGTCACATTGTTTTCCCTTCGCTCATCTTGAAGAAATAGGGTTATGAAAAAATGGTATCATATGGAGGTTTTTGGAGTTTTAGAGATAAGATGGAGTTCAAAGTTGGGCACAATTAGGATTTCATGGTATGTTAGAGAAATTAAATTAGGATTATCATGGTACGTGAGGTAGTGTAGGGAAGACCAAATATGAAATTGGATTTTAGGGGCCCCTATGATCTTATGCAAGGACTCGGGACCTATTTAATGACCAATTGAGGGTAAACCGATTATATTGTAGAGACCCTTATAATGTCACTTTCATAATAATGAATTGTGCTTTTGGATGTCATTAGTGGTTGTTAATTAAAAATAAATGAATATTTAAAACAAATTTAATGGAAAATTTCCATACTACATGGGCTTTGGGGTTTCTTGTTTACTTTTTATGTTATGGAACTCTAATGTCATCCCTGTGTTGTATGAGAAGATGAGGACTGACAGGTTGAACCAGTTGATCAGCGGAGGTCCAATCAAGAGGAGAAAGATGAACAATGGAAGAATATGCTTCATTCCTTCATGCGACAGTCCTTAGAGAAGTACGGGGGTAGCATCTGAGACATAGAGACATAGAGTTGGCCTAATGAGCTGGTGATCTTTTTTAGCTTGATTTGAGATCTGACAGAGTATTGGATTCCTATGGTAGTGATCCATATATGAGTAGAAACACATCAATGGTGGATGATTTACCTAGGATAGAGAAAGTAAACTGGTGTTTCATGGGATGCCTTTGAGAAGTAGTTTCAGGCAGAATTAATTTCCTCGATAGTTAAGGCCAAGAAGAGGCAGGAGCTACTCTTCCTCTTGCAGGGTATTATATCGGTGAGATAACTTGGGATCATGTTCAAGGATGTTGAACACTTCACACCGGATATCTTCCCGGATGAGGAGTATCAAGAAAGATTCTTAGAGGAGGAACTCTGTCCATCACTTTAGTATGTTATTACTTTTTTCACATTACCGACATACATAGAGGTTCAGAAGAAATAAGTGGTGGTGGAAAGGATAAACTCACTGGGTGGAGTGCCATGATAGGGGATCTAGTGATGATCTACAAAAGGGAAAGCCGTTAGCAGAAGGTCTCCAGCATTCAGGCCATCCAGGTTTTGGCTAGCAGTATGTAGGCCCCAATAGTTCCAGCTCTGATCTCCTGGTCTTTTTCCATTAGCGATGGTCCCGGTACTGAGGTCCTTTGTCTGTGGAGGTCATGTACATCGTTGGAACATGTTCCCTATTCAAGAATTATACAATAGAGGAGGGATGGTTCAGTGCTGACCCAAGCAGTAACTGTTTCTAGTCAGGCCCTTCATGTAGTGATCCCCCACACCACCGAGGGTAGATGGCTCTAGGGGAGTCCAACCTTAGGGAGATTCATAAGGAACTATACATGGGTGTTTTAGTAGAGGCATTAGACAGTAGAGAGGTAGTGGATGTAGTCGTGGGCAGTTGCAGACTATAGAGGTAGAAATTCTAGAAGTTACAGAAGTTGTCTGAGGTACAATCAGTCTATTTAATAATCTTGTTTGTGCATTGTTTGATTCAAAATCCTCTCACTAATTTGTTTTAAAAGTGTTGAAAATCATTTGGGACTAGAAACAAAGAGACATCCCAATGCCCTATTATTGAGTACACCAGTTGATCGTCAGACCAGTCTGTTTGATGTTTTTGGAGGTTAAGACTGATGATGAGACCCTATCAGACCAGTGTGGATCTTCTTCTTCTACTACTGTAACCATAAGATGTCATCTTAGGCATTCTATAGTTGTTTTCTGTACATGATATTATTGACTACTTCTGGATATGGGTCGCATTCTCATATGTGAGCAGCCAGTGCATAACATTAATTGGCGAGTAGAGTTGTCATGAGGGTTACCAACGTGTGGAGCCTCCTATTTTTTGTATGCTGAGATGTTTATCGAGTCAATAGATATAGAGATGGTCAATGTTCTAGGGTTTTTCAATGAGTTCATAGTTTCCTTACCTCATGAGGTTGTTATCTACCTCCATTTATGGGATGTTGAGTTTGGGATAGACTTGCAACCTGGAGATCGTCCTAATTATATGTCTCACTATCAGATGGAACCTTCTCAGTTGAGGGTTTTGCGAGTTCAAGTTAACAACATGATGATGAAGGGTTTCATCCAGCCATGTTTCTCATCATGGGGTGCTCCAGACATGTTCATAAGAATGATGATGATGGTCTAACATTGTGCATAGAATATAATAGACCAAACGAAGAGACGGTCAAGACCCGTTACCCCCTTCCGATGATTGATGAACTTTTCAACTTATATAAGGGATGATCATGGTCACTAAGATCGAGCTACATTCTAGATATCGCTAATTGAGGTTGAAGGAGGTTGACATCTTGAATAATTCTTTTAGGTGCAAGTATGGGAAAATTGAGTTGCTAGTCATGTCGTTTAGCATTACAAACATGTGAGTGGTGTTCATGGGGATCATAAACATTGTTTTCTATGAGTACCATGTCCGGTTCATTTTCATGTTAATCAACGACATCCTGTTCTACTCAAGGTTAGAGGAAGAGCATGTTGGGAATCTGAGGACTATCTTAGAGGTCCTCCGACACCACCAGCTCTACAAAAAGAGGTCCAAGTGAATGTTATTTCCAAGAGAAGTTCACTTCCTTGGACACATGGTGTCTCAACAAGGGATAGTAGTGGACCCATCAATGGTAATAGTGGTTGTTTCATTATGATCACCCTAGAATGTGGAGGAGGTTCGTATCTTCCTAGGTATGGTGGGATATTATTGGAGGTTCATACCTAACTTCCCTCAAGTGGGAGCTCAATTGACATCCTAGACCCGAAAAGACTAGGCCTTAATGAGGAGTGAGCAGTGTTAGGAAGCTTTCAAATATCTGAAGGTAAATCTGGTTAGTGCCTTGGTGCTTTGCTTTCTGTATGAATGGGTGATGTTTGAGGTGTTTTGTGATGCTTTCGGCCTAGGCTTGGGAGGTGAGTTGAAGTAGCTACGAGGAGTAATCTTATATTGGTCTAGGAATTTATGTTCTCATGAACATAACTCTAGAACCCATGGCCTTGAACTTGTAGTTGTCATGTTTTCGCTAACGCTGTGGAAACATTACACCATTAGGGATAGTATCATAGTCATCATGAATCATAAGTGCATGAGGTAAATATTTTCCAAAAGAGACCTGAATTTCCAGTTGTTGCGGTGAATGGAGTTACCCTTGGATTATGGAATTACACCCCATAGAAGGGGAATGTGGGGGCTGATTCATTGAGAAGGAAGTCACCGAAGGAGGTAGTTCGGGAAATCCTTGATTTCTTGTATTGAAATTGAGGGGTCAGAGGATTTATTCTTGGATTCTAGGGAGGATAGTGGCAAAGGATATCTGATTCATATTATAGTTAAACCTTACATGATGTGGTAGGTGGAGGAGTCTCAATGGGTGGAATCAGATACTGAAATGATGCATGATCGCACATCCCATGGTAACACACTAGAGGGATGGTTAGAGGATAGTCAGAATTTGATGTTGTTGTATTTTTGACACTCAATTCCATCAAAGAGTCTAAAAAATGACAATGGGAAACCCATTAAAAGGAATAAGGGATAACACATGAAGAAAATAATGATTTTAAAAAGCATGTAATTTGGGTAGCCTTAGTCAGACCAAAAGCGTGTTGGCAGGTAGCCTACTACACCATCCCCCCAAATGTCAGGCAGCCTGCATGCGTGCCCAAACTCCTATCACCCAGGGTACAATATTTTTATATAAACATACCCTTGGGGCCTCATTTGTACGGACGAATATCCCTGAATCCCAATTGCAGCTCAGGATTCCCTTGTACTTCACCACAATCATTTGAAACATTAAAGGTAGTTCTTCAACACCTTGGGTAGAGGATTTAAGGTAGGATCATTAGAATCAAGTCGTTTTAGTGTTTTAAAACCATTACAATTGCATGCCAAAAGCACCCAACCTACCCAAATCATAAATACATGTGCACCACCTATTCATTTAATTCAAACATGAGCGCCCTATATATAGGATCACTTGTTAATACTCGTGAAGGCATGAGAAAGGTCTCTCCCAAGTATTACCATACAGTTTTTACATCCCTTAAGTGAACATCAGGTCACCCAAGCCTACTTTTTCACCCATACTTGCACTCCCTTCTCAACATGGTCACCCCCTCTTTAATTCACTGACTCTATTCAATATACAAGACAAAAAACCTTTAAAAAAGTCGTTCAGGCATGACTTCTTCGTCTATGGGTCCCTTTTCTAAAATGGATTTTATTGTGACCTCCAGATAAACCTCCTGACTTATCAATCCTTTTGGAAAGGCACATCATAGTGTCTCATATTTTGGATTATATTTCCATAGTCATAGGATTCCCACATATTTTTTACAATGGTGTTAAGGTTCATGGAATGTCTGTGGGTTTTTATATACATAGTGACTTGGACCTTTCTCCCCTAAAACAGTTGGGAAGTTCCTGGTTTGGAGGAGGGTTGGGTTCTGGCCTCTCCCTTCTCGAAGAGATGTCCCAGAACATTATGTCTCTAGTTGATAAGGAATGATTCAAACTTGATTTTCCACACAATCATAGGAGATGTCTCCCTCTCCTACCAGTATCAATTTTTGGGAATCCATCCTGGTGTAAGCCCCTAACCTTTATCCCTTCCTCATTTCATTGTACCCTTGTCCATTGCAATGTGAACTGAGGTAAGGCTTGTCACTTCTACCTCCTCATGGGTCGCCTCGACCTCGTCCACCCTCGCCGCCATAGGTGCTCCCTCTTCCACCAGTGGAGGGGGAAAATTGGTTGTGTGATTATTGAATCTTTCGCATCCTCTTGTTTCTCACACCAATAATGACTCATGTGGGCTTAGAGATTCGTGATGATTAAAACATGATAAAAAAACTAATAATTTAATGAACTAAAAGAACTCTGATTCCCACCATAATCAGTATATGTAGGAGGCCTTCTCAGGGATCGAGATACCTGGATGTCCTCATCTATAATCAAGCCCTAATTCTCCTAATTTGCGCATTCTACAATGGAATAAGACCCAAATTAAATCCTCAAATCACCCAGGAATATTTTTTAGGAAGTAATCCCCAACTGATTTCACTCAATGTACTATACTATCTTATGATACTTAATGAACTACATGGTCTTTGATTCCCATCTATACGGGATATGTAGGAACCCTCCTTGATGTTCAAAATGAATTCCTTAAATCAACGTTGTTCTCCATGGTTCATATTCTCAACAGTGTATGATCATACTTTGAAACACATATCCTTTCCATGTTCCTTGGGCTACCTCAGTAAAAGTCCAACACTATGTTTTCACTAAGCACCGCCCGATCAGATGTCCATACCACATGACATTAATTTTTATGTCTAGGTTCAAATAACATATCCTTAAACGATATGATTTATCTCATTTAGTGGAACCAAACTACGGGGGTTCTAATTCATTTTTCAAGGATACATAGGTAGCCCATTTAATGGGCATGATCCCATGATCAAACAAAACAGTTATCTCCTTGGATGAAAATAAATTCTATAGTTCCCCACTAGGTGGTATAAAATAAATTATCATCGTAATGATGATTAAAATAATCTCTATGTATTATATGAGAGGATACAACTGATGTAGAACTTCGAATACATACGAATATCTCTATTAATGAAGATACTAGGATACATACATATGATTTTGAAACATTTCACATGCTAAATAAGTGATGGAAAATTACAAGGGATACTAATGATATACTTGTTGAATTAATAAGTATTAGTGAAAATATCTATATTTATAATGAGAGTCCCAGATTATACAGTAATCCCCCCCCAACAGGGTGTGATGAGTATGGCCTCACATCCTCTCGAAAAATGCACATTCTTAAGTATTGTGAAGTTCAAACATAACGAACACCTGCCTTTGGAAAGAAGGTCCCCTTTGGATAATGAATTTTTGGAAGTTTTTAATTCCATAAATAAATCCTATGTAACCTTTGGAAGGAGTGATTCATTAATACATAACACATTTTTCAAGGAACTGTGAAAAAAACGGTGAACCCGGCGTGAATCCTTAACCAAGTTAATAATATTTCCCACCTTTTAGGCCCCAATAAATTGACAATGGAAGGCCAATAAAAGGAATCAAACACTCATGTATCCATATAAAAAGATGTTACATTAATGGGGTTTGTCGTTGTTTCATGTTTTTCTCAGAATTACCATCACTCCATAATGTTATTATTCAAGTCAACATCTATGAACATCCAGGAAACTGCTAAAGTTGGATCCCCATTCATGGGAAGGATGTCCTCACCACCTCAGTGTCATCAATTCTATGTTTCTAATGTGATGTCAAGGGAATATCATCGGCATGGTACAATCCCAACATTGGAGGCTTCTCGACAGGCCCTCGAGGTCAATAACAATCCTTAATCATCTAGCCAATGATGACCAATGATCAAGAAACAGACGGTGCAAACCACTGTCTTTAACCGTTTCAGGCCCATATCCCTAATACACAGCAATCATTCCCTCCCGTATTATAGGGAGTTGAATCAAGGGGCTAATCAATGCCTCAATTCCAGAATGAATGAGTCTTTCCTGAGGACTCCCACCAGCAATCTCTACCCTCAGAATTGCACAGTAGTGATCCCCCAACAAGATGGGGGTGTTGCCTCTGGACATTTGACCCTGGACTCTCAGAACTGGGCATGCAAGACGAACCTGCACGGACAACATCCGATCAACAGTGAGTTGGTTCTTATCTATACCAATTCTGGAAAAACCCATCAATCTAATTTGATGTCAACTAAAGAAGAGGCACATATACCAGTCCGTCCTAATTTATCTATACAGTAGACTTTTCTGGAAGAAACCCACCAATCCTACTAGATAATTATAGTTGAGTACCATGAACAGGTACATACACCTACTAACTAGATATCAACTAGTTAGCATGATCCCCTGACAGAATTTAAACATGACCACCAATATAATGTGGTGGAAACATTCCAGTATTAGAGGAAGTCTATCAAAAATACATGATGGGAAATAGCTAGTTGGAACATAGACCTACCAATTCTCATCATTTCTACCAACAGTCTCATTTGGTAGCATCCAGAGAAGTCAGTTGGAAAGCTCCGATGACAAATTTGTGATAGACCCAACTTTATTCCCCTTACATGACTATTGTCAATACCCATTGAATGGAAAAGGAAGACATGAGCATGCACATACTCTTAACCTAGATACGTAATAGACGTATATTCCCGTTCTGGCTGCAGAAGTCACCTAACACATCATACATATGGTTAAATGGAAAACCCAAATCCCTGACCATATACTGGAAGCATGAAAGGATATAATAACAACCACATCAACAGTACTGGGGAAACATACACATAAATATATTCATACACATGGGTTGACACATTGTCATTCCATCCTAGAATAGATAAAAACCATTATTCCAGTCCAAGAGGGTCATGTGGCATACTCCCCCATATCATACATACAAAAAGATCGGGAACATAAACACATTCCAATTAAAGGTAATCGATCTTTTTCGGTAACTAATCCATGGAAGGAACATGAACCTTCCCATGATAACCACATTTCATAGAAGGTGTCCCCAAATATGCATAAGCGAATATCTATGGAGAATTCTCACCATGGACTTTTGGAAAATCAAGAGTAAAGCTTCAATTTGGCTCCTCTTAATGCTGGAGTTCTTGAAGCTCTCAGACATTAATCTGTTGTAGCTCAAGAACCTATATTATCATAAAATATTTAAGGGAGTGGTAGAAGTATGTCTGAATTTCCCCATCATACACATCATCAGGAAGGATTGATTCATGAAAATTTGGTCAATCCAGAGTTCCTATCTCTGAATGAGAGCCACGGAAACCCTCCATGTGGCCTGAAGACCATGGAGCATGAAGATTTATCCCTTGTTGTATTCCACCATGGTGATCCTCCCCATGGTATAATTCTCCCTCAAAGACCACTCCATAGTAGTATTTCTCATTGTTGCAAAATTTCAATAATTGACATTGTAGCGACGAGAATGACCTCCTATATTGAGGCACTTTCAAACCCAAGTCCAGTCATATCTGATTCCTCGTTATTGAAAAGTGAAACACTTCCTCTACCAAAAGTCATTGTAAGGGAATGATCATTCTCCAAACCTCCCCTGGGTTATTTTTCATCTAATATAGAGCAGCCACTTTGTTCAGGAAATGTGGAAAAACCACTAGTGAAAGACGATAAAGATGTGTTAAACATGTGGAAACAACTAGCTAATGGAGAAGTACCAGTCATGTTATGGACTTTCCAAATTCTCTATATAACATTCCAGAATTGATTGAAAAAGATTGTATTGTGTATATTTGTCTCAATCTAGAGAAGACTCTTCTTTATTTAAAAACATATGTATTAATAAATGATGAATATCAAAATCATCTTATGTTTACAAAAGGGTTTCAACGCCAAATTGACTTAGTGTCTCTCTCATTTTCCCAATAACCAAAAGATGAAAAACAGTAGATAATACTTCAATGTTCATGAATCAATTCTCTAAAGAGGGTGAACTAGTTAATTTCTGATTCCCTGTCTAGAGATCGTATTAGAGAATGGGGTGCACATGGAGAAATTCATTTCACTACACTTCAAAATTTGAAAAGTCTTCCAATAATGGTCCCATGCAATTTTATTGTCCACGGTCGGCCACAATCAATATGTTTTGTATGTAATCGAATTTATAGTCAAGTACATGCCTTAATTAGCTCTCATAAGAGTCAGCCAAAAGAATAGAATTTTTTGAGTTACTTTTACATCAAGAATCTGAGAAACTATAGCAGGCATACCTATTAAAGGATGTCAGCATTCGAAGACTGAAAATTTAGGAAATAGAAAAGTAGTATTCCGAGACAGGTGATATGAGTGGCAGTCGGATAATGCACCAATCTAATTTTTAACCAATGTTTTCAAAATCCACAGATCAGTTGTATTAATTCCGGCCATATATGTTAAAGAATCACGCCATCATGAAATCCTGGGGGCTAATATAATTCATCATAAAATTTAGTAAACAATGTTCAATGATTTGAAGAAGAAGAAGAAGAATAGGAACAACCCCAGCCAGCAGGGCTAGGGGATTTTTCACATATGTAATCCCCTCCCCTTTGAAAGTCAGTTTTCTACTGATATGGGATTAATATACATGGAGTGCTTATTACAACTCTAACCAATTATATATTTTTAATTAAATAAATTGTGTAGTTGTATATATCATTCTCATTGGAAGACATAAAACAGCACAACACAATGTGATTGCTGCCAAAAAAAAACAGTATATCCCCCATGTTCTCAATGCAATACATAAAACTGTATAGTATAATGTCCTAGTTTGAAGCTAGTAAATTGCATAACTACCATAATAGTCCATGTTGCATGATGTTAAAAAGTATAGTATCTTCTTCCTTGTTGAATGACGTTAAACTACATGAAATCATTTTCCCTCGTTGCATGACATTAAGCTGTACGACTAATTTTTTTCCTATTCGACGTTAGAAGCATCCATAAGAAAACACCATTGACATCATCGCAAATCCTTAGTAGCAATTGATTTCCTCTCTTTCCACTGTCTGATTCAAATATGCATAGAGATCTTATTTTTTGAACTATGTATGGCATGATTCTCATTTTCAATGAGATATATAGAGACGCATAAATCTACAATTTTGCTCCCAACCTCAATCACACAATCTTATTATTTTCTTTTCACCTATTGTATATGAATAAGATCATTAGGGAGTGTTTCTTTAAGATATATGATTTGGTCCTTCACCATTTTATGTCTTAAGATTTACAATTCTCTTAGAACGTGTCAAAATATTTCCATTCTTTATGTAAAACTCGATTGGTGTGAGGAGTGATTGTTTAAAGAACCACAAATGGCTTGATTATCATCTATTTGAGATACATAGAGAATCCTAGATCTCCAATATTGTGACCAGACGTGATAAAAAAACCATTTATTATTTGTATAAGAATCAAACCAACATAGGTAATGTTTAAAGAACTATGTACGGATTGATTCTTTCCCTCATCATGACATGTAGTGACACATGGGTTGTATCCCATAGTCCAGCGACGGCAAGTATTTCTTTTCACATCGGTTCATATTTGACCCTACCGCATGACATTAAACTGAATGAAAATCTAACAGCCATATACATCACTTGGGCCACCTTTGTGTTATAAAATAATCCCTTATTGCTCAATGTTTCTCATGCTGAGCATAGCTCACGTGGGATTAGGAATTGGGTAAAAGACTTATTTATATAAATATGGTGTCATAAATTCATATAGGTTTATTAATGTACTCACTACATGCCTTAAAACTAAAATGTATTCTGACCTCATTGGTTGACATAAATCATAACAGAATAATGTCCTTGTTGCATGACTTTAAATGGCACATCACAATGTTAATTCAAAAAGAAACAAATAATGTCCCCATTTTACATACGAATCAGATCTATGTAAGGGATTCCAAATTCATGGTCAATACCAATTCAAATATTCCTCGTATACAGTGAGCAATACCTCCTTCAATTTTCCACACTCCTAATTGTGAATATTTTAAGATCTTTATAATCATTCTTATAGTTTCTGGTGATAGAGCTTCTAATACCTGCTATTTTTTTTCCCTGGATATACAGCACATTCCCACAGGTGGCCTTCCATATGTTGCCTACATAACAAGCATGTCAGTCAAAATATGCCTTTATTTGGCTATGCATCATATTCCATAGTGTGCCCTTCATAATAAAACCCTCATAACAGGTTTTCCTAATGATGGTAATTTCCTTCTTAGTTATAGTGTCTTTGTTCCTTTCAAACATTTATGAAAATATTAAAGATTCTGTATTGTAAAATAGTCATTCAGATAGATTTGTCCCATTATATTTCTCTCGATATGAAATTCTTCAAGACATTGTTTACACATTTCCCTCTCTATGTGTTCAAAGAAATATGAAACAACCTTGGAATCACATGGGCACATATCATATACTGTTTCCATTTTCTGGTCCTAGTTGTATAACCTAAAACTACAGACCCCACGCATAATACATTAGGTTCATCCCTTAATAGATGTATTATTCCTCCGATTCTTTGGAAATCGTGGTTGGAAATACCCTTTAAATATTCAAATACCTTTCTCCATAAATCATACTTTTTTGCTTCAGAAAATCGGAATCTCTATAAACTTTTTCAGCTTTTATCATAAGATTGTCAGCTTTTGGATATCTCTTTTTCCAGACTATGCAGTGTGTGGACTATGGTATCCTTGCATAAGATACCTACATAACAGGTCTGTGAGGAAAAATATTCCCCTATATAGCTATGCAACATATGCCCCAATTGGCCCTTCATAATACAACCCCCATAACGGGTCTTTTAAATAATGGTAACTTCGTTTTTAAAAAAAGACTTCCTATAATGATTTTATCCCTTTTCCCATATCATCTTTGGATTCAAGAATTCTAAAATCACTTTTTACAATATTTCATTGCATAAATTGATATGGTAGTATATTTATAAGAAAACTATCAAGAAAATTTCAGAGTCACATTCCATTGGTTCATGAAAAAGACCTTAAAATACAACCCCCATTTCCTCACTTCATGACTTAAAACTACACAGTATATCAGAAATTCCCCTTTCTGGTATGTTTTAACCATTCCTTATAATCCAAATTTTTTTAGAAATGGATTTCATATTCACAACATATGTCTGTATAAACTAGCCCTTTCATTCTTAAAATTCCTTTCCATGGAGAAACCACCTAATGTGGTCTTGATTCAGCCAAAACATATATTCCCATATCTAGAAGTCAAATGTTAAATTTCTAAAGAGGTATTTTTCTTGACTATGCAGTACAAGCCCTTAGGTGGCATTTCATAAGTTCCCTACATAATATGAATATCAGCCAAAGGATTCCACTATTTGGCTCTTTATAATATTACCTAGTTGGACCTGCATAATACAACCCCCATAACAGGTTTTCTAATATAATGGTAACTTCATTCTGGGAGTGTACTCCACTTATGTTGATACAAGTATTAGATTTGGTGACCATAAAAATCATGACTCAAGATTCCCCCTGAAAATATTCAATGAATATTAAATCAATTCATTGCCATAGAGTCATTTTTGGGAACTAATTTCGATATTTATGGTCAAAGCTATTCCACCATAAATACAATCCCTTTATAGTCCAACATGCATGACTCGAAACTTCCCACAAAAAAAGATATGGTACTCATTAGATTGGGAACTCGAAAAGGGAACTCTCAATAAAAGTCGAGTCCTAGCTCAATAAATGGTCTTTTTTGTATGATTTAGTTAATATTTTATAATAATTAGTCAAGAGAAATAATGTTTGTGTTATAGTCTATATAAGCCTAGAAAAATTCAAACTATGCTAACTAGGCCAAATGGCGTAAGTAAAACTAACGAAGTTAGGGAAAATGAAAACAGAAATTTTTAAAGACAAAATACATTTCATTTATAATTTTGTTTTCATAGAGGAGCATCCGCAAATTAGAGTTTCTCTTTTTAAAAAAATTAGAAATTATAGACGGCATTATACTTAATTCTTCATTTGTTTGATAGCATCCTGAGCCCCATCAACTGCCTGTTGAAGATCGTTTATTTTACCAGCCTCACTCTCTAGAGCAAGATGAATTGCTTCTTTAGCATCAGCAATGGATTTTTCACCATCCTTCTCGACTTCTCTTAATGAGATATGAAGCTGGTCAAGTTCCCATGTAATGATATATAACATCTGTTGAAGGCATAGCTACTGAATAGTATTTTCTCTAATTTCTGACTTCAGTACAATAATCATTTCAATATGATTAGCATCAAACTAGGAAAACACTACATGGAAATCTTCAATATTGTTTGACAGTTTGGCTTTTATCAAGTATTGTCGAATCTTTTTCTCTTGCTCCCTCTTCTGAATAATCTCTTCCACCAAAGAATGAATTTCATGGTTTTCAAAACATCCCAACCCTATCGTGATAAACAGAGATGAAATTCGTGGAATTATTGAAGGTAGTTCTTCATGGGACATCTCAGATATTATCTTCCAGATGTATTTCCATGCCTTGAAGCATGCATGACGAAGAGCCTTTTGCAGTTCTGGGTCCAATTCAGAATCACTATCATAAGGAGGGATATATTCTTGGACTAATGAACTTAAATAACTTCCATGTTCTGTTCCTTCCTGAACAATGGAAAAACAACCTTCCAATGATGTTAGGGATGCTACAAAGACATTACCTCCAAATTTATCCATTGAAGTTTATAACCCTATATGGTAAATCCATATGTATGGTTATGGTTAAGTTCAAGTGATAACAAAAGTGAATGAAATCACAATATCAGTATAACTTTCCTAACAGTATGTCAACATCTTGAGGAAAATCCTTCCCAATATTCTCAGTTTCTATAGTTTTTTGATGTCTCTAGATGAGAAGTTCTATATTGAATATACTCTGTATTTTCAGAGTGAATCTTAGGAAGGTCTACTATATAAAAATCCACTCAATCCAATGTCTTAATAATGGTGTAGTTAACGTTAATATCAATACTAACTTCAAGTATCGTTGTGAAGTAAATTTTTTAGATGGAACTATATATTACCACCGACCATGGTTAGAAGGATAATCATAAGAATATTAACCAGACGAATAATGAAAACTCACGTACAGTTGATTCTATACAAAGAACTCCAAAATAATATAAATCATTCGTTATATTAACATGTTATAATTGTTCTTCCAAATACATTCAAAGGATTATCATTTTATTCAGTGATATCTCATATCCAATGTTAGTTTCATCCGTTGCAGCACTTGGCATGTTTGCTTCGCAACCTTCCTCCAGAAAACATTGACCATGAATTGATTCCTCAAAAATGTTTTGAGATCAATGTCATTTGTTTCAAGATTTTATAGTTCATGTGATGAACCTAAAGGTACCATAGAATGGAAGTTATTTGTTTTTACATTTGATACTTTATTAAGTATTGGTGATTTACTAGAAGCCTCCTCTCCTCTGATATAAGGAATTGGAACAGTGCTGGGAAAAGATGTTGGTTATATTGGATTTAATTCCTCTTCTGAAACCACATGATTTTCGGAATATGTGTCTGTTCAGCAGCACCCTCTATGGTTCATTGAATATTATCAGTAGTTTCTTTAAAATAAGAATCATAATAATCCCCTGTAATCCTAATATTTTTATACATTTTTTCGTGAATAAGGACTAAAATTCATGATTATTAGGGAGACATTCGACTACAAAGAAAGAACATAACAATGGATCTCTTTCTTCGGTGCTTTGCTTCTTCACCTTCATAGGAGGTATTTCATCATCATCTCCAAATATAGAAATTAATGATTCCAATACCCACTCTATTTCCTCTTCAATGGCCTGTTCTCATGGAGATATTTCTCTGGATTCATAAGGTGATCTGGTAGCTCTAAGAGTAGTGCCCCTAGGCCTATACTTTGAGGAAGGAACATCAGTTGTCTTTCCATTACCTAACTATATGTTAATATGATATTTCTCCAAAGTAACAATGTTTTGAATAAAATTAAGGATGAAATATTGGTAGAGAATGTGAGAGAAAATAAAATTGCATCCTCATGATCTACAAAGTCCGGCCTCTCTTACTCTAATGAAGGATTAATCCCTTTGGTGTTACCATGGTCTATCATTTCTTTCATCCTCTTTGTGGAAGGAATTGATTAATTAAGGGAATATTTGAGCATTTACAGTTCTTAAGTGTAGGTCCTGACCACATTGGGATTCTTCTTAAAAATAATTTCATAAGAAGTATCCAAATCCCCAACTCCTGGAATATACCGTCCTTCACAGAGGTCCATCCACATGGTATCAGCATCACAGTATATACACTACCATGTTTGAACAACCTCTAGCTGTATATTTTCAGAATGTATGTCAGAGGGTTGTGAAGAGGATCTTGTAACCATTAATTTGAGTTTCAACCCTACTCCCACACTCATGGATGATAGATTAGCAAATGGAACTCTCTTCTCTTCAGAATTATAGAAAACTGATCACCTCGATACTACTTTAGTAGAGATTTTTGTAGTGGATCTCTTAATTCTGGTAGTAGGGTTATATCTGGCAGGAGGTCTCTTCAATGAATTTGGACAATCATCCCCTCCACCATCCAATTCTTGCTAGTCGGCCCATGATGATGAAGAATTATATTTCAAACGTATAGGTTACCTCCTTCTACTTCTCTTCACCCCCACTTGAGGGATGGCATGATTTAATACCCCTTCAAGGTAAGATGCAACCCAGTTTTCGGCATACCAGATAGTCAATCTACTTAATGCATCAACAAAGGGTAAATTAAATACTACCACAGTCTTCTCCGCAGATGTCGATAACCATAGCTTTTGGGAATCCATTTTGTGATAATCAAATCTGACATGCTTTGAAGGGATAAAATATTCTCTTGTAGACATTAAAATTGATGCTAAAATCTCTAAGGAGCATATGCCTCAAATATGATTTCTTCGTCGATTCTGGTGGCCAACATGCCATCTCTACAAGTAAGCATATATGACTTCAATTCCAAACTTCCCATCCCATCATCAATATATAACCCCTTAGTAAGACTCTCATAAGGAATGAAATTGAAATCCTTAGGCATTCTCAATCAAACATTGATGTACTAAGCATTCAATGAAAAGTGTGGAATACCAAAACAATCCTTAACATATGGTTGGAACAAACTTCCAAAAACCTATACTCCACTTTGTACAACATATATTATGAAGGGAGTAGTGATCCATCCCCAAAAAACATCGAATGGTCTCGCTATTAATAATGGAGACATCCCTTTGTAAATGTGTTGAAAACTCCTATGAACCTTGGACAAAATTGGAATGGCTAACCATATCATCCTTCTCTCCGCTAACTTAGTCGCATTAACAATGTTTCCTTGCCTCATTACTCTGTTGGATTCTCAGACAGGAAATAAATACACACTAAGACAAATGTCCAAGAAACCTACCAGACATGTCTCTTCTTGAATTTTTGGGTCGACTTAATATCCCCATTTATCAAATTTTCTTTTATCCACTGTTGGCCAAAAAGTTCCAGGGGTACCTATTTTCTCTTCCCTTGGACAGCTATTTGGATGGTTGTAAGTGGGAGCCTTTTCCTTCTTCTATTTCAAAAATATTTCCATACATTTCTCCTGATGTGTATCCCTCTTGGTGAGAGATTTCATGGGGGTTGTGTTCTTGAGTTTCTTAAATATTTCCATCAGCTCAAAAACAAAATCTGGTGTCTTCTCCGAGTCATTCCATGTCACATTTGGAAGAATAAACTCATCCTACATGTATCCAAGGATTAGATCTCCATAAATATTTTAAATGTCCCACATGCTGATGCATACCTCTACATGTGTTAAATAGATAAAATTCATCTATGGGCTCCGTCGGCATAATAATTTCGTGATGAAATCTTCATTTCCATACACATATATTTGTCCAATCCAGACAGCCACATAAATCACTACGCCATTCAAGTTTTATGTAAATTATTCATAGGCCTTACAAACCCAGTATACCCACATCTACCATGTTTTACACCTCCTCCTGGGTGGATGTCCCAACTTTTCATCCAACACATGTAATGATCTTCCTGAGAAATATGAATGATAAATGAATAATAGTGTGGCTACAACTCGGGTGTGTGTGCCTTCAAATCTAGAGCACATAGGCTATGGTGCATAATATGAGATTTCTCTACTATACCAACATTATAAAATGACCCCCCAACATAAACATTGGCCGACAAAAAATTTGGTAAAATCTTGAAAGATGTAATTTGGGATAGAGTTCATTGGATTTAGAATATTTACACCATTAAATGGCCATAGCTATACAAAGGCATATAGGTGCTTCGGGGAATGATAAATGGATACATCATAATTTTTTTACAATGTATAAAAAGGTGGAGTCGCAAATTTCAATGTAATCATGACCAACTACATTCATCATGTCATCAATCCACTTATTGGCTAGATCATTAGTAGTTCCAATTATTTTGGAAGCCATTTGAACCTGCCAAAGAAAGATAGAAATCGTCTTTTAAAGTATGTTCATTTTTGGGTTCTTTGACAGAAAAATTGGTAAAGGCATCTAGGAATGAAGTATAAAATTGGAACACAAATATAAGTCGACATGCAAGAATGATGCCCCACATTTGTCGCGCAACTAAAAAACATATAGAAGAAGCTTGATGAAATAGAAGCATCTATGTCAATAAAGTCTTTCATGCTAAGATTTGAAACATCAGATGTCTCAAGGTATTTTTGTGGAAGGGAAGTCGTTATATATAGGTGATGCATGTAACCCTACACGCTTTATTCCTACATGATGCAAACTTGCGCGATCAGTTTCTCAATGCACATAACACTTGTTCTGCCCAATACGCTTTTATTTCTCCTTCATTACATTTCCTCAGTATATGATCTTCTTTTCATTTTAGATCCAATACTAAGGGGGGGGGGATTTTTTTGACACTATGTTCCATAAAAGATTCTAAAAAATGACAATGGGAATCATTTTAGAATGAAAAGGGGATAATACATGAGGAAAATCATGATTTTCAAAAGTATGAGTGTTGGGTCACCTTAGAAAGACCAAAAGAGCGTCGGTACAAATCCTACTTGAATTGCCAAAATTTCATGTAGCCTACTTGAGCACCCAAGAAATTTTTTCCTAGGGTCCTATATTTGTTGATAAATAGAACCACGGAGAATTCATTTTTACGGACAAATTTCCCTGAAGCCCAGTTTTTTCACTTGTCGTTCTAGTACTTCAAACTAGACTTATCAAATAACTTATGTAGTTATTAAACACCTTGATAAGAGGATTTAATGGATTTTCATTGGGCTTAAGTCCTTTAAATGTTTGAAACCCATAACACTCGCATCGCTAAAGTGCCCAACCTCCCCAAATCAGAAATACTTGTGCGCCTACTATTCCATTCATAGAAACTTGTGTTTCCTACTTCTGGGATAACCTTTGAATAATCTAGAAGTCTTGAGCAAGGTCTCGCCCAAGTATTACCATACAGTTAGTTCAACATTTTATGTGAACATCATTTCTCCCACGAATACTTGTGCACCCATACTTGTGTGCCCTTCTCTAGTGAGGATGCCATCTTTTATTCACTTACTCACTACAGTCTACAACTCATCAAGCCTTCATCGGATATAATAATGCAAAGGATTCTTCTTCCTTGACTCCCTTGTTTGAAAGGGATTCAGTTGACACCTCCCAAAAAACCACAAGAATTACCAAACCTTTGGGAATGTCACATCATCATGTCCCCTATTTGGGTTAGTATTTCCAAAATCATAGGATTCCCACATTTGTTTCACAATGGGGTTAGAGTTCATGGAATGATTGAGGTTTTATATATCCACAGTCACATAGACCTTTCTCCTAGAAATAGTGTAGATATGTTCCCAGTTTGGAGGAGGGTCGGGTCCTGGCCTCACCCCTATCGAAGAGATGACAAGGAACCTCATGTCTTTGGTAGGGAAGGTTCAATTCACACTTTCATTTCCACACAAGTGTATGAGAAGTCTCCCTCCCCTATTAGGATAAATTTTTTGGCATCTATCCTTTTGAAAGACCATAACCTTCATCCCTTCCTCATTTCATTGGACCCTTTTTCAATTTAATGTGAACAGAGAGAAGGCTTGTCACATCCCCCTCTTCCGGGCTCTCACAGACCTCATCCACCCTCATTTCCATAGGTGCGTCCTCTTTCACTAGCAGAGGAGGAAAAGTGAAAGTGTCATTATTGAATCTTTCACATCCTCTTGTTTCTCACATCGATCATGACTCATGTGGTCTTAGAGATTCATGATTATTAAAACATGTGCACAAACACTGATAATATAATGAACTATGAGAACTCTGATTCCAACTATAATCGGGATACATTGGAAGCCATATCAGGCCCCGAGCTCACTGGATGTCATCTTCATGAATTCAACCATAATTCTTATAATTTGGGAATCATCCTTAAGAGTAATCCCCAAATTAAATCCTCAAATCACCAAGGAGTTTTTTTCAAGATGTAATCCCAAACTCATTTCTCGGAAATGAAAGTACTCTCTTATGAGATATATCGAACTTCATGGGCTTTTATTACCATCTATATGGGATAAATAAGAAGCCTCTTTGAGGTTCCATCCTAATACCTTAAATCAACCCTATTCTCCTTGGGCCATATTCCCTATAGGGTTTGATCCAACTTTGAAACCCATATCCTTTACATGTTCCTTAGCTACTTCAGTATAAGTCCCACACTATGTTTTGACTAAGAACCATCCTCTTAGATGTCCATACCACATGAAATTAAATTTTATAGATAGGTTCATATATTATGACCCTAAAATATATGATGTGTCCCATTAAGTGGCACCGAACTATGAGGGTTATGATTCCATTTACAAGGACATGTAGGTAGTCCATTTTATGGGAGTGATCCAATGATCAAACCCAACATTCATCTCCCAGGATGACAGTAAATTCCAGAGTGCCCCACTGAGTGGATTAACAACAATTATCACCATAGATTTGATTAAAAGAATATATATGTAGTATATGAGAGCAAACCATTGATAGAGAAACTCAAATACATATGGATATTTCTATTAATGATGAACCTTGAATACATAGGGATGAAATTTATACTTTTCACATGCTAAATATGTGATTGAAAATTCAAAGGGATGCTTATGGTATACTTGGTGAATTAATAAGGATTCATGAAAATATCATAAATTTAAATGACAGTTCTAGGGTATACAATAATTCCCCCTAAAAGGGTGTGATGAATCCGAACTCTCATCCTCTCGAACAATGCACATTATTTAATAACATGTAGTTCAAACATAATGAACGTCTGCCTTTAGAATGAAGTCCCCCTTTGGAAAAATAATTATTAGATTTTTTCGGATCCATAAATAAAACCAATAAGAACTGCCTCTAAGAATTGATTCTTAAAACTAGAATACATGTCTGAAGGAACTACAAAACAACCATGAGAAAAAAATTTCCCTGTGGAAATATGTGTGGGACTTCTCCAGGAGTTCTATAGCTCACCCTTGGTTGTACAACCAAGAGTTTCCAAGATTTATTTATGCATGAAGGAATAGTTTGGGTAAATTCGGATAAAGTGGGATGTGGTGGAGTTTGGAGAAAATTTCCTATTGTGTCAGCAGTTGAGGATTGAGCATCATGTTCTCAGCTATCTGTTGCAACTCATAGATATTCACGAGTGGAAGTGGGATGACATCTCAATATATTTTTTCACAGGATTATCTAGGTTTCGTGTACATGCGATTCTCTTTTGGTAGTAAAAGATTGATTGATGAAATCATCAAACTTTGTAACAATTAGGGAGTTGAGAGTAGTGGATTCCTTATCATAGTGGTATGTGGATGAGGTGGTGTGACTTCATAGAGTTACAAGATTCATTGTCTTGGATCTGGATACATGTTTTATTCCACATGTCTATAGGGGATTTCATTATACCTTTTGAACCCAGTTATTCCTGACCACACATTTTCCACACCTCAAACAGATATCCACACATAGCGGACCATCCAGACATTCAAGGATATGTTGCAATCATATGTTATAGACATTGGAGGATCATGGGTATTACACATTCATTTGGTATAGTTTTCCAATAACAATAGCTATCACTCTACCTTTGTCATGGAAAAATTTGAATCTTTGTACGAAAGATCGTGTCGTTCACCTGTATGCTGGATAGAAGTTGGGGAATAATCTCTTCATGGAATAGTGGTAGTGAAGAGCACATTGGATAGGGTTCATCTTGAGAATGAGTGGATGAAGAAGTCCCATGATTGTAAGAAGTCATATGTCAATCATAGGAGGAGTTCCTTGGAGTTCTAGGTTGCAGTTCATGTGTTCTTAAAGGACTCCCCTCAATGTGGACAACAGATGTTTGGTAGAGGAAACAAGATTTCTCCCTTATGAAATAGACCTTTCGAGTTGTTGGGGAAATTTTTAATGGTTTTCTAATAGCTAGTATTTCATCTTTGATGGGAGAGGGTCCATGTTTTCATTCATGTCTCTCAACTCCTTTTGTATCTACGTGATGACTACCACCTCTAAGATTGGGGAGAGTTGGATGTCGAGGACGATGCAACATTAATATAGTGATTGGTAAGAATCAAGGATGTTAAAGAGAAGGTAATTCAGGTGTGGACTATTCTCTTGGTATGTTTGTTATAGATACATGGTGTCCTTGAGGAGAGTATGTGGGATAAAGAATCACAGATGCATTCCAAGTATTAAGAGTCAATCTAAGTTTGTTCTTTTTTTTCTATGTATCATGATTTTGTTGAAATGTATGACCTCACTTACTATTTGAACATTTGTTTCCTTATTCCTTGACATTGTGTGAAGATTCTTGAATATGGGGGAGAGAAGAAACTAATCCAAACTCAAGAAACATTATTGTGGATGTGATTAATCCCATGTGGGGGAGTTACTGTCTCCCAATAATGATAGTATCCTAACATGGGGGAAGGATCTCTCTAATCCATGGGTCTAGATAGTGTGAACATTGGTGCTCATTCGGTTGTTTGGGATAGTGGGGACGTAGTGTTTTCATAGTTTCTCAAGAGATATATGTCATGGAGGTGTCCTTGGATGTAGATTCATTCAATCCAAAAATAAAAATAACACATTTTGGTTTTCTCTTGAGATGTGTATTAATGGGTGATAGTTCGGAGCCCCTTTCTTTTGGGAATGTTTTGAATTCTCTAGGATGAGATTAGTTTGTGATGTATATGATGTAATAACACTGATCTCCATGGGCCCTCCCATTATGAAAATCCAATGTTTATGGTGTTCTGGGAAGCATCAGAGGATCATTTCAAGAGTTTTCTAAATTTTCTAGTTTTCCATTGGCATGTCATTGCATCGGCATGTCAGTGCATCAGAATCCGCGAGTCAAGGGTAGTGGTGTTGGATGGTTAGGGCATTGGTAGGTCATGGAATCATTAGGTCATTGTGTCGATAGGTCATTGCATCGATAGGTTGTTGTGTAGGTGTTTTGGTATCAGTGGGTCACCATTGTAGTTCCTGTCACTATCTTAGCCATTGGTGGATCTGTACCGATGACTCACCTATCGGGGACTCATTTGTAGTTATCCCCGGTTTTTGATTTTCACCCCTCTTATGTCAAACATGATGTAAAGAAGATTTGAAAACATGTTTGGATGTTTTTAGATATATATGGATGATATTAAGTATATCTTTAATGTACTAACATTGCAGGGGAATTGGAATACTCAAATCGTGAGATCTCCACCAGGAATCCACGATTAATGTCTTTGGGAAACTGTTCTTCCTTTAAAATAGTATCTGGCTCTTCAAATATGGGATCTCCACTTTCTTTTGAGTTTTTTATTTACCCTTGGTGCGGCTATAGAACTAATCTCTAAAAAAGATGTGTTCCTCTTTTAGAGACCATCATGGTCAGTTTTCTTGGAGTCTTGTGCTACTCGCGTGAACCCTAGTTATGGGTGCAAGGAGGAACATCAGTACTTTGATCATCCAGTAAGGAATTATTTTGTCCCTATTTATTTTTTGAATCATGAAGGGTGGGTGTAATAATGATTCCTTATGTGGAATGGTAGAATCCTTCTCTTGAAATGAGTATTGAACAAAAACTAAATATGATCAAAATATAACAGGGGTAAAAAAACAACGAGTAGGTAGTGGTGCGAAGTATGATCACCTGTTTTAATATTTATATCTCTATTTCCATACGGATTGATTGTGGATGTATGAATTCTGAAAATCATGGTTGTTGGTGGACCATTCATGCACATTGGTGGTGTCCCGTTTTTTCTTTTAGGATGTTTGATAACCAGCAATAACATGAAAACTGGTTAAACATGCACACCTTGTTAATTTAAATGGATTCCCCAAGATGAAAAAAATTGTATGATCACCCCAATTTATCATGTGAATTGTAGATTGGTGTTTAAAACATATTAATGTATATATATATACACTTATCCAGTGGATTGGTGTGGATGAGTGCTATGTTATGTTGAGTTTTTTTATCTAGTGCGAGTTGTGTGGTGCTGCTGTTTGGAGCACAGTTGTGAGTACAGGGGGGACAATGGAGTTGGTTCTTTGATAAGAGTGTGGTATGTCTATACAGAGGGGATATGGTTTAGTAATACTTGTTGTGGGATTTATGTGTGGGGAAGTATTAGGGCGTGTGTTGGTATCCTATTTTCAGAGACTGATTGATTGTGGAATGGATGGACTTGTTGGAAGCTGAACAACCTCTTTTGGTGTTGTGGACATCGAATAGAATTTTGCAGTGGGGCTTCGATGTGGTTATGAATGTGTATGTAGTGGGACTGAATCTAGGAATTTTTGGGCGTGGGGCTGAAAATTTTGGTCATGAGAGAAGGATTGTGTGGTGTAACATTGATGAATGATATGTTGGTAGTGGTTGAACAAGGTTCTGCATAGGGGAAAAAAATCTACTTTTGATGTTTGTTTTTTATGGTTATGGGTAGTAGTTTACTGGTAGTGCTGGAAATAAAATAAATTGAATCCCTTAAATAAATAAATGGAAGGTTGTTTAATGAAAATGGGTTGGACTTATTAAAGGTTTCGGGGGCAGCGGAAGCTCATGGGTAGATGTTCCCACTTGGATTTTTTTCATTAACAATGATCAATCCAGGATCAATACGACAATAAACGCCAGTCTCCACAGATCGAATCACATAAATTGAAATAAGAGAAGGAAAGTCCTGAAACCACAAATTAGGATCATTACAATTTTATTATAATTAATTTAATCAATTTAAAAGAAATACCTTTTGGGTGTTCCTTCTTCGTTGATGTCATTGATCACGTTCTAATGTGATTTGTCATTGCATCGTAGAAGCCAAGTGTAGACTTCCTCTAGCAGTGATCCAAATGTGTACCTCGTATCTCAAGACTTCACCAAAGGAGTCTCCGGGTGTTAGTGTGGAGAAACTTTTTCTTGCGTTGTCTGGCTTAGATCATCTTGATCCAATGGAAGAGGATCTCTCTCGGTCTTGATAGCGTTCTTGGAGGAAGAGGTTCTTTTGGGCTTGAAATAATTCACCAGAATTGTTGTGCACACTGATTCTCTTGACTTTGGAATAGAGTAGATGTTGTGAGGATATTTATAATTGGGTTTGAGGTTGTAGAGTTATGACAATAAATAAATGCGTTATGCATTTTATTTATTTCATTAACTCTCTTTTGAAAACACCATGTCAAGACATTCATTCCTCGACATTCTCCCACACTGATTATAATAAATATCATTTAATAAAATTACATTTCCTCAAAATCACAAATGGAAAAACAATGCGGCGTGTATTAATAAATACACAGTGTGTACATTCAATGTACATGGCATGTATATCTTGTTTTCATTTATTCATTTCATTTCCAAAATGAAAACTACACGGCATGTACATTTAATAATACACAGCGTGTACTTTTTTTCAAAATAAAACTACACTGCGTGTAATCAATGATACACATCGTGTATTTGTTTTATTTTATTATTCCCCCAACATTAAAACGATTTAGTCTTCCTTGAATAATTATTAAACCACGTACATGAATAATCTTTATTCTACTTGAGATACTTGAATAAACTTAGTGTGTGACCCAATAGACCTCTTTCTCATTGTAATTAGGCGGGATTGCCTAAATCTATGATCACTGACTTGCAACGGGTCAAGGAACCCAAGAGAAATAAGTTGATGCTACATTCACGTATCACCTCATACGAATTCTTACAGTGTAATTTAATCCATTTCTATCAATATCTCATCAAGCAGGTTTCATGGTAGTGTCATAAACCTATATGCTTGATCCATCATTCTTTAACTACCTGAAATAAACTCGTCGTTTACACTATGGCCATGGAATTTCATGTGAATGTTCTATTTCAATCAAAGGGACGAGATATCATCTTTTATAAATGGAAGGGACAAATCCTTCCTCGACTTATCCATTAACGACATATCACTCGTGACACACCCAACGTACCCTACATCCCGCCAACTATCTGCATGACGGTTTTCGTCAGTAAATCTAAGTGCACGAGTCATGACATGAGTTGATGATAATATTCCTGTCTAAGGACCATTACACATGCTCATAGATAGAAATGTTCGATAACACCATGTCATGCGGAATAGCGACTAGTGGGTCTTTTCTCATAATCTCCCATCTTGGAGATTACCATGTGTGAACTCTATGAGAGAGAGTCTTGTCTTCTTATGAGTACTCGCACATGACGGTATGTATCCTATGTGCCCTATCATAGTATTTCATCATACCATAGAACTTTATTTAAGAATATTTTTATAGCATTTCAACGTTCTCATCATAGCGGTGATTTTCCATGACCTTATTAATGCAACAAATATTCCAGGACATTATTGTATTACAGTCATGCAGAACAATGAACATTATACAATAAGTGAACATTCATGTAATCAAAGTACAAAACAGTTGGTTCTTAGGACACCAACCCTTACAAACACTCAGTTGGACTAGAGCCAACATCCTACGACTTTTATTCCGCTAGACCTCACATGATGATCATGTTTCTGCTGAGTCAAGGCTTTAGTCAAGGTTTCCGCCATGTTGTCATCTGTGGAAATACTGCTCACTGCAACATCACCTCTCTGAGAAAAATCCCTCAAGAAATGATACTTTCGAAGTATGTTCTTTGTCCGATGATGTGACCATGGCTATTTTTCAAGTGCCACTACTGCAGTATTATCACAATAGAGTGTGAAATGATCTTTACTGCTCAGTGAAACATCCATCTATTAGACAAAGCTTCGCATCCATACTGCTTATTTAGCTACCTCAGAAGATGCGATATACTCGGAATCCATTGTAGAATCTTCCACCACACTTTTCATTGAGCACTTTAATCTCACTGCACCTCTATTCAAACTGAATATGTATCCAGCCTGCGACTTCATGTCCTCTTGATCAGTCTGGAAACTAGAATCTACATGTCGTATGATGACTAGTTCCTCATCTCCTCCATAAACCAGGAACATATCCTTAGTACGCCTCAGATACTTAAGGATAGTCTTGACTGCCATCCAATGGAGATCCCCTGGATCATCTTTATATTTGCCTACCGCACATAATGCGTAAGCAACATCTTGCCTCGTATATAGCATAGAATACATGACTGACCCAATCGCAGATGCATAAGGGATCCATTCCATTCTCTCTCTTTCCTCATGTGTCTGAGGATACATTTTCATGGGAATATGAATTCCATGTGACACTGGAAATAATCCCCTCTTGGATTGTTCTATACTGATTCTATTTAGTATCTTGTCAATGTATGTACTTTGACTCAGGCCCATCATTCTCTTGGATCTACCATGATGGATCTTGATCCCACAAATATATGTTGCCTCGCCCAAGTTTTTCATGGAGAAGCAATTATGCAACCATGCCTTAACTGAATGTAAGATAGGTACATAGTTTCCAATTAGTAATATGTCATTAACATATACTATTATGAAAATGACTACACTTACACGAAACCTTTTGTAGAGGCAAGGCTCACATTTGTTCTTAACAAAGACAAATTTCGTTATAGCTTCATCAAAACAAATTCTCCATGACCTTGATGCTTTCTTTAATCAATAAATGGATTTATGCAACTTGCATACATTGTTGGCATCCTTTGGATTCACATGCCCTTCAGGTTGTGTCATGAAGACATCTTCCTGGAGGTACCTGTTCCAGAATGCTGTTTTGACATCAATTTTCCAAATTTCATAGTCATGGTAAGCGGCAATGGCCAATAGGATTCTGATGGATTTCATCATCGCAACCCATGAAATTGTTTCATCATAGTCAATTCATTGACGTTGTCTAAAACCTTTTGCAACCAGTCGTGCCTTATAGGTGTTGACTTTCCCCTCTATGTCCAGTATCATCTTGAATACCCATTTTTTACCCATAGGCTTTACATCAACTGGAGGATCTACCAAAATCCAGACTTGCTTTTGGTATATGAAATCCATTTCAGAATTCATGGCTTCTTCCCACTTTGAAATGTTTGTTCCTTCAACTTCTTCCTTGAAGGTAAGAGGATCATCATTGTCAACCAATAATGAGTCACCATCCTTGGTGACAGGAAAACCATATCATTCTGGTTCTCTCCCTCTCTTGTTCTCCTACTCAGTTCTTATGTCTCTAGAACAGATTGTTCTTCCACAGGGATTTGTGGAATCTGTTCTCGTACCAACTCATATATATCTTGAGCCTAGACTTCATTGAATTCTATCTCTCTCCCACGATAACTTTTGGAGATGTGCTCCCTCTCAAGGAATATGGAGTGTCTTTCCAAAACAACCTTTTTGTTTGAGGGGTTGGATAGGTAATATCCTATTTTTTCCTTGGGATATCCTATAAAGATGCACTTTTTTCCTTGGGATGCAGACTTGTTACCTGAAGAGACCTTAACAAATTCTTTGATACCCCACACAAGTAGATTCAATAACATGGATTTGTGTCCACTCCATAACTCATATGGAATACCATTTATCGATTTAGTTGGAACTTGGTTTAGTATGTGTGCTGCTGTTTGTAATGCATATCCCCAAAAGGATACTGGAAGACTCGCATGACTCATCATTGATCTCACCATGTCCCACAGGGTGCAGTTCCTTCTTTCGCTTACACCATTCCACTGTGGCGTGTAATGAGGTTTGAGTAGAGATAGAATCCCATACACCCGTAAGAAATCAATGACGTCCTGATTAAGATATTCTCCTCCTCTGTCTGAGTGGAGTTTCTTAATCTTCATACCATGTTGGTTTTCAACTTCATTCTTGTATTCCTTGAACCGATCAAAAGAATCTGACTTATATATCATTAAGTAGATATATCCATATCTATTAAAATCATTTGTCAATTTTATAAAGTATGAGAACCCACCCCTTCCCTCAACAGGAAATGTACCACACACATCTTTGTGAACTAATTCTAGATGAACTTTAGCACTTTCACCATTCCCATTAAATGGTGCTTTGGACATATTGCCTTGTAGACATGCATGACATACACCAAGTGGTTTTAGTATGAAAGAATCTAAATACCCATCTTGATGTAATTTTTTCAAACGTTTCTCATTGACATGACCTAGTCGGTGATACCAAAGTTGGGTGTGGTATGAGTCATGTGATTTTACTTTGTCATCGATTTCAATTACTTGGTTTGTGTAGTGTAACACATAAAGTCCATTATATAAATCTTCCCTACCAAAACAAATGTTATCTTAATAAAAGTAGCAACATCCACATCCAAACTTGAAGATGAATCCATCAGTATCTAATATGGATACTGAAATAATGTTTTTGGTTACAGAATGCACATAATAACAACACTTTAACACCAAGATCATTCTAGTTGGAAATGTGAGGTGGTAGTCCCCGATAGCTACAATATCAAGTCTGGCTCCGTTGGATACTCGGAGATCTACCTCCCCTCAAATAATGTTCTTGAATAAACATGGTTCCTATACAAGGATACATATGTGAGCACCACAGGTTGTCTCTAATACCCAATTTGTAGAAACAGATAGGTTGCATTTGATGACAAACACACCTGAAGCTTCCCCTTGCTTCCTTGGCTGGGTGCAGTTCTTCTTCCAGTGGACCTTCTTTCCACCTGCGAAACAAACAACATCAGGTTCCCTTGCCTCCCCTTTGATATTCCTTTTCATGGAAGGACTTGAATATGATTTGGGCTTAAATCTCTCATTCTTACCTTTCCTTTTATTCACCATGAGGATAGAAGGTTTTTCATGCTTCATGTCATTATCCACTTAGTGAATAAGGATAAGAAGATCAGACAGTGATTTCTCAATGTTGTTCATGTTGATGTTCACAACAATGTTTGAGAAGATCTGGGGGAGTGATGCTAGAATGAGATCAGTACCCAGTTATTTGGGGATTTTAAACCCTATAACTTTCAAGCGCTCAATGTAGCCAATGATCTTCACTACATGAGGCCCGACTAGGGCACCCTCTTTAAGCATTATCTGAAATAGAGCCTTGGAGATCTCAAACCATTCTTATCTTGATCTCTCTTAGTATAAACCACAGAGGTGCTCGAGCATGTTGTAGGCATCCATGTCTTCATGAGACATCTTGAGCTCACTATACATAGATGACAACATAAAAAATTTAACGTTGAGTGCATCGCTCAAATGTTGATCATAGACAAGGAAATCTTCATCACTCTCCCCTTAGGCAGGAAGATCAGGAAGTGAGGACTCCGGCACATAAAACTTTCATTCATGGTGTAGGATAACCCGAAGGTTCCTAAACCATTCCTAAAAGATACTTCCGATGAGGATATTGTCTTAACCAGAATTGATCGCAGAGAAAATGTGGTTGATGAGTTTGTAATTTTGATTCAACAAATTAAAAGAGCAGATTTATCAGTTCTTTCTTGATTACATTTTATGAAAAATAATAAATGAATTTATTAATTCTTGTACTATTTTATCATGTCCCAATGGCGCTCACCATTGAACTGGGAATGTCCAGTTGCTTTGACATTCTAGTGGAAAGAATTCATATTACCCTTCGCATAACCCCAACAATGGTTGGTCAAGCTATTTGAAGGTATTTAGGTAGGCAGGTTTATGCCAACTGTGGGCTTACAATTCCTTGATCTATTGAGTGGACTCCCCAATCTTGAAATCCTGACTTCGATTTCCTCAACTCTTGCCTCCAATATTAGATCAAGTCTATAAATGGCTAATCCTCTTAATATAATATGGTTAAGTCAACCACAAACCTTTCATAAAGGATTCCTTTATAAAAGTATGTTTCCCAACAAGGGTTGTTCAAACACATAGTTCTATTGATTTTTTACCTTAATCAAGTAATGGAAGGCTTTGTCTGACTTAATATGGTATTTGAGGGATTTTATTTTTTATTTTTAGTTTTGAGTTATCACATGCTCATTAATATTATGTGATGCCTATTTAAGTGATTAAACATTATCTGATAATGTTTACGCATAGTCTGGTTTTTTATTCCATCTTTTCATGCTTGTTTATTAATTATGTGATCACGACAACACATACATAATAAATATACCATAAAATCAGATAGAATTATAATATGATGGCAGGATCATGAGCTTTTATTGGTCAGTTTATCTAGTGGTTTTGATAAGATAACCATGACCAAGGGAAAACACATTGAACCAGATGGTTCGTGTTTTGCAGCTCCCACCTATCCACCTTTGTATCTTCTTGGGTTGGATTTTCCTCAGATTCAGATTTTGAAACCTCTCCAATGGCTTGTGAGATCCTCCATTACATGGGGTTTACATTAAATAAACCATTGGGATGCATGCCCTGCATTTTATTAGAAGAAGGCTCACAGGACAACAACTTTAACTTAAACAAATGTAAATGAAACCGTACCCACATACAAGGGGTATTTGGTCTAGCTCATGATCATCCATATCATGCAACGACATTTATGCATATTTAGAATTCAAATTCTTTTAATCATTCTTTCATTTAATATAAGTCGCGCTCTAATTCATTTAATTATGATATTATAATTCATCAATTATTTATCGTAAATTTCAATCTGAATTTCCTTGAGATTTTTTTCATCCATATTCCTTGTACGGGACTTTTTACTTTTGGAGGAATCCTGGTGAAATTTTATGAATGTAAACAGCGTTTAGTTTATATTTACATGGCGTGTATTTATTTTCACCCTTTATCCAAAGTACACGCCAGGGGCATTGGTGTGTTTTCTGTTCTTTGGAAATTTTTGAGTACACCGCGTGTAGATAAATCATACATGGCGCGTACATCCTTGTTACGCGGAAAACAGCTCGGTGATCCCGTGTATGTGGTATGCGGCTTCTCCTTTGTACACGTTTCACATGGGCTGGATCGAACTACACAGCGTGTTGCTCCAACATACATTCTGTGTATTCCTGTTTTCCACGCGCCATTTATTTCTAGTAAAAATGGGGTAATAAATAAATAGGAATACTCAATTCACTCGACATGGTTCAGTGGACCAGTGCCGGTTCATTGAACCTAAGTGCACAACATGTAGTTTTCATTATATGTCATGTTTTCCCATGTCATACAGAAAGAAAGAACGGCTCCTCCAGATGAGTTCCTCGTTTTTATTTTAATCAACAAATTAAAAATAAGTCTATTTTGTGATATGAATCGAGAAATGAATTAGGAAGAACATATCCCATTTATTCATATTATAGAACAATTTATTTCAAATTGAATCTAATATAAATGTGTAAATTATCAACGAAAATTAAATAACTATTATTGATGTTGTAACCTCCATATGATACCATTTGAAGGTTCTGGGCACAGCAGAATCATGTGGGTGGATGTGCCCTCTTGGATTTTCGTCATTAATATTGATCAATCCGGGATCAATACGACGATAAATGCCAGTCTCCATGGATCAAATCGCTGAAATGGAAAAAGAAAAGGAAAGTCTCGGAAACACAAACTCGGATCGTTATAGTTTGATTATAATTAATTTAATCAATTGAAATGAAATAACTTTTTGGTGTTCTTTCTTCGTTGATTTTCTGGATCAAGTTCTGATATGATTCGTCATTGCATCACAGTAGATAGGTGTAGACTTCCACTAGTGGTGATCCAAATGTGTACCTCATATCTCAGGATGTCGCCAAAGGATTCTCCGGGTTCTATCGTGGAGAAACCATTGCATTCATTGTCCTCCTTAGATCAACTTGATCCGATGGAAGAGGTTCTCTCTCGGTCATGAGAGAGTTCGTGGAGGAAGAGGTTCTTTCAGCCTTGAAATAATTCTCCATAATTGTTGTTCACAATGATTATCTTGTCTTTGGAAAATATTTTGGGTTGTAAGGATATTTATAATTGGATTTGAGGTTGTTGAGTTATGACAATATAAAACGTGTTATGTATTTTATTTATTTCAGTATCTCCCTTTTGAAATCCCCTTGTAAAGTAATTAATTCATTGACATTCGACCACACTAATAATAATAAAAATCATTTAATAAAACAATATTTCCTCAAAATCTCGACTGGAAAAACTAAACGACGTGTATTAATAAATTCAAGGCGTGTGCTTGTTTTTTATTGAAAACTACACGGCGTGTATATCTTGTTTTAATTTATTCATTTACTTTCCAAAATGAAAAATACATGACATGTATATCTAATAATACACGACGTGTACTTGTTTTCAAAATAAAACTACAATGCATGTAATCAATGATACACAGCGTGTACTTGTTTTATTTTATTATACCTCCAAAATTAAAACTATTTAGGCTTCCTTGAAAGATTATTAAACCATGTATGGGAATAATCTTTATTCTACTTGAGATACTTGAATACTCTTAGTGTGTGACCCTCTAGGCCTCTTTCTCTTTTACATTTGGCGGGTTTGCCTAAAGTCCAAGATTACTATCTAGAAACAGGACAAGGAACCCAAGTGAATGAAGTTGACGCCGCATTAATGTATCACCTCATAAAAACGCTTAATGTGTAACTTAATCACTTTGTCTCAATATCTCATCCAGCTGGTTTCATGGTAGTTTCATAAACCTATATGCTTGATCCATCATTCTTTGACTACATGAAATAAACTTGTTGTTTACACCATGGACATGGAATTTCATGTGAAAGTAATGTTTCAATCAAAGGGACGAGATATCAACATTCATAACTAGAAGGGACAAATCCTTCCTCGACTTATCCATTCACAACATGTCACTCGTGACGCACCCAACGTACCCTATTTCCCACCAACTGTCTACATGATGATTTTCGTCAGTAAATATAGTTGCACGAGTCATGACATGAGTCAATGATAATCTTCCAGTATAAGGACAATTTCACACGCTCGTAGATAGAAATTCTCGATGACACCAAGACATGTAGAATTTCTATTGGCAGGTCTGTTCTCATAATCTTCATTCTTGGAGATTACCAAGTGCGAACTCCATAAGAGAGAGTCTCGTCTTCTTATGAGTGCGTGCACATGATTTTCTGTATACTATGTGTCATATCATAGTATGTCATCCAACCGTAGAACTTCATTTATTAATATTGTTTTAGAATTTAAATGTTTTCATCATAGCGGGGATCTTCTATGAATTTTTTAATGTAACAAATATTCCAGGACATTATTGTATTACAATCATGCAAAACAATGAACAATATACAATAAGTGAACATTCAGGTAATAAAAGAACAAAACAGTTGGTTTTCAGGACCCCAAACCTTACACTTATGATTGGAAGTGGTTGTTGTGTGGTTATTCATATAGAGGTAGCAAAAAAAGTGGTACTAGTTGGATCTTTTGTTTGGTTGTTTGAAACCTGTAATTTGGGATGATTTTTTTCATACATATATATATATGTTAGTTATTGGTGATTTCTAAATGAACCCACCCCCACCCTTGTTGAGAACTGTGTGCGGGAAACATATATATCATAGGGAGGGTTTCTTTTCCAACATCCTAGTTGGAGGATGAATGGTCGGTTATTGACTTTCTTCCTCACAACCTCTTATGCGTTCTAACAACTCGAGCATATCTAGGAAGGATGTAATGGCTTTAGGCATACCCTATCTCAAGATCCTCCGAGAAAGGTTTTTTTGTGAGTGTCCTATGTGTTTTAAGGCCATGATTGTTTTCCCAAGTGTCTTTAGGAAGAGGCCCAAGTGTCTTTGGGTGAGATTCGTGGTTATTGTGGCCAAGGTTTATGTGGGTGCGATTGAATGTGGTTTGACGCCCATGTGTGTGATGGTGGGTTTTAGTTGTGGTACTACAAATTGGAAGAGAGGTAGAATCATGATGTTATCCATTAAAGATGACCAGTTAACTAGTGGGAAAGTCTTTTAGGGTACCAAAATATTGATGTGCTTATACTGCTACTTTACATGACTTGGTTTATTTAGTGAGTGTGTCATGGTGAGGCTGGGCTGGTTAATATTTGTTGGTAGGATCATTGAGGATGTACTATTTTCTCACCGGTACATTACAATTTTCCATCCCTTGTTCATGGGTGGATTTAGTTTTTTTTATACTGTATACTTTTCTACTCACTCAATGTATATGAAACAATTTTTAGGTTTCCCAGAGGACTTTGAGGACTGTGATGGACTTTACTAGATCTGGCGTCAGAATTATTTGTTGTCGTCTCTTAGTATGCTTTTATTTTGGTACATGTTTTGGTACTTTTGTAATACTTTTTTTCAGCTTTAATTTTTAATATTCTTGTAGGAAATATATTTAGGATTTACTTTTAGTTTAAATATTTTGAGTTTGATGGGATTTACCATCTTATCCCTTTATCTTATTCTATAAAAGGGTGTAATTACATCCATATTGTGTGAGATTCTATACTCCTTATGATAGTCGTTGCTTCAGGTCCTATTAATGGTGGGACTTAGGGTCATTGTCTATCATTCATCACGAGGAAGGAAGGGTGTGTCAGTTTTATGTACCTTCCCTTATATTGAAGAAGGCATGCCATGACATATATGAATATATTACATTCATAGAAATGATGAAATTTCTATTCTATGAACACATTATGGAGGAAATGGAGTGGAATAAGTCCTTTACTGAATGGAACATTCGTAGTCTACATGGGTCCAACAATTTGATGTTAGTCGTGAATGTTTTGGAGTTTCATATTGAATATTTTTATACTATTTTTTCATATCATTTCTTCACACACACAAAAATTAATATTATTTTTCCCTAAAATTTTAGAATTATCTAATTTTTGAGTCTCCCTAATAGAACCATACAAGACCCAATTTAGACAACTCATATGTTACACTTTTATATGTGACTTGTTGGTGTTGAAACATAAGAAATAGAGGATCTCAAATACTCATCAAGTGGAATTGATCCCAAATATTTATCAAGGTTTAAATCAAAATAATATGTTAAATCATGATAAATACATAAATATCACATTAAAATATCATGAAAAAATATTATTAATTCAAAAATCATGATAAAAGCACATGCATTATAAATTGAACAAACACATAACATGGAAATAGAGTGTATAATAACGAGAAAATATTAATGAGACAAGTAGAATTATAAAAGGGATATTACTTATAAATATTGAATAATTATAAACATATGGAACCATAACATTGGGAATCCTGCAAACTCTATTAGTTCTATGTCCTATTTGGTGAACCTAGCTACACTGCATTGGATTCACACTCAATATTGTGAATCAAAAAAATATATATTGGGTTAAACCTAAATATTTTGAACCTAGATAATATTAATTTGTTTCATACTCTATATTTTCATCCTAGAAATTGTGTATTGGGATCACAGTTGATCATGTGGACCAAAATAGCCAAAATCCTGTTCACACTCTATGTCATTATATCATGAGATATTGGACCTTAAAAAATTTCTTGGAGGACGACATAGGTACCCACTGGTAAATCATCTATACCAATGTGTGCCACATTAACTAAATAATTAATTATATCATAAATAACCCATGTAATGAAAATGGGTTTTGTTCATCACATCATAAGGAAAACATGGAAAAGAAAATTGGATCCACGAAACATCCGGATGGTATCATTAAATTTACTCCAAGAACATATACGGTTGATACAAAAAAATTAACAACCAAAAGGATTATTTTATAAGAATGTTTAGTGGTTAAATTTTTATTGGAATTCCATTTGAATAATTCCTTTATAGATAAATATGAAATAGTAGGTTACTAATAAAAGAGTTTTTAGAGAAAAAATTAATATATGGTGTAAAATGTGATATTATGGACACTTGGAAATGACTTGTTAAAAAATATCATTTAATGGAAAGTGATGAAAATTAATTTTAGAAATAAATATAAGGAAATAAATATATATAACTAATCCTTGAAAATGCATAACGGTTTCAAAATATATAAGTGATATTGATTTGAAATTTATTAATTTTTTAAAATGGTTCATCAAAAAAGGATCCTTGAAAAGGTGGTAATCATTTCAAAAAAGAGAATTGAAATAATGGGAACACATTTAAATTTAAAAATAAACTTCAACAATAGTTATTTCGATCGATATATATTTTATCAGAGGGAAATGTGGATTGTAAGATAAAACATTTGTTTTTGAAATTATGGAATCCCATTTTTAAATATTTTTAAATACCATTATTGAAAACCAATAATGTAAAAAGTGTAACAATGAATCTGATTGATAAGTGGTTAAGTGAAACATAAATATATCATGTGATAAAAAATTATTAGACATCATAATATATTGGAGAACATTGGATCAAAAAGAAAATATATACAATAATGGGAAGTTTTTTTAAAATATAAAGGGAATTATTCTATATAAAGTTCTACGTTTTGTGGGGAAGAAATTTATTAAGGAATAATTATTTAATTAAAAGTGTAGTTTTCCTTATATTAAAATAAAAAATAACATCAACTAAAATCATTGGATTGAATAAGACAATATAGGATGAAATAACTTCAAGAGGAAGCATTATAACTCAAAGAAGTGTGATGAGTTAAGAAAAACCCTTACATCTTTGTATCTTTGGAATTAAAGATATTTTAAAGAAAGAACAAGACATGAATATTAAAACCAATTTTATAACAGAAATTTGTTAATATATATTCACACATTCATGAACAAACCATATTAAATATATCATCTTGAATAATAAATAATACACCCCATGAAACTAAATTTAATTAAAAGAACCCATTATATAAAATATGGACTTCCAAATTATTGATTGAATACCTATATAACATAAATAAATATCCAAATAAACCATTTTAGTATAAAAACATTTATAAACTTCATTTAAAAATTTTTCTACATCTATAATATATAGTTATTAACTATTTTAAATATTGAGTGTCATCAATCTTGATCATTTTAACTAGTTTAATAATATTTGTGGTGTTATAATTTATTCTCCCAAATTTAATAATTAAGATTTCATAAAACTAATATAATTAGTGTTTTGTAGTTATTTTTTATTTTAAAATATCTTTCCATGCAATTTTATGTTATAATCATTAAATAATAAACAACTAATAACATTTTTGATTGATTTTTACTGAACAAATATTTGTATATTAATTAATGATATTAATATTAATAATATCTTTCAAAAAAATAATTATTTTATAATTTATATCATATTTAATCATTAATAAAATTTTCATCTCCATACATGATCTTATTTTATAACATTATTCAAGTAGGTGGTTTGATCGGACCTAACATGACCATAAAATAATTAATTGATGACTATCGTTATGAAAGTTGTTTATTTTGTAATAGTATCATTATAAAATATTCATAGTGATATTATTTAAATATATTTTTAATTTTACATTCATATTTTAATAAATTTAAATTAATAATAAATAATTTATATGAAACATTGGATATGATAATTCATGGAGGAGGTAGTGCTCACAGTGCAAAAATGACATTTTCCCCTTAAAAGGAAAAAGGGAATGATTGTTAATGGTTACTCCCAAAATATAACAACATTAAATAAACTATTAATGATAAAATAATCATTTAATATTTAGAAAATAATTTATTATTCTGAAATATATAAACAAAAAAAAATATGGGAAAAGATAATATTTACGTTGGGAACATTGAGTTTTCCCTAAGAGGACTCCTTGGAAGTGGTTGAGCTAGAAAAAATCCTTTTATTGACAATATTAAGGATGTGAAATAGGATTATATTGCAATTAAATATGGATTACTTTTAACATTAACCAAATTTTTGATAGTGGAAATGAAGGGGTAGTGGGGGTCCCCTTTTATAATTATTTATATTGACATTTTTATAAATATTTGAACATAGGATAAAGAGAGAAAATGTTTAACATATCAAGAATAATAAAAATGGAATATAATGCAATGGATATTTTTTTTCAAAAGAACATCAACTAATAAATTATAAAAAATTTTCAGACATGTTATTCCTTATAATCCTTTGGTTAACACCTTTTACCTTCTATTGCATTTTGCTATGATATCTAATTTTTACCGATAGAATTCATATTTATTCATAAAACTGATGTTGAAATTATCACATAATTTGGTACAAATGATTCTAAATATTAAATCTATTTTATCCAATTAAATTTTTATGTGTATGAAATATTAATTCTAACGTAAGCGTATGAAACTTGTAAAAAACAATTTCTGAAAAAAATCCTTAATCATAAAATGTATGTATAGGATAAAATAAGAAACATTTTTTATTTTCATGATATAAATTAGATTACTATGAATTAAATAAAATATTTGTTTCATTAAAATTAATACAGAATATTTTTTATAAAAATAATTTATTCAATTAAATGAATAAAGAAAAACATTTTATTTTGAAGGAAAAAATATTACTCAAGTTAACACAACCTCAAAACCCGATTTTTTGAATTCATTATAAAATTTTCGAAATGAATTTTTGTAATAAAAAAATACATATATAACAGAAAAATATTTAAATATTTTTATTTGAAGCTCAACTATTTATATAGTCATGAATTATATAATTTTACTAAAAAGATAATACTCTTTATTTTTCTCTTAAAAATAAAATTACTTCAGAAATATTAAAAACATTAATTCTTGGATATTTATAAACATTGAATACCAAAATAAATACTATATTTTAAGAAATCATGTTTTAAAATTTAAAAATTCATTCATTAAATCAAAATAAAATATATAAAGAAAACAACTTTAATTGAAAAATCCAATTTCAAAACAATAATGTGTTTTTTATTTATATTTTTCTGTGTTCTTATAATTGAATGTGATATTTCCTTTTAATACAGGTTTAATAATTATTAAATTTTGATAATAATAAATATGTAGTTTCAAATTTTATTTCAGTGTTGCATGTGGATCAAGATATCAGAAATTTGGTAAATTTAGATAAAAAAATTCCAAAGTCTTGGGGGGTTACACCTGCCCCCCCCCCTAATAAATTAATCTCTTAAAATAATAATTATAAATTACTATTAAGAAAAAATAATGATTTTTAAGAAATATAAATGAATCATGAGATTATTTATGGAGTGATTTTTTCAAACATAGAAAATATATCTTTTTCCCCAAAATATGGAAATTATAAAATTTAGTTATTTCAATCACTTGAGATGAAAATTCCCCATGATTTGGTGTCAAAAATCTTATAATATAATTAGTTTCCCTATATATCTAATATTCATTATTTCAATAATAGATGACTATAGATTCCTTTGAAATTTATAATGTTATTTCTTAATTTTTTGATTATTATATATTATATATAGATATAACAATTAAATTTACAAAATAAAATTGAATTATTATAAGGTATGGATAATAAGTTTTTAATGAGGAATAATATATAGTCCTTGACATAGGATGCAATAAAAAGATAATTTGTTTTCATTAAAATATCAAATCATTTGGGTGTTTATTTTATGTTTTTAGGAAACATTATATTCCTACATGGATGGATAGATATAGATTATAATTGGAAATACAAAAATCTAGAGGTGTGGGTGAGTGTAACTCTTACCATTATTTTACATGACCAACATTTAATAGTTTGTATGTAATAGGCTTTACTTAGTTCTTATAGTTTAGGAGGATATTAATGTTGATTATCCTCATTATCTGTTGGGTGAGGGCATCCCTTTTCATAATTCCCAAACTACTACCATTTGACATATTTTATGTTGTTCACCACTATTTTTTTCGTTTCTGTCTTCACCCCATCTCAAGAATCATGGGATCAATGGAAAATAATTCAGCACATTAAAAACTTCATATCTTCTCTAATATATTCCCATTGATGTTTCTACACACATGTCCGACATATAGAAGGTTGAATCCTCTTTCTTTCATCAAATTTTTCATCTAGTCTTGTGTAATGATCCATCCTAAAATTATTTGGTGAGTTTATATGTATATAAATACTATACATGTTAATCATATCTTAGTATAGTTGTATGGTCATAACAATAATATTTTCAGAAGAATGTTCATTCTCATTTGTTTTCTCAATGGGATAATTACTATATTTTCCATTACATCCATAATTAACATAGTTCTAGTGAGATCAAACAATTTCTAAAACCAATATAGTTAATTATGAGTGATTATAAATTAACACTATAAGAATGTTATTATAATATAATTTCCTGGAAAATTTATCCTCAAAATTTTATACTATTTTAAAATATATATATATATTTGTTTTACCTATAGAACACTGAATTAAATATAGGTTTCTTTATGTTGGTTTATCTCATATTTATTAAAATTATTCCTTACCATAATATTTTATTCATAAAATTGAGTAAAGATAATGTGATTTACTAAATATGATCACCCTATAAGTTTCTAGAAATGTTTAAAGTTTTCAGAAAACTCATCATGCACAAAAGTGATGATTGAGTTGATACTCAACAATATTGCTTCAATTTGATTACCACTAAATAAATGTATTCCAATGAAACATCCACATGTCAGTATCAAATAAGGGATGTAATTTATAAGAAACCAGACAGTCTCTAATTTTCCAAAAATTAAGGATGTTATCATAATCACAAAATTATCATTATGGTTTTCACTAATGTTATGTTATCTTAATCTCCAAAATAACAAAACATATCCCCAAAAAATTATAATATTCTTTGAAACCAAATAATGCTCTCCATACTAAAAATTCTAAATATGTTTCAATTTTTTTTGACATTTTATATTATATATTGTTATTTTTCATAAACTAAACAAAAACAATATTTGAAAAAGTACCACCCACAATAAAAAAACAATCCCAAGAATGAATATTTTAGTGACATTACGGACCCGATTCGTAATTAGTGTATTTTATGATACATATGATCATTTTTCTATTATCAAACTATACTAGAAACCATTCAATACTTCTCATAAGATATAATCATCTTTATAACGTGGGGAATGAAAATATGAGAAAGGTGTCATCTCAAATTCATAGTAAAGAAAAAAAACCATAAATATTTAATCAATGATTAAATCATACGTATTGTAGAAGAGATGAGCCAAGGATAAATATATTATTAAAATTACATGGAATAATATGACTTTAATTCAAATTTTGATATAAGTACATGATATATAAAATGAGCAAACAAATGCAATTGAAAAAATTAGAATCATGAGATAATAAGGGTTAAAAGTGTAAAACAATCATATGAATATAAAATAGTAATTTAACATTGAAATAATGAATAATAATAATCATAGGGAACCAGAACATTGTAATATAAGCATACCAATTGAGGTCCATGCACAATCTTATGATCTTAGCTAGTTCGTATTTATTTTCACACTCAATCACGTTAACCAAGCTAATACGAATTTTGTTCATGCTAAATATTGTAATCCAATATATTTATATTTGTTTCATTATAATTCTTGTAAACCGATATTACCTCTATTTAATTTACACTAAATCTTATGAACCAATATAACTAATATCTAGTTCATTCTCAACATTTGAATCTCATTAGATATAAAAACAAAACCAATGCATCAGAGTGTGATATAGGACCAAACATATAATATATTTATACATATGTGTGCCACCTAAAATCAATAATTATGTGTATTATAAATAATACATGGAAATAAATTAAGTTTAATTTTTCACAATATAAGTAACCAATAAAATTAAAATGGGTTTCCCAAATATTTTGGATAGTATAATGAAAAATAACAACAAAAATGTGAATAGTTGATATGAAAAATTTAGTCACCCCAAAATAGTATTTTTATAATAATTTTTATATGGTGACTCATTAAAAATATATTTCATGTAAAAAACAACATTAGGGACAAATATAAAATGGTACAGAAATTACAATAGTGTTTTAGAAAAACCTTTTATGTTTGGCATAAAAGATGAATTTATAGTCACAATAAAAATTCATTTTTAGAAATTTTACATTTGTGAATTTGAAATTTAGGTATATTTAAAAAATATTTATAATTAAATATCAATAATGAATCCATAAGAAATAAATATTTCAAAAATATGAATTGAAAACATTTAAAAAAATAAATATTTAAATAAGAATCATCAATAGTGAAGCATGAACCAAAAATTTGATTTGTAAGGATAAAATAGATATTTATATTATTTAAAATAATTCTATTGAATACCCAAATTTTATAATGTGTAAAAAATATAATTTTATATAATTAAAATGGATATTTAAATTTAAAATTATGTAACACAAAATTGGGTTTCAAAATATAAAGGAAAAAATGTATAGAAGGAAAAACAAAGACATGTATTAGAAACCACCACTAAGGAGGATTATAATTATTCATAATAATGATAAACATTTTTGGTTAAAAACGTCATTGATCATGAATATTTGAATCAGAAGTTACAATTTAAAGAAAGATAAATATAATGATCGATGGAATAAAATATTATGGTAGGAAAACTAATATTTGAATAATTAAGTTCATATTGGAGAGTTATGACTAAATTATGGTAGTTGAGTCAACAAAAAACCCTAACAACTTTAGTATCATATGAATTGAATTCCATTTAAATAAAGATCATGATATGTACCTTTAAACCCCATGAATTACATTAATATGGTAAAATAAATTCATTATGATGTAACCACGTCATATTTATGAAATCATGGTTCACAACAATCAATACATCCCAATAAATTAAATTAGAGACAAAGAACTCCACACATTAATTCCAGGATTCTACTAAAGGAATTGAATCACATGTATAGAAAAAATAAGTATCCTAATAAACTATTTCAAAACCTTATCCATATAAATAAAAAATTATAAACATCATTTTAAATTATTTGGTATAATTATACTGGTTCTTTATTATCCATTTTCAATAGAGGGTGTGAGTAATCATGATCATTTTAAACTAGTTTCATTATAGTGGTGTTTTTCATTATTATTATCACAAATTACATCATTTAAATATCAAAAAAATTGCGAGAATGGATGTTTTATAATTATTACTTATATTATAATTTCATAATATGGTAGGTTTTGTTATGATCCTTAGATATGAAACTAACAAGGATAATGTTTCAATTATTTTCATCGAAAGGTTATTAGTACACTATTTAAAATGATTAATATTAATGTTACCCTTATGGGAAAAAAACATCGTGATTTATTTATTTATATAATATTTTATTGTTATAAAATTTATCATAGTCATGTATGATATTAGTTTATATCATCACTCAATTCGGTCTTTAGTCAATAAAAATCACAAACAAACAATAATTAATGGATGATAATTGTTATAAAAAGTTGTTTCATTTAGAATAATCTCACCATTAAAAGTTAATAATTAAATTATTTATATATTTTTTATGTGATTAGTAAAATTTGAAAAATAAATTAATAAATTAAAAGGATAGAAGATGAAAAATGTGATATGTTAATTTTTGGAGGTACTAGTTGTCACATTCAGTGTATAACATTTTCATTTTCCTTAATCGAAATTGGGAATGATTATTAATAGTATTATCACAATAAAAAATATATATATGTATAACATAGATTCTAAATTTATAATATAATATATTTAAAAATATATTTGAAATGTAAATATAAAAAAGAAATAATTTTATGTATAACTTAACACTTATATTGAGAATACTGAGTTTTCTATTTTAGTACTCCATTAAAATAGAGGACATAGGAAAAAATAATTTTTAAAAAATCATAAAAAAATGAATTTCGAATCTATGAAAATTATTAACAGAATATTTTCAAGATAAAAGATAAATTACCAACTTGTATTTATTGTGTTGTTATATGTCCCTTTTATAATTGGTGAGAATGGAATTTTATAAAATACTTCAAAAGAAAATAAAGAGAGAAAATGTTTCACATATAGTAAAGACTAATAAATGGAAAACGTGGATTTGAGATAAAAATTTGAAAATAAATACCCCAAAAATTAGACTAGAACATATTTTTAAAGTAATATAAATTTTACTCCTTCGGTTAACAATTTTCCCATTCAGGTTTTTTGCACGGTAAATGGTTTTTATATAATTAAATCATTTTTATGCCATAAAATAAAACAGAAAAAATTCAAATAATTTTAAAACATTTATTAAAATTAAAAAATACATATATCAAATAAAATTTATATTTATAAGAAAGAATAATTTTACCATTATCACATGTGATTAGTAAAAAACCATTTCATAAAAATTATATTTCAATGATTAAAATAAAAGTGTAAAAAATTTACAATGTTTTCATTTTTTTGATAAAAATTTATTTATTAAAAATATATAAATATTTATTTTGATTTTAAATAATGAAAAAATGAAGTTTAACCAAAATAATATTTATTTAAAATAGATGGCAGAAGTAATTTCTTTTGATGGAAAATGTGAGTCAAATTAACAAAACGATAAACATAGTTTTTGTAAATTCACGATATGACTTTGAAATGAATATTATTTCACAAATAAATACATATTTGATACTAAAAAAACTGATATGTTTTAATGTAATACTCACATTCTCATATACCCACAAAATGCTATAATTTAAAAAATTAATTTTTAACAATTCACCTAAACATCAATTTTTTTCATAAAAAATCAAAAAGATTCTTTCAATGATAATTTAGAAATGATGATATCAAGAAATTTTATTTTTAAAAATTAAAATTTTGAAATTTATAAATTTATTTTTTATATGAAATTTCAATACATAAAGAAAGTTGATTTTGTTGAAAATTATACATTTCAAACGTTAAGGTTTCGTAATCATATTTTCTATAAATTTATTTTTGATAGAGATATGTTTATTTACTAGTTTAATTTTTATTCCTAACTTTTATTATTGAAAATAATTGTTGGTTCATTTTAACACATTGTTCCATTTTGAGCATTCAATCAGCCATAATATTAGTTTTGAAAAAAATATTCCCAAATCTTTGGGCAATACATTTTCATCCGTAACAAATAAAATTAATTTAATTGTAAAATATTAATTGAATTATTAATTCTTTCTATGTGGTATAATATTTAATTATAGTATTTTATTAATTAATTATTTAGGTATGTTGAATTTTTTTATCAATTATATCTCTTGTTTACAGTTATACATTAATTCATTGGTGATTCTATAACCACACAATTATTGGTTAATGTGATATTTTTTATATCAAATATCAAATGTTATTTGAATGAAAAATTATGTATAAGATCATTCATTTTTTATGAACAATCCATTTTCTCATATAAAATTTGATATTAGAATAATTTCCCCATCTAGAGGTAGATTGTGTGTGTCATATAATAATGATAAGGTCACTATAAATAGATTGGTTTTCTTATATTTTTCCCCTTCTGTGTTCATAGAAAAATATTTAAGGAATCGTCATTGATTTCATACTAATAATACGTTTACAGATATTTATTATTACATTTTGTATTATAATATTTTTTGACATATCAATGTTTAATATTTTAAAACATAGTATAATTAGGGTTTAGTAATTAATGCTATTTCATATCTCTTCAAAAAAATTTACACCCCAAAATCACACAATGATATCAAATAAATTAAATATATTAATATATATTTTATTATTAATAAATTAATAAATTCATTAAATTATTCAACAAATATATTTTTAATTTCACTATCTTTACACAACATTAAATAAATATCACTAGTTTAAAACATTTTACAACCTATACCATGACATCAACAATTCACTGTTGTAATGTTCCTATGAAAAAAATAAACACACAATACAATCACATTATCAAAAAGATTACCAATAACTTCAATTAATAAATTATTTTGGTTAATTTTATTTCTAATGAAATGTAGTTCAACTTCCAATTAATTGTTTGTTATGATATTTATTTAATTTTGAATTATTCAGAAGTTGAAAAATCATTTTATATTTTACATATATTTTATAAAACATTTCGACTTGATTTATCTATATATCAAATTTTTTATAATTCAAGTATCATCATTTTTATTGAATTATTCATTTGTCATGTAAAAAATAAATCTTACATAATTACTTTATTATCAATAGTTCATTTTTGATATTTCACTCTACAAGAAACTAGACAAACCCTATTGTATAATTGGATGGAGAAAAATGAATAATTTTAAATCAAGTTAAAACTAATCAAATCATGATTATATAATCATTAAAATAAAATAAATCAAAATAATTAATAAAAAATATGAAAATTTGTGTTTTCCATGTTTTTATATATACTTAAAGTATATATAGTTTACATCTATGATTTTGAAGAAAATATTTCTTTATAACATTGAAAAAATATTTTGTTAAAAAATAAATAACAACATATTAGATTCCATTTTCTAACAATCTCGTATAGGAATGGTCATGTAACATGAGTGGTAGTGATTCATGACCTCAAGTGCATTCCCCAATCATTAATTATTGGTGACTATTTTCAAATGATATTTTATAATTATAAGTGATTAATTTCCCTCATTTAATAGTATAAATATAACATTTGTTTTAAATTTATAAAAATTAATGAAAATGGATCACTGATGTGATTAATGAAAATAACCAAAATAATTAATATTAAAGGAATTATAATATTTTAAATAAAATATACAAAAAACAATTAGTATATAATATATAGTAAACAATCATTGAAAATGAAAAAAAATTAATTCCCTTAGGTTGATCATTTATAATATATATATATATATATATAAGATAGAAATTTAATGTTAAAATTTTGATGTACATCGAAGGGAACTATGAAGTCATCTTTAAGGAACCTATCCATCCCTTATATTTATAGTCGATGATATTATCCATAAGTAACCAGACACTTTATGTAGAATTTTCCATGAAGAAAATCCACACACGAACAAATATGGTATATGTGTATAGTGTGAGTATGAAATAATTAAAAATATCTATCAAGTGTAATTATAATAATTCCATAATAAATGATAATAAGTATTGAAATAAATAACAATTTAAAGGAGACAACCATGTGGATCAAATCTACCTAATTAGTCCCATACTGAAAAAACTAGAAACTTAACTACGGTTTTTCATAACATAAATTTTATGTTATTCTATTATTATAAATGTAACAAAAATATTAAATGAAGTTGTGATATGTTAAAAGAAACTTTTTTCATTATAATCTGTTAATTAAATTAGCAGGTATAAAAGGAAGTCACCATATTATGAAATGTATGCAGAAATAGGAATGAAATGACATCTAGTTGCAGAAGTCTCCCTTATGAAGTTATTTTTTCAAATCATGGAATGGAAATTCTTCATAATAATTTTAATTAGGTGTATCCAAATATGAACATAAACAGTTATTTTTTTATCAATGTTGTGTGTTAAATAAATTTAATCTATTATATATAACCAAGAGATTTGTAATAATAAAATGAACAAACTAGACTACCACTAGATTTTACCTTATGATTAGATCCTACACATATATCATGAGGGACTATGTTACTATAAATTAAGATTATATATTCGTGTAATTATTATTTTAATAATTTATTTATCACATGTATTTTATACAATTCACATATTTAAATTTAAAAAATGAATTTTTTTCCTATAAAACTACATTTATTTATATATAATAATTAGAAGATATAATTATAAATTTTTGAATTTAAATAAAAATAAATAAAATTATTATTGGGAATAAAAATATCAATATTAAATCAATATATTGTTTTTGATTTTTTTCTGAAATAATTGAAATTTTTATAGTAGTGAAGAATATAATTTTTACTAAAACTATATCGTTTATAACTCTATCGGGAATTTTTTAAAACCTAAATACTAATAAAATATATTTCATATATAGATATATATCTAAGTACTAAAAATAAAATCATTTAAATAGTATTGTGAATTTATCAAACCTATGTCTATCATTTTAGGAACATAAGTAATATTTACCAACTAAATAATTTATTTTTTGTATTTTCTTGAAAATAAATATTAATTTGGTAAAATTTTGTTTCGGGTTGATATTAAATCCTAATAAATTTATTTTTACAATAAACTAATATATATTATTTACATATAATTCATTGATTATTATATTATACAAATAAATCTTATGCATTAAAATACACTTCTACTAAAAATGGATTTCTACTTAATAAATGCGCAAACAATAGAATTAATTTTTTTTCACCTAAAATATTTTTGTAATAAAATGTATTAAACATTTAGAAATTAATATTTCTAATGTTTTTAGAAATATTCAGTTATGTTTTTTGGATTATATTTTAATTGGATTTTTTAAAATCAGTATCCATGATATATGATAAATGCTAAAATTCAAAATTCTTTGAATAAGGGGATTAAAAACATGTTTAAAACATGTGTAAAAATGAATTATAGATGTATTATTAACATTATATCATACCCAATTCAATATTTTATATTTAACAGTATTAGTGACATGTGAATCATATTCTCACTTTATATTAAGTTGAAATATTTAAAAAATGTATTTCTCAGAACTTATAAAAGAGGCCTCTCACCACCTATTCATGACCACAATAAAATTAGATTTCCCCATGAGACACATCCCTTTCTATATTCAATGGAATACTATTAATTTTTCATGAGCCTCTAGTCTTAAGGTATTGGATTAAGACCTCTATTTCAATTGAGTCTTTTATGGGAAAAACCATGTCCTCAACATTAGTACAATTTTTCTTAACATATTTTATAGTCATTATTACCTACCCAAATATAATTTGGAAATAATTATATTATGAAATTATTATTATTTGATTAAATAATTTTAATATGATAATTTAATAAAAATTAACAACTTTTCCCCTTTAATATTAATAAAATCAACTATATCATTCTCGTATTGTTAGGTCTACCACCTCTATGAAGTAACATATATCATTTTTTTCTTGTTTATTTATAATTTTTATAGTATCATAGTATATTATTTCACACATTATAATTATCTAAATAGTATCATTATTATAATTAAATAATAATATATTTTTAAATAAATTACTTTCACAGTCAAAATAATCCATTAATTATAGGATGTTCATTATTGTTTTAGTTTATCCACCTACTTGAATAATTCTATAAATTGTATCAGGGTTGACTATGAGAATTTAATTAATTATAATATGTTATAAAAATTAGTAAATATACATTTTACTTTTATTCATTAATGGAAAAATCAAAATAATTAATAAGTATACCAATATTAATTCATTAAAAATCGCCAACAAATGCTCGTCGCTGCTTTCTTCTATACAGATCCTAACAAAAAATCGCATAAATTTAAATTATAAAATTACAAGTAAATAAAAAATATTTTTTAAAAATTTCATCTTATTTTAATGAATAAATATCATAGAATAAATATTAATAACAAATTTTTTATGAAACTGATTAAATTGATCATGATTACACACATCGTATATGGAAATGATGGAATAACAAATTATTATGCATATAGGGAATAATTATAAATAATTTTTATTAAATATTTTGAATATGATTTAGGTTTTAAAATATTTGAATATGATTGTTATGTTAGTTATACAATATCATATAGTGTGATCAACAATGATTTAATTCAGTGTAAGGGTTTCAGGTTTCTACGTTTCACTATATAAAAACATTTCTTATTATACACCATGTTTTATTAGAAATATTGTAACTACTTACCACTAAATTTAATATAATAGAATCCATAAATTATTTACTTTATTTTTTCTTCATTTGAAAATATATTGTTCAATGTGTTTAAAATAAACTGTTTTATAGTTGTAACTGTATCATTGTGTCATTTTCAAATACATGATACATGTTTGATACTGTGAACCATTATTTCATTCATATTATTTATTCAATTTCTTATTATATTTATATTTTAAAATATATTCCATTTAATGAGATTTTAATTTAAATTTCATGATATTCCTATCAATATCCTTTTATTGTTATTTTACCTTTACACTAAGGGTTTTTAACGCAACTCCTTTCCATGTGTTATGAAGTTTCAACATTATATTATTTCATAAAGATGAGTTTTTTACACCATAAAATTTTATTCCATGGACCATTCTCTTCATATACATTGGAAAATGAAATTTTATTAAAAAACAATTATCTTGATAAAATTTCATTCTAAAATGAATATTATTGTTGAAAACAATTATTATACTATTTAATGGTTTTTTCCCCTCTAGTTCATATTTTTATTTCCAACCAGTGTTAACATTTTTCCGTGGAAACATAATTATTTCTTACCTCATGTGACAATTAAATTTTCATCTCCTAATTTAAAATGGTTGTTTTGAAACTCTTTTAATTATATGTCTTTGCAATAAATTTATTTCAAAAAAAAGTTATTCAGTCCTTTCAAATCAAATATTTTATCATCCACGCAACATTTCTTTTAACATCATTAATTTCATTAAAGTATTTGTATGGTTTTTAATATATAAGAATTATTTTTTTCAAATTTTTTCACATCACCTTTTCTACAATTACTTTTGAATGTAACTTTTAACATCATCTTTTAGTAATTTTATTATAAAACATATTTTTAGTTTTTCCATGGTGGGAATATATTTCTATATCCTTTGTGGTCTTATATGAAAAACTATCTCTATATTAACATTATTTTTAAAATTAATCTTTAACAGGATTTTTAAAATATTTATTTTTATATTATTTTAAAAAAATCAAAGATATTTCTTATTTCCACAGTGATTTTTTCAAAAATCCGAAAAATTATTTTCAATCGAACACATTTTCCTTTGAAATATCATATTCTTTATAAAAGACGTTGTTGATATTAAACCATCTAAATTATTTATATGCAATTATGTACTTTTCAATTCTATAAAATAAATTCTCCATCACTACTAGTATTTATACTGAAAAAAGTTATGAATAAGAATAACTTGTCATCCAAAGAAATTCCTCTTTATAAACACTAGTTTTCCATTCATTATTAAAGGGTTTTCACCTAGATATCGTAAATTTGTTGATTGGACAAATTATTGACCAAACCAAATACCCTTTATTTATACGATGTAAATACTGCATGATCCATCAAATGTTATTGATCTATATATTTGGATACACTTTTATCTTCCAAGGGTTTATTGGTTTTATTAATGTAATTATGACTGTTTTATTTATATGGTTCCATTTTAAAGGTATGTGAACCCCATTTTTTCATGGGTTCATTATGATATGATATTATGTAGTTCACATATGTATTTATGATTAAATGTGCAGTCTTATACAACCATCCAATGTATTTGACTAATTTTATATCTCATTACAAGGTCAGGCATGGTTATAACAAATTTATTCACAAAAGCATGGTAATAATTTTTCTGATCACATTTATAGGTGTGAACATAATGAGTGTTTTCACATAGGTATATGAATAAATTATTTTATAAAAAATGATTACCTCTGATTATGGTTGTTCTATATCTGTATAATGTTTTCCAGGATATTTAGTAATTTTATTATTACTTTAATGCATATTACTCTTTCATAGATTATAATTTAAATAATATGTTTTAACACACTTTAAATTAATGTTTTATAATATTAAATTATATATTCTAGGACTCATGAATTTTTTTATATTATTATATAGATTGACAAAACTTATTTTCCTATATTATGTTCTCTTATGATAATTGAAAACTATCAGTTATTTTTTCCCTTACGAAGAACAAAATCACACCCCTTTAATAGGATTTATTTTCTATGGTTATGAACATAATTAATACATATGATGTGTGTATATTAGTATATATTATAGATAATTTGTTTAAGATATTAATTAAATGTTATGGATTCACTAGATATATATAAAGTGGGAAAACTATTTATTATTAGGAAATGAAAATTGGTTTTTTGTTAATATTTTTTACTAAATATATAAAACTATAAAACTAAAAGAACATTAGAATATATTTTTAATGAAATTTTTTTTATATCAAATAATTTGACCGTCACTTTAACGGGGGAATCACACATACATAAAATATACATATCGATGGGAGAATCCACCTGTTCAAATATCATTGGTAAAATGTAGCCCAATATTTTCCTATAAGTAAATAATACTTTGTTTTTATATATTCTGGAAAAAAAGAATAAAAATTTTTAATATAATCTTCTATATAGTGAGGTTTCTATGGAAACTAATTGGGACTGTAGGGATACAAATTCCACCACAGTTTCACGATTTTTCCTTATTATTTAAATTATTTTTTTCTGTTTTTATTCTATATTATTTCGTCAACTATGTCAATTTATGATTTTGTCAAATTTATATTTTTTAATTAGGTTTAGTTATTTTAATCATTTTTTGGTGATAGATCTTAATCTTCCCCATAAATTTGTATCTTTTTTCTCCTTGATTTTTTTAATATATAATATTGATATAATTTAGTTTGTTCTTCATCAATCCATGATCATCGATAGGTTTATAAAAAATTTTGGTGTTTTAATTAAAATATATGGCATGGGTGACCCTTATTTAACTTTTATTATAGATTTATTATTCATTTTTCATGAAAAAAATCTAAATAATGTATCTGTTCAGGCACTGGCATGAAGATAGTATTTTTCTAAGAACCTTGAAAATATAAAAGTTTCAATAAGAAATGTAGTAGTTTAATGGGATCAACTTGTATTATTTTAATTTCTTTATATCTCTCTTAAATGATGTGGATTAAAAAAATGGAGACAACTTCATAATTTCTGGAATCCATTCATGTCTATATTGCTCAGGGCTTCGAAATATGCTTGAAGTAGCATGGTTTTATTATTCCTAACATTGATGCTATTCATTGTTTTAATTTCATGGATTTTTTTGATTTTTTGGAGTGGATATCCAGTGACTGTTATAATTTATCACAATATATTTTTGGTATAGTTTGGATTCATGATATGATATAGTTTTTTTGGGATTATCATATAAATTTGATTAGAGTTTTTATCTCTTTGGTTGGATGTCAATGATCTTTTAGTTAGGTTGGTTAATATGGATATGGAAAAAATGTTTCATTATTTCATGTTTATTGGTTTTTTTCATTATTTATTTCATTATTGTATATTCATTATTCTTCATGGATTCTTACCGATGATTTTCATGGTAAATCATTAATGGGTTTTTAGTTCTTCATAAATTCTATATTATATCAAGGTTTCAATTTTTCAACAATATGGTAGTGGAAATGGTCAACATTGACGTTTAATCATCTATGTATTTAATCTCCGATGGATCATTTAGAGGTGATAATGATCATTGGTTTGATGGAAATTATGTTTTAATAATAGAAGGTCTCTATAGAAATGATTCTCAGGTAGCACATGAGGTTTGATTTATCGTCTATCAATGTACTTCTTTGTTAGTATGGAAATTGTGATGTTTTATCCTTTGATTTGGACCATGTTTTTAGAGTTTTAGAGGACAGTTATGGTTTTTTCATCTTTATAACTAGTTGTTTAATTATTTTTCGTCATATTTTCTCTATATTTATATTTAAATTTGGGTCCTGGTTTGAATATCTAGTGTAGGAAAACATTATAACTTTTTTAGTACTATATTTTAATTGTTAATTATGACCCATTTCTATGGAGATATATATTTGAAATTGAAAACCAGTTAATTAATATGATTTCAATTTATATAATAAGGATTTTAGTTTGAAAATTTTATTATTATTTTTGGTTTAGTTTGTGTCCATGTACATTTAATTTATAGAAGGCATAAAATCATCAAATTTATTCTAAAAATTTTAAAAAAATTATATCATTGTTAATAGATATAGTTAACTAATGTATGAAATATATCATTGTCAGTTTAAACTTTCATACATAAAATAGCCATGTTTAGGGAAAACTATGTTGTTACACATTTAATAATCTATTGTTAATTTAAAATCAATTATTTTTTATATTTTACTTCTTTTTTTGAAGGTAATAATTTAATGAATTAAAAAAAATATAATATAAATATTTATTTTACATGGGGGATTTATCTAGTATATTAATTATAAAAGAATGATATAAGAGTTCATTTTTATACCTAAAGTGATTATTATCATCATCATCATTAATAATTATTTATTATTATTATTTTATTATCTATTTATAATAAAAAGTAATTGAGGTTCATCATTCCTCCACAATCATGTTCAAGTGACCAAGAGAGTGGTTTTGTTCCATCTTCCACTTTTTATGTGTTTTAATAATTCCTTCTCTATTATTACATCACTGAGTAGAATTTGGATCATTTATTTATAATGTAATCAAGTGGAAAATAAAATGTAAAAAATGGGCATCTATTGTAAACCAGTTATACCATAAACCCGCATGGGCTGGTGATGAAACCATTCTTGATCCATGAATACCACCTCGAATATTCCACGGGTTGGTGACTATAATTGAGTGTATAAATAATGAAAATGGGACCATTACCATCTGAATAATATTGTGGAAGAATTCTGAGTAAGATGAAACCCACCAAATCATGAATAAGAAGGAATCACCATTCAACTAATATCATAACAAGCTAATTTGATTGAATTTCTTCTACCATAATTAAGAACCTAGAAACTATAACTGAAATAAAAAGAACAATCATGTCCCAAAATTTTGGTAAGAGCCAAAAACATGTATACCTCTATGGTATATAAAATATTCCCTAAAAATAGAAATCATACTATCAGCCTCTGTTATAAAAAAACCACCAGATAAATCCAACAATAAAAACTGACATCATGTATGAAAAAATGGTGTGCCTCTATCTACACACATAGTATTCTATCATTGTAGGGACCAAACAACTCATAAATTATCAATCATGTAAACTAATAATTTACTGCATGTCTCCATGGAATTTATTTTATACCATCATATTATAATAATATCCCAATATTTAACTAAGAAAATCTACAAGATGATATGAAAAACACAAACCTGTGAATTTTCATTTACAAAAGTATCTTTATATACTATACCAAATTCTATTTAAATATAGATTCAAGTTTTTCGGACCGCAGAACACCTTGACAGGGAAGTGGTGAATATGGGTGTCAAAGTTGACTTTTAATGTCATAGATCACGACCCCACATTGGGAGAAACTTGTTAATCCATTCAGATTTAATGTAATAGTAATTTAATATTCACAAGTACAGATAAAACACAAAAAAAAATTGTCCACCACTAAGGTATAATATTATGAGAAGTTGAGAAATGTTTTTATTTTAAACCTAAATCTAGTATGAATCACAATTTATTATGGAATACATTATTTCATAGATAGTCACTATGTACCCGGAATAAATCTTTAACAAGATATTAGAAGAAACATACTTCCTCCATCAAAACACCATCTTTGAATTCCCCAATCCCACATATTTGGAAGAATTATTACATATTTTGAAGACATGGATGTATCTTCTACAGAATAGAATTAAAGTATTTCTACCAAATTAGTATGAGGCACTTTTTACACCATAGTAAAATTATGATGCACATGAAAACACTATTAACAATAGCATGATATTTAACACAACTATTTTCAATGCTCCAAGGATTCGCAATGGACCTCTTATGTTTTCAAGAAATAAAATCCTTTGCAAACCATCACACTTTAAAATATATCTAATTTGTTTTTTTAAAATCACAACATTCAATGAGGAAACTCATTTCAGGAAATTCACACCCTTCACAAAACATTATTTCTTCATGAAACTCCAAATCATTTGAAAACTTCAATTACTCAAAAGCATTGGAATCAATGAATTATTAACCAGTAAATTTTCTATGATCAAATGTTCATAAAATTCATGATTTTTGAAGCTCTCAACTTTTGAAATATCAGAGTGATTTATCCTATTATTTAATTCACTTGATTTAAAATGAATTGGGGGTAGAAATATATTTATGACAACATCCCTTAACTAAGATCATTTTCTCCCATCAACATTTTCACAAACCTCCAAAACAAATTTCCTAAAAATCCTCCATTCATAAAGAACTACTAAAAATAAAATCACTCACAAAGCATCTTCAAATAAAGAAGATATAACATCATCCCATCATAGATTCCTGAAGAAACTCATAGTTTCAAATAACATTATATTTCTATTTCACATTCATGAACCCTCTCATGAAAATGAATAAAACTATCTATCCATCATGCATTCGTTGATAAATGACACCAGCAGCAACACTATATCCATTATATAATGTAAGATTACATTCCATGAAAACTCTTTAGTCATCATATTGTGGAAAGAAATAAAACACAAAATTTCTATGTTTTAAGCTGTGAAAGGCCTTGTTTTAAAAAATACCCCATGGGTTTGTTAGAAATTTTATGAAAATTATAACAAAGAACCTACCTCTAAAAAGTCCTAAATTGTGAGAAAACAACACATCCAATAGTATAATTCTTCAAGATCAATTATTGGTCTAGAAAACAATAATTTAAGAATTAATTGGTTTCTTGTGTTTTGGTATGCTTAATTATGCCCTATATAAGATTTGAGAAACATAAATTGTTTCATCATAACACCAAATTCTTATCATTTCATATTATCATTTCATGGTTTTTCAAAATCCTATAACAGGAAAACCTTTATTAAATTGAATTTATTCATTCTCCCCCTTGATAAATAAACCCAAATAATATATATATGTGCATTTGGGGATCAAAAAAATTATCCATGGGATGTATCTTCCCCCTAAAATTGCATTAATTTAAAAAATAGATTAAAAAAGATAAATTTTTTTTGAGAGTGGGTGAACCGTAACATCCTCATGCACTAGGTGGTGGATGAAAACCATGGTTCAACTTATATTTCATAAATATTTGTTTTGTTGAATTATTTTTCAAAATTACATCTATTTGATCATTAGTTTCAGCATGATCCATTTTTATCACACCTTCTTCATATTTTTCATTGTTGAAGTCTTATCTAATATTAATAGTCTTGGTACAAGGCTATTGGTACATATTATTCATATGAATTTTCCTTATCTTGTTATTACAGTGAATCACCAATGCAAGTTTCACTTCAAAACCAATATCAATGAGTTGTTTATTAATCCACGATAGTTGAGTACAATCCATTCAATCAAATACATTCTCTGATCTACCAGTACTAATATAAATTCTTTTATATTTCTCGATCAACAATCAAACATATTTGTTGGCCATGTGGAATGCGCAAACAATGTTATACTTTTGATCGACCACATATCCAACCCAATAAATATCCAAAAATTACTATAATTCATTATCTCATTATTCTATATAGTATAATACAAAACTGGGTAGGTCATTACTATACGTCATTATTCATTTAAGATCACCCAAATGATCTTCATTTGGTTTCAATTGAATGTGGTCTGATTATCATTTTACAAATATGATATCTATCCATGTTTCAATCAAGTATAATAAGCATCCAAAAATTATCCTCTATAGGGTGGGGTCTATAGATTTAATTCCATCATTGTTTCTATGTTTTTTCTACAAGAATCTGAGTCCAAATTTCTTTTGAGTCAGGAAAGGTGAATTTTTTATAATCTCTCATTAATATATTTCCTACGAAATGATGGTCAAATCATTCTCTGGAACAACCTTCAGCCCTGAAGGGTTTGTGAGTTCACCATTCATGGACATTTAAAATTTTTATATCTTTTTATTAGAAAATATTTCCACTAATTCCTTCTTGATTCTATAATAAATAATATCATCCACAGACAAAATTACCATAAATTGTTCTTTTTGAGAATTCATCACATTGAGATAATTGTTGAATACTCATATTTTACACTCAAGATTATTGATATATGAATTGATTCAATAATAACCTGATAATCATGTCTAATTCAGAACATATATAACCTTATTTAATCAACAAACCTCAGCCTCAACATTTTAAATCAGAAATACAATTTGTTATTTAATGTAGCCTTTTTCATCAAGAACTCCATTTCAGAATTTTTTAAACATTTATCTGATAAGCAATGTAATATATCTGAATTTCCATGGTATGTAAAATAATGATCGACTATATTCTATCTATTGGAGAAAATATTTCTTCAACATTGTTTTTTTCAATCAATGAATAGACTATTCACTCTAAGCATTCCATGTTTCTGATCAAATTTTCATGCTCATAGTTCTTTTAATATCCAAATTATTTCAATCACATTGTGAATTTTATGTCTCTTAATAATATATAATTTCATATACTTATTAATCTTATCTAGTTATTCATTCATGGTCTTAACCCATTATTTATCCTTTGTTGTTACATCAAAAATTTTGCCTCCAAAATTGATAGGAATCTATAATGCACTTCATTCCTCATTCTGCATGTCTATGTGGGTGTAGTAAAATCCTCAATGATGTTAAAATGATCACTTTCTACACTATAATTTCTCTTACAAGGTTATGATGATGTTTCAGGATCCATTGTTTCATGTTATAATTATTCTTCTTGAATAATCATTGTTTTGTGATCCCTGAATTTTTTTCAATCCTTCCAAAATTTATACATTTTAATATATCACTTCTCCACATTCTACTTCATATATTATCATATTATCATATTATTCCCCTTAGATATTTATGTTCTTATCTTTAGTAATATTAACATCACAAATTTCCAAAATTCATTCATGATGATTATTGTAACATTTTTAGTCATTACACTTCATTGACTATCCATGGATATTATCTCCTCTCAGGCATCACATTACTTCCATTTGTTTTTTCTTTGTTAATGACAAAACATTTACTTCCAAATACATGAATAAAATATATAGGTTGGTCTTATATCCATTCCATAACTTATATGGTGTCTTGTTTTCTCCCATAAAATTCATTTGTTTTATTTTGAGATTACATTTCTACTTGAATTGATGCTTTCCAGTAATAATGTAATACACAAATCTCTATCTGCATAGTAGTATCCTTATTTTTTACCTGTTAATTTCTTGATATCAACAAATGAATTTTGTTATAGGCTTCATAGAGCATCAACGTCAATCATTATTACCTGTTTTAGAGAAAATTTTCAAATTCAATGGATGTTAGTTCTACTCAATTATCAGATCATACAATCTGGATATTACGACCAGTTTCATTCTCATCAATTTGATGATAACGTTTCCTGAAATCATGAATATATTATTTTCTATGAATTTACATTACAATAGAACATATATACTAATAATTAATAGAAATTATTATTTGACACTCTCCATATTTTCTAACCAAATTTATCAGAACACATATCTCTTGGTGGACACGATCACGTAGATTTAATACCCTTTTATTATTCAGTTGATATGAACCCACGACCATATTTCCTTGCATGCATGAATCAAAATTATTTTCACGCCCACATTTCATACTGGGAATGAAAAAAATATACTATCCATAAGTATCAATTCCATGCTCTATTGATTAATGTTACCCAACCTCTAGTGCCACAAATTGTTTTCTTCTTCAACTGTTATGTAATAAATGCACTCTTTACTATCATCCATGTAAAAATTATTATCTGTTATACATCCTTTCTTGAGAGAATGTATTATATTTCCATTGAATGTGCACCCCTTTTGATTAAATGTCACTATCATTCTCATTTCATAGAGTTGACTCACACTCAATAGATTATGAAGAAAATCGTTTACATATATTGCATTATGTATCCTTAACTCGTCTTATTCCAACTCTGTACTTCCACTACCTTTGATTTTTAATGAACCATAGTTTACAAATATCTCTATTACATAAACATGATACTAAAAATAGTTAACTAATATGAATTTCCTATCTTATGGGATGATAATACACTGTTAATAATCAATATCATATAGTACATTCTAGCTTTGATGGATATTTTTTATGGTTGGGAATCTTGATTATCATTCTTCTATCCTTAAGATACCAGATTCAATTAATAAAAAAGGTATCATTTCCCATATCTTTTCAATATGCATGGTTTCATCACACTCCTATTCTTCTTCCATAAGAGAATATATATTTTCTAGAATAATTATTTATGGTGTAATGGTATTGACATGCCTCAAAGATCTATAGTAATAATCCCCATCTTTCCTATGCTAGTAATGAATAGATTAACATATATATATTGAATACTGTGAAAAATATCCATAAATTTTTTTATTATATATAATGAAGTATATTGTATTAATCTCTTCATCTGACCTTCATGTTCATCCCCATTTAGATTTATCCTTTCATCATTAAATAAGGACTTGGTATGGCCTAGATAGCCATAGAATTGAAACATGGGAATAGAAAAAATATTCTCACTCCTATTCCTCCAAATGCACCCTTCACCTATAATGATTCTTGGTTGGTGATCATTTTAATTTGTTCGAGTTTTTTTCTTATGTCTATTTTTTTTGTTTTAATATTTATTTGTTCAGATATCGGGTTCCATTGTGACATTTTTAACATTATGATAACCTTTATTTTGGCACATCTTGTTCCCATCCTTTGATGTTTCTCCATTAGAGATGATTCCACTTTTCCCATACAATTTGATCTCTGGTCATATAACGAATTATCTTCTCTTTTAGATCGATGTTCATATCATTATAAAAATTATTCATCTAATAATATTCTAAACTATAATTTATAATTTGTTTCCAATTATTTTTATTCAACATTTAATTTACTTTATAGAGTAACAACTCAATCATCATGTCCTCAACATTCTTATCCTTCTACTATTGTATATATATATGGGTTTTGATGAATTTTACCATATTTTAAATCCAAATATCAAATTCCATAACATATTCTTATCTTTAAAGAGAGATTAAATTTTTATCTACCACAAATTCTAATAAATATATTTCTACATCATGCCAATCTATATACAATTATGAATCTTCCAGAATATATCTTATCAATATTTATCTATTTATTTGAATGTAAGGATTTTTAATAAAACACTCATGTTCCTCCTTGAGATCAATAAGACTAATAAATTGATTATATTTATATTTTAATGGTTATACCTATTAAACTATATCTATCATGGACACATTTTTTAGGATATTAACACTAGTTATTCATCATATAAAATTTCATTATCATCTTGTTATTGATTACATATGAAACTCTTTCTATATAATTTAATTCCAAATTTAATGTCTCAATTTTTGGAGAACCATTTTTTAGGATTAATTTTTATTTCTACATCACATTATTCACCATACAACTTCTTTGAGCACCAAGAGGAAATGTTCCCTACTCTACCACATCGAAAATACAACAACGGAATCTTCCAATCAAATCTTCCTTTTCCTCTCTTGATATTCATGGAAAAATAATAATGAATTTTTTGTTCTTTATTATCATCATCAAGAATATCTCTGAGAATATATTTTTCATGTATTGGAATTTTATTTTCTTGGATACTCAAGTAATTACATCTTTTGGATTGAATCTCATTTCATAACAAACAATACTGTTTAGTAGAGCATCAAGAGAAATTTTGGACCGATCCATTTCTTCAAGAGAAAACGCATTTTGATTGTATAGTGGTGTTATTTTTATCATAATAATATTGAAAGTTTCAATATTTTTATCTTCTTCACCATGTACATGAATCTCTCAAAAAATAGTCATTTGGTTAAAATATCCACATTTTTAATTGGTGCATTTTAATATCTTCAAAAATATTGTAAAAACCATTTTGCTTTTCTTTCATCACATTGTTATTTCAGTCAAATATAGTATATAGTTTCTACCATATGATATTATATGAAGTGAAACTCATCTCATTCAAATATATTTGATTAGATAGTCATTTAGTAAGGTAATTTGTGCTTCGAAATCTATATCAAGAATTTTTTTATCGGTTTCATTCACCAAAATACATTTAACATTAGTAACATGAATACCCTATGTAGTAGGAAAAAAATTCCAAATAAAGGGATATCATATGAGATATCATATTATTCTTTAAAAAATATATTTTTTTCATCCATGTGGGGGACTCCACAAGCATTCAATGATTTAAAAAAAGAGAATCCCCAGATGTTGAATTTTTGAACACTCTACAAAATGAAACCCCTTACCCATGAAGAAATCACTCCAAAGAGAGCCATATCCAGGAAGGATATGTATCTATCTAAAATTTTGAGTACCTTGAAGGTCGAAATCCCAATAGATGATGGTTTGACATATGAATCCATAAAAACATATGGGGAGTGCCTCATTTTTTTCACCCAGTTAGGACTCAGTGAACTAGAATAAAGAATGGGGTTGGGGGGAGGAGTCATGCACCCAAGAGTGTGCATCCAAGAATCAAACCATGAAACTCTCTTAGGATAGGTTAGTTTTTAGCACCTCTCGAAAAACAACTCCACAACCAATGTTTCTAACATTCACTGAATTATCCATAAAAAATTAAACATTTACCTCCAATAACATTTATTCTCAAATAAAACTTGTATGACCCATAAATACCTTAATTGGGGAGGGATAAATCAGGATGTCAATTTTTTTAATTTGATGGAAATTATTCCCACATTTGTAGAAAATTGTTAAACCTATATATAATAATCATGGAGAAATAAAATATTTTCTCACAAAGAGACAACACAACAATTTTACACGGCACACAACTAAGGACCTGTTTAAAGAGAATACTTCAATAGTGTTTCACCAATACCTAAATTCTCTAATCATCATTAGTTATTTTGAAATATAGATGTATATTCATAGTCACTTTTTTCTAGTAACATTTCCGTGATAGGATTTTAGAGATATCATTCCACCTCCTTCAAAAAAAAATTTGTTGACTCCCTCTTGCCCACTACATTGGTAAAACTCCTACTTATTTTATGGAAATGAAGTTCGCCTTAGTGGATTTTAAATTTTGAATTTTTCTCTGAGTATAATGATACTCCTCTTGTACCATTTTCCAATGTTGATTCACTTCAATGCATTGTTCTCAAGATCCATAAATTCAAAACAACTATTCATGAAGCTCCAATCCTTCATGAACCTTACTATGTTTCATGGAAATATTATCCATTACGAACCCACACACTTTCACAAAGCACCCAACTAATACAATTAGAACAAAAAATCATTTTGAAACTCCAAACCTTCGTGAACCTCCCAAAATACAAAATAATTGGCATCCGTTAAGACATAATTAGTATTTTCACGATGCTCAAGCTCACATAGAATTTCAGATTCTAAATGGTCTCAGCCTTCACAATATTAGATTCATTTATCATTTTCTCCAATTATACATATCTAAAATGAAGTGGGGTATCTTTCTATTTATAGGAATATCCCATTACCAATATCATGTTCTCTTAAAATCAATTTTAGAGGCCTCCAAAAACCTTCTCACGAAGCACCTCCATTCACGCATCACTAATGAAAATGAACCCTTTTATGAATCATCTAATCATCCTCTTGATTTACTATCATCCCATAGAGAATTCACAATTATTCTCATGTTCATGATGAAGACTTTATTTTAATGGTACATTCTCAATTCATTTTGTAATCCTGAAGAACACTTCCTTTCCATCACATGTCTGTGATGCTTGTTCATGATGCTTTACATCTTCACAATGCTAAAACCTTTTGAAACCAACTTTTCACAAAACTCATGCCTATATCATATTTTCAAAAATTAATGCCTATAAAACACCATATTTAATTCTTTTTTATTCCTAATGATATGGAGCCTAAAAAATGGAAATCATTGGTAAATGATTCCACCTTCAACATTGTAGTCATATTGTATTGTAATATATATTTCCTTCCAACTTCCCTAATAAACATAATGTTGATAGAGAAAAAATAAAAAATAGAATCCATTCCTAGATTTAGAATGCCTTGGTTCCAAAAAAATGAATCATTATTGATAAGTGATGTTCATTGAAGTATTCCATTCATAATCTCACTATCCACATCACACCAATATATCAAGGTATAAATATAAAATATTTCACATATTGAAACTATAATATGTCCCCATTAAACCAACAAAATTACTAAAAATAACTTCTATCAAAATTGAACTATAATAATAGTTTGAAACCCCAATGGGATAGGTGAAACCTATACCAATGTTTTTGGTGGACTATTATTATATGAAGTTAAGAGGAACCTATAAAAATGGTTTTTTAAAATTATTTTTATAGCTCTATTAATATCCTTGACTGATAATAATGGTAATTGAAATCCATTAGTTTATTAACCATTCCTGTCCCTATACAAACAGTTCTCCAAATCCTTTGGAATAGTTCCTATAAATTAATGGAACCAAGGAAAATGGTCTTGGAAAACTACTGTTATAATTTTATACTAATTTTGTACCTTAAAAATTGTTACTTTTTCCAATAATTTTATTTAATATTTATATGAAATGAGATTTAATTTGATATGATTTATATTTAAATTTATTCACAAATTTTTTTTAATTTGATTTATTATATATACAATTTTGTTTGTGGGAAATTCATTATATATTTCAATTATATAAGGGTTGTCTTCAGTTCAATACCTAGTTCTATTTTATTTCAAATATCATAGAACAATGGTTTCCAAAACAATGAGTGTTGGTGTTTATATTGAAATTACATATATAAATGGGTTGGAAACAATTATTATATATCACGGATACCATTGATTTTTCCAAAAAAAATGGTATTCATCAATCCTGGAATAGAATCATCCAAGGGTCCGTCAAACCATTGGTTTAGGATATACAAATGGTTTTTATTCCAATAAAAATGTTTCTAAACTAGTTATATATCCTTTCCACGATATTGTCACAGAAAAAAAGTCACCAATACTCTGAACTCATTGATTCATAAATTACATCAACCTCATTTCCTCTACCTTATTACTACACCAAATACATAAATACCTCATAAAAAACATAAACATTGTCTAATCATCCTCATGATCACTTGAACCTCATTTGTATATCATAACTACATCATAATAGAAGTTTAATTAGTTTGTGTTGATTCATACCTAAGAAAACAATTCTCATGTAGTGGTTTCATAGAGAAATACACTCCCATCACTAAAATTCCATCAATATATAATAAGTGTTATCTCACACAATTCCATACCCACTATTGAGCTAGTAGAACAAATCACCCTGATAACTTATTAACAAAAATGATCATTAATCATTCTATTCACAATGTTAATTCCTTTCACATTATACATGTGTTATCACTATTTTACATCTTGCATCAGATGCATGATGAGGAAAAATTTATTGAAATTATAACACTATATTTTTCTTCGGAAAACACAATAAATGAGAACTATATATAGGCCATTATCAATTTTAATCCAAATTATAATCCCACTGACATCTCAGTGAGTGAAAATCCCAATTTCATGATTCTATATGGAAACAAACCGATTAACGACACAAAAATATAGTGCCACTTAAAATAAGTCATTCTATCATTGTTATATAACAAACAATTAAATAATTCCAAAACACTAAAAAAAATATACCATGGATACTACCATACTAATATAAAAAATAAGAATCAATTAAAATATGAAAGGACTACCCTAATCTATTTCATCACATCCTAGCATAACATTGGAGTATATATGTAACACTATAGGATGGTATTGTATAGTATAACCAAAATTTATTACATATAACAACATTAAAAGAAAAATGTAAAATTTTCTTGGTTTCTATAGATAATAATTCATATAGAAAAAGAAAAATAATTCAACTTAAATATATATGTCATTATGATGATTTTATAAAATAAAAATCATAGTTATAATAATAATAGTTCAATGTAAAAAAAATACAAGGCACATAATCGACATACTGAAAATTAGAATTATAACATAGAGAATTTAAATTATAGGAAAAATATATTCATTATTATTGTTGGGAGAAATGATTGTCTTCCATTATTATTTATCACCATTATGATTGTTAGTCCATATAACTATTTGTAATTTTGATCATTATTCACTATGAACATTGGTCATGTAGCAAAATATAAATTGACTGATATTTCTAGTGTTTACAAATGGTATAGAAATGGGTAAATTATAATAGAAGGGAGTAAGCCTACCTTAGTCAAGTAGGAACCGCCCTTATTAATTTAATTTATAAAATTGATGGAATGATGGATTATAATAGGGGTTCACCATTGACTATGAGAAAGAAGAACATTAACCAATAATGTTAGAGTATAATCATTTATTGGAGATGTTCAAGCTATTATATGTCACATCCAGATCAACGTTGGATATACATCCCCATGAACATTCCATTATTTCCCACCTCATCCTTATGGATTATTATATTGTGATAAAGTGTTATGTATCTAGAGGATAAAAGGTATTAACGTGTAAATTATTTTGGAAATGAAATATTGCTTACTCTGTTTCCACATTTATAATTTAATGTTTCATATTAATAAATAAATACATAAATCAAAAAATCATTTACATTATATTATTTTATCATAACAGTGCTACACATTATAAGAGAATAGAAAAAAAGGAAATTAAATTAATTATTATATATAAAACTTGTTCCATAAAATATATAAAAATATGTTCAATTCCATAATATTTTACTCTGGTGGAACATAATCATAAAATAATTACATGTATATATAGTACATTTTTATAATAAACAGAAATTTTAGAAATTGAATAGATTTGTTTAATAACTGAGAGATTTATATGTATGATTTTATAGTTCAGAATAAATTGTATATATAAGTGGGAATATGACCTTTAGAATCTAAAAATTATGAATCATCCAATTGAAAGGGTAATATTAACATTAAAGTTACATATATTCATTAAAATGGATTCATCCATTCAAAAATAATTTCATTAATAATTAATAATTATAATTATTGAGTAATGAACATTTATGTAATTGTATAAATGCTCGTTAAAATTAATATAATAGAAATGAAAATGTTCTTTAAAAAATCATGCCAAAAACATGGTTCTAAAATACTATAATATTTATTATTGATAATTTAAATTCCCATATATAGAAAATAATATTCATAAAATGGCTTCAAATTTGGAATCATATTGTTGAAATTATCGAATAATTAATTGTTCATAAAGTTATGTTGTAGTTGAATTTTTTAAATAAATATAGCAATATGATAAGCAAATAAGATAAGTATTATGATATGATCATAATATAGAAATGATGAAATTATTTATATAAGTGAATCGATGACCAAAACATGGTAATTATTCCCCATAATGTATTTTAATGAAATAAAAGTATTTAACAAATCTACAGATAAATTTTTACTATCAAGAATAAATATTATGGCTTTAAAAATAATAATATATCGAAAAATTATGTTCCTATGGAAGAAGAAATATAAAATAATTAAATTTGGTTTTATAAAAGGAAAATATAAAATACTAGGTATTAAATTTGAAAAACCCTGAAATCAAATCATGGGTAAACTAATGGTTTTTCATTTCCCAAAACCGATATTTCCATGGATCATGTTTAGATATTAAAAAAATACAACTCTTTTCTATAAATATCTACTCATTCCTGCATTGCTCTTAATATCAAATCAACTATGCAATAATGTCATCTCGTTTTCTCTCTCAAAAGTATCTATTTGTCATTTTGATGGTTTTATTTTTCTCGTCTAAATATTTAAGAATCCAATTATATGGTAATATTTTTTAATGCCATTCTTTAATTTTTAGTTTAATTTTTTTTGTTATAAACTCATTTAAATTTGTTTTCATATATTTTTATTCTTTATGTTAAATTTAATTGTCATTAATTTGTAATATTTTTAATATAGGCTTACTTATTCTCAATCATTATAATCACTTTTCATTTCAATTTGAATTCTTATTATGTCATAATTAATTAAATTTTTGGATATATTATCAATGTGACATCACCTATTCCTCCCATTATACTATATTTATAAGACGTTATAAAGATCTAACACTCCCATAGACAAAAAATCATAAATAAAATTATATAAAATATTATGTGTAGAATTCCTTACTACAATATCCCTTTCTATATATAATAATGTGTATGTGGATCTGGAAAAGATGATCCTATGGGTAATGACCTATAAATAGTTTTTTTTTTGTATTATTTATATATGTAATTGGTTCACAATAGCTGGGTCTTATTGAACGCCTATTTTAAAACTCCAATGGGAGAAGTTATTGATGAACCACATGATATTTACCAACCATAATGAAGGATTTGATTATATTTTTAGGAGGATTTACCCATAATTTTTATGTTCTCTCGCCACTTAAAATACATTATTTCTTCCTCCCAAACTCATTGATAATATTATTTTTCATAAAGAACCACTAACCCCCTAACCCGAATCTCTAGGTTTGATCTATAGTGCTACATTACCTCATGTGCACCACCCTGTATGAATGATCCTTCAAACAAGAAATGGGGTAATGATTCTATAAATGGGGAGAATAGTCCCATTGTATTATATCATATTATCAATAATTAAATTAAATATACCATCAGAGAAATTAAGAAGAACAAAATAAATGGAATATATTTCATATAGATACACCATCAAATGATGGGGCATGCCTACTTAGGGTAATGAAAAAAGATAAATGGAAAAAAGATCCATGGGTTTTATTAATGACTATACCAATAACATCTAGATCCACCATCCTTTGATCAATTGTCCATCATAGATCCCTACCCTTCGCATGATCCCTTATAAAACTTACAAGCACACAGAAATTCTCAGGTAATGTTTAAGTAAATTTATATATATGAAAAAAAATCAACTTTATGATTTCTATTATAACAAGTACATTCCATTATTACGATAATTTATTTATAGGAATAACCATACAATTAAAAGATGAGTATTTGCGTGCTAACAAATATTCCATGAACCCCCAGTCATAGCTGCTTTAGATCTATGCCAAATAATTATCTAATATGTTTTTTAGTAACCAAACCATCACTTGTATAGAATCCCCAAAATGTTTTCAGATCTAGAAACATGATTTCATCCATATATCAAGAAGACTATGTCCCTATGTGTCCTATTGATGATAATATATGATACTCACATAGATTGGAATACATCATAGTAAATGTATCATTGAAAATAAATGTTACCTTGTGTAAATACCCGCCATGAAATCGTATATACCTTATAACTTCACCCTGTTGTTAGGTCCCTAATTTCCATTGTTGAAAATTATTGCACTCCCCCTCTATAGGATAAATATTTCATGGTGGTCCATCTCTCTCAAGTACCATGCACACCCACCAATGTTGGGTAATACACATACACGTTGAGAACATCAAGCATTACATATCATCCTGAGTATATAGAATCACAAATAGAATCATGTGATCACACTCACACATTAGAAAAGGTTGCACTAATTTCATATAGGGAAACCATATCCCAATAGGATTTATAGGCTACACACCCACTCAGATGATATCAAAACCTTGAACACTATTGAATTAGTCTATACCTAAATTGTATTTTGGGAATATTTTTAATTGAGATACTAAGAGGTAAGAAAATTCTTACAATAAGTCATTGATGTTGACATCATGATCTGTTAGTATTGTTGATATTTGATTTCACACACTAACTGGAACAAACACAAACCAAGGATTTCATAAACCGATCCAATTAATTATGTCATGGGATCCATAGTAAGGTGGTGGGAAATTAGATATGGGATAACCAATTTCTTACCTTTGGGTAGCCTAGAGAAATCCCAAAGGGACTCCAATGAAGATGGAGGATTCTATGGTGTTGAAGTTAAACAGAGTAGTTACCCTGGTTTAGGAAAACACACTACAACATAATGGTGGTCAGAAAAAATCCCACCACAATTCTTGGGACCATACTATAGAATATGAGTGTGCCTATAAGATTCCCTCCATGGTGCAGTGTGAGGTTTTCTAGCATAGGATAATATTGGAGGTTATCCTATATAGTATAAATGGGAGGGCCATAGTGATGGTGTATTTTATGGATCCCTTTTTGATCTTATAATGGGATGATATTGAATTAGGAAGGAGGTTTATTTTTATTGAATCCATTAATGATTCATTGCATGTGAATGATACTTATATATCCTCCTCAACCGCCCATCTATTTAGAAACTTTTCCTTCCAGTTCATAACATAACATCCAATTTATGGATTCTATCCATGATGAAAAAAGCTTGTCTAAATTTATTTAACTAATGTGTATTAGTGTTTTATGATTTGTTAGAAGCTACTATGGTGTTGCCTACCATTATTCATCCGTAGATGGAATTGGATATGGGGAAACCCTATCCAGGTGAACTTGATTATGAGATAGTCCATCCTATTGTTTGATGTCATATTCTCCTTGTATATCCATGTCATAGATTTTCATCAGACCTCATTTTTTGGGTTTTCTATTTTCATTAACCATGTTGTCCAAGTCTTGTTTAGATACGGATATTTTTTCTTATGGAAAATGACCTAATGTTTAGATATGTTTGATGTTTGAATTAATGGAGTTTGGGTAAAAATGTGTTAAATGTTATTATAAGGTTTTTCCAAAAATTTGGAAGGATTATAAGGTGTTTTACCTACTTTTAAAATGTTGGGATTAAATCAATATATAGATAATTTACATGCCGATAATATGGGGAACATGATGTGTATCATCCCTTAATATGATTAAATAAAAACTATACAACTCGTGAATTCATTTGTGGAAAAAATATGATACATTTCATGAATCCATATTACACATCATGTAATCTTTGGGTAGGGGTTAATTCAGACCATGTTAGGAAATTTTTAGCATAACTCTTAAATAAGAAATAAATGACATGGAAGAGGGCCACTCATTATGTATTTCATACGATCAGTTGTTTTAAGTGTATCGTTTTCATGTATTTTTCAATCCTCTCTAGTGAATCCTCTCTTCTATAAAAACATGAGGCACTAGTAGTGATATTGGATCTCTTTCTCCATTTCTTCTCATCTCATTTAAATTATTTTTCCACATTTATTAATGCTACGTTTTTTTCCTTTTTTCTTTTTGGTGGTTCCTGCTTGAAGCGTTTCATTGAATACGATTTACAGGTATGGGATTAATACCAAACCATGTGGTCAATTTAATTTTTACGAGTATGAAATACTGTTATTTCATCAACATAAAACATGGTCAAATTAATTGATTGATTGAATATTGGTAAATAAGGACATGGATTATTGATTGGATCCCTTTTGATTTAATTAATGTTCTAACCTGGCTTGTGGCTACCCATTGGGTGACTGAACCCTTGAATTATAATTAATTGGTTAATGAATTAATCATTTTTTAGAATGTTATGATAACCTAGGTGATTTATTGATTTATTATCACATTAGAAAAGTTATTTTTTAAAATTAAACAATAAGGGGTCTGATGTGATTTAATAATATCTTTTCTCTAATGACCTTTTGTGATTTATGGAATAAATCTTATATAAAATTTGTGGCCTAGTTTAGCGATGAGATTATTATATATAGGGAATTTTCTAGAGACTGAAATTCTTATATAGTTGGATTCATCTGGTTAGACATTATAATTCATATATTATGGGATTGGGCCTATTTAATGATAAAATGGAAATATATGGGGAATTACCCCAATGAAAAAAATCCTTATATAGTGGTCTTGACATAGTTAAATCCAAAATTCATATATATAGGGGTTTTATAAGATGCTAAAATTTATATACATAGGGATTTCCCAAGATAAATTATTATTCCATGGGTATATGATTGTGTTTGTAATGGTTGTGATATATATTAAGAGACATTCCTGCATGACAAAGAATAATGATGATTTATGTATTATGTTAATTGAATAATTAACCCACCTATCTGACCACTTTATTTCACACACTGGTAATCAGGATGGTTATGTTTAGACATGTTGCTGTTGACCTACTGAGTTTTACTCACTCCCTATTTAGGCCTCCAAATGGTACACAAGTATATTAGATGGATTCAGTTATGTAAAAGATCAAGAAACCTTATGTCATGTATTTTTGTGATGGATGGGTGGTATATTTGAGACATGAATAAAAAAAATTTATGACTAAGGGGTTTTTAGTATATTCCTATCAGATGGTTCGTTTTTTCAATTTGACATTATGTTATATTTTATCCTCTCATTACATAGATCATTATTATTTGTTCATTGATTCTTCTTTCATTTAATATTTGTATAATATATTGTTTCCACTTTTTCTCTATTACTATGATAATTAATTATATTTTTTATTTCCAAATTTATTGTAACTCAAAGCATGGTGGTAAAATATCCCTACTATAATCATCATATCATGCCTTCCAGTTGACACCCTGTTGAATTTATGTAGATGTGCTTAAAGTCCCTTGACCAACCTAATTTGGCCACATTAGATAGTGCTGGATTAGGGGAAGTTATAATGTGGCATCAGAATGTGGTTCCTCTTTTTTATTACATTACTATTTTGAAAATTATTAAGGGATACTTTGATGTGGCTGGGCATGGTAATGATCTTGTTCATGGATGTAGAATACAAATGAATTGTTTAAATTTAAACTACATTGGGATGGGATTGTAGTTCATGATGTTTTCTTATTACAGTTGATGTTATTTCTCCCATGGTTATTCAAATGTTCTGTGATTTATGGGTTTTGTGGTGATTTTGTTACTTGATAATTATACTCATGGCTTGGTATGGCATGAGATGTGGGTGAATACCTATTGATATTCACATAAGTATATTTACTAACATACATTGTCGATATAAACATATTTATTGAATGTCATATATTTTTTTAGGAACTATGAAATGAGATACCCATTATATCAAATATATGAAATGAAATAATATATTACGTCATAAAAAAACACATGTATGTCTTTCTCCGAGAGATAATGAAAATAATAACTCTATTGTTATACGTTGTTGAGGTTGGCCTTGTCATTTTCTAGTGTTCTAAGGATTGTGTTTTTATGATTGAGAAATTTCCACCTCATCCTCTTAAAGTTGAGTATCTAGATAGTGGAAATCAACATTTACATATTGAAGGTGAGCCCTAGATTCATTCATATATTGAGGATCATATGGATGTACATATTCATGATGGCTTCTTAAGGGTCATTTGATGATTGGAAAGGGATATTTTTTTCACTATAAAGGGTGGCCCCCAGGAAGTCGAGTTGTAGATTGAATCACTCTAGATGATCATTAATAACCCTGTGACACCTACATATAGGAGGGTGTATCAATATATATATATATATGATTTGTGGACCTAACAAGATGTTTTGGGCCATTCTAGATAAATTTTAGAATCAATAGGAGTTATTATAGAAATATGTATATAAATATTTCCCAAGATACATCTATCCAAATATATTGAGTGATAAGAAGTATTGTGAGTTCATGAATTTGACATTGGATTCCATATTAATGATAGAATACACCAGATGATTCAACTACCATCAAAACCTTTCTCCATACTTATAAGATTATAATATCTCTATTGTACATTATTTTTAATATGATATTCACTATGAGATTAGGTAATAGGTGCATTTTTTTCGGGTCACTTTTTAGACGTGCTTAATCATCATCTAATCATAAAAGGAAATATAAGAGCCACCTTGAGGAGTGGAAAAATTATATAGGTAGAGAATACAACAAGATATTCTTATAGAATAATGTAGTGACATTATGAAAGTTGTCTACAAGGTAATTCTATGTAGAGTAATTACTGTAGAGGGTATCCATCCTAGGACATTGTTCCACTATTGTTCTATTATTGAGGCTTGTTTGGACATAAATGGACTCATTGACCATTTCCCAGTTAGGAGTTCCATGTTTCCAGTAGGATTGAGCATATTTAATTTTTTTTAGGAATATATTTTAGTAGAGTAGTGGATGTGTATTAGGATAGTTACCATATTCTAAGAAGGAATAAACTACTCCACAACTGATAGGTAGATGGACATCCACAAAATCATAATGTTAATGATGGGTATGTGGAACCCTAGTGTATGAATGATAATACTTGGTAAAGTGAACATCTCATAGGAGTCATCCTGGATCCCACGGAATAGGGGCTAGTCAATAGCACGCTATGCAGTCTACTATGGGTAGTGTAGATGTAGGACCTTTTACCATTAGAAGTATGATTCTTATATCATCTACATTTGACAGTGTTTTTTATAAGTGAATAACATTCCAATTTGATATGAATTTTTGTAAACAATTATGGTTTGGTTGCGGAAATATATGGTGGTGTTTTTACCATCAATACAATGTTGGGAGTGCAGTAATAGAATATGAAATATGGTAAGGCATGTCATATAGAAATTAGTGGTTACCTTTTCATTTGGGAACTATTTTTTCAAGAAATGAAATTTTTCACTTGGATTATTGTTATGGGTTTTTCAATTCTATAAAAATATCATATCGACTATTACTGTAATATATTTACATTTATATATCAAAAAAGGAATATAAATTATTATCATGGTGAGTGTGATTTTGAGGCTAGTCATATAGGACCAATTCAGTGCAGATTGGATTTCCTAATGGATCAGATAATAGGTATTATTAAAAAAGCTAGTGTAATAGTGATTGATTCTTTTCCATTAGTGGTAGACCATTTTCTGTATGTCTTCCCTGATGGGTTTTGTAGCTTACTGTACGATTCGGAGATCGAGTTGGTGAAGAGAGAAAATCTAGTTTATATTATGAATATAGGATGCCACTAATAATTCGTATAGACTTGAAATTTTAGTTGGAAGATCTATAGGAAAATATTTGAAATTGACTAGTACATATCCAAGTGTTTATCTAATTCATTTCACTAAGAAGGCTGATGGTACATTTTTCTTAAGTGTGGATTATCGGATATTGAACCAAACGATGGTCTGGAACAAGTATCTCGTTCCATGTATGGATCACATATTCTACTAGTTTATAGGTTCCAATATCTTATCTATAATCTATATGATATCTATATTCCATCAATTGTGGCTGAAAACAACAGACATTCTTCAAACTACATTTAGGAGAAGATATAGATTTTATTATTATTTAGGGATGCCATTTGGTTTAATTAATGCACCCATGGTATTTGTAGCCTTTAAAAATCAAATAATTCAACATTTAATAAATTATTTGGAGGATATTTAAATGGTATATTAATGTACTTCAAGTGATTAGATGATAACTCTCGACATATGACATCATATTTACTGCATTGAGATAGCATATGTTTTTCACCAAGCTACGTAAATTAAATTTCTAGATTGAGAGAGTTCACTTCTTAGTCCATTCCATCTCATATTTAAGAGTTTCACTACACCTTTAGAAGGTTATAACTATGGTATCTCTAGAGTTACCCACAAATTTCTTCTATATTTTTAGTTTTTTTGGTTTATAAGTTTATTATCTCTCCTATATCTAGGAATTCCCCGTTTTTATAGCCGAAAAGTCGTGCTGGACAATAATGGAATGAGGGATTTTTTTTTCAGATTCTTACAATAGAGATTTTCTTTAGCTAAAATAAAGGATTACATCCGAACATATACTCACTTTTTCTATGTCGGTTAAATCATATATCATGTACTATGATGTATCCATATTTGGACTCGAAGTGGTTCTGATATAGGAGGATCGAGTTTTTGGTAGATTTTCCATACAACTGAGACCATATGAGAGGAATCATCCATCTCAAAATATTGATTTAGTTGTAGTGCTACATTCCATGAGATTCTAGAGAATCCATCTTTTGGGATGTATGCTTATGGTGCACAGAGATCAAAATAGCCTTAGGTACATATTTTCTTAGCATTACCTCAACCTTTAGTGTATGAGGTGGGTCGAGTATCTGTAGTCTTCCAAAAACAATTTGTCTAATAGATCGAGAAAGGGAATCTTCATTATCAATAACTTGAGTTAGAATATGTAGAGGAAGTGTCACACGAGACCTATAATTCATTTTAATTTATTTAAATCATGGCCTCCGAGTCATCGCGCCAAGGTCCGGGATGGGTCCTGACTTAAATTTTTTGGCCGTTTAATATATTTAGTGGGTTTCAAACCATGCGTGGTCACCTCATCGTGGAAGGTAGCCATGCAGTTAGGCCGTTGCCCGAAAACATGTCTAATGACTAAAATAAATAAATTTTTATGTAAATAAAGTGAGGTGAATGTCTAATTTGTAATCATAATAATGTTATTATTTAATTAATAAAATAATTATTAATGATGTGTTATTATTAATTTTATGTTTATTATTATTATTATTTAGTTGTTACTATTATTATTATTATTTAGAAATTGTTTTTAATGTAATTACAATGAAATTTTTATTAATATTAATATTAATGTTATTATTATTATTATTGTTGTTGTTATAATAATGATTATTATTTTTATTTTATTGTTACTATTCTTCATATTGTTACATTTATTATTATTATTTATAATAGTACTATTATTATGTTATTATCATCGGTTATTTATTAAAATGGAAGAAAAAAAAGAAAAAACTCCAAACCATAAGCCTATGTTTGGTCATGATTTAGTAAAGGAAAAGAAATGATTTCCTAATTCATAAATGAAAATAAATGAAATGAAATGATTTTCATTTCGCATCCTTTTGTTTGGATGCGAAATTTAGTAAAAGAAAAGAAATTATTGCAATTTCTCTCCATCTTGTTTGGTGACAATTATTAAAAGAAAAGAAAAGAAATGTTTTGGAAATATGACAAAAATAACCCTTATTAAAAAATATAGTTTTCCAATACTCAATTATTCCAAATAAAAAAATATTATGATTTTATTGTATCTTTGATTTTCAAATATATATATATATATATTATAAATATTTATTTAATAATAAATATATATTTATAAATATATATATATATATATATATATATTTATAAATATATTTATTCATATATAATTTTATAAATATGCATTCATAAATATATATATTTACAAAATAAATTTACAGTTATATAAATATATATATTTTTAATATATTAGATATATATTTATAAATATCTTTATATAAATATATTTATAAATATATATATATATATATATATATATATATATATTAAATTTGAAATTATTACCTGGTTATTATTTCAGGTGAGTTCGAGTAATGTTCTTAGAAAATGTTGTTTTTTCAATACTTAATTATTCCAAATAATATTATATTATAAATATACTAGTTTTTATTATTAATAATCACAATGATGATAATTAATATAAATAATAATTCAATAAAATGTTATGTAAAATAAAACAACTATAGGGGCAGGTAGGAAATTAAAAAATTACCTCAGGCGCTGTGCACGTTTCTTTCCAAATCACCCCACTTTTGGGGTGATTGTAAAACTGCAGTTGGGGAGAAATATTTCTCCCAGTTTCTCCCCGCATGATATTTCCCTCCCCAGCTTTGCGCCAACCAAACGACCGAAAACCGTTTCAATCACCCCAAATCTCTTCTTTTCTCCCCGAATCACTAGTTCCAAACGAGCCCTAAATCCCGGAGGCCCCCCATCCTCCCATATCCTTCTCCCCTACACCGCGTCGTGCACCCAACCTCCTGAGAGAGCCATGCACAACAGCCTCACCGGCACCCTCGCTACTCACTCCATCCCTTCGCCTGCACCTGCCTTCTCCCTTAGGTCCACAACCTCCGCTCCGTCCCCACGCTACACCTCTCTCCAAAGTTCTAGGGCATCCCGTGATCACCTCAGCCACCCCGGCCGGCCTCGCCTAACCCTTTTCCCTCACCAACGCGCTCCAGTAGGCCACCCCAAGCCCTCGCCTCTCTCCCGAAGCAGGTCCTGCTGCCCTCGGTGCACCTGGCCCTCGCCTCCTGCTCATCCTCCGTCGAGTCCCGTCAGGCTGCCTCCTCCGCCGGTGCCCCGTCCGGCCACCTCTCCCGACCATCCTCCTCCTACCCTCTCCGCACCAGCGTTTTTCCAGCATGACCCAAACCACCAAGACATATCTCTCTCTCGCGGCGGCCTCCCCACCAGCAAACCCCCCTACTCAACCCCTCCTTTCTCCGACCTCCTCCTTGTCGGTACTCTCCTCCGGCAGTCGCGACTGCCTTCATCAGCACCATCTCTGGCAGCGCCTCCCCTCTTTTGCCTCCGGTCGACCACAGCCACAACCCCCCTTTACCCGACCACACCACCACACCTCATCCGCGGTAGCCGCAACCCCTTTTGATTGCCTCTCCTCAGTGATCCGCACTCGTGCCCCTCCATTTTCCTCCTCGTCGTCTCCTGCAACAGCCGACCAGCCTCACCAGCAACTCCCCCGGTCCGACCAGCCCACTCTGATCACACCCGGGGTATATTCTCATTCATCATTGGTTTTTTTATCCTTTTTTGAAAACCCTAACTAATTGGGGTCATGATAGTGCATTTTTCTCGTGGTTTAGGTTGTTCGTTTGGTTCACGGGGCGTCGTTCCATTTTCCGAAGTTCTGTCACGTCCGCTCTTAGCTTAAGGTAGGTGAATTTGCACATTTCATTTCCAAAGCACTCCATTAATACTTGATCTATTTTATTTAGTTTTGAAACATGATTCCCAGTTCCGTTATGCATTTAGTTTAACTGCTAAAGTGTTCTAAAATTTTATAGTTTGTTAAAATGATGCTTGAGTTAGTTCCTGGTTTACATATGCATGTATCTACGATGATATGTTTGATTAGGAATCAAATTTTACTTGGATTATTTTTTTTAAAAATATGATTCGTACCCCCTTGATGTATAATGTTAGTCTGATATGGTGTTTTCAAACTGATAGATTTTGTTAAGAGTATATCTTGAAATGACCTCGTATATAAATAATGATTGAAAAAAATATTATGTTTTTTTTTGTGAATTATGACATGTTTTATGGGTTATGTGTGTACTAGGAAAAGTGTTTTTTATGAATGATTTGTAATGTATTTGGTTTTAGGATGATTTTTTTAATGATGTATTTGGTGTCATTTATGTGCGAACCATGGTTGAGTCATTTAATGGTGTTTGATAAATTGTGCGATATGCATAACTTATTTTGGAAGGGCTTTGGTGTGCGTCTGATTTCAAAAGAGTATTTTGGATTTGTATGTGGTGGGAGTCCATTTTTTGCTACTTAGAAGTGTTTTATAAATGTTTGAAGAGATTTACTAAAATGTGTAAGTGATTGTGAATCATGTATCTAAATGGTTTTAGTGTCGCATAAAGAACAATTTTTTATGGTAAGGAATCCCTTTTGAAATCTTTTTGGGTGTTGTGTGATTTTCATCTTGTTTTGAAATAAAAGTAGGTTTTGGAATGGTTAAAGACCTGTTTGGTAAATGTGGTGTGTTTTAGGTGTGTGTTGGAACATGACGGCTCGTTTGGCATTTTCAGCTTTAGTGAAATGTTTGTGTTGATTCTTTGAAATGACGACGTTTTGATTACTGTATTCCCATTTAACAACTTTAGTATTTTGAAAAAGGTAACAAATGGTTTTAATGATTTCATGGCATGGCGGCCCGGTTGGTACTTTTTTAATGTGAAATGTTCGAATGTGTATTTGGGGGTGCTCTTGTCTATGGAAAACCATTATGGGTGAACACATAAGAAGCGTCCGTGTTTGGGGTAGGCAAGTGCAGTGAGATGAGTCACGCATACGATGGCCTCCAACTTACCCAGCATGATTGTAACCACCATGTGTTCCTGCGCATCTTTTAGATATCGTGTTATGGTTACTGATCAACCCCGATTAGACGGGTTGGTACCCCCTGGATTTGTTGTTAGGCCAGGCGGGCTTTTCCACTGGATTGGTCTGTTAGGGCGGCCAGTTGGTTATAGACTAAGGAGCTTCACCATATTCCGGTAGGTGGTTCTGAAACTGAGTATGTCTAGTGGTCTTCTAGGGATGTTTAGGATCGCCCATGGTTACTGGATCATCTTCATTGCTTGTTTACTTTTCGTGCACTAGTTTACTTCATCTTGAACTTTTTCTTATTTTACTCTAGCACAACATTGGTATACTCTGTTTTGTATATTTTTATAAAATTGACTATTGATTTTGAAAAAATGGTATTTGGCGTGTGTTGGTTCCTTTAAATTGAGAAAAAAAATGTTTCTTATTTTCAAATGTGAAAGACCTACTTTTACAATTGTATTTCAAACTTGCGTTAATTTATTTCTTCGGGAACGGAGACGTTGGTTTATGTGGTTTATTTTAGAATCCCTAATGAGAATTGTTATGTTCAGGCCTATATTATCATTTCAGTTGCAGGTTTCCTTGTTCAGGTTTTCTTGGCTGAGTTGCTCGTTATTGGAGCAAAGTTGGCCTTTGGTCGGAAGGTGACCTGAAAGGTCACATAGAGGTATGTTTAGTTTTATTTTACATTCTGCTACTAGTGTTATGTTCATCAGTTGTTTGCGTATATCTGTTTTCTTGTTTATTTGGTTTTTTTTTCACGGGCCAAATCATTCCCAACGATAAAACTTTGATGCCCAACACTAGTTGCCAACTCGTGGGGATCGGGAACGCCCTTCGGGCCATGTCGCGGACTGGCTTGGGTGACCGGTTCAGGGTCGACCTGGGTTGGTTCATGAAAAAAAGGTATCAAAGAAGACCCTTGTTATTTGGGGTGTCTGGTAGATGGAGATTAGATGTGTCTGGACTCGAGAGGTAGGTATGAGATGGACGTCATGAACCCTCGCCCGTTCCGCACCTCGAGTTGCCAGGGACAGTCCAGGAATTGAGTCTTTGTTTCTTTTTTGGTTTGTTTTGGATTGAGGTATGACAACTGAGGTAAACTGATGTTACATCGTGATCTCACATGGAGTAGTGACCCATGTGGAGTCTGGGTATACAGTTGGAATTCCTCCATGTTTTAGACGCTTACTTGGGGCATGGACCAATACCATGTTTCCAGGTTAAGTGTTACATCTAGTCCCTTACTCTGGTGGATTGATGTATGTTGTGTGTCATTTTCATTCTGGTTGGTGTAAGTGCGTTTTTGGAAATGAAAACGGGTTTTTCAAAATGGGACTGATTTATTTTAAATGACTTTAAATTTATGAAATGAGTTTTAAAACTGAAAGCTTTTGGTTGGGGAAAACTGGTGTTGTCTTGGAAATTGGTCGAGAATGGTTTGGGGTGAAATCTCAGGTACTCCTTATGAACGTTATCACATGTTAGAGGATGCGTGGAAAGTGTGTGTTGGTGCGTATTAATGAAAGTGGATGAAGACATGTTCAATGATTCATGGGATTTCCTAGGTGTGTTTGAAATTAAAGGATTGGCCTTGTTTTCTAAAATGGATATTAAAGAGGAAAATGTTTTTTGAAAGTGATTTTGGTTAGAAAAGTGGTTTTGGTTTGTGTAAAGTGGTCTTGATAGAAAGCGTTTTTGAAATAAAAAAGGTGTGGTTTTGGAATCTAAAATGGAACGGGAATATTGGACATGGAATTTTGGGTTGTGTTTGTGGTTGTTTGGTTTTTTGAGCTGGTTGTTTTTGGATGAGGGTGATTTGTTGATGTTTATTTGATTGATATTGGTTTCATCTTGGTGTAATATATGTTGTTTCGAAATGCTGCCCAGAAAGGTCCCCAGAGTTTTGATGAGTCATGACTAGTTTTTGGACTTTCTCCGACATTTTCTATCCTTCATGGTGATTGGAGTCTGTTAGAGACAGTGGAATGGCTTGAAGAGGTCGAGCACATCTTCAAGGTATTGGGAACTCCCAAAGCTATTAGAGTGAATTCCATTTTGGGTCTGATTGAAGGTCACGCTCTGAAAGAGTAGGAGTTGTTCACCCTGCCATCACTAAAAGTTGGGATGATGCGGTATGTCGTTAAATTCATCCTCGCTTGATGGTTTATACTAGTGGAGGTAAAGACGAAAAAAATGGAAGAGATCTCTCGTGTTCAACATGGCCAGTAGACGGTGAAGGCATATATTGACCTTTCCAAGGAGACTGTTTCCTTTTCTCTAGAGGCAACGTCACAGGATATGATGAAAACTTCTCTCTTTATTGGGGGTCTTCATCCAGAGAACAAGGAGAAAGTCCTCCCTTTTTTAGAGCATCACTTTTGAGAAGTTGGTGTAGGAGGATTTCTTAGCTGAGTTGGTTTCTTGAGTGAAAATGGTTGGCAATCAACTATATCAGGTTGCTCGTGAAGATCCCCCATCTGACGAGCATAGTGTGTCAGGGGAATTTGTTTCTGAAGAGTTCTCTGCATTGGCTCTAACATCCAGTTCATCGGATCGTCTAATAGTGTACCATCAGTATGGACGTTTAGGGCATATGAGCCGCTATGTCACACCCCTCCAAAGATGTTCCATCATTACAGGTGTCTAGATCATCTAGAGAATATTTACAGGAAGTGTCACCTGGGAAAGACATTGTGACCAAAATATTCCAGTGCCTGACTGTGAGGCAGGAGATGCTTTAGCCATCAGAGCCCCAACCACAGGTCTTGGGTTGAAGCTCGTGCGCAGTAAGGAGTTTTCGGGGGTGTGAAGCCTCTGTTTGGGTTTTATTTTCAGTGTTGGCAATGAATCATTTAATGTCCTTCCGTTCATGTCCTACCACTGTTACTGTTTTGGAGTTGTTTTAGGTCCATTGTTTCGTTTTGAAGGTGGTATGGACGTGTTCTTTGTAATCCAAACAGCCTGGTTTGTCTGAATTATGATTCTCTAAATCGTATGTTTTTCTATAAAAGTGTGTTTTATCCTTGTGTGGGTTAATATCAGTTTGACTGTGTTCGTTTGGAGATGTAAGTGCCTATGGAAGGATCTACGTTGTGGTAATGATCAAGTTTACTTCTTGGGTCAAGTTCTGTTCGGAGGTTTTTCTCTAGTGTTTGGGCTTTCTTTGGTCTGAGTCTAGAGTTCCACGTTTTAGCGGAGGTGTTTTTTCGCTCATGCTATAGAAAATAGTTTGGACCGGTTGGGAGTTCCCGCGTCCCCCCCCCTCCCGGGGTGGTATGTTTAGGCGTTAAATTTCCACTCTAGTTGAATTTTTGTGGTGGAGAGAACCCTCTCGTGTTCTCCCTTTTTCTTTTGTGGTGTGATTCCTTTTAGTTTTAGTCGGGCATGGACTCTTTTTTTGTCTATTGTTCGGCTTCGTGACTTTCTGGGGTTAGAAAGTGTCTTTGGTGGGGAGAATTGTCACACCATACCTATAATTCATTTTAATTAATTAAAATATTGGCCTCTGGGTCATCGCTCCAAGTTCCGGGATGGGCCCCGACTAAAATTTTTTCATCCTTTAATATTTTTAGTGAGTTTCGGAACTGTGCATGGTCACCGCAACATGGTCGATAGCCGTGTCGTTATCCCGTTGCCCGCGCAAATGTCTAACGACTGAAATAAATAAATTTTTATGTAAATAAATTGAGGTGAAGGTCTAATTTGTAATAATAATAATGTTATTATGTAATTAATAAAATTATTATTAATGGTGTGTTATTATTAATTTTATGTTTATTATTATTATTATTTTATAATTATTTCTATTTTTATTTTTATTATTTAAAAATTGTTGCTAATGTAATTAGTACGAAATTGTTATTAATATTAATATTAATGTTATTGTTATTATTTTTGTTGTTGTTATAATAATGATTATTATTTTTATTTTATTGTTATTAATCTCCATATTGTTGCTTTTATTATTATTATTTATAATAGGACTATTATTATGGTATTATCATCAATTATTAATTAAAATGGAAGAAACAAATGTAAAACCTCCTAACCATAAATCCTGGCGCCCCCCATCCTCCCATCTCCTTCTCCCATGTGTCGCGTCGTGCACCCAAACTCTAGCGCGAGCCGCGCACAGAAGCCTCGCCGACACCCTCACTACTCACTCAAGACCTCCGCCTGCACCTGCCTTCACCCGTAGGTCCACAACCTCCACTCCGTCCCCACGCTACACCTCTCACCCAGGTTCCATTGCCTCCTGTGATAACCTCATCCACCCCAGACGACCTCTCCTAACCCTCTTCCCTCACCGGTGCACTCCAGTGGGCCACCCCAAGCCCTCGCCTCTCTCCCGTAGCAGGTTCTGCCGCCCTCGGCGCACCCAGCTCCCCCCTCCTACTCGTCCTCCGGTGAGTCCCGTCCAACCGCCTCCTCCGCCGGCGCCCCGTCTGGCCACCTCTCCCGACCATCCGCCACATCCCCTCATCACAATGGAATTTTTCCGGTGCGAACAAAAGCCCCCAGCCCTATCTCTCTCACGCAGCGGCCTCACCACCGGCAAACCCCCCCTGCTCAGCCCCTCCGTGATCTGACCTCCTCCTTGTCGGCGCTCTCCTCCGACAGCCGCGACCGCCTTCGCCGGTGCCATTTCTGGTAGTGCCTCTCCTCTTCCGTCTCCGGTCAACCACAGCCACAACCCCCCTTTACCCTACTAAGCCGCCTCACCCCATCAGTGGCAGCCACACCCCCTTCAATTTTCCACTCCCTAGTTATCTACACTTGAGTCCCTCCATTTTTCCTCCTCGCCGGTCTCCTACAATAGCCGGCCAGCCTCGCCAGCAACTCCCCCGATCTGACCAGCCCACTCAGATCACACCTGTGGTATATTTTAATTCATCTTTGGTGTTTTTTTCATTTTTGGAAAACCCTAACTCGTTGGGGTTATGGTCGCACATTTTTCTCCTGCTTTAGGTTGTTCGTTTGGTTCGCGGGGCATCATTCCACCTTTCGTTGAAGTTCTGTCGCGTCCGCTCTTGGGTTGAGGTAGGTGAATTCACTTATTTAATTTCCGGAGCGCTCCATTAATACATGAGCTCTTTCATTTAGTTTTTAAACGTGATTCGCAGTTCCTTTATACCTTTAATTTAACTGTTATAGTGTTCTTAAATTTTAGAGTTTGTTAAATGTATGCTTGAGCCAGTTCCTGGTTTATATCTACATGTATTTACAATGATATGTTTGATTAGGCGTCAAATTTTACTTGGATGATTTTTTTAAAAAATATGATTCATACCTCCTTTATGTATGATGTCAGTCTGATATGGTGTTTTCAAACTGATAGAATTTGTTAAGAGTATATCTTGAAATGACCACCTATTTAAATATTTATTGCAAAAAAATATTTTTTTTGTGCATTATGACATGTTTTATAGGTTACATGTGTACTAGGAAATGTGTTTTTCATGAAATATTTGTTATATATTTGGTTTTAGGATGATTTTTTTAGTGATGTGTTGGGTTCCATTTATGTGCAAACCCTGGTTGAGTCATTTGATGGCGTTTGATAAATTGTGCGAGATGTAAAACTTATTTTGGAAGGGATTTGGTGTGCGTCTGATTTCAAAAGATTATTTCAGATGTTTATGTGGTTGGAGTCTATGTTGTGCTACTTAGAAGTGTTTTATAAATGGTTTAAATGATTTACTAAAATGTGATAGTGATTTTGAATCATGTATCTAAATGGTTTTTGTGTCACATAACGAACAATTTTTTTATGGTAAGGAAGCCCTTTTGACATCTTTATGTGTGTTGTGTTCTTTTAATCTTGTTTTGAAATTAAAGTAGGTTTTGGAAAGGGTAAAGACCTGTTTGGTAAATGAGGTGTGTTTTGGGGGTGTGTTGGAGCGTGACGACCAATTTGGAATTTTCAACTTTAGTGTAATGTTTGTGTTGATTCTTTGAAATGATGATGTTTTGATTACTGTATGACCATTTAACAACTTTAGTATTTTGAAAAAGGTAACAAATGGTTTTAATGATTTCATGGCATGATGGCCCGGTTGGAACTTTGTTAATGTGGAATTTTTTAATATGTATTTGGGGGCGCTCTTGTCTAGGGTAACCCTTTATGGGTGAACACATAAGAAGCGTCCGTGTTTGGGGTAGGCAAGTGTGGTGAGATGAGTCATGTGTGAGAGGGCCTCCTACTTACACAACATGATTGTAACCCCCATGGGTTCCTGGGCGTGTTTTAGAGATCGAGTGACGGTTTCTAATCAACCCCGATTAGATGGGTTGGTACCCCTGGATTTGTTGTAAGGCCATGCGGGATTTTCCACTAGATTGGTCAGTTAGGGAGGCCAGTTGGTTATAAACATAGGAGCTTCACTATACACCAGCAAGTGGTTCCGAAATCGAGTACATCCAGTGGTCTTCTAGGGATGTTTAGGATCACACATGGTTACTGGATCATTTTCATTGCTCGTTTACTTTTCGTGCACTAGTTTATTTCATCATTTACATTTACTTGTTTTACTCTAGCACAACATTGGTATACTCTGTTTTGGATTTTATTTATAAAATTGGAAAATAATTTTGGAAAAACGGTATTTGGCATGTGTTGGTTTTTTTAATTGAGAAAAACATGTTGCTTATTTTCAAATGCGAAAACGTACTTTTATAATTGTATTTCATACTTGCGTTAATGGATTGCTTCAGGAAGGGAGATGTTGGGTTCTGTGGTTTATTTTGGCATCCCTACTGGGCATTTTTAATGATCACACATATATTATCATTTCAGTTGCAGGTTTCCTTGCTTAGGTTTTCTTGGATGAGTTGCTCGTTGTTGGAGCTAAGTCCTCCTTTGGTTAGAAGGTGACCTAAAAGGTCACGTGGAGGGATTTTTAGTTTTATTTTACATTCTGCTACTAGTGTAATTTTTATTAGTTGTTTGTGTATATTTGTTTTCTTGTTTATTTGGTTTTTTTCATGGTAAATATCATTCCCAATGATTAAACTTTGATGCCCGGAACTGGTTTCCAACCCGTGGGGATCGGGAACACCCTTCGGGCCATGTCACGGACTGGCTGGGGTGACCGGTTCAGGGTCGACCCGGGCTGGTTCGTGACCTGAAGGTAGAGTTGGAGTATTAAGAGGAGTGTAAAATGATAGCACTAATTATAGAAAGGCAAACATATTTTCAAGATTCATAGAGATGAGTATTGTTGAACATGGTTTTTGACTTAGGTATGGACCATTTAAATTTTTCACTAATTTTTGTTCATAGACCTCATATGGATTTCTAGTGGTTTCATAAAGGACTCAATGTTGTCTGAGCCTTGATAGGATGTCTAAAACCCCATCTTTTGGGTGAACAATGGTATGTCGCATTGTTAGAATAAACCATGTGAGGTAAGAAACATGGTTAGATTTAACCATGGGATACTAGAAAATTAGGTGATATTAGGAGAATGGTTTTCCAAAACTCTATGATTTGTGACACATGACCATAGAAAATGATTCAAATAAATTCTAAATACATTTCACATTGCCGGTGAAAGTTTTCCCTAACTGTGTGGCCTATCTATGTGGTATCCTCATATCTATATCTGCTCTTGCCTGGTTTTTGTATTGTTTGACTAAATAAGATGGTCAAACTCTGTGCAAACAATTTTTTAAAATTTAAAAAATTTCCTTAAATGAAATGATATAAACAACCCCTTTTCCTTTTCCTTTTCACGGGGAAATCACTTCTCCTCCACTCCCTTTTGATGCAAGAAACCCTTTTAAGTGGTCTTTGATCACCAATGTCACCATAGGGTCTGATAGAAGCACTATAAAACTCTTTGGATCAACACTGTTATTTTATCAATTCATTTTTAATCTTTTATAATTTATTTTTCTATTAGTGATTCTATTTAGATATAGAGTCATATGACATATTTTAACAGAATTTTTATGTTCATTAGAATACTTCCAATCTGAGAACAACTAATGGATGATACTAGATGAGTATAGTCATACGAGTGTGATGTAGTTAGTCTATGACTCAGTCCCCATGATTCGTCATTTTATAAATTGATGTGTGGGTGTGACAATTTCATCAAGAATCATTTATTCAATTAATATTCGTTTCTTATAGTCATCAGGACCATGTTCTAAGACCCATTCTAAATATTGTATTCAAACATTGATGTTATATACACAATGTAGACTAGCCCATATTGGGTAATTTCCATGTTTATGATTTTTGTGGCTTGTTCTGCATTAATGGTCTGTCTAATCTTTTGGCTTCACCATTCAGGTGTGTGGATTGACCCTGTTAAGGGTAATACTATAGAGTTAATTGAATTTTTATTTGATAAATGGGTAGTACCATGTTTTCTCGCCACATGACCCACCTATGTTATGTGATCCTCTTGATTAATCAAATGTAAATGGAATTGGATTGTGTGTTTTACATATATGACTTGTCAAAGAGAAATGAATGTGAAACAATGGTTACATTTCATAGCATAAATTTCCACAAATGATTCAAGGGAGAGGAAATAACGAAAGGAAAGGATTATGAACTTAATGAAATAAATGATGGTTGCATGCCCCATAGTAATGTCACACTAATGAAAGAAAGAGCCTGAACCTAGTGAACTAAATAGAATTTATGATTAATTAAAGGGACTTAATTATTAAATGAATCTAATGAAAGGTTCCTAATTATATATGGACCTCAAAATCATTATTAAATTGTTTCTAGACACACTTTTTCTTGTATATTCCCAATTAAATGACTTGAGAGCTCGTGGATGACATTCTAATTCAACAATATTTGTTTCCTTAGTTGATATCCACCTCGGAATATGATCCTCATCTATCAGTGGATTCCAAATATGACACTATAGGATACCTTATTTACTATATAGGATGCCTTGGATATACTCCATGAATTAAACATGGATTTTACATAAATGAGGACCATGCATTACATTCTTGGTTTAAGCCATAAATTAATCTCTTTTACATTGTATTTTTTCTTGGGACTCAGTTAGATCATACAATTGTGGAATGAATTGGATGACCCTCCTTGGATTAAACATATACCACATGATCATGTTGTAGTTCATATTATGTTGGAAATCCCTATAGCCTTAGAATCCTTTTTATTAACTAAGACTTATTTCATTATTAAAATCTATATATGTTTCTTTAGTACACCGTGGAACCTTTACTACTACTATCACAAGGTGAGGTCAATTCCATCCATGCCTTACATGAATTAAATTCATAAACATGAAATTAATTTATCAATGAACTTCTTACATGTCCAGACAATAGCCAATGGATAATGTAGGTACTCTTGTATTTATATTATTGTATTTCATTACTTTTATAAATGCATGCTTGCATACTTTTTTAGTTGATATTACACGGACAAGATATTATAGATACTGTTGGTAGTGACCTTTTGAGATATTTATCACATGCTATCTAGGCCACCATTGGAACCCAGGAAGATTAATTGTATGTAGTTGTTGAAAAAGAAAATTCAATCTCTTTAGAAAATTTATTGGTTGTTTTATTTAGGATGGAGTCAGTTGTAGATGATAGGCCTAGAGCATGGAAGGTGGGTGATATTTTTTGTTTTGTTTTTCATAGTTTTTTATAAAATTTATTGTCCTCAGATTCGTACTTATGTTTTCCATCATTGAAGATAGATAACATATCACCATCATATTTTTTATATTTATAACAGTTTATCATGGTGTATTATTATTCATGTCCACTTCAGTTGTGCATTTTGATTATTTTTACATTTTTTCACAACTCATCTCATGTTATATTGTATTGGTCTATTTTGATACAATATGAATATGAGTATATATTATTATCATATAAACATCCTAAGAAATCAATACTAGTTAGAACCCTCTAGCATTTAGGGATATTCCCTTGAGGCCATATGGCCAACCAGGCTCAGGGTTCTATTAGTGGAATTTGTGTACAATGCATCACAAAGTGGATTCAGAACAGGTTCCTTTCATTCTATACTATTTGGAGATAATGTATTTTAGATTTATAACTCTTGGAATTTTCTTATAAGTCATATGTGGATGTCTTGAACCTATGTTCAAGATAAATAACATGATTCCTAAATTACAATTTTTGTTCTTATTTTTTCCAATTACAATTGATATAACTTCACTGTTGGGTGAATCACATGTTCTGTTTTTATTTTTTTTATTCTTCCAATTGCGAATTAAATTTTGTCCTTGTCCTAATAAAATTGGGATGAGGATCATAGTTACATGAATCATTACAGGCTCCAAGAACACGAATGTCATGTATATTTTCAAGCCAAATAGGTTCATTTCAATCATTACATGTATTTATATTCTATTGATTTTTTAATGATGTTCTAGTAGTCATATTATTCCCATTAATTTCCTTGGAAATTTTTTATTGATTCTTGGTTTAAATTCATGATGTGTTAAAGGACCATGTGGGTTGGAATTAGTAATTTTCCTAGTCAATCCACTAGATTAAAATCAATGATGTGTCATTTTTAGTGATAATGTCAATGGGCCTAGATTCACTAGGAATGAAGTCCTAATTTTTATTATACATGATATATGAAAATATGAAAATGAAAAAATGAATTTGATTCATGTCTTGTTAAATGGAATGTTTGTCAGTTAATGATGAGGAATGGTTTAGTTGAACATTAATCTAATGAAACCCCTAAAACTTATAGTTGAGAACATTTTATTATCCTTCCTTTTAATTGGTTAGTTGAGGAAGAATACCATGGGTAGTTTTTCATTTCTTATGTTTATCTTCTACTAATGTTTCATCTATATTATTGTATCTTTCTCTGTGGAGTGGGTATGTAATTTATACACCAATGATTCCAGGACATCCTTATAGGATGTGAAAATATGGGGGTGACATCCATATTATATATGTGGTGGGACCTAAGCCACTAGTCTTATCTCCAGGAGTGAAAATTGAGGCACTGCCTTCTATTCATAATCTGGATACTGACACTCAACTCTATGATAGTTTATAACGTATAATTTTTTCAAAGAAAGGTTCTCCATGCCCTAAACATACGATGGCTGACACGACCTGTGAATTTAATCAGTGGTATCCTTCCACCTTGTTGGGGATGGAGGTCCATAGGCTATTGAGTCTTTTTAAAAGGACACCCCAGCTTTCATTGAGGATCGGGAAACTCTTCTAGATTAGAGGGTCAATCTTGCTTCTTACATGCTATATGATTCATCCTAGTGTTGGTGGGATGTGATTTCTAAGGAAGGTCACTATATGAGATTGGTATGTGGGGATTTCAAGACAGATTTCATTGATTAGTTCCTTCCACAAATGATGAAAGATGGTTTATATAGATATTTCATGCATATAGATAATTATTCTACATATGTTATTGAATATTTAGTGCCTTTAACAGGGTTATAGTGTTTTACACATCATTTCTCCTCTAATGACATTTCACATGATATATTCTTTGAGGATGGGACTGTCTATGACATATGTACTTTGGTGAATGCCTCTCTCCTACCTACTTTTTTCTAAATTTTTAAATTTGGATCTTATCATTGAGTGAAACCTAGGGTATTTATATAGTAGCAGGAAGAGAGGATCAACACCATGATTTCCTAGTAGTTGACTTGGTTGTATAAACATTCCATTGAGGTTTCTCATTGGGGAAGTGGAAGCCAGAGTTCCCATGATGATTAATCTATGATGTTTCATCTATGCATATGATAAGGGGACCTAAAGACTCGGTGGGATATATTCCCTGTGGAGTTTTGATCTTGCGGCCAAAAGGGGAATCATTAGATATCTTTTCAAACCATTCCATCAGATTATAATGGAAGAGAATATAAACATGATCCACATTTTGGGGAAGGTTATTTTACACTACGTCTGGTTGGGATATTGAGTAGCATTATAAGTAATGGATGAGGAAGTGGTTGGGTCCATGGTAGTCAGAACCCTAATCACCTACAGTTCCAGAAGAGTAGTTTTTATCTTGGTCATCCAACTATTGCATAAGTTAATTGATCTTGTAAGTTACATACATTACATCTGACACCCATGAATCAACTTGTAAGATCATCTACAGTTTGGGTTACTATTCTAATTTCCTACACTATTGAATCTACTTTATTTGATACAGGTTATTCAAAATATTTCATCTCTTTACCTATCATGTAAATCCTCGGGCTGGAAATACATAATTAATATGGTGTAATTACCATGGATAAACTGTTGGGAGTACAGTTAGAGGAAATATGCTAATGTAGGGATTGTCCCCTTGAGGTAGGAAGTTAATATTTCCCATCGGACCTCTTAGTTTTTAAGATGACTTGAATTTATGTCAATATTATCATGGATTGTCTAGTTTTATATCATGTCGTGGGGGACTTCTATATATTCATGTTATACTTTACATCACTAGACGGTAGTAGTTATCTACCCATGGGTGAGTGGGATGTCCATGCTGGTAGTGTTTTACATGATAATCATGGGCTACGCAGAGTGACCTGTTAGATTGATAATCCCTGTTGGCGCCAAAAATGTGGCTCGAAAGGAAGGAACGAAAAAGACAGCCGTCGTGCAGCCTCGCGAAGCACAGCCGCGAAGCCCCGCCACGAAGCGCCCCAACCATGGCGACCTCGCGATGCTCCGGAGGCGGTAATCCTCTGCGAACCCGTTTGACGTTCGCGAGCCGCTGCGAAGCTCCGGAGGCGGTAATCCTCCGCGAACCTGTTTGACGTTCGCGAGCCGCCACGAAGCACCGAAGGCGGCGCACGAGCCCTGCTTCGCGGCGCCCCTTCCCTATAAATACTCGACTCCCCCTGAGTCCTGAGGATGGACAATCCGACCCTTAGGCTTCTCCTCTCCCGAATCGCGAAGCACGCTTTGCCCCGGGAATTATGAGCTCCGTGAGGTTTTTATACTTCGTGAGACGACTCTGATTTGTTTCGTTTTGAGCCCCTCTTCTGAGAGGGATGCCCTTCGCGAAGCTCAAGGGCGTTCGCAAAGGAAGGGGATTCCCAAGGGAACCCGGGCAGCCGCGGAGCACTTGTGCTTCGCGAAACACCCAACCCATACGAGTAATCCCTATGCTAAGGCAGGATCGCTCCACTTCGCAAAGTACACTGTTTGGCAGGACCCTGCTTCGGGAACCACTCCTTCTTCGCGAGGCAGTGCTCCGCGAACACTGTTCTACTTCGCGAAGCACCTCCCACTCCCACCTATGCCCCATTCTAAGGCCAAGGCACCCCACTTCGCGAAGCACACTCCTCTGCTTAGCGATTCCTCTTTCCGTGCGACCCTCCAGGTTTGCACGATGTGATTTCAAAGTCCCATGGACAACACCTCCCGTAGCGTTGCTTCGCCTAATGCTTCTTCGCATAGGCACGCTAACGGCTATTGCTTCTTCGCATAGCCACTCTAACGTGGACCCCTCGATGGTTCGTCCCACGACCCCCCTTTACCATGGCCTTACCAACACCTTCCCTTCCCCAAGGACCAGAGGGTACCAGTTATGTAAGCCCTAGGGGTGTGGAGTGAACCCACCTCGTCCGAGCTGCAGGACGTTAAACTGCCAAGCACCACGTCTTTAACACATGACGTTAAACTGTGACCCAACCTCATCTCCCTCACGAAGGGTCCCCCCAGCTCGAACATTCATTTCACCACTCGTCTCCACGGGAATGGAACTCTTCCGCACATGGAATGAGATCCTCCTTGTCGGAGTGGTGTATGTTCGCAGGCGAAGGGCTGCCTCATAGCGTAAGCCCCTAACCTTTGGTACAGATGATTGCACCTGTGCATCTCTGTACTTCCCCAATACCAAGGTCAGTGGAGGACGTGATAGGGAACGAGGCACCCCCCTCTGGGCCTCCATCCTGGAGTAAGTCCCAACACCATGGGCCGCCCAACGCGTAAGCCCCTCTTCGCTTCTCACGGACGCACCCTTCGCGACGTGATCGTCAGGTCCATGCAATCTCTTGTTTCTCACACCGAGCATGACTCACGTGGGCTTAGAGTGAACACCAACCCTGAAAAACCCCTTCTGAACTATGAGGTCTTTGATCCATGTCAAGGCATGGTACGTAGGAAGCCTCTACGAGGTTCAAGCCTGCCCGTCTTTCAAGTCGGGTTTCACCCCCGTCCAGCACGACGTTAAACTGCAATTCCGGTCCAGTGGTAAGCCATTGCGACCCTCCCCTCCTGAACTACGAGGTCTTTGATCCATGTCAAGGCATGGTACGTAGGAAGCCTCCACGAGGTTCAAGCCCACCAATAGTGGACTAAGGTCTACTTTCACGTCGGTTTACCGGCGAAACCCACCTGAACTACGGGGTCTTTGATCCGTGTCAAGGCATGGTACGTAGGAAGCCTCCACGAGGTTCAAGCCCACCCGTCGTTTATTCACGTCAGGGTTCACTATCGTCCCACATGACGTTAAACTGTATTCTCCGAACTACGGGGTCTTTGATCCGTGTCAAGGCATGGTACGTAGGAAGCCTTCACGAGGTTCAAGCCAACCAATAGTGGACTAAGGTCTACTTTCACGTCGGTTTACTGGCGAAACCCCTTCTGAACTACGAGGTCTTTGATCCATGTCAAGGCATGGTACGTAGGAAGCCTCTACGAGGTTCAAGCCCGCCCATCTTTCAAGTCGGGTTTCACCCCCGTCCAGCATGACGTTAAACTGCAATTCTGGTCCAGTGGTAAGCCATTGCGACCCACCCCTCCTGAACTACGAGGTCTTCGATCCATGTCAAGGCATGGTATGTAGGAAGCCTCCACGAGGTTCAAGCCCACCAATAGTGGACTAAGGTCTACTTTCACGTCGGTTTACAGGAGAAACCCACCTGAACTACAGGGTATTTGATCCATGTCAAGGCATGGTACGTAGGAAGCCTCCACGAGGTTCAAGCCCACCCATCGTTTATTCACTTCAGGGTTCACTATCATCCCGCATGACGTTAAACTGTATTCTCCGAACTACGGGGTCTTTGATACGTGTCAAGGCATGGTACGTAGGAAGCCTTTACGAGGTTCAAGCCCACCACCCATTGGACCAAGGTCCACTTTCACGTCGGTTCACCGACAAAACCCCTTTTGAACTACGAGGTCTTTGATCCATGTCAAGGCATGGTACGTATGAAGCCTCCACGAGGTTCAAGCCCACCCATCACCCAATTCACGTCGTGTTCTACCTACGTCCAGCATGACGTTAAACTACACTCTGGTCCAGTGGTAAGCCATTGCGACTCAACCACCTGAACTACGAGGTCTTTGATCCATGTCAAGGCATGGTACGTAGGAAGCCTCCACGAGGTTCAAGCCCACCAATAGTGGATCAAGGTCTACTTTCACGTCGGTTCACCGACAAAGCCCCATTTTAACTACAAGGTCTTTGATCCATGTCAAGGCATGGTACGTAGGAATCCTCCCAGAGGTTCAAGCCCAACTTCCATCGGACCAAGGTCCATCTTCACGTCGGTACGCTGACGATGCCCATCGGACCAAGGTCCACCTTCACGTCGGTACGCTGACGACATTCATCGGACCAAGGTCCAGCTTCACGTCGGTTTACCGGCACCATCCCGAACTATGCGGACTTTGATTCCCTGCCACGGGGATACGTAGGAGGCCTCATCAAGGCTCAAGCCCAACTTCACTGTCACCCCCCTGCGATGGTCCCATTTCACTCTCATCCGTCTCCGCTAGACGTTAAACTCGCGGCATACCCTGTGTTGAACACGGGAAGCTGAGGAAAACCTCAGATATGTGTCTATGACATGTAATTCCCCGCGCTCGATGTGGGATGCCTCGGGCTTCCACGCCCTCGAGAAGCCTTGTGGTTAAGGATAACAGACAGACATGCCAGGTGCCCCAGCATCCAGACACGCTACTGATGCCTCAACGTGACTACTCCCCTGACCGAAGGTTGCTGCCCTGACTGGACCCTTTGGAATGTCCCGACAGAAGCAGTGTAATTAACCGGCGTCCATGGAAACATGGCACTGGGAAGAGTTTCACGAACTACGTATTAAATCTATAAGGGAGACCCGGACTAGGTGACGAGTTCTGAGGAGGAATCCACGGAAGGAAGAACCGACATCCCATCATCCCGTTTCGATCAAGGAGCAGACGTACCTGAACAAGGAACAAATGCTGCCCGCCTTTGGAAAGAGGGAATGTGGGGCAACAAAGCCGCACGTCCCCCCCTGATGGACGGATGCGCGCACTCCCCGGCGAAAGCGTCGGAAACAGAAATGGTGAACCCGACGTGAAATTCTTCTCCTCAGCATGGAGATTAGTAGCGTACGAGACACCAGTAGATTGACGTGTCACCGGATCCAGATATCCGTTGCCTGGTCCCGCGAAGCAAATAGCGGGCCTGTCGTGAAACTCACCGGCAGTCGGGGTAGTAGAACGTGGGGCACTCCGCTCTGCAGCGTGTTGGCGTGGATCCTTCTCACAGACATGGAGGATGGAAGAACGCTGGGGCACTGGCTGTCAATCCTTTTCCTCTCAGTACTGATGAGTTGATCCCTTCGCTTTCCAGGAAACATGTTGCTATTTCAGAGATGTGGTCACCATCCACTCCTCGCCCGCGCAGGGGCAGGGGCAACACCACGACAACCACTCCACATGGCGCCACCACCGCCACGACGGCTGCCACATCACGGAATACGGGACGTCCACGTCCCCTTTCCCCATCAGAGGTCATCCAACGAAGGGTGATCAACATCCTCGTGCGCAGGTACGAGGAGGAAGGGGTCATCCCGACCAGAGATATGGCCCACTTGGACCTGGAGGCCTCCAGGCCCCGCCATCAACGCCGCCCTAACCGGCCGCGCAGGGAGCCCCTGCTCCCCACCCAGACGTTCAACCGTTTCGGGAGCCTATCTCCAGAACACCTTGACGACTCTTCACCTTACGCTGAAGAGGCAGGCGCTGTCCGGCTCAGTCCGCTCAGGGTCCCGACCCGGGACCCCCAGGCGAGAGCTCCCGTCCGGCCACGTCAGTGCCGCCATCCGGCCCTGCAGGAAGAGTAGGCAGACTACGTCCCTGCACCACCTGCACCGGCCCGCCAGACCCGACGTCAGCGCCGGACCCGGGCTGAGGACGCTCGCCTAGGCGCGTCCACGTCGACAGCTACAGTGGCCCGAGCCACCGCCGACGTACATTATGAAGCCCCCGCGTACATTGAGCAGGGGCACCCATTCACCCAACCAGGATCGAGACCCCAACCACCCCACGGGCAGGCTGGGATGACTCTCCGGGTTGCAGGCCCAAGTAGTGATCGCCGCGAGCTAACCCGCGGTGATGCCACCCCGTACGGAGGTCCTCCCCGTACCACTACTCCACAGAGCGTGGGCCTTCCCCACTCCGAGGTTCGTCATGGAGGCATGCCTCGTGCTTCCCCCATCCTGCAGGAAGACCTGCCCCGTTGCAGTGATGCTCAGCGCGGAAACATTTCCCGTGCCCGCTGTACAGGGTATGGAGTCCATCCTTCTGAAGGCACCGTCCATCCTATTCTTCTTCAACGTGGGCCCCCCCCTACATCCTCTCTGCGACTGGCGAAGGTCCTCCTCGCCCCAGCAACTCAATGAGTGAAGGTCAGCCTCGCTCCACTCGCATCGACCATGGAGGCCTTCCCCATGCTCCAGCCAGTTCCAACAGAGGCCCCGCCCACATGGGTACTGTTCATGGAGGTCCTCCCCATGTACCCTTTGACATTTGCCCTGGTGCCCCTCGCACCCCGGCTGTCTCGAGTGGGGGCCCTCTCCGCCACGGCGCCAGTGCCGCCCCAAGGCTGCCTGATAGGGGTCAACCCTGTCCCGAAGAGCCACCCAGGGGAAGAATAGCGGGTCGTCGCCGCCACAAGAAGAATCCTGGGAAGGCCAAGGGGGAGATCAAACCTGCCCGCTTCTCCGATTCGGAAGCGGAATGCGATTCAGCGATGGAACCTTCTCCCAGCTCCTCCGTATCAAGGACTGGGGCAGGAACCAGGCGCGTCATCCTCGTTCTCCCAGAATTTGAGGTCCACCGGATTCCCGTCTCTCTCCACAGGTACATCCAGGAGGAAGAAATACTGGGAATTCCGCAGGTTTCGACCGCGCAGTCACCTCCATCGTCACCCGAAGCGCCCTCTACCTCTACTCGGGATCACGAGGAGCTGTTTTGGGGGTCAACGGTGGTAGATACATGACATGACCGGACACCGGTAACGGCGATTCCCATACCCGAAGCAGCGGCTGTAAGCCCGTCCTATCGTGACATTGTGGTCAGGTCACCTCGCTCTTCAGAGGAAGGCCCAGAATTCGGTGGCCAGTCTGCTCGCTTGCTGTATTCTCCACCGCCGAGTTTTCTATCCCAGAGGTCCGCCTCGGTACCGCTACCGGTCCCTCAGCCGCCCCCGGTTGATGAGTGGGGTAATGTAGGGCCGAACCCCGGGGACGAACCCAGGAGATTTTGGAGTATTCTTGCAGCGGACTACTTCCCAGAGAATTTCTGGCCCATGGCGGCGCTGAATTTCCGCGTACCCGAGTCGCTTACCCTTGAAGAAGTGGGATGCTTTTGTCTAACCCTGTGGGCAACACACGTCCGCCTCCGTTGTGAACGGGTAGTATACCCCAGGAGTCGAGAGCACTTCGAGGAGATTGGAAAACAGTGCCGCCTGATTGATGCAGCGGCGCTCCTTGTGGCCCAGCACCCCGAGTCGCCCGGTCACCAGATTGCCCTCCAATGAAAATGCGTTCAGAGTTTCAAGGCACTCTGCAAGATCTTCAGGGAAGCCACCCCCCATGTGCAAGTCCGTGGCTGGGGACACTATGCTGCCCTTCTATTCGATCCTATTCGACGACAACCCGATTCGCTATGCGACATCGAGGACATGCCCTCGAGAGGAATCGCGGTCCACATGGCCGACGTTGTGGATAAGGAAGATGAGATTGAGTTCCTTGATGGAGACATACCATCCGAAGGTGTACCGCCGCTTCTTGACCCATCAGGGAGAGTTACCCGTCATCAGAGGAACCTTCTAGGCCTCCCCGTGCCCACCGAGTCACTGTCACTCGGTCGAAGCACTGGAAAGGGTAAGGATCACGTCAGAATAGTCAAGCACTCCGACCCGTCCGCCTCTATGCAGAAAACAGACGAGGATCCTGAGAAGGCCACGTTGCGCCAGCAGCTTGCTGAGCAGAAGAGGCTGGTTGACGAACTATTGGTTGAACGCGCCGCAGAGCGGCGACCCGACTATGGTAATCCCAGGCCGGGGCAGCAGGGGCAGGAACAATTTCCCCCCGGTGAGATGCCTCCGGGCAACCCTGATCATGATACTGTCGCAGAAAGGGTGGAAGCCGGAACATACGGCAAGAGGGCGCGATACGTCTCGCCAAACCCCCCTGAGCGATGGGGCAATCTGAAGAAACCAACCCGGGTTCCCCCAGTCGCCCAACAGGTCGTCCCGCCAGTTGATCCGCGAGCGGCCGAAGCCGTCTACCGTGTTGAAGAACCTGGCAATGCGCTTGTGGTTAGGGATCCCCTTCAAGACAGGGACCCCCACCCGAAGGACCTTATTGCATCACTCACAGCCCGCCTCGAGGCGTTGGAAACACGGCAGGTGGCGGTCCCACCGGATGGCAAGCCTTATCCCGCGTGGGTGGATGATATGCCCGCGCCTCCGGGTTTTGGGAACCCCACTTTCTCACCTTTTAATGGGACAGGGGACCCACCCCAGCACTTGGCTCATTTCTCTTCCAGGTGTGGCCCCATACTGGGGACCCCGGCTCAGCAAGAAGCCGCTAAGCTCCGATGTTTTGTACAGACATTGGAAGGTCCGGCATTCGTCTGGTACAACCAGCTCCCTATCGGATCAGTGACCGGTTGGGAGGATCTTCGCCGGCAGTTCTTATACCAGTTCAGCTCCACCACGCGAAAGACCAGCATTGCGGACCTCTTCAAGTGCAAACAGAGGCCTGATGAGCGGGTTGCAGACTTCATCGCCCGGTGGAAAGGACTTACGTATTCCCTCGATATGCCACTGACTCAGGAGCAATTACTGACGATGTGTGTGGGGAACATCAAGACAGAGCTGGTACCCTCCTTGATTACCCAGAACTACCCTGGAGGGTTCAGGGATTTCTCGGATAAGGCCCAGTGCCTCGAGGAGGCCCTGCAACAGGCTAGTCAGGCACGTTTGCTGCCCCCTATGATCCCAGCCAGGAGGGCCGCCAGGGCTGAACCCACCGTGGTGGCTCAAATAGAAGCCCCAAGGCAGCTGGAATTGCTACCAGCGGCACCACCCCCGCAACCCCGCAGAGGTCCTCCACCTCAAGAACAGGCTCCTGCCCAGCAGCGATCGCCTCAGAACCGACAGGTTCCCCCGCGCAATGCGCCACCGCCACCTAGGCGAGACAACCAGGCGCCGCCTCCTCGGCAGGCCCCTCCGGTCCCTCGACAGGACCAGGCCCCCAGGGCTCCTTACCCGGAAAGAAAGTACCATACCTATTCGTTCAACGAAAATCAGGTCCCTGGCTACTTCCGAAGTGCTCTAGAGCAAGGGATTGTGCATCTGCCTGAGTGCAGGAGGCCGACAGAGGCGCATCTCACTGATCACCCCAACTACTGCCCTTATCATCGGATCCTGGGGCACACCCTCAAGCGATGCTATGTGTTTAAAGACTGGATTCAGGACCAGGTCAACAACAACATAGTCAAGTTGGGCCCAGCGCCAGCGCAAGTGGCAGGCGTCTTTGCGGGATCAGAAATCGGCAGCGACAGCGAAGGTGAGTGGCAGCAGGTCCCTAGCCGCGAGTCCCAGAAATACGACAACTGGATGGCTCGAAAAACCGTCGTCCGTGCCCAGGGTATCATCCGGGCACGCCTGAAGCAGTCGAACCTTCAGGAGAAGTAGCTGGTGCCTCAGCATCGTCTTCACAGTCGACCTCTGCCCAAAAGGGCAAGCAGCGGCGACGCAAGAAGAAGCAACGTGCACCGCCAGTGTCATTGTCATCCCGCACTCTTGGCGACTTTATGCCTCCCGAAATGGGCATTCCTCCCAGAATCCGCCCAGTGGTGGATGACTCTTCAAGCGACAGTCAAGGGTGCGCTTCGGTTAACACCGTGGAGCTGGTAAACCCCTATATGACCCCCGACGAGGGGGAACCCCAGGCAGACCTCCCCAACGTTTCCAGCCGACGTCAACGTCGGCGGAATCACAATTGCACCGGTCATCGAGGTACGTCAGCGGGCGCTTGTGACCAAGCCGTGCACGCTACCGAGACCAGGCAGCAAGCTCAGCGCAGATCTTAGCACGTGCAGACCCATCCAGCACCCTCGGCTCTACCTACACCGCCGTTCGTGTTGCTGGATCAGGGAGAGCTGCCTCGTTCGTATCACAGCCAGTCTTTCCCGGCGACAGGCCAGCCTCTGCTGTCCGATCCTAGCCCGACGACTACTCTTCAGGCTTCTACTGGTAGGCAGCAAGATGTACCCAGTACTAGTTACTCGCCAGTTCAGCCAGCCGGACCAACTGTGCATCCAAATGACGAACGACCTCCTGTAAGCAGAGGTTCGCGTTTGGCACGAAAGTACGATGTTCTGAAGCATCTGGTCGGCATCCCTGCAAGGCTTTCCATCCTCGAGGCCCTTCGCCTGTCATCTGAAATGCGCGAGGCACTTGCTGAGGCCCTAAGGAGCCCCCTCCAGTTCGAGACGGAAGTGGCAGCTGCGGAAGCCTTCCATACCGAGATGATTGAAAACGCCAAATGTCAGGCGGTTATCTCGTTCTCCGGCGAACATGAGGACCCCCCTATACAGGGGCACATTCGCCCACTGTATATCACTGGCCACTTCAACGGTGTGGAAGTCCGCCAATGCCTCGTTGATACGGGTTCTGGGATCAACCTAATTCCGACCCAGACGCTGCGAAAGCTGGGTCTGTCCGAAGGTGATTTGACTCCCTCTGACCTCAGGATCCAGGGGTACGACATGACAGAGCAAACCCCGGTCGGCAAGATCCGCCTGAAGACCCAGTTCAGTGGCTTAATTGCCAGCACTGAGTTCATGGTTGTTTCTCAGGACACTGCCTACAACGCATTGATGGGTAGGCCATGGCTCCATCTGCATGCAGCGGTCCCCTCGTCGTATCACCAGTGCCTTAAGTACTCGCTCAACAGTCGAGTAGGCGTGCTCCAAGGAGACACGTCCCCTTTCGCTTCTTGTGAGGCCCGCTATCTGGATGCGGGTTATTACAAAAGTAAGGACAAGCAAATCCTGGTAAGAGAGGATGATCCCGCCTCGATCACAAGTGATCCCTGGGAAAGCATGGACGATGCCTACATCCTTCCGATCCACCGGTTGGAGGCCATGACCCCCGACATGGGACAACGTTTCGTTGTTTCGGGTACGCAAGGAAGGCATGTTCCTCTGTCCAAGCGACGGCGGAAAATCACCTCGTACTCCTACATCAACCAGGCTCGGTCATCCCGGAACCTCCTACCCCTGTACGGTACTAGGACGTCAAGCTCATGACAACGGCAGTGCGCCATACGTGTTTATTCCGTCGGGCTGGAATTGACCGACTCAGGCCGACACGTCACCACTGCTTTGATATCATCAAGCGTGGCCCCTTGGGCCGAAGGCCAGATGGGATCGGATCAAATGCATTCATTGTTATGGTCTCAACGACAAGTGAGTCTCCTGATGTGATGACCGCTGCTGTCCAAGACGACACCAGCTGCCCCTCGGGTTTCGAGAGCCCAGAAGTATCTTCCGCCGCGGGAAGTCCCCCCACGGCTGGGGAGGAAGACATGGAGGATGCTCCCCCAGCCTTTGAAGAAGGTGTCTCCACCACGGTTGATGAACTGGTACAGGTGAACCTTGGTGGCGAGGTAGATCCAAGACCCACATTGATCAGTGCGGCCATGTCCCTCGAGGAGCGGTAGCAGTATGTAGACTTCCTCAAACAGCACCGCGATGTGTTTTCCTGGAGTTACGATGAGATGCCAGGGCTGGATCCCCAAGTTGTCGTCCACCGCCTGGGTCTCCCGGAAAAACACCGTGGGTTCAAGCAGCCTCCCAGGAAAATGCACCCTTCTCATGGTGCTATGGTTGAGGCCGAAGTTGACAAGCTTATCAAAGCCAACTTCATTAAGGAGGTCCAGTACCCCAAATGGCTCGCCAACATTGTGCCGGTCAGGAAGAAGAATGGGCAGATCAGAGTCTGCATCGACTTCCGCGATCTCAATCGCCACTGCCCAAAGGATGACTTCCCACTCCCAGTGACGGAGCTGTTGATTGACGCCACGGCCGGGTTCCAAGCCCTCTATTTCATGGATGGGTATTCCGGGTATAACCAGATCCGGATGGCCCCCGAAGACGAGGAGTCCACTGCCTTCAGGGCTCCCCAGGGTACCTTTCGCTACCGGGTAATGCCATTCGGTTTGAAAAATGCAGGTGCCACTTATCAGAGGGCCATGCATCGCATATTCAAACCGATCCTCGGGACATTGGTGGAATGCTACGTGGATGACCTTGTAGTAAAATCACGCAAGTGCCAGGACCATCTCAAAGACCTTGAGAATGTGTTCGGTTTCCTCCGTTCCCGTCACCTGAAGATGAACCCGCTGAAGTGTGCCTTCGGAGTCACCTCCGGGAAGTTTCTGGGCTTCGTTGTCAGATACCGAGGTATCGAGATCGACCCGGAGAAGATCAAGGCCATCATCCAAATGCCTCCCCCGAGCAACATTCGGGAGCTTCGAGGCCTGCAAGGCCACTTAGCCTATATACGCCGATTCATTGCGAATTTGGCCGGAAAGTGTAAGACCATTTCCCGGCTCATGAAGAAAGACGCTGCCTATGAATGGGATGAGGAGTGTCGGGCCACCTTAGAGGAAATCAAGCAGTATCTGCTCAAACCTCCGGTCTTGATGCCACCCGTCTCCGGAAAGCCGCTGGTCCTTTACGTGACCGCCCTGGAGAGATCCCTCGGTGCGCTGCTCGCCCAGAAGAATAACGAGGGCACTGAGAACAGTCTCTACTATCTCAGTCGCATGCTTCTCGATACGGAGGTCAGATACTCCCCTATCAAAAAGAGCTGCCTTGCGCTCGTTTTCGCTGTGCAGAAGTTGCGGCACTACCTGCAACACCACAAGGTACAATTGATCTCTTGGGTAGATCCGCTGAAGTACATCCTGAACCGCCCCATGCTGACTGGCCGACTAGCACGGTGGGCGGTGATTCTCCAGCAGTTTGATATCAGGTTTATACCTCAGAAGGCCATTAAGGGACAGGCATTGGCAGACTTTTTAGCTGCTCATCCAACCTCCGCGGATCAATCCCTGGACCTGGATTTTCCCGACGAGATGATCCTCTCAGTCGATCATGCTGCCCCATGTTGGCAAATGCATTTCGACGGCGCCTCCCGGAGCCCCACCGGTAGAAGGCTCAACGACCCCAAGCTCAACAGAGTGGGTCTGGGTATTGTTTTCATTACCCCGGCGCAAGCCGTCCTACCGTACTCGTTCCTGTTGTCAGAAGGTTGTACGAACAACGAGGCAGAGTACCAAGCTCTCATCACCGGCCTCGAGTTGGCCCTTGAGATCCATGTTCCCCATCTACATGTGAAGGGAGATTCAAGCTTGTGATCAAACAGGTTAATTGCGACTACGTCGTCAGGAAGCCAGAGCTTGCACCGTTGCTGGAGTACACCCTCCTCCTAATGGCCCAGTTCTCTCCTCGGCCAGAGGTTACCCATGTCCCGCGGTCGCAGAACGGCCAAGCAGACGCCCTGGCTGGCTTAGCCGCATCGCTCGTAGAACCCGAGCAAGATGATTTGGTCATACACGTGGCCCACAAGAGAGTCATTGCTCCCGTCACCCAAGAGGACCGTGATAGCCTGCGGGTAAGTCATCTCACCGCCGGACCCTCCATATCGGGAGTCCCGGGTTCGTCAGACGTAGTGGTTGAAACCACCCCCGACTGGAGAGCACCTTTTGTCGAGTATCTCCAAAATGGTCAGCTCCCGGACGACCGGGCCGAACGCGAGCGAATCCGACGCCGCGTGCTGCAATTTACCCTCCAGAGCGGCCCCAGTCTTGAGCAGATCCTCTATAAGTGGAGTTTCGATGGTGTCCTCCTCTATTGCATCCAAGGAGTAGAGATACCCCATGTTATGCAAGAGTTTCACGCCGGTTCCTGTGCCGCCCATCAAGTTGGGCCGAAGCTGTCCCAACAAATTCGGACGTTAGGGTACTTCTGGCCCTCCATGATCCAAGATTGTATTGGATATGCCAAGAGATGCCACGCGTGCCAAGTACACGCCAACTTCTTGCATCGGCCGCCAGAACCCCTCCACCCCACCAAGTACTCGTGGCCATTTGCGGTATGGGGACTTGATGTAGTGGGACCGTATCCGCCGGCAACAGCCCGCCAGTGTAGGTTCATCCTGACTGCTACAGATTTCTTCTCCAAGTGGGCAGAAGCAGTTCCGCTCAAAGAAGTCAAGGCCCATTCCATCGTTGACTTTGTGAGCTCCAACATTATCCACCGGTTTGGAGTCCCTCACGCCGTCCTCACCGATAACGGAACCAACTTCCGAGCAGCTGAATTGAAGAAATTGTACGCTAAGTACGACATCCGGTCAAACCATACCTCCCGCTACCACGCGCAGGCGAATGGACAGATCGAGGCGTTCAACAAGACCCTCTCTAACATTCTGGAAAGATGGTTTGTCAGAACAAGAAGAGTTGTCCGGACAAGCTCCCCAACGCCCTCTGGGATTACCGGACGACGACTCGCAACTCTACCCAGGTGACCCCATATTCCCTGGTGTATGGAGCTGAGGCCGTCCTACCCATTGAGATCCAGCTGCCGTCGCTGCGCACTGCAGTTTATGATCACCAGACATCAGATGAGGTAGCCGAGATCCGTCTAGCTGAGTTAGAGGCACTGGACGAGAACCGGATTCGTGCCCTGCACAATCTAGAAAGGCATCAGGACAAGATAGCGAGAGCTTTTGACAAGAAGGTTCATCTCCGCTCTTTTCTACAGGGTGACCTGGTACTGGCCCTTCGAGCGCCAATGATCCCCGGTAGGAAACCACCCAAGTTAGAACCCAAATGGGAAGGGCCTTATATCATCCATAAGGTTTACCCCAACGTAGAATACTCCTTGGTGACCATAGATGGAGAGCGTGTAACTCCTCCCACCAATGCCAAATTCCTCAAGCGATACTTTGCCTAGGGAAAAAAAGTGGTCCTGCACGACCCTAAACTGCGAGAGGGTCCTGCACGACATTAAACTGCATTGGTCCTGCACGACCCTAAAACTGCGACTTGGTCCTGCACGACCCTAAAACTGCGACTTGGTCCTGCACGACCCTAAACTGCGAGAGGGTCCTACACGACCCTAAACTGCGACTTCATCCCGCATGACGTTAAACTGCATGTCAAGAACTCCGTACGGCTTGATTCCCATATTCATGGGATACGTAGGAACGCTCGGACGCCTCGTCTTGAGCCCAGCCCCAAGCTTTTCTCTTCCGCTATTCCCCTTGGGGATAGTCTCCTTGGAGGATCTTTGTGTAGCAGGGAGTAGGCTTTCTTGTCCCCGCTCATGCAACCCCGCTTGCGCAAAGATTGTAAAGGTCGCACCATGCGCCCACTCCCGTTCTTCTTCCCTCCCACGTCCTCACCGCATGACGCTAAACTACATGGCCTTCGGGAACTACGTATGGCTTGATTCTCATCCTTATGAGATATGTAGGAACGCCCGGACATTTCGTCCGTTGGCCCAGCCCAAAAGCCAAAATCTTCCCCTCGGGTCAAGACATGGCAGGGTGCACACTTTTTCCCCGACCCACGTCGAGCAAGCCTCGACCCGGCTGCACATTCCCCCTGGAGGTGTTTTCCCCTTTCGTGGATGAACGCAACTGAGCTTCACCCACTCCTTGACTGGGATTTCATCACCTTTTCACACCCGGAGGGACCCCCGATAACGGCCTGGATACAACGCCCAAGGGCTCTCCTACCGATACGGGCCAACACCCCCGAGGGTTTTCTTAAGCAACAAGTCGATACGAGTCCCACGTTGCGAATTTGGTCAGCGGTCGACGCTCATTTGTTTCCCCCATGCGGGTCACCATAGGAACGCTGTGTTTCGAACATGGTCAACAGTGTCCTGGATCTTCGGGTCCACCCCGAGATGCCCCAGGCATCAAGAACAGTGATCCCCTCTGCCGCATCCCAAGGTGACAAACTTCTCTCAGGTGGTGCTAACGATACGGGCCACGGCCCAGGATTCCTCATAAGGGTGTACGGTGTGATGTAGGACTACGTCCTCATTCACGTCGGGATCATGTACCATGTCGTACGCCCTCCCTTTACGAGGCTCAGCCTCAGGCCCCTTGGCCTTTTCGGGTCCCCGACCCTCGTCCTCATGTAAGACGTTAAACTACAAACTAGTCAGGCCTTCCTGACTGATAACTTCCCCTTTTTTCCGGGCCACGGCCCAGGATTCCTCACCCGGAGTGTACGGTGTGGCGTAGGATTACGTCCTCATTCACGTCGGGATCATGTACCGTGCCGTGCAACTCCCCTTACGAGGCCCAGCCTCAGGACCTTTGGCATCCTTGGGCCCCCGACCCCCGTCCTCATGTAAGACGTTAAACTACAAACCAGTCAGGCCTTCCTGACCGAGGCTCATCCCCAGGCCCCTTGGCCTTTCTGGGCCGCGGCCCAGGACCTATCTTATAGGATCTTATGGTGTGACGTAGGACTACGTCCTCATTCACAACGTCTTCTTTACCATGCCATACACCTCCCTTGTTTGGAGGTATATTACTCCCCTCCTCGTCCAGTATGACGTTAAACTGCATTTCATGAACTATGTGTGGCTTGATTCCCATCCTAATGGGATACGTAGGACCACCTGGATGTCCCAGATCCGGGTCCAGCCCCATCTCTCGGGAATCCTCATCCCATCTTGGCCCCTTGGCCCATCCTTCCTCCATGAGGGGATCACATGGTGCGGTGTGGGATTATGTCCCCATTCACGACGGTCTCGTGATGACCACGCCGTGCTCCCAACCCCTACTGAGCTGTTTCGTCGATCCCTTTTTTTCGGCGGTTCACCAATGTGCTTAAGAGTACTCTGGTTTATTACCTGGAATGCCAAGCTTTACTCGGACACGTCCGCACCCGCTTTCCAGGCATTGCGTATCCCCGCATCAGGGCTTTCATCACCTTTTCACACCCGGAGGGGCCCCCAAGAACGGTCTGGATACAATGCCCAAGGGCTCTCCTACCGATACGGGCCAACTCCCCCCAGGGTTTCGGACAACAAATCGATAAAATCCGATGTTGCGAATATGGTCAGCAGTCGATGCTCGTTTGTTGTTCCCACCTCAGACTAACGCGATACAAACGTTGTGTTTCCGTCATGGATAACAGTTTTCCTCTGTCTTCACGCCAACCCATTAAGCCCAAATGTCGGGTACACAATTCACACCCTTAATCACTTCATCATGTCCAAGTAGAGTCTCGGGACTCTTGGTACTTTTCCCCTGTGCACGTCTGCGCGTTCGAGGAACAAGCTACATCAAAGGTGTCCTTCGAAACTCTCTGCTGACTCCCCTTTGACGGACGCCCCATGTATTGCGATGAGGATACCCCCCTTGTTTCCCACACCGAGTTTATCTCACGTGGGCTTAGGGATTGGGTTGACATCTGTGCTTACTTGGGAGGTGTCACCACCCATGGTCTGAGCTCTAAGACCATAAACTAAGACTCTCATCTGGAACTACGTTCAAGACCCCTTGTCTTCGAACCCATATTGAGTTCAGAAAATTTACCTCTCTGATCCTCCCTTCATGACCCTGATCATAGGACTATGTGGCGCAGTGTAGGACTACGTCCTCATTCACGTCGGGTATGCAATAGCTGCACCACGCACGCCCCCATTCTGAGGTTCAGTCCTCCTGTTCCCTGTCCCGCATGACGTTAAAAGGAACCCTTTAGAACTACGTGTGGCTTGATTCCCATCCTAATGGGATACGTAGTACCACCTGAATGTCTAATATTCGGGTCCAGCCCCACCTCTGGGAGATCTCCTGATTTCCCGGTCACCTAGGCCACTTGGTCCATCCCTCTCCAGCGGGGGGGTGCGTAGGTATGATACAAGGTTTTGGGCACCATGCCCCCTTTCCCTGGGAATCTTCCATCTCTCGATCACCTTCAAGGTTGAGTCCCTTGACTCCCTGCAGTGGTTCACCAATGTATCAAGAGCACTCTAGTCTAGGACCAAGAGTGTCAGATTCAACTTGATCAAGTTCCTTCCACTTGTCAAGCTTTGTGTTCCCCTCTATTCAGACTTCCATCATCTTTCACACCCAGAGGGACCCCCAAGAACGGTCTGGATACTACGCCCAAGGGCTCTCCTACCGATACAGGCCAACGCCCTCTAGGGTTTCGGACAACAAATTGATAAAATCCCGCGTTGCGAATATGGTCAGCAGTCGATGCTCGTTTTGTTAGTCCTCATTTCAGGCTAATGCGACAGGATGCTGTGTTGCGAACATGGTCAGCAGTAATCCTCTGTCGTCACGCCAGCCCCTTCAGTCCTTGAATGTTGGTGGCATGATTCACATCATTTTCCACCCCATCATGTCCAGGTGGAATCTTGACACTTTTGGCACTATCCCTCAGTGCACCTTTTCATGCTAGGGGGACAAAGCTACAATCTGGCATCCTTTGGGACTCCCATGGTCCGAGCTCTAAGACCATAAACTAAGATCCATTCGGGCAACTTGATTCCCATCCTCATGGGACACGTAGGACCGCCCAGACGCCCTGTCTCTGGGTACAACACATTCAGGAAGCCAGTCTCTCTCCCTGTTTCACCTCTGTGTCGGCCCCTCGGCCTAAGGTTTCCCTCTCTGGATGGCGTACAATCTGATGTGGGATCATGTCTCCATTAATTGTGTTTTATAACACTGCGCACATTTACCGCCTAGCATCGTCTCTACTACGTCTGCGCTGCATGACGATAAAATGCATGCTTGGTCCTATCATACGACCCTAAACTGTGACATTATCGTCCTGGCTGCACGACGAAAAACGGCACCGCATTGTGGTGACCTCGCTGTAGAGGACATCATGTTGGGTATTGGTCATGTGCCATGCCATTTTTCAACGCCCATCACGGCTTGATTCTTGTGGCGACATCACGACCTACTGTTCAAGGCCTGTCGCTTCACAAAAAAAAACCATTCACCTTAAAGAACAAACTAGATACATCAAATTCCGCTTCTTTAGTGCAAGGGCCACTTACGCACTCCCCTTTTCCCCTGGCAATGATACCTTACCGTGCCACCTTCCAGAACTACGTATGGCTTGATTCTCATCCTTATGAGATACGTAGGAGTGCCCGGGTACTTCCCCGCGGGCCCAGCCTAACCCTTGTGTTCGATCCCTCGACTCGAGCATTTCCTCGGAGAACGCATGGTAAGAAGGACTATGTCCTCATTCACGTCAGGTTTTGATGTCATGCGTCCCCTGATCCCTTTTCCCATCCATGGTCCGAATTCTATGACCCTAAACTAAGATCTCCCCAAGGGAAAGGAATCTGCTCCATCTCTCTAATACGTTTCGTTGACGTATTCATATGTGTTTTGAAAGAAAGCCCGAAGCATGGGATTTTCACAGGGACATTCCCCTCATCTCATGACCAAGCTTCCTGAGCTCGCTATTTGGATCCTCATCCTCTTCCACATCCAAAAGGACCCTCGGATGACGTGGATACTAAGCTTAAGGGCTCTCCATGAATGCTGGACCTAAGGGCCCTTCAATCGTTCAGGCCAACGTCCCCACGGATCTCTGACAACATTTGTGACATGGTCTCGTGTTTCGAACATGGTCAATGGTCAACCCTCATTTGTTTGTTCCCACCTCAGGCTAACGCGACAGGATGCTGTGTTGCAAACATGGTCAGCAGTAATCCTCCATCGTCACACCACCATCATTGTGATCTGAATCTCGAGCACCATGATTCACACATTTCCACTTCCTCATGTTCAGGTGGAATTCCATCATACCCGGCTCTTTCTCTTCGCGCATCTAGGTGCGCTAAATGAGCGTGTTAGTGTCATTGGGCCGGTAGTCACCGAGTGTCCCTTTTCCCTGACCTGCCCCTTCTGTGTCGGGAAATTCCCACCACTACTGCTTGTTTCCCGCACCGAGCACGACTCACGCGGGCTTAGTATGTTTTGGAAGGATGTGTACCAACACGGTTAGGCTGCGCCTCGTCCTGCATGACGTTAAACTGCGCTTTCAGAACTACATATGGCTTGATAGCCATCATCATGGGATACGTAGAGACACCCAGGCATTTCACCTAGGGTCCAGCCCCAGGAATCGCAAAATCTTGCTCCTCCCCATTTCCAGCCCTCGCCAGAGGCCCTGTCTGGAAGAAAGAATGATCCGTAATCAGGCCGATGCGCCCATCTGGCGTACTCCCGCCACGGTGGTGCAACTACCGAAGTGTTGGATTCTGTTGGAGCAAACCACCACTCCATGTTCCACGCTTTGCGTGTCCCTTATTCGGACCCTCGTCCTCTTTCATGTCTGAAGGAACCCCCTAACGGCCTGGTCTTATGCCGCATCGGCTCACCTACCGTCCTGGGACAATGTTCCGGAAGACTGGTCATGTCTGGAAGGACCCCCTAACAGTATGGATGTCTGAACTATGGTCCACCAACTGTCCTGGGCCAATGTCCTGAAAGATTGATCGACAACAAATTGATAAAATCCCGCGTTGCGAATATGGTCAGCGGTCGATGCTCATTTGTTGTCCCCATTTCAGGCTAACGCAGTAAGGATACCGTTTGTCCGCCATGGTTAGTGGTTGTCCTTTATTGTCACGCCATCCCCACAGTGTTCCGAATTTGGGCATCGTGATTCACACTTCCCATTTTCATCTGTTTGAACCGATTTCAGCGCCCCTGGTGTTGCCCCGTTCGTGCATAAGAGCACGTTGGAGAAACGGTAATTCGGCTATCCTGGAAGTTCCTCCTCCGATCAGGCCTTCCCCATATTTTGGGAATCTGGACTGGTTTGAGGGAATTGTCGTCAAACGTCCCGCAAACATTGTAGGGATTTAACAAGGCAATTCAACAGTGGAAATCGTGCGTGCTACGGAACTCAAAACAAAGGAGAAAGAAAGAGTTGAAGCACAAAAGTGATAATAAAAGTTTCTTTTGGGATCACTACAATACTCGGGGGTTGACTTCCCCCATGGATGGGTTGACTCCGTCAAAAGAGTGTTGCAGCTCCGCCACCCGCTGACTTGCGGCGTCCAAAGCCTGTTGCCGCTGATTCAACTCCCGCTCATCTTCAGCGGCGGCAGGGCATAATTCGTCAACCCTGGCCCTAGCCCTTTCTACCTCAGCCCGAACGGCAGCCATCCTTCTAGAGGTTTGCCCCATATGTTCCTCAGCCTCCGCTAGCTAGGCCTTCAATCGTGAGACCAGCTCGGACTGCGCATCGAGAGTGGCTGAAAGCTCGTTGGCCCGGATCTTCATCTGTTGGACCTCACCTTTAGCCTCCTGGAGCTTCCTAATGCTGTTCGCCTTCCTCCGCTGCCATCCCACGCTCAGCCCATGATCATGCTCCCGGATCTTCTCAGCCATGAGGTCTCGGACGAGCGCGTGAGGGCGTTGGGCATCCACTCCCCCGGCACACACTTCGCACAACCGCGAGCGGAGCCTATCAATTTCGGCCAGCCATTGCGATTGGGGAGTTTCCTTGATAAAGCGCGTGATCAGCTTCCACGACCGGCGACAGGCTATGCTGCTGTCTTCCTCATCAGAGGCCGTTTCATCCCAATCCGTGCGGTCGGCAGGCTCGTACGCAAGATATGCCTGCAGGAATTCCTCAGCAGGATCTGCATCGGGTGTTGAGTCTGGTACGACACCTGACGCCGCCGCAGGGACGATAGGACTGGGACCGACCGGTTGATCCTCTTCCTCAGAGTCCACCTCGATGACTTCAGGTATGGCCCTGCTGGTGGTCCCGCCAGTGATGGTGTGCACCGAAACTTGGGGAGGTGAAGGGACTATCGTCACCATCACCGGCATTCCCCTGGGAGGGACGCCGCCAGACATCCCGACCAGCCTCGCTGCAGCAGGCCATGCCAGTCGGAGAACTGTATGACAGAAAGAGACATAAACGTTAGTTGGCGTGGCCCACATGTGGCAATGAGGAGACCGGTGGAGGAGACTTACGAAGATCGACCTCCGAGCGCTGCTCCTAGGCCGGTACTGATGGGACTCCGAGACGAGGCCCCCCGTATACTGTTGGAAGGTCTGGAGATTTCAGAGGAGCCGCCTCAGACCCCCTGGCCCCACCAGACGCAGAACTGGACGCAGCCATAGGCGCGGGTTCTGAAGGTCCCGCGTCATCACCCGTCAAGGAGCGAGAACGAGGCCTACGAACAAGTTCCTCCTGCATGGCTCAAACATTGGTGAGAAGTCCATAGGGATTCAAGAACAGATCGTAAGAAGAGAAGTTCGGAATGCTACCTTGAGAGCCTCCGCGAAGTCATCGGCTTCTGAGCTTCGGTCTCTGACCTCGCCCTCCTCCAACGGGCTCCCTCCTCCAGCCTCGTCCCCCTGAGAAGAGTCACCTGATTCCTCTAGCAAGGGGAAGCGCTCCCTCAGATCGGCAGCCGATAACTGTGGAGGGACCGTCTGATTCAACAGTACCCTCACCCGGTCTGTCATTGGGCGAGGAACACCGCTGGAGTAGACGTAATCCTCCAGCTCGTTGAAGTATTGCTCCGCCTCCGCCGGAGACACCATGAATCCAGCCCGAACTTGGCCTATGCCCGGCAGTTCCATCCCGAGACGATTCAGGTGGGCCCACATCTCAGGTGGGCTGAGGAATTGCCAGTTGACATCCCAAACGTCCCAAGCTTCCGGAAAGACAACATCTTCTGCCATATCGATGTGACGCAGCCGCTTCCCCGGAGCCTGAGTGGGTATCCTACGGAACCCCCTCGGTGGCCGCCCCTCCGGATGACCCTGCTCTCACGGAACCACCGGATCCGCCGCTGCTGTCGAACCCTCGGCCGGTGCGGGTCTCGCCGCCATGGCAACCCCACTGCCACGAGCGGCCCTAGCTGCCCTCCGACCCTGACCTCGAGATAAAGGAGGCCCACCGTCACCAACCCGGATCGTTGGCTGCTTCAGCATCTCCCCCGGGTAAGCGGCCTCCCAGCTGATGGCGTACTCCTTCACTAAGCCGAAGGCGGCGGTGGACGGAGGCAATGTGAGCTGCATCTTTCCATCCTCACGTGTGAACATGAGCCACAGCTGCCTCATCACACACGGGTTCTCCTCGTGACGCACCTCCCAGTATACCTATGGGGTCAGCTGCTGGAGGCACCGGAACTGCCTCGCAAAACGATGCGGGGTGTACGGTTCAAATATTGGCTCACGATCTATCCGAGCCACCAAAACTCCACCTCGGAAGGCCAGGAGGTAAGCCCGATGTTCTCCAGTTCCCCGTCCATCATCAGTAAGCCTCCCCGTTGGCAGTGGGAAGGGATGAAAGTTGAACTCGTCCGCCCTCCACACCCTATTCAGCACCATCAGAATGGCCAGTTTGAATGGGAAGCTCCCAACTGCGTTCAGAATGGAGGGGCGAAAGTCTGATCCTGGCGGCGAAATGGGGTTTGGATACTCGTAAATCCCCCTGATATGCGCCGCGATCCACCCATACAGGAGGTGGAAGGGCCCACATATTCTTGGCGGCTTCTTTCCCTCGCTAATACGCCACAGCATTCTGTATAGTTTAGCGAGCATCGGGATCCCCAGGTTGATCCGCTGCCCCATGGCCAACATCGATGCCATGATGAACGAGCTGGGCCGTACCCCCATGCTTGTATCTCTCACTGGTTGGATCCACCCACAGATGAGAGCCGCGATGAATGCCGCCAGCCTGACTATTGGCTGTTGTTCGGTGCTGACGCTGAAACCCCAAGTCTTCCATTGGCTGTCCTCCAAAACCCGCCAATACGAGTGTCCCTTGCCCCGCTGGGCTGCCCTCGGACATGTTCGAGGCCTTGGAGGGAACTCTCGATCTTCTGGGAAGTTCAGGAAGCGTTTGAACCATCTTCTGAAGTGGACATCCCTCACTGCTTCCTTGTCCTCTCCAGGGACAAGCGCCATCAGCGCTGACGCCAGCCGTGGCATTTTCTCAGCATCTCCCCACACGCTGGCAATGGGGAGGAACTCGTCATACATGGCCCCCAAGATCGGGACCCCAGAAACCTGGTAGACATCCCACAGGCTGATGCCCACCTCCCCGTGATGCAGGTGAAAAGTGTTGGTTCTGGACGACCATCTACTCAACAGTTCCGTCATCAGTTGCTTTGGTTGGTAAATGTGGAACTAGGAGGCCCATGCCGCCTCATACAATCAGACTCTCCTCAGCTCGGCCTCGAACTCCTCGCATGAGGTGCCTACCCAGTAGGCCCAGGCCCAGTCATCGGTAAAGTTGCCGCCCTGGCGTAGGTCCCACTCATCGGACCATCCCTTCTTTGGATCCTGCAGAGCCGCTTTCAGTATGGTGTGGTAGAGAGGAGGGGACGTCTCTGGTTGTAGTGGCCTCCCGTCAATGTCGTTCACATGATTGTAGAGGCAATCAGCGGTGACGGGTGTGAAATCCTCCTGTGCATGACCATCGGCCGCCCTGAACCATTGGTGCTGGCATGGTGTGCTCCTGAACCAGCAAGCTGGTTCATCCCTTCTTGCCTCAGGAATGAAGACGTCATCCCTCAGCCCGAAGCCGTACAACGGCAGTTTCTTGCACTGCGGGTAATCCCTATGACCTTCCGACAGCAGGTCTGTCAAGGAAGTGTGGTCCGAGTGGCTCCGAACCATTTCCCCCAAGCCTGGACGGTTGGCCATCTCATCTCGACGAGCAGCATCTGCGAGGACCCCCAAGACAGCTTCTTGATGGGCCATTTTAACTCTGGCCCTCAGAAAAGGATTCTGCCGGATGGATCGCGAAGCTCGATCGCGAAGCTCGATCGCGAAGCTCGATCGCGAAGCCGGATCGCGAAGGTCGGTCGCAAGATCAAACCGTGAAGTCCGGCCAAGGCAGACAAGAAAAGGTTCGCTTGGCGCGGACGCGGAGTCGGAGACCCGCGGTTCGCCGCGAAGCTCGATTCGCGGAGGGCTATCGCGGAGTACGTGGAGCTTCGCGAAATCGAGAGCACAAAAAGACAAGGAAGGCACGAAAGACAAAAGAGGGAGGACCCCCTATTTATAGGCGACGACCCCAGAGCATCGCGGCGCGCCTCACCCACGCGAAGCATCGCGGCGCGTCCGGATCTGCGGCCCCGGCGAGCAGCACGGGCCCCCCTCCGCGATGCTGCATCGCGAACCACCGACAATTTTGGCGATTTTACCTCAGACTTCGACCCTTCGCCCTCCGCGGATCCAAGTCTGAGGGGGAGAATTTGTTGGCGCCAAAAATGTGGCCCGAAAGGAAGGAACGAAAAAGACAGCCGGCGCGCTGCCTCGCGAAGCACAGCCACGAAGCACAGCCGCGAAGCCCCGCCGCGAAGCGCCCCAACCATGGCGACCCCGCGATGCTCCGGAGGCGGTAATCCTCCGCGAACCCGTTTGACGTTTGCGAGCCACCGCGATGCTCCGGAGGTGGTAATCCTCCGTGAACCCGTTTGACGTACGCGAGCCGCCGCGAAGCACCGAAGGCGGCGCGCGAGCCCTGCTTCGCGGCGCCCCTTCCCTATAAATACTCGACTCCCCCTGAGTCCCGAGGACGGACAATCCGACCCTTCGGCTTCTCCTCTCCCGAATCGCGAAGCACGCTTTGCCCCGGAAATCATGAGCTCCGCGAGGTATTTCTACTTTGTGAGACGACTCTGATTTGTTTCGTTTTGAGCCCCTCTTCCGAGAGGGATGCCCTTCGCGAAGCTCAAGGGCGTTCGCAAAGGAAGGGGATTCCCAATTGAACCCGGGCAGCCACGGGGCACTTGTGCTTTGCGAAACACCCAAACCATACGAGTAATCCCTATGCTATGGCAGGATCGCTCCACTTCGCGAAGTACACTGTTTGGCAGGACCCTGCTTCGCGAACCACTCATTCTTCGCGAGGCAGTGCTCCGCGAACACTATTCTACTTTGCGATGCACCTCCCACTCCCACCTATGCCCCATGATAAGGCCAAGGCACCCCACTTCGCGATGCACACTCCTCTGCTTAGCGATTCCTCTTTCCGTGCGACCCTCCAGGTTTGCACGATGTGATTTCAAAGTCCCATGGACAACACCTCCTGTTGCGTTGCTTCGCCTAATGCTTCTTCGCATAGGCACGCTAACGGCTATTGCTTCTTCGCATAGCCACGCTAACATGGACCCCTCGATGGTTCGTCCCACGACCCCCCTTTACCATGGCCTTACCGACACCTTCCCTTCCCCAAGGACCAGAGGGTACCGGTTATGTAAGCCCTAGGGGTGTGGAGTGAACCCACCTCGTCCGAGCTGCAGGACGTTAAACTGCCAAGCACCACGTCCTTAACACATGACGTTAAACTGTGACCCAACCTCGTCTCCCTCACGAAGGGTCCCCCAGCTCGAACATTCATTACACCACTCGTCTCCACGGGAATGGAACTCTTCCGCACATGGAATGAGATCCTCCTTGTCGGAGTGGTGTATGTTCGCAGGGGAAGGGCTGCCTCAGAGCGTAAGCCCCTAACCTTTGGTACGGAAGAATGCACCCGTGCATCTCTGTACTTCCCCACTACCAAGGTTAGTGGAGGAAGTGATAGGGAACGAGGCACCCCCCCTATGGGCCTCCATCCTGGAGTAAGTCCCAACACCATGGGCCGCCCAACGCGTAAGCCCCTCTTCGCTTCTCACGGACGCACCCTTCGCGACGTGATCGTCAGGTCCATGTAATCTCTTGTTTCTCACACCGAGCATGACACACGTGGGCTTAGAGTGAGCACCGACCCTGAAAAACCCCTTCTGAACTACGAGGTCATTGATCCATGTCAAGGCATGGTACGTAGGAAGCCTCAACGAGGTTCAAGCCTACCCGTATTTCAAGTCGGGTTTCACCCCCGTCCAGCACGACGTTAAACTGCAATTCTGGTCCAGTGGTAAGCCATTGCGACCCATCCCTCCTGAACTACGAGGTCTTTGATCCATGTCAAGGCATGGTACATAGGAAGCCTCCACGAGGTTCAAGCCCACCAATAGTGGACTAAGGTCTACTTTCACGTCGGTTTACCGGCGAAACCCACCGGAACTACGGGGTCTTTGATCCGTGTCAAGGAATGGTACGTAGGAAGCCTCCACGAGGTTCAAGCCCACCCGTCGTTTATTCACGTCAGGGTTCACTATCGTCCCGCATGATGTTAAACTGTATTCTCCGAACTACGGGGTCTTTGATCCGTGTCAAGGCATGGTACGTAGGAAGCCTTCACGAGGTTCAAGCCCACCAATAGTGGACTAAGGTCTACTTTCACGTCGGTTTATCGGCGAAACCCCTTATGAACTAAGAGGTCTTTGATCCATGTCAAGGCATGGTACGTAGGAAGCCTCTACGAGGTTCAAGCCCGCCCGTCTTTCAAGTCGGGTTTCACCCCCGTCCAGCACGACGTTAAACTGCAATTCCAGTCTAGTGGTAAGCCATTGCGACCCAACCCTCCTGAACTACGAGGTCTTTGATCCATGTCAAGGAATGGTACGTAGGAAGCCTCCACGAGGTTCAAGCCCACCAATAGTGGACTAAGGTCTACTTTCACGTCGGTTTACCGGCGAAACCCACCTGAACTACGGGGTCTTTGATCTGTGTCAAGGCATGGTACGTAGGAAGCCTCCACGAGGTTCAAGCCCACCCGTCGTTTATTCACGTCAGGGTTCACTATCTTCCCGCATGACGTTAAACTGTATTCTCCGAACTACGGGGTCTTTGATCCGTGTCAAGGCATGGTACGTAGGAAGCCTTTACGAGGTTCAAGCCCACCACCCATTGGACCAAGGTCCACTTTCACGTCGGTTCACCGAAAAAACCCCTTTTGAACTACGAGGTCTTTGATCCATGTCAAGGCATGGTACATAGGAAGCCTCCACGAGGTTCAAGCCCACCCATCACCCAATTCACGTCGTGTTCTACCTACGTCCAGCATGACGTTAAACTACACTCTGGTCCAGTGGTATGTCATTGCGACCCAACCACCTGGACTACAAGGTCTTTGATCCATGTCAAGGCATGGTACGTAGGAAGCCTCCACGAGGTTCAAGACCACCAATAGTGGATCAAGGTCTACTTTCACGTCGGTTCACCGACAAAGCCCCATTTGAACTACGAGGTCTTTGATCCATGTCAAGGCATGGTACGTAGGAATCCTCCCAGTGGTTCAAGCCCAACTTCCATCGGACCAAGGTCCATCTTCACGTCGGTACGCTGACGATGCCCATCGGACCAAGGTCCACCTTCACGTTGGTATGCTGACGACATTCATCGGACCAAGGTCCAGCTTTACATCGGTTTAACGGCACCATCCCGAACTACGCAGACTTTGATTCCCTGCCACGGGGATACGTAGGAGGCCTCGTCAAGGCTCAAGCCCAACTTCACTGTCACCCCCCTGCGATGGTCCCTTTTCACTCTCATCTGTCTCCGCTAGACGTTAAACTCGCGGCATACCCTGTGTTGAACATGGGAAGATGAGGAAAACCTCAGATACGTGTCTATGACATGTAATTCCCCGCACTCGATGTGGGATGCCTCGGGCTTCCACGCCCTCGAGAAGCCTTGTGGTTAATGATAACAGACAGACATGCCAGGTGCCCCAGCATCCAAACACGCTACTGATGCCTCAACGTGACTACTCCCCTGACCGAAGGTTGCTGCCCTACCTGGACCCTTTGGAATGTCCCGACAGAAGCAGTGTAATTAACCGGCGTCCATGGAAACATGGCACTGGGAAGAGTTTCACGAACTACGTATTAAATCTATAAGGGAGACCCGGACTAGGTGACGAGTTCTGAGGAGGAATCCACAGAAGGAAGAACCGACATCCCATCATCCCGTTTCGATCAAGGAGCAGACATACCTGAACAAGGAACGAATGCCGCCCGCCTTTGGAAAGCGGGAATGCTGGGAAACAAAGCCGCGCGTCCCCCCCTGACGGACGGATGCGCGCGCGCCCCGGTGAAAGCGTCGGAAACAATCCCATTAGAGAGGATTAGGGTATTCTTTAAGATGAATTATATCTGATAGTAGATCATTTCATTGATGTATTACCTCTTTATTTTTAATGTTTACCTCATAAGGGAGAGTTAGATTTTATGATTGATATCATTCCAGATGCAGCTCCATTTTCCATTCCCCTTTGAGGAATTGAACCTACTGAGCTAAATGATCTTAAGAGGAAGATAGAGGATCTAGAGGCCAAACATTTTATAAATTCTAGAATATCCTCTTAGTATTATCCCATGATATTCATTGAGATGGTCAATGGGACCCCTCATCTATACATGTATTATATATGATTGAACAAGCATATGGTCAAAAAATAATATCTACTTCCTCATGTAGATGATCTATTTGACCAACTGTGAGGAGATATGGTGTTCTCAAAGGCTGAACTAAGATTGGGATATCATCATGAGTGAGTCAAGACATCAAACATACCACATAATCCTTTCTGTAGTACGTATGGTCTATATGAGTACCTTCTTATATAGTTCAGTCTTGCGAATGCACCCACCATATATAGGGATTTTATGAATAAGGTGTTCCACCCCAATCTAGATTATTTTTTCAACGACTTTGTGTATGAAATCATGGGGTACATATAGACTTGTAGTTACCCTGTTAATAACCTTGATATCATTATGATTACAATGATATAGAATACTATTTCTTCCATGAATGTTATGTGTCACACATAGATCGATAATGTTCACTTCTTGGGTCATATTAGTTCAGAATCATGAGTATATGTTGACCTAATGTAAGACAATGTTGTGTTTTCCTAGTAGCATCCCATGAATTTGTTTCTATATACAATTTTTCATAGGGATGGATGGATATTAAAGGAACTGTAAATAGTAATTATCACAACATTAAAAACAACTTAATGATCTTAGAATGAAGGGAGTCATGTTTATGTGCTAAAAAATGTGAGAGAATGCCTTTCAAGAGATAAAAGGGAGGCTTGTATTAACGCATAATATGGTAATTACTGTGCTGGTAGAGGGTATACAATGTTTTATAATTCAACCATAATTGGTCTATTGTATTTTCTAATGAAGGAGGACAAAGTCATTGCATATGGATATCAACTATTGATAGATCATGAGAGAAACTACCCAGTACATAACCATGAGTTGTCAGCAACACTATGTGCCATACATTGTTGGATATATTATCTATTGGGTGAGAACATTGTGGTGTATAATAACCTAAAGAGCCTCAAATATATCTTTATCTTGCTAATACACCTAGAAAAGGTAATGCAGTTACTGATGTGCTGATCCGGAGAACTCAAACACATGATATATGGGAAGCTTGTGACACATAGAAATTGATGTCACACTTTTTTGAGCTACATCTAGAGATCCATGATAGTCTTGAAAAGAATTTTCTAGTAGCCTTGAAAACAACCTCTTCCCTCCTTGAGAAGTTTAAGGGAATGTAATATTCACATCGTGATTGCTTGGTTTTCTATTCGAGTATTTCAGGATCTGAATCAGTGAAACAATGTTCTATGGATAGAGATTTCAACGTACATCTATATAGAAATTTTTGGGTTCCAACATATATGTGAGTGTTTTTTATGACTCTGTCCCATGATTCTCAGTGTGTTGTTTAATCGTGTATCTCCAACAGGTATCGTGACATGCAATAGTGGTATTGAAATCCTGGGATGAAACATCGGATATGAGGCATTATTACTAGGTGTTCCACATGTCAATAGAGGATGTTGTGAATAATAAACCTATAAGATTTTTATAACTACTTCTATCCCCGATAGTATGAATTTTTATAGGGATTCACATTTTACATCATGGTTTTGGAAGGTTTTTCTGTAGGCTATGGGTACCCAAGTGCTTCTAAGAATGTCCTTTAACCATCAGACCAATGTGAAGTCATAACAGTTGATACTGGTTTTTGAGTAAATTCTCCGATAATGAGTTCTTTTTTCTACAGTTCAGGGGAGGAGAATATCCCCCTCACTGAGTTCACCTATAATAGCAACTTTCATGTGATAATTTTTATGGATCCTTTTATGTATATATATGGTAGGTCATGTTGTTCACCCTTATACTTGATAGAGGAAGGAGTGGTAGCCCTATTTGGGCCTTCTCTTGGGTAGGTTCATTTGATTAAGAATCATTTTTCTACTTCTTAGTCTAGAAATAAACATTATACCATATGTCATCGATGAACTCTGGAGTTCATGTTTGGATTTCATGTTTTTCTACCGATATCACCTAGTTTATGGAATATACAGATAAGGAGGCCAAAGATGTTTTTTATGTGTTATATTGGGTATTTTGGATTCTTGAGAGTTCCATGCTAATAGTCTATCAGTTGATGTTTCCTCAAAGGTATTGATCCATGCAATACACCTTCCACATTTCAGAGCCTCAGTTGTATCAAGACAAACCATCCCATACATTTGATCCTGATAAAGTTGATTTATATTTTCGTGAATCATTTAAGGAGTATCATATACACATCATCGACTAGAGCATGAAGGCTCTGCTTGTATGGTATGCATGTATAGTAAAGGTGTAACGGTAGAACAACTATGTACAAGATGAGACGTGGGTGAGAGAGGTTGGTGTATGTTCTCAGTGGGCATAGTTGTTCTTAAAAAACGGTTCATGGCACATAGAAGGTGAACTTAGGGAAAATTTCCTTTAACGGGAGATCATGGTAAGAACCCTATTTTTGGCTCATGTATGAATCCTTTACATTTATGTACAACTTTTTTATGGACCAAATTTGGATTCCTAATAATTTTGTGATGGTCACGGGGGTGTTTGGGCCTTGATTGGTGCCTGGAACCCCCGATTTTGTGTGAAAATGGAATGTCACGTAGTTATAATAAACAGTTTGAGGTAGCCCAAATGATTAGATTTGACTCTAAGAGGTTGGATAGTGAGGTGATAGAGGGTTCACGGTTTTTCATTCTGATTTGGCTTTCATGGTCATTCAAAATTCTATAAAAAAATTTAAGTTCCATTTCATACTGTTGGCATATGGTTTTTCTATCTATGTGGTCTGACCATTTATTATTCGCATATCTACAGTTCTTTTGTATTGCATACCCACAATTTGGAAAAACCGTGTGAAAGATATTTTTTGGTGAAATTTCAAAATTTCCTTTAAATGAAATGTTTTAATAACCCCTATTCCATTTTTCACTTCCAGTAGACATCACCCCTCCACCAATCCTTTATAAAGAAAAAAATCATTCTATAATCTAATTTGATCACAAGCTTACATAAGGAGTCTGATCAAAGTGCCATCTATCTCATTTGATCTGCACCGATAGATTCTTAATATTTTTATAATATTTCATCATTCTTCTTCCAATTAGAAACTCAATTCCGATATAGGCTCGTATTCCTTATTTTAATGGAATTGATTCATTATTCATATCCCTTCCAATCTATTAAAAATTAGAGGCTAATGTTGGATGAGGATATTCATATGAGTGTGATATAGGGCTTTTAGATCACTTCTCATGATTCATAATAATATAAATTGTCATGTGGTAATGTTGATATCATAATGCATCACCTGTTTAATTATTATTCCATTCTTATAGAAATTAGAACCATGTTATAAGGACCATAACATATATTAAATTCAACGTTGGTGGTGACATCAATAATTTCAACCAACCAAATTAGTGTGATTTCCATGTTTATGCTTTTAGTGGATAGTTAGGAATTTATGGTCTGTTTAGACCAGTTAGATCCATTGTTCATGTGTGTTGATTGACCCTTATAATTGAAATACCCAGGATTTAATTGAATTATAATTTGATAAATAAATATGACCATTTATTCTCCTCAATTGACCCACATAAGGTTAGTGATTCACTTAAATAATAAAATATAAATTTATTTGGAAGGTATGTTTTACATATATGACACACACTAGTTAAATGAAAATGAATGTTTGGTTTTATGTCATGAATCCCCATGATACTTACAATGGGAGGTATCAAAGAATACCATGTGAAATGATTATGGACATAATTAATTATGTAATGGTTGTATGCCCCTTGGCCTTGTCACACTAATGAAATGGATGTACTGAACCAAGTGAACTTAATAAAATGTATGATAAATTATAGTTCTTTAATTATTAAATGAATCTAATGTAATGTTACTATTTATATATGGCCATTGACTTCATTATTAGAGTAGATATCAAAATCATTTTATCATTTTTATTCTCAAGGGAATTCCATGAGTACTCATGGATTCCATTCTGATTCAAGGATTTTGGTTTAGTTGGTTATGAACCACCTTGGAACCCAATCCTCATCTATATCATTGGATCCACAGTATTATATTCTTAATTCCCCTATAGTGTTTCATCATTATTCTTCCTATCAGTGATGGTATTTAGATATAATGTAATATTCACTATTTTTAGGGAATTTATCCATTAAAAAATTCTCTTATAATCCAGGTTGAACTAGAGGTTGGTACTAGATGAGGAGAGTTCTAGTAATATGATGTAGGTACACTATATCCCACTATTCATGATTCTTTTTTTAAATTTTTTTGTGGGAATAATGATAAAATTAGGAGACATCTATTTAATTAATATTCCTTTCTTATAGTCATTAAAACAATGTTCTATGACCCATGACATATATGTTATTCAATGTTTGTTTTAACATCCACAACACCAACCACCCTCATTAGGGTTATTTCCATGTTTATGCTTTCAGTGTGTAATTATACAATAATGTTTTTTACATATCATCTCTATCATATAGGTGTGTGGAATGAACATTATAATGGTAATACACTTTAATTAATTGAGTTTTGATTGATAATTTTACAATATCATTTTTTATTCTCAACTGACCCACCTATGGTAAGTGTTTCATTTGATTAATCATATATAAATGTAATTGGAATATATATTGTATATATATTACTTGGAAAATTTGAAAGAAAATTAACATTTGGTTGTATGCTATGGAACCCCATTCCACATATGATGGAAGGTAGAAGAATAAAACAACTGAAATGATTATGAAATTAATTGATTAAATAATGGTTACATGCCTCTTGTCCATTTCATAATAATTTGAGGGAGGGAATGAACCAAGTTAACTGAATAAATGGAATGATTAATTTCATGGAATTAATTATTAAATGAATCTAATGTATGATTAATAATTATATATTTACCTTGAAATCACTATTAAAGGAGTGTTCAAAATTTGGTTTTCTTTTGGATTCCCAAGGGAATTTCTTGATCTCTTGTGGACACCATTTTGATTCAAGGATGTCAGTTTCCATAGTTGAGACCCACCATGGAACCCAATCTTCATCTATCAGTGGATGCCTTGTATGAAAATGTATGGTGACTTGTTTACTATACATGATGTCATAGATACACTCCTTGGATTCAACCGGGATTCTACAGACACAAGGTTCTTTGGTTACATCCTCAGTAAAGTCCATCAATTATACCATTTTACCATGGTTGTTTCCCTTCAACTCAGTTATACCATACTATTGAGGAATGCCTTGGTCAAAGCACTATGGATTACATTATTAACCCTTATCCTGCTTAAAGTTACTACTATATTGGTGACCCTTGTGTTCTTGGATTCCTTTGTTATTACCTTGGATCCTATTAATTATTAATATCATTATATTTTTCTTTGGTACATCACGGAACCTTTAATATTACTATTATGAAGTGATTTTAGTGATAACCATGACTCACGTGAATTAAATGTATAAACATGGAAATAAATAATTAATGAAATGGTTACATGTTCAGAACCAAGTAATGGGTTGAATATGGTACTTGGGTACTTACATTATTGTATTACTTTTCTTTTATATATGCATTCTTGTAAACTGTTTTAGTTTATATTACACAAAAAGGATGTTATATACACCATTATTGGTGGCCTATAGAGTGTTATCTCACTCACTGTATGGGAATCCATTGGATCCTTGGAAAAATTCATATATACTAGTGATGAAAATGGGAACTCAATCACTTTGAAAACATGATTACATGCTTGCTTTAGGATAAAGCTAGTAGCAGATGACTGAGCTATAGCTTGGGATGCTGGGGATAGTTTTTTGTTCCTTTTTATACTATTTTTAATTTCATGTATTGAGGGAATACTCTTCCCACATACACACTCTAGTCCCTTCATACTAGTTAGAATCCTATGGTGTTTGGGGAAATGTACATTTGGTCATTTTACCAACCGAGCTTGGGGAAACTTTAGGGGAATCCCGATTCAAAAAATCACAAGTAGTTCTGACAATAAAATCTATCATACCAATTCTTTTAGTCTACATCAATACAATGTAATTTTAGAGGTTTGAGGGATTAGTTATTAGAGAAAAATTATATTGTGAGGGGACACTATCAAGATAATCTCTTGGTATTGGAAATTCTCTTAGTTTTTATGGCTGAGTATGGGTTCCTACAGGTTAGCATGAGGAGTTGATGATAGAGTCTCATGCATCTAGATGGGATGTACATCATGGGTTGACAAATATTTATTTTTATCTCTATAAACAATACTAGTCCTTATGAATAAATAATAATATAGTTGTATTTTTAGAATGATGTTTAGCCTTTTAGTTGGTGAAAGCTGAGAAAAATAGGCCATTTTGACTTTTCCAGCCTTTTTCTATTCTTGAGTGGATATGGGATGATGTGACAACTAATATTTTTATTGGATTTATGAATAAACCTTGAAATAATGATGCAGTATGGGTGATCATGGATCATCTAATGATGTTAAAACACTTCTTTCATATCAGGTAGACCTTCACCATTGATGATCCAGGATAGTTTATACATGTGCCAAATTATTTTGTTAAATTGTGTTATGAGGAGTATCATTTCTTATATAGAACCTCATTTCACTTAATATTTATAGAAAGGTATTTAGAAGTCTATGGGACCATTGGTTCTTCAGATCACATAATATAATCCTCAAATTGATGGTCGACCTAAGAAAACTATTCAGATTCAAAGGATATATTATGAGCCAATGTTTTGGACATTAATGGTTTTTGGGAGTATTATATAGAACTCCTAGATTTTTCATTTAAAAAAATATTCCAGGCCTCAATTCAAATGGAAAATTTTCAAGGATTTTTATATCAGGTAATTTTGTTAAACTATTTGTTGGTTGGAGGTAGGTGATTCATTTCATGTTGGACCTAGCCTTATCCAGCTAATATATGAACTGATCCGAACAATAAGGTCCATGGTGGGGTGCTGCATGACTTCATGTGTAAATCCCTATATCAAAATGTATTTCTACTTGTAGTGAGGGACTTATTCTATAAATTTGGAGACTATAGCCACTATATGATATCATATGATCAGAAATAACAATATATAAAACCTCAGAGTAACCATGTGAACGTATTATTTATCATATATGTCATATAGATAAAACACCCCAAATAAGGAAATCATATCCTAAGTAATGAAAGTAGATAAAAAACAAATGGAGTATTGGGTAACTAAAGTCTATTCTGATGATTGATTACTCTATTGCTCCTACTTAGCTATCCACAATATGGTTGTTTCCCTTCTCTGGATCCCTCATGAAATCTACATGCACATCAATATTCTAATGTAGGGTTTGAGTACAAGACTTGGTAGGACAACATGAATGCATCCTCAACCTAATTTTCTATTGTATAACAACTCAATTCTATAATAATTATAAATGAATAACATATTTAATCCAAAAATCCAAAATCAGTTGATCATGAGCTTACATAGCCACAACAAACCCCCCGACATACCAGCTTTGGATCCATACTTTATGATTGGGGAATAAGTCTATACGAACCCAACTATCCCTTATATGAGATCCACAAAATTTCATATGAACATGAAATATGGCACTATTTAGGCATCAAAAGGTACATATATCCTCCTGTACCCTAGTCGAGAATATTCATAATCACATTGACTAATCTTCCTCATAGTGAATATAAAGTGAAAAAACAAGGCTACCATAAGGGAATCCTCAATATAAACCCATGGATATCATGTTACACCAATCTATGCTCACGTGTCTTATAAGCATAGTTTCAAATAAGTGCACCCCCTCTATAATAGAGAAATACATCGTGATGATCCACCTTTCTTATGTACCACTCACATCCATTAAGTTATGGTAACACATGGTTAGGGTGAGAACACAAGGAGGCATAAAATATAATCATTTGTATATAGTAGGACACATAACATCATGTTATCACACACAACCATTAAAAAGGATATTCCCATATAACTCATGGAATCAATATAACAATAGTGTTTAAAGGTTATAGTCACACCAACATAAAATCTCAATCAATAAATATATCAAATATATAAATAGATAATTCATTTCATAGAAACATGTGTAAATTAGAGCCCAATAGGTAAGGAAATTCTATCCACAATTCATTGAAGTTCATTTCACATTCTGTTAATGGAGTTGATATCTGAGTTATGTTTTCACAAGGATAAGAAAAAATCCGCTCTTATGATTCAATGAATCAGTCCAATTAAACATCTTCCATATTAAAGGGAGGGGAAATTTGAAAAATGAGAACCAATTTCGTACATAGGGGTTGTCCAGAGAAAATACTAAGAGACTCTATGGAGCATGGCTGAAGCTATATAATATTCGTGAATAGGAGTAAACACCACCGTGTAGAACAACCTACCATTGAATAGTGGTGTTTTGGAAGAAGGAATGTTGTGACATAAGGGACACTATAATGGATTAGGAGTCTGTAAGGAGGTTACCATACATAGAGAAACATGAGTTATAACATGTAGATGTAGGTTGTGGGGTTCACCATTGTGGTGTAAAGGGGAGGAAAACAGTCATAGTCTTGTTTTTTTAGCCCTTCCCATTCCTCGAATAGGATGATGTTGAATGAAGAGGGATCTTAATTTACAGGGACTCTGTCAGTGGTCCAATACACATAATGGATCCTCATAAATATTCATCAATCCCATAACCTTAAATTTGGAAATAATTTCCCCTAATTGAAAATGTGAAAACCTATTTATGACATTAAAAACTAAACACCAATGACTTGACTATCCATCTATAACTAATGAAAAATAGAGCTCTGGCATTTGTATGACCTATTAAGGTGCAGCCTCTGATATGTATGCCCTCCATAGCCTATATTATATTGAATATTTACCCAGAAAACATTCGTTATGATATGTCCATTCTTCTATGTCATGGCCTCAAATAACAATCACCCATGATGGGAATTAGTATTCACAATGATAAAGGAGGTGAGTCTCTGGTATGGATCTATGTGTTACGGTTCAATAAAACCTATTTTGGAAGAAAGTATTCCAAAGAACCATGTTTTCTTATTTGGATTCTCTAAACCCCCAATTCCATAATGAAACACATGAAAACTCAAAAATACGGTGAAAATAGGCATTTATTTATGATAAATAAATTCAAGGCTTTATAGTACCCGACAATTGCAAATCAATATTGTCAAATTGATAGGAGTATTTAACAGAACATATTGAATCAATAATTATTCCCTATATAAATCAATTTATTTCACCTAGATATTCTCATTAATTTATTTATTAGTAAAATTTATTAACAATTTTTATAATAATTTTAATATATGGTAATGTCTGGTATGATATGTTTATCTGAGAAATTATGTCATGTATTTCACTATTGTTCGTCCTCGAAAACTATAATATGTATGGAAAATTATAATTTTTAATATAATGGAGTGAAATGTAATTTTATTTTAAATGTGGTTCTTATAATTTCATATCTTCTCAGGTAATAAGTATTTATCATGAGAAAACTAAGATAGGGTAATAGAATCTTTTTTATCCTTTATGTGTGACATCTAGAATAAGCCCTTAATGATATGTTTATGATGTATGACATTTTGTATCCCTAAATATTATATTATTATGTGACCATTTATTCTTTTATTAACTTTTTAATCCATGGATTATGTTATTCATATGTATTATACAATATGGTATTTATTTTATAAAAGTTCCCATTATATTTCTTATTCTAGGTTATCATCTGTTATATATTCCTGTTACTGGGTAGATAATCACATCTAACATTGTTTAAATTTTCCCCAGAATACCATGATGATTTTTATATGATATATAATCACTTATAGAGAGAAATAAAAAAAACATATATTCATTTGATGTATCTTATGTTTCAAATGAAATGTAATGTTTATTTATGTATCTTGTTCATGATATTGCTAAACTGTTTGATCTGTGAATTGTAATCTATGTATTATATAACCTTGTAATAAAATAACCACTATTTTTAAGTTATAGGATTTGTTTTTTTATATATTGTATAATTTTATTAGAAACGATAAGATCTTAAATGAGAAAGAATAATTAAGAGAAAAAAACTCTATGATAAAATCCTAAGATATTCTAGAAATATTTAATGATTACGTGAAATAGATTTAAAAAAATACATTAGAGTTATATATGATGATTTATAATTTGTGGTGTTATTCATGGGGTAATTAAATATATGTTATTTTCATGAAATTACTACTAATTAAAATCATGACATTGCCTATAATCAGTTTAGATATTATCCTCTTAGTCAAAATAATGATTAAAGTGTAGGTGTAAATAAAATTATAAATACATTAAAGTAGTTAACTCAGGTAATTAAAAATAATTTTTCCTCATGGAATTACTAGTTACACCATATCTTGGAGTAATAACGTCATGTACCTTCATGCAAAACAAAATCTCAAAATAGCAGTAGAACCAATAACCCATTCTAAAACATTAGAGGTTAGGATACTATAAAATTATGAATATTTTTTAATATTTTTTAATAAAATCATGGTTTAATAATATTATTTCTTTTCATATTTTTAAAGGAATATATACCCTATATGGGTTTTTTGTAATCAAAGCGATTAATGATATTTTTAGAAATTTTGTTTTATTTTTTGATGAATACCTGATTAAGGTATAAATAACTCTTTGGGATGGTATGCAATTTAATTATGAGGTAATTATATTGATTGGGACAATGGGTTAATTTATTTTTGGAATATAAAACAAGAAGTACAGATAACCTTTTGGAATATAAATTGATTTGGTGACAATGAAATTGACGATATTTTGGGAAAATAACAATAAATATTTTGGAGTATATGTGATTAAGGTATATATCATTTGATTTGTGATTCTATGATTATTAGAGGATAGTGGTTATGTTGACTTCTCAGAGAATATGATTCCATGATATTTGAGCATAGAATTTATTTAAAAAGATCATAGTAAATTCATGTTTAGTTATTTCAATAGATTAGGTTATTGATATTAAGAGAATAACAATTATGTAAATCAATGTTTAATTAAATGGTTAATAGTTTGAACCAATAGAATCAAAAATATTTTGGTTAAAATAATGGTGTCAAAGGATAAGACCCTACTAAATTATTTTTCATGTTAATATGTTCATCCATTAATATCATAACAATTTGGTTTTTATTATTTGGCTGAAAACAAAAACATGAAAATAAAGCAATAAAATTTATGTTTAACCACCATAAATCTAAATTCTTATTAAAAAAAACATTTTAATGAAAAAGTGTGAAACCTTCCAAATCCACTAGGGACATCAAACATAATAATAGGAAACAAAATTTTTAATGACCAACATAAACCTATTTTTTGTGGCCTCCCTGTATAATTTCCATGAAAGATCTGATACCTCTTTGTTCTGATAGCCTCCGATAATATCTTCGAATCGATGGGGATGTTTGTCCCTCGAACCCCTCCTTTGTTAACTTCTTGACACTCAACCCTCTTGTAAAAATTAAATGAAACTTGACAATACAGTCTCCCTACTCTATATTTGTGTCCAGTTTGATTGGGAACTCATTTATTCATTCCATATCCTCCTTAGAAGCATGAATAGTCATGAACTTATCCATAATCTCTTCATCCGACTGAAAAAAGGGGATCCAAGAGTTTCCTAAGGCCTCAATAGTTGTTGCATGCTGCTGACCAGGAAAGATAGATAAATATTCTTCCCCGGAATCATCCTCCTTGCCTGCCATCCCCATCAATTCCTCCATGAACTGTTGAGCTAGTTATATGATTTTCTCCCTATACTCTCCCAATTGGCATCCCTCCTCCCTATCCAATATTTCAACCAATGCCGAACACTCCTTCACCTCAGCTCCGCCCATAGGATTTTTTCAATCCTCCAAAGAATCTTGCTCTCTCTACTTTCCGGAGGCTGATTCCACACTTTTAGACAATGGATATTCCCTCAGATTAAGATATGTACCCTTAACTAGTGATTTACCTGACGATCTGGTTAATATTGTTTTTGAGGTGTTTGAGTAGTCTTTTCGAGGCCTTGATTTTTCTTCCCCTTGAAATCTAGTAAATTTCTGGTCACGATGTACCCTTGATGCCCTTTCATTAATAGAGTCCCAACCCGGACGTCCTGCTTAATGTCTTTTTTGGGCTGAGAATATCCTTCTTCGTCACTTGGGTCATAATCATCCAACCATCTAGACCCGGTCTATTTGTTCTTACATTTTGGAATGACTGTTTTCCATCTTCTAGTGTTCTGCATTGACATGTTCAATAAGGCTAGCTGCACATAACCACGGCCCATGAATTGTGGTAGTGTATTTGTATCCTCACAGGCTACCTCCTCCGTGTAACTTTTCCTGATTTGATCCAATTGTTCCTCCCCTCCTTATTCCTAGAATCCTATGACTCCTTTACTGTATTATCATTGCAAAATTGCTCAAAGTGATTTCCAACTTAATGGTTTCCACTTCACTTCGAGGAATTGTCACCCTTGAAGGCACAACCTTGTGATTGAACCCACTGCTGGCCTCAGAGTACCCAAGCTTTGGAGGGACATCAATACCACCTGCCTAACCTTGAGAAGCACAACCTTGACTGGAATCTAGCCCTGAAGGACTCGTCACATGAAAATCCATCTTTATCCTATTAGTGATTATCATAACCTTTGGATCATTAGGCATCACCTTTGTTTGTTTTGGCATTGCAACATCAACCAAACTCTCATGACAAACATCCTTGCTAGAGCATCGGTGAAAGAATTCACATTCCCTAACTAGCACATAATTTTTTACAGAATCACCACAAGAAATAGGTCTTCTACCCTCATCCCTTGCGACTTCATGCTCAGAATCTCCTTGCGACAGAGCATGGTAACATGTCCCAAACCCTTGCAGAATAGACAATAGTCATACCACAAATATAAAACACAGCTTGTCTCTGCCAGAATTCCTAACCATCTGTTATCTATTCCCAGTTCACTTGCAGCATGGAGACATCAACCACCACAAAGACACGAGGATATACAGGATGAGTTACAACATCAGTTCTGCTATCCGGGAAGGGGTAAAGATCAAACAGGTTCCCTAGCATATGCATAATAGAAGGTTTATGAAATGGTAATGAGAGAGAAGAAAAGCTTTCCTATATGGTCGTAGTTGGATTTTCATGTCGCATATGAAAATCAAATCACTATTGAAGATGGTATAAGTAGGATCCACCGCATCGATGAGGAGCCTTCGATCATGCAGAAACGAGGTCGTTCATCGAACCAAAATGATTCATCATTTGCCATCGGTCATGATGCCCAATAATCACACGCTTATATAAACCGTAGGAATTTAAGACGAAGTAGTAAAATTCCTCAATCAATGGTCACTGATTATGAAACTACCCAATAAGTGTAAGGGAAAAAAGATCTGAGGAACTATTGAACTTCATAGACAGTAAAGTGGGCTAAGGAGATCCATGGTAATGATCTAGGTCTTTCGGGTATATCATAATCGACAGAAATTGGGGAAGAATTCCTAGATATTGGAAAAGAAGAGATGTGGGGAGGCAGTCCTTAGGTGAAGGAAGATCTTGAGGAACTCCCCCTCCAAACGGGAGGGGGGATCCAAAGTCTCCATCATGGAGGGCTAAAGAATATCCCAATGAATCCATGATGGAATCCCCTATCTCAATAAATAGAATAATTAGGATTAATATCTTACTATGGGAGTGTATTTGTAAAATGGTCCTAACATATGAAAATATTAAATTATGTAAATATTGAGTTAAATGGCCAGTTTCTAAGTACAATCAAAGATAAATTAATTTCTCATTTGAAATTATAAATGGAATTATGAGTATATTAATAATACACTCATCCATTTTAATTAGGGAAGAATATAAATTTGTGATGATGAAACTTATTAAGGTGTATAGAATGTAACACCATAAAAAATTTAAATATGGAAAGAACATAATTTATTACATACTATTGTATTAAAAATCAAAGGTAAAAATTTTCTATGGTCATTACAACTAATTATGGACAGATGAAAATGAAAAATAATTCATGTATAATATATATGTCACATGGATAATATTCTATAATAGATATCACAATTATATTTGGAATTGTATAATGTAGGAGTAATAAAATCCAAAAAATCAACAAGACCTATCCCAAAAAAAATATAATCATCAATAACCACTCTCACAAAATATATGAAACTAAAAATTATGAAAATATCTAAAATATCTAAAATACCAAATATGGAAATCCCAAATTTAACCAAATTCCATGAATTTTCCAATATAGATAGTGGAAATTATTAATCATCACTAAAACCATGAGAAAATTGTTTTGAAAAAAAATATATAAGATCCATTATATCGTTAATATAATAGATATAATTTATAAAATTCAAAAAATTAATAATCACTTCATGAAGATCAAAAAATTCCCAAAATTCACTAATACACTAGGAATAATTAAGTTAGTATGTAAAATTTGGTAATTGGAACCAACAGAGTGATAAAAGTGGAAATATATACTGCCTTGGGTCTACCTAATACAAACGAGAAAGGATCCATATTCCATAACATAAAGATTTTGGTTGTATTTCACTACAATATAGTCAAAATCATGTCAAAAATCATGTCTTGTCATGGTAGGATACCATTATATAAGAATAATACATTATTTTTAAAGAATCTCTATGTCATGGCGTGATTTTCATTGCATTTCCTGCACCTTACAGTTCATCTTATTTATTTCATAATAGTTTGAATATGAAGTTAATTTCAATATTATTAAATATCTAAAGTAGTCTTCTTATTTAATTTAAAACGATATTTTAATTTATTTAATAAATTTCAATATTTCAAAATAATTTGAATATTGAATAATATTTAACCTTTTTACAATATTAGTTGTAATTAAAACATTTTTTGTACTAAAATAATTTTATTATTAAAATGACTTAAAATAATTTTTTCATATAAAAATAATGTGCATATATTAAAATAACTAATTTTTTTATAAAAATATTATTATTGTAAAATTATTAAAATATTCATCTTAAAATAATTTAAAATAATTTTTTTTATTTTTAATCACTTTTCATATTTAATGATAATTATAAAATTAAATATTCTAAAATAATTTAAATAATTTTCATATTAATATTATTAAATTAAAAAAATTAAATAATTTTATGTAATTTATAAATTTTAAAATAATTTTCACTTTTAAAATAACTACCATATGTTAAAATTTAAAAATAATATTCACAATTTAAATTGATTAAAATATCTACTGTAACGTAATTTTAAGTAATCATTGTACTTATTTTAATATAATTTGAATATTAAATTATTTTCATTATTTAAAAAAAATAAAAATAATTATATTATTAATTAAATTTAAATGATTAATATTATATATTATTAAATATCGATTTTATTTTTATATAAATTTTTTATATTAAATTAATTATAATAATTTAAATTATTCTATATATTTTTAAATGTTCAAAATACATTATGTATTATTCAAAAAATTTCATTTTTTATTAAGGATATTTTATTTTTTAAAATAAATAAATATGTTATTTAATTGTTTTAAAATAGAAACATTTTTTATTTTAAAATTTTCAAAAAAAATAAATTATTTATTCAAATTATTTATTTTAATATTTTAATTCATGGTATTTGATTTATATTTATTAGTATTTAATTTCATCATTTTATAATATTTGAAGTATTTTTTTTAAACTATCCAAAATATTGTAATTTTTTTGATATTTTTTTAAAATATTATAATATTTATTTTATTATTTTTAGAATTCAATAATTTTATTTTTTAAAAAATGAAAATCACATTAAATTTTAAATGACAATTATTTATTTTAAATGTTTAATATAATTTACATAATTAGACAACGACATGATTCATGGTTTAGTATTGTGGGTACAACAAAAAACATTATAGGGATTTACTTTAATAGAAGTACTAGTCAACCATATTTTTCTTTCAGGTCATGTATTGGGCTTTTGGGCCACTACGACCTTGATCCATCATTATATAGTGGTTCAACAATATTAAAGGTTCATTTAGATGATGGATCTAATAGATAATAGTCACCTAGAAAAGATAACTTGACTCGTGGTCAGGAGGGACAAGGCATACATGTCAATGGCTTTATAATTCACGCAGCATCGTGCCCAGTGAGGATGGTAGACTTCATCTTCAAGTGGTGCTTAATTCATAGAAATTGATGGGGCGTTAGGGTGGGGCTATTTCAATGAAATAGTGTGAAATGTGTAAGTTTGTTCGGCCTCTTGGCATTCCATTCTTGTATTATAGGTCTCTTGATCTTGTAAGAGATCTCTCAAAACATGTTTAATAAGAGGTACTATCTAAAAAAGTAAAAATATGGAATAAGTAATGTGGAGAAAAAAATAAAATAAATAACAAAAATAAAAATTTTTAAATGACTAAAATGTATTAAAATTGATAACATCAATACTAAACATAAATAAAATGAATGTCATAAAATTTCTAAATTAACATCTCTAAAAAATTACAATAATTTGAATATAAATTTTAAAATAATTTTCATTTATAATGATAAATAACAAAATTATTTAGAAAAACAAGATAAATAAAAAAATATAAACAATGAATCTTAAAAACAATTAAGTGAATATTTCAAAAAATTTAAATTAATTTAATTCAAATTATGTTTTTTGGGAACATATTTCAAAAAAAAATCACTTCATGATGCAATAAATTGATATCTCTCCAATAAATCTATACAACCCCCCAATACCCACAAAAAATAAGGCCACCAGTAGATTTCATTCCAAATATTCATTAAAACATCTATTCTCACATAGAGGATTATATGGGTTAATTTTTTTTAAATGACATGATTTTCAAACATGTCTTGTTGTGTTATATTATTTGAAACTATTTCCTTAAACACCACCTTAGAGGGAGTGTTTCTTTCACTCATCTCTAAAATATAAATAATAGTAATATAAAGTAATATCATTTCTTTAACATATTCATGACATAATGAAATTATTATAATAAGTAATAATACATAGAGACATACATATACATTTATTTGTGGTAATATTATTATTAGATTACCAATTTTTATATTATATATATGTGTGTGTTATATGTAACAACATACCACATATATTATCATCCATAATGAAAAAATTGATAAAAATATATGAGTGATGATGTGGGTTTGAATATATATATATATAAATGATAATAAAAAACACTTTTTTTACATGCTAAATTACATTACACACTATGAAATCGACTTCCTCAATGATTATTTCATATATATTTTCTTTATAAAAATTGATTTTAAATTATATATAAATATAATGATAAATTGATTTCATAAAAAAACATTTTATAAGAAATAAAACACCATAAATGTTTTCATTAAAAACTAGAGTATTGAAGTTATTTTATTTATTTATTCATCACATTGATTTAAAAGAAATTATTTATTCCATAAATATTTATATAAATAAAATATAATAAAAACCTTTTTTTTACAATAGGTACACAATACCTTGCCACATGGTACCCTATTCTCTTCCCAAACCACCTTCTATGGGAACCTATTGAGCCATTATTTATTACTTGGTTCAATTTTTATCGATTTATATATATGTGAAATAGCTCCTATCCTACCCTAAATTTCCAAAAATCCATAAATAGATGATCATACCAAGAACTAGATGAAAATTCATTCTTCTATCATGAAATTATTTTATGAATCTAAACACAAATAATGAACCCTCTTCATGATCAATTAGAACGAGTTTTAACTTATTTCCACTAACTTGTTAAGAAAAGGGTCATTGCAATACTTTTTCAAGAGTATTCTAGATTTATAATTCTTAATTGATTAGTAGTTCAATGTTTTAATTATTGAATCTTTATTATTCCTATTCACTTGATTCATTAGAAATTTGAGGGGGAACCTATTTGGTATACCTTTATACAAACCTAATTATTATCATATATTTTTCAAAAATATATGATCGTGTCAAGGGAAGTGTCATGTGAAGTTAATCTATAAATGATGTGATCGTGTCAGGAATATGATGTGTTGTTCATTGGGTATTCCTTTAGTGATGTTGGGTTATTTATTTTTGTGTCTGAAATACCAAAGAATATTTTCATTTATTTCACATTAGAGTTCTTTTCTGATGATTTTGGTTGATGATTCTAATCAAATAAAGTCAATTAATTATAGATATGGGAATTTATACCATTGGTGAAATATTCCAACATAAAACTCTTATATGTAGGCTGTCAGTCTCAATATAAATCAAATTTCTATCTTGGGACATGTCTTGAAGGGGTAAGGAAGCAATATAATTCTACCAGAGTTAGTTTTCTAGGGTGGGGTTGAAGTAAGAAGTATTGAGAATTCCATGGGTTAAAAAATCCACCATTTTACTTGAATATAGTAGGGAATGTTGTAAATGGAACCCAATTAAGGATGAAATGGTCCCTTAGGATGCTTTTGATGGTATATAGTGGTCTGTCAACTATAAATATAGGGATGGTGTATTGTACTTGAGGTAGTTTTATTGGTTTATGTCATGTTCCATATTCTAATAGGTTATGATGGAAATGTGTTATATACACTGAACAATTTTTTATTATTGATATTATGAGGGAGTAAGTAGATAAATTCACATTATCCTTGGTTAAGGATTATACTTTTCATGTTTTCATTCCCCCTCTACATAAAAATAATGATATAGAATACGATAGGGTACATGTGGTACCTATGGTTTCACATTATAAGGTTGACCGAACGACAGTTAAGGGGTTGGGAGTTACCTTTTAGATGCTCAATTGAATAAATTTAAAATATATGAGGCATTTCTTTCTAAAAGGTAATCAATGTAGTGGATAGAGGAAGTAGATATAGCCTTCTGGAGTATTCAGGTCGTTAGGGCCATTTGATCCCATTTTTTAATGACCATGTTTCATGGTGATGTGAAACAATAATAGAATTTATACTTTACATATTGTGATATATTTAATGTATAATAGATCTAGATTCATGATAAGATTTAAGAGGAGTTGTTGACCACTACTCCACTATAAGGGAGATAATAGTGGATCATTTATTGAAAATAGGGGGTCTGGTATCCATGATAATGATGTGATGTTCATGATCATGTTGTAAAATTATATATATATATATATATATATGCATATTCATTAATAACTAGTTGATTTCTCACCACTTTGTTTATTAGTTAGACAAGATATCTATTGACAAGTTGATATATTTACCCTAAAGACCAATACTATGTAATTGAGGATAGAGGAGTCCATTTATATGATTTTGGGGAGTATAGGTGTTTTTTGTGAGAAATGATGGAATATAATGATGTTAAGTGGAATTAGAAGGATGATCCTTGAATCTAAAGTTAGTAATATCTTGGTGGAAACCCCCTTATTGATTATTTTCAAGAGTAGGTTTTTCATGTCCTCTTGATATGAGAAATGGAGTGACCTATTATTATTGAGGAGGTAGAGGACATAAAAATTGTATATTACCATAATATTAAAGAAGTTATTATTGACTATATCATAATATTTCAAATAATGGATCACCCCATTAAAAAATATATCAAACATAACCATCATTATGGTTGTATCATCAACACAAATGAATATTTGGACCACTTGTACATAATTGTGGTGGTATATGATCTCTTATAAATATTCCCCATCCTTATGGAAAATGTAATATTCATAGATAAGAAATATGTAGGAATGTAAGAAAATGCGGTATTGTATTAGGATGTAGAAAACAACATTTTAATAAGTTGGTGAACTTGATGTAAAAAGAGTGTTCTTTTGTGCAATATGAAGATTTTAAAATCAAAAAACTATTTTATTTGATTTATCGAATAACATTAACTTTTTTCTATAATTAGTAACCGGAATATGGATATGCATAGAGAGTATTTTTCCAAATATTGGGAAACTTCCTCTAGAGGGACATCAAATGATGTTACATAAAATGGCATGTGGGATCGATTTGTAGATAACAGGAGATCATACGGGGTGTGATAAAATATTTTTTCACATATAAACATAATATTTCATACATGTAAATGATTTTTTTTCATTTTATGAAATAATAAATTATTTAGTATTGAAGGATGGAGATTTTTACTATTTTGGATAAAATAATAATTGTTTCTATAAGTAAAATAGATCTAGGGAATAGTTTGTTTCTTGCTAAAAATTTAGGTATAAAATGTCAACCAATGATTTTAGTTATTTGTTTATCTAATGTATTGAAGATTGGGACTCTAACTATGTTAAGTTAATTCCCCAATGCCTTCTGTAAAGTAACTATTAATTTACAAGTAATGCAAGTGGATATGTTTTCATTAAAACACATTAATGTATATCTTTGATATCAATGAAGGTTTATCAGATTATATATATCTAGATGTCATCAATGCTGATTTAGAAAAAATATATTTTATTTAGGGTTTTTAAACACCCTATTGTATCTCTGTGAGGATACATGAAAAAAATTACCATGAATTTTGATGGATGTTTGATTCTATGTGTTGTTATTGGTGGTCCCGTTAGTTAACGATAAAGAATTGATATCATCTACCAAGGATTAATGACATAGTGGATCAACCAAAAAAATCTATTTACTCCATATTGAGGAATTTATCACCATGGTACCAGCAGATGAGGGAGAAGGTGGTGGACTATCAAAAGACCATATTCAAATTTAGTTATAGAAATTTCTTATTCCCTACAACACCTATTAGGATTATCATTATAATTATAGTGATAATAAGATTGATGTAATGGTTTTTAAATACCATTTTAACTCATATTATGGTATTATTTATTAGTGATATATTCGTTTACTCAAGGACTGATGTGGGAAATGTTTTGTATTTATGGGTGGTCCAGGATCTTATGTATTATCACTATTTATACAAAAATATGTCAAATGTTTATTGGATGGTATTATTATTTAATTTTGTATATTATTTTTTAATGATGTGTAACTATGAATTCATAAAATTTCAAGGTATTTGGTTTTTAGGGACTTTTAAATAATATTACTGAGTTGTTTAGCTTCATTGGTTTATCAGGATATTATTAGATGATTGTATACAATTTTTATTAGATTTCTAATGTCTTTCCATCTTTGACCATGAAGTGTTAAGATTTTACATATTCTCAAGAATTATAATCAGAATTTTAGTACAAAAAATGAGAAGTTTACTGTTGATTATTTTCATCTGTTACGTAAGGATACAATTATGTTTGAGTTTAATTAAGATGCTTGACACAATATCCTGGAGTACGTATTGATAGGGTAAGAATTTATTTTATCCTATGGATATTTCTTGTTTTGGATTCATGAATTCATTTATATGAATTATAATATTGATTCTGTATAATATATGTTTTTTCTAATGTTTTCCATACATTATTATCTTAAAGAACACTTTCTTATCATCACTGGCAATAATAGGGGGAGTTATATATTCACAAGGATGGACTCAAATCACAATTAGTTGTGATGGGATGAGTTTATTTAGGATAATGATTGTTATACCTGATATACATGAGTAAGAGGCAATAAGGTTTCTGATAAATTAGAGAAAAAATTGTATATTAATGTTTCATGGAATCTATGTTATAAATGTATGATAATGTAATAGCTTGATACACTATATTTTGATCTAAATGAGGTTTGTGGTGATTTTTTATATATCTATTGATAGTAAGATATACATTGATTTAGTATGTTTATGATTCTTACATTGGGTTGTTTATGGTTAATGTGTGGATATTTCTAATAGCAAATATAAATACTCTTGATGGTTAGATAGAAGATGAGAAACATTGGGTGTTATTTTGGGGTATGTTTTATTTTCCTTAAAGCATGGAAGAGTCAATTTTTTTGTGAGTTTGACATATCACAATTAACAATATATCTAGGTATGAGTAAGATTTATCATTTATTAGTGAACAAAATTTGGTGTCTTTTTATAAATAAATTTTTTGTGGTATTTTAATCAAAGTATATTATTAGTCAAAAAGTGAATACAAAACATTATCTTCCAATGGGTTTGTTATATACCGTGAATGTATTTCAATAGAAGTGGGAAGAAATATCCATTGAATTTATTATTGGATTCTCATGTATAATAATGTGGTGTGATTATATCTAGTTCATTGTCAATTGATTGATGAATAATGCTCATTTCTTATAGATCATCAAGTCAATATCGATGGATGTTTTAGTGATAAATTATATGTATGATGTAGTGAAGTTTAATGGAAATACAATAATGATTATTTTAGACCATAAAAAATAATTTAACTCATAGATATATATTTAATGGTTGTGTTTCATTGGAAGTAGTTGTTTTTTATCACCACATTTCACCCATGAACTTGGGGTTAAACCAAAATAATGATTCAGAAATTAGAGGATATGATTAGGGTGTGTATTCTAGATTATAAGGGATAATGGTTTGTGAATTTTTCAATGATTCAAATATCCTATAATAATAATTACCATTCATATATTATAATGGAACTATTTTAAACATAACATTAGTCTCCTTTCAGAATTCTTTTCTTTTTCTTGACATTTATAATATGTTGTGGTTATTACTAGACTTGGTGCAAGATATAGTAAAAAAGGAATAGATAATTCCTAAGATTGTAAAGAACATTCATTGTCCTAAAATCATATATATATGTGATGAGGAGACAACAAAAATTTTAGGTTTGTAATAATGTGTTTTTAAACCCTCCACATCGTATTTGGGAAACTAGTTTTGGTTAAGGTATTTAGATTTAACTATGTTTTTTCAAATTCTTTAAGTGATTGGAGCATATAGATAGTATGGTAAATTAATATGTATTTCCACCAATATTTGTTAGTGTTCATGATTTAATCCATGAAGTGTAGATTTTATTTTTTTTCTTTATGATGACTCGCATGTGATTTCTTTATAGTAAATTGATATTTTAATTAATCATAATGTTTTTAGTCAAGACATAGTTTTTTTAGTTTCTGAGTACCAAGACCACTTTAGGGGTAAAACTATTAATTTACCCTTAAAATGAACCTCATAATAATTTTCTTATATCTTTATTGATTCAGAGGTGTGGTTTTTACCCTCATGCTAATTCAATGTAGAATTTAGTTCACCGTTATGCCTCAATAAAATATATTAAGTATAAACTATTATTTTAACCCAGAACACACAAAGTTTTGATAATTATACATTTCCACTAAAATTGAGTCTCAGTTGATAAATATGAGTTTGTTTCCTCTGATATAATAGATTCACCCTAATAATTTTATAATTTATGTTCGTAATTGTTGTCTAATTTCAGTCTATTATGGGTAGAATGAATAAATTACCATTGATTAAATTAATTAAATTAATAAATGTTTTAATTGTGATGAAACCCTATAACCCCTATATCGGATTTGTTAGGTACGAGAATTATTCTAAAATGTGCGAGTGAATTGTATTTTAATGACAAATAATAATTTTTATAAGAGCCGCAAGACCGCACTCCCATATCCAAAGCTGAAATAATTATGTTTATATATTTTTCCATGATATAGATTAAGGTGAACCAATTTTCACTACCCAAAACATAAAACATAAAAATGAAATATTGGAACATTTATATAAACAATTACTATTAAGGATTAGTGTTGTAGATAACTATGAAAGAATCTAATATAAACAATATCCATGACTTGAATAAATTTGTCTTCCCACTATACCCATTGTTTCATATTCCATATTAATTCATCATCTTTATCCAAAGGAAACCCCTATATAAGTAAAACATTTAACATAATTCTTCTTAACATGGTGAAAAGGAAACATAAGAGGTCTGACCTAAAATACCCAATAAGGTTAAACATAAGCATTAAAGACTGAATTTTGTATGTGATAGAAAGATAATAATAAATGTATGATGAAATAATCCATTTTACTGTGTATAAAATAAGAAAAATGAATCCCATTATTATTTTAATAAGCAATTTTGAACCATGGAATAAATATTTAACCAATGAAATAATCACATGAACAAATAATAATGAGACAGGTGGCATCAATCTTGATCAAAGTAATCATTATAAATATATAGAAATAATAAATAAAATGTTTTGGTATCTTGGATCGTAATATTAATAAAACCCTTATTGACCCCTTAAAATTTGAATAACCTTACGATGGACTTACATACCTAATTTATTAGTGTACTACCTAGTAATATCCATCATATAATCTATATTTGGCTCTCCCATGTGATATAATAGGACTCAAGTCATCATATAAACAATTTCCAAGGTTAAAAACATGAATGATGTGTATAGAAATTGCAATTTCATCACAAAAAACTAAAAACAACCAATATTCATTTCATAACATCATTAACCCATGGAAAAGAAAATGTGTTCTTTGAAAATATCATTAAAAGAACCATAATCTATCCATTGAATTAATGAAAATGGTATCATTTCAAAAGATATTAGTAGAGAATAATTAACATCAATGGATGTTGACATTGATGAATGGAAATTCCATCAAAATTTCTTTAAAAAATTCATTAATAATATATTTTTATTTTTTGTTTTATAAGAATCAAAGGATTTCATTTCTTATGAAATTTTTTTTGATTAATCTTATGAAACATATCATGTAGAAAATATACATTTCATTTTAAAAAAAAATTCTTAAAATATGATTCTTTTTGACACATTACAGAAATAATTTTTTTAAATAACCATTGAAAAAAGGGAAATTTAAAACATTTAGTGTTCTTAAATAAGTAAAATCCATTCATGTTGAAAATTTATATGATATATATACATTTAAATCATTTTGTAAAGGGAGTAAAAGTGACCCATTAGGAAAATGATAATAAATAAATTTAAAAAATCCCGTAAAATATTATAAAATATCAATCATAATAGTTTAAGAAAATATTCTATTTTTGAAATTGATTTTTTTGTCTTTTTAGAATACATGTATATGGAAGGGAAAGATATCTTATTTAAAAGAATATACAATATTGGTTTTCCATGAAAAGGAAATTATGAATTTTTCATAGATCAATTATGGGGGAAAAGGAAATAAAATTTTCTTTCCTAATTCATATCAAATTTATAATAAATAGATGTGGTTCAAAAAAATAAGAGTATATTATTTACACCAAAGGAACCGTGAATAGAAACAAACATAAATGAATGGATATTGTAACATAAATTATTTTCCACATCGATAAATCTTCAATTGTAAGCCCCATGAATGAATAATGTAAAAAGATACATTAAATATTATAAAAATAAGTTGTATCATCATATAAAATTTCATTGATGATGTAGATACACCTCATAAAATAATTTATTTGTATAAAAAAACATATGTCCTAAATAAGACAATTTAAGGAAAGGAACCCTTACAATTGTCATAAACATGAAGTGATAATTAATAAATGATTTGATTATGTGTGTAAAATTTTAATCCAAATAATAAATTGAAAACAAAAAACTATATAATAAAAATTCATCCCAAACATATTCTTATAATATTAAATACAAATTGGAAGTAATATATCCCAATGAAAACAAATTGAATTATTAAATTCATTACCAGCTAGTAACATTCAAGTCAAATACCATTAGACGAAATAATTAAAAATAATGATTATAATAAAATTATATATGAACGATTATTTATATTACATGTAAAATGGGTATTATGTACACTATAAAAAAGAAATTATCTACTTAACATTCAAATATTCCAAAACGAAAGAAAAATCGACACGATCTCCCCTACCGTGATTCTAAAGATTAAATGTATGTACATTAGCTAATATATAAAATTAAGATATATTTTTTTTTTATTTTTTGATAACATTTTTCAGTTTTTAGAATCTATAATTAAATCATTTATTTTAATTAAATATTTAAATACCTAATCCACTAAGTCCACATAATGTGTTTTGAGGATGTTCGATTAATCATTTAAAAATTGATTATGTTTGTGGATTGAGGACAATGAGGTAATAGTTTCATAATATCCATTATAATAAACATTTAATAGTTATCATGTTTTTTCATCAATTATTATTTTAATACTAATCAAGAAATATGGTTATGTAAAATGAACTACATAACAATCATGGAGATGGTAGGCCATACATACGCATTTATAACATTTTCATTTTTCCATTGCAATTATGGAATGTATTTATGTAATATATTTTATTCCCATTATAATAATAATATAATAAATTACATATTATTTATTTAAATATATATATATGTTATCCATTTGATGTGGTGATGAAAATTAGAATTCAATCGCTCCGTGGAGGCAGTAGCACACATGTATACCTATATGGAATAACCATTTTTCAATGTGTTGAAAGGTAAGAATGAAAATTAAATATTATATTTTTAAAATTATAATTATTTAATTAATATAATAATACTATCTTTATTAAATTACATGTAAATTCGTAGTGATAAATGAATCGCATCACATCATGTGGTCTTATTCCACCATACACAAGAACAATGTTATTGCATCCCCCATGGAATCAATAGTATGAAGGTATCTAAGATATAATAATTAAAAAGCATAATAATTTTAGAAATATTATATATATATATATTAAAAATATCATCTTAATTAATCGTGAGAGGTAGTGATGGAAAAAAATTAAATCGATTCGTCTGGTAGTAGTAAATTATACACATGATCGACCATTTTATTTTAAATTTGATTAAAGTGGATATGGATATAGGTTATTCATAAAGAATAAAAAAACTATCATTACATACTAAATGTATTATATTTTAATTAATAAGATAAGAATATAGGTGGAAATAAGAGGAGTAAAAAGAAATAGCTTAGTGAAGAAAATTACTCTTTCTTAAGAAAACCTCATTTGAATCTTTTATTAAGGACCCTAGGGTTTGTATATTGGGATTAAAAGCATATAAATAGCAATGATAAGTAAGTTGAAGTGTGTTTTTTCATGTTTTTATTGATATAATTCCTTGATATATGTGAATAACTTAGGGATGAGAGTTCACTTATATAATCGAGGAGGAGTGTCATTTTTGTAAATACACACAACTACTCAAAAATTAAAATTATATCTCACCCAATGTGCCTCCAAAATTTAAAAATAAGGGATTTAATGGAATATATGGTTGAACAAACCCCATCCACATAAAAAAAATTTAAAACATGTTTTTCTTTAACTTCTTAGTCTCCTTACTTTTACCATTTTCTTTTTCAATGTGATAATTAATATATTATCTACAAAATTTATCATTTAAGACTACAAATAATGAAATAAATTTTATAAAATAAAAAACATATTTTTTTGGTAAATTAATTTTTATATAATCTCCAAAAACGTTGAGAACATCATTTTACCCTTTACTACAATAAAAATGTTTTTTATATTTATGGGTCTATATGATTATTATAAAAGGACCATTGGTCCATGAATGGACCATTAATTATTTTATTAAAAATATACAAATAACAGGGAATAGTTGATGAATTTTATTATAATTAAATCATGTAATGAAATAATATTTATTATATACTATCATCAATGTCAATTTTAATACTTTTTTAAATTTGATATACAAAACATCAATTCAATGGTGGAATTAAAGTATATTATTTTAAACACTGTATATCATGTTATATTTATCTAAAAAATCAATGGAATTCAATAATTAATTAAACTAATGTCACTTTAATTATTTTTTCTTTCAAATATTTTATTATTCTATTAATTATGTAATTTACATGTTGGTGTTTCATAAACATTTAAAGTGATTATATAATTACTAAATATAAAAAAAAATTACCCTCGGAAAATTAATTTAATTATTGTCAAAAATAATATAAATATTTATTCACATATTTCATTATTCCCAATTTGAATACATTGTTGAAATTTAAATTCAAGAGGGTGATATTTTGTCATTTTCTTTACATAAATTTATATATTGGTCACTTTCATAGAAGAGTGTCCAAAATATTCCTAAAAAGATAATATGTTAATAAGGGTATAATAATGTCAATTAAATAGTAAATAAACATGTTTTTAGGTCATGTTAACCCTAATTATTTATTTATATCCCTCGATAACCCGGTATTAACCATAACAATGGTAAAACATTTTTTTCTCTAATTTCTCTATTCATTGTGAACAAAAAATAACTTGAACAGATTACCTGATATAAATTATTTGGATTAAAAATAGTAAATTCAATTTATGAAATTCAATTCATGGAAGTGGAAAATTTTAATTAAAATAAAACTCATAGGCATGATGAAGAAATTTTTTTTCAAGAAGTGTAATTTTCAAGAAAAAAATGATTTTATATTAACTCTTTTAATAATAATAATAATTATATTGATTTCATTTAATATTTATAGATATATAATATATAAATTTATTTTATATAAATAATCATTATGGAGTATTTCAGTTAATTAAAATGGAGTTACAATATAAACATTAAAATAGTTTTTTATAGAAAAAATATTTTTTAAACTCAAAAATAAAGTTATACTAAAATAAAATATAAAGATATACAAAAAATTAATTAATGAGAAATAATATGATAAATTATTAGTAATTTTACTTCTAATAAAATTCAAATCACAATGGTACATCCATGTTTCATAATATATTGAAAAGAAATGAAAGTTATAAAAATCGGTATTTTTTACTATTCCCTAAGAAAATCAAAATTTTATAAAAATCCCAAATTTTCACCCTATGTTAATTCTAATATGTTGATTTAAAAAATTAATTAAAATTAATTAAATAAATTTTCTAAAATAACTATTAATTAATTATAATATATTCATACAAATCACAAATAAAATATTTGAAAATAATAAATATTATTTATGAATAAAATAACTTTAATAAAAAATTATTTGTTATTTATAAGGAATTATTAAATAAATATATTTTTATTATGAAATTTATATTAATATATTTAATTCATTAGTTATTACTATATATACCCTCCAATTTATCAACTAGGTTATAATGGTCATATATAAAATAATATTATTTTATAGTTCATTTAAGCTCGTTGTTGCATTTCTTGTACAATATCGATAGTAGACTCATTTTTTAAAAATAAGAGAGTTATATAATTTTTTTAATCCTCAAAATATTTACATATCAGTACTATAATTAATATAAAAACTCACTAAAAAATAAAAAAACTACACTAAACTATTTAAATACAGGTATTTCACAGATAATTATGACCTTAATGAGCCAAACTAAAATAAAAAATATCAATATTAAAAAAACGGTTGATAAATTTGTCAACCAGGTAGAAATTAAAAAAATGAGGAGTATGTTGTTACCAATAAAATATCCCTAAATTATATTTTGAAACCCTCACATTCAACATAAATTGAAAGTGGAAACATAAATCTGTTTTGGTGTATTCTCTATTTTCAACCTATCGATAGGTGCCCACTTCTTAATTCACGAGGCATGGATCTTTATTCATTTACATGGTGGACATCAGCCATCCTGATTGGTATTTCCTACATCAGCAACACAAATCATGATTCACTAGCTACTTTGACATGTAACTCAGTACATGTGCTACAAAAATAGTTTGCGTCGTATGCTTGATAATTTTACCGATAGCGTGGTCTTGTCTTCTAATCCTCACGAATCCCTAGAAAATTCCATTGGTGAAAATAAAAATTCAATATTTAAATAAAAATAGTTTCAAGGAAAATTTCACAATGGTATCTCTTATCTAAACCACTCAGAAATAAAAATATTACATTGATAAAAAGTGCTCTCAGTATCAAGAAATTACGATGATTCAAAACAATATGAAACTTGTGGAATTCATTAAAAACTACTAGATACATATAGTAACTTTTACTTGTGATGTTATAACTTTATTTCTATTTATTTGTGTCATTGTAACAAACACCAATGGATAAATTCCTCAGAACATGAAGTCATCTGTAACTACATCGGTAATAACTTCTTCATCTAAAGAATAAAAAAGTATATGGCTCTATCTACTGATGATTTAAATCTACACTACATAATGATTTTCCAAACAAGTGTAGTGTGTCCAAATTTTTTTTTACATTACTTGGTTTTCATAAAATACATGAATTACTAGTACTAAAAAAATCCTTAGGTTAATATTTTTTTAAAATTATACTATCCTTATTTCTTTAAACCTCATGTTATCGAAAATTCAATTGTAAATTTTATTTGAAAAATCATTAAAGGTCAAAATAATTAATTTAAGTAGTAGGAAATACTAGATGAACGGTTTCATAGCTTTCAAAAAAATAGTTAAGTGAGTCAATGACTCAACAATCTACCCCTTTTTGAAAATCATAAACACATATTTAAGATATAAAATGAAGTATAATACTCCCTATGTATCCTAATAATAAAATTTATTTATATCATCCTTTAGATAGTTCTCCCCCTCTAAAAATAAAATATAAAATCATATAGTTATTTTAAATTATTTTCCGCATTTTATTTATCATTATTCTTATGGTTTTTTAATTTTTATTGTATTTATCCTCCTTTATGGTTTTCAAAAATAATTAAATTGAAAAGAAAAATTCCTTTGAAAAAGGGGTGGGAATATAGAGTCACCTTATACAAACAAAGGTATATTAATGTTAGTATGATTATGTAAATAGTAGGTAAAACATATTAATCATGACTCATTCTTATAAATATCATTAATATTATCAAAAAAATTATCAAGAAACGTTATCAAAATAATACTAAGAAAACATTTTCAGAACAATCTTACAAATAAAAAAGAAATTAGTTTTATTAAAATCAGTCATTCTTAATTTGTTTTTATATAATGTGAATCATATTATTAATGTATTTTAATTTCTCATTTATATGGATGTTTTTAATTTTTATCTTCTTTTCGAACCCACCAACTGTCACTATAGATCAATCTTCTAGAGCTTTCAATAGATGATTCTTATTGGATAATTTCTCTTCTAATAATATTTTCCTCAAGATTTTCACAATAAATTTATATTTTTTCTCATAAAATATTTAAATATGATCTACTATTTGATGATTTTGTATTACTACATGAATCATTAAATCTCTAATGGATAAAGAAATTTCAATAGTAATACATCCAAGATAATTAAAAAATCAATAAATATTTATTTCTCATAAAGAAATTTATAATTATGATGTAGATAAATGGTGTGTTCACCAATATTGTCGAAATAGATGACATGGTATTCTAGGTTGTTGGAAAATTTATTCAACATTCTATCATGAAGATGAATTTATTATTTGGATTCATTTAAACATTAAATAAAATTTCATATAGGATCTTTTCATTGGTTTTGTCATTATAGATTTTTGAGATTAAGTTATATAATTTTTAATTAGTCTAAATTTTACACATAACTCTGCTATCATATTAGTGGTATGATTATCTCACCTGTATAGTATTAAAATCTATCCATGATATTTATTGAAATATTTAACTATAATATAAGTAGTATATTCAGATGAGATGTTATTAATTTTCTTTTTCATCATTTTATCAATGGAAATAGTTGACCGATCCTAATGTTCATTGAAATTGGATAATTATTCTATATATTTGGATCATCAATATTTATATTAATTGATTCTATTGAAGAGGTAGCCAAAATATAAATTTCCTTATATGAAACTCATTATGTAAGATATTTTTTAGGGGGGATGATGTAATTATTGAAGAAGTATGAACTGAATATTTAAGTGGATATATATCTTCACCTAAAAGTTTGTTTCATCGGTATATATCGTTCTTCTCAAATGACTTTTAGAAACATATTTTTATATATATTCTTCTAGTGAAACATCTACTTTATCATATATAAGAGGTGAAACATCTTGTGGCTGAACTATAGATGATTGATCTTTAGAAAAATAAACATTTGACTTATGAATATATGATTGATTATCAAGTCAACAACCATTTACAAGATGAGTTTATGATAATTAAAAATATTTTTTAAAAACCTCTAAGGTTAATTATTTTCCTTTTCCATCAAAGTGAAACATTATTGTCTAGGGGTATTATGTAGTTTCATATTATTCAATAGTTACTTTCAGAAAAAAAATATTTTGCAATTTGGGATTGATGAGCCATAAGATCATATTTTCTTTTTTTATATTATTTTATTTTTAGATCAACCACTTCTCGTATGGCCTTATACATAGTTTTTTATATCGTAAAATATGGTCTCCTGACTTCCCTTTATTTTTATTTATTTTTCTCCTTCATAACATCCTTTTAAATAAACTTTGGGTAACAATTAACGTCTTGATTAAATCAGCTATATAAAATTTTTCCCCTTTAGTGAATTTAATTATTGGTTTACTTATAGGTCAGCTTTGTTTGACTTTTCTATCTCATCCAATGGTATTACTATTTTCATATATTGAAAAATATCAAATTTTATTTATTAATTTTAATCTAGGATATTATTAAAAAAATAGAGCTATATAAGAATTATTTTTCAAGGGTAACTAAACATTCCGATTTTTATTATCTCATTCAATTGATATACAAATATAACAACACACAACTACTGAGGTTTTACAATAATGATATTGTCCTTAAAATCATTGGTTTTCTGATTATTGAGATAGTTCCATCATTGATTGGATTCTATTTTTACCTTTACTTGTGGAATTTATGTTAAATAGTTCATTCCATCAACAAATTTTGAAAAACACTATTAAGATTCCAATAATATAGTAAAATCTCTATCTTAATTGAATCATTGTGAATTGATTCTATGTAGAACTAGATAAACAAAACATGATTAAATTTTTTATATTTTACAATATAACCTTTAAATTAAAAATATTGTGTCTAAATGCTCTATATAACTCCCTTCTTTATTATTATAAATTATAAGATCTATTAAAAATGAATGCAGATTTAGGGATAGTGGTTTGGTTTAATAAACATTCTCAATAATAACAAAAAATATTATTTTCGTCTTTAAACATGACAAATTGACCGTAAACTCTAGAAATTTTTTAGATAAAAATAAATACTCTCCTTCAAATGTTACTTTTATTAGACCCAAAAAATTTCATATGTTCAAGGTGAACTTATGGAAAAAGAAAAAAAATATTACATCATCACTCTGTATTATTTTGTGCATTTTGAAGATCTATAGAACCCATGAACCAGTAATTGTTCATATAATTCATGTTATTTCATTATATAAAACACCTTTCTATATCCATGAAAATTTATAATATCCTTCAACATAAAATCATACATTTTAAAATTGATTTTAATCAATCAAACTTTTTATGTAATTTAATCTATCAGAATGTTCTATGGAATATACCAATATTGTATTTGAAGATGGGAATGAACTTTTCTAAAACCCACAAGAGTTTCCCTTCTAATACCAATGAATGTATCCACAAAACAATTTCCCCATATATATATATATATATGTATCTTTCGAATATAAATATTCACCATATATGTTTTTGATCCACATAAATATATTGAATCCCAGGATAAAACCAAATTTCATATTTATTGTTGGATCCAATATTTTTAATATTTTTATTCATTATATATTTTACTAGAAATATAAAATTCTGGTAAATGAAAAAAAATTAAACTCAGATAAAAATGAAATAATGTAAATTGAGGATCATTTCATTAAAAATATAATAAATATAAAACAATTATTCAAAATACAATGAACTAAAAATATTATCTTAACTAACTTGAAGATATTTACCTTTAATGTAAGAACCTGGATCTTTATTTTAGGTATGGATTGTTATTTCAGGTTTTTTAGGAAAGAAGAAGAATTTGAAAATTTTATATGTACATGTCGTGTATTTTTGAATATACATCGTGTACTCGGTTTCCATCTATAGTCGTGTGCTAACATTGTAACGACCAAGTACATGACCTTGTATGTGACCTGGAAGACATCCTAATGCAAGGGATGGTTGAGCATAGTACACAACCTGTACATTAAATGAACATGTCATGTACTTTTATATTTAATTTAGGAATCGGAGTGGGGTTGTGTCTTTTTTCCAGAAACAACTTATTCTTCATTCAGTTTGTACAGGAGAGCAACACATAGCCGAAAAACATCAAGCACCCCTCAGTTATTTGTCAAAACACTGATTGAGACTCCACTAGGTGTGTTGGATTCCCACAGATGAGTTCTATCTATCCTTGGAGCCTCTCCTTCCAATTTATTCTCTCCCGTGAGTTATCAAGGGTTGATCGTTTTTACCCATTTTTATATCTACGTCATTTTTGGAAGATTGAAGGGCCAATGTTAAAGAGGGTTCATCGTACAACATCATGTAGGGTGGATTGTTCCTTTCATTGATTGTATTTGGATTATATATGCTAAACGTTTCAGATACCCTTGTTTAGGGTATTGTGTTGCTTGCCATTTAATCATGTTTAATAACTTCTATGTGTTTTTTTATTGATAAAGGGTTATTTATTATGAATAAGGTTTTACACCTTGATTTTCGGTGTATTCATATGATTGATTGATTATGGTGGTTTGGTATAGAATTTCTGTATGGCATGATTTTTTCCACGCCCTGTGTTGTTAGGATGGAGTTACTGCTTATTTTAGAGGCATGTGATATGAATTATGATGTATGACCAAGGGAAAAGGAATGTGACAACTCCTCGAGATAGGGTCATTTATGTATGAATTGTTGTTATGTTGACCCAGAGGTATTGACTATGAGAGCTGCCAGGTTGTCATTGAACAGAGGGGTTAGACTGTGAGAGCTACATAGAGGGTTGTTATTAATGAGTGTTGGACTATTGGTCATTAACTATGAGAGCTTCCATCAGGTCATTATATTTTATTTATTACTATACAGACCAAGGGTGAATTGACCTTGAGAGCTACCCAGAAGGTTGTTTGTAAATGATTAGTGCCATGTGTGACCAAAGGGGTTAGACTGTGTGAGATTTCCTAGAGGGTCATTATTTATTGAATTGATGAATGGTTAATCTAGAGGGGTTATACTGTGAAAACTTTACCAGACAGTTTCTTGAGAATAAATTAATAATTGTGATTTGTCTACAAATCCATTACACAATCTTTGACTCGGTCTTACTTAGTTGTTTAGATGGTCTTTTGAGACATCGGTTGTTAATATTTTACAAGGGGATATAGATCTTAGGCTAGATCACAAGGTTAGATTATTCAATAGTTTTAATAATTTATAAATTCATATAAATGTAATTGAAAAAAGTTGGATTCATTTCTTTTGTGTACTTCATATTTTATTACTTCATTTCCGCATATTACCTTATATATATATTAACTGAAAAATTAGGAACATATCGTTTGGTGTTTTCCTACTAGGATTCGTCTAACACCCTATTTGGATCACGCTTTTGGAACCAAATAGATTCTATGATAGGAGTTATAGATAAGGTCTAGCACCCATCTTCATCAGGTAGGTGATTTTTGTTGGAGCTGGAGACCTTGGGACTAAGGTGAGGCTTACGATACTATTGGAGTTTACTGATTTTATATACATTGATTTTAATATGTTATTTCACAAATTGTGACTTTTTTTACTGCTTTCCTAGACACATGTTACATGCATCATTTATATATTCTACAGTTGTTACATTTCTAGCAGTCTTTCACTGTTACTTTTGTTGTATGGTATTACTATTTCAGTTATGGTTTACAATTTGTTATTCAACTTTTTATATTTTTCCAATGAGGGAATTATTTTCCCACTATCATACCTTGTCCCTCAATGTTATTTAGAGTCCCCTGGTGTTAAGTAAGTGTACTTTAGGCTATGTGACTGACAGAGTTCGGGGCACCATTGGGCGACACTTAGAACAAATATGTTCCAAAGTTGTATCAACGGAGTTTTTTTTCTTCTGATTTTACTTACTATTTAACACCTATAGACATGGACTGTAATAAATAGTTGGTTGGTAATATTTTTTTCCTAGGAGTACCTTACCCTTGTATAGGGAAAATCCAATTTACCTCGAATATTGAAATATTAGGGTCTTTTAATTGTAATAGTTGACTTGATTTCACCATTGGGTGATACACATGTTTTGTGATGATTATTAATATTATCATTGTGGTTCTATTTCTACATTAAACTGATAATATGATGGTATGAAATCTAATGCATTATATAGGTACTAGATAGAGATCACATGTCATGCATTCTTTTCATGACATTTAGGATGCATGACAGATTTCATGTTATTGTCATATATATTGTTCTAGATATTCAAGATGTTGTGATACATTCATTAATATAATAATGACTATTTTGATTGGGTATTGGAATATGTAATGTTTCAATTTCATGGATGCCAATATTTGGTCCTTGAGGTGTTATGGTCCCTCATGGATTAGAATTTGGTGGATCTTGTTTGAACTTTAATTGGATTTTTTCAAGTTATGATATGATAAATAATGCTAATATTGGATTTGTGGGAGTATAGACTATCACATGTAGGAATTTCACTTACAGTGGAGAAAATTTTGATTTTTTAAGGGTTATGGAAGAGTTTCAGAGGCCTACTGTCTGAAAACCCAGTCAACAAAGCCTATGATGTTATGAACACACGCCATGTGTTCTTCTATTTTGAAAGTAAAAACAGTTCTTATGTACATGTATTGTACCGTATGTACATGTCATGTAGTCATTAATCATGTGACTAGCTGTATTAGTAGAGAAACGCTATTTCTAAATGTTTGGTAGAACCCGACTTGTACTGGGAGTACACTTCGTGTCATAAGAACCATGTATCGTGATGCATGACCAACGACACGGATAGATGAAACTTAGATTTCACATGCCATGTCTAACCTGTAAATGTCGTGTAGTTATAACCCATGTACTCCAGTCATGTGACTAACAACAAAGGTGCATGGGACATAAGTGGTACACACTTGGTCCGGTCTGAACACGCTGTGTATTGTTGCGCTGGCAGACCCCATGTGGTTTGGTTGTGTAGATGTACATTGGTAGGAGAGAAAATTCAAGTACACATCATGTGTAATAAGGAACATGTTGTGTAAAAGGGGTGTTAAAGGACCAGGAAGGACATAGGTACAGGCCCATGTAAGTATTAAAGGGATCACATCGTGTGATAGTAATACACACCATGTAAACATGTTTTTTAAAAATTTAATTTTTTTTCTTATCTTGTTCAGTTCTTTCACTTCTTTGTTTCAGTGCTTGATAAATGTGAATTGAGGTGTGTTCTTGACCATGTAGATTCTTGAAATTTATATGTCCTCTATTTGTATACAAGGAAAAGGGTGATGACTACACAGTAGAGATGGCAGATTAGGGACTACCAACAGAACCTCCCATTATGCATGTCTTGGAACCAACTATTATATCGGACATAGGTGATGATGCACTGATCTGTGGAGGATTTATGAGAATGTTATAAAAATATTATGGAGAACTACATCCTTCCCATCTATGGAAGAGTGGAATAGGGTGTTCCAGAAGTAGCATCCTTCCACTTTTTTAGGGGACAGAGGACTCCAGCCAAGAGGGTCATGGTTGGAGGCCATTCTCACTATCTTTGAGCATCTAGAGATGCCTCTTGAGAGGAGGGTGATCTCATGATGTATATGACATGTGATTCAACCATGATATGGTAGGATGTTATCTCACAAGAGGTAAGAAATTGGAAAATGTCATGATAATAGATTTAGAGAAACTTCTTTGACTACTTCTACCCCGAGACGTTGAGGTTTGATCAAGCCCGAGAGGTCATGCATTTAGAGAATGGCACTATTTTAGTGATGGATTAATCATATCGTTTCACATTGCTTCAGTGCATCACACCTATTATGGGAGGATATGAGTTATATTTGGCTAGGTGATTTGATAATGGTCTCAGGTATTACATTTGATCATAGGTGAATGTCTTCAGGCTGACTTTAGTGATGGCTATAGTGAACCAGGCGCAGATTACCGAGCACAATCTGAGGGAGTTTGGAGCTGTGATATATGGAAGTTCAACATCCAGGGTTGGTACTCCTTAAAAATATAGAAGGAAGCATGGTAAGGAGCTTTCATGTGCTGTTTTTTTTCACATAGTCAAGTGGTGTGCAACCAGTGCGGGAAGAGTGGGCATATGAGACTATATTGCCCGAAGGATCCAGTCGAGTGCTGATATTATAGAAAGAGTCATCTTATTCCAAATTTTGTCAGATTTTTATCACTAGAAGCATGTGACAGGGGTTCTGTTATCACTCCATGTTCAGGAGAAGGACCAGTGGTTTATTATCAGTTAGGGAACTAGAGTTCGTGAGGCTATTCAAACCGAGGAGGTGGTCATGGACAAGGTGGCCAAGATACATGTTTTCAGTGACGGTAGGGGGATCAACTTAGCATAGTTATACAGGGTCACAAGGCTACAGTACATTTCAGACCTTTACAGTGGAGCAATCCTAGTAGGAGCTGAATATCGGACCATCTACGGCTATAGGTAAGATTCATGTTTCCTTAGTCTAATCTTCTTATCTTTTTCATACATGGGCTTCCAATGGTTTATTAGTTTTTGGTTTTTATGAAGCGCCTTAGGGATTTTTATCATTACTTGTGAGTATTTTATGACACTATACACTCTGTTGGGGTTAGGATGGCTAGTATATGTCGGTGCAAGGAGTTCTCTCTTAATGTTGGAGGGTGTCACTTTTTATGGGACCTCGTTGTCTTGGAGAGGAAAATCTTTGATTTCATTCTTAGAATGCACTGGTTAGTATCCATTCAGGCCTTTTCTGACTTCTATTGTAGCAAGGGGAGTTTAATGTCACCAGAGAGTGGGTCTTTTCTACATAAGGGAGTGTGGGTAGTCTAGGCAAGAAGAGCTAGACCCGAGCATCATGGTTTGGGAGGAATTATAGCCTAGATTTCTATTTAATATCTAGATGACCAGGGTACTTCTCATATGGACATTACTCTAGAAGTGGAAAATTTTAGATATGTATTTCCAGATGACTTTTTAGGTTTACCTCTAGAGCGTGAGGTAGATTTCTTTATTTATCTTGTTCCAAGAGTGGCACTAAAGATGATTTCTACTTATAGGATGACTACAATAGAGTTACAAGAGCTCAAGAAGCAATTAGTGGAGTTATAGAAAAAGTGATTCATCCAAACCAGTACTTATCCTTGGGGTTCACATTTCATTATTGTGAAAAAGGTGGATAATACCCATAATCATTGTGTGGATTATCAGAAGGTGATTCAGTTGATGGTCAAGAACAGATATCCCTTACATAGGATTGATGATACCTTTGACCAGCTTCGAGGATCCTGGGTGTTCTTGAATATTGACATGAGATTTGGATATCATCAGTTGCATGTTTGAACATCTGATATAACACTTAAATATTTCCTAAGTAGGTATGGTTAGTATTAGTATTTGGTTATGTTATTTGGCCTCAAGAACGCACCACCTGTTTTTATGGAACTAATGAACTAAGTGTTCTGTTCTTTGTTGGATTCTTTTATGGTAGTCTTTGTGGACGATATCTTGGTTTACTCACACACTCGACATGACCATTCCACCCATCTTTAGATTGTATTGAGTTCACTCGGAGAGAATCATTTAATTTCTATGCTCCCAAAATGCCACTATTGGATAAACCAAATTCACTTCTTGGTTAATGTTATCTCATAGATAGGAGTACCAATAGACCCTGTGACGGTGAGAGATTTAGATTCTTGGGAGTAGCCGATGAACTTCTTTGAGGTACATACTTTTCTGGGGATGGATTGTTACCACATGTGCTTTATACTGGACTTTTATCGCATTGCAGTGGAACTAAAGGGATTGAATAAAAAGGGTGTGAAGTACTTGTTAATAGATTCCTATGATTTAGCCTAGCAATTGTTGAAAATGAGATTGGATTCAACACCGATACTGGTTTTTCTAGAGCCTAGATAGAGGTACACTGTATACTGCGATGCGTCAGGTATGTGTCTAGGAGTTGTCCTATGCAGGGGGAACTATTCGTTGCATACGGGTCACGGAAGTTGAGGACACATGAGAGGAATTAACTGACCCATGACCATGAGTTAGTGGTAGTTGCGAATTATTTACCTTGTTGGAGACATTACATTTTGGGAGTGCATTTTTTTGTTTACACTAACCGTAAGAGCCTCATATATATTTTTATTCAGTGTGATATGGATTTGAGATAGTGAAGTTGGGTAGAGTAAATTCAATATTTTGACATTGAGATTGCCTATAAGCGAGGGAAATTCAATGTAGTGGCAGATGTATTGAGATGGAGGACATAAATAAAGGTAGCTTTGGAGGCCAGTAGTGAGTGGCATCTTATGGCTCTATTCTATGAAGTGAATTTGGAGGTGCATGACAAACACGGAAAGATGTTTCATTATCCTATAGTTGTTACCTCAACTCTATTGGATCAGGTGTGAAGGAGGTAGCTATCAGAGTCTGAAGGCCTATACTATTGGTCAATTGTGTCAAATGTGGACCCCACTTATTTGTGGATCGTAGGTGATGATGAGGTCTTGTGTTTTTATGTGTGCATATGGGTGTTCGTAGACATAAACGAGAATATTTGTCATGATTTTCATGCCTCATCAGGGGTTGTTCATCTTGTTTGTCATCAAGATGTATCGAGACCTTCACTGTCAGTATTGGTAGCCAGGTATGAAGATAGATGTTTCCGGTTTTATTATGAGATGTTCCACCTTCCTATAGGTGATGGCAGATCATCAGCGACTGCCATGGGTTTTAAAATAGTTACCCATTCCCAAGTGGAAGTGAAATGATGTCATGATGTAATTCTTGATGGGTTTACTGAGGTCGCCTTGAGAGAATGATGCAGTTTTGGTTGTTCTCAACAGACTTACAAAGGATGCACATTTCATACTGATTACGAAAACCATCAGTGTTGATGATCTTGGAAGGTTGTACATCCGACAAATTGTACATTTTCTTGGGGTACCACACTCTATAATCTCAGATAGGGATTCCTGGTTTACATCTTATGTCTGGATGTGAATACAAAGGATGTTTGGTACATAGGTACTTTTGAGTATAGATTACCATCCCCAAACAGATTCTCAGTCCGAGAACATGATTTAGTTTATGGAGGACATGCTTTGAGCATGCATCTTAGATTTCAAGGGATCTTGGGATAGACATACCCCTAGTGGAGTTTTCTTGAAATAATAGTTATCAAGAAATGATTCAAATGGAACCTTATGCACCATTGTTGGTAGGACATTCTGATCAACCCTATGTTGGATTAAGGGAGGATAAGTAGTTATAAAGGGACCACATCATGTCAAATTTTCCACTGAGGAGGTTGAGTTGTTTCTGAAGAGGATGGATACTGCACAATCTTGGTAGAAATCTCATGCTGATCGATAGAGACAAAATCCGGTGTTCGAGGTAAGAGATTAGGTTTTCTTACATGTCACGCTGAGGTTGGGACATATGAGGATGAGGAGATAGGGGAATAGTTTTCCAATGTATGTTTAGACATTTGAGGTTTTGGAAAGTGTCGTGCCAATCACCTATCGATTATAGCTACCTCATATGTGTCAGGATATGCATGAAATATTTTATGCCTCTCATCTACAGAGGTACATTTCAGACCTGTCTCAGGGTTTTTAATCTGAAGAGTTTGAGGTAGACGTGGATGCATCCTTCGAGGAGCACCCTATTTGTATTGTAGATCATAGCACGATGGTTCCATGTGGCCAGTCTATTCCTTTTGTATTGGTGTAATGGAAGCACTGGTGTGTACACGATGAGACTTGGGAGAGGGTGGCTGACGCACGATCACAGTTCCCAGTGTTGTTTGGAGTTTCTTCTTCACCCCCATTGGAAGGGAAATTCGGGGAACAATTTTGTATGGGGAAACATTTGTAATAATATAGATCATCATTTCAGGTATGGATCTTTATTTTGGGTTTTTTTAGGGAAAAGGAAGAATTAGGAAATTTTCTAAGTACATGATATGCACTCTTGATTACACACTGTGTACCCGGTTTCCACATGTAGTCATGTACTTGTCGTGTAATGGCCGAGTACATGGTCGTGTTGGTGACCTAGAAGACCACCTAAACATGGGGGGGGGGGGGGTTGAGGCTAGTACATGACATGAAAATTATATGAACACGTAGTGTGATTTTCTTTTTAATTGATGAATTGGAGCGGGTTGTGTCTTATGTCTAGAAACATCTTCTTCTCCACTTGGTTTATACATGAGAGAAACATACCACTGAAAAACATTGAGCTCCTCCTTGTTCTCCATCTGAGTTATATTGAGATGCAACAGGACGCATTTGATTCCCATCAGTGATTTCTCTCTTTCCCTAAAGACCCTCTTCTTAATTTCTCTTCTCTTGTGATTTATCGAGGGTTGAAAATTTTTACCTATATTGTATATCTAATTTATTCTAGACTGATTCAAGGGCCTACATTCAAAAGTTTTTATCATACAACATCAAGGTTGGTGGTTTATTCTTTTCTTTGATTGTCTATGGATTATATATGCTAAAAGTGCTGAATACCCATATTTAGGGTATTATGTGTTTTGGAATTTAACATTGTTTAATAACTACTATGTATTGTTTTATTGAGAAAGATTTACTAATTATGTACAAGTATTTATACCCAGATTATGGTTGTGTTCCCATGTTTGATTGATTAAGGCTATTTGGTATAGAAAATTTGTTCTACCTTCTTGGTTTAAAATGAATCTTATTATTACGATGGAGTTACTGCTTATTCGAGATGCATGTGATTCACATTGTGAAGTATGACCAAGGTTGATTGACTACGATATCTTCCCTAGGAAGAATCATTTATGTATGAATTATTGGTATTTTGACCCAAAGGTAATGACTGTGAGTGTTTTTAGGTGGTAACTGTCTAGAGGGTTAAACTATAAGAGATCCCCAGAGGGTCGTTATTAATGAATGTCGGATCATTGGGAATTGACTGTGAGAGATTCCATGGGGTAATTATAGTTTATTGGTTTTTATGCATACCAAGGGGGTATTGACTAAGAGAGTTACGCAGGAGGTAATTTCTAGATGATCAGTTCCACGTGGGACCAGAGGGGTTAGATTTGTGAGATTTCCTAGAGGGTCATTATTTACCGAATTGATGACAGATTAAACCCTAGGGGTTTGACGATGAAAAAATTCCAAGAGCGTTTCTTTTTAATAAATGAATAATTTTGGCAAGCATGCCAAGACCAAGAACATGCGTGGACTCAATCTTGCTTGGTTGTTTAGATGGTCTTCTAAGACGACTGTTGTTTCTATTTTACAGGGGGATATAGAGCATAGTGTAGATCCCAAGGATACATTAACCAAATATTTGAATAATTTTTATATAAAGTGGAAGTAATTGAAAATAATAGGATTGTATACTTTTGAGTACTTCCTAGTTTATTGCTTAATTTCTGTATATTACCTGCTATAAATATTCACTAACAGTTAAGAACAGATCTTTTGGGGTTGCCTACTAGGATTTGTCCCACACCAAGTGTGTCACATCCTTTTGGACCCAAATAAATTATATTATAGTAGGTATAGGTAAGGAAAATCTCCCTTCTTCATCAGGTACATGATTTTTATTGGATCTGGAGAGAATGGGGCCAAAATGAGGCTTGCAATTCAATTAGATTTTATTGCTTTTATGTACTTTTTTTGTATTATATATCTAGAATTGTGACTTTTTTGGGTACTTTCCTACACACACATGACACAAATCATTTATATATGCTCTAGTTGTTATATTTATATCTGCCTTCCACTGTTACGTTTTTTATGATATTATCTATTTAGCAATTGTTTACTATTATTTTATTCCACCTTGTATATTTTTACAATGAGGGCATAGATTTACCACTATCAGACATTGGCCTTCTATCACAACTTGTCATCACCATGATGAGAGAAGGTATCGTAGATTTCCAAATCCTTCCTCCCTCATGTTTAAGGGGAGATAATGACCCCTATGACCCTCCTAAAATAGGTCCCGGAGTGGTGACTATCACCAAGGGTATATAATACCACATAAAATGGAAGGAATTACCATTTTTATTTAGTAGGATCAGGAGATAAGATAGTAAATTGTAAACAACACAATAACAGGATGTAAATGTAAATAAAAAACAATCCATTCCCATATGCATGTACCAATAATAAGTGATGCAAATATAAAAATAACTACAATGGTTAATACCAAAAGAAAAGAAATGCACCAACTTCAACAGTCCTGAAATCTGAGATAATAGGGTCCCACATGGTCCTCGAAGTCCTCCTAGAAAGCTGAAAATAGTTTTATATACGTAGGGTGATCATACAGGTATACTCAGTTGGGAAAACCGAAATATCCTATGCACAAGTGGGGAGGAATTCCAATGCCCCATGGTAGAAGGAGATAACCAATGCACCTAGAAAGGAAACTATCAACCCCAACCAAACCAAGGAACACTCCACAAATAATGCAATTCAAGTCATGTAAATGTTATAAAACATCGATTTTTGGGTACCCCACGCCACTTTCCCACTGGTTATTGAAGACATCCTATGCATCAGACCTCCCACACCATTTTCACTACAGTCTCATTGCCACCCCCACAACAACCTTTTGGCCCACCTCAACCATACATCCCACCCACAAAAACCTGGGCCTTAACAACTACACACAACCCTACACGTAAACACCAGGGAAAAAACAAACCCCGCCATGCCAAAGGACACTTGGGAGATTAAAAACATTGCCACACCCGAAGACACCTGGTTTTCATCCTGAAGACACTTGGGAAACAAACTACCCTCACCCACCTGGGTCAACTACCACAAATACCCATCCTGAAAAATCTGGGTCCATAATGGACCTCAGTATGTCATAGCCTATGTGAAGAGTGTTTGGATACTCGGGAAAGGGAGCAGAAAAGGAGCTAATAACCAACCAATCATAGGCGTGTTGGAAAAAACACCCTCCCCCATGAAATGGGGGTTTTTGTCACAAAGTTCTCAACTTGGGTGGGGCGTGAATAAGAAACATAAGAACTAAATTATACATATAGGTAAACAAGAACTCACCCCAACCTAGGGGTTCCAAATCTTTCCCATACACAAACACCCTCATTTCTACTCATTCATAAAGACCAAAATAGCCCCTAAAAATCATAACTCATTCCATGCAATCAATTCCCCATTAGAACCATTATTGTTATAATATTCATGTGAATCCAATAAGATAATTTTTCACCACCAGGAAACTCATAGGCATAGAAACAATCCAATGAAGGAAAAACAGGAAAGGATCAAATTAAGCTTTCACAACCGGTTCTCTTGTAAAGTCAAAACCACAAAAGGGATCTGTGAGATCCATAAAAATATTGGAACCAAACTAAGCCCCAACATATATCCCCAAGCAGCCTCAGATCCAAAAACAAACAACTACACAATAAGGGATCCCATCCCCATCTACGTCCCCCCTCAAGCATCAAACATAATAGCCATACACATCACTAGAATAGAGAAAGGGCGTTGTAAAATTCAACAACACCATTACTTTAGTTCCATAATTATGTTTGGTTAACAAGGTCAACCACACAAGGATTATTATTCATTTGGAATCCATTTAATCAAAATTTTATATGTGATTAACTAGTTACCTGGTTACATCCATTTATCCACATGATCATCCAGATAATAGAGGTTCAATAGAGTGCATGAAAGGGCCACCAACAATCACACATTTTAGTGGAAAAAATACCATAAGATTAAAAACATATAAGAATGGATAAAAGAGTATATAATCATCAAAAAACACATCAATTAGTTATTTAATGGTCTGTTTATTATCTTCGTTAATGTTTGGTTTCATCCTTCCTGGAAGGAAACACTATCATACCAACACCGCATGATACACATTAAAGAGAGATGTGGGAAGAAGCCTACCTGGATGATCAACAATTGATGTTTTTTCTCCTCGCTCCAATAACTGGGGATGTGTGACTTGAAGGAGAGGAACTCTAGGGACTCCATTAGTGAGCAGGAAAGGCTCCAGCACAGGCGCACCAATAGTGTCGAGATGGGGGACTCCAAACGCACCAAGGAAAAAAAAAGAGACCATCCAAAATGAATAAGAAGGTTTTCCAGAGAAAAAATATGAGATATCCTCGAGTTATAGGATATGAATTTTGAACAGCTTTAATGGCAGATCATGGTTTCACCACGCGGTTATATGATTACACATGATGGAATTGATTTTTATTTATTAATTCTCATCGGAGAGATGGCCAGTACTACTGTGCATTAAAGGGTTTCATATAACGGGAGGAAAACTGGTGCAATGAGGGTCGCCACACTCTTAGGGTATTTTAAACATTGTTTATGGGGAAACCCCATCTTAAAACACTTTAAAATGGTTAAATGGATTAAAAATGGCGTTACGGGAGAACTGCTAAATGAAAACCCTGAAAAGACCCTATGGAACCGATCGGGTGTGGAGCCGATGGATGACTCAATGATCGGTGATGCACCGATGAGGGACTCACGATCGACAATGCACCGATTAGGGACTCACCAATCAGCGACACATGGATCGACGACACACTGATCGATGCCACTGATGGGTGACACCATAACGATATCCTTCCACCGACACTATCACCCTCTAGACTTACTGATGGGATCTAGGGCGCCCCAAACACAATGTATTGGAAACGAAATAGACCAGGAGTGTTCGTACCATTACATTAGATACCTCTGAAACAATTCTCATCCTTGAGAATCAAAACTAAACCCGGTGTACATATAGTGGTCAGAACAACCAGCTTGAATGATACCTATCACATCCAAACCGCCCTAGACATTTAGAATCACCTCTACATCAAGTGACCACAAAACATATAAAGTTCACACTGTCTTGTCATATGGATTACAGAGTTCGTTCTACAATTTCGAGATACTATCCACATTGTGCAGCACTGACTCGCCCACATGGGTTCCATCGCATCCACATTAATGCGTCTTGATTAGGGATATGGTCCCCCATTTTCATAGTCAGGACTTTTCACACACATTCAAAGAACAAGGATATAAAAAAATCTCATAGTTAACAAGGTCAACCACTACATCCCAAAAAAGTACAAAAAACAGAACAAAACTCAAAACACCTCTGGGTACTAGGAGAGCATCTATGCATCTCATTCTAAGGTACTCTCCTTGAGGCCACCATGCCTCCACAATACATGAACCACGGAAATGGTTCTTCAATATAGCACATACTCATCATGATCTTGAATCCTCACAGGTCTCTCTAAGAATTTTGTGTCATCCTCAATATCCACCCTTCCCTAGTCAAGGAAGTGTGAATAATCATGTAGATACAGATAGATCTGATACACATGGATGTTTTCATGCTCCCTCTATAGCAGAAGTGGTAGTTCCAGTTGATAGTCCACTTCACCGGCCTGCCGCAACACCATGAATGGTCCAACAAACCTGGGAGAAAGCTTAACCCCCCTATAGAACCTATGTTTCCCACACCAAGGGGAGACCATCAATAACATGTGGTCCCCAAGTTTGATCTCTAAGGGTCTCCTAATATGATTTACCTAATACTTTTATCGATCTTGAGAAACCACCATCCTCTATCGTATAAGGTGAACCGTCTTTGTTGTGCTCTGTAACCCCTCCATGCTAAAAAAAACTTCTTCCCCAACCACTTCCAAGCTCATGGGTGAGCGACACGACCTCCTGTACAAATAATCAAATAGTTCCATGCCAATGGTAGAGTGATAACTATTTTTGTATAAAAATCTACATGAGGAATGTGTCGTACCCACGATCCTCCAATGTTCAAAACACATGCACGTAGCATATCCTACAACATCTAGATGGTGTTCTCTGTCTGGCCATCTGTTTGGGGATGGAAAGCTGTTTTGAGGCATATATGGGATCCAAAAGCATGTTGCAATCCTTTCTAGACCCATAAAGTAATCTGGGTATCCCGATTGGATACTATGGACCTCATAACTCAATGCAACCAGACCACCTCATCTGCGTACCCATGTGCTTGGGCATCAACCACACTCGACTCCTTGATTTCTATGAAGTGAGCTAATTTCTTCAAGTTGTCCAACACTAAACATATAGCATAGAAAACCCCTTGATCTCTAGGTAGTCCTATGACCAAATCCATAGATATGTCATCCCACTTCCCCTTGGGGACATCTATGGGTTGTAACAATCCTCATGGGATGCGGTGTTCAGCCTTCACCAGTTGACACATGAGGCACTTTGCCACAAACTCTGCCACTGCCCGCTTTACCCCGGGCCATCAAAACTGAACCCTCATGCCTTGGTACATCTTGGAAACTCCTAGGTGTACCGCCAGGGGTGAGTTTTGGAACTCACCAAGAATTCTCTCATGAATTTCCACCGAGATGAATGACATCCGAAGAAATGACAAATGATTATGCCCTTATTCTGACCATCCTCCCAGAGTATCACCCTGGCCAACATGATCTCACATCACAAAACTCTCTATGTATCCTGACTGAGACCCCTCCACCTGCCACAATAGAAAGGATTGCACTATAATATGAAATTGACAACCTCTAGAATCCTCCACCCTTGAATCTAGGTGTATGGAAGTCAACTCTTTCGTACCCTTCCAATCATCATCCGATTCTCGAACAACATCCTCTTGCAACTTCCTTCTCATAGAATCGGCCACCACGTTTCCCTTTCCTACGGTGTTGGAAATCTTGAAGTTGAAGTCCTGAAAAAACTCCATCCACCACTACTACTGAATGTTCATGTCTCGTTGATATAAGATATAACTCAAGCTCTTGTGATTCATGTAGAACACAAAGCAATCCCTAACGAGGTAGTTCTGCCACAACATTAGTGAAAACACAACCATTGTGAGATCCAAGTAGTGTGTGGTAAAGATACACTCATGGGGACATAACTTCCTAGACCCATATGTGATCACCCCCCATTGTTGCATCTGAACACACCCCAATCCTTGGCCTAATGCATCACATAACACCTCAAACGTCACCCCTTATTCTAGAAATCTCATCCCTGTGGCACTATCCAAATTCAACTTATGATAACTGAAGGTTGTCTGGAACGACTCACTCCACATAAATCCTAGTGTTTCTTGGTCGAAGCATTCAATGGTGCTGTAACTCAAGAGGATTTTGGCATGAATCTTCTATAATAACCCACTAATCCCATGAAAATACAATCTTCTACCACTTTCTTGGGTGCTAACCAAGAAAAAACCACCTCAACTTTGATGGGTCCACTACAATTCCCTACTCAGACCCACGTGTCCAAGGAAGTGCATCTCTCGTGTCTAGAACATGCACATGGACATATTTCCATAGAGATGATGCTGTTGGAGGACCACTAAAACCATTCCAAGATGCTTGGAATGATCCTCCCTTGATCATGATTAGATCATGATGTCATCAATAGACACGACTATGAACCGGTGGAGATATTCCCAGATGACGGAGGTCATGTATCCCTTGAAAACGGCTGGTGTGTTCCTAACGCCGAACGACATGACTACGAACACAAATGGATCATATCTACATGTGAAGGCGGTATTGGATATGTCACCCTCTTTTACCCTCAACTGGTGATATCATGAGCATAGTTAGATTTTAGAGAACCATGATTCCCCCTTCAACATATAAAAAGGGTCTTCTATCCTCGGGATAGGGTAACCATTCTTGACCATTACCTGATTCAGTCTTCGATAGTCTATACAAAGCCAGAGACCACCATCTGCCTTATTAATGAACAAGACCAAAGAACCCAACAGTGACATTCTCGGTTGAGAAAACCACTCTTCATCAGATCATCTTTCTGAATATATACCTCTCACAACTCTAATGATACCATGTAATAGGGACCATCGAAATCAGACGGGAACCAGATTTCAAATCTATCATGAACTCAACACCGCATCATAGGGGTAGATTAAACACCTTTTCAGGGAATCCTTCCATGAACACGATAAAAGTTTTCAAAACATTCACCATCTCTGAGTCCACTGACTCCACTAACAGCTCATATAACATGGATATATGGGCTCTACTCACAGACTGACCTCTTGGTAAACCACGTTTACCGATGAAAGCTACACATTGACCACCCAGATCTAAAAACACAATCCTTCTTATAAAGTAGTCAATAACAGCACATACAGGGAACATCTTGTTGATGCCTAAAATAACACCATATGACTGTGCCTATAGAAAAAAAGTCCCCACTGGACTGATTTGTTCCCAACATCAGTCTACATCCACGGTAAACATGAGACAAACAGGTCTAACCTCCGTCTGGTGTACTGAAAACTAGAGGCATTGGAAACCTCTCTATGACTATACCCAGAGCATGGGAAAGACTGTGTTAACCAAAAGTGTGCAAATATACTGAATCAAAAAAGGCACAGAAAAGAGTACTAAACAAGCTAATCATACCACGAACGAGATCTGCCCTTGCTAGAACTATTGCCTCTACTGTGTGAAACTACCCACATCTAGCTCCTATGCCCCTCAACTGTTGACCACTTCCCTGACAATGCCCTGGTCGAGGTCCCAAAGGTGCACCCTATGGTCGGCCTCCTCATACAACCTCTTATCATGGAGGGGAAAGAACTCGTTGTCCCTATTGTTGCTGCTGAAAGGGCCTGGCTGGAAACTGATGCTGCTGAGGTGTGCACTAAACTTATCCACTCCTACTATATTGTACTCAGTTTGGGAAATGATTCCAAAGGTTCCCACTAATTCAATAGATGAATCATCTCTGTCCAGGCCCTGCAAAAAAAGGGCAAGGATAGAGAGATCAATACTGGATGTCTTGGACCTACTCCCCACAGGATGAAACCTGGAAGGCCCTGACACTTGAGGCCTACTACTTACGGTCTTCCCCATTGATTAGCCCAACTTTCTCCCTTCTCATGGCACACATCCCTACGCGTACTTTATCTCCACCACTTCAACTTTCTTATGGACCTCTATGTATGTATTTAGAGTAAAGAAAGTATCAACATACTAAAGAGAAGGACAGAGTTCCTCCACTAAATGTCTCACCCGAGACTCATCATCCGGAATGATTTCCGGAGCAATGCGATGAATATCCTTGAAAATGATCCTCAACTCCTTCAATGACACTCTCCCCTGCTGAAGGGAGAGTAGTTCCTGTATATTACCCACATTTATTGAGGAAGAGAATATTTCCACCCAGAACTCCCTCTTGATGTCAATACATGAAACCTCTACCTCCCTCTTCTCCCCATGATAGAGCATCCACCACTGATGTTCCACTCCCTCCATCTGGCTTACTTCCAGATGAACTCAATACTCTATCGGAGCCTGGATCAAGTGAGAATCTATTACGAGTTCCTCAAGCTATCTCCCTATCACCTTGTTTAAGACATATCCCTCATACTTCATAAGGGTCTACTACTAAAAGGCACAAATCATCCGCTTCCACTGGTATTCCTCCTCCTCTCGATCATCCATCGGCAGATCAACCAAATCAGCCTCTTGGGCCTAAATCACCCGCACTACCCGAGGATTCCATCTGGGTGCCATAACTGCAAACTAAACAAGGAAAGACTAAGCCCGAGTAGTGTAGACGATTTTTTTTAAATTATTCTTAAACTTTTTATTTATTTGAAGTCCCCAAAATACCCATGACAGACAAGAACTGAAGTCATTATGATGCATGCACCTTTCCTAGGATCTCTACCTTGAAATCAATGTAGCCTCATTTGGTTGTTTAGTAGGTCCAGTGTCCTTGCATTGGATCATGGGGGGCCCCAAAATCCCATGTTCTAGCCAGTATTCCCTGGAATATTTCACATACCATGGTTCTCTAACATTGTTTCCCAACTATCCCATGCAATCCTCATATTGAATTTACCCGAAATCCATCCTATCTCTAAAACTCCCGATCTGATAACATTCTGTCATGACCCACCTTCACCAAGATGAGGTAAGGGACAAAATATTTCCAAAACCTTCCTTCCTCAATTTTAAGGAGAGATAGTGTCCCCCGAGACCCACCCTCAATAGGACCCTAAGTGGAGACTTGGTGTAAGGGTATAAAATCACACGTAAAATGGATGGTATTATCCTTTTTATTTAGTAGGATCGAGAGATAAGATTGTAAATCTAAAACAACACAAAAAATGGAAGTAAAAGTAAATCCAAATCAATCCTTCCCCATATGAATGTTCCAATAATAAGTTCTAAAAAGATACAGAACACTATAAAATTAAATACCAAAAGAAAAGAATACCAATAATGTCAACGGTCCCAGCGTCCATGATAATAGGTTCTCGTACAATCTTTGAAGTACTCCTGGAAACCTGAAAACATTTTAATATATGTATTGTGATTATAGAGGTGTACTCAGTAATGAAAACAGAAATCTCTCATGAACAAGTGGGGAGGAATTCTATTGCCTCGTTAGAAATAGAGATAACCAAAGCACCTAGAAAGAAAACTATCCACTGAATTCTCACTAAGGCACAATCCACAGATAATGCAAGTCATGTCAAGTAATATTAATAACACATCATTGTTTGGGTATCCCGCTCCACTTTCCTACTGGTTATGGAAGACATCCTACACATCAAACCTCCCCCACCATTTTCACTGCAGACCCATTACCGCCCCAAAAACAACCTTTTGGGACACCTCAACCATGCACCCCACTCGCAGACACCTAGGCCAAAACAACGACACACAACCCTACCCAGAAACACCTGGTCCACAACAACCACCACTATATCCAAAGACACATATGCTAGAATAACCATCACAACACCCAAAGACACCTATGTCTCATTCCGACGAAACATTGGAAATAAACTATTTGCAAAAACCATGGCCAACCACCAAAAATAAATTTCCCGATGAATCATGGGCTATAATGGACATCAGGTCATCGCATCCTACCCAAAGAGTCATGGGTTACTTGGGAAATAGAGTAGAGTAGGAGATAATAACCAGCCACTCATAGGAGTGTTGAGAGAAACACCACCCCCCATGAAATGGGGGTGTTCAACACGAAGTGCTCAACTTGGGATGCGCATGAATAAGAAACATAGGAACTAAATTATACATATAGGTAAACAAGAACTCATCCCAACATAGGGGTTCCAAACTAGTCCGTACCCCAACACCCTAAATACTACTTATTAATAAAAAGAACAATAGCCACAACCAATTCACAACTCATTATTGGAAAGCAATTACCTATTGGACCCATTCTTGTTATCATATTCAAGTGAATCAATTTCGAAAATTATTCAATACTGGGAAACTAAATGGAATAGCCACAAGATTGGGAAGGAAAAATTGCCAAGCATCCAATTAAGTACTCTCACTCGGTTCTCTTGTAAAGTCACAACAACTAAAGGGATATGTGAGATCCCTCGAAGTACTGGAACCAATAGAAGCAACAACATATATACCCACGTGGCCCCACATCCACAATCCAACAACTACACAATAAAGGATCCCATCCCCATCCATGTCACCCCTAAGCATCAAGAAGAAAAACCATAAAAATCACAAAAACAGAGCAAGGGATTTTTAATATTCAATCACACCATTCTATTAGTTCCATATTTCTGTTTGGTTAACCAGGGTGACCACACAAGGATTCATATTCATTGGGAATCCATTTGATCAACCGAGTATAAATTATTAACTAGATTCTATGTTTCTTCCATTTAGTCACAGGATCATCCAGATAAAAGACGTTCAATTGTGTGCATGAAAGTACCACCATTGACCACAATTTTCAGTGGACATAAGCCCATAAAATTCACTACATATAAGAGAGAATAAAATAGTACAGATGCATCATCATGAAAATCACTTCATTCTTTAATGCTCCATTTATTATCTTAGTTAATGGTTTGTTTCATCCTTCCCCGATGGATACACTATCATACCCACCCCGCATGATAAACATTAAAGAGAGACGATGGATGAACCCTACCTAGATGATAAATGATCAATGTTTTTTTATCATCACACCAGTAACAGGGGATGCACCACTTGAAGGGGAGGAACTTCGGGGACTCCAAGAGTGAGCAGGAAGGGCTCCAGCATAGGCTCACCACTAGCTTCAGGTATTTGGACTCCAAACGCAACAAGGAAATAAAAAAAGAGATCATACAAGAAGAAGAATAATTTATTCAAATGTGAAAAAGGCGAGAACGTGGAGTTACATGATATTAATTTTGAACGACTTTAAAGGAGGATTGTGGTTTCACCAAATGGTTGGATGATTACACATGATGGAATTAATTGTTATTTAACAATTCTAACCAGAGAGGTGACCATAACCGATGTGCGTTAAAGGATTTCATTTAAATTAAAGAAAATAAGTCTGTTGATGGTCACCCCACTCTTATGTGATTTAAAACATTATTTTTGGGAATAAAAACGGTCTTATTATTCTTTAAAAATGATAAAGGACTTAAAAGTGGTATTGTGGGATAACTGGGGAAGGAAACCCCCGACAACCCCTATGGCACCAATCGGGTGTGGTCTCGATTGATCACTCGCCAATCAGGGAAACACCGATGGGTGAGACACCGATCGCCAGCACCCTGATTGGGGATACACCGGTCGATAACACACTGATCGGTGGATCCTCGATCATTGAATCCCCGATCAATGACACACCGATCACAGACTCACTGATTGGCGACTCACCCATTGGTGACACAATGATCAGTGACAAACTGATCGGCGACACATGGATTGGTGACACACTGATCGACGAATCAATCATTGGTGACACCCCGGTTGATGACAAATTGATCAGTGACACACCAATTAATGACACATTGATCAGTGACACATCAATCGGGGACACACCGATCAGTGAATCCCCAATCGATTACACAGCTGTCCTCCGAACATACAAATGGGGTCCAGATCTCCCCAAACACCATAAATTGGCAAAGTAATAGACTATGAGGGTCTGATACATTACACCTTCACAACTAATCAGGGAGAAATTCTCTTGAGGTTATGTGACCAACTAGGATCGAGGCACCTTTGGGAGGCACCCAGAACTGGGATGTTACAATTAAGGAATGAATAGTTCATTTTATTTAAAATTATGTTTCATTATTTTTTTTCCTATGATTTATGTTCATTAGAATATTGAAAAAAAATTAAAGGATAGTTTGGAACAATTTACAAAGACTCCCCCTAAATAAAAAGAATAAGTGAAGTATTGTAATTAAAATTCAATTAATGGATTTCCAAAATTTTACATAAGAAATTTAATATGCACAAGTGATAGGTATTCTACTACTATAACATAAAAATAAAAGTCTTTCATTTTATACTTTTGATAGATTAGCCTCATTGTATGACGACCCATTTTTTAGTAAACATTAATTAATGATTTATTAGATAATGGTACACATAATACAATCCCAAAAGTAATTTAAACCTATTGATACAGAGAAATTACATACATATCACAACATCATAAATTCAGAATAAAATGACATTATTGAAAACATCATTAATAAGCACTAAAAATTCTTTCGTTCTTCTAAAACTACACATGACAATCGGGGGAAATATATGTGCAAGGGGTGAAATATAAAGTATAGTAAGAGAATACAGAAAGTATAACATATAATTAATATGTTTGTGAGATCTAGGAGACATATGAATGTAACATAAGAGGGAAAATAACCATAATCTTGAAAAATGTGGCAAGGTTTAACATGGTAACATAAACGAAATGTATGAATGTGGAAACAAATAAAACATGGAATCATAAACATATGTCAAGTGTAACTACCAAGAAGACCTAGAATTGTGGGCTTATGATATCATCCTACAAACCGTACATGGAATATAATGATTTTAAAATATAACCCAATGTTTTGTAGGGATATATAATCTAGGTCCCTCCCATTAATTTCATATCATGTACATTCATAAATGTTCCATGTTGATCATATAACATAAGAATATCATTCATCACATTTAATACCGTGATTACGTAGTGTGAAATAAATACATGGAAATACCCAATAAATGAATGATAGGTACATCTATGTGAATAATTTTGAGTGGAAATGGGAATGGGTATTCATTATAAAAATGTTTGGCAAGGAAATTCACAAGATTATCTCAGCATCATAATAGGGGTACATAAAGATTCCTAGAAGGGTTAAATGAGAGTGAAAGGGGTCTATAATACCATATATAAATAATAAATATATAAATTTTTTAATGTAAAAAAACATACCCCAACTTGAAAAATGTGAAAACAATGGCCATAAGACAAATAAGGTGCTTGAATAAAGAGTAGAAGGAGATGATCCCTCACCATGAGATGGGAATTCTAAACTCTAGGGAGGAGCTTCTTATAAAGTTTTTGGGCATCATAGAATGACTATATAGAGGTAAGAGTTAAGTAATTTCACAATTAAAATGATTTTATGGAATATGGATTTTCTTTTGGGTGGGTTATGTAGAAAAATAAAGGTTAATTTATTTTTCATTTCCAAACATATGTTTTGGGAAATATATGATAAAGAAATCAAAACAACAAACTTTTTGATAATTTTTCCCATAATTTATACCCATGTGAAGTGGATTTAATTATTCTAAATGTTGAATAACTGATCTCATTAAAATAATTCCCTGTTAGATGTGGATGTGATTCAGGTTTATAATGAATTTACTTTAAAACCATTAAATATAATATAGGTTTTGGAAGATTCATTAATGGTTTATAAAATTGATCAAATAATTTAAAAGAAAAAGAATTTAAAATTGGAAATATATATTTGGTCATTTATAACTTTTATGTAATATATTACATCATTTTTGGGCAATAAGGATGTGATAATAATTATTAAATATTTATAACATATTTTATTTTTACCCAAAAAATCGACTACCTCTAAAAATAATGAATAAGTAACTGTTGGAAAAAATTTTCTGGATAATTTAAAAAATATTATTTATTTCATTATAATATATATATTAATTTTATAATTCACTTTTTTAAATAAAAAATACCCATTTATTAAAAAGTACAGGTTTTTTTGACAATAATAGTTTTTTAACACTTATTAAAATTAATTTTGACATTGAAAAAAATATGTTCATTTAAATTTAAAGGAATTTTTTTAAAATAATATTTTATTGAATTATAATTTATTTCATGAATTATTTAATTCAATAAAAATATCTTTATTGAAACTATATATTTTCTAAAAACTATACATTGTGTTTCATCATATCAAAATATAAATTTTATCAAACTCATTATTTAATAATTTACCAATTAATATTAAGAAGGTATCCATAAAATCAATTTCTAATTAAATGAATACTTACATATTCATAATATTAGAGTCTAGTTTTGTATCCCTTAATTACATCACCAAATTCCCTATGTAAACAATGTGTAATGGTGATATTTTCTTTGGGTGGTTTTGCAAACATGGTTAGTGCCATGATCTCAAAAATCTTGAATGTATACAATAAATGATTAAAATTATTATTTAGTGCTTATATCTTGGATTCACACCCATAAAGGTGAAAACATAGTGACACTATCTCCCTCAAAAGCTCTGATAAATGTAGTTCATAGAGTATAGTTCCACTATTTGAGGTCATCATTTCATTCTTTTGTATAATTGTAATTTTTCATAATCCATTATATATACTACTTATATGATCATTGTTAAATTGATATATTATCAATTGTTTTATAGTTAATATAATTTTAATTCATACTAGATTTTATATTTCAAAATAACTAAATTATTTAGTTTTTTTATAATATCATTTCTTGATAATGGATTTATTTATCCAAAATGTGGGAATTTAATTGTAAAAAATTTCGGTTCTTATATGTCAAGTCTAGAATTATAATAAAGTAGTATCTTTGGAACCCAAAATATATTTTTACACTATTTTTGAAAGGGATCAAGATCACTAGAGATAAATGAATTTTTTTCCATTGCATTGAACTCTATTAAGTGAATAAATTTTTTCCATTGATATAATCTCTAACAATTCATGAAAAATATGTCTTGATTAAAAAAATACCCTTTTCAATATACTGAACTTATGGGGGTTGTAATTCACACTATATTTTAGGTTTTGGATATGTATCAACTAAACATAAATCTTCTGGAATTCGGGTTTTCTAGTTATAAATTTAGATAAAAATTTCTATAGAAATTTAATCTGGGATTGAATCTTGATAAATTTATTATAAATATGCGAAGAAAAAGATTCTTCATATTTTTCATTGAATTTACATTATATAGGTTATCAAAATATGGATGACCTTCTCATGGATCAATATAAATTGTTTCTTTCATCTTAAAAATGTTTTTCACAATTTTCTATTTATAAATTTACTAATAAAAAAAATTAGGAACTTTATTTTGCAACGTTAGTTGTTTTATCGTTAATAATAAGAATTGTTTTTCATTTTGGTGCTTCATTTTTTATATTATTTTACTTCATCAATTGTTTCTAATACATATCTTCACAATCATCAACATAACACTTCATCTAATAATATGTTTTTGAACCTTTTTAACAACATCCAAATATAATGATCTTTCGTCATTATTCTCACATTCACAGTAAAAAAAATATTATCATTTATAATATGGATTAAAATCTATATGGGATTCAATAGTAAGTCAACTAATGAATCAAATTTCTTTATTAGCATTTAATACTTTAATTTTTTGATAACCTCACTATATTAAAATGAATTATCAGTATTAGTTACACCACAACTAGCACACTATATATATATATTTTTCAAACCATTCATATCATTTTATTTAGAATAGTTTCTTGATTTTTTTATAGTTTCTATCAATTTAAAGACAATATGGTCGAATATGAACACGTTTTCTACACTGATATAAAATAATTTCACTAAAATATCTCTTATCCAACATATCCTTTGTAACATTTATTTCATTCAAATTATATCTGATTAAATATATATTCTTAAACATCCTTCATTATGAGAGAGAAAGTACACCATTATTAGTTTCTTCTTTACAATCATTTTAGGATTTAATAGAATATCTTTTATAAATATCTCATTTCAATATAAAATATAATGCTAATACATTTTTCTTCATTCATTTTTATAATTTTTTTAAAATTATTTCATACAAAATTTGTGTTTCAATTGTTGACCTATACTTAATATATTAATGATCTTTATATAATCTATGGATTTAGTTTATATTCATAATATTTCATTATGATATCTATAAAATTTTCATCATGAATATCATATGATCATTTTTTCTCACAAATTGATTATAAGAATTTGGAAATTTTCATAAATCATGGATATATTTGAGAAACATATTCACCATGTATAAAATCAAATGTTTCATAATTAGTGCATGATATTTTTTTTAATAACATTTTATGATTTGAATCGAGGATCATCATGTATTTTATTGATTCTTCATGTTGATCTATTTGAGGAGACTTGACGATAATGTTTTCTCTATATATATTATAAGAGTGTTGTAAATTTTAAATTCAATTATAATTAGTTATTTTTCCCTTTATAATCCAGTAAATTTTCTATCAAATTTAATAATTATAAATATGCATTAGAAAATTATAAACAACTGAATTAATTAAAATGCCTTCCCTTCAATCAAACCATCACCCAAAATAATTTCTATCATATATAAGTGGTATTTTTGGATTTATAATTTTTGTTTTTATAAATTATATTCCATCCAAAAAAAATTATATATATACACACCTCAATGTGAAAAAACTAAAAATTGGAAATCTGACAATGTAATAGAAAATATAATGATTGTTTTATATGTAGAATATAGATTTAATACCAAACATTAGATCTAATCTGTATGAAAGATAAACTATAAGAGTGGGTGAATTAATGTATATATATAGCTTACAATTTTTCATCCTAAGTAAAAGATATATATTAGTTCGATAAAGAACTGATAAACCCACAATACAATCAAAGTAAAGTCAAAGTAACAAAATTTATCTATTAGTATTTCATAATTACCGATTAACATAATGCATAGAGAGAAAATCTAAAAATAGTTATTATGACAACCAAATGATGATAAAATTTTAATCATAGTGAAAATGAAAACAAACTACTGATTACAGATTTGATAATCAAATACAGGATAATTTATTATGAAACCTATTCATTTAACCGAAATAGAATGGGGAAACATAAACATGTTTCCAGGTATCCTCAAATGTAAACCCATTTTATGGTTTCTACTTCTTATGGCCTAAATCTTAGCTCAATCATCATTACATTAAAATAACTAAATCATAATAATCATAATATCATACATCAACCACCTGAATCTTGGTTCACTTACTACTTTGACAACTACATATGTACTTCAACAATAACAGCTGGTATCTCAATATTCCCAATATAGTGACTAGTATCTCTGTTTTGAGTTCCAATACTCAGTATGGCCTTGAAAAACCCTCTAGTGAAGCAACAATTACAAAAAAGTATATATTTTTTAATGGGAAACCTCACTATGTTAGAACTTAATTATTGTTTCCAAATATAATAATATTTAACAATCTAATGTATTTTATACAACATGATATTAGAAATAATTATAATAATCAACAACATTAATAATGCTTGTAAAAACTTGTTTTCACTTATATTAACATGTTCTTATGAAATTATTGGAGTGGGTATATTTATAGACATCAGCATTAAAAAATTCTATAGTCAAATTCCACATAAATAAAAGATAGTTGTTACTACATCAACATTAACTTGTTTATCTACCAATGAACACAACATGTGGGTCCAACTACTGATTATTTGACTCAAAAAAATGTGGTTCTTTGTAAAACTTGTAAAGGTTATATTGATCTAATTATTAAAATTACTAGTTTTTATTAAACTAATAAAATATTAGTATTACATAATTCCACAAAACATATTATTTCAAAAAATGAGTATAATATTAATATTTAAATAAACCTCAATTTATTAGAAATTAATTTATTTGTTTTATATACCAAAATCATCAATGATAAAAAAAATAAAGTCCAGTTAAATAGAATAATAAACTAAGTATTTAGTGATTTTCATGACAATTAGATTAATGTGAGTCTGTGACTCAACACACTGTACATAATCCACATTGTTTTTCTTCATTTGGTTTATTTGCTTTTTGGGATAAACCCTAGGGAGCATAGAAAGATGGGGATACCAAATATTTAGTGGAATTGATGTTATATCATTCCAATAATACTATATCTCAATGGTGTTGATGATAAAATTATATGGTTATGACAACATAATAAAGGGATGATGAACCCCCAACTCAAGAGGGAATTATTATTTACAATGCACCATTATTATATTAATTTTTTAAAAATTAATTAATTGGGATCCAATGAAATTACTGAATACTTTTTCATAATAATTCTTTTGATGATATCAAATACATAGTCTATAAATTATTGAAACAATCACAATTAACATCAATAATTTGACCTGAAGAATATGTTTTCATATATTTATTATAAATATTTTTTATCATAATATTGGATTATATATTTTAGAGGAAATTTTTCTTCATTATTTTTAATAAATTTCTAGAATTATTTTCTCTCTAAATATTTTTCAATGTGAAATTTAAATTCTCATCATTTTATTATAATTTCCCCATATAATATTTTCATTGATCCCTAAAACTCACTCCTGACCAATTTTCTATACACTTCAATGTGCAGTAACGTAAAACAATACAAGGTGGTTGGGATATCCACTAGAAAATTTTCATCCATTAGATTTTTATATATTGAAATTTATTTTTCTTTATTGGATTGAAAATGGAGTACCATAATATTTGGTAAACTTTTCTTGGGAAATAAGGGTCACTTTGGATAGCTTTAAGAGGGGAAATACTGATAATGATATAGTGCTATGATTGCAGCAACATCTATTCTAGAAGTGAAGCATGATAGAGGATATGTAATTTAATGACTTTATGTGGAAGGATAATGTAATAGTAGTATCCAACCATGTTATTTTTCAATTATATATGAGTATTTTTGGGTGGAATCTCGAGTGGAGATTTAGTGTGGCGGCCATAATGGCTTTTGAGAAATGGGATGAAATGACCATTTTGGATATCACAACATTAAAAGTATATAAGGTGAGGTGTAACCGTCTAAAATTTGACCTTCCTGATCCATCCATGATCATATGAAACTCAAAAAAAAATGTTTCATGAAGAGGAATATGTGGTCTAATCATTGGGGATTGAGGCCACTCTGGTTATGAGAGTAACATGACAAGTTTAGGTAATCCTAGAAATTCCTGGGATGTAGTGGAAAAAGTATTTGGAATCAAAGAGAATGTCAAGAACCGCATACCCATAGAGGAATGACCCCAAACCCCTAGTGTTCTGCATGAAACTCTTGTGGCACACCATAAGGAATGTCCATAACCATGTGTTTTTTTGGTATAATATTATCTATGTGTTTATTTAGATAAATGGATAGACTATCCTAAGTATTTTTACACATAAGTATCAAGGGATTAGTCCATTTTGAAATCCCAATACCCTTTTAAAGGTGAGATTTAATGATAGAAAAGTTAACTCTAAATGTTCAATGACAGGGGTTAGTAATAATTGTAAGAGTGTTCATATTGTTGGATATATTTATTAGTTGTGTGGTTCTGTGAGGATGTAGGTTCCTCAAACCATACTAAGATATAGTTGGTAATCCACATACAAACATACGGAACAGGATCCTCTACCTATGGATTATATGGAGTCTATATCATCCCACAATGATGTGGTGAGGGATCATTTATCTATGAAATTAATATCTCTTTATAAAAAAGATCTCAGAAGGGGTGAGAGATCCTCTACATGAATATGTATCCTTCTACCAATAGTGTAAAGACATCCTCCACTATATTACTTATTAGGTATGTTGGTTTATTGGAATTTGTATCTTAGATACTTGATTGGTTTTATAGTATCGATGGACCAGAGGTAGTGATGTTCCCTCAACTAATGAGGATGCATTTGCGATGACAATACCCCTTTCAAATATTCATGTTGTGTTTTTCTAGTTGTAATGGATAAGAAATGTAGATTTCCATGGATACTTTTACTCATTATAACCCCATGGGTTTGAATGGAGATGTGTTATATTATATATTGTTCAATTCATGATTTGTATACTTCTCAGTGTTATGAGATTCCTTATTTTTCTATGTGTTATGGATTTTGGGGAATGGATCTAATATCATTAGGACAATCCTTTTATACATGAGAATTATATTTATAGATAATATATATATTATCTCATATTTTTGTTCCACATGTATACCCTTTGTACCATTAACATAGAGAAAATTTTTTACCCTATATTTTCTTAATAGTATTTTGTGAATCATACTAGGTATGTTTATACTCACTCATACATGATCTTTGTGTCTACACCTGTAATGTAGGTACAGATGAAACATAGTTCAAATATTGTCTTGGTGGAAGTGGAGTTAGTGTGGCTTGTCCAAATTTGATAATTGATGATTCATGGTGATCCCTAGTGGATCATAGTGGTCTGTTATGGGCATATATACCAGTACATATAGATATCATTCCCTGAATTCAAATTGTTGGTAAATTTTTAGAGTCATTTTTTAGATTGAAAGACTTGTAAGATGAATAATTCCATTATATTTGTATTTTGGGGTTTTATTTGTACACAATGTATTATATATGATATATATTCATTGAATTTCACTTAAATTGATTAAAAAAATATCCCACAGGTGTCAGTAGTTATCTTGTGCATTGGAGATGTGTTTTTTATAGGTTGATATATGGTACGTACTCCTATATTAAGTGATATGCATAACCAATTCCAATCACAAGTCCCTGGGATATTGGTGGCAAGCACTAGGTGTCACTCTTAGCTTACTGCTAGCCTATGTAAGGCATATATGGGTCGATTTCTATCATAGTGATATCTGAGTGGATTATATGTAAATATATATTTTAGATTTATAATTCATATATGGGCTAGTTTGGGAACACTTGGAAAAAAATTTAGGGGGTAATGAGTTCATTTTTCAAATAAGGGAGACGAAAAAGTTATGTTGGATGATGTATCACTGGTACTTTTATAACCAATTAGTCAATACATTTCTCTAATACATCATTGTGGGGTATTAGTGAGTTGGTAAAAACATTTTAGAAAAGAGGCTTATTATTTTTGATATCCTTCCTATGATAACACATCATGGTATACTCCAATCCTTGTATGATCATTCTATAAAATGAAAAATGTTACCCACTGATATCAATATTGTATATTGAGGTTGGTTCATGATTATATTTCACCTATATTTAGGCATTTCATAGATTCATGGTTTGTGATGTGGAATTGTTTTCTAGGAATCATTTGACAAATATTCTTTCCCCCTAATATGAGGTGATTTCACTCCATTATTAAAATGAATTGATTTTTTCTTCTATATTAGATGGTAGTTTTTGTCATGTTGGTCAATACAAACTATATATAAGGTATTTTGTATGCGTTATCACAATAGAGGCCTCTATAGTTAATGAGTCTAACCTAAAACAAGAGTTGTGTAAGATTTCCTAGATTCTAAGAGTGTCATTTCCATTTTGTTTGGACTCTTACTAACCATATGAAGACTCTTTCACTGGGTCCCATATATTCCTTAGTAATAAATTACTGGATTACATTAATCACAAAATAAATATGGGATCACTCTTCCTTAGTTATAGTTTTAACCCTTGTTCAAGTTAAATTTTAATCAAAGGTTTTTGAACCCTCTGAATGGTGGGTCAAATATGTCAGCTTACACTGTGAGTCCCACATAACTCACATGGTGATCCATTGATATGATTTTTAGAAGAATTATTTATACACATTGGATAGGTGTAGACTCTAAATGAGGATTTGTATAGTGATTATGGTGTTTTCACATAACACCACCTATGACAGAGACCGTCTAAAAATAATTCCAATATTGAGCATTCATTGTAAGGATATACCCTGAATATGTGATTCGATTATTTAGTATAATTAATATAGAATGAGTGTTTCTATGGTTGTATCTCCACATTAATAATGGAATTGATATCATATGTTTTCTTATATGAGGGAGTGACCAAGAAAGAAGTGGTTTCAATTGGAAATGATGAATTTGAATAGTGGATATTAATGGATGATTCTTTGATCCTCTCATATCAATCAACATACTTGGTTTGGCCTTGCCAGGATCATAGTGTTGAGAGTAAAAGTTGTGGGAATATTTAATTGATGGATGTAAATGGTTGGGTATAAAAGGATACAGTTTGAAGTATGATTCATGTCATATTTTAAAGGATCCACATAAAGGATAGTGTAGGTGTCAGTTATCCTTCATACATCAAATGCTCTAGATTTTTATTTTTATATGGAACATCTCACTATAACCTTGTCACTATAAAGATTATCCGGAAAAGGCCATAATTTATTCACCTATTCTAGTAATGTTGTATTACCCTTTATAGAGAAATAGTTCCTTCTAAATCATCATATATGGTAAAGAAAATATTAAATGGTACCTACCACACTATGGGGTTTTTTAATTATTTTTATCATGAGGTTTCAGTGATTAAATAAATGATAAGGATACCACATTAAGAATTAGGTTGGATCCCCATGGTTATTGGAAGATAATATATCCCTCTAGAAAATTTAATTTGGTTATCCATCATAAGATAATCGTACCATTATTTACTAAGTGTGTGTATGGTAAATCCACTTGTTTGAAATTTTGAGGAGTGTGTAAATTATTTTAAAGGGTGACTCATGGTTGAACTTTTATGATTGGTTGGTATGTTAACAATATTTTATTTTGGATATATAATTCATGTGTTTTAGTTTTAGATGATAATACCCTTGTCATGTTTATGGATAAGGTTGTTTGCAGCCTCCTCTATATCTGTAACAACGGGATCAAATTAAGAATGTTGTTTTTTTCATAGTCTTATTGTGGGAGTATTAGTTTTTTGGGAAACTATTATATTATTGGATCTTGATTACTTGGGTGGCATTGGTATTAATGAATTTGATGCCATGGAAGGGGACGAAATCATAGTGGTGTAGTAATGGTGATGTGGTTGACCCTTCTTTTGAAGGATTTTGTGTCCTGATGATGTAAGAGGCTAATTATTATATTGATTTTGATGACTGAATGTTGTATAGAGAGATAGAGAGAGAGAATTTTCTCACCTTCAATGAATAGTGGTTTCCCCACTCAATTCGCTTTTATAAAAGATGACAATTTTGGTGATGCCAACCAACTGGGGTTGTGTGAGTGGACATTATTAAGTGACAAACATGAATAGTTCTCCAAAATTTTGGGATCATATCAACCACTGTTCTAGGTGGATAGTGTTCTTCACTTAGTGTTGATATGAAATATTAATTTGTACATGTAGATTGGAGACCATCATATTATAGAATTACCCATAGTTTTGTATGACTAGTGGACATCGGTGAGTCTACCCATCATATGGTAACTCTTTATATATGGTGGTGGGGGAGGTTGACATAGAATGTTTTATATTCGGGGCACTAAATGTAACGACCCAAAATTCTGAATATATCTTGTTTCTTAATTTTGTGTGTTATTTTATTTTTTATACTCAAAAGAACTGTTTCATTTGATAACATGAGAATAATTAAAATGAGACTGTTGGGTTATGACTATTATATGACCATTGTTCAATATGACTGCTGGAAACTAAACATTTCGATATTTGACTCTATATACAAGTGATATTGGTTAATTAATATAGAAAGAAGATTTGATCGCCTCACCCAGTAGTTTTGGACCGATCGAAGCTCATCTAACAAAACTTTGGAAGGAGGTAGCACCACTGGGCTTTGCTCTGGACCAAACCCAAGCCGAACTTCATCGTGTGAAGCTAGAACGCAATCACCTTCACAAGAAGTTCAAACTAATAGAAATTACTACTCGTGCGATGTTGGCCGAGATTCCCTCGGATTCCCTCACATTAGCACACCTTACACTTAGGTCCTATGCTGGTGTGATAAGGGGCTATATAAGGAGACCATAACTGCCTTGAGTAATGCTTTGTTTTAAATAAAAAATTTCATTTCTTCTTATGATGAAGTTTATGAATTTTCAAATGTCTGGATAAATATATTATGCATATTTTTGGTGAATCTTAGAGAAACTATATTTTAAAAAAATGTTTATATAAACTTTAAATAATTAAAAATGTGTAATTATTTTCAAAAAATAGTCTTCTATAATTATGTTCAACACGAAATTTACAGTCTAATAAGATCAACTGAATTTTTTATTAATAGTAAATTATGAATAGTGATTTTATATTTCTTATTAGTAATGTGGCCAAATGTATTAGTAATCTCACTTAAAGAATGTATTAATATAATCTCGGCACCTTGATTAAGTAATGTGATTCAATAAAATGGTTAAATAATAGTTTCATAAATTATTAGTCAAGTATTAGTTTTTTTGGGTGAATAGTGATTTTAATTAAAAATTAAATTACAAATATTTAGAATTTTTTTTATAAAATGGATTTCATTTTTGAACTCAGATCATCGATATTATGTTAAGGTAATTTTTGGGGATTTTTCTAAAAAAATGAATTTTCGGTGATTTGTGTCTTTATTTAAAAATTAAATTAAAAATATTTAGAAAATTATTTTTATAAAATGTAGTTAATTTTTGAAATCAGAGCATCGATATTTGGTTAAGGTGAAATTTTGGGATTTTTCCGAGAAAGTTGAATTTTCGATGAATAGTGAAAATACAATTTTTAATGTTACGGGTGTTTAATGACAAAATTAAATGATGTATTAAGTATGTAATCAAATGGTCGACTTATGAATAGTAATATAAGGTATGAGGTGTCCCAAGTGTCCAATACCATGGGAAAATAACATGGGCAAGCCCATGGTTTTTCGAAAACCACCAATGAGGTGTCCCTTGGCCATTAATGCCTTGTCCCCTCACTTTCCCTATAAATACCAAGCCATCCTCTCATCCATCTGACTCCCAACTCTCCCACAACAAAGATCTGGTCTCATTACCTCCCAAGGAGTCCTCCCAAGGTTCCCCCAATCCCTCAAGGTCCCAACCTTTGAGTTTTAAGAGTTACATTTTAAGGTAAGGGATCCAAACTCTCTTTTTTTCAAATACTCTTTTTTAAGTCATTTCCTTTATGCTCTATGTTATTATGTTGGAGGAAGATCTTTTATATTCCTATTACTACCCTTTTTATGTTCATATTATGAGATATGCCCTCTTACTCTCATCATTTCGTTTTATGAAAGTTTAAGTGGCACCGTTAGGCTGCTGAATTTTCATAAGAGAAATCTTATTTTTGTCTTCCTTTCATTTCTTCATTTCATATGTTATATCTTTCAAATTTCATTAACATGTTCTTAAATCCATTATAATATCTCCCCCTACTATTTTATGGATCATTTATGAGTGGTTTACCCATGTACCCTCTCTTTTCAATGTTTTCTAAAACCCCGTAACATAGCTGTTATGCTGCAGAATTTTCGTCTCAAAATGTATCTCTCTTATTCTAAAATTCATTTATTTTATTAAGTGAATACTCCAAGATCATTATTCTAAATGGGTTTTCACATATATACCAAAATTTTCTATTTTAAATTCTGGGATTTACATACATGAGACACACTTTCCCTTTCCGTGGGTTTAAAGTGACATAAAGATCATGTCATTAAAGCAGTTTTTAAAACATTATGGTTATGAAATGAAACCCTTTTCTTTTATCCTATTTGGGTTGTTTATAAAATTATTGATGATGATATATTTGGCTCACAATATAATAAAGAAATATTAATGATGCGCCCTGATAGCGCTCCAATGCATTGGGTAAAGACTTAATCTCTAGAGATGACCATTTTTAACGATGCCTTGGTAAATTACCTTGGTAATTTTTAATGACACCTTGTGGATGGACCTTGGTGAAACGGAAATGATTATCAATATTAAATGTCGTAGCCACATCATCAAGTTATGAAATACATTATTTTTATTAGGATATGCCTCGTTATCTCTTTCTCATTCCTTAAAGTTCTTTTCCATGACATTGTTGATGTATCTCAAGATCACATGTTAAATGTTTCCCCTTGTTTCCCTTATTGGGCCTTCAGCTCACCCTTTCTTTTGATATATCTCCCCATGTTATGAGATTCAGTAATGAACCTAGTATGAACATAAGGATAATCCTTTCAAGTGTTTAAGAAGAATGTTCTATGTTTTAATGTTTTAAGTTCCTAGTTTCCAAGACACTAAACCTTTAAGATCCACAGTTTTGTAAAATGTAATGAAAGTTTATGCGATAAAAGGCGGGATGCTACAGTTGGTATCAAAGGATGGATTAGTTATTTGTGGAAATTAGGATATTAAAACTTTAGGAAGAACCCTATAGAAATGTTTAAATATAGGAAATATTCCTTGTATTTTGGTGAGTATTGAGTAAGGGGTTGCCAAGAAAATACATCCTTGTCTGGATATGAGCAGGTAGAGGTGGCTCTAGCAGAGATGTACATAGGGGTAAAACTCGAAAACACCGCTTTGAGCTAGACTCAAACGGGAACTGGAACACGAAAATGGGCCTTGCTGCACTCTTGGTTATGACACTCCCAGGGGATATGCTTTGGTAAATTAATAAGCATAGTATGAACCATTATTAAAGGAAAAAAGATAAAATAAAATAAAGATTCACATAAGAATATATGATCATTGATAACCTAGATTGGGACCTAGGGGATCACATGTTAGGGTATACTATTCTTCTACAAGTATATCCATCTATGCTTTATGTTTCCTTTTCATGATTATTGGCTAAGTATTTAAGCCCCCTAATTATACGTTCTTTTCTTAGTTAATGGCGGGAAATGGAAGAGCATGTCCCAACGACCAATGTGATAGGAAATGTGAAGATTGCCATATTAATGTGACAGAGATGATGAAAGATCAAGTTGAACATATTTTGATTATGCCAAACCAGCTATCAAAAATCACAATTTATAATTAGTACCAAGTTTAATGCCCAAATTCATCAAGGAAGAAGAAGAAATAGTCTCAAGGATGTTCATCTAATAAAGTTGATAAGGGAAAAAATACCCAATTTATTTTTTTCAAAAAGTGTGGGAAGATGAACCAAGGAGAATGTTACAAAGGAACCGGGAGATGTTTTAAGTGTGGGATGATAGAGCACAAAGTAGCCAATTTCTTTAAAAAATGGATAATGTGATGAATGGAGACAAGGTTCGATCTAATGTACCTTATACACTTCAATGTCATAAATGTGGAGAAGTTAGACATTATCCAAGGCAATTCTCTCTTGGAATGGATGAGATGCATGATTAGAATCAACAATCATCGAGGACAAGGGAACAATGCAAGTCCTATGCTGAGATGGATCATTATGACTAAAGTACATGTAACTTCTTCATAATAATTTTCTATGCCCTATTGTATTTTAGTTCGTGCTCTATGAGCTTATCTTTTATGTTTTCTAAGATCATCGAGTCACCACCAAAGATGATTTTATATCATTAAGGAAAACATCTACTATTATGTACCACATGTTGATGTAGTGGAGTTGTTCTTCTTAAAAAAGGGGTGATTAGGTGATTAAAAGATGATTATTATTTTGGAAGACGTTCACTATTTTGGGAACCATATTTGATCGAGGTAAATAGATTACTACAATATTTTCTTTGAGGAGTAAAGGTTGACATATATTTTGAATAATCGATGATTTTATGGCAGACATATAGTAATTTAGGTTACATATGTAAATGATTATCCTATCTTGGGGAAAATGTGATTAGGTTAGTTACTTTTTTACAAGATGATAAGAGTGGTTGATGTTGTTTGAAGATGAATGATAAAGTCTATCTTGGAAGAATATGTTATGAGATTATTCTTATAATTGGGTTTCAATATTAGTTTGGTTTATTTTGAGGAATTTTAAGGACAATTATTTATGGAATGGTCTATGATGAATTTTGGGTAGTACCATGGATCTTTTAAGGTTTAAAAGTAGTTTCTATTCCTATAGGATTATTTATTTCTGAAGAGTTGTTTTATCTTACCCTTTCTATTTTTAGGATAAAGTTTAAAGATAGAAGAAATTGATAGTTAATCACTGGTGGATTATATGACTCTCAAGAATATGATTCTTGTGTTTTTATGAGACCAAGTGTTTTTGAATTTTCATCATTTGGAGAAAAGATTAGTTTTGGTAGAAACTTATTAAAGGATGAAACTCTACTTGAAGGTAGGTATATTTCCTTAAGTTTTTGTTCTATGTAGTAAATGAATTCCTCAAAATTATTAAAAGGAACGTAAAACAAAAACGTTGTTTGTTTACGTTTCCTACTAGGTAATCAAAGACTATTTACACACATCATAAGTTTGGATTTTCTCATGGTTAACTTTCTCCTAATCATGTTTTCTATCACTCTACCTCAGAACTTGACCCTTTGTTTTCTCCTCCATGTCCATGCTTTCCTACATGGAATCCTATTGTGGGTTAACATGGGTGACCTTTGTACTTCCCTTTATTTCTTTTGAAGTAATATTTTTATTGAGTCCTTTTCCGATGTGGGGCTTTCAATGATATTTCAAAAACCAATTTTAAAAATTGTGAGGACGCAATTTCTTAAGGGGGGAAGATTGTAACAACCCGAAATTTTGAATAAATCTTGTTTCCTAATTTTGTGTGTTATTTTATTTTTTATACTCAAAAAAACTATTTCATTTGATAACATGAGTATAATTAAAATGAGACTGTTGGGTTTTGATTGTTATATGACCATTGGTCAATATGACCACTGGAAACTAAAAATTTTGATATTTATCTCTAAATACAAGTGATAATGGTTAATTAATATAGAAAGATGATTCGATGGCCTCACCCAGTACTCTTGGACCGATCGAAGCCCATCTAACAGAACATGGGAAGGAGGTAGAACCACTGAGCTTTGCTCTAGACCAAACCCAAGCCGATCTTCATCGTGTGAAGCTAGAATGGAATCGCCTTCGCAAGAAGTTCAAACTGATATAAATTACTACTCGTGTGATGTTGGCCGAGCCTCCCTCAGATTCTCTCACCTTAGAACACCTTATACTTAGGTCCAATGCTGGTGTGATAAAGGGCTATGTAAGGAGACCGTAACTTCCTTGTGTAATCCATTGTTTTAAATAAATTTTTTGATTTCTTCTTATGATGATGTTTATGAATTTTCAAATGTCCAGATAAATATTGTATGCATATTTTTGGTGAATCTTAGAAAAATGATATTTAAAAAAATGTTTATATAAACCATAAATAATTAAAATTGTGTAATGATTTTCAAAAAAATGGTATTCTACAATTATTTTCATTACGAAATTTAGAATCTAATAAGATCAACATAATTTTTGATGAATAGTAAATTATTAATAGTGATTTTATGCTTAGGATTAGTAATGTGACCAAATGGATTAGTAATCTCTCTTAAAGAAAGTATTAATATAATCTAGGCACCTTGATTAAGTAATGTGATTCAATAAAATGGTTAAATAACGGTTTCATAAATTATTAGTCAAGTATTAGTTTTTTCGGGTGAATAGTGTTTTTTAATTAAAAATAAATTTAAAAATTTTTAGAAAGAAATTTTTATAAAATCGATTTCATTTTTGAACTCAGAGCAACGATATTATGTTAATGTAATTTTTAGAGATTTTTTTGAAAATAATGAATTTTCGATGAATAGTGTAATTATTTAAAAATTAAATTAAAAATATTTAGAAAATTATTTATATAAAATGGATTTCATTTTTGAAATCATATCAGCGATATTTGGTTAAGGTGAAATTTAGGGATTTTTCTGAGAAAGATGAATTTTCGATGAATAGTGAAAATACAGTTTTTAAGTTACGGGTGTTTAATGACATCATTAAATGATGTATTAAGTATGTAATCAATATGGTCAACTTATGAATAGTAATATAATGTATTAGGTGTCCCAAGTGTCCAATACCATGGGAAAATACCGTGGGCAAGCCCATGGTTTTGCCAAAACCACCAATGAGGTGTCCTTTGGCCATTAATGTCTTGTCCCCTCACTTTCCCTATAAATACCAAGCCATCCTCTCATTCACTCGACTCCCAACTCTCCCCCAACAAAGCTCTGGTATCATTACCTCCCATGGAGTACTCCCAAGGTTCCCCCAAGCCTCATGGTCCCAACCTTTGAGTTTTAAGTGTTGCGTTTTCAGGTAAGGGATCCAAACTCTTTCTTTCTTTTCAAATAATCTATTTTAAGTCATTTCCTTTATGCTCCATGTTCATATGTTGGAGGATGTTATTTTATATTCCTATTACTGCCCTTTTTATGTTCATATGATGAGATATCCTCTCTTAATCTCATCATTTCGTTTTATGAATGTTTAAGTGGCGTCGTTAGGGTGCCGAAATTTTTGTAACGGATTCTTTCACCTTTCTCATTTTCAAGTTCTATTTTCTTGTCAAGTATTTCAAGTTAAGTTTTATGTTTTGGTATGATATATATATCTATCATACTGATATTTTATTTTCATATGATTAGAGACCCTATTTGATCTCTTAGATTGATTTTTTTGACGTTTAAGTGACGCCGTTAGGCTGCCGAATTTTTAAGTGGTTCTTTAACCCTTCTCGTTTTCAAGATCTATTTCAGTCAATTCTTTCAAGTTCGTTTTTATTATGTTGGGGTATGATATCTATATCTATTATACTGATCTTATATTTTCATATTATTAGATACTCTATTTGATCTTGTCAATTCATTTTTTTGATGTTTAAGTGACACCATTAGGATGCCGTATTTTTAAGGGATTCGTTCACCTTTCTCATTTTTCAAAGTTCTAATTTCATGTAAAGTCGTTAAATTTCCTTTTTATTTTGTTGGGGTATTATCTATATATCTATCATACTGATCATTTATGTTCATATGATGAGAGATCCTATTTGATCTCGTCAATTCATTTTTTTTGAAGTTTAAGTGATGCCTTTAGGCTGTCGAATTTTCATAAGAGAAATCTTATTTTTGTCTTCCTTTCATGTTTTTCATTTAATATGGTATATCTTTCAAATTTCATTATAATGTTCTTAAATACTTTATATTCTGTCCACCTACTGTTTTATGGATCATTTATGGGTGGTTTACCCATGTCCCTTCTCTTTTCAATGTTTTCTAAAACCTCGTGACTTTGCTATTATGATGCAGAATTTACGTCTCAAAATGTATCTCTCTTATTCTAAAATTCATTTATTTTATTAAGTTAATACTGAGAGATCATTATTCTAAATGGGTATTCACACATATAACAAAATTTTATATTTTAAATTATGGGATTTAAATACATGAGACCCACTTTCCCTTTCAGTGGGTTTAAAGTGACATAAAGATCATGTCTTCAAAGCAGTTTTTAAAATGTTATGATTATGAAATGAAACCCATTTCTATTATGCTATATGGGTTGTTTATGAAATTATTGATAATTATATATTTGTCTCACATGATAATAAAGACAAATTAAGGATACACCCTTATAGCACTCTAATGCATTGGTTAAAGACTTAATCTCTAGAGTTGACCCTTTTTAACGACGCCTTGGTGAATAACCTTGGTAATTTTTAATGACACCTTGGGGATGGACCATGGTGAAACAGAAATGATTGTCAATATTAAATGTTGTAGACAAATCTTCAAGTTATGAAATACATTATTTTTATTATGATATGCCTCATGATTTCTTTCTCATGCCTTAAAGTTATTTTCATGACATTGTTGATGTATCTGAAGTTCACGTGTTAAATGTTTCCCCTTGTTTCCCTTACTGGGCCTTCTGCCAACCATTTCTTTTGATATATGTCCCCAGGTTATGAGATGCAGTAATGAACCTTGGATGAACATAAGGATAATCCTTTCAAGTGTTTAAGAAGAATGTTTTATGCTTTTATGATTTAAGTTCCTAGTTTCCAAGACACTAAACCTTAAAGATCGTCAATTTTGTAGAATGTAATGAAAGTTTATGTGATAAAAAGCGGGATGCTATACTCAATCAAGTTTTATCTTCGTTCAGGTGGAAAATAGAGATGGTACATCTAAATATCCAAGGCCATCACATTTATATTATACCTGATTGGGCCACCCACTGTGTAGCTGTATAATGTTACCAATTTGATAATGATTTTCTTGTTCCCTGATGTGTTCATTAGTTTCTTTTATAAGCAATTGAAAAAAGAATGACCCTGAAATCATTAAAAATTAATATAAACTTTTTGGAAAAATTTAATATAGGTTGAGGATATCTACTATACATTTTCATGATACTTGTAAAGAAGTCCTATTTAGATTTTATTCCACAAGTTATTGACATTATTTCCTATGAATTTTTCTAGGAGATAAAAATAAACTAGCAAGGGTCTAGAGGAGAAATTTACCTTTCATATCTTCTAGTTTCAATGAAAACAATTGAATCCCTCAATGTTATAGTTCATCATAGATATTATTTTATCATAAAATAATCATCTAGAATTATTTTTAATGGTAATTAAAAAATCACTCCCTCAAAATATTTCCTTGTTGGAGTGCCATTTTGAGGTAGATATCTATGATTTTTTTTCTATTAAATCCTAGGGGATAAAAAGTGATTTGGTTGAATGAATTTTCATGTGGTTGTTTCATGATGTTTCTTTTTTATTAGATTTAGTTGTTTCTTTCTCGGGGAAAGATGATTCTAATATAGGGTGGATTAACAAACACAATATTTACAAAGTTAATTCATTGGTCGGTTTTTTTTTTGTGTTTTAGACTCTCAAGACCTCTCTAGGGTATAAAATGGTAAATTTACCATATGAAAATTAAAATATTTTTTTGATGGATTCGTTGATTCGAGGGGTTTTTTTACCCTTGGGGTAAGACATCATTTAATAATGGGTGTGGCAGGGGATTGTTAAAAAAGTATTAATTATTAAATATTTTTTTTATCTTACACATGTTTACATAAAAATTATTCTTCTCCAAAATTTTGTATCAAATGATAAATTTGAGGTTTTATCTATGTACGGGAAGCGGTTTTTAACAAAGGTGGTTATAATTTATATTCTAATAGATTTTATGATTTTAGTACATTAGAGTTTGAATAAATAAATTCATTATATTTAATTGATTTAAATAATTAATCATTTTAATTAAAATGAATCCCTATAACCAATTTATTTAATATCTATTATATTTCTAATAAAGTGTTATACATTTATTTTTTACAAGAAACATTGGGAGAGGTATACATTAGGGAGATTAAATCTTCAGTAGAAGTGATTCCAAATTGGATAAATGTGACTAAATCTATAATTATGTTGATTATCAGTTCATTTGGTTGTGAAAACACATTAAAATAATGTTCAATTGTCATCATGGTTGTGTTATGTCATATTCATTACTTTATCCTTTAGGAAAAGTTATAAAATTGATGAATTTGGACACATCGTGATTCATGAATATGTTTTTTAATTATTCACATTAGGGGGGGGGGAATAAATATTTTTTTTTAACATACTAACCTTTTCAATGGCATGTCCCATTTAATTTATTCATTAAATTACTTAAAAATACCCTTATTTTGATGCATAATTTCCAAATATAGGTATCTATTATGTGTGAGGCTTGTTAGAATCCAGGAACCTGGAATATGGGGGGGGGGAAACTAGGCCACATGATAAGAAGAAACAATGCACCCATCCCTCACATATTCCTAAACCATTCCATATGAGACAGTGAGGAATTAAAGGCCATATGATTAGTTTGAAACTGTGTGGTACTAAGTGAATGGGCATGCAACTGTTTTCATAACTAAGGTAGCAATCTACCACATATTCAATGAATGGTTAGTAATATGGTGTGTCTTACCATGTGATATTCCCTAGTAAAGAAAAATATACCGCACAGTTGGCACACAATTTTTCCAACCGTGCGTCCAAACCATGCGGAACTAGCTGTGTCATAAAATTTTAATTTAAATTTTTAGGTGTTTATTTTAAAACAACATTTTCAATTCCTTTTCCCCCCACTCAAGATTTTCTCCCCTACAAAATTCATGAAGGCCCCTCTCCACCCTCCTTTGGTTTTTTGGTTTTCTCCATCAAAACTTCTCTGATATCTTAGCTGTCAAAATCTATAGACTCTTATTATTAAGCTCTCACATAGTCACACATTTATTTATTGGTATCTTCAACCATATATCATCTATTTCCATGTGAAAAAATTATCCTTATTTTGGGATTTTCCAAAAATCTATAGATTTCTTCTATCATAGGCCGAATCAAGATTTTTTTATAGGATGTGCATTGTACCACAGTGTTTCAGTAGGTTGTCTACTGTATTACTCCTTTAATTTTTTTTATTATGGTGTTGTTATGTTGTGTCACCCCATTATAACCTTCCGGTGTTGCTTGTTATTAAAATTTAAAATGATTGGCTTGTTCTACTGTGTTTGTAGGGACTATCGCTTATAGAAAAACCCGTCCTTGGGAATCCTCTATTCATTTGGAAACCCCTTTGGTTGTGTCCAGCTAGAATGTGAAATTTTTCACTTAGTTTAATAAGTAGAAAATTTCCCTTGGTGTGTGTGGATCCTTGATAATTATATGATTAGATTAATAATCTTAGAATGAGAAATATACCTTCAATAAGGTCACTCTTAACATTTCCAAATCTTGATTATAGTTTTTTGTCCTTTGTGTAGTCCCTTATACCTTTGACGCATTTGATGTATCTTTCAATACAATATTCCTTGAATGCCAAAATGATATTTTCGAGTCACATTAGTACCTTTCTTTAAAAAAATATCTATTCCTTATATTAAAAGTTTATAATTAATAAAATAGGCATTGGTTGGTGGTATTATACTCAAATTACCATGTTTATTTCTAATGATTCATAATAATGACATATGTTAAATTATTATGCATAATACCATGTTAAATTTCACACCTTATATCATTCCAAATGCATGTGACTTATTTAGTTATTTTTCTTGAGAATTTTATTGTTATAATGGAATGTGATATGTGACCAAGCATGATATCTTGAGATATTGAAATGTCATTGATGACATATTGGAAAGAGGCATGTTGATTCAATATTACATTCATATTGGCCTCTAGTTATTAAATTGATTATTTCTTCTTGACTTGTTATTAACATGAACCATATTAAATTCATGTTAAACATATTGGATTATAATATTTAAATTGCATTTGTTGACATGAACATATTTAATGCTAATTCCAGGTAGCTTATGCCTCTTACCTTTCTTAATCTTTTTAAATTTTCATTTCCATGCAATATAAAATATGACATTGTTTTTTGGAATGAATTTCATAGCTTGGATAATGGAAGCATGTTGTATTATGATGATTATTGTTAGTTTAAAATTATAAATGCTTTTATTTTTTATGTATGTCATGTTCGATATGGTTCATGACACGGGAAGGGAGAGAACACAGGTTCCATATTAAGGAACCATGTATGGAATTCTTGTGATCAATGGGTAATGACCTAATTCGATGAAGGAAATGCATTATCTTTCCCAGAAAGGGCTTCCTAGGAAATTTATTATAGTATTGAGTGATTCTGGTTCATAACAGGTGCAATCATGTGAGGTCCTTTTAAAAAGATGGTTTCACTATGCCATGGGTGATACTCGCCCCCTGTAAGATACCTAGGACCGACTCAGTGGTTTCTATAGCTCATATTTTTAGATGGGACTCCATCAAGGTCTCCTTGGATGGTATTGGTTGTATTGGATTGTATCATATTTTCCTGTTGCAACACTTGGGATTCTCTTAGATCACCTTTGATAGGGACATGAATTCACCTCATGTTGTAATGGAATGTTTGGATGTCAATGTCTATTTAATTTTGGAATCATATGACATGTAGCATTTATGATTATAAGGTCATGCTTATTCAATTGTGACACTACTATTTTATTTTCCATCATACCTTAGTGATGACATCAGATTGAGACACCAAGAAAGAGAACAATCATGTGGGTGTGATTCATTAGTTGATTCACTACAATAGAAACATATTATATATTTTTTGATGTGCACATGATCCATATTTATAATTCCATTATAGTATGAATAAGGTGATAATGGAAGGTGTCCACATAGGAACCCAGACCAAGTTTCAATTGTTGTTTATTTACTACCTTGTCATTAATTATATTTGGCACATTATTTCTTGTTTATATCCTGAAAATGGGAAGGTCTGGACACTGGGGTAGCTGAAATAAAAATATTTGTTATCTCACTCCCTACTCAAGCTTTATTTGGTACCTAAGTAGACCTTATGACCGTAGGTATGGATAGAGAGAATCATGATTTATCAACTTTTTAATTATCTTACTGCATAAAATGGAGTGAAGGGAAGAGGACACAACCTATTCTCAAGATGTTATTGTAGCAGTTTTCCATTTTTTGTAATTTTCATAGCATGTTATTTATACTTGTACCCCAATTTTCATACACATATATTTTCTTATAGACTTATGAAATCATCTTAATCCTTTTTATATCATGAATTATTATTAATCTTCTGTGGTTATCTATTTACTTTTGTTGGGTTGTTTATTGATTAAACTGTTGTCTGATTATTATTATGCATTCACTATTTATTATTATTCTTTACCATTGTGAACAGCCATATATATGAGTGAATAGTCTCCTTGCAGACATATCCTTTGTCTACTATACTATTCAGCAGCCTCTAGGATCTGGGATGATGTTCTTGAGTTAATGTGGCCAACTAGTCTCGGGGTATTGTGGAGTGGAAAAAAAACTGGGAAACAAAAAAGTGGTATTAGATGTTTTATTTTTCATCATATTAATATTTGGGATTAGCTATGAGACTAGGATATAGTAATTTTGGTCTGACATTGTTCTTGAAACTATCTAACCCAAGTCTATGGGAACCCAAAATTTATTGGGATGGAAATTGTAGTTATTTTGTGTGCCATTGATGGTTGATACAACTTCACCATTGGGTGATGAACATGATTTGTGATGTTATTGATATTGGTATGATTGAAATAATGATTTTCAATACTTTGGCCTGATTAAGTTAGTGTGTTTCATTACATGAATCATACTAGGAACTATATGAATTGAAATGACACGAATTATTCCAAGCCATATTAAATTTTGGCCTACAGATTTGTGTTTTCATGCAATTTATATTGTTCATTGTTATTATATCGGGAAGTGAATATTTTGTTATAAGAATAGAGGTGTGAATGTATTTCTTTTAGATATATGTTTTTGTTTGGGTTAAGTGGATTCCACATTCAATTCATGAAGTTATAATACCTCATAGGTTTTTTTGGTGATCCACTTATATTCATCCAATGAAAAAGGGTAATTAAATCCTCAAACAATATAATAAAAACCACATATTAAAATGAAACAGACACCTTGTATGGTAATTTGTGACTTTGACCTTACCTTTGAATGTTCAATACTCTGAATTCCTTGTGATCCTTTTATGTTACTTCATTATTTTCTAGACCAAACTCATGGAGTAGAAAATGAGTTGTGTTATGCTGAGAGGCAAACAATTCTAACAACCTTATATCGCTTTCCTTATATGTTGTTCCTTGTTATGGGATGATTTGTAGTTGCCCTTATTTACATGATTTCATTAATTACTAATGTTTTCTATAATAAATATCATATCTATGGTGTGTTCTTGTAAATTGTTGAGCCATTCCACCGTGACATCCTCACGCTACACGCCAATACAGTAGTGATGAGCACACATCAGAGATGGTGGTATGTGATCCACCTATTGCACATCCTATAGTTCCTACTTTTGTAAATCCTATTGATCATTAATTGGAAATCAATACTCATTTTAGGGATAATTTTTTAGGTTTAAGAAGTCTGTTTAGGGTTTTCCTCATCCTGCCCCGACTATGGAAGAGCATCGATGGGACTTCCAGTAGCATCCTCCTCCCACATTCACAAGCAATAGTGCTCCTTATATTTATGATTCATGGATAGAATATATGATTTCCATCTTCTACCATCTTGAGAATCCCCCATAGTGTAGATTCTTGATTGATGCCCACATTCTTTTTGAATCTGCAAAGAGTTGGTGGGATGTCGTGTCTCAGTCATATCATTACTGAGACATGATCTGGGAAGACTTTCATAATATTTTCTTTGATCACTTCTTTTTTTTATACTTTAATATAAGATTATTACAGGGAGTTCTTGAATCATCATTAGGGCTTCATGATAGTTCTAGAGTATTCTACTCATTTCACAATGCTTCAACATTTTGCTCCATCTCTGATGGTTGATTGTAACACCCCGAGATTTTATGAGAAATATTGTTTTTAATTTCATTGATGTCTTGTGTTGTACGCTACACCAAGATTAGCTTGTGATATACGCATCACTATATTATCTTTTAGTATAAGAAAACACTATTCTTGGCTTCTGTTGCATGCAAGAGAGACCTTCCTTAATTGCCTGTGTTACGCAATACCGTGTTTCACTAAACAATTATATATTGTTATAATATTTTTAAGAACTAGCCGTTATGAATAGTATTAACCACATTTTGAACTTTATAACATTATCATTCATCTTACACATTATCTAGAACATGGTATGAGAACAAAATAACTTTTGGGAAAAATAAGTATTTAAAAAAAATGCAGTTTTTCTTCCTTTTGATGGTGCACCCATTTTAAATATAAATTTTGACAAGTTTATATGTTAAATTTTAGAAAATAAACTTCTTATTTTGAATAATGATCTAAAAATTTACATTGAAAAAGTTTTCATATTTTTCTGACAACGTTCTAATTTTGATGAATAGTAAAAACACGCTAAATTTTAATTAAAACAAATTTTTTTCATCGAGATAATTTATATGGATATATTATAATAGTAAATTGTTTTAAAGTATAAATATAATACATTTTTACCATTAAATATAATGTATTTCATTAGCAATAATAGTACATTGAATTCATGGATAAACTCAATTTAATCTTTTGTAATGTTTTAAACAAAAACCTATCTTTACGACAACTGCATTAATTTTAAATTATTTACTACATCATAAATGTTGTGAATTTGGAAAAATGGATTCCATATTTTGAGTGAGTAGGTCAAAATTATGTTAATAGGATACTTTTTATTTTTGGGCATTATGAATAGTAACTATGGTAAATTTTATTTACCATAGTTAAAGGTAAATTAGGTAATTAAGCGTAAAAATAAGATTATAAAATTACACTAACACCTGCCAAAATTCTATTGGATGAATAAAAGTCGACCCATATCTCTTAACAGTCATAATAGATTAATTTTATGTATTTTTGACCATAAAAATGATGTAATTATTATTAAATCCAAAGAAAGTGACAACATGTCACTCTCTTATATCTTATAAGTGTAATAATTTTAATTTAGTGATAAAATTCATAATATTTAAAACATAAATAGTCAGCATAATGATAATAAAAAAATATACATCATGTGAATTTATTTATATTTTTTATGAATTATCATTAATGATGACACTATAGTGATGCAGAAATTGTTTATTTAGTGAAAACCCAATTATACAGTTTTTATTAAACTAATAGTGACCATAAAAGGCACAAACACATGACTAAAACTTATTGGTCATGTACATGTGAACCATAAGAATACACTGGTCTAATATTTGACCATTTGGAGCCTTATAGAAGCGATTATGACACTTATATTATATTATTTTAAATGATGTCAATGTTATCACCTTCATAATTTAATAAATATAACAATTTAAATGTTGTCATTATAAGATGATAAATTCGAGTAAAAGTATTCATATGGAAGAAAATAAATTTATCTGCATAATATTATTTTATTTTTAATTTTTATGAAACAAATATGTATATTATATAATTATACAAAAATGTTATAGTAATTATTTTATTAAGGAAATATCAAATAAATGGATTTAAAAATATTAAAATAAATGTTATATGAAAAATTAATGTCCTCCATGAATATTTTAGATGAATATGACATGTCAGGAATCTATTAAATATTTTTTTTTGAATATATCTTCTGTGTTTATTTAATTTAAATTCAAATAATTTAATAGTGTCAAAATTGACATTATTGATATTTTATAAAAATAACATATTATTAAATTATTTAAAAATTACAAAAATATTTAAAAAATAAAAATTGAAAATTATATGGTCTACCAGTTTATAAAGTTTCAAATTATAGAAAATTTACAACATATAAGTATGTATTTATAACACTTTAAAATTTAGAATATTATTATCACAAATAAAATTAAATATATTAATTAAGGAGAAATCCAAATGATAAGGTTGAAATAGACATAAAACATGTCTAAATTTTATTGGTTGATGATATTAGAACCCTATCTCATCTAATCAACTAATTGAGTCATTTTTGGAGGTTTCTAAGTGTGGTTTGATTTTATTATAAATTAAAATGTTTTAGGTTTTCAAAGGTTCCCCTCTCCTCCTCTAAAAAAGTGCACCTCCTCCCTTTCCTTTTCACAACATTTTTAGCCTTCAATCTCATCCAAACCCTACCCATTTCACTTATACACTTCCCTAGAAACCTAAAAGTGGTCCTGGTCTTTTTCAAATACCATCTTTAGTGCCCTAAGAGGAGGTTAAGAGGAGGCGCGTCGAAGAAGAGATAATATCCTGTACCGATTTTTTAAAATTATTTCTTCTCCTACTTCCTCCATATGAGTTGTTTCATTATTAAGTAAAAACTCCAGTATCAATTGTATACTAATAAGTTATTATGAATATGAAACAAACATATTCTATCTTTTATCCATCATATGAAAAAATGAAATCACCACATGTGCGTACGTACGACTTATCGTCTCCACGCCATGGTGTAATCTTTTATTTCATCCCTAACATACTTGGATGTGTATAATGATGGAAGAAATAACTACATATGATTGTTGTAAAGTGATATTAAATTTGAAATATTATACACCATACACTTCAATACAATTCTACAATCCTGGGAATGATATCATCACTTATCTGTACGTATGACATACCGTCTCTATGATGTGATGCGACTCATTCTACATGATCTCCATTGAATAATGATTAAATAAATGAATTAAATGAATAAATATGATATATATTACACTAATACCATTCTGTAAATGATGTATCTATAACCTTAAAATAGTAATAACAATTTATTCAACAAAACACGCATAAGAATATAAAGCAATGATCACCCGAATTATAAGTAACAATGAAATATTTCTAATAAGAAGATAAGAATATGACCATATATGATATCAGAACAATGAATATGATTCTGTAATAATTCAATGACATTATTTGAATCATTATACAGTATTTTTGGATACATACAAAGCATATCAGACCAAAGTTAAGGGATAATTATTCTAATCTCATTCTTATCTGAGATTGTTTATTTGTAATTATTTACTGGGGTTATGTTTATCATCCATGCCCATGTTTTCTAAAAATTCTTTCATAAATTATTTATTATTATTCCATGTATGTTTAAAGTCATGTTTACCCTTTTTTACATTTACTACAAGGTATATATGTAATCATTATTTTGTTTACCATACGTGGTACCTTTTGACTTTTTGGATAAAAGTACAAGGAGACTGCTTTTTTATCTTTTACGGCATGAATATATTTTTACCATTTTAATTACCCCTTTTCTTCATGAAGCATACTCTACAAGATTTATTGATTGTTTTCAATAAAATCTTTTTATTTTAAAATTTTGTGGCATTTTTTGAAAAGAAAATGATTTTGGTGAAGAAAGGATATTTTCCCCAAGAATTCATTCCAAGTGTTTTATCAAAAATATTTTCCATTCATGATAACAATATTTAGCATGTTTTTAATTCAAATATTATTTCTCGATTATTTAAATGGTTTTATTTTTATTATGATGAAATGATATCCATTTTTTATATGGAATATGTCACGATGGGATGATGTTTATGAAACCCATTTTATTCTTTGGTTTATGGTAAATGATTTATGATTGTGTTTTGGAACACGTACGAATGATTTCAATATGAGATGGATGGGAACTATATCTCCCTCCAATTCAGTGGGTAAATAATTTTATCTCCTGATATAGACATGGGTAGAATGAAAAGTAAATCCGGTTCAGTAATAGAGGCATGGACTGGCATGTTATCCCAGTTCAGTAATGGACTTTGTCCACTATGATGGTCTTGGCAGTAATGCCTTGGATATTTTGGAAATGATATCATGTTATTAATGGTTTTCCAAAATTACATGATTTATTACCATGATATTTTATCATTATTAATGTTCCTTTATGATTTATTGCTTTTTTACTGCCATGTTTTATGTCATTGCTCAAGATTTTGATGTTTAGATTTTATGCTCATGTTTTTGCTGTAAAATTTTTATGGATTGTTTTATGTTCTCAATGTTTACCCTTAATAAGTATTTGAGCTCAACCTTTTGATGTTATCTTTTCACAAGGATATAAATAAAGGTTTTTGGGGAAAAAGGGGGAGTAATGTTATGGGAGATGTTGAAAAAAATTCAACATGATTAGAAGATTTTGTTCCAAGTTTCCAAAGACACTAAACTAATATGGTCTTTGGGTGTCTGTTTTATTCATGTTTTACTTTTTCCACAAAAGTATTGTAATTTCCATGTACATAAATATTTGGGTCATTATAGTTGGTATTAGAGTGAAGCATTAGTCAATCATTGGATACTATGATGTGAAAAATGTAGTGAGATTTCTTGATAAATTTCTAAGGTGTGTCTAAAGATGTCCCTAAGGATTAGTATACGTATAGGTTATAGTCCTAGAAGTATGGTAACGATCATAGAATTAAAATTAAGATGTTATATATTTAAGGTACTCCCCCTTTATTATGTTGTTTTCCTAGCATGATTTTTTTCCAGTCACACTATTCTTTTTGGGTTTTAGACGATGGCTGGAACCCGAAGGAACCATGTTGATAAATGTAATGGAAAATGAAATGATTTTCCTCCTCAACAAACCAATGATATGGGAGATGGAGTTCAAAATATTATTGCTATGATATGAATCATTCTAGGCTTCCAAATGAGTGGTGAAGGTAACAATATTCTATTGAGTCCTTCATGAGGCAATGCCCACCTTCTTTCAGTGGGTCTTCTGACCCACTTATTGCTGAACAATGGATCAGTACCATTGAAAAGATATTTTCCATACTACACTATTTAGAACATGAAAATGTCATTTTGGTATTTTACCATTTAGAAGGTGAAGAACACCATTTGTGGTCTCTAATTAAGAATACAAGGCCCCAAGATGAAATTGAATCCATGGAATTGGGCGAGTTTAAGAACTTGTTTTTTAGCAAGTACTTCCCTCATATTCTTGGAACAAAGATGGAAAAAGAGTTCCTTGAGATTAAGAAAAAGGATGAAGTATATGTTTTTATATACGAGGATAATTTTACAATGCTTTCAAGGTATGCATCAGGATTTATAATCCCACCTGAATGTAAAGTTGATCGATTCTTGTGTGGCTTAAAACTAAGTCTTCTAAGGGAATTAGCTATAAGAGACTTCAGTATAAATGAAGAAATTGTGCATTCGTCAATCAAGGAATAATTGGAAGTTGGTGTTACATATCCATCTCATGGTTTTGACAAGAAATGAAAGATGGAGTTCGAGGAAAAATCTCAAAACAATGGTGAAAAATAAGATGAATGTTTCTTTATGCTCAAAGTGTGGAAAGAATCATGGTGGATATTGTCTTAAATGGCCTAGAAAATTCTTTAAGTGTGGAAAAGAAGGCCATCGAGCAGCTGAGTGTCGAAGTAATAGGAAAAAGGTAGCTAATGATGTGAATAGAGAAAAGACTACAGAGAACTCATCTCCAACACTTAAGTGCTACGAGTGCATGGAAATGGGGAATTATGCTAACTAATTCCCTAATCCAAGGGTTAATGATGATCGACATCAACAACATCTTAAGGAAAAGGACAATTGGAAGTCACATGCGATCACTATTGGTGATGTTGAGTATGAAAACGATGTGGTGGAATGATTAAGTGTTTATGTAACGGGATTCCAATATAACGTTGTGGAATATCAATTATAGTATCATGGAATATTGGAATATCTATGTATTGTTTTATTGTGGTTTTCAATAATTATATGGTACTGGTAACCATGAAAAGTGATTGAAATATTTTTGGAAGGCATATGATATGCACATAATGAAGGGATAATGAGAAAATAATATGTTTGATAGTATTAATGAGTTCATGACTGATATAAGGACAATTTGATATCATGGTTTGAGTATATAAAAAATTTGGGATTTTGGTATGTGGAAAGAGTTAACTTTTGACAGCATTCATGTTTTTACTATAGTTCAATGGGTATTCATATTTCAAGGGAATACATGATTAATGTATTCACATGTTTGGAATGTGACCAACAAAAAGATATATATTATGATATATGGTGGATAAATTATGGTATTAAAATTATTGGTAGATGACCTTTCTATTAATCATTTTCTTTATACAATGAGACTGAAAGATGTATTTTCGATAAGCCTGAAGGTTGGAATGGATTAATTTAGACATCAGAGAGTATTGTTTAGGGCAATAAATTTTTTATTTTATTTCTAAAATGTTATAATAGTATAGTTTTAGAAATAATACAACCCGAAAGACGGGTGACAACTCGTCGCGTCGGGCAGGGCTGCAGGAATCGAACCCACAACTGAAGTGTCACAGGATTTTATCGCCTACCACTGGCCTACAGGAAGTCCCTGGTTTGTAGAAATTAGTTTTATTTTGTTTTGCGGTATGATAGATGAATTATAAGTTCATTTTTGGAACCATATAGGATTAATCTCATCATAGATGGACTTATGTATATTTAATATCTTGTGTTGACATTTTTTTGTGATATGGACAGATGGAAGGACCTATCATTCTATTGCATGATCTGCTAATACATCAATAATGAAAAATTCAATTTCATTTTGTTAAATAAGAGATGAAGTGAAAATTGTTCATGGAATGACCAACGTTGATATTACACTAAAATCAAGTAAGTATTTCTCCTTATGCGAAAATTCATCAACTTTAGAGAAATAATCTTGAAAAACAAAAATGTTTTTGAAGTACCCTCATATTCAATGAATCTGATGGTACCTTAGATAATCACAAGTTTATGGCTTTGTGATTGTTGGATTTTTCATAGAGATATTCTCTTCCATTCTTCATCAGAACATGATGGTTGGATTTCTATTCCATATCCATATTTTTAGATATATTCTTCTATGTGGAAACCTAGTGCTCAGTTACTTTAGGTGACCATTATGTTTATAACGTTCCATTTTAAAATTAATTTTTAGTATTCCATTTTACTATGTGGGTTTCAATAAAAGAAACTTTCACGTAGTAAACTATTTATAACCTAGATGAATTTCGAGGGTGAAATTCGTTATAAGGGGGGTTGAATGTAACACCCCGAGATTTTATAAGAAATATTATTTTTAATTTCTTTTCTATCTTGTGTTGTACGCTACACCAATATTAGTTTGTGCTATAAGAAACACCGTATTATCTTTTAGTATACACAAAAACTATTCGTGTCTTGTGTTGCACGCAAGAGAGACCTTCCACAATAGTGTGTGTTGTACACAATACTGAGTTTTACTAAATAATGATATATTGTTATAATAGGATTATGAACTAGCCGTTATGAATAGTATTAAACATATTTTCAATTTTTTAACACTATCATTCATCTTACACAATATCTAGAACATGGTTTGAGAACAAAATAGATTTTTCGGGTAAAATATGTATTTTTCAAAAAATGCAGTTTTACTACCTTTTGATTGCACACCCATTTTAAATCTACTTTTTGACAAGTTTATAATTTCAATTTTACAAAATATATTTCTTCTTTTGAATCAGGATATAAAAATTTACATTGGATAATGTTTTGATATTTTTCTAACTACGTTCTTATTTAGATGAATAATAAAAACACGCTAAATTTTACATAATTTTTTTCTCATCAAGATAATTTATATGGTAAAATTATAATAGTAAATTGTTTTAAATTATAAATAGAATTTATTTTTACCATTTAATATATTTTATTTCATTGTAATTAATTTTACATTGAATTGGTAGGTAAAATCAATTCAATCTTTTGCAATGTTTTAAACAAAAAACTGTTTATTTTTCGACAACGGGGTTAATTTTAAATTAATTACTTCAAAATCTATGTTTTTTATCTAGATAAATGGATTACATATTTGGATTCAGTAGGTACAAATTATTTTAATAGGATAATTTTTATTTTTGGGCATTATGAATAGTAACTAGGATAAATTTTATTTACCACAATTAATGGTAAATTTGGTAAGTAGGGGTAAAAATAAGATTAGAAAATTACCCTAACACATGCCTAGATTTTATTGGATGAATAAAAGTTGACCCATATCACCTAATGGTAATAATAGATTAATTTTATGGACTTTTTTCAATGAAAATAACGTAATTATTATTAAAACCAAAGGAAGTGACAACATGCCACTCTCTTATATGTTATAAGTGTAATAATTTTAATTTAGTGATAATATTCATAAAAATCTAACATAAAAAGTCACAATAAATCTAATAAAATTATCTACATCATGTGAATTTATTTGGAATTTTTAGGATTTATCATTAATGGTGACGCAATAGTGATGTAGAAATTGTTTATATAGTGAAAAATCAATAATACAGTTTTTAATAAACTTATATTGACAATGAAAGGCAAAAACACCAAAAAACAACTTATTTGTCATGTGAAAGTAAACCATAAGCATCCAATGGTCTAATGTTTGACCATATGGAGCCTTATAAAAGATATTATGACACTTATATTATTTTATTTTGAATGATGTCCAAGTTGTCACATTCAGAAGTTAATAAATATAACAATTTAAATGTTGTGATTTTAAGATGATAAATTCGAGTAAAAGTATTATTATGGAATATAGTAGATTTATCTACATCATTGTAATTTTTTTTAATTTTTATGTAATAAATAAGTACATTAAATAATTATACAAAAATGTTATTGTAATTATTTTATTAAGGAAAATATAAAATAAGTGTTTTTAAAAATATTAAATTAAATGTTATATGAACAAATTAATGTTCTCCATGTATTTTTTAGATGAATATGACAAGTTAGGAATATATTAAATATTTTTTTGAATATATCTTCTGTGTGGATTTAATTTAAATTCAAATAATTCAATAGTGTCAAAATTCACACTATTGATATTTTATAAAAATAACATATTATTAAATTATTTAAAAATCACAAATATATTTAAAATTTACTAATTGAAAATTATATGGTCTATAAAGTTATAATGTATCCAATTATGGAAAATTTACAACATATAAGTATGTATTTATAACAATTTAAAATTTAGAATATTATTACCACAAATAAAATTAAATAGATTAAATAAAGAAAAAATCAAAATGATAATGTTTAAAATAAACATATATCATATCTAAATTTTATTGGTTGAAGGGATTATAACCCTATCTAATATCATATTCTAAATGAGTAATTTTTGGTGGTTTTTATGTGGGCTTTAAATTTATTATAAATTAATATGTCTTAGGGTTCCAAAGGTGCCCCTCTCATCCCTTATAAAAGGTCACCTCTTCCCTCTCCTCTTCACAACATTTTGAGCCTTCATGCTTGGAAAAAACCAATCCAATTATCTTCTCAACTTCCCTAGATACCTTCTAGAGGTCCTGGTCTTCTCCAATGACCATATTGAGTGCCTTAATAGGAGGTTAGGAGGAGGCGCGTCGAAGAAGTGGTAATATCCTTTACAAATTCTTTCTAACTTATTTCTTCTCCTACTTCCCTAATATGAGTTGTTTGATTATTAAGTAATGACTCCAGTATAACGTTTATACTGATATGTTATTATGAATATGAAATAACCATATTCTATCTTCTATCCATCCTATGAAAAAATTAAATCACCACACGTGCGTACGTACGGCTTATCGTCTCCATGACGAGGTGTAATATTTTATTTCATCATTAAAATACATGGATGGGTATAAGGATTGATGGAATAACTATATATGATTATTTTAAAGTGATATTGATTCTGAAATATTATACACCATACCCTTCAATACATTTCCACAATCATGGGAATGATATCATCGCTCATTAGTACGTACGACCTACCATCTCCACAATGTGATGCGACTCGTTCTATATGATCTTCATTGAATAATGATTATATAAATGAATTGAATGAATAAATATGATATATATCACACTAAATACATTATGAAAATTATGTATTTATAACCTAAAATAGGAATAATAATTTATTCGAAAAAACATGCGTAAGAACATAAAGCAATGAACACCCGAATAACAAGCAGCAATGAAATATTACTAATAAGAAGATAAGAATATGACCATATATGATATCATAACAATGTATATGATTCTGTAATAAGTCAATTACATTATTTAAATCATAATACAAGAGGATCAGATAATTACAAAGCTTATCAGACCTAAGGTAAGGTATAATTATTCCAATCTCATTCTTATCTGAGATTCTTTATTCGTAAGTATTTACTAGGGTTATGTTTATCAACAATGCCCATGTTTTCTAAAAATTATTTAATAAAATGTTTACTATTCTTCCATGTATTTTTAAAGTAATGTTCACCCTTTTTTGATTTTTACTACATGGTATGTAGGGAATCTTTCTTTTGTTTACCATAAGAGGTACCTTTTTACTTTTTCGGTAAAAGTACGAGGAGAATGTTTTTTAACTTATATGGCATGAAATGATTTTTACGGTTTCATAATGCATTTTCTTCATGAAGATTATTTTACAATATTTCATGAATATTTTCAATAAAATATTTTTCTTTTAAAATTACGTGAAATTTTGTGAAAAGAAAATGATTTTAAAGAAGAACAGATATTTTCCACAAGAATTCATTTCATGTGTTTTATCCAAACTATATTCCATTTAAGATGACACTATTTAGCTTGTTTTTTTTGTTAAAAGTATAATGAATCTATTATTTACATGGTTTGATTTTTATTATGATGAAATGAAATCCATTTGTCTTATAAGGATTACATCATGATGGGATGATGTTTATGAAAACCATTTTATTATATGTGTTTTGATGAATGATTTATGATTGTTTTGTGGCACATGTAAGAATGATTTCAATATGAGATGGGTGGGACCTATATCTCCCTCCAATTCATTGGTTAAAGATTTATATCTCATGAACTAGACATGGCTGGAATGACAAGTAAATCCAGTTTAATAATACAGGGAGGGAACGACAAGTAAACCTGGTTCAGTAATGGACTTTTTCCACTATGATGGTCCTAGAAGTAATGCCTTGACTACTACAGAAATAATATCATGTGATTAATGGTTTTCCAAAATTACATGTTTTATTCCCATGATATTTTATCATGATTAAAGTTCCTTTATAATCTATGCCTTATATACTTCCATGTTTTATGTCACTGCTCAGGATTTTTATGTTTAGATTTCATGCTCACGTTTTTACATTAAAATGTTTATTGATTGTTTTATGTTTTCCGTGTTATCCTTATTAATCATTTGAGCTCACCGTTTTTATGTTTTCTTTTCCCCAAGATATAAATAAGGGTTTTAGGTAAAAAAAAAAGGGGGAATAACTTTATGGGATATATTGAAGATCTTTCACCATGATTAGAAGATTTTGTTCAGAGTATCCAAAGAAAATAAACTAAAACAGTCTTTGGGCATATATTTTAGTAATGTATTATTTTTTCCACAAAAGTAATTTAATGTCCATGTACATCAAGATTTAGGTCATTATAGTGATGAATTGACTACTATAAGGAAAATTCCGGATGGGATGAGATATGATGTGTTATCATAGGTGATCATATTTTTATTAACTACCATTATAGATATAGTGAACCAGTCCTTGATAATAAAAGTAGAATCTTTGAGAAGATGGTCCTATGAGCTAGGACAGTTTTGATCTACATCAGGGTGATGGTTCTTTAGGCAGTAAAATGCATCGTTTTGATGGTGCACATGGGGGTAGTTTAGGACATGTAAAATGTGATGACATTTCCATAGTATGTCACTAATGTGGAAGTACATGTCATAAGAGGAATCAATGCATGAGGAAACCAATGGAATACAAATATTTTGGAAGAATTTTCATCTATATCATTTATATCTTTCTTTTCATCCAGAATCTAGTGGATGGGGATTTTTACTAGTACATCAATCAGGTACAGAATCTATGAGACCATGTTAGTATAGGATTTGGACTTATACAAGTAGATATAGTAGATATAGTAGTTTCCATAGTCAAGGAAAATAGGCTTCAAATCATTAGTAACAATAGTGTGAAATTTATTAGGCTAATCGAATTGCATCTCAAGGTCATGGTTCAGGAAATATGTATGTTGTGAGTCTACTGTTTGAGATAAAGAATCTAGGGCCATCTATATTTATAGGTACTATTCTGGTAGCCACTATATTTGTTTCTGCCCTTTTTGATATAGTTAAATCATACTCTTTCATATCTGTTGTGTGTTTGTAAGGCCTTGTAGTCTCTATAGATTAATTTTATGGAATGGTTTCTCTATAAATTCCCCTAGGGGTCCGAATAGAGGGCATACATCATTTTCAAGAGTTCCCCCTTGAGATTGTTGGGTACATTTTCTTCTAGAATTTCATTTTCCTCGAGATGACAGACTTTTATTTTATCATCGGTATGGACATGCTCATGATTTAAAGTTCCAAATTTTATTTTTTCAACACATATTATATTTTAAAACTTATGAGAGAAATTCATATATATAAAATGTTGAGCAGGATATCCAGACAATTTGTTCAGGACCCCAGAATGGTGGGCTTGGTAACAGACTGATCAACTAGAGATTCTTTTTATGGACCATTGGGGAAATTAACTCGTGGAGTTCCCAACAGTTTTGGATCTTTTATGCGAGGAATTATGTGAATATTTATCTAGCGTACCTCATGATAGATAGGTTGAGTTCACCATTGATATAGTGCTATGTGTCACGCCAATGTCAATTCCTCCCTAAAGGATGGCACTGATAGAGATATTGGAACTCCAAAATAAACTTAAAGATCACATGGTAAAGGGATTTATTAGACCTAGTACATAGATGTGGGGTTATCATGTTCATTTAAAAAAAATGCAGATGGTTCCTTATTATTATGTGTGTATTATTGATGGTTTAATCGGGTTACAATGAAGAATCGTTATTATTTTACTCATATTGAAGACCTCTTCGAATAGCTCCACAGTGAAACCATTTTCTCTAAGTCCTATTTCTGGTCAAGATACCATCGGGTTCATGTCAGACCATCACATATACCCCATACATCATTCTATAGTAGGTATGGACTATACGAGTACTTGGTCAAGCCGTTCGGTCTGACGAACGCACGGGAAGTCATCAAAGATTAGATAAATATGAGTTTTCACCAATACATTTATTCCTTAACGGTGGTATTTGTAGAATACCTCTTAGTGTACTCATATATAATACATGGAAATTCCACCGATCCTGAGATCGTGATGAGTATACTGAGATATCACCAACTCTACGAAAATCTCTATACATGTCACTTTGGGATCAGTGTGGTTCAATTATTGGATCATATCATATTAGATGCTTGTATATATATTTACAGCACCATTCTTTCTTGGGAGAATCCCAATAATATTTTTTATATATGTAGATTTATAGGACCTTCAGGCTATTATAAGTGTTTCATCTAGGACTTTTCTCACATAGTATTGCCTCTCACATCCCTGACAAAGAAGGGTGTATAGATTCATTTGTTTGAATCCTGTGAGAAGTTACTTAAGGAGTTAAAATGAATAATCAATTATTCTCTAATTATGATTCTTATGGAGTTGTAAATAAGTTATATAGTTTATTTTTATACTTTAGGGAAATGGTGGTTGTTTTTCTGATGCATGGTGATCGATTCGTTGCGTATAGATCTCTCTAGTTGAGGCTACCTGAGAGGAACTATCCTATGTAAGATCTCAAGCTGGAATACATTGTTAATTCACTTCACTAATGGATTAATTATATTTTGGTTTATCTTTTAATTATTTACAAGGATAATAAAAGATTAAGATAAATCTATACATAGCTGGACATGAATTTGAGGGAGTGCACATGGGTAGAATACCTTTAATCATTCTTCATTGATCATTACTATACCCATAGTAAGGGAAGTGTCATGGCTGATGCATTGAGCTAAAAAACACATATATAAGCTATCCATGTGGATAAAAGTGATTGGAAGGTGATGGATATGATTTATTAGTTTCATCAAGAAGTTCAAGAGAAGCATGGGAAAGGGGACATAACAGCTTTGGAAGAGACATATTCTCTCATAGAATGGGTTCATAAGAATTAGTTATTATATTATGAGGTCCTTGTACTTAGGAAGAGTATCCTAGGAGAGAACCCACCTCTAGTTTGTGTTGTTGATAGTAGTGAGACCCTACACCACCATAGGTTGGTTTTGGTCCCATCAAATTTATGAAAAGAGCTAATCAGGGAGTCACATGCCTCATATTGCGTTGTTTACCATAGGCTTACCAAGATGTATCAGGATATGCATCATCAGTACCAGTGTTCCTGTATGAAGAAGTATATAGCTGGATTCATCACTCGGTCCTCCACCTTTCAGTATGTGAAGGGAAAACACCAACAAACCGCTGGAGTCCTACAACTTATATTCATTAATGGGTGGAAATGGAATGACATAACCAAGGATTGTTTTAGACATTATAAGGTCAACATGAGGCAGAAACGCATTTAGGTTATCATCAATAGGATGACCAACGTCACTCACTTATTACCGATTAGGAATACCTTATTTGTTGATGTGGAATGTAGAGAGTACATCCGTGATATAGTGTTACTGCAGGGTGTACCATTTTATATAGTTTCAGAATAAGATTTCTGGTTCACATCACAGTCCAGGAAAGGGTTGTAGAAAGCACTGGTTCACAGGTGCTTCTTATTAATGCATGTCACCCTTAGACTGATGGACAATTCGAGCAGAGGATTTGTGTGTTATTGGATATGCGTACGTCTTTTATTCTTCATTATGGATGTTCCAAGGACAATATTATTGCACTATTTATAATTCATATATTAATAGTTTTTAGGAAACAATTTATATGGCTCCATATGAGTATCTCTATGCTATACCATGTCGTTCACCCCTAGGTTGGATAGAGGTAGGGGAGGAAACTGATTACGGTCCTCGTATTGTTCATTAGACATCAGAACAAGTCCATCAAATTATAAATAGTATGGATATAGCTTAGTCTAGGAAGAAGTCATATAATGATCTTCTTCTTAGTCCCTTAGAATTTGAGGTGGGACATTCGGTTTTTTGGTGGGTATCACCTTGTTTGTGATGTAAACGAATCATTAGATAGAGAAAGTTATCTCTTATATGTGTCAGGACTTTCGATATAGTGGAGAAGGATGGGCCAGTAGTCAACTGGTTTTTACTACCTTAGAGGTACCATGCCAGGCATGAAATCTTCTACATATCTCAACTTCAATGGTTCCATCTTGACCTGTTTCGTTTCTTTTATCAGGAAGATTTTGATCTTGAAATGGTTACATCCATTGAGGAGTATCCAATATATATCATTTACCGTAGTAGGAAGGTTATCCGGGGATGACCAGTTCCTAATGTCTAGGTGATATTGAAGCTAAGATGTGTTCAAGATGAGACATAGGATTAGGAGGTCGATGTACATGCGTAGTGGCTAAATCATTTCTCAGATGATGTCATACCACCCTCGAAAGGGAATCACTAGTATAGGTTATCTTAAGAAGGGGAGTTTGTAATGTTCAGACTATTTCCAATGGTATTAACAATTTAATTTTTGGTTTTAATTCCCTAAAATGACCCTTATCTTAATGAATAATATTTAAATGTTGGTCTTAGGTGTTTATAGGGATCATTATAATCCCAGATCCAAAAAATGGGGGAGGCTAATAGGGCATCATGGTTAGAAAAAATTGTGCGCCCAACCCACATGATTTTCCTAAATAGTGTGCTTTTAGATTGTGCCGACCTGAAGACTTCACTATTAGTCTAATACTATTCAATACCAAAAACATGGTAGAGAGTACATTTATAGAATTGGTCCAGGGATCTACTACATGTTCAACACACAGTATGTAAAACTATGTGGTCGACCATTTGATACGCCCCATAAGAGAAGAATCTACCGCCCAGTTGGTTCAGGGTTTGTCCACTCATATGGAAAAACCATGTGGCACCTTGTGTGTGAGAAAAATGTAATTTTTATTTTTTGGGGGCATATTTTAAAACACACTTTTTTTCTTACTCCTACCATATAGAATTTTCTCATCTTCCACATGCATGAGGCCCCTCTCCTCCCTCCTTGGGGTTTTCTGTTTTCTCCCTCAAATCCCCTCCAATAATTTCACCATTAGAAGCTATAGAATCTTCTTTGTAAACTGTCTCTTCTTTACACCATGATTTCTTGGATATCCCAACAATCATTTCATTTTCACTATACAACAAATATAGCCCTATTTTGGGGTTTCCCTAAATATATTGTTTTATTTAGTTTTTTATTGATTCATACCTCGATACGAAATGTGTATAGTACCATGACATAGAGGTAGGGAGTATACTCTATTCCCCATTTAAATTTATTTCATTTTGAATCGCACTATTATTTCTCACCATTGGGACCTTCTAGCGAGGCATGTTATCATATATTAAAATAATTGAATAGTTCTAACGTGTCTATAATGACAACCGTTCATAGAGAAACCCATCTTTGGGTATTCTCTTTTGTTTTCAAAACGCCTTTGGGTGTGTCAAGCTAAAATTGACTATTTTTTCTGTCATATATAATGTAGAAAATTTTCATTGGTGTGTGTGGAACATTTATAATTCCATGATTTTATTAATAATCATAGAATATGAAATATAACTTCAATAAGTTCCCTACTGATAATGCATAATCATGAAAATATTGGTTTGGCCTATGTGTACTGCCTTATACCTTGGACACACTTGATGTCTCTTTGAATGAAATATTTCAGACATTCTAAAATGCAATTTTCATGTTACATGAGTACGTTACTTTTAGGAAATCTTTATAAATAATTCTAATAGCATTAAATCCTGATATATGCCTTTCATGGTGGTGTTATATTCAAATTCCCTTGTTTATTGCATGTTATTTATACTAATTCCTGAGGTTAAGTTCTTATTTATAATAACCTATGAAATTTCTTACCAAATATCAGGAAAAATGAGTATCCCTTGTTTGATTCTTTTACATCAGCCCTTTATGGTTGGAATAGAATGTTATACTTGAATAAGAATGATATCTAAACCTATTTAAATCTCATTAATGAAATATATAATTGGCATGTTGATTCCATATGCCTTAATTAAATTTATTTTCTTATGAAAATTGGTTATTTCATATTCCCTTGTTAGTGGCTTGAACAATATGAAATTATTGGTAAACATATTGGGTTCTTCTTTGTAAATTATATGTGTTTAAAATCAATTTTTTAATGATTATTCCATGGATCTTGTGCATTGTACCATTCTTACTCTTATTAAATTCTCATCGCCTGGATATATGAATTGTTCTATAGATTTTTGGATTTTATTACTTCACTTTATTGATGTAATCATGTTGTACTGAGAACATTACTGTTGGTTATCAATCATAAATTCACTGCATGTTATGTATGCATAGTTTGATATGGAGCTGGACATTGGCCAAGATAGAACATGGGTACCATATTAAGGGCCCATGGATGGAATTATCATGCTCGATGTGTGACAACCCAACATATTGGGGTGATGCTTTTGTAGGATCTAAATGATGAGTGTAGATGATCAATATACAAGAGGGGGTGAATTGTATTATTTAAAAATTCTTTTGGAACATTTAATGTTTAATTTAACAATATTAAACGAACATACACAACACCTCTAAAATAAACCTTTTATTAAATGAATGATTCTACCTTAAAGCATATCAAATTGGTGATATAATTAATGTAACAGAATTAGAAAATATAAGAAAGATATACTTCCTATATTTAACAAATGTATGATTACAGCAGAAATAAAACAACTTATAATAGAAAACAAGTAACAAGAGGATTCTCTTATCCCAAATAGAAGGGTATCCAATAATCATGGATAAATTTTTATTGATTTATACTTTCATGAAATTATGTCTCACCCAAATCCAGGTAATCCCCTCAATCCAAAGATCGGTATCCATCTTTCTATCCCCACAGGCCCTCAATTTAGAACGAAATCAGAACCATTGTCTTCCAAGACCATAAGCCCATGATCAGCATGATTGGATTCTGCAAAAATCAAGTCTGAATAAGTTTCTCACACCCAAAAAAGTTGTTCACAACATCCGTACGAAGCACTGAGAGTTGAAAGAACCTCTATCTCTAGAAATCACTTCACAGCTTTTTCAAATGCATCATGTTCATCCACTCTCTGCATTTTTTGTTTTTTTCATCATTCAAATGAAATTTTATTTATAGGAAAATCTTCCCAAATTTCCGCTCCACTCCAATGGTCATATTTTCCATAAATTTCTAAGGGACCTGGACACGTGTCAAACATACAATGGTTAGTTTTTAACAGATTTTACGACATCATTTCAAGTAATAGAAATGATTTTAAGTTAAAGATGAATGTTAAGTATAAAAAAACATATAACCTGATATCATTGGAATTATACATTTAAAAAAATCTAACATTATCAAGAAAACGTATTCTTAAGAATAACATTATCAAGAAAAAGAATTCATAAGGAAAAGTAAATTGGGTTGTGAAACTAGTATCCCATTGGTTCTGGAATCAGAATCATAAAATCGGAATGAATTTTTCACCTGATTCAGAATCATAAAACAAAATCACTTTTCACCGGAATCGGTATCACAAAAACGGTATCACTTATACACTGGAATCGGTATCACAAAGACGATATCACTTATACACTAGATTTAGTATCACAAAGATGGTATCACTTATACAAATTAATTGGTATCATAAAGATGGTATCACATATACACCAGAATTGGTATTATAAAGACGGTATCACATATACACTGTAATCGGTATCATAAAGTCAGTGTCACTTATACACCAGATTCAGTATCCCAAAGGCGGTATGAAAAATCTGTAAATCTAACAGAATGGAAAACTGTAATGATACATCTTTAAGTATAATATAATGAAAAATCGTAATGATACATCTATATGTATAACGGAATGACAATTCCGGAACTTATGAAAAAAATAGAACTTAAGAAAAAGACAGAACATAAGAAAATGTGTTTGGCATTTTCAAAACATAAAACCATAAGGAATGAAGAAGTCATAAGATAACCTTATTGACTCAACAATCTCCCCATTTTTGGAAAGCACAAACAACTTTTCTCAGGAAAAATATATTGACTTAGATAATCCATTATGAAAAATATTATCTCCCCCATTGAATGAGATTTCTGATGAATTCAACTAACTCCATCATTGGTTACATTTCCCATGGATCATATTTTTGAATTTTAGTATCCAGTTTTCATTCTTAAGAAGAAATATCCCCTTTATATTAACATCTCTTCTTAATAATAAACTCCCCTTATTTTTACATTATCCTTTCATACCATACTCTCCCTTAATAGATTTTACTCTTTTGATATCATCATCAAATTATTCCTTTTAATAAATTCTCCCCCATTGGGATTTTCAAAAAGAAGGAAAGAAAGGAAAAAATATAAGACGTACCTATAAGGTTAAGAAAGCATACATTCAAAAAGAAAAGAAAGATTTTCAATAATCTTCTTAAGGAAATATTGGAAATAATGATTATATTACAACAAAACATTGGAATGTTAAAAAAATCGTCCATCCTTATTCTTCTAAGACATCAATTTCATTATCAAGGCATTATGTTTATTAAAATCCTTATGATCTTCTTTGAATGTCTTCAACAAGATATCGTGATCATGATTATTATTTTTCTAATGACAAGATCCTTTCATATTTAGAATCCACCTTTCTCTCTAACTCGGCTCTGACTTCCATCTCAATTCTAACAGACCGAGAAATAGAATTGAGTTGACTAGATTTTTCATAGATTAATGCCTTGACTTTGTTGAATTCAGTTTCACAAGTATTAAAATCTCAATTTGTTGAATCCATGAAGTCATCGAACTATCTGTCCTCTTTATTGTTAGTTTTTGTATGGATAAATACTTTTTTTCAATTCACCTTCTGAGCTTTGTAATCAATAAAAATATTACTAAGTTGGCATCCTACTTGACCACCATGTGCATATGCATATAGGTATTTTAAATTTTTTAATTTATAGTTTATTGTATCATTTGACTCCAGGAATTAATATTTTCAAGAACTGGAATGGTTTTGACCAACATTATTAAATATAACTTGAAAATGTAATGTTCAAAAGATGGAGAGGATTCAGAAATTGAAACAACTTTCCCTTTATGAGCTCCTCTTAGAGGTAAGGAAACTGATTTTTCTATTCTCTTAGAGGACTTCTGGGGTGTTTCCATTTTATATGAGGCAACCAAAACACTTTTTCCATTGACAGGATTTCGAACTAGATATTTTTCATATGAAACTTGGATAACATTAAGATCTCCTTGTTTATCTCCTTCCTCTTGAAACTCTTCTTCTTTACCACCTTGATGATCAACCTCTTATTTCTCTTCTTCTTACACTTAATTTTATACTTGTTCTTCTTCTTCAACTTGTAATTATTACTAATCTACTACTTCTTCCTCAACTTATTCTTCAATTCATTATTCGACTTATTCATATGAAATAGATTTTGAGACTGAACTCGAAGGTGTTCCAATGTAGTCTTCCACTTACCTTAAAACATCATAATTGTCTTCATGAACTATCTAATAATCTATTTCTTGAATAGGTTCTGATAATGATATAACATTCTTGGATTTCTAGATTTCATGAGTTGAAACTGGTTTCTAATTAACAGCTTCATATTCCTATACTTATTGAGACTTCATTTCTAATGATTTTAGAAGGGACTGACACACTTGATCTTCCAAGGACTTCTTCTTAAGGATCTTCTCCTTATTTTCTTTCTCAAGATTTTCTACTTTCTTGATTCTCAAGGCCTTAGCCTCTGCAGGGTTTAATCCAATGGAAGGATCTCCCTCTTTTCTGGTAGCTGTCATTTCTCTCCACTTTGCCACTGTTCCATCGGAATAGGCATTCCGTTTCATTGCAGGGGGAGGTGCTGATACTGGGACATCAGGAACTGGAACATGCATGTTGGTTTCTTCCTATTTAATTTTCGTGGATAATGATTTTGAAGATTCCAGAAAATCTCCCTTGTTCTGTACAACCATTTCTTTAAATGTCTTGGATTACTATAAGAACTCTACCTTCACCCTTCTTAGACTATCATCACTAAGTAAAAAAATCATGAAAGGATTTGAGACAGATCAGCATGGAACATTCAACTCATGAAGGAATATGAAAATTATCCTGGAGATAGTTTCTGTATACATTAGTATCTGATATGTGATGGATCCACCTTTTATTTCCTGGATGGTGAGAAAGATATACTTCTCAAGGATGATATTCTTTAAGTTTATGAGAAAGTATAACTTAAAGATATCACATATCTTTAGAGATTCCTTTTATCATTTTCTTGGTATAATAAATCCTTGCATCAAGAGAGCTAAGGTCTTTTTCTTTGTTTAAAGATTAATAATCTTCTGATTCTTAACATACTTGAGACCTAGATACTTCATAGGCTTGGATTATTGAAAAGAACCATCCTTCTATGGATGTTTTTGAGAGAAAAGAATAACTTCCCCTTCATACGGAATGTTAAGAACATTTGTTTCCTTCTTATAAGGGACTATATATGTCTTATCATAACATTTGAACATAAATAGATCATTTCCATCCTTTTGAAAGAAAGTAAAAGATTTATAGAACTGAATAACATAGTATGGATAAACCATATCCTGACTTTTCTCCTTAGCCACACAAACACTTTCCCATCCATTAGTTCTTATTTCCTTAGAGATAAGGGAGTCATATTTTGTATAGAAGTTAGGGAAAATCAACAATTCCCTAAATATTGACCAATCCTTTATTTCCTTGGTAATCGACATCTGATTTTCTAAGGATTCGGGAGTCCTTCATGGTGATAGAGGCAAAATAATCGAAACAAAAACATTGATGGAAATAGAGCTCAGTCATAGAGATCAGAAAGGATGTTGTCGTGCTTATAAACGAGGCACCCATTATATATATTGGGCTACGAACTTTCAACTTCAAAAATATAATCAAACAGCATAGAAAAACCTGAGTTGATCTAAAGATAGAGGATGATAAAAAAAATATGAATTCTAATCTTTTGATGTTAGCTGAACCGGAATTTGAAATTTTGAAAAACCGACAACTACAACTTAAAATAAGACAATAAAGATTAAGGAAGTTTACCTTTTGGAGTACTCTAAAGAATTTTTTGGTATTATAAGAATTCTCTTGAATGTTTTAAAATCCAGGATTTCTATACCAAAATGTAAAAAAATTGAAATTTTTAAAAAAAATGACGTTTTCAATCACTATCTTTTCAATACCAATGTTTTCAATACCGAAATATTCAATCATGAAATTCAAAATATAGAAATTTTCAATACCAAAATTTCCAATTCTGAAATTTTCAATACCGAAATTTTCAATAACATAATTGTAAATACTGAAATTTTCAATACCTAAATTTCCAACACCAAAATTGTGAATACTGATATTTTCAATACAGAAATTTTTAATTCTAAAATTTTCAATACCAAAATTTTAAATACTGAAATTTTCAATACCAAAATTTTCAATACCGAAATTTTCAATACAGATATTTTCTATAAATAAACATAGAGAATGATAAAAAAAATCATTTGAAAAGAATAAAACCAAGAAAGAATATTTACTCCCCCATAAATTAAAAGTAGTTTAATGTTTATTAGATGATTTAAACAAGAATTAGATCTGAATGATTACCTTATGGAGATAATTTTAGCATCTGTTTAATGTATTAAAATCTATCGGAAGATAATGGATAGGTAAAAATGTCAAAAAGTTGTTCCAATGTTCCATTGAATTGATGAATAATATCATCTTTAAGTGTTTAATCCCTAAGAAAGTGATGTCCAATATCTGTATACTTTGAACAAGGGTGATGTGTAGTGTTTTTACATAGGGTAATAGAACATGTGTTATCACATGTTTTTTGAGTCTTAGTAAAACTCATACCATAGCCTATGAGTGTGTATTTCATCCACAACACTTGATCACAACAACTTCAAGTTGCAACATATTCAACTTCAGTAGTGGAAAGTGCTATAGAATGTTGTTTCTTGAATGAACAAGAAACTAAGTAATCTCCTAAGAAATGACATGTCCTGGATGTAATTTTTCTACCGATTTTACAACCATAAAAATCAGCATCTTAAAAACTTTCAAGTTCAAAATAATTTCTAGAGGAATAAAAAAGACCCAAATCTAAAGTTCCCTTTAAGTAGTGAAAAAATCATTCCACTCCCTTTAACTGATATTCTTTTGTATTTTCTTGAAATCTTTCACATAAGCATACAGAAAACATTATGTTTGGTTGACTAGCTGTTACGTAGAGTAAACATCCTATCATCCCTCTCTAAGATGATTGATCTATAGGTTTCCCTACTTGATCAATATCATGATTATTAGAGGTCTCGATAGGAGTACTTATACTCTTAGAATTATCAAACCCAAACTTCTTATGAAGATATTTGATATACTTATGTTGATATATGTATGTTATCTTTGTTTTTTGAGAAATTTGAAAACCAATAAAAAAATTTAACTCACCCATCACACTCATCTCAAACTCAGATTTCATAAGATTTGAAAAGCAATCCGTTAAGGATTGATAAGTTGATCCGAAAATGATTTCATCAACATAAATCTGGACAATAAAAACATCTTTATTATTTTTCTTAATAAAAAGGGATGGGTTATTTTCTCCATTAACATATTTATTTTGAAGAAAAAATCCTAAAAGTCTATCAAACCAAGCTCTAGGGGCTTGTTTAAGTCCCTACAGAGCTTTGGTAAGTTTATAAACATGATTAGGATGTTTTATATCTTCAAGGCCAAGGGGATGATCTATATATACTTTCTCAAATAAATAACCATTAAGAAAAGAAAACTTTATTAAAATTTGATAAATTTTGAAATTAAATAATGATTCAAAGGATAGAAGAATACAAATATATTCAAGTCTTGTTACAGGAGCATAGGATTGTTATTAGTCTATGCCTTCTTATTGGTTATAGCCTTTGGAAAATATTCTTGCTTTAATTCTAAAAATAACTCCATTTTCATCGCATTGGTTTTGAAAAACACTTTTAATCCAATAACATAAGTTTCCTTAGGTTTTTCAACCAAGGTCCAAACCTGATTCCTTACAAATTTGTTGAGTTCATATTTCATAGACTTTATCCAATATTCATTACCCAAGGATTCTTCAGGAGTCTTTAGTTTAAATTGAGAAATAAAAGCAATATCTTCAACATCATTCCAAACAGGACTTCTATTTCTTACTATTTGATTTACACTTTCAACGATATTATCACCAAGCTGATTTCTAAGTAGTAGCTGAGTTGGGTTTTTAAAGACTTGATCATAAACATAGGGTAGAAAGTCTTCAGGATTAAATGTTTCAGAAAAATTTTCTTGAACATTTTCCTTATCTGAAAGGTCTTCTATCAAAGGTTGGTGATCAATTTTAGAAAATATATCATAAATATGTTCAGGTTGTTTGAAAACAAGAGGATCATTTTCATCAAAATTAACATGTACTGTTTCTTCTACAGTGCAGGTGTTTTTATTGAAAACTCTATATGACTTGGAGTTAGTGGAGTATCCTAAGAAGATTACTTCATTAGATTTGGGTGACAATTTTTGTATGATATCATTGTTATTCAAGAAAAATACTTTGCAACTAAAAACATTAAAGTATGATACTTTCGGTTTTCGGCCTGTCCATAACTCATAAGGTGTTTTATTAAGAAAAGGTCTAATTAAAACTCGATTTATAGTATAACAGGCAGTACTTACATCTTCAGCACAAAAATGTTTCGCTATAGATTATTCACTCAACATGATTCTAGTCATATTTTGAAGAATATGATTTTTTCATTCAACCGCAAAATTCAATTGAGGAGTTCTTGGAGCTGAAAAATTATGAGTAATATATTTTTTAATATAAAAAGTATCAAAATCAGAATTTTGAAATTCTCTTACATTATCAATATAAATAGTTATTAATGGAAGGTTTTTCTCATTTTTAAATTGTGCTCTGAAAACTTTGAAATATGATAAATCTTTAGATTTCTTTGTGAGAAAATGGAACCTAGTAAATCTACTGTAGTCATCAACTAAGACAAACGCATAGTATTTTCCTCCAATGCTTCCAGTTTGTGTTGGACCGAATAATTCCATGTGCACTAACTATAGGGCATTAGAAGTTGTAACATACCTTATAGATTTAATGCTATATTTATGTTTCTTACCATATTGAAATGGATCACGGAGTTTTGGAGAATCAAAACTAAGATACAGTAGATCATTAACAATTTCTTTCTTAGAACATTTACTAAGATTCTTGAAGTTACAGTGTCCTAGTATTCTATGCCAAAGACAAGATTGATCATTAATTACACTAAGTCAAGGAAGATCGATACTTCTGATGTCATCTAAGGTTAGTGTGTATACATTATCTTGCCTATGTGATGAGAGAATAAATTTATACTTGGAATTGTGTACTATGCACTTGTCATTCCTAAAATTCACAAGGTATCCATCATCACATAATTGACTTATTCTGATGGGGTTGTGCTTAAGAACTTTAACAAATAAAAAATTTGAAATTAAATATGTTCCAAGAAGAATAATGTTACCCATACCGATAATTTCTCCTTGAGAGTTATCCCCAAAGGTTACTTTTCTACCTTTTGTCATTAAATTTTTTAAAATATTCTTTGTTTCCAGTCATGTGTTGAGAACATCCACTATCCATGTACCATATGTTGTTGGTACTTCCTTCATTGACCTGTAAAAGAAGAGTATGTTTTTTAGAATCCAAAATTTCTTGGATAAGAATTATTGAATAATAACATTTTGGGTATCCACATTGGTTTATAAAATTATGCTTTATTAAACACAAGATATTGAATAGTATTTAAAGAATAGTTCTTTTTCAAATTCCCACCACTTTGACATTTAGTACAGAAAGGGGTTCTTGGAGGAACAAAATAAATGTTTCTAAAAATAGGTTTTTCATGAGAATAACTCAATCCTTGATTATTACCATGATGTCATATCTGGGAATACATTTTGTCAAACGTTTTGTTACCAGAAGTAAAATTTTCAAGAAGTTTCATCAATGAAACAACTTCAGACTTTAGTCTTAGGAATAAATTCCTATCCTCTGGGAGAATAGACTTAGTGTTAAGTTTATCATCTAAAATGTCTATTTCAAAAAACAAATTTTTATGATCTTTAGAAAGATTATCCTTTTCAGAATTATCTTCAGCAAGTTTCTTAGGAATATTTTGTAAAACATGACTTTTCATATTATGATCCTTGGTAAGATCCGAAATTTCTTTGGTTAATATAAATTCTCTATAATTTTCCTTTTAATGTTTCATAAAAAATTACAATTTCATATATATAGAAACTTAGCAAATTTAGAAACTTCCTCATAAGAAGGGAAATCATTATCATTATCTAATGAAGAAGATTCTTCATCTAAAGAAAAATCTTTATCTGGAAAATTTTCACTCAAAGACATATTGGTTAAGGATTCAGCAGTTCATACCTTATCCATAAGACATTGATTTTGAAATAGAGCTCAGGTTATTAAACCATTATTCTTTTTTCTCAGAAGATTCATAATATGAAGAATTGTACGAAGAATCCCCACCACCAGAAGTCCAAGTGTCATTGTATTTTAGAACATTCTTAAGTTTTGATCTGTAGAACTTCTTCTTGTTTCTCTCAGAATTCATTCCTTATTGTCTCTTTTCATATCTAAGGGACAATCAGGTCGGATATGATATTTTCTTCAACATTCATAGCATGTCACTTCTCCATATTTCTTATATTTTCAATATTTCTACTTGTATCTATATTTAATGTTCTTTTTCCCAACAATCTTGTTCATCCTCAATGAATGATTGGATAACTCATTTTCTAAAATTTCACATTCACTAGATTTAGATATTGTAACTCTCTTAGGAGTCTGGAATTTTGTATGATTTCAAGTCATTATAAAATAAACACCTCCATTTCCATTATTCATCTTAATATTTTCATCATATCTATTCATTAATGTTTGATGTTGAAGAAGGGTTCCAAACTGTTCATCGAGAGAAATCTGTGTAACTTCCCTATTTTCATCCATAACAGTTCTCTTGTACTCTCATTCTTTAGGCATTATTTCGATAATCTGTTCTAGAAGAGCTTCATCATATATGCCCTTATCACCCATTTATTGTTATTTGTAGGAAATAGTCTTGAATCATTGATGTACCTTACATATGGGTTCACCATAAAGAAAGAAGAAACCATGATATTCAACTCTGAGCATAGCTCTTCTAGTTTCGATAACAGTGGAAGTTCCAAAGTGATTTACTTCAAGGATCTTCCAAATACTATTTGCAGCTTCATTGGATGAAATTTGGCTGTATATATTTATATTCATGGAACAATGAAAGGTATTACATTACTTAATGTTTAGCTAGTATTCCACCTTTTTCAGATTAGTAAATTCACTATGTTCCTTATCGGGAATCATATAATCTCCAGTTAACATAATGTAGTTGTCTACACCTATGTTTACCACAAAGGTCTTCATTCTATATCTCCAATACTTATATTCATTTCCATCGAAGAGTTGTATTCTAGTAGGATTGATATTATCTAGATATCCAACATGAATTCCTTCCATACTAAATCAAATTTATTTCCACATAACTTGTTAGAGGTAAAAGTTTATAATAAAAAATGAAAAAGAAAGCATGGGTAAGAAAACTTATATGTGGATATAATTATTTCAGAGACCTTCTCTAATACCAATTTTAGTATCGAAATGATGAATTTAGATTCTCAATATACAAGAGGGGTGAATTTTATTCTATAAAAATTACTTTGGAACCTTAAATGTTTAGTTTGAAAAATTTAAATGAACATACACAACACCTCTAAAAGAACCCCTTTCTTAAATGAACGATTCCACCTTTAAGCGTATAGAATCTGTAATATAATCAGAGTAACAAAATTATAAAGTGTATTAAAGTTATACATTCTATCTTTAACAATGTTAAGATTACAGTAGAAATAAAACAACTTGAAATAGAAAACATGTAATAACAAGATTCTTTTAACCCAAAGAGAGGGGTATCCAACAACCTAGAATAAAGGTTCCATGATTTATACTTTTAAAAAGTCTATCTCACCTAAACCTAGGTAAGACCTTAATCGTAAGATCCGTATCTGTATTGCTATCCCCATAATCCTTTGATTTAGAAGGAAATTAGAACCTCTGACTTCCAAGACTAAAAGCCCACGATCTGCATGATCGGAGTCTGCACAAAGCATTTCTGAACAGGTTTTTCACACCTAAACAAGTTTTTCAAGACATCCACACAGAGCAATGAAATTTGAAATATCCTCTCTCTCCAGAAATAACTTCATAGATTTTTACATGCATTAGGTTCATCCACTCTATGAATTTTTTATTTTTTTCATCGTTCATATGAACTTGTAATTATATTCAAAGCTTCTCAACGGAATCACTTATACACTGAATTCTGTATCACCAAGTCGGTATCACATATACACCGGAATCATTATCATAATGATGGTATCACATATACACTAGAATCGATATCATAAAGTGATATCAAATATACACCGGAATCAATATCATATACATGGTATCACTAATACACTGGATGTATTATCACAAAGGTGGTATGAAAAATCTGTAAATCTAAAATAATGGAAAACTGTAATGATACATCTATAAGTATAATAGAATAACAAACCATAATGAAACATCTGTCAGTATAACAGAATGAAAATTCAAAAACATAAGAAAAAAAAACTGAAATTTATAAAAAGATAGAACATAAGAAAAAGTGTTTGTGATTTTCAAAACATAAAACCATAAGGAGTAAAGAATTCATAAGATAACCTTATCGAATCAAAATCTATGACTTTATAGACAAGGGATTATTGGGAGATTTATTATACTCATGACTGATACTAGTTATTATGGTGATAAATGAAGTGAATAACTTTTGTAAAGACGCATATGCCAGGCCTTGGGTGACAGTAAATCCCCTTATGAGATAACCAGGATAGATATATTTGTTACTATACAATTTATTAATACATGGGACATTATAAGGGTCTTCTTGGATGGGTTTAGTGGTATTGTATTATATCGGATGTACCCATTGTGATACATGGGATTCTTTTATATCACATTGGATTAGCATGGGAATATTCCACATGTTTTAATGGAATGTTTGGTTTTCATTGTCTATTTGAATGTTCAATCATATGAGATACATGATTTATTACTATATGATCATGCTTATGCACATGTGAAACTTCTATTTTACTTTCCATCATACCTATATGATGACATGGGATTTAGAACCCATGAAAAAGAACAAGATTTGGGGTGTGATGTGTTAGTTTCTTTTCTTAACAAAGAAAATTTTACATATTTTTTGATATGCACATGTTCCTTTATTCAGAAATCTGGCATAGGCGGATGCATTTTATATGGGAAGGTTGTCTAATTAAGAACCCATACCAAGATACACTTGTTGTTTATTTAATATCATATCATATATTATATATGTCATACAGTTTCTTGTTTATAGCATGAAAATGGGAAGCCCTTGACACTGTGGGTGTCAGCCTACTATGATTGTTTATCTCACTTCATACTTTGTTTTTGTTTGGTACCTGGGTAGACTTTATGACAATAAGTATGACTAAAGGGAAGCATTATACTTCTGATGTTTTATTTTCTTTCTTCTGAGGATGGAGTTGGGGAAGGGGATGGGACATGTGCCCAAGAGTATGTTGTAGTATTTTGTCATTCTTGACCTTTTTATATCATGTTGGTTATAAATGTACCCTCATTTCCCATCACATCTATTTTCATATAGACTCACGACATCATCATACCTTTTTTACCGGGTATTATTATTTTTTCTGTAGTTACTGGTTTACTTTTTTGGCTTATTAATTTATTTTGATGCTCTCTTATGATTATTATTATTTCGCTATTTCTAATTATTTTTTATCATTGTGCATAATCTAATCTATGTGTGAATAGTCTCCCCACAAAAACACCATAGTCCTTAGTTTCTATTCAACAACATATAGCATTAATGGAAATGTGCTTGGGATTATGTGGAGTACTGGTCTTGAGGAAGAGTTGAGTGGCACCCATAACCGAGAAACTACAAAATCAAATATTTTAGAAAATAAAATTAAAATCATTTATTTTATTTTAATAGTTTGTTAACATATATTTGTTATAAATATTTTTAATATTAATATTAGATTAAATATTTTATGGTTATGTGGAATCATTATTATAAATAAGAGGAATTAAACATTTTATCTTTAACAGTTGTTCTGTTTAATGTTTATCATTGAAAATGTTTATTATAATTTATTTATGGATTATTTTACCACATCCAAAAAACTATCCATTGATCAATGTTTTAGGTTATTAATTGGGAATTTATACAAAATCTTATTGAGCGGTCAATCTATCCATATGAAATTGTTCTTCAACCATTATTTTAAATATTCATATTTATTTTCTATTGGTGTTCAATAATTGAAGACTATACTATTTAGTTGTATTTTCATTAACAATAGAGGCCATTGGTATTACCCCACAAAATTTTATGAGAAATATTATTTTTAATTTTATTGATGTCTTGTGGTGTACGCTACATCATGATTAACTTTCACTATACGCAACACAGTATTAGCTTGCAGTATACGCAACACTATTATTGGCTTGTTTTAAGCACAATTTCAAGTTCTTTTTGTAGAATTTAAAACTGGATATAGATTTTGTTCAATTAAATAAGATTATATTATCTTATATGCGACACCGAATGAATATTTCACACAACACTGACTTGGCTTGCGTTACATAAAAAATCAACCTTCCTTGATGGCATCAGTTGTACGCAATACCGAGTTTCACTAAACAACAATATATTATTATTATGAACTAGAAGTTATGAATAGTATTGACCACATTTTAAATTTTATAACATTATCATTTATCGTACATATTTTCTAGAACATGGTATGAGAACAAAATTAATTTTCCGGATAAAATATGTATTTTAAAAAAATGCATTTTTGCCGCCTTTTGATAACGCACCCATTTTAAATATAATTTTTGACATGTTTATAAGAACAATTTTACAAATTTAACTTCTTCTTTTGAATCAAGACATAAAAATTTACATTGTATTAATTTTTGACAAAATTTTGATATCCTTCATATTTTGATGAACAGTAAAAATACGCTAAATTTTAATTGAAAACCAATTTTTTCATCAAGATAATTTATATTGTTAAATTATAATATTAAATGGTTTTAAAGTATAAATAGAATATATTTTTACCATTTAATATATTTTATGTAATTATCATTATTTTTACCTTGAATTCATTGGTAAAAACATTTCAATCTTTCTCAATGTTTTAAATTTTAAAACCAGTTTTCTCTACAATGAGATTAATTTTAAATTAATTACTGAAACATCTGTTTTTTCAATTTAGAAAAATGTATTCCATATTTGGAGTCAGTAGGTTCAAATTATGATAATAGGATACTTTTATTTTTGGCCATTATGAATAATAACTACGATAAATTTTATTTACCACAGTTAAAGGTAAATCCAGTATTTAAGTGTAAAAATAATATTATAAAGTTACCATAACACTTGTATTAATATAATTGGATTATTATAATTTGTCTTAAAATATACATGGATTTAAATTTAATCTACTGGAACCCACTTGGATATGATTAAGACCTTTAATTAATTTTATTTAATGGAAAGTGAAAAATGTCACACTGAAACATTAATAACTAACATATTTTTAATATATGGTTATACTAAATATAAATTTGATTATAAATACTCATTTGAAAGCTAAAATACTTTTCTTCACTATGTGAATTTATTTCTAATTTTTAAGAAATTTTCAATTACCTTAATATATTATACATTAATGATACATAAATTATTTATTTTATGAAAAATCAATAATATAGTTTATATTAAAATACCAATACCCATAAAATGACCAAACACCTGACCAAAACATATTTGTCGTTTATATAAAAATCTTAGTCATCCAATGGTCAAATATTTGACCATATGTAGCCTTATAAAAGAGATTACGACACTTATATTATTTAACTTTAAATGATGTCTAAGTTGTCACATTCATAATTAAATAAATATAACAATTTTAATGATATAATCTTAAGATGATAAATTGAAGTAAAAGTATTATTATGAAAGATACTATATTTATCATAATCATAGTATTTTATTTTGAATTTCTATCCAAAAATATGTATATTAAATAATTATACAAAAATGATGTAGTAATTATTATATTAATAGAAATATCAAATAAATGGTTTTAGAAATACTAAAATAAATATTATATGAACTAACTAATGTGCTCCGTGAATTTTTTAGTTTAATATGAAATTTTAAGAATCTACTAAATATTCTATTTCAAATATGTCTTCTGTGTGGATTTTATTTAAATTCAAATAATTGAATATTCTCAAAATTGACACAATTGATATTTTATAAAAATAACATATTATTAAATTGTTTAAAAATCACAAAAATATTTAACAATTAAAACATGAAATGTATATGGTCGAAAATCTCATAAAATATTCAATTATTGACAATTCACCAAACAAAAGTACGTATTTATAACCATTAATAATTTAGAATTTTATTACCACAAATAAAATTTTATAGATTAAGTATGGATAAATCAAAATGATAATCATTAAAATTAAATTAAAACAAGTCTAAATTTTATTTGTTGATGAGTTTAAAACCCTATATTATCTAATATTTGAATTTGAGTCACTTTTGATGTTTTTATGTGGGTTTTTTGTTTATTATAAATTAATATTGTGAGGGTTTCCAAAAGTGCCCCTCTCATCTCTTATAAAAAGGCACCTCCTCCCTCTCCTCTTCACACCATTTTGAGCTTTCAAACTCGGACAAACCCTACTCATTTCTCTTATAAACTTCCATAGAGACATACTAGAGGTCTTGTAATTCTTCAAATACCAACCTTAGTGCCCTATGAGGTGGTCTAGAAGAGGCATGTTGAGAATTAGGTAATATCTTTTACCGATGTTTTCAAACTTATTTCTTCTTCTACTTCCTCAATATGAGTTGTTTTGTTATTATGTAACAACTAAAATATCACTTGTGTAATGATATGTTATTCTGAATATGAAACAAACATATTCCGTCTTCTATGCATCCTATGAAAAATGAAATCACCACGCGTGTGTACGTATGACCTACTGTCTCCACGTCGTGGTGTAATCTATTTTTCATTACGAACCTAATTGGAAGGGTGTAATATTGGAAGAAATAACTATATATGATTATATTAAAGTTATATTTATTCTGAAATATTATACACCATACACTTCAATACACTTCCACAATCTTGGGAATGATATTGTCCCTAGTGCATACGTACGACTTACCGTCTCCACAACACTATGAGATTCGTTATCCATGTTAGCCATTCAAGAATGATTATAAAGTATATATAATGAATAATAATGAAATATATGAAATAAAAATTCTATTGTATTTATATATATATGTATTTCATGTACTTATATTTAATTTAATAAGGAAACGAAATCATTATTCACGCATACATCCGACCTACCGTCTCCATAAACTGTGTATTTCCATCCATTTATCGATCGATTATATATATTTATATATTGAATATATGTGATATATAAATTATGTTGTACATTATGGACGTAATTAATCATGACCTAAGTAATTATATAAAAAATTACAAGTCCAAACACATATGATAAATGAAACGATTATTACCCAAAACATTGCTTCAACATGGAATTGACAAATGAACGGGTAATATAATGTCTTAAGTGAATCATATATGATATCATAAAAATGAATATGACTCTTAAATAAGTTAATGATATTATTTAAATCATTATACAGGAGGTTTGGACACATAAGGAAGAAATCAGACCTAAGGAAATGGATTATTTAGTCTCACTTTTATTTCTGTGATACATATACCTTAATCAACATATATTTATTTTGTATGGTGTTTATTCTTCCCATGAATGTCTTATGATTTTTATTATGAAGGATATGATATTTATATATTTATGTAAGTTTTTTTATTTTATGACACGTATTATTCCACCGATCATAAATGGAAGAGGATAATTTTACAATCTCATTTTTATTCGATATTGATTTTACGTAAATATTTACTGTTGTTTTATTTATCATCCATGTCCATGTTTTCAGTTAAAATGTTTTCATAATGTGTTTAATATTATTCCATGTATTTTTAAAGTAATTTTTTCCCCGTTTTGAATTTTACTATGTAGAATGGATGGAATCTTTCTTTTGTTTACCATACAAGGAACTTTTTGACTTTTCGGGTCAAAGTACGAAGATTTCTTTTTTTAACTTATATGGCTTGAACAGATTTTACGATTTCATAAATCATTATTTCCATGAAGATTACTCTACAATATTTCATGATTATTTTCAAAAAAAACATTTTCTTTTAAAATTCTAGGACATTTTGAGAAAAGATAATGTTTTTGGAGAAGAAAGGATATTTTCCTCAAGAGCTATGTTCAAATGTTTTATCAAATTTATTTTCCATCAATGATGATATAGGGTTATCTTTATTTCCCTATTATTACTTTGAATTGATTATATTATGATGGAATTATTCATATAAAGTATTTTTATATTATAAGTATTATGTTATGGTGGTGTGATGTATAAGAAACCCATTTTATTACATGGGTTATACTATGATGTATGATTTATGATTTTGTGGCACAAAGAAGAATGGTTTCATAATGATATGGATGGGAAATATATCTCCCGCCAATGAATTGGGTAATTATTTATATCTCTTGAGATAGAAATGGCTAGAATAACATGTAAATCTGCTTCAGTAATACACGGCTTGAACGACAAGTTAACCCGTTTCAATAATTGACCTTTTCCACTATGATGGTCTTGGTAGAAATGCCTTGGCTACTATGTAAATCATATCATGTGTTTAACGGTTTTCCACAATTATATGTTTAATTCCCATGCTATTTAATTAGGATTAATGTTCCTTTGTGATCTATGCCTTACATACTGCCATGATTTATTTCACGACTCAAAATTTTGATGTTTAAACTTTATGTTCATGTTTTTAAGTTCAAATGTATCTATTTATTCTTATTTTCTCCATACTTACCCTTAATAAGCATCTGAGCACACCCCTTATATATTTTCTTTTCCCCAGGATTTAAAGAAATGTTTTAGGTAAGAAAACAAAAGTGGGTGATCTTTATGGTAGATGATGGAAATCTGTCACCATGATTAGAAGATTATGTCTCAAGTTTCCAAAGACACTAAAAAAATACGGTATTTAGAAGTTTTTTGGTTATGTATTAAGTATTATGTAAAAGTAATGTATTATTCTTTTACATAAAGATTAGGTCTCTACAGTTGGTATCAGAGAAATGATTTAGTTAACCTTTAGAAACTAGGATGCGAAAACTTTAGTGAGATCCCTAGAGATATATCTAAGGTATGTATAGGGATGTCTGAAAGGATAAGTATAAGTATAGGTTATAATCCTAGAATTATGAACATGATCATGAATAACCTAGGATTAGAACTAAGATGTTAATGATTGAATGTAATCCCCCTTGATTATGTTGTTTATATAATATAAATTTTTCCTCTCATACTATTCTTTTTGGGTTTTAGGAAATGGCTGGAAATAGGAGGATTCATGTTAATGGAAAATATGATGGAAAATTGAATGATATTCTTCTTGATTGACAAAATTAAATAGGATTTGGAAGTCCCAATATCGTTATTATTCCCAATCTGCAATCTCATAATATGATCAATAATCTCAACATTGGTAAGATTCATGACTCGTCTAATAATAGAAAGATGGAGTTTGGTGATGATCATAGAAGAAATAAAGTTCAATTTCCCTCATTTAAATCATATGTGAAGAGGCATCAAGGAGAGTTTTTCTAAGGCTCTAGAAGTTGTTTTGGTTTTCAAAAAAAGGACACAAATTCAATAATTGCAAAGGAAATGGTTCAATTAACACAATATACTAGTATAACATTATTGCTAAGACATCAAAAATGGTTAATTGTTTTAAATGTTGAATATATGGGCATTATGCAAATCAACGTCCTAAGGGAAAATATCATGAGGAGAATCAGAATGGTTGTAGTTGTAGTATTTATGTTGTTGATGATGAAGAGACTACAAATGATATATAATATCAAATAAGTGTTGAGGAATAAAATTATTTAGCTCAATTAATGGTTTAAGAAGGTAGAGGAATGATTGTATGTTTATCAAGAGTATTGTTGTATAGGTAATTTAATGGTACCATAGAATAAATAAACATCTAAGGATTGTTACACTATTGTATTTCCAAAAGTATTTGAATGGATATTTTGAATGGTACCGGTAATCATGAAAGGTTATTCTGATATTTTGGGAAAGTAGATGATATGTTCATAATGAAAGGATAAGGAGATAATGAGATGTTTGATAGTATTAATGAGCTCATCACTATTATAAGGACAATGTGATATCATGGTTTGAGTACATAGATTTTCTTGGGATTTTAGTATGTGGAACGAGTTAACTTTTGATAGAATTAATGTTTTCACTAAGGATCTATGGTAACTCATGTTTCAAGAGAATACATGATTAAGGTATTCCCATGTATGGAATATGACCAACAAGATATATCTTTTGATATAAATGGAGTAAATGATGGTATTGACATGCTCGGTAGATGACCTTTCTAGTAATCGTTTTCTTTACACTATGAGATTGGACAAAAGTATTCTCGATAAGCCTAAGTATTGTAATAGATTAATTTGGACATCAGATAGTATTTTTTAAGGATAAAACTTTTTTCAACAATGTTATAACAGAATAGTTTTAGAAAAAGGAAAACCTGAAGGAAGGGTGACAACCCGTCGTGTTGGACAAGGTTGCGGGAATCGAACCCACAACTGAAGTACGATATGCCTTTATACCCTACCACTGGCCTATAGGAAATCTATGGTTATTAGAAATTAGTTATATTTTATTAAGCAGTATGACAGATGAAGTATAAGTCCATTTTTGGAATCATATACGGTTAATCTCAACATAGATGGACTTATGTATATTTAATAATTTGTTCTAATCCTTTTGTGACAAAGACAGAAGGAATGTCATATCATTCTATAGCCTGATCTGCTATCACATCATGAATGAAAAATTCAACTTCATTTCTTTAAAGAAGATATGAAGTGGAAATTTTTGATGGAATGACCAACAATGATATTACACTAAAATCTTGTCGGTATTTCTCCTTATGAAAAAAATCATCATCATATGGGAAATTATCTTCAAAACCAAAAATGTTGTCCTAGTACCCTCATATCCAATGAGTCAGATAGTACCTTAGATCATCACAAATTTATGGCTTTGTGATTGTTAGTATTTTAATAGCCATGTTTTCTACCAATCTCAATCAGAACATGATGGATAGATTTCTCTTATATATCCATCTTTTCACCTATGTTCTCCTATGTGGAAACCCAGTGATGAGTTAATTTGGGTCAAAGTTATATTTCATACTTCACGTTTTAAAATTATGTTTTAGTATTCCTTTTTACATTGTGGGTTTCTATGGAAGAATATTTAATTTATTAAACCATTTGTGACCCCAAAAAGTTTTGAGGGAGAAATACATTTTAAGGTGGTAGATGTAACACCCTGAAATTTTATGAGAAATATTATTTTTAATTTTATTGATATCTTGTGTTGTAAGTTACACCAAGATTAGTTTGTGCTATAGGAAACTCTGTATTAGGTTGCAATATACACAACACTAGTGTTACACAAAGTTTCATTTTCATTTGATTGATTTAACAATGAATATAATTTTTTTTAATAAATTAATGTTATATTTTTTTATACGTGACACTAAATAAATATTTAATGCAACACTGACTTGGATTTCATTACACGTAAAAGAAACCTTCCTCGATGTCTTGAATTGTACGCAATATCAAGTTTCACTAAACAATAATATATTATTGTTATGAACTAGCCGTTATAAATAGTATTAACCACATTTTAAATTTTATAACATTATCATTCATCTTAAATATTTTCTACAACATGGTATGAGGACAAAATTAAGTTTTTTGATAAAATAATTATTTTTCAAAAATGCAATTTTTTAACCTTTTAATGGTGCACCCATTTTAAATCTAATTTTTGACCAGTTTATATGATCAATTTGAAATTTTAAACTTATTGTTTTTACTGAGGATATAAAATTTAACATTAGATAATTTTTTTACATTATTCTGAAAACCTTCATATTTTTATGATTAGTAAAAATACGCTAAATTGTAATTTAAAACAATTTTTTTCAATGAGATAATTTATATCATAAAATTATTATATTAAATAATTTTAATGTATAAATAGAATATATTTTTACTATTTAATATAATTTACGTCATTAGCATTAATTTTACATAGAATTCCTAGGTACACTTATTTCAATCTTTTTCAATGTTTTAAATTTTAAAACTAGTTTTCTCAACAACGAGATTAATTTTATATTAACTACTAAAACTTCTATGTTTTTAATATATAAAAATGTGTTCTATATTTTGAATCAGTAGGTCCAAATTATGTTAGTAGGATACTTTAATTTTTTACCATTATGAATAGTAACTACAGTAAATTTTATTTACCATAGTAATAGGTAAATCTGTTAATTAAGGGTAAAAATAATATTATAAAATTACCCGACACAATTGTATTATTATATTTGGATGATTATACATCGTCATAAAATATAATTGGGTCTAAATGGATTCTAATATTACCAACAAGGATGTTATTTAGACCGTTAATTTATTTTATTTAATAGAATGTGAAAAATGTCTTATTCAATGTTTAATAATTATTTATTTTTAATATAAGGTTATAAAGAACATAAATTCGATTATAAATACACATTTGAAAGATAATATGTTTTTCTTTATTATGTTAATTTATTTGCAATTTTTTAGAAATATTTAATTACCTTAATAGCTTATACATTAATGATATAGAAATTATTTATTTAGTGAAAAGTCAATAATATAGTTTTTATTAAAATACTAATACCCATCAAAAGGCCCAAACACCTAAATAAAAATATTGGTCGTGTATATATACACCATAATAATCCAATGGTCTATTAATTCACCATTTGGAGCCTTATAAAAGCGATTATGACACTTATATTATTTAATTTTAAATGATCTCAATGTTGTCACCTTCATAATTTAACAAATATAAAAATTTAAATGTTGTGATCATAAGATAATAAATTCTAGTAAAAGTATTATTATGAAAGATATTAGATTTATATCTATTGTAGTATTTTATGATTAATTTTTATTCCAAATAAAAGTATATTAAATAAATATACAAAAATAATTTAGTAATTATTTTATTAAAAGACATATCAAATAAATAGTTTTAAAAATATTAAAATGACTATTATATGAACTATTTAAAATTCTAAGAGAATTTTTTAGATAAATATGACATTTTAGGAATATATTAAATAATTTTTTTCGAATATATCATCTGTGTGGATTTTATTTAAATTCAAATTATTTAATACTGTCAAAATTGACACTATTGATATTTTATAAAAATAACATATTATTAAATTATTTATTAATCACAAAAATACTAAAAAATTAAAATATGGAATTTATATGGTCTGAAATGTCATAAAATATCAAATTATGGACAATTCACTATACATAAATAAGTATTTATAACCATTTAAAATTTAGAATATTATTACCACAAATAAAATTAAATAGATTAAATAAAAAAATCAGAATGATAACATTTAAAATAAACTCAAAACATGAATAAAAATGATTGGTTGAAGTGATTATAACCCTATATATCTCAAAATATAATTAGAGTCAATTTTATTGTTTCTAATTGGGTTTTGAGTTTATTATAAATTAAAACATTGGAGGTTTCCAAAAGTGACCCTATCCACTTAACATGATTTTTAACATTCAAACTCTTCCAAACCCAGACCATTTCTCTTATAAACATTACTAGAGTCATTTTAGAGGTCCTTGACTTCTTCAAATACCATCCTTAGTGCCCTAAGATGTTGTTTAAAAGAGGCACGTTGAAGAAGAGGTAATATCCTTTACTGATTCTTTCAAATCTATTTCTTATACTACTTCCTCTAAATGAGTTGTTTCATTATTAGGTAATAACTCTAGTATAACTTGTATAACTTTAATTTATTATGAATATGAATAAATCATATTTATTCTTTTATCGATCCAATGAAAAATGAAATCACCAAGCGTGCATACGTACGACCTACCATCTCCACGTCGTGGTGTAATCTGTTTTTCATAACCAACCTAATAAGATGGGTATAATATTGGAATAAATAACTATATATGATTATTTTAAAGTTAAATTTATTCCGAAATATTTTACACCATACACATAAATACAATTTTACAATCATGGGAATGATATTGTTACTGGTGCGTACGTACGGCTTTCCGTCTCCACAACGACATGAGATTCATTCCCCATGTTAAGTATTCAAGAATGATTATAAAGTATATATAATAAATAATAATGAAAAATATGACATAATAATTCTACTGGATTTATGTATACATATATATATGTCACTTACTTCCATTTAATATTATGAGGAAATGAAAATAGCGTTCATGGGTACGTATGACCTACCATCACCATGAACAGTGTATTTCAATCCATTTATCTATCAATTTTTTATATTTATATATTAAATATATGTGATATATAAATCATGTCTTACATTATAGAGGTAAATAATAACTATCTAAGTCATTATATTAAAAATTACAAGTCTAAACACATATGATAAATGAAACTATTATTACACAAAACGTGGCTTTGAAATGGAATTGACAAATTAATGAGTAATATAATGTTGTAAGTGAATCATATATGATATAATAAAAATAAATATGGTTCTTGAAAAAGTCAATGACATTTCATGAATAATTATACAAGACTTTCAGACAAATAAAGAAGAAATCAGACCTAAGGTAAGGGAATATTTTGTCTCACTTTTATTTATATGAGACACATGCCTTAATCACCAACTATTTATTTTGTATGGTATTTATGCATCCCAAGAATGTATTATGATTTTTCATATGAAGCATATTATTTTTATATATGAATTTAATTTCTTATATTTTATGACATGTATGATTTCACCGATCATAAATGGTAAGGTATAATTTTTCAATCTCATTTTTATTCGATATTTTTTATACGTAAATATTTATGGGGGTTATATTTATAATCCATGTCCATGTTTTAAAAAAATGATTTCATAATGTTTTTAATATTATTCCATGTATTTTTAAATTCATGTTTACCTATTTTTTACTTTTATTATGTAGTATGGAAAGAATCTTTCTTTTGTTTACCATATGAGGTAATTTTTGACTTTTCCAGAAAAAGTACAAAGATAGGTTTTTTAAAAAACTTATACGAAATGGACATATTTTTACTGTTTCATAATTCCATATTTCCATGAATATTAATCTAAAATATTTCACTATTATTTTCAAAAAACATACTTTCTTTTAAAATAGCATGACATTTGGAGAAAATAAAATGTTTTGGATGAAGAAAGGATATTTTCCTCAAGAACTAAGTTCAAGTGTTTTATCAAATTTATTTTCCATCTAAGATAATATAGGGTTATGTTTCTATCCCTATTATTAATTTGATTTTAATATGTTATGAAAAAATTATTCTTATAATGTCCTTTTATCTTATATGGATTATTCTATGATGGCATGATGTTTAAGAATCCCATTTTAATAAATGGGTTATGTTATGATGTATGATTTATGATTTTGTGTAAAAATTAAAAATGGTTTCATTATGATATGGGTGGGACCTATATATCCCTAAAATTAATTGGGTAATGATTTATATCACATTATATAGACAAGCCGGGAATGGAATGTAAAAATTTGGTTTAGTAATACGGGGTTGGAATGGTAAGTAAACCCGGTTCAGTAATAGACTTTTTCCACTATGATGGTCTTATCATCAATGCATTGGCTACTATAGAAATCCAATCATGTGATTAATGGTTTCCACCATTACATGTTTTATTCACATGACATTTTATCATGATTAATTTTTCATTTTTGATATATGTCTTATATACTGCCATGATTTATTTCATGACTCTAGATTTTGATGTTTGAACTTTATGTTCATGTTTTTAAGTTCAAATGTTTTTTTATTTTCTCCATGCATAACCTTACTGAGCATTTGAGATCTCCCTTTATATGTTTTATTTTTCCCAGGATTTAATGAAATTTTTTAGGAATGAAAAAAGGGGAAGACCATTACGGGAGATGTTGAAGATCATTCACTATGATTAGAAGATTATGTTCTGAGTTTCTGATGACACTGGCCTAATGTAGTCTTTGGGTGTTTGTTTTTTTTATATATTAAGTATTCCGAAAAAGTAATGTAATGTCCATGTACATCAAGAACAGGTCTCTGTAGATGGAATCAGAGTGAAGGTTTATTTATCCTTTGTAAAGTAGGATATGAAAACGTTTGTGAGATCCCTAGAGATAAATCTAAGGTGTGTATAGGGATGCATGTATGGATAAGTTTAAGTATATGATACAATCCTAGAATTATTATAATGATCTTGAATAAACATAGATTAAACCTATGATGTTAACGATTCAATGTAATCCCCCTTGATTATGTAGTTTTCTTAATAAGAGTTTTTCCTCTCAAACTATTCTTTTTGGGTTTTATCCAATGGCTGGAAATAGGAGTATTCCTATTAATGGAGAATATAATGGACAATGGAATGTTATTTTTTATGAGAAACCAAATTAAATGGGATTTTTATGTCCAAACATCGTTATTATGCCTAATTAGAAATCTCATAATTTGATCAACAATATCATCTTTGGTATGATTCCTCACTCAACTAATAAGAGAAAGATGGAGTTTCATGAGGATCATAGAGGACAAAAAGTTCAATTTCCCTCATGTAAATCATGTGGGATGAGGCCTAAAGGAGAATTTTTCAAAGAAACTGGATGATGTTTTGGTTGTGGAAAAGTACACAAAGCCAATAATTTCAATGGAAAAGTTTCATTTAGAACAATGGACACTGATAACAGTATTTCTAAGACATCAACAATGGTTAAATTTTGTAAATCTAGAATGTATGGGCATTATAAAAATCGATTCCCTAAGGGGAAATATCATTTGGAGAATTAGCATGGTCGTATGGGTAGTATTTATGTTGCTGATGATCAAGAGATAACAAATGATATATGAGTTGAAAGATATGTTGAGGAATAAAATGATGAAGCTCAGTCAATAGTTTAATAAGGTAGTGGAATGATTGTATGTTTATCAAGATTAATGTTGTATAGGTAATTTAATAGTACTATGGAATAAAGAAACATCGACGGATTGTTACAAAAAAAATTTTCCTGATGTATTTTAAAGTATATGTTGAATGGTACTGGTAACCATGAATGGTTATTCAGATATTTTTGGAAATTAGGTGATATGTGCATAATTAATGGATAAGTAAATAACGAGATGTTTGATATTATTAATGAGGTCATGACTAGTATAAGCACAAAGAGATATCATGGATTGAGTATATATATTTTTTTTGGATTTTGGTATGTGGAATGTGTTAACGTTTAACAGTATTCATTTTTTCACTATGGTTCTATAGTAACTCTCATTTTTAAAGAACACATGATTAAGGTATTCACATGTTTGGAATGTGACCTACAAGATATATCTTATGATATATGGGGGGGGGGTAAATGATGGTATTCCCATGCTCAGTAGATGACCTTTCAAGTAATCATTTTCTCTAAACTATGAGATTGGACATAAGTATTTTTGATAAGCCTAATGGTTTGAATGGATTAAGTTGGACATTAGATAGTATTTTTTATGGCTAAATTTTTTTCTCTCGAATGTTATAATAGTATAGTTTTAGAAAAAGGAAAACCTATAGAATGGGTGAAAAACCTGTCGCGTCAGACAAGGTTGCGGGAATCAAACCCACAACCGAAGTATGACTTGCCTTTATCACCTACCACTGGCCTACATGATGTCCCTGGTTAGTATAAATTAGTTTTATTTTATTAAGCGGCATGATAAATGAAGTATAATCCCATTTTTGGAATCATATATGGATAATATCACTATAGATGGACTTATATATATTAAATAATTTCTATTGACCTTATTGTGATAAAGATATATGGGTTGACCTATCATTCAATCACATGATCTACTAACACTTCATGAATGACAAATTGAACTTCATTTCATTAAATAAGAGATTAGGTGGAAATTGTTCATGGAATGACCAACAATGATATTACATTGAAATCAATTAATTATTTATCCATATGAAAAAAATCATCAACATTAGAGAAATGATCTTGGAAACCTAAAATGTTGTCCTAGTACCCTCTTATATGATAAATCATATGGTACCTTAGATCATCACAAATTTATGGCTTTGTGATTTATTGCATTTTCATAGCCTTTTTCTCTACCACTATCCATTAGGACATGATGGTTAGATTTATCTTCTATATCCATGTTTTCACCTATGTTCTCCTATGTGGAAACCATGTGATGAGTAAATTTGGGTAACCATTAAATTTCTTTACTTTTAAAACTTAGGTTTTAGTATTCCTTTTTTACTTTGTGGGTTTCTATGAAAATGCTTTCATGTATTAAACCATTTATAACATCGAGGAATTTCGATGGAGAAATTAATTTTAAGCGGGGTAGAATGTAACATCCCGAAATTTTATGACAATGAATCTTTTTAATTTTATAGATGTCTTATGTTGTATTCTACACTATGATTAGCTTGCGCTATACGCAACATCGTATTAGCTTGTTGTATACGCAAAACTATTATTGGCGTGTTTTATGCACAATTTAAAGTTAATTTGATAGAATTAAACACTGAATATAGATTTTGTTAAATAAAATAATATTATGTTATGTTATACGCAACACCAACAAAATCTTTCATGCAACACAGACTTGGCTTACGTTACACGCAAAAGAAACCTTCCACGATGGCTTGAGTTGTACGCAATATCGAGTTTAACTAAATAACAATATATTATTGTTATGAACTAGAAATTATCAATATTACTATCCACATTTTTAATTTTATAATATTTTCATACATCTTACATATTTATTAGAACATGGTATGAGAACAAAATTATTTTTTCGGATAAAAGAAGTATTTTTTTCAAAAATGAAATTTTGTCGCCTTTTGATGGAACACACATTTTAAATCTACATTTTAATAAATTTATATGATCAATTATACAAATTAAACATCTTATTTTCAATCAGGATATAAAAATTTATATAGGATAAAATTTTGACATTATTCTGATAACCTTTATATTTTGATGAATAGTAAAATAATCTAAATATTAATTAAAAACAGATTTTTTCATCGAGTTAATTTATATTGGTAAATTTTAAGAATAAATGGTTTTAAAGTATAAATATAATATATTTTACCATTTAATATAATGAATGTAATTATCATTAATTTTACATTGAATTCCTAGGTAAAAACATTTCAATATTTTTCAATGTTTTATCATTTAAAACCCATTTTCTCATCAATGAGATTAATTTAAAATTAATTACTGAAGCTTCTGTATTTTTAATTTGGAAAATGGATTCCATATTTGGAATCATCAGGTCAAAATTATGTTAATAGGATACTTTTCTTTTTAGACATTATGAATAGTAACTACGGTAAATTTATTTACCATAGTTAAATAAAAATCGGGTAATTAAGTGTAAACATAATATTGTACAATTGTCCTACAACATGTCTTAATATAATTGGATGATTATAATTCGTCCTAAAATATACTTGGGTTGAAATGGAATCTACTGGAACCCACTTGGATGTGATTATGTCCTTTAATTTATTTTATTAAAAGAAAGTAAAAAAAGTCTCACTCAAACATTAATAAAATAATTATTTTTAATATAAGTTTATACATAATATAAATTCAATTATAAATACTAAATTTAAATATAAATTTTTTTCTTTATTATTTTAATTTATTTTTAATTTTTAATAAATATTTAGTTACCTACATTTTATAAAATTTAATGATACAGAAATTATTTTTCTAGTAAAAAATCAATAATACAGTTTTTATTAAAATACTAATACCCATCAAAAATCCCAAACACATGCCAAAACATATTTTTAGTATATATATAAACCATTATCATTTAATGGTCTAATTTGTGACCATTTGGAACCTTATAATAGTGATTATGACACTTATATTATTTAAGTTTAATTGATGTCAAATTTGTCACCTTCATAATTTAATAAATATAACATTTTAAATTATGTGATCATTTGATAATAAATTATAGTAAAAGTAGTATTATGAAATCAATATTATTTATATTCATCATAGTATTTTAGTTTAAATTTTTATTCAAAAAATATGTATATTACATAATGATACAAAAATATTCTGGTAATTATTTTATTAAGAGAAATATCAAACAAATGGTATTAAGAATATTAAAATAAATATTATATGACCTAATTCACATGATCCATGAATATTTTAAATTAATATGACATTTTATGAATCTATTAAATATTTTTTGTCAAATATATCTTCTGTGTGGATTTTATTTAAATTCAAATAATTGAATAGTGTCAAAATTAACACTATTGATATTTTATAAAAAAAAATATTGTTATATTGTTTAAAAATCACAAAAATATTTAAAATTTAAAAACTGAAATTTATATGGTCTAAAATATCATAAAGTATCCAATTATGGAAAATAGGCAAAATATAAGTATGTAGTTATAAACATTTAAAATGTAGAATATTATTACCACAAATAAAATTAAATAGATTAAATAAGGACAAATCAAAATGATAAGGATTAAAATAAAATCAAAACATGTATAAATTTGATTGGTTGGTGATATAACAAAAATATAATATCTCATATTTTAATTTCAGTCACTTTGGAAGTTATAATGTGGGGTTTGTGTTTATTATAATATAATATTTTGGAGGTTTCCAAAAGTTCCCCTCTCCTCTCTTATAAAAGGGCACCTCCTCCATCTCTTCTTCACACCATTTTGATCTTTCAAACTCATCCAAACCCTACCCATTTCTCTTATAATCATCCTAATATAAATACTAGATATCCTTTCATCTTCAAATACCAACTTTAGTGCCCTAAGGGGAGTTTTAGAAGAGGCACATCGAAGAAGAGGTCATATCCTTTATCAGTTATTTCAAACTTATTTCTTCTTCTACATCATATATTTGAGTTGTTTCATTATTAGGTAATAAATAAATCATCAATTTTATACTGATATATTATTATGAATATTAAACAACCATGTTCCATCTTCTATCCTTCCTATGAATAATGAAACCACTAGGCGTGCGTACGTACGGCCTACCATCTCCACGCCATGGTGTAATCTGTTTTTCATAACCAACATAAATGGATGGGTATAATAATGGAATATATAACTATATTTGATTATTTTAAGGTTATATATATTCTTAAATGTTATAAAACATACACTTCAATACAATTCCAAAATCATGGGATTGATATTATCGCTCATGCGTACGTAAGGCTTATCGTTTCCACAATGCGAAAAGATTCGTTCTCCATGTTAACCATTCAAGAATGATTATAAAGTATATATAATAAATAATCCTGAAATATATGACATAATAATGCTACTGGATATATATATATATATTTCATTTACTTCTATTTAATTTAATAATGAAATAAAAAAGTGTTCATGCGTACCTACGACCTACCATCTCCATGAACGGTGTTTTTCAATTAATTCATCGATCATTTATATATAATAATATATTGAATAAATGTTATATATAAATCATGTTTTACATTATAGATGTAACTAATCATGATCTAAGTAATCATATGCAAAATTTCAAATCCAAACATGTAGGATAAATGAAACCATTATTACCCAAAATGTTGCCTCCACATGGAATTAACAAATGAACAGGTAATATAATGTTGTAAGTGAATCATATATGATATCATAAAAATGAATATGAATCTTGAATAAATCAATGAAATAATTTGAATCATTATACTGAAGTTTCAGACACATAAGGAAGAAATCAGACCTAAGGTAAAGGATTTTTTCTTCTTACTTTTATTTCTGTGAGACGTATGCCTTAATCAACATCAATTTATTTTGTATGGTGTTTATGATTCCCATGAATTGATTATGTTTTATATTATGAAGTATATGATATTTATATATTCATTTAGCTTTCTTTATTTTATAACACTTATTATTCCACCGATCATAAATGGTAAGGGATAATTTTGCAATCTCATTTTTATTTGAGATTCCTTATACATAAATATTAACTAGGGTTATATTTATCATCCATGTCCATTTTTTATAAAACTTTTTTAATAAAGTGTTTACTTTTAGACCATGTAAGTTCAAATTCATGTTTACCCATTTTTTAATTTTACTTTTTAGTATGGAAAGAATCTTTATTTTGTTTACAATACGCGATACTTTTTTACTTTTCTAGAAAAAGTACGAAGAATGCTTTTTTTTAACTTATACAACATGACTTGATTTTTACAGTTTTATAACACCTTATTTCCATGAATATTACTTTAAAATATTTCATTATTATTTTCAACAAAATTATTTTCTTTTAATATGGCATTAAATTTTTACCAAAGAAAATGTTTTTGAAGAAGAAAGGATATTTTCCTCATGAACTTAGTTCAAATGTTTTATCAAAATTATTATCCATATAAGATGATATAGGTTTATGTTTCTATCACTATTATTATTTAGATTAGATTATGTTCTGATGGAATTATTCTTTTAAAGTCCTTTTATCTTATATGGATTATGTTATGATGGCATGATGTTTAAGAATCCCATTTTCTTACATGGGTTGTGCTATGATGTATGATTTATGATTTTATGGCACAAAAAATAATGGTTTCATTATTAGATGGGTGGGACCTATATCAACCTCCAACGAATTGGGTAATGATTTATATCTCCTGACATAGTCATGGATGTAATGACAAGTAAATCTGGTTTGTTAATACAGGGCTGGAATGGCAAGTAAACCCGGTTCATTAATGGAATTTATCCACTATGATGGTCATTGAAGCAATGCATTGGTTACTATATAAATAATATCATGTGCTGAATGGTTTTCCATAATTACACATTTTATTCCCTGGCTATTTTATCATGATTAATGTTCCTTTGTGATCTATTCCTTATATACTACTATGATTTATTTCACGACTCAAGATTTTGATGTTTAATCATTATGTTCATGTTTTTGAGTTCAAATGTATATGTTTTTTTTATTTTCTCCATGATTACCCTTACTGAGCATTTTCTCTCACCCTTTTTATGTTTTCTTTTTCCCAGGATTTAAATAAAGGTATTAGGTAAGAAAACAAAAGGGGAAGATCATTATCGGAGATGTTGATGATATTTCACCATGATTAGAAGATTATGGCCAGAGTTTCCAAAGACACTAAACTAATATGGTCTTTGGTCATTTGTTTTTATTATGTATTATGTATACTTCAAAATTAATGTAATGTTTATGTATGTCAAGATTGGGTCTCTACAACTAGAGGCTCCAATGGGCAATGATACGGTGAAAATTCCATAGGTAAAAAATAATGGCCATAATATTTCAGGAAATGGTGCATGATATAGAAGATGAAAATCAAGAGTGGAGGTATAAATATAGTGCAGTGGGGGTGGACATCCATGTATATGATCGATGACTTCTTTAGGATAAGTAAAGTGAATTAATGATAATTTTGGAGAGGAAGTCATAGATGCACTGGCTCCTATAGTGTGGGAGATAGGAGATGTGTAGGCCACTGTGATAAATTAACTATGAGAGTTGGGGTGAAAACCTATCCACCCAAGACTATGTGATCCATTAGATGTTATATAATACTCAACCCACTACATAAAGGGTAGATGTGTGACCACTCATTAAGATGCGTAGGTGATGGGACTATACCAGGTATCCTCCACCCCAATCTTGTGTGTGGCTGTACGTCTATTCCAATTTGAAATTTAAAATCCAAAGATTTTAATATTTATTTTTATTTAAATAATTTGATGTTTTCAATAACTATATTAACATAAAACACATATCTTTAATCAATTTGAGTTATGTTCTAAAAATATTATTGTTTAAATGTCATAACCTTGCTATTAAATTTGAATGTAAGAATACAAGTAAAAAAATTATAAAATATTTATATAGCAGTCCTACTCATTATAAATTAATTGATGAATTATTATTAAATACTCAAATATTTTATTTTGTGATAATTTAATGCTTCAACAATGGATTTTATTGTAGATGTTATTTTATTGCATTTTTAACAAAAAAAATATAAATTAATTTATCACACTTCTGAAATTATATTTTATTAAATTAATATCATTTTTGAAATAATAATTGAAAAATAAATATTGGATGAAATATCTGGATTTTTTTAAAATGATTTATTTTTCAATGAAAAGTGAAAAATACAGATTATTCAAATACTTCAATTTCTTTTCAAAAAATAAACAAATTTACGAGTCACATTATTCTTTGGAATTGGACATAATGTTACATATGATCCATTTGATTTTGACTAATATAATTAGATCCATTTTATTTGTAAATTTTCCTAATTTTGATTTATGTTATTTTTTATTCTTAAAAACACAATTTCTTTAAAACTTTAATACTCTGTATTATGTATTCAAATTAAAATAAATCCCCTCCAATTATATAATTTTAATATTGAAATTTATATAACATTATTTTGATAAATATGTTACATTTTTTTAAACAGATTAAATTTATTTATTTTTATTTTGATTAGTTATCTTGGGTAATATTTGTCACCTCGGTAGAGGTAAAATGAGTTAAATATAGTAAAAAACATAAAATAAGATCTCAAAATCAACTTAAATCTTCTGTAATATCATTTTATAGGATAAATAAGACCATATATATAATATATTTTAATATTTGGAAGTTTTATTCCATTTACCTTTGATAATGACATTGGAATTTTTTTATTTAATTAATATAACAAAATAACACTCCGTTGGCTTTAATATATATAAACAATTACATAATAATAAACAGTGAATAACATAGGATCAAATTTTTTACATGAAATATTAATTAATTTTTTATCATGATAATTTATTTTATATTTTTGGTGATGATATAATTACCTTCAATTATTAGACAACACAAACAAATTGTCTATATAAATAGTAGAAAAATAATATGGATGACTATAAAATATCAAATTGTAAATTTTTTTGGGTGAGTTATAGTGTAAAATATAATTATATATAGAAATATAACATATTACGGTTGTGTTATGTTTTATATTTAAATTAATTTTTTATCTTTATGTATTTAAATTCAACATAAATGAATAGATTCAAAAAAAATAATAATTATATGATAGAAAAATAATATTTTATTTAATTATTTAAAAATCATAATAATAAAAAAGAAGGAAGTTAATTTTATAAATGGCCTAAAATTTGATAAATTTTCTATTTTTGATCAAATTATTACATTATAGGAAAATTTATAACCTTTTATGATTGAAAAATTAAATATCATAGTTGTAGTTAATATTTGATTACCAATGTGTAAAACCAAAATATATGTTGAAAAATTATATCAAAACCAATAAAATTTTATTAGATGACTATATTAATACAATATATTCTTTATAATTTATCATGTCACTTTTTAACCATTTTATATGAGTTTTACACATATTATATAATAATAATTCATATATTTTCCATAATAACATTAATGATATTTTATATTAAACATTATTTAATAAAAAAATATAATTTTTTTAATAATATTATAATAAGAAAAATTAATTTTATGTGATTTGAAATATAAACAATGGCCCATTTATTTGTTACTCATTATTTTGCCTCTTATTAATTTTTTCAGCACTAACTTTCTCATGAAACATTTACTTTTTTTGTGATTTTTAGAAATTAAATGTCTCAAAAATATCTATATTATTTTAATTTTGGATATGATTATTTCTTATACAATTTAAAATTTCTACATATGGTGGTTTACTTTCAATTATATTTTATTGACTATGGAAATATTTAGATTCCATATTTTTTGGCCAATATATTTTTTTTTATAATGTATATTGTTTATGTAGTTAATTTACCAATCAATATATAAGTATTGAATTTTCAATTTAATGATGGGTGATGCATAGCAATAGATATCCAATCAATGAATCAATATGTATCATGAGATAGATCAATTAGATACCTTTATTAAACTACTATTTTTGTATCCCATTTATTATACTACCTTGTAAAAAAACTTGATTGTAATGATATCCTAATGTATGAGATCATGATGTCCAATATTATCAATTTCATTCTTTGAGAATTTAAATATTATTATACATGAGATCACTGCATTGATATTACCCATTGATTCATTTCATGATAATTTTTATCATTAAATGCCGCGTCTTTTTAAATCCTTACACTATAATATTGATTATTCCTTATTTAATAATGACATATTATTTTGTATATAACCCTTACTAAGCATCTGAGATCACTCTTTAATTGTTTTCCTTTCTCCAAGATATGAAGAATAACATTATGATTTATATCATGTATATAAGAATGTTTCTTTTGCTGTGTATTTTATATTTCTAATGAAAGATAAGAATATTATATGTAGCTAGTTCTTCAAGGCTATTAATCTTCTCAGACCTTCAAGATAAGATCCCTTGTATCATATTACAATTTAATAAAGTATACAATGGATCTAGGTTACACAATTTGGGGTTTCCACATGCAATGAAAATAGTCACCATTATCTCATATATTACACCATGTGAGGCGCACCATATTCCTAATGATACATGGAAACCCTCCACAATGTTACAATTAGTACAATTAGGGCCTTTCAGATTACCCTCTCCTACCCCATTGAGATTTGTTTTTCATAAAAAAATTATTTGGTGTCAATTTTAGAAAAATAAATAGCTTATCTTATTTATTTATTCATGCATAACACAATTCAAAGGTAGTCAGTCCATATAATGGTTTTTTCAATTTGACATATATACAATAATATCATTTATTTATCTCTATAAGGACAATAACTAGGTTCAATCCTGATGATAATAGTGTTCTGGGGGTTGGATACTCTCTATGGTGGTGTGGTTGTGTGAGGGTGCGGTTTCCCCCTCCATCCTCAGATAGGGTTCGAACCCCAACCCAAATTCGTGGTTAATGCAATCCTCTTCCAAAAAATAAAATAGACTCATTATTACACCCCCTCTACATACTTGAGGCATACGATTGTTTATCTACAAATTGTATTCCCCCTATATAGAGAGTACATATGGGGCATAAGAGCCTCCATTATAGTTTGTATCACCAATCTATATGGGTAAATGGATCCACCGCTATAGTTCCTATGATGGTTGACATATAGCATGCAATTGGATGTTCATATACGTGATCATTGGTAGAATATTAATTTACTGGTGGGTGCGGTGTTCCCTTGATAATGAATAACTCCTCAATGATGAGAAGGAACCCATAAATTTATTCTATTGATGGTCTTGTGGGAGGAAATCCTGAGTAGTAAATATTGTTTATTAATTGTTAATCCTCAACATCCCATGTTATTCCGATGAGATGTGATATATAGCTGGATATTGACATTGGGATTTACGGACCCCATAGTGTTCTGATCTTCCCTTATTTATTATGTGCTATGGCATTATTGGTTTATAGTTAAGATGATTGAGACATTCATTGCATCCTTTAGAATTCTATTCCAAAATAATATGTTATTTACTTTATGTTTGTCTTCCTCATATATACCATTTCATAATAGTATCATTGAGATAACTTATTTTTATATATTTTCTTTAGGTTTTTTACAGCTTCCAATTAAGAATGCTTATACTCATGCCTACATAGAATTTTTAACCACACATTTTATATCTATGAAAATGGGGAATAGGTTGAGGATATTATTTGTGGATATGGAATTATTGAATATTGATTAGATATGACCCTAGATGAAGCATAGTGATACTTTTTTAATCATGGTTGTTTGTGATGGTGGTGTTGATCATTACAGGTGGAGATTTGTCCAGTAGTATTCATAATAAGGAGAATATTTACAATGTATTATATCTATTATATTCCGAGACTTATCGGATTTACATTTCCGTTTTTTACAAATATGGTGGTGTACCTATACTGGATTACTAATTTATTCTGTGTATTCTATACAATTCACGTCGATTTATTACATATTTATCCTATTTTGTTGTTATTAATCTTGTGTTTCAAATATTTGATTGATATAGGTTGATATAATCTAAGGCCTCTTATTTGTGTGATATACCTATTTGATGCAATCACATTTCCCTATATAGATAGAGTTAACACAGGGGTGGATCTCTAAATTTATAATTATCCAAAATAGGAACCTAGTGGGTTGGTTGGTTCAGGTCAGATACTGAAGAAGATGTGAAATTTGTTGAGCATGTTGTGGAGATTTATGATCATCATGAAAATGTGTAACATGGTCAAGTGATTCCTTTGGTGTCTATTTCATTTATTAATGGTGGATTAGAGTAAAATATCAAGGAGAGTGTGTCAAAGAATATTTTTTAATATTCTGAGTTTTTTTGAGCATTATTTCATACAAAATGATGTCGATTTTTCAATATGAGATTAAATATGGTAGTTGGTGAACATTTTGATTAAAGAGATATAATTTTTATATTCATGTATGAAATGTTCATGAGAGGTACCTAATGTGTTTGTTGATATTTTTGGTCATTTTTTAATTAATTTAATTATTTTTTGTACATTTTTAATGGTGGAAAACATTTAAGAGATATATAATTCAAATTTCTATTAATTATATATGTTTACTTTGTGTATTTTATTGAAATTGGATATAGAAAATGAATAAAATCTTGGCCAAAAAACATAACATGGCCACTTTTTATAGCAGACATGTTTTATAAATAATAGGTTGAATATAAGAGGTGATTATTGATTAATCTTTTTTCCAACCTGATATAAGGAACACATCATGTATTTTTTATACATGCCACAGTTTGTATTGAAACCATATAATTTAATTGGTGTGTTTTGAGATTCATATTAGTATAGGGTCTGAGTATTTGTATAAATGAATTAAATGTATTTTTTCAAAACATATCATAGAGTCTTCAGGTGTATTTGTTTGGGATTTTAGGAAGTGAACATGGTAAATGGGACATGTCGTTATTTCTTTCCATGGGTTTTCTATAGATTAATGAACTTATAAAAATTTATAAATTTTTTTTGTCTTCATCCTCATATATATAAAAATTGAAATTAGTAAATGGATAATAGATTTTATATAGGGGATATGGAACATTCCATTACATTATAATCCATCATTTCTTGATAAAAATTTTATATTTTAGGGTGACACACTATGATTTTGATGAAGGAGGATTATTTATATTTGAAAACCTATTTAAATAGTATTATTTTCTCTTAAAATATTTCCATGCCTATGGGATAGACCATATGGTGAATTATTTCATATTGTTGATGATTTTAATAATTTATTAATTCATTTATCTATAAGAGTGGTTAAACCAAATATTGGTTCGATGATATGGAAACCCATTGATATATTTCACTTAATGTCTAAGTGAACCCTTTATTAATTATAATTATATTAAGGATGTGATGTGTGAATGATTGATTGATGGGCATTATTGTTTTAAATAGGGAATCAATGATTCGAGAATAATATTGATGTAAAATTATGATGATTATAAAAATTAAATGATGTTAGGGTTTATAACATATTTTATATATATCTTTAGTTTTTTTAATGGATCTTAGTGTATCATATCATGATCTAAGGTAATGTTTACAAACCCATATATAGCTCTGTCATTCTTTAATGATTCAATAGGCATGATATAAAAATAATAGTGTGCCTAAAATATAGCAGTAGTTTCTTATATCATGATGAATCATGATTCATAAAGATCAAAGGACAAAAAAGAAAATTCAACACAAATATATAGGTAATCCACTATAAATGGATTATTGATCATATCATGAGGACCATGAAGCATAGAAGGGTTGATAATCCCTTCACCTAATGAAGAACTATGAATTATGGGGAAGAGATATTAAGATATATATCATTATTCAATGGTAGTCTCCAATGAATGGAACCCTTCACATGCATATTTCACCCCTAATTATCATCATTTAATGAATAGTGTTATCCATTTTGAATGTATTGGGTTCCATATCATGGAACCCAAATATTTTTTCACATCAAAGTGTTCTTCATTGAACAATTTAATGTAGGTATGAAATGATACCAACAAACCATGTGGGAGGGATGTAAACTAATTCATGCATCCCATAAAAAAGAGATAATAGGTCTTAACATATTATAACATATAGTTAGAAATAGAATCCTATATTTTTAATGACATTATTAAATCATATTTTCTGACATAAATCTCATGCATGTCATACATGAGATATGTGGTATATCATTAAATATGATAACCCCCATTAAGTTGGTATCTAATATTCTCCCACATGTAAATAATTCATAGAAGTGATTTATGAAAAACATCACACCCCTTTTTGAATCTATGGATAAATATTTTTCAAATGGTTTATCCTGAAATCTTCATTTTGGAACCAATACAGTAAAATAATTAATCATTTTCAAAAGGCCAATCTGTGTGACCCTTTGGGGTTTAGAAGTGTATACAAATAAGAATACCCCATTTAAATGTTGTAAGAAAGTGTTAGACTCTAGAATATTTCAAATTCAACTCAAGATAATATGTTTTCCATTTTGATATCCATTAAACATTATCATATCTTATGCACACATTTCCACAATAAGATGTCTCTAATAAATCATATTAATACCTATATAATCCCTTTTACCATGATAATGAGTGATCATTGGACATAGAACACTGTCAATTTAGTATAGAAAAACTTTCAAATATTAATTATAAAAAAACTAACATGTTCAATAAATTCATCAAAATATGTTCATTTGTTTAACAAATAGATCACATTCCCTACATCAAATCATATGAAAATAATCTAAGCTTGGTCATGAATTTCCTATGTGTAAATTAATTATCATTTAAATGTTTTTTCTCATCTTTGAAGTTGTAAAATAACTTATTTTTTGAGTTCTTGTTGATGACATGATCTTCAAAAAACTAATTCACCCTTAATTAGTTAATATTTAATGTGTTTTAAAAGAATATTTTAAAATCTCGAATCTTCTCATGAAATTTATCTTACTAACAACATAAATGAAGGATTGATGATAAATATACACATGTTAGTATATTGATGTTTGAATGAAATTCCATCACGTATATGTGGTGGGTCGGTTCAAATAATAAATCCGTATTAATTATCTATTTTGTTCACTACACAACCAAATCACGACATATCATGAAAACATGTAATACAATAAGATGATAATTAATTATTGCCAACTCTATGTCATACATTTAGGGTGAGTGATCATTATACTATCCATTTAAATAAATTTATACACACATATAATAATTATAACTATAGACTTATTTTTATAATAATAACATCATACATTATTCAACCATTATATCAATCTCTTATTTATTATATTCCAAAACACCCTGCTTGAACCTCAGACTTATGTTTTGATAATGGTTTCAATAACGAATTTTCCAAATTATCATATGTATCGACAAAAAAAAATCTGAACATTTCCCCTCCCAAGGATCTCCCAGATAAGGAAGTAATTTTAAAGGATTTGTTCGGTTCGTTGGTGAGAATGGGGATCATTTTCTTGAGAGATGGCTCTATTATTGTCATATTCAAGCTCGATATCCACTTTGATTTCTAGGAACCACATTTACATCAATGATGAGATTTCTAATCTAATTATATTACTTCATATAATTGTATATAATGATATATCACTCCCCTTTTATTGATTCTTCTATAGTGTCTTATTTGGAAATCATACAACTAATATCTCTACCATTATATAAAAAAATGTAACCATATTGAACCATCTTATCATATAGATCATATTGTAAACATTAAAATGTTTAATCCTAATATAGATCTCATCATATCCACTAATTCTCAATAACATATCCAATATCTATCTCATGCACACATGAATGTTCACAATAACAATCCATTTATGCTCACTAGGATTATATTAGAGTCTACATGTTATACAAAAAAGATTGGTGAAATCAATCCAAATACACAACATGGAACACATAATAGAGCATATAGCCATAAACTAATGAATATTATCCAAACATTACAAATCCATAGAATGATATGAAATCTTTTTACGATCTGTTCCATGTGGTACTGGTAATGACCCATTTTTGGATTTCTCTACACTAAACCTATTTAGTGCCTCAATAATGTTAGTGTTCTAGATGTGTATAAGTAACTTATTAAATATTCCTAAATTGATATTCATTGATACTATATAGGATATTTAACCCTTATATTTAATTGATTCATATACACAAGCACATATTTATATAACAAAGAGTCATGTTTTCATATCGGATAAATATTTTATAATCTACCGACAATATTGGGGACACCCTACACTCCCATTATTAGTCTTGTGTATAAAATAATCCCTAAATTTATTATCAGTCAAAATTAAATGATTTATTCATAATATGGTATATTCAAAATTTGAGATTATTTCAGCAATCCATAAATAGAAAATTGTAACATTCAAACCTCAACATAATGATTTTCACTTCCAAAACATTGGTTTATATTATATTAATATCCTTTACAAAATTCTAATTTAGTATAGTTGGTTTGAAATAAATTTGATATATCACATAATAAAATTGATTTGATATATAAAAATATATATGAATGGTACTTATCATCACTATAAGATAATATTTTATTCATATTAAATAATACAATTTTTTGTAAATTGGTTTTCATCAGGAATTGATTACAGGTAGAATCTATGCCATATATGTCAATTTATTTATTGAATATCCACCGAAAAACATCAATTTTAAGTGATTCAAGTTCATCTACCATGTATCCAATAATAGTTAATATATATGAATTATATATCTGATTCCATGGATTTTAGAAATTTTTCAATATTAGAATATTCAATAGCCTCCTATAAAGTGCTAGAATCATCATATTTGAACATTAGTACATTATATATATCCATGATAAATCCAATTCTCATTGGATCTTCTTTAATAATACCCATCCTTCATGGATGATGTCTAACTTGATTCCGCTTTTAGTGATTTTCCCCAACATGAAATGTAAGAAAAGTACATGTGGGGGTAAATTGTTTCTAAAGAATCGATTTACTATTTATTCCACCTTAGGGTGTAATATGATCATAAATATGACATTACGATTAAATAAAAATTTATTAGTATAAAAAATTAAATGAAATGGAAATTTAAAAAATGACAAAATTAGAAAACAACTAAAGAAAACCGCACTATGGAAATTTAGTTTTTTTTAATTTCACGATATTTTAAGGGTGATCAAACAAACCCTAATTTTAAAAAAATCGTACAATTAAAAAATTCCATTGAGTAAGGATCAGAATCCTAAAGATATTAAAAAATATTTTTACCATCCACACTTCAATATAATGATTATGGAGGATATTTTTCAATACAAAATGTTTCTTGGCATCTAATACTTCAAATTCATTGACTATAAATTGATTAAATAAGGAATCTATTTTCAAATCCCCAAATGTCCATGATTGAGAAAATAGAATAAAGATATTTTCTATGATCCTTAGAATCCCTTAATATTAATAAATCAGAATAAAATTGGTCTTCTAATACTCGTAATCTCTAGATCATGCAGGATCAGACAAAGAATGAATACAACAGAAAATGCTAAGTCATTACAATGTAAATCCTCACACAATGATATCTGTTATAAGAAATAGTTAGAAAGAATTATTACACTGATTGGATTCACTATTAATAACTACAAGTTCACAAATACAAAATAAATAATGACTTTTAGAATTATCATCAGTTATATCATATCCTGCATTTGTTTTAGTTAGACACAGTCTTATTTATAGAATATTTTATAACAAAAATCTATGGTAAAATCCCATACACTTTGGGAATTTTTTCAATGAAATAAATGGATTCAACTCCATATTTGTTTAATCTATGAAACCTCTACATCTATCGATGACATTAATCAATATTTATATAGTTCTACAAAGAATGAGGTAGTGTAATATGACATGGAGACTCATTTCATCATATTTTGATGATTCAACATAATTATATAGTAATTAAATGAACTAGAAATTTATTCCTCACATAAAAATTATATAAATAATCTTATTATGTCATGTTGTTATAAATTTTAATGCCATTTTCAAATAAAAAATAAACTGAGGAATCCTGACTCAATGATCTTCCCCTTTCTAAAAAGCACAAATACATAAGAAATATTAAAATTTGACTAAACTAAATGAAATACTCCATATATGTTTTGATGAAATAAATTTCATCTCATTTATATAAATCATTAAAAACAATACATTAGTTATTTTTTAAATAACAATTTTTTTACCCCCATTGTTATCAAAAGGCTTATAAAATCCCAATCACACCACAAATATCCTCTCTAAAAAATAGTATAAAAATTATTTTCTCTAAATAAACATATTATAAAATGATATATTTATCATAAGCTTCCCCTCCAAAGAACCCCCCCCCCCCCATGGAAAACATTTTTCCGAAATTTCTCCCCATTTGGGATTTTATAAAATAAGAAAGGGGAATAATTAAATCCAAGTGTAAAAAACAATGTTCTATAAATTTTTGAAACAATATCCACCTACATTACCCATTGAATAATAAATAATGGAATGGAAATAATATGTATAGAATTAATAATATAATAATAGGTGAAAATATCAATGAAATTTAATATACAAATAGTAATCTAATGATTGATATAACATCTTCTTTATTTGAAGATAGTTTTAGAGAATGAGCATGTTGAAACATAATATCCTTATTAGAATTGAAGATCGAAACATGTTAAAACTAAATAAATTTGTTATTGATATAAATATTAAAATATAAAATATATATCTTCAATTAATTATATCTTATAAAATTTATCTTTTCTTAAATATAAATCTTAATAAATTAAAACAATTTCATTATAACACCTATAAATTAGAAAAATTTTATGAATAGTTAAACAAATTATCCATGAAATATTCTCCCCTACAATAAAGGTGTTTTTAAATGTATGGTAATAGGTCATACAAGATGTGAATTAACGATCATTTTAAATTGATCATTTAAAACATCCTTTTAATATATTAAAATTTATTATAATTTAAATGTTTTCTGAAAATTATAGAATTTTATTGATAAATTCACACAAAATCATGAATAATATCTCATTTTAATGTATGTTACTATATAAAATAGTGTCTTATATCTATATGATTTGTCTAAGAGTGATATTTATTGTTTCTACAAACTTATATATATCCCTTGTGATATCACAAAGAGTGTGAGTTCTAGTAAAACCCACTCCAAATCCTTGAAAGTGTGATACATCCACAAAATTTGAGCGCAATAATTTTCATCTACTGTATATTCAACATTAACAGTAGAATGTGAAACTGATTGATTCCTTTTTCTAGACCAAAAAATAAAGGTTCAATAAGCAAATTAAATTTTTAGGAATTACTTTCTAATACAACCTACAACCAATAAATTCATCATTTGAGTACCTTTTAGTTATAAAACAATTTTTTAAATAATAAAATAGTCTATGTTTTGATGTATTTATAAGATGAGGAAAATTATTTTTACCGAATTTTAAAAGTGATTCATTTGTATTTCCATAAAATCTCTCAAACAAGAACTGGGAAAAACATAATGATTGTTTGACTTAATGTTAGAAAAATTAAAATTCTAATCATTCCTATATAAATATTTTGATATACTAGTTTCCTAAATTCATAATTATCTAGTTATATATAGTTTCTTATCAAATTATATATAATATATTAATTATTAAAATGAAAATTTTTTAATAAATATACAATGTGTTTATGTTGATATAATATATTTCTTTATAGATTTTGATAAATTTGAAAAAGTGAAAATTTAGTCGACCCATTAGGCTCAATTCCATCTCACCTTCATCAGTTCCAAAAACTATTAGAAATTGATATTGAGGTGATAAACAAATGATACCATAACCATAAAATTATACATCAATGGTGTCTTTAAAAATATCCTCGACAAAAAGTGTAATACCATAATTTCTCTTAAAAAATATTTTGAAGTAATTTTTATTATTAATTCTATCATTAGATTGTGCCTTCTTCTTAAAAATAACATTCAAGACAAGAATTTAATTATTTCTTATAGTAGTTTCATTTTCATCAAATTTTTTTTCTAAAAGATAATTTTACTCTCATTACATAACGATCATTAAGATTCACAACCATGGTCTAAACATGATTCTATTCAAATCGATTAAACTCATCCTATATAGCTACTATCCAAATTTCACCACATAAGGTATCATCATCTATTTTAGGTTCAAATAATGATAATAATGATTAATTAACACATTAATGTCTAATAATACTTATTTTTAATATGGTTTCTTACATTTTTAATGATATTATCTATAATATGGGTTATTAAGATCCAATTCATTCAAGGTAAAAGAGGTATTTTCAGAAAAAAAAGGTCATATTTCATCCATTACAATATAATTTGGATATTGAATTTTTTATATCCTACTATCTATTTGATTCAATACCAATATTTATTTCTCAAATTTTAGTAAACAAGCATTAATATTATCAATGTCATCATCCATAGTATTAACTTATATATGTTTTATAAAAATGGATAATTTTTATCCAATTTTAAATGAAATGTTCCTTTAAAAAAATTATTTATTTTATAAAAAATATATATTCCACACTAATTTATAGAATACAAAAAACATAATATGTCGTAAACTTTAGGAATAAATTTATAATTTTTATATTTATTATTAAAAATAAACACTTTTCCGACAAATAATTTTATGTATTATAGTTTTTGTTTTATTCATCTATATAACTCATGAAGTGTTTTATTATTAACAAAATCATGAAGTGAAAATTTATTTTCAATATTAAAATAATTAATTACTCTGTTTTCCCAAAAATTTCGAGTAATATAATATTAAAATAGAAATCTCTTGGTAATTATCTAATGAATTCTATTTCTCCATTTAACTATGATGTTTTTCTGAGGTTTTCTAGGATCCAAAAGTTATGGGTAATAATTTTATATCTACAAATAATTTTCAAATTACTTAATGACTCATAATTTCCATGTATTTTTTGCAACAACCTGAACTTTTGAATAATATTTGATTTCTAAATTTGTCTATTATTTCATTTTATACTCCACAAAACTATATCTATTAATTAATGAAGTGATTCCCTTGGGTTTCGACTTTTATATTATCATTAGTCAACATGACCGTTGGTCAATATAACCATTTGAAACTGATCTCTTAATGTTACAAATATTGTTTATAAAATCAAGAGATCTTGGTTAATTAATACAGAAACAAAAGATAATGGCATCATCTAGTAGACCTGGGCCATATGAATCCCATCTATCAGAGCTTGTGAAGGAAGTAGTATCACAGGGCTTTGCTCTGGACCAAGCCCAAGCCGAACATCAAAATGTGAAGATTGAACGTAATTGCCTAAGGGATAAGTTCAAGATTATAGAAATCACCACTCATGTATTGTTATTCGAGCCACCACAGTATTCTATCACCATATAACACCTTTCACATAGGTCCTATTCATGTGTTATAAGGGGCTATGTAATACGACCTTAGCTACTTTGTGTAATCCTTTTATATAAATAAAATTTTTATTTCTTCTTATGAAAAAGTTTGTAAATTTAAAATATCCAGATAAATATATGATGACTTTAAAGTTCCATATTAATAACTAATTTTAGGAAAAAAGGGGTATTTTAAAATATTTATGTTAACATTAAATAATTAATAATGTGTAATGATTTTTAAAAAATGGCCTTCTACAGTTGTGATCAGTGAGAAATTTATAGACTAATAAGATCAATATAATTTTTAGTAAATAGTAATGTATGAATTGTAAGATACTTTTATGAATAGTAATAAATAGTAAATAGACCAATAAAATATAAACTTCACCCATGTATGTATAAATATGTTTTAGACATCATAAAATTGAAAAAACAATCATAGTTTAAGTTTTGGTATTTTTGTATGTCATAAATATTTTATTTAAAATATTAAAATAAAATTAATAATTTAAAATGGTAATATATTTTCATAAAACCTAATCATAAATTTTTACTTTATTGTCTTATGGTTATAAGATAATTTAATGGGACCTTTATTAATATCTTAAGGTGTTACAAAATGAGTTGTATTTTTAAAGTTGTATTTCTTGAATAAATAATAATTTCATTTAAAAAATATGTTAGAAATATTTAGAAAATTATTTTCATAAAATAGAGTTCATTTTTGAATTCAGAGCATCGATATTAGGTTAGAGTGATATTTTTGTGATTTTTCTGAAATAGTTGAATTTTTGGTGAATAGTAAAAACACAGTTTTAGGTTTTGGGTGTTTAATGACATAATTAATGATGTAAGATTTCTAGTCAACTTATGAATGGTGATATATGCAATGGGTTGTCCTAAGTGGCCAATACCATGGACTAATCCCATGGTTTTTCAAATACCACCGATGAGGTGTCCCTTGGAAATTAATAATTTATTCTCTCACTTTTCAAATAAATACCGTGACATTTCCACATTCATTTCTTTCCAAAACAATCATCAACAAGGTTTTGGCCTCATTACCTCCCAATAAGTTCTCCCACGGTCCCTCATGCATCCCACGGTCCTGACATTCGAGCTTTTGATGTTACTCTTCAACCTAAGGGAATCTTTCACCCTCCACTTTTAAGTCATGACTTCTTTTATGTTATGTCTTATAGTTCCATTTTATTATGTGGGGGATTGTTATTATATATATTTACTAATGTCTATTTCATGTCCAAATTATTAGATACCCTTTCCGCTCTCATCAATTGAGTTTCTGAATTATTAAGTGATGTCGTTAGGCTGCCGATTTGTTTTGTAAAAGAAATCACATCTTCTCATTCCTTTCACGTTTCTTTTTCATGTGGTATGACATTCAAATATCCATACTATGTTATTATCTCCATTTTATTATGCCTTTATACTGTATTATGAGTTATTATGATGGGGTTACCCTTGTACCCTCTCAATCTAATGTTTTCTAAAATCTGGTTATGTAGCCATTATGCTGTAGAATTTTTGTCTCAAAATCTCTCTCTTTTTCTCAAGAATTTATATTTTATTATTTATGTTTATACCAAAATCTATTTTAATTTAAAGGGGTATTCATCAATACATAAATTGATATATTGGATTCTGTAATTGATATACATATAACCCCCACTCCCATTTAAGGGGTTATAAATGACATAATGATATTATTTTTAAGAAAATTTAAAACTCCATGATTTTGAAATGAAACCCATTTAATTTATATTCTCATTTTTATTAATGGAATTTTGGATTATGATTTATGTTTCTCACATGAATAAAAAGGCATATTAAGGTTTCCACTTGATATCGCTCCAATGCATTGCGTAAAAAATTAATCTCTACAGATGGAATGTTTCACAATACCTTGGTGAATAACCATGGTAATTTTTATGACACATTAGGGATAAACCTTAGTGATATGTTCGTGAATGTCTAAATGAAATGTTGTAGCCCCATATTCATGTTATGATTCATTTTTTTTAATTATGATATTCCTATTCTTACATTTCTCTTGTCTTAATGATTTTTATCGTGTTCTTATTAATATTGTTCAAGATCACAAGTCAATTGTTTCACTTGTTTTCCTTACCGAGCCTTATGCTCACCCTTTCCTATGATGGATGTCTCTAGGTTATGAGATGTAGTAATTTTACATAGGATTAACCTATGATGAATACTTACAAGTGTATTAGAAGGATCATTTATGTTTTCATGTATTTTTGTTCCGGATTTCCAAGACACTATACTTTAAATATCCTCTGTATCTAAAATGTAATGAAAAGTTATGTAATAAAAATCTGGGATTCCGTAGTTTGTATGCAAGGATTGTTTAGTTATTTATGGAAATTAGGCTATGAAAACTTTAGGAAGAATATTATATAAAATTTTAAATATCTGAAAACAACTTGGTATTTTGGTGAGTATAGAGTAAGTGGTTTGTCAAAAAAAATTACATCCTGTTCTGGATACGAGTAGGTAGAGGCGGCTCTGGCACAGATGTTCATAGGGGTAAAACCCAAACAAACTGCTTTTAGGTAGACTCAAATGGGGACTGGTGTACGACAATAGGTCTTGCTGCACTCTTGTTTAGGAAACTCTCGGGGGATATGTTTGGTTAATCATAAACTTTTTATGAATCATTATGAAGGATTTATAGAGAAATGTAATTGTTTAAAGAATGATGTTTTAAGACCTAAAATCCTTTATAGTAAAAATATTCTTAAATCAAATTACTTTCTCATTAATGTTTTATTCTTTTAGAAAATTTTAGGTCATAGGATGAACCGTTCAAATGGAGACCGCAATAGACCATGCGCTAACAGCCCTCCGATGGAAGCTGAAATTGAAACATTCATAAGAATGATGATCCAACTGACTAATGTTATGGGAAATAACTTGAATCAAGATGAGAAACCGATCTCACCTCGAAGGAAATTTTTTATTTAATCTTTTATGCTTCAATGGCCACTAACCATCAGTGGATCTACCAACCGATTGGTTTCGGAACATTGGATCAAATCTATATAGAATATCTTTTTTTGTGCTCTGAAGTTCAGATCAAGAAAAGGTCACCCTGGTTGTCTATCACGTAGAAGGAGAAGCTGATCAGTGGTTGGAACTTATTAAAAACATGAGTCAAAGAGTGGATGTAACATCCCAAGTAAGTAATGAATAATAAATATTTTATCTATGTCTATTAATGAATTAGATTGTGTTTTAGAGGCTTAAAATGAAAATAAATCCAATCTTAAGCATGAAATACACTAATATTTTTAAAAGATTGTTTTACCGCCTTTGATGGCAAAACATTTTTGAATCTGTCTATTGACATTTTTTTAAACTATTTTTGTCAAAATAAATTTATTCTTTATGATTCGGACATCAAAATTTACTTTTTGTGAATTTTTGGTATTTTTCTGACAATGTTCATTTTTTAATGAATAGTGAACAATACTGCATTTTACATCAAAAATGCTTTTTAATCTAATTTATTTATATGATTAGATTATATTTTGAATTGGGTTTTAAGTAAAATTAGAATACATTTTTATCATTTTATCCAATGGTGGTCATTGGAATAAATTTCACTTTGAAATCAGACTTAAACTAGTATCAATCTTTTGATACTTATTGTTTCATAAAAACAGGCTATTTGTTTTGACAGCGGGAGTTAATTATTAAATTAATTAATTCTACATATATTCTTTTAATTAGGTAATATAAACATCATTTTTGAATTCGGAATATCGAATATAGCTTAGAGTGAATTTTTGGCAATTTTCTGAAAAACTCCAATTTTTGATGAATAGTGAAACCACTAAGTGGTAATCATGCAAACTGATTTTTCAGTTAAATGAAAGTTTACCACTAATGTGTATTAAATTTTGAAAATCCGACATACGTGGTTGTCATTAGTATGTAAAATTTGGTTCAATGGGATGAAAATAATTTTTTGGTGATTAGTAACTTTTTTTCATTAATCGCGATTAGAGGTAATTAGTGTAATTTAAGGTAAAAATGATATTATAAAAATGTGGAAACACCATGACACTTGTCCTACCCCTATTGGATGAGTCATGGCCGACCAAGAAAACCCATGGGTCGATTTAGGGGACCCCATGGAGCCACGATTTAAATAAAATGTAAAGATAATGTAATATCTAGGACCTAAACTTGTCCAAAAACTATTGGATGGGAATATTTCGAATCCTTATCATCTTATCTTCTAAATATATCAATGTGGGACCTTAGAAATTTGAAACACTTTTGAAAATAAAATAATAGTTTCATGATTTCCAAAAGTTCCCCTCCTCTCCTCTTAAAAAGGCCCCAACCTCTACCTCATTTCACACACTCCTCAAGCCTTTGGCTCGGCCAAACCGTGACCATTCACTCTCTCCACATCCATCTCCTCATCGTAGAGGATTACCTTTGGGCAGAATCCTTTCAAAGGAAGCCTTTAAGCTCAAATCAAAAGGAGCTACCCTTTTAAAGGTAATTCATTCTCTCATGCTCATTTGTTTTATTTTGCTTCTCCAACCACATAAACTCTTTTTATTTACTTCTTCTGTAACAACAACAGTATATTCAAAAAACTAGGATGTTGTTATAAGATTTATTTGAGCTAAAATCTCACAAAACTACATCAAATGGTTAAAGAACATACGGTTTCCGTGGATGGAGAAATTCTGCCTCCCGAAACGATGATTGTTCAATACTCATTTAACACCTTCAAAGGTGGCCATTATGATGTCACTATTTTTATAAATGACATATAATATGTTTATGTTTTCCTTTAGCTTCTGTTTTTTTTCATTTTGGGCAGACCTTTATGGTTTCCATTATGGGTAAATGCGATATCTTCATTTAAGGAAGTGCGGACTACCGCCCCCTCAAAGTGATTTGATTCGTTAAATACCATATGTGGGACGTATAAAGGATGGAACTATGATATTATATATGATATTATACTGGAATTATAATATACCTTTATATCATTATGATTCCATTCTATAAAATACGAAATAGAAATGAAAGTAGCGTTCATGCGTACGTACGGCTTACCGTCTCCATGAACGGTGCATTTCATTTCTTACCTCTAAATGATTATGTAATATTATAAATGCACGTATATACTAGATATATATGATATATATGACATATACATCATGATTATAATCCTGGATATAATGGATACATGAACAACTTATAATTATAAAGGGTTTATTTTGACTCAAGTACCAATGATCGTTCAAACGACCGTTATTAACTTAAATAATTACATAGTGTTCATGAAATGGAAATAAGTGATATAAAAGGAATAATGAACTTGAAAAAGGTTCTTAAACAAGTAGAAATTAACTCAAGTTTATTATTCAGGAGATTAAAGAACGACCGAGTCAATTCGGACCCGAGGTATGGGACTTCGTCTCAATCTCCTTTCATTGAGGCATATTTTGTTTTATACACAACCTTCTTTTATACGGTGTATAAACCCCTTTGACTTTTACGTTTATTCAAAAGGAATCTTTTTTATACGAAGCATTTACTAAACGATAAAAGGGAATGTTTTTGTCGTACATATGCGGCGACAACGACTTCTCCGCTGTTGTGACCATTATTTGAGTTTCAGATTGCTCTACAAGCCATACCTTCTTTTTAAAAGAAAAATAAATACCATGTTTTAATTTTCTTTTATTTTGGTATTGAAAATGGTTTTCATAATTTTTTTATATCAATGTGTTGTATTGATATCTTGTGATTGAAATGTGGAAATATTATGTTTCCTTTATGCATGTTTTATGTGATATGATTATGTTGAGGTTCTTGGGCATTATTATGAAAACGAGTTGTTCCGTGATAAACTAAGGGCGGGTGAGCCCGATATAGCTCTCCAATGCATTGGGTAACGCGATGGAGTGAAACGTTAAGGTTTCTCTGAAGAGATTTAGGGAATATACTGTGATGGGCATTCCAAACGTAACCAAGAAGGTTACTCCCTACGTAAGAATGTTATGAATGCCTCAAGTTACCTTTATTTCTTATGATTTCAATGATTTACTCATGATTTGATGAGGTATGTTAATGTTCTTATGTTTTATGGGTAAAGTATGATTTCACTCTTATGTGTATATGTACCCATGTTTCCTTTCCATGTTTTTATAACCCATACTGAGATTTTTATGCTCATCCCAAGTTTTTTTTTTGAAATGATTTTCACAGGTCAAGGGAAAGGTACATGATATGATGATAGTGTCAAGGAAGTGTCAAGAATGAATCCATGTTTTATTTTAAATATGTTTCCATTGATGGGAATGAAGAATAATATCTTTATGTAACCACTTTGTTTAAATGTGGGTTGTAATGCATGTTTTAAGATCTAATTCTCTAAAACTCTAAACCTGAAAAGATCCTCAACGTGTAATCTTGTGATAACTCAAGATTATGTAAGTTTTAAGGCTGGGGCCTTATAGTTGGTATCAGAGGTCGGTTTAGATAACTTTAGGAGTTAGAATTATATAAAATGATTATCCAAAAATATATTTTTTTTATGGTCAAATTTAAATGATATAACATTTGAAGATTACCATGTTGCTTCATCTAAGACATCTTTGTTCAGAATGGTTTTCCATAGAGGAAATAGGGAAGCAGTGCTAGGAAGGAATACAGAAGGAAATAACCTTCCGAATCAGCATCCTGAGATGGTCGGAATTGGAACTGAACAGTTTGTTGCAGTAATGGCACAATTGACTCAAGCGATAAATGGCGGTGGTATCCACGCATGAGATCAGCCAGACCAACCGCAGAAGAACATGTTAGTGGTGGAACATTTCATGAGGCAACATCCCCCATCATTCAGAGGATCATCTGACCCTGTGTTAGCTGAAGGGTGGATTAAAGCACTGGAGAAGATTTTCGATGTCATGGGGTGTTCATACAATCAAAAGGTTAGTCTTTCCATTTAACATTTGGAGGGTGAGGTAGATCAGTGGTGGTCGATGGTTAAAAATATCAGGGACGTTGATGAGATTGATGCTCTCGACTGGGATGAATTCAAAGGTATGTTTCTTGAGAAGTATTTTCCTAAGGCTGTTCGACTTAGGATGGAAAAGCAATTCTTGGAATTGCGGCAAGAGGAAGACTCAGTGGCTGCCTATGAAGAAAGGTTCACTCGATTGGAAAGGTATGCTCCAAATTTTATCCGAGACCTTGATAGTAAAATCAATCGTTCTTACTCATGATTAAAGACAAAATATCGAAGGTAATTAGCTTCTCGTGAGTTTAAAAGTTATGAAAAGCTGGTTTGATGTGCAGAGAAGGTGGAAATGGAGTTTTCCGATGATCAGGTGTTCTATAACAACCAACAGAAGAAGAGACCGATGTTGCAGGAGAAAGGTAAGAATTCTTCAAAAAAGTCTGATGGTAAGAACACTAAATTTCCAGTTTGTGATAAATGTGGCAAAAGGCATGCTGGGGAATGTCTTCTGAATTCTGGAAAGTGCTACCGATGTGGTAAGATGGGACATAAGGCTCGTGATTGCACTGAAAAAGATCAGGGTGATGGTAAGACCAAATTTTATTTACAGTTAGTGAAATGTTTTAAGTGAAATGAGATGGGTCACTATGCAAATGAGTGTCCGACAAAGAGCTTGAGTGATGGGAAGCAGTTAGACTACAAGCAGAAAGGGGTGGTGAAATACTTTGCAACTACTTCAGCAGATGTCGGGCCATCAAATGAAGTAGTATCTGCTCCAGGGAGCTCAGTATTTTTCAATGATTGACTTGAGATCGGGGTAACATCAGCTGAAGGTAAAGGAAGCAGACATTCCAAAGACTGCGTTTCGTACAAGATATGACCATTATGAATTTGTAGTAATGTCTTTTGGACTAACCAATGCACCTTCTGTATTCATGGACTTAATAAATAGAATTTTCCATGAGTTCTTGGATAAGTTTTTGGTGGTTTTCATTGATGATATTTTGGTGTTTTCTAAAAGTAAAGAGGAGCATGAAAGACATTTAAGGGTTATCTTGCAAACCGTAAAAGAAAAGAGATTGTATGGGAAATTCAGCAACTGTGAGTTTTGGTTGCAACAAATTTCTTTCCTTGGTCACATTGTTTCTAAATATGGAATAACTGTTGATCCTACAAAAACAAAAGTTGTGGAAGAATGGCCAAGACCCACAAATGTAACAGAGATTTGTAGCTTCCTTGGTTTGGCAGGCTATTACCGAAGGTTTTTTAGAAATTTTTCACGGTTATCTAGTCCAATGACTAAGCTAACTCGGAAGGGTGTTAAGTTTATCTGGACAAAATAATGTGATGATTGTTTTCAGGAATTGAAAAGAAGATTGGTGAATGCTCCAGTTTTGGCACTACCTTCCAGGAATGGTGAGTTTGTTATATATAGTGATGCTTCATTGAAAGGACTTGGTTGCATCCTAATGCAGAATGATCAGGTAATTGCTTATGGTTCACGACAGTTGAAAAATCATGAAGTAAATTACCCTACACATGATTTGGAATTAGCTGCTGTTGTTTTTGCTTTAAAAATTTTGAGGCATCATTTGTATGGAGTAAAGTGTGAAATATATACCGATCACAAAATTTTAAAGTATATATTCACTCACAAAGAGTTAAACATGAGACATAGGAGATGGCTGGAATTAATCAAGGATTATGATTGTACAATTCATTACCATCAGGGAAAATCAAATAAAGTGGCTGATGCTTTGAGTCGAAAAATTAATGCTTCATTAGAAATGTTGCATTTGGAACGTGATCCTTTGGTTGAGGATTTGATGAACTTTGTCATAGAAGTTGTTGGTGTAGGAAGTTCTTCTATTTTGTTTCAGGTATCAGGGAAATCTTCTCTATCAGACAGAATCAAGCAAGAACAGAAGCAAGATAGTGAGTTGCAGAAAAAGGTAGAGCTGGTTTAGAAAGGTAAGTTGCCTGAATTCAACATTGATAATGATTGTGTTTTGAGATTTGGGAAGAGATTGTGTGTGCCTTGTGATTCACAGTTGAAGAGAGAGTTGTTATGTGAAGCTCATAGTTCTCTGTTTTCAGTTCATCCGGGCAGTACTAAGATGTATAGAGATCTGTGAGAGTATTACTGGTGGGATGGAATGAAAAGAGATATTGCTGATTTTACTGTGAAGTGTTTGACATGTCAACAGGTTAAAGCAGAGCGGCAGTTATTGAAAGGGATGCTTCAGCCTTTACCAGTTCCAGAGTGGAAATGGAAAAATATATCCATGGACTTTGTTGTGAGATTACCGAAGACATCTCGAGGTAATAATGCAATCAGGGTTATTGTTGATCGCTTGACTAAATCTGCTCGTTTCCTTGCTATACGAGATACTTTTTCCCTAGATCAACTTTCCCGTTTGTATCTTAAAGAGATAGTCAGGTTGCATGGAGTTCCCCTCTCCATTGTGTCTGGTCGTTATCCCAGGTTCATTTCTAACTTTTGGAAAGGCCTTCAAGAGGCTTTGGGTACTGAATTAAATTTTAGTACAGCTTTTCATCCTCAATCAGATGGGCAGTCAGAACGAACAATTCAGACCTTGGAGGATATGCTACCTTCTTGTTCGATGGATTATCAGGGATGTTGGGACCAACATATTTCTTTGGTTGAATTTTCATGTAATAACAATTTTCATTCCAGTATACAGATGGCACCATTTGAGGCATTATATGGAAAACGGTGTCGAACTCCAGCTTTTTTGGATGAAGTAGGGGAAAGGAAGCTGATGGGACCAGAGTTGGTAGAATATATGGTAGAAAAATTTCATCTGATTCAGAAACACATGAGAACAGCTCAGAGCAGGAAGAAGAGTTATGCGGATAACAGGAGGAAGGATCTGTCATTCAAGGTAGGTGATCATGTTTTTCTCAAGGTTTCTCCTTGGAAAAGTGTGATGAGATTTGGTAAGAAAGGGAAGTTGAGTCCAAGGTTTATTGGACCATATGAAATTCTGGAGAGAGTTGGATCAGTTTCTTACCGAGTGGCTTTACCTCCGAGTTTATCTCAGGTACACAATGTTTTTCACGTTTCGATGTTGAGAAAGTATATGCCAGATCCATCTCATGTTTTGAGTCCAAAGGTAGTTCAGCTGGAAGAGAACCTATCTTATGAGGAACAATCGGTCCAGATTCTTGACCACAGGGAGAAAGTGTTACGGAATAAGGTGATTAAGCAGTTAAAGGTTTTGTGAAAAAACCACATGATGGAAGAGGCAACATGGGAATCTGAAAATGCAATGAGGGATAAGTACCCCCATTTATTCGGTATGTAAATAAATTGCGGGGACGCAATTTTCTAAAGGGGGGAAGGATGTAACATCCCAAGTAAGTAATGAATAATAGATATTTTATCTATGTCTATTAATGAATTATATAGTGTTTTATAGGCTTAAAATGAAATAAATCCAATCTTAAGCATGGAATACACTAATATTTTTAAAAGATTGTTTTACCGCCTTTGATGGAAAAACCTTTTTGAATCAATATTTTGACAATTTTATAAACTATGTTTGTCAAAATAAATTTATTCTTTATGATTGGGACATCAAAATTTACTTTGTTTGAATTTTTGGTATTTTTCTGACAATGTTCATTTTTTAATGAATAGTGAAAAATACTGCATTTTACAACAAAACTGATTTTTAATCTAATTTATTTATATGATTAGATTATATTTTGAATTTTTTTTGAAGTGAAATTAGAATATATTTTTACCATTTTATCCAATGGTGGTCATTGGAATCAATTTCACTTTGAAATCACACTTAAACTAGTATCAATCTTTTGATACTTATTGTTTCATAAAAACACGCTATTTGTTTTCACAGCAGGAGTTAATTATTAAATTAATTAATTCTACTTATATTCATTAAATTAGGTAATATAAACATCATTTTTGAATTCGGAATATTGAATATATCTTAGAGTGAATTTTTGGTAATTTTCTAAAAAACTCCAATTTTTGATGAATAGTGAAACCACTAAGTGGTAATCAAGCAAACTGATTTTTCAGTTAAATGAAAGTTTACCACTAATGTGTATAGAATTCCAAAAATCTGACATGCACGGTTGTCATTAGTATGTAAAATGTGGTTCAATGGGAAAAAATAATTTTTTGGTGAATAGTAACTTTTTTTCATTAATCGCGATTAGAGGTAATTAGTGTAATTTAAGGTAAAAATGATATTATAAAAATGTAAAAACACCATGACAGTTGTCCTACCCCTATTGGATGAGTCATGGCCGACCCAAAAAACCTATGGGTCTATTTAGGGGACCCCATGGAGCCACTTGGGTGAGATAATGACTTTAATGCCTTTTTTTAAATAAAGGTGAAAATGACACTAACATAAATTGTTTTACTAAAAAAAATTTAGAAGGGGTTATACTAACCATATTTTTGTCTATAAATATTCATTAGAAAGATAATAATATTTTATACATCATATTATTTTTTTTATAATTTTTAGACATTAAAAAAATTAAATTATTTATTAAATCATGATGATGCAGCGATGACCTCATTATTTAACGATTTAAATAAAATGGAAAGATAATGTAATATCTAAGACCTACACTTGTCCAAAAACTATTGGATGGGAATATTTCAAATCCTTATCATCTTATCTTCGAAATATATCAATGTGGAACCTTATAAATTCGAAACACTTTTGAAAATAAAATAATATTTTCATGATTTCCAAAAGTGCCCCTCCTCTCCTCTTATAAAAGGCCCCCACCTCTACCTCATTCCACACACTCTTCAAGCCTTTGGCTCGGACAAAACCTGCCCATTTACTCTCTCCACATCCCTCTCCTCATCCTAGAGGATTCCCTTTGGGCAGAATCCTTTCAAAGGAAGCCTTTAGGCTCAAATCAAAAGGAGTTACACTTTTAAAGGTAATTCATTCTCTCATGTTCATTTGTTTTATTTTGCTTCTCCAACCCCCTAAACTCTTTTTATTTACTTCTTTTGTAACAAAACCAGTATCTTCAATATACTAGGATGTTGTTATAAGATTTATTCTAGCTACACTCTCACAAAACTACATCAAATGGTTAAAGAACATACAGTTTCCGTGGATGGCAAAATTCTGCCTCCCGAAACGATGATTGTTCAATACTCATTTAACACCTTCAAAGGTGGCCATTATGATGTCACTATTTTTATATATGATATATAATATGTTTATGTTTTTATTAAGATTCTTTTTTTTTTGGAATACCTTTATGGTTTCCATTATGGGTAAATGCGATATCTTCATTTAAGGAAGTGCGGACTACCGCCCCCTCAAAGTGATTTGATTCGTTAAATACCATATGTGGGACGTATAAAGGATGAAACTATGATATTATATATGATATTATACTGGAATTATAATATACCTTTATATAATTATGATTCCATTCTATAAAATATGAAATATAAATGAAAGTAGCGTTCATGCGTACGTACGACTTACCGTCTCCATGAACGGTGCATTTCATTTCTTACCTCTAAATGATTATGTAATATTATAAATGCATGTATATACTGGATATATATGATATATATGATATATAAATCATGATTATAATCCTGGATATAATGTATACATGATCAACTTGTAATTATAAAGGGTTTATTTTGACTCAAGTACCGATGATCATTAAAACGACCGTTATTAACTTAAATAATTACATAGTGTTCATGACATGGCAATAAGTGATATAAAAGGAATAATGAACTTGAAAAAGTTTCTTAAACAAGTAGAAATTAACTCAAGTTTATTATTCAGGAGATTAAAGAACGACCGAGTCAAGTCGGACCTGAGGTATGGGACATCGTCTCAATCTCCTTTCATTGAGGAATATTTTGTTTTATACACAACCTACTTTTATACGGTGTAAAACCCCTTTGACTTTTACGTTTATTCAAAAGGAATCTTTTTTATACGAAGCGTTTACTAAATGAAAAAAGGGAATGTTTTTGTCATACGTATGCGGCGACAATGACTTCTTCGCCGCTGTGACCGTTATTTGAGTTTCGGATTGCTCTACAAGCCATACCTTCTTTTTAAAAGAAAAATAAATACCATGTTTTAATTTTCTTTTATTTTGATTTTGAAAATGGTTTTCATAATGTTTTTATATCAATGTGTTGTATTGATATCTTGTGATTGAAAGGTGGAAATGTTATTTTTCCTTTATGCATGTTTTATGTGATATGATTATGTTGAGGTTCATGGGCATTATTAGGAAAACGGGTTGTTCCGTGATAAACTATGGGCGGGTGAGCCCGATATAGCTCTCCAATGCATTGGGTAACGTGAAGGAGTGAAACGTTAAGGTTTATCCGAAGAGATTTAGGGAATATACTGTTATGGGTATTCCAAACGTAACCAAGAGTGTTACTCCCTACGTAAGAATGTTATGAATGCCTCAAGTTGCCTTTATGTCTTATGATTTCAATGATTTACTCATGATTTGATGAGGTATGTTAATGTGCTTATGTTTTATGCGTAAAGTATGATTTCACTCTTATGTATATATGTACCCATGTTTTCTTTCCATGTTTTTATAACCCATACTGAGCTTTTTATGCTCATCCCATGTTTTTTTTTTGAAATGTTTTTCACAGGTCAAGGGAAAGGTACATGATATGATGATAGTGTCAAGGAAGTGTCAAGAATGAATCCATGTATTATTTTAAATATATTTCCATTGATGGGAATGAATAATACTATCTTTATGTAACCACTTTGTTTAAATGTGGGTTGTAATGCATGTTTTAAGATCTAATTCTCTAAAACTTTAAACCTGAAAAGATCCTCAACATGTAATATTGTGATAACTCAAGATTATGTAAGTTTTAAGGCTAGGGCCTTATAGTGGAGGTTGAAGCTATGGTGTGGGAATAGTTCAGAGGGATATTCTTCTGTATGTATTTCCCTCATTCCATGAGAACAAGAATGGAGAATGAGTTTCTCGAGCTGATGAAAAAAGAGAATGAATCTTTGGGAAGGTATGAGATGATCCTTAATAGAAATTCCTATTATATCTAAATCTTTGACATGGATCCTAATGGTATGGTTGATAGATTCTTCAGTGGACTGATACCTCATCTGTGGAAGAATCTAGAAAACTGAGACTACGACACCTATGTAGAGATCATGCGGAGTGAGATGAAAGTTAAGCTGGAGTTTGGTGAGGCACAGTGGTCTCATAAATCCAACAACAAAAAGAGATCAACATAGCCCAACATAGGGAGGACTTTTTATTAGGGAAGAGAAGGCAAGCAAGTGAAACATCCCATGTGTAACAAATGTGGGGAGAAGTATTCGGGGAACTGCCTACTCGGGAGTGGGAAATGCTTCATGTGTTGAAAATAAGGACATATTGAAAGGAAATGTCATAGTAAGGTGAAACCACAACTTCAAAACACTGATGACAAGGGAAACATGGTCCAAACTCTACCTGTTGTCCTGTGCATTAAGTGTGGACAACATTGGCACTTTTCCAATCACTGTCCAAATCTGAGGGAAGTGGAGGGGAATCACCAAGAGCGTCATCAACAACAAAGTGAAAAAGGTAATACCTTGAAATTAAAATGGGTGAAGTTGAATCTTTGAATGATGTGGTAGTAGGTACCCTTATAGTTCTCTTCAATCTAGCAAGTACATTGTTTGATTATGGTTCTACGCATTCTTTTATTCCATCCATGTTTGCAAAGAATTTAGAATCTACATCTGATTTGTAAAAAAGTAGAGTTATCAATAAAGACTCCTGGTGTGATTATCCAAGAATTTTCAGTTTTTAGAAACTACAATATTTACTTTATTAAGAAAAATCTTATCTCAAATCTAGTACTCATTCCCATGTTGTAATTGGAAATTATTCTAGGGATGGACTGGATCTCAATGTAGACTGATAAGATCAAATCCAGATGCAAGGAAATGTCATTAGTTTTGAAAGGAGATCCTACAGTTATCTTCCAAGTAGTGATATCTCAACATGATCTTGGTCTTGAATAACCTATTATATCCATCTTTATGGAGTTGATCAGTGAAGAAGAAGATGGAAATGAGAGTTTGAGGATAGAAAATGTCCCCATCGCCCAAGAATACGTTGACGTATTTTCAGAGGAGTTACCCAGACCTAACCCAGAAAGAGAGGTAGAGTTATCCATTGAACTCGTACCAAGATCCCATCTGATTTCAAAGACCACATATAGGATAGAAAAATGTGGAGCTGGAGGAGTAAAAGAAACAACTCCAAGATCTTTTGGAGAAGTGGTTTATCTGACCGAGTGTGTCTCCTTGCAGAGAACCTATTCTCTTTGTGAGGAAGAAGGATGGATATATGCGGCTCTGCATTGATTATAGAGATCTGAACGAGATCACAGAAAAGAACAAATACACTCTTCCAATAATTGATGACTTATTTGACCAACTTTGTGGGGATCAATTCTTCTCTAATATTGATCTTCGATATGGTTATCATCAATTGATGGTGAAGAAATAAGATATTCCAAAAAATACCTTCCAATCATGATATGGTCATTTTGGGTTTCTTGTTATGTCCTTCAGACTGAATAATGCACAAAGTATTTCTATGGATCTGGTGAATGGAGTTTTTAAGGACTACCTTAATAACTTTGTGGTAATTTTTACTGATGTTATTCTGATATATTCCAAAATAAATGAGAATCAAGAAGGTCATCTAAGTGTTATTTTACATACTCTATAGAATGATTGGATTTTTGTGAAGTTCAGAAAATGTGACTTTTGGTTGCAACACGATGCTTTATTGGGGAACATTGTAACCAATGAAGGAATCACAGTTTACCCTGCAAAGAAACAAGTTGTAGAGGAGTGGCCTCAATCTACATAAATTGTTGTGATTAGTAGTTTCTATGTATTAACACGATATTATAGGAGGAATGGGAAAAAAAATTCATGACTTTATAATCCATTAACCAATTTAACTCGAAAATTTGTAAAGATCATCTGGACAAAGAAGTGTAAGGAATGTTTCCAAGAGCTGAAGGAGAGAATTGTTACTGCACCTATGTTAACTCTGACCTCATTTGGAGAATATCATGCCCCGTCCCCTGGGGACCTTTCTGTGACAACCCCAAACCCACCTTCCATAGGCCATGGGCTGGCAACTTGCACCGAAAGGTATATTCCCCATAACTGTGAAATAATTTCCTTTATAACATGTAAACACACGCAACCAAGAACACAACAAGATATTAACACAAGTCAACTGTATTGAAAAAAGAGTGCTGAAAGTAAAAAGGGGTCGGAATACAAACCCAACAGTAACAGTACAAGTACAATTAAATTACAATACAACTGAAGAAAAACAAAGGCAACTATTGGGTCATCCTCGGGGGATCCTACATGAAGTGTAGGTACATACTGACTCCTCAGCACTCCACATCGGCCCATATCCTCTGTGTACCTTCACATTGTTTGATCCACCTTTGGGCCCCATCTAACCCTAGTACCCTCAGCCTCGATCCACGATGTCTTTCTTCTTCACCAAACACAACATTATGCACGCATAACCCATATAGGGGTGAGTATAACGATACTCAAAAAGCACCCCGAGACCCTCAAGGTCTCAGAAAATCCACCAAGGATAAACCAATGGAATGAAAACAACGGACAACCCTACTTAGGTATATTCCTATACATATACCTATGTTTTCATGTATACCCATCTCAATCATGAGAAAAACCTAGAGTCTGACTCAAATCCAAAATCTCAATAGTTCCCAAAAAGATTGAATACAACGAAGGCAAGTTCCACACAGGTACACCACAAAGAAGAATACCACCAAGGTATTACCAAGAAGGAAAGTAACATAAGGTATAGACACATCTCAAACCAGGTATAACTTAAGTATAGTATTGAAGATGATTAGATGTAACTACTAATTCATCTTACTCAGTTAAGAGGCTCTGCTGCTGACCCACACAAGATCGCTCGACATTTCCCCACATAGGATCTATAGGTGTTGACCCACATAGGACCGCTCGGTGCTCACCCACACAGGATCACTCGGTGCGGACTCACACAGGATAACTTGGTGCAGACCCACACAGGATCGCTATGTGCTGACCCACACAGGGTCTCTATTCATTCTTCACTTCACAACTAGATACTCGGTTCCCAAACTAAGCCTGTTCTTCTCTGGGAGGGTCTACTATTCAAACCACTATTCGATACTCCATCATCCACAAAGTACCATGAAGAAGTATCCTAATAGACCACCATGTCATATGGGTTTCAGCGAAACAAATGGTGTGTCAATCAGACGCCCAGTCAGTAAGTTATTATCCTTTTTGTCCCAAGGGAAAAGTTGGATTCGTTATCGATTCAACCCAACCATTCCCCAACTATATCTAAAACTTAATCGTGGTATACCAAAGAGACCACCTCACTCCATGATTTACATTGTCGTTTGAGGTTTGTCAAACGGACAATGGGTGCCAAAGTTATTACCAAAAGAGCGTAAATGGGTCGAAGTGGGATAGGTCTGGTCTGACCTGGTCGGACCGATCCGACCCGACCCATTTTGGGCCGACCCAGTATGGGTTGACCCAGCCCGACCCACTGGGTACAACCCGACCCGCTGGGCCCGGCCTGGCTGGCTAGGCGGCGCGGATGGATGCGGGGCGGCTGGGCCATGGGGCACCAATGAGGGCCACAAGGGGGCAATGCTGCAGGGTGCCTCGGAGTTCCGTGGGGCAGTGCGGTGTGTCGTGGGGCGGTGCAGCTGTGGGGAGGCATGGAGGGCCATGGGGGTGGGGTTGCGGGGCGTCGCGAGGTGGTGCAGAGGCCGCGTGCACCAGAGGTCAGGGACTGTGTGAGGTCATGGACGGTGGAGGCGGCGTCGTTACGCCATCGCCTATGTCATGACCAGCGGTGGTGCCAACCGCCGTTCTCATTCATCACCACGACACAATGACATCTTCTTCCATCGTGAATATCACACTATTCACTAAGAATGGTGGAGGGGTCGGGCCATGTTTTTTTGTCCTACTCCCTCCTCATTAGAGCGGTCAAAAGAAGGTTAACAAAATCTTGAATGAAGAACATCAAACTCTACAACCTCCCACATTTATTTTTCCCAAACCCGCAAAAAAAATCATCCGTAGATCAAGTATTTAGAGATTTGATCCACGTTCTTTGTTTTAGAAGGGAAGAAAAATGTAATATATAATCATACCGAACTAAAACCCAACCATAGAGATTTGTTGATGGAGGTCACGAAGAAAGAGATGATGTCGTTTGGGATAGACAGACATCAGTGACATCAATGTTTCCTCGATCTTCAGGTTTTTCATAAATGGAGATCCTTCAATGGAGTTTGGAGAAAGATTTTTTGAAGAAAAATAGTTCTTAATTGGCATTATTTATTAGCATTCTTCATTGGAGAAGCTCTTCCACATGTTCTCCCCTCTCCTTTGCCAACCCAAAATTCCTCCCTCAAAGGATGAGATGCCATCAAAAAATATGATTTAACATTTTAATTGTTGGCACCATTAAGTGGGAATAATTTAATTGGCATAATAAATATTGGGTGTGGAAAAATTAAAGTGGGGGAAGATCATGAGACTTCCCCACATTTAACTGGGAGGTTAAAGGGTCGGGTGGTCCCCGCCTTTGAATTCAAATTTGGGGGGGTTTAGGCTCGTGTGGTCCCCACCACCATAACCCATGTGGGAGGCTTATGTTCAGGTGGACCCCACCATTATAACATCCACATTTGAGCTTTCAACAAAAATATAAATGTTTTCCATTTTTATTTTATTTTATTCTTCCACGTTAAACCCAAAATCTATATTTCACCCTCGACCTACTGTGGTCGAGGTGATGGTATCCTTAAGATAATACTGGCGCTGCAAGTTCATAGGTGCAATTGGATTTCTATTCTGAGCATCGGTTCAGATGTTAAAAAAACCTGCTCGCATGTTTACTGAACGTACCAAAAAAAGTTCATAAATTCATTCAGGGCACACCGGTCTTCGAAATCATGCGGCATCAATTTTTTTAGACTCGTAAAATTCCCATATAATTAAAAAAATTAATGGAATTTCTAGGTTTTTACATTATCCTCACCTCATGGATTTGCATCCCCGAAAGCCACATCACAACAACTATGAAAACAAGATGGGGTACTGAGCACGAATATGAGCCTCCTGCTCCCATGTTGTCTCCTGGAGGTTGTTGTGCTGCCACAAAATGTATACATGTGGTATCGACATCCCATGAAGGATCTGCTCCTGTAGATCCTCTATCTCTACTAAAACCTTCATAAAAGAAATCCCATCATCAACATCCACCTCTTTGTGGTCAATGACATGGGAATGGTCGTGCATGTATCTGATCAGCTAGGATAGGTGGAAGATGTCGTGCCCTCGGTGCAACTGATGTGGAAGATCTAAAAAGTAATCCACCTCTCCAACCCTGTTGAACACCTGAAAGGGTCCAATGAACTTCAGAGATAATTTGTCGCCTCGACAAAATCTTTGAAAACCTTGTCGGTGTGAGACCCGTAGAAATATGTGGTCACAAATCTCAAACTTTATAGGTGTCTGTATCCAGTCAGTATAAGACTTCTTCCTACTATCTGCAGTCTTCATCCACTCCAAGATGATCCATACCTTCTCTATCGTAGCTCGTACCCTCTCTAGTCCCACTAGTGCTGACTCCCATTCGTTAGTCTAGCACAAAGGTGATCTGCAAGGTCTCCTGTACAATTCCTCAAAATGTGCCATCCCAATGGTGTAGTGATAGCTGTTGTCGTATGAAAACTTGACCAGAGGAAAGTGATCCTACCAGCTATGACTGAAGTCGAGGACGCAAGCACGCAGCATGTCCTCGAGGGTCTAAATAGTCCGCTCAGTCTGGCCGTCCGATGATGGATGGAAGGCGGTGCTCAAGCGAAGCTACGCCCCCAAAGCCTCCTACAACCCATTCCATAGCCCGGAAGTGATATGTGTATCACAATAATGGAAAATCGTCGAGGGTAATCCATATAGCCACACAATCTATAGAACATAGAGGCATCCCATGATCTCTACTGAACACTGCTATCTGATCTATAGGTAGTGGGCCATCTTGGTGAGTCGGTCAACGATCACCCAAATAGAATCTAGACCTCTGGATGTACGTTGATGTCTTATCACGATGTACTGGGATATTCCATCCCACATCCAATCTGGAACCTCTAAAGGATGATCAAAGCCTACTGATACTCGATTCTCTACCTTCACTTGCTGACAAGTGAGGCACAGAGAGACAAACTCTATTACTGCTTTTTTCATTCCTGGCCACCAGTGCTGTCGTTGAAGATCCTGGTACATCTTCACCACAAATGGATCTACCTCTAGAGGGTATGATGGGGTCCACTTCAATACTTCCTCCATAAGTGACACCGGTACCATAGTATGTCCTCTGAAGATGATGAAATACTCCCCACTTTCATAAAATCTATCTGGTGCCTTTCCTTTGGATATCTGACCAAGTCGAGCCTCGCAGTTAGTGTCCCCGCAGTGTGCCTCTCTGAATCGCGGAAGAAGTGGGGAGTGAATGTAAGAGAATGAAGAAAAGATGGTCCATATAGATCCACAAAATATATCTACAAAGCAGTCAGCTACTCTATCGCCTCTCCTTTCAGCTGAATACTAGATCTCCAGCTGAGTGGATCTGCTACAATGTTCCCCTTCCCAGGAGTATAGACTATCTAGAAGTCATAGTTCAGGAGGAAGTCAAGCCAATGTTTATGTCTCAGGTTCAGGTCCTTCTAAGAGAAGATATACATGAGACTCTTTTTATTTGAGTAAACTATAAAATGCATGCCCATAAATTAATTTCACCACATCATCATGGAAAAGACCATTACTGCTAACTCTAGATCATGGGTAGCGTAGTTCTACTCTTGTTGTCTTACCTATCGAGAACAATATTCTTTCACTGTTCGCTCCTGCATGAGGATACATCCAAGCCCAGTCCCTGACGCATCACAAAAAACTAAAGAACCTACTCCCTCCTCCAGTAGCATCAAGATGGTGCACTAGTCAGCCTCTACCTCTTCTCCTGAAAACTCTGTTGGCATCTCTCTGAACACACAAAGGGTGGCCCCTTCTTTGTCAACGCTGATAGTGGTGCAGCAACTCTGGGAAAATTTGGACCAAATCTCTGGTAGTATCTAGCCTATCCCAAGAATCTTCGTACCTCTGTCACACACCTAGGTGGATCCCAAGAATGTACTACCTCAATCTTCACTGGTTCTACTGCAACTCCAGCCTACGATATAACATGTCCTAGAAAGTGAACCTCTCGGATCTAGAACTAGAACTTTGAGATCTTACCAAAAATATGGTGCTCTCGGAGTGTGTCTAGTACTACCTAAAAATGGTAGGCATACTCCTCGTTAGAAATAGAGTAGATTATAATGTCTTCGATAAAGACTACTAAAAAGCGATCTAGGTATGGCTGAAATATCTTGTTTATGAGTCCCATGAACACTGCTAGAGAGTTGGTCATTCCCAATGGAATAACCAATAACTCGTAATGGTCGTACCGACATCTGAAATTCGTCTTCTACACATCCTCGTCTCATACTCAAAGCTGGTGATAACATGATCTGCGATATATCATTGAGAACCAATGTGCTCCATTCAGCTAATCAAAGAGGTCATCAATCCTTGTAAGTGGGTACTTGTTCTTCAAAGTCACCAAGTTTAGGCACCGATAGTCAACACAAAGTCTCAAGCTCCCATTTGCCCTCTTGGAGAACAAAATCTGGGCTATAAAAGGAGAAACACTGGGCCGAATCAATCCTTTCCCATTTAATTCCTCCAGCTATACCCACAGCTCACGAAGATCCACATGAGACATCCGATATGCTGGTCTAGATATCGGTACCATCCTGGGGTACAAGTCAATGTAAAAGTCCACATCTCTGCGAGGAGATAGACCCATAACATCATCAAGGAAGACATCCGCATACTAGTCCACCACTACAGGATAACTCGAACTCTCCACATCAACTGCTCCAAGGGTAAGGCTAGCCAGATGATGAGTGATCGGCTGCACTCTCCTCCAGGCAAGTCCATCATGTGTTTCAAAGGCACCCTACTTAGTGGTGAAGGTAAAAATGGTCCCATCCATGTGAAACCACCACACTTTTTTCCTAATACATTCAATCTGATCATGGAATGTATATAAGAAGTCCTTACCCAATATGACATCATAAGGCATCGACGCTACTACTAGGAGATCCCAGCCAAAGATCTCACCACCTTGAGTAAGCTCGCACTACTAGCACCAGTGTGTAATCGTCGAATCTACTACCGTAGGAGTCTCTATCCATAAAGATTGAGCCAATGGCTTCGTCAGAATCTCTAAGATCTGAATTAGGGAAGTGCATTAAAAAAATGAATTTAACCTCTATCTATAAGTATTGTAGCTAAGGTGGAGTAGACACAGATCGTACCTCGTATCATCTTCGGAGTGCAGTGATCGTAGGCCTCAGCTTCTTGGAGATGAGATCTACCCTGTCCACATCCTCCCTGGGGTCGGGTGGACCTTCAGATTGTGGTGGCGGTAACATCATGAGTTGTTGCTCACTGCCAGCTGTACGACCAGCTCCTCTGCCATGTCCTCCTACTCCCTACGGACTTCCACAGTTAAACCACTATCTATTCCTGGGTTGTCCCTCAACCATCTGCTGAGCATCTATATGGTGGGTCAGATAGTCATGAGCCATATGACCCTGCCCACTGCATGCATAACACTACCCGCTCATGACATAACTGGCTATGCCTCGGGTGCCTTGCACAACCAACCCTGAATCCTGTGGTCATCCACCAGTAGGTCTAGTCCTCTTAGACCTCTATGTAATCTATCTGCTAATAGCTGTAGAAGTCTCCACTACGTGACGACTATTAGAGGTTCTTGCTGATGGTGACTACTCAGCAAGAAAACTCTCCTCTATGAGGGCTCACTCTAACACCCCTTCCTGCATCGGGATACTGGGTGAGATCATCGAAGCCCTGATCTCCCGCCTGAGTCCCTACTCAAAGGTCATCATCCTGAAGAAAGTGACCCACACTATATCATTGGATTAGTGTGAAAGTTTAGTGATCCCCGTTGAGTACTGAGCCAGAGTCATGTTACCCTGCTACAGATGAAGAAGCTCATGTATTCACACTGCGTGAAGAGTCACTAAAACAAACTCTACCTGAAAAAGGCTCTCGAAATGAGCCCAGAGAAGCGTCACCTCATCATGAGCCAAGAGCAAAAAGGTATTCCATATGCTTGATGCTTCCTATAGTATACTAGCGGCAATGAGAACCATTAGATCAGCTGGTGTCCTTACTAGTCAGAAGACCCTCACCATGGCCTCCAGAAATCCTCAACCGCTTGTGGGTCCATATCTCCCATGAACTTGTGTAGACTCTAGAGCTAGAAATCGTGCAACGCGATCAAGTGGCATGAACCGTCTGCTGCCGGGGCCAGTGGCATTGGTGACCCAATGGATAATGGTACCACTGGTTCCTCCGCCGGTGCCTCTACTAGAAGAGAGCCCAGTACCATGGCCTTGTCACTCGATGGGCTATCAGTGCGTACTATATCTGGAACCCTAGCTGGCTGTCTACGTGGAGGCATCCAGAAAATAAATAGGTGCACCACTTTCAATATGTTATACCTGGGGAGCTAACTAAAGAGTTAAAAAATAAAATTCCTGAAAACACACACACAATCAGTGTTTTCGTGCAATGAGTCAGAAATCAAATTTCAGGGTCTTGGTGTATGGATACCTTGACCACCGCACAAACACTGGATTCCCCAAACTGAAAACCACACTCACTACACATAACACTATTGTCGTAAAAACAAAATAATAGAGTCATATGTTCTATGGTAGAACTGACTCCTCTGATACCAATTTATCATGACCCGTACCCTGGGGCCCATGCTAGAACTACCCCAAGCCTGCCTTCCATATGATAGAGGCTGTCGACTAGCACCGAAAGGCATATTCTCCATAAACAGGAAGGCATTGAATTTATAACCTGTAGACACACGCTACCAATCCCACAGCAGGATATGAACAAAATTCAACTTTATAGAAAAAATGGTGATGAAAGAAAAAAGGGGTCGGAATACAATCCCAACAGTAATAGTACAATTGAAATACTATACAACAGAAGAAGAAGAAAGGCAGATATTGGGTCGTCCTCCTAGGTTCCTACCTGAAGGGTAGGTACAGACTGCCTCCTTAACACTCCACATCTGCCCGTCTCCTCCACGCATCTTCACACCGGATGGTCCACCTCCGGGCCCCTTTCAGCCCTAGTACCCTCAGCATCGATCAGGGTTGTCTATCGTCTGCACTAAACACAACAATGTGTAAGCATAACCCATGTAGGGGTGAGTATAACAATGCTCAGTAGGGACCTCGATACCCTAATGGTATCACAAAATCCACCAAGGATAAACCACAAATAATTAAATCAACTTAAAACCATACTTAGGTATATTCCCGTACATATACCTAAGTTATCATGTATAACCATCTAAATCATGATGAAAACTCATATTCCAACTCAAATCCCAAAGCTCAACTATTCCACAAAGGAAGGAATACCACTAAGGTAAGTACCACACAAGTAATCCACACAGAAGAATACCACCAAGGTGTTTCCACAAAATAAAATTTCCACCAGGTACAGACTCAGCTCACACTTGGTAAAACATAAGTATAGTAGTAGAGATGATTATATGTAACTAATAATTCATCTTAGTCTGTTATGAGGCTCTGCTACTAACCCACATAGGTTTGCTTGGTACTGACCCATAGAGGATCGCTTGGTGCTAACGCACACATGATCGCTTAGTGCTAACCCACATAGGATCACACGGTGCTGAACCACACAGGATCACTAGGTGCTGACCCACACAGGATCTCTAGGTGTTGACCCACATATGATCCCTATTCATTAATCATGTCACATCCAGCTACTGGTTTCCTATACTTAAATTGATCGTATATGGCAGGGTCTGCTCCTCAAGCCACTGGTCGATACTCCAACATCCATAAAGTCCCATGAAGAAGAATCACAAATGATTTCCATGTCATACGGGTCTCAACGCAATAGACGGTGCATCAATCGAATTCACGGTCTCTATGTTATTAGTCTTTTAGTCCCGAAGGGCCCGGTTGGATTCGTGCTCGATCCAACCCGATCATTTCCCAATATTATCCAAAACTCCAGTGGGGTATACCAAAGGGACCGTCTCATTCCAAGGTTTACAGTTCCATTTATAGTTTTTCAAACATACACATGGTGCCCATGTTATGGCCAAAAGAGCATAAATGGGTGGAAGTGGGTCTTGGTCTGGTCCCACATGGTCGGACCAACACGGCCCGACCCAGTTTGGGTCGCCAGGCCCGAACTGCTGGGTCCGGCCCAGCCCACGCTGGGTGGTCCGGCCCGGTGGCCATGCTTGGGCAGCGTGGCCGGGGGGCTCTGTGGTGGGCCACGAGGTGGCGTTGCGGTATGGCGGCGAGGAGGGGTGTGGGGGAGCATAGCCACGGGGAACCGCGAAGGGCCAAAGGATGGAGAGGTGGCAGTTCAGCATGGAGGGCCGCGAGGCGATGAGGCCATGGGGCACCGCGGTGGGCCATGGGGCTGCGAGGTTGCGGGGTGGCATGGAGGGCCATGGGGTAGCGGGACTTCGAGGCACTACTAAGGGCCATGAGGCGGAAAAGAAAAAGGGTTCTGCAGAGGCCGCAGGTGGAAGAGGATGCAGATGGTGAGAGGCCACAGACGGCGGAGGTCGCGGGGGACGCAGTGCGTTGTCATGGTGACGTAGTCTCCATCGCTGCTGGCGGCGGTGCCAGCCACCGGTCTCATTCATCGACATTGCACAAATCCCCCTTCTTCCATTGAAATGATCACACAATTCAATAAGAACGACATAGGGGTCGGGCCATGTTTGGTTGGCCCGCACCATCCGCGTTAGAGCGGTAGCGAATGGCTCAACAAAATCTGGTATGAAGAATGTCAAACTCTACAACGTCCAGCAATGATTATTCCCAATCCCGAAAAAGAAATCATGTGTGGATCAACTAGTTAGAATGTTGATCCATGTTATTTGTTTTAGAGGGGAAGAACATGGGAATATATAATCGTACACAACTAAACCCCTACCTCAGAGATTTGTTGACGGAGAGCGTGAGGTAAGAGATGAAGTCGTTGGGGATAGATGGACATCAGTGACATCGAAGTTTCCTTGACCGTCAGCTCAATCATCGTTGGAGATCCTTAAATAGATGTTTTTGAAGGATTCATTAAAGGAGAAGAGTTTTTTGTTTGTATTCTTCATTTGCGTACTTCATTGGGGATTCTATATCACAAGTTCTCCTCTCTCATTTTCCATCACAAAAATCCTCCCTCAAAGAATGAGGTGCCAACATAAAATATGATTTAACGTTTTAATTGTTGGCATCATTAAGTTGGCATAATTTAATTGTTATAATAAATATTGGGTGTGGAACAATTAAAGGGGTGGAAGTTCAAGATACTTCCCCGCATTTAAGTGGGAGGTTAAAGGGTAGGGTGGTCCCGGCCTTTGAATTCAAATTTGGGGGGTTTAGGCCTGGGTGGTCCCCACCAACATAACCAATGTGGGAGGATTTAGTTCATGGGGTCCCCACATTTATAACATCCACATGGGAGGTTTCTACAAAAATAAAAAATTTAGACAATTTTATTTTATTTTATTCTTCCACAGAAAGTACAAAATCTAACTTTCACCCTCATCCTACTACGGTCGAGGTGAAGGTCTCCTTAAGTGAATACCGGCACTGTGAGTTCATCGGTGCCCTAAGATTTCAATTCTGAGAACCGGTTCAAAAGATACAAAACCCAGCTCACATGTTTAATGAACGTACGAGAAAAAAATTCATAAATTCATTCCAAACACACTGGGCCTCAGAATTACACACCGTCAACTTTCGCAGACCCATAAAATTTTCATTTACTTAAAAAAATTACATGGAATTTCTGGGTCATTACAAATAAGGATTATTTATTTTTAGCGATGTATCTCTATATGGGTTTTGGTGTGTTCTCATAAAAAATGCCAAATTCATTGCTTATGCATCTCGACAGTTGAAGACTCGTGAGAAGAACTATCTTACGCAAGATCTGGAGCTACCTTCTTTCGTTTTTCTCGAAAGATATGGAGCCACTATATTTATGGGAAGAAATGTGATATATACATAGACCATCGATGTTTGAAATATATTTTCACACAAAATGAATTGAACACAAGATAGAGGATAAGGCTTGAACTTCTTAAAGACTGTGATTGTTCAATTCATTATAATCCCAGAAGAGAAAACAAATTCACTGAAGCATTAAGTAGGAAAGACCCAGCTGTTCTTTCCAAGATGAGGATTCAAAGGGATCCTTTGATCAATGACATAGTGATGATGGTCATGGGAATTATAAAGGAAGGGAAATCATTAACCCTATCCCAAATGATTACTCAACCTTCATTACTAGAGAAGATCAAGAAAGACCAAAAAGAAGATCCTTTGTTATATTAGAAGTCTGAGGCATTGAAGGATGGGATGTTTCCTGAGTTAAATATTGATCAAGAAGGTGTACTGAAATTTTATACAAGACTAAGTGTTATATTTATTCCAGAAATAAAGAAGGGTCTGATGGATGAAGCTCATAGCTCTACTTTCTCTTACATCTTGGTAGCATGAAAATGTATTGTAACCATTTTGATCATTATTGGTGGAATAATATGAAAATGGAGATTGATAACAACACTTCAAGGTGCCTAGTATGTCAGAAAGTGAAGGAAGAGGGACAAATTCTTAAAGGGGTATTGCAAAAACTACCCATACCAGCATAGAAGTGGGACAATGTCATTATGGATTTCATCACTGGTCTCCCGAAAATATCCAAAGGAAACAATGTGATATGGGTTATTGTGCAATGTCTCACCAAGACTGCCCATTTTATCTCCATTCAGGAATATTTCTCCCTTGATCAACATGGTATGATTTACATGAATCAATTGGTAAGGTTGCATGGAGTTCCACTTTCTATTGTATATGATCGTGATCCAAGGTTCAAATCAAAATTCCGGAGAAGTCGTCAACATGCTCTAAGCATAGAATTGAATTTTAGTATGCCCTATCACCCCCAAAAATGATTTCCAATCTGAAAAGATATTCAAACACTCGAGGACATGATGAGAACATGCTCAATGGAATTTAAAGGTGGATGAGATCAACATTTCCCTTTAGTTGAGTTCTCTCACAACAACAGCTTCCACTAAAGCATTCAAATTTAACCTTATGAAGCTCTATATGGGAATCAATGTATAAAACCTAATTGTTGGGATAAATATGGAGAGAGAAATCTTCTTAGGCCTAATCTTGTGTAAGATATGACCGAACTAGTTCATGCCATCCAGAAGCACATTAACACTGCCCAGAGTTGGAAAAATAGTTCTATTGATAACAATTGAAGGGACCTGGAGTGTGGTGTCGCTGACATAGTCTTTCTTCAGATTTCATCTTGGAATAGATTCATGAGATTTGGGAAGAAAGGAAAGATATTCCCTTGGATCATTGGCCCCTATGAAGTCCTTGATCATGTGGGAACAGAGGCCTATCAACATTCACTTCCTCCAAATATATCACAATTTCATGATGTCTTCCACATATCCCACTCAAAGAAGTATATACCTAACCCTTCACATGTACTAAATCTAGAGGTGGTACAATTGGAACATGACCTCTCATATCAGGAGCAGCCGGTGGAGATCTTGGATCATAGAGAAAAGGTTCTAAACAATAAGACTAATCACCTTGTTAAGGTGTTGTGGAGGAACCAAAAATGTGATGAAGCCACGTGAGAACCAGAGGAGTCTATGAGATAGAAGTACCCACACCATTTCTCTTCATAGTGTACACATTAAAATTTCGAGGACCAAATTTCATAAGGGGGGAAGAATGTAACAACCTGAGCTTTTGAATAATATTTGTTTCCTAAATTTGTGTGTTATTTCATTTTATACACTAAAAAACTATATCCTTTAATTAATAAAGTGATACCCTCAATTTTCTACACTTATATGATTGTTGGTCAATATGTATATTATTCAATATGACCTTTGGAAACTAAACTATTAATGTAACAAATATTGTTTATAAATACAAGTGATTTTTGATAATTAATACAAAATGAAGAGTCGATGGCATCATCCAGTAGACTCCGGAAATATGAAGCCCATCTGTCGGAGCTGGGGAAGAAGGTAGCATCACCGGGCATTGCTCTGGACCAAGCCCAAGCCGAACTTCAACATGTAAAGCTTGAACAGAATCACTTAAGGGGGAAGTTCAAGCTGATAGAAATCACCACTCGGGAAATGTTGTCTGAGCCACCCCATGATTCAATCACCATAACACACCTTACACTTAGGTCATATGTACGTGTTATAAGAGGCTAAGTAACGCGGCCTTACATACTTTGTGTAATCCATTTATATAAATAAAATTGTTATTTCTTCTTATGATAATGTTTTTGAATTTCAAATATCCAGATATATGTAAGATCAATTTATAGTTCCATATTACTAATTAATTTTACGAAAAAATGGGTATTTTAAAATATTTATGTAAACATTAGATAATTAATAATGTGAAAAGATTTTCAAAAAATGGTCTTCTACAGTTTTGATCAGTGTGAAATTTAGAGTCTATTAAGATAAACATATTTTTTAGTAAATAGTAACGTATGAATAGTTACATACCCGTAAGAATAGTAATGAATAGTAACAAATAGTAACAAATAGTAAATTGACCAATAAAATAGAAACATCACCCATGAACGTATAAATACACTTTAGAAATCTTAAAAGTGAAAAAACGATCATACATTATGTTATGTTATTTTTGTATGTCATAAATATTTTATTTACAATTTTATAATTAATTTATTAATTTAAAATAGAAATATATTTTCATAAAACGAAATCATAAATTGTTTTGTCTTATGGTTATACAATAATTTTATGGGACCTTGATTACATTCTAAAGGTGTTACAAAACGAGTAGTAGTTTTGATGTGGTAATTTTGGAATAAATAATGATTTTATATAAAAATTAAATTAAAATTATTAAGAAAATTATATTCATAAAATGGAGTTCATTTTTGAATCCAGAGCATCAATATTAGGTTAGTGTTATTTTTTGGGATTTTTCTAAAATAGTTGAATTTTCAGTGAATAGTAAATATACAGTTTTGAGTTTCGGGTGTTTAATTACGTCATTATTGATGTAATAATGATGTATGCATTCTGGTCGACTTATGAGTAGTTAGATATACTATGAGGTGTCCCAAGTGGCCAATACCATTGGAAATCCCATGTTTTTTCCAATACAACCGATGAGATGTCCCATGGTAATTAATAATTTATTCCCTCACTTTTCCTATAAATACCAAGACATTTCCACATTCATTTCAATAAAAAATCCTCTTCAATGAAGTTCTGGTCTCCTTACCTCCCAAGGGGTCCTCCCAAGGTTCCCTCAAGCCTCCCAAGGTTCGGACCTTCAAGATATTGAAGCTACTCTTCAAGGTAAGGAAATCTTTCACCCTCTTCTTTTAAGTCATGACTTCATTTATAATATGTCTTAGAGATCCCTTTTATTATGTGGGGATTTGTATATTATATATTTACTACTGTCCATTTCATTTCCAAATTATGAGAGACTCTTTCCACTCTCAACAGTTGAGTTATGGAATTTTTAAGTGACGTCGTTAGGCTTCCAGCTTTTTTGTAAAAGAAATCGCATCTTCTCTTTCCTTTAAAGTTTCCTTTTCAATTGGTATGACATTCAAATATCCATAACATGTTCTTATATCCATGTTATTATGCCTTTATAATGTATTATGAGTTATTTATGAGTGGGTTACCCTTGCACCATCTCTTTGTAATGTTTTCTATAATGTTGTTATGTAGCTGTTATGCTGATGCATTTTCCTCTCAAAAACTCTATCTTTTTCTCAAGAAATGGTCTTGTATTATTTATGTGGATACCCAAATATATTTTCATTTCCAGGGGTATTCATCAATACATAATATTATATATTTGATACTAGAATATACATAAATATAACCATCACTCTGTTTCCATGGGTTATAAATGACATAATGATCTTATTTTTAAGAACATTTAAAATGCAATGATTTCAAAATGAAACCCATTTATTATAAATAATATGAGTTATTTATTAAATTTTTGATTATGATATATGTGTCTCACATAAATATAAAGACAAATTAAATATGAACCTTGATAGTTCTCCAATTCATTGGGTAATGAATTAATCTCTATAGATGAAAAGTTTCATGATACCATGGGGAATAACCTTTGTAATTTTTATGACACCTGGGAGAAAATCCATGGTGATATGTTCATGAATGTATAAATGAATGTTTTTAGCAACATATTCCTGTTATGATTCATTTTTTTAATTATGCTATTTATATTCTTCCATTTCTCATGCCTTTATGGTATTTAACATGATCTTATTAATATTGCTCATGATCACATGCCAACTGTTACACTTGTTTTCCTTACTGAGCCTTCTGCTCACCCATTCCTTAGATATACATCTCTAGGTTATGAGATGCAGTAATTGTACTTAGGATGAACCTATTATTAAGACTTAAAAATGTATTATAAGGGTGTTTTATGTTTTCATTTATTTTGGTTCCCGATTTCCATTAAACTAGACTTCAAAGATCCTCTATGTAAAATGTAATGAATAGTTATGTAATAAAATTGTGGGCTTATATTTTTTTTTTAAAATTATATGGATTTATTTCAGGACTACATGCTCTAACGAAACATGATTTAGAGGCCCAATGTTCTCGAAATGGGAATTTGAACATTTATTATGGTACGTTTAGTAAAGGTGTGAGGGGTTTTTTCTAACTTTTGAACCGGTACAAATATAAAAAATATAAGGGAATTGTTGAAAAAAGAATTCCCGGATTCTTCTAGAAACAAGTTGGCATCAAATGTATGGGGTTTAATGGAAATTCTTTTTGGACCATTTGAAAAAAAAATAGCTTTAAAAAGATCTTTTATTTCTTTTTCTCAACCAAAGAGCGGAAACACGATGATGATGCAATGAAAAAAAGAGGATCATTAATGGAACTCATTAATGGCTTGAAAACACATAACGTAATGATGAATTAAATGAATCATAATAGTTATGCTATTTTATAAATGAAACAATGTAACAAAACATAGTCATAGGGTAAATAAAACGCTGCGATGTGTTTTTTTGTGCATTGGAGGAAAATTAATTATGCCATTTTAATTCTCTAACGAACTATGAGATTATTTCCTATCCAATGAAGAATGATTAAGGACATCAATGAACAATGATGAACGACATCGATGAAGGGAGAAGAATTATAACAGATGGGGGATTGATGACAACTCGGAGCATCACCCCTCATTAGCGACAGATCTTCAATCCAGGTGGGGGTTGTGTTTATGTTTTGTTTCCACATTCTCAAATTCAGTGATGAATGTGAATCAAACCATGAAAAGGTTGATCTTCAGATAGTGCATTCTTGTAGGAGGGTGGCTTTTTGGGATTTCTTTATCCAACTTTAGACTATCACATGTTTTATTGAACTACAGTCCCTAAGCCTCCCCATGTTTTATAAAACTAACGTGGAGGGCGCTGGGCGATACGAACAAGGCCTAGTCCCTCGACACATGAATTCTTTTTGGTCATATCCTTACATAGCGGCAAGAGGAATCTAGGGACAGGGAATGGATGGCTACATCCTGGGAGGCCGGAAGGGGTAGAAGGATCAGAGATCAGACCACCTGAGTGGACCCAATGGCCTGTGGAAGGTTCCACCAGTGCCTGTTGGAAATTTATGGTAGCATGGAGAAGGTGGAACAACCCCAGGCATTGTGGGATGGATGAGGCAGCCATACCTCACCGGCCATGCCGGAGGTGGTGGCGTGCCCGTGTGCTCCTTAGTGGAGGAGGGTGTGCTCTATCGGCCGTGGTAGAGGAGGCACCAAACAAGTGCTGTGTTGAGGTAGTATCCCTTGTCCAGGCCAACCTGGAGGGCCAGGGCTACTTGATAGTAGTAAACAGAGGCCTTGTAGAATAACTTTAGAGCAGGGAGGGGACGCAGTGGCGGCCGCTGCGTCCCGGGTGCACACAACCGGTCTTCCTCTAGCGGACATGGCTCCTGCTGGCGAGTATCTCCCCCTGCCCACGGGCCAGGGCAGACCCACACCCAGGGGGCTGAACCTGCACCCAGCTTTCCAGACCCACATCGGCAAGTTGGACCCTTTCTGGTTGGCTAGACCCACAACCCTCTTGCTAGGCCGGACGAGACAATATAGCTAGGAAACCCGATGGGCGGGACCCTCATCCAAACAAGGATGGGTCCCACAAGGCCCATTATGCCTAACCCATTTTTTGGGCCATATCAAACCTACAATATCCTGAACCATGTTAGATCAGGTCAGTTGGATCAAACTTTAATATGTGGGACCCTCAACCTAGGTTTTTCGGGTTGATTCGACCAGGTTGGATCCGGCCCAATTTCAAGCTACCCCTGTTTTTTTTAAACTCTAATAACATGAAAAATGTGCATCCAATTGCTGATTTTTTTGCAGTATAGGGACTCTATTAATGAGGCAAGTCTTTTGGTATACACTATGTACACTTTCACGAGTGTTGAGATGCAACGAATGTCTTGAAGAGCAGTTCTCCAAAGTGTACTACATATGGAACCCTCAGGTGGCTGAGACCTGACGACTACTAACAAGAGACAATATGTCAATCAACAATGGACCGGTGTGAAGTACATATATGTGACTTTTTAGGCCTACAATGTGAGCATGAATGTGTGACTTGGCAGACCCATGGTAAATGATGTGGAGTACCTGAGTTGGTAATGGTGGGAAACACCTCTATGTGAATTTGATGGCCCACGGTGGGAGCAAGATTATGTGACTCTGTGTTACCATGGTACTCATCTAAGATGAGTACCACATAATTCAAATATTAGAGGGAAGTGACTTCTATGTGACTCGGCTGGCCCACTATAATTATAACGGAGGAGTTCTCCAGTGGCTGAGGTGTTCAATTTTTTGATTGATGATTCTCCTATCACTACTCTAGAATATACCTAGAGTGAGTTTTCATGTGATTCTTGCATATTTATCATTCTATTTCTTCGTGTTTATGATTCATGACTTGCATAAAGGATTTTTTTGGCCTTTCATTTGTGTTTCGGGGTCCCCTACTGAAATATTTTTATTATCCCATGCACGGGCATTGCCCGCACATGTTGTGTCTAGTTCAAATGATCGATGTTGCGATGGAGTAATTGGTGGCCTAAGATCTGGAAGGGCCCAGTAGGATCAAGCAGATTGTATGTACTACTTCGGCTTCCATTAGCTACACTAATCTTACTATCATGTAGAGTTTTTAGCTAATGGCTACCAGATTCCATTTGTTCTTTAATGTTTTCAATTCTTTTTGTTGGGTTTGAATTTTGACCCATATGTTTTTAGTTTTAAATGTACTCAGCACATGTTTCATTATACTTCATTTCCCCTTTCAGTTTGAGGGACATGGTAGCACATGTGTGTGCGTATAGGTACTCAGAAAAATTCCCCCTACTTTCATGTTGCTGCCTTTGGCACTAGTCTCCATCCCCTGGCCTTGGAGAGGCGGGCTTGGGGAAGTCACAACACATGCCTCGGGGGACAAGTTGTTAAAACGTGGTATGAGAGGGTGGAAGGTTCTACCTCTAAGACCAGATGCCTATTGTTTTTCCTTTTTGGATACAATGTTAACTGCTTCGAGCCCGATTTTTAGATTCGGGGTGTCTAGTGTTTGTGCGACTACCGATGTATCCATACACCAAGACCTTTGAATTCTACCTTTTTCTCTAAACATTAAAACTTTGTTTTCATAAGTGTCACATTATATTATTTTTTAATACGATTAACCTCATCAAGTATAACCATCTGACCATGGTACATCTTTAACTATCCCAGGATGAAACCATGTGGACGACTATCTAGAATCCTTATATGTGATCATGTGGACAACAAACCTAGCTATGAGGAAGCAGTTTAGAGACCAGTGCTAGAGATGTACCCACTGGGTGGTGCACCGATTTTCCACCTCCCATTGATCAACAATTACTATTGATAGTACATGCAGAGGATAGATGCAGGCTCAGTGCCATTGATGTGTTTTGAAGACCAATACCTCCTAGGTTTAGGGGAGAGGCAAGACCTCATGTTGCTGATGATTGGCTGGAGGCAGTGACACTGGTCATATTCATAGTGAGGACACTGCTTGAACAGATGATGATCATTGTTGTGTGACTTCATTAGGGCTCGGTTGGGAGATAGTGGAGCTTGAAGATTTAGAATCATGATGAGGATACCCTCACCTGGATAGACATTGATAGTCTTTTCTAGAACGATTTTTTCCTGAATCCTTATGCTCTGCGTGTATACATGAGCTGCTTCACCTTCAAAAGGAAACAATGATGGTGGATGAGAACACAATGAGGTTCACAATGCATTTTTTCTACTCCACACACATGTTTTGAGACCCATTCTAGAGGGATCACACCATTGTGCAAAAACTCAATTAGGAGATAAGGTAATTGATGGTGTCTCTCAGAATATGTACCCTAGTATGGGTGTTGAAGTTAACCCTTCTTAAGGGGAGTTTCTTGGGTGAGCAGGCACCGATGGTCAGAGCTACCAGCAGACCCTAAGTGGCGGAGTCTTCACCAGGATGTAGACAGCTAACATGAGGGCTCAGGCTAGCTAGGTCTTTTAGGGGCTGGCCCAAGGAATTGACATCGGTAGTGCGGGGCTCCTAGACCAAAGGGAGTCAGCCAGGATAAAGGATTTTCTTCACTTATGGTGGGTAGGGACACATGGCACATGACTAACCAACCAACTATATTGATGACCAACAGACAATCGAGGGAACTCTAAGACAGTGGTAGAGGTTTGAGCGAGAAAGTTTATAGGTCGGTGGATGTGGCACAGGAGTAGGCCGAGCAGTAGGCAGTGGATAATGGTTTGAGTTACTACTGCCACCACCCCTATGTGGTCCACCCCGACCTTCGGAAGGAGGAGGACAAGGGAAATATCTGCTTCCAGCATCACAGACATATGAAAATGATGATTCAGAGATGATCTGAGGTACATTCTTTGTCTTCTCCACCATAGTTGTAGTTCATATAGACACAAAAATAGGTCACGCTTTCCTTTCCATGACTCTCATTTGGAGCTCAGAGATTCCTGTGGACATGTTGTATTGATCCTTATAGCTATAGACTCATATATTAGAGAATTTGATGATTACACATTGGTACAAGTAGTGTGGGCTTACTATAGGAGTCGAGATCTTTGGATGAGATCATCTAGTATCATTGTCGATTCCTCATGATGTCATCATGGTTATGGACTTGGTTTCTACAGTCTATGCTCAGATCAACTGTTTTTGGTATACAGTGCACTGTGTCTACAGATATGGGACCACATTTATCTTCACTGGCTAGATAGAAACCCATGAAGAATTAGACGGACTTTCTCGGATAAGGGTGTGGATGATCACTCACTAGTTGGCTAGCGTCTCCCTTGGTGTAGTGGATAAGAGGAGTCCATGCATTCCTCTAGTGGGGGATGAGTACATGGATGTTTTTCATGAGAATTTTTTGGGACTACCTCCCTGTAGAGAGGTATAATTTTTCATTGACCTATTCACAGAGATGACACTGATATCCATATTGACATATCGGATGACCCCTAGGGATCTTCACGAGCTGAGGGTACAACTACATAACTTGAAGAAGAAGGGGTTCGTAAGGCCCCTTGTTTCCCCATGGACAACCTTGGTGTTTTTTACCATGAAGGTAGATTGGAGTTTGTGGTTGTGCATGGACTTCTAGAACCTGAACCAGGTGACCATTAAGAACAAGTAACCAATATCCTGAATTAATGACCACTGCAATAAGCTAAAGGGAGGGAGATTGTCCTCCAAGATAATCCTCAGATCAGGCTATCACAAGCTTCGTTTGCGTTGGGAAGATGTTATGAAGACAACATTCAGGTTTTGGTTTGGCTAATATGATTTCTTGGTGATGCCTTTCGGTATGACCACTGCCCTAGTAGTGTTAATGTGACTCATGAACTGGTTTTTCTAGCCTAACCTAACTGGTTTTTCATGGTCTTCATTGAAGACATCTTGGAGTAATCAATGGTAGAGGAGGAGCATGCTACCCACCTAACGATAGTCCTAGATACACTCAGAGGGAACCAGCTTTATGTTAAGCCGTCAAAGTACCAGTTTTGGATTTAGGATGTATACTTTTAGTAAATGACATCTCAGTGGCTAGTGTTATTGTGGATCCGATGAAGATAGAGGAAATGCTTGCTTAGGAGCCACCCATGATTGTGAATTAGGTCTGTAGCTTCTTGGGATTGTCTAGTTACTATCAGACGTTCATGCCCTACTATTCTTGTGTGGTTGTACCCTTATCAGCATTGACATATAATGGACATCCCAAAGTGTGGATAGAGAAATCTCATTAGAGTTTACATGCGTTAATGAGGTGAAAGACTAGTTCTCCAATATTTAGACGACTAGGGGAGGGCATTGAGTATAAATTATTCTACGACGTGTCGGGGACCAGAATAGGTCGCTTCCTAATACCGGAGTGAATAGGGATCACATACATCTCATGCAAGATTAGTAAGCATGATCATAACTACACAGCCCATGACCTAGATTTAGTATCAATTGTCTTCTCCTTGAAGATGTGGAAGCCCAACTTGATGGGTGAACAGTTTACAGTTTACACCAACCACAAGAGAAATGAGTATATCTTTTCCCAGAAGGACCAGAACCTAATACAATGTTGATGGAACAAGTTCCTTCTAGATAATGACTTTTAGGTAGACTATACTCCTGGTAAGTGGAATGTGGTAGCAGAAGCGCTTAACAGGATGACCGGTTTGTAGCTGCTCAGTGAAGTGACGTAAAAGCTAGGCATGATATAGAAACTCTTTATGAATGATGTTGGAGAATCTTACCTTCATTCGATGACTATTACTCCCCCACTCTTACAATGATTCTGGGAGGCACAACTGGTGGATGTTGACTGTGAGGCTCACCGTGATCAGTTATCCTCAGGGCATTCTCCGGATGGATTTTCAAAATGATGGGAGTACATAATCCTTTTCAGTGGGTTCACGGTAGTACTAGAGGTGTTTCAGGAGGATGTGTTGAAGGAGATCTATACTCCCCCATTATAGGTGTATCCTAGAGTTTTGAATATGTACCAGGACCTTTGACCTCAATACTAGTGGCTAGGAATAAAGAAAGAAGTGACAAAGTTCATCTCTCGATGACTCACTTGTCAGTATGTAAAGGCCGAGCATCAGGTTTCTGGAGGCTTTGATCAACCACTTCAAGTACCTGAGTGGAAATGGGATGGTATCACTATAGAATGTGTGACGGTGTTACCACATACATCCAATGGCCCTGATTTTGTTTGTGTGATCATTTACCGACTCAACATGTCGGCTCACTTCCTACCCATCTGGGATAAGGGAACATTAGAGAGCTTGGGAATCCTCTATGTCTAGGAGAAATTGAAGCTTCACGGGGTTCCTTCAACAATTGTCGCAGTCCGTGATGCACGCTTTACATCCCAATTATGCAAGGGAATGCATGATGTTTTTGGGACACAATTGCACCTGAGTACAACTTTTCATCAAAAAACAAATGGTTAGACAGAGTCGGCCATATAAAACATGTTGGACATGATTTGTGCTTAAATCCTTTCTTTTTTTTCATATTTGGGAGGACCACCTACCATTGGTGGATTTTTAATACAACAACAGCTATCACAAAACCATTGGCATGGAACTAGTTGAGTCTTTGTACAGGAAACATTGCAAATAACCTCTTTACAGAACAGACCTAGGGGAAATGACATTCATTGGTCCAGAGTTGGTAAAGGATACCACCAGGAAGGTGAAGATCATCTAAATATGGATGAGGACTACGTAGATTTGGCAGAATTCTTATGGCGATAGGAGACATAGACACTTGGAGTTTGAAGAGGGACAAGATGTATTCTTTTAGGTCTCACCCAGACAAGGATTTCAATTATTTGGTCGGGGTGACAAATAATCTTCGAGGTTCATTAGGCCATTTCAGATCCTAGGCTGAGTTAGTTAGGTGCCATTCCACCTAGATATTCCCCCTCAGATGCACCAGTTGCACAATGATTTCAACGTTTTATAGCTTAGCAGATACGTGCATGATCCATCACATGTCATTTATAGGGGAGAGCTAGAAATTAATGATGAGGTGACATTAGCGGAGTTCCCAGTGGAGAAAGTGGAACTCTATGAGAAGGTCCATCATCAGCGGTTGATTAATCTAGTGCGTGTTCGGTGGAAACACAAGAATCTCTAAGAGAGCACATGGGAGTGGGGGGGGGGGGGGGCAGATTCCTACTCAGTACCCCCATTTTTTAATTAACCCTTGGTTTGGATTTCAGGGATTTAATGCCCTATTGTGGGCTGAATGCAATGTCTCTAAATTTTATTCTATTTTTTTCTTAAATTATATGGAATTATTTTGATACTACACACTATGGAGACAAGTGATTCTGAGGCTTGGTGATATGAGAACAAAATTGTGACCTTTTTTTAATGTATTTTCAAAAATGTGCGATCGAGCTTTTATAACTTTTGAACCGGTTCTCAGATCAATAATTCTAGGGCACTGTTGAACTCAGAATGCTAGGATTCTCTGAAATATTACTTAACATAAAATTAAAAGGGTCAGACACATTTGTTTTCTGACCTTTCAGAAAAACAATAAAACAACATTAAAAAGATATTTTATTTAGTTTCCTCAACCAATCAAAAATGATAGGATTGATGTCGTAAGGCGAAGACGAGTCACATTAATGTAATTCAATAATAGATAAAAATCTTATGACATAATGATGCATTAAATGACATGTTATGGAAATTATTTTTCATAAATTAATGAGCGTAATGACACAGTGTCACAATGTAACTAAAACACTGCGATATGTTTTTTTGTCTGGAACCTTGGAGGGATGGAAATTAAACCATATAAATTCTCTATCGAACCACTTATGGGTTTCCTCTCCACCGAAGAATGAAGAATTCCATCAATGAATGATGATGAATTCCATTGATGAATGGAGATGAACACTAAAGGATTGAGGATCATAAATGGATTAGATCATTGCTCTTCATTAGTTCCAGATCATCAATCCCGGTAGGGGTTGTGTTTATGTTTTCTCCCCATTCCAAAATTCAATGACGAACACATATCAACCCACAAATAGGATGATCTGTGGATGTTATGTTCTTGTGGGTGGGTGGATTTTGGAGATTTCTCTATTTGGGTTAATATTAGCACGATTTTATTGAACTAAAATGCTCAATCATATCCATGTTTTAAACCTCTAACGCGGAGGGTGTGAGCCTAGACCAAAAAGGCTAGTTCCCCCCCGCATGTGCATTCCTTGTGGTCATATCCTCATGTAGATGAAAGATGAATTTGGTGCCAAGGCAGGTATGGAGGACACCCAATAGCATCCAAGGTACATATAGATCAGAGATCCGATAACCAGAGTTGACCTGGTGGCCCATAGAAGGTGTTGTCGATGCGACAAAGGCGGTAGAGGCGACCAACGGCAGTTGTGGATGGCCCTCACCAGTCGCGAGGAAGAGGTGACACACCCCAAGTTCTGTATACTGTAAGAGGTGGATGAATATGCTGGAGGAGGCGGAACACCCATATACATTGCGGTGGAGGAGCTTACGATCCTTCGGCTATAGTAGAGGCAGCGCCAGCTTGGCACCGTGTAGAAGTGGTGGCCCGTGTCCAGGCTGCCCTAGCGAGCCACGGTTTCTCGACGACGGAATATGCAGGCCCCGAGTATGAGCTGAAAGGTAAGAAGGGGATTCAATGGTGGAATTCATGTCCTAGGACCAGACAACTGGTCCACCCCTAGAAAACTAGGATTTTGCTGGTGGGCCCCACCCCCAGTCAGCATGTCAGGCTAGACTCATGTCGTTGGGCCGAACCCACGTAGAGTGGTCCAGACCCGCTTTGGCAGGAACAACCCACACTCAGTGGGAAAGACCAGCACCCAATGGGCCAAACCCAAACTATTTGGTTCAGGTCGAATAAGAATGAGTCACCGGGTGTCCTGGCAGGCTATAACCTCAGCCAAAATAGGTGGGGTCCAGCGAGGCCCATTGGGCCTGTCCATCTGGCGAGGCTGGACCAGACCTATCCTAACCCAATCAAGGTTAGTTCATGTTAGACGAATCAAACCGAGGAACGTGGGACCCCTGGGCTAGGATGGTCTGGTCAGTCCGACTAATTTGGAGTGGTCCCAAATGCAACCAAACCATTCTTACTAAAACTCTAATTACATTAAAATCGAGCATCCAGTGGATGAGATGTTTGTGGTGTTAGGACCCTATCGATGAGGGGGGAGGGGTGTTTTCAAATGTAATAAGGCAACATTACTGAAATTGGAGATGCAGTGAATTTATTGAAGAGATATTCTTCCAAGCGTACTATATATGGAACCCTATGGTTGGCTGAGATTTGAAGACTACTGAAAAGAGACTCAGTGTGAGTCGACATTGGCCTAGTGGGAAGCACCTCCATCGAACATTTTAAGACCGTGGTTGTAGAAAGAATATGTGACTCTTCTTACCCACGAAACGTGATGGGGAAAAGTACAATAGTTGACCAATGTGGGAATCACCTCTATGTATCATTGCAGACCCACTGTGGGAGAGAGATATTATGACTTGGTGTACCCATGGTACTCATCTAGGATGAGTACCAGAGTATTCCAAGGATAGTGGGAAGTAGCTTCTGTGTGTCCCAATAGGCCCACTACACTCATAGCAGAGGATTTCTCTCGTAACATATGTTTTTTATGATGTGACTGATGATTATTGTATATCTACCCTAGAATATAAATGGATTGAGCTGTGTTGTGCTTTTTTCTTGTTCTTCATTCTATTGCTTCATGATTCTGATTTTTTATTTGTATTGAGGATTTTTTTGTGTTCATTCAATTGTGCTTCGAGGTCCCCGATATATTGTTTTGTTACTCACCCCTTTATGGTTTTCTCCCACACATGTTGTGTCTGGTGCATATTATTGATGCTTCGACTAATGAATTTGTGTCCTAAGACCAGGCAAAGCCCTGTAGGATTTGGGAAAATTGATGTACTACTTTGAATTCTAGTACCTATACTACTCATACCATCAGGCGGGGTTTTCAACAGATGGATACCCAAGTCCCTATATAATTCACTATTTTCAGTTCTTTTTATTGGGATTATATTTCATCCCGGTTTATTTCAATTGTACTTGTGCTCTGTACTTGTTTCAGTATACTTGTTTTCTCTATTCAATTTGAGGGACGTGGTTGGGAATGTGTAGTCATACAGGTACTCATCCAAATTCCTCCCACTTGTAGGTTGTCTCCATCTACGCTAGATGCCAGCCCATGGCCTTCGTGATCCGTGTATGGGGTAGTCATGACATGGGCCTTGGGTGATGGTTCGTCACAATGTGTTTTGAGAGGGCGGTCAATTCCAACAATAAGAATGAGAGTTTGTTGTTTTGTTTTTGGGGCAATAGTGTTATGTGTTTCGAGTCCAAATTTTAGATTCTGGGTGTCCAGTGTTGGTGCGGAGAATGGTGTATCCAAACAACATGACCATGAATTATGATTTTCGGCTCTATACATGAAAATACTATTTTCATCAGTGTCTCATTATGTTATTTTTGAATAAGATTCATCTCACCATGTATAACCTTCGGACCATTGTACATCTTGATCTATATTACAAATCCTTCATGTAGACGACCATCTCGGATCCCGATTCCTGATTGGGTGGACATACCTCCAAGAGACGAGGCATTCATTTAGGGAGTAGTCGTAGAGATGTCCCCATTAGGTGGTGCACCAATGTTTCCACCACCCATTGATCAACAGTTACTACCAGCAGTACCAGTAGGGGGCATGTGCAGTCTCAGTGCCTTACACGAGTTATAGAGACAGAGACCTCCCAATCATAGAAGAGAGAATAATCATTAGGATACAGAGGCATGGATGGAGGTAGTGACGCGAGTCTTCCACTTAGTGAGGACATTGCTTGACTAGAAGGCGAGCTTAGCTATGAGCCTTCATCAGGGATTTGCAGGGTGATGGTGGAGTCTGACGATTCAGACTCATGATGAGGTGACCCTCACATATACATTCTTTGAGTGGAATTTTTATAGTATTTTTTCACATTTACCTCGCACTATGTGCACATATAGGAGCCATTTCACTTTTATCATGACCGCATGCCGGTGGCTGAGTACTTAGTGAGGTACACAAATATTTCACACTACTCCATAGACATGGTTCAACTCCCTTTCTCTAGGGATCAATCCTATGAGTAGGGTCTTAGGGGAGAGATCATGGAATCATTGTTGTCCATTAGTATCCATACATGACCAGGGTGCTGGAGAGAGTCCTTCTTGTGGAGAGATTCTCGGGGGAGCATGCACTAACTTTAATAACTACAAGAAATCCCTAGGCGATGACGTCTTTAGCAGGCTGGAGACAGATAACATGAGGGACCAAGCAGGCCAGAACCTTCAGGGGTTGACCACAGGACTCAGGGATGTCATTGTGGTGATCATCGACAAAAGAGTCATCCAGGATCTAGGTATTTCTTCCTATGCGGAAGGAATGGAAAAATAGAACATGACGGCCTAACCCATCATATAGATGACTAGAAGATTATTTAGGGACTGCCAAGACAGAGGTTGAGGTTCATGCAAGGAGTTTATAATGGTGGAAGACATTGTATTGGAGTAGTACGGCCAATATGCATTGTCGACAGTTTGATGTACTACTACAACCACCACCATGTGGTCCACCCCGACCTCATGGAGCAGAATGAAATATGAGATCACAAATTTAGGACGTGGAGGCTTATGACCACAGTTCTATAGAGATGATATGAGGTATGATCTGTGTCTGGTCCACCATAGCTACATTTCTTATAGACGTAGGTTCTAGTCACTCTTTCCTTGCCATGTCTCTTATTCGTAGCTCAGTGATTCTCGTGGAGTCATTGGCTGAATCCTTACTCTGGAGACTGGTATGGGTTGTGATTTGATGATTACATATTTTTATCGGATGTGTGAGATTACTCTTGGATGCAAGAACATTGGATGATATCTCCTAGTAGCGGCATTGAGGCCTTATGATGTCATCTTGAGCATGGACTGGTTATCCACAGTCCATGCTCAAATCGACTGTTTTAGGCATACAGTGTTTTGTGTCTGCAAATATGGGACCAGGTTTTCCTTCATAGGAAAGAAGGAAATATTTTTAGCACATGACATACTTTCTCAAAGGGGGGTGAAGTTGATCACTCATTAGTTTTATAGCCTCACCCTTGTTGTAGTGGGTCGAAGGAGTCCAATATTTCTTGTAGTTGTGGACGAGTATGCGGATGTTTTTTATTGAGGATGTTTCGGTACAACCTCCTCAAAGAGAGATATATTTTTTTCATCAACCTATACCTCAGGATGACACTAATATCCACACCAGAATATCAGATGGCTCCTGTGGATCTTCGCAAGCTGAGGGTACAACTAGAGGACTTGAAAAATAAGGGGTTCATAAGGCCCAATGTTTCCCCATGTACAGCCCCCATGCTGTTTTCAAAGATGAAAGATGGGAGTTTTAGGTAGTGCATGGATGTCTAGGGCCTTAAGAAGGTGACCAAGAAAAGAATGTATCCACTCCCAAGAACTTATGACCTCTTAGATCAAATGAATGGATAAGATGGTTCTCCAAGATAGCACACAAATATGGCTATCACCAGCTTCGGGTACGGGATGAGGTCGTACCAAAGTCAGCCTTCAGGTGCTGGTATGTCCACTATGGTTTCTGGTGATGCCTTTCAGCATGAAAATTTACCAATAGTGTGAATGGGACCCATGAACATGATTTTCCAGCCTTACCATGACTGGTATATCATGGTCATCATTGACAACATCTTGGTGTACTAGGTGTAGAGGAGGAATGTGTTATTAACCTAAGGATAGTCTTGGATACAGTTGGAGAGCAGCATCTTTATGTTTAGATATCAATGTGCCAGTTCTAGATTTAGTAGGTCCACATTCTAGGACACATCATCTCGAAGGCTGGAGTAGTTGTAGATCCAGTGAAGATAGAGACAATTCCCACTTAGGAGCCACCCAAGAGCGTGATAGAGGTACATAACCTCTTGGGGTTGGTCGATTACTATTAGAGGTTTGTGCTTGACTTTAACTGAGTGGATGTGCCCTTATCATATTTGACATGGAGGGACAACCCTTCATGGGGACAAAGAAATCTCAGATGTGTTTTTAGGTGTTGAGGAGGAGACTGACTAGTTCCCCTGTATTGAGACTACCAGATGAAGGAGTTGAGTAGGTAGTCTTCTGCGACGTGTAAGAGACTGGACTAGGTTGTGTCCTGAATTTGGAGAAAGTGGTGATTTCCTATGGCTCATTCCAGTTGAGTTAGCAAGATCATAACTATTCGTCCCACGACCTAGAGTTTGCATTAATGGTATTTTCCATGAATATGTGGTGTAACTACATGATGGGTAAATAGTTTATAGCTTACTCCAACCACAAGAATATCATGTATATCTTCTCCAAGAAGGATATGAACCTGAGATTGATGTTTTTGATAGAGTTCCTCTAGGACTATGACTTTGAAATACTTATACTCATGGGAAAGGGAATGAATTAAAAGACACACTTAGTATAAAGAATGGTTTGCAACTACTAAGTGAGGCGACAAAGAAGATACCCATGATACAGATATTCTTTGTGGTAGATGATGGAACATCATACCTTTAGTCGATGATTGTTACTCCCCCACTTGTATAACGAGTCATGGAGGCACAAGTGTTGGATGTGGACTGCAAGGCCTGATGTGCTCAATTATCCTCAGGGCATGCTCCTGATGGATTTTTAGTAGGTTGGGCGAACGTCATCCATTTCAGAGATCACTCAATAGTACCAGTGGGGTTGCAAAATGAGTTGTTGATGGAGTTCCATACAAACTATTTAGAAGTATATCATAGAGTTTGGAAGATTACCCGGACCTCCGACATCAATACTGGTGGCTAGGAATGAAGGAAGTAGTGTCTGAGGTTGTCTCGAAAAGCCTCATTTTCCGCAAGTGGAGGCTGAGTATCAAGTTTTAGTAGGATTGGATCATCCATTTGAGTTATCTGAGTGGAAATTGGATGGAATCTCGATGGAATTCATGACGAGGTTACAACATACATCGAAAGTCCATGATTATATCTAGGTGATTGTTGAAGGAATCACCATGTCAGCTCACTTCCTACCAATCTAGGAGAAGGAAAGGGTAGAGGTATTGGTATTCATCAACATACAAGAGATAGTGCAGCTTTACAGGGTGCCTTTGCTGATCGTCTAAAGCCATGATGCATGCTTTACATAACGATTGTCGAGGGGATTTTAGAAGGCATTCGAGACACAGATGCACTTGAGAACAACATTTCATCCACATATGGATGGTTATATTTGATAGACCATACATACCCTAGAGTAAATGATTTGTTCTTGGGTCCTAGATTTTGGTTGTATTTGGGAGTACCATTTTCTAATGGTGGAGTTTGAATCTAACAATTGTTATCACTAAACCATTGTAATGGAACCGTTTTAGGCCTTATATGGGCAGCCATGCATATCAACTCCATGCTGAAAATACCTATGGGAGTTGGAACTCATTGGTCTATAGTTGGTATGAGCTACCACCAAGAAGGTGTATATCCTCCCGGAGTAGATGATCACTATGAAAAGTAGGCAGAATTAATACATTGAAAAGAGAGAGAGAGACCCTTGGAGTTTGAAGAGGAAGACAATGTGTTCCTTCAGGTCTCGCACCGACGATGACTGTAGAGATTTGGCCTGGGCAGAATGTTGTATCTAAAATTAATCGGACCTTTTCTGTTCTAGATAATAGTTGGAAAGGTGGCGTACCACCTAGATATACACCCTCATATGCACTAGGAGAACAATGTTTTCAAAGTTTCGCAACTAATGAAATACATGCATGATCCATCCAATGTCATCGATTATGGAGTGCTGGACATTGATGATGGGGTGACGTTTCCGGAGTTCCGAATGGAGATAGAGGGTCAGCAAGAATGGATCCGGCATGGGTAATCTTCTCCTCTAGGCCACGTTTAGTGGCAACATGAGAATCTCTAGGAGAGGATATGGGATTGAAAGTTTCGTATTCATGCTCAGTACCACTATTTTTTTGTTATCCCTTGTTTTGGCTTTAGGAAAAATAAATCCCTATAATAGGGGATAATGTAATGTCATGGAATTTTTGTGTAATATTATTAAATTATATGGAATTATTTCGAGACTACACCCTCTGACGGCATGTAATTTTGAGGCCCAGTGAGCCCAGAATTTAATTTTGATATTTTTTTAAGTTATGTTCAGTAAACGTGCGAGTGGATTTTCTTACTATTGAAACAGTGTTTGGATAAAAAATCCCAGGGCACCGTTGAACTCGTAATGCAATTATTCTCCTATAAAGGGCATGAAATAGATCCGAATGGGTAAGGAAAATGTTTTTTTGGTCCTTTCAAAAAAAAAATAATATAAATTTTAAAATATATTTTATTTCTCTTCCTCAACCGAAGAGCGGTGAAACCATAACACAACAATGGGAAAATAACAAAAAATAATGGAATTCATTAATCGCTAAAAACCCCACAGTGAAATGAACCATTAAATGATTCATAGTAGTTATGCTATTTCATAAATGAAACAGCTTAACTACGCGGCATCACAGTGTATCTAAAACGTTGCGACGGGTTTTTTTGTTCGTTAGAGGGAAGGGAATTAATCATTATCAATTTTATGAAAAAAACCCATTCGGATTAGTCTCCAACAAAGAATAAAAACACCATCAATTAACGGTGATAAACTCCATCAACAAATGAATAAGAATGCTAATGGATCTAGAATCGACAACGGCTAAGAGATTCACCCCTCAATAGAGACAGTGCGTTAATCCAGGTAAGGTTTGTGTTTATTTTTTCCCCAATCCAAAATTCCACAACAAACATAGATCAACACACAAATAGGTTGATTGGAGGATCATACGTTGTTGAGGGAGGGTGGCTTATTTGGATTTCTATATCTGGTTTTAGACTATCACTGGTTTTATTGAACAACATTCCCCAAGAGTCCCCATGTTTTAAACCTCTAACACAGAGGGTACAGGCTGACAAGAACAATAATAGGGTCTCTACACATGTTCTTTATTTATTTGAATATCCTCAAGTCATGTGAAAAAATATCTAGGGTGATGGTAGGGATCGAGGCGACATGAGTGGCCCGAAGATGCAAATGGATCCGAGATTGGACCACCAGAGCGGACTCGGTGGCTTGTTGAAGGTGCCACCGGAGAGGAAAAATTGGTGCGTAGGTGCCGAACACATGGGAAAGGTAGATACAACCTAGGGTAAGCACACTATATGAGGTGTCCGGCCCTCGTCAGTTGCACTAGAGGAGGAGGCGGGCCCATGCATGCCATAGTGGAGGAGGTTGTGGCATGTGAGCCACAGTAGAGGTGGTGCCAGTCTGGCACCATGTGGATATGAAAGTCCATATCCGGGATACCCTAGTGAGCCATGGTTTCTCGACTATGGAAATCTGAGGCCCATATAATGAGTCCTGAGGCAGGGAGGGGATGCGGCTACTACTGCATCCATGGCGCACACCATCGGTCTGCCATTGGAAGAACGGGATCTTTCTAGTGGGTCACTCCCCCCAGCTAGTTAATCCGTCTTGACCTGCACCCAATGGTCAGGAACCATGCTGGAAGGATTGACCCATGTACTTTCGGCCATGTTGGATGAGACTAGGTCACTGGGAGACCCGATGTGCCAGACCCTCAGATAAACTCGGTCGGGTCCAACATGGCCAATTTGTCCTCGCCCACTAGCCTGGCCAGACTGGACCTAGCATAAACCAAACCAGGTCGGGTCGGGTCAGTTGAAATAAACTAGGTTTTGTGGGACCCCTGGGATGGGTTGGTCGGGTCATTCAGACCAGGTTTGGCCCGACCAAATCGCAACGACCCTTGTTTATTAAAAGGCTAATAACATGCAAACCGGGTGTCCAATTTATTAATAGTTTTTGGTGTTGGGATGCTCTTGATGTGTTGGATCTTTTGGTGTGAAATAACGTGACTTTCAAATAATTTAAGAATAAAAAATGGCTTGAGGAGAGGATCTCCCAAGCGCACTATGTACGGAACCCTGCGGTAGGCTGAGACCTAAAAAATTTTAACATGAGACTCTATGTAACTTGAATATGTCCTAATGGAATGCTCCTCTCTGTGAATTTGTAGGCCAACTGTGGGAGTAAGACTGTGTGGCTCAGAATACCCATGGTACGCAATACGTAGAAGTACCTCAGTTGAACATGGTGGGAAGCAACTCCATGTGACTTTGTAGTCTCACGGTGGGAGCAAGACCGTGTGACTCAGCATAGCCATGGTACGCATACAGGATGAGTACCACATCAGAACAAGGTTAGTGGGAGGAGGATTCAGTATGACCTCGAATTCCCACTGTACTCATATTCACAGAGTTCTCCAACATCCAAGGTGTTCAATGATGTGACTGATGATTCTTATATCACTACCCAAAAATATACCTGAAGTGAGCTGTCATGTGATTCGTACATCCACTTCCTTCTCTGGATTTTTTTATTTGAATATTTTATTGTGTTATTTCCTTTGTGTTTCGTGGTCCCCTACTGAATATTTTGTTACTCACCCATGAACGTGCTTCTCACGAACGTGTTGTATCTGTTGCAAATTATCGATGCTTTGATAGAGGACAGGGTGTCCTAGGAGCTGGTGAGGCCTAGTAAGATCAGGCGGATAAGAAATACAAATTTGGCTTCTAGTATCTACACTAATCCTACCATCATGTGGATTTTTATATAGATGGCTACCTGAGTCCCTTTGTACTTTTCTATTTTCTGTTCTTTTGGATGGGTTTGTATTCTGGACCACTTGTATTCAGCTGTACTTGTACTCAACACTTGTTTATTTATAGTTGTTTTTCCATTTCATTTTGGGATATGTGGTTGGGAATGTGTGTTTATATAGTTACTTAGGAAAATACCTCCCACATACTGGTTGACTCCTTTGCTGCGAGTCGCCAGCCCTTGGCCTTCAGGAGGTAGGCTAGGGGTAGTCACAACACAGTCCATGGGGGATGGGTCATGAAAAACTAAGCTTTCAAAATTATATTTTATGATCACTCTTAACTATATTAAAATGTAAAATTTTGTCAATTTTCATAGAAGCCAATTTTTTTTTGAAAAAATAATAAATTGTTAAATTTCAATCTATGTAAATTATTCCATGTAATTCTACTGTTATAATAAAAAAGGAAAAACAAATTGTTCTTCCACAAATACTCCTAGTTTTCTTATGACCAAATAAATCCATGGTTACTAAGTTTAACGCTATAAATACTTATAATTCACTAATATATTTAAAACTACTCTAATTTTAATTACAATATTGACAATGATCATCAACATTAGGAGAGTTAAACTTCTGTTTTGGTAGATCACTAACATTAAATTTCCTAGAAGGTTTACCTAATTTCTATAAGTTATAGTGAAATAACCTTATATTTCAAATCCATGAAGGATCTTATGTGGCACTAAAACAATGTATGTTTCAATTTCTATGATCTTCTTGATCTAATGTGTGAATATTATCATGATTTTCAACAAATAAAATAAATGAAACCTCTAAACACTTAGTACAAATTATAAAATTCATGAACCCCATAATATAACTCTCATCACATAGAAGACCAATTCTTATAATATAGTGCTTAGGTTCAAACAAATATTAAACATTTAAACTTAAAATTTTTCCTTGAAAATAAAAACCACCCATTATAATTATTTAACCATGCACATTGTCTCCAAAAGTAACTCATCCACCATAAAACTATCTCATATTTTTAATGTTAGACATATATATAATCATATGTCGAGAACAATAACTATCTATTCATAACAAGTTCTAGTTGGTGGTACTCAACCTATTTTCTAAAAATAATGTAACCTATGTTCTTCATCTGAAAACAATATTGGATATAGTAATATTATAAAATAATAACTTAGAAACCCACAACTTTTGCTCTCTGTTATGTTGAATTGATTCAAGTAATTCAAAAATAAAATATTTATGAAATCCAAATGACTAAACTTGATTTTAAGAATAATGATGGATGAATTGACCCCCTTGGAAATATTGTGAAAAGGGTGAAAACCTAGGAAAAAAAATAATTTTATTGAAAATGTGATTTTTTGGGAGTAAAAACTATTCCATTAAAAGTTATAGAAGGTTTAAATAGTTTATTAATCCTTATAATGACATGACACACAAGGTCTAATGGTTTATGATTACTTCTACTGTACTTATCCCTTACCGAGCATTAAACCTCATAGTTTTTTTTCCATTACCAAGAATAAATGAAGTGTACTATAATTGATATGTAATAATATACTGGAGGTAATTGTGTTTTTCTATAAAAAATAATTTTTTGGTTTTTTTCATCAAATATACTATGGAAATTATTTATGAATCTAGTTTAGTAAGACTACCAAACTTTTCCTTCCTTCGGGATGTGATACCTTAAGTCTTATGAAAATGTAAGATAGTAATATATTGGTCCAGGATATTGGGGTTGGAGTAAGTTTAGCTAATATAAGTGAATTTTTAGTATAAACAATATGAAATGGATTTATTTAAACATAGATTTGGGAATATAAAATTTTGATTGACTACTTGGATAAGTATAGAAGAACATCTTAATGTTTTGGTAAGTTGGGGATTATGTGGTTCTCTTAGAAATAAATACCTTTCTAGATATAATAAGTGGATGTGGTTCGGGAATAAATGATCCTAGGTGTAATAACACTATAAAAGGAACATTAGGCTTGAATAGGGCATTTCCTGGTAAAAAACTGGCCTTACTACACCCCAAGTTTGACACTCCCAGTGATATTCTTTGGATAATTTACATTTTCATTAAAATTTTATGAAGGATTCCAATATATGATGAAAATGGATGACATATGTCAAACTTATGGCATATTATATTGAAAATATGGTGTAATGATTTAAGAAATCATTTAAATGATTATATGGCTTTACCACAACAATTATTGATGTTTGCATAATGTTTTTTATTTTTGGTCAATGGATGGAACCCAAATTAATCATGCTATCATTGAAAATGAATATGAATTTGGTGACTTTGATAAACTAAATTGTATGATTATTTGAGTGAAATATATCATTATTATTTTTAATCTATTATCTCTAAATATTATAAAAACCAATACCTTAACTAACACTTAGACCCAAAATAGAAGGGAAATATGGAGTTAACTAAGAGATCAAGTAGTGATGAAAAAGGAGTAAATATGGATTGATTTCATTATTATTGGAAATGTGGAAAAACAAACCCAATGAAGTTCTTAAATGTACCGGGTAATTTTTTTTTGTTATGAATGCATTAATCAATGAATTATCGAGGAAAAATGAATCGCATGATGGTAGAAAATAAACATCATCCTAGGGATATATTTAATGTTAGTTGTCTTAAATGGGGGGATAATAGGAATTATTCAAGTAAATTACCAATTCTAAATGTCAACCCAAGAAAAAATAATAAACATTGATAAAATAAAATGGATGATGTATTTATGTATTTTTATTCAAGGATTAAATTTTGGATGTTTTTTCCCAATGGTATTTTGGTTGTAAGGTTTATTAATCATCTACGGTTTCTATACAATTTAGTAATCATATATGTCATCATTTACTTAAAAGTTAGGGGTTCCATCATGGGTTTATGATTTTAATCTTGATCACATGTTCAATGAAATAAACAAACCTTATGAAATCATTAATGGTAGGGATATAAAAAAAATTAAGGATTGTTTTGTAAATTTTTTTTCAGAATACAACCTACGGGTTTAGTATATGAAAGAGTAAATTTTCGGAATAATACCATTTTGTTAATTTAGGGATATTGTTAAAAGTATCGGTAATATTTAATCTATATCTTATGTTTGCTATTATAGTAATTATGGGTGATCAAAATTTGGTAGTTTGGATGGAATTATATTAATATAGTTTTTTATAAAGGACAACCACTATATTGGGTGACAACCCGTCACATCAACTAGGGTCGCGAGGCTTGATCCCATAATTGTACGATGACAAGGGTTTAATACCTACCAATGAAATTTGGGATGTTTTCTTTAATAGGTCATTATTTATTATTTAAATGATTTGATAGATAAATATTAATTTTGGACCAGTGGAATTGTCATTAATGTTTAGAGATTAATATATTATATTGTAAAAATTATTCTAACCATATGTATTTTGGAAAATTGTTAGAGATATGAAGAAGATCTTTTCACCTTTTTATGGATTTTACAATCAATTAAAAGTGGTGTTTTGTGTATTATGAAACAAAATTGATATTAATTTCTTTTTCTAGGTGATTAATTTAAAATTTATTTTAGAAAAACCAATGGATAAAATAATTCTAATAAAATATGACTATATCAAGTACGTTTATTTTGAAATATTTGTAGATATTAAAATAATTTCTCAAAATTAGTAAAAGGATCTTGAAAGGAATGTTATTAGATTACCATCTTATACGATGGATCAAATGGCCTTTTAATGAATCGCTGAATTATTATTTTCAGGACCTTAAGTTTCTATTGATCATTCACATTCTTGTGATCAAAAAACATCATCATTATCTATAATTATTTACACTTTTCATCCATATACTTATATTTACTCTCCATCATTGTTATCCTACATTGAAAACTAGGTATGTGTAAGTCCATAAGAACTTTTTACTTTCATGTATCCCTTATTAAGATGATGTTTTATTAACCCTTTCTATGATGTTTTTTTAATTATGGAATTTTGAAATACCAATCAGTTAATTTTGGAGCATAAGATTAAATTGAGAGAATAAAATTAAATTACTATGGAGAGAATTTAAGGCCACAAGAATTATAAAAGAATTAAATGAAATTAAATATAATATTTTATACAAAAAACTGATAGTAAAAATTACAAGAACTATATTTCTTTAAAAATAATTCTATTTAATATCTTGCAAAACCCACAACCCTGAGTCTAAACGAACTGTAATATAGTATGTCATTATAACCTATTTATTAAATTAAATGATATGAATAATCTTAAATAAATTAATAAATATATAATTTTTATTCATTTACAACATATATTCAATGTATATCTTTTTATTATAAATTGAAAAAAATAATTTTAATGAAAAAATAAATATTATCTAAAAACCGTATTTTTTTTAAAAAAAAATTCTTTACTTTTTCACAGTTATTTTAAAATAAATTTTTATAAAATATATAAATATTATTTTTATATGTAATATTAATTTTTAAATTCATAAAATAAAAAATATAGTTTATTTATTGATAATTTAATGATAAATTTAAATTTTTTATGAATAGTGACAAATACTAGTTTTAATTTTGAATTATGGTTTCCATTAATCCATTTGAGAATAAGAACTTTTTTTAAGATGGTTTTAAAAGAAAAAATATTTAAATTATATATATCAATATAGTTTTTTATTCTAATAAATTTCATAATAATTTTTTTTATTAAAATGATTTAAACGTTTGGATGTTTTCTCTTTGAAAATGCATTTTCTCGTCGCATCTATGGGTTTAATTTTAAATTACGTTTTTCACTTATTTAATTTTAACTTATTAAAAATGTATTCATTAATCGTAATCAATATAATTTATGTATAACTATACATATGAACCAATTTAATGTGTATGCTATAATGGTATACTATATTTTGATTTATATAGAACCAGGTTGGTGTTTTTCTATTGGGTATCATTGTTATTAAATTTAATGAAATATATTTCATGTTTTTTATCCTCTATTGTGTATTTTCCATACTCTATCAAATTTAATGTTCTTAATTTATATTTTTAAAGTGTTATATTCTCCCCCTCATAAATAAATTGAATCCTAATAATTTGATCTTAGGATAAAAAATAAAGGGATTAATAATTCAAATTTCCATTAATAGAAACAACATCATAGAAAGGGTTAATAAAATTTTATCTTAATAATAGAGAAAGAAAAGTAAAATTTTCATATGGAATAACACATAAGAAGGTTTCTTTGTATGATAAAATTGGACATATTTTAATGTATGATCATGGAAAAATTCCAAAAATAATTATAGTGAGTGATATAGGTCATTGAATAGAAAAATGAGATTGATCATTGGAAATTTAGGGATCTTAAAACCATAAATTTATGATTATTTAAATGGCCATTTGATTAATCATATATGAAATTGACATGATAATATTTTTTTTCATCATCATTTTACCAATGTAGAGGAATTATTTTACTCTCTAAGAAAACATAGAAATACACATACTCAATACATTTTAATTTCATCAGAAAGATTTTATCCATTGTTTTTTATTCAATAAATTTCCAATTCATTCTATACTTTATGAAATGAGTATCCAAATAATTATTTTTTTTTCAAAAATCACTACAATTCACTTTTAATAGATTGTTAGATTCATAAATGACTGTCCGGTCTTTTCAACCCTCTCTAACTATTTTCTTAAACCATTATGGTTGATACATACAATATAAAATACAATACACTAATCTAGAAACCATGGTATTAACATATCTTGTTCAACATTAATATTTATATTTAAAAATATTTTAGTAAAAACAATTACATATTAACGAGAACATTATGTTTTATAGTCATAGGAAATAGACCCTTATCAAAAATTAGTTATGGGTTCAATCCCCACATCCATGTCGGATGTGACGGTTTGTCACTTTATATAAGCATTTTACTTTTTGAAAAAAAAATATTCACATAATTCCTACAACACTCTAAAACTGAAATGAACCATAATTAACACATCATCAAAGATATGATAATCCATAAAAGTTATCATTAACAATAATCTTATGTGAAAAAATGTAATGTTATTCTTCATGTAATAAGTCATTCATATACTTAACTAATCATTTGTATTCCTATTAATATTTTCCAAATAAATATCCTTAATCCTATTATATCCTTAAAACATAAATTTTAAAAAGGGGTTTTATGAATTTTATCTTACGATAAACTATAAACATAAAAACCCAACAAGGTATCCATAACGCAGAAGTTGATGAAGACATGTATTCTTCCAAAAATGTACAAAATCCTTTGATGACTCATAATTGTTTTATCCAAAATACAATTGGTAAAAAACATCGACAATTTATTCTGTGAATCAGAATATATATGTAAATTATCAATATTATTTCAACATTAATACTTCAATATAATAGGTTTTATCTATTAGAAGATATAATTGAATTGTATAAATTATGGTTCCCAAAATTTAAGACAAGGAATAAAAACTAGATCCCTAGGATGAGATTTATTTCCTAGCATCATACTCTTCATTTTTACTAAGAAACTCATTTCATTGAACCATTCTTTTATATAAGTAAAAAAATTACCATTCCATTTTGTCACATTACAAGGATTCTCTTTTGACATTTATAACATAATGGAAATGAAGTATTCTTTTCTACATGGTCTCTACCACTTAAGCTCTTACCAAACTCCATCATTCTCTTATCTAGGGATTGTGAGTGATGGTTGATGTATAAGTTGATAATCATATTTTAAGATAAATTATTATCCATAGTCATGAAATATTTCACTCTTTAAAAATCCCACTTAGTTTCATAAAGTCTCCAAATTTTCATTCATATTAGTTGTTAACATAAATCTTTTGGATTTCAACCGTTGACTAAGACCAAAAACCATTATGTGAGAAATAATAATCATATTTGGAAAAAAATATAATTATTTATATTTATATATAATTAAGGACATGTTATTATCAATCTAATATTCCATAGGTGTATCCTCAGTAAATCATTATCATCAACTATTCAAATCCTTCATAACATGATATAAAAAATGTGAATTATCCAAAGAATACCCATTATGATAGTTAAATTATGTGTACATTAAGGACCAATTTCATGTAGCAAAAAGTTCTTGAGTTAATACGAATGTTCATTTTGGGAGTTATAACCCCTAGGAACATCTGTTCTAGAACCACATCCAGGTGTAGAATACATAGAGTGATTTATTATTAGAAAAATCATGAAATCTCAACCATATAGAAAATTTAGGCTGTTATTATATATATATCCTCAAATATTATGTAAGTGTTGTGTTCCATAATATAGGTTTTTTAAAATATATTTTTCGTAGTTTCTATTAATATTCTTATGATTCCAAATATAGTGACCCTTACCCCCTTATTCTGGATCTGGTTAATAACATTATTATGTTTCCACAATATACAAGGAATAACATCTGGATACAACAAAAAGATTAGTATTCTTAGTGAACCATATACATACATGATTCTCATATTAAATTTGAAAATAATAAATACAGAATTGTTTTTTGGAATAACAATATTTTCTCTAGTACATCCTTTCATGTCAATCATATTACACTTCTGGATTCATGGGAAAGGAAAACAAATTTTGGTGTGCTAAAATTCTTAGTAAATGATATGTACAGAATAAGACATCATGGATTGATAAAAATAATAAATATAGTAAGGTAAATATTTGAATACACAGTCTATTTAAATAATATTACTACTATGATAAATTATTTCATATTCAATTTTTTATTTTATATAACTATAAAATTACATTTAATCAATATCATGACTATAATAATTAAAAATTAATAATAAATATGGAAATATAAATAACTAAAAATATATGCCATTTAATTAATAAACTGTGAAAGAAATGAATCCAGATATAGTATCATTTTGAAAATCTCATTGATAATAATAACTAAACTATCAATGAAGTACATTCTTAATTATTGGATATCATGATTGAAGGAATCATGCTACTAATTCAGTTATGACCTTCCTCAGGATGGATTAAAACCTATGGGTTTGTATACACCAAAAACCTATTAATCTAACAATAAAAAAATTATTATTCTATGAGATAGAGGATGAATAGAGAAGATATCAATAATGTTACCCCCTATATTTTCATTTGAAAATATTTCCTCATATATAGATTGACAAATTAATTCAAAAATAGTATGACATACCATTAAATATCTACATTGAATAAAAAATACATATTTTTAATAGTTCCCTAGTCAATAAAATAAATTTCAAAGAAAAAAATTGTATATAGATATGAGATATGATTTAATCAATACTCATATCCATGATAAAAAATATTTATATTGAGGGGAAATTTAGTGTCTAATAACAATAATAATGTGAATAATTCAAGGGAAAGTAAATGACTACAAAAGTCAATCAAGGAAGGGATAGTCAATATAATCCTTTGGTGAAATAATCATAAACTATAGTAGAGAATAATAATTATGACATCAATAAAAAATAACCCTAGTATAATACATGAAAATACAGGTTTTTTCTTCATGAATAATAGAAATACATAAAAAATTTATTTAAAATCATTATTGAGAAAAATAACATTTTCATTCTATAAATAAAAATTTAATATTAGATGTTCACAAAACATTACAATAATAATTCGCATTGAAAATAAATTTTCAAACATATAAATTAATATTTAAATCATACACTAGTCATGATAATGGGAAATTACATACTTGGATTATATGTTAAAACAAAGATTCATTGTTTATTTTCGGTATAAGAGAAACATGCCCTATTTGGAAAATAAAATGTATATTACATTAAATTATTTGGAAAAAAGGCAGTCAAAGGTAAAAAGTTATTTGATAAATAATTTTTATAACACTATAATATTATTTATTTATTTTTTAATGGATTTGGAAGAAAAAAGGATTTTTGACTGAAGAGAGAAATGAATTTAGATTTTATTAAAAAATATTCTCAATCATTTATTTAGAAATGTTTGAAAATTAGTATAATTATTATAAAAGTTATTGAATAACCATAGAATATGAAAATTCAAGGGGTTTATTATCCAATTAAAAAATAATATCATTCAATGAAAATTCAAGCGTAAACAATTCTAATTTAAATGGAATTATGAAATAAACCCTCCAATGATTGTAATGTTGATATGAGAATTAAAGAATGAATCAATTTCATGTATCAATTTGAAATTCACATTAAAAAATTTTAAATTCAACATAATATAATAAAAATAAATTAGAAACATAATCTCATAACATCAATGGAAATAAGGAAGTAATATAACTCATTGAAAAGAAATTTAGTTATGAAATTATTTTCCATTTGGTAAATTTCATATCAAATCCCATGCGATGAAAAAATTAAATACCAAAAATAATAAACCATGAAGTATGATATATTGATTATATTACATATAAAATTAATAAAAAAAACTTCAAATAAAATAAATTATCTGGATAATATTCAAATATTCTTAAATTATGAGAAATTGAGAAGATGTCCCCCACCTCACACTTCCAAAGTTGTATTTATGATAAAAAATAACTCTATGGTTTTTGGAGGTGGGGGGAATTAATAAATTTATTTTAGTAGGTATTGGAATAATCAAGGGGATGTCAATTAATAATAGGATATGGGACAGTTGGGCCTTTTATATGTGAGGTGAGTCTCACACCTATAATGTTTTAAAATAACCATCTAAAACAATGTTTTTCATCATCAAAAAATATTTCAAAATAAAAAAATATAATCCATTAGAGATTATATGCTCTATTTATGGACATAAAATTGTTTTTCTTGTTTTTGTTCATTATATACCTTATCTTCTTAGTTTAATCCCCTATTAAATTAGTTTCTCCATGAACTGTGAAAAATAATATTTAATTACTTTTACTATTCAATATAGTAAAATTTCATGTTTACCCTGTTATATAATTTTATTAATTTTGATTCTAAATATTGAATCAATTTTATTAATTTTAAATAATATAATATTATGAATTCAATTTAAAATTAAATATACATATACAATAAAAAAATATGCATTCAAAGAGAAAATGGTCAAAAGGTTTTAATGTATCCATATAATAAATCAATATGAAGTTGATTAAAATAAAATAAATTTGATTAATATATATGTTATTCAACTGATTTTAATTTTAGAACCAAATTAATTATTTTTATGATTTAAATAATATAAAATAATTGATAATTCTTAATAAAATCTAAAATATTTTTCTATTCATGATACCATATTTTATTACTGAAAAGCTTCAAAAATAACCTCTAAAGATAATTTTGAAATGTTGATTTAAAAAATAATGAATAATTATTAAATTTAATTTTATAAAAGTTAAAACATTTAATTTTAAAATAATTTTTCGAAATGTGATAAAATATTTTTCTTTGAAAATACTTATTTTTCAAAAAGCAGTTTATTTTTCATTCAAATTATTTTGATTTTATTTCAAATGAATAGATATAAATTCAATTTATCTAGATACATATTTAAACCATATAAATCTCATAATTTATTCAATAATATTTTTAAATGAAAACAAAACTTCTAGTTTATAATGGTATACTATATCACATTTCATTTAGACGTGGTGTTGCTTATTCCATAAGATATTGAAGATATTAAAATTAAATAAAAATATTTCTTCTTTTTCTTAAGCTCGGTGTTGTGTATCCCATATGATATAAAATAAAATGTTATGGTTTTATATTTTTTTGGTGCAATACTAATTCTAATACTTTATATTTTTGATTTATTTCCTTTTAAATAAATTCAATCAATTTGATAGTTGGCGTGTACGCAACACTATGTTTTAATGAAACACGACACCTTTTTAAAATATTTTTTAACATTGATTTTGTAACATAGAAATAAAATTTTTGGGTATAAGATGGAATAAATAGATTATGAGAAAAATTATTTTACACACATTAATTAGACATATTTTTATTACAAATAAAAATAAGAGTCCTTTGAAAGTAAAGGATATTTTTTCTAAAAAACTGTATAAAAAAATAATTTTATTGCTCCTTCTGAATTATATTAAATTTTATATACAAATTTAGATAAGTTTTTCAATAAAATAAACTATTTTTTTAAAATCATCAGAACAAAATTATCTTCAAGTTATTTTTATGGATTTTTCTGAAAATATTCATTTTTTATGAATAGTAAAAATAATAATTTTAATGGAAAAATTATTTTCTTTTAAATTATTTACCTAGTATAATAATATTTTAAATTAGTATTAAAGTAAAATAGGGTCAATTATATTATAATCAATACAATTATGGTTTTTGGAATCAATTTCATATTAAATTTTGATATTAAAACCTACTATACTAATGATAATTTTCTCTTTGGGAACCCAATTTTCATCGCTTCTATGGGTATAATTATAAATTGGATTATTCTAAATACATGAATTTAATAAAGAAAATTTTATTCCATATTATTAATCATTATAATTTATATTTTATATTAATTTCATCTTAATATTTGACAATTATGAATAATAAAAGCACTAAAAATCAATTACTATAGTTAAGGTAAAAACAGATTTACATGAGGGTTAAACTAAGACGATAATGATTAAAAATGTCCTAAAACTTATCTAAAAGACATTTAATGGAATTTTTCAATCCTATAATCACTAAGTGTTTATAATCACCAATTTTTTTAGTTTTTTTTCATGAAGAAATCGTGTTTTTATTTGGATGTTATTAAAAATTCTATGTGTTCCCACTCCCCAACTTATAATATGGCACCCCTATTCTCCCATATTCACATTTACAAAACCATTTGGTTCTACCAATACCAACCCAAAAAAAATCCATACTACAATACAAATATCCTATATCCTTTTTTTATTTGAAATATATCATAAGAAAACATTTTCTGAAAACATAAAAAAGCTTCCCAATTAAGAGGAAAGATTCTTAAATGATTCTTCTTATTTTATTTTCTATAAAACCTCCATAAAATGTAATTGAATAATGATAATATAAATACATATTATCTTACATAAACTAATATATTAGTCTTTTAATATTATAACACATATCCATCACCAATTCTATCAAATGGGAAACAAAATCATCGATTGTGTGTACGACAGACTACCGCCTCACGAAATGATGTAACTCTCTTTACATCAACCACTATCACAGATGGATATAATGATAAATTTAATTATTATAATATATATATATATAATAATTATACTTATCTAATTTTTATATCATATATACCTTCATCCCTTCAATTCCATTAAAAATACGATAACATAGTTTGTGTGTACGGAGGACTACAATCTCACAAAATGATGTGATTATTTTTTCACATAAAATTATCATAGAAGGTAATAAAAATATATTTAATTAAAATATGTGATATATATATATATATTACATGTTATAAATTATAGAAAAATAATACACCATACACTCAAAAATTGTTCCACCCCGTAAGGGAATGTTATTGTCACTTGTGTATACGTATGATTGATCGTCTCCACAAAGTGATGGGACTTAGTATACATGCCCAACATTCAAAATTGGTTATAGTAATGTATCCAATGAGTAAATATTATATTTATAACATTATTATGAGTATTTATAAAATGGATTTATATCCTCTGCCGGATAAACATAACATTCATGAAAAAACACACATAAGAAAATAACGAAATTAAAACCCAGAGCAATGAAAATAATAAAATATTATATTAAAATGGGTGGTAAGAGGTTATAATGGGATAATATATGATATTATAAATAATATAATGGTTCAATTAAAAATTATTAAACTGTTTATAACTATTATACATTATATTAAATCTTGATCAAGTAAAGAAAAGCATGAGGTAAGGGATGTCGTCTCAATTTCCCTTTATTGGGGCATATTTTATTAGTGTAAAAATAGATACCTATATATGGTTTACATAAATACAATTTTACATGTATTATCATGAATAATTATAAATTCATGTTAGGTTATGTTTTATTTATAATTATTTCATCCAATGGGATTTTACATGAACATTAACAAGTGGTAGTGGATTTTGCCTCATTTTTTATTTCATTAAGAGATATATGTTAATATACACCTATTCACTTTTACGTGGTTTATATACCTACCAATTGATAAATTTAACATGAATAAATATTTATTAATGATGAATAATGTTTTTTTTCATGATAATTTTTCAAGGGGATAAAATTTGAAAGTTACCAAAGATATTAAAGTTATTGTACATTGTTACTTTCATTTGAGATTGTTTACTTTATCTTCAACTAATATCATTATTTTGATCATTATTATTTCTAAAATAATTTTTCCACAAATATAGATTTCATTAATATCATGTATATAATGGTTACCTAAAAATTATACCATTTTTTACCTACAATTTTTAATTTAAATGTAATTTGATTAACTGAGGAAATATTGATAAAACTGTATTTTTGCGTAATACAGACATTTATAGATAAGAAATGTTGATTCATAAATTTAATTAATTTATTTATATTTTAATAATTCATTGGCATGTAGTTATGGGTGGGTCCCAGTTATAGATAACCTCTCGAACCATCGACATGTATCATGAGAGAAATCCAGTGGCCAAATCAGATGGATGTTTACCCAGTAGTCCTAAATAATATTGAGAAATGTTATTAATGCAGATTTATTTCTGATTCCTGAGATCATTGAATCCAATAATTACGCATTCAACTCATTTGGATTCTATTTATAATTATTATACATGATATTTTCATAATGTTATTAACTCTAGATTCATTTAATTCTTAGTTTATTGATTAAATGGAATGTGTGTTCATTTAATTAGATAGACATATTGAATATTCCTTATGAAATTATTTTAGTTAACATTATTGTTAAATGTAATTTGGTATTAGTTATTTATCATTACATATTGATTATGAATTATGTATTCACAATAGCTTCCACCGTACATAACATTTACTAAGCAATTGAGTTCACCATTATTTTTTCCCTTTCCCAATAACATGATAACTAATTCTTGGAATGAGTTAAATGATGCCAAAAGATTCCCATGACTATTTTTTTAAATTTTTCTATCTATATTGGGTTTCATGTATGTATATGGTTCTCCGAAATTATTACATTAATCGGTATTTTTGGATTTGATGCATTATTTTACGCCAATGTATAAAAGTAGATAGTGGTACCGGGTTAATAGATTTGGGGGCATTATAGTTGGTATTAAAGGATGTTTATTATAAACCATGAGATATATAATAAGTAAAACATAGATTACGGAATATAACCCTATGATATACATTTAAAAATAATAATATATAATCTTCTTAATGTATTTATTAAATAAATGATTAAGTTGCTTTATCAGTAAATAAATCCCTATTTGGATACTACAAGTCGACGTGGTTCAAAATACATATACATATAGTAATTAACATTTATAAAGGGCTCGACAGACTTGACCTAATTGTCACCTAATGCACAAAAATGAGCCTTATTGTCCACCTCAATTGAAAATCCCTAAGGATACGATTAAGATAATAGAGATTTTTTTACAATCCATTATGAATGATTTGTAAATAATGATATACCTGAAGAACCCAGGTTTATGCTTTTGTAATTTAAAATATAAAATTATTTATATTTTTTATTACAATTATATATTAAGGTTTTATAATTCAAAATTTTATAATCTAATCCAATAAATTACATTTTTGAGAAATAGTTCTCGAAAGGAATAAGTGTATAAATTCTCATGGCCAATTTAGTGATTTGCCTAATGAGAAGTAAAATATAGTTGGTATTGTAACTGAGAAAATCTTAATTGTATTAGGGAAAATTAATATGGTTATGAAAAATAAAATTACCCAGATAGAGAAACCTATTTTTTTATAGTGTGATTCCCTTATATTTGACTACTTCATACGATAAGATCCCCCTTATCTGGTGGGACAACTAATCCAATGGTAAATGAACACTGGATTCAGTCTCTAGAGAAGATATTTATTTCCCTTGGATTTGATGAAAATGAAACGGGTGAACAAAATGTGTATTGCCTCAAAGTTAATTTTGATCAATGGTGGTTTTTTGATATATAATACCATGTATGATTATGAAATTTAACTTATATAATGGATAGATTTAAAAGATATATTATTCAATAAATATTTCCCCTTGGATAATCCAAATAAATTAAATAAATATAACCTCTTCCGGATGAAAAATAAAAAATTATTTGTTTTTGAGTCTGAGGCTACCTTTAATTGGTTCACAGGGTATGATATGGATTATATTCACAACATAGAGTGCATGATTTACCATTTCATTAAAGGACATTTGAAATGTACTGGAAGGGAACTATTCTATCAAACTATATCATCATATGATGAAATTGTTTTATGTTCTATAGAAATAAAGAATGGATTATTTTCATAATATATTTTCAATGTGATTTAATAAAATAAGAAGTTGAATGAGGACCATTAAAAAGGGATTGTGTTATAGAAGAAGAAGATAACGAAGAAATTTCTATCTTGTGAGAATTGTGGAAATTATCATTATATGAAATGGTCGAAGGGCTTGACAATTTACTATAAGTGTGGAGATATGGTTCATCATGATAAACAATGAAAAGGGTTGAAATAAAAAAATTTCTTTATTGTTTCAACTATATAGATATGGGTCACTATGAAAATTAATTCCCCAATCATTAATAAAATCTACATTAGAAAAGGACAAGGAAGAATTCCAAGCTTCTAAAATCAATAAAACCAGTGTGTAAGTAGCTAAGGATGTGATACAAGGTACATGAATCATAGATTCAAATTTATTTAATTATTTATTTGATTTTAGATTCTCACAATCTTTTATATCTTCTCATTTGACCATGAAAAATCGATATTTCCCTATCACTTTAATAAGGTAATTTTTAGTTGAAACATCTACTATAAGTATCATTACAACATGTATGTGTTAGGATGTATCCATTATGACACATCATTGTTCATTATTTACTGAAATTATTATTATACTAATCATTGAATTTCTTTATTCCTTAGAACTGAACAGATTTCCAAATATGATGAAAAACATTATTGTACGAATGTGGAAATTATGATTTGAGATGAATATGTGGAATTACATATCATTAGAGAAATAATTCTACACCTGAGACATGTCTAGATATACTCCCTATAGCTCTATAGAATGAGATTCATAGGAAAGAAGGGAAAAAATACGTATGGAGAAGGTAATCTTCAAACTGAGTATGTACCAATTGTATAAGAATACATAGATATATTTCCGAAAGTGTTAGTTGGACAACACCATAATTGTGAGGTTATGTTTTCCATAGATTTAATCTCTGAAAGACCAATATCAAAGACTCCATGTATAATATCAATTATTGAATTAGTGGAGTTAAATAAAAACTGTAGTTTTTATAGATTACATATTAATTCACCCCTACTATTTTATAATGGGGGACCCATGTTCTCCTCATTAAAAATAATGATGGATCTATGAGGTTGTGAATGGGTTATAGGTGAATCATTTTTGTTATGATAAAGAACATGTATATTATGCCTCACATTAATGAATTATTCTATCAACATCATAGAGCCCAATATTTATCAAACACCGACCTTCATTCTGGGTATCATCCATTTCAAGTAAAAAAAATAAGACATTCTAATGATATATGTACAAATAAGGTATAAAAATTAAGATTTTACAATATTTCCATTCCAATTGACCAATGAACCCATTATTTTTACAGATCTAATGAATAGAGTATTAAATTAATATCTATATTTTTTTGTGGTTTTAGTTAAAAATATCTTGGTTTATTCTTAAAACTACAAAAACCATGATAATCACTTCTGGATTATTCTTAATACTATAAAACAGAAATAGTTATTTGGGAAATTTAGTATGTTTTATTTCTAGATTCATGAAGTTTCTTTTCTCATCAATATTATTTATAATTATGGAATCATAATTGATCCCAAAAAAATATGTGTTGTCAAAGAATAGCCTAAACAAAATAACATAATTGACATATATAGTTTTACTATTTTTGTAGGTTTCTATCAATGATACCTTCCTAAGTATTCATAATTGGGAAACTAGTTAACCAAGATTACATTTAAATTGGTTATGTTAGTTTGAATAAAGAAATATGTATAATTATTTTATGAACTAAATATGATTTTATTCAATGTTATGATTTAGACTCTACTATCATGAAATGATAAGTTCTGGATATATAGGGATGTATCCTATAAGAGACTAGGTTGTTTCCTAATGAAAATTGATAATGTTATTGCATACATATCATGTAAATTGAAGAATCATAGGTTAAACTACACAACCCTTGATCCTGATTCGGTAGTTTTGATAATTACATTGAATATATAGAGGCATTATCACTATGTTGAAAGATATGAGATATAATTTGACAATAAAATCCTAAAATAAATCATTTTACTGAATGAACTCTCAAGGAGACAAATTTTATTTATTGAGATAGTCAATAAATATGATTGCTCAATAAAATTAAACCGAGGGAAATAAAATAAGGTTTTATATGTATTGAGTGGAAAAGATCAAGGAGTTATAACCCAATTGTGGATTAAGATGAATCCTATATTATTGGATTTAGTAAATATAGATTTGGCAATAGTTATGTAAATAGGGATATCACCACCTTTTAATGTGATCATAAAAAGATTTTGATCATAAATGTTAAAAAGTTATAAATTAGTTGATGTGATCATTCACATGAAAATTAATGATGTGAATGATGTTAAATTAACAGACATTGTTTTGAATATGGTGTTCTAATATTTCGAATGATGTTCTATGTTTATTTATAACTAATATAAAAAGGGAATTGATTTATGAGGGTTGAATCTTTAACGTCTTTATGCACCATTTTAACACTAATATGTAAAGGTATTTGATGGAAAATATTTTGTGGGATTACATGAAGAGGTAAATTGTGGATTATGTGTCCATTTTTTTTTTTTTTCAATATGTGAAAGATATGAGAGAACATTGTAATGTTGTCATATAACCTATTACTATTGCGCTGTGAAAGTGGTGTGACATTATAATAGATTTTTCATTGGACTACAAAATACCCAAGGTATGAATGATTCAATATGGGTTATTATTAATCGCATAACCAAATTTACAAATTTCTATAATATAATCGAATATTTACCTCTTGAGTGCCTCAGAAAACACAATATTAATGATTTCATAAGAATTTATTGAATATATCTTTCCATAGTGTCTGATCATGATCCCTATTTCATATCGAAATTCTGGAAGAGTCTTCACAATGATATTTATTCCACGGTTTCATTTAAAAACATTATACTATATCCAAATAAATGTAAAGATAAAAGGGCTATTCAAATAATGGAATAAAATTTTTGGTCATGATCACTTGACATTCAAGTTATGTGGGATAGATATTTACCTTTTTAGAGTTTTCCTATAAAGTAGTTTCCATTAAATTATACAAATAGAACAATATGAAGTATTATAAGACAATGTATCTAGTACTCCAATTTGTTGGGATTATGTTGGTGAAAGGAAACTTTTATTCCTTGATATTTTTTAAAATAAAACAATAAATGTGAAAAATATTTAGGCTTATATTAAAGAATCTAAAACAAGGAAAAAGAGTTGGGATGTCAATAGGAGGAGGGATTTGAAATTTCATTTAAGAGACCATGTTTTCTTTAATGCATCACCATGGAATGGTGTTATAAGGATGGGTAAAAAATTGAAAATGAGCTATATGTACATGAAAACATTTTAAATCTTGGAAATAAATGGATTTGTTTCTTTTTGTTCAGATATTCCCCAAAGTATATCAAAAGTTTATGATGTGTTCTCTACATCACTGTGGTATAAGTACATGCTAGTCCCCAAGAATATAATCACATCTGATGAAGTAGAATTTTAAAATGAAATATCTTAATAGGAAGAGACCCCGAATATTTTTTTATACTATTGAAAATTTATTTTTTATTAAAATGACTCATTTCATTATGGTACTTTTGAAAACTCACAAAATGGAGGAATCAATATAGGAACCAGATGATGTTTTGAATTGAACTATCCTATTCTATATATAAGTTAATATCCTTTAAATTTAAATGATTATAATTTTTTACAAAGGAATAACATGACACCCTATGAAATTATTATTTATTTCCACTTAAAAAAACACAATATCTATTATATATTACGATCCCTACAACACCTGGTTTAAACTAAACATGATACTCTATTATTAAATTATTTGGACATGAATATTATAATGTATCCCTTAAATTAGAGGGTACTAACCCAAATAAATAAATAAATAATAATATTTACTTTACACAAATTAACTGGTTATATTTTTATATTAAATATAAATAATAATCATATGAATGTTAAATAAATATTTCCCGAAAAACATTATTTTTTTTAATGAAAATGGTTTTTTGAATTCTTGTACATTTATGATGAAATTAATTATTGAATGTTTTAGAAAATTTAATTCATAAAATAATATTAATTTTTACAATAATCATATCCAAATTATTTTAGGGTTTATTTTTGTTCATATTTTTTTAACCATTTTATTTTATGATAAATAGGGAAAAATACTAATTTCTATTGAAAACTTCATTTTTTTTAAAATTAATTACGAAGAAAACTTATATATTAAATTATTTGTAAAGCAAAATTAGTTCAATTATATTATATTTAATAAAATTTATATCATTTTATACAAATTAACATTAAATTTATATAATAAACCATTTATAATTATGAGAATATTTTCTTGGGAACCCCACTTTTCCATCTCATCTATTGGTAAAATTTTATATTGGATTATGAAGATTTATTAAAAATAATTTGAAAAAATTTATTCTCTATTTTTAATGAATGAAAATATATTATCTAATAAGTGAAACATAATTTTTTTCCATTATAAATTTTAGAATAAGTAAAAAATAATTATCGGAGTTTAGGTAAAAACAGATTTTTCAGGGTTTCAAACTAAAATGACAAAAGTTTAAAATTCTCTAAAACAGGTAAAAAAACCCATTTATTGAAATATATATACCGTATAATCTATTAGAGAATATAATTACCCATTTTATAGTAATTTTTTTAGATAATAATGTGGTTCGTATTGATTCTTTCCAAAATAAATCCATGTGTTGCCTCTCCCCCACTTATAAAAGTCCACCCACTCTCCTCCCCTCTTCGCACTGCCAAATAAATTGATTTCAGCCAATAAATACCCAGATCCCATAATGTTTCCTCTACTACCATCATATATACCTTTATTTCATTTTAAATCAATCTTAGGAAGGGTTTTTGTGCAAACCTAAGGATGTTACATGAAGAAGAGGCAATGTTCTTAAATGACATATTTCATTTTACATCTTCTTTGACATCCTTAAAATATCATTCCATAATAATAATTTAATAAAAATTATTCAAAATAGGATAATATGTTAAAATAATATTTCAATAACCTATATCAATTTTTAGTTCCATCATATAGGAATTTAAATCATTGGATGTGTTTATGGCAGACTACCGCCTCACAAACTGATGTAACTTGTTTTCCATAAATACCTCTCACGGTTGGATATAATGATGGATTGTTTATATAATATCTATGATAAAATTATACATATTTAATTATGATATAACATTGACCTTTTTACTATCCATTCATTTTAAATAGGATAGCATCGCTCATGTGTATGAAAAACTACCGCCTCGCGAAGCGATGTGATTCCATTTTCCCTTACGCTTCACATGGAAGGTGAAATGAATTAATTTAAATAATATATTTTATGTTTATATATGTATATATATGAATTTATATCAATTATTGGTAATTACTTCATCATATAATCCCTTACCATTTCTCCAATTAGGGGAATGATTCTTCGGTTGTGCGAACGTACAACATACCGTCTCTAGGAAGCGATGCAACTCATTTTCCAATCCAAACATTAAATAATGGCTATAATAAATTATTTAATTAGAAAATATGTTGTTTATAACAATATTACAATTATGGATATTATTTATCTATACCTTGTCTAAAATAAATAGAACATTCATGAAATAACATGCTTGAGTGAACAATGAAATTTACACCCCATATAATGAATATATGGCATATTATTTAAAAATAGGTGAAAAAATGTAATAATAGGATCATATATTATAATATAAATCGGATTATGGTTATATAATAAATTAATAAAATTATTAAAATCATTTTAATAGAGTTCAAATCATGTTTAGCTAAGGAATGTGAGAGGTAATGGACTTGCCCCAATTTTCATTCATATTGGGATAATTTATTATTGGGCACCTAATTTATTTTATATGGTTTACAAAATACCCCTTAAAGAAGTTATATCAATGATAAATCATCCTTAATGGTATTTCTAATTTTATTTTTATTTATTTAAACCAATGAGATTTTATATATACATTACCAGTGCTATGAGATTTTGTCTCAATTTCCATTTCTTTGAGAAATATTTATTAATATACACATATTCACAATATTGTGAATTATATAATGATCCTATTATGAATATAACATGAAAACATACTTATTAATGATTAATAATGTTTTTTTTCAGGTTTCATATTCTAGGGGGTAAATTTTAAATGTTAAATAAGATGGAAATTTTTTTGTAGATTCACACATTAATTTATGATTGTTAACATTTTCTTGAAACAATAACTTTATCATGGTGTTTTATTTTTTAAATTACATTAATATTAGATATAAAAATTATTTTTATCATGGATATTATTATTTCATAAAATATATTCAATTTGTACATATTTTTTTTACATTTAATGTTATTTGATTAACCGGGAAAATATTGATATATCCACATCTGTGACTCAATTTAGATATTTGTAGAAAAGAAATATTGATTCTTGAAATAAAATTATTATTAGATATATGATTAATTAATTTTAACTAAATTTATAGGTGGGAATTTTTTATAAATTTTCCATCAAATCATCGGTAGGTCTCAGGAGACAAATCAGTAGGAACAATTAGATAGGTTTTTACCTAGTAGTTTTAAACTCCCTTGAGAAATGTCTTTTTAGTATAGGTATTCAGGATATGCTTGTATAACTAATTAAAATAATGATTAATTTTATACATTTAAAATTTAGTTATTATTGTTATCCTTGATATTTCTTTAATGATATTATCTCTAGATGCATCACATTCTTAGTTTATTTCTCAAATGGAATTTGAGTTTAGTTATTTACCTTTCTATATTGACCCATCATTATCCAAATTGGTTAGTCATGTTATAGATTAAATTAATGTGTATTATGTTATATAACTTACCATATTTATTATTCCTTAACAATTTGTAAGAGCATTGGCAGTATGTAACCCTTACAAATAATTTTACTCACCCTTCTTAGTATTCATATCCCCAAGACATGTAGATGAATTATTGGAATGAGTTCAAGGATTCCAGAAGTTTTCTATTAATATGATTTGTATTTTTGTAAAAAAATTAAAATAGTTCCATCTCTATATATGATTATACAAAACTAATATATTAATCAGTCATTTGGGATTTTAACCGTTTTATATATACCATTATAATAATGTATACACTGGCTACAGGATTCAAGATTCGTGGGCGTTAATGATTGAATTCTTCAAACTAAACTTTGAAAATTAGATGTTTTAGATGTTTAAAAATATTTTTAAACAGATATCAATTTTTTATAAGGAAAATATGAATCAATTGATGTAAGAAAGAAAATGTCTTTGGAAAAACTATATTGTTCAAAGAAAATAGTTTTATCGTCATTGGTACTATTATTTTAAAAAAACTTTTTATCACTTTTAGAACAATTATTTGAAATAATATAGTTTTTTGAAATAATTATTTCAATGTTATATTATATGGAATATTTATTTATTTAATGAGAAGAAAATTTTTTATGAATAGTGAACAATACTAGTTTTTTGAATAATTTTCATTTTTTAAAGCTTTTAGATACCAAAAAATTAATATGGGTTCAAAATTAAATTTAGTTCAATTATATATATTATTAAAATTTATTTCATTGGAATCTAATTTGTGTTCAATTATAACAGAAAATAATTTTAGTCTTTTAAACATTTTCAATTCAAAAAACCTCTTTCTGATCAAATATGAGGTTTTTGTTTTAAATTAAATCATACCACTTATCAGAGTTGATTTTAGAAAAATAGATTCCATATTTGTAATTAGAATAATTTATATTATACAATAAGGTTAAATTAATTTTGGACAATAATAAATACTAAAAATTTAAAAAAATCATTTATTATAGTTAAGGGAAAAGTTGGTTTACATTATGGTTAAACAAAGAAGAAATGTTTTACAAATGACATAAAACATATAAAAAACCAATTTAATGGCCATATTTATACCCGAAAACCTATAAGGATCTATAATGACCCATTTTGGGCATGTGGAATGATAAAAATGTTGTTGTAATTGTTTCTTTTCAAAAAACATAATTTCTATCATCTCCCTCACTTATCGAAGGATGCACCTCTCCTCTCTTATTCAAAAATATAAAAAAACCAATTTTTTCATCCATGAACGACCCAAATAACTTCTAATATACACTATAAACATCGTATATAACATTATGATCATTAATCCAACTTATTAGGTATTTTGGTTCAAACATAAAGATTTTATTAGAAAATGAGGTAATTTTATTATATAATCATTTTTTGTTTCATCATTCATTTATTAAAAAATTATTAACCGATGAGTATATAACAACAATATTACCTTAAATATACTTATATTTTATTAGGTTAAGTTCATGACTTATATTCATATCCACTTTCGTCAAATGCGAAAAAGAAATTGTCAATTGTGTTTATGACAAACAACTACCTCATGAGAAGATGTAATTTGTTTTCCCTCACCCCCATTAAAGGATAGATATGTGATAGAATTAAAAAATTTATATGATATTTATTTAATAATTATAATTATTTAATTATAATTTCACAAATAATTACTTATGATTCATTCTATTTAAGTAATTATAACATCTCTCCTTCATACAGCGGACCACCAGCTTTACATGCAATGTGATTCATTTTTCTCTTTTCATTACATGAAATATGTTAATGATAAATGTAATAAATAAATGTAATATATATGGAAATATATTTATGCATGAAAACTAATATATCACTTACTTTTTTAACCTTTTATTCATTAATGAAATTATTACTTTATTAGTGCATACATACAGCTTACAATCTACATGAAGCGATGTGATCCATCAACCTTGTTAAAATTCAATAACGATTATAAAAAAATATTTAATGAAAAACATTATTTATTACAAAGGTTATAATATGTTATAAGAGGATCCTATATCATACTATAAAAATTAACATGGTTCTATTACAAATTGATAAAATGATTAATATCTTTATATAGGGTATTAACCATGTTTAAACAAAAGGATGTGTGAGGTAAGGGACCTTGTCTAAATATCACTTTATTAAGGGGCAATTTTTTATTTTTATCATCATTGTATTTATATAGAGTACATAATAAAACATTTAATGTAATGTCATAAATACATCATATTTCATGTGATTTTATGTTTCAATTTTAATTATTTAAAAACATTAGATTTTATTTAAAAATAGGCGAGTGGAGATATATTTCACCTCAATTTATAATTCATTAAGACATATTTGTTAATAAGATCCTATTTAATTTTATATTCTTATTAACGTGATTTGGATAACCTATTAATATTGCAACCTACCAAATCTATCAAGTACCTAAAATGATTTCTAGATCCCCATGGGCTAGATACTATCACCTAGGCATCAAAAAATAATCATATGGAATGATTTATCCCAACATAAAGAAACATCATTTCACACACACACACACAAATATAAATAAACTGGTAGAGAAAATAAATATATTAAATAAAAATAGTGGAAACTAAAGAATTAAATAGTAAAATCAATATCAAGGTACAATTTTAACCAAAATGGATACCAAAATAGGAAAACCAAATACTATATTTTATATAATGGGAAAACTCCCACCATCCCACCACTAGCTTCCCAACTCAGCTGACATAAACCATAACTTCCTCACTCTGGAACCTAGAATTTAACACCATCGAAGTTATATAATGGTCTAAGAACCATTGTATGGGTATTCTTGGTTTGAGATAATAGGATTCGTAAAATTCTATTAAGGTAACCTATATCAAGTCTCTAAAAGATAATCAATGAATGTTACAATTTATGGAAAACAATGCATGATAACAGTTTTATATGTTTAATATCCAAATTGTAGGAAAATAGTGTAATTCCCCATTTTTTCACATTCCAATATAATGAAGACAAATCAGTTTCAAATAATATCATATAATTATATCAAAACAGATATATCAATTCAAAATAAATCATGATTCACATATCATATCATATCCATGGTATTAAAATGAAAATAGTATAAACTAACAATAGACTATGTTGGACCTGAAGAACTGGTAACATCAAACCAAAGAGAAAAATATGTCAGGATATCAAGGAAAATCATACCTAACCTAGAAAATTGCATACACGTCAAAACACTATACATATGAATCAATTCTAGAGATCAGTGTAACTCCATAGAAAGCGAACCCTAAAACACTTCTAATAAGTGTCTAGAATAATAGGCCTAGGGAGTAGATGAATGCCCCAAGAGAAAACTGCACGATAGTGGATGAGGCCAATAATAATTCCTTCACTCTCAGTACGTGTAACACCCCAAAATTATAAATTAAAACATTGTATTCTATAGCATGTTTGACAAGAAACATGAAACAGGTATGTGAATATAGTATCCCAAGACTATATTATAAATTTACTATTTTATGTCAACTCAAAACATGATATTGATTGTAATTCCAACAACACAGTGTTATCTTAGGTTACACATTTGGGAATACATACTCGATATATTGTGTTACATGTATGACATACCTTCCCTTATATCATTTATTACATGAAAGGGAGACCTTCCTCAATATCCTGCATTACATACAATGCCGAATCTCACTGAATAATAATGTATTATAAACATATTTTTATATAATATGTTATGATAAAGACTAGTCTTTAAATTAGTTTTTACGAATGGTAATAAAAAAACTTATAAAATTATGGTCTACAACAATATAATATTAATTCACTAGTTAAAAATTATTGAGAAATCAAAACAAGATCCAATTGTATATAAAAAGAAATTTGTTTATCATCTAAATTAGTTTTAAGATAATAAACATAACTAATTAAAATTATTGAATAATATTTATGAATAATGTATTTTATATATTCAATCAAATATTTATGATATTTACACATTAGGTTTGAGGTGAATAAGATAAGAAGAAACCCTATTTAACACATAAAAACCAATATTTTTAAAAATTAAAGTTTACAACCTTTAAATGGAGAAACTATTTTAAATAATAATTTTGAAACACTTATAAGTTAAATTTTATTAAATAAACTTCATTATTTAATTAATATTTTTAAAATTATCCTAGGGTGGGTTTTTTTCTAATTTTCATAAAAACATTATTTATATTAATAACAGTGAAAACAACTTCATTTCATTTAAAAATTTCTTTTTCGTTTAAATGATTATTAATGTAAAATTAATTTTTTTATAATGTCTAATTATAACAATAATACATCAATTAATATAATATAGTTTACTATATTTAATTCCAAAATTGAAATTTAATATAAATACTCAACAATATTTTAAACATTGTTCTACTAAAACCAATTAAACTGTATGTCTATAAGATTTACATTCATCTAAATTTTGAAACTTCTGTGATTTTAATTTCCAAAAACAGATGTGAACCATTTTAATCAAGATGAAAATTTGTGTCTAATAAAACTAAAATATGTTTAAAAAAATGATTATTTTTTTTAAAAGGTTGGGGCCGAAGCCTCATTTACTATTAAAGCAAAGAAAATACCTCTCTTAACTGGGTAGAGGGAGACCCATTACATAGCTCAAAGGCCTGGTGGGCATTTAGCCCATTACATGGCCCGTAGGCCCATTTTTTGGCCCAAAGCCCATTCTGTGAATAGTACTGCTACCGTACCCGCTCTGCTACAGTACTGCACAGTACCCGCCACTGCAACAGTACTCTGCCGCCGCTATAGTTCATGTCACCACTACAATGCGCTACTGCAACAGTACGCTACAGTATTGCTACAGTACATGGGCCCAATGGGTTTTGAACCCCCATTTTTCATGTAGATTTAAGGGGTGCTTAATAAAAATGAATATGGTTTAATTTATCATACAAATGGATTAAACCTTATATTTATGGCCAAAATGACCTAGAATATTTTCCAAAAACCATTGGTTATTGATAATTATTACATTAAACTTTCATTATTGTGTTTTTCGGTATGTTATGACTTTCTTTAGGTATGAACATGTGCCCACCAGACTTGTTTCAAAATATTCGATCTCATTCCTTTAACCTCGTTATAAAAGGCCACCCCCTCTCCAAATTCCTCACACCTATCAAGCCACATTGGCTCATCCAAACTTGAAAAATTTATTATTACAACATACCTACTCTCATTATAGATGAATACCCTTGGGATGAAAAAAAATACATGGAATATTTTGGGTCAAACCTAATGAAATTTCTCGATTTAATGGTGATGTATTCTCTCAAACGTTTTAGTTTCATTTCTATTCTCCAAACCCTATACACTTATTATTCTATACATACACAAAAAAGTATTATCAATATAGTAGGATTTTTTAGATTAATACTTCTACCTACACATACATATGCCTCCATATAATTGGTAGCGAACATATTGATTCTATGCAAGGCGAATTATAGCTCACGAAACGATGATTGTTCATTTTTTCATTTCTAACCTTCTTGTTTGGCCATTTTGATGGACTGAATATATATATATATATATATATGATATATGTTATTTATTATTTGTTTAGTATTATTTAATTTCTTTACAACAGATACCATAATAATTAATAGTTCTCACAAATATGATAACATTGTTTGAGGAAGTGTAGTCTACCGCCCCATCAAAGTGATGTGAATCATTTAGACGAACCATAAAATGTATCAAGGAAGATTATTATTGAAAATATGAGATAGAAAAAACATATATATGATATTAATGAAAAAATTACCTTTCTATATATAAATATATATATATATATATATATATAATTTTCATTATTATCCTTTCACAATCTAAAAAGTGAAAATGTCGGTCGTGGACGTGTTGACTACCACCACCTTGGTACAATGTGATTCCTTTTAAATAATGATAATTTTATATATAAGTATATATGACTAAATAATATAGAATTCAAGGGATTATGATAATTCTTGAAAGATATAATTCTAATCACCTTCCATCCATACCGATCATTGAAAAATAATAACGTTACTCATTCATACCTACAACCTACTATCTCCAAGAACATAACACCGCTTCATTTTCGTAACCATATTTAATTATTGATTTTAAAAGAATAATTGACATATAAATATATTAATTATGTTATTATTATTATTTTCGATATATTATATATTTACCCATTTGACCAATTTTGACCTACCAAAGTTGTTTTGGACACATAAAATCAAATTTGTTTAAAACAACCAAAGTAAACACAATTATTTATGTAGTTGTATACAACATGGTATTAAGAGAAGAAAAATAATTATAAAAATGAAAATATTTCTCAATAATGTATAAAATTAACATAATTTTATTATATATAATGTTAAATTACTTTCTACCAAAAGGAAACACAAGATAAGGGATTCTTATCTTAGCATTTTACATATGTGACAAAAATGTCATGTACACCACATACATCTTTTGTGTGGTGTGTCTACATGCCCTTTTATTTTGTTATATCATTAATCCTTTTATCATCATGGTATATTAATATATAATTTAATATTATTCCTTTATGAATATTATAATTTTATATTTTTTAAATTGAATGGGACACTTTGGAATATTTAAAGATTATTTTCATCAATAAAAACTTTAGTGGTCTTTAAATGGTATTTACATTCTAGGAAATTCTATAACATTTTTTCAATAAAACAATTAATTTTATATCCTTTGGTTACTAATGAATAGTACCTTGCATAATTACCATTTTGACTCTTTCGTACTCAATGATTGTTAACAATGTTATTAGGAAAATTGAACTCTAGTTCTCTCTTTATTCAGAGAATTTATTTTCTTCAAAAATCCATGTATTTAAAAAAAATTATAAAATATTTAAAATTTATTCGGTAAATATATTTTTACCCCTTTTTTATTTTACAAATTTTTTCAATGGAATCTACTTGTCTCTTTCCGGACATGGGTTTTTACTTAACTTTTTACCATAGTACATGGATGTTGTTTTACCTAGTACGACATATAAATATTTATCCATAGTCATCCCTTTGAATATTCCATTTCATTTTTAAAGGATAATTTTTAAGGAAAATGTTTTTAAAATTCACATTCAAATATTAATATTTTCAAAATGTTTTTTCAAATCAAAAGTATATTTTTTCATTAATGTTTTTAAAATATATTTTTATCATATTTCATTTCATCAATGAAAATAAACCTATATTTTACAACACATGGGGAATGATTTATTGATACCATCCTTAATCATCTTATAGATTTTCTTTGACTCTTTTGGCCATGGATATTATTTACAATCACATCTATGATTTATTTTTCCCCTTGAAATATACAATCTCCTATAATCATTGAAAATTGAATATACCCTAATTTTTCCATTTCATTTATCATAGATATTAATATTTCCTAAACCATATAAAATTTTAAATATGGTTTATACTTTGAATATTATTGGATAATTTTGGAAAATATTGATATATCTATATCTCTTAATCCATACAGAAATTTATAAGGAACAATGTTAAATCGATTATTTGATATACTATGAATGGTTTATACTAGTACGTCACAGGTGGGGACCAGTTATAGATATCCACTTGATGCAAAGGTAGTATCATAAGATTATCCATTTGGATAGTTTTCTTATATGGGGTTTTACCCTGAATTTGGAAAGCCGCCTTGTGATAGGAATTGATGGTATAGTTACCATATACTTGGGAAACATGGAGTCCAATAATAAATCATTTCTTTCATTTATATTAAGTTATTATTCTTCAATAATATATTATGTTGACATATCTATTGATGTATTTAATTTTCAGGAATTAGTTATTATACATCCATTATATTTCCCATTGACATGTCTATGGATGCATTTTATTTTTATTTATTTAGATGGCATGTGTTTCATTTTCTTTCCTTTCCATATTTATTTTTCGTTATTATAGTTATTTGAATTAAATGTGTTTTTAGATATTACTTTACTATATTATTTAAGCATTTATAGTATGTTTATTGATTATATGGCATGCGGTTTCAATAAATTACCTTTCTATATTGACTATTCTCATTGATTCACAATATTATCTTTATTATATAACCTTACTGAGCATTTGAGATTGTCCTTATTATATTTCATTCACCATATATCCAAGAAGAGTATTATGAATAATATATATGAATGTACAAAATGGATTAGATTTACCCACAATGCTCGTTAATTATATTATTGAATGAAAATTATTACGTTGTAATTATTGAATTCATTTGTAATAAAGGACTCATTTATGTATATAGTTTACTAACACTGTTAACCTGATCAGTGCATCCGAGCTTGATTCCTAGAAATCATGCTAATTTAATTGCTAACAAACACATGATCTAAGCTATCTGGGGTCAAGTCACCATAGTTGGTATCATAGGATGTATAGTAACAACCTTGGTATCTAGATTTAGGAAAAGATAGGTTAAAGAAGATAACCCTAATGGTGAATTTGAGGATAAGTATAGAAGAACAAAAAAAATTTGTATAGGGAAGATTATGCGTGTACTCCTATAAATACATCCATTTCTAGATATTATAAGTAAAAGTTGATCTGGTACAGATGTACCTAAGAGTAACAACTTCGACAAGGTGTTCTGTTCATATGTTAGGGTAACATGGTACAAGAAAATGATCCTTATTGTGGACTTTATTTGACACTACCAAGGGACATGCTTAAGATAATCCACATTTTCGTTACAAAACAATATGATGATTTTGAATGGATAATAAAAATGAATAATCAAGGTTAAACTGAGGGTTTTTTAGATTTAAAAACTTGTTTTAATGATTTAGAAATACTATGAATGATGTTATGGATAAACCCAATACCAAGGAAGAAATTACATATAAATAAATAGAAAAATTATTTATGTATTACGAATATATTGAAAACCATAGATAAATGGATATTTAGTGACTAAACTAATTTCATGGAAGCCCATATTATTTTGTAAATTTTCTTAATTTGGTTTTAGAGAAAGAAAAACATGTATGTTGGGTGACAACCAGTCAAAATCGGCAAGGTCGTGGGTCTTGACCCCATGATCGAATGATGATAAAGGTTTCACTCCAACAATTTACATACATATTTTATTAGTTAAATTTTATGTATTTTTAGTTCAATAATTTTACTAATATATTTTAATTATGAAACTATAATATCAATTTTTAAGATTAGGGATTAATCTATTAACCGTATTGGTTTTGGAAGATAGTTAAAAAATAGTTCGGATTTTTACAATTTTATATGCCTTACGATCGATTAAAAGTTTCTTTTAGTTATTAAGGAATAAAAAAGTTCATTATTAATGATTATCTTCTAGGAGTATAGGAATGAATGGGAATTACATCAAAGAACAACCAAAAGATAATATTGTTTACATGAAACTGAAACCTATCATTTATGAATATTTCCTAACTGTAGATGTCAGGAAATTTTTTTCCAAAAAATTGGAAAATGAAATAGAAATAAAATGTTTTCCTAATACATTAATTGTTATTAACATGATTGTCTCTTAAACCATCACAGATTTATGTCTTTCAGGACCTCAATCTTCTATCGATCATTCACTTGATTATCATTGATGCCCTCAATTAATCCCTATAAACATTTCTCCTTTTCCTCTATTTCTGTGTCTCTACATTCCACTAATGACCTCAAAAGTAGAATCCAAGATAATTGGAAGAAAATGTGACCCCTTTACACTCCATTATCTCTTTTTTGAAGTATTTTTTACAAATCCATCATACAATGTCGTATTTCAACCATAGAAAATATCGAAAAAATATTATGAAGATCGAGTTTAAATTTTGAGGATAAAATTTCATTAAGGTTGGGAGAATGAAACACCCTGAAATTATAATGTAAAACTTTGTATTCAATATCATGTATGACATGAAATACCAAATTCTTAAGGGAATATAATATCTGAAGACTCTAATATATATTTACTATTTGAAATAAATTCAACACATGATATTTGTTGTAATGAATGAAACATTGAGTTAGTTTGTGTTCCACAAAAGAGAAACCTTCTTTGGTTTCATTTTTTACACGCAAGAGTGACCTTACTCGATAGATTTTGTTACACAAAAGAAAGGCCCTCTTTGATATGTTGCGTTACACACAAGACCAAATTTCACGAAATAAAAATGTATTGTTAAAATTTTATTATTTAATATAATATGATAAAAACTAGCCATTAAATTAGTTATTATGAATTATTATAACTATATTATAAAATTATGGTTTAAAAAAATATAAAACTAATTCATTGGTTAACAATTAATGAGTAACTAAAATAATAATCAATGGGATTTAAGAATAAATATTTTTATCTTTATGCTTCCAATAGAGTTTTACCTTAATAAAAATAACTAATTAAAATTAGAGAATAGTTTTAATGAAACCAATATTTTTTATATTCAAAAAAACTATTTTTATATTTTTCCATTAGTTATCATATGCATAATACAGTAACAAACCCTATTTCACAAATAAAAAACTATATTTTTATATTCCCAATTTTATCAGCTTTTAATCGAGAAATTATTTTCAATATTAATTTTGAAACTCTTATAAATTAAATATTTTAAAATAAACTTAACTATTTAATTCATAATTTCATAATTAACATAGAGTTATTTTTTGGTATTTTTTTTGTAAAACATTATTTTTTATGCTAAATAGTGACAAATACTGCATTTTTGTTTAAAACATTATTTTCTTTTAAATAATTATTAATGTTCAATTATATTTAAATCTTCATAGAAAGTTGAATTAGAAAAAAATATTAACCTAGTAGTATAATTTATTATAATACAATCAATTTCACATTGAAATTTAAAATAAAAACTCAACAATCTTTTGAACATTTTTCTACAAAAATGAGTTAAACCGTTTGTCTGTATGATTACCATTATTCATAATTTTGCTGATTTTTTATTTGAATAAAAATAAATAGACATAAATTTATTATTAAGGATGATATTTGCAGTCTAATATGATCAAATTTTGTTTTTACCAAAATTATTAGTCAATGTGATTAAAATTAATTACAATGACTAATGTGTAATTAGACTTAATAATTATAACACCCCGAGATTTTATGAAAAATATTCTTATAATTTCATTAATGTCTTGTGTTTTATGCTACACCAAGATTACCTTGTGCTATACGCAACACCGTATTAGCTTGTAGTATACACAACACTATTCTTAGATCTTGTTACACATAATTTTGATAATAGTTATTCTATGCAACATTGAGTATATATATATATATATATTCAATGTATAAATGAAATATGGTTCGATTATGTTATATGAAACAACGAAGGATTCTTGCACAGCACGCAACCCTGACTTGTCTTGCATTACACGCAATCGCGACCTTCCTCGATAGCGTGTGTTGTACGCAATACCGGGTTTTACTAAACAACTATATATTATTATAATATTATTATGAACTAGCCATTATGAATAGTATTAACTATATTTTGAATCTTATAACATTATTATTCATCTTTCACATTTTCTAGAACATGGTATAAGAACAAAATAAATTTTTCGGGTAAAATAAGTATTTTTCAAAAAATGCAGTTTTGTTGCCTTTCGATGGCGCACCCACTTTAAATCTAGTTTTTGACATGTTTATAAGTTCAATTTGACAAAATAAAATTCTTCTTTGTAATCATGAAATAAAAAATTTACTTTGGATAAATTTTCATATCATTCTGGTAACTTTCATATTTTGATTAATAGAAAAAAACGCTATATTTTAATTAAAAACAACTTTTTTCATTGCAATAATTTATATGGTTAAATTATAATATTCTATGGTTTTAAAGTATAAATAGAATATATTTTTACCATTTAATATAATGTATGTCATAATCATTGATTCTACCTTGAATTTGTTGGATAAATCAATTCAATCTTTTGCAATGTTTTGAAGAAAAACCCGTTTTCTTTCGACAACAAGATTAATTTTAATTTAATTTCTGAAAATTTTGTGTATTGAATTTGGAAAAATGTATTCCATATTTGAATTAGTGGATCCAAATTATGTTAATAAGCTACTTTGTATTTTTTGGAATTATGAATAGTAACTATGGTAAATTTTATTTACTATAGTTAAAGGTAAATCGGGTAATTAAGGGTAAATATAATTTTATAAAATTACCCTAACACATGTAAAACTCCTATTGGATGACTAAAGGTCGACCCATATCACCTAAGGGTCCGATTGGATTCATTTAATAGACTTTGTTCCATGAAAATAATTTAATTATTATTAAATCCAAACAATGTGACAACATGTCACTTTCTTAACTCTTATAAGTATAATAATTTTAATTTAGTGATACACTTCATGAAACTTCGAACATGAATAGTATAAAGAAATATAATATATTTATCTACATCATAGTAATTTATTTAAAATTTTTAGTGATTAAATAATTATAATTTATTATGACACAAAGATGATGCAGTAATTGTCTTATTAATGAAATATTGACATAATTGATGTTATAAATACCCAAATAAATGTAATTTAAGACTTTTTTTGAATTAAACTAATTTTATAGGTTAATATGACATTTTATTATTGATTTAATTATCTTTCTTTTTGAACTAATCATTCTGTTATTATTTTCACAAAAATCAATTACTAAATAGTGTCAAAATTCACATAAAATAGTTTTTAAAACAAATATTATATTATTAATTGTAATTTTATTCCTAAAAATCTAAGGTTCAGAAAAATGACTTAGATAAGGTTATATATATTAATAATAAACAACTTTGGGTTCGTTTGTCTTCTTATAGTTAGTTTATCAACCTTATAGTTTAAGAACACAAGAAGGCACGGTAAAAGTAAAATTATTTAACTTAATGTTAAATATAAATGATAAGGTAAAATAGGAACCTAAACTTGTCTAAATTCTATTTTATGATATGATTTCGACCCATAACCACCTTAGCTTCACAATAACTCAATTTGGAGCTATTTAAAATAGAACATGACTTTATAATAAAATAATATTTTTAGTTTTCCCAAAGGTTCCCCTCTCCTCCCTTATAAAAGGGCACCTCCTCCCCCTCTTCCTCACACCACATTGAGCCTTCAAGATCGGCCAAACCCTGCCAAAATCTCTTCTCCACTTCCCTAGTATCATCCTAGAGGTCCTGGTTATCTTCAAAGACCATCCTTAGTTCTTTAAGTGGAGGTTAAGAAAAGGCGCATCAAAAAGAGGTAATATCCATTACCGATCTTTTCCAAATTCTTTCTTCTTAAACTTCTTATTCTTTATTTGTTTCATTATGAAGTAATAACATCAGTATAAATCATATACTGATATGTTATTATAATTATTAAACAACCCTATTTCAACATCTATCCATCTTACGAAAAATAAAATCATCGTGCGTGCATACGTACAGAATACCGTCTCCACGCCGTGGTGTAATCTATTTTCCACCAACACCTTACTTGGATGGGTATAACGGTGTAAATAATTAATATATATTATTATTATAAAGTTATATTGATTTTTAAATAGTATACATATACTCCAATACAATTCCACGATCATGGGAACGATATCACCGCTCGTGCGTACGTACAGAATACCGTCTCCACGATGTGATGCGATTCGTTCTACATGATCTTCATTGCATAATGATTATATAAATGAATTGAATGAATTAATATGATATATATTACATTAATACCATTCTGGAAATTATGTATCTATAACCTAAAGAGAAGAATAAGAATTTATTCAACAAAACACGCATAAGAACAAAAAGTTATAAACACCCGAATAAAAAGTAGAAATGAAATATTACTACTAAGAAGCTAAGAATATGACCATATATGATATCATAACAATAATTTTGATTCTGGAATAAGTCAATAACATTATTTAAATCATTATACAGGAGGTTCGTACACTTACGAGGCAAATCGGACCTAAGGTAAGGGAAATATCACAATCTCATTTTTATCCGAGATTGTTTATACTTTGGTATTTACTGGGGTGTATTTTATCATCCACATCCATGTTTCCTCAATATGTAATAATATTTCCATCCACCTACAATTTTTTAAATCCATTTTTACCCTATGGTGAGTTTTAGTAAAAGATATGAAAGGAATCTTTTGTCGTTTTTTGTACGAGGTACTTTTTTGACTTTTCCGACAAAAGTACGAGAAGAATGTTTTTTTAACTTATACAGCATGAATGGATTTTTAAAACATTATTTCCAAGATGCTTCCTTTACAAGTTTTCAAGTTTATTTTTAATCAACTTCTTTTAGTTTAAAATTTTATGACATGTTAAAAAAGGAAAAATGTTTTTGAAGTAGAAATGATATTTTCCTGAAGAAGGGAGTTCAAGTGTTTTATCAAAATTATTTTCCATCTAAGATAATATAGGGTTATGATTCTATCCCTATCATTACATTGATTTGATTATGTTGTGATGGAATTATTTTTATGAATTCATTTATCATATATGAATTGTTTTATGATGTCACGATGTTTAATAATTCCATTTTTATTACATGGGTTATGCAATGATGTATGATTTATGATTTATGTGGCACACGTAAGAATGGTTTCATTATGAGATGGGTGGGACCTATATATCCATCCAAATTCATTGGGTAAAGATTTTATATCTCATGAGATAAACATGGCTGGAACGGTAGGTTATACCGGTTCAGTGAAACAGGTCTGAAACGAGGAGTGAACTCGGTTCAGAATGGGACTTTGTCCACTAAGATAGTCTTGACTAATAAGAAATGATTCTCTATGATTATGTGTGTATGCCATAATGTTTCATGTTTTATGTTATGATTATTGGGATTACATTTCACTAATATGATTTATCCCATGTTATGAGATTATTATCTCTTTTGCAGGTTAAGATTTCCAAAAGATATGTTCTTATGAATATGACGTGATTGATATTTATTTTGTTTACCCTTACTGAGCATTTGAGCTCACCCTTTTATGTTTTCTTTTCCCCAGGACATAAAGAAAGGATTTAGGTTTAAAAAAAAGAAGATCTTTATGGGAGATGTTGAAGATCTTTCACCACGATTAGATGATTATATTCTGAGTTTCCAAAGACACTAAACTATTACGGTCTTTGTGTGTGTGTTTTTGTTATTTACTATGTATTCCACAAAATTAATGTAATGTCTATGTACGTTAAGCTTCGGGTCTCTATAGTTGGTATCAGAGGAAAGGTTTAGTCAACCTTTGGAAACTAGGATGCGAGAAATTTAGTGAGATCCCTAGAGATATTTCTAAGGTATGTCTAGGGATGTCCATAAGGTTAAGTATAAGTATAGGTTATCGTCCTAGAATTGCACTAACGATCTTATAATTAAACCTAAGATGTTAGATATTGAAGTTACTCCCCCTTTATTATGTTGTTTTCCCTAGCATGATTTTTTCCTCTCACACTATTCTTTTTGGGTTGTAGACGATGGCTGGAACCCGAAGGAACCGTGTTGATCAATGTAATGGACAATGCAATGATTGTCCTCCTGAACAAAAAAATGTTATGGGAGATTGAGTGCAAAATATTATTGCTATACTTACACAAGCTATAAATCATTCTAGACTTCCAAATGAGCAGAGAAGGGAACAATATTCTATTGAGTCATTCATGAGGCAACGTCCACCTTCTTTCAGTGGGTCTTCTGATCCACTTGTTGCTGAACAATGGATCAGTACCACTGAAAAGATATTTTCAGTTCTCCAATGTTCTGAACATGATAAAGTTGTCTTAGTAGTATATCGTTTGGAAGGTGAAACTGATCAATGGTGGAATCTTATCAAGAATACGAGGCAAATAGATGAAATTGAGTCCATGGAATGGGATGAGTTCAAGAACTTATTTTTGAATAAGTACTTCAATCGTATTCTTTGAACAAATATGGAGAAGGACTTTCTTGAACTAAAGCAAAAGGATGATGAATCTGTTGGTATATACGAAGTGAAATTTACAAGGCTTGGAAGGTATGCATCTGGATTTATCATCCAACCTGAAAGTAAAGTTGATCGATTCTTCAGTGTCTTAAAACCAAGTCTTCTAAGGGCATTAGCTATAAGAGACTTCAGTAGCTATGAAGAAATTGTGTGTTGTGCTATCAAGGTAGAAATGGAAGTTGGTGTTACTTATCCATCTCATAGTTTTGACAAGAAACGAAAGATGGAGTTCAAGGATAAATCTAGGAATAATGGTCAAAAGAAGATGAATGTTTCCTTATGCTCAAAGTGTGGAAAGAATCATGGTGGAGATTGTCTTAAAGGTACAAGTAAATGTTTCAAATGTAGAAAGAAAGGTCATCGGGCATTTGAATGCCGCAATGATGGGAAGAAGATGTCTAATGATGCAAACAAAGGAAGGGATACACAGAATGAACCTACTACACTTCAATGTTTCAAGTGGAAGGATATGGGACATTATGCCAATAAATGCCCTAATCCAGGGGTTAGTGATGATCAACATGAGAAACCACTTAAGGAAAAGGACAAAGGGAAGTCACATGCGATCACCATTGGTGATGTTGAATATGACAATGATGTGGTGGAATGATTAAGTGTTTATGTAATGGGATTCCAAAATAATGTTGGGTATTGGAATATTTATGTATTGGTCTATTGTGGTCTTTAATAATTTTATGGTACCGGTAACCATGGAAAGTGATTGAGATTTTTTTAGAAAAAAAATGATATGTGTATAATGAAGGGATAAGGAAAAAATGAAATGTTTGACAGTTTTCATGAGCTCATGACTGATATAAGGAATAAGTGATATCATGGTTTGCGTATATAGAATTTTGAGGATTTTGGTATGTGGAAAGTGTTAACCTTTAACTGCATTCAAGTTTTCACTAAGGTTCAATGGGTATTCAAGAGAATACATGATTAAGGCCTTTGAATGTTTGGAATGTTACCAACAAGACATATCTTATGATATATGGGGATCAACGATGGTATTAAATATCTGGTAATCGTTTTCACTATATTATGAGAGTGGACTGCAGTATTATGGATAAGCCTAAAGATTAGAATGGATTATGTTGGACATAAGTTAGTATTGTTTAAGGATAGAAGTTTTTTCGATATTATTTATGTGATGTTATAGTACTGTAGTTTTAGAAATAGGACAACCTGCAGGACGGGCGACAGCCCATCGCGTCAGACAAGGCCGTGGGAATCAAGCCCACAACCGAAGTGCGACTGGCCTTTATCGCCTACCACTGGCCTACAATAAGTCCCTGTTTAGTAGAAACTAGTTTTATTATATTAAGCAGTATGATATATGAAGTATAAGTCCATTTTGGGAACCATATATGATTAATCTCACTATAGATGGAATTATGTATTTTTTGATAACTTTTCTAACCTTTTGTTTGAGATAGATGGAATGACCCATCATTCTATCACATGATCTGCTAACACATCACGAATGACAAATTCAACTTCATTTCTTTAAGAGATTAAGTGGAAATTGTCCAAAGAACGACAAACGGTGAGACTATACCAAAATCACGAATGTATTTCTTCTAATTCCAATTTCATCAACTTTAGGGAAATGATCTTGAAAACCAAAAATTTTGTCCTAGTGCTCTTATATCTGATGAATTAGATGGTACCTTAGATCGCCACAAATTTATGGCTTTGTGATTGCTGGCTTTTCCATAGCCATGTTCTCTACCACTCTCTATCAGAACATGATGGTTAGATTTCTCTTCCATATCCATATTTTCACCTATGTGGAAACCCAGTGATTAGTTTATTTGAGTAACCGTTACATTTCATAATTTTGTTTTTAAAGATTGGTTTTGGTATTCCTTTTTACGATGTGGGTTTCTATTAATGAAACCTTTGAATAGTAAACCATTTATAACCCCGACGAATTTCGAGGGAGAAATTAATTTTAAGGGGGGTAGAATGTAACACCTCTAGATTTTATGAAAAATATTCTTTTAATTTCATTAATGTCTTGTGTTTTATGCTACACCAAGATTACCTTGCACTATATGCAACACCGTATTAGCTTGCAGTATACGCAACACTATTCTTGGATCGTGTTACACACAATTCTGATAATAGTTATTCTACGCAACATTGAGTATTTATATATATATATTCAATGTATAAATGAAATATGGTTGGATTATGTTATAAAAAACAACGAAGGATTCTTTCACAACACGCAACCCTGACTTGTCTTACATTACACGCAATCGCGACCATCCTCGATAGCGTGTGTTGTACGCAATACCGGGTTTTACTAAACAACGATATATTATTATAATATTATTATGAACTAGCCATTAGGAATAGTATTAACTAAATTTTGAATCTTATAACATTATTATTCATCTTTCACATTTTCTAAAACATGGTATAAGAACAAAATAAATTTTTTCGGGTAAAATAAGTATTTTTAAAAAAATGCAGTTTTGCCGCCTTTTGATGGCGCACCAACTATAAATCTAGTTTTTGACATGTTTATAAGTTCAACTTGACAAAATAAAATTATTCTTTGGAATCATGAAATAAAAAATTTACTTTGGATAAATTTTCATATCATTCTGGTAATTTTCATATTTTGATGAATAGTAATAACATGGTATATTTTAATTAAAAAAAACTTTTTTCATCGCAATAATTTATATGGTTAAATTATAATATTGAATGGTTTTAAAGTATAAATAGAATATTTTTTAACCATTTAATATAATGTATGTCATTAGCATTTATTCTACCTTGAATTCGTAGGATAAATCAATTCAATCTTTTGCAATGTTTTAAAGAAAAACCTGTTTTCTCTCGACAACGGGATTTATTTTAATATAATTTCTAAAACTTTTCTGTATTGAATTTGGAAAAATGGATTCCATATTTGGAATCAGTGGATCCAAATTATGTTAATAAGCTACTTTTTATTTTTGGGAATTATGAATAGTAACTACGGTAAATTTTACTTACCATAGTTAAAGGTAAATCGGGTAATTAATGGTAAATATAATATTATAAAATTACCCTAACACATGTCAAAATCATATTGGATGACTACAAGTCGACCCATATCACCTAAGGGTCGGATTATATTCATTTAATGGACTTTTGTCCATTAAAATAATTTAATTATTATTAAAACCAATGAATGTGACAACATGTCACTTTCTTAAATCTTATAAGTATTGTAATTTTAATTTAGTGATAAACTTCATGAAACTTAAAAAATAAATAGTCTCCAGAAAGATAATACAATTATCTAAAGCATATACATTTATTTAGAATTTTTAGGCATTAAATAATTATCATTTATTATGACACAATGATGATGCAGTAATTGTCTTATTAATGAAATATTGACCTAATTGATGTTATAAATACCCAAATAAATGTAATTTAAGACTTTTTATGAATTAAACTAATTTTATAAGTTACTATGACATGTTAGTATTGATTGTATTAACTTTTTTAGAACTAATATTTCTGTTATTATTTTCACAAAAATCAATTACTAAATAGTATCAAAATTGACATAAAATAGTTTTTAAAACAAATATTATATTATTAATTGTTATTTTATTCCTAAAAATATAAGGTTTGTCCAAATGAATTATATAAGGTTATATATATTAATAATAAACATCTTGGGGTTCTTTTGTCTTCTTATAGTTAGTTTATTAACCTTATAGTATAAGAACACAAGAAGACACGGTAAAAGTAAAATTATTTAACTTAATGTTAAATCTAAATGATATGGTTAAAATAGGAACCTAAACTTGTCTAAATTCTATTGTATGATAGTATTTTGACCCATACCCACCTTAGCTTCGAAATAACTAAATTTGGAGCTATTTAAAACTGAACATGACTTTATAATAAAATAATAGTTTTAGTTTTCCCAAAGGTGCCCCTCTCCTCCCTTATAAAAGGGCACCTCCTCCCCCTCTTCCTCACACCACATTGAGCCTTCACGCTCGGAAAACCCCTGCCAAAATATCTTCTACACTTTCCTAGTATCATCCTAGAGGTCCGGGTCTTCTTCAAAGACCATCCTTAGTTCATTAAGTGGAGGTTAAGAAAGGAGGCGTCAAAAAGAGGTAATATCCATTACCGATCCTTTCCAAATTCTTTCTTCTTCAACTTCTTATTCCTTGTTTCATTATGAAGTAATAACATAAGTATCACTAATATACTGATATGTTATTATAAGTATGAAATAACCCTATTTCAACATCTATCCATCCTACGGAAAACAAAATCACAGCGCGTGCGTACGTACGGAATACCGTCTCCACGCCGTGGTGTAATCTATTTTCCACCACCACCTTACTTGTATGGGTATAATGATGTAAATAATTACTATATATGATTATTATAATGTGATATTGATTCTAAAATAGTATACATACACTCCAATACAATTCCACGATCATGGGAACGATGTCACCACTCATGCGTACGTACGGAATACCGTCTCAACGATGTGATGCGATTCGTTCTACATGATCTTCATTTCATAATGATTATATAAATGAATTTAATGAATTAATATGACATGTATTACATTAATACCATTCTTGAAATGATGTATCTATAACCTAAATAGAATAATAATAATTTATTCAACAAAACACGCATAAGAACAAAAAGTTATAAACACCTGAATAACAAGTAACAATGAAATATTGCTACTAAGAAGCTAAGAATATGACCATATATGATATCATAACAATAATTATGATTCTGGAATAAGTCAATAACATTGTTTAAATCATTATACAGGAGGTTCGGACACTTAGGAGGCAAATCGGACCTAAGGTAAGGGAAATATCACAATCTCATTTTTATCCGAGATTGTTTATTCTCTGGTATTTACTGGGTGTATTTTATCATCCACATCCATGTTTCATCAATATGTAATATTATTTCCATCCACCTAAAATTGTTTAAATCCATTTTTACCCTTTGATGAGTTTTAGTAAATGATATGAAAGGAATATTTTGTCGTTTTTTGTAAGAGGTACTTTTTTGACTTTTCCGACAAAATTACGAGAATGTTTTTTTTAACTTATACAACATGAATGGATTTTTAAAACATTATTTCCAAGATTCTTCCTTTACAAGTTTTCAAGTTTATTTTTAATCCACTTCTATTAGTTTAAAATTTTATGACATGTTAAGAAAGGAAAAATGTTTTTGAAGTAGAAAGGATATTTTCCTCAAGAATGGAGTTCAAGTGTTTTATCAAAATTATTTTCCATCTAAGATAATATAGGGTTCTGATTATTTCCCTATCATTAAATTAATTTAATTATGTTGTGATGGAATTATTTTTATGAATTTATTTATCATATATGAATTGTTTTATGATGTCACGATGTTTAAGAATTCCATTTTTATTACATGGGTTATGCAATGATGTATGATTTATGATTTTTGTGGCACACATAAGAATGGTTTCATTATGAGATGGGTGGGACCTATATCTCCCTCCAATTCATTGGGTAAAGATTTTATATCTCATGATATAGACATGGCTGGAACGGTAGGTTATACCGGTTCAGTAAAACAGGACTGAAACGTGGAGTGAACTCAGTTCAGAAAGGGACTTTGTCCACTAAGATAGTCTTGTAAATGAGTATTGACTAATAAGAAATGATTCTCTATGATTATTTGTATATGCCACAAAGTTTCATGTTTTATGTTATGATTATTGGGATTACATTTCACTACTATGATTTATCCCATGTTATGATATTATGATCTCTTTTTCAGGTTATGATTTACAAAAGATATGTTCTTATGAATATGATGTGATTGATATTTCTGTTGTTTACCCTTACTGAGCATTTGAGCTCACCCTTTTATGTTTTCTTTTCCCAAGGACATAAAGAAAGGATTTAGGTTTAAAAAAAGAAGATCTTTATGGGAGATGTTGGAGATATTTCACCACGATTAGAAGATTATATTCCGAGATTCCAAAGACACTAAACTATTACGGTCCTTGTGTGTGTGTTTTTGTTATGTACTAAGTACTCCGCAAAAGTAATGTAATATCTATGTACGTTAAGATTCGGGTCTCTACAATAATAGACTAAATCTTATATTTAAGGGCCCATATAACCTATAAACATGTATGAAACCCAATATTTGTCCATAATAATTCAATTAAACTTACATTATTGAATTTTTATTTGGGTTTTTATGTCTTATTTTTAGGAAGGAACATGTGTACACCTAACTCGTTACGAAATATTTCAAATGAGACATTTTATTTCCCTATAAAGTAACCCACTTATCCCACTTTCTCACACTTCTACAGAAACATTGAATCATTAAAAATATTCACATATATTCTTAAAAAATCCCTTCGTACATGATAGTGGACTCCCCTAGGGGAAAGCGAAATTTACGTTAGCTAAAGTTTCAAAAAGAAACAAGTTACCCGATTAAGAGGAAACATCATCTCTCTAGATTTTTACATTTATTTCCATTTGTCAACCCATGTACTCTTTTGAATACATGGTTACATAAATAAATAACTATTATAAATGTATTATTATTATTATTTTATGTTAATTTATTATTGTTATACTATACATACCACCATCCAATGGGTAACAAACATACTGTTTCTGTGTTTGGAGAACTACATCCTCATGGAACAATGATTGTTCATTGTTTTCATTTCCAAATTTCATGGTTATAAATTATGATAGACACTAGATTTACATATATTTTTTATTATATTTATTATAAAATTTACATTATTTATTTATTTTATAACACATACCTTTATACTTTCCATTTTGTGTGAATACGATAACATTGTTAGAGGAAGTGTGCACTACTGCCATTCAAATTGAAGTGATTCATTCACACAATCAATGGAATGAATAAACAAAATTATAATTAAACATATTACACATAAAAATCATCTATATTATATTCATGACATAATTATATTTCTCTATATATATATATTTATATATCATTTTCTTTGTTATCCTTTCACACACTAAAAAGTTATAATGTATATTGTGGATTTGTGGACTACCACCTCCTTGACATGATGTGACTCCTTTTACATCATGAAAATTTTATATATAAGAATATATGACTAAATAATATGATATTATATATATTATGATCATTTTTTGAAGATATAATCCTACTTACATTCTTCAAAATTGATCACTGAAAAATGAGAATGTTTTTCATATGTGCGTATAGCCTACTACCTCCATGATTGTAACATTGGATCATTTTTCATAAAAAATATTTAATGATTGAAAAGTATAATTGAATTTTAAATAAGAAAATTATGTTGAAATTATTATTCTGGATATGTTATATATTGGCCCCTTTGATGATTGATGAAATACAAAAATTGTTTTGACACATAAACCGAATTTGGACATAACACCTCATGTAAACATAATTGTTTAAGTAGTTGTATACAACATGGTAATAAGTGAAATAAAATTAATTATAAACATGAAATTTTTTATCACGAAATTATAAAATTAACATAAGTTTATTATACAATAATTTAAATGACATTCACCCAAAATGAAACACTAGGTATTGGATTCTCATCTATCCTATTTAAATTTGTGAGAGAAATTTCATGTACACCAATAACATATTTTGTGTGATTTATCTACTGACTCTTTGGTAATGTTATATTATCTATATTATTATCTTCATCGTATCTTAAACATTTTATAATATTATTCCTTCAAGAGATTTATTATTTAATAATTTTCAATGTGGTATGGGACAATATGGAACATTTGAAGATTATTTTCCTCAGCAACAAATTTAATGATATTTCTATGGTATTTCAATTTGAAAAATGTTTATGACCATTTTTCGATAAGAACTTTCATTTTATATACTCTGGTTATTCTTGGCCATCTTCACGTATTAGTACCATTGTTTCACTCATTGGCACTCAAAGTGTTTGAAAAATGTTTTTAAGAAAACTCGACTTCATTTCTCTCATTAGTCAAAGAACATATTTTATTCTAAAACTCATGTTTTATTAAAATGCTTTCATAAAGGTTTTAAATTGTCTTGTTAATGTAATGTTTACCCATTATTCTTTTTTTCCAATGATTTCAAAGGAATATTCTTGTCGCATTATAAATAATTCATTTTATTTTCTTTTTATCGTGGGAAATGGATGTTCTTTTTATCTTGTACAACATGTACAGATTTATTCACCATCATTCCTTCAAATAATCCTTTGAATTTTTTATGTATAATTTTTATGATTTTTGTAAATTTATTTTCAAATAAAATTATTTTAAGATGTTTTTTTCAAAATAAAAGGATATTTTCAACTACAATGTTTTGAAAATAGGTTTTTATAATATTTCATTTCAAAACATACAAAAAAACATTATTTTGACCCACATGGAGAATTTTGTTTCGATAATATCCTTAATTACACTATGAATGGTTTATGACTAATTTGGACAAGGATAGAACTCATATTCACTTCATTGATTAATTTTTTCAGGTGAAATATTCAGTCTTGTATGATCATTAATCATTGAATTTCCCCCTAATAATCCATTTCATTCATCGTAGATATTAATATTGATTATAAAATATTAAATTTTACATAAGGTGTATACTTTGAAAATTATTTTATTATTTGGGTAAATATTGATAAATTTTTATCTCTTTCTCCATACAGATATTTGATAAGGCACATTGTTAAATCGATTATTCGAAATATTATGAATGTTTTGGAATTGTACGACATGGTTGATCCCTCTTATAGAGGCACCCTTACTTCATAGATAGTCTCATGAGATGAGATATTTGGATAGACACCTTAGATGGGTTTTTACCCAGAGTTTTTTAAACCATCTTTTGGAAGTTCTAGACGGTAAAGGTACCATGTACCTGGGAAACATGGTGCCCAATAATAAAGAATTTTTATCATTTATATTCAGTTATTATTCATCCATGAGATATTATCGACATAACTATGGATGTATTTCATTATTAAGATTATATTAATATTATACCTTGTTATTTTGAGTAGACATATCTATGGATACATTTCCATTTTAGTTATATAAATATAATGTGTTTTAGTTTCTTATGTTTCCATATTTATTTTCGAATATCTGGTTATTTAAATGGCATGTGTTTCTAGTTATTACCTTTCAATATCGTTTATGAACTTCTATTCAGTTTATTTATTTTATGGTATGTATGTTCACTTATTTACATTTCAATATTGACTATTCACATTGATTAATTACTGCTTCCCCTTTACTTATTATTACTAAGCATTGGAGCTCACCATTATTATGATTCTTTACCCAGGTATCCAAGATTAATACTATGAATTATATGCATGGATTTAATAAATGGATTATAGTTACCCTACAAATTATTATTTAGGTTTTAAAAAAGAAAAAAATATTTCATTATTAATGTAGTCATTTGTAATACAAGACTCATTTAGGTATCTGGTTTACCAAGAATACTAAACTAATCAGTATTTTGGGGCTTGATTCCTTATAATCATGCCAATGTAATTGATAGCATACACTAGCTCTAAGCTATAGCGGGCCATGTCTCTACATTATGCAAGGTGTCACATGTGCTCAATTTTCTAAACATGTTCATTAAAAAATTTCATTCAAGCAATAATTTGATACCTATTTTACATTGAGATTAAAGCTCTTTTACATTTATGAAACAAGTGGAAAACAATATTTTATAAAAACTCAGTTCCAAACACAATCACAATTCTTTCATATGATTTCATTTTATTTAATAACATTTTTTTCATAAATAGGAGAACTAATGTTCATAAACACATTCTAGAGATGGAAGTAGACACCTCAACACTCTGGGTTGTACACAACCACAGAGGGATCCACCTGCTAGGGAAATGAAACAATTGAAATAGAAAACTTATATTCAATTTACACATCTTGGAATTTATTCAAATAAATAGGAGGGTTGGTATATAAAATGGAACAACATAAAAGAAAATAATATGCACCTACCCCACAATAACCAAAATGGAATCAACTAGATGAATGAGATCTTACAATGGATTTAGAGGTAATCAAGGAAAAAAATCACCCCCAGTCAAATAAACCAATAACATAATGCACCAACTCTACAACGGTCAAAGGAAACAAAAATGTAGAAATGATTTTCTACCTAGAGAGATGAAACCCAATTTATATAATTATATAATGATAAATGAAACAATAATGATCGAATGGAGTTTCCCAAAATCAATATATAATGGCCTTAGGTTGAGAAAATGGATGAATGTGGAATAACGAATAAAAAATTATTTGATGCAGCATCCCTAAAGCTAACCACCAACAATTACACTACATGTAACCCCTTTACACATCATGTAATCCATGAGGCTCAAGTATGCTGAATAACCTCATGTATTTTTATTAAAACCTAATCTTTTATAATTACATATCATGTATAAATTACATGGTGTGTACTAATTTCACAATATGTGTACATTTATTGATTTGTTCTGGTGAGCAAGAACAAATCGTGTAACCTTTTTATATGTAATGTAATCACCCATTATAGAAAGGAAAATTCATATTTTTACTCAAAAACCCTAAACCAACCCAGGTGTTCTCTATACTAAGAAAGTATCTCAAAATTAAATCAATATATTTAAACTCAGACATCATTAATTGTAACATCCCATGCATCCACGGTACACTTCTCTTTGAATAATACAATAGTGTGTGTTGTACGCAACTTCGAGTTCTAACACACCACAACCAATCAAACTACCCTTTATGAATTGTAAAACCCAATTTTTGAAATTTTCTAATCTTTATCTTTCAAAACAGACTTCATTTTTGGATTCAGAAAATCAAAATTAGATTAGGGTGAGTTTTTTGTATTTTTCTGAAAACATTCAATTTTGTATGAATAGTGAAAAACACTGAGTTATAGATTAAAAACCGAATTTTTATTTAAAAAATTATTTATTTTATTTAAATTTATTTTAGGTCAATATCAATACATAATACCTATATATTTTCAATTTAATTCAATGGAGTCATATTATAATAATTTTAGATATATAAATATTTTATTGAACTTTTCAACGTTTTTTACCCACCTCCTAAGAGAATTTGAAAATTCACATAAAACATTATTTCACTACTTTTGTGAGTGGAATTCCAAAAACCTGAAAGACATGGTTGATATGAGTATGTAAAATTTGGTTCAATAAGATAAAAATAATTTGTGGTGAATAGTAACATTTTACTTTTATTTACCACGGTTAAAAGTAAAAAGAGTAATTATGGGTAAAAATGTTATTATTATTACCTTAAAACATGTCCTAATTCTATTGTATTATATAATTATATCAAGAGGAGCCTTAGGTATAATATATGAACTTCTTTGGTCTAGTTTGATTAGATTAGGACACTTATTATTATTTTATTTAAAGAATAGTTAAAAGAGTTAAAATCAAAGTTTAATAACTAAAACATTTTTAATATAGGGTTATACATAATATTAGTTAAACTATAAAAAATAATTAGAATGATAAAAGGTCTTTCTACCTAAATGTATTTTTATTATATTTTTTAGACATTAAATAATTTAATTTATTTATGACACAATGATGTTGCTGTAATTACCCAATTAATGAAATATTAAAATAATTGATATTTTAAAAATATAAATAACATTAATTTGAGACCATTTATGAATTACAGTAAATTTTTAGGTTACTATGACATGTTAGGGTTTGTTAGATGAATTTTTTGTAAGTAATAATGATGTTATGAATTTAGAAAAAACGAAATACCAAATACTGTCAAAATTGACAAAAAAGTGTTTTAAAAAAAATATTATATTATTAATTAATATTATATTACTAAAAATCTAAGGTTCTGCGAAAGGACTTATATAAACATTGATGTATCATTAATGAACCATTTGGGGTTCTCTTGGAAGTATATTGTATGTTTATTAACCATATAATATAAAAATACAAAGAGACATGGTAAATGTCAAACTATTTAACTAAAATTTAATCTAAAAGATAAAGTTAATATAGTTACCCCAACCTATATAAAACCTATTGGTTGAGAGGTTTTCGACCCATCCCCACCATTTCCTTTAAATAATACACTTTGGAGCCACTAGAAAACAAAAATTATATTATTATAAATTATTATTTCTTGTTTTTCCTAAGGTGTCCTGCACCCCACTTATAAAAGGGAACTTCCCCTTCTCTCAAATTCACACCTTCAAATCAATTGTCTTGGACAACCCCTGCCCAAATACCCTCTCAAATGTCCTCCCTTCATCCTATAGGCCTTCATTTAGTCTGAATGCCAACCAATTGAGCCATTTTGATCAAATCAAAAGAAAAAACCCGAAGAAGAGGTAAATGTTTCATAACCTCTTTCATGTTTCTTTCTTCTTCCACTTAATTTTTCTTTGTCATTTCCATTATAAAATAATAAATCCAGTATCTTCTATATACGTTGATGTTATTATAAATATTGTACAACAAAATTCATTATTCTATCGATCTTTTGAATGACATGTCACCATACCTGCGTACGTACGACTTACCATCTCCACGTCGTGGTGTAATTGTTATTCAAAACATTATTATTTGGATGGGTATAATAATGATGTGTAATTGATTTAAATAATAAATTTTACATAATAATGATTCTTAATATATGATATACCATCCAATTATATATTATTTTAATATCAAAAGATTGATATTGTCGCTCGTGCATACGTACAGATTACTGTCTCCAGGAACGTGATGAGATTCATTCCCCATCGTAGCCTTTCAAGACTACATTTCATTAGATGATTAAAAATAATTTTTAAAGAATTAATATCATTCTGAATATGAATATTATACATCTTGTCTATAATAAACGTTACTTATGTAATAAATCATATAAAGGAAAACAAATATGTTAACACCCGAAACTACGATAATGCTAAGATATTATTAACAAAGTAATGATAAAAGATCATATATGATTTTATATTAATGTATATGATTCTGTTATAAATTAATAACAATTATTTCACCATTATACAGGAGGTTAACCTACCATTGACCTAGGAAAATTACTAGGTAGAGGTTAATTTCACAATCTCTTTATTATCCGAGGTTGTTTTTAAGTAAGTGTCTACTGGGACATATTTATCATCCACATCCATTTTTCAAAAAAATGTATTGAAAAACATTTTTAATATTTACTAGAATATGGGTTAAATTCATTTATACCCTTGTTTGACTATTTATAAAATGGATTGAAGGGAATCTTCCAATCATTTTCCAAACAAGGAACTTTATGAACTTTTCGACAAAATTAAGGTAAGAATGTTTTTTTAACTTATATAGCGGGTGCGGATATATTACGCCGTTATAACAACGTCGAAGCTTCCATTACAAGATTATAATAATATTAAAAAATATAAATGTTTTCTTAAATGATTTCAAAATAGAAATAGATATTTCTCTAAAAAATGTCTTGATTTAATCTATGTCAACATCTTTTGATGGATTTTAAGCTTATTAGAAGTTGATTTATTATGATACAAAACATCCTTATTGTATTGAAGGTTTTGTGATATGTTTTAATATGGATGTGTTATTTTTACCCCATTAATGGTTTATGGATAATATATTGACATTTTTTATGCTATTTATAATAAAAATGTTTATCTCATGTTTAAGCCTGTTCATATGAGTAATTCATTAGACTTAGTAAGTGACAGGTGGAGCCCTCTATAGCTCCTTGATGCGTCAGTAGGTCTCCTGAGAAAAACTAGTGTCTTGGCACAACACCTTGACAATATCTTATTTGTATTCATGGCACATGGCCTTGACTATGTGGTGCTGAAAGTTTTGCTTTATTCATTCCATCACTATGAAAGTGGCTATTGATATTTCATGGGATTATTTGACTAGTAGAATGTCAATATGATTAATTAAATGGAATTATTTGATTTTATCTTTACCATATTATGCTGAATATCATGTTTAAAAGGCTTTTGTTTTAGTCTTATACATTACCTAAAATGTATATGCTTTTCTACGAATGTTTCCGCTATATTGTTATCCTTACTGAGCATCTGAGCTCACCCATATCTATGTTTTATTTTTTCTAGGATGCGAAGTAGTATATTATGACTGAGCTACAGGGATTGTCTTTGGGATCTCAGTGTTGTCTATGGAAACAATGTTGTTGTAGTTTCCCATTTTATGATGTAATGTAAACCTTATGAATTTATCTAGTGCTTACATGACTACTAAAATTTTTAGACTTTCGAGACATGATATTTAGTGTTCAGCCCAATGATACATAATAATGCACCAACTCTGGGATTCGAGGGTTGGGGTGTTACAGTTGGTATCAGAGGAAGTTTAGTACAAACCATGAAAACTTGATTTATATCAACTCTTATTAGAGCACATTACCCTAAGATAGACTTTGAGGATTAGTATAGAAGAACTTCCTCGAATTTTGGTATTGTAGAGATTTTGTGAGTTCTCAAAGAAATACATCCATATCTGGATACGAGCAGGTAGATGTTGCTCAAGAACAGATGTACCTAAGGGTAAAACCCGAAAACAATGCTTTGAGCTAGACTCAAACGGGAACTGGTGCACGACAAAGGGCCTTGCTGCACTCATGGTTACGACACTCCCGGGGGATATTCTTAGGATAATTCTCATTTTATTTACATACCATTATGATGGGTTTATGAGTATATAATTCCCCAATGAAAACATTTTTTTGATTCTGAATTATATCCATAAACTGTTCAATTTATGTTAAGTGCATTACAAGTTTGGATTTATGTATTTTAATTCATAAACTAATTTAGTTTATGACATTGTTTAGAAATGGTTCCTAGTGGAAGGAATGGAATCCGTATCAATGCAATCACTCCATGTAGGGATTTACCTCCTACTCAAAATAATTATAGTGTAGCCGGTGATGCAACTGGTGCTGATTAGCTAATCACCATACTAGGACAACTCACTCAGGTTATGAATAATAACCTTACCCGTATGGAGCACCCTAATCCACATCGTGGAGAATAAATGTTAGATCTCTTCATGAGGAAACAAATATTAATATTCAATGTGTATAAAAATACATTAGTAGCTGAACAATAGATAAATTCCTTAGAGAAAATATTCCATGCCTTGGGGAGTAGTGAAAGGGAAATATTTCTCATGGCAGTTTACCGCCTCACTTGAGATACTAATCAATAGTGGTCATTGATTTAAAACACAAAGGAAGATGATGAAGTTTCAAATATGGAATTTTGGGAGTTTAAATAAATTATATATGAATAATATATTCCTCATGACCATCGAGCAGATATAGAAAGAAAATTTCTGAGTCAGAGGCAAAAGGAGGATGAGAATGTCTCAAAGTATGAAGATAATTTTACAAGGTTAGCGAGGCATGCTATAGATTATATAAATAACCCAATAAGTAATATTGATCATTTCATTGATGGGTTAAAACCATTTATCCATTTAGAATTAGTCTCACAATCCTTCTTGTTGTACGAAGATATTGTCTAATATACTATCAAGACAGAAAAAAGAAATCTCTAAGTCTTATGACTGTAAATAAAATCAAGAGAAGAAGAGATCTGTTGAACACTCTAGAAATGGAAATAAGGGGAAGAAGGGAAAAATTTAATATCTATCCTACATTAAATTTGGGAAGAAACACCCTGGTACTTGCCTAAAGGGAATGTGAGTCTATTACAAGTGTGGTGAAAAAGGACAACAACATCATGATTGACGGGGGAAGAAAGAGGTCGTCGATGTTGAATTCTACAATTGTAGAGAAAGGGGGAATTATGTGAATGATTGTTGTAAGCATCCGGGGAACCTACCCTAGAAAAGGACAAGGGATCAAGGCCAAGATTATGTTATCACTAATGCAGAGGTTGAAGCTACAAAAGATAAAGTGGTAGGTAATTTAATCATTTCCTCAAATTTAGAAAATTCTTTATTTGATCTTGGATCATCGCATTGTTTCATATCTTCCCAGTTTGCTAAGAAAATTTGATATTTAAAATTTGATATTACAAGGAAGTTGTTAGTTAAAACTCTTAAGGTTAGTATCATTGCAACAAAGTTTTCTGAATCAGTCCCCATTAGGGCATATAAATTTTCTTTATATGTTCTTCTCATCATTATAGCAATGATTGAATTTGATATAATCATCGGTATGGATTGTCTTTCAGACCATGATGAAAATATTTATTTTAAGAAGAATGAGTTTACTATTTTTGATGACGATGATAAAGAAAACCATATCTTTAGATTAGAATCATCACCATCTAATTCTTATCTAGATCCAGCCCCAGTAACTCAACTAAATTCAATTATTGGGGAGGAAGAGAATGAAATAAGTGTGGGTGAGGAAAAGAATGTTCAAATAGAGGATGTACTTATTGTGAAAGAATATGTTGATGTGTTTCCAGAAGATTTACCTATACATCCTCCAAAATAGGAAATTGAGTTTTCCATTGACTTAATTCCTGGTTCAAAGTCCATATCAAAGACCCCTTATAGAATATCCATAGTGGAATTAGTGGAACAAAATAAATAACTAGAGGAAATTAGTAAAAATGGATTTATTCGCCCAAGTGTTTCTTCATGGGGAGCCCCTGTCCTTTTTATTAAGAAGAAATATGGATCTATGTGGTTGTCCATTGACTACAAGAAGATCAATGCTATAACAATAAAGAACAGGTATCCCCTACCTCACATTGATGATTTATTTAACCAACTTCATGGAGATCAATACTTTTAAAAGATTGACCTTTGCTCTGGATATCATCAGTTGTTTTTGAAGAAAGAAATCATTCCGAAAACATCATTTTAAACCAGGTAAACCATTATGAGTTTACAGTAATGGATTTTGGATTGACTAATTCACACTCTGTCTTCATGGATATAATGAATAGAGTATTCGAGGAATATATTGATGAATTTGTAGTGTTATTTATTTATGATATCTTATTATACTATAAATGCTACGAAGATCATGAAAATCACTTGCACATTATCCCGAAGACTCTTAGAAGACATAAATTATATGGGATATTAAGAAAGATTGAATTCTGGCTTCAGGAGATTTCTATTCTTCACCATATTGTATCAAATGATGGAATATATTTTAATTCTTAAAAGGACAAGGCAATTCAGGAATGGCCAGCACCGACGAGTACAACTGATGTACACCGTTTTATTGGTTTAGCAGGTTATTATCGACATTTCGTCCAGAGTTTTTCCCGGTTGGCCAACCCATTAACAAAGCTTACATGAAAAGGGGTTAAATTTGTTTGAATAAAAGAGTGTGAAGAATTATTGATGAATTGAAAATAAGATTATTCAATGCTCCTATCTTGACTCTACCATCATAGAATGTTGTGTTTTTTATTTATAGTGATGCATCAAAGAAAGGACTTGGTTGTTTCCTTATGAAGAATGATGGAGTTATTTCCTATGCATCACGACAGCTGAAAATTCATGAGGAAAACTATCCTACTCATGATCTTGAGTTAGCAGCTGTAATATTTACTTTGATGATTTGGAGACACTATCTCTTTGGAGATAATGTGAGAAATATACCAATCAAAAGAGTTTGATGTATATTTTCTCATAGAAAGAACTCAACATAAGGGAAATGAGATGGCTTGAAATACTCAAGGATTATGATTGAAATATAGACTACCACCCGAGGAAGGAAAATAATGTGGAAGATTATTTGAGTTGAACGGATCATGGAGTTTTGAACAAGATGAAAGTTGAAAAAGATCCTATATATATGGATCTATTAATGATGGATATGGGAATCACCATGGAAGCGGAATCATCAATACTTTTTCAAATGGTTGCTAATCTATCTTTAATAGAAAGGAAAAAGAGTTCTTAGACCGATGATGTAGAGTTTCAAAAGAATATTAAATCTGTGAATGATGGGAGATTGACTGGATTTGTGTATGAAGATGGAACTTTGAAATTTGGGAAGAGACTTTGTGTTCCCGATATTCTTGATCTAAAAAGGGAATTGTTAGATGATGCTCATAGTTCCAATTTCTCTATACACCCTAGGAGCACCAAAATTTATAGAGATTTGAAGGAACATTTTTTTGTGGGACAACTTAGAGAAGGAGATTTCTGATTTTGTGTCAAGATGTACGGTTTGTCAACAAGTGAAAGATGAAAGGTAGCATCCTAGAGGAGTCATGAAACCTCTTCCCATAACTGAGTGGAAATGGGATAATATTACGATGGACTTTGTCATAGGACTACCAAAGACTCCTAGAAGGAATGATGCAATATGGGTCATTGTTGATCGGTTTACCACGTCATCACATTTTCATGCTATAAGAGAAGATTTACCACTTGAAAGATTAGAAATACTATATATTAATTATGTTGTAAGACATAATGGAGTACCACTATCAATTGTTTCAGATTGTGATCCACGTTTTACATCAAAATTCTGGAAAAGTATTTAGAAACCCCTGGATACTGATATTTGTTTGAGCACTTCCTACCACCCCCAAACTGATGGACAATCAGAACAGACTATTTAGACCATAAAAGACATGTTGACATCATGCTCACGTGACTTTAATGGTATGCAGGATCAATATTTACCTTTGGTAGAATTTTCCTATAATAATAGCTTCCATTCAAGTATTCCCATAGAACCATATGAAGCGTTATAAATAAAGAGATGTCGCACACCAACATACTCAGATGATGTTGGTGAAAGAATACTCTAAGGCCCAGAACTTGTGGAGGAAATGATAGAAAAGGTGAAGGTAATCCAAAGCCACATCAAGGCATCTCAAAGTTGACAGAAGATCTATGCTAATAACCGAAGGATGGATTTGGAATTTCAGGTAGGGGATCATGTTTTCTTGATGGTATCTCTATGGAAGGGTGTTATACGATTTGTTAAGAAGGGTAAATTAAGTTTCAGGTACATCGGACCTTTCGAAATTCTAGAACAAATTGGAGTTGTAGCGTACCATTTGGCAATTCCACCAAGTCTCTCCAAAGTTCACGATGTATTCCATGTATCACTCTTGAGAAAATACATGCCCGACCCAATGCATGTACTCACCTATGGGAAATGAGAAATGGAACCTAATATATCTTATTGAAGAAGAGCCTGTAAAGGTTTTTGATACAAGAGAATAAGTGCTAAGAAACCGGATGACTCGTTTGGTAAATTTTCTACGGTGAAAACATAATATGGAAGACGAATCATGGGAACCTGAGGACCTTATGATGAAGAACCCACCAAGTCTTTTTATGTAGTAATAATCTAAAAAATTATGAGGATAAAATTATTTGAAGGGTTAGTGTAACACCCCATGCTTCTACGGTACGCTTCTCTTTGAATAATACAATAGGGTGTGTTGTACGCAACTTCGAGTTCTAACACACCATAACCAATCAAACTAGCTGTTATGGATAGTAATACACACTATTTTGAAATTTTATAAATTTTATTTTCCAAAATGGAATTCATTTTTGGATTTGAAATATTGATATTAGCTTAGGGTTAATTTTTTGTATATTTCTGAAAACATTCAATTTTTCATGAATAGTGAAAAACACTGAGTTATAGTTTAAAAAACAAATTTTTATATAAATAATTATTTTTTTATTTAAATTTATTTTAGGTAAAAATAGATATATAATACCTATATAAGTTTAATGTAATTCATTGGAGTCAGTTTATAATAATTTTAGATATATCAAAATTTTATTGAACTTTTCACCGTCTTTTACCCACCTCCTAGGAGAATTTGAAAATTCACATAAAACGTAATATTACCACTTCTATGAGTGGAATTTCCAAAATCCTAGAGACATGGTTAATATCAGTATGTAAAATGTGGTTCAATGAGATAAAAATAATTGTTGGTGAATAGTATATTTTCAATTTTATTTACCACGGTTAAAAGTAAATAGTGTAATTAAGGGTAAAAATGATATTATTATTACCCTAACACATGTCCTAATTCTATTTGATAAGTATAATTTGATGAAAAAACAACATTAGGAACCAAAAATGAACCGTTTTGTTCCACTTTGATTAGATTAGGATACTTATTATTATTTTATTTATAGAAGAGTTAAAAGAGTTAAAATAAAAGTTTAATACTTAACACATTTCAGGGTTGGTTAGATGAATTTTTTTCAAAGTAATAATGCTGTTATGAATATAGCAAAAACAAAATACCAAATAGTGTCAAAATTGACATAGAAGAGTTTTTTAAACAAATATTATATTCCAAAAAATCTATGGTTTGGCCAAAGGACTTATATTATGATAAGGGTATCATTAATGAACCACTCGGGGTTCGCTTGTAAGTATATAGTATGTTTATTAACCATATTATATAAATATACAAAGAGACATGGAAAATGTCAAAATATTTGACTAAAAGTTAAATCTAAAAGATAAAGTTAATATAGTGACCCAAACCTGTCTAAAACCTATTGGTTGAGTGGTTTTCGACCCATCCCCACCTTATCCTTTAAATAATCTAATTTAATTAATTATAAACCGAAAATGATTTTATTATAAACTACTATTTCTATCTTTTCCTATGGTGCCCATCACCCCTCCTATAAAACGGAACATCGCCTTCTCTCAAATTTACACCTTCAAAGCCATTTTTATCGGTCAAACCCTACCCAAATACCCTCTCCATTGTCCTCTGTTTATCCTAGAGGCCTTCCTTTAGTCAGAAAGACAACTTAAGTAGTCCTCTTGATCAAATCAAAAGAAAGAACCCGAAGAAGAGGTAAATATTTAATCACCTCTTTCAAGTTCCTTTCTTCTTCCACTAACTTTTTATTTTTTGTTTCCATTATAAAATAATAACTCTAGTATCTTCTATATACTGTGATGTCATTATAAATATGGTACAACCAAATTCATTATTATATACAACATTTGAATGACATGTCTCCATACGTGCATACGTACGGCTTACCGTCTCCACATCGTGGTGTAATTTTTATTCGATACATTAATATTTAGATCGGTATAACACTGATGTGTAATTGATGTAAATAATAAATATAAAATGATAATGATTCTATATATATGATATTGTATCAAATTTTATATTATTTTAATATCAAAAGAATGATATTCTCGCTCGTGCATACGTACGGATTACCGTCTCCACGAACGTGATGAGATTCATTACACATCGTTACATTCAAGACTAATTTTTATTAGATGATTAAAAATAATGTTTAAAGACTTAATATCATTATGAAAATGAATAAGATACAGCCTATCCATAACAAACATTACTTACATAATAAATTATATAAAGGAAAACAAATCTGTTAACAACCGAAACGACGATAATAATAAGATATTATTTACAATGCAATGTTAAAAGATAATATATGATATCATATTAATGTATATGATTCTTATATAATGTAATAACAATTATATCACCATTATACAGGAGGTTAATCTACCCTCGATCGATGAAATGTAAACGTTAATTGTTAATTTCACAATCTCATTATTATCCAGTGTTGTTTTTAAATAAGTATCTACGGGGACCTATTTATCAACAACATCCATGTTTTTTAAAATGTATTCCAGAAACATTTTTACTATTTTCTAGAATATGGGTTAATGTCATTTATACCCTTGTTTGTGTTTTTATAAATGGTTTTAAGGGAGTCTTACCGTCATTTTCCAAACAAGGTACTTTATGACCTTTTCGACAAAATTAAGGTAAGAATGTTTTTTAACTTATACCGTGGGTGCTGCTATATTACACCGTTATAACAACGTTGAAGATTCCCTTACAAGATTATAAGAATATTTACAAAATAAATGTTTTATTAAATGATTTCAAAATAGAATGAGATATTTCCTTAAAAAAGTTTTTGATTTCATCTAGGTCAACATCCTTTGATGGATTTTAAGCTTATTTTAAGACAATTTATTATGATACAAAACATCTATATTGTATTGATGGTTTTGGGATATTTTTGACCTTGGATGTGATATTTTTACACCGTTCATGTTTTATGGATAATGTATTGACATTTCATATGCTAGTTTTAATACGAATGTTTATGTTATGTTTATACCTTTTCATATGAGGAATGAATTGGACATAGTAAGTGATGGGTGGTGCCCGCTATAGCTCCTCGATGCATCGGTTGGTCTAATGAGACAAACTAGTTTCATGGAAGAAGGCCTTGACAAAATATTATTTGTAGCCTTAGCACAAGGCCTTGACTATGTTGTTATAAAAGTCTAGCATTATTCATCCCATCATTATGAAAGTAGCTATTGATATTACATGTGATTATTCGACTATTAGAATATCTATATGATTAAGTATATAGAATTATTTTATTTTATCATTTCCATATTATGCTGAAATTCAATTTTAAAAGGCTTTTGTTTTAGTCTTATCCATTGCCTTAAATGTTTATGCTTATTTACGAAAGTATCTACTATATAGTTATCCTTACTGAGCAACTGAGCTAACCCATTTCTATGTTTTATTTCTCCTAAGATATGAAAAAGAATATTATGACTGACTTGTAGTGATAGTCTATGAGATCTCAGTGTTGCCTATGGAAACAATGTTGTTGTAGTTTTCCATTTTATGATGTATTGTAAACCTTATGAATGTATCTAGTGCTTCCAATGCAACTAAACTAATAGGTATTTCGATACATGATCTTTAGTGATCATGTAAATGATAGGTAATAATCCACCGACTCTAGAACTCTAGGGTTGGCGCGTTACAGTTGGTATTAAGGGAATTTTAGTACAAACATTGGAAACTATATTTAGGTAAACTCTGATTAGAGAACATTCACATAAGATAGAGTTTGATGATTAGTATAAAAGTAGTTCATTGAATTTTGGTATTGTAGAGATTTTTTGAGTTCTCTCAGAAATCCATCCCAATATAGATATGAGTAAGTAGAGGTGGCTCTGGAACAGATGTACCTAGGTGTAAACCCCGAAAACACTGTTTTTAGCAAGATTTGAACGAGAACTGGTGCATGAAAACGAGCCTTGCTGCACTCTTGGTTACGACCCTAATGGTGGATATGATTAGGATAATTCATATTTTCTTTATAAACCATTATGATGGGTTTATTAGTATATACTTTCTCAATGAATTTTTTTTTATGATTATGGATTATATCCATAAACTATTCAATTTATGTTAAGTGTTTTATAAGTTTGGAATTATGTATTGCGATCCATAAACTAATCTATTTTATGAAATTATTTAGAAATGGCGCCTAGTGGAAGGAATGGAAATTGTATCAATGCTCACATTCTATGAAGATATTTCCCTCCTACTGAAGATAATTATAGTGGAGCTGGTGATGAAACTGGTGCTGATCAGCTAATCACCATACTAATCACCATACTAGGACAACTCACTTAGGTTATGAATAATAACCCTACCCGTATGGAGCACCTTGATCTACAGCGTGGAGGATCAATGCCATATTTCTTCATGAGGAAACAACCACCAACATTCAATGGGGGTAAAAATCCATTTGTATTTAAGAAAAGGATAAATTACTTAGAGAAAATATTCCAACCCATTGGGATTAAGGAAAGGAAAAAATTTGTCATGGCAGTTTACCGCCTCACTGGAGATGTTGATCAACAGTGGTCATTGATTCAAAACACTAAGGAAGATGATGAATTATAAAATATGTAATGTAGGGAGTTTAAATAAATTTTCTAAGAAAAATACTTTCCTCCTGACCATCAAGCAGATATGTATAGACAATTTCTGAGTCTAAGGAAAAAGGAGGATGAGAATGTTACAAAGTATGAAGCTAACTTTACAAGGTTAACGAGGCACGCTGCAGATTATATACATATCCCAAAAAGTAATATTGATATTTTATTTGATGGGTTAGAACCATTTCTCCTTCGAGCATTAGTCTCAAAATCATTCTCATCGTATGAAGATATTGTCTCATGTTCTATAAAGATAGAAAAAATAATTCTATATGTCTTACGACTTTAAAACAAATCAAGAGAAAATGAGATTTTCTGAACACTCTAGAAATGGAAATAAGGGTAAGAAAGAAAAATTTGAATATCCATCCTACAGTAAATGTGGGAATAAACACCCTGGTACTTGCCTGATGGGAATGGGGTTCTGTTAAATATGTGGTGAAAAAGGCCACCATGCTCTTTATTGTAGGGGGAAGAAATAGGTTGTCAATGTTTAATGCTAAAATTATAGAGAAATGGTCCATTATGAGAATAAATTTCCTAAGTGTCAGGAGAACATACCTCAGAAAAGGTCAAAGGATCAAGTCCAAGATTATAATATCACTATTACTGAGATTAAAGCTCTGAATGACGAAGTGGTAAGTAATTTAATGGTTTTCTCAAGTTTAGAAAATGCTTTATTTGATTCTGGATCAACACATTGTTTCATATCTTCCCAGTTTGCTAATAAAATTAGATATTTTCAATTTGATTTAACAAGGGAGTTCTCAGTCAAAAATGCTAAGGGAAGTATCATTACAACAATGTTTTGTGAATCATTCCCCATTAGGGCATATAAATGTTCTTTATCTCCTGATCTCATCATCATACCCCTGATTTAATTTGAGATAATCCCTTGTATGGATTGGATTTCAAAATATGATGCAAAACATTATTATAAGAAGAAGGAGGTTACTATTTTTGATGAAGATGATAAAGAACCACTTAACTTTAGAGTAGAATAATCCCCATATAATTCTTATCTAGATTCACACCCATTAGCTCAACTAGAATTCAATTATTGGGGAGGAAGATACTGAAATAACTATGGGTGAGAAAAAGAATATTCAAAACGAGATTGTACCAATTGTGAAAGAATATATTGATGTGTTTCCAAAAGATTTACCAATACATCCTCCAGAATGAGAAATTGAGTTTTCCATTAACTTAATTCCTGGTTCAAAGACCATATCGAAGAGCCCTTATAGAATGGACACTGTGGAATTAGTGGAACTGAAGAAACAACTAGAGTAAATGAGTAATAAAGAATTTATTTTCTCTAGTGTTTCTCCATGGGAATACCCTGTCATTTTTGTTAAGAAGAAAGATGGATCTATGAGGTTGTCCATTGACTACAGGGAGATCAATGCTATAACAATAAAGAACAAGTATCCCCTACCTTGCATTGAATATTTATCTGAAAAACTTCATGGAGCTCAATACTTTTCAAAGATTGACCATCGATCTGGATATCATCAGTTGTGTGTGAAAAAGGAAGACATTCTGAAAATAGCTTTTCAAACCTGGTATGGGCATTACAAGTTTATAGTAATTCCTTTTGGATTGACTAATGAACCCTCTGTCTTCATGGATCTAATGACTAGAGTTTTCAAGGAATATCTTGATGACTTTGTAGTGGTATTTATTGATGATATCTTAGTATACTCTAAAAGTTACAATGATAATGAAAATCACATGCGCATTATCTTGAAGACTCTTATAAGAAATAAATTATATGTGAAGTTTAGAAAATGTGAATTCTGGCTTCAAGAGATATTTTTATTGGCCATATTGTCTCAAATTACGAAATATCTTTTGATCCTTAAAAGCACAAGGCAATCCAAGAATAGCTAGCACTGACGAGTATAATTGAGGTACACTGTTTTATTGGTTTATCTAGTTATTTTTGACATTTCGTCAAGAATTTTTCCTGGTTGGCCAAACCATTAACAAAGCTCACACAAAAATTAGGATATATTTATTTAGACAAAAGGGTGTGAATAATGTTTTGATAAATTGAAGAGAAGATTATTCAATGCTCCAATCCTGACTCGACCATCGGGGAATGATGGGTGTTTTATTTATAGTGATGCATTAAAGAAAGGACTTGGTTGTGTCCTTATGCAGAATGATAGAGTTATTGCCTATGCATCACGACCGCTAAAAATTCATGACCAAAAATATCATACTCATGATCTTTAGTTAACACCTATAATATTTTCTTTGAATATAGGGAGAAACTATCTCTGTGGAGAAGCAAATGAGATATATACCGATCACAAGAGTGTGAAGTATATTTTCTCAAATAAAGAACTCAATATGAGGCAAAAAAGATGGCTTGAACTACTGATGGATTATGAATGCAGTATTGACTACCACCTGGGGAAGGAAAATATGGTGGAAGATTCATTGAGTAGAATAGATCATGGAGTTTTAAACAAGATGAGAATTGAAAAGGATCTGATATACATGGATCAAGCAAAGATGGATATGGGAATCACCATGGAAGGTGAAACATCAATACATTTTCAAATGGTTTCTGAACCATCTCTACTAGAAAAGATAAAGAGTTATCAGACCGATGATGAAGAGTTTCAAAAGAATATTAATGCTATGGATGATTGGAGATTGACTGACTTTGTGTATGAATATGGAGTTTTGAAATTTTGGAAGTGACTTAGTGTTCCTGATATAATTGATCTTAAAATAGAATTGTTGGATGATGCTCATAGTTTCAATTTCTGTATACACCTTGGGAGCACAAAAATAAATAGATATTTGATGGAACATTTTTTGTGGGACAACATGAAGAAGGAGATTACTGATTTTGTGTCAAGATGTAGGGTTTTTCAACATGTGAAATATGGAAGGCAGTAGCCTGGAGGAGTCATGAAACCTCTACTCATACCTGAGTGGAAATGGGATAATATTATGATAGAATTTGTTATGGGACTAACAAAGACTCCTAGAAGGAACAATGAAATATGGGTCATTGTTGATCATTTTACCAGGCCAGAACATTTTATTTCTATTAGAGAAGATTTACCAATTGAAAGATTAGCAAGAATATATATTAATAAAGTTGTAATACTTCATGGAGTACCACAATCGATTGTTTTTTATCGTGATCCACATTTTAAATCATGATTCTGGAAAAGTCTTCAAAAAACCCTAGATACTGAACTTCGTTTAAGCACTACCTACAACCCCCAAACTGAATGATAATCAGAATGGACTATTCAAACCTTAGAAGACTTGTTAAGGTAATCCTCACTTGACTATATTGTTATGTGGGATCAAAATTTACCTTTAGTAGAATTTTCCTATTACAATAGCTTCCATTTAAGTATTCTGATGGAACCATATAAAGTGTCATAAGAAAAGAGATGTCGCACTCTAACCTGTTGGGATGATGTTGGTGAATGAAACCTCGTAGGCCTAGAACTTGTGGAGGAAATGATGGAAAAGGTGAAGGTAATCCAAAGACACATCAAGACAGAACAAAGTAGATAGAAGAGCTATGCAGATAATCAAATAAAGGATTTGGAATTTCAGGTAGGAGATCATGTTTTCTTGAAGGTATCTTCATGGAAGGGTGTTGTACGTTTCGGTAAGAAGGGTATATTGAGTCCTAGGTACATCAGACCTTTATAAATTCTAAAATGAATTGGGGTTATAGCTTATCGTTGGGAAATGCTTCCAAGTCTCTCCAAAGTTTAGGATATTTTCCATGTATCACAGTTAAGAAAATACATTCCTGGCCTAACGCATGAACTAACCTATCAGAAATTAAAATTGGAACCCAATCTGTCTTATGCCAAGAGCCTATCTAGGTTCTTGATATAAGATAACAAGTGCTGAGAAACTGGACGACTCGTCTGGTAAAAGATATATGAAGAAACTATAAGATGGAAGAGGCGACATGGGAACCTGAGGAACTTATAATGATGAATCAACCGAGTCTTTTTGTGTAGTAAAATTTTAGAAATTTCTAGGAATAAATTATTTGAATGAACGGAGAATGTAACACCCCAAGCTTCCACGGTACGCTTCTCTTCGAATAATTCAATAGCGTGTGTTGTACGCAACTTCGAGTTCTAACACATCACAACCAATCGAACTAGCCATTTTTGAATATTAATACCCACTTTTTAAAAATTTTATAATTTTTATCTTTCAAAATTGACTTCATTTCCGGATTTGGAATATCGAAATTAGCTTAGGGTGAACTTTTGGTCTTTTTCTAAAAACTTTCAATTTTTAATGAATAGTGAAAAACATTGAGTTATAGTTTAAAAACCGATTTGTTATTTAAATAATGAATCATTTTATTTAAATTTATTTTTGGTCAAAATTGATACATAATACCTATATATTTTCAATGTAATTCATTGTAGTAAGTTAATAATAATAATAGATATATAAAAAATTTATTGAACTTTTCACCGTCTTTTACCGACCTCCTAGGTGAATTTAAAAAATCACATAAAACATAATTTTACTAATTATGTGAGTGAAATTTCAAAAAAATTTAGACAAACGGTTGATATTAGTATTTTAAATGTGGTTCAACAAGATAAAAATAATTTTTGGTGAATAATAACTTTTTACTTTAATTTACCGAGGTTATAAGTAAATGGGTAATTAAGGGTAAAAAAGATATTATTATTACCCTAACACATGTCCTAATTCTATTGGATAAATATAATTAGACAAAAGAACCATAGAAATAAAATATGAACCTCTTTGGTCTACTTGGACTATATTAGGACACTTATTATTATTTTAATTAAAGAAGAGTTAAAAGAGTTAAAATCAAAGTTTAATAAGTAAATATTATAAATATATGGTTATACATATGATAAATTAGACTATAAATATTCATTAGAAATATAAAATTATGTTCAACATAATTTTTTTTATTTATATTATTTATACATTTAATAATTTAATTTATTTATAACGCAATGATGATGCAGTAATTACCTAATTAATTAAATATTAAAATAATTGATATTATAAATATAAAAATAAATGTAATTTGAGAATTTTTATGAATTCCACTAATTATCTAGGTTAATATGACATGTTAGGGTGGGATCGATGTACTTTTTTCTAAGTATTAATGCTGTTATAAATTTAGAAAAAAAAATATATCAAATAGTGTCAATATTGACATAAAAGTGTTTTTAAAACAAATATTATATTATTAATTGACTTATAAAAATATAAGGTTTGGAAAACGGACATATATAATTATAGGTGTATCATTAATGAACCACTTGGGGTTAGTTTGGAAGTATATAGTATGTTTATTAACCATATAATATAAATATAAAAGGAGACATGGTAAATGTTAAACTATTTAACTAAAAGATAAATATAAAAGATAAAGTTAATATATTGACCCAAACCTATCTAAAACCTTTTGGTTGAGTGGTTTTCGACCCATCCCCACCTTATCCTTTAAATAATACACTTTCCAGCCATTAGAAACCGAAAATGATTTTATTATAAAATAATATTTCTATGTTTTCCTAAGGTTCCCCTCACCCCTCTTATAATAGGGTACTTCCCCTTCTCTCAAATTCACACCTTCAAAGCCATTTGGCTCGGCCAAACCCTACCCAAATTCCCTCTAAAATGTCCTCCCATAATCCTAGAGGCCTTACATTAGTCATAAAGCTATCCTAATGATCTTTTTTGATCAAATCAAAAGGAAGGTTTTGAAGAAGAGGTAAATATTTAATCACCTCTTTCAAGTTCTTTTCTTCTTCCACTTACTTTTTCTTTGTTGTTTCCATTATAAAATAATAACTCTAGTATCTTCTATATACTATGATGTTATTATAAATATTGTACAAAAAAATCATTATTCTATCCATCCTTTGAATGACATGTCACCATATGTGCGTACGTACGGTTTACCGTCTCCACGTCGTGATGTAATTGTTATTCAATACATTATTATTTGAATGGGTATAATAATGATGTTTAATTGATTTAAATAATAAATATAACATGATACTTATTATGTATATATGATATTCCATCCAATTATATATTATTTTAATAACAAAGGAATGATATTGTCGCTCGTACGTACGTACAGATTACCATCTCCACAAACGAGATGAGATTCATTCCCCATCATATCAATTAACGTCTAATTTTTATTAGATGATTAAAAATGGTATTTAATGACTTAATATCATTTTTAATATGAATAAGATACATCTTATCCATAATAAACATTAATTGCGTAACAAATCATATAAAGGGAAAAAATCTGTCAACACCCGAAACAATGATAATATTAAGATATTATTGACAATGAAATGTTAAAAGATCATATATGATATCAAATTAATGTATATTAATCTTGTCTAATTTAAGAATATTTATTTCACCATTATAAAAAAGGTTAACCTATCGTCGACCGAGGAAAATTACAAGGTAAGGGTTAGTTTCACAATCTCTCTATTATCCGAGGTTGTTTTTATGTAAGTATCTACTGGGACCTCTTTATCATCCACATCCATGTTTCATAAAAATGTATTCCAAACCATTTTTACTATTTACAAGACTATGATTTAAAGTCATTTATACACTTATTTTACTTTTTAAAAAATGGTTTGAAGGGAATCTTTCCTTTTTTTCCAGACAAGGTACTTTATGACCTTTTCAACAAAATTAAGGTAAGAATGTTTTTTTAAATTATCCGGCGGGTGTGGTTATTTTACGCCATTATAACAACATCAAAGATTACCTTACAAGATTATAAGTATATTTAAAAAATAAATGTTTTCTTAAATGATTTCAAAATTGAAAGAGATATTTCGCTAAAAAAGTTTTTGATTTCATCTATGTGAACATCCTTTGATGGATTTTAAGCTTATTGGAATTGATTTATTATGATACAAAACATAAATATTGTATGGAAGGTCTTGTGATATGTTTGAATATGGATGTGTTATTTTTACACCATTTCTGATTTTTGGATAAAGTTTTGACATTACGTATTCTAGTTTTAATACAAATGATTATGTTATGTTTAATACTTTTCATATGAGGAATGCATTGGACCTAGTAAGTAACGGGTGGAGCTCGATATAGATAATCAATGCATTGGTAGGTATCATGAGATAAACTAGTGCCTTGGAATAAGGCCTTGACAAAATCTTATTTGTTGTCTTGGCACAAGGCCTTGATTATGTGGTTATGAAAGTCTGGCATTATGCATTCCATCATTATGAAAGTGTCTATTGATATTTCATTTGATTATTCGACTATTAGAATATCCATGTGAGTAAGTAAATGGAATTATTTGAGTTTATCTTTGCCATATTATGCTGATGTTCAAGTTTTAAAGGCTTTTGTTTTAGTATGATACATTGACTTAAATTTTTATTCTTATTTATGAAAGTTTATGCTATATTGTTATCCTTACTGAGGATAAGAGCTCACAACATTCTATGTTTTATTTTTCCCAGGATATGAAAAAGTATATTATGACAGGCCTGCAGGGATAGTTTATGGCATCTCAGTGATGTTTATGGGAACAATGTTTTTTTAGTTTTATATTTTATGATGTAATGTAAACCTTATGAATGTATCTAGTACGTCCAAGGCTACTAAACTACTCTGTCATTTGTGACTTGATCTTTTGTGATCATGGCAATGATACGTAATAATGCACCGACACTGGGCTTCTAGGGTCAAGGCATTACATTAATTCTAGAAAACATACATTCTTTAACATGAGGTCAATTGTTTTTAGAAAACTCTCTCGATCCTCAAGAGTATAATGATAAACCCAATTTAAGAAGAAAACTAGAAAATAGACTGTAAAATACCCAAATACTAGTAACTGGATGATACAAACTACCCACCATAATACTTTTCGTCCCTAATATTTCATGTGGAAGATTGAAGTTTATTAAAGAGGTGAGGCCACTACTCCCTCCTCAATGACTCGTGCTCCAAAGTCTAAAGAGAATATGATCTATACCACCATAATACTTTGAAAAATAGAATCACATTTTCATGAAAGTCTTTCATTTGAGATATCATGATATCCATTAGATGATCAACATTAGAATCATCTGGATCTAAATAAATCTCCTCGCAACTCAACACACAAGAGAGGTCAGGATGATATTTACTAACATGTGATACATAGAAAGAATCATCAATGTCTAGAAACTAAACCAGTAAAACCTACCGATAAGAAAACTACCCATGAATCTCAAATATTTCAAAAGGTACGACAAATATTCCAGACAACATTCTCTATTTTCCAATCTATGAGTGACCCAAATGAAGGGAAACATTCAAAAAAACCCAATAATCTATGAAAAATTACAAAGGATGATTTTTTTGATCTACATAAAACATCTACTAAATATGAACTATATTTAGATGACAACTTATATCATGAATCCACAAAAATGTCTCCTAAGACCAACTCTGTCCCACTATAGATGTTTTTTCCACCTCTACCTAATAATGAGGGGATACATACCAGTGACCAAACAAATTATTTGAAGACGAAAATATAATCAATGAATAATAACTGTTGTAATCACAATACTCAACTAATCCCAAATATAAATCCAAATATCAATCAAAATCCAAGATGCATGCATAGAAAACATACTCCAGAATCTGAATAGGACATTCCATCAGACCCTCTTTCTGTAGATGATCTGTTGTACTCAATATGACCTAAGTCCAAATCGCTTTCTGTAGTCTCCTATAACACCTTGATGTGAGCTTACGATCCATGTCTAACCAACTAAATGAAGTATCCCCATTTATGATCCAAATTTCCTAAATATACAACTTAAATAGATCTTTTACTTTTGGGGTGTCTTTGATCAGAATGAAATGAGATGAATTTGTCAACCGATCAATCCCCACCTTGATAGCATTCCTCAGTTGTAGAGTTCATGGTAATCTATCCCAGGGATACCACATCCCGTTCCAAAACTGGTACCATAAGATGCTAAATCAAACTATAAATTTTCAAATGAACTACATTTATATGTTGAATGTTGTAATAGTACGAAAGATAACAGGTAATGTCACACATTATATACAACCACCAGAATCATTGTCTCATGTCATAATACGTATTCATTGTTCATGGGTGTATTGACCATAAGAAAATATGATAATGAAAAATACATATCTCTTAATAGATACCATGAAAACAAACCATTCCATAAAGAAAAGAATATAACATGATGAATAAAATAAAACATATATAGTGTCTCCACTATACAGGTTTTTTCAAATTCCACTAAAAAAACATCCTACTACTATCTATGTAGAATATACTCAAGGAGAGATGATAATAACTGACCAATGGTCAAAACCATTCCATAAATATCCTATAAATAATCTATATGACAATGACGAAAATATCCTCTCAAGGTTCCACACTTCCTTCGATTCGAACATTTATTGTGATGATGGTATCCCACTAAAATCAAATTCAATGAAATTCACCTTCCTTGAGGATTTGGTTATATCAAAGTGAAATTCAAGATTTTATTCATCCTACCACCTTTTTATAAGATTCATGTATGTCTGAGAAAATATATATCTCAAAATATTATGGTCATAAGAGACTAAACTTTTCCACAAAAAGATAATTCTACCAACACATAAGTGCTAACATAATCACTAAATGATCTAAATGACGAGTGGATTAATTATTCTCATGAGGACGATGTTAATGGGAACTATAACACACAAAATCATTATAATGTATGAGTACACAACCCAAACAAGTTCAAGAAGATTTAAAAAAAATCTACATACCCCTTACCAAGCTCATGTAAGATTAGAATAAGAGTCAACTTTGTTAGTCATTTCATCCCATTGAAAGAAAACTAAAACATTTCATCCCATGGGAATTTCACTACATTCCAGGTAAGAGCTATCGAATGTGACACCAACATAAATAATTCCTTGTAGAACCATCTATAATATGAATCATGTCCATGGAAACATTGAATATAAAAGATATTTCATGGATCATCCAATGAAAATACAATTATCAATTTCTCAGTACCAACAGATAACACTTTCTCAGAAATCACATTCCATGTGAACATTAATTTTTTGATCTTGAATGTTTATTTTGTAATATTCTTATACAAATTGTAACTCCTTGGGATTTAAAAAACCAATTTAAAATTTTGGTAATGATCACACTTAGATTGTGAATATAACCAAATATCATCCAATAACACCACCGTAGATGTGTCGAGATAATAATGTAATATTTGATTCATAAAAGACATGAAATCTAAATGAATATTTTTCAACCAAAATAGCGTCATAAGATATTTTCAATATATATACCTACTACTAAAAGTAATTATTGGTATATTAGACTCCCAAACCCTATGATCATGATAAATAGATTGAAGATCACTGTCCTAAAAAAACATTTACCTGATTTGTTGATAAAAAATCCATCAATATAAGGCAAACAAAAATTGTTCTTAATAGTTATGTAGTTCATCTTTTTATATTCCACGCAAATTCAAAGTGAACTATCTACCTTATTGTATAGAATAACCGGGCCTCCCAAGTTTACTAAAAACATTGAACAAAACCCATAACCACCGTATCATCCAACTCAATCATGATATATTTCATCTCTATTTGTCCCATATGATAAAAAATACCAGTATTAGAATTGTTCATAGAACAAGGTTAATCATAAACATTACCTCTCTCGGTAGTGGAATCTAAGACAAATTGTATGTGAAATGTCACGAAATTATCGAAAAAAAGTGGGAAGATCAGAAACATAAGTGACATCATCAGGAACAACTACTAAAGTAGGAAACAAACTCATGAGCCTCAGGCAGGAAGGTCCTGTATGACTAGACCTTGGATCCCACTCTCCCAGGAACACCAATGAAATACCATATGCTTTATGAAATGAGATATATTGATAATAATAATCAACCTAAACATGATGACCTATAATAAAATCCATATTGATGATGACACCAAACAGAGATATATAGACACTAATAAAATCCAAGACAAACTCTACATCACCTATTTGATATCACATAAGGACTCCAAAACCCCATATCTCTCCACATCCCAATAGGTGTATGGAACTTTGTAACAACGAAAATGAACTCCATTAGAATGTTAAAAATATAAACAAGATTAATAGATATAATTTTTTGGGAAGACCCAATAACAAATATCGAATCTTCTATCAAAGATGAAACAAAGATAGTAACTTTCACAGTCGTTGGACCCGTATCTACCTCCTCTAGAAACTCATCAAATGTATGATGGTTCTTCACTCCTGAGGCAAATGGATTGATACCTATAGTCATTTTATCATATGGATACACTATTTTATACTTTAGGGTCGATGATCCCACACAATATATTATTGTTGACAAATATCGGATGAAATTCTACAGATGACCATAACATCCACCACAATTTCAGATTTTTATGATGAGATACAAAAACACAGTTTGTGTCTGACCTTTACAACATAATTTCATGTTAGAGGTACACCAATACATTCAAATAGAGTTTATGAAGAGTATTTCTCTTGAGAAACACCTACACCACTCTGATGGTTATCCTTCCACTTCTTCTTTTTCCCTAGAATGCCATTGAAGATGCCACCAGGTTAGAGGGAAGTGGAAATATATCCAACCATGCCTACCATATTTAGTTCATTTATCATATAGATATCCACTGTATTTGTATATGTGAAATGATTCTATATAAATACCTATAATATGATATCCAGTCAAAAACACTATATGTAGGTCTTCTCCTATAGCTAGTCATTATTCACAACCTTTATTGAAAAATGAACTATCTTGGATAACTAATTATTGTATTCTGAAATCGAATGCTCTCCCTACTATAACGAGAGGAACTTCAAATACTTCTCTATTAATAGTGACTCTATAAAACTGCTGGGATAAGAGGGTCTTAAAAACCTTTCATTCCAAACCCATGTGTCTATCCTCCCGTACCATGGAATAACAATATCACTTCTTAGGACCCTCATTTCTAAAAATTTCACACTTCACCATTATAATCTTGGGCGTATCCATGTGGTTGAAGATCTGATCAATCTTTTCAGGGAATTCCCTTATAGATTGATGGTCATTGACTCCTCTAAAAGATGGTATCTTCTCACACAAGAACACCCATAATAAATCTCATTCTCCTACAACTCATGTTAGTTCCACAATATCTTTTGTCTGAGATTGCAGAACATTCAGATCCATAGCTCACACTTCTTACATGATATCATTAATTGATATCTAATCCATCTGAGGATTTCATTGCGTGCCATTATATGCACCCTCATTAGGAACTCATAGAACATGTCATAGAGGAATAAAAATTCTCATGAAAATAGAAGAAAACATCAACGAATTGAAAAATATTTTTTCACAATAAAAAACCAAAAGATTTTTTTTATTAATATCATGATCTCAAAATATGAAACCCAAATCCCAGTATCCACTTGAAACCTGATTATAATCACATCAAGAGCTTTCAAGTTACTCACCATACTATATCTCTCAAGTCCTGACAATCCTCTTTATAGTCGACTAAAAATCCCATGATAAACACTCATAAGTAAAGACATCCTTTGAAACAAAACAACAAAAAAATGAAAAAAAAATATAATTATATTCCATAACATAAAACCAAAATTGGATATCAAAAAAATAAATTGGAAAATAAATCTATATATATATGTCCAACTATAAAAGGCTATCAATATTGGAAATCCTAGAACTCAATGGGATATAATGGGTAGAATCCCACCATCTCCCAATCAGATACCCAACTCAGCAAACAGAAAAGACCACTATCTCACTACCACACATTTCCATTCCCTATATTGAAACAAATAGAAAGGTCTATGAACCACAGAATGGTTACACAGGTTGTGATCTAGAAGTATAATTAAAATCTTACCAAGGTGTTCCATATCATGTCTCTATGTAATAATCAATGCATGCTCAACATTAATGAAAATAGGGTATGAAATACGCTGATGAAGCCGACACCAATACACTCTCAAACTAGTACATGAACCAATCCATCACATACAAAAAAAGTGTTCTCAATCCCCAGGATCTAGTGGATTACACCAGGGAATCAAAAAAACTAGATGGAATGATTTCATCCTACTAGAAGCAACAAAAAAAAAATATATATACAAAAAAGGTAACTAAAATGGAATAAATATATTTTATTACTAAAAAAATAACAAAGACCAAACAACTGAAGAATATATACAATCTCCAAGTGCAGTTCCAACCATAATGTTCTTATAAAATACAGAAACCAACTACTCAATGTGATAGCATGGGTAGACTCCCAACATGTCACTACTAGCTACCCAAAGCAGTTGACCAAAAACCTCACTGCTCACTACAACGCCTCGTCATTCACTGCATCCAGATGCATACAAAAGTCTATGCACCACTGAAGGGATACATATGCTGTGAGATAAAATGATAAATTTGATCTCACCCAGGTGTTCTTTATCCTATCTCTAAACAATATTCAATGAATTATAATCCTTAATGAAAGAAAGTAATGATAACAATTTAACTGTTTTTATTTAAAAATCATTGAAAAATATTATAATTCCCCATATTCCACATTTCCAAATACTAAGGTAAATTTGTTTCAAAAAATATAATATACATTTATCTAAATAGATATATATAAAAAAACCAAAGTGTTTCTTGACATATCATTAAAATCTATGGGAGAAAAATCACAATAGTAACAACAAAAAGCATTCAAAAATCTACCAAGAAGGATTGGTAACATCCCAAAAAGGAGAAAAATTGTTCAAGATAGCATAGAAAGTCATACCTAACATAGAAAATATAAAATTCATGAATTCACTGGACATATGAGTTGAGTTTATAAAGTAGAAGAACATCCCCCAAAGTTATCCCCCAAATAGGTGTATCAAGTCAATCGATAAATAATCCTTTTTATAGAGGAATTACCCATGAGAACCCTCATGATAGTGGATTTTACATATAACTATTTCTTATCATTAATTATCCTTGGATTCCCATGTTGAAAATTTTTTCAGACCAGTTCATAAAACCATTTCCATCAAACTACAATTTGAAAACTATTCCAAAAAACTATCTCACACTAATTTGAAAATCTTTTTCCAATTACCAATACCATGGTAAAACCATCATTTATAAAAACTCTATTTCTTAGACAAAAAAATTATTACTCATATCATGAAATTTCTTTTAATAATGTTTTCAAAAATAAAGGAGAAATGTAGTTCATCAAAATAGGCTAGAGACCAAACTAGCTAACTCAAAACCCAGGATTGCACACACCAAGAAAAGTATCAACCAAAAAGTAGAATGAGATATATAAAATATTGAACCTATAAATAATTTAGAATATTATAATTGATTAAATTAAACAAAAGGTTCAATGAAGAATAAGAAACAATAAATTCCACCATAATGTGCACCAGATGCACCTCTAAAATCAAGAAAATAGCCCCTCGACCAAGATCAAACTATGGAGTAGAAGATAATCAATAAAAAAACACTACATGTTTGTAAAACCAACATCAAAACACCACTACACTACCACAATCAAAATTAATGAAGAATAAAAAATATATCTTACCCGGAGGACTAAAATGTGATCACCCTAATGATCTAATTCTAAAAGAATCAATCAGGATTGAACGGATTCTACCAAAATAATTATAGAATAGACCTAGGTCTATAGAAAAGAGGGTTATGGATGATCGGATGAAAAATTTGTTGACACAACACCCTAAAATGTGACCTCCGTATTGTTATGTTATGTGTAACCCCTTTACATGTCATGTAATCCATGGGGCTCAAGTATGCCAAAAAACTAGAAACATTTTTTACTAAGACATGATATTATTACATTACATTTTCTATAACCATAACACAATGTGTACACCTTTCACATTATATAATTAGTTCATATTTTGAGTATAGAGATGATGTACACATCATATAACCCCTTTAAATTCCTTTTATTCAACAAGAAAAAAATAGAAAATAAATATACTTACAGAAAAACCCCAAACAAACTCATGTGTTCACTATACTTTTAGAGAATTCTACAAATTGATTTAAAAATTTATAACTGTTCTATGATAAAAAAACAAACATACATCCCAAAAATTTATGTCATTTGGCTACGAAAATTCTCCACATCCTCGTGTGTCTTAAGACACAACCAATTAAATATGAAAACTAGAAAATATAAGGGAGGCAACCTGAAATAATTAATATTATGTTACATATATTGTTTTTATACTTCTTCTTGGATTTATTTAACGTGAATACATATTTAATCATGATGATTTATATATTTTTTCATGTTTATACTTCATGGGGATACTATTTTAATGTTACCAAAGGAGAATTTTTTTTGTAAGATATCACATTATTTTTTGATTTTTTACTTACCATTGAAAAAATCACTTTCTTGTGTTCATTTTTCATTGGATGTTATATCTCTCTTAAATATCCATACTCTTGAAATATGGATAGTATTATTTCCAAAACCTGAAATATTTTTTATATATTGTTTTTTCTATGAAAATTATATCAGTAAGTAGAATTATATTTGTAAATATATATCCTTTACCCAATTAATATATTTAATGGTATGGAAAATTTTATTGAATGAAATTGATTATTCAATATATGATAAAGGATTTGGACATACAAATATGGGTGGGTCCAATTATAGGTGTCCTCTCAACACATCAGCATTCTCATGAGATGAATCAGTTAGCTGACCATAGTCAAATGGATTCATATTGTATACCTAAAAATCCATTTTAAACATTCATGATAATGGTCATGAAGGTAAAGTTATCATGATTTCTGGGATTATGATATCCAATAGTTAATAAATTCTTTCACATCGAATTTAGTTATTATTTTCTATGTGTTTTTCACAATGATATTATCACTATGTGTATTTAATTCTTACATTATTGATTAAATGGAATTTGTTATAATTTATTTACCATGTCAAATCGATTATACCATGTCCAGTTATAATAGTCTTATTATTAATAAAATAATTTTTTTTAAAATTATTTACCTTACCACATTTATTATGTGTTTTTTTATCATTATCATTATGTAGTTTTTAAAAAATGTTTTTTTATTTATATATTATTTAATTTTGATTATGCTTATTGATTGATGACAACTTCTCCAGTACTTAACTCTTACTATGAATTTTAGCTCACCCTTATTTTTTCTAATTCCTAGGAATCCAATAAGAGTTATATAATTGATATTAAAGGATATACAAGTTGAAAAAAATGATATTCCCAGAATAATATTGTTTTAATTTTTCTATTCTAATGTAATATGGGAATCATGTATATATCTATATTACAAATGCTATTAAACTATTATATCATTTTTATGTTATTTCTTGTATCTTATGATATGTAATAAAGTAAGACATGATATCTAGGTTATTAGGTTCTAGGTCGTTTCAGTTGGGATTATAGGATGTTTAGTATATAACTTATGAACTAGATATAAAAAATCATATATTATAGAACATTACCCTATTAGAGAATTTGAGGGTATGTAAAGAATAAAATCAAAGGTTTTGGTAACATAGAGATTCTATACTTTTCTATGAAATAAATTCCTATCAGGATAGTACATATAGACATGGTTTCATCATACATGTAGTTATGTGTAATAACTCCAAAAAAGGAATGTATGTATTGACTTGAGCATTATCTAGTACAAGAAAAGGGGCCATATTTTGCGCGTAATTTCACACTCTTGGGGGATATATATTGGATAATCCAAATTTTCCATAAAATCAATTATAAATTATTTGAATATATTATTTCAATTAATGGCCAATATAAAACATTATATGTCTTAAAATGAAGATAAGGTATCCTGATTTGGACATCCTATAAATGATTATATGGTTTTCCCCATACAATTATCATTTCTCACACTACGTTGTTTTGTGATAGTAAATTGATGGAACCTAAACGAGTCATTTTAAAATGAATATGTAGGAAAATGTGCTGAATATGAGAAACTAAATAGGATCATGATGTGATTTAATGATATAATGATTATTCTTAATTAGTTATCCCAATATATGATTATAAACCAATACCTTAACCAGCACTCGAACTCACCCAAGAAGAGAAGGATGGAGTTTACTAAGAGCATAAGTGTTGGAGACCATGGAGAAAAAGGTTTTATTACCATCATATTAGATATTTATAAAGATATGCACAAGAATGTTCATTAAAGGAATTGGAAAATGTTTAAATTTTAGAAAATAAGTGAAAAAATTGAATTCTAAAGGTAAAATGGAGAGTACAATGGAAGGAAATAAATATCATTATAGGGGTCCATTATTAGTCTGTTTCCATAATGATGGGCTAACAACAAAAAATTCTTAAATACGAACAATGTATTCAATAACATAGTTGAAAAAAACATTTTCATAAAATTACCCATGAAATATATTTCATTAAATTAAGTTTCATTGATATTTTGAGAAACATGACAACATAAGTATAAATTTTTACAACCTAACATTAGATCTACTATATAGTTCCCCTATTTAGTCTATAAAAAGGACTCAATTTCACATCCTTGTATTCTAGATGAAACAAACTAGTACAAAGGGTCCATAGTGGTATAGTAGGAGACTATACACTCATTATTAGTGTCACATAGTAGTGTCATTAAATGAATGAATAACCACTCTAAGCATAAAAAATGATAACTAAAACAATTGATGTAAACCATCAATATGTAAATAATTAAATATTCATAAAAAATGTATCCAATACTATATACATTATTATGTAATGTCATGTTTCTAAACACGAATGACAAAAGCAGACATGGAAGCAGGAATGCATAAATACCAGAATATCAAAAGAACAAAAAATTCAGAAACGTACTCTCAAGATAGCATCACGAGCCAATGCTTGGTCCTATGATTCCCACTCCAACACTAAAATCCATAAACCATGAATAATTGTGCACTTTACTTTATCACTAAATGCATCCATACAATCTGCATGGGTACCATTTGTATCCAAAATTTGGTGTGAGATAAATTTTGTAGGCCACCACCATTGGTGTATATAAAAAATTCCTCATATAAAAATAAATTATATCCATATACATGTATAACATGTAATATGCAGTGTATGAAAAATATAACCAGTAAATAGTGCATCTTGTGTAAGAAGTATGGTTTGATAGATGAGCATCGTAATAAATAAAGTATGAATATTCCGTAGTAACTAGCTCGACATAATCCGCATGTGATATGAGTAGTGAAATTCATGGTTCAGGACCCAAGATGTATAACCAGGGTTACCTATATCCAAATACGTAAATTTATATAGATAACATTGATTCCATACAGTGTTGTTATATGTTCAATATTTTTCTAATAAGTTAGTGCCATACCAAAATGCACTGGTTCATATAAGAATAATAATTGGATTCACTCATAAAAAATATTCAGTGTCATATCCAAACAGCAGGTTAGTTCCATACTAATGTGTAATAGGGTCCATACCTCTCTAATAATTTCATTCCATATCAAAATTTAACAACAACAATCGAGTAATATAACAAAGGATGAAGGTTATGTTAGTGTCCATACCCAATTAGAATTATCATTAAATTAACTGTATTATTTTTTAATTTCATTTAATAAGATAGAATATGAGGTATGAATCTCCAACTAACTCATTTAATTTATAAAGACTCCCACTACAAGGGTGTAAATTTAACACATATAATTTTATAGTTTAATATATAGAAGATAAAACAACACACAACATGGGTATCTTGAGTTGAGTTTGACAACATAAAAAACTGATTATGTTCTACAAGGGTGACCTAAACATTGTACAATAATTAATTTATGTTTTTTAATTTAATTTATAAGAAAATACATGAATTTTTTGCATGTAACATGATGAAAATAGGAAAATAAACAACAGACCATTAGGTAGTAGTAGTATATACCACCTTCTTTATGGTGGTAGAGGTGTACTAACCTGCTATCTACCTTTGGTTTAGTGTAGATAAAATTAGAAATATATATATATATATATATACAATCACAATAAAAATATCGAAAATAATATTGCACCAAAATAACACCATTGAGGGTGATAAAAACCATGTAATGAAGGAAACAAATTAATTCTCAAATCAGTGGAATTCAGAAGTTAAAGACAAATCTCGAATTGGATTCTTAATAGTGGAATTGATTCAATGCCTATATTTGTTCTTCAAGGGAGCTCAAAGGGGAGGGAGGAACCTTCTAGGATCTAATTGAGGGACTATATGAATTATAAGATTCCCCTTCACCATTAAAAAAGATGACCTAGATCATTTACATGACATTTAAACATTACCTGTCATGTAATGTTGGAGATTCCCCCTCAATGGAAAAACCATTACGCACTGTCAAAATGGTATGTCTTGATCGATACACATCACGTATTTAATACAGATCATGTATTTATCTACTTGTCATAAATGTATCCTAGATCTAGGATCCACCCCCCTACATCCTTACTTCTAAAAAACAACCATCCATAAGGCATAGTTTTTGTGTTTAAGAGAAAAAGAGAACTAAAACACGAGTTTTTATGAAAAATAAATGAACCATACATTATAGTAAAAGGTAGGATCCTACTGCCCCCCCCCCCCCCCGGGAAAACAAACCATCCCCATGTTTCCATTCCATGTGTAGTAAAGCATCATATGAGTACAATTATGGCCATTTAGCATGTACATTGGCCTCCTTCTCCCATGTATCATGTTGTATTCATCCTTATTTCCATAGACACTATATTAATGGGACTAATCTTATCTAGGGAGCCTTCATGATTGTGTCTATGATATAAATATTATGATCCTCAGAGGAAGCATCTAACTCTAAATGAACCTCATCAAAAAGAAATATATGATATAGATCTAGATTATATCGAAGAAGATGTGAAACAAAGATGATTTCAAGTGTATCCTGATACATTTATGTTAATTGAAACCAAAAGGCTACTAGACTAAATCTCTCAACAACCACCAAATTACCAAAAAATAGATGTTAATGATCCCCCAACCATCTAATACATCAATTCCTTAGTCTAATCAAAATATAATAGAGTTCCCAATCCCCGAACTCATACTCTAGTGGTTATAGAATGCCAGGACTGTACTATATCCATTAACTTTCTGATCAAATAATCGTACTCTGAAGTCTCCTAAATGTCATGGGGTTCATGTATGGATACCTCACATGCATATAACTAGCACAATAATAAACAACATCACTAAACATATATGTCCTCATAAGAACCTAGTTGTATCATTGCATGAAAACTGTTATTATAGGTGAACACGACGGGAGGTGTATGTTTCCAGGAATAACCATCTTAATCATGTAATTGTGCTTGTAGCATATCCTATAATCCTTGAATCGTCTATTTTGAATAAATGTTGGTTTAAGGGTTATTGGTTGTGCTCTAAATTTCCTATATACCTCAAGCTCTCTATAATCATTTCTAGAACCTCAATGTAAAATGAGAATCCCTATCTAAAATCATATTATGAGGAACCCATGTAGTCATACAATTTCATGGAAATAAATTCATAGTTCCTATAAAATTGAAATCACATTATTGAAGTTGAATGACATAACTAGATACTCATAATGACCATTCCATCTAGTGAAATGTTTAAAATATAAGTTCATTGGACTAAAAAACATCTGGTGGTAGCCTAAACTAAAATAGACCTTCAAGAATACCTATGATATTTGGATCTGGTGAAAGAGGTATTCTATAGAAGGAAAAAGTTATCAATTCTTCAAAATAATCCGAATCCACATCTGGGAATCCACAAAATATTATGAGGGTTCGTTCACTTATTTGTTGAAAAGGATCATTGAACCCTTAGGATGTGTACTGGGCTACATAAAAACCATATCTTTTATGCCCCCCAGCAGTCTCTTGAGATCATGTAACTCAATAGTGTCTACCCTATAAGGGGTAATGGGCACCATTTAAAATCTTGGAACTATATCAAAAGAAAACTCCACCTCTCACTCAGTGTGTAAATTAGAATATTTAGTAAGGGATACATCACTAAAATTATCAACCACGGGAGAAATATCAACTGGATGTATCCCATTTAATCCATATAAAGGCTTGAAATATATTATTCCACACAAAATATCCCATAATGCTTAGGTAAATCACTACAATATTGGACATCCCACTCACCATTTTGAATATATGTACCACCATATAGCGATGTGAATGACACATGTCCTACTACATAAACCTAACCCATTCAATGACTTTAATATATAACATGACTTCCATGAGTATCTGCACTAGGATTATTCTTTTCAACTACTGTCTAGATCCCCCAGCTATGTCCACCTCCTCATCCTAATCACATGGTATCTCTCAAAGTCCTCTTATGATGTAGTGGTGAGGATCGTACTATAGGACTCAGAGTGTGTTCTAATACTCTCTCACTAGCCATTGGATGGAAGACTCTAAAAAAATGATGTAAATGAACCATCATGAGGAAGGATCTCTTCAATTGTTTATATATCATAGAGATATTATACAAGCCCTTGATTCACTAACTAATAACATACTACAAAAACACTATTACATGAACTCTGATTTGTACTTATCCTATGAGAGGTCTCAAAGAAATGCTTCCTACCATCAAATGAATCATTAATCAGTCGAGAAGTTGATCCACTCTGATCCATACCTCCAGTTTCCCTCATGTAATGTTTTTTTAATAAAATTATTTTTTACTATATAATATGTTATAGTTACTCAGAAAACATTCACTCATGATGGAATAGAATTTCAAATTCCATCCTCAAAACAATATTTTTTGTTCTAGATCATTAATATAACAGATTGAAACTAGATGTTGATGATCTATAAAATGTGATGAGTAATCCATAACATACATAAAACCCTTATACAAGATCATGTAATCCTTGGGGAAATCAACCATTTGGGTCTTAATAATGATATAGTTATAGATACTAGATTTTACATCCCTCTAAATCATATCCTCGTACTAACCAACTTGGTTCAGAATATTCCCCCAAGGTTTAGAGGATCCTAGAATTATATACATAGTGATCTTAACACTCCCATTATGAGGTGTCTCAAGGTTCATGATGATAGACAGGATAGTTTTAATACATATCAATGTAGTCTATGGGTTTTTATCCCCTAAATAAAAAGGTGTATTTCTCTATTAAAACTCCTACCTCAACTATCCTATATTTCGGGTTGGTCATGGATCTCTCTATATAGTTGTTATAAACCATATAAATTCTCCTCTAAATCAGGAATCATCACCCACATTGAGAAAAAATGGATGTTCCAAAAGTGACACCTCTAGAGGTAACACTAATAGATAATGGCCCAACACCTCCGTTGCATTGTCATCACCACCCTCCTAGCATATGATTTGAAGAAATCAAAGTTCTCTAGAATTAAAATTTCCATGAACGTGCCTAAAATAGGTTTTGATAATGTTATTATTACTATATAAGAATATCACACGTACAAGAATTACTCTATTAGATTCACACCCCAATACCTACTCCTAAATATTGGGTTCTGGTATGGGGAAAATAATTTGAAATTAATTGATTCAAAAGATCATTAATTTTGAATTGGAAGCCGCATTTTTCTCTGACCATATTGAAATTTATTGATCTAATAATTCATTCATTAAAATAATGGACATGTTAACTAAAATACCATTACTAATTTAAACAAGCACGTGAGTTATAAATTTAAATTAGTAGTTCAGATTAGTGCATTACTACCATTAAATTCACTAGGAGAGTGTTATAGGTTATATAAGATAATTTGACAAAATGAATCTTCATTCCCAATCTAAAGAGGTACATGTACACATTAGATTGAAAATTACAATAATTTATTCAAAATATACTAACATTCAGGTCTATAAAACCCTTCTTACAAAACTAAAAATTTTAATAATTCATTATTTAATGTTAAATCTTCTATATATATGGAAAAATCCAATTTAGGTTTATTCAAACACATTATGTAATATATTTTCACCTGTAGAAACATTAGACTCATAACTGCTATATCACATAAAGAAACATGCAACAAGTATCATGTAGTAATGAAATTAAATTTACATGAAAAGGCATTATTCATGACATATTATTCCTGTAAGAAACCAATCATGATTAATGATCAATTATTCCATTTCATACTAGGACATGGATTAAATATAATCCAACCTGGTGATAATAAAGCCTTCACATATCATGTGAATCACCCAAGGGTGGAATAAAATAATATATAATAGAAATAAAAGAGAAATTCATTCTATCCTATGAAATTTTGATTTTCCCCCATTCCTGGGTTAGATACTCCTAGGCACAAAACCAACAGAAAATTATGACACATCATTGTATCCTTTCTACCATCCCAAAATAGGATGAAAATGGAAATAAGCTTTTGATACCAATTTGTAATGTCCTGACCCAAGAGCCACTAAATTATGCCTTGAGTTGGTGTGTCACAAGGCCTCAAGTGTGTATTCCCATATTACATATGCTTTTTACTAGCAGTTAAGGTCCATGGTTGTATATTGGGGGGAAAATACCTTCATAATAATATTCACATAATGTTTTAATTAAACGAATCTACAAACAATGAATTAAAAATTAATGATGACTAAAATAATAGAGTTAAAACATCCATATTTTATAAATAAACAATCTATCAGAATAATTATCTCATATTGTATACATAATGATGTAATGTGATGTATTTCAACCAAAAAGAATCTAACTGAAAAGAAAGTAGACACAGAGACATACATGTATATAAAATGAAACAAATAAAAAAAAGAATCTTCCTAGATATCATCGTGGGACAAACCATGGTCCCTTACTTTCCCACTCCCATGTTATAATAAATAAAGCATAAAAAACTGGGCTCATTCTCATGTTTCTACCATCATCAATACAATCTAATTGGGTAGTATTAAAAAATGGATAGGGAGTGAGATAAACATAGTAGTTCACCAACAATTGTTCCTATAACAATGAAAACCCAATAAAATTAACTATATCCATGTGTAAGTTTAATAGGTATGAAGTAATGCAATCCAAATATAACATATCCATGACACAATTAATGGAAGTATAATTCTATGAAAAATAAACATCGTTATATGCAATATATTAACAACATTTAGTATCCCACTCAATATAATCCACATGTGATAGGAGTATAAACCTAAATGGGTCATGTCCAAAGAGGCATAACTAGGGAGAACTATATCCATAGATGTAAATATATGTAGAAGTTTTAGGTTCCATTAATAGACCATTCACATCGGTTTCATATCATAAATAATCATAGAAATGGATCATTGTTGTGATGCCATGATATCCTAGCTGGTTCCATACTGTGTTTTTATAGGTTCTATTCTATTATAGTAATTCGTTTCCCTACCAAAATGTCCTGGTTTCCTAACATAATACTCGTAGGTTTCGTACCTTAATAATCATAGGTGTCATACCTCAACAATAGTTTGGTTCCATGCTGATAAGTAACAAGTTCTATACCTCTCCGATAAGATGGTGCCAAAAAAATGTGACAATAATGAGCAATTGATATGATAATGGATGAGGGTAATTTTAGTGTCATGCCCATTTAAAATTATCATTACATCTACCATTCAATTATTAAATGGAATTTAAAAACATTGAAAATGTGGAATGATTCTATAAAAATAACTCATTAAATTTATTGATGTGATCACTACAATGAAGTCAAGATAACACACTATAGGTGTGTTTTTATATAGTAAATATAATGGAACACACCGTATAAGAGGATCAGTTTCACATTGAAAACCTCCAATCATGATTAAGTGATATAAGGGTGGTGAAAACAAGGGGAAATAATTATTTTGAGGTTTATCACTTAATAAAAACAAAAAAACCATATTATAAAACATGTAACAATTTTAATATAGTAAAATAGACACCCAATACATGGTAAAAGGTATAGACCACCTACCTTATGATGGTATAGTAGTACATGTCTATTATCGGTCTTTGGTTCGGTATAGATAGAATGAAAATGGAAAAACTAATAATCATCCTAAAACTAGGAAATATGAGATCACACCAAAAAACACCCAATATTGTGATATAAACCCATGAAAAAAAGATATATACTAAATATTTTACTAGTGGCCATCTATCATCATAGATGATCTCTAATTTTAATAGAGATGGGGGATGACTTCAAGTCCAGACTTTAGTCTTCTTGGAAACTCAAAGGTGTTGGAGGTTCTATGAAAGTGATGAACTCTATAAAAAATAAGAATCCATGAATCCCTTAAAAATTGTGCTAGTGAATTTTTTTGTCTATATATTTTTCATTCTATTTATTATTTGGGTTTCCCCCTCTAGGGAAAAATCATTACTCACCTTGAATTGGGTATGTCAAGACCAACACACATCGTCTATCTAAAATACACCATGTATTCGGCATGAAGATAAGTTCCATCCACCCTAAAACCTTCTTTCCAAAAACAATATAACTCACCCTAAGGTTTTCATTATAGGTATAATCCAAAAATCGTACCATAAAAAGGGTTGAAAATTAAATTAACGGAACCATACCTGATAAGAAAAAACTGGGATCTTACATAAATGATTTTTAATATAGTATACCATTATAACCTTGATAATAAATTTGAATTTATGAATTGTAATAACTAATTTTTTAGAATAATGGTTACTTCATTATTATTAATAAAATAACAATTAGTTAAAAAAATGGTTTAAAACTATATTTTTTTGAATAGATGGTTTAGTCATGCTTCACACAGATAAATTGAAATTCATTTGTAACTCTTATAGAAAATTTATTTTATGAAATTAACCTAATTTTTATAATCATAATATACAATTTATAATACTTTAATTTTTTATAAATTTTCAAAAACATTTAATTCCATTATGTATAGTGAAAAATAAAATATTTTAATTAAAAACCGTCTTTTGGTTAAATTATTTTTTACATGAAATTATATATTTTTTCTTTTAAAATAAAATAAGTTTAATAATATATCTATAAATAAAATTTGGGTCTTTTAATCCTTTTCATACATAAATTTTATATATAAATATTATAAATATTTAAATATTTTCTCTTTAAAAGCCCTCTTTTTCCTCAAGTCTGGGTGATTATATTTAAATAAATATTTTTCACTTTTTTGAAATGGAATTTTGATAAATGAATTCTATATTGTGAAAAAAAACTTATTTATTGTGTCAAATAAATTTCAACTTAATTTTTTACCAAGCTCATTGTGAACCCCATCTTTCCCTTCTATGGTGATTCTGTGTTTTTTATAAGGTATTGGATGTTAGCTATAATTCAAGATAAATAATTATGTATAATCATGATAAATTTCAATCCTATAAGAATAAAAATTTTCTGATTATAGTAAAAAAAAATTACATCATATTTAATGTTAACACAATTCCTTCACGTTACATCCATTGACTGAAACCAAAAAACATAAAGTAAGAAACAATAATCATAGTGGTAAAATAATATATTCATTGATCAGATGTATAAATCAGAAAACCTTATTTTAAATATAAGACTCCATAGGTTTAACATACATAATTAATTATAATAATCTATTCAAATCCTTCATAGAGGGTTTTAAACAAAAATTTATTTATCTATATTATAACTTCCTAGAGTGTCAAAATGGGTTCACAGTAAGGCATGTTTCCATGTACCAGGTAATGCTCTATGTAAGCCTGACATGCCATTATTAAAGTTATTTCCCCTAATGCATATTTTAAAAAATATTTATGACTTATATTATAAAAAATATTATTTCTACGAAATACAAATAATATATAACTTATAAATTATTTATTATTTTATTCTACACTTATCCTCAATGTCTACCATTACGTTATGTTCCCTAATCTATGTTATCAAAAATTGAATTCCCAAAGATTCTACTAAAATTCATCTAATACCATATTTAATGAACATGGCCCATGTATGTAGAAGTAGTTGTATCAATTTATTACATTCCTATAATATATAAGTATTCCCATCTCAAAGGACCTAATATTTTAGATGTCTTGGAAAACAAGATACCCACATGATTCCCATGTTATATATAAAACCAAAAATTTCAACATAATTTATTCTACAAAAATAACAATATTTCATATAGAAAATACATTCCCAAAAATAATAGTATATATTATGATTTCCATGTTATTAAAAAAATGTTTCTCCCAAATTCTTTGTATGGGTTAAATACAATGAATGTTTTCATGAATCAATAAGTATAGTCAATGTGAAACGGTAAATAACTGAACACACATGACTTTTAAATAACATGACTATCATGATAAGAATACATATAATAATTATATAAAAGGGAAATTACTAAAAAAATCATTTAATCAATAACATGACTATCAAAATTGGATAATAGATAATCAATATATCAATGTAAATAATGGATAACACATTCTATTTTAACAATAAATAATGAATGAAATTCATCTATAGATAATTTCATTAAAAAAATATCATGGATAATAATAAAAAATCTCAATAAAGGAAATTATTAATAATTGTAAATAATTATTTGAGACAACATGACTCATCTACTATCAAGTGTTTTATCAATATAATTTAAAAAATATGGGTACGTAAACACCAGAAACACATTTAACTAAGGTAATCCAATTATTTTATTTCATGAGACTATAGATTAATTTAGGGGGCATCTAAAATGGGGTCCCACCAATATATAACTATTCAAATTATTCCTTATATATAGAATAATATATTTAACTAAATAACAAAATACATTTTTCTAAAATATATGTATTTAGTAAAGGATAAAATTTTATCAATATTTCCCCAGTTAATAAAATAAAATTCAAAGAAAAATCCTAATGTTAAAATGGTACACTGTTTATGAAATTAGCATACCCATCACTCGATATTAGTAATTTTTAATAGATATGTATTTTATAATAAAAATGATCAGAAAAAAAGTGGTTATTTCAAGAGAAAGTAAACAATCAAAAAAGAAAGTGATATTGTACAATACTGTTTACCCTTTTAGTAACTTTTAAATTGTAACCCCTTGAAGAAAAAACTAGAAGGGTAACATTATTAATAATTAATACAAAGTTATTCATGTTAAATAAATAAAAGGGGATTTATATACACCACATAAAGGTAAATAGGGGTATATTTATGAATATTTTTCAATGAATTCAAAATTGAGATGAAATCCCTAAAAACTTGATAATTTTCAAATAAAAGAAACTTGTATAAAATTACTCAAATATGAAAAAAATTTATTTATTATGAAGAATTTATGATATTAAATGTATAATGGTTATTATGTACACTATATAAACTAAATTTGGAGCACAATAATAAAATATTCCTCAATAAAGGGAAATTGAGATGATGTTATTAACCTCAAGATTTCTTTTGGTTGAATATATGTTAAAATAATGTATAATGATTTTAATAATGTTATTAATTTATAAAATTAATATATTCATATTTTTAATTTCTTATATTACCCTATTATAAAATTTTAAAACTCTTTAATTTAAAATATTTCATTATTTTCATTATTCTGGGCATAAATTGTCAGGTTTTCTTAGAATGTTTTTGTCATTAAAGTACTCGTAATTGAAAATATAATATAGATACATAATCTCCATAGTTATATAAATGTTATAACTTTCATTTTTATATTTTATATAAATTTATAATCATTTTTTAAATTTGTCATTTTTACATTCCATTTAAAGAGGAGGTAAAAACGAATCACATCACTTCGTGAGGCTGTAGTCCATCGTGAACCTGAGCGACATTATCATAATTTAAACCAAATGGAATGTAAGAAGGTAAATGTGATTTTTAAATTACAAAATTATATTAATATATTAAATATCACACATATATATTAGATAAATAATTATATCTCTTCTTTAATGGTGTCTATCGAAATGAATTACATCAGTTTGCGAGGTGGGAGTCCACTATACCCATGATCGACAGTTTCGTTACCCATTGGATTGAATATGATAAGTATATATTTCATTACCATTAGATTATAACATTTATGTATATTTACGATTATTATTTTACTATATATGAATTTTTAATAGTAATTTAATTGTTGGAAGAATAAACCACGTGAATATCGATTGTTTCCAAACATTAACTCATTTTCAAAAAGCATCTTTTCGTATGATCCAAAATACATCATATGTTGAACTTATGATAATAACATGGCCTCTAAGATTTTTTATAGATTTAGTGATTTTATTTGAGTACTTCTCGAATGAACCAAATGGCTTATAAGTGTGATGTGGGTAGGAGAGTACGTGGCCTTTTATATTTGGAGGAGAGGATAAACTTTGATGTTCTTAAATGTATCAATTAATCTAAGGATTTTATGATTCAAAAATCTTCCAAAATTGATAATAATTAACCATTAGAGACGATAAGTTTTATATATGTCCATAAAATATGTTTTTGACAAGTTTTTAAGTAACTTTATTATTTAAATTTTATCTGAACACATTGGAAAATCATTTTTCTCTTTAATGGTGATAATTATGTTTTTTATATTTTTACAATTAATTATGTTCAAAAATGAAGAAAAAATATTATATAATATAAATTATGTTGATTAAAAATATTTAAACAATTTTTCCCAATTCAAATCTCTTAATATTTTAAATTTAATTTAAACATAAACCAGTATATGTGATTAGAAAAAGGGTTTTAAAAGAGAAAATGTTATAAAGTTTAAAACATTTGTATATAAAATTCCAATAAGATATTTATTAAAATGATATATATTGGATTAATAGATATATAATTTTTCTAATTTTTCTTTTGATACAATATAAAAAAATTTATGTTTTAAATGCATTAAATATAATGATAATTCTTAATCAAAATAGTAATTTTTCACTATTCCTGATGAAATTTATCATTTCTAAAAATTAAAAAAAAAATCCAAGATAATTTTGACATATTATTTTAAAAAATAAATTTTATTTTTTATATAATGTTTCATATATGGGAAAAAATTAATTACAAAATATGTTCACAAAATGAGAAAAAACTATTTTCTTTCAAAAATAATTTTTTTCCTAAAGCATTATATTTATTTTGTATTTATTATTTTTTTATTTATAATAAATATATTTATATTGAATTTATTTTATACATGTTTTAACCAAAAAAATTTAATAATTTATTTAGTATTATTCATACCAACCAAATCAACAACACAATTATGACGGTATACTATATAATAGTTCATTTAGACTTGGAGTTACTTCTTTCCTAAGATATCAATGAGATTAAATTTAAATAAATCTATTAAATGGATTTTTTTTCATGTATAATATTCTATATAATAAAATTTTATTACTTAATATTTTGTGGTGTTACATTCTCCACAGATTAAATAAATTTCACCCTTGAATTTTTATTAGGTTTCTATGTTGGAGAACATGGGTGGAAAGTGAAGAAATTGACATGGGAGAAAAGTGTATATGATTATTTTGAATGATATATATAATTGATAATAATGATATAAATTAGAAATGAAATATTATAGAATTTTTAAACCATTAATCTATGATTATTTAAAAGAATGTTTTATTCATTGACTTTATATGTAATCTCATTACATTTTTATTTGACGATACTTTTATGAACATTGTGAAATTCTTTTGCTGTCAATGAATATAAGGAAATATTATTATTTGTTAACTTTATATATAATACTAATGATTTCATCCTATTGATATTATTTGATCAATTTAAAACTCATCACCTACTAAAATAAATTAATATCAAAGATGTATTTTTTATTCATAAATCAATAAAATTTACATTTAATAGATCTTAAGATCCATAAAGACTAAAAATTGTTTCAATGATTCTATTACTTATTTCGGAAACAACTATGTTTATAAAAAAATATCAATTATAATACATTAATTTGTAAAACTCAATTGTAGAAACACAGATTCAACATTAATATTTATCAAAATATTAATTTAATTAAACAAATAAATATTAAACCGGATATCATGTAGGAAATTGGTAAGAGCTATACCGCAATAGTCCTTCTGTTGTGTGTTCTAGCCTCACTTTCCTTCAATGTTCGTTGGGTTTTCACATGGAATACGGGTTCTACATTTTCTAAAACAATTTTAATATAATTTATAAAATGTTCCTAAATTGTTAGGACTTGTAATTACTACAAAAACATAGATAAAAACCCATTAAAGGTTACCAATACCTTTAATATTATGTACAAAAAATGTAAAGGTATTATTCTTTAGAAAACTATTTGATATACTGAACTTATAGAGTGTATTCCCATAAATGTTGTCCAAAATATCCTCAATCCTTTTATATCCTTATATAATTTTTTAAAAAAATATTTTTTATGAATTTTAATTTAAGATCAACCTTAAACTCAAAAATACATTTGAGTATCCATAACTGTAAATTTAAAGAAGGCATATATGCTTCCTAAATTTTACAAAATCCTTTGATGATTCAAAATTCATATATCCAAAATAGCATTGGTAAAAAAATATCTACAATTTAATTCATGAATCCCAATACATAAATACTTTATCTATTTTATTTAAATATATATAGTTCCTTACTCTATGGGTGAACATTAAGAAGGAGGAATTAAATCAAATATTGCCGAGGTTCCCCAATATAGAGAAAGAAACCCCAATAACTCTGAGCTAGTGTATGTTTTATTACAATTTCATAATAAACAAGGAATTACATGTAAAAGGACAAAATAGATTATTTTTCTTAGTAAAATAGATATATACATGATTCGAGAATTATATTTTAAAACATAAATTGAAACATAATTTTTTTAAAGAATGTCATTATTCCCTCTAGTATATCCATGCATATCATTTATAGAACTCTTCATGGATTAATAGGGAATAAAAAACTAAGGGTGATATAAACTACCCTGTAAGGGATATGTATAGTGGAATTTTCAAAAATTAATAAATAATAATCAATATATAAAGGTAAATAAATTATCAAGTATTCCATTTAATCAAAAACATGGATATCATAAGAAGATAAGGCATAATAGGTAGGGGTAAGTAAATAACTAAAACACATTCCATTAAATCAAGAAACTGAGAATGAAATGTTTCAAGAGATAATATCATTGTTAAAATATCATGGATAATAAAAAAATTCATAATGAAAAAGATTCAAAATTATATAACCACATGACTTAGATTCATGATACCTTTACCATCAATACCCTTTAAAAGACAGTTTAAAACTACTAGGTACAATCCTATGTGTTTTAGCGACCTGATTTTATGATAGATTTATAATTTGCATTAGAAGATTATTAATGCATTGAGTGGATATCTTTAACTAGTCCCCACAGATGTCTACATTTTTAAATCACCCATCACATATTAAATAATCGATTGAATTCATGAATAGTGTGGCATACCATCAAATAACTGTATTGAATAATGAATATATATATATCAAAATTTCCCAATATAACAAATAATTTTAAACATAGAATACTATATTTTTAAATGATACACATTAAATAAAAAAATCCATGACAAATAATATAAATATTTGTGTTAAATTTAATGCCCAATTATCATTATGATGTGAATATTTAAAGGGAAATTTTATGAGTGGAAAAATGAATCAAGAAATTGCATGTCAATACATTACTTAATCAAATTAATCCTTAAATATCCATAGGAATAATGAAGATGATATCACCCATAATATACCAATTGGAGTAAGAATAAATGGGTTTTTCATTAATTAATATAAATACCATAAATGATCTTCAAAAATATTTTTGAGAAAAATATTATTTTCATATAAACAATATCATTTTGAAACTAGTTGCTCACAAAAAATTTGGAAATTTATTTCCATAGAGAATAATAATTGATACATATAACCTATGATTTAAAACATTTTATTATTCATTATGGCTAGTAATTCAATTCATGTCGTACAAGTTAAAATAATGATTCGTTTCATTTTTTTGGTAAAATTTAAATTTTAATTATGTTTAAAATAAAATGAATGTTTCATTTAAAAAAATTATATAAAAAGATGTGGAGAAATTTCATAAATAAATCATTTAGAAAATTATAATAACATTTTTTAAAACCTTCATATAAAACTTGGATTTGTGAGAGAATGGATTTCTGACTGAAGGGTTAAATGAAGGCAGGTATTATCAAAAACATTATCTAAATATTTTTGGGGACAAAAGAGATTTAAAATGTAATTATTAGTAGAAAAAATCATTAATTAACAAATTATAATAACATTAAATGGGTTTAAGTTGAAATATTAATATAATTTCCTTCAATATAAATTCCTAAATAAATAATATTTACTAGAATGGGATTATGTGATAATCCCTAACAACGATCATAACATTGAAGTGAGTATTAATCAATGAATATATTATTAATATCCACTATAAATACATATTAAACAATTAGGAATAAAAAATATGATAATATAAAATTCAACCCATATATAATCTTGTAATATCAATGATGTAATGATGTAATATAACCTAATGAAAAGAAACTGAGTTAATAAATTCATTACCACTTGTTAACTATTATGTAAAATGGCCTTGTATGAAATTAATAAAACTGACACATAAAATTCAATAAATTATCAATTTATAATTATAATACAATAATTGTGGGAGTATAAAATCCATATAATATAAATTAAATGTATAAAATTACAATATGAATCAATAAATGGGAAATTGAGATGAATTCCCTTACCTCACACTTACTTTTAGTAGAACATGTTTTAACCTATTTTATAGTGGTTTTAAAAATGTTACTATCTTATAAAATTACCATATTAATATTTATAATATCATGTATTATAATTCTATAAAATCTGTTCATCCATTCATTAATAATCATTCGTTATTTTCATTGTATCATGTGTTAATTTCCTTGTCTCCTCATGTCTGTTTTATTATGAATGATGTAGGTCTTGCACATATTATACAGTTCCATGGTCTCAAATATAATAATAATAGTTATGTTATTATCATTTTTTACATCAATTAATCTTTTAATAATAATCATTGTTGATGGTTTTGATAAATGAAAAATGATACAATCATGGAGAAGGTAGGTCATACGTATAGAAGAGTAATATTTCCATTTTTCAATGATCAATGTAGAAAATAGTTATATAACATTTTACCTTTAAATAATGATAATTATATCACAAATATCAAATTATATATTTAGATATACTTATATATATATTATCCATGTGTTGTGGGGATGAAAAGGGAGACACAAAGCCCCATAAAGGTGAAGGTACACACATAAACGAAAGATAATACCATTTTAAATGAGTGAAAATGTAATAAGTTAAAATATATAAAAATTATATTTCATTGATATAAAAATTAATCCATTAATATAACATATCATCATTAAATTTATCATTATGTCCTTTCATGTAATGAATTAGTGAAACACGATTCACCTCACTTCATGAGGCGGTAGTCCACTATACAGACATGACACACTATCATATCCCCTGCTAAATTGAATGTAAATATTTATGAATGACATATTTAATACTTATTTATACTTAGGATATACATATATATACATAACAATATATATCCATAATCATACCCAACCATTAGTGTTGGTTATGGAAAAACGAGTGACATCGGTTCGTGAAGCTGTAGTTCGCTATATAAACATGTGATGATATTGTAACCCATTTTATAGAAGTGGAGAGGTTTTTTTGTAATTAAATTAACAAAAAAATAACCTTAGTAAATTTTAGACACAAATATTATTATATCACCGTGATTCTAAAATAATTCTTGGAGGTCGACAGATATGTAAAATTAAAATGTGTGTTGAAGACATTTAGCTCTTCATCAGGTAACCACAATAGGATTACACCAAAGCCTTTCTATAGTACAAATACACACAAAATATGTCCTAAATTATGAGGGGATGTAATTTGGGATGTTATTTGGTCAGTCAGTGTCACGACCCGAACCTACCCGGGCTCGAGCCGCAACTACCCCAGGCCCGCCTCCATAGGCCAGGGGCTGGCGTCCAGTGCCGAAGGCACAACAAATCGGGGAGGCCTTTGGCTAAGCACATGTACATACACACACACAACAAACTCAATGCAAAAGTGCAGAGTAAAAGAATAGACAAGAAGAGTAAAAGAGAAACAGCTATAAATATACCACAAATGTGCATCGACATCTAAATAGTACAAGTAAAGTGCTGAAAAGGAAAAAGGGGAAAAACACGCGCCCAACCAAAAAGTGCCACAACCCGGCAACATGTAAACAGAAAGGAAACAAAAGACGGGTCTGCCCCCTGGATCCCGGCCACGACCATCGCACGCGGTCCAAGCTCCCAAGCTCCTACGCTCCACCGAATTCACGCTCCACCTGTCCGTCGTCTGCAAGGGCACACCAAGTGCGAGAAAAGCCCAAGCAGGGGTGAGTATAAAAATACTCAGTTGGATACCTTGAAGGCTCGAGGGAGAAACAAAGGAGGTACCGAAGGGTGAGCAGTAGAGCGAACAGGGAAAGTAAAGGTGTACAACAAGGAGTGTAGTAAAGAGTAACAGCTCAACCCAACAATAGGAAAGAAGGTAGACTCATCTAGACACAAGGAGCTGGAAACAGTGAGAAGATGAACTTATCATCGAGTCTTCGCTACCTATAGTAGGAGAGTAGACTCGTCCAACCGTGAGAATCTAGACACGAAAAGCACGTGGCATACCCCACGCGTCTTTGCCTCTCCTGGAAGGAGAGTAGCCAAACCCAAGAAGTGGGTACCGGAAACAAGGTATATACAAGTCTTTATCCTCAATTAAGAAGCCCGAACAAACTCGTAAGCGGATCTCCGTCCCGTAGCTCAGCCCAAGAAAGAGTCACCAACAGTCCTAGACATAACCTCCATCGATTCCTAGCATCCCATACGTCTACCCCGAACCGCAAGCCAAGGGGCTCAATCACCGCACTTCGATACTATCCGCTTTGGGCGGCACTGACTCGCCCGCACGGTTTTAGATCGCGTCGCAAGAACACGTCTTGGTGGGGAAAGCGCCCCTCGTACTTGAGAGTTCTAGGAAAGTCAAACCACACCTCATCACTGCCCTGCAGTCGAGAGGTCTCCTCAAAGTCAAGCTGTCACAACACTGACTCGTACAACCAAGGGTCCCTCTCCGGTAATCACGGAGGTAAGCCACAGGCTAGCCTAGTAGAAGGACTGAGCCTGGAATTCTAACTGGTGTCCCACTGCCCAGCCCCGCTAGAGGGTAATTCATAACCAAACATCGGGTGACCCACTGCCTAGCCCTAATGGAGGGTAAACCTTAATACATCGTCAGGCGACCCACTATCCAGCCCCGCTGGAGGGTAAACCATATTCAGATATCGGGTGACCCACTGGCCAGCCCTGCCGGAGGGTAAACCCTAACACATCATCAGGTGACCCAATGCCCAGCCCTGCTTGAGGGTAAACCAAATTACATCATCAGGCAACCCACTGACAAGCCCCGCTGGAGGGTAGGCCTGGGATAAGTCGACATGTGACCCACTGGCCAGCCTTGCTGGAGGGTAGACCTGGAACTAGATGACGGGCGACCCACTGCCCAGCCCTGCTGGAGGGTAGGCCCTAAGAGGTCGTCGGGTGACCCACTGCCCAGTCTCAGCTAGAGGGTAGACCCTAAGTGTCGGGTGACCCACTGCCCAGTCTCTGCTGGAGGGTAGACCCTGAAAGTGTCGGGTGACCCACTGCCCAGTCTCTGCTGTGGGGTAGACCCTAGAAGCCAATGAGTAACCCACAGCCCAGCCCCGCTGGAGGGTAAAACTCAGAACTGCTCTGGCCACATCCACTGAAGGGTACAACACTGGCCAATCCATCAAGGACGAAACCAGGGGCAGACCACTCAACCCTGCTGGTCAAACCAACGCACAAAGCCAGGGGAAATAAACTCCACCCTGCTAGCCAAACAAAAGAGCACAAAGGTACCCTCTATTCCATGAGAGGTCCTAGTATGCCAAGCAGAACACGGCACGCACGTGGGGACCACACGACGTGTGGCCCCAAGTCAACCCCAACTGAGTGCACAAATGTCTCAGGTACAAACCAAACATACCTCCATGCGCTTCCGTATACTCCCAGAGTATACCTCGTCTCCAGCCCAAGGCTATTGTGCACCCAACACCCAACGTCAGCGCAAAGGCGTGACGTAACAACTCCACCTCAAAGGCCCAGGCACGGCCAACCACGTCACCTCAAGAATTTACATCACTCACATGGGAGTGCATGCGATCACTCGCCAAAGGCCCGCTACAAGCAAAGTAGGGCGAACCACCACTGGAGCACCTTCCGTGCTTCCACATTTCTCAAGATCGCGCAAGAGGCTCTGTACAGCCAAACGGATCATACCATTGTAATCCTTGCACAAAAACACGTGAGTTAGACTACTCACTCGCCCGAAACAGTCAACAGGTGAAAAAGGTACTATTCACCGTGACCAACCTGGGTGGGGCCCACCCCATGATCCCAAAACAGAACCAACGGATCACGCCACTGCGATCCCCTCGAAAAAACACACGGGATTGAGTACTCAATCGCGCAAAACAGACACCCGGTGAAAAGTGCACTATTCACCGTAGCCGGGTCAGGTGGGACCCACACCACGTCTCCGAAAGAGGTCGGACGGACTGCGCCATTGCGATGCTCTAGGAAAAACACGTTGAAAGCACTACTCTCTTGAGTTGAACGGGTTCCCGGAGAAAAAGATGCATTCCGGCGCACCGCACACGAGCGGCGCCACGTGGGACCCGCAACCTGGTCCCGAAACTCAAAGAACGGATCACACCGTTGCGATCCTCTTGAGAAATCACACAAGATGGACTACTCACTTATCCAAAACGGTCGCCCGGTGATAAAGATGGTAAATCACCGTCGACCCCCAAACGGCCCGCACGGGGCCCGCACCATCGTACGAAATTAGAGTGGGTAGACTGTGCCAACACGACGCCCTTGGAAAAACACCCAACATCGGCTGCTCGCACGGCCCGAACGGGCGTCCGATGAAAAAAGCGTGAAACGCCGTATGCAGCTCAAGAGTTGGCCCGTGGGGCCCGCGCCTCAACGCCTGGGACCGCACTGGAAACCTCCGCCTCAGTGCCAGGGTCACAACGCTGCTGAAGGTGCTTAAATCGGACGTCGGACACGCCCGCGCCGTCCGAAACAAAATTCTCGGGAAAAACGCTCGTCCACTTAAAGACACGTCGTGCCTCCGCGGCCCCTCGTTTCGGGAACTAAAAATTCCCAAAACCATCTCAAAAACATTGTCTCTGTTTAAGAAACGCATCGCCGCTGACGGCGAGCAAATCCGACACCCGGACTGCATTTTATGGGTGTTTTAAAATTCTGAAGAACGATGGCAGGTGGGCCGAGCCGTTTCGGCCGGCCCACCCTACTTGAACCGGCATGTAGGCGCGCGGGCCGGCCTGACTCACCCGGACCGGCTCGGCGGGTCCGGTCTCCCAAGTGGACCCGCATGGAGCGGGTCCTGTCTGCCAGCCAGGGGTCACAAGACCCCGGCCCTTCTGCGTCGTCGCCCCCTGCCGACGACTCCGCCGCACGGTCCTCCTCCCCACTCGCCCGCCGGCGTCGCAGCCTCACCCGGCCGCCTCCACGCTCGCCCGCCAAAGCCCGCAGCTGCCGCCGCGCCAATCCGCGCCCCCGCCGCCCCGGCATGCGCCACCTGCCGAAGGGAACCGCCGCTCCCGCAGCCGTCCGCGCCGCCCTGGGAGCTGCCACCGCCGCCGCCTGAGCCTGCCGGACCGCCGGAACCCGCCGGAAACACCAACGACCTCCCGATTTTCAAACAACCTTCGGCGAACTACCCCGAACTCATCCGACCTCGGATTTTGATTCCAAAATATGAGTTGGAAAGATAAAATTTTATACTACACATTTATGGGCTTTGATCAAAGTTTTGGCAAGGAATCGACAGTGCAAAATGAGCTCCATGTAGGTACCGGAATAGAAAAATACAAACGACAAAACCTACCTCGTGGGGCTTCGCCCGAAGCTTCGCGACGATCCGCCGGCACCACCGCACCTCGCCGGAGTTGCCTCGCTGGACTGCCTCGTCGGAGATGGAGGAGGAGAGGGAGAGGAGGGGCTGCCAGGGGGAAGGGGAAGGAGAGGTGTGGGGTTTAAATAAATTAATTAAAGATTTAATTAATTTAAAACCCCCGAAAAGACCCGCATCTGAAACTCCCGACGAGGTCATGGTTAAGCCTCCCCTATGGTAAACACCACCTCCCGAGCACAACGGCGGTCTCGTAATTTTAATCCGAGACCCCGTTCAAAAGTTATAAAATTTAACGTCCGAAGCCGCTAAATTACGAAAACGCCCCTGGGGCCATTTTTCACAAACGGCCCGCGCCCATGAAACTTATACCCCTCCTAGGGTAAACGGCACGCTCTAAACTCAACAGTGCTCTCGGTTTCCCAATACGAGCCACCGTTTAAGAGATACTCGAGTTTCACCATTAAACGAATAAATTAATTCATTAATTTATTCGTTTATCCTTCCAGAAGCGAGCGAGGGGTCCAAACATCCCGCACTGACAAGTTTTATGTCATTCCTAGGGTAAAAACCCCATTTCTGACCCATCTGTACCCTCGGATCCCTGATCCGGAACTCTGTTTAGGAGTTATCTCATTTATTTAGCATTTCTAGTGTGAACGCACTGAAAATTTAATTCCGGCCACTCCGAGGCTCGGAATCGCACGCCGTCTGAAGGCGCTGCTCTGGAATATTATCATGAATATTCCAAAGTCTTTTACAGCAAAAACCGGGTTCTTAAATCATTCCCTCCTTCAATATTTTCGTCCTCAAAAAGCAAAACTAGGGAACAACACAGGGTACTAAGCCCACACCTGGCTTTCCCATACCCAGAAGAACCCACACACAACTCTGTGCCACACACACAGACCAAAGGATTGATATGTTCAAACGAGGTCAGACCGTACTGATGTCGTGCACCCACTCTAAACTTTGTGGTTAGGGAAAGGCGGTAGGGAACCTCACCATCCCTTTGCACGGTCTAAACCGGCCTGAAGGCCCTCGGGGGGGGGGGGGGGTAGCTTACCTCCCCGAACGAACCTCTACATCACACGTCGCGACTGGAATCACCGCCCGCACCTGAAACAAGGCTCGATGATTCCCTCCTTCAGAATATCCATATGGTGAAACAACCCAAGGATATCTGGTCACGCAAGGTTCCACAGTTGATGCTCTCTTACATGCTCAAAAGGTGAAGGATTCAACACCATCGACTAAAGGAAAAGGTCTCACGCCTTTTTCCTTACCAACTCAGGGTTACACCCGACGCCCAGCGTTACCCTGGTAACACCTCAAACAAAGAGCAGGGAGAAACGCCTTTCACACGCAGAGCCCAACAATTCTACTGCAAAAAGTAGAAGAGTCGCAAGGGGAACCTCTCACCATCTCATGCTCTGCAGGATCGTAGACATCCAACGCTCGTGGCTGTCTGTGGTCCCAACCGTCAGCTCCCAGAGCCTAACGTGGACCGCCTAGTGGTGACTGGAAGACATCGTAACGTCGTCCCCCACTACCAGATCCTCCCGCTCCTCTGCTAGCACCCCCTCTCTGGGTACTACTCCGATCATAGTGCTGCCTCTCTGCCGTGATGGTGCGCCTGCTGCCTGCCCGATGCTCCCAGAAACTCGGGTCGGGCAGTCTCATGTCAAGTGACCTCGCCCGTCACAAGCATAGCACTGGCGCTCTCTGGGCTGCCCCGGGCACCCTCCGGCGCCACTATGGTGTACGACCACGACCCTTGATCCACACACAGAAGGGAATCCTCTACTGAGTCCCTACGCCTTTTCGCCACAGTGGTATATGACCACGTCTCCGAAACCGGCAGTGGGAAGGCCACCTGCATTGAGGTCCTGTCCTCCGGCGCCTGCTAGCTACGGCAGATGTCTCGGCTCCGTCGCGCCCACTGCCACTACCAACCGCAAAACATGACAGGAATCCCTCAGTCACCAACTCCTGCTCTGGCACCCTGGCATATGTGGAAATGACCAAGGGTACTCTGACAGCACGAATCTCTTGGCGGAGACCCTGCTCAAACTTCCGCGCTCGGAAGTTGTCTTCATGGACCAAGTCCGGGTAAAAGTGTGCACGGTCTGCAAAATTATCCGCGTACTCGGCCACCGTCGTCCCTCCCTACTGAAACTGCAGGAGCTCCTGAATCCAAATGGAGTGCAAGCAGGAGGGGAAAAACTCCTCAAGAAATCAACAACTGAAAGTCGTCCAAAAAAAAACGACGACTCGTCAGGAACTGAGTCACCAGACTCCACCAACGCCAAGATGCTCCACGAAAAGGGGTGGCTGCCAAAGCCACTCTCTGATCTGTTGGTGTATGTACAAGCCTGAAAATGCTAAACACTGCCTCTAGCCAACCCTCTGCTACCTGAGGGTCTGGCTCACCACTGAACCTCAGCGGTCTCTGCCGCTGGAACTCACAGAGCATGCTCAACCTGCGCTCACGCTCAACCTACTCTGCTGAAACTGTCTGCTTCTCAACAGGTGGGGGTGCTGCTATCGGCCCACCCGGAGAAAGGGGCTTGCATGATGGGTTCTGGACTATGGCCTCATAGCTCACAGGGTCGTCGTTACGCACCCAAAGCTTGTATCTGGGCTGGCTGTCTTTGCGGAGACATCCTGAATATTGTCAAGGAGTGACGAGGTCAGATGAGAATATATGTATATACCACAACAACGATGGGGAGCTGACTCAAGAAGGAAAGTCCAAGACTCGATCCTATGTGATGCACAAACAAATTTCCCTGCAACAAGTGTCTCAGCATACCGAGCCGACAAGCGGGTTATCAAGGTCCTGGTGAATGGATACGTCGGCCGCTGCACCATCACCGGACTCCCTGGCCTGAGAGCCGCTCTCGAGACGCGTTAACACTGTTGCCCTATATCCCAACCAATTCCTCTTTTAGGGACGTCGGCACAACGTCCCAAGGAACAAACCACCTCTGATACCACTTTGTCACGACCCGACCCTACCTGGGCTCGAGCCGCAACTACCCCAGGCCCGCCTCCACAGGCCAGGGGCTGGCGACCAGCGCCGAAGGCACAACAACTCGGGGAGGCCTTTTCCTAAGCACCTGTACACACGCACACGCAGCAAACTCAATGAAAAAGTGCACAGTAAAACAAAAGACAAGAAGAGTAAAAGTGCAACGGCTATAAATATACCACAAATGTGCATCGACATCTAAATAGTACATGTAATGTGCTGAAAAGGAAAAAGGGGAAAAACACGCGCCCAACCAAAAAGTGACACAACCCGGCAATGTGTAAACAAAAAGGAAACAGCTGACGGGTCTGCCACCTGGATCCCGGCCACGACCACCGCACGCGGTCCAAGCTCCCAAGCTCCTATGCTCTACCGAAGTCACGCTCCACCTGTCCGTCGTCTGCAAGGGAACACCAAGTGCGGGCAAATCCCAAGTAGGGGTGAGTATAAAAATACTCAGTAGGATACCCTGAATGCACAAGGGAGCAACAAAGGAGGTACCGAAGGGTGAGCAGTAGAACGAACATGGAAAGTAAAGGAGTACAACAAGGAGTTCAGTAAATAGTAACAGCTCAACCCAATAAGAGGAAAGAAGGTAGACTCATCCAGACACAAGGAGCTGGAAACAGTGAGAATATGAACTTCTCATCGAGTCTTTGCTACCTATAGTATGAGAGTAGACTCGTCCAACCGTGAGAAGCTAGAAACGTAAAGCACGTGGCATACCCCGCACGTCTTCGCCTCTCTTGGAAGGAGAGTAGCCAAACCCAAGAAGTGGGTACCGGAATAAAAGTCTTTATGCTCAATTAAGAAGCCCGAACAAACTCGTAAGGGGATCTCCGTCCCGTAGCTCATCCCAAGAAAGAGTCGCCAACTGTCCCAGACATAACCTCCATCGATGCCTAGCATCCCGTACATCTACCCCGAACCGCAAGCCGAGGGGCTCAATCACCGCACTTCGATACTATCCACTTTGGGCGGCACTGACTCGCTCGCACGGTTTTAGATCGCGTCGCATGAACGCGTCTCGATGGGGAAAGCGCCCCTCATACTTGAGAGTTCTAGGAAAGTCAAACCACACCTCATCACTGCCCTGCAGTCGAGAGGTATCCTCAAAGTCAAGCCGTCACAACACTAACCCGTACAACCAAGGGTCCCGCTCCGGTAATCACGGAGGTAAGCCACATGCTATACTAGTAGAAGTACTGAGCCTGGAATGCTAACTGGTGTCCCACTGCCCAGCCCCGCTGGAGGGTAATTCATAACCAAACATCGGGTGACCCACTGCTCAGTTCTACTGGAGGGTAAACCTTAATACATCGTCAGGCGACCCACTACCCAGCCCCACTGGAGGGTAAACCATATTCAGATATCGGGTGACCCACTACCCAGCCCAGCCAGAGGGTAAACCCTAACACATCATCAGGCGACCCACTGCCCAGCCCTGCTAGAGGGTAAACCAAATTACATCATCAGGCGACCCACTGCCCAGCCCCGTTGGAGGGTAGACCTAGGATAAGTCGACAGGCGACCAACTGCCCAACTTTGCTGGAGGGTAGACCTGGAACTAGATGACGGGCGACCCACTGCCCAGCCCTACTGGAGGGTAGGCCCTAAGAGGTCGTCGGGTGACCCACTGCCCAGTCTCTGCTGGAGGGTAGACCCTAAGTGTCGGGTGACCCACTGCCCAGTCTCTGATGGAGGGTAGACCCTGAAAGTGTCGGGTGACCCACTGCCCAGTCTTTGCTGGAGGGTAGACCCTAGAAGCCAATGAGTAACCCACTACCCAGCCCCGCTGGAGGGTAAAACTCAGAACTGCTCTGGCCACATCCACTGAACGGTACAACACTGGCCAATCCCTCAAGGATGAAACCAGGGAGTGACCACTCAACCCTGCTGTTCAAACCAACGCACAAAGCCAGGGGAAATAAACTCCACCTTGCTAGCCAAACAAAAGAGCACAAAGGGACCCTCTACGCCGCGAGAGGTCCAAGTACGCCAAGCAGAACACGACACGCACGTGGGGACCACACGACGTGTGGCCCCAAGTCAACCCCAACAGACCACACAAACGTCTCAGGTACAAACCACACGTACCTCCAAGCGCTTCTGTATACTCCCAGAGTATACCTTGTCTCCAGCCCAAGGCTATCGTGCACCCGGCACCCAACGTCAGCGCGGAGGCGGGACGTAACAACTCCACCTCAAAGTCCCAGGCATGACCAACCACGTCACCTCAAGAATTTACATCACTCACACGGGAGTGCACGCGATCACTCGCCAAAGAACCGCTACAAGCAAAGTTGGGCGAACCACCACTGGAGCACCTTCCGTGCTTCCACATTTCTCAAGATCGCGCAATAGGCTCCGTACAACCAAACGGATCATACCGTTGTAATCCTTGCGCAAAAACACGCGAGTTAGACTATTCACTCGCCCGAAACGATCAACATGTGAAAAAGGTACTATTCACCGTGACCAACCTGGGTAGAACCCACCCTAAGATCCCAAAACCGAACCAACGGATGACGCCACTGCGACCCCCTTGGAAAAACACACGGGATTGAGTACTCAATCGCCCAAAATGGACACCCGGTGAAAAGTGCACTATTCACCGTAGCTGGGTCAGGTGGGACCCACACCACGTCTCCGAAAGAGGTCGGGCGGACTGCTCCATCGCGATTCTCTTGAAAAAACATGTTGAAAGCACTACTCGCTTGAGTTGAACGGGAACCCGGAGAAAAGGATGCATTCTGGCGCACCGCACACGAGCGGTGCCACGTGGGACCCGCAACCCGGTCCCGAAACTCAAATAACGGATCACACCGTTGCGATCCTCTTGAGAAAGCACACAAGATGGACTACTCGCTTGTCCAAAACGGTCGCCCGGTGATAAAGATGGGAAATTACCGTCGACCCCCAAACGGCCCTCGCGGGGCCCGCACCATCATGCAGAATTATAGCGGGCAGACTGTGCCAACGCGACGCCCTCGAAAAACCACACAACATCGGCTGCTTGCACGCCCCGAACGGGCGTCTGATGAAAAAGGCATGAAACACCACACGCAGCTCAAGAGTCGGCTCGTGGGGCCCGCGCCTCAACTCCAGCCTCAACGCCTAGAACCGCACTGGAATCCTCCGCCTCACTGCCAGGGTCACAACGCCGCTGACGGCGCTTAAATCGGACGTCGGACGCGTCTGCGTCGTCCGAACAAAATTCTCGGGAAAAACGCTCGTCCACTTAAAGACACGTCGTGCCTCCGGGGCCCCTCGTTTCGGGAATTAAAAATTCTCGAAACCATCTCAAAAACTCTGTCTCTGTTTAAGAAACGCATCACCGCTGACGGCGAGCAAATCCGACACCCGGACTGCATTTTATGGGTGTTTTAAAATTCTGAAGAACGATGGCAGGTGGGCCGAGCCGTTTCGGCCGGCCCACCCTGCTTGAACCGGCCCGCAGGTGCGCGGGCCTGCCTGACTCGCCCGGACTGGCTCGGTTGGTCCGGTCTCCCAAGTGGACCCGCATGGAGAAGGTCCTATCTGCCAGCCGGGGGTCACAAGACCCCGGCACTTCCGCATCGTCGCCCCCTGGCGACGACTCCGCCGCACGGTCCTCCTCCCCACTCGCCCGCCGGCGTCGCAGCCTCGCCCTACCGCCTCCACGCTCGCCCGCCGAAGCCCGCAGCTGCCGCCGCGCCAATCCGCACCACCGCCTTCCCAGCCTGCGCCGCCTGCCGAAGAGAACCGCCGCTGCCCGCAGCCGGCCGCGCTGCCCTGGGAGCTGCCGCCGCCGCCGCCTGAGCCTGCCGGACCGCCGGAACCCGCCGGAAACACCCAAGACCTCCCGATTTTCCCGCAACCTTCGGCGAACTACCCCGAACTCATCCAACCTCGTATTTTTATTCCAAAATATGCGTTGGAAAGATAAAATTGTATACTACGCATTTATGGGCTTTGATCGATGTTTTGGCAAGGAATCGACAGTGCAAAACGAGCTCCATGTAGGTACTGGAATAGAAAAATGCAAACGACAAAACCTACCTCGTGGGGCTTCGCCCGAAGCTTCGCGACGATCCTCCGGCACCACCGCACCTCGCCGGAGTCATCTCGCCGGACTGCCTCGCCGAAGATGGAGGAGGAGAGTGAGAGGAGGGGCTGCCAGGGGGAAGGGGAAGGAGTGGGGTGGGGTTTAAATAAATTAATTAAAGATTTAATTAATTTAAAACCCCTGAAAAGACCCACATCCGAAACTCCCGACGGGGTCAAGGTTAAGCCTCCCCTAGGGTAAACACCACCTCCCAGGCACAACGGAAGTCTCCGAATTTTAATCCGAGACCCCATTCAAAAGTTATAAAATTTAACGTCTGAAGCCGCTAAATTACGAAAACGCCCCTGGGGCCATTTTTCACAAACGGCCCGCGCCCGTGAAACTTATACCTCTCCTAGGGTAAACGGCACGCTCCAAACTCAATAGTGCACTTGGTTTCCCAATCCGAGCCACCGTTTAAGAGATACTCGAGTTTCACCATTAAACGAATAAATTAATTCATTAATTTATTTGTTTAACCTTCCGGAAGCGAGCGAGGGGTCCAAACATCCCGCGCCGACAAGTTTTATGTCATTACTAGGGTAAACACCCCATTCCGGACCCATCCGTACACATCCGTACCCTCAGATCCCTGATCCGGAACTCCGTTTAGGAGTTATCTCATTTATTTAGCATTTCCAGTGTGAACGCACTGAAAATTTAATTCCGGCCACTCCGGGGCTCAGAATCGCACTCCGTCTGAAGGCGCTGCTCTGGGATATTCTCAAGAATATTCCAAATTCTTTTACAGAAAAAACCGGGTTATTACAGTCAGTGTATGAAATAATGGTTTTTAGGTTTGAATACGAGAGGATTGTTGGTTTCCTTTTATAAGTGACGTGAGTGGCACACTTGTAATTTTTGAAAAGAAAATAAAGTAAAAACTATTTTCAAATAAAAAAGGATAAAAATATAAATTATTAAAGATAATAATATAATATATATTCTAAATATGTCCATAAAATATAATGTAGACATGTTTTTAGGTCATTTCAACCCTTGTCCATTTAGTTTAACCCCCCGACAATCCATTTTTACTATTACTATGGTAAATAATTATTATTGTTTTACATATTAGTTTTAGTATATAGTTATGATTAAATATATTAGATAATATAAAATAGTATAATTATAAATATAAAATCCATTTTTTTCAAAATTCTATTCACAGAAGTTTAAAATATTCATTAAAAATTAAGATCACAGATGTGAGGAAAAAAGAGTGTTTCAATGAGAAAATGGTCAAACATTTACAATATTTTTATATAAAAAATCATTATTAAAATCATTAAAATTACCTAAATTGGATTAATTGATATATAATTTAACTAATTTTAATATAAAACAATAAAAAATTTAATTTTAAGTTAAAAATTGGTTTAAAAAAAGGAATTTTTCAATTAAAATTTAGTATGTTTCACAATACATCAAAAAAAGAATCATTGTAGAAAATTATCCAAAATTTAACCAAATATAAATTTGATATTATTATTATAAAAATTAATTTCATTTCATAATCTAAATTTTCTATATGTTTTAAAAATTAATTTCAAATTATCTGTGTGGCGTGCGACTAAACTGAATTTTAGATGAAAAAATTTGTTTTTTAGAAATCATATCATTTATATATAAGAAATTATTATTTTATTAAAAATATATTGGTAAAAATAATTATAATAATTTATTAAGTAATATTCATAAATTCCAATTTATTGGTAACGTTATAATGTTACACTATATTACGAATCATTTATGCAGGATCCCAGTTTTTCAATGATGTATGGTTCCATTAATTTTCAATTAATCCCTTATTATGGTTCTCTTTTTGGAATTTACCATGAAAAAAAACCTTAGGGAGGGTAATTGTTTCTTTATGTAAGGTTTTAGGTGTAATGTAACCTATTTTCATTCTTAATACATGACGTGTTTTAAATACACCATGTGTATTGGTCTAGACATACCCTTTTCAAGGAGCGTAATGATTTTCCCCCAGAGGGGGGAAACATGAACATTAAATGATAGGTAATGTTTAAAACCCATTTAAATATGGTAGGAGTTTTTTTAAATGATTATGGGCTGCTTATTGTTTATAGAGGCACTCAGATATCTCTATCATATCACCTCCCTCTACATTGAGTTCCCATGAAGACTAAATTTTGGCTTTGAAGTCCTCCTCCATCTAAAATAGGATTATAGATCCATCAATAATGTGGTATGAAAACTATTATGAGATTTAGTCAATATCCTTATTTCCCGAGTTTTTCTCACCATCTTCAATGTAAATTCGGTGAGAGCTTATATGCATTATTTTCATGGTGATTTTTTATTTTTCTAATTTCTTCCAATCTGCACCATATCAAAGCCCAATACTAGACAAGTAATACTCTACCACCATAAGGTTGGTGGTATATACCTCTTATCTAATATTAGTTGTCTATTTTACTTATTTAATCATGTTACATGTTATACAATATGGTTTCTCTTCTAAATGAAATGGTAATCCTTAAATTAATTATTACACCTAATTTAGACCGCCTTATATCACCCAATCACTGTTGAAGGTTGTAAATGTCTACCCAAGCCACGCATTTAGTGTGTTACATTATCATTCCTATATAAAACCACCCATATAGTGTATTATCTCAATACTCTTATAGTGAGAGAATCAATAAATTAATTTAGTTAATTGAAGAGGATCATGCATCTATTTTAATGATTTTAAATGCCCTTAAATAATGAAATGTATTATGTAATGAAAATTATATTTGGGTATAGACACTAACATAAATCTCATCCTTTATTATATCACATGCTCATTGTTGTAACATTTTTTTATGGAACCTACATAATAGAGAGGTATTGAACTTATTACTTAATAGCATGGAACAAAACTATTGTTGACGCGAGACACATATGTTTATTAATGTAGAAAACATATGATTATTAAGGTTTAAAACCTCTGGATTTTGTTATGGAATTGAATTATTAGAAAGAAATGAAACCTAAAAATCATAGTATTGAACCGTCTACAGTATTAGGGCATCACACATGTGATCCCTTTCTATGGTTAATTATGATATGGAACCGATGAGGATGATCTATTTATGGAACTTATGACTTCATTATCAATATATTTCTTTAGATATAGGCATCTCTGGTTATGAATCTTTGGGCTTGACCGAAGTAGGACTATACTCTTATCACATGTGGATTACATCAAGTTTAATATAACTAGTTATTGATAATTTATATATAATGATGTTCAGTTATCTTATACATCTTTATCCACAACATGTGTCATGTATTAGTTATATTTGTCCTACATTACGACAAGCTTGTTATACCTAAAAATGAATATAGTTGACTTTCATAGGCTCTACTTATTATCAAAACTGTTAGCGGTGACTTACTATGTTTATCCCACACCCTATAATGGTTTCTAATAGTGACCTAATGGATTGTATGGATGAAGGTAGGAGATAGGGAAACAACCCAATTTTTTAGGCTTATTTTATTATATCGTGGGAGTGGGGAAGAAAGAGACTGAGGTTGGGATCGTGATGATATCTAAAAAGAGTATTTTGTTATTTTTTTCCTTTCATATACATATATGTATGTCTGTCTATATTTAGGTCTGGTAGTTTTCTTTATGATGAATGAAATGACATTACATCATTATGAATACAGTGCTAGAAGCTTCTTTTTATGGCTTTTTTATTACTATCATTTAAATGTTGTAGTTCTACTGTTGTAGCCATCATTTATTTTTATTTCATTTTTTAAATATTCATTTAATTAAACAATTTTATTATTTTTATTATTAGGATATAGTCATCCCACTATACCCCCATGGACCCTAACCACTAGTTAGAAGAATCAGGAATAAGGGGAGGTACACATGAGGCCTTGAGCTGCACCTACTAGGGGCCTTATTTTATTTCTCTTGGGTCAGAAAATTAAATATAATTATCAATGTTTTATTTTAATTTTCATAATAGTTTTGTATTATAGACCAAAGATTAGGATGTGTCATAATTTTTTAATTGTAATGTTCCTGGAAGTATCTATCCCACATATAGGTGAAAAACAAATTTAATATGATGGGTATAACATTCATGTGTGTTCTGGTTTTAGATTACTTGATTCCACCATTAGGTTACACCCATAATATTTGATTTTTTTATTATCCAGAGGATGGATTATATTTTATCATTGGATATTCATGGAAATGAATAATTAATCATGAATCATGATATTTTTCTTATAGGATTAATATTCCTCGAATTATTCCATTCCATGTAGGTTTAATTTCACGACTATATGATAGTTGTTCCATGTTACTTAAGTGACATATCTATTATGAAACTAACATTTCTACGGGAAAAAATAGATTAGATAATTCATTTGAAAGATCCTAAATGGTTTCTTACTATATAGGTTTATGATTTCACCTTAAATAATCAATTAATACATGTTTTTGTTATGTGACATGGGATACATAGATAGAAAGAGTTGTTTATTTTGAATACATGAATAAGCATTGTAATCTATAGAGTACGTGTTCCTCTATATATTTGGAATTATGTCTCATTTAGTAAAATAATATTATACTCCAAAATTTATTTTCATATTTAATTTAATGGCTGGTATACATTAATTTGAACTACTAATTTGAATTTATAAATCACGTACTTTTTTAAATGGGGAATAATATTTCAGTTAACAGGTCTATTATTTGATTGAAATAATTTTTAGATCATTAAATTTAATTTTTTTCACCATTAAATGTGGATTCAAATTGAAAATTAATGGGATTTCCAATATATAAATTTAAATTTATAGTCCACATACGGGTACCAGGTATTTTAGAGAAAGTATATTGGCGTGGCTCTTTTATATGAAGTCTTTAACCAATCCTATTCTAATGTCAATAATCATATAATTATCAAAACACATTAGAGAAATGTTCTTGGAATTTTTAGAGATATACCACTATTATTTCATTGAATCATATTCTTGGAGGTTGGTGATGACCATGATATGGAGTCAGTGGTCCATAATCATTCAATGTTAACTCTAGTAGTGTAACATGTGTTACCTCTAGTAGTTCTCTATGTGGATGATGATGCCTGATTAACAGTGGAATTTTTAGTTCATGTGATTACTATATAGAGAGATCTGTGACCCCACCCCTTCTATAGGGGAGTTGATTTGGGAGTTTTAGTACCAACATACACATTTTTATTTAGGCAGAAACTACACAAATGTTGTATAGTTATGTCTTGACATTGTCTTCTCTATCTACAAGCACATTCAGAAACCTTTATGAAGAGTGTTAATCTCACTATTTATAAGATTCTAGAATCCTCTAACTATATGTGGGATATTCTAAACCATGTTGGATAGTACAATGATGTGATTTAGTGGAATTTAAAATATATATTCTATAACCATTCCATTATTGAGACCCTAATGGTTGATATCCCCAAAGAGTACATGAACATGTAGCAGGGTTCTATGTTTGTTATGGATTACTCAACACATTTTATAAAACATCAATACATTGTTCAAATCTATAGTATTGATTATCTATAAAAATTAATAAATTTTTTCGGTGGTCATAGACATCCTATTCCTTCTCAAGTGAACGTTTTCTATCTAATTACAATACCTAATAGAGTGAAATAGTCTTTTATCTCTAAAAATAACTTGAGGTATGATGGGGGTATGGATCTGAGTGAATCAATTTCTCAAACAAAAAATGATGTATTTGGTGGTAGGACGCATTAAATTGAGACCTCAAATGAAGGAACTACTAGTCAGAGTGAATGTACTAGTTGTTTTGAAGTATGTTTTCAGTGCTAGAAGCTGGGGCATGTGAAAACTCCCTGTGATAGGGCCTTAGTTGATATGATTCTTCCTCAAGATGGGTCATTTACATATGTTTTACGGAATCTTCATTCCAATGGCTAGTAATAAAAGATTATCACTGAATCTGAGTCGTTAAATAGGATCAACAAATATGCATCAGAAGAGGTGTTTGCGTGATACATGATGATCAGTACTTAGAGGTGGACATGGTCGGGGAAGCTAGACAGTAGTTGCATAACATTAGTATAGTGTGCCTAGTCAATGTCATCATGATCTATCACAGGGTCATTGATTAGGCAAGGTTTATGTATTTCATCATAAGATGATAGAGAAACTTCTTAGACCTTATATACTTTAATTTAAATTTTTAGTATCATTTAATGTTGTATAGATTTTTGTGATATAGGGTCTTTTAATACTTTTATATCTATGGAAATCATGGAATTTCTTACACTCAATATGTTGTAATTATATGGGGTGATAACCCATGACACCCCATAAGGTATAAATTCTATGAGTTTATTCCAATTTAGAGATTTACACCTTGAGATTGTAGGCTATTTATTTCTATGGAAGCTCTTCATCCTTGAGATTTATAGATTTGACATTATTCATGAGATATATTTGTTAGTTCTTTATCATGCCTACATGGATTTATTTCAAAAGAGAGTGTTGTTTACATATCTATATTGTGGTAATTATATTAAAAATGGTGAGTGGGATGTCTGAGTAGGTAATGTTGAACCTATGCATTGGGATGAGTGGAGTGCCATCCCAGATTATAAGCCTTTATATGGATGATAAAGGATATATCACTCTGATTTCTCCCATGTAGAAGATTTTTTTGGGATATATCCCCTAAAAAATATGCTAGTTAACCTACTGAGTGAGAGGTGGAGTTCACTATCAATCTAGTTCCAAGAGTTTCACCAATGTCCATTACCCCTTCTATGATGGCTACTACTATGTTTCAGTATCTCAAGATATAGCTGGAGGACATAAAAGATACTAGTTTTATACAGCCTAGTACCTATCCATGGGGTTCACAGATCCTTTTCACCAAAAATTTGTATGAACCCTCATAATTGTTTTGGACTAACAAAATTGGAATCATCTTATTTTGATGAACTCGTAACCTCTTCCATCTATTGACAACATTTTTCCACATCTCTAAGGAGAATAGGTTTTATCGAAGGTCTATTTGAGTTTACGCTATCACCAGGTGTTTGTTAGACCAACTGTCAAACATTGTATAATGTTCTATAGATGGTATGGTCAGTCTGATAGTCATTTTATGTCATTTGATCTTTATAATGATAAAAAATGTGTATAATTAATTATTTTCATGAATTCTATGTTTGTCCTCTCCCACTCTTATAAAAGGCCACCACGTCCTCCCCTCTTCACACTACCAATGATATTTGGTTCTTAAAAACCCAGCCCAAATCACATAATTTCTTCCCTCCGATCATTCTAGATCCCTTCTGTGTCATTAATCCATCCTTGTAAGGATTTTGTCTCAAAGTTAAATAAGTTTTATGAAGATACGGTAACGTTATTAAACATTCAACTTAATTTGTTTTCTTCTTACACCACTTAAAATATTATCATAAATGATATTTTCCCACTAGTATTTTCATAGAATGATATTCATTATAAATTTTTCGAATAAATGGCTTGTGTTTTCAAATATTTACCATTACATATTGATTATTCATTAACAAGTTATGATATTCATGATATTTATTAAATAGATTTTTTTACATCGTTTACCTTAGATTATTGTTTTGTAATTCTATTATCAAAGTATTTAACTTATTTACTTATAATGACTGTTCATCTATTTACCATTACTTTATGGTTATTCTTATTGATTCATGATATCTTCTTATGAACTTAACCCTTACTAAGAATTTGAACTGAATATTATTTTTTATTTTACTTGTAATTCATGAAGTGTAATATGATTGATAAGCATGGAGATAATTGGCAGAATAATAGTATTCTAAATAAAATTATGTTGTAATTTTTGGATTTCAAATGTAATATTGGAATCATGTATGAATCTAGTTTAAAAATACTACACAATTATTTGGTCCCTCTGGATGGAATTCCTTATATCAAATTCCAAGGTAATAATGTAATACATCATATTTGACCTACAAAGTTCAGGGTTGTTATATACTAGATCAACCAACTAGAAAGGGGATCAACACCCTATGCATGGTGTATGTGCCAATACCATGAACCCCACCTTGTTATTACTGGGGATCCCAACATGGTCAAACAAGGGCATACATCATACTCTATCAAATAATACACCAATGGAGTGGATCAAAATCCCATGTAGAGGATGAGATTTCATATTATACACTCATGAGATAGTACTATGGTATCACATTGAACTGAACCTAGAAAATAATGAATTAATAAAGGTCCTTAAATATCCCTATGATTAGTATATGGATTTTAATATGGGTTCATGACTTGTCTTTCCAACAACTTGTCTACTCATGTATCATGGTCTCATAAGGCATTGAACCTCAATAAAATAGAATTTCATCCAATAGTAAATTATGCATAAAAGTAACTGGTACTCTACCCATGCCACCTATCTATTCATGTGTGCATCATGTCATTCCCCTGTACACCTATCCATTTCTAAGTACAACACTCTACAAACATACTATGGTTGTGTTCGAGTAAATGACTGAGACTATGTATTAAATTCTTTCCCATGTATCATATGAGACCAAAAATCATTTCATCATCTTTTGGGGACATGACATGTGCTAGCAGCCACATAGTGTGTGATCAATAAAAATCTAGGAAATCCCTAATACCACATCCAGGTCATCACACATGGTGGGTAATTCTAAATTTCATGCGGTTTTACATAGGTTTTTAGAAACCCATGGTTCCTTGCCATCATCATTTATACACACATCCACCACTACATTTTTATCCACTGTTAGACTGTGTATAATCAATGATTGTTCTGATTTGGTCTTCAATATGCTTAGAAAATAGCAACATCGAGCCACACCATCATCATACCATGTCATCATATCAAATCACAAGGAATGAGGAAGAAAAATATGATTTGATCTACCTTCATCAATACTCCATCATCACAGAATGGTGTACACTCGATCGTGAACTAAACCCACTATATTAATCCATTCCATTGACGAACTATCATTCAATGATCCAATACCAGGTATTCATCAAACCATGGTACAATGAAATTTTTCAGGGTGTACATTGGATGAAAGGTGGAGAAATCCATAAAACATCATATAGAAATGCACCTAAAATATGTCTATGGTAGCCTCAATCCATTTATATTAGAATGATAAATGATGTGAACAATAATTAATCAATCACCCATAAATTATATTATTCGTTGGTGTCAAAATCCTTTTTTATTAAACTAATTGACCTATATTCGATAAGGGATTAATAAAATGTGATAAATACCCACAAATAAAAAATAATATCTATAGTTTGGATTAGTTACTTATGAATTAATATCCAACATCATATTCATTGTTTATATCCATGAAATCTATTGGAGAAGATGATCCTAGAGGTATCAACAGATTCTTTGATCCCTTATCATCCATTAACATCTCTCTAATGGATACTCACTAGATCTACAAGGCAATAAAGATAAAAATTATATTTTCCCAGAACATGCTATTTATGGTAGTGGAATTAGATATCTTTCTAATTATAGTATATATATATATTATTTATGACCATGATAATGTATTCACAAACACACAATGCCGAAAAATACAATGTTGCACCTAGGGTAAGACCCACATTCTGGACTCAACAGTAGAGTCAAATTTTTGATCCAAGAATATATTTAATATTTATTACAATTTATCTAGAAACTAAATTCACAGGATATTAGTATATATAACAATTTTTTAGTATCAAATCTGATGTCATCGGGCCTCATAATCTAACAGAGTATTAGCTCTTGTATAAAAACTTATTACTCCATATATATTTAATAATTACCTATAAAATAAAGATGTTATATTCTTCTCACATAAGGTATTTTCATAAAAAAAAGAGAAAATGGATACTCAAAATGATCTATGTTCTAATGTCACATCTGGGGATCCTATTCACAAGCACTCTTCTGAAAACTCCCATGTTTCCACTAGACACACACTAATAAGCACAAGAGCCTCAACCCAGTTGGTGTGGACTCGCTAGGTGCATCCAAGAGACCCGAGATAAATCTGGGTGGAGGCATATTTTCGGGGGCACTGTAGAAGTATTGTAGAAGGTATTGTTCGGTACTGTAGCAGCCGAAAATATTCATCCATCTGGGCCACCGGGCCACCGGTTTGGTCCCCGGGTCCTATAAGGATTTCGGGCCACCCAAGCCCTTTGGGCCGGTTGATTCTCAAGGACATATGGCCAACTTACGGCATTAGGGATACCCCAAGGCCTTCAGGCCAGATGAATGCAGGCCCCAGAAACACTACAAAAATGGAGCAGCCCTAGAAGAGGATTTAGAGCATGTGCACTCACCAAAGCTGAGACAAATGGATTATCAGAATGAGAGGGTATGACTATGCCATCGGTACCAGCCTGTGCTTGCACGAGAAGCCTATCCAGAAGGTCATGAAAAGGTGGAGAGCTACAATCAAGATGCAAATGATGGGGAGGGGCAGTTCCTTGTAGATAGTCCAGTTAAATTACCTAAGACCTTCGGTCCATGTAATCCCCTAATCCTATGGGCCATGTAATATCTAAGCCTACGGGACTTGTAAGGGTTTCCCCTTATCCTTTGAAAGGATGGTTATCAAAAATCAATAAAAATGAAGTCCTTCTGGCCATTCAGGCACACACTAAGGGAATCATTCTCCCATATAGGAGCTTCTTCTTTAGATCCTCAATCTTCATCAAGTAGTCTACAAAGGTAACCCTATCATCAATGACCAAATCACCCCATTAAATAACATGTGATTTTTTGTGAAAATACCTCATTACCTGCGAATTTTAGAAGATGTCGTGTAACCTGTCTAACTATGGACGAAGTGACAAGAAGTACACAACCTCGAATAATATATGCATTATTTAGAATGGAATAATAAATCATAGAGATAATTTTTTTACTAGACCAAATATAAATAATATATACCAGAGTGAAACCATCAGAAACATATGTCCCCCTCATCAAATTCCAATGCCCTCCATCGTCAGTCTCTATAGGGATTCTGATGGTTCTATGTTGTCCTCATATTCTCCTGTATGATTTACACCTTTTCTGTTATATTTCATAGCAACTTTGGGCCGATGAGCACTGAATCACATAGGCTAGTCCATTATATTGGTTACATGTATGGACACACATATAAATACTAGAATGTTTCCAACTTGATGGTGTAATAGTATATATTGTTTTAGAAAAATCCACCAAGGGTATGTAATCCTCCAAACTACTTCCAAAGTCCAACATGAAATCATTCAGCACATCCCTCAGAACATGAAGAGTCATATTACATTGGACACCATTATGGGGTTGAAATTCTAAGATCATAAAAAACATATCCTCAATGGCCTCTGGTAATCCTCTCCATAGTCGTACCCTAATGAGTGATTTATAGTCTGAAATAAATGTATAGAGAAATCCATGGATATGGAATATCTCCAACATGTAATGGAATCCTATTATCTCTAAATAATTATATCCTCATATCACTAGAAAGTGGTCCAACATGGTGATCCAGTTATGATCACATAGACAGAATCATTTCTTCTAGACCTTCTTGTTAGACCTGTCACTATGTCCATAGATATCACATCTCACTTCCATTCTTCAACCTCAAGAGTATGATAAACCCAATTAAACCTAGTTCCCGTGCTTCACTTGCTGACAAAGTGAGCCATCACGAGAAAATATCAGTTACACATTTCATTATATATGGCAACAAAATATTATGTTATATGTACTATTAAATATACTATACACCTAGATATACCATGAAACTGGATGTATATAACTCCCTCATCCCCTCATCCAACTTATTCACTGGTACAATAACACATCCTTTGATATTTAGGGCGTGCTCCCCACCTTTAGAAAATATATTAGGAGCACATCCAATAAATATATGAGTATTTAATATCTCACGATCAATTTCTACCTTTGGATCCTCCGTAACATATTCTATAAGTGGTGGGGTAACAACCATAGAACGAAGATATAAAGCACCATCTTTTTCCACCAATGAAAACTTCAATGAGGCAAATTTCTCCAAACCCTCAACCAAAAACTAATAACATGGTATCATGTTGAGCGAATATTCTACCATGTTTCCATCCCTAGGACTATATACTATCAAAAATTTATAGTCCTAGAGGTACTATATCAATCACTTCGACCTCATGTTAAGACCATTATAAGAGAAGATATATATGAGACTCTTGTGGTTAGAATATATTACAAAACACTCACTCCTAAGGTAGTGTCACCATATATTTTGGGTGAATGATACCACTACCAACATTTGATCATGTGTCATATAGTTCTTTTATAACCTCTCCATCCATACGAAATGATGACCATTTTGATTCAATGTAGTCAAAGGTTTAGTTATCCTAGAAAATCATGAATGAATCACATGTAACAACCTACCAACATAAGGAAGCTATTAACCACTAGCATGCTCTTCATTTGATCTAAAAATATAGAGCCTTGACCTTCACATGGTCCACTACTACATCATCATCTGAGATGTAATTGACCAATAACAGGCCCTCTTAAATCCATAACTTAATCTTCAAGAAATTTATATAAATCTAGTTCTCTTAGAGGGTGTTTAGAACCATACTCTAGTGTCTCACATGATCTTATTAAGAATCTACTCACACTAGGATATCATCAATTAATAACCCCAAAAACTGATGTAAGAGAGGATAAAATATCGATTTTATGAATACCATGAAAAATTATAGAGTTTTATTCTCACCAAAAGGCATCACCATGTACTCACAGTGTCCATAATGACATCATAATTCATTATTTGGAATATCCTTATCATGTACTTATAATTTGAGATATTCTATCCATAGTTCAATCTTCAAGAACCATCATTTCCCTATCAAATAGTTAAATAATTCATTATTCCTTGGTTGTGGATATTTATTCACCATAGTCTCCATGATTGTGAGCTAATAATCCATAAAAAACCTCAGTCTTCCATCAACCTATTTGGTGAAAAATATTGGGGTTGCCATGGGAAACTTTGGGTCTATCAAAGACCTTCCACTACAAGTCCACCATATGTAGCCCCATACCTTGAATCTCTATGGGATCCATACATTATTCTATCATTTTTATTAGTTCCATCTTAGGGTGTATGTAAATGAGGAAGTCTAACACTCAGTAGGGAGGTAATCATGACATTGCCTCAGAGAAGATGTCCCCATACTCTACCACAATAATATGAAATTTTTATCCAATATCGACTACTACAATAATATTCATGCTCACCATCGTGGGAGTAATTATATAAAATATACTTTGTTTGAGCCTATCCTTCTCCCCTAGGTTCTCTCATCACCCATGAAGGTAAACCATTATCCATATCTATGGGTAAACCTCACTCTCTATTGGAAACAATCAATATAGGCATGCAATGTGGATAGCCAATCAATACCTATGATAACATCATAAGAAATCCCCCCTTCCATAAAGAGAACCCATATGATGCTTTCCCCACCATGTGTCAGGTCACACAATTTGAAAATGGTTTTGATCAGTGAGTCACCTCTGGATAAAGTCTCTAAGCTCAAGGGTGGAGTAAAAGACTCAACCAGAATATCTATGATTCAAATTAGAGAAGTGAAATGAAAAAAGTGTCTAGAACCCATGCTTATAAACACTACAAATAATTTATAGAAGACATCTATCATACCATATATTATTCATGGAGACTCGGGGTTATAGTTATCCAATACATGTAGTTGTCCCCTCCCTTAATGACTCACTACCTAAACCTAGAATAGACCACCTAGGGGTGGTGGAGGGAATAGGTAAAACTGCTTGCCACTAACTACTACAATACCAACTCCACTACCATGTCAACCACCCTATGAAACTACATACTCATTCCTATATCTCTATTTGGGAGGTACCTCAACCATATCCATAATCATCATATGAGGTGTCAAATAGTCTCAAGAGAGATATCAACATCTATTTCATGAGAATAATTTCATCTCCCTCACCTAACTCAAGCCATCATAAGAGACTCAAAACAGTGATACTCAGTCCTGGTATCATCTCCAAAAGCATATAGTATTCGTTGATCCCAATGATTGTTGTAAAAATCACACTTTTGTGGTATCCTCTAATGCATTCCCACTACCATCCACAATTTTCCGCATTTTCTCTTTTAATATGTTCCCCAATTCTAAATCCAAATAAATTATTCTATCATAGATGGATGTGCATTTATATATATCACTAAATTCATTGTATTTTATTATAATTACTACCTAAAGGATTTTTCAATGAAGAGTGGATCTCTCACTGTATATAGGGAGTATCATGATATATCACTAAATCCCACTAAATACATCGATGTGGTCATACATTCCTATTGAAAATATAGAATCTCCTAGATGTGAATTGATCATAACGTGGATGGATAAAAATCCCCCCTAAAAAGACACTAAATATCTAACTATGAGAGATATATCTTATCATGATTCTACATCACTTAAATCCACCATCTACCAATGGATCCTTGAATAATATTCACTTAAAGGACTTTGATATGATCTGAAGTGGTCCTCACATGTTTAAAATGTATGGTTACTATCTTTACCTAGTCCTTATCAAACTAGGGATCTAGCTCGATCCAAATCCCAAGATGTCACTACATCCGAAACACCAGAAGCACACTCAGCCTCCATCTATCCTCAAACAGTACTACTAATTATAAATACAACTTTATGAGTAATTTCATAATTGGAAAAATCACCATGAGGTACCACCTCCTTTACAATCCCCTATAATGAAGACTCTCCAATTTATGGGTTATCCTTGTGATCACGTAATCCAATCCTGGTGTTCATTCTTTACAGGTGAATCCTTAAATAAACAAGACACACCATTATAGATGAGTATATATAAGGAGATTAGATAATATTCAAATAGAAACCAAAACCAATTCTTATATGATGTATGTAATAATTTTTTATACTGGAACCAGTTTCTACATGTATCTTGCCAATGAGAATTCTATCAGAGTCCTAGTGAATAGATATGAAATCCACCACACCAACAATGTTCTCCCTAGCAAGAAATCCAAACTAAAAACTCTTGAACAATATTTCCATAAATCCCAAAACAATATCATATCTATATAAAAATATATTCTCTCATACTAATGTTGAAACACCCTCTTATTCCACTTAGAATTAATCCAGCCCACTAGGATATTCCTTTCGAATGATACATTAAGTGTGACCACCCAAATACCTCCTCTAATAGGTCATGTTATAGTGACAAGAACATAGTAGGAATATCCCACAAATGGGAGTCATTAGATAAATGTAATTTCACACATAGACACATCTCCATGCTTATAAACTTTTGAAATTTAAAATATCTAATTCAAATGCATGCATCAATATACAATCACATTACAATATTATGAAAATAGTGTATTGAAAAAGATATAGGGTCAAAATAAATGCCCATATGGAAATTGGAAATCAATCTAACCAACTCAAAAAGAGGGAAATACTTTCATATGAAGAAATGGGACACACCTCAACCTTTCTGTCACATTCAACGATCCTCCTGATCATGAACCAACAAGGGCTACTTCAAAGGGTCTCTCTTCTGAATATGACATTACAGATTTGGTAAAATCCATTGCATGGGTGATTATAACTATATCCAGTAAGACAACCAAAATCCCAATTCATAAAACATCAAAAGTAATCAGCTCATCACAACATATTTCAACAAGGTAAGATACATAATCATATAGATATACTCATAATAGACAATTGATCTCATGTTTTCGCAACAATTAATTCTAGCCATAAGTTATTAATCATAGACTCTATGTAATGATCAATCTCATAGTACTCAATCCATAATCTATACATTCTCTAGTGACTCAAATCAGATCTTTCATGATCGTTAGGACCATCCATGGAAGTACTCACTCGATCTCTAAAGATCTCATCATCGAAATATAGGATCACACATATGGCCGTTGGGGGTCACAAAAACTTTTATGAATCATCCTTCTTTATAAGGGACCAATTCTATTTTTATGGCATTCATTTCGATACAATGAAACCCACCTAGGAATAATAAAACATCCCAAACAAGTTCTATAGGGGGATACATCAAACTCTATCCAATAATAATCCCATTAGGGTGATCACAATCCAATGTAGAGGATGTAATACCACAATTTATCCTAGTGGGAAAGGACTAGGGTATCTCACGCAACTTAAACTAGTCTATACTAAAGAAATTAATGGCACTAAAAGTCTTCAGGGGTAGTACACGATGTTTACTAGGGGTAAACAATGTTTCAAATCCAATAGTAGTTTTCATTTGTATCTCTATCTCATAGTCCTTTTAAACATGAAAATAACAAGTGTTTCCTCCAAGAGTACATTTTTTATAGAGGTCAGTGGTACTCTTCATATTCCACTTATCACATACTATGTACTTCAGTGCATGCTCATTTATACCAAGTCATATCTGAGTACACTCCTCAACACGTGTACTCGAGATATGTCAAAGTACATGGCATAGCTTGTGTAATCGACCTGCGCCTATCAATCCTCTAATATTCATGGAATTCCATCAGCCATAGGTTACATGTAATTTGGCAATTACTACATGACATGTGATCCTTAAAATTCCATGTATTCCTTTGCACCATAGCTATAGGGACCCACACCTTGTGTAACATAGGATTACACATCATATAACATGCGTTTCCAAGAAACTAGTGGTTCCTTCTTCATGAAATCCATCTATAAAAATTCTATGAAATAAAATCATTGAATTTGCGATCTGCAGTTTTCCGACACCTTCCATCACAAGTACTCAGGAACAATGTTCCATTATTTTTAGAAAATAGAAATTTTGAGTTTCATTGTCACCATACCCCATCGTCGTCACATATAAAAATGTGTTGAATAAGTAATAAAACCTATAAATTATTTTTTCCAAAAATATTCCATAATCATTCCACTAATGAACCCATGATCTTGATCTAAACCATCATTATTGATCTGTTTCACTAAATTAAATTCTGTAATAATCGAAGTTCGAGTATTCATCTAACTACAAGTCAAATAAATTTCATGTAATGAAAATGTTTTGAACTGTTGTATAAATAAATAAAACACTAAATGGTAATGAACCATTTCCATGTTAGGGAGATAATAAATGGTTTCCCTTTATAATGAATAATGAATTACCGAAAAATTAATCAATCAACCATAAAATAAGTCAACTATCATCTCCCAGATCAATTCATATTTAATGAATTTAAATTTCTTTAAATAGGATTAATAAAATGTGATTAATCCACACAAATAAAACATCCTAAATCATGTGTTGATCAGTCACTAGTGAATAATGATCGTACATCATAGTTTTTTGGGAAATCCATGAACTCTCTTAGTATAGATGAATATGATGGTATCATTATAATCCCAGGATTCATTGTCATCTATCAATGTATTTAAAATGGATCCTCTCTAGATATCTAGGATTATGTTTCTAATGTTGATATTTTCTCATGACTGGGTATTTATAGAGGTAAATTTTTTTGTCTATATTATTATAATATAATAAATATATATATTTTTTTATTATTTATTCACATGGATATGTTTTCCCAAACACCTGATGTCGATATAAATTATGTTTCTCCAATGGAATGGCCAACATTTTGGACTCAACAATGGTATCAAATATCTGGTATGAGACTTCGTTAAATTGTTATTCCATATTTTGGGGAAAATTATATATGTAAGATATTAATATATTTAATATTTTTCAATATCAATTTTGGGATCATCAAGACTTTGAATATCATGCCATCTCATGGCCTAGAGCTCAAAATGTAAAAAGATATATTTAAAATATTTTTATGTAATAAAAAGATACATTATACTCTTATTAAAACATTCTTTACAAGAAGTAAAATAAGAAAAATATTTCTTCAAATCACTAATATCAAATATTAATTTGTCTAATTTTTTATCAAAATTGGCGTCACTAAAATTATATTTAGAATCCATCTACAATGAATGTTTAGAAACATTATATGTATGGATTGATATTCTACTATATTATTTTTCATAATCACATGTACTATTAATATTTATTTTCCTTTTCAATAAAATTCAAAAATCTCATAATTTAATCATAAGTAGGAAAATATTACTCACCCTTCAATGAAAAAAAAATTCATCATCCAATGACGTTGAATAATACTCATCTAATTTATAGGGAAAAATACAATTCAATTTATATTTTGAAATATAAGCATTTGTTACATAGGCAATGAGACTTTTCCCATGCAGAGTTATATTTACATAGAATATGATTATATTAAAAGGAAATCACTATCTTCCAATGATCTATCAGAATCTATTTATCCACAACTTGCGATATATGATTCCAATACATTTAAACTCATTTAATTAAATGATGTGACCTGATCTTAAAATAAAAAATATATTTCATTAATTTAGATGAATATTTAAAACATTCCACAATAAAACACACCCTAGATCGATAAACTTTTAATTTATTTAAATAATTGAAAATTAATAATCTTATTTCAAGAAACATATTCAACATATCCAAAAAATTTATTATTTCATCTAACTATTTTATTCATCTCATACTTAATTCATTTCATCATAACTTGGGTATAATGGAAACAGAAAAAAAGGGTGATCTATGATTCATTGTAATTGTAAAAACTACAAATTTATTAATGTGTCAAAAAATATACTATATAATTTTATACAAATAATGAAAATGAAAAAAATATTAATATGTAAAAATATAATAATCTGAAATAAAACCAATTCATTCTCCAAACATTTTTATTACAATAAAAATAATTAATTGAAAATCTAAAATGGGAAAATAAGAATCACCCCATTCTTTTAGAATCATCACACCAATTATCAACACTATAGAAATGAATGAAAATAACTGTAAAGAAATATAAATTTTATAAAATCGAAATATATAACATTGATAATAATTTAATTTAACAATGAATAAAGAAAATTAGATTTATTTATTGGAGTTAATGTAACTATTTGAATTCTAATTTGAAAGTTAGAATAGTAACTTAGCCATTGAGAATAGTTACCGTACTATTGGGAATTGTAATCTGATAGTTGGAATTATAATTTTACCGCGATACACAAAATTGTGACATAGATAATAATTATCATGACTAAATTAACTAAATATAATTTATATAATGTAAAAAAATATCATGATTAAAAAAACACAAATAAAATTTGAGAACATTTTTAAAATATTGTCTTTTAAAGTATTAAATAAAACTCATAATTATTATATTAAAAACTAAAATTTTATTTATTTCAATAAAATTAATTTATTTTTTAAAATTGGTATGTTTAAATTTTATAAGGGTGATTTTTTTATAATTTTCTATAATACTTCATTTTTAAGGTGAAAAGTACAAATTCAATTTTTTCCACGTAACTGGTGTATCTTAAATTACATCATTCACGAGGTAAAAATGATATAATAAATTATAGAACATTATGATAGGTCATGATAAATTAAATTTATTAAATTTTTCCTTAAAATAAAATTAACATAAATTACAAACCTAAAAGACTTTTCGAAACCCTAATGTTAGGATTGATTCATTAAAATACAAAATTTTCATTATTTCTGCTTTCAATTTTAATAGCCTAATAAATTTTAATTATAAAGATATTTAAATTCATAAAAAAATTATATTGAATTTTTATATTATTTATATTTTTATAAATTCTCTATTACACATTTTACATTTGATATATTATACTTTTTAATAGTTTACTCTAGAAACACCCAACTCATTTAGTATGAATAACCATTTTACTTACTCTTGGAAAACCGTCCATCCCACACTTTTCAAAGACTCAAATATTAAAAATTCCCTCTAATAAAGACCCTTATGACACATATTATAATTATTGAGTTATCCAAAACCAATCATCAAGGGATTTTTAGTTTTGTATAATATAAACTGCATTTAATATTAAGTAAGGTTTGGTCAACTCTTCTCTTATTTTCTTCTCATTTAATTCAATAAACCATTAAAAAATAAATTATCCGGTTAATTTTGAATAAACTTGATATTATTTTAATTATGTTAACCTACTTTATGTATCATATTTATTGTATTCATAAATTTCAAGGTACCCATATTTGTTATATCAATAATGTCTTGACCAAGGACGGTAAACCAACTACGGTGACATTGACATATCAAAACATATAGACATAATTATTGATTTATTTTTTGAAAAATATATAATATATAACCATGTAATTATATGTATTATAATATTATTGAATAAATTATTCAAATGTATACTTTACGTTTAACAAAATAGAGAAATCAATGATAAATGGGAAATTTTTTTTAAAAGATAACATCAAAATAGTTAACTTATGGCCATGGAAAATAAAAAATATAAACACATGAATATAAATGCTATATATTGGTAATAATTGTAATCATTATATTTTAGATCAATGATTAAATAATTATATGTTCATTATTTATGTGGTGAATAAGTGACAAAATAAAGCAGGAATTAATGTAAGGGGACTCTCAATCCCAACGCCCTTTATTTGGGTCTTCCATCTATCGGATAAATTTTTTTATAGGTAATACATTAATGTTATTTTAATATTGTTTAATTATTATTCAATTTCATTTCAGGGATAAATGTGTTTCCACATTCACTTTTATTCGAAATACAATGAATTAAAAAAAAGACATTTATTTTAAAAAAATTCTTTAACTATTCATTGGTTTTTTCTAGTCTAAAGAAAAAAGATAACTTATTCCAATGCTACATTGAATTACTTTATCACATGTTTCCCTCATTATTATTAAGATAATCATATTCTTAATATATAATGAATATGATTATTCTCACCCATGATATTTTCATTCATGTGTCTTATTCATCATCTTATTGGGATTTTGGGTCACCAATTTCTTTGATTTATATCCTCTTGTTATTAAATATACTAAGTATAATGATATATTTATAATTATGATGGAAAATTATTTAAATAAATGTTATTGTTTTATGTTGTAAAAGTTATGTACGATTCAAAATTTTCCCAGATTCTAAACCATTTGATCTGAAATTTGTGTTTCTATTGTTTTATTCATCGTAAAAATGATACAATACTCATGAAACAAATTTGGGACTCTATAGTTCGTATCTCAGTTCTGATTTAGCTAATTTTGGAATTATGATTATAAAATATTATTGAAAACACTATATATAAGACTAAATATATGTAAACATCCAAGAAACATTGTTTAGGAACAACTCCAAACAACGGAATCCCATAATAATTTACTTTAGAGTTAATTACTTAAAAAATATAGTATTAATTCCTGAATTATTGACTCATTTTTTTAAAACCTTTTATATTTTATAAAATTGTGGGAACTAGGAAAAACCAGGCCAACTACCAGTGTGAGGTATAATATAATGATTTCCCAAATGACATCCCCAATGTCATGGTTGGTGGAGTTTAAAACATCATAGAAATGAATACCAATTTGTCTCAGGATAGTAATAATAACATGAACCATGTGTATTTTCCACCATAACCCAAGAAGGATAAAGTATCCATTGAGTCTATTATGATGCAACTACCACCGTCAGTTAGTGGATATTCAGATCTAACCATCATGGAACAGTGGGTTAACTCAATTGATACAAACATTTCGGTGCATTACTGTTCTGTTAAGGGGAAGGTTACTCTTTCCATTTATCATTTAGATTGGGATATAAAATAATCGGTGGAATTGGTAAATAACACTATGAAGAAGGTTGAAATGAGATATATGCAGTAGGATGAATTTAAGAAAATATTTTATACTAATTACTTCCCCCGAAAAACTCGAAAAAATTTATAGATAGATCTCACTATGCTTATAAAAGATGAATGTGAATCTATCATTGATTATGAGGAAAATTTCATATGTATTTCAATATATTCCATGATTTTGGTTATCAACATTGACATTGATATAGATAAATTCTTTAGTGGTATTAAACTGCACTTTCGAAAGATGCTAACTATCAACTACAATGGGAGTTAGGAAGAAGTGGTTATATTTGGTCTAACTGTATAAATGGTGTTAATAGAATGGTGCCATATTTATGGAGATAAGAAAGGAATAATGGAGTTTTATTATATAGTAATAATTAAACTGAGGAAAGAGGATCCAACTACCACCATGTAAAAAATGTGGGAAGAAGAATTGTTAGAGTAATATCAAAGGGATCATGTAATGTGTAAGAACTCAGATCTTATTTTCAGGTATGTTTTCCCTTTTATGGTGTTTTTGGGAAAAATAATGTTTCTGGAAATTTTTTAAGTACACGTCGTGTACTTTCTGAGTAAATATAGTGTACTCTTTTCCCGATCGAAGCCATGTGCTGGCCATGTCCGGGCCACACACACAGTGTGTAGGGGTGACGTGGAGGCCAATTTTGGTGGAGTACGGAAAAGACCTAGTACACGCCTTGTACTCTTAAAGTACACGCCGTGTACTTATTTTCATTAAATTCACCGGGGTCAGGCCTGACGGACAGAACACACCCCTTCTCTAGGTTCTTCGTCCGAGAGCGACCCGTACGACCGTGTTTCATCTCCGGATCCCCGATCCTTCGTCCGTTCTCCGATTCGAGTTCTGTCGATTGCATTGGAATCATAGCGGGATTTCTTCCTTCTGCTTGAGCCTTGTTTTCCAATTCATTCCCTTTCTCATGTTATCGTAGGATGAATGTTTTTGACATTTTCTCTGATCTACGATGCTATATGGGGAATCAGTCATCGTGGTTCATATATATCGATCTCCTAGGATTGAGGTAGGTGGTTTGTGCCTTTCGGTAGAATGTCTTTTTGTATTTTGTTCAAATTAAACTGATATCCTTGAATGGGGTGTTGCGTGTTACCTGTTTTTCCCCTGTGGTTTGCCTGCATTGCTTGATTTCTTGAGTAGATGTCACTGCTTGTAAATTGGGATAATTTATACTGTGTTCTTTTGCTTTTCCTTTCATGGTATGCTTATTAGGCGTTTTTCTAGTTGCCATGCCTATTTGTAGTATAGTGGATCTATAGATTTGTTATGCTGTTGAGCCTTATAATGATATACAAGTAGTTCATGAGGTTTACTTGAACGATACACGCGCGCTATGAATGCGTATTTTACACAGGGATGTGAGAACCTAGTGTAGTGGACCATAGGGAGAATGGATGGAAGGGATTCTCTAGAGTGTCCTTAGATACGATGTGAGACCACCAGTGGAATTGGGGTTGAGTGCTTCCTCAGAGAGTCTTTAGTTCCTCGACGCGGGCCACAGGGGGAATTGACGTTGAGTGTATCCCCAGAGAGCCTTTAGCACGATACGAGACTATAGGGGCAATTGACGGTGAGCGCTTCCCTAGAGAGTCTATTCTTTAGCTAAACTAGAGGGGTGAGACTCTGTGTGCTTCCTAGAGGGTAGCTTGTACTTTTAGGTTGAACCTTAGGGGTTAGGCTATAAGAACTACCTAGAGGTTATATTTTTTTCTGCTTGCCTCAGTGGCTATTTCATGTGTACTTTATATGTTAGAACTGTGGATTGTAGCTGCTTGTGTTTTCATATTTACTGCTTCCTATTTTATTACTGCCATGTATTCACTGACTGTTATGCACAGATCTTTGGGTGATTTCCTACTGAGACTTTGTCTCAGACTCTGTTTGGGTCATTCTTTTGAGCCCAAACAGACTATGTTGTTGCAGATATAGATAAGGGAAAGCGCCCTTCTACTTCAGGTACCTAACTTGCTATGGAGCTGGAGAACATGGAACCAAGCTATGGATTACGATGATGAGGAGTTTAATTTGTTTTTATTTTTCACTTTGGTTTCAGTTGTATTTCAGAACGTTGGTTATTTACTGCTTTCCATAGACATATGTACCATGTGCAATCGTTATTATTTTATACATGGCTTCCGTCGTTCAGTTCAATTGTTGTATGCTATTTATTGTTTCTACTATTTTGTCTGGTTGTTCTTCCACTGTATACTTTAACTAATGAGGGCATAGTTTCCCCACCCACTCACCAAGGCTCTCGCTGATAGTTAGTAGCCTCTGGCGTTTGAGGAAACACACTTGAGGTCATGTGGAGAACCGGGTACGGGGCACCTCTGGGTGGCTTCCGGAACCGAGATGTTAAAAAGTGGTATTAGAGGGGTTATTTTCTCTTACTTTGTTGTTTGGAGCCTTTAGCTAGGGATAGGACGGATAAGGTACTTGGTATTAAGATGTTCTCGGGAGTAGCTAACCCGTGTACAGGGAAAATCCATACTACCTCATTAATTGCAGTTTCTGGTTTTGAGATTTTATGGTTGAGATAATTTCACCTAGAGTGATTCACATGTTTTGTGTTGTTATTGTCTTGACTATTGCGGTTCTATTTCTGTTGCAAACCAATGAGATGAGGGTATGACATCTCATGCATCATATAGGCACTTGTGGAAATCACATTCCATGCATTCTTTCCATGCCATCAAGGGTACATTAGCGATTCCATTATGTTTTGATAGACTTTGTGTAGATTATGCATGCTATTTTGATAGATGCATGATAGAATCTCTGCTTCCTTGTTAGAGGATTGTTTATATTCTACTTTTCTTAAATGAATGACAAATTTTTATTCTTGAGGTGTTATGGGCCCTCTTGAATCAGGAATTGGTGGATCAAGATCCTGTTTTCTCCTGTATATGACTATAAGAGATTCCATGCTTTGATTCACGGAGAGTATGGGCCCTCACGGATCGGAATTTGGCACCTCTTTGCCTTGTTTTCAGTGTTTCTGGGATTCTGTGCAGTTTTCAAGCTACTTCCCAAAAAAACCCAGAATACACGGTGTGTACTTTTTTGATACATGTCGGGTAGTTTTCAAGCCGTTTCACTGACCGTGTGAGAAGAAACACAGCGTCGTGAAAGTAAATTCAGGAACACGCCGTGTACGGAAGGTACATGCCATGTATTAGTGAGCCGTGTACCCGACCGTGTCACTAAAAACACAGGTTAGGGAAGCTCGTGTCACACACGTCGTCTGTTGTATGAACACGCCGTGTACCCTTATCCTCAATACCCAGCCATTTCAAAAACAACACAGGATGGTGTTATCTCCTTCTATACATGCCATATTTGTTTGGAACATGCCGTGTAAGGGTTAGCCATGTACTTGGTCGTGTCTCCAACAACACGGTTCGAGAAAATCTTCGAGTACACGCCGTATTTGTTCGGAACATGCCTTGTCGTCTCAGCCGTGTAGCCAACCCTATAACTAAGAATACAGGACGTGGAACCTTGTCCACTACACATCGTGTCTGAATGGAACACTCCGTGTAGTATCAGTTTATGAAAACAGTGTGGGTTTGCCATGTAAAGAGACTCGGGCAGGGGAGTAGAGTTCAAGTACACACCGTGTGTGGGGACAACACGCCGTGTAGTATGGGGTTTTACACGACCAGTGGTGGCATAATTACACGCCCATGTCTTTGGTCTAAGTGAACATGTCGTGTAGTTTTTATACACACCATGTAGTCGTGTTTTGTCAAACTTGTTAGTTTCTGTTCCCTATTCCCATTTTTTACTCATGTGTTCTCTGTCTTTGTTAATCCTTATCTAAGGTGTGGTTTTCATCATTCAGAGTTATGCCTCTGAGACATCCTCCTTTTGTGCATCAGTTTCCAGATAGTGATCATACACCGGATATAGCTGACCAGGGACCTCCTGCCGATCCTCCAGTCATGCCAGACTTGGCACCGGCTGTCATCCCAGCAACAGGCGCTGATGCACAGTTCAAGGAAGGCTTTATGAGGATGATGCAGACCTTCCAGGGAGCACTACCTCATGCGATGACTATGGAAGACTTGACGCGGGTTTTCCAGCAGCAACATCCTCTTACTTTCTAGGGGGAAGGAGGACCACATGATGCTGAGTCATGGATGGAAGCCATGATGACTATCTTCGACCATCTGAAGACGCCTCCAGAGAGGCGGGTCATTCTCGCTACCTACATGATACGAGATTCTACCAAAAGGTGGTGGGACATGATCTCACAGGCGGGTCATCAGCAGGTTATGACTTCAGAGGAGTTCGAGCGTGCGTTTTATGACTACTTCTACCTGGAGACCCTAAGGGACGATCATGCTCGGGAGTTCATGAGTCTAGAGAATGGTACTCTTTATTTTATGGAGTATTCATCTCATTTCATAGAGCTGCAGCGTTTCACACCCCTCCGGGATGGAAGTGGGGTGTTCTTAGAAAGGAAGTTTGAGGATGGACTCAGGCGGGAGTTCCGCTCGCAGGTGAATATCTTCCAGTTGACTTACATCACTTCCATCATCAATCAGGAACTGATTGCAAAGCGCAATCTTAGATACTCTGGTGCTACAAACCAGGGAGGTTCTACTTCTAGTACTAGTGTTCCTCTAGTTGATAGCAGGAAGCACCGTAGAGAGCTTACGCGCGGTGATCCGAGGAGGCGAGTCACATCATCAGGTAGCCAGGTCATATGATACCAGTGCAGAAGGGCATGGAATACGAGGCTGCAGTTCCCGAGAGACCCAGTGGAGTGCCAATATTGCGGCAAGATGGGTCAACTTCAGTGTTTCTGCCAGGTTTTCTCACCAGTTGCTGGTGACGAGGGTTCTTCCATGACTCCTCGTTCAAGAGAAGCACCACCAGTTTCTCACCATTCATGGAGCAGGAGTTCTTCTAACTATTTGGGATGAGGTGGAGGTCGAGGCCATGGAAGTCAGTCACCGGTCCTTCAGCGCCAGCAGGGAGGATCAGGTTAGAGTGGTCACGCAGGGTCACAGGGCCGCGAGGCCGGCTAGACATTTGCGGTAGAGAAGACTTATTAGGAGATGGATCCCGGACCTTATACTATACGAGGTACGATCTTAGTAGCCTCAGTTTTATCTTCAGCTCTTTTCGATATGGGTGCTATGCATAGCATTATCTCTGTTGCTGTTGTGGAGAGCCTGGGGCTCTGTATCATTTCTTCTGCCGACTCATTGACACTAGACACAACATTGGGGACAAGGAGTTCTAGTATACGCCAGTGTAGAGAGTTCCCTCTCGAGGTTGTAGGGTATTATTTCTCATGGGATTTCTATGTCCTAGAGATTACGGGATTTGATTTCATTCTTGGAATGGACTAAATAGTTCCCTTCTAGACAGTTGTTGACTATTATCACCGCAGGTTCAGTTTCATCTCACCATAGGGTGAATCCTTTCATCATAGAGGCGGATGGGATGTTTGGGTGAGTCGAGCAGGACTCGAGAATCATGGGCTAGGAGGGGTGATATCCCAGATTGCTAGTGTTTATCTAGATGATTAGGGGAATCCACAGTTGGACTTTCCTCCAATGGTGGATCGTTTTAGGGATTTATTTCTAGAGGACTTTTCAGTTTTTCCTATGGAGCGTGAGGTAGAATTCTCTATTGAGCTCGTTCCAGGAGCAGCACCGGTGTCAATTCCTCTATATAGGATGGCCACACCTAAGTTGCAGGAGCTCAAGAAGCAGTTGGAGGAGTTACAAGCAAAGGGTTTCGTCCGACCCAGTACATCTCCTTGGGGTTCAACTATCCTATTTTTGATGAAGGTAGAGGGTACCCTTAGGCTCTGTGTGGATTATCGGAAGCTGAACCAGTTGGCGGTCATGATCTGATATCCCTTGTTGAGGATTGATGATCTCTTCGATCAACTTCAAGGAGCCCCGGTGTTCTCGAAGATCGATTTGATGTCTGGTTATCATCAGTTTCATGTTAGACCATCCGATATACCTCTGACAGCCTTCAGGAGGAGGTTTGGTCTTTACTAGTATACGGTTATGCCGTTCAGTCTCACGAATGCGCTAGCAGTTTTCATTGAACTTATGAACCGAGTGTTCTATCCTTACTTGGATTCATTCATCGTGGTCTTCATGGACGATATCTTTGCATACTCTCACACTCTACACAACCATGCTACCCATCTTGAGATCATTCTAAGTACACTAAGAGAGCTTCAGATTTATGCCAAACAATCAATGTGCAACTTCTAGATGGATCAGATTCACTTCTTAGGTCACGTCATCTCAAAGGATGGAGTATTAGTGGACCCAGAGAAAGTGAGAGCTTTAGTTTCCTGAGAGATGCTGAAGAATGTCTTTGAGGGACGAAGCTTCCTAGGGCAGGCTGGATACAATAGACAGATCATTAAAAAAATTTCTCGTCTAGCAGCACCTTTGACAAGTCTGACCAAGAATGGGGAAAAGTTCTTATGGTCAGATTCATGTGTGTCAGTCTTTCAGGAGCTAAAAGGGAGGTTGACTTTAGCACCGATACTGGTCCTTCCACAGCAAGGAAAGAGATACACTATTTACTATGATGATTTATGTATCGGGCTGGGAGTTGTTCTTATGCAGGGAGATGAAGTCGTTGCGTACTGGTCTCGACAGTTGAGGCCACTTGAGAGGAACTACCCGACGCATGATGTAGAGTTGGCAGATGTTGTTCATTCCTTGCGCTGTTAGAGACACAATCTGCTAGGAGAGCACTTTATGGTCTTAACCGACCACAAGAGTTTCAAGTACATTATCACTCAGCGTGATATAAATCTGAGACAATGCGGGTGGGTTGAGTATCTTCAGTCGTTTGATTTCGATCTTGCATATATGATGGGAAAGGGCAATGCAGTGGCAGATGCATTGAGAAGAAGAACATAGATTCAGGCAGTTCCGAAGGCTAGCAGTGAGTGGCAGCTTATGGCTCTATTCTTTGAGATGCATCTGGAGGTGCACGACAGACATGTATATACTTTACTATCTTCTGTAGATGTTACCTCTACACTACATGATTGGGTATGGATGAGGTAGATATCAGACTTAGAAGGATTATTCCTGTAAGTGAGTGTGTCAGGAGAGGACCCTCTTCCAGTATGGACAATGGGCGAGAATGAGATATTTCATTTCCAGGGACGCGTATGGGTGCCAGCAGACATACGCGAGGAGCTGATGTGGGATTTCCATTCCTCTGTTGGGGAAGTTCATGCAGGCGTCACCAAGATGTATCAAGATCTTCCTCACTTGTACTGGTGGCAAGGTATGAAGATGGATGTTGCTGGTTTCGTCATGAGGTGTTCTACTTGTCAGCTGGTGAAGGTAGAACATCAGTGACCAATAGGCATTTTATAGCAGTAACCCATTCTGGAGTGGAAGTGTAACGATGTCGTGATAGACTTCGTGACCGGGTTTCCGAAGTCTCCTTGAGGGAAGGATGTTGTTTGGGTTGTCGTCGACAAGCTTACGAAGGTTTCTCACTTCTTTCCGATCAAGGAGACCTTCAGTGTTGATGATCTGGGACAACTATTCATCCAGGAGGTTGTGTGTCTGCATGGAGTTCCACACTCTTTCGTCTCAGATAGGGAATCACATTTTACTTCTTGGTTCTGGCAGGGGCATCAGAAGGATTTGGGTACACAGGTACTTCTTAGTATGACATACCATCCCCAGACAGATGGTCAGTCCGAGCGTACGATCCAGGTGCTTAAGGATATGCTCCGAGATTGCATTCTAGACTTTGGTGGTTCTTGGGAGAAGAATATTCGTCTGGTGGAGTTCGCCTAAAAAACAGTTTCCATGAGACCATTCATATGGAACCATACGAGGCTTTGTATGATAGGCCATGGTGATCACCCTTATACTAGCTAGAGGCAGGAGAGGCAGCTTTTCTAGGACCTCATCTTGTTCAAGAGACTTCAGAGTAGATAGAGCTGATTCGAAAGAGGATGGCTACAACACAGTCTTGGAAGAAGTCTTATGCTGATCAGCAGAGACGACCTCTAGAGTTCGAGGTTGGAGATTAGGTTTTCCTGCATGTCGCACCAAGGTTGGGACACAAAAGGATTCAGAGACAGGGCAAGCATTCACCGTGGTACGTCTGGCCATTTGAGGTGTTCGGGAGAGTGGGGCCGGCTGCTTATCGGTTGTATTTAACTCAGAGGTACCAAGACATGCATGATGTCTTCTGCTTCTCTCAGCTCTGACGTTACTTTTCAGACCCATCTCATGTCTTTCAGCCCAAGGAGGTTGAACTTGAAGCGGATGCATCGTTCTAGGAGCATCCTATCCGAATTGTCGATCGCAGTACGGAGGTTCTCCACGGACGGTCTATTCCTCTAGTATGGGTGCTATGGTAGCACGAGCATGTACCAGATGAGACCAGGGAGAGAGAGGCCGATGTACAATCGCAGTGGCTGGAGCTATTCAGGGTTTCTTCTTCTACGCCTCTCTAGGAAAATTTGGGGACAAATTTTTGTAAGGGGGGAAGTTTGTAAGAACCTGGATCTTCGTTTCATGTATTTTTTTCCGTTTTTCTGGAGTTTTTGGGAAAAATAATGTTTCAGGTAATTTTTGAAGTACACGCCATGTAATTTCTGAGTACACAACGTGTACTCTTTTCCAGCTCGATGCCATGTGCTGGCCATGTCCGGGCCACACACACGGTGTGTAGGGGTGACCTGGATGCCGATTTTGGCGGAGTATGGAAAAGACCTAGTACACGTCATGTATTATAAAATGACATGCTATGTAATTTATTTTTTATCATTAAATGCACCGAGGTCATGCCTGACGGACAGAACACACCCCTTATCCAGGTTCTTCTTCTAAGAGCGACCCGTACGTCCGTGTTTCTTCTCCGAATCCCTGAGCCTCTATCCGTTCTCCGATTTGAGTTCTGCCTATTGCGTTGGAATTGCAACGGTGATTTATTCCTTTTGCATGAGCCTTGTTTTCCAATTCTTTCCCATTCTCACGTTATTTTAGGTTTGGCGGTTTTGACGTATTCTCAGGTCTACGACGCTCTAAGGGTAATCATTCATCGTTGGTTCACATATATCGATCTCTTAGGATTGAGGTATGTGGTATGTGCCTTTCTGTAAAAATTATTTGAGTATTTTGTTCAAATTCCACTGATACCCATGAACGGGGTGTGGCGTGTTACCTTTTTCCCCTGTTGTTTGAGTTGAGGTCACTGCTTGTAAATTTGGATAATTTTTGCTGGGTTCTTGTGCTTTGCCTTGCATATTATGCTTATAAGGTGTTTTGCCGGTTTCCATGCCTAGTTGTAGGAGAGTGGAACTGTTGCTTTGTTATGATGTTGAGCCTTAGAATTATATCCATGTAGTTCTTGAGGTTTACTTGGACGATACACGCACTCTATGCATGCTTATTTTACATAGGGTTGTGAGAACCTAGTGTAGTGGACCATAGAATGAATGGACGGAAGGGCTTCTCCAGAGCGTCCTTAGTTACGATGCGAGACCATAGGGGGAATTGACATTGAGTTCTTCCTTAAAGAGTCTGTAGTTCCTCGATGTGGGCCATAGGGGGAATTGACATCAAGTACTTCCCCAGAGAGCCTTTAGCACGATACGATACTATAGAGGGAGTTGACGGTGAGTGCTTCCCCACAGAGTCTATTCTTTAGCTGAACCAGAGGGTTGAGACTGTGTGTGCTCCCAGAGGGTAGCTAGTACTAGTTGGTTGAACCTTAGGGGTTAGGCTGTGAGAACTACCCATAGGTTACCTTTTTTTCCGCTTGCTTCTGTGGCTGTTTCTTGTGAACTTTATATGTTAGAATAGTGGATTGTAGCTATTTGTGTTTTCCTGTTTACTGCTTCCTATTTTATTACTTCCATGTATTCACTAAATATTAGACACAGGTCTTTGGGTGATTGACTACTGAGACTTTGTCTCACACCCTGTTCGGGTCATGCTTTTGGGCCCAAACAGATTATGTTGTTGCAGGTATAGGTAAGAGAAAGCGCCCTTATACCTCAGGTACCTGACTTGCTATAGAGTTGGAGAGCATGGGACCAAGCTATGGATTGCGATGCTGAGGAGTTTACTTTGTTTTTCATTTTTTACTTTGGTTTAAGTTGTATTTCAGCATGTTGGTTATTTAGTTCTTTCCATAGACATATGTACCATGTGGCATCCATATTATTTTATACATTGCTTCCGTTGTTCAGTTCAGTTGTTGGATGCTGTTTATTTTTTCCGCTATTGTGTCTGGTTTTTCTTCTAGATTATACTTTACCGAATGATGGCATAGTTTCCCCACTGACTCACCAAGGCCCTCACTTATAGTTGGCAGCCTCTGGCATTTGGGGAAACACTCTTGAGGTCATGTGGAAAACTGGGTACGAGGCACCTCTGGGTGGCTTCCAGAACTGGGACATTACATAATTCATCAATTATAGGAGAGAATTCCACCATGATCATAAATTTCTAAGAGAAAAAAATAATCCGTCTATCATTTTGGATGAATGGAAGGAACAACCGAATGAAGTACATGTGGTTCAATTCTTCAACTATAGATATCTAGGGCACTATGCCAGTCAGTGAACTAAACCATGGGTCTTTGGGGGTAATCAGTGTTATAAACTACCAAATTCATAGGACCCATGGAAATCATATTCCATCACTACTCCAAATGGGGTGTGTGAAAATTTCATCATACTAGGTATGATTCTTATACAATCATGAAATGAAAATGTTTTATTTTATTATTGTTCTATGTATTAATTTATATCCTTAATGTTTTCTAGAAACATTAAACTGAATCCATGATACCTTTATATAGATATATATATATATAAGACCTAGTGATGAAGTCATTGAATTGAAAGTGTTGGATACTTCACAAATAAGCATTTGTGGAGGTACTTTTCAACTGAATCTAGAAAGAATTAAAATGGTGGAATTCAATGTAATATTGGAGATGGTTTGAATCTAATAATATATACTAAACATCAACAATTAGTAAAAAGATATATGTTTTGATTTGATGAACTGTAATGACCAGTCCCCCTAGGCCCGTGCCGTGACTACCTCAAGACCGACTTCCATAGGCCAGGGGATAGCAACTAGCACTTAAGGCGTATTACCTAAAATTGGGAAGGAATTACCTTTATAACCTGTAATAAACATATCCAATACCACAACAAGATATGAACTCAATTTAACTGAATAGTAAAAAAAGTGATTATAGTAATTAAAAAGGGGCCAGAATACAAGCTTAACCAGAAAGTATAAGAAAAACTTGAAATTACAAGACAACAGAAAGTACATGTTACTAGAACACCTCCTGTGATCACCCACAAAGGATCATACATGAAGGGTAGACACAGCTCTCGATCAGTCATCTCTGTGGTATGACTTTTCTATTTCAACCTTCAAGCTACCTCCAGTCCTGGTATCCTCTTCCTCAGTTAGCATTGTCCGTCATCTGCATCCAACACAAAAAGGTGCGGGTATAGCCCATGCAGGAGTGAGTGTAACGATACTCAGAAGGGACCCTGAGACCCTCAAGGTCTCACAAAATCCACCAAAGATAAACCAAAATGTATGAGATCAATTGATAACCCTACTTAGGTATATGCCCGTAAGTATACCTATGTTTTAAAGTAATTCATCTCAATCATGAAGAAACACAGAGGTTCTGACTCAGCTCACTCCATGATTTATTCTAGGGGTAGTATCAAGTGACATTACTAGTCACAACGTCGAACACCTCGGCTACTGGAGAACTCCTCTATCGAGTACAATGGGCATGTCGTGTCACACAGAGGCACTTCCCACTAAACTTGGTCTGCTGAGGTACTCCTCTTGTTGATTACCATGGGTTTGTCGCATCACCATGGCGCTTTCCACTGTGGGTATTCCAAATCACCAAGGTGCTCCCCCACATGGCTTGCTGAGGTATTCCTCCTGTCGAGTACCGTGGGCCTACCGCGTCACCATGGCGCTCCCCACCGTGGGTCTGCCGTGTCACCAAGGTGCTCCCCACTGGGCCTGTGAAGTCACTCCGAGTCGAAATGATCAGCAGTCGTCAAGTCTCATCTAGACACTAGGTCTCTGCACTATGATCGATCATCTTCAAAGGATGCACTCCATAAGCTACTATATGATACTCCAACTCCCACTAAATCCCACGAAAAAGTATCTCAATGTTTTTCTATTTCATAGGGGTCTCAACGTAAGAGACGACACGTCAATCAGACGCCCGGTTTGTGAGTTATTAGCCTTTTTTCACTGTGGGCCCGGTTGGATTCATGATCGATCCAACCTGAACATACCCTATCTCCATCCAAATCTTAGTGGGGTATCCCTAAAAGGGATCTTCTCTCTTCAAGGTTCCCAACGCCGCTGACGGTTCGTCAAACGGATATCTGGTGCTAAAGTTATGGCCAAAAGAAGGTAAATGGGTCGAAGTGGGCCTAGGTCTAGTCCGACCCGACCTGGGACAACATGGTTCAGGTCGACCCGGCCCCCAAGGGCAGTGAGGGTGCCACTAGGGAAGCTCGGCCGAGGGGTACCACAAGGGTGCGGGGCGGCTCGGCTGAGGCAGGTGCAAGATCGTGGGGCGGTTGTCCAATCACGAGGAGGCGGTCTGGTCGTGAGGCGGCGGTTGGGCCGTAGGGGAGGCGGTCGGGCCATGGGTCGGCGGTCCAGCCTCTGGGTGGTGGTTCAGCCAAGCGGCGACAGTCCATCTGTGCGGCGGTGGTACGACTGAAGGTCAGAAGTCCGGTCGCGGGGCGGTGGTCCCGCCGCATGGAGGCGATCCGGCTATGGGGAGGCGGTCCAGCCATAGAGAGTCGGTCCAGAAGCAGGGAGGCTGTCCAGCTATGGGAAGGTGAAGAGCCGTGGACGGTGGTGACATTCGCGGTTAGCGTCAGGGCCTACAGACGGCGGTGCGGGCCGGAGCTTTTGTGCCCGCCGCGGGCGGCGGTTGGGGCCGTGAATGGTGGTGGAGGCCGCAGACGGCACGGAGCCTGCGGGGTGGCGGCAGTTTCCGCGGGGCGGCACCATTGCGCCATCGCCTACGTCACAACCGGTGGTGGTGTCGGCCACCATTCTCATTCCCGTTCAGGGATGGTTGTCGTCCTCCTCCATCACGAAGAACACCACATGATTTTTGGAAGGGTCGGTCCATGTTTGTTTGTCCTGTACCATCTGCATTAGAGTGGTAGCATACAACTCATCAAAAACATGAACATGGATGTCAAATCTTATCCTCCTACAATGATTGTTCCCAACCCGCAAAATAAATAGAAGGGGGGTACATGAGAAGTCATAAAAAATAGAAATAAATCCCTTCCTTGGGTTGTTCATTGATGTTGGCGTGAGAAGGAAGTATGGACGTCAATTCGTCATAGATGAATATGTCCCACATCATAGGAAGTCAAAGATATCGACGTTCATTGTGCCCGCCACACGCCTCTGATCCTAGGCTCGTTCATTGGTTCTTCATAGTCGAAGGCATTCTTCATCAGCGAGATCATTCTTTGTGGAAGAATGCATTCCTCATTGCAGAACTTTCCCCCATGATCTCCTTCCTCCCAATTCCGCAAAAAATTCCAAGTAGCCAAAATTGTGATATGTTTTCCCCAATTTAATTATTGGCACAATTTCAAATTATGTTAATTAATCACATAGGTTGAAAAAATTAAGTGGGCAAGGGATGGATCAATTTATTGTGGTGTGTCGGTATAATTAATGTGGAGGATGATCAATAGGTTCCTCCACATTAATGAGGGAGTTGAGAGGGTTCTTCCTCATTAAGAGGGATTTTCAAGAGGTTTAGGCCTCGGGTGGTGCCCACCACCATATCCTCTCATGGGAGGTAAGTCTTGGGTGGTCCCCACCACCATAACCTCTCATGCGAGGATAGGGTTTGGTGGTCCCCACTTCACAACATCGACAAGTGGGTAGTTACAACAAATTAAATAAATTGTGTGATTATTTTATTTTATTTTTTCCTTGAAAAACCCAAAAATTAACTTTAACCCTTTGAATAAATGTGGTCGAGGTGAAGGTCCACTTAAGAAAATATCGGCGTTGCGAGTTCAACAGTGTCTTAAGATTTCAATTCCGAGCACGAGTTCAAAAGTTACGAAAACCCACTCGCATGTTTACTGAACGTACCTGATTAAAAGTTAATAAATTCATTCTGGGAACTCCGGGCCTCAGAATCACACGCTGTCAATTTTCACATACACGTAAAATTCCCATGTATTAAAAACATTTCATGGAAATTCAGGGTATTTACATTCTCCCCACATTATGGGCTTTATATCCCCATAAGCCACAACTCAAACTATGGGAACAGGTGGGAGTACTGAGCACGCATCTGAGCATCCCCCTCCCATGAGCAGTTTTGATGGATCCCATGCTGCCAGTGAACGCACGCTAGAGGTATCGACCATCCATAGAGGACCTGCTCCGGTTGGTCCTCAATCTCTACTGGAACCTCCTTACAATTTTTCTATAATCGATATCTATCTTTCCTTGGTTGATGATGTGAGAAGGGTCATGAACGTATCTTTTCAACTGGGATACGTGGAAGACGTCGTGCACCTGGTGCAACTGAGGTGGAAGAGCTAAGTGGTAAGACACCTCGCCAACTCTGATGATGACCTAAAAAAGGTCCGATGAATCTCAGAGATAACTTGCCGCCTCTACGAAATCTCTATAAACCTCATCTTTGTGAGACTCGTAAAAAGACATGGTCGCCATCCCCGAAAATTAGAGGTCTCCGTCTCCTGTCAGTATACGAATTTTTCCTACTATGTGTAGTCTTCATCTACTACTGGATGATCTGCACATTCTCTGTGGTATCATGTTTCATCTCTGGTCCCACTAGTGTTGACTCCCCTTGATTAGTCCAGCACAAGGGTGATCTATAAGGACACCTGTAAAATGCCTCGAAAGGTTCCATCCCAATGGTGGAGTGATAGCTGTTGTTGTATGAAAACTCTGCCAAAGGTAAGTGACCCTCCCAAATACGGCTGAAGTTGAGGACGCATGCACCTAGAATGTCCTCAAAGGTCTAAATAGTCCGCTCAGTCTAAAAATTCATCTAAGGATGGAAGGCAATGCTCAAATAAAGCTATGTCCCGAATGCCTCCTTCAACCCCTTCCATATCCGGTAAGTAAAATGTTCCTCATGATCGGAGACAATTATCATGGGTACTCCTTGTCGCCGGACAATCTCCTTCACATAGAGTCATCCCAAGCTCTCTACTAAAACCTAATCTCTAATCATTAGGAAGTGGACTGACTTGGTGAGTCGGCGACGATTTTACAAATAGAATCATGTCCCCTGGATGTACATGGAAGTCCTATCAGGAAGTCCAAATATATACCATCCCACTTCCACTCTAGGACCTCTAAAGGCTAAACCAAGTCTGCTGGTACCTGATGCTCCCCCTTCACATGCTGACAAGTGAGGCACTAAGAGAAAAACTCTACAACTGCTTTCTTCATTCCTGGCCACCAGTACTATCTTCAGAGATCCGGCTACATCTTCGCTACTCCATGATGTACCTCAAGAGGGGATGCATGGAACTCCCTCAACACATCCTCCTGAAGTGACACTGGTACCATGGTACATCCCCTGAAGAGGATGACGTGCTCCCCACCTTCATAAAATTCATTAGGTGTCGGTCCTATGGATATCTAGGCATCTCATGTCTCGCAGTCAGCATTCCCACACTACGCCTCCCTGACTCGCTGAATAAGTGGGATGTAACTGTAAGAGATTGGAGAAAAGATGCTCCATCCCGATCCACAAAGGATATTGGTAAAGCGTCCAACTTCTCCTTCACCTCACCTAGTAGAAATATAGCATACCTCTTTCTTAGGTAATTTTCACATCTTTTTCCTTCTCAGGAGTATAGACTATCTCGAAGTCATAGTCATGGAGGAACTCAAGTCAACTTAACTGCCTCATGATCATTTCCTTCAAAGAGAATATATACCTGAGACTATTGTTATCATAGTATGCTGGAAAACGCTCACCCATCAGAAAGATCCGCCACATTTTCAAGGAGAAGACCACTACTGCTAACTCCATGTCATGGGTAGCGTAGTTATTCCCAGGTTGTCTCATCTGTAGAGAACCATATGCGATCACCAGTCTCTCCTACATCAGGACACATCTAATCCCGGTCCCTGATGCATCGCAGTAAACTACATACCCTAGGCCCTCCTATGGAAGCCTGAAGATGGGGGAACTACTAAGCCAATTATTCGGCTCCAGAAAACACTAATGGAATCTATTTGACCACACGAAGGGTTTCCCCTACTTTGTCAAGGCTGAAAGTGGTGCTGCAACTCAAGAAAAATATGGCACAAATCTCTGGTAGTATCTATCTAAACCTTGAAAACTTCGTAACTCCGTCACACTTCTGGGTGGCTCCCAAGCATGTACCACCTCAATATTTTCTGAATCCACTGCATCTCCAGCGTCTGATATGAAATGTCCCATAAAGTGAACCACTCAAATCAAAAAATGGAACTTCGAAAGCATACAATATAGCTAGTTCTCTCGAAGTGTGTCCATTACTACCTACAAATGATAGGAATAATCCTACTCAATAGTTTAGTAGATCATAATGTCATCGATAAAGTCTACGAAAATGCGGTCACTATATGGCTGAATGATCCTGTTCATGAGACCCATGAACACTGATGGAGTGTTGGTCACACTGATTTCCAAAACCAGGAACTTGTAATGGCTATACCGACATCTAAAATACGTCTTTTTCAATTCATCATATCGCACTCTGAGCTTGTGATTTTTTTATGTGAGGTATATCTTTGAGAACCATTTTTATCCTTTCAGATGATTAAAGAGATCATCAATCCTCAGGAGTGGGTACTTGTTCTTCAAGGTCACCTGGTTCCGGCGCTGACAACCAACATAGAGCCTCAAGCTCCCATCCGCCTTCTTGGTGAACAAAATCTGGGCTACCCATGGTGAAACACTAGGCTGGAAGAATCCCTCCACCTATAAGTCGTTCAGTTATACCTGCAAATTACGATGCTCCGTAGGATCCATCTAATATGCTGGTGTAGATATCGGTGTCATCCCAGGGTACACGTCAATGTAAAAGTACACCTCTTTGTGAGGAGGTAGACCCGGAACATCATCAGGGAAGATATGCATGTACAGGTCCTCCAGTACAGGATAGCTCAGACTCTCCGGATCAACAAATCTGAGGGTAAGGCTAGCCAACTTATGCGTGATCAGCTGCACTCTCTTCCGGGTAAGTCCATCATGTGCTGTAAAGGCTCCCTTCACATCGGTGAAGATAAACCTAGTCCCATCTATGTGGACACACTGCACCTTGAACCTAATACAGTCTATCTGTCCATGGACTGTAGATAACCAGTGCATACCCAACATGGCGTCGTAAGTTCTCAACGCTGCTACTTAGAGATCCTATCCTAAGCTACCGCCTTCTAGAGTAAGATCACACTACTAGCACTAGTTCATAATCATTGATTCTGCTCCCGTAAGAGTCTTTGGCATAAGGATTAAGCCAACAACTCTGTCAAAGTCTCCGAGCTCCGAATGAGGGCAGTGGTAATGAAAGAATGACTGGCACCTGTGCCTATAAGTTCTTAAGCTAAGCTGGAATAGACACAGATCATACCTCGTATCATCTCTGGAGCACTATGATCATAGGCCTCAGCTTCATGGAGCTGAGCTCTCCCCTATCCACCCGCTCCCTTTGGTTGAGGTGGACATCCAGGTGTTGGTGGCGGTAACATCTCGAATCATCACCCACTGACTATTTCTCGGCCAGCTCCTCTTCCACGTCCACCTGCTTCCTACAGACCTCCTCAGTCAAATCACTATCACTTCCAAGGCGGTCCTTTGATGGTCTACTGATCATCAGTATGGCTAGTCGGACAGTCACGTGCAATGTGACCCCACCCACCGCATGTGAAACACTACCCAATCCTTCCATGACTGGATCGACCTTGGGTACCCCGCACAACTGATCCAATATCAGGAAGTCGTCCACTTGTATGTCTATTCCTCTCGGACCTCTATAGAATATGTCTTCCGCTCGTTGCAGAAGAATCCACCATGTGATGACTGGTTGTTTGTTTCACTATTGGGGACTGGTCTGCAAGGAAACTCTCCACTATGAGGGCTCTATCTAACACCCCATCCTATGTCGGGTTGCTGAGTGAGATCATCGAAGCCATAATCTCCCTCATGAGCCCCTGATTGATGGTCCAGGCACCGAGGAATGGGTCCCACACTATATCGGTGGAGTAAATTGAGAGTTCTTTGAACCTCGCAGAATACTGAGCCACAATCCTACTGCAGATGAAGCAGCTCTTGTATAAACACTACAAGAAGAGTTGCTGGGAAAAACATTACCGGAAACAGGCTCTTGAAGTCTTCACAGAGAAGTGTTACCTCGTCATGAACCTATAGCATAATGATCCACCTTCTACCTGCTGCTGCCCGTAGAGGCTGGTGGCAAGAATCACCATGAGATTGTCTGGTGTCCCTACGAGTCGGAAGAATATCACCACATCTTCCATCCAATCCTCAGTCGCATGTGAGTCCATATCTCCCCTGAACCTTGGTGGCCTCTAGCCCTGGAACTCGTGAAACGCGCTCAAGCGGTGTGCACCATCTAAAGTTGGGGTTGGTGGAATCGGTGGACCAACGAGGAATGGTATAGCTGGTTCCTCTGCCGTTGCCTCTACTAGAAGTGGTACCTACACCATGGAGTCGTCTCTCTCTGGGCTATCAATGCGTACAACTCTAAGAACTCGAGTTGTATGTCTTCATCGAGGAATCCTAAAAAGAAAAAGGTGATCCACAGTCAAAAAGTTATACATAGTGAGTTGCGTCAAAAGTTCACATTGAAAACTATTGAAAACAAATACACAAGATGTTTTTTCGTGCAATGGTTTAGAAATCTGATGTCAGGGTCTTGGTGTATGGACACATCAACCGCCGCACCAACACTGCACTCCCTAAAATGAAAACCACACTAATTACCATAAATGCTGTTGCTTCATAGAAAATATCAGAGCCCTAGTTCTTTTGTAAAATTGGCTCCTTTGATACCAATTTTTCATGACCGATCCCCCGGGGCTCATGCCGTGACTACCCCATCCCCACCTTCTATAGGCTAGGGGATGATGACAATAACCGAAGGCATATTTCATTAAATTGGGAAGGCATTTCCTTTATAAACTGTAACACACACAACCAAGCACACAACAAGATACGAACTCGAGTAAACTGAATAGTAAATAGAGTGAGTAGAGTAACTAAAAAGGGGCCATAATACAAACCATATGGAATGTACAAGGAAAACTGGAATGTACAGGACAACTTAAAGTACATGTAACTGGAACCGCTATTGTGAACACCCGCCCAGGAACCTACCAAAAGGGTAAGCACAACTCCCGATTGGTCGTCTCTGCGGTACGACTCATCTAGGTCCTCCTCTAATCCACCTACAGTCCTAGTACCCTCATCCTCAGCCAGCGTTGTCCGTAATCTACATCCAACACAACAAGGTTCGGGGCATAACCTGTGCAATTATGAGTATAACGATACTCATTAGGGACACCAAGACCCTCAAGGTCTCACAAAATCCACCAAGGATAAACCAAAAAGTATGAAATCAATAGATAACCCTACTTAGGTATATGCTAATATATATACCTATGTTCTCAAGTAATCCATCTAAATCAAGAAGAAACATAGAGTTTCTGACTCAACTCACACTAGGATTTATTCTATGGGTAGTATCAAGTCTCATTCCCTGTCACAATGTCGAACACCTCAGCTGCTGGAGAACCCCTCCTCGATGGAGTATAGTGGGTCAGTCACATCATAAAGAGGTGCTTTCCACTGACCTTGCACTACTGAGGTACTTCTCCTGTCGAGTACAATGGGTCTGCCGCATCACCAAGGCACTCCCCACCATGGGTCTACTGTGTCACCAAGGCCCTCCCCCTCATGGCCTACTGAGGTACTCCTCCTGTTGAGTACCACCGGTCTACCACTTCATGAAGGCACTCCCCACCGCGGGTCTGCCGAATCATCAAGGCGCTCCCCACTGAGCCTGTCAAGTCACTCCGAGTTGAAACAGTCAACAGTCATCAAGTCTCAGCTAGCCACTAGGTCTCCGTACTATACTCTCTCGTCTCTGGAGGATCCGCTCCACAAGCTACTGGTCGATACTACAACAACTTGAAGTTCCAAAAATAAGTATCTCAATGATTTTCCACGTCATAGGGGTCTCAATGCAAAAGATGGTGCATTAATTGGACGCTCGGTCTGGGAGTAATTAGAATTTTTATCCAGGGGGCCCAGTTGGATTGGTTCTCAATCCAACTAGCCTATACCCCTTATCAATACAAATCTCAGTGGGGTTTCAATCAAAGGGACCCTCTTGCTCCCAGGTTCCCAACGCCGATGACAGTTTGTCAAACGGATGTCCTCTACCAACGTTATGGCAAGAAGAAGGTAAATGGGCCATTATGTGCCTGGGTCCAGTCCGACCTAGTCGGACCGACCAGGCTCGACCTGCTGGGACATGCCCTAAACGTGAGTGTTCCACGAGGGTGGCTCGGCTAAGATGTTCCACAAGGGTGTGGGGAAGATTGGACGAGTGTTGATAAAGACCACGAGATGACAGTCCAGCCGCGTGGTGGTGGTCCAGCCGTAGGGCGGCAGTCCGGTCGTAGGATAGAAGTCGGGCCGCGCGACGGTGGGCCAGCCATGTGGAAATGGTCCAGCCACGAGGCAATAGTCCGGCCACGGGGTAGCGGTCCAGCTGCGGGGGGGGGGGGGGGGGGTGGTCTGGCGGTGGGGCGTTGTTCCGGTAGCAGGGCGGGAGGTCCTGTCGCAGGTCGGCTGTCCGAATTTGAGGCGATTGTTGGTCCGTGGGTCAGCGGTCCGGTTGTGGGTCGGTGATCTAGCCGTGGGGAGGCGATCCGTCCGTGGGTCAGCGGTATGGCCGCGGGTTGGCGGTCTGGACGCGGGGCGGCGGTCCGGCCGAGGGGAGGTGCAGAGCCACGAACAATAGTGGGGGCAGCAGATGGTGGTCGGGGCCGAGGGTGGCGGTGGAGGTTACAGACAGTGCGAAAGCCAGGGGGAGTGGCGGTGGCCGCGGGGCGGCGCCGTTGCGCCGTCACCTCCGTCGCAATCTGCGGTGGTGCTGGCCATTGATCTCATGCCCCTTCATGAATGGTTTCCATCCTTATCCATCACGAATAACTCTAAAAGATTTGTAGAAGGGTCGGTCCATGTTTGTTTGGCCTGTAACCTCCACGTTAGGGTGTTAGCATATGGATCATCAAGAAAATGAACATGAACATCAAATCCTATCCTCCTGTAATGATTGTTCCCAACCCACAAAATTAATAGAAGGGTGGGGGGTTACATGGTAAGTGATAAACAAATAAAAATAAACCCCTAACACGGGTTGTTCGTTGATGTAGGTTCGAGAAGGAAGTATAGACGTTGATTTTTTGTAGAATAATACATCCCATGTCAGAGGAAGTCGAAGATATTAGCGTTCTTCCTTCCCACCAGACACCTCCAATCCCAGGATCATTTTTTGGTTCTTCGTAGTCATAGGCGTTCTACGTCAGAGAGAGTGTTCTTCATGGAAGAACACATTCTTAATTGGAGAGATTTCTACCATGATCTCCTTCCTCCCAATTCCACCAAAAATTCCAAGTATCCAAAATGTGATATGTTTCCTCCAATTTAATTGTTAGAAAAATTTCAAATAGGGTTAATTAATCACATATGTTGACATAATTAATTGGGGGTGGGTTGGAACAATTTAATATGGAGGTTTAGTATAATTAATGTGGAGGAATCTCAAGAGGATCCTCAATATCAATGAGGGATTTGAGAGGTTTCTCCCTAATTACAAGGGATTTTCAAGAAGTTTAAGCCTCGGGCGGTTCCCACCACCACAACCTCTCATGGGAGGATAGGATTGGGTGGTACCCACCCCCATAACCTCTCATGGGAGGTTAGGGTCTAGTGGTCCCCACCTCTCAACTACCTTAAGTGGGTGTTTACAACAAATAAAATAAAATGTGTGATTATTTTATTTTTTTATTTCCACAAAAATCCCAAAAAATCAAAATTCACCCGCAATCAACTACAGTTGAGTTGAAGGTCCCCTTATGCAAATATCGGCGCTGCGAGCTCAACGATGTCCTCAGATTTCAATTCCGAGCATCAGTTCAAAAGCTAAAAAAACCGGCTCGCATGTTTACTCTACGTATCTGATAAAAAGATTAGAAATTTATTCCGGGCACTCCAGCCTCGGAATGACGCGCCGTCAATTTTCACGGACTCCTAAAATTCCTATATATTAAAAAACATTACATGGAAATTCTGGGTATTTATATGAACCATCCAGAAATCCCCTTGAATTTTATGGAAAATATGAAATCTCCATTGGAAAATCCAACAATGGTGAGAGTTTTGATAACCTGTGATGAAGCATAACTTGTCCAAATGATAGAGTAAAAGGAATCTATCAACTTGAAGGTAAGGAAAATTTTTAGGGAATATACTTATACATTGCCTAAATTATTACCGGACCTTCCCCTAGATTGGGAGGTAGAGTTCTCAAAAGAGATAGCATCTTAAACTACTCCTATCATAATATTCCATTATATGATGATCCAAATATTATAGGATTATTTAAAGAATTTGTTGAAAGGGTTTTTGGACAAAGTGTTTGGATTCCCCTCTTCATATCCTTGGTGTATTCCTTTACTCATTGTAAAAAAGGATGGATCCTTTCTTATATGTATCGATTTCAGGAAGCTCAATAAGATCACAATAAAAAACAAGTAACCCCTTCCAATGAAAGAAAAATAGTTTGATATACTATAAGGATCTCAAAACTTCTCATATTTTGATCTTAATTATGGATACTATCAATTTTATTTCATTTAGAAATATATATTAAGGATACATCATTTCTTACAAGGTATGGGGACTATGAGTTATTAATTATTCCCTTTATAAGTATTGATTCGCCTAAAATCATCATGAATTTGATTAATATTTATTGAGACATCTATGAAATTTTTTTGGTAGTTTTTATCAATGGTATTCTCATTTAGTCGAAGATAATGGAGGGATATAACAAAAATATAAGTATTTTTCTATCGATACAACAAACAAATAAAATATATTCTATGTTTAGAAGTTTGAATTTATAAAGCATTGATTCAAATTATTGGGGAACGAGACCCCAAGTGTGAGACTTTCTACATAAACTTCAATGATAAATAAAAATTTTGAAGAGACTAGGACAAATAGAGTTAAAGAAATAAATTGTTTTCTTATCATATCTCGGTATTACCAAAATGTATAATAAATTTACCATGATTTAATATCTTGATAACTAAGTTAACATGAAAATGGTTAAAGTACGTCAAAATAGAATAATGTGAGTAAAGATTTAGGGATCTCAAGAAGAGGCTAATCATTTCTCTTGTACCCAAACTAATAAAATGTGGGGAAGGTTTTGTGACATATAGAGATGATTCAATGAAATTATTTGTTTATTTACTCATGAAAAATGATAAAATGATAGCCTATACCTTATGATAGTTGATGATCCATGAGAATAACTACCAGATCCATGATCTTGAGTTTCTAAGTGCGATATTCACAATGAATATTTAGAAACAAAACCTTTATATTGAAAATTTTGATATATTATCTAATCATAATATTCTGAAGTATATATTCAAATAGAAGGTGCTCAACATGAATCACAGAAGATGGTTAGATCTAACCAAGGACGATTATTTATCTTTTTATTACCCTTTGTGAAAGGAGAACATGGTAGTTGATGCTATTTTCCAAATATAACCTGATACACTATCCATGATGTGGATTTTGAAAGACACTATCTTCATGGATATAAAATTAATGGATCTTGAAATCATAATTGAAGGGGATAAATTATTCTATTTCCAAATTATTTCCTATGCATCTATCTGATAGAAGATCAAGGAGGCATAAAAGGATGACCTGGAGCTTCAAAAGAAGGTGAAATCAGTAATGAAGGGTAATGTACATGAGTTCCACATCAATGATGATGGTGTGATTTAGGTTTAAATAAGGCTTTGTGTGACTTCGTCACCTGGTTTGAAGAAGGTTCCATTGGATAATTCCCATATCTCACATTTCCCTATCCATAATATATTTACCAAAATGTTGTCTAGAATATATCACTGTGTTTGGTATATCATCATGTTTAAGTAGAGTAACATAAGTCCAAATGGATGATGTAATAATTTCCTATACCCACAAGGAAATAGAGAATGTCACTATGGACTTTGTCACTTATATCCCAAATACATCCAATGGAAATACTGTGATATGAGTTATGGTGGATCAACTCCCTAATATTACACAATTTATCACTACTCATGATGATTTATCACTTGAACAAATTTATGAGATATATTTATTACTGTGGTGAGGTGTCATGGGGTTCCAATTTTGGTTTTTCATAATCATGATCCAAGGATCACCTATTAATTCTATAGTAGTATTCAACATGAATTGAGTAATAAATTTCATTTATGTATGGCCAACCACCCCCAAACCGATGGAAAATCTGGGAGGACTATTAAAAAATACAGCGGAATATTAAGGGCCTAATCTATGGAATTTAAAGTGTGGTGTGATTAGAATCACCCATTGGTAGTTTTTTATATGGAAATAGTTTCCACACATGTTTTTAAATAGAATCATATGAATCATTGTATAGTAACCTATTTTGAACTATAATTTATTTGGATGAAGTTCTTGAACGAATGATACATGTATATAAACTTGTGAAGTAGATCTTATAGAAGGTTTAATAAATCCATCAGCATATAAAATATTCTCAGATTTGGAATAGGATTTATATTGAAAATAGTAGAAAGGACTTCGAGTTTAATGTTTGAGATGCTGTTATCCTTAGAATATCACTATAGAAGAGATTCATCTAGTATAGAAACAATGGGAAGCTTTACCCAAGGTACATTATCCCATTTTAGATCATAGATCTCATATGACTAGTGGCATATCAGGATTCACTTCCACAATATACGACTCAGTTTCATGATTTTCTCCATATAATACTATTGAGGAAGAACATACATGATTCTTTACATGTACTAAATCCAAAGGAGGTACAATTGGAGAATGAAGTTTCATATGTAGAATAACTGGTGAAGTTCACGGATGGTAGATACAATGTTCATTGCTATAATGAAACCCACCATGCCAAAGTGTTGTGGAAGAATCATAAGTATGAATAGGAGACATGAGAACCAGTGTAAATAATGGAACAGAAGTACCCTCAACTATTCTCAACTAAGAACGTGATTTATAATTTTACAGCAGAAATTTATAAAGGGGGGATGAATGTAACAAAAAATCATTTGTAAATGATATTTGTATCTTGAAATAATGGTATTCCATAATATACTATATCATATTATACACATAAAAATTAGACAAAAAATTATTTTATTACTAAATTCTGTAAAATTACTCAGAAATAAAACCAATTATAATGGAAAAAATTGCAATTTTACCAAAAAAAGTACAATAGATAATTGAAAATTTAAAAATATGGAATTCCCAATCTACTAAAATCATTTCCCTAACTACTAACACTATTGAATATAAACAAAAGGAATGTAAAATAATATACATTATAAAAACAAAAAATTTAGAACCTTGATTGGAATTTAGTAAAATAATTAATAAAGGAATGCATAATTATTTATTTGTGGAAATGGGACCGTTGAAATAGTAATGTGACCATTGTAATAGTAACTTAGCCATTTAGAATAGTAAAATACCCATTCAAGAAAGTAACCTGACAGTTGGAAGAATAATTTTAACTCAAAATAATAAATATTGATATAAATAATATTTATCATGTATAATTTAAATAAATATAAATAATATAATTCAAATAAAATATCATGATTAAAATGCCAATGAAAAGATAAGAACATTTTTTATAAATTGTATTTTAAAATATTACATAAAAGTCATAATATTTATATTTTAATTTCAAATTACCTATTTATAAATTTTTTTTGATTAAATGAATATAATTTGTGAAATCATCATGTAAAATTTGTCCAAGGGTGATATTTTGGTATTTTTATGAAATTAATCAATTTTTTGGAAAATTGTTAAAATGATGTTTTTCAAATAACCGATATATATTTGATTGGATAATTCATAATTTAATAATTATATTATCATTTCTAGAACTTGAGTTTTTTAAGAATATATTTAATTCAATAAATTGTCATTAAAATAAAATAAACATATATTCCAAACATAAAAATTGTTTTCTAAAACCTAAAGTCAAAAGTGATTCCTTACAATAATTTTTTTTATTTCAACATTCTATTATAATAAACTACTGTTTAGGCCTTATAGGTCAAATACCCTGAGAGGGTGTGAGTCAGGTATGAAATATCAAAATAACTACCCCTTTGGATCTAGTTTTTCTCAATAAAAAAACACCCTTCCTGCTTTCTCTCTTTGAAATTAATAAATAGAAATTAAATCATGCACATGACATGATAATTTTACAAAGTTCTCGCTTAATAGGCTACGTCCAAAGATCATATAACAGAGTTGTATTGATGTTCCAAATCCAATAATGATCACTACCAATTACAAGGCTCAGGCTAGATCACATCTATTCCCATACACACTACCTTTACAATGTTTTGGGTCAACCAATTGCTTCCCCAATGGTCACTCCCTAAATCTCTTTATCTAGATCTCTATTGGTGGAAAGGATCACAAACATACTATTACATTTATCACTAATTTTGGAATGAATACACTCATAGTTTGAAGAATTTAATGTCTCTTAATTTTCAGGAAATCACACATACTCATGTATAGATATATGCACTTTTGAAGTTTCAGTTTTATTCAATTAATGACATGTGTACTGTGTAACATAAAACATCCCCACAACACTTGGGTTACTTGTGTGCTTCATTAGTGTTATGCATGAAAAATATTCCTTTTTCTTGGAAAAAAACATGTGTGCATATTTCTACTTGCATGAAACTCATTACTGGTGTAAAACTCAATTTTGACTCATAAATCCCTTCTTACGTGTAACACCCTTCTTCCACACAACTCTTAGGTGCCACTCACTATATGTGTGTCACTCACTTCATTCCCATAACTTAATACATTCACGATTTATCATTCAAATTATCTAGATGTAATGATCTTACCAAAATTAAGGGGTATCCACCTATTTTTAGGCATTCTTTCGACCCTATGTGCAACTCGTGCTACATTCCCATAGCACACAAGTCTCATTTGTGCAAGTCTCATTTTCTCAACCACACATTTCACACAAAACATAACTTAGAAAAAATTAATTCCATTAACATTTTTTGAGAAAATGAACTTGATAAAGAGACTGTAAGAACCATTCCAATCCTCATCAACACTTGGGGACAAAATTCTATTCCAAAAACATTTTTATCCATTCTCCAATTTTTGTACCCAAAAATGTGGCAACCACTGGGAACTGCTGCCACTATGTATATGATCATTTTTACCAGCTCTAGGATGTCCATTCCTTTTTCATGGTTCATTCTAAAAATAAATTTTCAACAATACCTCTTGATCCCCACAACTAATCATGGAAATCCACTTTCTAAACCAACACAATCAACCCAAAAATGATTCATTGTTACATAAAGTGATTTTTTACCAACACCAATGAATTAACAGTATAAAAACATTTTTCATATTAAAAAATATTATATTATATTTATATATGATTTATAATATAAATAATTCAATATAATAAGTTTTAACTTTGATTTTTTACTTAATTTAATATATTACTCCAAAAATACCACTCTCCTCATGTATACATAACCCAACTATCTCCCCTGTAAAACTCACTCACCCCCAATATTTCAAGTCCTATCCTCCACAAAAATACATCTAAACAATCCCTTTTTTATCACTATGTATGTTATAGAGTAATCCAACTCCAAAAATAAATCTATTTTATGTTTTGTACAAGAGAAGCTAAAATAATGATTGGCTATGTTTCTATCAACTATTTTATTTTTTTATTTATTCTACTTACTACCATAAATTGTTTCACCACACCATTCAGAACCAAATCATATAAGACTAATTGGGTATTTAATTAACATTATATTAATGAATTTAAAATACTATAAGTATCCTATTTACTATATATTTATTATCAAAATTCTCTTTCCCTATATCCTAATAATGTGTCATCAAAGGTCTCTTAACCACCAAACCATACATTACCATGTCAAAAATTATAGCCAAAATAATTAATGGATATTATGAATTATATATAATATAATTATATAGGTAATTATATTTATGATATTATTTTGTAATTATTTATACTAATTTATAAATTACATTTAATAAAACAGAAAAATTGAGGTAAAATTGTTTATTTTTAAGTAACAAATGATTTAATAATTATTACCCAAAAACCAAGGAAATTAATAAAATTTATAAAATTTATAAAATTTATAAATAGTGGAATATATTAAAATAATTCACTTCGGTAACAGTGTTTCAATAAATCTATGTTTATTATTAATGGGGTGAAAAGGGATTAAATAAAATTGGAATTAATGTAAGGGTATTGTCGATCCGAACACCATTTATTTGGGAATGATCACTTTCATATAAATCTCAATAATGGTATTATAATTTTTTTATTATATATAATATCATTATTATTATATTTTATTTCATTGGGATACATGTTTCAACTGTTATTTTTAATCTAAATCAATGTTTTTCCAAGAAAAACATTTCATTCCAAAAATAATCATTGAATCCTGATGTGTTATTTCTTGACCAAATAAAAATGATCTATTATAGCAATGTATGGGAAAAAGAATTCTTTTTTGAACCCCAATGTAAATTCTTAAATGTATTCTTTCTGAAATCATTAGAAACCCCAATCATTTCCCAATGTTATTTCATGACTATGATTGTTATACATTCTATGTGGCACACATAATTAAGTAAATAATATGATTTGATATATGGAATCTGAATTATATATCCATCCAATTCATTGGTTAAGGTGATGTACCTCACATGAAAATGTGTAATATGCATGTACATTATTATAGCTTTGTTCAAAATGATGATGTTATGATTATGCACATATGATATTGGTAAAAATAATGATATCTTGAAACACAACTATTTGTGGTATTTGAAAACTATGACATTATGTTTCATTTTTATTAATTTCCACATTCCAAGTGTTAATCACATGTTTCCCTCATTATGTTGATTCAGATCCTATGATTATGATAGTATGATGATGACTAATATCACCCAATCTATATTGATTCATGTGACTTATTCATCCTCTTATTGGGATTTTACCTCACCCCTATCTTTGACATATATCCTCTGGTCATTACCAGTACTAATGAGAATAAGAAATTTTAGAAACATAATGAAGAAGGATATAAATAATTTTTTATGTTTTATTACGTACATTTTATTTATGAGCCGAGTTTTTTCAATACACTAAACCCTTTGATCATGGTTTGTAACTATATTGTGTTATTTATCAAGAAAATCATATAATATGATTGTAAGAAAATGTAGGGTCTCTATATTTTGTATCATAACTATTATTTAATTAATTTTTTAATTTGGATTAGAAAAATAATAGAAAAAACATACTATAAGAATAAGTATATGTAAAAATTCTAGAAACACTAATTAAAAAGAATGATAAATAGAGGGATCCCATAAGATATTCCTTTAGAGTAAATTATATAATATAATTATTTTTTTACTCATGCGTTTTTTACTTATGTTGTGTTCAATACTTTCCTATTTTAGAAAATACTGGGAACTATGAGAAACTATGGAAAAAACCCATGTTAGGGACAATATAATGATTACACTAATGACATCCCCCACGCCATCAATGGTGTAGTTTTAAAAATCATGGAAATTATTACCTATTTCTATTAGGACATGAATAGTACCATCAAAAATGATGAATTTACACCTTCACCCAAGGGTGATCATGTATCTATTGAGTCTATAATGCATCAATGTCCACAAACATTTAGTTGATTTTCTAGTCCAATTTCAATAGAACTATGGGTTAACTCAATATATAAGATCGTTTCTAGGATTTACTATTATTAGATGGAGACGATTAAACTTTCCATTTATCATATAGATATAGAAGTTGATCAATGGTAGGACCTAATAAATGTGACATTCCTGTCCCAGTTGTCACTTAAACTGTTCCCCAACCCTGATTGTCTAAATAACTCCTGGTGAATCTCCTCATAATCAATGGACTAGCGACTAGTATTGTGGGTGTAAAGGTAGAAAAATTTGGAGATATACCCCCATGTCATAGTATATATCAAAATGAAAAAATAACCAATAGCGTAAGAATGAGAAATCAAAAACATAAAATAAATAGGTAAAGTTTAAGACTGAATAATTGAATATTATATCAAGGCCTCATAGGTAGTGTATGATACAGACATTGAAGCACGTAATGGGAGCTAAAAAGGAAAACAGGAACAAGAAACATATATTCTATTACAAAAGTTAAAAAGAGGATTAAATCCAAAATCTTCTTTATATATTCTTAAGCCAAAGCTTGGTCCTCTACTCCTAATATCCATCAAAATAATAAGAATAAATTTCCAAAAGAGTGGTGCTTCCCTCTGTCCATACCTTTAGGAAAAAAAATTTCTCGAGTGCCAGAAGGAACCCTAAGTAGTTTATGAGATAAACAACTCAGTAGACCACCACCAAAGGTGTCAACAAGTATTCTGAGTAGCCACATGTATGTTAATAGTTTTTAATTAAAAAATGGGCGTAAACTAAAAAAGAATAAATAAATAACATCTCCCCCAGGCTTCTAAAGGATAAATGACATCTCTACATTCTTTAGCTCAATGATGGTAAGTCATAACAAGTAAGCATATCTATATAGGTGTATATATGTACATAATATAATTGTCAATGGGTATGAATTTTCTCCCATCTATACTTATATACCATAGTTGGGGTGGGGTTAAAATCCCTCCCACACATACATGTGTAATAAGCTGGCATGGGGTAAGATATCCTCCCATCCATATGTATATAATAAACTAGCATGGGGGTATATATTCTTCCCATACATAAATGTATAATAAGTGGTAATGGGGTAAGAATTTTTACCATCCAAACATGTATAATAACCTGGTATTGGGTAAGAATTCCTCCCATCCATAAATGTATATATGATTTCAGCCGATGTAAGCTAAGCATGAATCCCACCAATAAAAATACAGTAGGATTTCATGGGATATTAAAGCATCCCAGCCATATATATATCATAATATCATAAGAATAGTAAATGAATATCCATTCACATATTATAATATAAGGAAAACCATCGAATATCATTTCTCAAATTAAGCAATAACCCATTTTATGTAAAGCCTTTATAACAAATCGTATCAAGGGAAAGTCCTTGTCATCATATAGAACCAATCAATTTAAATGATTTTATTTTAATGGTTTAGGACATCATATCCTATTCTACCTAAAAATCCAAACATCTAATTTTTCAAACAGGGAAAAATGATTTGAAATACGGTATGAAGGACAAAGTGACAAAGTCAAATACTCACATGCCCACTTAGACAATTCCAATTCCATAGGGTCTAATCACCATTGAGGAACCTTGGTATACATCATATACATATGGTAAAATGGGTAATTCAATTTAAAACCAAATTGGGAGATATACACAAGATTTGGTCTTTTAGGAAATTTTCTTAAAATGGAAAATTCAGTTGGCACACCCCTTTGAGGTCCATAAAGATATTGGTTAATATAAAAAATTCTAAAAATGATTCAACTAACCTATTTCATGACACTAGAGTCAATTAGACATGAATTAATCAACATAATATGGGATCTTTCCCAAGGCTTGCCCACGACATGATGAAATAAACACGAATTGACCCAAAGAAAAATGGAAAACTATGTGACCACCTACCATAAGACCATAGAATGAGACTCATTTGATATCAACATCATATTTAAAGAAGGGTAGAGTAGATAGGATTTTCTATCCAATTCGAAAAAAATAAGGCATATGATCCTAAAACCAAATAATGCAATATAAGGAAATAAGAACAGAGATAGGAGTATAGAAACTAGGGATCCTTACAATAGGGGATCTGACACCACTAATGGACTGAATATCACACACTTGATTGAGTAGTTATCAAGGATCCAAGATTTTTCGAGGGTTTGAGGTAAAAGATGAGGAAGGAGGAGGTTCAATATAATTGAGGAGAGAAAAAGTGAAAAAAATTAATGTTAAATAAAGATGGTAAATGGTAATTTTTTCCAAAAAACACACTACGCCTAGTTTATGTACATGGTTAACAAAATTATGTGAAAACCATGCGGGAAGTATCTCAATCCTTTTAGTAGTATGCCACAATGTCATGCACCTTGTCCGCACGGTTTCAGACAAGCTATGTGGACATGGAGGCTCCACTATCTGCAACCATATAGTTTACCTAAACCATGAATATTGGTTTAAACTGTAATGCCCCAACCCTAGTTACCCAGAGTCAGTTCATTATTCAAATACATTTCCATGAGTACATAGAAACAAGTCCCTAAGGACCGATCAGTTTAGTATTCTTTGAAAAAATATTACATACATGAACGTTACATTACACATTCAAACATAAAACAGAAAATATATAATCCATTGTGAATTCCATTATTACCCTAGATTAACCCTTCATATCAAACCTAATACACTTATTGGATTGATGGGGATAATCATAGAAAGGGGTGATCTCAAATCCACAGTAAGGATACCAATATAGCGTAAATTTTCATAAATAAGCATAAACATTTATGGAAATGTATAAGACTAAAAAAATCCTTTTAAACGTAAATTTCAGCATAATATGGAAAATATAAAACAAATAATTCTATTTACTTGTTGACATGGATATTATACTAGTAAAATAATCACATGTAATATCAATAACTAATTTCATAATAATGGAATGTGTAATGTTGGAAATCATAACCACCTATTCAAGGCCTCATGCCCAAATAGCAAATCAAAATTTTTCAAGGCCTTTGGCCAATACACTTGTTTGTCTCATGAGACTTACCGATGCCTTGAGGAGCTATAACAGGATCCACCCGTCACTAAGTCCAATTCATTTCTCATATTAAATGGTTGAAACATATCATAAACAGTTGTATTAAAATTTTCTTACGAAATGTTAATACTTGAACCATAAACCATAAATGGTATAAACATAGCACATCCTAAGCCAAACATATCAAAAAGGCATCATTACAATATGGAATATTTTATTATAATAAATCAACCTCAATTAATAATAATATTTAATAAAGGATGTTGACATAGCTGAATATGATCAGTAAAAATCTTTGAGAGAAATATCCTTTATTAAAGAAATCATTTAAAATTCTCACAATTTATAAAGGAAGACATTAAAAAGGCATTTTGAAATAAATGTGTCCCATAAGATTTTCAAATTTTTGAATGTAAATTACATTTTAAAACAATGACGTCCAATAAATAAATAATTAAAATCATTTATAAAACATGCACATTAATTAAAAAGATTTCTAAAAATAAATCATCAAGTTATTTAAAATTATGATCCTGATAAAGAGTCCCATACACAAAAAATAGAATATTCATTTTGAAAACATTTTTATGAAACATGGACATGTATGATAAAAATTTCCCATTAAATACACACACATAAACAATCTTGAATAATAATGAAATTGAGGAAAAACCCTTACCTTGTACTTTTCCTTGGTTGAGGGTACATTAACCTCCATTATAAGAGTTAAATCATCATTATTAAATTATACAATAACCACATACATAAATATGATATCATATATGATCTTATAATATTGGTTTGTTAATAATATTTTTGTAGTCTCATTGTTTCGGGTGATAACTGATTCGTTTTACTTTATATGTTTTTTATGTAAGTCAAGTTTGTTATAGATAAGATTTATTTTATTAATATCTAGAATTATATAATTTTCATAAATATTATTTTTAATAATCAATGGAAAATTATTATTGAATGGTTACGATGCGGAATGAATACCATCGCATTCCTGGGGACGACAATACCTATGTACGCATGAACACCGCTTCCATTTCATTTTTTTAAAAGGAAGGAAGACCAAATGATACACAAGTATATAATTATTCCATTATAGTTAAATAATTTATATATGTTACATATGTTCATTAACCCCATCCTTCATACGTTCCATGTATGGTATGAACAAGTCATATCACTTTGAGGGGGCGGCTGTCAGCACTTCCTCAAATGAAATTATCGTATATATACAACATGAAAAGAATAAAGGTATTATATAAAAGAGAATTATTGAATATTATAGATAAAATAAATTTCATAAATATTATATATAATTACAGTGCCATCATAATTTCCACCATAAGAGGTGGTAGTAGAAGATTGAACAATCATCATTTCATGAGATCGTAGTTCACCGTCCATAGAAACATTATGTTTTATAGCCTTGAGACGATGTTGTGTAAAAGTGTAGTTCAAATACATCTTAGAACTACAACCTAATATATTGAGGATACTTTTTTATAAAATAATGTAATAAAAATAGTTTATTGGTTGGGAAAAGTAAAATAAAAGTAAAGAACATAAGAGGAGATGTTACCGTTAAATCGGGTAACTCCCTTTGGTATGAAACAATAAACTTTCTTGAAGTGCCTTATGCCTAAGGTAAGGCTTATAAGAGGAATATAGGAATGTAGGGAGCTTAATTGGGTAGATTTTAGAGGATTCAAGGGGATTTAGAGTTTTGAGAAATGGGTTAGAGGTGAGGGATTTTTATAAGGGGGAGGAGGGTCTCTTTAGGAATGTTTAAAATATTTTTTTGTTATATAATTATTTTCAGTTTATAGTGGTCCAAAACTCATTAATGTTAAAACTAATATGATTCATGTTAAAAATTAAATCATCCAATATGAACTATAGAGGGTTTGAATATTCTTTTTAATTTTTATAATCTTATTTGTTAAAGCATTCATTAATTTGGTAAACACTGCATCATTATTCTGTTATAAATAATTTTATTTATTTTATGTATAAATATAATATATAATACCACAATGTAGTAAATATTTTCTCTTTCAAATGAATATTTATTGTCAAAAATATATCTTATTTTACCCTTGTAAAAATTGTTTTACTAAAATTAATATGTCTATGTCATTTTAGACTTTACATTAAATTAAATAATATAAAGTGTCATTATCACTATCAAGTGGCTCCATGGGGTCCCAAAATCGACCGAAGGATGCCAATGGAAATAAATGTATCAAACAATAGAAATAAGACACATGTTAGGGTAATTGAATATTATAATAATAATATTTTTTTACCCTTATTTACTAGATTTAACCTTTTACCGTGGTAAATAAAATATTTACTGATGTAAATATTCATAATGAAAAATAATATATTTTATATTTTTACATAATTTTTACTTCATGATTCCAAATATGGAATCCATTTTTTTAAATTCTAAACATAGAATTGGCAGAAAATAATTTAAAATTATTTCCCTATGCCAAATAAAAAAATGCAAGTTTTTAGGAAATAAAAACTATTAAAAGATTTACACTTATTTATGTCTAGTTTAAATTTGAAATTACATCCAATGACCAAAATTATATTAAAATTTTAAAATATAATCTAATTATACATTAAAACAACTCAAATGTATAATTTAAAACTGTAAATTAATTCGATTTAAAAAGTTGTTTTCATGTAAAATTTAGTATTTTTCACTATTTATCAAAATATAAAAGTTATCAGAAAAGTATCAAAAATTTATCCAAATTAAATTTTTATGTCCCTTTTCGAAATAATAATTTTATTTCATTAAATATATTATATAAAAATGTCAAATATTGGTATTTAAAAAAATTCCATTAGAAGGCGGTAAAATTTCATTTTTTGAAAAATACTTATTTTATCAGAAAAAATAACTTTGTTCGCATATTATCTCTAAGAAACACATAATATGGATTCTAAAAATATATATATTATATAAAATTCAAAATTTTATTAATACATTTCTTAACCACTATTAGTAAAGTTGGATTTGAATGTTGTGGTGAACTCGAACTCGGTGTTGCGTGTAGCGCATGTTATTGAATTACTTTGAAGAGATAACGTACTATGAAATCTTGGGGTGTTACCTTATCCCCTACATAAGTAAATTATGTCCATACAATTTGAAGATTTTATTGGAAAATAAAATGTTAAAAATAGAAAAATACATTTTTGGAAAACCCACATCAGAATTTGGGTTAATGAAATTTAGTCTTAATAAGAGGGAAATATAAATGAAAAATTCACCACCAAATTATGATCTCAATTCGAAGAACAATGGTTGAAATTAGAGACACATAATTTGAGGAATCCCATAAATATTTATAGGGAGTGATTGAGGTCATCAATCACAAAGTAGTGTAAAATATAGGGCCTCAATGCCATCAATCTTTGATGATTTAAAATATCATCCGTTCAATAAAACAAAGGTATTAGGATAAGACATTTTTGGTTTTACGATTTCTTAACTAAGTTATAAGAATTAATTTATTTATTGAATAAGATTAAAAAATATATACTTGAAAAATATAGTTTCATCCTTAAACTAATTCCTATGACAAACTCATCTTTCACTTCATAAGATAATATAATTCCAAAATATTATATTTATCCTAATAATATAGTGGTCCAAAAATAATGAATTTATAATTCATTTGTCAGAATATTTTTAAAAAACTAAATTATACAAACTAGGACATCATGTAGGTCAGCGGTAGGGGATTTACCCTTGTCTCTCTTCAGTTGCGGGTTCAAGTCTCACTGTAACATCACAGGTAAATGATGAATTTGAATTTTTCATATTTAATAATAATTGAGAATTAAATATTAATTTTACTTTAAAGGGGATTCTATGTTTGATAGCGTAGATGATACACAACAACAGGTTTCTATGAAATCTTATACTGCACCCTAACAATATAATACTATTATTAGTAGTTAACGCCTAGCCGTTGTAATGGTGGGAATGTGAATAACTTACTAAAAAATTATTACATATTTTTGTTAAATATTTTTACATTTATCCAATAAATGATAGAGGCTTAAAATGAAAATGTATCCAATTTTAAGAATAAATACTCTAATATTTTTTAAAGATTGTTTTACCACCTTTTAATGGAAAACCTTTTTTAAATATAAATTTTTACCATTTTATAATCCCTATATGTCAAAATAAAATTATTTTTTATTATTGGGACATTGAAATTTACTTTGGATAAATTTTTTGTATTTTTATGATAATGTTAATTTTTAATGAATAGTGAAAAATACTGAATTTTACTTCAAAACTTCATTTTCATATAATATAATTATGTGATTAGATTATCATTTTAATTGGTTTTAAAGATTAATTAGAATATATTTATACCATTTAATCCAATGGTGGTCATTGTAATTAATTTCACTTTGAAATTGGACACAAACAAGTGTCAATCTTTTGATAGACCATGTCTCTAAAAAACCCGCAATTTGTTTTGACAACGGGATTTAATTTTAAATTATTTTTTGAAATTTCTGTGTTTTGAATTTGGTAAAATGGATTCCATATTAAGAATCCGAAGGTCCAAATTATGTAATTAAGACTCTTTTGTTTGTAGATATTATGAATAGTAACGACGGAAATTATCTTTAATTATCGTGATTAAATAGTAATTGTGTAGTTAAGGGTACTAAAATAATATCATAATAATATAAAATTATTCCAAAATGTGTCCTAATTATACTTTTTGTGTCATGGGAGACCATGGGATGCCTTTTTTCAAACATTGGGACCCCATAGAATCAATTTAGTGCGATAGTGACCTTTTATTATATATATTTTAAAAAGGAAAGTATAACCAAAGTATGTATGTCCAAAGTAAAAAAATATTATTTTTGACTATGTAAATGATATCTTAGATTATAAATAGTCATTGGAAATATGAAGAGAGTTCATATCTCATAGTATTTTATTTATAATTTTTAGATATTAAATAAATAAATTTATTTATGACACCATGATGATGCAGCGATTACCTCATTAATGAACGATTTAAATAAAATGAAAAGATAATTTAAACTCTAAGACTTAAACTTGTAAAAAACCTATTGGATGATTTTATTTCGATCCCTTATCACCTTATCCTCGAAATATATCATTGTGGGACCTTTAAAATTCGAAACTCATTTTAAAATAAAGTAACATTTCATGACTTTCAAAGAGTGCCCCTCCTCCCTCTTATAAAAGGCCCCCACCTCTATCTCTTTACCCACACCTCTCAAGACTTTTTCTCGACCACAATTTGCACATTTTATCTCTCCACATCCCTCTCTTAATCCTAGAAGCCTTACCTTAGGCATAATGCTCTTCAAGAAACCCTTTTGGTTCAAACCAAGGGGAGTTACCCGATTTAAAGGTAATGCCTTCTATTATGTCCTTTTGTTTTTTTTATTCTCAAACCCCATAAACTCTTTTTATTACTTTCTTTTCAAAAAAAACCAGAATATTCAATATAATAGGTTGTTTTTATTAGAAGGATTTGATTTACACTTACACCCACTTACGTATAATGGTTAAAGAACATACTGTTTCTGTGAGGGGCGAATTACTGGATCACGAAACGATGATTGTTCAATCTTCTTTTAACACCTTTCATGGTGGCCATTACGATTTCGTTATAATTATATATGATATATATTATGTTTATTCTTTCCATATGATTCTGTAATTTTCATTTATGGCGTACCTTTATTGTTTCCATTATTGATAAATGCGATAATTTTATTTTAGGAAGTGCGGACTACCACCCCCTCAAAGTGATTTGATTCGTTAATGCCATATGTGGGACATATAAAAGATGGAGTTAATGATTATATATATATATATATATATGATATTATACTGTATTTATAATATACCTTTATATAATTATTATTTCATTCCATTATATACGAAATAAAAATGAAAGTAGCATTCATGCGTACGTACGGCTTACCGTCTCCATGAACGGTGCATTTCATTTCTTACCTCTAAATGTTATGAAATATAATAAATGCATTTATATAATGGATATATATTATATATATGATATCTACATCATGAATATAATTCTTGATATAATGGATATTTTACCACATGAATAACTTGTAATTATAAGAAGTTTATTTTTAACTCATGTACCAAAGATCAACAAAATGACCGATATTAACTTAAATAATTACATAATGCTCATAACATGGTAATAAGTGATATAAAAGGAATAATTAACTTGAAAAAGGATCTTTAGATATTATAAATTTACTCTATTTTATTATTTAGGAGATTAATGAAACGAATAAGACAAGTCGGACTTGAGGTAAGGGATTCAACCTCTCTCTTTCTTTTTATGTACTCTCTTTTATGTCACTTCTTTTAAGCTCTTATTTATTATGTTTGGGGATGTTATTATATATTCCTCTTACTGTAATTTTAATTTTCATACGATGAGGTACCCTTTTTGATCGATCAATCCATTTTTTTGATGTTTTAATTGGCGTCGTTAGGATGTTGAAGTTTCGTAAGAGGATTTCTTATCTCGCTTTTAATTCTGTGATATTTCCATTGTTCGCCACTTATTAATTGAATCTGGTGTTTTGTATACATCCATTTGATATATATTATCATGATTATATTTATAATCATGGTATTATATAATTCATTTTGTGTTTATTATTATTTGGTCATACGACTCGATTGATTAAAACGATGTAAGGAGTTTTTCATCTCACTTTTATTCCCGTGAGATTCACGATACATTTCCACTATTTTATTTTGTGTGGTGTATGTAATGAATATGATTGTATTATTTGTTTAATATAATTTAATTTATGGGTATTTACATCCTCATTGTATGACCCTTATTTCATGGGGTGTACATTCCGAAAGTTACCCAAATCGGTAAGTGAATCATTCACCCTCCTCTTTATTAAAAGACATGTTTTTGTTAGGTATTTTAATTTATATATTCATATGTTGGGATATGTTCTTATATATCCTTATTTCTGTAAATGTTATGTCCATGTGATGAGATATGCTTTTTATCTCTCATTAACTCATTTTCTGAATTCTTAAGTGACATCGTTAGGCTGTCAAATTTCTGTAAGGGAACTTCTGAACCCAATTTCAATTCATTGGGTTAAACCTATACTTCTTGATTATGTCGTGATATGAATATGTGTGGATGAAATATGATTGTTTTACACTTAACATCCTCTTATATTGGGTGTATTTATATTTTTCACACATAATTATGTAATTAATTTTTCCTTAATCTAAGGATATCGTCTTTGTACGGGACTTCGTCTAAATCTCTTTTCATTGAGGCATCTATTGATTTCTACACGACTTTATTTTATACGGTGTATAAAAACCTTTTGAATTTTCATTTCATTCAAAGGAAATATTTTCTCTATGATGAATTTTACTAAATGACAAAAATGAATATTTGTTATTTAACATATGCGGTGGAAATGACCTTTTTAACCACCGCGAGTATTATCGATCTATGGCTTCCTTAACAAGTATTAATGTTTTCAAAAGGAAAAATAAATACCATACACTATTTTAATGTATTTTGGTATTGAAAATGGTTTTTAAGAGTGAATTTTCAATATCGTATGATGTTATATTGTTATTGCAATGTGGGAATTTTATCCTTCCTTTATGCTTAAGTTATGTGTTATGATAATGTTATGGTTCTTGGAAATTGTTACATATACAGGTGGTTCTGTGATAATCCTAGGGTAGGTGAGCCCGAGATAGATCTCCAATGCATTGGGTAATGTGAAGGAGTTAATGTCTAAGGTTACTCCGAAGAGATTTAGGGAATATATTGTGATGGGTATTCCAAATGTGACACCCTGTGTAGCTATGATAGCTACAATGTAATTATGTTATGTATGCCTTAAGTTACATTTATGAATTGTGATTAATATGTGTTATTCATAAATATTATGATTTAAAAAGGTATGTTATGAATTAAAATTATGTTCTCATCGATTTTTATTTTGGATGGGTTTATGTTTCCTTTCATTATGTTATAACCCTTACTGAGCTTCTTATGCTCATCCTATGTTTTTGAAATGTTTTCCATAGGAATTAAAGTGGAATACGGTCAATGATGGTATCTAGGGAATGTCACGATATCTAAAACAAGGAACTAGACATGAGTCTTTTGTTCAAGAGTTTTTTTTGTGAAAAAAATTGGAACTGAGTACATATGTCAACTTTATAATCTTTGAGATGTAATAGTTATGTCCTATTTTTCTAAAACTCTAAACCTGAAATGATCCTCAATGTGAATTATTAATTTACTTCAAGATTATGTAATTTTTTAAGAATGGGTCCTTATTGTTGGTATCAAAGGTCGGTTTAGATAACTTTAGAGGTTAGGGTATTCTTTAATCATAAGTGACAAGTTGTAGATAACCCCAATGGTTAGTATTTTGGATGGAGTCATTGTTATTTTTGAAACTTAGAATGAGTTTGATATAACTTGGATAAGTATATCTTAGTGTTTATCTTCCTAATTATTATATAATGATTTCAATGATATACTCACACTTACCTTTTTGGTTTTAGTAAATGGATGGATCTACCATGCACCAAAGTGACAATGGGTTTAAAGGAAACTGTGTTGGTACTCTAATTAAGAGACTGGATGAAATGGGCGATTAAATGATAAATCTTGTGGTTATTCTAAACCAACCACCAGGAGTCATGATTAACCAATTGATCCTTGGTGAGTTCTCTAATGCATCTTGTATGAGATAACGAACATGATGTGAAGTTCAGGTAATAATTATAAAGGTAACCATTAGGGTTTATATGATCCTTACTTTTGAGATAATTATGGGTTACTATATGTTATGATGGAAAATGAAAGGAATTAGATAAACATGAGGATAAATTATGTTAGGGTTATTTTTGATGATTTTATTCCTTCTTGGGGAATGTATTAAGAATTATATAGTTCGGAAAAAGGACAAGTCGTAGACCATGGGACAACCCATTGCGTCGGATGAAGCTGTGGGAATCGAACCCATAACCAAAGTGCGACTGGGATTTATCACCTACCACTGGACTATTTGAAGTCCCAGGTTAGTATGACTAATTATTTTTATTTATATGATCTTATGAATCCTGAATAAGTTGATTTTGGGATATATATGGAAATGAGTGGCCTATCATGGAGGATATGTGATTAGGTTAATTACTTTCCAGTATGATACTTTAAGATTAACAGATTTTATTTGTAGATAAATGTTAAGATTTATCTTGGAATACTATGCGATTAAATCTTTCAGAGATTTGGGTTAAATTATTATTTTGGATCACTTTGGAGAATTTTATTGATAGCTATTTATTGACTGTTCTTTGGTGAACTTTGGGGTTTGTTGGAAAAATTTTGGAGATTAAGAGTAGTATTTATTATTATAAAGGATTATCATTTTTTGGGTATTATCTGATCTCGTACTAAAAATATTTTGTTTTGGTTAAGGTCTGAATATATGGAAAATATATAGTTCTTCTTTTTTGGGTTAGGTGATTCTCAAGAAGTTTATTATAGCACTCTTAACGTGAAGAAGTCATCCTAAATAATCATCTTTTGGAGAAAATATGAGTTTTTGTTAGAAATCTAGTAAAAGTTGAAATTCAACATGAAAAGTAAGTATGTTTCATTATGTTTTAGTCAAGCTCATAATCAAATTCTTCAATGAAATGTAAATTAAAACAAAAACGTTGTCTGTTAACTTTTCCTACTGGGGAATCAAATACTCTTTAACCCGTCACAAGTTTGTGGACTTCAGATTGTTCACTTTCTTCTGGTCATGTTTTCTATTACTATCTATCATAACATGAACCTTTATTTTCTCTTAAATATCCATATTTTCCCACATGGAATCCTAGTATGATTTAATTCGGGTGACCATTGAAATTGTCTTTCTTTCTTTTAATGTGATTGTTTTATTGACTTTTTTTTCCGATGTGGGGTTTTCAAAGAATTTTCTGAGCTCAATTTTAAAATTGTGAGGACGCAATTCCCAAAAGAGGGGAAGGATGTAACATCCCAGGTAAATAATTAATATTAAATGTTAGTATTTAATAATATTTATAAATAAATATTAATTTTACTTTAAAGGGGACACTATGTTTGATAGCGTACATGATACACAACAAGAGATTTCATTGAAATCTTATGTTGCACACTAACAATATAATACTATTATTAGTAGTTAACGCCTAGCCATTTTAATTGTGGGAATAAACATAACATACTAAAAAATGATTAAATATGTTTGTTAAATATTTTTACATTTTTCCAATATATGCTAGAGGCTTAAAATTCAAATGAATCCAATTTTGAAAATAAATATTCTAATATTTTTAAAAGATTATTTTACCGCCTTTTTATGGTGAACCTTTTCTAAATATAACTTTTTAAAATTTTATAATACATATTTTTCAAAATAATATTATTATTTAGAATTGGGACATTGAAATTTATTTGGTTAAATTTTTGGTATTTTTCGGATAATGTTCATTTTTTAATGAATAGTGAAAAATACAGCATTTTACATCAAAACTGCTGTTCATATAATAACATTATATGGTTAGATTATCTTTTTAATTCGTTTTAAAGTTTAATTATAATATATTTCCACCATTTAATCCAATGGTTGTCATTTTAAATTAATTTAATTTTGAAATTGGACACAAAGAAGTGTCAAACTTTTGATAGATATTATCTCTAAAAAACCATCTATTTTTTTGAAAACTAGAATTATATTTAAATTAATTACTGAAATTTATGTGTTTGGAATGTTGTAAAATTTATTCCATATTTGGAATCAGAATTTCCAAATTTTTTAATTAAGACTCTTTTGTTTTTGGACATTATGAACAGTAACGATGGTAATTATCATTAATTATCGTGATTAATTTGTAATCGGGTAGTTAAGGGTAATAAAATAATATTATAATAACATAAAATGACCCCAAAATGTGTCCTAATTCTACTGGTTGTTTCATTAGAGACCATGGGATGCCTTGTGACAAACTTTTGGACACCATGGAATCACTCTAGTGTGATAGTGACCTTTTATTATATATTTTTTTAAAAGGAAAGTATAACCAAAGTATGTATCGCCCAATTAAAACAATTTTAGTTTTGTCTGTGTAAACGATCTCTTAGACTATAAATATTCATTATAAATATAAAAATATTTCCTACATCATAGTATTTTTTTATAATTTTTAGACATTAAATAAATAAATTTATTTATGACACCATGATGATTCAACGATTACCTCATTAATGAACGATTTAAATAAAATGAAACGATTATGTAAAATCTAAGACAAAAACTTATCAAAAACTTATTGGATGAGTTGATTTAGAACCCTTATCACCTTATCCTAGAAATATATCATTTTTTTACCTTTAAAATCTGAAACTGATTTTAAAATAATGTAACATTTCATGACTTTCCAAGAGTGCCCCTCCTCCCTCTTATAAAAGGCCCCCACCTCTACCCCCTTACCCACACCTCTCAAGCCTTTGGATCGACCAAAATCTTCTCAATTTATCTCTCCACATCCCTATCTTAATCCTAGGAGTGATACCCTATGCATAAAGCTCTTCAAGAAACCCTTTTGCTTCTAATAAAGGAGAGTTACCCGATTTAAAGGTTGTGTCTTCTCTTATGTCCTTCTGTTTTATTTTGCTTCTCCAACCCCCTAAACTCTTTTTATTAATTTCTTTTGTAACATAACAAGTATCTTCAATATAATAGGATTTTATTTATGAGAAGGATTTGATTTATACATACACACACCTCCGTCTAATTGTTAAAGAACATACTATTTCTGTGAGTGGCGAATTACTGCCTAACGAAACGATGATTGTTCAATCTTTTTTTAACACCTTTGATGCTGTCCAATAAGATGTAAATATATTTATATACGATATATATTATGATTATTATTTCATTATTATTCTTTATTTTTCATTTATGGATTACCTTTATGGTTTCCATAATGGGTAAACATGATAATTGCATTTTAGGAAGTGCGTACTACTGCCCCCTCAATGTGATTTGATATGTTAATGACATATGTGGGAAATATAAAGGATAGAGTTAATAATGTTATATATATTATATTATACAGGAATTATAATATAACTTTATATCATTATTATTTCATTCCATTTAATATGAAATAGAAGTGAAAGTAGAGTTCATGCATTCGTACGGCTTACCATCTCCTTGAACGGTGAATTTCATTTGTTACGACTAAATGTTATGTAATATTATAAATGCAAGTATATACTGGATATATATGTTATATATGATATCTAAATCATGAATATAATTTTTGATATAATTTACATTTTACCACAAGAATAAATTGTAATTATAAGAAGTTTATTTTTGACTCAAGTACCAAAGATCGACAAAATGACCGTTATTAACTTAAATAATTACATAATGTTCATAACATGGTAATAAGTAAGAGAAAAGAAATAATGAACTTAAAAAATTTTCTTATGAAAGTAGAAATTAACTATAGTTTAATATTCAGGAGATTAATGAAATGACCAAGACAAGTCAGACTTGAGGTACGGGATCCCACCTCTCTCTTTCTTTTTAAGTAGTCTCTTTTATGCCACTTCTTTTAAGAACCTATTTCTTATGTTTGGGAATGGTATTCTATATTTCTATTACTGTAATTTTTATTTTAATATGATTAGGGACCCCATTTTATCACATCAATCCATTTTTTTATGTTTTAATTGGCGTCGTTAGGCTGTCGATGTTTCGTAAGTGGATTTCTTATCTCGCTTTTATTTATGTGAGATTTCCATTGTTCGCCACTTATTTATTGAATTTGGTGTTTTGTGTACTTCCATTTTATATATATTATCATGATTCTCTTTATATTCATGTTATTCTACAATTCATTTTGTTTTAATTATCTTCTGGTCATACGACTCGATTGATTAAAACGAGGTAAGGGGTTTTTCATCACAATTTTATTCCTATGAGATTCATGCTACATTTGCCACTATTTTATTTTTTGTGGTGTATGTAATTCCTATTATTGTATTATTTGTGTAATATGATTTGATTTTTAGGTATTTAAATCTTCATTGTATGACCCTTATTTCATGGGGTGTACGTTCCGAATGATACCCAAATAGGTAAGAGAACCTTTCACCCTCCCCTTTTTTAAAAGACTTTTTTTGTTAGGTCTTTTAATTTATATCTTATTATGTTGGGATATGTTATTATATATCATTATTGCTGTAAATGTTATGTCTATGTAATGAGATACACTTATTATCTCTCATCAACTCATTTTATGAATTTTAATGTGACGTCGTTAGGTTGTCGAATTTCTGTAAGGGAACATCTTATCCCAATTTCTATTCTTTGGGTTAAACCTCTACATCATGATTATGCCGTGCTATGAATATGTGTGGATGAAATTTTATTGTATTACACTTAACATACACTTATATTGGGTGTATTTATATTTTTGACACATAATTATGTAATTGATTTATCCTTAATCTAAGGATATCATCTTTGTACGGGACTTCGTCTTAATCTCCTTTCATGGAGGCATCTATTGATTTCTACACGACATTATTTTATATGGTGTATAAACCCCTTTTCACTTTTAATTTCATTCAAAGGGAATCTTTTCTCTACGAAGGATTTTACTAAATGAAAAAAAGTAATGTTTATTTTTTTAACATAAGCGGTGACAACGACCTTTTTCACCGCGACAAGTATTATTTGATCTATGACTTCCTTAACAATCTGAAATATTTTCAAAAGAAAAAATAAATACCATACACTATTTTTATGTATTTTGGTATTGAAAATGGTTTTTAAGAATGGATTTTCAATATTTTATAATTTTATATTGTTATTTCAAAGTGGGAATTTTATCTTTCATTTATGCTTATGTTATGTGTTATGATTATGTTATGGTTCTTTGACATTATTACATATATGGGTGGTTCCATGATAAACCTAGGGCGCATGAGCCTGAGATAGCTCTCCAATGCATTGGGTAACGTGAAAGAGTTAAAAGCTAAGGTTAATCTGAAGATATTTAGGGAATATACTATGGTGGGTATTCCAAATGTGACTCCCTATGTAGCTATGATAGCTAAAATGTAAGTATGTTATGTATTCATGAAGTTACATTTATGAATTGTGATTACTATATGATATTCATAAATATTATTATTTCAGAAAGTATGTTATGACTGAAAATTATGTTCTCATTGATTTTTATTTTGGATGGGTTTATGTTTCCTTTCATTATGTTATAACCCTTACTGAGCTTTTTATGCTCATCCCATGTTTTTGAAATGTTTTCCACTGGACTTAAAGTGGTATAAGATCAAGGATGGGTTCATGTAAAAGTCAAGATTTCTAAAATAAAGGACTAGACATGACTCTTTTGTTCAAGAGTTTTTATTTTTTGAAAAAATGGGAACTGAGTAGATCTGTCTACTTTGAAATATTTGAGATGTAATAGTTTTGTCCTAATTCTCTAAAACTCTAAACTTGAAAACATCCTTACTGTGAATTATTCATTTAATTCAAGATTATGTAATATTTTAATGCTAGGTCCTTATAATCACGACCTTACCAAACGTGACGGGTTGTCTTCCGACCTCCGTGATGTCCTATTTATGACAATACAAAAATAATTATAAGAAATTATATAACCTTAAAAATAGTATCAGATGTCAAAAATAATATATTCCAACCTTTAGACTTATCAACAATACTTCTATCTGAACTCGCGGTCCAAAATTTATAAGGAACGTAAACACAAGGAAGATTTTTTTCCATATAATAACATGTGAATACCTTCATCATGTATTCCTTAAAAACACAGATAAAACCAGAGTTATCATAAAACCTTATTGATTACGTTAATGCTCCCTTATTCATTGTATAATACTGGATATACTCTTCACATCCAAAAATTCTGTAAACTCCGATAATAAGGGAATAAATAGACAATTAATTAGTTTCAAAGTAGTCAAGATTATCGAATATATTTTATCCAAATAAATCATATCTTATTAAAAAATCACTACCTCAGTATTAGAACTATATTATGGTTTATCATTCCTTAAACAATATATCTTCCAAAAAATTATAACTTGATATTGAGTCACTTTTCATATAACCATAAAATCTAAAATCCTCAATGAAATAGTACGGCAGTACATTCCATATTTATTTCCATAATTCATATAACTAGTACATAGGTGATACAACAATCAAATAATTATTTAATAAAAACATAATAATAATAGTCATTACTCTTAATATGTGGTAGTGTCATTACTTGATTATTATCCAATAGCATAATTTGGGGAATACTCAAAAGATTTGGACATTGATTCATGTTGTGTCCCAACTCATTATAAGTGAAGCATTATACATTTGAAAACCTTTTTCTTACCCTTTACATCACGGACTTGGTGTCCCTTTTTTCCACATATATAAAAAACTCTCACTCACTACAAGTAATTACCAAGGTGATTCTTTCCACAGTTATCACATATGGTAAAATAATTTTTCCCCTAATTCCCTTTATCCATTTTCTCTCTACTGTCCTTTTCTTTTATGGATTCCCTTCATAGACATAGAAATCATAGAAATTTTTACTTATCTTATTGACACATGATACTATTTCATCATTTCATGACAATACATTGGAGACTATTTCCTTTCTAAATGTTGTCCTAATACCATGAAAAGATATGATCTTTCTTCCCCTTCAGATCACACATATTTCTAGAGTTCTCATTCCATTTACTAGGTGCAATTTTTAAACAATGGAATACACTACAATAGTTTATGAATCGCGATACATAATTTCATACTCGAAAAATACCTAAAATAAATTGAAAAGATTATAAATATATGATATAATTATAAAAAAAAATTTAATTGAGGAAGTATTTTCTTTTAAATCCATCATAATTGATTATATAAAAAATATGAATTATCCTAAGCATATCCCTAGGGAGTGTCATAACCAAGAGTGTTGAAAGGCCCATTGTCATGTACCAGGATACCTCTGCTCAAGCCCAAAACTCCTTGTCGTTGTTTTCACTCCTTGGTATATCTATACCAAATCCGCCTATACCTTCTTGTATCCAGACATGGATTTTTTGCTTGGAAAATTTACAAAATCTCTACGTTATAAAAATTCTATGTTGTTCTTTTATACAAATCCTCAAATCCTATCTTAGGATAACATTCTATAATTAGAGTTTTTCTAAATCTAGTTTCCAAGGTTATTTCTAAACTTCCACTGATACCAACTGTAACACCCTGATCCCAGTTACCCAGAGTCAGTGCATTATTTTAATACATTAGCATGATTACAAGGAATCATGTCCCGAAGGACCGATCAGTTTAGCAGTCTTTGAAAATATATTACTAACATGAAAGTTACATTACACATTCCAAAATAAAAAAGAACACAAATAATCCGTTGTGAATGAAATTATTCCCCTAGATTAACCCTGCATATCAAACAAAATACACTTCTGGGAATCCTGGGAAAAAGAAAACATAGAAATGGGTGAGCTCAAATGCACAGTAAGGATAACAATATAGTAGAAACATTCATAAATAAACATGAACATTTAAGGAAATGTATAAAACTAAAACAAAAGCTTTTTAAACATAAAATTGTGCATAATATGGCAATTATAAATCAAATAATGCTATTTTATTATTAACATGGATATTCTACAGGTCGAATAATCACATGTAAAATCTATAGATAATTTTATAATTATGAAATGCATAATCCCGAACATCATAACCACATATTCAAGGCCTTGGGCCAGGACTACAAATTATAAATTTTCAAGGCCTTGTGAAAATACACTAGTTTGTCTCATGAGACCTACCTATGCATCAAAGAGATATTGTGGGACCCACTCATCACTTACTAAGTCCAATACATTACTCAAATGAAAAGGTTGAAACATAACACAAACATTAGTATTAAAACTATCATAGAAAATGTAAATGTTCGAACCATAAACCATGAATGGTATAAATATAACACATCCATTGTCAAAAATATCAAAATACATTCAATAAAATATTGAATATTTATAATAATAAATCAACCAATATCAAAAATAATTTCTAGTAATGGATGTTGACGTAGTTGGAAATGATCAGTAAAACTCTTTGATGGAAATATCCCTTTTTCACGAAATCATTTAAAAGTCACACAATTTAGAAAGTAAGACATTAAAAATTAAATTTTGAATCAATGTGTCCCATAAAACATTGAAACTTTTGAAAGCAATTAAAATTTTAAAACAATCATGTCCATATAAAAAATTCCTTAAATAATTTTTAAAAAATTGACATTAATTAAAATGATTTAGAAAAATAAATCATAAAAACATTAAAAATTATGATCTTGATAAAGTGTATCATCTAAAAAACAGAAAAATATTCATTTTTAATTTTTTTATGAAACATGTACATGGATTATATATATTTCCCTGTAAAAACTTATACATAAACAATCTAAAATAATAATGAAATTGAAGAATTAACACTTAATTTGTTTTTTCCTTGGTTGAGGGTACATTAACCTCATGTATAATAGTTAAATAATTTTTATTAAAATATAAAAGAAACATATACATAATTATGATATCATATATGATCTTCTAATATTTCTTTGTAAATAATAATTTGGTAGTATCATTGTATCGGGTGTTAACATATTCTTTTACAATTATATGTTTTGTTATGTAAGTCATGTTTGTTATGTATAGAATATATTCGATTCATATCTAGAATTATCTAATGTTCATAAATATTATTTTTATTATTCAAGTGAAAATTATTCTAATATAGTTACGAAGGGGAATGAATATCATCATGTTCATGAAGATGGAAGTCCATACGTATGCACGAACCCTACTTCCATTTCATTTTTTAAATTGGAAAAAGACAAAATAAAACACATATATTTTATTTTTCCAGTAAAAATTAATATTTTATTTATGTTATTGATGTTCAACAATACCATCCTTTATATTTTCTATGTATGGTCTGAACGAGTCATATCACTTTGAGGGGGCGGTAGTCCGCACTACCTTAAATGATATTATCTTATATATACAACATGAAAAGAATAAAGGTATGTTATAAAAGATAATTATAGAATATTTTAGATAAAATAACTATCATAAATTTTATAAAAAATTATAGTTCCATCATAATGGACACCATAAGGGGTGGTAGTTGATTATTGAACAATCATCGTTTTGTGAGATAGTAGTTTTCTATCCACAAAAACATTATGTTCTATACCCATTAGATAGAAGTGTGTATAAGTGTAGTTCAAATAAATCTTATAAAAACAACCTAGTTTATTGAGGATACTTATGTTGTTAGAAAATAAAGGACTAAAAAGAGTTTAGAGGTTTGGAGAAGAAAAATAAATGTAAATAACTTAAGTGGTTATGTTACCCTTAAATCGCGTAACTCCCTTTAGTTTGAACAAAAAGGATTCCATGAAGTTAATTCTACACAAGTAAAGGCTTGTAAGAGGAACATAGGGATATACATAGCTTAATTGGTTAGTGTTTTGATGAGACAAGTGGCTTGAGAGTTTTGAGAAATGGGTTAGAGGTGAGGGCTTTTTATAATGGGTAGGAGTGGCTCTTTAGGAATGTTTGAAAATATTATTTAATTATATAATGATTTTCAGTTTCTAAAGTTAAAAAACTCATTACAGTCGAAGGTAAGATGAATCATTTTGAAATCAAATCATCCAATAATAATTGGACAAGTTTTGAATACTGTTTTTATTTTTTTAATCTGATTTATTTAAATCATTCATTAATGAGGTAAACACTACATCATTATTATATCCAAAATAATATTATTTATTTGATATATAAAAATTATAATAATATACAGTTATTTGGGAAATATTATTCGATTTCATATGAATATTTATAGTCAAAAAGATAACTTATATAACCCACCGTAAAAATTGTTTTACAAATTTTTTTATGTTTATGTCATTTTTGTCTTTAATTTAAATTAATGAATACAATGTATCATTATCACTCTCATGCTGCTCCATGTGGTCCCAAAATGGACCCAAGGATGCCCATGGTTGTACATGTATCAAAAAATAGAAATAGGACACATGTTAGGGTAATTTATTATTACTATAGTGAAATTTGTTTACCCTTATTTACCAGATTTACCCTTTAAACATGGTAAATAAAATATTTTCTAAAGTAAATATTCTTAATGTATAAAAATAAATGTTATATATTTAATGAAATAGGACCTACTAATTACAAATATACAATCCATTATTCTTAATTGAAAACATAGAATTTGAAGAAATTAACTTAAAATTAATTATCATTTTCAAAACTAAAAGAGTATTTTTAAGAAGTAATAACTATCAAAAGATTGACACTTGTTTATGTCTAGTTTAAATGTGAAATTTAATATAATGAAAAAAAATATTAAATGATAAAAATAAAATCTAATTATACTTTAAAAACACTAAAATGTATAATTTAACACTATAAATTTTTTCGATTAAAGAAGTTGATTTCAATTAAAAGATTGTATTTTTCACTATTCATCAAAATATGAAAGTTATCAAAATAGTACCAAAAATTTATCCCAACTAAATTTTTATGTCTCAATTCAAGATAATAATTTTATTTAATTAAATTAAATATATATATAAGTGTCAAATAATGGTTTAAAAAAAGTTCTCCATTAAAAGGTTGTAAAATTGCATTTTTTTAAATATTTATTTTATCTAAAAAAATGAATTTGTTCTCATATTATGTCTAGAAAATACATATTATGGATTATAAAATTATATTTAATATATAAAATTAGTATTTCAGTTAATAAAATTCATAACTGCTTTTTGAACTGCTAGTTTGGTAAGTTGTGGTGCCATCGAACTCGATGTTGCGTGTAGTGAAAGTTATTTATTTACATTGAAGGGATAACATACTATGAAATCATATGGTGTTATACACACAATTTCATCTAACCATGTGGCCCCACCTACAACCCATTTCCCATACCATCATGCTCAGAACCATCCTTGAACACTTCACGGGCCTTCCCTAGGTCGTAGCACACCGTTACCATTATTAATGAAAATATTCAAATTAAAAAATAAGTGAATCATACCATGGGAAAATTTAGGGTCATTAAAACCTCCCTTTAACTTAGAAACTTTCCCCCAAACTTTCTTTCTAAGTGTATAGAGGCTCTTTTGCAAAGAGTTCTGGATACTAAGATCCCACATTATATTCCCACGCATAGGTCTCATATTGTACTAGGTCGTGTTGTCAAAACTCCAATAGAATAGGAACAAACCTTCCTCAGAGTGTCTTCAAAAACCTATCAACAATATGCACTGGGAGATTTTTTATGGAAGCTTCCGTATCCACCTCAAACTCGTCCGGTTGAAAGATGTGAGTTGTGTCAAGGTAATATCAGTGGAGCTAGGAAACATGGAAGATATCACTTCTAGACTGATATATATAAGGATGTGCCATTTGTTAAGCCACTATCCAGATCTGTATCATAGGTTAAAAGGGTCCAACGAACCGGGGTGATAGCTTAACCTGCTTCCAAATATGTCTAAGCCCCGACTTGGGTGAGACATTCAAGAACACTTATCCATTGACCTCAAACACAAGAGGTCATCGGCATCAGATGGCATAAGACTAATGTTTGGATTGAGCTATCAACATGTGGTTCCTTATTAGCTATACCTTATTTGAGGTATCCTACACGAGATAGGGTCGAGGCATAGTTTCTTCCCCTGTGTCTAACCGGCAAAAATGTGAGAAACAAGGCCTACCATACAAGGATTCATATGGATCTATCTCAATAGTAAACTGGAAATTGTTGTTGTAAGAAAACTCAATGAGGGGAATATGTTGATCCCAAGAACCCCAAAAGTCATGAACATACACATTGATCATATCATTTAAATCATGTATTTTATGCTTCATTTATACATAGGTTTGTCAGTAAAATCCATGCTCAAAAGAACTTACATATCCAATGCATTTTATAACCCCTTATAGAACTACGATGTCAAATGAGCATCTCTGTCTGCAAAGATTGAATGAGGTTATCCATCATGGTGTACCACCTCATTGAATTACATTTTTTCAAGCCCGTCTATAGAAATGGTGTCTCACACTAGTAATATGTGTGTTACCATTAGTCAGGAGTTCAATCAAAACCCACACTGCATTGTTCTCATGAGGTGATTTTTTGTAGACTGCTTACAAAGTTTATCAGAACATTATCTCATTTCCATTCACGAATGGACAACGGCTAAGGATTGTAACACCCCGAGATTTTATGAAAAATATTATTTTTAATTTTATTGATGTCTTGTGTTGTACGATACAACAAAAGGATCATGAACTACACGCATCCATGACTTTGATTTCAATACACACAATGCGACCTTCTACGATAGCATGTGTTGTATGTAATACCGAGTTTCACTAAACAACGACATGCTACTAAAATAGTATTAAAACTAGCCATTATGAATAGTAATAACCACTTTTTGAAATTTTGTAAATTTCAACATTCAAAATGGACTTCATTTTTGGATTCGGAATATCGAAATTATCCTAGGGTGAAATTTTGGTATTTTTCTGAAAACTTTTAATTTTTGATGAATAGTGAAAACACCGGGTTACTATTTAAAAACCGACTTTTTATTTAAATTTATTTTAGGAAAAAATTGATACATAATACCTATATAAGTTCAAATTAATTCATTGGAGTCATTTTATAATAATTTTAGATATATAAAAATTTTATTGAACTTTTCACTGTCTTTTACCCATCTCCTATGAGAATTTACAAATTCACATAAAACATAATTTTACCACTTCTGTGAGTGGAATTTCGAAAATCTGAGAGACACGGTTAATATCAAGGACTAAAATATGGTTCAATGAGATGAAAATAATATTTTCTGAATAGTAACTTTTTACTTTTTTTTACCACGGTTAAAAGTAAATAGGCTAATTAAGGGTAAAAATGATATTATTATTACCCTAACACATGTCTTAATTCTATTGGATAAGTTTAATTTGACCAAAAACAACCATAAGAATAAAATATGACCATTTAGGACCACTTGGATAAGATTAGGACATTTAATATTATTTTATTTAAAGAATAGTTAAAATAGATAAAATCAATGTTTAATAACTAAAACATTTTTAATATAGTGTTATAAATAAGATACAGTAGACTATAATTATTAATTATAAATATAAAATGATTTCCTACATAATGGTATTTTATTTATAATATTTAGACATTAAATAATTTAATTTATTTATGACACAATGATGATGCAGTAATTATCCTATTAAGGAAATATTAACATAATTGATGTTATAAATACTCAAATAAATTTAATTTGAGGCTTTTTATGAATTCAACTAATTTTCTAGGTTAATATGACATGTTATTATTGATTTAGTTAACTTTATTCGAACTAATAATTCTTTTAGGATTTTCAAAAATATAAATTACCAAATCGTGTCAAAATTGACATAAAATAGTTTTTAAAATAAATATTATATTATTAATTGTTATTTTATTCTTAAAAATCAATGGTTCGGCCAAATGACTTAGATAAGGTTATATATATTAATAATAAACAACTTGGGGTTGTTTTGGCTTGTTATAGTAAGTTTATTAACCTTATAGTGTAAGCAAACAAGAAGACACGGTAAAAGAAAAATTATTTAACTTACTGTTAAATCTAAATGATAAGGTTAAAATAGAAACCTAATCTTGTTTAAATTCTATTGGATGACATTATTTCGACCCATACACACTTTAGCTTCTAAATAACTCAATTTGGAGATATTAAAAACCGAATATGACTTTATTATAAAATAATATTTTTAGTTACTCCAAAGGTTCCCCTCTCCGCCCTTATAAAAGGGCACCTACTCCCTCTCTTACTCACACCACATTGAGCCTTCAAGCTCGTAATATCCCTGAAACTTTCTCTTATCCACTTCTCTAGGAACATCCTTGAGGTTCTGGTATTCTTTAAAGACCAATATTAGTTCCCTAAGACGAGGTTTCAGGAAGGCGTGTCGAAAGAAGAGGTAATATCCGTTTCCGATTCTTTCAACTTTATTTCTTCTTATACTTCTTCTTCTTTAGTTGTTTCATTATATTGTAATAACATCAGTATCAATAATATACTGATATGTTATTATAAATATGAAACAACCCCATTCACCTTCTATCCATCCTAAGGAAAACGAAATCACCGCGCGTGTGTACGTACGAAATACCATCTCCACGCGGTGGTGTAATTTGTTTTTCCACCGCAACGTTACTTGGATGTGTATAATGGTGTAAAGAATAAATAAATATTATTGTTATAACATCATACTGATTCTAATATATTATATCATTCACTCCAATTAGATTCAATAAATATGGGAACGATATCATTGCTCGTGCGTACTACGGATTACCGTCTCCACGACGCGATGAGATTCATTTTCCATGTTAACAATTCAAGAATAATTATAAAGTATATATAATAAGTAATCATGAAATATATGAAATAACAATGCTACTGGATTTATTTATATATATATATATGTATGTCATATACCTAATTCCATTAAATTCAATAAGGAAACGAAAATAGCGTTCATGCGTACGTACAACCTACCGTCTCCATAAACGATGTATTTCTTTCCATTTATCGATCTATTATATATATGTATATTCTAAATATATATTATATATAAATCATGTCTTATATTTTGGAATTAAGAAATCATGATCTATGTTATCATATGAATAATTACAATTCAAAACACAGATGACAGATGAAACGATTTTAACCAAAACACTCTTTAACATAGAACTTACAAAAGAACGGGTAATATAAAGTCATAAGTGATACATATATGATATCATAACAATGAATATGATTCTGTAATAAGTCAATGACATTATTTAAATAATTATACATGAGTTTTGGATACATACGAAGCATATCAGACATAAGGTAAGGGATAATTTTGCAAATCTCATTTTTATCTGAGATTGCTTATATGTAAGTATGTACTGGGGTTATTGTTATCATCCATGTACATGTTTTCTAAAAGTTTCTTATGTGTGTATAATTTCCTTTTTAACCATTTTGACTTTTTCTACATGGTATGTAAGGAATCTTTCTTTTGTTTACGTTACGAGGTACTTTTGGACTTTTCCGACAAAAGTATGAGGATAATGTTTTTTAAAATTATACGGCATGAAAGGATTTTTACCATTTTATAAAGCCTTATTTTAATGAAGCATCCTAAAAGAGATTTGAAGAATATTTTAAACAAAATATTTTTCTTTTAAAATTTCATGACATTTTGTAAAAAGAAAATGATTTTGAATAAGAAAGGATATTTTCCTCAAGAATTCATTTCAAGTGTTTTATCAAAACCATTTTCCATATAATATGACATTATTTCATATGTGTATGGTTCAAGTATAAAGTCTCTATGATTTCCATGGTTTCACTTTTCTTATGATGAAATTATATCCATTTTTTTATATGGATTATGTTATGATGGGATTATGTTTTTAAAACCCATTTTTATTCATTGGGTTATGATGAATGATTTATGTTTATGTTGTGGCACAAGTAAGAATGATTTCATTATGAGATGGGTGGGACCTATATCTCCCTCCAATGCATTGGGTAAAGATTTATATCTCATGAGATAGACATGGCTGGAATTTTTATTTAATCTGGTTCAGTGTTACAGGACTGAAACGAGGAGTGAACTCGATTTAGAAAGGGACTTTGTCCACTAAGATGGTCTTGGCAACAATGTATTGGCTACTATGAAAATAATAACATGTGCTGAATGGTTGACACAATTACATGTTTTATTCCCCTTATATTTTATCATGATTGATGTTCCATTATGATATATGCCTTATGTACTTCCCCGATTTATGTCTTTTCTCATGATTTTGATGTTTAAATTTCATGTTCAAGTTTTTACTTTAAAATTTTTATGGATTGTTTTATGATCACTATGTTTTCCATTACTGAGCATTTGAGCACAAACATTTTATGTTTTATTTTCCCTAGGATATAAATAAAGGTTTTAGGAATGAAAACAAAAGGGGAAGATCTTTATGGGATAAGTTGAAGATCCTTCACTACAAGTAGTAGATTACGCTCCATGTTTCCAAAGACACTAAACTATTACGGTCCATTGGGGTCTGTTTTTGTTATGTACTAATTATTTCAAAAAAGTAATGTAATTTCCATGTACGTCAAGCTTTAGGTCTCTACATTTGGTATCAGAGAAAAGGTTTAGTCAACCTTTGGAAACTAGGATGTGAAAACGTTAGTGAGCTCCCTAGAGATATTTCTCAGGTATGTCTAGGGATGTCCCTAAGGATAAGTATACGTATAGGATATAGTCCTAGAACTACAGTATGATCTTAGAATTTAACATAAGATGTTAGATATTGAGGGTACTCACCCTTTACTATGTTGTTTTCTCTAGCATGATTTTTGCCTCTCACAGAATTCTTTTTGTGTTTTAGTCAATGGAGGGAACCAGAAGGAATTCAGTTAACATTGAATCCAATGGAAAAATTGGTGACTATGAGCAACAAAATTGCGCAATGCCTATAGAGAATGATATTGGGATTATTCTGAATTAGTAATCGCGATATATGATTTAAAAGGTGAAATTTAGTGGTATGCCTAATTTATCAAATAAGAGGAAGATAAACTTTTATGCATGTTCACATGTTGAGGATCATAAAGAAAGGAAGATTGAGATTTCTAAATAAGGGAATAAGTACCTTGAGGAATACCTCAAATGGAGGAACAGATGTTATCTGTGTAGAGAAAAGGCTCATAGAGTGACAGACTGTTATGGAGTTCAATGTATTATTTGTGGAGAACATGGGAATTACCCAACTCAATGCCCTGACCTAAAAAGTTACTTCTAGATCAAGGAAGGACTTATTCCAGGACAATCATTGAATAGGATGGATTGAAGTGTTTATGTATTGGTATTCAAGAATAATGTTGTTGAGGTAATTTTATAGTGTATTATAATATTTTTTTATTAGTCTATTGTGGTTTTCAATACTTTTATGGTACGGGTAACCATGAAAAGTGATTCAAATATTTTGGAAAGAAGATGATATGCGCATAATTAAGGGATAAGGAGAAAATGAAATGTTTGACAGTATTCATGAGCTCATGATTGATATAACGACTAAGTGATATCATTGTTTGAGTATATAGAATTTTGAGGATTTTGGTATGTGGAAAGTGTTCACTTTTAACTACATTCATGTTTTCACTAAGGTTAAATGGGTATTCTTTTTTTCTCAAGAGAATACATGATTAAGGCCTTATAATGTTTGGAATGTGACCGACAAGGAATATATTATGATATATGGGGATCAACGATGGTATTAACATGCTTGTTATATGAACTCTTTGGTAATATTTTTCACTATAATATGAGATTGGACAACAATATTTTGGATAAGCCTAAAGATTGGAATGGATTATGTTGGACATAAGTTAGTATTGTTTAAGGCTAGAAAATTTTCGATATTATTTATGGAAATTTATAATAATGTAGTTTTAGAAAAAGGACAACCTGCAGAACGGGCAGGAACCCGCCGCGTCGGAAAAGGCTGTGGGAATCAAACCCACAACTGAAGTGTGACAGGCCTTTATCACCTACCAATGGCCTATAGGAAGTCCCTGTTTAGTAGAACCCAGTTTTATTATATTAAGCAGTATTATATAAGAATTATAAGCCCATTTTAGGAACCATATATGATTAATCTCACTATAGATGGACTTATGTATTTTTGATTACTTTTTCTAACATTTTGTTTGAGACAGATGGAATGACCCATCATTCTATCACATGATCTGCTAACACTTCATGACTTACAAATTCAACTTCATTTCTTTAAGAGATTAAGTGGAAATTGTCCATGGAACGACCAATGGTGAGACTGTACCAAAATCAAGAAAGTATTTCTTCTAATTCCAATTTCTTCAACTTTAGGGAAATGATCTTGAAAACCAAATATGTTGTCCTAGTGCCCTTATATCCAATGAATCATATGGTACAATAGATCATCAAAAATCTATGGCTTTGTGATTGCTGGATTTTCCATAGCCATGTTCTCTACCACTCCCCATCAGAACATGATGGTTAGATTTCTCTTCTATATCCATATTTTCACCTATGTGGAAACCCAGTGATTAGTTAATTTGGGTAACCGTTATGTTTCATACTTTAGTTTTTAAAGATTGGTTTTGGTATTCCTTTTTACCATGTGGGTTTCTATTAATGAAATATTCAAGTAGTAAACCATTTATAACCCCTAAGAATTTCGAGGGAAAAATTCATTTTAAGGGGGGTAGAATGTAACACCCCGAGATTTTATGAAAAATAGTCATTTTAATTTTATTGATGTCTTGTTTTGTAAGATACACCAAAAGGAGCTTGCACTACATGCATCCCTAACTCAGCTTGCATTACACGCAATCATGACCTTCTACGATAGCGTGTGTTGTATGCAATACCGAGTTTCACTAAACAATGATATGATATTAAAATATTATTAAAAATAGCCGTTATTAATAGTAATAACCATGTTTTGAAATTCTGTAAATTTCATCTTTCAAAATGGACTTTATTTTTGGATTCAGAATATCGAAATTAGCCTAGGGTGAAATTTTGGTATTTTTCTAAAAACTTTCAATTTTTGATGAATAGTGAAAACACTGGGTTACTATTTAAAAACCGACTTTTTATTTAAATTTATTTTAGGTCAAAATTGATACATAATACCTATATAAGTTCAAAGTAATTCATTGGTGTCATTTTATAATAATTTTAGATATATAAAAATATTATTGAACTTTTCACCGTCTTTTACACATCTCCTAGGAGAATTTGCAAATTTCACATAAAACATAATTTTACCGCTTCTGTGAGTGAAATTTAGTAAATCCAAGAGACACGGTTAATATAAAGGAAAAAAATGTGGTTCAATGAGATGAAAATAATTTTTGGTAAATATTAACTTTTTACTTTTTTTTACCATAGTTAAAAGTAAATATGCTAATTAATGGTAAATATTATATTATTATTACCCTAACACATGTCCTAATTCTATTTGATAAGTGTAATTCGACCAAAAATAACCTTAGGAATAAAATATGACCATTTAGTCCCACTTGGATTAGATTAGGACATTTAATATTATTTTATTTAAAGAATCGTTTAAATAGTTAAAATCAATGTTTAATAACTAAATTTTTTTTTAATATAGGGTTATACATAAGATAAATTCGACTATAAATATTCATTATAAAGCTAAAACAATTTTATACATAATGATATTTTATTTATAATTTTTAGACATTAAATTATTTAGTTTATTTATGTCACAATGATGATGTAGTAATTATCCTATTAATGAAATATTAACATAATTGATGTTATAAATACTCAAACAAATTTAATTAAAGACTTTTTATGAATTAAACTAATTTTATAGGTTAATATGACATGTTAGTATTGATTTAGTTTTCTTTTTTCTAACTAATCATTCTGTTAGGAGTTTCACAAAAATCAATTACCAAATAGTGTCAAAATTGACATAAAATAGTTTTTAAATAAAATATTATATTATTAATTGTTATTTTATTCCTAAAAATCAATGGTTAGGCCAAATGAATTAGATAAGGTTATATAGATTAATAATAAACAACTTGGGGACTTTTTGTCTTGTTATAGTAAGTTTATTAACAGTATCGTGTAAGAAAACAAGAAGACACGGTAAAAGAAAAATTATTTAACTAAAAGTTAAATATAAATGATAAGGTTAAAATAGAAACCTAAACTTGTATAAATTCTATGGGATGAGAGTATTTAAAACAATCCCCACCATATATTCCAAATAACTCAATTTGGAGCTATTAAAAACTGAATATGACTGTATAATAAAATAATATTTTTAGTTATTCCAAGGGTGCCCCACTCCTCCCTTATAAAAGGGAACCTCCTCCCTCTCTTCCTCACACCACTTTGAGCCTTCAAGATCATAAAACCCCTGACAATTTCTCTTATCCAATTTTATAGAAACATCCTAGTGGTTCTGGTCTTCTTCAAAGACCAATCTTAGTGCCCTAAGAGGAGGTTTCAAAAAGGCGTGTCGAAAGAAGAGGTAATATCTTTTACCGATTCTTTCAACTTTATATCTTCTTCCACTTCTTCTTCTTTAGTTGTTTCATTATATTGTAATAACATCAGTATAACTAATATACTGATAGATTATTATAAATATGAAACAACCCCATTTCACCTTCTATCCATCCTAAGGAAAATGAAATCACCTCGTGTGCGTACGTACGGAATACCGTGTCCACGCCGTGGTGTAATCTGTTTTTCCACCACCAACTTACATGGATGGGTATAATGGTGTAATGAATAAATACATATGATTATTATAACATCATTCTGATTCTATGATATTAGATCATTCACTCCAATTTAATTCAATAAATATGGGAATGATATCATAGCTCGTGCGTACGTACGGATTACCGTCTCCACGACGCGATGAGATTCATTTTCCATGTTAACGATTCAAGAATAATTATAAATTATATATAATAATTAATCATGAAATATATTACTTAATAATGCTACTGGATTTATGTATATATATATATGTATGTCATATACTTAATTCCATTAAATTCAATAAAGAAACGAAAATAGATGTCATGCGTACGTACGACCTACCGTCTCCATAAACGGTGTATTTATTTCAATTAATCGATCTATTATATATATATGTATATTATGAATATATATTATATATAAATAATGTTTTATATTCTGGAATTAATTAATCATGATCTATGTAATCATATGAATAATTACAAGTCAAAACACAGACGACAAATGAAACGATTTTACCGAAAACGCTCTTTAACATGGAATTTACAAAAGAACATGTAATATAAAGTCATTAGTGAACCATATATGATAACATAACAATGAATATGATTCTGTAATAAGTCAATTACATTATTTAAATCATTATACAGGAGGTTTGGATACATACGAAGCATATCGTACAAAAAGTAAGGGAAAATTTTGCAAATCTTATATTTATCCGAGATTGCTTATACATAAGTATTTAGTGGGGTTATTGTTATCATCCATGTACATGTTTTATAAAAGTGTTTTTATATATGTTTAATGTTCTTTTTACCCATTTTTACTTTTACTACATGGTATTTAAGGAATCTTTATTTTGTTTACATTATGAGGTACTTTTTTACTTTTCCGAAAAAAGTACGAGGAGAATGTTTTTTAACTTATACGGCATGAAATGATTTTTACGGTTTTATAAAGCCTTATTTTCATGAAGCTTCCTCCAAAATATTTCATTTCTACTTTAAACAATATATTTTTCTTTTAAAATTTAACGGCGTTTTGTGAAATGAAATTGATTTTGAAGAATAAATGATATTTTCCTCAAGAATTCATTTGAAGTGTTTTATCAAAACCATTTTCCATCTAAGATGAAATTATCTCATATGTGTATGGTTCAATTATAAAGTCTCTATGATTTACATGGTTTCACTTTTATTATGATGAAATGATATCCATTTGTTTTATATGGATTATGTTATGATGGGATGATGGTTATGAAACCCATTTTTATTCTTTGGGTTATGATGAATGATTTATATTTATGTTGTGGAACAAGTAAAAATGATTTCATTATTAGATGGGTGGGACCTATATCTCTCTCCAATGCATTGGTTAAAGGTTTTTATCTCATTAGATAGACATGGATGGAATGGTAAGTCAATACGGTTCAGTGTTACAAGACTGAAACGAGGAGTGAACTCGATTCAGAAAGGGACTTTGTCCACTAAGATGGTCTTGCCAGCAATGACTTGGCTACTACGGAAATCATAATATGTTCGGATTAGTTGCCACAATTACATGTTTTATTCCCATTATATTTTATCATGATTGATGTTTCATTATGATATATTCCTTATATACTTCCACGATTTATGTCTTTGCTCAATATTTTAATGTTTAAATTTCATGTTCATGTTTTTAATTTCAAATGTTTATGGATTGTTTTATGGTCACTATGTTTTCCCTTAATGAGCATTTGAGCTCACCCTTTTTATGTTTTCTTTTCCCCGGGATATAAAGAAATGTTTTAGGTATGAAAAAAAAGGGGAATATCTTTATGGGGGAAGTTGAAGATCCTTAACTAAAATTAGTAGATTACGTTCCATGTTTCCAAAGACACTAAACTATTACAGTCCTTTGGTGTTTGTTTTTGTTATGTACTATGTATTCCGCAAAAGTAATGTAATTTACATGTACGTCAAGATTCGGGTCTGTACAAGGATTCCCTAACAAATGCCAATGTTACACCTTTACCTACTATTATGTGGAGCATCGTGTGATGAAACAGTCTATCTCGCATTTCATGCTAGGCCAGAAATATTTACATTATATATCTCAATACATTTTGGTGACACCTGGGTGAACTTTCCATACAGAGGCATGGAAATACCTCATCTTCTCTTCTATGATGTATATTGGAACCCATACACACCCACAAAAACAAAGCATATCATTCTCATAAACATCCCAACAAAAAAAGGTATCCCCATCCAATAAAATTTCATGTAGGAAAATCCCTTCAGGATCATATTGTTTTCTAAACCATACTTGATCTAGAATAGTCGATCTCACCACTAAGGCTGAGTGAACAGTCTAACCCCAATCCTCCTAAACCACAAAATGAATCATTGAGTATAATTCGATAAGATTCAATTCATAATAGGATTCCATAACCACCAAAGTCTCAGTCTTCTAGTCAGTGCATTGCCAATTGAATTTTGTTTTCCCGTAGAGTGTAGGAATGTTCGAAATCAAAATATTGCAGGCACTCGACCCACCTACACTAGAAGAGATTTAGATACCAATATTTGAATATATATTTTTGTATTATTTGGTTCGTGAACATGACAAAACCCTCTCCCAATAGATTATGTATCCAAAAACATAAAGTAGGAACCAAAACAGCGAGCCCGAGGTTGTGCATCGGGTAATTCAGCTTGTGAGGTCTCAACTATTGAGAAACATACACAATGACTATACCATCTTGTATCAAAACATCTCCAAGTCTAATACCTTATTAATTAAAGTAGACTATATAAGCCTTTAATGTATCCATACATATCATTATCAATGCGAAAGTAATTCTTCCCATCAACTCATTGATGTAGGATTCATAAGATTATGACCATATGAATTTCACACCTTTCTTCATCAATCCTATAAGAGGTGCATCAGTCTATGAGAAATGTTGAATGAAGCATATTTAATATATATAAAACCCCATGAATCTCTAAATACCAAATATTTTCATATGTTTCTCAAAAGGAGCAACATTCCTCACATTACCTAGGTCAATAGAAACACCTAACTCTGAGAGGATATAACCCAGCTAGTGGACATTGTAGATCTAGAAGTGGAATTTACTGGGATTAACATAGAGCCAATGCTCTCTCAACATATTCAGCATGATCTCATGATGTGTTTCACAGTCAAGTTTGGAGTTTGAATAAACTAATATATCATCTATTAAGACAACCACAAAAGAATATAGATTTTCGTGGAATACTTGGTTCATTAGATACTCAAAGACAACATATGAGTTCGTGAGTCTAAATAGCATCACCAAAAACTCATAGAATCAATACCAACTTTTGAATTTTTTGGAGGTATATATGAAGTCTGGACATGAACATGATGATATCCCAAACTACATCAATCTTAGAAAACAACATTTCTCCATGGATCTGATCAAATAGGTCACCTATTATAGGGAAAGGATATTGATTCTTAATAGAATGATGATTTTGCTTACCGTAATCCACAAAAAGCCTATTGGTACCATCCTCCTTCCTCGAAAGGAGGACCACTGAACCCCAATGAGAAGTTCTTGGGTGGATAAAGCCTTTGGCCTCCAGATCCTCCAACTGGCTCTTGAGCTCAAGAAGCTCTTTAGGTGCAAACCTATAAGGTAGAATGGTCATAGGTACTACTCCAGGAACCATATCAATGGTAAAATCTAAATCACACATTCGTGGTAGCCCAAAGAAGTCATCATTGAATACATCTATAAATCAATCTACTATAGATGAAAATAATGTGGGTTGTAACCCCTTACCATCAAGGTAAAGAATGGACACATGTGTCACAACACTTCCCAGCCTCTGCTACTCACATCCTACTCATGTCGCACTATGATCCCATTCTCCATTAAGAATTTGCGTAATTCCATCTATTTATAGGAACACCACCCTCTAGTGATAACAGTCAGTGTGGGATCGTTAGGGAACTAACCATTCTATTATGAGGATTAAATCAAAAGTTCTAACGCTAAGAACATGAATTTTCTATATAATTAGTTAACTAACTATATAAAAGGGGACATTATGACCATTGAGAACACCCTCTAAATGGGTACCAAAGGGCACAACATGCATCATGATTCCATGATAAAATTCAATGTCGAGGACTAATCACTTACTGATCATCATTGTTGTGAACAAGTAAAATAAGTTTGTATAAAACAAGGAAAAATCTAAAGAAAATGAAACAAGAATTAATACTCATATAGTATATAGTCTGTGCTCTGATCCTAAGGCATAGGCTAGACTCCATTTAACTAACATGTACCATGTCCCTAAGTCACTTCTCAAATACCTTATGTATGCCCACATTGTTTGAAGTGAGAATCATAAGTCTTCTTTCCTCATCCTCAAAGGTGACCTTGGCCTGATTGAGCCATGGTATTCCAGCTAATTGATTATGGCGATCCTATAAACCCTTCTCCCAATCGATGTGTATGTGAAAATCCATACTCACAAGGCTTTGGTGGAAATTTCCTACAAAATTGGTGGAGATTTCCTATCATCCCATAGATACTTCATTCATCTAGATTATGTGTGAACATCCACTGGAAGTTCCCTAGCACTCAAAATGGTGACAAATAAGGGATCTACACAAAAAAGTATCGAAACCACTTCTACCACCGTGAGATTCCTAAAAGCATTGTTTTCTTCTAGAATATGATCGAAGTGAATCCTTAGGTCCCAAACCACTATGGATTAAATCCTCATAATCCCTCAAATTTCCCTTTATAGTTATAGCCTAGTTGATAATTTATGAAATTTCAATCATCCTAAACACAATGACAAGCCATCATAGGGAATAACATAGCCATCCCTACGATCACATTGCTACAATTAGATCGTCAACAATTATATTTGGAGAGAGAAATTGAATCTCAGTGAAACGAGATTAGTAATCCATATTTAATGTTTCCCCATGCTGCAGATTCATGAACTCTCTAGCATAGTCATTCCTCAGGGTATGGGGAATGATGTAGCCATGGAAGATAATATGGTAGCCATCCTAACTATCTCTCTATACTAGCCGGTCTGGATGATGCCATTGCACCACCTCTTGGATAAATTTTGTAACATGTAAGAATCTAGTTTTACATTCTTATCTATAGTAATCTCAATGTTATTGAAGATAAACATGATCACCTCGATCTATGACTCTACAATAGGTGGTCTGCCATCCCACCAAAAAGTAGGAGGATGCTACTGTGAAAACTCATGGGTAAACTCTGCCATGCTCGGGGTAGGTCGCACTCCGCATTGAATACCCTACATCATATGCAAGAAGCCCACTCAAAACTAGGTCACAACACCCACCTCAGGTACATGATGAGGATCTATTGGATGCTCAAATAGAAGAAGGACTAGTGGCTCAAGGACTAACACCTCAGGAACATGATTGTCACAGCCTTCTCACTATGAGAGATGAAGACATAATGTCGATATAATTACACAATTGCAATCAACAATATTAAAAGGAAATAAATTAATTTTGAATATTTTTATCATGAAAAAAGGAAAACTAATAAATCTCTTTTATAACAATAAACATGCTTCTCTACCAACTTTAAAATCTTGGACTAGATGATGGAATAGACCATACCAGGCCATAAAGACATAGAAACCCCAACTACCCAATACTAATGCTACATTCGTGTCAAGTGTATATGTTAAGAATGTGCAAGATGGATTTTTTCAAGTTAGAAGTAATTTACCATTTGAATGTGTTCTCATTAAAACATCAAAACATTTAAATCAACATAATCCAATGACATTTCATTTTTCAGGCCATAAGGACCCACACATCGTATGAACCAAAAGACGACACACACAAGGATGTAATCATAATTTTATTTTTGTTTATTCATGTGATTATATCATTTCTAAAATTTTTGAGCAATGTGGAATTCCATTTTCTAATCTGTAAGGGCCCATACACCTTATGAGTTATAGAGTGGAACCCACTAAACTCACCCCACAGAATGATCCCGATCCTACAAGAATTGTACACAAAATTTTATATATAATACATGGTGTAATGAATATTATACATGATATTATTTTTAAATATATAAATGTTTGATTGAAAAATTCATGGTCATTTCATTTTGGGTTTATCATGATGCATTTTCTAATATGTATCTAGTATTTCATCGGTTTGAGAAATAAAATAATTGTGCCAATATCATCAATATCAATAACATTACAAAACATGTGAATCACCCAATTGTGAAATGATATCAACATTAATAATCATAAACATAACCTTAATAATTCATGAAACTTGGCCCTTACCCTATTTATGTGTTCACGATATAGAAGTACAGCTTTTGTCCAATTCAAATGTGTTCCAAAAGTCTAATATATTGTCTCAAAATAGGATATGATGAAGGAAAACCCTCTGATATAAATTTTTCATGTTCTGGACCTGGCCACCACCTAACCTATGCCCCGAGCCCCGATGGCCACATAACCCCTGGAACGTCTCTCTATAAGCCAGAGAATGCCGATTTGTAGAGGGAGTGTACTGGTAGAACATCTGAGAGACTACACCCCCATGATAGAGTACCGAACAAAATACAAAATAAATAACAAATACCAGAACCATAAGAAATCATAAAGATACATTTAATATCATAAGAAAAAACATGTATAGTGGATGACTGATGCACTGAATATTATATCGAGGTCACATAAGTAGCGTTTGATACAAATATGGATGCATGGAATTCTCATATAAAAATAAAAATAGGAGTAGGAAACATGTTTTATAATTCAAATCTAGAAATGTGTAAAATAAAAAATCTTCTCTATATCATCTCAATCCTATGCCAGATCCTCTACTCCTAAGCTCTAAATAAAAAATAAGAATCCACATCCCGAAGAATGGTGATTTCGTTAATCCATACATAAAATAAAATAGTAATATCATGTGCCAAAATGAGGCCAGAGTAGGCTATGAGATAAAAATATTAGTAGGAAAACAATAACAATGTCTACATGTAATCTGATGGGGAACTCATAAGTAAATAGTGTGAAATAAAGATAGGTATATGAAACACAGTATAATAAATAATTAACCTCCCACTCAGGTTTCTAAAGGATACCTGGTGGGTCTACATGATTTATCTCAAATACGATAAGTCAAAAAAAGTCACGACATGTATATATGTGTATATATATTGTTTAAAATTGGAATTGGGTAAGTATTCCTCTCATCTATACATATATATCATAGCTAAGATGGGGTAAGAATGTGTCCCACCCATACATGTATTATAATATGGCATGAGGTAAGAATGCCTCCCATATATATGTATATAATAAGATGGCATGGGGTAATAATTCCTCCAATCCATATGTGTATAATAATCTATCATGGGGTAATAATACCACCCATCAACTCATGTATAATAATCTAGAATTGGGTAAGAATGCCACTCATCCATACATGTATAGATATTCCATCTAGTGTGGGGTATGCATGCCTCCCATCCTTACATATATAATAGTAAGGAATGAGGTATGAATGCCTCCCATCCATATGTATATCCCAAGCTCATAAGTATAGAAAATAAATACCCATTCTAATCATATATTATAATTAAAACTATCTTATGTAATTTTTTAAATTAAAAAACAACCCATTTCTTATTAAGCCCTAATGATAATTCCTACCAAGGGAAAGGCCATAAAATCCATTAGAACCATTCCATTTAAGTCAATTATTTTTTGTGGTTTAGACCATATCATCCTAGACAATCTACAAATCCAACCATCCAATTTTTTGAACATGGAAAATTTATTTCAAAAAATGTGTCAAGGACAAAGTGTCAAAGTCAAATACTAATATTCCTATTTAGATAATTCAAATTCAATAGGGTCTCAGAAAAATTGATGCAACTTGGTATACATAAAATACTCTTTTTAAAATGTTCAATTTGATTTAAAACCAAACTGGTAGATATAAAAAGGAATTAGTCTTGTTGTGAAATTAGCCTAAAATGGCCAATTTGGTTGGCACACCCATTGGGTGTCCATATAGTGTGTGGGTGAGTTCAAAACCCCTAAACATGATTCAATTAAATAATTTCATCACAATAGGTTCAATTAAACATGAATCAATCCAAGAAACAAGGGATACCGACAAAGTTCAGCCCACAAAACGATAGAATAATTATGAAATTATCAAAACTCAAATGAAAAAATATGCAACCACCAACCATAGGGATGTAGATGAATCCTCTCTTGATGTCGACCTCAAATTTGAAGTAGGTTAGAAGATATCTGAGTTTCACATCAATTACCTAAAAATAGTGAATATGATCCTAAAACCAAATGGTGCAAAAGAAGTCAGTATGAACAGAGACATGAGTAGAGAGAGTAGAGTGCCTTACCGTAGGGGATCCAACACCACAAACGGACAGAAGATCAAACACCGGATCGGGGTTATCAGGGATCAAAACGTGGAGGATGGTTTGATCTCAAATATGTGGAAGGAGGATATTTTTTCTACTAAATGTGGGGAAAATTGAAAAATAACACATGTTAAACATGAAGTCGTAGAAGGGTAATTTTTTCCTCAAAACACATTGGGCAAAGTTTATTAACACGATTTACAAAACCGTGTTCAAATCATGCGTGAAGGATTTGCCACCTTTATATATTAGGATGCACAGTCATGTTCCTATTCATCACAGTTGTAGAAAAACCATGTGGACATACAGGTTCCCCTGTCTACAATGACATATTTTACCAAGACTGAGTAGACTTGGTCGCACGATTTCATCAAACCATGGGTCCAAGCCTGCATCCCATTTTCCTGACCATCGGGTTCCAAATGATCCCTGGTCATTCCAGGGGATATATATAGACCATATCAAACCTATAACATGATTAAAGTAATGATTCAAAATAATAAACCAATTATCTATATCATGTTCAAATTTTGATTCATTACAATAAATAACACCAAGATGAAGAATGAAATTGAATAGATTGAGTGGGAATAGTCGAAAAAAATATTTTTTAACACAAATTTCCACTAAACAATTTGAATAGATATTGATATTGAATTAATTAGGTAATTAGAAAAGAAGGTGAATCATTCATGGATTACAAGGAAAAATTATCAAATATTGCAATATTTTCTTCATGTTTTCTTATCAACAATGATAGTAATATAGATTTCATTATTAGTGGATTAACACTTCAACTTCAAAAAATCTAGTTGTCCATGACATTTTGAGTTATGGGGAAGGGGAATGACAGGATATCAATGTATAAATGGAGTTTAGATAATTTTCTCATACTTATGAATATAATAAATTAATTATAGAGTTTCATGATGTGTATGTAATGAAAAAAGAGGAAATAGGCTCCAACTACAAACTTGTAATTTATTTTGAAGAAGTATCATGGGAATTGTATCATAGGTATAAGGAAATGATTCATGTGTGGGAAAGAAGGGGAACAAACTCATGAATATCAAAGAGACTTGAATAATTCATTCTTCATAATAGAGGAAATATAGGAACCTCTCAATAAACAATGCATAGTTCGTTGCACTGAATATAGGGAGAATTGAATCTTTGAATATAAGTGAACTAAACTGTAGGTCCTTGAGTGTATTCGGTGTTAGTAACTAACATAGCTGATGGAGTAAGGGATATCACAGGCAACCACTACTGCTAAAGTGTAATGTGAAAATTATTTCTCACAAGGTATGACTCCAATTCATTCAAGAATGGAAATTTTTTATTTTATTTTGTTTCAATGCATTCCTTTATATCATAATTATTTTCGAGATCTTTTGAATAGAATCCCTGATACCTTGATGTATATATATCTATAAAAATTCAAACTGGTGATATTATTGTAACCCATGTATTGGATTCTTCTCCTACAAGAGTCTATATAAATAATCTTCTAGGTATTTCATAAGACTATCCTAAGCTGAATTCAATGCTTTATTGGGCGTGGATTTACTCTCATAAAACAAATCACACATTAGCCACTAAGAAAAGGTTTTATCTTTTCATATTCTATATAATCTAGTGATTCTCTAAAAAATTAATGATGATCATGAATTCATTTTGGAAACCCCATCAATGCGGTGACTATTGATACCAAATGAAGAACCATACATTCATTAAATGTTTTAGTCAAATGATGTTATTCACCTGAAGTTAATAACCACAATAAGGTAATAAAATGATATATTTTCCAAAGAGACACTCCACCTTCTTCTATATTATATATTAATGTTCTCAATATATCTCACACATGATATCACTCCTATCTCAAAATTCCATAATAGGATAGCCTTAATCGAACTAGAATTGTAAAAGTAGTTCCTATAAGAGTATTTGAAAAATGTGTTCAAATTCAATATTTCATCACTGTGGGGGGTGCCATTACTCATTGTAAGGAAAATTGATGGATTAATTAAAATATTTATTAATTACCGGGACCTAAACATGATCACCATAAGGAATAGGTATCCCATTCCAAGGACTAATTACCTATTAGATAAACTATTATTATATCAACACATCTCATAGTTGGATCGTCATTCACGATACTAATAACTATGGGTGAAGAAAGAATATATATAGAATAAATATTTCCATAAAAGGTATGGAAACTATGAGTTCATATTGATTCCCTTTAGACTCATTGATTCCCTTGAAATCATTTTTTATTTGATTAATATATATATTTTGGGACTACCATAGCAATTTTTTGGAGTTTTTATTAAGAATATTCACATGTTATTCAATAGAAATGATTAATATGAAGATCATCTTAGGGTTTTTATAATGACATTATGTAAGGATAAAATGTATGATAATTTTACCAACTCTAAATTTTGATGCATTATGTAACATTCTTAGTGAATTTCATCATATGTGAAAGAATTTATACAGACCCTTCCATGATAATGGTAATAATGAATGGACCAGACCCACTAGAATCATGGAAATTCATGGTTTTCCTATATGATATAGTTATTAACTCAATTTTTTGAGAAATTTTTCCAGATTTTCTAGTCAGATTACAATGTTTACATGAAAAGTGGAAAATTATATCTAGATGAAAGAATGCGAGGTAAGATTTAAAAGATCCCGAAGAGGATAATCACTAAACCTATACTCACACAACCAAAAAGTGGAGCATGTTTTCTGATATATAGAAATTTGTCAAGGAAATAATTGGGTTACATACTCACAAGGAATGATAATGTGATAGCATACACTTCATGATAGTTGAAGTCCCATGATCAGAACTACATGACACAAGATCTAGAGTTTTTAGTTGTGTTCTTTTCTTTAAATATTTTTCAACACTACCTCAATGGTGAAAATTTTGATGTATATACTGAATATATGATTCCAAAGTATATATTAACCTAGAATAAAAACAACGGGCATCAAATAAGATGGATATAACTAATCAAAAAATAGGATTTCTCTATTCTCTATGAACTTGGAGAGGAGTACATGTTATTTGATAATATTTTTAGAAATTAACAAACCACTATATCAATTAGGAGAATTGTGAAAGACCATATTATTATGAATATCAAAAGAATAAATTTTAAAAATTATACTTCCAATGAATAAATCCAACTTTGTACAAATTATTTCCCAATCGTTTATCAAATAGAAGATCAATGATACAAGAAGGGATGAGTTGGAGCTATAAAATAAGGTGGAATTAGTAATAGAAGGTATTCAACATGAGTTACAAATTTATGGTGATGGTTTGATTCATTTTTTAATAAGGAATTGTTATACTTCATCACCTGAGATTAAGAATTATCTTTTGGATAACTCACATAGCTCACCTTCCCCTATAAATCATGGAAGTACTAAGACATATAGTGATCTTCTGGAGAAATTCTGGTGGGAAAATATTGAAAATTATATTGTAGATTATATTTCATGGTGTTAGGTGTGTCTCCATTTAATATAGAGTGAAATTGATTCAAATGGATGATAAAACCATTTCCTACAACCACAAGGAAATTAGATAATGTCACCATGAAATTTTTCAGTAGTATCCAAAAAACATTCAAAGAAAACTATACAAGATCGGTTGTGGTGGATCGACTCACCATGACATCCAACATTTTCACATATGGAAATATTATCAACTCGGAAAACATTCCATGATATATGTGAAATAAATGTTGATTTTTATGGGGTTACACTTTCGATTGTATCTGATCGTGATCCATGGTTCATAAGAAAATTATTTTGTAGTCTTCAACATTCTTTGGGAAATGATTTGAATTTCTTTATGGGATACCAACCCAAAAATGATGATCACTTTTATAGTAATATTTATACACTAAAGGAAATTTTATGATCATGATCAATTAAATTTAATGTATAATGTGATCAAAATCTCTCATTAATTGGGTTTTTATATATAAATAGCTTCTATATAAGTATTTAAATGGATCTATATTAATCTATATATTTGGAGTGACATTGAACTATAATTGTTTCTGATGATGTTTGTCAGCAAAAGATACATAGACCTGAAATTGACCATGATTTAATAGAGAAGGTTCATTACATCTAAGAACATGTAAATTCTAATCAATTTAGGTTGAATATTTATACTAAAAACTGATGATGGGACATGGAGATTGAAGTTGGAGACAAGTTTTTTCCTTAGAATTTCAACACGGAAGAAAGTCACATGGTTTGTAATGAAATGAAATATTAAACAAAGTAACATTGTCCCCTTGGAGATCCTTTGTCTCATAAGTGAATTGGATTATTTACTTTCACATCCACAATATTTGAGACAACTTCCTGACGTGTTCCACGTATCCCTTGTAAATAAGTAAATACATCATCCCACACATGTAATAAATCCAATGGTGGTACAAATGGATATTGAACTCTAATATATAGAATAGTTATGGAAGATCATGGACCACAAAGATAATGTTATATGAAACAAAAAATACTCACCTTGTCAAAGTGATATGGTGGAACCATAAGTATAAATAGGCGATGTGGGAATTAGAGGATGAAATGAAATAAAAGTAACCACACCTATTCTCAACTGAGTATATCATTTGAAATCTTATGGGTATAAATTTATAAAAGGTGAATAATTTAACAACCCATAGTTTATAAATGAAATTTGTCTCCTATTATAAATGCTTGTCATAATATACTATATAATATTATACACATTAAGAAACCGATAAAAATTTGTTTGATTAATAATTTTTGTTTAATTGTTTTGTAATAAAACTAATTATAATTCACAAAATTATTAAAGAAAAAATAGAGAATATAAAATAATATATGGGAAATTATCAAACTCTAAATCTACTAGAATCATCACCTCCACTATCAACACGTTGAAAAAATATATATAAATAAATCAATCATCATTATAGAAAATGAATATAAAAACATTGATAGTAATTTAGTTGAATAATTAATAATGGAAAATATAATTTTTTATTTGCTTTAATGTGACCATTGGAATTCTCTTGTGACCATTGTAATACTGACTCAGTAATTAGAAATTGTAACCTTCCCATTTGGAATAGTAAACTGATTATCGGAATATTAATTTTACCTAAAAAAATAAATTTTGATATAAATTACATTTATAATGATTATGTTATTTCAATGTTAATATTATAATTCCAAAAAAATGAATATGATGAATGAAAAACAAAAACAATTGAAGCACATTTTTAATAAACTGTATATTAAACTATTTCTTAAAAGCACTACCTTTTATATTAAAATTTAAAATCAAAAAATTCAAAATTTTAATTTGATAAAATGAATTTCAATTTTTAAATAACCATGTTTAAGTTTTATAAGGGTAATACTTTGAAAATTTTCAAAAATAATTCAATATTTTTGAAAATAGTAAAAATCTGTCTTTTCATATAACTGGTGTATATTAAATTGTATCATTCATGATGTAATAGTGATGTAATCCTTTGTAGAACTTGATTATTTTTCATGATATACTTAATTTAATAAAGTATTCATTAAAATAAAATAAACGTAAATTTCATACCTAAATTATTTTTCCAAAACCTAAAGTCAAAGGTGATTACTTAAAATAACAATTTTTTTATTTCTATTTTACTTTATAATAGCCAAATGATTTATATTTATAAACAAATTTAAGGTAATAATAACAAATATGTTATATTTATATAATATTTTTAAATTAAAAAATTCAATATTTAAACTGTTATCTTGGTTTTAAAAATTTATTTAATATTTCATTCTTAAAGTACCACTCTTTTCATGAATAAATATCCCCACTCCCTACCCATTGAAATCCACTAAACCCCCACTTTTCAATGACAAAGCACATCCAAAATTATATATCACAATAAATTTATGATCTTTAATTGTTTTCTAGAGTAATATAACATCATACATTAGAGTATTTTTCATTTCGTACATGAGAGGCTACACTATGGATTATGTACGCTTTAATCAACTCTTTTCTTTTTTTATTCTTCTTCAGCTCATTATTTTTTTCACCACCACATTTTAAAAAAATAAGATATATTTGGAATAAATTTTACCTTATATTTTTTGTTTTATCGAATTGTATGTATCATATTTACTATATAAATAAATTTTAAACTACACTTTCACTTTCTTCTGATAATGTCTCATCAATGGCTGGTTAACAAATTAAGGATGCATTATAGTGTAAAAAAAGGTAATCATCATCATGGATGGATATTTTGAATTATATATAATATAAATATTGGGAATCATATTTAATATAATTTTATGCAATTATTTATACAAATGAAGAAATTACATTTAACAAAATTGAAAAATTGTCGCAAAACTAGAAATCTTAAAGTAAAACATGATATAAAAACAACTACCTTATAACCAATGAAATTAGTAAATATAATAAAATGAAAATAATTTATAAATAGTGGTAAAATAACATTATCCACTTTGGGATCAAGGTTTTAATAAATCTATGATTATTAATATGGAGGTTCAAAAGTGATGAATTAAAATGGGGGTTAAGGTAAGGGTATTCTCGAACCCAAATCCATTTCCTTATGTCTTCCCTATTTCATATCACTTTTAGTTTGGGTATCCTATAATGTTTCATAAATACAATTTTATTTTTATTCAATTTTTTTCATAGAAATACTATTTTCAGCCTTTATTTTTTATCCAAATTCATTGATTTTCCATTTAAAATATTTTCTTTCCACAAAAAATATTCGACTACTCACATATTGTTCTTTTCTAAATTAAAAAGATCCCTTATTATAATGTATGATCTAACTATTATTTTTTTGAACCCAAAGGATAATTCATTAATTTATTCATCAAAAAATACTAATGAAACCCTTTCCTTTCTATGGATTATTTCATGACTACGCTTGTTATAAATTCTATGTGGTATGTAAGATATTGTTAGTAATATGATGTGACTAGTTGGATTAGAATTATATATCGATCTGATTTATTGGGTAATTTCATTTATCTCATGAGATAACGTGTAATAATCTTGAACATGATGCTATTTTTTTTTTCATACTTATGATTTTATGAATATTCCCAAAAGTATTTTGTAAAAATGATTGTAGCTTTGTTCATAATTGGTTGTGGTACATGACCAATATGACATTCCGTTTCATTTTTATGCATTACAACATTCCATAACATCATCACAAATTTACCTTATAATTCTGATTATGATGGTATTCTTATGATATGATGATTATTACTATGTTCACCCATGTTATATTGATTCATGTCACTTATTCATCCTCTTACTGGGCTTTTATCTCACCCCTTTCTTCAAGTATATTCTCAGGTCTTTACAAGTAATTAAGGGAATATGAGATTTTCGGAAGTGTAAAAAATAAGGATTTAAATAACTTTTTACATTTAATTATGTTCATTTTATGTATGATCCTAGTTTTCACATGATAGTATTCATTTTTTTCATTGATTTCTATCTTTAATATATTTTTTAACGTACACATGATAAAATAGTCATGTAAGAAAATGTAGGGTAACTATAATTAGTGTAAACATGTGTCATATCATTCGAGGATAATATTAAATTTTAGGTTTTTTATAAGTGTTCAAAGGCATGATCTTAACTGGAAAATTTTATACCCAATAATTCATAGATCATAAACTAAGATTTATGGCATAAATCTATAGCATCTCAAAATACATGATTCAAAAGTGTGAAGAATCATTATTCTTTAATAATATTTCATGTGAACACTTCATAAGAATACTAAAATTTATAATAAAATTTAAAATATTTATAAGAATGTAAAATCATTTCATCAGTTATAGTTCACTTCCAGGTCCATCATAGTGGACTAAAACCCATAGTGGATTGAGGTCACTACCTATTACATCATCTCATTAGTCAAGGTTCACTTCCATGAATATCGTAGTGGATATATTAACATAATGAACTACGTTCAAAAACAATTCTATTCCATATTATATCATTAGATATAAATCAATACCCAATGAATTTTCGGGATTTAATGGTCCAACCAAAAATATAATGAATACCAAATATATTCATGACACAAGATCATAAAAACATTGATCAATTCATCTTTGTGTACCCTATGTAAAATAAATAAGTTTTTGAAAAAATTAGTCATCATTTTATCACAATATATATAGATAAATAACATGGAAAATATCATTATTTAATATCCCTAGTGAATCGTAAAAATGATAAAAGAATTTGGATATAGATGTAAAATACTATTAAATAGATATTTTGAACATTTCATTGAAAATATGGGAAATTGTTATTCCATATTATTATATTTAAATGAATATATATATATATAATATTGATATAATTATAGTCTTTTAAAATAACAATCTATACATTTAAATAACAATTCCAGGAATATAAAGTCATGATGGTAGGATATTCCATTCATTCTGTATAAGTTAAAAGAGATTGAAATTGGAGGTGGAGTGACGGTGGAGGAGTGAGAATATCTCACATCTCTCTTGCCCCGATGACCTAGCCGCATGTTGTCGGGGTCTGCTCCCCCCTTCGTGTCGGAGGGGGGAGTTTCACATCCTCTTTCACCTTGGAAGGTTAGGGAAATCCTAGATTTTCTTGATTATTATTCTCTGTTCCCGAGAATCCGGCTGTCTCCGAATGTTCCTGGAATTTTTGGAGAGGCGCCCATTCCGTCTCTGCTTCCTTCAAAGATCAATAGTTCCCCAGATCTGTATTGTCTCACCCTGGTAGCATGCTTCTTGCTCAATCGGCCTTCGGTGGATTTTTTTGATCAGTTCGTTGTTGAAGCATCAAATTTGAGAAAGTGTGCAGTCATTGGTTTGCTTGACCGGAATCACTTCATGATATGGTTTAATTTATAAGAGGATTTTATTGGTGCTTAGTATAGGGACCTTCGACGATGCAATGGCTCTTCATACTACCTTTTACATTGCAGCATTTATTTTCACATGAGGCGCGACCCTTCAATGATTGAGATATATGTAAGTTTACCTATTTTACCTTTTCTCCTTTTATAACCCCTCCATTATGTGTGTTATTGGGAATATGGTGGGGTGCTACTTGTGTTCGGGTCTTCCCACTGAGGCCTTGCGTCGTCCTATTTGTATGGGGATCTACGTTAATGATGATGTTGTGAGGCCTCTAGTGAATTTAATTTGGATAACTGATGGTATATAGTTTTGGTGGAAGCAAGAGGTCATTTTTGAATCCTAGATGCAGTACTTCTCGTCCTATTTGCGATTTGGTCACATGGAGTTGGTTTTCCGTAATGGGAAGATGAGACGGAGCAATTTGGTGGTGGAGAGGAAGAAAAATTCTGGGCTTGAGGGTCATGGGATGGTGCATCTGGCGGTGGAGGGTAGTAGTGAGGGTGTTTGTACTAGAGAGGATCAAACTGGTGATGCATTGGCTAGGAAGTCACTTAACAGGCTTGAGGATCCTAGGTTGGTGTAATTTATAGTGGAGGGAAGCAATGAGGGTACTCATGCTGGAGGTGATCGTACTGGATCTGCAGTGGCTGATGAATCTTTGGCTATATTGGCTGATGAATATTTGGATGCAGTAGTGGCTGAAGAATCATTGGCTGAATTGGAGGTGCCAGAAATGTGGTAGGGGAACCCAACAGAGGATACCATGAATGGTAGTGCATTAAAGGAGATGCATGTGTCTGCTAACCCATCGCTAAAGTGAGTGTTTGAGAGGATGGTGAGTGACCTTGGGTTTGGGAATCTGTCCTTGATGGATATTGGTGCTGACTACTCTCTATTGTAGTTGGGTACTAGGCATGAGGTGCAAGGCCATTGTGTAACATAAAATCAGTTTTTCTGTATGGAAGCTGAGTAGGTTCCAGTTGTGATTGTAACACCCCGAGCTTCCACGATACGCTTCTCATTCAATAATGTAATAGCTTTCATTGTACGCAACATCGGGTTCTAACACACTGCAACTAATCAAAGTAGCCGTTATGAATAGTAATAACCACCTTTTAAAATTATAGAAATTGTATATTTAAAAATGGACTTAATTTTTGTATTCGTAATATCGAAATTAGCCTACGTTGAATTTTTGGTATTTTTCTGAGAACTTCTAATTTTTTATGAATAGTGAAAATTACTTAAAAACAACTTTTTTAATCAAAATAATTTATAGTGATAAATTATACTATTTAGTGGTTTTAAAGTATAATTAGAATATATTTGTACAATTTTATCCAATGGTGGTCATTAGAATTAATTTAACATTGAAATTGGACATAATCAATTGCCAATCTTTTGATATAAATTGTTTCTTAAAAACACGCTATTTTTTGTAACAGCGGGAATTAATAATAAAATTAATTAATGAAACTTATATGTTTGGAATTTTGTAAATTAAGCATCATTTTTGAATTCGGAATATCAATTATAGCTTAGGGTGAAATTTTGGCTTTGTTCTAAAAAACTTCAATTTTTGATGAATAGTGAAACCACTAAGTGGTAGTTAAATAACTGATTTTTCATTTAAATGAAATATTACCACTTCTGTGATTTGATTTTCAAAAAATCCGACATACATGGTTGTCATTAAGAAGTAAAATGTGGTTCAATAAGATTAAAATAATTTTTGGTGAATAGTAACTTTTAAGTTCTTAATCGCGATTAGAGGTAATTAGTGTAGTTTAAGGTAAAAATAATGTTTTAATCATATGAGATGAGCATGACACTTGTCCTAGTCCTATTGGATGAGTCATGGCCGACCAAGACAACCCATGGGTCAACTTGGGGACCCCATGGAGCCACTTTAGTTAGAAAATGACATAAACACCTTTTATTTAATGTTAAAGTAAAAAATGACACAAACATAAAATGTTTTACTAAAACAATTTTTATGTGGGGTTACACAAGTCCAAATTTTGATTATAAATATTAATTAGAAAGATAAAACGATTTCCTACATCATAGTATTTTTATTATAATTTTTAGACATTAAATAAATTAAATTATTTATGACATCATTATGATGTAGCGATGACCTCATTATTTAACGATTTAAATAAAATGAGAAGATAATGCAAAATACAGGGCTTACACTTGTCCAAAGCCTATTGGATGAAGATATTTCGAAACCTTATCACCTTAGCCTCGAATTATATAAGTTTGGGACCTTTAGAATCCGAAAAGCATTGTGTAATAATGTAACATTTCAATCTTTCCAAAAGTGCCCCTCCTCTCCACTTATAAAAGGCCCCCATCTCTCCCACCTCATTTACACTTTCAAGCCATTTGGCTCGGACAACCTCTGCCCAAATACTCTCCAAACTTCCCCCTCTTACTCCTAGAAGCCTTACTTTGGGCAGAACGCTTCCCATGGAAGCCTTTGGCTCAAATCAAAAAGAGTTACCCGATTTTGAGGTAATGTCTTTTCTAATGTTGATTTGTTTTATTTTTCTTCTCCAACCCCCTAAACTCTTTTTATTCATTTCTTTTGTAACAACACTAGTATCCTCAATATACTAGGATGTTTTTATAATAATTATTCGAGCTACACTTACACACACCTACATCTAATGGTTAAAGAACATACGGTTTCTGTGGATGGTGAATTTCTGCCTCACGAAACGATGATTGTTCAACACTCATATAACACCTTCAAAGGTGGCCATTAAGATGTCACTATTTTTATATATGATATATAATATGTTTATGTTTTACTTATGCTTCTGTATTTCTCATTTATGGCATACTTTATGATTTCCATTATGGGTAAAACGCGATAATTTCATTTTAGGAAGTGCGGACTACCGCCCCCTCAAAGTGATTTGAATCGTTCATGCCATATGTGGGATGTATAAAGGATGGAGTAAATGGTATTATACACTATATTATACTGGAATTATATTATACATTTATATCATTATGATTTAGTTCCATTAAATATGAAATTTAAATGAAAGTAGCGTTCATGCGTACGTACGGATTACCGTCTCCATGAACAGTGCATTTCATTTCTTACCTCTAAATGTTACGTAATATTATAAATGAATGTATATACTGGATATATAAGATATATATGACATCTAAATCATGAATATAATTCTGGATATAATGGATATTCTACCACATGAACAACTTGTAATTATAAGAAGTTTATTGTTGACTCAAGTTACCAAAGATCGACAAAACGATCGTTATTAACTTGAATAATTACATAATATTTATAACATTGTAATAAGTGATATAAAGAGGATAATGAAATTGAAAATGGTTCTTAATAAGGTAGATATTAACTCTAGTTTATTATTCAGGAGGGTAAAGAATGGTTGAGTCAAGTCGGACACAAGGTAAGGGAACTTCTTAACCCAATTTCTATTCTTTGGGTTAATCTCATAATTTCAAATTATGTCATGATATTATTATGTCCTATCTTGTAATTTTACTGTATTTATGTGTACTTATAGTTAATACACATAATAGATCTATTTTATTTTAAAAATGATCTTTGTAAGGACTTCGTCTCAATCTCCTTTCATTGAGGCATATTTCGTTTTATACACATCTTTCTTTTATACGGTGTATAAACCCCTTTGACTTTTACGTTTATTCAAAAGGTTTTCTTTTATAATTATGTTATTTTTAAATGATTTCAAAAAAGTGATATTTCTCTCCAATATATGAAAATCCAGTGCAAATGTATACGTATTTAACGCAAGCTTAAAAATGTTTTCAGAAAACCCGACTCTCAAGTGTGGTAGACAGGAAGGGATTGGGCGTGGACCCATCATGGCCTGTAATTAGTCGAGCAGTCTCAGAATTAGTTATTTTGTTTTCAGAAGCTTGCTTAATATTTTCATTAAAACACTGGAGTATATTTGAGCAATTTTAAATGTAAGTATCTTCTAAAAAAATGCATCGGTAGGTCTAATGATACAACTAGACATGGAATTGGCTGAGGCCCTTTCCCAATTTGATTTATGGTTTTGGCCGAGGCCTTAATCATTTTAGACGTCTTGGTCGAGGCCTTGAAAAAATGTTTCAGAATGTCCGACATTATACATTCCCTCATTATGAAAGTGGTTATTGATATTGCATGTGATTATTAGACCAGTCGAATATCCATGTGAAGAAGTGAATGGCATTATCTCATTTTACTTTTTCCATATTATGTTGATGTTCAAGTTTAAAAGGCTTTTGTTTTAGTTATACATTGCCTTAAATTTTTATGTTTATTTATGAAAGCTTCCGCAATATTGTTAACCTTACTGAGCATCTGAGCTCACCCCTTTCAATGTTTTAATATTTTTCCAGGATGTGAAGAAGTATTTTATGAATGACCTACAGGGGTAGTCAGAAAGGGATATGATTGTGGACTATGAAGACCATGTTATTGTAGTTTGTTTACTTTTTGATGTAATGAAAGACTTATGAATGTATCTAGTGTTTCCAAGGCTACTAAACTAATCGGTCTTTCTAGACTTGATCTTTTGTGATCATGCCAATGTTACGAAGTAATGCACCGACTCTGGGTAGCTGGGGTCGGGGCGTTACAGTTGGTATCAGAGGCAGTTTAGTACTAACCTTGGAAGCTAGATTTAGATAAACTCCGATTAGAGCACGTAGACCTAAGATAGAATTTGAGGATTAGTATAGAAGAACTTCCTAGAATTATGGTATTGTTGAGATTTTATGAGTTTTCCGAGCAATACATCCCTGTCTGGATACGAGCAGGTAGAGGCGGCTCTGGCACAGATGTACCTAGGGGTAAAACCCGAAAACACCGCTTTGAGCTAGACTCGAACGTGAACTGGTGCACGACAACGGGCCTTGCTGCACTCTTGGTTACGAAACTCCCGGGGGATATGCTTTGGATAATTCCCATTTTCTTTACAAACCACTATGAAGGGTTACGAGTATATACTTCCTCAAAGAAAACATTTTTATAATTATGGATTATATCTATAATTAGTTAAATTTATGTTAAGTGTTTTACAAGTATGGAATTATGTATTTTGATTCATGAACTAATATAGTTTATGCCATTATTTAGAAATGGCGCCTAGTGGAAGGAATGGAAACCGTATCAATGCACGCACTCCGTGTAGGGATTTCCTTCCTGCTCAGGATAATTATGGTGGAGCTAGTGATACAACTGGTGCTGATCAGCTTCTCACCGTACTGGGACAACTCACGCAGGTTATGAAAAATAACCTTACTCGTGTGGAGCACCCTGATCCGCAACGTGGAGGATCAATGCTAGACAGTTTCATGAGGCAACAACCACCAACCTTCAATGGGAGTACAAATCCTATAGTAGCTGAGCAATGGATAAATTCCTTAGAGAAAATATTCCATGCCTTGAGGAGTAGTGAAAGGGAGAAGGTTGTCATGGCAGTTTACCGCCTCACTGGAGATGCCGATCAGTGGTGGTCGCTGATTCAAAACAAAAAGGAAGATGATGACGTATCGAATATGGAATGGAGGGAGTTCAAAGATCTGTTTTTAGAAAAATATTTTCCTCGTGACCATTGATCAAATATGGAAAGGCAATTTCTGAGTTTGAGGCAGATGGAGGATGAGAATGTCGCAAAGTATGAGGCTAACTTTACAAGGTTAGCGAGGCATGCTGCCGATTATATACGTAACCCAAGGAGTAAGATTGATCGTTTATTTGATGGGTTAAAACCATTTCTCCGTCGAGATTTAGTATCACAATCCTTCTCATCATACGAAGATATTGTCTCGTGTGCTATCAAGACAGAAAAGAAATTCTCTAAGTCTTATGACAACAAAGTAAAGCAAGAGAAGAAGAGAACGGTGGAACAAGAGACAGATAAAGGGAAAAAGGGAGAGAAGGATTTTCCATTATGTGATAATTGTGGGAAGAATCACCCTGGTACTTGCCTAAAAGGAATGGGAGTTTGTTATAAATGTGGAGAAAAGGGTCACCAGGCTCGTGATTGCAAGGGAAAGAAAGAGGCTGTCAAAGTTGAATGCTACAATTCTAGGGAAACAGGGAATTATGCAAATGAATGTCCTAAGCGTTAAGGAACCTTACCTCAGAAAAGGCCAAGGGATCAAGGCCAATCTTATGCTGTAACTACAGTTGAAGCGGAATAATTAATTTATTGGTGCTTTTGGACTCAAGGATTATATTATGGTTATAAGAATAATGTGATATATATACATGGATTGTACTGCAGTACTTGTTGATTTCAGTAAGGTTTTAATATGATTAAGGTAATCATATTTTTAGTATGTGACAATAAGAGAAAATTTTCTTTGTTTGGGGAATCTGATGTTACAATTGATTTTGGAATTTAGAGACCTTTTAGAGAAAGTCTGGACGGAGGTATTTTGGATAACTATTAAGGTTGGAATGGATTAAGTTGAACCATGGATAGTATTGTTTAAGGTTAAAGAATTTCTGAAGATTATTTTTGGAATATTATAATACTATAGTTTTAGGAAAAGAACAACCTGCAGGGTGGGGAATAACCCGTCGCGTCGGACAAAGCTGCAGGAATCGAACCCACAACTATAGTGCGACAAGCCTTTATTTCCTACCACTAGCCTACATGAAGTACCTGGTTATTACAAAATAGTTTTACTAATCTAAATGGTATGTGTTAACATTTTGAACTTTATACAATTAGGATAAATAGAATATTTTTGAGTTTCGTTACCATTTGGAGTAAAAGTTGGGTTTGTGGTAAAAATTTATTAACGAATGAACGTATACATAACAAGTATGTATATTCCCTTACGTTCTTAGTAAATCTCCTAAATAAATTCCTCAACATTATAAAAGGTAACTTAAAACAAAAATGTTGTCGGTTAACTTTTCCAACTGGGGATTCAATGACCGTTTAACCAATCACAAGTTTGTGATTTTCTTGTGGTGAACTTTCTCCTAATCCTGTTTTCTATAACTCTTCATCAGACCTTGATGATTTGTTTCTCCTCCATATCCATATTTTCATATAATCCTAGAATGGGCTATATCGGGTGACCTTTGTACTTATCCTGCTTTCTTTTAATGTTATATATTTATTAACCTTATTTCCGATGTGGGTTTTCCTCAAAGGTATTTTCTCTTTTCAACCTTTTATTTTCAAAGAAAAATTTCCAATTGCGAGGACGCAATTTATTGAAGGTGGGGAGAATGTAACACCCCGAGCTTCCACGATACGCTTCTCATTCAATAATGTAATAGCTTTCATTGTACGCAACATCGGGTTCTAACACACTACAACTAATCAAAGTAGCCGTTATGAATAGTAATAACCACCTTTTAAAATTATAGAAATTGTATATTTCAAAATGGATTTCATTTTTGTATTCGTAATATCGAAATTAGCCTACGTTGAATTTTTGGTATTTTTCTGAGAACTTCTAATTTTTTATGAATAGTGAAAATTACTTAAAAACAACTTTTTTAATCAAAATAATTTATAGTGATAAATTATACTATTTAGTGGTTTTAAAGTATAATTAGAATATATTTTTACAATTTTATCCAATGGTGGTCATTAGAATTAATTTAACATTGAAATTGGACATAAACAATTGCCAATCTTTTGATATAAATTGTTTCTTTAAAACACGCTATTTGTCGTAACAGCGGGAATTAATAATAAAATTAATTAATGCAACTTATATGTTTGAAATTTTGTAAAATAGACATCATTTTTGAATTCGGAATATCAATTATAGCTTAGGGTAAAATTTTGGCTTTGTTCTGAAAAACTTCAATTTTTGATGAATAGTGAAACCACTAAGTGGTAGTTAAATAATTGATTTTTCATTTAAATGAAATATTACCACTTCTGTGATTTGATTTTCAAAAAATCCGAAATACATGGTTGTCATTAGGAAGTAAAATGTGGTTCAATAAGATTAAAATAATTTTTGGTGAATAGTAACTTTTAAGTTCTTAATCGCGATTAGAGGTAATTAGTGTGGTTTAAGGAAAAAATAATGTTTTAATAATATGAGATGAGCATGAAACTTGTCCTACTCCTATTTTATGAGTCATGTCAGACCAAGAAAACCCATGGGTCAACTTGGGGACCCCATGGAGCCACTTTAGTTAGAAAATGACATAAACACCTTTTATTTAATGTTAAAGTAAAAAATGATACAAACATAAAATGTTTTACTAAAACAATTTTTACGTGGGGTTACACAAGTCCAAATTTTGATTATAAATATTAATTAGAAATCTAAAAAGCTTTCCTACATCACAGTATTTTTATTATAATTTTTAGACATTAAATAAATTAAATTATTTATGACATCATTATGATGCAGCGATGACCTCATTATTTAACGATTTAAATAAAATGAGAAGTTAATGAAAAATCCAAGGCTTACACTTGTCCAAAGCCTATTGGATGAAGATATTTCGATACCTTATCACCTTATCCTCGAATTATATAAGTGTGGTACCTTTAGAATCCGAAAAGCATTGTGTAATAATGTAACATTTCAATCTTTCCAAAAGTGACCCTCCTCTCCACTTATAAAAGGCCCCCACCTCTCCCACCTCATTTACACTTTAAAGCCATTTGGATCGGCCAGACTCTGCCCAAATACTCTCCCAACTTACCCCTCTTACTCCTAGAAGCCTTACTTTGGGCAGAACGCTTCCCAAGGAAGCCTTTGGCTCAAATCAAAAAGAGTTACCCGATTTTGAGGTAATGTCTTTTCTAATGTTGTTTTGTTTTATTTTTCTTCTCCAACCCCCTAAACTCTTTTTATTCATTTCTTTTGTAACAACACCAGTATCATCAATATACTAGTATTATGTTATAAGAATTATTCGAGCTACACTTACACACACCTACATCTAATGGTTAAAGAACATACGGTTTCTGTGGATGGCGAATTTCTGCCTCACGAACCGATGATTGTTCAACACTCATATAACACCTTCAAAGGTGGCCATTAAGATGTCACTATTTTTATATATGATATATAATATGTTTATGTTTTACTTATGCTTCTGTATTTCTCATTTATGGCATACTTTATGATTTCCATTATGGGTAAAACGCGATAATTTCATTTTAGGAAGTGCGGACTACCGCCCCCTCAAAGTGATTTGAATCGTTAATGCCATATGTGGGATGTATAAAGGATGGAGTAAATGGTATTATAAACTATATTATACTGGAATTATATTATACATTTATATCATTATTATTTAGTTCCATTAAATATGAAATTGAAATTAAAGTAGCGTTCATGCGTACGTACGGCTTACCGTCTCCATGAACGGTGCATTTCATTTCTTACCTCTAAATGTTACGTAATATTATAAATGAATGTATATAATGGATATATAAGATATATATGACATCTAAATCATGAATATAATTCTGGATATAATGGATATTCTACCACATGAACAACTTGTAATTATAAGAAGTTTATTTTTGACTCAAGTTACCAAAGATCGACAAAACGATCGTTATTAACTTGAATAATTACATAATATTCATAACATTGTAATAAGTGATATAAAAAGGATAATGAAATTGAAAATGGTTCTTAATAAGGTAGATATTAACTCTAGTTTATTATTCAGGAGGGTAAAGAACGGTTGAGTCAAGTCGGACACAAGGTAAGGGAACTTCTTAACCCAATTTCTATTCTTTGGGTTAATCACATAATTTCAAATTATGTCCTGATATTATTATGTCCTATCTTGTAATTTTACTATATTTTTGTGTACTTATAGTGAATACACATAATAGATCTATTTTATTTTAAAAATGATCGTTGTAAGGACTTCGTCTCAATCTCCTTTCATTGAGGCATATTTCGTTTTATACACAACTTTCTTTTATACGGTGTATAAACCCCTTTGACTTTTACGTTTATTCAAAAGGTTTTATTTTATAATTATGTGATTTTTAAATGATTTCAAAAAAGTGATATTTCTCTCAAATATATGAAAATCCAGTGCAAATGTATACGTATTTAACGCAAGCTTAAAAATGTTTTCAGAAAACCCGACTCTCAAGTGTGGTAGACAGGAAGGGATTGGGCGTGGACCCATCATGGCCTGTAATTAGTTGAGCAGTCTCAGAATTAGTTATTTTGTTTTCAGAAGCTTGCTTAATGTTTTCATAAAAACACTGGAGTATATTTGAGCAATTTTAAATGTAAGTATCTTCTAAAAAAAATGCACCGGTTGGTCTCATGAGACAACTAGACGTGGAATTGGCCGAGGCCCTTTCCCAATTTGATTTATGGTTTTGGCCGAGGCCTTAATCCTTTTAGAAGTCTTGGTTGAGGCCTTGAAAAAATGTTTCAGAATGTCTGGCATTATACATTCCATCATTATGAAAGTGGTTATTGATATTGCATGTGATTATTCGACCAGTAGAATATCCATGTGAAGAAGTGAATGGGATTATCTCATTTTACTTTTTCCATATTATGTTGATGTTCAAGTTTAAAAGGCTTTTGTTTTAGTTATACATTGCCGTAAATTTTTATGTTTATTTATGAAATCTTCCGCAATATTGTTAACCTTACTGAGCATCTGAGCTCACCCCTTTCAATGTTTTAATATTTTTCCAGGATGTGAAGATGTATTTTATGAATGACCTACAGGGGTAGTCAGAAAGGGATATGATTGTGGACTATGAAGACCATGTTATTGTAGTTTGTTTACTTTTTGATGTAATGAAAGACTTATGAATGTATCTAGTGTTTCCAAGGCTACTAAACTAATAGGTCTTTCTAGACTTGATCTTTTGTGATCATGCCAATGTTACGAAGTAATGCACCGACTCTGGGTAGCTGGGGTCGGGGCGTTACAGTGATGGTGGGACCTCAATTTTTTGAAACGATACAGATCTCTCCGAACAATCATGTGGAGTTTTGTATGACTGAATTTGAGATGGAATGGCATGATGGTTGTGGTGTTGTTTCAAAGAAATATCTTGCATCGATTGATCATAACAAGAAATCTGAACTGGGAAGGATCCCGGTTACTCTAGAGAATGTCCTGGTGAGGATAGATGACATGGTCAATAATTATGCCTTCGTGAAGATCACTGAAAAATTGGGAAGCTGTTATGATATTGAAAAAGAAAATAATGGAATTGTCATACATTCATACAATGATGATGTTCAAGGTGGACGAAGAAGGGCATCTGAATGTGATGGAATTAAGTTTGTTCCACCAAAGAGTAAAGAAATAAAATATTTCTCTTACCTTCCAAAGCCGGTGACCACTAAGTCTTCATAATAGAAGGAAATAGGAGCTATGAATGTTTATAATAATGGTAGAGAACATTCCAACAAAGAGGATTTATCAATGGAACAGTTGAAGATCAGAGAGAAGTATGTCAATCTATTAAAAAAATATGAAACGAATTCAGAATGGAAATCAACTACTATAGAGGAAATACTTGAATATGGAGTTGTTGAATGAATTGAATTCTATGATATGTAATTGTCTTCTTTATACTAGAATTGATGTCTGGATCTGAGCAAGATGCACATCTACTTCCATTGTCTTATGTTTCTGTACTTTTTCATTCATTTATTAAATGGACATGGGACTTCTTCATCTGACAGACTTCCCGAGTAAAAGTAAACATTCTTTTAACAATTTTTTAAAAAATAAAAAATTTAGTTATAAAGAAGAAAATTTGAAATATTCATTTTTTTAATTTATAATGTAGTTTATCTTGCTATAAATAAAATTTATCAAACATTTTATTACAAATAATCTTCCATAAAATATTTTTAAGAACATGGATATGGAAAACAATTCCATGAACTAAATATTAAATAACGAATGATTTAATTAAAATTATTTTCTCATTAATATTCGGTAATAAAGATTGTAAAATTAATTTGATACATGAAAATACTATGAAAAAATAGAGGAGAATAAAATTGATTGGATTCATAGGGAAGGATCACATAACTTTCCTCAATGGAAATTTAACACACACAATCTCAAAGAGAAATGAGATTGTGACAGAAGCCCTTACCTTAAGACATACCTTTATTCATATGAATCTATAAGATACATTATAAATTTAGAAATATTATAAAAATATAAAAAATAAATATTTATAATTTTAATAAATTATATCAATACCTTGAAATTTATAATTACCTTTTTATTAATGTTTTTCTATTAAAATTACTATTCGGGTGGAAAATGGTCCACATTGAAAGCATGTTTTGGTTCAATGATTCTAGTATTCACATGTTGGACATAGTTTATTCACGTTACATATATAATCCATGCTATAAATATAATATTTATTTCTTATTATTCTCATCTTTGTAAACCCCCTGCTCTACCACTTTCTCTGGTTTTTTAAAAAAAATTAGGATTGTGCTCGCCCGGATCCTAAACCTATTTGCATTATAATTATAATATTTAGTCAATATATTCAATTTTATAACCACTTATATAATTTTTTGATGGAAAATTATTTACATAACCTCATGGATGTGTAAGTCCCTACATACATAAGTGAAATGTTTTCATTTTTGGATGAATGTAAATAAATAGAGAATAATAAAAATATCTATTTATATAATAATAATAACAATAATATTAATTTATATTAATTAAACACATCCATATTACAATCCATGTATGGAATATAAGTAATATGAATCCCATCACATTGTGGATGTAGTAGTCCACACGTATGACAAACAATGTTATCATTTATGATAATATTTAAAGGAGGTATTAAATTTTTTTTTCATTGACATAAAATCATACCATTATATTAAGTTTTTATCAGGGTTTGTGCAAACTCGGTGTTCCATGTGAAGAAAGCCATCAAATAAATTAAACTTATATGATAGGAATTATACCATTAAAACACAATGTGTTTCACTCTATCCACTTATTATAATTTACCCCATTAAATTTTGTCACATTGATAAAATACTAAAGATTCCTACACCCAATCATATCCTCATGTTCCCATATGGCTTCCTCATATTTCTAATTCCTCCATAGAACCTCCCAGATGTTATTAATCTTATTCCATAGAACATAATACCTAGGGTCCAAGATTTGAACAACTTTATCTTAATAATAAATATCTTTATCCAATATTATAACATTTGAGTTTAACAACAATGAAGTATCATGTATTTACTATTTAAAAATAGATACATGGAAGACATTAGGAATTTGAGGGAGGTTTTGGGGATTCAAAGGGAAATAAACTACCTTCCTTATGTGGTCAAGAATCTCATTTGGAAAAATATATCTAGGCCACAGATTCCCTTAATTTCCAAATCACATTACCTTCTTCCAAGGAAACTTCTGTAGGAACACATGAAAAGATACATTGAACTCTAGATCTCACTGACAATATCCTGCATAACTTTTTTTATCCACTCTGAGCTTCCCTAATGTTTCAATGAATAAATCGAACCTTCTTATCATTTTCGTCATTTAAATTTGGTCTCAATAGCTTTTTTCAAAACTTCATCACATCATGCTGGAGTCTTGAACATCATTCCATAGGGGCCTTCATAAGGATCCATTATAATGATCATGTGAAAGATATTTTTATATGAATATTTAACTAGAATATGGTACAGTTCAAAACATCATTTGGAATTAATAATAAAATATCTCCATATATATTATTGGATTTGACTAGTCCTATAATACTGATCATATTTCGGAGGAGGATATGTAGTCCTAAAGATAAAAGTAATATTCAATGATAGTTATATACATCTCCATGACATTACAGATATTCATGGATCTTGAACAGAGGTGATTGAGAGTGGTACTAAATTATACCATACCACTTCCATAATGTATGTCTTGGGTAGATGATCAAGGGACAAATATACTCTCATAGAAATTAATTTTTCAGATTTCCTATGGTGGTCAACTACATCCTAAATAACTTTGTCCTCTTTATAGGTCTTGGGGTGTCCCTCAATGATATACATGGTGATGTTTTCCCATTTCCACTCAGTTTTTGTTAATTTATATAACAATCCCTTAGATATAGGTTTCTTAGTAATAAATTTGTTGTATACCAATCATTAAGATACATACTCTACAATATCTCTCATTATATTGTCCAAATATAAATGATCTTTTAGACACCTATATGGCTTCATTATTCCAGGATGGATAGAGAATGAAGAACAACGTGCTTCAACTACCAAATTCTTATTCAATTATAGTATTGATGGGATACATACTCTATTTCCAATTCATATCATTATATCTTGATGATTACATAACATATGAACATTACTTACCTTCTTTATAAACTCCACCTATTCTTTTTACACCTCTTTAATATTCACACAAATAGATGGTTGAAAATTTATCTCTGAAGGATTTGATCATGATCCATTATATGTGATTTCATGTTCCATTCATTGAAAATATAAAAGTATTGGATCTATTTCAATCCTCACCATGAAAAAACTATAATTGTGCTTCAATATCATACCCTTAAAAACCATGCACTAATTCCCAACATGGAAAAGTATTAATAATTCAAAATATTTGATCTGTTACAACATTATTCAAAGAAATATATTCCACTATTTCAATGTGAATATATGATTTATGATTTTATGATTGCTATATATGTCACAACTTTCACCAAAAAGATAATGCCTCCAAATTTTTGTTGAAAAAATACCATTTCCTAATCCAAATTCTGAGTCAGGTAATTTTTCTCATGAACCAATAATTGGTTTTAGGCGTGAGCTAATATTATGTCATTATTCATGAGAAAACATACTAATATGAAATTTTACACCTCATTATATATCAAAAATCCATATCTATTGTAGGGTAGTGTGATAACAAGTGAACTGGCCAATATTTTCTTTAGGTTATTGAAATTTTCTTTATATTTCTTTCTTAACAAAACATGGTTCCCTTCCACATCAACATGGTTAGTGGATTTGAACGTAAAGATAAATTTCTAACAATACATTCATATTATCCATCCAACCTATGAAAAAAAATTTAGATCACTATGGTTGGCCTGGGATAATGTTTAAAAATATTTTCCTTTGAATAATCCATCAATATCGCTTTATAAGTTATTACATGATCTAATAACGATACATTATATATCCATAATTCATATTTACTCAATTTTGAAAAAAAGTTCTTCCTCGAGAGCATTAGTACAATACTAAAATGATCTCCATGCACTTCATTTCTATTGTAATATATAAGTATATGTTCTATAAATACTACAAAAAACTAATCACAGTAATCACTAAATACAATAACCATTATATCCTTGAAGATAATATGGTAATTGTTAATTCCAAATGGAATCATGATAAACTATTTGTGTCAATACATTGTATAGATGAATAAATTAGAAAAATAAAGTTTTGACCCTAAACATAATATATCTTGATCGGAAGTTTGTCATTGAAAAGTATTGATCTCTTTATAATTGATCAATGAAATCATCAATATGGGGCAGATTGTACTTTTTCAGGATAGTTATCTTGTAATATTCCTAATAATAAATTTTAATATACATTGACCCATGATTCTTCTTAATAAATCTAATAGGTACACCCCATTATGAATCATTTGTTCAAATGAATACTGTATTCAGATTCTCCTTGAGTTACTCAATTAATTACTATAACTCAACTGGGGACATTATAAGGTGTCATTGATATAGGATTTGAACTATGTATGACTTATATTGATAATTCAACATAATGATTTTGGGGAAATATATGAAACTATATAGGAAATACATCTTCCTTTTTATATAAAATATTTATATCATCATGTTGAGTTTCTCCCTATCCATTTTAGATAGGTATCCAATACGAATAGGTAATATGATCCATACAATGGAATTAGATTCAATTATAATATCATATTCATTCCCTCATAGATAAATAATCCCTTGTTGATTTGGTATATCAAATTTTACTTCCCTTAATTATAAATTGATATAATAACTATATAGAGGGAGTGAATCCATTACAAAAATAAAATAAAATACACAAGAAGGGTAATCCTTAGATTGGGTGGAATGAAATTCCTACAAACATTTATTAGAGAGGAGTTAAATAATTGAGATGAGATCATCACACCATTAATAGTTTTAAGCTATAATTTAACACCTAATAATTATGGTGTTAATGTGATTACCATAAAAAACTATTTAAATAAAAAAGTGGGTTGAACCAAAACCAAATAAGAAATTTTCAATTATATAGTGGATGATAAGATATCCTTTTTCATATTTAATCTCATGACATACATTGGAAGTTGTTATTTAATGAGAAATCGAATTATCTTTTTCTTAAGTGGTTACTGACATAAAATCTTATTATTAACCCTTATATTAATATTCTAGTTTGTAAATTCACAAACTCTTTACAATTATAGCATTGAATTGTTGGTAGTTCATTCATCTGGGATCCCTAAAAATTCATTTCATTATATTGCCTTTTTTTAATTTCCACGACATTAACATTCTTGATATCCTTATTTTACACACTTAAAACATTTACGAGATCCATTTAGAAAATTTATCCATGCGTATTTCCACACATATATCATAAATGAAGATTCAATTTCATTCCTCTATAGATATTATTATTATTTTTTTATAAAAAATCAATCATTCTCTTTTTTCAAAACCATGAGAATAAATGGGATATCCAGTCTCTATTTTTAACATGAAATAAAATCAATTTATTTATTCATATTTATTGAAGTCCTTTATGGATAGTTTCTTATAGAGACATGGTTTTAATCCAATAAAGAACTGGTCAATTTTTTTAGGTTTAATGATATTACCATCAGTGTATCATATAAGTCCGGTAAAATTTTCATATATGAACCCCTAGATTATTCAACCTTATTCTTGGAGTTTTGGTAAAGTACATCCTAAAAACTATAATTTTAAATGAATCCAATTACATGGATTCAATTTTTTCCTCTTAGAGATTATTATTAATAATATTCAACCATTTTTCTTATTTTACATTAAAATGTTATACTAAAAATATAATTTTTTCTTGATCTAAACATTAGAGAATAGAAAACATATTTTCAATGGTACAGATTCATTGCCCGATAACTACTGGATCATAGGACTAATTGAAAAAAGGAGGTTGTTCCCTAAAGAAAAGACTCAACACTATATTGGTACCCCTTTTATTATTTGTAAGATTAGTATGATTCATGGATTGAGAGAGTTGTGTGAGAATAGAAATAAGATGATTCATTCTAAACCACATGTTATTCAGTTGACCAAGAAGAAAATAATTTAATTTTTTGATACATTTTTTTAACATGAGTCCTCTTAGTTATGACCATTTACTAAAACCAAAAAACCCATAGTGTAGGAATCACACTACAAAAATCATAGCGAGGAATCATATAATCCTGAAAAACCTTCTTACAATGTACTAAATTATAATGCTTTCTTGTCAACCTATGAAAATTTTATGTTCCCAATATCAATTTTAGTTCTTCATAGGTTTACATAAGTTATAACGACATCTTCTTCATGAAAAAACCTCAAACAAAAATATTTAACCATACTAAGATACCAATTAATTTGAATCTAGAAAAATATATATAAATATTTCAATAATTTAGATAAATATAATATACACATCAGAATAAAAAATGGTCCAATATCGTAATGATTTAGTGAAATTGAAAAATAGACACATTATAATCTTATTTCTATAAATTTATTCAATGTATTCCATTATGTGTTTCACTCATATTACCCTTCATAAACATTTCTTACATAAAATTTTTTATTACAACCTATGGAAAAGAAATCACAATTATAAAGGGTGAGTATAAAATGTCAGCATTGACAATCCTGGTAAGTATAAATCATCGATCACATGAAAGAATATTATATGAATAATTCAATGAGGTCATGATAATAAATTACAGAGATTATACCTAATCATTCATAGATTATAAATCACGGTTCATGGCATGAATTGTTAGAATATCAAAATACATAACCCATAAGACTGATGAATCATCATTATTTAATCATTATCCCTGAGATATTATCATAAGAATAACAAACTTTTATATGAATAATGTAATAATAATTAGTATATAAAATTATATCATTAGTCATGGTTCAATTCCAAGACTATCATAGTGGAAAAAATCACATATTAGAATGGGTTCACTCCCCATTCCATAATTTCTGTAGTTAATGTTCACTACCTAGACAATCCCAGTAGACTATGTCCCATACTAAACTAGTTTCACTTACCATTCTATTAATCATTATCTCGTGATATATCAAAAATTACATAATGAATTGGGGGTACTTAATGATCCCACTTTTCATGTGATGTAAAATTTACATATTTGAGCCACAATATCCAAAAACAAATTATTCAATTCGTATAGCATAACCCATGTAAAAAAATTAGTTTTATCATAATTTCATCAGCACATATCCATTATCCTTATAGGGAGATAATATAGATGGTATGATTTTATCATACCCCTAGGGAAGAATAAAAAATATCCAATTATGTTGAAATTGATATAAAATAAATTAATTTTTTTTAAACATTATTTTAAAATTTGGAAAAATATTATTTTCTATTACCATGATTCAAACAATTTTTTTTATAATATTGTAAAAATATAATATTTGAAAATAATCATGGAAACATGTAATAAAATCTCAAAATAAATAAATTTTCATAAAAATGGGAAGGTTATATCATGAAATTTATTTTAAAATGGAAGACTCTTTTCACTTAACAAAATCAAAAGTGAGTGACATGGAAAAAATTGAAAATATTCATTTTAATAATTTTTAATTAATTTCAAGGGTAAAAAAAACATTTCTCAACATTATATTTTATATGAACATTTTGATAAAAATTTCATGAACATAGACTTGGGAAATTAATTAATCAAATAAAGAGTAAATATTATCGGTTTTTTATAAAAATAATTCATCATAATTTTAATTTGAAAATAGAGTAAAATGGTAATAATACTTAAAAATCATAGAAAAATAATATGGTTGTAACTTAATTTTTTTAAATATTAATTATCATACAATTTCCCTTAATGTAAATCTAATATTGACTATATCAAAAATAAATGGGATTGCAATATAAACCCTTACATTTTCACAGGGATTTCTAAGTTCACATTTTTCAATTCGTAGATAAATTTAAATTTGTTATTAAACTATTCCAAAACTATATAAAAACTTTTCAAAATATACATCTTTCCTATATATTTTTTAATTACTCATTTATTAAACAAATTACATTTAAATAAATATTATGGTGCTATTTGGTCTCTTTTACATGCATGTTTTGGTTCAGTGGTTCTAGACCATGCATCTTGGTCATGGATTCATAATATCCAGAATAATAATCATGTTTTATGTATAATATTTACATATTAAATAAAATTCTATAACCATTCATATAAGGTGGTGAAGAAAAATGAATTACATCATTTTTAGAGATAATATTCTATATATAAACATGATTAGGGATTTAACTTTTCAAAAAATGAATTGAAAGAATGAAAAATAATAAAATCACTCTAATAAAACTAAATAATATCTTATATTTATATATATATCTTATTTATTCATGAAACCCATTCATTTTACCAACCATATTTAATTGAAATTATAAACGAATCACATCGCCTCGTGAGGTGGTAGTCCAGACATACGGCGAATGATGTTATCATTTATCATTGGATGGATAAGAGGTATAAAATTAATGTATAATAACATAAATACATATATTTATTATAATTATAATTCTTTAATAACGTTTATATGGTTATGTAATCTTTAAAAGAGGTTAACTATGTAATAAACACAAATTATATTTGTAAAGGCAATTGACTCTTACCTTACTACCAAAATGGATTATTACAAAGAGTTATTTGTGATGAGACTACATAAAAAATGACACATTATGGAAAACCAAACTGAAACTATTAATTTTTGTGATAGATCATCGCAAAAAATTATTATTTGCGACTACCACTAGTATTGCGCAAAAAAGATGACAAATATTTAAAAAAACACTATTGTGACAGTCCAGCCACCCATCAAATATAGTTTACTACTTCTTTTTTATGATGGACCATTGCAAATAATAATTGCAATGGTCCATTTCAAATACTATCGGAAATTTAATAAAAATAAACCCTTTTGTGATGTGCCTGTCACAAATAGTTGAAAAAATTAAATAAAATAAAATAATATTTGAAATAATATAATATTAATATAAATGAAATCATAATATTAATATTAATAAAATAAAATTAATTATAAAATAATAATAATAATAATAATAATATAATAATAATAGTAATATAATAATATTTATATTCATAAAATAAAATTCATTGTATAATAATTACATTATATAATAATAATAATGTTAATATTAATGAAATAAAAAAATTAGTATTAGTAATATAATAAAAACAATAGTATTCAAATAAATTATAAAAATATATTAATTAATAATATAATATATATAACACAAAATTAAACAAATAATAAAAACTGTAATATTTGATGAAATATAAAAAAACACTATTTAAAAAACTAAATAGTAAATATAATAAAAAAATACATTCAAATGTTTCCTTTGAAAATATAATTACATCACTAAGGGTGAGATTCATCTGGAGGAGCTGGAGGAGATGGTGGAGGGAACTCTATCTCTATGCGGTGAGTCAGACATTGCATGTACACCATATACACTTACTCTTGTTGTTGTTACCATCGATATATCTCATCTTGCCTCTCCTATTGTTGCAGCTACTGCTGTCGTAGGAAATCTTCTTGGTTCTACTACTGCCACTAACACATCTCCTCCTGCTCCTTATGTATAGTCTCTATAAGCTCACTCTGAGCTCATAACTGATTCTGATACTGTGCATGTGAGAGTGATGAATCTCCACGAGCACCTCTTGAGATGGACTCTAACCTTAGAGAGGTTCTATACAAACCCCCAATGGTCACTTGAGAGGCTATACTGATAACTTGGTCTTTTAAAATGGTAGACTAGCTCACCTGAATCCTTTCAACCTCATCAAATCCAGGGGTTTTGGTCTGACCATTGGTCTTAAACTGGATCTCAACATGTATCTGGGACATCGTGGACTCATATGTCTCCTTCAATTTGAATTTAAAATTTTAAAAGTTAAAATATTATTTGTAGTTAAATTTAATACACAAAAAGTACTTATACTGATTACAATATGACACTGGAGAGCACATCTAATCTCTCCACTGGATGGATCATAGTACATCTTCTTATAAACATCATACTCCATAATATCATTATGTGAGACAACATATATGAATATGAAATAGAAAGTTTACATTTAAATTTATATATAATATTTAAAAAATGTACTTACCATATGCCCCAAATGTATACTGAATGTATGAATATTAGATCGATATTTTTTCTCATCTCTCCCCCGATTTTTCCGACCTACTAATAATCAGATAAGAAATATCCTACTCAAAAAGTGTGTATATCATCATTCCCAAACCTGAGAAGAAATATAATCATATTCGTGTATGTGACATGTCTCATCAAACTCCTTCACTAATTCTTTCTACATTTCATCCCTTTTCAAATTGTGCAAAAAACTGAGTGCAACACAGATGCATAGCTCAAGGTCATTCCATTTAGATAGACTCAAACATGCTCTAATAAATAGGATGTAATAAACCCTAAAAATAATTTATTATATAAAGTTATTAAATATATTAATTTCAAAATAAATATTATTTATTTATGTACCATCCAATGATCGATCATGTGTTTCTGAACATAAACAGTAATCTGATCCCACGAAACCTATGCATCATAAAAATTAATTGTGTAATATAGTTCTAACCTATCTAATATTTATATGCATAAATATTCAAAAAAAAGAAAAATTAATCAAATAATTAGTATATAAATAAATTAATGAAAACTAACTAAAATACCTAGGTAATCATACCTTCGTATTCGTGGATTGAACCCACGATACAGATGTTGCTCATGGATAGGGCTGACATTCATCAAATGGGAAAGGACACACCCCTCTGAGTTCCCCCTGAAAAACAAACAATAAGAAGGTCTGCTGATCCGACCTCCAACTAGTCTAAAGGTATATCAACCTCCTGTGAAAAAAAATACAGAACCTCACCCATCGAAAACATGAATTGATTGTTGTTAAAAATATTTGAAAAAACTATTTTGAATAAATAAATATATAAATATATATATAAATAAATTGAATCATTATAACAAACATTTAATTGGATTAATGTCCATATTCATCCTCATCTTCATAGAAGTTGATGGAAATGTCTTTATTTTCCTCCTCAGTATAATCAATTTCCATATTAGTTCCAGTTTCATCATATCTTTTCATTTCAAATTCATTAATAACATCATAATCACCATCAACCATTAATTAGGGTGATTCATCAATGATATTCATGTCTCTTTATGTAAAATATGGATTCAGAGAAGTCTCTTAAAAAAATTCAATTCCACTCACATCAGCAGAACCACATTCTTTTTGAGTAAACTGATTCACCTAAGATTTAATTTTTATTATGCTCTACCAATCACCCACCTCCCTTGAAGTAACATAGTAATATGAAAAATAAATTTTATCTTCATGATGAGCCAATAAAAATGATTCATTTCCTACAAGAATAATTTTAATTTTTAATATCAATGATTCCATGGATTGAATGAACACTCAATCCTCTCTCTATATCCAACCACTGACGTATAAACATCGTTAAGTAATTTTTTCCTAGACAACACATTTCAATGATTTCTTCCAACATGTCGTAAAAGTCATATCCAATTTCCATATTATGAGATCTAATCAAGAAACACTACTATTCATTGTTTTTTATTCCCAATACGCACATTTATTCTTTTAAAAACCATTCACCACATATTCATTATATGATTTTATCATTTTTTATTTTTGATATTCAATATATAAAATCAATAATCTATTTAATCAGTGTATTGAGATACCAAAAAAGTTTTAATAATATTAACTCTATAATAATTATTAATTTAACTTTTTATGAGAAATAAAAAATAACTTATGTTACACAAATTTGAAACCAGTAGGAAAAAATTTGTTGTTGTAGTTCTAAAAGAGAAGAGAATATAATTTCAGGATTAATTTCATGATAATATTCTCATATAACCTAAAAAAATATGATTAATATATTTTTATAAAAATTATATAATAAATTATTTAGGCACTAACAGTTTAAATGGTGTAATTTTTTAAAAGTTGAGAAAAATTTAGGTATTAGCTCTGTGATGTCCATTATCTGAAAGAAATCATTCATGAACTCCAATAAATCCATTTTTAGGGTGATTGAAAACAGATAATTGATTTCACATTTCAACATAAATATTTCCCTCATCACTACTCAGGCTATTATTTTTTGAAGAATATTCATATTGAATGTAATGAGAGTAAAAAAATTATTCTTGCAAATCAGCTTCTATAATTAAGCCTTAAATTTATGCTTTCTTATGTATGTTTTTTTTTTCAATTTATGCATGTATCAGTCAAATAGGTACATCCAATAGAACTGTTCAAGACCTCTATATCTTTTTCTCAGGTAGAAAATGAAATATCAAATTTTTCATTGAGTTAAACAAACTTTGAAGGATGATTTTTTCTAGTTTACAGCAAAATTAAAAGGTCAACTTCTTACAGTTTTATGACGATATAGTAGTATTTTTTCATTGAAAATATGTCTTGAATAATATATGAGATGTTTGTTGGATTATAAAAAATCATATTATTTGACAAACCTCTGAATCCAACTGGAATAAGTCTTTAAAACATAACATTCATGACTTTTCCATCCGATAATATGACCATTTCTCACACATCTTCCCAAATTGGAAGCATAACCATCTAGAAGTATCAAATATGCATTCCACTAAAAAAATAATTAGAAACCCTCTTTGGATAGTTTATAAGTTTCTTTTGGCTTCATTATCTTCTATGATCTGACATTTTCATAGAGTTCTAGTTCTGGCCACCTATAAAGTTGGGAAAGTTTTAATCGTGCTTTTAAATTATCTTTGGTCCTACCTGGTGTATCCAAAACAATAGAAATATATTATCAAAATATTTCTTCTAAATATAAATTTCAATCAACATATGAAGACCATAAAATTTGAACAAAATGTAAAATCCCCAAAAATGAAACATTATATCAAATTGTGCTTTTTTCCAAACCCATCAAATTTTTGTCGGTGTAGTGTTAGACTAAATGTGATGTGAAGAAATGAAGAGACAATGATTTTAATTATGTACCTGAGATCATTATTTGCAGCCAATATTTTTCAATTGAACCTTTTCTGAAATGATATTTGTTTCTTTGAAAAGGATGATCACTTGGATGAAATATGTGATGACTATCGAGAAAACTAGGTTTTTGTCATTTACTAGCATAAATTCTTTGTTGTCTCTCATACAATATATGTATGATTATAGAAAATGTGTAATCTAGCTAGATAACATATCGTATGTTCAGAAATAACTAATTGTCCACAACAATGTAGCTCTCAGTAGGATGTTCGGTTTCACAGCAACATCATATATACTAACACCATTACTCCACAATGAATTCAACTCATTAATAAATGGTTTCAAATAAACATCGATATTATTATTTTTTTGAACTAAAATAAATAAGTTCAAAAAGATATATGGAAACTAGATCAACATACATGTAGGTAAGTTATACAGAGTTATAAAGACAGGACAATGTGAATACTGACTACCGTAAGAACCAAATGGACAGAAACCATCAGTATAAATACATAATCACTTGTTTCGGGTTTCTTAAACAAAAAATGGATGAAAATGGTCAAAAATGTTTACATGAATAACCATCATATGGATGATTTATGCTTTTATTTATTGAAATGTTATTTGTTTCCCTCGACATCAATGATGTTATGTTAGAGACATAAATAAATGATGCAATCTTGGTGTGAGAGTGAAATATCTAAATTGTTTTATAGAAACAATTCCAAACATCCCTAATTAAGATTATTTATACCTCAATTTTCCACATGTACAAAATCTATCAAATGGATCATGTTCACCATAATATAATATGTAGTCATTTGACATGCCCGAATCTTCTGATAACCAAGACCTAGATTATGAACCAGCCTATAGCTCTCATATAAATTTGTAGGCAACCAATTTCCTTCAGGTTGTTATGTTTTTAACAATGAGAATATCTGATCAAAACAACTATTTGACATTCCATTATCTTATTTTATAGACATAAATTTATCAATTGCTTCAAACATTATTATCTTGCCACCAGGATATAAAACATCCTTAGCTAACCCTATCACCTTATAAAAATGAGATGGTTCCCACTCGAGAGTTAAATCAATATCATGTGGAGTTTTATTTTGTTGAATAGATGGACCTACCACCCCATGTACTAAATTTTGAATCAATGAGGGATGAGATACCAAATTATTAAAATATTCTCTGGAACACTTTTCTCCATGTTGAGACCAAAAAACATATTCTAGTTGAAAACCAAAACTCAATAAATGACCTCCAACATTGTCAAATGTTCCATACATCCTTAGAGCACACTTTTTCAAGGACACATAATTTTCCCTTCAAAATAAACTCTGTTTCAATGATGCTAATGATAAGAATGATTGAACACCCACAATATATATGGATTTAAACAAGAACAGTATGGATTCTTATGCTGATTTATACAAGCATAATCATCTAATAATGACTGTATTCGAATTCCTCATTGTATATTTTTCAATAATATATGAAATAATTAGTTATTTTTTATATTAAACAAAGGATAAACCCTATCCAAAAAAGAGAAGCAAATTAAATTATATTTTCCATTAATTTGTAATAAATTCTATTATTTTATATTAATTTATACTATTTCTGACATTTTATACTAATCTACAATCATTTATAAAACTTTATACTAATTATCACTAATTGTTATTAATTTATTTTATTTTTTACTAATTAATGTCAATTAACAGCGACATAATATCCAATAGATTGGTGGAAACTCTTTTTTCCTGATGACTAATCCTCCTACCAACTTTCTCTAACTTAAATCACTAGGAATAATATACTCTGATGTATGTCTGGGCAGATTTTTATACTGATTGTAGTAGGAGAAAGTTGCAAGGTACTTAGGCATTGATCAAATGGAACGATGCCAATCCACTGGAAATTATGCCAGTTTATTAATATACTAAAATTTAATATTATTTTTTACAAGTTATTACATATTATTACACATTATTAGTATTTTTACAAATTAATAATTTTTATTACTAATTATTTTTAATTAATCCTAATCATTACTAATAATTTATAATTAATCCTAATTTTTACAAATATTTCTAAATAATCCAAATTATTACTAATTTTTCATCAATGACTTATAATTAATCCAAATTATTACTAATTAATATTAATTATTACTAATTGATCATAATAATTACTAATTAGCCTTAATTGTTATGAATTATTCCTAATTATTACTAATTAATCTTAATTATTACAAATTAATCATAATTATTAGTAATTATTGATTATTAATCCCAATTATTACAAATTATTACAAATTAATCCTAATTATTACTAATTAATCCTAATTATCACTATTTAACCTAATTGTTACTAATAATTACTAATTATTAATTATTATTACTAATTATTACTAATTATTTCTAATTATTTCTAAATAATCCTAATTATTACTAATTATTTCTCATTTATCCTAATTATTTCTAATTATTTATAATAATCCCATGTATTACCAATGATTTCTAAATAATCCAAATTATTACTAATTATTACAAAATTAAATATAAAGAATCACAATTATTTATAATTAATATTGATTATTAAAAATAAATACTAATTATTACTAATTAATCTGAATTATTACTAATTAATCTTAAAAATTAATAAATATTCGTAGTTATTATTAATTAATATTAATTAATATTAATTATTACTAATTATTGATAATTAATACTAATTATCATTAATTATTACTAATTTTTGACAATTAATTCTTATTATTACTAATTATTACTAATTAGTCTTAATTATTACTAATTAATCCTAATTATTTCTAATTACTCTTAATTATTACTAATTAATAATAATTAATACTAATTAATAATAATTGTTTCTTGTTAATATTAATTATTACTAATTAATACCTATAATTACAAATTAAACCTAATTATTATTAATTAATCCTCATTATTGCTTATTATTACTAATTATTACAAATTATTTCTAATTAATCCCAATTATTTCTTATCCTTTTTAATTATCACTGATTAATCCTAATTATTACTAGTTAAATTTAATTAATGTTAATTATTACTAATTATTTGTAATTATTACAAATTTTTACTAATTATAACAATTTATTACGAATTAATACAATTTATTTCCAATTATTGATAATTGTAGATTATTATTACTAATTATTGATAATTATTACTGAATATTACGAATTATTACAAATTTTTCCGAATTATTAGAAATTATTAATCATTATTGCTAATTATTACTAATTACTCCAAAATAATCCTATTTAATACTAATTAAAAAAATTAATACTAATTAATCATAATTATTATTAATTATTATTAATTATATTAGTTAATTAAAAATTATTGATAATTATTACTAATTATTACTAATTATTGATAATTATTATCAATTATTAATAATTATTTCTAATTATTACGAATTACTTCTAATTATTACTAATTATTACGAATTTCTTATTAATTATTACTAATTATCAAGAATTATTACTAAATATTTCTAATTATTGAAAATTATTTCTAATTATTTCTATTTATTTCTTGATATTAATAATTATTACAAATTATTTCAAACTATTTCAAATTATTACAAATTATCTCCAAGTATTACTAATTATTACAATTTATTAATAATTATTTAAATTTATTACTTATTAATACTATTTATTAATAATTAATACTAGTTATTATTATTTAATACTAATTATTAATAATTAATACTCGTTATTACTAATTAATACTAATTAATACTAGTTAATACTAATCAATACTATTTAATACTAGTTAGTCCTAATTGATACTAATTAATCTTAATTATTTAATGTTAGTAATAATTTGGAATAATTAGTTATAATTATAAATAGTTAAGATTAATTTGAAATAATTAACATTAATTAGTAAAAAATAAGTTTAATTTGTATTAACATGGATTTATTGGTATAAAATTCTTATAATTTGAAATAATTACTATTAACAATTAATCTTAAATATTAAAACTAGTTATTACAAATTAAAACTATTTTATACTAATTAATCAAAATTCATAAAAATTACCAAAAATTATTTCTAATTTATCTTAATTATTTATAATTATTACTAATTATTAATAGTTATTTCTAATTATAACTAATTATTCCTAATTATTACTAATTATTCTTAATTATTACTAATTAATCCAAATTATACCAAATTATATCTAATTATTTCTAATAATTACAAATTATTTATATTTATTACTATTTATTACAATTTATTAATATTTATCCCAATTTATTATTATTTATTACTGATTATTAAAAATTGTTCCTATTTATTACATTTTATAATATTTGGTACAAATTATTGCAATTTATTATTAATTATATCAATTTATTACTAATTATTACATTTTATTAGTAATTAAAACATAAATATAACTATTCATAAAAATAAATACAGAAAAAACATATATCTAATTCTCATTTAATTAAATTACAACTAATTTACCAAAATTATAAATAATTTTAAAAAAATTAATAAACTAAACAATAAAAAAATAGATAAATACAGTGAAACCGAAGCTTTCGGAGTATCAAAGGCGCAGATTATGCTCGGATATAAAAGTAAAATATGGAAAATTTTAAAAGAAAATTTTCTAGATGAGGTAGAGAGTGAGGTTAGGAAATGAGTGAAATGAGAGGGAAACAGGTTAGGGAATATATAGGTAAAAGTATTTGCGACGGGTTACCCATCGCAAATAGTAGAATTTGCGAAAGGCCCCATCGTGAATGGGCTCTACCATAATTAATTGTTGCGTGTTGTTAAAAAGTTATTTTTGATTGGGCTCATCACAATTGGGTACATGCAGACAACATATTTGTGACAAGACAAGTATCTAATCGCAAATTCGAAAAACCATCATCAGGTATTTGTGAAGGGAATAAGAACCTATTGCACATACCCATGCTTGTGGTTTGGTGCGCATTTCACGCCAAACCGTTTCCGACGGGTGGATTGACATGTCGCAAATACCCCCTTTCGACCAGTTATTTGCGATGGGCCTTTGACCTATCGCAAATGCCCATTTTTCCATAGTGTTATTTGGTAAACAACCATTAGATTACACCATCATACTTCATAATCCACATTAATACTAATATTTCTTTAAGTTTTTAGGTTATTTTAACCCTCGTCACATTATCTTAACCCCCCATTAACAGTTTTTAATCTTTACCATATTAATGAATTTTTACCCTAGTTTGTAGTCGTTATGAATAAAAAATAAAATTATATAATTAAAAAAAATTTAAATGTTGACTATAAAATATTGAAACCATTTTATCAAGTTCAATTATTCTAATAGGTATAAATTCATTTAAAAATAATCAAGAAAAATTCAATGAAAATTATTTTTATAAAAAATGAATTTTTTGGAATAACACTAAATTGATACCAGTTACTCTCATAGTAAAAACCATTTGATAAAAGTTAATATAAATTATTAAATATTTTATATACAAATTTTATTATAATAATTCATCAGAAGTAATTAATTTAATTTATTAAGATGAAAACACAATGCGTGAAAACAAAATTAGAAAAACACACTTTTATAATATTAATATGCTTTAAAGTTTTTTTTAAAAAAATGGACGACCAATTAATTAATATTATACATGGGTAAAGAATTTTTTTTCATTCTTTATTTATTCCTATTCATACCATAAAATCCAATGTCTAGGCGATAACATACACATTTAATAATATTTCAATAGTGTGTTGTGGCTATTTTAAACTCAAAGTCCAGTGTAAAGAATTCAATAAAACACAAAAATAACTTATTATAAGATAAATATATCACAGAATTTTAGGGTATAACACTATACACTTTATATACTACTAAAAACTTCTTCCATTCCATTTTAATCTAGAATAATATTATATTATATGAATAAGGTTCATACATTTATAACATGTAACATTTGAATAATCCATCATCACGTTTCTTTCCCCTCTATCTTTCTGAATATCATACTAAAAGTATTTATTTTCAATAATTTTTTTAGTTTCACATTAAATTTGATTAAAATTATTTTCACTATCTTCAAAATCACTATAATTATAATGAAGAATAAATTTTTTCCTAGAGGTTTTTAAAACATTAGCCTGTTTATTAAGAGTACCAGAAGTAATATTTTTAGAAGTAGATATAAATGACATTCTCTTATTTATCACTCCTTTTACAAAATATCAATTCAGTATATTCTCATACTAAATAAAACATACAATAAAATCATTATGTCTTGAATTTTTCAAATGTTTAATATTATTGATCTCATTACACTTATAATCCAACTACTTCAAAAGTATATAAATATATTTTACAACCATCTGATCATCCACCAATTTCTTCTCACCAAGGGATTAAAATCAATTCTTAATAGTCATGAACCAGTAATGCATTTGAGTAATAGATTACCTAGGAATAAAATTAAAATCCCTATAATATGCATGAGACTTTTCTCTCTTGGTTTCAATAAAATCATGAAATCTGAAGTGTGTAATCTCAAACTTCATCTAAATTCAAATATTCATTTCAGAAGAATATATTTGAAATAATACATTTTTTATCACTGAATATAATACATAATTATGAACGTCATAGTTTGTCGAAAACTCAAGATTCTCATTTATGGAAAACATTGAAATAAACTTCCCTAGATTTTTTTAATTATCTTTCATCCATAAGAAATTATCCACAAATGTATTGATAAAAAATTCTATATTAAATCATGAAAATACACATAGTCATTAGACTAAATAATTAGATGTCGATTATTATTCATATTATTTATGGATCCAATATGTATTTATTGTTCATTAAAAACATTCAATACCAAAACGTAAGGTACTAATGATCTGTCACAAATTATAATATTTATTAAAAGAAAACCATTTTATGGGTTAACATAAAGAGGGAAATCATGGAGTGTATGGGTCAACTCTTGGTATGTTATAATTATATGATAGAGTGAAATAAATCTAAATATATTAGCTAGATATTAACCATACCTATCACGATATGGGAAATAATAGGAATATATTTCATCATAGGACCCCCTAGTACATCAAAATGTCATAATACCTTATGAGTTATAGTTGATATCCTCACAAATTCTACCCATTTAATTGACATTAAAAATTATTTATCACTGGATGAACATTCCATTTTATACATCAAATTGGACTTATTTCATCATGGAGTACCCATTACTATTTTATTTGATTGATATCAATGGTTTACATTTAGATTCTATAAAATTCATCACCTTTTCTTAGGGAATGATCTGAATTTTATCATCATTTACCCCCCCCCCCCCTCAAAGAAACAGTGAGAATGATGGAACCATTAAAACTCTATATAATATTTTGACATCTTTTTCGATAAACTTTTAATGATATTAGGATCTAAAGACTTCACTAATTGATTTAATATATAACAACAGTTTCAATTAAAGAATCTAAAAGGAACCATGTGAGGCTACTTTTGGGAAGAGTAGTAGGACTCCAACATGCTTGAATGATATTGAGAAATGAAAAATGATAGGAATTTATCTTGTCCAAGAAATGATGGATAAAGTCAAAACTATTCAGTGGTATAGATTTTATCCCAAATTCGGGAAAAGGGATATGTCATTAATCATCCAAGAGATATATATTTTGAAGATGTTGGTAAGGTATTTGTCTAAATGTCTACATGGAAAGAGATGATGAGATTCTGGAAGAAAGGAAAGATGAGATATAGGTATATTGGTCCCATTTAGATCCTAGAACTTGTAGGGGTCGCATTGTATCATATAATTCTCTATCCAGACATCTCCCATTTACATGATGTAATCCATAAATCACTTTTTAGAATGTTCATACATGACCATGCACATGTACTAATCTTGGAGGCTATGCATATGAACCATGGTATCACTTTTGAAGAATAACCGATGATGATCTTGGATAAAATAGATTAGGTGTTGAGGAACAAGACCAGTCATCTTGTCAATTTATATAAATAAATCATATATTTGAGGAAGGTATTTGTAAAACTAAATATGGGATGAAATAAATATACCCAAACTTGTTTTCAACCGAGAAATAAATTTTCAAGGACAAAATTAATTTTTAAATAGTAATAATAGAGTTATGAAAAATATATAAATAAATATATTCACATTAAATATCAAAACAATTAGTGTAGCCGAGAAACTAATAAAATCATTACTTACTCTTAAAATATATTTTTCAAAAATATCATTTTTCTAGTGAAACATATTTATGATATGAAATAATTTTAAAAGGATTGTTCACATAAGAAAATGTAATTTCTTATAAAAGAGTATTCATGATATTGTTGAGTTTTATTTTAGTATTATGTTTATAGACATTTGGATTATATTTTATAAAACTAACATCATTTTTTGATTTATTATAGTCATAAAATATTAAGTTGATTTTTTTAATTTTTTGGGAATAATTAATTTTTTAGTCAATGTATTAAATATTTATTTATTAAATTTCATTTCATTAATGAAATTATTTTATTATATGGATTCATGGAAATATTTTATAAATTTTTAATATAAAATTATATATTATAATTATAATTAATAATTTTAAAAAACCATATTAAATCTAAATACATATTATCCACATTTTGAATGTCTTATAATTTAATTTAACGAAAATACTTTTTCGACTAATTTTTAATTAATTATAATATAATGAAATAATTTTTTTAATTAATTTCACTATTAAATATATAACTTTTTTTGTAATTAATTTTTTAAATTCATTGTAATCAATGACATTGATAATTTTATCCAAATAAAAAATCCTATTTTATTAAAAATAAACTAAAAAGTGGTTTTTATACTATACATATGATAATGTTAAGATTATTTTCATATAAATTGAATAAATTTGATAAATTTTTATTACAGTGTTGATAAAAAAAAATTATACTACTTAATATTTACAATTTAAAATTTTGGTATAAGAGATTTATTGTTAGGATTAACACTAATTACCATTATAATGGTTAAATAATTATTATAAAATTACTATATTATTAATATAAATGATTTTATATATAATAAATTAAATTTAAGTGATTTAAATAATGAATAATTTTTTTTGAATAAATACAATTTTTTTTAACACTCATTTAATTCTAAATCTAGACTAAATAAGATTAAGAATCCATAGTGGTCAAAATGTCTCTTTCTATAAAAATAATTTCTCAATTCATTAAATTTTTAAATTTAAAAGTTAATTTTTTAAAATTTATGAAATGAATTTGATTAAATAGATGGTATATTATTTCCATCACAAACTAATTGGGTTATATGGGATGTTTTAGATATTTAATGCTACTTAATAAATAACATAGTTAAAAATGTTACCTTTTTTAAAACAAGAAAAGTAAAAAGTAAAATAGTTAGGTAAAAACTACATAAAACTTTTCAAATAGAATTGTAAAATCTATTAATCACTTATATTCTCAAAGACTCACCACACTCAATAATCATGATAATTCTAAGCCATTTGACAATGGAATATTTTCATGGCATTTTCGATAAATGATGAGTGTTTCCAAAGGGTCCCCTTTTATTCCCTTATAAAAGGTTAGCAATAATACCCTTAAAAATAAATAATTTTAATTAATTAATGAAAATATTCAATTATACTCTCCCCATATCCATGTACTAGAAAAAATAGACCATTTTTTCTCATTGTTGGACTAATTTCATCAATTTGTGGTGGACTTCCAAAGTAAAACACACGTGTCCAATGCAAGTGATATCTCATCTTAAGCTTTTATTCTTAATATTAATCTTCCAAATATCATATTAAAAAATTATATGATGAATTTAGTATCATTATTATACTTATATTTTGTTATATATTTATTATATCCCTTATTAATTCATTTTTATCCACTTACAAAAACCAAAAAACCATCATTAGTGTGTTGTGTGGATTACCACCTCTACAAAGAGATGTCATTTGATATTAATTACTACATTTTATATAAGGTATTAATTTAGGTAATTATGAATAAATATGATATATATATGTTTATAAATTAATTATTATCCAAATATGTCCATTTAATATCCATCATCCCCTATGAAAACTTGATAGGTGGGAACACTAATCAAGTGTATGTGGGGATTACAACCTCTATGACGAAGAAATTTCAATTTTTCATCTATATTATAATAAATTTTCCAAACATAAAAAATTATAGTAAAAAAAGTAAATATATATAAAAATTATACCATTATTATAATATTAAAATTATTATATATCAAAAGAAACAACCCCTTAACCATACTTGATTATCTGGTTAAAGCGTGTTCCACTTCGTATTGGTTTGACCACCTTTGTGAACAATGTAATAAAATATTATTAATAATGAATAAAGGGAACATAAATACTCGTATTAATAAAATATTTTAATGATATAAAAAATATTATATTTTAATGAAAATATTATATTACGTATTTAAATTATTATTAATATAATGTTTTTATTTGGAAAAATTACTGAAAGAAGCTGTAATAAATTTGGTTTTCAAATAACATTAACAAAACACATAAGGAATGAAATAAGAAAATTTTAAATCAAAATATGTTATTTATTATATAATATTATCTTATATGATGAACTTGGTTTCAAATAACTGTTAATTATATAAAAATTATTAAACAAGTGAAAAACAATTACAGTTATTAACACTCAATGTTGAATAGAGATTGCAACAATCAAATACATGAAGTGAATTATTGTAAATTATTATTATAAATGAGAAAGTATGAGAATATGGTAATTAAATTGATTATTTTTTTATATTTATGATATAATATGTTAAATAACATTTGTGGGAATCTATGTTAATGGTAAAGGACATGGTAACTCAATGCCCTTTACTTTAGTTATACAATTTGTTATTTGAACATTATATTTCCAAAAAAAATTCATTTTAAAGGGTATTATATTTTTTAATTCATGTTAAATAAGCTTTAGAACCAAATATGTTTCCATAATATATTTATTTCATATTTTTTTGAAAACAAATGATTCTTTTTAAAAGAGGCTCATAATAATGGATTTCACAACAACTGATTTTTTATTTCAAAAGGTCTTTTATTTATGATTTATTTTCATTTTCATAAATTAAAATATCGATAATGGATTAATTTTTCTTTTTTAGACATATATTATTCATTTATTATGTTTTCTCTTATCCTGATCAAATTTTTGGAATCAAATTATTTAGTTCATGAATTTATTTTATGCAATTTTGATGGTTAATAGAACCTATATTATTTCAATGGGTTCCTTATGAATATTTAATGATTCCTATTTTAAATGTTTTATGAAACCCCGGATACATCCATGGGTTATTTATGTGATGAATTGGATATTTCATAGAACATATTTTGTTTCTAACGATTGTTTTATGATGTGATGCCTCCTTTTTCTGTGGTTTACAAATGTATAAATTATTATATTATTAGGACCTATATATCTCTCTAACAAATTAGCTGATGGATTATATATCATGTTATATTAATTTTATTACTAAGTATTAGTATGCAGATAGGTTCAAAAAAGGTGAGTATAATTGGGTTTAGTTATACTCTCAATTTAATGAGTGAATGGTTTGGGGGGAATCTAGGTTCAAAAAGATAATAGATCATATGCTTATGATTTTTCCATTTAATATCATGTCGTTCATAGATCATATTATATTGATCACGTTTTATTTTATCAATCAATGGTAAATGGAATATATTTTGAGATATTATGTCTATATTTCATTTTTATGGGTAATACATATTGATTTATGTTTATATTAAATATGATATTTTTATATAATTATGCTTTTCCAAATTATTATGATCTATCCATTATGATATTTTTTATGTTATCCTTTTATGAGTGTTTTATATCACCAAATATTATTTATTCTAATCACCAATACATAAAGGAGATTATGTTTCATAGATTTATTTAAATTGGGTTTAGATTATGAATAAATTTTTGACACATGTAAAATAAGTTTTTTTATATTTCTAGTATATAAGACACTAAACCTCTAGGTTCTTAGGTTATGTGACTAATTGTGTATGTATTAATTAAAATATGTAATAAATGTATTATTTTTATGAGTTTAACTAAGGTTTACTTCATTAATTATATAATTAAAGTAGATAAATCATGTTAGTGAGATGTTTTAGATTTATGTATCCAATGAAGTGAAAATAGTAAGCCTTATTGTACAATAGGATATATGCATTAGTGGAATCATAAGGGTTGATACCAAAAACATTAAAACCATAACATTTTATTTGATAACATATGTGAAATGAAAAACTTATATTAATCATTCCTTAAAATATATTTCTTTAAATTTAATCCCTTCGATATCTAGAGGAACACCCAACCCGGAGTCAAGATAAACTATAATATAATAAACCTTCATAACCTATATGTTATTTTAGTGGTTATGATTATTAATAAATAAAGAATTAAAAATATATGGTATAAATTTTTTAAAATATATCATATGTATATCTATTGATTATAATTAAAATAATAATAAATTAAATGAAAAGGAAAATATTTTCTGAAAAATATTTTGTTTCCAAAAAATAGTTTTATCACCTTTTGGACACATTTTTTAATATTTTTTTTTCAATTTAAAAAATATAAAAAATATAAGTTAATTTTTAAAATGATCCTTTAAAATTTATCTTAGGGTGAATTTTTGATAATTTTTTATGAAGATAAGTTTTTCAATGAATAATGAACAATGTTAGGTTTCAATAAAAGTTATCATTTCTCTTAAAGAATTTAAAAATATCAAAATTGATTTAATAATGGTTAAAATGTAAACTTTGTAAAATTATTTATCTATTTATCCAATTTAGGTCATTTGGATCAATTTAATAATTAATTGTTAAATAAAATCATTTTAATCATTTGATAATTGGTTTTCTGGAAACCCGATTAATCATCACATTTACGAGTTTAATTTTAAATTAAAATCTGCCACTTATATGGTATTATTTGGGAAAAATAGATTTAATATTTTAGTTTATAATAACTTATATTATCTAATAATGTTCAATTAAATTTGTGACATTATTAATATTACAATAAATAAAAATTATTTATCATGGTTAAGGTAAGAACTGATTTACCAGTGGTTAAACTGAAATGATAATGGTTAAAATGACCTAAAAAATTTTACCCACCCATTTTTGGGATATATTTTGAACATATAAATATAATGGTAGATAAATACTCTTTTTTAGTCTTTCTGAAAAATAGAAACGTGGGTGTAATTAATTCTTTACAAAAATTCTATTTGTGCCCTCTCCCTATATTATGAAATGCCACTCCATATCCTCAAATCATTACACTAAAAAATACATTGTTTTAGGAAAATGCCTGACCAAAATACAAAATTATGTCCCTAACAACATCCTTGATCCCATAGTTTGATCAAAAATCTATCATAGGAAAGATTTTTGTTCAAACTCAATGATATTTTCTAATAACAAGGTAACTTTCAAAAATGAGCGTTTTTATTTTACATATTTTTTAAACAATTAAAATATTTGTGAAAAAAGATTATATGATGAAATAATTATGTTAAATATACTTATATTTTATTAATTTATGTTAATGACCTATATTCTTAACCTCTTCAATAAAATGGGAAATTAAACTATCGATTATGTGCGTCACGGACTACCACCTCGTGAACCGATATAATTCATCATCCATCACCACCTTTGAAAGATGAATATAATGATGGAATTAGTAAAACTATATGAAATGTTTCATATTATTTTAATTATTAAATTTTAATTTCACATATACCATCTGGTGTTCTATTATATTTAAATTACTTAAGTTCAGTTGTGTGTACAACGGACTACCACCTTACAAATCGATTTGATACATTTTTCACTTTTTATATAAATGGAATTAAATAAAGATTAATTTAATAAATATATGTGATATATATATATGAAATTATTTTGATTATTATAAAATAAAATATCATCAACATTTTTAACCTTTCACTCGTTAAGGAAATGATAAGGATGCTTGTTTGTATGTTCGACCTACTGTCCCCACAAACTGATTTGATCTCTTCCCCATGTTCAGTTTCAATCATTATTATAAAGCTTATTCTAATAAAATGGATATTTATAACATTAATATAATAATGTATATGATGTAACTATATAATATTCTCATGAATTGTAACTTTCGTGGAAAAACCACACATAAGAAAATAAGTCAATTAACACACAAAACAATAAAAATAATGAAATATTTTTTTCAAAAGGGTTATAATATGCAATAAAGGGATAAATACTATATTATAAATATTAAAATTATTATCGGATAAATTAAGGACATTATTAAAACCCTTATATAATATATTAAAGAATGTTCAACCAAAAAGACTCATGAGGTAATGGGCTTCACCTCAATTTCCCTTCATTAACATGTATTTCATTTTCGCACACCAAATTTATTTAATATAATCTACATACTTCCCCTTTTACATGAAATACAATAAATCAATCATAATTAAATTTATTTTAAGTTTCAATTTGAATTATTTAATCCCTGGGGATTTTATTTGAAAATCACCATGTTGTAAGGGATGTTGTCTTAATTTCCAATTCATTGAGACTTATGTGTTAATTTGTGAATATTACCTTTTATATGGTTTATAAACATACAATTTATTTTATTTTATGAAAATTTATATTTATTAATTATATATAACAGTATATTTAATGTTTATTCTACAAGGGATTAACACTTTAAATTCCCCAAAGTGGTAAAAATTATTATACAGTTTAATTGTCTTTTATGATTTTTTACATTCTCTTGAATCAATCACAATTTTGTGATTATTTTTCAATAGAAATTACAAATCCATTATATATTAATTTTATTTTATGATGGATATTATTGTTTTCTTAACCATATTATATTTTTATATATGGTAAATACGTTGAATGCTATTTAATTAATTAAGAAAATATTGATCAAATTTTATACTTTAATCAATACATATATTTGATGATAAAATATATTATTCAAGAATTTAATTGATTATTATATATATGATGAATGTATTAGACATTCATAAATGGTTAGTAATAGTTATAAATATCACCTTGATGCAGCAGTATTCTCATGAGATGAATTAGTTGGATAAGATTAGTTAGAAGGGGTTTTTGTGTATACCTATCCATCAGTTTTAATCATTCTTCAGAATGTTCTAAATAGTAGAGGTATCAAGATGTTAGAGATCAGGAATCCCAATCACTAATAATTTCATTCAATGAAAATTGAAATATTTTATACATGGGATTTTCATAATGATATTATCTCTGGATATATTTAATTTTTAGGTTATTGTATAAATGAATTGTATGTTTAGTTATTTACCTTTAATTATTGATTATGATAATTGATTTATGATAGATCACATTGTACATAACCCTTATTGGACATTATATATCACACTTATTTTTTCATTTCCCATGAAATCATGAGGTGTACTATTATTATTATGAATGTATACACTATAGGGAATAATGTAGTTAAAGAAAAAAAACTGAATTGTTTTTAAATGTAATATAAACATCATGTGTGTATATAGTTTACCAATACTAATAAACTATTTAGTACATAGAGAGGTGATTAAATAATTCTTATTTTAATGTAATAATATTATATACAAGCCCTCGGATACTCGGTTCGGGTCCTTATCGTTGGTATAAGAATATTTTTAGTCGAAACCCTTGGAATGAGATTTAAGAAAACAAAAATTATGGGACATATCCCCATGATTGACATTGAAATTAAGTATATAAAAAGGCATAAATTTTTTATTATGATGAGATTCAATTGTTTTCCTAGATATTCATATCCATATGGATACAATAAGTTGACATGGTTCTTGATGATATGTACCTAGGGATAATATCTCAAAAAATGTACATCAGGAATTACTCAAGCATTACCTATACATGAAAATCGGTGTCACTACACACATAGTTTTACACTCTTGAGAATACGATATTTATAATTCACATTTTCTAATAATCATTTTGATTGACAATACTATTTGATGATAATGAATTATGTAGGTTAAACCTAATGTGTAATAGAATGAAAATACCGTTTCATTCATTATACATCGTTTAAATAATTATATATGTTCACCCATATGATTATTGTTTCTCAAACTATGTTTTTTAGTTTTAGTAAATGGATGGAACTCAAATTAATCCTCGAAACAATGAATAAGAATAAAAATTTAGTGAATTTGAGATACTAAATGGGATGAAGTCATGAGTGAGATATATTATGATTATGCCTAATTAATTATCCCAAAATATTACTAACATCCCACACCATAACCAACACTAAGACCCACAAAATAAGAGAAGGGTGGAGTTCTATAAGATATCGTGTGTTGGGGACTACGAAGGAAAGAAGAATTTATATCCTTTTTGTATAAAATGTGGAAACAAACACCAAGAAAGGTTCCATAATGGAATGGAAAAATGATTTTTATGTAAATAACAAGGGAATAAAGAAATGAATTTATGGAAAAATTATTATTTTGATGGAAATAAGTAAATATTATCCTAGTGATCCATCTATAATTCATTGTATTAAATATGGAGAATAATTGAATTATTAGTCAATTTACTCGTTCACAGGTTTGCCTCTAGACTAAATAAGTAAATATGATTATATAATATTGATGAAGTATTTATTTATTGGTATTCAAGAATTAAATTATAGAGTTTATTTTATAGCAATGGTATTTTTGATATAAAAATTGTAAGTAATCTAATGATTGTATATAATTTATCAATCACATATGACTTCCATAACATTAGAGTTATAGACACCATCGTGTGTTTATTAGTTTATGGTTGATGAAATGTTCACAATCATAAAAACCCAATTTTAAAACGTATGTGTTAAGGATATAACATTATTAAATATAGTTTTGGAATTAATTTATGGTAATACAATGTTTTTTTAGTATTAGTTCGAGTAAACATGTTTTTTAAGGAATAATTCCATTACTTTTTTTATAAATAATATTAAAGTTATAAAAAACCTTTAAGGATTATCTTATCCTCGATGTAGTAGTAATTATGGGCCATCATAATTTATGAATATTTTAGTAATTTTGGTTAATATGGTTATAGAATAAGGAAAACCAGCATACGAGGTGAAAACATTTCTCATCCAGAATGTCTATGGGGATTGAACCCATAGCTAAAGGACGATTAGCCTTTAGTTCCTACCACTATCATATGTGATTTTCTGGTTAATATTCCATTATTCATAGATAAATTATTTTCCAAAAAAATATTTGCCTTGCATTGGTGGTGTTACTATAGATGTTTAAGATTAATTTATTATATTAGATAACTTGTGCTAAACATATTGGATTTTATAAATTAATTAGTGATAGATAAAAGACATATAACTATTTTATGGATCATGTGATCTATTAAAAATGAATTATTGTGATTCAAGAGAAATAAATTCATTTCTGGATATTAAATTCATAGATTATGAAATGAATTAGAAACTGATAAAAGAAAAACTAAATGATAATTTTTTTAGGAAATAAAAAACTAAGAATTATATATATATCATTATATTCATGTACAATAAAAGAATTCATAAAATTTATAAAAAGTAACTTAAAAACATTATCCTTTTACCTTCATATACTATGAATAAAATGGATATTTAAGTCATCCTAGATTCATTGTTTTGAGGTTATTATCGTTCCATTTAGTATTAAATTTATTATAATTAATAACCTCTGTCATTATCTATTATTATTTAGGATTTTCTTTCATGTGCATATATTCACATTCCAGCAGTGGTCTCCTATATAGAAACCTAGTTAATTTTTATTACATATAACATTATTAGTTCCTTTTATCTGTTAATATTAGAAATTTTTAATAACCTTTTTTATGATATGGGATTTCAATATAGAAAATTTTAATTATCAAACCCTTGATTTTTGAGTGAAAGATCAAATTGAGGGTGTGAAATTTATTTAAGGTGCGGGAAATATAAGAACTAAATTCTAAAATAATTACATTGTGTTTTATATTTTATTATACACAAAAAACCATGTTTAAACAACCCATGTTTTTTTTAATTTTAATCTCTTTGATTGATTATATAATATGCAACCTTGAGTTGAAATGAAAAATAATATAGTATATCCACCTAATCTAGCTATTAAATTGGAGGGAAATAATAGTTATAACTAAATTATAAAATTTATATGCTTTCAAAATGTATAAAATAAAGTAAATTTAAATTTATTTATAAAATAATATAAATCCTTTTAAAGAGAAATAAAATGCTTATTAAAAAACTCTAATTTTCAAAGAAAATTGTTTTGTCACCTGTTGTGAAAATATTTAATTATTTGTAAATTTGTAAAATTTATTTGAAAAAATAAACTTAATTTATGAAATCATAATTTCCAAATTTTCATGAGGTGGATTTTTGATACTTTTTTATGTAGGTATATTTTCAATGAATATTGAGAAATACAAGTTTTTATTATGATTTGTCATTTATTTTAAATAATTTAATAGACATATAATTAGTTTCCTATTTTTTAAAATGTATAATTACTTCATTAATATATACATAAATGTATATATTAATCAAATTTAGGTCGTTGGAATCAATTTGATATTTTATTTTTATAAAATATTGTTTTAATCTTTTGAACATTTTTTCTTTGAAACCCCGCTATATTGTCACATCTATGAGTTTAATTATAAATTTAATTCTATTAATTCTATGAGTTGAGTTTTTAAAATTAGATTAATTATTTTATATAATAATTATTTAAATTATATGATTAGTTGGATACAATATTTTAGATTTAGGAGTCGTAAAATATTTGTAAAATAATTTTCACAGTTCAGGTAAAAACTCATTTATCGAGGGTAAAATAAAAATATAAGTGTCAAAATGACATAAAAACATATAAAATTCCATTAATATATCCATATTTTGAGATTATAACTTTTAAGGTTCAATAATGACCCATTTCGGAGGCTTCTTGAATGATTAAAATGTGGGTGAAATTGATTCTTTTAAAAACTATCATGTCGTTCACCTCCCCAACTTCTACATGGCCACCCTCTCTGCTATTAAAAATTTTAAATAAATTGGGATTATAAATTTCTAGATAAAATTACTTCATTAATTTTCTCCCAACAATTAGGAAACATTTTTTTATCATAAATATGATCTTCGAAGGCTTTTGGTTCAATCCTAAATTAGTTATCTAAAAATGATGTAATGTTCCGTAATGTGTGTTTTTACATTATTTCTTATTCAACATATAAAAAATTAGTTAATCATGATAATATAATTAATTCAGTGTAGTTAATATAACTATGATATTATATTATGTTAATCTCTATTATACAAATCATCTTCCATCAAATGAGAACCAAAACTATTGATAATGCGTACATTGGATTACCACCTTGCGAACAGATGTAATTAATTTTCCATCACCATCATTCAAGGATACATATAATGATGTAATTAACACATGTACATTATATTTATGTAATAATTATAATTAATTAATTTTTATACCATATATACCTTCTTATATTTCATTTTTTTAAAATTACGATATTTTCCCTCATGTGTACTACATTCTAACGCATTATGAAGCAATGTTATTTGTTTTTCAAATTCACTATACATGGATTGTAATAAGGATAATTTTAATGAATATATGTGATGTATATGAAAATTTATTTATTATATAAAATAAACATATCCCCTACTTCTATTCTATTTTACTAGTTATGTAAATGATAACGTTACTTGTTGGTACGTACGACCTGTCGACAATGTGAAGCAATATGATACATTCTCCACTTTCATTTTCAATATTGATTTTTAAGATTTATATAATGTTAAAAAATGGTTTGTATAAAATTAATATCTAAATATAGATTATTTATCTATATAATATTCTCATGAATTTAATCTTTCATGATAATAAATTCAAGAGAAAAAAAGACAATTAACAACAAAAATAATGAAAATATTAATAATTCTTTAAAAACCTATTGATAAAATGTTATATTAGGATACTATATTATATTATAAATATGAGTATATTCTTTTATATAATTATAGATTGATTAAAACAATTATATAATACATAAAATCACATTCATCAAAAAGGAAGCATGGGGTAAGAGACCTCATCTCAATTTCCATTTGTTGATTCTTGTTTTTTTGTTTCTCACCTAATTTATTTTATATAGTGTACATGCAACCCCTTTTATATGTAATTTTATAAATCCTTCATAATTCATTATATTTTAATTTTTAATTTTAATTATTTCAACCAAGTGAATGTTATTTCAAAATTACTGATTGGTAAGGCATTTCATCTAAATTTACAATTAATTTAGGATTATTTGTTAATATGCACTTATTTACTTTTATATGGTGTGTATACATCACCTTTGATGTATTTAAAATTATTACTTATTTTTTCATGATGTTTAATTTTTCATTTTAGGCATATTCTTTATGAAGATACGATTTAAAAGTTACAAAATGGGTAAAATTTATTCTAAAATTTCACTTTATTTTGTGATTATTTACATTTTCTTCAAACAATCTCTTTCATGTGATCATTTTTTTTGGAAATTAAATCGATATTAAATATAAATATTGTTGTATTATTTATATGAATATTCTGTAAACCATAAACCATGTTTACATTTGGTGTTTAATTTCAATATTTTTTTATTAAATGGTGAAATATTGATAAATTTGTATCCTTTAATCACTATAAATATTTCATAATGAGGAATATTATTTAATAATTAAATAGATTATTCAATTTATGTAGAATGATTTTGAAATTTAGATATGGATGGGGCCTGATAATTAATATCCCTTTAATGAATCAATAGTCTCCTAAGATGAAACATTCAGATAGACATAGTAAAATGGTTTTCTAATGTTTACACACCCATAGATTTTATAATTTAAAAATAAAGGTCTTTAGTATAGGTGTATATTGTTTCCGAATACCATGAAGTCAAATAATAAATAATTAATTTCATTTATAACATAGTTATTATTATCCACTATATTTTTTCAATGATATTACCAATAGATTCATTTCATTATTTTTTATTGATTAATTAGATTATGTTTGTAGTTATTTAACTTTCTATATTTATTATTCACTATCGAGTTATTAAAGTAATGTGATTGATTAAATTCAATGTGATTTTATTTATTTACTTTTCTATATTAATTATATGTACTCTGATCATAATACTCATTCTACTTATATTGAATTTTTGTTCTATTATTTACCTTTCCTTTTTTATTATGATTTTTGATTCATAATATCTCCCATTATACTTAAACATTACTTAGAGTAACACACTACGATTTTTGAAATTATTTTTTTAAAAAATTCAATTTTCTTTTCAATATTTAATATTTCATGTGACATTGGAAACAATCCTTATATATAAATATAAGTATTAAAACACTAATTTAATAATTCATTTCACACAACAATGGCCTAGCTTTCACTATAGAATATACATACCCTCCAATCCCTACACACCATAACAACTTGGCTTGAACTACCTACAACATCGTCTTGACATATATTACATTCGACACAGTTGTTTACAAGAAATGTCATTTTATTGTTATAATTATTTAAATGAGACAATTATAACATATCCATTAAACTTAGTTATATGAATAGTAATAAATAACTTTAAAATATTATTTTTAAATTTTTTATATTGATAAAACATTTTGGTAATTAATGATTTGATTGTTGGAAAAGTGTTTTATGTCTAAAAAAACTTTTTTCTCGAATGGACTGCTTTTAACAATGAAATTAATTTTAGAAACATCTAGAAATTTAATTTTGAAAAATAACCAAAATATCATAATTTATAATATCGAATGCATCTTAGGGTGGATTTTTGAGATTTTAATGAGAAACATCATTTTTTATGAAAATTGCAAAATAATATTTTTTTTGTAACAAACATCCTTTTTATTTAAGTAATTAATTATGTAATATATTTTTTTTAATTTCAAATTAGATCAATAATAAATCTATAAATATAATTATGTTAATCATAATAAATATTAATATTAAATTTAATATAAAAACCAAATAATATTTTGAGCTTATTTCTATATTAAAAACCCCAAATTTAATCCCATTTACGGGATTAACGTTAATCTTAATTTTTCCAATTATGGGAATTGAATTTATTAAACTGTCATAATCCGCTGTAATCATTATAATATATATAGTCTAAAATAAAAAATATAATTTTTGACCATAAAGATATATAAATGTGATGAAAATTAATCACAATGGTTAAGATCAAATTAAGCACATTTAGGGACTAAATCATAATCATATGTCCCCAAATGACCTAAAAACATTCTAAAAACAATTTTTATTATAAATTTAGACCATAAAAATTCCATTCTTGATTTATGTTGGTTTGTTATGATTTTTTTTGTATAATAACAAGTGTACAACTTACTTGTTTTCCCAATATTCCAAGTGATTCATTTTCCTTCCCGGAAAAAGGAAACCACCTCTCCCTCAAATTCACACCTATTAATAATATTAGGATAAGCCTAGATCTTCACAATACACTTACCGACATCCATATATTCCACATATAATCAATACCATGGCCATAAAGCAATCTAATGATGCCTTTTTCTACAAATGAAAAGGAGTTAACCAATTTAAAGGTAACGCCCTCTCTCAAACTCTTTTCTCCTATTTTCTAACTGCACCCACCAATATATTTATTAATGACTATATATGAACCACAGTATTCTCAATAAAATATTATTTTTGTATTCTGAGATTTCAAATGACACTTACACAAACCTCCATCTAATGGATTATAAACATACTATATATGTGTTCAGTGAATTACTTCCCCACCAAATGATTATTGTTCAATTTTCATTACCGCTACTCATGGTGGATATTTTAATTGAATAAATTTTTATAGATATTATATATTATATTTATTATTGAATAATATTATTTATTAATTTTAGAAAACTTATATTTTTTCATTCCATTAGGTGTTAATACTATAATTTTGTTTGAGGATGTGTGGACTACTACCCCTCAAAGCAACATGATTCATTCATACACAACATGGATTGTATTAAGTATGGTTTTAATAAATATATAATAAATTTAGGATATCATAATTTCAATTTAATAATTATATATATATACATATATATTTTTACTTTGTTTCAACACGATAATTAAATTGAAATAGCATTTATGTTTACATACGACATATCATCACCATGAACAATATATTATGTTTCATTTTTATATATTCTATAGAATAATATAATATAAATATACTAGATATAAATGATTTTTACGTAATGGTTTACGCTATTTAATCTTTATATATGTATAATGACTAATAATATAACAAATTAAGATACATCCGATGAACAAAGAAAATATTTCACAAATAGAAACCTTGATAAAGTATTGTTAACAAGTGGATTATATAGGGTTGTAATACAACCATAATATGTTTTATATATAATAATATAGTTCCATAAAATATTTATAATAATTTTATATTTAATATACAAGTGTTTTGAAAGTGTACGATGAGATTCAAGTCAAATGGTAAGGGGATTTCAACTCACTTTTTATTTACATTAGATATATTCTATGTTTGCCACTCTTTCATTTTGTGCGGTGTATATACATAACATGATTATATTATATCTATCTTACACATAAATGGATTGGTATTCACATTTCCATTCTGTGACATTTTTTTCATGGGGATTTTGTTTCAAAAGATACCAAATCAATTAAATTGTTTTGTCTCAATTTTCCTTCATTGTGACTCGTGTTTTGTTATGAAACTAAATTATATTTTGAGGTGTATATACGTACATTATACACGTTATATCAAGAATTTAATTCCATTAATGATATTTTATTGATTATTTGATATTATTTTCTTACAAGTAGATCATGATCCCATTTTATCAAGTGAGAAGGGTTTATAGAAATAATCTCATCACATTAAAGAGATAGTTTATGATTATACTTCCTTTGAAGAAATATTATAACACATTTATCAACACATTATTTAATTTTATTTACCTCCTGTAATTCATTATATACTCATTTATTGTTTCCATATTTTTACTCTTTCGTACATAATATAGTTAAGGAAGTGTTTCTATGAAATCCCCACTTTACTGTGCCTTCGGTTAGAAAATGATGTTCTCTAAAAAGGGTTTTCCTGTATATTATACAAATATGCTATGAAAATTAAATATTTTTACCTATTTTTCATTTAAAAATTGTTTAAAAGGAAATTTTTTTTTTTCATTTTTAATGAGGCATTTTCCTAACCTCTTTAATATGAAAAAGGAATGTTATTTTTACCTTATATAACATTTATGGATTTATTCACCATTAATCCTTTGAATATTTATTTTCATGTTTAAAGGTCAATAATTAATAAAATTATTTTAAAATACATTTTAAATGAAATGGGTTTGAAAATGTTTTCCAGAACCTTTTATATGTTTTCAAGGAAAATGGTTTTCAAAATTTTTTAATCTATCATTATATGTTTTCAAAGGAAAAGGTTTCCAAAAGGTTTTCAAAGCATTATTTATAATCATTAATATTTTCAATAAAATGGGTTTCAAACAATTTTATGTTTTAAATATTATTTTCAAATAAAAAAACATTTGCCTCAATTAATGTTTTCAAAAGCACCATCCACGTAATTTTCAATCTACAATGACATCTTTTGATGTTAATCATATATTTTTAAGAAATTATTTAAAGGTTCCATTAATAATATATCTAGAATTTTTATTATTTTCATCGAATGATTATTATAACACTAATTTATATTTCATGAGTTTTATTCTTTTGAAACCCACTTCTTTTAATAGGTTTTGATTTCATGAAGTGATTATTAAACCTATCACATTTCATATGTCATGATGTCATGAAATGTTAATAATGCCCATTACATTTTGGGGGTTATGATTTAATGATTATAAAAACAATCCCTTTTTATGGTTCATGAGATGATGAAAATTTTATTATCTTATGTTACATGTCTGAATGATTTTATAATGAGATTTTTGGGACCTATTATCCATCTAATTCATTGGGTAATTATGGATGAATCATGATTATAAATGGTATGCATGATCCTGATTACATGTTCACAGTGTATGTGTGAAACTAGTTTCCTGTCCATATTTTATGTGTGAGCCTAATTACATGATTATAATGTTATGATTGAACCTTATTACATGTCCAGAAAGATATGTATGGACATGGTTGCATGTACATAAGTTTAGGAATGAACCAAATTACATGTTGACAATGTCATGTGTGATCCTTATTACATGTTCACAATGTTATCCATGCCCATGATTACATGTTCACAATGTTATCCATGGACATAGTTTCATGTCCATAAGGTAATGTTTCAACATGATCAAACATTCTAAATTTTAAGCATGGACCTAGTTTCATGTGTATAAGTTGATGTAGGGGACATATTTTATGTTATTCACTTAATGAGTGATATTGTTTCTATATATATCTGTTGAAAATGTTATAAAAAATGTGCATGCTAGAAATTCCATGCCTTATTCCAATTTTAAAATTTCCTGAATTATTCTTTTAATCTTCTTATTATCTATGTCATATGAACTACCAATCATTATTATGATCATAATATGCATGGTACGATCTTAAAATGTTCTTTTCAAGTTTCATACCATTTTATTCGTGGTATGGTTACTCGTTTCCTTTATTTATCCATACTGAGCATTTAATCTCATCCATTTATAATAATTCCTTTCCCTAGGTTATTAAGAAATATTTTTTGTACATTTACTAAAGGTAGAGATATTTAGGGGAAATTTTTCCAATCTTTCACCAGGATAGAATATTTTCATTCTAGGTTTCCAAAGACACTAAACTACTTTGGACCTTGCGAATATATTTTTCTGTTTTACTAATTATTCATATAAAATGATGTAATATCAATGTATGTTAATCCTTCGTTTCAATACTAATAATTTGATCTCACCATTATTTTTTTTCTTTTAGTAATAATATATTTAGTTTAATATGGTTTATATGAAAGGATTTACTATAGGAAATAATGTTATCCCAGACCAATAATTATATTGTAATTTTTGGTTAAAAATTTAATAAAGGAATCCAGTGTGTATGTACTTTAACAGGGCTAGTAAACTATTTATTCCTTCAAGATGTGATTCCTTGTAGCTTATGAACATGTAATAATGTAAGACTATGGATACAAAATTCTAGGGTTTGGTCATTAATCTATATAAATTTATTATATGAGTATTACATATGTTATGAATTTAATCTCAAACATTTACATCCATGTAATATGAGGTACATAATTAAATATTATTATATACCCCTTTTATTTCAAATACAAAAGATTTATTATAATTCGGTTTATATGGTTATTGAAATTGAGTTGTGCCACAAGAAATTAATTTTTGATAAACATAACAAATTTGAACTTGTGGTATGTCGAAATTTAATTTCCATTGAACAATTAGATAAATGAGAAATATGGTAATTATAAAAATCATGTAATGATTAACTAGAAGAGAATAATGTTTGTAATGAGAGTGAAATATATATTGTTTGATATGATGGGAAATAAATTAAATTAATTTCATACTAAGATTATATAAGAGGTGTGGTTATATGAGATTTGTTTCCTTTTAATGTCTATTTTTTTAAGAGTATTAAGAAAACATTAGTATGTTTTTATCCGAGTGATTGTTTTATAATGATTATAGTTGTATGAGTTGGTGAAGAGTTATAGTAAAATATTATTGAAAAATTATAATTGAGGTAGAATTCTAATATATATATTGATTTAAAAGTTAATTAAGGGATTTCTTTTGATTTAGAATTATGTTGGGAATTATAGTCATATGTATTTATTGATTTGGCAATTTATTGTATGTGTTGAATTATAATATTTCGGTTTTGTTTTATATGTATTACAATATTTTTGTAAGTATTATGATGTTTTTGTTGGAGAGATATTATATTTCAAAAAATTTATGTGTTGTGTGGAATGTGGTATTCTAGCGATAGGTATAATTTTTGTAGTTATTGTTATTTAACCACCTTTTAGATTTTGTTTTTATTATTTTATAGTTTTCATTTATGTGATTGACTATTTTGAGTTAATTTATATATTGTAATTATTGGTTTGGATTTTGAGACATACAAACTTATTTGGTGTGGTTATAGCAACACAAAGATTGTGATGCTGATGGTGCAGTTCATGAAAAATAGTGGAGTTTCTAATGGGAATGTTATTTTATTCAGTAACATATTAAAATTCATTAATAAAATTTATTGAGGCATAATTATACCATTTTACTTTAAATGGGAGAGGTCAATGGAGGAACCTACTAGGTATAATTGTATACTCATCCTTCAAAAAAAATTATTTTTAATCATATAGTATCCTGCTTTGATTTGTGTTAAGAAATTTAAGTCATAACATGGGGTGAATAGTATTATAGTATTAGGGTTCATGGATTGGACTTTTCCTTTTGTGTTGTTTAATTAATTATTATTTTGTGTAAAATAGATTATCATACGCTTTTTAAATTGTTATTGATGTTGGTTAATGGTGATTTTGGATGGTTAGTTTAAATAAATAAGTATAAATCCTTTTATGAATTATAATTTCACCATTGTGCTAATTTCTTGCTCATTTATTATTCAAAGAATGCATCGGGGGCCACACTTGATCTAATTATTAAATTAGTAAAAGAATTTATAGGGTTATGATGTAGAAAGTTATTTATTTATGAATAGTTAAACAAAATAAAAGGTTCAATTTCATGTTATACTAACGTTGTAAATTATTCAGTAATACATTTCATTCATTTTAAATTTCACACAAACTAATTCAAATGTTTAAGAATGAGTTTTATTGTAAAATTTATGGTAAATGTTATTCTTCGATGCAATGGTATGTATTAGTATTTTGTATTTATAGTTAATTTATATAAGTGATTTTGGTTATTTAAATTTCTATAGTGTATCGGTGAATGGTTTAAATTAATTATAATTTCATACAATATAATTGGAAATAGGGTTTTTATATAGAATGGGACAATTTTTCACTCCATGGATGTGTAAAACATTTCTCTATCTTTAACATAGAACATATGTCTATGTTATTGGTTTTACATAGGAGAAAGTAAGTACTACTAGAGAATTGATGGATTTTATGTCATTGTCATTAACCATTCCACAATATTAATTTCATGCATTTCTGGATGTTATAGAATCCTATTACAATATAGAGGTTCTAAATATACCATAGTGAAGAATAATACTGAGGATGGATGATTATGAATAACTATATATGTCTATTCCATAGTATTTATTTACATTATGGAGAGTTTTATGAGTCTAAGGAGTTTTCACCATGAGATATTATGTTATGATGTAAATCAAATTTCAATTAATAAATAAATTGTTAAAATCTAGTTGGTCACATCAGAAAGGTTATGTATCTCAGTAAAATTTAAATTTCTGGATAATTCAAATAGAATTTTTTATTATATCCACTTTATAAGGTTTAATAATTTCTCAAGCATACTATACATCCAAATTAGAATTATTTGGAGTTTACTGATTGGTATGTGATCTAAAAGTTGAGAATAAATAATAAAAAGTTGTGTATTTTTTATAGTTTGAATTTTAAATTTCAAATTCATACAGTTTTGGATATAGATAAAAGATATGTTATACAAGATTAACCATAAAAAAATATAAAAGAGATATCCATTAAAGATCATGAATTAGTGGAGTGTGAACAAAAAAAACTTCATTGATGACATGGATTAAAAGAATAATCTATTGTATATATGTCCTTGATGATATTAAATTTAATTATTGATGAATTTTGGAAGGACATACTTTTGATTTCGTGGTATTTTTATTTATCAAAAATACTTTTTGTGATCAACTAGCTTGTTAAATATATCATCATATATCTTGTAAAATATTTTTAGAATATAAAAATAATTTACAGGTTTTTGATGTGTGCTGATATAATCTTAATGATTCTATCACAATATTTTATGGTAGTGATTATTGGGAATAATATCACACTATAGAAATGAGCTCCTTGGAGTATACTTATATAGGTTACAAATTTAAACTCTTATACTCGTTATCCTTACCATTCTATATTTTTTTAGATGGATAATTAGATTCAATTTGACATTTATAACATCAAGAAAATTTCCAATTCGAATAAATGTAATGGAATACGTATTTTCAACCTATGTCACCACCTCTTAATGACTATTATGGGATTAATGTATAACAAGTTATACCAGAACCATAGATATTTTTCAAAATGGGTTGAAATATTTATACTGACATGGAAGTCACTAGTAATACTAGAGGAGTTTCATTTTTTATGTATTTAATTTTCAAATCTATAAAAAGAAGATGAGATCTCATATTAGATATCATTGGATAGAATTATTTTATGTCACAGTACATGGGATAAAATTATGTGACCTAACATGAAGTTCAGTTATATAAGATAAAAAAATATTCCAGGATGAAGATTCTAGGTATCATCAAGATATATCTAGAGAAATTGATAATGAAATTTTTCTAAATAGATGGATTGATTGAAAACTAAAGGTATTTGGAATAAATTTTATCTACTTTCTTATAATGATTACAGAGTGAAAAATTAAAAACTAAAGATCCCAAAAATAGGTTTAATGAAACATATATGAGTTCCAAAGAAATCATATATGGTTTATATAAACTTCATAAATAAATTATTGGTTATATTCTAGGGTATGGTTTGTAAATAAAATATTGTGACATTATAATGATTACAAATAGAAAATTACCCTATATTTATAACTCAATTTCATCATCTCTTGTGGAAATCAATATATATTATTTATCCCTTGACAAAATGCATAGAAAGTTGATTTCTTATGAAATGGTTTGAACCCAAGAATATATTTTCATCAATTATCTAATGAAAATTCCCTTAAAATCTTCCTATAAGTAGGAATTTCAAGCTGGTAGAAATAAAGATGATATCAGTGATGATTTAATTTCACTAATTTAATTGATGTTTAATTAGTAAATAATAGATTTTATTTTAATATTATTATAGATTTTTTTTCATTGTGGGAAGGATAGAAACATTTCTAAATTATTTTTAATGAATTTTGATGATGAAATATACGAGTATGATTAGTCACCATAATAGAAAAATAAATTTTTGTCTTAAAGGAACGTTAATTATAAAAATTCATAATTTAAGAAGTTTTAGTTGAATGTTCTTATTAGACAGTGAGAAGTGGATATTGAGTGTTATTCATGGTAAGGTAACAAAATAAAATATTTATTACATGTAATGGATAACAAGATTGAACCTATGAAAAAACATAAAACTCATGGTGATGGGGACTATCAACAAGAGGGGTTTATTGACTCTATGTAGAGTTTGAATGAGCTCTTGATGTTAATTATTATTGAGATATAAAAAAATATAGTTTTGATGAAGGATTATTCAATATTTTCATACGAAAATGATAAAAAAAATTGATTGTCATGATAATGTTATGCAATACTGCGAAAATAATTGTGTAATGTATAAATGATATATGAATTAAAAGTAAATTTTTTGAATTGCAGAATAAACTCATTACCGATTTTAACCTATATATTCTAGATAAAGATAATAATTTTTAATGTATTGAAGAATAATTTGTTACTTTTTTATTGAATATTGAAAAATATATATGGTTTAAAGAAGAAGACTTAGATTGGAATGTTCTCAAATGAAGTTCTAAAATCATAGGTGGAACAACATACAAGAACGTTTAAGGATATGATAAATTAATATAGACCAAATAGTATAGCCAAATAAGGAATTTGTTTGGATTGTGAAACATTAAATCCAATGTTATTGTGATTAGGGAACATTGGGAATCATTTGAATATAAAATATCCTCAACCAATGAGAACATTAAATTATCATTTAAATAATAAAAAATTAGATATATGGGGAGATATGATTAATTTTTCATTCCATTGATCAAATTTCAAATCATTGGTTTTCTTGTCTTCAATATGAATTATTGTGGTGAATCTAAATGTTTTCTAAGTGGAGAAGACATTAGAAGCCAAAAAAGGAAATTTGGGATATATTTTTCATAATAAAGAAGTAATTTATTCATATTGATTATTTTAATTAAATAAATTTTCAAAATAAATTAGTTGATTACACACATAGGAGTTGAATATTTTCTTATGGAATAAAATGTCAATTGGATAGAAGGATATATAATCCAATTACCATATATTCCCAATTTTATCCTCTTGATGAAAAATAATCTGACATAATGGGTTGTAAGGAATCCTATGGAAGGAATACAATGAAGGCCTTGTCCTATTTTGGAATTTAATATAAGAAAATGTAGAATATCGAAAATGAAAACATGGGAAAGTTAAATAAAAGGAAACAAATAATTGTATCACTTGAATTTTAGACATCGAGTTTTTGTCTCATATGATAGGAAATATAAACATATTGGAAAATTTCAATGGAATACTAGAATGATCTATATGGTTAATAAATTATCTATAAATACAAATAAAATGAATTATAATGTCTTATTTGGATAGAAATGTGTTTAGAAAATATGATGTGATTCATCTCAATGTCTAACTATATAATTTAATAACTTTTAGTTGGATTTTTGTATCATGTTTGGAGGTCACATTTGTTATGAAGGGAAGCTACAAAAAAGTAAAGTTGGAAATATATTAATGAATGGTAGGAAAATGGAAATATATATCTGGTTAATAAAAAATTACACACTTTATTTTTGTTTTTATAGGAAGAAAATATATTTTGGAAAAAAAGGCTATGCCTTTTCTATCAACAAAGTATAGAAAACTATTCATGATTTAGAAATGTAGTGAATATTACTACCTTTTATTGTGGTTGATAAAATACATATAATTTATTCATTTAAGGAAAAAATATTCCATAATCTTTATGTTCAAAAGAGGAAGAGTGTATCGGGATCATTGAATCTAGTAGACACTAATGTGTATGGTATGGTCAGACAAGAATAAAACATATAGAGGGATGCATTATATCAAGTACGTAAATGATTATAGAATGATGGAATGTGCTATGTCAATACATTAAAAAATATAAATATTTTATTCCATAAATAATATTATATATATTGAATAAAACATAACAAAAATAAAAATTAAATTTACTAGATCAGATAATTGAATTGAAATAAAATATTATGAGGTTGAAAATTATCTTGAAAAATAAATAATTAAGTATGAAATGTCTTTTTTTAATACCCCCCAAAAAAGTGGTTTTAGAAAAATGAAATTAAATGGGGAATAGTATAGAAAAAAAATTGACGCCATATAGTGAAATCTCATGTCACTACTTGAAATATACCACACAAATGGCTGTATACACAAAACATAGAGTATTAATAAATATATAAGAGAATAAGACACTATATAAACTTTTAAATAGAAGGAAAATTAATTTTAGGCACCCTAGATTATTTAGAAGGATTTTTTTTCATCCAAAAGAAATAATGAAACCAATAAATTTATAGTGATGTAGAAAATAAAAGTATCTTCTTAAGATACTCATCTTAGATTAAGGCTTATAATAATTTTAATAAATAGATCATTTATTTATATAATTTTTTTAAACTTTGTAGATAATTAATCAAGGAAAATTATTGGAAATTAATGTTAATGAATAATTATTTTATAAATTTGAATATAAAAATTCATATTTTAAAGAAACTCAATTTTTTCATGCGGATGATGATTCAGATATTCAATTTTTAGAATATAAAATTAAAGACGATAGTCAAACTATGATTCATTAATGAAATGAAAGTGTTAATGTTAATCTATGAAATATCATCCGAGAAAAATCTAATTAAACTCAGAAATCAAATTTGAAAATAATAGATCACACATCACTAGTATCTAAGATTGAATATACTTTTTCTGATGAAACATAAAAGGAGGATTAATGGATGTAATCCAAGAACAATAAAATAGATCTGGAAGATAAAAAATTATATTTGTATGATTATGGAAATACTTAAAAAAACTATGTAATTGGTAAAATGTGGGTTTTTAAGATCATGTTGGATAAAAATGGAAAGGATGTATGTTATAAATTAATACTAATTTTCAGGGGATATGATCATGTTGAAGGAATCAATGTTGAGGAGACATTTTCATCGGTAGTAAGGATATAGTCTCTTATACTCCTTTTAGTAATTTCTTTCCAATGAATTCTCAAAGTGTTCATAAGGATGTAATGAATTCATTTCTAAATGGAGCATTAAATTAAGAGTTATATATCAACCCCTAGTGGAATTATTTTAGAAATAACGAATCTAAGGTATATAGGTTGAGAAAAGAGTTATATGGTATAAAGAATGAACCTCTATCTTCGAATGAATGCGTCAATACTTTTCATATATAGATTGAGTTTAATATAGGATTTTATACTTTTCGTATGAATGTTTTTAAAGAAGGGTGATTTATAGTTTTTGTGTATGTTGATGACATTATATTTATTAATAATAAGAAAAATTATATTGAAATATTATTAAATTTTTGAGCACATCATATTAAATATAAATGAGTGGTTAGTTTACATATTTTTGGGGTCCCGTGTTAATTATGTTAAAGTTATAACATTAATTTCATAGATTAAGTATGTAATAGAACCCTCAAAAATAGTTGATGTTAGAGTGAAATCCTATTTCAATTCTAATTAAGCTTGGAAAAAACTTCGTTACAAATGTTAATAGTGAGATGGTAGAATAAACACTATATTGAAGATTTATTGGTATCTTATGCAACCATATTGTAATTAGCGTAGATATTTTATATACTACATGTTTGGATGCAATATTATAGTATTTTTCTACTACAAAACATGTTATGGTAGTAAGAATAATAACAAGGTATGTTCAAGAAAAATAACCTTACATATTATTGTTTAAATATTTAGGGATCTAGATTTATTATCATACTTTGATACTAATTGGGATGGTGACCTAGCGGATTCAAAATCTACTATTGATGGTGGTTTTCATATTATAAAGAAATTTATTTGTTGGATAAGTGAAAAATATATAATATTTAATATTGAACTGAAAAGGTGGAATATGCTTTAGTCACCAAATATTTTACATAACTTATTTAGATGAACATCAATTAGATGAGGTCAGTGAATATTGGAATATCCAATTATGACTCCATGTGACAATAGAATTTCAATTATCTTGAAAAAAAATCCAATTCAAAAATATCCCATGAAACCAAAAAAAATATCTAACATAATTTAATAAAGGATTATATGGAGAACAATATATTAAATTTTAAATTCATTAGAACTCAAGATCATGTGGCTGATATATTCACAAAACCATTAGATTCTATTGTATTTGAAATGCATTAATTGAACCTTTGAGTTCAACAAAATTACTCAAACTAATATTGCATAAAGTGACCAATCCCTCAATTATATCAAATGTTATATCTTTTATTTGTGTATTATTTCATTATCATAGGTTTTATTGGGTTTCCAAGGTCAAGGGATAAACTTTCATATTTGTTTATGAAAAGCATTAATTTTCGTAAAAATCATTTACCCCTTTATAGCACTTGATTCTTTCTCTTATTTTATAAACCAATTTATTTCCCACTTGGGACTATATAAATTATTAAATACTATTTTATTTGTTCTTTATATTGAATATAAAATATAGGAGCCTTTTCATTTTAATAATTAATGGTTATTGTAGAGAAGGGATGTAATATGATTGGAATTTTTGAAAATCCAAATTGGGAGAATTTTTTACTCAAAGATTTGAATATTTTTATTATATTTATGGTTAATATTTATATGTTTTAGATGTGTGTTTACGGTCTTGTAAACATATTTCCTTGTGTGTTAATGGTTTGAAATATCTATATTTTTGTAGAAAACTAGATAAAAGGGTGTATTTATATGGAGTAAGGCCATTTCACATGCTATGTAAATGTTAAATATTTTTCTATATTTCATATAGATGTCAAGGCTACATCAAAAGTTCAATCTATGTAAATTTTTTTCATATTGAGAATTTAGGGTATACATGCCATAATAATTAACCATGCTGTAAGAATGGAATGTGTTTCTCCAAACCACAAAATAAGATAATGTCATAGAGTGTATGAATTTACTAGAATGAAGAAAAATTATGGTGATGGTTGATTAGGAATTTCTATATGATGTATTCCTATGCAATCTCATTATATCATGCATATTATGATGAGTTGATAGAGTTATCACGAGGGGGTATTCTATTATCTTGTAGATAAAATTTCAGTTAAGAAACAATTAATTAAAAATTGTCTTATAACACTGCAAAGGCTATGGTACACAATAAATTTGGGGTTTCTCACTAATTTGAGAATAATTGACACTGTGGAAAATTATTGTTGGATTTAAAGTTTATTAAATTAACCAAAAATACAAATTAGAATTATGTGGAGTTGATATAATTGGGATATGATCTAAAGGATGAGAGTAATGGATAAGAATTTGGGTGTTTTTTATAGTTTAAACTTCAAATTTTAAATTCAAAATATTGTTAATATAGATTAACGATACATTATGCAATAAGAACCAAGAAACCAAATATAAAATAGGGATTGATTGAAGATCAAGAACCAAAAGAGTGCGACCAAGATGAAATATATTGTATATAAGCATTAAAAGAATAATTAGTTGTGCATATCCATGATGGTATGAGATTTAATTATAAAGTAATCATTTAAGAACAACCATTTTTCTTTTTCTTTTTTATTTTTATCATAAATAGTATTTATGATTTACATATATGTCATCTATATCATTATCCATGTTGAAAAAATGTGTGTTTAAGAGAGGGAGAGGTTATTGAACTTGGATGGGAATCCATCTCTTCTTAAAGTTGATTTGACATATAAAAATATTATGATAATAGAATTTACCTTTATTTATTTAATTATTAATAATAATCATTTTTAATTTTTAGTATCCAATTCAAAAAAAAATATATAATTTGAATTAAAAAATAATCATCTTCACCCAAATTTTCCCCATATATGGGTATATTTTGGGACAGGGGTAAAATTATTATATATGTAGTAATTGTAGGGGTACAGTATAAAGTAGTTATATTTGTGATAATTATTTTAATTAAATACTTATGTTTTTCAACACCCATGTTTTTAGGGGTCATATTGGTCCTTAGTGAAGTGTAAAAAATGGTATCAATTTTTGTTTTCCAAAATTTAGCTTAGGATTATAATGAATTTTTAAATTTTATTTTAGTTCAAAAAAATATAAAATATCACCAAAATTAGCCATGTTTAACAACATATTGAACATTTACATGATATTTTTTGGTATATTGGATTGATCTTATGGGAACAATAATTATTTATCTTGTAATCTTATAAATACTTATTATAATTAACTATATTCCTAAATGGGTAGAAGAATGAGCCAGTGAGACTAAGGGTTACTATAATTTATTATAATTTTTTAGATTATAAATCTTTCGTTCAATTATATAGGAATGATTTATACATAGTAATCTTGTTTCTAATTTCTTCAATCATATAATAAATGAAAATTTTAATTTGGTTCTCATCATACATGATGTTTCCTTTACATATCATCCCAAAATAATTTTAAAAGTCACATTTTCTAATACAGATGATTTATTTAAAATAAATCTAGAAATTAAAAAAAGATTCAAATCATAAGATAATGGATTATACTTCATCTTACTATAATATATTAAAAACATTAATCAACATGTCCCTATAATGGCTAGTTTTTTTGAATAGTTCTCAACTACTTTTAGATTTGGGGAACCAAATAAAAATATTTGATAAAGAAATATTATTCTAATATTTATTTCATAGGTTCTCAATGGTAATCTCAAATTCTGGAGTTGGATGACAATTTTTGAGATATATCTCAAACTCATAAATATACAAGGAAGAAGAAAGACTTCCCATAACCATTGGGTACTTCAGTATGAATTAAACATTGGTTGAATGGTGTTATTATATTATAAAATATTAAATATTTAGGTTGATTTGTTTTATTCCCATAGTTTTATCCCATACACCATTACTAAAGTTTATCCCATTGTTTTTTGGTTTTTTGAAGAACAAATAAACGCAAAAGATAATAATTTCCAATTTACTGTGATGAATTTCTTCAATGATATCCTTTGGGATCCCCTCATAAAGTATTTAATCCTTTAAAGAGAGGTTTATAAATTAATCCTACTAGGTTGTATCTTTAATTTCCATACATATTTTAATTTTTATTACAAGGGGGATAAAGAATCCTTTTTGTGATGGGTTTCATACTTTCATAAATTAGTTATAAATAGCGTAGGTTTCATTATTGATTTTTTAATTTTTTTAGGTTTTTGTTATAATTTCTCACTTTTTTAACATAAAATATAATAAAATTCTCATATATTTTGATCAATTTCATATCAATTGTTGGAAATTAACACAAAATTATCTCGAATTGTTTTTTAACATTAAAACAGTATTTTTTCAATATTAACATATTAGACTGAGAATGAATTATGCTCTTACGATTTTTTATTAATATTAAGATTCATTCAATGATATTAATTATTGTATCTTTATAAAATATTTTTAGTCAATGAAATATTATATAATATTTTTAATAAAAAATATTATTTAGATTCTCCACCCATCATTACATAGAATCATGAATCATGATTCTTTAATACATAATTGACGTTTTTTATATGTTAAGTAATTATTAGTAGATTTTGAAGATTGTTTTTTATGTATGTTTATATCTTATTGTGATAATTTTAATTATCATGTGAACTTGTATTGACCCATAGTTATGTAACTATTATGTTACCATTCTGAACCCTTTAAAAAATTAGTATGCATAGATTTAGCTATATATGTATACATACATATATACGTGCATAACAACCTAAAATGATAGAGTTATGTAAGGAAAATAAAGTATGGTAGTATATTGGTTTCTAGTGTGGTGTTTACCTCCATTGATTAATTTATAATGTTCATTTATTTTAGTTACTAATTGTAAGTGAGGATTCATTTGAAAGGAAAGTAAGTTATGATTTCTTTATTAACATAAAAATATAGAATACATAGTGGATATATAATCATTATAGGATTATCAAACCCACATGGAGATATTTTATTTCATAGTTCACTAATGGATTTCATCTCTATGATTAGAATAATGAATCTCGTAGACATTTTTTTAGATACAAATCATGTGACAACTATTCTTCATTTTACTTTGATTTTCCCATACATGTGATTCTAATCTCACACACATTTCTAAAATTAATATATTTTTATTTAAATTTTAAACCTTTGGGTATTGGAAAATGTAAACATGTATATAATAACTTTTTAACATCTAAGTGTGGGGGTGTGATCGCATTGTGATTCACTGTTATTTTCAACCCCTATATAGATATTCATAACTACACACATGTTTTAATTATATATTTTATCTATCAATTTCACATTAAAATTAATTATTTTTATTTACAATTACAAAATTATGAAATTACAAATTATTTCTTTTTGCCATGTTGGGTGCTGGTAATTTGGAGTGAAAATTATGTAATTAGAGAAAAATGTACAAAATTGTTCATAATTCTATATTTTTTAGAATTTTTTAATTCAAATTAAAACATATTTTTTAATCTAAAAAGGATCAATGGTGGCGGGTGATGTCTTTATAATCTGTTTTGTAACATTCATAAAAATTTATGATCTTCTTTTATCCATTTTAAACACCAAATATATATTCTTTTGGAAAAGAAAAATTATTTGTAATCAATAGGATAGTTTCATATTTTTCTCATATCTCCAGCAATAGAAATATAATATTCACCAACTTTAGTTTGTGGAAATTAAATAGGCATAAATAAAATTTTTAAAATTTTAAAAGATATATAAGACTATATCCACTATTAAAACTAAATGAGACTATTATTAGAAAATTGTGGGTAAACCACCTCTATTACTACAAAATATTATATGTTATATAATTATTGGAGGTGTATTGTAAAGTAATCACCAATTCATAGTGTTTTAGACACCATTGTGGTATTGCATTGGATATTCTGAACCTTGTTGAGTAAGATAATTCCATTGTTTTGTGCATGCAAATTTCTTATATTTTACAATATTTTATTTTTTGGACTTCTTCTCCTACCCATATATAATACATTTGTTATAATATTTATAAGATGATGATTAAGCGGATTTTAAAATTTTAATATATTCCTTTAAATCCTTAATCTATTAAATGTAGAACCCAACTTGTGTTACAAAGATTTGAAATGTTATTGAATGTTTATGAGACATTCCTTAAATATTCATTACATTATAAGTTCCATGGATGTATATATATTCAATTTTCATTCCTCGAAAAGTTCACATTACGTAATTACAATTCTTTTAGTAAACTATAATGCACTTATTCCCTTTATCCATTAATTAATTTTTTATTGAAAATAACTAATTAGAGAGTGATTCTTCTCAAGCGTTGCAGTATTTTTTTATCCCAGGGACACTCTAAGAGAGATGATTTATCATCCTGACCAAAGATGCACACACTGATGCCCCGAGCTTGTTCTATATGTGAACTCAAGTATACCTCTCTATACACCGAAGGATACTAACTATCAGCAAGGTTATAATTTCAATCAAGGGAAGACAATACCCTCTTTAACAATGTAGCACATCAAATAAAATTATTACGAATAACCTAATTATATAACCAATATCCAAACCAAAAATGTATTACATGGTGACCAAATTATAAAATACAATATATAATATGAAACAATATATATTTCATGCCAAATATGTGTCAAGATCAAAAATGAAATACCCCAAAATAAATAAAGGCATTGACTACTCCCAAGAGGGTCGTAACACCATGTCTAGATCTATCATCCATTCGTCATCATATATCATCAATATAATTCAATTCCCTGGACCTTATCCTATTCAATTAACATTAAGTCTATTCAGATACTAATTAGGTATCCTGAGTAGGGTGTGATTAATACATAATTGGCCACCACCAAAAGCATCTAAAACAATATGGACTCGTAACAGTGAATACAGTTGCATAATGTATAAATACAAGCAATGAAGTGAATATTATAAATTTATTAAATAAAAATTTATTTAAAATTATAACTCTAATACTTTCCCATGGAAACCAAAATCTCAATACCTACATCAACACATGTCTATGTATGAATCACATCACATAATCAATTTACAAATCATTATAAAAAAGTAATATCATTATCCATTTAATATAAATTCATATTATGGTTAATTGGAACCATTATTCAATGCCAACAGGTTGGTCCTAGATTACCATGCCAAGGACCCCAAGGGTATTTGAATAAAAACTCTAGGACCAACAACTTATTTTTCAATCAAAAAAATTAGTGAGATTTTAAATTAGTATTCGAAGTACCACACACATTTATCACGATGGGATTTTGAAGCAATAGACCACGTCCTATACCCAAATATCACCGAATTATTCACTATAGATTTTTCATGCAGCTAACCATAATCCACACTCAAAAATCACAAAATATTAAGTATTTATCACTATGTGATTTTGATGTAGTAGATCATGTCCCACACATGAATATCACACAATCACATGTATCCCAATATCACATGTATCAACGATAATCAATATTAATCCAATTTTACAATTCACAATCACACATTTCATTAATTAATTCAAAAATTATTTAATCTGATTAAACCAATAGAATAATCAAAAAATTTCCTATTAATTAATTTCCGAAATAATTATCCCAATTCAATCAATTACATAATCACAACAATCATTTAATTATTTCCTAGATTTATTTATTCATTATCACGATCACAACAATCCATTTGATAATTCACCCATTAATTATTACAGTTGAAAACCATAACATCCCATTAATTAATTTTCCAATGAATTGATCAAATTCCATAATTCCAATTTGTTATTAATTATTTCAAAAATTAATTAATTCCATTCCACAATTCAACTGCCCTAGTTTAATCTAAATTATTAACTCATAGAAATCTAAACAAATCAATTCTATTTTCAATTATATCTCCATATCATGGAAAGTAAAATATCAAAAATACATACATATAATTAAATAAAAACTATTGGATTGGAATTCACACCACCTTCCACAAATCGTATAAGAGCGATTGACCAACAGAAATTAAAAAAATTGAAATGGAAAGGTCAAACCCATGAAAAAGAATGAGATCTCAAATCAAATCGTACAAAAAAGGTCAAATGGATCAAGATACATCAAACCTATATCTAGAAATAATACCAACATGGGAAAAATAACTTTATAACATGGAAGAATAATCATAATGTGGTAGTAAACCACGCTAGATAAAAATCTCTTACTAGGAGTTTACAAAACATTGATCGTAGCTTTGAATCTTCAATAAAGGATTTCATAAGGGATCCGAATCCATCCAAGAGCATCCAAAAAAGAGGTATACTAATTATGGTTCAGCCAGGGTCTATTAGGGTTAATATGGGGGTTCAGGAAATTTTAAATCTAATTTTCAAGATAATTATAATTGTGTGAACAGTTTCCTGGGAAAGGTTAATGGTCTTAAAAACTATGCAACTCTACCATGAGCCTCTTATAAGGGGTTAAAGGTTACTCTTAAGTGGTATTATGGTTTGAAATATGATGACCTAGCCATAGAAATCTTGTTTGTTTGTATTTTCAATTTTTTCATGGTTGGGTGCATATTTTGGGAAAATCGTGCTCCAACTATGTAGAGGGCCTCTTCCTTCCAAAGTTTTCCAAATACACCTCAAAAGTCCATATGATAACTCCCAAAAAAATTTACTAAATTTAACGAAAAATATAACAGGAAAATAATGCCAACACATAGTCATAAAATGTAGGGATCTTATAATATAATTACCTTATAATAGACCATCCTCGATTTTTACTCCAAATATTTTCTATGATTTTTAGGAAAAATGATCAGGCCAATGAGCCTCCATATCTTATTATATCTCCCATTTTTCCTCATGAACACAACCATGTTTCGGAAATACCCAAACTATTAGCAGGGCCTATCTCTATGATACATTCTTACTATAATCTAACCCGTGTATGTGATGGTACTCAAAGTATGCATCTAACTCGAGATCAAAATCATTCACATCGATCAAAACAAAAAATGGTTGGGGTGATACCATTTAATTTGTGACACATGAAAAACCTCATGCAGAGCACTACCACTCTATGGAAGAGACAATCAGTATTCCACCTTCCTGATTCCTTCCACAACCTCAAAAGGTCCAACAAACTTGGTGCTAGCGCTCCATGCCCTTTTATCCCATATTACACCAAACCACGTGACACCTAAAGGAATAGATGATCACCCTATATAAACTATATAGAGAATATTTGTGGATTGATGTAAAACTTTTTTCTACATTAAGTGATAAAAACACATTCCAATTATTTGAACCTAACATGACATCTCCAATATAAGACTCGATCCCAATAACTCAAACTCACCCACTGTTATGAAACATAGAGGTGATCTTAAATTCCTACTAGAAGGTTCATCATATGGTTCCCTTTGAAAAGTTTATTGATTAATATTATTATAGGGTAACTCTAAAATTTCAAGGAACTTCTCCCAAGACCAACATAAGTCTAGAACATAAGTTTTACAAATTTTTTCAGGTACATTTATAGTACACTCTATCATATCATCTATATATTGGTGGGATTTCATACTCAATAAAGCCTACATACCAGGAGACTTTTGATATACCGTCAATTAGTGAAATGTAAAACATGTGTCAAAGTCATAAACTATAGTTCGTCTTACCCCGTAAAGAGGAAAAATCTCCCTTAATTAAAATTTGTAAAAATTTTCCACTGAGAAATTCTATCTTACTAGAATGAAATGTTTTATCTTTTCCAAATAGTCCACAATAAACCAAATAATTTCATTCATTCAAGTCATCATCGAGTGACCCACCAAAAAATCCATCGTAATTTCATGCTACTTCCATTATTGAATGGGATATGATTATAGTAAACCTCTAAGTCATTGATTCTAGTCCATCACTAATATATTGGTGTTTCATAATGTACCAAACCCCTATATCTCCTTTTTGTTGCCTGGATACTAAAACTATTAATGCAGGTCATGATACATTTTGTTCACACCTGGATTCACGACCCACTTTGAGGAATTAAATTCATTCACTAGCTCTTCCCACATTCTTGTAGGCATAATAACTCAATTCCTGACAGAGATGATCTCATCCTTACTAATTGTCTAGTCAGAAGGTGACTCCCCACCTTCAAGGATTTCCCTCAAGGCCAAACACTCTAGGTCATCAAGCAACCTATCATTATTGTAGATCAATTTTATAGACTTCAATAAAAATTATATGAGAGTTATCTACTCCTAAATCTCATGAACCACAACATATATATCATCTAATTATGTCAACATCTTCCACTAATCACTATACTCAAAAACTACAAGAGTCTATGTTTTCTTAATCAAGTGTTTTCAATACTGTTTCCCTTTTGGTGTATATATAATAGCTACAAATAAATTAAATTCATATACTAAACCCATCTCCACAATCCAAGATTCAATATTACTGTGAAAGTATATTCTTCTCTATCTTATGAATAGTATAAAATGTATACATTTTAGATAATAAGTAATGCCTCAAATACATAAATTTATAAAAAAATGTTGTTAACTTGAGGTCATACATAGGATTGTATCATTCATGTGGCCACATCTTCTGTAGCTAGTATTCCACAACTCAATATCCCTACATCAGAACTACTCCATTTTTTATCACCGAACTATCATAAAACACCATATACTACTAACTAAAATTTTGTAGGATCATTATTGGTTCTTTTTTCTTTAGATTCATTAACTCTTGGAAGGAATTATCATTTTTTTACCACTCAATCATTATCCCTTTATTGTTCAATCTAGAATGTGGTGATCCTAAGTTGGAAAAGTCCTGGATGAACCTTATCTCATATCCATACAATTCAAGAATGCTAAAAATAAAAAAATCATAGGTTTCCCCTAATAAACAACATTATGAACCATCCTTTGGTCCACTGATACACCTTCCTACAGGATGATATACCCATGACATGTACCTGATTAATCTAAAATAAACTCTTAGATAGATTTTTATATAACTGATTCTATCTAGTATTACTGAGGATGAAATTAGGATGTTGGGAATAATCATCATGAGTCTTAGAGTACACCATGGTTTCATCCATTAATACTACCATATCTTGATCAAGGTATTGATAGAAGTTTTTGTTCATCAAGGCCATAAATACTACTGGTGTATTTTTCAACCCAAACTAAATCATGAAAAACTCATATAAGAAATATCTTCTTCATCTCATGAGATGATATCAGTCATAAATTCCATGTCTCACTTAGGTGGAAGCCCTATGAAGTATTCATGAAACACATGCTGAAAACTATCCACTATTAGTTGATTTGAATACTACATAACACCTCTATCATTGATAAAAATACTAATGACTTGGTTATTGAGCTCCCCCAGTTGGTGATGAACTAGCCCTATACGTCCATCCTGAATATCCCGTTCTCAAAGTTGAATATATTTTCTAACAATAGAAGACATAAGTTTCACAATACTTAGATAAAAATCTATTTGTGATTGGAATGATACTATCAAATCAATGCCCATAGTTAGGTTAACGGTGGTCAGATCAAGGAAAAAAGATCCCAAAGGAAGCAATATTCCCCATCCCGGAGAGAACACACTTTTCACTAGTAGATATGTATCTATTGTACTTCCAAAGGTTTTTCAATCATCATAACCAAACCTACATCCTAAAATTACAGTCTCAAAAAATTCAAAAGTTGATAAAATATAAACTAATGAGAGGCACAAGTATAAAATAAGTCACTATCTATTATAGAAGATACCAGAATAGTACCTCTAACTATCAATGGTCTAGGCTCTCTATCCCCCAGTTTAGGTTGATCGGAGAGAAAATGTTATTCTCCTTTTCCTTGTGATGTTGTTTTGTCCCATGATATAAACCAATCAATTAGTACAATAACTATTTCCCAAATTCACCTCATCCACTACCTCTACCACCATGGATAGTATAAATATTACGACAATAATTATATAGCAATTATGACCTACTTCCAGTACTCTGATTATTCCAATATCCTCCATCACAACCCATCTACCATGGGTTCTAATAGAACCTCTATGTATTTCTCATCCTACTGCATCATTATCACTCTACTAGTGGTTAAAAGAACTGTCTATGGAAGTGTCCCGACCTACTGAACTGGTGAAATATAATCCAGGTAAGGTTCGTTCTGACTGAACCTTCACATAACTAGTCTTCTTACTATCACTATAGATTACATTCTAATATAGATGATTCATAATCTTGGATTTTGTACCTGCTAACCATATACAAAAAAAACCACATATCCTCCACTATAATAATCCTCCATTTTTCTGTTATATATGAGAACCTGATTCACCAAATTCAAAAAATTCTTCTAAATGAACATATTCCCTGGGCACTTAATTTTACACTTATGACCATCTTGAAAATGTTTCCCTATAGTATCCTCATTTCCTCCAAATTTTGGATCCAATCACTAAAAATATCTAAATCATCTAGTATATCCAATCACATATATACCCCCATGAGTCATCCTCATATACTCATCTTCTCTCTCTGGTACGAATTCCTCCAAATACACGTTCTCCAAAAAACATCTCATGAAATTCCTACCACTCAATATTCATCAGCTTCCATCCAAAGGATTGATATCTTACCTTCCCTTAGCATGAAAAAGTATCATAAAATAATACAATTGTATTATCTTCTCGATAGGATTCTCCAAGTGGTCTAGTATAATATGGATAGACTCAATCCAAAACTCAACTACCTCAGGACCACAATCTCTGGTAAACATTAGAGGGTGTGACCACTGAAGGTCTTACATCATGTATGAAATGATTTTCATAACCATTCCTAGGTCTCTTTCTATGAACATCAATAATAAATAAATGTTCTCTCAAAACTACTCTCAGTCATCCCCACCCTGCACTATTTGAGCATTTGTTTCCAGTGTTGGTATATCATATCCAGCCATAACCTCCTGTCATCCACTCAACAAGAATATTCATGCAGAAATATGTATAAAATTCCAAGAACATTTATTAGGACACATAATACAAAATTAAATTATTTAACAAAATTTATTCACACAAATCAATAACAAATCATTCCCCCTTTTCCGCCTCATAGTCCAAATCAAAGCAATATCACATCCCTTAAATATCCTACATCTTGATCCGGAATAAAAAGGGTAAAATCATTATCATTTTTCATGTATCACATTATATACCCAAATATTCCAATTTTAGATCTTTTAAGAAAATAATTTAACATTAGGAACACTTTCCATTAAACAATGTTAAAACAAATATTCAATTTCAACAACCAAAACATAATTTTTTTGTGCATTCCTAAAATGATTCGTCTCACATACTAATACTCAGAGAATATAATTATGAATGCATACTGAACTCTCATTCCACACTTGGACATGAGTTATGTCCCATAAAATCTCGACAACAATAATCACATCACACTACCATTACATCAACTGAGGTAGCATATAATCCAATTGTAAAAACACACAACAATAAATAGACCCCACCTAGGGTTCTTGAATTTTACTATAATTACACAGTAGTCTCATAAATTAATGTTACATCCTTTCATATGAATAATCATATCATATCACACACACATGACTAAGGATCATAATAGTTTAGTGCCTTTGGAAACATGGAAAATAAACATATAATCTGGTTAACGATCATCAACATCTACCATATAGATCATCCCTTTTAGTAATCCTAATTAAAACAATTATTATTAACATAGAGAAAAGAATCACAAAAATGGGTGAGCATAAATCCAATATAAGGGTAAAAAGGGGGATATATAAGAATAATATGAACATAAGGGTATGCAAACATAAGTATCACATTTAGAGATCATTCCCTATATATTAAGGATCATAAACACGAGTCAAAGAATAATGATTTGAATTTTCATCTGTATTGAATCCTAATAGAGTTAAAAGAATAAAACACATGATCATAACATAAAAATAAGACATGGAATTTTCAACGAAACATAAACATATAATATCCTGCAATATAAGTCAATCTGCATTAAAAAATGGGGATCTTCATGGGAAATATACCTACTAGGCGGGACACAACACTATCCCCAGTTGTAGTTCATCCCTTATAATGTATCGAGATTACCCATATTACCATTGTGGATTAGTTTACCCCATATACCCATAGTGGATCGAGTTTCTCCATATTCTTATTGTGGATTGAGATTCCCCATCTTACCATAGTGGATCAAGAATGTCGATTTGTTTCCCATAATTATATAATGATATATAATTATTTACCTAATGAAATAGAGGTATATCCAGGTCCCACCCATAACCTAATTAAAACCATGCATATGGGCTCTTCAAGAACATAAATATTTCATCATTTCATAACCCATAAAAATAAATGGGTTTCATAAACATTATATTGTATCATAAATCATAGAATATAAATATAGTAAATAAACATCAATTCATCATAAACGTAACCCATTTTGGGTAATAATAATATTGGTACCATTGAAATATAAACCCATTAAAATATAACTAACATAAAATAATTTTTTCATAGATGTAAAATGATTTTGAAAGATCTATTGATATAATTCTTTAGGAAAATATATATTCCATTATGAAATACTTTTTTTATAGATTCACGCAATTAAAATGGAGAAAATTTTATTTAAAAACTAACCTAAAATATTGTAATTTAATATTTAAAGAATTAAATAATCGAGATGGATTAATATTACATCCTTTCTATTTATGTTAAAAAAATTCCCTCAATTTATTTTTGTCAGTAAAGTCACAAAGATCCAAGTTCAGAATATAAAAAAAATATTATTTTCAAACCATTTTGTAAAAAGTAAAAAATGGGTAAAAATAAATTTAAATATTCATAAAATAATTTTAAAAAAAATTTATTTCATTTTTATATAACATGGATGTGGAATATAAATATTCCACAACATTGATTTAAAATGAAACAATCTTTATTATTGATGAGATTGTGAAGTAATCACATATCTCTTTATATTTGTTATAAATAATGCACCATGAAATAAAGAAAGAAATATGGATATGAAAATAGAATAATATGATGAATAATACTAATATTATTAATTCATGAAAATTATATACACCATTCAAAGGAAATAATTAGTACATATGGAATATGTTGCACAAAAATAAATGTGAGATAAAAATCCCTTACCTTCTGTATTTCCTAACATTATAATTGTTAAAACCACATATATAATAAATATAAGTTTATTATACATATATAAGAGAATATTAATCAATTATATCATACCATATATGATATTTTTATGGCCATTTATTAACTGTTTATTAACAATTCAATATTAATGTTGCCTTTGGGGTAATGACCGCTTTGTTTTTCACATTTGTATTGATTTTTTATCCTTGGTACTCTTATATAGATCATGATATAATCATATCCATAATAAAAAACATGATATAAATATAATATATATATATATATTATGTATATATCTATTCATGGAGATTTATAAAATATAGAGGTAGAAAATAGAATACACCATTCAGGGAGATGGAAGATTGTACGTACGCATAAACACTAATTTAATTATCTAATCATATTACAAGAAAGAAATGTATATAATATGTTACCTGTATTGAATAATTTTTATTTTACATATATTATAAATATTAATAAAATTTATTCTTATTACCATCCATGTGAAATATAGATTAAAATAGAATCGCATTGCATCATGTAGATGGTAAGCAATATGTACGTATGAGCGATGTAAACATTTTCCAAAAATATAGAGGGTAAAAAGGTAGATGTGAAATTATCATTAAATAAGTATATTTATGTTTAAAATATCATATATAATCATTAAACCCTTCATAATTCCCACTCATAAGAGATAGTGAAGGAAAATGAATTGTATCGTTATGTGGAGACGGTAAGTCGTATGTATGCATGAGTGATACTTTAAGATCTTATTTAATGTGAAATGGGTTTTATAATCATGTGTTAAAATCATAATACAATTTTAGAATGTTTATTATTTAGAATTTATTATTTTTGAACATATATAATATTTTTTTGGATGTATTAATGTGTATAAAAAAAGAGTGATCGGTTAGATCAATTAACTCTTCTTCAAAATAGCTCCATTAGAACACCTCTAAAGGACCCTAGAGTTGGTCCTTTGATAAGCGCACCACCCCTATAATGTGTATATTGAATTTTATAATATAATTTGAAATTTTTAAGTTGATATAAAATATTTAATTATATTAAATTAGATGAGAAATGAGGTCTCCATTTTTAATGAAGGTGAGGGAACCTTTGCAATTTCTCAAAAAACAATTTTATAAAAAATTAAATATTTATCAAAATAACTCCAAATGGATATAAATTCCATGAAAACATTAGATAAGATTTAAAACCATAAACCAATATATTTTAGACAAGTTTGTCATTAATATTTAACCATGCCTTTTTTTGAGTCTTTTTAACCAATTTTAATTTTTACAATGGTAACAACATTTTCAATGCCCAAAGGTTGATAGTTTTATTTATAAGGTCTATATTGAACCATAAAAGATAAATTTTTGATATTTAGGACCATACCATATTCTATTTTTCATTTCTTATGTTTTTTATGTTTTTTTAACTAATTTAATAAATTATTATTTTCATAATTTATCATCAGTGTCAATTTGATACTATTCATAACATTGCCTTTTATAAAATGAATACAACAATCTAAATTTTAATATTTTAATTTAATACCCCACAAAAATTTAATTTTCACCTAAATATTTTTAACATCATATGAAATCAATTTTATATTTACATTACTATTTTTAATATCATTTTATTGTTTTTTTCATTAATTTAATAATTATTACATCATCATAATTTAATATGATAATTATTTATAATCTATAAAATAAAAATAAAAATCCATGATGTTTAAAAACAATTTTTATTTCATTTTAGTATACATAATTGATCATATATTTTAATTAACTATATATTAAAAATAATATACTTATTAAAAGTAAGAGTGTAAGGGATCCTGCTTAGAATCCAAGAGACCTAGGTTCAAAACCCGCTAGAGGAGAATTTCTGGGTACTGTAGCAATATTATAGCAGTACTGTAGCAGTTACTATTCGGCTCTGTAGCAGCCGGGACTATTCACCCGATTTGGGTCTTCGGGCCACCGGTTTGGGCGTATTAATCTTCAGGGCATTCGGGCCATCAAATTCCTTCGGGCCACAGGTACTTCGAGTCACATTGACCATGGAATAACCCAGTTCACATAGAACATGCCCCAGAAGAGGATCAGAGCTACAGGAGTAGCAGCCACCATATGTAGAGCTAACCAGATTGGAAGAATGAGAGGATATGACAGCCGCCATCGGGACTAGGAACCCTGCTACTTTGTACGAGGCAATGCTACCCGATCATCAATGCTAGGTGGGGAGCTAGGTGATCAATAACGCAGAAAGCTACGGAGGGGCATTTCAAGTGGGTTGGGCCTACGGGTCATGTATTGGGCATGGAATGCCTCTGGGCCTTGGGGTCAGGTATTGCAGGTTTATTAAGCCTTGTGACTTGTGCCTATGGGTCATGTACAGGTTCCCCTTCAACCCTTAAAATGGGGAATATCCATAATAAAATAAAAAAAAGGTCTTCGGGCCATTAGGGTATCAAAAGTAAGAGTCTGACATTTTGTCACTCTCATTGATTTTAATCATATCCATGTCATTTTCAATGAAATGTGTTTATTAAATTATTCTATTGGTATAATTATGTGTTAAGGATAAAATTAAATTCATCCAATTACATATGGTAATGTGTTTGGTTAGTCTTCTAATATTCATAAAATTATATTAACCACCAATTACTTGATTTACCATTAACTGAGGTAACAAAATTTACAAAAGGGGTTATTCAAATTTTCTGAAAAAATTAATCTATTTAATAAAATCAAAACTATTGATACAAGATTTTGAATCTATTTTTCCTAATTAAATTCACATAATTTATATAAATTATTTAAATTTTAATCTCGTAGACGGGATGCAACAATGAGTATTTAAAGTAACAATATTTAAATGTTTGGAATGTTTTCATATCAAATTTAAAAGTAAAACTGATTCTAAGGACCTAACATGAAGTTACTGGAATATAAGTGATCTAATTATACTTTTAAACCATTCAAAAATATAATTTGACACTCTAAATTTTTAGACGAACATATTTTTTCAATTTAAATTTTGTACTTTAAACCATTCATCAAACATGAAACTAATCAGAAAAATCAAAAAAAATAAACCAAAGTACTTGTTGATATACTAGGATAAAATAATATGTTAATAAAATAACATAGAATTTAAAAAAGTGTCAAAATTTTGTATTCAAACAAGCCCTCTAGCAAAAGGCAGCAAAACTGCCCTTTTAGAAAAATAATTCTTCCATTCATAAAATTGGATTTGTATGTATATAATATATAGAAAACACAAAAGATTAATTTTAAACATTAGATTGGTTATATTATATATATACATTTAATTAATCTAATCAAACAATATTAATTTGTTTATTTATTGTTATAAACCACACTTGTGTAGATTAAAATGGTTGATTTTCTTTGAAAAAAAAGTCATTTGATTTTAAAAAGGCCTTTATATTTTATAAATAATCGGTCAAAGATTTATATATACATGTGTAAAATATATTTTCAAATTTTAGTTAATGATGTTCATACATTCTTTTTTAACAGATATGTTATAATTTTAATTTTTAAATATTTACAATAATAAACTGATCATTCATAGAAACTCAATGTTATGTGTAACGCAAGATATGTTGGTGTTCCTTGTAATTCACGACATCAAAGAAATAAAATTATTTATGGAAAAGTATATTTCATAAAAATATCATGGTGTTACATTATCCCCCCCTTAAATTTAATTTCCCCATCCAAATTCATCTGGGTTATCTATGGTTTAATAATTCAATATTCCTTTTATAAAATCCCACATTATAAAATTGAATACTAAAAAACCCTTTTAAAAAGGGAATTTTGGAAACATAATAGTTGTCAAAATTTACACATAACAAGGTTTCCAAAGTGGAGAACAATGTTTTTAGTGAAAACATGTACATAAGAAAGAAATCTAACTATCAAGTTCTAATGGAGAGTGATGGAGAACATGATCAAGAAAAAGGTAACAATCTCCAAGCCAAAAATATACATTGATCTAAAGGACCATATGATTTATTAAAAAAGAAGGTTCTAGGATAAAATTTCAGGTTTTAAGAACCATAATATAATATTGATGAATTTTCAAGAGAATTAATACATGCGATATTTTGTTACATTTCATAAGCACAATCTCATCCTTTCATTGTTCCTTGATAAATTAACACTTAATATCCTATTTAACGAAATACTAGTGAATTTTTAATTCTTAATGAATTGTTAGATCATGTCATTCATATTTAGAATGATTGTACTTTCCATCTATATGTATTTTTACAAAAAGGTCAATACAAGTTACCGAATACAAATAAATCATCATATTGCTCAAAATTAATATCTAAAACATCCTACAAATTTCAGTATTAATAATTTTATAAATTGTTTCCCTAATAACCCATTCAAAAGATTAAAATAAAAAAAATTTAAAATATGGTAACCAACCTCCAAATATGAAATCATCATTAATCCCCCAAATATCGTGATGTATATCTTAAACTTCAAGGAAAAAATGTGAAGAACATTATCATGTATTATCATAAAACATTGTAATATCATTAATTACCATAAAAACTTAGTGAAAACATGCATTCATTAAATAATTATCTCTTTCATAATTAGATAAATAAAAAATTATATAAAATCAATCCATGATAACATAAAAACCCTTGACATTTTATGTGTCCCAATGTCATCATTACGAACCCATTTATTTTATCACAACCAAATATTTCAGTTTTTTAATATGCAACATCATAAACATATTTAGTGTTATCCTTCCCTTAATCATGTTTTTTTTAAAAATATAACCTTAACTTTCAAAATATTCTCTTAAATACATATGTAAATAGTATAGTGGGACAATATATAGGTGTTTTATTATTCTATAATTACATTAATGTACTTGTACAACATTTTTCATGAAATTCATTACATAAATACTCAATCATTCAACAACTTATTTTTCATAAACCACATAACAAATAGTAATCACATGATATTATACTTTATATTTTTTAAGAGGCTAGAGATGTTGATCATCCTAATTAACTCTTGTATTTGGTTATTGATAGAAAAATTACAATTTTCCTTACACATGAAGCATTGAAGTATGGGGGGTTCATTTTGTTTATCATTTTCTATATTCACATCATTAGTGATGTTCTTCCCATTAAATAAATATTCCTTTTCCATATGACCTTCTATTCAACACTTGAGACATTTTCGAATCCGATTAATAAATATCAACCATGATTCATTGAAAACTTTTAACACAAAAAAACTCATATACTATTCTCCTTAGTTTTTATATTTTTCATTAAACCCCCTCTTCGATTTCATGTCAAAAATTGGGATTGATATGTAACTCTAACATCTACTTCCAACATGATGGTAAATAAGCTGATTTATTCTTAACAATTTATGCCACTTATGTCTAACTCGCATAAGAGAAATGGTCTTAACCCACTATAAAAATGATCAAAACTATATCCAAGTTGGAGGATAATTCTAGAAGTTTACCTGAAAAGTCTGGTAAAATTTTCTTCGTAGGTTCTAGTAGATACCTCATAATTTTCATTTACATTACGAAATTTTATTTCTATTTTATTAAAAAGAATATATTGAATTAACTTATTGAAAATTAATTTCATGAACTCATCCCATTCCATGGATTCATTTTCTCATTCTTTCCATACATTCGTGAAAATATTCCACGAATTATTTTCATTAACTTTCAAATAGTATACATCCGAAATTAATTTCTCTACTTCTGAGGATTGGAGAACCTAAAATATCATTTCAATTGTTCATATCCATTTCTCTAACACTAATTGATTAGATGACCCACTGAATGAAGGTATATCATCCTAATTAAAGACACAATGGAATGTTGTTCCCTACGTTTCTCATTTGGAAGTCCATCAGGATGAATAGCTTTATAAAACTATGTGAGCATGGAGACAATAATTTTAATTTCCCCCCCATGATGTTTAGTTTCTCTAGATTACAATTAATTTATTTTCTATCACATTCATCATTATCATGGTTCCTTCAGGTTGTATCTATTTCTAAAACAAGAAATCATAGGGTAAAAAACAATAATCATAATGGTAGAACCACATAATCAAAGGAAATTACTTATAATATTTAAATATATGACATCGTTGTTTTAATAATATGTTATTAATGATAATTAATAATACTATATTTTTATATCCAATAAATAGAATTATCTATAGACACATCCATAGAGATATAATTATAAATATACATAGAGATATCACAAAAGTTTTCTCATTCTAGTTTCTAAATGTTCACTTACACTTTTCCCAAATACCAATTGTAATGACACATGATTTTCATAAATGGATATTACATATTTTTAGTTGAATCTTCATTAAATTACATAAACACATTCTTGAGGACCATAACAGATTAGTGCCTTTGGAATATTCAAAAATAAACTTATAAGTTGGTGAAAGATATTCAACATATCCCATAAAGATATTCCTGATTAATACTCCCACTAAAAACTAATATTCAAAAATTCGGGGAAACAAACAAATGAAAGGGGGAGTTCATATTCTCGGTAAGGGTAACAATGGTATATACATAAGCATAACATGAACATAGGGTATTATACTATAATAATAACATTTTAATATAATAAGCTTCATATTAATCATCATACACATGAGTCTTGGAATAAATATTTAGATGTTCATAAGGAATGAATCATAATGCTGTAAAAATAACAAAATAAGAATGCATAACATAGAAATAATAAATGTAATTAATTTTAGACACATAAACATGAAATATCATTTTTTATAAGTCATGTCGTATTGACCAATCTTATTAAGGCACTCTATGGGGACTAAACCAACGTGGTGGGACACACCAGTAACCATAATTACAGTCTTTTATTTGTAAATGATTAGGTTTTATCATATTTCCATAGCGGATAAAGTTTCCCCATCATACCACAAATGATTTGTTTTCCCCATTTTTTCATATTGGATCTGGTCTTCCCGTCTTCCCATAAAGTATCAAGCATGTCGACTTTCTTACTAGTATTATCTAATGAGATATAAATCATTACCAAATGCATTGGATGTAGATATTGGTCCCATAAAACACATATTGAAAAAGATATATGTGTGTTATATATAATCATAAATCATTCAACATATCATAACCCATTAGAAGAAATTGGTTTCATAAACATTGCATTATAACATAAATCATTGAAAATACATATATTTCATAAACATCAAACCATCAAAAACATAAACCATTTAGTAATAGAAGAATAATGCAAGCATTGTAACATATCCAATTGAAACATAAGAAACATCAAATAACATTTTCTTATATAGAAACTAATTTTTAAAGATCACAGGAAATAATTCTTATTGAAAATATCCATTCCTTTATGAAATATATTTTTTATAGAGCTTCATAACTATAATGGAAAAAAAAATTCTTTGAAAATAACCTTTTATGATTTTTAATAAATAATAAAATAATTATGCTTTCATGATGGATAGATATTCCATTGATTCTATATAACTTAATGAAACATTCCTTTAATATATTTTTTTTGAAAACCAACATGGATCCTTGTTACGAATATGAAAAAATATTCTCTCCAAACCATTTTATAAATATTTTATCAGGGGTAAAAATAAATTTAAATATTAATAGGAGAATAGTAAAATATGTTTTTATTTTTTTAGATAACATGGACATAGAAGTTAAATTTTCCACAACTATTATTTAAAACAAAATAATCCTGATTATTGATGAGATTGTGAAATAATAATGTATTTCATTATAATTAGTGGAATAATATAATTAATTAATGTAAGAAAATTATATGGATATCAAAAAACAAGAACATTAATAATATTGATTAGAAAATAATTTTTTGGGAAGTATATACCCCACAAAAAATAAACTAATAGTGTATGATACTTGTGTCCCACATAAATAAAAGTGATACAACCTTTACCAAATGTTTTGATTCACTTTGTAATAATTAAATAATCCATTATAACAAATAAAAGTTTATTATAAATCAAATACATAATATTATTCATTTATATCATACCATGTATGATTTAATAATGACCTCAAGAAAACTGTTTTTATCAATTCCATGTAAATGATATGCTTTGGGTAAAAATTGTAATGTTTTTTGTCATGTGTTTTGATTTTTTATATCATGTACCCTTAACATAGATCATAATTTAACCATCTACGTAATGATAAAAATAATATAAATATCATATATATATATATTTATTATATATTTATTCATGAAGATTCATATATTTTAGAGGTAGAAGATAAAATACACCATTCCTGGAAACATTATGTCGTATGTTTGAATAAACATTGATTTAATTTTCTTGACCTATTTACAGAAATAAACTTATATGATATATTATATTTAAATATTAATTTTTATTTTATATATAACATATATATTGAAAAAATTCATCATTATTACCATCCATGTAAAATATAGATGACATATGAATCACATCCCATCATGGAGATGGTAGCCTATACATACATATGAGCGTCATTACCATTTTCCCCCAAAAATAGATAATAAAAAGGTATATATGATATTAGAAAAAATAAGAATAATTTTTCTGTTAATATTTTATATAAAAATTAAAATTATCATAATTAAAACTCATAAAATATGTCGATGGATAATGTGTTGTATCACTGCATGGAGATGACAAGCTGTATGAACACACTAGTGATACTTTGAATTATTGTTTGATGGGAATGGATTTATATAATATTTTTCTCAACATCATAATAAATTTTTTTGTATATTGAGTATGTATAATTTTTTATTTTATGGTATATATCATTGATTTATAATAGGTATATAATAATAGAAAAAGAGGGTGATCAGTTTGAGTGCTTTCCTCTTCATCAAAATGACTCCGTTAGATATCATGTAAACGACTCTAGAGTTGATCTTTTTGGAATTCCATAAGCTTTATATTGTGTCTAGATTACTTTATATGTTAGTTTTTCGGAATTTTATCAAGATAGAATACTCAAATATGTGAAATAAGACGAGGGAGGAGGTTCCAATTTATAATAAAAGTGAGTGCACTTTTCTAATTTCCCAAAATAATAATTTATAATAAATTAAATGTCAATAAAAATTCTTCTAAATGAATAAAAATTAGAATATAATGTGGGATAGACAGTAATTCCATAAAAAAATAGATTTTAGAAATGGTTTTATTTTTAATTTTAAACATTATCATTTTTATTAACCATTTGTTAACCTATTTTAATTTTAACTATGGTAAAAACAATTTCAATAGTAAAAAGGATGCAATTTTTACTTTTAAGGTGTCAATTGAACCATAAATGGTCAATTTATGATATTTTAGAATATAACTTATCACAATTTTCCTTATTATTTTTATTATTTTTTACTAGTTTAATAAAATATTTTTTTAATAAAATATTGTTACTCTCAACATTAACAATATTCATGACATTGAATTTAACAAAATCAATATAGAAATATAACTTTAAAACAATTATTTTAATACACCCCAATAATTTCAAATTGACCTCGAAAATTCATGGAGCACCTTAAGTAATTCAAATTATATTATTTTAAAATCTTTAATAAAACTTAATTGAGTTTTTCATTAATTGAATAATTTTCCTTCATTAATTGATTATTATTTACGTAATTATTTAATAACTAAAAAAATTAAAAATAGTTGATGTAAAAAATATTTTTATATTTCATAATTATATTTATTTTTGATTGTATCATCAATCTCCCATATATTAAAAAATTAATCTTATTAAAAATATTAGTGTCACATGTTTTCACAATCTTTGATTTTAATAATATTTATGTAATTTTCACGGACAAGTGTCCATTAAAATATTACATTTAGATAATTATGTGTTAAGGGTATAATTAACTTCATCCAAAAAAATTATGTTCATTTGTTAGGGTAGTTTTAGAACATTTATAATATTATTTTTACCCATAATTTCCAGATTTAACCTTAGACGATCTAATATAAATTTCTAATGTTACTATTATTTTTATCCAAAAATAAAAGGGACTTATTTTATAAAATTGAAACAATAAAAACAAAATATGGAATAAAATTTTACAAATTGAACACATATAATTTTCCAAAATTAATTAACAATTCATCCCATAATCGGGATAAAATAACGATTTATTTAGGAAAACAATGATTCAATAATTGGGATGTATTTATATCCAATTTTAAGGGGAAATTAATTCAAATGAAATAAATTTGATTAAATGATATTAAATGTATCTAATAATACTATAAAAACAATTAATATTTAAATTTCACTATAAATTATTTTGAAGAAAAATTTGTGTTATATTAAAATTCATTATTCTTCACTATAAATAAAACATTAATTTTTTTAGAAAAATACAAAAAATAAACCAAATTATATTTTTATATCCCTATATAAAACAAGGAATTTATTTTGAAAAATATAATTTATAACAGTTTGAATATTTACTTCTACAATATGTGTGCCATGAAAAGGCGTAAAACATTCTTCAGTAAAATAAGATTTGTTCTTGTATAATGTATAGAAAACACATAAGATTAATATTATACATTTTTTTAGAATATATAAAATATATTTAATTAATATAGTCCAATAATAGTGATTTGATGATTTTTTGGTATAAAATATAGTTGTCCACATATAATTAGTTTTTTCCCAAAAAAATCCTTTAATTTTAAAAAGAGTTTTATATTTTTTAATTAATGGGTCAAATAATTATATATACATGTGTAAACCATAGTTAATTCATTCATCCAATGTTGTTCGTAGAATCTACTATATCATCCAGATTATAATTTTCTATTTTAAATAGTTACAATAATAAAATTGTGTTTCATAGCGACTCAATATTTTGTTTAACATAAGCTATGTTACTGTGATTTGTAACACAATTCATCAAAGAAATAAAATTATTTAAAAAATATGTATTTCATAAAAATATTGACGTTTTACATTTACCCTCATAAATGGGTAAGATACTCCCATAAACTATCTTTTAAACAAGGATTAACTAATCAGAGATTCATGTATACCTTTCCCAAATACTAAGACAAAAGAAAAGAAAAGAAGAAATTCATAGATACCACATTGTAACATCCCGAACTGGGTTCCACACAATGGTTCCGCAAAATGGTTAAATATGTGACCTCAGGTAGGGATCCCTATAGACCATAGGCTATCGACTATTACTGATGGTCTAATATCAATCATGGGGATACTATAACCTCTTTATCAAGTTATCACAATAATATAAAAAAATAACCAAATGTTATCACAAATTTCCAAACCAAACTAGTATCACATGATGATCAAAACCTGAAATACAAAATACGTCACTAAACAATAGATATATTTTGAAAAATATGTGTCATGTGTCAAATTTTTTTTTAAAGGTAATGCTTTGGTCAAAGAGCAAAGCACAAATTATTATTAAAAAAGAAAGAAAGTTACAGGAGTCTGAAATAGGGGATTTTTTTACAATCTCTATCAAAGAGTTCAAATAAACCAGCGGGCATGGAGTCCATCCAAGTCATCCGCTGGTGAACTCCTTTATTGACAAGAGCATCAGCGACGGAGTTTGCCTCACGGTAAGTATGGCTGGCGATATAATCAATCTTGTGGAGCAAGTTAAGGTAGTTCATCCAACGTGGAGTATGTTCCCAGGCCAGATGACTGCTTCCATTCCCTATCGCATGAATGATGGTGGATGAATAACTCTCAATCCATAGTTTCCTCCAACCTCTTTGAAGAGTAAAATCAACAGCATGGATGACACCCAGTAGTTCCGCCTCCAACCTCTCTGACATGTGTCATGTGTCAATATGAAAAAAAACCAAATTAAAAAAAGAGATTGAATACTCCCAAGAGGGTCTCAACACAAAATTTGGTTCCCCCATCCATTATCCACCCCATATTATCCATCTAAAATAGGTCCCTTTACCTTATCATGTCCTGAATAGATGAGGTCTGTTTGAGTACTTATCAGGTATCCTGAGTTGGGTGTGATTATAACATAGTAGGCCACCACAAACGGTGTCTCAATCAATAAACAGTTAGACTTTTGTGTGTAGTTGTATACATAATAAATATAAGAAATGAATTAAACAATTTACATTTATTACATTACTCATTATTTAACCATATAACTCCCTTTGGTTCCCTTAGAAACCTATGTCACAATGCCTACCTCGTCTCATATCTGTGTTTGAATAATAAAACATAATCAATTTACAATACCTTTTGAAAATGGTGTTTTGTTATCCACTTCACTTTAATTCATATTACTCACAATTGGATCCAAAGACCAATGGAAACATTTTGGACCTATTTCATAATGACTAGGACCCCATGTGTATTTTCAATCAGTTGTATGTGACCCGAAACCAATTTATAAAACAAACACTCTAGTGAAATTTCGAATTAGAAATCCATGTCCGAAAATCATTTACTACAACTGGATTTTGATGCAGCAGACCATATCCCACACATGAATATCAATCAATTTTTCATAGCGGTATTTTGATGCATCAAACTATGTACCACAATAATATCATAGAATCAAAAATATTTATCACTATGGGATTTTGATGCAGTATAAAATCTACAACACATGAATATCACACAATAACATGTATCAAAATATCACATGTGTATTGGTTAATAACCATTAATCAACTCTTACAATAAAAATCACACCATCCATTAATTAATTAAGATATCAATTATTCCAATTCAACCAACTGAATAATAAAAATAATTATCATTAATCAATTACCAAACTAATTAATCCAATTAAATAAATTTAATTATCATGACAATATATTAATTAACCCCTCAATTATTTAATTCAATCTTACAATCACAATAATCCATCTACAAATTCTCTAATTAATTAATCCAATTGAAGATCATAAAAACCATCAACTAATTAACCAAATAGTTAATCAAATTCCACATTCCCAATTTCCAATAAATTAATTCAATAGATTATTAATTCAATTCCACAATTCAATTGCGCAAATAAAAACTTATATAAAAAACACATGGAAATAAAAACAAATTAGTTCACTTATCAATGAAATTTCACTATAATGAAAATTTCAATCCCACAATTATATATATGTAAATAAATAAACACTCTGGTAGATGAATTTATACCACCAACTGGAAATAATTATTCAGTGATTTCTCAGTGAAAATTTATGAAATTGAAATAGAAATGTAAAACCCATGACGAAGAACGAGATATTGAATCAAATTCTAGAAACAAGATCTAATAGATCATGACCCATCAAACATATATCTATATATAATTCTAAAATGGGAAAATATCTCTAAATAATATGATATAAGAATGATAATGCTAGAGTAAACAACATGGGTTGAGAATCTCTTACTAGGTGGGGTGTATATCTTCAATATGAACTTCGAATCAATAAAAAGAGAGGTCGTAAAGGCCAATAATTGATCTGGGAACCTAAAAATTATGGAACTAGATTATAGATGATCTTGGGTCAATTTTTCATTAATATGAGGGTTCATGAAATTTTAAATCTAATTTTCTGCCCAATTAAAATAGAACATGTTTGTTCTCTAGGTATGGTTACAAGGTATGAAAAACATTCACCTCTTCAGGGGGTGTTCAGTGTTACTCTTTAGAGGGTGAATGGTTTGATTGACCATTCCTAGTAGTGAAAATACCCTCTTTTTAGATTCATATGTTTTACTTGGATGAGTGAACAATTTTGGAATACCATGCGCTAACTATACACATAACATCTTCCTTACAAACTTTTCCAATTTCAACCAAAAACTTCATAACGGAATAATAATAAAATTACCCAAAGAATGGAAAAATAATACCTATAATTTATCCCAATAAATCTCTATAAATGGATGGTACATTACCGAGGAACCCATTTGTTTCTCCTCATTTATAGTTATCAAACTCAAGTATACAATGTTTGAACTATTGGTGTAAGATATTTCGTTCCTCCTACAATTTATTATTTATTATAATTACTTAGATATATTTTGTATATTTCTAGGTTTTGGATTTTTATTCCACTATGTTTTGGATAATAATATTTGGTCTAAAACACATCATTATTATCAGAGAAGTTTCTACAAATTTTTGGAATGATCATTCATGAAATAAATAAAGGTAAAATATGTTTTTTCTAGGTTCCATCAAATAAATCATAGGAAAAATGTTTATTCATTCATAAAATAATAGTACAATGGGAAAATTGTTATATGAAAAAGTGACATTGATATTTCATTATTCACACTATGACATATTCCAGTTGAAATTACTATTATAGGTGGATATATAATATTACAAAAAAATTGAGTTTCATTGGATGATACATCTAAATTGTGTTTAGTTAATCACTATACCTTGGAAGCCTTAAAACGAGAATAGAACAAGGAATGCGAACTTTAGAAAATACATTTTGAATAATGGAATAATGAAATGAAATTAATTCTATGAGACGACCAAAATCCAACCCAAAATGAAGTTGAAATGGATTCACCTCAAAACACAATAGCTAGATGGAATGGTTTCACTACTAAATAACTAGGAATAAATGGTTTAAAAATAGTTGTGGTCTATGGTATAAATATCTGAAAAAAATGGTGTCTCTTCATGGAAAATAAGTGTGGTGTTTTTAGTAACATGATTTATACACATGGAACAACATTTTGCAGTTGAATATTTTAATGGGAATTCTAAAGAAAATCATATATTATTAAAATTACTAAAACCATCAGCAATGTGTTCCTAAAGGGAAGCTTTTAACTGAACCAAAATATGTTTTGGTAAATTTCATCATTGTTTCAAGTGTATTTTCATGGAAAATAATTTATAATATATATAATTAAAAGCAGGGTAAAATATAAAAGTGTTTTTATTGATTTTTGAAATATTCATAAATAATAATAATTTTTTTATTTAATCTTCATATTTGAAAATGTAGCTTACCAATTCTAGAAGTAGTTTTAATTGATTTGATCTAATTGTTTGATTAAAATCCAATATGATACATTTAATTCATGTAAATAGTGTACATAAAATAAGAAATGTTTGTTATTCGACAACCAATGTGTCCATAAATTATATTATATAATGAAATATGTCTGAGTTCATATTAATATCAGTTAAATGAATATATGAAATATTCATATTGTATAAAAGTGAATTGATCATGCTTTTTCCTAACAAAATTTTAATGTGTCTACTATTTAGGAATTGTTAATAAATTTGTATCATATTTAAAAATTTAAGAATATTTAAAATATTTATTTTATTCATTACATTATTATTCATGAATAAAAATGTTATATTAGAAAATTTGATTTACAATTTTAATTAAAAATTCTTAGACTATTTCTTTAAAGTATTATACGTGTATTTAAGATATTACAAGAATAGTATGATAATTTTTTAGTTTTATTTTACCATGAAATTGACTTAACATAATTATGAGGATGAGTAAATTTTTTATAATATTGTTTATATGTGTTCGGTGTTAGAATTGTGATGGAAATGAGGTCATTATTTATTAATGAACTATAGGTACACTTAACAAATAATATAATGGATATCGGGGTCTTAACATGAGTTATTTATATAACCAATATAATCATCACTATTACATTAGGTTTTAATGATATTTAATATATTACATAATGATTAAATCCATGTTAACCATAGTTAATATATAACAAATATAAAACCCAACCATGAAAGGGGTTTTAATATTGATTATATAAATAACTGATTTTAATACTCATGTCTCGGTGAGTTTTATTGATATTAATTTATATAATTAATGTTAAAACCCTAATAACAATGGGTTTTACATGTTTTTATATAATTTTCTCTTAAATTTAAAACTTATCAACATGCGCTACATCTCTCTTGTTTTTTTCATTGCAATCCCATTTAATTTTTAACATCCTACATAAAATTCATTACATCACATAAACAATTTTTCCAGTTTCATCTATAATTTTTCCGTATATCACAACTGTTATATCATACACATTAGTCCCACAATCCAAAGATTCATTATTCCACCTCTTCTTTGTTTTATGATTTTTCCTTGGTATTTAAAATTATTATATCAATATATAGTTTTTTTTATTATTTTCATTATTGTTATATTTTTTGATGATATGTTTTTTTATAATGAATAATAATTCTTCTGACTAAGTGAAAAGATTAAATGTCCCCATAACATTAAAAATACGGGTTTTAAAATTCCATAAAAGTTATAGTTTAGAATTCAAAATGAGTTATTTCATCATAATAAAATTAATATCAATAAATTATATTTATATTTGATGGACATTTCAATTAAGAAGGAAAATAATCTGAAGCATTAAATCTCTTTTTATTATTCCTATTTATTTTCTATATTTCTACAATTCAAATATTTGGAATATTTTTCTAATGAATATTTTTGTATTGAAATATTTTTAAAAATGTAGATAAATTTAAAATCTGTTATTTTGAAAATAGAAATTGAGAGTCATATAAGACATTGGTTAATGTTATAAAAATCTTTATATGTGAATTTCTATATAGGATATTAAAATAAAAAAATTAAGTTGTAACATCAGTTGTTAAATTAAATGATCTTATAAGTGACATTTGGTATAATTTATTTTAATAACAAAAATCAAAAGTAATGATATTTTATCTAAATAATGAATATTAATTTTCTTATACAACCAATGGTATGAAAAATTATAGCATCAACTGTAATTATTTCATATGCAAAACTGGATTTAAAACATAAAGAATGGATATTAAAATGAACTTTTATACTAGTGGTAGTGGTAAATTTGTTTAAATACCACACTGGACTTCAGACTTATACATTTTTAATAAATACCAGCATTATATAAATATGGATCCATTCTTACACTAGTATAGAATATTGGTTTTATGTGATTCTAATCATTTATATAAATAATATTTTCGTACCATATATATGAAAATATATTTGATATATGTTAATATAGTTGAGATTCTATTTGGATTAGTAACATAGACTATGAGTTATATAGTGATCAACATATCAATAAAGGTAATATTCAAAATTAAATCACTAAAATAATTCATACATGTTAAAGTAATAACATGAGATCATATGGAGAGATTGAACACCCTTTAAAAATATTAACTGTAAGATTCATTCCAAAGGAACAACTTATTAATACCTCGATAATCCAATTGGGTAGATCATGTCGTATTTCAGTGCCCCTTTATGATTATATGTATGGAAAATAAGTAATTTTTTGATTCTAACCATTAGGATTATTATTTTTAACATAATATTTGTATAATACATGTTTAGGAAATTATATTCCTTATAATTATAGATAAGTAGAGTTTACTGAATCCATATACTAGAATAAAGATAAATACTTATCCCTTCAACTATATAAGAGTCATATATGATATGATTGACTACAATATATATTGCTGAATTTGGTAACATTCATTTATTGGATGATTCTTGTTTAAATATATATCTTATCCCCCTATTGTATAGGACTTAAAACTCAATATATGATAATTTTTATATAAGAAAATTTAATAAATTTTGTTATTAAAAAAATATAAAACAAGATACTCATCAAATAAAATATTATATTATAGATAAGTATAATAGTCATCATAAAATTAACATTAATCTAAATCATAAAAATAGGGAAGATTTATTTTATAAACATCATAGCCTATAATTAAAACATGAGCATAAATATTCAGAATGAATGAAAATTATATGTATTAGAGAAACTCAATACTGAACAACTATTAATTGATGTTTTTTAACATGTAGATCCATTTGATTTTTATAATCACTAATGAGTTCACTTATGGTTTTAAAATCACTGGGTAAATACAATATAATTGAAGAAATATCAGGCGTGAAATTTTTATTCAATAATATTTAATACCTTAATGTCCAAGAAATAAATGAGATTTTGTTTAAGGATTGATCTGGTTATCGAATTCATTAATTTTTTATAATGGGAAATATTTTGATAATATAAAAGAGACTGATGAATAATTTTCAAATTTTAAAAAAAATTTATCAAAATAAGAATGACATGGGATGTTTAGACTCTTGTGTTGTATTTACTGTATATAAGGGAAATGGATAATGTTTGAAGAAAATGAATAAATGGACCAACAGTGGAAAAAATTTTCCATATTAGATTGGATTATCTAAAATACATAAAAGAGTTTTTGAAACATTGTTGAGATTCCATGTCCGGTATAAATTTTATTGAATTCAATTGAACAATTTTGAAGTGTATATGAAACCAAATGTATATTTCATATTATTTATAAACATACAAGATTTCACGATCATGTTATGTAATAATAAATCATATAATTTATATTCAAATAATAAAGATTTTTTTTCAAAATCAAAGTATTTACAATAACATATTATTCAATTCTATGATGAATTTAAATAAAATATGGGTATTTTCTACTAATTTCTCTTATATGATAATATAAATTATTTATTAACATTCATTTTTAATAAAAAATTTTGATATGTGATGTGGCCTTAAAAACACATGTTTTTCCACTTCTTTTCAATTAGTTTTTAATAATTTTAACTAATAATTTGTTCACTTTTTACTATATTTTAAACCATTTTTATTTTTATAAATCAATTTATCAATTTGTCTATTTTTATAATTAATTTCGTTTTTAAGAATTTAAATAGTTATTTTATTTCTTACTTTAGTTTTATAGTATAAAAACATATTATCCAGTGTAGTGTTTGAGCCTTCAATTTGTTTTAATAATTTGACAATTTTTTAAATTAATTAAATTGTAATTTTTTATCTTTGAATTAATTAGATGTTAATTCAACATTTCTTATATTAAATATTAAATAATTTATATTACAGAATTCATTTTTTATCCATCTTTTAACAATTTAACTTTTATAAATTTAATTTTAGTAATTTACTGCTCTTGTAAAATTAATTTTATTAATCAACAGAAGTATATAATAACAAAATAATTTACTTGTTACATTAATAATTTAGTCTATTTTAGTAACTATTTTATATAATTGAACTTTGTTTTATAATTGTATAAATTTTATATTACCTATTAATAATTTATTTTCATCTTAATATTTAGTTTTAGATTAGTAATAATTTATTTTTTATCAATTAAACTAAATAATAATTCAAAATAAGTGTGAATGACTTTTAAAATTTTTATTGAATTTAAATTTTCAATTGTTTTAATATTTTTTAGTTTTTATCTATTATTTTTTTCATTTTTAATTTATGTTTTAATTTATTTTCTTCCCTTTGTTTATTATGCAGGTTCACTGGTCGTCCTAGTCACGTTGCCACTACACACCGTTTCCATTTGAGGGTTGCACCGTAACCACTTGACACGGACGTACCATATCCATTTCAAGTGGTGGTACCATGACCGTTTCCACCGTTTCATTCTCACATAGTCATTTTTGTTGTACCTTTTCCACTCTTCCACCGTAATCCTTTTATGGTGGTACATCCACCGTAACTCTCTTTTTCCACCGCTTTTCTCCTAACACCATTTCATTTTTCATAATCTATTCATGGTGTGACCTTTTTCCCATGGTAATTCCTCAACCACCATTTCTTTCACTACACCAGACCGACACTGATCTCGAATAAAGACACGTTGTCACTTTCTGGTGAGATGACCGACGTTGGACTAAGGTTGTAGAGGAGTTCGACTAGGATTTATGAAAACATTCAACTGAACCCATGAAAAATTGTGCTTTAATTCCATATTGAAGGTCGATCTGAGGGTATTTCTTGGCTGCTGTTGGAAGTGCACATTTCCACTAGAGGAGGAATCCTCGCTGCACCACCCGCTGGACACGATCGTGCCCTCTCTGGAGTAAAGGTCACCTAAGGTGGAATGTGAGCCACAAGAGATCCACTACTGAGCCGTTGATTACATGGAACTACTATTATAGAGAAGATACAAGATGAATCATGTCCTAACATCTACTAGATTCCATCACCGGAAGGAGAAAACTAGGTCGATCCTAAGTGTTTAGATGTGCCACTGAAAAAATGAGAAACAACCACCCGAGACCTGTTCGCCACCGGAGGGGTTGCGGGGTGAGGATGTGTAGGGACCGGAGACCGATTCAGGAGGAAGAGTAATGTATTTCTCCATTTAATAATCGTCGCACTAGAGCTTAGCAATGGATCCAGGAGGCCGCGCCTCCTACTGATGAGTCATGCCATTGTTGGAGGATGAGGTAACGCCAGGGTTGGAGAAAGACTCATCCAGGAGTCACATAAAAGGGGAAGGTTAATTCATTAGAAGAGAAAACTCCCAGATACACTAAACTAACTCACTTCGAGTTAGTTACGTGGGAGAAACTAGCGCGACATGCTAGTCGTGAAAAAGCGCATGTGTACAGTGCATAAGTGAGGGACTACATAGAGTCGGTGGAAGCGAGTCGTGACATGTAGCAGATGACAGAGTATATTAAATTAGAGATGCAATAGAATTTGAGGAGGGATTCTGATTCATTTGACAAACACACTAGATGTGAGGATTGGGAATTCATTAGATCATTCACTCGGAGCACATCTAAGAACTAGGAGCACTTCTCGGAGAGCCATTCATCGGAGTTCCGAGGGCCAGGAGCTATAGTAATTGATTCTAGAAGAGGGAGTTTTCTTCCTCTGTTCTCTTTCAATTCTCTTCCTATGTAATTGAATGATTTTATTATACAAAATATTGATGATGATAGGATAAATACTTATATTTTGGGGATTAAATTGAATATACTGGTTAATCATTATTTTTCCTTCTCTTTATCATTTTAAATGTGATCAGCATTAATTGGTGAGAACAGTTCGGATTGCATTCAATTTCAATATATCACCAATACTTAATCATGGAATTCCACATTCTATTGGCGAGTTTGATTTTGGAATAACTTCTTTAATCATTTGAATAGAAATTAAAACTACAGAACATATGGCGAGTTTGTCCTATCATCTTTTTCAAAACTGAACATTCATGATAATTAATATAGGAGTGGAGAACTCTAAAATTGTTCATCTTGAGTGATTTATCTGCAAGTGAGAGAAATAAATCACTCCTTTCAAGGATTTTAGTTGTAAATAATATCGTGAGAAGGAATGTTTTCAAAACCAGTAGAGTTGATATTTCCCCGGAAGTATTTCTCTAGATTTTTCACTCTTCGGCATTTTATTTATTTGTTATTGTTTTTAGCTTTTTCATGGTTTTGATATAGTTTAAAACAAAAACTAAAAAGATGTTTTTTTCATTAGTTCCATATAATAAATAACAATAAAAATAGAAACTCAATACCACTGCTGAAAATAGTGGGGTCTTTTAGATAGTTTTTAGAAGACTATTAGACAAAATAGACTTCCTTGTGGGTTCGACCCTTCTTGCCACATATATAGTCAATAGTAGGAATTTAAATTTTAAACATTGACTGACTTCAACGACAGTTTAGGTCATGTTCTTGGAGACATTTCAGGGGAAGGCACGACCCATTAATCTAAAAAACAATAAAAAATGCATATATTGAAAACATTAAAAAATTGAAAATTTTTAAAATTTTAAAAAAAATTATTTCACTTCATGCTGAATTGTTACTACTGAGTACTGCCTATTGCGATTTGTATGAGCACAAGACACATTTATGTTATTCTAGAGCCACTAAACATAGAAATAGACTATCATCTCACCACTCTAAGAAAGAAGAACAAAACTGAAATGGAAAACATAGATAATGGAGTTCCGGCACCAAACAAATTCAAAAATCAACCAAAACTCATAGATGAACATGAAAGGCCTAGGATGGGGGAGTTGCAACTTCTTCAAGTTTCATGAAATCCATCATCCATCAGATTAAGTACTAGGGCCAGAAATTATGAACATAAACAATCACACATTTCTCTGTTGCATTATTTTAATGAAATCTCTATTGAGGATTCCATTTCCTTCATCAGAGACTTCTATAACACTGCGCTACAATTAACTCTTCTAGGACTCAAATAAAATGAACTAATAATGGGAGTCTTTCCCTTTTTCCTAAAAGGGAATAATAGGAATTGGTTTATGAGTATAGATGAGATCATTTTTGAAAATTGGGTTCAAGTGTATAATTCTTTCATAATGAAATTCTATCCCCAAAGATTAAAAGCTAAACATAGAACTAAAATCACTAGTTGTTACCAGAGGATAGAGACGATTTTCATGATTCATGGGATAGATTCAGGGATCTTCTTAGGCAGTGTCCCCATCATCAACTCCCATCTCACCTTCTCATGGATACGTTCTATGAAGTTATATCCTCCTCTGGATAGAATCTAGTAGACTAAGCTGCTTGGGGTAATTTCAATGGTAAAATAGATGAATAACATAGAAAATGTTTTAATAATCTTGGACTGAATTCACAACATAAAAATTCATGAAGAAAAATAATCAATAGAAATGTTAATTCAAACACTTGTTCAATTAATGAAACTCAAGCTCGATTTAAACAAATCACCATCCAACTTCAATCCTTAACGAACCAAAACTCAAAACTAATTGTTGAACAACTAGGATGTAAAAATACCAACCAATCCTTAAGGGAATAGTGTGTAATGTTTGGTATGTTTGGGAAAACTGAAAACATATTTCCTAACTTTGATATGCTAGTTCAAAAACAAGAGAATTCAATCTTTGTTAAATATGGTTCTAGAATGCCTCATAAAGAAGATCTGTTTTCAAATAATTACATCCATGTATATAGGAAACATCCTAATCTATCATGGAAAGATCAAGGCATGATTATACAATACACTTCCCCTAATTACTCTAATCAACCAAGACCAAACATTCAAAATCCAAAAATAGGATTAGTCTTCAAATGTACAAGGAAACAATGATAGTAACATTTATTCTAATATTGATCTAATTATCAATAAAATTAACTCTCAATAAGAATGATATATGACTCAGCTAACCAAAAATCAAAATTAACGTGTGTCTGATAAATTGAAAACTGATGTTATAATGCAAAACATGGAAACACAACTTGGTCATCTTGCTAGAGATTTTTCATCTAGGGAAAAACGGAAAATGAAAGTCTTCCTAGTACCACTGAACATCATCCTAAATATAATTACATTGCTTTTGTCACTAGAATTGGGATTAATACTCAATATGCTGCTGAAAAACTCACTAAAAATGCCCAAAATGAAAATCTGCTTCAATCACGAAATAAAAATCTTCTTTGTTCACATTCTATAAATATACATAAAATTAATGTAAATGATCAAAATCTTAATTTTTCACCTAAAACTCAAGATAAAATTCAATTTAAAAAACAAAAGAACAAAGGAAAGAAAAAATTTGATGAAGAGGTGAGAGATATACCCACTGTTCTAAATTATTTTTCCCCACACATCCTGTTCCCTGAGAAGCTGAAACCTTAAAGCCACACTAGGGATAAAATTTTTCAGTTCCTTGGTATCCTCTCTAATCTGCAAGGAAAAATTACTTCAATTCAAGAATTAATCTAAATCACATATTACTCTAAATATCGTAAAAATATTGTTTCAAACAAAAAAACTATGGAAGAATTTTCTACTTCAAGCCTCACTAAAGACTGAAGTTCTATACTCCAAATGAAAATCCTACCTAAATTGAAGGACTGTGGTAGTTTTTTCATTACTTGCACACTAGGAAACTCTGATCAGATGAACTGTTTGAGTGATCTATGTGCTAGTATTAATCTCCTCCCATTCTCACTGTTTCAACAGTTGAGAATGGGTGACCTTCAACCCACGATAATCAAACTACAGTGAGCTGATAGGTCATTTACTCATCCTCTGGGTAGGGTAGATGATTTCTTAGTTGGGGTTGGGAAGCTATTTTTACCTAAACATATTTTAGTCTTGGACATGGAGTGTGATCAAGAGGTGCCCAACATCTTGGGTAGGCCCTTCTTCGCCACATGTGGTGCTCTTATTGATGACTTTAAGGGTCAAATAATTTTTAAAATTATAGAAAAACAAGAAGTTTTCAATGTGTTTAAAAATATTAATGTACCTACTTTTTATGAATATTGTTCAATTGTAGAGTCCTTCGAAGGTGGGAATTAAACTGAAAATATTGAAAAATATGAAAATCAATCCTCTGTTAAAGAAAATAATTGAAATGCTAAAAATCATTATGAATCTATCTTATAATTTTGAAATACTGTTCGAACACCAAATCTGGAAAATTTTCCAAAACTGGACAATTACCCAGTTTCTGTTTTAGAAGAGTCCACTGTTTCTGAACATTTGAGGTTTTTGAGTGAATTTGAGAATGTTTCTATTAAGAAAAACATTTCTGAGAAAATTGATGATTTTGAGGGAGAACTTATAAGACAACTTCCTAATTGTTCTTTGATTAACCTGTTGAATTCTAATCTGGAATGTCTAGACAATGTACTACCCACTCTGGACAACAACATTGTTACTTCTGAATCTGAACATGAAATTGTAAACCGTTCATCATTTAATACTCCTTACAAGAGGTATATTGAAGATAATGGACCCTCTAGTCCAAAGAGTGTTCTTTCTAGTGTAGAACCACCAACTCTTGAGCTAAAACCAATACCTACTCATCTTAGATTTTCATTTTTGGGTGTGAAATCCTCTTTCCCGGTAATAATTTCTGCTAAACATAATGGAAACCAAGAGTAAAGATTGTAGAATGTTTTGAAAAAACACAAATCTTCCATAGGTTGGAAAATATCTGATATCATGGGGATTACTCCCAAATTTTTCATGCATAAAATACCTATGGATCCTGACCATAATCCTAGGGTAGAGAGACAAATATGATTGAATCCAAACATGAAATATGTTTTGAGAGATGAATTGATTAAACTACTGAAAACTTCATTGATATATCCCATTTCTGATAGTTCTTGGGTCAGCCCTGTCCATTTTTCCCTAACAAGGGTGGTTTCACTGTAGTTAAAAATTAAAATGTAAAGAAGTCCAAGATAGGAAATCCCCAAAATGGAGAGTCTGTATATATTATAGGAATCTTAATTCAGCCACTAGGTAGGACCATTTTCCAATGCTCTTCATGGATATAATTCTTGTGAGGCTTGATGGAAATGAGTTTTTCTATTTTCAAGATGGGTATTCTGGTTACAACCAGATTCTTATTGCTCTAGAGGATTAGGAAATGCCCACTTTCACATGCCCCTTTAGGAAATTTTCCTACAAGTGGATTCCCTTTGGGTTTTGTGGATCTCTAGCCACCTTTAAAAGGTGTACAATGGCTATCTTTCCGGATACGAATGAAAGAATCATTGAAGTTTTCATGGATGATTTCTCAATTTTGGGTAGTACTTTTGAAACTTGTCTAGGGAATCATGAGTTAGTCTTGAAAAGATGCATTGAAACCAACCTTGTTTTTAATCAGGAGGAATGTAAATTCACGGTCACAGAAGGTATAGTTCTTGGTCATAAAGTTTTCAAAAGAGGTCTATAAGTTGATACTTCTATGATTGATGTTATTCAAAAACAACCACCTCTTGTAAATTTCAAGGGTGTCAGTAGTTTCCTAGGGCATTCCTGTTTCTACCAGAGATTCATAAAATATTTTTCAATGAAAACTACGCCCTTTTATTCTTTGATGGTCAAGGATGAACCTTTCAATTTTGATGAAAACTGTTTGAAATCATTTAATCTACTTAAAGAGAAACTCACTACATCACCCATCATCACTGCTATAATGCCCCGACCCTAGTTACCCAGAGTCGGTGCATTATTTTAATACATTGGCATGATTACAAGGCATCAAGTCATGAAGGACTGATTAGTTTAGTATCCCTGGAAACACTATATATATTCATTACATCATGAAGTAAAAAAAACTACAACACATATTGTCTTCATATCCCCTCATAAATTCCTTGTAGGTCATTCATAAAATACTTCTTCAGACCGAGGGAAAAATTAAAACATTGAAAGGGGTGAGCTCAGATGTTCAGTAAGGATAAGAATATAGCGAAAACTTTCATAAATAAACATAAACATTTAAGGTAATGTAAAACTAAAACAAAATCCTTTTAAAGTTGAACTTCAACATAATATGGAAAAGATAAAATAAAATAACGCCATTTACTTATTCACATGGATATTCTACTAATCGAATAATCATATTAAATATCAATAACCACTTTCATATTGATGGAATGCATAATTTTAGACTATCATAACCACATAGTCAAGGCCTCGTGCCAAGACTAGAAATACGATTTTGTCAAGGCCTTGTGCCAAGACACTAGTTTGTCTCACGTGACCTACTGATGCATCGAAGAGCTATAGCGGGCTCCACCTGCCACATACTATGTCTAATGCATCCCACATATGAACATTTTTAAACATAATATATACATTTATATTAAAAATGGCATATGAAATGCCAATACTTTCTCCATAAACCATGAATGGTATAAAAATAACACATCCACAGTCAAATATATGACAAAACCATCAATACAATAGAAAAGTATTGTATCATAATAAATCAAATTCAAATAAACTTAACATCCATTAAAAGATGTTGAAATAGATGAAATCAAACCTATTTGAGAGAAATTTCTCATTTTTGAAATGATTTAAAAGTCACAGATTTATAAAGGAAGTAATATAAAAGATATTTTTGAATTAAAGTGTCCCATACCACTTATGAACTTTTGAAAAGAAATATCATTTCAAAAAATTCATACCCATATAAACAAATCCTTAAAATAATTTTGAAAACATTGACATCAATTAAAAATATTTAGAAAGATAAATCTTTAAAAGATTTTAAATTCTGATAATGTTAAAGAGTACCTTTCACAAATTCTTAAAATATTCATTTTAAAATCATTTAAAAGTCACCTACTTATATAATAAAACATTTACATTAAAAATATTTTTGTATTCTTGTAAGGAAATCTTCAACATTTTTTATAACGGTAGAAAATAGATGCACCCGCCGTATATGTTAAAAAAATACATTCTTAACATAATTTTGTCGAAAAGGTTAAAAAGGACCTTGTTTGGAAAATGACGGAAAGATTCATTTATAAAAATCTTATAAAAAGTAAAAAAGGGTATAAATGACTTTATCCCATAGTCTATAAAATAATAACAATTATTTGAAATTTTTTTTAAGAAATATAGGTGTGGATGATAAATAGGTCCTAGTAGATAATTACGTATAAACAACCTCGGATAATGAAGAGATTGTGAAATAAACCCTTACCTTGTAATTTTCCTTGGTTAAGGGTAGGGTAAAATCATGTATAATGGTGAAATAAATGTTATTAAATTATACATGAATCATAAACTTTAATATGATATCATATATGATCATTTAACATTGATTTGTTAACAATATATTATTATTTTCATTATTTCGGGTGTTAACAGATTCATTTTTCTTTATATTATTTGTAATGTGAGCCATATTTTTTACTGATGGGATGTATATTTTTCTCATCCATAATGAAATCATCTATCTAAATATTATTTTTGATCATAAAATAAAATTTAGTCTTGAATGGATACGATGGGGGAAGAATCTCATCGCGTTCGTAGACACTATAATCTGTACGTACGCAAGAGCGACAATATCATTATTTTGATATTATAATAATATATAATTGGATGGTATAACATATATAAAGATTCATTTTCAGGTTATATTTAATATTTACATCAATTACATATCATTATTATACCAATCTAAATAATTATGTATTGAATAACAATTACACCACAATGTGGAGATGGTAGGCTGTACGTACGCACGTATGGTGACATGTCATTCAAATGATGGATAGAATACTGAATATTGTTGTAAGATATTTATAATAACATAATAGTATATATAAGATACTGGAGTTATTATTTTATCATGGAAATAATAAAAAAAAGTAGAAGTTGAAGAAGAAAGGAACTTGAAAGAGGGTGGTGAAAATATTACCTCTTTTTCAGGTTCTTCCTTTTGATTTGATCAAATGGGAAACCTTGAATGGCTTTATGACTAAAGTAAGGCCTCTAGGATTAAGGTAGTATAGTTGAGATGGTATTTGTGTAGAGTTTTGCCTATCTAAAATGCTTTAATGGTATGTAGAATTGGTTAGAATTTTTGTCCTTTAATAAGGGGGAGGAGGGGCTCTTTAGGAATAACATAAATTATTAATATATAATAAATTTATATTCGGTTTATAAAGCCTCAAAATTGGATTATTAAAATTCTACGGTGGGGATATGTAGAAATAATTTTAACCAATAGATTTTAGACAGGGTTGGGACATTATATTAACCATATCTTTTAGTTTTAACTCTTAGTTAATTAGTTTGACATGTACCATGTCACTTTCTATTTTAATATTATATAGTTAATAAACATACTATATACATCCAAGACACCCCCAAGATATCCATAAATAATACAGCTATCATGATATAAGTCATTTGGCCTAACTTTATATTTTTAGGAATAGAATATCAATTAATAATATAATATTTGTTTTACAAACTCATTTATGTTAATTTTGAAAATATTTAATAATTGATTTTTGTTAAAGTCTTAAAAACATTATTAATTCGAACCAAATTCATTTAAGCAATCCAAATATGTCATATTAACATATAAAATTATTTTATGAAATCAAAACTTTCAAATTATATTTATTTTAATATTTATAATACAAATTATTTGATTCTTTCATTAATAAAGTAAATACTGCAACATTAGTGTGTCATTAATATATTAAGTTATTCAATGTCTAAAAATTATAAATAAAATTAAATTATGTAGGAAATATTTTTATATTTATAATGAATATTTATAGTGGAAAATATTACATATATAACCATATGTAAAAAAATTTTTGCTAAAAGATATATGCTTATGTCATTTTTGTATTTACACTAACTTAATTAATATAAAGTGTCCTTATCACCTACAAGTGGGTCCATGGGGTCCCCAAATCGACAAAAAGATGAAAATGGTCGTAAATAAATCAACCAATATGGTTGAGAAACGTTTTAGTGTAAAGTAATAATATAATAATATTATTTTTTACCCTTATTTACCGGATTTACCCCTTTAACCATGGTAAATAAAACATTTACACAAGTAATTATTCAGAATGTCTAAAAATAAGAGATGCCTATTTAATCAATTTGTACATCCTGATTATAAATATTTAATCCATTTTATCAAATTCAAAACACATAAGTGGCATAAATTAATTTCAAATTAATTCCCGCTGTCAAAACCAAAAGCGTGTTTTTATGAAAATAATTACTATAAAAAGATAGACACTTGTTTAAGTAAGGTTTAATTGTGAAATTATGTCCAGTGACCACTAATGTATTAAATGATATAAATATATTCTAAATATACTTTATAACTACTCAAATTCATAATTTATCACTATCAATTATTTTGATTAAAAAAAATTTTTTAATTAAAATTTAGTAATTTTCACTACTCATGAAAATATAAAAGTTATCAAAAAAGTACAAAACTTTCACCATAAGATAATTTCGATATTCTGAAACCAAAAAATAACTTATATTTTACCAAATTAAAAACCTAGAAATTTCAATTATTAATTTAAAATTAATTCTTGTTGTCAAAACCAAAAGGCGTATTTTTAAGAAATAATATCTATCAAAAGATTAACACTTGTTTATGTCCAATCTCATAGTGAAATTACTTAAAATGACAGAATTAGATTATATTGTAAAAATATAATATAATTATAAATAAAAAACATTAAAATGTAAAATATAAAATATTATATTATTTTGATTAAAAACAATTTCAGTTAAAATATAGTATTTTCACTATTCACCCAAATATGAAAGTTATCAAAAAAAACACTAAATATTTATTGAAACTAAATTCTTATGTCATTATTCTAAAGAATAAGTTTAATTTGAAAAATTGAATATATAAAATTTTCAAATATTGGATTTAATAGGGTTCACCATTAAAAGTTGGTAAAGGTGCATTTTTTGAAAAATACTTTTTTTATCTAAAAAAATGAATATTCACTTACATTATGTCTAAGAAACTCGTAATATGGATTCTAAAATTATAAGGATTATATAAAGTTCAAAATTCAGTTAATACTATTCGTAACCTCTTCTGAATGGCTAGTTTGTTAAGTCATGGTGTGCTTGAACTTGGTGTTGCGTGTAGTGATAGTTATTGAATTATTTTGAAGAAATAACACACTATGAAATCATGGGGTGTTACATTCTTCCCTACTTCAATAAATTTAATCCTAAATATTTGAAATTGTTCTTTGAAAATAAAAGGTCAAAAATTGAAAATACCTTTGTGGGAAAACCCACATATGAAATTGGGTTAATAAAATTTAGTCTTAATAATTGGAAATGTGGAATTAAAAAGTCACCACCAAATTATGATCTGGATTAAGAGAACATTGGTGGAAATTAGAGACACATAATTAGAGGAAAACATAAATATTTATAGGGAGTGATTGAGGTCATCAATCACAAAAAATTATAGAATTATGGGCCTCAAATCCACCAATCTATAATGATTTAAAATACCATCGGTTCAACAGAACATAAGGTATTAGGATAAGACATTTTTGTATTTAATATGCCTTACCTAATATTTAAGAATTTATTTCCTCATATAATAATATAAGGGAAAAATTATACTTGTCATGTAGAGTTCCATCCTTTAACTAATTTCTACCACAAACGCATCTTTCAATCAAAATGATAAAAGAACTTAAATAAATATTCTAATTATCCTATTCGTATAGGGTTCCAAAAAAATGAATTTATAATTCACATATCAGAACCATTATAAAAATAAACTATATTATACAATCCAGGGACTTCATTAAGTCCAGTGGTAGGAGATAAATCCCAATCTCACTATGGTTGTCGGTTCGATTCCCGGATCGTTGTCCGACACGACGAGTTGTCACACGGTCTGCGTGTTGTCATTTTATAAAAATCCAAAATTAACCTTTCAAACTTAATCCATTCCGAACATTAGACTTATCAAAAATACTACTATCCAAACTCACAATCTAAAATTTTTGAGGAAGTTAAACATAATGAAGATACTTTTTTCCTTGTAATAACATGTGAATACCTTCATCACATATTCTTTTACAACACCGCAACGTCCTAAATTACCAAAATCAACCATCTCTTATTCCAAACTCAATACCTCATTATCAGGACCTGATTAAGGATTTCTTTTACATGAACCATGTATTTCCCAAAATTTGTAGTATACTATTATGTCACTTTTCTTACAACCACATAATCTCAAATCCTCAATAAAATAGTACTGCAGTGCAGTCCTTATTTATCTCCATATTTCATGTACTAAGTATATTGTTGATACAACACTCAAATAACATAATTCTATAATAAAAACATAAGAACACTAGTAATTCCTTTTCAAATGAGGTATTATCATAACTTAATTATAATCCAATTGCATCATTTGGTTCATAATATAATGATTTGGACATTGGTTTGCGTAGTGTCCCAACTCCTTGCAGATGAAGCATTTAAATTTGAAAACTTTTTCTTACCCTTGAAATCATGTACTTGGTGTCCTTTTTCTCCATACAAATAAAAAACTCCCATTACCTTCAAGCATTTACCAAGGTTATTCATTCCACATTTATCACATATTGGAAAATCCTTCTTTCCCTTATTCCCTTAATCCATATTTCTTTCTACCATCCTTTTCTTCTTTGGCTTCCCTTCAAATACGTAGGACTCAGAGAATTATTTACATATCTTATTAACACATGATATTATTTCTTCATATGATGATAATATGTGGGGGACTATATCCCTTATAAATTATTTCTTGTGACTAAGAAAGATATGATCCTTCTTACTCTTTGGATCATGCGTATTGCTGGAGTTCTCATTCCTTCTTCTGGGTGCCATTTCTAAACAATGGAATACACTAGATTAGTTTTTGAATATAAATACCTAATCCCAAACTTTTAAAAAACTAAACATACATTAAATAGTTTATGTATATAATACATAGTCATAAAAATGTTTCCATTGAGAATGTATATACTCATAAACCCTTCATAATGGTTTGTAAAGAAAAAGAGAATTATCGTAAGAATATCTCCCGAGAGTGTTGTAACCAAGAGTGCAGTAAGACCCATTGTCATGCACTAGTTCCCATTCGAGTCTAGCTCAAAGAGGTGTTTTCGGGTTTTACCCCTAGGTACATCTATGCTAGAGCCGCCTCTACCTGCTCATATCCAGACATGGATGTATTTCTTGGAAACTCACAAAATCTCTACAATACCAAAATTATAGGATGTTCTTATATACTAATCCTCAAAGTCCATCTTAGGGCTATGTTCTCTAATCAGAGTTTATCTAAATATAGCTTCCAAGGTTTGTACTAAACCTCCCTCTGATACCAACTGTAACGCCCCGACCCCAGTTACCCAAAGTCAGTGCATTATTTCAATACATTGGAATGATTACAAAGAATCAAGTCCCGAAGGACTGATTAGTTTATTAGCCTTGGAAACACTAGATATATTCATTAAATCAAAAAGTAAAAAAAATCTACAACACATCTTGTCTTCATATCCCCTCATTAATTCCCTATAGGTCATTCTTAAAATACTTCTTCACACCTTGGGAAAAATTAAAGTATTGAAAGGGGTGAGCTCATATTCTCAGTAAGGATAAAAATATAGCGGAAACATTCATAAATAAACATAAACATTTAAGGCAATGTATAACTAAAATAAAAGCCTTTTAAATTTGAACTTCAACATAATATGGAAATGATAAAATGAAATAATGTCATTTACTTATTCACATGGATATTCTACTGATTTAATAATCACACGCAATATCAATAACCACTTTCCTGATTATGAAATGCATAATGCTAGATTATCATAACCACATAGTCAAGGCCTCATGCCAAGACTACAAATAAGAATTTGTCAAGGCCTTGAGCCAAGACACTAGTTTGTATCATTAGACCTATCTATGCATCGAGGATATATAGAGGGCTCCACCCATCACTTACTAAGTCCAATGCATTCCTCATATTAGCATGTTTAAACATAAAATATATATTCGTATTAAAACTAGCATATGAATGGTAAATACTTTCTCCATAAACCATGAATGATATAAAAATAACACATCCACAGTCAAACATATCACAAAACCTCAATAAATATTTATGTTTTTTATGATAATAAATCAACTTGAAATAAGCTTAAAATAAATCAAAGGATGTTGACATAGATGAAATTAAAACTATTTGAGAGAAAAATCTCTTTTTTGATATCATTTAAAAGTAACACATTTATAAAGGAATTAATTTAAAAGATATTTTTGAATCAAAGTGTCCCATACCACTTTGAAACTTTTTAAAAGAAATATCATTTCAAAAAATTCATGTCCATATAAATAAATCCTTAAAATAATTCAGAAAACATGGACATTAATTAAAAATATTTAGAAAGCTAAATCTTTAAAACAGTTAAAATTATGCTCTTGTTGAAGAGTACCTTTCACAAATTGTTAAAATATTCATTTTGATATCATATAAAAGTCACATAATTATAAAATAAAACATTTAAATTCAATATAATATTATTAGATTATAAGGGATGCTTTGAAAATTTTTATAATTGCAGAAAATATCCGCACCCACCTTATATGATAAAAAAAGACATTCTTACCATAATTTTGACGAAAAGGTTAAAAAAGACCTTGTTTGGAAATCGATAAAAAGATTACTTTATAAAAATATTATAAAAAGAAGAAAAAGGGTATAAATGAATTTAACTCATAGTCTATATAATAGTAATTATTATTTGAAATACCTTTTTAAGAAACATGGATTTGGATGATAAAGAGGTCCTAGTAGATAATTACGTACAAACAACCTCGGATAATGAAAAGGATTGTGAAATAAACCATTACCTTGTTGTTTTCATTGTTATGTGAGCAATATTTTTTATGGATGGGATGTACATTATTCAAATCCAGAGCGATATAATGTCTCTATATATTATTTTTTATCATCAAATAAAATTTAGGCTTGAATGGATATGATGGGGGATGAATCTCATCGCATTCGTGGAGACGGTAATCCGTACGTACGCTCAAGGGACAATATCATTCTTTTGATATTAAAATAATACATAATTAGTTGTTATAAAATATATACAGAATCATTATCATGTTATATTTATTATTTACATGAATTAAACATCATTATTATACCCATCCATATAATTATGTATTGAATAACAATTACACCACGACGTGGAGACGGTAGGACGTAAGTACGCACGTATGGTGACATGTCATTCAGTTGATGGACAAAATACTGAATATGGTTGTAACATATTTATAATAACATAAAAATATATATAAGATTCTGTAGTTATTATTTTATAATGGAAATACTAAATAAATAATAAGTTGAAGAATAAAGGAACTTGAAAGAGGGTGGTGAAAACATTACCTCTTCTTCAGGTTCTTACTGTTGATTTGATCAAAAGGTCTCCTTGGTATGGCTTTATGACTAAAGGAAGACCTCTAAGATTAAGGGAGGAAATTTTAGAGGGTATTTGGGCAGATGTTGGACGAATCAAAAGGATTTTATGGTATGAAGAATTGGTATGAATTGGTGTCCTTTTATAAGGGGGAGGAGGAGCTCTTTAGAAAAAACTTAAAGTATTAATTTATAATAAATTCATATTTAGTTTATAATGGCTCTAAAGATTTTTATTCAAATTATATGGTGGATAAGGTTCTAAATCCTTTCAACCAATATATTTTAGATAGGTTTGGGTCATTATATTAACCTTATCTTTTAGTTTTAACTCTTAGTTAATTAGGTTGACATTTACCACATCACATTGTATTTTTATATTATATAGTTAATAAACTTACTACATACATACAAGAGACCACCAAGTGGTCCATTAATGATACAAATATCATGATATAAGTCCTTTGGACGAAACTTAGATTTTTTGTAACAAAATATCAATTAATAATATAATATTTGTTTTAAAAACTCATTTATGTCAATTTTTACAATATTTAATAATTGATTTTTATTACAGTCCTAAAAACTTTATTAATTTGAACCAAATTCACTTATGCAATCTTAACATGTCTTGTTAACCAATAAAATTACATTATAAAATCAAAAATTTCAAATTATATTTATTTTGACATTTATAATACTAATTATTTGATTCTTTAATTAATAAGGGAAATAATGAAACATTATTGTGTCATCAATAAATTTAGTTATTCAATGTCTAAAAATTATAAATAAAATAAAATTATTTAGGAAATATTTTTATCTTTCTAATGAATATTTATAGTAGAAAATATAACATATATAACCTTATGTAGAAATTGTTTTTCTAAAAGATATATGCTTATGTTATTTTTTTATTTACTTTAACTTAATTAATATAAGGTGTCTTTATCAGCTACATGTGGCTCCATGGGGTCCCAAAATCTACCAAAAGATTACCATGGTTGTAAATATATCAACAAATAGGGTAATGGCACGTTTTAGAGTAAATTAATATTATTATAAAAATATTGTTTTACCCTTATTTACCGGAATTACCCCATTAACCATGGCAAATAAAATATTTACACAAGTAATTATTCAAAATATCTAAAAATAAGAGATAACTATTTACACAATTTGGAAATCGTGATTATAAATATGGAATCAATTTTTCCAAATTCCAAACACAGATTTGTTATAAGTTAATTTAAAATTAATTACCGCTGTCAAAACCAAAAGCGCGTTTTTAAGAAATAATAACTATCAAAAAATTGACACTTGTTTATGTCCGGTTTAATTGTGAAATTATGTCCAATGACCAAAATTGTATTAAATGGTTAAAATATATTCTAAATATAAATTAAAACTAATCAAATTCATAATTTATCACTATTAATTATTTCGATTAGAAAAAGTTGTTTTTATTTAAAATTTAATAATTTTCACTATTCGTCAAAATATCAAAGTTATCCGAAAATTACCAAAATATCACCCTAAGAAAATTTCGATATTACGAAACCAAAAATGAATTCCATTTTACCAAATTAAAAACCTAGAAGTTTCATTGATTAAGTTAAAATTAATTCTTATTGTCAAAACCAAAAGGCTTATTTTTAAGAAATAATATCTATCAAAAGAATTACACTTGTTTATGTCCAATATCAAAGTAAAATTACTAAACATGAGCCAAATTGGATTATATTGTAAAAATATAATATATTTATACTTAATACATTAAACTGGATAATTTAACACAATAAATTATTTGGATTAAAAAAGTTATTTTAAGTTAAAATATAGTATTTTTCACAATTCACATGTAAAGGCTCAGGAATTTGATGGAAATTTTTTTCCTTAATACTTAGGAATTTTACGACTCTGTGGTTTCTGATGGCACCTGATTACGAGGCCCGGTGTGCCCAGAATCAATTTCCTAAGTTTAGCTCGGGCACGTTCAGTGAATGAATGAGAAGGTTTTTTATCAATTGAACCAGTGCTTGGAATTGAAATTTGAGGGCACTAATGAACTCACAATGCTGGTAATTGCTTAATGGGACCTTTACCTAAGTTTCGTTTGCACGGGTGGAGAAATTTAATTGTGGTTAAAAGAAGAAAAGAATAAAAATTGTGGAACAATTTTTATTCTATATCTAAAGTTGATAAATCCTACACAGGGGAGTTGGGGTGGGACCCGCAAGCTCTTAACTACCCATGTGAGGATAATTGTGAGGTGGGGTCCACACGAGCCCCAACCATTCACTTTCACTAAACCCCTTAAACCCCCCATTAAACTCTTTTGTTTAATGTTGGAAACCCCCTTGAAATTAATTGAGTAAATATTCCTCTCCCCACTCTCCCACTTTAAGTCTTGCCAACACACAATTAATTATTTGAACCTCTTCAATTAATTGAATTAAGTGTTTGATTTTAAATTTTGAATTCATAGAATGATTTAATAAAATAAGGAGAAGCCTTATTTTATTTTTGGTTTTCTTGTTGAGTAGAGATTTTGGGGAGAGAGCTCTTGAATTTTGAAGAACGCTTCATCTCCTTTGTTGAAGAACACCAACACTCTGATGAAGAACTTCGACTCGGAAACCTTAGATTATCCATCCTTCTCTTCCTCCACAAAAAGGGAGGAGACACCAATGCGGGAACTCACCATCGACGTCACGCCATGTTTTCTTCTCTCCGTGATAAAAAGGGGAGACACTGCTTCCTCCTAGGACGCTCTCCATCGACATCAACGAACCCTCACCTCGTGATGCCATCAACTGCGACGCAGATGTTCATCAACATTTGCTGAGGTAGGGGTTAAGTTCACTTTTAATTTATTAAAATTATGCTTTTGTTGGTCGTTGAGAATCTTGTTTACCTCAGCCATTTGCTATCGCTTTACGTGGAGGGTGCGGGCTAAATGCACATGGCCCGACGACCCTTTGCTGATCTTGTTTATTTTATCTAGAATTGGAAAGAAAAGGCGGAGGAGGCATGATGTGGTCGCGCCATGCCGGGAATGCGACAAAGGAGGTCGGTGCCGTTGCGCCAGTTGTGCGGGAGGAACTGAGGCCTGCTACACCGGCCGCATTGGTGAAGGAACCAGTCGGCCCGTCGGCCGGCCGTGCAGAGGCAAACCACTGCACCAGGAAGGCGCCGCGCTAAAGAACCGGCCAGTCCTTCGGCCTGTCGGGCGATGCTAGTTCGCGGCGCTAGGAGGTCTCTGTGTTGGAGGACTGACGGCCCGCCCATGTGGGTCGCGTGCGCAGAAGACCAGCCAGTTTGGGGAAGGGTTGTGCCGCAAGGCACCACTGGTGCAGTCAACTGGGCCCCCCTGGAACCTGCTCGACCTTTGTCCGAGCCGCCCAGCCAGCCGACCGGCTGGGCTATGCCGGGCCGGGACGCGCCTCGCCATGCTGAGCCATGCCACTTCTGGCTAGGACAAACCCCTTCAGGCCAACTTGTGTGTTTCCTTCGGATCGGACCGACACCCTCCTGGGTTGGACCGTCAAACTGGGCTTAACGGGCCGGGCCCTTTTTTACTTAAATGTGAATTACTTAAAGACTGCATGTTCGATCGACGCACCCTCTATGACACTAGGAACCGTACGACGAGATGGTTCTTTTGCGATACTGTAAGTGAGTATTGGATGAATTTGGATATCGGCCAGGTTAGAAAACGAGCATATTTCGAACTGGGCCCCTGGAACGGATAAGCCAATGTCACTCAGACCGGGCGTCTGATTGACACACCTTCGGTCGCATTGAGTTCTTATTGACGAGACGGAACATTGGGATACAACAACTCAGGAGTTCATGATAGTTGATGTATCGACCCCTTGGATCGTGGAGCAGACCCTCCCAGAATCGAATGTGTTGTGTGCGGGTACCATAGAGTTGGCTGCGACTGCGACGACGACGACGATGACTGTACTTGGAACCTACGTGGGTTCGGCAGTGAGGAGGACAGTAATTGGATCCTCCGTGGGTTCGGCAGCGATGACAACTGTACTTGGATCCTACGTGGGTTCGACAGCGATGGTTACTGTACTTGGGTCGTACGTGGGTTCGGCAGCGATGACTTCTGAACAAGGATCATACGTGGGTTCAGTAGAGGAGATGATTCAGACGCTACATCTAATCATCTCCACTGCTCTTCGGAAGTAGTATACCTGTCTGAGCTGAGTCTTAACTTTCAATCATTACCAACGGTGTGATTTACTAGCTTTTTATATGGACTGGGTTATGCTTTCCGGTATGGATTGAGCTATGTTTTTCTTGTGTGGACTGGGTTATACTTGGGCTCGAGAGTCAGAGCCGAACTGGGTTTGATGACTTAGATATATGTATGGGCATATACCTAAGTAGGGTTGGTTGTTACTTCGTGTTTGTATCATTCCATTGTGGTTTATCCTTCATGGATTCTGGGAGACCGTCAGGGGTCTCGAGGTCCCTACTGAGTATCATATACTCACCCCAGCACGGTCTATGCCCGCACTACGTTGTGTTGGATGCAGATGACAGATATCACTGATCATGGAATGTATTGTGGAGATGGACAGTACCTGGGGGTGGACCACTTGGTGGGATGTACACGGACCGGACGGCCGGACCCGAGGAGCTGAGGAGATAATTTGTACCCACCCTTCAGGTGGAAGAGCCGGAGGAGGACTCTGTGGTTGCAGATTTACTTTACTGATACTTTACTTTCTTTCAATTGTAATGTACTTTCAGTTGGGATTGAATTCTGGCCCATTTACTTTTTAGCACTTACTTCTATACCCAGTTTTTACTTAGTTCATTATTTACTTTCATACTCTGTTGTGTGTTGTTTACTTTTATAAAGGAAATGTCTTCCCTTTAGAGGGATTTACCCCTTTGGTGCTAGTCTCCATCCCCTGGCCTATAGAAGGCAGGCTTGGGGTAGTCACGGCACGGGCCCCGAGGATGGGTCGTGGAAAGTTGGTTTTAGAGGAATCGATTCTACTGCAGAACTCCAGACTCTGATAATTTCTTCTGTGAAGAAATAGTGTTAAGACTATTGAGTGTGGTTTTCAGTCTAGGGAGTTCAATGTTGGTGTGGCGGCCGGCGTATCCATAAACTAGGACCCTGATTTCTGATTTTCGATTTAGTGTCTAGAAACATTGATTGCAGGTGTGTTTCAATTTTTTTCGTTGTGAATACTTTGTGTCAGTTCACCAGATGTACTATACAAACCATGGCGCACCTGTTAATTTTCATGATGGCCCCACGATGGCAGCCAGCTAGGGTTCCAAGTTACGTGCAGGATGGCAGCTCACCGAGTGATGAGGCCTTGGTGCAGGGACCCATTACAGCGGCGGCACTAGTAGTGCCTCTACCCACTAGGCCACTGATACCACCAGCCCCAGCAGCAGAGAGTGCACGCCGCATGAGTGTGCTACACGATTTTCATCGATAGAGGCAGCCCAGGTTCCACAGAGAGATGAACCCTCAGGCCGCCGAGGATTGGATGGAGGCTATCGTCCGAGTCTTCGGATTGGAAGGGACACCAGCAGATCTTATGGTGATCCTTGTAGCGAGTCTCCTGCACGCAACAACAGGTAGATGGTGGAGCCTGATGCTCCAGGTGCACAACGAGGCATCTCTTCTTTGGATGGACTTCGAGAGCCTCTTCTTCTCAGAGTTTTTTCCAGCCACCCTCTGTGCGTGTGCATCTAAGAGTTACTACACCTGTGGCAGGGCAACATGACAGTAGCCCAGTACTCGAAAAGATTTACCGACCTCTTGCGCTACTCCCCGGACATAGTATGAGACCCATTCTTCCAAGCACAGACCTTTGAGTAGGGACTGAGGCATGAGATCAGGGCATCCATGGTCTCCCTTAGAATTTTGATGCAGAAAAGAGTAATAGAGAGATCCCTTCTTGTATAGAGATTCCTTGGTGAGCTGACGCCAGCAGCGTGGCCTTCCGTAGGGCGACATGTAGCGGAGTCTTCTGCAGCCGGAAGTAGACAGATGTCACAGAAGACCAAGCGTTCCAGGCCATCATGTGGGGGGACTCAGGATACTGGTTCGGATGTGTGGGGCACACGCAGTAGATCCAGTCATACGAGAGGCAGACGATGTTGTGCATGCGGCGGGTAGGGCCACATGGCTCGGGATTGTCTGACTCACCATGCAGATAAGCAGCAGTCAGTTGAGGGACCACCCAAGAAGAGGCAATGGTTCGACCATGACGATCTGCAGGGAGCATGCGGACGAGGAAGAGGAGTTGGCTTAGCAGCAGGAGGTGGGCGACACTTAGAGGCTCTACCAACACCACCTCCAGGAGGTCCACCCCAACCACAGGGAGCTGGCGAACAGAGGCAGGCCCAACATTAGGCAGCGGAGGCTTATGACCACGGTGCACCTGAGATGATTTGAGGTACTGTTTTTGTCTACTCCACCCTTAATTCAGTTCTTACAGACATATGAGTGAGTCATTATTTTATTTCCACTACCCTTTTTCGGAGCTCGGAGATTCCGACAGAGCCATTTTCACTATCCTTACGGCTAGAGACTCCTACGAGAGCAGACTCGATGATTACGCACTAGTGCCGGTAGTGTGAGATTACTCTAGGAGGCGAGATCTTCGTCTGAGATCTTCTTGTAGCGTCGTCGAGGCCTAACGACGTCATCTTGGGGGTGGATTTGTTATCTTCATTCCAGGCTCAGGTCGACCGTATTAGGCGCAAAGTGTGGTGTTTCCGCACAAATGAGAGCAGGTTCACCTTCACCGGTGAGAAGGGAGCCTTTGCAGTGCATGATGGACTTACGTTGAGGAGAGGATAGCCGATCACACATCAGTTGTCTAGTATCATCCTCAGAGTAGTTGATGTGCGAAGTCCAAGTTTTTCTTATTGTGCTAGATCAATATGCAGACGTTTTCCTTGATGATGTTCCAGGACTACCTCCTCACAGAGAGGTAGACTTCTACATTGACCTACACCCTGGGACATCACCGATATCTACTCCAGCATATCGGATGGCTCCAACCAAGCTTCATGAGATGTGGGTACAGCTAGATGACTTGCAGGGCAAGGGATTCATTCAACCCAATTTTTCACCCTAGGCTTCTCCGATTTTTTTTCCAAGAAGGCGAATGGGAGCTTGCAACTGTGTGTCAACTACCATCACCTGAACTAGGTTACTGTGAAGAAGAAGTACCCACTCTCGAGGATTGATGACCTCTTCGATCAGCTCAAGGGAGAATGATGGTTCTCGAAGATAAAACTTAGGTCAGACTGTCACTAGCTCAGTGTTCGAGACAAGGATATGAAAAAGACGTCCATCAGGTGTAGGTATGGACACTATGAGTTCTTGGTTATTCCCTTTGGTGTAACCAATGCTCCAACACTGTTCATGAGTCTCATGAACAGGATCTTCTAGCCTTATCTCGATCAATTTTTCATAGTCTTCATCGATGACATATTTATCTACTCGACTACTGAGGAGGAACACGTCTACCACTTGTGGGTTGAACTGGATACACTCCGAGAGAACCAAATTTATGGTAAGCTATCGAAGTGCCAGTTTTGGATTCGAGATGTTCACTTCTTGGGACACGTCATCTTAGAGGTTGGGGTTGCAGTGGACCCTGTGAAGATTGAGGCGATATTTTTTTGGGAGCCACCTAGGAGCGTGACTGAGGTGCGGAGTTTCCTAGGTATGGCTGGGTAGTATCAGAGATTTCTTCCAGTCTTTTCCAGAGTTGCAGCACCATTTTCAGCATTGAAAAATATGGGGAAACCCTTCGTTTGGTCAGATAGATGCCAACAGAGCTTCCAGGAGCTGAGACGGAGATTTACCAGTAGGCCCATCTTGAGGCTTCTAGAGGAGGGTGTTGGGAACGTAGTTTACTGCAATTCACCTGGGACCGAACTCAGGTGTGTCCTGATGTAGAAGTAGGTAGTGATCGCCTATGGTTCATGATAGTTGAGGCATCATGAGCAGAACAACACTACCCATGACATGGAGTTAGCAGCAGTGGTCTTCGCCTTGAAGATGTTGCGGCACTATCTGATGGGAGAGTGCTTTATAGTCTACTCTGACCACCATAGACTCAGGTACATCTTCTTGCAGAAGGAAATGAACCTGAGACATTGGTTATGGAAAGAGTTCCTCCTAGACTATAAATTTGAGATTTTCTATACGCCTGGGAAGGGGAACGTTGTGGCTAATTCTCTCAGCAGGAGGTCGGGCATTCAGCAACTTGGAGTAGCGACAGAGCAATTAGCCGCTTTGCAGATATCCTTCATGAATAGAGATGGGGAAACCTTCCTACAGTCCCTAAAAGTCACTCCTCCACTAAATCAGTGGGTCAGAGAGGCACAACGTGGGGGCTTTGATTGTGAGATGCGGCGTGCTCAGATTTCCACAGGGCAGGTGCCTGACGGATTTTCTGAAGGAAGAGAGCAAGTCATCCCATTCAGGGGACATACCATGGTACCAGTTGCACTGTATGAGGAAGTGCTAAGGGAGTTCCACACTACCCCTCTAGAGGTACATCCAGGAGTGGTGAAGACGCACCATGACCTCAGACAATAGCATTGGTGGCCGGGTATAAAGAAGGTTGTGGCAGAGTTCGTTTCACGATGCCTCACTTGCCAGCAAGTGATGGTAGAAGACCAGGTACCAGCAGGCTTAGTACAGACCTTATAGGTCCTGCAGTGGAAGTGGTATGGGGTATACATGGATTTCAAGATGGGGCTTCCACGTACTTCTAAAGTACATGACTCCATCTGGGTGATCGTCGACCGACTCACCAAGTCGGCCCACTTCCTACCTATCAGAGAGTAGGGCTCTGTAGAGAGCCTGTGATGCCTCTACATTCATGAGATTGAATGGCCCCATGGTGTGCCATCATCTATCATCTCCGATGAAGACGCTTGCTTTACTTCCTGGCTTTGGAAGATGCTATAGGTGGCATTTGGGGCGCAGTTGCGCCTTAGCACCGCCTTTCACCCTCAGACGGATGGCCAGATGGAGTCGACCATTTAGAATATCGAGGATATGTTCTGTGTATGTGTCCTAGACTTTGGTTGCAGCTGGGATGATCACCTACCCTTGGTGGAGTTTTCATAAAACAACAGCTACCACTCCACCATCTGGAAGGCACCATACGAGGCACTGTACGACAGACCCTGTAGATCACCTCTCTGCTGGACTGACCCAGGGGAGTCAGCACTTGTAGGTCCAGAGATTGTTCAAGCTATGACATAGAAGGTGAAGATCATCCAGGAGAAGATGAGGACCGCACAGAGCAGACGTAAGTCCTATGCTGATAGGAGGTGGAGACCACTGGAGATCAAGGATGGTGACCATGTTTTCTTACGAGTCTCACCTCGATTTGGATTACGGAGATTTGGTCGGGGCGACATGTTATCTTCATGCTTCATCAGACCATTCTAGTTCCTCAGAAGGGTAAGCGAGGTGTCATACTGACTGGCCATTACACCTCAGTTACTCCCGGTGCATGTGGTCTTTCATGTATCTCAGCTGAGGAGATACATGCCCGAACCGACACATATCATCGACCATGGGGATCTGGATATCGATGATAGGGATACATTCACAGAGGTCCCAGCAGAGATCGAGTATCGACAGGAGCGTGTCCTACGTGGATCGTTGATTCCTCTGGTGCGCATTCGTTGGCAGCACGAGAACCTCCTGGAGAGCTCAAGGGAGCGGGAGGCTCAAAATCATGTACAGTACCCTCATTTGTTTTCCTAGTTTTTGTTGTAGCTATACAAGGGTGTAAATCTTTGAGGTGGGTGTAATGTAAAGACACTGAAATTTCAAGGAAATTTTTTTCATAAATACTTTGAAATTTTACTAGTCGGTGGATTATGACGACACCTGATTCCGAGGCCCAGTGTGCCCAGAATCAATTTCTGAAATTTAGCTCGGGTACATTCAGTGAAAAAATGAGCGGGTTTTTTTATCTTTTGAACCGGTGCTCGGAATTGAAATCTTAGGGCACTAATAAACTCACAACGTAGATAATTGCTTAAGGGGACCTTTATTGAAGTTTTGTTTTCACGGGAGGATAAATTAAATTATGGTTAAAATAAGAAGTGAATAAAAATTGTGGAACAATTTTTATACTATATCTAAAGTGGTTAAATCCTGCATGGGGGAGTTGTGGAGGGACCCACAATCTTCTAACTACCCATGTGAGGATAACTGTGAGGTGGGGCTCACATGATCCCCAACCCTTCAATTTCACTAAATCCCTTAAACCCCCCATTAAACTCTTCTATTTAATGTTGGCAACCCAGTTGAAATTAATTGAGTTACTCCTCCTCTCCCTACTCTCCCACTTTAATTCATGCCAACAGACACTTAATAAATTAATTGAACCTCATCAATTAATTGAGTTAAGTGTTTGATTTTAAATTTTGAATGCATAGCGTGATTTAATAAAATAAGGAGAAGCCTTATTTTATTTTTTGTTGGCTTATTGTGTTGAGATTTTGAGGAGAGAGCTCTTGAGTTTTGAAGAACGCTTCATCTCCTTTGTTGAAGAATGCCAACACTCTGATGAAGAACTTCACCTCAGTGACCTCTGATTCTCCATCCTCTTCTTCCTCTGTGACAAGGGAGAATACACCAAATGCTGGAACTCGCCATCGACGTCACGCCTTGTTTTCATCTCTCCGTGATAAAAAGGAGAGACATTGTTTCCTCCTAGGATGTTCTCCGTCGACGTCTATGAATCCTCACCTCATAACATATTCAACCGCGACGTCAAAGTTCGTCAACATTTGTTGAGGTAGGGGTTAAGTTCAATTTTAATGGATTAAAATTGTGATTTGGTTTGTCCTTGAGCATCTTGTTTACCTCGTCCATTTGCTATCGCTTTATGAGGAGGGCGCGGGCCCAACCAACATGGACCGACGACCCTCCGTTGATCTTGTTTGTGTCATATAGAATTGGAAAGAAAAGGTGGAGGAGGCACGACACCATCGAGCCATGCTGGGAACGTGAAAAAGGTGGTCGGCGCTGTCACACCGGTTATGGGGGAGGAACCGCGGCCTACTACACGGGCCGCTTTGGTGAAAGAACGATTCGGCCCATCGGCCGACTGGGCAGAGGCAAACCATGGTGCCAGGATGGTGCCACACTGAAGAATCCACCGAAACCTCGGTCGGCCAGGCGAAGCTAGACCCCGGACCCAGGAGGGCACCGCCTTGGAGGACCGACGGCCCGTCCATGCAGGCCGCGTGCGCAGAAGACAGGCCGGTCTAGTCAGTCGGTTTGGGGAAGGGCGGCACCACTTGTGTGGACAACTAGGCCCCCCTAGAAACCGCTCGGCCTTTGGCCGAGCCACCGGGCCAGCCGGCCGAGCTAGCCATGCCGTGCAGGGCTGGGCCAAGCCGGGCCGCATCGGGCCGGGCCAAACTGGGCCGTGCGAGGCTGGGTTGGGCTGTGCCCCGCCGGGTCGGGCTGCGCCCTGCTAGGCCGAGTCACGCCACTTTAGGCCGAGACATGCCCCATCGGGCCGACTTGTGTATTTCCTTCAGATCGTACCGACGCCCTACTGGGTTGGACCGTCAAACATGGCATAACAGGCCAATACCTTTTTCACTTAAACGTGAATTACATAAAGACCACATGTCTGATCGACGCGCCGTCTACGGCATTAGGACCCGTACAACAAGACAGTTCTATTTTGATACTCTAAGTGTGTTTTGGATGAATTTTGATATCATCCGAGTTAGAAACGAGCATATTTATAACTGGGCCCCTGGAACGGAAAATCCAATATCTCTCAGGTCGGGCGTCCGATTTACGCGCCATATTTCGCGTTGAGTTTCTATTGACGAGACAGAACATTGGGATACATCAACTCAGGACATCGTGATAGTTGATGTATCGACCCCTTGACTCATGGAGCGGACCCTCCTAGAATCGAACGTGCTGTATGCAGGAACCCTAGAGCTTGCTGCGACTACGACGACGATGATGAATGTACTTGGATTGTACATGGGTTCGGCAGCGAGGATGATTGTACTTGGATCCTCCGTGGGTTCGACAGCGATGACAATTGTACTTGGATCCTATGTAGGTTCGCTAGGGATGGTTACTGTACTTAAATCCTACGTGGGTTCGGCAGCGATGACTTCTGTACTTGGATCCGACGTGGGTTTGGTAAAGGAGATGATTCAGAGGCTACATCTAATCATCTCCACCCCTCTTCGAAAGTATTATACCTAGGTGAGATGAGTCTTGAATTTCAATCATTACCAATGGTGTGATTGACCTAATTTCCTCTATGGACTGGTTTATGCTTTCATGTATGGATTTGGCTATGTTTTGCTGTCTGAATTGCATTGTACTTGGGATCGAGAGTTGGAGCCGAAGTGGGTTTGATGACTTTGGTATATGTATGGTCACATACCTAAGTAGGGTTGGTTGTTACTTTCTGTTTGTATCTTTCCTTTGTGGTTTATCCTTCTTGGATTCTGGGATCCCTTCGAGGGTCTCGGGGTCCCTATATAGTATATTATACACACCCCTACTCGGGCTATGCCCGCACTACGTTGTGTTGGATGCAGACGATGGACAACACTGATCGTGGGAAGTCCTGTGGAGCTGGATAGTACATGGGGGTGGACCACATGGTGGGACGAACACAGAGTGGACGGCCGGACCCGAGGTGTTTAAGAGATCATCTGTACCCACCCTTTAGGTGGAATAGCTGGAGGATGACTCGGTGTTTTTGGATTTACTTTATTGCTGCTATACTTTCATTCAATTGTGATGTACTTTCAGTTGGGTTTGTATTCTGGCCCATTTACCTTTCAGCACTTACTTTTGTACCCAATTTTACTTAGTGTTTTCTTCAATTGTGTACTCTGTTTCATGTTGTTTACTTTTATAAAGGCAATTCCTTCCCTTCATCGAGATTTACACCTTTGGTGGTAGTCGGTAGCCCCTGGCCTATGGAAGGCGGGCTTGGGGTAGTCACAGCACCGGTCCTGAGCACAGGTCGTGACATCACCCAAATATGAAATTTATCATTAAAACACTAAAATTTATTGAAACTAAATTCTTATGTCCTAATTCTAAATAATAAGTTTATTTTGTCAAATTTAATATATAAAAATTTCAAATATTGGATTTAAAAAGGGTTCACCATTATAAGTTGGTAAAAGTGCATTTTTTGAAATATACTTCTTTTATCTGAAAAAAATAAATTTGTTCTTACATTATGTCTAATAAACTCATAATATGGATTTTAAAATTATAAGGATTATATAATGTTCAAAATTTGGTTAATACTATTCATAACCTCTTTGGAACGGTTTGTTTTGTATGTCGTGGTGCGCTTGAACTCTGTGTTGCGTGTAGTGCACATTATTGAATTATTTTGAAGAAATAACACAATATGAAATCATGGGGTGTTACAAATGCACCTAACTAGAAACTACATTTTGAACATATATGTGATGCTAGTGACATTGTTGTAGGTGTTTTCCTTGTACATGGGAAAGACAGGAAGTTACATGGGGTTAATCATGCTAGTAGACATTTAGATGATGCCCAAAAAAATTATACGACTACTGAAATAGAATTGTTATCTATTGTGTTTTCTTTAGAGAAGTTTAGACAATACTTGTTAGGTTCCAAAGTAATCATTTACACTGATCATTATTCATTAATGTATTTTTTACTAAGAATGAAACTAAACTGAGGCTGATTAGATTGATTTTGTTGCTATAAGATTTTGATTAAGAGATTAGGGATAAGTAGGGAGCTGGAAATTTAGTTGATGACCACCCTTCTAGGATTTCTCTTACTTAATCGGAATCTGAAGATCCTAGGGAGATAAAATATTCCTTTCCTGATGAGAAGCTTCTTACTGTGTCAATAAGGCAATCTACTTGGTTTTTTGATTTTTCCATCTTCCTTGCAGTAGGTATCCTTCCCAAAAATCTATCCAATAACCAAAGAAAGGAAATAATTTCTGAGCATAAATACTATTTTTGGGATGAAACCTTGTTTTTTAAGAGGTGTGCTGATGGTATTCTTAAGAGATAGGTTCCTGAGGAAAAAATGATGTATATTTTAAAAAAATTTAATTCTTCACCTTCGGGAGGTCACCATGGTGGTGAAAGAAGGGCTCAAAAAGTCCTATAATATGGTTTCTACTGGCCTTCTCTTCTTAGGGATGCTAGGAGATTTTTGGTTGGCTGTGATAGATGTCAGGGGATATGAAATGTGGGTAAGAAGAAAGATTTACCCCAAAAAGGAATTGTGGATGTAGTATTTTTTGATGTCTGTGGTTTAGATTTCATGGGTCCATTTCCATCATCTCATGGTAATGAGTATATACTTGTTGTTGTTGACTATGTTTCGAAATGGGTCGAGGCAGTGGAACTACCCAACAATCCAGCCAATTCTGTAATAAAATTTTTCAAGAAGAATATCTTTACATGATTTTGAGTCCACAAAACCATTATCACTAATAATGGAACACAATTGAAGAATTACAAATTTAATGCTTTGATGGATAAATATGGTTGTGTTCATAAAACTGGTAATCCTTATCATCCACATTCCAGTAGACATGTAGAAATTTCAAACAGGGAACCAAAACAAATACTTGAGAAAACTATGTCGAACTCCTGGAAAGACTGTTGTCATAAATTGTAGGATGATTTTTGGTCATATAGAACATATTTTAAAACCCCAATAGTTATGTCTCCTTATAGGCTGTTGTTTGGGAAATTCATTCATTTACCTGTGGAGTTTCAACATAAGGCTTATTGTGCATTTAAGGCTCTATGCATTGATTTTAAGAGAGCTGGTGAGAGGAGATTACTTGAGTTGAGTGAAAATGATGAGGTTAAGAGAGATATTTCTAATAATTCAAGATTTATATAGGTTGGACTAAAATATTTCATGATTCAATTTTTCAAACTAAAAATTTTAAACCTAGATAGAAGGTCCTCCTCTTTAACTCTAGTCGTAAACTCTTTCCTAGTATGCTGAAGTCAAGTGGTCTAGAACATTTACTATAGTGGGATTTCTGATTAATGGAGCTATTGAAATTGTACTTGATGAGAATAAACCCATGTTAGTCAATGGGAAGAGAGTGAAACTTTATTTTGAGGGACAACCAATGTGCTTGGCTGCCTTCACTGTGCTATAAAGCTGTTCTTCAATGATGTATGGTTGGGTACCTTAAATCTATCACTACATGGGAGGAAACACATGGTTTTTATTTTTATTTAAATATAAAAAATTTCAATTAAATAAATTCTAACCGAGGACTTTAAAATCACTACATCATGGGAGTCAACCCATGTTCTTTCTTTTGTGTTTACTTTTATCTCTGTTCTTATTTTACTTTGAATAAAGTCATGTTGTGCTGCATCTTGTATGCAATGTCTATGATGGTTATTTGTCTATGGTTTTTATGGTCTATGTTTTTAGGATGCTTCTGCTGTGTAATTATGAAGTGGAATTCCCATGATCAACTCTGGACAAGAACCTAGTTAGGGAAGTACCTCAATTTTCTGCATGTATTTATGGTCTTGTTTTTACTAATAAAATTCTGATCATTGAAAACATCTGTTTGTATTGGAATATTCCACTATATGTGTACATAAAATTCTGTTGTATGTTTTTTTCCACTGCAAAATTCTGTTTTTATTAAAAAACTCTGCATGTTCCTCTTAGTGAAAATTCGAATTCATTGATAAATATTGAAATAATTTCTCACTGTATGAAATTAAGTGTGGGGGGGGGGGGAATGTTTGCTGGTTTTTGTGTGTTTTTGTTGAATGTGCTTTTCTAAGGGGTGTTAGGAATGATTTCTTTATGTGTTATTGAAAATCTAATATAATCATATTTTCTGAATTTCCTTACACCCAATTCTCTCTACACCCACAAGTTATATGCTAACTTTTTAGCTATATTGGAAATTATCCATTGGATTGAATGTTAATTCATGTACTTTGTAATGAAACTGCTGTTAAGTTATTCATTGTGGTAGACAAAAATTTTGAACTTTAATGTGACCCTTATACATGTCATCAATATACCTAATTGAAAATATGTTTTGAACCTTAATTGTTTAATTGTTCTTCTCCACTTTAGAAGTAATCTTTGGGGAAAAAGTTGGAATTTATGTTTGGGGGAAGGGGTTATTTCTTGATTTTTCATAATTGTGCTTTAATTTGAGCTCATCAATTCCCATTGCAACTTCAAACTTTTTGTCAAAAAATGGTTAAATATTTTCAAAATTCATGCATAATTTAGGTTTAACATTGTACTCAATTGAGTCTTTCCTTAAGAAAAGTACCTTGCTGGTAGTTAAGATTTGTTTAGGTATGAAATTAATGTGGTTTGATGATTTCTGAGTGGTTTTTCTTAGTGATTTAATGGAGATATGGTTTTGTGTCTATTATGAGAGTTATTTTGGTTACTTATAAATGGAATTATGATCATAACCCCTAGAACTATATGTTTTAATTTATATTATGGGACACATTTTTATTATTATTTATAAAATGTGATTATCATAATGATACAATGTAAATGATTTTTCATATAAAACATTTGAAACTGGGGTAGTTTGGGCATCTGGGATCCCACAGTGAGTCTTTGAGATTTTATTTGCGGGGTGTGTTTCTGTCTACTATAAGTCCTCTATACACATTGAATAAGTTCATTGCATTGTTCTTATCACAAGGATACAAGGCTTGGTAAAAATTAAATAAAGTGTCTAGGGACAAAAAAAGTTCATTAAGGTGAGGGGAATGATAAATGCCAAATAAATAAGGGATCAACTGGTTTATATGGGTTCCATTTAGGTGGTATCATTGAGGTGATCACAAAAAAATTATTTATGTCTGGAACCTAGGTTAAATATTCAAAGTATAATATTCCTAATATTATGTTCTTAATTCCACCTAAATTTTACATTTTGAAACTCTTGGACTTTGGACTTATGTCCGGTTTAAAGTTAGTCACTATGCAGTTTCACATATGTGGTATGATATCTTCATTGCTCAATGATTTATAGTTTTTGAGGATACCAGTGAGTATTTGTTCTAGGTAAGATTCATATGAGTAATTCATTTTCTAAAAGCCTGCTGTTATTTTTTCCTCTATTTCTGAGTTCTGAACATGTTACATTATGAGAAAATTAATACAAACTTTACTATTTTTCAATGATAATATAACATGAGATTGTTTGAGGACAAACAATTATTAAGTGTCGGGGAATTTGATGTGTCCTTAAAAACACATGTTTTTCTATATCTTTTTAATTAATTGTTATTAATTTTAATTAATAATTTGTGAACTTTTTACTATATTTTAACACTTCTGTATTTTTATTAATAAATTTATCAATTTATCTATTTTTATAAATAATTGTGTCTTGTAAGATTTAAAATAGTTATTTTATTTCTTACTTTAGTTTTATAGTATATAATTTTATTATCTAGTGTAGTGTTTGAGCCTTAATTTAATTAATAATTTGACTATTCTGGTAATTAAATAAATAATATTTATTCAAATTGAATTAATTAGTTGTTAATTAAACATTTATTGTATTACTTATTAATTAATTTAATGTACATAATACAATTTTTATCTATTTTTCAACAATTTAACATTTTATAAATTAAATTTTATTAACTTACTACTCTTGATAAATTAATTTCATTAATTAACGTAAGTTTATAATAACAAAATAATTAACCTATTTCATTAATAATTTAGTTTTTTTAGCATCTATTTTTTATAATTTAACATTGTTTTATAATTTTTTAAAATGTATATTAACTATTAATAATTTATTAGCTTCTTAATATTTAGTTTTATTTTAGTAATAATGTGTTTTTTATAAATTTATGTCAATAATAATTTAACATAAGTGTGAATAGTTTTTAAACTTTTTGTTGAATTTAAACTTTCAATTGTTTTAATTATGTTTTAGTTTTTATCTGTTATTTTGTTCATTTTTTATTTAAGTTTTAATTTTTTTTATTCCCCTTGTTTATTTTATAGGTTCACGGGTCATCCTGGTTACAGCGCCACCACACACTATTTCCATTTCATGGTAGCACCGTAACCTCCTGACATAGACACATCGTTTCCATTTCATGGTGGCATTGTAACCTCCTAACACGGAAACACCATTTCCATTTCACTGGGGCACCGTATCCCCCTGACACAGACACACTGTATCCCTTTCAAGAGTTGGTACTGTGACCTTTTCCACCATTTCAATCTCACATGGTCACTTTTGTGATACCCTTTTCATTATGTCACCATAATCCTTTTATGGTGTCATAACCACTGTAAACTCTCTTGGCACCATAACTCTCCATTTCCACCACTTTTCTCCTAACACTGTTTGATTTTTCATAATCACTTAATGGTGTGACCTTTTTCCCACCACAATTCTATAGCCACCATTTCTTTCACCGCACCAAACAGACACTGATCTCGAATCGATCCATGTTGTCACTTTCCACTAAGATGGCCGACGATGGACCGAGGTTGCAGAGGAGTTCGACCAAGAGTTCTAGAAATATTGAACTAAACCCAAACCAGCTCATGCTTTAGTTCAATATTGAAGGTCGGTCTGAGGGCTTTTCTTAGCTGTTGTTGGAAGTGCACATTTCCACAGGAGGAGGAGTCTGCGCTGCACCACCCGCTGGACTCGATCCTACCATCTCTAGAGTATAGGAAACTTAAGGTGAAAGGTGAGAAGCATGAGATCTACTACCAAGCCGTTGATTCCATGGAACTAAAATGCTGGAGAGGATCTAAGAATAATCATGTCAACACATCTACTGGAGTCCATCGCCATAAGGAGAAAAGGAGGCTGATCCTAGGGGTTGAGTTGTGTCGTTGCAAAAATGAGAAACAGCCACCCGAGACCTGTTCACCACTGGAGGGGTTGCTGTGTGAGGATGATAAGGGACTAGAGACTGATCTGGGAGGAATATTTGTGTCATAATCCATTGAATAATCATCACACTGAAGCTTATAATTGGAGCCAAGATACTGCGCCTCCTACAGATGAGTTGTGCCGCTATTGGAGGATGAGGTGACGTCAGTGTTGGAGGATGACTGAGCAGGGAGATGCAGAACTGGATAAGGTTCATTCATGAGATGTGAAAACTTCCAGATAAACTCAACTAACTCACTTGGAGTTATTTACATGTGAAAAACTAACACGGCGTTCCAGTCATGAAAAAACGCACGTGTACAGTGCCTAAGTGAGGGACTTTTTGGAGTTAGTGGAAGCAAGTGGTCACATGCATCACATGAAGGAGGATATTAAAAGGGAGATGGAAAAGAATTTGAGATATAGAGGATGATTCATTCGAAAAACACAACAGAAGAGAGGAGGGGGAATTCATTTGATCATTCACTCCGAGCAGAGCAGAGAACCTGGAGCACTTCTCAGAGAGCCATTGTTCGGAGTTCTGAGGGCCATGAGAAGCGTGAATTGATGCTAGCAGAGGGAGTTTTCTTCCTCTGTAACCTTTCAATTCTCTTCATTTGTATTTTAATATTTTTATTATATGAAATATAGATGAGGATAGGCTAAATACTTCTAGTTCAGGGTTTATATTGAATCTACTGTTTAATATTTATTTTTCAGTCTCTTTTTCATTTTAAATGTGATCAGTAGTGATTGGTGATATCAGTTCTAATTACATTAAATTGAATCATATCACCAATTCTTAATCTTTTAATTCCATATTCAATTGGTGTGTTTGATTTTGGAATAATTTCATTAATCATTTAAATTGAAATTAAAACAAAAGAACATACAGTGAGTGTGTCTTGTCATCTTTTTCAAACCAGAATGTTCATGTTGATTAATCTAGAAGTGGATAACTAAAAAATTGGTCACCTTGAGAGATTTATCTCACTAAGATGGAAATAAATCACTTCTTTCAGTTATTTTAGTTGTAAATAATATCATGAGAAAGAATGTTTTCAAATCCAGTAGAGTTGATATTTTCCCTGGATATATTTCTCTAGATTGTTCACTCGTTATCATTTTATTTCATTGTTACTATATTTAGTATGTTAATTTATTTGATATAGTTTAGAACAAAAACTGAAAATATGTATTGTTTCATTTTTTCCTTATAATAAATAAGAAAATAAAGAAATAGAAAAATAGAAACTAAATCACATTGCTGACAACAATGGGGTATTTTAGTTAGTTTTTATAAGACTTGTGGTCAAAATAGCCTTACCTATGGGTTAGAACCTACTGATCAAATATATAGAAGTTAGTAGGAATATAAATTTTAAACTTTTACCAACATCAATGATGGTTTAGGTCAATATGGTGGTTAATATACACATGGTTTATGATTCATCAAATTTTATAATATTTTTTGAAATAAATAATGGATACTGATGATTTATCTATTATAATTTTATTTCAACCAATTTATTTGTTAAAATATATTGGAAAGAGTTTCCACCACCCAAAAGTGAGATATTTTCAAGAATAAGGACATCATTTCTGAATAATGCACCAAAAACATATATATTAGATCCGTAAATTTTATAATGTTTTCTAAAGCTAGTTTATAGGTAATAATTTTAATTAGGTTGAGAAATTATATTTTGGGGTTTACCTTGGGGAGTGTTATGGTGGAAATTTGATAAAATTGAAGAAATAGGGTAGTGTAATGTTGGAGTATGGTTTTCCATAATCATGCACCACATCCAAGAAAACTATGAAACCCTAGACCGATGGAAATTGATTTTTTGGAGAACTGTTTTTAATCTATTTTCCATCTAGGAGTAACTGGGCACCCCTATAATGGTGGCACAAAATTTAGGCACATGGTAAGGGTAAACTGTTCACTTTTCATAATAGCGTGTGGGGGGGAATTAAATTAACCATAATAATAGTTCTAAAAAGTCCTGAACCCCAATTTTAATCCAAAATGGTCCCCTAATGTATTTTTCTCAATTTCATAGACTCCTAGACAAATTAAAATCCCTACAACCTCTATTCTTGGTGTTTCAATTCCCGAATAGAAGATCTGGACCCCTCTTAGTATGAGGATCTCATCCTGGTTACATCCATGTTCCACCTATTTTCTTCACTCCATCTATAGAGGAATTTATTCCCTATATTGTGTATATATACCTAGTTTTTGTGATATATTTTTAATATATTAGATTTATATCTAGATTCAATATATCTTTAATTATTATACCATAATATAGGTTTTAGATTTGGATATCCTTCTATGTCGTTACTCTGGTGAATTTTGGGGATTATTATTTAGTAATTTTTCATTGAATAATTTAGGTAAGAAGTCTATTATTCAAATCAAACAGTCTTTATATCCATTATGTTAATGTTATAGTAAAATTCCTAAAGTTGATTTAGCAATTAGATTACCTAATTTATTTAATTATTATGGTAAATTAATTAATTGAGGAATTGGGGATTTGATTGAATAATTGAATTATAGAATTCATGATAATTAATTATGGTCTAATTATTTTAAGTTGAAAATATTGGAGGATTAATTAATTTTTGAAATAATTAATAGTGTTTATATGGTAAATTAATTTTGGAATTAATTAATGGAATAGATATGATTGTTTAACTAGAGAATTAATAAATGGGATCTATATGATTAATTAATTATTGAATTAATTAAATGAAATTGGGGTAACTAATTAATTTTTGAATTAATTAATGTTGTTGTATTAAATAATTTATGATTTAATTAATGGAATATTTCTATAGTTATTTTTGATAATAGGATTAATGGGGATTAATCTTGTTTTACGGTTGAGCTACAACCCATATATCTTCTTGTATAATGTATAGAAAACACATAAGATTAATATTATACATTTTGTAAATTTATAAAATATATTTAATTAATATAATCCAATAATAGTGATTTGATTATTTATTGGTATAAAATAAAGTTGTCTACATATGTTGTTCATTGAATCTACTATATCGTTTAGATTTTAATTTCCGATTTTAAATAGTTATAATAATAAAATGAGGTTTCATAGAAACTAAATGTTGTGTGTAAAATAATCTATGATAGTGAGATTTGTAACACAATTCATCAAAAAAATAAAAATATTTAAAATATATATATATAATAAAAATATTGATGTTTTAAATTTACCCTCATACATGGGTAAGATCCTCCCATAAACTATCATTTATTCAAGGCTCTACTAATCAGAGATTCATTTATACCTTTACAAAAATGTAAGACAAAAGAAAAGAAAAGAAGAAATTTTCAGATACCACTTTGTAACGTCCCGACCTGGGTTCCACACAACGTTTCCCAATAATGGTACAATATGTGACCACAGACATCGATCCCTATAGAACATAGGCTACCGACTAGTAGTGATGGTCTAATATCAATAATAGGGGGACTATAATCTCTCAATCAAAGTACCACAACAATATAAAAAATAATAACCAAATGTAATAACAAATAACCAAACCAAACTAGTATCACATGATGAACAACACCTGAAATAGAATATCCATCACTAAATATTAGATTTGGATGACAAATATGTTTCATGTGTCAATATGAAAACCCCAAAATTAATAAATGAGATTGAATACTCCTAAGAGGGTCCCAACACAATGTCTTGTTCCCCCGTCCTTGCTCCACCACATATTATCCATCTAAAATAGGCCGCTTTACATTATCATGTTTGGAATAGAGGAAGTCTGTTTCCGTACTTATCACGTATCCTGAGTATGGTGTGATTATAACTCTGTAGGCCACTACCAACGGTGTCTCAATCAATATCAAGTCATAATTTTTTATGTTGTCATATACAGAGTAAATACAAGCAATGAAGTAAACAATTTACATGTATTACATTACTATTTATTTAACCATATAACTCCAATTGGTTCCCTAAGAAACCTAAATAACAATGCCTACCTCATCTCATATCATTGGTTGAATAATAACACATAATAAATTTATAATTCCTTATAAAAATGGTGTCTTTTTATCCACTTCACTTTAATTCATATTTATCCCAATTGAACCATATACGAGTGGCAACATTTTGGACCTATATCACAATGATAAGGACCCCATGCATATTTTAATCAGTAATATGTGACCCACAACCAATTTATCAAACAAATGCTCCAGTGGGATTTTGAGGTAGAAATCCATGTCTGACACTTATTTGCTACAATGGGATTTTGATACAGCAGAACCTATCCCACACATGAATATCAATCAATTTATCACAATGAGATTTTTACACATCAAACAATGCACCACAAAAAAAATATCATAGAATCAAAAATATTTATCACTATGGGATTTTGATGGAGTTGAAAATGTACAAAAAATTAATATCACAAAATCACATGTATCAAAATATCACATGTATATAGGTTAATAAAAATTAATCCAAATTTACAATTACAAATCACACCTTCTTTTAAGTAATTAAGAAATTAATTATTTCCATTCAACCAGCTGAACAATAAAAATAATCAAAATTAATCAATTCCCCAACTAATTAACCTAAATCAATCAATTTAATAATCATGACAATATATTAATTAATTTTTCAGATATTTAATTCCATATGACAATCACAATAATCCATTTATTAAATTTTCAGTTAATTAATCCACTTCACAATCATAAAAACCATCAATTAATTTACAAAATAATTAATCAAATTCCACATTCCCAATTTCCAATCAATTAATTCGAAAATTAATTAATTCAATTTCTATAATAAAAACATAAATCATTAACACATGGAAATTAAAAAAATCAGTTCAATTATCAATGAAATTTCACTATCATCGAAATTTCCATCTCATAATTATATACAATTAAATAAATAAAAACTATGGTGGTTGAATTTAGACCACCTACCTCAAATACTAGTTGAGTGATTTCAAAATGAAAATTCCTGAAATTGAAATAGAAAGGTAAATCCTATGAAGAAGAATAACATATTGTATAAAATTTTAGAAACAAGATAAAATAGATCCGGATCCATCAAACCTATATCTATATATAATTCCAAAATGGGGAAATTTCACTAAAAAATATTGTAGAATAATGAGAAAGATAGCGTAAACCACATGGGTTGAGATACTCTTACCATGGGGTATATCTTTAATATGTACTTCGAATCAACAAGAAGAGTGGTCGTAAAGGCCTATAATTTATCTGGAAACCTAAAAAAGTATTTAAACGGATTATGGATGACCTAGGGTCAATTTTTCATTAATATGGGGGTTCATGAAATTTGAAATCTAATTTTCAAGCAAATTAAAATATAACACAATGTTCCCTAGGTAGGGTCCAAATGATGGAAAAACTATCACCACTTCTAGGTGGTTCAATGTTACTCTTTAAAGGGGGAATGGTTTGACAGACCATTCCCCATTTGAGAAAATACCTTCTGATTTGATTTAGATGTTTTACTAGGATTACGGTACGGTTTTGAAAAACCATGCAGTAACTGTACACATACCCTCTTCCTTACCAACTCGTCCAATTTCACCTAAAATCTCCCTAACGGAATAATAAGAAAATTAATCATATAATGAAAAAATAATACCTATAACTAATCCCAATAAATATCTAGAAATTTTTGGTACATTAAAGAGGAACCCATAAATTTCTCCTAATCTATCATTATCAAACTCATGTATGCATTGTTTTGTCTATTTGTGTAAGATATTTCATTCCTCTTACAATTTATTATTCATTATAAATACTTAGATACATCCAGGTTATTTCTATGATTTGAATTTTTATTCCACTATTTTTTGTATTTTAATATTTGGTTTAAAACCCATCATTATTATCATTGATGTTTATATAAATTTTTTGAATGGCCATTCTTGAAATAAATAACTAAAAAATATGTTTCTACTAGGTTCCATGGAATAAATCTAATAAAATTTTTTTTAGTTCCTAAAATAATACTACAATGTGAAATGTGTTATATAAAAAAGTGACTCTAATATTTAGTTAGTCAAACCATGATATATTCCCTTTGAAATGTCAATTATATGTGGATATATAATATTATAAAAAAATTGAGTATCATAGAATGATACATCTATATTGTGTTTAGTCAATAACTATGTCATGAATACCTTAAAAACGAGAATATAACAAGGCATGGGAACTTTAGACAATAAATTTTGAATAAAGTAATAATAACATGAAATGAATTCTATGAGATGACCAAAATCCAACCCAAAAATACGTTGAAATGTATTCACATCATAACATAATATATAGATTGAATAGTTTCACTACAAAATAACAAGGAATAAATGGTTTAAAAATAGTTGTGGTCTATGGTATATCATATGATAAAAATGGATTAGGTTCATGGAAAATAAGTGTGGTGTTTTTAGTTATAAGATTTATACACATGTAACTACATTGTATAGTTTAATATTTTTGTGGGAATTCTAAAGAAGGTTATATATTATTAAAATTATTAAAACCATAACCATTGTATTCCAAAAGTCTAGATTTAAACAGAAATGAATATTGCTTTGGAAAATGTCATCACGATTTAAAGTGTATTTATAGGGAGAATTATTTATCATATATATAATTAAAAATATGGGAAAATATAAATGTTTTTGTTTTGATTTTGGAAATATTCATAATTAATAATAATTTTTTTATTTAATATTTATATTTTGAACTATAGCTAAGCCATTCTAGAAGGGATTTAAATTGATTTGATCTAATGGTTTGATTAAAATCCAATATTATACATTTAATTCATGTCAATAGTGTAGATAAAATATGAAATTTTTGTTATTAGATAACCAATATGCCCATAAATTATACCATATAATGAAAAATTTTAGAGTTCATATTAGTATTATTTGAACTAAAATAAGAAATATTCATATTGTATAAATTTGAATTGATCATTTTTTCCTAAAAAATTATAATGTGTGTTCTATTTATGAATTGCTAATAAATTTTTATCATATCTATAAACTTATAAATATATAAATTATTATTTTTAATTATTACATTATTATTCATTAATAAAAATGTTATATTAGAAATTTGGATTCAAAATTTAATTAAAATTTCTTAGACTATTTCATTAAATTACCATAAATGTATTTAAGACGTTACAAGAATTGTATGATAAATGTTTTTGTTTTCTTTTACTATGAAATTTACTTGAATTAGTTACGAGGATGAATAAAATTGTTATAATAAATTTTATACATATTAGGTGTTATAATTTTGATGGAATTGAAGTCTTTCTGGTGTAATGAACTATAGGAACACTAGAACAAAAAATATCACAGACATCAGGGTCTTAACATGAGTTATAAATATAACCAATATAAACACTGCTATTACATATGGTTTTAATGATATTTAATATATTAAATAATGAGTAAATCCATGTTAACCATAGTTAATATATAACCAGTGTAAAATCCCACCATGAATGGGGTTTTATATTGATTATATAAATCACTTATTTTAAAACACATGTCTCAGTGAGTTCTAATGATAGTAATTTATATAATTAATGTTAAAACCCAGATCACAATGGGTTTTAAATTTTTTATATATAATTCTCCCTTAAAATTAAAACATCTCATCATGCCCTACTGATGTCTAGTTTTTTTCATTACAATCCATTTTAAATTTTAACATCCTACCTAAAATTTATTACATCACATCCACACTTTTTCTAGTTTAATCTATAATTTTTTCTTATAATAGTACCATTATATCTAACACATTACTCCCTCAATCTGAAGATTAATTGTTCCATCTATTCTTTATTTCATGATTTTTTCATGGTATTTAAAATTATTATATCAATATTTAGTTTTTTTATTATTTGATTTCATTATAGTTATATTTTTTGATAATATGTTTTTTTATAATGAATATGAATTCTTCTAATTAATTGGAAAAGATGAAATGTCCCCATAACATTTACAATATGGGTTTTAAAATCCTATAAAGTTATAGTTTATAATTCAAAATGAGTTATTACACCATAATTAAATTAATAACAATAAATTATATTTATATTTGATGGAAACTGTAATAAAAAATGGAAATAATCTAAAGCATTAAATTTCATTTTATTATTCCCATTTAGTATCAATAATTATACAATTCATATATTTTGAATATTTTTATAATGGAGCAGCGTGTATTGAGATATTTTTATAAATATAGACAAATTTGGCATCATTTATTTTGATAATAGAAATTGTGAGTCACTTAAAACATTAGTTAATGTTATAACAAGAATTATATGTGAATTTTCATGTAGGTTATTAAAATAAATAAAATTACATGTAACATCAGTTGTAAAATTAATGGATGTTATAAGTTACTTTTTTAATAATTTTTTTAATTATTTATAACAAAAGAAAATATATTTTATCAAAATAATGAATACAAATTTTTTTATACAACCAATGTTATGAAAAGTTATAGCATCAACTGTAATTTTTTAAACTGCAAAACTGGCATTAAAACATTAAAAAAATGATATTTAAATGCACTTTTATACTAGTCGTACTGGTACATTGCTTCAAATACCACACGAGACTTCAGACTTAAACATTTTTAATAAATACCAGCATTAGCTAAAATTGGATCCATGCTTACACTATTGGGGATAATTGGTTTTCTGTTATTCTAATCATTTATATGAATAATATTTACATACTTTATACATGAAAATCATTTTGAAATATGTTAATATAGTTCATATTTTATTTGGATTAGTAACATAGGCTATGAGTTATATAGAGATAAACATATCAATATAGGTAATATTCAAAATTAAATCATTAAAATCATTCATACTTGTTAAGGTAATAACATGAGTTCATATGGATAGATTAAATACCAATTAAAAATTTTAACTGTAAGATTACTTGAAACGTTAAATCTTTTTAATACCTTGATTATCCAATTGGGTAGATCATGCCTGATTTGGGTGCCCCTTGAATATAATATTTATGGAAAATAAGTAATTTGTCTATTCTAACCATTAGAATATTTATTTTTAACATAATATTTGGTATATACATGTTTAGGAAATGATAATACTTATGATTATAGATAAATAGAATTGACTGAATCCATATACTCAATTAAGATAATTATTAATCCACTCAATTATCTATCTGTCGTATTTGAAGTGATTGACTATAATATATATTGGTGACTTTTGTAACAATCATATATTGGATGATTCCTAATTAAATATGGATATTATCCCCCCAAACGTATAGGATTTAAAACTCAATAGATGATTCTTTTTATAGGATATTAATAAATATATTTTGTTATTAAAATAATATAAAACAAGATACTCCTCAAATAAAATATTATATTATAGATAAATTTAATAGTCATCATAACATTACTATTAAGCTAAATCATAAAAATATAGAATATTTATTTTAGAAACTTCATAGTCTAGTATAAAAACCTGAGAAACAATATTCAGAATGAATGAAAATTCTATGTATTAGCCGGAATGGCCCGTATGCCTTCATTTTTGTTGATTATTGTAAACCCCCCTTTCAAGGGATGAGGGGGAACCCTGACCAGGCCCATAGGTTTAGAGAAGACATGGACCATAGGCTTAGAAGATTACATGACCAGAAAGTCTTAGAGAATTCAACCAGACTATCTATAAGGAATTTCCCCTCCCCAGCATCTGAATCGTGATAGTATCTCTCCACCTCCATAAGGCCATCTTTCTAGGCTTCCTGTGCAAGCACATGCTCAACCAGATGGCATAGCCATACCCTCTCATTATGAGAAATCAATTTGTCTCTACTATGGTGAGTTCACCTGCTCTTAATCCTCTTCTTGGGCAGCTCTTTTATTGTAGAGTCTGTCTGGGGCAACAACATGTAACCCGAAGGCCTTGAGGTGTCCCACTGGCCTTAAAGGTGGACGGAAAGCCCTGCTGACCCGAAGGCCTGGCTGGCCTAAAAGACTTATGGACTCCAAGCCCAAACTGGTTGCCCAAGGTGAATATTCCAGCTTATACATTAGTTAACAGTACATACTACAGTAACTAATATAGTGCCTGCTATAGTACCCTCATAATCTACAACTCTTCTACAGTACCTACACATTGTACATTTCTGCTACAGTACCCACATAGTGTACAATTCTGCTACAGTAACAGCCACAGTACTGCTACAATGCCCCCCAAGAATAGGCCTCTACTTGGTTTTGAACCTAGGTATTGTGGATGAACTTAAGGATACCTCACCAACTGGGGTGAGGATCATGTTCATTCTATTTATTAGATAAAATCAATCCTGAAAAACTGTTAATTGATGTTTTTTGATAAGTAAATCTATTTGTTTATTATAATCATTGATCAATTGACTTATGGTTTTAAAATAATTTGGTAAATACAATATAATTGAAGAAACATTAGCCTTTACATATATGTTCATTAATATTTAATATGTTAATGGCCAAGAAATACATGATATTTTATTTAAGGATTTATCTGGTTATCGAATTCAATATTTTTTATAATGGGAAATTTTTTGACAATATGAAAGAGATTGATGAATAAATTTCCAATTTTAAAATAAATTATAAAAATAAGAATGACAAGGGATGTCTAGAATCTTGTGTTGTATTTACATTATAGATGGGAAATGGATAAACCTAGAAGAAAATTATTTAATGGTCTAATAGTGGAAAAAATATTCCATATGAGATTAAATTATCTAAAATACCTAAAATAGTTTTTGAAACATTGTAGATATTACTTTTTAGGTATTAATGTTATATAATTCAATTCAACAATTTTGAAGTGTATATGAAAACAAATGTCTATTTCAAATCATTTCTAAACATAAAAGAATTCAAGATCATGTAATGTAAGAAAAAATCAGATAATTTTTATTCAAATAATAAAGAAATGTTTTTCTAATTAAAATTATTTACTATAACAGATTATTTAATTCAATGATGAATCTAAATAAAATATGTGTATTTTCTTTTAATTTATCTTTTAAGATAATAGAATTTATTTATTAACAAACAATTGTTACAAAAAATATTATATGTTGGTTTAAATACATGGTTTATGATTCATCAAAATTTAAAATATTTTCTAAAATAAATAATGTATATAGATGATTTATCTAGTATAATTTTATTTTATCCAATTTAATTTTTAAAATAAATGGTAATGAGTTTCCACCACCCAAAATAGAGATATTTTCAATAATAAGGTCATCTTTTCTGAATAATTCTCATTAAACATATATGTAAGATCCGTAAATTTTATGAAGTTTTTAAAATATCTTTTATAGGTAATCATATGAATTATGTTGAGAAATTTTCTTTTGGGTTTTACCTTGGGGATTGTTAGGGTGGAAATTTGATAAAATTGATGAAATAGGGTAGCCTCAAGATAGTGTATTGTTTTCCATAACTGTGCACCTCATCCAAGAGAACTATTAAACCCTATAATGAGGGAAATTGAATGGTTGGAGAACTATTTTAAAAACTGTGTTCCATTTAGGAGTAACCGTGCACCCCTATAATGGTGGCACACTATTTATGAACATGGTAAGGGGAAACTATTCACTTTTCACAACAGAGTGTGGGAGGGAATTAAATAAATCATAATAATAGTTCTAAAAATCCATGAACCATAATTTTAATCCTAAACAGACCCCCGGGGTATTTTTCTAAATTTCATAACCTCCCAGAAAAATTCAAATCCCTCCAACCTCTTTTTTGGTGTTTGAATTCCCAAATTGAAGATCTGCACCCTTCTTAGTATGAGTATCTCTTCCTGGTTACAATCATTTTTCACCTATTTTCTTCACTCTATAAATAGGGGAATTTATTCCCTATTTTGGGTATATATATATCTAGTTTTTGGGATTTATATGTAATATTTTAGATTTTTATCAAGATTTACGATATCTTTAAGAATTTTAACATAATTTAGGCTGTATATTTGGATCACGATGAATGTCGTTACACCGGTGAATTTTAGGGATTTCTGTTGGGTAATTTTCCTTGAATAATAGAGGTAGTAGTCTATTATTCAAATCCAATAGTATTTATATCAATTATGTTTATGTGATGGATATAATTCCTAGATTATATTTACAAATTAAATTTTATAATTTAATTAATGGATGTGGTCAATTAATTTATTATGGAATCAATGATTTGATTGAATAATTGACATGTGAAATTTGGGATAATTAATTATGAGATAATTATTTTATGCTGACTATATTAAATGATTAAATAATTTTTTAAATAATTAATTGTCTTTATATGGTCAATTAATTTTTTAAATAATTAATGGAATACACATGATTGATTAACTACCAAATTAATAAATGGAATCTGCATGATTAATTAATTTATTAGTTAATTAAATGAAATTGGGGTGAATAATTAATTTTTGAATTAATTAATGTTGTTGTATTCACTAATATATGAATTATTTAATGGAATATTTATATGGTTATTTGTTATAAGATGATTAATGTAGATTAATCGTGTTTTTTATGATAATTTGAAAAGATGTGATATTGAGATGCTCATGAGGATGTGATATATTGGGATACATGTGTAAATTGTTTATTAAACATGTGTGGGATAGGTTATTCTTCATATTTTTCATTAGTGATAATATTTTTTATAAACGTGTGTAGGAAATTATATGCTTCTTCCAAATCCCAATGTGAAAAATTATTTTTTAAACATGTGCAGAATATAGTTTACTACATCAAAAGCCCCTAGTAAATAATTATTTGTTAAACATGTGTGGGACAAGTTATACTAATTCTAATTAACATAGTGATTAATTGTTTGATAAAAATTTCTACTACATGGTTTTCTACTTTTAAAGCCCTTGAGGTCCTAGGCATGGCAACATAGTCCAAAATTGATGGCATTGGACTATGGTTCCAATTAGTCTTATTATAAATTGAAATTAAATTGATAATGAAGGACCATTTGTTTAATGAATTTTGAATTTCCCATGTGAAATGGTTGTGACTCCGGTATAGGCCAATATAGGTATTGAGGCTCAGGTGTCCTTGGGAACCATGTTGTTTATGAGGTTTTGATAAATCATAATTGATAATGTGATAAAAATTTACGTAGACATTGTACATATTTATTTATACAACTATATATATCCTTATTGACTGGACACTATATAAGACTTTATTTGTGGTGTCCTAGTGAGTTTTACTCACACCCTACCTGGGATACCTGATAAATACCCAGAATGATCTTCTATTTTTTTGGACAGATTAAGGGTAATGACCCTATGTGAGAAGGCTGTTTGGGGATAGAGAAAAGATGAGGGAGCCGGACGTGATTTGGGACCCATTTGGGGGAGTCTTTACTTTTATTTTTTGGGATTCATTTTAGACACATAACACATATATTAGAAGGAAATTTTTTATATTTGTTTTGATTTTGTATATCTAGTTTTGTTCATCTTGTGATACAGGTATTATTCTATTTATTGTTATATGTAATTTAGTTATGGTTTCCTATTTTCTACTGGTGTATTGCTCTTTTAAAAGAGTTAAAAGTCTCCCCATGAGTGATATATCATACCGTTAATTATTATAGGTGGCCTCTTGCATATGGGGAGACTCACATAAGGTCATGTGGTGGTTAGGTTTGGGGCACCGAGGCATGACACGCGGTCCGAGATACTGCAATGTGATATCATAGGACTATTTTATTTTATTTATCATTTTTATTAGTATTTAGGAAAGGTAGAAAAAATAATAAGATGAGCCATGCCTCTTTCATGAGCTCATTCATGAAAGTGGCATACTCGTGTATGGGGGAGACCCCATGTTTGCATGGTGGGATTTTTGTAATTGATGTGTGTTGTTACAGTGGGTATTATTTCACCATCTATGATGATCATATTGTGTTTGGTGATTATGGTTTCAAAAATTTGTTTTGATATTCTAATTTATGATGCATATCCTAGTAATATTGGATATTTGAGTATACAAGCATCATTCTAGGAACTTATGTTTATTTTTTAACATGCATCATATTAAGAACTCACAGGAAAATAGGTTTCGGGTAAGTTGTTGAACTTGAACTGGTTGTCATTGTTTCTGAAATTTAATAGAAAATGTTCTTTACATGAAAATAATTGTAATATGATTCATGATGATAATAAATTGGTTAATAATTGAAAACATGATATGAGAATGATAATTTTCTTTGATAACAAAGACCTATGTGTAGGATGGTTAAGGGTAGTGAAAACACCACATTTTTACCAAGTTCTGAGGTTTGGGGAAAACAATGTTGTGACTTGATGTGATTTTCCTATTTTAAAAATGTGATAAAATTGATTTATGAGTCATATGAGCTGTGTTTAACAATATAAAGATATGATTACATAATGATATTTTTTGAGAGGATGACAAGAGGAAATGAATTGAGAACCTCCACCTATAGTAGAATATGTGGTTCTAATAGTGATGGTGGAGGAAGTAGGGGAGTAGTTCCTAGAGAAAATTTCTCATTTAATGAAATACATAGATTAATACCATGGTTGGGTTGTGAAAAAAACATGTATGATATGATGAGGGAGTTTTATAATTTTTATCAGCCTCCATATTTTACTGGTGATGGTGGTCCCCAGTGAGTTGAGTTCTAGATTTAGTCTTTCCATACTAAACATGACCACGTGGAGATTCTTACTGAGAATATAGACAAATAGGATTCCAATATGTTATATACTCTAGTGATGTAATGGTGAGATATCCATACTACGGATGGACTACTTTAAGCTATGGAATAGAAGGAATTTTAAGAGATGATCCGGGATAACTTATATCAAGAAACACATAGACGAGAGAGAGACGCATATTTCATAAGGTTGAATCAGGGGAGTATGTTTGTGACAGACTATGATGGATACCTTAGAGATTTTGATAGAATTTTTTATAAAATGGAAGGATATCAGGATACTGGGGTATACTGGTTTTAGGATGGTCTAAATAATAAAATACAATCATAGATAAATATCAGTAGACTAACAAATTTTCTATAGGCAGTGATTCAGGTTCTCATATTTGAGGAGAACAAGAAAGAGGCCTCCATTAAAAGACATGTGGTTTATTTTACACAGTAATGATGTACTACTTATGAAATATGGAAACATCGTTATGAGAATTTCACACAGAGAAGTAGAAAGAATAGTATCTAGGGGGTATTTACGGTTACACATGACCTTTCCCGTGTCGTTTTCCACCAGTGTTATAGGACGAGACAATTCAAAAAAATTCCTTCAATCACTAGTAGAGTGTCGACACTATGGTAATATAATACATTTACATAGGTTATATATGAACTCAAGGATTATGGTTAGTGATGCTGGAGCTGGATAGAACCATATTATTGGAGGGGGTACTCTACACCATATCTTTCTAGAAGCTAGAGTTATATAGGATGCGGCAGTAGAGTCGGTATGCGTGGTGATTTTGGGAAAGATATATCATATCAGAAGAGTGAAAAAACTCAGTGGAGTCAGACTACATCATAGGGTATTGTGGGAGTATAGTTCCATGTGGTGTATTCTATAATATTAGATAGTTATTCTGGACTATCGACAGTAAGAGGTACTATTCACATATCATCTGAAATAACTTGTGTCTTATTTGACATAAGTTCTATAACATCCTGATATTTTTTTATATTTTATTTTTGCATTAGTTTATCCTTTTTTATGTTTTTCATTTCATTTAACACTGAAGATATTTGATTTTTTATTAAAGCACTATGTTTGGATTGTGTTATTGGAAACAATAAGTTAATAATGCACTACATGCAATGTGAACTTTGTACTTATCTACATGGAACAAAATGTTTAGCAGACATTATATGCAACAATGATTTTCATGTAATTCTTACGTAACACGCAATATCAAAGTTTACTAAACATTGATATATTATTAAAATAACATTATTTTATATAATAATATAAAACATTGATGATAAATTATCGTTTTTGAATTGCATGAACTAATTTATGAAAATATATGGTTTATACCATAAAATATTAATTCATAGGATTTAAATTAATTATAAATGAATATGAAAATGGATTGAATATAAAAGCAAATATTAATATGGTGAAAAATATGTTTTCCGTAATATATTAAATTTTCATTTATATATTTCAATACACTACGTCAAACATTCCTTTCAAATAGAACATCAACTTGGCATATGTTACATGCAATACTATGTTTCTACAAAACATTATTTTATTGTTATAATAATTTAAAAGATATCATTATAACAATGCCATTAAAACACAGAAATATGAATAGTAATGACTAATTCTCAAATATTTTATATAATTTATTATATAAATATTTAATATGATAATGACATGTATGATTTTTTGTAGATTCGTTTTATGATTAAAAATAACGTTATCTCGAACGAATAACTTTTAATGTACTTCTATGAAACATTATAAAATTAAATTTATAAACATATTGAATTGAATTTGGAAAAAATGAAAAAAAAAATTTAATTTATAATATCCAAATTATTTAAGGTGATTTTTTCTGATTTATAAAAGAAACATATTTTTTGACGAATAGTGGAAAATACTACTTTTTAGTTAATGTCTACCTTTTGTTCAATTAATTATTAATATTAAATGATATTTTATGTTTTCTAAGGAACCATTAGAAAAATATTACATCATTTAATAAAATTTAATTCACTAGAATAAATTTCACATTGAAATTGAATATAAAATCATATCAAATTTTTGAACATTTTTTCTCTTTAAACACTTATAATTTCATCTTGTCTACGAGATTACCATTAATATTAATTTTTATGTTTCTGTGATTTGAATTTTTAAAAACATAAATAAACCATTTTATTCCATATAATATTTGGATTATAAAAATTCGAAGTAAAATTTTGATTTTTTTTCTATAAAATGGATTAAAATTAATCACATGGATTATGGACAAATTTAGCATTATTAGGGACTAAAAAATAAATATAAGGTCCCAAATAACCTATCTACATTCCCAATACCCATTTTATGTCCATATTTTGGTCATAAACCTTCTATTATTCAGTGTTTAATTTTTTATTAATATTTTAGGTAATAACATGTGTATTCATAACATGTTCCTAAAAATTCCATGTGAGTGATTTTATTTCCCTACAAGAAGCCACCAACTCCCCTACATCATCACACCTAAAAAACCATTTTAGTTCCACCACAACATGGACGATACACATTATATAAAACAAACCTTCCTCCTAGAAGGCATAGCTTGGTCATTAGAGAATCCAATGAAGCCTTTTGGCACAATCCAATAGGAGTTACTTGATTGAGAGTAAACATCATATCCCAAGGCCTTCATTTTTTATTCTTTCTCCATCCTGCAAAAAATATCATTATTATATTATTATATAATGTAATAATTATCCAAAATATACTATTATGTTTTAATGCAAATGTTTTGTCCTATAATTTCACATAGCTCAAAATGATGGGCAAATAACATATTTTTTCTATTTACGGGGAACTACTGCTTTAAGAAACGACGATTGTTAATTTATCCAATACAACCAATAATGGAATCTATTATTATAGAAAATATGTTAATTTATGATATATATTTTACATATAATTTATTTATTCTTATTTAATTTTTATTTTTAACATACCTTTATTCTTTCAATCTTATGTAAATGTGATAATTTTGTTTGGTGAAGTGTGGACTACCACCCCCTCAAATAAATATAATTCATTCATGAACTACATGGATTTTATTACTGATATGTTTAGTTAATATAAATGATATATATTATATAATAAATCTACTACAACGAGGATAGATATATATACACATATATGTCTTTCAATTTCATTCTCTCATCATGAAAATAAATGAAATAACGTTCATGCGTACATACGACCTAATGTCTCCATGAATGGTGTATTCTATTTCATAATTATATATTATATAGATTATTATAATACAAATATAATATATATAAATTTTATTTATATCATGGTTTCCATTATGGAATCATTATACAAGTATATGGACCAACACTATAAAAAATTAAGACACATATGAAAAACAAAGCGAATATTACCCGAAGTAAAACCATAATATAGGATGAATAAAAAGAAGGTTATATAAGGTCATAATCAACCAATATATGGAATTAGATATAATAATATGGTTCTGTAAAATAGGTATAATAAATTTATACTTATTATATAGTTGGCTTGAGTGAATAGGACGAGAGTCAGGACATAAGGTGAGAGGATTTCATTTCAAATTGTATTACTTTGAGATAGAAGCTATGTTCTTTACACTTTACTTTTGTGTTGTGTAAGTAATTACCATGATTTTATTCCATGTATATTATACACAAATTTTTGGGTATTAACATATCTTTTTTATGAACATTCATTCATGGGCTTTACGTTTCAAAAGTGACCAAATCGATAAAAATGTCATGTCTCAATTTTCCTTCTTTGAGACTCATGTTTTGTAATGCACCAAAACACTTTTTCGAGGTGTATATACATAATTTTTTAATTTTATATAATGAATATAATTATTTTCATGATATTTTATGCTTAATTTAATATCCACTTCTTACCTAGAGAATGTGATCCCATGTTATAATGTGAAAACTGTTTATTGAGACAGTCTCATCACCTTTCAAGATTGTTTATGTTTATGATTCCATTGATAAATTCTTATGATCCATACTCAATAAAATATTTATTTTTTATATATATTACTTATTCATTCTATATTAATGTAGTGGTACCATTTTTACTCATTTTTACATATGATAGTTAAGAATGTATTTTTAGGAAACCCGACATTACCCTCTATTCTGTCAGAAATCTAGATTCCTACTAAACAATTAAATAAATTAAAAGGTTTTAAAGATTATTATACTAATATAATATGGCCATTAAAATAAATTGTAACCCGTTTTTTTACCAATGTTTTCAAATGATTATTATTATCTCATTCCAAATGAGAAAATATTCTATCCTTTTTACCGTGCAAACGGAATGTTTATTTTACATCATATGACATGTATAGATTTATATGTCATTAACCATTTGATGATTTATTTTCTTGTTTAATGATTTTTTTATTATTAGTTTTTTTAAAACATAACTTCAAATAAATTTTTTTCAAATGCTTTTCAAATTATTTATTATTTTTTTAAGGAAAATGTTTTTCAAAATTTTTAATGTTTTAAATAGCATAAACTAATGAAGAAAGGATATTTACATCAAAAAATGTTTTCAAACATATCCTTTCATGTTATTTCCCATAAAATATAATATATGTTGATTTTTATCATACCCTTTAGTTAAATGATCTAAATGTTCCATTCATATCCATTCAATGAATGGATTATTCTTAACATCATGGTCTGTATGAAATTATTTTCTTTTCCATGAGTTATATTCTTTTGAAACCCTCTTAATTTAAAGGGTTATTTATTAATGAAATGATTATGAAAAATTTTTCTTTTCCAAAGTTTATAATGTGACGAATTTTTTTTGACACCCATTTCATTTCTTGGGTAATGATTTGATGTTCACAGAAACCATCTCATTTCATTGGTCATGATATGATGAATGTCTTCTGGCACATGCATGTATGATTAAATTATGTGATGGGTGGGACCTATATATCCCTTAAACTCATTGGGTAATGATATATTAATTATGAGATCAAAATGTACATGGGTTTTAGCCCATGCCCATATATAATAATTTACATGGGTTATGCTCAAGCATAAAAGAAAGAGGGTACGTAGGATGTTTCCCAAGCCTGAAAACAAGAAGGAACATGTGTTATAGCCCAAGTGTGAAAATAAGAAGGTACATGGTTTATATACAAAGCCTGAAAACAAGAGGTTACATGGGTTATAGCCTAACCATAAAAGAATTATGGTATACATGTTGTATAAAAATAGGAAAACAAGAATGTACTTGGGTTGTATACCGAGCCAAAATGTAATAGGGTCCATGGATTGTTAGCTTGAGCACATTGTAAGTACAAGGGTCATAGCCTAAGACTAACATTTTATAATGGTATTACTAGGTATCTTTGATATAAAATTTCATAATTTTATATTTATTCACAAATCTTATTTCTTATTCCCTCGATACAATTTCATGGATCATGATGTTTATTTTTTTTGATTAGTATCATATAAATTTCTAATATTTATCTCATAACTCATCTTTAAGACCTTTGATATATATGATATTATATTATATTTTCATCATCGTGTAATCATACCCCTATCTTCATGTTTATTCTTACATTCCTCCCTTGTTTACCCTTACTATAGGTCTTAGACGAACCCTTTTTATGTTACTCTTCCCAAGGTTGTGATGAAATGTATAGGTAGAAGTTCTACAGGTCCAGATCGTTATGGGATATGTAAATGATTTATTACCAAGACAGAATATTTGTTTTTGAATTATCCAAAGACACTAAACTATTATAGTCCACTTGCTTTTATTTTTAAAATGTACTAAATATTCATCTAAAATGATGTAATATCATTGTATGTCATGCCAGGTTCTCTATATGGTCCTCTCATTCATTTATATATTCAAAACCTATTAATGGATCGATCATAGTGTTCATGTTTTTAAGCCGAGTTATGATGATAGATACACCATTGGGAGTACGATGTAAATACATATTTTTGTGAAAGGGTTATTCTCTCAAGACGAGGGAGTACTGTTTTCTATGGAATCACTATATTCATTAAATGTCATGCTTCAACCTAATTATTCATATGGACTGGCTAGATACATGCCAAACCCTAATTGATTGTTACTATAAGAGGGAGACTTTTACATCACTTAATGGTGACCATTATGATCCCTGGGGAGAATGAGATATCCAGGTTGGTCAATAATTTCCAATTAATCAGCAATATGGAGAGATCAGAGCCTAGGTAGCTAGTATATTTTTCGATATTGGAGGTGGGAAGAAATATATATTTCCACCCATGGCGTACATGTTTTTTGATATCTTCCATGAATACCTAAAAATTCTTCCACCAAGAAGAGATATAGAATTAATGATTGAGTTTAGGATAGGGGTTATGCGGTTACAATTCTATCATATAGAATGGAACTGATATAGCTTCAAGAGAAAAATAATTGATATTCTAATTAGAGGATAAGGGATTTATCTACCCGAGAAAGATTCCATGGGGTTCACTAGTGTTGTTTTCAAAAAATGATGTTGGGGATCTATTATTATGTGTTTATTAACATAAATAGAACTAGATGAATATGAAGAACCAGTATTCACTTCCACACATTGATGTCCTTTTGACCAGTTAAGGGGACCTTGTCTTCTTTCTAAGATTTATTTTAGATCAGGGTATAATTAGTTTAGAGATTGAGATTCTGATATAATGATAAATTATTTTAGATGCAAATATGGGCTATTTGAGTTCACTGTAATGGCATTTGGGATTATGAATCCATCGATAGTGTCTATGATCATGATGAAAACAATCCTTCATCCTTAACTAGATCAATTTGGGGTAGTTTTTGTGCATGATATATGAGAGAACATCAAGACTAATGAAGGTCATTCCCAACACTTGACATCATGTTAAGTACACTGAGATAGCATTAACTATAAACTAAGCTATCTAAGTGTCACTTTGGGATTGACCATGTACACTTCTTGGATCACGTCATCCAGGAGGAAGGTGTTTCAGTGGACACTAAGAAAGTTGAGCCAGTTGTATTTTTGGAAAAGCCTTATAATTCTTCTTATAACTATAGAATTATAGTATTAGTAGGATATTATCTTATATTCTGCCGTGAATTTTCCGGATTGGAAGTACCGCTTATGAGATAGACCCAAAATCGGGTAATGATAGTGTTCTTGGAATAATGTGAGATTGTCCTATAGTAGTTGAATAAGGGTTTAATATTGACACCATTAATGATCCTACAAGTTCCAGGTGAAGATATTGTAGTGTATCATGATTTTTTTGGGATATGAAAAGTACCAGTTTGGATGTAGGGAGATCAATTTTTCGGGAATGGGTCTCAAAAACTACGGTCACATGAATGAAACATCACTACCCACAACCTATATTGGTCAATACCTATGTATTCATTGAATTGATGGTGTAATTATCTATTTGATGGAAAATTTAATGTGTATACACATCCTAAGAGCATAATGTATATATTTTCATAAAGATAGTTCAATAAATAGTACTAGAAATGAGTTGATTATATGCAGTCATTTCATTTTGAACTACAATATACTTTATCGAAAATAAATAGTGTGGCTAACACTTTGAACAGGAAGACTTAGGCTCAAGAGGTTCGAGAGTCTAGTGTTGAGTGCAATATGATGAATTTTCTAGTTTAGATGCATGTTGTATTTTAGGATAGGTAGGAAAAGATGAATCATGTATTAGTTTCAGTGAATTCTACACTTTTGAGTTAGATTAGAGACAAGAAGTATAAGGATCTGGAGTGTGTGAACATGATGGAAAGCCTTAATGCTGGGGAGTCAACTTCAGGGTGCTGTGTAAATGTGGATGAGATCATCTATTTCAGGAATCAGGTTTTTTTTCTAATGAACATTCATGTGGAGTTAATGTGTGAAATTTAAAACTTGAAGTTGGTGGTACATCTAGGTGTGACCAAAATGTATTGTTACCTTTGACCATATTTTCATGGATGAGCATGAAAAAATCAATAGTTTGGTTTGTGACTTGATGCTTTACCTGTCAGCGGGTGCAGGCCATGCATCGATGATCTGGATGTTTTCTACAGTCATTTCAAATTCCTGAATGGAAGTGGGCCGATGTGGAAATGGACTATATGGTGGGTCTCCAAAGGAATCCTTGGAAGAATGATATTATATGGGTTTTGGGGGAAAACCTAATTAATGTAGCACATTTAATTCCTATACAATATAATTTTTCATTAGAGAAGATCGAATATTTTTATGTGAATTAGATATTCCATTTTTAGGGGGTTCCACAAATAGTTTTTTCAAAACATAGATCATGCTTTTATTCGTGTTTCTATCAGGTTTTAAAGAATGCACTTGGTTTCTAGGTTTTATTAAGTATGTCTTTCGTCCCATAGATATATGACAAGTCATAGCGTATAATACATGTAATTCCAGATATGTTGCAAGAATGTGTCCTAGACATTAGATGAACTTGGGAGAAGCACCTATTTATGGTGGTGTTTTCTTATAAATTTTTTTAATGAAAATATAAAAATGGTACCACATGTGGATATTTATGGGAGGCTATGTTGATATCATCTATACTAGATGGAGGCTATTGAGTTATACAATTTGGGATTGAATGTCGAGCAGGAGATGTCAGTACATGTTCAGCTAATTTTGAAAAGTTTGGGCACGGCTCAGAGTAAACATAAGTTTTATGCTAATATACATTGATGACCCCTAGAGATTACAGAGTATGATAATGTATTCATTTGGGTGTCTCCATGTTTGTTTAAACACATTATATTGAGTCATGGAATGTTGGAGCTCAGGTTTGGTGGACCATTTGAGGTTTTGGAGAGAATTGGGCCACCGGTTTACCAATTGGGTCTCCCATAGAAATATTGTGTTTTGCCTGAAATTTTTCATGTTTTGCGACCATGAAGGTATAGCCCCAACCCTTATAAGTTGATCTTAGTGGATGATGTTGATCTTAAGGTAGATTCCTCCATTGAAGAGAATCTGATACGAATATTGGATCGTAGTGAGAAAGTGTTGCAGGAAAGACTATACTTGTAATTAATTTATTGTGTGAACATGGGAATATGTGGCGGGGGGAGACATGGGAAAGGGAAGAAGATATATTGGATATGCGGGCTGATCTATTTAGCTCGGAGTATTAGTAATGACAGGGAATGCAGCTTGATGATGAGCTGTTATAAGGTGTGTTGATTTTAAGGTCTCAAACCTTTCATGAGTTGTCTCATGATCATTTATATGTACTCTTTTTCCTTATGATGAGTATTTTTTTAAGTTATTTTACCTTGGGCGTGTTTTTGGGATTAAATTTCATAAAAATCGAATAAATATAGATGTTCAAGATTGGCGCATGGTTTTCCCTAACCTTGCTCCCCAACCCATCAAACTGTGCAACCGAGTATAGAGGGGAATTTCATGGTTGGCGAATCGTTTGTCAAACTATGTGAGCTCATATGAGTAATCATGAACTCCTATAAAGGAGGATCATGGTTTACATGTGCAGTCAAGTTTAACCTAGTTCCCCTTCCCAGAAAACCGTTCATATGAATTAAATTAGCCTAAAAATTATTTTAAAAAAATAACGAACACCTATTTTAACACCAAATCTACCGTTATTTTTTCCCTGACGTTATCTCATTATTTCAGAGCTTCCTAAATGAATTCCAAGCCCTACCAGACTCCATTATTGATGATTTGAAGCTCGGATCAAAGATTATCCCCCCACTTGGTAGGTGGATCTCATCCTGGTTGCATTCATGTTCCTCATCATTTATTCTTTCATTATATAAGGGATGTAATTCTATGTTTTTATTTGACCTATTCCTACATTTTTTATATATTTCGTTATAGATATACATCTTGATTTTATAGATCTTCAACAGTTCAATATTGATATAGATTATAGATCTGAATCTCGTTTTATGTTGTTACTTAACTGAATTTTGGGGATTTTCATTGGGTGATTGTTCATCGACAAATCATAGTATTTGGTATATAATCTAAAACCCATAGTATTTATGTAAATTACATTAATGTGATTTTAGAACATCTATAGTTTTTTTACCAATTCGAATCAGTTTTTGAATTAATTAATGTGGACAATTAATTAATTGAGGAATAAGGAATTGTATTGAATAATTGATTTAGAGAATTGGGGATAATTAGTTGCAGATTAATTATTGGATGTTCATATTTTGAAATGAATAATTATTTAATGAATTAATAAATTGATTTATATTTTTGATTAATTTTTTATTTTATTAACATAAGGGACATAATTAATTATTCAGAAAATTAATTAATGGGAAATATGTGAATAATTTATTATTGAGTAAATTTAATGAAATTAATGTGACAAATTAATTTTTTACACAATTATTTGAAATGGATTAATTATGTTATTATTGAATTAATTGAATATTGTGATTTGTATTTTGGATAAGAGGATTAATGTTTATTAATATTTGTTATTTTTCTAATTTTAAAATATGTTACATGGAGATGCATGTGAAGATGTGATATAATGTGATAAATGTATAATTGTTTTTCTAAACATGTGTGGGACATGTTCTTATGTAACAAAATCCCATCGTGATGAATTGTATGATAAACATGTGCATGACATGGTCTACTACTTCCAAATCCCATAATGAAAAATTGTTTGTTAAACATGTTTGGGACAAGGTCGGGTGCTTCTGAAGCTCATAGGGATAAATTGTTTTTTAAACAGGTGTCTGATATTTTATACTAATTCACAATCCCATGGTGATAAATTTTTTAATAAAAATGTTTGGACATGGTATAGTTAATGAAAATACCACAGGGTCCTAGGCATGACACCCTAGACCCATATTTTCGGCATGGTATGATGGTTCCAACAAGCCATATTATAAATTGAAATGAAATGGATAATGAAATACCATAGGTTTAATGATGTGTGAATTAACAATATGACATTGTTCAGAATTTGGAATGTGCTAAAGGAGGTATTGAGGTCTGGGTATCCTTATGATCTCGGGGGGTTATGTGGTAAAATAAAGAATAATTAATAATGTGATAACTCTTTACTTATATACTATACATATTTATTTATAAAACAACATAAAATTTTATTGATTGGATATTGTTTTTGACACTATTATTGTTGGCCTAATGAATATTACTCACACCCTACTTGATATTCATGATTAATACCCGAATAGAACATTTGTTTTTGGACATGTTAAGTGAAACGTCCATGTGTCATCTAGATGATTGGGGAATAAGCTTGGATAAGGGAACCATACATGATTGGGGAAACATTTTCGGTAGTCTTCAGTGTCCTGATTTTGAGTTTCATTTTAGACATCTGACACGTACATTGGAATTGCATATTTTATGCTTTAGTTCTGAATATATATTTCCAATTTTGGTCATCTTTTGATATTTGAATTTTATCTGTTTTTGGTTATTATTAATTTAGTTATTGTTTCTTATTTTCCAATGGTTTATTACAATGATAAAAGATGGCGTAGTCTCCCAATGATTGATATATGAGACTCTAACTGCTAGTTGGAAGCCTCTAGCATATGGGGAAGCACATTGGAGGTAATGTGGGGGTTCATCTCAGGGCACATGGGCATGGAACATCGGACATGAAGTTAAAATATAATACTATAAAGAAATGGTTTTTAATAAATTAGTCATACAATATTATCTCTAAAGGAAATACTTTTTATTTATTGAAACAAAAGTTTTTTGTATGATATCTTGATATTTTGAAGAGATTATTGTTTCTAAAAGACCAATAGAGTATATTTAGTATAATAACCCCGAACCCAGTATCCCGAAGGTGGTGCCTCAAATTATTACATTGGAACATATACTAGTGTCGAATCCCAAATGGATGATCAGTTTAGTAGTTCTGGAAATTACATTACTTACAAGAAACATACCATACAATTCAAAAAGTAAAATAAATGATAGGAAATCCATTGAGAACAACATTATTCTCCTAGATTAACCCCACATACCAATCAAAATACACATCTAGGAATCCTAGGTGATAATACATGATAAATGGGTGACCCTAGATTCATAGTAAGGGTAAATAATATAGAATTTGACATCATAATTAATAATAATTTATAATGTCAAGGTATATAAATGAAAAATAATCCATTCAAACATAAAAGTGATCATAATTTAGAAAGAATAAATAAAATAATTCCACATAAAAGTTCACATGGATAATCTTCTAGAAAAAATATATATATAATATCAATAAATAATCTCATAATTATGGAATTCATAATCGAGGAAATCATAAATATATAATTAAGGTTTCGGCCAAGACACATAGCATTAGTGGGTAAAAACGCAAACTAGTTTGTCTCATGAGACCTATCTATACGTCGAGGGCCAATTGTAGGCCCCTACTAAAACTTACTATGTCTAATAATCCAATACACCACATAACAAATTTTTTTATTATTTTGATCAAGCCCCATTTTATGCGATGAAGAGGGAAACCGTGAAAAACATTATAGACATAAGACATCTCACACATGGAGGAAGAAAAGGTAAAAACAGATAGACAATATGAAGCTGCCCCTCCCCTTAATTTGATCATGAAAAAGCTCTACACAATTGCAAGGAAATTTGATGAGAAAGATCCTTGTGTAAAAGAAAAGGCCCAATCCAATGGAAAACACCATACCCTCTCAAGAAACAAAATCTGAAATTATTTGAATGGATGAACCACCAGCATAAGCTATCATATTAAATATAGCATAATACGTGTTAATAAATTAACCATAGACTAATAATGGTTTTAAAATAACACATCCACAGTAAAAAATTATCACAAACACTTCAATATAATAAGGTATATGGTATCATAGGATATCAACCTCCATTAATCATAAAATCCAATAACAGATTTTTTTATTGATGAAAATAATCGTATAAAATCACAGATTAACTCTTGAGAGAAATACTCATTTTTTACATTTAAATCATTTAAATGGTGAAAAATTATAAGAGAAAATATTCATTTTGAAAATAAACTTATAAATTTGTTTGGGAATCACAAAAAATAAATGAATCAAGATGGAATAAAAATCCACTCACACCTTATAAGTTTAAATGCACATACTTACTGTCCATAAAATCATAAATTACATTATTTTGAAAATGAAAAAAGATTACATTCAACAAGTATTATAGATATTCAAACATGGGTAAAAATTAATTTAAAAATTTTTATAAGAATATTAATAATATTTTGAACTAAATTTTGAAAAAAATAGGGAAATGGTGTCATATATGACCTAGTAAATACTTATCTATAGACTATACTAAACAAATAATGGGATTACGAAATTAACACTTACATTGTATTTTCCTTCAATTGATCATGTTATAACCTCTTGTATAATTGTTAATTTATGTTATTAAATTATACCGTAACTATATCCATATTTATTATATGATATTCAATCGTTTTTTATTGTTTTGAATATAATATTTCATTATCACCTATGATTGAGCTGTAAACTGCTTCATTTTAATATATTTTTAATCATGTATTCATTGTTTCTTATGAATTGGATATATTTTATTCATAAACGTAATAAAATTGAGGTTTTAATTGTTATATTCACTATTCATGTACATTTTTACTACCATTCTTGAGTGGTTAACATGGAATATGAATCTCGTCGTGTCGTGGATTCTCTAGGTAGTACGTACGCACAAGTGATACTATTATTACTAGAATAGTAATGTGGTAAGGAATTTGATGGTATATTAGTTATATAAAATAAATATCATGTCATATATATTATTTATATCTTGTATATCCATCAATATACCCATCCAAATAATCTATTGATGAAAAACAGATTACACCACAGCTTGAAGACAGTACGTCATACGTACACATGCATATTGATATTGTTTTCCGTAGGACGGAAAAAAGGAGGAATATGGTTTCCCCATAGTAATAATAATAATAATATATAAGAATATATATAATTCTAGTGTTATTACATTAAAATATAAACAATGCATGATGTCAAAGTAGAAGAAGATATAATTTTTAAGGAGGCAGTAAAGATGATTACCACTTTTTTAGCGATCTTCATTGGGATATACAATTTTCGACACTATGGATGGTATTTTTGGACAAAAATTATCTCCAATACATAACAAGTAATGTTGGTAGAATAAATGGGCAGGTTTTTGAACATCTAGAAGGCTAAATGTGATGTCAGAATGTGAGGGAGGAGGTTTGCATTTAAAATTGAGGTGAGGGGAACTTTTTGAAATCCCCAAAATATTGAAATACAATAACACTATTCTTGAGCCAAATTATTAAAAATTCACTATAAATAAAAATATATAATATATTTGTGAAAAAATACTATCCCTTTAATATTATTTATCATTTTTTTTATTTTTGAATAATTTAAATGAAAATTAATTCAATAAGATATCATTATTATCAAATTTAGTACAATTCAAATAATTTGTCTTTAAATACCTCATTACAAAGTTTGAATTAGAATATATTTCATTAAAACATCTATAATATATCTATAAAAACAATTATACACATAAACATAAACAAAATATATCAAAAATAATAATTTAAATTCTGTTATTTTATTTTTATGTTAATTAAATAATTAATGTTTTAACATTAAAGAGGCATATAAGGTAATCATATATTATATAAAAATTTAAAAAATACTAATTAAACTAATTTTATTATGATCAAAATAGATATTAGATCCAATCATTTATTTATTTTTCTCTTATGTGGACACGTAAAATGTTATTAAATACAAGAGTGTGATGTTATGTAATTATCCTTGATTTAAATAATATATAATTTATTTTCATGGAAATGTGTCCATCAAACAACTCAAAATTGATCATCATTTGGTAACGGTCTAATTTTATTCATCATATAATTTTTTGACATGTTTTTTTATTTCCTTTCATTTTTTTCACCCTTATTTAAACACTATAACTCCTAGCATGGAAACATGGATTTTTACTCTTTTGTGTTATTATAGTTACTCTAAAATGCCTAATTAACCCCAGATGGATCATTTATTACATTTTTAACCATATTACATTTTGTAGGATGAATTTTATATTTCTATTAATTATATATCATTTGAAAAAAAAATATTATTTATTTTAAAGTATCATTTGTGTTATTTTTGATACCATTCATTATTTCTCTTTTTAAAAATATCCTAACAATATGATAACTTCATCCCAATAATTATAATACAAAACTAAAATGTCAAATTTATCTATAAAATAAGTGAATTTCATTATTTTATTCAAATTATATGTATTTTAATATTTTTGTGTCATTTAATTAATATATTCCCTTAACTAAACAATTACTACATCATCGTTATTGAAACATCCCAACTAGAACCACTAGGTCCGAGCTTGAATTTCACAGGACATCATTTATGCCTCCCCATATACAAGAGGATAATTATTAGTAGTGAGGGTCTAGTGTGGAACCATGAGGAGACTAAACCCTCTGTTTTATGTCATATTACCAATAAATAATAACATCTTTATTTAAATAAAATAAGTAATATGAGTAATAAATGTGGAATCTGAAAGATGTCTTACATGATTCATTAATCCAAAAGAAAACTCCAATCTCGAGTATAAGTAGAGATATTAAAAAATGGTAAAAAAATGAAGTCCCTCTCAACATCCATCTAGTAATGTCTGCTCCATCCCATTCCACCTACTCAACCATTCACCATCGGCCCTTTCCCTTCGTTGGATCCTTATGCATGCTATCAACAAGCACACCGAAATTTCTAAGTAGTCTGTGAGTAAAATACACTATAGGACACCACCAATACCACATAACAAAATCGAATATAATATTCCAATGTATGCCATGAATAAAAATATTTTTTGATATAATAATAATAATATACCAAACAAGTACAACATACATGTTAGTTCCTTAGTGACTGGCTCTGCCTACTTTGAAAACATGTCGGGAGAAATATACCTACTTCCGAACAATACCAGATGAAATGTCTATAACAATATTAACACATCCAGTGTATATAATAGCCCAAAAAATGTAAAACACATTGTTTCCTATATAAATAGACGAAGTATATACTGACCAATTTCAAGCATATCCCTCTTAATGGATAGCCCAAAAGCATGCGAAAAAACTCACCGGATGACCACTGTTGAACACATGCCTCTAAGAGGATATCCTAGAAGTATGTGAAAAATCCCACCTGTTGGAATTTCCCAAATGAACATGTTTTCCAAATGTATAATGTATTCTACTTTTAGGATAATGTCACTCTCATTCCATGTCTCGAATGTTGTCCATGTAAACAAAACATTTTCCATATCTCAAATGAAAACCAATTTCAAAACATGTATGCTAAACTATAGTAAACATAAATAAATCATATATGATACATAATGAAAATGACAGATCAAACATCACCTCAAGTCAATCAGCATCAAATAACAGTCATCACCATTTGAAAACAACCCAAACAAAGGTCAACGAATATACACACGTGTCATGTGATCTAACATCAAACCTCAGTCTCACGCCCACACATGCATTCCAACAATAATGCCAACTACATAAATAAATCAAGATATAATTTCAGGGAATTATGATGGTAAAAAATTCATAGAAAAAAATCTTGTCAATGCCCCGTATATTATCATTGAGATGAACCCAATGACACCAACATTGAATCAATCCTATCTACACGAGAGGAGATACTAGTAATTGATTTTTTGGGGAAAAATAAAAAGAATAATATGATACTGGAAGAGAGAGGGAGAAAGGGTAATGTGAGGCCCGCCCTTTTTCCCCTTCTGCACCTCCCGCACCACCAATTTTATATTATTTTTGTCTCATTTATTACTAAAATTAATTCATAATATAAAACTCACTCAATCCATGCATCATGGACCATACAAATCATCTTGGCCTCTGAGTGAATCTTCCCTATAAATTTTAATATATACATTTATTTAACTAAATAATTTTTAATTAAATAATTTTTACTTAAATAAATATTAGTTAAATAATATTTAATAAAATAATTTTTAATTAAATCATTTCTAAATTCGCTATAGGTGTTTATAATAAAAACTTTATAATTCAATTCTAGTTTATTGAAAGGAATACACATATCCCTTACCAACTATTCATTGTATAAGTCCATAATACAATCATTTTTAGGTGAGTCACAACAACATAGAAACACCCAAAATTTTAATAAAAAATGATCAAATAAAATAATTCATGAAATTAAGAAATAAGGCACATCACAATTTGAACATGCATTTAATTATTTGGACTCTATCTAATGAATTCAATAGGAATATATTTCATGTGATCCTACATGCATAACATGAAGCATGAACACACACCAAACCCCATAATTCACATATCAACATCTTGTGTATCACCCCAGGTGAATTTAATCAACATTCACTACAAAATATAAATTCCCTAATTTATAGAAACATTACCTTCCACAATCCATTGTGGATAAGTCAATAGTATAGTTCCCCTAACATAGTACCAACGATCCTATCCTTTGGCTATCCTATTCCAAATCAAGAAAAATAGAAGAATAATTTAGTGAATTCTAAACATCTAATATCATTTTGTAATATCCCAACCAGAACCACTAGGTCCGAGATGGAATTGTACATGAAATATTGCATATGGGGAGTCTTCCATGAGGTCATCTAGCATTTCTTCTTAGACCCAGTGGTTCGTTTCGGGATGTTACAATTATTAAAGCCTTTAATAATCTTATTTATTCTCTAAAAATTAAAAAAAAAATCATGATGATGATAAATTTATTAGCTTTAAAATTAATTTATATTTTCTAACTTGTCTTCTATGTAATCTAATATTAAATATGATTTAGTTATTAAAAATATAAGTATGACATTTTAACTTATATTTATATATAATATAATAAATGTCATTTTCTTAACCAAGTGGCTTAAGAGGTTATATTTTTTTTATATGTTGATTTTGGCTTAAAACGACTTATCCAATAAAATTAGGACTTATGTTATGGTAATTCAATAATATTATAATATTATTATTACATTTATTTACATGATTTACCCTTAATTTTGTAAAATAAAATACTAAATTTATTACTCACAAAAAAAATAGTTGGATCCTATTAGACATTAAATATCATTCTAATTACTATTTTGTATCTATTTTTTCTTAAAAGTAAATTCATATGACTGGTTATATTATGATTAACACTAATCATCATGATTTGGTAAGAAGACTGGTAAGAAAACATGTTCAAATGTTCTATAAGTTTTTTATTTCAAATATAGATATAAAATGATTCCACTAACATACAATAGATTAAAATATGTATTATTGATCATTAGTTACTCTTACAATCAAACTAATTTATTATAATTATTTAAATGAATATTCATGTTTTTAACTACAAAGTAGTATTTTTCACTATTCATCAACAGAAGAAATTTTTACGAAAATAACAAAAATCCACCCATAGTTGATTTTGAAATTATGAATTCAAATTAAAAGATTATTTTCTTATATAAATAATCTATAAGTGTCAAAAATTATATTTAAATGGGTTCACCATTAAAAGGTGATAATATTAAAATATATAGAATATATATTTGTGTGTGTTAAATCGGGTTTCTTCATATATCATGACTAGAAAACATATAATATTAATGATAAAATAATATGGAATATATATAAATTACTATTCATTCCCTTTATTTTAATTGCGATTTTATATTATATTAAATAATGAATTTTATAATATACTCTTGTTCCATTAAACATAGTCTTCTGTATATTGAAAAATATCAAAGAAAATTTCTCTTGTGTGTAACACATGTTAAATAAATGTTTCATGAATTAATTGATATAGAATATATTTAAAAAGATTATATTCTTTGGGTGTTACATTTAGTCATAGAGTAGTTCATATAAAATAAAAATATTATTCTAATAAATTTTCAAATTAAATGTTACTCAATATCCAAAAATTTATTAGGTTATATTAGTAAATTAAAATGTAAAGTGTTTAATTAAGAAACATTCATAATGTGTTTGTAAATTTATATCTTAAATCATTTTGGGCTAATATTACTGAAATATATGTATATACCCATTGTTTTGGAACAAAAAAGGGGATATAGGTCATTCCTATATCCACAAGAAAAAATATTTTTCCAGGAAGGACTTATACCCATGGTTCTCTATAACCCATGGGTATAGGGGTAGCTATATCCATGGTTTTTATAAAACCATGAGAATGGTTTCATGGGGGAGAAATTTTCACAGGAATTTCCTGTAACCACAATTCTCCCAAAACCATGGTTATAGGCCACTCGTAATCCCACAGTCTTTGTCCTCTATGGGAATATGTTTTTTGGGGAAAAAGTTTGTGGGATGGACCTATACCCATAGTTCTCAAAAAACCAATGTTATAGGTTACCCCTATTCCCATGGTTTTAATAAACAATGGAAATATATTAAACCGAAAAAAATGTTGGCAAACATATTCCCGTAGTTTTACAAACCCATGGGTATAGGTAAGCCTGTTATTTTTCCATAATAATAATAATTATTATAAATAATTTAATAATATATATGTGTGTCATTAAAATATTTTATAAAATATTATGATAGTGGAAATGTAATTTATTGGTATACAGTAGGTGTTGGAATCACATCCCAATGAAGGATTTTTTTTAATGTTTTCATCCTCATGGTTTGACAAAACCATTGGTATAGACTTATTGCCATAGTTTGGTCAAAATGTGGGTATAGGTACTTCTATTGAAATTTAATGAAAAAATATTTTATAAACCATTGGTATACTTTTGTACCAACACCTACAGCTCCAATGGTTCATACAACCATGGGTATTTCCTATATCCATGGTTTAATGGGTTATACCCATGGTTTTTATTGTTTTTATATCCTTATTTTCTAGTATTCTAACGTGGTAATGAATGATACAAATGGAAAATTTTACATTAGTTACCAAATGATATTGAAGGAAAATTGTTAATGGAAATTCTTCATGATAATTATTATGAACTAACAAATTGTTCTAATTAGTTATTAAAATTTATTAATAACATTTAATTTCATATTAAAGATTAATTTTTTTTGAATATTATGTATAGGGAGTTTATCTATTTGAATATAATTCCCAATTTTCAACATTAATCAAACATTCATTCTTCATATATATTACTCACTAAAGAAGTTTATAGAGTTGGTTATATTATATGGCTACATGGTAGTGTGGTATAATTTACCTAGACATGTAATTAGTTAAAAAAACATAAAAGTGAAACAGATATATGTCATCTCTAATAGTTTATCATATAATATAAGATAATATGGGAACATGGTAATTGATTTATTTGAATTCTTAAAATATATTAATTTATATATTTCATCATTTTTTATGGTATGCTGTTTTTAATTTATTATTATTTCACATTCCATACATATATTTAATGAATAAAAATAATTATTGAACTCTCAATGTATGAATTTATGTTATCCCTAACCAATTTTATTCCAAAATTATTATGTTTTGTGATTAAATTTTAATTTTTTCATTGGTTTTTTTTATTATTTCATGGATTATCCACATAGGGCATAAAATGAGTTTTTTAATTGGTAACCAGCCAAATATACAACATGGATGGTAATACAATATTTCCTTAATGAGCTATGGGTTAATGTTATATATTGAATCATTATATGTATATTTTCACGATACTTATCATGTGAACCTTTATAATTTGATACATTTATGATTAAAAACGTCATTAATATCTAGTTTTGAGGTGTTTTTTCATCATGTTGTGAGTTTTGGGCTAAAAATGGGATACCTCCTCATGTATGATGACTGTGACATTTGGGTTCTCAATTGAGATAGCCTGATGAGGTGTATGGAAATATAAAGATAAAAAAAACAAGTGATGTCCTTGTATATTTTGATGAGGCTCATGTGATGTCCTCGCCCATTTAGATTAATGGAATGTTATGTATCCACTAACATGGTAAATATATTCTCAATTAATCAATAAAATATGAGTCAGATATATGGTATTTAAGTATGATGTCATTTATGTTCAATGAGTGATTTAGAAAAAGGATATTATATGTTTATGAATACATGTATACGATAATGATTGTGGAAAAATTTATGGAGACAAATGTATTTGATATAGATCATGCCAGCTCCAATTGTAGAAAGAGTATCATTAATTTGTTTTCTAGGGGCCTCTTTTTCTTTAATTTATAGATTTGGTAATTAAAAAACTCAATACTATAAAGTGTCATTAGATAATATATTATTGTAACTAATTGGGGAACGAGTTTATGAAACTTTTAGGGCTACCCCAAATTTATTTTTGAAGATATTAAAAAGTAGTTAATGATATATTTTCACAAATAGTTGTATATGATATTATATAAGATAAAAATGTATGATACTTTTTTTTTCTAAAATGATATTTAGAATATGTAAAGAAGTATTTTTTGGATATAATTTCATATTTTATTACCTGATATGTCATATAAGGTGGATTTTTACAACATATATGAGTCTTTAACGAATGTGACAAATTGTATGAATAGTGAAATTAAGGCACCGCCATGGTGTGGAGGTTTAGACAACATCATAGTCTACCATATTATACAACATGGTGTAGTTAATATATCCATGTATTATAGTTTTTCAGGGTAGTTTAATGTATTATATGTAAAAACATGGTTCAATAATCATCTCATTCTCATATATCATACTGCAATATTGTGATTTTCACCTGATAATTTTTTTTATGATTCAAAAAACATGATGTCTATCATAATGTAATTAAATTTTTAAATATTATTTGGATGAAATGAAGTTCTTTTGTGAGACATGTCAATTTACATGGGCACTTATCTATGGAAATAATATTTTATAGTAAAAATTAAAAAAAACACGAATTCCTTTGGAATAGAATATTTTATTGAGACATATACAATTTCATTGAGTTTAAAATGGGATGTTTACCCAATGATATCATTTTTATAACTTTTTGGTAGTGTTAGGTTATCATGTTTTGATGGGGATTAATTTTTAGTATTAATAACATTAATAATTATTAAAATTAATAGTCATACATCCATTCATGAAGATAAAATATTATATTATAATTATGATGAATTTTTTTATTCTATTTCATATCTTCATACCTTTATTTATGGTAATGGGTCATGTGACAGTATTTTAAAGCACTCTGAGAAATCAAAAAATATTTTGAGAATTTTGCTTTTATGCTAAACTTTGGATTGAAATATAATAATATCTTTTAAAAGGTGTGTTTTATTAGAAAAAAATAGAATTATTGACTCTATAATGGGGAATTTTAATTTTAATGGGAGGTTAATAAATTTTATTTACCATTTAATAACCCATGAAACATTATAAGTATTTATAATTTATAAAATAAGGGCCGTGGAATGGCATAATTCTCTCCATTTTTAAATATATTCCTTCACAAACCCTCACTCATATTGTCTCTTCCCCAAGATAGTTGAATCATGATAAGAGGGTTATGGTTTGTGGTATATTTTATGATGCACGATTTGAGGTATAGTTTATTCACATGATCCATAAATGACCAATTATTTGAATGTTTTTCTATTTTATATTTATTTTTTTATCAATGATAATCTACCAAAATTTAATTTCTGATACACATTTTGATACAGAAATCTCTATGTGACATTCATAATGTTTTAATGAAATTGATGATCAAATTGTAGAATAGATTAATAACCTATATTGTGCCAGAATAAACTAATATTTATATATAATTTTGAGGCCTTATTAGATTATTTCGGTGGAAATGATTTTTTTTGGGAATTTGGGAAATGAAAATATCTTGGGTAAAATGTTTTATTAATTATTGTAGTGACTAGACTGATAGTGTGATTATAATGTCATAGATAGCGAGTAGTAGGTGTTGGTGACAATAGTGGCCAATGATATTAATTTAAAAAGAGGATAGAAAAATCTGGTGACCTATATTATGTGTTTCCCAATGGTCGAGAAAATGTAAAAAGGGAGTAGATGGTTCTGAAACACCCTTTCTTTAATAATGAAAACATAAATATCTCATAACCCATTTAATATAGGTTATTTTTGGAATATGTCCCCAAATTGTAGTGACAATGTGATGTTAAAAAAAGGAAGGTATCATCCCCTCACCAATGCATATAATAAATATATAATTATATATAAAAATTAATTTTATTAGTATTAATAATGTGATTATTAATAAAATTATTATTATTATTTTAATTATAAAAATATGAATTCTAGACCAAATACCCCAATTGAACTAGTCAATAATCTATTTCAGATGATTTTTCATAATCATTTCAATGTCTATGTTTTGAAAGGAGACTAAGATCATAAAATGGTAGTTTTAAGTATTATTAAATATTGAGGGTCGGGGTTGATGAATACATGACCAGATAAATATTTCCAATATACCACCCAGACTATTTTAATGAATATAACACAATAAAATTGAATTTTTATTGACTTGGAGCCCCAAATATAAATAAAATGTGATTTCGTGACTTTAAATGTGGACATTTACATGTTTAGTTTGATATCCCATGATGTAAATGTTCTCATAAGGGGAGCTCCGTATAAGTCTCTGATATATGATAAGTTGATGAAGTTGAGAGTGTCACTATGGGGACTCATATAAGATATTTATAGTGACAAAATTATAATATTTAAAATCAATAAAATCAATTTAATTTTTTTTTCAGCAAACATTATTATCAATTTATAATAATATAAAATAAAAATTCATTAAATTGATGTAAAAATTTTAAATGTTTCATTGAATGTGTTAATTAACCATGCCTGGGTGTGGATGAACTATGATAAAAATTCAATTTCAAGGATAATTTTTTACAAAAAAGTAAATATAATTAAATATATATATATAACGATTTCCCCTAAAATATTTTGAAAATGCTGGATGTTTATGGGGGAAAGATCAACACTTCATATTACAATAATGGGTATTGTTATACCAAACCTTAAATGTACACTTACTATTTGTTTAAATTCAATCCATGAAGATAAAAAATGTTGAAAATGGTTGATCATTTAGCTAAGAGATAGATAACATATATTATATGATTATAAATTTCATATGATTAGGATGATGATCACTCCTATTTATTTGGTATTTAGATGAAATCTCTTTAGAATTCAGTGGTTATACCTAGGGATACTATATATATTATTTCAAATTTTATTGTATATGTTTTTTAATATATGAATTTATTATAGTTATCTATTTATTTTTCAGGCATATAATGAATAATGTTGATATATGATAGAAGGTTTTATGTTTTTTAGATTTAATTCCTCCAATTCTTGTTGGAATACGATTGGTCTAGTTACGAGCCCCTTATCTAGTGGAGGTGCTCCTGATGAGTTCATATACAAGTAATTATAGACATGATATATTGGTATCAGAGTGATATTAATGTTTATTGAGTTATGAACATGTTGGGAATCATTAGTATGATCAATAAAATGTATTACTAAGTATCTATTATACATGCGTCACTATAAAATATTTCATAAAGGATTACATGATAATAGTATATTTGATAATCACACTTATTTATAAAACATGAATGGAAGCCTAGTACTGTAACTTGGAATGTGAAGGGGGTAAAATTCATCATAATCACCAGGGACATGATATGTGTTTTATGGTTGATTCAATTTCATCTTCAATACATTTTCAAACAAAAGACTAGATTTCTTAACATCAACATTATTTCTTATGAGTTTAGGATTGTGATGTTATCAGTGAGACAACGGGTATGTATTAAAAATATTGTGATACTATAATATTAAAATGAATTTTTAATGTATATCTATATTTGAGAAGAAATGGTATTTTGTGTCCTGGATTTGGATTATGAATTTATTAATACTTGAGAAGTCTCATATAAGAGTTTTTCTATGTGGTGGAACAAATTCGTTTCCTAAATTCCCCTTTATCTATCTATAAGTATTTATATTTTGATCCCTATACTGAAGAGTATTTTTTACTCCTTTCAATTTTTTGGGATGTCGAGGGACGTTGCATTGTGTTTACATTGAGTAGAGTTCAACGAGTGGGTGTTTTAATATGTAGAATCATGGTTATTAGATTAGGGAAATAGAATCATTATGTGTGTAATAATTTTTAATATAATAACCTAGATCCAATGGTCACTTAATTACATTGGTATAACATATAAGATATTTCATTAAAAACGATTTCATTGTTTATATGACTTGGGAGACAATATACATACTTGTTTTATCAGTTAAAATGAAAAATTAAAATATATCATAATAATCTTATTGTGAAAATCAATATTATTATTAAACATCTTTGAATTTATTCAAAGGTCCCTTTTTGATACCCTAGTTAAGGGAGACAAAATAAAAGTGTGATCTTATATTCTTAGAAAGGAAAAATATATAGTGGAAACTATGATGACTAAAAATGGAATACACATCATGGAGATGTGAATAATTAATAAATTATTGATATAAAATGTAACTTTATGATTAAATATATTAATGGATAACCTAGATATGTAATCATTCATATGGACAACAAAAAATAAATTCATAGTGATAGAAAGAATATTTTCATAATTACTGATCATATCATCAAGGACTTGTGGAACGACATGATACATTCAATAAAGTTTGTATCCAAGATTATTTTCTTTTCATCAATTACATAACTAGGTTATCGTTCATTATATCATCTTTATAGATAAAAAACTGGTCATAACTAAGAGATCATTCCTCCCAACAATGCCACATCCCAGAGATCATTATTAATTGGGTAGGAATACATCCAATTCCCAAACCTTTTACCATAATTGATCAAATGGTGCATCAAGGGGATATATAATGACTTTCCCTGCTTTTTACATCATTATGTCTAATGAATTCCCTATATAAATGAAATTTAAAAAATCACAATGCATAACTAATATGAAATATTAATAAATAAAAAAATATATTTTAATTAAAAAATATTTGATGGTAATACATTCCTTGATCAATAAACAAGACAACATGATCATGAGCTATATATATAAGGACAGTTAAAGTTGTTATTTAAGAAAATCAAAAGTGAAATGAATGAACAATGAAGTATATTAAAATATATGAAAAAACCATTAAAATGCAATTAAAAAATTACATAGATAAAGAATAATATTTAACCTTCACAGTTTTGATATTATATTTAAAAAGTTTTTTATAAATCAAAGGGAATGGAAATTACATTAAAATACAGAAGAAATATTTTATAATATGTTTCCTAAATAAATCTAACAAACACGGTGGGAAATGATTTAGTATGAAAAACTATTATACTAATACTCCTTTAACTTTTTTTAAATAAAGTAAAATTCAATTGAAATAGAAGACACATGTCACTTTTTAATTTTATATTCATATGGTTTGAGAAAATGGAAGTGAAACGGTAATAGAGTTTCTAGATAGGGTTTTTACTATAGTCATAAATGATGATGTTACAAGTCAGATTCAAAATTAAAATTAAAAAATGTGAAGAGGAAACATTTGAAAAAATTTAATTTTAAAAGTAATATTAAGTAATGGTCCTTGAAAATTACATAATGTATTTTAAGAAAAAATTCGGTCCCTAAGATATGATATATAACCTTGAAATAAAAATCATTTTACAATATTTTAAAATACCTATAATAAAGACCACAACATAAAAAGGATAATAAAAATATATTTTGAAAATTGGTAAATGGAAATAAGAAGATAATATGAAATAATATTTTTCAAAAAAAATAATAAAGGGATCATTGTTGGGAAGAATAATATGGATATGGGGGGAAACAATTCATGATGAGAAAGGAGCGAGATAAGAAACAAATCCTATCGCGTTTTGGTAAATTTTAAATTAGAACCCACTAAAGGATAAATTGTGATATATAATTTTTTAATCCCAAGTATTATATTAAGGGTATATTTAAACATAATAATTGGGTAATATATATGCACCCCATAAATAAATAAGGTGGTTAATATAGATCATATCTCATCAAATCAAAATTAAGATCAGAAAACCATTATGGAATTCATAACATTTTATCCAAAACCAATTTTATTGAGAAAAAAAGGAAACATAAAATAACGTGAATAAATATAGGATCAAGAAAAATAATTTCAAATATGAATCATATACACCATATAATCCAAAATGTCTTCATAATACAATACATGTCATAATGAAGGAAATATAAGACAAAACACTTAACTTAACACCCGAATTTCAAGAAATATATTTAACCTCAAATATAATAAAAAACTATGTTAATAAACCATTTTATAATCTTATTAATATCTAGTACCCTATAAGACTCAACTATAAATGTTTATTATACATTTATTAGTTAGTTATAGTTTATTTTCATCATCTGATGTAACCAATTTTGATTATTTCATTCATTATTTAAAATATCAATATCAATACCCATATTTTGATAAAATTCTAATTATTAATATATTATTTAAGTTACAATATTATATTTTCCTAAAAAATTTATATTTTAAATATAATTCTATGATATTTTTATTCACGATTCATGATATTGAAATTAGTGATGAGCTTGTGGTTGCGCCCAAATTTAAACTACAGGTATGCGGTCGTTGTAGTACAGGTAGGGGTCGAATCCACAGAGATCGAAGAAGGAACCTAAAGACACTCTGATCTTGGAAGGATTTGGCTATGAAGTGGCCAACTATTCAGATTGAATTGATTTGAATAAATACTGATTTAATTTAAAGAAAATAAATTAAAACATTCAATTACTTACTCTAAAACAATTAATGGAGATGAGTTGATCCTAAGTTGTTACTAGGGTTAGATTGGATGCATTTATTTTCTTATAACATTCATTTCACTAATTCAAGATGTATCCACGAAGTGATATAATTCCTCAACATCATTCAACAATTTAATCTCTACACAATTCCAAGGCTAATAACCAATGCACTTGTAGGATCAATTTAATGATCACTCTAAGGAATTGGATCGCACTAGCACTCAAAAAGTGTTATTGTTAAAGTTGGCAAAGATGAAGAAGAAAATAAATCATCAAATGGAAATCTTAAAATAATGAAATTAGTACAGAATTTAGGATCATAAAATAACATCCAATCTTCCCCATGCAACCCCCTAGGACCAACCCGTAAGGTTTTAGCCCTCCATTTATGCTATTCAATAAATGGAAGCGGGAAGTCGACTTAAAGAAGCGGGATTGGAGAAGAAAAATAAAACAATGAAACGATCACTCCACCGTTGTGTGAACAAAATCAAAAGGTTTGGTGTGAATAAATTCACACCTTGAGGGAACGGTTTCAAGGTGATAGGGATAAGAACAGAACATTAGAAGAAGAAGAACTTTTATTGAATACTGAGGTGATTCAAACAACTTACATGAGAAAGAAGAACATTACAAAGGCAAATTGGCATAATAACATTACAATGAAAAGAAAGCACCCAACATCCCTAAATCCACCACCACTCCTGCCTTAAATAGGAAACAATGAATCCTTGGCCGAGCCCCCAACATCCCATGTGCCTTTAATTAATTATTTTGGGGGAATGGTGGGTGGAACATTAATGATGAGAGACTTTTCCACTTCTTGCCCTGAAGTTGCAGCTAGCTTGCATCCACTGGTAAGACGCGCCCAAATGACCTTCTAGTAGGCTGAATTTAAGTGGTCCCTAGAAAAATTAAATGAAGCCCCGGATGTCCACTAAAAGAAGGTAACATTTCATCCCAAAATACATTGTGGTTCGGTAGATATGATTGAAATGGTGGGCTGTTTTTCTGGGCCGCAGACTCTGGCCCAAAATTAAATCTTTAACGTGGTCCACCTTAATATCCACCATTGAGGACGAATTAGCACTGGATATAGCAGAAGGATTTGTTCCACTGTATGTATTCTATCCTTCCATAATGTGTGGGCTTCATTGGGCTTGTATTGTGGGCCCCATAGTCCGATCAGTGGGATGATATACAATCTGCCTTCTCCAAAATTGTTTCCTTTAATTGCCAAATATCTTCATCATAATTTATTAATAATCCATTGATCCCTGAATAAAAAATGTTCATAATTAAGTGAATATACATTTCCAAAAATATCAAATTAAAACATGTATAGTTACAATCTTTAAAATCATATGAAACAATGGGCCTAAATTGGTGCACATTAGGCATGAAGTTCACAAATGATGAGATTGGGTGTTCAAAATGTAAAATGCACTAAAATGGTATTTATGAATAGAAAGTCACATGAAAACTACATATATTAGAAATGAATATTAGCCTCTTACAGTGGCTAATCACACCCCCAACTTGTGTTTTGCTAGTCCTGAGCAAAATATATCTCACAAAAATGAAATTCGAATGACCTTTTCCAAAAACATTTTAATACACATTTCTCACCCAAAGATCACATACCAAACAATTATGAAACCCATCAAAATCATTTAAAACAAGCTATGTACATAAGCATATCTCAATCCCAAGCCCATTACTTTGTTCAAATTCATTGCCATATTTCATCCAAATTCAATTAAGCATGATGAAGTGTTGTGTGTCACAAAAGACATGGAAGTTCATTTTCATTCGAGGGAGAAAAGATGGAAGCGCTAGGAGCAATCAAATTTTAATAATAAGATGAGTACTCATTTTTTATTTTCATTTTTTTTGGTTTTTTTTTGCAATTTTTTCAAGGTAATTGAAATTGAACTCAATCGAGTCAACCCATGTAGCAAGACTTTGCCGATGACTCCCAGGCTCAAAGACCTTAGGGAACCAAGTGAAGCTCACATACTCGGGCATCATCTCGAGTTAACTCAATCAAAAACAAATTCAAATTACCACAAATAGAGATAAAAAGCCCAACTCTGGGCCAGAAAACTATGGAGTCGCGATCCCCATGTGCCGAAAGCCACATATTCGGTCAATTCATTCCTCTACGCACAAATTTTTTTTTGAATACTCATGTTAAAATTAAAATGATCGCCAATCCTATGCTATATATTATGTGTCCCCAAGAACTCAAACTGAGACCCCACAATCTAGAGGACGTGCATTATGTTTTTTTATTAAATGGATGAGAATATAACATTGAAAAATCACATCGGACAACCGCACTTTCCAATAACTGTGGACATGAACATAAACTTGCATTAAAATCAGAATCAAGGCATGCAAAATTATTTGATATCCAATTTCAGAGTTTGGAATGTGTGTTATCATGTTCAAGGTTAGTGACATTTTCCCTTCCACAGATTTTCATCTCGACTCCCAACTTAGAATAACACTGTCCCCAGTGTTTAAAGAATTGAAATATAGAAGGGGTAGGATAGAAGTTCGACGAAGACATTGAAAATGAAAATTATGGAATGAAGTCACCTGGTGGTGGATGTTGAAAATGCAATCCCATGTCTCCCTTCAGTTTTGGTTTGTCTCCCAATGGCTTGGATGGTTGTGACCAGCTTTTCCCAATGACCTATGACCTGCCTTTAAATTTTTTTTAATATTTATATATATATATATATATTTGTATTTTTTTAACCTAAAAAAAGGTACAAATAACATAAACTGATGATACATTGTCTTCTCTTAAATTTCGGGGTAAGGTATTACTCAAGGATCACACCGCGTGACACGGATGAATACGGTGCTCCCCTTTCATACCCATCCTTACTCATAAAAGAAGAACATGTCAACAAACTAATTTTTTTAAATACCTACAAAAATAAATAAATAAAATTAAATAAAATAAACTGATGATACATTGTCTTCTTTATATTTTCTGGGTAAGGTATTACTCAGGTATCACACCACGTGACACGAATGAATACGGTGCTCCCCTTTCATACCCATCCTTACTCATAAAATAATATCAGGTCAACAATCAATTTTTTTTAAATAACAAAATGCAGAAGAAGGAAAAAAAATTATTCACAAAGATTAGAAAGATGAAGACCACGGGTTTCCTCCCATGCAACGCTTAATTTAAAGTCTTTAGCTCGACTTGAACCCCCCATCTTAGCCAATTCCAAATTTAAAAATTTTAATGACCTCATATTTCTCTACTTCAACATGATTGATAATGCGTATCCCTTGTGGTTGGTAAGAAGTTTTGGAATTTAATTCATGAACAATCCTATTTTCTAAAATGAATGGGAAAATCCAAGGAATATCAGAAATGGTTGATCTTTTTTCTTCTGTAGCCTTTCCTAATAAATCAGATATCAACCGCCTTTGTGGGTTTAATTAGTTGAATGAATGAAAACCCCAAGCTCTTGTTTATCAAAAATGATGGGATACTCAAGTGGGGAAGGAAGGACAATGATTTTGAGTTCGGGTTGGTTGAAATTTTCTAAAGAATATTGGCAATTTGAATGAAAATTATTTTCCTCTCCAAAGACATTAGAATGAATTGGTTCCTTGTAAAAATATGATTGATACCCAAAAGTATACATTTTAATTCTATGAGTAGGTATGGGCTCAATGTTTGGGATTTCTCCTAATTTTTCAGTGATCCGTGGCCCTAAAAATTCACTAATGGAGCCACGTTCAGGAAGCTCAATCCATGATGTCAAGTTATTATCTTTTGAATTCAAAAAATCAATTTCCTCCTGATTTAAAGACCCTTAAAAAATTTCTTGATTCACTTCCCCTAACCTAATTCCAAATGTTGGTTCTTCAATATGTTCATGAGAGTTTTGTGGGAAACTAGACACTCCACATAAGGTTTTAGAAGGTACAATTGGTGTATGGATGAGTTCCTCACAAGTATTATTGCATTGCAGTTCTAATCTCAATGATGATACCTCAAGACTCATTATCTCCATTTGATTACACAATTTTTCAAGGATTTTTTGAGGATTAAACTGGATCTGAGTTTGTAAATCATGAACTTCATTATGTTTCATCTCATCAATCATCCTCGAGAGGGCTGGAAATTGATCCTTTAAACAATCATCATCCCATTGATTGTTCAACTCATCGGGTGTGTGGTAATTAATCAAGGGTTGATCAAAGAAATTTTCTAATTTAGGGGCTTCCCAATATTCATTTTCCATTTCATTCCAGCATGAGTTTGTGACGTGATAATTTGTAAGCCACTCCATTGGAGAAGATGGAAAGTTGGATTCTAGATTCTCAGGACATGCACAAACAGAAAGGGGTAATGATAAGAGAGATGGGGGTGAGAATAGAGAATGTGGGGTGAGAAAAGAAGATGTGTCTAAGGTAAATTACTTGGGTCCCCGACAACGGCGCCAAAATTTGGTTACGCCCAAATTTACTGTAAAGGTATGCGGTCGTTGTAGTACAGGTAGGGGTCGAATCTACAGGGATCGAAGAAGGAACCTAAAGACACTCTGACCTTGGAAGGATTTGGCTAAGAAGTGGCCAACTATTCAGATTGAATTGATTTGAATAACTACTGATTTAATTTAAAGAAAATAAATTAAAACATTCAATTACTAAGTCTAAAACAATTAATGGAGATGAGTTGATCCTAAGTTGTTAATAGGGTTAGATTGGATGCATTTATTTTCTTATAACATTCATTTCACTAATTCAAGATGTATCCACGAAATGATATAATTCCTCAATATCATTCTCCAATTTAATCCCTACACAATTCCAAGGCTAATAACCAATTCACTTGTAAGATCAATTTAATGATCACTCCAAGGAATTGGATCGCACTAGCACTCTAAATGTGTCATTGTTAAAGTTGGCAAAGATGAAGAAGAAAATAAATCATCAAATGGAAATATTAAAATAATGAAATTATTACAGAATTTAGGATCATAAAATAACATCCAATCTTCCCCATTCAACCCCCTAGGACCAACCCATATGTTTTTAGCCCTCCATTTATGCTATTCAATAAATGGAAGTGGGAAGTCGACTTAAAGAAGCGGGATTGGAGAAGAAAAATAAAACAATGAAACGATCACTCCACCGTTGTGTGAACAAAATCACAAGGTTTGGTGTGAATAAATTCACACCTTGAGGAAACTGTTTCATGGTGATAAGGAGAAGAACAGAACAGGAGAAGAAGAATAACTTTTATTGAAGACTGAGGTGATTCGAACAACTTACATGAGAATGAAGAACATTACAAAGGCAAATTGGCATAATAACATTACAATGAAACGAAAGAACCCAACATCCCTAAATCCACCACCACTCCTGCCTTAAATAGGAAAAAATTAATCCTTGGCCGAGCCCCCAACATCCCATGTGCCTTTAATTAATTATGTTGGGGAAAGGTGGGTGAAACATTAATGATGAGAGACTTTTCCACTTCTTGCCCCGAAGTTGCAGCCAGCATGCATCCAACGGAAAGACACGCCTAAAGTATCTTCTAGAAGGCCTAATTTGAGTGGTCCCCAGAAGACTTAAATGAATACCCGGATTTCCCCTAACATAAGGTAAAATTTCAGCCCAAAATACTTTGTGGTTCGGTAGATATGATTGAAATGGTGGGCTGTTTTTCTGGGCCGCAGACTCTGGCCCAAAATTAAATCTTCAACTTGGGCCACCTTAATCACCACCATTGAGGACGAATTAGCACTGGATCCAGAAGAATGATCTGTTCCCCTGTATGTATTCTATCCTTCCATAAAGTGTGGGCTTCATTGGGCTTGTATTGTGGGCCCCATAATCCGATCAGTGGGATGATATACAATCTGCCTTCTCCAGAATTGTTTCCTTTAATCACAAAATATCTTCATCATACTTTATTAATAATCCATTTATCCCTAAATAAAAAATGTTCATAATTAAGTGAATATCCATTTCCAAAAATATCAAATTAAAACATGGATAGTAACATTCTTTAAAATCATATGAAACATTGGGCCAAAATTGGTGCACATTAGGCCTGAAGTTCACAAATGATGAGATTGGGTGTTCAAAATGTAAAATGAACTAAAATGGTATTTATTAATAGCAAGTCACATGAAAACTACATATATTAGAAATGAATATTAGCCTCTTACAGTGGCTAATAATCTTGTTTTAGGTAATCTATGATTTCAACGAAACAATTTATAATGATAATTTTTTTGTAATAATTTTATAATAATATTAAATAAACATACAAATAATAAACATACCATATACTGTTTTAATATTTTTTTAGAAATTTCCATTTAATTCGGTGATGAAACACAAAACATGTCGTCCAATGGGGTTCTAATCTGCATGTATGAATGAAAACAATTTCATTTTCCATAGAACAATGGATATAGAGAATTATTTATAATTTAATAATATTATAAATATTATATATATCATATTTATTCATCAAATTAATTTTTAAAAAATTTCATCTAATGTGGTGGTTAAAAAACACATTAGTCATGGAGCTGGTACTCCGAACATACATTCATTTTTATTAGGACAATGGAGAAAGATAGATAATGATTGAAAAATAAATAAAATGAAAATTTCTTGTAGTAGTGATAGTAAATATATTATATTAATATGATTATAATAGTATTCTATGATTTTAATAAAGAAAAAAATACCATGGATATTGTATTATTCACATTGAGGACTTTATTATTCAATTGATGGACTTCAAGGAAATAGAGGACTTATGATAAAATCCTGTGACCAAAAAATTATGAAATAGGAACAGTAATATTAGTGATGTAAAATGGTAAGAGTCTCCTGGTATGTTCAAAATAGGTGTGTGTCTTGAAGTGGTTGGAAGTGGCCCCATTTAGTAGGTGAAAAAGTGGACTTCTCCTTATAAATGAATCTTAGGTAAGGAGTAAGGATATGATAGGATGAAATTCATTTTAGATAGTTTATAAAATGATGGTGATACGTGTAGATAAGAATTTTGAAAATTAAAACTTATATATATAAGGTTTTTATTTCATATTAATATAACTGAATTCCCTCCACCTTAAATTATCCATTTTTACCCAATTTAACCATTATTTAAAATTTACCGTGGTTATAACTATTTTCATCAGAAAATTGAGAAGACATCTTACACAATTTCAATTTGATAAATATTAATATTGACTCTATTTAGTCTAATTTAATTTCCAAATATGGTGAAATCATCCTTTAATTTATAACATCTAATATGTAAAAACACACTTTTGATTAAAAAAGATGTATTTTTAAAAATTTATTGTTCTTAACATAATTTAATATTTTATAATATTTAAAGGAATTTAAATCTATTTATATATATAATTTAGGTTTTATTACATATTTAAAATATATCAATTTAATTTATTTAGATAAAATCACATAACTTTTGAAGATCTCTCTTCGAAATCATCTCCTCTACCATTATCATGGTAATTAACTTTTTACCTCAGTAACATATTTCTATATATAAAAATGTGATTTATTGTGTAACATAATTTTATCAGGATAATTTATAATAGTTAACCAATTTTATAATATTAAATTTATCGCAGTGATATTTTAAAAATAAAAATAAAAAAACATCATATAGAAATTAAATTTCTATGATAATACATTTTTATGAAGAAAATAATAATATTAATTATTTTGATACACAAATCATATTTTATCAATGAATCAAAATAAAAATGAACTTTATTTTTATTTATATAAAGGATTGAAAATGTGTTTCCTTCTATTAATAACTATTAATTCAATGTCTACATAGTATTTATTACATATATAATTATTTTGTAAAATTGTATCATAGTTTCATTTCAGTTTAAAGTTGCGTGTGAAACAATATATTCAATAGACTATTTTTGTAAAGAATAATTACATATTTAAATCTCATTGTTGTATGTTGTTATATAGGAACTCACAAGTAGTTATAAATGAATGTGCAATGAGTTATATTGGTAATATAATTTCCCATGGATAATATATATGTGGAATAATCTAATAGGAAATATATATTTCATTTATCCCCAATTTCTCAGTGAGGGTATTCCACATGGGAATGAACTATGACACATTTATTCATGTTAGGGGTTGTTTGTTGAGTAGGTATTTTTTCAAACGTAATAATTCACTATGGGGATAATTCAAGGATCATAAATAGGATGATGGTGTGTCTTCTTATTTCACCATCAATTTTTATATGCTCTTGTTCAATAATATTCTATTGGTTGGGTTGTACATTTTATATATGTATCTATAATGGACTAAATGTCTTATGTAAGTTGTTCATAATATCTATATATGTTCATAATAATTAGGCATTTTAAATATTCAATTCCTCTAGTGTTAATTTGATAATGGTGAAAAGATATATGGGTTAGATTTTTCATTATGAAATAAACATGGATGTGTCAACCATTGTCATGTATTATGGTTCATGCATAATTTGATCGGATAATTAATTTTGATATTATAATCTTCATGGATATAAAATGGGTCTAATAAGAATTTATCATGGTAATAATTATGTAATTTTCTGGTTTTGTGAGGGCCCATGTCCAATGCTTTCATTAAGAGGTGTACAAAATTATTTTTTCTTTAGTTGACCCATACTGGTTCTTTGTATATAATAATCCATAGAAACCCTTATAGTAGAATTGAAATTGAGGATAAAATTGTTAATTTATTATAGAAAAGGTATACTGAGATAGATTAACCTCTAATTATGGTCTTGTGAAATTTCCATTAATGATTCTATTGGATATAAAAAGTTGATATGTTTTTATTATTTTTACATGTTCTATGATCCTGGGTATTATATAAAATGTGCGTATAAATTGATACAATAATAATCTAATACTATTGATCTGTGATTCATATATTATCTTATAATAACATGATAGAGAAAATATTCTTTGTGAATATAATTTTTTTCACAAAAATCATGAGACTTTGTTTTACGGTGTAGATATTAATGCTATTTATAATTATTGATAATTGATTTTTTGAGAGGTTTGGAAATTTTTTATTTAACAATTACACCTTTAAATGATGAAAATTTAAATATTATGATTTCAACGGTTGATCGGTTATGAATGTATCTTACCATATTTAGTTTTATAGGACTATAAACACAAAGGGTCCATTTGATGGAAATAAATTATTTTGGACATGATATCCAGAAATCATGGTGGAAAGGTCATTATGTCTTGAATTTAACCCTTAAACTTATTAGACTCATGATTAGAGATATACTCTTTATTCATATACTTCATCATTTATTTATAAAGGGGTTAAGTAAAAAAACTGTGGCAAGAAAAAAAAGAAAAGGAAAGCATGGTCCTTTATAGTGTTCGGTAGTGATGATGACCAAGGAAATAACTTCTAACCAAATTCAACCCCACATACGGAAAATATGCCTCACAATGATAGATTTAAACATTACCCTTAGGAATAGATATTAGTGAGAGAATATCAGGAACCTTATTTCATTTGCACTAAATGTTAGAACCATGATTTTCACTCAGGCATGGATCTATTAATTTTCATTAAAAATATTTACTTTTGAACTAATATAGATTCCTATGGAATTAGAAATGGTTATGAGGGTTTCTAGTGCATTTTTGGAGGTAAGAACACCTCTTTGTTGGAAAAAATACCAAGTTGCATGGTTTTCACACAGTTAGAAAATGGTTTACCTAATTTTTGGGATTGTGTTTTTTTGGATAGTGGATCCTTTAATGGTTGGAGCACAACCGTGAAACTAAACCATTAGAAAGCCCCTCTTTCCCATGTTCTAGAAGAATAATCCCACACCCTTTCCACATGGTTTGACATACTGTGATGAAAACCTGTGCAGAAGATAAAAAACTTCTGTAAAATGTTTAAAATTTACAAAATGATCTATTAAGAGAACCCCTTCCTTTCTAATCCATGTTAATGAAATATTGACATAGTTCTCACTCATTTTGAAGCATTTTTAAGATCCATAATTGGAATCAAGTGATATCCTGTGTCCGATATATGACCGATCTTATGTTCATCATGTTGGAGGAACAACGGTAAGTACTCGAGTCCTTTCCAGCCGTTCTTCTTCCCTATCACTCTCAACCTTGTTATCGCCATGTGATAATTTTTACACCTTTTCTTAGATATACTCTGATCTGAGAAAAATCAAGGGCCGATACTGGAGGAGAAGTCTCATACAACCCTATGGTGGTCGGTCTGTAACTCATCCCTAATGTGCATTTATTTGGTTCATGTGGGTCCCACCGATTTAATTGGAAATTGTTTCTTAAATAAAAATTACATGGTTATACACATTAGAATTTAATGGTGATGCTCGTTCTATATATGTGATTAGTTTTTAGTGTTTTCACCCACAACTCAATATGCCTCTTGTCGAAGGTTATGTCATAATTGTAATTTAGTGTTTCCTCACATTTGTGCCACCATTCGGGTATGCCTTTTTGGGACCTTTCTAAAGGTGATACCACTTATAATAAATGTCTATTTGTTAATGATAATTTCATAAAGGCGTGTACCATTTATGCTCACCAGTTCACCGATTTAAGGTTAGTGCTTAGAAATTTTCATTTAAAGTGAAAAGTGAAATGTAAAATTCTATGAATACTAAGTACATATCTTCTCCTTATTTGAATATATTGAATAAATTTTACATTTCCGTAGAACCCCTTTCAATGTTGATGGAAGGTATCAGAGTGAATATCAATAATTTAGTATGCTTTAATGGCCAACTAAGAATTGATTAAATGGTTGCAACACTACTTGGCCTATCCAAACAAAGGGAATACTAGGATTGGACCTATATATAAATGGTTTCAAATATACATGATTTATCCACACTAATGGAAGGAAATAAATAAGCCAAATTAAATTATAACATGATTTCTATATCAAATAGATAAAGACTCACTTGAGATTGCCTTGGATTTTGAGAGGAGACTACCTTGGGTCTTGGGAACCCCATTCTGATTCAAGGATATTATTTTCTTAGGTTGAAACCCACATATACTATGGTTCTTGTCTATTCGTTAGATGATCGGTATACTACTGTTGGGTCCCTTTCTTTATTATAGGAATACTCGGGTACTCTCCTTGGATCAAGCATTGACTAGTAGGTGCCATGGTGAAATTCCATAGGTCCATGTCTTTGCTTATCCCTGTTTACCTTGGTCGATCACCTTGGACTCGGTAGGCACCTTATTTAGGAATGCCTTGTATTACGATCCCCTGATTACACTCTTAACCCTTATCTAGACTCAGATATTACTGTGTTATCATTCCGTGAGTTTACATTACCTTGGTTTTGACCCTGGAACTCTCTCATCGGATATCATCGTTTGGTTTCCTTGTTTTGTATTGGGACTTTATCTACTTATACTATCGCGATGTGATGTCAAAGTTGGATATTCCTCACATGACCTATTAACATTAAATGGAAAATTATTAATTAATGAACTAGTTACATGTTCAAACACCATCCGAGGGATGAAGTAGGTACCTGGTTATTTAGTTAAAATGTATTACTTGCATGACATTATATATGTATGTCGGAACACTGCTATATTGTATTACATGGGCCGGATGTTATAGACACCTGATGTGAATAAAATATTCATAATTTATTATATAACCCATTAACTGATTTTATATGAAAAGTGAATAATTTGTGTTAAATATTAATATTTAAATCATAAATATAATTTTAGAGCACTATTTGAATTCATCTAGATTCAAGTACTTTTAATGTTTTAATAATACCTCTCATTTATACTTATCAAAATTGTAGGATTATTGTTTTTTAGGGTTCCTTACTCAAATTAAGACAATTAATTTAAAAGGATCCTTCGGCCAAATCGTCCAATTGGAGAGTCATATTGTCCTCACAAGAAGACCAAAAGAATCTATGATAAAAACTGGACCATCCATGATGATTGAGTTACTCGTCTAAATCCAGAAGCCAAAATTGTATGAAACTCCACAATATGTTCACAATACTATGATTCTTAGCTTTTGAGGTAGGGGACATATTGTGCCCACAATTTGGAGGTCGCTAATACTATCAACAGCGGCTGCCAAATGGTAGCTGCAGCATTTTAATACACAAAAAACCCAAATTTTCCCCTCCCCGACCTCGCGACCAGATTTTCCCCTCCTCGACCCCGTGACCCACCCCTCCTCGACCCCACGACACCGACCCCTTGAAACCACGACCCCGTGACCCCGTGACCACGACCCCCGGTGACCCTGACCCCTGGCGACCCCTCCCTGATACCTGGCGACCTCGACCCACGACCCCCGGTGACCACGACCCCCGGCGAACCCCGAACCAAAGTGATTCCCGGCGACCCCCGGAAACCCCCAGCAAACCCGACCCCTGGGGACCCCCAACCCCTTTCCTCCGTGATACGACTCCCAAAACCACGATGACCCCCACCGTCTTTCCTCCACACTACCCCCCCCCCCCCCCCCCGCAACCCCGACTCCCCCACGACCCGGAAACCCCCACCCCCTGCCTCCACGGTGCACCTTCTCACAGTCCTGCCGCTGTCATCCCCTCCCAGACACACTACATCCCTATGGAAAGTCCTCACTCCCTTGCTCCGTTGGACCCTCCCAGTCCATCGGGCCTCACTGTGTAGAACACTCCCACGCTTTGTCCAATGGTTCTGCCCCTTTTGAGTCCGACTGTAGAACCCCTATCGTCAAATTGTTGCTCTGTCATGGATCCGCAATCAGGTCACGCCACGTTACTCATGATCGAGTCCTCTACAGGTAATTTTTTTATCCTTCAAATATGGTTTTTAAATTTTAATGATATGTGATTTTGTATAATTTAAATAAGATATTTCACTTTTGGTTTCTATTAAATACGGATATGGATAAAAGCTGGATTAATATGAAAGATAGGTTTTCAGATGAATATTATGCGGGGATTAAGAGATTTATGTATTTCACCAATATATTTCCAAGCGATATGATTAGTTTTCCATGCATAAAATGTGAAAATAGATATATCTTCAAACAATATAGTGTTAGAGAACATTTATTTTTAAATGGGTTTTTGAAAACAATAAGACATGGACACATCATGGAGAAGATTCTGTTTCATGTCATCTCTCAGAAAGTATTCATATGAATGTTGATCCGAGAACAGTTGATCCAATGAACACAATGCTCAATTATATGATGTGTCAGTTTCAACCTAAATACAGTAATGTCATAAATTACGATGTTGGGTCGAGTAATCCTCGTTCTTCTGCAAATGGAGAAGAATTGAAATTATTTGAATTTCGTGATGATGCACATACTGAATTATATCATGGATGCACTAAATTTAGTAAACTGTCATTCATCGTTGAATTGTTACACCCGAAGGCCTTGAACCAGTGGTCAGAAACCTCATTCGACACGTTGTTGGTATTGTTGAAGAAGGTACTCCCAACTAGAGCGATGATTCCAGATTCATTCTATCAAGCTCACAAGTTAACTGATGATCTTGGTTTTACATATGATACAATTGATGTGTGTCACAATAATTCAATGTTGTTCAGAAAATAGAATATACAATTAAATATTTGTTCTGTTTTCTATAGATCCATGTGGAAGACCAATGAGATTAATCAATGTAGTAGATTCTTCCTAGTAGTGTCTTGAATCAACGGAAACATGTTTCCGCTAAACAAATGTTTTATTTCCCATTTAAACTGAGACTAAAGAGATTTTATTGTCAACTATAATTGCTAAATTGATGACTTGGAATTCAGAGAGAAAGAAAGAGGTTGATAAATTAACTCACCCGGTAGATTCTTGGGCATGGAAATTGATTGATCAAAGACAACCATACTTTTCCTGAGATGATTGTAATATTCAACTCGGTTTGGAAGTATATGGATTTAACCTATTTAGGTCCATGGTTAGTGTAAAACATAGTACGTGGAAAATGGTGTCAGCGCCATACAATGTTCCCCCATGGGTATGTAGGAAGCAACATTTTTTGTTACAGTCAATTCTAATTGATGTACCGAGAGGACCTGGTGATAAAATTGATGTTCATATGAAACCTTTGATTGATGAGATGCATGAATTTTTCGTTGATGGTGTAATGACTTTTGACTCAGTAGCTAATGAAAGGTTTAGACTTCGGTCCACTTTTTTATGGACAATTAATGATTTCTAAGCGTATGCTAAATGATCTTGTTAGAGTAAAAAATGAGAATTTTCTTGCCCTTATTGTCATATGAGTGAGAAATCTATATGGATTATGATGTAATACCCCGACCCCAGTAACCCAGAGTTGGTGCATTGTTATATAACATTGTCATGCTCACAAACAATCAGGTCTCGGAAGACCAATTAGTTTAGTTTCCTTGTAAATACTAGATATATTCATAAGTCCTATGTTACATCATAAGGTGAAAAAAAAACTACAACAACATCCTGACCTCATATCCACTCATACAATTCCAACAGGTTATTCATAAAATACTTCTTCACATCCTGGGAAGAATAAAGCATTGAAAGGGGTGAGCTTAGATTCTTAGTAAGGATAAAAATATAGAGGAAACATTCATAAATACACATAAACATTTAAGTCAATGTATAACTAAAACAAAGGCCTCTTAAACATGAGCTTCAGCATAATATGGAAAAGATAAAATGAAATAATTCCATTTATATAATCACATGAATATTCTACTAGTTGAATAATCACATTAAATATCAACAACCACTTTAATAATGATGGAATTCATAATTCCAGACTATCATAACCATGTAGCCAAGGGCTCGTGCCAAGACTACAAATAAGATTTTGTCAAGGCCTCATGTCAAGAAACCAGTTTGTCTCATGAGACCTACCAATGCATCGAGGAGATATAGTAGGCTCCAACCATCAGTTATTAAGTCCAATTCCTTCCTCATATAAACAGGTTTAAACATATCATAAACATTTGTATTAAAACTAGCATACGAAATGTCAATACATTCTCCATAAACCATGTATGGTATAAAAAATAACACATCTATAGTCAAAAATATCACAAAACATTCAATACAATATGGAAGTTTTGTATCATAATAAATCAACTTCAAATAATCTTAAAATCCATCAAAGGATGTTGACATATATGAAATCAAAACTATTTGAGAGAAATGTTTATTTTTATGAAAAAATTTAAAAGAAACATAGTTATAAAATAAAACATTTACTTTGAAAATATTCATATAATCTTGTAAGGGAAGTTTCTAAGATTTTACAATGGTGGAAAATAGCCACACCGTCTTTATAAGTTAATAAAAGACTTTCTTGCCTTAATTCTGTCGAAAAGGATAAAAAGGACCATGTTTGGAAAATGACGGAATGATTCCTTTATAAACTTCTTATAAAAAGTGAAACAAGGGTATAAATTACTTTAAACCATATTTTGTAAAAGAGTAAGAATGTTTTAGAATACATTTTTAAGAAACATGGAAGTGGATGATAAATAGGTCCCCGTAGATAATTACCTATAAACAACCTCAGATAATGAAGAGATTGTGAAATAAACAATTACCTTATACATTTCCTTGGTTGAGGGTAGGTTAACCTCCTGTATAATGGTGAAATAATTGTTATTAAATTATACAAGGACCATATACATTAATATGATATCATATATAATCTTTTAACATTGCTTTGTTAATAATATCTTAGTATTATCATCGTTTCGGGTGTTAACTTCCTCGTTTTCTTTTATATGTTTTGTTACATAAGATGTGTTTGTTTTGGATAGGTTGTATCTTATTCATATCCATAATAACATAAAGTCCTTATAAATAATTTTTAATCATCAAATGAAAATTAGACTTGAATGGATACGGTGGGGAATAAATCTCATCGCGTTCGTGGAGACTGTTGTCTGTACGTACGCACGAGCGACAATATCCTTATTTTGATATTAAAATAATATATAATTGGGTGTGTATCATATATACAGAATAATTATCATGTTATATTTATTATTTACAAGAATTACGCATCATTGTTATACCCATCCAAATAATAATGTTTTGAATAACAATTACACCATGACGTGGATATGGTAAGGCGTACGTACACACGTATGGTGACACGTCATTCAAAAGATAGACATAATACTGAATATGGTTGTACCATATTTATAATAACATAACATTATATATAAGATACTGGAGTTATAACTTTATAATGGAAATAACAAAGAAAAAAGAAGTTGAGGAAGAAAGAAACTTGAAAGAGGGTGGTGATAACAATACCTCTTCTTCAGATTCTTCCTTTTGATTTGATCAAAAGGGCTCCTTAGGTTGGATTTATGATTAAACTAAGGCCTCTAGGTTGAAGGTAGGATAGTTGAAAGAGTATTTGGGCAGGTGTTGGTCGAAAAAAAAGTCTTTGAAGGTATGAAGAATTGGTTAGAAGTGGGGTCCTTTTCTAAGAGGGAGGAGGGGCTCTTGAGGAAAAACATAAAGTATTATTTTATAATAAATTCATATTAGGATTATAATGGCTAAAAAGTGTATTATTCAATGTCTAAGGTAGGGATGGGTCGAAATAATTTCAACAAATATTTTTTAGATGGGGATGGTTCATTATATTAACCTTATAATTTAGTTTTATCTCTTAGTTAATTAGTTTTTCATTTACCATGTCACATTGTATTTTTATATTATATAGTTAATAAGCATACTATATACATCAAAGAGACCCCCAAGTGGTTCAATAATGATTCACCTATCATGATATATGTACTTAGGTAGAAAATTAAATTTTTAGGAATATAATATCAATTAATAATATAATACTTGTTTTAAAAACTCATTCATATCAATTTGAACAATATTTAATAATTGATTTTTGTTAAAGTCTTAACAACGTTATTAATTCGAACCAAATTCATTTATGAAATCCTTAAAAGTCATATTAGCCAATAAAATTCGTGTATTACATCAAAACATTCAAATTAAATTTATTTTAACATTTATAATACCAATTATTTGATTCATTCATTAATAAGGAAAATACTGCAACATTATTGTGTCATAAATAGATTAAATTATTAAATTTCTAAAAATTATAAATAAAATACCATTATATAGGAAATCGTTTTATCTTTCTAATGAATATTTATAAGAGAAAATATAACATACATAACCCAATGTAAAAATTGTTTTTCTAAAAGATATATGATTATGTCATTTTTGTATTTACTTTAACTTAATTAATATAAAGTGTCCTTATCACCTACAAGTGGCTATATGGGGTCCCAAAATCTACCCAAATATTCCCATGGTCGGACATCTATAAACCAATAAGGTTAGGACATGCTTTTGGGTAATTTATTATTATAATAATATTATTATTTACCCTTATGTACCAGATTTACCCTTTAACCATTGTAAATAAAATATTTACGGAAGTAATTATTCAAAATGTCTAAAAATAAAATTTACCTATATTCAAAATTTGTAACTCCTGATTATAAATACGGAATACATTTTTCTAAATTCAAAACACATAAATGGAAGAAATTAATTTAAAATTAATTCCTCCTGTCAAAACAAAATGTTTGTTTTTATGAAATAATAACTATCAAAAGATTGACACTTGTTTACGTCCGGTTTAAATGTGAAATTATGTGAAATGAACAAAATTGTATTAAATGGTAAAAATTTATTCTAAATATATTTTAAAACCACTCAAATTCATAATCTATCACAACTAATTATTTCAATTAAAATGTTATTTTTAGTTAAAATTTAGTAATTTTCACTATTCATCAAAATATAAAAGTGATCCGAAAAGTAACAAAATTTCACCCTAAGATAATTTTGATATTAAGAAACCAAAAATTAAGTCAATTTTGAAATATAAAATTTATAAAATTTCAAAAAGTGGGTATTACTATTCATAACAGCTACTTTGATTGGTCGCAGTGTGTTAGAATCTCGAAGTTGCGTAAAATTCAAGCTATTGCATTTTTCAAATGGAAACGTATTGTGGAAGCTTGGGGTGTTACATTATCTACTCCTTAAATAAATTGTGTCCTCTCAATTTAAAATTTATCTTTGAAAATAAAAGGTTGAAAATAGAAAATATCTTTGTGGGAAAACCCACATCAGAAATTGGGTTAATAACATTTAGTCTTAATAAGTGGAAAAGAGAAATGAAAGGGTCACCACCAAATTATGATCTCGATTTGGAGAAATTGTTGGAAATTAGAGACACATAATTGGAGGAAACAAGTAAATATTTATAGGGAGAGATTGAGGTCATCAGTCACAAAAAATTGTATAATTGAGGGCCTCAAAGCCATCAATCTATGATGATTTAAAATATCATTGGTTCAACAATACATAAGTATTAGGATAACACATTTTTGGTTTTAATATCCATTAACTAATTTTTATGAATTAGTTTTTTCATAGAATAAGAAAAATAAATAAATAAATATATATATATATATATACTTGCAAGTAGAGTTTCATCCTTCAACTAATTTCTACCACAAACTCATCTTTCACTCCAAACTATAATAGGACTCAAAAATATTATATTTATCCTAATCATATAACGATCCAAACATTATCATTTACAATTAAAATGATGAAAAATACTTTGTAATGACCAGGGACTTCCTGTAGGCTAGTGGTAGGTAATAAAGGCATGTCACACTATAGTTGTAGGTTCGATTCCAGCATCATTGTCCGACATGTAGAGTTATCGCCCGACTAGCATGTTGTCCTTTTCCTAAAACTATAGTATCATAATATTACAAAAATTTATCATAAGAATTATTGTAACCTTAAAAAAATACTATCCAATGTTCAAATTAATACACTCCAATCATTATAGCTATCCAAAGTACCTCTATCCAGACTCTCTATAAAAGGTATCTAAATTCCAAAATCAATTGTCACATTAGATTCTCCAGAAAAATTAAATTTTATATTATTGTCACATACGGAAAATATGATTACCATAGTCATATTAAAACATTAATGAAAACAACAGGTACTGCAGTACAATCCTTATATATATCACTTTATTCTAATAACCAGAATATAATCCTTGAGTTCAAAAACACAAATACATTAATTATTCTACTTCAACTGTAGTAACAGCAGAAGATTGTCCTTGATCCCTTGGAATTTTCTGAGGTATGTTTCCTTGACTCGTAGTGCATTCATTCACATAATTCCCCATTTCTATATAATTGTAGAATTCAACATTGACAGCCTCTTTCTTTTCCTTGCAATCACGAGCCTGATGACCTTTTTCTCCACATTTGTAACAAACTCCCATTCTTTTTAGGCAAGTACCAGGGTATTTCTTCTTACAATTATCACATAATGGAAAATAATTCTTTCCATTTTTCCCTTTATCTTTCTATTGTTCCACCATTCTCTTCTTTTCTTACTTTACTTTATTGTCATAAGATTTAGAGAATTCCATTTCTGTCTTTATAGCACAAGAGACAGTGTCTTCGTATGACGAGAAGGATTGTGAGACTAATGCTCAATGGAGAAATGGTTTTAACCCATAAAATAGAAGACCAATCTTACTTCTTGGGTTATATATATAATATGTTGCCTGGATCGCTATCCTTATAAAGATAGCCTCATACTTCGCGACATTCTCATCCTCCTTTTTTCACAGACTCAGAAATTGCCATTCCATATCTGCTCGATGGTCACGAGGAAAGTAATTTTCTAAGAAAATTTCTCTAAACTCCCTCAATTACATATTTTATACTTCATTGTCTTCCATTGTGTTTTGAATCAATGACCACAATTGATCAGCATCTCCAATGAGGCGGTAAACTGCTATGATAAATTTTTCTCTTTCACTACTCCCCAAATCGTGTAATATTTTCTCTAAGGAATATATCCATTACTTAGCCACTAATTGATTTTTACTCCCATTGAATGTCGGTGGTTGTTGCCTCATTTATAGATCTATCATTGATCCTCCATGCTGTGGATCTGGGTGCTCCATATGGGTAATGTTATTATTCATAAACTGAGTGAGTTTTCCCAGTATGGTGATTAGCTGATCAGCACCAGTTGCATCACCAGCTCCACTATAATTATCTTGAGCAGGAGTGAAATACCTACATGGAGTGCGTGGATTGATACAGTTTCTATTCCTTCCACTAGTCACCATTTCTAAACAATGGAATAAACTAGGTTAGTTTATGAATCAAAATACATAATTCCATACTTGTAAAACACTTAACATAAATTGAACTATTTATGGATATAATCCATGATCATAAAAAAATGTTTTCTTTGAGGAAGTATATACTCATAAACCGTTCATAATGGTTTATAAAGAAAATTAGAATTATCCTAAGCATATCCCCCGGGAGTGTCATAACCAAGAGTACATCAAGGCTCGTTGTCATGCACCAGTTCTCGTTTGATTATAGATCAAAGTAGTGTTTTTGGGTTTTACCCCTAGGTACATCTGTGCCAGAGCTGCCTCTACCTGCTCGTATCTAGGAAGGGATGTATTTCTTGGAAAACTTACAAAATATCTACAATACCAAAATTCTAAGAAGTTTTTCAATACTAATCATCAAAGTCTATCTTAGGGCTATGTTCTCTAATCATAATTTATCTAAATCTAGTTTCCAAGGTTTGTACTAAACTTCCTCTGATACCAACCGTAATTCCCTAACCCTAGATACCAATAGTTGGTGCATTATTACATAACACTATCATGATCACAAAGGATCAAGTATCGAATGACCGATTAGTTTAGTGGCCTTGGAAACACTAGATATATTCATAAGTCTTATGTTACATCATAATGTGAAAAAAAACTACAACGACATCTTGTCTTCATATCCCCTCATACTATTCCAGTAGGTCATTATTAAAATACTTCTTCACATCTTGGAAAAAATAAAACAATGAAAGGGGTGAGCTTAGATGCTCAGTAAGGATAACAATATAGAGAAAACTTTCATAAATAAACATAAACATTTAAGGAAATGTATAACTAAAACAAAAGCCTTTTAAACATAAAATTTAGCATAATATGGAAAATATAAAATGAAATAATTCAATTTACTTTTTCACATTGATATTCTACTAGTCGAATAATTACAAAAAATATCAATAACCACTTTCATAATGATGGAATGCATAATGCCAGACTATCATAACCACGTAACCAAGGCCTCGTGCCAAGACTAAAAATAAGATTTTGTCAAGGCCCCATTCCAAGACACTAGTTTGTCTCATTAGACATACCGATGCATCGAGGAGCTATAGCGGGATCCACCTGTCCCTTATTAAGTCTAATGATTTCCTCATATGAACAGGTTAAAACATAACATTAACATGCATATTAAAACTAGCATACAAAATGTCAATACTTTCTCCATAAACCATGAATGGTATAAAAAATAACAAATCCACAGTCAAACATTTCACAAAACATTCAATACAATATGGATATTTTGTATCATAATAAAAAAACTTCAAATAAGCTTAAAATCCATCAAATGATGTAGAGAAAGATGAAATCCAAACTATTTGAGAGAAATATCTCTTTTCGTGAAATCATTTAAAAGTCACATAATTATAAAATAAAACATTTACTTTGAAAAGATTCTTATAAGATTGTAAGTAATACTTCAAAGATTTTAAAATGGTGTAAAATATACACACCCACTGTATAAGATAAAAAAATACATTCTTACCTTAATTCTATCGAAAAAGATAAAAAGGACTTTGTTTGGAAAACGACAAAAAGTTCCTTTATAAACATATTATAAAAAGTCAAAAAAATTGTATAAATTAATTTAACCTATATTTTGTAAAATAGAAAGAATGTTTTGAAATACATTTTTAAGAAACATGGATGCCGATGATAAGGAGGTCCTAGTAGATAATTACGTATAAACAACCTCGGATAATGAAGTGATTGTGAAATAAACCCTTACCTCATACTTTTCCTAGGATGAGGGTAGGTTAACCTCTTATATAATGGTGAAATAATTGTTATTAAATTATAAAATAATCATATACATTAATATTATATCATATATGATCTTTTAACATTTCTTTGTTAATAATATCTTAGTATTATCATCGTTTCGGGTGTTAACTTACTTGTTTACTTTTAAATGTTTTGTTACATAAGTAGTGTTTGTTATGTATAGGTTTTAACTTATTCATATACAGAATGGTATCAAGTCCTTCAACATTATTTTTAATCATCAAATGAAAATTATTCTTGAATGGATACAATGGTGAATGAATCTCATCGCATTTGTGGAGACGGTAGTCCGTACGTACACACGAGCGACAATATCATTCTTTTGATATTAAAATAATATATAATTGGGTGTTGAATAATATTTAAAGAATAATTATCTTGTTATATTTATTATTTATGGAATTAAACATCATTATTATACCCATCCAAATAATAATGTTTTGAATAACAATTACACCACAACGTTGGGACGGTAAGCCGTACTTACACACCTATGGTGACTTGTCATTCAAAAGATAGATATAATACTGAATATGGTTTTAACATATTTATATTAACATCACAGTATATATAAGATACTGGAGTTATTACTTTATAATTGAAATAACAAATAAAGGAGATGTTGAAGAAGATAGGAACTTGAAAGAGGGTGGTGAAAGATTACATCTTCTTCGGGTTCTTCATTTTGATTTGATCAAAAGGGATCTATAGGTTGTCTTTATGATCAAAATAAGGCATCTAGGTTGAATGGAGGATAGTTGAGAGGGTATTTGGGGAGGGTTTGCCCGAGAAAACAGGATATAAAGGTATGAAGAATTGGATAGAAGTGGTGTTCTTTTATAAGGGGGAGGAGGGGATCTTTAGGAAAAACATAAAGTATTATTTTATAATAAATTTAAATTCGGTTTATAATGGCTAAAAAGTGGATTATTAAAATTATAAGGTGGGTATGGGTTGAAATAATTTCATCCTATAAATTTTAGATAGGTTTGGTTCATTATATTAACCTTATCTTGTAGTTTTAACTCTTAGTTAATTACTTTGACATTTACCATGTCACATTGTATTTTTATATTATATAGTTAATAAACACACTCTATAAATTCAAGAGACCCCCGAATGGTCCATTAATTATACAACTAACATGATATAAGTCATTTGGCCAAACATTATGTTTTTAGGAATAGAATATCAATTAATAATATAATACTTGTTCTAAAATCACATTTATGTCAATTTTGACAATATTTAATAATTGATTTTTGTTAAAGTCTTAAAAACTTTATTAATTCTAACAATATTCATTTAAGCAATCCTTACATGTCATATTAACCAATAAAATTCGTTTATGGAATCAAAATAGTAGAATTATATTTATTTTATCTTCTATAATACCAATTATTTGATTCTTTCATTAATAAGGAAAATGCTGCATCATTATTGTGTCATAAATATTTTTAATTATTAAATGTATAAAAATTATAAATAAAATACCATTATGTAGGAAATATTTTTATATTTCTAATGAAAATTTATAGTCTAAAATATAACATACAGAACCCTATGTAAATATTGTTATTCTAAAAGATATATGCTTATGTCATTTTTGTATTTACTTTAACATAATTAATATAAAGTGTCCTTATCACTTACAAGTGGCTCCATGGGGTCCCAAAATCAATCCATATATTCCCATGGTCGTACATGTAACAACCAATAATGTTAGAATATGTTTTAGGGTAATTTAGTATTATTATAATATTTTTTACCCTTATTTACCGGATTTTCCCTTTAACCATGGTAAATAAAATATTTACCAAAGTAATTATTCAAAATTTGTAAAAATAAAAGATACATATTTACACAATATGGAACTCCTGATTCTAAATATGGAATCTATTTTTCTAAATTCAAAACACTAATGTGGCAGAAATTAATTTAAAATTAATTCCCGCTGTCAAAAACAAAAAGCGTGTTCTTAAGAAATAATAACTACAAAAATATTGACACTTGTTTATGTCCGGTTTAAATGTGAAATTAGGTCCAATGACCAAAAATGTATTAAATGGTAAAAATATATTCTAAATATACTTTAAAATAACTCAAATTCATAATTTATCACTATCAATTATTTCGATTAAAAAAGTTTTTTTGAAATAAAATTTATTAATTTTCACTATTCATAAAAATATAAAAGTTATCTGAAAAGTACCAAAATTTTCCCCTAAGCTAATTTTGATATTCAAAAACAAAAAATGAATTCAATTTTGATAGTTAAAATTTATAAAATTTCAAAAAGAGGGTATTACTATTCATAACGTCTACTTTGATTGGTTGTGGTGTGTTAGAATCTCGAAGTTACGTACAATGGAAGCTATTGCATTATTCGAAAGGAAACATACCGTGGAAGCTTGGGTTTTTACATATTCACTATAGAATGTGGGCATATCTTGGTCACATACTCTTTATTCCTCTATTGCACACGTTCAGAAATGTCTGTGTATTGTTTGATGGGAATAGAGAGTGTGAACCATCACCAGAAATACTGTCTGGGGTTGAAAATTGTGCACAACTTGATCAAGAAAACATCAGTACAATGTATGATTTTCATGATTTATTGGTTCTTACATTGCCTTCTATTCCTACTAAAAATAGATAGCAAATTCATAATTGGAAGAAACAAAGTATTTTTTTTTTGAATTACCATATTGGATATATAATATTTTATGGAATAATTTGGATGTGATGCACATTGAAAAAAAAATGTATCTGATAAAATAATGTGCAACATTTTAGGCTTCAAGGAGAAATCAAAGTTCAATGTTAACGATCGACGTGATTTAAATGAAAAGGGATTGATAAAACCTTTAAATTTACAGCTGGGTAAAAGTAATCGGTCATACATGCCTGCTGCACAGTACACAATGAGTAAAAAATAGAAACAAACATTTTTATCAATTTTGAAGACCGTTAAGGTGCCAGATGGTTGTTGCTCTAATATTTAGAAGATTGTGAATATGAAGAACATGAGATTACAGGGTTGGAAAAGTCATGATAATCATATTCTGCTTCAACAGTTAATTTCTATAGCAATTCGCGATTGCTTACATGCCCAAGTTGTCGAGCCATCGATTGGAGTTTCTAATTTTTTCAGAAAGCTCTGTTCTATGAATCATCGCATGAGTGATTTGAAAAAGCTATTGGATAAGGCATAACGTTTGATATGCGGAATGATGAGTGGGTTCAAGCTCATCGATATGTGTTGTTAAACACTCCATCAGTTATTTCAAGGATACATTAAGTTTCACAGTTGATTTTTATTTGGATTTTATGTTTATTTTATTGCTTAACTTATATTGTGTTGTGATTTAGGATGCATATCTTTGAGTTGAAATGTGGAAGGACCCGTGCAACTGACAATCAAATCCAAAAACCTAATTTCAACACATTTCATGAGTGGTTCAAAACTCATGTACGTATAATTGATTTAATATTTTTATAGTGCAACTTAGTTGTATTTTCAAAATCCTTTATCCAATAAACTATATATGTGAAATTTGTAGATTCAAAAGTTATGTGATTTAACTTATCATGTAATCGAAAAACTCAACCAACTAGCAGATGGTCCATTTATTACACCACGTCGCTACAAGCCTTTGGATACTAACAGATTCCGATTTAATATTAGTGATGTTGACATGAACTCAGCCACACAAAATAGTGGTGTTGGTTGTTCATTTATCAGTGAGGGTTATTATTATGGATTTCTGAGAGATACTGTTATGGTTATATATGGTCATGTCTTAAAATAAATATTGTTATGATGTGATTGGGTCGATCCGGTTCGTGGAATGAAAGTTGATAACTTCAAATTTACATTAGTAAAAATTTTCAATATACAATATAAAGTTTACTGAGTAAGAAATGAGCCCTTCATACTGAAATCTCAGGAAGAACAAGTTTACTTTGTCGGCATTTATTTTGATTGGAAAGTAGTGGTGAAAATGTCTAAAACATGGGTTTTTATGATTGACCAAGAGGATAATGAAGTTGTTGAATTTCCTGAACAAACACATGACCAAACAATAGTAGCTGTACGATATGAAGATATACAATGGGCCAGAGAGACAGTTTGAAGGAGATATGATAGACTTGCATGATTAGTGAAAATTTTAATTATATCCCCAGTTATTTTTTGTAAAAATATTTATGAGTGATAAATGTATAAAAACAGCTTGATTTAACTATAATTTCTTTTAATGTAGGTATGTCACATAGTGGTCTCTGTGGCTCACCTTATGTTGTCGATATGTATGTTTTTATTTTTACAAATTAATTGATTTTAATTTTCTATGTATATTTCCCTAACTATTTCTAATCATTAATTTATATTGTAATTGAATTATGAATTTCGGTTTATCAGGATTTAGTGCATCGTAAAGAAGATGCAGGGGTCCATGTAGATGGGTTTGATCCTGGAACTCTGGAGCCCGATGGGAAGTATTATTTGATGGCACATTTCATCTAGTTGGAGAAGGTGCTCCTATATTGAGTCGTCAATTTAGGTATATCATACGAGACTCGCACATATTACCCCTGATGACTTGTGAATGGATTTCTTTCACCCAGGATACGATGGACAGATTATGGATGGAGGTTTAGGTAAATTCAATGTTTAATTTTTCATGATATTGTTATTATTATTGTCCCATCTATTGATAATTTTTTTAACAGGATAATTTGACATCCTTCTCAGATGAGTTTTGGGTAGTATGTATATCTAAATGCCAAAAATTATGGTTTGATTACAAGTCAAGGGTGAATAGAGATCACTAGATGCCATTTCTGGTTGTTCCATACATTCTATAGTGAGTCCCTCCAGGTATTATTCCAGCGCAGTGGTTGGATTTGGTTGCATTTTGGTCAAGTGAGGTGGAGATGGTAAGATTTATTACATTTAATCTTTAAATGAATAATTTTTAGAATGCATATTAAGTAAATACGTTGAATGTAGACCGAGTCTACTCGTCATTCACATAATCGGGCGATGTAGGTCACGCCTTCCAGTCTTGGCACTCGGCATGTGTCACAGCTCATATAGGATGTATGTTTAGAATTCAATATTCATTCATATTTTAAAAATATTGTAGTATAACATGGTGAAACTTTTTATTATAAATACACCAATGCGGTGATCCGATCGATCAAATGTCCATATGGGTTATGACCCATAGGGAGGGTGATCCCGATGTTTTCAGTATTATAGTAAGAAAATTATTTACTAATAAATGTATTTTTATTTTATATAAATTATTCATATTTTTTCATTGATTCATTATATAATACAGGATTAGTTTGACACTCAGTTAGTAGAGTTTCCTGTGGGGAAACATCATAGTACTGTTCGTAGAGATGAAATATTTCCCCGTGTCGTGGGGCGTGATGGTCATGGTTATTCTTTGACTTATTGCGGTGGTGTCCCATGATGTGCAGTTGTCAGAGCAGACGCGATGGGTGCATGCAGAGATTCAGGGATTCACACACTGACTGAGGTAGATGCTTCGATGCATGATATGAAGCGGAATTTTGATCCATAGATTCAGCAGTTACGTGCTGTGTATGAGGAGAGGTTGTCACAGATGTCATCACGTATCGATTTAATGACGACACAACAAGTGGCGCCATAGGTAAACAATAAAACAAACCATACTCAGATTGACTTTTATTGATATGTTTATGATACATAATATTGATATATATTGTAGGCTCTGAATATAGATGGTGGAATTCACAGTTATATTGGTGATCCGGATGAGGATGAACCCTAGGAATGAGGTAATTTGATTTTTGTTGATGAATTATCTAGAAGTTTTTATATCATTGATGAATAGAATCTTCCATTTTTACCTAGATTATTTTGTTTTAGTATTTTTGGATGACATCTTCATGCACTCCAAGAATGATGATGATCATACCCAATATCTTGACATCATCCATATTACACTTATAAAGCATTGACTATACACCATGATAAATATATGTCACTTTTGTAATGATTTGGTATAGGTTTTTGGTCAAATAATCTTAGAGGAAGGTTTGTCAGTGGATTGAGAGAAACTTCAAGAATTTTTTTCTTGGGAGAAGCCCAAGAACTATTTCTATATATGTAGATTTCTTGGGATAGTGGATTGCAAAGTGGCCACGCAGATGGCACGTCAATCGAAGATTTCGTGTGCCCGCGGTGATCGAGAACACAGTTTCGGTGTCATAAATGGCCAACACGAGAATTTAACGGTCAAATACATTGAGGAAGAAATTGGATTAACCAAAAATAACATGGAAAGAATATAATTATTATTCTTGATGTGTAGGAGTAGACGAAGCAACATTCAAACTTGTGGTTTGCACGGTACGACTCAATATGCGTTTTTAAGTGTTGGGTGTTCTTCATAAACGCACATGGGGGGGGTCCAAACCAGCCGAACAAAGTCGTAATGGCATGAAATTAGACGAAAATAATGGGTGAGTGAATTTTGAAGTTTTCGGGTAGAAAACATGTCAATCGGAGGTGTCGTGTACCCGCGGTGACCGAGAACGCAGTTCTAGTGTCATAAACGACCAAAACGGGTGTTTAACAGTAAATTTATAGAGAATGACATTGTATTCAACTGAAATCATAGAACAACAATATAATTATTATTCTTGATGTGTACGAGGAGATGGAACGTCAATCAGACGTTCGGTTTGCATGGTACGACTCAATATGCATTTTTTAAGTGTTGAGAGCACTTCAAAAACGCACGTGGCGGGGTCCAAACAGGCCGAACGAAGACAGAATGGCCTGAAATTAGATGACAAGAAAATTTAGTGAATTGTGAAGTGGTCAGGCTGACGGAACATCAATCAGAGGTGTCCTGTGTCCATAGTGACTGAGAACGCACTTCTGGTATAATAAACGGCCAAAACGGGTGTTTTATAGTCAAATTCATATCAGACAAAATCATATTGACCTAAAATCACAGGGAAAAAATCTAATTATTATTCATTATGTGTACAAGGATACAAAACATCAATCTGATTTGCGGTTTGCGCGATACGGCTCAATATGAATTTTTTAATTGTTGGGCGCGCTTCATAGACGCGTGTGGGGGGGTCCAAACCGGTCGAACGAAGTCGAAATGTTCTGAAATCAGATGAAAATAATGTGTGAGTGAATTTTGAAGCAGTAGGATAGACAGAAAATCAATCGAAGGTGTCGTGTGCCCACGGTGACCGAGAATGCAGTTCTGGTGTCATAAACTGCCAAAACGGGCGTTTAACGGTTAAATTCATAGCTAACGAAATCACATTGGCCTAAAATCACAGGTAAACAATTTAATTATTATTCTTGATATGTATGAGGAGACTACACATCAATCAGATGTTCGGTTTGCGCAATACAGCTTAATATGTGTTTTAAGTGTTGGGCAGACTTCATAAATGCGCATGTGGGGGGGGGGGGGGTCCAAACCGGACGAATGAAGTCAGAATGGCCCGAAATCAAACGACAACAATGGTTGAGTGAATAGTGAGGTGGTCGGGTAGATAGAATGTCAATCTGAGTTGTCGTGTGCCCGTGAGGACCGAGAACACAGTTCTAGTGTCATAAATGGCCAAAACAGGCGTTTAACAGTCATATTCATAGCGGAAAAAATCGAAATGACCTAAAATTATAGGTAAATAATATAATTATTATCCGTGACATGTAAGAGGAGACGGAATGACAATAAGTCATGCAGTTTTCACGGTACGTCTCAATATGCGTTTTTTTAATTGTTGGGCGCACTTCATAAACGCATGTGAGGGGGTTCAAATCGGCCAAACGAAGCCAAAATGACCTGAAATAAGATGAAAAAAACGGTTGAGTGAAGTTTGAAATGGTCGCGCAGACGACACATCAATCAGAGGTTCTGTGTGCCCGTAGTGACTGAGAAAGCAGTTCTAGTGTCACAAACGGCCAAAACGGGCGTTTAACGGTCAAATTCATAGCAGAGGACATTCGATTGACCTAAAATATCAGGGAAACAATATCATTATTATTTTCAACGTGTACGTGGAGACAAAACCACAATCGTACATGCAGTTTTCATGGCACAATTCAATATGTGTTTTTAAGTGTTGGGTGTGCTTCATAAACACACGTGGGGCGGTCCAAACCGGCCGAACAAAGTCAGAATGGCCTGAAATTAGACGAAAACAATGGGTGAGTGAATTGTAAAGTGGGAGCATATACGACACATGAATCAGAGGTGTTGTGTTCCCACGATGACCGAAAACGCAGTTCTGGTTTCATAAACAGCCAAAACGGGCATTTAAGAGTCAAATTCATAGAGAACGACACCATATTGACCTGAAATCACAGGTAAACAATCTAATTGTTATTTGTGATGTGTACGAAGATACTTCATGACAATATGATGTGTGGTTTCCACAGTTCAGCTCAATATGTGATTTTTAAGTGTTGGGTGCGCTTCATAAATGCGCATGGGGGGGGGGGGGGGTCCAAACAGGACGAACGAAATCGGAATGGCCGAAAATCAATCGTCAAAAATGGGTGAGAAAATTTTGAAGTTTTCAGGTAGAAGACACGTCAATTAGAGGTGCCGTGTGCCTGCGGTGACTAAGAATGCATTTCCTGTGTTAGGAACTACCAAAACGGGTATTTAACGGTCAAATTAAAAGTGGAAGACATCATATTGGCATGAAATCAAAGGAAAAAATCTAATTTTTATTTTTGATGTGTACATGGACACGCCACATCAATCGAACGTCCGGTTTGCACGGTACCGCTCAATATGCGTTTTTTACGTGTTGGGCGCGCTTCATAAACTCCCGTGGGGGGTCCAAACGGGTTGAATGTTGTCAGATTGGCCTGAAATCAGATGAAAACAACAGCTCAGTGAATTGTGAAGTGTTCAGTCAAATGGAATGTCAATCGAATGTGTCGTGTGACCGCGGTGACTGAGAACGCAGTTCTAGTGTCATTAACATCCAAAACGGGTGTTTAACAGTCAACTTCATAGAGAAAGACATCGGATTGACCTGAACTCATAGGGAAACAATATAATTACTATTCGTGAATTATATGAAGAGACGACATGTCAATCGGACATGCAGTTTACGTGATACGACTCAATAGGTGTTTTTTAAGTGTTAGACCCGCTTCATAAACGTGTGTGTGGGGGGGGGGGTTTCCAAATCGACCGAACGAAGTCAGAATGGCTTGAAATATGATGACAACAATAGGTGAGTGAATGTTTATGTGTTCGGGTAGACGACATGTCAATCGGAGGGGTCGTTTACCCAAAGTGTCCGAGAACGCACTTCTAGTGTCAGAAATGGCGAAAACTGGTGTTTAATGGTCAAATTAATAGGAGACGACATCGGATTGACCTAAAATCATAGGGAAACAATATAATTATTTTATTGAATTTTACAAGGAGACGACATGTCAATCGGACATGCGGTTTGCGCGTTATGACTCAATATGCATTTTTTTTAGTGTTGGGTGGGTTTCACAAACGCGAGAGGGGGGGGGGGGAACAGTCTGAACGATGTCGAAATGTCCTGAAATTAGACAAAAACAACAAGTGAGTGAATTTTGATGTGTTCGGGTAGAATACACATCAATATGAGGTGTCGTGTTCCCGCGGTGACAGAATGCGCAGTTATGGTGTCATAAACGGCCAAAACTGGCGTTTAATGGTCAAATTCATAGCCGGACAACATCGGATTTTTCTGAAATCACAGGGAAACAATATAATTAATATTCTTGATGTGTATGAGGAGATTAAACGTCTATCAGACATGCGGTTTACACAGTACAGATCAATATGCATTTTTTAAGTGTTGGGTGTGCTTCATAAATTCGCGTGGGGGTCCAAACTGAACGAACAATGTTGGAATGGCCTGAAATCAGACGACGACCCCAAAGTGAGTGAATTGTAAAGTGTTCGGGCAGATGTCGCATCAATCGGAGGTACCGTGATCCTACGGTGACCAAGAATGCACTTCGGGTGTCGTAAACGGCCAAAACGGGCATTTAACGGTCAAATTCATTGAAGATGGCATCATATTGACCTAAAATAACAAGTGAACACTGTAATTATTATTCATGACATGCACGAGGAGACACCATGTCAATCGAAAGTGTGGTTTATGCAGTATGGCTCAATATGCATTTTTGTAATTGTTTGGTGCGCTTCATAAACGCGCGTGGGGGGGGGGGGGGGGTGGGTCCAAACCAGCCGATTGAAGTCGGAATATCCTGAAATCAAATGACAACAATGGGTGAGTTAATTTTGAACTGATCTGGTAAAAGAAACATCAATCAGAGGTGTTGTGTGCCCGTGGTGACTAAGAAAGAAATTATGTTGTAAAAAACGGACTAAACAGGCGTTTAACGATAAATTTCATAGCAGACGACATCATGTTGACCTGAAATCATAGGTCAACAGTATAATAATTATTCTAGATGTGTAAGAGGAGGCGGTATGTCAATCGGATGTGTGGATTTTATGGTACAGCTCAATATGCGTTTTTTAAGTGTTGGACACGCTCCATAAACGCGTGTGGGGGTCTAATTGGGATGAACGATGTCAGAATGTCCTGAAATCAGACGAAAACAACATGTCCATGATTTTAGAAGTGGTTGGGAAGACGGAGCATCAATCAGAGGTGTTGTGTGCCCGCGGTGACTGAGAACACAGTTCTGGTGTCACAAACGGTCAAAACTGGTGTTTAATGGTCAAATTCACAGCGAATGACATCGGATTGACCTAAAATCATAGATAAAAAATCTTATTATTATTCATGATTTGTACGAGGAGAAGTCACATCATTCGGACCAGTGGTTTATGAGGTACGACTTAATATGCGTTTTTTAATTGTTGGGCGTTCTTTATAAGTGCACGTGGGGGGTCCAAACTGGCCGAACGAAGTCAGAATGGCCTGAAATCAGACAAAAACAACAGGTGAATGAATTGTGAAGTGGTTTTGTAGAAATAATGTTAATGGGAGTTGCAGTGTGCCTGCGGTGACCGAGAACACACTTTTGGTTTCATAAACATCCAAAACGGGCGTTTAACGGTCAAATTCAAATCGGACGACCTCAGATTGACCTGAAATCATAGGGAATAATCTAACTAAAACCATATAAATAACGATTTTAAAATTTTAAAACGGTAATCAAAATTATGAATATATTTTGAAAATAAAATATTTTCAATCTGATACAGTATGTTTGAATTGAAATATGTTATTTTGTTTAAATTAATAGTTTATAGGTTTCATTCCGTACTAATTTTGTTATCAAATTTTTCTATGAAGTTACATTTTATTATGGACGTGGAGCTTGGAAGATGACTGATTACATTTATGTGTGTATGTTTTATTTTATTATTGGAATTTTTAAAAAAAATTAAAAACCTCTAGCGGCCGCCATTTGGCGGTCGCTCTAGGGACAGCCTACAGCGGTCGCTGTAGGTGATTCCATCGCCGCCTGTAGCGACTGCCATTTGGAGGCCGCTATAGCTCTGGGCTACAAGTGTCTCCATTTGGCGGCCTCTGTAGCCCATTCCATCTTGCCTTCAACGCCGCCAAATGGAAGTTTCTGATAGCAACAGTGACGGTCCAAAAGCGGTCATCATTTGGCGGACACTAGGCGACCAATGTATACCATTTGCAACAGATTTTGGCATAAGCTAAAGGTAATGATTGTACTAGTGTCATGATTATCCAAAGTAATAATGTATAAAAATTTGATGGACCAACTACAAGGACAAGGGCCCAGCTGATGCTTTGATGTTCATCCCACCATTAAAGTATGGAATTAAAATCCAGAAACTATTCCTGACATTACTCATGATATAGTCTTCAAATAAAGATGTTTTATTTTAGAGTGAAATATAATATATGTGAGGAAAACATGGGGGATGAAACTATTTTTATTTCAGGGCAACTTCCAATTAAAAAACCCTTTCACATTTTGACCTTCTGAAAAGTATGTATTGAAATGGATAGATTAAAATTTTTAAATCCAACAGCCATAACATTGGTTCAATAAGTCCAGATACCTCTAAATTTTTAGAGTTGTTGGAAAACATTATTATATACTACATTTAAGAAGGATATATCTCATGATTTAGCTGTCTGGATGTCTAAATCATAGAGACAATTGGAGGGGTATATTTGGAATGAAAACAGTCTACCTCCTTGGGCTATAAATTCATCCCCTCACCTTCTTTCAAAAGAGTCGGAATTTAAGAAGAAAGGATCTTACATTGTCCCGACCAATGCATTTATAAAGTCTTGGGAGGACGTTCCATATTCATTTTGTCACTTTTTAAACCCTTCCTTATATCCTATTTTTCCATTTACTTTTTTTTCTTCATTATTGTAATCTTGTATGTCTTTATTTTTTGTAATTATATTTTAATAAATTTTTATTCTTATTATTCTATTATTCTCATCCTCATTTTGTTAAATAATTTTAATGGATATAAAATAGTTTAAATATAGTTGAATCCATACCCTTCTTTTCCTTTCTCATTCAATTTAATGTTAGTACTTAACTCCCTTCATCGTTTATGTGTGTGTTCAGCGCACCACTCTTTTCGCATCCCTTTATTTATCTTATTTACTTAATTTATCATAATAATAATTATAACCAGATTACTAATCATATAAATGGATTAGAAAATCTCTTATCGAGGTGATTTATAATTTTGGGATGTTATGAGATTGGGATCTTTTTACCAATGAGTATTCCATGAATTAATAATGTTTATATTGGACTTAACATGTCATGGATTAATGACTAGTCATGTATTTTTAATGATTTAAATCGATTATTTCAATGATAAAAACACTACCATAAACAAGATATTGTAGATATTAGACCCCTACGTTAAGTTAAGGCATGTATTAATGCCTTAACACTTTGGAATACCAATCAATGTCAACTTGTGACGCGGGTGTTAATTTTAAGAAATGTAATGCAAGGCTCCATGATATCAAAATATTAAATACCTAATGATGAACACACACCAATATTTTTCAAATTTTTAAATAAATCATAATAAAACAATTATTTCAATTAGTCTCTGAAAACAAACACCCCAATCAAAATTCAATCAACTAAAAACATTTGACTATTTAAAAGTGTCATCGTAGAGGATTCGACCCGAGTATTGCTATAATAATTATCAAAGCAAAAGAACATTGAATATTCAATTGGAGACAATTGGAAATTCTTTAAAATGGAATATTTTCCAGGGAAAGTGTAATTAAGTAGTCGTTAGTTTCTATAAATTGTAAAAAAACTAAAAACAATAATTTAATCGGAAATTAAAAAACACAATGAAAAACAAGTCTTCCTATTTCTTCCAAAATTTCTATGAATACCCCATAGCCTCCCAAAAAATCCATCGGATTTGTATGACCCTGAATTTGAGCAAGCACTTCACCAACTATGGTGGAACATTAGAGACAATCAAATAAATCAAGAACCAGTTCTTTTCCAACTAATTGAATTAGATTTGGATAATCCTAGGGAACAAACACTTAATCTACTTTCTACACATGATATGAATTACTATCCTATTGGTATTCAATATCCAATCATAGAGGCTCACTTAGAGCTGAAATTTAGTTTGATTCATCTTCTCTCTCATTTCCAAAGGCTAGCCGGTGAGGATCCACATCTTCACCATAAAGACTTCCATGTTGTGTGCTCTACAATGATGATTCAAAGGGTTTTTGAGAAACATATCAAACTTCAAGAATTCCATTATTTAGATGACTTGGCCATGTGATGGATTTACTACCTCTCTCCGGGTTCCACTACCACTTGGAATGACATGAAGTGACTCTTCTTAGAGAAATTTTTTTCTACATCTCGTACAATTTCTATTCAAAAGGAAATAAGAGGTATCCATCAATTCCATAATAAATCACTCCATGAGTACTAGGAGAGGCTAAAAAAGATTGTTTCAACATTCCCAAACCACAAAATCCCTAACCAACTCTTGATAAAATACTTATTTGAGAGTTTATTCGCTATAGGGAGAACTCTCATTAATGTCGCAAGTGGCGGTGCTCTTGTTGATAAAACTCCTATAGCTATAAGAGATTTAATAAAAACAAGGCTGAAAACACACAACAATTCCATACCCGAGCACATTCTCAAGTAAAACAAGTCCAAGAGAATCAATCCATAGAGCCGAACAAGATGACTGAGTGGTTGAGTGAACATACATGTCTTGTGCGACAAATTTTTGTGGCTTCCAAAGCCCCGACCACATCACGCATCTCTAACTGTACACAAAAGGTAATGGTTGTTAGAATTTACCAACAACATGACCATATTGTAGAAGATATTTACTCCTTCACCCATTATAGACTCAAGAACATTGAAAACCAAGTTGGCCTACATGCTTCCCACTTATGCTAGCGACAACAATGAAATTCTTCTCAACTCCCATCTCAACCAATACCCAACCCCAAGAGTAATGAATGTGCAATTTCACATAGATCAAGAAAAATAATTCTATGCCTCATGATGAGACCTCCCCCTCACCATTAAAAGTTGACCTATAAAATGAAAAGAAAAAGAAACTTGAAAAGGTATCTGAATCCTTTCCCTCGCCTCCTTTAATTAAACTTAGGAACCAAATTCCTTTTCTACAAACCATTTCTAGGCCTATGATGTCCTTTATGATGAAATAGTTTGTGTCCTAGACCCAACTATGTAGTACATTTGATTACTATATCATGTGTATATTTAGATATGCATGATGATATCTTACCATTATAGTGCAGACTCATCTGCATCCACTCTAATAATGGTAATGTCCAAAGGTTATTTGTTGTGTCAAGAGGTTGTAGTAGAACCCATGCTATAATGAGAACCTCGAGATACAATGACATTGATCATAAATATATGTTCTATAGTTTAGATACATCATACTGACTAGACATAGAAGATGTTTGACTATCAAGTGCTGGGAGCTCATAAGCATTGAGACTTCTTCTCATGATGTTCTCACTTGTTGATCTCTAGTAGTGAGATCATGAGGACAAACCTGTCAATAGGAACACCACATGTTTTTGGTGTCATTGGTGGTTCCTACCTACGGACATGTGTTTTGGTCTCCTGAATGGAGACCATTACCAATGTATATCATTTAATTACAAAAATTGATGTATGGAGAAAACCATGGCAGTAATGTCGTGGCAAGGTAGTATGTGTCGGATGCGTCATTAGTGGTATGATGTTGGTTGAATGGTCAAGAAAGGATTTGTCGCTTCCATGTTTAGGAAGTGGTATATCTCAGGCCTGGTTGATCAGGATGGTTCCGCCTTCATAAGTCTTTTCACAAAGAAGTAGAAAGGAGAATCCTTCTAGATAGATCAAAAAATAATAATGCAAGATAAGGACGATGACACAAGAGTGTGTCATGAATTTTAAGATATCAAATGACAAAGAGACTATAATACACAGTCAGTGTTCGTAGGATGGTAGTCGCTGCTATGACTATCATTATCACTTTATGGGAAATGATGAGTTGCTAGACTCCGCTCTTGGTATGTGAATTTTATTCACTGCTATCGAGATAAGGGCCTAGATGGTCACACACAATAGTGTATTTAAGAATCCTCACCTCTTCAGTTGAATAGGTATATGGACATAGTGGGCCCCATGAAGGGGTCCGAGCATTTTCCAAGTTGTCAATCACCAAGTGAATTAAATAAATTCATTAATATTCAAGTTATGAATATTTGGGATTTTATTTATTTAATGTATTTATGAGTTCAGTAAATACTAGAAAATATTAATTGAACGGATATTATTTTAATATTCACAGTTCGCTAATTATTATGCAGGACAAGCGAGTCGAGTTAAAAGGCTTGGTTTTATCCCGTAATATATTTTATATATATTACAAGTATGTGATAAAATAAATAAATAATATTGACACAGTTATAAGTCATCATAGTTATTTATTTAGAGAACGTTGATAATAACGGGGGCCGGGAAACCCTACCGGGTATTTATCAACATCTCTAAAAATAAGAGAGGAGGATCTCTCTCTTTAGTATATATATCACTATTCAATCATTTATCGAATGAAAAATTGAGAGCCTCTCTCTCCTCCCGCTTCCTAGAGAGAGAAGATGATGATCCAAGAGCTCAGTTCATGTTCTTCCTCAAGCATCGCAAGATAAATGATGCATTGATCATCAGGATGCCGAAGATATCATTGAATCGCTGCGCTAGCACCTAGAGTTCGACGATCGGTGTTCCTGTGGATTTTTGGAGCACGTGTGGGCGATCTTGAGGGATCCTTCTTTGGTTCCTTCAAGAGACGGTCTCCATCGGCTAACAGTAGTCAACCGCACCATCAGATTTGAAACAGGTACATTTCCATTTTAATTTAGTTCTCCTAATAATCAACATGAGATCCTCAGACCTCTCTAAGGCTCAGATCATCGTCGACGATAAGTACCGTCGTTCCGCCAACAAAAATTTTTAAAATCCCCAGCCCACCGGCTTCCATTGCGGGCCTCAGAAACCTAAAAGTGGTATTAGAGGGAGCGCATAAATTTTCTAAGCCAAATTAAATTAATTTGCATAAAATTGAGTTGAGGGTTTAAAAACGGTCACATCAGTTCTGACCGTATGCCAATCCAATCTCAAACGGCCACATTATGGCCAGTTTATTTTTCGTATTGGATCGAAGGTGCAGTTTTATCTCGGGTTTTAATTTTATTTCATCTTGGTGAACCGATTATGTTTCAATTGGTTCATCCGAAATAAAATTAATTGTGAAAATTATAAAATTTATAATTTTATTATTTCCATCTTAATTTATTATTTACATTATTATAATAATATAATAATAATAATGAAATATTATTTTATTATAATAATGTTATTATTATTAAATTTAAAAAGGCTATCACTAAACCATTGGGAAAATTGAAAATTGTAGAAGAAAGACTTAAAAGTTAGTCATAAGGTTTTTTTAAAAAAAAATTATTGTGGAATAAGACTTCCTTGAGGTCTTATTTAAATAAAAAAAGGTTGTAGCATGTGGACGAGAAAACAAGCAAAAAAATGGGGTCCCACGGCCAGCCTTGCTGCACCGCGTCTCCTCCCTCGGGACGCCACACAAGAGGGTGCCCCATGCCAGATCATCGACCCTCCCAGTGTCGTGCCACCTCCGCCCCCTCACCCGGCTAATCTCCCCTGGAACACTGCAACCCAGGCCACCGCACAAAGCGTCGCCGCCCTGTAGGGTCACCTCCGCAGCAAGTCGAGCCCACTGCCCAACAACAGTTGCGTCGACCTCCTCCTCTCCCCCCAGACCGGCCTGCCGCCTCGCGCCAGCCTCCTGCCCTGCACTGGACCCCACTCCGGCAAAACCAGGGGCTCCTCCCCGCACAGTGCACTACCCGCGGAGGCCGTACCCCTCTCCCGACGGCGGCCCACCACACAAGCCGACCCCCTCCCTCCTCTCAGATGCGGCAAACTGTAGGGCCTTGGAGTAACCCGCCGGGAACTGCCCAGCCCGACTGCTGCACCTCTTCCGCACCCGACACGACTCCCTACCCAGGCCAGTTCTGCCGCACCCCTCCACCGGTGCTGTGTCCTACTGTATGGAGCAGCCCGCACAAGGTCGCGTCTCTCCTCCCCGTCTGGCCGTAGCAGCTCAGAGCACCGCCGCCGCGGTCTCGTATGATGTTCGCAAGTCCTGTGGTGCACCTGAGCATCCAGGCTCACTACCTCATGTTCAATCATTTGCACGCTTGAACCTGGCACCACTACTCCGGGTGCTGCCCCGTCGTGCGCCGCCCTACACCAGCCAAGCCTCGACTGAACCCTCTCGCTAGAGACCAGAGTGGACGGAAGCCTCCCGGGAGCCTCGCGCTGCAAGAACCCGTAGTGACGCTATTACAGCTTGGCTCCCATAGGTTTCACTGCCTCCGGCCACTGGCCGGTCTTCTTAGCGGGCAGGTAACCCCTCGGGTTAAGTTAAATTAATTAATATTATTAATTAATATAATTAATGTAATTAATTAATATATTAATTGTAGAGAAATAAATTTTAATACCCGATTAGAATTAATTTAATTTAGATATTAATTTAATTTAATTAATTAATTTAATTTTATGTATTAAAATTAAATTAATTAAAGGACCGCTAATTAATTGAATTATTTGAATTTTTTAATTCATTTAATTAAATTAAATAACCATCGTACATATTTATGCATTTTAATTTTTATCGCGCAATATTTTATACCCGAAAACTGGTCTTGAGCACCGACCCTAGAATGTCTTCTTTTAATTATTCATTAAATTAATTATTTAAACTGTGTTCGATGTGTGTAATTAATTATATGATGGTCTGGACATCTTCTTTGTTTTCGGTTAAAATGTATAAGGGCATGCGCACCCAATTTACCTAATGTAAATTTATACCCAAGTTCCCCTCGCCTGTGCACGAGTATCATTGTACTTCAGACATAGACGACGAGTGATGTCTACCCCGCCAAGACAAGGTGGAGCACATTGATCAAGACGATGCATGACAATAAATGGACTCCACCAAGGCTAGGCGATGCTCCAAATGTGAAGCAAACATACAACACGGGTTGAGATGCCTCTAGTGTCAAATTTCGACACAGGTATGATGACCCTTAGTTCATTTAGATGATCAAGGTCAGTCAGGTAGTAGTTTGACCTTTATGAATTTATTTATTATTTAATGCATTTTAGAACAGGAGGAAAAAATATATAAAATAATAGATAATAAAATGCATAAAGAAGCAGCATATGTTTTTCTATTGATGTTCAGTTGTGAGCGCGACAACATAGACGAACAAGTTTAATTGAAATAGATCACATTCATCGAGGGAAATCCAATAAAACCCTAAAAGAATATATTAAGTCCTGAACATCCTTCCATCATTCAAGTTTGAACAAAACTGGGTGTTTGAGGTTCCGGTTTATGCCTCAGCTGAGGGCGCCTCTTACTACCGGGGAGTTGTTATTTGTGTGGTGGGTCGACTTAACTAAAATTGCAGCAAAGATATAGCCTTAGCTTGTTTGTTGTAATTTTAGGGGCAAGCATTGAGTAAATTATTAAATGATTTTGAAGCAGAGACTTCACTCAACATATCAAGGAACCGCATGTTAAAGCGGTTGGCCAGCCAAAAGCCTGCCTTGGACCCTCCTAGTAGTGGCGTTGCCCTAGCTTATAGACTATGAGGGAGGTTCTGGGATCCTTGCCACTAGAATACTCAAGAGTATTCAGATTCTAGTACAGAGGGTTCCTAGAATTAAAAAAATTATTAGGAGACATTTAATGATTAAATAATAAGTAATGTCACATTATGTAATCACAAAAAAGTATAATCTGCTAAATTATATTTGTAGATAATGGAATGAAATAACATAATAAAACTGCGATAAACATTAGAAAAAGTTAAAGTCCAAAAAAGATTGAATTTACTAAATGTAGTATAGGCGCTTGCGCACATTACTACTGCAATGGGAATTCAAGGTGCTTGTGTTCCAACCTATTAAGCCACCTCAAGAAGCAAGGGTGTAAAACTGTTTATAGGAGACTCATGAAACAAGCATATGATGGTTCTGTCATAATTCTATCATCAACATATGATGTTAGTTGCGGTCGCTACATCAATACATGGATGATGTTACATGTACTCTCATCTCCAAGATCCTTTTGAGGAGAAAGTGATGAAATATTTGATTGTGATGATTTCTCTCAGATCGTGTAAAGTGAAAGATAGTTCACAATATTTCACTTCATCCCATTCTTATACCTTTTACACCCAATTGCTCTATTTTGGAATAAAGGTACAAACAAACGGTATATAGAAAGGGCTTCATTACCTTTAAGGTAATATTTTTCAAGTAATAAGAATATTGGAGATAACTCCTACTTTAATTCTTATGGAAAATACATTGAATAGAAAGGCGAAAAGACTTATGGAAGGTTACGCCAAAAGAACCTTCATCATGTCCTTCAATAAAAAGTGGTTGGTGATTTAACATAAGGTTATTTGCATCACATAATGAAATAAATTCATGGATGTTTAAAAACTGAAATACTAGAAGCAAGTACCCGCTTCTTGTTCTGTTAATATTCATCAAAAAAAGTATAGTTATCTGACATACTTCTTGGGTATAAAAATACAATATGCTTTTAACATATTTGTATTGAAATATAATATCCATGTTAGTAGAGAAACGTTACTTGAAGTAAAGTCTCTTCTTCAAGAAGATGAGAAAGGGTGATTCCTATGTCAGTGGTGAGAAACACATAACATCTTATTACCAACCGATTGATTCAAATTAAACAAGTTGTGGAGTATAACAAAAAACATTTATCTCATATTCCCATTTGGACATGATGAGACATTAGTCCATGTTTTGGAATAAATGTTGTTTGTGGGAACATACTCAACAAATAGTTCACTGCTATTTGAATCAATGGAAATACATGATGAATATAAAAATGTAAGACCTACCCAATTGTGGCAATGGGATTCTTTGTCGAGTGAAACTAAAACTGGACATCAACTATATACCGAACATGGTATTTAGGCTCATCACAGCTAAAAACCTCTAGTATTATTTACATCCTTAGTTTAGACAAAGAAACCTTTAGAAATAATGGTGTGCCACAAAGCTTTCCGAGGTTGGTTCAACAATAAAGTATGAACTCTTCCAAAGAAATCAAGAGGTAATGATACTTCATAAGTTTCATTTACGTCGTTAAGGAATGTACCATTGAAGTATAAGTTTGGTAAGATGATATGAGTTTCTCCGGATTGGCATGCCAAATAATATCCTGACAAAACAATCATCGATCATGATAATGTAGCGTGGAGTAATTACTAAACACATGTTACCTTATCTATATCATCATATTGAAGGTCATAAAGAGGATCAATGATGAGTCTTAAATGTTAAAATTAATAAACAAAATTTAGCATTGATCAATTCCTAAACACACATTTTATACATCAAAGTTATGATGTAAGTTGTATCAATGTTACAACCTACAATAAACTTCTATTATATTTCATGATGTTATTTGCAAATAACAGCTTAAACTCAGAACCAATATGCCAACTAAAATGACAAATGGATATCATACGAGTAATATTAGGATGGAAAATATATTATGTCATAGGACGTGTTAAGATGAAAAATGTTTGTTAGGATTTAAACAAACCTGTATCAAGTTAAACACGTTGTGCATATAAGTTAATTATCCTAATAGTTTCTTAAGATATTACCTAAATCCCTAAGATAGAAAATATGTAATCAAGTATTAGACTACATTTCTATACAAGGGTGCACATCTCTATTAGAGATATTGGGAGATTAGTTGACCTGGACTTAGTCAATGCTCGGGATGCACAAATGGTTGGCATAGGGAACAAGTTCCACAGGTACATGTAGAATAGGAAAGTTCCAAAGCCACAAACTGCGTATGAAGTATGAACCCATGGTGATGGTTTTATATTCACCACGGTCGGTGATATATTATTCATTGAGAGTAATAAATCCTTCAACTAAGCAGTATATGGGAATGAGCTAAGATTGACAAGAACAACTGAAATTAAATAATGGATTCCATGTATCAAATTGAAAAAGGGGATTATAAGTTGAATACTATGGTGGGTATTCAAATGAAATGATACATGGATGGTACATGTATGGTACCAATAAGGCTTGATTGGTTATACCAAGTCTGTACGCCTAAATATATTAGAATTTTACTTGTCATAGCTAAACTTCTAAGATCTTTTTATTGGTCATTGGATGTCAAGATCATCTTTCGTGGAAGGTGTCTATAAGGCGCAACCAGAAAGAGATAATGACATAAGATGATTCCAATAATGGTTGCAAGTTACTGAAATCCAGTTCTGGAATAAAGTCAACAACAAGATCTTAGAGCATTCATTATAAATGAATCTTTTCCTTGGGTCAACCAAAGGTTAGTGGGAGCGGAACTGTTTTCCAAATGAAATATGTTTAGCAACATATGGAAAATAGATTTTGAACTTACAGTTAGATAAGATCAGGTTAAATAAAATTATCCAATGAATGAATTCAAGTAGAAACCTAAGTTCTAGGGAACAAGATCCACTTAGGTATATCCAAAGTTTTCTTGGTCCTAGTCAATCATACATATAGTGACATTGTATTGAAACTAAATACAAGTTGGAACAATTCATGTTCATAATTTTTTCCTATGTCACATGGCTTAATATCTCCAGGTTAACATGTTCAGAGAATGTGTAGAGATTAATGTTTTGAATTGATACCATAATCTTTAGAGATGGATCAATCACATATGACGTAATATGTATAGTAATTGATACTTCCATGATATAATATATTATAGGCAGATATCAATTATTTCCAGGAAAACTACAAGTGATGCAGTCAGAACTATCATCTCGTACTTTGGAAAGTACAAATGATATGTACCTGGAATATGGAGAGGAAGGTATACTAGTTTTATTGGGACAAAAACTAGTAATCCTTAGATCAATATGATCTAGAATCGCAGTATGAAAAAGGAGATGAACAAGTCAATCTCTTAAAAGATTGTGGTAGCCATACCTACAAATACCGAGTAAGTTACATCTTCTAAGGAAGCTAAAAAGCAGTTATAAATTGCAATGATTTTTTCCAATTCATGGATTCAAACTTAGTGAGAAATTTTTTATCATAATAAGAATTATGATATTCTAACTAGGCAAGTTGTCATGTTATGACAATGGTCAAAAGTATTATACATGGGGATACCCTGTATTGAGTAGTTTTACTCAATCATATGAGGTCGCATATAGCAGATAATCCACGCGGAAAAAACGTGGCAGGCCCAGTAGTTAAAACCATTACTCAACAGAAGCATATAATTTATCATGTGAGTAGCTAGAAAGTTTAGATAGAATGTTGGCTCTAGTACAAGTGGAAGTGTTGAAATAGTGGGTGCCCTAGACACAACTATGTAGTACATTTGATTACTATATCAGGTGTACAGTTAGATATGCGTGATGATATCTTACAATTATAGTGCAGACTTTTCTGCGTCCACAATAATAATTCTAATGTCCAGAGGTTAAATGTCTTGTCAAGAGGTTGTAGCAGATCCCATGCTATAATGATAATATCGATATACGAGAACATTGATCTTAAATATATGTTCTATTTTCTAGATACATCTTACTGACTAGACAAAGTAGATGTCTGACTATCAAGTGATGGGGGCTGGTAATCACCGAGACTTCTTCTCATGAAGTTCACACTTGGTGATCTCTAGTAGTGAGATCATGAGGATAGACCTGTCAATAAGAACACCACATGTTTTGGGTGTCATTGGTTGTTCCTGTCTACAGACATGTGTATTGGTATCCTGACTTGAGACCATTACCAATGTATATCATTTAATTACGTCTTGTGATGCAAGGAAAAAACCATGGAAGTAATGTCGTGGTGAGGTATTTTTTTTGGGTACGTCATTAGTGGCATGACGTTGGTTGAATGGTCAAGAAAGGATTTGTCGCTTCCATGTTTAGGAAGTTGTATATCTCATTCTTGGTTGATCAAGATGGTGCCACCTTCATAAGTCTTTGGCTAAAGCAGTATAAAGGTGAATCCATTGGATATATAAACAAATAATAATTAATGATAAGGAGGATAACACAAGAGTGTGTCATGCTTTATGAGATATCAAATGACAAAGAGACTATAGTACACAGTCAATATTTGTTGGGTGGTAGTCGTTGCTATGACTATCCTTATCTCTTTAGGGGCCATGATGAGTTGCTCCACTGTGCTCTTGGTCTGTGAATTTTATTCACTACTATTGAGATAAGGGCTTAGAGAGTCACACACAATAGAATATACAAGAATCCACACCTATTTAGTTGAATTGGTATATGGACATAGTGGGCCCCACCAAGGGGTCTAACCATTTTCCATGTTGTCGATCACCAAGTGAATTAAATAAATTCATTAATATTCAAGTTATGAATATTTGTGATTGAATTTATTTAATATATTTAAGAATTTAGTAAATACGAGAAAATATTAATCGAACAAATATTATTTTAATATTCAAGGTTTGCTTAATATTATGCGGGACAATAGAGTCGAGTTAAAAGTCTCAGTTTTATCACGTAATATGTTATATATATATATATATTACAAGTATGTGATAAAGGAAATAAATAATATTGACGCAGTTGTATGTCTTCAAAGTTATTAATTTTTAGAACATTGATATTAACAGGGGTCGGGGAACCCTACCGGGTATTTATCAACATCTCTTTAAATAAGATAGGAGGATCTCTCTCTTTGGTATATATATATATATATCTATTCATTCATTTATGAAATGAAAAATTGAGAGCCTCTCTCTCCACCCGCTTCCTAGAGAGAGATGCTAATGATCCGAGAGCTTGGATCAATTTCTTCCTCATGCATCACAAGATCAATGATGCGGTGACCACCGGGATGTTGAAGATATCATTGAATCTCCATGCTAGCACCCAGTGTTCGACGATCGACATTCACAAGGATTTTTGTAGCGCATGTGGATGATCTAGAGGGATCCTACTTTGGATCCTTCAAGTGGCGATCGCCATCGAAAAACAGTAGTCGACCGCACCTTCAAATTTGAAACAAGAACGTTTCCATTTAATTTTGTGCTCTTAATAATCTACAGGAGATCCTCGGACCTCTCTAGGGCTCGGATCGTCAGCGATGACAAGTACCATCATTCTTCTAATGAAAAATTTTAAATTCCCCAGCCCACCGGCTTCCACTACGGGCCTCAGAGACCTAACACTTTAAACCTGATCCAAAAATGCTCGACATGTTTAGATGTGATGATGTCAACATTCCCCTCTTAGATTCCATTTAAAAAATTCCTATGTATGCCATGTTTCTCACAGAATTATTCACCCCAAAGAAGAATCTTTAGAACTTCAAAAATGTTTCCACCCATCAGTCTATTCTCATAAAGTGAAAATATCCAGGGTCCTATGCAGTTCCATGCCAAATTGGAAGTTCCAACACCGATGTATCACTCATACACCGAGGAGCCTCAATTAATGTCATGACCAAATCTATATTATCCAAACTTGGACATGGTCCCTTACATCCAATGGTTGTTTTCATTAAATTTTCCAATCGAATCACTACTCTTTCTAAGGGTATAATAGATGATTTCCTTATTCATGTGAATGATCTTATCTTTCTCTTTTATTTATATGTCCTTGACATGATAGGTTAGATGTACTCTTCTCAATCTCCCATAATTATGGGAAGACCCTTCTTAATGGAATCAAGATCCAATATTGATGTCCATTCAGGCATCTTGTCCCCGAAAATTGTTGAACAACTAGTCAAGATCAACATTTTTCAAGCCATGTGATACCCATCTGATGATCACTCTGCATTCACAATCCATGCATCTATGGAAACTTCTTTGAGTAAATTGTACCCCATTACATCATGTTAATCATGTTTTAAAGAGAGAGGATATTGTGAAATATGCACCAGAATTACAAAGGCGTAAATGTTGATGGTGATTTTGACCTCTCATTCATAAACTACTTCAATATAAAGGATCTTGAAAACTCTCTTGAATCACACATAAACACTGATATCTAATACTCCTTCTTGGAAAATATTAAGAAAAACTAATTAAAAGACACCAAAATCCTTTCCTCCATTCTTGAGTTGTCTAACCCACAAATTATAGATGTTGTTGATCTAAAACCTCTTCCGGAACAACTAAAATATGAATTCCTTTTCCATGATCACTCTTATCATATCATTATCTTCTCTTCACATACTGAAAATGAGGAGTCCAAAAATTTCTTTGTTTTTTAAGGAATGAAAAATTCCATAGCTTAGACTCTAGATGGCATACTAGAAATCAACCCTACCATTTGCACGCATCACATACATCTTGAGGAATCATCCAAAAAAATTATAGAACTACAAAAAAGACTCAATCCACTCATACTTGAGGTATTTAGGGAAGATTTCATCAACTTCTTTAATCTGTTAGTATCTACCTATTTTTTTATAGTGAATGGTTTAGTCCAATTCATGTTATACCTAAGACGGGTGGGATAACTGTTGTTAAAAATGCACATGGAGAGGTATTCACAACTCGTGTGAAGAACAAATGGCGTGTGTGCATCGGCTATAGGAAATTGAATGTTAATACAAGAAATGATCACTATCTTCTTCCTTTACTTGATCAAATTCTAGAATGATTAGCTGGAATGTCACAATATTGCATTCATGATGGATACATTGTCTACTTCCAAATCCCCATCGCACCTCAATACTAGGAAGAGACAAATTTTACTTTCCCCTTTGGAACATACGCATATATGAGAATTCTTTTTATCCTTTTCAATGATCATGAAAAATTATAGAGGTGTATGAGGAATAAATTATCTTGATTCATTGAACACTTCATAGAAGTCCTCAAGGATGACTTTACCATTTATGGGGAGTCATTGGAATCATGCTTGAATTCACTCTCTCTAGTCCTTAAAAAGAGTGTCAAGTGTAACCTTGTGTTAAATTTTGAAAATTGTATCTGTATGGTTGAAAATGGGATTGTTCTAGGGAACATGGTTTCGAAAGAGGGTTTTGAAGTGGATATTGACAAAATTGATGTGATCCAGTCACTTCTAAAACCAACTTCTATTTGAGACATAATTTCTATCTGAGGCCATAAGGGTTTTTATCATCGATTAATACGTAATATAAGTAGTATTTCCCTCCCTCTCACATGGTTTCTAAAAAATAATGATGCATTACATTTTGATGAGGATTGACAGAGAGCCTTCCTTTAACTCGAAACTTCTCTTACATCTGCCCCAAAAATCCAACCCCCAGATTGTACTTTAACATTTTACATGATGTGTGATGTTACTGATAGAGTAGTTGGGGCTGTTCTTGGTCAAAGAAGAGAAAAAATCCCTCATGTAATCTATTATGTCACAAAAAAATTCGATGAAAATCAATATCACTACAATGTGAATAAAAAAACATTTAGCAGTGACTTTTGATATAGATAAATTCCGGCCCCACTTCTTATATGAAATGATCATCATCTTCACTGACCATTCTGAAATAAATTCTTAGTCAGGAAAAGTGCTTCCAAACCGAGGCTTATAAGACGGATCCTAATGAACCAAGATTTTGACATTGAAATCAAAGATAGTCGTCGAAAATGGAACCATGTGGCTAATCACATGAGTATAATTTTTATTTCTTCTCTTTTAGAATTCATTGATCCTAAATTCCCCACTGAGAATCATTCATATCTCACTCCAAAAATACCATGGTATTTCCGAATTGTAAATTACATGGTTTTTGGTGTTTTTCCTGAAAATGTTTGAAAAGAAAAAAATGAAGATGAAATGTTATTCAAAATACTATTTTGGAAAGATAATAAACATTAGAAAACTGGGGATGACATGGTAATTAGGAGATATGTTGATGAAGATGAACATTCCTCTATTTTAGAATTCTAACACTCACTTTCTAGAGGTGGCCACTTTAGACCACAAAGGACATCTCGAAAGAAAATAGACTTGGGATTCATATGGCCTTCATTCTTCAAGGGCTCACATGAGTTCCGTCAATCATGCCCCACTGGAAAAAATATTGGCACAATTTAGAAAATAAATTAAATGACCCAAAATCCTTTATTTTTTAATGTGATCTTTGATGTTTGGGGCATCAATTTCATGGGTCCATTTACACCTTCCAATGGATTCTCATACACCCTTCTTGCGGCTGATTATGTTTCTAGGTGGGTCAAGGCCAAACCCACTAGGAATGAATATTCACATATTGTTAATGAGTTCCTAAAGACACATATCTTCCACCGATTTGGCACACAAAGTTCCTTGATAAGTGACTTAGGAACCCATTTTTGTAATAAAACCTTGGAATATCTTTTGATAAATAATGGTGTTGTGCATAAGACTTCTATTTCATATCACCCACAAACAAATGGCTTGGATGAAATTTCTAATAGAGAATTGAAAAAAGTGTATGCTAGAATTATAAAACCTATAAGAAAAGACAGGCCAGAAATAATTGGTGAAACACTTTGGGATTATTGAACTACCTATAAAACACCCATTGGGATGTCTCCTTTTAGGATATGTTTTTGGTAAAGCATGTAATTTTCATGTTGAAATCCAAAATAAATCATTTTGGGCTGTGAAATCCTTTAATTTTTATTGGGAAAAAATCTAGTGAAGAAATATTTTTGCAATTGGATGAACTGAAGAAGCATCAACATGATTATTAAAAGATTTATAATCACTAAAAAGAAAAATATAAGGTACTCCATGACATACACATCCTGAGAAAGGTATTTCGTGATTTTGAAAATGTAATTCTCTTCAATTCTCGATTTTGGCTTCACCCAGGTAAGCTTAATTTTCGTTGGGAAAGGTCCTTTTGTTATTAAAAATGTGTACCCATTTGGTGCAGTGAAAGACCATAACCCCTCTTCAAAAAATACATTCATAGTCAATTGAAATTGGTAAAATAATCACCAATAGATGACACACAATCCTCGATCAACATCAACTACCACTAGATCTACAACTTCTATAGTAAACACACCAATGGATAGAGACGGAGAACCCCCAAATCTAAACTAGGGGAACCTCTTTCTCTTTAACTTATCTTCTATATCTCTCTCTATCTCTCACTCTCTTTCTAATTCTTCCTCCCTATTTTTTAATTTATTTTTACCACATTCCCAGTCAAAAAAATTTATTTAATCTTTCCCTTTTGTGTGGGTGTGTCATTATAAAAAACTAAAAATACTAAAAAAACATAAAAACCCAAAAGAATATTATTTAAAAAAATATGAAAAATCAAGAATCATACTTACTCACCTTCCAATTTTCAAATTTTTTGACACCATTTTGGGTTGTTAAAAGAAATGTTTTCATCTGAATTTTATTTATTATCATCATGACTTGGGATAATGAATCTTGTGTCAAAACCAACAAATTTTGAATGCTCAGATTTTTATTACGAAAAATGATTTTCCCCACTCTTGCGGGAATACAATTTCTTTCATGCCAAAGATACATATGGCCATCTTTTAAAAAATGTGTGGTTTTCACCCCAATTTGTGAATCTAGAGTTTTTGGACCTTAAAGCTTAATTTTCTACATTAGTGTGCATTAATATGATAGAGGAATTTTCTGAAACCCTAGAGAGTTATAATATCCTAACATCCACCCGTTAACAATACATTAATCATCCTTCTTAAAGCCCCTCCAATCCTATAAAAACCTTTTCTTAGTTATACACATTATAGGCCCAATACCTTATCCTTACCAATATCAACATGGATTTTCATGGAATATTTTTTTTAAATTTGCGTGTGGGGGGAATGGATTTTATTTTGGGTACCCAATTGTTGATTTTCACCATGTAATCATTTTCTTGAGGGAAAGCATCAATTTAAGTGTGGGAGAGAGGTTTTCATTCAGTGAGATTTGGGGAATGTTAGATACTTTGATTTATGTAATTTTGTAATTGTTTTTAAAAGGTGTACAAAAACATAAAAAAAAATTAAAAAAAAAATTTAAATAACAATGGATTGTGTCTTGGTTGGGTACAAAATCACTCTTCATTAACCTTTGATCTTGTTATAACTATTACAATTTGTGTCTTGAAGAGATATATCATGATTTTGTAGACGAGTGTGAGATCTAATTGATTTTCAACTATCGAAAAAAGAAAAAAAGACCACATATGTCATTGTGATATGTTTCGTTGTTTGTAAATATATCATCTTTTCATCCACATAAAATTTAATTCATATTTTGTGTCCTATTTCACAATTTCATTCCTTCGTAAAAATGTGTTTCCATTTTCTTTTGTGTCTCATTTAAAAGAAATGTTCATTGTTTTTTCCATATTGGTGTTTTACCCCCTTTTTACAATCTTTTGGATATTATCATCCTATCACCCCATATCCATAGAAAAACCTATAAAAATACCTCCTTATTTTTTGTGTACAATAGGATAGGGAGTGGAAGCTGAGAGCTCTTAAAAACTCTAATATTTTCACTTTTGGTAGGTTAATGGGTGAAGATCAATAAATTAATTTTATCATTTTGAGAGAACTAAGTTCTATGTTCCACCATTTTCCATTTATAAATTTGATAATGAATAAAGGAAATGTTTTTTGTAACATTTTTTTAACATCTTGGGGTGGAATACAATATGGATGAGTGAAATTGTCAAAAACTCCCATCATTGGGGAAAACAAAATTTTAATATTTTTAGGTTAGTAAAAAACAATATGTTATATTTTTATATTTATTTTGCATGGGAACATGCAGATGACTTAGTGTGGGGGAGTTTATGTAATTAATATTTTCATAATTTAGTACATACTACCTTTATTTATTTTATATGAAATGTGCATAATTTGTGTGAAATGTTAATATTTAAATATTAAATATAATTTTAGAGCACTATTTTAATTCATCCTGATAGAAGTCCGTTTAATGTATCAATATTTACTCTCATAATTATTAACCAAATGGAGTTATTCTTGTTTTCTGGTATTCTTACTCACATTAAAACATTTCCTTTGGAGGAACCTATGTACAAATAATTCATTTGGATGGTCATATTTTCCACACAAGAAGACACAATGAATCTTTGAAAAAACTAGACCAGCCATGATGATTGAGTAACTAGTCTAAATCCCGAAGTCCAAATAATATGAAACTCCACCAGATGTTCGTGACTATCCAAAAAATCTTGGATGAAAATTTTAAGGTCCAACTAAAATAACAAGGGGCCCAACTGATGAATTTAATTCCATCCAACCATTCTATCCAAAAATTTAAATTCGTACACTATTCATCTCATTTCTCATTTGATAGTCATCAAATAAATATGGTATTTTTCAGTGTAAAATATAATATATTACAGTCCAACATTATAGAAGAATATATTTTTTGGGGGCATATTCCTATTCAAAAACCCATTAACATTTTGACCTTCAGAAAAGTTAGGATTGAAATTGACAGTTTTCAATTTTTTACTATAACCGCCATAACAATGGTTCCATAAGTCCAAATTCCTCAAAAATTTGAGATTATTAAAAAAACTTTATTAACAAAAAATTTAAAGAAATAAATATCTATAGATTTAGCTATTTGGATGTCCAAATCCTTGAGCCAAGTGGAAGGTTTGTTTTGGAATGAAAACAGTTCACCTCTTTGGTCTATGAATATATCCCCTCCTCTACTTTCAAAAGAGTTGGCATTTCAGAAGATAGGAGTACACATTGTCATGATAAAATCCTTTCCAATGTCTTGGTAGTACCTTCCGTAGTCATGTTTCCCTTCATATACCCTTCCTCTTCTATTTGTTTTCCTTTATTTTTGTGTTCTTCTTTGTTGTAATCTTGTAAGTCTTCATTTTTGTAATTCTATTTTAATGAATATTTCTTATTATTCATATATTATTCTCACCCATCTTATATTAAATAATATTAATGGTCTTAAAATATTTTTAAATACCGTTGAATCTCATTTCCTTCTTTTTCTTTCTCATTCAATCTAATGTCAGTATTTAATTCCATTCATCGTTTGCATGTGTATTCGACACGCCACTATTTTTATATCCCATTATTTTTATTATCCTCTTAATTTATCATAAAAATAATTATAAATAGATTACTAAACATATTAATGGCATAGTAAATATCTCATTGGGGTGATTTATAATTTAGTGATGTTTAACGATTGAGAGATTTTCCTCGATAAGTATTCCTTTAATTAACAATGTGTATGTTAGACTTAACATGTCATGGATTAATGACTTGTTTTGTTTAATGAGTGGTTTCCGTGGATTATTGGAACCATAACTACACTACCTTAAACATGATATGATTAAGAATAGATCCCTATGTTATGTTAATGGTTGGATTAAAGCCTTAACATTTAGGAATTCCAAAAAATGTATTATTGGTACATGTGTGCTAATTTAAGGCAATATAAAGCAAAGATCAAGGATATCACAAGCTTAACTAGATAATGATGAACTCACACCAATATTTATCAAATTTTAATTAAATCTTAATCAATTAATCTTTTCTAGTAATCATTGCACACAAAACCCCAATCAATGTACAATCATCTAAAAACATTAGACAATTAAAAAGTATCCTCACTAAGGATTCCACCCAAGTTATCCTATACAAATTAGTAGAGAATTAGAACCTTGAATGGTCAAAAGGTGAAAATTGGCTGCACTTTCAACACCCTTGGTGGTGACCCACTGAGATTTATTTCACACCATCTATGGGAACCATTTGATACCTGGATTTGATTACATGGTTACAGGTATTGACAATGGGAAGAATTCAGCTTCTAATACTTGATTGTGTGCTGATCGGATGAATCTTGACAACAGATGACCGAGTATGATATAGGGATTATTTTATTAGACTTTATTTCATTTTAACTTGTGGAATATGTTTAGATTATTGTCTGGTATTCATGATTTCTAGTTTAATAGTGACATGACAACACATCATCACTGCTCCAGTTGGTACAATTATTGTTATTTTTCCTTATCTATTGCATTAGTTTTCTTCTGATACTTATTTATATTAGTTATAATATTTTATATTTATTTATATCTTTTAATCTATTATACACTCTTCTTATGAGGGATTAGTCTTCAAATGGACACACCCTAGGCCCTCGCTTCTAGTCGGAAACCTCTAGCATTCGAGAAGATTCACTTAAGGCTATGTGGACCACCGGGCTCGGGGCACCCGTTAAGTGGCATCGGGATCTGGGATGTCACAAGGTGGTATCTATTGTGGTTTATATTATTTCATTACTATTTTGAGATAATATATTAGAGAATTGGAACATTCGTGGCATGGTCATAAGTCATCCTTTGGTGTCGTGAAACCATGTTCAGTATAAAATACAAGTTTACCATAATGAAATTGTTTTTCTACTTTGTCTATTATAATTTATATTATTTCACCATTGGGTGAATCATATGTTGTGTGGTGTCTTTGATTATTACGCTTTTGGAATTTATTTCATCCTTGGCCCAATGATATGATGGAAAGGAGTATTGATACATGCATAATAATAGTCACCTAGAATTCACATGTCTTTCATATTGCCATGCCATATAGGTGCAGTTCACTACTTTTCATTTCTTGATATGCCTGTGATTTTGGACTGATGAAGTGATAGTTTTTTGTACTTGTATTACTTTGTCTCTGATTTAGTGATTTCTTGTCTCAATTCATGACGTGTATGGGCCCTCATGGGTTGGAATTTGTAACTAACTGAGTGAAGCCAATATGATATATGTTAATGAGTGTCATTTTTTGTGATATGTCTATGGGAACTAATTCATTGGACATAACTATCCATTATAAATTGAAACTGGAAATCAAAAAAATGAATGGGTTGCACATCCTTATCCCGTCCTTCCAGTTTTATGAAAGATAATGGGGAGAACCAAAGAATTAATTGCAAAATGAAAAAAAACTTATACTTTATCACTTAATGATACATGGTCGTCTAATTGAGTAGTTTGGGTAGTATTCATTGGGTAGTGAGTTTTCATACAATATTTTTCTTCTAGTGATGTTATCTACAAGATTATAATCTTTTTTTATAGAGTTTTCGAGGCATTTTTAGATCAATGCCACCACGAAGTCCTTGTGTTGTTCACCAAGAGGGTGGTGATGACCGTGCTCCAGACATAGTGGGCTCTTAGCAACAAGTCTAACTTCTAGGAGTACCACATGAGGAAATTCCTACTGAACCTAATCCGGGAACTGAGGAAGAAGTTTGTGATATTTTCTTACCTATGATGCAGTCCATGATCGGTGCTCCACGGGTTGCTCCTATGATGGAATATCTGACCTGCAAGTTCTAGTATCGGCATCCTTTTATGTTTTTAGGGGATGTCGGATATCAAGATGCTGAGTTTTGGATAGAGGGATTTTGTCTATCATTGAGCATCTGGAAACACCTCCAGAGTAAATATTCAAAATTACTATATACATGCTATAGGATTTGTACAAGCATTGGTGGGATGTCATTACGCATACTAGACGTCATCGGGGCATGTATTGGGTTAAGATCTAGACTACCTTCTACGATCAATTCATTCTATAATCATTAAGATATGATAATGATATAGAGTTCATGCATCTCACCATCATTATATCTTCGTTATAGAATATTAAGCTTGTTTCACTGATTTATATAGCTTTTCACAACCCCTAGAGGGTGATGAGATTTCACATGCTAATAGTTTTGAGGATGGGATTCAGCACGCCATCCAAACTCAGGTGACTGTGTTTCACCTCCCAACCTTATCTACAATATTAGATCAGTACCTTATCACTGAGTGTAATCTGAGGGATAGAGCATATACTGTGTTTAAAGGATCAGGGCTGCATCAGGCCAGTAGTTCTTCCAGTGGTAGGAAACATTCCCTTAATTTCTATCGTCAGGGCCATAGGATCTAGAGTATCTATTTTGATAGCTTTGTAGTGTGTCATCAGTGTGGAAAACTAGGGTATACGAATCCCTAGTTTGATAGAGACTCTATGGAGTGTCGGTCTTGTGGACATAAGATTCATTTTTAGCGCTTTTTAGGACCTTTCCACATTATTCTAGTGGAAAAGGATCACCATTAGCTCCACTTTCAGGAGCGAGTTAATTTGTGCCTCATCAGGCGTGGAGTTTGAGTAGCACCGATAGGTCTAGCCGAGGAGGAGGTCATGGTTGTGGTAGTCTGATCCTTGATCACTAGTCGTGCTAGAAGACCAATGATTTTCATGGTAGTCCATATATTTCATGGGATCATGGATCAGGTATGTTTCATTCCATATAGCCGCTACCTGAGGATCAGGCTACAAGACCATCTATAGTACAAGGTACTATTCTAGTAGTCTCTACAATAGTCTCTTCTTTGTTTGAAACATATCCTTCAAATTATTGTATTTATATATCAATCGTTGTATGTCTTGGACTAGAGATACAATATCACTATGGTGTAATGACCCTCAATACAGAATTCGGAATAGATATGATGGTCATACACTAATGTAGAGATTGTACCCTTTGAGGTAGGCAGTTACCCCATATTGTGGAATCTCCTTGTTCTCAAGCTGACGGGCTTTGATTTCATTCTCAGGAATGACTGGTTTTTCCACTATCACACCCTTTTCAACTTTTATCACTAATCATTATCTTTTAAATCACTAAAAATAAGTAGTTATCTTTTAAAAGGAGAGTGGGATGTGAAGGATGGGATATCGGGACCGATGCATCATGGGGTAGGTAGAGCACCTCCTAAATTGAATATATTTTCATGGATGATCAGGTTTGGCTTCCCATGTTTTTCCCTAACTAGTAGTTCAATTCCAGGAAGTCTTTCTGGATGACTTTTCTGGGTATCCACCTAAGAGGGAGATGGAGTTGGCAATTGGTATTGTTCCAGGAGCTTCTCTAGTGTCCATTCTTCCATACATGATTTAATATAATGAGCTTCACATGCTCAAGTGGAGGATTGGGGACATATGTTTCAATGGATTTATACGGCTTAGAACAACTTATTGGGGTTCACGAGAGGTTTTTGCTATGTAGGCGGATGGAAATATCCATTTTTTGTGGATTACAGAAGGTTGAACTATCTTACGGTAAAGAAACAATATACACTTCCTTGAATAGATGATCTCTTTGATCATATTCTAGGAGAAAATGTGTTCTATAATATCTGCTAGAGATCTAGTTATCAGCAGGTGAGAGTCAGACTATCAGAAATACCTCATACAGCTTTTCGTTGCTGGTATGGTCTATATGAGTATCTTGTTATGTTGTTCGGTCTTACAAACCCAGATACCTTTTCCATGGATTTTATGAATAGGTTTTTCCATCCCTATTTGGATTATTTTATCATATTCATTGTGGACAACATCTTAGTGTATTATCTCACTCATAACAACAATGCCAAACATCTTATGATCATTCTGAGTACACTGAGAGGGCATCAAATTTATGCCAATATTGCTAAATGAGACTTCTATATCAAAAAAGGACCACTTCTTATGCAATATAATTTCAGAATTAGGAGTATCTGTTGACCGTAAAAGGTTAATGTTATAGTCTCTTGGTAGAATCCAATGAACATGTTTGATATCAAGAGTTTCTTAGGGCTCGTTGGATATTACATTCATATCTTACATTAATTCTCATGTATGGAATAACCTCTTAATGGGATTTCAAAGATTGGTGTAATGTTCATATGGTATAAATAATGTGAGAATTTCTTTTAGGAGCTTAAAGGGAGGCTTGTCTCAGTATCGATTCTAATTATTTCAGAACCATGAAAAGGTTAAATCATCTTCAGCAATGCATCAATCATTGGACTTGGAGTAGTTTTCATGTAGAAAGACAAATTCATTGTGTATGGATCTCAACAGTTGAGGCTTCATGAGAGAAATGACCCAACACCTAACTCTGATATTGTAGTAGTTGTCCATACCTTATGTTGCTAGAGACATTATCTCTTTGGTGAGTGCTTTGTGGTTTATACAGATCCCAAAATCTTCAAGTATATCTTTTCTCAGTGCGACTTGAACCTTCAACATCAAAGATGGGTCAAATATCTACACTCCTTTGATTACTAAATTTTCTATACACCATGAAAGGGAAATGTGGTTATAGATACACTAAGTTAGAATACTCAAATGCATTTTGTACATGAAGCCAGTGATGAATGGAAGTTAATGGCCCTCTTTTATGAACATCATCTGGAGTATCATGACAGTCATGAGTATTATTACCTCTCATCCTTAAAAGATACATATTTCCTCCTTATGAAGGTTAAGAGTAGGTAGTCTTCAGTTCCTGAAGGTGGGTTTCTCCGTGAGTGTATATCCTGAGACAACCCACCTCCGGGTTGGTTTGTGGATATAGATGACATCCTACATCTAAGTGGACATTTCTGGGTTCTTTTAAATGTAGGGAAGGAGTTTATGATAGAGTCCCATGATTTTCAGTGGGAAGTTCATCTAGGCATGTTGAAGATATATCAATATATGTGACACCAATATTGGTGACCTAGGTTGAAATATAAGATTGCAGGCTTCATCACTAGGATATCCACTTGCCAGCAGGTGCAGGCGGAGCACCATAGACCTGCAGGATTGTTACAGCCACATCTAGTAGCAGAATGGAAATGGGATGACGTTGCTTTTGATTTCGTCGTTATCTTAACTAGGTCAGTGAGGTGTAGTGATTCAATATGGGTAGTCATTTCCCGAATAATTAAATAATCCCACTTCTTTCTTATTCGAGAGACTTTCTTAGATGATGATATGGATAGAATGTATGTTTGTGAGATAGTACGACTACATGTGGTTCAATGTAATGTCATTTCAGGTAGGGATTATTGTTTAACTTCATGATTCTAGAAGTGGTTTCATATATCTATGGGAACTGATGTGATTTTATGCACAACATTTAACCCACAGACCTATTGGAAATCAAAAAAGACAATACATGTTTTAGAGGATATTCTATGAGCATAAATACTTGATTTTAGTGGTTCTTGGTAAAAGCATATCCCTCTAATCGAGTTCAACTATAAAAACTGTTTCCAGGAGACAATTTATATGGATCCTTTTTATGACTTGTATGGTAAGCCACGTAATACACCCATGTGCTACCTAGTGGTATGTGAGGAATCATTACTAGGACCTCGTATCATTCATGAATCTTAAGAATAGATCCAGTTGATCTGGATGAATATGAATACTTCTTAATCTAGATAGATATATTATTCCCTTCTCCGTTGATGAACTCTTGATATTGAGATTGAGGATCATATTTTTCTCTGGGTATCGCCTAGGCTATGGGATAGACGGTTATGAAAGAAGAGTATATTTCCTCCTCATTATGTCGGACTATTCTAGATTCTAGAGAGAGTCGGGATGATAGCCTATCAGTTTCTACAACCTCCGAGGTATTGTTCCATGCATGACGTCTTTCATGTCTCACAGCTTCACAAATATCATGTGGACAAGTCTCATTGCTTTGATCCCTAGGAAGATGAGTTAAATGATGATGCCACCTTTGTGGAATATCTTGTACGCATCGTTGAACTAATCCCAAGGGCTCTCCAAGGAAAGTATTTCCTTCTTTTATGAGTGATGTGGAAGCATGGAAAAGTGAAAGATGAGACATGGGAAAGGGATGTTGATGTACGTGCTCAATGGAAAGAGTTGTTCCCTGACAGTGTATCATTACCCTTGGAATGAGAACTTGGGAGTGAGTTCTTTTAAGGGGGGAAGACTGTAAAAACCCAATTGTCCACTCATGTATAGATCATTTTATTTTCATTTTAAATCATTAAATTGGACCTAATATAGTTTCTTAATGAGTTAGAAATGGATATGAGGATTTTTGGGGCTTGTTTTGAGCTCAAAACACCTCTTTTTGGGAAAACATGCTATGTAGCACAGTTTGTGCACGGTTAGTGAATGGTTTTCCTAACTGTGCATATTGTGTTTTTTCGGAAAATGGAACCTTATAATATTGGCACATGACCATGTAGCCAAACCATGCAAAAACCATTTTTTCCCAGGTTCGTGTAGAACCATATCGTATGGATTGTTCACAGTTTGACAAACCAGGGTAGACAAACCATGTGCAGGCTAAAAACCAATATGAAATGTCTAAATTTACCTTAATGATCTATTAAGTCAACCCATTGCTCTCTAATCCCAGTATATGTGGTATTGACCTAGTTCTCTATCATATTGTAGAATTTTGAAGATCCAGACAGGGAATCAGGATGTCTCCTTCATCCGACTTTTCTATCAATCTTCCATTCATCACGTTGGATGTGCAACAGTAAGTACTCGAGTCCACTTTAACCGTTATTATTCTCATTCACTCTCAACCTTGTTATCATCATGTGAGAAATATTACACCTTTTCTTAGATCAACATTGATTTGAGGTAATTAAAGGTCCGATACCTGTGGACAATGCTTGTAAAACCCTAAGGTGTGTGGTCTATAACTCCTCACTAAAGTTCGATGTTTTTGGAATGCTCATGTGGTTCCCAACAGTTATGTTTGAATAAATTTCTGAAATTAACATTCCATGACTATATTAATTAGATTTTTATAGTTATTCTATTTCTAAATATGTGATTAGTCATTAGTGGTGTCACCCAAAAATCTGTCCACCTCATGTCGAAGGTTATGTCATAATTGGTTTTCAGTGTTTTGGGATGTTTGAGTCACCATTCGGGTGTGCCATAGCATGAACATTATAAAGGTGAGAACCCATAAAATAAATTGATTGTTGTTAAGGATAATTTCATTATGGCATATACCATGAATGCTCACCACCAGAATCGCCTAATGTAAGAGCATCCAAATTATTATTTAAAGTGATAAGTGAAATGTAAAAGGGGAAGTATAAAAAGTATATAGCTTCACCTTATTTAATGAAATTTAATAAAGTTTATATATCTATATCACCCCTTTCCATGTTGATATATGTTAGGGTAGTGATATTCAATAATTGAATTTTCCTTAATGGCCATCTAAGGCTTGGTTAAAGGGTTAAAATGCTACTTGGCCTATACACAGTAATGGATGACAAGGCATTGACAAATAAATATATTATTTCAACTCTACATGAATTATACACACTAATGGAAGGAGATAATGGTACCAAATGAATTATTACATGATTTCATTTTCAAATAGAAATGGACAGACTCGAGCCCGCCTTGGATTTTGAGAGGAGAATACCTTTGGTCTTAGGAACCCCATTTAGATTGAAGAATAAATATTTCTTAGGTTGATACCCACATAGACTTTGGTTCTAATATATTACATGGATTCCTGATATACTATTGTTTGGTCCATTTCATTACTTCTAGATACCGCAGATACACTCCTTGGATCCAACAATGACTAGTAGGTTCCATGTTGAATGCCCATAGGGCCCTATCACAGCATTGTTCTGTTTTACCTTGGTCAATCACCATAGACTCGGTAGGTACCTAATTGTGGAATGTAATAGATTATGCTCCATGTATTACACTATTACCCCTTAGAAAGACTTGGAGACTGTTGAGTTAGATTTCCGTGTGTTTACGTTCCCTTGGTTTTTACCCTAAAACTCCCTCACTAGATATCACTGTTTGGTTGCCTTGTTATGTCTTGGGAACTTAACTAATTATACTATAAAGAGGTGATCTTAGTGTTGGTTGGGACTCACCTGGCCTATTAAAAATAACTGGTAAATGATTAATTAATGAACTGGTTATATGTTCAGACACCAGCCTAGTGCTGAATAAAGTACTTGGTTATTTAGTTTTATAGTACTGTTTGCTTTACAAAATATATGCATGCATGTAAACTTCTAAATTCCATTACACATGCTGAATTTTATAGACACCGTTGGTGGTGGCCCGCTTAGATATATCTAAAACCCTCTATAGGCGTCATTTGGTAGCCGAGGTAGATTACATGTTTGAAGGTTTTGACAATGTGAAGTGTGAATCATCCAATATTTGATAGTGGGCTAACAAGATAGATCATGATAGCAGAAGACTGAGTAGGATTTCAGGATTCTTGGAGTATTCTTTGTTTTCGTTTACCTTGTGGAACATGTTATGCTTATATTCTTGTATCCATGAACTTTAGTTTTCTAGTGACATGACATTACATCAGAACTGCTCTGGTTGATACTGTTTTGTTATTCTTTCTTATTTATTTCATTAGTTTTCTTTCTTTTATTTTTTATATTTCTTCTGCAGTTTACTATTAATTTATATCTATTCTGAGTGAAACACACTACTAATGAGGGCATAGTCTTCCCACTGACACACCATAGGACCTCACTGCTACTCGAAAGCCTCCAGTATTTGGGAAGATACACATGAGGCTATGTGGCCCACCAGGATCAAGGAACCAGTTTAGTGGAATCTGGGTCTGGGATGTCATAGTAAATGTGATTAATATCTATATGGTTACAAATTGGGTCGTTGCACTGTATTACAATTCAAGAAATAGACCGTGGAGAAATATTTGTATTCTTTAGTGTTTTGAAAATGAATAAATAGCTCGTATCTACCACCATTAGAGTCAATTTTTTCTATCAACATAATATTAGGCTTGTGAGAATCTCAATGAATTCTTATTTTTGGCAGTGATCACACCAAAAATAATCTAATTAAGTGAAAATTGCAATGCCCTAGAATAGAGAAACACCACTGCTCCTCAAATCAAACCCATGGAACAAAATCCATCTGTGTTATGTTTGTGCCCTTATCTCTAGGAGTTTCAAAAAACCAAGTGTCCATAAGTGGTACCACACACCATGTTGGAATATGACATATCTTCCTGGTGTGGTCGACGTGTGGTAGTTTCTTTCCAATTCTACATGATCAGAGCCATGTCCAACAATATATTTTTGTTTTGATCTCTAGAGTATTACCTAAGAAGGAACATATTATGATTATTGTTTGTGTAGTTATAGAATCGATTATTAACATTTATGATTATCACAAAAATCAATTGGCCAGTTTTTATTGAAGGGTTCATTCATCCGAATGAATGACAATAGAATGTTTAACTGTAGATTTTTTATTTTCAAGGACAAAAAAATGTTTAATGGTGTGTCAGATATAATGGTGTTGGTTTTCATTCAAGTATTTCTTTCCCTATTCTATGAACATGATTATCATATTATCTTTATTAAATTCATTTTCACTCATTAAGATCAAATAATGAGATAAGGTTACTAGCATTTATTTATTTGGCCCATTATCTACGGATGTAATTTTTAAAAAATAGAAAAATAGTATATTCCTTCTTGATGGAGTATTTGGTTCAAAAATAGATTCTTTTTTTTACTATTGAGTTGGTTGTTTACCCATGGATAATTTTTTTTAGTATTCCATAACTTTTAGGTTAACACACGATGATGATGTGTGTTTTTTTACAATTTATAAAATTTAATAACTCTTGTTATGAATCTTGGGAAATGAATAAAATAATAAAAAGTTATTTATTCATTGTATAATTACCCTATTGGTTGTATGGGATTTTTTGATATCCTTGTTTATCAAAATTTGACCTGTGTATAATTTTAATTAATCTAATAGAAGTTGGGAAATGTTTTCTGACATCAGTTTTCAGACCCTCATATAGATAATAAAATATTAATAACTTTTAAATGATGAATCATGTTGTAAACTAAATAGGATGACATATTCTAAAATGGGGAATTTTAATTTTAGAAGGTTGTTTAGGAAATTAAAAAATCATAAAATTATCCCAAGGAATTAAAAATGTTTATATATTAGAAAAAAGGGTGTGGAATGAAAATATCCCCCCCTTTCTCTCTCCTATCTTAGACACTCTCTCAATTTACCATTCCATATTAGGACTATCATGGATTGATAAGATAGTGCTAACATTATGGATGAATTGGGAAGCATGATTAAAGGTATGATTATTTTACCCAACCCCTAAAACCTCATTTTTCATATTATATTTTTATTCATTTACTTGATCAAGTGAAATCAGTAAACATTTTTTGGTTTATGTGCATATATAGTTAAAAATATTTATAATATGTTATTAATTATGTAATAAAAATAATGATCCAAAATTCGAATCAATATATAGTCTTGAGAGAAAGTGTCATGTATAATATAGGTAACAATAGAATTTAGAAACCTTAATGGATATTTTTTGTGAAATATATTCTGATTCATGACATACGGTGAGGAAAAAAACCCAGGTTATAATGTTCTTGATATTTGGTGGTTGATAGGATTGTTGGGTAGTGCATTATGCAGAACTATATATAACCAATTCATATATTATATTAAAAAACAATGAAACAAATTTAATTTATCACATGACAAACATGAGATGGATCAATGTGATCTAGTGGGATGCATGAAAGAAGGGGAGGGCACTACCCCTCCGCGTATTTAATCTAAAAACTAACACTACATGACCTGTGTAATGTTGTTCATTACAGTTATTCAGTCCCAATAATAGGGTATAGTATTATATGAATAATGGGGGAGGTATTATAAATTGATAAGTATAAGATGAATCATCAAAGGATATGAAGGTGGTTACTTCATCTAAATTTGATATAACCCAAAATATAAATAGTAAACACCATTGAAATTTATTACTTTAATAGAAGGGATGTTAGGATGAATCATTAATAATATAAGTAATTCACATATTGTTTCTTATCAAGTGGCATTAATTTAGGGTTATAATCTTTCTAAAATTTTAATTATCACTATAATGATTATTATTTTGAGAAATAATCCAAAAAAGTGTGATGATTTGGTTTTTCAACAGTTACATGTTGGGGGTTTCAAGGACTAGATTTATTTTTCTATGGGGATAGGATATTTTTTCCAAAGGGTAACCTGGATAGTAAAGCATATTGACTCGGTTTGATTTCCCTTGAGATAGGTAAACTATGTATATAATAATGGGACCCTATTATAATTCTTTTTCTATTTATAATACTAAAATTCATGTTCGGTTTCATGATTTTTCCTTAATTAGATTATATAGAATATGAATATTTTATTAAATTTTTTTTAAATAATAGATATCCCCATAAATCTACATAATGTAATGAATGAGGTTCATTTTGGTTACTCTGATCTGATACTTGTGAAGGTGACTATTAGTTCTACCATGATATAGAAAGTGGTTCCTTCTAGAATAGATGATGATCTATATTTGGGTATTACATATGAGAATACAACTTATTACAAAATTTTTGTTTCTTGATTGGGCATATGAATATAAATTTTTTCAAGAATCATTGTTTTCCTCTCTTATCTTTGAGATGGAATGATTTATGAGTTTCATAAAAATGATCCATCATTAGGACTAGGAATGTTTTTTGTTAAGTGGATACTACCAGTGATACATAAGTTGTTGTTGTCTTGGGGATGGTTTTGGTCTGTATGTTGGCGGGTGTAGATCAGAGGTAGACAATTAGGGTTATCGAATTAGAAAATTTTGGTTTATATTATCCTATCCCATGTGAAAATAGCTTGGGGTCTAATAAAAATGATAGGGACCGAGGTGTGGTTCAGGTGAATTCAATGCCAAACCTATTATAATAGTGAAGGGATTAGTCCCTTTTAAAATTTTGAGTTATTCAAAATATTTAGAATTGGGTGAGATTTCAAGGATATGGAACTGCTAGTTTGGATGTGATGACGATTTATGTTTTCAGTCTCTGGAAAAGTTAGTATCTAAATTTTGTAGGTATGGAGGGGGTTTTCTTATGTAATACGCCATTGAATGCTCCTGTTTAAAGATATATTATCTAGGATGGTCCTAGAAATACTATTTTTAAGTCAATTCGTATTTCATTAAATGAAAAAATACATCTCGTTATAAACTGAGCTTTAGGAATGTTTTAGGTTTTTATGTTCTAGGATAGCCATATCAGGTGATTTGAAGTGGGGATATTTATATGAAGGATGGATCAACACTAGATGAGTCTTGTGAATGTTTAGTTGGTCTTAATGATTGTCTTGATTTATGGTCACATGTGAATGTGTGGTTCTATACATTAGTGGATACTAGTAAATAGTCTAGCTCTGGGCATGCTCATTGTTAGGATGGTGTTCAAAAATTACTAATCAAAGAAGCTATCATTAAAATGTTGTCGTTTCAATGAATTTTTGGTATTTTTTTACTTCTTGATGATTCTAATAATCTAACAATCAAATTATAAATATTCATTGTAAAAATGGAAAAATACCTTAGTTAATAACAAGGGGTTATAAATAATCCTTTTGTGGATATCAAGGTAAAGAAAAGACTAATATTACTTACAAGAGACTATGGTTAAAGGATAGAATAGACCATTGAAATAATTATTATTCAAATGAGGAATAATAATGTGGTAATTAACTATTTTAATCTAATCATTGATATTTCTTTATAAATTTTCATTCATCCATTGTTTTTCTAAAATGAGTGCATCTTTTCTTTTAAAAACCCATTATCCCTTTGTATCTTTTATTTTATTTAATTATTGTGGAATGGGTATTTGAGTCCTTGTGTTTCCTTATATTTATTAATATTATGGAAATATGAATTTTTTATCTTATTCCTAAATTATAGTAATGAATACTACATTTATCATGATTTTCCATGGGGATCCTAATGGTTATTTTATAGAGGAATATAATATTGTCTCTGGGGGTGTCTTGGGTATTATAAAATATATAGTGGTGGTTTCAATGATAACTTGACCAATGAAACATTTTTAGGATAAATCCTAACCAAAATCATGATTATAAATTTATGATATACTTTTTTTATTTATTTGGAGTCCCAATAATAATTAAAATGCGAGTACTAGAGTTTATAACTAGAAGAATATGATTTCAATTCAATAACCCATGATGTTGAAATAGTTATGTGGGGAGATCACAATGAGGAAGTGTCCTATGAGAAGTGAATTAGATTTTTTCTGTAACGCACCAATATATCATGGTAAGTTGTCTTCAATAGCTTATGTCGCACACAACACAAATTTGGCTTGTGTTACTTGTAATATTGAGTTTTTTCGAAACAATACAGTAGTATTATAATTATTTAAATGATATAATTTTAATTTATTCATTAAATATAGTAATATAAATAATAATATATAATTTTTAAATTTTATTCATAATGTTTTCATTAAAATAAAACATATTTATAATGAAATATAAAAGTTTAAGTAAAATAGTTATATATTTAGAAATATGATTTTCATAAATGACCTATTTTTTATGTCCATTTGTGAAATATAATAAAGTTAATTTTATACACTAATAGAAATGAATTTTTAAAAAAATATAAAACATTTTTTAATTCAATATATCAAAATAATGCTGGAGTAAAATTTTAGTATTTTTCTAAAAACATTCAATTTTTGATGAATATTGAAAAATAATGTAATGTGGTTAATAACTAACATTTTTATTTAAATAATTATTTTATTTTAAATTTATTCTAATTTCATAATAGATAAATGATAAATTATTAGTCAAATGTAGGTCATTGAAAATATTTTTATAATAAAATTTGGTATAAATATTTATTGAACTTCTGAACATTTATTTCACCTGCCCTCCAACCACATTTTTGGTATTAGCATTAAAAATAATTTTAACACTCCTATGAATTTAATTTCAAAAAATGGACATAAACATTTTTAATCAATATAAAAATTTTGGTTCAATAGGATCAAAATAATTTTTGATTGATAGTATCTTTTGAATTTTATTTTCCACAGTTAAAGGTAAATTGGGTAATTAAAGGTAAATATAATATTATAATAATTAAAATTACAGTAACACATAACCTAATTTAATTTTATAAGTTCTGGTTGAGAAAAATTAAGTTTAGGAAAAAAATATAAGATCTTTGATAAGCTATTTTGTAAGACTAATTTATTTATTATATTTTATTTAACGAATAGATAAAATTTTCATATTCAAATTGTTATAAATAAATAATTTGTAATATAGGGTTATACATATGGAATGTTAAATTATAATTATTATTTTTAAATATAAGAAATTTATCTTCATCATGATAATTTATTTTCAATTTATTGAGAAGAAATAACTTAATTAATGGATTCTATAATAATAATGCCTTAATTGTTTAACTAGTTGATATATTAAATAAATGATAATAAAAATATTAAATCAAAAATAATTTGACTTAATTAATCAAATCTGTTAATTTTATAGATATATTATACTTTATAGTGACATATTTGATGTATTGTTTCAAATTAATCATGTTGGATTTATATTTTTGTAAATGAAAATATTGTGTAGTATGAATATTGACATAAATGATAATTTAAAATAAATAATATTTTATTAAATCATAGTACAAATAACATGGATAGTGTTAAATATTTCATAAATTATCTAATTGGAGTTCCTTCATAATCTTATAGTAAATATATCAACCCCATTGTGTAAAAAAGACAAGTAGACAAGGTAAGAGTTGAACTGCTTAACAAAGGGTTTAACCCAAATGATAAGGTTAATTTTATGACATAAACATGTCTAAAATTTATTAAATGAGAATATTTAGAACCATAATCATATTATCCTAAAATAAAATCACTTTGGATCAATTATTAATTAAAAATTAAATTATATAAATGTAATATTTTAAGAGTTTTGTAAAGTTCCCATCACCTCTCTTATAAAATTGAACCTCCTTCTATATTATTCAGAACTATAAATCTTTTTGGCTCACCAAAAACCGGACCATTTTCACTTCCAACTACCCTCACATTATCAGAGAGTCCATACATTTGGAATAAATCAAATATATAAATTATTTTCATGAAAATCAAAAGGATATACTCAAAGAAGAGATAATTGATTTATCAATTCAATTCAATTTATATTCATATTCTAGTTCCACATACTAAGATGATTCCATAATAATGTAATAAATACATAATAAACTACATTTTTAGATGTTTTTTTATTGGATAACCATATTCCTCCTTTTACCCAATCTACAAACTACAATATCACCATGCCTTCATAGGTAGATCTTACCATCTCCACGCCATGGTGTAAACCGTTTTTCATGTGTATAATATTTTAATTGGTAAAATGATGAATATAAAGGATTAAAATAATAAATATGAAATAGTATTGTTTATTTATAATTAATATACCATCCAATTCCAAACCATTTAACCAGTGAGGAAATGATACCATCGGTCATGCTGACGTACGGCTTACAGTCTCCAGGATGTGAGGAGATTAATCCCCCACATTAACCATTAATGAATGAATATAAAAATATATATTATGAATATATATGAAATGTATGGCATAATAATTATATTTTAGTAATATATATTTATATATATGTATATATTATGTTTACTTTCTTCAATTCAATATGATAATAAAATGGAAACATCGTTCATGCGTACATAAGGCCTACCGTCTCAATGAATGGTTTATTCCATTATAAATATCTTTCTATTATATATATATTCCAAATATTTAGGATTTATAAATCATGTTTACATTATTTATGTATGTAAATCATGATATATGTACAATTATGAAGAATAAAAAGTCAAAACATGTATGATACCCAAAGCGATTATAACCCGAAATGTTTCATTAAATTGGAAATTATTAATAAACACAAAATAAAAAGTCATAAATGAATCATATATGATATGATAAATATTATTATGATTATTTTGGGAAGTTAATAATATTTTTGAAGCCATTATATAGTAGTTTCATTCAAGTACGGAGTGTATTAGACCTTGGGTAAGAGAATTTCAATCTCATTTTTAATTTTCCTGAGATTTAAACCATGTTCACCTACTATTTCATGTGTGTGATGTATTTAATACACTAATTATATTTTATATCTTAAATACATTTATCATCATTTTATTTAAATATTCTTTAGAATATATTGGGATTATTATTTATAAATTCAAAGTGGTATGGGACACTTTTAATATTTAAATAATTAATTGTTTCTCTATATAAATATTCGTGATTTTATAAACATATTTATTTACATGCATATAAAAGATTGTAAAGATTGTTTTATGCATATTATTATGTTCATTCATATTTTTTCAAAAATAAATAATTTTATTTTCTTTACATAAGGTTTAATTTTACAATCTCATAGTTATATGAGGTTGTTTATTCTTATGTACCTACTAGAACATATTTATCAATAATGTCCATGATTCATAAAAATTTATTTCAAGATACTATTACTATTCCCGAACATTTGTTTAAAGTAATTTTTACCAATGCTTGATATTTTATAAAATGTTTTGATGGGAATCATTATGTAATTTTCGAAACAAGGTACTCCATAATATTTTCAACAAATTATGGAAATAATGTTTTTTATCTTAGAAAGAGAAAGTAGCTATTTTCACCATCATGAATACTTAATGTTTGGAAGTTTCACTTACAATATTAATAGGTTATTTTTATAAGAATAATATTTTATTTATAATTGTGTAGGATATTAGATGATTTCAATGTAAAAAGGGATATTTCTTTCAATGAGTATAAATTATTTTGTTAGATTATTTTCATCTATGTCAACATCATTTGATTGTTTTTAAGATTAATTGAGTATCATTTATTATGATATATTCTTCTATTTTCTATTGAAGAGTCTATGTAATTATTGACTATAGATGTACTATTCTGATATCATTCATGTTTTATGGTAAAAGTAAGAACATTTCATATTCATGTTTAAATATGAATTTTTCTGTTGGTTTTATTTTATAATTTTTATATAAGTTATGCATTGGACATAGAATGTAATTGGATGGAAACCAGTTAATGAAATCCCATTGGGTTGGGGGATGTTTAATGAAATCCCTATGGGTTGGAGAGCAGTTAATGAAACCCATATGTTTTGGATATTGTTTAATAAAATCCCTTCGATGAATCTATAGTTCTCATTAGATAAACTAATTTGGGATTTGACAACCTCTTACATGTATGGTCTTGGTAGGGGGCCTGGATAGTATGTCCAACATTATGCACTCCCACAATATGATATTAGTTAGGGATATTACATGTAACTATTCGACAAGTAGAATATCCATGTGAATGTTTGAATGCTGTTTTTTGATTTACTCTATCCATATTATGATGATGATTATATGAAAAAGTATTTTGTTTTAGTGTTATACATTTTTTTAAATGATTATTATTATTTATGAAATCTTCTACTATATTGTTTAACCTTCTATAAAATCTGAGCTCACACATTTTTTATGTTTTATATTCCATAGATGACAATATGTAAATTATTATTGGTATAAAATGTTATGATAGGAGAATAATGGAATTATAAAATAATGATATATTTTGTATTTTATGTTTTAAATAATAAAGTAAATATATTTTATGTTATCGTGTTTCCAAGACTGCTAAACTGATCGATCCATCAGGATATGATTAATTCTAATCATTGAAATGTATAAAAATAACTCACTGGCTACAAGCTATTAGGGTTAGTGAGTTATAGTCGCTATCCATGGAAATTCAGCAACAACCATAGAAACTACATGTAAAAAACAATAAATAGGGAACATAACCCTATGATAGACATTAAGGATATGTATAGAGGAATATCTAAAACATTTTTTATTATATAGACTATACTATAATTCATAATAAATAGATACATGTCTAGATACTATAAGTGGATGTTGTTCTTAAACAGATGTTCCTAGGAGTAATAACATTGAAAATGTGTTTTGAGCTTGACTAGGGGTACCATGTTACATGAAAATATGAATTATAGAGAACCTGGTCCGACACTCATGGTGGATATGCTTGTGATAATTCATATTTTATTTACCAACTATTATGGAGGACACAAAATTATAAATCCCATAAAGTAACTGAAGATTATGATTCTAGTATTTATGAAGTATAAATATATTTAATGGGTTATACCAAATTTAGAGTTTTATAAAGTGCATAACATTATAAGTTAATCTCGTATATGTTGTATTACTGAAATGGAACTTAGAAAAAGAAATAAAAAATTCCCCCGATACACAAGATCCAATGAATAAGAAGGATAACATCTTTTATGGTCTTAACCCATCATTTGGAAGGAAAATAGTCTCCCATTTATTCTCATCATATAAATAAATAGTATCATTTTTTAATAAGAAATGTATATAATTCTACAGGTCTTTTTTCATTCAAGGCATACAAGATAATAAGAGGATGGAGGAGAAAATGGTGGATAAAGGGGAGAAGGTAATGACATATTCTCTCAAATTTGATAACTACATAAAGAATCAACTGGGAAAAATCATGAAGGGAATGGGAGTTTGTTATAGGTGTGAGGAAGAAGGACACCATGTTCATGATTTAAAGGGTACAAAAAAGGATTCCATTGTACAATGGTTCATGTTTATGGAGATAGGACACTATGTGAATTAGTTTCCCAATCATCAAAGTATTATACCCATGATGATTCTATTGGATAATGATCAGGTTATGATATTTCCACAGATGAAGAGGAATTATTAATATGACTATTCAAGAAATATTTTATTTGAATTTTTTATTTGAACTGTACTACTTATAATAATTTGGGAATATATTAAGATTGTACTATAGAACTATTTCATTACAGAATCGAGATTGTATGGTACCTAGTAAATTGAAAGAGTTTCAAGTTACAAATTATGGAAGACATGTGGTTGAGAGAAATATTATCCTTAATATTTTTTTAATACTGGGATAACGATATCGGAATAAAGAGATGACTAGTTTGGATAATGTATAATAGAATTTATTTACAACCCTAGAACTGATTAATGGTTTTTTATTCCACCATTGTTGATGTTTTTAACATTTTTTGCTTCATAAAGTATAACAAATATTCTATGTTTTAAATAAAAAATAAGGAAGTAAGAATGTATTAAAATTGGGTGTTATGGTAATTCAAGGTATTACCATGTATTTAGAGAATACATTATGAAGGAATCCTCATGTTTGTCATGTGAATAGAAGACATTCTTAATGTTATGTGACCTTCAATATAAATATTTTGATTATGAGTTAGAAATATATATATATATAAAAATATATTCATTGTAATATATTATGTAGTTATTATGGAAGTATTAAGGTTAAAAAATTTCTTAAGATTATTTTTGGAATGTTATAATAATATAGTTTTAAGAAAATGACATCCCACTAGTCTGGTGATAACCAATAGTGCCTAATAAGGTTGTGGTAATCAAACCCAAAACCAAAGTGTGACAAGGCATTATCACCTAACATTGGACTATGCGATGTCCTGGGTTGTATAACATAGTGTTTTTTATTTAAATGGGATGACATATGTTGTATAAATTAATTTCCAGAACCTTATATGATTATTATATATAGAATGTTTGTAAATTTTATTATTTTTTGGATTGAAAGATGAGTTTGTGGATTAAATTAGTTAAAGGATTGGAATCTACTTTTCAAGTACATATTCTTCATTTTGTTCATATTCTATAAATTAAATTATTTCTTAATCACTAGATAAAAGATCTTAATACCAAAACTGTATTCTTATTACATTCTTTTGATATTAATCAAATAGACCCTGGAACACCACAGTTTTACAGCTTTGTGGTTGTTCAATTTTTTAAATCATGTTTTGTATAACTCTCCATAAAATCTTTATGGTTACATTTTTATTCATATCAATATTTTATTAAATGGAACACTAGTTTGTTTTATATCTTTTGACCTTCATAATTGCTTTTCATTATTTCAAAATAAATGATTCATAAATTCATTTTCTGCTGTAGGAGTTCAATAATGATATTATAAAAATTACAACATATAGTTTTCAATTTCGATTTTAAATTGAATGAACACTAATTATTAAAAAGGGGAGAATGTAACTTCCAAATAATTCATGATATGTTATCTTCAATAGGATTTCATTCATGAAATACTGACTAGGATAGTGTTTCATAAAAGATAGAGAATCTATGAAACAAAACGTCAGTATTATAATTATTTAAATGATATAATTAAAACATGTCAATTATATATAGTAAGATAAATAGTAATAAATAATTTTTAAATTTTATTCCAAGTTTATTAATTTCAATAAAACTTATTTATATTGAATTGTATATGTTTTGATAAAATATGTTTTATGTTTAGTAATACTATTTTCTTAAAGGAACAACTTTTTATGTCCTTTTTTGAACAATAACAAATTTAATTTTAAAAACTCATAGATATTGAATTTCAAAAAATTGACCTCAAATAGGAATTCAAGATATCAAAATTTCATTAAGTTGACAATCTAGTATTTTTCTGAAAAATGTAAATTTTTTTGAATAGTACAAAATACCGCATTATTGTTAACAACCAACATTTTAACATAAATTACATTTTTATTATAGTTTTATATTAATATCACATTAGATAAACAATACATATATTAATTCAATGTAGGTCATTGGAACTATGTTTTTAATAAAATCAGGTATAAATATTTATTGATCTTTTGAACGTCTCTTTTACTCGCCTTCTAACCAAATTTTAGGGATTAAAATTTATATTTAATTTTGCCACTTTTGTGAACTGAATTTAAAATAATGGACATACATTGTTTTAATCATCATGAAATATATGGATCAATAGGATCGATATATTTTTGATGAATAATAACTTTTATATTTTATTTACCACGGTTACTGGTAAATGGGGCAATTAAAGTAAAAAATATTATAATAAGAATTAAATACACTTAAACTTTTCCTAATTTCATGGGATATGTTTTCTTCTGGACAGAATTAGTCTTAGGTCAAAAATTCTATCCTTTTAAGCCAATTATGTTAAATTGAGAGATTTATTATATTTTATTTAATGAAGAGTTAAAATTTTCATATTCATCCTTTAATAACTAAATCTTTTTTACTTTTGGGTTATACATAAGATAAATTCTACAATAATTATTCATTAGAAAGAAAAAATGTATATAAATCATGATAATTTATTTTTTATTTTTAGTGATGAAATAACTTGTTAAAAGTATTTTAAAATAATGATTTAGTAATTGTTTAATTAGTTGAGATATCAAATAAATGATATTAAAAATATTAAAATAAAATTAATTTGACTTATTTAAAAAAAATTAATTTTAAAGACATATTAGACATTTTAGTGACATATTGAATGTATTTGTTCAAATTTATCTTGTTTTTTTGATTTTTGTAAAAATGAAAATATTTAATTGTTTTAAAATAGAAAAAAATGTTAGTTTGAAAAAAAAAATATGTTATTTAATGTTATAAAATCATAAAAATTAAATGTTCATTCAACTAGCTATAAAAGTTATATATATTTCATAAATGGTCCAATTGGGGTTTTTTGTAATTTTATAATAAATAGATTAACCATATAGTGTAAAAACCCATTTAGACAGGGTAAGAGTTAAACTATTTAATTATGGGTCAAATCCAAATGATAAGGCGATTTTTATGACCAAAACATATCGAAAAATAATCAGATGTGTATATTCTAACCCGTACGCGTCTTACACTCTAATCAACTCACTTTGGAAACATTATTAATTGAAATATAATTTATATTAATTTAAAATTTTAATAGTTTCCAAATGTTACTATCAACTCTCTTATAAATGAGAACCCTCCTTCTATATTATTCACACCCCTAATTCCTTTTTTCCTAGTCAAGCCCTACCCATTTCATCTCTAACATTATTCTATTTACCCTAGAGGCCATACATTGGTAATTGATTTATCAATTCAATTCAACTTACTTTCTTCTTATACTTACACATTCTAATTTTTTCAACAATTGTCTAATAAATATAATATATAATATATTTTGAGTGGTTTTTATTATTATGGGATAACCATATCACTTATTTTACCCATCCTATAAAAATTAACACCACCATGCATTCATATGTACAACATATAATCTCCACGCCATGGGGAAAACTATTTTTCATGAATATGTTATTTATATGGGTATAACGATAAATATAATGGATATAAATATTGAATATTAAATAATATTTTTTCTTTATAATTAATATACCATCCAATTTCATACAAATTTACCATTAAGGAAATTATTCCATCGTTCATGCCTACGTATGGCTTACCATCTCCACGACATGTTGAGATTAGAAATCCACATAAACAATTCAAGAATGATAATGAAAATATATATAATGAATTAGTATGATTTATTTGACATAATAATTCTGTAGGAATAATATATATTTTAATATAATTTTATATTTTCCATTTACTTCCTTCTATTCAATAAGATAATAAACAAAAACAACGTTCTTGCGTATGTACCACATACCATTTCCTTGAATGGTGTATTCCATTATATATATATTTAAATTCATAATTTTTGTATTATATATATATATATATCATGTTTTACATTTTTTAATTATTTAAATCATGATCCATATAATATTATCAACCATAAAAAGAGAAAACATGTACGATACACAAAGTGATTATTACCCTGAATGTTTTTTTAACAGGGATATTATTAATAAATGAGAAATATAATGTCATAAATGAATCATATATGATATAATAAATATTATAATTATTCTGGTAGAAATTGATAATCTATTTAAATGCATTATAAATGAGATTGGTACATGTACGGAGAGTATAAACTGTTTGGAAAGGTAATTTCTAACTCACTTTTAAATTTCCAGAGATATAAGCCGCGTTCACTACCTTTTTCTTGTGTGTGGTGTATGTACTGAACCTATAATATTTGATATCTGGAATAAATTTATCATCATGGTGTTTAAATATTCATTTGAAGATATTGGGGTTATTATTTAAGTGTTTAATGTGGTATAAGATGCTTCAAATGAATAAATAATTTATCCTTTATCCTTTTAAATATTCATAATATTATCATAAATATTTATTTATATTTATAAAAAGGATTATAAATAATATTTTATGTCTATTTTTATGTTCATTCATATGTTTTAAAAAATAAATCTCTTTATGTTTTTTTATATAAAGTTTTATTTCAAAATCTAATTATTAATGGAGGTTGTATAAATGTATGTATATATTAATAAATCTATATCATCCATGACCATGTTTGGTAAATATGTATTTCAAAATACTTTTAAAATTACTAGGAAATAGTTTCATGAAATTTTTACCCACGTTTAACTTTTTATAAAATGATCAAAAGGGAATATTTGTATAATTTTTAAAATGAGGTAATTTATGACCTTTTTGAAAAATTAAGGAAAGAAATATTTTTCTCTTATACAGTACCCGAGGCTATTTAAACCATCATGAAACCATAACATTATAATGTTTTCTTACCATATTATATGATTAGTTTAAAAAGAAATGATTTCTTTTATAATTTCACTGGATTATAAATGATTTCAAATTATAAAATGTATATTAATTTAAAATAGTATTATTGATTTTGATAGATTATTTTCATATATGTCAACATCATTTTTGGTTTTTATACTTAATTTAGGTTGAAATATTATGATAAAATAATTTGTATTGTATTGAAGAGTTTATGCTATGTTTGATTGTGGATGTTCTATTTTGATACCATTCATTCCTTAAAATTAATGTACTAACAATTGGTATTCTAGTTTTAATATGAATGTTTGTGCTTGTTAGGTTCGACCTTTTTCATTTGATGAATTCATTGGATGTAGTATGTAACAGGTTGGATGTTGGTTAATGAATGCACTATTTGTTGGGGACTGGTTAATGAATGTCCGGTGGGTTGGGAACCAGTAACTGAAATCCCTACAGGTTAGGGACTCGTTAATAAAATCCACTCAATGCATCAATGTTTCTCATGAGACAAACTAATTTGGTTTTTGATTAATGTCTTACATGTATTGTCTTGGCACAAGGCCTTGACGATATGTCCAACATTATGCATTCCCACATTATGATATTAGTTATTGATATTAAATATAATTATTTGACTAGTATAATGTCTTTGTGAATATATATATGGAATTATTTGGTTTATTCTTTCCATATTATGAATAAGATTACGTTTAAAAGGCTTGTATTTCAATTTCATTCCTTGATGTAATATTTTATGCGGCTCTAGGCATATAGGATTAAGGTGTAACATGTAGTGTCACTTCACAGAAATATCTAACAGGTTCACAGAAAATAAAATATATATTTATAAATAAATAATTTCATGTTTACCTATGTTTATTGGTATGATATTATTATTACATGGAAGTTATAATATTCCATGTGATGATTTTATACATAGGTAATATGCTAGGAATAGTTATTCTATTTGTGGCCTAACCACATGATGTTGTGAATAGTATATGTATATAAATCAATAATTTGTATAAATTTTTATAGAAAAGTAAATGGAAAAATTTCATTACATAGTGATTTATACTAAAATATGTTGATGACATTAGATGTTAATTGGGTCTGATCAGAACTTGTGATTACCATATTGGGTATTGTTATTCACACCCCTTTATTTTATACATAAATTTTGATCAATTTATGTCCATTCGGTTCAAAATATATGGATGATGGATGATCAAGAAGTCTAGATATGGATGACAGATATGGTTTTCCAACAGAGTGGAGATAATGAAAGTGATGTCCATTCCCATGTCATTAGTATAGAGATGGAATCTATTCAAGATGTGATGTTTTTAACTATAGATTTATTTCACATTATACATTAGAGACACAGTTATATAATCATAAATTATTTTTTAGTTTTTTTAGGAATTTTATTATGGATGTGAATGTGTGATAGTTGGTGGTAGTTTTTTTAATGATATTACCTTACATTGTTTTTTATTACCTTGATGATGGTATCTAGATAATGGACTAGTATATGTGTCTTGGGATTTTCATCTGTATGTAATCCATAATTTTACACAAAAAATATTTATAATCATCATAATATAATGATTATTGGAATATTATACATTTAGTCTACTTATTTAAATATTAAATTAATTATATAGAGAATCAGATTTTTTTAAGGGTTGGAACAATATTGTATAATTATGAAACATTCATTAGATATGATAAAATTTTTGAGTTTTATAGAGACATATAGAAGTGGTTTTTGATTATATGAATAGTGTGTGACACTGTGATTCTCTTTTGATTAAACTCCTTAGATCTTATTACTTTCATGCTTTAGTGTAAAAGATGTAGAAGAAAATATATAGAAGGGGGTCCTTCCTAAGATTTAGGGGTTTACGTTTACCATGTACACCATTCTATAGAGTATCCTATTAGTTTATTTATAAAAATATACATTAAATTATAAAAATGGTATTTGATAAAAATTTTTAAGATATTTTTTTCTTCTATCATTTTATTATTCATTCCAAACATATAAATATAGGAAAATGTATGAATTGATCGTGATAATTTTAGGATTTTTGGGTTGTATTACTATTTATTTGGGATGATAGTCATCCCTCTAAAACCATAATGACCTAACCCCATTGGGAATATTACTGATCAAATAATGTGAGGATGCTATGACCCTTTCATTACCCTCCCCCATTGGGAACATATTCTAGGATTGTATTGAAGGTGAGAGTGGCCCCTGAATGTTGTCTCTAATAGGTCACAGTTTTGAAGAGATGCACTGACGTTTTTAATATAAACCCCTACCCATCCCAACCCCTTTGGGTAGGCAAACACATACATATAGGTAGACGTACATCATGTGATTATGTCTATCCAATAACCAAATATCTATATTATAAATATGTAATCTATATATATATATATATATATATATATATATATATAAGGCCACACTAGATATGGGATGTGCCACTTCACTACCCATCCCAACCCCTTTGGGTATAACATTCATGTTGACACAAATATAAATACACCACACGTACTACCACATAAATATTCATTATAGTAGGTATCGTTAATATGATTGAAATCAACCTCATTCTCTCCTCCTAATATATGTGACCCCACTATGAAACATTAACACCACCTCATAGCTGTGTTAACAAGTGTATCATATAATATAAAATTAATCCATTACATCCCATATTTTCAAAACTGCTTTGATCCATCACAGCTCATACAAATAAAAAAAGGTTTTAAGGGAGAGGGAGTATCTATTCATATGTCCCCTATTAAACATAGATTTTTGGGAAAACAGCCAAAACCCAAAACATTTGGGAATTGAAAAAGTAATCTAGATTGAGTGGAGTGTATATGAAATAAAAATCAAATAAATAAAAGTTACCTCACAAAATACCGAACCTAAGGAATTCTCAAAAATATATCCATTTAATATCCAATAACCATCACTGATTAATCACTACCATTTAAAAAATCTATTATTTCTTGTACAACTATAACTAACCCAAATTTACACACATACCAGTCACAACCTCATTTATAATCTTCCCACTTATCATAAGTTTATTCCCACTCCAAAATAAACTTTTTTATTGGTTATATTACATTCAATATTCCATTCATTGATAATATTTAATGAAAAACCATTCATAACCTATCACCCACATATTTTTATATTTTAACTTTTTATTTAAGATCTAGGAAGTTAATTAAGTGTTTCCACTTATTAAATTCATTCCCACTACCCATATGTATAGTAGTTATTTCCAATTTTGTTTCCCACCACAAAAAATCAACAAAAAAACCCCACCACACACCATTATCCACTTAGAAAACTGATATTCCAACAAATTAAAAAAGACACCAAAACTTCTATAAAAACACACAATATCAATACTTGTTCCACCTCCATCATCACATCAATTCTCAATAATATACTGTAAATGACATCAAAACCACACAACCAATCACAAAAAACGTTTAAAACCCTGCAAAAATACATAGAGAAGTTATCTTTTATTGATCTTTTGATATATATTATTAGATTCATGTATAAATAGAATAACTATTTTTTATTTCCTAAACACAACATTCATTACCATATTTTTATATTAATACTTATTTAACAGGTTACCCCATCAACATAGTCATTGTAATAATCTCACAAGGCATATTGACATATTAATATATCATGAAAAAAATAAAACACATAGTAACAACATTAGAATACAGAATTTACATGAAATAGGGAAATAAACCTATGAGCCTATATGGATGCATCATTGGTTGTCTGGAATTCAGTATAATGTGGAATATCTAATGTAAGGAGAGGGAGTGTTATATTTTATAAATATTGATAAATGAAGCATGTTGAAATCCTCATGGCTGCTTCCTTCTTTAAAATCCCTATGACCCCTCTAAATCCACTATTTACATTCGATTTGAAAATTACGATTAAATTCATAACATTTAATCTCCAAAAAATAATAGGATTGATATTACATTGTGTGGGAATCTGTTAAGATTTTTTAATTTTGTTTTTTAAGTATGTAATGAATGAAAATTATATTTTTAAATGTCAAATATGATTTTGGTCGAAACATGAAAAAATAGAAAAACATATCTATGGGAATGGATCTTATGTAACCCAATGAGACCCTTATTAAAGGGAAAAGTATCAAATAGAAATTAAAAAGAAAATTTATGATATAAATAACTACTAAAGTAAATAATCTTGTGAAACAATGAATCTATCATAAAAAGCATAATTTCCACGTATAAAATCACATAAATCATATGAATATAAATAAAAAACTTATGGGAATGCAATGAATATTTTTAAAATTCAATGAATCATACTAAATAAAAAATTTACATTTATTGAATCATACATGACTATTTGGATCTCTAAAATTGAACCTTAAATTTTTTTAGTACTCAAATGAATGGATTCTTATAGTTTCTAGTAAAAAAATACTTAATTGAGGTTAAAAAAATACAATGAACATTAGGAAATAAAAAAAGACTCTTACATAAATATATTGAGAATTTTGGTAAAAAATTAAACAGTATTCTAAACAAATCAGATATTTCCAAACATATCCAAAATCATACAAAATAACAGACTCTAAATAATTACTATAAAAATAGAAAATTATCTCACAAAATCGCAGAACAAATTTTAAAACAATAGATAACATTTACAAAATGTATATTTTTATAATACTTATCAAACCATAATATAAACCAAAAAACATCCTTAGAACCTCTTAATACCCATGAAACGAGAAAGTAAGGGTTTGGGTAAATATGTATGCTTACATTAGATACACCATAAATAATTATTTTCCATAAGAATCAAGACTATCTCGAATTGATACAATAACGAACCACACAAAAATTCATTGAGAGGTACTTCCAAAAATAGGACACCATTATTAAATCATAATAAAATATAAGAAATAATTACTTTCAATCAACCAATATTAAAATCTCCTTAATCAATTTTGTAAAAATTCAGCACACTCAAAAAAAGTGAAATTTAAATTTTGAAAACCATTTTATGTGGAATAGTTAGTGATTTATACAGAAAATAAATCAAATAGAAATATAAAATAGTATTTTAAATAATTACCTAATATTGAAATGAATATAGTCACCAATTCACATCATAATAACTCTTAAACTCTTAAAAAAATTAACTTTGTGCAAACTGACAATATACTAAAATATGACTCCCCTGCCAAAAAAACAACCACGTGTTCTTGTACTTGGAAGACCTGAAACCATAAGAATCTTGATTCTACAGTAATCCACCTTATGAAAATAAATGTAAATTATCCAACCTAACACATGATGTATAGAGTAATAGAGATACAAGGCTAGATAAAATATATTAAACACTATAGATTTCCCCAACATACATATTTTCTTATAGCCTAAGGAAACCACATTAGACTTATCATCATCCAATAATATGATCTTCATGATCACCTAAACATGAATCCTTACTTCAAACCAAAATATGAGTTATAAACTCACAACCCTACATCAAATGTATAGCCTCAAAGTAGACTCAAAAGGTCACATAGATATGTATTTATCAACTATTATGTCTAGAAACTAAGAAAAAATGGTCAAAATTGAATCTTGACATCGAGAACACCAGACTTCTCTTATGGAATATTTAGGAATTATACTCTATGGTTGTTCTTCTATACATGTGTAATGAAATAATTCCTGAATAATTCAGAGAATTATTCCAAGGAATCCTCTTCCAACTGACCATGATTCAATTTTCACCACACCTGATATACTCCTCATAGAAAACTATCTCCTACAGAAAACTGAAACAGGATTGAAAAAAAATTCAATTAAATGGAAAATTTATCCTCTTTAACCAATTATTATCTAAAATAAATAACACCCTGAAAAATAATTTCATAACATAATCCAATTATAATTTAGATAATACCTGAAACTATAAATGGTTTCACTTATTGAGAACATAACCTTCTTTATGCATTATTTTCATGTATTCACTCCATGTTTTAATATAATTAAATTTTTTTCTATTTCATTAATTAACACAATTAATGTAGATAAAACATAAACACAAAACCTAGGTCACATTTACTCCCACACTCCATATAATACTAACCTAAATAATCCTTCATGGGATAATTAGATAATCCCATTATATTACAATCATATCAATCATTTATATAACAACACAAATCACCCATCACTCCCATACCCCCACCAATTAAACAATCAAATATTCAAAAAACCCTTCATTATCCCTATTAATCATATTTATCCAAAAATCTATATAATATTCAGAATTATGGAAATTCCATCAATTAATTCCAATAAGGAAAAAAATTAAACCTTACATATTTTTAATTACATAGGGAATGTTCAAAAATATATATTTAAAAAATTGATGATAAATAGAAAAATTTTATTTGAAACCACCACATTTATATCCCTATAAATTTTAAAACCATTTTAAACATTAAAAATACTTTTAAATATAAATATATTTTTCTATATTTAGGAAAAACTGTAAAAAAATGTTTTACGGTAACCCCACCAACAAATTAAGAAATAATACTTTTTATAATAAATGAAATCATTATCAAAGGAAAACCATCCACATATATAAGAAAATATAATTCACATAAGAACACATTCATTCAAGATTGTAAATAAAATAACACTAAACAAGACTATATGTACTACTAAATAACATTAAAAAAGTAATCAAATTCAGTATTCCCAAATTTTAATCATTTTTACAAAAACATCGGATTTCCAATTTAGATTAACTAGATTACCAAATACCCATTCGAATTAAAATTATCATGCATAAATGGATATTAATTGGCCAACCGTTATTGTATTAAAATATTAACATTATTTCTATTAAACCTATTTACAACCATAAGAAAATTATGAAATATAAACATGATGATCAATATACTTTATTAAACATGATCTTTCTAATAACTATCGTCACTAGAATCTTGAAGGGTTACATGCTTACATCATAATCATTTTATTCAAATAATACAACCCTATTGATCACATCGTTAATTTAATATAAAAAATGATAAAGAAAAAACAAGGAAATTCATATTGCCACATAAAATTCATTACATAACAAGGTGTTGAAAAAACACATTTCATCACATTCATGGGTCCTTTGGATTACATAACATAACAACATTTATTAATAATACGCCTAGAAAAAAACTAAAAAATTTAAAAACAATGATGTTAGATTTAATATTGTATATGTTCCCATTCAATATTTTCTTAAAGGGAAATACATCAATTCTTAGAGTTCTATGTGATAAAAAACATTATATTTATTTAAAAATAAAAGGATATAATATCATAGGCATATTGTTTTAAACAATGCTACCATATATTTACAAGAAACATTCGTAAACAAAGAACCCAAAAATCCCACCTTCATATCCCTAAAACATGAACATGAGTTATTAGTGTGAAAAAATTACTAATACCAATAGTATATAATTTAATAAGGTAAAGTTTATTTGGTTCATGATTAATATATTAGGGGATATTAAAAAAATTACCACATGTGAACAAATATATAAATCATGTGCCTCTCCGGGGACTCTACCCTCAATTATCATTATCATTCCATGGGTTTTTGATAAGGGTGTGGGTTTTTACTAGATTATAGTGGTCTCTAATATCTTTCATCCATTCTTGTATTCATTACTACAAATTGAACTATGTTTTATTATTTTTATTTTCCTACCATACCCATGAAATCTTCTCTACTAATTAACTGTAGAATCATTCATAATTCCCAAATGGAAATATTATAACACTTTATCATGACCCAACCTCACTTGGAACCCCTCATGGGCTAGTATTGAATGATAGTGTAACCCCTAAATACCCACTCTAATAGGTCATGTGTGGGTGACTAGCCCCAAGGCTATAAATCACAAAATGGGAGGTGTTGCCTTAAAATGTATATGGGACATAACATTGAAACCACTAATAAATACCATAATAGAAAGTGTTAAAATAATACCAGAATGCATGGAGAATGTACTATTAATATAAATATTAATATCTAAATAAAATACCAAAAGAAAACTCTAATTCAAGAAGCTCCGATAGAAATCTGTAAACTCCATGTTAGTAAAATCCCAATCAATTACCATATACATCATAGAATCCTTATATATATATATATATATATGGGTGACCATATATATATAATAAATTGGGTCCTATTTATGGACTAATGTGAAAATGTGGAAGAAGTATATAAAGGCTTTAGTGAATAAATAGTTAGACCATATCACACATATTCCTAGTAAATTATTCCTCATCTCACCCAGACCTTCTCACCTAAGAACGTGTCCATGTATAATAATATTGCAATGAAAAAATATAGAGATAGGGTACCTCAAAACAACATAGACATATGTTTTCCTCTCTCACTCACAAACATTTTTTATTCATTTCAGTGAATCACATCCATACCCTCATATTCATATTCTAACTATGAAATATATATATATATATATATCATTCAACACCATATGTTGGATAGAACAAAACCCTATCTTTCCCATTCCCGTGGGGTCTAACGTTCAAATTGGAACCATTCTGTAAAATCCACACCCACTTTCTCTTTAGAATCCTTCATTCATGATTATCATGAACACTAAGGACCTGAAAATTGTTCCCTACTCTGTACATGTATGACCCCCAACTTGTAACATCATTTGTATTTCAAAACCAAGATAGATAACTTATCATATAATGTATCATTAATCTATTACAACTTAAATTAGTCAACATAATTTGGGTAATAATATCTCATACTATGTATGAAATTAAAGTGGCGAATAATTAATAGTAATCCGTCCAATTATATCCCCAACCCAGTGCTGTTTTAAATGACCTATCCACTTAGTTATGTGACCTCAGGCGCACCAGCCTGTATTCCAGAGGCAACTGACTAGTAGTCGGGGTCTAGTCGAGAACTATACCCACTCATAAATATTTTCAATGAAAGAAGAAAATACTATCAATGTAGTAAAAAAAGTATAATGAATATGAATAACTAATAAGAAAAAAAATGATAACGGACCAACTGAATAAATATAAATAATGAAATAATAATTTAATGACAAGATAAAGTTATCTAAATTAAAATATGAATGTAAAATAGATAAAAGACTAAGAATATTCAAGTAAAAATTACATGAACCATGGTCTCAAACCCCTTATTGGTACAATCTCCAAGCTCTAACCCATCATGCAAGCCAAAATTAATCAATATGGGCCCATTACCTTGCCCAAAATCGCATTAATGAAATCTGTCTGGGTACCAAATGGAGGCCCAAACAGGGTGTGAGTAAATATTTGTAGGTGAACACAACAGTGTCTTAAGAAATCAAGTATAGGAAATATATTTCATTAAATATATAAACAAAATGTTTACTAATTTAATAAATAAATACTATGCAAAATATAAACCCACTGATATCTCAAAATCCGAGTTGGCACCCAGGGTTAACCAGACCTACTTCGGCACCCAGCCAGAATCTCTTTCTAAGGGTGGATCATCCTACCTCAGGATGGATCACCTGATTCGGTGTCAGATTCTTTTTCTAAAGATGAATCATTCATAAATATTATAAAAATATCACCTCTACTGATATTCTTACCATCCTCATTCACTCGATTATACCATAATCTCTCCCTCGGGCATACGATGATTGTGCATATATCCCTCTAGATTTCTACATAAACATATAATCTACCCTCGGTCATCCCGTACTAATGCACCTATCCATCAGGTGGTACAAAAAACATGGACCAATACTTCAGGAATTAAAATAAATCATTTGTCTAATCCAACCCAATTCAACATGCTAATAAGCATTCCACCCTCATGTATCAATCACATTGATATCACAAAATCTCAAAATCTATGAAATATAATTCAAAAGGCCAATAAAACACATTCAAGATATATCATCATAAGACACAATGATTAATTAATCAAATTATCATGTATTTAACTATATATAAATTTTTTAAATTTGGGTTCCCAATTATCATCAAAATTATTAAAAACCTTCTCCATTTATCATATAACTAGAATTTTGTAGAGCTTATTATAGAATAATAAATCACAAAATTTATATGTCAAACCAATTCATTATATTAATACTAGAATTTATTAATTTTTCCAATTTCACATAGGTGTATAATTTTTTGAATAACAGGTCACAATAAATTACAAGGATGAAACACCTATTAAGTGACTTCAGGTATTAGTCTCTATGCCAATAGACCCAACAAAGAACATTGATTGGTCAAAAAGAAAGATTATATTTTAATAGGGATTATCCAATTTATTTTTCCCTATAGTTGTCTAGCTAGATAAATCATATGTAATTCATATAAAATGGATAATAAAATCAGTAAAAAGTACATATGATTTAAACCTCCAATGTTTAACCAACAATAATAAATGGAATCCCACATTTAACGTATACAATAATGAAGGTGTAGTATACCGCATGAAGAATCCAAATTCATAGAGATCATGATCAACTCCAATACCATCCATAGTCTGAATATTCCTCCACCACAATGAGATAATAAAACAAGATACCAGAAAACCTAAAAAATCAATTCACTAGAGATCAATTTCTTGAAGAGGATGTTTGGAATGGAGGAAGGAACTCCAAAATTGCCTAGAAAAATCCATGTACTTGAAAGTGAAATGTTGTGTGAAAATGAATGAATATACAGGCATATAACATGTCATATAACCAAAAATGTTACAAATGGACCCCATAAACATCAAAGACAACCCACCATAACTTGTTCATCGAGTCATGTCCCTCGAGGTACCCCCATCTACCATATAGATAGGTGGTCCCCATTATGGGCCCCAAACATGTGCCTAAACAAGTCGTCGAACTATTGAATGTCCCCAAATTCCAACACATATTCATTTGAGTGTGCATTATCCTCACTCACAATCACCCATGAACTCTTTACTATTTATTTATAATGGGATTTAGTGAGTCTAAGAAATAATAGATGTGTAAATTTATTACACAATGTGTAATTCTTGATTATGAGATATGCCAAAAAACTGTTTACTCTCGTGAATGTCACCATGATCAAGAACTACATGTCGTGAAATGTTGATTCTGGGGTTTTAACACATTTAGACCATAAACTAGTTCATAATATGTATTATAGATTCCCCCAAATGACGTACATAGAGATTACATTACTTTTTTGGAATACATAAAATATTATACAAACAGACGCCCAAAGACCGTATTAGTCTACTACATTTGGAAACATAGAAATGTAAAAACTGATACATAAGTGCGCTACATAATATCCTACAAGGTTCACCCTTACTAGAACCCTTCTTATACACACCATACATAATAAATATCCTCAAAACCTAGAGAAGTGAAACATAAAAATTGGTGAGATCATATGCTTAATAAGGGTAAACAAGAAAGACATGTAAGCATACAAATGATCAAATGGGTTTGTGAATGTGATCATAACATTAGATAATATTACCCAAAATCTTATAAGGTCATATATATGAATCATTTCATAAATCATGGTAGTTAATAAGACATGAATTATATAGAATCAAAGAACATAATCCATGTAATCATAATATAAGAGTAAGACATGGAATTGAGGAAGACACATAAGAATATAAAATTATTTCCATAGTAGTCAAGGAATCATATCCAAGTCCATATTTATAGAATGGGTTTACTACCCATACTATCTTGGTTGTCATAATTCACTCTCATGGATATCTTAGTAGTATGATTTCACTGCTTGTACAATCATGGTGGCTATGGTTCACTCACATGGCCATCTTAGTACTCAAGGGTCACTCCAAAGTCCATATTAGTATATCTAATGAGAGATAAATCTTTACCCTATATATTAAAGGAAGATATAGATCTCACCCATATCATAAATAAATGTTACATGAATACTCCACAAGATAATAAAAATTAATTTCATAACAAATGAAAAGATATATGTATTATAAATATGTAATAGTTTCAAAACTGGTGGAAAAAGATACAGGCTTCATAAAAAATTCATCCTGAAAATAAACTTTTATAAGAAGTTAGTTTCAAAATAATATTACCCAAGAAATTTAAATGAGTTTTGTAAGCATATAACATGTGAAAGGGAAACAAGTTTCACAAACATCATTCCATCAAAACATAAACCATTAAGATAAAGAATATAAATGGGAAAATTGAATCGTTTCTCAAAAAATTAATTAGTAACATCAATGGATTTATTCTTAGTAACTAATTTTAAAATATTGTTATAATCATTTCTTCATGAAATTATATTTTCGGCATTGAGATATTCTTTTTTAAATAGAAAATTTTCATGAAATCATTTTTCATTGAAAATATATTTGAAAAACTATAAAAGAAGCTTTTAAAACAATAAAACATTTTTAAATACTTTTACATAAAAATATTATTCATGGATTATTTTTAGATATTTTAGAGATCATTTCTGAAATCATGGTTTTTAAAATAAAATAGACTTCTGACCGAAGAAGGAAATGTGATCAGATTTTTCTTCAAAAAAATTTCATAATTATTTTTAGTGCCAAAGATGGGGAAAATGGTACTAATAAATGGATATAAAATAAATAAATAAATTATAAAAAAACATATTAGTGTGTTTTAGATATTCATCATACTATTTCATCAATGGAAGCATAACCATAAAAAATATCGATAAATGATGGAATTGTTTCAATAAATTCTTACCACATGGTAACTTGGGATCATAGTTTTTATTTAAGAAAATTAAATTAAAAGAATATTATAATATCATTAAAATACTGATATTCATTATATAACATTTAAAATTTAATTATATACACCTCAACAAATAATTTAGGTGCACAAAAAAATAGGAGTCTTAAAGAATGAAAATTGAGATAAAATTATCTTACTGATTCGGTAACATGGGAAATATAACCCCAATTAAGTAAATATCATAGAGAAGATTAAAAAATATCCATATATTTTATAATAATATAAATATAATACTTTCATGGGAAGTATATGCAGCAAAAAAGTGTGGTAAACATGGAATGTATCTCATGCATATAGAAAAAAGTGATATGAAATACTCTTACTTTGTGACTTGACTCTCATTGTACTCATTAACAATTCATGTATAATAAATATAAGTTTATTATAAATATATAAATGAAACATATTATTATATGTAATACCATATTTCGTTTTATTATGACTTTATATTACCTATTTGTTAACAATTATATGTTAATGATTCACTTTGGGTGATATCTTCTTTGCATGTGTGTTAATTTCATATTTCATTAGTCCTTATACTTATATATGGATTTACTGAATGTAAAATATGATATAAATATGATATATATTAATTATATTTAATAATGACAATATATATAATATATATGTATGAAATGGAATACAACGTTCATGGAGACGGTAGGCCACACATACATATGAACAATGATTCCGTTTAATTATAATATTGAAAGAAAGAATGAAAATGAAATATACATATATATGTATATATTATCTTTATAGTAGATTTATTAGGTCATATATGTAATATAAATTCACTTCATACATCCTTAACACATTCCATGTAGTGTGTGAACAAATCTCATCGCTTTGAGGGGGAGGTAGTCCACACTTCCCCAAATGAAATTATCGTACTTATCCAAAATGGAATATATAAAGACATATGTTGTAAAAAAAATAATGAAGATTATTGACATAATATGTATCATATAAATCATATATAAATATTTTTTACATCATAATTCCAATCCATGAAATTTGGTAAAGGAGAAAGCCCAACAATCATCAATTCACGAGGTGGTAGATTTCCAAACACATAAACAATATGTTCTTTAGCCATTAAATATAACTGTGTGTAGGTGTAGGTTGAACCTATAGAAAAACTATCCTTTTAAAAATAACATTACATTATTTTAATCATAATAAAACAACCGATTACATGCCAGTGACCGTAAATTATAGTGTCTTGGAAGACTGGGTAAATAAAACATAAATCATGGGACTAAATATAACAATTATTTATTTATATTTAATAAATAACTACTAAAATAACTACTAAAATAAATTTTTTCATACATTTTTATAGGATACCGGAAAGATAAAAACAGTAGAGGGATTAGCTAGAAGATTAATATGGAAAAAACATGGTAATGGAGCATTAGAAAATGGGTTAGAATGCTTGGAATAATGATATAAAAAGGCATGGAACTTGTGAAATTATAACGTACATACATGGTATCCTAAAAACAGGGTTTCCTAAAAATGTGGTATCACTATAAAACATGACATTAGCATGGTACAAGCCACGTTGCACCTAGAGCAGAACAAGTCAAGGTTAATAACAATGACAGTTGCACATGGTCGCACAAGTCAAGGCTAACCGCAAAGACCATTGCACATAACATCTCATGAGACTCAAATTTACCCAATATATTGGAGTGCTATCAGGGTGTACCAATCATTACATGTTCATGAATATTCATTCCCCAAAATTAATCATACGTTATCAATCATACATATACATAAGGGTACCCACAAAAAGAAATGGGTATCATAATAATCTCCTGAATCATAATGAATGGGTGTATCATACATGTGTCAATGAAAAAAATAAATTATATAAATAATAGATATTCATAAATTATAATACTAATATATCAAAATAGGTTACTCCAAATGAAAGTGATAGAATGTAAAATAGTTTCTATGAAACATTAAAATTAAAACATTTTGGTGTGGTTAAATGAAAATATAAAAGATCTTTTAAAATAGAAAAGGGAATATTATTTTATATAATACAAGAACTAGACCAATAGTATTTTCATGATAAAAATATTTGTTTTATAAATATAATTTTTTCTTAAAAATATACGTTATAGTGTATTGAAAATGGGTAAAAATAGGAGAAGTTCCATTAAAATGAGTTTGCTTATTGGGAAGTATTGAGGAGGGATGCACATAAAAGCATGTGTATCACCAAATGAGACTGATTAATGGATCTTGATATATTTTTTTACGTATAATAATAAATAATATATGTAAATAAACAATATATAGTAGTTCATTTGGGTAAAAATATAGTAATAATAACACGAAGGAGTAATTGAGGTTTGGGAACAATTCCTTAACTTTAGTTTGGTATGGGTATCCACTTGATATTAATGACCTGAATAATCAATTTAGGATCATTAATTAATAATTACATAACCTATTTTACATGTAAAATAATTATTATAACCTTTTTAAGTTCATTCATGTCCATTTGAGGGGTTAAGTGGTTCAATTTCATTGTTCGGGTCCGTTTGTTTCATGATCAGTTTACTTATATACATGAATGGATAATCATGTAAAATGTGGATGGTTGTCTAGAAATTATGATATAAATTTTTATTGAACATAAATAAGGTTACATGGTTGTAAATTTTATTTTGTTACTCATATTTTAGATGAATCTTCATGTAAAACTTTAGTGATAACCTTTTGGGTTAATTCACAGTTTTTGATCACAACAGACACATTAGGTTTAATAAATCAAAACCAAGTGTCCAAAAGATTATAGAACCATAGATGATACATAATACATATATTATATTCTAATTCAGTAATGAATTTTTTTATTTCAATAATTGATAATGGTAACATAAATTGAAAACCCATTGTCCTTGAATGTGGTAAATTAACACATCTTGGATAGTGTTTTTACAACTAGTATAAAAGAATGGTAAATTATTGATGATAACAACATATTAAATTATGATAAAAAAATATATTGAATATAAGGTATTGGAGTTTTCTAAACATTTGTAATAGTATATGTATGGATATAAATGAAAACAAAGGAACTAGAAAAGAAAGTAAAATAATTGAAAAGTGGAATTTACCTCTTGAGTTAATCTTCCATGAGAGTCTCATAAGGGTATATGATTTAGTTTTTTGAGGATACCAGGAAAATATGGACTTGGGGGATGATATTTTAGATAGATTTGAGTTTAATTTAAGATAGGCACAAGGATTGATAGGAGTGGATAGAAGAGGGTAGTGTAGTGGTTTTTATAGTGGAGGGAATGATGGTTTTCTTACTATTTTAATCATTAGTTTATCATTTCACCCTAATGCATGAAATTTTGATGCATATATTACCAAAAATAGTAATAATTGCATGTGAGTGTGAACAAAAGGTGCTATAATTAGAAGAACATCACCCATGACTTTGTAATTAATATATTTAGCTTACTTTGTAAATTATAGTATTTCACTATTCCTCAAAAATTCAGGTCTTTCAGAAAATGTCCCAAAAATTCCCCCTAACCATTTATGAATGTTTATAATAAAAAAATGAACTTAATTTTTCAAAATTAATTCTCTAAATTCGATAAATTTAATTCTTAATTAAAATCATAATTTACTTGAGAAAAAACATATTAAAACTATAACTAATTTTATAATTCATCAAAAAATTACATAAGGATTTATATTATTATATTAAAACCAAAAAACATAATTTTTTTAATTTATGTACACCATTTAAGAAAATACATTATCTTTTAAATTAATTAATTACTTATGACTTACAATATTACCAATACTTTTATTATAGTCATATTATAACTTATAAGATGCATTAATTCTATTTATACATTCAAGGGTGTTGTTACACTTCTTTTAGACGTTTCACTATTCATAAGGGTCATATTAATATTCTGAAGGGTTGGTTACAATCCATAATGGTAGGTTACTATTCAAAAAATTATGTTTGTTCCATGAGACTCCAAAAATCAACCTAAACTCAGCAATTTCTGTAATATTTTCAAAATTCAAGTCACAGAAGTGACAATATTACGTTCAAAAGTCACATAGTACTTAGTAGTTCATTGGGTTGTGGTTTCATCTGATTATATGAAATAATTATAAGAAGGAAATTTCAATTGATAAAACATTGGGTAATTACATTCTTCCCCCCTTATGAAAATTCACCACTGAAATTTCATTCTACATTCAATGTAGTAAATAGGTACGGTTGCTTTTTTATAATTTCCACCTCTAGTACCCATGTTACCTCTTTGTACATATGGTTCTGCTATAGTACATTGACTTAGTGAGTAGTCTTGTTACAGAGAACTTTATCACTATGATTTAAGATCTTCACTAGATACTCCTCATAATAAAGATCATCCTCGAATTGTACCACCTCGGAAGAGAATACATGTGAAGGATCTGGTATATTCTTCATTAAGATTGATAAATAAAATACATAATGTATTTTAGGCATGGTAGTGGAAGTCTTAGTTGATAGGACACAGCTCCAACATGAACAAGAATCTAAAAGGGACCGATGTACCTGGGAATTAGTATTCCTTTCTTCCCAAACCTTATGTCCTTATTCTATTAAGATATGCGTATAAATACCATGTTTCTAACTTTGAACTCAATGTATCGTTGATGACTGTCTTCATAACACTTGTGTCATCGTTGGGATGACTTGAAGTGTTGCTGAATATTTTTAATAGTCTACACCATTTCATGGACCGTTTTAGGTCCTAGTATCTAATGGTCAGCGACTTCTTCCAAACACATTGTTGTTCTGCACTTTCTCCCACAAAGTGCTTCTTATGGTTCCATTCAGATACTCAAGCAGAAACTATTATTATGGGTGATTTAAAACAAGGGGAATATTTTGGTCCCACCCGCTTTTGAGGACCATATAACATATTCTAAACATGTATTCCATATTTTTAATCATTCAATCATATTTTCCATATTTTTGAGGATGATAGGCAGTATAGATGTTCAGTTTAGTGAGTAAAAATTGTTGGAGACTTTTCCAGTACATCAAGGTGATTCTCAAATCTCTCTCAGCTTCAATATATAGTTATACTCCATGTGTTTGATCAATATGGTTTCCTTATTAATTTTCCATTCCTTCATGTTTGGGGATATTCTTGAGTCAATAAGGTTTCCTTATGACATTATCATTCCTTTAAAATTTTATCACATTTTTTATCACAGAAGAACTTTACATCCATCTCAATTAACATGGTTATAATATAAGATAGTAATGATTAATTCTCTATAAATCATCAATAATATATAGCTAAACTAATAAAACTACTGATCTCTATCAGAATGGTTTGTTTAGTTCAATAATAAATAGCCTCTATCTTTCATGGATCTAATACTATTCCTTATATTGAAAATATATGACCCAAAATTGAAACCCTTTAAATCCAAAATTTTCTCTTTTGTAATATCTTGTATAGTTTCTTCTTCCGTAGGGTATTTAGTATAATTCTCATATGTTTTCAGGCTCCTCCTTGCTCTGTTAAAATATTAGAATATCGTCTATAAAGACTTCCCCAAAGTGATTTGGGTAATATCTAATTAATCTATTCATAAAATTTATCAATATAGAAGGGGAATTAGTATTATCAAAATTATTAACTATATATTCATAGTGTCTGTACCTTGTATAGAATACCCTTTTCGATATATCCTCTTTCATGACTCTTGAAAGATGATATAAAAAAGAATGTTCAATCTCTAATAAATATTTACCATCATGTATTTTATCAAGAAAGTCATCAATATTTGGTAGAGGATACTTATTCATGATCTTGATCTTTTTTTGGCTCATGATAATCAACAAAAATTACCATTTATCCATATTTTTTTTCACCAAATGAACAGATTCAACCCAGGTGACACATTCTGACAAATGAATTTATTACCATGGTTTTATTGGAGTTTCTTTATCAATTCCAACAATTAAATTTAGGCCATTATATAAGTATTCAACGAAATTGGTTTAGAAGAAGGTATGAGTTCTTTTGAGAACTGACCATTACATTTTGGTTGATGTATATGGAAATATTTCATAAATACATTAAAAAATTCTTAAATAATAGTCATATCATAATTTTCAATTTTCTCCCCAACCATTTGATAGAATAAACCCTTATGAATGTCAATTAAGACCCATACAGAGGATTTAATATCCAATGGAAGTTCATAATTATTATTAAATTGATGGACGCCCATAGAAGGATTTGAAATATTAAATTTATCATTCCTTCACCAATTATTTATGCGGTCATTATATAGGGAAATTCAATCCATTCTTAATATGATAGAAAATTCAATAAGGGGAAGAATTAAGATAATTCCTCGGAGCACTTTACCAGAAATGTCAATTGGAGAGGAATCGTTGACTTAGGATATAATAATTGTATAATTAGGGGGTTTCACTATTCAATCTATAACTAATAATTTTGGTGGAATATTATAACCCTTATATTATTCTTTATATATGTAACATTGGGTATATCCTGAATAAAAAATATATATTAGCAGTTCTGGGGTAGATTTTTGATGTAACTTTCACCACGACATTATTGCACCACTCTTCAAAAATAGAAATTGTATGATATTTTCCCTTATCCCTTATATTAATAGGTTGTTGATGCATATAATCATCACTATCCATTGTGTTTCATAATTGGTAAGCATAATTCCTGTTATCCTTAAACTTTTTTCTTTGAAGTGGGGGAGGTGAATTTTGTACCTCTTTTTCCCTATTCACACCATTAGCTTAATTATTCCCATTACATTAGCAATCAAATGGATGATGGAAATAAATTTCACCCATTAAACATTTATTAGTCCCCATAAGGATATTTCTTTCATGATACTTCTCAAACATTGAGCAAAAATAAAAAAATTTCTTCTTCTCTTCATGTTTTTAGACTTTACTTTAAACTCTTTCTTCCCTTTATTATAAAAAACATGAGATTGATACATGTCTCCAAAATCTATTTCAATATTTATTTCACATTGAACAGTCTTTTTATAACTACTAAAGTATGTTATTTCCAATTCCCTTATGAGAATTGACTTTATTCCACTAAAGAACCTACCAAATGTACTTTTTGGTTGGATTCTAATTTAGGAATCATATATCCAAAGTCTTGTGATGTTATCCTTGAATGTACCGATAGATTCATCACCCCATTTCATCAACTCAAGAACTTATTCTACATCACTGTATGAATAATCTTTGGTAATAGTTATTAAAAATTATGTTTTTGAACTTATCTTAATCATTCAATTAAATATCATCCTAATAACTCATATTATTTATTAGATTTAACCACTGGTATGCTTCATATTCTAATTGATTAGTTGACAGAATTACATTCTCATGATCTGAACACTAGATAATAGAGGATATATTTTTAGTAGTTTTGATCCATAGTTCATGAATAAGTGTATTAGAAGGCCCTTTGAATGTAGGTGGGAATTGCGTCATCAAGGACTCAATGAAATTATTTACATCATTTTATCATTTAAAAGTCCACCAATATTCATAGCTTGAGTGATTTGGGTGACCCAAGCAATAGGATTATGCATTCTAGCTCAAATAGCATTAGGTTTCATAGAATGAAAATTGATACATTTCCTATCATAATCTTTATTAACAATGTTATTTTGGGTTCTAGATATTAACTAAAAAAACATGGTGTAAGAAATAGTTATCATAATGAGGAACCATATAATAATGAATAGTTACTTATAAGATGTCCAAATTATGACACTATCCAAAATATATGAAACCATAGGATTATCTGAAGTTATTTATTTCCATCCTCTATTTAAATTCATTATGATGGTTTGTGAAGAGTATGTGAATTTTCATAGTATATCCCATGGGAGTGTCAAACCAGGTGTGAAACATCCTTTGTTATATACCAGGTTATGTCGAGTCCAGATTGACCCATATTTTTGGATTTTATACTCCTAGGTACATCTTTTATAGAGCCACTTCCACATGTATTATCCAAAATGAGATTTATTTCATGGAAACCACTAACTCTATCTCTTACCAAAATTCAAGGACATTTTCTTAAATGTTAACTCATACATATACTTATCATTATAGATATCCCTGGACATATAGTTATAAATATACATAGGGAGATCACAAAATTTTTCTTATCCTTGCTTCCAAATGATAACTTATCATTTTTCATGATACCAACAATAGAGACTATCTCATTTTATACATATAGAATAGATAACTTTTGTAGAACACTTAAATAATTTTATAAATAGGCTCATGAAGAACGTATTAGTATAGTACCATTGAAAACATGGTAATATAAAAATTGCATCATAAGTGAGCTAAAAAAGCTCCCACTAGGGTCTTCATGACTATCACCCTTCTTAGTCACCTCATATGTAATACATATCCTCAAAAGATGGGTAATGGAAACATACAATGGGGTGATCAAAAATGCTCAGTAAGGGTAAACAAGTGATAAATGTTTTCATAAACATGATCAAATGGGTAAGATAATGAGATAATAGCATTATAACATCCTACCCTACATATCATAAGCTTATAAACCAGAATCATGGTATAAAGCATTGTAGTTCACACGAAATGAGTCATAAAGAGAGAAATAACATATACCATAAAATCATAACATGTGTGTAAGAAATTTTATTATAGAAGACATATAACTATATAAAATTATTTCAATAGTAGTCATGGCATCACTGGAAATTCCATATTGGGAGTATTGTTTCACTCCTCATTCCATCATATTTGTGATGGTTCACACCCATTACTATATTACTATTATGAGTTCACCTCTAATACAATCTTGGTAGTCACGGTTCACTACCATATCCATATTAGTAGTCAAGGATCACTCCAAAGACCATCTTAGTCTATCTCATGAGATAAAAAATATTTACCCAATTCATTAGAGGGAGATATAGGTCACACATCTCTTGTAATGAAATCATACACCCTTGTGCCACAAGATCATAAACATTCCTATCATAACCCATGAAAATAAATGGGTATTATAAACATGTAATCATATCATGAAATATTGAAAAAGATATAGGATTCATAATCATTTTATCAAAACATAACCCATCAAAATAAGCGGGTTTCAGAGTAAAAATGTGGCGAACATGGAATGTATCTCACAGATATAAAAAAAGTGAGATGAAATTCACTTACAATGTGTCCTAAATCTCATAACACTAATAAATAATTCTTTTATAATAAATTATAAATTATTATAAATGTTTAAAATAACCATATTATTATATATAACACCATATATGGTTTAATTATGACTTTATATTACCTTCTTGTTAACAATTCTATGATAATGTTTCATTTCGGGTAATATCCACTTTGCATGTGTATTAATTTGTAATATATTTGGACCTTATACTAATATCATAACTTAAAGAATGTAAAACATTATATTAATATCATTTATAGAGATTATATTTTTATTAATATAAAATATATACCATATATGTTTAAGATGGATGACACTATTCATGGAGACGACATGGCATACGTACGCATAAATGTAATTTCCATTTTATTGTCGCATTGAAAGAATGATGGAAAATGAAATATATGTATATATCTATATATTATCATTAATGTGTAATTAATATGTCATATATTTTCACAATATAAAACCATAATAAATTCCATGTAGTGTGTGAATGAATCTCATCATTTTTAGGGGGCGTTAGTCCACACTTCTGAAACAAAATTATCATAATTATACAAAATGAAAAGTATTAAAATATATGTTGTAAAAAAATTATACAATCTTAAACAAAAAATATTCATCATATATATATCAGATATAACTATAGTTTCCATTATAATTCCCAACCATTAATGGGTTTAGATAAAAATAATCAATAATCGTTTCATGATGTGTTAGTTCACCATACACATGAACAATATTTTTATTACCCATTATATGGATGTGAGTGTATTTATATATAAAAACCATAGAATAAATACTTCTATTTTTATTCGGTAAAATGTTTTTTTATAATCATGTACTAAGGATTGTGGAGGGGTGGTGAATAAAGATAAGATAAATTATCTTAATGAAGGATGTGACATCTTCCTTGGGTAATTCATTTTGGTTTTCACCAATGAGCTTCATTAGATTGTTTTCTAGCCAAAGGGATGAATCAAAGGAGAATTGAGGGATTTTGATAAGTTTTTTGGGTTTATATTGGCTGATCATATGTTTTTTTATATGTGTGAGGAAGTGGAAGAATTGGTGTCTTTTTATATGGGATGAAAAGGACTCACTTAGTATTTTTGAAAAACAAGTTTGGTATACCCACGTTTCTACCTAATAAAAGTCATCCAAAACTATTGAAACTCAATAATTGAATGTTCATAGTAGAATAATGTTCATCCAATTTTATTGGAAATGTTTCTAGGTCATTTGGGGTATTTATTTTGTTGTTAATTCCCTTACTATGTTTAATTTAACCTTAATAACTGTAATTAATTCTAAATACATTAAAAAATAGTTTTGGTAGAAAACATAGTTGTTATTATTATAAATTATAAATTATTCAGATTTTATATATGTAATACATTTTTAGATATTCAAATCATTACAGTGGAATAAAGTAATTTAAAAATAATATTTCAGTCAGGACGACACTAAGAGGTTTTAGTGTAAAAATTAATCAAAAGTTTTATAGGTTTTTATATAAATTTTTAATTTGAAATTGGTTACAACAACCTAAATTGTATTAAATGATTGAAATATGATAAAAAAATATTTTAAAATAATTTAATTTTTTTTCTATTAAATAAGTTAGATAAAACAATAGTTTTGAATTAATATTTAGTATTTTTTATTATTCATCCTGAAATGATGTTTCTCATAAGAATCAAAAAATATAATCCTAAGATAAATTCAACATTATAAATTAAATAATAAATTTTGTTTTCTCAAATTTTATTTCTATAAGTGTCTAAAACTAATTTTATTATTTTCTAGATAAGTAAATGAAAGACTATTCATTTGAGAACATTTAATTTTTAAACATATATATAATTTCACATAAATTATATTATTCATCATCAATAGGTATTATTTATATAAAACCATTATAAAAAATATTTCAAATGTAGTTACTACTTCTCTTATTACTAATTTTAATGTCTAGGTTATAATTATCTCATTTAAATAATTGTAAAAATAAAATAATGAATCTTAGAGACACAAAAGTAGCGTGTAACGCATGCCAAGATGGTGTTGTTTGTAATGTGCACCATGTCAGTGTAATATGAGAGGAGATTTTTTACATAGTGTATTATAATACAGCAATAAAAATTAATCCATTTGAAAAAATGGTCCATAAAAATATATGGTGTTACATGTATTCCCTTTCTGAAATATTTATGGAGACAGTTACACATCCTGTAAAACATATTCATGGTGTGTAAATGTATTGCTTTCATTTTTAATCTCCAAAATTCTATAGAAGATCCCAAACCACCTATGGATCCTTTCATACTAATAGAAGTCCCTCATAAAACAATTTCACAAATTTATAAATAGATTCTGTAAATTTAAAAAAAATTCATTACAAAATGTTAGGTCATTTTACGAAATTAAAGATCACCAACTCCAAATCAGACTCAACCACCAAGTTTTAATGACTAAAGAAACCCTAAAAAATGAGTTTAAAAGAAAAAGAAAAAGATGGAAGTACCTGAAAATTATTGGATCCTACAACCCCACATTATATATAATAGATCATCGTTGATCTACTCCAAGAATCACAATGAGGTCTTGGTAAAACATTCAGTCCTATGTGCAAAAATATCAGACTCCATCTCCCCGGTATTTTATTGAACATACATGTGTGGCCAATTTAGTAGAACTACAGATATATTCCAACTTTAGATATACTTATCAATACAGTACATAATATGTATTGAATGTTCCTCAAGGGATGTATCCACACAAATCATGGTTTCCTCAATTTCTATCATATGAGAAGGGTCTGGATTTTATATCTGAAGCTATGGAACAAGAAATAGGCCATGCATGAAACTATACTACTATGGAAGGGAGAAGTGGTGTACCACGAGACTGAATAATTACACTATCTCAAAGGGGCCAAAACACCAAGGTGGTTGTTTCCCCTATTTATTGATAAGCATTTACCCCAACCAAGGTGATACCTGAAGGTTAAAAGGATGACCCATACCATACTCCTTGGGTTGTCTCCTATGATCAATATAATATTTCAAATTTCTAAACATGGTCACAAACCACATATTAATCAACTAAACCTACTCCAAAATCTCCTACAAAATACTTGATCCAACATGTACTAACTCTCCTACCTCTGACCAAAATAGAGATTAACAACAATAACTTCTATACAACTCCTCAAAATGATCCATTTTTATTGACGTTAAGAAGAAGTTATTATTGGTGGACTCCACTAGTTCCAAATGATTCCCCCATGTACCACTAGAAAAAAATTATATTCTCATAAAATGTCCTCTAGAATGTGAATATTTATCTCAGATTAGCATTCTATCCTGTTGTGTTAGTTTGTACTCAGAATAACCTATGATCTCAAAAAATTTCTTATTGTATTTCCGAAACCACTATGATAAATGATAATCTACATAGAAAACAATATTCCTTGGAATATTGTGCATTAAAACTATCTCGTCCATGTGTAGACTACAAAGATCATCAATGGTGAAGGTTTCCCTAATAAGGATGATTTTATATATATTTATAAGTTAATCAAAAATCACCCATACCACATTATTCTTATGAGGTTTCTTTAGTAATTATGTCACAAAAACATAGTGACTTCATCACAATTCCACCCCAATGTAGGAAAAGGATGCTACACCCCACCGTGAATTTTATGATTATCCTTCACCTGTTGATAGGTGAAACATCTCTCCATGAATCCCACTATATCCACCTTTATCCCTGTACAAGAGTTCTATCTAAAGAGATCATGATACATCATTATTAGGCCGAGATGTACCACCGATCTAGAAGAATGTTACTATTTCATCAACTACTCATTAAAACCCATAGGAACCCATACTCAGATCTCAAAGAGGAAAACATCACTGACACTCATATACCATCCTATAAGTGGCTCCCCGATATATATGATGTCCCTTAGAGCTATGACCTATGTACTAGGTAACTACTACCAATTGATCCGGTCAAGAAGCAGTACTATAATGGATTTTGATGTGGTAGAAACTCATCTTAGGGACTCTTGAACATCAAGATTTATATCTATAGATAGTATCATGAACCAACACTCATCACAGGTTTCCCACATAACCTATTTCTGCATCATTTGTTTCAAGTCATTGGAAATGATGTTTCACTTTTCCTGATGTGTAAGATATCTTTATGTTGAGAGACTATGGATTCTCAACCCACCAACAATACCAATAGTTCTAGTATTTCTGAGAAAATATGTACATGTGGATCTTTTGGTCCATGTACACCAAAAACCTCTCACACAAAAGATAGTGTCTGCAACATCCCATGTTGTGTACCACCGCATCTGACTCCATATCACAAGTTTGATAATTTATCTCATGAAGTCTCAAATCTCTGGAGCCATAAAAAACCAATCATTCATTTTTAATCATAATATATTAGAATCCAACATTGGATGCATAATACACATTTTATATTTGATATCATGAATTTGTAAAGTGAGGATAGTAGTTGAGGCCAATATACTCTTTGACACAAAAAAATCACTCCCAAAAGAATTGGACCAAATAAATGTCATTTATTTGTGTCATTACAGATAGTAGTGCTTCCAAATGGGATAAGTCTTGGATAATTCAAATACAATAATATTTTAAACAAAAAAACTATTAATCTTGAAGAAATTATTTATTTTCTCCCACGATACCATGAATAAAACCTTTTTTGGGTCCACTAATACTCCATCCAACGGGATAGAATCACTAAAGAAGTGCACTATATCATTCTATAAATTTTAATTGGTTACCTAGTAATAATGTTATTGATACTCAATATATTCAATAAAATATTAATATTTTCGAATTGATCATATATAGACTATGAGTACACTAATATTTCATTGAAGAAAACATCAAGAAACTCATCTACGAAAGGCTGAAATATCTGACTCTTCAAGGACATTCATATTGTTGGGTTGTTCATCAGACAAAATGACTACACTATGAACTCATACAATCCATACATAATACAATAACCAGATAACGTCATGAAGGACAATCCCACCCCTAGGCACAAAGTTTTTAAAAGGTACATGGGTTAGATAATCTAATTCCAAATATCATTTACATGTAAAATTAGATTATATTATCCTTTAAAACTCTCTGAAATAGTAATTGAAGGAAAATAATCCTGATCTTCTGATAACACCTATTAACATCACTGACCCAATTCTCCATCGAGTGACTGAGCTGGATTCCAAGTGACCTCAAGAATTCCTACCCTATTCTAGAGGATTATTATTAGTTGTGAGGGTCTAATGAATATTTTGAAAGACTATAACCCCTATTAAAGAGTTCTAATAAAAGAATAAAATAAAACAAGAGTGGGAAAAATATTAAAAAATAATATAAATAAATAATAATAAAACAGAGAAAGTACCAATTAATGAAATTTAAATTATAAATAAATAATATAATGATTAGATGAATGTATCTAAATGAAAATATAAAATTCATATAGATAAAAGACTATGTATACTCAAATTAAATAACCAAAACCACTATCATGTGCCCCATTTCATTCCTGTCTCTATGTTCCAAATCATCTATAAAACAAAAAATCCACGATAGGGGTCCCATGCATTAGTCCAAAACTATATCCATGAAAGTAGTTTGGGTATAAAGGACATACACAATATGGTTTGATTAAAAAAAGGAAGGTTTACACAACCGTGTCTAAAATAATATAATCCGAGAAAATAGTCAATGAAATATGCAGATAAATATATTATTGATTTAATAAATTAATATAACTCATTAAGTAAACCTGATGATCCTATAAGATTTGGTATGACCCCAGGATAGCCAAACCTGGTTCAATGACCTTAAAATATATTTTCCCCATGGAGGATCCTCCTATATCAGGATGGATCACCCATGTTGGTAGAATATTCTCTTACTAAGAATGAATCAGTCATAATAATCTTAAACAAATGACCACTTCCCTCCTGAAAACTGCAATCTCTTCCTCAAATATACCAGAATATCTCCCTCATGAAACTAGTGACTGTGAATCTATCCGTTAGTAATCTAACTTAATCATATACATATCCATTAGTAAACTAGAAAATTCCCTAATATACCTTAGGTCGTATGAAAAACATTTACCAAGCCCTCAATAATTCGAATAAATCAAGAGTCCTATCCATAAAAACTCAACATGACAATAAGACTCCCACCCTTAGGTGTCATTCACATAGATGTAACAGAAGATCCAAATCTATGAAATAAAAATCACAAGGCCCATAGCACACATACAACATGTATCATCATAATACACAACAATTAATTAATATAATTATAAATTTTCTAACATGATGAATTTTTTATTTTAGGTCCCCTATTGTCAATATAATTATACCAAACCAAATTCATTTATCATTTAACAAAAATTTAGTCCAGGTAACCCAACCATAATTAATCCCACAATTTATATTTCTTTCTTATTGATAGTATTAATTCATGAATTAATCAATTTTTCCAGATTAACCTAAGGGACTAATGTTATGCAGACCATGATGCAGTAAGGCCCTAGGGTGGAAAAACTATAGGGTGGTCGCATGTCTGACTATCCAGGACAGTAGACCCAATAGTATCCAATGGATGGTATAAAATTATTATTATATTTTAATATTTATTATCTAATTTATTTGTTCATGCTCACAGAATACCGATATGATCAAATATATTGCATACACCATGGATAAAGAAAACAAACAAAAAGAGTTATGATATAGACCAACAACCATTGACAAATGTTCAATCAATGATTACAATAGGTAAAGTCAACATGAAAGAGGGCTATAAAATCTAAATATAAATCTTATATCATATAGATCAAAATAAATAATAAAACCTACATTGATCTAATTATTTCACCGCCAATACTGGAGAACGATAGAATTTAAGTGAAAACCAAAACAAAACAACTCAATGGAGTACGATTGTAATACCCTGAGATTTTAAAACATTAAAATTATATTTCATTGGATAAAATATATAAAACGCATATTTTATCTTTAATTACACACAACATTTAGGTTATCTAGTGTTACATGAATCCATGAGATTTTTATGTTTGATAGAATAATCAACATTCAACAACGAACTTAAATGGCGAGTGATATATAATATCATTATAAGAAAGAAATTAAATTGGAAGGTATTAAAAGTATTAAATAATTTATTAAATATATAATTTTTTTACTCAATATATATTAGATAAAAAATTGTCAGTAATCAATTAGTTTTTTATTAGTCTGATTTTATTAATCAAAAATAGGTTTTCTTCAAAATTGATTTTATTTTTCGTAATGAAAAAATATTATAAAAAAGAATTTAAAACTTTTATAAAATATAATTTATAAAATTAACAACATTTTTTGAATCATAATTTCAAAATTTATATTGGGTGAAAATTTGGATTTCTTATGAAAATAATGATTTTGTTGTGAATAATGAAAAATGCCGATTTTTGTAAAACGTATTTTCTTTTGAATAAATTAATAAATTTTAAAATAACAATATGTTTTGAAAATGTATTAAAGTTACCAATATCTTATTTATTTATTATTAATACACATACTTACTTTTAATCAAATTGATATTGTTTTTATTTTATGTTTTTTTGGGTTTAAAAATGGGTTTTTCTAAAAACACATTCAAAATAAATAATATTTCTCCATTTTAATTATTTATGTAATCCCAAATGGGTATTGTTTTAAATTAATTTTATATATTACATGTGATAAAATTTTAATTTACTTTCATAAATTTATTATTATTATTGGTCATTAATTAAATATAGAGTTATCTTTTCAAAAGAAATATCTTATTAATACCCAACGTCTTTCCGCATTTGAAGATTAATATTAATTTAATGTTTTAATCTTCTATAAATTGAATTTTAAAAAATTCATTGAAAATTTTCAATAATTATAATTTATAATTTCAAAAAATTACAGCTTAATTTTTGGCCAAAATTTATTGTATATGTGATAAAAATCAATTATCACTGTTAAGGTCAAGATGGGTTTATCAGGGATTAAACTAGAATGATAAGAGTTAAGATAACATAAATTATTATCTCAATTTTAATTAACAAGTTTATTATGACGTTTATTTTTACTTAATATAAAATATGGAATTTTTTCTCCATTTTCCATTGAATATGACCCATACAATAAGTAAAGTAATGAAAATGCTAAAGATAATTTTCACCCGTTATATTTTTATAATGATTTGGGATGGGGAGAAAATTTATATAGGTTTCGTAATAGATATTCATTTGAATTATAAATTATTATTTTATAATAATAATTTATCTTTAATTTTTTTAGATTTAATAATTACTTAGAATGCTTTTGAAATTCCAGTGCATTGGCTATTTAGTTAGAAATTATATGAAATAAAAGATATTAAAAATATTTAATGGGAAGTAATTTAAGTGAATTAATGCATTAAACTAATTTTTTAGAGGAATATATCATGTTATAAAGCCATGAGAATAATATATTCTAATTCAATAATTTTTATGATATTTATAATTTTAAATTAGATTAATATTGTAAAAATTGTCATTAATGTTATGTTATATTAAATATTATTCTGTCAAATGATTTGAAATTAATAAAAAAACAAATCATCTTCCAAATTATTATTATATGTTTTTAATTATAAACTATTTACAATTAAGGACCAATTATTCATTCATAATAAATATATTGACCCCTAATTACTAAAAAACTATGTTGGAGCAGTTAGGGATAAAGTGAGATTTATTTACATTACTTGCGCTTTTGTTAAAACTACTTTTCTACACACATAATATTTTAATTTTGTAAGTTGGATTTAATTTTATAAATCTTTGGGTATATATTTTCTAATTATTTTCACTTTAATATAGTTCTAATGGATAAATTAACTATGATAGATAACTACTTATCAATGTGAAAACTCAAAATGGTAAAAATAAGAAAACATAGAGTCAAACAAATAACAAGGTTAAAATTATTTTCTAATTTTGTAGTTAAGGTGATTCTCTACCATAATATCTCTATATTACCTTTAATTATAAATTATTGGTCCAATTTAGACATAATTGACCACCCAATAGTAAATAATTATAAGTATTTACAACCGTTCCACTCATCCTTAACTAAAAAATGTTTCTCACTCCCCACAATTTGTTACTCCTCTAATGAAATTTGCAAGGGAGAAACCTTGCAAAAATCACTTACCAACTGCCATACCCTCATCCCATAAAATTTACATTAGGATTAAATATATCCTTTCAATGAATTAGTTATTGATTGATGATTTATTAATGCAAAATAAATTTAATTATAATTATATGACATAGATTATAACAATAAAGTATGAGTAATATGTGGTTTGTAAATATATTAAATGATCTGTAATGGTCTATTAGGATATATTAAAAAAATTCATTACCTCAGGTGAATTTTATCACTCCCAAACATTAAACATCATGTACTGTAGATTCCATTCTTATAACAAGTTCACACCATGAACCAATTCAAGGACAGAAATGGATTCAAAAAATATTTCTGTTGACAATTACATGTCATGTAATACATATACATTGTGTGTAAATGTCTAATAAATAGTTTTAATCTCCAAAATTATACAAAGGTTCCCAAACTACCTTCATATCCATCCAAACTCATGAAAACCCTTCGTATGTCCAATCAACATGTTTATAGCCAACTTCAATTAATTAAAAAAAATACATTCCCAAAAATTTGGTAATTTCCTTAAAAAAATTTCGGTGTCATCTAATGGGACTTAGCCACTAAGGTATAATGTAAAAATAAAATTTAAAAAAATATATTCAATGAAAAACTAAAAGAGGGGCATACCTTTAAAAAAATGTGATCATACACAAAACTTACCTGACCAACATCGATGTTTGAGGAAGACAACAAGAAGAAAAAACATTTTTCCTTCAGTAAGGTTTTCTAAATAAAATGGGGTGCATATGAAATCAAAAGAACAATTACATTTATCTAGCCACCTGCATGTTTGAAATAAATGTATTCCTACAAATGTGTCCTTATATTTGTCCATAACCATTATCAAATCATAAAAACAATTTATATAATATAATTCCTTTTTAACAACTCTAACTAATCACACCTTCCACAGAAATAAGAAACAAAATTCTTCATATTCTTCCCATTTAATATATAACTAAAGAATTTATAGAAATAAAATTTTCCAATCATATTAAATTATTTATTTAATTCCTTAAACATGTTTAATTAAAAAACATTCAGAATCCATTTCTCAATTTTTTCTATACGTTACCTTTCCATTTATGTTCCAAAACGTTCATTAAATGTCTAAAATTATTTAATTTTATCCCACTTCAAGCATTATTGTACTTATTTTTTGATTGTATTTTATCCATAGGGAATCCACCAAGACATTCCCACAAAACACTATTATCCATTCAATGATATCCATTATTTCCACAAAAAAAATAATTATATATACCAATTTCATAGCCATCACCCCATAAATTCCCTGGTAAGAAATCCTAAGTATAATAAAGTCTCAAAACCAATAGAAATATACCACAACTAAAATCCAACAGAAAAACAATCAATAAATCATTTGGCATCATTCATTTCATGAAATTTTTTTTGTTTCGATTATGAAAAAAATTAACCATTTCATGAGTTTTAAAACATCCATTTTATTTAATATATTATATAAAATCTTTTTATGAGAGGTGATACCATCAACATAATCACAATAACATTTTCACAACTCATTGAAAAAAGTTTTCACATCAAAACCGTAATAAAATAAACATGAGAATCATTAGCTTCCATCATTTACATGAAATAACACTAAAATATATAAAACATACGTGACGATGTTCCCTTTATTTTATTATATCTAGTAATTATCTTTCTTATTATTATTCTCAATATTCACCAAGATAAAAATAGTAGCATGCAAATTAAATCATTTATAGAAAATAAGTTTCAAGGTATTTTTAAATCCTTTTCCACGATGTGAAGATTAAATGATTGATATTATAGGGAATAGAAAGGTGTTAAATGTTTATAAAAAAAATAACATAGAGGTAAAGTCATTTAGAGGAATACATGGATGCGTCTTTGGTCATCCAATATTCAAAATAGTAAGGACGATATGAAAGAGGGGTGGACATCTTGTATTCTCAAAATATAGATATTTGAATCGAAGGGTGATTATCCAAAATTTATCCTTTTTTAAATCCTACTCAACTATATAAATATTATATTCAAATAGGTCATGGTAATTAATGTTACATTCCTTAAATTTCACCTCTATACATTTTATTCCGATATAATATATGGAAAATAATTTTTAAACATTTAAAAAATAAATTATTTTTAAATGTTTTACCATTGAAAATGGGATTTTCAAACAGAAAATATAATTCTAGATGAAACAATTTCAAATAGGAATTTTTTTCTAAAAGCATAACTCTTATAAATCCCAAAAGGGACACTTATCAAATAGTAAAGACTCTTGTGAAAATTTTAAATCACCCCTATGATTTGAAAATCTAAAATTTTAAAGAATCATATGATATAAAGAGTAAATATTATGAAATTGCATTTTACTCTTATAAAATCACATGACTATTACAAATAATACTTTAATATAAATACAAATACATTTATTAAAATTCTAATACATATTTAAACTCCATTAAGACATTAATTTTCTCTTTTAGTGACCCTTAATTTTTAAAAACAAATAAATTAAATGACTCTTATACATTATTTTATTACTGATATGAAATAGAAAGTTAAAACATGAAAAAATAAAATTACCTTTAAAGATTGTAAAAATGATCTTATAGAATATAACAACTCTTATGGTTAGAAATTTGTAAGAACTAATCAATCTAAGGATAATTACCCTGCATATCCAACAATATAAATATATAAAAAATATAGAATTACTTTAAAAAATAGATATTTAAATCAAAATTTGTAGAACCAATTTCTAAACCATATAATTGTTTTCAAAATCAATTTTAAAATAAAACAATATTTTCCCAATCTGTAAAATTTCCACAAAATGTCAGGTGACTACCTCAAAAACCAATAGTTTAAAAATAAAGTGTTCAGGTAAATTTAAACCCGTACACCAGATACCATCAAAAGGATTCTTATATTAATCAAACAAACCACCCCCAAAACAAAAAATCATGAATCCCACACACTCCATAAGGATACATTCTCAAATAGAGACAACAACCTAACTATATCTCAATACAGTATAATGATTTCATAGTTTCAATTGAGCAATTCATAACGATAACCTCCTTCAATATCATTTTATCAAGATGATCACTAATTTAATCATGTTTATATTTACAAATATATTTTAGGAGAAATAGATTTAATTGATGAATGAGAAAATATATGAACCAAAATGCTCAAATATTATTTAAGATAATATTTTAATTATGAAAATAATAATATCATTGATTAGATCATACTAACTCTTAGCCTATCAATCCAAATTAGTTTCATAATAATTGTCCACATACATAAATATTACCATCCAACCAAACAACCCAATCATGTTATGTAAACCTAGAAACAACATGAATTATAGAGCAGTAAAACTATCGGTGTATTGACACACGATAATAAAAAAGGTTTTCATAAAAGAGACATGATTTTTATAATGATATATACCTAAGGCTCAATGATTCTCCAAGAACTCTAGACATCGCCTCACCTTCTTCCTCTACATAGAATAATAACCACTTCTTGATGTACCCTCTTCATCCTTCCCAATAGTCTTTTACAGTCTTCTCTAAGACACCTCATCATGATCCTTCACTTGCAATAAATACATCATCTATGAACTCGCAACCAACCATAAAATATTAATCCATATAGTAGAATCATAATATTATTACTTCATGTATTTATTGGATATGATGTCAATAAATTGGGATACTAATATAAAAATGTGAATTTTGATATAAAAAACATTTTAATCCCCTTTATTGATCTTTAGAATCTCCTCTCTATACTAATTCATCCAGAGAATGAACTTCTTAACAAATTCAAAGATTCTCCAAATTAACTCTATTGAATTCAACCTTGATTAACATTCAACCATACTCAAAATAAACCTAAAAGAGAACCAGTTATTAAGAAATCTATGAATTTATTTAGAACCCTTATAATTTTAAAGGAAACATAAACTTTTTATGAACACTTCATGGCCCTATAACTCCCATACCACCACCAATAAAACCATAAAACAACAAAATTGTCCTTACTTTTCCATTTCAATTGAATATATCACAGAACAAGAACAATGAAAATAATTAAAAAAAATACCTCAATTAGACCCTTAATCGAAATAATATTTTACCATCAAAAAATTTAATCGTAAATGGAATGCGTGAAATATTCTTAAAACAAATCAATGAATTCATCAAAAACCTTTCCTTGATACCCGAAAATTCTAATCCATTCAAATTAATAGAAACATGTAAAAATATCGAAATCAATCTGAAAAATAATTCATAAATTTTTTAAAAAATTTCTCCAATAAAATACTTTTATTATAATACAGTCAACAAATATAGAAAGTCCACTATTAAAAATTTATTATATTTAAAAAAAAGAATCACGTATTTAAGAGAAAATATTTTTAACAAGAATACTATGATTCAATAATTTTACAAAAATAACAAAGAGAATCATTACACAAATAACTACACAATAGAGAATAAATTATTTATTTCTACGTGATCAAATATAAAATGATTTTTATAGAAACATGTTATGACGAATTTAAAGAAGATCAATAACCCAATAATCATCATAATTTAATTTATCAATAATAATATGTTATTAATAGTATATCCATTACTATATTAAAACATTAACATAGTTTCTGTTATGAAAATAGAAAACCCTAGGAAATTTAAGGTATCCTAAATATGATGATTGATATAATATATTAAACATTATTTTTTTAATTTCCCACATGTCTAGAGTTAGAAAGTATTACTTGGATCGATCACTTATTTTTCTTCAAATAATAATTTCTTTTCTTGATATTTTTAAATTCAATATGAACGTGCATAATATAAAAAATAGGAAATATAGGTTAATAGATAGGGTGATTTATAAAACATGGGGTTTAAACAACTCATTTATTCCGATTTAGATGTCCGTTAAATTAAATTAAATATTGAGAATTACCATGGTTACACAAGTTAAACACTAAAAAAATTAAGAAGTTTTATTTAACATTGTCAATATATATATTAAATATTATCATTTGGATAAATTCATTTCTTCTTAAAGTCATGATTCATAACATACTTTATATTGACATAAATAATAAAAGAATTAAAAATCATAGATATTTTGGTGGAAACTAAACCACTATATCACCACTAATGTAATTTTTTATTCTCACACACTTTTAAGGGGAATGTGAGAACCTTACTAGATTACCATTTTCAACACCGAATGAAACAAAAAATTTGTTAACGAACAAAATGGGTTGATTGGAACCAATATCCCTATAAAATGTACAAGGAATAAAATTTACGTGAGTGTCTGGGTGGTCCTTGAGGATGTATTCATACCGATTATCCATTATGCCCTATGATTGCATGTATTCCTCCCTAATAAACTTCCCATTTTTGAAGCCTCTAAGATGAATATAGTCCTTCTTATCAATCCACTCTCATGTCTCCTTTGTAATGATCACTCAAATTAATTTTACTAGCTTATTTAAGGCCTTAATATCTATATCTTCATCTACTATTTCTAAATCTGAGTGAATAATGAGATCCATGTGTTCTAGGACCATGTTTATCTTTTACTGAGAGTATTCCATGGATTTTGACTCACGCTACTTCCTAGGTTCCCTTATCTTATTATACTGAGGGGATATAAACTCGCAACCTGAAAACACCAGTTCATTGGAGGTTCCAGCCACTTTATGCTTTCAGAAACCATTACACCTGCTCCTGGGGTTATACCTACACTAGTAGGACCCTTTGGGGGAATCTAACCATTGATTACAAATCTACTAATATGATGACTTTGAAGGATGGTGTAATACTTTATATGTCGAGCCCCTCATGTTTTCATAATGAAGTCATTAGAGTCAATAAAAAGGTTCGTTCCCTTCACAGAGATAATCTTTGATAGTCCTCAGCAATGGAAGACAACATATATTTTCAATTCACATCCCTAAATATAGATCCCAAATAATCTCCCATTATATCTTCAAAACATGAACATTGGTGACTAGTGTGAAATAGATCCATAATATTTTTATCATGGAATTCATTAAGGTTCATTTTATTATGATGGTTTTAAATATTTTCTATTAAATTACAAAAATAAAAAACATTTAAAAAAAATTATGATTCATGTAACTTTCCTTGGTTTCTACCATACTATCAGTAATATCTTTCTTCATGTGTTAAGTATTATTAAGATCCTTTTATTAGATAAAATGGATCTCAAATTTCTTATTTCATAGTTTTTGTCCCTCGATACACCATAGACTAAGTCAGATAAATGTCATTTATATCCACAAATCATGATTTTATAACTAATTTATAACTCGAAACACCATCTTTATTCTCAGCAAAAGCTTTAATAACACGATTTTATGTCCCACTAAAAATGGGAACTCCTTATAATCCTACAATGAAGGTGATAGTGACCAATAAATTCTTTATCCAGTAGTCCATGAGATGGAATGTAGAACATAGAGAATAAACCACAAAAATGGGATTCATTTCCCTCATGAATACAAAAAATAAAACATGGAAACCACTAAAAAAATCATAATACAAATTAATAAAAAATATTCCAAAATTAATAGTAAATTTTATATAAATTAAAATCTCCAGGATTAAAAAACACCAACAGAGAACTCTTATAGCAGCAACTATAATTAAACAACATTATATAAATACTGTTATTATCCATATCAATAAAAAAATCCATCCTAAAAAACAATGTTGAATTTATATATATATAGGGGTGAAAATACATGTTTACATAGTAGGATTCTCTATAAGGACTATCATGAAAACACAAAAGATGCCGAATAATTTTTCAAATAATAAATATAAGAAACAACTAACATCTATACCTAGTCAATTATTATAGACCTCATTATGGCTTTATCACATAAAAATACTTCCATGTAAAATAATATAATAGTGAAATAATATTGTAATAGGATTCCACAAAAAAAAATTGGCCCTGATTTTTTACTCTTTCACCCCAATGAAATAAATCTTATGCATTGATACCTTGTATTACTATACAAAAAATTTCCATCTACATAATATATTTCCCATCACACCCATTGTGGGATGGACTAAATACCAACCTTTACCAACCTCGTAGGGTCGAACATTATCATTCACACTAGTCTATAATATCCACACCCTCTATATCATCACACTCCTTCATAGTATATTTTCATTTACATGAGAAACATAAACCTCATTCCATCCTCCTACCCTACACTCCCCCACCATGAAACATTAACACCTCTTCATAACCAATATAGTTTGTATATAACATTGTATCATTAAGTAGTCACAGTTCATATTCTTATACATAATTTTATTCATCCCAATATATTGTACACCTAAATGAGGATTCATAAATAGGGATAATTTATTATTCCCTTCCCCCACCCACATGAATATTTAGAGAAAACAAATGGAACCAAAAACATTTGTGTGTTAGAAAGGTTATTTTACATGGATTGGGTGCATTTGGAGTCACAATAAAAGTAAATCATAAGTAGCCTCACATGAAACTGGCCCTATGGTTGTAAAATAAAATTATCCTTATAATATCCCATATACATAGTTTCATCATCACCATTGTTTATAAAATCTTTATCTATTTGTACAATTATAGCCTTACCCACATTCCACAAAAAGTAATTACATCCTTGTTTAATACCTTTTTAATTAAAAAATCATTCAAAAAATTATAGAGTTGTCTTTTAAATGTCATATTAAATTAATTATAGCATTAAATAATTATATTTAATGAAAAACCATTCGTATTCCACCAACCACAATCCGTCTTATTTTTATCCTTCCATTTATGATTGTAGTAGTTCATTATTATTTTTTACTTATTAAATTCCTAACTACATTCTATCTATATACTTTTTTATTACCAATTACATTCAATATCATAAGTATTATAAAAAAAACCCAATTCCTCACTCATATTGATTGAAAAAATATCCATGAAAAACCCATGCTAAAAGCCGCCATAATTTCCAAAAAAACCAACCATGCCCACATAAAATATCAACTATTTTCACCAAATCAATTCCTAACCTAGACCTCCCACATTTAGAAAAAAAATGAATCACAAAAAAATAACCACAAAAAAACTATTAGCACAAACATATAAAAATAATATTTTATTAATATTTATAAACATACTATTATTGGTCAATACAAATAGAATCACAGTTTTATATAATTTCTAAAAATATATTTTATTATTTTTATAATATAATAATTAATTTATGGAAGGTGGTCCCATTAACTTAATCATAGTAAAATTTTCACAAATAACATTGATATGTTTAAGACATTTAAATAAAACACATAGTGGAATCATTAGTGGAAGTCATTTATATAATATAACACGGAAACATATTAAACACAAGTGATGATCTTACATTTGTTTTATCATGAAATTTTATTATACTTATTAGTATTATTATAGCTTTTTATCTCATTAGAAATAATATCATGGTAATTCTAATTTTTAATCAAAATAAGGAAAACAGAGGTATTGAATACCATACCTCATACTGAATCATTGATGACTCACTTCACCGAGGTTGGAAGGACGATGACTGGTCACAATTATAGAGACCCAATGCATGACGTACATGTAAATTACATTACTTTTCGGAATACATAATACATAATAATAACCAACACTCAAGGACAGTAATAGTTTGGCGTATTTGGAAACACGGAATATAAACTTCTAATCATGTTGAATGTTCTTAAACAACTCCCATAACGATCTTCCACTTTTTGTTTCCTTACCTAAAACCATTCTTTATTTCCTGGGGAAAATAAAACATAAAAAGGGTGAGCTAAAATTCTCAGTAAGCGAAAACATAGAGAACATAAAAAATCCATAAACATTTGAAAGAAAAAACTTAAACATGAAATTTAAACATCAAAATCATGAGCAAAGACATAAATGGTGGAAGTACATAAGGAATATATCATAATGGAACATCAACCATGGTAAAATATAATGGGAATAAAACATATAATTGTGGAAACAGTTCAGCACATATTATGATTTCCATAATAGGAAAGGCATTGCTGCCAAGATCATCTTAGTTGACAAAGTCCCTTTCTGAATTGAGTTCACTCTTTATTTTAGTCCTCTAATAGTGAACCTAATTAACTTAACATTCCATCCATGTCTCTCTCATGAGATATAAATCATTACCCAATGAATTAGAGGGAGATATAGGTCCCACCCATCTCATAGTGAAATCATGCTTACTTATGCCACAAAATAAACATAAAACATTAATCATAAAACAAATAATAAAATCGGTTTCATAAACATTATACCATCATCACATAATCCATATAAAACAAACGGATATTTTATCATAAGAAAAGTGAAACCATGTAAATCATAGAGACATTATACATGAAACATACACATATGAAGTAATTTCATCTTAGATGGAAAATGGTTTTGATAAAACACTTGAAATGAATTCTTGAGGAAAATATACTTTATTCTTCAAAATAATTTTTGTTTCACAGAATTCCATGAAATTTTAAATTAAAATTATTTTGTTGAAAATTTTCAGGGAATCGTTTGGAGGAAGCTTCATGAAAATAAGTCTTTTTGAAACCGTAAAAATCTATTTGGTCTGTATAAGTTAAAAAAACATTCTTGTCGTACTTTTGTAGGAAAAGTCAAAAAGTACCTTGTATGGTAAACAAAAACAATATTCCTTACATACCATGTAGTAAAAGTCAAAAATGGGTAAAAAGGACATTAAAAATATATGAAACCATTTTTATAAAACATGTACATGGATGAAAACAATAACCCCAGTAAATACATATGTATAAGCAATCTCGGATAGGAAACAATTGAGATTTCAACATTATCCCTTAACTTATATCCGATATGCATTGTATGTATCCAAACCTCATGTATAATGATTTAAATAATGTTATTGAATTATTAAAAAATCATATTCATTGTTATGATATCATATATGTTTCACTTATGACTTCATGTTACCCATTCTTTTGTAAATTCCATGTTAAAGCAGTGTTTTGGGTAAAATCATTTCATTTATCGTATGTGTTTCGACTTTTTGTTCTTGATATTATTACATATATCCTGATTTAAATGATTCCAAAATGTAAAACATGATTTATATATCATATATATTCAGTATATATATATATAATAGATAGATAAATGAAATGAAACACACCATTCATGGAGACGGTAGGACGTACGTACGCATGAACGCTATTTTCGTTTCCTTATTGAATTAAATGGAATTAAGTATATGACATACATATATATATACATAAATACAGTAGCATTATTATGTCATATATTTCATGATTAATTATTATATATACTTTATAATCATTCTTGAATTGTTAATATGGAAAATGAATATCATCGCGTCGTGGAGACGATAATCCGTACGTACGCACGAGTGATGATATCGTTCCCATATTTATTGAATCGAATTGGAGTGAATGATCTAATATAGTAGAATCATTATGATGTTTTAATAATCATATGTATTTATTCTTTACACCATTATAACCATCCAAGTAAGGTGGTGGTGGAAAAACAGATTACACCACAGCGTGGAGACGGTATTCCGTACGTACGCACTCGCGGTGATTTTGTTTTCGGTAGGATGGATAGAAGATGAAATAGGGTTTTTTCTTATTTATAATAAAATATCCATATATGAGGGATATTGATGTTATTAGTTCATAATGAAACAACTAATGAAGATGGAGTAGAAGAAGAATGGAACTTGAAGAAAACGGTAGAAGGTATTACCTCTTTCTCAAAGTGCCTCCTTTAAACTTTCTCTTAGGGCACTAGTGTTGGTCTTTTGAGAAGACCAGTACCTCTAGTTGGTTTCTAAGGAAGTGGGGAAGTGAAATATTCGGGGTTTTTCTGAGCTTGAAGGATCAAATTGGTGTGAGGAGGAGAGGGAGGAGGTGCCCTTTTATAATGGAGGAAAGGGGCACCTTTGGAAATATAAGAAATATTAGTTTATATTAAATACCAACCCCACTTAAAAACTTCCAAAATTACTCATATAATAAGATTAGATGATATAGGGTTTTAATCCCATCAACCAATAAAATTTATACATGTTAGTAATTTATTTTAAACATTATCAACTTGATTTATCCGTATTTATCGATTTAATTTTATTTGTTGTAATAATATTCGAAATTTTAAATTATTATAAATAATTAAATATATGTTGTGAGTTTTCCATAATTTGAAACTTTATGACATTTTAGACCATTTGAATTTTAATTTATAATTTTTAAATATTTTTGTGATTTTTAAACAATTTTATAATATGTTATTTTTATAAAATATCAATAGTGTCAATTTTGACACTATTTATTTATTTGAATTTAAATAAAATATATACAGAAGATATGTTAGAAATAAAAGCATTAATGGATTAATAAACTGTCATATTTATCTTGAAAATTAGTGGAGAAATTAAATAGTTCATATAATACTTATTTTATATATTTTTAATATTATTTATTTGTTATTTCAACCAATTAAATAATTTCAACATCACTACTGTGTCATAATTAATGATAATTATTTAACCCCTAAAAATTATAAATAAATTAATATGATGTATATAATTGTATTAGATTTCTAGAGACTCTTCATGTTCAATTTTTCATTATGTTTATCACTAATGTAAAATTAGTATACATATTAGATTTATGAAAGTGACTTGTTGTAACTTTCTTTGGTTTTAATAATAATTAAATTATTTTCATTGAAAAAAATACATTAAATGAATATAATCAGACCCTTAGGTGATATGGGTCTACTTTTAGTCATCCCATAGGATTTTGGTAGGTATTAGGGTAATTTTATAATCTTATATTTACCCTTAATTACCTGATTTACCTTTAACTATGGTAAATAAAATTTTCCGTTGTTGCTATTCCTAATGCCCAAAAATAAAAGTTAGCCTATTAACATAATTTGGACCCACGGATTCCAAATATGGAATCCATTTTTAAATATTCAAAACACATAATTTGCAGTAATTAATTTAAAATTAATCCCGTTGTTAAGAAAGAGGGTTTTAGAAGTTTAAACATTGCCAAAGATTGAAATGTTATTAGCTATGAATTCAATGTGAAATTAATTCTAATGACATACATTATATTAAATTGTAAAAATATATTCTATTTATACTTTAAAACCATTCAATATTATAATTTAACCATATTAATTATCTCAATGAAAAAAGTTTATTTTAATTAATTATTTGCGTATTATTACTATTCATCAAAATATGAAAGTTATCAGAAAAATATCAAAAATTTATCCAAAGTATATTTTTATATCCTGATTCAGAAGAAGAATTTTGTTTTGTCAAACACAACTTATAAAAATGTCAAAAACTAGATTTAACATGGGTGCGCCATCAAAAGGCGGCAAAACTGCATTTTTTTTGTAAAATACTTATTTTACCTGAAAAATTTATTTTGTTCTCTTACCATGTTCTATAAAATGTGTATGATGAATAATAATGTTATAAAATTCAAAATTTAGTTAATAATATTAATATCGGCTAGTCTATAATAATATATCGTTGTTTAGTGAAACCCGGTATTGCGTACTACACACGCTTTCGAGGAAGGTCACGATTGCATGTAATGAATGCCAAGTCAGGGTTACATGTTGTGAAAGACTCCTTTGTTGTTTTGTTATAACAAAATACAACAATGTTTCATTTATACAATGAATATATATATATATACACTCAATGTTGCATAGAATTACTATTATCAAACGAACTTGAAATTGTGTAACACAATCTAAGAATAGTGTTGCATATACTGAAAGCTAATACAGTGCTGCATATAGCACAAGATAATCTTGTTGTACCATAAATCACATGACATAAAATAAATTAAAAATAATACTTATTATAAAATATCAGGTTATTACATTCTACCCCCCTTAAAATGAATTTCTCCCTCAAAATTCGTCGGGGTTACACATGGTTTTCTACATGAATGTTTCTTTAATTGAAATCCATAATCGTAAAATGAAATACCAAAACTTAACATTAAAAACTATAGTATGAAACGTAACATTTACCCAAATTAACTAATCACTGGGTTTCCACATAGAAGAACATAGGTGGAAATGTGGATATGGAAGAGAAATCTAACCATCATGTTCTGATGGAGAGTGGTAGAGAACATGGGTATGAAAAAGCCAACAATCACAAAGCCATAGATTTGTGATGATCTAAGGTACCATCTGATTCATCAGATATAAGGGAACAAGGACAAAATTTTTGGTTTTCAAGATCATTTCCCTAAAGTTGACGAATTAAAAGAAATACTTACAGGATTTTGGTACAATCTCACTGTTGTTCGTGAATTGTACAATTTCCACTTCACCTCTAATAGAAATGAAGTTGATTTTTTTATTCGTGAATTGTTAGCAGATCATGTGATAGAATGATGGGTCATTCCATATGTTCCAAAAAAATTATTAGCAAAAGTTATAAGTCCATATTATGGTGAGATTAATCGTATATGGTTCCAAAAATGGACTTATAATTTATTTATCATACCGCTTAATAAAATAAAACTAGTTTCCACTAACTAGGGACTTCCTGCAGGCCAGTGGTTGGCGATAAAGTCCTGTCACACTTCAGTTCTAGGTTCGATTCCCATAGCCTTGTCCGACTCAATGGGTAGTCTCCCGTCATGCAGGTTATCCTTTTTGTAAAACTACACTATTATAACATTCTAGAAATAATATCAAAAAAAAGTTCCATCCATAAAAAATACTAACTTATGTCCAACATAATTCATTCCAACCTTTAGGCTTATATAAAATACATCTGTCCAAGCTCATAGTATAAAGAAAACAATTACTAGAAAAGTCATCTGCCAAGCATGTGGATACCATCATTTATCCCCCATATATCATACGATATATCTTGTTGGTCAAATTACAAACATGTTAATAACATAATCATTTATTATCATGAAAAATGAATACCCATTGATCCTTAGTGAAAACATGAGTGTTGTCCAAAGTTAACTCTTTCCACATACCAAAACCCTAAAATTCTATACTCAATCCATGATATAACTATTTCCTTATATCATTCATGAGCTCATGAATACTGTCAAACATTTCATTTTCTCTTTATCCGTTCATTATGCGCATATCATCTTCTTTCCAAAAATACCTCAATCACTTTCCATGGTTAACGGTACCATAAAATTATTGAAAACCATAATAGACCAATACATAAATATTCCATTATTCCATGATACTATATGCAAAATTATTTTGGAATCCCATTACATAAACACTAAATCAATCCACCGCATCGTTGTCATATTCAGCATCGCCAGTAGTGATCGCATATGACTTCCCTTTGTCCTTTTCCTTAGCGGTTGCTAATATCGATCAACATTAACCCTTGGATTAGGGCATTGATTATCATAATGCCCCATTTCATTACACATGAATTGAAGTGTTGGTGGTGCATTCTCTGTAGTCTTTTCTTTAGCATTAGTAACCCTTTTTTCCATTACTTCGACACTCATCTACTCGATGACCTTTTTTTCCATACATAAAACATTTTCTAGTCCCTTTAAGACAATCTCCACCATGCTTCTTTCCACAGTTTGAGCATAATGAAACATTCATCTTCTTTTCACCATTATTCTGAGATTTCTCCTTGAACTCCATCTTTCATTTCTTGTCAAAACCATGAGATGGATATGTAACACAAACTTCCATTTCAACCTTGATAGAAAAATGCACAATTTCTTCATAGCTACTGAAGTATCTTATAGATAATTCCCTTAAAAGACTTGGTTTTAATCCACTAAAGAATCGATCAAATTTACTTTCAGGGTGGGTTATAATGCCTGATGCATACCTTTAAATCCTTGTGAAATTTTCTTCGTATATACCAAAATATTCATCATGTTTTTTCTTTAGTTCAAGAAACTCCTTCTACATCTTTGTTCGAAGAATACGAGGGATGTACTTATTGAAAAATATGTTCTTGAACTCGTCCCATACCATGGACTCAATTTCATATCTTGGCCTCGTATTCTTGATAAGATACCACCATAGATCAGCTTCACCTTCCAAATGATATACTGCTAAGATATCTTTATCATGTTTAGAACATTGAAGAACTGAAAATATCTTTTCAGTGGTACTAATCCATTGTTCAGAAACAAGTGGATCAGAAGACCCACTGAAAGAAGGTGGGCGTTGCCTCATGAAGGACTCAATAGAATATTGTTCCCTTATCTGCTCATTTGGAAGTCCAAAATGATTAATAGCTTGTGTATGTATATCAATAATATTTTGAACTCCATCTCCCATAACATTGGTTTGTTCAAGAGTACAATCATTGCATTGTCCATTACATTGATCAACACGGTTACTTCGGGTTCTATCTATCGTTTAAATCCCAAAAAGAATAGTATGAGAGGAAAAAATCATGCTAGGGAAAACAACATAATAAAGGGGGATTAACATCAATATATAGTAGCTTAGGTTTAATTCTAAGATCATTACCGTAATTATAGGATTATAACCTATACGTATACTTAACCTTAGGGACATCACTAGACATACCGTAGAAATATCTCTAGGGATCTCACTAAAGTTCTCGCATCCTAGTTTCCAAAGGGTGACTAAAAATTTCCTCTGATACCAACTGTAGGGACCCAGAGCTTGATGTACATGTACATTACATTAGTTTTGCGGAATACTTAATACATAATAATATCCAACACTCTAAGACCGTAATAGTTTACTGTCTTTGGAAACATGGTATATAAAATTCTAATCATGTTGAAAGATCTTCAAAAACTCCCATAACGATCTTCCCCTTTTTGTTTCCTTACCTAAAAACATTCTTTATTTCCTAGGGAAAATAAAACATAAAAAGGGTGAGCTCAAATTCTCAGTTAGGGAAAACATAGAGAAAATAAAACAATCCATAAACATTCAAAAGCAAAAACGTGAACATGAAATTTAAACACCAAAATCTTGAGCAAAGACATAACTTGTGGAAGTACATAAGACATATATCATAATGGAACATCAACCATGATAAAATATAATGGGAATAAAACATGTAATTGTGGCAACCATTCACCACATGTTATGATTTCCATAGTAGCCATGACATTGCTGCCAAGACCATCTTAGTGGACAAAGTCCCTTTCTGAATCGAGTTCAGTCCTCGTTTCAGTCCTGTAACACTGAACCAGATTAACTTACCATTTCAGCCATGTCTATATCATGAGGTATAAATCTTTACCCAATGAATTGGAGGGAGATATAGGTCCCACCCATCTCATAATTAAATAACTCTTACATGTTCCACAAAATATACTTAAAACATTCATCATAACCCAAAGAATAAAATGGGTTCATAAACATTATCCCATCATCACATAATCCATAAAAAACAAATGGATATTTCATCATAAGAAAAGTGATTCCATGTAAATCATAGAGACATTATACATGAAAAATACACATATGAATTTTTTTCATCTTAGATGTAAATTGGTTTTGGTAAAACACTTGAAACGAATTCTTGAAGAAAATATACTTTATTCTTCAAAATCATTTTTGTTTCACAAAATTACATACAATTTTAAATGAAAATTATTTTTTTTGAAAATAGTCATGAAATATTTTGGAGGAAGATTAAGGAAAATAAGGCTTTATAAAATTGTAAAAATCCGTTCGTGCCGTATAAGTTAAAAAAACATTGTTCTCGTACTTTTTCCAAAAAGTCAAAAAGTATCTGGTATGGTAAAAATTAGATTCCATACATACCATGTAGTAAAAGTAAAAAATGGCTAAAAATGACATTAAGTATATATGAAAACTTTTTTAGAAAACATGGACATGGATAATAACCATAACCCCAATAAATACTTACGTATAAGCAATATCGGATAGAAAACAATTGAGATTGCAACATTATCCTTTACCATATGTCTGATATGCTTCATATGTATTCGAACCTCATATATAATGATTTAAATAATGTTATTGACTTATAACATAATAATATTCATTGTTATGATATCATATATGTTTCACTTATGACTTTATATTACCTGTTCTTTTGAAAATTTAATGTTAAAGAAGAGTTTTGGGTAAAATCAATTCATTTATCGTATGTGTTTCGACTTGTCTTTCATGATACTATTACTTATATCCAGATATACATAATTCCAGAATGTAAAACATGATTTATATATTATATATATTCAGTATATATATATATAATAGATAGATAAATGAAATGAAACACACCGTTCATAGAGACGGTAGGCCGTACATAGGCATGAACGTTGTTTTCGTTTCATTATTGAATTGAATGGAATTAATTATATGACATAAATATATATATACATAAATCTAGTTGCATTATTATGTCATATATTTCATGATTACTTTTTATATATACTTTATAATCATTCTTGAATTGTTGACATGGAAAATGAATCTCATCGTGTCATGGAGACGGTAATCCGTACGTACACACGAGCGATGAGATCATTCCCATATTTATTGAATCGAATTAGAGTGAATGATCTAATATAATAGAATAATTATGATGTTATTATAATCATATGTATTTATTCTTTACACTATTATACCCATCCAAGTAAGGTGGTGGTGGAAAAACAGATTACACCACGGCGTGGAGACGGTATTCCGTACGTACGCACGCGCGGTGATTTTGTTTTCCGTAGGATGGATAGAAGGTGAAATATGGTTGTTTCATATTTATAATAACATATCAGTATATTATGGATACTTATGTTATTACTTAATATTGAAACAACTAAAGAAGAGGGAGTAGAAGAAGAATGGAACTTGAAGAAAACAGTAGAAGGTATTACCTCTTTCTCGAAGTGACTCCTTTAAACTTTCCCTTAGGGAACTATAGTTGGTATTTTGAGAAGACCAGTACCTCTAGTAGGTTTTTAAGGAAGTGTGGAAGTGAAATGGTCAGGGGTTTTCTGATCTTGAAGGCTCAAATTGGTGTGAGGAGGAGAGGGAGGAGGTGCCCTTTTATAAGGGAGGAAAGGGGAACCTTTGGAAATATAAGAAATATTAGTTTATATTAAATCCAAACCCCACATAAAATCTACCAAAATGACTCATATTATAATATTAGATGAGATAGGGTTGTAATATCATCAACCAATAAAATTTAGACATGTTAGGAATTTATTTTAAACATTATCAACTTGATTATCCTTATTTATCGATTTAATTTTATTTGTGGAAATAATGTTCTAATTTTTAAATTATTATAAATAATTAAATATGTGTTGTGAATTTAACATAATGTGGAAATTTATTACATTTTAGACCATATAAATTTTAATTTATAATTTTTCTATATTTTTGTGATTTTTATGCAATTTTATAATATGTTATTTTTATAAAATATCAATTGTGTCAATTTTGAAACTATTCATTTATTTGAATTTAAATAAAATATATACAGAAGATATGTTCGAAGTAAGAGCATAAATAGATTCATAAAATTTCATATGTAGCTGTAAAATTAGTGGATCACATTAAATAGTTCATATAATATTTATTGTAATATTTTTAAGATCATTTATTTGATATTTCAATCAATAAAATAATTTCAGCATCACTATTGTGTCATAATTAATGATAATTATTTAACCCCTATAAATTATAAATAAATTCATATGATGTATATAATTCTATTATATTTCTGGGGACTATTCATGTTCGAAGTTTAATTAAGTTTATCACTAATGTAAAATTCTTATACTTATAAGATTTATGAAAGTGACATGTTGTCACTTTCTTTGGTTTTAATAATAATTAAAATATTTTCATTGAAAAAAGTCCATTAAATGAATCTAATCAGACTTTTAGGTGATATGGTACTAATTTTAGTCATACCATAGGATTTTGGCAGGTGTTAGGGTAATTTTATAATCTTATATTTACCCTTAATTACCAGATTTACCATTAACTATGGTAAATAAAATTTACGGTAGTTACTGTTCATAATGCCCAAAAATAAAAAGTAGCCTATTAACAAAATTTGGAACCACTGATTACAAATATGGAATCCAATTTTCTATATTAAAAACCCATAATTTGCAGTAATTAATTTAAAATTAATCTCGTTGTTAAGAAAGTGTTTATTAGAAGTTAAAACATTGCCAAAGATTGAAATGTTTTTAGCTATGAATTCAATGTGAATTAATGCTAATGACATAAATTATATTAAATGGTTAAAATATATTCTATTTATACTTTAAAACCATTCAATATTATAATTTAACCATATTAATTATGTCAATGAAAAAAGTTGTTTTTAATTAAAAATTAGCATATTTTAGTATTCATCAAAATATGAATGTTATCGGAAAAATATAAAAAATTTATAAAAAGTAAATTTTTATATCTTGATTCAAAAGAATAATTTTATTTTGTCAATCTAAACTTATAAACATGTGAAAGACTAGATTTAACGTGGGTGCGCCATCAAAAGGCGGCAAAACTGCATTTTTTTTGAAAAATACTTATTTTACACGAAAAATTTATTTTGTTTTTTACCATGTTATAGAAAATTTGTAAGATGAATAATAATGTTATAAAATCCAAAATGTAGTTAATAATATTCATAATGGATAATCCATAATAATATATTGTTGTTTAGTTAAACCCGGTATTGCGTACTACCCACGCTATCGAGGAAGGTCGCGATTGCGTGTAATGCAAGCCAAGTCAGGGTTGCGTGTTATGAAAGACTCATTTTTTGTTTTTTTATAAAATAATACAACCATTTTTAATTTATACATTGAATGTAAATATATATATATATATATTTATTTATATACTCAATGTTTCATATAATGACTATTATCAAATGAACTTGAAATTTTGTGTAACACAATCTAAGAATAGTGTTGCATATACTGCAAGCTAATACAGTGTTGTGTATAGCACAAGATAATCTTATTGTAGTATAAAACACATGAAATAAAATAAATTAAAAGAAAACTTATCATAAAATATTGGGTTGTTACAACAATATCTAATGAATTGTTAGGAAAGAAAATCACGGTCTTACAGGGATGTGTGTTTATCCATATGAGGTTTTAAAGAAATAATATTATCTAAAAATAGGGGTAAAAATATCGTATTTCAAAAATAGAGATGCATGAATCATGTGCTGATTTTCATGGGTGTTTCCTTTTTTTAAATCGTAGCTGACCCTCTAAATATTCAGATACAATTTGGAATATTAATTTTCATTATATTGTTAAAATTTAAACTGGGATAAATAAGACCACAAATATTCTAGGGTTGGGGAATTTATTAACTATTCATAATTGTGTACTTTTTAGTGTTTTATTTTTCAAAAAGTTATTTTTAATAATATAATATGAATCTTAAAAAAATGTTGGAAAATGAAAACATTTCTATGGGTGACTATTATGGAACCGAAATGGACCCCAATAAAATGGAATAGGCTCTTAAAAAGATTTAAAATGACCCTTATCATCTAAAAATATATAAAGGGAATGACACTTATGAAATAAGAATGAATCCTTTGTAGTCATTTTTATCCTTTCAAAATCACATGACACCTACAAAAACCAAAATAAATCTTACAAAAATCCAAATACATGTATCAAATTTATAATAATAATGAAATGAAATATTTACTCTTAAGAAATATAGGAAGGATCTGATGGTATCTTCAATTGAATATTATGTTTTGAAAATATAAAATGTAATGTATTCTTAGGAATCCCCATACTACACTTTTGAAGTATAAAATAAAATCTTATGGAAAACCCATAACCATAAAAATTTCTCAAAAGTCTCTTAATAAATCAAATGAATCATATGGTTTAAAAATTTAACAAATAATTAAATTTTAGTATCATTTCCAAACATAACTAAAAATAAATTAAAATAATAAATATTAATAATTACTTTAGTGATTTTATATTCAATTAGAAAATTACAAATCCACTTTTAAATAACAAAAGTACATAAATACTCGTTTTTAAAATTATATAAACGTTCCCAAACCATTGGAATTACAAAAAGAATCCTTGGACACCCTAAACACCCATGAAATGAACATGGAAGGGTTAATATATATTTAAAACATTACAAATATTTTTTTCAATTAGCTATGTCTTGGTGACAACACCATGGATATATTATCACATATACATATATAAGGCCTAACATTTTTAATGAGAAACTCCACACTAAAAAACAACATTTTATAAACCAATTCATGATAAATATATAAATTATATCAAATGAATTTAATTTCTTATGAAATCAAGACAAAGGATGTAAAACAAATGTACAACACACAAACTCATCTATACATTTAGGAACATATAATTCCACACACATCTACAAACAAATATCCCATATAAATAGAAAAGGTCACCCAACACCATCACCAACTATTTTTATATAGTAATAATTATATTATATAACATAGGAATGAGTATAAAAATATATTAATTACTTTAATCACTAGAAGTCCCATATGTCTTAGTGAATGAATCAAACAATTTCATTTGGGAATGCACTAATTAAATTAATATAATAAAAAATCCTTAATTTATAAAGCCCAATCAAAAATGGTTTCCATATCATGCCTTATAGTCTTTACAATATCCAAATAAAAACACATCTTCCAAATTAAAACATAAAATAACATCCACCATAGTAATATTACAAAATTATAATGTCATCCATTTCATTAAAAATTCCCTCATAAAGGGACCCACGACTAAATCTTAATGTTTGGGAAGTTTCCCACCAACAAGGACTCTCATAATTACAATTTATCTACCTGTACAGACATTTACCACAACAATCCCCCTACAACCACCACTATTAAATAATAGTTTGGATGTTATCCACTCATTGGGATTCACACTATTACCAGATATCCCCCTGAAGTGAATATCTCCACCTTAACCAAAAACATAAACACTTCAAATATTATAACATTACTAAATTTCAAAAAAACCATCTATATAACTATTAATTTCAATAATATCATAATCATTATGATTAATAAATAGATTCAATTCCTTGATATTCTTTAGATTACTACATCAACAACATTAACGACATCCACAAGAATTTAATTATAGATTCAGAACCCACCAACAATTTTATCTTCATCCTAAGACAACAAAACATGAAAATTTAATAGGTAATATAATCACTTGAATTGGATGTATAACCCTCGTACCTATGTTAACCAACAACTCGATCTTAGGGATTTATTTACCACATTTTTTATCATTAATTATTTTATTGGCACAAACAAATTCCAAAAAACCTTCACTGGACATTTAGAATCACGACCCCTTTACAAAATTGTTTTTTAATTCAACACATCCATCAAAATAAATTACTAAACCATTATAGCTGAGAGACTCCAAAATTCATTCTTCTACATATCCCCCTTGATGATATGGATTGGCCCCATGCTTATGTATTATGGACCATGTGTAAACTATGTCTCCCCTATGTGCCTCAATACCAAAATTACATCCAAATCACAATATTTCAGGGACCTATATGAGGACCATCCACTTAATCCTATGTTACCACCAACAATTCATTAAACAACTATTGAATATATTAATATCGTCATGTATAATTTTCATAACTTGTGACAAGGTTTTTTAAATCACCTATATTCATATATTTATAATTTCTACCATATATTATCATTTCGTACTCAATTTTTAAAATAAGACCATATCAAAAAATTCACATATAATCATAAAAACAAATTATATCCACATCCATGGGCACAAACATTACAAAATAATAGTTTCGTTTTAATGTTTTCTTATTTCATTGTATACATGACCCTTAATTCAATGAAATCATAAAAATATTTTTTATATACCTAGAATTAATATTATCTCATAGATCCCCAAAAAATATTTATTTTCACAGAATATATTCCTTATAATATTTCATAATCATTTCAAATATTCATGTAAAATATTTATTTCATCATTCTCATATTAATGTTTTTTAGATTCTTTTTACCACATTAATATTTTACCCCAAAATTGATAAAAAAAAATAAAACCATATTATTAAACAAGTATATTATATCGAAAGAATAGAAAACATGCCTTGAATCCGATTTAATTCTAAAACTTTCATTACAAAACAAATAATTATCATTTCCCAATTCATTTCCAATGGTATCTAACTAACCTTATGAATTTAAAAAACATCCAAAAATAAAATTTTATGTCTCTACATTACACACCATGATAAAATTTCACATCCTAGAAAATATATAACATAAATATATATAATGGACAATAAAATAATAATTCTCATCATTTATCCATAATCACTATGAACAAATTATACATCAAAACATAATATTATCAACTTAAAACAATTCATGATATTTTACCCACATTTTTTTATTCTTTTCCATAATGTATTCCCTAAACTCCACTATGTCTATAAAGAACTCACACTAATGAAGTAAGTTATCCATAATTTTTTATCTCATTAAAATCATGAATATTTTCTATATGATTTTTAAAATTCATATATTCCTTTATATTAATATTGTCATCATTAATAATATATAATAGATCGTAATAATACATTAAAATCTAGGGAATGTGGAAAACATTACGAATCATTTCAAACGATATTTATTGGATCAATTAATGGGAAACCTATAGAAATGTCTCTAGCATCTGAAATGTATTGATAAATATTGGTAAATACTTGTTCAAAAACATTTAAACCCATGAAAAAGGGAAAATTTTAGGAATACAAGATCTATAACCAGAAACTCTAACTATCCTATCCACCCAAATGCATAAAAGTTTTATCTACTCATATATGTATTCATTCGATCTTCAATTGAATCCATATGCTCCATCATACGATGAATCATATCTACCCTAATTATATACAACTCTATAACATCAACCCATGATAGAATTAAATAATAATGTCTCTGATAAAAAAACTATTCATTTCCATATCAATGGAGGAATGGTTGTAATTTATATAATAATTTTTAATAATTGTAATTGGATTACACATAATACCAAAAAAACTATTATTTATTCATATAATATATCCTCTAATTATTTATTCATCATCTTGGTATGACCACATTTTTTGAAAATAAAATATGGAGTGATGGAAAAACTGGGTACCAAGAGAATGTTATAATAACCTATAGATCTGTGATGTTAATAAATAATTGGGAACATAAATTATCAACCTTGTACTTCTAGGAATTTTCACTAAATCTATCGCATAAAGATTTAGAGTTTATCTACTAATATTTAGTTTGTAATTTATTATACATTACAATACAAAATTAATCGATCCATGATAATAAAAACTGAATAAAAACACTAATCTCAGTGGTTAATATTATAACAAAGTCCATGGAATTGTCTAATAATTTAAAATGTGTAATATCCAAGGGATGTAATAATACAACCCAAATATTTTTATCATCTATCAGATATTTGAAAACAAGGAATTAAAAATATATAAACTATATATTTCATTACCACAGCCCACAAAAAATGATTCATTAAAGAATAATACACATTTTTAACACATGGATGTACATCAAAATATAATCTATGAAACTCATGAAATATAACATTACAAATACTCTTTGAAAGAAATAAATTTCATTTGAAAAATTTCATCCTTTGAGAGAATCAACATTAACTATCTAATATATCTATATATCCACCTCAGGGACACCCAACTAAAACACCACCACCCAATTCACTAACAAGGATGTCACTTTCATATAATAAGGACTTGTTAAATAACTATTCTTCTAAAAATAATGATGAAATGATTCATATATATATATATATATATATTTCTTTCACACATAATTAAAATCATAAAAAAAGACTTCTAACACAATGTTTCTTCTACCAGATAATATTTTACAATGGAATATGTTATTTTGAAGTCATATTATTAAAGAAATAGCATCCATATTTTAATTAAAAAAAGAAAATACCTCTAGGAATATATATATCACAAACTCTTATGATCATTATAAACTAAAAATCATTCATTTTTAGAATAATTACTCTTTAACATAGGTGCATACACCAAAATTAAACGGAAATTTTTTGAGAAAAATATAATATTTAATAGGGATATAATTTTCTACACCACAAAAAAATAATTTCTCTCCCTTTCATAAACATGAATAACAAACCTTTCTATGAATAATAAAAATATAACTCTAAAATAATTCAACGTTTAGGTAATTTTGGAATTGGTGAAGTCATCAGATTATCCATTAAAATTATAAACGAATATAATCACCCCTCCATCTATGAAGAAACATTATCATGCATTTTATTAGTTGAAAATGGAGTCACAATTCATAAAAATATGAGTATGAATATCCAATAATATATTTATAAGACATAAGAATTATAAAAATCATAAATATTTCCTAATGGATTCATAGTAATAACTGCATTTATTTTCATTTTTTCTACTACTAAAATATGCATTAAAATGAAATGACCCCAAAAAATAATATTCATGTGTCTATAATTGATATATGGACATATAATCATAATACTGATGTCACCCGAGAAAAAATAATACCATCATGATATTATATTCTGAATTTTCCTCCGTATTCTAATAAAAAATTATACTGGACAATTATGAGAGAAATTATATTATGTAAAAACATACTATTCATAATCATAATAATAACTACGAGTGAGTTTAAAAATCCAAACAGTGTTACTAAAAAAACAAATAACATCATTGAAATGTTATTTTTGGGACTTATTCACATTAATAACGAATCTGGCTATATCCCTAACATAAATAAATATTAATAATCTAACTCACCCATTTCATATCGTTAAACAAATCACATATCTGAGGGAGAGGATTAGGAATTTTCACTATTTCTTGATTCAAAATATGAAAATCTATATATATCCCAAAACTCAGATGCATGATATTTTTAACACTAGAGAAGCACATGGTGACAGAATATTCCCAATTAACTCCCTCTATAATGACTCAACAACAGAATCCACAACCACCAATGTTATATAGTTTTTATAAAATAGAATATTATAAATATAGATGAAGAAATAGTTAAAACTTTATCTCAAAATCATATTTTACCCTTTGAATTTTTCATAAATTTTACTTCATCAAAACATTGAAATTGTCCCAAAAAAATCTAGGAAAATACTCACTCCAAATATAGAAAAATCATCTAATTCACCATCTAATATGTGATAATATGTTGTGAAATCCAATTATAACACATGAAAAATTCTCCTTTCCTAAGGGAAACTACAAAATCCCCTCCTGTGCTAGAGAAAAACAAACATTGTAGATAAAAATCAACATATAATCTTATAAAAAACAACTTATCTATTAAATAGAAAACGTAATATGTTTTTAATTCTAACATTTATAAGATCCATGAAATCTTATATTATCCCAAGACATGCACATAACACCACACCTTCAATAACCTCATTCAACCTCCCATCAGAGTAGTGAAGTCCTTGCAATTTGATGAATCTATACAGAAATTTCAAACCCATAAAATAATAAATGGTTGATAAATTAATGTAAATAATTGAGGAGAATCAATATATAATAAGGTTTTGAGTAAATTAATTTCATACCTCAACCTGCCTCAGATCATTTCACCTATTTTAATTCTATATCTTAAATTCATCCCCAAAAAACTCTTCATAATCAATACTTCTTCTTGCATTTACCTTTATTTTTATTATCTAATGGCCCTGGCGACAATGAGTACCTCCATCCATTTCTCTCCCAACATCACCCTATATTGGTTTCCCAATAGTCATATATCCTCTATTTCATATGAAACAACTATTGAGGGGGTTAATAAAGCTAATATGGTGGTCCATAGATAATAATCTTTTGATAAAATGTCTTATAGACACTCTATAAACATAGTCATATAGATTTGATATGGTCCATTATTCCATAAGGGATATATTGAATGCATCAGTCTCTATGAGTGGTTTAATAATTAAATCACTATAAATAACTAATCACACTAAAAACAATACTTCCACTACCATGAATAAACTTTGAATTCTTGGAAAATAAATAATATCAACATGTGGATCCACCCAAATCACTAATCCACTAAACAATTTCAATGAAATATCATGTCCTATGTAAATTCTCCCAACATCATATCCATTACAAATTTTTTATAAAAGATATTAGAAAAATAATTCATAGAATCCCACAGATATTAATTCTCAAAGCCCATGGAAAATTATAGGCACTTAACTTCACTCAAATCCTAAAAAATAGAAAACCAAAAAATAACTCTATAAAACTTACATCAATCTCTCGAACAAAAAAACTCCCATAACAAATCACCAACATTTCCTACTTGCACTCAAATATATGAGTAATAGATAAAATATATCATGACTATATTTTGAATCATATGTCATCATATCATAGATACATCATGGTATATTAGGAATAATGTCTACCATGGACAAACGAAACCATGAAACAAACACATTATTAAAGTACCATAGTGCTTATATACCATATGGATCAATTGGGAGGAAATTTTTACCATTTCGTATGAATGATAAATCATAATACTATCGATATCCCCTCAAACATCAGTATCATCAGCTTTTAAAACCAAATAAATATAGTCTTTCAAGTATTCCTAACCACTAGGTTTTTCCTCTTGAACAAATCCTCAGTTTCATGTCGCACTTCTTTGTTTTGAACCACAAGACTGCATCACAAAACTCAAAAATTAAAAAATAGATATACTACCCTTATTCTAAGAATATATATACTCATGAGGAGTATCTAACATTAGAATCATATTATTCAACCCCAAATAAAAAACCATATGAAACATAGATAAAAAAACATGACTTGTAACTCCATGATGAATCAACTCGCACATATAATATACCTTATTATTATATTATTATTCAATATTTTTATTTCTTACAAAACCCCTTCTTAGATAAAAGATATAATTTTTCATCAATATTATTCTGTATAATTTATTGACATAATATGTTCAAGTGATACCATTACCTTTCCATCAACTGAAACCACTCCATTATGTTGAAACCAATTCCCATAAAGACTCCACAAAATCGAGTAATGAAATCAAATCAAGTCATTGATCTCTAGAAAAAATAGGTTATTGGTTGGTGAAAAGAACTAAGAGTTTGATAACAATAACATATAAATTCATTTACTATTTAGTATCAACACTATTCATTACAATAAAAAATAATTTTAGAACCAATACACATTATAATAAAATATATATGAAATGAATTGTATGTAATACAAATACAATAAAATGAGTTAAAATAAATGAAAAATATCCCAAATATTGTTAATCATCTATGAAGTTATACTACAATTCATCAAAACTAAAAAATCAGATTTGAGAATAGAAATAATGTGAGAATGTTCCCCCTAGAAAACTCATGTTTTGTCTAAATAAAGTATTATTAAACATTTATTAATGATGAAAATAAAATAATTTATTTTAATAATAATTCTTTTCCCTTATTCTATCGCAAAATGAATTCATCCTCAATAAAGAAACTATAGAAAACCATGATTTTCATGTATAATAATTACATTTGTTTATATAAATATTTAAAAAAAATTAAATACAAGCCCAAGGAACATAAAGGATTATTATATTTGGAGACTAGATAGACAATATTTATCTTTCATTAAATTAATTCAACAAATATTATAATGATATTCTTTTATAGTAGACTTTATAGACATAACTTTATTAAAACCATTCTTCATGACCCAGGTATAGGAAATAAAATAAAGGGGTGGCTAAGATGATCTTTAAGGGTAATAAAGGGAGATAACAATAATTAGTTAAATATAACATGAGAATAATGGTATGAGAACATGAAAATAACATGTAAATATCATACCCTTCTTAATAAGGATCATAGTAATGATTCATGATATATAACATGGATGTTCATAATTAAACAACCACCTCCCCACAATTTGTAACTCTCCTGGGCTAGTAATGAGAGAAGGAAGAGGTTTACTATCTAAGTCCCATATTCTGTAATCCTTGGGTTAGTGACTAGCACTATGGTTATAATAAATATACACATAGGCAGGATTACCCTCTTAGATAACGTATAAAAGAGATACATAAGGAGGCTAATGAAATAAAAACATGATCATATATATATATATAAATCACATGTGAAAACATGATATTTTAGTACTATAACATCTAAAAGGAAAAATGAAAGCAAAAAAGGAAAAGATTATAGTGGCCGTGAATCCTAAGCAGCACCAGAAAAACCGTGGTCTAGTTACATTCAACTAGATCTCCAAAATTCTCGAGCGAACCTAAAAATACATTATATATTCATTGGGTAAGAATAATAGTATCCTTTGATAAATCCTTCTTGGTGCCTCTCATTCAAAATATAAATAAATCATGATTAATAATAGTGAACAACAATGAAACTAACTGAAAACCTATATATTTATGATCTTCCGTATCCTCAACATGGATAAATCTAAAAAAATAATCACATATAAGAGATCATATAATATATTAATGAAACATTAAGGGTACCCCACTCCCACTTCCCCACTAGTTAGCTACTCTACCCAAATGTCTCATATCTTAATTCGTCTCTCTATAAAAAATGTCAGTGTGAAGACACTTGGGAAAGGCATAAATACATGTACCTCATGCATTACATCATCACATCAAAGAATCCAATAATTTTTATTGAGTAACTATGAATTTTTTAGATCCACCAGAGCCTGTATGGAATGTATCATACATCTGGTATTAAACCTCAAGCCACCACATCCAATAACCCGAGTATGTAACACATGCCATCAAATCCTCTACATGTTATATCTATAATAATCATTTCGAGTATATATTCAGAGATATATGTGTATGAAATAATAATAACCCATCACAACCCTATACTAACATATAAGGTAAACTTACCATTGATCATAACATCATGAATAACTACCAATTGAAGAGAGTGTGGTCAGAGAGGGTTTCCATCCATCCTACCTCTCACTAAAGATATTCTGGAAAATACCCTATATGATTCCACAGAGTGTCAGTATCTCAAACTAACATAGGTGTGGAAACATATGATATAACATAATATAGAAGATATAATATTTCTCCTAACCACAATAAGGTAAAAACTATCCTTAATACCAATAGAATCTATCATTCCTTAGAGACATAGCTGCAATATCTAGGGCTATATATCCTATAAGCACATAATCCGTTAAATAGATACATTACTTACTTCTTCCCTTTTTATAATTTCCCTTTTAATGTAATTTATTATCCATTAAATTAACTATTCCAATTTTATCATGATACATTTATTAATCCTCAGCTAAAATTACATTCCCTTTAGGCATAATCATAATAGACTACATGGTTCATCAAAATTTACATATTCTCCGCACTTTCATTCCATTAAATAAATCCCGGAATTATGAATTGTTTATTCATTACTAGAACTGTTGTATAATCTATATAATATAGTATAACCATCCTAAGATACCACTAAAAGGAAATATTATACCAGTCCACACAATTTCCTCATGTAGGGTGGGAAGGAATGCATATAAAATAAGAAACCTTACCATCAGACATTAAATAAACTCATATGTGAGCATCTAATCTCCAAAAATCTCATAAACAGTTAATCCATGATTCAACCCATTCCATCATCTTTGGTTCCAACCTCGAAACTGACATGCATATTCCAATGCATTTATTCATCATAGGTGTCAATGTCTACCACCTCATATGCACCACACACCCCACATCACATCATTCATCCCATGTTGACCTATCCTAGTATCATAAAACATATGTGAATCCAATCCTAAAATTACATAACAAAGCGATGCTCATATATGGATTCAAATACAATAACAGTAGGAAATAAAAATCTATAGAAAATAGGTTAACATAGGTCCTAAAATATGGAATCCAGCTATCACACCTAAACAAGCTCCAACATCTCCAAACTCAAGGTACTCATCCTTCTCAAGATGAAAAGAAATTTGGGAGATCAAAATTATATTTACAAAAAAACCAATTTTTATTCTATTATCATCGGCATTATGAATAATTATTGTCTTGCTTCATATTTTTTTAACAATTCCATTATCATGGAAGTGCATAGTAAATTAAACACGTGCATTACATCAATTTGAATTACCAAAAAATTTTAAGATACACTAAATTAAAACATTCCATTTATTTAATTCCAAATCGAATTAGTCAACTAATTATCTATTTCATTAATTTATCAATTTCAATAAATAACAAAATGGTAAAATATAAAATCAAAAGACATGATAAAATCCCTAACCCATATAGAAATAAATCTAGAAAATATAGAGGAAAACTGTTATCATGGTACCAGGAAACAAGAAATCTTCATTAGAATAATGGAGAGAATATATCATCACATGGAACAAATAAGTGGGAGAATTTGAATCAATAATCCATAAACAAAATAACTATAATGTACTTCGGATCACAAGGGATCAAACATTGGATGTTGATAATCGTTCCCCATTAATGGGATTAAAAAACACTAGGAAAGAGGTCCATAGATATCATGGAAATCAAGAAATATCAATAGGGTTTGAGGAAGGCCACAGAACCACAACTTATAATGTCTTGTTGAATAGAATATTTTTAGGGCGTGAAACCCTTTCACATAGTTTAATTATTGAGTTTTTTTATTCCACTAAAAAACAACTCACCTAGATCCATTTAACACTAATTTAATTCATGTCATGAATCGCCTTTTGAACCAACATTACACATGCTAATAAACACATATTCAGGACATGAAACCCTTACATGTAATGATTTATTCATAATTCCCAATTTTAGAAGCCTAAAAAGCCATACCCACTTTAGGCCACCGATGAGAACTACAAACATGATAAAATTAATATGGGTTTGACTAGATGGATCCAAGACCTCACATTAAAGACCTATAAATACATTCTCATCCTCAAAAATAAAATTAAAAACCTATAGAGAAAAAGAAAATGGGTCATCTAAACAATCCCCCTGCGAGATACCTCTAAAAAATTTCACCCTCACAGGAGCTCCACCACCTTATTATTGCAATAGTGTGGAACCACACAATGTTAACAACCATCTCATAAACACACTCCAGGATGATATAACTCTCAAATGAGTGTAATTATATCAATAAGAATAAATAGGGAACTATTTAATAGTCAAACAGGTCCTCATCGACAAAATAATAAAATTACTAGAGAATATTTGAATGGAAAATAGTATTGGGTGCTGAATGGATATCTATGACTCATAATCAAAAGTATTCTCCTCCACAACATTGTTCCAATACAAGATAGAAACCTAGGTAATAGAACTTATTTGAAGCACCTTCCCTAGGTGGTCTTGTATCTCCACAAGCCACTCACTGAAGTTGATATCATTATCGACATCGATCATACCCAGGACAATGACATGAGACTCATTATACAGACAATAAAAGAGATATGACATGTGAAATAAATAATTTATTCTTCCATTCAATGGTGGATGTTAAATATAATAATCTATATATCCAACATGAGAAAAAATCATGATACTCATAAAAAACTGTGGTGAAATCATAATATGACAACCAAACCTTCACTTCCCATTATGATGAGTCACATTGAATGATAGGTAATCTCTTATAAAAAACTACATTGGTTTCCACATATTATCATAATTGTATTTATGATGATCAGGGATTTCCTTAATGCTTTTTTAAATTACTTGTACTATATCTATTATAATTTCTACTTTTTCTTTCCGAACAATCACTTCCTCTGTAATTACATTCTAGAATAGTGGAAAATGAAAATTTTTATTATATAATTATTCAAAAAGATTCACACCAATGGTGGAGTGAAAACTATTATTATATGAAAACTCATTCAATGATAGTTTCCTAATCCACAAACTCCAAACACGAACACACAAAAGTGAAACATGTTGGTCTGCTCTATCTGACCATCCATCAGCATATGAAAAGTAGTGCTAATGCAAAAAAAATGTTCCAAAGTCATGTTAGAGAACTCTCCACACCCTAGAGGTAAAATGATCATCCCAATCAAAGATGATTTTCCTCTGGATTCCAAGGAGTCACACCACCTCCTATAAATACCTCCTCAAAAAACATATAATGATCTTGACTCTTTGTTCACTATAATGTGGGATAATTTCTTCAAATCACCCACTATCACACATACAGTATCATTAAATCCTTTATAATTAGGTAAAATGGTAATTAAACCTATCAATATGTCCCCCACTTCCACTAGGGATCATCTAATGGAAGGTGAAATCCACCAAGAAGACGATGCACTACCTTCACCGTCATTAAAATCAAACTTCGGTATACAAACTCATTAACTACACACATCAAACTAGGGCACCAAAAATAACATCTCAAGGATATATATATCTTTATCATGTTGGGATTTATTGGAAACTGTGATCTATAGAACTCAAAAATATCTACATCACATATCTATAATATTATGAAAATCATTACCAATAACATGTCCTGTTGTTGTCCTTCCAGAGACAAACCTTCAAGGGAATCCCGAAAAAACATCTCGGTCCCCCCAAACCAACTCCATATAATCCCCTATCTAGGACCCCAAATACCCCACCAAATATGGCTACACTATAATAAAAAAAAGATAACCTCTTCCTATAACCTGTAAAATACCTATATGAATAGATTATAGTTCTTCTATCACACACTAAGATTCTATAGATTCACACACTTCATCATTATGGGAATTCCGACCCAACACATCTTCTACAGGATTTTCTTTTTCGGTATATAAAAAATAATGAAATTATAATTCTGAAATAATTCCATCCATTTATTCTAACAAAATTTCACATCACAATGGGAGAAGCCATTACTTGAGCACTTATGGTTTGTAAAATCCACAAAACACCCATCAATGAGTAAATGCTTGTATAATTTTAAATAAAAAAATTCAACAAACTAAAGATCATGGGTTTCATAGTTATGATCAGGGATATGTAAATTCTGAGACCCATAAGAAACAACTGATATATAACGCATCATAACAAAACCTACCAAAATATTCAATGAATAATAGAAAACCTCCATCTAAACCACTTATATAGGAAAATAAAAGACTAGATTTCCCAACCACATCTCTTTGAAGTACTCAAAATCGTCCTCATACTAGTCATTCCATAATAATGCTTAATCATTATGGGTCTACCCTATTAAATAATTCATAACCCATGAAATTTTATATATGATCCTCCGATAATATACATTAAAACCATGGAAACTCCACAACACTGCCACTCTCTTGGAGTCTTACCATGAACCAAACACAACTATCATAAAAGAATCTAAAACTACTCCCCGCATGGACACAACATTTTATAATAAATGGACTTCACTAAAAAATAACTCACACTATGATAACTTCCGAAATAACATCTCATGATGAAGAACTCCCAATGTTGTATACAGATGATTTTCATGCCCCCCCCTCAATCAGGGAGTAAAAAAAATATTTCATTGATGAAACCCATAACTAAATTATCATGAAACCCTATGAGAACTTAATTCATCAACTCCATGAACATGGATGGATCATTCATGAATGAAATTGTAAAGAAATTACAATACCCATGAAAACCAGAAAAATAATTCTTTTTCATATCCTCATCCTTCACCCACATTTGATGACATCCTACCCAAAAATATTTTTTAAAAAAAACCAACTTTATCAATTTAACTGATAGAATAAATTTTCAATTAATGGAGGGGGTTAATTTTTCCTTACTTTTTCCTGGTTTAGGTGAGGATAATCAATACAATGAATCAATTTTCTAATAGAATTATTCATGAAGAAAACTTGTTCACCCCAAGATGACACACTCGGCCAAAAAATACACAAGTAATAGATCATTTAGTTTTACTCAAAGGTCTTATAACTCATAAGACATCAACCATTATGATGAAATCGATATAGCATACATCCCTGACTATAGCTCAATCCAAAACTCAATCTCATGAAAATGTGTAACAGTATAACCATATCAATAAAGACATCATAGAACTCTTCTATAACCCTAGGAAACCATTGTTATTGAACTTAGGAAGAACTCAACATCATATCAAACATTAAGTAAGACTATTAAAGAACATCCATCTTTCCCATAAGAGGGTCCTTCATATGAATAAACACCACTAGATCTCCATTAGAATTATAAAATAAATCTTTATTAACAAATAAATCCTTGATATCCTGTAATGAATACAACCAATCCATGTTGATGATGACGATGTATATATGTAATCATAAATCTAGGAAATCTCACTAATAGTGGTGCCTCCCAATATCTATATCAGATTCTCTATATATTTCATACATGTTATCTCATAATTTATCTGGCATACTTAATTAAAGGGGAACTATAAGTTTCTTTGCTTTAACCCCCAAAACATGGACGTGGGTTTTTTATATAATGTTGTTTTCCACTCATGAATCTACCAAACCATTCACCCATATATAAAATAAGAAAAGTGAACCTAGAATGATGTCGAGATCACTGAGGGTTAGAAATGCTAAAGCATGATTCTATCCATAACCTATAACATAACCTCTCTTACACCACTAATGAACAACTGCATATCATCTCTTTGATCTCTGAGGATAAAGATAATATCAAGGCTATACTCTAACAACCACATTTCAACTCTACTGATCCGAAACCCGAACACCATTCTTCGATTATATGAGATAAAACTACCTAAATGTAAAACCATAAGTAGAACACTTGTAGCACTCTTGATTTTCAAAATGTTCAAGAACTATTGTTACTTATGAACAAAACCTTCACAATAAAAAGTACAACTAATCCCTTATAATATTATTGATAGCCACTATGCCTAGATAAATGAGATGGTGATGGATGTGGATGCCCCAGATGATGAAAATATATTAATTCTATGAAACATGGAACCCCATAGTACAAATATTCATCATGTGGAATCTTAACGACTCACCTCTCATGATGTTATGGTTTTTTCCAACATCCTCCCAATAACCTCTTCTCTCAACATAACCTTTTTATATGTAATCTACATAAATGAGGTTAACTATAATTCTATCTCCAGATGAAAAGAATCATTGAAATTCCTCACCCTAGCATCTTCATCTAACAAAAGGTCTGAATCATATTAATGATTGATCTGTAAAGGGATCCCAAATTTTCACATGAGGAAAATCTTTTTTTGAATTGTTGGAAGACAAAAATGACTAGTTCTAAGAACCTAGTTCTTATTCATGAGGTTTGGGTTTCTTCTTTTCGTTTTTCATTAAGTGTTTTTGAGAAAATAATGAAAATGGGGAAAATTACCACATTTTGTGGGTACATGCCATGTAATTTTCCACACACCGGGTACTTTAGCCATGTCGGATTAGTACACAGGGCCTGTAGGCCCGTTGATGATGAATTTTGAAAAAACCGTCTACACCCAGTGTACTAGGTAGTCACATGTTCTATAATCAGTCGACATGTGAATAGTAAGTTGGTGGAGACAGCCACCAGCGGAGTGACCATACATGCTGTGTAATTAGATATACATGACGTGTACTCATATCGACAGATGAATAGTGCCTCGGTGAAAAGAAGCCACTAGAAGAACAGTTAAATGATGAAAACTACACACCGTGTACTTGAGAGTACAAGTCGTGTAGTTTGTATTTTTCCCATAAAATGTATGTAGCCTCCTCAATTGGAAGAGGAGGCAGAGGGTTCATTTGGAGCGATGGAGAGATGGCTGGAACATAGAAGATCTCTTGACCGCACACCATGAACCCGATTCATATGTTGTCGATCTCCTTCGAACCACACGGGAAAGACCTTACTTCTCCTTGAGTAGTTCATCGAATTATTCCTCAAGGGAATTTTATTTGTGTATTAATTAGTGAAATTTTATCCCAGATATATGTTTTTCTTGGACGATTTGGGAGGCATCGTTCATGTATACCGATCAGAGACGATCGAGGTAGGTAGTCTGGTGTTTATTTATAAATTTTCAGTTGAATATGTGTACCGTTATGCTACAAACCCATGTTTGGGGTGTCGTATGGTTGTGGACTTTGATGAAATATATCAAGAATTTCATAGATAAACTTTTGATATGTTAAAAATGTTTTTTGGGATCACTACTTGGATATCGGACCACCCTGGGGGTGTGTTCCTCTATTTAGACTTTGGCTATAATACCTATGGGTATACCGTGAATTTTAGAATGCATATATTTTCCTTGAGAGGAATTGTATATAATTTCTTGTTTATGTGTTGGGCTTGGCCTGATTACTTTTATAGAGAGAGGGATGTGTTCATTTAGCATGTGTTAAAACCTTTCTGTGCCCATGGGCAGTAGATTCTGTGCCTATGGGTGACACCTCGTACGCCTGTGGAAAATATTCATCTTTCATATTGGCAATCACCTATGGGTTTCGATTCTGATTACCTGAGGTTAAGAATTGTATGTCTGAGGACAGTGTTATCATGAATACTCACCATGGTGATTCTCATATGTTATACCTTACATGTTAAAGAACAGGCTTGGCATGGTTAAATGAATATAATAATGGCAATATAACTGGTTGAGTTAATTACTTTTGAATACTGCTTAGTTTATTGCATTTACTACTGCACACTGCTATTGCACATTTTCACTAATAGTTGGGCATGGGTCGTTGGGAGTTTCCTACTGGGATATATTTCTCACACCCTGTTTGGGTCAGGTCATCGGCTAAAACAGATTACATTTCTTCAGCTGTCGATAAGGGAAAGGGTCCCTATAGAGGTACATGATTATAGCAGAGGACTAGAATAGCATGGGACCAAGCTTAGGCTTGCAATACTGTTGCGTTATTTTTAATCTACTTTGTTTGGTTTGGTTGTACCTTGTAAATTGAGTTGTTTTTTATTGTATTGCAGTGTATCATGTTCTGGATTCTTTCACAGAATTAGTGACATGCGGCATTTTTATATATATGACTGCTAGTTCTCTTTTAATTCATTTGTCCATTTCAGTTGTATCTTGTTTGCTACTTCCCATGTTGTATGTAATTTATCTTTTCCACTGCGCTAGACATCGATAAATGTGGGAATAGTTTCCCTACTATCAGACCTAGGCCCTCAGTTCTAGTCGGTAGCCTATGGAGTTTGGGGAAATGCGTTTAAGGTCATGTAACCAACCAGGTTCGGGGCACCGGTTGAGTGGCTTCCCGATCCGGGACATTACAAAGTTCTATTAAAGGAGGTTCTTTTTTTGACATACTATTTGGATCCTTATTCAGGGATAGGATGGGCGTGGAGGTTGGTAATAATCTGTACCCGGGAGTAGCTAACCTGTGTACATGGAGAAGCCATTCCACCTCATTTATTGCAATTTTTCTGATTTTGCAAATTTTCCAGATGATTTGATTTTCACCATTGGGTGACTCACTTGTGGTGTGCTATTTATATGTTATAATTGGGTTATATTTAGTTGCAACTCAATGGGAAGAGTGTATTCCATCTCATGCATCAATTAGGCACATGCTAGAAATCACATATCATGAATAGTTCCCATGAAATGTAGGAGCATTAGAAACTGCATGTTGTTGGGATTGTTGTTGTGCTAGAAAAGAATGCTGTTGTGAGAGCTAATTTGATAAATACCTACTATTTGAAAGGGTATTTTTTATGAGGTTATTGATTGGATGAACGCAAAACATTGGTTTTTGGGGAGTACGGGCCCTCAATAACTGGAATTTTGTGGATCACTGACGTGTTTACTTTGTTATAACATGTGTAATTTGCCATGCATTGATTTTCGGGGAGTATGGGCCCTCACAGATCCAAATTTGGCACATAGATGTTTATTTCAACAAATTTCTAGGTTCCAGAGTAGTATCTGATACTTACTATGCAGAAAACCCAGGATATACACTGTGTAGTCCTATGTACACAAGCCGTGTGTTCTTCTATTCGGGAATAAATGAAAACTTTTTAAGTACACACTGTGTACCCTCAGTACAAGCTGTGTAGTCTCTTCCCGTGTCATAGAACCTGTGGGCAGGGACACATGGTAGGTAATGGCTTGTGGAAACACACTATGTACCAGTTGTACACGCTGTGTAGTGTTGACCCGGTGTCCACCCGTGTAACTAACAAGACGGATGGAGGAGACCTTAATACATACACGCCGTGTCTACCTTGAACACGTCATGTAGTCTGAACCTAGTACCCAGCCATGTCACGAACAACAAAGGTCAGTTTTATCTTTATTTGTACTTGTTGTGTCTGCCTGGAACATGCCGTGTTGTGTCACCCGTGTAGTCGGCCGTGTAGCGAGAAACACGGGTCGGTCTGAGGGTTTATTGAACACGCTGTGTCTTTTTGAAACATGCCATACAGTGTGACCTTGGTACACATGCCGTGTGACAAACAACACGGTCTGGTGAAAGCCTGTCACATAAACTTCGTGTGCCTGTGGGACACGTCGTGCAGTTTTTTTTAGGATAGTCGTGTGCCGTAGCCATGTAGAAGGACTTCGGATGGGAAGGAGGATTCAAGTACATGCCATGTATTTAGATGACACGTCGTGTGTTCAGGGGTGTTACATGACCAGTTTGGCATGAGTACACACCCATGTGAATCGAGTGCGACAACAAGTTGTGTCCTATTTATACACACCATGTAGTAATGATTTGTAAATCATTAATTCGTTCTTTCTCTTGTTCCCTTCTTGGTCACCCATTTTTTAGTCTTTGATAATCTTGATCGAAGGTGTGTGTGTGACTTTGTATAGTCATTCCACCGAGACGACCAATGGTTGTTCTCCAGGACAGCGGTGACGATTATACTTCAGAGATGGAAGTACATGGGATACCAATGGATCCTCCATCAGAGAAAGAAGTGGCACCAACCATTATATCGGACATAGGCTCTGTTACGCAGTTCCGTGAAGGCTTCATGTGGTTCATCCAGACCATTAAGGGAGCACCACCAACTACCACATCTATGGTTGAGTTGACACGGATATTCCAACAGCAGCATCCGCCTATGGTTTTTGGGGATGGAAGACCACAGGCTATGGAGTCATGGATGGAATCATTGCACACAATCTTTGAGCATCTAGAGATGCCTCCTGGGTGGAGGGTCAAGCTTGCTACGTATATGCTGGATGATTCTTCCAAGAGGTGGTGGGATGTTACCACCTAGTCTGAGCATCATAGTGACATTTCATGGGAAGATTTTCAGGTAGCCTTCTATGACTTCTTCTTCCCGGAGACGATGAGGGTAGATCGAGCTCGAGAGATCAGGAATCTGTAGTAGGGTGCCATGTTAGTGATGGATTATTATACTCTCTTCACCGAGCTTCAGTGTTTTTCACCTTCTTTGGTTGGTGATGAGATGTTTAGGGCTTGAAGATTTGAGAATTGTCTTTGATATGACATCCGAGCACTTGTGACTGTTTTTCGGTTTCTACAGTACATGCTACTGTTTACCAGGAACTGATTACTGAGAAGAACCTGCGGGAAGCTATTGGTGTGGGCCAGGGTTGTTCGACACCAGTTTCGGGTACTATTTAATCTGTTAAGAGGAGGAGGCAGATGGACTTCTCTCATGGTGGTAGTACTATCCAGAAGAATACTTTAGCTGGCAAGGTCATGTGTTACTAGTGTGGTAAAGAGGGGCACAAGAGACCACAGTTTCCACGTGACCAGTAGAGTGCCGAGGTTGCAGCAAGATAGATAATCTCTAGTGTTTTTGTTGGTAGTTTCCACCAGTAACTACTGAGAGGGGTTCTGTGTAGACTACACGTGCAGGAGCAGGACCAACAGATTCTTACTAGATGGGAAACTGGAATACATCAGGAAGTAAAGGTTGAGATGGTGGTCATGGCCATGGTATCCAGACACCGGGATCTCAAATACAGTAGGGCGGGTTAGCTCAGGGTAGCTAGGTTGTGTCGCAGGTCTGGAACACTGGGCATACATATCCAGTTTGAAGAGGGGAAGGTGAATTTTGTACCACTTCTTCCCTATTCACACCATTAGCTTACTTATTTCCATTACATTAGCAATCAAATGGATGATGGAAATAAATTTCACCCACTAAAAATTCATTAGTCCCCATAAGGATATTTCTTTCATGATACTTCTAAAACATTGAGCACAAATAAAAAAATTTCTTCTTCTCTTCATGTTTTTAGACTTTACTTTAAACTCTTTCTTCCATTTATTATAAAAAACATGAGATTGATACATGTCTCCAAAATCTATTTCAATATTGATTTCACATTGAACAGTCTCTTTATAACTACTAAGGTATGTTATTTCCAATTAACTTATGAGAATTGACTTTATTCCACTAAAGAACATACCAACTATACTTTTTGGTTGGATGCTAATTTAGGAATCATATATCCAAAGTCTTGTGATGTTATCCTTGAATGTACCGATAGATTCATCATCCCATTTCATCAACTCACGAACTTATTCTACATCACTGTATGAATAATCTTTGGAAATAGTTATTATAAATTATGTTTTTGAACTCATCTTATTCTTTCAATTAAATATCATCCTAATAACTCATATTATTTATTATATTTAACCACTGGTATGCTTCATCTTCTAATTGATTAGTTGACAGAATTAAATTCTCATGCTCTGAACACTAGATAATAGAGGATATATTTTTAGTAGTTTTGATCCATAGATCATGAATAAGTGTATTAGAAGGCCCTTTGAATGAAGGTGGGAATTGTGTCATCAAGGACTCAATGAAATGATTTCCATCATTTTATCATTTAAAAGTCCACCAATATTCATAGCTTGAGTGATTTGGGTGACCAAAGCAATAGGATTATGCATTCTAGCTCAAATAGCATTAAGATTCATAGAATGAAAATAGATACATTGCCTATCATAATCTTTATTAACAATGTTATTTTGGGTTCTAGATATTAACTAAAAAACATGGTGTAAGAAATAGTTATCATAATGAGGAACCATATAATAATGAAAAGTTACTTATAAGATGTCCAAATTATGACACTATCCAAAATATATGAAACCATAGGATTATCTGAAGTTATTTATTTCCATCCTCTATTTAAATTCATTATGATGGTTTGTGAAGAGTATGTGAATTCTCATAGTATATCCCATGGGAGAGTCAAACCAGGTGTGAAACACCCTTTGTTATATACCAGGTTATGTCGAGTCCAGATTGACCCAAATTTTTGGATTTTATACTCCTAGGTACATCTTTTCTAGAGCCACTTCCACTTGTATTATCCAAAATGAGATTTATTTCATGGAAACCACTAACTCTATTTGTATCCAAAATTGAAGGACATTTTCTTAAATTTTAACTCATCCTTATACTTATCATTATAGATATCCCTGGACATATAGTTATTAATATACTTCAGGAGATCACAAAATATTTCTTATCCTTGCTTCCAAATGATAAATAATCATTTTACATGATACCAACAATAGAGATTATCTCATTTTATACATATAGAATACATAACTTGTGTAGAAAACTTAAATAATTTTATAAATAGGCTCCCGAAGAACGTATTTGTCTAGTACCATTGAAAACATGATAATATAAAAATTGCATCATAAGTGAGCTAAAAAATCTCCCACTAGGGTCTTTATAACTATCACCCTTCTTAGTCACCTCATACGTAATACATATCCTCAAAAGATAGGGAATGGAAACATATAATGCGGTGATAAAAAATGATCAGTAAGGGTAAAAAAGTGATAAATTTTTTTCATAAACATGATCAAATGTGTAAGATAATGAGATAATAGCATTATAACATCATAACCTACATATCATAAGATTATAAACCAGAATCATGGTATAAAGCATTGTAGTTCACAATAAATGAATCATAAAGAGAGAAATAAAATTTACCATAAAATCATTACATGAGTATAAGAAATTGTATTATAGAAGACATATAACTATATAAAATTATTTCAATAGTAGTCATGGAATCATTGGAAATTCCATATTGGGATTATTGTTTCACTCCTCATTCCATCATAGTTGTGATGGTTCACGCCCATTACTATATTATTAGTATGAGTTCACCTCTAATACAATCTTGGTAGTCACGGTTCACTACCATATCCATCTTAGTAGTCAAGGTTCACTCCAAATACCATCTTAGTCTATCTCATGAGATAGAAAATCTTTACCCAATTCATTAGAGGGAGATATAGGTCACACCTCTCTTGTAATGAAATCATACACCCTTGTGCCACAAGATCATAAACATTCTTATCATAACCCATTAAAATAAATGGGTATTATAAACATGTAATCATATCATGAAATATTGAAAAATATATTGGATTCATAATCATTTCATCAAAACTTAACCCATCAAAATAACCGGGTTTCAGAGTAAAAATGTGGTGAACATGGAATGTATCTCACAGATATAAAAAAAGTGAGATGAAATTCCCTTATAATGTGTCTTGAATCTCATAAGACTAATAAATAATTCTTGTATAATAAATTATACATTATTATAAATATTTAAAATAACCATATTATTATATATATAACACCATATATGGTTTAATTATGACTTTATATTACCCGCTTGTTAACAATTCTATGATAAGGTTTCATTTCAGGTAATATCCACTTTGCATGTGACTTAATTTGTAATATATTTGTACCTAATACTAATATCATAACGTAAATAATGTAAAACATTATATTAATATCATTTATATATATTATATTTTTATTAATATAAAATATATACCATATATGTTTAAAATGGAAGACACTATTCATGGAGACGACATGGCATACGTACGCATAAATGTAATTTCCATTTTATTGTCGCATTGAAAGAATGATGGAAAACGAAATATATGTATATATCTTTATATTATCATTAATGTGTAATTAATATGTCTTATATTTCATATATTTTCACAATATAAAACCATAATAAATTCCATGTAGCGTGTGAATGAATCTCATCATTTTTAGGGGGCGTTAGTCCACACTTCTGAAATGAAATTATCATTATTATACAAAATGAAAAGTATTAAGATATACGTTGTAAAAAAATTATAGAATCTTAAACAAAAAATATGCATCATATATATATCAGATATAACTATAGTTTCCATTATAATTCCCAAGCATTAATGAGTTCAAATAAAAATAAGCAATAATCGTTTCATGATGTGGTAGTTCACCATACACATGAACAATATTTTTATTACCCATTATATGGATGTGAGTGTATTTATATATAAAAACCATAGAATAAATACATCTATTTATATTCGGTAAATATTTTTTTAATAATCATGTACTAAGGATTGTGGAGGGGTGGTGAATGAAGATAAGATAAATTATCTTAATGAAGAATGTGAAATCTTCCTTGGGTAATTCATTTTGGTTTTCACCAATGAGATTCATTGGATGGTTTTCTAGACAAAGGGATGAATCAAGGAAGAATTGAGGGATTTGGATAAATTTATTGGGTTTATATTGGTTGAGCATATGTTTTTTTATATGTGTGAGGAAGTGGAAGAATTGGTGTCTTTTTATATGGGATGAAAAGGACTCACAGTATTTTTGAAAAACAAGTTAGGTATACCCACGTTTCTACCTAATAAAAGTCATCCAAAACTATTTAAACTCAATAATTTAATGTTCATAATAGAATAATGTTCATCCAATTTTATTGGAAATGTTTCTAGGTCATTTGGGGTATTTATTTTGTTGTTTATTCCCTTACTATGTTTAATTTAACCTTAATCACTGTAATTAATTCTAAATACATTCACAAATATTTTTGGTAGAAAACATAGTTGTTCATATTATAAATTATAAATTATTCAGATTCTAAATATGTAATACATGCTTAGAAATTCGAATCATTACAGTGGAATAAATTAATTTAAAATTTATATTTCAGTCAGGACGACACTAAGGGATTTTAGTGTAAAAATTAATCAAAAGTTTTATAGGTTTTGATATAAATTTTTAATTTGAAATTGGTTACAACAAACTAAATTGTATTAAATGATTGAAATATGATCAAAAAATATTTTATTTTTTTTTAATTTTTTTTCTATTAAATAAGTTAGATAAAATAGTAGTTTTGAATTAATATTTAGTATATTTAGTTATTCATCCTGAAATGATGTTTCTCATAAAAATAAAAAAAATAATCCTAAGATAAATTCAAAATTATAAATTAGAGAATAAATTTTGTTTTCTCAAATTTTATTTCTATAAGTGTTTAAAATTAATTTTATTATTTTCCAGATAAGTAAATGAAAGACTATTCATTTGAGAACATTTAATTTTTAAACATATATATAATTTCACATAAATTGTATTATTCATCATCAATAGGTATTATTTATATAAAACCATTATAAAAAATATTTCAAATGTATTTAATACTTCTCTTATTACTAATTTTAATGTATATGTTATAATTATCTCATTTAAATAATTGTAAAAATAAAATAAGGTATCTTAGAGACACAAAAGTAGAGTGTAACGCATGCCAAGTTGGTGTTGAGTGTAATGTGCACCATGTCAGTGTAATATGAGAGGATATTTTTTACATCGTGTATTATAATACAGTAATAAAAATTAATCCATTTGAAAAAATGGTCCATAAAAATATATGGTGTTACATTTATTCCCTTTATGAAATATTTATGGAGATAGTTACACATCCTGTAAAACATATTCATGGTGTGTAAATGTATTGCATGCATTTTTAATCTCCCAAATTCTACAGAAGATCCCAAACCACCTATGGATCCTTCCATACTAATAGAAGTCCCTCATAAAACAATTTCACAAATTTATAAATAGATTCTGTAAATTTATAAAAAATTCATTCCAAAATGTTAGGTCATTTTACCAAATTAAAGACCACCAACTCCAAATCAGACTCAACCACCAAGTTTCAATGACTAAAGAAACCCTAAAAATGAGTTTCAAAGAAAAAGAAAAAGATGGATGTACCTGAAAATTATTGGATCCTACAACCCCACATTATATATAATAGATCATCATTGATCTAATCCAAGAATCACAATGAGGTCTTGGTAAAACATTCAGTCCTATGTGCAAAAATATCAAACTCCATCTCCCCGGTATTTTATTGAACATACATGTGTGGCCAATTCAGTAGAACTACAGATATAGTCCAACTTCAGATATACTTATCAATACAGTACATAATATGTATTGAATGTTCCTCAAGGGATGTATCTACAAAAATCTTGGTTTCCTCAATTTCTATCATATGAGAAGGGTCTGGATTATATATCTGAAGCTATGGAACAAGAAATAGGCCATGCATGGAACTATACTACAATGGAAGGGAGAAGTGGTGTACCACGAGACCGAATAATTACACTATCTCAATGGGGCCAAAAAACCAAGGTGGTTGTTTCCCCTATTTATTGATATGCTGTTACCCCAACCAAGGTGAAACCTGAAGGTAAAAAGGATGACCCATACCATACTCCACTGGTTGTCTCCTATGATCAATTTAATATTCCAAATTTCTCAACATTGTCAAAAACCACATATTGATCAACTAAACCTACTCCGACATCTCTTACACAAGACATGATCCAATATGTACTAACTCTCCTACCTCTAACCAAAATAGAGTTCAACAACAATAACTTCTATAAAATCCTCAAAATGAACCATTTTTATTGACGTTAAGAAGAGGTAATTATAGGTGAACTCCACTAGTTCCAAATGATTCCCCCATTTACTACTAGAAAAAAAATATAGATTCTCATAAAATTTCCTCTAGAATGTGAATAGTTATCTTAGATTAGCTTTCTATCCTATTGTGTTATTTTGTACTCAGAAGAACCTATGATCTCAAAAAAATTCTTATTGTATTTCCGAAACCATTATGATAAATGATAATCTACATCGAAAACAATATTCCTTGGAATATTGTGCATTAAAACTACCTCGTGCATGTGTAGACTACATAGATCATCAATGGTGAAGGTTTCCCTAATAAGGATGATTTTATATATCTTTATTAGATAATCCAAAATCACCCATACCACATTATTCTTATGAGGTTTCATTAGTAATTATGTCACAAGAACATAGTGACATCATCACAATTGCACCCCAATGTAGGAAAAGGATGCTATACCCCACCGTGAATTTTATTATTAGCCTTCACCTTTTGATAGGTGAAACATCTCTCCATGAATCGCACTATCTCCACCTTTATCCCTGTATAAGAGTTCTATCTAAAGAGATCATGATACATCTTTAGTAGGCCGAGATGTACCACCCATCTAGAAGAATGTTACTATTTAATCAAATACTCATTAAAACCCATAGGAACCCATACTTAGATATCAAAGAGGAAAACATCACTGACACTCATATACCATCATATAAGTGGCTCCCCAATATATATGATGTCCCTTAAAGCTATGACCTATGTACTAGGTAACTACTACCAATTGACCCGGACAAGAAGCACTAGTATAATAGATATTGATGTAGTAGAAACTCATCTTAGGGACTCTTGAACATCAAGATTTATATCTATAAATAGTATCATGAACCAACACTCATCCCAAGTTTCCCACATAACCTATTTCGGCATCATTTGTCTCAAGTCATTGGCAATGATGTTTCACTTTTCCCGATGTGTAAGATATCTTGATGTTGAAAGACTATGTATTCTCAACCCACCACCAATACCAATAGTTCCAGCATTTTTGAGAAAATATGTACATGAGGATCTTTTGGTCCATGTACACCAAAAACCTCTCACACAAAAGATAGTTCCTGTAACATCCCATGTTGTGTACCACCGCATCTGACTCCATATCACAAGTTTGATAATTTTTCTCATGAAGTATCAAATATCTGGATCCATAAAAAACCACTCATTCATTTTTAATCCCAATATATTAGAGTCCAACATTGGATGCATCATAACACATTTTATATTTGATTTCATGAATTTGTAAAGTGAGGATAGTAGTTGAGGCCAATATACTCTTCGATACCAAAAAATCACTACCAAAAGAATTGGACCAAATAAATGTCATTTGTTTTTGTGTCATTACAGATATTAGTGCTTACAAATGGGTTAAGTCTTGGATAATTCATAGACAATAATATTTTTAACAAAAAAACTATTAATCTTGAAGAAATTATTTATTTTCTCCCACGATACCATGAATAAAACCTTCTTTGGGTCCACTAATACTCCAACCAATGAGATAGTATCACTAAAGAAGTTCACAATATCATTCTATAATTTCATTTGGTTACCTAGTAATAATGTTGATGATATCTCAATATATTCAATAAAATATTAATATATTCGAATTGATCATATATAGACTATGAGTACACTAATATTTCATTGACGAAAACATCATGAAAATGATCTACGAAAGGCTGAAATATCTAACTCATCAAGGACATTAATATTGTTGGGTTGTTCATCAGACAAAATGACTACACTATGAACTCATACAATCCATACATACTCCTAAAAGAATTCCAAGATAAATCTGATGGTCTCTTGATTAATAGGTTGTACCCTGACTTTAATTTTAACATGGATAAAATATTTTAACTTTTCAGCTTATCAAAGATATCACTAATGCACAAAAAAGGATATAGGTTCCTGAACTTCATCTATTTTGGTCCCTGATAATCCATAAATAATCTCAATCTCTCATAATCCTTCTAGGAAGAAATAACTAGTGAAACCATTGAGACGTAATTGGTTGTATGAAACCATCAGCTTCAAAATCATTTAACTTACCCCTCAACTCTAGAATCAATGATAGTACTATCATGTAAGGTAAAATTAAATCTATTTATTATCGCATCACCAATGAGGTCGTGAACTCGATCTCTCACTTGTGTGTTAAACCATAAAACTCAACATGATAGGCTTCCATAAAATGGTATAAAACTAGAGAAAAATTATGATTCTACAATTCTCCGTCATCTAGAACTTGTCTTACTATCTGATCCATGAGTTTAAAGAATATTCAATGAATTGGTTCTTCATGTATAATTAATGATCCTTATCTCATTAATGAGAAACAAAATCTATTTCTAGGGATTTAAAGGTATATCCCTTTAGATTAAAACTGATCTTATCCATGTATAGAACTAGAAAATCCATTCTAAGAATAAAATTGAGACCTAACATTCATATCATAAAAGGATCCCATAGGAAATGATAGATACCAATTTCTAGATAACACTCATTGTAGTACATGATACACTTTCAAAACACTCCCAAGGGTGTTTTAATGGTCATGACCCCATTCTTTCTCTCTATTGTAGAACATATACATTTTTTTAAAAGGAACATATAGAAAATAATTTGATGCCTATGTATCAAATAAAACCCAAGATAATGTAGATGATAAAATAATTGTACCTCTGATGGTAGATGGTACAAAATACAATTTAGTTAAATAATACTATATTGAATGCAGTTGGGTTTCCCATCTACCCTGGTCCCCACTACAACTCACTTTTGTTGTTTCCTCAAGGTGTTATTGAATTTACTACACAAGTGTAATATGTTCCCTACCTTATCTTGAATATACAGTTGAAAAAAAGTTACCATTTTGTTGTGGGGTAACATAGCCCCTTTCTTCGCATAGGTTTCTATCGTAATCTACTCCAACTACTATTATATAGAAATTTTCCAAAAAAACATATAATGATGACCCCACCCACCATAAACAAGACACCCCAATATTGGTAGAAGACAATATGATCATTTATGTCCCACACTACCAAATGAGAATAGACTACACTGAACCACGATCCTAAGGTATAAGTCCACTCCCTTGACTACTCTGCCCACTAAAACCCGAGAGATTACATTCATAGTCGAGCATCTATCCACTTGAAGTAGTGATAATCAATCATCCTAAGTAATATTTTTAGCCATCACTCAGGTCCACTGTATGATTCCCATACATAATGAGATACTAATTCATAACATCTATATGGATAATCATGAAAAAATATGTTCACCTTTCACCTGATCTCATAGTGAATCTCATTCTAGAATATCATTTCATGAAGATCCCATTAGCTTCTAAGGATGTTTAAATCACTATAGATCAATGAAGACTCCTTCACAGTCCATCAATGTCATGGCCTCATGTGTCAAATTCATGAAATCAGGAAATTTCTCATCCCTCAACATCATAGTAAAAAGGTGGCTCAAAAAATTCCCCAACATCCTCCCATGATAACTCTTCTTGAATCCCAACTTGATATTAGATATGCAACCATCAATTGGTAGGTTCTTAAAGCCTGCATTTTCAAGATTCACCATCTTATCAACGAGTGTCTCTAGATGATTGATGATCATCTGAATTGACATGATGTAGACCCAAGATACCCTAGGTATTCACAACCTAATAAACATGGTAAGAATTTTTAAGTGGTAATATATTATCATCTCAAACATTGAAGGCATCATGAAAATACTCTTCTTTTACATGGATCACATGACTATTAAGGGGTTTTCATAGATTAGAACATCCCTGTGATTCTCAAGATAAATAGGAATCTCTAGTTCAGGTGTGTTATATGTATTATAATTTATTCTTTCATGTCACCCAATTTAGACATGACCAGGATCCATTCTTTCTAAAAAACAAATGCACTCCTTAGAACACTGGATAGCTACAAGGTCAAACTCAACTGGTGATTTCAATAGAGAAAAACTAGATCATGGTCTCTATAAACAGGACTTTACAAGTTAATTATTATAACATAATAATTTATTTATTTCTTTTCTTCATAATATATTACAAGTATATTATTTCAATGGCTCAAATAGGAAAATATATAACATAAAATAAATAAGTCCCCACTATAAACAATTCATTTTAATAGATATCCATATGTTTCTATCCTGATGAATGAATACCCATATCAAGGCATTCTAGTACATGATTATAAATGAAAATAAATAATAACATAACACAATATGTGAATCAACAAGGGTGAAATAACATAAAACAATAACCAGATAATGTCATGAAGGACAATCCCACCCCTAGGCACAATGTTTTTAAAAGGTACATGGGTTAGATACTCTCATTCCAAATATCATTTCCATGTAAAATTATATTATATTATCCTTTAAAACTCTCTGAAATTGTAATTGAAGGAAAATAATCCAGATCTTCTGATAACACCTATTAACATCACTGACCCAATTCTCCATCGAGTGACTGAGCAAGATTCCAAGTGACCTCAAGAATTCCCACCCTATTCTAGAGGTTTATTATTAGTTGTGAGGGTCAAATGAATATTTTGGGAGACTATAACCCCTATTAAAGAGTTCTAATAAAAGAATAAAATAAAACAAGAGTGGGGAAAATATTAAAAAATAATATAAATAAATAATAATAAAACAGAGAAAGTACCAATTAATGAAATTTAAATTATAAATAAATAATATAATGATTGGACGAATGTATCTAAATGAAAATATGAAATTCATATAGATAAAATAATATGTATACTCAAATTAAATCACCAAAACCACTATCATGTGACCCATTTCATTCTCTTCTCTATGTTCCAAATCATCTATAAAACAAAAAATCCACGACAGGGGTCCCATGCATTGGTCCAAACCTATATCCATTAAAGTAGTTTGGGTATAAAGGACATAAAAAATATGGTGTGATTAAAAAAAGGAATGTTGAAACAACCATTTCTAAAATAATATAATCTGAAAAATAAGACAATGAAATATTTAGATAAATATATTATTTATTTAATAAATTAATATAACTCATTAAGTAAACATGATGATCCCATAAGATTTGGTATGACCCCAAGTTAGCCAAACCTGGTTCAATGACCTTAAAATATATTTTCCCCATGTATGATCCTCCTATATCAGGATGGATCACCCATGTTGGTAGAATATTCTCTTACTAAGCATGAATCGGTCATAATAATCTTAAACAAATGACCACTTCCCTCCTAAAAATTGAAATCTCTTCCTCAAATATACCAGAATATCTCCCTCATGCAACTAGTGACTGTGAATCTATCCCTTAGGAATCTAACATAATCATATGCATCTCCATTAGTAATCTAGTAAATTCCTTCATATACCTTAGGTCGTATGAAAAACATTTACCAAGCCCGCAATAATTCGAATAAATCATGAGTTGTATCCATAAAAACTCAACATGACAATAAGCCTCCCACCCTCAGGTGTCATTCACATAGATGTAACAGAAGATCCAAATCTATGAAATAAAAATCACAAGGCCCATAGCACACATACAATATCTATCATCATAATACACAACGATTAATTAATATAATTATATATTTTCTAACATGATGAATTTTTTATTTCAGGTCCCCTATTATCATCATAATTATACCAAACCAAATTCATTTCTCATTTAACCAAAATTTAGTCAAGGTGACCCAACCATATTTAATCCCGCAATTTATATTTCATTCTTATTGATAGTATTAATTCATTAATTAATCAATTTTTTCAGATTAACCTAAGGGACTAATGTTAAGCAGACCAAGATGCAGTAAGGTCCTAGGGTGGAAAAACTCTAGGGTGGTCGCATGTCTGAGTATCCATGACAGTAGACCCAATAGTATCGAATAGATGGTATAAAATTATTGTCATATTTTAATATTTATTATCTAATTTATTTGTTCATGCTCACATAATACCGATATGATCAAATATATTGCATACACCGTGGATAAACAAAACAAACAAAAAGAGTTATGATATAGACCAACAACCATTGACAAATGTTCAATCAATGATTACAATAGGTAATGTCAACATGAAAGAGGGCTATAAAATCTAAATATAATTCTTATATCATACAGATCAAAATCAATAATAAAACCTACATTGATCATATTATTTCACCGTTAATACTGGAGAACGATAGAATTTTAGTGAAAACCAAAACAAAACAACTCAATGGAGTACGATTGTAATACCATGAGATTTTAAAACATTAAAACTATATTTCATTGGATAAAATATATAAAACGCATATTTTATCTTTAATTACACACAACATTTAGGTTATCTAGTGTTACATGAATCCATGAGATTTTTATGTTTGATAGAATAATCAACATTCAACATCGAACATAAATGGCGAGTGATATATAATATCATTATAAGAAAGAAATTAAATTGGAAGGTATTAAAAGTATTAAATAATTTATTAAATATAATTTTTTTACTCAATATAAATTACATAAAAAATAGTCAGTAATCAATTAGTTTTTTATTAGTCTGATTTTATTCATCAAAAATAGGTTTTCTTCAAAATTGATTTTATTCTTCGTAATGAAAAAAATATTATAAATAAGTTTTTAACACATTTATTAAATGTAATTTATAAAATTAACAACATTTTTTGAATCATAATTTCAAAATTTATATTGGGTGAAATTTTGTATTTCTTATGAAAATAATGATTTTGATGTGAATAATGAAAAATGTCGATTTTTGTAAAACATATTTTCTTTTGAATAAATTAATAAATTTTAAAATAACAATATGATTTGAAAATGTATTAAAGTTAAAAATATCTTCTTTATTTATTATTAATACACATATTTACTTTAAATCAAATTGATATTGTTTTTATTTTATGTTTTTTGGGTTTAGAAATGGGTTTTTCTAAAATCACATTCAAAATAAATAATATTTCTCCATTTTAATTATTTATGTAATCCCAAATGGGAATTGTTTTAAATTATATTTATATATTATATGTGATAAAATTTTAATTTACTTTCATAAATTTATTATTATTGGCCATTAATTAAATATAGAGTTATCTTTTCAAAAGAAATATCTTTTTACTACCCAACGTCTTTACGCATTTGAAGATTAATATTTATTTAATGTTTTAATCTTCTATAAATTGAATTTTAAAAAATTCATTTAAAATTTTCAATCATTATATTTTATAGTTTCAAAAAATTACAGCTTAATTTTTTGCCAAAATTAATTGTATATGTGATAAAAATTAATTATCACTGTTAAGGTCAAGATGGGTTTATCAGGGATTAAAATAGAATTATAAGAGTTAAGATAACATAAATTATTATCTCAATTTTAATTAACAAGTTTATTATGACGTTTATTTTCAGTTAATATAAAATATGGAATTTTTTTCCATTTTCTAATGAATATGACCCATACAATAAATAAAGTAATGAAAATGCTAAAAATACTTTTCACCCATTATATTTTTATAATGATTTGGGATGGGGAGAAAATTTATATAGGTTTCGTAATAGACATTTGTTTGAATTATAAATTAATTTTTTATAATAATAATTTATCTTTAATTTTTTTAGATTTAATAATTACTAAGAATGCTTTTGAAATTCTAGCGCATTAGCTATTTAGTTAGAAATTCAATGAAGTAAAAGATATTAAAAATATTTAATGGGAAGTAATTTAAGTGAATTAATGCATTAAACTAATTTTTTAGATGAATATATCATGTTATAAAGCCATGAGAATAATATATTCTAATTCAATAATTTTTATGATATTTATAATTTTAAATTAGAAAAATTTTGTAAAAATTGTCATTAATGTTAATTTATATTAAATATTATTCTGTCAAATGATTTGAAATTAATAAAAAAACCAATCTTCTTCCAAATTAATATTAAATGTTTTTAATTATAAACTATTTACAATTAAAGACCAATTATTCATTCATAATAAATATATTGACCCCTAATTACTAAAAAACTCTGTTGGAGCAGTTAGGGCTAAAGTGATATTTATTTACATTACTTGCGCTTTTGTTAAAACTACTTTTCTACACACATAATATTTTAATTTTGTAAGTTGGATTTAATTTTATGAATCTATGGGTATATATTTTCTTATTATTTTCACTTTAATATAGTTCTAATGGATAAATTAACTATGTTATATAACTACTTATCAATGTGAAAACTCAAAATGGTAAAAATAAGAAAACATAGAGTCAAAAAAATAACAAGGTTAAAATTAGTTTCTAATTTTGTATTTACGGTGATTCTTGACCATAATATCCCTATATTAACTTTAATTATAAATTATTGGGCCACTTTAGACATAATTTACCTCCCAATAGTAAATAATTTTGAGTATTTACAATAGTTCCACTCATCCTTAACTAAAAATTGTTTCTCACTCCCCACAATTTGTTACTCCTCTAATGAAATTTGCAAGGTCCAAACCTTACAAAAATCACTTACCAACTACCATACCCTCATCCCATAATATTTACATTGGGATTAAATATATCCTTTTAATGAATTAGTTATTGATAAATGAATTATTAATGCAAAATAAATGTAATTATAATAATATGACATAGATTATAACAATAAATTATGAGTAATATGTGGTTTGTAAATATATTACATGATCTATAATGGCCTATTAGGAGATATTACGAAATTTTCATTACCTCAGGTGAATTTTATCACTCCCAGACATTAAACATCATGTACTGTAGATTCCCTACTTATAACAAGTTAACACCATGAACCAATTCAAGGGCAGAAATGGATTCAAAAAATATTTCTGTTGACAATTAATTGTCATGTAATACATATACATTGTGTGTAAATGTCCAATAAATAGTTTTAATCTCCAAAATTATACAAAGGTTCCCAAAATACCTTCATATCCATCCAAACTCATGAAAACCCCTCGTTTGTCCAATTAACATGTTTATAGCCAAATTCAATTAATTAAAAAAAATACATTCCCAAAAATTTGGTAATTTTCCAAAAACAAATTGTGTGTCATCTAATGGGACATATCCACTAAGGTATAATGTAAAAATAAAATTTTAAAAAAAATTATATTCAATGAAAAAATAAAAGAGGGGAATACCTTAAAAAAATGTAATCTTACACAAACCTTACCTGACCAACATCGATTATTGAGGAAGACAACAAGAAGAAAAAACATTTTTCCATCAGTAAGGTTTTCAAAATAAAATGGGGTGTATTTGAAATCAAAAGAGCAATAGCATTTATCTAGCCACCTGCATGTTTGAAATAAATTTATTCCTACAAAATTGTCCTTATATTTGGCCATAACCATTATCAAATAATAAAAACAATTTATATAATATAATTCCTTTTTAACAAATCTAACCAATCACACCTTCCACAAAAATAAGAAACAAAATTCTTCATATTCATCCCTTTTAATATATAATTAAAGAATTTATAGAAATATATTTTTCCAATCATATTAAATTATTTATTTAATTCCTTAATCATATTTAATTAAAAATCATTCATAATCCATTTATCAATTTTTTCTATATGTTACCTTTCCATTTATGTTCCAAAACGTTCATTAAATGTCTAAAATTAATTAATTTTATCCCACTTCAAGCATTATTGTACTTATTTTCAATTGTATTTTATCCATATAGAATCCACCAACACATTCCCACAAAACACTATTATCCATTCAATGATATCCATTATTTACACAAAAATAAAAAATTTATATATACCAATTTCATAGCCATCACCCCATCAATTCCCTGGTAAGAAATTCTAAGTATAATAATGTCTCAAAACCAATAGAAATATACCACCACCAAAATCCAACAGAAAAACCATCAATAAATCATTTGGCATATTTCATTTAATGAAATTTTTTTGTTTCCATTATGAACAAAATTAACCATTTCATGAGTTTTAAAACATCCATTTTATCTAAAATATTATATAAAATCTTTTTATGAGAGTTGATACCATCAACATAATCACAATAACATGTTCACAACTCATTGTTAAAAGTTTACAAATCACAACCATAATAAAATAGACATGAGAATCATTAGCTTCCATAATTTACATGAAATAACACTAAAATATATAAAACATACGTGATGATGTTCCCTTTATTTTCTTATATCTAGTAATTATATTTCTTATTATTATTCTCAATGTTCACCATGATAAAGATAGTAGCATGCAAATTAAATCATTTATAGAAAATACATTTCAAGGTATTTCTAAATCCTTTTCCTCGATGTGAAGATTAAATGATTGATATTATAGGGAATAGAAAGGTGTTAAATGTTTATAAAATAAAATAACATAGAGGTAAAGTCATTTAGAGGAATACATGGATGCGTCTTTGGTAATCCAATATTCAAAATAGTAAGGAAGATAAGAAAGAGGGGTGGAAATCTTGTATTCTCAAAATATAGATATTTGAATCAAATGGCGATTATCCCAAATTTATCCTAATTTAAATCCTACTCAACTATATAAATATTATATTCAAATAGGTCATGGTAATTAATGTTACATTCCTTAAATTTCACCTCTATGCCTTTTTTTTTCTGATATAATATATGGAAAATAATTTTTTAACATTTAAAAAATAAATTATTTTTAAATGTTTTACCATTGAAAATGGGATTTTCAAACATAAAATATAATTCAAGATGAAACAATTTCAAATAGGAATTTTTTTCTAAAATCATAACTCTTATAAATCCCAAAGGGACACTTATCAAATAGTCAAGACTCTTGTGAAAATATTAAATCACCCCTATGATTTGAAAATCTAAAATTTTAAAGAATCATATGATATAAAGAGTAAATATTATGAAATTTTATTTTACTCTTATAAAATCACATGAATCTTACAAATAATACTTTAATATAAATACAAATACATTTATTAAAATTCTAATACACATTAAAACTCCATTAAGACATTAATTGTCTCTTTTAGTGACCCTTAATTTTTAAAAACAAATAAATTAAATGACTCGTATACATTATTTTATTACTCATATGAAATAGAAAGTTAAAACATGAAAAAATAAAATTACCTTTAAAGATTGTAAAAATGATCTTATAGAATATAACAACTCTTATGGTTAGAAATTTGGAAGAACTAATCAATATCAGGATAATTACCATGCATATCCAACAATATAAATGTTTAAAAAATATAGAATTACTTTAAAAAATAGAGATTTAAATCAAAATTTATAGAACCAATTTCTAAACCATATAATTGTTTTCAAAATCAATTTTAAAATAAAACAATATTTTCCCAATCTGTAAAATTTCCACAAAATGTCAGGTGACTCCCTCGAAAAACAATAGTTTAAAAATAAAGGGTTCAGGTAAATTTAAACTCGTACACCAGATACCACCAAAAGGATTCTCATAATAATGGAACAAACCACCCCAAAACGAAAAATCATGAATACCAAACACTCCATAAGGATACATTCTCAAATAGAGACAACAACCTAACTATATCTCAATACAGTATAATGATTTCACAGTTTCAATTGAGGAATTCATAAAGAATAACCTCATTCAATATCATTTTATCAACATTATCACTAATTTAATCATGTTTAAATTTACAAATATATTTTAGGAGAAATAGATTTAATTGATGAATGGGAAAATATATGAAACAAAATGCTCAAATATTATTTAAGATAATATTTTAATTATGAAAAGAATAATATCAATGATTAGACCATACTAACTCTTAGCCTCTCAATCCAAATTAGGTTCATAATAATTGACCATGTACATAAATATTACCATCCAACCAAACAACCCAACCATGTTATGTAAACCTAGAAACACCATGAATTATAGAGAAGTAAAACTATCGGTGCATTGACACATGATAATAAAAAAGGTTTTCATAACAGAGACATGCTTTTTATAGGGATATATACCTATGGCTCAATGATTGTCCAAGAACTCTAGACATCGCCTCACATTCTTCCTCTACTTACAATAATAACCACTTCTTGATGTACCCTCTTCATCCTTCCCAATAGTCTTTTATAGTCTTCTCCTAGACACCTAATCATGATCCTTCACTTGCAATAAATACATCATCTATGAACTTGCAACCCACCATAAAATATTCATCCATATAGTAGAATCATAATATTATTACTTCATGTATTTATTGGATATGATGTCAATAAATTGGGAAACTAATATAAAAATGTGAATTTTGATATAAAAAACATTTTAATCCCCTTTATTAATATTTATAATCTCCTCTCTATACTAATTCATCCAGAGAATGAACCTCTTAACAAAGTCAAAGATTCTCCAAATGAACTCTATTGAAGTCAACCTCGATTAATATTCAACAATACTCAAAATAAACCTAAAAGAGAACCTGTTATTAAGAAATCTATGAATTTATTTAGAACCCTTATAATTTTAAAGGAAACATAAACTTATTCTGAACACTTTATGGCCCTATAACTCCCATACGACCACCAATACAAGCATAAAACAACAAAATTGTCATTACTTTTCCATTTCAATTTAATATATCACAGAACAAGAACAATGAATATAATTTAAAAAATACCTCAATTAGTCCCTTAAGTGAAACAATATTTTACCATCAAAAAATTTAATCGTAAATGGAATGCGTGAAATATTCTAAAAAATTTCAATGAATTCATGAAAACCATTCCTTGATACCCAAAAATTCTAATCCATTCAAATTAAGAGAAACATGTAAAAATATGGAAATCAATCTAAAAAATAATTCATATATTTTTTAAAAAAATTCTCCAATAAAATACTTTTATTATAATACAGTCGACAAATATAGAAAGTCCACTGTTAAAAATTGATTATATTTTTTTCAAAAAAAGAATCACATATTTAAGAAAAAATATTTTTAACAAGAATACTATAATTCAAAAATTTTAAGAAAATAACAAAGAGAATCATTACACAAACAACTACACAATGTGGAATAAATTATTTATTTCTACGTGATCAAATTTAAAATGATTTTTATAGAAACATGTTATGACGAATTTCAAGAAGATCAATAACCCAATAATCATAATAATTCAATTTATCAACTATAATATGTTATTAATAGTATATTAATTACTGTATTAAAACATTAACATAGTTTATGTTATGAAAATAGAAAACCCAAGGAAACTTAAGGTATCCTAAATATGATGATTGATATAATATATTAAAAATTATTTTTTTAATTTCTCACATGTCTAGAGTTTGAATGTATTACATGGATAGATCACCTATTTTTCGTCAAATAATACTTTCTTTTCTTGATATTTTTAAATTCAATATGAACGTGCATAATATAAAAAATAGGAAATATAGGTTAATAGATAGGGTGATTTATAAAGCATGGGGTTTAAACAACTCATTTATTCTGATTTAGATGTCCTTTAAATTAAATAAAATATTGAGAATTACCATGGATACACAAGTTAAACACTATAAAAAATTAGAATGTTTTATTTAAGATTGTCAATATATATATTAAATATTATCATTTGGATAAATTCATTTCTTCTTACATTCATGATTCATAACATAATTTATACTGACATAAATAATAAAAGAATTAAAAATCATAGATATTTTGGTGGAAACTAAACCACCATATCAACACTAATGTAATTTTTTATTCTCACACACATTTAAGGGGAATGTGAGAACCTTCCTAGCTTACCATTTTCAACACCAAATGAAACTACATATTTTTTAATGAACAAAATGGGTTGATTGGAACCAATATCCCTATACAATGTACAAGGAATGAAATTTACGTGAGTGTCTGGGTGGTCCTTGAGGATGTATTCATATCGATTCTCCATGATTCCCTTTGATTGCATGTATTAATCCCTAATAAACTTCCCATTGTTGAATCCTCTAAGAAGAATATGGTATTTATTATCAATCCACTCTCGTGTCTCCTTTGTAATGATCACTCAAATTAATTTTACTAGCTTATTTGAGGCCTTAATATCTATATCTTCCTCTATTATTTCTTCATCTGAGTGAATAATGAGATCCATGTGTTCTAGGACCAAGGTTATCTTTTACTGATAGTATTCCATGGAGTTTGACTCACGCTACTTCCTAGGGTCCCTTATCTTATTATACATAGGGAATATAGGCTCGCAACCTGAAAACACCAGGTCATTGGAGGTTCTAGCCTCTTTACGCTTTCCGAAACCATTACACCTGCTCCTGGGGTTATACCTACACTAGTAGGACCCTTTGGGGGAATCTTACCATTGATTACAAATCTACTAATATGATGACTTTGAATTATGGTGTAATCCTTTATATGTCGAGCCCTCCATGTTTTCATAATGAAGTCGTTAGATTCAATAAAAAGGTTCGTTCCCTTCACAGAGGTAATCTTTAATAGTCCTCAGCAATGGAAGAGAACATATATTTACAAGTCACATCCCTAAATATCGATCCCAAATAATCTACCATTATATCTTCAAAACATGAACATTGGTGACTAGTGTGAAATAGATCCATAATATTTTTAGCATGGAATTAATTAAGGTTCATTTTATTATGATGGTTTTAAATATTTTCTATTAAATTACAAAAATAAAAAACATTTTAAAGAAATTATGATTCATGTAACTTTCCTTAGTTTCTACCATACTATCAATAATATCTTTCATCACGTGTTAATTAATATTAAGATCCTTTTATTAGATAAAATGGATCTCAAATTTCTTGTTTCATAGTTGTTGTCCCTCAATACACCATAGACTAAGTCAGATAAATGTCATTTATATCCAAAAATCATGATTTTATAACTAATTTATAACTCAAAACACCATCTTTATTCTCCGCAAAAGCTTTAATAACACTATTTTATGTCCCACTAAAAATGGGAACCCCTTATAATCCTACAATGAAGGTGATAGTGACCATAAAATTCTTTATCCAGTAGTCCATTAGTTAGAATATAGAACATAGAGAATAAACCACAAAATGGGATTCATTTCCCTCATGAATACAAAAAATAAAACATGGAAACCACTAATAAAAATCATAATTCAAATTAATAAAAAATATTCCAAAATTAATGGTAAATTTTATATAAATTAAAATCTCCAAGATAAAAAAACACCAACAGAGAACTCTTATAGCAGAAACTATAATTAAAAAACATTATATCAATACTGTTATTATCCATATCAATAAAAAATTCCATCCTAAAAAACAATGTTGAATTTATATATATATATATATAGGGATGAAAATACATGTTTACATAGTAGGATTCTCTATAAGGACTCTCAGGAAAACTCAAAAGATGCCTAATAATTTTTCAAATAATAAATATAAGAACCAACTAACATCTATACCTAGTCAATAATTATAGACCTCATTATGGCATGATCACATAAAAACACTTCCATGTACAATAAGATAATAATGAAATAATATAGTAATAGGATTCCACAAAAAAATTGGCCCTAATTTTTTACTCTTTCACCCCAATAAAATAAATCTTATGCATTTATCCCTTGTATAACTACACAACCAATTTCCATCTACATAATATATTTCCCATCACACCCATTGTGGGATGGACTAAATACCAACCTTTACCAACCTCGTAGGGTCGAACATTATCATTCACACTAGTCTATAATATCCACACCCACTATATCATCACACTCCTTCATAGTATATTGTAATTTACATGAGAAACATAAACCTCATTCCATCATCCTAACCTACACTCCCCCACCATGAAACATTAACACCTCTTCATAACCAATATAGTTGGTATATAACATAGTATCATTAAGCACTCACAATTCATATTATTATACCTAATTTTATTCATCCCAATATATTGTATACCTAAATGAGGATTCATAAATAGGGCTAAGTTTTTCTTCCCTTCCCCCACCCACATGAATATTTAGAGAAAACATATAAAACCCAAAACATTTGTGTGTTAGAAAGGTTATTTTACATGGATTGGGTGCATTTGGAGTCACAATAAAAATAAATCATAAGTAGCCTCACATGAAACTGGACCTATGGTAGTATTATAAAATTATCCTTATAATATCCCATATACATAGTTTCATCATCACTATTGTTTATAAAATCTTCATCCATTTGTACCATTCTAGCCTTACCCACTTTCCTCAAAAAGTAATTAAATCCTTGTTTAATACCTTTTTATTAAAAAATCATTCAAACAATTATAGAATTGTCTTTTAAATGTCATATTAAATTCATTATAGCATTAAATAATTATATTTAATGAAAACCCATTCGTATTCCACCAACAATAATCTGTCTTATTTATATCCTTCCATTTATGATTGTAGTAGTTCATTATTATTTTTTACTTATTAAATTCCTACCTACATTCTATCTCTATACTTTTTTATTACCAATTATATTCAATATCACATGTATTATAAAAAAACTCAATACCTCACTCATATCGATTGAAATAATCTCCATGATAAACACATGCTAAAAGCCACCATAATTTCCAAAAAAAACCCACCAATCCCACATAATAGATCAACTATTTTCACCAAATCAATTCCTAACCTAGACCTCCCACTTTTAGAAAAAAAAATGAATCACAAAAAAATAACCACAAAAAAACTATTAGCACAAACATATAAAACTAATATTTTATTAATATTTATAAACATAATATTATTTGTCAATAAAAATAGAATCACAGTTTTATATAATTTCTAAAAATATATTTTATTATTGTTATAATATAATAATTAATTTATGGGAGGTGGTCCCATTAACATAATCATAGTAAAATTTTCACAAATCACATTGATATGTTTAAGACATATAAATAAAACACATAGTGGAATCATTAGTGGAAGTCATTTATATAATATAACACTGAAATATATTAAAAACAAGTGATGATCTTCCATTTGTTTTAATATGAAAATTTATCATATTTATTAGTATTATTATAACTTTTATCTCATTAGAAATAATATCATGGTAATTTTAATATTTAATCAAAATAAGGAAAACAGAGGTATTGAATACCATACCTCATACTGAATCATTGATGACTCAGTTCACTGAGGTTGGAAGGACGATGAATGGTCACAATTGTAGAGACCCAATGCATGAAACAATCCATAAAAAATCCATAAAACATTTCTTTATTTCTTGGGGAAAATAAAACATAAAAAGGGTGAGCTCAAATTCTCAGTAAGGGAAAACATGGAGAACATAAACAATCCATAAACATTTGAAAGCATAAACATGAACATGAAATTTAAACATAAAAATATTGAGCAAAGACATAAATGGTGGAAGTACGTAAGGAATATATCATAATGGAACATCAACCATGGTAAAATATAATGGGAATAAATCATATAATTTTTGCAAAAATTCAGCACATGTTATGATTTCCATAGTAGCCAAGGCATTGCTGCCAAGATCATCTTAGTGGACAAAGTTCCTTTCTGAATCGAGTTCACTCCACGTTTCAGTCCTCTAACACTGAACCGAATTAACTTAACATTCTATCCATGACTATCTCATGAGATATAAATCATTACCCAATGAATTAGAGGGAGATATAGGTCCCACCCATCTCATAGTGAAATCATTCTTTCTTGTGCCACAAAATAAACATAAAACATTAATCATAAACCAATGAATAAAATGGGTTTCCTAAACATTATCCCATCATCACATAATCCATATAAAAAAATGGATATTTCATCATAAGAAAAGTGAAACCATGTAAATCATAGAGACATTATACATGAAACATACACATATGAAGTAATTTCATCTTAGATGGAAGATGGTTTTGATAAAACACTTGAAATGAATTCTTGAAGAAAATATACTTTATTCTTCAAAATAATTTTCGTTTCACAAAATTCCATGCAATTTTAAATGAAAAGTATTTTGTTGAAAATTTTCAGGAAATCTTTTGGAGGAAGCTTCATGAAAATAAGTCTTTTTTAAACCGTAAAAATCCGTTTGGTCCGTATAAGTTAAAAAAACATTCTTGTCGTACTTTTATAGGAAAAGTCAAAAAGTACCTCGTATGGTAAACAAAAATAAGATTCCTTACATACCATGTAGTAAAAGTCAAAAATGGCTAAAAAGGACATTAAACATATATGAAACCGTTTTTATAAAACATGGACATGGATGACAACAATAACCCCAGTAAATACATACGTATAAGCAATCTTGGATAGAAAACAATTGAGATTTCAACATTATCCCTTAACTTATATCCTATATGCTTTGTATATATCCAAACCTCCTGTATAATGATTTAAATAATGTTATTGAATTATTAAATAATCATATTCATTGTTATGATATCATATATGTTTCACTTATGACTTCATATTACCCGTTCTTTTGTAAATTCCATGTTAAAGCAGTGTTTTGGGTAAAATCATTTCATTTATCGTATGTGTTTCGAGTTGTCGTTCTTTATATTATTACTTATATACTGACTTAACTAATTCCAGAATGTAAAAAATGACTTATATATCATATATATTCAGTATATATATATTATAGATAGATAAATGAAATGAAACACACCGTTCATGGAGACGGTAGGACGTACGTACGCAGGAACGTTGTTTTCGTTTCCTTATTGAATTAAATGGAACTAAGTATATGACATACATATATATATATATATACATTAATCCAGTATCATTATTATTTCATATATTTCATGATTAATTATTATATATACTTTATAATCATTCTTGAATTGTTAACATGGAAAATGAATATCATCGCGTCGTGGAGACGGTAATCTGTACGTACGCCCGAGTGAGGATATTGTTCCCATATTTATTGAATTGAATTGGAGTGAATGATCTAATATCTTAGAATTAGTATGATGTTTTAATAATTATATGTATTTATTCATTACACCATTATACCCATCCAAGTAAGGTGGTGGTGGAAAAACAGATTACACAACGGCATGGAGACAGTATTCCGTACGTACGCACGCGCGGTGATTTTGTTTTCTGTAGGATGGATAGAAGATGAATTATGGTTGTTTCATATTTATAATAACAAATCCGTATATGAGAGATAATGATGTTATTATTTCATAATGAAACAACTAATGAAGAGGGAGTAGAAGAAGAATGGAAGTTGAAGAAAACGGTAGAAGGTATTACCTCTTTCTCGAAGTGCCTCCTTTAAACATTCTCTTAGGGCACTAGTGTTGGTCTTTTGAGAAGACCAGTACCTCTAGTTGGTTTTTAAGGAAGTGGGGAAGTGAAATGGTCAAGATTTTTCTGAGCTTGAAGGATCAAATTAGTGTGAGTAGGAGAGGGAGGAGGTGCCCTTTTATAAGGGAGGAAAGGGGCACCTTTGGAAATATAAGAAATATTTGTTTATATTAAATCCCAACCCACTTAAAAACATCAAAAAGTACTCATATTCTAAGATTAGATGAGTTAGGATTGTAATCCCATCAAAAAATAAAATTTATACATGTTAGGAATTTATTTTAAACATTATCAACTTGATTTATCCGTATTTATCGATTTAATTTTATTTGTTGTAATAATATTCGAAATTTTAAATTATTATAAATAATTAAATATATGTTGTGAATTATCCATAATTTGAAACTTTATGACATTTTAGACAATTTAAATTTTAATTTATAATTTTTAAATGTTTTTGTGATTATTAAACAATTTTATAATATGTTATTTTTATAAAATATCAATAGTGTCAATTTTGACACTATTCATTTATTTGAATTTAAATAAAATATATACAGAAGATATGTTAGAAATAAAAGATTTAATGGATTAATAAACTGTCATATTTATCTTGAAAATTAGTGGAGAACATTAAATAGTTCATATAATATTTATTTTAATATTTTTAATATTATTTATTTGTTATTTCAATCAATTAAATAATTTCAACATCACTACTGTGTCATAATTAATGATAATTATATAACCCCTAAAAATTATAAATAAATTAATATGATGTAGATAATTGTATTAGATTTCTGGATACTCTTCATGTTCAATTTTTCATTAAGTTTATCACTAATGTAAAATTAGTATACATATTAGATTTAAGAAAGTGACTTGTTGTCACTTTCTTCGGTTTTAATAATAATTAAATTATTTTCATGAAGTCAAAGTCCATTAAATGAATCTAATCTGAACCTTAGGTGATATGGGTCTACTTTTAGTCATCCCATAGGATTTTGGTAGGTGTTAGGGTAATTTTATAATATTATATTTACCCTTAATTACCCAATTTACCTTTAACTATGGTAAATAAAATTTACCGTTGTTGCTATTCATAATGCCAAAAAATAAAAAGTCTCCTATTAACATAATTTGGACCCACTGATTCCAAATATGGAATCCATTTTTCAATATTCAAAACACATAAGTTGAAGTAATTAATTTAAAATTATTACCATTGTTAAGAAAGAGGGTTTTAGAAGTTAAAACATTGCCAAATATTGAAATGTTGTTAGCTATGAATTCAATGTGAAATTAATGCTAATGACATACATTATATTAAATTTTAAAAATATATTCTACTTATAGTTTAAAACCTTTTAATATTATAATTTAACCATATTAATTATCTCAATGAAAAAAGTTGTTTTTAATTAAATATTAGCATATTTTTACTATTCATCAAAATATGAAAGTTATCAGAAAAATATCAAAAATTTATCCAAAGTAAATTTTTATATCCTGATTCAGAAGAAGAATTTTATTTTATCAAAAAAAACTTATAAACATGTCAAAAACTATATTTAACGTGGGTGCACCATCAAAAGGCGGCAAAACAGCATTTTTTTGAAAAATACTTATTTTACCCGAAAAATTTATTTTGTTCTCTTACCATGTTCTAGAAAATGTGTAGGATGAATAATAATTTTATAAAATTAAAAATTTAGTTAATACTAATCATAACGGCTAGTCCATAATAATATATCGTTGTTTAGTGAAACCCGGTATTGCGTACTAGACACGCTTTCGAGGAAGGTCACGATTGCGTGTAATGAATGTCATGTCAGGGTTTCATGTTGTGAAAGAATCCTTTGTTGTTTTTTTATAACAAAATACAACTATTTTTCATTTATACATTGAATATATATATATACACTCAATGTTTCATATAATTACTATTATCAAACGAACTTGAAATTGTGTGTAACACAATCTAAGAATAGTGTTTCATATACTGCAATCTAATACAGTGTTTCATATAGCACATGATAATATTTTTGTACCATAAATCACATGACATAAAATAAATTAAAAAGAATACTTATTATAAAATATAGGGTTGTTACATTCTACCCCCCTTAAAATGAATTTCGCCCTCGAAATTCTTCAGGGTTACACATTATTTTCTACATGAAAGTTTCTTTAATTGAAATCCACATCGTAAAATGAAATACGAAAACTTAACTTTAAAAACTATAGTTTGAAACGTAACATTTACCCAAATTAACTAATCACTGGGTTTCCACATAGAAGAACATAGGTGAAAATATGGATATGGAAGAGAAATCTGACCATCATGTTATGATGGAGAGTGGTAGAGAACATGGCTATGAAAAAGCCAACAATCACAAAGCCATAGATTTGTTATGATCTAAGGTACCATCTGATTCATCAGATATAAGGGATATAGGACAACATTGTTGGTTTTCAAGATCATTTCCCTAAATTTGATGAATTAAAAGAAATACATACAGGATTTTGGTACAATCTCACTGTTGTTCGTGAATTGAAAAATTTCCACTTCATCTCTTATAGAAATGAAGTTGAATTTTTTATTCGTGAATTGTTAGCAAATCATGTGATAGAATGATGGGTCATTCCATATGTTCCGAAAAAAATATTTCTCAAAATTTATAAGTCCATCTTATGGTGAGATAAATCGTATATGTTTCCAAAAATGGACTTATAATTTATTTATCATACTGATTAATAAAATAAAACTAGTTTCCACTAACCAGGGACTTCCTGCAGGCCAGTGGTAGGCGATAAAGTCCTGTCACACTTTAGTTATGTGTTCGATTCCCATAGCCTTGTCCGACTCAATGGGTTGTCTCCCGTCATGAAGGTTTTCCTTTTTCTAAAACTACACTATTATAACATTCTAGAAATAATATCAAAAAAATTTCAAGCCATAAAAAATACTAACTTATGTCCAACATACTTCATTCCAACCATTAGGCTTATCTAAAATACTTCTGTCCAAGATCATATTAAAAAAAAACAATTACTAGAAAATTCATCTGTCGAGCATGTGAATACCATCATTTATCCACCATATATCATACGATATATCTTGTTGGTCAAATTACAAACATGTTAATAACTTAATCATTTATTATCTTGAAAAATGAATACCCATTGAACCTTAGTGAAAACATGAGTGCTGTCAAAAGTTAACTCTTTCCACATACCAAAACCCCAAAATTCTATACTCAATCCATGATATAACTATTTCCATATATCAGTCATGAGCTCATGAATACTATCAAACATTTCATTTTCTCTTTATCTGTTCATTATGCGCATATCATCTTCTTTCCGAAAATATCTCAATCACTTTCCATGGTTAACGGTACCATAAAATTATTGAAAACCTTAATAGACCAATACATAAATATTCCATTATTCCACGATACTATATACAACATTATTTTGGAATCCCATTACATAAACACTAAATCATTCCACCACATCGTTGTCATATTCAACATCACCAGTAGTGATCGCATATGAAATCCCTTTGTCCATTTCCTTAAGTGGTTGCTAATGTCGATCAACATTAACCCTTGGATTAGGGCATTGATTAGCATAATGCCCCATTTCATTACACTTGAATCATTAAATTGTTGGTGGTCCATTATCTGTAGTATTTTCTTTATCATTAGTAACCCTTTTTCATTACTTCGACACTCATCTGCTCGATGACCTTCTTTTCCACACTTAAAACAATTTCTAGTACCTTTAAGACAATCTCCACCATGCTTCTTTCCACAGTTTGAGCATAAGGAAACATTCATATTCTTTTCACCATTATTCTTAGATTTCTCCTTGAACTCCATCTTTCGTTTCTTGTCAAAACCATGAGATGGAAATATAACACAAACTTCCATTTCAACCTTGATATCATAAGGCACAATTTCTTCATAGCTGCTGAAGTCTCTTATAGATAATTCCCTTCGAAGACTTGGTTTTAAGCCACTGAAGAATCAGTCAACTTTACTTTCAGGTTGGGTTATAAAGCCTGATACATACCTTGAAAGCCTTGTGAAATTTTCTTCGTATATACCAATATATTCATCATCCTTTTTCTTTAGTTCAAGAAACTCCTTCTACATCTTTGTTCGAAGAATATGAGAGAAGTACTTATTGAAAAATATGTTCTTGAACTCGTCCCATTCCATGGACTCAATTTAATCTCTTAGCCTCGTATTCTTGAAAAGATACCACCATTGATCAGCTTCACCTTCCAAATGATATACTGCTAAGATATCTTTATCATGTTTAGAACATTGAAGAACTGAAAATATCTTTTCAGTGGTACTAATCAATTGTTCAGCAACAAGTGGATCGGAAGACCCACTGAAAGAAGGTTGGCGTTGCCTCATGAAGGACTCAATAGAATATTGTTCCCTTATCCGCTCATTTGGAAGTCCAGAATGATTCATAGCTTGTGTAAGTATAACAATAAGATTTTGAACTCCATCTCCCATAACATTGGTTTGTTCAGGAGTACAATCATTGCATTGTCCATTACATAGATCAACACGGTTCCTTCGGGTTCTAGCCATCGTTTAAAACCCAAAAAGAATAGTGTGAGAGGAAAAAATCATGCTAGGGAAAACAACATAATAAAGGGGGATTAACTTCAATATATAATATCTTAGGTTTAATTCAAAGATCGTTACCATAATTATTGGATTATAACCTATACTTATACTTAACCTTAGGGACATCCTTAGACATACCTTAGAATTATCTCTAGGGATCTCACTAAAGTTCTCGCATCCTAGTTTCCAAATGATGACTAAAACATTCCTCTGATACCAACTATAGGGACCCGGAGCTTGATGTACATGGACATTACATTGGTTTTGCGGAATACTTAATACATAATAAGAACCAACACTCAAGGAACGTAATAGTTTAGTGTCTTTGGCAACATGGAAAATAAACTTCTAATCATGTTGAAAGATCTTCAAAAACTCCCATAACGATCTTCCCCTTTTTGTTTCCTTACCTAAAACCCTTCTTTATTTCCTGGGGAAAATAAAACATAAAAACGGTGAGCTCAAATTCTCAGTAAGGGCAAACATAGAGAAAATAAAACAATCCATAAACATTTGAAAGAAAAAACTTGAACATGAAATTTAAACATAAAAATCATGAGCAAAGACATAAATTGTGGAAGTACGTAAGGCATATATCATAATGGAACATCAACCATGATAAAATATAATGGGAATAAAACATGTAATTATGGAAACCATTCACCACATGTTATGATTTATATAGTTGCCATGACATTGCTGCCAAGACCATCTTAGTGGACAAATTCCCTTTCTGAATCGAGTTCACTCCTCGTTTCAGTCCTGTAACACTGAACCATATTAACTTACCATTCCAGCCATGTCTATATCATGAGATATAAATCTTTAACTAATGAATTGGAGGGAGATATAGGTCCCACCCATCTTATAATTAAATAATTCTTACTTGTTCCACAAAATAAACATAAAACATTCATCATAACCCAAAGAATAAAATGGGTTCATAAACATTATCCAATCATCACATAATCCATAAAAAACAAATGGATATTTCATCATAAGAAAAGTTAATCCATGTAAATCATAGATACATTACACATGAAAAATAAACATATGAATTTATTTCATCTTAGATGTAAAGTGGTTTTGATAAAACACTTGAAACGAATTCTTGAGGAAAATATACTTTATTCTTCAAAATCATTTTCGTTTCACAAAATTACATGCAATTTTAAATGAAAATTATTTTTTTGAAAATAGTCATGAAATATTTTGGAGGAAGCTTAATGAAAATAACGCTTTATAAAATCGTAAAAATCCGTTCGTTTCGTATAAGTTTAAAAAACATTGTTCTCGTAATTTTGCCGGAAAAGTCAAAAAGTATCTCGTATGGTTAAAAAACTATTCCTTACATACCATGTAGTAATAGTAAAAAATGGGTAAAAATGACATTAAGAATATATGAAAACTTATTTAGAAAACATGGACATGGATAATAACCATAACCCCAATTAATACTTATGTATAAGCAATCTCGGATAGAAAACAATTGAGATTGCAACATTATCCTTTACATTATGTCCGATATGATTCTTATGTATTCAAACCTCCTATATAATGATTTAAATAATGTTATTGACTTATTACATAATAATATTCATTGTTATTATATCATATATGTTTCACTTGTGACTTTATATTACCCGTTCATTTGAAAATTTAATGTTAAAGGATCGTTTTGGGTAAAATCATTTCATTTATCGTATGTGTTTCGACTTGTCATTCTTGATATTATTACTTATACTAAGATTTACATAATTCCAAAATGTAAAACATGATTTATATATCATATATATTCAGTATATATATATATATAATAGATAGATAAATGAAATGAAACACACCGTTCATAGAGACGGTAGGCCGTACATAGGCATGAACACTGTTTTTGTTTCATTATTGAATTGAATGGAATTAAGTATATGAAATATATATATATATATAAATAAATCCAGTAGCATTATTATATCATATAGTTCAAGACTAGTTTTTATATATACTTTATAATAATTCTTGAATTGTTGACATGAAAAATGAATCTCATCGCGTCGTGGAGATGGTAATCCGTACGTACGCACGAGCGATGACATCATTCCCATATTTATTTAATCAAATTGGAGTGAATGATCTAACATCATAGAATAATTATGATTTTATAATAATCATATGTATTTATTCTTTACACCATTATACCCATCCAAGTAAAGAGGTTGTGGAAAAACAGATTACACCACGACGTGGAGACGGTATTTCGTACGTACGCACGCGCGGTGATTTTGTTTTCCATAGGATGGATAGAAGGTGAAATATAGTTGTTTCATATTTATAATAACATATCAGTATTTTATGGACACTTATTTTATTACTTAATAACGAATCAACTAAAGAAGAGGGAGTATAAGAAGAATGGAACTTGAAGAAAACGGTAGAAGGTATTACCTCTTTCTCGAAGTGCCTCATTTAAACTACCCCTTAGGGAACTAGAGTTGGTCTTTTGAGAAGACCAATACCTCTAGTAGGTTTCTAAGGAAGTGGGGAAGTAAAATGATCAGGGGTTGGCCGATCTTGAAGGCTCAAATTTGTGTGAGGTGGAGAGGGAGGAGGTGCCCTTTTATAAGAGAGGAAAGGGGAACCTTTGGAAATATAAGATATATTAGTTTATATTAAATCCCAACCCCACATATAAACTACCAAAATGACTCATATTCTAATATTAGATGAGATAGGGTTGTAATATCATCAACCAATAAAATTTAGACATGTTAGGAATTTAATTTAAACATTATCAACTTGATTATCCTTATTTATCGATTTAATTTTATTTGTGGAAATAAAATTCTAAATTTTAAATTATTATAAATAATTAAATATGTGTTGTAAATTTTACATAATTTGACAATTTATTACATTATAGACCATATAAATTTTAATTTATAATTTTTATATATTTTTTTGATTTTTAAACAATTTTATAATATTTTATTTTTATAAAATATCAATAGTGTCAATTTTGAATCAATTCATTTATTTGAATTTAAATGAAATATATACAGAAGATATGTTCGAACTAAAATCTTAAATAGATTCATAAAATGCCATATGTATCTGGAGAATTAGTGGAGTACATTAAATAGTTCATATAATATTTATTGTAATATTTTTAAGATCATTTATTTGATATTTCAATCAATAAAATAATTTCAACATCACTATTGTGTCATAAATAATGTTAATTATATAACCCCTAAAAATTATAACTAAATTCACATGATGTAGATATTTTTATTATATTTCTGGAGACTATTCATGTTCGAAGTTTCATTATGTTTATCACTAGAGTAAAATTATTATACTTATAAGATTTAAGAAAGCGACATGTTGTCACTTTCTTTGGTTTTAATAATAATTAAAATATTTTCATTGACAAAAGTCCATTAAATGAATCTAATCAGAAATTTAGGTGATACGGGACTAATTTTAGTCATACCATAGGATTTTTCCAGGTGTTAGGGTAATTTTATAATCCTATATTTACCCTTAAATACCAGATTTACCATTAACTATGGTAAATAAAATTTACCGTAGTTAGTATTCATAATGCCCAAAAATAAAAAGTAGCCTATTTACATGATTTGGACCCACTGATTCCAAATATGGAATCCAATTTTCAATATTAAAAACCCATAATTTGTAGTAATTAATTTAAAATTAATCCCATAGTTAAGAAAGTGGGTATTAGAAGTTAAAACATTGCCAATGATTGAAATGTTTTTAGCTATGAATTAAATGTGAATTAATGATAATGACATAAAATTATATTTAATGGTTAAAATATATTCTATTTATACTTTAAAACCATTCAATATTATAATTTAACCATATTATTATGTCAATGAAAACAGTTGTTTTTAATTTAAAATTAGCGTATTTTTACTATTCATCAAAATAAGAATGTTATCAGAAAAATATCAAAAATTGATCCAAAGTAAATTTTTATATCCTGATTAAAAAAAAGAATTTTATTTTTTCAAAGTAAACTTATAAAAATTCCAAAAACTAGATTTTACATGGGTGCACCATCAAAAGGCGGCAAAACTGCATTTTTTTTTTTGAAAAATACTTATTTTAACCGAAATTAATTTTTTTTTCTTACCATGTTCTAGAAAATTTTTAAGACGAATAATAATGTTATAAAATCCAAATTTTAGTTAATGATATTCATAATGGATAATCCATAATAATATATTTTTGTTTAGTGAAGCCCGGTATTGCGTACTACACACGCTATCGAGGAAGGTCGCGATTGCGTGTAATGCAAGCCAAGTCAGGGTTGCGTGTTATGAAAGACTCCTTTTTTGTTTTGTTATAAAATAATACAACCATTTTTAATTTATAAATTGAATATATATATATATATATAACCAATGTTGCGTAGAATGACTATTATCAAACGAACTTGAAATTGTGTGTAACACAATCTATGAATAGCATTGCATATACTTTAAGCTAATACAGTGTTGTGTATAGCACAAGATAATCTTATTGTTGCATAAAACACATGACATCAAATAAATTAAAAAGAAAACATATCATAAAATGTCGGGTTGTTACAACAGTAGATAATGAATTATTAGGAATGAAAATCACGGTCTTACAGGGATGTGTGTTTATCCATATGAGGTTTTAAAGAAATAATATGATCTAAAAATCGGGGTAAAAATATCGTATTTAAAAAATAGAGATGCATGAATCATGTGGTGATTTTCATGGGTGTTTGCTTTTTTTAAATCGTAGCTGACCCTCTAAATATTCGGATACAATTTGGAATATTAATTATCATTATATTGTTAAAATTTAAACTGGGATAAATAAGACCACAAATATTCTAGGGTTGGGGAATTTAATAACTATTCATAATTGTGTACTTTTTAGTGTTTTATTATTCAAAACGTTATTTTTAATAATATAATATGAATCTCAAACAAATGGTGGAAAAGGAAAACATTTCTATGGGTGACTATTATGGAACCGAAATGGACCCCTATAAAATGGAATAGGCTCTTAAAAAGATTTAAAATGAACCTTATCATATAAAAATATATAAAGGGAATGACTCTTATGAAATAATAATGAATCCTTTGAGGTCATTTTTATCCTTTCAAAATCACATGACACCTATAAAAACCAAAATAAATCATACAAAAATCCAAATACATGTATCAAAATTATAATAATAATGAAATGAAATATTTACTCTTAAGCAATATAGAAAGGCTCTGATGGTATAATAAATTGAATCTTATGTTATGAAAATATAAAATGTAATGTATTCTTAGGAATTCCCATACGACCCTTTTGAAGTATAAAATAAAATCTTATGGAAAATCCATAACCATAAAAATTTCTCAAAAGTATCTCAATAAATCAAATGAATCATATGGTTTAAAAATTTAACAAACTATTAAATGTTAGTATAATTTCCAAACATAACTAAAAATCAATTAAAATAATAAATATTAATAATTACTTTAGTGATTTTATATTCAATTCGAAAATTACAAATCCACTTTTAAATAAAAAAAGTACATAAATACTCATTTTTAAAATTACATAAACGTTCCCAAACCATTGGAAATACAAAAAGAATCCGTGGACACCCTAAACACCCATGAAATGAACATAGAAGGGTTAATGTATATTTAAAACATTACAAATATTTTCTTCAATTAGATTTGTCTTGGTGACAACACCAAGGATATATTATCACATATACATATATAAGGCCTAACCTTTTTAATGAGAACCTCCACACTAAAAAACATCATTTCATAAACCAAATCATGATAAATATATAAATTATATCAATTGAATTTAATTTCATAAGAAATCAATACAAAGGATGTAAAATAAATGTACAACCCAGAAACTCATCTATACATTTAGCAACGTATAATTCCACACACATCTGCAGACAAATATCCCATATAAAGAGAAAAGGACACCCAAAACCATCACAAACTATTTTAATATAGTAATAATTATATTATATAATATAGGAATGAGTATAAAAATATATTAATTATTTTATTCTCTAGAAGTCCCATATGTCCAAGTGAATGAATCAAACAAATTCATTTGGGAATGCCGGAAATAAATTAATATAATAAAAAATCCTTAATTTATAAAGCTCAATCAAAAATGGTTTCCATAACATGCCTTATAGTCTTTACAATATCCAAATAAAAACACATCATCCATATTAAAACATATAATAACATCCACCATAGTAATATAACAAAATTATAATGTCATCCATTTCATTAAAAATTCCCTCTTAAAGGGACCCACAACTAAATATTAAGGTTTGGGATGTTTCCCACCCACAAGGACTCTCATAATTACAGTTTATCTACCTGTAGAGACATTTACCACAATAATCCCCCTACAACCACCACTGTTAAATAACAGTTTGGATGTTATCCACTCATTGGGATTCACACTATTTCCATATATCCCCCTGAAGTGAATATCTCCACCTTAACCAAAAACATAAACACTTAAAATATTATAACATTACTAAATTTAAAAAAAATCATCCATATAACTATCAATTTCAATAATATAATAATCATTATGATTAATAAATAGATTCAATTCCTTGATATTATGTAGATTACTACATCAACAACATTAACGACATCAACAAGAATTGAATTATGGATTCAGAACCCACCATCAATTTTATCTTCATCCTAAGACAACAAAACAAGAAAATTTAACAGGTAATATATTTAGTTGAATTGGATGTATAACCCTCATACCTAGGTTAACCAAAAACATGATCATAGGGATTTATTTACCACATTTTTTTATCATTAATTAGTTCATTGGCATAAAAAAATTCCAAAAAACCTTCACTAGACATTTAGAATCACGACCCCTTTACAAAATTGTTTATTAATTCAACACATCCATCAAATTAAATTACTAAACCATTATAGCTGAGAGACTCCAAAATTCATTCTTCTACATATCCCCCTTGATGATATGGATAAGACCTATGCTTATGAATTATGGACGATGTGTAAACTATGTCTCCCCTATGTGCCTCAATACCAAAATTACCTCCAAATCACAATATTCTAGGGACCTATGTGAGGACCAACCACTTAATCCTATGTTACCACCAACAATTCATTAATCAACTATTGAAAATATTAATATCCTCATGAATAATTTTCATAACTTGTGACAAGGTTTTCAAAATAACCTATATTCATATATTTATAATTTCAACCATATATCATCATTTCATACTCAATGTTTTAAATAAGACCATATCAAAAAATTCATATATATTCATAAAAACAAATTATATCCACATCCATGGGCACAAACATTCCAAAATAATAGTTTCGTTTTAATGTTTTCTTATTTAATTGTATACATGACCCTTAATTCAATGAAATCATAAAAATATTTTTTATATACTTAGAATTAATATTATATCATAGATCCCAAAAGAATATTTATTTTCAAAGAATATATTCCTTATAATATATCATAATAATTTCAAATATACATGTAAAATATTTATTTCATCATTCTCATATTAATGTTTTTTAGATTCTTTTTACCACATTAATATTTTACCCCAAAATTGATAAAAAAAATAAAACCATATTATTAAACAAGTATATTATATCGAAAGTATAGAAAACATGCCTTGAATTAGATTTAATTCTAAAAATTTCATTAAAAAACAAATAATTATCATTTCCCAATTCATTTTCAATGGTATCTAAATAACCTTATGAATTTAAAAACATCCAAAAATAAAATTTTATGTCTCTACATTACACACCATGATAAAATTTCACATCCTAGAAAATATTTAACATAAATATATATAATGAACAATAACATAATAATTCTCATCATTTATCCATAATCACGATGAACAAATTATGTATCAAAACATAATAATATCAACATAAAATAATTCATGATATTTTACCCACATTTTTTTATTCTTTTTCATAATGTATTCCCTAAACTCCACTTGGTCTATAAAGAACTCACACTAATGAAGTAAGTTATCCATAATTTTTTATCTCAATATAAGCATGAATATTTCCTATATGATTTTTAAGATTCATATATTCCTTTATATTAATATAGTTATCATTAATAATATACAATAGATCGTAATAATACATTAAAATCTAGGAAATGTGGAAAACATTACGAATCATTTCAAGCGATGATTATTGGATCAATTAATGGGCCACCTATAAAAATGTCTCTAACATCTAAAATGTATTGATAAATATTGGTAAATACTTGTTCAAAAACATTTAAACCCATAAAAAATGGAAAATTTTAAGAATACCGGATCTATAACGAGAAACTCTAACTATGCTCTCCACCCAAATGCATAAGAGTTTTGTCTACTCATAGATGTATTCATTCGATCTTCAATTGAATCCATATGCTCTATCATACGATGAATCATATCTACCCTAATTATATACAACTCTATAACATCAACCCATAATAGTATTAAATAATAAGGTCTCTGATAAAAAAAACTATTCATTTCCATATAAATGGAGGAATGGTTGTAATTGATATAATAAATTTTAATAATTGTAATTGGATTACACATAATACCAAAAAAATTAATATACATTCATATAATATATCCTCTAATTCATTATTCATTATCTTGGTATGACCACATTTTTTGAAAATAAAATATGGAGTGATAGAAAAACTGGGTACCAAGAGAATGATATAATAACCTATAGATCTGTGATGTTAATAGAGAATTGGGAACATAAATTATCAACCTTGTACTTCTAGGAATATTGACTACATCTATCACATAAAGATTTAGAATTTATCTACTAAGATTTAGTTTGTAATTTATTATATATTACAATACAAAATTAATCGATCGATGATAATAAAAATTGAATAAAAACACTAATCTCAGTGGTTAATATTATAACAAAGTCCATGGAATTGTCTAATAATTTAAAATGTGTAATATCCAAGGGATGGAATAATACAACCCAAATATTTTTATCATCTTTCACATATTTGAAGACAAGGAATTAAAAATATATAAACTATATATTTCAATACCACAGCCCACAAAAAATGATTCATTAAAGAATAATACACATTTTTAACACATGGATGTACATAAAAATATAATCTATGAAACTCATGAAATATAACATTACAAATACTCTTTCAAAAAAAAAATTCTTTTGAAAAATTCCATCATGTGAGAGAATCAAAATTAACTATCTAATATCTCTCTATATCCACCTCAGGGTCACCCAACTAAAACACCTCCACCTACTTCACTAACAATGATGTCACTTTCATATAATAAAGACTTGTTAAATAACTATTCTTCTAAAAATAATGATGAAATGATTCTTATATATATATATATTTCTTTCACACATAATTAAAATCATAATAAAAATACTTCTAACACAATGTTTCTTCTACCAGAAAATATTTTACAATGGAATATGTTATTTTGAAGTCATATTATTAAAGAAATAGTATCCATATTTTAATTAAAAAAATCAAATACCTCTAGGAATATATATATCACAAACTCTTATGATAATTATAAACTAAAAATCATTCATTTTTATAATAATTAATCTTTAACATAGGTGCATACACAAACATTAAAAGGAAAATTATTGAGAAAAATATAATATTTAATAGGGATATAATTTTCTGCACCACAAAAAAATAATTTCTCTCCCTTTCATAAACATGAATAACAAACCTTTCTATGAAAAATAAAAATATAACTCTAAAATAATTCAATGTTTAGGTAATTTTGGAATTGGTGAAGTCATCAGATTATACATTAAAATTTATAAACTAATATAATCACCCCTCCATCTTAAAAAACCATTATCATGCATTATATTAGTTGAAAATGGAGTCACAATTCATAAAAATATGAGTATGAATATCCAATAATATCTTTCTAAGACATAAGAATTATAAAAATCATAAATATTTCCTAATGGATTCATAGTAATAACTGCATTTATTTTCATTGTTCCTACTACTAAAATATGCATTAAAATGAAATGACCCAAAAAAATAATATCCATGTGTCTATAATTGACATATGGACATATAATCATAATATTGATGTCACCCGAGAAAAACTAAAACCATCATGATATTATATTCTGAATTTTCCTCTGTATTCTAATAAAAAATTATATTCAACAATTATGAGAGAAATTATATTATATAAAAACATACTATTCATAATCATAATAATCACTACGAGTGAGTTTAAAAATCCAAACAGTGTTACTAAAAAAACAAATAACATCATTGAAAAGTTATTTTAGGGACTTATTCACATTAATAACTAATCTGGCTATATCCATAACATAAATCAATATTAAGAATCTAACTCACCACTTTCATATAGTTAAACAAATCACATATCTGAGGGAGAGGATAATGAATTTTCACTATTTCTTGATTCAAAATATGACAATCTATATATATCCCAAAACTCAGATGCATGATATTTTTAACACTAGAGAAGCACATGGTTACAGAATATTCCCAATTAAAACCCTCTATAATAACTCAACAATAGAATCCACAACCACCAATGTTAAATAGTTTTTATAATATGGGATATTATAACTATAGATGAAAAAATAGTTAAATCTTTATCTCAAAATCATATTTTACCCTTTGAATTTTGCATAAATTTTACTTTATCAAAACATTGAATTTGTCACAAAAAAATCTAGAAAAATACTCACTCCAAATATAAAAAAATAATCTATTTCACCATCTAATATGTGATAATATGTTGTGAAATCCAATTATAACACGTGAAAAATTATCCTTTCCTAAGGGAAACTACAAAATCCCCTTCTGTGCTAGAGAAAACCAAACATTGTAGATAAAAATCAACATATAATCTTATAAAAACAACTTATCTATTAAATATAAAAAGTAATATGTTTTTAATTATTACATTCATAAGATCCATGAAATCTTATATTAACCCAAAACATGCACATAACACCACACCTTCAATAACCTCATTCATCCTTCCATCAGAGTAGTGAAGTCCTTGTACTTTGATGATTCTATACAAAAATTTCAAACCCATAAAATAATAAATGGTTGATAAATTAATGTAAATTATTGGGGAGAATCAATATATAATAAGGTTTTGAGTAAATTAATATCATACCTCAACCTGCCTCAGATCATTTAACCTATTTTAATTCTATATCTTAAATTCATCCCCAAAAAACTCTTCATAATCAATACTTCTTCTTGCATTTACCTCTATTTTTATTATCTAATGGCCCTGGCGACAATGAGTACCTCCATCCTTTTCTCTCCCAACATCACCCAATGTTGGTTTCCCAATAGTCATATATCCTCTATTTCTTATGAAACAACTATTGAGGGGGTTAATAAAGCTAATATGGTGGTCCATCGATAATAATCTTTTGATAAAATGTCGTCTAGACACTCTAAAAACATAGTCATATAGATTGGATATGGTCCATTATTCCATAAGGGAAATATTGAATGCATCAGTCTCTATGTGTGGTTATATATTTAAATCACTATATATAACTAATCACACTAAAAACAATACTTCCATTACAATGAATAAACTTTGAATTCTTGGAAAATAAATAATATCAACATGTGGATCCACCCAAATCACTAATCCACTAATCAATTTCAATGAAATATCATGTCCTATATAAATTCTCCCAACATCATATCCATTACAAATTTTTTGTAAAAGATATTGGAAAAATAATTCATAGAATCCCACAGATATTAATTCTCAAAGCCCATGGAAAATTATAGGCACTTAACTTCACTCATATCCTAAAAAATAGAAAACCAAAAAATAACTCTATAAACCTTACATCAAACTCTCGAACAAAAAAATTCCCCTAACAAATCACCAAAATTTCCTACTTGCACTCAAATATATGAGTAATAGATAAAATATGTCATGAATATATTTTGAATCATATTTCATCATATCATAGATACATCATGGTATATTAAGAATAATGTCTACCATGGACAAACGAAACCCTGAAACCAACACATTATTAAAGTACCATAGTGCTTATATACCATATGGATCAATTGGGAGGAAATTTTTACCATTTCGTATGAATGATAAATCATAATACCATCGATAGCTCCTCAAACATCAGTATCATCAGCTTTTAGAACTCAATATATATAGTCTTTCAAGTCTTCCTAACCACTAGCTTTATCCTCTTGAACAAATCCTTAGTTTCATGTCGCACTTCTTTGTTTTGAACCACAAGACCGCATCACACAACTCAAAAAGAAAAAAATAGATATACTACCCTTATTCTAAACATATATATACTCATGAGGAGTATCTAACATTATAATCACATTATTCAAACCCAAATAAAAAACCATATGAAATGTAGGTAAAAAATAAACATTACTTGTAACTCCATGATGAACCAACTCACACATATAACATACCTTATTATTATATTATTATTCAATATTTTTATTTCATAGAAAAACCCTTCTTAGATAAAAGCTATAATTTTGTATCAATATTATTCTGTATAATTTATTGACATAATATTTTCAAGTGATACCATTACCTTTCCATCAACTGAAACCACTCAATTATGTTGAAACCAATTCCCATAAAGACTCCACAAAATCTAGTAATGAAATCAAATCAAGCCATTGATCCCTAGAAAAAATAGGTTATGGGTTGGTGACATGAACTAAGAGTTTGATAATAATAACAAATAAATTCATTTACTATTTAGTATCAACACTATTCATTACAATAAAAAATAAATTTAGAACCAATAAACATTATAATAAAATATATATGAAATGAATAGTATGTAATACAAATACAATAAAATGAGTTTAAAAAAATGAAAAATATCCCAACTATTTTTAATCATCTATCAAGTTATACTACAATTCATAAAAGCTAAAAAATCAGTATTGTGAATAGAAATACTGTGAGAATTTTCCCCCTAGAACACTCATGTTTTTTATAAATAAAGTATTATTCAACATTTATTAATGATGAAAATAAAATAATTAATTTTAATAATAATTATTTTCCCTTATTATATCGCAAAATGAATTCATCCTCAATAAAGAAACTATAGAAACCCATGATTTTCATGTCAAATAATTACATATGTTTACATAAATATTTAAAAAAAATTAAATACAAGCCCAAGGAACAGAAGGGTTTAGTATATTTGGAGACTAGATAGACAATATTCATCATTCATGAAATTACTTCAACAAATATTATAATGATATTCCTTTATAGTAGACTTTATAGACATAACTTATTTAAAACCATTCTTCAAGACCCACGTATAGGAAATAAAATAAAGGGGAGGCTAAGATGATCATTAAGGGTAATAAAGGGAGATAACAATAATTAGTTAAATATAACATGAGAATAAGGGTATGAGAACATGAAAATAACATGTAAAAATCATACCCTTCTTAATAAGGATAATAATAATGATTCAGGGTATATAACATGGATGTTCATAATTAAATAACCACCTCCCCACAATATGTAACTCTCATGGGCTAGTAATGAGAGAAGGAAGAGGTTTACTATCTAAGTCCCATATTCTGTAATCCTTGGGTTAGTGACTAGCACTGTGGTTATAATAAATATACACATAAGCGGGATTACCCTCTTAGAGAACGTATAAAAGAGATACATAAGGAGGCTAATGAAAGAAAAACATGATCATATATATATATATATATAAATCACATGTGAAAACTTGACATTTTAGTACTATAACATCTAAAAGGAAAAATGAAAGAAAAAAAGGAAAAGTTTGTAGTGGCCGTGAATCCTAAGCAGCTCCAGAAAAACCATGGTCTAGTAACATTCAACTAGATCTCCAACGTTCTCGAGCAAACCTAAAAATTCATTATATATTCATAGGGTAAGAATAACAGTATCCTTTTGATAAATCCTTCTTGGTTCCTCTCATTCAAAATATAAATAAATCATGATAAATAATAGTGAACAACAATGAAACTAACTCAAAACCTATATATTTATGATCTTTCATATCCTCTACATGGATAAATCTAAAAAAATAATCACATATAGGAGATCATATAATATATTAATGAAACATTAAGGGTACCCCACTTCCACTTCCCCACTAGTTAGCTGCCCTACCCAAATGTCTCATATCTAAAGCCGTCTCTCTACAATAAATGTCAGTGTGAAGACACTTGGGAAAGGCATCAATACATGTACCTCATGCATTAAATCATTACATAAAAGCATCCAATAATTTTTATTGAGTAAATATGAAGTTTTGAGATCCACCAGAGCCTGTATGGAATGTATCATACATCTGGTATTAAACCTCAAGCCACCACATCCAATAACCCGAGTATGTAACACATGCCATCAAATCCTCTACATATTATATCTATAATAATCATTTCGAATATATATTCAGAGATATATGTGTATGAAATAAAAATAACCCCTCACAACCCTCTACTAACATATATGGTAAACTTACCATTGATCATAACATCATGAATAACTACCAATTGAAGAGAGTGGGGTTAGAGAGGTTTGTCATCCATCCTTCCTCTCACTATAGATATTATGGAAAATACCCTATATGATTCGACATAGTGTCAGTAACTCAAACTAACATAGGTGTGGAAACATATGATATAACATAATATAGAAGATATAATATTTCTCCTAACCACAATAAGGTAAAAACATATCCTTTATACCAACTACATATATCATTCCTTAGAGACCTAGCTGTAATATCTAGGGGCTATATATCCTATAGGCACATAATCATTTAAATTGGTACATTACTTACTTCTTCCCTTTTTATAATTTCCTTTTTAAAGTAATTTATTATCCATTAAATTAACTATTCTAATTTTATCATGATACATTTATTAATCCTTAGCTAAAATTACATTCCCTTTAGGCATAATCATAATAGACTACATGGTTCATCAAAATTTACATATTATCCTTACTTTCATTCCATTAAATAAATCCCGACATTATGAATTGTTTATTAATTACTAGAACCATTGTATAATCCATATATTATAGTATAACCATCCTAAGATACCACTAAATGAAACATTATACCAGTCCACACAATTTCCGCATGTAGGGTGGGAAGGAATACATATAAAATAAGAAACATTACCATCAGACAATAAATTAACTCATAAGTGAGCATCTAATCTCCAAAAATCTCATAAACAGTTAATCCAAGATTCAACCCATTCCATCATCTTTGGTTCCATCCTCGAAACTAACATGCATATTCCAATGCATTTATTCATCATAGGTGTCAATGTCTACCGCCTCATATGTGCCACACACCCCACATCACATCATTCATCTCATGTTTACCTATCCTAGTATCATAATACATATGTGAATCCAAACCTAAAATTACATAACAAAGCGATGCTCATATACGGATTCAAATACAAAAAACAGTAGCAAATAAACAACTATAGAAAATAGGTTAACATAGGTCCTAAATAATGGATTCCAACTATCACACCAAAATAAGCTCCAACATCTCTAAACTCAAGGTACTCATACTTCTCAAGATGAAAGTAAATTTGGGAGCTCAAAATTATATTTACAGAAAAACCAATTTTTATTCTATTATCATCGGCATTATCAACAATTATTATCTTGCTTCATAATTTTTTAACAATTCCATTATCATGGAAGTGCATAGTAAATTAACCACGTGCATTACATCAATTTGCATTACCAGAAAATTTTAAGATACACTACATTAAAACATGCCATTTATTTAATTCCAAATCCAATTAGTAAACTAATTATCAATTTCATTAATTTATCGATTTCAATAAAGAACAAAATGGTAAAATATAAAATCAAAAGATATGATAAAATCCCTAACCCATATAGAAATGGATCTAGAAAATATAGATGAAAACTGTTATCATGGTACCAGGAAACAAGAAATCTTCATTAGAATAATGGAGAGAATATTTCATCACATGGATCAAATAAGTGGGAGAATTTGAATCAATAATCCATAAAAAAATAACTATAATGTACTTCGGATTACAAGGGATCAAACATTGGATGTCGATAATCGTTCCCCGTCAATGGGATTAAGAAACACTTGGAAAGAGGTCCTTAGATATCTTGAAAATCAAGACATATCAATAGGGTTTGAGGAAGGCCATGGAACCACAACATATAATGTCTTGTTGAATATAATATTTTTAGGGCGTGAAACTCTTTCACATAGTTTAGTTATTGAGTATTTTTATTCCACTAAAAAACACCTCACCTAGATCCATTTAACACTAATTTAATTCATGTCATGAATCGCCTTTTGAACCAACATTACACATGCTAATAAATACATATTCAGGACATGAAACCCTTACATGTAATTATTTCTCAATAATTCCCAATTTTTGAAGCCTGAAAATCCATACCCACTTTAGGCCACCGATGAGAACTACAAACATGATAAAATTACTATGGGTTTGACTAGATGGATCCAAGACCTCACATTAGAGACCTATAAATACAGTCTCATCCTCAAAAATAAAAATTAAAACCTATAGAGAAAAAGAAAATGGGTCATCTGAACAATCCCCCTGCAAGATACCTCTCAAAAGATTCACCCTCACAGGAGCTCCACCACCTTAGTATTGCAATAGTGTGGAACCAAACAATATTAACAACCATCACATAAACACACTCCAGGATGATATAACTCTAAAATTAGTGTAATTATATCAATAAGAATCAATAGGGAACCATTTAATAGTCAAACAGGTCCACATCCACAAAATAATAAAATTACTAGAGAATATTTGAATGGAAAATAGTATTGGGTGGTGATTGGATATCTATGACTCATAATCAAAAGTATTCTCCTCCACAACATTGTTCCAATACAAGATAGAAACCTAGGTAATAGAACTTATTTTAAACACCTTCCCTAGGTGGTCTTTTATCTCCACAAGCCACTCACTGAAGTTGATATCATTATCGACATCGATCATACCCTAGACAATGACATGAGACTCATTATAAAGAAATTAAAAGAGATATGACATGTTAAATAAATAGTTTATTCTTCCATTCAATGGTGGATGTTAAATATAATAATCTATATATCCAACATGAGACAAAACCAAGAAACTCTTAACAAGCTGTGGTGAAATCATACTCTGACAACCAAACCTTCACTTCCCGTTATGATGAGTTACATTGAATGATAGGTAATCTCTTATAAAAAAATACATTGGTTTCCACATATGATCATCATTGTATTTATGATGATCAGGCATTTACTTAATGCTTTTCAAATAACTTCTACTATATCTATTATAATTTCTACTTTTTCTATCCGAAAAATCACTTCCTCTGTAATTCCATTCTAGAATAGTGGAAAATGAAAAATTTTATTATACAATTATTCAAAAAGATTCACACCAATGGTGGAGAGAAAACTATTATTATAAGAAAACTCAACAAATCATAGTTTGCTAATCCACAAACTCCAAACACGAACACACAAAAGTGAAACATGTTGGTCTGCTCTATCTGACCATCCATCAGCATATGAAAAGTAGTGCTAAAGCAAAAAAAAAACGTGCCAAAATCATGTTAGAGAACTCTCCACACCCTGGAGGTAAAATGATTATCCCATTCAAAGATGATTTTCCTCTGGATTCCAAGGATTCACACCACCTCCTATAAATACCACCTCAAAAAGACATATAATGATCTTGACTCCTTGTTCACTATAAAGTGGGATAATTTCTTCAAATCACCCACTATCACACATACAATATCATTAAATCCTTTATAATTAGGTAAAATGGTATTTAAACCTATCAATATGTCCCCCCACTTCATCTAGGGATCATCTAATGGAAGGTGAAATCCACCAAGAACAAGGTGCACTACCTTCACCGTCTTTAAAATCAAACTTCGGTACACAAACACATTAACTACACACATCAAACTAGGGCACCAAAAATAACATCTCAAGGATCTATATATCTTTATCATTTTGGGATTTATTGGAAACTTTGATATATAGAACTCAAAAATATCTACATCACATATCTATAATATTATGAAAATCATTACCAATAACAGGACCTTGTGTTGTCCTTCCACAGACCAACCATCAAGGGAATCCTGAAAAAACATCTCGGTCCCCCCAAACCAACACCATATAATCCCCTATCTAGGACCCCAAATACCCCACCAAAGATGACTACACTATAATCAAAAAAATATAACCTCTTCCTATAACCTGTAAAATACCTATATGAAAAGATTATAGTTCTTCTATTACACACTAAGATTCTATATATTCACACACTTCATCATTATGTGAATTCCAACCCAACACATCATCTAAAAAATTTCCTTTTTGGGCATATCAAAAATAATGAAATTATAATTCTGAAATAATTCAATCCATTTATTCTAACAATATTTCACATCACAATGGGAGAATCGATTACTCGAGCAGTTATGGTTTGTAAAATCCACAAAACACTCATCAATGAAGAAATGCTTTTATAATTTTAAATAAAAGAAGTCAACAAACTATAGATCACGGGTTTCATAGTTATGATCAGGGATATGTAAATTCCGAGACCCATAAGAAATAACTGATATATAATGAATCATAACAAAACCCACCAAAAGATTAAATGAATAATATTAAACCTCCAACTAAACCACTTATATAGGAAAACAAAACACTAGAGTTCCCAACCAAATCTTTTTGAAGTACTCAAAATCTTCCTGATACTAGTCATTCCATAATAATTCTTAATCATTATGGGTCTACCCTATTAGCGAATTCATAACGCAAGAAAAATTATCTATGATCATCCGATAATATCCTTTAAAACCATGGATACTCCACAACACTACCAGTCTCTTGGAGTCTTACCATGAAATAAACACAACTATCATAAAAGAATCTAAAACTACTCTCTACATAGACACAACACTTTCTAATAAATGGACTTCACTAACAAATAACTCACACTATGATAACTTCCAAAATAGCATCTCATTATGAAGAACTCCCAATGTTGTATGCAGATGCTTTTCATGCCCCCCCCCCTCAATCAGGGAGTAAAAAAAATATTTCATTGATGAAATCCATAATTAAATTATCCTGAAACCCTATGAGAACTGAATTCATCAACCCCATGAACATGGATGGTTCATTCGTGAATGAAATTGTAAAGAAATTACAATACCCATGAAAACAAGAAAAATAATTCTTTTGCATATCCTCATCCTTCACCCACATTTGATGACATCTTAACCAAAAATATGTTTTAAAAAAAACCAACTTTATCAATTTAACTGATAGAATAAACTATCAATTAATGGAGGGGGATAGTTTTTCCTTACTTTCTTTTGGTTTAGGTGAGGATAATCAATACAAGGAATCAATTTTTTAGTAGAATTATTCATGAAGAAAACTTGTTCACCCCAAGATGACACACTCGGAGAAAAAATACACAAGTAATAGATCATTTAGTTTTACTCAAAGGTATTATAACTCATAAGACATCAACCATTATGAAGAAATCGATATAGCATACATGCCTGACTATAGCTCAATCCAAAACTCAATCTCATGAAAATGTGTAACAGTATAACAATATCAAGAAAGACATCATAGAACTCTTCTATAACCCTGGGAAACCATTGTTATTGAACTTAGTATGAACTCAAAATCATATCAAACATTAATTTAGACTATTAAAGAACACCCATCTTTCCCATAAGAGGGTCCTGCATATGAATAAACACCATTGGATCTCCATTAGAATTATAAAATAAATCTTGATTAACAAATAAATCCTTTATATCCTGTAATGAATACAACCAATCTATGTTGATGATGACGATGTATATATGTAATAATAATACTAGGAAATATCACTTATAGTTGTGCCTCCCAATATCTATATCATATTCTCTATATATTTCATACATGTTACCTCATAATTTAACTGGCATACTTAATTAAAGGGGAACTATAAGTTTCTATACTTTAACCCCGAAAACATGGACGTGGGTTTGTTATATAATGTTTTTTTCCACTCATGAATCTTCCAAACCATTCACCCATATATAAAATAAGAAAAGTGAACCTAGAATGATGTCGAGATTACCAAGGGTTAGAAATTATAAAGCATGATTCTATCCATAACCTATAACATAACCTCTCTTACACCACTAATGAACAACAGCATATCATCTCTTTATTCTCTGAGGATAAAGATAATATCAAGGCTATACTCTAACAACCCCATTTCCAGTCTACTGATCCAAAACCCAAACACCATTCTTCGATTATATGAGATAAAACTACCTCAATGTAAAACCATAAGTAGAACACTTGTAGCACTTTAGCTTTTCAAAAAGTTCAAGAACTATTGTTACTTATGAACTCAACCTTCACAATAAAAATTAAAACTGATCCCTTATAATATGATTGATATCCACTATTCCTAGATAAACGAGATGGTGAGGGATGTGGATGCCCCAGATGATGAAAATATATTAATTCTATGAAACATGGAACCACATAGTACAAATATTCATCATGTGGAATCTTAACGACTCACCTCTCATGATGATATGGTTTTTTTTCAAACAATCCTCCCAATAACCTCTTCTCTCAACATAACCTTTTTATATGTAATCTACATAAATGTGGTTAACTATAATTCTATCTCTAGATGAAAAGCATCATTGAAATTCCTCACCCTAGCATCTTCATCTAACAAAAGGTCTGAATCATATTAATGATTGATCTGTAAAGGGATACAAAATTTTCACATGATGAAAATCTTTTGTTGAATTGTAGGAAGACAACAATGGATAGTTCTAAGAACCATGTTCTTATTCATGAGGTTTGGGTTTCTACTTTTTGTTTTTCATTTTGTGTTTTTGAGAAAATAAGGAAAATGGGGAAAATTCCCACATTTTGTGGGTACATGCCGTGTAATTTTCCACACACCGGGTACTTTAGCCGTGTCGGATTAGTACACAGGGCCTGTAGGCCCGTCGATGATGAGTTTTGTAAAAACCGTCTACACCTAGTGTACTAGGTAGTCACATGTCCTATAATCAGTCGACATGTGAATAGTAAGTCGGTGGAGATAGCCACCAGTTGAGTGACCATACATGCTGTGTAATCAAATATACATGACATGTACTCATATCGACAGATGAACAGTGCCGCGGTGAAAAGAAGCCTCTAGAGGAATAGTTAAATGATGAAAACTATACACCGTGTACTTGAGAGTACAAGCCGTGTAGTTCATATTTTTCCCTTAAAATGTATGTAGCCTCCTCATTTGGAAGAGGAGGTAGAGGGTTTGTTTGGAGCGATGGAGAGATGGCTGGAACTTGGAAGATCTCTAGAACGCACACCATGAACCCGATTCCTATGCTGTCGATCTCCTTCGAACCACACAGGAAAGAACTTACTTCTCCTTGAGTAGTTCATCGAATTATTCCTCAAGGGTATTTTATTTGTGTTTGAATTAGTGAAATTTTATCCCTGATATATGTTGTTCTTGGACGATTTGGGAGGCGTCGTTCATGTATACCAATCAGAGACGATCGAGGTAGGTGGTCTAATGTTTATTTCCAAATAATCAGTTGAATTTGTGTACCGTTATGCTACAAACCCATGTTTGGGGTGTCTTATGGTTGTGGAATTTGCTGAAAGATATCATTAATTTCATAGATAAACTTTGGATATGTTAAAAATGTTGTTTGGGATCAATACTTGGATCTCGGACCACCCCGGGGGTGCGTTCCTCTATTTAGACTTTGGCTAGAATACCTATGGGTATACCGTGAATTTTAGAATTCATGTATTTCCCTTGAGAGGAATTGTATATAATATCTTGTTTATGTGTTGGGCTCGACCTGATTACTTTTATAGAAAGAGGGAAGTGTTCATTTAGCATGTGGTAAAACCTTTCTGTGCCCATGGGCAGTAGATTTTGTGCCTATGGGTGACACCTCTATGCCTGTAGGAAATATTCATCTTTCCTATTGGAAATCACCTATGGGTTTCGATTCTGATTACCTGAGGTTAAGGATTGTATGTCTGAGGACAGTGTGATCATGAATACTCACCGTGGTGATACTCATATGTTATACCTTCCATGTTAAAGCACAGGCTTGGCATGGTTAAATGAATATAATAATGGCAATATAACTGGTTGAGATAGTTACTTTTGAATACTACTTAGTTTATTGCATTTACTACTGCACACTACTATTGCACATTTTCACGAAAAGTTGGGCATGTGTCGTTGGGAGTTTCCTACTGGGATATATTTCTCACACCCTATTCGGGTCAGGTCTTCGACTAAAACAGATTACATTTCTTCAGCTGTCGATAAGGGAAAGGGTCCCTATAGAGGTACATGATTATAGGAGAGGAGTAGGAGAGCATGGGACCAAGATTAGGCCTACAATACTGCTGCGTTCTTTTTTACTCTACTTTTTTTGGTTTGGTTGTACCTTTTACATTGAGTTGTTTTTTATTGTATTGGAGTGTATCATGTTCTGGCTGCTTTCATTGAATTAGTGACATGTTGCATATTTATATATATGACTGCTAGTTCTCTTTTAATTTAGTTGTCCATTTTAGTTGTATCTTGTTTGATACATCCCATGTTGTATGTTATTTATCTTTTCCACTTTGATAGACTTTGATAAATGAGGTAATATTTTCCCTACTATCAGACCTAGGCCCTCGCTGCTAGTCGGTAGCCTATGGCATTTGGGGAAATGCGTTTGAGGTCATGTAACCAACCAGGTTCGGGGCACCAGTTGAGTGGCTTCCCGATCCGGGACGTTACAAAGTGCTATCAAAGGAGGTTCATTTTTTGACATACTATTTAGATCTTTATTCAGAGATAGGGTGGATGTGGAGGTTGGTAATAATCTGTACCCAGGAGTAGTTAACCTGTGTACATGGAGTAGCCATTACACCTCATTTATTGCAATTTTTCTGATTTTGCAAATTTTCCAGATGATTTGATTTTCACCATTGAGTGACTTACTTGTGGTGTGTTGTTTATATGTTACAATTGGGTTATATTTAGTTGCAACTCAATGGGAAGAGGGTATTCCATCTCATTCATCAATTAGGCACATGATAGAAATCACATATCATGAATAGTTTCCATGAAATGTAGGAGCATTAGAAACTGCATGTTGTTGGGCTAGTTGTTGTGCTAGAAAAGCATGCTGTTGTGAGAGCTACTTTGATAAAAACCTACTATTTGACCGGGTATTTTTTATGAGGTTATTGATTGGATGAACGCAAAACATTGGTTTTTGGGGAGTACGGGCCCTCAATAACTAGAATTTTGTGGATCACTGACGTGTTTACTTTGTTATAACATGTGTAATTTTCCATGCATTGATTTTCGGGGAGTAGGGGCCCTCACATATCCAAATTTGGCACATAGATGTTTGTTTCAACATTTTTCTAGGTTCCAGAGTAGTATATGAGGATTACTATGTGGAAAACTCAGGATATACACTTTGTAGTCCTATGTACACAAGCCGTGTGTTCATCTATTCGGGAATAAATGAAAACTTTTTAAGTACACACCGTGTACCCTCAGTACAAGCCGTGTAGTCTCTTCCCGTGTCATATGCCCTGTGGACAGGGACACATGGTAGGTAATGGCTTGTGGAAACACACTATGTACTAGTTTTACATGCTGTGTAGTGTTGACCTAGTGTCCACCCGTGTAACTAACAAGACAGATGGAGGAGACCTTAATACATACATGTCGTGTATACCTTGAACACGTCGTGTAGTATGAACCTAGTACCCAGCCATGTCACGAACAACAAAGGTCAGTGTTATCTTTATTTGTACATGTTGTGTCTTCCTGGAACATGTCGTGTTGTGTCACCCGTGTAGCTGGACGTGTAGCGAGAAACACGGGTCGGTCTGGGGGTTTATTGAACACGATGTGCCTTTTTGAAACATTCCATATAGTGTGACCTTGGTACACATGCCGTGTGACAAACAACACGGTCTGGTGAAAGCCTGTCACATACATGTCGTGTGCCTATGGGACACGCCGTGCAGTTTTGTTTTAGGAGAGTCGTGTGCCTTATCCATGTAGAATGACTTGGGATGGGATGGAGGATTCAAGTACATGACATGTATTCAGATGAGACGCCGTGTGTTAGGGGGTGTTACATGACCAGTTTTGCATGAGTACACGCCCATGTGAATGGATTGAGACAACATGTCATGTCGTATTTATACACACCATGTAGTAATGATTTGTAAATCAGGAATTCGTTATTTCTCTTGTTCCCTTATTGGTCAACCAGTTTTTAGTCTTTGATAATCTTGATCGAAGGTGTGTGTTTGACTTTGTAGAGTCATGCCACCGAGACGACCACTGGTTGTTCTCCAGGAGAGCGGTGACGATTATACTGCAGAGATGTAAGTACATGGGATACCAATGGATCCTCCATCAGAGAAAGAAGTGGTGCCAACCATTATATCCGACATAGGCCCTATTACACATTTCCATGAAAGCATCATGCGGTTCATCCAGACCATTAAGGGAGCATCGCCGACAACCACAACTATGGATGAGTTGACATGGATATTCCAACAGAAGAATCCGCCTATGGTTTTTGGGCATGGCGGACCACAGGCTGTGGATTCATGGATGGAATCATTGCAGACAATCTTCAAGCATCTGGAGACACCTCCTGGGCGGAGGTTCAAGATCACTACGTATATGCTGGATGATTCTTCCAAGAGGTGGTGGGATGTTACCACCTAGTCTGAGCATCACAGTGACATGGCATTGGAATATTTTCAGGTAGCCTTCTATGAATTCTTCTTCCCGTAGACAGTGAGGGTAGATCGGGCTCGAGAGTTCATGAATCTGTAGTAGGGTGCCATGTTAGTGATGGATTATTCTTCTCTCTTCACTGAGATTCAGTGTTTTTCACCTATTCTGGTTGGTGAGGAGATGTTTAGGGCTTGAAGCTTTGAGTATTGTCTTTGATATGGCATCCTAGCACTGGTGAATGTTTTCAGGTTTCTAAAGTACATGCTATTGTTTACCAGGAACTGATTACTGAGAAGAACCTGCGGGAAGCTAGTGGTGTGGGCCAGGGTGGTTCGACACCAGTTTCGGGTACTATTTCTTCTGTTAAGAGGAAGAGACAGATGGACTTCTCTCAGGGTGGTAGTACTATCCAGAAGAATACTTTAGTTGGAAAGGTCATGTGCTACTAGTGTGGTAAAGAGGGGCACAAGAGACCACAATGTCCACATGACCAGTAGAGTTCTGAGGTTGCAACAAGATAGATCATCTCTAGTGTTTTTGTTGGTAGTTTCCACCAGTAACTACTGAGAGGGGTTCTGTGTAGACTACACATGCAGGTGCAGGACCAGCAGATTCTTACCAGTTGGGAAACTGGAATACAGCAAGAAGTAAAGGTTGAGATGGTGGTCATGGCCATGGTATCCAGACACCGGGATCTCAAAGACAGTAGGGAGGGTTAGCTCAGGGTAGCTAGGTTGTGTCACTGGTCCGCAACACTGGGCATATATATGCAGTACAACACACCAAACCAGAGGAGGATCCCTGAACATCTTCTGTCAGAGGTACTATTCTAGTATCTTCTATTTTTTCTTCATTACTTTTTGATATGTGTGCTACACATTGTGTTATATTTGTTCCCATTGTAGAGATCCTTGGGCTCTTTGTTTATTACTCTTCTGATATCATGACTCTAGAAACACTGTTGGGAGTGAGGAAGACATGTGCGCGTCAGTGCATGGAGTTCCCCCTAGAGGTTGGTGGGTGTCACTTTCTATGGGACCTCTATGTCTTAATGATGACAGCTTATGATGCCATTCTCAGGATGGACTGGATGGTTCCCTTTCGATCCTTTGTAGATTTCTATCATTTTAGGGTGAGTTTCATGTCACCATAGGGCGGAGAGTTTCTATAAATGGGCGAGTGGGATGTCTAGGCGAGCCGAGTTGGACCTGAGCATATTGGGCGAGAGGGATTGAATTCCCAGATTGTGAGTTTATATCTAGATGACCAAGGAGCGTGTCAGAATGATTTCCCTACAGTAGTTGATCATTTGAGGGACGTATTCCCGGAGGAATTTTTCTGTCTTCCTCCGGAGCGAGAAGTGGATTTCGTTATTGAGCTTTTTCCAGGTGTAGCACCATCATCTATTCCTCCTTATAGGATGGCTACACAAGAGTTGTAGGAGCTCAATAGGGAGTTAGAGGAGTTATAGTAAACGGGTTTCATTCGACCTAGTACTTCTCCATAGGGATCGCCGGTCCTCTTTGTGAAGAAGGAAGACTGTACCCTCAGAGTCTGTGTGGATTATCGAAAGTTGAACCAGCTAATGGTCAAAAACTGATATCCCTTACAAAGGATTGATTTTCTTTTTTTCCAACTTCATTGTGAATGACTTGTTCTCGAACATTGAATTGAGATCCAGATATCATCAGTTACGTGTTAGACCATCGGATATACCGCTTACAGCTTTTCGGAGTAGATATGATCTATACGAGTACTTGGTTGTGACTTTCGTACTCACAAACACTCAAGAAGTTTTCATGGAAATGATGAAGCATGTGTTCCATCGTTATTTGGATTCTTTTGTGGTAGTCTTCGTGAACAAATGCTGGTGTAGTCTCACACTTGACACAACCATGCCACCCATCTTGAGATCGTACTGAGTACACCGAGAGATCATCGACGATATGCTAAGCTCTCAAAGTACCACTTTTGGATGGACCAGATATGGTTCTTGGGTCATATCATATTAGAGGAAAGAGTTGTAGTGGACCTAGAGAAAGTGATAATAGTAGTTTCCTAGGAGCATCCTAAGAACGTGTTTGAGATACGGAGTTTTGGGAGCTAGTTGGTTACTACTGGTATTTTATACATAACTTTTACCGCTTAGTAGCACCATTGATAGGTTTGAATAAGAAGGGTGTGGAGTATGTTTTGTCAGAAGCTTGTGAGACAACCTTTTAGGAGCTGAAGGGAAGGGTGAAATCAGCACCAATCCTGATACTTCTGGAGCTGGGGAATAGCTATACAGTTTACTATTATGCATCAGGTTTTGGGCTGGGAGCAGTGTTAATGTAGGGACACCTAGTAGTTGCGTATAGGTCTAGAAAGTTGAGGCCACATGAGAGGAATTACGTGATACATGACCTCGAGTTGGCTGCAGTTGTTCATGAGTTACGATGTTGGAGACATTATCTATTAGGAGAACATTTTGTCTTTTTCAAGGACCACAAAAGTCTCAAGTATATCTTTACTCAGCGTGAGTTGAATTTGAGACAATGAAGGTGGGTCGAATACCTTTTTTTCCTTCGACATTGTGCTTGCCTATACACCGGGTAAGGGAAATACAGTTGCTGATGCACTGAGTCGGAGGACTGAGTTAAAGGCAGTGTAAGAGGCCAGTGGTGAGTGGAATCTGATGAATTTTTTATCTGAGATGCATTTGGAGGTGAACGATAGTTAGAGGAAAACCTATAATTATTCATTATCTATGACTTATACCCTCATGGATAGAGTGATGATGATACAACTATCCGATTCGGAAGGCCTAGTTCTATGTGACTCGGTAGCAAGTGAGGACCCTCCTCCTGGTAGGACGATAGGCGATGATGATGTACTACGTATCCATGGAGGAGTGTGGGTTCTAGGGGATATATGTGAGGAGTTGATGTCGGAGTTTCATGCTTAATCTTTGCAAGTTCATCCTATAGATACCAAAATGTACCATGACTTGAGACGTCAGTATTTTTGGTCGTTTATGAATCGTGAAGAATCTGGTTTTATTGCGGGATGATCCACCAATCAGCAAGTGAAGGCGGCGCATCAGAGGCCAGATGGACTCTTATAGCAGTTACCCATTCTAGAGTGGAAATGGGATGATGTCCCGAAGGAATTCATGACTGGGTGGGGAAGGTCACCTCGATACAATGATGTCGTGTAGGTTCTAGTGGATAGACTCACAAAGGTAGCTCACTTTTTTCCGATCAAGGAGACCTTCAGCGTTGACCATCTCGACAAGTGGTATATCCGAGAGGTCATACGTCTTCATGGGGTCCCTCGTTATATCAATTCAGAGAGGGACACCTATTATACGTCTGGTTTATGGCATAGTTTTCAGAGGGCACTGGGTACACAGGTGCTTATAAGCACAACATACCACCCATAAACTGATGGCCAGTCAGAGCGTAAGATATAGGTGCTAGATTACATTCTACGTGCATACGTCCTAGACTCTGGGGGCTCTTGGGAGAAGCACATACCCATAGTCATGTTTTCCTACAATAATAGTTTTCAGGAAACTATCGAAATGGAACCATATGAGGCTTTATATGGTAGGCTATTCTGATCTCCATTGTGTCAGTTGGAGGTAGGTGAGATAACTTTACTGGGACTACTTCTTGTGCTGTAGACATCAGAGCAGGTCCAGCTGATTCAAAAACAGATGGATACTGTACAGTCTCATAAAAATCTTATGCTGATCACCGCAGATGACACTTGCTGTTCGGGGACGGGGATCCGGTGTTCCTAAGTGTTTCACAATGGTTGGGACACATGCATATCACGAGATAGGGTAAACATTCAACGAGGTATGTGGGTCCATTTGAGATCCTGGAGAGAGTCGGGCTGGTTGCCTATCAGTTGCAGTTACCACAGAGGTATCGGTCCATGGACGACGTCTTCCATGTATCTCAACAACAACGTTATCACTCAGACATGTCTCACGTATTTCAGCCTGAGGAGGTTGAGATTAATATCGATGCATCCTATGAGAAGAATCTGATTCGTATTGTTGATAGGAGAAAAAATGTTCTATGAGGTTGGTTAGTTCCTCTCGTATCAGTGCTATGGAAGCATGGCCGAGTGCAGAACGAAACCATGGAGAGGCAGACTGACGTACGTGCTCAGTGGCAACAGTTTTGCACAGTTTTATCTTCACCACCCTTAGAAGTGAAATTCGGGGAAGAATTTTTTTAAGGGGGGTTGTTTTAAGAACCTAGTTCTTATTATTGAGGTACAAGTTTCTTCTTTTCCTTTATCCTTATGTGTTTTTGAGAAAATAAAGAAAATGGGAAAAATCCCAAATTCTATGGGCACATTCCATGTTCTTTTCCACATGCAGTTTACATTGGCCATGTGTGATGAGTACACAGGGCATGTATGCCTTTCGACGATCAATGGTGTAAAAACTGACTACACGTTATGTACTAGGTAATTATATACTTTGTAATCAAATGGCATGTGAATAGTAAAGAGGTCGAGGAAACTTCCAGTACAGCGACCGTACAGGTCTTGTACTCATGTTGACGGATGAACAGTGCCACGGTGGAAAGAAGCCGCCAGAGGAACAGTTATATGATGAAAAGTACACTCGGTGTACTTGAGATTACATGCTGTGTAGTTTGATTATTTCTCTTAAAACGGGTAGTATACTACTCATTTAAAAGAGGAGGTACTGGGTTCGTTTGGAGTGTGGGAGAGATGACCGAAACATGGGAGATCTCCCAACCGCACACCGGGAACCCGATTCCTATACCGCTGATCTCCTTTGAACTGCACGGGTATGTCTGTCCTTCTCCTTGAGTAGTTCCTGCCAATTATTTCCTGAGGGAAAGTCATTTGAGTTTGAATTATTGAACGTTTATCCCAGATCTATGTCATTCTTCGATGATTTGGGAGGAGTTATTCATGTATATTGATTAGAGATGATCGAGGTAGGTTGTCTGGTGTTTGTTTCCAACTATTGATCTGAATTTTTGTATTGTTATGCTATAAACCCATGTTTGGGGTGTCATATGGCTGTGGCCTTTTATGAATGATATCTAGAATTGCATAGATAAACTTTTTATAAGTTAAAATTTTTGTTTGGGATCAATGCTTAGATCCAGGACCACCCAGGGGTGTGTTCCTCTATTTATCTATTTGACCAGAATACCTGTGGGTATATAGTGAATTTTAGCATGATTTGAATTGCCTTGAGAGGAATTGTATATAATTGTTAGATTATGAGTTGGGCTCATCCCGATTACTTCAATAGCCTGAGGTCAGTTTTGGTTTAGCCTGTGGGAAAACCTTTATGTGCCCATGGGAAGTAGATTCTATGCCTATTGGAAACACCTCGTATGCCAGTGGGAAAATTTTTTTGCCTATGGGAAATCACCTACGGGTTTCGATTATGATTACCTGATGGTAAGGATTGTATGTTTGAGGATAGTGTTATCATTAATATTTACCGTGATGATTCTCATATGTTATACCTGCCATGTTAAAGCACATGCTTGGCATGGTTAAATGAATATTCAAATGGAAATATAACTGGTAGAGTTAGTTACTTTTAAGTACTGCTTAGTTTATTGCATTTACTACTAGACCCTGTTATTTCCCATTTTCACTGACAGTTTGTCACGAGCCTTTGGTGGATGCCTAGTGGGATATATTTCTCACACCCTATTTGGGTCATGTATTTTTCCCAAACAGATTACATTTCTGTAGGTGTATATAGGGGAAAGGGTCCCTATGTAGGTACATGATTGTAGTAGAGCAGTAGTAGAGCATGAGACTGAGATTAGGCTTGCGAAGATGTTGTGTTCTATTTACACTAATTTGTTTGGTTTGGCTATACCTTTTACTTTGAGTTTTATTGTATTTTATTGTAGTGTATCCTGTTCGGGCTACTTTCATAGAATAAGTGACTTTCTGCATCTTTAAATGTATGACAATGGGTTCTCTTTTATTACAGTTTTCCATTTTAGTTGTATCTTGTTTATTCCTTCTGCTATTGTATATTATTTATCTTTTGCACTACGCTACACTTTGAGAAATGAGGGAATAGTTTCCCCATGATCAGACCTAGGCCCTCGCTTCTAATCAGCAGCCTCTAGATATTCGGGAAATTCTCTTGAGGTCATGTGACCAACAGGGTTTGGGGAACCCGTTGAGTGGCTTCCAGATCTGGGACATTACAATAGTAACCTTAGTAGTTGATGAATTGAACTCTACATAAATCATGTATTAGAACATATCACATGAGACTAATAACTCCCTATGATTTAGAAGAACACGTCGTGTATTCTGTTGTTTTCCAGAAATGGCGCCTCCGGAAAGCGCACCTCCCGTGAAGTCCATACTTCGTTCTGAGGGTCTGTTCATCATGAAACATCAGACACTAGGTCTCCATGGTTCCCCGTAGTCATATCTGGTGTATTCAGGCCTCTGATCGGCTCTAAAAACACAACTTAATTCATCCACATGAAGTATACTTGAGGAACGGTCCTTCCTGTTCCAGTCCGATCTGTCGCCCAGTATTGTTGTCTCACCTCCGATAGGACATTGTGATATCGGGTCAACAATTTGGGATCATTGAGTCACAAAACATACTCGCAATGATCTATAGTTCATCAACCATGAAGAAAGCGAAGAACACTCCAAAAATTCACAATAACGGTGGAGGGATCGGGTCATGTTCATTTGGCCCAGTCCTTCCGCATTAGTTTTCGTAGAAAGTCAGTCAAGAGAAACAATAATGGAAGGAAGAATCAACATTTATCAAATCAAAACACACCCATAACTTTAATTCTTTGTTATCATAAAAGAAGATGGAGAGGTAGAGGATGACATCGTTGGCATTCTTCAAGGAAGGCGCTTCATCCTTTGTTCTGGTTGGAGATCAAAGAAGAAGATGTACATCGTTGGCGGATGAAGTGTTTGTTGTTCTTCATTGGTGTTCTTCGTTGGGCGAAGCGTTCATCGTTGGGATCTTACTCCCAATAATCCTCCTCTAAAATCACCCAAGGGAATAGGCGTTCCAAATAATATATTATATTATCTATTATTTCGTTGGAAATAAATTCAACAAGAATCCCTAAACCCTTGGTTGGAACAATTAATGTGAAGGGTTGTGGCACCATTAAGTGGGGAGCTGAAGAGGGAACTCCCCACATAATTGGGAGTTCAAGAGGTTATAACCTTGGGTGGTCCCCAAAAAATTTAACATGAAGAGAAGGTTATCCAGGGTGGGCCCCACCACCATAACCTCTCATGGGAGGTTAAGGTGTGGTGACCCCACCTCTAACATACATGAGGAGTTTTTAACCACTAAACACTCACAAGGCAGCTCAAATAAAATAAAGCGTCACTCAATTTATTTTATTATTTTTGTCATGAAAACCCTAAATCAAACTTTTATTCTCGACCAACTATCATCGAGGTGAAAGTCAACTAATGTGAATATTGGCAATTTGAGTTCAATAGTGCCCTCGGATTTCAATTCCGAGTACTGGTTAAAATGTTAAAAAAACTTGGTCGAACGTTTACTGGACATACGTGAACAAAAACATCAAAAATTATTCCCGGGCACACCGAGCCTCAATATCAGGTTCCGTCAGTTTTTGCAGACTCGTAAAATTTCTATGTATTTATGAAAAACTATTCCACAGAAATTCCGGGTCTTTTCATTCTCCCCACCTCAGGGCTTAACTTCCCCGTAAGCAACAACTCGAACTAAGGGAACAAATGGGGGTATTGAGCACGCATCTGAGCCTCCCACTCCAATGCGATCTCATGGTGGTTCCCGTGCTTCCAACGAACGTGCAACATAGCTATCGACCATACATGAAGGAGCCACTCCTATGGATATTCAATCTCTAATAGAACCTCTGTAAAAGTCTCCCATTGTTGACGTCCATCTCCCCATGGTCGATGATGTGAGAAGGGTTGTGCACGTATCTCCTTAGCTGTGATACATGGAAGACGTCGTGCACCCAGTGCAACAGAGGTGGAAGATCCATTCGGTAATCCACCTTGCCTACTCTACTGATGACCAGGAACGGTCTGATGAATCTCGGAGAGAACATGCCACCTCAGGCAAATCTTTGAATACCTCATCTAGGTGAGACCCATAGAAAGACATGGTCGCCATCCTCAAACTCCAGAGGTCCCCATCTCCTATCAGTATATGAATTCTGCATGTTCTGTGCAATCTTCATCTTCTCCTGGATAATATATACCTTATCCATGGTAGCTCATACAATCTCTGGTCCCACTAGTTCTGACTCCCTTGGGTCTGTTCATCACATTGGTGATCTGAAAGTTCGACCATACAAGGCCTAAAAAGGCGCCATCCCGACAGTGGATTGATAACTGTTGTTATATAAAAACTCCACCAAAGCTAAGTGATCCTCCCGGCTATGACCCAAGTAAAGGAAACATGCACGCAGCATGTCCTCGAGGGTATGAATGGTCCGCCAGTCTGGCTATCCATCTCAGGATGGAAGGTGGTGTTCAAATGAAGCCGCGTCATGAAAGCCTCCTGCAACCCCTTCCATAGACGGGAAGTAAACCATGTGTCACAATCAGAGACAATCCTCAAGGGTAATCCATGTATCCACACAATATCCTGCACGTAGATGAGTCCCATGCTCCATACTAAACCCTAGTTTCTGATCGGTTGGAAGTGGGCCGACTTGGTGAGTCGGTCAACGATCACCTAGATAGATTAATCTCGCCTGGATGTATGTGGAAGACCCATCATGAAGCCCTTGTGTATCCCATCTAACTTCCACTCTGGGACCTCTAATGGGTGATCCAAGACTATTGGTACCTGATGCTCCACCTTCACTTTGCTGATAAGTGAGGCATCGAGAGACAAACTCCATTATTTCCCTCTTCATACCTACCCACCAGTGCTGTCGTCGATGGTCTTGGTACATCTTCACCACCCTTGGATATAACGATAGAGGGGCTGTGTGGAACTCCCTCAACACTTCCTCCTCAAGTGACACTGGCACCATAGTACATCCTAGGAAGAGGATGGCATGATCCCCACCATTAGAAAATTTATTAGGTGCCTGCCGTATGGATATATGAGCACGTAGTGTCTCACAGTTTTCATCCTCATGTTGTGCCACCCTAACTCACTGAAGAAGTAGAGGAGTGAATGTAAGAGACTGAAGGAAAGATACTCCATATCAGTCTAGAAAAGATATCTGTAAAGCAGTCAGCTGCCATGTTACCTCACCTAGCAGATGTATAACAGATCTCTTTCTTAGTGCATCTGCTACAATGTTCCCCTTCCTAGGAGTATAGACTATCTCGAAGACATAGTCCTAGAGGAACTCAATCCATCTACACTGTTTCAGGTTCAGGTCCTTCAATGATAAGATATACCCTAGAATCGTGTGATTAGAGTACATGGTAAAATTTTCTCCCATCAGATTGTGCCAAAACATCTTCAAGTCAAAGGCCACTACTGCAAACTCCAGATAATGGGTATAGTAGTTCTTCTCATGCTGTCTCAACTGATGAGAAACATAAGCGATCACTTCTCACTCCTACATCAGGACACTCCCGAGTCTCGTCCCTAATGTGTTGTAGTAGACGGTGTACCCTACTCCCTCCTCTGGAAGCCTAAATATAGGGGCACTAGTCAGCCTCTCCCTCAGATCCTGATAGCTTTGCTGGAATCTCTTTTACAACACAAAGGGCTGCCCCATCATCGTCATGGATAATAGTGGTGCTGCAACTCACGAAAAGTATGGAACGAACATCTGGTAACAACCGGACAAACCCAGGAATCTTCATACCACTATCACACTCTTGGGTTGCTCCCAGGAAAGTACCTCCTCAATCATCATGAGATCCAATGAAAATAGAGCCTCCAAAATGACATGTCCCAAAAAGTGAACCTCTCAGATCCAAAACTGGCACTTCAATAGTTTACCATGAAGCTAGTTCTCTCGGAGTGTGTCCAGTACTACCTGAAAATGGTAGCCATGCTGCTCCTTAGTAGTCGAGTAGATAATAATGTCATCGATGAAGACTACAAAAAAGTGATCGAGGTATGGTGGGAAGATCCAGTTCATTAGTCCCATGTCCACTAATAGAGCGTTGGTTACGCCGAAAGGCATAACAAAGAACTCATAGTGGTTGTACCAACATCTGAAGGCCATCTTCTAGACCTCCTCATCTCGAACTCTCAGATAGTGATTGCCTGAACTGAGGTATTTCTTCGAGAACCAATGTGCTCCCTTCAGCGGATCCAATAGGTCGTCAATCCTTAGGAGTGGGTACTTGTTCATCACGATAACCTGGTTTAGGTGACGGTAGTCGAAACAAAGCCTCAAGCTTCCATCCACCTTCTTGGTGAACAGAATCGGGGTTGCCCAGGGAGAAACCCTGGGCTAGATGAATCCCTTCCCATGGAAGTCCTCCAACAGTACCCACATCTCACAAAGCTCAGTGGGAGCCATCTGATATGCTGTCATAGATATCAGTGTTGTCTTGGGGTACAGGTCAATGTAAAAGTCCACCTCTCCGCAAGGAAGTTGTCCTAGGACATCATCAGGGAAAACATCCGCGTACTGGTCCACCACTATAAGATAGCTTTGACACTACACATCAACTTCATTGAGGGTATGGCAGTCCAACTGATGAGTGATCGGCTACACCCTCCTTCGAGTAAGTCTGTCATGTGCTACAAAGGCTCCCTTATCGCCTATGAAGGTGAACCTGGTCCCATCCATGTTCACACACCGCACATTGCGCCTAATACAGTTGATCTGAGCATGAAATGTAGATAACCAGTCCCTATCTAAGAATACGTCATAAGGCCTCAATGCCAATACGAGGATATCCCATCCAAAGTTCTCACCACCTAGAGTAAGCTCACACTGTTGGTACTAGTGAGTAAACATCGAGTCTGCTCCCGTAGGAGTTTCTAGCTATATGGATCGAGCCGACATCTCCATCAGAATCACTGAGCTCCGGATGAGGGAAGTGGAAATGAAAGAGTGACTGGAATGTGTGTCCATAAGAACTGCATCTAAGGTAGAGTAGACACAGATTGTACCTTGAATCATCTCCGGAGTGCCATGATCGTAAGCCTCAGCTTACTGAAGATGAGATCTCACTTGTCCACCGCCATCTACACAACCATCACCTCTTCCACATCTGCCTACGGCCTCTGGATCACCTCGATCAAATCGTTGCCTCTTCCAGGGAGTTCCCTCAACAGTTTGCCGATCACCCAAACAACGGGTCGGATATTCCCAAACCATGTGACCCTACCCGCTACATGTGAAAAACTGCTTGTTCCTTGAATGACTGGCTCTATCTCATGTGCCTCGCACATCCGAACCCATGTCTTGATGTAATCCATCAGATGGTCTGGTCCTCTTGGACCTCTGCAACATCTGTTTGCTGCTTACTATAGAAGACTCTGCTACGTGACACCCAGCAGAGGGTCTCGCTGCTGGTGACTGATCAGCAAAGAAACTCTCCACTTAGAGGGCTCGCTCCAACACCCCTACCTGTGTCGGGATGCTAAGGGTGATCATCGAATCCCTAATCTCTCTCTTGATCCCATGCTCGAAGGTACATGCCCTAAAAAATGGGTATCGTACCATATCTGTGGAGTTGCACGAGAGGTCGGTGAACCTCGCTGAGTAATGTGCCACCGTCTGTCTACCCTACTGTAGATGAAGTAGCTCTTGTTTCCGCACTGCAGGTAGGGTGGATGGGACAAACTCCGCCCAAAACAGATTCTCAAAGTCTACATAGAGTAGTGTTTCCTCATCATGCACTTGGAGCATCATGCTCCACCATCTTCTTGCTGCTTCCTGAAGGAGACTTGTGGCAAGGGTCACCATATGGTCTTCTGGTGTCCCTACCTGTCTGAAGAATCTCATAACAACCTCCAGCCCATCCTCAGCTGCCTTCAGGTCCATCTCTCTCCTGAACCTAGGTGGCATCTCATGCTGGAACTCATGAAACATGCTCAAGAGGCATGCATCATTTACTGCTAGAGCTGGTGACATAGGTGTCCCAACGAGTTGTGTTACCGCTGGTTCCTCCGCTGTAATAGGGACCTGCACCAAGGCCTCGTTGCTCGATGGGCTGCCATCTCATACAAAGCTTGTAACCCTGGATGGCTGTCTGCATGGGGCCATCTTGATAAGAAATAGGTGTTCCATGGTCAATAAGTTATAACTGGTGAGCTAACTCAGATAAATGACTAATAAAACTCTTGAAACACACACGCAATCAGTTTTTTTTTGTATTTAGTCAGAAATCAGAAGTCAGGGTCCTGGTGTTGGGATACGTCGGTCTCCACACCAACAGTGGTCTCCATTAACTGAAAACAACACTCAGTACCCTTAACACTATTACTTCAAAAAAAGGATCAGAGTCCTAAGTTTTGAGGTAGAACTGACTCCTCTGATAACAATTTGTCTCGACCCATCCACCGGGTCCTGTTTCATGACTACTCCAAGCCCGCCTTCTATAGGACATGGGTTGGCGACTAGCACCAAAGGTGTAAATTCCTAAACTGGGAAGGCATTGACTTCATAACTGAAAACACACACAATAGAGTACGTAGCTAGATACAGAAAAAAAACTAAAACTACATAACTAGAGATTTCTAAAAGGTAAAGGGGTCGAAAAAACAAGCCCAACTGAAAGTAGAAGTACAACTAAAAATAAAAAATAGTTGAAAGATGGAAAAGCAACTCATTGATCATCCACCATAGATCCTACCTAAAGGGTAGGTACAGATAGCCTCTTTAGCACTCTATGTATGTCAGTCTCCTCCGGGTACCAACTCTTCATGATGTCCACCTCTAGGTACCGTCCAGTCCTCATACAATCATCCTCGATCAGCGTGGTTCATGGTTTACATCCAACACAATGAGGTGTGGGCATAGCCAGTGTAGGGGTGAGTATAATGATACTAAGTAGGTAGCCCGAGACCCTCAATGTCTCACAAAATCCAACATGTATAAACAAAATCATATGGAATAAAACGATAACCCTAGTTAGGTATATGCCGATACATATACATAAGTTATCATGTAATCCATCTCAATCATGAGGAAAACACAAAGTTACTGACTCATCTCACAGGGGTATACAAGTTATGAGGACAGATAGAGATGATTAGTTGTAGACACTAAATCATATATTTTGTCTAACCCGCACAATATCTAGGAAAAGAAATTAGAACTGTCGAGCCCACACAGGATCCAGGAATAGTTCTTCTGTTGAACCCACATAGGATACATGAACAGAAGTCAGATCTGTCAAAATTACATAGGATCCAGGATCTGTAGTTAAAGCTGTCGAACCCATACAGGATCTGGGAACAGTCTTCAGTGCTTTCAAACCCATATTGGATCCAGGAATAGTAGTCAATATTTTTGATCCCAAAAAGGATCCAGGAACAGTAGTCAGTGCACAGCCAGCCAAAGGGTTCCGCACGACGCATGCTTGATTCCGGGAGTGTCCGCTCCTCAAGCCAAGTGTCAATACAGAAACTTCCATGAAGTTACAAGTTGTTTTATCAAAAAGTTCCTCCACGTTATATGGGATAACCCAAAAAAAGTTTCCACGATACTGAGGACAAGATGACCAAGAAATTTCCCTAAAAGTACACGGCATGTAGGAATGAGGCACACACCGTGTCTTCAGTCCTCTTGTACTGCCTATGTACAATGGCCCGTTTCGTAAGTCTGGTCATTTAAAAAATAAATTATATATCCTGTGGTATGGTTACATGCCGTGTCCAAGCAACCAGGGTCGGTTCCATGTACACTGGAAATGTGCCCGTACATGGCCTCAATCTGTGTCCTCAAACCATTGTAACTGGTATACGGGGTAGTCTATGCCATTGGCCATGCCTAGCCAAGTGGTGGAGTACATGCCTATGTACTACACCCAATTTCTGTGTATCCCTATGATACATGTTGAGTCTCATGAATTCGCTTATTCCATTCTGTGTATACATTACATGTTGTGCCTCTTGTCCGTGTAATTCTGCATGTTTCCATGTATTTCTTATAATACATGCCATGTCTCGTGAAGCCTCTTCTTCCATTCTGCATAGAGAGTACACCCCGTGTGACCGGGTTCACATTCCATATGTTACTTATGTAACGTCTGAAACTCGAGCCGTAGAATGAACGTACTACACAACATGTTCTTCAGATGTACACGCCATGTATTCAATAATTTTCTAGAAATGACACCTCTTGCCAACACACCTCCCGTGAAGTACATTGTTTGTTCTTATAGTTTGTTCATCATGAAACGTCAAAAACTAGGTCTCCCCGATGTCTCGTAGTCATCTCCGGTGTTTTCGGACCATCGATCGGCTCCGAAAACTCAACTTGATTCATCATCTCAAAGAATGGTCGTGGAACGGTCCTTCCTATTCCAGTACAATATGTCGCCCGCTATTGTCCTAACACCTCTGCTAGGTCATGGTGATGTTGGATCTTCAATTTCAGATCTTTGTGTCGCACAGTTGACTCACAACAATATGTTTTTCGTTACCCATCCAGAACGCGAAGAACACACCAAACATTCACAATAATGACGAAGGGATCAGGCTTTATTCGTTTGGCCCTTTCCATTCATCTTATTTTGGTAGCAAGCGGGTTAAGAGAAACTATAATGGGAGGAATAATCCACATTTCTCAAATCAAAATTCACCCCTACCTTTGATTCGTTGTCGTTGGAATGAAGATGAAGAATTTGAGGACGACATCGTCGGAATTCTTCAAGGACAGTGCTTCCTCCTTTGTTCTGGTTGGAGATCAAAGCAGAGGTTGTCCATCGTCAGTGGATGAAGCATTCTTCATTCTTTGATGGTCATTCTTCCTTGGGAAGGGCGTTCTTTGTTGGGATCATCCTCATAATAATCATCCTCTAAAATCACCCAATTGAATAGATGTTCCAGATAATATATTATTTTATCTATTATTTCATTGGAATGATATTCAAAAAGAATCCCTAAACACATGGTTGGAACAATTAATGTGAAGGGTGGTGGCACCATTAAGTGGGGAGCTCAAGAGGTTTATCCCCACTTAATGGTGAGATCAAGAGGTTATAACCTCAGTTGCTCCCACCAAATTTAATATCAAGAAGAGGTTATCCTAAGGTGGGCCCCACCACCATAACCTCTTATGGAAGGTAAAGGTGTGGTTGTCCCACCTATACCTTCCATGAGAAGGTTTTAACAACCAAACACTCACATGGAGTCTCAAATAAAATAAAGTGTCTCTCAATTTATTTTTTTATAATTTTTTTCCATTAAAATTCAAAAACAAAAATTTATTCTTGACCAACTGTCATCGATGTGAAAGTATTCTTAAGTGAATACTAGCACTACGAGTTTGACGGTTCCCACAGATTTCAATTCTGAGCACTGGTTCAAACGTTAAAAAATCCCGCTCATACGTTTACTGAACATACCCGAAACAAATTTTTAAAAATTGATTCCACGCACACCATGCCTCGGAATCATGCGCCTTCTGTTTTCTCAGACTCTTAAAATTCCACTAATTTTATGAAAAAACTTTCCACAGATATTCTGGGTCTTTACATAATATTCATAGAAGATTTTTTGAAATGAATATGGTATCCTCTTCCTTGAGTAATGGTTGCTTCATTGTTTCGTGTGCGTGAATTTATTGAAAAACACAAAATGTATAAAGTGTAAATTTAAATGATTAATCAGAAGGTATGAGTCAATAATATGTATTTCCCTATTCATCTAATTATCCTTCGAAAACTCACTAAAAATAAAAATATGAGATAAATTTTATTCTCAAATTCTTGGGGAGTTATGTTATCTAATGATAAATCAATGTGTAAGGAAAATTGAGGGGTATAGGGGAGTGACTCTGATAATAAAATTTAATAAAAATTTATGGATCAAAACTATGATTTAGTGAATGTGTGGGTGGGATAATTAACACCTTAATTTGGATCAATGTAAAATAGTTAGGACCATAAATCAATTCATCCCCATCAATTATATATTTCTTAAAATAAAAATTTTTTATACATTGAAAATTAATTTTCATAATTTTATTACGATATTAATTTTATTATTTTAATTTTATATTATTTATTTTCATTTAATCAAACATATTGATAAGAGAGGTATTACAATTATGAAGAGTGCATAATGGCTCAGGCTGAAAGGAGTATATTTTATATGAAATTCTATGACCACAAAGATCATATTAAAAATTATTATATTAGATCCCAATATTATTTTAAATGTATGTACCACTATATTTATTCTAGGAAAACATGATATTTAAAATAATTCTGTTTCTTCATTGGGGTGGAATATTAATTTTGAATACAATTTCATTCACTTGGGTAACAAAATAATTCAAAATAATAAAACCCCCTAACATGCTAAATAAATTGGTGGTCCCTATAAATTTGTAATATTAAATTTAATGATTGTTTTTCAATGGGTGATATAAATTAAATTAATAAATAAAATAATAATAAATCCAAAAATTAATATTTTTAAAAATAAAATGAAAACAAAAAAGATAAAAGGTAGAAATTTTTGAAAATAAAAAACCAATGAATATAATTATGAGAAAAAATATATAAGGAGTCATTATAAAAATATATTTATATTTTATTCCTTCTAAATGGTGGGAATATTTTATCAGGTTGTTTAGAATGTCAATTCGGTAATTTTAGATGATAAAATATCTATATCATAGTAGGAACCTTAGGTCATCTCTCAATGAATCCATATAACATTACATTATAAAAATAGATATTTTTTTAAAAATTATATATATAGGTGCTATCTTTAGGGATTTATACCCACAGTTTATAGAAAATTTGGGTATAGCTTGAATGGAGTTTGTCTATACCCATGGTTTATGTAACCCATGAGTATAAATCATATATGCCAATGGTTTTTAAAATAAATGTTGTAGAGTATGACATTTCCTCCCCTCACACCCACCCCCATTCACTCATTAATGTGAATCCCCTCTCCCTAGGTTGAACAGTTTTTATGTCCCCTAAGTGATGATTGACGCCTCTCCTCCCCTAGAGTTCCTCTCTAATTTGGTGTGTTGTTTTATATTGGTCTTCTTTAATTGTGGTTTTAAATACTTATTTTATTCTAATTACTATTACACTCATTTTTTTCTATGTATGGAATCCTTAACAAGATACTGTTTATTTATGATTCTTCTAGATTATTTGAAATAATATTCATTGTTGGTGATGTTTTATTTTGGGGATTTTGGTTTAATGATATTACTTTGGATGAGCCTTTACTATTCTGTTGTTTTATATGTGTGGATTATTCGTGATTTTTCATTTTATATCCACGATGGGAGAACAAATATATTTATTCCAATTTGTGGAATATATTTTTATTCTTATAAACAATAATTATTATTTTACATACTCATTATTATGAATATAAGTAGCTGAAATGTGTCTTTTAAAATCAAGGGAATTCCTACTATGTTTTTTGATATTCTCAATAATATATACCCCATTCCGGATGCATACTTGATAATGAATTTTAAATTGGATATTTTATTTTTAGTAATGGTGAGGATGATTCTGTATGCTTTAGAAAAAGGTGCCTTAAGTAGATCATTTAAAAAAAATTCATCATTGTTTTTTAGTTAAGTTTTTTAATAAAATAGTATATGGAGTTATTTAATATTGTTCCGAATAATACACTTTATATGTAGGTAAAATTATGGGTTTTGTTAATATTATTAATAGAGGTTATTATTAGTTTTCTTATTGTATTCATTTGGTTATTTTTTATTATTAGTTTCTAAAGAGGACTCATTTGGAATCAATTATTTAGAGAAATTGATTTATTCATTATAAAAGGCCAATTTATTATTATTGAAGCATGAGTAGATCATATATTGATTGTATTAGTTGGTAGTATCTTTTATACATGTCGGTTTTTTGAATATTCATATGATGCAACTATAAATGATTTCTAATAATAAATAAATTTTAAAATTATTATATAATGAAATATTATTGTGGAATTTTTCTTGTTATTTTTTGTATTGTATAGAAAATTTTTAATGGAATGGTATATTGGAAAAAAATATAATTTAAATTTTGAAATTATTTTTCTTACCCAATGTCATGTATTTTTGTAACCCTTTCCTATTTTTAAATAATGATGGAAATGTTTCTTTATGAGTATTTAGATAATTTTATTAAATTATTTATTTAATTTTTGTATCAATATGAATCAAATATGAAATACGCATTTTCAATGAAAATTATCTTTTCATTATTCAATTAATATAGTTATAAAATTTATTCAATTAATGACATATATTTAATATTATAATTACATCTATAATTATATATGAATCACTTACACTTAGAGATCATTACATTATTATAGAAAAAAAATTATTGCATTTCATATATCATAAAACATTGGGAATCCCCCTATTTCATAACATTTGGGATGTATTTTTGTTATTTTAAATATAATTTTTTCTCTGATAGATTTCATGTTGAAATTGGTTGTAATGAATTTTGTAAGAGTGGTTTACATTTTTTATTTGAAAATATAGTTTTCTTCTAATAATGTAACAGAGAGTAGTTGGATATATTACACTGATTGGGTTTCATATGAGTTTCAATATAATTTTGAATTTTTTTTAGATTTTTTATTTAATATTGCTTTATAAGAAGGTTTTATATAGTTTCAATGTTTTAATTTTGATGGAAGAACATGGTTAATTTTGGAAGAAGTTATTTACCATATACAAAAGTATGATTTCTAATAGACTATTATGTTTGGTATCACAACGGAGAGATGAGACAATAATCTACTATTCATGAATAGAAGGAAAGAAGTGGTATGAAGAATTTGATATTTGTTATGTATCTATTCATGAATCATAATGACAAAGATAATATTCTTGTGTGAGAAGGAAATTATATCACTACACAAGAGGAAAATACTGAAGATAATGATGCTGAGATAGTGAAATAATTAATTGATTATTCCAGATGTCCCATATATCAGGAATGTACTTGAATGATAATGTTTTAATTTTTAATGTGGTTATACCCTGAAAAACTATGTATGTAATTTATAATAACATAATTGATTATATTATTACCCTTTTAGGGTCTTGATGTCTAATGGTATATATATTCCCTAAAATCATTATATTTCATGGAAGTAAATTAACCAGAACATATTTTCTACTAAAAAAATTCCATGCCTATCTAAAATATTATAGTTTCTTTTGGGAGGAAATATATGTCCTTAATGAATATATGGAATTTGGTACATCTCTATGGAAGGAAATCAAAGATGGAACACCAACTCATGTGCCACAAAAGATCTTGTGTCACTTTCCATTGATTCTTATACATCAAAATCTATTCATGCCTATAGATATCCCATCCAATATAAGATGGAATAATTCTGAATGAGTTAAAGGTAATGATAATTTGCTTCATCTTGTAGATTAATTTTCATAGTATTAATTTGAAAAACATCATCCGGAATTTTCTACTGAGATGCGTAATTTCTGGTAGGGTCTATCTTGTCATAGTTTTAATCTGTTTGGTCAGATGCTTACCCCTCACATCATGTGACCGATTTTTATTCAGGATTTTAATATTCCTCTATGGTAGTGTATGAAAAAAAATTAAATTTCATTAGTATACTAATATTTTTACCTTCCGATCCTAGAAATTATATATACATATACATTTAATCTCTAATAAGAGAGTTGAAACATTTTTGAGATATGGGTGTCTACATATTCGATGTTTCATCAAAAAAAATATTTCATATGCGTGATTCCCTTTATATACTATAAAATATTTCTATACTTATGAAATTATATAAGTTTGGGTAAAAAATGTAATGTTATCATGTCATATTTTTATGAATAATACACGATTGATAAGTCTTAAATATCATCATAGTTTTAGTTTTGTAGGGGATTAACGATTCATGCTTGTGGATCATCAATACAAGAAGAATTGTCGAATGTTTTAAGATACTATCGATATTGAATAACCACCTCAATGTATGTAGGGAACTAATTTTCATAATGAATTGAAATATTTTAGTTTTTCATTAGGGAAATTATAGATGAAATCTAAAAATATGAATTATTTCAACTCTAAAGCGGCATACAATTGGAAAAAGTGATGTAAATATTATGAGTTTACATATAGTTCTAAAAATTTCTTTCATCATTATTTATTAACAGTTCTAATTGATAGAAATATATGTCAATTTTTTAATTTCAATTCATCCAATTATAAAATGTATGACCAAATATGACTTCTTATCTCACCAGGACTTGTTGGATTGGGGTATCCAACAAGAACCACATCATGTGTGTCTTAGTGAAAACAATTGGAATGATCCATAAACTTCTCCTATGATAAATAATTTATAGAAAATTAAATTTCAATAAGTATTTGAGAATATCATGGTTCCATATGTCTATTATAAAAAATATCTAAATGAGTCTACATATGGTATTTAAAGCTAACATCCCTAAAAACTGAGGATTATCATATCATTCTTCGTAAATTTATTCCAATAGTAATATAGAATTTTATATCCAATAATTTAAGGGTGAATTTGATTTTATTGTGAAAATTTTTAGAGACATTTGTGCTAAATGGATATCCATTTTTTCGTGATAAATATGCAATAAGAGGCACTATTAATTTTTGGTGAGTAGGAAAGAAAATTGCATCCATACCTTTAAACAAGCATGATCTATTTATCCATTCATCTTCCACGTGAAAAACTTCATTGGAAACTTATACCTTTTTAGTGGATGTATCATACTAAAAAATGAATGAGAATAAAATATTCTGTCCCAAATAATAATAATCCTAAAGGATCTATTTTAAATTTTTTTATGTATCTAGAATGTATTAAATTTTGTTCAATGTATTTGTATAATTTCAGAACAACAAAAAACTGGATAATAAGAAATGAATATGATAAGTATGGTTATATTGAGTCATCATTTTCATCTAATCCCTAAACAAGAGGAATTCCTAGGTTATATGTATTGGCTACAATGAACCTTGAAGAGACAGATATGAAACACCACTAAGTCAATTTAAAATGTGGTTTGTTTGATGACTATGTGATGTAAGTAATTTGAATATTTATATGTTACCTCATACTATTTCATTTTACACATACAAAAACAATTTATTATAATTTTTTGAAGGAGTGATAAAAAAATTATAAGAAGAGTTAATCGATCATTTCCTTTGAAGAGCAAGGTTTTTCATATCAAATAGTTTTTTATTTTGTGGAAATCAAAGGTATATCCATTACCTTAATTTACATAAAATATAGATATTAATTTTGTTTTATTATTCATATATATTTCGTGTATTGAGTTTAACAATTAAATTTTTTTATCAAGAATTAAGAGTGTTGGATTTTGGTCCTAATTCTTAGGTTCATGAATGAAAATATTTAATAATAAATGGTTATAATTTTGTTACAACTGATAGAGGAGTGAAACGGAGAAAACAACATAGTGGGGTTATGTTAACTACATGAACAGAATATTATGCTAGATCATCAAATATTTTTCCATGATAGAAAATTTATTCTTATTATAGAATTTTTTAGAAAATTTTGATACTAAATTAATAATCTCATGATATACTCACAAAGATGAAATTTTAATGGATTGATTCAATGATGTGAGAAGGTAAATTTTTTGAAGATTGTGGATTCAGATTTATTGAATTTAGTTGATTTCGGTATACCAATTAACCATATATTTTTGAATCAAATACGAAACAATTGATTAATGTGAATGATCAACTAAGACCTAAATACATTTCCATTAATGAAGAAATCCTATAACATCTTTTTCACAATATTGGAGATGAAGTGGACACCACTGAAACCCCAATTGGTGTTGATCAAAATATTTAATTTTACATCATAAATTGTCCCATTATGAGAGTTGATGTTTAACCCAACGTATGGGTGGGTAATATATATAAGCAACCACATATGTTCATAGTTTATTGAGTTTACCTTTACCCAGGTTTCTCAGGTTGGTATTACTATGATTACTAAATTTTAGTATCAATTTTGAATGATATGTTTATTTTTTTGTTATTTTTTTTAATTTCTATTTAATATAATTATTTCAACTCAAAAAACTGAGTTCAAAAATAGTTTTCAAAAAATGTATAACATTATTTCAAATTATTGTCGATAAACCATGTTAATACATTATCTATGAATTTTTTTTCTTCAAAATTTTATTCACGATTTTTTAAAACAAATTCTAAAAAATTATATTTCATTCTTATGAATATTATGAAAAATACTGATGAACATTAGTGGAAGTAAATATTTGACACTAATTGTTATATGTTCTAGCATGAGTGACCTCCTCTGCATATAGTAATGAGTCTAATAATGATAATATTTTTCATCTAAATTACACATAATTTCATGTTGTTATTCATTATCAAATTTTTTTGGGACACTCAATTGAACCATAGTTGACTCTTTCTCAGCCTACTAGAACGGGTCTTAGCAGGGGTGATACTATTGCCAGAAATAACACAATTTGAACTAGTTCCCACCATGAGCCATCAGTGGACACCCTATCTACCACACCATTACATCCTCCACTTGATCCTCTAGGGATATTCCTAGATATTCTTCCATCATCATCTCATTTAGCTTCTTCTTCTCTTACCATTTCTACACCACCTCTAAGGATGATCCCACCATAAACACATCCATATTAATTAATGTATCCCCAACCCTAATAAACATATCTTTCCTTGTCTATGCCTTTTTTATTTATTATTATCCATACAGGATCTGAAGATTATAATCCATCATCTTCCACTCTAGTGCACGAAGATCACTGAGATCATGCATTGGGATTGGAACGTCATGTAGAGGCTCCTGATTGTAGATATCCCATGATATATTAGATCTTAATGTGCATCCAACGTCATGTTTTTTATTTTACATGTGTAAAATTAAATTGCAACATTTTTTCTTGTTTCATTGTGACGTGATAAATTTTTTTTTTCATTGACCTTATTCATGGGGACATTCATGTAGGTGACATGGGAACACTTGTATGTGTGATTTTTTGAATTTCTAATCAATAATAATGTAACACCCCAAGGTCTTCTAAAAATAAACTGAAATTCTTGAAATTTTTTTTAAGTTAGATATTTATAAGTATCGTTTAAAAAAAAATTATTTCTTCTATGTTTTGAATTTCATGAAACTGTCATCTACATTTGTGTTCAGTGTGTTATTTGGAGTCTGATGAAACCAATTTTTTTTTGTGAATAATAACATAACCTTATGAATAGTAATATGACCCAAATTAATTGTAAATTTTATAATTATTTTATTTTTTTAAGGATAGAAGATAATGACATCTTGGATAATTTTTCTTTGTGATAAAGAAGTAGTTGTAGAATTAGAACTGTAAATTTTTCAATTAAGTATCCTTTTAATTTAACATTAAATTAATAACATTTGGAAAATTATTTTTTAAAAATGGACTTCATTTTTTTATTGTACACGTTGAAAAATGGTTAGGGTATTTTTTTGGTATTTTTCTGAAATTCAAGAATTTTTTATGAATAGTGAACTACGATAAAATATGATAAATGCTAAATACATGATTTACTGCAATCATAGGTAATTCAAGGATGATGTAAGCCCACATGGTTCGAAATAATAGGCCATTATTACTATTTAGGGTCACTTTCATTGAGATTATTCATATTCTTGATAAAAAAATATTATAATAATGATTAAAATAATCTAAAATACCTCCCCTCCTCCACTATAAATACCACCCTCACTCCCCTCTTCCTCCCACACCTATCCATCCTTGAGCATTGTCTTATTTCTGCCAAATTCCATCCCCAATATTCTACCCCACATCCTAAAGCTACTGGTCTCACCAAAATACCAAAATCAAGGCCCTTAAGGAGGATCTCAAGGATAAGAGATCACGAGGTAAACAACCTCTTTTATTTTCATTATTATCTTTTATTTTATGTTATTCTATTCTATTAATTTTGTCTTGTGTTGGCATATTTCAATAAAAATTACTCCTTAATATCCATATTACGTATGAATTATAAGATTTCCCCTTACTCGAATCAATATTGTTTTTATGAAATTTTGAGAGATGTTGTTATGCTGCCGCATTTTCGTGAGAAATTTCTCATGTTTTCTTTTATTTCATGATTCCTTTATCTTATTTCCTTACCCCTCTTATCTATGAAGGATTAAATATCCAAAATAATTTATATTATGTATATTCTCATGTTTATGGAAAATTCCTCATTAATATTCTTCTCATCTCCCACTTATTTAAGGAATAAAAACATTGTTCGTGATGTGTCTAATTAACGACATCGTGGATGATGTAACTTCAATTATCATTAATTCTTCCAATTATTGTCATGAAACCATTTATATTGTTGAACCATGTTATAATATATGTTTTATGAATCACCCATGGTTCGGGAATTCTTTTTTACTCATTGTTCTAATTTATAAGACCAAACGAGGTTGTTATTATCAAATAACCACAAAAATGATATAAACGAACATCATTAATGCTCCAAATTAACAATCATCCTCATGAAAGAAATAAAAATAATGAATGGAATAATTTATGTTATTGAATATATATTTAAATTCTAATCTATTCCAATTCTGGAGTTTCACTTCCAATCGACATGAATTTCCACCATGAACTTATCATTGAAATCATATAATGAATTCTACCAAAAACAGTGCAGGGGAAAAATACTAAAACTAAGGGTGAAATGATGTTATAAACTTATCATACAAGATTTTATTAAAATGAATATTTTTTATAAAATATTAATAACACTTATTTAACCATTATATAGGAGGTTTAAACAAGTTGGAAGTAAGACGAACCCAAGGTAAGCGAATTCCTAACCGGATTTCGATTCTTTGGGTTAAACTTCTACTTCATTATTTATGAGATATTTGAATAGTTTGTATGATTGGTTCTATTTAGATTATATTTAATTAGTTTTATTTACAAATATATATACATACTCCATCCAATCTATAAAGTCTCTCTTCAATTGTATGATATTTATAAGGGGGTTTTCATTAAAAATCATCTTTTTAAATTCTATTTTAGAAAATTCAATAGTAATGTCTTTATGCTATTATTAATGTTGTATGGTCATGTTTTGGTTCTTGGGAATTGTTTATGAAGAAGTGTGGGACCTATATTTCCCTCCAATGCATTGGGTATGCGTATGTTGGAGGTCGGCCAAATGGTTACTCCTAGTGTAACTATGATTGTTACACAATGTAAGGTAGCCGTGAGGGTTACAAATTATAAGGTATCCCGGAATAGTTACAAGATTATGTAAGTAATTCCCCAAGACACATTTATGAATATATTTATGTTCTCATGTTTTTTGTGGTTTTAGTGTTAATCTCATGTTACACAAAGTAAGTATTTATGGGTGAAAATCATGTAATTTGAAAATGATTTCATACGTTACAAGTATTCATGGACTAATGTACTTATTCCTTCTTTTTCATACCTTACTGAGCTTTTTTTCTCATCCAAAATTTTTAAATGATTTTCCACAGGTTAATGGATGTGTGTTACAAGTAATTAAGACATGTTAAATGTTGAATAATTGTCAAGGAGTCGTGTTTTATTTTTAAATGTTTTATATTTTGAAAAAAAATTGAAATTTTTTTTATGGTATCCACTCTATAATAATGTGTTATGTTATGAATTTTGTTAATAATTCTCTAAAGTTCTAAACATGAAATTATCCTCAATGTAAAAGGAAATTTTTTCTTCACTAAATTCAAGATTATGTATGTAATAAGGTCGGGTCCTTATAGTTGGTATCAGAGGATGGTTTAGATAACTTTAGGGAATAGGGTGATATTAATAGAATACCATAAATGATTTTCACTCTATGTTTAATTTGAAATTTTATTGTATTTAAAGATTACCATGTTTCTTTATCTAAGACATGTTTGTTCAGAATGGTTGTTTGTAGAAGGAACAGGGCTGCTGAAGAGGAGAGGCACCGATAGAATGACATCCTTCTGAAACTACAGACCGTAATGGTAGGGATTGGATCTGAGCAGTTTGTGACAGTTATGGCTCAGATAAAATAGGAAATACATGGTGGTGTAATCCATGCAAGATATCCAATTGAGGTAACACAATGGAATATGAAAGTAGTGGAACATTTTTGAGAAAACATCCTCCTGTATTCAATGGATCTTCTGACCCAGTAGCAGCTGAAGGATGTATCAATGCCCTTGAAAAGATATTCAATGTTATAAGATGTTCTGACATTCAAAATGTATGTCTGGCCATTTATCATTTTTAATAGGAAGATGATCAATGGTGGTAAATGGTATGGAATATCAGAGGTAGATAGGATTTTGATACCTTAGAGTGGGATGAATTTAATAGTCTTTTCCTTGAAAAATATTTTCCTAAGGTGGTGCGAAAAAGAATGGAGAAGTAATTACTTGAATTGAAACAGAAATGGGAAGACCCAGTGGTTGTTTATGAAGCAAAATTCACCCGACAGGTAAGGTATGCTCCGAATCATATTCTGGATCTTCAAAGCAAAATCAACAGCTTCTACTCAGGATTGAATCCAAGGTATCGAAGGGCGTTGGCCTCCTGTGAATTCAAAAGTTCTGAGAAACTTGTCCGATGTGCTGAAAGGGTAGATATAGAGTTTTATGACGATTATGTGCATTTTTGAAACAAAGAGAAGAAGAGGTCTAGTTGTAAAGCAATGGGTAAGAATCAACCAATGAAATCTAATGGTAAGAATATCCAATTTCTCGTTTGTGAAATGTGTGGAAAGAAACACCCTGGGGAATGTCTTAGCAAAAATGGGAAGTGTTTTAAATGTGGTAAGTTTGGACATATGGCCTGAGATTGCAATGAAAATGATCCTAAAAATGATCCTAATAAGACAACTATAATGTGTTTTTAATGTGGTGAGATGGGTCACTATGAAAATGCCTACCCAAAGAGAGATCTGAATGATGCAAAGAAGCTAGACTATAAGCAGAAAGGTGTAATGATATTTTTTGCGACTATATTAGCAGATGCTGGGCCATCCATTGAAGTTATATCTGGTAAATTTTTTTTTCACTGAGATATTGTTAATGTTTTTTTTATACGGGGTCTACACATTCCTTCATCTCTGAGAAATTTTCTGGTAAATTAAAAATATCACCTCAACAAATGAGACCCTAACTTTTTGTTAAAACACTTGGGGGAAATGTTATAAAAAAGATTAATTATTAGAATCTTTATATTGTGGTATGTGAAAAGACTTTACCTGTAATCCTTGTTATTTTACCCTTAGTGGAGTTTGATGTTATTCTGGGGATGGACTGGATTTCTAATTTTCAGGCTATGATTGACTGTAGATCTAAAGAAGTTGTTTTTTAGAAAGGGTTTAAATTTGTATACAAGAATGAAACCATATAAGTCATAACATATCAAGAATCTGAGAAAATATTGAAAGATGGAAATGAAAGTTACCTTGCTCATATTGTTGAAAACTAGTGAACTATTAAAATTAATGATGTGCCTGTGGTAAATGAATACCCTGATGTTTTTCTTAATGATTTACCCGGTGTAATACCTGACCGAGAAGTTGAATTCACAATTGACTTAGTTCATGATGCTAAGCCAATTTCAAAACCTCCATATCATATGGCTCTAATAGAGGTTCTTTAATTGAAAAATCAGTTGTAGGATTTGCTTGACAATGGATTCATTCATCCTAGAACTTCACAATGGAGAGCCCCTGTTTTGTTTGTTAAAAAGAAAGATGGTTCCATGAGGCTTTTCATTGATTATAAAGATTTGAATAACATCATATTTAAAAACATGTATCCTTTTCTTCGTATTTATGACTTGTCTGATCAGCTCCAAGGAGCTTATTATTTTTCCATGTTTGACATGTGATCCGGATACCATATCCTTAATGTGAAGGAGGATGACATCCTGAAAATATCCTTTCGTACTAGATATGGGCATTATGAATTTTTTGTTATGCCATTAGGATTAACTAATGCACCTGATGTATTCATGAATCTTATGAATAGAGTATTTCATGAGATCATGGATATGTTTGTGGTTGTATTTATTGATGACATTCTGGTATTTTCTAAAAATAAAGAGGAACATGAAAAACATCAAAGGGTTGTTTTACAATATTTAAAAGAAAAGAAACTATATGGAAAATTCAGAATGTTTTATTTTTTGGTTAAAAGATATTTCTTTTCTTATACACATTGTAAAGAAAGATAGAATAACAGTTCATCCTGCCAAATCAAAAGTATATTATGAATGGCAAAGATACAAAAATGTTACAGAGATTTGTAGTTTTTGAGGCCTATCAAGTTATTACCGACCGTTTGATAAGAACTTTACACGGTTATCTAACCCGATAACTAAGTTAACACGGAAAGGGGATAGATTTGTTTGGATAGAAGAATGTGATGTTTGATTTCAGGAACTGATGAAGTGATTGGGGAATGCTCCAGTTTTTTCCTTGCCTTCCGGAAATGGTGAGTTTGTCGTCTATAGTGCTGCTTTTTTGAAGGTATTGGTTGTGTTTTGATGCAGAATGATCGGGTAATTGCCTATGCTTTGGGACAACTTAAACCTCTTGAGATAAATTATCCCACACATGATTTGGAATTGGCATTTGTGGTTTTTTCATTGAAAATTTGGATGCATCATATATACAGAGAAAAATGCCAAATATATACTGACCATAAATGTCTAAAGTAAATTTTCACTCAGAATGAATTAAACACGAGGTAGAGAACATGGCTAGAACTGATAAAGGATTATGACGTCACAATCAATTACCATCCTGAAAAAGCAAACAAAGTAGCAGATTCCATAAATCAGAAAATTCATGCTTCATTAACCATGTTACGTTTGGAACATCATCCCTTGATTAATGATTTGATGAATTTTGTCTTATAAGTTGTTGGTGCAGGGAATACCTATGTTTTTTTTGGGTTTCTGTGCAGTCTTCTTTGTCATACAAAATTAAGCAGGTGAAAAAGGAATATAGTGAGCTACATAGAAAGGTCTAATTGGTTAAAATGGTAAGTTTTCAGAATTTAATCTTCATAAAGATTGTTTTTTAAGAATTGGAAAAAGGTTTTGTGTGTATTGTGATTCCCAGTTGAAGAAAGAATTGTTGTGTGAAGCTCATAGTTCTCCATTTTCTGTTCATCCTGGAAGAACTAAGATGTACAGAGACATTCGAGAGTATTATTGATGGGTTGGAATGAAAATAGATATTATTGATTTTAACATTAGATGTTTGACATGTCAACATGTTAAAGCAGAGTGACAATTACCGATGGGGATGCTTTAGCCGTTTCAAGTGCCAGAATGGAAATGGGAGAATGTATCCATGGACTTCGTGGTGGGACTACCAAAGACTTCTCGAGGTAACAATGAAATTTGGGTTATTATTGATCGGATAACAAAGTATGCACATTTTCATTCTATTCGAGATACAATGTTATTGGATTAGCATTCTCGATTGTACCTCAAGGATATTGTAATGTTACATGGAGTTCCTATTTCCATATTTCTGACCGAGATCCTAGGATCACTACTAACTTTTGGAAGGGACTTCAACAGTCATTGGGAACATAGTTGAATTTTAGTACAGCATTTCATCCTAAATCAAATGGGCAGTCAAAATGAACGATTAAAATATTATAGGATATGATTAGAGCATGGTCAATAGATTATCATGGATGTTGAGATCAACATCATTCATTAATGAGTTATCTTATAATAACAGTTTTCATTCCAATATTCAGATGGCACCTTTTGAGGCCTTGTATGTAAAGCAGTGTCAGACTCCAACGTTTTGGGATGAAGTCCATGAAAGAAAGTCGATGTGTCTAGAATTAGTAAAAGAAGTGGCTGAGAAAGTGACAATGATCGAGCATCACATGAGGAAAGCTCAGAGGAGGGAGAAATGAAATTTAGATAACAAGAGGAAAGAATTCTCTTTTGAGGTAACTGACCATGTTTTCCTTAAAGTCTCTCCTTGGAAATGTGTGATGCGTTTCGGTAAGAAATGAATGCTATGTCCACGATTCATTGGTCCTTTTGAAATCTTGGATAATGTTGGAACACTTGAATACCACTTATCTTTTCCTCTGAGTTTGTTTCAGGTAAATAAAGTTTTTCATGTTTCGATGTGGAGAAAGTATATGCCAGATTCATCACATGTCTTGAGCTCAAAAGCAGTTCAGCTGGAAGAGAACCTTTCTTATGAAGAGAATCCAGTTCAGATTCTTGATCAAAGAGAACAAGTATTGTTGAATAAGGTAATCCACCAGGTAATGGTTTTGGGGAGAAAACACATGGTTGAAGAAGTAACATGGGAATCTAAAAATGCTATTAGTTAAAAATACCCTCAGTTGTTTAATAAGTAAATAAAAATGTGAGTCAAATTTCTAGAAGGTGGGGATAATGTAACACCCCAAGGTTTTCTAAAAATAAAGTGAAATGCTTGAAATTTTGTTTAAGATAGATATTTATAAGTATCCTTTAAACATAATTTTATTTGTTCTATGTTATTAATTTCAATAAACTTTCATCTACATTTGTGTTCCGTGTGTTATTTAGAGTCTGATGAAACCAACTGGTTTTTTTGTGAATAGTAATATACCCTTATGAATAGTAATATGAATAGTTCTATGACCCTAATGAATAGTAAATTTTTATATTCTTTATTTTCTTATGGATAGAAGATAATAACATGTTGGTTAATTTTTTATTGTGATAAAAAAGTTGTTGTGGAATTAGAACTGTTAATTTTTGAATTAAGTATGATTTTATTTAAAAATTATATTACTAATATTTAGAAAATTATTTTTCAGAAATGGACTTCATTTTTCTATTCCACACGTCAAAAAATGGTTAGGGTAAATTTTTGGTATCTTTCTGAAATTCAAGAATTTTTTATGTATAGTAAAATACGATAAAATACGATAAATGCTAAATACATGATTTACTGCATAATAATTGATGCAAGGATGCTGTAATCCCACATGGTTCATACTTGGATGTCATTATTAATATTTAGGGTCACTTTCATTGAGATTATTCCTAGTCTTGATAAAAATTTTATAATAATGATTAAAATAATCTAAAATACCTCCCCTCCTCCACTATAAATACCACCCTCACTCCTCTCTTCCCCCCACACCTCTCAAGCCTTGAGGATTGTATAATTTATGCCAAATTCCCTCCTCAATATTCTTCCCCACATCCTAGAGTTTGTGGTCTCACCAAATGACCAAAATCAAAGCTCTTAAGAAGGATCTCAAAGAGAAGAGATCAATAGCTAAACAACCTCTTTAATTTTATTTCTTTTCTTTTTATTTATGTTATTCTCTTATATTCCTTTTGGCTTTTGTTGGGATATTTCATTAAATATTCCCCCTTAATTTCCATATTATTTACTAATGATGAGATATCCCCTTCCTCTCTTCAATCTTGTTTTTATGAAATTTTGAGAGACGTCGTTAGGCTGCCAAATTTTCTTGAGAAATTTCTCATGTTTTCTTTTATTTCTCGATTCCTTTTTCTTATTTCTTCACCCCTATTATCCAAGAGGCATGAAATCTCAAGAATCATGTATATTATATCTGTTCTCGTGTTTATGTAAAATTCCTCATCAATATTCTTCTCATCTACCACTTATTTAAGGAATGAAAACATTGTCCGTGATGTGTCGAATTACCGACATCATGGACGATGTAACCTCAATTTCCATTAATTCTTCCAAATCTGGTCATGAAACAATTTATATGGTTACACCATGTTATAATATATGTTTTATTACTCACCCATGTTTTTGGAATCTTTTTCACTTGTGGTTCCAATTTGTAAGTCAAAACGAGGATGTTATTATCAAATATCCACTAAAATGATCTAAACAAACATCATTACTGTTCTAACTTATGAATCATCCTCATGTAAGAAATAAAAATGATGAATGGAATAATTTATGTTTTTGGATATATTTAAATATTAATCCATTCCAATTCTAGAGTTTCACTTCCAATTGACAAGAATTTCCACCATGAACCAATCATAGATATCATATAAAGAATTCGACCATAAACAGTGTCGGGGAAAAATACTAACAATTATGGGTGAAATGAAGTTATAAAACTATCATTAAAGATGTTATAAAAATGAATATGTTTCTGTAAAATATTAATAACACTTTTTCAACCATTATACAAGAGGTTTAAACAAGTTGGAAGTAAGACAAACCCAAGGTAAGGGAATTCGTAACCTGATTTCCATTCTTTGGGTTAACCTTCTACTTGATTATTTATGTGATGTTTAAATTGTTTGTGTGATGGGTTCAGTTTATATAATGTTTTATTATGTGTATTTACAGTATATATACATACTAAATCCCCTCTATAGAGTCTCTCTTCAATTGTATGATATTACATGGGTCTTTTCATTAAAAATAATCTTTTTAAATTCTGATTTACAAAATTCAAAAGTAATGTCTTTATGATATTATTCATGTAGTATGGTTATGTTTTGGTTGTTGTAATTGTTTATGATGAAGTATGGGACCTATATTTCCCTCCAATGCATTGAGTATGAGTATGTTGGAGTTTGGTCGTACAGTTACTCCAAGTGTAACTGCGATGGTTAAACAACGTAAGGCAGGCGTGAGGGTTATAAATTATAAGGTGTCCAGAAATGGTTAGAAGATTGTGTATGTAATGACCCAAGATACCTTTATGATTATATTTATGTTCTCATGTTTTGTGTGGTTTTAGTGTAAATCTCATGTAACAAAAATCAAGTATATATGGGTGAAAAGCATGTCCTTTGAAAATGATTTCATACGTTATCATTATTCATGGACTTATGTACTCTTCAAGTCTTTTTCATACCTTACTGAGATTTTGTGCTCATCCCATGTTTTTAAATGATTTTCCATAGGTTATTGGATGTGTAATAAAAGGAATTAATACATGTTAAATGTTGAATAATTTTCAAGTAATCCTGTTTTATGTTTTAATGTTTTATATTTTGAAAAAAATGGAAACTGTTATTATGGTGTCCTCTCTGTTATAATGTGCAATGTTATGAATGTTTTGTCCTAATTCTCTAAATCTGTAAACATGAAATTATCCTCAATGTAAAAAGATGTTTTTTCATGATTAATTCAATATAATGTATGTAATATTGTAGGGACCTTATAAATAATGTTTCATTATATTGTATAAAATGAGATGATATGTTAAAATTCTTGATAGTGTATAAGTAAACCGATCAGTGAACACTTTTTGAATGCTATGTTAGTGATATGTCTGTCAATTCCATCAGAGGATGCTACTGATTTTTATTCATGTTTGGAACCAATACTATCTTTAAATGACGCCCCATGTAATTTCAATGTGCATCTGAGTGGCAGTCGAGATGATCATTGTGGTAGTGGGGGTAGTGGTGGTAATGATGTTGATGATGATGATGATGTTGTTGTTGTTGTTTCTCCATTTGATGTTATTGTTGATGAGGATGTTTCTGATGGTGATGAGAATGATGATTTGGGTTATGGGGGATATATTTATCGACTACATTTTTTACTTAGTAGTAAAGAGACATGTTTATATTGTTTAATGACTTGAATTTATTGTCTTTATGGATGTATATGTACATTATAGTATTGTAAAATGATTAAAAAATATTACAAGCACCTGGATGAATACTAAATATAAAATATATATACTTCATTGAATGTGTACTACGATTTGTATTTTATTTATAGGTTCAGAAGTGTTGCTTCAACATAAAAGGGATAGGAATATATACCCACATATCAACAAACCATGGGTATATGTTTTCTTCTGGAAAAAGCAATACCCAGAGTTTTAACAAAATAGTGACTGTGATAAAATTTCTTATGTTATACCCCCGGTTTCTATAAAAATTATATTTATATCATTTTACTAATGTCACTATTAGACATTGTTCATAAAACCATGGGTATATCATATACCAATGGTTTGAGGGTTATAACCATGGATCTAATCCAAGCGTTTTTTCTATGTTTCCAGTAGTGAGGGAGTGGAATATATTAGATAGAGTAGGGGTTTGAAAATATTGAAACAAAAAAAAATATAAAATTAGGCTAAATGGAAGAAAAAAATTAATACAGTGATTGAAAGTTATAAATCTAGAAAATCCAATAATAATATTCCTTCCATTATTGATCGCCTATATAGAAATAGTTCATCTCTTTTAGTCCTTGATGTATTACACCTAAAACTACAATGTAACTAAATATATACAAGGAAAAATCCTAGGATTCAGTCAGAAAAAAATGATTCATAGGCTATGTGAATATACATGTAATGTAAACAAAGTTATATTTTAATGTTTATTGAAGATCATGTTTTTAATTTATGGAATCATATTCAATGAATTAATTTTAAGAAAGTTATAAATCGAAGATAAATAATTATTATTATTAACCAAAATGTTCTTTAATGTATTAGAAGGTTTTATTTAAAAGATTAAATTCATTATTTTTAAAATTTTAAATTTTATAAAAAGGAATTAGTTTTTGAATTCATGATATAAAATTTAACTTAGAGTAAATTTTTTGAATTTTTTCATAAATGGATGATTTTTGTGTGAATAGTTAAAATCTAGATTTTTCAAATATAATAATTTTTATAACATCTTCGTGTTGTAATATTTAATTAAAAATGTATAAAATATTTTCATAAATAATATGTTTTTATGTAGTTAAATATATCATTTAAAATTAATATTTTGAATTCAGAAAACCTTGCATGAATTTTTTGGAACATAAGTAATAGTTTATTCTAATAAAAAGTTATTTCTTTATCTTTCTATTTAATAGTGTGTATAGAAGAATATATTTTGTTTTAGAATTATCCAAAAATTAAATGAATTTAATTTATTAATTATAATATTATTAAATTAATTAGAATCAATTAAAGTGATAATTATAGTGAAAAATCACATTTCGGATTAAATGGGTATTTTTATAAAAATGGTTTTCCATTTCATTTTATGAATCTATATAAAAAGTAATTTTTTATAATTTAATAACTTGAGTTTTATAAAACATATTTATTTTTTTAATTATTTTAATTTCATTTTGGGTCATAAAAATAATTTACCATGGACCAAAATTTTTATTTAACCAAGTAAGTGTAAAAATGGGATAATATGTTTGTTAAACTATGAGATATGGCTTCAAATATTGCTAAAAAATTCTAAATTTGTTTGGATGAGTGGATTTATAGTTTACCCTATCTTAGCTGTGAAATTGTGTTTTCTTGGGGAAACATTCCAATTATAATGTCATTATATTTTTTTAAAGCATTGAATGTTTACAATAGTGACACTCCCCTCACTTGTAAAAGGGAACCCCTTATCCTAACATCTCTGTATACATTTATCACCCTATCTCATCGACGATATACCAAAATACATCTGAAACTCTATTTCACACATCCTAGAGGTCATTTTCTTCTCGAATTACCCATCCTACATTTCGAAAGGTGTTATCTAAAAAGGTTATCCAATTAAAGGTTATAATCCCTTACTGAACTCTTCCAATATTATTTGTTCTTGCACCTCCTACAAAAAATAGTGTAACAATTTAATAATAATTAAATTACTTTATAAACTATTCTAAAATGTAATTATTATTATTGAACTACCTTTTCGCTACTTTCCTATCCTATGTGAAATGATAACTTCACTTGTGCATACGTGTTGAGTACCACCTCCACGAAGAAATGTTATTAAATTTTCCATCATCCCATCACATGGTTGGTTATAAAGAGATATTTAATGAATATAAATTAAATTAATGAAAATTTTACTATTCTGTAAAATTAAAATATTATCTACCATCATACCCTTCCAACTGGTGGAAATGAAAACGTTATTGGGGCACACGGGATGATTACCAAATTCAGAAAGCGATGTGATATGTTTTTTATTTATTCATTGCATGGATGGTCTTAAGGATAGATTTAATTAATAAATATGGTATTTAATATTTTTTTATTTTTAAATATAAATCATTATGTACATTATTTCCTTCCCATCCACTAGAAAAATTTAAATGTCGTGCACGTGTACATGCGAACTATCGTCTCTATGAATTATTGCATTTCATATTGTATTAAAACCTTACCTTAATGGTTATATAAGAAGATTTAATGTCTAAAAATGTTAATTATAATATGTTTCATATCAAAGAGATGGTGAAACTAAGACTAATGTACAAGTATCAATGTTTCTAAAGCTAAAACATCATTGGAAATGGGATAGTTGATACCTTAAAGTTCAATTTACCAATAAATTATTAACAAATGGGTAAAAAGATGTTTTTAGTGAACATTATATAGTATGTTATATATAAATAAATTTTTAATATGGATGAATAATAAATATAAATTTATTATATATGAGTTAAAAATGTGTTTGACTAAATAGATTTTATGAGGAAATGTATTTTTATTTAACGTGTTCAATTAAATGTTTTAAATTCCATTTCCTACATATCCATGTTCATTTATATGATTCAAAAATATTATAATTTATACATAAAATAATATTTAATTTAATTTTCATCCAATTTATAATTTATTTGAAAATATTTTTAAAATTATATCTTATTTGTTTTACATACAGGTTGTTTTTACATTTCATTCATAAATTTTGAAAACAATTTTTCTAACATATATGACATTAAACAAATTTCTCATTATGATGTCCTTTATTCATTATTAAACATAATCAATGAATTAATTTGTTTTTTATAGAATATCCTATTCTTATTATTATGGGAATTTTTAATATAACGTTTTTCTAATTAAGGTTGTTTCTTAAACATTTTATGAGACAATTGAATGCGATTATTCTTAGGGGATAAAATACGATTTTTGTGTGTTTTATAATTGAAATGAAATTTCATTTTTCCAATAAATTTGATTTTCATTTGAAATTATTTATGATGAAGTGTGGTTCCAATATATCCCTCTAATTCATTAGGTAATAGTATGCTCTCAAGAGGATACATTTAGTAAATTAACACGTGGGTTATTCCATTTGTAAGTGTGATTGATTGTTTAATTAGAAAAGTGACATGATTATGATATCCCAAGGTTCCTATGTTATATTTTAGACCCATTTCACTAATAATTAACTAATCCTGAGGACCATAACTCCTCAAGAAGACCACCCCATACACCAGAGGCTGCTAACTAAAAGTAATGGTCTCTGATAATATGGTGACGAGAATATAACCCCTTTTTTTCATAGTGGTATAGAGGAAAATGATAAAAACAATTATTGAAAATAAAATAAATAAATATTGGAAAAAATATTCTAAAATAATAATAATAATAAATAAATAAAAATATCATATATGATGATTTTATGTCGATATAAAAATGAAGCATTCATATATTCCAAAGGGAAAACAATAATATACATGAAAAAATATATAAAAAAATAAATCCCATGATAATACTGATCAGTGGATCATTCATATATTAGCAAGCTCCCATACTAATATATATCATGCATCCATATTCAAAAATTACTTTTATCCCTATATTCAACTAAGAAGTCTGTTGGAGTTCTAAATATTGTCTTGAACATGGCATGAGTAATCCTCTACAGTCTGCCACAAAAGGTGTCTAAAACTAATCCAGTCCTGGATTATAAAATTTTACCATGATAGGGACTATAAAAAATAAATAGAAAAGGGAAATACAATTATTTCGTGCCAAGGGTCCTCAAGAGATGTCTTGGTGACCATACATTCTCTCGTCTAATATAGGTGTATCGGAATATCTAATCATTATTTTAGAGAGGGTTGCACATGGTAAAAATAATTAGATTGGACCCATGGTAAAACCATGGAATCAAAGAAACTATGAGGTTATTTTAGTTCAAAATAATAAAATATATATATCCACAATATGTGGTTCTATGTGTAATCTATGGGATTCACCCTATGCATTCCATAAGAAAATTTTATAACTGAGTCTTTAGTGAATGTACAAAGTAATATTACGATAAGAATTATTAAATACCAATGAGATACTCCATGGAATCATCTTCCTGTGTAATGAAATTTAATTCCAATAATATATTCTATGTTATTACAATTTTCATAGAATAATTAATGATCTATTGTGACATATCATCAAAGCTATATAACAGAAAAAGGTTAAATTCCAAGGTTGGTATCTCCCTTGGAAACTGAATTGGGGAATTGAGGTGGCATCCTTTCAGTTCTCAAGGAATTACTTCATGAATCCAAGGTTCAATCAAGTCTAAACACTCCTATAAATTGGAAAAGTTCCATTAAAATTAGTCACTTAACATTTAATAAGTATACAAAGGTCATGCAATGTCCATGCCAATTCTAGTTCCTTTGGATAAATTTTTTATTTCATAGACCATGAATAGGTTTGGGATAATTAATATTTCTCCTCAGTTTTAAAACAATTATTTCAACTTAACCAAATCCATTTATCAAAATTCAAATAAACCACACTTATGTGATGAATTGATTAATTACATCTAATTCCCATCAAGTCTATATAATCGGACTTTCCCAAATGGTTGGATCATTTTGAGGTCTCACTCCATGCCAATTCTAGTGGGTCTTGTAAAGGACTTATTTCACGTAATTGATAATTAATTTAATTGGTTACACATTTTAGAAGTGACATGTAGAAGGTCTAGCATGAATTATAATGGTTAATATTTATAAACTTGTGAGACTTGAGAAAAAATACATAGACTACCTAACCTATCATGATAATTGTGTCCTGATATAGTATTTTCTAGAAAATTAGGATTGAATGATAGAAATATGGTAGACTTGAAAAAATCCCAAAATATAGAGAATAATATCTCTAATGTTGATATCATTCAAGGGGGTGATAGAAACAATGTATAGAAAAAAGGTAACTATGTGAGTGGTCAAGGGGGACCTAACGTGATGAACAATAGTTGAATCAGATATCATAGAGAGGAGTTCCATTGAAAACTTAGGGGGAAGAAATGGAAATATTTAAATCATAGTAGAGATAATGTATAATAAATTGGAAGAATAGGGTAGTAAATAAGGTTAATGGAATAGGGGGGAAAATTCATTTTACCCTTTTAAATGGGTGCACTGTTTGGCCACATGGTTTTCCAAACTGGGTGCCAACTGTGTGGTATTTACTATCCAGGAGTCCACCCCAAGAATGATTTATCTACAAAATAAGTCAAACGTTTTGAAAAATGTGTGTTTAGCAATTTCACATACCCCACACTCAGTAGAGATGGAAAACACATTTATTCAAACTATGTACACATCACATAACATCCCTATGAAATTTAATATAGGTTTCTCATTGATTTTTGTACCCCATTACTTGGTTAAACAAAATTTTTTCCATCATTAAAGGTATATAGTGTTGAGATTCATGGTTAGTATTAAGCACGGTCCAACCATACGACTTATACTATTTCCAAAAATAACAGAAACTCCAGGCCACATTCTAAGCCTGAACAATTCAATAGCCTCCATAAACTCATTTTGAATTATCATATAATTAAAAAAATAGGATTAATATAAATATATATTATCTATACCAATTTAAAAATTTGCGATCTTAAAACCTACCATCTGTAAAATAAATATTTCAAGAGTTTCCCTTATCATCATTGATCTACATTAAAGATTAAATCCTTCTATTAATCATGTATGTCAGGGTCTCTCTCCTAAGTATTGTATTATATATAGGCATGGTTTCCTTACACATGAACTAGAGGAACATACTTTCCTTAGAGACTTTATTATATGTTTGATGATATAAATTACATACTCCTAAAAAGAAGCCTCAACCACTAGCTTGAACGTTCAGTATAAAAAACATGATACATGTCAGAATGGTAGTCATGAAGATAAGAAAATTGGTAGAAATCATGAATGGTCAGGTACCTCTAAGGTAACTATATATGATATGCTACCATCCCGACTCTCTCCAATATCTCAAAAGGCCCAAAAAATTAAGGTTCCATCTTCCATTATCTATGAATATGTAAATGGTCCAATGTAGGCGAAACAAAAGGGAATACCTCATCTCCCAAATCAAACTCATGAGATTTGTGGTGATAATCAAAATAGGACTTATTCCTTTAATGAGCCATATCCATATGATGTCTGATCAATTAGACCATCTCCAATGTCTCTTGAAAGTAACATTGTCCCACTAGAACACCTACCCCTAAATTTATTTATCAAAGAGGTGATTGGTATGGCCTATATAACATGGCCTCATAAAGAGCTATCATGATAGTTTGTAGAAATATATTATTATTAGAGAAGTATACTAGAGGTAATGTTTCCTCCCAAGAACATATAAAATCCAGGATTTATGAAAGGAACTTATTTTCAAGAACCTGTATAAAATGTTAGTACTAACGATCTGCCTGGGGCTGGTATGTTGTACTCAAAAGTTCTAGTGAGATGAAATACCTTTACAATACTTTCTAAATTAGAGATATAATCTAGTCATACCTATTGGAAATGATGTTACATTGGAATGAAAGAAGGTTTGTAATCTATTAGAAATAAATATTTTATAGTTCATCCATTGCAAATGTCTCCCAAAAATTCATGGATTGATTGAACATCATCATCATATCTACAATCACCCATAAAAATTAACATCATCATGGATACTTTGGTAATTTCATCATGAAATCTAGGGTGACATCATCTCATTTCCTCTATGGTATGGTTAGCAACTATAAAAGATTAGTAGGCCACTGATGTTTTTCCATAACCTGCTTATAGGTGGAACACATAGTATCAAAACCTTCTATATACTTCTTTAGACCAACAAAAATATATAGGTGTTTATTGTCATGGTAAATATTTCAAATTCTAGGATGTACTATCTATTTTGGAGAATGAAATATACACATCAATTCCTCCTAATCACTGGAATGGACATTGATGCCTCCATGAACATACAAGATCTCATCATCATAAATGAACCAACCAGGTTGTGGGTACATATCACATATATTTTTCATTAAGACAGAAAATTAGGATAAAAATAGACCACATCTCCACAATATCCAAAATTGAAGAATACTCTAACAGATCTGTGAGTATAATATGCTCGTGATGCTTCTAAAACTCTAGGATCATCTCAAAAAAAATTCCATCATCTCTCACTTTCTACAATATTCCTAGGCTAATTGTATATGAGTTTTTTAGAATAGATAATCAGACAATGTATTGAATTTCCAAGGTGTAAAATCAATCTCTACTTTAAATAACATAAAGAACTCAACCCATAATCATTTTATGAGGTTTAGGTCACACAGATTGAAAAGTTATTTTAGGATTTTGTATTCCATGACCACCACAATTATCACCACCAAAAAACAATTACTCTAATAGAAAAAGGGATAAACTATAGTTTCAAAATCGATATCATGTGTTGGGTAATTATGATCATAAGACATCAACAGACTAGAACCATACACCATGATTCATACCCATTCAATCAAAATTACTCTACGACCAACACCAAGTATATCACAGAAAACTGTATAGATTCTTCCCAACTCATTAAGAATCATGATTAATTCAGGTTTTAAACACAATTTCAATTCCATAAATACTTTCTTACAATATTTGTATCAAGTGAACATAACACCATTATTTTTCAATCCTATAATCGGTTTTATTTTGTGTAACAAATCATGAATGATGGACCAATATTAACTATTTATCCCTATGAAAAACTGAATATCAAAAACTTTATTGGGTTTCACAAAGAAAACCATAGCCCTCACCTTAACATTATTTATAAATACTCCTAAATCTAATATAATGTGTCCTAGGAAGTGAACCCTTTAAATCCAGAAGTGTAATTCAGTGAGCATAGTATATACTAGGTTTCCTCTTATTATTTTCAACTGATATCAAGATGTATGTCGTGATCATGTCATGTTTATGAACACACTAAGATGTAATCTATGAAAACTACCATAAATTAATCTATGTTTTGTTATAAAACAAGATTCATTATAACTAAAAAGACATATTCTTAATTTTGAGACTGAATGACATTACCAAATAATCATAATGGTTATACTTATATCCGAAAGTTGTATATGGTATATCGAAATGCATAAATCACACATGATGATATCCATAACTCAAATAAATCCTCGATCAGGTCCTAGAATGCATGATCTAGTTTATGAGATCATCTATTTGTGGTATTGGGTGATAATTATTAACATTGATCATATTCAACTATCAGTAATCCACAAAGAGCCTAAGGGTCCCATCCGTCGTCTTGGTGAAAGGAATGGGTGATCCCTAATGAGAATTACTGGGTTGAATAAATCATTTTGTTTTGATTTCCTCCCACTAATTCTTGAGTTCTTCAAGTAATGTAAGATCTATTATATACAGAGGAATATAAACTGCTGAACCTCTTGGAATAAGAAATATTGTGAACTATTCCTCTCTCCCAAAAGGATGTCTAGGAAATTTTTTGGGGAAGAAATTTCTAAGTCACTACACTACTTAGGGGACATCCGATAATACTAAATAATTGAAAAAGGATAATAATTTGGAATGAAACTCCTCCCAGCCCACAATTCTTATGTCCATGTAGACTATCACAAACATTCCATTCACCCTTGTGAATATAATCACAAACCTCCAATAATAACATATAAACCTACGATGATAATAGTTAATACATGCATGATAAGGCACTGACCAATCCATCACTATAATGATATTGAAACCCATCATTTCATGTTTGGGGAAGTTATATAAGAAATAATAACCACCTATATTATGATGAATCTCATTGCATCAGCTAACAGATTCTTATCAGATTCTCAATGCAGTTTTATGTGTCATAACTAGATATAAATACTCAAGTTAAAGAACATGACCCACCATTATTGATAAAATATAATGGATTATTAAGAACCTATATCAAATAAATAAAACACTAATGTTTAGGCAACAAAAAATGTACCATGTAATATAAATGATTTAATACTATACTCCTTATGTATATGCTACATTACATGTAACTGGACAGATCAGTGACCATAAGGAACATCTTGACCTCCCTGAGTAGGTATACTATTTCAGTTATGTTTTCCATAGGACAGACATCATATTCCATATCCACCACATCAACAAATATGGTCATTGGAACTCTAGACCCCTGCATAATGTGGCACTAAAGATCCCGCTCTAGAAAGAATAGAAGAAGAAGATCCTCTAACAATTGGAATAGGAGGTATGGTCTTTAAAAATATCAAAGGATAACTTATTATATCATATTCTTGACAGTAAAAGTGGTCTATATAACACATTGGATACATGTGACTTTTCCTTCAACACTGGTGGAATACAACATAACTTCTAGTGCTGATAATATAATTGACACTTACATAATAATAACCCTTAAGATGATTCTTCCTATCACTGGATGAGAGACTTCCATGCATCAGCAATAAGAGACCATGTCATATACATTCGTATTTCTTCATTTTACACACAAAGATATGGACTTGGATCATAATTCATGAAATGTTATCCATTCAAAAGACATTTATCTCATATTAGATGGAATACCTGAGCTCACCCTTAAAGAGACACCCACTAGATATCTCATTGCCAACAACACTCGGTGAAACTGTTGAATGTTTATAATGTTAGTTGAATAGTACATGATAAACATTGTACCCTACTCAGGTACTTGAACCATATTTCTTGATCAAATCTCATTATAACAGGAAAAAAATAGTCACAGAACATAGGTTAGAAATCCCTCCAAACTATGCCCTATGATACTATACATTCAATTTTACTTGAACTATATTTTGTAAGATCCTCGAAATATGTATGTGGTGACATTTAAATACCTTTATAAATCTGTCTCCAGATTCTTGATGATAACTAGATTGGTCTCTACCCATAAATAATTTGATTAGGGGCTACCATTCCTCGAAAAGTAGGTGGGTTCCATTATTGCAACTATCATGTCAACTCTAACAAAGACAGTACTAGTAATGTTTCTACCTCCATCATCTACACCATCCTAATAAAACACTTTCTAATTTGAGAATTAGTTCCCATACAATCTACAGGAGTCAGTCCTACTGGAGGTGTAATTAGTGGAACTGTTGGTGGGTTAGTCCCCCCCACTTCATGATCATGGTCATTTCCACCGTTATGGTATTTAACCTAAGGCCATCATATTGGCCTATATCTATAATGTTGAGAACACATCTACCACCATAAATACATAGTATAAACAATAAACAAACCAAAAAATAAAACAAACTCAAGGTATAAATATTACATGTTGGAAATACTGTCAAATATGAGGGCTCAATAACCAAGGTAAACTATCCCTTCTACCAAAATTTAATGAAATTATATAAAAAAATATTCTATTTTATTTATCATATGGATGTCGTTATATGGAGTTAATTTCATGTATCTGATGAAAAAATACATTATATTATAATTAGTATCCCCATTTAATGGTAAAAAAATACTTAAGATTTAGCATTTAATAACTTTTTGTATTTAGACAATGGTTTAGTTAGATAAATTAATATTCCTATATTTGAAATACATCATCATTATATGTAATTATTTGAACATCAAGTAAATTAAACTAGAAATTTTAAATCCATTCTATGAATATATGATATATATATATATATATATAATGTTTAGTTCATATAGATCAGCATTCCATATATATAAAGGCACACAATTTTTTAATTATAATTAGTATCCAATTAATAAAAAACAACATGTTTTTTTCACATGTAAGCATTATTACATAGCTCAATCATGTGATAATTTGTATGTTAAGGTTCCAACATCATGATATGTAGGAAAACATCACTTAGGATGATGTTGGAACTTTAACTAACCAATTATTTATCCTTTTACTACGTGAAACAATAGTACAATTTGAATCATAGTAATAATGGAGCAGTTGATGTGAAACTAGAAATGAAATCAATAAAGTCAAAATTTCATTGGATATGCATGATATATAATCCATCAGGTTCTTATAATGGTGAATTTATATTTATGTCTTGTCATATGAGGGCTAGGATGAAAACCCATAATCATCACAAACATCATAAATCATGTACATCACCCCATGGTGAAAATATTTCTACTATATTATGAAAATACCATAGCATAATGTCTCATACCTATTAACATGAATTATATATATATGTTGGTGAACTACTCATAGTATCTTTTACATTAACTTATTTTGGATATTTTTAATAACCTTTCATTCAAGCCCAAATAGTATGATAAAGGGAAAAACACTGATACCACTGTTTGACAAGAAATTTATGGTTCAATGAAATGTAACTAAACCCTACGACCACATGGCCTCAAGCATGCCCCCCTATACATCTTATTCATCAGAGTAACTGTGAGGATCTACAAAAGTATTGTGGGGAGAAAATACCTCCTTTTTATTAGAGAGGTATATTATTAAATGATAATAATAATAATGTGTAAATAATATAAATAACAATGGAGCAAGTCATATGAAATCAATAACTAGAATAAAAAATAATAGTATCATATAAGAGGATATTATATCGAAAAAAATGAAAACAGAAATACATGACCAAGGTCATACACTGTCATATGTGTATAATAGAATATTAAAAATACCAAAAAATATACCATGGAAATCATGAGCCTTAGCTTATTCATCTGCTACCAAGCATTCATACTAGTATATATCATGTATCCAAAACATAATGAATGCCTTTATCCCTACCTACACCCAAGAAGTATGTTTGTAAAACTAACAGATGAACGAGTAGGGAGTGAGTATAAATAATTTTACCACAACAATTAATTTATAATGTTAATAAAATATATGAATATAAAATTCAATAGTGTGTAGGTATATCAAAATTAATGGAACAACATAAAAACAACTGTTGGTGCTCAGTCTCCTCAGGGGATGTCTATTAGACTATACCCATATTAGCCAAAGCCAAATGGATTTATGTTTTTGATAATTTTTTTGGCCATGGATTACATATAGTAATAATAATAACATAAGTCTCATGTTGAATCCAAATAATAATATAGCTTTGGAGTTCAAACCATCTCAAAAAACTAAACTATGCACCCAAATTATAGTGGTGTAAGTGCGATCCAAGGGATGAACCATGGGAATTACACTTGATACTTTTATAACCAAGTCAGTGGAGCACATCAAATGTACTATTAAGATAATTATTACCATATCTCAAGGAGATAATCCAACACATATCATGTTATATGAAATTAAGCTGAATCCAATGAGATAATCCAAGGAAACAAATTTTTCAGAGAAGAAGGATCGAACCACAGTGTGATTTATAGGCATCCATGTAATAAAAAAGACTAAATACCAATGTTTTTATCTTCCTTTAATCATAAAATATGAATTTATGTGTTCTAATCTTGCTGATCGTGGAATTACCTCAAGAATCAATGGATGGATCAAGCTTAACCCCACATTTATAAATGAAAATGGCCTATAAATTCACCGTACATTTAATAATTATATTTAGTCCATTTGGATTCAATATCAATTTCAATTCATCTGGTACAATTTTTTATTTCACATACCATCAATAAATAGTGTTAAAGTGATATGACGAAATTGTTTTCAATTTATTAATTCATTGCTACCAATTCCATTTACCTAGAGTTAAACAAATAACACCCAAGTGGAACCTTGGATAAATATAATAAATGGTCATCAAGGGTATATAAAAGGACACACCCAAAGGTGTTGTTCATTTTGATATTTTAATATATAGTAATGAAAATGGGTATCATAAAAGATTTATGTAATGGTAATGAAAATTAATTTAAACAGTGTCACATTTAGGTAGAAATCTTTTGATGGTCTGACAAGCGGCATGACTGTGACAATTTATAAACATTCATGATTTGAGTGAGGATATATATACCACAAACCTTATCGTGATAATCAACTACTCATCCTGTGTTGACCATTAATTCATACTAGAATAAGAGAAATCAGATAAACCCAATAAAATACAATAAAAATTGCCTAATATCTTACATGAAGATAATATTAAAGATAGTGAGAGAAACAAGGAAAATAATCAATATGAATAAGATTCATACCATGGGGGATTCATCATAATGAATGACTATTGTATCAAATACTTTTTGGAGGAGAATCTTAAAATACTTGGGAGGAAGAAATGGAGATCACTCACATAATGGGATACTACTGAGAATGCATGTGGAAAAATAGAGAAGGAAACAAGGTCAAAGGGATGGATGAAAACATGTTATTTTCACAATTTTTACAAGGCTTCCTAGTTTGGACACACAATTTAGAAAAATCAAGATCCAACCATGTGGTATCCACTGTATGGGAGGTCACAACCATCATGGTTCATGCAAATTGTAAGAAAATCTATTAGAGAATTGTGATATTTATACTCTCTCACAACCCACCCCTCACAAATCCTCGGTGTACTGTTTTTGAAATCATATACACACCACGCGGCATCCCTAAACTTTTCATTGAGGGGTTTTCATGGATGTGAGGATCATATCACACAATAAAAAAAACTATTCACCAATTTTATAAGACCACTTTATTGAGATTCTTAGTTAGTACTAACCATGATACACAAACAATTTCTCAAGAAAATATAAAAATTTGGGCACTAAGCTGATGTTAGACGTTCAAAAAAACCTCCAGGACCTTATTAGAAATGATAATATATTAAAAAAATAGGTTTAATAGAAATTAAATGGATCTATACTTCAATAAAAATTAAGGATCATATATCATAGTTTTTTTCTCCTAAAAATTGGTTTTTAGGGAAACCATTTGATTCCATAAGTTTAACACATGAGCTTATTCTTTTATAAATTATTATAAACATTTTAGAAAAAAATATTTTTTTGTGAGGAATGGTTTTTATAATTTTATTTAAACCCTCTTGATCAGGATTTTTTCTTTAAGATTCAATATGGGATGGTATATTAAAACCATGGTAAAAGAATTTGATTTCATGGGTAAAAAAATAGTTATTTTAACTCAATGTTTATTTAGAAAAATGTAACTTTTCTTGTGGGTTTTCAGAAATTTTCAAATAGACTAATGGGTTTCCATTGTATTTATATCCATTAATAGGATTTGGCTTTCTCATCCCATAATATTAACTATCTTTACAAGGCTTATGGTCATTTAAATATTATATTAATTTCAATGGTGAATCGTTTGGAATAAATAAAATTTGTTAAGAATGAATCATGTGTATAAATATAAGAACCTATTTATGTGGAAAAATTATATATTTTGTGGATTTGAAAGTTATTTGATATAATGGTTTATTTTTATTTATCTAAAACCTTATACATAAAATATATTGTAACTGTAATAGATTTATACTCTTAATATAAATTTGGTAATTATGGGTTGATTACGTAATGTGTTATTATAGTTGTTATCATAGAAATTGATTAGATGTTAATATAGGTTAGGATAATGTAAAAATATACTTATAAGAGATTATAATTTATGGATTTATTATCTTGAGATATATTTTTAGTATTTCCATGATTATTCATCTAATTTACATCTATTTACAATGGTTTCCCATAGTGGACATAGACTGAATTATGTAGGAATCCAAACAGATAATGATATCCTTCTAAATCTATTTCCTCAAATGGATGTAATTTGACTTCACTGTTTTATGTATTAGTTAACTTTGATAAATCATGCTCTGAATGGTTGTATCCATGATAGAGTGAAATAATATTATCCTTATAGAAAAATTTCAATAGTGGAACATTTCATGAAATTTAACCCTCTATTTGTTGGTAGATTTTCAGACCTAGTTGTAATTGAAGTGCAGGTCAATACCTTGTAAAATATTTTCAATGTATTGAGATATTCATAAAATTAAGTGTTAATATTATTTTCTATCATTTTGAGTTTGATGTTGATTATTTATGGTTTCAGATTAAGAATACAATGGAAAATAAAATGATTGACACCATATAATGGAAGAAATTTAAGGATCATTTCTGTTGGAAATAATTTCCTAATGTAGTTCAACATATGATGGAATCAAAGTTTCTATATTTATACTGAAAGTAGAAGGATTTATCTTCCTCCTATGAAGAAAATTTTACTCTATTGTCCTGGAATGAACAAAATTTCATTTTAGTCAATGATAGTAAAATTGATGAATTTTTTTTGGATTCAAACCAAGTATGTAAAGGGATTTTGTTTCTCTTGATTTATAATGTCATGAGGAAATCATTTTCTTTAGTGAGAAATTCAATATTGAGTGTTTTAATTTTTATATTAATTATATTAATAACTAATCTGTGTTAAAATCGATTGGGAATCATTTATCAATGAAATGTGAAGGTAAGATAATTAAGATTAATTCTTGTAAAAAATATAGTTAGAAGCATTATATATGATTTATAAAATGTTTTGTAATGTATTAATGATGTTGTATGAAGAGAAATATCGTTAATAATTAGAAAAAAATATGAATAGTAATGGTATGGACAATTATTTAATATGACAATAATTTTTTATAGAAATAAAATGCTCTATTATTCTAATGTGTATCTGATGAAAACCATAAATGATATAAATAATTAAGACCATAATAATAATGGTGTGTAAAATTAATTTAAAACTACCTTGATGAATGTTAGACCATCAAATGATGTTGTTAGATGAAAATTACATGTTTATATTGATAATATTGATGTCTTGTTTGATTATGGGTTTGTGCATTCTTTTATTAGTGAGGATTAATATATTAAAATAGAAATTTAACCTCATGAAATGAAGATATTATGGTTCATATGAACATCATGTGGATGTATGAAAAAATATAAATTTATTAGAACCGTTGTATGATCATATGTGGAATGGGTTTTCATATAAATATTTTTGTCTTACCCTTAATGGAGTTTTATTTCATTCTGGGTTTGTATTTTAATATAATTTATCATGATATGAAAAATTGAAATGCTAATAAGTTCATATTAATTACATAGAGTGAGTTTTTATTTTTATGCCGTAATTATTACATTCCAATGATAAAAATTGAAAAAAAAATGAAATTTATTAAATATTGGGGTGAAAGATATCTTTCAAATGTCATTAAATTGATGGGAATTGTTTAAATATCTGATGTTCCCATCGAAAATAATTTTATTGATGTATTTCCTAATAAAATACCTAGTCGTATTTCTGATTAGGATGTTGAATTTATTATTTAATTACTTTTCAATGATAAGTTTATTTCAAAACATCGTTATAAATGAATCCAATGGATATTTTTGAACTAAAAAAGTTGTTACATGAATTTAATGACAAGGGTTTCATCATCCCTATAACTTTACTATATAGACATTATTTTAGAAATAAAATTTCTCTATGGGGGTTTAATATTGTTATATATCACTCAATAACATTTCTATTAACTACAAGTATTTTTTTCCTCATATTGATGAATTGTTTGATCAACTCTAGGGTTGTTAGTATTTCTTTAAGATTGATCTCATGTTCGGGCTTCAATAGAATAATGTGGAGTATGATGGAATAATAAGGATGATGCTTCATACTTGTTATGGACATTTTAATTTTTTGGTTATGAATTTTTGTTTATTATGTGCACCCACTATATTTAAGGATCACATGAATAGATTTTTTCATGATTATTTGGATAAATATTTGTACATTTTAATTGAAAATTTTTAATATATTATAGGAGTTATTGATGTTATGAGATACAACATGGAATTATTCTTTCAAATATTAAAATAAAATATGTTTTATGTAAAATTTTTAACAAGTTACATTTGTTTATCTGTAATTTATTTTTCAGGTAATATTATTTCTAAATATGAAATAACTATAGATTCTACAAAAACTATTGTGCTGGAAGAGAGCCCAAAACTGACAAATGACACTTGTATTTGAGGTTTTATTGGATTTTCATACTACTATGGAATGTTTGTTGAAACCATTTATTAGTTATCAGACACAATAACCAATGTACAATTAAATAGAGTTAAATTCATTTTCACAAAGAAGTGTGTGGAATTTTTAAAATAATTTAAAATAATATTGGTTGATTCTTTAGTTTAATACTTTCCACATAGAAATGGTGAGTTTTCTATTTATAATGATGATTCATTGACTATGTATGGTATGTTCATGATATATGATGATTGGATAATTTCATGGTATTTATATCCATTGAAAATCATGCGATGAATTACCTTATTCATGATAATATTCTCACATTGATGGGTTTTAATACAAAAATTTGGGGGTATCTCTTATGTCAAGTTAAAATGATAAATATATACTGACCATAAAACCATAAATTATATGTTAACTAAAAAATCGTGTAACCTGCTGAAGGGATGATAACTATAATTTATAATGTATTATGATTTCTCAATTCACAGTCATCCATGTAAACAAAACAAGGTAGTAGATGCCTTGAGTCAAAATCATAACAAATATTTAACGAAGACAACTCTGAAACATGATACATTAGTTAATGGTTTAATGCATACTAGACTATAAATTATATATGTGGAAAATCCTTCTATTTTGGTTCATGTTTCACTATTGTCATATTTTTCAGATAGAATTATGCATGCTCCGAAAAAATATATTGGGTTGTAAGAAATGATTGAATTGGTTAAGGAAGGTAAATATACAGCCCTAAAATTTGAAGGGGAATGTATTTTTGGGAATGGAAAGTTGTAATGTGTTTCATATTTTTTATTTGAAAATGAATTATTGATTGAATCTAATAGATCTCTAAGTTTTATTTATCTTTTTAATACTAATATATATTGAAACCATTAAGAATATTATGGGTGGATAAGAAGGAAGAGAGATAATAATAATTTTACCATGAAATTTTTTACTTATCGACAGTTAATGACTAAATGAAATCTATAAAATGGAATTCTTCTAATTTTAAATTCCAAAATGTAAATGGAACTATTTACCCATGACTTTTGTGGTGGGATTAACAAATACATCTTATAGTAATAATTTGATAGTTTTATTGTTAATTTTTTTGGAAATTGTTACAAATTTTCTTCATATTAGATCTATATTTTACTTAGATATGAATTTTAATAATTATCTTATATATATAGTTTGATGCATGGAAACCCCGTCATTATTTTATTTGAACATGATCTAACATTTACACCCAATATTTGGAAGGTGTAATGGAATTAGTTGGGTACTAAGTTATATTTTATTATATATTTTCATCCAAAATATGGTGGAAATTTATTATTAATAATTCAAATATTATAGGATATTCATTACAATTTTAATTTTGAATATTAGGAAATGTGGTATTAATATCATTCACATGTGTAAATTTCTTATAATAATAGATTTTATACATGTATACAATCAATTCCATTTAAGGAATTGTATATAAAATCGTTTCATAGATCATCCTGTTGAGATGGAGTAAGTGAGAGGAATTTATTGCGACCATAATTCATATAACATGTTTTTTAGAAGTAAAAAATGATTCAAAACTATAAAAGGGCCCCTTAGTGAATATAATGGATTTATGAAGTCTGTATAAGGAAATAACTCTCATTAGACATGTAATATCATTAGTTTCTTGAAGTATCTCATTGGAAAAGTGTTGTGAATTTTGGAATGAAATAAAAAATATATGAATCATATTTTTTCATATTAAATTATGTATAACATGTGATCATTTACATGTCTACTGGACTCACCTAAGGTACATGATGTATTTGATTTGTTTTTGTTAAGAAAATTAGTACATTATGCAATTCATTTTTTAATCACAAAAATAGTTAATTTAGAAGATAATATTTCATATGAGTAAAATAAATTTTAGATTCTATATTTTAAAGATGTTTCTTTCATAAATTGGTAACACACATGGTTAAGGATTTTTTGAAGAACAATAGTATTGAAGATGAAACCCATAAACTTAAAAATCTAAAAGATATACAATCATCTCTAGTTTATCTATGCAATAAAATTGTGGTGATGTAATTTTATAAAGAATGAATAATTTTAACACAAAAAAATGTTTTAATAATATAATTTCATGTTTTTTATAATAATTAAATTATTTTGAGCCATATTCACTATAGTGATTTAAAAAATACATAGGAAAAAGAGTAGTTATTATATTTAACTATTTTTTTCTATTTATTAAAAGCTTTTATTTAAAATATAAAATTTTAATTACTCATGTTTTAAATTACTAAAAAAGAAATCATTTTTTGGTTCATCATATTAAATTTATATTATGGTGATTTTTTTTGTTATTATGAAATGATTGATTTTGGGGTATTGATTTATCAAATACAACAAATTTTATAACATAATTAATATTAAAGATAAAATGAAATATTTATAAATACAATTTACATACAAGATATTATTTTATTGATAAAAATAAATCATTTAATATTTATTAATAATTTAGAAAATCATGAGTTACATTATAGAAATTATGCTATACTTTATTATAATAAAAACAATTTTTGGAACATTGCATTTAATTATCTAGTTGGAAGGATCCATTCAGTTTTGGCATGATATATATGTCATATAACATTTATTTTTAAATTTATAGTGAAATTTATGTCCTAATCATCAATAATATTTAAAATTTTAGCGTAAATTTATTTTTATACTTAAAACTGGGGTTTTTCATAAAATGATTATTCTTTCTATTTAGTCAAAATATATTAGAATAAATTTCTGAATCTTATAAAAATTGAATATCTAAAAATGGATTCCATATTGTTAATAAAAAATTCATATTATTTAATGATTTTAATTTCATTGTTTTTAATAAAAATAATTCACTATTGAAAAAAATACCAGTAATCATGGTACATTAAAGAGGTATAACAAGTGGTAATAATCTATGTTATAAGGATTATATTATCTCTAAAACATGTCTAAATATGATTTTTTGTCATTATTTTTAACTTATGCTATAGTATATTTGAAATTGGGATCCCTTGGTGCCACATTCCCATTAGAATAGATTTATATTATTTTATAACATTGAATATATATAAGACTGTAACTCCCCACCCATAAAAAAGTGTACAAATACACATAACATCAATATATACATTGAGCACTATAGTTTGCCCAATATCTTTCAAATTCACTCCCCAACTATCATCCCAATTTTCTTATTGGTCTTGATCTCCCAAAAATACTTATCTTATATGGATATTTTGTATTCAAAATAGGATATAAAAGGAGATTATATAATAACATACTAAACACTTTCATGGTTTTTTATTCTTATACCTCCTTTTAAATTTATAAAAATAGTAATAAAAAAATGAAACCAATATATTCAATATTTGGAAATTTTATTATGAATATGGACCAACCTTTTTGTACTTATTTTACATCTAATGTGAAATTAAAATATCACTCGTATATATCAGTGGTATACCACCTCCAAAAAGAGAAATATTTTTTTTCACCAGAATATCAGATAGATGGATGACAAGATTCAATTAATGAATATAATATTTTTTTGAATTTTTTATTTTGGAACGATATTATATTTTTTAGCATCTTACTTGTCTATCTGGTGGAAATGATAGCATCACTTGTGCATACATGTGGACTACAACATCCTTGAAGTGCTATTATTAATTTATCATTTATAAATTAGATCGTTGAACATAAAGATGGATTCAATGAAGAAATATAATATTTGAAATGATAATAATATTATTTAATGGTAAACCATTATCTACATTATTTCATTTTAACCTATTTGGAAAATTGAAATTTCACTCATGGAAATGTGTCAATTACTGCCTGCATTTAAAGATGCATTTCTCTTTTCATTACCAAATAAATTGGATGTTTATAAAAGTGTATTGAATTTATAAGAAGGATAAATATAAATGAATATGATTTAAGAGATGATGAAACCAAGAATAAGGTATATGTATTGAAATTTAAATATCAAAACATGTATGGGAAATTGGATAGATAACACATTAAGAATTATTTTGAGAAATAATTTTAAATAAAAGGGTAAAAAGAAGTTGGATGTAAATGTTATTGACTAAGTTATATATAAATATCATTAGAAATTGAAACTGCATTTTATAACATGAACATGTTCTTTTAATTATTTAAAGAACGTTATTAATTATAACTACAATATTTTTAATGCTTTTTATTAATCATATTTTATCATTATTTATAAATTTCTTAATGTAATCTCTTAAATTTTTTCCATACACGTCCTTTTTGGATTTTTTTACAAAAAATATTGAAAGGAATAAATTATCATATATACAACATGAAAGTATTCTCTCAAAATCGTATAAATTATTCAATTTTATTAATTATTTAATATTATTTGTGGTTTTTAAAAGGATACCACAGTCCCATTATTCTTGAAATATTGAGTTCATTTTTTTCATAGGCATTTATTCTCATTTTTATGATATAACTAAAGATAATTTTTATTGGATGAAAAGAATATTATTATGATAGTTCTAATGGATGTTAAATATTTAATGAGATTAATCCATATTATGGTTCATTAAAATTTTTATAATGATTTTTGGGTCTTATATGGCCCTCCAATGCATTGGGTAATGATATTCTCTCTAAAGGATAAAATTTGGAATTAACCGTAGGGGTTATTACATTTTTTAGGGTGATTGTAAGAGTTATATGAAGATGATGACCCAAGTTACATGTTTATTATTTTTCATGTGAATATGGGTTCATATAAAAATATTTTTTATTTCATTATGATATAATCTGACATTGTTGTTTTAATAAATTATATGATCTTTTTGGATAATTTTATTTGAGGATAGTTTTTCAGGGTTTTTATGAAACCTCATGATCATGATTTTTTTATATTATGAATTCATATAATATTTATTATGAAAAAATTGAATAAATATGTTTTTATCATTCTAGGAATGATTCATATTTATGTGACATTTTGTATTGACAACTTGTCCTCATGAACGTGTCTATGTATGTTGGAGGATATCAACTAAAAATGAGGGTGTAAGGTGGTAAGATGGGGGAGAAAATACCCTCATTATTAGAATGTAAATTAGTGGTAACAAGTTGTATAGTAGTATAAAAATTTATAGATACACTAGAATTGAATCATCTATATTTATAAGTAATTAGTAAAATAGTTGTTAATGTCACATACCAAACAATGCTTTCTTGATCTATAAAAAAATGGGGGATATAAGGGGAACATAGAAGTAACCATACATAGAACATTCTATAGAAAATAAAAAAAATACTTACAAAATTTATATCCTATAAATCATATTACTGTTATTGGTCACATATTGTCATACTCTATCCTAGCATAGAAAAATAAGAATCCATACCATGTTACTTCTACTGTACTTGTATAAATCCATGAAGATTGTCCTTCCACCAATCGGTGACCTGAATATTATGTGATAAAAACATAGTATGCCACCACCAATTTTCTCTATTACTATCAATACTATGATAATATGTTTATGTAGTATGTATATTATAAAAAAGTAGTAAATTATATACATAATACCCTTTGGGATCCTAAAGGGACACCCATTCGATACAACCTACATCATCCTATATCGGAATGTCTGTAGGTGTTTATTAATTATGATATGATTTATATTATTGGGTCGATACATGAGGATCATATCCAATGTGTTTCTAGATGATAATATTTTAATAATTTATCAACAAGTCCCACAATTTTTAGGACATTAGAATTGAAGTATGACATGTAATTAATATATAGAAAGTATTGACGAAATCCAAGTATGTTCTTCAACATAGTAGACATGTCATTTAATTGGTTAGAATCCTGATCTTGTCTAAGGAATTCTAAATATAAAACCCATGTATACTAGAAACCCATTTTTATAAATTATTTTCCATTAAATTCTTTGTAGGATCCCAGATATCACACAAGGAAATGAATAATGGAATTTCTTTCTAAGCCCATCTTTGTTATTCTATGTTGGTAAACAAGTTTCTCCTATATCACTATATAAATATATTTTAGTATTGAGATCATCCTAGGTATTCTATGTATGAATCGATGTAACTCCCCTGAAATAATATAAATCCATCTATATTCATTTTTAATCAATATACTCAATGGTCCCTTTAAAGATGTTCTATTTCAGATCCCAAGTGTCTACCTTAATGTGACACACTGAATGGACCTTATCTTGTAGTAAATCTATAACATTATACAATTAACATGCCCATGTTGGTCATTAATTATATTTAAAACATCTATCATGGAAAAAGAGGGAAACACGGTCTAAAGAACTCATTTATTCTATTTTCCATCTAGATAATTCAGTTTACCACTTTAATTATCAAGGGAAAAAATAATACCCATCAAGTGTTGATTGATTTCATATGAAATACAGGGAAATTTTAGATAATTATAAAATTCATAGTCTCCATTAGTTTTAACATGACTCATAGGCCATGTAAGCCAAGACCTAGAAATTTTATAAAAGAAAATCTCATTTTAAGATCTGTTTCCCGTAAGCTTCATCACGTGGCACATTGGTGAGAAATATAAATGACTATAATTTTAAGGAAAGCTACTGGGACACCTAACTTATGCTGTTAGTGTACTCCTAATATATTATTAGTCTCAAATCATTGATTTAAGATAATTAATAGGAGAAATAAAAAATTCTTATAAATAGTGAATATTATCTACAATAGAAATTAAATACAATATGGTGAGATAAACTGTAAAAAAAAGGAAGATGAATGATGGACTAGACGAGGGGGTCTAATGAGATTAACGACAGTCGAATAAAACACTAGAAATATTATTTATGCCAAATTCGAGGTTTATGGAGGAGGATATCAGTCTATGTGAGGAGAATCTGAGAATTATAGGAAATTAAAATGGAGAATAAATGTTAATTATATTAATTGGAGAATGGTAATTTCTCAGCTTTAAAAGAGGGTGTGTGATTTAGCTACATGGTTGGTCAAAAAATATTCCAATCAGGAATCACCACTTTTAAATTGGAACACCCCCACCCACCTGGGAACATGGTTTTACAAACTATCTGTTATCAGTGTCTACTCTATGTTCAATGCCTACACCCCCTTGCATGGTTTGGTTCATCGTTAAACACATTGTGTACTTACCATGCTTAGAATACCTATAATTTATTGAATGTTTTTCATGGACATGTGTCTCCTATCACATATTTAAAATAACTTTACACATTCCTTATTAGTCAAAACAATTGAGTATAATGGTTTTTATTAACTATGTGTTAATAGTGAACCTCACTATAATTATTCATAAAATGGACCTTTTGGATAAATACAATCCCTAGATTCTCCCACCATAATTCATATCATCAACGAAATTATCATATAGATAAAACTAAATATTATACTAAAATTATAATAATATATACTTCATTATAATAGATGACAAATTAAAACCTCCCCCCATTAAAACAACTATCTCTCTAGTTTCCATTCTATGTGTGGTAGATCATTATCTATAAAAAAACTCAAGCCAATGAGCACATATTTCTAACTCCCACTCCCATGTCCCATCATGTACATTATCTTGCTTCTATAGCACCCCAACTAGAGGAATTAACCTAATATAGAGAGAATTAATCATTTAATCCATAATTTTCACTATATACTCTTCAAATAAAGCATCAAAATCCAACTACACCTTATTAGGATGAATAATATGCAATGAGTATGAATAGTAATGATGTTACTAAGAAATATGAAAAATATCATCTAGAGCATTGTATCACTGAGGGAGTGATATTAAATAATCAACTTGACTATCCTACTCCATAATCATGAAATATATTATAAATTTATGTCATAACATATTGTGCCACCTTAGTCATCAATGTTATATTTTATTCGAAACATACAAGAAGATCTGATCCCCCACATCAAGCTTAATAGGATGGTGGAGATTACTGGAATAAGACTTCTAACTTGATGAAGCTATATGGATATGTTTCCTAATAAGATATACATTCTTCAATATCTCAAAAATAATACATGGTACTAGTAGTACTCACTCTCTTACATGTAACCCATGAAGTGTTTAACGATGTGGAAAATATATAGGGTCTCATATAGATCCATCTGAATCATGTATGAGAATGTTTATTTTAGGAAAACTCATTAATGTGTAGATGTATCTCCCATTAACCTACAAAATAAAGGACATATGCACGAAACATGTCCTCTTATTATTGTATCATTTTCTCAGATTGACTGTCGACTTGATGTGGAGAAGATATGATCAGAATTACATATGATCCAAGAGCTTTTGGAAGCCCATTATCGAACCATGATGTAAAACATGCATCCTTATATAATATAATATTCAATGGACGTCTTGAAGGTGTTTAATCTCATAGATGTAAAGATTCTCAATCTTGAACACTATGAAGGTCACAATAGCTTGTATGAAATGGAAAACCATTTTTAATATATCGACAATCACCTACAGTAGATTATAATCTCTAGGTGACCTTGGAGAAACTATCATATAATCCATGGTTCTAACATCCACCCATCACCCATTATCTTAGGAATATGTGGTGGTTGTTAATATTCCATAGTTGACATCCCCAAGACACCAAATCTGTGAAATAAATTCTATGGGATTCATAAATAGTTTGGGATTATTCTCCATTTGAAAATAAATAACCAGAATTAGAAAAATATTAACACCCAAACTATAACTATATTTCCAAAAATATATATATTAAATAATATTTAAATAAAAACAAATATTAAAATCAAAATATAAAAATATCATAGCATAAATTAGAAACCAAAACAAACATAACTAAAAGGGCATATGAAATAAAAAAACTCCCAAAAAATCCCAAGATCTAACTCAACAAGTGATACCCAATGTATTACACTACATCACTAAAGAACTGGGATACCATGAATTTACCTTTATCTTGATATACGACATATAAAACTTCACCAACATTCCAAAGAAGGTGGTGAGTATAAAACTCATTAGGTTTCTGCCCACTGACTACAATACTCATGACACAAGTATAGAAAAAGTAATAACATTAATATAATATAGAATAAAACAATTTAAATTAGTTTTTATCCAAACCAGAACCATTTCTTAGAAAAACTATATTCCACAAAAAAAACCGAAAAATATATTCATCCCATTTCTAAATACCCATTTTGGAATTTCCATTCCATTGCTACTCGTCCACACATCTACACATGCATAAATTTATGAACCTTTCTATACTCACAATTGATAAGTAATCCTTTCACCAAGCCTCCACATAGTGAACAGTTTATATAGTGGACATATCACACTATTATCTATCACATTATTTTGAAGGTGGAAACTTCATACTTTTATTCATCCCAAAAGAACATGAACACATGCCCTCCATATATTCCAAAACAAATTCAAAGGCACTATAATAAACAAATTATTTTACTGAAAAAATGTCCATAAACCTATAACATGAATAAAAAAACCATACATTAAAACAACTACTTTTTAATTTATGATAATAAATAACATTCCATAAAACCATAAAATCTCATAATTCCACAAAACCATCACTAATGTGGTATCCCATTATGAATTACACATAAATTTCAAAATTAAAATCAAGCAACTCAATAAATTTGAAAATAATAATTTTAAATCTAATCAATTGTTCTTCAATGTGAATCCACCTACATGGAAGACATATTCAAAAATGAATAACTAAAAAATTATATTGAAAACTGAATTTAAACACATTAAAAAGTCTTTAAACCATGTTCCCATTCAACAAAACAACCAAATAACATCATGATTGGAATCAAACAACATGGATATGTCCCCAATAGATTAAATACTTTAATCCATAATATGGAATAAGAAGAAAACTAAAGAAAATCATCATTAAGGTGTTCTTACCACGAAATATGGCCTCCAAATACCAAGATTCTCTAATAGATCACTCACAAATCAAGAAGAAGGGTCTCGAAATCCTTTGAAGAGAGAGGAAATCAAGTTAGGGTATATTAAGAGGAAAAAATAATTGCATAGTGTTGAAATCATATTTGATCTACAAAATGAAATTAAAATTTTATCATTTAATGCTTCAGATACATCATTAGGGAAATCACGCACTAGCAACTACCTCTAAACACTCCTATCATGGTTGGATCACATAGTTTGAAAAACCATTCTCTATCCATTTTAAATCCCTCATTCCACACTTTCACATTTTCTAATGTCTAGTCACATTGTTTAAAAAAACCATGTTCCATACAATATGCCTACCATGTGTCCAATTTTTTCATTACATGGTTTTTTGGGAGGTGTTTTATAGTTTCTAATAATCGTGTTCAATAAATGATCCTCTAGAAAAATCCCTAAAAGAATTTCAAAGCTCCTCCAAACCTCTAAAAATATAACCTAATTACTTTATATACATAAAATATATAAATTAAGGGGTCATTACCTAGAAATATGGGTTCAATATTCTAACAATAATTGGAATTTACAACCCAAAAAATATAGAAACCACCATTGTAATGAATGAGGTTAACACATTTATCGTCTATTTGATTACCACACTCCATCATTTCTTCCTAAATTTTACCATGTTTCCATATACCAGCACTAGACGGATTATTTTCCCATGAAATACTTTTTCTTTGTTATCTCTAATTCACACTGGAACATGAACCATCATAACCTCTAGATCTAGGTCAATTTGTTCCCATGAAATCACATAATAAGAATTTGAATAATTCATTTACAATTCAGATAACTTATTCAAAATTTTCACTTAACTAACATTTTCTATAAAATCTAACCAATAATCCACCACACCATTTATTTCAAGAATCTAAAAACGGAATACTTATCAATGAGATAATACTCCATTCCTTCTGAAATAAGGATTATCAATCCTTAGAGAGATTGTTTTGAAAACATAAACACTCACCTCGAATGAAAATGATTATGGACAATGATCAACAGATGATCTATGATAATTATAATCCATCTCCATTATCTTCTTGATATATTGAATATTTTTCATTATATATAGAATAATTCTTTTTCCAACAAGTGAAGTCTCAACTATTTCTAACCATTAATGTATTTAATGAAAAGTAGGCTCATACAATTCTTTAATGTGAGACACATGTATCGAGGTTAGATAACATCTATTATTCAATCACTCTAATAATGCTATGTGATCCCACTACGAGCCACAAAAAATATATTACAAAATCCATAAGAATATATTCAAACATTTTTTATCATCATTTCAAATTTTTCATCACATTTTGGATGATTTTACATAATCAATGTCAACTAATTCCTAATGTCCAATTATAAGGATTTTCAAAAAAGTGATGTAATCCTTGTATGAATGTCTGATATTATATAACTTGGTACATCATGCCTCTTTAACACATCAAATATATAGATTTTATATAAGTTATTTGCCGTATAAAATTCATGAATAGGGATGAAATATGATATATTTATGAGTCGATCCACTTCCAAATTGGAATATGTTTATACTGCAGCATACCCACTAGATTCTGGTACTCTGCCTTGACCTGATGACAGGTGGGGCATCTCAAAAATACTCAACCATAGTTATTTTAATAACATACCCCCCCAAATAAATATTTTAGAGGATTAAAAGTCGTTTTTATTCCATTAAGAACATTCAATATTTAATTGTGGTAATAATGAAGGATTTGTTTCGTAAAATCCAAAGGTACTCACAAAAGATCTTTAATAACAAAACATAACTTCTTTCCATCTTACATTCCCCAATGGTCTCCCCAAAATTGAGTTTTGACCTAACCACAACACATTCAGAATGATAATTATGTTCCCCTTTAACCTTCTCAACTAAATTTGGATCAAAAGAAACCTTAAATAAAACTAAAATAATAGTTCAATCATCCCATTCCAAGTGCAAATTGACTATCACTAACATATATTCCATTAATCTAAATCCATTTTTTCAAAATGACTACATAACATTCTTATTAATTAAAATACTACCAAATGTCCATTACCTAGTGTATAAATCAGTTTAATTTCAAAAAATTCAGGATGATCCATCCATATTCTTGGTATCCAGTTTCAATAACTTTTTGAGAAAATGGGTTTTATACTCTTATGATCCATAAAAAATGTTAATTTCTCACAAAAAAAATTAATGATTCCAACTCTTCAAAAAATCCACAACATCATCCAATTCAAAATTTTGTGCTGATTAGTTCATCTCCCAAAACATTAACTACCATGATAAATAAGTAACAACATAATCTCCCTCCATGAAAACACATCCCAAACCAGATCCGGAAGAATCATAATACATCACATAACCTTGCCATAATTCCAGTAACATCACGATTAGTTCGGATGTAAGGTTAACTTTATTCTATTGAATAGATTTATCAAATTCCTCATTACATGGAAATAAAACACTATTTCCTATCAAATATCACATTAGTGAAAAATTCTAGAAAAATTGTGAACAAAAAATTGATAATAACCCACTATTCCTTAGAGACATTGTATCCCAATGACAATGTTGGGTGGTTTCAATGTGATCACAACCACTATCTTTTTTGGATCCATACAAACAATGTTTTATGAGAAACATGTTAAAGGAAACATACCTACTATATCCAAAATTCACACTTTTGATGTTCGGTATAAAAATGATGATCTTACAAGATACCCCACATTTTTTCCAAGTGTTGCTCGTGCACAACCTATGTCCAAGAATACTCCAAAATGTCATCCCAAACTACCGCCACAATAGAATATTGATATGTTTGAAATAATTGATTCAACTATTTTATAAATATAATTTGTGCATTTATATGGTCTAAAGTAATTTCATCTTTTTCATAATGGCCATATCTATACCTGAAAACTATTATTGATTTATCCTCCATTAAAATAATTTTTTTTGATATCCTGATTGCATGGAAATTTTTTAAGACTGTGGGGAGCCCCTTAATTGATCAAAAAATTAATAAATTTTTGCAATAAGATATTTATTATTTATTATAACTTGGTTAATATTATGATAATCCACACCCAATTGAATAATTATATCCATATTTTTCACAAACACTTGTGCTACCCATGGATACATACATATCAAAATGAATTGTTTACATTCCAACTCTTACATATGTATCGTAAATTACGTTAATTATATTTTTACCATAGGATAATATGTAATTGAAGCTAGATTTGTCCTCAAATAGAGATCAACCAGAAACTCCACCTCACTTTTTGGTGTAAACTCTAAGATGTTAATTAGAAAAACATCAGAAAACTGGTAAAAAACTACTGAAAATATTATATAATTCATCTAAAACATTGATTCTAATGAAAAGGTTGAAAACTTTTATGAGATAGATCCAACTACTAGTTCCAACAATCCTGCTACATGTACCATTTCATTCCATTCTCCTCTAATTAGATGCTTGAATCCATCATTATTCATTAAAACTAACTTTTTGATTATAACAATCAATGTGAGTTTTAATCATTATCAACCATTCCAGGCATAGGGTTTTGTCATATACATTCATCTCAAGAATACATAAATCCTATATTAATACATCCTCATCTATAGTTATAAGACTTGCATTTCATAGAAATCATTGACATTCTATTTGGCTACGATGAGATTCTTGTTTCCAAATAGAAGGCATCAACACAACAAGAAAACCCAAAATATCATTATCACGTGAAGAAATAAATAAAATTTGTGAACCCAATTCAAGTAAATATTTCAAAAATATATAATTTAAAATAGTCTTATCTATGACCATTGATGGTCTAGATTAATTATCCTCACCTAATTTCTCAACTCTATACAATTTTTTACTCGCTTCATTGTGATATTTCTTTATCTATTGAGATTACACCAGTTGAGGTGTCATGGTATTCCTATAATCACCATGACTATCTCAGTTCTACTGATGAGAACAAATTTTCTTCCCTCATCCCATAAAATCATATGAAGACTATGAAACATGAGATGTATTCTAATAACTCGACATTGAAACACTGAAATAAGAGCTTTGATGATGTCTCATATGGTTAAAATTGTCGAATGATCTAGGGGTTCTCATCTAATCTCACTTTATGTGTTCCAATGAACAACATTTAATACATATCGTCTTACTCTTGGTTTTATAATAAAGATTCACCGATCTTGCCATCCAGCTCTGGGTCATAAACTACCTTGGAAATAGCTATCCTTCTTCTACTTATTCCAATCAGTAGAGTTACCACTATTTCTCATATGTATCAAAATTATCTCTCCACTAAATTTTCTTGATATGTATATTTATTTCATTTTAAATCTATTGAACATCATTTTATAATATGTTTTATAAAACATGATAATCATTGTGTGAATCACTAGCCTTAACCCTGATCCAAAAACATACGACTCTAAGAATGCACCTACAAAAAATTGTGATGAAAATTAGAATAAATTCATGAATTTAACCACATACTCTATCACTGTGAGGATCTAATTCATAAACCCCAAAATTTTCATTATTCTTGAAATTATGAATGTGGGATTATTGAATTTTTTTCTAAAAAAATATTCAAAATCATCTCATTTATTCAATTGGAATAATTTATTCTAAAGTGTTAAATCCCATAACTATAATGATAGATCCTAAAATATTTATCTAGATAACATGACTTTCAACACAGCTGGTGTTCTTAGGAATCCAAAGATTCTATTAATCATATTCATCCACACTCAATATTTTTTTATTTTTGAATCACCTTGAAATATCATTTGATTATTCTATTGGAACATAATGGAATGATCCACTTTATGTGGTTCAACCCTTCTATTTGTACTATCCACGACTTGAAAATTATATAGAATAATCAAAAATAAATGTTGGTGTACCTATGGCTTAGGTGAAACCACATTTTCAAATGCCTCTTCTGTTAGGTTTCTTCTAAGCCTAAATGGTTTCATTATCTATAACCAAATGAAAACACCTTTAAAAATCACTCTATAGAAACTAAAGTGTTAATAATTTTAAATTTATCACATTAAAAAAAATCACCAAAGTTATCTCAAAATTTCTATAATTTTAATCATTCAAACCCTTTTATAAAATTTAACCAATCTAATTTTTAAAACCCTTTTGAAAATTCCATAATCATGCCATTGAAAATAAAACCGTTTTTAACTAATTTCAAAAAACAACACTTCTTCACATAATCAGAAATTGTTACTCAAGATTTATTATTCACTACTAGTGTGAAGTCATTTCTATCAATTCATGTCATACTTTTCTCATTGGTTAAACCCATAATGATGAGGTTAAAAAACCATGAATCTCTCAATACACACATATACAAAAACTATATAGTAACATGATATTTTTTTTCTAAATAGGTTATTTATTCCTTTTATGCTTTAAATTTCATGTTTTTATGATCCTTATTCTTTCTAAAAATCCTACTCAATGACTAAAATATAATAATTTTCAACTCTAAGACACAAGAATGATAATTCGTATCGAAAATATATGTTTGGATTGACCATGAATGAAACTATTTGTAACACCCCACCCCCACCCATTAGATTGGGAAGAGATGGTGGGTGTTACTAGGCCTTAGGTGACATTACCATTAAACCAATGTCTAGCTATAAATTCATTATGATTTTTAAATATTTTGGGGATATTTTCTAAATGAACAAAAATAATGAGAACAATATAGCCATAAAATACCAACACATAAGATTATATAGAAAAATCACTATAGGATAAATGGGAAAAAATAAATAAAACACAAATTATAATCAAAACGATTACCCTATAAGAGTACAATGAGGAAACCAAAACAATCAAAACTCAAAGGTGCTCAAGAAATTTATCAACAACTCCCTAAAATGATCAAATCTAAAGCTCAATAAACTATGACCCATGGTATCCTGATGCCTAAATATATAACATGGATAACAAAACTTTACTTATATCCTAATACACAATATATGCAAACACTACATTGTTCGCAAGAAGGGGTGATTATAAATCATAGTAGGTTTTCCCAAATGACTACCCAACTCATGCCATTAAGATATAACATGTTATCACATTTATATAAAACTATTTAAAAAAATTAATATCAATTCTATCAAAACTAAAATTATTTATCAGAATAACATTTTTCAATGGAAAACAACCAAACAGACCTCTACAAAAATTTTAAATTCCCAATTTTTTATATCCATTACATTCCTAGCCATACACACATCCACACATTCATTCATCCAGGGAACTCCATGCTCATGATTGTGAGTCATTATTTAACCATGTCGTGACTTAGTAAACCATTTTGATGAGTAAAACTTCATGCTATTATCTATCCCCTTGTTTTATTATGTGAAACATTACACACTTATACGTAATAAATGAACATAAACATTTACCAAACATATATGATGAAACCCATTAAAATCAACATTAAAAAAATTATTGAACATATTTTCATAAAACTATTACATGTATCCAATTAAACCATATTTTAAAATATCCATTTTCAAATCATGAAAATAAATAAGCTTCCACAAAAAAGACCAATTTCACTGAACCATCATTAATGATAAAATATGTCAAAAAGTTCACATCATTTAAATGATTAAATTCAATAGACTCAATAAATATGAAACCAATCCTTCTAGTTCTAATTAACAGGATTTGAGAGTGAATCCATCATCAACATAAACATAGGTAAATTCAAATAATGACATAAAATTTTTCCACAATCAATATTGATACTCCTTAAACCAACCATAGATCTGGCTTCTCATAAAAAACCTAATACCATCATCATTGGCATCAATCACCATGGATATATCCCAAATAGATTATATCCATGAATCAAAGATAGGGAACAAGAAGAAACTATGGAAAACATAAAATTATTGTAACTCATCAAGGAATCCAGCCTCCAATGCACTATTATTTTCCAATGGATAGCTTTTGAATCAAGAGGAAGGGTCACAACATCCTTGAGAGGGTGATGAAATTTTCTCTGGGAATTTTTAGAGGAAAATGAATGGATTAGGGTGTGAATCAGATTAGATCTACAATATATGGATCCATATTTTCATGTTACATAATTAATGTGCATGGATAGGAACCCCACGTTCTAGCCACTATGTTTACACTCCCCTCAGATAGGTGCCTCACATGGTTATTAAGAACATTCTCCAACCACTCTAGATCCCAATTTCTCTATGTGAACGGTTTCTCCTAGGGTTCCACATTGTTTGAGAAAACGGTGATCTTAATATTTCACCAACCTACTGGCCAATTTTTTAAATTCACGGTTTCTTTGGAGGTGTTTCATGGTTTCTACTAACTATGCACAAACCGTTAACCACCCAAAAAACACCAAAAACAAGTCAAAACTACTCCAATACTCCTAAACCCTAACATAATTAATTTATATACTTACAATAAAAAAATAAAGGGTAAGTTACCCAAAACCAGGTTTGATATTGTCTCCCCACCATTGGTTTTTCCATCCACAAATATTCAAAACTACCACTGGACTAAATGATTTCATTCCATTTCTCTTCTATTTTCTTCTCACACTCCCATGTTTCTTCCTAAATTCAACAATGCTTCCGTGAAACCTGCACTAGACATAGTATTTTCCCATACAATTCTTTTTATTTCCTATACATAATTCTCACAAGAACTTGAACAAACATAAAATTCAACTGTAGTTCAATATAATCCCATTAAATTACTTGGTTAGGATCATGATGATTTTTTTCAATTGGGATATAAGACACAAATTATGCACTGTACTAATCTTTTATGGTAAATAAAACTGATATTCCACATCCCAAACTCGTTTAAGAGTCTAAAAAGTGCCTTTGTATCGTGGATATAACATTCACTACATCCCAAAATGATTATTCCAAAGCCTTGGAGATATTATCAAAAACATATGATCAATAATCATGAATAACAATGACTATCGATGATGATATGTTTACAATTTTTGATGACAATAAGTCATCTCTATTCTCTTCCAAATCAAATGAATCTTAACTTCTATCTATAAGAAATGTATTAGAATAATGAACGAATTCTCACCTGTTTCAACACAAAAAAGTGGATAATGATAAAGAAACTCATGCAATTATTCAAAAACAGCTATATATATTAAGTCATGATAACTATTATTATGTGAGAACTCAACTAACAACTTTTTTTCGTCCCATGAGTATCCTAAAATCTGTTAGACAAGCCATATGCATCTATTCAAAATTTTATATCATCATTTTAGATTCTACATCCATCTAAGGATGATGCCTCATATTCATAGCCAACTGAGTCCCACCGGATTTCTATAATTATTTCCAAAAAGGAGACAAAAAACCTCTGATTGTAGTCTGATACGATCGATACTAGTATTTCATGTCTCTTTACCACATCTCGAATATAGAATCTAGAAAATTTCTCCACCATGTGAGATTCACTAATACGGATGAAATGGGAAGACTTTTTTAGCTGATATATTATCTCCTATATGGAATCATGTTTTCAAACCATCCTGGAGGACTTGTCACAAAATCCATGGATATCAACTCAAAATACCAAATAGTAATAGGTAAAGAAAAAAAAATACCCATTGGATTTCGGTTCTCTTTCTTAACTTTCTGATAGGTGAAGCATCTCAATATAAACTCAAACACCTTTATTTTCATGACAACCCACCAATAAAATGAATTTAGTTGCTTATACATATTTTATATTCCATGATGAACATCCCATATCAAATGGTGATTTGAATTAAGGAGTTGTTCTTGATAATAAAAATGTATGACCATCTGATATTGAAATAGTAGAACTGAACTACCATCTATATTCCATGCCTAAATTATATCCCCTACATTGTTTTTTAACATTATTACAATACATTCTAAATAATATTTATCTTTCCCCTTAACCTTCTCAACCAAAATAGAAAAAAATGGAAGGGAAATTTGTATAATACTCTGATCTTCCCAATCCAAGGGCATATCAACTATCACAAAAAGTTAGCTTCAATTTATCTGAATCCTCTTTCTCCCAATGAATATATGCATTTTTTCTAAATTCATCGACTACTTAAATTCCTTTACCCCATGTATGCATCAAATTAAAGTCAATAACTTGATGATACACAATCTATATTCATTTTTATAGGTTCAAATATGTTTGTTATAAGGTTTATTTGAAGCTCTTATGATCCGTAAACACTATATATTTCTCAAAAAATAGATAATTATTCATTTCCATCAAATAATTTACTAGAAAAACAAATTCCAAATAATTTGTTGGTTAGTTCATATCATTAAATTTTAAATTTAATGATCCATAATCAACAACATGATATCCTACCAAGAGAACACATCCCAAGTTCAATCTCAAAGCATCATGATACACTAACTATCACATTCCTTATTATAGAAGTATCAAGATTAGTATTGATATAAGGAGAACATTAAGATCCTAAAAGACCTCCAACATTCCTCATTACATTGAAATGAAACAAATTTTCTTTATCAAATCTATCGTTGGTGAAGATCATCACGAAATTCCATAAAAAATCATCTATAATAACTATGTATGAAAAAGAAACTATATATCAAAAAGTCATCAATTAGATATTTCCAACTGATCAAAACATTTGTTTTAATGGATCCACATAAACACCTTTTTCAGAGATAAAATGTCCATGGAAATCTGCCTATTGTATCCAAAAATCACACTTTGAATATTTGGCATACAAATGATGATCACCCAACATACCCAAAAATGACACCATGTGTAACTCATTCTTCATCCCTTATCCATGAATACACAAATATGGCATCCACATAAACCAATTAAAAATTCAAAATACATTTGAAATGTCCAATTAATCATTTCCATGAATAAAATTTGGCAATGTTTAATGCCAAAAGTCATTACAACATACTCATAATGGTCATATCTTCTCTTTAAAGATGTTGTCATAATATCCTCCTTAAATACCCACAATTGCGGATATCTTGATCACAAGTGAATTTTAGAGAACCAGTGTGCTCCCCTCAACAGATCTAACAGGTCTTCTATTTTTGGAAGAAGATACTGATTATGTATCATAACTAGATTATGCTAATGATTTTCCATTCATAGTTAAAGTGTTCCATCTACCTTTTTTAAAAAATTAATGTTGCCTGGAACAGATATATACTAGAACAAATGGACGCTTCACTTTTAATCTCTTCCATATAGACATTCAATTTCCACGATTATTTTGGTGCAATACTATAATATGGAAGTGAGAGAGGACTGGTACCAGATAAGAGAATAATTATAAACCCCACCTCCCTTTTAGCTGGAAACCCAAACATGTTGTTTGGAAATAAATACAGAGACTGATCAATGTTTTCTAAAAACAAGCTATCCTCTATTCAATACAATCAAGACAAGGTCAATTCTACTATCTAGTATAAAATTGTTCAAAATGATAGGGCCATAAAATCCTTCTTCACATGCCTTTACATTCTGGTCTCCTCTAAAGTGGTGATCAAGGCCATCATCAGTTGTAGTTCAAACCCACCAGGTACAATAGTTGATGAGATATTTAAACAATTTCAACAAATCCATTCCCAAGATAATGTCACTAGATCCATCTCATGAATAGGTAAATTTCATATCAATTAATCCCCATTCATTGTTATAGAACTTTCTTTTTTCAAAAGGCTTGACATTCTCATTGGCCAAGAGGATTTTTCTGTTTAAAAATAGAATCCATCATCTCAACCTGAAAAACCAGATGATCCACAACATGAATAGAAATAAATTAATGTGATGCACCCTTATCAAAAAAATCCTTCATAAGGGTACAAATCAAAATAATCGTACCTATCCCCTTCCATTTTACTGGTTAATTATCCACAATCACTTGATATGTTACATTAAATTTCATAATAACTAAATTGTTCTCTTTATAACTTTATCAAGAATTCACTAGTTGAAAAGTCTTGTTATTTCTTGAATCACCATTAATAACATGGTTCTTCAAATGATATCTATTATTATACCCTCATCTCTTTAAATCATGATGTGTCTAGGATAAGTGAGATCCATCTTGTGCATCAGACACTAGAGAACTGCGACAATAGCACTGATCATATCCCATCTAGTTTCAATTGTGTCATTCTCTAGGTGGACCATCAAATATCACTTTATGTGATCCAAATAACCACATCTAAAACATATTATATTACTCATGGGTTAATAATGAATATTCAAAGATCTAGCCTTCTTATTCTAATTTACAACACTACCTGAAAACTATGTGTCACTCTTCCTATCATTCCAAGAATTAGAGTACCCTCTATTTCATACATGTATCAACGTTCTCCTGCCACCCATATTTCATGAGATGTCCTTCTACAATTTTTTCTTTATTGAACATCTCTATATTATCCATTATACAAATAACAACAATAATTGAGATAATCTCTAGTGTCAACTATGATTAAGAATGTGTTCCTTTAGGGAAACACTTTAAAAAATATCCAGTTCAAAGTAGACTAAATTCAGGGATTATATTGTGTTATTTATCAATGTGAGGTTATCTTTCCTCAAGATAAAAAATTTAGTTGTTCTATAAATTATGAACTTGTGATGATATTATTTATTTAAAAAAAACAATCAAATTCTCCAATGAAATTCCTTGGTCAAATCTTTCCTATACGTCTAAATCCCACAACTTGATTGGTAGATCCTCCAACATATACATAGCCAACTTAACATTCTACATAGCTAGGGTGCCTATGGAATCAAATATTATATTCATATTATTCATCTATACATCAACTTTTTTCATATCAAAATCACCCAGAAATATGGGTGGAATTTTCATTTCCCTCTAATATTAAGACCATTTCATAAAAAGAGTGTCATGTCCCAAAATAGTCATGGGGGTATAAAATAAGAGATACCATAGGAGTTAGCTGTTAAAATATTAAACCATTCCTGTGTAAGGGATCATGTGGATGAGAAAAAAACACGAAGAGATTCAGAAGTGGCATGTAAAGGCAAGAATTCAACAACCATATTTCTTCCTCTCTATGTATGTGTAAAATAAATGTGATTAGAGAATATATTTATATACTTTCAGACCAACATAATTATAGAACATGGGATTTAGATATCCCACACCCTAATAGATTTGTGTAATACTAAGGAGTATGTTTCTACATAATTCATCATTGTTACCAGAGAAATGAAAAATTCAATATCCTTGATAAACATAGAGGATTTAATAATGAGGGATGAAGGACCCTAGACCACCCTGATATGGGGGGTGGGGTGAATCAAGTTGTCTACATTTTCTCTACTTTATTGGATCTTTTTCCCACGATGGTATGAACTTGTTTAAACATGTATGATGGATATGTGCAGAAATTAAAACAGGCAGAAGGACAACAACACTAATTTTACATGGTTTACCACTAAGGGATATGTCCAAAGAGCATACACCAAAAAGTTTCCAGTCATTCCAAATTCCACTAATCTTCACTAGTTGTGGATTACAGTGGTTCAGGCACAATCACTCTATTACAGGATCACTGCCTAAATGTTTTGGGATAGCTCACTGCTTCTTTCGGGTCACTCCTGTTGACTCCCCTACCTCACTACCTTCGGTAAAGTCCAAATATGTTTATAGATGTGAATGTCTCTTTAATAGAATAACGTGGGAGTATTTTTCTTTTCTTCAACGAGAGACATAACATGCATTAGAGTCTAGAATTGATGCTCTTTTGTCTTCAATCTTCTCCTTCAATTAAATAACTAAAAGCACTAAATATATTTCTTCTCTTCTTGTGCAGAAAAAAATAATATGTTGTTGTTCAAGAAATGAATATCATATTAGAAAATATTCATAACAATTGTTCTATACTGAATAATTCACAATCTTCTATTGGACACACACTGTTATTCTTCTAATTCCCTTCCTTTAATTCCCAATACCAACAACTAAGTGTATCAGTATACTTCCTTCTTTCTGTGAAGATATGAGTTTAGTTGCACTTATTGTTCTTCTTAACTTCTCTAAGCACAATGAGGGTGTTAAACCCAAGTCATGTCAGTGCGGTACTACTTCTCTTCGTAAATCCAAATGGTTCACGATACATCCTTCTTCGCAAAGCCACTTCGAGAGTGCTAAGCACTAGTCAATGGCCAGTGGGACCCCCAAATTTTTCATGCACCCTTCTAGTTTTCTTACACATAAAATTTAAACCATTATTATAAAAACAAATTTTTGTGTAAACAATCCTTTTCACACAAAACTTATTTATCATGCAGAACTTCCCTTTTTGTTCAACACTTTCGTTTTCGTCAAACACTTCTTATTTTTGCACACCACTCTATACATCAATTTTTCTACATGTCAGTACTTGGGATTTTTCAAAATGTCAAGCCTAAAAAATTAAAAGGGGGTAACCTCATATTAGAAGTCATTTTTTGACCCGGAACCAAATACACTATTCTGCGTGTAAAACCCTCTTCTTGAGTGTAAAAACTCATTCACGCTACATCACATTTCACGTACATTCATGAGTTTTTTGCACACTTCATTACTTTCCCATTATTCTCCATTCTGATCTCAAAAAACCAATTTCACACAATGTTGTAAACAACGTTCCATATTATACATAAAACCAATCTTCCACATAGCCTCATTTTCATGCAATTTGCTCAATTTTTCGCACACTCCATGCATTTGCCAAATTTTGATGTTTGATCCCAGAACATTAATTATGTGCAACTATTAAAACCCCTATAATACTACCTTTAAATGATTTTTATTCATTAAAAATTCTTATTCTTGGATTACATACTCTATTATCATGTCATATATTATTAAATAGATCATCGTCAACATCATCGGAGTTTTCATAGAAAGTACTATATCTTCCGTATCTTCCACCATCATTTTTCCTTCCAATCAAAACTATATATGAATGGAAGCACCATTACTCCCTATTTCCTTCATATGTATTTCATCATATGTATTATTGACTTATGATATTTGTGAAATATAAATTATTAAATCATCATCTCATTTAGATACAATGTGAAATGCATGACCATCTCAGAATCCCAAGCCCTTCTAGACTCTCTCTTCTTCTCCAACAATAATTTTATACACCATGAAAGTCATATGATTTTAGAAATCAATTAAGCTCTTGTTTTGCGATCATGAAATCATGAATAATTACATGGTCATCATAAAATCCTCATTCCTCTCCAATCAGCCTCAGATGGATGATACCTCACCATTCCTCATTTCATTTTAGTTCTTCGTGATCTTATTATTTTTTATCTTCATTAGAAAATATTTAGTTCTTCTAGATCTCTTTCATTTTTATCATTATTCACAACTATTGACAATGAATACAACCTTATACACAATGTGGTCCTAACAAGGGAGTCTCCATGAAGGAGGTAATAACAGACAGTAAGAGGAGATGGTTGTTACTTGGCCTTAGGTGACATCCACAAGATAGTAATGGTTTGAAATAAATTCCATGGGATTCATAAATATTTTCATGAGATTTTTTTTAATCGAAAATAAATAAATAGAACAAGACAAACATAAACAACCAACCCATAAGACAATAACCAACAACCATTATATGGTTCATGAGTACAAAGAAATAAAACTTAAATTATACCCAAAACAATAAACATATTAGATTATAATGTAGAAACCAAAACAAACAAAACTCAAAGAGGCTAAAGACATCTACAATAATCTAAAAAAACTCCAAATTCTAGAACAACATTATATGGGAAAGGTGTCAGGATGTATCATTAAAGAACTAAGATTCCTTTTCATTACTTGTATCCAAATATATTACGTCTACAAATGCGCCATGCTTCCGAAGCTTGGGGTGAGAATAATATTTCATATGTTTTCCCCAATGAATTACCAACTCATTATATTAGGATAAAAAAGGTAACACATTCATATAATGTAGTTTAAAATAATTTAATTAATTTTCTATCAAAAAAAACTATGATTATGTATAATAGTTTTTTGACAAATAACATAAAAACATTAAAAACATTTATAAATTCCAATCATAGAATATCTATTCCATTATCACAAATCCACACATCCACAGTAGAATGCATACATTGAACTATGTATACTCATGAATGGAGTTTCAACATTTCAATAAACCATCCCTTAGTGAACCATTTTTATGAGGGAAACTTCACTCACATTTTTATCCCATTATTTTGATGCTGAAAACATCACACACTTATCTATCCCAAATGAACATCACCACACACTAACCATATGTTCTAATACCCATAATGATCCACTTAAATAAAATATTTATTTTATTGAAATATTTCAATTATCCATTTACATGAATCAAAACAAAACCAGATTTTAAAATCGCCATTTTAAAATTCATGATAATAAATCAGTTGCTACAAAACCAACCAAATTCAAAATTTCACAAAATCATCTCTATATAGGCCTTCCAATGATAACTTCACATAAATTTCACAATTAAATTAATGAAAAAAACTTAATTGGAATCCAATATTTCTAGTTATAATCAAGAATATTCAAGAATGAATCTTCCAACTTCACAAAATTAGGAAAAATGATCTATATAACAATTTCTCCAAAAACTGGATTGAATCTTCATATGGAATCCATTTATTTTCTTCCCCTTAAACAAAAAAATGAAATTTCATCATTATTAGAATAAAAAAATATGGATCTATCCCTAATGGATTAGATCCAAGAATCTAGGAGAGGGAAGAAGAAGAATAATACTAAATAAAACCACTATAAACCTGAAAATTCAAAGGAATTTGGCCTCTAACTCACCAAAATTTTCCAACAGATTTCTCCTGAATAATGAGGAAGGGTCTCTCCAAACATTGAATCGAGTGGAAATCAATTTATGGTATGTTTGGGGGGGCATGTCATGGTTTTTAAATTTGATTAGATCCATCAAATCTAGATCAAAATATTAACATTTCTGCGTTAATGTTCACGATTAGGGAAACCATTAATTAATCATGAACTATCCAATACCTATAAGCACACCTTGCATAGTTGTATCAAATGGTTATATAAAATTTGCTATAAATTTTCAAAACCCTCTATCCACACATTCATAGTTTCTCCTTGGTGACTGAACTATTTGGGTATACCATGCACCTACATAGTACCCACTATTTCAGTTGCACAGTTTTCGAGGAGGTTTTGAAACGTTTCTACTAACTCCTGTAAAACCACTCTCCTCATGATAATCCCAGAAATAATTTCAAAACACCTCTAAACCATATAAAATAAAACAAAATAACATTATACAGTAAAACGCTAAAAATTAAAGGGGTAATTACTTGAAAATGAGGTGTTATTATGGTGATGTATTCCCATGTCCACTCTAGAATGGGTAAAGACTGAAAATTTCAACCATGCCTCTGCTGAGTCATTTTCACCTACTAACTGGTGAAACCCCCCAAAAAATATTACTATTTAACCTTTCATTCTAGGATAGAAATACTAGTGTAATAATTCAAAATACGTCTTACTGAGTCCCAAATTTTCTACCAATTTAGGGGAGTTTTATTTTTTTCATTAGCTAACCTAATAGGGTTGCAGGTTCCCAAACATGCCAATGAATGCATAAGATATAAAACTCATTAGAAAACTATCCAATCAAAAATTCCTCATTGGAAACCCCTTCCCTTAGGAAAAAGTATTCAATATCATAAAATTATCTAATCTTCGATTGAGCAATTGTTAAAGAGATCGCTGCTAAATTGAAAATAATTTTCTACAAATGAGGCTCTTGAATATAAATATGCAACATATATAAGTTCAAAATAAAATTCCATTAACTATTATATTTTTTAAAAACTTATTTTTTATTCATTCTACTTAGTTATCCACCACAACATTTACTTTCATAGAAATATAATATATATCCACATCGAAAGACGTAATGTCTTCAACCCATGTTCACTGTCTGAGGTTCAAGTAATGCTATGTAAATATGTATTTAAGTACTTTATGATCTATTCGAACAATGAACCTCTCACACAATAAGTAATAACTACAACAATACAATACATGAAAAACATCATCTAACTCATGGTCATTCGTGGAGTAGTTTTTCTCATGATAATCCATCTAATGATACCCATATACTATAAAATTACATACGTTTTTAAAAATATCTCCAAGAAAAATGTATGATGCCATGAAATATAAAATTTATAACATTCCAGGAACATATATAGTCAATATTGGTGCCTGTTTAAGTCTTCTCTTCATCTCTATAAAGTATTTCGACCAAACATTGAACCAGGTGAGTTTTAAAACCATTTTAGTCAAGCAAGTATGAAGTGATAAAATGAAGGATATATAATATATAAAACAACTATAAAATCCAGATAATCCAAATAATCTTTTAATGTTAAATATAATCTTTGATTATCCTAGGAAACTACACCAATCACCTTTTATGGGTCCACATACACTCATGTCTCTCTAATGATTTAACTAAAGAAGTGAACATTGTCAATCTAGAAGTGACATTTCCTGATATTATCATCCAACACTTTCTCTCTTAGTGTACGTAGTAACATTTCATGGTGTTTTTAATGTTCATTTAGATATTGTGAGTACATCCAGATATCATCCATGAAAATGAACTAAAATGAATCCAATTACTGGTGGAAAACCATATTCACCAAGGGAGAAAAACAACAAGTGTGTTTGTGAGACCAAACGGGATAACCAAATGCTTGTACAATCATTGTCTATTATAAAATATTTTATGTGGTGAATCTAAGGTTTTTATCCATACATAAAGATATCCCATCCTTAAAAAATTCAATTAATCCCAAGCTCACAAGAGATGGTGCAAGATATCATCTATAAGAAGTACAGGGTAATAATTACTAACCATAATGAGATGAAATTTTCTATAATTCAAGGATAAAAATATTGCTCAATTTTCATTCTTAGTGTAGATCACATGTAAACCAAAAGTTATAGTACTAGTTTATATAAATCAATTATCATCCATGTCCTCTAGTTATCTATTGTGTTTATGAAGCTCAGTTGGATACATCCTGTATGGAGGAGTAGATACCAGTGTTTCTTATGGAACTATATCAATAGAATAGTATGTCTTTATCTTTGGTGGTAACCCAAAAAACTTATCTGGGAAAACATCCCTAATATAATATACCATATAAGGAGAAATTTTCTATCTAATTCCCTACTAACTCAAAAAATAACAAGAAATATGGGATTACACTCTACCCCTCCCATTGTGCCCAGTTCTATGTTTACATGACCATAATTCTCATTATTCATTGTGAATATAGTTACCTATATTGGGTGATGATAAGGACACCATTCAGTTATATAAATCAAAATATGAAGGATAAGGAACCAACCATTCCATTTCATGAATGAAATCAAATCCAGTCATCTAATGAATGAAGAGGATCAATATGAAATGGCACCCACCAATTTAAAGGAGAGAATCCTTAAATTGGCGTACACTTTCTGATTAGACTTGCAATAGTGGGTTGAGAGTCGTCAGTTCATTGATGTATTTGATTTCTAATCTAATGATACTTAAGAAAATAAAATATATAAATGAATGTGATGTCACAGTGTTAAATAAAAAATATAGTAATGTCAATGAACCTAGAATCATACTTTTATTCATATATTGATTGGAAACCTGCACCTCGGGAGTATGATATGTTTTATATATTTGGCCAGATCTGTGACCCTAAGCTTCAAACTAACTACACTTAGTTTTCCCAAACTATTAATGTTGAATATAAATTATTTTTGATATTATGACCTCATTCACCACCTTGGAATGATTGGACAACAATTCTTCATCTCTCTACATGTTGTGAAGCTATTAATCCATTCCCAAAACCATGATTTTGGGAAAGCCCCCTCTTACTTGTGAAGAGGATAAATTTACAAAATAAATGGATAAATATGACCCATATTTCCGCAATCTCATCACTCCATTGGATCCTTGACACCATAGGGATTTGGGTGCCCTAGCCAACCACATTTATGGAATACCACAATGCTACATTGGCAGACTATTTCACTAATTGTACCATAATGAGAAGGATCAAATGGATCATTTTACTACTAGATGAATAACAACCCTATCTAGGAACTAAACCGATATTCCATGCACACTCTGAGCTTCCCATAGGTTATGAATAGAGAATCAGAATCTGTTCACTCTTTTAGAATTAATATCCCTAAAAAATTCATCCATTATCGGATGGATTATCTACGACCATCATGAAATCACCATAATATAGTCAATTCATCACTAAAAATTAAAGGAAAGGAAAATTTTATTTCTATGAAGTGAGATTAAAAATCAATGTTTGAAATAGTACCATTTAAATTTTTTTTAAACTCGCTATATTAGTTTATTCTCAATGTTTTAAGGATAAATTATTCATAGATGTTAGTCTAGATATCCCTTCAAACCATATCCTGATGTTGACCTACATGATAAAGAATATCTCACAAAATCTTGCAGGTTCCAAGAAGTATATAAATGGATATATTCTACCTTCTTTTGGGATGTGTCTCCAGGTTCTCAAAGGATGATAAAATAGACGGTATCCATGAATATGCATCCTAGGGTCCTCAATCCCCCAGAAAAGTATTTTGATGTTGCGCTTGAAAATATCATGTCATCTGTGACATTGACGGTACTAGAAATGAAACTCAAAATTCAAACTACACTAATAATAGGAAAGAATCATTAAAATGAGCATCACATCCCATTCTAGGTATGGTAGGGATGAAACTATAGGTTCTTCTTTTGGAACTATTCATTGTTTAGGTCCCACTACTTCTAGAGAATAGAATTTTCCACCTTTATGGAATTAGACTTGAGGATTTCATGGTGGTATATCTCTATAATGATAGAAAACACCTTAGATATCATAATAAGTAGAATGTATATAGATAGGAAAACAGGAATATACTCAAGGCCAATTTATGATAAGTTCACTTATAATGGAATGAATGGAAAAAGGTATCACCACTCAAATCATACTAACCCAACTACCAGAATACAAGGTCCATGTATTGGTATGTTTTCACATTACCCTCAAAGAGTTTTCCATATATAGAGTTTCAAGAACAAGTCATAGTGGAAAAATACCATTAAATTGTAACTATAATCCCCAATTAATGTAAAATAATTTATTTATGAATAAAAATTTAATATAGTTTATATCTATACAACAATTTGGTTATAATAATTTCTTTTAAAAAGTTATAAATAAATCTTCATTATTAGTTACAATTGGTACATCATGTAACTAAAGTGATATGGTCAGGATGTGATAAGCTCATATTATGATTTGAGTATTATGAATTTAATTATCAATTTATATATGTTCTATATTTATAAATTTCAAATGGAATCCATTTAATTGATATCAAATAACATTTTAGCTCAAATAACTCTAGTAATATAGCTCAAACATATTATAATTGGTAAGGGAATGTCTCATCATAAAACTATGATGGAATGATCCATTTTTTTGAGACAAACACTATCAATAACCAACTATTTATCCATTTTCCAGAATTAAATTTTAGTGCAATCCAAAAAATATCAATGAATGAACATGTAATATGAAATAGGTAATGCACACAATAAAGTAAACATGGAATATCATATCCATGACATATAAATCATCATGTTCCTGTAATGAGGTAGAATCATATACATATTTTTCATATCAGGCCAAGCGTAACATCCATATTCAGATAAAATATCTGAAATCCGGTGTGTCAAACTATAATTAAAAATGTATAATTATAACAAGAAAAAATCAGAACAAAAGAACACAAACAATGAAACATGGATATTTTTCCTGGAAACATAAATTATAAAAACAATATAAGTGAATGATCTAGATATATAAGTAATCAATACAATATTTTTCATTTTCAAACATAAAACAATGATGACATGACCAATTAAAAAATGGGGTATACAAGGGGAGAAAGGTAGTTGGAATACATAGTACATGTTATTCCAAAAAAATAGCCAAAATCTATCTCTAATTGCATCGTGAAAAGATCCTGATTCATTTTCACCCATACTCTATCGTAGCATAGACAATCAATAATTTATATCTAGGTGATTTCCTTTCCCCCTACCTACATCCAACAAGTCTATCCAAGTACCAATTTTCAACATGAAAAACATGTGAAAAAAATTCAGTAGGCCACAACCAATGTTGTCTAGTATTATCCATCCTGTGATTATTTGATGAAGTAGTGTGAAACTAATAGAAAATAATGTTAATGAAAATTATAATACTCCTGTCTGCCTTGATTTTGATGGGACACACATTAAATACCACTAACTTTGGCCAAATCCTAAATGTTTATGAGGGCTTATTAATTTTTATTTGATTTATATTATAGTCTAATGACATGAGGAACATATCCAAATTATCCCAAAATGATAGTATTCATATAAGAGATCTATAAGTCCCATGGACATTGAGACATACAAAAGGATGTAAAACAATGAATTAACGTATCTAAATCATTAACTGAATCCAACATTTTTATTTCACTTGTCAGATGTGTTAAATTGGTTAGCATTCTAAGCCTATAAATGGAATTACGCAAATGAAACCCAGTTATTTATCTCAGTATAATAAAAAACCTTCACTCTAACATCCAATCTATTGTATTCCATATTGAAACACTTTTATTACACAGGGCATGGTGTAATGAAATTTCCATCTGATTTAATTCGAGGTAATCCATGTATGAAGCCATGTATCACTTATGAAACAATATAAGTCCTACCTAGTGACCTCTTCCAAGTTATTATTTATAAGAAACAAATTATCACCAATGGAACTATATTAATAAAGCTATAATTATTTTAATTCAACATTATCGATTTTCCAATCCATGGTGTTTTGAGTTGAAACCTATGATTCTCCCATGAACAAACATATTGAATAGTCATGGGATAATAGTCTATTCATAGCATTTAGTAATTAACATACATATGTCGGTCAATAATTATAAGGAAATATAAATAATAATGTAAATGGGATATAATGGGAAAAGAAAAATGGTATTACTATTCTCCATACATTTAATTTATATAAAAATTTCATTTAAATAATTTCAACATCTTAATTAACCAGGTAAAAAAGAACACAAATCAAGGGTGGTTTGATTTCAAAAGAAATGCATGGGCATTTGAGAAAATTATAAAAATCATCCCAAAAGGGTTGTTCCATTTGAGGTTATAAAAATATATTATAATGATCATATATCATAGATAATGTTATTAAAGACCTAGATATTTCATTAAATAATAAAACATTTCAATATCTGATGTATAGATGATCTAGAATACAAGACAACGATGAAAAATACAAGATTCTATATTTATAGGGAAAAGTTCTAAACCACTGACTATATACATGTATTAAACTACTCATCTTGTATCTGCCTCTAACATAGTCTAAAATTGAATAAATTAGATAACATGGAATATTATCTAAAAATTGGGCATATTAGCTACCATTGAAATAGCATCCAATACAGTGAGATAAACATAGAAAACAAGGAATAGGAATGAGAGATTGATTGAGGGGATCCAATGAGATGATCAACGTTTGAATCAAATGTTGGAAGGGGGATTTATATTAATGAATATATTGATGGAGGAGGATGGCATTCAATAGGAGGGGTGGATATCTATTTGAATAAAATTAATGGGAGAAGAAAGGTTATACATATGAATGGAAAATTAAAAAATTTCAATCTTTTATAGAGGTTGAATAGTTTGGTCACACAGTTGGCCAAACTATGGTCCCAACATCGTCCCCTACTGCCTATGTGGTATGCCCCCTTTCAGAACTAGGTGCAAGGATTGACAAATCATGCATAGCTAGCACATCTTAACAATCTAATACCTCTATCCCCTATACGATTTGGCCCATGATTAATCGAACTGGGAACCAAGCACACTCAACGTACCCACATTTTATTATAGGGTTTTCATAATAATGAACCTCCTTTCACATGGTTAATCTAATAATTAATCCTCATTCTTGAGCTGCACGACTGAGAATCATGATTACAACTAATTGTCTAATAGTCATTTACCTTAATCTGATTCTCCAAAAACTATAAAATTGAGGTCCTAACATGTAATGGATTATATCGAACCCTTTCATAAGACCCCATGAATTCCCACATAGATAAAACAAAAGATTAAACTAAAATAAATAGAGATCCTTACTTAATGATAATGTATGGGATCATAAAAATTTAATTTCATGTGTAATTTAATGATTCCATTAGCCCAATATTTCTAACAAAAAAAGGAAAAATTTATTATTTATTTTTATGAATTTTCAAATAGTTTTAATGAGTTTCCATTATCATTATATATATTATTGAGATTTTTTTGTTCATACCTCACTTTAAAATGTTTTCCACATTATTAAAGATGTGTAATAAATAAATAATGTTCAATAAATACACATCTTCAATAATTCAAAAATGTTAATAATTAAGGATGAGTGTAACCATAAGGCCCACTCTTTGTAGAAAAATTTATACTGTGTTGAAATATCCATTTTTATATATAATGGTTTCATCCGAATTCTACAAACCTGTAATCCTAAAGTATCATTCGAATTTAATAATGTGATTCACTTTTTATAAACCATGTAATTGTGAGTTTATTATGTTGTAGTAGTGTTACATGCTTTAAATCTATGGGTCATATTACATTCAGGTGGACGAAGCTGAATTTTTATCCAATTCCCCTATATGTATAGTGGAGGTATTGGTTTGATCCCTTAGAGACCATCAGTATATATGGAAATGATCTTCTAGATAATTATTTATTGAATCAATAGTTTGTTTTAATAATATAAATAGATTAGAAATATACCAAATTGAAACCCTGACTTTACTGTAGTGATTTAAGGATGTCATAAACATAATTTTTGGTAGGTTTTGATTATACTAAATCGGAAGTCCATTTTGTGATCCGAAAAGTGTACCTTAAAATAAATATAAAAATAAACCGCTATTTGGTTTCAACGGTTAAGTATATTTTCAAATTAACCCCATTAGGGCTTCCTAGATATATCATTCTTGATCTCATATTATATATCCATTGAATTAATAGGATTCGACATAAAGAGATTATAAAACACATATATAAATTGTTTGTTCAAAAAATAAAAATGAATTATTTAATATTCCCTTCATCATCATCCAACAAAAATTTAAAGGGGATTTTACCATGTCATAGAATTAATTAAGATGATTAAAATGCAATTATTTCATTTCACGGTGAATTTAACTTGAACAATAATAAAATTTAGTGAAAAATACAAGAACACTGCCATTATTTGATGAATCATTTATGTTATTCATATGAAAAACTCTTGTGGATATATATTCTCTTCTAAATTGGGCCAAGGTGGATTTTTTCCCACCAAGAATGTAACCACGTGATTTAATTCCTTGTAACTTATTAACAACATAGTTAGGAAGTATATTTGAATAGTTTATCACAAATAATGGTTATGGGGAACACATAATGTAATCAAGAAACAAAACATGCATTACTAAAAGTTAAAAAAATATCTTATAAATTGTTCACTGACTTGTTTAGGATTATAATTTATAAGAATTTTCAGGGATATTGAATTTAAAAATACGAACTACATGGCCTCCAACTCATATTCATTGTTTAAAAAGAAATCCAGAAAACCGTTATCCTTTGAAAATGATCCTTAAAAGCTAAAATTATGTCTAAAATCAATCAGTGCATGTTTATTTCATGTAAAATATTGTAGAAGATATTTTTATTATTTAAAAATTATCATTTAAATAAAAAAACATATGACTAGTGGACTCCTAAATCTATTTTGATATGAAATTTCCATATAAATCATGCATGAAAATAATGTAACAAACTTAGGAAAAAACAACCAATTTAATTTAAAAATTTAATAAACCTAACATTGAACCAAAAAATTTAAATGAATAAGTAAAAATGTTAAACAATATATCATTTTAAAAAATTGAAATTGGTTTAATGGCCATTGAGATTGATACATAAATTTCACCGAACTAATCAATTCCAAAGGCAAGAAATAATTTTTTAGTCAAGACATTTTATCTCTAGTTGAAATACATAAATCTTTATTTATTTCAAAATTTAATTCAACTATTTTCTTCAAAAAAATAAACCCTATCAATATCCATCTACTCAAACATCATCATATGATAAATTAGAGTTTTTCAACTACAAATTTTTTGTTTCTACATTTATTAGTAACAAATTCTCATTGATTTGAATCTTTAGAGTATACTGGATTGGTTTCCTTATTTTTGAAAATTATTTTTACTATCTCAATATTTTTATGAGATATAAATAAAGATTTTTAACGCAGACATTTTAAATGACCCAATTTTATGAATAATAAAAAATCAAAAGATTTTGAAATTAAGATGGAATATAAACCAGATGTGTGAGATCCAAAAAACCCTAATAATCACATCCTAAACATGTATAAGAATGCCTTACATATTAAGAGATACTAAATTTAAACTACTTAGTGGAAGTTGTACATGTTAACAAAATTTTTAACGAAGAAAATTCATGTAAAAGTTTTGAGACCTTTACTAATATAACCCAAAAATGATATTATATCAATCCAATCATATAAAAAAATTATCCCTCACTCTTTAACACTTAAAAAAAATTAATAATGTCACTTTTGGTTATCCCTTATATTATTTATAAGAAAAATATGATACATTGGGTTGTTCTATAAGTATTAATCATGTGTGGATAAATGAAATGCTTCAATGGGGAGGGTGGAGTGTGTATATGTAAATATAAAAATTAGGGACGAAAAAAATACTCCCATTATATATGAATAAGTTCAATGTGAATACTCTATGTGATATATAACTAAGAATGAGGTTTCATCAAGTTTATTAGAAATAAAAACGTATTGGATATATTATATTACAAAGAGATAATGAATTAAGAGATATAATATAATATTAGTAGACTAACCAGTAAAAAATAACACCCAATCACACTAATATGTACCATGAAATCAAGTATATAATTTATCATAATCTCAATTTATGTTATCAAAATCATCAATAAATATTTTTATATATCATTTATCAAATGTTAAAAAGAGATATGAAGTGTATAAAATCAAAATCTATGAGAAAATTTTTAAATAAAATGAAATTAGAAATAATATAATTATTTATTTCTAATTATCATTTAGGTTACAAAAACTTCTTTTAAATGACATATAAAATGAGTTGTTATTTCTTTTATCATTATTACAAATAGAAATTATAATTTCAAAACCACCCAAAACACTATTGTTGGTTGCTGAAACACCTCCTCTTGCAATTTTTTTAGATTCAGTACCCACTAGGTACCATGTATTTTATGTTATACCCTAATATGAATTCAAGGGTTTGGTGTGGAAAATATAATAAGGGTAGTTAGGTATGATGTGTGAGAAAGTGGATAAGTCAAAATAGTATATAGGATGGAATGTAATTCTAAAACTAAATACATTACCCCAATTCACGAATGATCCATTTCACAATTATAAAAAAGGTCTTTTTATATACCATTTGATCAAAAACATAAGTAGTGTATATCCATTTTGATTTAGGTATGCTGGTTTATTTGCGAAGAGGGTAATATTTAGGGCATCATTATCACACATTCACTAAGGATGATCTTATTCCTATATTTCTTATTATTCATTGGTCCCAAAAAATGTAAAATTGAACCAACACGTATCAAATTTATTAAAACACATGTGTCTTAAAACTGAAACATTAAAGGGTATCATGGGGTTGATATATATCAATATAAATGTAATGATGAGAAATCTTAGGTTTTTATCATTGAATGTGATGAATGGGATACCATACGCAACAATTGTTTCTTGGATAACATATACCAAATGTTATCTACAAGTAAAAAGGAATGGTTAATGGATTTCCACATAATCATGACATTAATAATTAATTGGTCTCTTATAGAGACACCCATGACATTATAAACCAAAGGGGTGATGTTGTTTATAATAGAGTGGTGTAGGATCTAATTGACTGGGTTCTTCTACATTCTAGAAATGGATTTATAGAGGTCCAAATGGATACGTTCTTGGGTGATAATCATATAATTTTGTAATATCGGTTCCCCTATAAATCATAAATTCATTGTTATGATTTAATGAAGTTGATTTCATTAGATATATACAACCAACTAAATCAGTCCCATTAGGGTTTATTAAGAGTACATTGTTTACCTAAAATAAGAAATGAGGCATATCCCTCTCCCATTACTAGATTACCCCCATAGTCAAAAATACAGTACTGCTATATAGATAAGATATCACTAAACTGAAGAATATATTCATTAATATCAAATGTTGGTTTTAATGCCTAGTTGGGAAATGGCTTGATATGAAAATATTTAATGACATTAAATAATAAAATTTTTAAATGTATGGTTGAGATATTATAATTATGTAGTAATGTTTTGAGGGTTTGGTGGGGTGGATAATTGGGTTTAGTGAGGCCAATCTAATTTGGGATATTTTTAGGATATGGTTATGGGGAAATCTATAAATTCTAGGAATGTATAAAATAATAATAATAATACTTAATGCATAATGAAATTGAAAATGTGAATGGAATTAAGAAATAATAACATCATATAACTACCCTTGGTAAGAATAAATCAAATTTCAAAATTATGATTCCTTATAATTTTTATGAAAAAAAATGTGTGACTGTAGAAATTAATGAATATAAAAAATAAATACAAGGAGAGGAAGTGGGGGACATATCAAATTATTATTTAAGAAAAATCATCAAAGGGTTTGGGGAAAATAGAAACCCTAGATCTAGATATTATGATTTAAGAAAAGGAGAAACATATAGCTTGGATGGGTTAGAGGAGAAGAAGAAATAAACAATTATGGGGATTAAAGTTGTAGAGAGAGATTTTTAAGGGGAGAAATCAATTTAGGGAAGACGAGACATAGGGGGCACCGTGTTTTTGGATTTAAAAGGGTGTGTGGAAAAGAAAAATGGGATGGTAGTGATGGTATTTAAAAAAGATTTCTTGATGTTCATTGTTTTTATGCATATATAGATTAACCATGTATCAAATCATTAGTTTGTTTTGGAAATATTTGGTTCAACATAAGACTCTTTTTATGGGTAATTATCACTATTTATGTTTTTACAAGGGCCTAAAAACATTATTTATGTTTTTTATATCTCTCTTTAAAAAAAATTTCCAAAAAATATAAAAAAAGAATTTAACAAAAAAGAAAAAAATGGATATTTAAGACATTAAAACAAAAAATAAATAAATCAAACTAACATACATCCAAAACAAAAAAAATAATATAAATTTTATCGAATACCTTGGTTATCTTTTAAGAACGGATATATTAATGTAGATGGATTGATATATATATTCCTCTTGCTCAGTTAAAATAAAGGATATATAGTGTCCCATTCACACCACCCTGTTGGAAGTATGGTTTGATTCCCTACCAATTTACATTAAACATAAACCGTTATTCACATTCTAATTCCACTATGCCATGGGGGAATGATTTCATGTTCACGAAGGTGTTAAACCTCCAAGACTAGAGTTATCTTAGAAACGACCTCGACAATGAGTTAAAAAGAAAAAAATTTATTTATTGGCAGAAATTTATTCCATGTGAACATCTAATCATGGATTTATTTATTCTTTTCGTTTTATATTGAGGAAGTGTCATACACATCCCTCTTTATATCATCTAACCCATTCACCTGAAGTTTCCTCTTCACTGTCATGGTTATAAAATAAAAAATAAGGGACTCAAAAACCCAATACCATTCTTATCTAATAAGATCAAAATATGGCATGGGTTATAAAAAAGTAATATGGAGAGATAAATGGAAAGAGGGATCCTATTGAAAATATGGTATTCATACAATGCTGAATCCAACTTCAATGACTTGTTTTCACTGAGTTTCTCATTATTTTTACTAATATTTTACTCAATTCATAGTTCTATACCACCACTTATTAGTTTTTTGTTGGTGGTATGGTGATACCATGTTATATGACACTATAAAATTTACTAATATAATATCAATAAAGATATATATATGTATGTGACTTGGTAACTGATTAGTAATTATGACACACCAAAGTGACTAAAAATATTATTCCTCAAAAACACTCTAACTACCTTAGTGGATCTTTTTATTTTTTTGGATGTCTCCACTCATTTTGTAATATATTATACACATACCATAGTAAAGAAGTTTTTAATTAATATAGGGAATAGTTCAATAAAATCAATCCCACACACATCAAAGACTTCCACCCCAAAAAAGTGTCTGGGGGTACTTTATTCCACATTCCAATGTTTCATGGCCATTAAAATATATCAAATACCAAATCAACAGTATATATATAACAGTTTATAAAATTCCAAACTAACTACAATTGAAGTTATAGAGGTACTATATTCTCTATCCCACTATGTTCTCTAAATGATTTTTAATGAAAAAATTATATCAAAACTATGACTTCCTACTTCAAAATAAACCTGAAAATAATTACATATATACAAGAATAAAATAAGGGTGGATCTTTCTAGAAATATTGTTTAACCTTATCCATTAAATTCTTTATCTATGGAATCATATTTCTAAATGGATGATCTATATAGCCATGTAATTTGAAAAAATCAAAAACTTTGGTTTTTGTGTCTCAACTGAAAATATTTGATCATTCTAGAAAACATATTGACTATCACAATCTTGTTTTTTATAAAGATGTTGCGAATAAATGGGATATAGTTGATCAGAAAAAATGTGTCCAATCAAATTATTATTATAAATTTACAATTTAAAATATTATAATATGAGAACCAAATGAATTAATCTTGGTTTAGAATCATTCATGTTCAATAAATACTTTATAGTGATATGGATATCAAATAAAAATACATTGGATATGTCTATGTCTAATAAAATCGATCAATATAGAATATTGATACAATAATTTTCTTCTCAGTGGTAATATATTTCATTTATAACTCCTTAACCAAGTGAATAAAATAATAGATTGGAAAAAATATGTGATCAACCTGACATTCAAACACTACCCCCATCATATTGTCTCTTGAGTCGCCATGAGATTGAATATATCAAACCAATTTAGTGGGATTATGATAGGAGACACAACTAATCTAAATTAAATAATGTAAGAGTAATAAATGGCTCTCTATTATTTAAATCAGTTTCATTATTCAAATTATTTTTTCAAGGACTGAGTAGTTTGTGAGAAGTCCATTACAAACCGAAAATTAAATTACATGTGGCTAAGAAAATGTTTAATATCCCAAACTAAAGTAGTGATAGGATGTTTATAAATTACATTGATATTTTCATGAAAAATCCCAATACTATTTCATTATATGTTGTACTCTAATTTGATAACATTTTTTATCTTGAATTTATATTTCTACAAATGGGTAAGATGATTTTTTCTCACTAAACACCAACAGATTGTCTAAAATATTAAAAAATTATTCAAATGAGTATACATGCATAGATAATTCATCCATAAATATTTTAAAAATATGGTTCATCATATAATGAATAATATACATCACACACCATTGAAATATTGAAGGATAACCATATAAACCCAATTATATTTTTCAGTAGGAAATGATTTCATATCTAAATGTAAAGGTTCTCTTTTTTGTGGACTGCCCAGACTATATAATTCAAATTATACGCTATATAATTAAATATAAAATAGTGGAATTTTTAGCCAACCAATATCTAAAACATTTTCCATGAATATAATAGGGATTAATTTTCCATGATTCTTTATTTATCTTCCCATAATCCCCAAAAACATTCCATTCCTTTACAGTTTACAATAGAATCTTCTCATTGTTCTCATTGGATGTTAGGATCATGCCCCCCCCTTATTTGGACCCACTTATAAAGGATTCACCAAAGAGCAATATTATATTTCATATATGATATGAAAGTCAAGAAAAATTCTCAACTCCTACTTAAATACCTCTTTTACGTGTGGGATTATCCATCCTCACAGTTGTTGATATGGCCGACACACTTATTTATAAATCACCTTAGGGGAAACAATGATAAAACTAATCCCATATATCTAAAATGTAGTCAATCCAATGGATTTATTAAATTTATTTAACATGTTTAATAGTTCATCCACTTTCTATTCATGAAGTACAAATTTTAAAATGACGGAGAAGGTATTTTTATCCCTAAGGTAACCATATTTTAATGATGATTGGAGATGATTCAACTTTAGTAAAAGGGAAATAAAAATCAATGCCACAATTATTTTCCTGATAACACTATAACAAATACAATATAACATATAAAAATATATAATACATAACCAATATTGGAAAAAATTTTACTTCTTAAAATTTCCTGGGATATTCCACTTTAAGAAACTAATGTTAAGAACATGGAAAATTATTTATATCATCCTTAGTGTATCCCACAAAGGATATAATATCGAAATTGAACAAAAATATTTGAAATACACTAGTGCTTATTTCTTCAAAATTTTGATGAAATTTTAGTTTATCCGTGATAGGATAGTATTAGTTGGGATATCAATTAGATAATTTAAAATACCCATTGGGTATTGTTTGGTATCAGAGTATAGGTTCATCCCCCTCAAATGAAATATATATAACTCAATGTATTATCTTTAATTATTTATATTTTTTAATTTTATGATTTTTAATAAATTAAATAAATAAAAATATGGGGTTTGTATAGTGACATATAATTGGAAATGAAATTAAAATGTATGGAGTCTTAATCATGAAGGTTATAGAGGATGATGTTACTCGTAAGAGAAGTTCTATGTGCTCCTTACCCATCACACAAGGTTGTTCATATCCTCACTCCGTGGTCATACACCATATTATACATGAGAATAAATTACTATAAATTTCATTTTAATGAGATGTTCTACCAATGATACTTGAGTAAATTACCCATCCACATATTTCACGGGTTAGAAATTAAGATACACCCTAATAAAGACTGGTCCTTACTCCAACAATATTAAATAGATTCCATTTAGAATTGTATTAATTTCTTCCAACATATAGTAGTATAATAAATAATGGAAAAAAGATAGTTTGTAACAAATAGACAATAAATAAAATTAGAAATAAGAATGAGATACATGGTCACTAACCCCCCACTCCTATAACTCATGTAATTCTCAATGGTAATTTTGATAATTAATTATATGGAATAAATAATCAAAAAACAAATAACACCTCTTTTGTGAAAAAACATCATGTTAGATATATATTATTATAATGGTTTTTTATTATGAAAATAAATATTAAATTTCAAAACAGCATACAAACATTGATTTTATGGAAATTATAGTATGATTATTCTAGGAAGAATGAACTCCTTTTAAATTGGAATATACATCTGTTTACATGTATCAAAATCCCTCACTTCTTCCTTCTTTATTTATTAAAATTAGGTCACAATCATTTTCTAGGCCCATTAACACACCATCTTCCCTTTAGGAAATTATCTTTCACATTGAATTTTTATTCATCATAATCCTAATATGGATAAAAAAATTTGTGCAGGGAATTTATTTTTATATTGGCTATTTACATGCATTCAATATGGAATGATAATTGCATCTACTCCGATGGTTTGTTTGTATTATTCTATGTATAAGTGTTATGAATGCTAAATAATGGGTTAAAACAACAACGTTACCTTTATTACATTTCATGCACAAACTTCACGAGATTCAATTTCATAATATTAGTGACTCCATTAACATCACATAAAAAGATTGATTAAAGGAAGAGTTATATTTTTTTAATCAAGATTATTATTTTTTTCTTGACTATGTACATAATGTTATTTATTGATCACCCATTAACAAATTATTACATTTCCAAAAATGTTTTGTTGAGTTTTTTTGGATCATTAAGGATGTCGGTAGTGTTGGAGTTACATCATTATCCCAACTGGTTAACGTCTACATTATCATAGTGTGATATTTATTATGTCTTGTAATAAGATGAAATTAGTGGTTTGATGTTGTATGAGAGGTCGATATAACAATCTTTTATATACAGAACATTAAATACTATAAAAAATGTGTTGGAACCTCATTACACTTTAGGTGGTTATAGATATTTTTTTTACTTCTCATAATTCTTTTCTTCTGAAACGACATATAATTTTCCAATATCATCATGTTATCTTGGTATTTTCATTGTCATCATAGTTTTAAAATCATACATGTATGGTATTTGCATGTAATATAAATATAAAAAATTAATTAAATAATTAAAATAAATGAATTATTCAATTTTTATAATACACTCAAAATTACAGTAATATACATGGAATATGATTTATTCCCAAGTATTATCAAAATGTGTATTGTGTATTTATTTAATTTTAGTATATAAATATAGAAATAATATTTCTAATCACTTCCCCAAAATTATAATTTTTATTGCATGGGATGAATATATAACATGACCAAGTAAAATTCTAAAAATCACGAGCCTAAGTTCTTTTTCATCTCATTAAGTAACTCATAATACGCCATATGACTCATTCCTATTTCTATTTTACTCATATATATTAATTTTATTATTCTATTCTACCCAAAAGGATTTAGAACATACGTTTCCAAATATGTATCTCTCACTCTCACGCTAAAATTTTATTGTATGATTTATCTCAATCATATAATAATGTAAACATTCCATATATTTTATGTATAAATAATTCCACCACCCAAATGAGAAAATAATAATGACTACCAAAATGTCCGTTTATATGTCATTCTAGAGCTTATGGTTGGTAATATGATGTTTAGAAAAATGATATAACATGGAGACTAGATTATTTTAATCAAAATTCATGCTATAATAGTTAAAACAAATAGTAATTTCCTCCTACATTTCCATACATATAGATCTATCACTGTCCTGATGTATTTTATGTCATTTCAAACTCTATACATTGTAAATAATTAGTATACTTAATCCAATATCGTTTATTTTTTTTTAAATAATTATTTGAAAACGTAATTATTAAAAACCTTTATGTAATAATTTTTTTAGTAATTTGTGTGTACACTATTTGAAAATGGTAAAATATTCCAATTATAATCATTCTAGAATTCTATTTTTTAAAAAGATCCCTTAAAAATGATCCCCCTCCCCCAATTACCACGTAATGTTAAAATATATATAATAAAAAAGAAAATGAATGAATGTATTAAGGGTAAAAAATATCTCCAAACATGTCCATTAAGAGTGTATAAAATTCAAATGAGGATAGATATCATGGCCAATGAATTGGGTATAGAGATTACATTTTGAGAAAAAAAATCCATAATAACATTAAATCCTTGTAGAATCTCAGAGCATTGAAAAATAACCCACAATAAGTTCCTGATAATTATATTTGATTCAAGATACCAGAATAAAAAAATGTAATTATTATGAAATAAATAATTTAAAACCTCTCATGTGTGTGGAATTTTCATTAGATAATGACACTAAATAATATATTTTCATTTTAATAAAATCTATTTCCTTCTAAATTAATTATAGTGAAATATAATCACATCATGATCATATGAATATTCCAACAAAAATAATTTAGACTATAATAAAAGATAAATGGTTCAAAATTATACGGTTGTTTTATTTTTCTCAATTCTCACATAAAAGGGAAAAATAAAAAGAAATCAAATCCTAAATAATAGAAATATCAACCCCCCTATGCACATATCTTGTGAATTATATTCCTTTAAATTTACTTATGATTTTTCATTATATAAATATATTTTTGTATATAATATAAAAGTGAAATCATGATGAGTATCAACCTGGATTATTAGGATTGAAACCATCTTAGGCGTAATATTTTATTTCAGCATATCCATAGCGGCTACCCACCTTGAAAACATAAAAATAAATAATTACAATATATTCTAAATAAAATAAAAATAAATAAAATAAAATTTATAAAGTAAACATAATATTTGGTCATCCCATTAATATTTTTTAATTTTTATCAAAATCCATATAGTTATGAAAAGTATTCCCAAATCCATAGGGGGTTAGGTTTATTTACGATTAACCAAGATATATTTTTTCCACTATACATCCTAACACACTGTATTCTCAACAAATCTCCTTGAATAATATTATTTAACATATGTTAATATTATATAAAATATATATATATATCCATAAAAACATGTTTCGGTGATTTTTTATAATATTGGTTTAGAGAGGGTTTGGATACATTGTGATGTGAAACTTTTAGGAATTGTGAATCCAGATTCATGTTGTGATTATACTTCAATTAGAATGAGAAGCACTAAAATATGGATTTAGTTTGTCAAAAATAATGGAAATTTATTATGTTTACTAGTGTCTAGAAGTTGTGATCTGGATAGTGTAGTGGGAAATTTTTTGAATGATATTGGACAAATGTTAAGACATACATATGATTTAGAAATTTATTTATAATAATATTCTCATGACAACATTTGGGGAAAAGGGAAGGGATAGTGGGAGTTATAAGATTATATGTTAACGTAACTTTCTCATATGTAAGGGACACCTTTAATTTCATTCGATGTATGTGATATGGTTCATCTTATTAAAAGAAATCAATGTTTATTGGACACAAATAGTATTAATCCTAGAAATATCATATGTTTTTGAAAATGAATGAATATTTGGGTTCTAATATAATAGAATATTGGGACCATATTCACGATGTTTCGTGTGATTTTTTTGTGGGTTTTGATCTACCAAGATGATTTCTAAATGTGATTATATTTTATATAAAATTTAATTTTAATGAATATTATAGTAAAGTACTCCAATGGAAGTAGGACTTTATGACTATACCACATTTACTCATTGCTTCATTTACTTACTTTTATTTAACGTTAGAATGTTTTCTACTTGTTTTAGTTTGTGAGAGTTGTTATTATTAGTGTAATTATTTATGGTGTGGTGAAATTATTATTATTACATACATTAAATTTAAGTGATTTCTTTCTGGTTGGGATGATTTTTTGTTCTTTTTTAATCTATAATTAAGGTTTATAATGGTGTATCATTCATTGATTGGTGGTGTAAGTTCTCAAAAGATTTTGTAAGAAAACATGTTTTACGAATGAAAATTCACACTTATTATGAAAGTCATGTATCATTCACTATCATATATTAACATTATTTAAATTTAGTCAGATTCATCAAAATAAAGCTATGACATCATATGAAGGAATGGTTTGAGTAGTTTAATGCCCTAACTCGAGTTACCTGGAGTCAGTGAATTTTTTTAATAAATTAGCATGATTACAAGTAATTAAATCCTAAAGGACTGACCCATTTAGCAATCATGGAAAATAGATTACATATATGAATGTTAAAATACAATTTCTAAAATATAACACAACATAAATAATCCTTAATCAATGCCATTTTTCCCTATCTTAACCCTACATATCAATCATAATATACTTCTTCACATCCTGGAGAAAATAAAACATATGAAATGGGTGACCTCAGATGCTTGGTAAAGATAACAATATAGTAGAAACTATCACAAATAAGGATAAACCTTTAAGGCAATGTATATGACTCATAAAAACTCCTTTTTAACATAAAATTCCACATAATATTGAAAAGATACATCAAATAATTCCATATTCTTATTCAAATTGATATTCTATTAGTCGAATAATAAAATTTAATATCAATAACTACTTTCCTAATGATGGAATCCATAATGTTAGACATCGTTACCATATAGTCAATTCCTCGCACTAAGACTAAATATAAGATTTTTGTCAAGGCCTTGTGCCAAGACACTAGTTTGTCTCATGAGACCTATCGATGCATCGAGGAGCAATAGCGGGCTCTACCCACACTTACATAGTCTAATTCATTACTCATATGAAAATGTTGACCCATAACATAAACATTATTTCTAAAACTAGCATAAGAAATGGTAATACATTAACCGTAAACCATGAATGGTATAAAAATAGTAGATCCACATTCAAAAATATCATAACTCATTCAATACAATATAAAAGATTTTATTACATTAAATTAACCACAATCAAGAATATTATCCAATAAAGGATATTGATATAGTGTAAAAAATCAACAAAACTCTTTGAGAGAAATATCTGTTCTCAAGAAATCATTTAAAAGTCACACAATTTAAAAATGAGGCCATTTGAAAGATATTATTTAATCAACATATCCCATAACAATTTTAATATTTTGGATGAAATTAATACTTCAAAACAATCATGTCTACGTAAATAAATACATAATATTATTTTGAAAATATGAACATTAATAAGAGATTTAAGAAAATTAAATCTTTACAATCATTTAATATGATGAACCATTTAATGGTTCCCTTCCATAAAACCGTAAAATAATATTTTATAAACCATTTTAATGAAACATGGACATAGATGACAAATATGTCCAAGTAGATACTTATAGATAAACAATCTCAGATAATAACGAGATTGAGGAAATAACCCTTACCATGTACTTTCTTTTGGTCGAGGGTAAATTTAACCTTTAATATAATGAACATAGTATGTTGTTAAATTATACCAGATCCATATTCGTATTTATGATTTCATAATTTATTCATTTATGGCTTTGTAATAACCATTTAATAATAATTTCTCTGTTAATATAATACTTCGGGTAATAATCGCTTTCTTTATTGTGCATGTCTTAACTGGTTATTCTTGACCATACCACTTATGTTATTATTTAATTGAACCCAGAATTTAAAACATTATTTCAGTTTCATATATATTCAGAATATAAATAGGTATAATAGATAGATATATTGAATAGAAACAACCATTTATGGAGGCTGTAGGTTGTACGTAGGCATAAACGTTGTTTCTGTTTTCATATCGTATTAAACGGATGTAAGTTAATGAGATATATGTAAATTCAAACACACACACACACATATATATTTCTAGTAGAATAATTATTTCATATATTACATAATTCTTAATAAAATATATTTTTATATTCATCGTTGAATGGTGAACATAGAAATGAATCTCACCGCGTCATGGAGATGGTAAGTCGTACGTACATAAGGGCGATGATATAATTCTATTGATAGTGAAATATCATGAAATTTGATGCTATATTATATATACAGTATCATTAACATGTTATATTTATTATTTTCATCAATTATACTCCTTATTATACCCATCCAAATAATTATGTGTCGAATAACAAACTACACCACAACATAGAGACGGTAAGCCAAACAGACGAACATTTGGTGACTTTTTCATTTATAGGATGGATAGAATAATGAATATTGTTATACCATATTTATAATAACATATTAATATGTATTAGGTACTCGATTTTTTATTTTAGAATGGAAAAAATCAATGAAAGGGAAAGTGAAAGAAGAAAAGAACTTTGAAAGAGGTGATGATGTAATTACCTCTTCTTCACGTTCTTCCAATTGATTTGATAAAAAGGTATTATTTGGTTGGTTTATAATCTATTTAAGGCCACTAAGATGAATTGAGGGTAGTAGTGAGGATATTTGATTAGGGTTTGGTCAATCCAAATTGATTTGGAGGTGTGATTTTGAGAGAAGGGGAAGTACCCTTTTATTAGAGAGTGAGGGTCAGTTTATGAAAATCTTGAAATATTAATTTATTATAAAATAATTTTCTCTTTATAATGGCACAAAATGAATTTATTTCGAGGCTAAGTCGTGAATGGGTCAAAATCCACTCAAAAAATATGTTTTAGACATGTTTAAGTCATCATATAAACCTTATCATTTAGATTTTACTCTTAGTTAAAGAGTTTGTCTTTTACAATGTCTGCTTGTATTTTTATATTACATGGTAAATAAACATACTGAAAATTTCCAAGAAAACAAAAATTGTTTTATTAATGACATATCTATCATTATATATTTACTTTCTCTGAGCCTCGGATTATTTGGAATATTATATTATTTAATAATATATTATTAGTTTTAAAAACTCATTTATGTCAATTTAGACAGAATTTAGTATTTGGTTTTTGTGATAGTAAAAAGAATTTACTTCGAAAAAAATACATTAATTCAACCCTAACATGTCATATTAACTTATATAATTTGTGGAATACATCAAATGTATCAATTTGCATTTATTTGGATATTTATAAGATCATTTTATTTATTATTTCATTAATAAGGTAATTACTATATCATCATTGTGTGATAAATAAATTGAATTATTTAATGCCTAAAATTTATAAATAAAATACCATGATGTTGGAAATTTTTTATATTTGTAATTAATATTCATAGTCTAATTTATCTTATGTATAACCCTATATTAAAAATTTCTTTGTTATTCAATATGGAATTTTACACTTTTAACACGTCTTAAAATAATATAATAATAGATATCCAAATCTAATCCATGATTACCAAAATATCATTTTTTATTCTTAAGGTTTATTTTTTTATAATTAAACATATCCAATAGAATTAGGACATGTGTTAGGGTAATTGTAATATCATTTATACCTTTAATTACCCTATCTACTATTAACTGTGGAAAATAAAATTAAAAAAGATACTATTTACCAGATATTATATGAATCACATTTAACCACATTTTACATACTGATGTCAACTGTGTCTATTGTATTTTTAAAATACAATTCACATAAGTGGTAAAATTTTGCCTTATGAAAATATTCAAATGCATCAAGAAGGTGGGTAAAAGACATTAAAAAATTCAATAAAATTTTATACATATATTATTTTTATAAAATGACTAAAAAGAATTAAATTGGACTAATATAGGTATTATATATGTATTTTTTACTTTAATATAAATTGAATTAATAATTATTCTTATTTAAAAAAATGTCATTTTTAAAAAATAACGTAGTGTTTTTCACTATTCATAAAAAAACAAAAGTTTAAAAAAATACTAAAAATTCACCCTCACATAATTTTGATATTATAAATACAAAAATAATGTATATTTTACCAAATTAAAAACATATTAGTTTCATTAATAAATTTTAAATTAATTCCCATAGTCAAAACCAGAAAGCGGGTTTTTAAGAAATAAAAACTATCAAAACATTGACATGTGTTTTTGTATAATTTAAATGTGAAATTACATCCAATGTCCTAAATTATATTAAATTATAAAAATATAAACTAATTATACATTAAGACCACTCAAATGAATAGTTTAACACTATATATTATTTCAATTAGAAAAGTTGTTTTAAATGAAAATTTATTATTTTTCATTATTCATCAAAATATTAATGTTATATAAAAGGTAACAACAATTTTCCCAAACTAAATTTTTATTTCCCGCATCTAAAGAAAAATTTATTTTCATTAAATTTAATATATGAAATGTCATATTTTGGATTTAAAAAATGTTCTCTATTAAAAGGAGTTAAAATTGCATTTTATTTTAAAAAATTACTCCTTTTATCTGGAAAAAATGAATTTGTTCTTATATTTTTTCTAAGAAACACATAATTTGGACTCTAAAATTATATAGAGTATATAAAATTCAAAATAAATTTAATACTATTCATAACCCCTTTCTCAATGACTAGTTTGGTATGACGTGGTGATCCCTAACATCTTGTTGCGTGTAACGCAGGCTATTGAATTACGTTAAAGGGATAACATACTATGAATTATAGGGGTGTTAAAATATCCTATCCTTTAATAAATTTCTTCCTTGAAATTTGAAATTGTTTATCGAAATAGAATGTTTAAAAAACAAAATACCTTTGTAAAAACCCTACATCAGAAATAGGGTTAATAAAAATCATTCGTAATAAGTGGGAAAGCAAAATGAAAATGTCACCACCAAATTAGTGTTTTGAATAAGAGAACATTTTTTGAAATTATAGACACATATTTTGATGAAAGACATAAATATTAATGTGGAGTGATTGAGGTCTTCAATAACAAACAAGATTACAATAAATGGAAAATTGAGGGCTTCAAAGCAATAAATTTATTATAAGTTAAAATATATCTGGTTCAACAAAAAACAAGGCACTAGAATAACATTTTTTTGGTTTTGATATCCTTTCCCTAATGTTATAGAATTAATTTCTTCATAGAATTAGAAAAAATACTAGAAAAGTAGTGCTCCATCCTTTAACTTATTTCTACCAAAGAACGCATCTTTCACTCAAAAAGATAATAGGACTCAAAAATTTTCTTTTTATCCTAATTATATAGAGTTCTAAAAAATGAATTTATAATTTATATGTCATAACATTTTAAAAACTATTTTATACAATCTAGGATATCATGTATGCCATTTGTATGTGATGCACCCTTGTTTCCCTTAGGTTTTGGGTTCAAGTCTAGTGGCATTGTCTGATGCGATTAGTTGTCACCCAAAATCCGGGTTGTCATTTTTATTACAATACTAAATTTATCTTATGAAATGATTTAACACTAACAATAGTAACCAATGTCAAACATCATCCATTTCACCCTTTATAGTTATCCACAATACATCTGTCCAAACTCACAGTCCAAAATTTATAAGGAAGGTCACATAATATACAAGTGAATACATTCATTGTGTATTCTCTTAAAGTGTGGTTATAAAATGAATTAACTAATAATGAAATTTGAATAGGTATGTAATTAATTATTACTTTTTTAAAACAAAAAGTACTGTATATACTCCTCAAATCCAAAAATGATTTAATATCCAACAATGATGGAATAAATAAACCATTAATTTGTTCCATGGTAGTCAATAGTTTCCAATATAATTTATCCAAATAATTTATCTCTTATTAAAAAATCAATACATTTTTTTAGGACCATATTAAGGTTTATAATTCATTCAAACATGTATTTTCCAAAAAATACATACTTTATATTGATTCACTTTTTTTTGGTACCACATAATCTCAAATCCATAATGAAATAGTACTTCAGTACAATCCTTATATACTCCATAATTATTTAACTCGTACATCATTGATAGAACACTCAAATGAAATAATTAATTAATAACAACATAGGAACCCTAGTCATTCCTATTCATCTACTGTAGTATCATAACATGATTATTATCCAACAATATCAATTTTGGTATACTCTGAAGACTAGGACATTGATTCGCGTGGCGTCCCTACTCCTTAGAGATGAATCATTGTGCTTTGGAAACATTTTTTTACCATTGAAATCATGTACTTGGTGTCCTTTTTCTACACAATTATAACATACTCCCATTCCCTTAAATCATTTATCAATGTGATTCATTCCATAGTTATCACATAGAGTAAAATCCTTCTTTCCCTTCTTCCCATTATCCATATTTTTGTCTACCATCCATTTATTCTCAATATTACCTTCAAAGACATAGGACTCCTAGAATTACTTACTTATCTTATTAACACATTAAATTATTTCTTCATATGATGAGAATACGAGGGAGACTATTTCGTTTCTAAATTTTGTATTAATACCCTAAAATATATCATCCTTATATTTCTTTGGATCACGTGTCTTTCTTGTTCTCATTCCCTCTACTTAGCACCATTTCTAATCAATGGCATACACTAGGTTAGTTTATGAATTTCAATTGATAATTCCCAATTTATAAAATTCCAAACCTAAATAGAATAGTTTAAGAATATAATCCATAATCATAGAAAATATTTTCTTTGAAGTGGTATTTACTCATAAATCATTGATAATGGTTTGTAAAGAAAATGTGAATTATTCTATTAATATCCCTTGGGAGTGTCTTAACCAAGAGTGGGGAAAGGGTCATTTTCATGTACCAGGATACCTCCACTAAAGATTGAAACTCCATGTATTTCTTCACTCTTAGGTACATATGTTCCATAGCCACCACTACTTGCTTGTATCTAGACATGGGTGTATTGCTTGTAAAATTCACAAAAGCTCTAAATTACCAAAATTCTTGGACGTTCTTCTATAATAATCCTCAATTCTTATCTTATAGAAATGTTTCCAAAATAGAGTATATATAAATCTATTTCCATGGTTGTTTCTAATCTTCTCTAATACCTATTGTGAAGACCCAACCCTCGTTACCCAGAGTTAGTGCATTATTTTAATACTTTGGCATGATTACATGGAATCATGTCCTGAAGGACCGATCAGTTTAGATGTTTTGGAAAATATATTACATATATGTACATTAAATTATAATTTCTAAAATTAAACTCAACATAAATAAGATTTTTAGAATGCCATTATTCCCCTAACTTAACCGTACATATCAATCAAAATACATTTCTTTATATCCTAGAAAAAATAACACCTAATAAAGGGGTGATCTCAGATGCTCAGTAAAGATAACAATATAGAGGAAATTATTATAAATAAGCCTAAACATTTAAGGCAATGTATCTGACTAAAACAAAAGACTTTGAAACATAAAATTCAGAAAAATATGGACAAGATAAATCAAATAGTGCCATTTACTTATTCACAGGGATTTTCTACGTGCCGATAATCAAATGTAATATCAGTATCTAATTTCATAATGATGGAATTAATAATGTGAGACATCATAAACACATAGTCAAGGTCTCATAACAATAATACAAATAAGATTTTGTCCTGGCCTTCTGCCAAGACTCTAGTTTGTCTCACGAGACAAACAAATGCATCGAGGAGTTATAGAAGGATCCAACCGTCACTTACTAAGTCCAATGCATTCCTCATATTAAATGGTTGAATCATAACATAAAAATTTGTGTTAAAACAAGCATATGAAAGGATAATACTTTAAATATAAACCATGAATAGAATAAAAAGAGCACATCCACAGTCAAAAATATTATAACTCATTCAATAAAATATAGTAGATTGTATTATAGTAAATCAACCTCAATCAAGAATAATATCCAATAAATGATGTTGATATAGTTGAAAATAATCAATAAATCTATTTGAGAGAAATACCCATTATCAAGAAATTATTCAAAATTTGCACCATTTATAAAGGAATTTATTTAAAAGAGATATTTGAATCTAATTTTCCTATACCACTATGAATCTTCTGAATAAAATTAACACTTTAAAACAATCATGTCTAAGTAAATAAATAATTAACTTCATTTTGAAAAAATTTATATTAATTAAAATATTTAAAAATATGAATATTTAATAACATTTAAAATAATGATCATGTTAAAGAGTCGCTTCAATAAAAAAATAAAATATTACATTTTAAAACAGCATAATGAAAAATGGACAAAGATGATAAATATTTCCCAGAAGATACTTACAGATAAACAATCTAGGATAATAATGAGATTTAGGAAATACCCTTACCATGTGATTTCCTTTGGTCGGGGGTACGTTTAACCTCATATTTAATGACCATAGTATGTTGTTATATTATAACAAACCCGTTTTCATAATTATGATATCATAATTTCTGCATTTATGTCCTTATACTACCCATTTAATAATAATTTCTATGTTAAAATAATATTTCGGGTAATAATCACATTCTCAATCATACATGTTTTAACTTGTTATTCTTGATTGTATCACATATATCATTATTTAGTTGCATCCAGAATATAAAACATTATTTATGTATCATATATATTAATAATATAAATATGTATAATAGATAGATATATGAAAGAGAAAACACCGTTTATAGAGACAGTAGGTCGTACGTATGCATAAACGTTATTATAGTTTTCATATCATTTTGAACAGAAGTAAGTCAATAAGATATATGTAAATACACAAAAAAACACACACAAACAAAAATATATATATTTCCAATATAATTATTATTTCATATATTAAATACTAATTTAAAATATATATTTTTATAATCATCATTGAATGGTGAACATGGAAATGAATCTCATCGTGTCGTAGAGATTGTAAGTCGTACGTACGCACGAGCGACGATATCATTCTTTTGATGGTGCAATACTATGTAATTGAATGTTATATTATATATATATATATAATCATTAACATGTTAAATTTATTATTTATACCAATTATACTCATTATTATAACCATCCAGATAATGATGTGTTGAATAACAAACTACACCACATCATAGAGCTGGTAAGCCGTACGCACGCACGTATGGTTACTTTGTCATTCATAGGAAGGATAGAATAATAAATAAGGTTGTAAAATATTTATAATAACATCACATTATGTTAATGGTATTATAGTTATTATTTTATTATGGGAAAAAATCAAATAAATAGGATGTGAAAGATGAAAAGAACTTTGAAAGAGGTTATTAGTTAATTACATCTTCTTCGGGTTTTTCCTTTTTATTTGATCAAAAGGGTTCCTTAGGTTAGATTATGATCCATCTAAAGCCTCTAGTTTAATGGGAAGGTTGTTGGGAGGATTTTAGAGCAAGGGGTGGCCTAGAAAAATTCTTTTGGAGGTCTGATTTTGAGGGAAGGGGTAGTACCCTTTATTAAGAGAGGTGAGGGTCACTTTTGTAAAATCTTGAAATATTATTTTGTTATAAAATAATTTTTTTATAATGTTTCCAAATAAATTTTTTTAACGGATAAGGTTGGGATGGGTTGAAATCCACTCAACATATGTTTTATACTATTTTAGGTCACCATATTCAATATATCTTTTAGATTTAACTCTTAATTAAATAGTTTAGCTTTTACCATGTCTTCTTGTATTTTTATTTTAAATGGTTAACAAACAACTATAAAATTCTAATAAAACATAATGTGGTTCACTAATGAAATATCTATCATTATATATGTCCTTTGGAAATGCCATATATTTTTTGGAACATCATACCAATTAATAATAATGAAATGTTTTAAAAAACTCATTTATGTCAATTTTGACACTATTTATTATTTAGTTTTTTTACAGTAAAAAAACATTATTACTTCGAAAAAAATTCATTAAATCAACCCTACAATGACTTATTAACCTAGAAAATTCTTTTAATGTGTCAAAAGTTTAAATTTAAATTTATTTTTATATTTCTAAAATAAGTAATTTTAATCATTCATGAATAAGGTAATTACTCTATCATAACAATGTAATAAACCAATTTAACTATTTAATGTATAAAAATAAAAAATAAAATACCGTGATGTAGGAATTGTTTTTAGATTTATAATGAATTTTTATAGTCGAATTTATCTTATATATAATCTTATATTAAAAATGGTTTTGTTATTAAGCATTGAATTTAACACTTTTAACTATTCTTTAAATAAAATAATAATAAATGTCCCAATCTAATAAAAGTGGTTCAAATTAATTTTAATTTATTTTTGAGGTTGAATTTGGTCGAAATAAAATTATACAATAGAATTATGGCATATGTTAGGGTAATTTTAAAATCATTTTTACATTTAATTTCCTTATTGACTTTTAACTATGGTAGATAAAATTAAAAATTTACTATTCAAAAAATTTTGTTTCATCTTATTGAACCACATAATATGTGCTATTGTCAAATTTTTCTATTAAATTTTTGAATTTCAATTCACAAATATGGTATAATTACATTTTTTTTCAAATTTTGAAATGTACCTAGAAGATTGGTGAAAGGCGTAAAAAAGTTAAATAATGTTTTATACATCTATTCTTATTATTGCATGACTCCAATGAATTAAAATGAATAAATATAGGTATTACGAATATATTTTGACTTTAAAATAAATTTAAATAAAAATATTAATCATTTAAATAAAACATGGGTTTAAATAATAACGCAGTGTTTTTCACTTTTCATTAAAAATTAAATGTTTTTAGAGAAATACAAAAAATTTTACCTAAGATGATTTTGATATTACAAATCAAAAAATCATATTTATTTTACCAAATTCGAAACATATGAGGTGCGTTAATTGTTAAAAAAATAATTCTCGTTGTCAAAAAATGGGTTTTAAGACAGTAAAAACAATCAAAAGATTGACATGTGTTTATACAGAATATAAATGTGAAATTACATCCATTGAACTAAATTATATTATATAATACAAATACAATATAATTATATATAAGAACCACTCAAATGAATAATTTAACACTATCAATTATTTTGATATAAATATAATTTTTCAATTAATATTTAGTATTTTCACTATTAATCAAAACATGGAAATTATCAAAAAAGAAAAAAAATTTATCCAAACTAATATTTTCTATGAAATATATAAATAAGAATTAAATTTCATTAAATTTATTATATAAAAGCATCAAATATTGTATTTAAAAATGGTTCTCCATTAAAAGGTAGTAAAATTGAATATTATTAAAAAAATATATTATTTATCTGAAAAAATTTAATTTTTCTTAAATTATGTTTAAGAAAGAAAAAATATGGATTCTAAAATTATATAGAGTACATTAAATTTTATGTTCAGTTAATATTATTCATATCTTTTTTTTAATGACTAGTTTTGTAAGTCGGGGTGTGCTCGAACTCGGTGTTGCGTGTAGCGGAATCAAATGAATTACTTTAAAGAGAAAACGTACTATAAATTTTTGGGGTGTTACAAATATAATGAAGGATTATATAATGTATAAGGGAATGATGGTTTTTTTATTGAGATCAAACTTGAAAATATTCATAAAGTTGAACATAAAAGGATCGATGGAAAGGAGCATGGGTAGATTAGTATTTTTAAGAACTGAATATTAATTTTGACATCCAATAGGTTAAAAAAATGGTAGATCTAATGAAATCACTCAAATACGAGAATGAGAAGATAAAATCGTTGACTAAGTTTTTCATGATGTAAATGTTTTTTATCATGATATTTTTTAAGGAAAGACACATGGAAGATAATTTAAATGAATTTAAAATAATTTTAGGGTTTCTTAAATAAAATATTTTAATGTTCTTGGATGATGCATGGGTACTAATGTAGTTATAATTTCATTTTGTGTATTGATACATAATGGTATCTAACATAATGAAATCTAATGGGTTGAATGTATTGGATTTTATATATTTCATAAATTTGATGTTGAATAATGATCTTGGATAATGGGAAGACCTAGAACCTACTAGATTAATAAAAAATATAGAAGGTAAAGGATGTTCATTAGCCCAGAAGTCATGTTAGTAGAAATTATAAGATATGTACATCAAAAGGATTTGTGGTAAATCAACTAAACCTATACCTATATGTTAGAACTATCGTAAGAGAGGTAATATCAAGGCGGACAACATGGATCCTCAGCAGGGTATCTTTTATAAGTTCAAGTTCCATTAATTCATCATAAGTAGTATTATTATACTCATTAGAATCTATATTATAATGTAATCATTGGTGTTTCTTTCAAGGGAATAATTCCATTCTATAGGAAATTAAGGATTTATGGTCAATAATGTATCTGGGATATTCAAAATGGTACACTTGGACAAAGATGATGTTCTTCAAGCTATAAGGATGGGAGATTGTAATAACTAAATATAGAAAAGAAACTTTTTTAAATTGAACAATGTTTCAAACATATAAATTTTTTCAAATTAACTTATTTCAATTTTTCAAATGGATGAGTATATTTTGGGAATAAGATTCATTAATGGTAATGGATTATTAATTATGGATCCATGGTCATGGAAAGAGTATTAATGAATGAATCACTATATCTGAACAGAAAATCATATGGTGTTATAATATATAGGGTAAAAAATTTTAATAGTCTAGAATTATGGAACTATTGACATTGTCATATCTATGACAAGAACATGAAATTTATAGTGTAAAATGGTTCACTACAGCTTGAAACATAGAAACAAGAGTTTTTTAGTGTTTTGTTCTTGGGAATTAGAGAAATTTATTTTTCAATTTGAATGGAGGGAAACTAATCTCTTATAAGATAAAACATGTTCAAATAATTATTGTGGGAACTAACCTCGCTTATTCATAGATTAGATCAATAAAATATTTCCCTTTCATGGAAAATTTAATAAAGACGATACGGTATTATTTTTAAAATAGAATTCAACGGTTGTCAGTATGTTTTTAGTAGAACGACTTGGTGGAAAGGGATGCTAGTTGAGAGATGAAATTTGTATGTTCCAATAATGGTGTTGAGTATAGTGGAAGCTTTTTTGAAATACTTCTAAAAGAAACAAATCATAATGTAAAATACAACACCTAAGATACCAGATTATAATTGTGTGGTTGTGGTTCGAAAATTAATAAAATAGCTTGGAGAATGAAGCAACAGTTAAGAATTACCATGGTGATTTTGGCAGAAGCGATCAACTGTATAATGAACTTTGTTAACCATGGTCCATAATCCATGATGGGAAAGATACAAAGGAGCATTTATAGTCTGAAAATGTTTTGTCAGTTTTCCACATAATTTTGTTTGGTAGTCTTTCCAATGTATACATGGATTCTAAGTAATGTGAAAATGTGAATAAAAATACAATATTTGTTTTTTATTGGTTTATATGGATAAAATATATTCATTTTTACATTGATATAATGACAAGAGACATCTCATGAAAATCTGTAATGTTCTCTTATAAGATAATTCCTTATAGATTAATCAGAACCTAGAGGAAATGGATTTTTAGAAAAAAGTGTAAACATATAATTTTTAAGTTGAAATAAACATAAATATTAAATTTACATGTGATTTGGAATTTTCCTGGGGTATGGAATTCTCAAAAATTAAGCTAGTAGAAGATTCACCAAAGATATCAAGGATTATTGATGCTCTTCTCAATGTTCCACAAGGTGACATTCTGGATGTCATAGTTACTAAAATAGAAGAGCTGAATGTTGAATTCTAATGAACTACAAGGGTCATATGGTAGGAATAAAGGTATGGATATTAATTGATCATCATTATTTTAAAATATGCAATAGATCCTTAGATCTCAAAATATGTGACATGTATTAATGATCCTGGAATGTTGGGGTAGACTAAGAATGAATAGTTAGATTCCTTGCTTGAAAATGAAACCAAATTGTTAACGAATCTACCACAAGGAATAAAATAAATTGAGAAAAAATGGTCCTTCTATTTGAAAAAAGGTCTTCAAAATTGGAATTAGTTTAAGGGTAAGTCATTTATCAATTTATTTCAGTAGAAATATGAAATTGACTTCTCTAAATTATATTCATCGATATAAATGCACACAAGCAACCTAAAAGTATTTATCATGGTTTTTATCGAAATTTTACACCTATAGTAGGGAGATATAAAATAGTATAACATAATTTTGAGTTGGTGGAGGGAATTAATGTGAATTAACAAGAGGGATTTGAGGATAATAAAAAAAGAAATTGTTGTGTAAGTTGAAGAGAATACTATATGGATTGAATAAATCACCATGACAATGGAAACAATTATTAAAAGCATTCAAATATGAGAATATTATTTTGTGTAGAAAAATTGATCTGTTTTCCTACTAGAATAAATTTTAGGAATGTGGTTTTATCATCATTTTCTATTATATGGAAGAAACAATCTCATATGAGAAAAATTTATTTCAATTCCAGAGTTGAATGGTGATTTTTCTATAATATTTTATATGAAATATCTTGGAGAGGCTAAGAAAATATTTTTAAGGGGGATTGATAGGAATAGAAAATCTAGTAGTTTGGTGTTTTCTAAGAGGGGTTACAACTAGAAGATAATAGAGATATTTTTAAATAATAATTTCATTCATAATTAACATAAATTTTTGAAATATTTCAATTAACATCAAACACATAAAATGAAAAATAGTGGGAGTTTAATAATACAATTTCAATTTTCATCATTTGTTGGAAGCCCATTTTACACCACAGTATGTAATCTCTCTAACATTTCATTTATAATTTGAGTTTTAAAGCATTTAATTTTGAACCTGGGGAATAAACAATGGAATGAAGTGAATTGGAACACCTGCTATTTTAAATGATAAAAATATACAACCTTATTTTTCAATAATGATGTTCCACTATATGTGTATGTAAATGAAAAATTTGAGGGAGATTCATATACTAAAAATATTATAAAATTATATGTATTTAATTTCAACTGAATAACATCTAGATATGTGTCACGATTATAGTTGGTGGTAGAATTATAAACAAAAAATCATAATATATATTTACAATACATTCCACAAAAACATTGATATGGTAAACTTGTATGTTGAAGGTTCTTTGAAGAAGCAAGTAAGGTGGATTTATTTATTAAGGTATTCAAGGTGAAATAAATTTGGAAGAGAATCTATTTTTTCAGGGTTTCATAAACACGTCATCCTAAAATAACATTCCATTTAGAAGATACATGATTAAAGGGATCTAGATCTATAGAACATACTATAAATAAAAAATCAAGATGACATGTTCACAAAGGTGCTCATCTTAGAACACATGATTTAACATTATCTCTATATAATAATTGGGAAATCAAAATTAAGTGGAGACAATATTTAATATAGAAGTGTAAATATTTTTTTACCTATGTTTTGGAGTGTTTCCATGCTTTCCTTGATGCAATCATCATATGGTGAATATTTTGGAATAGTGAAGACAGATTCAATGTCTGATATAGTTTGACTAAAAGGAATGACTCTAAAAGATATCTATGATTTTTTAAGGCAACCACTACTATAGAACTCATATATTTCTACATTTAAAACTTCTTTAAATAAATAAAATATTGAATTTCATGTTTCTTATGATGAACAAAATAAAAATCTAAATATGATAAATTTTGTTAATATAATATTAAAAGTACTAAATGATGTCATTATAATGTTATTTTTTAATTGGAGGGTATAAATATTAGTAACAAAATATTGAAACCTATTTAGAAATATCATAGGTTGATTTATAATACTAATTTAGTGATAACATTCCATTAGTGTATCTAAATAGCTTAAAATATCATTTTATTCTTAGAAATCTATATTGTAAAAAAAATCCCTTTTAGGATATATAAATATTTAATTCAAGAAAATAAATATATTATGTCTAAAATAGTATACAATATATAGTTTATATTAATAACATATTAACATAAATTGAATTAGTAATTTATAAGAAATTATAATAAAGATAATTAATATATAAAAAATTATTTTCCTATAAAAATGATTTTTCATTATATTTTACCTTTTAATTTAAAATAAAAATAGCTAATTTTTTGAATTTAAATTAGAAAAAATAAATTATTTTTGTATTACTCATATCAATATTATCCTAATATTAATATTTTCTAAATTTTTTTAAAAATATTTCCTTTTAATTAAATTGTAGAAAATTTATTTCATACAAATTTCATGACTTTTATAACAACATTAGTAAATAATAATAACATAAAATATAATAAAATATATGTAATATAAATTTTTTATTATATAAGAAAAATTTATTCATTTTAAATATTATTTTGAATATTGCAACTCATGATTAACATTTTTAATCTAATTTAAATGTTTCTAAATATTATATTTTATGTTTTATATATTTATTATTTATATAATTTTTTATAAAATATGGATATTTAATATTATTAATGGTTTTCATATATGGAATCAGAATGTAAAAATTATCGAATAAGTGTAGTATTATTTTTAGTTATAAAAATTAGTTTCATACAGTAAAAAAAGAGTTACTATGGTAAAAGTAAATTTTGGTAGATGTTAAAAATAAGGGGAAATGATAATAATTACTTAAATATCATATCCAAGTGTGTTTTAAGAAATCTTATTGACCTAAAATATTATCCAATATATTATTTACCACGTCTTAAACCATTTTCCTTTAATACATCACAAAATTATTACCAAAATGTCACTCATCTCCCTTAAAAAATGAGGAATCCAACACCCAATTTTTGTCACAAATTAAACAACCTATTTTACCAAAATCAACTAAAATCCAACCCCAATACTCTTTGATGATTATTATTGTTTCTTATAGACTCAAATGCCACCCCTAAAATGCTTAATAAATCATTAGGGGAGCTATTCCAAGGATTAATGTAATAGATCTCAAATCACTCATTTTTATTTCAATCACATTTAGTTTTCTTATTATTAAATTTATTTCTATAATACCTATACAATATAATAATATCAGTATTATTATTATAAATATTTGTTCTAATAATGATATAGAAATAATTACCTTCTTTCATTCATTCTATACAGGTAAATGAAAATGTCATTTGTGTTATGTGGCAACTACAACCGCTTTGAACGACATGTTCTATTTTTAATAACTTATTTATGTGGATTGTAATAATGAATAATTTTTTTATTTTTATAAAATTTAATATTATAAAAATTTAAATAAATTTAATCTTTCGTTCTATTCGATACAAAATGAAAATGCCTCTTATGCATAAATGTAGACTCTGGAATCCATGAATGAGATATTCTATTTTCATCATCACCTTATATTTATGATTATAAAAATTATATTTGATTAATTTATTTGAAATGAAGGAAAAATATATTTCATTATTTTGATTCTATAAGAAAAAAAGAAAAATTAATTATAACTATATATTTATATGTTAATATAACTAAATTACCTCACATAATATTGTTACTAATTTCATATTCATGATTCATAACATAAATTCTAATGAAATAAAATTTGAATATTTTAAAACATCAAAAATTTCAATTATACTATATTAAATAATAAAATAATTAATAACATTTATTCATTGAGAAATGACTAACATTGACATTTTAAATCATGCATGAAACAATCAAAATCACTAACATATGATGTACAAGATAACCTATAACTAATAAGTAAACGTAAAATAAATCCTTATAATTAAGTAGTGTATAGAATAATATCAATGAATAATGTTCATAAATATGTTGTTAATATAGTTTTATTTAATATAATGGATATTAAAGAGAATTTGTGAAATTTCGGAGCTACGGGTAAACATTTAATCTCCAATTTCATTCTTTTAGACTTTTATTGTATTATGAAACTTTTTTTATATTGTGTACATGATGCATATTTAAAATATTATATAATTATTATCTCTTTATTTAGTATAGTTAATTTTTCATGTCAATTTTTCTATTCCAAATTTGTTTTAATAAATATTATGAAATCTTCAAGGGATTTCATATCTTAGTTTTATCACATTTAGATATGTTAATTCTTTGACAACTTAATTCATTATGTGGTGCATATAATTTTCAAAGCTTTTGTATTTCATTTTTAATTCTTGGGGTTTAAAAATCTAATTCATGATCTTTATTTCAATTTCCTCTGATTCAAATGTTACTGAAACTATATGTATTTCATCTCAAATTAACTTATTTGAATCATAATTTATATTATGCACTAATATTCCATTATATGGTATATATTTTTCAACAAAGAATTATTATATCATTATAATAACTTTAGTCATGTTACATAAAATTCCAATTCATCATCATTCTTTCAATGGACTCTAAGTCAAATGTTACCATAACCATAATTTTTCTCATCTCAATTTTAATTATTTGATACATATAGAATATTCAACACTTATTTTATTTTTTGTGTTCTATGTAATACCTATTTAAAAAATTAAAACAAAATTATATTTATATTCATGGTATTTAACATAACACTTCGTTTTCTATTTTAAAGAGAATTCAACATAAAATGTTACCAAATTCATAAGAGTTTCTTTCACTGTAATGAATATCCATTTTAATGATGATTACATTCTATGTTTTGAAATTATTTTCAAAATGAATTTATTTATTCATGATTCTGAAAATAAAATAAAATATTTTCATATTTTTAAATGTAAAATATTTATTATAAAATGGAATTATTGATTTTAAACGGGATTTTAGAGGATTGTTCTGTACAAAAATTATTCTTTAGTATCTTCATGACATCTCAAAAAATGTTATAAAATGTAAATTTATTATAATTTTTTTTAAATAATTGATTTATAATAATATGTTTATTATATAATATTTAAAATTTATTTCATGAAATTATGGAGCTAAAGTTTAGGGTTTCATCTTAAATTTCCTTCAATGGGTTATGATTTCTATTATGCAGTTATTCTTGTATATATGGTGTATATGATATTTATTTGAAATATTATATCATTATTAAAATTTTATTTATATTATTTAATGTTTCATTTCAATTATTATCTTTAAAAAATTATTTGGATTAAAATTTATAAAATACATATGGATTTTATCATCTTAATTTTCTATCCTCGAGATATGTTTTTATAAAACAACCACCATTTTCTCTAGGTGAATTATCATGATATTGGTTTATGTATGTTTTCATGACACTAGTTTATTTTCCATAAGTGATATAAATTAATAATATTATTATCCTTATTTAGCTGGATGGATTGGGATCTAGTTCTTCCATTTATTGACTAGGGAAAGTATGAGTATCCGGTATATTGTTATTCCAATATGAGTGTATATTGACGGCCAAGGAATGTTTTTTATTTGTTTATTTTTTTATATCATTAATATAGTGAATTAGTTATACATAATGAAGTGATGGGTGAGCCAAGAAATATATATCACAATTCATCATTGGTTGTTTTTATGAGACAATAGGTTTTGTTATTTATTATATACCTACCCAATTAAAGAATGATCCCTTAGATATTGCATTAATGGAATAAATTATATTATAAATATTGAATTGATAAGAATAATGTTTTCTTGGATTCAAAATTTATAGTAAAAATGTATTCTTTGAAAATTCCATTATGGTAAGATAATGTTGTCCAACATTATGCATTTCATCACCCGGAATTCAGTTATTGATATTTTTGTGATTATTTACTTTTCAGTGTTATTCATGGACATATTTTACACTTTAGTTATTTATTATATGGAAAATTTATTAATTATTCACTAATCTATTATTTTAAATCCATTTATATCCATAATATATTCTATTTTATGGTACCCCTTACTAAGATTCATATTTCACCTATTATTATTTTTTCATTTTCAATGGTACAATGAAGTGATCATTAAATGACTTTAAGGTTGTATAAAAATGAGTACCAGAAAATAATATGTGTATTATTCTTTATATTGAGGATTATAATTTTATTTGGAAAGAATGCATTTATATATTGTTTCAAGACTACTAAACTCTGTGATCTTTTGTGATTTGATCGCTCATAACCATTTCCAGTGTTTAGAAGTGACCACTACATTTGGGTTACTAGAGTTGAGGGAATTATATTTTGTATCAAAACACGTTTTAGTAAAAACAATGTCAATTAGATTTAATAAAAACTATATTATAGAACATAATACAATAATATTCTCTGGGTATATGATTATGTGTTGGGAAACATTTTTTTGAAAAGTATAGATCATACAGTTTCTTTACAATCGGATTCATATTTTAATACAAAAAGGCGTATTTGGGCTATGTAACAAATGAACGTAGGTATAATAACATCAAAAATAATTATTCAGTATTTAATTGATCTTCGATTAGTGTATAACGAAGGGGTCTAACCCTACTACTTTTTTGACACTTTCAGGGGAAATTATTTGGTAGAATCACACATAATTATAAACCATTATAATGTATTTTAATGTAATATTATGATGTAATATAAAACAGGTTTGGATGACGAACCTAATAGTAACATGGTCATGGGTTACCTATATTTAAACATAAATATTCATGAATGAGATTTGGAACAAAATTTATGAATTATTTATTCTAAGTTTATAGGTTACCAATATTATATATATTAAATTAATTATTTTGATCAAAATATCACTATTCATGTAGTCACTATAGAAAGAAGTATTATATTTAACAATAGTTGTGATAGGGAATGCAATTATTTTCCCAATGAGAAATGAAATGATATAGGTTCTGGAGTGAGGGAAATAGTCATAATGCCAAACCATCATTCAGGAATTATTATAATCAACATGAACGTAGTTGAATTTTAAAAAATACTATATACGATAAGGGTATTGTATCATTCATGTTTATTGGATAAATATCATTGAGTAAAGTGGATTAAATTGTCTGCCTGAATGGAATCTGGGAAAAAACCCAGGGAAATATTTTTATGGAACTGGAATGTGTTTTATTTGTGGAAATGGAAGACAAAGAGAAGCTAAATACGTAAGAAATACTAAGAGTTTACTTAACATATTGAATGGACATAAATTTCTTCCTATGGAACCAATAATAATACATTTTTTTAAATATGGATAATATGGTCATTATCTTTGTCAATGGCCTGATACATGGGTTAATAAGGATGATGAGCATCAACAAACTCCTAAACCATGGAAAAATGTAATGGAATATTCTATGAAAACCAAAAAAGTGGATCACGGTATTCTGGGTACACTTATCCTCCATTACAAAATAATATATTTCAATTTTTATTTTTAACCTATGGACTCTTGTTTATCTAGAATTTTTTTAATAGAATAAAGTAGTTACCAAAATGATTATGTATTGAATTATTAGAAAAAACATCTATTGTATGGTTATTATATAGCAATATAACATTTTTGAGAACGATCCTCAGTAAAATAATATTATTCTTCTTTTAGATGAATTAAATGTGATTTTGGAAATGGATTGGTTCTCCCTACATAAAGGATAAAATATTCCTCATAATAATGAAATCATGTCTCATAACAACCAATAATAGCATATCAGTGGAACAATGCTTAATCTCTCTATTTGGTAAAGAATTATATTATATGGGTATTGATAAAAAATAACAAGGGAGTCTTGTATTAGATAGTTATAATGAAACTAAATATTGGATATATTCACATTTATACATAATAGATTAGTTTTGTATTGTTACCCACATTAGTGAGTTTGATATCTCATTATAAATAACCTATTGAGTATTTTTTATCTAATGGATACCCCTAACTATTTTAATTATTAAGTAGTATTTGAAGTAAAGATGAATAATTTTATATTTAAGGGGGATTTATAACACTATGATTTCAATATTTAATTCTTCTTTAAATAAATACTATTTTAAATAGCCTATATTTTCAAAAAACATTGAACGTAAATAATATTGTGGTACATTTTTTTATGATTATATTATAAGTATTAAATGAGGCCATTATAATGTATTAATTCAATTGGACGACATAAATATAAGTATCCACATTTTTAAAAGTATGTAGAAATAAAAATAAAGGCCAAATTTAATTCTAATTCACTGATAAAATTCGATTAATGTGGCTAAATAACAACAAAAATCATATTATGACTAAAAATATATTTTCTAAAAGATTTCATTTTAATTAAATTTTATTTTTTTATTTTTATAAAATAAATATATTACGTTTATATGACAATAAAATATAATTTAGGTTTAAAAAATATAAAAATTAAAATTTAATTATAAATTCACCGAAAATGATAATAAAAAAAATTAATATTTTAAAAGTATTTTTTTAATAAAAAACTAAAATTGTATTTTATGTTTCATTTTAAAAGATAAATTACTAATTTTTTTAATATTAATTTGAAACGGTGGACAAAATTATTTTATTTATAATTTCAATAATTTATTAAAATGATTCTTTTTCTAAAAATATTATTTTTTTTGTGGAATATTATAAAATGTCATTTTTTGAAATACCATTAATTTAAAACATAATTATGATCTAAGAATGAATTAAATTTTTTTGATAATTTTTTTTAACAATATTATTATTTATAAGTTAAATTTATTTATTTGAAATAATATGTTTAATATTGAAATCCATGATTATCATTTCTCTACATAATTAATATTTTTATTAAAACTCGTTTCTATGTATAACACATATATTATTTTAAAATTATTTTTAATCACTCTTATATATTTAATATTATATTAAAACCTCTATTTTAATTCAAAATACCAAAATTATTTAATAAGTGTAATATCATTTATATTTAGAAAATTAATTTATTGAGGATGAAAAATAACTTACCGTGGTAAATTAATATTTTAGAAAAATATAAAAAATTTGAGAAGAGGAAAATAATTCTTAAAATATTATCTTTGGGTTTTTTATGGATTCTATAAACCATTAAGCAAATTTTATAAATTATTTACCACTTTATGATCCACTTTAAAAGAATAGTTTTGCTCTTATTAAAAAAACCACATCCCTCAATTAAAAATAGATACTTACTGTACCAAAATTTTCTACAAAACATAATCCCATGGTTAGAATGAAATCTACCCACATTCTTACCAAAAACTCTAAAAAATTAATTTATGGTTCTTCTCTCCAGAAAATACCACTCTTTGATGTTTTAGACAAATTTTTTAGAAAAATAACAAAGGTGTAATGTAAAAATTCTCAAATAAATACTTTTCATTTATATTTATTTTATTCTTATTTTTATAAATTTAAAGTCTATTATACCTTTATAAAATAATAATACCAATATATTAGTATACTATAGTGATATTATATTTATTTAACTAAAATTATTTTCCTTCCTCCCTTCCTATTGGAAAAACTAAATTGTCGTTTGAGTAACATGCGGATTACAGACACCCTCATCAATGAGTTTTATTTTTCATAACAAATTTATATGGAAATTTCAAAGAGTATAATTATTTAATAAATATAATATTTATATGATTATTAAGAGTCTAAAAATATAAATAAATTATTAATTACTTCACATTATATGGAAAACAAAAACATAACTCTTCCGTAACATCAGACTTCTACTTATATGAATTCAATGTTTCATTTTTTATCATTTTTATTCAAAGATGATTATAAAAAATATATTTCATTGAATTATATAATATTAATTATTAATATAATTCCTTAATATGATTCTAAATGGATGTTACAAAAATTAATGATCACTATAAATTAATCAATTGATATTAGTACATTACCCGAAACATGCTCATCGTTAAATTTATCTTCATAAAAATGAATAAAATTTTTCATAGAATAAACTTATATCTTTATAATAATAATAATAATATAATCAATTATTTTACTTAAAAAAACATTTAATGATGACATTTACGTCAAAAATGATTATCTACACACACATTTTAAAGTATTCTCGAATCAAATCAAAATAGATAACATTTGATGATGAAGATAAACTATAACTATCAATTAAATATATAAAAAACATCATTAATAAAATTATATGGTAATTAATATATTAAAAGTTTCTTAAATAAGTGACTAATATCATTTTTTATTATACATGAGCTTAAATAGCTTTTAGGATGGTCTCGATCAAAACGTATGTGTCTAATATCATATTTCATTCTTTATGAAATATTTTGTATTATGCATGGATTTTTGTTTATATAGAATATATGCTTAATTTTTTAATTATTTTATCATTATTCATTACTTATTAATGTTATTTTATATTATATTTCACATTTTCTCTTTAAATAGGTTTTGGATTAAATGTTACAAAATTGGAAGGGTTTTCCCATCTCAATTTTCATTGATAGAGATATATTTCATATTAAAAAAATTATTTCAATTTGTAGTGTATATATTCCCCCATAATTTTAATATACCATGTTTTAATTATAATTAATGGTATTTAAAAATCAATTTCTTCATACTTGGTTCAATTTTTATTGAGTTGAATATTTCCAAAACCATAAGAGGTTAGTCTTAAATTTACTTTATTGATAATGGTTTTTTATAATGATTATATTTTTTTATGTTCTATATATGATTACCCTTTGAGTCATTATATCAGTATTCTATATTTACTAATGATGTTTATAAATTTATTTCATGATCATTTTTCAAATTTCTTCGAATCTAATGTGACTATAACCATAAGGATTCTCATGTCAAATTTCTTTCTTTAAGACACATTTCTTATTCTCCACTTGTTTTTTTGGAGTGTATAAAATTCATATTTGATATATTATATCATTGTTATCTTTAAGTTAATGTTATTTAAATTCAAATTTCTGGTTATCTGTTTCATGATCATTAAATTTAACAGTTACCAATTTTGTAAGTGTTTCTTTCTCCATTATAGGAATTAATCTTTATGAAGGTTAGTTTCCAGGTTTTAAAATGGTTAACCAATTGATTCTAATTATTAATGATTTTAAAAATTAAATTTAATCATTTTATATTTTTCCAAATTATTGGTTTTATTTTAAAAATAAATTCATTATTTTAAAATGGATTTTATAGGCTTTTACTTTAAAGAATGAAAGTCTTTATTGTTTTTATTTATTCTCAAAGAACATGTATGAAAATAAAAGTTACATTATATTTTTTTCTTCTGAAAACCAATTTTGGATAAAGGATAATTTTAAAACATTTTATCAAATAATATTATTTAATTTTAAATATAATATTTTTACACAGTTCTCACTCACTTGGAAAAATGATATTTATTGTTTTTTTCAAAGTGATATATCCAATAATTTTAAAAGTGTATTTCTAAAATTGGTCATCTTCCATTAAAATTACTTTTTTTACACTTGGGATATGTTCTTTTGATTATAACCTCATTCTTTCTTAGGATATTTTATGATGATAATGTTATAAGAACGTTTTCATGAAACCCTATTTTTTCCCATGGGGAAGTACTATAATAATAAAATAAAAATTATTTCTCTAGATTGATTATAATTATGTTATTCCTTTTATTTATTTGAGAATGTATGAAAATATTCTATTTTATTATCTTGTGAATAGTTTTTTAGATAACTAAGGATTTTTAATTATATATTCAATTTTTACTAATGTTTTTTATTTAGTGAATCTATTGGATGTAATGAATTGAATGGTGGGGCTATAAATTATTTACCACATCAATTCATTAGATGGCCTTATGAGACAAAAAATAGTGTATTTGGTACTTGCCTACCCAAATAAAAAATTAATATCTCAGTTGAAAACTCGAAGTAATGAATTATCGCTTTACTACAACCACAATGTAAATAATAATATATCTCTCTAAACCATGATGCTAATAACATGTCTTGGGGAATGTACTCCATATTGAGAGAAAGGTATTCATCATTATGTATTCCATAACGACAAATTCATTTATCTTAATCCAGGTGACTATATACATTTCCTAGTTATCTAATGATATATTTAATCATAAATTTATTGATTATATGGAATGTTTATTGATTATACAACCTATCATAATTTTTTTATATTTTATCCATGATATATTATTGCGTATTCTACAATTTATTGAGAATCTAACCACACCATTTAATTTGTTTCCTTTCCCAAGTGTTACAAAATAATGTATCTGAATTAATTGATGAATTTCATTAAAGGAATAATATATTTTTAAAGAAGTTTTTTGGGATTTGTTTCAAAGATTCCTATGTACTATAGAAAGTATATATGTATCTAGTCTCCTAAAACAACTAAACTATGATATATTTTTTATTAGGGACCATCGTATCTTGATTTAATATAATAATGTGACCACTAACTCAGTTTTGGTAGATTTGGGTCATCATAGTTGTAGAAATATTATATTGAAATATGTTTGTAGAATTTACTTTCTAGTTAATACATTGGTTAGTTATCCAGAATCCATGTAATGAATGTTGTGACATATATATGGTCATGACTGATGTTTATAAAAAAATTATAGAATTTTTTTCGATAATAGAGGGGGTATATAAGGTTCATCATATGATATATAAGAGATATATTTTCAAATTTTTGGTTTTCCTTCATGTTTAATTTATATCATTAGATATGTGTAGATTGAAATATCCAATTAGATGTCTTTATTCATCAATAGGGGGACTCTCATAAATATAGAAGTTAGGGTAACTGAATGACTAGTGGGGATCTACCATAAAAGTTGGGTTTGACCATATCACACAATAAAAGTTTATAAATATTTTTATATTATTTATTTAATATTATTTTGGATAGATTAAATTTTTAGAGAATTCATTTTTAAAATTTTATAACATTACATTTTCAATGTAGTGTGTGAGTTTCACATGGTTGGGGTAACATTTTTTTTGGTTCTTTCCCTAGAAAATGTCACCTAGAAAAGATATCACATAGCTAGATGCACAATTTCTAATCCAAGAAGAAAAAGTTATTTGTGTTTTTTGGGGTCTACTGAGTTTTTAAATTTTACCCCATGATTTATAAATTTATGATGGAAATCCGTGTTGGTGTCATGAAAAATAAATTTTTATTTTTATGTTTTTTACTCTTTTTAACCCCTAATCCGTTCTCCTCTCTTTGTTGTATCATATCCTTGGTTAATCACCCCTAATTGCATGCTCTTACCTACTCTAGTTTTCCTATCATCTAAATATTTTATCAAGTTTTCTTTATGGTATTTAGCTAAACACCAAAGGTAAACCCTCATCCTCCCTTATATCCCTTTTATTACCCCTCTTCATATCCTGTGGTTGTGTGACCTTCTTCACCGTATACTATGGGTTTTTTTGACTAGATTTTTTCTAATTACAATGACTCTAAGATGTTTAATTGATCCTTCATGTCATCTTCTTCCATGTTTGGGTGTCCACCATTGAATATGAAATGTTTCCACTTGACATAGCTCTGTTACAATTTATTTTAGGTAATTTTCCTGATGGTAAAAAGTTTCAAATTTTTAACTATATATTTATTTCATTGTTAATTTATGTTCTAAATTCCCAATGATTTTACTTAATATGATTAACTATTATTGGGAAGGATGGATATTTTTTACTTGATTTTCATTACAATATTGAGGGATTTTAAATTTTTAGATATGTTCAAAATATGATTTTTTATATCTACAGTCAATGATCCTTTATTAAACTACCTAAATGGATTTTAAAAAAATTATTATGATTTCTAAAAATGGTATTTTAATGATTTTCATTACATATTTACTTGGAATTTCATGTGAATTAAAAAATTACATATAATTTAAAATTGATTCATAAATTATTTTAAATAAATTTATAGGTTTTAAATATGATATAACCTTATTCAAGTTATGGTTTTAATTGATGAATGGTTTGTTAAATAATTGACAATTTTCAATTTGAAATTGAATTATTTCTTCTATTGATTTAAATGGATTGATAAATTATTTTATAAAGTTTTTTTGGAATGTCATATTCAAATGTATTCATTTTAAATAGTCATTATAAAATGTAATTTTCAACAATTGGAAAGTGGTTTAGCATCCTGAGATTGTTTCATTGAAATTATATGTGTTACATTGAACAATTTTGGAAAAAAACATGATTTGGAGAGATAACATCTTACACAATGTTTGTTTTTTAATGTTATGGACTTTTTCCCAAGGGTAATTCTCTATGTTTTTTTCTGATGTAATAGATTTGTTTATGAGGATGTTTCCTATGAGCAATATGGAGAAGAGGGTGAGATTATTTCTTATTATTTCTATTATATGTACTTATTTCATGATTTATTAGCCTTACATTATATTGATAATGCATACCCAATACTAGGGTAAGTCTTTATTTATAGAGCATTGGGATGTTATACCTTATATATTCCCTCACAGAGGTGTTTTCATTTACTAGAGCTTGTGGGGAAGTGTCACCTGATGATGCTTCATGTATGTGAGTGATTTGAGCTATTTAATTACGCATTATCATCAGGTAAATATGTATATATCTTGTTTGATACCATCACTATCTCAAATTATAATATGGGTAAATCCTGTGACATTTATCCTTAATTTTTTGGTTTGATATTTTTTTCACATGTTATTCATTTTGATTACCCTTTTTATTGATTTGATTATAATATATGTTTAGATTATTTTATTTAATTTTTTCATTTATAACATGTTTCCTTTTTTTTCATAAATTCATATATTGTGAGAAGATTTTAAAAAGTATTATGAGACCATTTCTAAAAAGGGTGTTTTATTTGGAAACCAGTTACATTTATGGCATGCATGGTTTCATGGAAAATTTTTTCAAGTGATTGTATTTATATTTAAAAATATTGAGGATTGTTTATGTAGACACTTTAATATTTTTTTGGTTATAAATTGAAAACAAGATTTGATAACGTATATATATTACATTATTTCAAAATATCATTGAATTGTTTTATAATTAAATGTTTTTCATGCGATAAGGTTGGTGGTGGCCAACATTGAATTCTTATCATCACACCTATATTATTCTATTCAAATTCAGCCACTATGTTCTACTATTTATTAATCATAGTGAATTCATTCATTCTAGTATTTTAACATATTTTGTATTTTATTTTATTTTATTACATTAGCTAATTGTTTTGTTTAAATGATTTAGTATAATGTTTATACCCATTTATTTTCTAAATTATAGGTATGAGTGTTCCCTTTAAAGGTGTTCTATACTTATTTAATTTATGATTATTGTTGTATTTCACTATGTATATGGGAAACTAGAGTGATAAAGTGGTGATGATATTTGTAGTGGTAGGTGGGGTCAAGTAGAGGGATCATCATCTTTTGAGGGTGTTTTAAGGAGAATATAGGGAATTTCCTTTTTTATCTTTTACATTTTTTTTTTCTTTCTTAAATTATATATTTTATTTTCTCTATTTATATATGATTTGGAATTGAAATATGACTTATATATGGGTTATAATAGATTTTCATAGAAATATATTATTGATTATTCTTTGATTTAAAAGAGAATCATCCCCAATGGATTAATTTGATAAATGTGATTCTTTTCATTAGATTGAATGGATTGGGGATTCCACTTAGGTATATTTGAAAAACAATTCAGGAATCCAACAGATATAGGAATTAGGTTCGTTTGTGAAAAAATGGTATCAAAACCTTATATTATTCATCGATAGAATATTATCTTGAAAATCTGTTATGTTTTTGTGGTTCCATCGTAGGATGGAGTAAATATGGTTTTCGAGACCATGGAAGTTGGTTGTGGGTGAGTTCTTGATCACCGTCAGTCAGGAAAATGACTGAGTCGTCATATATTATTGATATTTAAATTATGATTTTGGGATTTTATTTTAATTATAATTTATATTATGTAAATATTAATTTTAATAATGTGCATTCATTATTTTCGTTGATATATATTAGGATAAAAATGGAATGAAATTAGATGGAATGTCATTGGTTTTTAATCCATCATAAAGCAGGTAGTGACTAAATCCTTGATCTTATTAATGTTTTAGGAATTTTTTTTGGATTGATTGTTGTCTATAAAAACATCTAGTATTTCCCTTCTTGGTTTTTCACTGTATTAGGATTTTTATTAGGCTTATGTTGAAGGAATTTATAATTATGGTAAATAAATCAAGTGGGGCTTATGATATGTTGATAATACATAGTTAGAGATTTGATAGTACATTGGGGTGATTTCAGTCATGTGATTTTTTTGAAATTTGATTTTAGATGGGAAAAAGGGATTTCATATGAGGATGGCCTATATTATTGTTTGGGATAATGTTTAAAAAGTAATTTTTTCAATGTTATTAGAAAAATGTTTTATAGAAATGAATGATTTTTGAAATGATATCAAAATTGTTGATTTCATTATGGGTTTAGAAAAACAATATTTGGAAGGAATGTGGGGTTTCAGGGAAATGATTTAAAATAAATATATATAATTGTAAATGTATATTACATACTACTGTTTTGGTAAAATTCAGTTTTAAATTCCTTTTTCAGGAGTTTGGGTGTATAATATTTTTTTACTGATATGAGAAAAATGTTTGATGTTTTATTAGATTTATGGTTTGGGATTTCCATTAGTTATGGTGTGGCTCTGTTTTGATTTTTGGGACATGATAATGTTGAATTTATGACTCATTTTCATTGAATTATTACTCTTTGAAAGGTCATGCAGAGGATGAACTATATATTTCAAAGGACAAAACATAGAGTGATTCCCTTCCATGATAGGTGTATTTTCTCTAGTTGGTATACCTACCAACACTCAAAATGGAGTGGTAAGGCCGATTTAACTCTTTCTCATGGATTTGGTTCAAGATTTAGATACTGTAATATTTCCACCTTGTTTGGTGACATAGGTTCATCGTAGGTGTCTTGTAATAACCTTGATGGATGTATATTTCCTATGAATGAATTTTTATCTAGGGATGGCTCCCTATTTTGGATATTCAATTTTTTGTTTTTGGGAGCTGGTGAGTTATTTTGAGGTGTTTTTATCAAATTTTTATTTGGCAGATTAAATGTGGGTTTCAATGAGATTTATCTGGTTTTTTGTGCTTATTCCATGGTTGTGATCAGTTTTAATTGCGATGATGTTTTGTAGCCAGTGTCATGAGACTTCTCTTCCTTAGTCTGTTAAACATTAGAGAAGTATGGATCTATTATTTGGCAATTCAGACCAACAATATTTTCATAATTAACTTATGATGTATTATTTTATTTGGCTTACTATATTATGGTTCCGATGTAGTTGAGTTACTAGTTTTCCTTAGAGATCATGTTGACCAGGATCTAAGAACCATTTTCTTTCTAGTAAGATTCTCTTGTGGGTCATTTTTTTAGATCGGTCTATGGAACATGGTTTTTTTGGGTTTCTAATTTTATTCTTTGATGGATGTTGATCATTATGGTTTTTTATAATTTTTTTGAGTTCGTAAAATTTGGTTGGTGCTTTGATATTTTCTTTTTTTGATAGTCAATATATTTATTATGAACATTATTCAGTGTATTGGGGAAGTGTTTATTTCATGGAATTTTTTCTTTTATAGAGTGTGGGTACCATTATCCCACCACTTTTGACAATGTTTAAAATTTGGGAAGGAATTAACATGTCCTAGTGTCTATAAGGAATTATATCCCTTATTAGTTTGTTTTATTCTACATGGAGAAATTAGAAATTGAATGAGGAAGTATTCTCTTAGTTTTGAGGAGTAGTTTCAATTTATTTCCCCCCATCAATATCTATCCTAGTTTTCTCTTACCGACAACATCATCCTCTAGTGTTAAATTTTTAGTATTTAATTTTCTTCGGTCCTTTTTTAAAGGATTTATGAATGTAAAATGTGTACAAGTGGGTGGTTGAATCAAAATACATAATTTTATATCCTTTATTAATTTATTTGTTTATATATATATATATACAATTTGGGATTAATTAAATTTTTGGAGGCTTCAAATTTATAATTTTATAATTTTTTATGTTACACATTGGGTGTGCACCATTCGAGATAATCATGTAGAAACTATCTGTTTAGGTTTTCCTCTATATAGTTTCATTTTGTATGGTTAGCGCATAGTTTGTTAGACTATTTGGAGACTTAGTAGAAACAAGGTGGTGCGTTTTTGGGTGTCTAGTGCTAGGTATATATTTACAACATAGTTTGGATAAATACCAATGTAATCCAAGAGAGTTTCCTAAAATTAAAACTATTTTTTTATATTTTATATTTTAAAATCTATAATCTACACCCCCATATCCTCTATTTATTATATCACATCCTAGGTTGAGATCCCCTCATCATGAAATACTCCTACCCTAGGACTCACTCTCCTCTACTGATATTGTCATGGTTTCATCATTATCCTTGTTTGAACACCAATGGTAATGAATCCTCTTCCATTATTTCTTGATTTTCCATCTTCTTATTATCCCTTGGTCACATTAACTTTTTATTCAAACCCTAGGGGTTAGTTATGACTAGAATTTTGTGATTAATTTGAAATTATTTTGCATAATGGATGGTTCAATCCATTATCTTCCTTATTTTGGTTGTATGTAATCAATGGTAACACATTTTTGCTCATTACAACTTGGTTCTTGTTGATTTGAGGTAGGATTTCTATATGTTCTAACATTAAATTTACAACAATTTATTTTTGTTGGTTTTTAATTTATGATTTAATATCCAAATGGAATTATTTAACGTAATTTATCATTATTGGAAATGAAAAATTAATCTTTACATGATTTTTATTCCAATATAGAGGGTTTATAAATTTTTGAATATATTGAAAATATAATTTTATTCATCTATGATCACTGGCCAATTCATAAACATCCCAAGTGGATTTGAAAAGAAGTATTACGATTTAAAAAAATTACTTAAATTATTTTCTCTATGGATTTTCACATAATTTTATTTTATAATTTAAATTATATGTACTGTAAAAATGTTCCAATATTTATTTTAAATAAACTAGGTGATTTAAAAAATGATTTGACACCATTGGGTATAGGTTTAAATTTAAGTTCATATTTATTTTCCCTTTGTAAATATTGAATGAGAAAGTAAATTTTTTCTTTGATGTAATATTAAATGGATTGTAGATTCTTTTTGGATAATTGTTCAGAAAATCGGATTTTAATTTGTAGTTTTAAAAAAGAAATTTAAAATAAATTTTTCTACATATTGAAAAATTCATAAAATACCATGTTCTTTTTATTTAATCCTTATATATATGTTTGAATGGTTCTATAAATAGTGTATGGTTGTGAGAGATATAGAGAGATAAATTATTGTAACCTATTTTCTTATTATGTATATGGAAAATTTCATGAGTTTAATTCAATACCATTAGATTTGAGTGATGGATTTGTTAATGGGTCTATTTTTTCGTGTGAGAAATAGGTAAGGGTGTTGAAATTTTTTATGTTTTCTCTTATCTTTTTCGATTTCTTATTTGATCAAACTCACATATGTTGTTCATGGGAACCCAGGTCTAGGTGGAAATTCAAATTTTAGGCTACACTAGGTAGTCAATCCACATTAGTTCCCTCCCTATAGTTGTTCCATGTTCGGAATATTTTGGGTCATTGGACCCTGATGAGGTAAGTTTTAGGTTAGTCAGATGGGTTGTATTAAGACGCATTGTAGGTCGATGTGTTGGTCTATTTTTTTCTTATAGTCTAACACTAAATCACTTCTGGTCCTCATGTATTTCTCATGACACATACCCTTTGATTTTTAGTTTGATGAAGGGGTTACACATTCTATTCCATCAGATTCCCAAATTAAATGATTTTTGTGGAAAATTTGATTTGATTTTTCTATTTATTTTATTATTTATAATTTAGATTAATTGATTGATCTTTTAGTCATGTAATGTGATTTGATTTGAAAAATGATTTTAGGAATGTTTTGAAAAGGCGTGTCATGATTAAAACAATAATTTTAAATGGAAAAGTGTTAATATTGTGGTATGAATTCTTTTAAAGAAAATATTTTAAATTTATTGTTTTAATATGAAAAATTAGATCAATAGAATACATACTTGGATATGAGATACTGAAGAAACAAGATATAAGGGAATCAAAAAACCGTAGAGATAATAAATCATGTTATAGGAATAATCCTATGTAATCTTCAAGATTCCCAATTAAGAATGATCATGTTTGGAATAAATAGATTTCCCAATTAGTAATGAAATCAAAAGTGTTGTATAATTCCCCTTATTATGTCACATAACCGAATAAGAATTTCATAGAGGAGGGTAAATCTACATCAAACCATTCGTTCACATATTTTTACATTCCTCGTAATAGGAGTATCATCATGAAGAAAAGAATAGTCCATGTCCCGTCCATCCAAGAATTTTTTGATGTGAGGGTGAACCTATGTTTGAATTCTGTCACTGTATGACTTCTCATCCCAAATGGCGACAAAATATGGAAGTTTAGTGACCTTAGGAAAAGGATTTATGTGATATAGGGGTTTTATTAATAGAGAATGAAGGATGTTGGGTGGCTATTATCATGTGGTATTCCCATATGATGAATGTAAATGAATAACATGTAATATTGGTTCAGTCTCTTTATAACTAGTATTTCAATGAATCTATGAATCATATAAGAACCTTGACACTGATAATGAAACGAATTATCAAACACATATCTTGATTCCCATATATATTTTTAATTGGATTTAATTACATCCACTCATTCTATATGATATAGAATCTTCTATTGAAAACCTCATTTGAATCGATGATAAAATAAATAATCTGATATTTGGACACTATACTAGATTACTGGTGGTGGTTGAAATATCTTATACTCTAATGAAGGTGAAGGTTCCTGTAACAGGGGATGATATCATCAATATTAAAATAAAATATGAAAGAGGCACATGTTTTTCATGATCTGCAAATTATTTTCTCATATTACTTATATATTTAACGTGGATAATGAATATTGATTTTTCATGGAAAGGGGTCATGATGACTCTGCTTATTGAATGATGAAGGGGAAATATAAGATTCCCTTTTCAAACTGAAATGGTACCATGTCATCGAGACCCTACAATGGAGATGACGTTGAATGGTATGGGAATGGGAAATTGGAGTATACTCTAGTTTAGGGCCTCTATACTTCTGGACAAGCCTCAACACCTTATAAGGATGAGATGATTTTGGTGGACAATAACATTTTCACTCTCATTAGAATTATTCTATATGGGGAGTCTATGATAATTTTCCAGGCCCATCATTCTTCTTAACAAGTCATCATTTTTTATTTCCATAACTAGGGAAATGGTATTCGTTATAATGTTGATGTATGTTTCTTTCCAAATAATTTTTTTGGAGGACCATATTCTATAAAGAGGATGAATATCAATATTATCCACAGTTAAAAATCCGACATGATAATGATGTCCCAAGAATCCAATCTGATGAGTTGTGTATCGTGATGATGGGAATAGAGGTCATGAACAAAATAAGTATGTTGAGGGGCATTATACATGGTGAAATTCCATTACACAAAATCAGAATTCAATGCATTCTGATAATTCCCTAACATGTTCAACTGATGTCTAATATTATTCTATATAGAATACTACGACATGATTCTATACCTAATATAATTCTAGTGATGCTCAGTTGGAATGACATTTTTATAGGTATGTTCCTCTAAAGATACCAAATGGATGATAAATATTGAGTAAACTACGAATCCCGCAATGTCTAACAAAACGTTCACCCCATCGAATGTGATCTTCTTGAAATTTAAAGCTAAATATTCTCAACTTATTGAATATATTGACATTATAACAAATTATGAGACTATGTAATTCATAATGTAAGTAATGATCAAAAGATTTTTTTAGGGAGCTACAATATAGTAAACAATAATGGAAAATGATCTAAAAGCGTGAAATAAAAAATTAGACGAAGGAAAGTGAAAGGACATGTGAATGTGATACAGTAAGGAGGGCCTATAATAATAGGTATATCCATAAAAAACTGATGATTTTGCACTATAATTATCACTATCTAGAGAATTACTTTATAGAAAGATCCCTTATACATTATATCATGTCATATAACCCCATACTTATTGAACTTGCTAAACCAAAAATTGTTTTAAATGTTCAAAATCATTCATGTGTTCCTCTCTTGGGTATTATTTTTTATCCCAAAATTTTCATGACTCTAATATGGAATATATAAGTATTATAAATCATGAAATCATTCATATTATCATATGAGACAAATAGGATCATAAAATATCAGTATCTATCAATTCTCGATTTGGTAATGTCTCAATTTCTTTTGTTTATGCATTTATATCATACATTTGAAGAAGGGAGTTTTGGAAGGGTCTTGGGGTTATCTATTAAAATATGTATTGTAAATGGCTGATATTGGGGGATTTAGAAAATATTTTTAACACGGATGAAAGAAGGGAATCTAACTTCAATAAAATAGTTACTTTGGAATTCTAATCTTGCATTGATTAGTGAAATCGTTTAGAAGTCCAAATTATTGGTGATAAATTTACATTTATTAGGTGTAACTTGAATTTAATACAAGAAATTAGTATTGACACATTCCTTATAAAAATGTAATATATGAGTGGTGAAAATTGGGTCTCAGGGTATACACTCCAAAAGCACCATTCAGATAATAATATCGTCATTTTTGAGATATCACCTCATGTTAAAAGTTTATTATCTCCTATATTTCATGTTTATAATGGAAGAATTGCCACTCTTATATAGAAGGGGGTTATTATGGAAGCTTGTAAAACTAATCCTATTAAAATACCACACTTATTCATCATTAGAAAATTAAAGCACATTAAATAATTATTAAGGTAATTGAGTGCGAAATATTTATCTAAATAACATATTGACCTCAAGGATACAATAGAAAAACATTCAAAAATCCAAATCTTGATTCTACACCATATTTATCCTTCTAGGAAATAATTCCAAACTCTTTCTAAGATGGATGACCTCCTAACTATCAATTAAAAAATATTACCATAATCAACTGATTTTAAAATGGATGAATGATGTATATAGGAATTCAACGTTCATCAATATATTTCATAAGTATAAGAGTTTAATAATTGATAATAATCCAATGATCATTGGTTGATGTATGCACACAATTGGAAATAGAATCTCTATGGCGATGGTGGAATATTTTATGAAATTGTATTTTAATGATGGATGAACAGCATGGAAAAAATGATTGATAACATAACCACATTCATAGAAGAACATCAAAACCGGGAACTCATCATGGATCATTCAAAATAGTATGTCAAAGTGGCTATTTTATATCTTAAATGGATAGTAAATCATATCTAGATAATTTTAAAATTTAATTATTTATATTTTTTGGGATATTTTTCAATAAAACAAACCAAATTCATTGCGAGACTTATTCAGTCACAATTTTATGCCTTATGGAATCCACTCACACTTCAATGCCATGATTCCTCAGAAAGAAGGTAAAATTGATGTAAATGAATCACGGAAAATTTCCCTTTGGAATAGTGTACCTAAAATTATGATAAATATTCTCATGATTAGTATTGGAGGAATAGTGAAAGATGACATAACCACAAACCAGTTGGGGTTTGTACATAGAGAAAGCATTCAAAAGTGTTTATTTAAAATCATTGAATGTATTAATATGATGAAAAGGAAAATTAAAAAATAGTATTTTTCAATCATGATTTATATCTCTAAAGAATTGTATAAAATGAAGAGAATCATACAATTTACTATCCTTAAGGAATATAGGTTCTTATAAGATTTTATCAAAAAAAACTAAGTACCACACTCACCTCAGTAAGGTTGTCCAAACACATTAATGGGTGAAAAAGGGTGTTATTCAAATTAACTATAGGATTAAAATAGGTAGATACACTCTCAAAGATCTTGTATTTATTATTGAAAAATAAATGAACGGATGAACTAATTATCTTGAAAAAATTGGAATTTATATTATAATAGGAGATGGAATAGATTAATTTACTATATCACACCTATTACATGAGGATGATTTAATCATTATTGGTTACTCCTAATTGGTAACCATATCAATGATCAAATATGATTTTTAACATTATGAGAAATTGGAAGGACAAAACATTAGTTGGAAAAAATACATTATTATGTTTGGTAATGGAATTACTATTGGAAGAAAAAACATTATCACTTGAAGGATTGGGGTGAAGAAAGGATCCCTTCCATTCAATTTCATTTGTGTCCCCTTATTTTTGGGAAAAAGTGACGATCCGATTTCATTGCAATTTTTACCAATATTCATCAATCAACTAGCTATATAAAAAGGGATATCTATGTCTCATGTTGGAAGGATGTGTCTTACTAACTCATTGATCGTATATAAATGTTTTAATACTTTATTTATTGGTGGAAAATGAGCCTTATCAGTGGACTACGGGGAATGATAAAGAAATTCATATGGATTGCGATGGTTCATAGATGGAATTTGACAATTTTCACTTTATAAGAATACATCAAGACTTTCATAATTGGAGCCTTGTAATTAAATACCTAAGGATTTTAAATGATGGTCTTATGTAGAAATCCACAAGGAACCATTTGACTTCTAATGACTATTTTGGTCAATTACATTCAAATAGTAGCAAAATGAGGCTACTGGATGGATATCCACATAACCTTGAATCATCTATTTTAACTTTAATTACGCATTTAATTAATGATATCATGAAGAACACAAAATTTTTGATAGAAATATAGTCTAATTTTTTTTTGGATAATCATATGGATATATGTCCCACTCGAACACATCATTAATTTTCTAACAAACAGAAATCAGAAGTCTATTTCTAATTTTCTGATGCATAACAACATATCTGGTTATGTTGTTCCTCCTCAAACCAAATTAGAGATTCATAAATATTACATCATGGATGTGGAAAACAATATATGGATACTATAAAAAATGTATTGTTAAATGATAAGAAGTTCTACACGATATTTTGTGAAGGCTAAATTTTGTCATGGACAAGGATGCTATTGTTCAAGGTACATTTTATATAAACCTCATGTTTTTAATTATTTTGATGAAATGAAATGATAGGTTTTACATATGTGAATAATTAATTAGACATGGATTGTAACTCATCATAGCATTCCATTTGTTCTTGAAAGTAGAAGAAAATGCATACCATATTTTTATTGGATGAATATTTTCCAAGGATCTAAAGAGGTATCTTGGTTATCTTTTGGGAATCCTTTTATACACTGAATTTCATCTAGCACAATTCATGGTGGTACTTTTTCAACTAGATAAAGTGACTAGATATGTATCCTCTTATTATTTGTATAATTAGTGGTTATTATATCTAAGTGGTGGAAACAAAATGAGATCATATAAAACAATCATCCACCCACTATATATAATATATGAACTGTAATTCTCGGTGTAATTCACGTTGATTCAAATGTGAAAATTGGATCTATTAACAATATCATTTTGGATCTGAATACTATATGTGTACAATGTGTTTTATAAAGGCTGAGTAAACCTCTTTTACTCAAGATTTTATAATGTATTACTCCTATAAAATCGTGGATAAACGTCAACATGGATGGTGCACCCTCCAAATTTGTAGAAACCTAAGGTTGTGGAAGTGTCTTCCAATCATATCATGTCTTGGTTAAATGTTGTTTTAATTATTATATTGGAATTAAAATTGACTATTAATATTAATTTTGGTCCTTCAAACATGCTATAAAACATGTTTTCCATCTAAATTGGAATTATTTATTGATGGAATCTGACTCATAAATTCCAGTTAGTGATTTAATGGAATGAACTAGGTATTTTCTTTAGAGTATTATACCTCATTGGATTGAATTCATGAACCATGTTGCGTATATAAACTAGATTTTCACTCAATTCTACATGTGAATCCAATCAAGTGGTGGATTACTTGTCAAAAGAGAGAGATCATGTTAGTGGTCATGATGTGGTCTATTGAAAACATATATTATTTTAAACTAAATATAGAGGAATATTTTTTAGGTTCATTCACTCTCACCTTTTTAAAACCACTTATAAATATTTGATTTACATTATATTTTATTTACTAAAATTTATGAATGGATTTTCATAGATCCTAAAACGTATTGGTAATTTAATAAGAAAATAAAAAATATATAAAACATGTTCGATATGTTATATTTTTAATTTAACTAAGAATTAAAAAACCTATTTTCATTATTGTATTTCAAACTATTTTTAAATGGTTCAATAGTTAAAATTTATGATTTTTTCCATGAGGGAGGTGGCCTACAAATTATTCTTATGACCATGCCCATATTGTCCAATTCTTGTTCAAGAAACATAGTTTTTATCTTGAAAAGTCTTGGATCATTGATTTATTGGTGTATTTAATGTTATTTTTTATTCTATTTTATTTATCATATTGGCCAAGTGTACCTTATAAATGATTTGGTAGGATGTATGTACCTTTTTATATCATTTAATGTATGGTCAATAGGGACCTTTAAATGATTTGATCACTACTTTTAGTTATGGTTATTGGTGTATTTTAAAATATATATGGGAGACCATGGTTTTCTGGTGGTGATGATATATATAGAGGGAGTTGAGGGTGAGTGGTGGGAGATAATTTTAATGAGGTATTTTGGAGGTTGAGATGAGGGATTTTATTTTTACACATTTTAAGTCATTTATTTTCTTAAATTTTTAAATTTATTTTTATCTTAGTCTTCTTTATTATTTGAATTTTTTAGGATGTAAGACATACAAAGGGGTCATATTGAATTTATAATATAAATTTATTTTTATTATAATATCATATAAGGTATAAATCATCCCCAATAAATTGATTTTTATACTTTTTATTATTTTCATCATTCAGGTGGATATGGTATTCCCCTTTCATATAATGGGGTTTGGCTAAAGAATTTGATGTGTGGATAGATCAGGTTGGTTCATGACACACCACTTTCATATTGTGTTTGTGAGATTAGCATGAGATTACTGATATACATGGATGATTAGGAAAACTAATTATAATTATTATAATATAAAGTTATAATTAAAATTATATCATTTTCATCCCCCCCTCCAAATGTAATACTTAATGTCCAAACCATGTTAATTCATTGTGACCATTATTATATTTTATTTTAATGAGTTCTTTTGAATTCGTTATATATAGTTGAATCAAGGTGGTTATTTTGGATTACTGAAATATTAATGTTCTATTACACTAAATTTATGGGGGTTCCTTCTATTAAGGTAAGTTTCAATTATTTTTTTTGGCTCCACTTGATTTTTGTAATAGCATATATTCCACTGATTTGTGGTGGAACTTCTCTTAACTGTCTCAAAATATCTTTTTTATCTTCTCCATCATTAAATATTAAAAAACATGATACATCATTTATTCCTCATCATATCTATATTACACCCCATCCCACTCTAATGTAATTAAATTCTTGGTTATTTTCACAATTTTAAAATAGTGGGAGATATATTATAATTATTCTTAAACAAAATATAATAACGGTGAATTCTAGTGATGTATATGTACCAAAATTAACATTGATTAGATTTATTATTACTTAAATGGTTCACTCTATGGGTATATTTTCATGTGAGGGATATATTATTCAATCTCCTAAATTAAATCTTTAAAATCCAAATCCTTAGTATTACCTTTAACTTATATGAATTGATAAATAAATACTGGTGAAGATTTTTTTCATGAATTATAGAATCATTCGGTATTTCATATATTAATAAACTATCCTAATATATAACCATGTATTAATAATATACGACATGTACCTCATCAGGTATAATATGCTCAATTTATTTATCTAGAAATATAGAGTAATGATTTGAACATATATATTTCCCTAGATAATCATGGGAATCCTCATATTCCCACAGATAAAATTTGATTTGTGGAGTCTTATTCTTTATCAAATTATTCGTGGAAAAATTTGTGTATAAATTAGAAATTTATTCTTTGAGAATTTTGGGGATTTATATAATTTTATTCTTCACCTCTAGAATTTCATTTATAATTTCATATAGTTATGCATTCCTTCCTTCATATACGTATTCTTACAACTATAAATAGATATCCTATATATAATATTTATATATGTTTTAATATTTCATCATTGATATGTTTGACTAAATATAAAAAATAAAAGAAAAAATAATAAATTATGAAAAGAATAATACATGGATTAAAACACAGAGTACTCCTAAAAATAATGCTAAATTATGATAGGATTTTTATATTAGGGTTATCTAGGATAGAATTAAAAATATGTTATGGGTATATTTTTATTTTGAACAAACATTAGGTTTTTCTATTAGATAGGATAGATACACGACTGGGTGTATAGTCTATTATTTTGGATCTTTTTTTGAAATTTTATATTAATAAAATAAAGGATAAAAACATGGGTGTTTTTATAGAGGAATTAAATGAAAATTTTATGAAAAAATATGAAGTCAGAAACCTAGAGGTTAAGGAGAAATATATTAATCCTAGGATTAGTAACAATGATATTTATCATCATTACATGAGGTTAATCCCATCCTTTATCAATAATTTTATTCCATTAAATTAATGATCATCCCCACTCTAGTTTTGGTTATAATTCATATTTATAACAATGATCCTCATGTATTATATACATCTATCTAATTTTGTAGTTATTAAAAAATTTACTCCTAAATTATGTTCATGCCTTACCCTATTCCCTTGTAAGCCCTAGAAAGTATAATAATTTTAAGTTGTTATAAATAGTTTTATATGCAATAAAAAATGAAAATAAAATATGTTATAACTAAAATATGAATGACATAATATATAAATTTAATTATAATATAAAAATTTAAGTATCCACATTACAAAATCAGTAAATAAAGCAGATGAAATAACATTAAGTAGTAGAAGTTATCCTTATGAGGTCTATTTATCAAAACTTTGAAGGTAGGTTACTTCAATTGGGATTTCCTTAGACCAATCCCATTATAAAATAGAATATTTTCATGTGGTGAAGAATCATTTTTAAAAGAAATAAAGGCACATTGAAATAAATATATGATTCATGTTAAATTAATCATCACCAATGACTACCATTTCTACCTGTCTTATCATTAAGTTGTACAAAGAGATCATAAGGGGTTTTTTAATCAAAATTATAATGATAAAAATATATCATTATCAATGAATTAAATTATATATATATATATATGTCCTATATTTTATTTACATTTCACATTTATACATTTAATGGAAAAGAATATTCATTTTTTATAATTTATCTATTATTTTAGCTAAATATCTAATATAACATTTCGTTTTAAATACTGTATTTTACTAATATATTCCACTTAATAGAATATAATATTTTATTTTATGAAACTAAAAATATAATTTTTAAATGATGATGTTAAGAAAATGTATAATTTATATTGATAATAGATTAACACTCATTAAATTAATAATTAATAAAAAAAAATAAGAATATTAAATATTTAAAAAGGCTATTTTTTAGAAATTTGTTTTTTATATATCATATGTATGAATTAAAAAGATAATTTCATAATATTTATATGTTTAATGATATGAACAAGAGTTATCATTTAATAAAATCAATTTGAAATGTTGTAAAAATATTCAACATATGTTTCTATGAAAATATAATTACCATGAAAAATTATTAAACAAGTTAACAAAGGTTAATAAAATAGGTAATCAATATTTGACTGAATTTTATTCAATAAAATTGAATCACAGACCATATTGAATACCATTTTTAATTATTAAATAAAATCCTACATTTCTCACAAACATTTTATCCTCAAAATCACTAATCACCTATGCGATTATATATTTACCCGTCACCTAACTTTAGTTTGTAAGGAAATGTACATCTTTTAACATATAAAAAGAGGTCACTTAAAATAACCTAAATCCATAAATAACCTTAGAAATTCACTTGGAATTATTACAATTTAAAATCTCCAAAATTTATCTTCCACATTTGGTAGGACATGGTTACATGAAAATGTCCCAACCCCTCAATTTCTTAGAGGACTGTCAAGAGAATATTCATGTACTCAACGTGAGTATTATCCGCTCCCTAGCAGTTTCTTCTTCATCTTTATCATCAATACATATCCAAAATAATTATAACCATTCTAATTTAATGAAATCAGTATCATTAGTAGATTATTATTATGTTATAATTATGAAAATGGTACCTATTTCTCTCTCATCCATTGGAAAATGGAAATGTTCCTCATGTTTTGTGCAGACTTCCACATCCGTGAATGATGTACTTAGTTTTTTATCACTTCCCTATGTAAATGGTTATAAGAATTTATTAAAGGAATAATATTAATATTTATGATATGATTAATACAATATACAGTTAATTTATTAAATATATTAATATCTTATCAGTTGTTAATATACCACCATTTATTTGTTAAAAATTACTAATACATGATCTATGTAGATTACATCACCATGAATCATAACTCAAGCCCTCATGGAATGAAATTATAACATAATAAATTATTATATAACTTATATTATACAACCTTTTATAGTAATTTAATTTAGGAACATAGTTCTTAAAAGGTTTAAAAACTGAATGGTCAATTTAAATTAACTCATAATTTTTGGAAAATTACATGAAATTTGTTCTTTATGGATTTAATTATCACACCCCATATCTATTCCATCCCATGAAGGTGTGACTATATAAAACATTGGATGAATTATTCCAGTACGTTGAATAATCTTGGGATGATGAAAATAGTGTAAAATAATGATTATCGACAAGCCCTTTGTGATACTAGTTCAAAATAGTGAAATTTACTAACATATGATTGTAAATATAAATAGTTACTAAATATCAAAATTTTAATAATTGATTTCAATTGATGATTACAAAGGTAATAAAATTGAATATGTTAATAACTATTTTGTCATCTCAATTTAGTATCCTTATCAAGTCCTCATATTTCATACATGGGACATAGAATTTGGATTCAATAACTTCTTTGTCAAATTAGTAGTTATCAGTCATATTTTACCATACACAGTGAGAGGATTTATATTTAATCACATTCTTGTGGATTGTGTCAGATAATGCTCCTCCGGAAGCATTAATATCTATTTCATCATCATATGGTACACATTGGTCTATCTCTTAAAAATCCTCATTATATATATCGACTGATATCATATAATAATAATTTCCATAAAATTCTATTCCAAATGATCAGAATGATTTACAGATCATAGTACTCTTAAATTGAAATTTTCATCCATAAAATATATGAATTCCTTTATGATTAACAATCTCCATTAATTCTAGTAAGATAATACCCCAAACATCACCCTTTATCTCTAATACCAATTATTTACACCATTAGGTAAAATATCCTAATTGGGGGGGGGGGTGAATCAAGGAATGAAAATTTAAATCAATTACCCCATTAAAATTATTTTTTATTGAACAATACTCTCGTATATATTAATCTAACATTAATAAATGATACAAAAAAATAGCATGTAAAAGACATAAGAATTTTACATGGTCTACCCATACCAAGATAGTATATGAATTATATAATGTTTATGTTCCAATGACCCATTATCCAGTGAATATTTCTATTTTTACAATGTTTGGAGTATACTCATGGTCCTCCTTAGTTTACAAAAAAAAAATATTTGAAAGATCACTACTCTTTGTACTAAATAGAATTCACTAATTCACCCAAATATTCATTCTTTATTCTGAATCAGAAAAAATATGATTCATAGATATGATAATGTTTCATAAATATCTTTTTTCATCCATGAGGTGAAATTTTTCCTACCATGTAATATTTTCTTCAGAGAAAACCCCTTAACTTAATGCTCTTATTTTTATGTGGATTTTTATTCACAATTTGATGTCACCATGTGATGTCCCCTATATGATTTATACTATGTGATCCCATTAAATGATGTATAATCATGTTTTCCTCATATACTTCTTATTAAACAATCTTACAGGACTAGTCTCCACGTATTACCCTATACAGTTGTTTCTCACCACGTGACTCATTTCTCGTACCATTCTCATAAACTCCATTCAAGAGTTTTAATTCACCATGAGAAACCTTATAGATTAATATAATTTCATATAATATTATATTCACTTATTAATCTATGGTTAGGGAAAATTAAGTGATTAATTAGTCTTTATATAGGTAAAGGATCCAAAAAATCCAATAATCACAAATATCTATTCAATATTTCACTAAAAATACAATCAATGTAATTCCCTCAACATTTTGAATGTAAAACATGTCCTTATCATAAGAAACCATGTGATACTCAAGATATTCTAAAAACCTCAACCATTTTATAATTGATTTTTTTTCATATTATGTAGTTATATCATGCTTTTTTGCAGTATTCTCGAATCTTATATGGTCCTCCTGAATTTTAAACATAAATCAATAGTTTCCCAAGATTTTCATACATAAATATTAGGATAACATTGGGAAGAATCAACTTCATGAAAAACATATTCCATAAAACAAAAAAACCAATATTAACTGATATTTTCAACAAATAAAATAAACCAAAAAAATCTGAAATGCAGTTGTGGATGATTTTTTTCCAAAACATGCCACGATAATTATTCTTCATTAAAGGAACATATTTTACTACAAATTTATCATGATGGATCTTTTTACTCAAAAATGTGTATGTGAAAATTAATCATTCAAAACATTTTACATGGTACATTATCTGATTATTCAACTTCTTTTCTATGATTGATTTATCTAAAAGAAGTCCATTGATAATACCAATGATAAAATTCACCACATCCCTTGGAATATTATCTAGATGATATTTAAATTAAAAATTAAGATCAATGAGATATATAAAATCATCATATCTTTAAAAAAAATTGAATAATAGTTGTAAAAAGAATAATAACTATTTATAAAATTCTAATTACCTTCAGTTTGAGGAGCCTCTACCATTATTTTTTATTCTTTTTTCAACATCCTTACATCCAATTTATTTCAATATTTTTGAGTCTAGTAAAAAATATCTATAATATTATATTTTGGAGTATATTAATTTTTCTCCATCACTTCCAACTTAAACTCATCTTAATATATTCACTATATTGATAATATTAAAAGGTTTAGGGTAATCATCGATATTTATATGGAACCATCAAATTTATACCAATTATATATAACACAGATTATTTAGGTATCACTGATAGTGGGGATTAATTAGTTGTACAATTTTTTTTGTAAAACAATTATATTATAGGATATATTTTTTTAATCAAATTTCATTTGTTGGACAGCTTTCATTACATGCAATATCAACTTTTAAAGAACCAAATATTATATAAACATTATTATTATTACGTTGCCATTAAATGAGGTTTATTGAATAGACATAACTACATTTTTAAAAGTAAATATAATTATTTTAGATAAATATAATATATTGGTAAATAAGTGCTTAATTTTCTATGAAGCCTTTATATGCATTAAAAAATCATTTATCTCAAAAATATTTATTGAATAAAAAATAAATGAAACTTTTGAAACTTTTATTAATTATTAATAAAATTAATAATTGTTTAAATATTAATGTCAAAATTATATTTGGATGAATTTTAGTCTTTTTTCTAATATGATTATTTTTTAAAATTTAAAAAAATAATAGTTTTTATAGAAAAATGTGTTTTCATTTAAATAATGTATAGGTGTGTTAAAAAAAGGACTAATATGGATAGTTAGTAAAATTATATATTTATTAATAAAATTTTAATAATTATAAAAATTTCATATTGAAATTTGATATAAAATCTTTTTAATCTTTTGAATATTTTTCTCTTTGCGAAGAAACATTCCCATCGCATATGTTGGTTTAGTTTTATATTATGTTTTTTTAAATCTATTAATAGTATTAGGAAAAATGGATTACATAGTTGCGATAATCCTTATTGTTTTTATATAATATGTTCAACTTAATTTTTGGTCAAAACTAATTTGTAAAAACATTAAAATATTATTATTGTAGTTAAATTTTAAACAAGTTTACCAGTTAAACTAAAAATTTATATTTAAAATGAACTAATAACATTTTCACTTCACATTATCTACCAATATTTTTTCCCATATTATATTCGGTTATATATTTATGTTTTTTGAGGAAACGTTTACATTAAAAAGACCTGGGTAATAATTTTAGTAAATAAAAAAGACAAATTGTCACCAAATTGATTTTATATTTAAAATATGTTTTCATTTAGAAAAAATGATGTGAAAAAATATTCATGATCATTTTGAGAATAATTAAATTAAGTTAATAAGGGTAATTATTTTAAGTTTTACAAATTATATTATTACTTTATAATCATAAGACACTGTAATGTATTAATTATATAATTAATAGTAAGTTAAAAAAATGACATGAAAATTTAAAATTTATTATAAATTTTATGAACTATTTAATTTCAAGAATTTTTTTATTGAAAAATGGCTTCTTATTCATCTTTTTAAGTAATATATTCAAATTCTATAATTTTATTTATAATTTTATTGGGAAATTAAATAAATAGTGTCCATATTGATATTAGTGTTATTTTATATTAAATAATATTTTGTTAAATGATTTAAAATTAAACAAATATGTATTCTTCCTTGTTATTTTTACTGGTTTAAACATATCAAGTATGGTCTAATAATAGACCAATTTTTCATTTATAATAATTTCATTGACTTTTAAATAGTAAAAACATAGTTACCATCAGAAAGGGTAAAAAAGAGTTTTGTGCGTTACATGATCTAGTATTAAAATTAATTTTCCTCAAATATGGGATTTTTATTTTTAAACTTATATATAATATTAATAGAAATTGGTATAAATTATATAATTAGGATCACTTATCTCTAATATTAAAAGGTAAATTACCTTGGATAAAACACTAATTACCATAGTGAAAACCAAATAGGTAAATCTAAGGAAACATAGAAGTTAAAGAACAACATGATTATAAAATTGGATTTTTCATGTAGTGGAGCTATGGCTCAACCATATCTTCCCCCCAGTACAATGATCATCAATTTTATAGAAACATGTGTTGGGAGGGACTACCCATTATTGAATAATCTTAGTTGTTTACAAAAATACCACTTTCCTTAATTATAGAATGACACATCTTCCCTTCAATTATTCATACATCTTGTAATGCACTCAACCCTGCTTCCTAGAGTATATTTCTTACTTTATTACATTAGCATTATTACATGAAATTAAATATAGAAATACTGATTAGTTAAATAGTTTTTAAATCTAGATACTTACATGATTCAAATTTTAAATTATGAAATACAAAATAAAACATAATACATAACAAAAGAAAATAATTTGTATCAATAAAAAATAATTCAAAGATATATCCTTAATAATCAAGGGAAATGAAACAAGATATTGATGAGATAATATTCTATGTAATGGTCATATATAGTGGAATTAATAATGAAATAATGAGAATAATAAATATTTCAAGGAAAAAAAACTTAACACACATTTCATAAAATCAATAAACTGAGATTGAAATGCATCCAAAGATGTTTTCTTAATGAAAATACTCTAAATAATAGCAACATAAAAGAATTAAATATTAAATTATCATATATTTTTTAACCTAGGAAAATTAAACCCTTATATTCATGACCTTTCACAAGATAGTTTAAAACAAAAATGGAAAAAATTGATTAGGATTGGCCAACCATAAATCTAATATCAATACATTTGAAAATATAGCTTAAAATGTACTTTTTATAAACATGAAGGGTTCTTCCAACTGATTCATTCACATAGTACTATTGATGTATTAAGGGGCTTGAATTAACAAATCCCCAAATTGTATCATATTGGTCCAATAAATTCCACATATATTAAATAGTTGATTGAATTCGTGAACAATGTTCCTTATCAAATATCTATATAGATTCGATGATACAAATTCATCAATATTTCCCTATACAATAAAATAACATTCAATGTAAACATCAAATGTAAAACTTTTATATGGTTTAGGAAATAATTATATACATAACATATGAATATTTATATTTATGATAAATTTAATTCATAATAAAAAATAATCATACATAATTTATTATGTCAAGAAAAATTTAACAATCACAAAAGAAAGTGAGATTGAAAAGATAACTTTTACCACATGGTAATCATTAATTAGAAATTCCTTAAATGGGAAAATTCACTGTTAAACATTAAATACCATTAATTATGATTGAATTGTTATTTTAAATTTAAAAGGGCCACTATATACACAATATATATTTTAATTGGGATATAATAATAAATAAGACTCAATTGAATGTAAATTGTGATCATATACCTGAACTTGAGTCCGACTTTTTACATGTGTCTCCATATTCCTGAATAATATACTAATATAAATTATATAATTTTCGGAGAATTTTTTTCGTTTATTATCACTTTTAATTTACCTATTAACTTGTTACATATAATTACATAATCAATTAATCTATGTCGGATATTTAGACCATATTCAGCTTTTGTGTGAAAATTAAATTTGGTATGTAAACAATTGTCAAATGGGTTATTATATAGATATGTACAAAATAAAAATAATGAAAAAATTATATTATTTAGACATAAATTATACTTTTGAACCCAATCATGTAATATGGTTATAAAAAATAATCTAACTTTACGATCATGGAAATGGTAGTCATACATACGCATGAGTAACATTTAAATTTTCAATGATCATTATGGAAAGAAAGAAAGTAACATACATATTTAAAAAATGATAATAATAACATAAATAACAAATTATGTTATCATATATTATATTATATATTTTTTTAATGAAAAATCAATCCCATTTCTTCGAGGAGGTGATAATCCGTACATCCTCGAATGACATTATCACATTTTAGATATGTTAGAGGTTAATAATAAAAATGATATATTATATAATAATAAAGGTGATTATGTAAACATTATCATAAATATGTCATTTTTATATATATATTCAAAATATATTAATTTATAGTTATTAAAAAATTTAGTGATAGAAAATAGACTACTACATTCATAGTGACGATAGGTCCTATGTAAGGAAGGACATTATTCCCGTTTTCTAATCATATTAAATTAAATAAAATGAAATGATATATTTTCATATATTATTATTCTTTTATATTTTTTATTTCATATATAATTTATATTTTTATTAAACGTATCCTCATTACATTCCACATAAAATCATGAATGAATCACATCACTTTGAGAAGGTGTTATCCCACACATTCACAAATGATGTTATCATATTTTCATCAAATGGAAATCATTATTTTGATAGTCTACAGTTGACAGAAATTATGATTATGTATCCCATTTTATGTAATCATTTTTAGGTATAGTTAATACCATTAATATAACAACATCTAATTATTTTTCATTGCCTTTTTTGTTATCTAAAAAATACATAAGAATAATTAAAGGATCAGAGAATGAAATAAAAAAAGTTCTCATTGAGTAGTGTTACATATTCTTCAGGTAACTCCTTTTTGGTTTATAACAGAATATAAAATTGGCTTATCTTTTTACATAATTTGGATTCAATGATGAGGTTATATATTTTGGAATCTTATTATGATAGGTTTTTTATGATCCAAATGTATTGGGATGTGTGAACAAGTGAGGGTGGTGAGTACCTTTATATAGTGTAGGAGAAGTGGCATTCTTATAAATAAAAAAGGAAAACATTATTTGAAGGAATCCATTACATAATTTTCCAAAAAAAATTAAAAAAATTAGATCTAAGAGCCATGTTATAAATCTCTCTATATAATAGTTTTTGGAAAAGTGTATATGTAATTCAGCCCTATACGATTATACTTTAATTGCTAAGTATAACTCATTTTCTCCTTAATCGATGTAATTAATTTTAATTATTTTCACCAGTATGTTTTGGTGAAAAATTAATTTCAACTTAATATATGATACATATTATTTTTAATCAAAATACTTAATCCATTTTAAAAAATTAAAATAAAAAAAGTTGAGAAATTTATTTAAAATTAATCTCATAAACTATATTGAAAAGTATATTTTTAAATGGAAAACGTTTAAAAGGTCACTATGTTTTTATATGTAAACTAAATTTAAAAATGGTTAAAAAACAAAAAATGAATTAATATATATATAATTTATTTAATAATACTTTAAAATAAATTAAAAATATAATATTACACTATAAATTATTTAAAATAAAAGTCAACTGTCATTTAAAAATCATTATTTATCACTATTAATCAAAAAATGAAACATCATAAAAAAATTCCAAAAGTTCGCCCTAAGATAATTTTGAAAATTAAATTTAAAAAATAATGTTAATTTTGAAATATAAAGTATATATAAGATTCAATATTTAGTTTTGAAATAGGTTCTCCATTAAAAGGTGACAAGACTAGATTTAGAAAAAAATGTATTATTATGTATAAATCTATATTTTTCTGATGATACATCGATAACATCTAATAGATGAATCCAAAAACAATTGATTGAATATATAAATTCAAAATTTATATATCATAAATTCTTGGTATGTTATATACACTTATACAGTTGGTCTTGTGTGTCCAATATTATATCAAATATAATATTTTTCTTTTTAAATGTAGGGATGTTACAATCTCACCATTTTAAATAAATGGTGTCATTACAATTCAAAATTGATTTTGATAATAGATGTTTTGATATTTAATAATAAATTTGATGAAAATACATCATCATAAAATAGATAATAAAATTATCCTCTTAATGAAGTGGTAAGGGAAATGAGAAGGTATCCACAAAACTAGGCTTTCAAATAGGAGAACATTAGTCAATAAATAGACATGGAAGACAAATATAACTACTATGTTCTGATGGAGAGTGATAGAGAACATGTTCATGAGAAAATTGTCTACCAAAAATCAATAAATCAATGTTTTGAATAAGTTTATTGATATATTTAGAAATAATGATAATAAGATGATATTTTATTTTCAACACCCTTTTCCTAGATTTGATAAATTATTTTACACTCTACGATTATATGTAAATATTCTTTCATGGTAAATTAATTTCTCATAAATTCAATGTTATCCTTTAGTTCGTCCATGAATTATTAATACTTCATCACATATAATAGGTTGCATCATTTGTTGAAGTAATAAATTAAACCATACAACCAATACCAATGTTCAACATACACTATTTAATAAATGGTTAACTATATGACACTTACAAAATATTATATTCTGAATCATTAGAAATAAGGTCAGTAAATTTATAAAATTGTCTTATCGTCACTTCCACAAATAACATGATGTAGTTATTAATCATCACATATCAACCTATGAATAAATTCTTCATGATTTCTCTTAATTAAAGTTAATAACATGAATTACCATAATAACTTATTAGAAATGTGTATAATTATTTATTCCTTGTTTAAAATATATTATATTGGGTATATTCTATATATCCCTAATTTTTGTCAACTCCAAAAATTATATCATTACCATATTTCCTAAAAATCATTAATCAGCTCCAAGGAAGTAAGAAATATCCAATTTACTTTATCCATATCAATGAAAAAATTATCCAACCACTATTATCTCAACCCCTAGAACATATAAAGGGTAGTATTTCCCAAAATCATTTTCTTTCTAACAACATCAACATGGAACTGAATCTTTTTCTTGGTCATCGGTACCATTCAACATACACTTTCAAATAATTAAAGGAAAAGTATTTTAGTACAATCCTTATATATTTAATAATTCGTATAACTATGAAATATTTGTTAAAATAATTTTATAAAGTTAATCAATGATCATAATATATAAAAACATTAAATATTCTACATAAGCATTATCAAAAAAAAGATTGACCTTGACCCCTTGGCTTTTTTTGAGGTATATTCCATTAACATCTAGGGAATTCATTTTTTTAATTTCCCAATAATCTTACAGTGGAATCATTTCACATTTTAATTTCCAATATTTCACTTTCATCATGATCATGGATGACATTTTATTCAAAAATTTTTAAAAAACACATTCCCTTCAAGAATGTACCAAGGTGTTCATTTCCACAATTCTCGCATTTCGAAAGAAATATCATTCTGTTCATTCCCTTATCCATTATTTGATATACCTTCCTCTTCTTTTATGGGTTCCCTTGTAAGCCATAATAATTTGAGAATACCTTCCCAATCTTGTTTTAACATACAAAAATATAATTATATAAATTAAAATTTTGAGAAAATAGTGCTCATAGAAGACTTGGTTTAATATTTTCAACAAAATTGTCAATAATACACTCTATGTTTAATATGTAATCTGTTGCATACCTAGCTATTCTTATAAAGGTATACTTGTACTGAACGAATATATTCTTCATCCATTTTCATTAAACCACAGAAAAGTTTCCTTTATAATTTTTTCTCATGAGGGAAATATTTTCCAATGAATTTATACATAATATCATTCAATTCCCTGAGTTCTATTTCCAATTTTTATATAGAGATCTAGATTAATAACCACCATTGATAAAAAATTCCGTTCAGAATGTACTTTATATTTTTAACATTTTCTTTTTCACCACATCCCATGGCCATAAATATATTCTCCATATTCTAAATTCATTTTGTTGATATAATTATATTATTATCCTCACTAAATGATGGGTGATTATATCACATAATGTGATCCAACATAAGATAATATCATTTTGGAATAGGTTCCTCTATCAAGGTGAGGTTATTTTTTATAACCTGAAGAATGTGCCCAAATATATACAAAAGTTTCTCAGTTATAATAATTGTCAAATTTTCTTCCTCAACAGGGAAATCATGACATTGTTTACTTTTATTGAAACCCTTATTCTTTCCAGCATCGATTTTTAAATAGTGGAATACACTAATAAGATCATTAAATTATATAATATAATGGTTAATCCCAAAAATAGTGAATTACATATCTTATAATGAAATTTTATGTATATATAAACTCATAATCATAAACATGGTTTTATTTGGATGTTATCATATACATAATATCAATGTATAGCATATGGTTATGTACCCTAAAATATGTGTTATTAAATCTAGTTACAAGGATTCTACTAAGAATTTTTTGATACCAATTATAATGCCACAACTACAGAAGCCTAGAGCAAGTGCCTTTCTATATTACATTAGAATGATTAAAATGAATTACATATTTATTGACTGATTAGTGTAATATTTATGGAATAAAAATATATATATTATTTCCTTTTTATATTATTAAACATAAAATAAATCATAATACATAAACATTATAATGAATTGGATCCTTGAAAACTCATTCAAAGATCTCTTCTTCATAGCCTAGAAAAAGGAAACTAGATAAGTGTGGTATCAAATGCATAGTGTTGGTTATGTTTAGTTGAAATAATAATAAATCAATAAGAATAATCAATATGGAATGGTAAATAAATGATCCTTCAGTTCATTTAATCAATTTACTGAGAATTAAATGGATCTATAGATTTTACCATAGTGATAATCCTCTAGATAACAATAATTGAAATGAAGGTGATGTTAAATTCTCAGACATCATATTTTTTTGGCACATGAATCCAATACCTTCAAGACAATTCACAAGAAGGATTAAAACATATTGGGTATGAAATGATTTTGGTTGTCTGACCATAACTCTATTATCAATACCATTCCCAATATTGTTTGAAATGTATTAGTTATAAAACTGAAGGGTTTGTCATACTGTTTTTTAACATGAGACTACTGATGCGCCAAGGGGAATGAATTAACCAGTCCCCAAGCCATGTCATACAAGTTATAATCATTCCTCATATATCATATAATTGATTAAATTCATGACTTATATGCCTTTTCAAATATCTATATTGAGTCAAATAAAATACTTTATTAAAATCTCTCCAGTTAATCAAATAATATTCAAAGTAAACATCATATTTACAAATGGTATACAGTTTAGTAAATAATAATATCCATTACTGATGAATATTTATATTTATGATAAATTTAATGTAAATTAAACAACTACCATTAGTGAAAGATTCATTAAATATAATTTTAATAATCATAAAAGAAAATGAGATTGAAAATATAAATTTTACTCACTGGTAATTTTCTAGTAAACACCCCTTACATTGGATAATTCAAAGTGAAAATAAAAATACCATGAATTATGATTCATTAATGATTTTGTATTTCAATTTTATAGTAAATATACCATATATATGATAATTGGTGTATGATATCAAAAAACATTCAATGGAATGTAAATTTAAATGAATCCCTTACCTTGATTTGTCTTGTCACATACGTATCAACATTTCTGAATAATAAAATTATATTACTTATTTAATTTTTTAAGTAAATTTTTAAGGATTATTTTTAAATTTATTTAATTTATTAAAAATTTATATACAATTTTATAATAAATTTTGTTTCTATTTGATGTTTTAACCATGTTCAGATTATGTGTCAAATATAACTTTGGGCAGTAGACTGTGGTCCAAGGGGTCATTATTTTAGATAAGTATAATTAAAATAATGAAATAATTTTCTAATTTATACATCAATTTTAATTTTAAAAACAAACATGGAAGATGTATTTGAAAAATAAAGTAATGTTACGATCATGGAGACTATTTTTTGTATGTAGGCATGAGTAAAATTAGCTTTTTTTAAATGATTATTTTAGAAAGAAGGAAAGTGACCTTTATATTTACATAGTGATCATAATATCCTAAATAAGAAATTATTTAATAATATGTACTTATATATATATATATATGAAAAAGGAATAAAATCACTTCGAGGACTTGGTAATCCACACATCCACGAACGATGGTATCGATTTTTTAGTGTGGGAAAGGGTAATAATGAAAATGATATATTACATTATCAAAAATGTAATTATTTAATGATTATCATAGGGATATATGTAATATATATATATATATTAATTATATATTTATTTATAGTAATTCATAATATTCCTCAATATGAAATGGAATACACAATTCATGGACGTGATGGGTCTCGCATATATATGAATGTAGTTCCCCTTTCATTATCAGAATAAAATAAAGAAATGTAAATTACTTATATGTATATTTTAATTATAAAATATTTATGATGTCTTATATATCACATATTTATATACAATACATCCTTAATTCATTTCATGTAAATCTTGAGGGAATCACATTGCTTTGAGGATGCATTTTTTCCCACGTGCACAAATGATGTTTTCATATTCCCACAATATGGAAAGCATGAAATTATGTGTTATGAAATAATTTTATAAGAATAAATAAATTATAAATATCATATATATAATATATTAAAAGTTATTCCTTAATTATTACTACCTTATAAATGTGGTAATGGAATAACGAATGACATCAGTTCGCGAGGCGATAGTCTGGCCTATATTGGAATAATGATTGTGTATCCCATTTGATGGAATTGTGTGTGTGTTTAGGTTTCAAAATTTATATAAAAACATATAATAATATTTAATAGACTTATGTTATTTTATAAACAATTTAAATTAAAAATTAAAGGAGTATAAAATTAAATAAAACCAGCGTCCCTGTTGAAGAACACTACCTCTTATTCTGGTACCTCTTTTTGGTTTATACCAACATCCTTCCTTGGATTGAATTCATACCAAGGTTAGGTTTCTAGGATTATTTAATATATATTTTGAGATTATTTTGTTAGTTTTAGGATGAGGAAAATTTCATGATAGGTGTAAATAAGTGATGGGGTGAGTTCTTTTTTGAAGTGGAGGAGGAGTGGAATTCATCAAAATATAAAAACTTAAACAAAATCATGTGGTCACCCTTACATAGTACCCATCCATATATTATCTCAATGATATAAAATTATATACATAGTCTAAATATTTATTGAAAATAGGATTTTCACAATTTTATAGGTTATTGTTTCCCTTGTGATGAGAGATTAACTACTAAGTAAACTCATTTTCAATTTAGTCAATGTAATTAATTTTTATATTTTCACTATATTTTTGATCAACAACTATGTGGACATTACTAGAAATTACAAATTATTATAATTTAAAACATGGAATCAATTTTTAAAAATTCCAATTAAATATGTGGCACAAATTAATTTAAAATAAATCTTATAGACAAGGTTGAAAAGCTGGTTTTTAAAGTGAAAATGTTCAAAAGATAATATGTTAATATTTTTAAATACAATATAAAAATTATTCCTATTACCTAAATTTTATTATTAGCATTAAATTATATATAATAATAATTTAAAAATAATAAAAAAATATAATTTAACACTATAATTTATTTAGACGAGATGATAGTTTTCAATTAAAATCCACTATTTTTTACCATTTATGAAAAATGAAACTTCACTGAAAAATAACAATATTTATCATGAGATAATTTTGAAATTATGATTTTAAAAAGAATTATATTTTAAAAACAAAATTTATAAAATATTCAAAAATTATTTTTAGAATAGGCTTGCCATTAAAAAGTGGAAAAACTACATTTATAAATATACAACATTTTATGCATAAAATTGTATTTATTCTTATCATATGTTTATAAAATCAATTGAATGAATTTAAAAACATTTCATTGAATATATAATATAAAAATTAGTATATAAGTGTGGTTTAGGATGTTTTTTATACATATAATCTTGTTCATTCATTTCTTATACGCTATCAAATATAATATTTTCCTTTTAAAATGGTATAATGTTCCTCATCCTAAGCCATTTGGATCAACCAATCCCTTCCAAAATTCATCCCCAGAATCATTAATCATGTTATATATATTACTTTAATCCCAAAATGACAACCATATGATTCATAAAAAATAGATCCAAAGTTGGTTGTTCTATGTGAAGGTAATTGCCTTCACTAAACACTTCCTTTTCTACTTCTTCTCTTACCACCTCTAATCATTTACTAGTAGTTTTAATATAATAACACTAATATAACAAATACTGATATTTTAATAGTTATATATATTATCATTTATCCATCACCTCTTCCATCAATTGGGAAATGATACCATAGATCGTGTGTACGTTGGACTCCTACATCGCAAACCGATGTAAATAGTTTTCCATCACCACATATCACATATGGATATATTGATGGGTTAGAAAATTATGATATGAATGATGTATGTATATTAATGATATTATATTATCTAATATACCCTCTTTGTTTCTATTTTATAGTAATACGATAATGTCACACGTGTGTACGGTGGACTACCACCTCGTGAAGCGATGTGATTCATTATTTGTGTACACTTTACATGGATGGTAATAAAGGATAATAAAAAATTATTTGAAATATATTACATAAAAATTATTCTGTAATTGTAATATCTTATTTAACATGGTTTATTTTCAACCTTCAACAAAATGGAAACAACAATAATGTGTTTGTATGGTTAACTATTATCATGAATGGTGTATTTTATTTTCAATCACTAACTTATATTGATTATTATAAATAAATATATACTATATATATATATATATTATATTTTGGTCATTTTTATCATTATTAAACTTATGGATCCATGATAAAAGTAAGTCGACCAAAAATTAAAAACCATAACATACATGTAAAACAAAGCAAGTATTACCTGAAACGTAATATTTACCTGAAATATTAATAAAAAGTGAATAAAATTTGATAGGTAAATCAAATTTGGAGTGATATATATAATTATGTTTCATTAATATATTTATAAAAAAATTAGATATATTATACCAGCGTTTTGAATGTTTGTGACAGATCTCATGACTTATGGTTGTCTCACTTTTATTTTCCATGAGACACATTTTATATTTACCATGATTTTTATGTACTGTATATACTACCTATGAATGTATTATATGATTATTCTCAGGAAAATAATTGGTATTTAAATTCCCATTTGATGATATCTCTTTCATGTTGTTAATGGTTCAAAATTTCAAAATCACTAAGATATTATTGTCTCAATTTTCTTTCTTTGAGAAATATGTCATAAGAGTAATATATAAAACCCCTTGGAACAGTAATATCATTATTTTATTTATTCACATGATATTTTTGGTCTCATTTATAGTTATTTTTTCCTAGTTCTTATGATTCATTATTTCATATGTTGTAAGGGTTTTATGATACAATCTCATACTTTACAAATATTGTTTATGTTTACGCTTTGGATGATGAAATCATATGATCCATCACTAAATAAACTGGTGAATTTTATTATCGTATGGTTATATCATGAGAATGTAGGTTTTAACTTATTTTATTATCTTTATATACTCTATAGCATAAAATAATGTTTTTAAGAAAATTTTCATTAATTATCACTTTGAGCAAAAAAACCTTTTTTTCATATCCATGTTTTCTAAAAATGGTTTAAATTTTTTAGAATTATCTAGAGGATTTATAAGAAAATTATTACCCATGTTTTATTTTTTAAAATTTATATTAAAATAAATATTAATTTCATTTTACAAATAAGATCCATTTTAATATTTTTTAAATAGTTAAAGTGAATCATTGTTTTTAAATGTACAGCATGACCAGAATTTCCCACCATTATGTACCCATGATATTTTAAGACATTCTTTATTGATTTAAAAGTTCATTTTCAAATAAATTGATTCCAAAATATTTTATAAATTTGTATTTTTAAAATATTATTTTCAAATTTGAAATGATATTTTCCTCATGAAACTTTTTAAAATGTTCTTAAAGTATCGTTTATATGTTTCAATGTTTACATCAAAAGAAATGGATTTACCAAATTTTTTATGAATTTTTTTTAAAAAAATTGTTTTTCAAAGATGAAAACAAATTTTCTTCAATAAATTATTTAAATTATTTTTAATGAGTCTATTATATTCCTCCCAGTATATTTTCATAGAAAACGATTTTGAAAATTCTTTATGTTTTAAAAATATTTTCTCAACAGAGAGTGGCTATTTTCCTCAAGAAATGTTCCCAATTGATCTTTCAAAATAATTTCCCAGATAAGATGGAATCCTTTTTTGTTACTTATTTTTTACTAGGAATATGACTGAATGATACCATCCTTATTATTTTTTGGATGGTTAATTTTTATGTTTATGAAATTTTTAATGATCCGCATTTATTTTTCATGTGTAATTATATGATGAATTGATGAAATATTTTCGAAATATATCTTATTTAGATACTCTATGATGTGATAAAATGATGATTGTTTTATGTTATTATGTAACACATAATAATGGTTTTCATTTAGAAGAAGGTAGGACCTATATCTCCCTACAATACATTGGGAAACTATTTATATCTAATGATATAAAAATGGATAAGAATATAATGGGAATGATCCACTATAGGAAATTTGTGAGTCCTAGTCCAATAGGGGAAATATTTGTATCCTAATCCAAAAATCAGAAGTATGAAATTATTCCATATCCACAATTTTGATGGTATTGATCTTTAACAACAAAATATTAGATGGATTTCTATTTTTATGATGGTGACATACTTTTATGACATGGTCGTATAGTCCATGGTTGATTTATGATGACTTCACAATCTTATGTTCTATATTTTATAAAATAGAAAACATTAATGTTATAACTCATGTTTATGATATATGAATGGTTGGTTAGGATATTTCTATTTTATTTTCACGTTCACAAACCCTTTTTCTTATATTATTCTTGAATATCACCAAATATTAATTTATTATATGTTTACCTATAAAGAGAATCTGAGGTCACCCTTTCCAATGTTTCCTCCCCCCAATAGTGAAGAAACATTTAGGTAGGTTATGCCTGATAGGATTACTATGTGAGAATATCTATTGGAATGATATTAAATATAATTTATTAAATAAGAATATTGTGTTTCTAGTCTCCCAAGACACTATCCTATTTTGGTCCTCAGGAATGTTTTTATGAAATGTATTGAAAATTAACATAAGAAGATGTGATATTTATGTATGATAATCTTGGGTCCCTATAGTTAGTATCAATGAATAGATTTATTCAATATAAGATGAATATGATTATAATAACATTAGTAAAATCCCTGGTGAACTAGCTATTTATTAGATAACATCCAGATGTTTTGGTAAGAAATAGATTGTGTGGTTTTTCAAGAAAAACATCCAAGTATATATTTTAAAATTTTATATACCTCTAACATAGTGGATCCAAAGGGTAATAAATATGAAAATGTGCATTGGGTAGGACATTATTGTCACCTAGTGCATGAAAATAGATCTTTCTGCATAACTAGTTTGACACTTTAAGGGGATGTTATATCGTTAATAAAAATAAATTTGAACCATTATAAAAGATTTAAATAGATTATGATCATGGATAACCTATGTTTAACCTAAGGTTCCAGAGATTGAAAAGAAGGTTTCAGGACTTATGCATCCTTTAAATTATTTTTTAATGATTATGTGGTTTTTCTGCAATGATCAATGTCTCTCACACTATGATTTATGGTTTCTGTCAATGATGGGAACCAGGAAAAATTGGGATAATGTTTAAAGTGATATACAATATCATGAAAATATGCCAAATTGGATAACGATTGGGGTAATAGATATTTGAATTATGACTAATTAGTTATTGTGATATGTGATTAATAATGTAAAAAAACAACTCTCAGACTCACTAAATAAGATAAGGATAAAGTTCATCGAAATATTTGTTTTTGGAGATGATGGAGGAAATCAAATTTATTTCACTATATGTCCATAATATGGGAAGAATCACATAATGTAATATGAAGATGTTTTGAGTTTGGAAAAGAATGATATAAATAATGTAATTTATGAGAATAAATGAAATGTTTGGTTGAAAAAATTGACGAGAAAAATATTCTATTAATGGTATCATTAATTCTTTAATGTTTTAGATATGGAAATTATGGGCATTATACCAATTTATTTCATAAGGGGTAATTCTCAAAAATTTGATCAATATGGTGATACAAGTAATTTTTTCGTTGTTAATGATAAAGAGACTAACAATTACATATAAAATGAATAAGATATTTTGTTATAAGATTAATTTTTGTTGATGGCTTAATAATGAAGTGGAATATTATCACGAATAATCCCGGGTCGACCCTGAACCGGTCACCTGAGCTGGTCCGTGGAAAGTCCCAAGGGGCATTCCCGATCCACCCGGGATGGCAACTAGTACTAGGCATCATGTTTTAAACATTGGGAACGATTTATCCCAAAAAACTAGGATCTGTAAAAGAAAAAAAACAAACAAAACAGACAACACTAACAACAGAAAGAAAACTACACCACAAATATACCTCCACGTGACCTCGCGAGTCACCAACCAACTAAAAAAACCAGTGTCGCCCCATCACTGAGCGACTCAAACTAGAAGAACCTGAACACAAGGAACCAGCAACTGAAATGGTAAAAGATAGGCGTGAGTAAAAAAGGTACTAGTAGGTGAGCCCAACGACAAATCCCAAAGCACTGCATGTAAATTAATAATCTATAAATTCCAGGTTTGAACTACAAAGTATAAAAGTAATCTTTTATAATGGTTCACATGAATATCAAAACACGAGACATTACACTTATTATTTTTCAAATGTTTAATTCCTTTAATTGGTGCCAAATTGGTTATAAAAGAGAAATAAGTGTTACAATTTAAAATTTTACACAAAGAGAATAACACATATTCATTTGAAAACCATTTTCACAAATTATAATAGTATAAGATGTAAAGAAAAATAAAATTAATCATGTAAGGAACATCAAGTAACCATGGGTGATCCTACACGCCACAAGAAAACCCCTGGACGTACTCAGGTTCAGAATACCTGCCGGCATGGTACTCCACAGTCAATAATCAACTGGTCGCCCTAACAGCCAACCAGTGGCATGCCCCATAAGGCCTACATAACAAGGGGGGACAAACCCGTCTTCTCTAAGAGACGCCTAGGAACCCACGGTGGTTTTAATAATACTGTGTAAGTGGGAGGCCCTCGCACGTGTGACTCACCTCACCACACTTTCCAACCCCTAACACGGACACCGCTACACGACAATCCTCGAAGGGAAGTCCCCCTATAGAGATGCCACATAAGTACGTATGTATATGTAGTCAGTTCACAATCAATAAAGTGCCAACTGGGCCTCCACATCATTTACATTTAAACCACTTAATATCAATGAGTTTCAAAAAGATATGACACACACAATCATGTTGAAAACCAGAGAATCATACTTAGAAACCCATTTAAGGAAAACCAAACTACAAATAAAAATTCCAAAATCCTGTTTAAAGGCCAAACAACATTTCCTCTATCCAAGATTTCAAGAAAACACCATTTTCCATAAACGATACACCCGTAATTTTATACACACCAAAAACCATCTCAAAACACAGTTTAGTATGACTTTAATAATTCATAATGTTCCCGTACGACAATATCACAAGGAAACCACACAAATTTATCCATGAAATGTATTTTAAATGCGATGCAAGAAGTAAACAGTTTTCAAATTCATAAAGTTTCCATTCTAGTAATAATTTTCTAATGCTACATTAAATTTACTGAAAAATAATGAAATGACAAGGAATAAATAAATTTCTAATTTTAATGGCAAGTGAAGTGGGAGACATACCTTGAAATTTAGCTTGTTTGCGATGACGCAACACGTCTCACACTTTCACATAAGAAAACACAAGCCGACATTTTTGGTCATGCGAAATTACCACGCCAGCATGCTGCAACAAAAGAAAAATAACTAAAAACACATAAGTACTAATTCGAATGGATAAACAACAATGAAACCCTCTTCGGCTCGATATCCAGACACAATGATGTGTCATGCCTCAAATGGGTGCACCAGCATGTGTAAGCTGACGATCACAGAATCATGGAAAAACCATACCAAGAGGCTGCAACAAAAGTATAACAATTAAAAACACATAAACGCTAAAATAAATTAACTCTAATTAAAAAACTGTGTAAAACTACCTCGACATCGGATTAGGTGAAACGATGTTAACCCGAATTGCTCGCTTTCTGTAGTGGTGCTCGCCGCTCGCCCAAACAAGAACGAGACGTGCGACTAGTCGTGAGGGCGATAGACAATGTGACGACATTGCACGAGGCTGACAGGACGACACATCGACACTGAGAAAGGCCTACGGGTCAAAGCATGCGCGGCAGGGGTGCGGCGAGCAGGGCATGTTGGGTGTGGCACGGCCTGAGGCGGGCTGGCCGGAAGCGGGATAGCGGGAGTGGGCTAGCCGGAGTGGGTTGGACGGAGGGGGAGGTCCTCCAGGAGGGTTACCGGACAGGGGGGTCGCCGCCATACATGAGGTCGCCACTAGGATAGGGGGGTCGGATGCTGAAGAGAGAAGAAGGGGTGCGGGCCACTGGACGCTGAAGCGAAGTAGGGTGGCAGGCCACTGGACGCCGCTGCAGATCATGGTGGCGGTCGGGAGTAGGGTTGGCGTGGCGGGCCGTGGGAACCAGTGGTCACGCGAGTCCGGGGGGTGGTGGAGGGCGCCAGGTAGAGCGGGATCCGGACGGGGGTGCGGCGAGGTGGAGGTACAGTGAGGCGGCGGCCTGAAGGAGGGTAGGGGCACGCGGCTGGGTAGGCGAGAGTGAGAGGGGGAGGGGGCCTCTGCACAGAAGAGAGAGAGGGGGTGATAGGGTTTTGGTTAAAATATATATATATATATATATATATATATATATAACAACATAATAACATTAATAATAAAAAATAATAAGGAGAATAATAATAATAAGTATAATAATAATAATAATAATAATAATAATTAGTTACTTTTAATAATAATTATTTTTAATCAAAACATTTTGGATATTAAAATCAATTAAAAATAAACGCACACACACATATAATATATATATATACGTATATTTACATATATACCTATATCTAAACATATATAAACATATATATATATATACATACATTAACATATAAACGTATATACTTATATGTAAGCGCATATAAACATATATATATATATGTATACACATATATAAACACGCATGAATACACACAAACAATGTGAATAACTTCAAAAATAATAACAATAATTTAATAATAATAAAATATCAACAAAAAAATTTAATATTTAAAACTCCGGGTGAACACACAGTCACTCAGGCCGAATGCATGGTCACCGCTAACAATGCAGTGACTGCGCACTGGTGCGAAACTGCCAACACAATTAAACTTTGAAAATTTTAAACATGTACAAGAACAAAGTAAAAATAAGGACATTTGTGGTCGGGGTGTGACAATTCTCCCCACCACAGACACTTTCTGCCCCCAGAAAATCACCAAGACAAAAGTTGGTCAATATTCAAGTCCATACCCAAACAGAACTAAAGGAACAAAAGAGAACTGAGAATATTGGGATGACCTTACTCTACACAGGTCACACCCAACCTATTCAAGAGAAAACTGAGGTCTGAGGTTGAGGGGAGAACACGAAGGGGTTCTCCCCACCATAAGAACTGAACTGGTTCGAAAATTTAACACCCAAAACATACTACCACAAGGAGGCGGGTCCAGTGCGGGAACTCACAACTGATCAAAACTGACTCCTATAGCATGATCAAAACAACACCTCCGTTGAAACGTTGAACCCTCGACTAGAGTCCACAACCTTCAACACTAGGGAAAACCCATGAAAAAATGACTTAACTCGGACATCGATTCAGAAGCATGACCCACTTAAATCCATGAAACATAACCACATCCGACAAGCATAACTAAACCGAGGTCAACCCAGACAAGGGTCAAACACAATTTTATGAAAGTCACACGATTCAGAATATCACATCCACACAAACCAGTCTGCTTGGATTATCATTGAACAAGTCTATCATAACTTTATGGCAAAACAACGTACTTAAAATGATGTTAAAACTTTAATAGTAGAAAAAAAATATGAAAATATTTCTTAATTTTTCCACTACCAACACGGAATGAAAATCCTGAACCAAGCCTTCACACCCATGGGAGCCCCTGACTATGCGCGAGCTTCACCCCAAGACCTATGGTTTGGGCTCTAATGGCTAAAGCATCTCCTGCCTCATAGTCAGGCACTATCATTCTCCAATCACATCGTCCTCTTTAAGATACACTTCCTACAAAACATCTCCAGATGGCCCAGACAGCCACAGCAATGACACGTCTTCAGAGGGTTGCGACAAGACGGCTTTAAATTCCCGAAACGACCACACTGATAACATACCATTTAATGATCTGATGAACTGGAAGCTGGCACCCAAGGTGATAACTCCTTAGGAACATGTATCTCTGGCTTCTTTTCCCCAACAGAGGGGGAATTCTTACGAACAATAGTGTATGCTGAAGTACTAACCACCCGCACACCCTAAACCAACTCAGCTAAAAAAGATTCCTCCACCAGCTTATTCAAAACATTGGTCTTTAGAAGGTAGGACTCGCTCCTTGATCTCTAGACGAAGACCCCCAGTGAAAAGAGAGGCATTCATGAGCTCATGTGATGCTTCCTCTGGAGAAAAGGAAATCAGTTCCTTAAAATGATCAACATATGCCTTCACCGTCCATTGGCCTTGTTGAATATGCACAAGCTCTCTCTTTTTCTTCATCTTCACTTCATCATGTACAAACTATGGGATGAAAAGGGTTTTAAAGAAATCACACATAATTCCAACTTGCGTTGATGGTGGGGTAACCATCTTCCACTAGTCCAGAGCTGGACCCTTGAGCAATTCGATAATTTCACGAACCTTAACATTATCGGGAGTTCCCAACATTCCAAAGACATGCTTCATTTCCTCGAGCCATTCCACTGCCTCTAACGGACCCAGATCACCATGGAGAATAGGCAAAGTCCGAGAAGGACCAAAAACTGGGCATGACTTATCAGAATCCTTAGAGACCTTTCGGGGAGGCATTTCCTGAGCGACATATAGAAAAAAAAGCCTAGACCAATATCAAATCAAAGCATGATTAAAATTAACATCCTGATCCAAAACAACCTCCTCAAAACCAAATAATTTCAAGAACTACCCAAATTTCCATTTTCAGAATCCCCTTTTTATTTTAGATTTCAAAATCATTTCCCCTATTTAAAGACTAGTTTAGAAAACAAGTCCAAGCCTTAAATTTCGAATAAACACTCTGGTAATCCCATAACCTGTTACACATGTCTTTTTCCACATTCAATTCATACTTGCACCAACACGCACTTTCCATATATTCTCACACATGTGAAAACATTCATAATGAGGACATGAGGATTCACCCCAAACCATTATTGACTAATTCCAAGCTACAACAGTTTTCCAATTCAAGATATTTCAGTTTTAAAAACCCATTTCATACAAATAAAGTCTTTTAAAAGAAACCAGTCCAATTTTTCAATAACCCGTTTTCATTTCCAACAACTCACTTACACCGAAAAAAATGAAAGCATCACCCAAATTTGCATCAACCACTGGAGTGAGGGACTAGTAGTCACGCCCAACCTGGCGACATGGTAGTGGGCCATGTCCCAAGTAAGCGTCGACCACTAGAAGGAATTCAAACTGTGTACTCAGACTCTACATGGGTCACTAATCCATGTGAAATCACTACGTAATGTCGGCTTGCCTCCGTTGTCATCTTTCAATCCAAGACAAACCAGAAAGAGACAAGGACACAATTCCCGGTCCACCCCTAGTGACTCGAGATGCGGAATGGGTGAGGGTTCATGACGTCATTCCTGTACCTACCTCTCGAGTCCCGACAGTCCTAATCTCCACCTACCGGAAAACCCAAATAACAAGAACATGCCTCTGATACCATTTTGTCACGAACAAGCCTGGGTCGACCCTGAACCGGTCACCCAAGCCGGTCCGCAGCAAGTCTTGTGGGGCGTTCTCGATCCCCCCGAGATGGAAACTAGTACTGTGCATCAAGTTTTAATCATTGGAAACGATTTAGCCCAAACAGACCAGGATCTATAAAAGAAAAAAAACAAACAAAATAGACAACACTAACAACAGAAAAAAAAAACTACACAACAAACATACCTCCACATGACCTCGCGGGTCACCACCCAACTAAAAAAACCAACGTCGCTCCATCACTGAGCGACTCAAACTAGGAGAACCTGAACACAAGGAACCTGCAATTGAAATGGTAAAAGATAGGCATGAGTACAAAAAGTACTCAGTAGGTGATCCCAATAATAAATCCCAAAGCACTACCGGTAAATAAATAATCAATAAATTCTAGGTTTAAAATACAAAGTATAAAAGTAATCTTTCATAATGATTCACATGAAGATCAAAACACAAGACATTACCCTAATTCTCTTTCAGAAGATGAATTCCTTTCACTAGTTCCAAATTCATTATAAAAGATAAAGAAGTGTTACATTTTCTAATTTTACACAAAGAGAATAATGCATCTTCATTTGAAAACAATTTTCACAAAGTATAAAAGTATAAGCTGTAAAGAACAAATGAAAGTAAACAAGTAAGGAACATAAAGTAACCATGAGGGGTCATAAACATCCCTAGAAAACCCATGGACGTTCTCGGGTTCAGACTACCTGCCAGCATGGTACTCTACAGAGAATAACCAACTGGCTACCCTAACAGCCAACCAGTGGAACGCCCCACAAGGGCTACCTACCGAGGGGGGACTAACCCATCTAATCGGGGTTACCCAGCAACTGTCACTCGATTATCTAAAAGATTCCCAGGAACCCACTATGGTTTTAATAATACTGTGTAAGTGGGAGGCCCCCGCACGCGTGACTCACATCACCACACTTGTCAACCCTTTACATGGACACCACTACACGACAATCCTCAAAGGGAAGTCCCCCTGTAGAGATTCTCCATAAGTATATATATATATATGTAGTCAGTTCACAATCAATAAAGTTCCAACCGGGCTGCCACACATTTACATTTATACCACTTAATATCAAAGCGTTTCCAAAAGATATGAAACGCGCCATCATGTTGAAAACCAGAAAAACATACTTAGAAACCCATTTAATGAAAACCAAACCACCACTAAAAAATTACAAAATCCAGTTTAAAGTCCAAACAACATTTCCTCTATCCATGTTTTCAAGAAAAATCCATTTTCCAAAAGCGATACACCCGTCATTTTATACACTACAAAAACCATATCAAAACACAGTTCAGTATGACTTGAACATTTCATAATGTACCCATATGATAATATCACAAGAATACCACACAAATTTATCCAAGAAAGGTATTTTCAATGCGATGCAAGAAGTAAACAGTATTCAAATTCCGAAAGTTGCCATTCTAGTAATAATTTTATAATTCTACTTTAAATTTATTGAAAAATAATGAAATGAAAAGGAATAAATAAATTTTTAAATTTACATGAGAGTGTAGTGGGAGACCTACCTTGAATTGCAGCTTGCTTGCGATGACGAGACACATCTCACACTTGCACATAAGAAAACACTAGCCGACAATTTCTATAATGCAGAATTACCTCGCCAACACGCTGCAACAAAAGAAAAATAACTAAAAACACATAATACTAATTCAAATGGATAAACAACGTAGAAACCCACCTCTTCTCGCTATCCAGACACAATGATGTGTCACGCCTCAAATGGGCACACCAGCACGTGCAAGCTGACGATCACAGAATCATGGAAAAACCATACCAACAAGTCTGCAACCAAAGTAAAACAATTAAAAACACATAGAAACTAAATTAAAATAACTCTAATGAACAAAAAGCCTAAAACCACCTCGAAATCAGAGCAGGTGAAATGAGGTTAACTTGAATTGCACGCTTTCAACAGCGGTGCTCGCTGCTCTCCCAAACAAGAACGAGACATGTGGGTGGTTATGAGGGCGATAAAGGTCGCGACGATGCGGCACGAGGCTGACCAGATGGCACGTCGACACCGCGTAAGGCCTATGGGTCGAAGAGAACACGATAGGGGTGCGACGATCAGGGCAGGTTGGCTGCGGCGCGACCTAAGGCAGGCTGGCCAGAAGCGGGCTGACCAGAGTGGGCTAGCTGGAGAGGGCTGGACGGAGGGGGAGGTCCGTCGGACGGGTCGCCGGATCGGGAGGTCTCCGCCGGACAGGAGGTCGCCGCCAGGACAGGGGGGGTCAGACGCGGCAGAGCGAAGATGGGGGCGGGCCGCCGGACGCCGGAGCGGAGCAGGGTGGCGGGCCGCCAGACGACGAAGCGGACTAGGGTGGCGGTCGAGAGCGAGGTCGGCGCGGCGAGTAGTGGGTGCTGGTGGTTGCGGGAGGCCGGGGGGTGGTGGAGGGCCCCGGGAAGAGCGGGATCCGGATGGGCGTGCGGTGAGGCAGAGGGCCGACGACGCGGTGGCCTGAAGTAGGGAAGGGGTGTGCGGCTGGGTAGGGGAGAATAAGAAGGGGAGGGGGCCGCCGCACAGAAGAGAGAGCGGGGGGGAGCTAGGGTTTTGGTTAATATATATATATATATATACAATAACAACATAATAAAAATAAATATAATAATAATAATATGAATAATAAGAATAATAAGAATAATAATAAGAATAATTATATGAAGAATAATAATAATAATAATTAGTTAATTTTAATAATAATTATTTTAAATCAAAACATTTAGGATATTAAAATCATTTAAAAGTAAAGGCACACACGCATATAAAAATATTTATATATATATATATGTTTATTGACTTATATACCTATATCTAAACAAATATAAATATATATTTATATATATACATACACATATAAATGTATATACTTATATATAAGAGCATATAAACATATATATATATATATATATATATGTATATATATACACATATATATACTCGCATGTAGACGCACATACAATATGAATATCTTCAAAAATAATAAAAATAATTTAATAATAAAAAAAAGTCAACATAAAAATTTTAATATTTAAAATGTCGGGTGAACACACGATCACCAGGGCCGAATGCATGGTCACCGCTAATGATGCAGTGACCGCGTACCGGCGCGAAACCGCCAACACAATTAAACATTGAAAATTTTAAACCGGGACCAAGAAATAAGTAAACCTAAGGGCATCTGCGGTTAGGTTATGACAAATATTGATGTGTCTATGAATTGGAATTCATGAATTATGGGTAATGAAATATATAAAGAATATTCAGAAGAATAGTTTCCTTAATTATTTGCAAGAATGTGTTCAATGGTACTGATGACCTAGAAAATTGAAATGGAAAGGTGATATTTTATGTTAAACAATTTATTAAGTGTTCATAACCCTTAATATGTTCATGATGTTGAGAAAATGATGTTCAGTTTTTAGAAAGAGTTGACTAATATTAATAATGTAAAGTAGGTAGTATTGATAAACCTAGAACTAATTAAAGAGTTATTAAAAAAGTGGTATATTTTTTCATTAATGGAATTTCTAGAATTTTTTTATATAATATATTCAATAATATATGGTTTTATATAGGGCATAAAAAATCTTGTATTCTTTCATAAGTGTTTAATTGTAATTTTTAATATTAGCCTATTTTAATTGAATATAATATCTATTTATTCACAAGTATGGTATTTGAAATTAATAGGTACTTCATGTTATTGGCATGATTTATGATAAATTGATTTTTGAAATTTAGTGTGTAACAACCCAGGTAAATAAAGAATAAAACATTTCCATATTTATTAATATTTATGAATTAAATATTAATATTACTTTAAAGGGGTTGCTATGTTCGATAGAGTACCTGATATACAAAAAAGAGTTTCATTGAAATCTTACGTTGCACACTAGTAATAAAATAATATTATTTTAAATGGTAGTTATCACATAGCCGTTGTATTGGCGGGAATGGATAGAAATAACTAAAATCTGATTATATATGTTTTTAAATGTTTTTACATTTATCCAATAGAAGATAATGTCTTAAAATACGAAAAGACTTCAATTTTAGGCATTTATACCCTAATTTTCACTAAAGGTCCACTTATCGCCTTCTGATGGCGAACCGTCATTAAATATCATTTTGGTAACTCTTATACATTATATTGGACCAAATAAAACTCTTTTTTAGAATTGAGACGTCAAAATTTACTTTGTGTAAATTTTTGGTATTTTTCCTATAAAGGTCATTTTTTAATAAATAGTGAAAAATGTTGTTTTTTAATTCAAAACCTTTTTTTAATATAATTTATTTATATGATTAGATTATCGTTTGAATTGGTTTTAAAGTGAAATTAGATTATATTTTTACCATTTATTCCAACCGTGGTCATTGGAATTATTTTCACGTTTAAATCGGACTTAAACTAGTGTCAATCGTTTGATACTTATTACTTCATAAAAACACGCTATTTGCTCTGAAAGCGGGAATTAATTATTAAATTAATTAATGAAACTTAAATGTTTTAAATTTTTTAAAATATACTTCATTTTTTAATTCGGAAGATTAAATATATCTTAGGGTGAATTTTTTGTATTTTTCTGAAAAACATCAATTTTTGATGAATAGTGAAACCACTAAGTGGTACTTAAAGAAACTGATTTTTCGTTTAAATGAAAATTTACCACCTATATGTTTTGATTTTCAAAAAATCTGACATACATGGTTGTCATTAAGAAGTATGATGTGGTATAATGGGATTAAAATAATTTTTTGGTGAATAGTAACTTTTAAGTTTTTAATCGCGATTAGAGGTAATTAGTGTAGTTTAAGGTAAAAATAATGTATTAATAATATGAGATGAATTTGAAACATGTCCTACCCTTATTGTATGTGTCATGGCCGACCATTAAAATCCATTGGTCAACTTGGGGACCCTATGGAGCCACATTGGGAGGAAAATGACATTAAAAACTCTTTATTTACGGTTAAAATTAAAATGACACAAACATGAATTGTTTTAGTAAAACAATTTTTAAATGGGGTTATACAAGTCATATTTTTGACTATAAATAGTAATTGGAAATCTAAAAATATTTCCTACATCATAGTATTTTTTTATACATTTTAGACATTAACTAAATTAAATTATTTATGACACCATGCTGATGTAGTGATTACCTCATTATTTAACGATTTAAATAAAATGGAATGATAATGTAAAATCTAAGACCTACACATTTCCAAAACCTATTGTATTGGTGGATTTATAACCCTTATCACCTTATCCTAAAAACACATCAATGTGGGACCATTAAAATCCGAAACTCACTCTATAATAAAGTAACATTTCCTTAAATTCCAAGAGTGCCCCTCCTCTCCTCTTATAAAAGGCCCCCACCTCTACCTCCTTACCCACACCTCTCAAGCCTTTGGTTCGGCCAAGATCTGATCTTTTTGTCTCTCCACATCCCTCTATTACTCCTTGAATCCTAACTTTGGGCAGAAGTTTTCCCAAGGAAGCCTTTGAGCTCAAATCTAAGAGAGTTACCCGATTTTAAGGTAATGTCTTCACTTGTGTTCTTTTGTTTTATTTTGCTTCTCCAACCCCCTAAAATCTTTTTATTCATTTATTTTGTAACAAAACAAGTATCTTAAATATACTATTATGTTGTTATAAGAATTATTAGAGCTACACTTACACATACCTACATCTAATTGTTAATGAACATACTATTTCTGTGGATGGTGAATTTCTGCCTCACGAAACGATGATTGTTCAATATTCTTCTAACACCTTCAAAGGTAGCCATTAAGATGTCAGTGTATTTATATATGAAATATAATATGTTTATGTTTTCCTTAAGCTTCTGTATTTTTTATATATGGCACACCTTTATGGCTTCTATTATGGGTATACGCGATATCTTCATTTTCAGAAGTGCGGACTACCGCCCCCTCAAAGTGATTTGAATCGTTAATGCCATATAAGGGATGTATAAAGGATGGATTTAAAGATAATATATATGATTTTATATTGGAATTATAATATACCTTTATATAATTATTATTTCTTTCCATTAAAGTATGAGATAGAAATGAAAGTAGCGTTCATGCGTACGTACGGCTTACCGTCTCCATGAACGGTGCATTTCATTTCTTATCACCAAATGTAATGTACTATTATAAGTACATATATATAATGTATATATATGATGTATGTTATATCTAAATGATTAATATAATTCTGGAATTAAAATATACATATCTGTCATTTAGTTTTAATTCCATTAATATGACATAGAAATGAAAGTAGCGGTCATGCGTACGTACGACTTACCGTATCCATGAACGGTGCATTTCATTTCTTACCTATAAATGATTATGTAATATTATAATTACATGTATATGATGGATATATATGATATATATGATATCCAAATCAGGAATATCACTCTGGATATAATGAACCTCTGACCACACGAACACCATGTAATTGTAAGAAGTCCACTTTCAACTTAAGAACCAAGTATTGAAAAAACAAACATTATGAACATAAATAATTACACAGTGTTCATAACATGGTAATAAGTGATATAAAATTAATAATGAACATGAAAAAAGTTCTTAAGCAAGTAGAAATTAACTGTAGTTTTTTATTCAGGACATTAATGAATGATCGAGTCAAGTCGGACCCGAGGTAAGGGACTTCGTCTCAATCCCCTTTCATTGAGGCATATTTTTTTTTATACACAACATTTCTTTATACGGTGTATTAACCCCTTTGAATTTTACTTTTATACAGAAGGAATCAATTTCGACAAATCGTTTTACTAAACAAAAAAATGGAATGTTTCTTTTAACATACGCGGTGACAACAACCTTTTCCGCCGCTGCGAGTATTATTTGGTCTTTGGCTTCCTCAACAATCCGTGATGTTTTTAAAATGAAATAAATACCATATAATCTTTTATGTATTTTGGTATTGAAAATGGTTTTTATAATGGATTTTTATGTCAATATATTTGAGTGATATATTGTTATCAATGTGTGGAAATGTTATCTTTCCATTATATTTGTTTTATGTCTTATGATTTCATAATGGTACTTGGACATTTGATGGGTGGTTACGTGATAAATCATATGATGGGTGGTGGTGTGAATACCAGGACGGTTGGTTACATTGTAACCTCCAATGCATTGGGTATGGAAGTCGGAAATATGGCTATTCCATTAAGTATGTATGGATGTTGGACGTATGACTATTCCATTAAGTGATATGTGTGGAAGTCGACCGTAAGGTTATTCCACATAAGTATGTTTATGTCCCAAGATACCTTTATATGTTATGTATTCTTTATATGGGTTTTATAGTAATCATTTGGTTACAAAAGGGTATGTAATGATATTTTATTCAGTGACAAGTTTTTACTACTTCATGAAGGTGAAGGTATTACTTTGATAAAGTATACATCGTTTACTTGATGTTTGAAAAACATATAGTTTTCATTCTTTGTGTATCCCTTACTGAGCTTTTTATGCTCAAACAATGTTTTTTTGAAATGTTTTTCACAGGACATAATGTGGAACAGGGTCAAGGATGGGATCAAGGGAAAGTCATGCTATCTAAAACATGGAACTAGACATGTTTCTTTTTAAGAGTTTTTATTTTATGGAAACGTAGTCTACTTTGTAATCTTTTGAGATGTAACAGTTATGTCCTAATTCTCTAAAAGTCTAAACCTGAAAAGATCCTCAATGTGAATTATTCAATTAATTCAATATTAAGTAAAGTTTAATGTCAGGGCTTTATAGTTGGTATCATAGGTCGGTTTAGACAACATTAGGAGTTAGAAAATTGTTAAATTATAAATTAATTTATGGTATGATTGAAATGATATAGAATTTAAAGATTACCATGTTGCTTTTCCAAAGTTATTTCTGTGTTCAGAATGGTTTTCCATAGAGGAAACAAAGCAGCTATGTTCGGAAGACATCAGGAGGAAGACAACATTCCAAATCACCAACCCGAGATGGTCAAAATTGGAAATGAACAGTTTTTTGTAGTGATGGAATAGTTGACTCAGGCTATAAATGGTGGTGGTATCCAGGCACGAGATCAGCCAGATCAACTGCAGAGGAACATGTCAGTGGTGGAACATTTCATGAGGCAACATCCCCCATCATTCAGAGGATCGTCTGACCCCGTTCAAGCTTAAGGGTGGATTAAAGCACTGGAGAAGATTTTTGATGTCATGGGGTGTTCAGAACATCAAAAGGTTAGTCTTGCTGTTTAGCGTTTTGAAGGTGAAGCTGATCAGTGGTGGTCGATGGTGAAAAATATTAGGGATAGTGATGATATTTATAATCTTCACTAGGACGAATTCAAAGGTATTTTTCTTGAGAAATATTTTCCTACGGTGGTTCGTCTTAGGATTGAAAAATTGTTCCTAGAATTGAGGCAGGAGGATGATTCTGTGGCTGCTTATGAAGCAATGTTCACTCGATTGGCAAGGTATGCTACAAACTTCATACGAGATCTTGATATTAAAATAAACCATTTTTACTCAGGGTTAAAGCCAAAGTATTGAAGGGCTTTAGCTTCTCGCCAGTTCAAAAGTTATGAAAAACTTGTTCGATGTGTGGAGAAGGTGGAAATAGAGTTTGCCGGTGATCAGGTGTTCTATGACAAACAACAGAATAAAAGGTCCAGTTGGCAGGAAAATGGGAAGAATTCATCAAAGAAGCAAGGAGTTAAGAAAACCAAATATCCATCCCGTGAGAAGTGTGGTAAAATGCATCCTGGAGAATGTATATCCAAGTCTGGTAAGTGCTTTCGGTGTGGTAAGTCTGGTCATATTGCTCGTAACTGTAAGGAAGATGATCAAGCAGGCAATGAAAATATAGTGGTAAGATGTTTTAAGTGTAATGATATGGTTAATTATGCAAATGAGTGTCTAATGAAGAACTCAACTGGGGGAAAGCAGACAGACTACAAGCAGAAGGGGGTGGTGAAATCCTTTGCAACAACTTCAGCAGATGATGGGCCATCGAATGAAGTAGTATTAGGTACACTGTTTGTTTGTTCAGATTATGACAATGTGTTGTTTGATTCAGGGTCTATACAATCTTTCATTTATGAGAAGTTTTCTCGTGAATTGGAAATTCCATCTCAAGATATGAATCTTGAACTTCTGGTAAAAAAAGCTAGAGGGAACGTTGAGATAAAAAGTAATTATAAGAACCTTCCTATCCTTGTGTGCAGAAAGAATCTACCAGCAAACCATATTTTTTTGCCTCTAGTATAGTTTGATGTTATTTTGGGCATGGATTGGCTTTCTATTTATCATCCTAAGATTGACTGCAGATCTAGAATGGTTTCTTTTCAAAAAGATTTTCATTTCGTCTACAAAAATAAACCTTTGATTTCGATAACATATTAGGAAGTAGAGAAACTAGTAAAATATGGAAATGAAAGTTACCTTGCACATATTGTTGAAAACAAGGGAACTATTCAGATTAATGATGTGCCAGTGGTAAATGAGTATCTTGATGTTTTTCCTGATGAGTTTCCTAGTATTATTCATGATCGGGAAGTTGAATTTACCGTTGACTTAGTTCATGATTCTAATCCAATTTCAAAACCCACTTATAGAATGTATGAAGTTGAACTTTTAGAGTTAAAGAAGCAATTTCTGGAGTTATTAGATAAAGGTTTCATTCGACCTAGCACATCACCATGGGGTTCTCCTGTCTTTTTTGTTAAAAAGAAAGATGGCTCAATGAGACTTTGCATTGATTATAGAGCCTTGAATAATATTACTGTTAAGAACAAGTATCCTTTGACTCATATCGATGATTTGTTTGATTAGCTCTAGGGAGATCAGTATATTTCAAAGATTGACTTGAGGTCGGCGTACCATTAGTTGAAAATAAAAGAATAAGACGTTCTGAAGACTGCGTTCCATACTAGATATGGCCAATATGAATTTTTAGTTATGCTTTTTTGGTTAACCAATGAACCTGCTGTATTCATGGACCTTATGAATAGAATTTTCCATGAGTTCTTGGATAAGTATGTGGTTGTTTGCATTGATGATATTTTGGTGTTTTCTAAAAGTAAAGAGGATCATGAAAGTCATTTAAGGGTTATCTTGCAAACCTTAAAAGAAAAGAAACTATATGGAATATTCAGCAAGTGTGAGTTTTGGTTACAAAAAATTTCTTTCCTTGGTCACATTGTTTCAAAAGATGGCATAACTGTTGATCCTGCTAAAACAAAAGTTGTTGAAGAATGTGAAAGACCCACAAATGTAACTGAGATCCATAGTTTTCCTGGTTTGGTAGGTTACTACCAAAGGTTTGTTGGAAAATTTTCACAGTTATCTAGTCTAATGACTAAGCTAACTCGGAAGGGTGTTAAGTTTATCTGGACAAAAAAATGTGATGATTGTTTTTAGGAGTTGAAAAGAAGATTGGTGAATGCTCCATTTTTGGCACTTCCTTCTAGGAATGGTGAGTTTGTTATCTACAGTGATGCTTCGTTGAAGGGGCTTGGCTCTGTCCTTATGCAGAATGTTCAGGTAATTGCATATGCTTCACGTCAGTTGAAAACTCATGAGGTAAATTACCCTACACATGATTTGGAATTAACTGCTGTTGTTTTTGCTCTAATAATTTATGAGGCATCATTTATATGGAGTAAAGTGTGAAATATAAGCCGATCAAAAAAGTTTAATGTATATATTCACTCAGAACGAATTGAACATGAGACAGAGGAGATGTCTAGAATTAATCAAGGATTATGATTTTAAAATTCATTACCATCCAGGGAAAGAAAATAAAGTGGATGATGCTTTGAGTCGAAAATATAATGCTTCATTAACCATGCTATGTTTAGAACGAGATCCTTTGGGTTTTGATTTGATGAACTTTGGAATAGAAGTTGTTGGTGTAGGAAGTTCTTCTATTTTGTTTTAGGAATTAGTGAGATCATCCCTATCATACATAATTATGCAAGCACAAAGGGAAGACAGTGAGTCGCTGAAAAAGGTAGATCTGGTTCTGAAGGGTTAGTTGCCTGAATTCAACATTGTTAATGATTGTGTATTGAGGTTTGGGAAGAGATTGTGTGTGCCTTGTGATTCACAGTTTAAGAGAGAGTTATAATGTGATGCTCATAGTTCTCCGTTTTTAGTTCATCCAGGCAGTACTAAGATGTATAGAGATCTTCGAAAGTATTACTGGTGGGATGGAATGAAAAGAGATATTGCTGATTTTACTATGAAGAGTTTCACTTGTCACCAGGTTAAAGCAGAGTGGTAGTTACCGAAAGGGATGCTTCAGCCATTACAAGTTCCAGAGTGGAAATGGGAAAATATATCCATGGACATTATTGTGGGATTACCGAGGACATCTCGAGGTAATAATGCAATCTGGGTTATTTTTGATCGCTTGACTAAATCTGCTCATTTCCTTCCTATTCGAGATACATTCCCTCGAGATCAGCTTTCTCGATTGTATCATAAAGAGATAGTCAGGTTGCATGGAGTTCCCCTATCAATTGTATTTGATCGTGATCCCAGGTTTACTTCTAACTTTTGGAAAGGCCTTCAAAAGTCGTTGGGTACTGAATTAAATTTTAGTACAACTTTTCATTCGCAATCAGATGGGAAGTCATAATGAAAAATTCAGACCTTGGGGGATATGCTATGAGATTCTTCGATGGATTATCAGGGAAGTTGAGACCAACATCTTTCTTTGGTTGAGTTTTCATATAATAACAGTTATCAATCTAGTACACAGATGGCACCGTTTGAGGCATTATATGTGAAGCGGTGTCAAACTCCAGCTTTTTGGGATTATTTATGTGAAAGGAAGCTGATGGGACAAGAATTGGTAGAAGAGATGGCATTAAATGTTCAGTTGATTTAGAAACACATGAGAATAGCTCTGAGAAAACAAAAAAGTTATGCGGATAACTGGAAAAGGATATATCTTTCGAGGTAGGTGATCATGTTTTTCTCAAGGTTTCTCCATGGAAAAGTGTGATGCGATTTGGTAAGAAAGGAAAGCTGAGTCCAATGTTCATTGGACCATATGAAATTCTAGAGAAAGGTGAATTGGTTGCTTACTGAGTGGCTTTACCTCCGAGTTTATCTCAGGTACACAATTGTTTTCATGTTTCTATGTTGAGAAAGTATATGCCAGATCCATATCATGTTTTGAGCCCAGAGGTAGTTTAGTTGGAAGAGAATCTCTTTTATGAAGAACAACCAGTCAAGATTCTTGACCGAAGAGAGCAAGTGTTGCGAAATAAGGTAATGCACGAGGTAACGGTTTTGTGAAAAAACCATATGGTTGAAGAGGCAACTTGGGAATCTGAAAATGCTATGAGGGATAAATACCCCCACTTATTTTGATAAGTGAATAAAATTGCGAGGACACAATTCTCAAAAGGGGGGAAGCATGTAACATCCCAGGTAAATAAAGAATAAAACATTTTCATATTTATTAATATTTACGAATTAAATATTAATTTTACTTTAAAGTGGTTGCTATGTTAGATAGCATACCCGATACCCAACAAAGAGTTTCATTGAAATCTTACGTTGCACACTACTAATAAAATAATATTATTTTAAATGGTTGTTATCACATAGCTGTTGTATTGGAAAAAATGGATAGAAATAACTAAAATATGATTATATATGTTTTTAAATATTTTTACATTTATCCAATAAAATATAAAGGCCTAAAATACGAAAAGAATTCAATTTTAGGCATTTATACCCTAATTTTCACTAACGGTCCACTTATCGCGTTTTGATGGCGAACCGTCATTAAATATCATTTTGGTAACTCATATAAATTCTATTGGACCAAATAAAACTCTTTTTTAGAATCGGGACATCAAAATTTACTTTGTGTAAATTTTTGGTATTTTTCCGATAAAGTTCTTTTTTTAATGAATAGTGAAAAATGTTGTTTTTTAATTCAAAACCTCTTTTTAATATAATTTATTTATATGATTATATTATCATTTGAATTAGTTTTAAAGTGAAATTAGAATATATTTTTACCATTTAATCCAATAGCGGTCATTGGAATTAATTTCACTTTGAAATCGGACTTAAACTAGTTTCAATCTTTTGATACTTATTGTTTCATAAAAACACGCTATTTGCTCTGACAATTGAAATTAATTATTAAATTAATTAATGAAACTTATATGTTTTAATTTTTTAAAATAGACTTCATTTTTGAATTCAGAATATCAAATATATCTTAGGGTGAATTTTTAGTATTTTTCTGAAAAACATCAATTTTTGATGAATAGTAAAACCACTAAGTGGTACTTAAAGAAACTGATTCTTCATTTAAATGAAATTTTTCCACCACTATGTTTTGATTTTCAAAAAATCCGAAATACATGGTTTTCATTAAGAAGTAAAATGTGGTTCAATGGGATTAAAATAATTTTTTGCTGAATAGTAACTTTTATGTTTTTAATCGCCATTAGAGGTAATTAGTGTAGTTTAAGGTAAAAGTAATGTTTTAATAATATGATATGAACTTGACACATGTCCTAACCTTATTGGATGTTTCATGGACGACCATGAAAATCCATGGGTCATCTTGGGGACCACATGGAGCCACTTTTGTAGGAAAATGACATTACAAACCTTTTATTTAATGTTAAAATTAAAATGACACAAACATGAGTTGTTTTACTAAAACAATTTTTAAATGGGATCATACAAGTCAGAGTTTTGACTATAAATAATCATTATAAAGATAAAAATATTTCTTAAATCATAGTATTTTTTTATAATTTTTAGACATTGAATAAATTAAATCATTTATGACACCATGATGATGTAGTGATTACCTCATTATTTAACGATTTAAATAAAATGGAAAGATAATGTAAAATATAAGAACTATACAAGTCCAAAACCTATTTTATGGGTGTATTTCGAACCCTTATCACATTATCCTCGAAAGACATCAATGTGGGACCATTAAAATCCGAAAATCATTCTATAATAAACTAACATTTCCTTAATTTCCAAGAGTGCCCCTCCTCTCCTCTTATAAAAGGCCCCCACCTCTACCTCCTTACCCACACCTCTCAAGCCTTTGGTTCGACCAAGATCTGATCTTTTTGTCTCTCCACATCCCTATCTTACTCTTTGAAGCCTCACTTTGGGAATAAGTCTTCCCAAGAAATCCATTGAGCTCAAATCCAATAGAGTTACCCGATTTTAAGGTAATGTCTTCACCTGTGTTCTTTTGTTTTATTTTGATTCTCCAACCCCTAAACTATTTTTATTCATTTCTTTTGTAGCAAAAACAGTATCTTAAATATACTAGGATGTTTTTATAAGAACTATTCGAGCTACACTTACACACACCTACATTTAATGGTTAAAGAACATACTATTTCTTTGGATGGTGAATTTCTGCCTCACGAAATGATGATTGTTCAATATTCTTCTAACACCTTCAAAGGTGGCCATTAAGATGTCACTGTATTTATATATGATATATAATATGTTTATGTTTTCCTTAAGCTTCTTTATTTTTCATTTATGGCACACCTTTATGTATTCCATTATGGGTATACGCGATATCTTTATTTTAGAAAGTGCGAACTACCGCCCCCTCAAAGTGATTTGATTCGTTAATGCCATATGTGGGACGTATAAAGGATGGATTTAAAGTAAATATATATGATGTTATATTGGAATTATAATATACCATTATATAATTATAATTTATTTCCATTAATGTATGATATATAGAAATGAAATTAGCGTTCATGCGTACGTACGACTTACCATCTCCATGAACGATGCATTTCATTTCTTATCACCAAATGTAATATACTATTATAAGTACATATATATAATGGATATATATTATGTATGTTACATCTAAATTAATAATATAATTCTGGAATTAAAATATACATATCTCTCATTTAGTTTTAATTCCATTAATATGACATAGAAATGAATGTAGCATTCATGCGTACGTACGGCTTACCGTATCCATGAACAGTGCATTTTATTTCTTACCTATAAATGATTATGTAATATTATAATTACACATATATGCACGATATATTTGATATATATTATATCCAAATCATGAATATCATTCTGTATATAATGAACCTTTGACCACATGATCAACATGTAATTGTAAGAAGTCCACTTTCAACTTAAGAACCAAGTATCGAAAAAACAAACATTATTAACTTAAATAATTACATAGTTTTCATAACATGGTAATAAGTGATATAAAATGAATAATTAATTTGTAAAATGTTGTTAAGCAAGTAGAAATTAACTCAAGTTTATTATTCAGGACATTAAAGAACGATCGAGTCAAGTCGGACCCGAGGTGAGGGACTTCGTCTCAATCTCCTTTCATTATGGCATATTTTGTTTTATACAAAACATTATTTTATATGGTGTATAAACCCCTTTGACTTTTACTTTTATACAAAAGATATCTTTTTCAATGAAGCGTTTTACTAAATGACAAAGAGGAATGTTTCTTTTAATGTACGTGGTGACAATGACCTTTTCTACCACCGTGAGTATTATTTGGTCTTTGGCTTCCACAACAAGCCGTGATGTTTTTAAAATTAAATAAATACCATATACTCATTTATGTATTTTGGTATTGAAAATGGTTTTTATAATGGATTTTTTATGTCAATATATTTGAGTGATATATTGTGATCAAAGTGTGGAAATTTTTTCTTTCCATTATATTTGTTTTATGTCTTATGATTTTATAATGGTACTTGGACATTTAACGGGTGGTTATGTGATAAACCATATGACAGGTGGTTCCGTGAATACCAGGATGTTTGGTTACATTATAACCTCCAATTCATTGGGTATGGAAGTCGGCCGTATGTCTATTCCATTAATTATGTATGTAAGTTGGTCGTATGGCTATTTCATTAAGTGATATGTATGGAAGTCGACCGTATGGTTATTCCACTTAAGTATGTTTATGTCCCAAGTTACCTTTATATGTTATGTGTTCTTTATATGGGTTTTATGGTAATTATATGGTTACAAAAGGGTAAGTAATGATATTTTATTCAGTGAAGAGTTTTTACTACTTCATGAAGGTGAAGGCATTACTTTGATAAAGTATACATGGTTTGCTTGATGTTTGAAAAAATAACAGTTTTTATTCTTTGTGTATCCCTTACTAAGCTTTTTAGGCTCACCCCAAGTTTTTTTGAAATGTTTTTCACAAGAATTAATGTGGAATAGGGTCAAGGATGGGATCAAGGGAAAGTCATGCTATCTAAAACATGGAAATAGACATGTTTCTTTTTAAGAGTTTTTATTATATGGAAACTTAGTCTACTTTGTAATCTTTTAAGATGTAACAGTTAGGTCCTAATTCTCTAAAACTCTAAACATAAAAAGATCCTCAATGTGAATTATTCATTTAATTTATTATTAATTATGGTTTAAGGCTGGGGCCTTATATAGTGACCATATTTCCATATTTTTGGACACCAATTTGGTTCAGCTTTAGAGTACCCATAAGATTATATATTCATTGAATGGATTAGGAAAATCTATGGATTTTATTCTATAACATGTGATAAATATTTTTTTTTGGTAAATACTTATAGGATGAATGAATGACATATGAATATTTTAATAATTATAATATTTTAGGAATGAAAAATCCATCATGAATATTAATTTCATGTATGATGTGAAAATTGATAGAATAATATTCAACGAATTTTGTTGAGTATATGGTATGAATGTATGTTGGTATCTAGATATTTGGGTTCCATTCCAATTATTGATCGAATAGGTAGAGTAGCTTATCGTATTCACTACCACTGAACCCCCCTCAAGTCCACGATGTGTTTCTTGTATCTCTCTAGGGAAATTACATACTTGATCCTACATATGTACTTAGGTCAAAGGTCCTACTAATAGAGTATGAAATATCTTATTGCAAACCACTGATTTGTTTTGTTAACCATATAGATAATGTGTTTCAAACCTAGACCATTTTCTCGGTCAAATTTTTATGGCAGAACTACATGATTGAAGAAGTTACACATGAACATGAGGATGAAAATAGGTATAATAATCCTTAGTTGTTTATGCCAAAGTGATAAAATTTTCAATGATATATTAATTTTTAAATGGGGTATAATGTAACACCCAAATTTTTAATTAAATATTTTTTTTCTAATAAATTTTATTTATTTGATAGCTTGCATTACATGAAACATCATGTTTTATAAAATCATGAAAAATTATTAATATAATTATTTAAAGACATCCATTATTAAAAATATGTTAAACTTTTTTGAATGTATATGAATAATAAAATCATTAAAATAAATGATAATGGTTTTATATAAATAAAATTCAATTGATTAATAAGTATTTAATTTTTAAAAAATTATCAATATGCTTCGAAAATTGATTTTTCACAAAAAAATGATTTTGTTGATTTTGGTTAACTAAAAATAAAATTACTTTTTAAAAATTCTAGAAAACTTGTAAGAAAAAATATAATAAATTTTTCATATCTATATGTCAAAATTATAATACGGTAAATTTTGTTTTTTCTAAATTGATTAATTTTTTGATGAATAGGAAAAAATATTGTTTTTTTAAATAATAAGTTCATTTAAAAAATGTATATGGAGAATGTTATTATAATATATTTTTAAAAGTAAAATTAGATAAATTATATATTTTTTAAAATAAATTATTTCATTATAATCAATTCCATATGGAATTTTTATATAATGTCATTTCACACTTTTGAATATTATCTCTTTGGAAACTCGCTTTTTCATCCCGTATGTGGGTTTTATTAAAAATATGTTTTCCCAATTTTATGAATTTTATATAAAAAAATTCTATATTTTTAATCAGAATAATATTTATTATATAATAAGATCAAAATAATTTTGATTCAAAATAAAGAGTAAAAAATATAGAAATTAATTATAGTGGTTGAGGTTAAAATATGTTTATCGTGGGGATAAACTAAGAAGGTAATGTGTAAAATGAATTAAACATAGATCTATTTACAATTTTATGGAAATATTTAAAACCACATTAAATTATTTTATATTTTTATGTGCCTTTGGTACACATTTCGAAGAATGTTACCAATTTAATAATTTCATTAAAGTAAAAAATTCTAACCCACATTTTTTTATATTTACATTAAGTGATAACGTATAGAAAGATAAAATATGTGAATGAATATTTGTGTTAATTTTTGGAATAATGAAATTAATTTCATGAGGGTAATTTATTTTTCATTCTTAGTAATTATACATGTACTTTAAAAGCTTAATAAATTCTAACATGGTATTTATTTAATTAATAAAAAATAAAATAAATCATTCTAAAAATATAAAAAATAATATATATTGAAATAGTTATTGTATTTCATGAAATTTTTTGATAAATATGACATATTAGTATGGTGTGAAAATAATTTAGTATAATTTCATAGTTTTCTTGAAAATTTTAAAGGGAATTTAAATTAATAGTGTGAAAATTGACATTAATTTCATTTTATAATAAATAATATATTGTTAGATCATTAAAATTAAAATATATATATCCTTCCAATTAATTTGAGATTTTTAAAAAATTTCAAATATGATCAAATTATGGAAAAATATTTCTTCTATAATAATTATATTGACTCGTAAAAAGATAATAATTCATCGTTATGGTAATGGGTAAAGCTATGGTTTGCATGTTACTTGCGCTTATGTTAAAATTAATTCCCCCTAAACATGGTATTTTAATTTTAAAATTAAATTTAATACTTACAACCACAGGATAAAAACTATCTATTATTATCACATACCATTTTTCATAAATGATAAATTACGTTGGTAAAAAGACTAGTCAGAATAGAGAAAACTAAAAAGGTAAAAATAATAAAATTGGGATGATAAGGGTAATATGCTTTATAAATGAGTTTTTTTGTGTTTTTTGGGTGTATATAACATATATTCCATATAATCAATTAATAATAATTTAGGGAGACCCTTGTGGTGACATTGACTTCTCATTGTTGAATAACATTTCGTATTTACAAAAAAATACTTTTCCCCTCGGTTATAAAATCCCATGTCTTCCCCACATTTATTCAAACATACTATACCATTTTAATCAGCAACACCAAGACAAAAACCATTCCCAAATTAATTATAAATTATATAAAGATTATATATATCCCAAAAGGTGAAAACTAAGGACATTAATAAGAGACCTAAAGGGTGTTTCTCTAAGCAATTGTAATTGTCTTCATAAAAATACATATTTTCTTTTTCTTCTAATACAACCACAAATTATTTCCTAATAATTATAATATTTTAAAACCATTATCTTCCATATAATCATATGTTACTATATTGATTTAATTTTGTATATCCATCTCCTCTTCCATTGTGTAGGAAATAAAATAGTCTATCGTGTGTATACGAAAGATTGATGCCTCGTAAACCGATGTAATTTGTTTTCCAAACAAATAAATCTCAAAAATGGATATAATGAAAAATTTAATATTATTATTATATTTTTATCATATAATTAATCTTAAGAAATTATAATTTCACATATACCCTCTTACTTTCAGTTATGTGGGAATAGGATAATGTTGCACGTGAGTACTACAAACTACCGCCTCACGAAGCAATCTGATTTGTTCATCACATATGCTTCACAAGGAAGGTAATAGTGATATGTTTATGTAATAATATTATATATATATGACATAAAAATAACTATTTAAAGGTAATATATTATTTATCATTATTTTATTTCATCTATTGATAAAATTGAAACAAATTTCATTCATACATATGTCCTATCATCTATATGAACGGTGTACTTCAATTTCTATCAATAGTATTTTTTTGATTAACATAAATACATATATATCGATTATAAATGATAATTTTATCATGTTTAATATTGTTAATATTCTTGAAACATGATCAATGTAATAGGAAAAGAAATAAAAAATCAAAACATACATGAAAAATATTTCCGATATTACCAGAAATGTGACTTTATCATAGAAATATTAATTAATGGGTTATAAAACTTCATAAAAAATAATATATTGTATGAAATATATCCTTTTGGTTCTTAAATATATTTATAATTAACTTATTATTTTTTTAAAGGCGTTTTGAAAGTGTTTGATGGAATTCGAAAGTAAATTCAAAAGGATTCCAACTCACAATTATTTTCTATGAGACATATGAAATATTCACCACACGTTTATTTATTGTGATGTATATACTACATAAGAATGTATATTTTGATTATTCTCCATAATTATTTGTATTTAAATATCCATTTGAGGATGTATCATTCATGGTGTTTATAATTCAAAAGATACCAAAGTGGTTTGGTAATTTTCCATCATTTTTAATTCATTGTAACATATGTTGTATGAGTTGTATATAGAACCACATTTACTTGTAATATAATGAATTTATTTCTAATAATTAATTTTTAAGTTATATTTAATATTAATATTTAATGTATCTTAAAATACATTTTTTATAAAGATGTAATGAGTAAATGATACACTCTTGCCATTTATTGTGATTGTTTACATTAATGCTTCCTATGTTGAAATCATATGATCCATCTCTGAAGAAAATATTGTATTTTATTTTCCTATAATTATGCCATGTGAATATATGTATTTGAAATATTTTACTCTTTTAATGTACTGAATACATCAAAAAAATGTTTTTAAGTAAAATAGTATTTATTTCTCTCTTCATTTGAAATCCCTTTTTTCTTCCATATCCATATTTTATAAAAATGATTTCAAAACCATTTTAATATTATCTAATAGATTTATTAAATATATTATTACCCAATTTTTCCATTCTAAAATGTGTTCAAATTGAAATAATCATGTTTTTTTCTTACAATGTGTATTTGGTGTTTATAAAAAATATAAAATCATACTTTATTATAACATGTACGTTATTAACGAAATTTCTTTCTATCATGACCACTCAATGTTTTAATGATTCCTAGATGAGTTTAAAATATTATTTTCAGTGGAATTTATTTGAAAAATATTTTATGTATTTTTATATTTAAAAAGTGATTTTGAATTTGGAAGTGATATTTTTATAAAAAAGTTAAAATTAGGTTTAAATATTGTATTCTAATTTTCAATGTTTATTTTCAATGAGAAAGATTTAAAAAATATTTTAGGAATTTTTTGTTTTTATAATTGATTTTCAATGTCAATATGATATTTTTTTTCTCATTATATGAATTAAATTATTTTAAATCATCATTTCTTTGTTTCCAATGTTATTTTTAGAAAAATTGATTTTCGGATTGTTTGATGTTTTAAACTTTTTTTTCAATGTGGAAAGGATATTTTCCTCATGAAATATTTCTAAGTGATATTTTAAAATAATTTTCCATCTAATATGAAATCCATTGATGTTACATATTATTTACTAGGGATAATATTAAATGATACAATCGTTATTCTTTCTTTTTGTGTTTCATGTTTATTTTGATCAATAGTTTATGAAACCCATTTTTCTCATGGGTTATGCTATGGTGAATTGATGAAATGATTATGAAACCCATTTTAGTTACATAGGTTATGATGTGTTTATGTTATATATGGTTCATGGTACTATGGAACACATATGTACGGTTTTAATTCTCAGACACGTGGTACTAATATAACCATATAATTCATTAAGCCAAGATTTATATCTCAAGATATTATAATGGGAAATAGTTCGATGGGATTCATACACTATAGGAAATAGGTGAGTCCTAATCCACATTGTGAATTATATTCATCCTAACCAACATTAGGAAATAAGTATTAAGTCTTAAAAAACTTTGTGTGTGGCCTTGTTTGTTATCCTTTACATATGAAATAGTTTTCTATATTTATGATGTTTTCACACTTTCATGGCATGGTCTTATGTGTCATGATTGATTTATAATTATTAATCACTCTTGTGGCCCATGTTTTTTTAAATGATAATTTTTTATTCTATGTATCATGATTATGATCTACGAAAGGTAGGGTATGAACTTTGTATGTTATGTTCATGTCCACATAACATTAGACTTTTCCTATTATTTTATATAATCATATATTAATATCCTATATGCATACCCTTACTGAGTATCAATGCTCACCCTTCCCTATGTTACCTTCCCCAAGTTATGAAGATAAGTTTAGGTAGGGAATTCCTAATAGGAGAATCATTTGATAAGATAATTATGGTAGATGTTGAAGATAATTAATAAAATATGAATAATGTGATTTTAGACTTCGAAAACACTAAACTATTATGTTCCTTGTGTTTGTATTTGTGAAATGTATTGAATATTAATCAAAAAAATGTTTATTATTTATATTAGAAAATCTTGAGTCATTATATTTTAAAAACATTCTTTTATAATTAATCCTCTTGAACTTGTGGATGTTCTCGATTTAGTTAGTTGAATCACATATCGTAACCTCATTTAAAGATAAAATAAGATATGTATATTAGCACACATTTTCTATTGTCCCGGATAATAGGCAGTTGAACACTGAAGGTGGGAGATGAACACAGTTTGAAAAATAATTACAGAAGACATCCCACTTCAAGAATGTTTTTTCAAATCCTATTCCATAATAAAAATAGGAGTTTGAACATAAAAAAAAGAGGAAATAGATAGAATATAAGAGATTTATAGTTTTTCATAGGATAGAAATCCCATTGTCCAATCCATTAACACTCAACTCCATGACAATGGTGATTCTAACTATAATATACCTTTTACATTGGGATTTTATCTAAGTACAAGTAGCTTTCACATCCTTAAAATTTACTAGATCCCTCAACCAGGATATCCCATTACAAGACCTATGCGCTATCATAAACCACATACTTACACCCACTGTAAATACAGTTTATTGAAAGAATAATTTCAAAGAAACTTTTACTGTAACACCCTATGATATCATAGTACGTTAGTTCTTCAATGAAATTCAATAAATTAAACTACACGCAACATCGAGTTTAAGTGCACCATGACTTACCAAACAAGCCGTTCAAAAGTTGTTATGAATAGTATTAACAGAATATTAAACATTATATAACCATTATAATTCTAGAATCCAAATTATGAGTTTCATAGACATAATGTAAGTACAAATTTAATTATTTAGATAAAAGAAGTATTTTAAAAAAAATAAATTTTACAGTGTTGGTCATCGGATGTAACTTCACTTTGAAATTGGACATAAACAAATGTCAATCTTTTGGTAATTATTATTTCATAAAAAACACCTTTTGGATTTAACAATGGAAATTACTTTTTAACTAATAAATTAAATTTCTACGCATTGAATTTGGTAAAATACACTTCATTTTTGAATTCAAAATATCAAAATTAGCTTTGGGTGAATTTTTGGTATGTTTCTGAAAACATTTAATAATTGATGAATAGTTAAAAACACTGAGTTATAGTTTAAAACCTAATTTTTATTTGAATAATTAATTATTTTATTAAAATTTATTTTAGTTTAAAATAGATATATAATACCTATATTCGCTCAATGTAATTAGTTGGAGTCAGTTTATAATAATTTTAGGTATATGAAATTTTTATTGAACTTTTCACTGTCTTTTACCCACCTCCTAGGAAAATTTTCAAATTCACATAAAACATAATTTTACCGCTTCTGTGAGTTGAATTTCGAAAATCTGAGAGACACAAATAATATCAAGGAGTAAATTGTAGTTAAATAAAATTAAAATAATTTTTGGTGAATAGTTAATTTTTACTATTATTTACCACGGTTAAAAGTAAATAGGGTAATTAAGGGGAAAATGATATTATTATTACCCTAAAACATGTTTTAATTCTATTGGATAAGTGTAATTTGAAAAAAAACAACCTTAGGAATAAAATATGAACCTCTTTGGTCCACATGGATTAGTTTAGGACATTTATTATTATTTAATTTAAAGAAGAGTTGAAAGACTTAAAATAAATGTTTAATAAATTAAACATTATTAATATAGGGTTATACATAAGGTAAATTCCACTATAAATATTCATTAGAAAGATAATATGATCTCCTATATAATGGAATTTTATTTATAATTTTTAAACATTAAATAATTAAATTTATTTATAACACAATGATGATGTAGTAATTACTGTATTAATGAATTATTAAAATAATTGAAATTTTAAATATCCAAATAAATACAATTTGAGACATTATATGAATTACACTAATTGTATAGGTTTATATTTCATGTTATGGTTGGTAAGATGATTTTTTTTGAGTAATAGTTCTGTAATCAATTATGAAAAAAATTACCAAATAGTGTCAAAAATTGACAGAGAAGAGTTTTTAAAACAAATATTATATTATTAATTAATATTCTATTCCTAAAAATCAAATGTTCAGCCAAAAGACTTATATAATGAAAGTGTATCATTAATGAACCACTTTGGGTTCTCTTGTAAATATATAGTATACTTATTAACCATATAATATAAAAATACAAAGAGATATGGTAAATGTCAAACTATTTAATTAAGATTTAAAATTAAAATTTATGGTTAATATAATCAACCAAATTGGTCTAAAACCTATTGGTTGAGTGGATTTAGACCCATCCCCATTGTATCATTTAAATAATAAATTTTGGACCCATTAGAAACCAAAAATTATTTTAGCATAAAATACTATTTCTATATTTTCCTAAGGTGCCCCTCACCCCTCTTATCAAAGGGAACTCCCCTTCTCTTTAATTCACACCTTTAATTCCATTTGGATCAGCCAAACCATACCTAAATACCCTCTAAACTGTCCTCCCTTAATCCTAGAGGCCATACTTTATTCAGAAAGCCATCTTAAGGATTCATTTAGATCAAATCAAAAAGAAGAACCCGAATAAGCGGTAATAATTTCACCACCCTCTTTCAAGTTCTTTTCTTCTTCAACTTCTTCATTCTTTGTTATTTCCATTATAAAATAATAAATCCAGTATATTATCTATTATGTGATGTTATTATAAATATTGTACAACTATATTCATTATTATATCCATCCTTTGAATGACATGTCACCATACGTGCGTACGTACGTATTACCGTCTCCACATCGTGGTGTAATTGTTATTCAATACATTGTTAATTGTATGGGTATAATAATGATGTATAATTGATGTAAACAATAAATATATCATGATAATGATTGTTTATATATGATTCAATTTCCAATTATATATTATTTTAATATCAAAAGACTGATATTGTCGCTCGTGCGTACATACAGATTACCGTCTCCACGAACGCGATGAGATTCATTCCCCATCGTATCCATTCAAGACTAAATTTCATTTGATGATTAAAAATAATCTTTAGAGACATGATATCATTCTGGTTATGAATATGATACATCCCATCAATAAATAATATTACTCACAGAACAAATAATATAAAGGAAAATGAATCTGTTAACACCCGAAACGACGATAATACTAAGATATTATTAACAAATAAATGTGTAAGGATGATATATCATATCATATTAATGTATATAATTCATGTATAATTTAATTACTATTATTTAACCATTATACAAGAGGTTAATCTACCCTATACCAAAGAAAAAGTAAGAATTAAGGGGTTTCTTATCTCACTTTTAATTTCTTGAGATTTCCTTTGTTCATCACTTATTTATTGAATATGGTGTATTTTGTAGTACCATTTGATATATATTATCATCATTCTCTTTATATTCATTGTATTATGTGATTAATTTGGTGGTTATTAAATTTTTTTCATACTAATCGATTGATTGCAATGAAGTAAGGGTTTTTTATTGCACTATTATTCCCGTTAGATACATGCTATATTGGCCACTATTTCCTTTGGTGTGGAGTACGTACTACCCCTGATTGTATTATTTTTGTAATATAATATAATATTCATTGTATTATACTTCTTTCATGGTATGTATGATTCATAATTTAGCAAATCGTTAAGAGAATTAAAAATTACAATTTCCACTCATTGGGCTTTACGCATACTTCATTGATTATTTTACACCATGATTATGTGTGGAATCACTATTTATTAGTTGTGTAGTAATTTACACTCCCCTTTCAAAGGATATATTTTTCTTACAAATTATTACTCCATTGATAAATTCTCATGTCATTGATATGAACTTGATAAGAGTAATTTTAACACGATCTCCATTTATTGAGTTAAACATCCAATTCATTGGTGTTTTTTTAGATGAATAAGTGTGAATGTCCTCTGATTTATTTACACTTAATATCCAATAATATTTAGTGTATTTATATTTCTCACACAATAATTATGTCGTTGATCTATCTTTAACCTAAGGATACATTCTTTATAATAGATTTCATCTCAATTGACATTCCATTTATACTTCTTTGTTTTTATACAACAATTCACATTTATGTGGTGTATATAATGTACTTTGACATAGTATATCAGGAATTCAATTATTCTCTTGATATTATAATGTTTTGATTACCTCAATTATTTTATTCAAGTTTATCTCTTTTGGTTTGGAAATCTTACTAAAATATCATTTTAAAAGTTTTAAGGATTTATTATTCTAAATCTTTCTCATCAATTTCCATGTTTCAAAAATGGTTTTAAGGATTTACTTATATGGATATTAATGTTTTAAAATTAAAATTCTTTTTAAAAGTTTCAATGAGGTATGGGACACTTTGATTCAAAAATCTATTTTTAAATGGCTTCTTGAAAAATAGTGTGGCTTTTATATGTTTTCAAGAAAAAGGGGGATATTTCTCTCAAATAGTTTTTATGATTATTTTATCTATGTCAATATCTTTCATTATTATCTATTGTGGTTAATTTGTTATAATGAAATCTTACCTTTTGTATATAATGAGATATGTTTAACTATTAATGTGTTATTTTTATACCATTCATGGTTTGTGGATAAAGTATTCACATTTGATATGCTAGTTTTAATACGAATTTTTATGTTATGTTTCAAACTTTCAATATGAGGAATGCATTGGACATAGTAAGTGATGGGTGGAGCCCGCTTTAGCTCCTCAATGCATCGGTAGATCTCATGAGACAAAGTAGTGTCTTCGCAGAAGGCCTTGACAAAATCTTATTTGTATCCTTCCCAAGATGACTTGAATAAGTGGTTATGATGTCCAACATTATGCATTCCATCATTATGAGATTAGTTATTGATATTTCATGTGGTTATTCGACTAGTAGAATACCCATGACTATGTTTTATTATGGAATTATTTACTCAACTCATATTCCTACCCTAAAGTGTTCATGTTAATTATTTTTAAAAGCATATGTTTTCAATTATTCACCCTACCTAATGTTTATGTTATCTTCTGCTATATTTCATACTCGTACTAAAAATTTGAGCTCACCCCTTTTTTATGATTTATTTTCCCAGGATATGATGAAGTTAGTTATGAGTGACTTCCAGGCATAATTTTGGAATCTTGGATGTTTCTAATGGAGTAATTTAGTGTTTTTTTCTTTTCAAGTTGTAATGTGGACATTATGAATGTATCTAGTATTTCAAAGTTACTAAACTAATCGGTCATTCAGGACATGATTTCCTTGTATCATGCAAATGTTATGTAATAATACACTGACTCTAGGTAACTGGGGTCGGGGCATTAAATTTACGACACACATTTCTAAGAAAAAACTGACAGTGAATAAATATTCATCCAGATAATATGATATATTTCATGGTATATATCAGGATGATCATTAGGGAAACATATAAAACTGATAATCCCCACACTAATGATTATAATTGGTTTTTTATATGTATAATAAATTTGGGACATCCTCATATGTGAATTCGGTTTATTTGACAATCCATTTCCTTTTCATCTCACTACTATACAGTGACTAACTTAGCCTTTTATATATCATTTTGAACTATTTAATGATATAAAAATAATGGTCTTGTGATCCACATAGATATCTTTGAATGAAATGATAATTAGGATATTCTTCAAATCCTTCCAAATATATAAATTAATTTAGTTTCATTGATGTTAGAAATCAGCCCATTCTTTGAATGTATGTATTCATGGAAATTTTTGTGGAGAAACATTCTTCTTTAAATGATTAATCTTATGTTTGATGTTGTCTAAAATAATTAAATTACTAATCAAGATATTAAAAAAGTAATCATGACATTCCACAATATCTATATCTTCATAAGATATCAAATAGATGTAGTTTACATAGTCAGATAACTTTTGTAAGATAACATATCTCTTTTTTGTAAGATAAACTGATTTCAATAATGTGTATGATAACTTTTTAGCGTAATTTGAATATTTTTTTCGGATTTAACACATGATATATTCCACATCTACTAGTTAAAAATATCTTTTTAGTAAGATATTCTCTTCTCATATTTATTTTCTGTCAAAAACATCATGCATGAGAAACTCATTCATTAATTATATAAGATAAATTATTACATAATAGGATAAACATTCAACACATTCTAATTATGATATAATTCAAGATATCCTTCAATCCTCATAAGATAATTTACTTTGGAATAGGTCAATAACTTTACACATCGTAAGATAAAAACTTCGAAAAACAGCATAAGATAAATTATTTTTGGTCAATATAATCTAAAACACTTAGGGTAGACATGTTAGGAAAAAATATTGATTTTTTGATTCATAAAAAAACAAAAAGATGATATATTTCGGGACAATTTACTCCTTACAAAAATATCCCCCTTTTTGATGGTCACAAAACCTATAAAATTAAAAAATAATCATACAACAAATTTCCATTTAAGAGAAAAAAATTAGAAATATATATATTTTATCTTTTCAGATACTATTTCAAATATATATTGACTTTTAAAATTATTATCCTCTTTGAATAAGTAAAATTATTTATTTTTGGTATTTTTTCTTTTCATCTCACCCTTTTTTGTAAAAGAGATAAAGCATTGAAACATATATTTTTTTATTTTGATTTTCTTATCCCCCTTTCTGTGATATAAAAATAAGTAAAATAAAGAACACAATTAATATTGAAAATATTGAAATCATTCGAGGATTTCGTAAACATGTATTTATTCAAATTCGTTTATGATTCACATCCACTAGGATACCTAATTCACAAAATTTAGAAAGAGTGTATCAACTAATATTCATGAAACAAAATCAATGGAATTTTATATATGTATAATTGTTTTCGTTGGGTAATATAGATGAAGTAAGATTAGAATTAGTTGTATCACCAATTACATCAACCAACATCAGTAGAGTTTTTCTAGACTGGTTTGATCATTATGAAAAATCCATATAGGTGATGAATGAATATTGATAGAAAATTGTTATTCCATCACTATATAAATTTTATCTTAATGGTTAAAGGATAATTTAGTGGATGGTTTAGGTAATGGTAAGTATACTTCTTCAATTAACCTGAGGTCATCCCTGTGATGGATTTATTATAGGTTAATGATTACCATTAATCTTTGAGAAGTGGAAGGCTGGAAATCAACAATTTGAGGCCCTAGAAAACAGATCCCATGAATATTAAAAATTACATCTTCTCACACATTAATCCTTTTCACCATATCATTCTTTCAATACTCCAAAAAGGTTGTGAGTCGTTTTCAAAGAATCATATTGAAAAATAAAATGATATTCTCTGTGTATCTATTTTTGGATCAACTATTTATCAGATTATTCAACACTTAAAACTGTTTTTTCATCATACCATTATAAGAGGAAATATTTTTTCCCCTTGTGGATATTTGTCTAACTAGAGGTTCTAAAAAACCATTAGATTATAATTTTTCTTATATGGAGGAATATGGATTCATACTATTTAACACTACTCTATGATGATCATCATCATTTATTTTTATAAAAATAAAATTATTCACTAAAGAGCCAGACATCTTTGGTTTATTTGTAATAATTAATTTAACAACATTGTTCACTTGGATATAATTTTCTTGAAATTAAGACATCTTTCAATTCAATATAGATGTAATTTCCTTTATTTCCTTATCAACCTATTAAAAAAGCTTTATTATGAAGAACTGGTAACCATATCAATTAATCTATCGTGTTGTTGTGAATGTCTTGAAACATCCCTCTTGAGAAAATTTCACACTTTAAGGTATCAATAGATTTAGTCATTTTATCCATAGCCTGGGATATTTCAATTACCTTTCACTATAGATCAAAACTATTTTCAATTTCTAAAGTGGATTCTCTTCATAATTTTCAACTAAATGATCCAATGAATTTATTTCTTCAACATCATACATTAGAAACAGTTGATCATAATGATTCTTTACTTATCCAATAATAAAATATTTTATATCTAAAAAAGTTGAAGATCCCAAAACAATGACAAAAATAATTAGTCTAATTAATGAAATCTGGGGGAATTTACTTGGACTAAGTCCCCATATTCTAGTGGGAAAATTCCCATGTTATAGAAGCAGGTGATAGAGAATTTTTTCATAACATTTGAGGTGAGGATGTAAAAAAATCATTATCCCTCATTGTAGGTATGAATAATATAATTGTCGTTGTTTATGAGTCTCTTATACTTTTGGATGTGGTAGGTGATGGGACATGGTCTAGGATAGTGACAACACTAGGAGTGTAAATTGATTTTAGAGTTTTCTTTAACTATGGAAAGATTAATATTTTATGGTTTTCATAGAACCTGACCATCAAGAATAGCCCTAGATTCCACAAGCAAATAGTTCCTACTACCACTGTTAGTAGATAAATAAATGATATTATAACAAAAAATATAATTGAAAATTCCTCATCATCAAATAATATGAGTATAACAGGAACCATGAGGGTTGAGGTTAAGCCTTTGATTATTGAAGTGCCACCAGACACTTCTTCCTTGAAGATCACTAACTGAGGTGATACTATGATAACTACAATTAATTAAAATTCTTATAGAAGGAGTGTATACCCAGTTCTTGCTGAGATGAGGGAAGTCGATTAGTCTGATTTTATTTTGAAAAAGTACTAGCTTCAAGAAAAAAACATATTGTGACATGATTTGTTTCCAGACTTCAGATGCACTATAATCCATCCACAAGAAGATAAATCTCACATTTTTATGGACCACTATTATCCACCCCATTGAACCAAGTATCATGGAAGGATATACTCATTGAAACCTATATATTTATGATAGGTAAAACCCAAATGGTATACCAAATTACCCACACCGAATAACCTTTGAAAAATATATTCCATAAAGATTGTCTTTAAGGATCATGGAAGCGACTGAACCTGGACACCTAATTGATACATGAACGTTGAACGATATCATCCATGGAAATTTCCTTGTTATAGATGTTCCGAAAAAGTATGATCTATTTTTTATGTATGTCATTTAACCAAAGTGTGTCTCCCAAAATGTCCGACACTTAGTAGGAAGAAAAAAGGCAATGACAGTCCTCACCTGAGAAGGTACCCGACATAGAACTAGTAAACACACACCTATAGAGATCATGTGAAAGCTCAACAAGATTGAAAGGTGCACAATCATTATAATAAATATCCACCTAATTAATGATTGGGTGATATTTGGAATCCCTAAATGACATATCTAGAATACGACACCAAGGGAAGGAATGCGGAGTACCGAACCCGTTACCCTGTCTGAAGTTGAGATTACCTCATTCTACAATTTAGTGGGTATGGTTCAAAAGAGCCATAAAATGAGGATGTACTGTGATACATAAGGATGATGAATTCCTTATATTAGGAAAAATATTTTATCCATACCTCAGGGCCATGATCCTACCCCAAAGCAGCTGACTTTCAAGAATTCCACAAGCCATCATTGCAAGTGGATCATGCATCTTTTTTAAAATATATCGAACATTAATTCCACCATCTGTAGTTAATTTTTCCATCTGTTCCCATATCACCCAATAGTGTCCCCTATAAAAGTGTGCATCCCAAATATAAAATTTCATAATTTTATCAATTCCCATAATCACCACCATATGAACCTTGAGATCCAATAAGATGTTCATGGGAATGGAGGTAAGGACACTATTTACCAAATTGAATCTTCCGCCAAAGGATAAAATTGATTATTCCAATTTTTGATGTTCCCTATTATTCTTTCCACAACAGTTTTGAAGTGGTGAATGTGATGATGGATTGGAGTAATTTAGGATCCATGGAAAACAATAATAATGAAATGTCATTGAATTCCCAAGCTATTTAACAAAGTTGGAAATCATCTAACAAGACACCTTCTCAAGATAAACAAGTTACATGTTTCACTATTCACCACATTCCAACTCTAGTAAGAATATTCTTCAATGATTTTATTAAATCGATGAATATATTTCATTCATCAATTCAAATATTAATTTTGAGTATCTCTTTTTTCTATCTCAAATACGGTTCTTCCAACTTTAGGTATATTGGCACTTACACATTCCTCATTAATAGAAGAATACATTTCCTAGTAGACTTGTATGAATTTTTACTAACATTATATCTTTAATATGTTTCAAGTTCCTCTTTTACATGATCATATTCTTAATATTTGGTTCTACAAACACTTTTTGCAGCAAAATTTTCCTACACGGCATAGTTGGAAACAACAATAAGAGGGGCAGTTATAGGTATTATCGAAATAGTCATCTCTTAACCAATCAAAATCTTGTGGATGATAGAATAGTATATCATTTCTTTATTAACACATGATGGTATACATTTAGGGTAATGTTGTGTGCTATCATGATGAGTGGTTTTCTCTCTAGATTGAACTACAACTCTGGCTCTTCATTTCCTCACAGTGCACGTCTCCACATCATCTTTAATATCTCTTATCATTGTATTATGTGGTGATCCATCATTAAAATGGGTATTAATTATAAGTGGGATGAATCCCACTAATTTGATGTGGGTTACCCTTCCGCAAATGTGGTTAATGGCAAAAAAAATCCACCAACATGTGCTTCCAATTTCATCTCATAAATTGATGTTTGTTTTTTATAAACACAAACAAAAAATACACATATAATTTTACATACCATGTCATTTTATGATATAGGTTATGGAGAATTAGATACAAACATTACAATTTAAATGAACTATAAAAAATAAAATTAAATAAACAAATGTAATTATGGACACTACCGTTTCAATGAAGTACTCATCACAAACATATTATACTAAATCAGTGAAAAATAAATTTAAAACCTAGGGTGAGCATCAATTATCCAAGAAATTTTTTTTTAAATCATTGGTAAGTAATTTAAAAACACATTTTGAATAAATTAATACAAATAAATCGGTTTCCAATGTTTTGAAATATAATAACTTCATATAATTTTGAAAACCATCAATTTGTAATGTAATAATATTTTGAAAAAATTCATTGGATTTCTCTATTTAAAAATAATAATTTTTTAGGATTTGTCATGAAACATAGCATGCTATAAGAAAATCATTAGTCCATATACTCATATCTCATCTAGGACAATATCCCCTAGATTTCATTGATTATCTCCTCATAACGCATTAAATCATTCAATACACGAATGATATACATTTTATAAAAAAAATTAATTGTCATCTCTTTCTCACTCATTAACAAAAAACCATTAGAAACTCACAGATAAATAATTTTTTAGAGATTTTGTTTTCAAAATAAAGACTTGATAAAATTATGAAAATGTTACATGATTTTATTGAATTTGAATGTATGAATAAATGTAAACATATAGATCCATATATAATTTATTTAAATATAAATAACCCTTAAAAATCCATAAATTGAAAGATTTGTAAGAAGTCTTATAAAACACAAGAACTAAAATATAAATTGATATGTTTAAAAATAAATTTAAAATAATATCGTACCTTATAAATTAGGGATAAAAATAAAGATATATAGATAGATTTATACACACACACACACACAGAGACATATATATATATATATCATTGTAAATAAAACATAAATTGATAGATTAAAAATAAAATGATATAGTATCTATATAAAAATCAAAGGTTTTGGTTGTTGGAAACCACACCAGAGGGATGTGGAAATAAATAAATAGAATATTGTTTTTAGGGAATGGTTTGGGTGTTAAATAATAAAATATGTGGGGTTATAAAAAGAATAAAATTTAAATTAATCAAACATGGAAAGAATTTGTATAGTGAAATACTATGTATGTGGAATAAAGGTATTTTTAGGGATTGACTATTGGTGTTTGGTTTCCATTATTTGATAGTATATATATATATTATTTCCTATTGAAGTGTTAAAAGGTACAAAATGGGATTTGAAATTTTTCCAATGGAAGACTAAACAATGTTATTGACTAGAATTTAAAGATAAATAAATCAAAGAGTTTATATTATAATTATATCTTGTAGTGAATTTCGAGAGTTATTGTTGATTGTTTCAAAATATTTGGTTGGCTTTAAATCATTCATTTCATTTGTAGAAGGAAATAAATCCAAGAGATCCATGGCTATAGGGTACATCGATGATATATTAGTAATAGATCTTTACGGCTTATAGAATTTATAGTTCGAAGAATCGGGCAAGATGAAAATTGGAATAGAAATGGGGAAAAGGTTTTGATGGATTAGATAAAATAAAATTGATTAGAAAAATATGATTAAACATGTCATTTAAAATAATGAATAATGGTGAGGTCGATCAAGGAAACTAAAGGATGTCTCATATTAGTTTGATATTGATCAGAAGGTTGAGAATTTATCCTTGGAATCCCACATAGAAAAGGAGGTCATTTGAGATTCCCCTTTATAAGTAACAATGGGGATTCTCCATCTAGGTGGCAAAAACACACACATCATGGGAGCCATATTAACTGGCTTACACCTATGCTTCATCCAATACCATTCACTAACTAAACCGTAACATGTGACCTTACATGGACATTGCCTCTCTCTTGATCGAGTTGGGATTGTATGGTACCTCCATTGAATCGAGGACTTGGCAATGCATGGGTAACACATAGTTTTTAATGTGAGCACTAAAGTAAATGTTTTCATATATTTTTTAAAAAATGGGAAAAATATATTTTTTATTTTTACCACTCTTATATAGTTAATTTACACCATTTTACAAAGTTAATGTTTTATTATTATTAGATGTTATTTATGTGGAATTATATTTTTATTAAATTATCAAGTTATAATTAAAAAATTTTGAAGTTTAACTTATATTAAAAACACTATCATTAAATTTCCCCATTTTAAATACTATTTTTACCATTATGATTTTAAATCCATATTAAATTATTTTTAAATTATATAATGGATAGTAAAAACTCTAGAGAATATATTTTCTTCTAACGGTCACAAATAAGTATTATAAATACATTTCTAAGGGCATTACAAAACACATCAAAATTTATCAAGGTTTATTTCTTTCTTTCATAATGGTTCTATAAATTCTACTGGTTCTCAATTTTATTCATTATTCTTCTTGTGTTAATTTTTAAATTATGGAAGATTCAAGGGAAGTATGCTACATGTTCATTCTTTTTGTGATACTCAGTCATTATACAATTGTTTTTCTTGGTCTTTTAATGGTTTTTCTAGAATACCTACGGTTATTAGTTTAATAAATATTTAATGTAATAATTTTTTCAATAAAAAAAATATTCCATGTCTTTGTTAATAGTTTTTCTAAAATAAAAATTTGAAAAAATTAATTTAAAATAATAATAATAATCATACAAGTAATTGTGGATTCAGGGTGTCACATTATTCCTCTGTTAATTGAATTGAGCCCTCGAAATTCATTAATACACACACACCTCAAATATTTTTCTTACAACCTTAATGTTCATACACAATTATATTTGTTAATACTAGAAGGTTTGGGGGAAGCCCCTTTATTAAGAAAAATAAATCGACAAAAAGAACCCATTTGTGCTAGGTGAGGGAAAACCCATTACAAGCCTACAAGCCCAAAGTGATCAAACCCATTACAAAACCCAGTACCAACCCCCTTTCAATGGTCCTAAAGCAAAGAGGGACAAATCCCATTAAAAATAAAAATTCAATACAAAAAAAATGGATACCTGAGTACACCACCAGTCTATCATCATCAGCAATAGACCTATGTCCTCAACCACTGGTGCACCATGTCATCCCTAACAACATCATCCCATCTAAGCTAGGTATGCAATAGGGTTCCACCCTACTTCGTATGAACCATAATCTATCTCTCTGAGAAAAACCCAATAAAAACCCTCACCATCTGCAACATGATTCAGATGAAAAATCATCCTATTGATTCCGCTAGAGAGGGAGTCTTGTTTTCATCTGAATCCATTACTGAGATCGTGAAGCATCGCCGGCATGCAACCACAGCTGTCGATGCCTCGCTCACTATAACCTGGTATCTATGAGACCACCATTGCATCCACTATTGTGTACCCATCTGAACATATCTAAACTGGATCTAACACCATTGTGTAGAGATCACAACTACATGATCTCTATTGCCCAGATCTGGACTCACTTCCGGTCATCGATGGCCGAAAAAACCCTATACAAGAAGGAAGATATTGCTGCATAGAAAATGGGATTCACATCCAAATCCATAGCCTCTCTTAACAACTGACTTATTAATATTTATTAAAAATAATTTTATAATAATTAATCCAATCCTTAAGAATAATCTAAAATGATGATAAACCCCCTAAAAAGGTGGGTTTCTTCCTATAAAATTTATCTTTGCTGTAGTTTCATATTCTTCAATTTCATTTCACAGAAGACAACATTGTAAAATTGGGTCAAACTGATATAAATTTTGAAAGGATTTTGTGACAGATGTATGAATGGGTTAAATAATAGAGACATTCGAGTGGGTTTTATTTATATAAAACTAAAAAAAGACTCAACTTCTAAATACTAATAGTATCATGTTCATTCACAATGTTAAAATAAAAAAAACTAATAATCAACTGAATAAATGTATATAAGGGGTATGGGATATCATGTAATGGTTTTTATAAGTGATTCGTAGGTTTTCACAAGGTTCATAATCATTTAAGCATGATATTAAAATTCTCTTTTCAATTAATTTATCTCAAAGTGACAAAAGTGTTGTTCGTTTGTACTACTTTTCATATGAAAATATTAGATAAAATAGAATTCTATATAGAACGAATTTCTATATAATAATTTAGTTATAATTTTTAAAAATTGTCTATATTCTCGCTCTGATTCCAATTATAAATCACCAATGCTACATTTTTGGGTTCATCACATTAAATTAATATGTTTTTTTGTAAAGTCAAAAAAAATACACAATGTATTTTACATACCAGGACCTTTTCTAGTCTGTATTTTGGATAATTTGATACATACAATAAAATTTAACAAAAATTTGAAAAATAAAATTATATAAAAAAAAGGATTTATGACCACTCCCTCCTTAATGAAATACACATCACAATGAAAATCTACTATACCGGCGAAAAATAAATTTAAAATTTAGGGTAAAAAATAATTTTCATAGTTTCTGGTTTTAAAAATCATTGGTAATTAGTTTAAAATTTTTTATTTTCAACAAATAAATACTTCAAAATCATTTTTCAATTCATTTCTATTTGATAACTTCATAAATTTTTTTTATACGATTAATTTCAAAAGTAACAATATCTTGAAATAATTATTTGGATTTTTCTATTTCAAAATAATAATTTTCAACAATTATTCATGATACTCCAAATGTCATAAGAAACCAATAATGAAACATAGTCATTTAACATATGAGACAACATCCCCTAAATGTCATGGGTTCACTCCACATACCATATTAAATAATTCAATACACTTGTACCATTAATTTAGAACAAAAATCTAATAGTATTTCCTTTCTACCACATAAACTAAAAATCATTCAAAATTAATGTATAAATTTTTCTCATTGAAAAAAAATCTTACAAGAGCCTGTGAATATTGTAAATTTTTTTTGGAAAAACTCATACTTTCACAGATCACATTACTTTTAAAATTTCACCAACACAATTGAATAGAAAATTAAAAACAATAATAGTCACCAAATTCATAAAATGACTATGATATATTTAGTTGATGGCCGTATATAAATTATGAGTGACATACAATGAGATGAATTAGTATTTTTTACATGGAATGATAAATTTTATATAGAATCATCAATTATAATGGAATCCTTTATCATTTAAAAAAATGATAAACATAAAATGAAATCGTCTCTCATAGAGATTTAATTTATAAAACAAAAAATTAAAAAACTAAAATTAAAAAAAAATGTTTTTATTGTTTCAAAATAGCTTATGAAATTATTATTTAACACATTGATTCATTTTATGAATTTCCAATATGCATATATGATTTTAAATCAATGTTTTGAAACAAAATAGAATTTTTTTCTAAAATAGACCTCGTAAAATTATACAATAATTATATGATTTTAAATAATATGAATGTTTGAATATACTTACAAATATATAAAATATAAATTTTTTTAAAGATACAAATAACCCTCAATAAATCCATAAATTGAGAGATTTATAAGAAATATCTTACAAATCAAAAATTAAAACCTAAATTGATAGGTCTAAAAATAAATTTAAAACAATCCTTTAACATTATAATTCTAAAAAACAGATAAATTTAGATTGGTTAATATATATATATATATTTATTTATTTATTTATTTTTAAATCATTCATAAATTGATAGATTAAAAATAAAATCAAACCCTTACCTTGAGATGAATCATAGGTTTGTTGGATATGAGACAACATAAAACAAGGATAAGAAGAGAAAGATAGAGGTTATTGTTCCAGAGAAATTGTTTGGGTGTTTAATGTTAAAAAATGAGGGTTTATAAAAATGATTAAAATTTTATTTAATAAAACATGAATAAAATGAATGTATTGAAATAGTAAGTAAGTGGGAAATATGTATTTTGATTGTTTGGGTATTGGTGTTTGGTGGAATTTGTTTTTTATATATATACATAATTTCATCTTGTATTTATCAAATATGTGAAAGGGAATTCGAAATTGACCAAATAGCAGATCAAATGATAGTGTTAATTAGTGAAAAACGTAAATAAATCAAAATATATGTATTTATATATTACTTTAAGGGGATTTCTCAGGTTTTGGGTGTCTGTTTCAAAGGTATTAGTTACTTTAAAATCATTAATTTCATTTTTATAATTAAATTAATCCATTTAGGCCTTAGATGAAGTTTAATTAGATGATGGATGAGGATGGGATCTCGACCGCTTTGATATCTGCTAGTTCTAGGAATCAGGGAAGAAAAATAGTAGTAATGTGATTGGGAAAATGGTCAGAAATCATAGAACAACTAGAATTTATTATATGGATATGATTAGAACCATAATTTTAAAGAATGATTAAATGAGAGGTCGATCGAGGAAAGGAAACAAAAACATAGATGAGCCCGATATTGATTGGACGAACAAGATTTCATCTGTGGCATCCCACATCAAAACAGAAGTCTGTTGAGAAACCCCATTATAAGAACCAATGTGGTAACAACCTCATAATTAAATAAACACAAATAGAAGTGGTACATTATACGAGGGCTCCCACCTGGGAATTGGGTGGCACTATAAATGGTCTGGACCCTTATTTGTAGCCCTATATGGGTTTATTCTCTCTGTTTCTTGAGCAATGCTTATACGGCTCCTCCACTAAAAAAAGTATTTGGAATTTCATGGGATTCCCATAATTTTCTTTGTGAGCACTAAAGTAAATTTTTGTTGAAATTTTTCATAAAAAAAGAAAAAATTATATATATTTTTACCACGTCTATTTAGTTTATTTAAACCATATAAAAAAAGTAAATATTTATTCTTATTGGAAACTTTTTATATAAAATTATTTTTTTATTAAATTCCCATGCTATAATGAAAAATTTTATTATTTATATTAAAATTATAGAATTATCATTTAATGTCTCCATTTTAAATTATATATTTAAAACTATCATTTAGAATCATTTTTAAATACATTTTTAATAAACTAATGACTAAAAAATACTCCAATGATTTTATATTCTTCCAACAGTCCTAGAGAAGTATTATAAATACTTATCTGAGGGAATTACAGAACACATTAATATCCTTAATTGTTTTTTTATATTATAAGGTTGTTATATATTCTTATAATTCTCAGTATTTCTATTATTCTTCTTGCTATTAATTTTTTAATTATGGAAGATTCAGGTGGTGTAGGCTATACATTCGGTCTTCTTTTAATACTAGCTGGTGCTCAAATATATTATGTAGGGGTTTTAATGAGTTATTTGTATTATTTGTGGTCTTTTTTTAATAATGATATAATCTAATTAGTGATCTGTTAATAAAAATAATCATGGTTTTGTTTTTTAATTCAATAGTAGACAACATTTATTTAAATAAAAATAATCATCATTATCATCATACAAGTATCTCATGGATTCAGTGTGTTACATGCAGTAACATTCTTAATGAGAAATTAAAATAAAAACCAAATTTTCATATCACACATTCACTTAAGTTTTTCAAACCATAAAAGGATAATATAGTACTCTCATCAAAAGAAACACCAGTATTTCAAAAAACATGGGTTTAAATCATTATAAAAGGATAAGAATTTAGAGAATGTATTTGAATATGAAACATGTATAAAAAATATAACAATCCATATTTGTTGGTTTTTATATCAAAATAGATAAAGCAATGTAATTTTTTAAAAATTCCTTTATCAAACACACTATTTCTTTACTATATTCACTAAACTATGAACTCGGTCAAAAAATTTCCTTGATGCTCTAAATTCATCATTAGAATCCTTTAAAATAATCTGTACCATGGGGAATATTCATTATTTTTGTAGAGTGACTCCATCCATGGTAACTAAAGAGGTTTTGAAAAATGGGTAGCCTTCATGAGGGATTATTAGGGCTTCTAATAATTTTATAGAATTTATCAAGAGATTATTCTCATTTACCATTGATGTAATCTGGTCATCATCATCCACAAAGAAATAAAATATCTGATTCATAAAAATAAAAAACATACCTATTGAATATGAAAAGGTTTGACATATCATCGATCACATACTTTCAAACATGATGATTAATGATTTTCATCGTAAACATATCATTATTTTAATGAAAAAAATATATATTGCTTTTCCACTCAACATTTTTCATTAGTTCATTTGCCTCTACATTATTGTTGATGAGGAACCTTTGTTTCTTTTAATTATTTCCATTCATAGAATTTTGGAAGTTTAAAAGTATGAAAGGCTGGTGTATAGAACATTTGGATATAAATAAAGGGAGTTAAATGGTTTGAAAATCATTTTGAATGCCAAGTCGACAAACTATCCATTTTGTATGGTCTAATCAATAGTTCATGCAGGGATATCGAGGGTTATTTTTTCTAAAACATGATGAATTAACCTATTCATTATGACTAGTATTAAAAAAAGTGTCACAAAAAAATAAAAAATAACAATGAAAATAACATATTTACTTTGAATATGAGAAATATGTTATAAAATATCATTATGTAAAATTAAGCATACATAATTTTGACTAATTAAAATCGATTCATACATAAAGTAACATTATTATAATAATTTATGAAAAATTATTTTCTATGAAAACAAATTATAAAGCTATATCATTAATTTTATCATGATATCTCAATAAATGATTTGTTAAGTCAATGTGCATCATTCTTGAATGTTTTATCAGATTTTTTTTTGAAATACTTATATCACTTGAGTTATCATATTTTATTTTAATTCATATAAAATTAAATCTAAAATCTATTATTTTTTGTTTCATCCCCATCACATGTGCATAAAAACATATTGCTGCAATATTTTCAGCTTTGACAGCTGATAATGCAACATAGTGTTGTTTCTTACTCGACCATAATACGAGTGATTTACCAAGATAATGACAGGATCCTAAGGTGTTTTTTCTATCTATTCCACATATAGAACCATCATCAACTCTGTACAAAAATAAATTAAAATCATAATTTTTTAGAATTCGAAGAGAAAGAGACACAGTTTCTTTATAAATATCCTAATAATCATTTAGAAGCATTTAAATGTGATTCTTTTGGATTATATTTTAATTTGTTACAAATAACTACTAAAAAAATATTTGGTCTATTTGTTGTAAGAAATAAAAAACATACAATGATTTCTCAATATAACTTGTTTTCAACTGGATTTCTAGTTACATTCAACTCATGTTTAATATTTAAGCACATACGAGTTGTGTATGTCTTACATCATTCAAGTACAAACTTATTAGTTAAATCAAGTATGTGTTTTCATTGAATAAGAAAAAGTTCATAATATTTTTGATAAACTTGAAATCCTAGAACATATTTCAACTCATCCATCAAATTAATTTTATACTTTTTTATATGTTTTGATAAATCATTGCAAAAATAATGATTTATTAATCCAAAAATAACATCATCTACATTTATTTTTACTAAAAAAATATGTGAGGATGAAGTATTTTTAAATAATGGAGGATCTTCTATTCCAAAATTAAAACCATTTTATAAGATAATAGAGCTTATCATTTCATGCCATTCAATTGGAGCCTATTTAACTCCACAAAATTATTTGGTATGTTTTAATATAGAATTTAGAAAATTAGTATCTTCAAAACTAGGGGTTGTTGAATATTAATTTCCTCCAATAAAAATAATTTTAGAAAATAATATTTAGCATCCATCTGATATAATATTAAATTAATATAAAATTCATATGATAAAATTATTCAAATGGATTCTAAAATAGATACTGGTCAAAAGGATTCTTTAAAATCAATTAATTATTCTTGATTATATCCTCTGATAACTATTATACCATAATTTATAGTTATTCCATTATGATCATCTTTTATGTTTCTGAAAACACATTTTTTTCAATTAAAACACAGTATGAGGGTCTTTTTACTAATTACCAGTCACTATTAATTTAAATTTATTTGAATATTAGTTTATAGCTAATAACAAATTATCATTTAATAAAGATTTATATATATAATTAGGATCTAGTTGGGATATAAAGGAAATAAATTATACTATGTACCCTATGTTTCTTCTGGTTTTTACACCTTCATCCTGGCTTCCTATAACTTTTTCAAGAGAATATTCTTTATGGTTTTTCAGTTATTTTAGGAAACATGATTTTAGGTTCACTAGTACGAACCCATTCTAATTTTTTTATAAATTAATCAGGTTCTCAATCATCATCTTTGTAATTGTGATATAGGGGCTAATGTCTTATATACTTAATATAATAACCATTACCATTATTTTGAGCCATTTATTGATCCAAAGGATCAATTATTTCAATAATCACATGAGCATTTTATTAAAAAAATCCATGATGTTTTTTTGAAAACTATACCGGAATTGAATGTAGTAGAGTAACCATGTGAGATACTTACATAGTCCTTAGTATAAGAACATTCCATGATTTTCTGAGGCATTCAATAAAAAATCCCTGCATACAGCCACTTTTTAGTCTCCTACCATGGGTTTTCAATTATTCTATAACTCATAGGGTGTTTTCATTAAGATAGGACTTATTATAACTATGTTAATGAAATATCATATTATTTAATATGGTTGACCGAGAAATGAGTGGGCATGTTATATACACATAACATAGTCCTAGAAATTTCTTTCCAATTCATATTCATCAACTAAACTACATTGTTTTGTTGAGTTTTCCAAGGGTTAGAGAATGTATGTTTAGTTACATTCTTAAAGAAGCAAGAATTAAAATAATTATTCTAAAATTCATTTCCACAACATTTCTTAAAGAAATATGTTTTTAAGTATTTTTTATTTTTGATAGGTTTATATAAATTAATAAAAACCAAGAATGGTTTATACATAAATCTTAATAAGTAAACGTAGGTAAATCTAGAAAAACCATCAACTAAAACATAAACATATGATTTACCCTTAGTACTTGTTGTTCTATTAGGTGTCAATATATCCATATGGACAAGTTATAGAGGGTTATATTTATAAATATCTTTAATTGGTTTACAAGATGTCTCCCATTTTTTCCTATTTGTCATGCATCACATAGTTGTTTTTTGTCCAATTTTAGGTTAGTCAATTTAGAAATTAATTTTTTCTTGCTATAGTTTTTTATAAAATGAACATTATATTGTATAAGACTTAAATAATAAAACCAAGATTCATTAATTTCAAAATTTAATGAATTAATGTTTTTTATACACAATTAATTTGGATCCGATGTGTAAAAATTATCTTTTCTAAGTGCTTTAAACATGAGAAACATGTCTTTTAAAATTAAATTGTCACTACTATAGAATTCAATATAATATAAATCATCACAACATTTATAAGTACTTATTAGTTTATTCTTAAATCCTTCTACGTAAAGTATATTAATGATGAAAATTGATTGAGTACTATAAATTTATCGAACGATAACTATATTTCCCTTTTAATTTCCACCATCTGTGGTATATCCTATTTATATTTAGGAAAGTGAGTGAAACATTAAGAAAAATCCACTCATATTCCTTAAACAACAACAATCCATAAACCAATTTTCACTATTATTCATGTGAATAGTTTCCTATAAAGACAAATAAAATAAGATTTATTTTGTACCCAACATATTTTGGGTCTATAAATGGTAGCTGTAAGAGACATCTAAATCCATATATATTTATGATTTTTCTGGGAAAATGGAAATATATTTTAAAAAATATTTTCTAAGAAACACATTTTTAATTCCATAGAAATGAGTTTTTTTCAAATTAAAAATGTTATCATAATACTCTACTTCACCATAATGAAAATATGTATCTTTTGAAAATTATTTATTTCTTGAACTAGGGAAAAATAATTTTACAATATTTTTTCGTTTTGATCATGATTAAATATTCCAATAGTGTCTTTCCTATGTAGATTCTGACCAGTTATGGTTTTGAGATAGTTATATCCATTTGTAATGAGACTTTCAGAATATTTAAAATTTGGAAATTCATTTAGTATGTTCCCTATTGTTTTACTTTGTTTAGTAAATATGGTAGTATATTTTTCAAACTCATTTTCAAATCTAAACATTTTTTTTTGGTCTTCCTCTTCCATGAAATATTTTTATGATAATTTCTAAGAGATATTTTCTTTTTTTTGATACTTTTATACTTTTTTGTACATTGTACAATATTATATTAATTATTAATATGAACATTTTTCATTTTCTAATTCATATTCATATAGGGGATAATTGTATGAATTTAGCTCCTTCGATTATGGAATAAAGCATACATTATTCGTCTGACTAATAAATTTATCTTTTTTTTCAGATGATGTGCATTCTCTTGAACATTTAAAAGAACTTGAGGTGGCAATCATTTCTTTATTAGATTTATTATAACCATCCTTATTATAATATCACTTCACTGTATTCTTACTACTTTTAACATTCAGACAATTATGCTTGATATGTCCAAAATTATTACACTCACAGCATCTCAACTCTTTTGAGTTGTTGTTGTACTTATTATTCTTGTTTAATGGATTCATCAAGCCTATTATATTGAAAAAGAAATTTTTTAAATTTTAAGAAAACTCATCTTTAGATTTATAATTTTTATGTGACTTCTTTATTATATGTTATTGAAAGTTTCAAATTTATTTTTCCTACCATCATTATAATTAAAATCCATCAGAGAATAATTTTACTTTTTTGTCTTCTTATGATCTTCATGCCCAATTTTTATTTAATATTTATACTAAATGATAGTTATGATGTTATATGTTATTTTAGAGTTCTTGACTTTTGTAGAAACATTGATATAATCAGATATTCCAGTCCACTTAGGTGGTAAAAATATAAGAACATTCCATGCATGTTCATGTTTAGAAATAGTTTCCCTTTTAGCAGTAAGGTTATTCACAATCCCATTGAGTCGTACATTTAGTTGATTAATCGTCTTCCATTTTACCATCTTGAATATTTTGAACTTTACATAGTTGTATCATATCTCTTAACTTTCACATTGTTCGTAACATCATATGTAATAGTTATAGTGGTACACATTTAATGTTTTGTTGACATTGTGAAATTATATTGAACTCATCTAGTCCTAATTGGATTATTATTACATTTATAGTTGTGGAGTTGAGATCATAATTTTCTTTAACAATAAAATCCATTTTTTTAGGTTTTGAATTTTCAATTTAAAGTTGATTTAATATATTGAGATAGAACTTTAGAATGATATTATTTAGATAAATTGTAATATGATCTTTCCAGCAACCATCATTTTCACTATTGGTTTTTAGAGCTCAAAAAATTGTAATACCTTCACAATTTTAGCTAAACATATCATTTAAATATGTATAGTTGGAATAAAACCATTGAAATCTATGACCTCAGAAGTCACTAGCTCCAATAACAATTTTTTACTAGAAAATGGCCAACTGAACACACAAGATGGGGGTGAATTGAGTTAAAAAAATTATTTTACAAAAAACCTCCCCCTTTAGGTATAATCATTCAAATAATTTTCATTAAAAAAATATCCAGTAGAAATTAAAAAAATAGGTGAATGAGATTGAAAATAAGAGATTTATAGTGGTTCTGGGAACAGAAAGCCCCAAATCCACTCCACTAACACTTTACATTATGAATGTATTGATTTTCATAACAATAGCCCTTTTACTAGGGGCTCCAATTTGAATACAAGAAGCTATCACATAATTCAACGGTCCCAGTGATGTAAAATAGGATCTGTGATTATAAGACATATGTAATGCCCTAACCACAGATGCCCAGAGTCAATGCATTATTACTTATCTTTGGCATGATCACAAAAGTTCGCGTCTCGAAATATTGATTAGATTCGTAGTGTTGGAAATACTAGATACATTCATACGGTTTACAATACATCATAAAATGAGAAACTAAAACAATATTGTTTCTATAGTCAACACTGAGATCCCATATACTATCCCTACAGGTAAGTCATAATATACATCTTCACATCCTGGGTAAAATAAAACATAGAAAGGGGTGAGCTTAGATTCTCAGTAAGGATAACAATATAGTGAAAGCTTTCATAAGTAAGCCTAAAAATTTAAGGCAATGTATAAAACTATAAATAAATACTTTTAATCATGGTCCTCAACATAATATGAAAAATATAAAATCAAATAATTCCATTTAATTTTTCACATTTATATTCGACTGGTCGAATAATCACATTAAATATCAATAGCCACTTTCATAATGATGGAATGAAAAAAACAAGACTTTATAACCACATAGTCAAGGCCTTGTTCCATGATTACAAATAAAATTTTGTCAATTCCTTGTTCCAAGAGACTAGTTTCTCTCATGAGACCAACTGATGCATCGAGGAGCTATAGCGGGCTCCACCTGTCACTTACTAAGTCAAATTCATTCTTCATATAAAATTGTTTAATCATAACATAAACATTCGTATTAAAACGAGCACACGTAATGTCCACAGTTTATAAATAAACCATAAATGGTGTAAAAATAACACATCCATAGCCAAAAGTATCACCAAACCTTCAATACAATATGGAAGTTTTGTTACATAATAAATCAACTTCACATAAGTTAAAATCCATCATTGGATGTAGACATAGATGAAATCAGAACGATTTGTAGAGAAATATCTCTTTCTATTTTGAAAAAACTTTAGAGTAACATAATTATAAATGAAAATTTTAGTTTGAAAATATTATTATAATCTTGTAAGGGAATCTTTGATGATGTTATAATTGTGAAAAATAGCCGCACTCGCCGTATAAGTTAAAAAACATTCTTACCATAAATTTTTCGAAATGGTCAAAAGGTACCTTGTTTGGAAAAGGACAGAAAGATTCATTTCAAAAACATATAAGGTCAAATATGGGTATAAATGACTTTAACCCATTTTATATTAAATAGAAAACATGCTTTCAAATACATTTTTATGAAACATGGATGTGAATGATAAAGAGGTCCTAGAAGATAATTACGTATAAACAACCTCAGATAATAATAAGATTGTAAAATTAACCCTTACCATGTACTTTTTCTTTTTCAAATGTAGGATAACCTCTTGTATAATGGTGAAATAATTTTTATTGAATTATACAAGAATAATAAGCATTAATATGATATAATATATGATCTTTTAACATTGATTTGTTAATAATATCTTAGTATTATCGTTGTTTCAGTTGTTAACTGATTTTTTTACCTTTATATAATTTGTTATGTAAGTAATGCTTGTTATGGATAGGATGGATCTTATTCATATTCCTAATGATATTAAGTCTTTAAATATTTTTTTTAATCATCTAATGAAAATTAGTCTTGAATGGATATGATGGGTAATGAATCTTGTCGTGTTCATTGAGATGGTAATCTATACGTATGCACGAGCGACAATATCAATCTTTTGATATTAAAGTAAAATATAATTTGATGTTATATCATATATAAAGAATAATTATAATTTTATATTTATTATTTTAATCAATTACACATCATTATTATACCCATCCAAATAATATTGTATTGAATAACAATTACACCACGATTTGGAGATGGTAAGCCAAACGTACGCACGTACGGTGACATGTCATTCAAAGGATGGATAGAAGAATGAATATGGATGAATTATATTTATAATAACATCACATTATATTCAAGACACTAGAGTTATTATTTTATAATGGAAACAAAAAATAAAGAGGAAGAGGAAGAAGAAAAGAACTGGAAAGAGGTGATGAAATATTTACATCTTCTTTGGGTTCTTCCTTTTGATTTGATCAAAAGGGCTCCATAGGTTGGCTTTCTCACAAAAGGATGGAATCTAGGATGAAGGTATGACAATTGATAGTGTGTTTGGGTTTTTTTTGGACGAGTCAAATGGCTTTGAAGGTGTGAATTAGAGAAAAGGGGGAGTTCCCTTTTATAAGAGGGGTAAGGGGCACCTTAGGAAAAGCTAGAAATATTTTTTTATAATAAATTTATTTTCGTTATCTAATGGCTCAAAAAAGAATTATATAAATTCTATTGTTGTTAAGTGTCGAAAAACACTCAACCAAAAGGTTTTAGATAGTTTTGAGTCACTATATTAACTATATCGTTTAGATTTAACTCTTAGTTAAATAGTTTGACATTTAACATGTCTCTTTGTATTTTTATATTATATGGTTAATAAACATACTATATACTTCAAAATGAACCACAATTGGTTCATTAATGACACACCTATCATTATATTATACTTTTTGACTAACCTTATATTTTTAGGAATAGAATAGCAATTAATAATATAATATTTGTTTTAAAATATTTTTATGTCAATTTTGACACTATTTGGTATTTTGTTTTTTCTAAACTCATAACAGCATTATTACTTCGAAAAAAATTAATATAACCAACTCTAACATGGCATATTAACCTATAAAATTTGTGGAATTAATAAAAAGACTCAAATTACATTTATTTGGATATTTATTATATCAATTATTTTATTCATTCATTAATACATTAATTACTACATCATCATTGTGTCATAAATAAATTTAATTATATAACATCTAAAAATTATAAATAAACTACAATTATGTAGGAAATATTTTTATATTTCTACGGAATAATTATAGGGGAATTTATCTTGTGTATAACCCTATATTAAAAATGTTTTAGTTTTTAAACATTGATTTTAACTCTTTTTACTCTTCTTTAAATATATTAATAATAAATGACCTAATCTAAAACAAGTGGCCCAAGAGGTTCATATTTTATTCCTAAGATTGTTTTTGGTCTAATTACACTTATCCAATAGAATTTTTCTATGTGTTAGGGTAATTATAATATAATTTTTACACTTAATTACCCTATTTACTTTTAACCGTGGTAAATAAAAGTCAAAAGTAACTATTCACCCAAAATTATTTTCATCTTATTGAACAAAATTTTACTTACTAATAATAATTTTTTTTCTTGTATTTTTTAAATTCAACTCACAGAATCAATAAAATTATTTTATATACAAATTTGCTAATGCTGCTAGGAGGTGGGTAAAAGATGGTAAAAAGTTCAATAAACATTTATATATATATATACTTATAATAAAATGGATCCAATGGATTACATTGAACATATATAGGTATTATGTATCTATTTTTACCTAATATAAATTAAAATAAAATAACTAATTATTTAAATAAAAAGTCTGTTATAACCAATAATGTCGTGTTTTTTCACTATTCAAAAAAAATTGAAAGTTTTCAGACAAATACCAAAAATTCACCCAAAGATGAAATCGATATTCTGAATTAAAAAATTAATTCTATTTTACCAAATTCAAAACATTGATGTTGAATTTATTAATTTAAAATAAATCCTGTTGTGAAAACCAATAAGCGGGTTTTTAAAAAAGTAGAAACTATCAAAAGATTGACATGTGTTAATGTCAAATTTAAATGTGAAATTACATATAATAAATTAAATTGTATTAAATAATAAAAGTATAATATAATTATACTTCCAAGTCATTCAAATTCATAATTTATAACTATAAATTATTTCGATAAAAAAATTACTTTTTATTAAAATTTAGTAATTATCACTATTCATCAAAATATGAAAGTTATCAGAAAATTACCAAAAAATTATCCAAACTAAATTTTTATGTCCCTATTCTAAATAATAATTTAATTTCATTAAATTTAATATATAAAATTGTCTAATATTGTTTTTAAAATGGGTTTTCCATTAAAAGGTAGAAAAATTGCATTTTTTTAAAAAAAATAATTATTTTATCCGAAAAAATGAATTTCTTCTTATATTATGTGTATGAAACACATAATATGGATGTTAAAATTATATATAGTATATTAGATTCAAAATGCAGTTAATTATATTCATATCATCTTTTTGAATGGTATGTTTAGTAAGTTGTGGTGCGTTCGAACTCGGTGTTGCGTGTAGCGCAAGCTATTTAATTACTTTAACGAGATAACGTACTATGAAATATTGGGTTGTTGCATTCTCCCATCATTCAATAAATTGAGTCCCCTAAATTTAAAATTGTTCTTTAAAAATATAACATTAAAAAAATAGAAAATTACGTTTGTGGAAAACCCACATTGGAAATTGGGTTAATAAAAATTAGTTTTAATAAGAGGGAAAGGAATTGAAAAAGTCACCACCAAATTATGATCTCGATTTGGAGAACATTGGTGGAAATTATAGACACATAACTAGTGGAAAAATGAAAATATTTATAGGAAGTGATTGAGGTCATCAATCACAAACTAGTGTAAAATTGAGGGCCTTAAATTCGTCAATCTATGATGTTTTCAAATTCCATCGGTTGAAAAAAACATAAGGAATTAGGATAGAACCTTTTTGGGTTTAATATCCCATTCCGAACGTTTAAGAATTAATTTATTCATATAATAAGAGGGAAAAATATACCTCAAAATTAGAGTTTCAACCTTCAACTATTTCTCACCACAAACACATCTTTCGATCCAAATGTTAATAGAATTCAAAAATATTAAATGTATCATAATCGTACAGGGTTCCAAAAATAATAAATTTATAATTCATTTTTTAGACTATTTAAAAAAACTACATTATACAAACCAAGAAATCACGTAGTCCAGTGGTAGGTGATGCACCCTTGTCACCCATTGGTTGCGGGTTCAAGTCTCACGGCCTTCCCAAAGGCGACGGGTTGTCACTCGACCTCTGAGTTGTCCTTTTTATGACAATAAAAAAATAATCTCAAGAAATTATTTAACCTTAAAAATAGTATCAAAATTTAATCATAATTGACTCTAACCTAGAGACTTATCCAAAATACTCTTATTCAAACTTACATTCCAAAATTTATATGTAAGTTAAACACAATGAAGATCCCTTTTTGCAACGTAATAACATATTAATACCTTCATCATGAATTCTTTTTAAAACACAGAAACACCCTGAATGACCATTAAATATTATTGATTACATTCATGATCCCATATTTCATATTGAATACTGGATATTCTCCTTCTATAAAAGAATGTTGTATACTCAAAAAATGATGTAATAAACAAACCATTAATTAGTTTCAAGGAAGTCAATAATATCTAATATAATTTATCCAAATCAATAATATCTTATTACAAAATAAATACCTCAGTATCAGGACCATATTAAATTTTTATCGTTCCTTCAACCATGTATTTTCCAAATATTGTAACTTTATATTGAATCACTTTTCTTGGTACCACACAATCTCAAATCCTTAGTAAAATAGTAATGTAGTACAATCCTTATATACTCCATAATTATTATAAACAGTCCATCGTGGATAAAATACTGAAATGACATAATTCTTTAATATCAACATAAAGAAACACTAGTCATTACTCTTCATCAATGGTAATATCATAACTTGATTATATCCAACAAAATTATTCGTGGTATACTCTAATGATTTGGACATTGATTCAGGCGGTGTCCCAACTCCTCGCAGATGATGCATTGTACCTTTGAAAAAAATGTATTACCCTTGCAATCATGTACTTTGTGTCATTTTTCTCCACACTTAAAACAAACTCCCATTCCTTTCAAAAATTTAATAAGTTGATTCGTTCCAAAGTTATCCCATATGGTAATGTCATGTTTTCCCTCATTCCCATTATCTATCTTTCTCACTACCATCCTTTTCTTCTCTGGCTTCCCTTCAAAGCCATAATACTCATAAATTTTTTTTATTATCTTATTAGCACATGATATTATTTATTCATATGTTGATAATAGATGGGAGACTATTTACCTTCTAAAAATTCACTCAATACCATAAATGATATTATCCTTCTTAAACTTGGATGATACGTATTGCATGAGTTCTCATTCATTATACCGGGCTCCATTTCTTAATAATGACATACACTATGTCATTTTATGATACACAATGAATAATTCGAAACATGTAAAATACCCAACATAAATAGAACAGTATATGGATATAATCCATAATAATAAAAAGGATTTATTTGAGGAATTATATTCTCATAAACCCTTAATAATGTTTTGTAATGAAAATGAGAGTTATCCTATGCATATCCCACGAGAGTTTTGTAACCAAGAGTGAATCAAGGCCCGTTGTCATGCACAAATTCCTGTTAGATTCTAGCTCAAAGCAGTGTTTTTGGGTTTTACCCCTAGGTACATTTTTTCCAGAGCTACTTCTACCTGCTCGTATCCATATATAGATGTATTTCTTCTAAAACTCACAAAATCTCCCCAATACCAAAATTCTACGAAGTTCTTCTATACTAATCCTCAAAGTCTATCTTAGGGTAATGTGCTCTAATTAGAGTTTATCTAAATCTAGATTCAATGGTTTGTACTAAACTTCCTCTAATACCAACTGTAATTCCCCAACCCCTGTTATCCAGAGTCTGTTCTTTATTACAAAACATTGGCATGATCTCAAAAGATCAAGTCTCAAAAGGATGATTAGTTTAGTATCCTTATAAGTAGTAGATAAATTCATATGTTTTACAATACATCATTAAAAAAAATCTAAAATAACATTGTTTCCATAGACCACACTGAGATACCATATACTATCTTTGCAGGTCAGTCATAATATACATCTTTGCATCCTGAGAAAAATAAAACATAGAAAGAGGTGAGCTCAGATGCTTAGTAAGGATAAAAATATAGCGAAAACATTCATTAATAAGTATAAAAATTAAGGCAATGTATAAAACTAAAAATAAAGCCTTTTAAACATGAAAATAGGAAATAAATGGAAAATATAAAATCAAATAATACCATCTACATATTCACATAGATATTCTACTATTCAAGTAATCAACTGCAATATCAATAGCCACTTTCATAATGATGGAATGTATAATTCCATACTTCATAACCACATAGTCAAGGCCTTGTTCGAAGATAAAAAATAATATTTTTTCAAGGCATTGTGCCAAGACACTAGTTGTTATCATTAGACCTACTGATGGATCGAGGAGCTATAGAGGGCTCCACCCGTCACTTACTAAGTCCAATTCATTCCACATATGAACAGGTTTAAACATAACATAAACATTTGTATTAAAAAAGAACACAAAATGTCAACACTATATCCATAAACCATGAAAGGTTTAAAAATAATACATCCACATTCAAACATATCACAAAAACATCAATACAATATGGAAGTTTTGTATCATAATAAATTGACTTCAAATAAGCATAAAATCTATCAATGGATGTTCACATAGATAAAATAAAAAAACAATTAGAGAAATGTCTCTTTCTATTTTGAAATCATTTAAGAGTCACATAATTATAAAGTAGTATTTTTTAAAAATATTATTATAAGCTTCTATTTGAATCATAGACAATGTAATAATGTTGAAAAATATCCCCACCCTCGGTATAAGTTAAAAAAAACATTTTACCTTAAATTTTTTGAAACGTTCAAAAAGTACCTTGTTTGGAAAATGACAGAAAGATTCCTTTAAAAAACATATAAGGTCCAATAAGGGTATAAAAGAATTTAACCCATTGTCTATTAAATAGTAAAAATGTTTTGAAATACATTTTTAAGAAACATGGGCATGGATGATAAAGAGGTCCTAGTAGATAATTACGTATAAACAACCAAAGATAACAAAAAGATTATGAAATTAACCCTTAACTTGTACTTTTCCTTGGTCGATGGTAGTTTATCCTATTGAATAATGGTGAAATAATATTTATAAAATTATTCTGTAATCATATACATTAATATGATATCATATAAAATCATATAAAATTTAATTGTTAATAATATCTTAGTATTATCCTCGTTTCGGGTGTTAAATGATTTGTTTTCCTTTATATGAATTGTTATGTAAGTAATGTTTTTTATCGATAGGATTTATCTTATTCGTATTCCGAATGATATTAAGTCTTTAAATATTATTTGTAATCATCTAATGAAAATTAGTTTCGAATGGTTATGATGGGGAATGAATCTCATCGCGTTCGTGGAGATGGTAATCCGACTGTACGCACGAGCGACGATATCAATATTTTGATATTAAAATAATATATAATTGGATGGTATATCATATATATATAATAATTATCATGTTAAATTTATTATTTACATCAATTACACATCATTCTTATACCTATAAAAATAATAATGTATTGAATAACAATTACACCACGAGGTGGAGACAGTAAGATGTAGGTACGCACGTAAGGTGAAAAATTATTCAATGGAAAGATAGAAGAATGAATATGGTTTTACCATATTTATAAAAACATCACAGTATATAGAAGATAATAAAGTTAGTATTTTATAATGGAAATTACAAAGAAAGAGGAAGTGGAAGAAAAAGAAACATGAAGGACGTGAAGAAATATTTACATCTTCTTTTGGTTCTTCCTTTTGATTTGGTCAAAAGAGTTCCTTAGGATGGCTTTACGAATAATATAAGACCTCTAGGATGAAGGGAGGATAGTGGAAAGGGTATTTGGTCAGGGTTTGGCTTATCCGAATGGCTTTTAAGGTGCGAATTAGAGAGAAGGGTGAGTGTCCTTTAATAAGATGGGTGAGGGGAACCTTAGAAAAATCTAGATATATTATTTTATAATAAAATCATTTTCTATTTCTAGTGGCTCCAAAATGAATTATTTAAATCCTAATGTGTGGACTGTTTCAAAACCACTCAACAAATAGGTTTTATAAAGGTTTGGGTCACTATATTAAATTTATCTTTTAGATTTAACTCTTAGTTAAATAGTTTGACCTTTATTGTATCTCTTTGTATTTTTATATTATATGGTTAATAAACATACTATATACTTCCATGAGAACCCCAAGTGGTTCATTAAGGATACAACTATAAATATATAAGTCCTTTTTAAAAAATTTGGATTTTTGGGAATAGAATATCTATTAAGAATATAATATTTGTTTTTAAAAATTCTTTTATGACAATTTTGACACTATTTGGTATTTTGTTTTTTCAAAATTGATAACAGCATTATTACTTCGATAAAAATTAATCTAACCAACTCTAAAATGTAATATTAACCTAGAAAATTAGTTTAATTCTTAAAAAGACTCAAATTACTTTTATTTGGATATTTTAATATCTATTATATTAATATTTCATTAATACGGTAATTACTGCATCATCATTGTGTCATAAATAAATTTAATTATTTAATGTCTAAAATTTACAAATAAAATACCATTATTTAGGAAATTGTTATAAATTTATAATTAATATTTATAGTTGAATTTATCTTATGTATAACCCAATATAAAAAATGATTTAGTTTTTAAACATTGTTTTAACTCTTTTAACTATTCTTTAAATAAAATAATAATAAAATTCCTAATCAAATCGCAGTGGAGAAATGAGGTTCATATTTTATTCCTAATGTTTTTTTGGTCGAATTACACTTATAAAATAGAATTAGGACATATGTTAGGCTAATTATAATGTCATTTTTATCCTTAACAACACTATTTACTTTTAACTATGGTTAATAAAAGTAAAAAGTTACTATTCACCAAAAAGATATATTCATCATATTAGACCCCATTTATTTACCGATAATAACTGTGTCTTTTGAATTTTTTAAATTCAACTCACAGAATCTGTAAAATCAAGTTTTATATAAATTTTCAAAATCTCATAGGAGGTGGGTAAAAGATGGTAAAAAGTTTAATTACATTTTGCATATATATACTTATTATAAAATGAATTCAATGGATTATGTTTGACATATATAATTATTATGTATTTATATTAACAAAAAATAAATTAAACTAAAATATCTAATTATTTAAATAAAATTTTTATTTTAACCAATAACGTAGTGTTTTTTCACTATTCATAAAAAATTCAATGTTTTCAGAAAAATATCAAAAAATCAACCTAAGATAATTTTGATATTCCAAATTAATAAATAAAGTCTATTTTCCCAAATTCAAAACATAGAAGTTGCATTTATTAATTTAAACTTATTTCCCATTATCAAAACAAAAAAGCGTGTTTTTTAAAAAGTAAAAACTATCAAAAGATTGACATGTGTTTATGTCAAATTTAAATGTGAAATTACATATAATGACCAAAATTGTATTAAACTATAAAAATATAATCTAATTATACTTCCAAATCATTCAAATGAATAATTTATAAGTATAAACTATTTTGATTTAAAAAGTTGTCTTAATTAAAAGTTAATAATTTTCACTATTCATCATAATATGAAAATTCTCAGAAAAGTACCAAAAATTTATCGAAACTAAATTTTTATGTCCTGATTCTAAAAAATAATTTAATACCATTAATTTTAATATAAAAAATTGTGAAATATCAGTTTTAAAAAGGGTTATCCATTAAAAGGCGGTAAAATTGCATTTTTTTAAAAATATTATTTTATCCGAAAAAATAATTTGTTCTTATATTATGTCTAAGGAACACATAATATGGATGTTAAAATTATATAGAGTATATAAGATTCAAAATTAATTTAATACTATTCATAACCTCTTTTTGAACGACTAGTTTAGGAAGTTGTGGTGCGCTCGAACATTGTGTTGCATTTAGCGCAAGCTATTAAATTACATTAATGAGATAAAGTTATATGAAATCTTGGGGTGTTACATAATATCCATGGTCTTAAACCACACTCTTAAACTGATTGTAAACAAAATCGAATGAAACAAAACATTGGGCGAAACTTTTATCGCACACAATTGCATGAGGAAACTAAAATTTATGAAGATTCATCCAGATAATATGATAGACTTCACGGTACAGCTTAGAAAGACCTTCAATAAAGTTCATAGAACTGATAAACATTGAATAAATGATATGATTTTATTTTTTATGCACATGAAATCATAGAATTTGTAATATGTGTTTTCTTCCAATGTGACTATCTTTGTCTTTATCATCTTACTTCTATTCAGAAACTAACTTAAACTTTTATATCTCATTTTGTACAAAGGAATGAAATAATACTAAAGGTCAATCAATCCATGTATTCATATTTTTTATAATGGCTAACAAAGATATTCCTCTGATCATTCCAAATAATGAAATTACATTAATGGTAGTGATGTCAATGCTATTTCTATTTTCATATCATTGTATTTATTAAAAAAAAAATTAGACTGATCATTCTTTAAATATATAATCTACATTTTTATATTATATGAAATAATGAAATGAATTATCAAGATATTACCAATTTAGTCATTTCATTTTTTATAGAAATATCATAATAAGATATCAAATGGTAGTTTTTTCATCATAATATATCTTTCATAATACAGAAAACCTATTCATTGTCAAATAAACTAACATAAATACTATGTATGATAAAATTTAAATGTAATATAAATATTTCACTATTTTGAAACTCTTATATTATTCAAATTATTCTTTCTTGGAATATCCTTTTTGTAAGAAAATGTCTTCTCATATTTTTATTCTGACAAAAGCATCTAGATTGATCAACTTTGTCGTCCACACCATAAGATAATGAACCATGTTTAGGATAAACATTCAACAATATCTAATTTTGAGAAAAATGAAGATATCCTTCATTTATCAAAAGATAAATTACTTTGGACCAAATCAAATACATTACTCATCTTAAGATAAACACATGGAGATATAATATAAGAAAAATTCTTTTGACAAATACTATCTAAAACACTGAAGATAAACTCGTTATAATTATGAATTATTTGAAAGACAAAACCCCATAAAACCATGATATGGTAGAATAAAATACACTTTCTAAAATTATTTTCAAGGTTTTATAGAAAGGCCTGGTCTTTTTCATGTCGGTTATAACCCCCTGTAACGACCCGTAAAATTCAAGGATATTTTATTCTTAATTTTCTTTGGGATTTTACAAGAACGCAGTTTTTAACGGCACCTGATTCCGAGGCACGGTGTGCCCGTAATAATTTTCCGAAGTTTGGCTCGGGTTCGTTCGGTGAACGAACAAGCGAGTTTTTCTAACTCTTGAACCGTTGCATGGAATTGAATTCCGAGGGCACCGATGGATTTGCATCGCCAGTAATTGCTTAGGAACAACTTTTTCAGAGTTGCGTTTTCTCAAGAGAAGTTGATAAATTTGGTGGAGGTTAAAATAAAAATTTAACTACAATTCTTATTTTACTCTAAGTGGTTTAAATCTTGGGGTGGAAGTTGGGGGAAACCACCCAACTTCCATTTAGAGGTTATGAGGGTAGTGGGGCCTACACGAACCCTACCCCTTCACATTCTCTAACCTTCCATAACCTTTCATTAAATTTGACAACTTTTGATAATTAATTATGTGGTTTAATTCAAACTTTTGAATTTCAAAACTTATGTTGTGTTAATAAAATAAGTAAGGGACTTATTTTATTTTGGGTTGGAGGCTTGTCTCTTGAGAGCTTTGGGAAAAAAGCTATGGGAGACTTGAGTTTATTCATCCTCTTCATTGAAGAACACGAAGAATATGAAGAACATGAAGAACGCCGGATTCCTTGGAGGTCGACGTCTCTATCCGCGACGCCTCTTCCCGCGACGGTTATCACCACGATGAATCCTCACCCAACTTGTTCGATGAGGTAGGGGTTATTTTATTATTGTTCGTGATTTCTACCTAGACATTCTTCGTGAATTATGACCATTTTCTATCGATTAACGAGAGGGGGTCGGACTGCACAAAGACAGTCGACCCTCCTCCCTTATATATGTTGTTATTCCTATTGTGGATTGAAATGGGAATGGCGCGGTGACGTCACACCGTGTAGGATCGTGCGGCAAGGAATGTGCGGCGCCGTCGCACTGACCCGTGAAATCGAATAAGGACGCAACGCCATTGCGCCACGTCGGAGAAACCCAAAGACACCGTGGCCAGAGTGGGGCCGCAGTGGAGGGGCATGGCGCCGTCGCGCCACGCGGGATGAACCAAGGTTGCGGATGGTTCCAGGCCGCGGTAGAGCAGGGAGACTGGTGGTTGGTTCCGGGCCGCTGGCGTCGGAGCAAGGGGGGACTGGTTGTCGCCGGTCTGTGGCGGCAGAAGCCTATTGGCTAGATCGGTTCGGCCGGACAAGGGAAGGCCAGGGGTTACTAACCCCCGGCGGCCAGCTCAAGCGGCCCCCCATAATGGGGGTCACGGTTACAAAAGCCCGGGGGGAGGCGCCCCCCCCCCCTCAAACGGCTCGGCCGTTTGGACGAGCGTCAGGCCACGCTGGATGGGTTGGGCCGCGCTGGCCAGGCCGAGGCATGCCCAAGTGGGCCGAACCTGAACCTAGTTTGGGTCTACCCGGTTCGGGCCGACCCTAGGGGTAGCGGGCCGGGTCGGACAGGGCCTGAACCCCTTAATACAGAATTGCTTCTGGTCATACGCCCATACGTTGTGCTACGGGCCTCCGATAGACGTACTGTCAGTTTCGATGCGATCCTTGGATCGAGGTGGTCGTTTCGGTGTATCCAACTCAAGGGTTCAGAATACTTTGGGTTTGGCTGAGTTGGTTCGGACACAAAACCAACCAGGCCCTCGGAGCGGAAACACTCATATCTTGAGCTCTGGACGTTCGATTGACGTGCCGTCGACTTTGATGGTTTCCTCTTAGTGAGACAGATCTTATGGCTTACTCTGCTCGAGGTTTGGATGCAGGTGGAGTATGGTCGGGTTGGTTTTGACTTATAAACCAACCGGGCCCCTGGGACGAAAATGCCAATAACATCCAGACCGGGCGTCCGATTGACGCGCCGTCTCTGATGCTGAGTTCCTATTGATGATGCGGAACTTTTGGATACATCAACTCCAGACATTCTATCAGTTGATGTATCAGCCTCTCGTCTCGTGGAGCGGACCCTCCCGAACGAGCTTGCTGTGTGCGGGAACCCTAGAGTTGGCTGCGTTTGCGTCTGTAATGACGTCGACGACTGTACATTGATCCTCAGTGCATTCGACGACGGCGACTACAACACTCAGCGATCCTACGTGGATCAGTGCTACCGATCCTTTGTGGGTCCGATCCTATGTGGGTCAACGCTCAGTGGTTCTATGTGAGCCAGCACCTACAGATGCTATGTGGGTCCGACCCTGTGTGGGTCTTTGTGGGGGTTAGTTACCTATCGATCCTGTGTGGGTCTTTGCGGGGTTCAGTTACCTATCGATCCTTTGTGGGTCATTACGGGGGTTAGTACCTATCGATCCATTGTGGGTCCGACGACTTAGATGAGTCAGTGGCTACATCTGATCACCTCTATCGTCATACGAAGAAGTATACCCATGTGATCTGAATCCTGTTTTGCTTTCCTATGTGGATTGTGTTGTGCTATCCTGTGTGGATTTACATTTTGCTTTCTTGTGTGGACTGGGTTGTACTTGGGCTCAGATGTTGGATTTGAATGAGAATTGATGACTTAGGTATATGTATGGGAATATACCTTAGCAGTGTTGGATGTTACTTCGTGATTGTATCTTTTTTTTGTGGATTTTCCTTTGTGGATTCTGGGAGACCTTTTGGGGTCTCGGGGTCCCTACATAGTAGCTTATACTCACCCCTACACGGGCTATGCCCGCACTACATTTTGTTGGTTGTAGACGACGAACAACGCTGATCGTGGTTGAGGCTTGCGGATCAGGACGGTACCTGGAGGTAGAACACTGGGCAGGACGTTCTCGGAGCAGGCGGCTGGACCCGAGGAGCTGTGGAGGCTATCTGTAATCACCCGTCAGGTGGGATTTCCAGTGGACAGCTCGATGTTGCGGCTTTAATTTTCAGTTGCTGTTTTCCCTTCCAGTTGTACATTACTTTCAGTTTGGGTTTGTATACTGGCCCACTTACTTTTCCGCACTTACTGTTGTACCCAGTCTTTACATAGTGTTTACTTATACTACTAGCTTGCTCTGTGGTATTTTTTTACTTTACTAATGAAATGCCTTCCCTTTTTACCAGTATTTACGCCTTGGTGCTAGTTGCTAGCCCCTGGCCTATGGAAGGCGGGTTTGGGGTAGTCATGGCATGGGCCTCGAGGACGGGTCGTGACAAATTGGTATCAGAGGAGTTTGATTCTACCACAGAACTTTGGACTCTGATCTTTTTCTATGTAAAGCAATAGTGTTAAGCGTATTGGGTGTGGTTATCAGTCCAGGAAGTCCACTGTTGGTGCGGAGGCCTACGTATCCGAACACCCTGACCATGACTTCTGATTTCCGACTTGATGCATGAAAACATTGATCGCATATGTGTTTCATGTTTTCTTTGTGATAACTTTATGTCAGCTCACCAGGTATACTATTGACCGTGGCGCACCTGTTTTTTTTTCAGGAAGGCCCCACGATGGCAGCCATCTAGGGTTCTGAGATTTGTGCATGATGACAGCCCACCGAGCAACGAGGCCTCGGTGCAGGGCCCTTTGACAGCAGAGGCACCGACGGTACCACTACCCGATGAGCCACCGATGCTACCAGCCCCAGCCGCTGATGATGCACGTTGCCTTACTGCTCTTCACGAGTTTCAGTACCAGCGATCACCCAGGTTTCGCGGGGAGACGGACCCCCAGGCAGCCGAGGACTGGCTGGAGGCAGTGGTATGGGTTTTCATGTTAGTGAGGACACCAGCAGACCTCATGGTGATCCTCGCAGTGAGCCTACTGTACGCGGCAGCAGGAAGGTGGTGGATCTTGATGCTCCGGGTTCATGACGAGGAATCTCTCCTCTGGGTGGACATTGAGAACCTCTTCCGCTCGGAGTTCATCCCAGCCACCCTATGTGTGGTGCGCATCTAGGAGCTTCTTCAGCTGTGGCAGGGTAGCTTGACGGTTGGCCAGTACTCGATGAGGTTTACCGATCTCTCGCGCTACTCGACAGACATGGTACGAGACCCATTCTTCCGGGCCTGGACCTATGAGCAGGGATTGAGACATGAGATCAGGGCATCGCTGATCTCCAATAGCATTCTGACCCAGGCAGGAGTACTGGAGCGAGCCCTTTTGATCGAGAGCTTCCTTGCTGAGCCTTCTTCAGTAGCGAGACCTATCGTAGGGCGGCAGGTAGCAGAGTCTTCTCCAGCAGGCAGTCGATGAATGACTCATGGGTCCAGGAAGACCAGACCATCAGGCAGACGACCTCAGGACACTGGCTCAGTAGTGAGGGGCACACAGCGCGGAGCCAGTCTTTCGAGAGGCAGACAGTGCAACTCATGCGGCGGGCAGGGCCATATGGCTCGTGACTGGCCGTCCCGCCGTGCCGAGGTGTAGCAGACTGTTGAGGGACCGCCCAGGAAGTGGCATAGGGTCGACCGTGGTGGTCCGCAGGGAACAGGCGGACGAGGCAGAGGAGATGGCCGAGCAGAAGGTGGTGGGCGACATTTTGAGGCTCTACCACCACCACCACCAGGAGGTCTACCCCGGCCACTAGGAGCTGGCGGGAAGAGATAGGCACAGCTCCAGGCAGCGGAGGCCTACGACCACGGCGCGCCCGAGATTATTCGAGGTACTATCTATGTCTATTCCACCCTTACTATAGTACTTATAGACATAGGATAGGGTCATTCTTTCATAGCCACTGCCCTTGTTCGGAGCTCGGAGATTCTGACAGAGCCGTTGGCTCGATCCTTACGGCTAGAGACTCCTACGGGAGAAGACTCGACGATTACGCATTGGTGTCGGTAGTGTGAGCTTACTCTAGGAGGTGAGACCTTTGGCTGGGATCTTCTTGTAGTGGCGTCGAGGCCTTACGAAGTCATCTTGGGCATGGATTGGTTATCTGAAGTCCATGCTCAGATCGACTGTATTAGGCGCAAGGTGTGATGTGTACGCACCGACGAGAGCAGGTTCACCTTCAACGGTGAGAAGGGAGACTTTGCAACACAGGATGGACTCTCGTAGAGGAGAGGACAACCCATCACTCATCAGATGGCTAGCCTCATCCTAGAAGCAGTTGACGTGCAAAGTCCGGGTTTTCCTGCAGTGGTGGATCAGTATGCAGATGTTTTCCACGACGACGTCCCAGAGCTACCTCCTCGGAGATAGGTAGACTTTTATATTGACATGTACCCTGGGAAAACCATGATATCGACTCCAGCATATCGGATGGAACTCGCTGAGCTTCGAAAGCTACATGTACAGTTGGAGGACTTGCAGGGCAAGGGTTTCATCTGACCCAGTGTTTCACCCTGGGCTTCCCCGTTTTTGTTCACCAAGAAGGCGGACGAGAGCTTGCGACTTTGTGTCAACTATCGTCGCCTAAACTAGGTGACATCGAGGAACAAGTATCCGATACTGAGGATTGATGACCTCTTCGATCAGCTCAAGGGAGCACGGTGGTTCTCAAAGATAGGCCTCAGTTCATGCTATCATCAGCTCAGAGTTTGGGACGAGGACGTGCAGAAGACGGCCTTTAGATGTCGGTATGGCCACTATGAGTTCTTGGTTATTCCATTCAGTGTAACCAATGCTCCAGCAGTGTTAATTTCCCTCATGAACAAGATCATTCAGCCATACCTCGATCTATTTTTCGTGGTCTTCATCGATGACATTTCGATTTACTCGGCGACTAAGGAGGAGCACACCTACCACTTGCGGGTTGTGCTAGACACACTGTGAGAGCACCATCATTATGGTAAGCTCTAGAAGTGTCAGTTCTGGATACATGAGTTCCACTTCTTAGGGGACAACATCTCTGAGGCGGGAGTTGTGGTGGATCCTGTGATGATCGAGGCAATGCTAGCTTGGGAGCCACCCATGAGCGTGATGGAGGTGTGGTTTTTTTGGGACTAGATGGATGCTACCAGAGATTTGTGCCAGACTTCTCCACATTTGAGGAACCACTCTCAGATTTGACAAAGAAGGGGAAAACCTTTGTGTGGTCAGACAGATGTCATCAAAGCTTCTAAGAGCTGAGACAGAGATTGACCAGCGCCCATATCCTGAGGTTGCTGGAGAAGGAAGTAGGGTACGTAGTCTACTGCAACGCATCAGGGACCGGACTCGGATGTGTCCTGATGCAGGAGTGGTTAGTGATCGCTTATTGATCATGTTAGTAGATGATGCATGAGAAGAACTAATCTACCCATGACCTAGAGTTAGCAGTAGTGGTATTCTCTCTGAAGACATGGTGACACTACCTGATGGGAGAGCGCTTTATAGTCTTTTCTGACCATCAGAGTCTCAGGTACATCATCTCTCAGAAGGACCTGAATCTGAGACAGTGGTGATGGCTTGAGTTCCTCCAGGACTATGACTTTAAGATAGTCTATACTCCTGGGAAGGGGAACGTGGTAGTCGATGCTCTCACCAGGAGGATGGGCGTTCAACTACTTGAGGAGGCGACAGAGAAGCTACCTGCTTTGAAGATATCCTTTGTTGATAGAGATGGTGCAGCCTTACTTCAGTCTCTCACAGTCACCCCTCCACTACTGCAGCAAGTCCGAGAGGCACAGCGTGAGGATACTGACTATGAGACACGGTGTGCACAGATATCCTCAGGACAGGCACATGATAGTTTCTCCTTTGAAGAAGAGCATGACGAACTTTTTAGAGGATTTACCTTGGTACCAGTTTCTTTACAAGAGGCGGAGCTGGGAGAGTTTCACAGTTATCCTTTGGCGGTACATCCTGGAGTGGCGAAGATGTACTAGGATCTCAAACGACGGCACTAGTGGTCGGGCATGAAGAAGTCTATGTCGGAGTTCGTTTCTCGATACCTCACCTGCCAGCAGGTGAAGGCAGAGCACCAGGTACCACCCGGCTTGGTACAGCCCTTGGAGGTCCCAGAGTAGAAGTGGGATGGGATATCTATGGACTTCGTGACTGGACATCCATGCACATGTAATGGTCATGACTCCATTTGAGTAATTGTCGACCGACTCACCAAGTCGGCACACTTCTTACCCATCAGAGAGCAGGGCTCAGTGGAGAGATTGGGGCGCCTCTACGTTCATGAGATTGTACGGCTTCACAGTGTGCCATCATCTATAGTCTCCGATAGAGATGCTCACTTTACTCCTCGGCTTTGGAAGGGGTTGCAGGAGACATTCGGGACACAACTAAGTTTGAGCACAACCTTTCACCCTCCGACGGATGGTCAGATGGAGAGGACCATTCAGACTCTCGAGTACATCCTCCACGCTTGTTTCCTTGACTTTGGTCGCAGCTGGGAGGACCACCTACCCTTGGTGGAGTTCGCTTACAACAATATCTACCACTCCATGATCGGGATGGCACCATACGAGGCATTGTACGACCGACCATGCAGATCTACTTTATGTTGGACAGACCCTGGGGAGTCAGCACTTGTGGGACTGGAGATGGTCTAGGCCACAACAGAGAAGGTCTTGGTCAACCAGGAGCGAATGAGGACAGCTAAGAGCCGACATAAGTCTTATGCTGACAGGAGGCGGAGGCCACTAGAGTTCGAGGATGGCGACCACGTCTTTTGCCTGTCTCACCTCGAACTGGGTTATGGAGATTTGGCCGAGGTGGCAAGTTGTCCCCATGCTTCATTGGACCATTCCAGGTTCTCAGCAGGACTAGTGATGTAGCTTATCGCCTGGCTCTACCACCTCAGTTGCACCGGGTGCACGACGTCTTCCACATATCTTAGCTGAGGAGATACGTGCACGACCCGACGCATATCATTGACCATGGGGAGTTGGACATTGATGATGGGGAGAATTTTACGGAGGTCCTAGTGGAGATCGAGGATTGATAGGAGCAGGTCCTACGTGGACGGTCGATTCCTCAAGTGCGCATCAGATGGCAACACATGAATCTCCATGAGATCACATGGGAGCGGGAGGCTCATATGCGTGCTCGGTACCCACATTTGTTTCCCTAGCTTATGATGTATATTTACGGGGACATACATCCCTGAGGTGGGAGTAATGTAAAGACCTGTGAAATTGACGGAAATTTTTTTCTTAATTTTCTTTGGGATTTTACAAGAACGCAGTTTCTAACGGCACCTGATTCCGAGGCCCTGTGTGCTCGGAATCATTTTCCGAAGTTTGGATTGGGTACGTTTAGTGAACGAATGGGCGGGTTTTTCTAAATCTTGAAACGGTGCACAAAATCAAATTCTTAGGGCACCGATGGATTCACAGCGCCGGTAATTGTTTAGGAACACCTTTTTCGGAGTTGCGTTTTCTCAAGAGAAGTTGATAAATTTTGTTGAGGTTAAAATAAAAATTTAACTACAATTTTTATTTTACTCTAAGTGGTATAAAACTTGGGTTGGAAGTTGGGGGAAACCACCCAACTTCCATTTGGAGGTTATGAGGGTAGTGGGTCCCACATGAACCCTACCCCTTTACATTCTCCAACCTTTCATAACCTTTCATTAAATTTGAAAACTTGTGATAATTAATTATGTGGTTTAATTCAATATTTTGAATTTCAAACTTTATGTTGTGTTAATAAAACAAGTAAGGGAATTATTTTATTTTGGGTTGGAGGCTTGTTGCTTGAGAGATTTGGGAGAAAAGATAAGGGAGACTTGAGTTTCATTATCCTCTTTATCGAAGAATAAGAAGAATGCGAAGAACGCGAAGACCACCGGATTCCTCGGAGGTCGATGTCTCCTTCGGCGACGTCTCCTTCCGCGATGCCTCTTCCCGTGACGGTTATCACCGTGATGAATCCTCACCCAACTTGTTCGATGAGGTAGGGGTTATTTTATTTTTGTTTGTGATTCCTACCTTGATGTTCTTCGTGAATTATGACCATTTTCTATCGATTAATGAGAGGGGGTCGGACTGCACAAACACGGCCGAAACTCCTCCCTTATCTATGTTGTTATTCCTATTGTGGATTGAAACAGGAATGGAACGGTGTCGTCGCACCGCGCGGGATCTTGCGGCAAGGAATGTGCGGCGCCGTCACGCCGCGCCATGAAATCGAACAAGGATGCGACGCCATCGCACCGCGTCCGAGAAATCCGAAGACACTGCGGCCGGAGCGGGGCCACAGCGGAGGGGCGCGGCACCGGCGCACCGGGCCGGACGAACCAAGGCCAGGGCCGGTTCTGGGCCGCGGCGGAGTAGGGAGACTGGCGGCCGGTTTCGAGCCGCTGGCGTCGGAACAAGGTGGGACCGGCAATTGCCGGTCCGTGGAGGCAGAAGCCGGACGGAAAGAGTGGGCCGTCCAGACAAGGGACGGCTGGGGGTTACAAACCCCCAGCGGCCCCCTATAATGGGGGTCGCGGTTTCAAAATCCAGGGGGCAGCCCCCCCTTCAAACGGCTCGGCTGTTTGGTCGAGCGCCGGGCCAGCGCGCCCAGCGCGCCGCGCCTGTCGGGTGGGGCTGCACCGGCCGGACTGGGCCACGCCAACTGGGCCGGGCCATGCCCATGAGGGCCGGACCCGGACCCGGTTTGGGTCGATCCAGTTCGGGCCGACCCTGGGGGTATCTGGCCGGGTCGGACCGGTCCCGAACCCCTTAATACCGAATCTCTTTCGGTCGGACGCCCATAACGTGTACTACGGGCCTCCGATCGATGCACCGTTAGTTGTGATGCGATCCTTGGATCTAGACGGTCGTTTCGGTATATCGCACTGAAGGTTTCAGAATACTTTGGGTTCGACCGATTTGGTTCGGACACGAAACCAACCAGGCCCTCGGAGTGGAAACACTCATATCTTGAGCTCCGGACGTCCGATTGACGTTCCATATACTTTGATGGTTTCCTCTTAGTGAGACGAATCTTTTGGCTTACTCCACCCAAGATATGGACGTATGTGTAGTACGGTCGGGTTAGTTTTGACTTAAAAACCAACTGGGCCCCTGGGACGAAAAAGCCAATAACTTCCAGGCCAGGCGTCCGATTGACGCACCATCTGTGACAGTGAGTTCCTGTTGATGATGCGGAACATTTGGATACATAATCTCTGGAATTTGTGTCAGTTGATGAGTCAGCCTCTCGGATCGTGGATCGGACCCTCCCGAACGAGCTTGCTGTGTGCGGGAACCCTAGAGCTAGCTGCATTTGCGACTGTGATGACGACGACGTCTGTACAGATATCCTAAGTGAATTCGACGACGACAACTATAGCACTCAGCGATCCTACGTGGATCAGTGCTACTGATCCTGTGTGGGCTCGATCCTGTGTGGGTCAACACTCAGTGGTTCTGTGTGAGCCAGTGCCTACAGATCATGTGTGGGTCCGATCCTATGTGGGTCTTTGCAGGGGTTAGATACCTATCGATCCTGTTTGGGTCTTTGTGGGGGTTAGTTACCTATTGATCCTTTTTGGGTCATTGTGGGGGTTATTACCTATCGATCCGTTGTGGGTCCGACAGCTTAGATGAATCAGTGGCTACATCTGATCATCTCTATTGTCATACGAAGAAGTATACCTGTATGAGATGAATCCTGTTTTACTTTCGTATATGGATTGTGTTGTTCTATCCTGTGTGGATTTATGTTTTTCTTTCCTGTGTGGACTGGGTTGTACATGGGCTCGGATGTTGGAGCTGAACGAGAATTGATTACTTAGGTATATGTATGGGCATATACCTAAGCAATGTCAGATGTCACTTCGTGATTGTATCTTTCTTTTGTGGATTATCCCTTGTGGATTCTGGGAGACCTTCTGGGTTCTCGGGGTCCCTACTAAGTATCTTATACTCACCCCTGCACGGGCTATGCCCACACTACGTTGTGTTGGTTGAAGACGACGAACATTGCTGATCGTGGTTGATGCGTGCGGAGCAGGATGGTACCTGGAGGTAGACCACTAGGCGGGACGTTCTCAGAGCGGGCGGCTGGACCCGAGGAGCTGTGGAGGCTATCTGTACTCACCCTTCAGGTGGGATTTCCAGTGGACATCTCGATGTTGCGACTTTACTTTTCAGTTGTTGTTTTCCCTTCCAGTTGTACTTTACATTCAGTTTGAGTTTGTATACTGGCCCACTTACATTTATGCATTTACTGTTGTACCCATTTTTTAATTATTGTTTACTTCTACTGCTAGCTTTCTCTGTGGTATTTGTTTACTTTACAAAGGCAATACCTTCCCTTTTTACCGTGATTTACGCCTTGGTGCTAGTCGCCAGCCCCTGGCCTATGGAAGGCGAGCTTGAGGTAGTCATGGCACAGGCTTCAAGGACGGGTCGTGACACCCCCCCTAATGGATTCTCTAATATCATAAATAAATTTCTAAAACACAAAGTATTGACGTCTTCACAACCCCACAATGGCCACTATCAATTATACCTCCCAACCTTGATTGGGTATAGCACCCCAAAAAATCGTTCTTGGATTCAATATTTCATATAAAAAAAATCATTTTCTTATACAATGTTGATTTTACCCCATGAGCTTACACTATCTTGTTTTCTCATGTACATATCCATTTCTTGTCAAACTAGGTATTCTTATAAATATGGGCATCCAAAATACTCCATTTTCATTATATCATCACGCTATCTTGAATTTCCAAAAAATGTGAATAATTAAGCATTAATTGTTTCTTAGTTTTATAAAATAAAATTCAAATTTAGATTCCTCTAATCTCTCATTAATACTATAAAATATCATCCTCTCATGAATATTTCCAGATGTGATAGTTGTTTTGGAAATAATAGTTTAGTGATTATAAAAAACATCCTCTAAATGTGCTTATCATTACTATATATTTGTAAACATAGAATAATATCAAATTTATTTTATTTCCCAATTTAGGATATATAAACTTCATAATCATTATAATTTATGATTACTAATTTATATCAAAAAAATAATACTAGTTTTAATTCACCCGTGATATCTAATTCTAAATCCAAAATAAATATTTCTTTTAAATTTTTATATATTTACAGGTTTCTCTATATCTACTGAATTTTCTCCATTTAATTCGTCCAAAAAATTCCCTCTTCAAGTTATTTCCAAATTTTTAGGTTCATGGAAGATTACATCTATGACACATGAATTTTTGTCATTAATTACTGGTCTTCTTTGCAACATCTTTTTTATTTTTCTTTGATCACGATCCCCATATAAGATCATGATTTATATGACATGTATATTTTTGTTTCTAGAGTTTTCATATTTATTTTTTGAAAATATGTAAATTCTAGAAAATTAGTTTTTCACCCAATAGACTAAATGAGATATTCACTATATACATGAATTAGAAAGAGGTTTCAAAGAATATCTATCAGTAGACCCTATGGTAAGTGATAATATGAATTGATATTGAGTCAAGAAAACACAACGTCTGAATCGTCTATATTGATCGACTCTAAAGATAATTCTGGATCAAGTACACATCTTATTATGGATCAAACACATATCATATTTGACTTTGTGGATATACCACATAAATTTGTTTTTATTGACTATATTGAATTGTGATTTTATGAATCTATAGTCATTGAATTAACCACTTTAGTAAACATAATCACTTACCATTCTATGTAATATGGTGAATGGTTTCAAAGTATCACATCCCCAATCAAACTAATAATAAACAATATAATAAGATATGGTATATGATATCATAAAATAATAAACTCAATTAATCAAAATAATCAACGAGGGTGTTGAAAAATAGAATAAATTCATATGAAATCATAGAGGAAATCTTGAGAGAAATAATTTTTTTTACTTTAAAAAGAATAGTTATTTAGGAAACATCATTGAATAAAACATGAAATTAACTAAAATATTTTTCATAAAAATATTATTTATTTTATTTAAATTATTATTTTTTAAAATAGATTATATGTGGTACTTGAAAATGGGTATAAAATCGAGAAATTCCCATTAATCGAGCTTGTATATCGAGAATGATTGAGAAAAGAACCTAAAAACATGTATTTAATAAATAGAATATATGAAATTATATAGAAACATGATTTTACAATTTTGAAATATAATCTACAATAATTAGATAATTATATTTAATAATTAAATTTCTGTATAGAGGGAGAATCATAACCAGAATGAGAATAGAGGTTCGAGAAGAAAACCTTTACCTTATGTCTGATTGTGTTCTTCCCTTGACCTTAATGTTCTAGATAATCAAATTAAAATCATTAATTAATTAAGTCATAACATTCTCTAAATTTATTTTATTTATTATATTTTTATTAAGTTTATTTATGGCCTTTTGATGGGTTATCACATACAACTTTATTGTTCGGTAGCATTTGTTTCCCTAGTTATCATTATCAGTATACTTGTATATTAGTATAAAAGTTCGTGTGGAATCGGTATAATAATTTAGAATTTAATTTATATGTTATTTAATAACACCTCAAATTCGAAATGGTAATATATATCATTAGGTTATATGGTCTGAGGCAAAATCATTAAATAATACTTTTGGTGATAATGGTTTAGATTATTATTGTAGTAATTATTCCTAATGAACTAATTTTGTTTTACTGCTTCATATTAGGTAAATATTTTAATCCAAAAACATTAGAAAATTTGTAATACATATATTGTAATCTATTTTAATCATATAAATGGCTCAATTACAAACCTTTAAAGGAATAATTGATGAACAAAAATATGTCATCCACGAAGATTGTAAATCGGCACATCATGAACGAATATTTCATTTTTAAAATAAAAGAGCGATAAAAATTATTTTTAAGAAGTATATTCCATATCCCACTATAATTACCTCCCATGGCGTTCCCTATCCCTTAATAAGCTCCTCCTAGTCTTTTAGATGAAACATCTCATGTAATGGATTTTCATCCATTCCATCTTTATTCAAGTACTTATTTTGTATTTTCCCTCTTAATGCAAAATCGCTATTTTTTCATGTTTTTAAAAAATTTCATTTACAGACTATTTTATGTTATAAGAATGTGATATTATTTATCCACTTTTATTATAACTCTTACCTAAGAAGTTATTATGATAAAGTAAGGCTTCTTACTCTCCATTATCTTCCATTAAAGCTCCTTTATGTATTCTTCCATTTTATTTGAAATTTTTAATATTGTAATGTTTTATTACACATAACATTACTATATTTATTATTCCAATGTAATGAGGTACCACCTTTCCCTCACATTAATCCCTCACATGAACCTTTATGATCACCCATTTGGAAGCAAAATTATCCCATGATTTTCTATTACAAACTGTTGTGCTATGAATACTCATCCCCATTTTTTCTCACTGGTGTATACATACTTTTACATATATTTAATTTATTATATAATTAAATTTATAAAACTCATTCTTCTATTTCAATTGATTAATGATTATGAAAGAATATCTTATGTTTTATGATCTATGTGTCCTAAAAGATCATATACATGATATGAATGTGACAACTGGATCAAAAATTATATATCCCTCCAATGCATTATATAATATTTTTATCTTAAGAGGTATAATGTATGGTACATATGATTTTATTTTAGGCCCAAAATGTCATTATTTCTCTTTTTTAAGCCTTAACTTATGCTTATGATGCCAGGTTTGATATTGTCTTTAAGTTCCCATAATGCCTTAATGTTATCATATTATGTTATGATTTGATGTTCCTGATTATGATTATAACTACCATATATCACCATGTGGAACCCCATGAATAAAATTTACTTATTTAATTCATTCAATTCATTAATTATTCTCTTACTTGGATTTATGGAACACCCCTTTCTTATGTACATCCATAGGATATCCCATGCAGTTTTAGAAGAACTGTTGAATTAAAAGGCATGTTATGGAGTTTTTAAATAATGTCGTCATATATCTATTTCATATTATTATGATATGTTTCTTCTTTACTGGAGAAACTAGGTCACTTTATCTTCTAGGATTTATTATTTGTATCTTTATGTAATAAATCATGAAATACTGTGTATAAAATATATGTGTTTTCATAGTTGGTATAAATGGAAGGTCTAGTAATTTATGTGTATTATGATTATAAATCATATGTTAAAGCCATATGTATAAGTATTTACATAAGGAAATTTTCCTAAATTTTAGTGAAGTGTATATTTATTAGTCTTCTATAAAAATATATCCTTAAAGGTATATAAGAAATTAGATGCGGTTATGGAACAGATGTACCTATAGGTAATAACCTCAAAAGGGGTCATTGGGTATTAACTCAACCTACATTTTTTCCTTGACAATAATTTATAACACTATACACATTGATAAATAAACTTTTGGAATAAACTTTGGTTAATCATATTATTTTTGTAGACAATTTAAATCAAAAAATAAATCTAATGAAATTTAATGTTGGGAAATTTTTCAAGGATTGCTGAGATTGAAATATAAATTTTTTTTGATAAGTAATACATGTGAGTTTTGGTATTTCCACTCAATATTCACAGTTTCCATTTTATATGTTTAATAGTTTGAAAATTAACATCCCTAAATTTTCCATTATTTTACACAATGGTTAGAAATATTGGGAATGTTTTAATTGACTAGTGGTATGGGAAATGTGATGATTGTTCTAATGAGATTCCTAACATGGTGGTAGATAATGTAAGATGACTTGTGAAAAAACCAGACAAGATATAACAATTTTTGGTTAACAGCTACTATAGGGTAAGATTTAAAAACACATAAAATAATTTGAGGATGAAATATAATAGTTGTTCATGTGATAAAGGTCTTAATAGAAATAAGGCTTTGTTCCTATGTGTTAAAAATATGGAAAGAGACACCAGTGGAAACGTCAAAATAGAAATGTAAGATGTTTTAAGTGTGGAAAAAATGACCTAAAGTAGCTAATTATCATAGAAAAATTAAGAATTCCATTAACATAATTGAGAGAAATAAAGTTAAATATAAGGTTCCATTAATACTTGTATGTAGAAAATTTTGGGAACTTTAGAATTATCCATGGTTTTGATCTATTCTAAGTTATAACAAGGATGATGGGAACCAAAAATATTTTAGGCCAAGGGAATAAGGACGGTCATATAGTATAAAATCTACCAAGACAAATAAAATTAATTATGTCTAATGTACCCACAAATATAGAGTTGTGTATTTCATTAAGAATTTAAACACATGGAATTATATCATATTTATTATGTTTTCTAATAATATTATTCACTATTAAGAATGAGTTGATAACATTAGGGAATCCTATAATGATTATTTTATCAAAATTTTAATTTTGTGGGAAGGTTTATGAAAATATTATCATTCTCTGTTTAGAGTAATTTTTTTTTATTATAGGTATGAATTGGATTTCCTAATGTAGAGCCAGTATATATTGATGGGAGAAGGAAATCACCCTTTGTATCTCTAATCACCCTATATTATATAAAATTTTTATGTGGATAATGTATATCCTTTATAATCATATCTTCAACATGGATATCATTTCATTATGCGAAGTAACATCTAGATCAAATGATTGTGACTATGGGAAACTCCATTCTTGTTTAAATTCCCATTATAAGAGAATATGATTATGTTTTAATCAAACTATATCCATGACTTCTACCTAAATGTCAGGTTTATTTCTTAATCAATCTTCTACATTTAGAATGTAACATTAATTGGGAATGTTATCACCAATAAAGGGATATATATGGATCATTCAATGATATATGTAATTTAAGGATGACCCATAAGAACATATATGAGGAATATCTATAGTTATCATAGATTTTCAAGGCACTATCATTGATTGTTTTAGAAACCACTAATGATTTTCCAACACACTAAGCAAGCGGAATCTGAATAAAGTAAATATTTTTTAGATAGTGGATTATGAGGATAGCTTTATAGATCTAAATAAGATATTTTGACATTACCTACCTATGGGGAGGGATTTGTGATCTTTAATGATGAATCAAAAAATGTATTGGTTTTGTACTCTTTCCAATTAAATAGTGATAGCTTGTGCCTTTCTCCAATTAAAGATCTCTGAGTAGAACTACCTAATGTGTGATTTTTATTCATTTTTCGAGATCCTTTCACTAAAGATGTAGAAGTATTATCACTATAGGGAGAATTTTGAAATATATATTATCATAAAAACCTGAGTTACATCTTCACACACACAAAATCTCAATATGTAATATCATAGTTTTTTAGAGCTGATCATGGATTATGACTGTTCAATCCAATACCACCCATGGAATGATAATAATGTTTTAGATGGTCTCATTAGAAAGGACCCCATATCCCTTTCCATAATGAGTACTAAAAGGGATGTAATATTCTTGGACATTAAAATGATGGACATGGGAATAATAGAAGGAACTTCATTGTAACTTTCCTAAATAACAACCCCACCAACCGTTATTGAGAGTATCAAGGAGGCCAAAAAATATGATGATGATTTATTGATAATGGTAAAGAATATTAGATAGTTTTACATTTATAAGGATGGAGTTATAATTTTTCAAAATTGGATATGAGTCTCATAAAAAATATATCTCAATATGAAAATTTTGGGTTATTATTATAGCACGTCATTCTCTACCACCAATATGAACTATGATATAAAGAAACAAATTTTGGGGTAACATAAAGAGATATATTGTAGAATTTGTAAATATTATTCAAACAAGTCAAGGATTTTGGAAGAGGTATAAGGTTCTATCTATCTACTTCCCATACTAGTATGGAAATGGGAAAACATAACCATAGTTTTTTTTGTAAAACTCTCAAAAACATATAAGGTTCATAACATAATTTTTGATTCTAGTCGATTTAATTAATACGTTAGTACAATTCATTATAATCAAGGAATATTTAAATCTTCATAAACTCAATAAAGCATACATAATATAATTTTTAAGGATAGATGTAATGCTACTATCCATTTTATCTGATTAATATCAGAGGTTTACCTAGAGGTTTTGGAGAAGCCTTCAATATGTGTCAGATACATAACTCAATTTCATCAATACTCATCACCCTTGGATTGATTTTTGGTCTGAGAAAAACATTAAAACTCTATAGGATATGATGGTATCACAATAAAAGGATTTAAATGGATGTTCGGATAAAAAATCCCCTTAATATAGTTCTCATATAATAATACTTTTCATTCTTGTATTCAAATGCTAGAATATGAGTCTCTGTAAAGGAAGTGGTTTTAGAGTAAAAAATTATAGGATAAATATGGATAAAAAATTGATGGGATTTGATCATATCCATGAAATGATAGATAATTTTCAAACCATTAAATTTTATATGTAATATATGAAACATTGATAGAAAATCTATGCTAATAATAGTAAACAAGACAAGATCCTATGGGACATGATAAGGTGTTTCTTCATAAATCATCATGGAGAAAATTTATGAGGTTTGGGGAAAAGAGAATTATTATTCCCAGATATAAAGGTCCATTTAAAAGAAATGTAGTAGAGCTACAAGGAGTATCTAGTAAAGATCATAGAACAAATATAACAAGTTAAATGAAACAAATAAAGTAACACGATCAAAGTAATATGGTAGAGCCACAAGTATTAGGAGGAAAAATGGGAACCATAAGTGGTGTTGAAACATAAGTAACCTTATCAATTTTGGTGAATGAAATGAAATTTTGAAGGAGAAATTTCATAAGGTGGAACAATATATTGGCCCAGAATTTATTAAATTAAATCCCATTTTAAATAAATAAATAACTTATTAATTAATTTAGTAATATAAAACAATTTCACAATTCTTTCATTGGTTATTTTAGACTGTTATAAAATATATACATATATGGTCTATCAAGTTCAAAATTATATTAATAATAATAAGTATTTTTGATATGTACATTGTACAATGAATTTTATGATTAGTATATATTAAGGGTTATAATAAAATCTAATTAACACAAAATGAAGAAGTGATAGCCTTGTTTAATTGAATTTTAACTCATGAAGCCCATTTATTGGAAGTTCTAAGGGATATGAAATCACTAGTTTTTTTCCTTGGACAAACCCAACTTAAGATTCAAAAATTAAAACTTGAATGAAACAATTTATGGGAAACATTTAATATTATAGAGATCAGAACCCAAGCTATGTTCCTCAAAAGACCCTAAGAATGTATTACCATCACACACCATATCATTGAGTAATATGTTGGTGAAATAATGGGTTTTGTAACATGACCCTAATAGATTTAATTTTTAAATTTTATTTTTTATAAAAAAATAATTATTTTGATCGCTTTTCATTAAAGAATTTTATATATACATAATTATATAACAAGTGATAAAAATTAATTTTTGATTAGAAGAAACTAATATATTTTATTGGAAAATATATAGTTTTAATAAAAACACTCTTTTTAATAAATCCAAGAGTTTTGAAATAAATTTAATTTTCAAGAAATATTTTTATAAAATAATATATATTTAAATATAAATGGTAATTTTTATTAATAAACACCAATTTAATTTTTATAAGGGTTGGAAATTTGTTATGTGGTAAAAACGACATTTATTGAATAAATAAGGATTTTTTTAAATTTTGAAATTGTTATATTTATTAAATTATTTATTGAAAATAATTATCTTTTTTTAAATATGGTATAAATATTCAATATGTATTATAATATCATAATAGAACAAAAGTGACGTAAAAAATAAAATTAATGTTATAAGTAACAATCAATAGGTTTTCTGTTAAAAATTATGATTTTAAGTAATTTTTTTTATTTTTACAAACATATAATTAACCGTTCATAACCTATATTTATTGTTATGTTTTTTAAAACAATTCATTATGAAAAAGTCTCACTTCAACAACATAGATTATATTATTTTATTTATTTTGGGATTTAACCTAATAGAATTTTGTAATCTATATATATTTTTTATAAATTGGGGTAATTTTTGTGGATTTTATTATTTTATTTCTCAAATTACAAAACATATGTTTTGAAATTAATTAATATTTACATTCTATTTTGATATAAATTCTCACTGATCCTCCCACTCCTCTTTAAAAAATAACCATTGATCATGAATATAGTCCCCTTATACCTCTCTAAATCGCTCCCAAAATTTTTTCATGCACTTAATATTCACCTATCTAGATTTATGAAGAAACATCTCATGTAAGGGATTCTTTTCCATTTCCTCTTCGTTCTAGTACTTCCATTGTACATATCCATTTGATACTCAATTTATTATTTGGTATAGTGTTTTTAAATATCCCTTTAATATCTAATTAATCTTATAATTATGATAAAATATTTATCCCCTTTCATTATAACCTTTCCCTAATCCATTTTTGTGATCAACTAAGGGATTTGTCTCTCCCTAATTTTTCATTTGTGCTACTTCCTTATATTTGGCCTTTTGATTGGAAATTTTCATTTAGAAATGTGTTTTTCACATAAAATTATATTATTTATGATAATTTTCTAATTATAGACCACATTTAACTCTCATTAACCATTACATGAATTTTATTGTTCACCCGATACACAACTAAAATCCTTCCATGATTTTCCTTGCCAAATTTTTCGTTTGAAATAAACATCCCCATTTCTACTCATGGTTATTTTCTAGGTTGTACCTATCCTTATTTTATTTTTAAATTACATTAAAGAAACCCATAATACTTAATAATGGTAATAATTTTTATGATATATGTTCTAATGTTGTATGATCTATATAGAACACAAATTCTTGTGGGTGATATAAATGTGATGGGTGGTCTAAAAATAATTTAACCCTCTAAATAATTGTGTAATATTTTTATGTAATTAGAAACCATTTATGGTGAACATAAATTTATCCTAAGCACAAAATATTATGTTGTATTGGTGGTTATCTTTTACTTACTCATAATAGGTCTTGTTTTATGTTATTTCTATATTCCTAACATTCTTTTATGTTTTTATATTATATCATGATTTGATGTTCATGATTATTATTCTAGGATTTTTATGTCACTGTGTTAAGACCTTAGACTCAAATGTAATATTTTAATTCATTTTATGGTTTGATTATTACCTTACTTGTCTTTATAGCTTATCCATTTCTGTAGTACTTCCTTAAGTTATCCTAGGTAGTTTAAAAAAGAATAATTGATTTAGAATTATGTTTAATTTTTTAAATATTCCTAGTGTATAACTATTGCTAGTTATTGGTAAATTAATTAAATTTCATAAATACCCCCAGACTCTCAATCCCCTATGTTTATATTATGTTTATCGTTATGTAATATGTCCAGATATATGGTCCAAATAATATATGGTTCATTTTAATTGTTATATGATAAAGTTATATTGGATTTTGGGAAATCAATATTAGAAAATATTTGTTAATACTTTAGGGATAAGATTAAACATAATAAAAAATACTTTTATTTTTTGAAATGTATAGCGTGAATGATTTTCAAAGACAATTAATTTCTCTCAATATACTAGAATGTGTATGTGGTTGTCGAGTAGATGTACCTTGGCATAATATCTTCAAAAGGGTTCATTGGGTTTTAAATCAACCAGTACGTAGTGAACAAAAAACCTTCCTAAGACCAATAACCCTTATGGATACTTTAAGAGGGTCTTATTTGGTTAATACTGTGTTTTTTAGAAACCATTATGAGGGGAACAAAAATTTCAATGAAATTTACTTTTATGAAATAATTCATTGATAAATGTGATTGAAACCTAGAAATTCATATGTCATGGAATAAAATTAATTTATGGTTTGTCTCCTATATTTTCAATGTTCTCATTTTATATGATTAATAGTTTAAAAATTACCATCCCTAATTTTCTGTTATTTTTGTATGTGGATATAAAAGTAGGAATTATGGAAACCACCAGTGTGATAGGTAATTTTATGACTACCTAGATGATATGGACCACATGATGGGATCTAAATAAAGACATCTTTTGATTGTTTCAAGAAATCCATCATAATTAATGATTAATAATTGGAACAAAGTTGAGTTTTCAGACAAATCAATGTGGATGAGGATAGAATCTCAACGAAGATTAAGTGATTAAGGTGATAAATTAAAGAAAAATAAATTTACTATATGTTAAAAATGTGGAAAATGGAACAATGGGAAATGACATAATAAAACTATAATATTTTTTATGTGTGAATAAATTTAGAATAAATAAGTTTATTTAAATGGAAAATGAAAAATTATGTTGATATAATGTGGGAAATAATTTTCATTCTAAGGTAACATTAATAGTTCTATGTCATAAATTTGGGGATGTTTGGAATTATCCATTTCAATGCTTTATTCCAAGGAATAATGATGATTATTTGTACAAATAGTCTCCAAGACCAGGGGAACAAGGAATGTTATGTATTGTGATAATCCCTGATATGGATCATGATAATTAAGGCTCACTTACCCACCACTCCAAAGTTGTGTATATATTTTTATGTTTTATTTCATGACAGAATATCATATCATTTATGTGTTTTAAAAATGTTGTGTCACCAACCCAATTGATTTGATATCATTAGGGAAAGTCCATTATTATTGTATCCTAAGGTCGATTTTGTCATAATTTTCTTCTTGAAAATCATATCATTATCCATTTATCGGAATTCGATTATTTTATATGTATGAATTCGAATTTTATGTATAGTGATAATATAATTTTTTAGTATAAGGAATTAACCCAATGTATTGTTAATCATCCTTCAATTATATTTTAGTGTGTAGAAGAGGACGGGTCTACTTTCGAATCAAAATATCAAGTATGGATATTGTTTTCATATTAGAAATCATATCCTGATCATATTATTGTGACTAAGGAAAACACTATACATCATGACATGCCCATTTTAACAGAATATTTTGAGGTTATCCTCAAATAATATCATGTTCTTCCTCCTAAATGAGTGCATAAGTTCTCAATAAAACACAAACAAGGAAAAAGAAACATTAATGGGGATTATTGTTGCCATAAAATATATAGATATATAGATATATGTACATATCCTTTAAATATGAAGGCTATTTATGGATGGGCCAAAATAAAATATCTTAAAGATATCTATAATTTATTTGGATTAGCTGGATATCATTATCAATTTGTGAGAAACTTATCGTGATTTTCATATACACTAAACATGGTAACTTGGAATGGAGTTTATATTTTCTATACCGATGAATATTATGAGACATTTAAAATGATAATGAAGAGGATATCACTACACCAGCACAGACATTAACAACCAATGGGGATGGATTTGTGATCTATAATGATTCATAAAAAATATTATGTGTTTTTTAGTTAGGAAAAATAAAAAAGATACATTTTATGCCTCCCGCCAATGCTACTACAAAAACAGGCATGAGAAGTGCAACCCTTTTATGAGCGCTAAAAAAGATCTGATAAAGGCGACCCTTTTATCAGCAATTATTTCAGTAGTGCTAATAAAGGTGGGATTTATCATCACTTTTTTCTACCACTGATAAAATTTATGTGTCAAAAAAATCATGAAAAATAAAATATTGTTATATAATTATATTTATATAGATATAAATATAATATATATATTTTTAAATATGTTATAGATACATAAAAATAGACTATTACATTTAAAATATATGAAATTTAGTGAATATGGCTTTAAAATATTTTAATAAATATTATTAATTAATAATTTTCTAATTATTATTGATTAAAAATAATTTAATTGTAATTTGAAGATACAAAAAATCAATAAAATAATAAAAGATCTAAAATAAGTCGAAAATGTAACTCAAACATCAAACGACCTTAACTTTTGATCTGGGTGCCTGTTTGAGCTCTACAACATATCAAATCGAATCCTGTGACAAGATATATGCGTTGATGATTGAAACAATGATTCTGTCACAATTTCTGAGGCCAATAAAGGCCAAAATGGCCTCCAAAATTGATTATTTCTTCAGGATACCCCTATTTGTTAACATTCAAACACGTAAAACTTCTGATCTGGATATTTGTTAGGCTTCTACCACATATCATATCAAATATTGTTTCACTTTATTCGATTTGACAGGCTATGGAGTTGAAACGGGCTTCTTGATTATATGTTATGGTTGGTTTAATATTCTACGACTTTTCAAATACACATATATATGTATTTATTCATAAATATATATGTGTCTGTGTCTATGTGTGTGTCTATGTGTGTGTGTTTTATATATGTATGTATGTATCTATTTATTTATTTATAAACACACATAAAAAATAAAATTCTTAAATTCATTTAAAACTAATATTGTAAGTATATATTAATTTACAAATAAATATACAGATAAAAAATTATAACTAAATATATATATATATATATATATATATAAATATATATTATTATACGAATGAATATATATATACTAATATATGATTTAATATATTTATATTAATATGAATATATATTAATATACTAATAAATATAAATATATATATAAATAAATAGATATATCATTAAAAAGAGAAAAATGAAATATCCTAGTGGTAAAGGTGTAGCAGCAAAAGTGGGGAGCTTGCGAGTTTGAGTACGGGTGGAAGCAAAGGGGTATGTGCCTGCGGGGATGTGCGAGAATGGAAGTTTCATATAGTGTAAGGGGGGTCTGCCTAGCACTATTAAAGGGCTAGTAAAGCGCTGTAAATATCCCCCCCACAGTATATAAATTTTGTTTTTTTTGCATTTATCTGCACTTTTTTTGGCACTGTTAATCAAATTTTCTAGAACTAACCACCATAGTGTTGTTGCAAATTATCCATGTAAGGGTGAATTAAATTCCATTTCCTTGATAGCCTTGATCACTGATTGAACATATTCTGATTTTAAATTTCTTGCATTGTCCTACCCCAAAGAGAATGACCTTTCATTGCCACCGACACAAGCTTTCCATAAAACCACATCATAGTTTAGAAAACACCCCTCGGGTTGATAACCCCTTCATAGAGGGGTGTTGGAAGACATTTCCCTAATGCCCAATGATATCTACCTTCCATCTGACCATCCCCTAATAAATACACTATAATCTTACCTATATTGGAATTCACACTCTTGTTAACATTTAGTATGGAGAGAGTGTGCATGGTAATGGAATCTAAGACACTGCTAACTAATGTAATGCGACCTCCAATGGATAAAAAATTATTTTTCCAGCTGAAAATGAGACCGGAGATCTTGTTTATGAGTTTTTAAAAATGATGAACCCCTATAGGAGGAAGGACTAACCTTATCCCCAAGGCACTCCATGGGAAAAAATTCTCACTCTATACTCAGGTTATCCCCCACATCCCTCACCCTGCATTTAGAGATATACTTGGTTACGTAAAAGGTGATTTTCTCTTTATTAATCACCTGCCCTCTCCACATGTAATCATCCACAAAAATCCCATTAAACCCCTACACAGACTTACTACTCCCATTAATAAATACAATCATTTCATCTGCAAACATAAAGTGCAACATCCCCCTTGATGTAGGCCTATTATGATAATTGAGAACGTTCCACATGTTGAGACCATGGTTAATTAAAATGCTTAAAGCATTTTCAGAGATAATGAATAGAGTGAGAGACAATGAATACTCTTCCAAAAGACAATTACAAGCTTTGGAAAAACCAATTTTCTTTCCCATAAATGAATAATTTATCCATGCCGAGATGAATCTACAAAAAAACAATTCAATAGTCCATGTTGAGAACCCCATGCAGGCCAAGACTCTGAGGACATAACCCTATTCCACTCTATCATAATCCTTTCTCATGTCTAACTTAACAAAAATATTTCCCCCAAAAGAGCTTTTTTTAATTCCACTCACCATTTCTTGGTCTACACCCATAGTCACCCTGAATTGACCTCCCTTTAAAGAAATAATTTTTTTATGAGGCCATCGAAAAATCCATATGAAAAGCCAATATTTTGTTGAGAATGCAATCCAGTGTCATGTATGGTATGTTACACATAAAATAGGATGGTATAGAACCATGGACTGTGAATTACCTACCATAAAAAATGAACCATCTTTGTTGCGCAATAAATTCCTTACAGATCCCCACATAGAAAGATGTCATGAAAATCTCTCACATGATTCCCTTTGACACATTCCCATAACACCCTGTAAACAGAACGTGGGAATCCATCGGTCCCTGGAGCTCTCTCAAAGATTACTTACCAAATTTCCTCTCTGATTTCATCCTCCTTCGGATACCTTCTCTAGACCTCATCAATTTCTATAGAAACACATCTTTGAATACCCTAAAAAATGCTTAAATTACCATATGGATACCTCCTTCCATATTTCGGTTGGGATCAGCTAAGAAGGATTTTATAGCCCCATTATTCATAGCCCCTACTTTTTCACGATCACTGGAGTTTGATTTATATTATCTTTGAATAATAGGCTGTCGAACAAGACGATGTTCTCTAATTCAAGCAAGAAAGTATCCAGAGTTCTGATCCCCCTCACGAATCCATCTGATTCTTGCTCCCTCTCCAGCCAGCCTCTCCTATCTCAAAAACTATTAGTAAGATGATTCTTTTTTACACTTATATCATTGAACAAATACTCATCCCACTCTTGTTCCAGATTCCCTTCCACGACTTCCACCTATTTTCTTATTTCAACCAAGTCCTAATCATGAGAAGGGATCTTATTTTTCCTAGAATGAAACAAAATATTTAGTTTTCTTAGATTATTATGAAGAGTAATCCGTAGATTACATGGTGATGTAAACCCCATGCTTCGCTAATGACGTCATAGAATCCCGGTACTTCCATCCTCATTTTATAGAACAGAACATACTCATTCCTTGATGACCATGTTCCCAAAGAAATATGAATTAGAAAATGGATAGAAATAAATCAACCCAGATGAGAAAAATTGGAGTCTGGGAATATAGTTATAGCTTCCTTGTTCATTAGGAACTGATCAAGGTGATAGTAGGTTCAAATCCCACCTTTATGATTATTACAACATGTGAAACTACTAACCTCAGAGCCCACAAACAGCAGGCCATTCCCAACCATGAATGAAACAAAGCCCTGACTCGCATTCTTGGGGAAAATAGCTCTCGCTTTCTTCTCCTGAGGACAAGAGATATTGTTAAAATCTCCCCCAACAATCTAAGGGGAATATTGAGGATTAACACATTCAAACTCACTCTACAAAGCCTCTCTTCCATGGAAATTTCATTTTCTGTATATGACGGAAAATAAAAATTCATGACTCCCTTCCATAATTTTAGTAGTCAAAGACTGATCTAATGTACTCTAATGATCAACAAGCACATGATTCTTCCAAAAAAGTCATATATATGAGTTAGGAGGTTCCCCGTGCATAAATACATGAACTCAGAGGCTCTGATCATATTCATTGTTCTTGTTGGAAACTTTTTTGGCTCTAAAATAGCTAATATAAAAAATTGATTACTACTAAACTCATTGTAGATGAAGTCAGAAATATCCCTCAGCCCAATACCATAGGCCTTCCATATTAAGACGTTAGACATTGAGATGAGCTCATCAGGATTTGGCCCCAGATTCCAAGCTATTTGCATAAAGAGGCATGATGTCACCTACCTACACACCATATTTATCTTGAGATCATGTTTAAATATCTACATGCACTTACATGGTGGTTTCCCCTAGATAAACCACACCAGTATAATAGGCCTTGAGAGAAGCTTCTGGAGAATCAATGTCCTGCCCTTCCATCATACTTTGATCCATCTTTAGAACCACTGGAGGAGAGTAAGAAGGGAAAGAAGTAGGAAGCAGAGCTGGCGAAGATGGAGGGGAGGAAACCACAGGATGAGAAGACAAGGCCAGGGCGATACGCACCATGGATAAAGATATTGGGGAGAATATACGAACATATGGGCCTAACTCCACCATGATGATCATTGAGATGCGAATGGAATAGAGAATCCAATTCATCACAGATAGGGAATGCTTCCATGAAAAATATTTGATTGTCACACCCATGGATGAATGATAGTCATCTGGTACCTGATTCCATGAAACCCCAACCGAGCGTCGTTGTAATTTATTGAGACTACAAGAGGACGAAGAACTACTGGAATCAACCATAACATGCTTGGAAGAGGATGCCTCTGAAGTTTGGACAGAGGGGACAGATCCAATCCCTTTGCCCCAGTCGCACCCCTCAGGGCCTGTAGAGAACTGAGAATGATAATGGTGAGGAGAAGGCCTCGATGACTCCTTGGGATTAAAATACTCCCTATGAGCATTGCGGTAGACCTATATAGAGTGACCAGAAATGTGGAAGAGATTGAAAAACATAAGAAAGGCTAGGTAAACTAGAATTTAATGACGATCCATCATCCCTTCAATCATGATCACTAGATGGCCCAAAAGCTGCTTAGAAATATCCATCTCTACAGAAATCCTCGCAATTAATGGTTTAGATAGATGATAAGTCCTTTCATCAATGCAAAAAAAACCCTATGGAATAATTTATTGCATTATGGAAAGACCCGTTCATGAGGGGGAGGGGTAAACCTAGAAGAGAGATCTGGACGACCGCTTTGGATCATTCACGACCAAAATGGGGGTCCATCCACCATCATGAAATGGAGATCCTCCATTACCCCACAGAACGCATTCTCATGAACCAAGCCTTTACAAAGTCTTCCCTAGAATCCTGGATGATGCAGAAATCTATCCGATCCAGAATTGAAACTGTCGTTGGAAGATGCTAACCCCAGTGCCTGATGCAATCATGGAAAAAATAAGTGGGAGGTTTGTCAGCTCCAAAACGCACTACCAAAGTCCCCTGATGACCTGAAGATGCTACATCGAAGGACTCTTCCAGAATCTTATGAATGGGGGATCCATACTCTAAGAAGGAAACCACTGGATTAGACTACGAAAACTCTGTGTTCAGAGAAACTCCTGGTTGAGGAAAAAAAAGTGCATCCTTGAAAGAAGGCTGAGTTAGATGATCGAAGCTGCCACTGATCTCTGAAGAACCAAACACAGAGGGAAGACCATATGGGGGTAACAGAGAAACGAGATGGAGAATTTTTAAACCCATTAATTATTAATATATCGATATTGTGGCTTTACTAAGTGTTTATGGTTATTGGGATGATCGTTGAATAAGGGGTCTTTAATCGTTGTAAGTGGTTTTGAGAATGGTTGAGTATCAATAAAATCTAGTGTGATCCTTATATCTTTATCATATTTGTTATTCATTTAGTTTTCCTTGGTTATCTATGTTAATTTTCAATTTAGTATATATTTTAGGACATCATTGTTTGTGGTTATCTTTACGATAAAATCATTTTCGAATCTAGTGCTCTTCCTTTTTTTACTTCTCAGAGAATTCTTCCCTAATGGATGTTTATTTTGGGAAAATTCTATATATTTGTATCATGGACTATTATGATTCATATTTTAAATCTTGTTTCATGTAGTGTTTAGATTTCAATAGGACTCAAGAATTTTTTTATCTTGAAAATTCATTATTCGACCAAAGTCCTTGTATAGTGGGGGGGGGACCATAGAACCTGATCACGGTGAATCTGATATCCAAGAATTCTTGATAGGTAATTCCATATTTACTCCCATCCTAAGCATGGTCATAGTATTATTTTGGTTGGCTAGGATCATGGGCCATGTGATAGATGCTCATGGAGTTCATGAACAGACCATGATGACATTATGTGGTGATTTATACATTAGGGGTCTGGGTAATCATTGGTTTGAGGATTTGTAAAATGATCTGACCCATCAGCGGTCGTTTTCTTGATTAAAGGCTAAGAATCACCACCCCATTCCCAACTCCAATAAGTTAGGGGATAGAAACATGCACCAATAATTCATAATGTACTTATGAAACCATTTCTTAGTGTACCTATAATCACACAGACATCCATATCAATGAAATAATTTATTGGTATAAAAATAAAATACAAAAACATATATAATAACTCTTTCATGTAATACCTATAGGGAATATATCAGATTATGAAAAAATAAAACCAATGTGTGATTGATAATAATACAGGTCCAACCAGAAATTAAGTTCCAAACTGAAAAAAACTATAATATAAAATAGCTGAAGGAGATCAGATCTTGATCTCTATGATCAACCACCATATGCGGCCTATTCACCAGAGTATCACTATGCAAAACCAATGACACTAATAAATGTTTCATCGTTTATATATGACAAAAAACATATGGGTAATTCTGATGAGGTTGTGAGTATATACATACCCAATAGGATTACCCAAAAATATAAAAGGGTCAAATAGAGAGAGATGATAGGAGGGGTCAAATAAAACCAAATAAAGATGTAAATGAAACCCAATAACATACATACATCTTCTCAAATGAAATCCATATGAGAGAGGAAGGGGATCTCCATCTCACAGACCATCCCAGGATGATGATTCTTCTTATATCTCCAATTGTACCACATTGATGCCTAGTATCTCATATATCTATCATAGAAAACCATCTGAAGTACCTACACCTCACCACTATTCTACATCCTAATGGGACAACATATCCAATAAAGGACCCTTGAGCTAGTACCATTTGGGTATGGAACATCATAGACAGATAGAGGACCCATGCCTGGGTGAATTTGTGGGATTTCAATCTCTCTCCATCTCTCCCTATATATATATATATGAATTCTTCCATGGTTTTTTTGGGAGATGAAACTCATTATCTGGATAGAGGACACACACCCTGGTGTGATTGGGGGTGCCTCTCAATGCAAGGATTACCCATGCCACAATACAATAGGGGGTTCTACTCAGTAGGTATCGATAGAGGACTTGTGCACTTTTATGCAAGGGGGTTCCACTTTGTGGGTAGAAGAACCATGCCCTAGTATTTAATGGGGGTTCTACTCAACCATTGTAAGGAGTATGGGATACCCACAACCTGGTATGACATAGTGTTTCCAACCCCATCCACTCTCTCTCTGATGATCCTTCCCAATCGCGTCCATTATCAAGAATTTCATAAAGAATTGTCCTACTATTAAAACTTGAAATTGGATCTTGAAATACACTATAGATGCTGCCATCATGTTATATATGGAAAAATTCATAGAATATGCTACTTGTGGGAAAAAAATCTGATCCCAAACAAAGGATATAAAAGTGGGAGATGTTCTAGAGGGGACAAAATGATATGTATGGATCCTACACAGTATGTGGTCCCTCTCTATTTCATAGAAATGATCTACTCTAAACATGAATTGAAAGCCATGTAACTATGCACATCGTGTATGTGATACACACCAAGCAAGTCCCTCTTAGTGGTGGTTATGGTTTTGGGATGAAGATAAGGATCACAAAAATTGTGAGCATATCACTTGATGTTTGAACCCTCCTTGAGGTCTCATAATTTTCCTTGTAGGGTACACAGACATGGTCTGGGGTACACTGAAAGGAACACACCATGTACTCCCACATAGACATGGCTAGGCTGGATGTACATGGTCTTAACTATATACTAGGACAGAAGATGAAGTACACTGGAAAGAGAACATTTTTTACTTCCACACAAACACTAGAATGGTCTGTTTACATGGGAAAGACCCAATAATAAAGGGTTATTCCATGTACTCATAGTCTACACTAATTACTCTTTCAAGGTTGATTTAGAGCCATTGTACATTGTATCTTGGAAAAAGTTTCATTAGGTTGCATTCCCTATATCATTTTTCCAAATATTTAATATTGAATCACACCATACACCTAATATGGTGATCTATTTAGCATAAATTATTGGATATATTTGTTGGATTACCTCTATGAGTTCCAGAGTGAGATCCTCTATCATCATATTTACCTAGGTGGAGTTCTTGGTATCATCGTGACCAACACTACGCAGTTTTTGATCCCATAAATAGAGGGTTAATCCAGATTGATTTGTTGGTATACCTCATGTATGTGGGAGTGATCCTCATCTATGTGTCATATCTCTTTATACTTATAGAGTATACTTCTAATGGAAAGATCTGATGAGAACTACCTATCATATGGACATCATCGATGTTATCTAACTCATTGAGGGTGTTAAACTAGATGTGCGCTTTGTGGAACTATAGAGAAGGAATCCTAGGCTAGAATTATTGCTATGGGACTACCAAGATACTATATGTATTTGTTGGATCATTTGGGATATTCTTGATATATTTTTTGTAGACATATACCTGTGTAGAGACAACTATTATTATATGGTTATATGCTTTGTGGTTTTTGGTTTTCTTACTAGGTATTGTTATAATTACACATGCATATGATGTTCTCACACATTTTGTGTATTCTAATGATGATCAAACTTTTGATGGAGTCATTGAGGAACCAAAACTAGCTGTTGTTTAATAAGCCAGACAACTTGAATTTTTTTCCTGCAAAATGTTGATATCAGTCCCCATTACATTCAAGTTGGATTTTTAGACTCTTTGTGGTGGGTTTTCACTAGGACTAGTTTACATTATATTACATTTTATGGTACTGTTGTTATTGGATATCGATTATTTCATACATGGTTGTTCATCTATTTTTATATTTTTACATTATATGGGCTTGGAGAAGTGTGTGTGTGTGTGTGCATAGGATAAGGCATTCATTTTCATTGATATGACTAATCAGTGATAGTCTCTAACTCCTTTTTTTAGGCAGGCTTGTGGAGTCACGTAACATGCCATATTGGGATTGGTTGTGACACTGGGGGCTACATGGCTTCTGTCCCTAGACTACATGTGGTGTAGTCCAGTTTTCCATATAAACTCGAGAATCACTATATGTTTATCCATATTTATTACCTCTGAATTGAGTTAAGCTATTCTATCTCTTGAAATCTATTAGAGTCATCTTCTTTCATCATTTTTATCACTCTACTAACCATGAATCAGATTGGGTTCCCTCGCACAAAGAACACACCACCTGATGCACCTCCAATTCTAAGGCGCTTAATCCCAAAGACATTAGATATCTTGGATCCATGAATCAACACATATAACTCAAAATTAACCCTAATCCATCCTCTATTCACAAATACATTCATCATATGTGCAACATCAATGAATTTGAGGGTTTGATAATGTTCTAACCCACCACAATAATTTTGAATTTTGAACTTGTAGGATAATTTTGAATTACACAATGAACAGAGGGGGATAAAGAATATAAAAAAGGTGAATCTATCATTTTCCATGTGTTGATGTCCAATAATCATAAATTAATGATTTCTAAGGGTGATAATATATTATACAACGAGAAATTATTATATTAACAATATAACACACTACAGGGCTCATGCGAAAGGTAAAATAAATTACAGATCAAGAATAGTATATAAAAATCCATGCTCAATATTTTAATCAACATTGAAAACATCAATTGAAAACCAATACCTTGATTTCAATAATTAAATTTTTATTAATTTTTTGTCCACTTTTGGAGAATACCCAATTAATACACTTCCTCCCAATCCACCTCTATCTGATCACCATCTATCATCTAATGTTGATCTACTAATGATTAATTCTCTCATACTCCTCTAAAATTGGGAAAGGGATATGTAATTAACCGCAGGAAATTTTTATAAGGATGTATTTATAGAGGTAGGTTTAGGGTAGGTTTACTAACAAAATTAATTAATTCACTTAATATACCTTCTAATACTTATCTTAGCCAAAAATCTTGTGCTAATGAACTCTAGGATGCGCTTAGTGTAAAACCCGTGTTCTATATTCAACCTTCTTCCCAGATTATCTATCTATGGATCTTCTTAGTATATTTTAAATTATTTTCAAAAAACAAAATGTGCATGATTTTAATATATTTTATAATTTTATAATTTCAATTTCAAATTCACTAGGCCTTGAAATCTCCTGTTTCGTCAGCATGTGGCTAAACAATATTCATTAATATATTTTAAAGACTTGTAATTATAAAATTTTCACTAAATTTTTCCACACTACTAATTTTTTAATCCCAAAAATAACATGAAAAATAAGAACATGGGGATACAATGCCCGCTTCTAGATCCCCCTCTCCCAGGATTTGAACAATATTCTCTCATTTCATCACAACACAAAAAAAATGAAAAGCTCCATCATTGAAAGAACATATCCTAATAATCCGTGATCCCTATCAGGTACTCTGTCATTATGGCTTTATCATCGATTCCCATCTCACCCTGGTCCATAATGTTCAAAGGATCATGCAGTTATCTCCTTACCTTTGATAGATGAAAGATATCATGAACCCGGTCCAAAAAAGATGGTGGGGAAAGGTGGTAAGTAACCTATCCAACCCACTAAAGGATCTAAAATGGCCTAATTAACCTCATGGTAGATTTCCTACTGCGTGAATCATTTGAAATACTAATAGTGTGGAGACTATCAAGAAATCATGGTATCTTTTCTCAAACGCCAAGGGAATATGATGTCGATCTGTGTATGAAATCGATCATCTTTGGGATTTCCCCATTCAAATATGAATCACCATTACCTTCCATATCAGCACATATACCATCATCAACGAAATAAGTGATGCCTCTCAAATATCATTCCAACACAAGGGTGACTTGTAGGATCTCCTAAACAGGTCCTTGAAAGGCTTCATTTTGGTTGTGGAGTTATATGAGTATTTATATGGGAACTCAACCAATATAACATGATATTCCATGCTCTATTGGTAGTCCAAAACCCAATACATCAACATATCCTCCAGTACCTAGTTGGTGTGCTCGATCATCCCATCTGTATTGAGTTGAAACGTCTTACTCATTCTCAATAGGGTCTTGAATGACTAGTAGGCATCTCCATGATTATGAAGTAAACCACACATATTGTTCAAAGACAATAATCAATGGTACCCCATGGATTTATATGGTCTCCTGCACATAAAACATCCCAAGCTCTTCACTAAACTATACTCTTTAAAGGAAAAGAAGTGTATCGACTTCATGATTTGGTCAAAAATCACCCAGATAGAATAATGGTATCTCACTATCCATGGAATACCTATCAAAAAATTATGGAAATTTCATTCAATTTCAACTCTAGAATGAAGATATATTGTGATAAACCTATCGAAACCATGTGTCTCCCATCACCTACAGACATGTGGACTTCGAGAGATGAACTGAGCTATAATTACGCTTATGAAAACCTACCAAAAAAACCACTGAAGGTCATTATACATCATTTATACACTCCGATGTACATCCAAATGAGAATTGTGAATATCCCTTATCACCTCCAATCACATCACAAGAAGAACAACCAACCATCCATGGAAAAAGATGATGTTCTCACCTCTTTCAAAGGATCCATCTGGTGAATCTCTTGAGGATATCTATTCATCCAGAAACTCATACAAAATGTCTTCCAACTAATCCCCCATCATAGGTAACATAAGTCGGGGATTCAAAACTATAAAATTAACATATGTTTCACCCCTCTCCTCCATCAAGGTCAGATTCATAGAATCCAAGTACTCAAGAACCTCATCTACCAACGGAGAATATGATTTCCTGCTATGGTAAACTACCACTACATTTCACATCCCAAGAGTATAGACTATCTCAAAGTTCTAGTAGTAATGGAAATATAATCAATTATTATATCTTTGGTTCATATATATCTACATTAATATATACTTAATACATAAATGGTATAATTAAATAAAATTATATCCTAGAATATAGTTCCCCAACAATATCTTATTTATGACTAAATCTACTAACACTAGGTCATGAGTCGCATAGTTGTTTATGTGGGGTCTCAACTATCTTCACTGATATGAAATAAATACATGAAATGAGAATAACATGTATCCAAACCCACCTATAGAGGCATCAAAATACACTATGTATTCCAACATCTCCTCTGGTAATTTAAACACAATATAACAAGTTATCCTCATCCAAAACCCGTTGATGGCTCTCTGACACTACTCAGTCTAAGAAAGATGCTACCCATACCACTTCAAGGTTATAAAAGGTGATTCAATCCTTGTGATGCTTTCTATGGACCACATGTAGTATCCAGGATAACTAGAGAAAACATTGTGCCAATAACACTCTCTTGAAAGGATCCTATGAAAGAATTGTATAAATCTTTACCATGTTTATAGCTAAAACATTGTCAGAAATTACATTACAATGTATGTGAACCTCATGGATCAGAAAATGATATTTTAATAGCATACTAAAAATATGGTGCTCCTGATGTAATTTTGGGACAATCCAAAAATACATTATATGCTCCTCCTTTAATGACAGGTAAATATGTATGTCATCAATGAAGACAACCAAAAATTGGTCCATGTATGGCTATATGATATAGTTCATACAAAACATAAACATGGTGGGGGAATGTTTCACGCAGAAAAGAATAAATAGGAACTCATAGCTTCCATAGAGATATAAAAATATCATATTCGGAATATCAGCCTCGCAAACCATCAACTGGTGGTAGCCAGATCTGAGATAGATCTTTGAAAACCAACTTGTTCCCCATTATTGGTCAAAGAGGTCTTCAATCATATGAACCTGGTAATTTTTTATTATAACCTTTTGGTTTAGGCAATGATAATAAAAAAAATTTAATCATTCATCCACCTTTTTAACAAACAAAATTTTAGCCTCTCAGAGGGACTCACTATGTCTAAAAAATTAATTCTAATGAAAGCCCCCCAACTACACCATTATCTTCATGTTATCAATAGGGACCAGATGACATGAATAAAAATAAATGTGTTTATTACTATGGATAATATTGATGAAACACTCCATCACATGCCTCATAGGTAGTCCCACAATATCCTTAAGGAAGACGTCTATATAGTCCTCTACTATAGAAGGAATCCAAATCCATGAAAATATCATTAAACCAATGGTAAAAAATTTCCATATAATGGATGATTGGTTATAGACTCTTCTTTGTATGTCCCACTCACACATCCATGAGTTAACTCTCTCTAAAAAAGGAGAACCTTGTCTCATCTATCTATTGGAATATAATGCATTTGTGATGATAGTAAATTTTGGATTGAACCATGGAAAACATGTTTATACCAAATATTACATCATAAGGATTAATCATGATGATCAAGAGTTTCTTGTCTAGAACACTCTCTACTAATTAATATCTGACATTGTGTGCAGATAAGTGATATTGAATACATTCACCCATATAGAACCTCTAGAAATAGATGTTCGGCTAAGGTATCAATGGGGACCTATAGCTCACACACTAGGGATACATAAATGAAGGAGTGAATATAACATATTTCTATAATTACTAGATAATGTGTATAAAATATAAAAATTATACCACATATTATATCATGAGATTCCTGCTTATAAACCTCTATGGCCTGCAGCTACTCGTGGCATTGACCCCCAACACTCTAAGCTTGGTATGGGCCACCTTTTATTATTGGTGGATGTAGCTCATAGTGTCATCCTCCACTAGAAGCATTGTCCCCTATAGATCCACCAACTCATCTACTAACACAACCTCCCTATGTTCTACCTTGGCAATGCTTGGTAGAAACTAGATCAAAATGATGCCTCCTACATGGAAGTTCATCCCATACTTTTGTACCATCCTCCTCACATCAGATCAGAAATCATGGGTCATGTTACTACACTTGTGAAATGATTTGCTTCACCAATCTATAGGATGACCTAGTCCTCCACAAGAAACATTCACTACATGTATAAGTGGATGAGATCAGAAATGTGGAGCTCTCATAGCCTGATATCCTTCTGACAGGCACCTATTAGCTTCTACCAATGACACATCCCCATGACACCCACTACTTTCTCCGGAAACGTAACATCTCGGTGAAAGGATGTTATCCATCACCAGTGCCTACTCTAGAACTCCATAATAGGTGGGAATTCATAAAGAGACCACACTAGAACATATTTCTCTACAAAGTCCCTCCTCAAAAATTTATGCCTAGATATATCATTCACACAATATGTTTAGGGAGTATCGCCCAATGTTAGTGAACCTCACGACATACCCAAAAACCATATCACTACCCTGTTGTAGCACCAAATGCTCTTGAATAAAAACATCATGCTAGAATGTGGAGTATTACTCCACATGAAATAACTTCTCAAAGTCGGTCCATTAGGGTGTCATCTAATCATGAATCTCCATGGGTAGACATCACTACTTCCCCACTAATGAATAGAAAGGAATATCTTCAAGTGATACCATGTAATCAGTTAATGTAAATATGATCCTAAAGACTCAGATCCCCGAATCATTAAAATCCTTCACTACAAGGGGCTCTAGATCACCATAGTACCTCAGCCGCATCAGGCCCTGGATCTCCTATTGCAAGATAATCCATAGTGCATCATTAACCTTCCAAACTGGTTCTAAATGAATCTAAATAAGTGGATGTAATTATATAATCCTTCCTACAGCAAACACATAATGAGATTGACCTTGAAATGAGTCCTTATCACTCCTCATATCAGCATTACTCTCCTGAATCAGTAACTAAGATGGTTATCTTTGTAGAAGAATAATGAAAGTGATTAATACATGATAAAATTTGATCAACATATAATTATGGGTGTTTGACTCAGGAAGTACAGTAAAAGGACTCAATCCCAAATAATCCATGTACCTTTGATCCCTATAACCAATGTTTTGATATACCGAGTCAACAAGTATGTGTCTATAGTCTTGGTCTGTGGATACATCGTCTGATGCACTGACATTTCCATTCTTAACCTAAAAGCCACACTCGAGACACTATGACACTATTTCCCTAAGTCCCAACTAATCATCATAAGGGGAAAACACCAAACACCATCTCTTGGAATGAACTCCTTTGATACCACTCTATAACGAACTAACACACCAGGAACCACCTGTCCGGTAAAAGGCTAAGTCATTACAACCCCAAAACTACATCAAATTGGTCAAGGCTGATGAAAATACCTATAAATATGTAATGTAAATAAGTGTAATTTACCTAGTGTTCTGGAACACAAGAAACCAATCATCTCAATACATCATTTCAAAGTTATAATATGAAATACATTAACATACAGAGTAAATCATGCTTGATATACTTATAGGGAATATATCAATGTATGAAAAATATAACCCAATTATAAAGGGGAAAATACATGACTAACCAAAAATGAGGGCCTAACCATAAAATAAGAAGAATATAAAATAATTGAGATAGATATTATCCTAATATTTAATCCCAACCACCTTACAGAGCCTATGAACTCAAGTATCACTATGCTCCACTAATTTCACTGTCAAAACATCCATAAACTGCATAAAACATGACATGTACGGGGAAATAAAATGTAGGGGTGACTATATAAAGACCTAGTTGGATGGCACAAATATTAAAAATAGAGAAATAGAGATATACCATAGGTGTAGTTAGATCATCCCAAATACAAAGGGAATATAAACCAAAAAACATAAATATATATACTCAAATGAAACCCATATAAGATAAAAATGAGGTCTCCATTAAATTCTCAAGCCCTAGATGGTGAGCATGCCTCTTGCTCCAAAGAAATATCATTGATTCCCAATATATCATGTGTCTATCTAAGAAATTCATTGGGAGTAATCTCACATCACCACCAATCTATAGTCCATGGGAGGACTAATAAAAATAGAGGACCAACTCCCTAGAATGATAGTGGATGGCACTTAGTAGATAGATAAAGGAAACACACCATGGTGTGTTTGGTGGATTCCAATTAGTTGATATATATAGAACCCTCTCCATAGTGAATTATGGAGATTCCAATCAATATATGGATAGAGGACCCACGTGATGGGTTGGAAATGGGATGCCACTTAAATAATGAAGGACATGTTCATGAGTATGATAGGTAGTGTCACTATATTTGTATTAATAGACGACTCACTCCCTTGAGAGTTTGGTGGTGGCACTCCATGGGTAGAGGACTCATTCCCTTGTACATTAAGGGGTTCCACAAAAGTAGTGTAATTAACATGGAGGACTCGTACCCTTGTACGGAATGGGGGTTTATACCCCTATCCACTCTCTCTACCTAGTGAAATTTCATCTTCACTACTAGCATAAAAAATATCCTAATAGAAAATCCCACTCATAAAAACATTCATTGTTTCTCCGAAGCCACAATTGATGCTACCAGCACATTATAAGTAGAAAACTGCTCATTATAAGCTACTTGTTGGCCATAATATGTTTCAAATAAATTAATATATGAGAGGATGAAGTTATAGTGGGAACTACATGATGTGTATGGGTTCCAAACAGCATGTGTCCCCACCTAATTTTCTTAACATGTGCTCCTCTAAACACGGTACGAAAACCGTGTCACCGTACATGGAATGTATGGGGAAACATGATGTGTCTCATCCACCTGGTTCCTAACCATGTTCTCCTGGTTGTTCCCATCATATTTTTTCTATGTTCATGTTCCTGACTATGTACATGGATATTCTTGAGTACCATCTCATGTATGTATACTCTTAGAGTACATGGCTTTTCTCTTTTACGGGGACCTCACTGTGTATAGTTCTCATAAGTCTTTGTCACTCAGGGAGGGTGATGAGGACAATGGACATGGCCACACTGTGTGTGTTCATTATGTTTACTGAAAACCTTGTTTTTTAGCTAGTGGTTGCACATCGTGTTTCCATAGACTATACTCAATACACTCTAGTTTTCTACAATAACTCAAGAATATCTATGTGTTTCTTAATATAATACCATTGTACTATGATTTAATCCATTTGACAACATGAAATATATGGGGTTCATCATTGACCACATATTCCCGGCCTCTAGTTTCTGGGAATCAGATTTCATTCCTCTACATGATTCCCACACACCACTTGATGCATCCCCCATGTTCTTTCATTCAATATCTACATCACTCCTGATCTCGGGTCCACAAAAAGTCATCCATAACCCATATTTAATCCTTATCCATCCTCGATAGACCAATATGTTCATTATAAATGAAACTACCATGAATCTTGGGGTTTATTCGCACTCAAACCAACCCTAGAAATGTCAAACTACAAACTTATAGTCTAATATTTAAGAACCCAAGCAATAGGGGTGGATAAAGAACATAAACAAGGTGAATATATCATTGGACAAGTAATCCTTACCAAAAAATATAAATATGGGATTTTAGGGGTGATTATATGTGCAATATGGAGAAATTATTGATTTAAAAATATAATAGGTAGCACATATCAGGAAAAATAGAAAATAAATAACAGATCAAGAATATCATATTAGAATCCATGACCATAATTTTTGATTGGAAAAAACAAAAATTGATAATACCTACCTTGATTTGGATCACTATTTATAGAAGAAATAATTCTCAAGTGTTGGAGAAGCCCCATTGCAATCACTTCCCCCCAACCAACCCTGATCTAATCTTCATTCTTCATTTGATATCAATCCACCAAAGAATAACTCTCTCCTACTTCTCTCATTTCTAGAAATTGTTATGTGACTAACCCAATAAAATCATAATAATGATTCATTTATAGAGGGTTTTTTTATATTAGTTTAACTAATGACATAATTATTTACATTAATTAATTCCCATGATACTACTACCAATTATAGCCTCAACCAAACATCTAGCATCGACCTACCTTAGGTTACTCATAGGGTGAAACCCATGTTCTGGATTCAATGGTGGTATGAAATTGTTAATATGAGGATACTCTTGATATATAATCCATTATTTTTTAAAATCATTTCTTGTGTGGTATTAATATATTTAATATATTTATAATATAAATTTATGGATGATCATACCTAGAAATCTCGCATCATCATAGAACATGGTGCCATAAACATTCCACTGTATATTTCATTGTCGTAGAAGGAAAAAATAGGGTCACTACATTATATTTCGAGGTATGATTCCTTTAATTATTTCTTTAGTTCAAGAGGATGATTTCTTCATAATCTTTATTATTTCGTAGGATATGGTTCTGAAAGGAAAATGGGTGTTGGTTCATTTGTCTTCAGATTTTTGAGTCTTTTCTTGAGAAATAGTTCATCATTTGTTTGTTCTAGATAAACCTTGCCTCATTGAACATTCTGGGAATCGAAAGATTCCTTATGGGGAGAATTTTCACACCCACACCTAACCCATTAAAATTTATTATTTATTTATGTGTCCTAGTTTATTTATTTTTCATTCTAGGAAATTTTTCCCTCAAAAAATGATATTTTTTAGAATTTAAAAAATTTCACAAGGATAAGGTGCATAGTTCCCCAAATTTTTGGAAACTGTGAGAAATAATTTATAATTTTGAAAAATCAAAATCATATTGTCTATCCAAAGTTTTCAAAACTATACAAAATCCCCATGTTCAGTCTCATGAAGACCTGTAGATGGAGAAGGGTTGGGTTAGTACATAGTTTTCCAAAATGTGTCAATTAACAATTCTCTATATAGAAATTTCAAAAAAATTGAAATCATTATTTCACCCTTATGAAATAAAAATCCCAAAGAGGTTCCATCATCTCCCACACACCATCACCCTCAGCCCTCTCTCGCTTTATACACCATTCCCATGATAATATCCTACCCATGTGCCACCACCTCCTCTACTCTCTCCATTTTGGTCTAATTTTATTATCATTTCATTATATGATCATCCAACGTTAGTATTTCTTTTATTATTTCTATTTATTCATCATCATTATTCTTCCACCTTTTGGGGTATAAGGTTACTTGTACCCTTGATTATGTGTATTGTTTTAATCTGGTTATATTTTGATTCATATGGTCTATGAATATTGGGATGAGACCCATTCCTGAAATATTCATCGACGACAATGACTTGTAGCCTCATTGTTGATTGATTTCATATTTTTGATATGGGTTAACCTATTTCAAATCCTTTAATTTGATAAATACAATTTATTGAAGGTTTTATTTTGGGTTTTGTTATATTATAAAACAAATATATTATTCAAAATGGAAGGGAGTATAAAAATGGTTTCCTTTCAAGTTATTCAAAATTCCCCTAAGCTGCTTGCCAAGTTTTCCATTACTAAAGCATCGTTTAAGACTTGTTTGAAATTCCAAGGACCTTGGGTATTTTAATTTCATTTCAAATGGTTTTAAATGTGTTCCATTGTAATGAATATGGACGTATTTCCTTTTGACCAGTTTTCTGCAGTCCATCAAGGTAATGTTTTAGGTTCTAAAATATCCTTTAAGTGATTTGTAATCATTTTATGTATTAAATGTCACATATCCATATATATATATATATATATATATATATATATATATATATATATATATGTTATGTGTATTAAGATATTCATGCATGATTAACGGAACATGTACGTCAGGTTAAGGGGTCCTTATAAATATATATCAATTTTTATATGTGTTTAAGTATGAAAAATGGTTTTGGAACTTGAAAGTTATAGTATAAAAAGTGGATTTTCAAAATAGTCAATGTCAGTTTCTAAAGAGGTAATGCCATGTTGAAACATTTTAATGAATATAAAAACACATAATACACTATTATAAAAGCGTATATTTATATATTGTTTTGTATTTTATATTTTTTTATGTTTGTAATGTAGGTATGATTTTAATAAAAGGTGTATCATGTCAGTAGTATAAGGAAGTGAGGTGTTGTTGTATGCTTCCTTTTTATAGTAGTGTGACAAACCTTTTTTTACTACAACACTTACATTGTGTATTTTTTTATGGTAATGGTGCATGGGAATCTAGGACACCTAGGTGGGTAGGCTAGGACTAGTAGCTATGAGAGTAGACATCCCTTAGTCCGCACTCACCTGCAAGATTATAATGAAACACTATTTAAACAATGTGACATGGTCTATTAGTGTTATATATTTCATGCATCCCCTCTAAGAGATTTTGTATGGGAAGGATACTTATATGTTATATCATCAAGATATGATGATCTTAGAACCCCAATAACATATCTACTTGAATATTTATCACAGTGCATGCTCACATTTACTCATATTTTCAAGGTACTATATTTAAAATTGAATCTTTATTAGTTTCGTTTCCATGTATAAAATGAAAAAAATAATATTTAAATATAAATATTTTTCATCACCTAATTATATGAGACTTTCTTATAATTTTTTTCTGACACTCTTACATTATTAGAGCATTATTCCTTATAAAAGAATTACTAGAAAATATCTCATTCTTTGGAAAAAATATTTAGAAATCAATGAAGAATTTTTTATGAAGTATTGTCCTATTACATGTTTTTAAAATAAATTTAAAAAATTATTTTTATATATTTATATTTACAAAATATCTCAAATGGTTCTCTCTTTAATGGTATGGCATGATGAATTGTTTTTCTTTTGGCTTCCCTGATGGGAATTTTTATGCTCATGCCTATATATCAATTATTTATTATTTATAGATTTTGGATTATATTTTATTCACTACAAAATAGAAATCTGGAACTTATGTGTTTTTAGCTGGTTGTTTTACTCACAAAGAGATAGGTATGTTTGTTGTCCAGTTGTATTTTAGTACTTTTATGGCATTGGCCACAAAGGCTTTTATTAGTTTCTACAGATTGAGGGTAAATACAAATTCTCCTGGCTGAATCGAATCCATTAGAGAGGAATATTTTTCTTATAATAAAAAATATTATAGGGTGAGGGGGGTTTTTTGTACTGGATGTTGTTTATTTCATTCATATTTTTTAATGTAGTTCACTATTATGTTTTCGTTTTCACATGTATAGATATCCAGTAGAAGAATAAGTCTTGTGGCATTTTATTTTATTTTTAAATCATATTTAATTAATTATTAAGGAAAAAATCACTACCAATTGTTGTTTTATTGAAATCTAGGAAACATTTCAAGCCTGTGAGGATTAATAATTCCCTTTATACCTTCTCAATACTAAACGAAGTGTCTTATGATTGGACGAATTTGGTTGTTTCATTAAAACAGAGGTTAAACTAATAACATATTGTTATGGTTTCTTTGTAGTGAGAATTTAATTATGTTTATCATGTCATATTTTATGTTGATTCCACATTCCTATGATCAGTTTAAGTTAACATCATATATCGTGATTTGATGTTCATGATTATCATTCTCTACTTTTTATGCCACTATATTATTCCACATGACTCACATGTACTGATTTTCTTCATGCTATGATTTGATTAATTCTTTTTCTAGGCTATATATCATTCCAATTCTTAAATTCTCCCCTAGTTATCTCATACTGTGTAATAATATTAGTAGAATTTAGGGTCATGTTATGGAGTTTTTAAACAATGTCATTTAATCCCTGTTTTATGTTAGTATGTTATGTACCTAATTTTTTAAAGACCATAGGCCACATGATCTTATAGAGTTATATCATGTGTATCTTTATAAATAAATCATGAAATAATATGTATAAAAGGTAGGGGTTTATATACATTACTAAAATTAGAAATAACATATATCACCCAAATAATTAAGATATTTTTCATATAATGCTTAAGAAAATGTATAATACATCATTGAAAAAATATATCCAATTATTATATCCTAATAAAATAATAATTTTTATATTTTTACCTAATAAATATTTACATTCATCCTTTATCTTGGCATCAAAGAATTTCTATCTTTCCCCTTAATAAGGATGAAGTTTTGATTGAATGTATGTTCAAGTCCTTGGTTGTAATGTAACCTGACTATCAAGATATTATAATTAATCACGTACACATGGAGTAATTTTTTATTCACAACAAGACACCATATAGCCTTGTTTTATATATACTATTAGTCTTACCATTTTTATAATATAAAAAATTAAATAGTTCATACACATTATTATTTATGTTTTTCGGTAATCATATATTTTCAATCATGTGGGAAAAGCACCCTCTATCAAGAATTTATAAACTATAATTTCTTATTGAAGGTAATAATTTTTTTAAGAAATCATTCTCATTCTTCTTCTTACATCTCTAATAGATTCTTCTATTATTTTAAAAAATATAGGGTATCTCCCCATTCCTTTCAATATATAAAATGATAAAATTTTTCTCATCTTCCAATAGAGAGAAATTATTCTCTAATGTGTTAAATTCCATTCTCTTTTTCGATTGTACTTGAGCCTTTATTTAATTTTCTTCATATTATTATAGACCATTAATCATATAAATTATTATTAAAATTATATTATTGAAAATGGTATCTATAAAAATCATTTTTTATTTCATATGTGGGATATATACATATCATTTTTTTCAGTCCTTGGCGCTTCACCAGGTATATATGTCCCCAACTTATTATAATTTTTATCCTGTAAATTACGTAAATAAAAATATTATAACTTTATCGATGGTGATATTTTTTCAACTTTACACAATATGTTTCCAACCTCTATGTAGATTTTCTATTTTTGAATTACTCTACCACATTTATTCTTGGATTTTTCTCTAACCTGTCTATTTTCATTCACCTTCATATATATTATATTAGTCTAAGTTAATTCAAATTCACATAAAATTACTTTTTTCCCACATTGTTGAACATTTAATATTTTAATAATTTCTCAAAACTCCTTATGAAACATTTAATACATTATTTAAATACTTCCTCTAATAAATTTCAATATTAACTAATATTCTTAGATCTTTTCTATTTCAATTAAGTTGTGACGTATTTTTTAAGAAAATAAATTCATTATATGGGGATTAAATCATCTTTACTCACTGCCCAACACAAATATTAATGTCATTTATTACCTTTTCTTTTTATTTAATGTTTATCTTAAATTCAATATATTAATTAGTTTTTTCACGTGAAGATACCTAATCTTCGACCATATTGTCTTACTAGGAAATTAAATCATTTGGTTTTTCAAGATACTCTTAGAAATCATTTAGAAGTACACTAGTATTCCAATTCTTTTATTTAGATATCTAATTCCTCTACTGAAAACCTTAAACTAAACTTTGAGATCCATATCATCTTCCAATTTATCTTCTTCCATTATTTTTTATTTTATATTATAAATTATTACACTTATAGATTCCTCTAAATCTAATTTTAATTATATTTTACCTTATTCTAGACAATTACATTATTTCCTTCTTATTTACTCACTATAATGTTTTTTCTAAATATTTCATCTAGATGAAATTATAGATTTGTTATTTTATCTATAAAGATAATTCAATTATTAATTATAAGAGAGATTAAACTGGATATCAAAATTGCAAAGCCTCCATGGACACCTCACTATAATGTGCCCAAAATATCCATGATTAAAATAACCAAATTATAACTTTCAATGAAAAATTCTGTTTCAATTTTTGAACATTCTTACTATATGTGAGAGGAACTCATTACTCAAATATTATTTATATTTTCCTTGATCGGTGTCGTGTTTCTTCATTACATTGAATGTTATCTCCTTTGATGAATAACTAGTCATCGTTTTTTGATTCACATGCATCATATAATCCACCATGGTATTTTTCAAATAATTATGTGTAATCTCTAGAAAAATATTTTCCTCAAAAATGAAAAACAATTAGTCTGTAAAAATGTGACATTTTTCTTAGTATCTTCTTCATAATCATATTGTATATTGATTTTATCTCCAGGTTCATAAATACCCCAACCTTAATGATTCGGTAGAATAATCCATCAATATTTTAATTATGATATATCTTCAATTCATAAAACTTGTTTTGAATGTATTTTAACTTACATCCATAACCCCTTCATATTTTTTTACATTGGACAACTTGCCACATTTATATTTTTTGAATATATAGCTCATCAACATTCACAAAGATTAGATTTGAAGTATATTTTTAGGTGAATTATTATAACATTTCATTATTTATATAAATATTATTGTTTATTACATTAAAATATATCTGTATGGGATTACATAATTCAATTCAATGTATTATAAGAGAGAAACATCAATCCCAAGAGATCATTAGTGTGATCAGATATGATTCTTCCAAATCTCTTAAATGATGCCTTCTAAATGTGAAACTCTATGTTCGTTAATTGTATTCACAATTAAAAGATCTACTGGTTTTATATTCTCCAATAAATAATGGTTCACCTTTGATACCACATGTTGCAACCAAAAGGCGCGAAACACCCGCAGAAGAGGGGTGAATTAGGGTGTTTACTTTTATTTGAACATATTATCCATATTTATATGTGTTGAAAAACACTTGAATTAAAAAAATAAAATCAAACATACACATAATAAAAACCTTAAAAGTTAAATAAAGTGTCATGGGAATTTTTATTTGTTCCCCCATAATGGGAATCATCCAAGGAGAAAACACTAATGATGTGTCGATGTGCCAATAAAACCCCAATACACAATTATGATTATGATATGTTCGGATCATATCACTATGTATTCAATGGATCACTATATCTTTTTACCTTTCAACTAACTACTATAATATAGAGATTAAAAGGATATAAATATTAGTGATCTTATAATAAAATTGTTATGAAATAATCAACATACTATAATTAATTTTTTGTTATTATTATTCTCATTATTAAACAAAAATATAGGGTCTTAAAAAAAATTAAAATTAAATAATATATTATCTCTATCACACTAAAATATCTTATCAATTAAATATCACTTATCATACTACATTAATATTCGACAATTCGTTAATTATTCTCTTTTAAAATCTTCTAACATATATAATTAAATATAACACTCTTTATATTCAATATTCTATTGCACATTCATATTCAAATCTATACAATATTATTGAATTTAATATCCTATTAATAAAGTTATTATTTTATTTTATTTACCATATCAAGTTTAAGAATACATATTTTCTTCCTATATTATAAATTCATCATTAATAATGTAATTATTTTGATAGATTGATCTCAGATATAATATAAATTATATAAAATTTTAGATAACATAAAAGATAAAATTTTAATTAAGTTATACTATTATAATAAAATATTAGATGGAAATTGACACTAAAAGAAAGATATATGGATTATAAATATTATGGATAAAATATGTGTATAACCAAAAGTAAATATAGATATTGAAAACATGAGGTATTGATCCTCATAGTCTCTAAGGAAGATAATACCAGTATGAATAAATTCAGAAAGAATGCAAAAAATTAGAAATATGGTTGTTATTTTGATAAAAAAATATGGTTAAAGATTTCATAAAATTATTTAGGGATATTTATATGAATATATAAGGGTAATATTATCGTTATATGGTAGTTGGTCATATTGTCACTAGATATATGGTTGTTAGGTATACATATATCTAATAAGAATAATAAACATTTTAAAATAAACATATAGATGTTAGTGATGTGTTTTAAATATTATATTTAATATCTTATTGTCAAGTAGATAAAAAATATAGTAATAAAATAAAAAGATACAAATTTATTTGTGAAAATATCTTTTATCTTAATGAAATTGTATTTAGACATTATTCATTTATCGTCAATTTAATACTCTAGAAGAATTATTTTTAAAAAATAACATTATTAAATTAATGGAATGATTAGTAAAAAAATAAATAATATATAAGAAATAAATAAGGAATAATTATGAATAAAATTTTAACAATTAATTAGTAAAGTAATATTTTTTATTTAAAGAAATTTTTTTGTATATGTTTTATGGTTTTTGTTAAAAGTTATATTTATCATATTTTGAGTTTGAAATTTAATGAAATTAATTATATATATATCTAAATTTATAAAGATTTATTTAATGATTATTAATTACTAATAAATAATAATAAAATAATTTAATTTTTTAAAAAGTAATTTAAAAAATATATATTATATATTTTTATTTTAAAATTGTTTTTAAAAATTTTATATATAAAATTTAATAAAAAGGATTTAATATTTTTAATAATCTATTCAAATTTAGATCATAGGCACAATTTAAATTTATAAGTAAAAATATACGTTATTGTGGTAAAAAGTAAATTATAACGGTAAAAGGTAAAATGTTTTCAAAGGTTCAAATAATGAGAAAAAATGATAAAATATATTTAAACATAATAATACAAATATTTTAACTAGATAATACATGACATGTCCTTATATTTTGTACATTTTTAGGCATGTTTCTTTTAAAATATACTTATTTATAACTTAATGAATGACTGTTTACAAATACACCACTTGATCACACATATAACGAGAATCCTCACATTACCATTCCAAAGAATTCCTATGGTTCATTTATCTATACATAATATACCAACATTCCTTCTACCATAATATAATCACAAGATTACTATAATCTGTTTATTAGAAGAAGTTTCATGGTCTTCAATACAATGATGGTTTTTAAGGGAAGAGTTGACTCTCTATTGTAATTATAGACCTTTTCATATCCTATTTCCATTATCTTATACAAATAAAAAAATTAAAATTAAATTTTTATATTTAATTAAATCTAAATAATATCATTATACAATTATAATAAATATATTATAATAAAATTACACCTATTTATGGAAATGGGTACTTGAAAATTGAGTATCTAACCCTGCAAAAAATTATTAAATTAGGTTTGGGTATTTATAAAAAAGTTTTTGTTAGTGTTTTAGTATTAAATATAATACCCATTTATATTTTAATTTAGTTTTGAGATCTAATTACTAGGTACCTAAATCATGAATATTTTTTTATAATAATACAGACCTAGATGGAATGTGAAGAATATGTATTTAATGGGATGTATCATATGGGGAACCAATGTGAGGGAGGATGTCATCACCTAGGAAACTATTACATGTAGGTTGTTATTTTATTAGAAAACTCAACTGATTCATCTTCCTAGCCACCTAAAAAATCCACATCTGTAAATGAAAAAAATATTGAAAATGGTAAAAACATATTTATATAAAATGAATTTTCAATTATGCACATCTCAATATATTAATTTCGTTTATAATATTTTAATTTTTAAGAAAAAATATCCAATATCAAATGAAATTTCTCATAAAAAATAGAAATGAAAATGAAATAAAATAAAATGGGTTATGATTAAAAATGGGTTTCTAATTTTATATCTAATTTGTGTATGAACATTCAGTGTTAAATTGGTTCAATTTTAGGTTTGGTGCTTGATTTTTTAACTATTCTGTGATTATGTCTTTATTTTCATTGGTACATAACTTTTTTCTATCCCTAAGAACACCATATTCATACTCATCCTTTAATTATCACATGATTATGTTTAGGACTCTTTAACAACATGCATGAATGATACTATAAAATTTTTAATATAGATGACCATGAAAACCCAATTTTTCATAATATATGCTATTAATGATAAATTTGATTTATGTTTACAATTTTGGAAGGAAGATATATAAATATTTATTCATAATCAAAGTAAAAAACTAATGAATCGGAAATTATCAAAACAATAATGTTATATATTTAATCATTGAAAACCATATTTTAAACTTCTATAGAAAAAGTATGGAACATCAAAACACGTTATGTAAATAATTTTATAGAAATTTAACAATGTAATGATGATCAAGGCTGCCATACCACAATTGATATAAAAAATATTAAACTAGTAAAAATTGATAAACAATATAAACTAAGAATAAATAATAATTTTTTAATAAATAAATATAATATATTAATATAAAAGGTATTACAAAATAAAAATGTTGTAATATAGATTGTTGAAAAGTCTAATTTTATTATACAGGGATTTAGAGCAAGTTTGAGAATGCGGGAATCCAAAGTAAGGGGTTTTTCATTCAATCACTCCCTTTACATTGAATCCTATATGTTAAATATTAAATTTAATGATTTGAATATTTTTTTAATATAAGATCACCAACTCAACCTATTATGTAATTTTTTATAAATTTTTGTACAAGTATTTTTTATAACAACTAATTTATGCTTAATTTTAATCTATTATTTTCATAAGGGATTCTCATCTCAATTTTAATTTCAACATATTCCTTATTATCCCCATATGTTCCTTTATATGGAATATATTATTCCCCATTTACATATTTCAGGATAATTTTTTTTCTTATTTCATGTATTTATAATTTCATTTCATGTTATCTATTTCACTGTATTTTGATTTGTACAATAATAGTCTCATAATGGTTTTCCTAACTCAATATCTTTTCATTGATTCATACAATATCTTATTATACTATATTTATCTACATTTTCTATATTCTTTAATTTTATTTTTTTAGGGTATATTATTACATATGTTTTTGGGGATATTACCTTTCGATCTCAAAATAACATTTATGGAATTCTTATATCTCATAAAATTATAATGTTGTCAAGGAAAATTTATACCCTTTATTTTGGGTATTTCTCTTCCATATCCATGATTTTTATTAACAAATATATTTTTTCAGTATATTAGAAATTAAATATTATTTTTTTACTTACCCAATTTCTCTTCAATCACATGGCAAATTAAATTTGATATCATTTTTATTAAATTCTCTTATTTAAAACTATTAAAAATGCTTAAAAATTAATTCTTTCCACTTATAAAAAATTTTATATCATTCATTCCATGTCAAATTTTCTTTAATTATTTTTATTATTTCAATTATTTTGATGCTTATTATTTAATTTATGCTTTAAATTTATTATTTTTACCATTTCACAATGGCATTGAAAATGACTTATAAATTTGTTTTGACAAAAATATTACCTAATAAGTTATGAAAATTAATTTCATAATTTCTATATAATTTTTCTTTCATTGTCAAGATTTATCTACTGATTAATTTTTCTCTTCCAATAATTAACTATTAATAAATATAATAATTAGATTATTTAAATTCTACAATGAATACCCTATATTTTCATCTCATGATTCAGGATTGTTAACCATGATTACCATTCCATTTGATTGTCTGGGGAAATTTATTCTCATAACCATGTACCCTTTTATTCTATATGGTTTTTATTCATGATATATCATTATTATTATATAAGGAAATATACCTAGATACCCTCTATAATTCAATGGACCATTCTTACCTAATGAATGTTTATATATATCTCATTTAATTTTCATGGGTTAATCATTCTTTGATTTTTAAATATGTTAAATTTATTTCATGTGGAACACATATGTATTGTTATACCATTTTGTGATGAGTGGGACCCAATTTATATATCCCTTCAATGAATTGGGTAAATATTTATATCTCACAACATTACTTTATTATGTATGGACATGATGAAATTAGTTATTCATAATGTTATGCATGGATATGAGGTTGTTAAATATATTCACAGTGTTAAATGTGGTCATGATTAATTTAGAAATGTTTATAATTGTAAGAATCATGAGATGATTGTATTATATATGGACATGATGGAATTTGTTATTCATAATTTTATACATGGATATGATGTAGTAAATTATGTTAACTATGATATATGTGGTCATGATTCATTTATCAATGTTTACAATATTTTCAATGGATGGGATGTTGTAATATCTATCCATTATTATATAAAGTTCATTTAAGAGAGTATTAAAATATGTTATGATTTTCTATTCTTATGTGTGTTTCATATTCCTATATCATATGTCACATAAAACTCCAATTTCATATCCCAATGATTCATGTTTATGGATTTCATAACCCCGTTCCATGGTATATTTTCTTTTTTCCAGAACAACCATAGATAATTATATGTTTCAATGCCATGATATATGATTATATCTCATGATTTTGGTAAATTAGATGGGTTTAACCTCCCATATAACCTAAACTAGCCTTCTAGAAGACCAAAATAATGTTCTCGATCCCCAAAGTCTTGATATAAGAACCAGTGTTGTCCCCACAATGCTGAATTCCCTAATATATGGGAGGTGAATCAGGGAATAATGAATTAAAATAACTTCCCCTTGGATATTTTTTTTGATAATCAAATCTTTCTTATCTCTAATTCTTAAATATATATATATATATATATATAATTAGAAAATATTCCAAGTGAATTTACTTGGTTCACCCTATCTTGGCTACTCCAAGGATTATAGAATGGCATGGTGTTGATGTACTAGAATCCACTATAGCACATGAATATAAAAATGTTCAGAGACTAATCAATATACCTCCAAGATTACATCCTTTCATAAATTAAAATATTATTTCTCCATCTACTGAATTGAACACAACACACCTTTAAAATATTCTCCTGATGAACTATATCAATTTTGATTTTGTTCAAATTGAAATGGGTGTAACATGATTCATTGTTTTCACCCAAGAGATGAACTCCAAATTATAAAACACATTCCTTCAGGGAAAACTACTTATTAATTATGATATACTCTTCTATAAACATGAATTCATAGAACATTGCTCACAGTTATCTATATAATACTTCATGAACTCAAGAATTTCTTCTCACACTCCAACCTCATGGATAACTACTCACAGTGAACATTATCCTTGTAGATGACTCCTTCAAAAACTCAATGTCTACACTATGTACTCCTACCACACATACATAAACTCCAATTCAAGGATAAACTCTCTAGGAATGTTTGTGTTTCTCTACATACCCCAAAATCTCAAGATATTATTAATTGTGAGATCCAAATTCATGGACTACACCTCTATAAGATTCAATCCTTATATTTATAGTTTATTTAAACCCTTTCGTAATTTTATAAATTCTCCCAGTGATAATTCTCTCTAATGGAATTCAATATCATTTAAAATGGAATAATTTTGGGGATTTATATAAGATACAATCTTCAAAAAAACAAATAATATTCAATAATTTCTCAAATATTATAATAAAATCTAATGCATCATAACATCAAATTCATAATGTGATCTTGGACTCATTGCGCATGGACCAACTTAATGGTATCCAAACTCTCCATCACGATGGCCCAAAAATATCTATAAAATGACTTTGTACTCTATTCCTCAAAATTACCATGTAATTAATTCCACATTATAACCATGTACATCCTTATAGGCTTGGAATATTTACCTTATATACTATGTTCCTTGACATCATGATATTTCATCCATGAAATACCTTCATGATTCTGTGAATATGACTACATGGTCTTGATACTCAACATATCGGTCTACATTCTCCAATTTATAGAAAAAATTTATTTTCTAAAAACTACCTTTTAACCATAATATTTTGTGGAAAACGTTATTAGAAAACACTAGTAATTTTTACCACATTTCACACAATTTCCGAATAACTTGGTCAACAAAAATAAAAAACCCAAAACATTAAACATCCTTGAGAAATGTTTTCCCCAATAAGTGGTATTATTGACCATAACCATTAGAATTAATTTAACCCTTTAATTATTATATAAAACATAACATATCCTATATAGGAATCTAGCATGATGTAACTATATTTTGGATAACCATACATACAAATAAAATATTCCAAATATAAGTCCCAGACCAAGCAATCAATAATGTAATAAAAATAAATAAACATCTAAAAATCAATTTATAAAATAAAGATAAATTTATACCCAAGAAATATATATATATTAATACCTAAATAAATTGATTTCTAGAATGACAGATACATAAATAAACTCAAAAGTTAATATCCACAAGAGGACCCCAAAAATTCTCTACATTAGTTAACTCATCATGACACATGATCACCACTAATAATCACATCATCAAATATGTAGAATACATCATGATTAACCACTATAGAAAGTGTATCAATTATATTTACCTACACCATAGAATACCAAGTCTAAATATATCATAAAAATCATAGTATGGTACCACCATGAATCAACATAATGACTTTTACAGTGAAAACTGTTAACACTAGTATGAAATTACCATATGGAAAAATTGGTTTATAAAACATGATGTTTTGAATTCAAATGATATCCCTTTGATTTTATAGATACTAAAGTAATGAAAGTGAATAAGAACATGGAAATAAAAACATAACCAAAATAATTAAATCATAATTATCACCATGAACCCCGACTAAGGAATAAATAATGATATAAGTGAAAAAAATATAATCTAAAAATATAAAAATTCATCCACAATGACCAACATAGGATCTAGAATTTGTGTAAATTAAATATAATAAAAATGGGTATCCAAGGAAAATGATAACAGAATGCATGAGAATGATTAATATATTGTGGAATTTATAGGAACCAATCACCAGGTTACTAATATGGCCTCTCCAGGAAAGATCCCCTAGTGGGTGCATGAATTTTAGTAGTAGAACATTCCGTAAAAAAACTATGATATTGCAACATGAATACCAATTAACCAAATTCATTCCAAATGTATACCATGTGAAACTGATCAATATCTAATTCTCCTAATTTGGGTGAAATCATTTTAAAACCATAAGTGGATGATCAAAGTAGCTAAGACACATGATAAAAAAATATAAAATGTCATCTTAAAATACCAATATAACCTAAAAATACTTTATATGAAATCAATAAATAAAATTCAAGGAATAATAATTAATATAATAATTCCATTTTGAAAACATCCATTTGAAAGAACTTTTAAATAGAAAGGCTCATTGAAAATTTTAAATAAATTCTTTTGTGGAATGAAACAATTTTAGAATGAATGTCAAGTAAAAACTATTAATACAAATAAAATATTATGATAATATTTTCTAGTTACAAAAATAACAAGTAATTATTTATACTCAATAATTTTTTTTCCAATCATAGTATGATGGGAATCCCCATTAGAACATATATGTTCCAAAGGAATTCCAAGGTAATGGTAATTATTTAAGGACCCCAACCTTAAATACATTATTTCATACTTAACTTTTTTAAATACCAAATGATTTGAAAGAAAGGGATCCCCAAAAACCCTCAGGGACAAGACATTCAATTTTAAAACCAACCCAGTCAAATACATTTCCCCTAGCCAACTAGGGAAATAGAATAAGAAGAAAATAAAAGAATAATATTATAGGATAGTTGTGAATAAAATATTGAGAAATCATGAGTTACATTGTTGTTATTCCTCTATAAGTCAATAATGAAAAACAAAGAAGTTTGAAATATGATATAAATGGATTAGAGAATTTATAGAGTGTTCAAATAGGGGGGATAAAGGATGAAAGGTGTTTTAATTAAACAATGGAGTAATATTAAATTTAAAATTTAAATTTATAGAATGTAACATGGTTTGGACATAAAATTTAGGAAACCATTAACCAAGCATAAGATTCTCACAGGAATAGAACTCACCCAACATAGGAGTAAGCATCATGAATACAATTAACTATGAATGAATAGTTCACTAATCATGTAGCCTTTCCCAATGTAGAAGTAATCTTCTCAGGTAAGTGTAAATTGATTGTTTTTTTCAAAGTTCCCCAACCAAACAAAAATTTATGTGCCATCATCACATTTCATGAATGACCACATGTTTTGGTGAATCAATTTCAAAATGTTCATTCATCACTAAAAATATTCTTAGCACTCATAGAGCTTCGGTGTATAGGTAATTATAACCATGAACTAATTGTACATGTAACACCCATGGAAAAGTTATATATAAAAGACTAAATGTTACAACCCTTGTCAACAATGTTCACTTTTATTTTTAGGATCATACATAATTATAAGTCAAAAGTTATGTGTTCGTGTACTATAGTAGTGATTGGATGGGTAAACTTTTGGGATGTTTCCCAGGGTTTCATGATTCAAAATGTTACTACCCATGACAATAAGATGAACCTTTATTTTAGAGATCCAACCAAATTAGAATTAAATAGTTAAGTGTGTATGTGCTAAATTAGTGTTTAGATGGATGACTACCTAGAAACATTCTTGATGTGTTTAAGAGTGATTACAATGCATGGTGAAAGAATATGTGTTATCATATGGGGAAACTAATCAGTCATATAACATATCCTTTTGGATAATACCTTATGATTTGTTAGTAAGTAAAAATAGTTATTATAAGAGACCCATGGGTCATGATTACTAGGTTCACTTACAAGGGAGGTATGTACATGACAGTATAACCCATTCTAATTCCCTATTTACCTTGATTTCAATGCTTTGACTCCCAAATCTTATAAGAATAAATTAAATAAACGAAATAATAAAAAAAATATACATTCCAGTGACCAGATGGTTGTAAGCATTCACCCCAACATAAATATTTCTACATATATAAGGTTTTTTTATCCACATCATAGAGTAGGTGAGTTTATAGATCGTTCATCAATGACTCACATAGCTTTGTATCACTTATATCAATTTCATGCTTCTATAGGATGAAAAGTAATGGAATAAATTTACACTAAACGCCACTATCATGATGATGTTTAAATTAGATAGGTTTATCAACCCCATTGATGTCATGTTCTAAATCCAAATCCACCCATTAAATAATATTATATATATCGTAATCATAAATCATTAAAAATGATACATAAGACACATCATGGATAGACCTCAACTAGGATGGTAAGGCTAACTAGTATATCTCTTTCTCTAAATGCTCACAATATCAAATATTCTAAAATACTTCCGCATAAACATATCCAACATTACAAATTTATAATGTCCAAATTTACGATAGATTCTAAAACACCCATGGTAGCAAATAGTTAGTTCCAAAGGAGAAATATTATGGTTGATATATAATTTCTAGTGACATGGATCCATCTCTAATATATTCTAAATTATATGGAACATACATGGAAAATATTATATCTGATTCCCAATCCTAATAATGAGAACCTTATAATTTGTTCAAACAAATAGAGAGAAAACATGGTATCCCAAAAAGAGATTCAAGGGATCTATCTTTATTGAGGATAGTAATTTGTTATTATAATAATATTATATGAATAATATAAGTTTCTCAAAAGATTCTCTAATGTCAAGGACATACTCTCATAACCTGTCCTTGTGAATATAAATCACCTACATAGTATAACCTTCAATATATGGCTGATCAGTAAAGGTCAATATCAAATTGGAATCCATCACCTCTAGAAGGCTTGATATCTCAATTATTCATCTATATTTTAAAGGGTTTTACACATGTTAAAATGTTTTTCTGGATGATTTAAGTTATAATTATGCCTATAATTATTGGTTTTATTATAGTAGGGACATCATTGGGGTGAAATCAGGAATAATGTGAAGGATTCCACAAAATTATAAGAAGATTCAGACACTTTAGGTTGAAATGAAATGTGATTTTCTGTGCCGCCAAATGTATTTATATGGGTCGAAGATGGAGTGGAATTGTTGAAGAAATAATAAGAAATGTTTACATTGTGAATATAATTTAAGATTTGAAATAGTTGAAAGAATAAATATGTTGGGAAAGGAATCTCGCCTACATGCTATAAAAGGATGATTAACTGCTGCTCTTAGAGTAGCAAAGATGGAATTTATGATATGTATACTATTCACATAACTTATTGGTCAAGATTTGAGAATATTCCATTAACGTTTTATGTTATAAAATAAATTTTTATGTGATTTTTATAAGTAAGAATATATTAATAATCATAGTTTCACCATTCATGAAGTAATTGTATATTTATATCATAAACTTGAAGTCATTCACAAAATTAAGGATCAAATATTTTGAATTTTATAGGGATTAATACTATTTTAACCACTGCATATCATATGTAATTTATATACCCTTAAATAGGGTATCAGAGCTTGGGAAAAAGGATTATTGGGCCACCATTGGAGATTTATTGCTAAGATTCCAACCCTATAATTATTCAGTATTATTAGGATTTCTTTCTACTTTTCTATTAACTATTTTTCAATAACATCTGAATGTTTTTAGTTTAATTAAATTAACTTTCCTCTAATACATTACTTATATTATCTTCTTTGGGGTTTTTATTTCATTCCTCATTAGTGATCAACTAGAATAATTATGGATTAATATGTATGGGGGATTAGATTCGGTTAAAGGGGGTGTGATTCCTGAAATCATTGCTTTTCTTTTCCTATAGGATGATTTAACATAGTATTATTGTGTTATGTTGGAAAGTTTATTTAATTAATTATTGATTCATGGAAAAAATAATTTTTATTAATAGTAAACATTAAAACAATTGATATAATTAATTGATGACCATTGAATTAGATTATTCTACTAAAATTGAAAATATGATCCAAATGTGCTTTATTTATTTCAATTTTTTAAACCATGCTGATTTGAGATGTTATGGTATATTGTTAGGGATTGAATATTTCTAATATCTATAAAGAAGAATGATTATACAAACATTCAATTTGATTGTTTTTCAACAAATGTAGAATTAAATTAATTAGTAAAATTCCCTCTAGAAACTAGTTCCCCTCTATTCTTCTTTTTCTCTCAACTTTTGTATGGTTTTAAATTTTCCTTTGGATTTATAAAATAATTTAAAACAGTGATGACCCAACATTTATTCATGAGTTTTAATTTAATTACCCACTCCCAATAGGATTAAATATATATTACTAATATTCAATTTATTTTGATTTAGTTCATCTAGTAAAAAATACATATTTCTAATATGACTACACCCATACCAAACTATCGAAGTTTTGTGGGATAATAAAATTTTGGTGTTGCTTCTAGGTAGAATCGATGTAGAGAAAATGTATCATGGCCAATTTTTTAGGTAAGATAATTTTCTTTTCCCAATTCTATTTACTGATTTTATTTTAATTTTAATTTTTTTATTTTTATTATTATCAATATGAAATGTTTAGTAGTATCTAGTGTTGTGAATGATGATTTATCATACAAAAAATAATTTTATCACACCATTAGACTACATTTCATATCCAATGTACCAAACCATAGGATGAATTGAATTCATAGGGGTTTTTATGTCAAGAAATGAGGTGTAAGGCTTCACACTCTTATAGATACGATAAATTCATACCAAAATAGTGGAGAAACCCTATTACTATCCCTGAAGTGGTGACCCAAATTTTGAAAACATCTAAGATAGATCATGGGTTGAGTGATACAATCAAGAATGACCTTGTACACAACAGCCTCATGAGTTTAACATAGAATACCAACAATCATGATTTCTCATGTAGTGTACTTGTGTTATAGATCATAGGATTGATGATCATGAGACACAAATCCACAAACATAGAGAATTGGCTACTCACCTTTCTCAAATTATTTTGAATTTAAATTCCCCTATAATTAATTTTCATTTTATCTATAATACATGAATGTATTTGTTTGAATAATAATAAATTCAAGAGGTTGAGTATGTCATAACTATGGAAACAGAAAAGGAGAAAAATATTGATGAGGAAATCCACGATAAACACTTGTACCATAATTCTAATTTTTTTTTAAAAAAACACAAGAATCCCTTACATGAATTCAAATTGTTAATGAAGAGAAAAATTAATATGTTATATGACTCCAAGAAGAAGATGAAATTAACATGATGGAAATTATTTATAGGATAGTTGAAGATAAAGTGGAGTAACAGGTTGAAGAAGTTCATGTAATTGAATTGAAGAGGGAATAAGAAAATTTTGAAGAAGAGGATAATAAAGAGACATGAAATAAGTTCTCTAGAATTCAAGAGATAAATGAAAAATAGGAATCACTCCAAAACATTCAAGAAGAAAAGGAAAATAAGAAAATTGTAATTCAATATGTCATTCCATAATCTAATCCTAATGTCAATATGAAATATGTTTTTGTGTAGGAGAACTAAAAAATATGGTTAGATTTTGATTTACTTGTAATTTCATTAAAAATGATATCAAATTATAGCACCTATATGTTTTGGTGATGAAAAACAAGATGAGTGGTAAGATACGAAAATTCCTAGGTGCAAAATATAGTCTAAACAATGTAAATCTGTGGTTGTTATTTTCATACCATGTTCTAATTAGCCATCAATAGTAATGGTCAAGATTAATGACCATAAAAAATTTACATCTACTATGAGTCAACCAAGATTTAAAAATTCTTTTATAGTAATTTGAATTATTTTTTAGATATGTTTAATAACCCTCTACATGGTTTAAATCATTATTAGAATATATATTTTCTTAAGTGGAATAAAGGAAGAAAAAAATGGATTAACATCGTTGAAGGGTGGTATTACATTAAAATGATTAAATATTAAAATCAATGACTTTTTTCCTATAATGTTTGGAAAAACAGATGAATTATGAATGAACATAAATGAATTAGATTCTCCCATAAAATGATTATGTTATTTTTCTTCTACCCACTGATCTATGAGGCATCAACACTTAAGAGATATATTTTGAAATATTAAATGATTATAATTATCATTCCCATAATTTTTATAGATATAAATTGAAATTTTAAAAGTGAAATCAATACATTAATTTATAATATCTTGAAAATGATTACATATATGATTTCTTTTCTAGAAGTTGATTCACAGAATCTTTCTTTTAGTAATTATATTTTTTAAGTTCATTCCTTAACCCAATAGACTATTATATATTTTAATTACAAAGATGATTCTAACCTAAATATTTCATATTATTTTTTATCATTTTGAATTAGTAAAACTTGGGCCATGTAAAGATATTATAACATTTACCGATATCTTTTCAAGGCTATGACAAAACAAATTCACATTTAAAATTACGTTTTTTTATTTAAATAATTAGACCATTTATCCTAATACCCACCTATAAATTTATCCTATATATCCCATATAATTAATAGATGAACTTATTAGGATTTATACACTTTACAAGAATATGTTATCCTTTTATGCCCAACTCTTTTATTTTTCATGACATTGAATTAATTGGGTTTGGGATGAGTTTTTAATGGTGGATATGGGAGGTTGTTTTCTAATAAGAGAACATATTGTGTTTCTAAGGGTATTTTGAAAGCTTCATGATTACTAATTTATTGTATTGCATTTTTTATCACTCTTAAATTCTAGAAATAAGAAATAAAAAATAGATGAAAATTGATTTATTTCTAAGGTAGGTAAAAAATCATTATTACTAGACTGGTGATCTAAAATCATATGTGGTTAGGTGATGTGTCTAAGAATTAACATGGATAATGCATTCTAAAAAAGAGGAAAAGGAAAAATAAAAAATGACAAATACATAAGAAGAGATGTTCATTTTTTATTATGATTACATTGTTTATAATTAATTACTTTACACAAAGGGGTGTGTGAGGGAACAACATATTTTGGTGAGTGGAATTTCATTTAGATTGTATTTTGAATATAATTTATTATAGATTAGAGTTTATTATCCTTTTTTAGAAATATTTTATTTTTAATATCTATAACTTCCTACCTGCAAAATCTAACTCATTTGATCATAATTGAAATATCCTCATGAATAATTGTGATATTTGACTATATGGGATGAATAGAGCTGATTTAGTGAAAACTTTTGGTCAGAGACATGTACATGAGGTATGAGTATAACTCCATTAAATTGTTACTTTGAGTAATGTAAGGATAGTTTCTTAGTGTGGTAAATAAATAATGGAATGGATATTGATGAGAGGTTAAATATGGATATGAAAAGGGGAAATTAATAGAATTGTAAATTATAAATGAAGTATCATATATTATTTCGGTATTATGCTTGATTTGTGATTATAGAATATTTTATTATAACTTGTTTTTATGAGAATAATAATTTGAAATTTTTCATGTTGATGTATGGACCCTTTGAATTTTGATGAGGAGGTTTTGATCATGGATGAGAAAAGATTTTAGAATGGGGGTATTTGATATCTTTATTTTACATCAATATTTCAATAGGTTTTATATGTGTTTACATGTTGGTTTTGGTTGATTTAATTAATAATAGTTCCTGATATAATTGGATTTCTTGTTTTTGTGGAAGGACTTCCATTATAATGAAATCAAGGATAATATAAAGGATTCCACAAAATTAAGAGAAGATCACAACACTTTGGAATGTGATATAAAGTAGGGTAGTATGATTCCAGAAGCTTGATGTTGGATTGAAGATAGAGAAGAAATAAAACATATGGAAGAGTAATTTTTAAAATCTGAATTTAATTTAATATTTGAACTGGTTGGGGGGAAGTTTCATTTGACAATGAACCACTCCTATATGTTTTAAAAGAAGGATTCATCACTTGTTCTAAAGAAACATAGAAGGAATGTGTGATGTTTATAACATTAATGTCATAAGTTTATTGTGATAGATGGAAAGTCTATGAACTTTTCATATTTTAAACTCTATTTATAATGAGAATTAATACATATTAAAGATAAGAAGAATCAGATTCTCTCCATCCAGGACCTAAATTTTTTATTTACATCATGAAATCAAATACAACAGCAAACATAATGATCTGATCATTCATATTTTCAATGGATTAATTATATTTTGATAATCATACATCATATGAATCATAGATACCTATAAATAGTTGATCAAACCATGAAATAAGGGATTTTTTTCAATTCATTGGAGGACTTCTACTGGGGTTCCAAATTAGGAATAATTTTTCATAGATAGGTTTTTTATGGTTTTCTGTTTTCTATTTTTCTATATCATTTGAAAATCTTTTATTCAAATATTATTTATCCATTCCATTTCTTTTATTGTATTTTTTATGGTATTTGTTAAATATATAATTTGATATCAACAGATGAGTGGTGGTTAAATCAATATGGTAGAGTATAATCAGTTAAAGGTGGTTCATACTAACAAATCTAATTTTTTTCATTTAAGATGATTTCTTTCAATATAACTCTGTTGTGTTGGAAAGTGTATTTAATTAATTATTGATTAATAGAAAAATTGTTTTGTATTTTAAATTAACATTAACATCATAGAGATAATTAATTCATCACCATTGAATTGGATTATTCTTATTCTATTGGAAATCTGATCCAAATGAGATTTCATTATTTTAATTTGACAAAAACTAAATGAATTATTATTCAGGGAATGATTTATAGGGATTGAAATTTTCCTATATCTATAAAATTAAATTAATACGTAGTTCTTTAATTTGAATATTTTACTGGTGAAGTGGAATAAAATTATTTAGTAACACCGCTCTAGGAAATTCATCCCCCCTCTTATGTCTTTTTCTCAACTATTCCTTCCTTACAATTCTACCAATAGTTTAATTAATTAAATTAAAAACAAAATGACCCAAACACTATTCAACAGTATTCTCTAAGATATCCTATTTCTATGGGATCAACCCCATAGTAGCACTATTCCATTCGTCTATAGTTAGTTCTGTTTAGGAGTAATATAAATGTATAATCTGACCACTCTTATGCAGAACCAATGACGTCGTGTGGGCTAATCATTGAGATTATAGAATTAGGAAATAAATCATGGGTCATAATTATATTTGATATTGATTTTTCATATCCTGAATAATCATTATCACATAGAAATAAATGTGAAAAGGTAATTTCACATTGGTCATATCCATTATAGGAATAAAGTGAGGTAATTTTGTTAATTTGACATCATTACTCATATAGAATTCTTCCCTATGGGATTCTGGAGAAATATATTAATAAAATATATAGAAATATCATCCTACATACTTATTGGAATGAGAATAGATTGTAATAATTTCATATGAGTTTTATACTTTTCCTTTATGTTATGATAGTTAAGGAACTAAGGCAAAAATTCTATAATTTTTAGCTTCAGCATGTGCCTTCAATATTGATTTTCGATGTCATAAATGATTTTGGGATCACAAAGATTCATCTCCCAACCTAAATAGTTCCATATTTTATAACATCATACCATTATGTATAGTTTACCACTAATATACTCTTGGAATAAATATATCTGTTATGAGATAATGACTAATCAACTGATATCTCCCCACCATTTAGAATTTCTCTAATACACTAGCTATCTTAACCTGATTATTCGTATAGATGAGTCTAATCATCTAAGGAATCTATAACCTGAAAACTCACCATGAGTACCCTTTCATCCCCCTATTTTACATCAATATTCATGATATTTAAATGGATCATTAAATATTATTCATCAATTGATTCTTTCACTACCTGAGTTGGGAACATCATGATCAAGGTCTTGGCTAATACATTCCCGTTACCTTGGGTAATGGATAAATCATAACCAAAGGTATAAATATACATATCCCAATTACTCATCAAAATAATAATATCGTAACGGGAAAATTGGGATTTGAATTTTTATGATTACCATATATAGTGAATTTCTCCACAATGATATAATAATTTCCTGTTTAAAATGCATACATCACTTCAACCAACTCTAGGTCTAGATGGGTAATTTCTACTCATGAGCTTTTAATTGGAATGATTCATATGCTAAAATGTGTACCTGGTTCATAAAAACACACCCCAACCCCATACTTGAGAAATCATAATACACTAAATAGATATTTCTACACTCAAGAGGAATCTAAATAGTGGAAAATTTTAAATTCACATTTGATCCAAAAAGAATATCCCTACCATTTATCATATAATTCAAATTAAATTCCCTTCTGACTTAAATACATAAAGAGAGATTATAATAAATAGATGTCCTGAACAAACCACATGTGATATCAATTAATACCTAGAAATTTTTTTTGTATTGAATGCATATTTTGGTCTTTTATTGGATATCACCACTAAGATCTTTTCTATATCCAAAAAAATTACATTCTCTAACATCACATAACCAAAAATATATCACATACAAGATGAAGAACTAAAATTTATTCCTAATGGTATATAGGTGATCTTTCTTTAAGGTTCATAAAATAGTATGATAAATATGCTGAGATACTAGGAGAAACTCATTTCATCATTTCCATGAAAACTCTTGGTATTTTTGTAACTCTGAATGGCATAATATGATACTCTTAATGACTATAACTAGCCCGGAATGTGGTCATAGTAATGTCCACACCCTATAATATAAATTGGTGCTATCCAAATCAAAGATCATTATTTTAAAACCATCTCAGTCCCCTGGCATAATCAAATAAATAATTAATTTGAGGAATGGGTAATTGAAAGTCACCTAATTTTGTTTTTGGTAATCACTTAATATTTGGCCGCTTCCATCCATCATCTTTGAAAACATAACTAGTCATTCATGTGGTGACATGATATGATGAAAAAAACCCATACTCACAAGATATTCTTTATCAAAAATTATTTCCTTTAAATCATTAGGATACATTAAATAAAATAGAATGGAATTGGGGATTTTTCAAAAGAGATGATAAATAGACATATCCACCTATAGATCTGGGGTAAACAAGAGAAATCACTGGGAAAACCCCTCTGATACATATACACTACTTTAAAAAGTTGACCATTTAAAATCCATTAATATATATATATATGTAATAATAATAAAATATAAATATAACGTGAGATAAATCCAATATCAATAATAATATGCATTACCCAACCGGATCTTTAATCCCACTAACCTAGGAAGATTTGAGTATTTCCATCATGAGGAAATAATGGAGCCCTCTAGTGATAATAATCAATTTGAGCTTTATATGCCACCCCCTATCCATACCAATGATAATTACAAAGATATCTAAATTAATAGTAATGAATTCCCATGTGATCACAAAATATTAAACTATAATATGGAACTCACATAACATAAAGACATTTTCCTTCTTTCCCAAATGCATAAAAATATCCATCACATATGGAAACATATTTGATTGGATCATGAATAAAAAATTTAATTTAAATGAGGTGATGGAATTTGAATCAAGTTTGTTAAATAAATCCAAGTCTATAGAAGAAATAATAGACACTGTAACTCTATTTGTCACAGGATCAACATAAAATTCCAGAGATACATGTACTAATATATATATACCTTGACCGAGTCATATTATGATATTTTATAGAAGGATAATAATCTATCATCATTATAATATTCTCTTCAAATCTATTTGTATGATACGATGATCCTTTAGATGCTTTTAACTACACTTAGTAGCCTATGGTGTCTGAATATTTGACCTTACTACTCTGAGGGGACCACCTATAATAATGTTGCAGATTTTCTAGCCACCCACACATTTGGAAATATTTGTGAGATTCCTAAAAATTTAGTTCAATTTTACCTAAATTTCCACAGTATATTCTTTAAAATATCTAACAACATAAAGGTTTCATGGAGATTTAATCAATGGGGCCAATGTACACTTCCACTAATACCTTAAAGAGAGACCTCACACTTCCTCTTCTGAATATATGATTAACTATGAACTCAACCAATAGAAGTGGAGTCACCAAAAAACCTTTTTTTCAATTATATATCCTTCTAATATATCACTTAATTATTGAAAACCTCTATATATTTTTGTGGTTTCAACCCCATCTCAAACTATCAACCATTGAGTTAAGTATTCATTAGGATCTCAAGGGAATGGTGGAACAACTCAGCTAACTCAGTGGCATATTCAATCATAAAATTACTCACATAACCTAATGTCACAAATTATATATCATTTCCCACCATAATGTTAATTAGGCATAAAATATAGTTAAACATATATTTAAACTTTTACCATGTGAGGTCATCATGAAATTCATCCTTAATGATGGATTCCCACCATTTATGGTGTAGTGCCTCTAACACATATAAGGAAATCAAAGATTTTGAAGTATCTGGTGTTTTAAAAAATACAGATATATAATTGATTCTCTCTATCCATTCATTGTGTTCCTAAAACCCTCATTCACCTTGTTATATAGATGAATACTTATTATTAAATTATTGGTCACTGTCTAGCACTCAAGCTTTATCGTTCTCACACACCTAACCTAGAGATTGACAGTTATAATTATTGAATTGAAAAGTGTATGGTTTGCATGAGGTTTTTTCGTCAAGAAACGTTCCACTACAGCCTCCCTAATATTTGATAAAGTCTTTCTAGGAGGTTTTATCAATAAAAAAAAGATTTGGAACAAAAAAATACATAACTAAACTCAATAAGAATTTATAAAATACAAATAGTGACTTATAGCTCATAAACATGTAAAAAAAATTATAATAATAATATCATAAAATACCAAAGGGATGATAAAATTGAAATATTCAACATATTATCACTTCTCATGGTTTAGACACCCATTTTTGTGGTCCAGGTTCTAATAATGATTGTGTGACTAAGATGGTATCCAGTTGAGTGACATGGTTTCCACATTGTTTTCCGGACTGTGAAACTAAACCATGTGTCTCTATTTTTATTTCCCATTTACACCTAAAAATAAAAAATCTTTATAAATAACTCGTGATATACCCATGAAACTCATGAATGATGTTAATGACATCAAATCATTCCAAAGTTGTGAAAAAAAGTCAAATTCAATAGATAGTAACTAACCACCTATTGTAACTCGAGGTTCAGTATAATGAGTATTTGTCTAGAAACTCTTATGCACCCACCTATTGAGTTTTGGTGATATTATTTCATATATACCAAACATACTCAAATATAAAGAGGGTTATAAAATTATTTTTTGAATAATATAACAATTAAACATCTCATATCAACTAAATCATCCCACCATGTGTCCTAAATTATTTTCTTGATCTCCAATGGCTAGAGAAAGGCATAGAGTGTGTCAAATACAACATTTAGGAATGATTTCACCATATAATTATCTTGAACCACATGAAAGACAAAATCATGAAATCTAAAATGATTTGTACTTATTTTAAAAAACCACACATATGAATAAACAATTTCATATATAAGATCATGAATAAACCAGGCATAAAGTAATGAAAATATATAATCATTTGAACACCACATTATTAAATGATAATAAAGTGTTTTATAGGAAATATATATACATATATATATATATGGATCTAAAAATAAAATTATCATCAGATTTGATTATACATTAAAACACAAGGAGGAAATATCCATAAGAGGTCCTCTAAAATTCTCCACATGATAGAAATCCTCATAACTCATGGTCATCATAGATCACCTATTATATTTTGATCCCTAGAATAATCTTCCATTTAATTTATAATTACATTTATTCATGTATTGGAATATTAATAATAGTTATTGTCAAATTATGATTGTTCATTTAAGCGACTTATTATGTTGTAATTTACTAAGGGTATTTATCACTTTAAAAGGTCCTAGTGATTCCCTACATTAATTAAAACCAAGGAGTTCCTTAAATGTATTTATAAATATAACATTTATAGAATGATGATATTATTTTATGGGACAAAAATTATACATTCCATCAGGTGTGTATAATCATATATCTTTTAGAATCTTTATCATGGTGTACACCTTTAGTAATCATAAGTGTTGGAGATTATGAGAACATGACTTTCAAATAAGAAATACACATTTATATGAGTCCTTGGATGCTCTTATCTATGGGTAATTTTATTGATACAGAGGATTTAATATTATTGATAAGGAATTCATTGAGCCACATACATTGATGTATTAATAAAATGAGATAATATATACTCATGGTGAAGTAGAATATGTTAGGTAAATCATGACTAACATTATGATAATGAATAAAACGAGATAGAATTTATCCTCTATATTCTTCAATAGATGTTTATATCGCGTTCCATTTTATGGTAATTGAACTTATTGATTAATTCCATCGACATGGATAAGTTTTCAACATGTTCATTTCTAGAATGTCAAATAAAGAGACATAAAGTATATTTTATTATAACACTAGTATGAATCCTACTTAATTTGATATATCCAGATAAAGGAAATTTATTATAGAGTATATGTTTTTAGGTGATTACCTGTCACGGTGAAATTAACTTCTTTATTTACAGATGATTTGGTATGTTTATAGATAATAACATTTACATTTTGGGAGTACATCCTAATTCCACTAAAAATTGGCCTATAAGGTCACAAACTATGTATATTCCTAAACTCAATAAAATTACATATGAATTTTACATGTTGTTTATATATTATTCACATATCTGGATTAATAATTAATCATGTTGGTTTGATCTGAAATATTAAATAACCAGTTATTTAATAGAATATAAATATGTGAGTTGAATATTTAATTACTGTTTATTCAACAAGTAATTATTTATTTAATGACCAGAATAGAAAATATTTAATTACTCTAGTTTATTCACAAGTTAGGAAAATATTTTTTTATTTTGTTAGTAGAATATTTATTACATATATAATCACTAATTTGGAGAATATAATATTTATATATTTAATGGTAGAAATTTTAGTTTAATTTACATAATTAATTAGATATTCATTATTAAGGGACCAATAAATATAGTAACACTTTAGATTAAATTAAATTATGTAAGTATCTCCTCCTAAATAAAATATATAATAATAACATATTTTTAACCAAAAATATGATTACAAACTAAATTCTATAATTTTATAAATTTAATGTTATGAAATGAACATAAATTTAATATTTAATATGATAAATTTATTTAATTATCATTTTTTATATTTTTTAAAAAAATTACCATAATTGTTTTACCATTTAATATTTTTTACATTTAATTACCTGATTTACCCTTATCATTTTTAAATAAAAATTTACTAATTTTACTATTCATAATATCAAAAAAATATGTTTATCCAGTTGGATTGTATATATAATACTAATTAAAATAGTTTCTTCCCATTTTTCTAAAATTAATTCAAGAAGGTGGTTATGTTATGTTTAAAACTAATGTTGCAATCATGGAAAGAAGGCGTGGGGTTTTTTTAAATGATCAAGAATTCAATATGATTTCATATCTAAAAAGGTTCTTATATCCTAAATTGAATTAATATATGTATAATTTATCTATTGTTGATTTAAACCCAAAACATAAAATTAAAATTTAACATTAACAATTATTTAAACGAAAATATGGTTTTTTAGTAAAATACTATGTTTCTTTACTATTCATCAAAAAATGAAACATCTCTTAAAAATACCAAAAAATAAAAAGAAAAGTAATATTTTTTTATGAAACTTTCAAATAAAAAGTATATTTTGTCATATAAATATTCTAAAAGTGTAAAAATTATATTTAAAACAGGTTGGTTATTTAAAGGAAGTAAAATACCCTTTTGGAAAATATAGGGGTTTATGTGTAAAATGGGGTTTGTTCTAGTTTTATGCGTATAAAATCTATTTGATGAATGTAAAAAATATTTTTTTGAAAATTTAAAATACATATTTCATTAATACCATTCAGTAATTGTAATTAATTTAATTTTTAAAGACAAAACAACTTTGAGAGCATAATAATAAAATGATTTCCTTTATAATCAATGGTTATATATTATAATTTCTAATAAATTTTAAACCAATTAATTTAAATTATAAACCTTATATTTTTGTAAGTTAGTTAACAGTACTCATAAATTCTAGTATAACGACATGGCAAAATCATACTATATATAAAATTATATCATTTTAGTAATATACTATTGTTTCGTAAAATTCATACCTGTGTGTAATTCAGGCTATAAAAAGATCTCAAAATTATGTATAACTCATTCCATGAATAGTTTTGCGTATACTGCGCTCTAAGTTAGTGTTATGTGTAATGAAATCTTATCTTGGTGTTTGATATAACACAATTCCAACATACTGTTTTTTGTATAAAAAAAATATATTCAGTATTGTTAAAATGAAAAATATCAAAATGAATATATTAATTTGAAAAAAATATAAAATCTCAAGTTGTTACATTTGACGCCATTAAAATGAATTTAACCCTCAAAATTCATTAGGGTAATGAGAGGTTTAATACTTCAAAGTTCCTTTTATTGAAACCCAGATCCTAGAAAGAAATACTAAAACATATTTTTATAAAAGAAAGTTGAAAACATATCGTTTACCTTGAGTAACTCACAACTAGATTTACACATAGGATAACATAGGTGGAAATTGAAAACACGGACATGGAAGATAAATCTAACCATCATGTTCTCATTTAGAGAGACATAGAACATGTTTAAGATAATGTTAACAGATAATAAATCCATAAATATTTGATAAATAAGGAAAAATTTGATTCATCAGAAAAAATGTACTAAAATAAACGTTTTTATTTCTAGATAATTTCCATAGGGTTGAAGAATTATCATGAGAATATATACATTCTTGATTCAGTAAAATCTCACCCTCTATTATGCTTAAACTCTTTCTCCCAAAAATGAATGTGTATTTTTTAATACCAAAGTAATGACATATCATGTGATCCATGATATGCCTTCCCATTTTTCATCAGTTATCATCCACATAAATTGATAGAAAAGGTTATCCAATAAGAATAAATCAAGATGTGGTGAGATAATAATTTAAACACAAAAACATCATCTGAATTGTAACATAATAATTTGATAAATTTTTAACCTTATAACACTTCAAAAAGATGAAACTACAAAACATTAGTTATAATTTCATGAAATCACATTCACATTGATCCCCTATATGTCACAGTTTTTTTTGGTTGTCACATTCCAAACATGGAATACCATCATCTTATATTTTCTTGAAACATGGTAATAACCTAAATTACCATACATACTTATTGAAATCATTCATTTTTCCTTATTTTAATGTTTATTGGATATATTCCTTAAGTCCAAAAACTTGTAATCTTTATTAGCAATAACACAAACCACTTTCACCAAACATCCTTAATATATCCCACATTAATCAGTATCATCAAACATATCGTAGTCCCAACTTCATTATCTCAGCATCAAGAATAATTTATGGTTTACATTCCCTTAATAAAAATATCACCATTCATAAAATGAAATTTCTAGTCTATTGGAACAATTCAATATATTCTAGAAATTAATTAGAAAACATAAACCAAACAATCCTTATATAGTTTATCATTCATAATTATAGAATCCCAACACATAGATGCTTTGATTATTCTACTTCATCTGTATGAAATTAACAAGACTATATCCTTATCTGACTAAATACCTATTTCCCTTCACATTTTATATGTAGTCTCATCTGCATCAACAATATAACCATTTCTTGTATAACCAGGACTATTACTTTTTGGAAATTTCCTCTCATTAAATTGGATTTCATAATTTTCATTCATTATTGTAACACCCAACCGTAGTTACATAGAGTCAGTGCATTATTTTAATACATTTGTATGATTACCAAAAATCATGTCCCGATGGACCGATCGGTTTATCAACCTTGGAAAATAGATTATATACATGAATGTTTCATTACACTTTCTAACATACAACACCAAATAAATTATCCTTTATAAATTCCATTATTCCCTTAGCTTAACCCTTCATATCAATCACAAAATACTTCTTGGAATCCTGGGAAAAATAAATCATAGAAAGAGGTGATCTTAGATGCTCAGTAAGGATAACAATACATCAAAAACCTTCATAAATAAGCATAAACATTTAAGGAAATGTATAAAACTAAAAAAAAATCCTTTTAAACATAAACATAATCATAATATGGAAAATATAAATCAAAATAATGCCATTAACTTACTCAAATGGATATTATACTAGTCGAATAATCACATGCAATATCAATAGCCACTTTCATAATGACGCAATGCATAATGCCAGATTTCATCAACACATAGTCAAGGCCTTATGCCAAGACTACAAATAAGATTTTCTCAAGGCCTTATTCCAAGACACTAGTTTTTCTAATGAGACCTACCGATTCATCGATGAGCTATAGTTGGATCCACCCGTCACTTACTAAGTCCAATGCATTCCTCATATCAAAAGGTTTAAACATAACATATACATTCATATTAAAACTAGACTATGAAGTGTCAATACTTTATCCATAAACTACGGATGGTATAAAATTAACACATCCACAGTCAGACATATAAAAAATCCTTCAATACAATATGGATGTTTTGTATCATAATAACTGAACTTCAAATAAGTTTAAAATCCATCAAAGGATGTTGATATAGATTAAAATGATTTGTAAAACTCTTTGAGAGAAATATATCATTGTTAAAAAAATTTAATGTCACACAATTTATAAAGCCTTTTAAATAAATATTTGAATCAAAGTGTCCCATACCACATTGAAACTTTTCAATGGAATTATCATTTTAAAAACATTCATTTCCATATAAATAGGGCATTAAAAACCATTTTAAATATATGGACATTAATGAGAATGATTTAGAAGAATAGATATTTAAAACATTTAAAATGATGTTTTAGTAAAATAGTACCTCAAAATAATCCCATTGAAAAATATTTTAAGAAACATGTACATGGATAATAAATATGTCCCCATAAAAACAAAAACATAAACAATCTCGAATAATAATGAGATTGAGGAATTAACCCTTACCAAGTACTTTCCTTTAGACAAGGGTACGTTAAACATCTTGTATAATGACCGTAAAATGTTATTAATCTATACCAGAACTATATTAATATTTATGATATCATACATGATTCACTTATTACTTTATACTATCAATTTAACAATAATTTCCATGTTAAATTAACATTTCGTGTAATATTCGCTTTCTTTATCATACGTATTTTAACTTGTTATTCTTGATCCTATCATTAAATCATAATTTAAATAATTCAATAATATAAAAATTGATTTAAATATTATATATATATAGAATATAATTATTTATAATATATAGATATATGAAATGGAAAACACCATTTATGGAGATGGAAGGTCGTACGTACGCATAAACATTGTTTTTGTTTTTATATAGTATTGAACGGAAGCAAGTGAAAAAGATATATGTATGTACATAAATAAACACACACACACAGATATATATATCTCCAGTAGAATTATTATGTCATATATTACATTCTTACTAGTAATATATATTTTGATAATTGTAGATAAATGGTGAACGTCGAAATGAATCTCATCCCGTTGTGGAGATGGTAATCCGTACGTACGCACGAGCGACAATATAATTTCCTTAAATGTGTGTTATTGGATTGTATATATATTTTATATAGACATTATCATGTTATTTTAATTATTTATATACATATCACTTATCATTATATCCATCCAAATAACACTGTGTTGAATAACAAATTATACCACGGTGTGGAGACGATAAATCGTACATACGCACGCATGGGGACATTATCATTCATAGGATGGATAGAATAATGAATATGGTTGTTCTATATTTATAATAACATCACATTATATATAGGGTACTAGATTTATTATTTTGGTATGGTAATAACAAAGGAAGAGTAAGTGTATGTAGAAAGGAATTTCAAAGAGGTGATGAAACATTTACCTCTTTCCAGGTTCTTCCTTCTGATTTGATCAAAAGTGATCCTTAGGATGGATTTATGACTAAAGAAAGCCTATAGGATGAATGGAGGAAAGTTTATAGGGCATTTGGTAAGGGTTAGACTGAGCCAAAAGGCATTAAAGATGTTAATTTGAGGGAAGGGGGAGTTCCCTTTTATAAAAGGGGCGAGGGGAACCTTATGAAAAGCTAGAAATATTATTTTTTAATAAAATCATTTTCTATTTCCAATGGCACAAAAATGAATTATTTAATGGATGAGGTAGGGATGGGTCTAAAACCACTCAAAAAATAGGTTTTATATAGGTTGTATCACTATATTAACATTATATTTTAGATATAACTCTAAGTTAAATAGTTTGACATATACCATTTCTATTTGTATTTTTATATTATATGGTTAATAAAAATAATATAAAATTCCAATAGATCATAAATTGGTTCATTAATGTCATATATATTAGTATATATGTCTTTTAGATGAACCTTTGTCTTTTTGACTATTATACCAATTAATAATATAATATTTGTTTTAAAAACTATTTTATGTAAATTTTGACACTATTGGGTAATTGTTTTTTGTTAAAATCATAGAAGCACGATTACATCAAAATAAATTGATCGAATCAACCCTAACATGTCATATTAACCTAGAAAAGTAGTGGAATTTATAAAAAGTGTCAAACTACATTTATTTGGACATATATAATATCAACTATTTTAATCATTCAATAATACGGTAATTACGACATCATCATTGTTTCATAAATAAATTTATTTATATAATGTCTAGAAGTATAAATAAAAAACCATTATGTAGGAAATCTTTTTAAATTTCTAATGAATATTTATAGTCGAATTTCTCTTATGCGTAACCTTATATTAAAAATGTTTTAGTTATTAATCATTGATTTTAACTCTTTTAACTCTTCTCTAAATAAAATAATAATAAATTTCCTAATCTAATCCAAGTGGAACTAAAGGATCTTACATTATTCCTAAGGTTTTTTTATTTAATTACACTTATCTAATAGAATTAGTAGATGTGTTAGGGTAATAATAATAACATTTTTACCTTTAATTACCCTATTTACTTTTAACCGTGGTAAATAAAAGTCAAAAGTTAATATTCATAAAAAATTATTTTTATCTTTTTGAACCAAATTTTACTTACTCATATCAAACGTTTCTCTTGTATTTTTGAAATTCAATTTACAGAAGTAGTAAAACTATGTTTTATTCAAATTTGAAAATGCTCCTAGGAGGTGGTAAAAAGCCGGTAAAAGTTCAATAAAATTTTTATATATCTAAACTTATTATAAAATGACTCCAATTAATTAAATTGAACATATATAGGTATTATATATATATATACATAAAATAAATTAAAATAAAATAAATAATTACTTAAATAATGTGTCATCTTTTTACAATAACTCAGAGTTTTTCAATATTCATCAACAATTGAATGTTTTCAGAAAAATACAAAAAATTCACCATAAGATAATTTTGATATTCCAAATTCAAAAATGAATTCTATTTTACCAAATTCAAAAAATATAAGTTTCATTTATTAATTTAAACTTAATTCTCGTTGTCAAAACCAAAATGTGTATTTTAATGAAATAATAACTATCAAAATATTTACACTTGTTTCTGTTAAATTTCAATGTAAAAATACTTACAATGGCCAGAATTTGATTAAAAGGTAAAAATATAATCTATTTATACATCCAAACCATTAAAATGTGTAATTTAACACTATAAATTATTTTGGTTAAAAATGTGGTTTTCAGTTATAATATGGAAATTTTCACTATTCACCCCAATATGAAAGTTATCATAAAAACAACAAAAAATTATTTAAACTAAATTCTTATGCCCCGATTCTAAAGAAGAAGTTTTTTTTGTAAAATTGAATATATAAAAGTTTCATATATTTGATTTGATAAGGGTTCACCATTAAAAGGCGGTAAAAGTGCATTTTTTTTAAAAAAATATTTCTTTTAACTGGAAAAATGAATTAGTTCTTACATTATGTCTAAGAAACTCATAATTTGTATTATAAAAATATAAGTATTATATAAAGTTCAAAATTTAGTTAATACTATTCATAATCGCTTTCGAATGGCTAGATTGGTATGTCGTGGTGCGGTTGAACTCAGTGTTCCGTGTAGTGCATGTTGTTGAATTATTTTGAAGAAATAATATACTATGAAATATTGGGGTGTTACATTATTCCCTCCATAAATAAATTTCTTCCTCGCAATTTTAAATTGTTCTTCAAAAATAAAATGTTGGAAATAGAAAATACCTTTGTGAGAAACCCACTTCAGGAATTGGGTTATTAAAATTTAGTCTTAAGAAGTGGGAAAGGGGAATAAAAGGGTCACCATCAAATTATGATCTTGATTAGGAGAACATTGGTTGCAATTAGAGACACATAATTGGAGATAATTTGTAAATGTTTATAAGGAGTGATTGAGGTCATCAATCACAAACATGTGTAAAATTGAGGGCCTCAAATCCATCAATCTTTGATGATTCAAAATACCATTGTTCCAAAAACACATATGGTATTAGGATAACACATTTTTGGTTTTTAGATCCCATCACTAATGTTTAAGAATTAATTTATCCATAAAATAAGATGGAAAAAATTATATATATATATATATATACATATATACTCTACAAGTAGAGTTTCATCCTTCAACTAATTCCATCCACAAACTAATCTATCACTCTAAAATATTTCAAAAAAAATCTATTTATCCTAATCGGTTAGGGTTCCAAAAATAATGAATCTATAATTCACTTATCAGACCCTTTAAAAAAATAAACCACATTTACACTCCATGTACTACATGTATTATAGTGGTAGGTGATAAATCACAATCACACTATGGTTGTGGGTTCGATTCCTGCAGCTTTGTCCAACACGATGGTTTGTCACACAGTCTGCGTGTTGTCCTTTTTATATAAATACAAAAATAACCTTAACAATAGTATCTAATTTCAATCTTAATCCATTACAACCTTTAGACTTCTCCAAAAATACTTCTATCCAAACTGATAGTATAAAATATATAATTAAGTTAAACACAATGAAGATCCTTTTTTCCACACAATAACATGTGAACACATTCATCATGTATTATTTTAAAACATGGTAACACCCTGAATTACCATAAAACCTTATTGATTACATTAATGATCCCTTATTCATTATAGAATAGTGTATATATTCCTTATATCAGAAAAATATGAATATTACAGCAATGATGAAATAAAAAAACTATTAATCAGTTCCAAGGAAGTCAAGAATATCCAATATAATTTATCCAAATCAACAATCACTTATTACAAAATCCCTACATCATTATCAAGACCATATTAAGGATTACCTTTATTTCAACCAGGAATCTTTCAAAAAATTTAGCTTAATATTATGTCCATTTTCATTGATCCATATCATCTCAAATACTCAATAAAATTTTACTACAGTACAATAATTATTTATCTTCATAATTCATATTACCAGTATATTGTTGACACAACACTGTAATGAAATAATTATATAATAACAACATAAGAACACTAATGATTCCTCTTCCTCTAAGGTAGTATCATAACTTGATTATTATCCAATATCATCATTTTTGGTATACTCTGATCACTGGTACATTGATTCGCGTAGTGTCCCAACACCTTGCAGATGAAGAATTTTACATATGAATCTTTTTTCTTACCCTTGAAATCACGTACATGGTGTCCTTTTTCTCTAGACATATAACAAACTCCCATTCCCTTCAAGCATTTACCAAGGGGATTCTTTCGACATTTATCACATATGGAAAAATCCTTCTTTCTTCTCTTCCCTTTATCTATCTTTCTCTCTACCATCCTTTTCTCCTCTTTCTTCCCTTCAAATCCACAGGACTCAGAGAATTCATTACTTATCTTATTTACCCATGATATTATTTCTACATATGTTGAGAATACATGGGAGACTATTTCCCTTCTAAATGTTGGCTTATTACCATGAAAATTATGATCCTTCTCACTATTTGGATAATACATATTTCTGGAGTTCTTATTCCTTCTACTGGGTGCCATTTCTATACAATTGCATACACTAGGTCAGTTTATGAATCACAATGAATAATTCAAAACTTGTAAAATACCAAACGTAAATTTTACAGTTTATCGATATAATCCATAATCATAAAAATATTTTATTTGAGGAGGTATATACTCATAAATATATCATAATGATTTGTAATGAAAATTAAAATTATCCAAAACATATCCCCCTGGAGTGTCAACCAAGAGTGAAGCAAGGCCCGTTGTCGTGCACCAGTTCCTGTTCAAGTTTAGATCAAAGAGGTGTTTTCAGGTTTTACCCCTAGGTACATCTTTGTCAGAGCCTCCTCTACCTGCTCATATCCAGACAGGGACATATTTGATTGGGAAACTCACAAAATCTCTACATTACCAAAATTATAAGAAGTTCTTCTATATTAATCATAAAATTTTATCTTAGGGTAATGTGCTCTAATCAGAGTTTATCTGAATCTAGTTTCCAATGTTATTGGAAAACATTCTCTGATACCAAATGAAACACCCCGACTCAAGTTACCCAGAGTCAGTGCTTTATTTTAATACATTGGTATGATTATAAGGAATCAGGTCCTAAAGGACTGATCAGTTTAGCAGTCTTGGAAAATAGACTACACACATGAATGTTACATTACAATTTATAACGTACAATATAAAATAAATAATCCTTTATGAATTCCATTATTCCCTTATCTTAACACTTCATATCAATCACAATACAATTCTTGGAATTCTAGGAAAAATAAAATATAGAAAATGGTGAGCTTAGATGATTAGTAAGGATAAAAATATATCAGAAACATTCATAAATAAGCATAAAAATATAAGGAAATGTATAAAACTAAAACAAAATCCTTTTCAACATAAACTACATCATAATATGGAAAATATAATTCAAAATAATTCTATTTACTTAATCACATGGATATTATACTAGTTGTATAATCACATGCAATATCAATATCCACTTTCATAATGATGGAATTCATAATGCCGGACTTCATAACCTCACAGTCAAGGCCTTGTGCCATGACTATAAATAATATTTTGTCAAGGCCTTGTTCCAAGACACTAGTTTGTCTCTTGAGACCTAACGATGCATCAATGAGCTATAGTGGGCTCCACCTGTCTCTTATTAAGTCTAATTCATTTCTCATATTAAATGGTTTAAAAATAATATAAACATTCGTATTAAAACTAGCTTACAAAATGTCAATACTTTATCCATAAACAATGAATGGTATAAAAATAACAGATACATAGTCAAACATATCACAAAACCTTAAATACAATATAGAATTTGTATATCATAATAATTCAACTTTAAATAAGTTTAAAATCCATAAAAGGGTGTTGATATAGATGAAAATGATTAGTAAAACTCTTTGAGAGAAATATCCATTTTTCAAAAAAAACATTTAAAAGTCACATAACTTATAAAAGAAGACAATTAAATAAATTTTTTAATCAGAGTGTCCCATACCACTTTGAAACATTTTAATGGAATTAACATTTTAAAATCATTCATTTCTATATAAATAAATCCTTAAAACCATTTTGAAAACATGGACATTAATGAGAATGATTGAGAAGAATAAATATTTAAAACATTTAAAATGATGTTTTAGTAAAAGAGTTCCATAAAATATTCCAATAGAAAAATAATTTATGAAACAATGACATGGATAATAAATATGTCCCCAAAAATTTACCCATAAACAATCACGAATAATAATGAGATTGATGAATTTACGCTTACCTTGTACTTACCTTTAGTCGAGGGTACGTTTAACCTCCTTTATGAAGAGTGTATTATATTATTAAATTATACCATATCCATATTAATATTTATTATATCATACATGATTCATATATGACATTATACTACCCATTTAACAATAATTTCCATATAAATTAACATTTCGGGTAATAATCACTTCATTTATGGTACGTATTTTAACTTGTTATTATTGATCATATTATTTAGATCATGATTTTAATACTTCACGAATATTAAACATGATTTATATATCATATATATTTATAATATAATTATTTATAATAGATAGATATATGAAATGGAAAACACTGTTTATGGAGACGGTAGGCTGTATGTACGCATAAACACTATTTTTGTATTAATATCATATTGAACGCAAGTAGGTTAATAAGATATATTTAAGTAAATAAATAAACACACACACACACAGATATATATATCTATAGTATAATTATTATGTTATATATTACATGATTATTAGTAATATATATTTTTGTAATCGTCGATAAATGGTGAACGTGGAAATCAATCTCATCACATCATGGAGACGGTAATCCGTACATACACACGAGGGACAATATCATTTAATTAAAGGTGTGGAAATGGATGGTATATTTATTTTAAAGAGTCATTATAATGTTATTTTTATTATTTTTTTACATATTACTCATCATTATATAAATCCAAATAACACTGTGTTGAATGACAAATTACACCACGGCTTGGAGAAGGTAAGTTGTACGTACGCATGCATGGTGACATTATCATTCGTAGGATGGATAGAATAATGAATATGGTTGGGATATATTTATAATAACATCACAGTATATATAAGTACTTGATTTATTATTTTGGTATGGTAATAACAAAGAAAGAGTAAGTGTAAGAAGAGGGGAACTTGAAAGAAGTGATGGAATATTTACTTCTTCTTCGTGTTATTCCTTTTGATTTGTTCAAAAAGGCTCCATAAGATGGATTTATGACTAAAGTAATGCCTCTAAGATGAAGGGAGGATATTTGAGAGGGTATTTGGGCAGGTTTTGGCTGAGCCAAAAGGCTTTGAAGATGTGAATATAAGGGAAGTGGGAGTTCCCTTTTATAAGAGGGGTGAGGGGTACCTTTGGAAAAGCTAGAATTATTATTTTATAATAAAATATTTTTTGGTTTCTAATGGCTCCAAAATGATTTATTTAAATTATAATGGGGGGATGGTTCAAAAAACACTATACCAATAGGATTTAGACAGGTTTGTGTCATTATATTAACTTTTTATTTTAGATTTAACTATTAGTTAAATAGTTAGACATTTACCATGTCTCTTTGAATTTTTATATTATATGGTTAATAAAATTACCATAAAATACCAATTGAACACCAATTGGTTCCTTCATGTCATATATATTAGTACAAAAGTCTTTTGGCCGAGCCGTAGATTTCTAGGATTATTATATCAATTAATCATATAATATTTGTTTTAAAAACAATTTTATGTCAACTTTGAAACTATTTGGTATATGTTTTTTCTTAAAAATATAACATCACTATTACTTAGGAAATTTTTTTGAATCAACCCCACCATGTCATATTAAACTAGAAAATTAGTGAAATTCATAAAAAGTCTCAAATTACATTTATTTGGATATTTATAATATCAATTATTTTAATCTTTCATTAATAAGGTAATTTCTGCATCATCATTTTGTCATAAATACATTTTATTATTTAATGTTTAAAAATTATAAATAAAACACCATTATGTATTAAATATTTTTATCTTTCTAATGAATATTTATAGTCGAATTTATATTATGTATAACACTATATTTAAAATGTTTAATTTAGTGAACATTGATTTTAACTCTTTTAACTCTTCTTTAAATAAAATAATAATAAATGTCCTATTCTAATCAAAGTGGACCTAAAGGATCATATTTTATTCCTAAGGTTGTTTTTGGTCGAATTAAACGTATCCAATAGAATTAGTACTTGTGTTATGGTAATAATAATATCATTTTAACATTTAATTACCCTATTTACTTTTAACTGTGGTAAATAAAAGTCAAAAGTTACTAATCACCAAAAATTATTTTTATCTTATTAAACCGCATTTTATATACTGATATCAACTGTGACTCTCAAGGTTTTTAAATTCAATTCATTGAAGTGGTAAAATAAATTTTTATGCAATTTTGAAAATGCTCCTAGGAGGTGGGTAAAAGACTGTAAAAGTTCAATAAACATATATATATATATAAATATTAAAAAATGACCCCAATTAATTAAATTTAACTTATATAGAAATTATGTATCTATTTTTACCTAGAATAAATTTAAATAATATAAATAATTATTTAAATAAAAAGTCGGTTTTAAAAATTACTTAGTGTTTTTGACTATTAATCATAAATTGAAAGTTCTCAGAAAAATAAAAAAAAATTCACCCTAAGCTAATTTTGATATTCCAAATTAAAAAATGAAGTCTATTTTACAAAATTCACTACATAGAAGTTGCATTAATTAGTTTAAAATTAATTCATGTTGTCAAAACCAAAAGGCGTATTTTTAAGAAATAATAACTATCAAAAGATTGACACTTGTTTATGTTCAATTTCAAAGTGAAGTTACTTACAATGACCAGAATGGTATTAAATGGTGAAAATATAATCTATTTATACACTCAAACCATTAAAATTTATAATTTAACACTATAAATTATTTTGATTAAAAAAGGTATTTTCAGTTAAAATATAGTATTTTTCTCTATTCACCCAAATAAGAAAATTATCAGATTAAAAACCAAAAAATTTATTAAAACTAAATTCTTATGTCCTGATTCTAATTAATAAGATTATTTTTGTAAAATTGAATATATAGAAGTTTTAAATATTGTATTGAACAAGGATTCACCATTAAAAAGAGGTAAAAGTGATTTTTTTTTTGAAAAATACGTCTTTTATGTAAAAAAAATTCATTTTTTTTCTAAAATTATGTCTAAGAAACTTATAATATGGATTATAAAATTATAAGGATTATATAAAGTCCATAATTCAATTAATACTATTCATAAACTCCTTTGAACATCTAGTATGGTAAGTCTTGGTGCATTTGAAGTCAGTGTTGCATGTACTGCAAGATAATGAATTACCTTGAAAAAATAACGTACTATGAAATCTTGTGTTGTTACAATTACACACATAAAATATTACATTGTTGGTAATAAAACAGGGATTTCAATACTTCCATCCATTATATCAACTAAATATTACATTTTCCCTTAGGAGATATTTGTTTTGGGTCCTTTTTTTCACAGTCAAAACATCATTATGTCCCTTTGACACATTCACGTGGGAGTTTCTTTCAACAATATAGACATCTAGGAAACCAAATCTTTTTTCCCCCATGGTCTCCATTACATAAACTCAAAGTGAAGTCCTTCCTTCTCTTCTTTGGTGATCTGAGAGTTGGTTCAGGTACACGTTGTTAATCATGTGCCATGAAAACTGATAAGCCATGATGACAACATCCTTTACTCCGTTGATCATCCCATTTGACAGCTCATCAACAAATTATACATCACGTTCAATGTTATTACATTTCATTATGGTTCCATCTATTGACTAAAACCGGAAATCATTGAGTATGAATCCATTATCCTTTTAGGGAACCACGAAACCATGAAAATTTACTTATAGGAATCCTAAATCATGGCTCCTACTTCTTCAATCCACGACACCTTAGGTTTATCCTAGGTTATTTGTATCCATATTAAATTTCAAACCTTCATGATGGTTCTTCATAAGTTGGTGAATTCCCTAAGGATATCCCATGGTAGTTTCAAATCACGTGTCTAGTAAGGCATGTTATCGTGTACTTGGTTAGGCTCAAGTGAGGCATGACACAAATTTAAAGATTTGTTTCCCCTATGTACATATATTCCAGATCCATATCCACCAATAGTATATATCCACTGATGTAATGATAAGAAACCACTCACTCTCTCCATTAAAAAATTCCAAGACAATTTCCTCTACATTTCATCATCCATAGACTTATCCTTAAGGACATCCATAGAAATATCCTTATAAACATCCATAGGGATCTCACTATTGATTTATCATTCTAGTTCCAAATGATTGACTAAACCATTTTTCTAATACCATATATAATGGCCTATATTTGATGTATATAAACATTAAATTTCTTCTTTGTAATACTAAATACATTACAAAAATATCTTCCCAAAGAACATATTAGTTTTGTCCATTTAGAAACACGAAACACATTCAACTAAATTAGTGAAATATCATTAACATCCCACATAATTTTCTTCCCCTTGATTATTCATACCTAAAACATTTCATTATATTTTTTGGAAAGATACATATGAAAAGAGTTTGTTACGATGCTCAGTAAGGGTAAACTAGGGAGACATGTAAACAAAATCATGAGAATAATCATATGAGTACATGATCAGGAAAATATAATATCATACCCTGGGTATCAATGATAACTTAAATGAATAATGTCATAAATATTATATGTTTATAAGACATGAATAATAATGAAATAAAGTACATAATCCATGATATCATAGCATATGAATAAGTCATAGAATTGTGGTATACACATAAGCCTATAATATTATTTCCATAGTATTAAAGGAATAATTTCCAAGGCCATCTTGGTAGAATGGGTTATCGTCCCAAACTATCATGGTAGTCATGTTTCACAACCATTTCCATATTAGTAGTATGAGTTCACTCCCCATACTATCTTGGTAGACATGGTTCACTATCAAGGCCATCATAGTAGTCAAGGTTCACTCCCAAGACCATCTCAGTCTATATTTTGAGATATAAATATTTTCCCAACACATTGGAGGGATATATAGGTCACACCTATCAAATAATGAAACCAATAACATGTGTTCCACAAGAATATAAATCATATTAGATCTCAATAAATGAAATGGGTTTCATAAACATTTGATCATATCATTTCTCATGAAAATGAAACAGGCTTCGTAAGTAACAATACATAATAAAAATAAACCATTTAAAGATTGAATAAGAATCGTATCATTGAATTATTTCCCAAAAATTAATGAGTTTCACCAATAGCTGTCATATTAGATGGGAAATACTTCAAAAATTTATTTTTAAAACATCATGAGAAAATTATCCTCTCAAATTTGAAAAAAAAGTTATTTTCTTAAAATAACGTGTCATTTTAAAAGAAAAAATTTATTTGAAAAATAAACATGAAATATTATAGTGGGGTATTCAAGGAAATAATACATCCTGAATTCTTAAAAATCCATTTATGCAATATAAATTAAAAGGAAGCACTCATCACATAATTTTTTCAAAAAAGTCATAAGGTATCTTGTTTGGATATTGTTAAAAGACTCCTTTAAAATCATGTAGTAAAATGTTAAAATGAGTAAAAATGAATTTAAACATCCATAGGTGAATAAAAAAATATTTTCTGATAACTATTTTACAAATCATGGCCATGAAGATAAATATATTTCAACTGGTACTTAAAACAAAACAATCCCAAATATTAAAGAGATTATGAAATAAATACCCATCACTTGTTAATCAGTATAATCATATGCCTCTTTAAATGAATAACATTTTTGTGATATTAAAATATAATAAGACGTTATATATTAGTCATAAAATAAAATCATGGGTATTATACACACCATTTAGAAGAAACATGTATTTTATATGGCATGAGTCCTATAGAAATAAAAGTGAGACACAAATCCATTACTAGTTGAGTAACATTAGAATCTTGAACCCCCTGAAATAATAATGTAGATTAAATATTTTCATATAATTAAATAACATAAATTAATAAAATAACATATAATATGTCATTATATACACCACATGAAATAAGAGATTGGTGAATATGGCATGTATCTTATAGAAATAAAAAGTGAGGTGAAATTCTCTTTCCTCAACCGTGAATTCTTTCGTAAACGTTAAAAAAACCATTATAATGATTATAAAATTAATAAATATTTAAATTTTAATCATAGTCATATACACATATATATCAATTATGATTTCTTAGGAATTAGTATTAATCATATATCAATAATTCATTGTTTATGTTATGCTTCAGGTAATATCTACTTTTTTCAATTTTGTATTTTTTTATCCTTAGCCCACATAAATATATGATGATTTAATTAAATCAAGATTGATAACCATGATATAAATATCACTTATATTCATTACATATTTTTTAATAACAATTTAAAAAAAGATAAGAATATGAAATGAAATACACAATTCATTGTGATGGAAAGTCATACACATAAAAATTATTTTCATTTTTTCATATTAAAATAATGTAAATCGTATGATATATTATAATAATGGAATATTTAATATTTTATATACAACATAAATATTCAAAAAAATTAATCCTTATTACTATTCATAAAATATAGGTTAATAACAAATCACATCGTATTATTGAGATGGAAATTCATACGTACACATGAACGACAATATAACTTCCCAAAATATTATATAGTAAAAAGATAGACACGATATTATAATTAAATAAGTATAATTATATCATAAATATTATTTACATCATATAAAAATAGATTTTTTTATCATAATTCCCATCCATGAGATGTGGTTAGGAAGAACAAACAACATTGTTTTGTGAGGTGGTAGTTTTTCAGATACAAGAACGGTAAGTTTATTACCCATTAGATGGAAGTGTGTGCAAGTGTAGGTCTATATCTTAATATGAAAACAACCCTGTAAAATGAATATACTGATGCTATTATATAAATATGAAATAAAAATAATTTAATGATTTTATGGAAGAAATTAAAAAACATTCATCACTGAACGTTACCTCTTCTCTAGGTATCTTCATTTTGATTTGCAGAACATGAATACTTTGATTGGATTTATGGCCAAAGTAAGGGTAATTTGAAGAATTGAATGAATTTTGTAGGATATTTTGGAATATTTTTTTGAGACAAAGGGACTTAGAGGTGTGAATAAAAGAGAATGAGAGGAGCCCTTTTATAAGTGAGGGTAGGAGAAATTTTGGAAACACTCAAATTATTAAATTACTATAAATTGATTTTCAATTTAAAATACCTCATAAGTGAGTTATTTATAAAATAAGCTGGGGAGGGATTAAAATCCTCTTAGCCATTTATTTTAATAGATGTTAGGTCACAATATCAACCTTTTCTTTTTTATTTAACCCTCAGTTAAACTTTTTAACTATTACCATGACAACATGGATATTTTTATCTTCATGGTTAATATAGTTACTATAAAATGAAAAAAGAACCCCAAATGGATCATTGATGACATATTTAACCTTATTCTAGTTATTTTTCATAATTTTATATTTTAATTAATTATATATCATTTAAAAAATTATTATATATTTTAAATTATCATTTATGTCAATTTTGATACCATTCAATATTTTTCTTTTGAAAAATGTTCAAAAAATGATAAAATAAAACCATAATTTATAATATATAACTAACAAGTAAATTTTTTTAATAAAATTATTCTATGGAATTATTTATGTTAAATTATATTTATTTTAATTTTTTTGTTATCATTAATTTGATATTTCCATTAATTAAATGATTACCACATCGTTATAATGATAGCCTTTAATTAAAATATTTATCATCTAAAAATTTAAAAAAAATTATCACAATGAAGATAGATTTATTATTATTCATATTACTATTTAAGGATGAACTTATCTTTTGTATTACCCTATATAAAAAATTATTTACTAATTAAACACATGGGTATGAAATTTTTAACATATCATTAAATAAAATATAAGAAATGACATATTCTTAAACATGTGGCTTGAAAGGTGGTAATTTTATAATGAGGATGATTTTGGTTTAAACCCACTTATCCAATAAAATTGGGACCATTTTTTGGGAAATTTATAATATGATATTAGTTTTACATGTAATTACCTGATTTACCCTTAACTGTGGTAAGTAATAATTTACTAACATTACTATTCACACTATCCAAAAATTATGTTTATACTATTAGAATCTAAATATCACACTAATTATAACCGTGTATATCCATTTTTTCAAATTTAATTCACATAAGTTGGAAAATTAAGTTTATTTCTAATCTCGCATTCGTAGCGTGATGAGTTGGGCAGATGGCCAAACTGAATTATTATTATTGTATGAGATATAAAGGGATGGATAAAGTACCCTAAAACACATGCAATTAAATTTCACCTGTACACAAAATTCCTTTATAAATCCCCTTGGATTCAATTATTAATCCTACAGATATATAATTCCTTTTCCATGTACCTTGGATTCAGTCATGGACCTACTTACATTTAGATATCATAGGATTACCTCATAAGAATTAACTAATGCCTGATGTTATGATATATAATTAGGTCGATGTTTTTACACCCAAGTATTAAGGTATGGTACGTCATAAGGATTCAGTTATTCCTCCTGATATGATTCCTAGGATTCACCATTGGATTATGTGGATGCACCTGATACATGGAATTCATAGGGTACATGTTGGGATTCATCTATGGATCCAGATTAATATGGGATTCCCATGATGTCGCCATGATTTAATTATTATGCCTCATTTATATGGTTTTCCTAGGTTCAACCCCATAGGAATCGACTGCAAAATTTTTACTTTTGGACTACCATGGATTCCCTCCAATGAATCATCTTATGCATGACATTGTTGTATTAGTTAGGACTACATCCAATTAATCGTTTATTTAAACTATTATTATGTTTTTTAGGACTGTTACTATTTAATACAAGTATTTGGAATTCTCAAATACACTCTAAGATTGGATAAAGGATGTATAGTCGACCTTGGGAGTCACGTTAGATAACAAGGATCAACAACAGTTATTTATTTACTCTTACATAGTTTATATATTATTTTTTAGTTGATGTTAGATGTTGACACATTGATTTTTGGTCTATGTTCAAGACCCTGTTGGTGGAGCCCTACTGAGTTATACTCACACCCATCTCAAGCATCCATGGAACATGTGTACCCAAGTTGATTCTAATAATCATGGGTTCTAGTAAGATGGAGGCCTAGAGTATTATGATCAAGAGAAATTAAATTGATGAGGATTGGAGAGTAGACATGGTGAGACTCTAGTGTAATGACCTGAAATTTTAAATAAATCTTGTTTACTAATTTTGTGTGTTATTTTATTTTTATACTCAACAAAACTATTTCATTTAATAAAATGAGTATAATTAAAATGAGATCATTGGGTTTTGACTGTTATATGACCATTGGTCTATATGACCACTAGAAACAGAAAGTTTCGATTATTGCCTCTAAATACAAGTGATCTTGGTTAATAAATATAGAAAAAAGATTTGATGGCCTCATCTAGTAGTCTAGGGCCAATCAAATACCATCTAACGGAACTTGGGAAGGAGGTAGCACCACATGGCTTTGCTCTGGACCAAACCCAATCCGAACATCATCGTGTGATGCTGGAACGGAATCACCTTCATGATATGTTTAAACTGATAGAAATTACTACTCGTGCAATGTTGGCTGAGCCGCCCTAAGATTCTCTCACCTTAGCACACCTTACACTTAGTTACTATGCTGGGGATATAAGGGGCTATGTTATGAGACCATAATGCATTGTGTAATCCTTTGTTTTAAATAAAAAATTGTATTTCCTCTTATGATGAAGTTTATAAATTTTCAAATGTCCGGATAAATATAGTATGCATATTTTGATGAATTTTAGAGAAAGGATATTTTAAAAATGATTATCTAAACGTTAAAAAATTAAAAATTTGTAATGATTTTCAAAAAACGGTCCTCTGCAATTATGTTCAGTACGAAATTTAGAGTCTAATAAGATCAAATTAATTTTTGATGAATAGTAAATAATGAATAGTGATTTTATGCTTAGGTTTAGTAATGTGACCAAATGGATTAGTAATCTCACTTAAAGAAATTATTAATATAATATAGGCACCTCGATTAAGAAATGTGATTCAATAAAATTGCTACATAACGATTTCATAAATTATTAGTCAAGTATTAGTTTTTTTGGTTGAATAGTGTTTTTTAATAAAAAATTAAATTAAAAATATTTAGAATATTATTTTTATAAAATGGACTTTATTTTTTCATTCATAACATTGATATTATGCTAAGGTAATTTTTGGGGAATTTTCTGAAAAAATGAATTTTCGGTGAATAGTGTATTTATATAAAAATTAAATTAAAAAATATATAGAACAATATTTTTACAAAATGGAGATAATTTTTGAAATCATAGCATTGATATTTGGTTAAGGTGAAATTTTGGGATTTTACTAAGAAAGTTGAATTTTCGATGAATAGTGAAAATATCATTTTTAAGTTACGTTTGTTTAATGACATTATCAAATGATGTGTTAGGTATATAATAATTATGGTAGACATATGAATAGTATGATATGGTATGAGGTGTCCCGAGTGTCCATTACCATGGGAAAATACCATGGGCAAACCCATAGTTTTTCCAGAACCACCAATGAGGTGTCCCTTGGCCATTAATGGCTTGTCCCCTCACTTTCCCTATAAATACCCACCCTTCCCTCCATTAGTTTTCACTCCCAACTCTCCCCTAACTAATCTATGGTCTCGTTACCTCCCAAGGAGTCCTCCCAAGATGCCCCCAAGCCCTCAAGGTCCCAACCTTTGAGTTTTAAGAGTTACGTTTAAGATAAGGTATCCTACCTCTCTCTTTCTTTTCAAGAAATCTCTTTTATGTCATTTCTTTTATGATCGATTCTCTTATATTAGAGGATGATACTTTATATTTCTATTACTGCCCTTTTCATGTTCATATGATAATAGACCCCCTCTTGATCTCTTCATTTCATTTTAAGAATGCTTAAATAACACCGTTAGGCTGTCAAATTTTTAAGGGATTCATTCACCTTTCTCATTTTTTAAAAGATCTATCTTCATGTCAAGTCTTTAAAATTCCTTTTTATTATGTTGGGGTATGATATATATATCTATCATACTGATCTTTTATGTTCATATTATGAGATACCCTATTTTATCTCGTTAATTCTTTTTTTTTAATTTTAAATGACGTCGTTAGGCTGCCGAATTTTTAAGGGATTCGTTCACCTTTCTCGTTTTTTCAAAGTTCTACATTCATGTCAAGTCTTTCAAGTTCCTTTTTATTATATTTGGGTATTATATCTATATCGATCATACTTATGTTTTATGTTCATATTATGAGAGACCTTATTTAACCTCGTCAATTTTTTTTGAGGTTTAAATGACACCGTTAGGCGGCCAAATGTTTAAGAGATTCGTTCACCTTTCTCATTTTTCAAAGTTCTACTTTCATGTCATTTATTTAAAGTTCCTTTTTATTATGTTGGGGTATGATCTCTATATCTATCATACTGATGTTTTTTGTTCATATTATGAGTGACCCTATTTTATCTCATCAATTCATTTTTTTTATGTTTATGTGACGTCGTTTGGCTGCCGAATTTTCATAAGATAAATCTTATTTTTGTCTTCCTTTCATGTTCTTCATTTCATATGGTATATCTTTCCAATTTCATTACCAGGTTCTTAAATCTTTTTTATTCTGTTCCCCTACTGTTTTATGAATCATTTATGAGGGGGTGACCTATGTCCCCTCTCTTTTCAATGTTTTCTAAAACCTCGTTACATAGTCGTTTTGCTGCAGAATTTCCATCTCAAAATGTCTCTCTCTTATTCTCAAATTCATTTATTTTATTAACTTAGTACTCAAATATGTTTCATCTAAAGGGGTATTCACATATATACCAAAATTTTCTATTTTAAATTCTGGGATTTACATTCATGAGACCCTCTTTCCCTTACCGTGGGTTTAATGTGACATAAATACCATGTCTTTAAAGCAGTTTTTAAAACGTTATGATTATGAAATGAAACTCATTTCATTTATGCTATATGGGTTGTTTATGAGGTGATTGATTATGATATATGTGGATGACATGATAATAAAGGAAAATTAAGGGTGCACCCTGATAGCCCTCCAATGCATTGGGTAAAGACTTAATCTCTAGAGATGACCATTTTTAACGACGCCTTGGTGAATAACCGTGGTAATTTTTAATGACACCCTGGGGATGAACCTTGGTGAAATGGAAATGATTGTAAATGTTAAATGTTGTAGCCACATATTCAAGTAATGAAAAACATTATTTTTATAATGATATTCCTCATGATTTCTTTCTTATGCCTTAATGTTCTTTTCATGACCTTATTGATGTATCTAAAGTTCACATGTAAAATGTTTCTCTTGTTTACCTTACTGGGAATTCTGCTCACCCATTCTTTTGATGTATGTCCCCAGGGTATGAGATGCTGTAATTAACCTAGGTTTAACTTAAGGATAATCCTTTTAAGTTTTTAAGAAGAATGTTTTTTATTGTTTTCATGTATTATTTTCCTGGTTTCCAAGACACTAAACCTTAAAGATCCTCGGTTTTGTAAAATGCAATAAATGTTTATGTGATAAAAAATAGGGATTCCATAGTTGGTATCAAAGGATTGTTTAGTTATTTGTGGAAATTAGGATATGAAATCTCTAGGAAGAACCCTATAGAAAATTTTAACTATCAGAAATCATCTATGTATTTTGGTGAGTATTGAGTAAGGGGTTACCAAGCAAATACATCCCTATTTGGATACGAGCAGGTAGAGGTGGCTGTAGCACATATGTACATAGGGGTAAAACCTGAAAACACCGCATTGAGCGAGACTCAATCGGGAACTGGTACACGACAACGGGTCTTGCTGCACTCTTAGTCACGACACTCCTGGGGGGATATGATTTGGTAAATTCATAAGCTTAGTATGAACCATTATTAAAGGAACAAAGATAAAATAAAATAATGATTCACATAAGAGCATATGATCATGGATAACCTAGATTGGAACCTAGGGGATCACAAGTTAGGATATACTTTTCTTCTATAAGTTTATCCTTCTATTCTTAAAGTTTCCTTTTCATGATTATTGGCCATGTATTTAAGCCCCCTAATTATACGTTCTTTTCTTAGTTAATGGCGGGAAATGGAAGAGCATGTCCCAAAAACAAATGTGATTGGAAAAGTGATGATTTCCCTATTAATGTGATATAAGTGATGAAAGATTAGGTTGAACATATTGTGATTATTCCAAACCAGCTATCAAAAATCACAATTAATAATTGATACATAGTTGAATGCCAAAATTCATCAAGGAAGAAGAAGACAATGTCTCATGGATGTTCATCTGATAATGTTGATAAGCGATAGAAGATCCAATTTTGTTTTTGCAAAAAGTGTGGGAAGAGGCACCAAGGATAATGTCAAAAAGGAACCGAGAGATGTTTTATGTGTGGTAAGATAAGGCATAAAGTAGCCAATTTCTTTAAAAAATGGATAATGTGATGAACGGAGATATGGTTCGATCTAATGTACCTTATAAATTTTGATGTCGTAAATGTAGAGAAGTTAGACATTATCAAAGGAAATTACCTCTTGGAAGGGGTGAGAATGATGATGATCATCAACAATCTTCGAGGACAATGGAACATTGTATGTCCTATACTGAGAAGGATCATGATGACTGAAGTACATGTAACTTCTTCACAATAATTGTCTATGTAATGTTGTATTTTAGTTCGTGCTATATGAGAATATCTTTTATGTTTTCTAAGATCATCAAGTCACTACCTAAGATGTTTATATCATTAAGGAAAACATCTATTGTTATGTACCACATGTTGATGTAGTGAAGTTGTTATTCTTTAAAAATGTGATTAGGGGATTAAAAGATGATTATTATTTTGGAATACGTTCACTATTTTGGGAACCCTATTTGATCGAGGTAAATAGATTACTACAATATTTTCTTTGAGGAGTAAAATTTGACTTATATTTTGAAGAATCGATGAATTTGAGGTGAACTTTTAGTGATTTAGGTTACATATGGAAATGATTAACCTATCTTTGGGAAAATGTGATTAGGTTAGCTAATTTTGTTTTAATATGATAAGGGTGGTTGATGTTGTTTGGAGATGAATAATAAAGTATATCTTGGAAGACTATGTTATGAGATCGTTCTTATAATTGGGTTTCAATCTTAGTTTTGTTTATTTTGACTAATTTTAAGGATAGTTATTTATGGAATGGTCTATGATGAACTTTGGGTAGTACCATGGAACTTTTAATATTTAAAAGTAGTTTCCCTTCCTATTGGATTCTTTCTTTTTGAAGAGTTTCTTTATCTTACCCTTTCTATTTTTGCGATAATGTTTAAAGATAGAATAAATTGATAGTCAATCTTTTGTGAATTACGTGACTCTCAAGAAGATGATGCTTATGTTTTGATGAGACCAAGTGTTTTTTAATGCGCATCGTTTGTAGAAAAGATTAGTTTTTGTATAATCTTATTAAAGGATGAAACTCTACTCGAAGGTAAATATATTTCCTTGTGTTTATATTCTATATAGTAAATGAATTCCTAAAAATAATGAAAAGGAACGTAAAAAAACACGTTGTTGGTTTACGTTTCCTACTTGGTAATCAAAGACCATTTACACACATAATAAGTTTGTGATTTTAATGTGGTTAAAATTATCATAATCATGTTTTCTATCACTCTCCCTCAGAACTTGACCCTTTGTTTTCTCCTCCATGTCCAGGTTTTCCTACATGGAATCCTAGTGTGGGTTAACTCAGGTGACCTTTGTACTTCCCATTCCCTCTTTTAGAGTAATAATTTTACTGACTCCTTTTATGATGTGGGGCTTTCAATGAAATTTCATCACCCAATTCTAAAAATTACGAGGACGCAATTTCTTAACGGGGGAAGATTATAACGACCCGAAATTTTGAATAAATCTTGTTTCCTAATTTTGTGTGTTATTTTATTTTTATACTCAAAAAAACTATTTCATTTGATGACATGAGTATAATTAAAATGAGACTGTTGGGTTCTGACTATTATATGACCATTGGTCAATATGACCGCTAGAAACTGAACATTTCGATTATTATCTCTAAATACAAGTGATCTTGGTTAATTAATATAGAAAGAAGATTTGATGGCCTCAACTAGTAGTATCGGGCCAATCAAAGCCCATCTAACAGAACTTGGGAAGGAGGTAGCACCACTGGGCTTTGGTCTGAACCAAACAGAAGTCGAACATCATCGTGTGAAGCTGGAATGGAATCTCCTTCATGAGAAGTTTAAACTAATAGAAATTACTACTCGTGCAATGTTGGCTGAGACGCCCTTAGATTCTCTCACATTAGCACACCTTACACTTAGGTCCTATGTTGGGGTTATAAGGGGCTATGTTAGGAGACTGTAACTGCATTGTGTAATCCTTTGTTTTAAATAAATTTTTTTATTTCTTCATATGATGATGTTTATGAATTTTCAAATGTCTGGATAAATATAGTATGCATATTTTTGATGAATTTTAGAGAAAGGATATTTTAAAAATGTTTGTGTAAATCATAAATAATTACAAATGTGTAATTATTTTCAAAAAATGGTCTTCTACAATTATGCTCAGTACGAAATTTAGTGTCTAATAAGATCAACTTCACTTTTGATGAATAGTAAATTATGAATAGTGAATTTATGCTTAGGATTAGTAATGCGACTAAATGGATTTGTAATATCACTTAAAGAAATTATTAATATAATCTAGTAACATTTATTAAGTAATTTGATTCAATAATATTGTTAAATAATGGTTTCATAAATTATTAGTCAAGTATTAGTTTTTTCGGGTGAATAGTTTTTTTAATTAAAAATTAAATTAATGACTTGTCCCCTCACTTTCCCTATAAATACCCACCCTTCCTTCATTTAGTTTTTACTCCCAACTCTCCCCCAACAAATATCTGGTCTCATTACCTCCCAAGGAGTCCTCCCAAGGTTCCCCCATGCCCTCAAGGTCCCAACCTTCGAGTTTTAAGAGTTACGTTTTAGGTAAGGGATCCTACCTCTCTCTTTCTTTTCAAGTAATCTCTTTTTTGTCATTTCTGTTATGCTCCATGATCTTATGTTGGAGGATGTTTTTTTATATTCCTATTACTGAACTTTTCATGTTCATATGATGAGAGACCCCCTATTTCTCTCATCAATTCATTTTATGAAATTTTAAATGATGTCGTTAGGCTGCCAAATTTTTAAGGGATTCATTCACATTTCTCATTTTTTCAAAGTTCTAACTTCATGTAAAGTCTTTAAAGTTTCTATATATTATGTTGGGGTATGATATCTATATTTATCATAATGATATTTTATTTTAATATCATGAGATACCCTATTTTATCTCATCAGTTCTTTTTTTTTGAAGTTTAAATGACGTCGTTAGGCTGCCGAATGTTTAAGGGATTCATTCACCTTTCTCATTTTTTCAAAGTTCTACTTTCATGTCAAGTCTTTCATGTTATTTTTTATTATATTTTGGTATGATCTCTAAATCCATCATACTGATATTTTATGTTCATATGATGAGAGACCTTATTTGATCTTACCAATTCTTTTTTTTGAAGTTTAAATGACGCTGTTAGGCTGCCAAATATTTATGGGATTTGTTCACCATTATCATTTTTCAATGTTCTACATTCATGTCAAGTCTTTAAAGTTCCTTTTTATTATGTTGGGGTATGATATCTATATCTATAAAACATATCTTTTATCTTCATATGATGAGATACCCTATTTGATCTCGTGAATTCTTTTTTTTGATGTAGAAGTGACGCTGTTAGGTTGTTGAATTTTCATAAGAGAAATCTTATTTTTTTATTCCTTTCATGTTCTTCATTTCATATGTTATATCTTTCAAATTTCATTACCATGTTCTTAAATCATTTATATTCTATTCCACTACTGTTTTATGGATCATTTATGAGTGGGTGACCCATGTCCCATCTATTTTCAATGTTTTCTAAAACCTTGTAACATATCTGTTAAGCTGCAGAATTTTCATCTCAGAATATCTCTCTCTTATTCTCAAATTAATTTATTTAATTAAGTTATTACTCAAATCTCATTCTTATAAAGGGGTATTCACATATATACCAAAAGTGTTCTATTTTAAATTATGGGATTTACATACATGAGACCCATTTTCCCTTTTCGTGTGTTTAAAGTGACATAATGATCATGTCTTTAAAGCAGTTTTTAAAACGTTATGATTATGAAATGAAACCAATTTCTTTTATCCTATATGGGTTGATTATTAAATGATTGATGATGATATATGTGGATCAAATGATAATAAAGGCAAATTAAGGGTGTGCCCTGATAACGCTCCAATGCATTGGGTAAGGACTTAATCTCTAGAGATGACCATTTTTAACGACGCCTTGGTGAATAACATTGAAATTTTTTAATGAAACCTTGGGGATGGACCTTGGTGAAACGGAAATTATTGTCAATGTTAAATGTTGTAGCCACATCCTCAAGTTATAAACAATTTTATTTTTATTATGATATGCCTCATGATTCCTTTCTCATTCCTTAAAGTTCTTTTCATGACCATATTGAAGTATCTCACGTTCACATGTAAAATGTTTCTCTTGTTTCTCTTATTGGGACTTCTTGCTCACCCTTTCATTTGATTTATGTCCCCAGGTTATGAGATTGAGTAATGAACCTAGTATGAACTTATGTAGAATCCTTTCATGTGTTTAAGAAGAATTTTTTATGTTGTTTTCATGTATTATGTTCCTGGTTTCCAAGACACTAAACCTTAATGATCTTTGGTTTTGTAAAATGTAATGAAAGTTTATGTGATAAAAAGGTGGGATTCCATATATAGGATGGTATTTTAGCCTCCTGTATTTTTATTATTTTATTTATTTTATAGATGATTAGCCTAGTGGGAGATCAGTTATTGTATGCTGGTATGATACTTTATCTCTATAACTATTTTCTTCCAAATTCATTTGTTATTCATTTTATTCATTGTGAGTACTGTAATGGATGTATATTATTGTTAGATGTTTTTTTATTTTTTTTATTTCTCACTCTAATAAAGGGGTGTAGTCTCCCCAGAATGCCACATTAAACCCTCAATACTAGTCACTAACCTCAACCGTATGGGGAAGAGATTATGAGGTCACATGGAACCTACCAATACAGATATAAGTCAAGTGGTATGGGGATGTGGAGTATCACACAATAATAAATATAATATAGTAACTATATATTATTAAGAATATCATTCAATATAAGAGACTTTAGCATTTATTAGCCTCCAAAAATTCATATATCTAATGCATAACATATACAAAAAACACCAGTAATAAATATATATATATAATATAACTATATATAATTCATGATATAGACAAAAAATATAATCATATCACCACATTGGATGATTATGATGGGACTGTATGTCTAAAAATCCTCTTAATATGATAGATACAAGACACTAGAATGTTTCTCCTCACTATGTGTACTCCGAAATCTATTTTATGTCTCAATACTCATTTTCTCTCTTATTAACCAACATGCATCAGTAATCATCATTAGAAATCATATTTGATCAGTACTCACTAGGTCAACATCCACTAGGACCATCTTAGAACAATGTTTCATCTCAAAAAGACACAAAAAATGTTGGAATAATGCCCATTTAGTGGTAAGTATAAATATAATCAATAGTCCACCCTAAAACCACAAAGGAAATATAATAAACAATTTATCATGAACATTGAGACGACAAGGTAGTCCGAACTAAAATAGAAAATGATCTAGATATACTCTACCAGTATAATTTTTTGATAAAAATAATTACTATACATGTCAACTCTTATCCTCGAACTTCATATCTCATAAGAAATTAGGGATGCTCGGTGTACTAAAAATACCAAAATCTTGATGTCTATTTCCTAATTGTACTCCATATCTCGAAGGTATCCAAGGAGTTCATGAGCATTCAGAAGACGCCAAGTATCCACAATTATATTTCTATCGTACACACCGCCACTATAATCCTCAATAGATTCTTATCACCTCAAAAAAGTGTGTGGGACAGTTGAAAGATTACACTACCATATTATCATCCATTACTAGGTAACTATTCTTGAAACCCATAGGGGAACCTACCCCTTAACGAAGGATAGGTTATATAAAATTGACTACCAAATCCTTATATCAAAACATCATAATTAATTGATAAACCCATGACACCTAACAAAATCAATAGTTGAGTACTTTCAGCTCATTGAGTGGTACACAACATATGAGGGAGTACCTAACTCTACATATAGGTAATATTCCCCTCATAAAGTATCACACATATATGAGGGAGGACCTAATTCCATAGATAGATGACCTAACTCCATATATAGATCACCCACACATAGTTTAGGTGGGAGAGTACCAAAATCAATCAGTAATACTGGGGGTGGTATTCACCTTCCTAAATAGACTATAATAGATGAGTGAGTACCATACCTCATGAATTCTCCAACACCACACATGATACCCATCATCAACCCTATGAATCAAACTACAAAAAATACAATATCTTCTAGTAAATGTAATCATATAGACCAAATTTACTACTTCATAATGATCTATATCCAAAAAAATCTTAGGCTAAGATATTCATTTTATCGAAACCAATTTAAAGTGAAGTATCTATGAAAAACATCCCACATAGCGTGAAGTGGCATATGTAGTAGCCTTCAGGCTTGCCACATGGTTAGTTGGGTTGGATAGGTTTTATTATACCCCTTGTGTGAGAAAAAATGGGTGTGTGGTGCCCACATGTGCCCCTCTCCCCAAGTCGGATTGGGAGAACCCGACTCATGAACTAATACCCACCTAGCCACATGGTCGAGCCAGAGCATGAATATCACATGGATAAGTCCAACCATGAACCCACATATTGGGCTTTACTAGATGGATATTCCCGCACACCAAACACCATAAAGCCAGACCACCTTACTAACCAACTAGTGGGAAATTCCCACCTGTCGGTTACCCCTCCTCCCACCACATTGAGAATAGAGCAACATATGATTCGGTTTGATTAGAATGAAAATGGAAAACATTATCCACTTCTTATATATATATCCTCATTCCATGATGACCAAAGTGGTTACTTCCACTTTCTACATATCATTCCCTTTCAACTTTATTTTTCCCTCCTACCAACACTATCAGACTTTGTTGTTTTTTCCCTATCTACTTCCAGTTGGGCCATCTCAGCTGTTGGTTCTAAGTTAACAAAAGATTCTTCTATAGGTGTTAAATAAAAATTTCATGTAATTTAGTGTTTAATTAGACCCCAATAAAATACCATTCATATTATATAAATAATTAATTAATTTAGATAGAAATAATAAATTACCTTTAAATGGATCATTATCCAAATATGATGTTTACTTTTATTTTTCTAGGAGCATTAAATTTCCAAACACATCTTCAAGCTATCCATATCTGTTCCATTATTCTCTCAGAAACATTGATGAATTTTTGGGCAATAGAATGTTTTATCAGTATTCTTTCATTTTTCATCTTTATCGCTCCAGAATTTATTTGGCATGAAGGATTTATTCTCATTCATGAGGGTAAAAGATGAGAAGTTTGAGAGATCAAGAGAGAGGTATGTTGTTCAGAACGATTCTGTATTCTCAATTTTTTATGTGTCCTACACAAAAGTCATATCAATCTATTTATATATCAAGTGTTCAGTTTAAAATATTATTTAATGGCATGTTGGACCTCAAGTAATATAAAGATTTTTTTTGAACCCCATTACAAAATAATAGTAATATTATCACTATTATATGGTGAACCTGCTAACTTGAATGATAATAAATATTCATTAACTAGATTAAAATTAATATTTTTCACTGGACATAGTCCTGGTCTGTTAAAACTACTCTTCATTTACTATATAGTCAAATAAATATTTTATTTATAAATAAATATTTTATCCAAAAATCAGTAAACAAATATTTATTAAATATTAAATAACATAAATATATATATTTTATTCACAATCTGGTGAATAAATATTTATTTAATTTATACGATTGATGAAGATTTAATAAAATTATTCCTCAGTGTTGACAATAATATTTTTTCTATTAAAAAAATTCTAATATAATTTAATTGAGATCAATGGAAACACTTAATTTGTGACCCCTATGATTATTTCCTCTTGGATTTAAGTAACATCGCCTAATATCTAGGATTATTTTCCCAAAATGGATCAAAGCACACATTAGAATGAACTTAATGTCACAACTCCAACAACCAAATATGAATGATCATTGTTTAATATAATCCCTTTATCTAAATATATCATCAAGAAGGTTTCACATCATTTTCATCAACCTATGTTCTCAATGTGTGTTTCTGTGACAATCTAAAATAAACACATTATTAGAATATGTCAATGGAATTCAATGAGAAATTTCTATTCTACTAAATGGACCATGGTATAATATTACATAAATATCGAAGGGATAAATCCTTCACTAACTTACTCATTAATAACACACAATTATGGAGTTCCAAATGTATCCTACTTCACCATGAACTATCATCATCATGGTTTATGAAATGTGTCTAAGTGTGAAATTCATAACACACATTAACAATAATATTAATGTATAAGAAAAATTAAACACACTTGTATATTGGAATATTTGATGACACTGAAAAATGTAGAATTCCTACGGGCGGGTTTATTCTCATAATCTCCCATCTTGAAGATTACAAAGTGTAAAAATCATTAGAAGAAGACACATTCACTTACGAGTACTCACACCTGGTGGTCTACATACTAAAATTCTACCATAGTATGTTATTCAACCATATAAGTATGTATAATAATATCATTAGGGAATTTTATGATTCTCACCATAGTAGAGAACTTCCTGGACCTTATCAATGTTACAGTTACACAATAATGTTATTACATTAAGATCATGCATAATAGTGAACAATATGTAATAATATTTTTTTTAATTCAAATCATATAATCATCATCTAATCAATGTACAAATTGTTGGTCCGAGGGAAATAACTCCAAAAACATGCATTTGGACTAGAAACTACTACCTATGAATTTTAGATTAGTAGAAATTACATAATTATCATGATTCTACTATGTTAATGACTTTTTCATGGTTTCAAAATTGTTGTATTTTGTGGAATGATTTACACTACATCCACACCTTAATGAGAATAATAAATCAAGAGACTATACATACAAAGTATATTCTTTTTCTTCTGATGTGACCTTGGATCCTTTGAAATGGATACTACTATTTCATTGTTAAAATAATGTGTTATAGGATGTTTACATCAAGGTACCACGTCATGATCTTGTAAAATGTTTTGTATCAATAAAAGTTATTTAGCTACCTAAAAATATTCAATATTCTCATATATGATAGAATAATCTATTGTCACAACATTCTTTGGCCTCTTCCAGCTCAAAAAATTCCATTCAGTGGGAATATGTATCTCATTTATGATTTCATATCATTTTTATATGTTTGGACACTAGGATGAGTATATGAATTTATGACTAGATCCTCATCTCTTATATAGACTTGAAACATATCCTAAGTATTCCATAAAAACATAGGGATAGCCTTCATTTCTATCGAATATCGGTCACTCAAGTTTTCTTGATATATTCCTACCACACTTAATGCGTAAGATTCATCTATCATAATATATATAATATCGTCCATGAATGGTCGAATCACCAATGTGTATGGAATCCATTCTATTATTTGTATTTCCTCATTTTTAGGACCAATTTTCTTATTAAGATGGATTCTATAGGACACTCAAAATAATCCCATCTTGGATAGTTATATATTGAAGATCTTCAACATCTTCACAATATATATACTTTGGATTAGGACAATCAACCTCTGGGATCTATCATTATGGATCTTGACCCTTAAATATGTACTATTTTATAAATTATAAAAGGACATTAGAGTTCAAAAATATACTCTATGATGGGGAGTCATGTCAATGATTGAAATCAGGGAGAAGATACAGTTGGGAACAAAATACCAAACATGTTGTGGATCAATATAGATGAAATTCTAGAGGATTTTTCATATTATATAGTGAGTTCATTAATTTTTTGATATTAAACTTTTCAGAATTTTTTAGATGTAGTTTGATTTTCATGTTATCACTAAATCTAGATTTATCAGATGTTTGGGGATGTGAAAGCTCAAGGTGGAGTTTTGGAAGATTTAGTACTAGAATGAGCCTTTTACTCAAGAATTTGAGTAGGTATACTTGGTCTTAGTGCTTAGTATAAGGATTTTGAATCCAAACACACTTCTTGTTTCGTATAGATGATTAAGAACGCCAAATCCCAAAGTGGTTAAAGTCCATGTGGCTTGAAATAGTTGGAGTCAAATCTCAAACATGGGAGCTTATGGAAATAAGATCTTGTGGAATAAATCATTAGAAAAAGTGTCAAATAGTATGTGTAAAAATAGTAGTTTAGAAATGGTATGTTGACAAGGCATATGGATGTTCCTTTAACAATTTTAGTTGTTACTAAATGTGATTGTTGTAGAGGGAACATCACAAAGAAATCAGAGGAGTTTCATGGAAACAGAACATGTAGTATTAATCTAAAAAATAACTTGTATAGAAAAAAGTACATTTTCTTCCTTAGTTTATCCTTTCTAAAGTTGCACTGATATTTGTTGTTAGGTGAAACTTTGCAGTTTATAAGATCAATGAGACATATTTTTTTGGACCATGATGTTGTTGTGAGTAAGGGATGTTGTTCAAAAATGGTAATGTTGACTTAGGGTAAGTATTGAGAACCATCTTTAAGTATAATATTATTATTATTAACCTGTGAATATAATTTTCATTTGGAAAATTGAGATCTTTTATTTTGACAGAAGTTTTTTTGATTGGATTTCTGAAATTTTGGAATGTTTTTTACACGAAGCTCAAATCTAGAAAAACATGGAAAATATTTCATGAGAACCAAGGATGATCAAATCCAAGAAACATAAAAATTCACATATTGATTAAGTGACATATGATATAAAGTTCAAAATATAGCCTTTATTTCCAAAGGATGTTGTGAAATTAGTACGGAAAATTGATTCTCAATTATAACGGATACATAAGATTAAAAAATTTATATTTAAGAATAATTTGTGTTCGAGGATGAATCAAGATGCTAGATTCAGTTTGGAAGTTAGAGGATGTGTTCCAAAATTTTGTGTTAATGTGGGAAAAGCAAGAGGTTGAATATTGTCTTTTCACTGGTCATAAAATATTGAATGTTATAGTTGGTGTATTCAACATAAAGTTGGTGGTTTCCACTGATTGAGAAACAAATCACTATCAATATCTAAAGGTGGTGTGGTCGATGGAACATGATGGCTGGTATAGAGATAATATTTAAATGGATAGGATGCGGTCATATTTTCATTGTCCAAGAGACGAATAGATATCCAAAGGTTTTGATGCCAAATGTAGGTGAATATAGAAGGTCAAGAGTGTGGAAGGTTGAAAAATGGAAGGAGTAGATGAATAAGTGTTAGATGAAGATATTCCCGTGGAAAAAATAGAGTCAATCAAAGATCTATAGTCTATAGCATGTCTCATCACAGTGGGAGTTCATGTGTATTGTGTTTTCCACAGGTGTTGTAGTAGTGTTCTTATATATCTGGGTATGGTCTTTGAAATAAATATCCCATGTAACTAGAATTCTACGTAGGGTTTTCATTCAAAATTGGGTATTCTATCTCTATGCTCACTCTTTTATATATAAAAGTATAAATATTTATCTCGTGGAAGCTGATTAAATTTTGTAACATGTTATTCATGGTGTACTTACATTGAGTGTGTTCATCTCTGTCATCTAAATAAGGCCATTGAAATATCTTATCTTATGTGTGTCATGTTATTGATAGAATCTCTAAAGTTTTTCTATCATCATGAATGAATACATGTTCTCATGTTTCTTTTTCAACTTATGTTCTAGGGAAATAAGAAATACAATAAATAAGTATATTGAATCATTATAATCTTTCATGTAAACATTTATATCCACTTCTGGAATAGTTTCACTAATTGTTAGGTAAAAAAATTTGAAATATATTTTTCATTTAATCATTCACTAAAATTATATGAAACAATATTACAATGTTCAATGAATAGCATGTTTTTTGGAAACTATTTTTATGGAATTTTTATATGAACTTATCAATAGATTTGAATTATATAAATATTTAATTGATCAAAATTCATTAAGAATTTACCAAAAATTAATATCATTATTTTTAATTATTTAAATGAAAAATGGATGTAGAAATCATATCAATGAATATCATACAAGAATATGAAATAATCTTATTATAACAATTATTTCGTTCATGTGTAAGAGAAGAAGATAAATGAGCCATGTTGGTAAATCGCTTCACATGAGTGTCGATGTGAAACACATGAAGAGAACTCAAATGGTAATTTATGAATGTCAATTATTAAGGTATTAAACACACATATACATTCAAACCCAATAATTTTGTTTAGGGTTTGATTGACTCACAAATTTTGAGATAAAATTCTATAATTTTATATTTATTTGAAAATTATCTCTTAAATAAAACTCATCATTAAATGATAAATAATGTTATTGAAATTCAATTATTTGATCACGCCTTGCATGTGAAAAATGATCAAAATCTCCTTTAATATTTTCAAACTATGGAAATGTAAATTTTGTATTTTTGTAAAATATTTCTCCTAAAACATAACAAGAATATAATTAATATAACATGAATTTTTATAGGATTTATGATTATTAATACAAAATAATAAAAGTATTAAATTAAAATTTCATGAATTACTATAAAAATTAAATTAAGAACAAAATAATAAATCATGAATAAATCATCTTGAATAAAAAATCCAAAAAAAGACCCTGAAATTCTTAATTAAGTCACATAATTAAACAAAATGTATATGATATATATTTGATATAGACATGGGTGTATTCTCAGTGATTAAATTAACAATAATAGTGGAAATATTCTTGATAAATATCAATAAAAAATAAAATGAAAATAAAAAAATTGATAAAATGAATGAAATAATTAATGAAAAAAATACAGATGCCACATCAACAAAGTAACATCACTAACAATTTAATATATATCCATTCAATAAAAATGATATAGAATTATTTAAACAAAAATAAAAAAATCCAAATATAATTAAATTTACGTGAAGATAATCCTGAAAAATGAAAATAAAAATGTTGGAATATATTTCCATTAATTAAATCAACCATATGTATTGGATTTATCATTAGCTTTTTTTGGAACCATATTATAATTTCATTTCTTTACAATTTGGGTGGTGGGTGATTCATTAATAGACGATGTAATCTTTTCTAAAACATGGAATCGAATTTAAAGATTGCAGTTATAGATATTGTAGTAATATATTACCATATACTATTGTAAGAGAAGAATTCACCCAAATTTGACTTTCAAACCACAAAATTGGGGCTTTAGGCCACATAGTCTTTGGGGTCCTCAAAGGCCTACGGTCCATTGGGCCTCCAAGACTAGAATTAATACAATTACATTAGTCTATAGGGTATACAGGTACCCCTGGGCCTTCGGGCCATAGAGAATATCAAACTCAACCAAACAAACTAGAGCAGCCCGAAGAAGTTTCAGAGCAGTAGAAAGCACCCTATAGAGCCAACTGATTTCTATATGGAAGGAGATATATGATTGTTATGTCATTGGTTGGTGTAGCTATGCCCATGCGCTCAATATGCCTATAAAAACATCAAGCGGTGAGCTAGGTGATGTATTGAAAAGGTTTCAGGAAATGATAGTATTAGTATATTTGGGTCATACCCTTTAGGCATTAAATGAATATTATGTCAATGGTCATTGGGATACTCTGTAATTTATATATTTTTCTAGAACTATATCATTTAAGATTTACCCATAAACCCAATCCAAATATGGATCAACTAATGAATAATGTTCTGATGAATTTTGTGAAATGGGTAAAATGGAAGTTGAAATATATTTTCATTAATTAAATATTCACTTTAAATTTTTGTTAATAAAATTTTTAAAATTGAAAATAATTATAACTATTAAACATTTTAAAATATTATTATGTTAATTTATAAATTGTGAAAATTTTATCAATTTTTTAATTTTAAAATTTTAATAATGCAAGGAATAATTTTTTTATTTAAATGCTAAAATATTGAGGACTTTTTTATGAAAAAATATTCAAATATCAGTCTTTCTATTTTGATCACACCATTTATCGCTCTTCACTGTTTCCTTTACTGTGCATGTCACACTGAAATGACCATAATACAATTAATTTCCCAAAACGACTCCCAGATTTGTCTAACCGTGCGGACTAACCTTTCAAGGGGTGTTTGGATAGGTAGTAGATAACACACGGTTAGTACACGGCTTTCCAAACTATGTGTACTAACCATGCAGACACTTAAATTCAGATCCTAATAGTGTGTATATGAACACTTTTGCCTCTAAATGGTTGTTTTTAGCCCCTTAGTGGCCCTAACTCTGGAATTTTCTTCTCCTAAGGTTAGGGACAGATCTCCCATCATTCGGGAGGCGGTCCAGAGGCTCCTCTTTGTGACTCGAAGCCGGATTCTTGAGGTAAGTGATCATTCATCATCGTTCTTGATCAGTTTCATAGTTCTACTTAGATCTACTTATCCTCTTCTCTCAGTTTCATAGATCTATGACTGTTATGTGGAGATCTAAGAGTGTGGTACCAAATATGATGAGTTTTGGTCTTGTTCATTCTGGGAGAAGAGATCTAAGGTGGGTTCTTGAAGAAGCAAACTGGGTTTCCATGAGCTTTCTCAACAGTTGTGGTTTTTTTCAAAACCTTCGAGGTAGGTGGTTCCATCCCATCTTACAAAATTGATTATCATTGATTTTTCTTGATTTATTTCAATTTTTTATTTAAATTCAAATCCTCCAATTTACTTTCAATTAAATTGATGAAAAACTCGATTCTAGTGAATCAAGATATTTGAAATGGTTTTGGCATGAATATTTGGAAAACCCCAATTCCAGTGATTTGGGTGTGTTTATTGAAATTTTCCAATTTAAATTGTTTAATATAATTTTTTGATTTGATGGAAATGATTTCAATTAAATTGTTTAATTTAATTGTGTAAATGAATTTTGAAATGATGAAATTGGTTTTGAATGGATTTCAAACTAGTGAAAATGGCTAAAAAGGATTTGATAGAAACCCATTGGTTTTATCTTGTGAAAAAGGCATGTTTTTAAATAAAACATGTTTTTGTTTTAAATGGAATGATATTGGCACTATTGAAATGGAAGAATGAGAATGATCTTATTTTAAGAATTCATAAAATAGTTCTCTCATCATGTAAGAGTGCATGCAAGCCTGAGTTAATTAGTGAGTTATTTGGATACACTCTACGCTACAACAACATTCTAAAACATACATGCAGTGGGTCACATCCCCGAAGGGTTGGTGAAGAGTTTCGTTTGGATTGGGTGATAGGGACGTGTGTATACACATTTTGATGAGTTCACATAGAGATTTTGGAATCCTATAACTGGTTAATACTGTCATACCATTTAGAAGATGAACATGTTGCTCTCTTGCTTATTTATATATGAGATATAAATGTGTGCCAATGTTTTTGAACTGCTACATGCCTGCTAAATTTACATAAAATGTTTTATTTAACATTTTTTATTTAATCCATTGTTTTAGAAATATTCTGTCATTGTAAATACTTTCTTGATAAATTTTTATATCATTTGAAAATGTATAGCATGATTTGTTAAAATGTTATTTTGTTTTGCTAAAATGGTTTATTTGAAAATTGAAAGATTTCATTTGGATAATCTATATTTGGAATCTATTATGGAATCTTTGGTGGTATCCTACTGGGCTTAGGCTCACACCCTACTTTTTCTATCAGGTGTTTATAGACATTCTTCTTCTAAGATCATGAAAAGGGAAGGGCCTCATGGAGGTGTATCCAGCTATTGATCTATGGTCTTGGTGAGTTGTGTCCTTAGGGACCTTGGGACTGTTTTCCTTTTTGGTACTTGGGTTTTAGTTATTTTTCATATTATTCCTCATTGTATTCTGGTACATTACTCCTAGTGGAGTTTCTTTTGTTATGCATATTGTTTGTTTTAACTATTGCTTACACATTCTTATGGCATAAACGTTCCCACTTGTATGTTGTAGGATGCCAGGTGCTAGTCGCCGACCTGTGGGGATTGGGAATTCCCTTCAGGATATGTGCGGGTCGCCTCGTTTATCGGGTTACGAGGGTACCCAGGTTGGTTTGTGACAAAGTGGTATTAGGGGGAGGTTAAAAATCATGCCTTAATGACAATATGTATTTTAGTTTTCTTGTTGGGAATCCGAAGGTAGTTTTGATTGAGTGCCTAGCCAGCTCTTACCACAATGAAACTTAAGTCACCAGGGGTGGTTAGGGAAATGAAACTTTTGGATTAGTTCTAGTCTTTTCCCTCTTTTTATTTGGATAGAGTGAAATCCAAATCTTTTTATACCTCCTTTTATGAGTAGTTTTCCTTGTAACTCAGGTAGAGTGTTAACCTAATGTCTTCTTTTTTTTCTGCTGCTGTTGTGTATCATCATTCCTCCAAGAAGACATGGTATTCAGATCCCAAAATAGGATGTTGCTGAATCTCAAAAAGCAAGTCCTATTGTGATTCCAAGTCTGGTTGAGGTGATTGTTCACACTGTCCAAGCTCTGGGACATGCAGCACCTCCAGTTCCTATTCAATCAACAGCTATATATCCTCATAGATATGTTTTCTGAAGTCGTTCTCTAGAGTTCCTATGCCATGAGGCATCCGTTTTAAATGGATTAACTGACCCTCAACATGTTGTGGAATGGTTGAGTAAGATTGAACGTTTTTTTGTGTTCTTGGAGACACCTGTTGTGATTAAGGTGAAGCGTGCCACCTTCATGCTGGAAGGAAAATGTAGGAGATAGTGGGACACAATGGTGACGGCTGGGAAACATGAGGGTTTGGAGTGGAAAGTCTTTGGGGTTCTTTTGACTAACTAGTTCTATTCAGAATCAATGGTTTTGGCCAAGGATATAATGTTTTTCAAGCTTGATCAGGAAAACAAAACTATAACTGAGTAGTCAAATCTCTTTTCTGAGCTAATTCCATTTTCTCTTGAGATTGTATCTAATGAGAGGATGAAGGCTTGACGATTCGTGTTGGGACTTCGATCAGATATCCGTTTTAAGTATTTTCTACTGAAGCTACCCACTTATGTCAATGTGCTGGATAGGGAGAGGATGGTTGAGATGGACTTGGCAGGATTGTTAGGGTTGAAGGAGGTTCTTATCCCTCCTAGTGGCAGTGTGGTTTCCTTTAAAGGAAAACAGAAGCGTTACTTTTCTCATGGTAGTTCTCGATAGAAGAGTCATCCCAGTCCTCTGGTAGCACCAGGAGGGGTTTCTTTGACTTGCTATCAGTGTGGGAAGCCATTACATTCTAAGGGGGTTTCCACTGAGGCACCCAAGAACTATAGCTATTACAGACGTTTAGGGAACCTACAAAGATTCTACCATCACTTATTTACTCCACGTGGTGGAAAATGATCATCGGCACCTCCAAAAACTGCAGGGCAATCAAATGCATCACGTACAAAAGGATTCCAGCCACAGGCATCCGAAACAAAGCTTCTTCACACAGTGGAAGAGTCTCCAGAGGTAGCTGATACAGGTCCTACAACTGTGAGATGTACCATTACTATAGATTCAGCTTTAGTGACAACTCTTATTGATACTAGTGCGTCTCACTCTTTTACTTCAACCGATCTTGTTAATCGGCTTAATCTTCTAATAGAACTTTTATCTTTTGCGATGGATATCACTACACCCCATGGTACAATGAGATAAAAGGGTCTCTGTAGTGTTTCTTTTGTCTTATCTCTATTAGATTTTGATCATGCTTGGAGTTTCTTGGTTCTTGACATGAAATCTTTTGACGTCATATTTGGAATGGATTGGCCCATTTCTAATAAATCCCGGATCGATTGTTATCTTCGACGGGTCTACCTTACTACACCTAGGGTGCTTCTTTGTTTTTAAAGGAGAATGGGACCCAAGGTCAAGCAGATCCGGACCATCTTATCCAGAGTTGGGGAACGTAATATCTGTGTTTTCTTTTGATATGGAGAGAGATTCAGTGAGTGGTGATCTTCCTCCAGTCTTCGCTGAGTTTCCCAATGTGTTTCCTTCTGACTTCTCTGGTTTACCACCAGTAAGAGAGGTTGAAATTTCTATTGACTTGTTACCTGGTACTCAACTAGTTTCTATTCCCTCTTAGTGACTGGATCCAGAAAAACTAAAAGAAATGATGTCTTAGTTAGATTAGCTTCTTGAGAAAGGATTTATATGCCCGATTGTGTCACCATGGGCAGCACATGTTCTGTTCACCAAGAAGAATGATGGTTCTCTTCGCTTATGTTTTGATTATCAAAAACTAAATCGAGTTACGATAATGAAAAAATATCTGTTACCATGAATTGTTGATTTGTTTGATTATTTTAAAGGGGAAAAGTGGTTTTCAAAAATTTATCTTTGATCTGGTTACCATTAATTGTGGATAAAAAAATCTGACATTCCTAAGACTGCTTTTCGAAGTAGGTATGGCCATTATAAGTACCATGTTATGCCCATTTGTTCTAACAAATGATCCTGAAGTTTTCTTGTCTTTGATGAATAGGGTTTTCCATGAGTATTTAAATACTTTCATGGTTGTCTTTGTGGATGACATTCTTGTCTACTCCATGTCTGAGGAGGATCAGTTGCATCATCTGAGAATATTTCTAAGTCTTCTATGAAATTCCTGACTTTATTCCAATCTTTTAATGTGTGATTTTTGGATTCGAGAAGTGAATTTCATGGGACCTGTCTTGTCAGAATAAGGAATATAAGATGATCTTGAAAAAATGAAGGCAGTTATGACTTGGGAACAACCACAAAATGTTTTTGAGATTCAGAGATTCTTCAGCTTAACAGGATATTATCGTCGGTTTGTTAAATACTTCTCAAAGATAGCTTCTCCAATGAATACTCTGACTCAAAAGGGAGTGATGTTTTCCTAGAATGATAAATGTCGGAGTTATTTTGTCGAGATAAAGCATCTCCTAACTACTATGACAGTGTTAACTCTTCCTGAGGCTGGGATTGGTTATGTGGTCATATGTGATACATTGGGTTCAGGTTTAGGGTGCGTACTCATGCGGGGTAATCATGTTGTTTCCTATGGGTCTCATCAGCTTAAGCCTCATGAGAAGAACTATTCGACCCATGACCTTGAACTTGCAGCTTCAATGCATGCACTTATGTGTTGGAGACATTACCTTTATAGAGAATGGTTTACTGTGTATTCAGACCATAAGATCTTGAGTTATATCTTCTCTCAAAAATAACTGATTCATTTCCAAAGGCATTGAATGGAGTACCTAGAATCATTCTACATTGAAATTCCCTATACCACGGGGAAAGGGAATGTAGGTGAAGATGTGTTAAGCAAGAAACTTCCTTTATAGACTGTGAAAGAATCTTCAGAAGAATGGAGTTTGATGTCTCTTTTTGGTCAATTGCATATTGGAGTTCATTGGAATGGTAATGAAGTTTCGTTAGCCAATGTTTAGTTGAATTTTTCTCTCCTCGAGTTAATTCTTCAGGAAAAACAATAGGATGACGAATTACATAGAATTAGCGACTCTCTTTTTAGTGGGAAGACTGACACCCAGTGGTCGTTCTCCAAATAGGGTGTTCTGTATTATCGAAGCCAATATGTTGTGCCATTAGTGGCATGGAAGGATATTTTGGGGGGTTTCCATAAATCTCAGTAGGTTGTACACCCAGGAACCAAAAATATGTTCTATGAAAAGCGGAGATAGTTATGGTGGCCAGGTATAAGATGATACATTACTGAGTTTGTATCTCATTGCTATACATGCTAGCAGGTGGAAGCTGAGCATGAGAATCCTTCGGGTTTGCTTCAACAACATACAGTCCCTACATAGAAGTGGGATGAAATCACTATGGAATGTGTGGTTGGGTTACCTCAAACCCCAAGGAATAAGATTGCGATATGGTTTTTGATCGACAGACTGACCAAGTGGGCTCACATTATACCTATTCGAGATACAACCAATGTTGATGAGTTGGGAAATATCTAGGTGAAAGAAGTTGTTCGTTTACACGGAATTCCATTTTCTATAGTCTCTGATTGGGATCCTCAGTTTACTTCTTACTTTTAGAGAGGCCTTCAAGAGGCATTGGAATCTCAGGTCTATTTGAGCATGGCCTAACATCCATAGTTAGATGTCCAGACAGAGAGAGCTATTCAGATCCTTGAGGATATGCTCCACGCATGTATTCTCGACTTTGGTGGGTCTTGGGATGATCATCTGGGGCTAGATGATTTTTCTTATAACAACAGTTATCAGTATGAATTCAAAATGGATCTTTTTGAGGCTTTGTATGTCCATCTTTGTAAATCTCTTTTATGTTGGTCGGAGATTGGTGAAAGCTCTTTGGTAGGACCGAGTTTGGTCCAAGAGACTATAGCTAAGATCCAGTTGATTCGTCAGCGAATGTTGACAGCACAGAGTCAGTACAAGTATTATGTTGATCGTATCCATAAACCGTTAGAGTTATCTGTTGGTGACCAGATGTTCTTGAATGTTTCACCCTGATTGGGTCATCGATGTATTGGGAGGTAAGGGAAGCTTGCTCCTCGTTTTGTGGGACCTTTTGAGGCTGTTGGTCTTGTGGGTAAAGTTGCATTCTGTCTAGCTCTTCCACCACAACTAACATCGATACATAACGTGTTCCATGTGTTGCAGCTGTGAAAGTATCTCTCTGATCCATCTCATGTCGTGAGCTGGAGTGATCTTGAGATTGAACAAGATTTATCTGTTACTGAACGAACGGTCAGGGTTATTGATTCTGAGACCAAGGTAATTCATGGGAAAATGGTACCCCTGGTCCATGTACATTGGCATCATGGTTCTGAATCTCATGAGACGTGGGAAATGGGTGCACATATGAGAGAGTAGTGGCCTCATCTTTTTGACGTAGAGGTTTCTTCATAGGATTTCTGGGGGTAGAAAGATCTTATGGTGGGGAGGTTGTAACATCACATTACAGTTTCTGGTAACATTTTATGTTTTTATGTACCTCAATTTTGAAGTAAAGACATGGGGTGTGTTTGGGTGGACTTTTAAAGAAAAATATAAGGGTAATAACCTTGGCACAGGAGGGGCATGGTTTGTCAAGACCGTCCAGCCAAACCGTGTGAGGTTGGGGTTCGAAGAATTGGCTAACACATAGTTATCACAAATTTTTTCTATCCATGTGGACTAACTATATGACGGGTGTTTTGGCGAGGCAGATGCTAATGCACAGTTAGAGCATGGTTAGCCAAACCATGCAGACAACCATGAGGGCACATAAATTCAGATCCAAAAATTGTTGATATGAAATCTTCGGCCTCTAAATGGTTCATTTAAGCCCTTAAGCGGTGATAACTCAGGAATTTTCTTCTCCTCATGTAGGGAAGGCTCTCCAATCAATCTGAAGGCAATCCAAATTCTCCTCTTGGTGAATCAAAGACAGATTCTTGAGGTAAGTGATCGTTCTTTATCGTTCTTGGTCTGTTTCTTAGATCAACATAGATCTCCTTCTCCTATTCTCTCGGTTTCTTAGATATGCACCCGTTATGGGTAGATCTAAGGGTGTGGTACAAAATATGATGATTTTTGGTCTTTGTATATCTAGGAGAAGAGATATAATGTGGGTTCTTGAAGAAGCAACCTAGATTTTCTTGAGCGTTCTCGACCGTTGTGGTTTGGGTCAAAACCTTGTAAGTAGGTGGTTCCGTCCCGACCTGAAAAATTGATTATCATTGTATTTTCTTGATTTATTTCAATTTGTTGATTCAAATTCAAATGCTCAAATTTAATTTCAATTAAATTTATGAGAAACATGATTCCATTGAATTATGATATTTGAAATGGTTTTGGCATGAATAATTGTAAAACCCCAATTCCATTGAATTCGGTGTGTTTATGAAAATTGGTCGATTTAATTGTTTCATTTAATTGGTCTATTTTATGGAAATTATTTCAATTAAATTTTTGAATTGAATTGTGGAAATGAATTGTGACATGATGGAATTTTTTTTGAATGGATTTCAAACTGGTGAAAATAGATTAAAATGAATTGATATAAACCCATTCATTTTATCTTGTGAAAAAATAATGTTTTAGAATAAATCCTGTTTTGGTTTTAAATGGAATGAGATTGGCACTTTTGAAATGGAATAATGGGAATGATCATATTTTAAGAATTCTTAAAATAGTTTTCCTATCATGTAAGAGCGCATGGATGCCTTTGGTAGTTAGTGAGTTATTTGGATACAGTCTACGCTAAGACAACATTATAAAACAGACTTGCGGCAGGTCACAACCCCAACAGGTTGGCGACGAGTCTCCTTTGGCCAGTGTCATAAGGACATGTGTATACACATTTTGCTGAGTTCTCATAGAGAGTGCTTAATCCTATAATCGGTTAATACTATCATACCTTTTGGTAGATGACCATGTTGCATGCTTGTTTATATATATTTAAGATATAAATGTATGCCAATGTTTTTGAACTACTACATTCTAGCTGAATTTACATAAAATATTTTATGTAAATGTTTTTATTTAAGCCATTGTTTTAGAAATATTCCATCATTGTAAAGCCTTACTTGATAAAATTTACCATCATTTGAAAATATATATCATGATTTGTTAAAATATGCTTTTGTATTTCCAAACAAGTTTCTTTGAAAATTGAAAGCATTCCATTGGATAATCTATATTTGGCATCTATTGTGGAATCTTTTGTGGTATCCTACTGGGCTTAGGCTCACACCCTACTTTTTTTGGGCGTTTGTAGACTTTCTTCTTCCACGATCAATCAAAGGTAAGGGTCCTCTTGGAGGCGTATCCAGCCGTTGATCTTGGGTCTTGGTGAGTTGTGTCCTTAGGGCCCTTGGGACTATTTTCCTTTTTGGTACATGGGTTGAGTACATTGGCATATTATTCCTCATTGTATTCTGGTACATTACGCCCAGTGGATTTTCTTTTGTTATGCATACTATTTGTTTTAACTCTTTTTTTCGCATTCTTGTGGAAAAATTGTTCCCACTTGTATGTTGTACAATGTCAGGTGCTAGTCGCCGACCTGTGGGGATCGGGAATGCCCTTCGGGCTATGTCAGGGCCAACTCGGTTATGGGGTTACTAGGGAACCCATCTTAGTTCATGACAATAATGTATATTAATAATATATTTTTTTTGATATACTTATATATATATATTGAAAAATGGTAAAAATTTATATTTTTCTTCTCACAAAATATATAATTGGTATTTTCAATAACGATTAGGAATTGTTTTATGAATTTGTTTAGTTTATATAAATCAATTATATGAATTTCATATATATATATATATATATATTAGTTCACGTAATATTTATATATAATAATGTAAAAAAGTATATAACTAGGGGTCTGTTTACATAGCATTTATATAAAAAAAGCATTCGTAAAAAAATTCACGCAGCTTTTATAATGAAATTATCCACAAAAAAATTATAAAAAAATATCCCACATAAAATTTAGGAAATAAATCACAAATCAATTATTAAAAAAACATTTTTAATAAAACATTTAAAAAAACACTAATAACCTATGAAAATAAAATTTATAAAAAAACCAAAAACATTTATAACATTATATTTTCAAGTAATATTTATATATATATAAATTTTAGAAAATATACAAATAAAATTAACTTTTTAAGAAACATTTAAAAAAATTATCTACATGACATTTATGTACCAAATATTAAATTAAAATTTCTATATATTAAAAAATTACATTAACTTAGTAAAACATGTTTTCCACATAACATTAAAATTAAACAATTTCCCCAAATATTTATATGAAGAATCTTTTATCATATTTATAAAAAAATCACATGACTTTTATATAAATATTATCCAAATAAGATTAAAAAAATGTTAATGAAACAATATATATATATATAACATTTATATATAATATTTTCCACATAGTATCTGTATAATTGTTTTTTCCAAATTTTACATAATATGTTTTATATGTAAACTTCATGTGGACGAATAATATATATATAATCAAAAAACAAACAAAAACTATAAATTAAAACTAACTTGTCATTTGTGTGCATTTTCATTGATTTTTATTATGTGAATTTATTAAAATATTATAATTTTTTATATTAGAAATTTCACATCTATAATTTATTTTATTTATATGTTTAATTGTAAAATGAAATGATTTATTTGAAAGACATAAAATGCCAATGTGAATACATGAGGAAAATTTTTATTTTTGTAATAAAAAAATAAGCATCCTTATTTTGATTAATTCATTTTGGTTCCATTGATAAATAAATTTTCATTTTATATTAATCGATTATCATATCTGAATAATGATGTTCAAAAATAATTCATCCTCAATAATAAATAAATATAAGTTCTATTAAAAATCATTCATATATGATAATGTAATAAATTTAGCAATTTATCTTTATATAGTTTTCTTAATCTTCCATTGATTTATATGTAAATAATATAATTACATAAAAATGTACTATTTTAAAATAAAAATATAATAATAACAATTTTGGGAGATTTGGGAATTAGGATATCACAAGAATTCATGAGAAGATGGTGTTAGTAGTGATCTTCAATGGGAGGAATCTATGGCAAGACCATTCTGGTAATTGAGAGTGTTAGAGGTAGGTGTAGGCATCGTCAATCACGATCATCAGGTTTCACTTCACGAGTGGAATTTGTATCTTAGGTGGCTGGGGTGTGTTGGTTGATTGAAGGTGGGGTTGAATGGGTTGTTGGTATATTATGTTCATTGGGATTTCCTTTCAAATAGTGACTCTGGCTTTACATACATGGATATTACATCATTTTTTATGAATATTCAGCACATTTGAAAAGTACATGCCCGAGGACTGTAATAGTTCAGTGTCTTTGGAAACATGTAAACATAGGCTTCTATCATGTTGAAAAATTTCAACATCTCCCTTAAATATTTCCCCTTTAGTAATCATATTTATATCATTTCATCATAAACCAAGGAAAAGAATCATTAAAAAGGATTAAATTAGATGCTTAGTAAGCAGAAATTGAAGAGATTTGTAAGAATAACAGTAGAATAAGAGTAAGATAAAATGAGAATAATATTTGAATGTCTTACCATATATATCAAATATCATATACATGAGTCATGGAATAATTACTGATATTTCATAACTCAAGACTCATAAGGGTGATAAATTATTATAAATCAGTTATGGACCATAAGCCCATTTTATATAAGTGTGGTATCATCATAAATATTGAAACAATTTCATGTGTCAAGGTAACTACCCAGACCATCAACATAGTGGACAAGGACCCACATGTTTCCCTTAGTGGTTTAGGATGCACTTGTTTCCCATCATGGTTCATGTCGCGCTTGTTTCCCATTGTGGATCTTGACACATCTGTTTCCCATTGTGGATCAGGACCCACTTTTTTCCAATGTGGATCAATCACATTAATTTGTTTTCCATCTTTATACCATGAGATTTAAATGTTTAGCCTATTCATTTTAGGGATATATAGGTATCATGCATCACATAGTGAAATCCTACATACATGTTTTGTAACATAATAAAACATTTATCATATCATGACCCATAAAAAGACATTGGATTCGTTAATATCATATAATAACCCATGAAATGAAATGGGTATCACAAATATTTCATCATATGATAACGTGTGTAAAAGAGGCAGGTTTCATAATCATTTAATCATATAATAACTTATGAAAAAATATGGGTTCCATTAGTATTTTATCATGGTATAACCCTTGGAAGAGAAATGGGTTCATTAATAACATGGCATCTTAAACATAAAACATTTAGGGAAATAATGGGAATCATTTCCATATATAATATCTATAGTAAATCACAAACTATATCCAAGGATATCATCATAGATAGAGTATGATTTTGAAAGATAACATGGATGATTTCATTAGGAACGGAATAGTTCTTTGATAAATAATTTTTCCAGAATAAAAAAATTCAAAATCTTTTTCTTTAATAACTAATTTTAAAACATATAAAATATACTATAAAAACAATTTAAAAATTTCATGAAGAAAATATGCTTTTCTCTCTGAAAAACATTTTTTAAAACAACAAATCTTTTGAAAACCATCAACTATGAATATAGCATCGAAAGCATTTATAGGAAATTTTGAAAACCATTTCAATCAATTTATAAAATATATATTTATTGAAATCATTTTCAAGACAAATGATATTAAAATATCACTTAAAAACATTTCTGAAAACATTTTTAGAAAACATGGTTTTTGAATAAAACAAATTTCTGACCTAGAGGAAAATAAAGTAATATTTTCTTAAAACACATTCATAATTATATGATGTACCAAAGACTAAAAAAAGGTACCATTACTTTTATAGATCATTGTTAACCAGAGGTGAATAAAATTCATGATTCTTTTTTATGAATAGATCATAATATTTCATTAATGAAATCATAATCATAAAAAATCTTCATAAAAACTGAGATTGAAGCAATAAAATATTACTATGTTGGAAACAATAAATTATAATCCACATGACCAAGATATTACATGTTAAACGGCAGTATAATCACCTCGTAAAATAATGTACGTGTAGAAGAAAACATGTGTCTCAAAGAAGGCAAATTGAGACAAAACTACATTACCGATTTTATAACTTTTGAACCATAAAACCCTATGAAATAGAGATAATGAAATGGATATTTAAATAAAAATAAGTATATGTATATTAATCATATACTACATTGATGGTCACTATATACACCATATAAAATAAATGCGTGGTGAATATTGCATAAGTCTCGTAGAAATAAAAGTAAGACTAGAAAACCCCTTAATACTTGAGTAACTTCTAAATCGTGAGATCTATGAAACAATCACATCAATTAAAATTTGAATATCATGAAATATATTAAATTCATTATAATCCATTTAATTGGAGAGTATATACACCCCTAAATAATAATAAGTGTTTAATATAACAAATATCTCACATAAATAAATTTGAGACGAGAAAACCCTTGCCTTATGTTTGGAATATCACTATACATATTAAAACAGCCATTATAATAAAAATCAGATTATTATAAATATATAGAAAATATTTCTTATATATCAAACCATATATGATCTGATTATGATTTTATATTACCCGTTTATTAACAATTCCATGTTAATGCTATGTTTTCGTAAATAAGTGCTTTGTTTTTCGTATATGTTTTTAAATAAAATTTTAGAACAAATTACTTGGATAATGATTTATTTATTACCACAATGTAAAAAAGGATATAAATATCATATATATTTATTGAATAATAATATATAATAATCTATAAGATATATAAATATGAAATGGAACAAACCGTTCATGGAGACAGTAGGTAGTACATATGCATGAACAATGATTCTATTTTCTTGTCGTATTCAATAAAAGAAATAAATTTACATATATGTATATATTGTAATTTAAGTATATTTATTATTTCATATATATCATATATTTTTACCAGTACCATCCTTAATACATTCTATGTAAAGTGTGACCGAATCAGATCGCATTGAGGAGGTGGTAATCCACACGTCCACGAATGAAGTTATCGTATTACCACACAATTGAAATATGAAGGTATAGATTATATAATAACTCTAAAATAATAAATAAATCAAAAATAATATATATATATATATATATTATAAAAATATAAATAATATCATTATTTCTAACCATGAAATGTGGTCATGGAAGAACGAACAACATCAGTTCACGAGACGATACTCTATCATACACATGAATGATGATTACGTATCCCATTTAATGTAATTGTATGTAGATGTAGGCATACTAGAAAACCAAAAAATCTTAGTATATTCATGATAACGAGATTATTATATAATCATGAAATATGATGAATATATATGGTTTGATAATGAAATAAAACAAAAGTGATCATTGAAAAATGCTACCTCTTTTTTGGGTAACTCCTATTGGATTACACCAATGTACATCCTTGAATTTAATTATGTGCAAATATAGTATTCTAGGATGAGGGGAGGGGTTTTTATAGTTTATTGTTTCATGTTCTGGACGAGCTAATGTTCTTGAGAGGTTAGAAGAAGTGGGGTGGTTTAGTTTTTTTTATAGTGGACGAGGAGTGACATTATTGTAAATATAAAAAGGGAAACACTATTGTGAGGTCTCCCATACCTAATGTTATTTAAAAATGAAAATTAATAGATTAATGTGGATTTATTGTCGATCATAAGTCACACCATAAAAAATAATTTTTATCATTTTTTTCTTAGTCTAATTGTTTTTATTTTGTTTCATTTTGTTTTTTCATTTATGTATCTAGTTTTATAACCAATGTAATTCATACACTATGAGTAAACTAAAGTGAGAAATGTTATAAATTTTATACCCACTGATTATAAAATATGAAATAATGTTTTTAAAATAAAATTTATCAAATAAAATCCCAAATGTGTTGGAAATTTAATTTAAAAAGAAACATATGTAACATGAACAAACACAGTTTTAACCCTAATTATGATCATAAATTTATTACTCTTTACCAGTCAAATTTTTCATTAAAAAAATCAATTGTCCCATTAATGGACCATATTTGATATTTTTTACACTTAAAAATAACCCAGAAAAAGAAAATATGTTTATTAATTTTAAATTATTTGATAAAATATCATTTATTTGATTTAATTATTAAATAAATAAAACATGTGTTATCATTTCTTAAAAATTTAATGTTATTTGATGTAATGGACCAGAACCCTATAGTCCATTTCTTTGTAAAAGTACAGTGGTTGACGTTTTATGGGAGGTCACGGTAACTCATTTCAAGAGTTTTTCTAATTTCATGTTTTCCAATGGTAGCTCAATATGGTGAGTGGAAGCGGTGGGTTGCGATTATGAGTCGTAGTGGTGAGTTGTAGAGGTGAGTCACGGTAGTGAGTCGCAGTGTTGATTCTCACTAGTGAGTCACAATGGTGATTCATAGTGGTGTGTCGAAGTGGTGAGTCCCAACAGGGAGTCGCAGTAGTGAGTCACACCAGTAGGTTGGGTCGTTAACTGACATCGGTGACCCATAAACTGGTGACTCACAATAGTAACTCATCATTGGTAGCTCTCACCGGTGAATCATCCATCGATAACTCACACTGGTGACCCATTTTCATCAGTTTTTTCACATTCCATAATTCTCTATCTTTTCCAATTTCTCCCCTTTAACATTTTATTTGACTTAAAAATGAATTTAATAATATATTTAACAGTTTTTCGAGATGTTCCTAATCATATCATTATTCTAAAAACCTAAATCTTCTTTTAACTTCTAAATCACGTGGTCTTGGATAAAATTTTTTGTTAATAGATTTTATAAATGGTTTCTCATATTTATTTCAGATCTTTCATTTCTAAAGCAGATATATTCTATTCCTTATTCATTTTACATTTCTCTAGGAATGAGACATTTCCAAAACCATTGTTCCCCATTGATTTATGTGTTTGTGATATACCCTTTGGATCACATTTTACCTAGAGGCTTTTTCTACTACCCATGCACCCCTTTCTGTGGAAGATTAAGGAAGTTATAATCACTTCTTCTTCCAAGTAGGTTTCCCTTCGTCTCTCTTTTATATGTTCATCATGTGGGGTGGGTGTAACAATGCTTCCTGAGTGCCCAATTGAATTCAGATTAATGAATATAATTAAACCATATAAGATCAATATGTAGGGGATGGGAAAAAAGTGATGTATGATCCATTTGTTTTTTGTTTTTTGTTGTTGTTGTGAATTGTATATGCTATATTCCAAAAAATAACGGGCATTGGGTTCATTTCTTTAAACCTAATAGATTGTGGGTTACATGTAGTTTATTTACTATTGACCTACTATTATTAAAAATCTATTAACCATGTACACTCATATAATTAATGGATATCCCTAGATCATTCAGTTTCTGTGATAACCCTTGAATTTACAAGAGGAAATTGTATGAGGAATGCCTTGTTAAATATGAATTTTGTCTGAATTGGATTGTGTGTTGGTGTGATGTGTGGATGGTTTTTCTGAATTTTTCTGTAGGTGTTTTTTAGTGAGGGTTGTGTGATGTGGGGTGGTACGGGTGGTGTAATGGAATCTCATGTAGGGAGATAGATTGATTTTGGAAAGGGTGGGAAGTTCTATGCGAGGGGCTTCCATCAGGTTGTGTAATTCTTATATTACTAGATGAGAGGGGTGTGGTGTTGTTGTGTATCATGTTGGTCGATAATGGTTATGGGGAGATGTGTTGGTAGTTGTGGCTATGAGTTGGTGGGCAAGGTTTTGTGGTTGAGATGATGGATTGGGTGGAATGACATTTAAAAATGATAATGGCATTGATTGGTATGGATACTTTTCCTGGGGTTTCTCCATGAGAAGCGTGTGAAAATATTCCACCCATATCATAGGATTGATATTTTTTTATGAATTGGTGCTAAGTAAAAGATCTTTTTGAATCCATTTTAAATTATCTACATCCTAAGTCACTATTGCTGATAATAATAAATTCTTATAGAGGTTGCAGTATAGGTGGTATCATGAGTTGGTTTCTGTTGGAAAAACCAACAGTTTAAGATTGAGTGTCTGATATTATATATATACATGTATTTTTCATTGGGATCTCTATACGCACTAACCCTAGTTGATCACTATATGGTGAACACCCTCCATGTCATTTGGGAGGGTGTCGTTCCCAAACATCCCAGTGGGAGGATTAATGGATGGCCACCCGCTCTTCCCAACTCCTTCTTCCATGTAGTGATAGGCCTAGTTTCTTTAAGAATGTAATGGTTCATGAGGCTTAGGCATTTTCGGGTGAGTAGTGTTTCCCAGGTGTCTTCAGGATGTGATGTGTTATGATTCTCAGGTTTCTTCAGGAAGAGATGAAATATTTTGTTCTTATAATGTGTCTTTGGGATTGAAAGTGATGTGGTATGTGGCCATGTTGTGTGCAGATGGGGTGTGATGTGGTATATAGACCAGATGTGTGTTGGTGGGATGCAATGTGTTATGTGGCCGAGGTTTTTGTGGTTGGGTTGTGACATGTTTTTTTCGAGAGTGGTTGGAGTTCCAGGATGTTTGATGATAGTTTGTGTGAGAGGCTAATTAGAGAGAAAGTGGATTGGGGTACCCTATAATTTATTTTCATACTATATTACATTACATAACATGTGTTGCTTGATGACAATTCCTTAGTGAGGTGGGATTGGTTAGTATTCCTTGTTAGGAGTTGTTGTTTTTGTTGTTTTCTCATGGGAGCATTAGTATGCTACTATAACCTATGCACGAAAGATTTGGTTTTCCTACAAAGTATAATTGAATTGTCACCCTACTTATATGAAATTTCTTTTATGTTTGCATAAGGATTATATGTACCATGTTGTACCTTATTAGATCAGACTTTTTGTACAGATGACGATTTGTTGCATTAGATTAATTTTGTTATTTTCTTTTTAATTTTCATTATGTTTGTAACATTTTTATTTCAAACATGCACGTGTGACAATTTTCATATTATTTTTTATGAATTCGAGTTGTCTTGGGGTTGATGTATATTATATCCCAATCTGGTTTACTATAAAAGGGTATTGCCTCCAATTTATTATGATTTTTATACCCTTGGTTCTGGTCACCATCTTAGGGCCTACTAGAGGTTGGACTCGACACTCATTATCTCCCAATCTTCATTACCAAAATAGGAAGGGTATATTTGGTGGGAGGGGTTCATGATTGAATGGAATTATTGGTGATGGTTGTGATATAGGATGAGATATAGAGTTAGGCCCAATGAGGATTGCATGTGTTTGTAGGGAAACCGTGTTAGGTGATCTAGTTTAATGAAATTTACTAGGTATTATCGATTAGGACATGTTATTTTAGGGCCACTGTGATCTAATGCAAAGACCCTGAGCCTACCGAATGACCAAGAGAGGCAACACTGTTTTCAGTGTAGATACCCTAGGAATCGTACTTGCATCCTAATGACTTATGTTCCTATTCATGTTGGGTTGTTTTTGAGGAATTTGATGTTGATAATTAAATGAGTTAAAATTAATTTTATCTACATTTATATAGTACTCGGTCTTAGTAATTCCATTTTTAAAATTTTAAATATAAAACCCAGTTATCATCTACATGTGGCTTGGGAATTTTAGGCTCAACATGCTGATCTAGTTGATCCGAGGAGGGTTGATTTACAGGAGGAGGACAACCAGTGGTAGAGAATGTCATCTTCCTTCCAACGAAAGGCCTTGGAAAATTACTAGGGCGATTTTTTGAACATGGAGATGAAGTGTTGGATCATGGATCTTGAGATAACCTTCAGTTGGATATGGGATCGGAAATAGTACAAGGTTCCTTTGGTAGTGATCCAGATGTGGGGAGTTGCGTGTTAGTGGTGGATGTTATACCTGGGGGAGAGAAAATAGGATGGTGTTTTGTAAATTGATTTTGAGAATGAGTTCAGAGAATAATTTCTTTCATCGACCATGATGATTGAGAAGTGGCATGATTTACTCTCCCTATAGTAACATAGTATGTTGATACAAGAGTTGGGTATTATATTCAAGCATCTCATTCATTTCTTTTATTGGATCTCTTTTCAGATGAGGAGTCTCATACGAGATGCCTAGATGAGAAATTTTTTCCTTCTATCCAATATGTGTTTACCACATTTATGATGGCAATGTACATAGAGGTTTAGAATTTGGAAAAATTGATTTAGAGGATGCACTCTTGAATAATTCTATCGTAAGAGTGGAGATAATATGGTTCTTCGAGAGGTAGGGTTTCCGGTAGTACGTCTCAAACGGTAGGGACTTTGTGGTTTTGGCCAATTGGTAGTTGACCTCGACATTTTCCATTCTGACTTTTTTTTCATTGTGCCTTTGATGTGGGCTTAGGACCGATGTGATTAATTTAGGGAGTCTATGGAAATTTTCAAAACCAAATCCCACTGTTCGTTCGATCTCAGTTTGGTGGATTTGGATAGGTTCTACGCCAGCCTCAGCAGTAGTTGTTGACTAGGCATTTTTGTTAGTAGGGATTGTAGGATAATTCTCCACTAAGGGGTGATGGAGAAGGTTGAGGCCAACCTTAGGGTGTTCAATAGGGACCATGACCAAGGAATGGTTGAGGGGGAAGTACATAGAAAATATGTATTTTGAGCTGGTCCTAGTCAGTTTCACACCACATAGGTAGTTGTTCCAGTAAAGCAAGAGATTTCCAGAGGTAAAATAAACATTTTTAGTACCCTTGATTGTGATTTTATTTATTATGAATCTTCACACTCCTTTTTATCACATAGTCTTTTCCATTATCTTGTAATATATTTAACGAGTATTCCAATGCCCCTGGTGATGAGTATACCAGACGTAGGTTAGACCAACTTTTTGGATGTGTTCCGTGGATTTAAACTGATGATCGGACCACATCAGTCATGTGGGGATATCTTCTTCATACCAATATAACCTTATGATTTCATATTCAGCATATACTGGTTGTATTCCATCCATTCCATTATCCACTAAATCTATAGAGGATTCATGTTTTTATAAGTGGGTGGTTACTTTGTGGTTTTCATCAGTGAGTGGAGCTATCAGGTGGGCATATGGAATGTTGAGCCTCTTATTTCATTGTTGGATGAGATTTCAGTAGATGTAGTGGAACATAAAGTACCTAAGGATGTTGGGGAGTTCATGGATGTTTTTCCTAATGATGTTGTGACTCTACCCCCTCTACTTGACATTGGCTTCCGGATGGACATGTTTCCTGGTGCTTCTCCAATTTCTATGGCTCCATATCGGATAGAACATTCTATGTTGTAGGAGTTGAGGATTAGGATATATGACCTAATGAATAAGGGATTCATCAAAACCAATGTGTCATTATGGGTTTTTCTAGTGTTGTTTTCAAAGAAGGCACATGGATTTCTGAGATTGTGCATAGACTAACAGAGGTTGAATAAGATGACGATCAAGAACTCATACCCTTTTTAAGGATAGACGATTTTTTCAAGTATATGTGATGGGATAGTTGGTTTTTTAAGATCAATATATGGTATAGTTATCACCAATTAAGGGTGAAGGAGAAATATATACTAAATACTACTTTTAAATGCATTTATGGTCACTTCGAGCTCATTGTTATGTTGTTCGGTGTTACGAACGCCCCATCCACGTTTATGGGGAATATGAAACCTATCATTCATGAGTTACTAGACCATTTTGTCATCTTATTCATTGATGATATCATGATATACTTGATGTCAGAGGTGGAGCAGAATGAGCTTCTTAGGACTGTCTTTCAGGTCCTTCAATACAACCATCTCTAGGGAATGTTGTCCATGTGTATGTTCTGGACCTGAGAGGTGGATTTTCTAGTTAAGGTTGTGTCCCAAAAGGGAGTATATGTGGGCCCTTCAAAGGTTGAAGAATTTTTTGTCCTGGGGAGAACCCAATAATGTGTCATATGTTAATAGTTTTCTTGGTCTTACAGGATATTGTCATAGGTTTGTAATAGATTTATGTCGAGTTACAGATCTGTTGATAGATATGGCCCGAAAAGGCCATGCTTTTTTGTAAAGAGATCAGTGTCAAGTAGCATTCGACTATCAGAAGTGTAGAATGGCCAATGCTCTAGTGATTTTGTTTACTGAAGAGGGTTCGATGTTTGAGGTGTTTTGTTATGATTCCCATTTGATCTAGGGATGCAACTTGATTTAGAAATGGTAAGTGATCTCATAATTTCCAAGATAGTTAATTCCCCATGAACATAAATATTCCACCAATGTAACATCCTTGGTAATTAAATAATAAGACATATTTCATATTTATTAATATTTTTGAATTAAATATTAATTTTACATTAAAAGGGTTTCTATGTTGGATAGCGTACCTGATATGAAACAATGGGTTTCTTTGGAATCTTACATTTCACACTAATAATATAATATTATTATTTCAAATGAAGTTAACTCCTAGATGTTGTATTGTAAGGAATGAACAAAACTATCTAAAATATTATTATTCATGATTGTTAAATGTATTTCCATTTATGCAATAAAAGATAGTGGCTTAAAATGTTAATGAATATTATTTTAAGCATAATTTACATTAAAAGGTCAATTTACGGCCTTTTAATGGTGAGTCCTATTTAAATATATTTTTGGTAACTTTAATACATTCTAGTTGAAAAAATAAAATCCTTCTTTAGAATGGGGACATCAAATTTTACTTCGGGATATTTTTTGGTATTTTTCTAAAAAACATCAATTTTTAATGAATAGTGAAATCACATAGTGGTAGTTAAAAAATGAATTTTCCATTTAAATGAAATTTTACCACTTTTGTGAATTGAATTTTATAAATCCTAAATACCTGGTGGTAATCAATAGGTAAAATGTGGTTCAGTATGATGAAAACTTTTTTTGGTGATTAGTATCTTTTGACTTTTATTTACCGCGTTTAAAAGTAAATAGGGTAATTCAAGGTTAAAAGATTATTATAATAATTCAAAATTACTTTAACACTTGTCCAAACCATATTGGTTGAGTCATTTATGACCATGGTCATCTTTGGGTCGTTTTTTGGGACAACATTGATCCACTTGGGGGTGATAATGACAATTTAGATTAATTAACTTAAAGGCAAAAATAAAATGTCTTTTAGTAAATTAATTTTTAGTAGAAGTTATGTAAGTAATATTTTCGACTATAAAAATTCATTTGAAAGCTAAATTTTTTTACTACATCATGGTATTTTTTTTATAATTTTTAGTTAGTAAATAATTTATATTATTTATATCACAATAATGATGTAGTGTTTACCTCATTAATAAATCATCTAAATAAATTATATTATAATGATTAAAATATTATCCAAAACCTTTCCAATTCTTATTGGATGTTTTTATTTAATCCAGGAGTCATCTTATCTTCGACTATAATGATTTTTGGACCATTAGAAACCAAATATAATTATATAATAAAATAATGTTTTCACACTTTCCTAAAGAGCCCCTCCTCCCCCTTATAAAAGGAGACAATTCCTAACCAATTTCTCACAACTCTCAAGCCATTTGGATCGTCCCAAATATGCCCAATTAAGCTCTATACCTCCCTTTACTCGTTCTAGAAGCCTTACCCTAGGCAAAAGACACTTTAAGGAGTCCATTGGTTCAAACCAAAGAGAGTTAACCAAATTAAAGGTAACAATTTCTCTTACATTGTTTCCTTTTATATTACTTCTCCATCCTCTAAACTATTTTATTCTTTTCTTTTGTTACAACTCCAGTATCCTAAATATACTAGGATGTTTTTATAATAAGTATTCGAACATCACTTACACACACCTTAATCTAATGGATGCTTAACTTAATGTTGCTATGGATGGAAAACTAACGCCTAACGAAATGATGATTGTTCAAATATCTCCAACCGCCTCCCATGGGGGCCATTATGGTGGCACTGTATTTATATAATATATATATATATATATTATGTTTCTGTTTTCTTTATGCTTCTGTATTCTCCTTTTATATCATGCCTTTATGGTTTATATAATTGGTAAATACGATAATCTCATTTGAGAAAGTGCGGACTACCACCCCCTCAAAGTGATTTGACTCGTTAATGCCTTATGTGGGATGTATAAAGGATAGAGATAATTTTATTATATATGATATTATACTGGAATTATAATATACATATGTATAATTATTTTTTAATTCCATTAAAATAAGAAATAGAAATGAAAGTAGCATTCATGTGTACGTACGACTTACTGTCTCCATGAATGGTGCATTTCATTTCTTACCACCAAATGTTAAGTACTATTATATATAAATGTATATACTCAATATATATTATATATATGATATCTAAATCATGAATACCATCTTGGATATAATTGAATATTGACCACACGGACAACTTTTAAATATAAGGTGTTCATTTTTGACTCGAGTACCAAATATCGACAAAATGACCGTTATTAACAAAAATGATTACATAATGTTTATAACATGGTAATAAGTGATATAGAAGGAATAATAAACATAAAAAATGTTATTAAGAACGTAAAAATTATCTTTATTTTATTATTCAGGATATTAAAGATCGATCGAGTCAAGTCGGACACGAGGTAAGGGAACTTCATAACCCAATTTCCATTCTTTGGGTTGATCATCTCTTTATTGTTTATGTCATTCTTAGATTATGTGAGAAATGAATTTTTATGTATTTGTACTTGCATAATGTGTTCTTATATTGAATACACAAAATAGATCTATTTTATTTACAAAATTATCTTTTTAAGGGACTTCGTCTCAATCTCTTTTCATTGATGCATATTTTGTTTTAATGCATTACTTTATTTTATATACTGTTTAAAAAACCTTGACTTTTCAAAGGGAATATTTTTCTAATAAGAGTTTTAGTAAATGAAAAAAAGGATTGTTTCTTTTAACTTAAGTGGTGACAATGACCTTTTCCATCGCCGCGAGTAATATTTTATCTTTGGCTTCCTTAACAAGCTGTAATGTTTTTAAAAGAAATAAAATACCTTATACTCTTTTACCTATTTTTGGTATTGAAAATGGTTTTGAAAATGGATTTGTTATGTCAATATATTTAAGTGATATATTATTATTGAAATATTGAATTTTTTTCATTCCATTATATTTTTTATGTCTTCTGAATTTATAATGGTACATGGACAATTGAAGGGTGGTTACATGATAAACCAAATAACGGGTGGTGTCGTGAATACCAGGATGGGTGGTTTTGTTATAACCTCCTATGCATTAGGTATGGAAGTTGTCCGTATGGCTATTCCATTTAGTGATGTGTGTGGAAGTCAACCGTATGGTTATTCCATTTATGTATATTTATGTCCCAAGTTACCATTATATGTTATGTGTTCTTTATATGGGTTTTATGCTAATCATTTGGTTACAAAAGGGTAAGTAATGATCTTTTATTCAGTGAAGAGTATTTACAACTTCATAAAGGTGAAAATAATTACTTAGGTTAAATTATTCATGGTTTAGTTTTTGTATTGAAAAAACTAACAGTTTTCCTTCTTTGTGTATCCCTTACTGAGATTTTTATACTCGTCCCACTTTTTTAAATATATTTCACAGGACATAATGTAGAATAGGGTCAAGGATTGGATCAAGGAAAAGTCATGTTGTCTTAAACATGGAACTATACATGGCTCTATTTTTTTTCAAATGTTCATGTTTTGAAAAAAAATTGAAATTGTGTAGAAGTGTCTACCTTGTAAATCTTTTGATATGTAATAGTTATGTCCTAATTATCTAAATCTCTAAACCTAGAAAGATCCTCAATGTGAATTATTCATTAAATTCAATATTAATCAAGGTTTAAGGTCGGGTCCTTATAGTTGGTATCAGAAGTCAGTTTAGACAACATTAGGAGTTAGGGTATTGTTAAATTAATATCATTAAATTAATTTATGTTAATATAAAAATGATATAGCATTTACAGATAACCATATTACTTCATTAAATATATTTTTGTGTTCAGAATGGTTTTCCGCAGAAGAAACATGGAAACTATGGTGGGAAGGCATACAATGGTAAAGGACCTTCAAAATCAGAATCCTGAGATGTGCAGAATAATAATTGAATTGTTTGTTTTAGTGATGGATCAGTTGACTCAGGTGACAAATGGTGGTTGTTTTTATTGAAGATATTTTGGTTTATTCCAAATCTAAGGAGGAACATGAAAATCATTATGGGTTTTCTTGCACACCTTAAAAGAAAATACACTGTTTGGGAAATTTAGAATGTGTGGGTTTTGGTTACAACTAATTTGTTTCTTTGGTTACATTATGTCAAAAATTAGCATAACTGTTGATCTTTCTAAAACAATAGTTGATGAATAATGACCAAGACCCACAAATATAACTGATATCCGTAGTTTTCTTAGTATGTTAGGTTATTACCAGTGGTTTGTTGAAACTTTTTCAATGTTATTGAGTCCAATTAATATGTTAACTCAAAAAGGTGTTAAGTTCATTTGGACAAAAAAAGTGATGATTGTTTTCAGGAATTTAAAATAAGAATGTTGAATGCTCCAATTTTGGAATTTCCTTTTAGAAATGGTGATTTTGTTATCTACATTTATGCTTCATTGAAAGGACATGGATGTGTCCTCATGCAGAATGATTAGGTAATTGCGTATGCTTCACGTCAGTTGAAAAATCATTAGTTAAATTACCCTACACATGATTTGGAATTAGCTGTTGTTGTTTTTGCTTTAAAATTTTGGGGACATCATTTTTATGGAGTGAAGTGTGAAATATAAACTGATCACAAACTTTTGAAGTATATATTCACTCAAAAATAATTGAACATGAGAGAGAGGAGATGGTTGGAATTAATCAATGATTATGATTACATGATCCATTACCACCCGGGAAAAGAAAATAATGTTGATGATGCTTTGATTCGAAAATGTAATACTTCATTAACCATGTTACGTTTGGAATGAGATCCAATGGTTTTTGATTTGATGAACTTTGGCATAGAAGTTGTTATTGCATGAAAATTATTCTGTTTTGTTTTAGGTGTCAGTAAAATCATCTCTATCATATAGAACTAAGAAAGCATAGAAGGAAGACAATGAGTTTAATAAAAAGATTGTGTTGGTTAAGAATGGTATGTTGCCTGATTTTAATGTTGCTAATGATTGTGTTTTGAGATTTGGGAAGATCTTTTGTGTGCCTTTTGATTCACAGTTGAAAAATGAGTTGTTATGTGAAGCTCATAGTTCTTCGTTTTCAGTTCATCCGAGAAGTATGAAGATGTACAGAGATCTTAGAGAGTATTACTGGTGGGATGGAATGAAAAGAGATATTTCTGATTTTACTGTGAAGTGTTTGACTTGTCAGCATGTTAATGTAGAGCGGTAGTTAATAAAGGAATGATTTATCCTCTAATGGTGACATTGTGGAAATGGGAAAATATATCAATGGACTATGTTTTGGGATTACTGAAGGCATCTTGAGATAATAATCAAATCTGGGTTATTATTGATCGATTGACTAAATCTGCTCATTTCCTTCCTATTTGAGATACTTTGTCTCTAATCAACTTGATCAGTTGTATGTTAAGGAGATAGTCAGGTTACATGGAGTTCCTCTCTAGATTGTATCGGATCATGATCCCAGGATTACTTATAACTTTTGGAAAGTCCTTCAAAAGTCATTAGGTACTGAATTAAATATTATTACCACATTTCATCCTCAATCAGATGGGCTGTCTGAACGAACATTTCAGACCATGGAGGATATGTTACATGCTTGCTCGATAGATTACTAGGGATGTTGCGACCAATATATTTCTTTGGTTGAATTTTAATATAATAATAGCTTTCATTCCAGTATACAGATGGCTCCATTTGAGGCATTATATGGAAAGCATTGTCAAAATCCAGCTTTTGTGGATGAAGTAGGTGAAAGGAAGCTGATGGGGCCAGAATTAGTAGAAGAGATGGCAGATAAAGATCATTTGATTTAGAAGCACATAAGAACATCTCAGAGTAGATGGAAACGTTATGCAGATAACTAGAGGAAGGATCTTTCTTTTGAGGTAGGTGATCATGTCTTTATCAAAGATTCTCCATGGAAAAGTGTCATGTGTTTTGGTAAGAATGGAAATTTGAGTCTGAGGTTCATTTGACCTTATAAAATTCTGGAGAAAGGTTGATTATTTGTGTAAAGAGTGGCTTTACCAACATGTTTATCCCAGGTACATAGTGTTTATTATATTTCGTTGTTGAGAAATCATATGCCATATCCATCTAATGTTTTGATCCTAGAGGTAGTTCAGTTGGAAGAGAATATCTATTATGAAGAACAACCAGTCCAGATTCTTGACTGTAGAGAGCAACTATTACAGAATAAAGTAATTCACCAGGTAAATGTTTTGTGGAAAAACCATTTGGTTGAAGGGGCAACGTGGGGATCTGACAATGCTATGAGGGATAAATTCCCCTATTTATTTGATAAGTGAATAAAATTGCAAAGATGAAATTTGAGAAAGGGGGAAATGATGTAACATCCCTGGTAAAAAAATAATAAGATATATTTTATATTTATTAATATTCGTGAATTAAATATTAATTTTTCTTTAAAAGGGTTTCTATGTTTGATAGTGTACCAGATATGCAACCACAGGTTTCTTTGGAATCTTACGTTGCTCACTAATAATATAATATTATTATTTTAAATGGTAGTTAACTCTTAGCCATTGTATTGGAGGAAATCAAAAAAACTTACTTAAATATGATTATACATGATTTAGAAACGTATTTACATTTATCCAATAAAAGTTAGAGGCTTAAACTGTGAATGAATCTAATTTTAAGCATAGTTTACATTTAAAGGTCAATTTACCGCCTTTTAATGGAAAACCCTATTAATATATAGTTTTGGTCACTTTAATACATTCTAAATTACCAAATAAAATCCTTCTTTATAATGGGAACATGAAATTTTAGTTTGGGTAATTTTTTGGTATTTTTCGGAAAAACATTAATTTTTGATGAATACTGAATCCACTTAGTGGTAGTTAAAAAAATGACTTTTTCATTTTATTGGAATTTTACCACTACTATGAATTGTATTTCATAAATCCGACATACATGGTTTGTTATCAAGAAGTAAAATTTTGTTCAATAAGATGAAAATAATTTTTGGTGATTAGTAACTTTTGACTTTTATTTACTGCGGTAAATATAAATAGGGTAATTCAAGTTTAAAAGAATATTATAATAATAAAAAATTACGTTAAAACTTATACAAAGCTTATTTTATGAGTAATTTACTACCATAATCATCTTTGGGTTGATTTTGGGACTACATTAATTCACCTGGGAGTGATAATGACAATTTAGATTAATTAACTTAAAGTAAAGGCAAAAATGAAAAAAAGCAAATATCTTTTAGTAAATCAATTATTACAAGGGGTTATATAAGCCATATTTTAGACTATAAATATTCATTTGAATGTTAAAAATATTTCCTACAACATGGTAGTTTTTTTTATAATTTTTTGACAAAAAACAATTTATATTATTTATGAGAGAATAATGATGCAGTGTTTACGTCATTAATAAATCATTTAAATAAATAAGATTATAATGATTAAAATATTATCCAAAATCCATCCAATTCCTATTGTATTATTTTATTTCGACAACAAGTCATCTTATCTTCAACGATAATGATTTATGGTCTATTATAAACTTAATATCATTATATAATAAAATAATGATTTCACACTTTCCTAAAGATCCCCTCCTCCCCATTATACAGGAAGACCGTTTCAAACCATTCCTCACACATGTCAAGAAATTTTTCTAGTCCAAAATCTGCCCAATTAATCTCCATAAATTCATATCCTCCTATTATAATCATTAACTTAGGCAGACGACACTTCAAGAAGTCATTTGGTTCAAACCAAACGGAGTTACCAAAATTAAAGGTAACAGTTTCTCTTAAATTGTTATTGGTTATTTTTCCTCTACAACCCCAAAACTCTTTTATTACTTTATATTTTATCAACACAAGTATCCTAAATATACACGTTTGATGTTATAAAAAAGATTTTAACTACACTTACACACACCTCCATCTAATGGATGATGAACATAATGTTTCTATGGATGGCAAACTAACGCCTCACAAAATGATGATTGTTGAAATATATCCAACCACAACTCTTGGTGGCCGTTATGATGGAACATTATATATATATATATATATATTATGTTTATGTTTTCTTTATTCTTGTTTATTTTCATTTTATAGCACACCTTTATGGTTTCCATAGTGGGTAAATACGATAATCTCATTAGAGAGAGTGCGGACTACCGCCCCCTCAAAGTGAAGTGACTCGTTAATGAATTATGTGGGATGTATAAAGGATAGAGTTAATTAAATTATATATGATATTATACTTGAATTATAACATACCCATGAATCATTATGTTTTAATTCCATTAAAATAAGAAATATAAATGAATGTAGCGTTCATGCATACGTATGACTTACCGTCTCCATGAACAGTGCATTTCATTTATTACCTCCAAATGTTATGTACTATTATAAGTACATGTATATACTTGATATATATGATATATATGATATCTAAATCATGAATACCATTCTGGATATAATGGTATATTGACCACATGGACAACATGTATATATAAGGTGTTCATTTTTGACTCGAGTACCAAATGTCGACAAAATGAAGGTTATTAACCATAATGATTAAATAATGTTTATAACATAGTAATAATTGATATAAATGAAATAATAAACTTGAAAAAGGTTCTTATGAAATTATAAATTAACTTTAGTTTAGTATTCATGAGATTAAATAACGATCGAGTCAGGTCGGACACGAGGAAAGGGAACTTCTTAACCCAATTTCCGTTCTTTGGGTTGATCGTCTCTTTCTTGTTTATGTCGTTCTTAGATTATGTGAGAATTGAATTTTTATGTATTTGTACTTTTATAAAATAGACATAATATATCTATTTTATTTATAATATGATCTTTGTAAGGGACTTCGTCTCAATCTCCTTTCATTGAGGCTAATTTTGTTTTAATACACGACTTTATATTATAAGCTTTATAAACACCCTTGACATTTCAAAGAGAATATTTTTCTAAAAAGAATTTTACTAAATGACAAAAAGGATTGTTTCTTTTAACGTAATAAGTGAGAATATCCTTTTCCTCCATCGCGAGTATTATTTGATCTTTGGCTTCCTCAATAAGCCGTAATTTTTTTAAAACAAAATAAATCCCTTATACTCATTTATGTATTTTTGGTATAGAAAAAGGTTTTGAAATTGGATTTGTTATGTCAATATATTTAAGTGATATATTATTATTGAAATGTTGAAATGTTTTGTTTCCATCATATTTGTTTTATGTCTTCTGATTTTATAATGGTACTTGGACATTTGATGGGTGGTTACATGATAATCCAAATGAAAGGTGGTGTCGTGAATTCCAGGATGGGTGGTTACGTTATAACCTCCAATTCATTGGGTATGAAAGTCAACCATATGGAAATTCAATTTAGTGATATGTGTGGATGTCGACTGTATGGTTATTCCATTTATGCATGTTTATGTCCCATGTTACCTTTATATGTTATGTGTTCTTTATATGGGTTTTATGGTAATATTTTGGTTAGAAAAGGGTAAGAAATGATCTTTTATTAATTGAAGAGTATTTACAACTTCATAAAGGTGAAAATTATTACTTAGGTTAAATTATTCATAGTTTACATGTTGTTTTGAAAAAAACTAATAGTTTTCCTTTTTTGTGTATCCCTTATTGAAATTTTTATGCTCATCCCAAGTTTTTGAAATGTTTTTCACAGGATATAATGTGGAATGGGGTCAAGGATTGGATCAGGGAAAAGTCATGTTGTCTTAAACATGGAACTGGACATGACTCTTTTTTTCAAAAGTTCGTGTTTTGAAAAAAAAATGTAAACTGTGTAGAAGTGTCTACCTTATATATATTTTGAGATGTAATAGTTTTGTCTTAATTCTCTAAAACTCTAAACCTGAAAAGATTCAAAATGTTAATTATTCATTTAATTCAATATTAAGCATGGTTTTAGCCCGAGTCCTTATAACCAATGTTCTTGAGCTAGAAGTGGTCCGGTTTGCATTGAATTTGTAGTGAAATTGCCTCATTGTGTAGCTCTTTATGGTCTTCATGGATCCCAAGAGACTGTGGTATAGATTTTCCCATTGAGATATAAAATATCTATAGTGGAGGTGGTTGGGGTTTATTTAGGAATTTTATTTTGAGATCTCTTATACCATATGAAATGATAATGTCATGAATAATGCATTGAGAAGGTAGTTACAAAAGTTGGTAGTTCGAGAATCTATGGATTCTTGGAAGGAGATAGTGGAGTTGGAAGCCCTTCACTTAGAATTAAGAATTGATGGTGGTAGATTATATTTGTTCTAGATGATAGTTCAGTACTATCTGAAGTATCATATGGATGAGTCTCAATGGGGAGAGTCATAGGTAGAGGTGATGTGTGATGGTGTTGACAATAGAAATGATCTAGAGGGATGGTCGGTGGATAGGCATAATCAGATGATGTTTCATGGAAGACTATTTTTTCTTGTGGTGATGCATGAGGGATTCCATGGTGAGTTTCATATCTCACCCATAGTTGACCCCCATGAGTTTTCAAAATTCACCATGGCTTTTGGATTCTGTTTTGGTGGCCCAGGATGGAATGGGTTGTGGAAGCGTTTCTGGAAAAGAGCATAGTGTGGCAGATGGTGGAGGCTGAGCACCATGTTATTGGTGGTTTGTTGTATTCCATATATGTCCCTGACTGAAAGTGGGAAGACATATCAACGGCCTTTATCATAGTATTACCTAGAGATTAGGGTGGCTATGATCCTATCTGGGTAATAATCAATTAGGTGATGAAATCAGCTCCCTTCATGATCAAGGAGACAGGTGTAGTGGATTCCATGGTAATGAAGAATGTGGATGAGGTGGTGTGGGTACATGGAGTTTTGAGATTAATTGTCTTGGATCAGGATACAGGTTCTACATTTTGAGTCTGGAGGGGATTACAACATGCTTTTGGCACGCAGTTGCGCCTCAACACTACTTTCCACCCTCAAACAGATGGGTAGTCAAAATAGACTATCGAGACTCTGGAGGATATGTAGCGAGATTGAATCTTGTACATTGGTAGATAATGGGTGAGACAATTAACCTTGGTCCAGTTTGATTATAATAACAGCTCTAGATCTTCCATTAGCATGACTCCATTTGATTCTTTGTATCGTAGACTATATCATTCACCTATGTATTGGACAGAGGTTGGGGGGATAGTTTTTCTTCATCCATAGGTAGTACAGATCATGATTGAAAAGGTTCATATTGTTTGTCAGAGGGTGAAAGAAGAACAAGTTCGGAATAAATCGCATGTCGATTGTAGGATGAGGCCCTAGGAGTTCAAGGTTAGGGCCCACGTGTTCTTAAAGGATTCCCCTTGATGCGAGCATCCTAGGTTTCGCAGAGGGATCCAAATACATCCTTTTTTATTGGACCCTTCGAGGTGTTTGTATGAGTTAGAGAGGTGATATTCTAGTTGGAACTACAACCATAATTGGAGAGGATCCACAACATCTTTCATAGCTCCCAACTTCACCGCTCTCGTCATGGTGACTCCCATGTCCTCGACTGGGGAGAGTTGGATTTTGAAGATGACATGACATTTGTGGAGCAGCTAGTAGAGATCCATGATCATTTGGAGAAGTTGTTTTTTGAAAGAACAATTCCATCGGTTCAGGTGTTGTATATGAATAGTGGATTGGAGGAGAGCACATGGGATCAAAAAGAACCTATAAAGTCCTAGTACGAAGTGTTATTTGGAGTTTCTCCCTGTTATATTTTTCTTGTAATGTAATGTTTGAACTTTTTTTCTATAATATGGGTTTTTATCTTGTTCAATAATGTGTGATAAACGTACTAATTTGTGAATCGTGGAGGACCCAATTCATAATCAAGACATAGTAGTTGCGATGAAACTTAATTCATGTGGGTGAGTTAGTGCCACTAGGAGTGGATTATATCATGTCATGGGGGACAGAATTCCATGATTCTTGTGTTTGGGATAGCTTGGTTTTCATACATGTATGGTGTGGTTTGTGGTCATTGGGTTAGTATATGTCTGAGAATGTTTTCTTGGATGTGGGGGATTACCACTCAGCTTGCAATAATAAATGGTGGTTTATCGTTGAACATTGATATGTTTAGTCAGTAGTGGTGTTTCACATATAGCATGATCCTTGAGAGATATCTCCCAAGGTAGTTATTTGGAACCATTATTCTTCTGGGTGGTCATAGATTCTCGAGGGAGAGAATAGTTTGAGAGGTATCTAATGTAATTTCCAAGACGTCTATAATCAATTAATTTGTAAAAATCCAATGGTTGAAGTGTTCATGGAGGTCACGATGACTCAAACATATTTCTAGTTTTTCCCATAGTTGGTCGGAACATTGAGTCATAGTAGTAGGTCTCACTAGTGAGTCACAAGGGTGAGTTTTAGTGGTGAGTCAATGTGGCGAGTCGCAGCGGTGAGTCACAATGGTGGGTCAAAGTAGTGAGTCACAGTGGAGAGTCATATCAGTAGGATATGATGGTAGCTCACACCGGAGACTCATCCACCAGTGACTCACAATGATATCTCTTCATCTTTATCTCTTACTAGTTACTCATCCACTGGTCACTCAATTTCAATAGTTTTTCAAAATTCCATAATTCTCTAGTGTTTATAGTTTCACCCTGATAACATTTTATTTGACATAAAAATTAATTTAAACCCATATTTAATGTTTTTGGAGCTGTTTCGAAACGTATCTATCTTTTAAAAACTTGAATCATCTTTTGACTTCTAAATCGCATGGTCATGGTCAAGATACAACATTAATGACTTTCACAAATGCTTTCTCCAATTGATTTAGGATCTGGATGTTATAAAGCTGGATTTTTTATTGCTTCCGTGTTTTCCCTTTCACCCGGTGTTAGTTGTTCCTATAACATTTGTTCCCCATAAAGTCATGTGTTTTTACTGTAGACATTGGATCTCATTTTCCCTAGTGGATTATAATGCTACACATGCACCCCCTTCTTTGGTACATTAAGGCTGTGTTGATCACTTGATCTTCCAATTAGGTTTCCCTTCATCTTTATTTTATATGTTCATCATAAGGGGTGGGTGTAACAATGTTTCTTGAGAGCATGATTGAAATCAAATTAAAGAAGATAATTAAACTGTCTAAGATAAATATATAGGGGTAGAGGAATTGTTATGTATGATCTTCTTGTTATCTTTTTTTGGTTATTGTTGTGAATTGTATAGGATATATGCCTAATAAACATCATAGACTTCTGGGGTATTTGTTTCTCACCTAATAGAGTGGGGATTAAATGTTATTATTTTACTGTTGAACTGCTATTATGAAAATCATATTAACCACATATACTAGGATAATAAAAATATTCTCTAAGATCAAAAAATTTCTATGATAAACGCTAAATTTTCAGTGGAAATTTAATGAGGAATGTCTTGTTAAATATGAATTTACTCTACCAAGGACTATGTGGTGTTGTGCTATTTGTGGATTTTTCAGAATTTTTTTTAGTGTGGTTGTGGGATTGGTTGTGTTATGTGGGGTGGTATGGGTAGTGTAATGTATTATTAGTTATATAGGTTGATTGATTGTTGAATGTGTGGGTAGTGTTGTGCATCGGGGATTATATCATGTTGTTTTAGTTTTATGTTGTCGGATGTGATGGGTGTGGTGTGGTAATGAAGTAGGTATTCTTATAATAGTTTTGGTGAGATTTCTTTCTAGGGGGGTGAGTTGGGGCGTGGTTGTGTTTGAGATAATGGATTGGGTGGAATGAATTTTATGAATGATGATGGAAGTTGTTGGTATGGGTAATTCTCTCGGGGTCTCTCTATGAGTAGCACACAAAAAGCTTCACCCCATGTCTTGGGAATGATGGCATGTTGTTATGAATGGGTGTTAAGTAAAATAGGTTTGTGAATGCTCTTTAAATTATCAAAATTCTAGGTGACTATTTCTGTTAATAAAAAATGCATTTAGAGGTAGTAGCTGAGGTTGTATCATCAGTTTGTTGTTGTGTAAAAAACTCATAGGTTGGTCTTGATTTTTTTGTATTATATGTATAATCATGTATTTTACATTAAAAGTTATCTATGCACCCCACCTTAGTTGATAAATATCTTCTAAACACCTCCATTGTTATAGGGATGGTGTCATTCCCAAGCATTCTGATGGGAGGTTGGTTGGCTCGCCACCCTCTCTTCCATGATATTTATTTTATGATATTATATCCCATGTATCTTCGAGTGGGTTATGCTGCTTGAGACCCAGGTGTGTGCAAGAGAGTACTGTTTCCTAGGTATCTTAGTGATGAGATGTCTTTTTCTTCCCATGTGTATTTGGTATGATATGATATTTTTGGTGATTCCCATGTTTCTTCAGGATGTGATGTGATATGGTATTTGGCCCAGGTGTGTGCGAGTGGGACATGATGTGGTATATGTCCTAGGTGTGTGCAGGTGGGTCGTGACAAGGTTCATTCGGAAGAGGTGGGTGGGCCATGGCATTTTTCGTTAGGGTGTGAGAGTGGCCAATCAGTGGAAAAGTTGTGTGAGGTACCCTATAATCAATGTTATTACTATGCTATGTTACATGAATTGAGTTACATAGTGATATTACCTTGGTGAGTATGGGATGGTCTGTATACCTTGTTAGGTTCTTTTGGTTTCGATGTTTTTTCACATTATAATTAGTATACTTCCCTCACTTGTGCATGATAAACTTTGGTTTTCTTACTGAGTATTCTTGTATCCTCACCCTGCGTATATAAAACTACAATCAGGTTTCATGGAGGATTACATGGATCGTGATGGACCTTACTAGATCAGACTTTTTGGATTTCTACTTAGTCACTACTTTAGATTTATTTTGGTATTTTGTTTAGAGTTTTCTTTGTATTTTTAATAATTTAATTTTAAACATGCACAAGGGATGGTTTTGATTTTATTTTATATATGTCTTAGAGTTATCTTGGGGTTGATACATTTTATTTATCGATATTATTAACTAGAAAAGGTATATTCTTCCAATTTCATTATATTTTTATAGCTTTGGTGTTGGTCTCCTCCCCATGGCTTACATGAGGTGGGTTTGGGGGGGCATTATCTCCCTTTCTTCATTGGCATCCCCAGAAGGGAATCTTTGCAGGGAGGGGGACATGACATTATATCATATCTAAGAATTAATTATAAGTTATTATTGTAACAATAACGAATTTATCTTACAACATAATATTTATAACCAATCTTACGTAGATTCAACCTTATTCTAGAGCATTATAAGTGTTAAAAGCAATTAATGTTCCTTTTTTGTCATTTTAATTATTTAACTTATTATATTGGTCACATTCATGGAATAATATCCAAATAACTCATAATAATAGATCATAAGGTGTTGAGGGTTGAAATACTTCCATACAATAGGTTTTGGAAATTTTTTGGTTCATTTATACACCTTATATTCTATGTGTTGTCATTAAGTATGCTCATTCTTAGCTTAATTAATGTAATTAATTTAAACTATTTTCACAAATAATTTCAGTCCCAAAATTAAGTTATTCATATCAGACCACATATTTCAAACTGAATCAAAATAGTTATATTAATTTTTTCAAATTAAATTCATACCAAGGGCGAAAGTTAATTCTAAATTAACATTGAAGATTCTGTAAGACATTGGGTTTTTAAAAAGAAATATTACATGGTTTGAAATATTTTCATATCAAATTTTAATATAAAATTGACCTAAATTATATTAATTCTTGAAAAATGGATCTAATTAATTTTTTCTAAAAATTAAAATATCATTCACATATATATGTAAATTATAAGAAAAAACAGTTTTCAATTAAAAGTCATTATCTTTCATAGTTCATCCAAAAATAAAATATTTTAGAAAAATCCCAAATACTCACCCTAATATATTTTTGATATTATAAATTAAAAATAGAATTTTATTTTTTTAATACATTTCAAAAATTACCTAAAATTATTTTTCTTATGGTTCATATAAGGACTTAAAAACTTGTTCTTTTGAGAAGGTAGTAATATATTTCAATACATATACACATTACCGAAAATTACATATTTCATTATCACTATGTTTTACCTATATGAAAAATTATGATTAATATTTAAAAATTTATTATTACTATTCATATTACTAAATTTAATGTCTATGTTATTACCATCATGTTTAAAATAATAAAATGCTACTCTTAAAAACACATTGTTGTGTGTAACACAAGATAAGATGATATTTCTTGTTTCACAGGTTTACCATATTATATATTTTAAGAAAAGATTAATATTTGGTATCATGAAATACAAGACATCAAATAATTTTAATTTTATTGAAAAAAAATTTCCATAAATACTCGGGGTGTTATAATATTAACTTTTAAAGTTAATATCTCTCTTGAAATTTGTCTGGAACATTCAAGGTTTAGTACCTGGAATTTCATTTACTAGGAACCCACATCACTAAAATTAATACTAAAAATTCCATTAAAAAGGGATGTCAAAGACATAATGAGCACCTAATGTTATTGATAACTTGGTTTCTACATAAGAGAACATAGGTTGGAAAGGAAGATTGGAAAATGAAGAAACATATAATTAATTATAGAGAGTGATTGATGTTATTAATCACAATAATGTTATTGATTAATTGAATGTTAATGGACTCAAAACCATGAATATGGGATGATTTATAAGACCATAGATTCAATAGAAAAAAAGGTATTTGGATAAATCATCGTAAATACCCATTTTCTAGAGTTCGGAAATTCATTTAATGTTTAAGAACATAAGGAAAAATACATAATTTTTTCATTCATTTTTATACACACAATATCATCATTTCATTGTGTTTCGATCAATTTACACTTCATCTCATACTCCAAAAAACGATGGTTATTTTTATGCCTAAAAATATAACAGATCAAAAGATCCATAATAGTCATCCATACAATCTCTAGTTAAATGTATACATTGGTTATACAAATGGATAAATCATCATATGGTGTATTTATACATTAATATTTGACACCTCAACCAATGTTAATCTTAAATCATTCTATAAATGATTTACCACGTAACCCTTCTGAAAGATGAATGTCCAAAAATATAGAAGGAATGTGAGAAAATTTCTCAAAATTATCTTAACATTGATTCAGCATATATCATAAAGTAGGTATTATTTTCCACATACTAAACATGAGAATAAATTCATCATTCACACTTGTAAAAAATGGATAATAACCTAAATAAAAATAAATCATTATTGAAAACATATCTTCTTCCTTATTTGAATGATTATTGGATATATTCCTTAAAGAAAAATTATAGTAAACATATTCAATGATATCATAAAACACTTTGTAAAAAGAATTCATTTCATAGGTCATAAATACAATCAGATTTATTTTATCCATATCATCAACACTTCATTCATACTAAATATCATTTTCGCTTGCTTAGGAACATGGTTTGGGATACCATTCAATAATGTAACATTTCCATTTAATCATGATTCTATGTTTTTAGTATGATTTAGCATATTCTTGAAAATTTTTAAATAAAAAACTCTACAAACAATCCTTATATATATCATAATTCATATGACATAATCATTGAATTCCAAAACATATATACTATAATCATCCATATTTATTCTTAAACAATTACTCAGGTTTCATCATCTTATTCCATAATACCCCTCTCCTAGAATATGAAATATAATCATGTTTTAAGGGTCCTCAACTCAATTAAATTATTATTATTATGTTTAGTGTAAAATATACTACTAGAACATCTCATTCCGTTATCATGTCACTTATGGTCTCTTTATCTTCAAAAGTACAACCAATAACCATACAATCTTCCCGATTATATTCATAATATTTCCACTTAGAATATCAATTTTTATAATTACCATACATTCCTTATATTAAATAATCAATGATAACCCCGTTCTTTCTACTTATGTATATTGACTCATACAAGAAATCATAGTGTGAGAAAAACATATCATAGCAAAAAATAAATAATCATGAAATATTACTTATAGGATTCCTAAATAATTAATAATAATTTTAAATATATTTCAACATATACATATCCTTAGAGACATTCCAAGAAATAACCAAAAAAATATCCATAGTGGTCTTATTAATGTTTTCTCATCTGAGATCCTAATGGTTGACTAAACCGCCCTTTTATAACAACTATAGTGACCCAAGCATAACATACATGGATATTAAATTATTATTAATGAATAAAATCCATTTTATACCTACAATAATGACCTAGGATTAACATAAATGGATATTACATCATTTTTTTGGATATTCATCACATTACAAAAGAACATTTTTGGGGTCTGTAATAGTTTAGTGTCTTTGAAAACATGGAAAAATAATCTTCGATCTTGGTGAAAGATACTCAAAATCTCCCTTAAAGATCTTCCCATTTAGTACTCCTATTAAAAACCTTTCTTTTTAAGCTGGGGAGAGGAAAAAATTTGATAGGGTGAGATCATATTCTCAGTAAGGGTAAATCAAAGAGATATGTAAGAATAATATGAGAATAAGGGTAATAGAATATGATAATAACATTAGAGTATTATACCCTACATATTTGAGATCATATAGACATGTCATGGCATAAAGATTAGTAGTTCAAAAGACATGAATCATAAGGGTGAAAAGTTTTCATAAATAAATCATGAATCATATGATCATGTCATATATGTGTGGATGCATCATAAATATAGAAACTTGTTTCATGTGTCACGGTTAACTACCAAGACCATCAAAATAGAGGATCAGAACACACCAGTTTCCCAAAGTGGATCATGACATACCTATTTTCAATTGTGGACTAGGACACAACTATTAATCAATGTGGACCTAGACACACCAGTTTTCCATTGTGTATTAAGACACACCTTTTTCCCATTGTGGACTATGACACACCTATTTCCCATTGGGGATCAAAAGACACTTATTTCCCATTTTGGATCAGTACACACTTGTGTCCCATGGTGGATCAAGAAACACCTATTTCCTATTATGGATTAATACCATCGACTTGTTTACCATTACTATCTCATGATATATAAATATTTACCCAAAGTATTTAAGGGTGGTGTAGTTCTCAACTATCACATCATGAAATCATATACACATATTCCACAACTTATTAAAAAGATTAATCAAATCATGACCCATAAAAAGATATTGGTTTCATAAACATAATTTCAAACCCCTTGAAATAATATTGGTATCATAAACACTTCATCCTATTATAACTTGTGTAAAAGATACAGATTTTATAATCAATTCATCATAGAATAACCCATGGAAATAAATGGGTTTTATATGAATTTTAGCATGGTATAACCAATGGAAGAGAAATGGGTTACCAAAACTACATAAAATCCTAAACAAAAAACATTAAAATAAATAATGATAATGGTATCCTTAGATCATATAACTAGTAAATAAAAAAAATATTAAAGGATTTCATTATATATGGAGAAGGATTTTTAGAGAAAACACGGAACATTTAATTAGGAAACTAACTTTAATTAAGATAAATTTTTAATGTATAAACATCATCCAAATATTTTCCTTTGAATCCCAGATTGAAAACTTATAAATTAATATTTTAAAATCATTTAAATAATTTTTTGAGTGACATATCCTTTCGATATGGAAAACACATTTTAAGTATTAAAAAATTATGAAATCATTCTTCAGTGAAAATATCCTTGAAAACCTATAATAGATCTTTTTGAAACCATTTTAAAAACATTGTAAAAATATAACCTATTTAAAATTCTCTTTGACAACAATATCTTGAATGATCACTTGAAAGCATCTTTGAAAAAACAATTAGAAATTTTTTTAATAAACAAATTTATGATTAAAGAGTGAAATAAGGTTATATTTTCTTAGAAACACTTTCTTACTTATCTTCCATACCAATGATTTTTGAAATGGTACCATTACAATGATATAGCATATAAAACATTTTTATTTTTATGATATGGATAATAAGATCTCATCAATGGAAGCATAAGCATAAAAAATCATGTTAAAAAATTAGATTGTAGCAATAAACTCTTACCACCTTGGTAACATTGAATCCTCTTCGCCATGAAAGAATAAAAACAATTGGAGTTTATAGTATCATTAATGGTATGATATTAATGATATACAAACTCAAAGGTAGTATATAAAACTTGTAAAATAATATAGGTTAACAATAAAATATGTTTTTTAATGAATCCAAATAAAAAAAATATCAAAATGATTTGGTAAGGTATCAATCCAAAAACCCCATGAAATAACGATAATAAAATCAATTTTTAAATACCATAAATTTAATTATAATAATACTATAAAAAATTCATGGGATGTATACACCCCAGACAAAATAAAAAAGTGGTGAATAAGGAATAATTCTCAATGAAATAAAAGGGAGACTATAAATTACCTTAAAATATGAGTAAATTTGGAATTTTAAGATCCGTGAAATAATTACATCAATTGAAACATTGACTATCATTAAATAAAGGGAATTCATAATATAACATGTTTTAGTTTATTTTATATGAAACAACTCAGAATGGTAAATGGATAAATGACTAAATGATATGACTCATGTCAAAAATACCCACTTTTATTTTTTGGGATATTTCTTGATAAAATATCCATAGTTAAGCATTAATGTCCTAGGGTAGTGATTGAGATGAGTGACCTTCTTGGATGTTTCCTATGCTATGTGTGTGTGAGGAAAAAGCACACTAGAAAGAACTTTTGTAGGCATGTGGGGACAATCATTTGTCTAATGACACATTCATGCAAGTGGGTGGGCCCTAGAGAGGGTACCTCAAGTATATGAGGAAATTGGTGTTACCTTTAAAGTTAGGACCTACCGACCATGTTATGATGGGTTTTATATTCTATTAGAATGACCCAGTTATTACATTTGTATCAAAGGAGGAAACCAACCATAAGTGTAGTGGAACTACCTCAGTTGAGAAGTTGGGTCCACAATGAGGATGTTATGCCCTGGGGGAAGGGGGTTGAATTTAACACCCTATAATGATAATGTGTTAAATAACTAAATGATATAACTCATTTCAACAAGGGGAACCTTTATACAAGGGAGCATAACTAATTAGAACTCCACAGTTAAGTGTCATTATCAGGGGGTAGAGATCATAATGGGTGGCATTCGAGGAAGTTTCCTAGTGTCTGTGTTAGTGGGGAACAATCACATTGGAAATAAGAGGTGTTGGAATGTGGGGATATTCATTAGTCTAATGACCCAATTGGAAATGTGGGTGAACCCTAGGGAGGGGACCATGTGTCTATAGGAAAACTTATGACACTTTTAATGCCATGAACTAACAATCATGTTAAATTAGGGTGTAGGAATCGTCATAAGAGGAAAATGTTTACAATATAAGACACACAAGAGAAATATTTGGTGAATATAACACATATCTCACAGAAATAAAAGCAGGAAGAGAAAACTCTTACCCTATGTATTTACAGTCTTTATATACATTCAAAACTCATGTATAATAAATATAAGTCGATTATAAATCCACTATTGAATCATATTATTATATATCATTCCATTTATGATTTTATTATGAATTTATATTACCCATTTATTTAAAATTCCATGATTATGTTATGTCTTTGGTAATAACCGCTTTGTTTTTTGTAGATGTTTTGAATTTTTATTCTTGAACCACATACATTGATCATGATATACTAATTTAGAGAATGTAAAAAAAGATATAAATATCATATATATTTAGTAAATATTAGTCAGTTATTATTTTTAAAATATATAAATATAAAATAGGATACACCATTTAGGGAGATGGTAGACCGTATATACGCATGAATGTTGTTTATGTTTTCTTATCATTTTAGAAGAATGAAAATAATTGTTGTATTTGAATAATTTTATATATTATCAAAATAGTAGATTTTCTATTTCTTATATATCTAATATATTTACTAAACTATTCCCTAATACATTCAATTTAACGTGTGAATGAATCACATCAATTTGAGGATGTGATCGTCCACAGATCTACAAATAAATTTATCATATTCTCACAAAATGGAAAGCAGGAAGTTGAATGTCATATAATAATTAATGAATCATAATTTCATCATCAATATCATATAAAATCATAATTGGCATCATTCTTTCATTCTTTGAGATGTGGTAATGGAATAAATGATGACATCAGTTCATGAGGTGATACTCCAGGGTACACACAAATGATGATTGTGTATCCCATTTAATGTAAGTGGGTGTAGTTGTAGGTTGAACCATTAAAATTAAAAAATCAATGTATATTTATGAAATAGTTTTTATTATATAATCATGGAATAATAATAATTTAACTTCTTTCATAAATAATGTAAATAAAAGTGAACATTGAAGAATGGTACCTATTTTTCGGGTAACATCTTTTGGATTACACCAAAGGAATTAATTGATTTTATTTTTGTCCAAAGCGATGATTCTATGAGTAAAGGTGGTTTTTTGGGAGCTTAGTTTTGTTTGCATGGAACAATCCAAAGGTCATTAGAGTTGTGAATAAGTATGGAGGGTGAGCACCTTTTTATAGTGGAGGAGGTGTGGCATTCTAGTAAATATAAAAAGGTAATCACAATTGGGAGGTATCCCTTACATTATTTGATTAAAAATAAAAATTAATGGATTAATAGTAATTATGGTCTACAAACACTCACACACAGAAAAATAAAATCATTTTTTTTCATTTTCCTTCGTCTTTAGGTTTCCATATTTTATTCATTTTGGGTTTTCATTTAGGTATCTTGTTTTATAAATAGTTCAATTAATATATTAAGATTAAATTAATGTGAGTCTTATTAGAAAATTTATGAAAAATAATTATAAAATATAACATCATAACTATAAAATAAAAATCCTATATGTTTTTGAAATTAATTTTTATAGAAACATAGGTAATGCACAAAAAAACTGCATTAACCCCAACTGCACTAACAATGTTTATTTATTTATTGGTCATTATGTTCATTATAAGTGTTAAATTGGAACATAAATGGACAATATTTTATATTTATTAACACCTATAAATCACTTTAAATAATATAACATTTTTAGTAATTTAAAATTATTTAACAAAATATCATTTATTTTATTTAGTTACTAAGTAAATAATCAATGGTTTGGTATTTATTAAGAATTTAATGAAATTATATCAACTTTAAAAATTAAATATAAATTACTTTGTTAATAATATATCATTTATCTTGCAAAATTATGTTTATAGTAAAACCTATGTAGCTTATTCTCTTCTCAAAATATTTGTAAGTGTTAAAGGTAATGCAGGTTATTTTATTGTTCTTTTCATTACTTAACTTATTTTATTATTTCAATTTATAAGTGTATAACATTAATTTGAATTTTATTCACAAAGTTACATAAAAATAATACATTTTGATAAAGAATTATTTCTTTCAACACAAATAGAATCTTTTGAAAATTAAATATTTCATTATGGATATGTTTTATCTATAAAAAACCATTAAGAATAATATTTAATTATTTCATAACTATTATAATAAATATTTTTAATAGATATATAATAACAATTTTGTTTTTAATAATAAAATGATCTTTTATAGAAACTCGGTGTTTCATATAACTCAAGATAATATGATGCTTATTTTTCCCAGGATTAACATGTTATATCATATAATGAATGGTTCAAATGGTATATATTTTAATGGATTACATCGAAAAAATTAATTTATTAAAAAAAATCATAAATACATTGGTTTTTACATTTCGAACCTCTTCCTATACTATATTTTGTGCTACCTCTTTTAGGATTGTCTTCTGGACTATTCATTTTGGCTTCAGAGATCTTGATCCAGATGATTTGATATACTCTTATTTTGAATCGGTGATTACTTTTATCTCATTCTTGTGATATAACATTTTCATGTTACTTATTGTGTATATTTATTGAGACATGGGTATTTGATCCATTTTGTGGCCACATCATCCTCTCTATGTGTTGTATGTGTCCTTACATCACTGTACTGGTGACCAGTTTTTTAATCCTTCAATTTTATCACGTTCATCTTATTTTTATGTGATTCAGAAACATCCATCATGTTATTACAAAATCTTCTCCTAATTAGTTGTTACACCGTACATACCATTATAGCTTCATTTTCCCTATGATTTTCAATGTATGATAATTTAATCTTCTTGAGATGTCAATCTTGGATATTTATTGGTTCACTAGAGTTTTCTTGAACATGTGATGATTCTTTTTGAAATTATAGAGAGAAAAGTCAAATTGTTGGCAATCTATGCTCATTTTCTCACCATCCTGTTACACTGATAAGATATCTAGACACTGGTTCTAGTGGACATCAGTATACTATACATACATGTTAGAGTTCTTTGAAATATGAGAGAGGAGCAGATCTATTATTGTTTTGTGTTTCTATTACTCCTGAAGAGTGCTCTTAGGTTTTGGTTTTCCCTAGTTTCATGTGTTCATCCTTATCACATTTAAAATTACCCCTAGTGACTAATGTAATGGTTTAGTTATGCTTTATATTCATTTCATGAGATCATCAAGAATTATATTACACATTATCTCTTTGTGGTATGATTTAATACTACCTATAGGTCCACCAAAAACACTATGTTTTATAGTATTTTTATATCTTCTTTCATTATGCATATTATTATATATTTTATTTTTTTATGTCTTCATTACTATAAAAAGAAAGATTGATTTTGGTGTTATGTCCATTCTTGTAAGTCCAATGTTGAACAAAACATATAACATAATGATTTAATTTACATTTGTTTCTTTAAAATTGACCACATACTTATCTTTTTCCCTTATATATATTGTTTTACTCATTTTGAGCTTCATCATTGATTTTTATTTCAAATTTATGAACCATCACAATACATTGTGTTTGTAAATAATTTAATGTGGAGGATAATCAATGAGAAGATAAAACCCCACAAAAAAATAGTATCATAGATCAGTATATAAATACTGATTAAATCTATTAAATATGAAATTGATAAATATGTGGAGACAATATCTAAAATCATTATGGGATAAATATATGTATATCTTAAATTTTTTCATATTTTTTCACCCTGAGTTTGCATGGTTAATGATTTATTATAGTATAATTCAATTTGTTTTCAATTATTTATATAAGAATAAAGCATAAAAGTGACTTTGTAAAAAATTGGATGATTTTGGAGGATATAAGTGATAACTATGACATTATAAAATAATACAAAAAATTTATAATTTTTATTAACTAAATCTTTAACTCTAGGATAATATATTTTCTCTAAGAATAATATGCTGAATAATTTATTATATAGGGAATATAAAAGAAAGAACTCATGGAGATCATTTTAATGTTATAAACTAATGTTAATGGATCGAAATGTAACATTTGAAGAAGAAGAATTCATGGGAAAAGATAATAAAATATCCGTAACATAGTAACCACCAATACGACCTGAGCTTGGTCAACACATGACCTTAGACACAAATTCTTATATGTTAGATGATTCTGATTTGTAGCGAGGACAGTATAATACCACATCAGGAGAATATACCCATATTATCATTACAAGTAATATCAATATAGAATACATAAACATCCATAATTTTTATAGTAATAGTGAAAAATATAATTTATTACAATGAAATGATTTCCATAAATAAATAACAACGCAATACTTTATAAAATCAAACCCATGTATTTCATAATATCCTAAATTCAAGTTAAGATCTCCCAGTAGGCCAATAATATACAATATCAAAAAAAATGAAAATAAAACAACAAGGAGACCCAAACAACATCCCCCAAATTTTATTGGATGTGTCCTCATAGCTCCTAAAGATCCTCTACTCCACTCATCTGGTTTAGGTTTCACGCCATAAAAACCAAGTGAACCACCATGTTTTCACGTCCACCAAGGTGTATGTGCATAGTGTTCAGTATACCACCACCAATTTTTCCCATAATAATAACTTGTGTATATGTTCAAGGATATACTAAATGAAATTAAAGCTCTAAATATCTTATCAATACACTATTATTGTTGTAGGATTCTCAAGAATACCCCGCGATGGTCATCTCGTACATAATTTTCTCAACAGTAGAAATGAGATGAGTATTCACAATTTTTGAATAAAAAAAGATGGTGAATATGTTATAAACCCTAATAATAATAAGAATAGGTGATTGAGTAAAAATAAAAATAATTATAAATAATCACGAATGAGTTATCAACGTAACATTATTAAGTATGTGTGAACAATGTGTTACTAGTATATTGATCAAGGGTGAATGATGGCTCACAGAAATTATAAACAAGGTAAAAGAGTTATCACTTTTATGGAATGGGATATCACTACATTCCCAACGAATAATGAGGTATCACTAAAAAAATAATGGTGAATGATGTATCACCAACAATAACCTTGGCGAATGAACCACTAATAACACTTGTGAATGGTGTATCATGACTAATTAACCATATGAATGATGTTTCACAACTAATAAACAAGTTCAACTATGTGTCACCACAAATACACTAGGATAATTATTTTTTCCACAGATAACACAGGTGAATGATTTATCACTACTATTAAACAATATCAATGATGTATGATAACTAATAAAGTAAGAAAATTATGTATCACAACTAATAACACGAGTGAATAATGTATTACCACCAATAAATTGGGAGACTGAAGTATCACCAATATATTCACAATATGGTTGAATGAATTATCTGTTGGGATTTGAAACATTGATAACTAATTATTAAATCACTAGAACTTCAAGAATATTAAAAATCATATAAAAGTTTTAAAATTAAATTAATTCAATAAATTTGATGGAACAAATCATTGGAAGTCAAACTGGACCATAAATCACTACATCAAGTCAATAATCATCACTCACAAAAAACAAAAACACAAAAAGAAAAAACATACATAAAAATTAAATGATATATTAAATAAACACAATTATTTATGAGGTTTAGATGATAAGTCCTATATCTATGGAAAAATGTTTGTCGAACCATTTAATTTATTGAACATTTCAAGATTATAATCATTATTGAAAAATTAAATAATTAAATAACTAATTGAATTAAGACATACATGAAGTGGTAACTCTCCATAGTATAGTGGGGTCCAACTGGTCAATCAATTCAACCATTCTCTTACATTTATTGGGAACCCACCATTTTCCTTGTACACACCAATCTTCGATAGGTTCTTCCACCATAACCGCCAACTTTTGGTGATCTAATAAAGGTTCCTTTAAATTTAATTCTAATTAGACTTATGTATCATTCATTTACTACAAGACCATTAGTAATACCATTACATGTCATTATTAGAAACCCAAAATTATTTCAATAAAATATGTTCATATATTATCTTGATGAACAACCATATACACAAAGCTTCTAGAACAGTAGCTACATGACTACTTTCTCCAATGGAAATATGTTGTCACTGGTCTAATTAGGTTGAAACAAATATTTTAAACATTATCTTACGAAATATCTTAATTTAAAATTCAAATAGACATGACATCTCTTAAAAATATACCACTTGATTACATCTTGTCAGGAAACCAAAAACCACAAACAGATATGTTAACCTTCCACTAGTTTACCCCATTCAGTGATACATCATGTTCCTTCGAACTCAAATAGTCCTTCATTATCATCCACTAGAATCATAAGTCAATATTGTCAAATTTATTTATTTAATCCATTCCTTATACTAATTTCACACCTCAAAAAATAATGACTCTAAAATAATAAATAAAATCAACACAAGAATGTTGTCTTATTTTTTTGAAGTAGTCCACTAGGCCTTGAAGAAAAAAAGAAATGATACCACTTATTGAAATTAGAAATCAGAAATGAACATTATCTAATACCACCTATTGAGATTTTTAATACGAAATAGTGAATGATAAACCATTTGATTCTCATGTACATAATTAACAATCAGAAGCTTTTTAGATTAGAAGAACCCTGAATCATTGATCTTCCTTGAATTTTGAAGTCTATACGCACCCTAAATCATCACATTGACTCAAATAATCTCACACAATAAATAAATAATCTCATAAAAACATTCAACTGACATTTATGCATATAAGAAATGAACATAAAGATTTTTGTGGTTTAGATAAGAATTACTACATCCACGAGAGAAAAATGATGATATCATTAATTGATCAAGAGATACCAGATTACAATATTTATTGAAAAATTAACCACTTAGATCACTAATCACATTACCACATGTGTGCAATGGTCCAAGCTGGTAACGAACAAACTCATGTCAGCTATAAAAGTCATGTTTTATCATTCTAGTATGGCCAATTTTACTTGACTTTATATGTTTCATGGGTATGATAACTTTATTCCATGATGTTCCCTATTGGTTTTCCTAGATTATTTTTATTAGGAGACATGTTTCATCAAAATTTTTTAACTTACCATGTGGTAGACTTTCATGGGTGACATGTCTATCCAACTCAGGTTAGTTCATTACAAATTGAAAACAATTCCATTACACAACCTGAACTATTATGAAACTATGAGAGTTTGGTTTATTTTTATACGATAATAGAGTTAGAACTATCATAATTTGTGTAGTAAGTGTGAAACAGGGGTTCGACTAGCTCACTACCATAATGAAAATAGATTTTACATGGGTGGTCTGAAAGTTTTTCAAAGAATGGGACATGACAACTGAGGTCATTTGAATGAATTGGATATGGGGATTGTATAATTTAACCAGTTTATCTATTTTTTAGTATTTAATTAAAAAATATATATGATAATTCAAAATTAATTTCATTTAAAAGTATTTATAAGGATAATTAAATTTATTCTAATGAATTTTGAATTTTCTGTTAATTGGATTAATCATTGTATTGTGTTGGTTATATAATCACTTGGAGAAGACATCTTTCAAATTCGAGTGGAGAATCTGTAAGAAATGATACACTGGAAAAAACATCAGTGCACCCTTCATTGGTGGATGCAGTAATTCATACAATTCAGACTCTATGTTAAGATAGTATCATGAACTTGGGATGAGTGGTGGATCATTTTTCAAAATTTACTAGGAAAAATGCATTCGTATTTCATGGTGACAAAGGTAACATGGAATCAGAGGAGTATCTTGAGTGAATTGATAGGATCATTAACATTTATAAGAGTCTTGAGGATAGTAAGGGGATTTTTTTCATATATATGCTAGCGGTACCACGAAAGAAATTGTGGGTCTCTGTTGTGTAAGATAACTTCTATAAGGATCTTACCTGGGTTTATTTCAAGGTCATATTAAACCAATTGTTTTCTGATGAGATGGTAAGTGTGGATGAAACCTAAGAATTTATAACCTTATAGTAGTGGGATCATATCTTTCTAGAGTATTCCACCTTCTTTTCATTGTTGGTGCATTTTCCATTGGATATAGTCACAATTTATTAAATAAAGTCTCGTAGGTTTGAGTTGGGATTGAGGGATGATATTCAGTCATTATTAATTCTCATTTTCCTTCCTAACATTGTGGAGGTATTTGATAAATATGTTTTGGAAGTGTTATATATAGTTGGTAAAATATGATTTTGAAGATCCTCAGTTGGAGATGTAATTAGTTAGGGTGTATTTAATATCCATAAAACGATGTATAAGGGTTGATATATTTCTTTAGGACCAGTTATAGGGGATTTTTTGGGGTAGAAGAAATTTTTATTAAATTAGCATGGAAGAAATATTAATACCAAGACTAATTGTGTGGAGGTACCCAAGACTTTCTATCATTGTGGATAATCAGGTCAGTTAGAAAAAATTTCTAAAAGGATATCCCATGGAAGTATGGTTGGGTCCACTATCATAAATGGTTCACAGGTTTCTATCAATGATTCCACAGGTGGTGGGTATTATCATCAATCTAATGGTGATTTTTATGAGGATATAAAATCTTGGGGAGGAGATAAAACCAGATGCCTTCTTATGGCGAATTATTCACTAGAGGAATCTGAAGTATGGATGACTACTATTAAAGGTATGGTGATTATTTCATATTCTATTGTGCTATTTCTTTTAATACATGTGATAGTCAATATTTTATATTATCAATGTTAGTTAACATGTTTGTATTGTGTTTGGATCTTATTCTATTATTTTTGGATCTCTCAATGCCTTTGGGAAGGATATACAAACAAGTTTTCATGTGTTCCTCATTGCTACTGATGATAGCTGACCTTGGGGTGGAGTGGGATTTCATGGAGATTGATCTTGATATCTTCGACTAAATTGTTGGAATGGATTAGATGATTCATTTTAAGGCCCATATTTTCCATTATCATCATCATGGTTAGGTTCTATCTTCGAAAAAAATCACTCTTATCATCAAAGGTGAGTGAGATTCTAGGAAATGGGGAGTATGGCCTATTTTTCCTTATATTAGAGTGATCTCATATCAGTTTTTAGAGATGTTTATTGATGTCATTAATCCTTTTATGTGCATTCCACCACCTTTTGTGTTGTTTGCAAACCCGTAGGTCTTTTAAAATTGATTTTTCTGGTTTACTACCATAAAGATAGGTCTAGTTGACCATTGAACTATTACATAGTCTGATTATACTTTATATTCAATCTTATCATATCGAACATAATGAGTTTATGGTATGTATGGTATAGCTTGTGGACCTCAAGGTTAAGGGATATATTCATGCAATAATTTCACCATGGGATTTTATTATCCCCTTTTATAAGAAGGAAAATAGATTCCTTAGACGTTGTGTTGATTATCGAATGTTAAACTAGGTGACCATCATGAAAAAATATAATTTTAAGAAGATTGATGATATATTTTTCCATCATAGAGGGACTCATTGGTTTTCAATGATTTTCCTTCAGATGGGGTACCACTAGATGAGATTATGATAGGAGGATATAACTATGACATCATTTAGGTGATGGTACAAGAATTTCAATTTTATTGTTATTACATTCGGTCTTATTATGCTACTGAAATATATATATTTTTGATGAAACACATCACTCATAATTTCTTAGAATAATTTTTTTTTCATGGATGATACTTTTGTGTAATCCATATCATATGAGGCTCACACGGACTACTTGGGTATCATTCATATAAATCTGAGGAAACATATTTTTTATGGTAATCATTCCAAGTGTAAATTCTTAATCTTGGGGGTAATGTTTTTGGGGGAATGTTATATCAGATAGGGATGTATTAGTGGATCCTGGAATGATACAGGCAGTTATGTCCAAGGACTATCCCATTAATTTGTTTATAATCTAGATTTTATTTTGTTTATCTTGTAATTATAGGTTTATTTTTTAATATATCTCCTAGATTGTATCTCCAATGACATATTTTACCCATAAGGGTTTAATGTATGAGTGGAATGAAATATAATCAAGAAATTTTGAGGAATTGAAGTTATGGTTGAATTTAGATCTAGTTTTGAGTCTACTATAACAAGGTCTGGGTTTGTTTTTTTCTAGGATACTTTTGGTATGGGTTTGGGGTGTTTCTTAATGTAGGGAAAGAACATGGTGACATACGTCTCTTTCTAGTTATTCCATCATGATAAGAACAACCCTAACCACAATCTTGAGTTGGTGGTAGTAATGCATGCACTATAAATGTAGTGTCACTAACTCTTTGTAGAGTAGTATATGGTATATTCTTAGCATAATATCATGAAGTATGTTATTACTAAGAGGGATATGAATTCTCTACAGACATGATGGGTTGGGTATGTTTATACATTAAATTTTTTAATTACTTACAGTCCTGATAAAAGGAAATTTTTTCCATAATGCATTGAGAAGTAAATTACTGACAAACAATATGAAGGATTCAAGGGAGGATTGGTCTCCCATAATTTTTTTCAAAGATTATTTTGCTGTGGAAGAGCTTATGGGAAGGTGTTAATGGCTTTGAAAAATCCCAAATCATCAATTGATGTGTGAATTTGTCTTGAGAAGGCAACTTCCACAATGGTCTAGGGCTTTAGATAAAAACAATATTGGTTGGGAGACCATAGGTGAGATTTCTCGGTCTACCAATGACATGTGGTGTTTTTGAATAAGGTTGTTTGTTCCTTTCTATTTGAGTCGTGTGTTAATGGAATGTGGACACTATTCTTATTGGTCTATGCACCCTAGCTCTACCAAGTTTAATCATGACAAGTGATGTAGATATTGTTGGTTCGGGATGAGATGGTAGATTGCAGATTTTGTAACCCAATTTCTTATGTGTCCATGAATTTAGGCAGAGAACAAGATTCCCGAAGGTTTGTTACAACCCATCTCCATTTTTATATAGAATTAGTATTTAATTTTCTTTTCCATCAATTTTGTTTACCATGGAATCCTAGTGGAAATTATACGAGTTGGGTTATCATTTATCTACTTGCAAAATTGGTTCATTTCTTCTCTATAAAGGAAATGAATAAATTTGAATAGCTTAGAGATTTGTATATCGGAATGTTTATGAGACTTCATGGGTCTCCCTTTATAGTTGTTTCTAACAAGAACTCTAAGTTCTCAACATGCTTTTGGGAATGTTTTAAAGAGGATATTGGTTCCCAGTTGAAGTTAATCGTGACTCATCATCTGTAAATGGTTTAAAAATAGAGAGAATTACCTAGATTCTTGGGTATATGCACTGGTCATGTGTGCTTGAATTTGGTTGTTTTTTGGGAAAAGACTTTTCCTCTGGTCATGTTTAACAATAAAAATACTTTTCAGGTCTCGATTAAGATGGATCCCTTTTATTCATTTTATGGGAAGCCTCAATGATCTCCCTTTTTCTAGGAAGAGTTGGGAGAGTTTTCCTTGGTTTTGAAAAGTCTTATTCAAGTGATGATAGAAAAGGTCTAATTGATGAAGAATATATCGTTCATATAACAAAGGATTCATAAATCTAATGTAGTTTATCATCTTCAGCTACTAGATTTGGAGGATGGTGAACATGTTTTAATAAAATTTTCACCATTAATGAGACATTATTGATTAGGGAGACAATGAAAGTTGTAATTGAGGTATGTTGCCTCCATTGATATTGTGGACAATCCTGGAAATGGGGTATATCAATTTGAATTTCCATCTCATTTGACTTCTATCCTTGTAGTGTTTCAAGCATCATATTTGGGGGGTTATCAACTAGATCATTCACATGTGATTGAGTGGATGTATATTGATTTCGATCCTAAAACCAATATGGTATAAATACTAGTATAGATTATGGATCATCAAGAAAAGATACTGCACACAAAAAATATTCCCTTGGTTTTTAGACTATGTATGTACAGATGGGATAAATTTGAGACTTGGGAGTGGGAATTTTTGATGAGGTAGCAGTACCCTTAACTTTTTGAAATATCGGGATCTTGAGGACTTATATAGATAAAAAGTGTTTATGGTGGTGAAATTGTAACATCCAATTACCTTCATTCAGGTACATCTAAACTATGGTATTTTTTTCAGTTTCGATTGGGTGTACTTCGATCCTAATGATGATATATAGAATTTTTTAGGGAAATGACCTAATGTTCCGGATTTTATTTTTTTCGAATTAGTGTAGTCCATCTATAAATGTGAAAATGGATTTGGAAAACATCATTATGTTTCTAGAATTTTATGTAGGGGTTTGTATTTTGAACTACTAGAAGGATTTATTTACATCATATATTTATGGATTGTAGAATAAGTTAAACATTGGGAACAAACCATGGAATCAGTTTGGGAGTAAAACATTTAGGACATAAATTTGTTTAACGAAATAAAACCCATTCTTAAAATAATCAGTCATCATTTGAGATAATTTAATATGAGGTGATGTGTTGTTTAGTGTACATGTGTTAGGAGAAATATATGTCACAAGACAAATATTTACTTCATCAATTTATTGTTCCTAGTGGGTTTTTTCACCACACACGTAACATCCTCTTATTTCATGGTTCAACGGTCTCCTTTGAGCCCTAGGTCTCTCCTTGGGTTCATTTAGAGTGTTATTTTACCACCCGATCATTTTTTGGTGTGGTTGATCTCCAGAACAATGGGTTGACTTCTTTTGGGTTTGTGTGATATCCCTCTCCCAATTTATTCTTGTTGATTTTGGTTTTGTGGTAGTGTGTGCTAGGTTTTTTGAATGTTTAACATCTGTTATGTGATCTTTACCAATAATTTATAGTTTTCACTCAATAATTTTCTTTTATAGGTTGATCTTCATATTTCCAATCTCCATTGTTGAATGCACTTATGATTCCTCCAATATTGTGTAAAGTGTCTCTATAAAGGGGTTAATTTTTTAATTTATCTATGTTATTTTATATTATTTTTAGGTATTCTATAATAATGCATATTTTTTCATCAGAATATAATCATTGAATGGGATTCATGTTTTTAAATGGGTTTATTTTGATAAAATTTCACCCTATGTATTAGATTAAATGATTTAAAAGATTTTTTTGTTTTGAAACAAGTCTTTCAGAACAAAAGAAAAAAGGATTAAATGTAAATTTGATTTATTTAATGTGATAATGGTTTTAAAAGTGTTTCATCACAAAATAATCACATTGGGTAACCTTGGGTGTGTTGGGAATATAATTGTCACTCTTTGTGTGAGTGATTATAAAAGTGGTTTTATATCACATTTGTGTGCATAATTCCACAAAAGGATATATTAGATGGATATATATTAAGCATAGAATGGGTAATTTCTTTAATTTCTAGAATGTACAAACATAGGTTAGATTTCAAATGGTTTTCATCTTCTTTTATGTTTGGATTATCACATGATATAATTTTCATGGTCATTTGATCACATATTAATTTTATGGTGTATCCACAGTGGATAAACTAATTTCTTCCATACTTGAAATATTTCTAGATTTAAAAAAAAAATATTTTTTATGAATATAAATGGTTTATATAATAAATGGATTTATTTTATGAAAATTATTTATAAAGTGGATTTGTTTGAATGATAGATCTAATTCATTCATGACATTTGAACTTTTATCTATTATTTTTTGGTATCCTTCACATATTTTTGAAAACACAATACATTTTCCTTTGTGTGGTTGTATATATTTGTCACAAAGGAATCTCATAAAGATAATGAAATTATGTATCATGTTACTTTCTCATTTTTTTTGTTTTCATTGTAGGATTTTTTTGGGGTGATTGATGGTCCGATAGGGACATGTTTGTACCCATCTTATTTTTTTCCTTATTATTTTTCCTTTTGGATTGAATTTAATATCACATGGATATGTTCTCTTTATTAGGAATTTTCCATACTATTTTTCCATTTCTATGTTTTTTAATAGACAATTTTCTTCCTCTTTATTATACTCACTATATATCATAACTTCAAGCGTTGCTTGTCTAGTTGACCCAGGATGATTCGTTACACACCCAACCTTATAGTAGGGTCTATTAGGTAAACTAGTTCTACAATCCTATTATATTTTCACGAGATCCACCATTTTCCTTGACCAAATCCAATCCATGGTAGGTGCCTCTACCATGACTACAAACATCCAGTGAACTGATCATGTTATCTTTAGGTTTCATTCATATGGCCTCATGTATTTTTCCTTTACTAATAAATCTATTAAAAACCCCTTATGTAACATCATCATAAACCAAAATGTATTTTCATAACCATTGATCATCCTATATCTATAAATCTAACCATACGGACACAACATATAGAATATAAAGATATATACCACTAACTCCACCAGACTTCTTTTTCCGTTAGTATGAATAAGTAAAAACATTTGTTTTGTTCTTTATCCTACTATAAAGATAAATAAAAAAATGAAAGTGAATTCCAATTTCCTAAAATTATCACAACTAATAACAACAATATAGGTGAATAATCCATCACTACAAACACATATATATGGGTGAAAGATTTATCAACAATATCAATTATTTTAGGCAAGTTCTAAACTCCACCAAATTCATTATTAGGCTATTTTAGGCTAGATTATAACCCTATATCATCGAAAAACATATATCTACTTAAAATGACCTATCTTTGTCAGATATTATGACAATAACAAAATTATTAGTCCTAAAATTCATTCATCCCATGGATCAATCGACACATGAAAATGATTGAACATTAGAAAAATCATAACCATAATCAAAATCATAGAATCACCTTTCCACATCCAACACATTAGTTACTACCATCACAAATCATATGGAACACTTATTAACAAATCACAGTCCCAACACATGACTATTATCATAAAAAAATCAGAAATATTTACGAAACTAATACACTCTCTAGGGATTGAATATTTAAGGCATAATCCATCACGATAGTAATAAAATCTCATTTAATACAGACCCCTAATCTATTACACATAATACCCTTATAAAGTGTAGGATGGAATCCCATCATTAATTATTAAATGAAAAATTACCCTCAATAGTTCATATTTCAGAAGTCCATATGACCAGCATTTGTTTATTCTATTACCTCAACCCATATAAATCGTCATGCCTCACTCATTGAATTAGTGAAAAGTATAATAACTAGCCCCAACCATACTCATACCCACAAAGTGATCCAATAGACTAAGATATTAGCTCACCAGGACACCCTTAGTAGGAATTTGTAGCAAATATCCAGGCTTCTCAATTCCACATTCACAAATCCCAATTTTAATTTTTTTTATCCCTCATAGATGTTGAGTCAATAAGGTTTTCCTTATGACTTTTCCATTCCTTCTTGTTTTGAAAATCACAAACACATTATCTTTAAGGAAAAATGATTTCTTAAGGAAAATCGCTTTTATAAGGAAAATCACTTTTATAAGGAAAAAGGCTTTCTTAAGGAAAATTGCTTTCTTAAGGAAAATTGCTTTTATAAGGAAAATTGTTTTCTTAAGGAAAATCGCTTTTATAAGAAAAATTATCCTTATAATATTTTCATTCATATTTTTCTTAAGTATAAGTTTCGGATTCACTTTCTCGGAGTCATTAAAACTTTGATATAAAAGCATTCTGTTTTTGGATTCGGTTCTGGACAAGAACTATAAGGAAGTTTCATTCCGAATTCCGGATATGAACTCTGACTAAGTTCTATTCCAGATTCAGGATACGAATTCTAAAGAAGATTTCTCATTACGAATTCTAATGAAGAAATCCCATTCCGAATTCTCATTACGAATTCTGAAGAAGAATTCTCATTACGAATTCTGAAGAAGAATTCTAATTACGAATTCCAATGAAGAATTCTCATTACGAATTCTAATGAATAAATCTCATTCCGAATTCTCATTACGAATTCCAATGAATAATTCTCATTACGAATTCTAATGAAGAAATCTCATTCCGAATTCTCATTACGAATTCTGATGACGAATTATCATTACGATTTCTGATGACGAATTCCTATTCCGAATTCCTACTCCGAATTCTCATTCCGAATTCTCCTATTAAACAGAATCTGATTATCATTGTTTTATACACTCTGAATTTATTCACTCCGAACCTTCACTCCGAAATTTCTATTCCGAACCTTTATGTTAGAGTTTAAAACGATGTCGTACTTACTGTTACACTTGTTTTGTTATAAAACGATGTCGTCTGTTTTGTTATAAACTAACCGTTGTCTAAGTGACACGTGTACAGGTCCCTCCGAACTTTAAGGGAAATATGACCGTTGGAGTAGGAGCCGACCTTACCTATAAATAGGAGCTCATTTGAAAGAGCTCGGTGCTGATGGCTAATGCATATGCCGATTGTTGAAAAAGTGCTTACATGCTGTTGAAGTGATTTCTAGAGAGAGAGTCTCTTATTAACTCTCAAAGCTTCGTGCAACTCCGAATGTTGGTGATTACATTCGAGGGCTTCCGGGGATAGGAAGACAGAGGTGCCGACTACCTTAAAGATCGAGGTCTTTCTTGCTGAGAAAGACAGAGGTGCCGACTACCTTAAAGATCGAGGGCTTTCTTGCTGAGAAAGACAGAGGTTGCCAACTACCTTGAGTTGAGGGATTGCGGGGATAGCAAGACAGAGACACCGATCTTCGTATCGAGGGCTTACCCTGGTGTTGGTAAGACAGACTTGCTTGAAAGTATAAATCAAGGGACCTTTATCCAAGGTTGTTGGATACCCTTCTCTTTGGGTTAAAAGACTATTATCTTGTTACTAGTAGTTTTACTACTTGTCTTTATTCCGCTGCAATTTTGTATCTTAAGGAAAGTATAACATTCTTATACTTCCTTACTTACTCTGATTAGTTTAGATTCTATACGCTTTAAGGTAGAATCTCATATTGTAACTTTTGTTAAGTTTCAATTTCCAGAACCATATTTCCGGAACCTACTTTTGGAATATCTTTCCAAGTTCAGTTCGGTGTTAGAGGTGTTGTGAATTTACTCAGTTTAACTTTGTTAAACTTAGCCTTTCCTTTTCTTAAGGAAACTCTAGTTATTCATAACTAACTTTAAAGGTTCCAAAGGAATTTTTAAAGTATACAATTCACCCCCCCTCTTGTATATTGAGCATCTCATATTATATTTCGATCCTACAATTGGTATCAGAGGTTGGAAACCTCTTACTCTATACCATTCTTACAATTGGTATCAGAGGTTGGAAACCTCTTACTCTATACCATTCTTACATTTGGTATCAGAGGTTGGAAACCTCTTACTCTATACCATTCATACATTTGGTATCAGAGCCAAGGTTACTGAAATACTTGTACTCACATACTAGTTTTTCTTGCTCACTTTTCTATTCCGAACATTGTCATTCCGGATTATCCATTCCGAACTTTTCCCATTCCGAACCTTGTTATTACGATTCTAAGCTACTAACAAGTTTGTGTGCCAAGTTATTTTTTAGTATGGCAGGAATTAATGTTGGATCGATTGACAATCTGAATCCTACAAGGCCACCAATCTTCGATGGTAATGATTATGAGTACTGGAGAGATCGTATGAAGAATTTTGTTATCAATACTGGAGTAGACAACTTTGTGATGCTTACTGGTGATTATAAAATTCCTGACAATGAAGTCAGAACCTTTACTAACCAGGAAAAGCAAGAATATCAACTCAACTATAAGGTACGCAATACTTTATTATGTTCAATGACTAGAAATATATATAGCCAAATTTCTTCTTGTGAAGCATCTAACTGTATATGGAAGAAGTTAGAGGTTACACACTTTGGGACTTCTAAGGTGATTGAGACTAGAAGAGTTATGCTTAGAGCTGAATATCATGGCTTCAATTTTCCTTATGGAGAACCTATCTGTAAAGTTCAACAAAGATTCATGACAATTGTCAACAGTCTACAATCTATGGTAGAAAAAGGATTAGATGATGAAGCTCTTGTGGACAAGATAATTGATATTATGCCCAATGAGTGGGAATCCAAGAGAACAGCTATAGATGAGAACAGGAAGGTAACTCAAATTACTCTTGATGAATTATTTGGAACTCTTCTACAACATGAGACCAGAATGAAGAGGGATGCTGACAACATCAAGAAGAAGAATGGAAATGGAACTGTTTCTTTTACTACAACTTCAAATCAGATGAAAGCTAAGACTCCTGAGAGAGTAACCAGATCCAAATCAAAGAAAGTCATTTTTCAATCTGAATCTAGTGAGAGTGAAGTTTCAGAAAATGAATTAGCCAATCTTGCTCGAAGGATGAACAAGATAGCTGGACAGAGAAACTTTCAATCCAAGTATAAGAAGAAGGATAGGAAAGATAAGAAAGATGGAGAAGTTACTTGTTATGAATGTAAAAGAGCTGGACATATTAGACCAGATTGCCCTATGCTCAAAAAGAAAGAAAGAAAGGAAAGGAATTCAGACAGAAACAGGAAGAAGTATTACAAAGCTAAAGTTAAGAAAGTTTTGAAAGCTAATGGCACCTGGAGTGCCAGTGGTGGTGACTCTTCAGATGAATCTTCTGAATATGAATCTTCAGGACAGAAGAATCTTGGTCTTATAGCCAGATTACCTATTGATAATCAATGTCTTATGGCTAAGGTACGAAATGCTGAATCATTGACCAATGTTTCCTTAAATCCTAATGATAGTAAGTATTATAACTCTTCTGATGAAGAATCATCTTCTGATGAGTAAAATACTTTACCTACTTATGAAGAAGTCTCTAGATTTGCTGAACTTCTTGAGATTGAGAATTCCAAACTCAACAAGAAACTTGATAAGGCAAATTCTAGGAATTCTATTCTTACTAAAGAGATATCAGATCTTTCTAAAGATCTTGATAAGAAAAATGCTGATTTTGAAAGTATTTCAAAAAATCTTGAGGAAGTAAGTTCTGAGAAGAATAAACTTTCTAAAGAGTTAGAAAAAGTAATTTCTAAGAAAAATGTTTTCGAGCCTAACTCTAGTTCCAAAACTAATGATTTTGAGGATAAAAACTTGGTTGTAAAACTCAAGTCCGAAATTTTTTCCTTAAAGAAGTGTTTATCAAACTTTACCAATGGTAAAGAAAATTTTGATAAGATGTATTCTCAAATACGACCTTTAAGAAATAAATCCGAATTTGGTTATACCCATGCAAAACCAGTTTTCAGTAACAATTATTTTGTTCCTCAAAGTGCCCCATTTTTCACTAAATGTCAATGTGGTGGTCACTGGGCACAAAATTGTTCCTTAAACAAAACCCAATCCTTAGGTTTTCATAAAGCTTACTTTTCTAAGAAAATGTGGGTTCCAAAAATTTTATTGTCTGGAAATCTCGGATCCAAACAGGTTTGGATTCCGAAAGTATAACTTTGTTCTTAATTTCAGGAAAATAAAGAATGTTCCAGCAACAATATTTGGTACATGGATAGTGGATGTTCCTGGCACATGACTGGTAACAAAAGCTTTTTTGAAAAGATTATCAAAACGAAAGGAGGAAAGGTAACTTTCGGAGACAATGCTAAGGGAGAGATTGTTGGTATTGGTAATATAGTTCTTTTGGGTAAAACTTTGATTTCAAATGTTCTTTTTGTTAAAGGTCTTAAGCACAACCTCATTAGCATAAGTCAGTTATGTGATGAAGCTTACCTTGTGAATTTTAGGAATGATAAATGCTTAGTTCACAATTCCAAGGAAGAATTTATTCTCTCAGCCAACAGGCAAGAGAATGTTTACACCTTAAACTTAGAAGACCTAAGAAGCCAAGATTTACCTTGCCTAAGTGCAATGGAAGATCATTCTTGGTTATGGCATAGAAGATTAGGACACTGTAATCTTAGGAACCTATGTAAACTCTCTAAGAAGAAACTTGTTAAGGATCTACCGGAGCTTAGATTTGATTCTTCTAAAGTTTGTGATCCTTGTCAATATGGCAAGCAACATAAATCTTGTTTTATGTCAATCGGTGAAGTCTCAACAACCGATGCATTACAGTTAGTGCACATGGATCTTTTTGGTCCAACACAAACTGGAAGCATTGGAGGCAAATACTATGTGTTTGTTCTAGTTAATGATTACACTAGATTTAATTGGGTCTATTTTCTAGAAAGGAAATCTGAAGCTTTTTCTTATTTCAAAAGTTTTAGAGCTCAAGTTAAAAATGTGAAAAACCTTCCATTGAAAACTATTCATAGTGATCATGGAGGAGAATTTCAAAATTCTGATTTTGAAACTTTTTGTAGTAAGAAAGGTATTACTCACAACTTTTCAGCACCTAGAACTCCTCAACAGAATGGTGTAGTTGAAAGAAGAAATAGAATTCTTCAAGAGATAACTAGAACCATGTTGAGTGAATATTCTATTGCTAGACATTTCTGGGCTGAAGTTGTAAGTACTGCTTGTTATACTATAAATCGAGTTTTTATTAGACCTTTTCTTAATAAAACTCCTTATGAGTTATGGAATGGTAGAAAACCAAGACTTTCCTACTTCAAGGTTTTTGGTTGCAAAGTATTCATTTTGAATACTAATGATAACTTACATAAATTCGCACCAAAATCAGATGAAGGGATTTTCTTAGGTTATTCCACAACCTCTAAGGCTTATAGAGTTTTTAATAAAAATACTTGTACTGTTGAGGAAACAGTACATGTAAAATTTGATGAATCAGACCCTTTTGTTTTTAAAACCTCCCAACCTACATCCTCGGATGTGTTTTCAAAAACTGATTGTCAACCTTTGATAGAAGAACCTTCTGATAAGGTAATTGTTGTAGAAGATACTTCTGAAACATTTACCCCAGAAGACTTTCTACCCTATGTTGATGAACAGGTTTTACAAAACCCAAATCAGGTGTTTCTTAAGAATCATCCCAGTGATAGTATCATTGGTGATGTAAATCAACCTGTAAGGACTAGAAGTTCCTTAAGAAATGAAGTAGAACATCTAGCATTTCTTTCCCAATTAGAGCCTAAAAGCACTGATGAAGCTTTAGGTGATGATGATTGGATCAAAGGAATGCAAGATGAACTAAATGAATTCGAAAGGAATAAAGTCTGGACCATGGTTGAAAGACCTAAGGAAACTTCTGTTATTGTAGTAAAATGGGTTTTCAGAAATAAATGTGATGAAAATGGAGTCATTGTTAGAAATAAAGCTAGACTTGTTGCTAAAGGCTATAATCAGCAAGAAGGAATAGACTATTAAGAAACCTATGCTCCAGTAGCTAGACTTGAATCTATCCGCATTCTACTTGCCTTTGCAGCATTCTTTAATTTCAAACATTTCCAAATGGATGTGAAATGTGCTTTTCTTAACGGTTATGTTCAAGAGGAAGTTTTTGTTGAACAACCTCCTGGCTTTGAAGATACAAAATATCCAGATCATGTTTTTAGACTTACCAAAGCTTTGTATGGCCTTAAACAAGCCCCACGAGCATGGTATGATAGACTTACTGGATTTTTACTTCAAAATAACTATGTTAAGGGAAATGCAGATCCAACCCTTTTTATAAAGAAAGATAAGAAAAATGTTTTGATTGTTCAAATTTATGTTGATGACATTATATTTGGTTCAACTCAGCAATCTTTGACTGAATCTTTTGCTAGTCTAATGAAATCTGAGTTTGAAATGAGTATGATGGGTGAGTTAACATTTTTCCTTGGTTTTCAAATTTCTCAAAAACCAGAAGGAACCTACATATCTCAACATAGGTATATTAAATATCTTCTTAAAAAGTATGGTTATGACAACACTAAGAGTATAAGTACTCCTATTGGTACCTCAAACTCTTTAGATCTTGATGAAGCTGGGAAACCAGTAGATCAAACATCTTTTAGAGGTATGATTGGAAGTCTACTTTACTTAATAGCTAGTCGACCAGACTTAATGTTTTCTGTATGCTTATGTGCAAGATATCAATCCAATCCTAAGGAATCTCACTTAAAGGCAGTAAAAAGAATTTTTCGCTACCTTAAGGGAACCATGGATCTAGGATTATTTTATACTTCTGGAAATGATTTTGTTCTAAAAAGCTTTTCTGATGCTGACTTTGGTGGATGTAGAATGGATAGGAAAAGTATATCTGGAACTTGTCATTTCTTAGGAGATTCATTAGTTTCTTGGTCATGCAAGAAGCAACATTCTGTTGCACTCTCCACTGCTGAAGCTGAATATGTAGCAGCTGGAAGTTGTTGTGCACAAGTGTTGTGGATGCAACACACACTCACAGACTATGGCTTGAGTTTTACTAAAACTCAAATTTTGTGTGATAACACAAGTGCCATTGCCCTAAGTAAAAACCCTGCAAATCACTCTCGTGCAAAACACATAGATATTAGGCATCACTTTCTTAGGGATCACACTCTCAAAGGAGATATTATTCTTCAGTTTATCGGAACGCAAGATCAACATGATGATATTTTCACAAAATCCTTGCCTTCTGATAGATTTGAATATATTAAACAAAAGTTAGGAATGATAACCGTAAGGTTATCTTCCTTAATTAACTTTCTGTTGAAAAAAATCTCCTTACAGTAATAAACTCCTTTTCATAGGGGGAGTACATTTGATTGTTTATTTAACAAAGTTTTTCAAAAATTTGTTTTCAAACTTTTCGGAACGAAAATTTCCGGAATGGAACTTCCGGAACTACAATTTTCCAGAAAGGATATTTTCACACAGAATACTTCTGGAATGGAAGTATTTGTATTGAAAATTTCCGGAATGGAAAACTTTCGTACTGGTATTTTCATAACGGAACTTTCGTACTGAATCTTCCATAACAAGTTTTCGTATTTAATTTTTCGTATTAAGTTTTTCGTATTGAGTTTTTCGTATTAAGTTTTTCGTATTAAGTTTTTCGTATTGACTTTTCGTATTAAGTTTTTCATATTAAGTTTTTCGTATTGACTTTTCGTATTAAGTTTTTCGTATTAAGTTTTTCGTATTGACTTTTCGTATTAAGTTTTTCGTATTAAGTTTTTCGTATTGACTTTTCGTATTTACTTTTTCGTATTGAGCTTTTCGTAGTCGTCTTTATATTACCCATTACGAATAACTTTCCTAAGCTAATCCGAAAGGTATGATTTCCTTACTGAAGTTTTCGTAATCATATTTTACTTGCTGGCAATTTCTTATAGTTTGTTTTCGGTTTTTGGATTTCTTAATTCTTTACTTTAATAAAACCTCAAAAAGATCGGATTCAAGCTTTCAACCGTTAGATCTGATCTCAGATCATTCTAAACCGTTAGATCAACCGAGGAAGTTGAACCGTCATCCCATTGCCTATATAAAGGGGACCATATTTTCTCGTCCCACATCGATTTCAAGCTTTTGCGTGATGAAGCTCTGACTCTCCGATTTAAGGCAGTTCCGAACCATAGTTTTCTCAGTTTCGAACTTCAGTCTTCTCTATTCCGAATATCTCAGAGGACTTCTAATCCGAATGTATGCAGAGTTAGCTTCTCAGGAAATGTCTTCAACCAAGCCTATTTCTCAGTGGTTAGTCTACAGAGAGAGGTTAGTTCATCCGAATTTCTTCAGCAACTACGATTCTATTATTTCAAAGAATATCAAGCTGAATGGCTGGGAAGGTGTTGCGGTATCAAAACCCGGCAACCAAGATGAAGTCTACTCTGACTTGCTTGTCGAGTTTTATGAGTCGGTTGCTTTCTTCGAGGAAGATAATAGAGAAAAAGTTTCTTTCAAATCGTATGGCAAGACATATAAGCTTTTTTACACCAAGGCTGCAAGCTTGGTAGGGCTAAGTTATGAAGGGGAAGCTGAGTTTATTTCCCATGTATTGCCAGACTCTTTGGGTAGTTTCAACAAGGAAAAGGCATTAGAAATTCTCCGATTGGATGATGACAAGGCTCCGAAAATAGAAAGTCTTTCTACAAACTTCTGGATTCTGGAGTTATGGGTGCAAGGGCTTATCGTACCGAGAAAAGGAGATAAAGATAGTCTGAAGAAAAGTGAGATATACATCTTAGATTTCTTGATAAATCTAAGAAAGTTCAACTTGATGAAACATATCCTTCTTAACATTGAAAATTTGAAGAAGGGGAATCTGAGAGCTCAGATCGTGATGTACCCAGCAATATTGTCAAAGCTCATAGTTCGGTGCCTTGAGTCCTTCAAGGTAGCTTGTAGTTCCAAACCAAGGGTGTGCAAGATCATGCTGCTTAGTGATGCCACTCTTAAGAGAATGAATATAGCTTTTGACAAGGAGTCAGGGAAGTTCATTGACCTACCTCCTCAAGTAGAAGTGACTCCGAAAGTGGCTGATCCGGAATCATCCAAGCCGGTAAGGAAGAGGAAGATGAAAGAAGTGGTTGTCGAAGCTGAGGAACCTATGTCTAAGGAAGTCCACTCCGCACCTCCTAAGTCTAAGAAGAAGAAAACCTATACTGATGAGGTTGAAGCGAAGTGGAGAGCTGATAAAGAGAAGAGGAAGGAAGGAGATCCGCAGTTCGGATTGGATCCTGCAGAGGCTAAAGCTCTGAAAGAGAAGGCTGCTGATGAGCTCGAGAAACAAGAAAAGGAGAAGAAACTGAAGAAGAAAATGTCCGAGGCTGAGGTAGCTCAGGCCTTGTTAAAGTTCAACGAAATGGTTTCAGCAACCATTCCCGTTCCGAGATCTTTCTCTCTGGAATCTCTATTTGAGACTCCAAGAAGAAATCTTGTTACTCCGGAAAAGGCTGTTGCTACTGAGGAAGTAGAGAAAGTGGAAGAAATTGAATAAGCTGCTGAAGGAAGTGGTGAGACAGGAGATGTGCTCAAACAAGTAGATGAATATAAGGGAACTCCTTCGGAACACCTGTCGCTCCGAACATCTGAAGCTCAATCTTCGAAGCTTGTCACTCCGAATATGGAAGAAGAGAAAGGCGAAGAAGAAGTTTCTTGTCTGAGAGAAGAAGAACATCTTTTACTTGATGCTGCTCAGAAGGAAAATGTAGAAGTTGCTGATGAGGAAGATTTGGTTGTTCAAGTGTCTGATAGCGAGAAGAAATCTCCGGAACAGGTTTCTATTCCGGAAAAAGATAAGGGGAAACAAATTCTTGCTGATACCCCGAGTTCAGAAAAGTGTATGAGGAAGGAAGCTGGTAGTTCTTCTAAGAGGAAGTTGGAGCTTATTGAGGAAGAAAATTATCCTAGCAAGATTTCAGATTCGGAGTCATCTTCGTTGGGGCACGATTTTGTTGTTCAGTCCTTGAAGAAGTTGGTGGGAACCATTCCAACCTTCTCCAGTATTGACTCTAGATGCCAGATGCTTCAACATGCGCTGAATCAGAAAACCGACTCCGTATCCATGGTAATGGATAAGTGTGTTGAGATTGAAGCTCAGTTCAAAACTTTCTTCGTTGGTTACGAAGCACATAAATGATCTTGCAAGAGGATGACAAGCTGGTCGAAGAAGAATGTGGAAGAGATGAGGTTGCTGGATGAGTTTCAGGAAAATGTTAAGGATGCATTTCAACCCGAGGACAAGAAGTTTCATGAGATGACTGCATCATTCGATGAGAAATTGACAGAGGAAAAGAACATTCGGATTCATGAAGTGAGAGATCTGAATGGAAAGCTCAACTCCGTTAATCAGAGTTGGAAATTTGAAAGGGATCATCGGATTTATTTTCTAGAAAGGATGAAGGCTCAGGAAGAGAAGATGAAAGTTTAGGAAGAAAATTTGAAGGCTCAGGAAGATATCATTGAAGCTCAGTCAGCAAGAATAGTTGCCTTAGAAAAGCAAGTAGAGGAAGATCATAAGGACCTCAAGAAGATCAAGACTATTCTCAAGGGGCTAATGTCGAAGGAGAAAGATCCGAAATAAACCAATCCGATCTTTTTGTTGTAATTATTTTGTTGCTGACATTTCAAATCTAATGAGAATCGTGTTTGTTGTTTCGTCTGTACTAATTTTTTCAGGTACTTTGTTAAGTTTTTCCATTCCCTCCAAGTCTTTTTGAAAATCACAAAGGGGGAGAAGGAAAATATCCTTAAGAAAAAGAGGAAATCTAATAAGTGCTTATCAAAGGGGGAGAAATGAAAAATACCCAAGGAAAAAGAACTCTAATAAGAGTTTGTTTAAGGGGGAGTTTTTCTTAAAGAAACATCACTCCGGAAATATGAATACGATCCTTAGAGTTTCAAAGCCTAAGGGGGAGTTAGTCGTATTCATCTATATTTTCTAAACCAATGGAGATAAGCTTTAATGTGTTTCTTTCTTAGAATAGCTTTTTCGTAAGGATGTTTGTGCTTTACAAAAAGGGGGAGATTGTTGAGTCAATAAGGTTTTCCTTATGACTTTTCCATTCCTTCTTGTTTTGAAAATCACAAACACCTTATCTTTAAGGAAAAATGATTTCTTAAGGAAAATCGCTTTTATAAGGAAAATCGCTTTTATAAGGAAAAAGGTTTTCTTAAGGAAAATTGCTTTCTTAAGGAAAATTGCTTTTATAAGGAAAATTGCTTTCTTAAGGAAAATCGCTTTTATAAGAAAAATTATCCTTATCATATTTTCATTCATATTTTTCTTAAGTATAAGTTTCAGATTCACTTTCTCGGAGTCATTAAAACTTTGATATAAAAGCATTCTATTTTTGGATTCGGTTCTGGACAAGAACTATAAGGAAGTTTCATTCCGAATTCCGGATATGAACTCTGACTAAGTTCTATTCCAGATTCAGGATACGAATTCTAAAGAAGATTTCTCATTACGAATTCTAATGAAGAAATCCCATTCCGAATTCTCATTACGAATTCTGAAGAAGAATTCTCATTACGAATTCTGAAGAAGAATTCTCATTACGATTTCCAATGAAGAATTCTCATTACGAATTCTAATGAAGAAATCTCATTCCGAATTCTCATTACGAATTCCAATGAAGAATTCTCATTACGAATTCTAATGAAGAAATCTCATTCTGAATTCTCATTACGAATTCTGATGACGAATTCTCATTACGATTTCTGATGACGAATTCTTATTCTGAATTCCTACTCCGAATTCTCATTCCGAATTCTCCTATTAAACAGAATCTGATTATCATTGTTTTATACACTCTTAATTTATTCACTCCGAACCTTCACTCCGAAATTTCTATTCCGAACCTTTATGTTAGAGTTTAAAACGATGTCGTACTTTCTGTTACACTTGTTTTGTTATAAAACGATGTCGTCTGTTTTGTTATAAACTAATCGTTGTCTAAGTGACACGTGTACCGGTCCCTCCAAACTTTAAGGGAAATATGACCGTTGGAGAAGGAGCCGACCTTACCTATAAATAGGAGCTCATTTGAAAGAGCTCGGTGCTGATATCTGATGCATATGCCGATTGTTGAAAAAGTGCTTACATGCTGTTGAAGCGATTTCTAGAGAGAGAGTCTCTTATTAACTCTCAAAGCTTCGTGCGACTCCGAATGTTGGTGATTACATTCGAGGGCTTCCGGGGATAGGAAGACAGAGGTGTCGACTACCTTAAAGATCGAGGGAATTCTTGCTGAGAAAGACAGAGGTGCTGACTACCTTAAATATCGAGGGCTTTCTTGCTGAGAAAGACAGAGGTTGCCAACTACCTTGAAGTTGAGGGCTTGCGGGGATAGCAAGACAGATACACCGATCTTCGTATCGAGGGCTTACCCTGGTGTGGGTAAGACAGACTTGCTTGAAAGTATAAATCAAGGGACCTTTATCCAAGGTTGTTGGATACCCTTCTCTTTGGGTTAAAAGACTATTATCTTGTTACTAGTAGTTTTACTACTTGTCTTTATTCCGCTGCAATTTTGTATCTTAAGGAAAGTATAACTTTCTTATACTTCCTTACTTACTCTGATTAGTTTAGATTCTATACGCTTTAAGGTAGAATCTCATATTGTAACTTTTGTTAAGTTTCAATTTCCGGAACCATATTTCCGGAACCTACTTTTGGAATATCTTTCCAAGTTCAGTTCGGTGTTAGAGGTGTTGTGAATTTACTTAGTTTAACTTTGTTAAACTTAGCCTTTCCTTTTCTTAAGGAAACTCTAGTTATTCATAACTAACTTTAAAGGTTCCAAAAGAATTTTTAAAGTATACAATTCACCCCCCTCTTGTATATTGAGCATCTCATATTATATTTCGATCCTACAATAGATAGTTAATATCCCATATAGTTTCTCTAAATTCAATATACTAGTCACACCCCTATCCAAAATTCTGTAGGTGAATATCACATTCCAAAATAAATGATCATTCGGATTAAATAGATCCATTTCTCATAAGTGGGATACCTAAGATGTTCCATGTCTATTCTGTCCACCCAATATTATAGGAAATATGACCCTTAGTGGATATTTGATCAAGTCATAATACTTAAATAAACTACTATTAGTCCTACCTAACTCACATTCCATGTCTTACATATGTGATCAAACCAATAGTTCTATCTTAGGACACATAGAATGACTAAAATTTTATTTTATATCAGACAATAAATGAAATAACATATACGCGATGAAATATTAAGGATCTACTACATCAAAAAGTGTTATCGTTATTTTTTCAAATGATGCTCTATCCCCGACCAGGTCCATACAATATTACACTGATAACCACTCATGATCTCGATCCCCTATCTCATTTAACTCTCCTAAAAATTAATTATAAAACATTTATAATATATTCATATAAGATTTCGTAATTAATAAAAAAATTTATAAAACGGATAATACAAATAAAAGATTCATACTCATAAAAACATTGAAAAAAGGAGTGCAATTTGTGAGACATAAGTCATTGAAGAACCCTTATGGAGTGAATTAAAAATGGGAATCTATTGGACAATATCAATTAATAAATGGTAAAAATATTATTGATATTCACACTGAGAGTTATAATGTTCACAAAAAAAATATTCTATAATGTGGTTCATTGTTTATAAAAATTCCATGTCTGAATATTATTATATATTATTTCTTTATATAATTGATTCATGATTATTTATAAATATTTTTATAGTATTTATTATCAGCATGTTAATGAATGAGTGTGAAGCTATTAAGATATTACTTATAAGAAAGGAACAAATAAAATTTGAGTAATAAATTTTTTTGTCATGGTGTTTCCATGAACATGACATGATGAGTGTGGGTAAAATAACATTCGAATAAATTTTGTTGAAATAATATTTTTGGAGGTCATAATCTTATTCATACAAGGAAGCACACCATGAAGAGACTCAAAATGGGAATGAAAGAAATTCCTAATTCCATGATCAAATATACAAACAAATTTTTTGAGATGTACTATGGTTTTTCAAAATTCTGGCATGATATTGAAGACTAACCCTAGAGAGTCTTGATGTAAACAATGATGGTATATCCTGCAATGAGATGTAAAATTCTGGAGTACCATACTTAGGAGAAGTTAGCCACACAATTTAAGAATTTCAGTTCTGAGATACGGGTTTTTATTTCATAGAATTATTTATCATGTCTTTGTATTTATTGGAATATATGTCAATGGGAAAAATACAGTAGAATTGGGAAAATAGTTTAATATATAGCCATAGATCTTGAATCCAACTGATGGTAGGTGGACTAAATCAATGATGATACCAGTACATCAGGATAGATTTATTATTATAAATATATAGCATTTTATATATGTCTAGTTATTATGAACTAATGAAATATTCAGCCAAATTTTCAATAGATCATTTTAGTGATGATTCGGTTGACTTTTAAGAGAATAATGAAGGTGCCCTTGTGATCCATATATAAACGATCTTATGTCTTGTTTTTGAATATTGATATAATTTTTGATTCTCATCTTGGTATTTATTATACATGGAATTCCATATGACATTTGTGTTTACTTACATTTTTTTATTTTTAATGAAATAATAACATGGATAATTGGATCTCATTTAAAAGGTAACTAAGCATTATACACATAACAAAAAGAGTGTATTAGACTTTTAATAATTAATATATCGTACTCACACAGTCAATTTTAAAAAAAAAATGGTTTTATTCATATATTTTAGATTTAATAAACATCAGAATATTTTTTTGGGTTTCTTTGGAGAAAATAAAAACCATTTGTCATAGTGAATGAAATTAAAAAACAATAAACCCAAGATCTCCATGGAATATACCTAAAACTATTGGAAGTTTAAAACAATAGGCACTATTTTTATATAATATACTAATGATGTGATGTTATTATAATCATTATAAGATAATGATCATGTTCACAAGATGGAATCCAATTGATTATCCTCTCCATGGTTTATCTATATGCTGATATGAATTCCCCATTACGTTGGAAATATCCTCCTACAATCAAAAATTGTTCCTGTGTCTCAATGAGAAAATGAAGGGGGAAGATGATAGATTTGGGAAGAAGGTAAATAAGTAAGAGATTGGTAAGGAACATACTACCTCACAAACAATTATTTAACCAAATTTTACTTCATTTCATATATGATCCTAGATCATACATGGATTTACACACAACATTACAATGCATGATTAAGTGGAAAACAGTTACAACATTTTCAACTAAGGACTATAATGATTCATGCATGAATTTATCAAATAAATTATATATATTTTACCATATGTTACAAATAGTATCCATCAGTTTTAGAGATCTGAATGATATAATATAACATTTTGATACCATTTAGGTCAATACCTAGCCAAATGAGTCAAAATATATGATTCATGGAAAATGTTGTGGTGTATTATCACTATAATACATCTTATGATATGAAAAAAAACATAAAATATGTATGAAAACTTGCATGACGTACTATGGGACATGTATATACTATACATTATGATATAATCTATTACAAAATAACTCCATTAATCCCTCACTTCCACTAAATCCTCACAGACATTTTTCTATTTCACCTTTTATTGTATCATAAAATATAACATGAAAAACCATATCAAAAAATCCTTTTTGTTATCTTCAAAAAATCATTTTTAAAAATATCATAAACTTCAATTTGTATTAAATAGTATTTAATAATTTGTGAATAACAAAGAAATACTCATTATGGATAAACACTAAAACACTTCTTGAGTATCTCTCCAAGTCAAACTCAATCCATATTCAATAAACCACAAACTGCGACCCATGGGACTTTGTATTAATGAAAACAGATAAGAATCACCAAATCCAATAATGTATTCAAATATCAAAATCAAATAAATTATTAGTGCTACTCAAGCTATAATGATATCTGACATGTTATGTATCAATCACATGTATCACTATACCTGTTTTAACCAGTTACATCATATATAAGCATAGATTTTCATATGATCCATATTCAAGGGTGTCAACTAAAAAAGTGACATGGAGTATGCCAATACCATATATCCTACTCATATATTATTGATTCTATTAGTATAGACTATCCAGGTTGATGAACACATCACATGTTGTTGGGAACATTACTTTTGGATGATCACATGACATGCTCCTCACCTAAATAGATAAGAACCTCATATGAACTATCAGATCTACATTATCACTATATTTTACTGGAGGGAACATATTTTATACTCATTATATGAGGTAGGTAATCCCATATATGTTATCCTCTAACCAATAACATGATCAACAATATTCCAAACTACCCCGAGATTATATTAGCCTCTAGACCTGTATAAGAAAGGTATCGATATATGAATTTTGTCATTATATGTAAAACACCAGCCTTAGGTAATGAGGATTCTAAATATGATTCATGCACCCTAAATATACAAAAAATGTAATTTATGAAACTCCATGTGATATATTTTGTGGTCTATTCAGCACAGAAAATCCATTTTGCGGCTCATGAGCATATTTGGTATCCCAATACAAGAATCTTACACATTACATTTCATCATAACCAATAATACTCCCTGATGATAATAAATTATGTATTACTCAAAGACAACTTTTTATAGGTCAATTATCATTCCTCATCGAAAAGTTTATATCAATATATACATGTCAAAAACAAACATTCAATAATGAAAAAAAACATAGATTTTATTTTAAAAAACATGATACATTTTATATGCTAAAACTCAATTAATAATACATAACAAAATCATACATGTGATCTTTTATAATAAATTATATTTTATTGAATTCTAGATTGGCCTTATTTTTGTTTCACTTTCAGGTTCTATGATAAACTCTTTAAATCCCTATGTAATTCATGGTAAATCACTATGTCTCCCTCTAATAATAACATCCCAATAAACTCTTTATATTGTAACATCTATATAGAACGTATGTGTTAATAATGGTGAAATTTAGGAGTCATATTCTTAATATTTAACTCCTTGAAATTCATAAAACACCTTAACTCTACAACATAAAATTTTACAACTTAATAAATATTCATGTAATTTTAGACTCTTCTTTAAGTACATCATCATTATTCTTCAAACCCTTTCCGCAAAAAAAAATTCATGAAATATTTTGATAACTTATAAAAATATTTACATTATTACTTTATGAATATACCCTAATATATTTTAATATATAAATAGACATTAAATTTGAATTCTAATTATCATAATATTTTATTTTTTAACTTTGATCTTTTATAAGTAAAATTATTCTATCACTAGCCTCTTATAATCTCTATTCTATTCAAAATATATTTATAAGGTACAAAACTCCTTTGGGTTAAGAAATAACACTTTTTCCTCTTAATAAAGATATAAAAAAATAAACTATTATATCCATATAATATATGATATACTATGTGTTTGGATAATTTTTCCCAAAAAGAAAATTATTTGTCAAATTATTCCACTAATGGTGGTGGAATACCATTTCATCACATTTTAAAAAAGATCTGGACAAAAACATTTATACTAGATAAACCCGTTATATCCAAGAATCCTTTTCTAATGTGATAAAGAATATAATGAATCATAAACAATGTTGATTGAACCCTTCATATCATATTGTTAACAACAACTCATTATTAGTAAAAAACTAATCCTATCATATATGATTATTAAGATATTTAAAAACAGCCTTTGTTTAGAGTTGTTAGGTCTTAAGAAAATACTTTGAATTAAATTCCATGACTTAACAACCCTTTTTATCATCCTTACAATGACAACTATATGCATCATCGATTATATTTATAATTCTAAATTTTTGTATACATAAAACATTTATAATGTATTCATTTTGTATTATATGCACTTCAAAACAAAGGAATTTATTTTTATAAAAATGATACTTGGAATGAATATTACTTAATGTGTCATAAACCCCTTCAAGTATCCTAGAAAATTCCATCATATGCAAACATTACTCTATATTTATAGACACTATTTAATATTTCAATGAACATGGTTGGCTACATGAAGAAAAAAAATTAAACTCTCTGAGTAATTTTTCTCTAAAAAAATTGAAATTTTGAACACATGTAATGTCTACCCAATATAAGAACCTAGAAATCACATATCCTAGACCATTTATCCTCAATATTTGGATAAAATAGGGTTATCATTTCTCGAACTCATTTACATTATAAAAAATCATCATTGAAAATAGAATGAATTAATGATAATAATGGGATTTAAGGAAACTTCAAGTCTTCCCTAGTAATAAATATACCCAATCATATTGAGTATATGAGCAGAGAAAAAAAATACATTTTTCAAATTTAATTCAATTCATTTGAATCCTTAATTTAATAATTATATGATTTTTATAAGCATATATATTAATCCTTGGAACAACATTAATAGTCAAATACTATAGAGGGTATTGTTAAAACTCATAGTGTTTCTCTTACTTCAAAAAATATCATAACTGGTATTAAGAGTTTTTTATATTTAGCACACATTTTTCAAGGATTAATATCAATGTTAAGTTTGATGATGATTATTATATTCAACTAAAATAAAATATTTTATTAGATGAGTGTCATGATTCAAAAATTTTAATACTGAACTTTATTTAATTTCCCACCACTAAAATTGTAATGACTCATGTCATTTTGAGTAATTAAATTTTGTAGGAATTTTAATTTTTATTCTGGAAGAAGGGTTTCTTTTGGGAAATAGGGTTCAGATTGTAATTTTAAGAGTTAGAACACATTAGTGAAATGGTTTTGGATATATATCAAATAATATGATGTGTCTCATGTTCTAGGTTGTAATTTGGGAGATTTAGGTTAAATTTTAGAGTTTTTAATAGTTTTACTCTATCCACTGGTTATCAAACTTTTAGGGGAAACCGATTGAGTACCTATATCAGTACACTTTTCTTGGTCTGTTGGAACATAGTGGTAGAAAATCCATTAAAACCCTTGAATTCAAATTTCATATATATCTGCATGGTTGGCACATGGTTTGAAAAAATGCATGAGAAATCCATGATAGGGAATGCGTTTTGAGATAGTGTAAACCACATAGTTTGAAAAACTATGCAGTAATCATATAAATTACCCTATTTCATTAAAAATTTGAAAATTACCATTTTCCCAATGGGATTTTAAAACCTTACCCCTTCATCCACTCATGCAAGATCAAACCACATTGGATCCCCCTTTTCATCATTTAAAATACTCTTAAAATGTGGTGGCTACTTGAATGTTTTATAGTAATTTTGAGGTGAGCTCTTCTCATCTCCCCTTATTCTTCTCCAAGACTGTTTTCACTAATTTTTTGTTGTTCGTGCTTAGGGTTTCATTTGTCATTCCACTAGATCATGGTGTAATAATCCCAACATGATGATGATTTTTATCGGCATAGCTAGAGGATGCACAATAATAATGAACACACGTTGTTTCATTCCATTTTCATTCAGGTAAGTCACCTGATGGTTATATTTAGGTATTTAGCCTAAATTAAATGAAATTGACCATTTAATTGAGTGTAGGAATTGTGTATTTTTTGTGACTATGTTTACGATGTGTGTCAGGAGTAAAACATACACAATTGGTTGACATTTCAGAGAGTGGATGTGGCTTGGTGAGTTTTCGATAAATTATTCTATTTAAATATATTATTTAATGAGTTATAAATTTTTATAATTAAATGTTTTGGATAATGGAATGAGATGGAGACTTATATTGGTGGGAGATGAATAGGTGTACTTATACACGCGTAGGTGAGAGTAGTTGGGCTTCTCTTTAAGGGTGTATCTCCATGTAGAAGGTTGGTTTTCCCTCGGTCACCTCATGTTAGTTTATTAATATATCATATACAAGTGATATAAAGTCACATGTGTAGAAGTGAACATTTTTTATTTAAATAAAATGTTACTTTAAAATGAAATTCATATCGATAGATATAATTTCTAAGGTCAATAAAATAACCTTCAGAACTAGATCAATGCCTTGGTCATTGATGTTTGAGGCCTTGATCATCAAATATAAAAATTAATAAATATGTACCTTTAACTCTAGTTTTATTATTATATGATTAGTGTTCGAGGTATTGATTATAAATACATGATATAAGATAAATGAGACCTAAAGGGGAATGTATTAAATAAAATGAATAGATATAGTTTCCCTTGAGATAGGTTCGCTCACCTCCCTTGAGTAGGGAGAATTGATGGACTAGGTATGGTAAACCATCAGAGTCACCATAGTTTTCAAGGATAGACCATGTGGGACATGAGATGTCATAAATCCTTAAGCTATATAACTATGGGAGTAGGGTGAGAGATCTCCCCTCTTTAGTATGTGGGTGCCTGGGAAGGTGTACCCTAGGTTGGTTTATGATATAATGTGTGAGAAGGATGATCAATGGAGACTTGGGGAGTGAGATGATAAATATTCCATCTCCCTTGTGCAAGGATGTCCTATTATTACAAATGTGGCCATTGAGGAAATGAGATGGATATGGTAATGAAGGAAGATATTTTTCCCTCCATGTGTTGTTCTCTTCATGGGAGTTGGAAACAATATGGAGGATCCCATGTAGTGTTTCCAAAATATGACATGGATTAGGGGACCTCAGTGGGTTCCACAATCTTCTATTAACCCTAAAATGGGGTAGGGTAAAAGTGTGTGAACTGTTGATTTTGGGTGGCACATTAAAACATAATAATTTATGATGATGGTCTATTTTGTGCATTTGAGGGGCCAAGATATTAGATGTGTGATAGTATCTATGTATGTACATCCCTTTTAATGATAATTGTTACATGAGATATTATGGAAGGGACACATTGCCTTCATGTTTTTATAAATAAAATACCTAGGATGTGATAGGGATGTGGTGGTTTCACCTTATGATGTAGTATTCCTTGATTTTTTCAGGGATATGGTAATGAAACCTGATGATATTATATGATATTCCAAGTGTGATCCAATAATCTGATGATGACACCTGATAATACTATATGAGATTCCTAGGATACCTAGCATCAAGAGACTATACATAATTATTTATGATATACCTTGGTTTCACGGTATATGGTATATATACCTGATGGCATATGAGATTCAAAGGTTGATTCATAGGATCTGGTGAAAACTTAACATTGTCAGATAACCATGGTTTTTCCGAAGATTTGATGTTTTCACATAATGTGATATGGGAAACCTAGTATGTTTAATGGGATCTAGATCTTACAATTAATTTTATATGAGATTTAAAAGATACTCCCTAGGATCTTATGATTTTACTTGATATAAAATAGGATACCTAGGTAGTTTCCTATGGTAAGATTATTTCACTTGATGCATCATGTGATATTCCAAGGATGATTCCTAGGATATAGTATTTAAACCAAATCTGTATCAATTATCAAATGAGATTATAGGGATGGGATGATCTACCCTATGGGTGATCATATATACGTATGATGAAATTTTGAGTGGGAATATAGTTATCCCTTAGTAAGGTATGCCACGTACTCAAATACATATGACACTTCACGAAGTATATATGGTTAATCCTTGCAATCACTTTAGAACCTAACGATCAATGTTGATTATATTATGGAACTTTTATGCGTTTTTATTTATATATTTTAATGGAATATCACTTGTTGATACACAACATTTACTGATTATTTTTTATACCCCATTGTAGGTTACCTTCTGATTTGTAATCACATTCTGCTTGGGAAACCATCACACTTGGGTACCTGAGCTGACCTCAATGTTCATAGGATTATATTGGGATGTGGTCCAATGATTCATGATCAAGTGATATAGCTCTAATGGGTCTAAATATATAGATGAGGTGAGGCTTAATAATAGGGTTATAGAATCCTTATATTTTATTATTTCATTATCATGTATATGTGGTCTTCCCCATGGGTGACTATTTGATATGTATGACTGTGTGCATCTATATTAAACATTGTTTCCCTATTTATTATTAGAAAACATATTATTATTTGAGATGCAAGATGTTTGGTCATTTAAGTTGTTTATTATTCTTATATGAGTGTATAGTCTCCCCATGATAAAACCATATACCCTTGATTATAGTCAATATCCCCTGGAGTACAAGAGGTGTGCCTGGGATCCTATGATGCTCCATTCAAAAATATGTTTGAGTAGTCTCAGGTCTAGATGTTAGAATATAGAATCAAAGATTGTTTTAATTTTTCATAATATTTTGAGTTTGTTACAAAAGGAATTGGGGCTCGTTTGATCATGTGTTGGGCCATGGACTAGTGCATCATGAACACCATTTGTTTAGGAGAATTACAAGTTACCAGATAGATGGGATTATTCTTAGTTTTCACTATTATAATTGAGGTATTTATTCAAATATTCTATTTCTATTTGGGATTACTACTAGGTTTTTGGATCTAATCCCATTTGAAAGAGGCTTGTGTAAATATATCATGTTAGGAACACATGAATAAAAATAAATACATATTCTTTCTTGTGACTGATATCATTGGTGATAATGGTCCACATGGCTAGAGGGTTCATAAAAAACTATACAGTGTTTTCCCATATAACTTTCTGGTGTAATTTTACTCAAATGGACTATAGTATTTTCTTTTGATGAATGGTCATATATACATTATTGAAGGATTATCCTTAATGATTAAAATTTAGTCTCTATGTTTAAGGGATATACAGTGACCCATAATTGGGTGATATAGGCATTGATTCCATTATTATGATACTAGATAAGAAAATATTTTTGGTTCCTTAAAGTTCCAAAAACAACCTATATTATGTTTTACCATATAGATTATTTGTAGTATTATACATAATCAAACCATGTGACTATGGTTTTACCCAACACATATTATCCTAGGGTGATGAATTTAAATATGTGTAGATGGTATTGATATCTTCAAGGGGTAGTCTATTATGTAGATTCCGAGTGAGGATTAGTGCTATATAGACTGATGATGACATTGCATTTGATTCTTGATGTGTGAGTATATACGAACACTCGAGTGGGTTTTTAAAAAAATTGTCTTATAATATTTAATATGGTATTAGTGGTGTGTCACATGAGCTATGGTTTATGTGATACCTAATTTATGGGACATGATGGAGAGAATAATATCTTTGAGATTCATCATAGTATATTGGAATGATGGGTGTTACGGTTGGCTAATAATGTGTTTTACAACTATTTTTGAGATGAGATGTTGTGGGTGAGGGTAACATGGGAGAGTGGTTAGCCTAGATATTTCAGTTCCCTTAGATACAAGAGGCCTGGGTAGATTCCTTGATTTTGATATTGAAGAACACAAGTTTCTATCATCTATTTGATAAAGGAACTTGAGGCATCTTGGGATTTCATGATATAAAACAATTTGTGTGATTTTTGTATTAAACATGAGTTTTAAGGGAATTATTGATTTGATACCTGATCCCAATGATTTTGAGAATATTTCCCAATGATATTTTTGCAATGATCTGAGATTGTTGGGTATATGATGGGTGATATAGTAGTATATGCTTATAGTTTTTTATATCACTAGGGTGATGGGTGATCATGTGATGTTCCTTATTATGGGTGAGGTGTTAGTCTTATTTTGAATAAATCACATAGGAACTTCTGGTTTGATTATATTGACATGTTAGTGGGGAATGATTAGTGGTTTATGTGTGTGAGTTTTTTTTCAAAGGTCGGTGACTCTTGGGATCATGAGTTGGGTTGTGTGATTTGGTTGTAAAATAGTATACATCTGTGGGATTATAATGAACATGAGATTAATAGATGATGAAAAAACTACAATAATATATTTATTTTACGATGTATTTTTTACCATGGTCTTTAAAACAATGATCATAGGTTAGTCTAATAGATATGATTCCTAAAAAGTATCAAAAAGATGTTGCATATGGATGTGGTTTTGGGAAACCAGGACAATATGTCCATATAATAGACCTACAACCATTTTTTTTCAAAATCGTTGTTATTTTTTGGTCCCATAGCCATAATTTGAGAAAACTATGGGAGTAGAGTACATAAATCCACTATTTTATAGACTACGTCTATAAGGGTTGAAATCCTATTTTATAACATATATAATAAAAAAATATTTTTTTAAGAAAATTAATAATTAATATATTTTATATAATAAATAATAATATTTATACGTTATAAAGTGATTCATGGGATAGTGGAAGAGTATCTGTCTCTCTAAGAAGGGGGTCATAGGTTAAAGGTATACTTGATTAAATTTTAATTTAACATACTTTAATAATTATAATACTATAGAAATAATGTCACAGTATAATTCCATATAACATAGTGATATAGTCTTCAAAATGTGGATATAATTCCCAGATCAATGATTGTTGAGATAACAAACACAATTGTTATATCTAATTCTATATCCAATTGCCATTATTTTATATGCCATTTCCTTGGTTTTGAATCATGAAAATACCCTATATCTATAGTAGTGAACCCTATGAGAATATTACTTATATGATCACTCTTCCTTAGGAGAGTAGACCGATTGTGGACATGTCTCTTTCTAAAATGCCTCATTTCATGAGTGTTACTGAGTGATGGGTATGTGGAGTGCCAATTTAGTAGTGAATCTAGGAGTTTAAATATGTAGGTTGAGGACTAATAGTATGAATGAATTCGTGTTGGATTTTTTTCCTATGAGTTTTTATAAAATTTGGAATATACATAGGTGGTTAAAGATGACATTAGAAATAGATTGATGGGAAGTGGAATGATCAATATGAGATTGATCATAACCAAGGGTTTCTAAGAATATGATATCTATTTCTTTGGAGAAAACATACTCCTATATTTATGGAACCTATTGTGGTTGTTCTCAACGAGAATTATAAGGAAATATGTAATGAGGGAAATACAACATTTGGTGTTAGAGGCTGTGACACCCATTGTGGATTGAATTTTAGTTGATGTCAATGATAAGGTTCTTGGTGAGAATATAATGGGTATATAATGTGGCCTATTTTGAATACATTCTTTCCGCATCATTTATATTAAAATGTAAATATATTTTTCGAAGATACATTCTCGAATTTTTAATATTTTTAATCCTCATCATTTTGTGGTGATTATTGTAATTATCTGAATATTTATCTAGAAATGTGAAATTCAGGAGCCTAATTAATCAATTTTTCTTATTTTAATCTTCATTTTTAATGAAAAAATATTTCTATTGAAATTGGAGGAAATTTACTTGAATATATATATTTTAATTTATTGAAATTAGTTTTCTTTTAGAATTAAAATATTCACAATTACTTGTTTTATTCTTTGATATCATTTGTTGGAATTAATTTTTGTTTCTCATTTTCAAATATATAAATTTATTTATTATTTTTCTAATTTTATGTTTTTAATGTACTAATCTTATTAAGTATTGAATCTTATAAGATTTAGGCACGTACATAAAGGTAAACTAAACTAAGATACTTATGTAATGGTCATTCGTAAGATACACAACCTACATAATGTTAAAATACATGATGAATAATGGTTTTATTGATTTTCGGAAAAATACATGAGAGTAAGATTGTTGTGCAAAGTTTGTTCCTATATTGAATAGGGCATTATAAAAGTAGATAGAATATAATGGTTACTCAGCATTCATGTTTGGATAACTTGGGTGGTCATATAAAGGTATGTTTAACGTAACAACCAAGGAGAAACTAAATGGTTCCTCTAGAAGGTTGGTCACATAGCCTCAAGCATGACCCCCCATACTATAGAGGTTTTTGACTAGAATAAAGGGCCTAGGGGTGTCTATGGGGTGACTATTACCTAATTCTATAGTGTAGAACAACGATAATAATCATAATAATCATGTAGCATGTGTATATAAAATTACATAACATAAGATGAAATATAACATCAAGAATAATGTAATAATAATAAATCCAAAAGTAGTGTCTTGTAAAATTTTATTATTATTTAATGAATCTATAAAAAATATTGTTCAATAAATGGAATCAATAATACATTACTATACATGTATAAAAATACAAAAATACCAAAATGATAATATATTTAGTGTGAATCTTGAGAATTGATCAATCTTGTACTCCCCTAATTATAAGTAATGATCAAATCAATAATCCTAGACTGTGAGATATCCCCAGTCCCTACCTATATTTATGATGTTTTTCCTGGTATTCAAGTGTTGACTGAATAGCCTGTGAGATAATAATCAATAAGAAACAACCAATGTTGTTTATAACAAACTCAGTTTATTTATAAAAGCCTCATAACATTGAAATATATCATAGGAGTAATAGTAATGAAAATAAAGTGCCAACACATATATTACCCTATTCATCCAAACATGGCTCCATATAAATTACAACCATGAACCCATAAACATGAACTACTGTAAAGCATAGAAAAATATCTACAATTTTCATGTTGTATATCAAGTGTATAACGTCCACAATGACATATTTCATATAATACAGTGTTATAAAATTAAGTTTTGGATACATGGTATAAAATACCATGTCAACCTCAATGATTCCATGGAGAATCTCTTTGGAAACTCTACAATGACGTGGGCGGAGTCCAATTAGCATGCCCAAATCGGATTAAAAATGGGTGTCTAAGCCAGAAAAATCCAAGGGGTAGCTATTACCTTAGCATCCTATGGAATTGTGATCTAAGGAGTAGAAATGCCCGATGCATACATTACCATAAACAGTATAAATATATGGTGTAGAAATGTCCATGGAATCTTATGGAATCAAAATTCGAGGAGTAGAAATGTCCACATCTCCCACTACCATAATCAGTATACATGCAATGTAAATGTCCATTGAATCCAGTATAATTAGGATCAAAGGAGATCTTAGAAGGAATCCATTGCTATTATCAATTTAGAAATAAATTCTTTACTCATTTTATAACCATTTACAAACCATGTTTCCAGATACCAAATTTCTCTATTTACCATTAACAAAATTAAACCATTTAAACATATTGTGATCACATTTCAAAGAAGTCATAAACCTTCTCCTAATACAAAATTTAATTCTCATTCAATTCAACAAGGATCTCAAAAACAGGGGGAGATCTCGCACTCACCGAATGGGGTGATACAATAAGGGTTGATACTATGACATAACACATTGGTGGACTAGATTGGGGATAATAACCTCCAACAATAAATGGAACTATGTGGGAATCCTAATCAGGTTCCAATAATTTAATCAATTAATGCAATTAAATTTTGGAGAAACACTATAAATTTATTCATGTTTTATAATAGAAATAATGAATATAAAACACCAATCATTGAGGGAAACTAATAAACAACCAATAATATAACTGTGATAAAACACTCGTCTAGAATCAACTCATAACATTAGTTGAATTTGATGAAATCGAAAGAATGGAAGAATATAATACAAATAGAGAAAAATAACTTGTAGAAAAATAAATATATCTATAATAATTCAATATAAGAACAAAAAAAGTTGAATGAAGAACATACCGGCATAGATACAACAAGATGAACAATGCTTGAATCAGATTTCATATGGAGGATTTAGATCAAATCCCATAATATTGCATTAAAGGTTGTATCTAAATTCCTAGGTGGCTATCTAATGGTATAAGGGAAAGAATATATCCAGGTTAAAATTTTTTTAAGGGAAAATTTGACATTTTACTCCTTTATAACTAGGTTTTATTGTTTAGCCGCACAAATTATTAGATCATGTGCCAAAAATGAACCCTCACTACCTATCCAAAGAACCCACACATTTAATGTTCATGGTTTGGGATACCATGTGAAAATCATGATGCATGCCTCTTCTAAAAACTATAGAGCTTTCTGTATAGGTTTAAAACCCTTTGCACATAGATAGGGAAAATCATGTTCACTTTTTTCCCTCTTTCCAACCTCACATAAGAATGTGCCCCTATTTCATGGTTTCCCTCAAACTATGAATCCATTGATAGAGACACGGACCAATTCACATGGTTTTATCAAACCATTCATTGTAGGCCTCACAGATTCTACCAATCCTATGACACAACATCTATTTCTAAAAACTGAGCCTTGGAGCTCCAAATAATCCCCATATAACCTTGAAAATCCTATGATCTCATAATATGCTCACATCAGGTCAAAAAAAAGAGTTAAAAAAATTATAAGATCCATACATCATAAGAAAACCCAAGATCTTATAATATTCCCCCTTAATGAAATTCTTCCCAGAATTTCCCATCCCATGGTAGTCAATAATAGATTAAGGACATCTCTAGACACTGGGCACATATGTTGGCCTCACTCTCCCACATCTCATCCTATAAATGTATATGATTTCATAAAACAAATACTAAAAAATAACTACTCTTGGAGATCCTTCATGCTTATATCAATAATACCAATAGGTTGCTCCCTGGAGGACTCATCAACCAACAAATTAACCTCATCTGACTAATGAGTATAAGATGGGTATGAGTGATAACATCTCATCTGAGATACATGGAAGATATCATGCATAGATTGGTACCTCTAAGGTTAATGAAAATAATAGACTACTAGTATGACTCTCTCTATATTTTCAAATAGTCTGACATATCATAATGAAATTTTACCCGGTCTTATAATATGTATGCTTCCCAGCCTTAGTTTGATACAAAACAAACTCGATCCATGACCTAAAACTATAGAGGTCATCAATGATGATAAACAAATAATTTTTTTTCTGTAATGTGTGTTATCCATCCATTTTTAATGTACTAGTCCTTCTCCAGAGTCTCTTTAATGAGACGTAGTCAGAGAAGTATTATCTATCATACCTCTAGAAAACATAGTGGAGATCAAGATGGAATACCATACAATGCCTCATAAGTTGGAATAAGTACATGTTCCTAATAGAAATTGTTGTAAGAGGACTCAACCACGGGGATATGAATATCCCAATAGCCCCAAAAAATGAAGTTCCCATGCTCTAATCAAGTCCTCTAAAACCTATATAAAATGATCTGACAGAAAATTCGTATTATCTTGGTATGCTCTTCTTTGAAGAGATCGTTCGCCCATACAACTCAGTCAACTCTTCTAGAATCAATATATAAACCTATAATACCAATCCGATACAAAAATACGAGGAACCCAATAAAGGTTAAAAATTTCATGGATATAATGCCTCCCAAACTCATCTACTAAAATGGTCTCCCTGTTCGTAAGGAAATGATTGAAATTCATGATCCCAGTCACAATAAACCATAAAACAACACTACCTCAAGGAAACCTCGGTAACATGGTCATGAAATACATCACGACATCGGACCATTTCCACCCAAGAATGTGTTACTACAATAAAATATTAATTTTTCACTATTCTCTTCCTTCACCTGATAATAGTTGGAACACCTCCTGAAAATAAGATACACCATGTTTCATACCAGCCGACAAACAATGGCAGCGTAAATCCAGAATCCTCATTATAATTACAGGATGTACTTCCCGTGTTGAGGAAAGAAACTATAACATTAGATTATCAAATATGTTTGCTAGAACCCAAAGAAGACCATCAGTACATAGAATTTCATCCTCATCCACAGTCTGACCAACAGGTGAATACTCACATGCCACACACTCTGATAGGATTGGACCCTCATCGTCAGATAACTCTGTCATTCTCAATCACTTTAGAAGAGAGGATTTCACTACTATAGATGTGATAAAATCCTTCCCTAGGACTTCCTAGACATATAAGTGAATCTATAAGAATATGTCCATAATATATCACTCACTATAGGCCTCCTGAAATGCTTTTATCCAAGTCCACCTATGCATTGCATCGGCAACAACATTTCCCTTCTGAGACATGTAGGCAAGCTCGAAGACACATGTCGATAGATACTCCACCCACCATCATTTCCTGAGGTTCAAGTCACACCAAGTAAATATATACATCGGGGTTTTTTGGTATGATTACACCAAAAAGTTCTCTCCTAGAAAATAATGCCTCCAACTGCACAAGGCAAGCACAATAGTGGCCAGCTCAAGATTGTGCATTGGGAAGTTCCTCTCATGTGGTATCAACTGAATAGTCTCATATACCATGAATTGTTCATCCTACATTTGAACATATCCTAAACTAATACTTTATGCATCACAATACATAGTGTAGATCATACATACCTCTGAAAAAATTAGAATTGGAGCTGAAGTCAGCCTCCCTTTCAGCTCCTGGATGGTTGCATCATAGATAATTGTCCATACAAACATCACATCCTTCATAGTAAATCCCATAAGAGGTGATGATAAGCATGAGAAGTCTTGTAGGGAATGAATGTAATATCTATCTATCCATAATTAACTCTACATGGAAAATATTTTGTTGTTATAGTCCTAGGAAACTAGATCTATCCCTATAAATCCCAGAGATTTTATGGTATTTCACTTTTAAATTTGTCAACATTGATCCCTTCTGTTGAATGAATCACAGAGAATTAAACCAAGAGACACTAGTAGATATTAACATTACAGATTGAATAGTAATGTGAAAATTAGCAATATTTATCTAGACATTAAATTAATAACCTCACCTATGAAAGTATAAATAAAATTTATGTATCTCATAAATGAAAATATTATATATTGATATCATGGAATAAGTAAAATATTCTGAAAATTATAATTTATGTGTTGGTATTGTTGTGAAACATAATTGTTTAATTTTTGATTAATAATAAATAGTGTTTTAAATTTTTATTCTTAAAATAGATTCAGAAATTAATATTTTGTTGTATTATAATTATAATATAATTTTATTATACCATGATTACATTTTCAAATTATCAAAAAATTGATTATAATATTAAAATTTGTTATTTTTTTAATAAATTATGATTCTATTTAAAATTAAATATCTTATATTTAAAAAATTATTTTCATAAAATGGAGTCGATTTTTGAAATCTATATGTAGAAAAATTCTTTGGGTGAATATTTTACATTTTTATAAAATAGATGCTCTTTTGGAAAATAGTGAATTATAATAATTTACTGTATTTAACATTATAAGTAAATAAATGAATTTATGAGTTATGGTTGGGTCATTTAAGATGTAAATGGAAAATATATCATACTAAAATGATTTACCCAAATTAATTAGTCACAAAAATCATTCTATTTATAGTCATAATACAAAATAATAAACTAATGAATAAAATAATCAATAAACACCCCTCTCTTACACTATAATTACCCCAACCCCTCACCACCCCTTCTCCTAAAACCATTTAATATTTTGTTAATTATTTTAATATTACAAATTCCTCTCGCAAACCTATTTCCCTATTTTTTTCATTCTTATCTCACCAAACACCATTTACATCTACCTTATGAAGCTTCTCAAGGTGATGACACTCAATAGGTAAAACCCTCTATCTTGTCCTTTTAATTTCTTTTCAATTATTATCCTTCCCTCTCCTCTATTCTCCAAAGGGTCTTGGTAACTATAGTATCATACATAAACATGATTTGATTATATTAATTCATTATCCATCATAAAGTCTCTTATCATCTACATTTATTCAAAAAATTATAATATCATTCATGAGGTATCAATTCACCGCCTTTGTGGATAATGAGTTTTCATTTTTCATTACAACCCTAAAAGATAGTCATAAAACCGATTTATGGATCAAAAAATAAAAATATGTGTATACAAAATTATTTATTATTATGTAACTATTATATAAAAATATTATTATATAGATCTATTTTTGTTCTTGATGGTCGTAGAAACCGTCAAAATAAACTAATCATTTTTCATTTTCACTTTATCTAAGGAATCATACTCATAACATATAACAAAATTATATATAAGGACCATTTAATGTCTTGGAATTAAAATAATATCACCCCATTACACTTCTCTATTTTTACATCCATTTGACAAGAACATCCAAATTTATACTCAAGGGAACTTTTCATAAAATCATGAAACGAACACTCCAGAAAAAGAAATTAAACATTATAACCCATCAAAATGGCCATAAATGGACATAATAAAATTATTATAAATAAAATATATGATTAATATTTTATTAATTAAGTAATTAATGATCAAATATAATTATCTAGTACATTACTTACAAGTAGATAACTATTTCATACATAAGGTAATGGTTTGTCATCTCGCATTTATTTCTTTGAGATATGTCTTATTCACAACTTATTTATTATGTTTGCTGTATTCATACCGAAATTTTTCATATAATATCATGACTAAATTTACATTAATTGCATTCAATATTTCATTTGATGATCATTAAATATTTGGGACATAGAGTTAGACTTTTTGTATGGTGGAAGGGTGTTCTGAACCCAATTTCCCTTAGTTGAGTTATAATATGATTCCATATATTATATAAATATATAATTTTTGATAAAATTAAATTGGATTGAATAATGTTTTATTTCAACTAGTTTTATGTTTATTTACAACTGCTAAACATAATCAATTTATTTGGATAACGAACACAATTTCATTCAAAAATACCCTTTTAAATGATTTTTATTAAAATTCAAAAGGATTGTTTTTCTACTTATCCCTAATAATAATATTTTCTTGTTTTCATAATGAATTAATGTTTTCATAAATATTTTACATTTTTAAAAGGTCATTTTCAAATGAAATGTTTTATTTTATAATGGGGTGACTTTTTGAATAAATGATTTCAACGTAAAAGGTAATTTCATTCATGAAATTGTCAATGATTTCGTTATAGTATTTCCATCTATATAGACACCCAATGGTAAATATTATGATTAATTATTTTTTATCTCTTATGATCTCATCTATAATAATTTATTTAGTGGTTTATGATCATTTTGATTTAGGTTGTACTATATTTATACCATACCCCATATTTCTCTGGATAGTTTATGATTATGTTTAGTTATTGGGGTAATTATTTACGTTTCATATGTTATTTTAACATGAATGTATACAAGGAGTATGTTTCACTCCTTCAAAATGTATAATTTATTGTACTTAGTATGTGTCAGGAAGGGTCCGCTATATCTACTTGATGCATCTGTAGGTCTCATTAGACAAATTAGAAAGGGTTTTGTTTGAGGACACACCCATTTATGTAGACTTCTTGGGTGTGGTTTTGACAATATGTTTATTTTTTCCCTAATTATGCATTCCATCATTATGAGATTATTTATTGATATGCCATTTGATTATTCCACTAGTAGAATAATCATGGGTGTGTATCATTTTCATGTGATTATTTATATGAGATTATTTTATCATCTTTTATTCCTGGCATATTATGCTCAAGAATATGTTTTAATTGAATTATTTTTTTTGTTATTCACATCACCTTATTGTTTATGATTAATAATTATTTCTTCTGCTATATGATTACCCTTACCAAGCATCTAATATCACCCAATTATGAAGATTTATTTTTCATTGGGATGGTAAGATGTATATTATAATTGACATGTAGGGATAATTAAAAGAATAAGGGTGTCTCCAATGGAATAATGTTTTATTTATTTTCAATTTATAATGTATATATTATATTTTTATCTAATTTTCCAAAACTACTAAACTATTCCATCCTTTGGGGTGTTATTTCATTGTTTTTATACAAATGTAATAATGTAAGGCATCACTTCAATGCTACTAGGGTCAGGTTATTTACATTGGTATCCTAGGAAGTTTAGTAGAAACACCAGAATATAGATTTAAGAAAATATAGATTAGGAAAATATAACCCTATGAATGATGTTGAGAATACTCCCAAGGTAAAAATATAATTATTTTGGTATTAGTTATACACAAATTATTTTATGTGTTTCACAAGTTTATATTTTCATAATCTAATCTAGTGAAGGTAATTTTTTATTAATGACACCTAGTTGAAGGAATGAAAACCATATCAACGCACATATTCCATGTAGATATTTCCCTCCTATGAAAGATAAAGATGTTGGAGTATTAACTCCAAATCGAGATGAAGAACTTATAACTATAGTGGGACAATTAGTTCATGTTATGATTAATAACCTTTCACACATAGAGCATCTTGATCCATAATGTTGTGAAACAATGTTAGAATGCTTCACACAACCTACATCATTCAAAATGGTCTATAAAACTGTTTTAGTTGAGGAATGGATAAGTTACACAGAGAAGATATTTCATTTTATGGGATGTCATGAAAGGGAGATGTTTATCATGGATGTTTAACATCTCTCGTGAAATAATGATAATTGGTGGTCATTAATTCAAAACCAGAAGGATTAATAAATTTAAAATGTGGAAGGGAAGGATTTTCATGAAATTTTCATGGAAAAATATTTCCCTTGTGAATAGAAAGCGAATATGGAGAGACAAATATTTAGTCTAATATAGAAATAATATGAATTAATTTCTATTTATAAAGATAACAATAAAATTTTAATGAGGATTGTCATGGTATACATATGTTATCGAAGAAGAAATATTGTCCTCTTCGTTGGTTGTCTTAAATAAAGTCTAAAATGCTAACTAGCCTCCTAGAAATTATCATCAGATGATGATATATTACCATTTTCCATCAAGATGGAGAATTAATTTTCGAAGACATATTTATTCTATGGGAAGAAATATAAGATAAGTGATTCTGTGTACTTTAGAAAAGGAAATATGGAAAAAGGGAACAAGTAAAGAATATACTTTACAAGTTGTATTATATATGCAAAGAAAGATCATGGAAATATCTATTGGAAATGGGTGTTTGTTGCATGTATGTATAAAAAGGAAACCAGTACCATGATTGGAAGGAAAATAAATATTTAAAAATGTGAAATGATTCCACTATAAGGATAAGGGACACAATTCACATGACTTTCTTGTATATTAAGGAAATATTCTCTAGAAAATGCTAACTGAATAGTGGTATTCTTATAGAATCACAACATCTGATTTGGAAGATCATAATGATGTGGTTCCTAGAACTTTAATCATCACCTCAAATTTTGAAAATGATTTATTTGATTCTGGATCCTAACATTGTTTTACATCTTCCGAGATTCCTATAAAAATAGAAATTTCTAGTTCACCATGTGAAGGGAGTTTTCAGTCAAAACACATAGTGGAAAACTAATTACAAGGAATATGGTTCAATCAGTTCCAATTATAACACATAAACTTTTCATAATTACTGATTTTATTATCATAGCTATATTTTACCTTTATATAATCCTTTGTATGAACTAGATTTTAAAATATAATGAAAATTTTTATTTAAAGGATAATGTAATTATGATTCATGATGAAGATATAGGATTTATTATCTTTGGAGGGGAGACGTAATCATTTAATACATATTTTGATACACCTCCATTATCTCTTATGAATGAGATTCTTTGAATTGAAGAGAAGATTAATCTTACTGGTGAAAAAAGTGATCTTAAAATTTAGGATGTACCAATTGAACAAAATTACATTAATATATTTCAATAATAATTTTCTAGATATGCTCCGAATTGGGAATTTTATTTTTCTATTGATTTATTCAATGATTCAAGATTTATATCAATGATTCTCTACAGAATGTCCATAATGGTGCTAATAAATTTAAAGAATCCACCAAAGTAATTCACTGATAAGGGATTGATCCTCCCTAATGTTTTACTTTGTGGGGATCATATATTTTTATTTGAGAAGAAACATGGATCTATGGGTTATGCATTGAATATAGAGAGATAAATGATATTATGATAAAGAAAAAGTATCATCTTCCACACATTGATGACTTATTTGATCAAATTCTCAAAGATAAATATTTTTCCATAATTGATATTAATTATGGATAACATTAATTAAATGATATGAAAAAGGATATTACAAAGAAAGTGTTTTGAAAAATGTATGGTCATTAAAAGTTTACAGTGACACCATTTGGATAGACTAATGAACCCTGTCTTATTATGGATCTAATAATCCGAGTATTCATGGAATATATTGATATATTTTTAGTATTTATTAATGATATCGTGGTATACTACAAAAGATATTAAGACCATGATAACCCCGTAACGATTTTTCTACAGACTCTTAGAAGAAAATAGTAATATGGGATGTTAAGAAAGTGTTAATCCTGGATTCAAATAATTTCTTTTCTTGGTCATATTGTCTCCATGTATAAAATATCATTTCATCGTGTAAAGACAAAGGAAGTCCATTAATGGAATACACTAATGAAAATAACCAAGGTATGCGGTCTTATCGGTTTATTAGGTTAGTATTGATGTTTAATTCATAATTTCGTTCGATTATCAAACCTGTTAACCAAGATTACTCATAAAGGAGTATTTTTTATGTGGAAAAATAAATTTGAAGAATTCCTATAAGAATTGCAGAAGATATTATTGAATTCTTCGATATTGACTCTACCATCAAGAAATGGTTGATTTTTTATTTATTGTGATGCATCAAGGAAAGGAAGTGGTTGTGTCCCTATGTATAATGATAGAGTTAATGAATATGAATCTAGGTACTGTAAAACTCATGAAAATAATTTTCTAAATCATGATCTTATGTTGGAAATTATAATCATTTCTATAAAAATATTGATACATAGTATCTATGTTGAAATATGAGAGATATAAACAAATCAAAATAGTTTCAAATAAGTCTTCTCAGATAAATAACTCAATATGAGGAAAATGAAATGTCTCAAGCTACTCAAGGATTATGATAGTACAATAAATTATTTTCCAAGGAAGGAAAATAAGGTAATAGATTCATTGATATGGAATGATCATGGATTTATGAACAAAATGATGAATGAAAAGGATCAGGTGTACATTGATCTAGAAAATATGGATATGGGAATTATCAAGAAAGGTAAAAAATCTGTACTTTTCAAAAGAGTGTCTAAAACATCTTTATTGTAAAGGAAAAATATTATAAGTATGTTGTGGAGAATTTTTAAAAGAAAATTATAGATGTAAATGATAGGTAATTTTTATAATTCATATATGATGATGGAATTTTGAAATATTGGAAGAGTCTTTGTGTTCCCTCAATACCTGAGTTTAAATCTGAATTATTGGATGATTCTCATAGCTCTAATTTCTCTATGCACTCTATCATAAATATGATAAATATAGGTTTGAATAATTTTTTTTTGTTTATATAATGACAAACTTGAAAGACCCAACACATTTTCTCACATCAGAAGAATAAGATATGAACCCTAATTTATCATACTATGTAGCATGTATCTGTATTCTGGTCACTAAAGAATAGGTGATGCGGAATCAAACAACTCGAATGGTAATGCTCCTTCCAAAAAAACATAAAATTGAATAGGTGACATGGGAACCAGGGGAAATTATAATGAATAAGGAACCAAATATTTTTAATGAGGTGACATTCTGGAAATTTCAATGTTGAAATTTTTGAAGGAGGGGAAATGTAATAACATATGATTTTATGGTATGTCACCTTTAAATTTAACATCATCAATAGCTTATGTAACATGCAACACCAAGCTTAAAACCATGATATATAATTAGATTTTGACATGACCATTATAATAGTAATGTGGCTATTAGGAATAGAAATCTGGCCATTAGAATAATAACCTCACATATACAAGTACAAATAAAATTTACGTATCTCATAAATAAAAATTTGATATATTTATATCATCTAAGAAGTTAATAAATGTTTTAAAAATGGTAAATTAAGTGTTTTTATTTCTGGAAAATGAAAATGTTTATTTCAAATTTTATAATCAATATAATGATTTAAAGTAAAATTTATTTTAATAATATATATTAATAAATTATTATTTTGTTTCATTATAATTATATTCTAATTTTATGATATAATAATTAATTTTTCAATGTGTCACAAAATATGTTATAGTATTAATATCGTTTTTTAGAATGAATAGTGATTTTATTTTAAAAATAAAATTCTAATATTAATTATATTATTTTCGAAATAAGGATCACATTTCATAAATCTATATGTTTGAAATGTATAGGGTTTATTTTTATAATTTTTTCTGAAATAGTTTAATTTTCATGAACTGTGAAAACAGTAATTTATGGTATTTTACATTATATGTAAATAAATAAAATTTTGAATTGTGGTTGAGTCATGGATGATGTAAATAGAAATTATATATAAATAAAATTTTTTATTTACTATATTTAGTCACATTAATCAATATTATTGATAGTCTTGATCGAAAATAATAAATTAATGAATAAAATAATAAAAAAGAACCCTTCTCCTCCACTATAAATACCACCCCTAACAACCCTTTATAATCACACATTATCAGCTATTTATATTTATTATATTATATCAAATTACTCTACCAAATGACTTTAACATGTTATTATCTTGGTTGTATCACCCAAAAACCATTTCAAAGTGTCTTAAAAAGTTTCTCAAAGATATGACACTCAATTGGTAAAACCCTCCCTCTTTCTCATTTAATTTACTTTCTATTCTTATACTTAACTCACCTACTCTATACAAATTGTATTGGTAACACTAATATAAGACATAAAATATAATGTTATTATGTTAATGTAATATCCACCATCAGGTCTCTTCTCTTCTCCTTTTATTATAAAAATGAAAACATCATCAATGAGATGCTGATTCACTACTATCATAGATAATGAGATTTAGATTTTAATTATCACCTTCAGTAATGGAAATTAATGCATTTATATGGTTAAAAAATTTTAAAATATTTTATTAAAACTTATTTAATGTTCTCGAACTATTTTATTAATATATTATTAAATTAAATGATACTAGTTCATGATGGTCATAAAAACTGCAAAAATAAACTAATAAATTTAAAGAAATTTTTATCTAATTAATAATCCTCATAACATATAACCAAATTATATATGAGAAACATTTAAAACCCTAAAATTATATTCATATGATTCCATTCTACTTCCAAATTTTTTCTTTCATTTGACAAGAACTCCCATATTTATACTCAAGGGAACCAACCATAAAACCATGAAATCAACACTCTATAAACCACAAAATTAAACATTATGACCCATATAAATGCCCAAAAAATGGACATAATAAAGAATAATGAATAAAAAAAATGCTTAATCGGTTCTTAATTAAGTAATTAATTAATCAAAATTGATTATTCGGGACATTAAGTACAACTATATAATGTTTTCATATATGAGGTAAGGGTTTCTCATATCACTTTTATTTATATGATACATGCCTTATTAACAACTTATTTTTTGTGTTTTATTATATATACTACCATTTGATATATCATATCAAGAATCTATTTAACTTTATGTTATTCAATTTTTCATTTTATGGACATTATTTTTATGGGGAATATGATTTGATTGTTTTCATAGTGGTAAGTATTTTCTTAACTCAATTTACATTATTTGGGATAAAATTATAATCTATTGAATATGAAATTATGTTATTATTTTTAAAATTAATTTTTATTATATTATGTTTTATTTAATTTTTAGGATTTACAACTGATACATGTAAAAAAATTATTTTGTTAACACACACAGTTTCTTTTAAAAATATATTTTAAATGTTTTTTTAATATTCCAAATGAATAATTTTTTACATATAAATAATGAATATATTTTACTAATTTTATAATTCCTTAATGTTTTCATAAATCCATTACAACTATTTGGTATTTTTTTCAAATAAATTTTTTTCATTTATACTAGTGTATCTTTTTAATTAAATGATTCATAAGTAAAAATGGTATTTCTCTCAAGAAATTTTAAATGATTTTGTTATAATATTTTAATCTATCTCAAAAACATCTATTTAATATTATCAATAATTGAGTTTTATCTCTTATGATACCATCAATCATATTTTATTAAATGGTTTATAATCATTTTGACTGGGAATGTACTATATTGATTCCATTCTCTTTATTACTCTGGATAGATTATGAAATGTTTATTGATTGGGGAAAGTATATAAATTTCATGTGACATTTTCAATATGAATGGTTTTTTTCACCTCTTTCATATGTGGAATGTATTGGAAATATTAACTGTAAGGTGGGGCCTACTATATCCCCTCAATGCATCAGTATGTCTCATGAGACAATATATATAGGGTTTTGGGTGAGGCCTACCCATTTATGTAGACTTCTTGGTTGAGGCCTTGATGAAATGTTTAAGATATTTGTCGTTATGAATTTCGTCATTATTTGATTAGTTATTGATAATCCATGTGATTATTCGACATGTATAATATCTGTTGGATTGTATAATTTTCATGTGATTAATTATGAGTATTTATTTTATCATCATTTACTCTTGACATATTTTTCCCAAGATTATTTTTTTATGGATTTTGTTTTAAGTTATTTACCATGTATTATTATTTATGATTATTTATGATATGTTATTATGTTTTATTACCCTTTCTAAGCATCAGATATCACCACTTTCTTGAGTTTTATTTTCCCCTAGGATGCCATGATGTATATTATGATATACTTGCATTGATAATTGAGGAAAATTTGAGTGTCTCCAATTGAGTTAAAATGATGTATTGATTTTTATGTTTTAATATTGTTCTTATGTTTTTATCTATTTTTCCAAATATAATAACCTTTTTATTCATTCAGGATTTGATTTACTTATTTTAATGACAATGTACTAAAGTAACTCAATGACTTCGGGGTACTGGTGTGGGGTTATTTACACTATCCTTCTCTAGGCCAACTAATACTCCAATATTTGATATAATATAATCTATAAAGTGATTATTATCCATCCAAATTTGTATTTTTGTGATCCTTGCATATAAATGATGCTCTTTATGTGTATCCAAAATAATATCAAGATATTTGGCATGGTTATGTTGACATTGAGAAGAAAACCAGATATATTCCATTATTACCACAATAAATGAATCCATATATCCATTTAAATCCATGTTTATTAGTTCTATGAAAAATGTTGTTGTGTTTGTGAGACAGAACAAAATAACAAGATACTTATATAGAACATATCTTTTATGAAATTTTGTACAAGGTATGTCTGAAGGTCAAACACATACATGTTTATAACCTGACCACAAATCAATATTCAAGAAAATTATATATCCTAAGAGCTGGGGGAAGCTATTATTTATCTGTGGAAAGGGATATCAGTTCTTAACCATAAACAAGTTCAATTTTTGATAATCCACACATATACTGATGTTTTCATCCAACTTTTTCACAAAAATAACTGACATAACCAATAGAGATGTACTTGGTCATATAAAGATCGTTTAATCTAAGTCTTGTAGTTATATATTGATCACTTTCAACTATGTAATAGAAATCCAATTAGGTGGAATGGATATAGGTTTAAATCCTGGAACTAGTTCAATAGAGAACTCCACCTCCCTCTCAGGGGGTAAACCAAAAAATTTATTTGGGAAAATTTACATGAAATGATCAACCAGTAGAGGTTATTCCTAACATGTTCCCTATCATCAAGATATAATCCAGAAATTTTGGAAACCATCTATCTCATCCCATAATTCCTAGGTACATCTCTACCTTTGTTGATATCCCATTCTCATTTTTGAACAAATTACCCACCCTTTAGTGATGTGGTGATCACCCCTCAGTGATAACAGTTATCATGGGAACAATAAGAAACTAACCAGTACATCCTATGTATGATGTCTAACCCATTCATGTTAAGGATAAAGAGATATGATACAAAGGTACACCCTCCCATATCAAGGGGGAACTCCCTACACGATCATTTATCCTCAAATATGATCTCCAACAATTTATCCCATGTTATAATCCCATCATAAAACATAACAATGATCCCAAGGCTATTCACCATAGGTACAAATGTAAAGTTAAGATAAAAACTCATATCAAAAAAATAAAATACGAGAATAGATGTTACACAAAATACACCTCTCACTGTATGCAACCCAATGCTCTTCTCCTTAGGTGTTTGATGTACAAAATATATCCGAACTGAACTACAATGAGGTGAGACAACCTCACTAACTATATTGGGACCACTCTGCTATTGTGATACAACTAGTGGATGTTTCAATCTTCAATGAAACACTACCTCAGACATAATGATCGAAACTACTCTAACTCACAGCCTAATGTAGAGAATTGAATCTTTCCCTTGAACATGTGGTCAGATTCAATCCCCATTTACTAAAAATTAGAGGGAAGGTCTCCTAGAATCTCTATACATTGACTATCCTTCAACATTCTTAACACACTACTAGGTATATGCCATGTTGACTCCTCATATTACCTCATCTCCCCAACTGATTATAGAATACTAATCTACCATCACTAATAGTCTGGTGGGTAGTCCCCTTATAAGAAGCCTCAAAATTGAACTCCTGCCACCTCTCACTGAACCACTATTTCATGGAGCTGCACCACCCTACATATGTCTTCAATCTTCCCTCAAATTCTATTCATTAATAAGTTCCTAATTCACTATTTCATTAAAAATAATCCCCTGAAACATACTGTAAATTAATCAAACAACATTTTTGAGACCTTCCTCGAAGCTACTCTTTCTTGATAGCTCATCCAAAAGATAGATTGATGAGAAATGATGAGGATCTATAAATCATTCAAAATACTATGTAATGTTCATCACTCCCTACTCCAGATGTATAAAATAACATACCCTTTCTACTCCCTAGGCATCCAAAAATAATTCATCATAAATATTATATTGGAAATCCATTATAAACATACATTGAAGTATATCATCATGGATAAAAACATCCCACCAGCACTTAGCTTCTCCCCCAAAGCATATATGATGCAAGATTGACTCTCATATCGGAAGGTTTCTTATGATGATCAATGATATAAAATATATTCATTTTCCACTACTCAGAAACATGTGGGTCCCCGTACAATAAAAATGTGGTTGACTTTTGTTGCTGGAACACATGAGTCAACTCTTCTATAGACAAGAATGATGCGGTGCTCCCAATAAACTCATCATAATTAACTCAAGACTCTCTTGAAACTAGGAATTATCAACCATATCAAGAACAATGGGTGGTGTTACATGTTGCCCCATTAGAGGTTCTGCTGTTATCACATGGCGTACCACCCCAAGAAAATGGTCATTGCCACACTTCTGGCACATGAATGGTGGCCGTCATGGAAGAGTGTATTTTCAATACCAAATTCAGAACTAAAAAATAATTGAGTAGTGAGAAAGTATGAGAAATAACATTATAGGAGATGTCACATCCTTCTTTTATTGAATACACAACCCTCCTCTAAATCCAATATCTAGGACTGGGTAAAAAGGATCAATTATAAAAAACCCCAGAGACTCTACCTATCTCCCATTATAAAGTTAGGTATACTTCAATATCATTATTTCACATCATCAGTCCAGGTATATGGACTGTCCAATGCATTTTAAAAACCAATTTATTGGTGAACTTTCCATTTCTAAATTTCATTTTCATTTAAATTCACATTCATATTATAATTTATTTAAATTTTTGAACGAATGGGTTTCCAATTATAATACATAAGGTCCTATACACCTTCTAAACCAAACGGTGACATCCGTTTAATCCAAACAAAAACTAGTTCAAGTCCATGTGACCAATGGCCCCTAACTCAAAGTGTAATAATTTACTGCATTTGATATCTACTATAGCCAACACAAATAAACACTATTTAGGTTATGATAGGAACTCTGAGTACCAACTATGTTTCTCAATTTCCTAGACACATAATATATCAAAAAACATGTATATTACTCATAGAACACATAATAATGTAATGCAATCAAGCCATGTATCCTATATTGAATGACATTTGCATGGAATGTGAATTCTGTAATAATCCGTAAATGATACATGTAATGGAATACCCTAATATCATTGGGTAATGTTAATATCCATAATAATAAATAATATAAAACATCAACTGTGTCACCCACCGATGGAATCAAATCTCCTGTAATTGGAAAAATCTAGAAAAACATGTGTCGTTCAGGAAATTTGGATTTTACCCATATGTGGGTTAGCTAATCCTAGGCACAAATCATAAAATATTACAACTCGTTCATAATATCATATATATTGTCTCTAAATAGTAAATCTAGAAAAGAAAATTTTCTGATAACACTTTGTAACATCCTGAATTGGGATCTAATGAATAGTGCCCCAATCTGGGATTTCACATGGACTCAAGAATGACTCCCTGTATTTCAATGGCTTCAACAAGTAGTGAGGTCCTAATGGGTGTTGGTGGAAAGGATATTCCTTCATTTTAGAGTATAAAATACTTTTAAGAACCTTGTATATAAATAAAATAAAAAATATATATACATATATAAGATAACATCCAAAAGCATGTAATAAAAAAATTGAAAATTAGTGTAAGGTACAATATGATGATCATGTCATGTCCTTATACAAAATGGTAGGTAATACATGTAAACAATAATCTAGTACAATACATGTATAAAAAAGAAAAAACACCCAAAAGGAAATCCCTCTAACTGGAATCATGGGTATGGTTTGGACCTATTATATAGTATATCTAAGAAATGATCAAATAAAGCATCATACCGTGGGCTATTGTCCTAGTCCCCAAAAATATCGATGAAGTCTATCCAGGTACCCAATGAAGACCTAAATGGGGCATGAGATAACACTCAGTAGGCCACCACCAATGGTGACTATATCAATTCTAGTGTGCGTAAAAAAGCCGAAGAAGTGTGAAATATATCATAGATATAAATGTAATTTAAATAAATTGCCAAAGAATAAATGTTCTTGTACTTCCAATCATGGATCCCTATGAACAATGACCATGCCCAAAAAAACATGGTCTACTATAAATAATAAAAAAATATCCAAAACAGCCATGTTGTGTATCGAGTGAATATCATCCAAAATGGACTAAGTATTGTAATCATGTGTAAGACAATGAAGGATGAGATACAAGGTATAAAAGACCAAGGTATCTTCATCGATTGTAGGGAAAATCTAGATGTATGCTTGAAAATGAAATGGGTTGAGTCCTAGGAGAATGTCTAACATGATTCCTATAAATCTCGATCCAAGGGGTAGTAATACCTCTGGAATTCTATGGATTTAGTATCTTAGGAGTATAAATGTACCTATTATCCACTATCTTAATCAATACAGATCCATGGAGTAAAAATTTCCTTAATATCCAATGGAATTAGTATCCAAGGAGGAGAACTTTCCACAACATTCTCTACCATAATCCCGATCCATGGACTAGAAATTTCCCTGGAATCCAATAGAATTAGGATCCAAGGATCTCATAAAAGGAATCCAGTAGCATTATGAATTCTCCAATCAATTATATAATCATTCCATAACCATTCACAAACCATGTGTTCATCCACCCCACATCCAAATTTTCCAATAAAACAATTAAACCATTTAATCATCATGTAATAATATTCCCAACAAGGAATAAACCTTCTCATAATCAACCATTTAATTATTAGTTTATTTAACAAGGCTCCAAATATACGTGGCATGCTAAAACTCACCCAACAGGGTCGTATTCTGAGGGGAAGATATGATAATATGCATCATTGGTTGTCCTTATTGTGGATAAAAACCCCAAAAAATTTTAAACAACACTAGGAATCTAGTTTTGTTCAATAATTTAATTAATAAATTCATTTAATTTTAGTGGAAAGTCACAAAATTCCACCATGCATAACCATGAAAACAATGCATATAAACCCTCCAAAACTGAGGGAATGGCATAAGACACTGACCGTATACCCATGGTAAAACTAATTTCCCATATAAACACCCATCACAAGAAAGATTAGAAGAAATCATAAGAAAAAACAATTACCCTATAAAGAGTGAAATTTAGTTTTTACTAAAATAAATCCATTGATAAGAACACAAACTATGAATGAAAATATATGAATGAATAACATACAAGCACCGATCCAATGAGATGAACTACACTTAAATAGGATGTTGTTAAATGGTTTTGGCGGAAATTCATGAAGATCACTTCAATGTATATCTCCAAATTACAAGGAGGTTGTCTGCTAGGCGAAGTGAATGAATTTATTTAGGTTAAAAAAATTTAATGTAAATTTATTTATTTTACACATTTTTAACTAGGTTGAATGGTTTTTCTACACGGTTTGCCAAATCGTGAACCAAACATGTTACCCTCAATGCTTCTCTAGGGAACCTCCAAGGTTTGAGAAACCATGTGTAACCATTCTTCATGCCTCTCTTATTAACTACAGAGCAACCCAGATGGGACTGTGACCCTTGGTTAATGGTTAGAGAAAACCATGCATCATTTTCTTACCTATTCCCAACCCCGTATGATTGTAAAACCCATAATGCATTGTTTTCCTCAAACCATGAACCCTAGATAGAGTCTAGGACCACCTCACGTGATTTTACTGTATCATGCCGCATGGGTCAAAGGGTTTCTACTAACCTTGAGGCCCAACATTACTTTTTAAAAATGATCATTCCTCAGAAAAACCCAAACATTTCATGAGATAATTAGAAACAAATAGTATGTTCAAAGCAATAAGTTAAACTAAAACAAAAAAGATCTTTACCTCATAAGAAAACCCATGACCATATAGTATCCCTCTGGCTTAATCTCATGGAAGGATGAAGCTATGTTCTAAAGGCTCACATTCGAGTAACTCTATGGTTGTTTAATGGTACCTCTTAAGGACTCAAAAGCTACAAAAATGTATGTAACCATGTCTCAATGCCTATTAAATGTTAAACTCCATGAAATTCATGCTTTATATGGGTGCATCCACGATCATTATCCAGCTATGGAAGGGTGATTGAGATTACCAATGGGCCACTCCATGGTACTATAGATGACCTACATGATGGTTCTATGAATAAATTTAAATTCATGTATTCCACAAATTCTAAAATGGTTATTCAATCAAAATTAGGAACTGAGAATGAAAAGGAAGAGAGTTATGATAGCTTTTGGAATTTTATGAAAGAACATTGATGTTTTTATTAATAATGTGTGATAATCTAGATTCATCGTGTTAAGAGTTGATCCATGTTCATATATAGGAGTACATTCAATTATGAGGTGTCATGGAATAAATTAATTTTTAGTTATAGAACTGATACTATAAGAAGGTGGAAGTGATAACTTTATGTGGGTATTGGTATTTAGAGATTGAGAGAGGGAAATCTCTAATAGATAATCCAAATTACACTTTCTCTATTTACCTTCATTTATAATTTTATATGAAAATTTTTTATTATATATTTTTATCTGTAACTCTAAAAATGTATAGATAAATTTGTTTTAGGGAAAATAGTTGAAATTAATTGATTTCTTTTTCTTGATCAAATTCATATTTCATAATACGCTTTTCACCATTGTGCTAATTTTATCTTATTCATAATCATTTATTCTACACTACCTCACATACTATCTGGTGAAGGGTAGTGGATCATTATACATAAATTTCTCAACCTATTTACATAAAAGAAAAATATTACTGACAAAAATTATATATAACAAATCATTACTATCTTGAGTCTTGATAGAGATATAAATCTTATGATAGTTCACATGGTATGGGTTGATCATCAATGATAGTTTGGTGGTTTAATTTCCTTTATTACAGTCATTAGAAAACTCGATTAATCTTGATACAAAATAGTATCCCTCTTAAATTCAGGTCAACCAGTTTCCCTAAATTTAACCCCAAATTATTCATTGTTCTTTTTTTCCTGCTTCATAGTTATTATATTCCACTTTCACTATCACCTCACCATTCATCATTTTTATCTATTTCTTTTTAATCTCTTTTTCATTTGTTTTGTATCCAATTTTTATACTATATCCCTTCTCTATGGATTGATCCCAGTTACAATAGTACTATTAGTATGTAGGTTTAGAAATTGTAATTTTGATAATAGTAAAGATACTAGATATAGAATATTTGGGGTCATTTATGGGGAAGGAACTTGTTCCCATGAAAAAATAATAATATATAATCATTCGATCTATTTAAAAATAGAATATTTTTTTCTTAAATCTGATTTTTAATATGTTTCTATTCCCACTTTAATGTGCTAAAATGTTTAGGTTTTTTACTTGAACATAAATGAACACAAGGGAATCATCTCTATCTAAACGTAATTATCTCATACCTAAAATTTAAAATAATTATAATTACCTATAGAAAAATAGAGAAAATAAAATTGATAATATGGAATGACATTGAGTTGATAATTAAAATGAATTTTTTTACACCTCAATATAGAAATCAGATTGTTGAGAAACCTAGTGTTATATAGTTTTAGATTTCCACTATTTCAAGAAATCATTATTTTGTAAGGATTAATCCTAGGTAGAGGAATTACAAAATAATATGGTCCCACATATCTTTTTTACCCTATTTTAATGGAAAATATATTTTGGATTCCTTAGAGTTCATTAGATACTTTTATAATAATGTTTAATAGTGACCTCTATATGGGTTGAGTGAAGAAGAGCCTGTGGTGAGGGTGTTTTAATTTCTTCCAAAGGGTAAATCTATGAGTTCATTTTAATATCATTATGATGATATTTTTGATCATTGGGACTAGGATTTCAAAACCTTTGTGATAAAAAATTACCATAGGGATATGAAAATAGTGGCAAATTATAAGATCATCGGTTTTTTCTAGGATGAGGGAGAGATTATTTATGAAACATGGGACCAATTTAGAGGTATTATTTCTAAATTTCATGACCCTAATCATTATACCCATCATTTAATGGGAATATTTTATAATTTTCTTACCTAATAACATCAAAATATAGTAGAGTAGTTTTCAGGTGGTGATTTTTCTAATTTGATTGCCAAGTAGCATACAGAACTCTATAATAAAATGGCCCAAAACTCCAAAAATAAATTATCTATAAAAATTACTATTGACTGGTGTGAGTTCCATTGTCAAACCAAAGGTATATACATTTAGAATTAACTTAGGGAACAATTCAACTATTGTGGAATGTTTTGTGATACTAAAAAATGTTATCCTAATTTTTATCAACCCATTCAACTAGATGAAAGTACTGAATTTTTAAACATTAGAGTAAGAAATCATGGGAATGTTATCCATTATAAAATATATTTAACCCTATTTATATAAATAATCTCACCATTTCATTGAGATATAATGGTGTTCACAAACAATATATTTCCCTTAGATAATAAAAACCACCATGAAATCCATTTCATTATATTATTGGGCCTTCATATTCTATCATTAAATTGGATGGTTTGGTTAATAATCCCATCACTAAGGTAGATTCCAAAAAATATTGTATTAACAATATACATATCCAAATGAGCCAAATTACAAGAATACTTTGTGGAATAGAAATGTTAAGCATACTAGCCTAACTGAAATGATCCCAGGAGAAAATGTAATGGATGTTACCACAAGATGATGTCTAAAAACGTGGGAACATGTTTAGTTTTAGCATAGAGGATATGAGTTATAATTCTTAATAGATTTATAAAATGAAAATATAGAAAAATTAAATTTGAAAAAATGGACAATAAGACCTAAAATGAGTCTTATTATGTATATTAAAATGAAATTTTCAAATGATAAAATAAAATTAAATTGGAAATAACAAACTAAGGGATAAATAATTTTTTGTTATAGGAGAAAGATAAAAAACACTTTTTATGTCCTTATTCCCCTTTCACACCTTTTCCTAAAAGGATAAAAATGAAAATTATGAACACGATTACCTAAAATTTCATTAGATGTTTAAACCCATTTTTGTGCACTTGCACCTTATTGAATCCTTAAATAATATCCCACCCTATTTTAAAATTTTCAAAATATTTTTATCTAATAAAAATGATTGGGAAGATACTTCCACCATTAATTTATCTTAGTACTATAGCATTTTCATTCAAAATAAGGTACCTATATAATTGAAAGACCTTGGAGTATCATTTATTCAGTGTGGAATTTGATAAAATAAGTATATATAATTATTTTTTGGCTGAAGATCCAGTGTCAACATTAAGCATTTATCCTTATTTAAGAATAGCTTATAGGGGAATAGAAGTCAACTTATATTTTTCTAAAGTGGAATGAAAGGTCAATTAATCATCCCATTGGTAGGGTAGATGACTTATTATTAATATTAGATAACCATAAATGGACCACATTTTTCATTGGGACTTATATTGAGTATAATAATGAGGATCCTATCATTTTGTAGGGGTTATTCCTTATAATATGTGGGGTTATTATAGATGTTTCAAAGGGTGAAATGACCCTTCATGCTATATATTTTCAATAATAGTTTCAGGTTTTTTATAATTCAACAATATGGGTGATATTTATGTTCATAGATACAGCTTAATATATTTTTAAGGATTAGATTAGGAAGGATACATGTGACCCTTTTAGAGAAATAATTCATGAATCACTACATGAATACATTAAGGCTAACTTATTTTAATCTAAATCCACTAATGAACATGAAATATAATAAAGCATTGAGATAAGAATTAAGGAACTCATTAACAGTTGTTATGAAGTGGTCCATCTTGATCAATTTTTCAAATTAGAGAGTACAAATTAGTTATTGGTCCACACTCACATCGCCCATTTTTTAGGTAATTCGGTCCCTTAAACAAAATATGGTATAATAATTGAAAATATTTTAGTTCGATATGTGTGAACCTATTTATGAGTGTTTATAATCTGAGGTAGAGTGTTTTAACGTCTCTAAATCTTGTAAATGTTTGGATTACATCCTTGTACTAAATTGGATCTGGTTTAATATAAATAGTACCACCATCTTGAATGTTTATTTCATGCTATTAAATATATATTTTTTAATTAATTCCTACTTATATATCATAAATTGACTTTAATTGAGTCATATATGTAATAAAATAGATATTTCGTGCATATAATTTTATTTATTCAGGTGGCAGTCTTCTTGGTTGATAGATTTTCATGTTGTTTTGGGTTTATTTTTAAAAAAAAATTTCTATACTGTAACATCTCTTCGATGTAATCTTGGGTCTTCTAGAAACATAATTATAGAGGAATTCTATGGGTCAAATTATGGTCATATTAGTGAATTTTCTATTTTTTATATAATTTGTGGTTATTTGAGTGATAATATGATCATAGATACAACAATGTAAAACAACATAAGTTCAGTTTTTTTATGGAGTACACAAAGTCTCTAGAAGATATTGTTTCTATTAATGTCTTGATAGAACACAATTATGTCTTCATAGAAAATAGTGACATTAAAAAAATTGATAAAACCTTTAACACAGTAGAACATGGTTATTTTTAAGTGGAAAAATTCAGCTTATGACATTAAACATATCATTTCATGGCAGGAAACACATGGTTTTACATGTTTTTTCTTGTAGTTTTCTTTTGAAATAAATGTATTCCTAACTATTTTAAACTAAACCCAATAATTTAAATTTCCTTATAATTTAAATTGAACCATTAATGTATTAGATATTTAATTAATCATCATCTAACCCTTCATGCTCTTGTTTTACTACTTTTAAGACATCTTGATCGCATTTTTTTGTGTACATTTCATTAAGTCACATTAATAGAGAAACTATGTGATGTAAAAATATTTAAAAGGGAGTTATAAATGATGATACATAAATTAATCCAACTATAATGAGAGTTATATTTATAATTTCTTTCATATCATCATATATTTTTAATTTCGGAAATTTCTACAATCCACTCTTAAAGTTGATTCAAACTCAAAAACTTATTTTGAAATACAATTCCTACCAAGTACTAAATATAAAGGAATTTTATATTAACTATTCAAACTATTGTCTCACTTTAGTGATTCTTTAACTCATGGTATTTTTTGTTTTCTATAATCATAGACGAATAAAAAAATTTTTGAATCAATTTCAATTCTTATCTTAACACCCTACAGTTATTGAACATGTTATTATTATTTGAAAGTGATACTACTTGACCTAAGATCATTGACTACGTGGTATTTTGAGGTGTGGTTTTTTAAATCCTTTCCAACTATCAATTGAAAAAAATCTTCTTAAATTTCACACATATTTTTGTATATTATAATGTTTTGTAATATTTTGGTTTGAAGTTTTTCATGAACCATACACTTGGTTTTTGAGTACTAAATTTCAAAATATTTTGGAAATTAAGTGAATATACTTGTTTATACAACCTTAAATGATCGAAATTTGGGATAATGTTGGGTTTCAATTTTTATTGATAGTCCTTTAATTGAGGTCAACATTGTTTCTTGATGGTTTCTCCATTATTCCACAAATTTTATTGATAATTACTTGTTTTTCAGGAATAAAATTTCAATTTCAATTCATGTAAATTTTTATGTGATTTGGGGATTGTTCTTCTACTTTGAGTTATTAATCATTTATATTTCCATCTAGATTCAATTTAGTAACATCTTTTATATTAAATTTTAAAAATAACTCATTTGGTTAATATTTTGGAGTAAGTCTTATTATTTTTATAGATTTTGAATTTATTTTTTGGAGTTAATGTAATAAGCCTTGAATTTAAGTGGTTTTGGAATAAACAGCAAATCCTGGTTGATATTTTTATTAATGATCTAAACTATTTGTTGTTTTAATTATCTTTATTTTTATTTATTAAAGTCACTCATTCATTGGTGATGTCTAATTAGTTTTTGATAATCATGTGTGTTTTTTCACTAAGATAAAAAGATAAGTTTGGAAGATAAGTTATTTACAGGGTGATGTGTGATTAAATATTTTCAAAAAAATTTATAATAAATAGATTCTTTATAACAAAAAAATTGTCCATTTTTTTTAAAATAAAACATCTTTAATTTCTTGATAAAATACATGAGTAAAATCATCTTTTAAAATCATATCCTTATTTTAATTTCACCTCTTTCATATTTGATATTAATTTACATTCACTAATTTTTATGAATATATTTATTAATGAAAGTCAATATGCTATGTGTGGGAGAATTTTGGTGTGGAATATTTTAAATACTTTTTATCCACAAAATTTACATATAAATCTCAAAGTTCTTCATATGAAATGTTCCTTAATAGTTATTAGATTGAATCCCAATCATTTTTTTGTGGGTACTATAATGCATTGAATAATTATTTGGAAAAGTGGAAATTACGAGCCTAATTTATAAATTTTTAATTTTTAACCATTTTTTGAGAATAATATTTGTTGTTTAAGTTGGTGTAAAATTACTTTTATATATTTTATTTAAGTGATTTGAAAATTATTTGTATTTTTTAATTAATATTTTCATAATTCCATATTTTTAGTATTGAAATCATTTGTTAGAACTCATTTATATTTATAATTTTGTAAGATCTAAATTCTTTCATTATTTTTTTAATTTATTATTTTAAATTGAATATTCTCATTAATTATTTAATTTTGTGTGTTTAAGGCACCTGTGTATTGTAAATGTGAATTGGTAGACCTTCATAAAGGTCATTCACGAGTTTCAAAACCTATGTAATGATATAAAACATAATATTTAAATGTTATAACACATTTTTTATTCCTATATGTGTGTAAAAAAATATAATGGTTTTTCCTACATCATTGGAGGATGCATCAATGTTGATAGGGACTCACATCAGGGTAACTTAAAACTCAGGTCTGGGTAATTCGGGTGCTCATGTAAAGGTATCCCCATGGTTGAACCCATATAATGGTGAAACCATGTATGAAAGGATCGAACCCAGGTAACTATGGAGTTTGGTAAATATATCCATGAGGGTATCAAAATCCATATAAGGATAAACAAATGCACCATAAAACCTATATAAGGGTAACCTCAATGAATATAAATCTATGTATGGGTAAATCCAAGTGCTTAAACCATCTATAGAAGGGTAACTGATGATTGATATTGTCAGGTAGAGGGATATGGAGCAACAGAGAGGGGAATCATAAATGGAGAATTTCCCTTAATATTTATCTCTTCTGATTCAATTCTTATTGTATTGGAGATGATTTCATTGTTTATTGTTTCATTTCATTATGATAGTATATAGCTAAATCTCTTTTAGGGGGATTATTTGAAATCAATTGAATACATTTTCCATCTATAATTAAAATTTCATAGTGGTCCTTCCATTAGAGTAATATTGTTTTCATTTTCATAAGAATTTCTTATACACTACCTCATGAACTGATATGTTAATGATATGGATCCTTGGACTTCAAGTCTCAAATTATGTACATCAAAGTAAAATATTGATGTTATACCTTATCATAGAAGAATTATCTATATCATAATCCTTGATGGAAATATCAACCTTAGGAGATTTTACATTGTATGGGTTGATCATCGATGATAGTTTAGTGTTTTAATTCCATTTATTGTTGTCTTTTCACCTCTATGTTAATATTGAAACTAAATTTTATCCAATGTAAATTTAGTTCCTAGAGTTTCCCATATTCCAAATTCTTGTGTATCATTTTTCTCTTTTTCTCGTACTTCGTAGTTCCTAAATTTCATTTTCACTATCACAACATCATTCATCATGATATATTTATTTCTTTTATCCTTATATTATATTTTGGTTTGTCTCCACTCAAAATTATTTATATATGGTTATAAATTACTTATCAGAGTAGTAGTAGTTAGTGGGGTTATAAATGGTAAATTTGATAACAGACTATAACATACCTAATAGTAAAAATTAGTGATTTTCATTAGTGAATGAGTATGAGTGGGATGAACACAACCAACTATTATATGAGCTAATGGATGGATTGTTGGATGTGAAGATACAACTCACATTTGGTTAGGGTATTGGATGTGGTGATACTAGCCCTTAGGTAATTAATATGGAATTAATATTCTTGTGTACAAGTGAATCCAATTTTACAAAGTTACATGGTAAACAATATTATTATATTTTAGTGGTGTTATCAAGAAATATTTGTATACTGGCCTCGATCTGAAGATGTAGTTTGATAGGATCAGAGTGTGATTAGTATTTGATACATGATGGTAGTTGTTGGCACCTTTAGTTGTGCATCCTTTACTTTTTCATGAGTGATGCCAAAATTCTGAAGGTAATGTAAACAATATTGATATTATATATAAAAGTCTCAATGGACCAATCCTTGTAGAATTCATTTGATTAAAAGGTTGTTACATTGTCGCCCTCATTCAACATAGAATTTTATTCTATGTAGTTTTGCATATTATTCCCACCCTCTATCGAAAAAATAGGCCATCCCACTGGCCAACAAGGCCAAATATCTACCGTAGAAACATGTGGGGGCAGACTCATCAATACACAGTGGGAGCTAGCCAAATCCAGTTGGAGGATGGCAGGATAGAACTCGTAGGATGTGGGTGGGCCCATGTGTAGGGCCGATTGTGCATGAGGCAGAAACCGCACAAAGATGGGATGAGGGCCCGATGGGATAAAGCCTATGTGGTGGTGTGTGTAGGAGGTATGGGATTCAAAACCCATTGTATCCTCAATCTAATAGTGGTCATATGTTTGATTTTATACCGGTGGGAGGCACAATGAATGTTTTGATGTGGAAGAGGAGAGAGTGTGTGAGAAAAGATAGAATGCAGAGGAGTGGAGTGCACCAACAATCATCCCTAGAGATCCTCCCTAGGTGATTTTAAGAACCTACCACATGTTCTTTTGATGATCATGAGTCTGCATGATGAACTGAGCATCATGTGACACCTAGTTCGTAGGTGGTATTCATGTAATTATGTGACACTATAACGGGTTTAATACCACACCATGTAAAACCTTTTTCTAGACCTGCAGTCCTGATGTGCACCCCCCCTATGAATGACCACACAACCTATCACAAGACCCCCTTAGGTCCTAGAGATGGAATGAATGACTAAATATCATTCGATGTGATAAAATGGCTTCCTACATTAACTTCATTTCAATACAAATACAAAAGAAAATAAGGGTTCTATTATTCAATGAGTTGTTCTCACAATGCCACCAAACCCTTGGTTTCATGATATTGGAATTTAGACCCAGGAATGCCTTCCTCGATATGAAAGACCCATTCAGTGTACACATATGGTTATGCAAAGGACTCGTTATCTTGTGATCATTGATCCTTAAAACCATTCCCAGGATGGAGTGGCTCCCTCAAGTCTACATGGACTAGTTTTATGCACCTCACACATGAAAGTGACCCTTGGTATCATTATGACCCCCTACTCGATCTCATAGTCACCCCTACTTGATCTCACATTACTTCTTTGCTCATCCTTTCATCCAATTCTGGACGATTTTGACCTCCATATTCCATGCACCCTCCTTCCTCATGCAGTGTAATCCATCATTCATACAAACAATTATATTGCTGAACACCCCCTCTGAGAAACCATAAAATCCATCGCAAAATAGTACAGTGGTCATGAAACTTGCATGAGTGCAAGCAGCATGTAATATCATTTTAAAGACACCCTTTTAAATTCCAACTCCCCCGATAGAAACTATTTGTAAGGCATGAGAATCGCATGAAAAAAAGAGCATCAGGTCAACATTATAAATCATGATTCATTATCACGAACCTATTATAATATGGTATTCAACCCATGAAATTGGCATAGAAGTTAGATATCTCATATCCCAACACTTATTATTGTATTTTAAGGATCCTTTGGGACTTGTGATGCCTACGTGAAACCTTAGAAGTGTATTCCTTGACATGAAACATCCTCACAAATATCCGTATTTTTCAATGAAAACTATAAGAATGTGTGACCCATATCTCATAAAACCTCTTCATGTTGAGTTCACCATTTATCATATATATATAATCAACAAAAAAACCCACACATGGTAATAAAATCCATATCAAGACCTCTTCATGGTAATGGGGACCACGAACCTTCATGTAGATCTATCATACAGGGTTCTCCTCGATGAATATATGTCTCCCAAATGCACAAGGGAACTATTGGGTAATCCTTCACATTGTCCTGATGAACCAAGGAGTCTTGTCTATGGAAAGAATCCACACTCTTCACACACCACTTTACATTTATTTGACATACATGATGACTTGAGGATCAATCCCATTTGACATATGGATCCATCATTTGGGAAAGTGAAATATTTTAGACATTCCAGTGATATCCAACTGTGGGATCAATTTAATTATTGCGACTACATGACTCTTCAATGGTCTTTCGATGTCCTTAGGTGACCTTGGATATGTCATGCTTGTCACAAGGCATACCTTGTAAAATTCAGGTTGATCTCTTGATGTCAGGTAGACATGTCACTATTATCATGTGTCGGTCCAATGATAAGTCAATTGATTAGGCGACAACCCCTTAACATATTTTCATTGTCACACAAAAAACTCCAGGACAAGTTATATTGATTATGTGAATCACCATGGAAATTTTTACCTTGGTTATGAGAATATATCCTAGAAAATTTACATTAATTATGTGAAGAAGTCTTTGAAATTCAATAATGATCATGTGATTTCATATAGAAATGTTAGAATTTTCATGTGATAGTCAAAAGACAAGTCAGGTGACTCCAATGACAGAGTATGGTTGTACATGATTTAATCATGCGCAAGGCTATAGACATGTCTTCATTGATTAAGTGAGGTATTTTGGACAAGTCGTGTTCACTCATGTGAAGGAATCCAAGACCAGTCAGCTAATCATGTAGACACCCTTGGATGTGTACTCGATGTTAGACTAATACCCCAATCATATCAAGAATATAATCAAGACATATTTGATAGATATCCCAGAAATGTATGGAAGATCCCCAAAGGCATGTCAACTTTTCCCAATAGTCCCACTTGGGATCATGCCATGTGAATCCTGACAAGGAATATAAAACCAAATCCCCCTTCTTATAATGGTGGTTTCCATTGATGATCAAGGGTTATACACTCATGACACCCTACATTAGTCATTCCCTCAGAAATCCTCTTATGGAATCCATCTCTCATTATCCATCAGAAAATAGAGAATTAGTATACAGAAGGGAAGTCTTTGGTTATAAGCCATGTTCAGTAGGGGATCCTCGGTCTATAATCCCAGACCTATAATATAATACGATATGAACTGCATATAAGGCCAAACATAGTGTGTAAGACATGATCAAAGGGAATACATCCTAGAATAATCCCCTAATATTCTTGAAACATATAGGATAATATTAATGTCTCCGAGCATGATCATCCACCCAAGCCTATTAGTGGGTTAAGGGATGGTTGAACAATGAGAAGTCTGGTTCCAATAATAATGAATATATGTGGGATTCCTTTCTATGGACTGAACTCAATTGGGCCTCCACATTAGTGTTAGTCCCCTCATGTCTATAAAATTTTATTCATCGCGATCCCATCATTCATATGGATTGATCACTCTTCATCCTCCATCAACAGATGAGAAGTGGGATCATACACTGACATCGTTTTATGTATCAGTCTTGATTGTGCCCCCAACTACCTTGATACCATCATCAAATTAGCAATGGAACAAACTACAATGACTCATTTAATTAATATTAAATAAGATACATAGGACACCTTATTAAGGCTTTATCTCTATAACCTATCCCTTATTAGATGGGTAATCGTTCCTCTCAAAGGAAAATATAAATGTTTATGCTTTTATGAATATCATCTCATATAACATGTTCAATATTGTGTTGCCTCTTGTTTCTCACAATGAGAATAACTCTCATGGACATAGAGACTAGCATGGATTGTACAAATAACTTGATGAGAATCCCACAAGATGGGGTCACCATTGGGATTTAAATCTGATTACATCCCATCATCACTCAATGAGCCATGCTCCTGAAAAATAAGTCTTGGATAATATTATATGCATAAGTCCTATTTAGGACCCTATTTTAATATCATCATAAAATAGAATCCCATTAAAATAACTTCATAGACTATGATTCTTGTCTCAAAAAGGATACATATGACGCCTCACCAAGTTCTGATCCCATCATTTATTTCCTCACTGCATGATGTTAAACTGTGTGGATCAGTCTAGTCACACTACATTAAATAGATTCAAATTAACTATGTAGGTTTTGATTCATATTTTCACAGGATACAAGGGACACATTTTAGAGGTTTGATCCCATCTCTTGGACACCAACCCCATTCATGGATGGTAATAAACTCCAATGTTCCCGAATATGGCCATAAAACAACGATTCATAACTAAAAAATATAGATATAAAGAACACATGGTATGCTTGAAATGTTTCTTATATAATCATGTTATCAATAATGTTTTTGATACAACGGAATCCAATCTTGTATCAGGGTCTGGGAAGGATTTCATGAACATATCTTTAATCTATACGTGAGTCCCATAATAGGAAACAATTTCCCCCAAAACGGTGCGATGAGGATGACCTCCCCTCCTCTCGACCAATGTGAGTTCCTAAACAACATTTGGAGTGAAACTAGAAAAATCACCTTCCATAGGAATGAATTTCTCTACCAGGTTATGTATTTTGGAAATATTTGGTGTTTCATGGAAAGATTAATAGATGTGGAACTAAATGAGAATGATTGAGAAAGGCATTGAACTACCCACAATAACTCAAACCTCAATGTTGTAATACCATCCTCATCCCATTTCATGATTCAATAAAATGGGGAACCAAATGTGAAATTCATTAACCATTTAATCCCCTTCGCAGGTTAAAAAAGATAGATTGTTCGACTCCCTCCATTCCTATTTTCACTAATCACATAATAAAATGGTGAACCGGTCATATTTCTTTTAACTAGGTTGAACATTGAATTAAAAAGGAAAACTTCATTATCCTTTAAATTGTAAACGTTATTAGTCACATATGCAATGTTGTATATGATATTTCACTAATAAGTTGTCTTGTTTCTTCTTCATAACTTCTCAAATTCTTTGAATCAAAATAACATCATTGAATTTTCCTAATGACTCTAAGATCATAGGAGAAACTACATTGGCCCTAAGGCCCCGAGGTATGTTATCTCCAACACAAAACCTCTAGTATCAGCTGGTGAATGACTTTGTCTAGGAATAACAAATCAATATTTACTTTCCAAGCATAGTATATTCTCATCAAACCCTTTTAGATGATGAATTCCCATTGATCATCTTTCCCACAAAAGATGACATGAGAGGAAGAGTCCATTGTTTTGACATTCAACCTCTTGGGGAGTCTATACCAAGAGAAATATAACACATACCCTCCCTACCTATGGGAGGTGGACTAAAACAACCATCGGGGTGAATTAATCACTCATGAGATGCCTATGAGGGATCCTGTCCATTCTAGTCATCATCATCGACACATGGTCATGATTTCACTAGGTGCTATAGAGGAAGTTTTTCCTACACCAAATGCCCAAGTTAGGGATCCCGGTATGAGATACCACATGGGTTATACAAACAATGAATCTATTGAGTAGGATTATATCCCTAATATCACCACTTTATCTGAGGCCCAAATGTGTATCCTAATTTATCCTCAAGATTAATCCCTGATCATTACAAGCCAGGAGATTCAGACATCATTATAGCCAACTTGATGGCTGAAGGATCCCGGGGAGAATCCTAGCCAACAAGGTTATGGGATTTTAATCATATTTTTCACTTTGATAATCGTCATCCTAGGAACCATCCCCTAAAAAGGAATCATTTCCCCAACCCCTCTAATAGTATCATGGGAACTAACCCCCCAAATGGTACACTGGGCATCGACCTGCCAAATGAGATACTCCATCAATGAGGATAACCATACCTCTTGTGTCTCAATCAATAGGATATCAATCATATGTGAAGACACGTCATCAAAATTATATGAGAAATATCTTGGAGAATACAGACATTAACTCCCACAGTCATCTGAATCACTATAGGTTGGCTGAAGCTCTACCACAAGTGCAAGAAAAGAAAGGATCAATGGTTTATTTCAGGCATTGACAGAAGGTTCTACTAACCATTTGGGAATTTCATAGTGCAATTAAAATGAATCATATATATAGTGGAATTATTGGATTCAATAGCCTCTTTTCACATTAGAACACACAGAATCATCCACTCACCCTACCACCAACATATAAGAGGGTGTTTTCATAGATCATGCCAGCCAGCCCCAGGAAGATGATAAGCCAATCTTGGTAGAAGAAAAGATCACTCAATTACAATGAAAGAAAAGGGATATCTATGAAATAATTTGGAGAATAATCATGATATATCTACCTTAGGATGATGTACCCGCACCTACCATGAAAGACAACCCTGTAGTGAAGTTCACTAGTCCACAAGGTTGGGGGAATTTCCATATTTGTCATACCATCATTGGGAAAAATTTTGAAATCGTTCCACCTCTCCCCATCCCATTGGGATTGTAAAATATCGATATTTTCCACCTCCTCATCGGTGATATTTTGGAAACCAAATTATAATTTATGTCACCAAAAAAACTCAAGAAGATTTGGGATATTTTAATATCTGGGATGTTCAGTGACATCAATGAACTTTAATGATTAAGCTCCTACCCTAGACCAATAATTAAAAGGACTATGTGTCTCAAGATCCTTATATACATATGTGTTTGAATAAATGGAGGCATAAATAACATATATAAAAAAATATTTTCCCATCACTTGAGGATAGATAATGAAAATATTATTCCACCTAATCAATACATGTTCCCATGTATTTCACTAATTCTATGGAAAATGGAATGATAGTGTTATCAGTGATGACATATCAATGTGAGTAAAGGATGATAATCCATAAAAATATTTTCCCCTTCCATCAATGTCTCAGGAACATGATAGAATGTTGATTTTCCATTAAATATTGGCATAGTGTAGAGATAGAAAGGGGGATATTGGAACCCCCAACACCTGATTCCTCTCTACAGTTAGCTGAGCACTCTAAACTAGACAAAAATGTTTTGCAACAAATCATGGTTCACATAACTCCCAGTGATAATCGATTGTATTTTAATAAAATGTTGAATAAATCTTATTCATTCCAAAAAAAATCCCTATGTATTATAACAATGCCATGAATAATGTTTTGATGGAACTTCTGATATTAAATAAAGGAAATGAGGCTAGGTTGATAGGCCATGACTACCATTTCCCCTACCATCGATGTCTTAACCACATAATAGAGAGTTTCTTTATCTTCAAGGATTGGTTGTAGATACAGGTAAGTCCATTCATGATAGAGTTAAAGGATCCTAAACCCAAGAATTATGCATAAGATTAATCCATGATCTATCTAAAATCCACTCTATTGATAGGTTATTCACACTTGTCCCTATTAAATGACGACAAACTACTTGGAAAATGTACTTACCGTAAGACATTAAACTATATGGACATCACCATTAATGAATGTTTTTTATCTATAAGAACCATGTCCTTACCAAAATACATTAACTACATGACCATAATCCTTAACGCAAGGCGTTGAAATTCATGGACCATTTCATTACTGAAAGAAATTAAATTTTATGGCCACCATCCTTACTGTAAGATGTTAAACTACATAGATCACATCCTTACCCCAAGATGTCAAACTATAGTTATGATATTCTTTCTTCATGACATTAAACTCTATAGGTTTTCTAGAAATATCTATTGATTGATTCTCTTCATGGGATATATAGGGACACATAATCAAATAACATGTTCTAGCCACCCATATTCATGTACATACTACATGATTATTAACTAAACAGAACACATCCTAGACACATGTAGAAAAACATTGTAGCATTTCATTCTCCATAAGACATCATTAGCATCATGTTGAAATGTCAATTTCTATAAGCACCACCAATACTGTAGAATATCGATCCTAAATATATAACAAAATAAAAGAAACTCGTAGTCCCTTTCTAATGGTTTTCTCTAAAAAGTATCCACCTGAACATTCACATTTAGGTATCATAGATACATTGACAATTGAAGAAATCAGTGGACCAAAAAAATCCTGATCATACCCCTTCTAGTTCAAATATGGTTTGCTATCATATCTAGGCAGCAAATAAAGGGGTGGTATAAATCCACACCAACATTAATGAAGTCAATTGGAAAATTTTGATGTATTAAGAAGGATTGTAGTGGGAATATATCCCCAATTAAGTCAAAGATATCAACCAACATATCCATCCAGCTATTAAAATTCCGGAAATTATTCATGTATATACCCTGTTTAATTTATAGGTCTTTGTGACTACAACAGAGGGGCTCTACCTATATATTCTGGATAAGATGCATGGGTAGGACTCTATTACAATCCTTATACCTATGGAATATCAACACTCTAATATAATGAATAATTGGATACATTGGATCATGTGTATATCCTTTACCCTATCTAGGAGGATTATCATGATGTTCTAGTGAAGAATGGGTTATTTGGACCTATCTCATATCCCCATTCCAACCGAGGCTCACTAGGTCATAGAGAAACATTCCTCAATACATACTTGTATTACTATAATTAATTAACAACAAAAAATTTCAAATGAATGGGATCAACCTCATATCTATGTTAATTTCAGGGCTCACCATGTGAGAACGACACATTCCCCATGACAAGCTCATATGTCTTTTGAAAGAAGACCAGTGGCATACTCCAAAGGCCTAGGATCAGTTCCATATCCCCATTCTATACAAAGATCACCAAGTGTGAGTGGAAAATGACTTTGGAATGGATTGCTTCCCTATCAAAAAAAGATACTCAAGATATCATAGAAGCTTACCAGAGGAGGCTCATATCCCTACTCCCATTCCAGAGGTTCATATATATATTTTTCACCAAGAATTGATATTCATACTAGGATAATATTCATATATCAATCGAGACTCACTATGTTAGAGGGGAACATGACTTTGAACAAGCACATTCTAACATCAAATAAGACTAGTTTCATATTACAAATCACTATGATCATGTTCATATCCTCAATATGGTTGAGGCCCACCATGTGAGATTGGAACATGTCTTGGGATAGGCTCATATACATATTAGAGAAGAAAAATGGCTTACTATAGTAAATTCTTAGTAGCATGAATATTTTTATGAAGCACTATATATTCATTAACATATCATAAATACTTCATATAGTAGGATTAAAACAATATTCATCCCCAAAAGTAAGGATGGTGTATTCTGTCCATGATATATTGTAATGTGTGTACCCCTATCCTTCCCAATTCTATGTGTCCTTATGGTTTTTCGAGACACATTCTCATGAAGCCAATGGTCCTTCGACTCTTGAAATAAAGTAAATGTAAATCATTACTATGATAGTAATTCTCATGACTGTGTGTAGATGTTTCACAAGGACTCTACACATAACATATTCCATGATTAACCCCCCCATTGTGATAACTAGCACAAATAATGAAATAATATCATTAACCATACGCCTTCATATAGATAGGAACTCAAAAATAACAGGCACCACTATATAGAAAGATAATCAGAATACTAGTATTAAATATATATAGTTCCCCAATCAACCATTAGCAGCACTTCATTGAGGTCAGCAGGTGAACCAGATAGGTATCCTCTATGGTATGACTATGAATATATATATATATATATATGATGAATAAAAGGCTGCCATGGGGATTCCAATAGTGTTAGCTATAAGTAGACTCCCATACCAGTCCACACCCATTTCCACATCCATTTATGTGACCCCAAATGGGTCAAAAAGTATTTTCAAATTTCTTAAACACATGATGTTAAACATTCTAGAGTTCATTTTAACCACATTATGTTAATATTTTAGGTTTTTGTATTAACTGTATGACATTGAAATGTACAGAGTTTATCATAACCACATTATGTTAAACTATGTGGAGTTACTCTTAACCACATGATGTTAGACTATATGAATTTCATATTAAAAGCACGATGATAAACTATAAATTTTTCATCTTAACAACATGATGTTAAAATATATGGATTTCATTGTAAACACATGACTTTGAAATTTCTGAATATCATCTTAACCAAATGATGTGAAACTGTACCTAGTTCAACGTAACCACATGAAATTAAACAGTATTATGTTCATCCTAACCACGTGACACTAAAATATATAAGCCACACCCTTATTACATGACATTAAACCAGACATGAAGCAACATCTAACTAATGAATCACAATACATGATAATGATCTATAAAAAGGAAGGATGATGTTCACATGTTCTAATATGAGAGTTTGTTCCACATAAATAATCTCATCATCCATGAAATACATGTGTCATGATTATTATTATCATAGGATATATAGAGACACCTAAAACTCTAGTATGGGGTCTAGATACAATATTTCTTTTCTTTAATGTTGGGTGACCCTCATCCTTAAAACATAATGTTATATTTTGTGGTGTAAATCCTCCCTGCATATTGTAAAACTACATAGATCCATGAAATACATCTTTATTTACATAAGGTGATCCATGTCCTTTTCACATGACAATAAACAACACATGTTTTCTAGAACTATATATATATTGGATATAATCTTAATGATATTTGTAGAGATTCCTATATCTTATATCATGGTCTATACACCACATGATACAAGATACCCTCCTCCTATCCTTAATTACATCTCCACGGTGTGAGGGACCATGTCTATTCCTTTTTTCTCACACCAAGAATATCACTCTCAAGATTAAGAATTTTTTTAGGGATTCCCCATAAAATCAAGGAATAAAAACATGTGATGGGTTATCGGGTCCTGAATGCAACACCTTTAAAAGGAATACCATGATTCCTCACTTCATGATATTTAAATGCACGGTTGATAGCCTTTTCATGAAACGAAATTGCATATCCATGTGGAACTTTCTTGAGAGGAAATAAATTGATTGTTTTAGTCTCCAACCACACATTTTATTAATAACAACATATTTCATGATTCTTATTATTATAGGATATATAGCGACACTTATATTTCTATCATTGGGTCCAACCACAATACCTCTTTCATTTGGGGAAACCTAAGGAATTTCTGTATTAAATTTAACTTTATGGTTCCTAAATAACTATGTATGTATTGATTCATATTATCATATGATACATAGTGATTCATGGATAGCCAATAATGGGACCAAATATGGCATTCAATGAAAACAGTTGCCACCTCTGTGTACAGGTCGGAAAAACATAGAGTGTTTCCTATTCAAGGACTTTATAGAGATTTATTGCTATCATCATAGTATATGTAGCGACTCCAGGATATTCAATCATGGGCCCATATAAAACAATAGACAAAACAATTCTCACCAAATACATTGGGGTTAAGTCAAAGAATCTCATTTTTTACATATGAGATAGATCTATGTAAAAAATGTTTTGTGCATGTAATATATTTGACACACATTTTTCACATAGTTCCATGTATTTACAACCTGAAGTTAATGTAAAAGGAAAAAAATCAATGTTTTAGGACAACAAAACTGCAAAACAAATATGTCATTACCACACAATTTTATATTTTAAGGAAAATATATTGGTCGTATAAAATTAAAACAGTAAAACCAATACTTTTTTATTGTATGCTGTTAAACTATATGGAAAATGTACATGTCACATGAAATTAAAACATCTAAAGAAATATATCATTACGATAGGACTCTAAAATGAACATAAGAAATTTCATCCCCACTACATGACATTAATATGCGGATATCGTCAATCATCTTCATCCCTTATCAAAGGACAACACGATCCTTACCCCGAACAACCCATGAACATGGTGCTTCCACCAACATTTAATGAACCTCAATCCATTTTCTATTCTTCATGTCATGAGTGTGTCATGTTACTGAAATATGTTCATGGACCTTGGAAAGAAAAAAAGATCTCTCAATTCAGCCATGTTATTGATGCGTAAGGTCATGGACGCAACAACCAGATACATCTTGGATCTGTAAGGAGGGATTTTTAATCATTGTCAGCATAAGATCACTGTGGTGGAACTTTGAAACTAAGATAGTTTTTGGTCAACTCTAAAATGATTTTACCATACCAATACTCATGAACTAAGGGCCTACATTTGTGATTTATGACATATTTTTCTCACACATTTAAAGATGTTGGAATACTCTTGTCCCTGGGTATCATAAATGGTCACCTGTGTAACATCACCCATATTAGGTCCATATGCATCATGACCATAAACTACATATACTTTGGTCAAAGATGTATGACCATTAAATATAGCATATATTAGACTAAATCAAATGCTCTTCAATTCCTTGTGAAAGAGACCAAAAATTTGTCATGTTGAAATACAACTAAGGGTGGCATGAGGAACAGTCATGTCATCACTCAATAAACTCTTCATCCATATAGTTAGGAATAAATTAGGGTAAAAATATATAAGGAATAAACTCATTTGGCCTACTCATTATCCCTAATAAAATACAAGATATGATTTCTACATCCTTGGATTAATAATAACATAAAGTAATGATTGGCCATATCTTCATTCCATGAAAATATGATCGTTAGGTGGTGAAACTTCTTCTAGGGTACTAAATCCGTTCTTGGATATTAAATTTTCCATAATCCACACATAACAATTCGAGCACATTTAATTAAAACAATCCATTCATCTGCCTTAGAAAGTAAAATATATATCTCAGTTATACCATGATTATAATGAATGAGGGATTAATTTTGAACATGATTTACAATCCCCGTACCAATCTATCAAAGTAGATTAGATATATTCAATGTTATGTCACCATGTTTTGTAACCTTTTTCAATGTTGGAATTTGAATATCAATTCTCAAACCATTGATGACCTACGCCTTGTGATTCAAAACCATAGAGCATAGGGACCGACCCTCATATTATGAGAAAAATTATTATATGGTTATAAGTCCCTTCATGGATAGCTTTACTTCGGTACCCAACATTACTAGTCAGATGCTTGAGCCTCTAAAAATCTTGCATGGACCTGGGAAAAGAGTGGGGATAAACTCCAATTTTCCATGCATGTAATCCATATTGACTCATGCATAATGGTTTCAACCTACCAATTATAGGCATCTTATCACTACAAGAAATGAACTCCAATCCTCAAAATCCTCAGCAACAACATGGTGGATCCTGGAACCTCAGGATGTTAAGGGTTATCCTTAACATGTTTGACCCATCCCATATTCATAGACTCAAACATACGGTCTAAAAAATATATCATACATACTCCAACTATCTTTTTTGAACTAGAATCCCGAATATTTCACCCATATCTAATATTTCTTCCACAAACCTCAAACAACACTTATAGAAGAGTGGATACCAATTTGTTTATCCATGATGGAGATGTGTATGGGAGTTGAGGTACTAACCAAAGCTATGTCCTCCTTGAATGAAAGGACTCCAATCCTCATGAGTCTGGAAAACACTGTGGGGGGAACTCAACACCCTATAGTGTTTTGAGTCATCCCTACTCTTCCTAAAACATATTAAATATACATCAATATGTTCCAAGATAGTGGACCCTAAACTATAGCACAAAAATCACCTATATTGAATTCCATAAACTCTAGCACATCAATTGTCTAAACTAGAAGACCCTAAATTAGAGTATAGAAGAGGTCCCTATCCAAAGAGTCTAAACTAACACACAATGATAGTTTTACTTGATAGATAATAAATGAACCAACCCAAGGAGACAAAATACTCTTCAATATGAAAAAATGATAAGGGAATCCTGAGAAAAATATATGTCCCTCCTCACTAGAAAAGGACTTTCTGTGACCCTGGCATCATTTACGATATAAATGACGAATGTGACACAATAATTTTTATGTTGAATACCTATATAAAGGCACCCAAATAAAAACCATGTCAATTCCCACTAAATCATCCTCTATATAATTCATTGAAAAATATAGGTGAAAAGGTAAAAAGACAAAAACATTTTAGGGCCCATCATATAGACATAGAAAAAATAAAATCTATTCTATCTATATCCCATTACTTAAGAAAAAGATAGGGTGTTTTATCTTCAAGAAGGATATTATGCCCAAATTATCATCTAAAATTAGATGATATCAAGATAACCGGTGAAGATGCGTAAAATGGAGAATTTCATGTTAGTAGGAATTAGTAAAAACTTCTCAAGAGAAACTTACTGAAAGGTATGAACAGAAATCAGGGTGATTGGATCTATTTGGTTTTACACATAGTCTAAGGACATCGTTGATGATCCAAGAAACATATCCTTCTGAACATAGAACTCTACCTAGGATTTCATTACAAAACAGTGTAATTCACCTTCCTAAATATGTTCCAGATCAATGTACATAAATTAGTTATAGAGTTTTTTTATCTTTGAATCTATGTTCCTTATTAATGAGTTTGATCTTCACAGTGGTATATTTCATAACAATGTTTGTATTGATTTCCATCCTCATGGAATATTTAGTGTTTTCTATGTTACATAATTGATATCTAGCAACATGTTCTTTTTCACAAAATTCTATATCCCATTTTGGAATTTATACACATTCTAATTTCATGGAATCCATTCCCCAGGACAAAACAATTTCTTAAATCGTGTTTATCCAAGCAGTCATGGTCAGAAATATCCAATAGATAAAACGTGAAAGTTTCTCAGTCAACACCATTGAAAAATTATCCCTAGATGCACATTATCATAGATTAGTAGTCATTCATATGTGTAAAAAAGTTATATACGTTAACAATATAATAATATTATTTTCATTCTTATTGAATCTCATTTTATGGGGCCATTTTTTTTGGTTCCCACGATTGTGCATTTCAGATTTTTGTGAGGGGTGTTATATGTATGATGGAAATAAAAAAATACTAATATACTGCATAAAATACTCGAGGGACACGTCCTTGAAGAATACATTTTTATTGTAATTGTTGGGCCATTGTTGGAATCATTCAACATAGAATTTTATTCCAAGTAGTTATGGGTATTATTCACAACCATTTCAAAAAAAAATGGTCAATTGAATTGCCTACTAGAACAAGGTTCAACCACTAGCACATGTGGTACTGAATAAAACCACACCATGTGGGATCTATCCTTGGCTAGTCATATAATGTTAACATAGTAAACATAAGAAGTTGGTGGGCCTGTGTATTAGCCCCATGGTTCATGAGGCCGGCACTTTACATAGGTGGGACAAGAACCTAGAGGAAAAAATATCAAGTGAGGGTGTGTGTAGGTGTTACAGGTGAGAAAACCCATTGTTGGCTCGATTGAATAGTTGTCACACTATAGCTTATATACAAAAAAGACATAATAAAAGATTCTACCTGGGATAGGATTTTTCATTTATTGTTCACATGATCAAATAAGGACCATCCAATCAATTAATCACCCTATATTAGCCATTATCTTAAATCATATGCATCACATGTTCAAATTTAACCAATCCTGCATTAAAATATTTTGAAATCAACCGATCTAACATGGCATGATACCTTATATTCTACCTCCAGACACCCTAGTTTGATGTCCCGAGGAAGTCCCAACACCGTCTCAACATCATAGACATATCTTATAAATTTATGATAGCTATGTGAGTACGATATAACAATCACCAACTGTCAGAAGATTATAATTGAGAAAATCAGTGGCATGTTGCGATAGCTCCCACCAACACTGAAAGTCATCATATGATCATCCATTGACAACGGGATATAGGCGAAGATAATTAATGAATGTATCATGAGAAGATTAAAATCAAAATCTCTTATGTATTTGGTATTTGTTCATCTAATTTAATTTTTATTTATCATATCATGCGAGTTCATAGAAGAAAAACAAAGGGTTTAAAATCACACAAAGTTTTCTTACGGTCGTGTGATGTTGATCCAGCAAAAACTCCATAGTGTAAAATGGTGAACAAGGAATCCTCCCCATACAAAGTGTTGTCATTATCAAGACAAACTCTCCTATAAATACCCCATCTCCCTTTTAAAAAAATCTCCCATGCACGAGGGAGAGGACAGGGAGTTGTAGAAAATAGGGAAGGCCAAGGATGAGAGAACACATGTTATTGTCCTCGAAGAGCATCCTTAGGTGATTACAATAAACTACTACCTGATATTTTGAAGATGAGGAAATTGCATGAAGAATCTAGCATCAAGTGATAGCTATTTCATATGAGGTATTAATGTGATCTTGTGATGCCCTATCAGATTGGCGACCTCACTAGGTAGATCCTTCGTCCAGACTCGAAGTCATGAAGTGCACCTCATGTGAAGGATCACGAGGCCTCTTGAGAGACTGAATTTGTTCCATGTGATCAAGTGAATTAATGAATATCATGAGATTTGGTAGAATGGGTTCCTATTGTTATTTCATTTTTATACAATTCTAGTAGAGAAGAAGGACCCTCTGATTCCATGGGATGTTATTATCACAATGTTGCAAACCCCTCAGTCTCATGATTTTTCCATACAGCCTTGGACATGCCTACCATGATAATAAATTCCCCATTGGAGTACCTCTATGGTTGTGAAATGGACTCATGAAAATGTTATTATGCTCCATTTAAACCCTGTCCATGATGGAATGGATCCCATGGGTCTACACGGACCAGTTGTACACGCATCACCCATGAAAGAGGCACTTCGTATTATAATGAGCCCATGCTTTATCTCACAATTCCCATTTACATGACCTCATATTACAGACTCATGTACTTTCACCCACATATTCCAGGCACCCTCCTTTACCATGATTTGAAAACATTTATTCATCCATGCGATGACATCAGTGAACACCCCATATGTGATACCAATGAATAAATCTCAAAACCATAATGACATCAGGAAGATTAGATGATTGATGCATCATTTGGTTTCATTGTAATGACACCCATCAACATATAGAATCCCATGAATGACCCCATTTGGAAGGAATTAAAATCCCGTGAAAAAAGGAGCCTCATGTAGTTCTTCTGAAGTGAAATACATTCTCAGGAATAAGCGATCATATTGGATTCCATGCCTAGCTTTATCGTCCATATAAGATATCTTCCAACTCATTCCTTTAGTATTGTAATATAAAGAGCCTTCATGAATTTTGATTCCTTCATGATGTCTCAGAAGTGTCCACATCAACCATCAGTATCCCCATGGACACCTCTGTTTTTAGGAAAAACAATAAGGACATGTGACCCAAATTTCACACACACAATTCTTGTAGAGTACACCATTTACTATGTATATGGAAACCAAAAATAGACCCACAAAGGTAAAAAAATCCATCACAAGACTGCTTTTAGGTCATGTGATATATGAACCTTCATGCATAACTATCAGGAATGGTTCCCCCCAATGGTTATATGTCACTTGATTAACATGATAACTATTGATTAAGCTTTCACATTTCCCTATATTACCAAAGAGGTTTGTCTATGGAAGGAATACACTATCCATTCAACCCCCCCCCCCCCTTCCCATAGATATAATATACATTTATACTTAATGATTAAACCCATTTGTCATACAACTCTAACATTCGAGATAGTGAATGATTTTAGGAATTTTTGCATGACCCTACCACGTGATCAATTTAATTTCTTATTATCTAATGATTATAAACTGATCATGAGATTACCTTATGTGATATTGGATAAGTCATGTTGGTCACAAGACAATCGTGGGACAATTTAGGTCCATCTCACTATTCCTGGTGGACAAGTCACAACTGTCATGTGGAAGTCTGAAAAAAATTCAATTTATTAGACAATAACCACTTAACATGTTATCATTGTCGCCTACCAAACCAATGAAAAGTAATATCAATCATGAAAATCACATTGGTGTTTTATTCATTGGTTATTAAAAGATATCCCTGATAATTAACTTTAAGCACTTGAATGACTATTTGAAATGTCAGCATTATCATGTGATTTACCATAGACATGTCAGCATTTTCATGAAATGTTGTGAAAAAAGTTTAGGTCACTCATGTGATAGATTATGGTAATGCCTACTTTGATCATGTGCAAGACCCATGACATGTGCACTTTTGTTATGAGAATGGATTTTCACATGTATGACTCACTCATGTGAAGGAATCCAATATAAGGTTTTTATTTCAGCATAAACCCTAGGTCGTGTCCTCCATATTAGATTAATACCCCAAACATATTGGGTAGATAATCAAAAAATTCCCAACATACAACCAAGACATGGAAGGAAGACCCAATAGGGAATCTAAACATTGTTTGGAATACCCACTTGTGCACATTCCACGAGGACCCTAGCTAGAAGCCTTTGGATTTATCCCCTTTCTTATTATGGAAGCATACATGATGAGCTTGGGTTACACACTCATGTGACCCTATTGGATTCATGGTATAAGTGATCCTTTTATAGGTTTCCTCTATATTTATTCATCCGACGATTTATAATGACCATAAGTAAGGTAAAACTCAGTGTGTAATTCTCAATAAAGAGGGAAACCATAGTTTGTAATCACTAAATAGTGGCATAATATAATATCTCTTGAATATAAGGGAGGCCATGGTGTGTAATCCATGATCAAAATGAATCCATCTGGTATAGGCCCATAACTTTCCTGAAATTTGGGGGGGGGGGGGGGGGGGGTAAAAATAATGTCTTTGATCATGATCATCTACCTTAGCCCATAAATGGGTTAATGGATGTCTAAACTATGAGAAATACAATTCTTACAATAAACATGATAAATGGGATTCTTTTCTGTGGATGGAGCTAAAACTGGCTTCCACTTCCCTGTTAGTCCCCTCATGTATTTGACATTTCAACCATTAGGATATGATCATTCCATTGGATGATCAATATTCATCATCCATTAGTGGATGAAAAGTGGATTCATACACAAGCATAATTTTAAATTCTATTTTATATTATCACCCCATGTAATAGGAGCCGGTCATCAGAATAGGGATAAAAACAACTACAATGACAGTGATTCCTATTATAAAATAGGATATTCCGGATGCATTAATAGGGCATGAGATATATACCACAACCTCGATGAGATGGGTAATAATGTCTCTCAAACGGAAACATAAATTGGTAATACTGTATAGAGATCATATCATGTAATGTGTTTAATATTCTGATACCCTTAATTTCTCACATCGATCATGAATCACATATTCCTAAAGACTGGAATTGATTGTACCAATAATGTGATGAGAATTATTCATGGTTGGGTCTCCATTGGGATGTAAGTCTGATTACTTCTTTTCTCTACTCTATGTTACATAATCTCGAAGAAGTAGTCCAGGGTAGTATTTTAATCATAATTCTCATTTAGGGCCTATATTTTCTTATCACTCATAACATAGATTCCCGTTACCAGAACTATGTATACTCTAATACCTATCTCAAACATGAATCATAGGATACCTCATCTTGTTATGACCACAATATTTACATCCTTACTACTATATGTTAAATTATTTTTATGGGTCCATTCACACAACCTTAATCTATTTCAAATGTACTATGTGTGTTTTGATTCCTTTTTTAGGATACTACGTGGGTGTGATGAGCCTGACCTCATGTCCTCCCAACCAATGTGAGTTTCTAAGCTTATTTGGGCGTGATATCCCAAAGGGCTACCTACCTTTAGAATAAAGTTCCATACCAAGTCCTGGGTGTGGGAACTGTTAAGAGATTCCAGGGGAGATTAATAAATGGGGAACCAAATAAAGTTAATTTAAAATGGAATTAAACCCCCCAGAATCAATCAAACTATCAGGATATAATCCAATCATCATCTCATTTTCCGATGAAACAATAGTAATGAGTGGAGAATAAATACGAATAAATTTGGTGTAGGAACCAACAATGTACTTATATAAATGTAAGGTTTAGACATTAATGTTGGTGTTTGGATGATCTCATTAGGTCTCTTATCATTTATCCCTCGTGATCAGGTGATATGATAGAACATAGGGTGACATGGCCAAGAATTCTATAGAATTTGCATCCATAATAGGTCAAAATGGAATTTTTTTATTGTGAATTTTATGAAGTGATATGTAACCCACACCAATCAGTTCAATGGATTTCTGGAAATACATTTCAGTAGTTCACTACTATGTAGGGAAGTACCCTGGAATAGAATAATCACATATGAGCTGAGTCTTATGGTAGAGAGCACCATAAGATTATGGTTGAATTGGTTTATTAAACTAGGGTGTTTAGGGATAAATTGGTGTAGTTGATTATCTTAATGGAATTTGAAATGGTAATAAGTGGATAGTTAAACTTTTAAGGAATAACCTGGTTCGATGTTTGGAGTTTTACAATAGAAACTCATTTGGAGTTCTAAGGTCACAATTGATGAGTTTTTTATGAATTTATGACCCGAGTAATATGATATTAATAGTTTAATAACTGCATAGGATTTTTATATATAATGAGTTCTATGGTGGGATGTTTTAATGACTCACATCATTGTAGTTTGAGATATATAAGAGGGATTTCAATTTTTGTTCCTACAGTTGGGGTAATTTAAAGAATAGGCTTTTAGATTGGAATACAAGGAGTTAATATTCCTCAAAGATATGATTATTGGATATGGAGTGAGGCCCATGAAATGTATCAAGTGCTTCTGTGAGCTTTAATATCATTAGGATGCATTTTGTAAAATTTTAAAGGGTTTTACCCTATCACAAAATTACCACATAATTAGTAGAAATCAAGGGAGTAATAAATATTCTGTAGTTTTTATTAGGGGTATAGACAAACATTTTGTGTAAGGTTTCAAGAAATCATTAAAAAACTACAATTCGAGTTTCATAGGTATTTTCATGGTCAGTTCATTGTTTGATAAATTGGGTGGAAAAACTGTGTGAGGAAGTGTGGCTAGACAATATTTCAACCACATGGTGGGTTCATGGCTTGGAAGAACATGAGGTAACTATGTGACTACTAATATTTCTTTAAAAATGGAAACATTTCTCCCCCACATGATTTTAAAACATCACCCTTTAATTCTCTATCACCTGACTAAAGTAGGGAGGTTCCCTCATCCTTTGTATCCATCAATATTCCCATGACATGGGGTGAATTGTTTGATGTTATGGAGTGATTTTGAGGTGTGTTTATATCTTGTCTTACACATATAGTGCATGAGGAAATAATACTGACATGATTGGTGTTTTTCTTATGGGTGGATATATAATGTATTATGATTATCAATGCAAATCATTTCATTCCAATTCAATTGTCATTAGTCTCCATTAGAATTTATTTAGGGTTTTTCTTTAATTGAATGAAATTTACCATTGAATTAGGTATATGAATTCAGTATTGTGTGTGTATTAGCTCTATGTTCATGTCGAGAGAGGACCACACCCTGTTTTTTATAGTTTTAGTTAGTAGATGTAGCATGATGAGTCTTAGGTGAATAAAGCAATTTAAATTATATTTTTTAATTAATTATAATTTTTTTATTGTTATGGAATGAGATATAGCATTTTGTTGATGGGTAATGAATTTTTATAAATGGATGAGATTTAGAGGGGACATATATAATTTTTTCCCTAGTGTATTTTCTCTTTTTATGAGGTCTTTCTCTATTGAACACCTCACTATGGTATATCCATGTTTCGTGTGTAGGTGATATGTGTTCCTTCCACATTGAGTGATTAAATTTTTCTTTAATAAATAACTTTTTTTAAAATAAAATGCATATGAATAGATGCATAAGACAAGGGCCTTTAAAAACCCATTGAGAACTAGCTTAATGCCTTGAATTTTTATGTTTATGGGAATGATCATAAAATTTATTCCTTAAGACATTTGTCTCTTTAAATCTATTTTGATCCCCCGACTGCCGATGGTCAATGGATTGATTATAAATACCTATTATGAAACTCATATAACCAAAAGGGTTATTTTTTTAATGAAATAAGTTAATATATTTTTCCATGATATTTGTTCCCATAGCCCCCTTGAGTATGGAGTAGTGATATTCTCGATAAGGCTAACCTCTAGTGTCACCTTACAACCCAAGGATAGGCCATGTGGGACTTAAGATGACTTAGATTCATAGGATAGTTAACTAAGAGAGTGGTGTGAGGGTTCCTCAACCATTGGTACATGGGTTCTCAGAATGATATACCCTAGGTAGATTTATGCTAGGTTAGGGGATCAAACCATCCAAGGATGGATTTTGAAGTGAGAATGGAATAATTCAATCTCCATATTTTAATGATAGTATGATATTATCTATGATCCCAGTGAGTCTATGAGGCAATTATGGATATTATTAGAGATTTTATTCCCTCCAAGTGTTAGTATTGTTCCATGAGGTGGAAATGAGATGGAGTATTGTATATAGGGTGTCATGCACTTACATTTCCAAGGAGTCCTCTGTGGATGCCCCTACATTTTTTTAACAAAATAGAGGGTCAGAATAGATGAACTAGTATCATAAATTCCAGGTGGAACCATAGAACATAATAATTTATAGTGATGGTATGGATTGTGCTATTTATAAGGTGAATCAAGATATTTATGATGGGATAAATGTATGATCATGCCTTGTGATGATAGTTTTTATAAGAGATATTACGTGTGGGGTGAACTACCCTCGAGTTTTTATAAATGATATTTTTAGGATATTACTAGGATATCGTGGCTTTACATAATGATTGAATATGCCGATAATATTCCAAAATATTTCATGATGAAACCCAATGGTATTATATGAGATTCATAGTGTATTCTAAGGATCCGGTGATGCCATGTGATGATATTATATGGGATGCCTAGGATGCCTAGGATCTAGTAAATACAAATGATTATAGAGAAGATGTCAAGGTTTCCAAGGATCTGGTAGTTATACCTAATGAAATACAATATTCCTAGGTTGGTTCCTATTATTTGGATATGTACTTATACTCTGTGGTATTTCTATGATGTTTCATAGGATTCTACAATTGTAATTGATATGATTTGGGATGCCTAGGATATTTCTTTTGATCTGGTGCATGCACATGATATTATATGAGATTATTAGTATACTATTGAATATCTTGTAATTGAACCTAATATGATATGATATTTAATGGATGATTCATAGGATACATTTATTTCACAAGATGATTCATTTGTGTTTATGATATTGTTTCTTTGGATATGGTATTTACAAATACTATATGTTGAGTATAATATGAGATGATCTGCAAGGGTTGCTCTTCCCCAAGAGTGATCATATATACTTATGTTACAAATTATGGGTGGTGATTTACCCATACCTTTTCATGGAATTCTACATGCTCATTGACTCCCGACACATGAAAAAATATTCACAGTTCTTGCCATTAATCTGTTTAGAACTCAAGGATAAACAGTCAAAATATTATAGATCTTCAATGTTTTTTCTTTTATTTCTTGAGAATATCCCATATGAATACATGATATTAACTATTAATTTATGGGAACACCTTGATGGTTACATTTTCAGATATAATCACACACTACTTGGGTGCCCACAACACTTGGGTACCTAAACAGACAAAACAATTCATAGGTTCATGTAATGTAGAGTCCATGTTTTACATGATCATGTGAGATAGCTTAGATCGGTATAGATATTTAGATAAAGTGGGGATCTATGGTATATGTAAAGCATACATGTATTTTATCATTTTACTATCTTTTATATGTAGTTATCTTAGAGGGTGACTAGTTGAAATATGTGATCGCATGATTCCATATTTCTTAAAGTTTTAGAATTTTTACAATACTGATTATGTGTACTTTGATTATTATTTTGGATGGATGATGTTTGGGTTTTAGGTTCTTTATTAAGATAATATGAGGGTATATTAAACCTATAGTAACACCTTATATCCTCTCTACTAGTTATTAGCCTCTAGAATGTGTGTGGGTGTTCCTAAAGTCGCATTGCACTTCGGTCCATTTATTGTAGAGTGAACCAGGTTGGGACATTACAAAAATTATGAAACCTTTTAAACACATTATATCTATTTGTGGGACATGATCTATATATCACTATAAAATGAGTCTACTTTAGAATTACTATCATAAAATTTTTATTTATTTTGATCATCATCCAAATCATATCATATATGAGTCTTATACACTTGAGTGGGAAACACTTCATCCAAACCATCATATGGATAATCAAATCTATTTTTATAACAATCATACTTTATTCAACCATTAAATACATGAATTATAATAATTTTGTCACTTTATTATATTTTAAATATCTTTTTATTTTATATTTTTACATAATTCAGTAAAACATTACATTAAAAAGTTGGAAATCCCACAAAGCATCCATTTTATCCAAAAAAATTCTCTTTCTAAATGAACACATTCTTTATTAAAGGTATCTACCATATCATGAAATCTGACATTATTAATGTTTCTACTCATCCTTATTCCCCATGATTATATATTTGAAAACATGATATGAGGGAAAAAATCTCAGTAAGAGACATACATGAAAATTAATCAATTAGCCCATTTGTAAAACTGAAAAACCATAAATTTTTTTTATTTTTTCACAATAAAAATAATATCCCAAAAAACTATTTACAATTCCATAAAAAAACTATATTTATTGATAAAATTTGTAAAAAAATATTATATGAAATAATAAAGGGGAAAACATATTCATAAGGGTTAATTGGAAATCATAAAAAACTCATGAAGACACTCCCCTAGATATAGCCTCTTAACCATTATTATTTTCTAAAATGAGGTCATAAACATTCCTTAAAAGATTAATATCATTTTCTTATAATTTGGAAACAATACATTTATATTAAAACTAATGAATTAAAATCATCTAGTTACCTTGGGAAATTGAACTTACATTCACCCTTAAAATAACCCTTTTAATAGAATCACATAACTAGATAATTCCCATTTATCATAAGAGTAACCTATCTTAATTTACATCTATCACTTTACCCAATGAAATGTAGAGAAAAATCAGCCCCACCCATCATCAGATCTATTTTTGGCTATCCATTTGTTCATATAAAATGAAAAATAAACATACCCTGAATAAAACAAATATATATTTTACATTAAACATAATAACCATTTGAATTGTAATTTAATCATGTAACTAATAACACTTTAAATTATCTAATAAATCATAGAAAAATTTCTATTTTCCTAGAAAAACATTTTAAAAGTAAACAATCTTAGAATATTTAGAGAAATATTTTCATAAAAAATAACACTGTAAAATAATATATTAATCTCTATATAAAATAAAATATATAATTTTAGTAAAATATAATCAATCAATAAAAGTTATATAAAATTCTGTTCCACTTTGGTAAAACACATAAAAAACAACCTGCCTGGTACATATTTAAAAGATTTATTTTTTAACAATTAAAAATATTTTCAAAATTTCATAAAAATAATTCTAACAAAAATTTTGTATAAATAATAACATTTTATAACATTTTTAACAAAATGCATGTAGAGGAGTATTATTTGAAAATAATACTTTAAAAAGAATTTTTTAAAAAAAAATCCCATACCTCATCTGGTGATTTGTAATGTACATTACATAACTCCTTTAATGAATGTATATTAATAACGTAATTGATTAATTTTTTTAGGATTTTCCCATATCAAAATCTATTTTATTTAATTTATTACCATGTTTTATATAGTTACCAAATAACTTCTGTTCATGTCAGATGATTTGAGTATGTTAAATTCATAATCCCTATTATAGCTTTGGTAAGTTAACCAAGGTCAATGGGGTTAACAACCAATAATCTACAGTTTATTAATCATGATATAATAACATTTGTATACATTAAATAAAATTTTATAATCATCCATTAAAGGTTGATTTGAAAATCAAATCACAAATTTTCATGGATTTGGTATTTCACACGTACACACAACATATGTTTTTATTTTTTAATAGGCGGGAGATTAAGAAAGAATGTAATATTTTGAATTTATATAATGATAATTATTTAATAAATTATATATATATTTATTAAATCCATTAAAATTACCATCCTTGTGACCTAGGGATGAAAAAAACACATCGCTTCATGGAGGTTATAGTCCAAACATACACATGTATGATGTTTTCATTCCACATAGGATATAATAAGATGTGAATAAGCGTTTTAACTCAATAAATAAAATCATTGTATAGTATATATACCTATTTTATTATATAATCATGTTTTAATAGGATTTTTATTTGTTATAATAATAAATAATCATGAAACACCCAGTAAAGAAATATTTCTCTTATTTGGAAAACCACCATTGGATAACACCTTAAGACATTTTAGGTTAGTACATTTGTGAGAACATAACCTCTATAAATTAGAGAGGGAATTTTTTAAGTGTATTATGTAGGTATTTTAGAATATATAGTTCTCAAAATGTGTTATTAATACTAGAGATGATATTCCATTTTATAAGTGTTGAGATGACACAGTTAAAATTTATTAAAATATTTAAATTTAATTCTTGAATTTCTTAAGTAAAATGATTAAAAAATTAAATTTATTTGATTAAAAAAGACTTTAAGGTCTCAATATAATCATAAAATTAAATTTATATCTGTTTTGGTGTAATTTAAAACCTTATCTTTCGCTTTAACCCCTACATCAACCCTTTTAACAATAACTATGGTAACAAATTTTATATCTTGTAAGGGTCAAAAATTTACTTATATGATAAAAATTTACACAAAAATGGTTAAGGGATGAAATTATAAATAATTTTACTTTATAATTTCATTTTTTTATTATTTTTTAAATAATTTAATAAAATATATATTAACATAATATAACATTAATGAAATATTTAGGAATATTCCTTTAATGACTTTAAATTCATCAAGATTACAATAGAGTTTTAAAATAAACATTTGTCTTTCAAAAATTATACATTATTATTAACCATTAAATTTTATTAACACCACAAATAATTCAAAAAATATATTTCGTTTAAATTTTTTTAAAATAATTAACTTTATTTTTTCTTTTTTTTTTTCAAAAATTTATTCAACTGTACGTAAGCATTTAAAATAATTATACATTCAAAAAAAACTAAAAATAAATATATATAATTAAACCATTTAATTTATGTTCAAAATAATATTTTATATTCAGCCATAAATTCATTTAATCCCTATGAAAACATGAAATAGAAAATAAAATCAAGAAAATTCTATTTTGTATTTATCCTTTTATTAAATTAATATAAATGTTATAATCAATGGAATGTGGATGGAAATTAATATATATTCATTTCAATGTTGGTTTTTTAACACCACTCATTTAGTAAGATAAAGTGATGTGTTATATATATTTGGTAGGCCTTATCTCATATTTTAACCCTATTTTTGTGTTTTACCCTTATCAAGGTGACAAATCATTATGATGGTCATTATACATAGTGAAAGCAGTAATACATATAAAAAAATATTAACCTTTTTATTGAAAATATATAATTCATTTTTTAGTATTCAATTTTTATATGTCTATGAATTCAATTTTAATATAAATATGTAAAACACAATGAAAAAACAATTTTTTATTAAAATTGTGTTTTTATCCAAAATATGAACTTATAACAAAAACAAAGATAATTTTTATTCATATGTAATTAATTAAATTATATATATTATAAGGGTAATTATGTTACATTAATATCAATGTAAAATCATAATAGGACTATGAAATAACTTTTTTAATGGAAAGAAATATTAGTTTTACAAAAATTAGTATTTTTCACTATTCACTCCAAACTTAATATTTTTAGAAAATTACCAGAAAGTAATTATAATACAATAATGATATGAAAATTATAAAAATTATTTTAATTTTTCCAAATATATTTTCTAAAATATTCATAAATTAAATATACCATCCATGTAAAAAATGCAATAAAAACCATTTTTGAAGCATAAAATGTCGTTATTCTCATTCTGTGACAAATAACCTTCATTTAATGAGTTTTAATTAAAAAAATTGTATATTTAATATAATTATTTCATTATAATAATTATTAATATTGATAAATTTAATATATTAAAATAAAAATAAATTTCTTATATAAAATAGTTATATGAAAAATACACCTTTTTAATCATATGATTTCATCGACATTTCAGACTAATTGAAAATAAATTTATGATGGATTATTATTTTATTAATGGAAATCTTTATAAATATATTTTATTATATGGTTGTTACCTTTCATACACACCAAAATAATGGATCTGTCATAATGTTCAAATTTGAAATATTAAATAGAAAGGTTTGTTGATGCTCGGTGTTGCATATACCACATGATATCAAATATATTATTTCAAGAAAATAAATTCTAAAATCATAGTGTGTTATAGTATACCCGTATTAAATAAATCCCCCATCATTATTATAACACATTCTTGAAAAAAGGGTTTAAAACATATTACAAATCAATTCTAAGGAGTCGAATAAAATATATGATAATAAAAGGAAAATACTTTTTAATATTTAATAATAAATTTGTTTTAAAACAATTAATAATGGATAAAAAACATCCTTTATAAAATAATTTATGTGAAATATGATGTTATCCTAGAATAACAGATAATTAGGTTCCCATATTAGACCATTGGCAAGAAGTGAAAATATTGACCTGGAAGAGAAAAATAATGTTTATGGAATAGTAGAGAGTGACAGAGAACATAAACATAATAATTTTAATCAAGACACTACCATAAACCAGTAAGGGGTAAATAATATGACCAATTCATCCAATATTTAGGTGAAAGGATAAATTATTTATTTTGATATCCTTTTCTTATAGTTCAAGGAGTATTTAACTATCGAGATAGAGGGTGTGAGAAAATATACATACTTGATTTTTTTCAATTTCATATGTAAATTTTCTTCATTTGGTTGTGATTCAATAAATTTAAACTCCTATATAATCTATTACTCCATGAAATTAATAATTAGGATAATTTTTTATGCCCGAAGAACTAAAGATAACTCTCACAGGATAAAGAGATCTATAAAAGGATAAAAAGTTATTTCAACTATTTCTATATATTATCAAAAATAAAAAATGTTTAGCGCAACATAATATAATATCTAATATGAATAAGCCTTAAAAAATATAAATAATACATTAATCACCATATCCTCAACAATAAAATCCAAAGATAAACATTAAAATTTCCTTAAATAACACACCTTAACAAACATCTAAATATTATAGAAGAATTTGAAAACCAAAATAATTTAAAGACTTGATCACATATTCTTCATGGATAAAATTATAATTTATATCCAAATTACACAAATAAATCCTAATATCACAATCCAACAAAATGTGTATGCCTTTACCATATAATCTATAAAACATGATATTATAATCTATACATATCACAAATCAAGATAAATCCAGAATAAAATTATAGATAATTCAATAAATATTCATAAAATAAAATCTAATAATATCAAAAAAAATAGATTCATTTAACTTAATCATATGTTTTTTTAAACAGATAACTTCTATAAAAATTACATTAATAACTTATATACCAAATCTCTTTTTATCCCATGGTTATTTATATGATTAATCTGATGTTCTCAAAATGTAATAACACATTTATACCTAAATTATCTCAACATGAATGATAATATAAACCCTAATGTTAATCAATACATTTAATATTATGTTAAAAATGTAAAATCATTCATCCAAAAAAATCCATTTCACTAAAACACATTCAAACCCCAAGGATTGTTTTCCCATAAATATCTTCCAAAATATACTTAATTTATTAAAACCCCAAAAAATAAAACTAGAAAGGGTATTTATTCCATTAAAATTATGTTCAACCTTATAATTATTAACACAAATTGTTAACTATAAACCGTAAAATACCCTCATCTAAATCATCAAAAACAATAATATTATCTAAAACTTTCCTATGATACAAACTACATCACCTGTTTTTTATCTAATCCATAAAATCATTATTTATAACAAGGATTTCACTTTATTATATTTTAAGAATCATTTTTATTTATTTTTTTAGAAAAAAATTGTTAAAATTATATAAAAAAGTGAAAAATCCTACCAAGTATACATTTTTTCACCAAAAAATGTTTTTTATTAAGAAAAACATACATCATTTAAGGTAACTAACATATATAGAACTATGTCCATATTAATATTACTGATCCTTCTTAATCCCCATAAAGAATAATTTCAAAACTCTGGATGAGTAAAAAAATCATTATAATGGTCATAAAAGAAAATTAATCAATTAATAATGTTGTAAAATAGAAAAATTTGTAATAATGTTTTACATTTTCACAATAAAATATTTATATTCACATTCCATTTACATTTCAATGAAAAAAAAATAATTTTTTAAATTTGTTTCATAAAACATTTAATATGAAATCATAAATAAAAAATCATTATCCTAAGGGTTTCTGGAAAAGTAAGAAAACTCTTGAATAATTTTCCATGAAAATCCATAATTTTAGAATTTTTTTAATGGGTTATAAAAGTTATATAAAAAATATGCTCATTTTCTTTACCCTATGAAATCAACATATTTCCTTGACAACCCATTAAAAATATATAATATTGTTACCTTGGGAAATTATAATTTCATCCACCCTTAAAATAGCCCTTCAAATGGAATATCAAAACTGGATAATTTCAATATATCTTAGGAGTAACATATCACTAGTAAACTATACCACTTTACTTTATATATTAGATTGCTATATCAGGATCACCAATCATCATATCAACATTAGTATCACCTGTCATTAATATAAAATTTCTATGAATCATAAAATAAGTTAAAAAAATAAATAATTCATTTTAATTATAGAACCCAATTGAAATATAATTCAATACAATAAGTACAAACATATATAGTTATCTTATAAATATAAAAAAAGTTTTGGTTTCCTTGAAAAAACTTTTTAAAACTAAAAATTATGATAATATTGAGAGAATGATATTTTTTGAAAATAACCATGGAAACTTTAATATAGATCATGATAATGAATAAAATCTATGATGATTGGAAAATTGCATCATTCAATAAACTTTAGAAGAAATTATTTTCAAATTTGGTAAAAAATTAAAAAATTTCACATACGTTATTTGTTTAAATCATACATTTTTAAACCATTAAAAATTATATTAAAAGAAGTTAATCATGAATTTTAACAATATTTACTGTATAAATAAGAAAAATATTAGAATATTTTTAATATCATGGATATAAAGGATAATTATTGAAAAATAATACTAAAACATGGTTTTAAATAAAAATTGATAGCTTGTTACCGGACATGTCACGTACATTCATCAACTAAGGTAATGAACTTATATTAATTATTTAATTTCATGGAAATATTTTTTAGGTTTTTTTCCTTATCAATATATATTTTATTTCATTTATTACGATTTATTATATAGGTTCTAAATTATAAAAAAGTTTTAACATTTCAAAAAATTTAATAATAATCCATGAAAGTTTTAAAAAAAATTAATCGCATCGCTTCATGGTTGTGGTATTCCACACGTATGCATGACTGGCGTTGTCATATTACAATAGGTGGAAGGGTAATATGTTAAGTAATATATCATAAATTCAAAGTCATAATTATTTCATGAATATCATATATATTTAGTAAATTCATCATAATAACCATCCTAGTGATGTGGTGATGAAAAATAAAAAAACATTGCTTTATGGAGGTTTTAGTCCACATATACACACAAATGATGTTTTATTACCCCATAGGATATTATAGGAGATGAATAGTGGTATTAAAATAAAAATAATAACATTTTACTATAGTGTAAATACTAATTTTATTATTTCATAAGGGTTTAAGAGTATTTTAAGGAGTTGGAAAAAGAAATAAATATGAAACAGTCAGTAAAGAATTATTTTTATTATTTGGAAAACCTACCTTAGATTATATATTAATCCTTATTGGGTTGGAATTTTAGTGATAATATAACCTCTTGGAAATGGGGAGGTATTTAAGGGAGTGATTTAGGAAGGTCTTCACTGAGATGGAGTGCTTAAATAGTGAGATAAAGATATATTAAGTGATGACCTTTTATAAGTGAAGAGGGGACACACATGGAATTACATAAGAGATTTAAATATAATTAATGTTCGTTAACATTAAAATGATACAAAATTTCGATGTATTCTAATAAAAATATAATAATTGAGAAATATCATCTGATAATAATATTTAGATAGGTTTTGGGGTTATTTTAATCCATATTTTTTGGTTTAACCCCTTTATAGTCCCTTTTTAACCATAACCATGGTAAAACATTTTCAAAGCATCAGGGGACATAAATTTACATCTAAGGTGAAAAGTTTTTTAAAAATTATCGGTGTATAATTTTTTGACTAATTAAAATCCCAATTGAACTATTTAATGCATTTTTTATTACTTAGTAAATTTTTTTAACATAAAATATCATTATAGGCATTTTTTTGACTATTAATTTAATTTGTATTTAACATCATTATAATTACTATGGATTTAGAATAAAAAAAGTTACCACAAATTATAAAGTCTACCTCAAAGCATCAGTAGTCTGCACCGTACAAACACGTGTGGGTTGAACCCATGCAAGGGTGAGTATAGCAACTCAGTAGGGGACCTTGAGACCCCCGAAGGTCCCTCAGTAATCCACAAAAGAAATTATAAGAAGAAATGCCACAATGGTAATTTCACAAGCATTATCTAGATCATGAAGCATAAAAAAATTGACAGCACATTATAATGTTATAAATCTAAGGCTACTAGGAAGGGGATGACTAGTCGAAAGGCTAGTTTATCCTATATATAGGAACACTACTGCCGACCTGTATAGGTCACTGTATACTGACCAATATTGGTCACTGGTGCTGACCAGTATTGGTCGCCGGGGATGACCCGTATTGGTCTCCGGTGCTGACCCGTATTGGTAGCTGGTACAGAGGTAGGGATGATTTGTCATACAGCTAGATCATCTCACTTTGTAGTTTCTGATGCTGCCCCAGATTGGTCACTCTTATTCTTCATGTCATAGTCGGTCACTGGATTCCCGCCCAAAGCATGCCTGAAATCCGAATGACACTTCTTATTAAGCTATCGGTCATATTTTAACCTGTATGATGAGAAAAAAATCATACCTAAGGGACCGCCCCTTCATGAGGGTACCAATCCAAAATAAGAAACATCAACAAGATGCTCGGTGTGTAAGTGATAGTCATTTTAGTGTCGAGGCCCTAGTTGGATTCAGAGTCAATCCAACTCGGCCACACTCCATCCTTCTCCAATTCTCCTTTGGAGTATCATAAAATGAGTGTCTCACTCCAAGGATCCTAGCACTGCAGACGGTTCATCAAATAGATGTCTCGTTCTCCTGTTATGTTCACTAAATCGTATCTGGGCCTGAGAGGGGTCTGGGTTTAGTCCAACCCGGTTAGGACCAGCCCAGCCTGACCAAGTTCAGATTGTCCCGCCCTGACCTTGTTTGGGTCGACCTGCCCAATACAAGTCTAACTAGGTCTGTCATGAAAAGGCATAGGCCAGCCCGGTTGGGCTGGGTCACGATGGGCCCGACTCATAGGGACGTGTTGGGCCTCGTCCATTGGGTCACGGAATTGCCCGACTAGCCAAGCCATGCAACCCAGCCTACTTGGGCACCCCACATGGGGTTCACGGTCTACCACCCAAAGGGCTCATAGAGTCATTCAGTTTATTTTATGGGTGGCACCATGTGGCCCAACCTTGTCACCCACGGGACCCACATGAGGCGGGTCCTTGCCATCTCGCCGAGACTCACCTTCAACGTGACATGCGACGACACGCCGCCTCGGCCTCCTTGGCTAGCTTTCTGCGGTCCCCCTGTTCGGAAACTGTGGCCCCGAGCAGTGCAACTCTACTCTGCGGCCGGCGTGGGTTGGTCATCGGTGCCACAACAACGGATCTTCTACAGGGCTCTAGCGATGCTCTAGAGCTTCGTTTATATCCTCGTTTGTGCCTACGGGCCTCCCAGAACTCCACCATCACTATGTGGCCCTTGGTTCCATGTTTCTGTATCACCCTAAGATTTCATAGTATGATATCACTTCAAAGTAATTCAATAACATGCGCTACACCCAACAATGAGTTCGAGCGCACCACGACTTGTCAAACTAGACATTCAAAAAGCGGTTCTTAATAGTATTAACTGCATTTTGAAATTTATATACATCCTATGTACTTTTAACATTCATATTTTGTGTTTCTTAGACAATATATACGGAAAAGATCAATTTTTTATTTAAAAGAAGTATTTTTCAATAAATGAAATTTTACAGCCTATTTAATAGGGATTACTTTTTAAAACAAATATCTGACACTTTTATATATTCAATTTAATTAAATTAAGTTTTTCTTTATAATCGGGATAAAAAAATTTAGTTGGATTATCTTTTGGTACTTTTATAATAACATTCAAATTTTGATTAATAGTGAAAAACACTACGTTATTGTTTAAAACCGACTATTTATTTAAATAATTATTTATTTTATTTAAATTTATTTTGTGTCAAAAATAGATATATATTACCTATATAAGTTCAATGTAATTCATTGGAGTATTTTTATAATTATATTAGATGTATAAAATTTTATTCATATTTTTACAGTCTTTTATCCAACTTTTATGAACATTTGAAAATTTTCAGAAAACATATTATTACTACTTCTGTGAGTAGAATTTCAAAAATCCGAGACACACGGTTGACGTTAGAAAGTAAAATGTGATTCAATAATTTGAAAATAATTTTTTTGTGAATAGTAACTGTTGACTTTTATTTACCACGATTAAAAGTATATAGGGTAATTTAAGGAAAAAATGATATTATAATTACCCTACCACATGTCCTAATTCTATTGGATAAGTGTAATTTGACCGAAAACAACCGTATGAAGAAAATATGATCCTTTTGGTCCACTTGGATTTGATTAAGACTTTTATTATTATTTTATTTAAATAATATTTCAAAGTGTTAAATTCAATGTTTATAAACAGAACAATTTTTAATAGAATGTTATAAAAAAGATAAATTCAAATTAAAATATTCAATATAAATATAAAAATACTTCCAACACAATGGTATTTTATTTTAATATTTAGACATTAAATACTTAAATTATTTTATGACACAATGATAATGCAGTAATTACCTTATTAATTAATGAATCAAATAAAATGTATTATAAATATTAGAAAAATTAAAATTTAACAGTTTTTATGCCATACAAGAATTTTATAGGTAATTATGACATGTTTGGGTTTATTAGATTTTTTTTCTATTTAATATGGTTTTTTTGACTTACAAAAAAAAACAAAATAACAAATTGTTTCAAAATTGATATAAATTAATGTTTAAAACAAATACTATATTATTGGTTGATATAAAATTTCTAAATATCTAAGGTTTGGCTGAAGGGAATAAAAAATATTATATATTTCATTAAAAAAATACTTGGGTTTTCCTTGGATGTTTATTGTAATTTTATTAACCATATATAGTAACAATACAAGAAGACACAGTAAATGTTAAATTGTTTAACTAAGAGTGAAATCTAAATGATAAGGATAAAATTTAACCTAAACTATTCTAAAACCTATTGGTTGAGTGGATTTAGATCCATAACCACATAAGCCTCTAAATAAATTCATTTTGAGCCATTATAAACCGAATATGATTGTATAATAAATTAATATTTTAATCTTTTCCTAAAACGACACTCACCCTTCTTATAATAGGGCACTTCTCCTTCTCTCAAAATCACAGCTCCAAAGCCATTTAGCTAGGAAAACTCATATGAAATATTATCCCAACTTCTCTTGCAACATCCTAGACTCCTTACTTTGAGCAGAAAGCCATCCATAGGATCCCTTTTGATCAACTCAAAAGGAACCAACCAAAGAAGATGTAATAATTTCCCCACCCACTTTCAAGTTATTTTCTTCTTCCACATTCTCTTTATTTGTTGTTTCCATACCAAAATAATAAATCCAGTACCTCCTACATACTGTTATGTTATTATAAATATGGTATGACCATATTTGTTATTTTAACCATTGTATAACTGACAAAGTCATCATACGTGCGTACATACGGCTCACCGTCTCCATGTTGTGGTGTAGTTTTTTATTCAGACGATTTATTATTAGGATGGGTATATTAATAAGTATTACTAATGTAAATAATAAATATAACATGTTTATGATTCTGTATATATGATATACCATCCTATTACATACAATATCACCATCAATATAATGATAGTGTTGCTCATGCGTACGTAAGGATTGTTGTCTTCAAGATGTGATGAGATTTATTTCCACATTCACGATTCAACAAGGATTATAAAAATATATATTATTAATAAGTATGTAATATATTACATAATAATTCTACTAGATATATATATATATATATATACATATATATTATTCATTTTCGTTCAATACGATGAGAAAATGGAAACAACGTTTATTTGTACGTACGACCTAACGTCTCCATAAATGGTATTTTCCATTACATATATCTATATATTATACATATATATATATATATATTATATATATATATATATATGATATATAAATCAGGTTTTATATTCTGTAATTATTTAACTCATGATCTAAGTGATACGATCAAGAATAACAAGTTGAAACACGTACGATAAAGAAAGAAATTATTACCTGAAATGTTAATTTAACATGGAAATCATTATTAAATGGATATTATAAAGTTAAAAATGAATAATTTATGATATAATAAATATGAATATTGTTCTGGTATAATTTAATAACATACTATGTTCATTATATATGAGGTTAGACATACCCTCATCCTAAGGAATGTGCAAGGTTAGGGTTATTTCCTCATTCCCATTATTATCCGAGATTATTTATGTGTAAGTATTTACTGGGACATATTTATCATTGATACCCATATTTCATAAAATTGATTCTAAAAATTATATTTTATGGTTTAATGGGATGATCTGTTTAACTAGATCATTATTTTAAATGTTTTAATGATTTATCATTCTAAATCCTTTTAATTAATGTCCATGTTTTCAAAATGATTTTATGTATTTATTTTTATAGGAATTAATGGTTTGAAATGATAATTCTTTTAAAAAGATTAAAATTTGTATGGAACACATTTATTCAAAAATATCTTTTTAGTTACTTCCTTTAAAAATCTCTGACTTTTAAATGATTCCACAAAAAGGGAAATTTCTCTCAAAAAATTTTACTGATCATTTTTAACAATGTCAACATCCTTTACTGGATATTATTCCTGATTGAGGTTAATTAATTATAAAAAAAATATTCTATATTTTATTTTATGAGTTACAATATGTTTGACAATGAATGTTCTATTTTTATACCATTCATTTATTACGGTTAATGTATTGACATTTCGTATTCTAGTTTTAATATTAATGTTTATGTTATGTTTCAACCTTTTCATATAAGGAATGAAGTGGACTTACTACATGATGGGTGGATTCAGCTATAGCTCCTAGATGCATCGATATGTCTGATAAGAAAAATAGTGTCTTGGCACAAGGCCTTAAAAAAAATTATTTTTAGTCTCGGGACAAGGCCTTGACTATGTGGTAATTATGTCCGGTGTTAGGCATTCCCCCATTTTGATAGTAGTTATTACAAGTGATTATTCTAATAGTAGAATATCTATGTGCATGTTTATATGGTGACGTATGATTTATTTTTCCCATATTATGGTCAAGATTATGTTAAAAAGGACTGTTTTTTTATTTCACATCTTTCCTTAAAAGTTTATAGCTTCCACTATATTATTTAACCTTACTGAGCATCTGAGCTCACCCCTTTAATATGTTTTATTTTCAATGGATTCCCAAACCTATATTATGATTTATATGAAAAGTGAAGAAAATGGGAATAATGGTGTTCTCAAAGAAATAACTATGTTGTGTTGTATGTTTGAAATTGAAATGAAAAGTTAATGAATGTAATTTATTTTCAAAGACGGCTAAAATGATAGATCCTTTGGGACTTGATTCCTTATGATAATGCCATTGTTATGTAATAATGAACATACTCTGGGTAACTGGGGTTCGGGTGTTATTGTTAGTATCCAAGGATTTTTAGCAACATCCTTGGAAATATATTTAGATAAACTCTGATTATAAAACATTACCCTAATATATACTTTGGGGATTAGTATGGAAGAACTTACTAGAATTTTGGCATTGTAGAGGTTTTATGTATTTTCTAAGAAATACATTCTTGTCTGGATACGAGTAGGTAGAGGTGGATTTGGCATAAATGTACCTAGGAGTGAAAAATCCAACCAGGAGTTTTGGGCTTGACCTGGGGAATCCTGGTACATGATAACGGGCCATACATCTCTTTAGTTTAAGACACTCCTGGGGGATGTTCTTATGATAAGTAACATTTTTAATACAAGACATTATGAATGATTTATGAGTAAATACTTACTCAAAGAAAACATTTTATGATTGTTGATTATATGCATACTCGTTTCAATTTACGTTAGGTATTTTAAAAGTTTGGAATTATGCATTGTGATTCATAAACTAACCTAGTGTATTCCATTTTTTAGTAATGGAACCTAGTAGAAGGAATGACAATTCAAAAAATAGACGTGATCAAAAGATTAGGAAGTATTATATCATTCATGGTATTAGGGAAACATTTAAAATAAAAATAGTCTCCCATTTATTCTCATGATATGAGTAAATAGTATCATGTGTTAATAATATAAGTAAATAAATCTCTGAGTCCTATGGATTTTAAGGGAAGTAAGAGAAGAAAAGGATGGAAAAGTGAAATATTAATAAAGGGAAGAGGGGGAAGAAGGATTTTCCAATATGTGATAAATATTGAAAAATCACATTGGTAAATTCATGAGGTTAATTGGAATTTGTTATAAGTGTGGATAAAAAGGACATCAATTACATGATTTCAAGGGTAAGAAAAGGTTTCAAATTTACAGTGCTTCATCTACAAGGATTTGGGACACAATGTGAATCAATGTCCAAATCATCATAGTATTACATAAATGCTGATATTGGATAATAATCAAGTTATGATACAACCGAAGATGAAGAATAATGATTATAGTTCTTAAATTATTATTAATGTATTGTGTCATGTGAGTATTGTATTAATGATGTACATTTTATAATAATTATAGAGTATATAAGGATTGTACTACAATATTATTTCATTAAGGACTTGAGATTGTATGTGACCAAGAAATGTGACTCAATAGCTGGTTAATTATTTTTGGAAATTATATGGATGAGAGAAAGATAGACAATAATATGGATCTGATACTGATGTAGTGATTTTGGAATAATATATGATTGATTTGAATAAATTATATTGGATATTCTAGACAACCTTGAAATAGATTAATGATTTATATATTCCGTCATTGTGGCAGTTTATAACACTTATGGATATAAGTAGTATATCCAGTATTCTATAAGGAATAAGGGGGAATGAATATAATCAATGTGGTTTTATGGTAATTCAGGGTGTTACCGAGTTTTAAAATAATACATGATGAATATATTCACAAGTTATTACGTGAAAAAAAAATCTTCATTGTGTTTACCTTCTTTATAAATTTTGGACTGTGAGTTTGGATAAATGTATTTTGGATAAGTCTAAATGTTGGAATCAATTAATATTGAAATTGGATATTATTGTTAATTTTAAATCATTTTATGAGATTATATTTAGATTCCCCTAAAAAAAGACAACCCGTAGGTTGGGAGACAACTTGTTGCATCCGGCAAGGCCACGAGACTTGATCCCGAAACTAAAGGGCGCAAGGGTGGATCACCTACCACATGAATACTTGATATCCTGGCTTATATAAAGTATTTTTTTTAAATAGTCTTACAAATGAATTATAAATTCATTATTTTTAGAACCCTATACGATTAGGATAAATAGAATATTTTTGAATTCTATTATTTTTTGTAGTGAAAGATGATTTTGTGGTAGGAACTAGTTAAAAGACGAAACTCTACATGTCAAGTATATTTTTCTCCTCTTATTCAATGAAAAAAATAATTCTTAAAAATTAGTGAAGCAATCTAAAAACTAAATATGTATTATCCTAATACCTTATGTTTTGTTGAACTGATGATATTTTAAATCATCATAGATTAATGGCTTTGTGGCTATCAATTGTACCCTTTTTTATGATTGATGACCTCAATCACTCCCTTTAAATATTAAATTTTCCACCAATTACGTGTCTTTAATTTCCACCAATGTTCTCATAATCGAGATCATAATTTGATCGTGAGTTTTTCATTTCCCTTTCCCTCTTATTAAAACTAAATTTTATTAACCCAATTTCCGATGTGGGTTTTCCACAGAGGTATTGTTATATTTTTCACATTTTATTTTCGAATAACTATTTCAAATTGAGAGGACGCAATTTTTTGAAGGAGGGAATAATTTTACACCCCAAGATTTCATAGTATGTTATCTCATCAAAAAAATTCAATAACTTGTGCTACATGCAACAACGAGTTCGAGCACACCCTCACTTAACAATATAGACGTTCAAATAGAAGTTTGGAATATTATTAACTTTATTTTGTATTTTATATACACCCTATATAATTTAAACATTTATATTTTTTGTTTCTTTGACATAATATAAGGGAAAATTAAAATTTGTAGATAAAAGTAGTATATATAAAAAAATGCGATTTTACAGCCTATTTAATAGATATTCCTTTTTAAAACTTATATTTGACACTTTTATATATTCAATTTAATTAAATTAAATTTGTCTTTAGAATTGGGACCAGAAAATTTAGTTTGGATAAAATTTTGGTACTTTTCTTATAACTTTCATATTTTGATGAATAGTGAAAAACAATGCATTATTGATTAAAATAGACTATTTATTTAAATAACTATTTATTTTATTTAAACTTATTTTATTTCAAAATATATATATATAATACCTATATAAGTTCAATTTAATTCATTGGATTCATTTTATAATAAAATTAGATGTATAAAATTTTATTGAACTTTTTACCATCCTTTACACACCTTCTAGGAGCATCTGCAAATTTGCATAAAACATAATTTTACCACTTATATGAGTTTTATTTCAAAATTCCGAGAGACATGGTTAACTTGAGTAAGTAAAATTGGAATCAATAAGATGAAAATATTTTTTAGTGAATAGTATCTTTTAACTTTTATTTATCATGGTTAGAGGAAAATTGAGTAATTAAAGGTAAAAATGATATTATAATTACCCTTACACATTTCCTAATTCATTGGATAAATGAAATTAGACCAAAAACAACCTTAGGAAAATTATATGATCCTTTTGATCCACTTGGACTAGATTAGGATATTTATTATTCTTTTATTTAATGAAGAGTTAAAAGTGTTAAATTCAATGTTTATTAACTAAAATAAATTTCATATTGGGTTATACAAAAGATAAATTCAACTGTAAATATTCCTTATAAATATAAAGATATTTTATACACAGTGGTATTTTATTTATAATTTTTATACATTAAATAATTAAAAAAAATATATGACACAATGATGATGCAGTAATAACCTTATTAATGAAAGAATCAGGTAAATTGAATTATAAATATTTAAATAAATATAATTTAAAGGTTTTATGCCATCTATGAATTTTATAGGTTAATATGACATGTTAGAGTTTCTTAGATAAATTTTTTTCTAAGTGATAAGGTTGTCATGACTTTGAAAAAAAACAAAATACTAAATAATGTCATAATTGACATAAATTAATTTTTAAAACAAATACTATATTATTCATTGATATAATATTCCTAAAAATATATGGTTCAGGAAAATATCTTAAATAATATTATATATGTCATTAATGAAACACTTGAGGTACTCTTGGGTGTTTAGATTATATTTATCAAACATATAGTTTTAGAATATAGGAAGACATGGAAAAAGTAAAACTATTTAACTAAGAGATAAATCTAAATGATATGGTTAAAATTGTAACCTAAACTTGTCTAAAAGCAATTGGTTGAGATTATTTCGACCAATAATCACCTGAGTCACGAAATAAAATAATTTTTAGCAATTATAAAATTAATATTATTCGATAATAAATTAATATTTTAATCTTTTCCTAAAGTGACCCTCACCCCTCTTATAAATGGTCACTTACCCTTATTTAAAAATCACACCTCTAAAGCCATTTGTCTCAGCCCACACAGCCCAAATATCCTCCCAAAATCCCTCACCTAAACCTAGAGTCCTTACTTTCATAAAAAAAATCCATCCAAATGATCCCTTTTGATAAACTCAACAGAAAACACCCGAAGAAGAGGCAACAATTTCACCACCCTCTTTCATGTTCTTTTCTTCTTCCACTACCTATTTCATTTTTTTCCCATAACAAAATAATAACTCTAGTAATTCCTATATACTTTGATGTTATTATAAATATAGTACAACCATATTCGTTATTCTATTCATCTGATAAATGAAAAAATGACCATATGTGCGTACGTACGACTTACCGTCTCCACGTTGTGGTGTAGTTTGTTATTCAAACAAATAATTATTTGGATGTGCATAATAATGAGTATAAATGATATAAATAATAAATTAACATTTGTATGATTCATTATATAAGATATCACATCCAATTACATATGATATCACCATCAATATAATGATATTGTCGTACGTGCGTAGATACAGATTACTGCCTCCACGACGCGATGAGATTCATTTCCACATTCACCATTCAACGATGATTATAAAAAATTATATTTTTAATAATTATGTAATATATGAAATAATAATTCTACTGTAGATATATATATATATGTATGTATTTATATATATCAAATTCACTCACTTTCGTTCAATACAATGTGAAAATGGAAACAACATTTATGCGTACGCAAGGCCTACCGCCTCCATAAACATTGTTTTCCATTTCATATATCTATCTAATTTAAATATTTATATTATATATATATATATATGATATATAAATCATTTATTATATTCTGGAAATATATAAATCATGATCTATGTGACATGATAAAAAATAACAAGTTAAAAAACGTACAATAAAGAAAGATATTATTACCTGAAATGTAAATTCAACATGGAAATCATTATTAAATGGCTAGTATAAAGTCATAAATAAATAATAAATGATATAATAAATTTAAATATGGTTCTAGTATAATTTAATTACACACTATGGTCATTATACAGGATGTTAAACTTACCCTTGACCAAAGGAAATTGAATGGTAAGGGTTATTTTCTCAATCTCATTATTATCCCAGATAATTAATAGGGAAGTATTTATTGGGAAATATTTATCATAAATACCCATATTTCATAAAAATGTTTTCAAATTGAATATTTTAAGGTTTTATGGGAGGTTCTATTTAACTAGATCATCATTTTAAATTTTTTAATTATTTACCTTTTTAAATCTGTTTAATAAATGTCCATGTTTTCAAAATGATTTTAAGGATTTATTTATATGGACATAAATGTTTTGAAATGATAATTCTTTTCAAAAGTTTCAAAGGGGTATTGGAATCGTTGATTCAAAAATCTCTTTTAAATTACTTCCTTTATAAATGTGTGACTTTTAAATGATTTCAAAAAAGAGATATTTCTCTCAAAATGTCTTACTGATCATTTTCAACTATGTCAGAATCCTTTACTGGATTCTATTCTTGATTGAGGATGACATAATATAATACAATATTCTATATTTAATTGGATGAGTTATGATATGATTGACTGTGAATTTTCTATTTTTATACCAATCATTGTTTATGGTTTATGTATTGACATTTTGTATGCTTGTTTTAATATGAATGCTTATGTTATGTTTCAAATTTATCATATGCATAAGGTAGTGGACTTAGTAAGTGACAGTTAGAGCTCACTATAAATCCTCGATTCATTGATAGGTCCCATGAGACAAACTAGTGTCTTGCCACAAGCACTCGACAAAAAATTTATTTTTATTCTTGGCACAAGGGCTTGACTATGTGGCAATGATGTCCGGTGTTAGCCATTCCCTCATTATTAAATTAGTTACTACATGTCATTATTTGACTTGTAGAATATCCACGTGCATGTTTATATGGTGATTTTTGACTTATTTTTTCCATATTATGTTCAATATTATGTTAAAAAATGTTTTTTTTATTTCACATCTTTCCTTAAAAATTTAATAGATTCTGCTAAATTATTTACCCATAGTGAGCATCTAAGCTCGCCCCTTTCTTATGGTTTATATTAAAAGGATTACAAAAAGTGTATTATGATTGATATGTGTGTTTATGGTAAAGGGAATAATTGTGTTCTTAATGAACTATATATGTTTTCTTGTATGTTTGATATTGAAATGTAAAGTTAGTGTATGTAATCTATTTTCCAAGATAGCTAAATTGATCAGTCCTTCGGGACTTGATTCCTTGTAATCATGCCAATTTTATGTAATAATGCACCAACTCTGGGTTACTGGGGTTAGGGTGTTATAGTTTCCAACAAGTTCATCATTATCCCACGAAAAATGCACCAAGAATAAGTTCGACAGAGGGTCCAGGCACTGTTCGGATTGGACAATGCACTCTGTGTTAGTGTTATAACATATGGGTGAATCGAAAATCATCATGAGATTTGATAAAACCCCAATATTAATCCCCAAGGAAAACTTTAGTAAAAAACAATGAGTCATGGATCAACCCTTTAATTGGTTGATCTGCATTCATTATCTTAATTAAGAATAAAGAGAGAAAATTCATTTAAACACATAAACAATTTAAACTCCCTAACTCAGGATTTGCATGAGGTGTCACGGTCATGGCGGGAGGAGAGTCCACGTTGGATGGAGTAATCGACGTTCGTCAATCCAAAATTATTTCTGCCCATGCCTCAATACTCCATCGATGGATGTCAGCATAGGACTTCCCTAGAGTTTCCTCATTTGAAGAATTTGTGCCAAAACCCCACCCTAATCTCCATTTAAATAGGAGGGGGAATGGCAATAATTTCCTTGGGGAATTAATGAGGTTTATTAATTGACGTAATTAATGTGTCTCATTAATTGATGTAATTATAGTGTCTCATCAATTACATGTGGGGTGGTTATGCAACCATAGTTTAACTATGAAATTAGCACCCCATATTTTATGTTTTGAACACCTCCATGGTCCCTTCTACCACCGCTCAACCAGTGGTAGTAAAAAAGAAATAAACTAAAAATTTATGTTATTTAATTATTTCGTTAAAAGTCACAAAAACTATCCTTTTCTCCCAACCAAATGCGGTCAAATTGAAGCTTCCATTAAGCGAATCCTAGCACTACTGATTCAATAGTGCTTTCATATTTCAATTCCTAGCACAGATTAAAAAGATTGAAAATTTCACACGTGTTTTTATTGGACATACCCGAATAAAAGTTCATAAATTCATTCCGGGCACACTGGGCCTTCGAATCATGTGTCGTCTATTATCATAAAGTCGTAAAAACCAAAATAAATAAAAAATATACCTGGAAATTTCGGGTGTTTACATAATTCTTATTAAAAAATTGTTAAATGATTGTGTTTAAGATATGTAATGAAAAATCAGAAAATTCTCCCCCCATGCAGCATCCATGGGATATCGAATCACTCATCGTACAAGTGTGATTCTTCTCCTTATCAAGGTCAGTTAAATCATCACAAGGATTAGGAGAATGAGATGAATGGGTAATTAGGTTACAGAGATTCAAATTTAATTGACAAACTAACACATTCCAATTGAATGTGAATTTTCCATTTATATAACTCTTTCAAGGATACTCCTCAGAATCTCACACATTTTTTCATTTGTTTATAATGCATGTGTAAATGCATCAGCTTATATATACATATCATAAATAAGTGATTCTCCTACTAATTTCAACTTTTTTACATGTATTTGATGATAAAAAACATGGAAAACATTATTACAAGTATTCAACCACCCCTTACATTATAGATGTTGGTTGAACTATGAATATCACATTATACATTATTGGAAACATTTTCTTAAGATGTGTATCACAATAATATCATATTACATTTGAATCAATGTATACTCAAGTATCTTCATCATAGAATATGATAATGAAAACTAATAATATTTACCCAATTGTATATTATGATTGCGAATTCCAGGGAAAAGTATCTCTAAATAATTTCATATGATATACCCATATCATAAAAAATAATATATAAAAAAATTCATCTCATACACCATAAATGTAGGGAATATCTTCCTCAATGTTCAACTTATACGAAATCCTAATGAAATTTGTGTCAATTCCCCTTATATCCTATCATATATAATAAGGTATTAAATTATTACAATAAATATATTAGATATAATCCAAAATAATTTTGGGAAGCATATCAACAACTTCACCATGTATTACATAATATAAAATACCATGTGTATACATATCCAAAATTATTTTGTGTTTAACTAAAATAATCATTTATAGTACCTCTTCGAGTGAAACTTATTCCCCATTCAATCAAACACAAAGTGTTATCCCATGTGAATTTATAGTATTTAAAATAAATATTAATCTATGGATTAATATATATAACCAATGGGAGGCCTCTAAAAAATAATTGATTCTACTCTACCTACAAATAGATCTATTGTGATCCTTGTTAAAAACATACAACTCTATACTCAGGTCCACCAGTCACATCACATGATAGCAGGCATTCTGAAATGTAACCTCTATCTAAAACATTTTGTAACCATGTCACACGAAATATATTAGTCCCATATATCCAAATCATATTATCTTGTTTATAAATTTATATATTTATCATATCAATGAATACATCACCTTTCATTCACATTTTAGGATATGCATATCAATATACCCCATTAAAACAGATAATCATATCACATGTATTGTCTCGGTTTGGCATAACACCCTATAGTCTATATCAACCAATGGCCCATGTGTCATACTCATCATACGATAAGAAAATTATCCTCTTGGTTGGGCTTCAACTCATGACATGATCTTATACATACCCAACCACCTCATATAGGATATGCCTCAAGGATTGTGTGTAAAAGGTATAAATTTTTTAAGGTCCTCATGATATGTTTCTCACTAAACCTAGGTAACAAGGACATTATGATCCATAAACCACTAGTATAGAAAATACATAGGGTATGACACAACATGTGGTGTACATAGAGGGCCATGAAGTGAACAAAAATACTTTTTGTGTCGCATGTGAATATTATATATCTCGATACAAGAATCATACAAATGAAAACCTAAACATTTCATCATAACCTATAATACTACATGATGAACATCGCATAAAGATAACACAAAGTTCTACTTTGAGAGGATAGTTATCAATATATTTTATAAAATGTTTATCAATATATGCATTTATACAACTATTATGAAAAAATGATAATATATGGATTTCATATTATATGATAAATTGTATATTCATAAATCTCTTTTTAGAATTTTTTAAAAAACCCATCCTAATCATCTATCCATATTATCTAATATGATAAAATTATGAATATTCCATATATGTCCACTACACATTCTGAGGTTTTGTTAACTCATTATATCTATATGTAATTCCTACCACATCTCTTCTTGGCCACCTGATCAAAACCACTTACAAAAATCATTAATGATTAGAATATATATATAAACCAAATTTATATAATGGTGATATTTAAAAATATAATTCATTGTCGAAAAATTAAATTTTAAATTAAATCAATGTTTCAATACATAATTAAACGGGGTCTGAATTTTTGATTCTGTATGTTGTCCCCAGAAATAAGGTTTTTATACCCAATAGTAAGGTATCTAGTGCTTGAAAAAAATCGCAAGGAATTATCTAGTATACCTTTACTATATAGCAGATCAGATTCTATGTTATACCCATACCAAGTGTATTGTATTTCCACATTATGATGAATAAAGAACTTATATTTCCTTATGATATAAATAACCAGTTAGTTTATGGGTATGGTTCCCATGATAAATTTCCGAAGTATATATGAGTATGATTCCACTATAAATAGGCTGATATTGTAAATTCTAAAGAGGAGATGTCCAGTCACCATAGTCTTTATTTATTTGATGATTAAGTTACTATCACCATAGAAAGCATTGAATTACAACACAATAAATCTCTAAATATCACTAATAATTCCCCCAACTCACAATATTTCTCCATAATAGCTTACATTAGTATTCATCTTTATTTTGGGGGTAAGATCCTCCCTTCCCACCCATCATCCCAGTGAATCTCTAACATATTATATATGGAAATTATAAAGATATATGTAAATCCTCTGAATATTAGTCACCATAAAACCTCTAGAAAATATTGACCCCAACTCCACAATCAATAAAATAATCCTAGTTATAAATGAACCCATATTCACCTAAGAACCTCATTGTATGGTTTCATTTAAAGCCTCCTTGAGCACCCGATAACTTGTTGTAAGGGTTAAGCTTTCACTATCAGATGAAGTTGGTCCAAATGTATTAGATCTGGATGGTGACACCAACAACATGTATTGTAGTAGAGGATATTTTTTGAACATGGTAATATAGATGTATATACTTTGGTAACAGTGATATAGTATCTCTATATTCTTTACTACCATTTCCACTATAACACAGCAGACCAAATTTTTGGATTTGGAATTATAAAAACATCAGTTATTATAGAACTACATGAAATTATGATATCATTTAGAGATTGTATTTTTATAACTCTAAATTTTCACCCTGTAATTTTTTACCTAACATAGTGGTATTTTTATGTCTCTCTATGGATGTAGGGATTATTCCCAAATCATGTTTATCTTTGTGTTCACATTCTTCGTCTTCTTCTTCGCCTTTCATTTTCTCCCATTTACTCGAATTTCTGGAGTCATCTATCATTGAATATCCAGAAATTTCATTAATGTATCAAACCGCAACCACCACACTATAGGAAAAACGTTCACTATAATTGAAACCAACATTGAGAAACCATACTTCCCTGAACAGTTAAATGAAACCAATGACAATGGGAATCCCCATGCAGTTACCTAAGATATTCCATATAAAACATGCCCATTCCCCTTATAAAAAGGATGATTGTTCAACTCCATATTTAAATAAGTTCAATATTAAAACATAGAAAATAATTGGATGCCTTTATGTTGAATCACATCAAACATTGGGACCAATATTTTCCAAAATTTCCACAACATAAATATATCATTTTCAGGATTTAATTTGATCCATATAACTCTCGGAAAAGGATATGAGACTTGTGGAACATCAATAAGCTTGTGAAAGTTAGTAGTATAGAATAATCCCAAACTGGATGGCATGAAAATTTCATCTATCAAGTTCACTGCTAGGAAAATATAAGAAAACATCATCTTATGGTATTCATCAAGTATAGAGTCAAATAATAGTGTGTCTTCCTTGGATTGATGAAACACCATACCATTATATAGACACACTATGTATATTAATGATCTACATGACCATTAGTAATTAAAAATGAATATATCACCATGCCCTATGATCCATCTCAAATTTTTGATGAGTGTAGAAAGGAATTATAATATTCCCTACAGGAGGGAAGACGGCATAACACAACCATCCGGTAACACACTAGATACCGTCCCATATTAAGAATTCTTATGGATTTCCCATAGAGACCATATTTCCTACATGTCCTATAATATCTTATCATGTATGCTCTCCATGCATTCATTCAGGATTTTACATTAATATAATCGTACTCTAATGTATTCTCTAGCTGATACTATCTCTCCTAATCTTTCCAACCCTCATGATGATATGATAGTTCCATAGTAATCAATTGTCGGTGTGTTTTATTTGATTTATTATAGATTTGGTAACTTTTATGATAGACAACAAAATAATCAAAATCATTAAGAACATTCTTTTTTTGAGTGTGATTATATCTCCAATGGAGAGTAGCTGATATTTCCAATTTGTAACATGTTCTGTTATTCAATGAACTAGGTCCTCAATGTGATGAATAAAAATTATCCTAAAAAACAATGGATATCCAAAGTAAATCATGGGTATCTTCCCTTCATAAATACCCATGAACCTTTTAATGTGATAATAGAATCATGGATACAATTTTTTGTTATATACACATTAATTTTAATTGTGATAATTTTCTATCAACTCAACAAACATTAATTATTTAGTACATAAAAGAAATTATTATTATATTGAAATATGTCATTGAGAAATAATAGTATAACATTATTTCTAAGGATAATCAAGATTCTAGTGAGAACAAACCATCCCTTTAATGGAAATAAATTCACATTTTTAAAAACATTTTTAAATATCATAGTCATAAAGTATTATTCTAGGATAAAGTGACTTTGAAATATAAAACCTCCTTGAAAATCCCATAATTTGATTTAAAAAACAATACTTCTTACCAATTAGTGAGATTGAGAAATAAGGGGATAATTAGGTTTAAAAAAGAGATCACATACCCACTCTACAAAACCACACTACCTCATAACATTTTTATATCAAATTATATTTCATCCTATTATAAATTATTTCCATATCAATTTTCACTATAATGTTTGCACTATTAACATTTTATTCAAGATCCAACATCATTTCTTGATCCAGAACAATGGAGCCGTGAATTATTTTAATATTATAAAAACATTTTTTATTTTGAAACCAGTATTAGGAGTTAATGGGAGATTTTTCAATTAAATATTTTTGTTATGATCTTATATGAAATGATACACATATTGATCAGTCACAAATGGTTGAAATATTTTGGGTGATTCAATTTGGATATCAGGATAGATATAGAAATATATATATATGACTCTGGGATGTGATCCACCTTTGATGTAGTCTTTCACTGCATTGATTACATCCTTTTTAATTTTTTAGCAATTAATAATATAAAATAAACTAGGAAATCCAACTCAGATTAGTTCACCATCGCGATTGAGTAAGTAGAAATGTACTTAATATATTTATCCATATGAAGAGTTTATATTATTTATTATTGTTCATTCCCAATGGAATATGGAATATTCTATAGAAATGAGTCACCACCCATTTCATTTTAAATCTTCCTCTTATATGAAGATTTGTATTAATGATAATGGAAAAAAAATATAAATAAAATAAGGGACCAATTTGTTGGTTTTTTGTGTTAGAACACATTTTTGGATTTATGGTTTGAAGCTCTAGATGATAAGTTCTTATAAAGTCACACTTGGAAACCTAAATGGAGATAGTAGACAAACCCAATCGATTGTTTAGAATTAGGTGAGAAAATACCACCAAACATAGATGCAAAAACAATTTTAGTTAATTTTTTTTGAGGATGATAATATTTTTATATATTATAATAATTAATTAAAATATTATTATTCCACCATAGTGTATTTTATGGGAAATTGTCTTGTTTTTAGGTTCTTGAAGTATTTTGTGATTAAATGCAAAAATGGCCTCATTCTTGAATTTTTCCAGATTTTAATCATAAGGGTATTTTGGGAATAACATTTACAATTACAATCTGATTTGAGAAGTTCCATTATTAGGATTCCTTGATTTTTTTTCTTCAATATTTCTTTTATACCAAGAACTGATTTGAAAATCATAGAGGCCAAAAAAATTAATCAAGTTGAACAGTTTTTTTTGTGAAGAATGTGTGGACCCCACCTATTTAACTAAAGCATAAGTCAACATACACACCTCCAATGGAGGTGATTCATGTTGGATGTAAAATAGGACACATAATAATGCTTCATAAATGAATCTTATGGAGGATTGACCTCATTATGAGGGACACTATAATTTATAAATTGGAAGAATAATTCTGGATTTCTCATCCATATAATGTCAACTATAGTATTTATTTCATAAATCCATAGTAAGGTAGAAAATGATGCTGAAATTATGGGGTCAAATGGAAGAGGAATTATAGAGCAACATTCGTGAAGACACTTAATATATATTCCACCATTTAATGGGACATACATGAAGAATGTTCAGAGATTCAATTTAGAGTGATAATTATTCACCCCTTCTCCCTATAAATATGTATCTCTTCTCCCATTTCAATATGAATCTATTTTAGGGGGCTAAGGTGGAGTTTTTTTGTTGCAATATTTATTTTTATTTTGAATATATATTAGTTTATTCTTATTATTCATTCTTCATATTTTTCAATTTCATTAATTTTATGTGTTCTCCCACCATTATTCCATTCTCAACTCAACTAAAAATTTAGAACTAACATCAAAGCTTATTCGACGGAATGCATGGTGATTTTGTAGAGTTGTTTTCTAATTCATTTTATATCTCATTATTAAATTTTCAGAGTATTAGAGATGGTTAAATTTATTATGGTGAGCGATATCCCCAATTTCCTTTTCTTCTGAATTCTTCTTCTCATTTATAAATCATCCTTCCCTTCCCTATCTGTCTCAAGAATATGGTGGAGTATTATTTGGTTAGTGATGATCATCAAAGAGGTATACTAGCTTTAATTGAGAAACAGATTACCATTTATTTTGAGGTATCAATACAAGGTAATCTCAAATAAAATGAAGGGTTGTATCGTGATAGATCTTGGTCACTACATTGAGTTAAATATTGAGATCACTTTTGAATAATAATTTCAATCACCACGACTTCCTATGAAAAATTTACATCATTATATCTTATAAAATTATTCCATATTTATTTTTCATTTATATTTTAATTATAATTATACTTCATGCATTTTATATCCCACCATATATATTATATATTTTCGTTATATGTTAGATAGATATGAACAGTGAAAATAGAAAGACAATTTTTTTTGTAACTGGCCTATTTGTGTTTGAAACTAGTGTATTCCACTATGGTGCATTCTTAGAAAAATAATAATTTAATTAATAAGGTAAAATGAATAAACCGAAACTATCAATTTGGAACTGATTCATGGGAGGTCATGAACTTACTCACACTATTATCCATAAAAAACAATAAAAAAATATTTTGAAATAAAACATAGAAAAAAGAATTTATTTTATATCTTTGATGTCATCAGCCTATATAGAATTTTATTATAATTACAATAATTATTGGCCTGTTTATAAATTTGATGATGACCCTTTCATAGAAGGGATGTTGAATATTTAAATGCTAGAAAATGAACAGTAAATGGAACAAAATGCCACGATTCTTCGAGATAATTCTATAATTAATAAAAAAGAAAGCAAGATAGTTTTATTACTATCCCCCAATGTGGAAGATGTTAATGTTATATGGATGAAAAAATTAAAATCTCTAGAGAACTGAATTTTTGTTCCACCCACATTTCATGAATAAATTGGTGAGGTTGTAGTGATACTTGAAGATTCACCTTCCACTCTGATAAATGTTCTCCCAGCTACCATGTTGTATGAAAAAAAAATTCTGATGCAAAATGTCTTGAGGGATATTTAATTTCCAAGACATATTTTTATTCAAATTTAATAAATTTTTAACTGAAAACTAATAATCCTTATTCTTATTGTTTATTCAACCCCTCAATTACAGGCCCTAATCAAAGAAGATGATGTTATTTTCATTGAGTGAATGAAAGAGTTTGTTGAACTATACAGCAGAGAAAATGAGGATGATGTTAAAAAATAATAAACCCTTGAAGAATAATGTTTATAAACCAAACCAAAATTTAATCCAAATCATATTATAATACATTAAATAATAGTATATTCCGCTCCTCCCCCTGATCAAAATAGGGAGAAAACCTATATTATTTTTCAACCCCCTCTTGTTTTCAAATATTATCTCTAATGTATTCTAGGGGTTAAAGTATTTTTTTCATTTTAATTAATGTTTCTCACTAATGGAATATAGTTATGGATGTTATGAGACACAAAATTTGGTGGTTTCTATGAATGAAACCCCATCCACCTTCATATTGGGGTTAAACCACTTCAACTGCTTTACTAGGGTTAGTGAAAACCTAGTACCCACATGGTGGACTAAACCGGCGTCTATCCTATTTTCCCTTTCTATTTTATTTACAAATTTTCCCTTATGATTTATTTTATTTAATGATTTATAGTTTTTATTTGGTATTAGATAGAATAATAACTCAACTCTCCCAATGAAAAATAAATTCAGGTTGAGTCGTTCCTTCTCCTCAATTTTTATACCTATATTTTTATTTTATTGACCTTAAATGAGGGGTTATAAATTATATGTGTGGGAGAGTTTCAACCTGATTAGTTTTTCTTATGTTTTATCCTTTTTATTTTCATTTTTAGTAACCTTGATCATAATGTAATATTCTTATCACTTTTCACACATGAATTGATTTTGAGGGAATTGATAATATTTTGAAAAAAAGGATTTTAAATGATTGTGGATGTGAATCACTTTTCCATAATTATGATTCTCAAACATTTTTATGATTTTGATAAAATTTTTAAATCCATACCCCTGAAAAAATGACTAAAAATATTATTCTATTCTGGTGATTTATTCCTATCAATTTTTAAATATTCATTCTAAGACCCACACTCAGTTAAGAGGAACATGGATTTTGTGTGAGAACCTGAATTTTTGATTTTCTCTTTCAATAATATGGATTTGAGGGAATGTTTTTTATATAATTAAGATATTTATTTGGATAGAAACATATTTTACTTTAGACCAACCCTTACATTTGTTCTTCTTTATCCCTTAGATTCCAAGAATTTCCTTGTTGGTTTAAGCCACATTACAGGTCAATTTTTCCTTACCCACCCACACTCTTCAGAGTATTTCATGAATATTTAAAGTTTTAGTTTGGGGGAAGGGCCTTAAATTTGTTTTATTTGACATGTATTTCATTTACCAGTGATATAAGGCGTGTTTCAACATTTTGGGTAGTGGATAATGTTATAATAGGACATTATTCATCATTTCATTATGTTTCATTTGATTCATCAGGTTCTCCTTCAAAATAACCAAAATGAAAAAAATGGAGATAACCTGGAATTCCTAATTATAAATTATTTTATGAACCCTTTACCACTATTAAATAAAAGGGAATAGTTTTGACTCATTAATTGTATTCCGTTTTCAACTCATCCCCTAGAAAAAAAAAACAAAATAAATTTGTTCCTTTGAGGAGCTTTAAAAATTAGAAAAAATAGGAGAAGTTCAATGAAAAAATTCATTGTAATAACATATTTTCTCAAGTTCCATGTCACTAAAAAAGGATGTGGTATTCTATTACACATTATCATGGTGATGTGAGTGAGGTTCATCCTAGGTTTTTACTTTTTTATTCTTGCATTGAACTTAAGAGTCAAACCTCCTAATTTCAGACTTAAAATTTTTAATAATTTTCCCAAAAACCTTATTCCACATAATTCACCTAGAATATTCCCCATGATTAAATTAATTTTCATGTTTAATAAAATGGATAGATGATAATTTTTAAAATCCTATGGTGATACATGCATTTTCCATGTATGAGCATAACTCGTGATTTAATTTATATTGAGTTAAGAGTGACATACATTTAAATGTGAGGTAGATTGTGATTGGGTCATAGATTGATTTATAAGGTTTAAAAAATTTAAATATGAGGAACCAAAAATAAATGGAATAGTTTTTTAAATAATACACATGATGGAATTATGTTTTTGAAAAGATCATTGATGTTTTCTCTTTATTTATTGTTTTGTGGATTTTTATTTGAATATATGATGAACACCCAAGACTGTAATGGCTATGTGTGGAGAAGTGGTGAATCCAATATTTTCATATACTTTTATATGTAAATAAATGTTTATAATACAAACATTGTGTTGTTTTATTGGAAATTTTCATGTTTTTAGGTTTTTGATGTATTTTGACTTTAAATGAAAAAATGGTCTAATTATGGAATTTTATCTTATTTTAACCACTAGGTTATTTAGGAATAAATTTGAAAATATAATTCTAGTTTGTGAGATTCTTTTTTTTAGGAATCCTTGATTTTTTTCTTAAAAATTTTCTTTAGTAAAAAGATCTAATTCAACCATCTATAGGCCCAAAAATTTAATCATGTGGTATAATTGTTCGGGAAGACGGCGTTGAACCCACCTCTCCAACGAAAGAATAATTCATGGTAATCCACTGAAATTGATATTATTATTATTTTATATGAAATAGGACACATATAAGTTATTAATAGATGATTTTTTTTGATTTTTTAACACATTAAAAGGGCCATTAGACATTGTACATTGGAAGAATAATTCTAGAATTCTGGGCCTAAAAAAAATTAACCTTGGTATTTATTTCATAAATACGTAGTATGTTGGCTAATGATTCTGAAAATTTTATGGTGAATGGGAAATAAATTATGGTGCGACATTCATGGAGAAACATTTTTATTATTTAGCAGTTTTTTGGACATTTATGCAAAAAAAAATTGGAGATCATGTTTTTAGTGAGAATTCTCCCCCCTTTATCCCAATAAATATGTATTTCTTATCCCATTTCTATATGTATCCATTTTAGTGTTATAATGTGAATATTTTATGTTTAAATTGTTAATTGTTATTTTAAATATATTTTAGTTTATTCTTATTTTTCATCCATCTACTTATTCTATTTTTTTATTTTATGTCTTCTCAAACCATTGTTCCCTTCTCAACTCCACTAAATATAAAGAACTAACCTCAGAGCTTGTTCAAGGGAGGGAATGGTTCTTTGATTAATTTTTTTTATGCTTCATTTTATATATCTTTATTAAATTATGAGTTCTTTATCAAATGTTATATTTATTATAGTGAGTGGTCACCCAGTTTTCTCTACCATCTGAATTCTTCTTCTCATTTACCAGTAATACTTCCATTGAATATCTAATTCATGCATATGGTGGAGTATGTATTCTGTAGTGATGGTCTATAATGAGGCCTCCTAGATTATTTTTTATGATTTTTTACTTTTATGAATAAGTCTTAGTACAAGTTAATCACAATTCAAATGAGAGGGTGTAGTGTGATAGGTATATATAATTACAATGTGTTGATTATTGAGATCCATTTTGAATAGTTATTTCAATCACTACGACCTCCTAATAACAATTTACTTATTTGTTTTTATAAAATAATTATTCATTATACTTTCATTTATATACTTATAATATTTATATTTAATTTATATAACCACCATATATTTATTATCTATGTTTGTTTTATATTATTTTGATAATAATAGTGAAAATAGAAATATTGTGTGTTGTATGTGGCCACATTATGATCAACCCTATGGTGTGCCACTATAGTGAATTATTATTATTATTATAATTTGATTTAACAGGGTAAAATTACTAAAACCCAGCCATCATTGTGTCGGTTATCTTAGTGAAATTCTAGTGATTTTTTGGAACTAATGAGATAAGGATGAGTGAATGATAGAATAGTGATAGAGTCGGAGTACATTGGAGTATGAGTGTGGGAAGAAAATAATGAATCATTTTTATTCATATACTCAGTGGTTAGTCGTGTACATAGAAATAAGTGAATCATCTATATGTATCCTAAAGTTCAAAAATAGGTTATTGTATATATGGATATAATGGTGAAGTTCAATTTCTGTGATTTTTTTTGTTTTCAATAAGGATGAATGACTTGTTGTGAGAATATGTAAATATCTGCTATTTTTTAATGATGAATATATAATTGTTAGTTGAACATCCTCATATTGAATTTTATTATTTTTGAACTTTTCTTAATGTACAAAACATGTTTCAATAGTTCTTAGAATTGAAAACATGTTTACAATGTTGAAAAAAGTAGAAATATTTAAATTTTGTAATTCAATTCCCTGAAAAAAAAAAGAAAATGTAGAGTTTATTTGAGTTTATAAGTTGGAGATATTGGAAGAGGAAATTAGATTGTAAATTTATGTTTATAATTACATTACATTAGAAATTAGAAAAATCATTGTTTTGTCTTCTATTAAAAATATTGAATCCAACTAGTCATCCATGATATCCATGTGCATCCACCACTGAAGTGGTCTCTGGTATCGACTATGACATTAATAGTAGAGGTAGGAGTACAGGATTGGTGTATAGTTCCTTATTGGACATGTACGAGTAGAGCACACATGTAGGTGGTCTAGTGGGCCTACACGGGGTGGAAAAACTACTTGAATCCCATTGTGTGTATAATGAAGTGGGTGTTAAACACCAATGTTGGCTCCAGTGTTCCATGAAATGCTCAAAGTAATTTAGGAGTGTGAAGATGGGAAGACTGTTGATGGAGTAAACACGAAGCATTGAAACGATTCATCCCAAATTTAAATACATTTAAAGAACATGGATTGTCCAATATAATTTATATTATACATTTGATCAATTCAGTGACCTATTTTCTTCCTTGAGACACATCAGGGAAGATTCAGTTCACCCAGATCTGAATTTTGTGTTGTCTAGATGATCCATCCAGGAATTTTGAGCAACATTTAATTATTATAGAGATTCAAATACGATCTAACAATCATGAAAAATAATTTTCATGATTAATAAGAATTCCATACTGAGGAGATACATTGTGAAAAAAGACATTTAATGTGATGATAATAATTTTAGAAGTCGTGAGGAATGAGTTGAGGTGGAAGACACGAAATGAGGCAGTATGTACGAGTTGGGTCATTAGAGTTATGTCGACAGGATTAATTCATAAATACTCTCATACCTATTCATTTTTTGTTATGATCCCAATTCGTATCCAATAGATAATTTGAGTAACCAAAGAGTGAAACAACAAATAAAAGGAATAAATTAAATTCACTTATGGTTTCCATGCATTCAAGATGACTATTTAAAGACCTTTGCATTTTCATTATGATGAATTGATTCTGTGAAGTAGTTTAATCATAAAAACTAACTTTTTTCATAAGATACATGAAATAACATTTTCAGTTCTTTTACAGGGAAGGAAAAATATTTCTATTTTCATACTTTCATGAAAAATGTTTTTAGTGAACCCTAATATCTAGGAATAAAATAAAGGTAAACTTCTTTCTAATTAACATGAAGATCATAAGTATTTCACATGAAAAATATTAATTCATTAAATTAGATAAAATTTTGTTTATTTATGTTGTTTAATGGGAATAGTTTGAGGGTTTAGTGAACAATAAACAAGAAAACATGTTTCATTAATATTATTAGAAACTATATACATAAGATAATTTTTGTGCATGAGTTTCAGTGAAATTGTATAAAGGATAATTGTTAAATGTCCAGCCCATGTGATGACATTTTGAAAAAGGGAAATATAATGAATGTTAGTTTCATAAAATATTTCTAATTCATCCATGAAGTATTTCAAATGTATAAGAAAATAATCTTTTTAGAGTGTGTACTGATGATTGAGACCGATCTGGGTAGTAATTTATAAGGAATTATTACTCGATTTACAAATATGTCCAGTTATGATCATAAAATTTGAAGATAAATGAATAGTAAGAAATATTAGCTAATTAGGAATCATTCATTGAAGTACATGAAATAGTATACACAAATAGATTAGGAGATATTTTTTTCTTGTGGTGGGATATTTTATCTAGATGGAGTGTAGAAATATTCGGAATCCAATTGAGATATTTCTATCAGAGAATTTAATATTAAATAGAAGTGTATATCTTCATTGGGACTCTAATGTAGCATATGTCTATAGTGGGACTCTAGAGTAGTTTGATGGGATTCTAATATCATTGTAGGATATGGTATAACGATCCTCATGTGGGATTCGTGTGTTTATAGTGTATGTGGAAACATGTAATCTCTCGTAGGAATCTTGAATGCTAAAGTGTGAAAATCAGTGTTGATTGTAATATAAATTTCCTAGGATATAGACACCAATATATAGTGTATAATCTGTAATTGGTCAAGGGGAAAATCTGTTTCAGCAAGGATTTGGTATTTTTATCAAATGTTTTAAAATACTTTTGTGTTGTGCTTAATTTTAACTATTTATTTAAAGGAGTGGCTGAAAATTAAATATGAGGGATCAGAATTTTATCAACCACAAAAAATGATTTATGATGAAAGAATTTGTCAAAATTGTCTACCACTTATTCACCCCCATCTATGTAGTCCTTAACTATTCCTTGGGTATTTCAATTTGTATTAGAGAACTGGTCCCCTCCTAAGATCCATTATCTTATTAAGAAATAAATAATTGGAATTTAATGAAAACCAAAAAATACCTACTTTAAATGGAATGAAATACCATAACTGGTGGAATAATATGCTTCATTTATTTCCATATCTTGGACTGAATGTTAATGATATATCAATAATATGTTTACAAACTATTATATATGATTTTATAAGAATAAATTTAATAATAGAAATTGCAATGTGGATGGTGATGATGAAAATTCCATCCTGATGACTCATCTGAAATTGAATACATGAAAGTGATTGGTCTCCAAGATACCAAGGAGATCTGTGATAAAATGAGAATATTTATAATGGTAATCATAATGTAAAATTATCTAACCTATAAATATATATATGAAACATTGAGGATTTTAAAATGGTAGATAATGAAATAATTTATGACAATTTCATTAGAGTCAATGTGATAGTAAGTAATTTTCATGTATATAGTTAGATGCTTTAAGATAAAAAAATTGTGAAATGGGTTATGAGAAATTTCCTTAACCGATTTAAATCCAAGGCTTCATCATTAAAAAATAGGGAATATATTTCACTGGATTTGTTACATAACATTCTCAAATATTATGGAATGAAAATTTTTTGATATTCAAAACGATGATAAACGATGAGATAGCCTTAGAGGAAAATGTAAAATGAACATTCAATGATTGGGAATTTATAAAATTAACTTATTATAATGATGATAATGTTTATCAATTCTACAATGAATTTTTTCATATAATTTTGAGATGGTTCATTAAAGTAAAATGGATAAGAAAATCAAATAAATGACACAATTTCTACAACAACAATGGGATTAGGCACTTTATCGTAGTTTTTCTCAAAAAACTTGATAAATAATAATACAAGGAAAGAAAATGTGAAGACTCTAAAACTGTAAAAAAAATATCGGTAGAAGAAAAATTATTCTAGTATCCAAAAGTAGAATTTTATTGGAATGAATGCACAATCTAATTCATCATCTAGTAGTTCTTTAAAATATTAAAAAAAATTCAATTCCTGTGATGAGAAAGAATCATATTCGTCATTTATTGATGATGATAGTTATGTCAGAACTAATATTGAATGAAGTCTAAAAGAATTGTTAAAAGAAACTATTAAAAAGAAAACTCAACTTATGAAAGATTAGAGGAATTTCAAGAAATTAAAAGAACTATCTACTAAAAAATAAGAGCATGATAGAAGGGAAATAATAATTATTGATGAAACCAATATGTATATATTGTAAGTAGTTGTTATATAGAATACAATGATTGAGCTTAAATAGAAAATTTCTCACAAGGGGAAAGATTTGTCTAAGACACAATCAATGTACATAATAGTCCGACATGAATTGAAGAACAATATATTATAAATCAATATATCTACTGAGATAAAATATGAGTAATCTCAAGATGTGGAGATGAAAGGTTCTTTCAAACAAGGTACAACTACAACTAAACAGTTTGAAAATAAGTAAATTATCCTTAATAGTGGAATGGAATTTGTGAGGAGTATGAATTAAATAGAAATGCATTTTACAATATCAAATGGATAAATGATCAAGAATGGAATTTCATTTCGCCTATAAGAAAAAACAATTAGGTTAAAATAAAATGAAATAATGATTTTTTTCATAGGTTTATCAATAAAGTAGATGATCATAGTTCATTATATTTGTTTGGTATTATGGAGTGTATATGAATAATTCCTAATCTTAAAGGTACATTCATTGCTTAGAAAAATGCTTGAACCAGTGGGTATGCATTGTGGATAGATGAGAATAAATTATAAAAGTAATAAAGAAGTGACCAAAAATCCATTCAATGTTCCAAATAAAACATGAATGAATGATTAAAATAAATTTATGAAAATTGAAGATTAGAAGGTCATGGATCTTAGGTATGCATGATTAAATTACCGGAAGTGATTGCCTGTTATTTTAAAAGGAAAAAATTATAAGAAAAACCAGATGAATTCATATACATTTGATAATCACTATGGGACACCCAAAAAGGTTGAACATATAAAGAAGGAATGTTTAACAGTTTACCCAAATCAACTAAAAATGGATAAAAATAGAGAAATCTCAAATAGATTATTTTAACAAAGTTTATGATGATAATTTTACCATATGATACTAAATATCATAAGAAGTAAAATATTTGTGATGATTTGGAAAAGAATCAGAGTGAAAAAGTTTAATATAATAGGAATAACTCTATTCAATTAGAATAAAACAATGTTTCTTTATAACAATGTTTTAAAAGATAGCCCAATGTGAATAAATATTTCATGATAAAAATGCGAGGATGAAATTTGTGATGAATATGAATTAGAAATAAACTCTTACAATTATGAGATCAGAAGGAAGAATTATAAAGAAAGTTTGAGAGGAAAATTGTATGCTAAGTTCTATTTTAGAGAAACACACATTTTCCAAGTTGTTCCCATATATATATATATATATTAACATTTAGGTAATTTAAGGAGATGGATACAACCCATTATGGGGAGAAAATATGATTTGAATTGGTTAAATATTGAAAAACCTCTTCAATTTTATAATCATCACCACATTTATAATCTAAATATTCTTTGAAAAGAAATAATCAAAAGAGATTTGAATTTGAACTAGAAATGGGATTCTATATGTTTTTTCAGTTGAAATTTATGATGTCTTTTTTATATGAGTTCAGGATAATTATTTTTCAACAATTATTATCTGATTAGATCCACTGTATGAAGTGTTAATTTTATATAACTGGTATCACATGTATTATTGATCATGGATGTCATTGATTACATTGGATATATACTCTTGTTTTCTATAGTAGGTCTTCCCATGTGGACTTAATATTTTATAACAAAAGGATCTCTGTAAATGAAAATATATGGTATCATCTTAAAGGGATAATAATACTATTAATGAGAAGATATTTCCTATGCATGTTATTTTTACTCATTATCAATAAGGTTAATAATATATTACACACATATTTAATTTGATGGTTTTTGTTGTGTTGAATTCAAATCTAAAATTTTATTTTGATGTTATCTTTTAGTTAATTATATTTTATTTCAATATGTGTTATACAATAATTGTATGAATATTTCAACGTGTTTTCACTTTATTAATGATGTTTTGGTGGATTTCCTAGTGAATATCCTCAACTTAAATGTGACGATTATTGAACTATTCATAATGTGCAGGACATGAGTCATTTGTTCTTTGAATTAATACAATGTTTTAAACATTTAAATATGTATATAAATTTGGAATTTATAATCTAATTCCTATATAAAAGGAAATAGGAGAATTTATATGAGTTTATATGTTGATCATATTTAATGAGGAAATACGATTGGAAATTTATGTTGAGAATTATATGGCCTGATAAATTGGATATTCCATATTGATATCCTCTATTAAAAAATAGGGATGGAAACTATAAATACATGGGGGCCATGTTCACCCACAATTGAGGTCAGTTCTAGGACCAATAATAACATTGAATGTAGTGGAAGGAGTTAATGTTGGGTTAAGAGTTCCCAATGGGTCACACACATGTAGAGTGATCATAGTGATGGGCTAGTAGGCCTTTGTATGGTGGTGAGTCTATGTAAAGCCCAGTGTATGTGCAGTGTTGTGGGAATTGAACCCCACTGCTTGCTCAAGTAGCCCATAACATGCCCCGTGTTATTAAGGAGTGTGAGTATTGTATGACTACTAGTATAGGAAACACAATGCATAGTAAAAGCTCATCTAAAATTAAAACACAAGTAAAGAACATATCTCAACCAATATAATTTATTTGATACACATGATCGATCCAATATGTTTTATTCTTCCTTGATCCTTGTTGAAAAATATTATATTCATCATGATCTAAATTCCATGATGTCGGTATGATCGAACCACGAATTCATGCAACATTTGATCATCATAGAGGATCAAACATGATCAAACCATTCGAGAACATAATTTTCTTAAATAAAAAAGTAAATGAATATGGAATACAGAGAGAAGAAAACATTCAATGTGATGATGATAATTTTTGATGTTTAGAATAATTAGTTGTGGTTACACAGATAGTAATATGTCACAAAGTTCAAGTTGAGGTGGTGGAGATAAGTTAGGTGGATTTGTCTATAAATACTCCAAATACTCTGTAGTTTTCAATATAATCCTATGAAATATTTGAGTGATAATTTTAGTGATATGAAAGTGAAATAGAAAAAATAATATTTCGTTTTATGTACATATTGATTCCATGAATTCATGATGAGTCATTATAAACCTATTCAAAAAAATGAATTTATTCCATAAACCACTATAAACATCCTCATTTTGTTTTATAAAGAAGATATCTGAAATAAATTGTTGTGTTATTTTCACATAAAGGAAAAATAATTCTACAATCATAATTTCATGAATAGAAATGTTAATTGCACCATGGTATGTGTGAGAAAAATACAGGGAAATTGTGTTCTGATTTATATGAAGCACTTGAGTATTGTACATTAAATGATAATTTCTACAAGAGATAGAAAAAATTTTATTTTTTTAGGTTGTTTAAAGAGAATAATTAATTGTTTTATAAAATAAGAATGAATAACACATGTAGATGGCCATTTCATTCAATTCAATGGGATATCGAGTAAAATCCATGGATTTGACATGAATTTGGAGGATTTAAAAGCTATGAAATATATTTTGTGAAATTGATCAAATAGAATTGATGTCATGGTTTTAGCCTTGGAATAAAGGGAATAATTTTCATTTGATGAGTTACATAACAGTATCAAATTTTATTTAATGATAATGGATCTGACATTAAAAAAGATGTTAATATATGAGATAGCCTTTGAGGATAAAAAACAAAAATTCTATTATATGTAAGTTAATGAATAAATTGATTATAGTGAAAATGAACTGGTGAATACCTTAATGAAATTTTTGTACTTATTTTAAGAGTGTTCAGAAAGTGTAAATGAAAATGAAAATTAATGAAATCAATCGAGTGATACAAAGGAAAATGCATCATACACTTTTACATTAATTTTCCTTAGAATTATTTTGAATTATAATCTGATGATGAAAATGAGAAAATTTAAAAATACAAAAAATAGAGGAGGAGGAAAAAGTATCCATGTATTATAATAAAGAATATTATGAGAAATTATACACAAACCAATTCATCATTTTATATTTTTTTAGAATAAAAACTGAATTTCTTTGATCATGTTCAGAAAGGATGTAATTATTCAAGTAGTGATGATAATGGTGATATCAGAACAGATTTGTAATAGATGTTAAAATAACAATTGGAATATGAACTTGATCAACAAAAGAAATATAATAATGGGAATATAATGTTATGGAATGGAAATAAAAAAATTATCTACTAAATAAAAAGTTCATGATAGAAGACAAATACATATTATTAATGAAAATAATAAGAACATATTGAAGGTAGTTAAGCGAGAGAAGATCATGAGTGATCAAGAAGAGAAACTAACTTTAAAAGAAGAAGAATTTTATAAGACACTATAAATCAATATAAAAGTCCAACATGTATTAAAAATGTATTGAAAAAAATTTAATATGCCTATTATGATAAAGCCTGGTTCATCTCAAGCCAGTGAGATTAATGGATTGGATAGATGGGGATGTTATACTATTAAATAGTTTCAAAATAGATATGTTATCACTAAAAGGGATCGTGAATCATTGGGGATCAATAAGTAATCATAGGTTCATTTTCTCACGTCAAATAAGTAATGAAGATTCTAGGAAGATCATTTACACCTTAGATAAATAAATATTCGTTTAAAACTATATAAATTAAATATTTTTCTAGAAAGGATTATCAATAATGTATATGATCATAGTTTAAAGGTTGTTTTTTGTGTTGTAGACTATATGGGTATAATGCATACTCTTTCCTGTAAAACATGTCACTGCTAGAAATAAGCATGAACCAAGGGAGGCCATAGTGAAAATATGAGAATAAATTATCAAATGAATAAAGTATTGACAAGAAATCCATCAAATTTTATGATAAAAAATGAGTGTGAATTCTTAAAATAAGAACTCAAGAAATAAAAATTAAAAGTTCATATAGATAAAGAATGCATGAATAAATTACCTAAAGAGGTTCACTATGATTTTAAAATGAATAAAAATAAGACAAAAAAATAAAGGAATTCATATACATTTGATAAGCAGTTAAAGAGTCCCAAAAAAGATAAACATACAAATAAGGTATATTTAAGAGTTTTTATAAATAAACTGAAAATGGGTAAACAAATTGATAATGGTCAAATTTATGGTATAGCTAAGGGTATGTGTATTATTTCTTAATAATATTATTAGTATCATATGAATTAATCTACTGGTGATGATCGAGAGAATTAAAACAATCAGTTTGTAAAATGATAGACATGACATTAAAAACTATATTCAATCATAAGAAAGGAATGTTTCATTACATAAAAAATTTCAAAGGATATCCCCACATGATGAAACAGTTCATGAGATAAATTTGAGGAAGAAAAATTTTATGAATATGATTTATAAGGTAAAAAATTCCAAATATAAGATCAAAAGGAAGAAGGATAGTGCATAGTTTGTTAGAAACTCTCAACCTAAGTACTATTTATGAGAAAATAATAGGATCGACCTTATACCATTATATATATCTGATTTTTTTCTAACATTTCTGTAATTGAAGGAAATTGATGAAAACCTTAATGGGGTGAATAGATGATTTAAAAATGTTAAATATTCATAAATTTTGTGAATCTATATTCACATCAAATTTATAATCTGAATATTTTTGATTTTTTAGAAAATATTGTAGATATTGATGTAAAAAGGAGGACAAATATGTTTTTCCATTGAAATTTATGGTTTGTTTGTTTCAATGTGTGCATGATAATTATTTTTAAGGAGTGAATATCTGAGCAGTGCCGATGTATGAAGTGAGAAATTTTTTATACTAGTATCACATGTATGTTTTATCATGGACATTATTGATAAACTTAGTTATATATATTCTTTCTACACCATATTTTCCCATATCAACATAGTATCTTCTCGATATAAGGTATTTCAAAATGATAATAAGTGGTTTCATATTAATGGGACAGGAATGTGATTGATATGAATATATTTTTTCTACATGTTATTTGTATTAATTTTTAATTAGGGGGAGAAAGTAAAACATACATATTGACTTCGATGGTGTTTGGTGTTATTGACAAGAAATCCAAAGTGGTGTTTTAATGTTCCCCTTATGTGAATTCTATTTATTATGAATATAAGTTATTTATGTTTTATTAAAAAAATTCAATATGTGTTGAATTTGGTATTGATTCTTGGGGTATTGTGGGGTGAACTTACCCAAGAAAAATGTGAGGATTTATGAATTGTTATTATTGTACAGGACATGTGTTATTTATTCATTGAATTGAGATAGTGTTTATCACATTTAATGAAGTAGAGTGATTTTTAATTTAAAATTTATTTCCAACATAAAAATATATAAGATAATTTATTTGTGTTTATAAGTTGAAGATATTTAATGATAAAATTAGATTGGTAATTTATGTGGAGGACTATATGGCATAATAAATTAACTAAATATTTTTTGATTGTGTATATTAAAAAACAATAGATCCAACTAGTAAGCCATGGGACCCATGTTCTACCACTTTTGATGTAGGCATTAAGAACATCCATTTCATGTGACGCACTAGCAGAAGTTCATGGTAGGATAAGAGATACCATTGGGTCATGAAACGGTTGAGAATATATGGAGTTGGGATAATGTGCCTGAACATTAAGGCATAGATACATTAATCCTGGTGTGCATGCGGTGTTGTGGGTGCCAACCCTTACTACTGGATCGAGTGTCCATGAAATGATCAATGTTTTGAAGGAGCGAGAAAGTTGATAAACTAATGATGGGGGACAAATGAAGCATGAACACTATTTATCCCACATTAAAATATATGTCAAGAACATATACCATCCGATCAAATTTATTTGAGTCGTTTAATCAATCAAACAATAATTATTCTTCATCGAGCCTCATCAAAGAAGATTAAGTTCACCAGGATCTGAAAGTTATGATGTAGTGATAATCAATCCTTGTATTCGTGAAAAATTTTATAATCCTAGAGATCCTAATATGGTTTAACAATCATGAAACATAATTTTCATTGATAAATTATGTTGCATTTTATGTGTTACCATGAGAAGAAAACAAGTTATGTGATGAAGGTAATTTTCAAATTCACTGAGAATGAGTTGAGGTGAGGAACAAAAAAATGAGCCAGTGCATATGAGTTGAGGTGATGGATTTAAGTTAGTGGGATTTATCTATAATAATTCTTTTGAATATTTATTTTACAGTATGATACTAACACATCTTTGAAAGAAAATCTGTGAGATCCTAGAGTGAAACACATAAATCAACAATTATCTGTAATCATGTACGGTTTTTATGTATTAATTTTGTGTCATTATAGACCATTAAATTATCATGTTGAAGATTTTATTTCGGGAAATATTGTAAACATATGCAATATGTTTTGGAAAGAGTATACATGAATGTACATTTTTAGTTTAATTCATGTGAATGAAAAATATTTACAAGATCCAGATTGAATGAATTAGAGAGTTATGTGAACATTTCTATGTGAGATAAAAAACTGGGAAACTATATTCTAATTTTTTAAGAGCTTGTTAATTGTTCATGAAATAATATTCCTTTATTGTGGTAGCCAAACTTGAATGAATCATGGTTTATTTCAAAGAATATATTTAGGGTTTATAAAATATGATGTATCAAAACATGTTGTGAAAAGATCATGAGAAATTTCAGCCACAAAATAATATTCCTGAATGAGTTTGACTGAAAAAACATGAAGATAATATGTGATGTGATCATACCATGTTATAAAAATTTAAATTGTGATTATACAATGAATATATTCAACATTAAATCTTTATAATACATGCATGAATTTGTTCAAAATGCACATGTAATACTCCTAGAATAGTGTGTAGTAAAGTTTGATCCTGAGGAGAGAAGTAATCAAGATTGAATTCGTAACCATGTTATTAGTAAGATGAGATAAGTTTAGATCATTTGAAAATTAATTAATAGTGAGGAATATTAAAATGTTTAAAATGAGGATCCAATGTTCTTTAAATAGTGTAAAAATGTAGACTAGGTGACCAAGTTTTCTTATCAAGGAAAAATTCAATATGAGGAAATGTTGAAGCAGTTTTATGATGAAAATGATATTTTTATAGGAGGATCATATCTTGAAGATCATTAGATGTATTCAATTGGATTATAAATTAGAATATGACTCTAATAGGACTCTATAATAGGATGATGTGATGTTGGTAATATATTTTGATGTAGTATATTGATCCCCCCATGGGTCTCAAGAGTTTCTAGAGTAGGTGGGAACTTGTAATATCTAATTTTGTGTGGGAGTGGAACATTATGGGACATACTGTTGATGAGAATTAGAATTTTCCTAGATGTAAAAACATTTATCTCTGGTGGAATCTGTAACCAGGGGGAGTAGGCTACAACCAGTTGCAACAATGAGTGGTTCACTGTACCAAACCATGTTAAATCCCAATGTGTTTTGATTTATTTTTATTATAGATTATAGAGAGTTTCTAATAATTAAATTCTTAGGATTGATAATTTAATCAGTCACAAATGTTTAATTGGGAATAAATACTTTTTAAAAATAGTCAACCAATAGTTTACCCCATCCCAATCGTACCTAACTAATACTTAAAAACATTATTTGGTATTAGAGGAAGATCCCATTGAATATCTAAGAGTTTTCTATGAAATAGAGAATCAAAGTATAGATAGTAATCAAGGAATGACTACTTTTGATTGAAATAACTACCATATATAGAGGAATATAATGCTTCATTTTCTTCTATCTATATGCATGAAAGAGAGAGAGGTAGAAACAATGGTCTTCATAACTATTAATGATGATGATTATATTAGTAAAGATGGTATGATAAATATAGAAGCTGATGAAAAGACACAAAACTATATCTTTATTGATTTACAAGAAAATTTATACCCTAATGTGATTGATTGCCCAAACATCCATTGAGATCAGGGATAAAAATATATGTAGTTATAAAGGAAATTATAATTTCAATAAAGAGAAGATAAATCTATATAGAAGAAATTTTGAGGATATCAATGCGGAAGTAGATGAAATAATTGATGACAATTTCAATAGATTCAATGAGATAATAATTAATTTCCATGGATTTTTTTAAAATATATAAGATCCTACATTTCTAAAAAATCATATGATAATTTAATATGTCCAAAGTAATGTATTTCAAAGGTCTGGCCTTGATTTGATTATTCGATGGTGGAGGCTGTAGATCTTGGAGAAAATTGGTTTCTCTATTTAGAGAGGTTCTATAAGTTTTATTTGGATGTTGGTTAGCTAAAGGTTAATTCTAGAAGATAATAAGTTTGTTATGATAAATACATATATTGTTTTATGTTGTTTTAGTTAAGATATATGACACATGTTCCCATAAAAAGGGATTAGATTTAAATTTTAATGAATCACTTTGTTAGGTGTTGAATGTTTAATTAGATGATATTGTGACTATTTTACCTATTTTTTCTATCTTTTTTGATGGAAATGGATTTTTAAATATGATTTTTAGTACTTTTAGGATAGTTCTTGGGATGTGTAACTTCTTGAGGTTCCCAAAACTGTCATTATCTAAATTACATGATATCAAGTGTTCTCAGGACCTCTGGATTAATGATAATTTAAACTTGAGTTATCATTTATTATAAATCAAGATGGAGTAGGTGTGTATTAAAATAAAATAGAATATTTTATGGTTCCACCGTGAAAAGTATCATAAGGTGTAAAATATGGTCTCAGACAATAAAAATATAGATTTGATGATTAGTTGGTGAAAATAATGATGATTTGATGTTAGGTGTGAAATTAGTCTTGAGGGATTAATAGTTATGGATAAGTGTTGATAAATGTTGGTAAAAAATCAAACTAACATATAATTAAGTCAGTGGAATAGTTCTTAAGAGAATAAATAAATGATAAAAATTAGGTTGAAAACACTTAGTTTCCAGATGGATGAATTTGGTAGAACGAGCCATTAGATGACGCAACTGGTGTTTAAGCCTCGTTAGGATTAAATATGAGGATTTTAATGTAGACAGATCTGGTGAACTTCTCTAAAATCCATTGTTCCACAACAAGATACATTCATCAATGATTATTCATGAATTATGTATTTTTTTCATTAGATAAAATTTATATGCCGTCATAAAAACCATTATTATGAATATTTCTAATGGATGATATGGACAATTTGATGGTATAATATATTAGTGTTCTTGGAGAGAATGGTTTTATGGAAGGTATAATGAATATGTTTTCTTAATGTTTGAGAATATTGACCTAGAACAACAAAGGTGTTACAAAATAGATGCCCACACTATCAAAATCATATAAAGGATCCATTGGGGTTTTCTTGCATCAAATTTCATTTTGATGGTGTAGTTAGGTATTGGGTTCTTGAATTGATGATAAAAATGTTTTGTGGGTCCAATTGAAACATATTCTAGGGGTGTCCTATTAAATTTGAAATAGTATCTTTTATAGATACTAGAATATCCATAGAGTTGATGGTTGTTCTGCTATAATATTGAATGTATTTGGATAAATTTACCACGACCATGCTAAAACCCAAATATGGACAACCCATGTCTAGGGTCCGGGTTATATTATATAGAGTGGTAATGAATAATTTGGTAGCATTTAATTTATATAATAATTATCAAAATATTTCTAGAGTGTCATAAAAATATTTTATAAATAATTTTGTCACATCCCATCCATGTTTAATACACAATATCCAGATCAAAGAGAAACTTAACCCCTAAAGTGCCTCTTTATACTCCATAGGATTGTGAATATCATTGAGGGTATATGATGATACCATGGGGAGAATATGATATAATATTAGATTTAAATAATAATAAAAAAATTTCTTTCACATAAAATTCAATAAGAAATGAGTATACATCACAGAAAGTTCCAATAAATCACAGAACTCATACAATATCAAATTGAATCTATTTTCATGCCAAGATAGTCATACATACAAGGAAGATCACGTAAACTAATATCCAAAAAAATGAAAATGAAAAAAAATTCAGGAAACTCCAAAAAAATACTTATATTTCTTAGTACAGTCTATTCTCCCATGCTCCACACCTACAACTATCAAACATAATCCATATGTTGCATTCCCTTTTCATAACCTGTAACTATGTATTCTGCTCAGGTATCTATAACAGATTGAGAAGGTTGTGATTACACCTGAATAGGCCACCACCAATGTCATATATAAACATGTCCAATCTATGTAAACATGCATGGTGATGTCCCTAATAAATATGGGAAAATATAATGAATAAAACACCATTTGTCCTCGGATTTTGATGTGACACTAGGGATTGACCATAAATTCTTTATCTAGTGTGAAATATCACTAATCTCATTATACCATCAAAATAGGCTCAATGTTTAATTCAAATGAGTGTATCCTATGAATTACAAGTCTCTAGTCGCATGATTGAATACAATAAAAATTTATAACGATTTTTATATTGAAATTCCACGGCTGAATGGAAGGAGAATATCCCCAAAATTCCTAACCAATTGTCTGATTTCTGAATCCAATGGATATGTATAACGAATTCCAAGTTAATAGGTATCATGTAAAATCCTTGGGGATTTCCCAACATATTCAAAGTCACTATAAAACCACGAAATCCAAATAGTATATCCTTAGTATTCCCAATAAATTGGTTGAATTCCATGTCCCATGAGTATGTCTATGGAATTTCATGTCTATAGGCTCAAGGCCAAATACACGGAGCATATCCCATGAATTCTTAGTTAATGGTCGAAATTCCTAGTATAGGGAGCAGGTCTAAGGAATTACAAGTCAATATGAAATAATATAAATACAAGGAGTATATACCAATAACTACCAGCTAATGGGCCCATTTCTACGTCCATGGTGTATTCCCAAGGCATTAAAATTCAAAAGACATTAGTCTAAATCCAAGGAGCATATCCCATGAATTCTCAATCAAGTGGCATAATATTTAATACATGGATATGTCCAAGGCATTACAAGTAACCAAAATAATCAATTTACTAATTTCCTAATTTTAACTTTATAATAGATCGTATTAAAGGATAATACACTTGATCCAAGTATTTTATCATTGTATCCCTAATAGTATAATCCGTCATTATCCCAAGTGCATGACACTCATATGGTCACCTCTTATTTTCCATATATATTTCAAGGTCTAAAACCCTTTACTAGTTTATTATGTTATGATATATACTCTCTAATAGTTTATTGATGACACGTGGCATGGTTTAATTTTACTAATAACATACAAACATCTTTTATTTATGTTTTTTGGTTAGGTACGCATTGGTTTGGTGAAACTGGTCATCACATGGATAATGAAATAAAATGATAATTTAATGGATTTCATTAAGCAAAACTACCTCAGAAACAAAAAAGAATACCCATTAGAATTCATACTTAAATTTGAGATCAAATAGTGGAAATTGAAGCAACAAGTGAAAACCCTAAAATAGGGTGAAAATGGGAAAATAATGGCGATGGACCACGAAATAGAAAATAAATATGAGACTAGTTTGGACATGAGTATTCATATCACCTATTGGTATCCCCTAGACCAAACATCATGTTATTTCATCAAGAGAAAAATAATAATCCTACTCGGAAGAGGAGGAAGTTAAAGTGGTGTGGGGGGTTCATACGCATTAGAGAATAAGGACCCCCTATTTTTACCAAAATAATATAATAAAATTTTAAAAAACTTACAATATGATTGAATCATCATGTATTGATCATGTTTTAATGATCACAAATCCTATTTAGCCTATAAACCATTTTAACTCTATGTAATCTATCTCACATCAAATGTGTCGTTGTTTAGTAAAAGCTATCCAAATCTCTTAAGTGTTATATACTCAGTTTGGTAACTATACACTATCATTATATTCACATTATAATGATTTCTAAGAAAAATGACTAACTTTAATTGATTCCATAAATATCACTACTTAAGTCTGAATATAGATATTTGCCCATGTCTGAGACACTGTAACCATGAGAAACCATGAAATCCAGACACTGTGACCATGAGCCACGGTGGCAACCAGACACCATGAAAAAGCCGGCACCGTGACAACAAGACACCATGAACAAGACACCGTGAACAAGAAACCATGACATCGGGACACCATGAAATTGAGACACTGTGAACCATACACCGTGAATAAGACATCATGACAACAAGACACCATTACCAATCCAAACACTGTGTGAAAGAGACACTGTTTCCATGTCATACTGTGACACCATTTCATAATATATTTTTTCATCTTCCAATTTAATCTATATCAATCATATTCGAATTCTTTAATGCACTGACATAATTAATATTTCTTTTGTAGAAAAGTACGAGGTACGAGGTGCAGAATACATACAACCTGTCAGCTCAAACATGTGCACTCCAAGATAAAAGAGAAATGTGGCCCAGGAAAAATAATAAGTGCGACACAATACTAAAAAAATACCAAGATGGTGGTCGTGAGCGTGAAAATTAAGAAAACACTAAGATAATTCTTGAAGAAAGAATTGCCTCAAGTAACTCGACACTATTGAAGAACACACCGACCATATTGGAATCCCAAGAACATCTTCGAACTGTCAAACATCTCAAACAAAACAAGCCAGATCATTCTAACAAGTGACACCATGTTTTCCATACGAGGACTTGAGTTCTACATCTACATGATGTCAAGAATTATAGAGCTCCAAACACTATCCCTCAGAGAACTTCTAAACCTATCTCTATATTTCTGATATGTTGTCTATAATTTTATTAACTTTCAAGCAGTGTGTTTATCTATATAACAACACACTCTATCTCCAACATTATACTAAAGGATACAAGATATACTTACTCAGAATTATTTTTACACTTGTGTATACCCACAGATAAGTGTGGAAGAGGTCCATGTGTGTCCAGGTTGTTTTTATCCATCAAGAACTTTGGAAGTGGTCCCAAGGTGGCCTGGAAAGTCATGTGTGCTTTTGTTAACCCCGATCTAGGGTGTGTATCATATTTATTTATATAAACTGCTTGGTGGTAGGTGATCACCAATTAGATTGAAGTAGGTCTCATCTTGAGACTGAATCACTTATTTCATATCTGTTGTGTTGCTTAATTTAGTCTTCTCTATTTTACTTCTTTACTGTATAATTCAGAAATCACTAAATTCACTTTGACAGCTACTCTTAGAAAGAAGTTATAATTGTCTTGTCTTAGTAGAATAGCTTCAGAAGTAATATTTTTAACCGAAATTAAGATTATTGAGAACTAATCAATCTTCTAGGATGTTATTTAAATAGTAAAGCTCTTCTATCAATATAACCTTGATAAATTGGGCTGTTTGTTATTCTTTTGGGGAAAAATTTTAGAAATACATTGTAACTAGAAATTTTTATTGATACTCAATTCACCCCCCTCTTGAGTAATCTACTCGGACCAACATTTAGTATCATAGGTTTTTTATTAAGACTTTTTTTAGCTGTATTCAATTGTGATTGTAGTTTTACATTGAAGATCTATAATTTTTTTTAATTATAAATTTCTAGATGTTTCAATGTATTTATATATTATGGATAATAGATTGGAAGGTGTGGAAACCAATAGACCACCATTATTTAATGGAACTAACTATGTTTAATGGAAAACTAATATGAAATTGGTTTTAGAGAGTATGGGTTTTGAAATTTGGTCTTCCATTATAGATGAATATAATATTCCTGCTACTGCTAGAATAGCATGGGATGAACATGTCAAAACTACCATAAAAAGTTTAAAGCTATGAATTCTCTATACTTCTCTTTAGGAGATGAGAAATTCAATATAATTTCTTCATGTAAAACTGCCCATGAAATTTGGAATACCCAGTCTGTCTCGCATGAAGGAACATCTAGTGTAGATAAAATGAGACATAATACTTTTATGATTAAATACAATAACTTTAAAATTAAACATTATGAGACTATATCTAAAATGTATCTTAGGATCGATGAGATTGTCAAAAAAATTATTTCTCGTGGAAGAGAATTCACTACCAAGGAATAGATCAAGAGAATTCTCAGATGTTTTCCTGAATGATGGAGAGGAACCTCAATCTATTTTAGAGAATCATGTGACATCATCAAGCTACCTATAAAAGAACTCATTGAGAAACAGATGATGTATGAAGAGGAACTGAAGGTCAACAAGGAAGGGGAGGACGAACCAAAAAAGAAATATGTTGCATTCAAAACCACAACCTCTAAACATAATGAAAAAGGGAAATTGGAATATTCTGTAGAATCTTCCAATAGTTACTAGTCATCACCAGATAGTGATGCGAAGATGGCTCAATTATCCAGAAGATTCATGAAATTTTACAAGATGAAATTTTTTCGAAAGCCTAACTAAAATGGAAAATATGACCAAAAATAAGTTTGAAAAATGATTGGAAAAGAAGTGACATGACTTATGGGATCTTCTGCTATGAATGCAAGCGCAAAGGACATATCAAGGCTGACTATCCAATGCTCAAGTACAAAAAGAGATATGAGGATAAGGACAGAAAGTATAAAAAAGAAATGAAAGAAACCTGGAGTGCATCTAAGGATAGTTACAGCAGCTCAAAAACATATCATGACGAACAAGCTAATGAAGCCATTATGTGTTTTATGACAAACACATCCGAGGAAACACTGGACTCTCCTACACATAATTCATACTATTCCAAAGATGACAGTGACTCTGAAAATATGAACAATGAAAAAATGTTTGAATACTATAACATGCTTGAAGATACATGAAATCAACTAAAATACAAATATAAGTCATTGAAGAAACAATGTGCTATCACTTGGACTGTTAAATATGAACTCACGACTGAAAAATAAAAAAAGGCTCAACAGATCAAAGAGAACACCGAATTAAAAATGTCTAATGAGCAGTTGAATAATGACCTAGAAAATTTTACCAATTTAAAGGAATACCCTTACTCAAATGCTAGGTAAACAAATTTCCCCAAAATAAAACACTGGCTTTGGTTATCAACCTTGAAAAGGAAATATTGGTAGAAGAAATTTTGTTTCTAATTCTCGGATATATAGTTTTACTCCAAGATCTGGACACAAATAAACTAATTCATTTTATGATACACCTTATACTGTTTCAATATTTTTTGACCAAATAGTGTTTATTATTCAAATACTTTACTTAATGCTTATATGTATCCTATGAGGTAGATATCAGTTCCTAAAAAACGTATTTCTAATATTACTGGACCCAAACAATTATGGGTACAAAAATATGTCTTTGCTTAATCATTTAGTAGGAATGATTCTTAAAGAGATCCTGTAAAATTTTATGTTACTTATACAGTGGATGTTCAAGACAAATGATAGGAGACTACTCATGCTTCTGGAACCTAATAAAAATAGATGGAGGATATGTCACATTTGGTGACAACGCCAATGGAAATATCATTGGCCTCAGCCAAATCGGTAACTCTAACTCAGTTTTAATTAATAAAGAACTGTTTTTTGATGGATTAAAATATAATCTTATTTGTATCTCACAATTATGTGTTGATGGATTTCATGTAAGATTTGAAAATGTTGCTTTAAATGTCTTTAATTCTAAAGATGAATTAATATTTTCTGTATTAAGAAAGAAAAATATTTTTCTGTTAACATAGACTTCTTAGCTTCTAAAAATGATACTTTCTAAAGTGTATTTAATAAAGAGTCTTGGATCTATCATAGGAGACCAGGACACTGTAATATTCACTCCCTCAGAAAGATGACTAGAAAAAGCATATTTAAAGGCTTACCCAAACTTGAGTTTCCAAATGACAATGTGTGTAATCCCTATCAAAAGGGAAAACAACACAAAATTTCCTTCAAACCAAATAATGATGTATCAACTTATCTACCTCTCGAATTGGTTCACTAGGATATGTTTCAACCATCTAGAGTTTCTAGTTTAAATGGGAAGCACTATATTTATGTTCTTGTAGATTCTTGTAGTGACCCGACCTTTTCTTACATTACTATTACATCATTTCAAAGATAAACAACATAATATTATTACACATAAAGGATCCAGAGGTTTAGTGTCTTGGGCAAACTAGGACCATACATAACAAATACAACATCAACCATAAACATTTATTTAATTTCTTCTTCACTAGATTCTTAGTGGCACTTGTCCTCTCCTTAGTAAATGTATCCACCTGAGGATATACATCAAAAGGGGTGAGCTAGATTCCGAGTAAGATGATAGATAAGAACAATATAGCATGGGGTGAGCATAATCATGACATAGGATAATGATCAAGAACACGAGAGAACTATAAATAATAGACTTGAAATGTGGAAATGCATAAAAATGAAACATCATGTCTTAGTGGTTAACTACCACACATTCTTGTGAACAAATATAGAATCTTTTTAACACATCATTTCACATTTACTCATGAGATTCATCACTTTACCCAATGCATTGGTGTGCTATATAATTCCAGGCGCACCCGTCACCTCATAACATTATCATTATCATGCATGCCACATAGAACACATATCAAACATGTACATAAATAACCAATGGAATGGAATGGTTTTCATCTCATAATAACACATTCATAAGGTTTGGGTTCCCAAAAGAAAGAGGGAACAACAAACTTGATACAAGAACCATCAACCTTGAATGAGAGGTAAAAGGAGAGATCTTGAAAGAAGAGTTATTTTGGAAAACATTTTGATAGACATAAAAACCAGTGAAAATCATGTATATCCCATAAAATTAAAGTAAATTATGAACAAGTTATCTTTTAGGATTAACCATATCAAAAATGGAGTGAAAGAGGGAGAACCTGAAGAAAGAAAATTGGGTTCGAGATTTCCCCTTACCTTGTACTCGAATGAATCCTTCTCATTAATGTCCTTTATAATTACATTATATTGATTGATTAGAAATTAAAGAACCTTTTATACATTAATAGGGTTCATTCTGGTTTCATTATGTCATATTATGTTCCTTGGATGACTTATATATTTTAAAAACATTGATCAGGGATGTTCGTTTTCATGGTTTTCTTGAGCGGTCCACTTGTATTCTTAAATTGATGTTTGGGTAGATCATGGGTAAACATACAGAACATATATTACATGTTATTAATGATATTACAGAAGCTTGAATCATTTTATAATGAGTTATGTTGGATCCATGTGGACGAATCATTAGATAAGAATTAAATGAAGATTATTTGGGTTAATATGAGCGGTTTTTGGATCACAACGAACTCGTTTTAACTTTTAACATAGTAATTTGGCCATAGGTTATTTCTAGAACATAAAATGGAACATAATACATATAAAATATTCTGGTTCAACCATAAAAATGTTTTCATGATTAGATCTGACGGTAGAAATGGAAAAGGAGAGAATGTCGTTTTTGAAGGTGATAAATTAACACCTCATGAACAACGTTCTCTTAAATAAAATAAAAGGAAGAGGTAAATGGTGTGGGGTGATATAATATCCTATTAGAATCATAAAATTCTAGTATATGTATAATAATAGAGTTACAAAACAATTTGGATGAATATAGGTGGGGAGAGATCAAGAAAAGAACATTAACTTGAAAGGAAATTAAAGGAGAAGAGGTAGAGAAATTACCTCTAGAATCTTCCTCTTGAGATCCTCCTTAAGGAATATAGGCTTGGTATTTTGATGAGACCAGCATCATATGGACGTGGGGGAGGATAGGGAAGGTGTTTGGGCAGAGTTTAGAGAAGTCTTGGATCTTGAGATGTGTGAGTAAAAGAGGGAGTGAAGGGTGGCTTTTATAGTGGAGGGGAGAGGGGTTTCCTTAATATAAAATTGATTAGTTTATTAATTTCACCTAACACAAGGAATAGTGAGTCTTGGATGACCAATAATAGTGATTTTATAATGTAATCCCTAAACAAGTGGGCTTACATTAGCATAACATCATCAGTGACTCAATTAATACATTATTTAGCATTTATTGTGAATTATCGGATTCCACTATTCATCAAAAATTCAAGTACGTCATAAAAATCTCATAAATTTACCCCAAACATTCCTTGACGTGTATAATCCACAAATGTATTCTATTTTTCAAAAATAATTTTCCAAATATTATTAATTTAATATTTAATTAAAATCATAATTTACATAAAAACGGTTTTTAAGATTAAAACTGAATTTATAGTTCTTTCAAAAATTACGTAGGGTCTTATAAAATTATCTAAATACTATTAGACATTGATTCATTATTTTATGATTACATTTCAGGAAAATAAATATACTTTTAAATTAATTAATTAATTATTAATAATAATTTATGACTTATAAAATACCAAAAATGTTTACTAAGGTCATATTGTCACTTTCTAAGATGTATAAATTTTATTTTATTATACATAGTTAATGTTCCTCTTAGTTAATATTCATAAGGGTCATGTTACTATTCATAAGGGTATGTTACTATTCACCAAAAATTATTTTTGTTTCATTAGACTCCAAAAACCATCTTGAACACAACCATGTATGTTGGATTTTCAAAATTCCAAACATAGGGGTGACAAAATTATGTTTAAAGGTCACTTATCACTTAGTAGTTCATTATTTTGTGTTTTTATGACATAAATATAAGAAGGGAATTTTCCATTGAAAAACTTTGGGACGTTACAAAGGATTACGAAAATAAACAATAATTACTTCACCACAATATTGTTTTGGCTGAAGATATACATGTCTAACAATGATGGGATCTCAACCTATCCCTATATAGTTATACACATTTTCAAGTAACACACTCATAGGCTTCCTATAATTTTATATATATATTTTTTCTATAGGAATATCTTAATTGAAGCTCTAGTAAAAACAGTTCAAATTACTTATAGTAGAGGTAAAACAAATTAGGTTGTAGTTGGATTTTTTTTTTAATTTATACCACAAAGTAACCAAAGAAAATCATCATATTTTAAATTTTTAATCAATTATATAATCATTTAGATAAGATTCCTATTGATTCATATAAAATGAGAAGCAATAATTATAGAATTGTATAAATACCCAAAGAATGAGTATTCTTTTCTCTACAACTAAAATGAAAGTGTAGTATGATTACATTGAGACCAAGTGGTTGGATCACATGAATTGAGTTACCCCTAAATAAGAAACTTCATTACATAACCCTAAGAAGTGCATGAAAACAAGTCATGCATTACACATGATCTATTCATGATCATGAGAGTCCTAAGGGCAAGTCCTCCTGATGGTGTTCAGAAAATAACTAGTGATCATTCTAAGGCAACCAAATGAGATCTTCTGTTCATGTAATGTAACATTCTACATATGGATGACAATAACGTGAATACCCTAGTAAAACTAAAAAATGTGGAGACTACATCTTTTCATGCGAATGGGTTATGCACCATATGTGATCACCATTAATCACATGAAGGACCATCAACCAGTCATATTGATCTCACAGAGGCCAACATAACAAGCTACATTGGTTTCGTGAATGGCCTATGACAAGACAACTTGATCCCATGAGGGACCCCAAACAACTATCCCTTGATCATGTGAATTTATCTCCAACCTGTATCCCAATCTCGTGAAGAATCCTAGACCTGATATCCTAATCCTTAAAAATCTTTTTAAATGTTAGCATGACTATATGAAATCCCTTTGTTAAGTTGGGTGTCCAATAAATATGGTGATGATGATTGGTTTTCACAGTCACTGATTATCTTGAAATGCCTTGGATGTCCCATAACAAGATCATGCATAGATCATGATGAGATACTACATCCATCGATGACATCCAATATTTATGATATACATGAAATGAAAGGTTTCACAAAACTGGTGTGATGAGGCCTATAAATTCCTCCCCCACAGCACAACAAAACACACACATGTTGACGTGACTAGAAATGGGAGAACAAAATAGTGGACTTCATAGAGAGAAAATTCACACAATAACTAGTCTCTTCCACCAGGTAAAACCTAGGGAATTAATTATAGATTGCACAAATTTGGTATGTGCTTCAGGTAATCACCCTATTTCTCATGTTAAAGAATTTTAATGAGCTGGGAAGATTATGAGAAGGAGTTAACTCATGTTAAATTGGTAATGTGAAACCTCAACATGAAAATTCATGATAATAATTGTGAAATGTATGAAATAATGGATGAAATGGATTGAATACTTTCCCAAATATGGATACTATGATTTTCATGTGAATAAATCATGATACTTTCTTAACCTATCTAGATCATGTGACATCACCCGATCATGTTGTCCGAGAATTGAGATGTTCTCTGAACATATCGACCATCTCACAAAAGACCCTACATACATAAAAAATGATTTGAAATGTCTGATGGACATGTCAATCATGATTGGAGATGTCCTCGAGGGTTGTTTTCCAATTACTACGAAGTCGTCTAGACATGTTATCCATGTCATGTGAAGCCCTCCTGACACATTGAACATGTATTGTGAATCCCTACCGACTTTCCATCCATATCATGAAACAAACTCATGATAATTATTCCTTATTCAAGTGATAGCTAGGGATATTTTATGCTAATTATGAAAAGACCCTCTGATGGGTCATTTGGGATATGTTATAGTCTTCTGGACACACCAGTCAGAACATGTGACAGACCCCTGAAACATTGGCTTGAATCATGCGAAGAACCCTGGGAAATGTCATCCTTGTTATACAGAAAACTAATACATGTCCATATGACATCCCAAATCTGTCAATCATTTAATCTAGATACCATAAGACATGATATACTTTTCCAGCATACACACCAGGGAATAAATCAAACTGGACTTTGAGGAATCTGATTCCTTCTATAAATATGATATGTAGGACACCTTCATAAGGCACGTGATCTAAATGGGTATCTACCATGGTGTAATTACTTCAATATTATGAACACTCCAACCCATTGGACACAAATATCCTTTCGGTTTATCATTCTTTCTCATTCTTTAATGGATTGAGAAGCTTAGTGAACTACAAGGACTCAGATTCCTACAATGAGTAGGATATATAGAATGCCTTACTAATTCAAGATCTCTATATAAAACACTCTTCTAGGGCCTTCCCAGGGCATAAGTCTAATTTACATATGAAATTATAGTGACCATTTACTTTTATACATCTCATTACATGATTTTAATCATAATAAGACATAATATTACAATCCAAGTATCATGAAATCTAGTGTCTTTGAAGACAAGGTACATAAAACTAAAAACATAGAACATTTCTTTATTTATTCTCCATAATGATATTCTAACATCGATTGTGTTCCAACATAGTTATAAGATAACCTTGGGATAACATGAACAAAGGGTTGATCTAAAACCCCAGTAAGGGATTAAAATTAAGAATAATGCTTTAGCACATTGGTTAGAAGCCACAAAATAATGAAAATAAAAGGCATGAAACATATGGAATCATAAAAATATAAACATGGGGTAATTTAAAAATGGATTAATAGTAATGTGAAAGCTACATAAAACATGACTTTATCATGATTTGAGCCTTGTTTCACATAAAGGAGAATACGTCAATGTTAACCACCATGACATTGCACATGGTCACACGAGTCCAGGATAACCGCGATGATTGTTTCACATAACGTCTCATGAGAATCAACAATACCCAACACATTGAAGCACTATCTGGGTGCACCCATCATTACATGTCCAAGAATATGTTTTCCACATTATTAATCATACATATTAAATCATACATAAACATAAGGGTACCCAATGATATAAATGGGCATCATAATCATTTCATAGTGAATAATGAATGGACGTATCATATAAGTGTCCATGAAAGAGAGTAATTATACCATACATACAAATTCATAAGTTTAAATAATCATATATAATGGTAAGTTATGTAAAAAAGTATTAACAACATGTAACAAGAGTATTTATGAAATTTTATCATTAAAAAATTTTAGTGCGGTTTTAAGGAACACAAAAAAATTATTTAAAATAGGAAAAAGAATAAACTTTTGTAAAAACACATAAGTTATCCAATAACTTTTTCATTATAAAACAGATGTTTTACAAAAACAATGGTGGATTATAACATATTGTAGAGTTCACTTGAAACTAGGTATGAAATTGGGAGGTTCCCTTAAAACGGGTTTACTTATCAGGACATATAGAAAAGGGAATCATATAATACATGTAAATCCATGAAAGAGAATACTAATGGGTCATGATCCATGATTTTTTTCATATAGAAATAAATTATAATATGTACATAAACAAAATATAGGATTTCATTTGGGCAAAAATATTGTTAGAATAACTAAAAGGAATAATGGAGGTTCAGGTAGAATCCCATACGTTATGTATGATGGTGTTCTCCACCATATATTGATTACCATAATAATAAAATTAGGTTCATTAATTAATAATTTAAAAAAATATTTTACTTCAATTTATTTAATATAACATTTTTATGTTCATTATTAACCTTTTTTTATCAGTTATGAGGTACAATATCATTATTGGTTCCATCTGTTTAATAATCGGTTTACATATATACATGAATGGATAATCATGTAAAATGAGGATGGATATATAGAATTTGAGTTATATTGTTTTATTAAACATCAATAATGTTATCTTTTTGTATATTTATTTTGGTTACATGGAGTGAAGATGAATCATTATGTATAACTTTTGTGATATCTTTTTGGGTTAATTGTCGGTTTTTGATCGTAACAAACACTTTTTCTTTTATAAATGAAAAACATGTGTACAAAAGATTACAAAACCATAGATGAGAAATAATATATATCTTATATTCTTGTTCAACCATAAAATTGGTTTCATGACCATAATTGTAGAGGGTAATGGAAATTGAAAACTCATCATCCTTCGGATTGTATTTTTAATACTAGTATAAAAGAATTGTAAAGGAGATATGATAATAATACCAACATTACAGTTCATATATGTTACTAGAGTATTAATAAAATTTGGATGATGAGAGGTAGATTTAGAAATTAAATCAAATGGACATGAGATGAATGTTAAAGAATTGAAATGGGGAATTTACCTCTTGAGTTGATCTTCCTGGAGAGATTCTTAAAGGGATAGGATTAGACCTTTTGAGGAAACCAATGTCTGATGGATATAGGGGAGGAGCATGGAGATATATTTGAGTAGAATTTAGTTATGAAAAAATGTTTTAGAGGAGTGAATAGGAGAGGGGAATGTTGGTGGTTTTATAGTGGAGGGGAGGAGGGTTTTCTTAATATTTTATTCATTAAATTATGATTTTTACATAAGACAAGAAATAGTGATGATACCATGAAACAAATAGAAATAAATTCATGTGGGTTCAAACCAAATGTGCTTACCTCATCAAAACATCACCCATAACTCAGTAATTAATGTTTCCAACTTATTATGTAAATTATAGTATTTAACTATTCATAAAAAATTCATGTATTTCAGAAAAATTGAAAAAATTACCATATCCATTATTCTATGCATAGAAACAAAATTAAATCCATTTTTTAAAATAATTCCCTAAATTTTTTTATTTAATTTTTAATTAAAATCATATTTTTCTTCATAAATACAAATTTTTAAACAATAATTGATCTTATAATGCTTTTAAAAATTAATTAAGGCCTTATAAAATAATATGAAAACCAGAAGACATAAAATTGTAAATTTATGGACAATTATATGGAAAATATATTTTATTTTAAATTAATTAATTAATTATAAATAATTATTTATGACTTATATTAATACCAATACATTTATTATGGTAAAATTATCACTTATAAGATACATAAATTTTATTTATACATTCAAGGGTGAGGATTCTATTACTTTCAACAATTTACTATTAGTAAGTGTCTTATTACTATTCATAAGGTTAGTTTACTATTTCATCAAAAATTAAGTTCCATCGGACTCCAAGAATAAAAATGATTGAAATCGTGTATATAAAATTATTGAAATTCAAATCACAGAATGTAATATATTATGTTTAAAAGTAACATAGTACATTGTGGTTCATTGTGTTAAGATTTCGTATGCTTATATGAAATAATCATAAGAAGGGAATTTCCATTGATAGAACATTGGGTCTTTAAATTCATTTCCCTTATCAAATTTCACCATCAAAATTTCATTTTACATTTTATATAAACATGCATGGTGATGTCCATAATAAATATTGGAAAATATAATGAATAAAACACCATTTGTCCTTGAATTTTGATGTGACACTAGGGATTGACCATAAATTCTTTATCTAGTGTCAAATATCACTAATATCATTATAACATCAAAATAGGATAAATTTTTAAAACAAATGAGTGTATCCTATGAATTAAAAGTCTCTAGTCACATGGATGAATACAATGACAATTTATAACAAATTTTATATTGAATGTCCATGGCTGAATGCAAGGAGAATATCCCCAAAATTCCTAACCAATGGTCTTATTTCTGAATCCAATGGATATGTATAATAAATTCCATGTAGATAGGTATCATGTAAAATCCTAGGGGATTTCCCAACACATTCAAAGTCACAATGAAACCACAAAATCCAAAGATTATATCCTTAGTATTCCCAATAAATTGGTTGAATTCCATGTCCCATGAGTATGTCCATGGAATTTCATGTCTATAGGATCAAGGCCAATTACACGGAGCATATCCCATGAATTCCTAGTTAATGGTCGAAATTCCTAGTATAGGGAGCAGGTCTATGGAATTACAAGTTGATATGAAATAATATAAATACAAGGAGAATATACCAATAATTACCAGCTAATGGGACCATCTCTAAGTCCATGGTGTATTCCCAAGGCATTAAAATTCCAAAGACATCATTCTAAATCCAAGGAGAATATCCCATGAGTTCTCAGTCCAGTGGCATAATATTTAATCCATGGATATGTCCAAGGCATTCCAAGTAACCAAGATCATTAATTTATTAATATCCTCATTTTAACTTTATAATAGATTGTATTAAAAGATCACACACTTGATCCATGTATTTTATCTTTTTATCCCTAATAGTATAATCGGACATTATCCCAATTCCATGACACCCATATGGTCACCTCTTAATTTCCATATATATTTCAAGGTCTAAAACCCTTTACTAGTTTATTATGTTTGGATATATACTATCTAATTGACTATTGATGACACGTGGCAGGGTTTAATTTTACTAATAACAGACATGCAACTTTTATTTATGTTTTTTGGTAAGGTATGCATTGGTTTGGTGAGACTGCTCATCACATGAACAATGAAATAAAATGATAATTTAATGGATTTCATTAAGAAAAACTACCTCAGAAACAAAAAGACTACCCATTAGAAATCATACATTAATTTGAGATCAAATAATGGAAATTGAAGCAACATGGGAAAACCCTAAAATAGAGTGAAAAGGGGAAAATAATGGAGATGGACCACAAAATAGAAAATAACTATGAGACTAGTTTGTACATGAGTATTCATATCACCTATTGGTATCCACTAGACCAAAAATCATGTGATTGTATCAATAGAAAAATAATAATCCTACTCAGAAAAGGAGGGATTTAAAGTGGTGTGGGGGGGTTCATATGCATTATAGAATAAGGACCACCTATTTTTACCAAAATAATATAATAAAAAATTAAAAAACATCCAATATGTTGGAATACTCATGTATTGATCATGTTTTAATGGTCACAAATCATATTCAGTCTATAAACCATTTTAACTCTATGTAATCTATCTCACATCAAAGGTACAGTTGTTTAGTAAAATCTATCCAATGCTCTTAAGTGTTATACACCTAGTTTGGTTACTATACACTATCATTAGATTCACATTATAATGATTTCTATGAAAAATGACTAAGTTTAATTGATTCCATAAATATCACTTCTTAAGTATGAATATAGATATTTTTTCATGTGTGAGACACTGTGACCATGAGAAACCATGAAATCCAGACACCGTGACCATGAGACATCGTGACAACCAGACACCGTGAACTTACCCACACCGTGACAACAAGACACCATGAAGAAGACACTGTGAACAAGAAACCATGACATCGAGGCACCATGATAATGAGACACTGTGAACCATACCCCGTGAACAAGACATTGTGACCACAAGACACCATGACCAATCCAAACACAGTGTGAAAGAGACACCATTTTCATGTCATATTGTGACACCATTTATTAATATATTTTTTCATCTTTCAATTTAATCAATATCAATCATATTAGAAGTCTTTAATGCACTGAAATAATTGATATTTCTTTTGTAGAAAAGTACGAGGTACGAGGTGCAGAATACATGCAACTTGTCAGCTCAAACATGTCCACTCCCAAATAAAACTGAAATGTGGCCCAGGAAAAATAATAAGTGCAAATGAATACTAAAAAAATTACAAGATGGTGGTCGTGAGATTGAAAATTAAGAATACGCATAGATAATTCATGAAGAAAGAATTACCTCATGTAGCTCGACACTATTGAGGAACACACGGAGCATATTGGAATCCCGAGAACATATTCGCACTGTCAAACATCTCAAAGAACACAAGGCAGATCTTTCTAACTTGTGACACCATGTTTTCAATATGAGGACTTGAGTTGTACATCTACTTGATCACAATAATTCTATATCTCTAAAGGCTAACCCTCAGAGCACTTCTAAACCTATCTCTATATTTCTACTATGTTGTCTATAATGTTTTTAACTTTCAAGCAGTGTGTTTATCTATATATCAAAACACTCTATCTCCTTCATTAATCTATCGGATACAAGATATAATTATTCAAACTTATTTTTACACTTTTTTATACCCATAGATAAGTGTGGAAGAGGTCCATGTGTGTCCAGGTTTATTTTATTCATCAATAACTGTGGAAGAGGTCCCTCGGTGGCCTGGAAAGTATTGTGTGCTTTTGTTAACCCCGATCTAGGGTGTGGATCATATTTATTTATATAAACATCTTGGTTGTAGGTGATCACCAATTAGATTGATGTAGGTCTTGGCTTGAGACTGAACCACTTATTTCATATTTGTTGTGTTTCTTAATTTAGTCTTCTCTATTTTACTTCTTTACTGTATAATTCAGAAATCACTAAATTCACTTTGACAGCTACTCTTGGAAAGATGTTATAATTGTCTTGTCTTAGTATAATATCTTCAAAATTAATATTTATAACCGACATTAGGATTACTGAGAACAAATCAATCTTCTAGGTTGTTATTTGAATATTAAAACTTTTCTAACAGTATAACCTTGATTAATTGGGATGTTATTTATTCTTTTTGGGAAACATTTTAGAAATACATTGTAACTAGAAATTTTTATTGATACTCAATTCACCCCCCTCTTGAGTAATCTACTCGGACCAACATTTAGTGTCATAGGTTTTCTATTAAGAATTTGTTTAGCTGTATTCAATTGTGATTGTAGTTTTACTTTGAAGATCTATAATTTTTTCAATTATAAATTTATAGCTCTTTCAATGTATTTCTATATTATGGATAATAGATTGGAAGGTGTGGATACCAATAGACCACCATTATTTAATGTATCTAACTATTCTTAATAGAAAATTAAAATGAAAATGCATTTAGAGAGTATAGGTTTTGAAATTTGGTCTTCCATTATAGATGAATATTATATTCTTGCTACTGCTAGAATAGCATGGGATGATACTGTCAAAACTACCATAAAATACAATTTTAAAGCTATTAATTATCTATACTTCTCCTTAGGAGATGATAAATTCAATATAATTTATTCATGTAAAACCGCCCATGAAATTTGGAATACCCAGTCTGTCTCGCATGAAGGGACATCTAGTGTAAAAAAATGAGATTTAATAATTTTACAATTAATTATGACAACATTAAAATGAAACTTTATGAGCCTATATATAATATATATCTTAGGTTCGATGATATTGTCAAAAAAAATGATTTCTCTTGGAACAGAATTCACTACCAAGGAACAGATCCAGAGAATTCTCAGATGTCTGCCTAACAGATGGAGAGGAACCACAATCTATTTTAGAGAATATTGCGACATCATCAAGCTACCTATAAAATAACTCATTGAGAAAATGATGATGTATGAAGAGGAACTGATGGTCAACAAGGAAGAGGAGGATGAACCAAAAAAGAAATATGTTGCATTCAAAACCACAACCTCTAAACACAAAGACAAAGGGAAATTGGAATATTCTGTTGAATCTTCAAATAGAGACAAGTCATCACCTGATAGTGACGCAGAGATGGCTCAATTATCCAGAAGATTCAAGAAATTATTTAAGAAGAAGAAATTTTTTCTAAAGCCCATCTTCAATGGAAAATATGACCAAAAAAGAAGTTTGAAGAAGGATTAGAAAATAAGGGACAAGACTTATGAGATTTTCTGCCATGAATTCAAGCGCAAAGGACATATCAAGGATGACTATCCAAAGATCAAGTACAAAAAGAGATATGAGGATGAGGGCAGAAAGTATAAAAAGAAAATGAAAGCAACCTGGAGTTCATCTGAGGATAGTTCAAGAGGCTCAAAAACATCTCATTATGAACAAGCTAATGAATCAATTATGTGTTTTATGACAAACACATCTGAGGAAACACTGGACTCTCCTACACATAATTCATATTATTCTAAATATAACAGTGAATCTAAAAACATGAACAACGAAATAATGTTTGAATACTATAGCATGCATGATGAAACATGAAATCAACTAAAAGACAAATATAAGTCATTGATGAAACAATGTGCTCTCAATGTGACTGTTAAATATGAACTCATGACTAAAAAATAGAAAAATTCTCAACTGCTCAAAGTGAACACCGAATTAAAAATGTCTAATGAGCAATTGAATAATGACCTAGAAAATTTTACCAATTGAAAAAAAATACCCTTACTCAAATGCTAGGTAAACAAATTTCCCCAATATAGAACACTGGCATTGGTTATCAACCTTGAAAAGGAAATATTGGTAGATGAAATTTTGTTTCTAAATCTAGGATATATAGTTTTACTCCGAGTTCTGGACATAAATAAACTAATTCATTTTGTGATACACCTTATACTATTTCAATATTTATGGACTAAATAGTGTTTACTATTCAAATACTTTACTTAATGCATATATGAAACCTGTGAGGCAGATATGAGTTCCTAAAAAACATATTACTAATATTACTGGACCCAAAGAAGTATGGGTAAAAAAATCTATCTTGTCTTAATCATTTAGTAGGAAAAATGCTTAAAGAGATCCAGTGAAATTTTATGGTACTTATATAGTGGATGTTCAAGAAAAATGATAGGAGACTACTCATGCTTCCAGAACCTAATAAAAATAGATAGAGGATATGTCACATTTGGTGACAATGCCAAAGAAAATATCATTGGCCTCAGCCAAATCGGTATCTCTAAGTCAGTTTTAATTAATAAAGAACTGTTTTCTGATGGATTAAAATATAATCTTATTTGTATCTCACAATTATGTGGTTATGGATTTCATGTATGATTTGAAAATGTTTCATTCAATGTCTTTGATTCTAAAGGTGAATTAATATTTTCTTCATTATGAAAGAAAAATGTTTTTTCTGTTGACATAGACTCCTTAGCTTCTCAAAATGATACTTTCTAAATTGTATTTAATAAAGAGTCATGGCTCTATCATAGAATACCAGGACACTATAATATTCAATCCCTTAGAAAGCCGGCTAGAAAATTCTTAATTAAAGGCTTACCCAAACTTGAGTTTCCAAATGACAAAGTGTGTATTCCCTGTCAAAGTGGAAAACAACACAAAATTTCCTTCAAACCAAAGAAAGAAGTATCAATTTATCTACCTCTAGAATTGGTTCACTTGGATTTTTTTCAACCATCTAGAGTTTTGAGTTTAAATAGGAAGAACTATATTTATGTTCTTCTAGACTCCTTTTCTAGATATAATTGGACCTTCTTTATGGCTTAAAAAATGTGAATCCTGCTCTTACATTGCTAAATATACCAAGTCTGTGGAAAATCATATTGGACATAGAATTAAATCCTTATAAAGTGATCATGGTCGTGAGTTTGTAAATCAAGAGTTTGAATACTTTTTCCCACAAACTGGTTATAGTCACAATTTAATTATCCCAATAACACCTCAACAAAATGGATTTTTATACAGAAGAAATAGAACCATGCAAGAGATTCCAAGAACAATTCTTAGTGAATATGACCTAGCTATTTATTTTTGGGAAGAATCTGTCAATACAACAAGCTACATAATCAATACTGTTTTGATCAGACCTATTCTTAAATGAAATCCTTATGAGTTATGGAACAATCCAAAATCCAAGGTTAACTACTTCAATGTTTTTGGTTGCAAAGTCTATATTTTTAATAATAAAGGTAACCTTGAAAAATTTTCATCCAGCAGTGATGAAGGTATGTTTTTAGGATAGTCCATGTCCAGTAAAGCCTATAGAGTGTTCAATAAATGAACAAAATGTGTGAAAGAATCATTCCATGTAAAATTTGATAAAGAAGGTCCACATGTGCCTAAAACCATTATAGAGAACCTAGAGGATGATGTATCAAATTTTAACTTTATTTCAAAATCCTCAAAACGTTCTATGAAATAATTAGTGAAAACATACAGTTTGTGAAATTCCTTAAAATCCAGTCACAATGATCCTGAAACTATTGATGAACCTGAAATCACTAGTCACTCCTTTTCTAGAGCTGTTAGATCTCTTAAGAACCATCCATTAGATTCTGTTCTAGGAGACCTATACAACATAACACAAACTTGAGAATATCTTAGAAATCAAGTTGAACATTAAGACTTTTTGACACCACTTCAACCTAAAACCATTAATGATTATATAAATGATGAATTTTGGGTGATGGATATGAAATAAGAACTTAATTAGTTTGAAAGAAACAAAGTTTGGAAACTTTTTGAATGACCTAAGGACACATTCACCATAGGCACTAAATGGGTGTTTAGAAATAAGGTAGATGAAGCTGGTAACATAGTTAGAAACAAGGCTAGATTGGTTGCACAAGGCTATAGTCAAGAAGAAGGAATTGACAACGAGGAGACCATTGTACCAGTACCTAAACCTGAAGCCATCAAAATCCTTCTTGCTTATGCTACACATCTGATTTTCAAACTATATCAAATGGATGTTAAGAGTGCATTCATATATGGCTATATAGATGATGATTTATTTGTCAAACAACCAGCTAGTTTTACAATCCCAAATTTTCCAAAACATTTTTTAAACTATCCAAATATTTATATGGTTTAAAACAAGATCCAAGATCTTGGTATGAAAGTCTGAGTACATTTGTTATTTTCAATGGTTTTACAAAAGTAATAACTGATCCTATCCTGTTTATAAAACTAATTTCTAATCATATTCTAATTTTCCAAATCTATGTAGATGACATTATCTTTGGATCTTCATGAAATTCGTTATTTATGGATTTTTCTAAAATGTTGCAAAATGAATTTGAAATGAGTTTAATGGGTGAACTAAAATTTTTTCATGGATTTAAAATCATTTAAAATAATGATGGTATTATTTTAAATCATGGTAAATATAATAGAGATCTTTTAAAAAGTTTTGTATTGGATATCACTAAAACTAGCGACACTCCCATTAGTACAACATGTAAGTTGGATCTTGATGACGATGGAAAAAATGATGATCAAATAACTTATAGAGGAATTATTGGATGTTTCCTCTACTTAACTGCTAGTCGACCTGAAATTATGTTTAGTGTGTGTATGTGTGCTCGTTTTCAATAAAATCATAAGGAATCTAATTTAAATGTTGTGAAGGGAATTTTCAAATACCTCAAGCATACACATAATCTTGGATTGTTCTATCCTAGAAGAAATTCATTTGAATTGGTTATTTATTTCGATGCTGACTTCAGTGGATGTAAGTTAGATAGAAAAAGAACTTCTAGAACATGTCTCTTTTTAGGAAAGTCACTATTATCATGGTGTAGTAAGAAAGAAAATAATTTTTGCATTATCTACTGTAGAATCTGAATACATAGCTACTAGAAGTTGTGGTGAAAAAATATTCTAAATGAGACACACATTACTAGATTATGGATATCAATTCAAGAATGTACCTATAAATTGTTACAACACAAGTGCTATTAACATCTCAAAAAATTATTTTTCACAGTCTAGGAAAAATCATGTTGATATAAGACACCACTTTTTGAGAGATCGTTATCAAAAAGGGTGATATCATTTTGGAATTAATTTGTACTGAGTAACATTTTACAGATAAATTTACCAAACCATAAAATGTTGAAGTAATAGACTACATCATTCATTAATTTGGCATGATAAATCTTACGTTATTGTCATAATGCTTTATATTTTACTGTCTCATCGTAAAGTTCATGTTTACTATCTCACCATAAAGATAAATCCTTGTCTCACCATAAAATTCATTCACTACCTCACCATAATATTCATTCACCATCTCACTATAATGATCTGATATGGTCTCACCGTAATGATTCTTAAGGATATTTATTTAAAAATTTAAAATCATATTGAGGTAATTATTCATTTTACATTTTTATTTTCTTGTACTTTTACTTTTGCAATGATTGGTATTCTTAAATGATAAAATAAAAGAAGTGTCCCTCATCCCTCAATCGAGATTTCTCTTATTCACTCAATTTTTAAGCCTTCATAAATCCTTCAAACCATCCCTCTCTCGAACCTTCAGTGAATGTCCAGAATGAAATGCCCTTCTTCTTCGACTCTTGAGAAACATAGCTCAAAGAAGAAGAAAATCGGACCCAAGTTGGCACCTGAAGGTCCACTAAATCCAAATATAACAAAACGAGTAGTGGTACCTAAGAAAAATGTATGACCTAAGTGGATTATATAATGTAAGTCTCTAGTTTTTAATGTTTTAATAGAGAAAGTCTGGTTAGATTTGTTTTTGAAGGAATATAGACGTATCTACCCTATGTTAGTGGCTCAATTTTATCAGTATGTTCTGTTATCCTTTGATTGTGATGATGGTAATTCTAGGAGAACATGGATAAATGGCTATAAATTCGCATTCTCTTCGAGGTTATGGGATTCATGCCTTATGATACCTTATAAATGAATCTATGAGGACTATCAGAGAGAGCCTCCACCTTCAAATGAATTCTTTGTTTTGGAAGATTCTTTGAAAAGATTAACCAGAAATGGATCCAAGAAGAGATTCTGAACTGGATGGATAATCCAGTCTTCTATTCAAGTTTATACAGAACTTGATTAGCCCGAGAAAAGGTGATTTTTCTGTACTAAAATATCAAGATGTTTCTGATTCATCTTAAGAAAAATGGTAATAACATTAAACTTTTTTAGTATATCATACACCATATGTGTGAGCTGATCAAAACCACATCCAAGTCAACCTCCTAGTTTTATTCTCGTCTTATCTCATCCATGTATCTTTACAATGGTATGGCTGGACCTAAAGAAGATGTTATTAAGCATTGTGAGTACTTCCTTTCAAAAGACATTATCAAAAGTATGAAAATAAATTGGAATCCAAGGAAAAAGGCATGGGTTGAAGATAATGATAGGATTTATGAAAAGCTAAATCCAGTGGAATATTCCTCAAAACCAAAAGATATTTCTGATCCTGTTTTGGAACTAGATGAGGTTGTTGAGTTTTTTGAAGAAGAAGAATAGGATTCTCTTCCTCCAAGGGAAACTATTTCTGATAATGAAGACAATACTCTTGTCCTTCATGTAGTAAGTGAAAATTAATTCCATGCTTCTAAATATGTTGTTAATATGGAATATCAACCTGAGGTTAAAATAGAATATGATGTAAATGACACTTAATATTATGATATGGAAGAACCTATAGAAGAAGAATTTCCTACTATGCAAGAATCTAATCTTGAATATCTCCCAATAGATCAATCTATTCTTCAAGTCATTACATTGGCAGAGGAAAGGATTGAGTTTTCTTTTTAGCTGGATAGATAGGAAATGAGAGATAATCTATGAGATGACTTTGTGGAATTAGATCAAAACCCCATGTCTCTTAGTTTTGAGAAGTATGCATCTGTTGAGGGGGAGAAAGCCCCAAATCTGGAATCTTTTTATGTACCAAGCCCAATTGCTTCAAGACTTGTAGAATCATGGTATAAATTCTGTAGATTTTATGATTTTAATAACTCCCAGTAAGTCTCAGTAAAAGGCCTTGACCATTTTACTATGTTCCAATTGTAATCTATCTCTAATCTTTCCCCTGAAAAGAAAATGAAGCCCGTATTAGTCCCTATCTCTGAACCTTCACCGGCTTAACCATCCTTAGCGAGTAATGATGATTTGAAAGAATTTGGAGAAACCCTTTTGTCTGGTGTTGAAAATCTCTTGAATTCCCAACCTACTATGGTAAAATATATCTAAGTGAGAAAGTTGCCTAACTATTGTTGGATAGAGTTGTTTGGAATATCCAACCCAAAATTCTTCATGTGATTTAGGATGTCAGAGTTGAAAACAGACTGCCTACTGATGAAGTCAAAACCCTATGATGTATGATTGAATACATGAAGAAAGAGATGCATTCGAGACCAGAGCCTGTATCTTTTCATGTGGAACCTGTTGTTCCATAAACAAAATAGAATGTTGTCTTTAAAATTCAACCTCATTTAGCTTCCTTAGCTGAAAAAGTAGCAGAAAGAAACAAAAATATTGTGAAAGAAATTTAAGAGCTTTTTGTTAACACTAACAAGCTCACTGATGCGTATACGGGGTGCCTTAAAAAAGTACCAAATCTGTTGAAATCTCTTACCTCAGTAGCCAATTCTTTTAAGACATATGGACAATATCTAAATCTTTCTTAGACAGTGACCTACTCAGAACAGTGGTCTTAGAAGAAATTCAGACTGTGCTTAGTGGTTTCAATAATGGTTCCCTATCTGATGTTATCATGAACTGTGAAATAGTTCATGATCTGGTCCAAATCCATTTCAAAAATTTCTAATGATGCTCTGCAGGTTATTTCCTAGAAAGTGGATTTATAATTCAACTGAATATTCTCAAAGACTGACGAGACCAATAATTTCAAATATATTGTTGGGAATATGAGGATTCCTCCTCTCACTCAAGCATTCAAGACTCAAGTCCAAAAGCTCATAGAGTTCACTCATATGTTGTATAAGTTTATTGAAAACAAGGATGAATTTGAGAAAGATATGCAATATGGTAGAGATATCATTGTAGATTTTATTAATATTCTAAGGCCCTATCTTCATGTAAATAGTACAACCATTGTTGCTCATGCGGCTTCCCCTCTAAGGCCCGACTTTCCCACTTTCACCTCTGGTCTAGCATCCACTTCTATGTCTGTCAGTTTGGCACTGACTCAGATGAAGCCTGTGATCATTGATCAACAACTACCTCAGTTTTCTACTTCTCCTACTATGGATCCCACAGTATTTGAAGTTCTTCCTTTTCCTTTTCTATAAACCATCTCACTCCCTTATTCTACATCAACTTTTACTCCTATATCTTCTTCTTATGATTCTGCTGATAAAGGAAAAGAGAAGTCCAGACAGTGAATAAGGACAATGCTTACTCTGTTTTTATGGGAATCTTGTTACATTTGATTTACTTTTTGTAATGCACCTCTTTCTTTTTTCTAATACATTATGATCTTTACTTGTGTCTCTTGTATTTCTTTTTCCTGCTACTTTTTGATAATCCAAAAAGGCGGAAAAATTCATGGGAAACAAATATGAGAAATATATGGGAAACAAATATGAGAAATATAAGGGATAAAATATGATAAATATAGGAGACATATAATAGAACATAACACTCACTCTATATATGTTTTATGCACATTCTTACTTTGTTGTTAGATCAAATATACAATCTCAATATGCATGATTTGTGATCATCAAATAAAGTGGGAGATTGTTAGAATCATCATGTATTAATCATATTTTAATGATAAAAAATCCTATTCAGTCTATAAACCATGTTAACTCTATGTAATATATCTCACATCAAATGTACAGTTGTGTAGTAAAAGCTATCCAAAGCTCTTAAGTGTTATACACTCTATTTGGTTACTATACACCATCTTTTGACTCATTTTATAATTATTTCTCTGACAAATGTCTATGTTTAATTAATTCTATAAATATCACTGCTTACGTCTGAATACAGATATTTTCCCATGTCTGAGACACCATGACCATGAGACACCGTAACATGCAGACACTGTGACCATGAGATACCGTGACAACCAGACACTGGAAACAAGCAGACACTGTGAAAAAAACCACCATGAACAAGGCATGGTGAACAGGACACCATGAACAAGACACCATGACATCGAGACACCGTGGACCAGACACCGTGAACAATACATTGTGCCCACAAGACACCGTGAGCAATCCAGACACCATGTGAAAGAGACATCAGTTTCATGACATACTGTAACACCATTTCTTAATATGTTCTTTCATCTTTCAATTTAATCTCTAATGGTCATATTTTAAGACATTAATGCACTGAAATAATTGATATTTATTTTAAAGACAATAATGATGTACGAGGTGCATAATACATGCAACCTTTCAGCTCAAACATGTGCACTCCAAGATAAAAGAGTAACGCAGCCGAGGAAAAATAAGATGTGTGGAATGATACTGAAAAGAAGAACAAGATTCTGGACATGAGCATGAAAATAAAAAATACACTTAGATAATTCATGAAGAAAGAATTTCCTCATGCAACTAGATGCTACAGAAGAACACACAAAGCATACTGGAATCCCGAGAACGTCTTCGCACTGTCAAACATAATGAAAAACAAAACCCTGATCTGTATGACTTGCGACACTCTATTTTCCATATGAAGACCTGAGTAATGAATCTACTTCAGCTCAAAAAGTCCAGATCTACAAAGATTAATAGTCATAGTACTTCTAAACCTATCTCAATATTTATGCGCTATTGTGTGTCATTATATTAACTTTTGAGTATTGTGTGTATCTGTATAACAACACACTCTTTCTCCTACATTAAACTGAGGTATACAATATATCCTTACTCAAATACCTTTTTACTCTTTTTCATACCCATGGATAATTGTGGAAGAGGTCCATGTGTGGCCTAGTTGTTGATACCCACAATGAACTCTTGAAGAGGTCCCAGTGTGACATGGACAGTGTTGTGTATTGTTGTTAACCCTGATCCAGGGTGTGGATCATGTTTATTTATATAAACTTCTTGGTGGAAGGTGATCACCAAGTGGAGTGGATTAGGTCTTGTCTTGAGACTAAACCAGTTGTTTCATATCCGCTATGTTGCTCAATTTTGTCTTCACTGTTAAACTTTTATGATGTATAATTCAGAAATCAATAAATTCACTATGATAGTTACTCTTGGAATGAAGTTATAATTGTCTTGTCTTTGTAGAATATCTTCAAAAGTAATATTAATAACTGAAATTAGGATTACTGAGAACTAATCAATATTCTAAGAAGTTATTTAAACAGTCAAACTCCTATAATAGTATAACCATTATTAACTGGTCTGTATTTTATTCTTTTGGGGAAACCTTCTAGAAATACTTTTTTACCGTAAATTTTAATAGATACTCAATTAACCCCCCCCCCCCACTTGAGTAATTTACTCCTAAAAACAAAATAGATGTGTAATAAAATGACCCTATAGGTTATGGAGTGGCCTAGTATGGTTTGAATGCATCCCCCTCTTTCACAATACTTTCAGGAAGCAACCCATGGGTTGTGATACATCCAAAACTAGGATGATGACCTCCCCACTTCACAGATTCTATTACTTCATGAAACCTCTATCATGACTTCAATCTCTCTATAGATGGATTCACATTATGACCTTTATCTATCACACTATGACCACATAATTACTATAGAAATTTCACCTACAACATTACTCAAGTTACCTAAATATTCTTCTTTTAAAAAATAAAACCCCCAAAAAAATATGCATAATGAAAACACATGAGGTATAAAAAACATAATGGGGTTTATACCGTTGAAAGGTATGGGATTTTAAAAAATTAATTCCCTATAGAGGATTTCCCTAGATCTACACATTAATTATAATCGAGCTACACTGGTGAATAAATCTCACCACTATTCCCATATATAAAAATCATTATCACTCGTATCCCCCTAGATTCAGCCAAGCTACCACTACATTTATAAAAAATAAATTGTCTTGATGTAAATAGTTCCCTCAATTCAATAAATTTTTTGAATTAGACACTTCTAAAAATAAAACTCTGCCTCAAATTCATTATTTTTATTTTGATCACATGAGATGTATTAAGACAATTTAATCAATGTTATGATGCATGGAATATATAAAGAGTAGCACTGAAGCACTGAGGGACATCCAAATGGCATGTCATTTTACTGATCCCATCCACTATCTAAAACAAACCCATTTACTTGGTTGCTAGAATCCCTTAGCTCTGAACATAATGTTGTCCCAACCTCAATAACACCAACAACAGTACCTTATCACTAACCTCAAAATCAAGGGGGATATTTTAAATGATTTCATATGACCCCTTCCATCTCTGAGTAGTTCCCAACCACTTCTATGTCAACTATATATTCTTTGATGTCTTCTATATTTGACCCAACTCATTAATCATAGACTCCACTACCTCTAGAAAACAAAAGGGATAATGAAAAGACCCACCATTCAAGGGTTTAAATGGATCCATCTATATTTAATCATAATATCTATTATTATTAGAAAACTATTCTACGGATAAGTGGTTTTCCCAAGAACCATCATAATCATGGAATCGTGCACTCAATATTTCTTCTATAATCTGAATTATATAATAATATTATTAATCTATTTGTATATGATAGAAATTTCTCAAATTCACTTACGTACCAAGAATCATCTGAAAACCCTTCTAGAAAGATGATGTAAAATGGGATTCTACATCTTAAAAACACTCAAAGGGATTTAATATATTAACATTATCTATTGATTTTAAATCTTCTCTATCTCATATATTAAATAAGTATCTCATATCATCAGTGAGTGAACCAGATTAGTTATCTTATCTATGATCACCCACAATGCATCAAAAACTCATGGTTTCCTAAGAAAATACATCAAAAAATTTGTCGTGAAGTTATACCATTTCACTGGGGAATTTATAATGGATATTAAAGACTAGTATGTTGCTGGTTCTCAACGTCCACCTACAGATAGGTGGATCACCACATAAAACAATCAATTATTTATTTCTCTATCCCTAGACATTAGTGCTTCTGACATATGTCATAATATATATTCATCAATCCTAGGTGTATCATCAATTATTTGACTTGAAATTCCCTCATTATCTTCATACATTTTCTTTTGGTAACTATGACATGACCTCAACCATGAAGGATATAGTCTACATCCGGAGACCTATCTCCTGGTTTCTCTCTATGATATATGAAGTCTCTCATAACTAGAAAATAAATATCCTAAATTTGGCTCATATTCAATCTAATAAAGATCGAAGTAATTATATATTGGGATATAAGGTTTTCTCATCCCTGGTACTCTTGAATTTAATATTGTATCTCTACAAAAAGTGTCATCTACTACCACTCACTCCTATATTATAGAATTACGAAGGATTGTTTCTTCTATCTCAATACATCTACAACCACATTTCTTTTTCTAGGGGTGTATACCTACTCAATATCAATGGATTTAAAAAACATGACCACATTATCAACCATATATTTAGGTCTCATTGCTATGATATGCATCTAAGTATTTTATGGTCCTTATACCCCCAATATATCTCTTCTAACATGTCATGTTGCTAACACCTTGGGGGAATGTACCATTATTGATTGCTTTAAGTCTTGTGTTAGGTAATTATGATCAAGTGGCTGTAGCTTCCAAGACCAATAAGAGACCATATAAACATCCTACATTAATAATAATCCCATATTGGATCCTAATTATCACAATACATAGTATAACCCCAACCTGTCTTGGGTAATTCTGTAACACCCCAAGCTTCCATGGTACGTTTCCCTTCGAATAATGCGATAGCGTGTGTTGTACGCAACCTCGAGTTCTAACACACACCACAACTAATTAAACTAGCCGTTATGAATAGTAATACCTACTTTTTGAAATTATATATATTTTGTATTTGAAAATGGACTTCATTTTTGGATTCGGAATATCGAATTTAGCCTAAGGTGAAATTTTGGTACATTTCGGATAACATTCATATTTTGATGAATAGTGAAAATTACTAAGTTTTAATTAAAAACAACTTTTTTAATCAAAATAATTAATAGTGATAAATTATGAATTTGAGTGGTTTTAAAGTATATTTAGAATATATTTTTACCATTTAATATAATGTTGGTCATTGTACATAATTTTACAATTAAACCGAACATAAACAAGTGTCAATCTTTTGATAGTTATTATCTCTTAAAAACACGCTTTTTGTTTTGACAGCCGGAATTAATTTTAAATTAATTTCTGCCACTTCTGTGTTTTGAATTTAGAAAAATGGATTCCATATTTGGAATCAGGATTTCCAAATTGTGTAAATAGGTAACTTTTATTTTTAGACATTTTGAATAATTACTGTGGTAAATATTTTATTTACCATGGTTAAGGGTAAATCCGGTAAATAAGGGTCAAAAAATTATATTATAATAATACAAAATTACCCTAAAACGTGTCCTAACCTTATTGGTGGACACAAACCCGACCATGAGCATCCTTGGGTCAATTTGGGGACCCCTTGGAGCCACTTGTATGTGGTAGGGACACTTTATATTAATAATGTTAAAATAAAAATAAAAATGGCATAAGCTTACATCTTTTAGAAGAACAATTTTTCCATAGGGTTATTTATGTTGGATTTTCGATTATAAATATTCATTAGAAAGATAAAAAGATTTCCTACATAATGATAGTTTATTTATAATTTTTAGACATCAAATAATTTAAATTATTAATGACACAATAATGATGCAATGTTTACCTCATTAATAAATCATTTAAATAAATAAGATTATAATGATTAAAATATTATCTAAAACCTGTACAATTATTATTGGTTGATGTTATTAAGAATATTAGTCATCTTATCTTAGACCTCAATTATTTTTGGACCATTATAAACCGAATATAATTATATTATAAAGTAATACTTTCACTCTTTCCTAAAGTGCCCCTCTTCTCCATTATAAAAGGAGACCACTTCTACTCATTCCTCACACCTCTCAAGCCACTTGGCTCGTCCAAACTCAGCCCAACTAAGCTCCCCACATCCCTCTCCTCCTCCTTGAAGCTTCCCCTTAGGCAGAAATCATTTCAAGAAGTCCTTTGGTTCCAACCAAAGTGAGTTACCTAAATTAAAGGTAACGATTTCTCTTAAATTATTTTCCTTTATTTTGCTTCTCCAACCCCCAAACTCTTTTTATTTCCTTTCTTTTGTAACAACACCAGTATCCTCAATATACTAGGATGTTGTTATAAGAAGTATTCAAACTACACATACACACAACTCCATCTAATGGATGATGAACATAATGTTTCTGTGGATGGCAAACTAACGCCTCACGAAACGATGATTGTTCAAATACATCTTACCGCCTCTCATGGTGGCCATTATGATGGCACTGTAATTAAATATTATATTAATGATATATATTTTATATATAAGCTTCTATAATTCCATTTTATTACATACCATTATTCGTTTCATGTTGTATATACATACGATAATTTCATTTGAGGAAGTGCGGACTACCGCCCCCTTAAAATGATATGACTCATTCATACCACACATGGAAAGTATAAAGGATGGTGTTAATGAACTTAAGTAACATATATAAAATATTATATTATACTGGAATAGTAATATACCTATGTATCATTTGGATTCAATTCTTTTAAAATAGAAATTAAATGGAAGTAGCGTTCGTGCGTACGTACGGACTACCGTCTCCACGAACACGGTGAGATCCATCCTCCATCGTATCCATTCAAGTCTTATTCTCATTTTAGGGTTAAAAATAATGTTAATATCATTCTGATTATGAATAAGATTTAATCTATCCATTACAAACATGGCTTACGTAACCAAACATTTAAGAAGAACGAATCGATTATCACCTGAAACGACGATAATACTAAGATATTATTAATAAAGCAATGTTAAAAGATCATATATGATATCATATTAATGTATATGATTCTTTTATAATTTAATAACAATTATTTCACCATTATACAGGAGGTTAACCGACCCCAACAAAGGAAAAGTACAAGGTAAGGGTTATTTCACAATCTCTTCATTATCCGAGGTTGTTTATACGTAATAATCTACTGGGATATCATTATCATCCACATCCATGTTTCTTAAAAATGTATTTCAAAACATTTTTACTATTTACAATAATATGGGTTAAAGTCATTTATACCCTTTTTTGACTTTTTATAAGAGGTTTATAAAGGAATCTTTCCGTCGTTTTCAAAACAAGGTCCTTTTTAACCTTTTCGACAGAATTGAGGTAAGAATGATTTTTTTAACTTATACGGCGGGTGCGGTTATTTTACGCCGTTATAAAATCTTCAAAGCTTTCCTTACAAGCTTATAAGAATAATTTCAAAGAAAATGTTTTATTTTATATGGATCTTAAATTATTTCAAAATAAAAGGACATATTTCTTTGAAAAGAATTTTGATTTCATCTACGTCAACATCCTTTGATGGATTTTAAGATTATTTGAAGTTGATTTATTATGATACAAAACTTCTATATTGTATTGAAGGTTTTGTGATATGTTTGACTATGGGTGTGCTATTTTTATACCATTCATTTTTTATGGTGAAATTATTGACATTTCGTATGCTAGATTTAATACGAATGTTTATGTTATGTTTAAACCTTTTCATATGGGAATGCATTAGACTTAATAAGTGACGGGTGGAGCCTGCTATAGCTCCTCGATGCATCGGTAGGTCTCATGAGACAAACTAGTGTCTTGGAACAAGGCCCTGACAAAATCTTATTTGTAGTCTTGGCACGAGGCCTTGGCTATGTGGTTATGATAGTCTGGCATTATGCATTCCAACATTATGAAAGTGGTTATTGATTTTTGCATGTGATTATTCGATTAGTAGAATATCCATGTGAATAAGTAAATGGCATTATTTCATTCTATTTATTCCATACCATGTTGAAAGTTCATATTTAAAAGGATTTTGTTTTAGTTATACATTGCCTTAAATGTTTATTCTTATTTATGAAAGTTTCCGCTATATTGTTATCTTTACTGGGCATTTGAGCTCACCCCTTTTCTATGTTTTATTTTTCCCAGGAAGTGAAGATGTAAGTTATGAATGACCTGCAGGGATATTATGAGGGGATTATAGTGTGGACTGTGGAAACATTATGTTGTTGTAGTAGTTTTTCATTTTATGATGTAATGTAAAACTTATGAATATATCTAGTGTTTCCAAGGCTACTAAACCAATCGGTCTTTCGAGATTTGATCTTTCTTGTGATCATGCCAATGTTATGTAATAATGCACCGACTCTGGGTAACTGGGGTCGGGGCGTTACAGTTGGTATCAGAGGAAGTTTAGTAAAAACCTTGGAAGTTAGATTTAGATAAACTCTGATTAGAGCACGTAGACCTAAGATGAACTTTGAGGATTAGTATAGAAGAACTTCCTAGAATTTTGGTATTGTAGAGATTTTGTGAGTTTTCCGAGCAATACATCCCTTTCTGGATATGAGCAGGTAGAGGCGGCTCTGGCACAGATGTACCTAGGGGTAAAACCCGAAAACACCGCTTTGAGCTAGACTCGAACGGGAACTGGTGCACGACAACGGGCCTTGCTGCACTCTTGGTTACGACACTCCCGGGGGATATGCTTAGGATAACTCTCAATATCATTACAAATCATTATGAAGGGATTATGAGTATATACATCCTCAAAGAAAAAATTCTTATGATTATGGATTATATCCATAAATAGTTCAATTCATGTTAAGTGTTTTATAAGTATGGGATTATGTATTTTGATTCATAAACTGATCTAGTTTATGCCATTATTTAGAAATGGTGCCTAGTGGAAGAAATGGAAACTGTATCAATGCACGCACTCCATGTAGGGATTGCCCTCCTGCTCAAGATAATTATAGTGGGGCTGGTGATGCAACTGGTGCTGATCAGCTAATCACCATACTGGGACAACTTACTCAGGTTATGAATAATAACCTTACCCATATAGAGCACCCTGATCCACAGCGTGGAGGATCAATGTTAGATCGATTCATGAGGCAGCAACCACCAACGTTCAATGGGAATACAAATCCCTTAGTAGCTGAGCAATGGATATTTTCCCTAGAGAAAATATTTCAGGCTTTGGGGAGCAGTGAAAGGGAAAAAGTTATCATGGTAGTTTACCGCCTCACTGGAGATGCTGATCAATGGTGGCCAATGATTCAAAATACGAAGGAAGATGATGAAGTATCAAATATGGAATGGAGGGAGTTCAAAGATCTATTTTTAGAAAAATACTTCCCTCGTGACCATCGAGCAGATATGGAAAGGCAATTTCTGAGTCTGAGACAAAAGGAGGATGAGAATGTCACAAAGTATGAGGCTAACTTTACAAGGTTAGTGAGGTATACTGGAGATTATATTCGCAACCCAAGAAGTAAGATTGATCGTTTCATTGATGGGTTAAAACCATTTCTCCGTCGAGCATTAGTCTCACAATCCTTTTCATCGTACGAAGACATTGTCTCATGTGCTATCAAGACCGAAAAGGAATTCTCTAAGTCTTATGACTTTAAAGAAAAGCAAGAGAAGAAGAGACCTGCTGATCAATCTGGGAATAGAAATAAGGGGAAGAAAGGAAAGGTTGAATATCCATCATGTGGTAAATGTGGGAAGAAACACCCTGGTACTTGCTTGAAGGGAATGGGAGTCTGTTACAAGTGTGGTGAAAAGGCCACCAATCTCATGATTGCAAGGGGAAGAAGGAAGCTACCAACATTCAGTGCTACAATTGCAGGGAGATGGGGCATTATGCAAGTGCATGTCCTAAGCGTCAGGAGAACATACCTCAGAAAAGGCCAAGGGATCAAGGCCAGGTATATGCTATCACTACTGCTGAGGTAGAAGCTCTGAAAGACGTGGTGGCAGGTAATTTAATGGTTTCCTCAAGTTTAGCAAATGCATTATTTGATTCTGGATCATCACATTGTTTCATATCTTCCCAGTTTGCTAAGAAAATTAGATATTTCCAATTTGATTTAATAAGGGAGTTGTCAGTTAAAACTCCTAAGGGAAGTATCGTTGCAACAAAGTTTTGTGAATCAGTCCCCATTAGAGCACATAAATTTTCTTTATCTGCTGATTTCATCGTCATACCTATGATTGAGTTTGATATAATCCTCGGTATGGACTGGCTTTCGGACGATGATGCGAAGATTTATTTTAAGAAGAAAGAGGTTACGATTCTTGATGATAATGATAAGGAGCACCTTATTTTTAGAGCAGAATCGTGACCACGTAATTCTTATTTAGATCCACCCCCAGTAGCTCAACTTAATTCAATTTTTGGGGAGGAAGAGAATGAAATAACTGTCGGTGAGGAAAGGAATGTTCAAATAGAGGATGTACCTGTTGTGAATGAATTTGTAGATGTATTTCTGGAAGATTTACCTGGACATCCTCCAGAACGAGAAGTTGAGTTTTTCCATTGATTTGATTCCTGGATCAAGGCCTATATCGAAGACCCCTTATAGAATGGCCACTGTAGAGTTAGTCGAACTAAAGAAACAACTAGAGGAATTGAGTAATAAGGGATTTATTCTCCCTAGTGTTTCTCCATGGGGAGCCCCTGTTCTTTTTGTTAAAAAGAAAGATGGATCTATGAGGTTATGTATCGACTACAGGGAGATCAATGCTATAACGATAAAGAACAAGTATCCCCTACCTCGTATTGATGATTTATTTGACCAACTGCATGGAGCTCAATACTTTTCAAAGATTGACCTTCGATCTGGATACCATCAGTTGTGTGTGAAGAAGGAAGACATTCCGAAGACAGCATTTCGAACCAGGTACGGGCATTACGAGTTTACTGTAATGCCGTTTGGATTGACTAATGCACCCTCTGTATTCATGGATCTGATGAATAGAGTTTTCAAGGAGTATCTCGATGAATTTGTGGTGGTATTTATTGATGATATCTTGGTATACTCCAAAACCTACGAAGATCATGAAAATCACTTGCGCATTATCTTGAAGACTCTGAGGAGGCATGAATTATATGGGAAGTTTAGCAAGTGTGAATTCTGGCATCAGGAGATTTCTTTTCTTGGCCATATTGTCTCTAAAGATGGAATCTCTGTTGATCCTTCTAAGACCAAGGCAATCCAAGAATGGCCAGCACCTACGAGTATAACTGAGGTACGTAGTTTTATTGGCTTGGCAGGTTATTATCGACGTTTCGTCCAGAATTTTGCCCGATTGGCTAACCCATTAACGAAGCTCACACGTAAAGGGGTTAAATTTGTTTGGACAAAAGAGTGTGAAGAATGTTTCGAAGAACTGAAGAGAAGATTAGTCAATGCTCCTATATTGACTCTACCATCGGGGAATGATGGGTTCGTTATTTATAGTGATGCATCGAAGAAAGGACTTGGCTGTGTCCTTATGCAGAATGATAGAGTTATTGCCTATGCATCACGAAAGTTGAAAATTCATGAACAAAAATATCCTACTCATGATCTCGAGTTAGCAGCAGTTATCTTTGCTTTGAAGATATGGAGGCACTACCTCTATGGTGAAAAATATGAGATTTATACTGATCACAAGAGTTTGAAGTATATTTTCTCACAAAAAGAACTCAACATGAGGCAAAGGAGATGGCTTGAATTACTCAAGGATTATGATTGTACGATACACTACCACCCAGGGAAGGCAAACAAGGTGGCAGATGCTTTGAGTAGAAAAGACCATGGAGTTTTGAACAATATGAGAATTGAAAGGGATCCAATTTTCATGGATCTAGTGAAGATGGACATGGGAATAACCAGGGAAGGTGAAACATCAATGCTTTTTCAAATGGTTGCCAAACCATCTTTACTAGAAAGGATTAAGAGTTCTCAGACCGATGATGAAGAATTCCAAAAGAAGATTAAAGCTGTGAATGATGGGAGATTGAGAGACTTTGTGTATGAAGATGGAATTTTGAAATTCGGGAAGAGACTTTGTGTTCCCAATATACCTGATCTAAAAAGGGAATTGCTGGATGATGCTCATAGTTCCAATTTCTCTATACACCCTGGGAGCACCAAAATGTATAGAGATTTGAAGGAACATTTTTGGTGGGACAATATGAAGAGGGAGATTGCTGATTTTGTGTCAAGATGTATGGTTTGTCAACAAGTGAAAGCTGGAAGGAAACAGCCTGGAGGAGTCATGCAACCTCTTCCCATACTGGAGTGGAAATGAGACAATATTACGATGGACTTTGTCATGGGGCTACAAAAGACTCCTAGAAGGAATGATGCAATATGGGTTATTGTTGATCGTCTTACCAAGTCATCACATTTTCTTGCTATAAGAGAAGATCTACCCCTGGAACGTCTAGCAAGACTATACATTAATGAAGTTGTGAGACTTCATGGAGTACCCCTATCGATTTTTTCTGATCGTGATCCCCGTTTTACTTCAAGATTTTGGAAAAGTATTCAGAAATCCCTGGATACTGAACTTCATTTGAGCACTGCTTACCACCCTCAGACAGATGGACAATCAGAACGGACTATTCAAACCCTAGAAGACATGTTGAGATCTTGCTCACTTGACTTTCAGGGTATGTGGGATCAATATTTACCACTGGTAGAATTTTCCTATAACAATAGCTTCCATTCGAGTATTCAGATGGCACCATATGAAGCGTTATACGGAAAGAGATGTCGTACACCAACCTGTTGGGATGACGTTGGTGAAAGAAAACTTGTAGGCCCAGAACTGGTGGAGGAAACGGTGGAAAAGGTGAAAGTAATCCAAAATCACATCAAAGAAGCTCAAAGTAGGCAGAATAGCTATGCCGATAATCGAAGGAAGGATTTGGAATTTCAAGTTGGTGATCATGTTTTTCTGAAGGTATCTCCGTGGAAGGGAGTCATGCGTTTTGGTAAGAAAGGTAAATTGAGTCCCAGGTACATCGGACCTTTCGAAATTCTAGAACGAATTGGGGTTGTAGCTTACCGATTGGCAATACCGCCAAGTCTCTCCAAAGTTCACGATGTGTTCCACGTATCTCTGTTGAGAAAATACATGCCTGACCCAACGCATGTACTCACCTATGAGGAATTAGAACTGGAACCCGATCTGTCTTATTGTGAAGAGCCCGTCAATATTCTTGATACAAGAGAACAAGTACTGAGAAACTGGACGACACGTCTGGTAAAAGTTTTGTGGAGAAATCATAAGATGGGAGAGGCAACGTGGGAACCCGAGGAACTTATGATGAAGAACCACCCGAGTATTTTTATGCAGTAATACCCTAGAAATTGCGAGGACGCGATTATTTGAAGGAGGGGAGAATGTAACACCCCAAGCTTCCATGGTACGTTTCCCTTCGAATAATGCGATAGCGTGTGTTGTACGCAACCTCGAGTTCTAACACACACCACAACTAATTAAACTAGCCGTTATGAATAGTAATACCTACTTTTTGAAATTATATATATTTTATATTTGAAAATGGAATTCATTTTTGGATTCGGAATATCGAATTTAGCCTAAGGTGAAATTTTGGTACATTTCGGATAACTTTCATATTTTGATGAATAGTGAAAATTACTAAGTTTTAATTAAAAACAACTTTTTTAATCAAAATAATTAATAGTGATAAATTATGAATTTGAGTGGTTTTAAAGTATATTTAGAATATATTTTTACCATTTAATATAATGTTGGTCAGTGGACATAATTTTACAATTAAACCGAACATAAACAAGTGTCAATCTTTTGATAGTTATTATCTCTTAAAAACACGCTTTTTGTTTTGACAGCAGGAATTAATTTTAAATTAATTTCTTCCACTTCTGTGTTTTGAATTTAGAAAAATGGATTCCATATTTGGAATCAGGATGTCCAAATTGTTTAAATAGGTAACTTTTATTTTTAGACATTTTGAATAATTACTGTGGTAAATATTTTATTTACCATGGTTAAGGGTAAATCCGGTAAATAAGGGTTAACAAATAATATTATAATAATACAAAATTACCCTAAAACGTGTCCTAACCTTATTGGTGGACACATACCCGACCATAAGCATCCTTGGGTCAATTTGGGGACCCCTTGGAGCCACTTGTATGTGGCAGGGACACTTTATATTAATAAAGTTAAAATAAAAATAAAAATGGCATAAGCTTACATATTTTAGAAGAACAATTTTTACATAGGGTTATATATGTTGGATTTTCTATTATAAATATTCATTAGAAAGATAAAATGATTTTCTACATAATGATATTTTATTTATAATTTTTAGACATCGAATAATTTAAATTATTAATGACACAATAATGATGCAATGTTTACCTCATTAATAAATCATTTAAATAAATAAGATTATAGTGATTAAAATATTATCTAAAACCTGTCCAATTCTTATTGGTTGATGTTATTTAGAATATTAGTCATCTTATCTTCGACCTCAATGATTTTTGGACCATTATAAACCGAATATAATTATATTATAAAGTAATACTTTCACTCTTTCCTAAAGAGCCCCTCTTCTCCCTTATAAAAGGAGACCACTTCTACTCATTCCTCACACCTCTCAAGCCACTTGGCTCGTCCAAACTCTGCCCAAATAAGCTCCCCACATCCCTCTCCTCCTCGTTGAAGCTTCCACTAAGGCAGAAATCATTTCAAGAAGTCCTTTGGTTCCAACCAAAGTGAGTTACCTAAATTAAAGGTAACGATTTCTCTTAAATTATTTTCCTTTATTTTGCTTCTCCAACCACCAAACTCTTTTTATTTCCTTTCTTTTGTAACAACACCAGTATCCTCAATATACTAGGATGTTGTTATAAGAAGGATTCAAACTACACATACACACAACTCCATCTAATGGATGATGAACATAATGTTTCTGTGGATGGAAAACTAACGCATCACGAAACGATGATTGTTCAAATACATCTTACCGCCTCTCATGGTGGCCATTATGATGGAACTGTAATTAAATATGATATTAATGATATATATTTTATATATAAGCTTCTGTAATTCCATTTTATTTCATACCATTATTTGTTTCATGCTGTATATACATACGATAATTTCATTTGAGGAAGTGCGGACTACCGCCCCCTTAAAATGATATGACTCGTTCATACCACACATGGAACGTATAAAGGATGGTGTTAATGAACATAAGTAACATATATAAAATATTATATTATACTGGAATAGTAATATACCTATGTATCATTTGGATTCAATTCATTTAAAATAAAAATTAAATGGAAGTAGCGTTCGTGCGTACGTACGGACTACCGTCTCCACGAACGCGGTGAGATCCATCCTCCATCGTATCCATTCAATTCTTATTCTCATTTTAGGGTTAAAAATAATGTTAATATCATTCTTATTATGAATAAGATTTAATCTATCCATTACAAACATGTCTTACGTAACCAAACATTAAAGAAGAACGAATCGATTATCACCTGAAACGACGATAATACTAAGATATTATTAATAAAGCAATGTTAAAAGATCATATATGATATCATATTAATGTATATGATTCTTGTATAATTTAATAACAATTATTTCACCATTATACAGGAGGTTAACCGACCCCAACAAAGGAAAAGTACAAGGTAAGGGTTATTTCATAATCTCTTCATTATCTGAGGTTGTTTATACGTAATAATCTACTGGGATATATTTATCATCCACATCCATGTTTCTTAAAAATGTATTTCAAAACATTTTTACTATTTACAAGAATATGGGTTAAAGTCATTTATACCCTTGTTTGACTTTTTATAAGAGGTTTATAAAGGAATCTTTCCGTCGTTTTCAAAACAAGGTCCTTTTTAACCTTTTCGACAGAATTGAGGTAAGAATGTTTTTTTTAACTTATACGGCGGGTGCGGTTATTTTACGCCGTTATAAAATCTTCAAAGCTTTCCTTACAAGCTTATAAGAATATTTTTAAAGAAAATGTTTTATTTTATATGGATCTTAAATTATTTCAAAATAAAAGGAGATATTTCTTTGAAAAGAATTTTGATTTCATCTACGTCAACATCCTTTGATGGATTTTAAGATTATTTGAAGTTGATTTATTATGATACAAAAACTCTATATTGTATTGAAGGTTTTGTGATAAGTTTGACTATGGATGTGCTATTTTTATACCATTCATAGTTTATGGTGAAATTATTGACATTTCGTATGCTAGATTTAATACGAATGTTTATGTTATGTTTAAACCTTTTCATATGGGAATGCATTGGACTTAATAAGTGACGGGTGGAGCCCGCTATAGCTCCTCGATGCATCGGTAGGTCTCATGAGACAAACTAGTGTCTTGGCACAAGGCCTTGACAAAATCTTATTTGTAGTCTTGGCACGAGGCCTTGGCTATGTGGTTATGATAGTCTGGCATTATGCATTCCAACATTATGAAAGTGGTTATTGATTTTTGCATGTGATTATTCGATTAGTAGAATATCCATGTGAATAAGTAAATGGCATTATTTCATTTTATTTATTCCATACCATGTTGAAAGTTCATATTTAAAAGGCTTTTGTTTTATTTATACATTGCCTTAAATGTTTATTCTTATTTATGAAAGTTTCCGCTATATTGTTATCCTTACTGGGCATTTGAGCTCACCCCTTTTCTATGTTTTATTTTTTCCAGGAAGTGAAGATGTAAGTTATGAATGACCTGCAGGGATATTATGAGGGGATTATAGTGTGGACTGTGGAAACATTATGTTGTTGTAGTAGTTTTTCATTTTATGATGTAATGTAAAACTTATGAATATATCTAGTGTTTCCAAGGATACTAAACCAATCGGTCTTTCGAGATTTGATCTTTCTTGTGATCATGCCAATGTTATGTAATGATGCACCGACTCCGAGTAACTGGGGTCGGGGCATTACAAATTCTATGATCAACAATGTAGTCAATCGTCTCTGTAACTCTGGAAAGGTTCTCTCACAAGCATTTCACTAAATGAACCTCAACCCTTTCGTGTTTAGTTCTATTATTAGTTCTTATAAATGGGAAGATTCTTAGATAAATATCTACTAGTAATTGTTTAAGACTAGGAAATTGAAAACATCAAATATGTTTTTGTGTCACTCCAATGAAATCACTTCCCTAACACTCTAAGGGTTTACCAACAATCCATCCTCAGATATAACATTCCCTTATAAGTTATATTTCTCTATCAAAATGTTTAACTTTTTGATCCTAGGATATATAATATGCTCTTAATGTTTTCATAAATCAACCTCCATATACTACTAGTTATTCTCACTCAACATGGAGTGAACAATAATTTCATCAACAAAAACAACATCGAAATCGTCAGTTATGGGTGGAAGAACCAATTCATCAAGTCCATAAATGGTTCCCATGTATTCATAAGACTGATCAGCGTCACCAAATACTCATACAAACCATACCTAGTCCTGAAATAAGTACGAGGCATGTTTGATGGTCTCAAACATAGCTGGTGATGACCCAACCTCAAATTGATTTTATAGAATATTAGGGATTCCATATGTTAATCCAACAGGTTGTTTATACACAAAAGTGGATACTTATTTTTAACTATATATTATTTTAGATTTCAATAAGACACAGATAGTCTTAAATAACAATCCACCTTATCGGTGTATAGGATATAATAATCCTATGAAAATGTATATGGTACTATGAATCCCTTAGCCTCTAATTTCTCTAACTCTACCATCAGTCCATTATGTTCTTTCAGTATGGTAGAATAAAAATATTCACTTCACTATACAAGACATTAATTTTAAACACGATATTTCTATTAGCTATAAGACATGTCAAATCTTTGGAAAAGTCATCCCTGAGTAAATCTCCCATAAGAGGAAATACTCCCTACTTCCTCTCCACATTATCAAACATTTGGTTGAAAAATTGGGCTATAATCCTTCCAAACTACTAATGGATGAGTCCTACATGAACCTCTAGTACATCCTAATCTTTAATTTGGAAATAATTTTTCCCTTAAGATATGTGAATGATACTCATCCGTGGTAACAGTCGATATGGGCTCAAAACAGTAATACATAGTATATCCTCTGAATCTTATTAAATTAGGAAATATCTTATAAAAATAGATCATAGTGAATCATATTTCTACAAAATACTGTATAAATCTCACTACATCAATGAATTATCTCAATTTTTACTCTCACTGGTGTGGAAAGGGACGTCACTCCATATAGAAACTCCAAAACAGTTCCCAAGCCCTCAATGAACTATGAAACTATAAAAGAATGTGATTATCCTATTTTATTATTTTCAAAAACTAATATAGATGATTCCAAAATCATACCTCAGACGATATAATGTCTAAAAACATTATCCTCAATGTTAGGATGAAATAAATAGTGGAACTATACCCAAACCCTGCATCCCTACAATACTCACATGATATTCACTATACAAATAGTTTTGCTTCCCATGTCCCTTATGCACCACATCCTCCACCTTGACTTGAATGGCCAGTGGATCACCAACTTCCTTCCAACAATGTTCGCCTTGATCCAATCATAGAGAATAGTCCTGATCCTCATCCTTTGGAAACCCACTAAAATATCCAGTGAAACTCTCTAGCTTTCTCATCCACCCATATGATCAACATTCTTGTAGTGTCTTTTTATCACTGAGAATGGTCACATACAATCCTATCAAATTAGTTGAACCATATTATACCATCATCCGAAATTGATGAATGTCTAACTAGATGACTCTAACAAACATTTCCCTTGTGGGGACTATCAAAATGGTTCTTTTGAATACTTTAATCCGACTACAAATCTCTATTGATGAATCCACTTACACTAAACATCATGATTCCTATAGGATCCTCTTAATAATGAGATTCTAATTCACCAACTCTAAGAAATTTGGTTGACAAAAATCATTCATCTAAACTTTTATATCTTACATGTGTCTATATCCAAAATTCATCACACTCACAACCTTATCCTCTCTTATCATTAGGGAAAAATGATGTAAATCCCTGAAATGGGTGATATAGTACATTAATGAATGCCTCTTGGCTCAAGGTGAAAAAAATCCCAAGACATATTTACCCTTTGGGTCTCGTGAAAGAAATTGTCAACAAACCTATTATAAAAGTATATATAGATTATCCACATATTATCATACTCATGGGCTAAGATATAACACCAATGGTTCACTGGTCCTTAAAGCATATATATGGTGAACTTCACTGACCTTTATGAGTGTACCTCAAGATAGTCGAAAATTGCCTAAATGGAATCAACCTAAAACTAAGACACCTAAGAACCACCCTCCCTAAATAATAATGGTGTATTCTATAACATAAAATATCTCATAAGATCATAAATCCATGTCACAACTTTTATTGAATATCTGTCCATAAACTACACAACTCATAGTATGATATCTTAGATATGAATATCCATCACATGAATTGATATTGTAGGTGGCCCATGCCTAACCACTAGAAGAGCATATTAATCTCTAATGACCAGAAACATGATGTTGGGTCATCATAGGGAAATTTCTCTGTAATTCATTACCCATGCCTCATAACCAATTACCATAATAGTTTATGATATTAAGGATTATGAAAATAAGCAATAAGCACGTCATCACAATATTGTTTTGGATGAAGATATACATGTCTAACAATGATGGGATATCAAAATACTCCTATATAGTTATAAACATTTTCAAGTAACACACTCATAGGCTTCCTATAATTTTATATTATTTTGTTTTCTATAGGAATTTCTTAATTTAAGCTCTAGTAAAAACGATTTAAATTACTTATAGTAAAGGTAAAACAATATAGATTGTAGTTGGAATTTTTTATAATTTATACCACAAAGTAACCAAAGTAAATCATCATATTTTAAATTTTTTAATCAATTAAATAATCATTTATATATGATTCCTATTGATTCATATAAAATGAGAAGCAATAATTATAGAATTGTATAAATACCTGAAGGATGAGTATTCTTTTATCTACAAATAAAATGAAAGAGTAGTATGAATACATTGAGACCAAGTGGTTGGATCACATGAATTGAGTTACCCCTAAATAAGAAACGTCATTACATAACCCTGAGAACTACATGCAAACAAGTCATGCACTACACATGATCTATTCATGATCATGAGAATCCTAATGAAAAGTCCTCCTGATGGTGTTCAGAAAATAACTAGTGATCATTATAAGGCTACCAAATGATATCTTCTATTCATGTAATGTATGATGCTACATATGGATGACAATAACGTGAATACCCTATAAAAACTGAAAAATGTGGAGATTACATCTTTTCATGCGAATGGGTTATGCACCATATGTGATCACCATTAATCACATGAAGGACCATCAACCTATCATATTGATCTCACAGTGGCCAACTTGACAAGCTAGATTGGTTTAGTGAATGGCATATTACAAGACATCTTGATCCCATGAGGGACCACAAACAAGTATCCCTTGATCATGTGAATTCATCTTCGACCTGTATCCTGATCTCATGAAGACTCCTAGACCTGATATCCTAATCCTTAAAAATCTATTTAAATGTCAGCATGACTATATGAAATCCCTTTGATATGTTGGGTGTCCAATAAATATGGTGATGATGATTGGTTTTCACAGTCACTGATTATCTTGAAATTCCTGGGATGACCCACAACAAAATCATGCATAGATCATGATGAGGTACTACACCCATCGATGACATCCAATATTTATGATATACAAGAAATTAAAGGTGTCACAAAACTGGTGTAATGAGGCCTATAAATACCTCCCCCACAGCACAACAAAACACACACATGTTGACGTGACTAGAAATTGGAGAACAAAATAGTGGACTTCATAGAGAAAAAATTCACACAATAACTAGTCTCTTCCACCAGGGAAAACCTAGGGAATGAATTATGGATTGCAAAAATTTGGTATGTGCTTCAGTTAATCACCATATTTCTCATGCTAAAGAATTTTAATAAGCTGAGAAGATTCTGAGAATGTGTTAAGTCATGTTAAATAGGTAATGTGAAACCTCAACATGAAAATTCATGATAATAATTGTGAAATATATTAAATAACGGATGAAACGGATTGAATACTTTCCCAAATATGTATACTATGATTTTCTTGTGAATGAATCATGATATTTTCTTAACCTATCCAGATCCTGTGACATCACCCGATCATGTTAACCATGAATTGTGATATTCTCTGAACATATCGGCCACCTCACAAAAGACCCAACGTACATAAAAAAATGAGTTGAAAAGTCCTATAGATATTTCAATCATGTTTGGAGAAGTCCTCTAGCCATGTTATCCATGTCATGTGAAGCCCTCTGAACACATTGAACATGTATTGTGAATACCTACCAACTTTCCATCCATATCATGAAACAACCTCATGATATGTAATCCTTATTCTTGTGATATCCGGGGATATTTTATGCTAATTATGAAATGACCCTATGATGTGTCATTTGGTATATACAATAGTCTTCTGGACATGTCAGTCAGAACATGTGACAAACCCCTAACACATTGGATTTAATCATGCAAAGAACCCAAGGACATGTCATCATTGTTATAAAGAAAACTAATACATGTCCATATGAAATCCCCAAAATGTCAATCATTTAATCTAGACACCCTAATACATGATATACTTTTCCAGAAAACACACCAGGGAATACATCAAACTGGACTTTGAGGAATCTGATTCCTTCTTTAAAAATGATATGTAGGACACCTTTATAAGGCCCATGATCTAAATGGTTATCCACCATGGTGTAATTACTTCCATATTTTGGACAATCCAACCCATTGGACCCAAATCTCCTTTCGGTTTATCATTCCTTCTCATTCATCAATGAATTAAGAAGCTTAGTGAACTAAAAGGACTCAGATTCCTACTATGAGTATGATATATAGAATGCCTTACTAATGCAATTTCATTATATCAAACACTCCTCTAGGGCCTTCCCAATGAATAAGTCTTGTTTCCATATGAAATTATAGAGACCATTTTCTTTTATAAATGTCATTACATGATTTTAATCATAATAAAACATAATATTACAATCCAAGGATCATGAAATCTAGTGTCTTTGAAGACAAGGTAAATAAAACTAAAAACATTGAACATTTCTTTATTCAATCTCCATAATGATATTCAAACATCCATTGTGTTCCACTATATTTATAAGATAACCTAGGGATAACATGAATAAAGGGTTGATCTAAAACCCCAGTAAGGGATTAAAAATAAGAATAGTGCTTTAGCACATTGTTTAGAATCCATGAAATAATGAAAATAAAAGGCATGGAACATATGGAATCATAAAAATATAAACATGGGATAATTTAAACATGGATTCATAGTAATGTGTAAGCTACAAAAAACATTACTTTAGCATGATTCGAGCCTGGTTTCACATAAATTAGAATACATCAATGTTAACCACCATGACGTTGCACATGGTAACATGAGTCTAGGATAACCGTGATGATTGTTGCACATATCGTCTCATGAGAATAAAAAATACCCAAAACATTGGAGCGCTATCTGGGAGCACCTATCATTACATGTTAATGAATATGTTCTCCACATTATTAATCATACATATTAAATCACGCATAAACATAAGGGAACCCAATGAAATAAATGGGCATCAAAATCATTTTATAAAGCATAATGAATGGACGTATCATACAAGTGTCCATGAAAAAAAGTAAGTAAACCATACATAAAAATTCATAAGTTAAAATAATCATATATAATGGTAGGTTATCTAAAAAACTATTAACAACATGTAACAAGAGTATTTAAGAAATTTTATCATTAAAAAATTTTAGTGTTGTTTTAAGGAAAACACTAAAAAGTATTAAAAATAGAAAAAAGAATAAACTTTTGTAAAAACCCAGAAGATATAAAAGAATGTTTTCATTATAAAACATAAGTTTTACCACAAAAATGGTGGATTATAATATATTGTATAGTTCACTTGAAACTAGGTTCGAATTTGGGATGTTCCCTTAAAACGGGTTTACTTATTAGGACATATAGAAAATAGAATCATATAATGCATGTAAATACACGAATGAGAATACTAATGGGTCATGATTCATGATTTTTTACATATAGAAATAAATTATAATATGCACATAAACAAAATATAGGATTTCATTTGGGAAAAAAGAGTGTTAGAATAACTAAAAGGAATAATGGAGGTTCGGGTAGAATCCCAAACCTTATGTATGATGGTGTTCTCAACCATATATTGATAACCATAATAATAAAAGTTTGTTGATTAATTAAAAATTAAAAAACTATTTTACTTTTAATTTATTTAATATAACATTTTTTAGTTCATTATTAACCCTTTTTTATCAGTTATGAGGTCCAATATCATTATTGCTTCCATTTGTTTAATGATCGGTTTACATATATACATGAATGGATAATCATGTAAAATGAGGATGGATATATCGAATTGGAGTTATATTGTTTTATTAAACATCTATAATGTTAATTTTTTGTATATTTAATTTGGTTACCTGGAGTGAAGATGAATCATCATGTATAACTTTTGCGATAACTTATTGGGTTAATTGTTGGTTTTTGATTGTAAAAAACACTTTTTGTTTTATAAATGAAAAACTAGTGTAAAAAAGATTATAGAACCATATATGAGACATAATATATATCTTATATTCTAGTTCAACCATAAAATTGGTTTCATGACCATAATTGTATATGTTAATGGATATTGAAAACTCATCATCCTTCGGATTGTATTTTAATACTATTATAAATGAATGGTAAAGGAGATATGATAATAATACGAACATTGCAGTTCATATATGTTACTAGAGGATTCATAACATTTGGATTATGAGAGGTAGGTTTAGAAAATAAATCAAATGAACATGAATGTAATGTAAAAGAATTGAAATGGGGAATTTACCTCTTGAGTTGATTTTCATGGAGAGCCTCTTAAGGGGAGAGGATTTGACCATTTTAGGAAACCAATGTCTGATGGATATAGGGGAGGAGCATGAGGATATATTTGAGCAGAATTTAGTTAAGAAAAAATGTTTTAGAGGAGTGAATAAGAGAGGGGAATGTTGGTGGTTTTATAGTGGAGGGGAGGAGGGTTTTCAAAATATTTTAATCATTAAATTATGATTTTTACATAAGACAAGAAATAGTGATGATACCCTGAAACAAATAGAAATAAATTCATGTGAGTTCAAACCAAATGTGCTTACCTCATCAAAACATCACCCATAACTCAGTAATTAATGTTTTCAACTTATTATGTAAATTATAGTATATAACTATTCATAAAAAATCATGTATTTTTGAAAAATCTAAAAAATTACCCTATCCATTATTCAATGTGTAGAAAAAAAATTAAATCAGTTTTTTAAAAATAATTCTCTAAATATTTTTTGTTTAATTTTTAATTAAAATCATATTTTTCTACATAAATACATATTTTAAAACAATAATTTATTTCATAATGCTTTTAAAAATTAATTAAGGCCTTAGAAAATTATCTGAAACCAGAAGACATAAAATTGTAAATTTATAGACCCCTATAAGTAAAATATATTTTATTTTAAATTAATTAATTAATTATAAATAATTATTTATGACTTATATAAATACCAATACATTTACTGTGGTCATATTATCACTTATAAGATACATGAATTTTATTTATACATTCAAGGGTTGGGATTCTATTATTTTCAACAATTTACTATTAGTAAGGGTCTTATTACTATTCATAAGGGTAGTTTACTATTTCATCACAAATTAAGTTCCATCGGACTCCAAGCATAAAAATGATTGCAATCATGTATGTCAAATTTATGAAATTCAAATCACAGAATGTAATATATTATGTTTAAAAGTCACATAGTACATTGTGGTTCATTGTGTTTAGATTTAGTATGGATATATGAAAAAATCATAATAAGGGAATTTCCATTTATAGAGCATTGGGTCTTTACATTAATTCCCCTTATCAAATTTCACCATCGACATTTCATTTTACATTTTATGTTGTAAATAGGTGCAAGTACTTTTCCTTCATTACCGCCTCCAGTTACCATGTTTCTTCTTCGTACTTATAGTTCTTCCATAGTACTTTGACCTAGTGAATTTTCTTGTTATATATATATAGCTCTATGATCCAAGATATTCACTAGTTTCACCTCGTAAGAATGATCATTCCCCAACTGTACCACATCTGATGAGAGTACACATGAAGGATCTGGTTTGTAATTTCTTAAGAGGGATATGTGGAATACATTGTGTAATTTAGACATGGTAGGTGGAAGTTCTAGTCAATAGGCCACATCCCCAACATAATCAAGAATCATGATGGGGACAATGTACGTGGGAATTAACTTTCCTTTCTTCCCAAACCTCATGACCTTCTTCCATGGAGATATGCATAGAAATACAACTTATACAACATTGAACTCAAGTTATTGTCAATGATTGTATGCATAACTCTATTGTCAAATTTGGGATTTCATGATATTCTGCTAAATGTTTCTCACCTAGTCCAACATTTATTCCCCCATTTTAGGTCATAGAATCTAATGATCGTCAACATCATCCCAACAAACTGATGCTCTACACCTTTTTCCAAAAAGGTCTTCATATAGTGCCATTAAGATACTTATGTGGAAACTATTTTTTATGGGAATTTCACCAATGGAATATGTAGGTCCCATCCTCCATTGAAGTTCATTGAACACACTCTCAACATATATTCTAACGATTGAATAATTTACTCATATTGGCCACCATTTTGATGATGATAGGCCATACTGATGTTCAGTTCATTACATAGAGAATGTTGGAGACTTTTCTTAAACATTAAAATGAATCTCATATCTCTATCGGATATAATAGATAGTGGTTCTCCATGCAACCATACCACCTCTTTGGTATATATGTATATATATATATCTGTGTGTCTGTGTGTGAAAGTTGATCTAATGGAAAGTCCTATACAATTGTGATAATGTGAGATGTCTTTGTAATATGATAAAAAATGGCCCATATATCATTGTTTCTTCTAATTGTCCTTTGAAGTACAATGAAAAGGTACATGGTGAAGTTCTCCCACATCCATGTTGGTACAGGTAGTGGTTGTTTCATCCCTATTGACACCAGAAAACACATCCCCAAAATTTTTCCAAATGCTTCCATACATGATCCAGGATCATATCCCCTTTCACAAGCTTCGATTTGGTATGTCGTAGAGTCTGAATGCAGTTACAGGTTATGAGTTATGGACAATTAAAGTTGGGCTGGAAACTGGTTTATAAATCCCATTCGTGAAACCCCCTCTGCGATTGCGGAGCGTGGCCACCATAAAAGGAAGCATGATGCTCCATGAACCCCTTTTACATTCGTGACACGCCACGAAGACCCGCCACCAGGAGGGGAGGTGGGATGCTCCGCAACCACAGTTTATGTTCGCGATCTGCTGCAGAGCAATCTCGGTCTTCGCGTCGAGTGAGCTCTGTTTCGCGGTGCCCCTTACCTATAAATACCCAGCTCACCCCTCCTTCACCGGACTGCCATTCCTCCCCATGGGCGGCCGGTCTCTCGGTTCTCAGAGCTCCGCTTATCTTTGAGAAGTGGCTTCGCGAGCCCCTACTACGCGATCAGCTTCCTTCGTGTCGCTGCTATGCGAGTCCATGCTCTGCGAGACGATGCTCTGCGAGACGATGCTCTGTGAGACGATGATCTGTGAGACCATGCTCCTTGAGGCCATGCTCTGTGAGACCATGCTCCATGAGCCCATGCTCCGTGAGCCCATGCTCTACGAGTCCATGCTCTGCGAGACCCAATTGTCCACGAACCCTTCTGCTCCACGAACTTTTCATGCCAGGATGTCGGGATTTTCCATTGCGCCCTTATGCGCACCCACCTTCCACCTATGGAATACCATGATTTGATATAATACTCCGCAGACAATGAAACACCTTGAGTGACGTAATCCTCTTGGTTTGTCTTCTATGTCGTGAGTTGAGATTCTCATCATCAATTCCCTTGAGTCCCTTGAGTCAAATCATTCCTCAACCATCTAATCCAAACCCCATTACCTGACTCCTAAGCAAGGTCAAACCATAGGGATGCCCTTGTGTAAGACCCAACACCATCTATTCATAGGAACCATATGCCAACAGTACACTCTACATCACTCTAAGCTATAGTAATCCCTATGTTCCAAACATAGGATGCCTCTTGCTTCTAACAAGGGATGCCTTATTCCCCAATCATAAGATGCTAATAGTCTTATCTACATGACTGTAAACTGTAGTACACCCTATGTTCTAAATATAGGATTCCTCTTTATCTATATGAGAGATGCCTTGTTCTCCAAGCATAAGATGCCAAAATTCCATTCTACATGACTCTAAACTGTAGTACATCCTATGTTCAAAACATAGGACGCCTCTTGTACTAAATAAGAGATGCCTTATTCCCCAAGAATAAGATGCCTAATGCCATGATTATAGTGTTGTAATTTTGAGAGCGTTGGAATCCATTCATTCATTCCATCACTCCACCCCACACTTTGTGTGTCCTTCATTCGGATCTTCGTCCACATACATGTCCGAAGGGACCCCCTAATGTCTTGGTCCCATGTCGTATTGGCTCATCTACCATCTGAGGCCAATGCCTAGTAAGCCTTTGGACAACCATTCGAGTCAGGTCCAGTGTTTCGTACACAGTCAACAGTCAACCCTCATTTGTTTATCCATATTTCGGGCTAATGCGATATGGATTCTACGATTCGAACACATTCAAAAGTAATCCTCTATCGTCACACCACCCTCACCACATTCCGAATGTCAAGCATGTGATTCACACATTTCATCTCCCTTTGTTTAGACTGATTCCAATTCCTTTGGTGTTATCCTGCTTGTGCACTAGTGCAATAGGTGAATACCTCAACCCACAAGTGGGTTGGGATGCCCTCATGGTAATGAATGAGGAAGACATTACGGGCATCTTCCTTGCATAAGTCCCATTCACCATTCACGCTTCATAACGGCACCCAGACAACTTACTTGCTTATGCCCCATTCACTATTGCTGCTCCATAGCGGCACAAGGGCATCATCCATGCATAAGCCCCATTCACCATTACTGCTCTATAGAGGCACCCGAGAAGCTTCCTTGCGTAAGCCCCATCCACTATTACTGCTCCATAGTGGCACTCTTGCCTCCATCCTGGAGTAAGTCCTGTTTTCTTGGGTTGCCTCAGAGTGTATGCCCCAGCAACCCGAACTACACAGACTTTGATTCCCTACCACGGGGATACGTAATAAGCCTCTATAAGGTCCAAGCCCCATCACCTTGGTCCACCTTAGATTGTAATCCCCGGTATCCTGATCTATGAGGTCATTGATCCGTGTCCAGGCATGGTAAGTTGGAAGCCTCCACGAGGTTCAAGCCCACCAATCAGTTGTTCCAACCCCATTCACATTGGTTCTCCCTCATCCAGCATGATGATAAACTGTATCCACCATCCTGAACTATGGGGAATTTGATCCATGTTAAGGAATGGTATGTAGGAAGCCTCCATGAGGTTCAATCCCACCACCCGGTCGTTCCGACCATCTCCACATCTGTTCACCAACCCCATGGGCCGCCTCAAAGAATAAGCCCCAAATGATAGCTGAACTACATGGGCTTTGATTCCCTACCACGGGAATATGTTGGAAGCCTCCCTAAGGTTCGATCCCAACACCCATGTCTCATCCTGATCAATCCCTCGAGCTTATGCGTCTCGGGAAGCTCATGCCCCAAATCAGAGGTTCCACTTCTTCTAGGTTCCATCACATTCTTCATTCACTTCATTCATCCATCCATCACCCATCCTGATTCTTATCCAGGCCACCATATTTTGTTGAGATCATTCCATTCATCCTAGTGCCACTCATTGGGGCACCTGGGTAGCTAACGATGCTTAATCCCTAGCATGTCTCTGGATCGTTATCCTTTGTGTACACCCCGAATAGTCACCCCTTCAAACTATGTTGGTTTTGATCCCTGTCCTCTACACAGGGTATGTAGTAAACCTCCATGAGGCTCAATCCCAGCCAATGGTAGACCTTGGTGTTCCCCATTCTAGGGTAAACTCTCTCTGATCCACCCTTAGTGTTGTTTAGAACAGCCATTACGGTGTGGTATCTCCCCTGTATTGGGCACACCACCTTGGATACATCCCCATTGGGTGTTCTGATCCATTCATCTTCCAGGTGTTCCCTCCTTGGGATTTACCAATCCGATCCATCTCTATGGGACATTCTGATCACTCTCATTCCATCTCTGCAAGACGGTAAACTTGCGGCCTACCTCATTTTAAACATGAGATGCATGAGGAAAACCTCCGAAGACACAACCTCGGCATAACCATCTCCGTTGGACATTGAACTCGAAGAATGACTTTTGTTAAACATGGGAAGCTGAGGAAAACCTCAGAGACATACATATGGCATATAAATCCCCACATTCGATGTGGGATGCCTCGAGTTCTGCACCCTTGAGATGCCCTCTTTTGTGTAAGAATATAGGTTTCCCAATGTCCACACACCTAGAGATGCCCTGACATGCCGGATGTTGTCATCTACTCCGACTGAAGGTTTCTACCATGTCAAGACCCAACGGAATGTCCTAATAGAAGTAGTGTAATTAACCAGCGTCCACGAAGATATGGCACTAGGAGCGAGATTCACGAACCATGACTTAATCTATAAGGGAGACCCGGACTGGGTGACAAGTTCTGAGGAGGAATCCACAGATGGAAGATCCGACATCCCATCATCCCATTTAAATCAAGGATAAAAGGACCTTGGATAAAGAATGGATGCCTCCCACCTTTGGAAAGCGGGAATGCGGGGAAATATCTGCACATCCTCACAAATTGTGGCACGCACCCTGGTGAAAGCGTCGAAAACAATCCCCTTATACTTTCTCCTTTTATCCTTCACTTGTTGACATATTAGGAACATTGATGAATACCTAGAAATATCCTTATTCATATTATCCCACAAAAAGTTTTCTCAAAGATCTTGATACATCTTTTTGATCCCTAGGATAATAGAGAAGGTTGGGCTATGTGCATCATTCAAAATCTCCTTTTTATCTCTGGATTAGATGGTACACATAATCAGGAACCAAATATTAAAACTCCTTCTTCATCAATCATGAACACCGAGGATTTCCAATTTCTAATGGATTCCACCATTTTCTGAATTTCCATAACTTTTCTTTGAGAATCCTTTATTTTCACTATAAGGTACGGTTGAGAAATAATTTGAAATTGGATTGAGGATATTCCTCCCTTAATGGTTCAAATGTCCTTCCACTAAAGATCTATGAATATTGGATATTTTTTAATTCTCATCAATGATAATGATGATGGATAATTTCTACTTAGAGCATCTACCGCCATGTTTGCCGTACCGATATGGTAGTGGTTTGAGCAGTCATAATCTATAATGAGCTCTAACTATCTTTACTCGTTTATATTAATCTCATTTTGTGTGAATATACATTTGAGACTCTTGTGATGAGTATACATCTCACACTTCTCGCCATAGAGATAATTCCACCTGATTTTTAATGCCATGATCACAGATTCAACTCGAGATCATTTGTGGGATAGTTTATCACATATATTTTCAAATTTGTTTTGTTGTATGCTATCGCTTTATCATTTTTCATTTGTACACACCCTATGTCATTATTTGAAGCATCACTGTACACCACAAAGGGTTATCCACTTTTTTGGAGTTTGAGTATTGGCCTAGTGATAAGTCTCTTTTTCAACGATTTTTGGCATTCTTCACATTCTTGAGTGTCGACAAACTTTACTCCCATCCAAGTCATCTTGGTCATTGGGCTTGAAAGACTTGAGAATTTCATCAAAAATTTTCAATATTACCTAGCTAAACCTTGAATGATTTGTATCTCTATTACAGATGTTGTTTTAGGCCACTCTTAAATTACCTTTGTCTTGGAAGGTTCTACATATATCCCTATTATATTAATAAAATTCCCCAATAATGATACATCATTCATCCAGAACTCTCATTTACTATACTGTTAGGTCCACTAGGAAATACAGCCTAAGAAGGGGGGGTGAATCAGCGTATGATAGATTAAAACACTTGCCCCTATTGATCTTGTCTCGCTGTTATGAAAGACTCTCTTCTCTCCCTTTCCTGCAACACAGTATAAACAAAAACAAAATCATGCACAGCACACAACGATTTTTAATTAGTTCACCCTCACTGGGCTACATCCAAGGAGAATACACCGGTAATGTGCCGATGTACCAAATCTACAAAAAGAGGAATGGTGTTTACAATGTTCGGGATAAATCACATCATATCCTAGGATCACTACCTTTACAATGTTTAGGGTCAGCTCACTACACTCCCAAGGGTCACTCCTGGTTTCTCTCTCTCTGGCTCACTACCGGTGGATTGGATCATCTTTTTCCTCTTCCTTAACTCACTGCTCTGGAACGAATCCACTCGAAATTTATAGACCTACAGGTCTCTTCATTATCACAAATTAATACATACTCTATTATATGTAGATGCACTGTTGAAGTCCAACTTTCACCCGTCGATGAATCTCACTTTGCACAGAAGGTATCGGGAAATCATCCAGCTTTCACGCAGCCTAGAATCACTATCGTGCTTCAACCATACCAAGTGCAGTTCTACAAGAAGGCGCGCAAGTCTCGGTGTGCAAGTTAAAACTGGCACACATGTTCATCTCAACAACTTGCACGACACTAGCTACTGCAACTCCAAACCTGCGCGACTCACACCCTTTTATGCCCAAAACTATTTTGGCATGCAACCATCAACTCTTGCGCTTCTTCAAAACCGTGTACACAATTTTCACCAAACCACTTGCACAACGCCCCCTTCTTCAAATCTTAACTTGAGAGACTCCCTTCCTTTCTCTCTCAAACCTACTTTGGCATGCAACAAACAATTGGCGCACATCTTCTACTAGCGCGACCACACCCCCACTTTCTTGACCACCACACTTGTGTGATGGGAGCTCTGATTTTTTTTCTAAGTGTTGAACTCACACATAATGAGGAGGGGTTGACCTATATTTATAGGCATTTGAACATCCTACACAATGGGTGTGAAAGTCTCCTCTCAGCGTGAAGGTCCAACCACCCTAGTCACTGTCGCCCAAGTCACTTGTGCAACCAAACCCAAAACTTGAGCACACCATTTACCTTTGCCATATTTTGATGCTTTGATCATGAAATTCATATGGCGTGCATGTTTCCAATCCTTCAACACACCATCTCTCAAGTCCCTCTGCCAAAAACACTTTTTCTCCATTTCTCGATTTTGAGGTCCAAAAAATTGTTAACCACTAGAAAACATCACCACCTTGTATCTACTCTATTTGAACCACCTCCAGATTGACCATTACTTTGTCTACATTCTTGAATCAAACATGGATCATTAACCACATCACTTGAACTCTACACACAACCATAAAATCCCTTTTGTCAAAAAATTTGTACGTCATGGTTTTCTTTTTCAACAAACACAACACAGAGGCCCACTTTTTCAACAAATAGAATCACCTCAAAAATGCATCAATGATACCTTGAGGGATTTTTTCCCAACATTCTCCCACTTTGAGTTTGTGGAAAACTCTTCCAAAAAAAGATACATTGATAATTCTTCAGCCACCATTCGCTTGTTACGATTCTGATAGTAATCAAGGATTTACTCATCACATACTCTATGCCCACATGACCAATTCTCGCCACGATAAACAAGAGTAAATGAAAAGTTCATAAATGAATCACTTAAAATATGAAACCCACTTTTGACACCAAACTGATACGCATTGTTGGAAATATTCTTACCAAATTCCAACACTACTCTTCTTCACCACTCTTATGCTTTTATCACGATCCTCAGGTGTCGTGATATATATTATTTGAACGATCACTTCTAGCATCGTCTGGTTTAATATTCTCCCCATGTCTTATTCCTCTCCCCCTACCTCGCAGCTCCACCTGTCAGCTTCTCCCCATATAAATCATGATTTATCCAATTTCCACATTGTCTCCCCCTTGAACAATCACTATTTTCTCACCCTTTTTCAATGAACCACAAGGTCACTCCTTTGCAGTCTGTAACAGAGTAGAGAACATATATCATCGCATTTGGGAAAAAACACATCAAACCTCAGTGATAGGGGGTGTTCCAAATCCACACTATTTTTAGTGTGGGGAGTCGACTGAACTCCTAGATCGAGTCTATACCTTTCAAATGCTTCCTTTGGTAAGGCCTTTGTCAGAATATCTACAACCTGCAGCTCAGTAGGCACATAATCGAACTTCACAAGCCCTTGACCCTCCTTCTCCATGATGAAATGATATTTGATATCATTGTTCTTTTACATTTAGTGGTGAACTCGATTTTTTCTAATATTGATAGCAGATGAGTTATCACATTTGATTACGATCAGAGACATCACTTCAACTCCCATATCTTCAAGCTGCTGCTTCATCCACAATAAGTGTGTTCTTGCTTGAGTGGCTTCAATATACTCAGCTTCCATGGTGCTCAATGAAATTAAATATTTCTTATTTCATAGCCAATAAATACACAATACACCATGATAGAATTCCCCACCTAACGTTGATTTCCTATCATCTGCTGAACCGACAAAGTCTACATCAGTATGTCCCAATAACTATAGCTGATATTTGTCTTTATATGTCAAGGTGAAGTCCACCGTGCACTTGATATACCGAAGTATTCTTTTCACTACAAGAATGTGGCTTTCCTTGGGATTACTATGATATCTCGCTGCTTGGAATGTGGAAAAAAAAATTCAGGCCTTGTTTTGGTCATGTACAGCAAACTCCCGATGATTTGCCTGTATTCTGTGAGATTAACTGCCTTGCCATCCTCATCACTGGAAAATTTCATCTGGGTAGAAAATGGAGTCTTCATCTCTAAGGAATTTTCCATTCAAAACCTTTTCAAAAATTCCTTAGGATATTTGGATTTAGAAATGAATGTTCCATTCCATCCTTGATTCACCTGTAGACTAATGAAAAATGTTAGCTCTCCAATCATTGACATTTCAAACTCACATTTCATGAATTAAGAAAAATGTCTGCACTAAGTTTCATCTGATCCACCAAATACTTTTTCATCGACATAAACCAAAATAATCATCCTTTGATTGCTGTCAATGCTGAAATAGAGATTTTAATCAACTCCCCCATGCTAGAAACCAAACTTCTTCAAGTACTGATCAAGCCTTGAGTACCATGCTCTTGGTTCTTGTTTCATCCCATAGAACTCCTTCATCAGTCTACAAAACCTTGTTCTCATCCTCATGAATGAGAAAACCATCTAGATACTCAATATAAACATCCTCCTATAGAATCCCATTCTGGAATTTAGATTTAACATCCATCTGGAACACATTTGAACATTAGTTTCACTGTAATGGCTATGAATAATATTATTTTTTCCAGCCTTGCCAGTGGTGTAAATGTCTCATCAACATATATTCCCTATATCTGGGAGTAACCTTTGCACACTAGTCGTGCTTTGTTCCAAATAATAGTTCTATCTTCACTCTTCATGTTGCGATAGACCCAGTTAGTCCCGATTAAATTCATATTTACTGGCCTCAAAACAATCTCCCATGTCTGATTCGTCTCAATCTGATATAGATCTTCATTCATTTCTTGAATCCAGCTTCCATATTAAGCTGCATCAGCGAAGAATTTCACCTCAACCTACGATAGTAAAGATTTCTTCAGCAGCGATTTCATTCATCTTGTCTGAACAAGAGTGTACTGATCACCAATGATATTCTGCCTTTCAATTTCATCTCGACTCTTTGACTTCTTTGTAGACACAAACTTGACATAATCTAGTTCATCATCAGTGTCTTCTTTTTATTCAGCATCTGCCACTTCTTCTACTCATGTGTGATTTTCCTCTTCATTACATTCAACAAGAATCTTTTCACTGTGCTATTGAATATTCTCTTCATTTTCAAAAATAGTGATGACAATTCTCTCAATTACTTTTTCATACCTCTTGTTAATGAATTTGTATGGTTTTCATTTCCCTGAGTAGACCGGGAATATTCCCTCATTTCCACATGATTCAAACATCCTATGATTTTCTTTGTTGAGAATTGAGCACTTACTTCCAAATATACAAAATTATTTCACTTTTGGATTCATTTCGTACCACATTTCAAAGGGAGTTTTTCTTTCCTTCGGACACAATAGAGCCCAATTAAAAGTTTACACCGCAGTCAATACTGCTTCCTTCCAAAACATCTCTAGTTGGTTTTTTTAAAAAACATTTTTCTTGCCATGTTGTTGATGATCTGATTTCTCCTTTAAACCACTCCATTATGTTGGGGAGTTCTTACTGAGGAAACATGATTTCTTATCCCATGTTTCTCTAGATACTCTTACACCTGACTATTTGAGAATTATATACCATTGTCTTTACCAAACATTAGAATTTTCTTTCCAAGCATCCTTTCATATTCCTTTCGGTATTGTTTTAAGCAATTGAACACATCTTACTATGGGAAATAACAAATACACATGCCATTATGTTATAGTCATCAATGAAAAGAATATAATACCTCTTCCCATCAATGGATCTTGGTAAAATAAGTCCACAGACATCAGCATGCACTAATTCAAACACTCTTGTCGACTTATTTTCCTTTGCTTTGTACATATTTCTAGTGATCATCCCTTGTTGACAAACATCAAACATATGTGTACGATCACGTGATAGCTTAGTGAGGTCTCTTGTTACTTAACACATTAACAGATCTTATGAGGATGGTTGGAAAAGATGACCAAGTTGTTTATGCCACAACTTTTTTTCTTCCTCTCTGGGAAGAAAACGCATATCGTCTTCTCCACATACCAGGTAGGGATTTCCCTTTGTTCTTTTTCCCTGTCGAACAATTGCTCCATCTCTTCTTTTGACAACACATATCTTAATCGTAAACCTTATAGAATTTCTTGAGTCACACAGTAGACTGACGCTGAGAAAATTGTGACTGAGGCCTTCTACTACTAAGACCTCAGAATGTCTCATCTCTTTTCCCCAAAACATGGCCTTTCCGGCACCAATAATCTTCTGGACTTCGTCATTTCCAAACATGAAAACTCCTTCCTTATCCTATTTTATGCCGGTAACAAGATCCCTAATACTTGTCTTGTGATATTTTCAACCACTATCAAGGATCCACACACCAGAGCGATCTGATGCTTTAAGGGAAATTTCTGCCACCATGGCCTTCTCATCCTTCATCTTTTTGGTCCATATTTTTGCCTTCACACTTGACATGGATTGAGGCACCTATTTTTTCTCAGAGTATGATGGAACAACTTCAACATTCAACGATGAAAATATATTCTGCATTTTTAGCTCACCTATTAGTTTAATGATCTGCTTCTTGCTAGCATTTTTATTTTTCTTTGGCACATTCCTCTATGTGGTTGAAGTGTAGTACCTTTCCATGTGCCCAGATCCTCCGCACCAAAAACAGTGTCCTTTGAAATATGATTTGGAGAACTGTTCTCTGTTTGGATACAACCTTTGTTCTTCTTCTATTCGATATCTCTTGGATATAGAACACACATACTGTGAATGTCCCATCTTTCCACAACAATAACACCTGATATAAGGTGCATTCCATCGTGTTACTTCCGCACTACGAGTTTCCCCTTGGGATCTCTGAATATTCTGATTCAATTTTCAGCCCAAATCAACCTTCAATCTCAGAGTTGGTTCTTGTGGTATGACATCAATATTTACAGCTTTCTATTTTTGATCAAGCCCAAATTCAGCCTAACCATTTGAGATCTATTGCAGCTTCTTTCCTGCTGAACTACTAGCCTCCTCTTTCAAATTTTCTATCTTCTGAATGACATGACTTTCTGATATCACATTGGTGGTCATGAGTTTTTCATGATCCTTCATTATTCCTCGCAGACTGACCACTTCTTCTTCATGTTCTTCAATACACTTGACTTGATCATTCACTTTTCTATTCAATCCATCGATCTCACTTTTCTGTTCATCAATTTTGAGCTTATACTCACTAACTGGTTTTGAGTTCTCTGGTGTTGATAAATTTAGTTTCTCAATTTATTCCATCAAATCAGACTTCTCTTCCTCCTCCTCTTACATATAGAGTTTGGCATCATCAACAAATTTTTTTATCTTTTTTTTTGTCTCTCCAAACATCTATTTTCTCTAGAGAATCCTCTAAATCGGCTTTCATATCTATTCTTCCTTCAACTTGTTCTTCTTCATCATAACCTTCAGTTTCATTCTTCTCCTAATAACTGCCAAAAACTGCCACCATATCATTTTCTCCTTGATCTTTACAGTTCTCTATCTCCTCACCCTTTGATGTTTCAGACACATCCGAATTTTCTCTTTCTTATGAAAGAAGATTCTTCTTCTTGAAGAAATTTCTCTTGAACTGCTTCTTCCCTATCACATAGGATGAAGATTTCTACTTGGGAATTTCAACTTCATTTGCATAATTTTCTTCTTGAAACTTTCTGGGGCACCTTGTGGCAAGATGACCAACTTTTCCACATCTAAAGCAACAAGTGGAAGTCTCCCATTGAACATTCCTTTTCCTATTTGATGATTTGAGGACAGGAATGACAGTACCTCACCAGCCTCTTCTTCTTCCGGATAATATTCAATGGTGAGATTCTTCATGGCCTCAAATTCCACCTCTTTGGATTTCCCCTTTTCCACAGCTTCGTTATCACCATTCCTCATTTCATAAGCTACCAGGGTACTATTCAAATTTTCTAGTGTCAACTCTTTTGGATATTTATCTTCTAGTACTAACACTTTCGGATTGAACCGAGGTGGAAGTTTCCTCAATATGCACTTTACGATCTTTATGTCTTCAATGATTTCTCCAAGACCTCACATATCTTCCACAACAATATTTACCTTGTCAAAGAATGCATAAATAGACTCATTCGAGTTTATTTTTATATCTTCATGCTTATTCCATAGTACTTGTAGCTTTGCCTCTCTAACTTTTGTATCTCTTTCATATATATTCAAAAGATTTTCCCACTTGGCATGTGATGTTTTACATGAAATCACCTTCGTATAGATATCATTGGATATGGCTCCCCCTAAATCAATTGTTCCCTTGGCGTCATAATCCAATTGTCTTCACTCGGCTCCGATAAAGCCCCACTGTTGATGTATGCTGTTTTACCATGCATTTCTGCTGGGAAGACATCCATTCCCAATGATCAAAATTATTGTTTCATACCATTCTTCCATAGCTGAAAATTGTTTCCGTCGAAGATCGGATTCCCTTTATGATTGGAGACCTCCATTTGAGAGGGAACCACTGAAAAAAACATTTCCCTTTGATACCAATTGTTTGGACCAATAGGTTAGATACCCTGAGGGGGGGGGGTGAATCAGGGTATGACAGATTAAAAAAACTTCCCCTATTGATCTTGTCTCACTGTTAAGAAAGACACTCTTCTCTCTCTCTCTTTCCGCACAGTATAAACAAAAAACTAAAGCATGCATATGATACAAAGATTTTTACTTGGTTCACCCTCACTGGGCTACATCCAAGGAGCATGCACCGTCAATGTGCCGTTGTACCAAATCCAATAAAATCACACTTCATTTTACAATGTTCAGGATAGACCACTACTAATCCCAGGCTAACTACATTTACAATGTTTAGGGTCAGCTCACTGCTCTCCCAAGGGTCACCCCCTATTTCACAGTCTCTGGCTCACTGCCGATGGAGAGGATCACCTTATTCCTCTTCCTTTTCTCACTGCTCTAGAAAGGATCCACTCACATATTATAGACCGTTAGGTATCTTCATTATCACAAATGAATAAATCCTATATTGTATGTAGATTCTCAGTTGAAGTCCAACTGTAATCTGTAGATGAATCTCACATTGCACCGAAGATATCGTGAAGTCATCCAGCTTTCACGCGGCCCTGAATCACTGTCGTGCATCAACCATACCTGGAGCCCTTCTCCAAGCTAATGTGAAAGTCTCAGTGTGCATGTTAAAACTGGCGTGCAAGTTCACCTCAAGCACTTGTGCGACACTAGCTTCTGAAGCTCCAAATATGGGCGACTCACACACTTTTATGCCCAAACCAATTTTGGCGTTCAACCATAAACTACGACGCTTCTTCAAAACATAGAGCACAAGTTTCACCAAACAACTTGTGCGATTCCCCCTTCATCAAATCTAATCTTGGGTGACTCCCTTCCTTTCTTGCCCAAAATTTGTTGGGTGCGCAACAAACAACTGGCGTGCAACTTCTACCTGCGCGACCACACCACCACTTTCGCGACCATCACACCTGCGCGACGGGAGCACTGATTTTTTTTCTAAGTGTTGAACTCACACAGAATGAGGAGTGGTCAACCTTTATTTATTGGCATTTGAACATCCTGCGCGACAGGCACGCATGTCTCCTCACGGAGTGCAAGTCCAGCCGCCCTAGTCACCGTTGTGCAAGTCACTTGCGCGACCAAACCTAAAACTTAAGCGCCCATTTTCCTTTTTCCATATTTTGATTCTATGATATTTAAAAACTTATGGGGAACAAGTTTCCAATCCTCCAAGACACCAGTGAACAGTTCCCTTAGCCAAAAACACTTTTCTCTATTTCTCGATCGACCATTCCTTTGTCGACATTCATGAATCAAACATGGATCGTTAACCACATCCCTTGAACTCAACATACCACCATGAAATCCCATTTGTCATCAAATTTGTACGTCATGGTTTTCTTTGTCAACAAACACAACACAGAGGCCCACTTTTTCATCAAACACAATCACCTCAAAAATGCTTCACTGATACCTTGAGTGATTTTTCCCAACATATAATTTTCATATAGTTTTTCCTATATCAATGTCTTTTGCATAATATTAAAATGATCCTAATGTTCCTTTTTTCTATTGGAGTATATCATAATATCATTGATAAAGACTGAATATATTTTTCAAGGTAATGTCAAAAGATTATACTCCTTAAATTTATGAAAATTTTTGGATAATTTGTGAGTCCTCAGAGAATCACTAAGAAATCATTGTGACAACACATCATTATAACGAGTGTTTTGGGAATAACATCATTACTCACATTTAATTGGTGTATATCCCGACCTATGGTTCACATTAGAGAAATAGATACCCCACAGAGCTGATAGAACAAGTCATCTATCTGTGCAAGGAGATACTGAATCTTAATCTGGATTTTGTTGAGCTCACGAAAATCAGTGTAGTGGTTCATCATTCCATCCTTCATCATAGTGAATAGGACAAGGAAACCCCATGGTGATGTATTGGGGCATATAATACCCTTATCCATATTCTCATGTGACTTCCTATTCCGCTCTTTCAACACTATGGTGGACATTCTATTAGGTGTATTTGACATAATAAGAGATCCATGAATATGATTAATTTAGAACTCAACCTCTCAATCAGGAGGAAGACCAAACAACTCTTCAAGGATTCATCAGTGTAATCCATCATCATGGGTATATCTTTGAGAAGTATCATCTTCTTAGTGTCAATTATTTCAGCTATACATGATTGCTCATGAGGCAGCAAAATTCACACTTGAGGAAATCATATTAAAGGAAAGTCATCTTCCTCTTTACACTTGTTATGAATTGGAGGATGCTTCAAGATGTGGAGAGTGATCTCCATTTCCCAATAGTTGATGTTAAATTTGAATAATGATTATCAATCCATGCCCAATATAACATTGAACTCCACAAAAGGAAGTATGACCGGATTTTTTTAGAGGTTCAGTCCAAGAACATTACTGGGGAGGAGTTATAAACCTTGGATGAAATAATTTCACCATTCAAAATTCTAACAAATTAAAAATCACCAAAATTTTTGTGTGGTGTTTTAATAGTTCTACAAAAAATAAAAGATATGAAAGAATGCATAGAAATATAATCAAATAGTACATATGTTGTTCTGAAATAAATAACTAATGAACCTTTCATCACATTGTTTTCCATCCCCACCCCAATAGTAGTGATAGAATAATACCTTAATAGTTTCCATGGAGACTGTTTTTGATTGCCTCTCACAACCCTTGGATTAGGGAAATGTTTCACATAATGGACATGATCCTTGCAGTTATAACACTGATCTACAGTCTCAACATTGATCTAAACCTTCCTTCGTTCTTCCACCTTAGTGGGATTCTTCATATCCCTACGGCAGTTCATTTCAATTTGTCTGATTTCTACATTGGAAGCAATTCCATGTTCCCTCTATATAGTTCCTAGGATGCTTCTTTGCACAATTTTGACACGAGTGATGTTAGAGATTTTTTCCATCATGGGATTTATTTTCCAAACCACCCATATTAGATTCCATTTTTTAACTTTTCTTAATGGGGCCTACAATACAACTAAGAGACTCAGATCTCCATTTCAAACATAAAGGCACACTAGACAATCTCTTCATAATAGTCGAAGTAACGAATCACCAATTCTTTTTATAGACTCAGATTTAGTCCACTAAAGAATCAATTCACCTTAATTGTGGTGTTCAGAACATACTTGGAGACATATCTTGAAAGGCTTGTGATGTTTTCTTCATATTCCCACATAGAATCATCTTCCTTATTTTTAAGTCTAACAAACTCTCTTTTTGTCTTGAGGTAGAGGGTTCAGGGAAAATATTTATGGAAAAACATATTCTTAAATTCCTCCCAATCCTTGGAGTCAATTTCCCCTTAGGTCTTTGTATTCTCAATCAGTGTCCAACACTGATCAACATCCCCATAAAAATGATAGACAACATGTATGATTTTCAATTCTTCTGAGCACTAGAGGACATAGATTACATTTTCAATAGAGTGAATCCATTATTCCATGAGAAGGGATCAAAATATCCACTATACATGAGAGACCTTTTCCACATGAAGGAATCAATGAAAGAATTCTCTTTCGTTGTGGGATGAGGGTGTTACATGTGATTCAAGTTATTATTCATAACTTTTTCCACTAGAGAAAGTACTATCCAAAGGTTTTGAGCACCCACACCAATAATATTTGGAATATCATTAGGGAAATCATCATATTACCTATCACATTGATTGTTTGAATGTCTTCTTCTATTTCACTAAATTATCTAGGATTTGTTTTTACAATTATAGGGATTTAATACTTACCTATTAAGCCTAAAAATGAATCTTTTTACATAAAATGATAAAATTGTAAAGGTTCTGTTTAGACTAACTTTTGATTCTCTACGTTTAAATCTATGTCCTACTAGATCTATTTAATAACATATATTCTTATGGAATTTTTTTTACCATAATAATGGTTCATACTAAGATCATGAATATACAAAAGCATACCCCTGAGTGTGTGAAACCAAGAGTACTGCAAGGCCCTTTGTATCGCTCCACTTCATATTCGAGTCTAGCTCAAAGTGGTGTTTTCAGTTTATACCCGTAGATACATCTATTCTAAGGCCACCTATAAATGTCTGTATCTAGATAGTGATGTATTTTCTCAATAAACAACTTACTAAATAATTACCAAAATTTAGGGACGTTTTCTTATACTTAGTATTATCCCTAATGTTATTACTAAAGTGTTGTATTCCTAATCTCCAAAAATAACTAGACCATCTTGTGATACCAACTATAGAAACCCTAGCCTTTTACATAAATCATTACATGATTTTAAGCATATTGAAACATCATATCACATGACAACTAATATGATGTCTAGGTTCTATGAAGACTAGGTACAAAAAACAAAATAAATATTACATTTCATTATTTAATCTCCATAATGAACTCCTAAATTCCATTGTACTCCAAAATATTGAAAGGATAACCTTGGGATAACATGAAAATGGGATGAGATAAAATCCCAGTAAGGGATTAAACATAAGAATAAATCGTTAGTTCATGGATTAGAGGGCACTACATAATGAAAATAAAAAGGCATGGAACACATGTAATCATAAAATATAAAAATTTAATCATATAAACATGGATTAATAGTATTGTGGAAGAATCATTAAAACATGACATTATCACAATTCAAGGATCTTTGAACATATAAGAGCACAAGTCTAGGTTAATCATCAAGACTGTTGCATATTGTAGCACAAGTCAAGGCTAACCGCCAAGACCATGGCACAAAACGTCACACGAGACTCAACATTACCCAATGAATTAGAGTTCTATCTAGATTCACCCATATTGACATGTTCATGAATATGTTTTCGATATTTTTAATCATACATAATCAATCATACATAATCATCGGGGTACCCATGGAATAAAAATTTTATCAAAATCTTGTCATAAACCATAATGAATGTGAGAATCATTCAAGTCTCCATGAAAGAAAGGAATTAAAAAATACATGAAAATTCATAAGTTAAAATTAGAATATATCATGGTAAGAAATTCAAATCAAAATTTAAAACATGTAAGAAACGTATTTAATAAATTTTAGCATTAAAACATTTTACTACAGTTTTAAGGAAAACACTAACATGAATTTATAATATAAAAGTTAATAATCATTTGTAAAAAACTATAAATGGTGAAATATGGTTTTAATAATAAAAAATGGTTTAAAAAATGGTGTCTTAAAACATATGGTATAGTGCACATGGAATTGGGTATGAATTCAGGATGTTCACTTAAAACAGGATTGCTTATCAGGATGTATTGAGCAGGAAATCAATTAAAAGCATTCTATCCCCAAAAAAGAATGGCTAGTCAATACTGATACATGATTTTTGAAATATAAAAATAAATTATGAGATTTACCTAAATAGAAAATAGGATTTTAATTGTGTAAAAAGAGATAAATAGTAACCTGAAGAAATAATGGATGTTTGGGTAGAATACCATACCTTAAGTCTAATGAATTTCTACACATGATATTAATGGTCTGAATAAACAAATTAGGTTAGTTAATTAATAATTATAGAACCTATTTTACCTTTAATTGATTTATTATAACCTTTTTGAGTTCATTAATATCCTTTTTTATTTGTTATGAGGTTCAATTTCGTTGTTCTGGTCTGTTTATTTCATGATTAGATTACTCATATACATGAATGGATATTCATGTAAAATTAGGATTGTGGTGTATAATTAGAGTTATATTATATTATTGAACATATATACAGTTACATGGTTTTAAATCTCATTTGTTTACATGGAGTGAATAAGAATCATTTTGAAAAATTTAACCGTTAACCTTTTGAGTTAATTGGGATTTTTCTCATAATGAACACATTTTGTTTTATAAATAAAAAATATGTGTCAAAAATATTCCAGAACCATATATGAGAAATAATACATATATTGCAGACTATTTCAACCATGAAAATGGTTTCATGACCATAATTTAAGACAATAATGGAAATTGAAACCCCCATCGTCCTTGAATGTGGTAAATTAACACACCTCAAATGATGTTTTCACTACTAGTATAAAAGAAGAGTAAAAAAGATATGATAATAACTTATTACATTATCATAATAAAATTCCAGTACATATTATTAATTGTAATTTTCATAAAAATTTTATTATGACAGGTTATAATAGAAAAGAAAATAATGGAACATGAAGGGGAAATAAAATAATTTTAAAGAAGAATTTACCTATAGAGTTAATCATCAATGAGAGCCTCTCAAAGGGAGATGATTTTTACTTTTGAGGAGACCAAGGACATCTGGTTGTGGGTACGAGAATGGGGAGATATTTTAGTTGAACTTAGTTAAGTCACTTGGCTTGAGAGTAGTATAGAGAAAAGGGGAGTGTGGGTGGTTTTTATAGTGGAGGGGAGGAGGATTTTCATAATATTTTAATCATTAGTTTATTATTTATCCATAAGAAAAGTAAGAGTGATGATTACATGAATGAAATATTAATAAGATCATTTGAGATAGAATTAAAAGAAATTATATCAGAAAAATATCACTTATGACTCAGTAGTTAATTTATTTAGCTATTTTTGAAAATTATCGTACTTCACTATTCCTTAGAAATTCTTGTATTTTAGAAATATCCCTAAAATTTACCCTATCCATTTTTAATGTGTATAACCCAAAAATGAAATAAATTTTTAAAAAATAATTTTCAAAATAATTTTAGGTTATTTTTTAATTAAAATCATCATTTTATGGAAAATTTGATATTTTAAAACTATTACTAAATTAATAATGCTTTCAAAAATTACATAAGGTCTTATAGAATTGTCATAATTCCATTAGAATAAAATTGTTAATTTAAGAATACATTTTAGAAAAATACATTTTATAAAATTATTTAATTAATTTTTATTAATTTTTTATGACCTTGAAAAATTATAATACTTTTACTATGGTCATATCATCAATTATAAAATGCCTAAATTTTATTTATACATTCAAGGGTTAGATTACTATTATTATTAATGATTTAATATTCATAAGGGTCATATTTCTATTCATAAGTGTAGGTTACTATTCATAAGGGTGGGTTTCAATTTTTATTAAAAATTAATTTTGTTCCATCAGGATCTTAAAATCATACGAATCAGAACCATGTATATCATATTTTCAAAATTCAAATCACATAAGGTAAAATATTTTGTTTAAAAGTCATATATTACATAGTAGTTCATTGGGTTGTGATTTCATGTGATTATATGACATAATCATAAGAAGTTAATTTCCATTGATAAAACATTGGGTCATTACATTCTTCCCCCCTTATTAAATTCCTGTTTAAATTTTGTGACGTAAACTGGTAAGGGTACTTTTCCTTCATTTCCTCCTCAAGTTCTCATGTTGCCAATTTGTACTTTTGGTTCCACCATAGTAATTGACTAGGTGATTAGTCTTGTTAAATAGAACATTAACTCTATGATCCCAGATCTTCACTGGATTTTCCTCATAAGAAATATCATTCTCTAAATGTACCACCTATAAAGAGAGTACATGTGAAGAATCTAGTAAATACTTCCTCTAGAAAGATATGTGGAAGACATCGTGTACATTAGATATGGTCGGTGGAAGTTCTAGTCGATAGGCCACAACTGGACACGAACAAGAATCTCCATGGGGCCAATGTACCATGGACTTAACTTTCCTTTAATCCCAAACCCCATGACCTTATTCAATGATGATATTCATAGAAATACCATGTCTCCAAATTTGGAATTTTGGTCCCATCGACGATTGTTTTCATAACTATTTTTTCAAACTTTGGCTGCCCGGATGTTATGATGAATGATTTTCACCTTCTTCGTCATTTCTTTTACCATTTTATGTCCTATAAGATTATTCTTATCGACTTCTCCCCAACACATTAGAGTTCTGCACTATTTCCCATAAAGGGATTTGTATGGTTCCATTCATCTGTATGAGTTGATACTATTATTGTTGGAAAATTCAACTTGTGGAAGATGTTTGTCCCATCCTCCTTTGAAGTCCATTGAACACACTCTCAACATATCTTCTAATGTCTGAATTCTTTGCACAGATTTGTAATCAGTTTGAGGATGATAGGTTATACTAAAGTTCATTTATATGAATAGATCATGTTGGAGTGTTTTCTTGAACATTGAAATGAATCTCATATCCTTATTCGATACAATGGATAGTTTTAATTCATTCAAGATTACCACCTATTATATATATATCCATGAAAGTTGATCTAATGATAATTCATCTTGAATTACGATAAATTGAGTTTCCTTTGTAAGAGGATCCAAAAAGACCCATGTAGCATAATTTCCTTTGGATTTCATTGAATTTCTAGTAAAAAAGTCCATGGTGATGTTCTCCCACTTCCGTGTTGGAATGTGAAGTGGTTTCATCATCCCATTATAATTTTTCCTTTCATCCTGCACTTACTGAAATACCAGGAAGATTATGTACACCCAACAATCTAATTCTTCATATTGTCCCACCAAAACATCTCTTAATTATCTCAATACATCATTATGATCCCTGAGTGAATAGAGAAGGTTGAGCTTTGTGTGTCATTATAATGATACTTCTTTATCTCTGAATTTTATGGTACACATAATCATGACCCAAATCATACAACTCCTTCTGCATCAATCATGAACTCATAGGATTTTCCATTTCTAATTTCATCCACCCTTCTCTTAATTTCAACATATTTTCATTGAGCATCAATTATTTTTTCCATGAGGGATGGTTGAGAAATCATTTGAGAAAAGATTGATGATATTTCTCCCATAATGATTCCCATGTCCATCCTCAGAAAGTCTAAGATTATTGGATCCTTTTCAATTATCATCATTGATAAAGATTCAAGATCCTCTCTACATAGAACATCCACCACCTTATTTGCCTTACCGGGATGGTAGTGGATGGATAATTCATAGTACTGAATGAAATCTTACCATATTCACTGGTGCATATTAAGATCTTTTTCTGTGAATATATGTTTGTTATTTTTGTGATAATTATATATCTCAGACATCTCCCCAATGAGATAATACCGCCATATTTTTAATGCAAATATCCAAGATGCTGACTCCAGATCATGCATGGGATAGTTTCTCTCATGGATTTTCAACTGTATTGAGGCATAAGCTATCACATTATCATTATTAATTCATAAAAAACCTAATCATTTCATTGAAGTATCACTATACACCATAAAAATATCCCTAATCGTTAGGAGTGTGAGTATTGGTGCAGTGATAAGCTGTGTTTTGAACTCCTTCAATCATTATTCACATTCTTGGGTCTAGAAAAACTTCAATCCCTTCCTTGTCAGCTTGGTCATTAGGATTAAAAATTGTGAGAAGTTATTATGAATTCATTGATAATTCCCATCTAGACCTAGAATGTTATGGACCACCATTATAGATGTTGGTGTGGGCCACTCTTCAATTGCCTTTTTCTCAGAAGGGTCTACTGATTTTTCTTTGCTGGTGATAACATGTCCCATGAATGATACTTCCTACATCCATAATTCACATTTACTGTACATTTCATATAGTTTCTCCCTTCACAAAGTCATTAGCACAGTATTCAAATGCTCTTCATGTTCCTCCTTTATTTTGGAGAATATCATAATATAATCGATAATGACCATAAAAAATTTGTTGCGGTAATATCTAAAAACTCTATTGATTAATTCAATGAAAATATCAGGACCACTAGGGAGTCTTAAGGGCATCATTATGAACTCATACAACCCATACATAAATCGAAATGTAGTCTTGGAAATATCTTCCTTTTCACCATTAATTTGTGGTATCCTAACCTAAGGTCCTGTTTACAAAAATAGTTGGCCCCATAAAGCTGATCAATTAAGTAATCTATCCATTCTAGGGGATAAATGTTCTATATTGTTATTTTGTTAAGCTTATGATAATTAATGAAGAGTTTCATTGATCATTCCTTCTTCATGATGAAAATGAATGGCTTTCCCCATAATGAAGCACTCGGGTATATAAAACATGTCTCTAGATTCTCCTGTAATAGCTTCATCATCTCTTCTAGCTATACGGTAGCCATTATATAAGGTATATTTGATATAGGTAGAGATCGTGGAATATTATCAACTGAGAACTAAAACTCTCAATCAAGAGGAATAACATGGAACTCTTTATGGAATAAATCAGTGTAATACCTCATGATGGGCTTATCTTCAAGAAGTATCATATCATTTTCCTCAACAATTTGAGCTATACATGCATGATCATGAGTTGGTAATATGCACACTTGAGACTATGATTCTAAATGAGATTCATCTTCCACCTTACACTTAAAAAAAATTATATGATGACTTGGTATTTGAAGAGTAATATCACTTTCCTGACAGTTGATGTAGGATTTCTATAAATATAGTCAATCCATTCCCAAGATAACATTGAAGTCCAGTAAATGATGTATGACAGGACATGATAAGAGGTTCATTCCACCGAAAACTTCTAGGGTGGTGTTATAAACCATGGACACAATAATTTTCCAATTATTCATTCTAATAGATAACTCATCCTCCAAAATTTGGGTTGGTGATTGAATAGTTCTACTAAACATGCTTGATTTGAAAGAATGAATAGAACTAGAACCAAATAATATGTTCTCTATTCTTAAATTAATAACTAGTGTACTAGTCACAACATCTTTGTTCGGATCCACCTCGTTCATAGTGATATTATAACCCCTTCTTTATTGCCTTGGAGGTTGTTATTGATCACCTATGACAACGGTTGGATTATGAATTTTTTTTTTGCATAATTCCCATGCTCCTTGGTGTTGTAACACTACACTACATGAAATGCATTTATCAAAACCTTTCATTCTTCTCCAACATTAGCGACATTCTTCATATCCCTATGGCAGTTCATTGTAAGATATCCCATCTTTCCACGTTTGAATAAAATCATGGATCCCATTAGACAATTCCCCTGGTGCTTCTTCCAACAATTTGGACACATGGAATTTTTGATATTCTTTCTATCATTGGATTTATTTTCCCAACCTGCCATATTAGATTCCATTTCCTCTTTTTTTTCACTGGGCCCACGAGACAACTGAGATTCTTTGATCTCTATTTCAACCTTGAGGAAACAACAAACAATCTCTTCATATCTATTGAAGTAAATAATCATCAAAACTTATCATAGACTCAGAATTAGTATGCTAAAGAAGAAATCTGAGGAACTAGAGGACATAGAATATCTTTTCAATTGAGTTAATACATAGTTCCATTAGGAGGGGATTAGAAGATCCAGTAAACATTGGAGGCCTTTGCATCTTGAATTATAAAACGAAAACTTTTTGACACTTTGGGGGAGGTGGGTGTTCCGCATGATTCAAATTTTTATTAATAACTTTATCCAGTATAGAAAGTACAGTCATAGTATTTTAATCACCCTCTCCCATGAAATTTAGCATATCAATTTGTAAATCTTCACAATACCCATCAAAATGATTTTTGGAACATGTTATTCTATTTTCCCCCCATTAACTAGTAAAAAGAACAAACAATTAGAGGGCATGAATACTTAGCTATTAATAATAAAAAGGAAACATTGAACATAAAAGGATAAACCTGTAAAGAAGAATTATATCCTAATATGTGATTTCATATGTTTAAATCAAGGTTATCCTTGATCTTTTTATGAATGTATATTTTCATGGGATCTTTTTTATCATAATAATGGTTCGTACTAAGATCAGGAAGATAACAAAGTATATCACCCGGGAGTGTCAAACCAAGAGTGCAACAAAGCCCATTTTCATGCACCAGTTCATGTTCGAGTCAATTAAAATGTCATTTTTTTGGTTTTTACCCCTTGATATATATTTTCTAGAGCCACCTCTACCTATTCATATCTAGATAGTGATGTATATTCATTATAAACCACCAACTATATAGATAACACAAATTTTGGGAGGTTTAGTTATACATAGTGTCATCCCTAAGGTTCATAAAAAAGTAACCTATTCCAAATCTCCAAATATAACATGACCATCATCTGATATGAACTATAGCGACTTCAATATCGTATAATTCCATGAATTATTTTTTCAAAATTAGATGGGGTTATTTCATGACTAGGCTCTCAGATGGTACATAATTTAGAGGCCTGGATTGGCCGGAACTTATTTTTAAACTATTTTAACGGTTAATTATATAAAATAGTTAGTGGGTTTTTATAAATATTAAAACGGTGCCCGGATAAATAATTGAAGGGAAACATTAAACTTAGATCATCAAAATTCACCTAGAAAGGGCAGATGTGGTTCTGTAGACATGTGTACCTGAGTGGTTTAATAGGAAAGCATACCTCAGTGGTTCAATAGAAGAGTGTAAATTTTTGGTATTTTCATTGTGGTCCTACTTTATGGTATTTTAATTTTGGTTTGGGATCCCTATAGAGTATTATTTTACCCACCGTTTCTTGGGCTTCTACCAAAAGAGTCGTGTCTTGTGACGGTGATCGACACTTTGACGGAGACCTCGGTGGTCTGGGATAGTCACAACATGGTCTGTAGGGGATGGGTCATGACAAAGTGGTATTAGAGGATGTCAGTTTTACCAGAACAAAAAAGTCTCTATAAATATTTATGGGGAACTGTGTTATGTGTCTCAGGGATGGGTTCCACCCCATGGGGTCTAGTGATGGCGTGGCAACCGACATATCCATACACCAGGACCCATAATTTTTTATTCTAACTCGGTACCTAAAAACACTGATTGTATGCATCTTTGAGTGTTTTCTGTGGATCTTTTTTGAGTTAGAGTTAGTTCCCATTTATATTCTATTGATCGTGGTTCATCTTGACCTTTTTTAGGATGACTCGATGAAGACATACAACTAATATTTTAGTGTGTGACCATGAGGATGGTCCATAGAGCGATGAGGGTTTTGTACGGGGACCATTTCCCAAGATAGTATCTTCATGTGGTGTCCTAGTGATACCACCACACGTTGGTTAGCAGTTACTAATGGTGCTACCAGTAGATGACACACATAGGTTATAGAGCTAATATCTTCCACATTTTTTGTATTAATTTTATGTTTTTTAATCATTCCAAATAATCAATTTGAGCCTATATGAACCAATTTTGGATTTATTGTGTGTTTTGAGCAAAATGTTGAAAAACTCCTAATTCTGGATTTTAGATAGACTTTTACATAAATGGTATATTAGAGATTTCATGAAAAATAAAAGTCCAAATTTTGTGATTAAAATTATTTTAGAATCCTGATTTTATTTCCTTGAACATTGTCTTCTGGACGAGGAGACGATTCAGCCATCTAAAGGTCCTAAAAATTCATTGAAGTTGGAATGTTTTCAGGGCAGACAACATGGACCACACCACCATAAAAGAACCTCAAATCTACCTATACTCATCCACATGTGGTGTTTTAGAACTAGGCTATCTCTACGATAGATAGCGTTGTCCCTACAACAAATTTGGGGGAGTTTTAAAGTAATTAAGGGGTCTATTGAACAACATACATTTGGAGGAACCTTCCTGGAAGCTTCGTCTAGAAATAGAAAATTCCAATGAAAGATTTATAAATCCTACAAATAGTGGCCAAATAAGCCTCAATTGGGAGAGTGAATGGACAACACATTACAGAACAACTTTTATAAAGGGGTACACACGTGAATCAACTATTTATTGGGACAACATAACACAATATTTTAGAGACCAAAATTCTTCCTATAAATGGAGGCCCTCATCTCCTTCCCAAATCATCTCATTATACATCCATTCCATCAAGGCACCAAGGAGGAGATCTCCTTCGAGGGAGGATAGCTTCAATTCTTCCCCATTTTCCTTTTATTTATTACTTTTCATTATTTTCGTTTTAGTTTTCAATTGTAATTTTGATTTTTAATAAAATTCATGCATTTTTTTTATTTATGTGTCCATCCAACCACCATCATTTCTTCTTCTCATCTTAAAATCATAAAATATAATACTCATGATCATGAGTAACTAATCAGAGGAATATCTCGAGTGATTAATCAGGTTCTTGAACCAAAAACCATTTTTTTAATACTCTTTGAGTTAATTCTAAGGATAATTTATTATGGGTGTAATCCTCACTATTGTAGTCTAAATTTTAACTTCTTAATCTAAACTATTTTCCCTCGATTGAGGAGGTGGATGGAGGGTGTGCTTGGCAATCTCTAGGTAGACTATTTAATTTATAACCGGGGTAGACTAAGGCATTCACATATATGATGGAGTGTGTTCACTATGAATATTAGAAGCTAATCAATGAAGGTGCTCCCAGAAAGTTTTCTCAGGAGAACTTCCTTTCATCCATAATTTTATTCTATTTAGCATTGCATGCTAATTTCTAATTGATTTTTAGTTTCCTATTATTATTCATTTCAATTATTTTATTAAGTTCAATTTATTTCATAAAACATAAAACATAAAACAAAAAAAATAATTACTTATTAAGTAAATTAGATTAAGTAGGTGAACGAACTGAGAAATCTCCTCAAGTGAGATGACCTTGGTCAACCTCTCTGTTGCACTCGGGAAACATAAAAATATTCTTTTGCTACGCCCTATGAGAAGCATGCCTAAAAAGATAGCATTGTTTACAGGGAGGTAGTTCCACAATCTATTTGTAAATATTTGACATTTTCCAAATTTCAAAAAAATTAAAAAAATCGGTTACCATGATGTTTTCAAATGATTATTTCTTTATTTCATGGAACAATTACCCACAGCAGAAAGAACCAATTATTGAATCACCTTGGACTATAGATTATGGAGTTTCATACATGGCTAAAAAAATTTAGGGAACTCGAATCCAAATCATTAAGGAGGATAAAGTCAAAGATCTCATTGAGAACCTTAAAGAGAACCTCGAAAACCCAGTATTGGAGGGTTTGGCCATAGAATTAATTAAAATTGTGAAGTATTTTTTTAAAATTTATCAAAAAATGGTTGAGGTACCAACTGATATTTTACAGGTGCAAAAAAAAAAGAAGAAAAATCACAAAATTATATTGATGCTCAATTTTAAAGAATTAGTCAAACAATTCATAACCTGGAGACCATAATAGAGTGGAATGAAGAACAATTACATGCATCCCAGGATCAAAAACTAGAGCCAAAACAAGAACCAAAACCAGAAATTTTTATAGAAGAAGTTTCCCCACAAATCCTTCAGTTTGAAGAATCCATGAAGGCCTTGATGAAATTAAAAGAAGATGCATTGATCCCAACTCAATCAATGTAGGAGGAGATTGATAAAGGTGATTAGTTATTGAAATGCATATGGGAGATCAAAAAGATCTAGATAACTTATGGAATGAGTGTGAATAACTTATTGATCCAACTATTCCTCATCATGTTGAATATTTAGAAACATTGAAGGATGAAACCACCCTAGAAGTGAAATTTGAAGAGAAGATAGAGGGGTCTGACTACCTAACAAAAAATTCAACTATAAGCGGAACCTCCCACTAAATAATTAATTGAAGGCAAAGAATATCAGGGAGATAATATTTTAATTAACTCATGATATTTGGATTTTGTTGAGACTAAATTGAGTATTACCTCCTCTTGTTTTAATCTTTTAGATTCCTCCAAAACATATATTTACTTGGAAAGGGAATATCCATCTAAAGATGATCATATGGAGCTCCCCAAACCTATTGAATATTTGTTGGAGGGAGTACCTGAGAATTCCATAGTGGATTTTCTTGAGGAAAATGAGACACAAGCTACATACTTTGAAAGGGAAGAATTTGATATTGATTCTTCATGCTTAAATGTTTTTCAATAAGAATTATACATTATCATTCCCTTTGATTTTTCCACTGATGTATCATACCATCAGAAACCGCTGGATAATAAGGAAGTTGTTTTTCATGCATAATCCAAGAAAGAGGAGGACTCATTAATTGTTCTAACCCCACCATGCATGTTGTATCTCAGTATAATGGGGGTGGAGTTGGTGTATTTTATCAATGGATTCCTCCAGAAAAAGGAAGAAGTACATCCTGGGAAGAAAATTTTTTGTTTGTTCATTATCAAAAAAATTCACCCACCATCATATTGGGGATAACCGATTAGAACTGCCCCTCTGGATATAGTCAAAACACAGGGTCCACTATGGGGATTAAACCATGTTTTATCATTTTATTCTGATCCTATTTATACTTTTGTTTCTTTTAGTACATTTCTTATGTTTTATTTTATTTTTTGTTTTTAAAGTGCAACACATAAGAGGGTAACTCAATGTTGCACTACATATTAGTCAGGTTGTACCCCTCATTTATACTGAATTTTTTCTTGTAAATCAATAAAAAAATCATGTTATATGTTAAATCCATTTGAATTCATTGAGGATAATACATCATTTATCTATGGGGGAGGGATCCTTTGAAGTTTAGGATTTTTATTTAGTTTTTATTTTTTTAATGTGTGTTTTTATATTTTTGTGTGTTATTTTTCAATTATTGGTGTCTTTTTTAAACTTTTGTGCTTAAATAATTACCATTACCAATTTTGAAACCCATGTTAATGATTGAAAAAATCAATTCCATGAAACTGAGCATAAATAAATGTTGAAATGACTTTGTTTCAACTTCAGATCTTTTGGAAATTCGTGAAAAGTACACTGATTTTTGAATCCCATGCCATATTTCACTGTCTATAACTTATGAAGTCATTTTATTTTGAGGCTTCTGAACCATTTTTGTCATATTGTTTTCATTCACCTCATTTCTTGAGAGAACCAGACCATGCTTGCTTTAACCATAATTTTATTTATTCCTTTTAAAACATAATGGTATGGGGTAAATATGTTTTAAATGATTGAGGCATTTATTTAATTTTAAGCCCCCGTTTCAAAATAATCCTTCTCATTATGGCTGACCATATACATTAATCATTGTAGCCACTAGAATCCATGAATATCCTGTTAGGTTAGCAATATTACAAGGTGATTTTCCCTATCCAACCTACTCAAGAATTGAAATTTCATAATCTAATTGAGCTTAGGTGTGGGGGAAGTTGTCTTGTGGTGTACTACCTCAATTGGTGATCCCTTGGGGGGAATTGTAAATGTTGAAGTGATGATGTTTCTACTGAATATTTTATTTTGTTAAAAGTTGTGCCTTTCTGGAGCTTTCATGATAAAAGAAGATGTTCTTTTTGGAACTTCCAAAGTAGAAAGAAAGTTGTGCCTATTTGGAGAATTAAAAACTATTTATGAAAGAATTTTTTATGGTGAAATGCTGAATAGCAAGAACTTTCTCTCAGATCTCATGAAAATGGAGCCGATTTTCTACAATGTGGAAGAGAAGGAGACCATACATGAATGAAAATTAGAATCCTGAAATTCTGATTCATAATGAGAAAACCCTTTTTTCCAGCCTCTAAATTTTTAATATCTAAATACAACCAATAAGAAGCAACAAAACAACCCTAAAAAGTACTCATGCGAAACACATGACATTGACTCACATCGGGTGGAGAAGTAGGAATTTATCAAGCCTATGGTGACTCTTGTATGAGTTTGGATGAGAAAATCCTTGTTGAACATTTACATTTCTATGATGAGAGAAAATTCTTGTGAGGTAGGTTTTTTGTGTGCAATGGATAAGAAATTAAGTGGAAATATTCTAAATAATATACAATTGAGAACTTAAAATAATTAATTTCCATGAGGCATGATATCTTTTTGTTTCTTGTTATAGATTTGGTAGATCTCATTGGTATGTGTTTTGGATTTGATTTAATTTGATTTTGATGTTTACTAGTCTCGGAGTCCAACTTCTAAGTGTGGGTGAATTGATTGAAAATTTTTTTTCAATTAAATGTATATTTAATTTCATTGTTTTAAACCCAAAAATGTGTTAATTTTAGACTAATTGCTGCATTTTTATGATATTGGTGCTATTTTATGATTAAATGTAAAAATAGACCATTTCATATTTTTAACTATTTAAATTTTTTCAGTATTTTGGCCATAAATTTTTTTAACTAACCCAAATTGAAAATTTATTTCATTTTGAGCTTTTACACATCCAGGGATTCATTTAATCCTGTAGAAACAAAAGCTGAATCGACCATATGAAATCTCCAAAATAGCATTCAAGTTGGACCAAGAAAACTATTTTTTGATATGCCTAGTTTTTTTTGTGGAGTTCATAACTCATTCTTGGCGGGCCCAATTATTGTGAAATTCTGTTCATAGACGTGAAAATTGTTTTGGAACATATTTCGTAAAGGGGAGACCGCATGAATTGGTTGTTTTAATGGTCATTAAAGCATCCTAATCCAGAGGATTGTGATTTGGTGAGTCTAACTGGACAGAATAAATTGTGAGAGTAAAACGGGCATAAATATAAGAATTCTTGTCCTAATTCTCTATAATTTGAAAGGAAAATCCCAAGATAATTATCAACAAAATTCAAGAAGGGTGTAACGCATGAAGATGCCTTTTAATGGGGATACAACACATCAAAATTTGGGGGACAAATTCAGGCTATTAAAGGAGGAGAGATCCTCCCTATCAAATTATCTCATATTCCATTACATTCCATCTGGGACACCAAAAATGAGAACATTTCAGGTTTTACCCTTTTATTTCTTTTATTTTCCATAGTTTTGTAATGTATTCATCTTCCCCATTCGTCTTGATTACCCTTACAATAGTGGGGTAAAAATTTGGAATAATAGGGGAATCGTTGGTTTTCTATTTAGTAATGCTTCTGTTCTTGGACGTAATTGAATAAAATTTCGTTCTTATTCAAAGTTGTTTTCAATTTCATATATTGTATTTTATTATAAAGTATGAACATTCATGAATTTTAATTCTGTTATAGATTTTTTCCCAGGTAAAATAATCTTTATCCCCCTCCACTAATTTCTAGTTTATATACGATGGAATAGACCAGGGATTAGTGGTGAAGTACTTGATGATCTTCAGTATGTGTAAAAGGTATAGTGAATGTTATTGATTGTTTTTGGTAAACCAGACTCGATCTGTTATTTTCCATTTCAATTGATGATATTCAATATAACTATTTTTTCACATGGATGGAGGTTTAACCAAACTGAGATCTTGGTTAGGTTTTCTCTCACCATCATAATTTCACCAAGGAAGTGAGTGGAAAAAACTGTGGAAACTCACTTTAATCAAATTAGAAGAAGATGTTTGACTTTAATTGAACAAGGATATCATTACAATTAGGAAAATGACACTGATCTAATCAATCTTTTAATATCATATTTCATCAAAAATTTGAATTAAAATTTCCATTAAATCATTTTCTTATCAAACAAACCATTTTTACACTAATATAAAAGTGAAAAACCATTTTGTGTAACCTCCTCTTCAGGAGACATCCTAGGTCAACCACATTACTGCATTTAACTTAGGAAATAATTGTTTTGTCACGCCCCATGACTGACGTGCGTCAAAGGGAAAAGTAAAATACCTGATTTATTTGTTTCTTTGAAATATTAGAAATTAAATTGATATTTAATGTGGGTTTTTGAATCGTTGATTTAAAATTGAAAATCATTAAATTTTATTACATTGGAATTTGAATATTGGTAACATTGGTGTCCTCTAAATTCCATTTTGAGATTTTATGCTTGAGGACAAGAATAGATTATGTGTGTGGGAATTGATAGAGCTAATAATTTCAACATTTTTTAATGCATTTCAATTGTTTTAATCATCCCATATAATCAATTTGAGCGTATATGAATCAATTTTCGATTAATGATGTGTTTTGAGCAAAATGGTGAAAAATAGAAAATTACATCACGGGTATTTTAGTCATTTCATGAAAAATATAATTCAAACTTTTATGATTCAAATATTTTTCTAATCTTGATTTTATTTCCTTCAAATTTTTATTTTATAGCAGGAGCTGATTCGGCCATCTAAAGGGCCTAAAAATCATTGAAGATTAAATGTTTTCTGGGCTGACAACATGGACCCCACCACAATAATGGAACTTCAACTCGGATTACACACATCCAAATGAGGTGTTTCCACCTGGGATTTCACTAGGACAGATTTCTATCGCTATACAAAAAATTTGGGGGAGTTTTTAAGTCATTAAGGGGGCCACTGAATGACATATGTTTGGAGAAACCTTCCTGGAAGCTTCGTCTAGAAACAGAAACAACCAATGTGAAATTCATAACTCCTAAAACTGGAGGCCAAATAAGCCTCAATTGGAAGAGTGAACGGAAACACATTTCATAACAACTTTTATAAAGGGGTACATTCTTGAATTGGCCATTTATTGGGACAACAACGTGCAAACTTTTGGATTCCAGAATTCTGCCTATAAAAGGAGGCCCTCACCTCCTTACCAAATCATCCCATTCTCCATCCATCCCTTCAATGCACAAAGGAGGAGGTCTCCAATGAGGGAGGCTAGGAACAATTCGTCCCCATTTACTTTTTAATTATTTCTTTTCTTTTTTTTTGTTTTAGTTTTCAACTATAATTTAGATTTTTAGTTAAATTAATGGAGTGTTTTTATTTCTGTGTCCACCTATCCACCATCTTTTCTTCTTCACATATTACCATCCTGAACTATGATACTCATGATCATGAGTAACTAATCTGAGGAATATCTTTAATTATTAATCATTTCCTTTAACCCAAGACCTTGTTTTTAATATTAATTGAGTTAATTATAAGGATAATTTATAGTGGGTGTAATCCTTAATGTGGTTGTCTAAAGTTTAACTTCTTAATCTAAAATAATTTTCCCTCAATTGATGAGGTGGATGGACGGTGTGCTTTCCGATTGCTAATTAGACTGTTTCATTCATAACTTGGGTAGACTACGGTGTTCACACATGTAAGGGAGTGTATTCTCTTTAAATATTTGAATCTGAACAATGAAGGTTCTCCCTGAATGTTCTCTTGGGAAAACATCATTTCATCCATAATTCCATTCTGTTGATCATTTCATGGTAATTTCTAATTGAATTTTAGTTTCCTATTATCTTTCATTTCAATTATTTTATTAAATAAAATTTATTTCATAAAAAATGAAACGAAAATAATAATTACTTCTTTGGTGAATTAGATAAAGTAGGTGAACGAAATGAGAATGATCCTCAAGTGAGACAACCCTTGTCAGCCTCTATACTGCGCTAGGAATACCTAAAAATACGCATTTGTTACACCCTATGATAGACATATGAAAAAAATAGTGTCGTTTATAGGTAGTTAGTGCCACAATTTATTTTTAAATATTTGAATTTTACCAAATTTTTAAAAAATTGAAAATAAAAACGTTTACAACGATGCTTTCAAATGATTATTTCTTTAATTCATGGAATAATTACCCAAAAATGAAAGAACCAATTATTTAATAACCTTGGTCAATAGAATATAGAGTTTTATTCTTAGCTAAACAAATTTAAGGAGCTAGAATCCAAATCATCAATAAGGATGAATTCAAAGATCTCATTGAAAACCTTAAAGAGAACCTCGAATTCCCAGTGTTAGAGGGTTTGGCCATAGAATTAATTGAACTCCCAAAGTATTTTCTTGAAATTTATCAAGAAATGGTTTAGGTACTAAATGATATTTCACAGGGGAAAAATCAAGAAGAAAAATCACACAATGATATTGAAGGTCAATTTGAATGAATTAGTCAAACAATTCAAAACCTGGTGATCATAATAGAGTGGATAGTAGAACAAGTACATGCATCCTAGTATCAACAACTAGAGCCAAAACAAGAACCATAACCAAAAATATTTATGGAATAAGTTTCTGCACAAATCCTTTAGCTTGAATAACCCATGTAGGCCTTGATGAAATTAAATGAAGATGCATTGAGACCAGCTCAATAAATGTTGGAGGAGATTAGTGAAGATGATTTAGCTATTGGAATGCATATGACAGATCAAAATGATTTGGATAAATCCTGGAATGAGTGTGAAGAACTGCTTGATCCAACTGTTCCTCATCATGTAGAAGATTCAAAAACACTGAAGGATAAAACCACCCTAGTAGTGTAATTTTAAGAGAAGATAGAGGAGTCTAACTACCTACCTATATTTATGGAAATTCAACCACAAGTGGAACCTCCCATTGAATAAGAAATTGAATGCAAAAAAACTCAGGGAGATAATATTTTCATCAACTAATTATCTATTTATTTGGTTGAAACTAAATTGAGTATTAACTCCTCTTGTATTTATTTTTCAGATTCATTCAATACATGAATTTCCTTGTAGAGAGAATATGCATATAAAGATGATCATCTGGAGCTCCTCAAACCTATTGAACATTTGTTGGAGGGATTACCTGAGAAGGCCAAAGTGGATTTTCTGGAGGGAATTGAGACACAAGCTACTTACTTTGAAAGGGAGCAATTTGATAATGATTCTTCATGATAAATTTTTATTCAAATAGGACTAAAAACATTGACATTCCCTTTTATTTTTCCACTGATGTATCATACCTTCAACAACCACAGGAGAATAAAAAAGATGTTGTTCTACAAAACCCAAGAAAGAGGAGGACTCATTCATTGTTCTAATCCCCCCCATGCATGTTGTATATCATTAAAATTGGGGTGGACTTGGTGTATTTTATCTATGGATTCCTCAAGAAAAAGGAATAAGTTCATCCTAGAAAGGGATTTTTTTTGTTGGTTCATATCAAGAAACATCACCCACCTATCATATTGTGGATAACCTATTAGAACTGCCCCTCTGGAGGTAGTCAAAACCCAGGGCCCACTAGGGGGATTAAACAATTTTTATCCTTTTATTCTTGTCATATTTCTACTTTTGTTTCTTTCAGTACATATCTTATGTTTTCTTTAATTTTTAGGTTTGTAGAGTGAAACACTTAGGAGCCTAACTCAATGTTGCACTGCAAATAAGTCAGGTTGTACCCTTCATTTATACTGAATTATTTTTTCTGAATCAATCAAAAATCTTATTAAATGTTAAATCCATTGGAATTGATTGAGGACACAACATCATTTATGATTGGTGGAGGGAACCTTTGTAGTTTATGATTTTCATTTTTTGTTTGTTTTTTTAAAGCATTTTTTCATATTTTCATGTGTTATTTTTCAATTTTTGGTGGGTTCTTTAAAATTTTGTGATGAAATAATTACCATGATCATTTTTGAAACCCATGTTAATGAGTGAAGCAATTTTTTTCTTGAAACTAAGCATAAATGAATGTTCATATGACCTTGTTTCATGTTCAAATATTTTTGAATTTCATGAAGAGTACACTTATTTTCGAATCCCATGCCATATTTTATTGTCTATATCTTAGAAATCATATTATTTTTAGGCTTCTAAACCATTTTTTTCATATTCTTTTTCATTCGCCTCATTTATTAAGAGAACCATACCATGCTTGTTTTAACTAGAATTTGATTTATTCCTTTCAAAACATGACATTTTGGGTACATATGTTAAAAATTATTGAGGCATTTATTTAGTTTTAAGCACACTTTTCCAAATAATTCTTTTCATTATTGACTACAGTATAAATTAATCATTGTATCCTCTATAGTCCATGAACAACCTATTAGGTTAGCCACATTACAAGCTAATTTTCCCTATCCAATCGGCTCTTGAAGTGAAATTGCATGATCAAGTTGAACTTCAGTGTGGGGGAAGATGTCTTCTGGTGTACTACCCCATTTGGTTATACATTTGGTGGAATTATAAATGTTTAAGAGATTATTTTTCTACTAAAAATTTCATTTTGATAAAAGTTAATCCTTTATAGATCATTCATGATAAAAGAAGTTGTGCTTTTTGGAGCTTCCAAAGTAGAAAGAAAGCTGTGCCAATCTGGAGATTTAAAAAAACTATTTGAGAAGAAATTTTTTCTAGTGAAATGTTGAATAGAAAGAACGTTCTTTCAGTTCTCATGATTATGGAGCAGATTTTCTACAATTCCAAAGAGAAGGAGACCATACTTTAGTGAAAATTAGAATCTTGCAATTTTTCTTCATAAAGAGAAAAGCCTTTTTTGCAGCCTCAGAATTTTTAACATCTAAATCTTATCAACAAGAAACCACAGAATAACCCAGAAATGTCCTCATGGGAAAAACATGTCACTGACTCACATCGGGGGAGAAGTAGAAATTTATCAAGCATATAGTGAATCTTTTATGTGTTTGGATGAGAAAAGACATGTTGAACATTTACATTTATAAGATGAAGGAAAATTCATGTGAGGTAGGCGTTTTGTATTCAGGGGAAAATAAATGAAGTTGAAATATGTTAAATAATATAAATTGTAGAAATAAAAATATTTTTTTTGATGAGTCGTGATATCTTTTTGTTTTTGGGTATTGATTTGGTATAAGTCAATGGTATGTGTTATGGATTTTATTTGATTTGATTTTGATTTTTACTTGTCCAAGAGTCCTAGTGATAAGTGTGGGATAATTGATAGAAAAAATATTTCCAAATAAATTTATATTGTATTTCATTGTTTTAAACCCACAAAATTGTTACTTAAAGGTTAATTTGCTTTCTTTTTATGATATTGGTTTTATTTTATGATGAATAGTAAAAATGTCCCATTTTAGATTTTTTGCTATTTTAAATTATTTCTGTATTTTGGCCATAACATTTTCTAAACTAATCTAAATTGAAAATTTATTTCATTTATTGATTTTACACATCTAGGGATTCATTTAATCCTATTGGGACAAAAGCTGAATCGACCATATGGAAGCTCCAAATAACCTTACATGTTAGATAAAAAAACTATTTACCGATCAACCTAGTTTTTGTGTGGAGTCACTAACTCATTCTTCGAGGGTCAAATTGTTGGGATATTCGATCAGTGGATGCGGAAGGAGTTTGGGAACATCTTTCATGAAGTGAAGACCACGGTAATTGGCCGTTTTAATGGCCATTATAGCATCCAAATCTGGTGGTTTGCGATTTGGTGAGTCTGAATGGACAAAATATATTGTGAGATTAAAATGGGTATAACAATGGAAATACGTGTCCAAATTTTCTGATATTATGAAAGGAAACGCCCAAGATAATAATAAACAAAATATAAGAAGGGTGTATCATGTTAAGATGTCATTTAATGGGTCTACAACATGTCAAAATTCGGGGGACAAATTTTGGCTATAAAAGGAGGATATCTCCTCCCTCTCAAAGCACCTCATATTCTATATCATTCCTTCTAGGACACTAAAGAGGAGAACTTTTGAGTTTTTTTTCTTTTATTTATTTTCTTCTAAATAGTTTGGTAATGCCTTCATCTTCCCCATTCATCTCTATTACCCTTACCATGGTGGGGTAAACATTTGGAGTGATTGGGAAAGGGTTGGTTTTCTATTTTGTAATGCTTGAGTTCTTGGAATGAAATTTCATTCTTATTCAAAATTGTTTTCAATTTCATATAGTGGATTTTATTATCAAGTACGATCATTCATGTATTTTATTTATATTATTTATTTTTCCTTGGTAAAATAATCTTTATCTCCCTCTACTTATTTCTAGTTTATATACGATGGAATAGAAAATGGATTAGTGGTGATGTACTTGACGATCGTCAGTATGTGTAAAAGGTGTAGTGAATTTTCTTGATTGTTTTGGATAAACAAGACTTGATTGGATATTGCCCATGTCAATTGAGGATATTCGATACAACTATTTTTCACATTGAAGGAGAGTTGACCAAACTGATATCTTGGTAATTTTTTATCTCAACATCATAATTTCACCAAGGAAGTTAGTGGAAACAATTGTGGAAACTCACATTAATCAAATTAGAAGAATAGGTTTGAATTGAATTGAATAAGGATATCAATACAATTTAGAAACTCTCCCTGACCTAATCACTCTTTTAATATCATATTTTTTCAATAATTTGAATTTAAATTTACATTAAATCATTTTCTTATCAAACAATCCATTTCCATCGTCATTTAAAAATGAAAAATCATTTTGTGTAAACTCCTTTTCTAGAGATATCCTAGGTCAACAACATTATTGTATTTTAACTTAGGAAATAAATGTTTCACCATGCCCCGCGACAGACCTGCATCAAAGGAAAAAGTAAAATACATTACTTAATTGTTTGTTTGAAAAATAGGAAATTAAGTGGATATTTAATGTGTATTTTCGAATTGTTTATTTGAAATTGAAAATTATTAAATTTTATTACTTTAGAATTTGAATATTGTTAACATTGGTGTCCTCTGAATTCTATTTTGAGATTTTATGCTTGATGACATGCATAGTTCAAGGGTTGGGGAATTGATAGAGATAATTTTTTACATATTTTTTTTATGTATTTAAATTTTTTTAATCATACCAAATAACCAATTTGAGATTATATGAATCAATTTTGGATTAATGATGTGTTATGAGAAAAATGGTGAAAAACGCCAAAATCTGGATTTTAGACAGATTTTTACATCAAGGGTATTTTATACATTTAATGAAAAATATAATTCCAAATTCTGTGATTTAATTTTTTTTCGAATCCTGATTTTATTTCCTTCAACTTTGTCTTTTGGACCAGGATCTGATTCAGCCATCTAAATGGCCTAAAAATAATTGATGTTTGAATGTTTTCTTGGAGGACAGTGTGGACACCAACATAATAACGGAACCTCATCTCATCCAACACACATCCAAATGAGGTGTTTCTACCTAGGATAGAACTACGATAGATAGGTACATCTCTACACAAAATTCGGGGGAGTTTTAAATTCATCAAGGTTTCCATTGAACAACAATGATTTGGATGAACCATCATTTAAGGTTTATCAAGAAACAAAAACTGCCAATGAAAATTTCAAAACTCCTGCAAACGAAGGCCAAATAAGATGAAATTTGGACGGTGAATGGAAAACACATTAAGGAACAACATTGATGAATGGGTATATGCGTGAAGTGGCAATTTATTAGGACAAAAACGTGCAATCTTTTGGAGTCCATAATTCAAACTATAAAAGGAGGCCCTTCCCTCCATCACAAATCATCCCATTCTCTATCCATTCCATCAAGGAACCAAGGAGGAGATATCCACGGAGGAAGACTAGCCTCAATTCTTCCCCATATCCTTTTTATTTATTTCTTTCTTTATTTTTGTTTTAGATTCAAATTTAATTTATATTTTTAATAAAATTCATGAACGGTTTTTATTTTTGTGTCCACCCATCCACCATCTTTTTTATTCTCATCTTACCATTGTGAACTATAATACTCATGATCATGATTAAATAATCTATGGAATATCCTGATGGACTAATCAGGTTCATTAACCCTAGTCCATGTTTTTAATATTCTTTGAGATAATTCAAAGAGTAATTTATAGTGGGTGTAATCCTCAATGTGGTTGTTTAAATTTTAACTCATTAATCTATAACCATTTTCCCTCGATTGAGGAGGTGGATGGAGGGTGTGCTTGGAGATCATTAATTATACTTTTCATTCATAATCGAGGTAGACTAATGTGTTCACACATATGATGGAGTGTGTTCAATAAGAATATTTGAAGCTGATCAATGATGGTGCTCCCTAAAAGTTCTCTTGGAAGAACATCCTTTCATCCATAATTCCATTATGTTTAGCATTGAATGGTAATTTCTAATTGAAATTCAGTTTTCCATTATGATTCATTTCAATTATTTTATTAAGATCAATTTATTTCATAAAGCATAAAAAATACTTCTTTGGTGAATTGGATTATGTAGGTGAATGAACTGAGAAGGCTCCTCAAGTAAGACGACCCTAGTCATCCTCTGTTCTGCACTAAAAAAACATAAAAATACCCTTTCTCTATGCCCTATGACAGATAGACATCAAAACATAGTTCCATTTCCATGGATTTAGTGCCGTAATTTATTTGTATATATTATAATTTATCCAAATTTTAAGAAAATTAAAAATAAAATCTTTTACCCTGATGTTTCAAAAATATTAATTCTTTAATTCATGGAATAATTACCCACAAGTGAAACAACCAATTATTGAATCATCTTAGCCTATAGATTATAGAGTTTCCTTCTTGGAAAAAAAAATTTAGGGAGCTCGTATCCAAATCATTAAAGAGGATGAATTCAAAGATCTCACTGAAACCCTTATAGAGAACCTAAAATAACCAGTGTTGGAGGGTTTGTCCATTGAATTAATTGAACTCCTGGAGTATTTTTTTTAAATTTAGCAAGAAATAGTTGAGGTACCAAATGATATTTCAATGGTACAAAACAATGAATAAAAATAACACAATGATATTGAAGCTCGGTTTTAAAGAATTAGTCAAACAATTCAAAACCTGGAGACCACAATAGAGTTGATAGTAGAATAAGTACATGCATCCCAGGATCAACCACGGGAGCCAGAATAAGATCCAAAACCATAAAAATTGTTGGATGAATTTGCCCTACAAATCCTTCAATTTGAAGAACCCATAGAGGCCTTGATGAAATTAAAAGAAGATGCATTGAGCCCAACTCAATAAATGCTGGAGGAGATTTATAAAGATGATTTTGCTATTGAAATGCATATGGGAGATCAAAAATATTTGGATAACTTCATGAATGAGTGTGAAGAACTGCTTGATCCAACCATTCCTCATCATGTAGAATATTTAGTGACATTGAAGGATTAAACCACCCTAGAAATGGAATTTGAAGGGATGATAGAGGAGTTTTACTACCTACTTATATTTAGAAAAATTCAACTAATAGTGGAACCTCCCATTAAAGAAGAAATTGAAGGCAATCATACTCAGGGAGATAATATTTTCATCAACTAATTATCTTTTTATTTTTTAGAAACTGAATTTAGTATTACCTCCTATTGTATTAATTTTTCAAATTCATCTATCACTTTTATTTCTTTGGAGAGATAATATTCATCTGAAGATGATCATCTAGAGCTCCCCAAAACTATTGAACATTTGATGGATGGAGTACCTTAGAAGACCAAAGTGGATTTTCCGGAGGAAAATGAGACACACACTACTTACTTTGAAAGTGAAGAATTTGATATTGATTCTTCATGCTTATTTTTTTCAAATAGATTAAAAAATTTACCTTCATTTTGATTTTTCCACTGATGTATCATACCTTCAGCAACCACTTGTGAATAAAGAAGATGTTGTTCAAGTAGAACCCAAGAAAGAGGAAGAATCCTTCATTATTCTAATCCTGTCATAAATGTTGTATCTCATTAAACTGGGGTGTACATGGTGTATTTTATCAATGGATTCCTCAAGAAAAAGGGAGAAGTTCATCCTGGAAAGAAAATTTTTTATTGGTTCATTATCAAGAAACATCACCCACCATCAGATTGGGGATGACCGATTAGAACAGCCCCTCTGGAGGCAGTCAAAACCCACGACACACTGGGGGGATTAAACCATGATTTATACTTTTATTCTCATCCTATATAAACTTTTGTTTCTTTCAATACATACCATATGTTTTCATTAATTTTTAGGTTTTTAGAGTGAAACACATAGGAGCGTAACTCAATGATTCACTGCAAATAAGTCAGGTTGTACCCCTAATTTATAGTGAATTTTTTATTGTGAATAAATCAAAAAAAATTACATGTTAAATCCATTTGAATGCATTGAAGAAACTGCATCATTTATGTGTGAGGGAGGGAACCTTTGATGTTTAGGGTTTTCATTTTGTGTTTATTTTTTTAATGCGTGTTTTCCTATTATTGTATGTTATTTTTCAATTTTTGGTGTGTTTTTTAAAATTTTGAGCTGAAATGAGTACCATTATCATTTTTTAAACCCATGTTAATTAGTGACCAAATCTATTCCATGAAACTCATCATAAATTAATGTTTAAATGACTTTGTTTCTAGTTCATTTCTTTTGGATTTTCATGATGGGTACACTGCTTATCGAATCCCATGACACATTGCATTGTCTATATCTTAGAAATAATTTTCTTTTGAGGGTTTGGAACCATTTTTGTCATAGTATTTCCATTCGCCTCATTTGTTGAGAGAACCAGATCATGCTCACTTTAACCAGAATTTGATTTATTCCTTTCAAAACATGAGGGTTTGGGGTACATATGTTTTAAATTATTGAGAAATTTAATTAGTTTTAAGACCCCTTTCCAAAATAATAGTTTTCATTATGTCCTACTGTATACATTAATAATTGTAGCCCCTAGAATCCATAGAAAACCTATTAGGATAGCCACATTACAGGCTAATTTTCCCTATCCAACCTGCTCCTGAAGTCAAGTTGCATGATCTAGTTGATCTTAAGTGTGGGGGAATATGCCTTGTGGTGTACTACTTCATTTTCTGATACATCCGATGTAATATTTAATGTTAAAGAGATGATGTTTCTACTGATGATTTCATTTTGTTTAAAGCTATCCCTTTCTGTGGCTTTCATGATAAAAGAAGTTGTGCCTTTTTAGAGCATCCCAAGTAGAAAGAAAGTTGTGCCTATCTGTAGATTTCAAAAAAACTGTTTGAGAAGAAATTTTTACTGGTGAAATACTGAATAGTAGGAAATTTTTTTCAATTCTAATGATGATGGAGTCAATTTTCTACAATGAAGAATAGAAGGAGACCATACATGAGTGAAAATTATAATCTTGCAATTTTTTTCATAAAGTGAAAAGCATATTTTTCAGCCATAGAATTTTTAACATCTAAATCCTACCAACCAGAGGCCACAGAACAACACTGAAATGTCCTCTTGAGAAACACATGTCATTGACTCACATCGGGTAGAGAAGTACGAATTTATCAATCCTATGGTGACTCTTGTACGAGTTTGGATAAGAAAAGATCTTTGAAAATTTACATTTGTAAGATGAGAGAAAATTCATGTGAGGTAGGTGTTTTGTTTGAATGGGATAAGAAATGAAGTAGAAAGATGTTAAATAATATAAAACGGAGAACATGAAAAAAAAATTTGACGATTCATGATATCATTTTGTTTGTTGGTATTGATTTGGTAGATATCATTGTTATGTATTTTGGATTTGATTTGATTTGATTTTGATGTTTACTTGTCAAGAAGTCCAAGTGCTAAGTGTGGGTGAATTGATAGAGAAAATATTTTCAATTAAATTTATATTGAATTTAATTTTTTTAAACCTGCAAAAGTATTACATTAAGATGAATTTGTGTGTTTTTATGATATAGGTGTTATTTTATGATGAATAGTATAATTGACACATTTCATATTTTTAAAAAGTTTTAAATTATTTATGTATTTTGGAGATAACATTTTATACACTAATATGAATTTCAAATTTATTTCATTTCCTGCATTTACACATCCAGGGATTCATTTAATCCTGTTTCAACAAAATCAAAATGCACCATATGGAAGATCCAAATAAGTTTACAAGTTAGACCAAGAAAACTATTTTCTGATATGAATAGTTTTTTTTGGAGTTCCTAAGTAATTCTTGGGGGGCCCATTTATTGTGAAATTTGGTGGGTGGACGCGCTAGGTGTTTTGGAATATTATTCATGAAGGGAAGACCATGGTAATTGGCCATTGTAATGGTCATTAAATCATCCTAATATAGAGGTTTGAGATTTGGTTTGTCTGACTGGACAGAATACTTTTTGAGAGTAAAACGGGCATAACTATCGGAATACTTGTCCAAATTCTCTGATGTTTTGAAAGAAAACGACCAATATAATTATGAACAACATTCAAGAACGGTGTAATGCGTGATAATGTCATTTAATGGGGATACATCGCGTCAAAATTCAGGGTACAAGTTTTGGCTATAAAAGGAGTAGAGCTCTTCTCTTTCAAAGCATCTCAAATTCCATCACATTCCTTCTAGGACACCAAATAGGATAACTTTATGGTTTTTTGTTTTTTATTTATTTTTTTCCATAGTTTTGTAATTCCTTCATCTTCCCCATTCTTCTCTATTACCCTTACCATGGCGGGGTAAACATTTGGGGTGATTGGGGAAGGGTTGGTTTCCTATTTTGTAATAATTGAGATCATTGATGTAATTGATTGAAATTTATTTTTTATTCAATGTTGTTTTCAATTTAATATAGTGGATTTTATTATGAAGTACGATAATTCATGAATTTTAATTCTGTTATTTATTTTTTCCTTGCTAAAATAATCATTATCACCCTCCTCAAATTTATGGTTAATATATGATGGAATAAACTAGTGATTAGTGGTGAAGTACTTGACAATCATCAGTATGTGTAAATGGTGTAGTGAATGTTATTGATTGTTTTGGGTAAATCGGACTCGATCGAGTATTTCCCATGTCAATTGAAGATATCCAATAAAACGATTTCTCACATGGAAGTATATTTGACCAAACCGATATATTTGAAGTGGTTTATCTCAAAATTATAATTTGACCAAGGAAGTGAGTGGAAATGATTTTGGAAACTCACTTTAATCCGATTATAAGAATAGGATTGAATTGAATTGAACAAGGATAGCATTATAGTTAGGAAACTGACCCCGACCAAATCACTCTTATAATATCATAGTTTTTCAATCATTTAAATTTATCTTTCCATTAAATCATTTTCTAATCAAACACACCATTTTCACCTTCATTTAAAAGTGACTAATAATTTTTTTTAAACTCGTCTTCAGGATACATCCTAGGTCAACCACATTACAACATTTTAACTTATAAAATAATTGTTTTTCCATGCCCCACGATAGACGTGCATCAAAAGGAAAAGTAAAATAATGATTTAATTGATTTTTTGAAAAATGTGAAATTAAATTGATATTTAATGTGTATTTATGAATGGTTGATTTGAAATATAAAATTTTTAAATTTTATTACTTTGGAAATTTAATATTGGTAACATTGGTGTCCACTGAATTCCATTTTGTGATTTTATTCTTGATGAAAGGCATAGTTTAAGTGTGGGGGAATTGATAGAGATAGTATTTACTACATTTTTTGTATGCATTTCTATTGTTCTAATCATCCCAAATAACCAATTTGAGATTATATGAATCGATTTTTTATTAATGATGTGTTTTGAACAAAATGGTGAAAAACGCCAAATTCTAGATTTTAGACAGATTTATAAATCAAGGATATTTTAGTCATTTAATGAAACATATAAGTCCAAATTTTGTGATTGAAATTTTTTTATAATCTTGATTTTATTTCCTTCAACTTTTCCTTCTAGACCAGGAGCTGATTCGGTCATCTAAAGAGCCTAAAAATCATTTAGTTTTTAATGTTTTCTAGGCGGACAGTGTGGACCCCAACACAATAACAGAACCTAAACTCAACCTACATAGATCCAAATGCGGTGTTTACAGCTGGGCTTGCACTAGAAAAAATATGTCAGGATCTAAATTTTTCTTTGGGGTGTTTTAAAGTCATTATGGTGGCCATTTAATGACATAATTTTAGTAGAACCTTCCTAGAAGCATTATCAAGAAATAGAAACCGCCAATGAAAAATTCATTACTCTTACAAACAGAGTCCAAATAAGATGAAATTTGGAGGTTTAACGGCCTGTATATTAAGGAAAACTATTATGAAGGGGTATATGCATGAGGTGGCCATTTATTGGGACCACAATGCACAAACTTTTGGAGTCTATATTCTGTCTATTAAAGGAGGCCCTCACCACCTTCCCAAATAATCCCATTCTCCATCCATTCCTTCAAGACACCAAGGAGGAGATCTCCACTGAGATAGGATGGACAAAATTCTTCCCCATTTCCTTTATTTTATTTATTTTCGTTATTTTTGTTTTCATTTTCCATTTTAATTTATATTTTTAATAAAATTCATGCATTGTTTTAATTTTTGTGCCCACCCATCCACCATCTTTTCTTCCTATCATCTTACCATCATGAACTATAATACTCATGATCATGAGTTACTAATATGATTAATATCAATGAGGTTGTAATCACGTTTTTGAACCCAAGACCATGTTTTTAATATTCTTTTAGTTAATTGTAATGGTAATTTATAGTGGTTGTAATACTCACTGTGTTTTTATAATGTTTAACTTCTTAATCTACAACCATTTTCCCTAGATTGAGGAGGTGGATGGAGGGTGTTCTTGGCGATCACTAAGTATACATTTCATTCATAAGCAGGGCAGACTAAGGTGTTCACACATATGATGGAGTGTGTTTGCTAAGAATATTTGAAGCTGGTCAATGAAGGTGCTCCCTGAAAATTCTCTCAGGAGAACGTCCTTTCATCCATAATTCCATTATGTTTAGCATTACATGGTAATTTATAATTGAATTTTAGTTTCATATTATTTTTCATTTCAATTATTTTATTAAGTTTGTATTATTTCATAAAACATAAAACAAAAAATAATAATTACTTGTTAGGTTAATTGGATTATGTAAGTGAATGAACTGAGAAAGCTTCTCCAGTGATACAACCATGGTTAGCCTCTATGCTGCACTAGGAAAACATAAAAATACGCCTTTTCTATTCCCTACATCATGCGTGCGTCAATATGCTTAGTTCCTTATATGAGTTTCGTTGACAGAGACCACCTATGTTCAAGGATGAGTCAGATCCTCATGATGCTGTGGATTGTCTGGAGGCGGTGACACAAGTATTTATCCTAGTGAGGACTCTAGATGTCTAGATGGAGATTCTATATGTGAACTTTATTGGATGATAAGTGAAAAAATGGTAGATTTTGTCCATTCAGAATCATGAGGGGGAAACCCCCACCTAGTTTGACTTTGTGTGTCTTTTTGAGGAGCATTTTTTCCCATGACCTTGTTCTCTGTGAAAATATAAGAGTTGCATCACATAAAACATGACTTCCTGATAGTGGCAGAGTACTCTCTGAGGTTCATTGACCTCTTCCGTTACTCTACGAATATGGTGTGAGATGCATTCTTCACAGCCCAAAACAATGAGCAAGGACTTCGATGGAAGATCAGGGCAACGATGATTTCTCACAGCATCCCTACGCCGACTGTGGTTTTGTAGCAGGCTCAACTTGTAGAGATCGTCCTTGATTATTTTTCACTAATGGTGGGAGAAACTATCAGGGGATGTGTTGTCGTGAAATCTACGGTGGGTAGCCGACATATGATGCAGAAGACCAAAATATCCAGACATTTCAGAGGATGACCCCATGACTCGGTATCATTCATACGAGGCCCCCAGGGAAGAGGGAGTCCTTAGGGGAGCAGAGTATGATACACTTGAGGAACAAGAGGGAACATAGATTAGGATTTCTCGACTCACCGAGTAGAGGATCGATAAACAGTTGGGGGACTGGGGATGCAGTGACATAGACAAGAATAGGGCGGTCCACCAGGCGGAAAATTTAGTAGAGGAGCGAGACAATTGGATGGAGGTGTGCATTGGTATGAGGTACTGCCACCTACACTCCAAGGTGGACCACCAAGGGCTCCAATAGTAGATAGACCGGGGTGGGAATAACTTCATGTGATTGAGGCCTATGGTCTCAGTGTCTTAGAGATGATACAAGGCACAATCGATGTATTCTCTTCTTTGGTTGTAGTAATTGTAGACATAGATTTCAGTCACCCTTTCCATATCATTGACCTTGTTCAGAGATAAAAAATTATAATCGACCCATTTCCGTGATCCTTATGATTAGGGACTCCCATAAGAATGTATTAGAAAATCACACGTAGGTTCCGATAGTGTGAACTTACTTTTGAAGGCAAAAATTAAGTCCTGGATCTCTTAGTAGTGGCGTTGAGGACTTATGAAATCATTCTGCATATGGAATTGATATTATTTTTTCATGCTTAGATATACTATTTTAGACACACAGTGTGTTGTGTCAATGAAAATGGGAACCAGTTTTCCTTTTTTGGAAAGAAGGGAAATGGAGTAGTGTAAGATGTACTCGCACATAGATGGTTACAACTGATCACTAATCAGTTGGCTAGACTGGACCTCATTGTAGGGGATGAGACAGGTCCACAGTTTCCTACTGTGGTGGATGAGTATGAGGACATCATTCCAGATGAATTTCTAGGACTACCTCCTCGCAGAGAGGTAGAACTATGCATTGATCTGTACCCCGAGATGAAACTAATATTTACACCTTCAAATTAGATGTCTCCCACAGAGCTCTAGAGATTAGGGTACTATTGGAGGACTTGGAGTAAAAGGGGTTTGAATGACCCAACATTTCTCTATGGGTAGCCACAATGTTTTTTCCAAAAAAGTAGAACGAATCTTGAGTTTATTCCTGGACATCCAGTGCAGAACTAGGTGACCATGAAGAACAAGTATCATCTACTAAGGATAAATGAACTCTTCAATCAGTTAAAGGAATCGAGATAGTTCTTGATGATAAACCTCAGATTCATCTGTCACCATATTCAAGTACGATATGAGTAAATCTAGAATATGGCTTTTAGATGTCGCTATAGATACTATGAGTACTCAGTGATGCAATTTCGCATGATGGACACACCAATAGTTTTCATGGGACTCATGAACATGGTCTTTTATCCATACATCGACCATTTTGTAGTAGTCATTATTAATGACATCTTGGTATATTCAACATCTGAAGAGGAGCACATGATACACCTGAGGATGGTTCTGGACACACTCTGAGGGATCCAGCTTTATTGAAGGCTCTCGAAGTGTGAGTTATTTATATAGAAGGTCAACATCCTAGGACATGTCATCTTAGAGGCTGGAGTTGTGTTGGATCTAGAGAAGATTTAGGAGGTTCTTTATTGGGAGCCACCCCAGAGAATTACCATGGGAGGAGATTCCTTTGGTTTTCTAGGTACTATTGGAGGTTTGTACCCAAATTCTCCCAAGTATTTTCACCCATGACAGCGTTGATGAAGAAGGGAAAACCATTCGTGTGGATCTAAGTATGCTACTAGATATTTTACCAACTGAAGAAGTCCTTGAGAAGTGCTCCTATATTGAGAATTATAGATGAGGGAACTGTCTATATAGTGTTCAATGACACATCAGGTGATAGTCTTGGTTGTGTCTTGATTTGAGGGAATGTAGTTATTTATTATAGTTTAGGATATTTGAGACCGCATGAGTTGAACTATGTGACCTGTGACATCAAGTAGGCAATGGTAGTCTTCGCACTGATGATGTGGTGAAAATTCCTTTTGGGTGAACGATTTATCATCTACTATGACCACATGATTTTGATTTATATTCTTTATAAAAAATATCTAATCATGATAATGTGGAATTGATGAGAGTTCCTCCAGAAATATGGTTCTTGATAGTCTATACTCATTGGAATGGGAACGTAGGGAAAATGCTCTTAATAGGAGACTGAGTTCACATATACTAAAAGATAACTCAAAGATGTTTTCCCCACATCGGAAAACTTTTGTGGATTGTGATGTCGGAACTTATCTTCAATCAATGTTAGTTTCCCATCCTTTCTTACATCGATTCATGGAGGAGCAACTCAGAGATTCCAGCTGTGAGACCACACATGACTAGATGTCTACAAGGCATGCCCCTAATGGATATTTGAAAGGTGTGGATCATGTCATCCTTTTTAGAGGATGCACCATTTTACTAGTGGAGTTAAAGGAGGAAGTATTGGTGGAGTTCCATACACCCCCTTTGGTAGCACAACAAGTTGTGGCGAAGATGTACCATGACCTCCAACGTCAATACTTATGTCCCGAGATGGAGAAGGTAGTGGTAGAGTTTGTCTAGTGTTGAATCACTTTTCAGAAAGTGAAGGGTAATAACAAAGTTCTAGTAGGTATGACACAAAAACTCGTGGTACCGGAGTGGATGGGGGATGAAAAATCAATGTAATATGTTATAGGCTTACCACGTATGACCATGGGGGCATGATGCCATCTGGGTGATTGTTGAATGACTCACCATGTCAGCTAACATCCTACCCATTAGAGATTAGGGTTCATTAGGGAGCATCAAATTATTCTACATGTAGAAGATAATATAAAAACATGGAGTCCAATATAAGATATTATTATGTTTTGATTCATGCTTTACATCCTAGTTGTGGAAGGGATTTCAAGAGGTGTTTGGGACTCTGCCGCACTTGATCACCGGCTTTAACCCACAAAAATATGGTTTGATGGAGTGGAGCATACATACCATGGAGTACATGATTCACAATTGCATTCTTAAATTTGGTTGTGGTTTGGAGGACTAACTACCAATGGTGGTGTTTTTGTAAAACATCATTTACCACTCCCCAATTAGTATGACACCATTTTTGGCACAATACGGATGACCATGCAGGTCACTGTTATAATGGAAAAACCAAGGGGAGTCAGTACTCATCGGTCTAGCGATGGTACAAGATACCACTGAGAAGGGTCAGGTCATACAAGAGTAGATGAATACCGTATAGAGCTTAAATAAGACCTATACTAACAGGTGACGCAGACCCTCGGAGTTCATGAAGGGTGATCACGTATTCCTAAAGGTATCTCCTCAATGAGAGATACAAATATTTTTTCCAGGGCGACTAGTTATCTATACGGTTCAACGAACCTTTCCTGATATTATGAAGTGTGGGAGAGGTGGAATACTTCTTGGCTCTACCACCACATTTTGGGAGGATGCACAACACCTTCCACATATCCCAACATAGGAGAAATGTGCACGACCCTTCTAACATCATTGAAAATGGAAAGGTAGAGAGTGATGACAAGGATACATCTGTGGAGTACCCAATAGAGATAGAGGATACACAGGACATGATCCTTCATTGACATTCAATTCCTTTGTTCCATGTTTGTTGGTATCATAGGAATCTCCAGGAGAGCACGTGGGAGCAGGAGGTTTAGACTCGTACTCAGTACCCCCATTTTTTAGTTATCCCTTATTTTGGATTATGAGGATTGAAATCCATAAATGGTGAAGTAATGTAATACCCCAGAATTCCAAGAATATTTTTTGCAAATTAACTAGGATTATTTCGAGACAATGCTATGAGATAACATGTAATTCAAAGGCCCAGAGTGTCTGTAATGTATTTTTGAAATATTTTATAAGGTTCGTTAAAAAAATGTTATAGAAGGTTTTTCGAAATTACAAACTAGTTCCTAGATCAAAAATATGATGGAATTGTTGAACTCAGAGTGTCAGGATTAACCTAGAAAGGGCCTATTATTGACCAAAAATGTAAAATATAGGAAATTAGTTTTTGGATGTAAGTAAAGTAGTTATGTAACAATTATTATATTTTTAAATCCTAATAACTCATAAATGATCACTCTCATTGGAAATATGAGAGTTCCATTGAGCCCATGATGGTGTGATTCCATTATGCGGAGCCTAACCTTGAGCAACAAAGGTCAAGGGTGAATGTTGGTTTTCAGACTTTTAAGGTGGAAAATAATATAACATAAAAAGTTATTTTATTTTTTCTTCATCATTAAGAAGTGTCACTTTAGTACTACAATGTACCTATGAGGACAAGATAAATATAATTAATGAATCTCATCAATGATTTGGTGTAATGAGGCTGCAATACAGCATAACAGAAACAAATATTCACGTTTCATCAATTAATTTACTTACAAGCAATGTAGAATTTTTGGCACAATCCTGGAATTGCTCTGAGGCATTGGTGGGTGGAGATGAAAAATGAAGAACATGATTTATTCCACTCATTAATGAATTGATAAAATCAATGTTCTATGGATCAAGAATGAAGAATATAGGTAGGTGACTCCGTTATTCTTTGACCAACAATCTAATCACAAGTAGAGGTTTAATTCTAAGTAAATTTCTAGTGTTCCATGTCCTTGGTTTTGAGTGACGAACACGATTCAACCAAAAAACATGTGAACCAAAAATAAATCACCTATTCGAGAGGGTTTGATCTTGGGGTAGTTGATTAGGATAATCCATCTTAGAAACATAATTTTCCCATCCCATTTTCCAAAACTACAATGTGGAAGAATTCGGCCGACACGAACAAGGCCTCGATTTCACCGTATTCGGGAGTCTGTGTGTTCATGGTGATGAAACCCATGGATCAATGTGAATGTGACCTTGAGGATATAGTAGGGATGGTGGTGACTTGAGAATTCTGAGGGTATAAACAGATCAATAATCGAACAACTGGAGCAGAATCAGTGGCCCGTGGAAGACATCACATCATGGTATCACCCGCGGTAGTGCTAGTGACTGGCCGTGGTGGACCATGGTGGGGGCCACATGTGGAATGTGGTGTGCATAGATTGTTTAATGAGGCCGCGGAGGCCACAGAGGTGCAGCGATGCTCAGGAATCACATTAGAGGAGCAACCTATGGACGTGGGCCACAGCATGCATGGCACGTTGTCCACATGGGACCGTGTGCGGAAGGAGTTGGTCGGCTTTTGCCAACCTCAAGGTACCGCCGGTCAGGTAATTTTTGGAGGAGTGGAACACCGATGCGTTCCATGGTGTGCATGGGGAACACGATCCAATCAGGACCGTGTGTGGGTGGAAGGCGGTCTCCCTCAGCCAGCTGCATGGTGGCATGAATCATGCTGTTAGGGAGGCCCCAGCTAGAAGAGAGTTGTACCTCCATTGCGGGCCAAGATACTTGAAATAACTGGGACACTGGGAGGCTTTGGTTGGGGAATATCTGACATACTAAATTGAGGTCTGGGATGGATGAAACTAGGTCACTGGGCGACCCAGTAGGCTAGACCCACGGTCAAACAAGGTAGAGTCCTGCAAAGCCCAATGGGCATGGCCAATGGGCTAGGTCGGACCGGGTCATCACAGACCCAGCCTGATCGAGTTGGGTCAGCTGAAATAGTTTGGTCCATGCTGGTCCCCCGACCCTGGTGGGTCTGACCTAGTCAGATCGCACCCAGATGCAACTGGCCCCTATTTACAAAAATGTCAATATCTTTTATACCGGGAGTCCGATTGACATTCCCTCATTAGCGTTGGGACCCTTGTGAAAATATAGTACTTTAGAAATACTCTAAGTTAGATTATTTGATAGTGGACATACATCCGATTACTTGGGATGTACATTCTCATGGAATCAAGCACACTATAGAGATGAAATCCTATGGATGGCTATGACACGAAGGATATAATTAGCGGACCTCAGTGGTCCATCAAGAAAGAGTACGTCAGTGGTTCAACTGACAAGCGTACCTTTGTGGTTCATCCGATGAGTGTAACTTAGAGGTTCATCCGATGAGTGTAACTTAGTGGTTTATCAAATGATTTTACCTTAGTTGCTCTGTAGATGAGCATACCTGAGTGGTTCAGTATGAAATCATTCCTCATTGGTTTGGTAGATGAGTGTATCATAGTGGTTTTGTAGACGAGTGTACCTCATTGGTTCCGCATTTGAGTGTATCTCAGTGGTTCTGAAGATGAGAGAACCTCACAGGTTTAGTATATGAGCATTCCTTAGTGGTTCAGGAGACGAGAGTGCCATAGTCGCTCGTCTGGGATGAGTTCCTCAGTATTACAAGATGTTTCATCTCTACAAGTGATAAATTTTACTGTTAGTACGTTGAGTTATATCTGGTGTGATATTTATTTTCTATTGGATTTTTTGTGATCTTGTTGTGTGGTCCTACATTGTGGTCTTTTGTTTTTTTATTGGGTTCCCAACTATGTATTGTGTTACTCACCCTCACACTGGCTTCACCCAAACGTGTCGTCTGTCATGAAGGTTATCAAATCATTGACAGAGAATTTGGTGGTTTAATACCAGGAGGTGCTCAGTGAGACAGGACAGATGGGCGTACTTCTACGGCTACATGAAGCTACCTTCACCTACCATTTAGGTAGGGTCTTGAGCGGACTAACTATGGCAGTTTTACCACTTTTTCTGGTTTTGGGCTTGTATTCTGGACCCTTTTTCTTTTCAGTCATAATGTACTCTATGTAGTTATCTTAGTGACAATTGTTTTCTACATTTTGTTTACTTTCCACAATTTGATCTTTGTGAATGTGTGAACTATTAAAGTCTAATGCCTTCCCTTTTTGGGATATGACTTTTTTGTGCTAGTATCTAGTCTCTAGACTATAGAAGGTGATCTTGGGGTAGTCACAACCTGGTCCATAGGGTACTAGTCTTTAAAGAGACCCTAGCCTTTTACACACCTCATTAAATGAGTTTAAGAAAAATAAAACATCATATTACAACACAAGGATCATGAATTATTGTGTCTATGAAGTCTAGGTACAAAAAACTGAAAACATAGAACATTTATTAATTTAATCTTCCTAATGAGATCCTAGCTTCCATTTTGTTCATACATCATCATAGTATATCCTGGGGATAACATGGATGAAATTATGATCTAAAATCCTAATAGGGGATTAAAAATAATAATTAAGCCTTTGCAATTGGTTTAAAAGGAACGATGTAATGAAAATAAAAAGACATGGACCATAGAGAATCATTAAATATAACTATTGGATCCTATAAACATGGATTCAAAGTAATATTATAACAAAATAAAACATGACATTAGCATCATTCAAGGTTTGTTTCACATAGAGGATTACGAGTCAAGGTTAAAGACCAGTAGTGTTGCACATGGTAGAATGAGTCATGGCTAACCACCACGCCCATTGCACATTATGTCTCATGAGACTCAATATTACCCAATACATTAAAGATCTATCTGGGAAAACCTATATTGACATTTTCATGAATATTTTTTCCACATTAAGAATCATACATAACCAATCATACATAAACATAAGGGTACCCATGGAATGAAATGGTTATCCTAATCATGTCATAACAGATAATGAATGGGTGTATCATACATGTGTACATGAAAGAGATGAATTAAAAAATACATGGAAATTAATAAGGTAAAATAATAATATATCATGGTAAGTGATGTCAAAAATAATTGATAACATGTAAGAATAGTGTTTATAAAATTTTAGCATTAAAACTTTTTAGTATGCTTTTTAGAGAAACAATAACATGCATATAAAATATGAAGGGAAATAATAATTTTTTCAAAAAAAGAAGTTAACCAAGAATATATTCATAATAAAAAATTGTTTTTATAAATAATTGTGGATTAAAACATATGGTATAGTACACTTGAAATTGGTACAAATTTGGTAAGACCCAGTAAAACGAGTTTGCTTATCAGGAATTAATGAGATGAGAATCACTTAAAAGCATGTATATCCCGGAAAGAGAATGTATAATGGATCTTGATACATGATTTTGGACATTTAAAAATAAATTATAATATGTACATAAACATTGCATAGGATTTTATTTTTTAAAAAATATAGTTAGAATAACCAGAATGAATAATAGAGGATCGGGTAGAATCCCTTACCATTTGTCCAATGGTGTTCTCCACTTGATACTAATGACCTGGATAATTAAATTATGTTCATTAATTAATAATTAAATAACCTAGATTAAATTTAAATTAATTATTATAACCTTTTTGATTTCATTAATAACCTTTTTGATGGGTAATGAGGTTTAATTTCATTGTTTGGGTCCATTTTTTAGGATCGTTTTACTTATACACATGAATTGATAATAATTAAAAATGAAGATGGATGTATAGAATTGAAGTTATATTTTATTATTTAATGTTTATAAGGTCACATGGTTATAAATTTCATTTGGTCACTTGGAGTGATGATTAATGACTATGAGAAACTTATGTGATAACCTTTTGAGTTAATGGGTGGTTTTTCATCATAGTGAAGACATTTTGTTTTATAAAACAAAACCATGTGTTAAAAATGATTATAAAACCATATATGAGACATAATATATATATTATTGTCATTTTAAACAATAAAAATTGTTTTATGACTAGAACTGAATACGGTAACCAAAATTAAAAACCCATCGTCCTTGAATGTGTTGAATTAAGACATCTCAAATTGTGTTTTCACTACATGTATAAAAGAAGGGTAAAAGAGAGATGATAATAACCTATTCCATTATCTTAAAAAAATTCTTTTAAATATATGGAATTTTATTTTTCATAACATTTGTATGAGTATAGGTAAGGATAGAAAAGAAAACAAAGGAACCTGAAAAGAAAGTAAAATAATTGAAAAGAGGAATTTACCTCTTGTGTTAATGATCCTTGACAACCTCTTAAAGGGAGATGATTTTTTTCATTTAAGGAATAAAATTGCTAATATACATGGGTAGGCTATTGGGAAGATGTTTGATTATAATTTAGGAAAGTAAGAAGGATTTAGATGAGTGAAGTGAAGAGGGGGTTGTGGTTGTTTTTTATCGTGTAGGGGAGGAGGGTTTCCAAAATATTTTAGTAACTAGTTTATTATTTCCTTATAAGGGTAGAAAAAGTGATGATTACCAGACCAAAAATATTAAAAAGTTCATAATAGATAGAACAAAAAGTTCTTACATCAGAAGAACATCACTTATGACTCAGTATTTAATGTATTTAGCTTATTTTTTAAATTATCATTTTTCACTCTTCATCAAAAAAACATGTATTTCATAAAGATAGAAACAATTCAACCTATTTATTTTTCACTCCGTAGAACCAAAAAATTAATTACAATTTTCAAAAATAATTTTCTCAATGTGATTATTATATTTTTTTATTAAAATCATAATTTACATGAGTAATACATATTTTAATAATATAAATGATTTAATAATGCTTTCAAAAACTACATAAGGTCTTACAAAATTCAATTAAAACTAGAAGACATAAAATTGTTAATTTGTAAATAGATTTTTGGAGAATAAATTTTCTTTTAAATTAAATAATTATTTTTAATTAATTATTTTTGACTTTCAAAAATAAAAATACTTTTACTATGATCATATTAATACTTATAAGATGGCTAAATTTTATTTATAAATTCTAGGGTGTGGTCACTATTCTTTTGGAAAATTTAGTGTTCATAATGTTCATATTTCTATTCATAAGGGATGTTTACTATTCCAAAGGGTAGGTTTCTATTTCATTAAAAATTATGTTTGTTCCATCAAACTCCAAACATCTAATTGATCACAAACGCATATGTCAGATGTTCAAAATTCAAATCATAGAAGTGAAAATATTATGTTTAATGGTCACATAGAACCTAATAATTCTTTGAGTTGTGCTTTAATGTGATTATATGACATAATCATTAGAAGGGAATTTGCATTTATAAAACATTTATTCATTATACAATGAGTCTAATCACATTCTATTCATTGTTTCTCACATCAAGCATGAATCATATGGGCTTATGGATTTGAAAGATCATATCACTCGCATAATAAATTTCATCAAAATAGGGATTATAACGACCCATACATTACATAATTTGTTAATACTTTAAAATTGAAGAACACTTATTACAACATATGACAAAACCACAAAGGACTGTATTGGTATAGTGTCTTTAGAAACTGGGAAACATAAACAACTGGTTCATAAATCTTCTACAGTGTCTCCCATTTATTTCATCATATCTAGGGTCCCTTTTAGAATATTCTACTTAATATCCATCTTCCTGGCCTGGGGAAAAGAAAACATACAAAAAGGGTGAGCTCAAATGCTCAGCAAGGGCAAATAAAGGAAATAAAAATCATATAATATATTTTTAAAAATCATAACCTGCAAAAGAGATCATAATATCTTAACATGGAATAAATCATAGAAGTGAAAATGAGATCCCCATAATCATAAAATAAAACTTGAAACTTTTTGGCATGCACACATAATAATGGAAAATCATTTCTTGTTAGTCATGACTCATTTCCAAGACTATCTTAGCGGACAAAGTCCATTTCTGAACCGAGTTCACTCCTCGTTTCAGTCATGTATCACTGAACCGAAATAACCTTCTGTTCCATCCATGTCTATCTCATGAGATATAAATCTTTACCCAATGCATTGGAGGGAGATATATGTCCCACCCATCTTATAATGAATCCTTTCTTATGTGTGCCACATAATCATAAATCATACATCATCGCATAAAACATGTAACAAAAATGGGATTCTTGAAACATCATGACATCATAAAACAAATCATAAAAGGTAAATGACTTCATAAAAATAATTCCCTCAAAACATAATCAATGTAATAATAGGGATAAAAACAGAACCCTTTATTATCTTAGATGGAAAATAATTTTGATAAAACACTTGAACTCCATTTTTTGAGGAAAATATCCTTTCTTCTTCAAAAACATTTTTCCTTTCATAACATGTCATAAGACGTTAAAATAAAAGAAGTTTATTAAAAATAAACTTGAAAACTTGTAAAGGAAGCTTCTTGGAAATAATGTTTTAAAAATCCATTCATGTCGTATAAGTTAAAAAAACATTCTTCGTACTTTTGTCGAAAAAGTCAAAAAGTACCTCGTACGAAAAACGACAAAAGATTCCTTTCATATCGTTTACTAAAAACTCACCGAAGGGTAAAATTGGATTTAAACAATTGTAGGTGTATGTAAATAATTTTACATATTGAGGAAACATGGATGTGGATGATAAAATACACCCCAGTAAATGCCAATGTATAAACAATCTCGGAAAAAATGAGATTGTGATATTTCCCTTACCTTAGGTCCGATTTGCTTTGTACGTGTCCAAAGCTCCTGTAAAATGGTTTAAATAATTCTATTGACTTATTCCAGAATCATACATATTGATATGATATCATATATGGTCATATTATTAGCTTCTTATTTGTAATATTTTATTTTTACTTGTTACTCGGGTCTTTATTGCCTTTTGTTCTTATGCGTGTTTTGCCGAATAAATTCTTATTATTCTTTTAAGGTTATAGATACCTTATATCCAGAATGTTATTAGTGTAACATATATCATATTTATTCATTAAATTCATTTATATAATTACTATGTAATGATGATCATGTAGAATGAGTCGCATCACATCGTGGAGACGGTATTCCGTACGTACGCACGAGCGATGATATTGTTCCCATGATCGTGAAATTGTATTTAAGTGTATTTATACTATTTCAGTATCAATATCACTTTATAATAATCATATATAGTTACTCATTACACCATTATACACATCCTTGTAAGGTGATGGTGGAAAATAGATTACACCACGGCGTGGAGACGGTATTCCGTACGTACGCATGCGCGGTGATTTCATTTTTCCGTAGGATGGATAAAAGGTGAATTAGGTTTGTTTAATATTTATAATAACATATCAGTATTTATTTAATACTGATGTTATTACTTTATCATGAAACAACTAAAGAAGAAGTAGTTGAAGAAGAAAGAAATTGAAAAGATCGGTAATGGATATTACCTCTTCTTTGAAACGCATCTTTGAATCCTCCACTTAGGGAACTAAGATTGGGCTTTGATGAAGACCAGGACCTATAGGATTATTATAGGGAAGTAGAGAAGGTATTTTGGCAGGGGTTGGCCATGCTTGAGTGCTCAAATTGGTGTGATGAGGAGGGGGAGGAGGTGCCCTTTCATAAGGGAGGAGAGGGGCACCTTAGGAATATCTCAAAATATTATTTTATATTAAAGTCAAAATCAGATTATAATGGTTCCAAAGGGTCTTATTTCGAAGGTAAAGTGGTTATGGGTCGAAATCCTATCAACCAATATGATTTAGACAAGTTTAGGTTATTATTTTAACCTTATCAATTAGATTTAACTCTAAGTTAAATAATTTAACTTTTACCGTGACTTTTTGTTTTCTTACACTATATGGTTAATACACTTACTATAACTTTCAAAACGAACCCCAAGTTGTTTATTATTAATATATATATCCTTATATAAGTTATTTTTCCGAACCTTAGATTTTTAGAAATAAAATAACAATTAATAATATTTTATTTTATTTAAAAACTATTTTGTGTCAATGTTGACACTATTTGATATATGATTTTTGTGAAAGTCATAACAGAATTATAGGTTCGAAAAATGTTTATTAAATCAACACTAATATATCATAGTAACCTAGAAAATTAGTGGAATTCATAAAAAGTCTCAAATTACATTTATTTGAGCATTTATAACATCAATTATGTTAACATTTCCTTAAAAGGGTAATTACTGCATCATCGTTGTGTCATAAATAAATTAATTTATTTAATGTCTAAAAATTATAAATAAAATATAATTATGTAAGAAATCGTTTTATCTTTATAATGAATATTTATAGTTGAATTTATCTTATGTATAACCCCATATTAAAAATGTTTTAGTTATTAAACTTTAATTTTAACTATTCATTTAATAAAATAATATTAAATGTCGTAATCTAATCCAAGTGGACCTAAATGGTAATATTATATTCATAAGGTTGTTTTTGGTCGAATTACACTTATCCAATAGAATTAGGACATGTTTTAGGGTAATAGTAATATCATATTTACCCTTAGTTACCCTATTTACTATTAACCGCGGTAAAAAAAAGTAAAAAGTTACTATTCACCAAAAAATTATTTTTATCTCATTGAACCACATTTTAATTACTGATATCAACCGTGTCTGTAAGATTTTTGAAATTCCATTCTCAGAAGTGGTAAAATTATGTTTTATGCAAAATTCAGTTTTTAACCTACCACTTAGTGGTTTCACTATTCATCAAAAATTGAAAGTTTTCAGAAAAATACCAAAACTTCACCCTAGGCTAATTTCGGTATTCCGAATCCAAAAAGGAGGTCCATTTTGAAAGATAAAATTTCAAAAAGTGGTTATTACTATTCATAACGGCTACCTTAAATAATATTTTAATAGCATATCGTCGTTTAGTGAAACTCGGTATTGCGTACAACGCAAGCTATCGAGGAAGGTGGCGATTGCGTGTAAAGTAAGCCAAGCTAGTGTGTAGTGAAAGATTCCTTTGATGATATATATATAACAAAATATTACTCATAAAAATCTCAGTTGTTACATTCTACCCCCCTTAAATGAATTTCGCCCTCGAAATTCGTGACTTTGTAACAAACAGATGAGGATACTTCTCCCTCATTATATCCTCAAGCTCCCATGTAGCTTCTTCAAGTTGGTGGTTCCTCCATAAAACTTTCACCAATCGAGTGGTCTTGTTTCATAGGACTTTTTCGCTATGATCCAGAATCTCTATCGGTTGTTCTTCATAAGAAAGATCTTGCTCCAGCGGTACAACTTCTGAGATGAGTACATATGAAGGATCAGGTATGTACTTTCTCAGGAGAGATACATGGAACACATCGTGAACTTGAGAGAGATTCGGTGGAAGCGCCAATCGGTTAGCTACCTTTCCAACATGATCCAGTATTTCGAAAGGACCGATATATCTAGGGCTCAACTTCCCCTTCTTTCCAAATCTCATAACCCTCTTCCAGGGAGATATTCGTAAGAACACTTTATCACCCACTTTAAACTCTAGGTCTTTTCATCGGTTGTCGGCATAACTTTTCTGTCGACTCTGAGCTACTCTAATGTGTTGTTGAATATATCTGACCTTTTCTGCCATTTCATCAACGATATCAGGTCCTAATAGCTTTCTTTCCCCAACTTCATCCCAGCAAGTTGGAGTCCTGCATTTCTTTCCATAGAGAGATTCATAAGGAGCCATCTGAATACTGGAGTGAAAGCTATTATTATAAGAAAATTCCACCAAAGGTAGGTGTTGATCCCAACCTCCTTTGAAATCCATAGAGCAAGCTCTCAACATATCTTCTAGGGTTTGAATTGTTCTCTCAGACTAACCGTCTGTCTGAGGATGATAAGCAGTGTTGAAACTCAACTCTATATCCAGAGTATGCTGAAGACTTCGCCAGAACTTCGAGGTAAATCTCGGATCCCTATCAGATATAATAGAAAGTGGTACTCCACGCAATCTTACCACTTCCTTTACATATATCCTGGCAATATGATCTAGAGAGAAATCCTCTCTAATATCAATGATGTGTGCAGACTTTGTAAGACGATCAACTATGACCCAGATAGCATTATTTCCTTTGGATGTTTTAGGAAGTCCTGTTACAAAGTCCATAGTGATTTTTCCCATTTCCATTCGGGTATGAGAAATGGTTGTAACATCCCCTTAGACTTATGTCTCTCAGCTTTAACTTGTTGACAAACCAAGCATCGAGAGACATATTCAGCAACATCTCTTTTCATGTCATCCCACCAGAAGTTCTCTTTCAGGTCCATATACATCTTCGTGCTTCCAGGATGAATAGAGAATGAAGAACTATGAGCCTCGTCCAGCAGCTCCTTCTTTAATTCAGGGATGGGAGAAACACAAAATCGATTCCTGAACTTTATTATCCCATCACAATCAAGGTTGAATTCAGGAACATTTCTCACCTTCTTTTGTAACTCGACATCTTCTTTCTGTGCCTCTTTAATCTTCACATGTATAGATGGTTGAACATTCATTTGAGAAAGATAAGATTTTTCCCCTTCCATTATAATTCCAAGATCCATCCTTTGTAAATCCATAAATATTGGATCTTTTGTGATCCTCATCATGGATAAACTAGCATGGTCTTGTCCACTTAATGCATCTTCCACCTTTTTTGGTTTCCCAGGGTGGTAATGGATTGAGCAGTCATAATCCTTAATCAGCTCCAACCATCTTCTTTGACGCATATTCAGCTCCTTTTGTGTGAAAATATACTTTAAACTTTTATGATCAGTATAAATATCACACCTTTCACCATAAAGGTAATGCCTCCAAATCGTTGATGCAAAGATTACCGCAGCTAACTCCAAATCATGTGTTGGGTAATTTTTCTCATGGATTTTCAACTCTCATGAGGCATAAGCTATCACCATATCATTTTGCATAAGAACACACCCCAATACCTTCTTGGATGCATCACTGTAGATCGCAAACCTTTCTCCACTACAAGGCAGTGTGAGCACAGGTGCACTGGATAACCTTCTTTTCAACTCCTTGAAATTCTCTTCACATTCCTCTGCCCAAACAAACTTATCTCCATTCTGAGTCAACTTGGTGAATGGATTAGATAATCGTGAAAAATATTTTATAAAACGTCGATAATATCCAGCCAAACCAAGAAAACTTCGGATCTTAGTTACTGTTGTTGGTCTCGACCATCTTTCGATAACCTCATTTTTTGCTGGATCCATAGATATCCCCTCTTTTGAGATTATGTGACCCAAAAATGAAACTTTTTGAAGCCAAAATTCACACTTGGTAAATTTGGCATAAAGCTTCTCCTTTCTCAGGGTCTTCAATATAATTCTCAAGTGATCTTCATGCTCTTACTTGCTCTTTGAATAGACAAGAATATCGTCTATAAAGACTACCAAAAATTGATCAAGATAGTCTCTAAAGACTCTATTAATTAGATCCATGAAGATAGTAGGGGCATTAGTAAGACCAAATGGCATCACTATAAATTCATAGTGTCCATACCTTGTACAGAAAGTCGTCTTTAGTGTATCCTCCCTTTTTACCCTTAATTGATGATACCCTGAATGAAGATCAATCTTGGAAAAGTATTGAGCTCCGCGTAGTTGGTCATATAAGTCATCAATGTGTGGGAGAGGATATTTGTTCTTGATAGTGATCTTGTTATGTTCTCGATAATCAATGCAGAGTCTCATTGATCCATCATTATTCTTAACAAATAGAACAGGTGCTCCCCAAGGTGACGCACGAGGGCATATGAATCCCTTATCAAGATTCTCTTGGAGTTTCTTCTTTAATTCCTGCAACACAATTGGGGCCATTCTATAAGGTGTCTTTGAAATAGGAAATGCACCCGGTATGAGTTCTATTGAGAACTCTACTTCACGATTTGGTGGATGTCCCGGTAATTCCTCGGGAAAGACATCATCAAACTCCCGTACGATGGGAATCTTCTTAATCGTGAGTTTCTCACCAACCATTTGAAATAAATAACCTTCATTTAGTAAAATAAATACCCATAAAATGGAAGAAATTTCCACTTGAAGGTTATATTCATCCTTGCATTGATAGACGATCATAGATTGATCTGGAATATGAAATGTGACTTCCCTTCATTGGCAATTGATATGAGCTCCATATAAAGAAATCCACTCTATGCCAAGAATCACATCAAATTCTACTATAGGAAGGATCACAAGATTTGCAGGAAGCACTTTCCCACAAACTTCGATCGGAGAAGAATTATAAACTTTTGATGCGACTGTTGTGCCATTATGTGTTGTCACAGCTAACTCAACATCTTATTGTTGAGGTAATACGATGATACCATTTGAAAGTTCACCAGAAATAAAAGAGTGGGTGGATCCAGAATCAAATAAAACATTTTCTACTTTAGAGTGGATGGTATGTGTACCTTTCACCACTTCGTTATCGTACTCCACATCGCTGATAGAAATTGCATGTGACTTTCCTTTGTCTTTAGCCTTAAGAGTTTGTTGACGTCGACCATCATCATCAACCCTTGGATTTGGGCATTGATTGGCATAATGCCCCATCTCCTTGCACTTGAAACACTGAATTGTAGTAGGTTCATTCTGTGTATCCCTTACTTTGTTTTCATCATTAGACATCTTCTTCCCATTATCGCGGCATTCAAATGCCCGATGACCTTCCTTTCCACATTTGAAACATTTAATTGTCCCTTTAAGAAAACTCCCTCCATGTTTCTTTCCACACATTGAGCATAAGGGAATGCTTGTCTTATTTTTAGTGTGCTCTTTAGATTTTCCTTTGAATTCCATTTTCCTCTTATTATCAAACCCATATGACTGATGGGTTTCTCCAATCCCTATCTCGACTTTGAGAGCACATCGAACGATTTCCTCGTAGCTATTGAAGTCCCTTATGGCTAACTCCCTTCAAAGACTTGGTTTTAAGCCACTAAAGAATCGATCGATCTTACTCCCAGTTTGGATAATAATACCAGAAGCGTACCTTGCAAGTCTTGTAAACTTTTCTTCATAGGTACCAACAGATTCATCATCCCTTTGCTTTAGTTCAAGAAACTCTTTCTCCATCTTTTTTCGGAGAATACGAGGGAAGTACTTATTGAAAAATAATTTCTTGAACTCATCCCATTCCATGGACTCAATTTCATCCCTTTGCCTCGTATTCTTAATAAGATTCCACCATTTATCAGCATCTCCTTCCAAACGATACACTGCTAGGATGACTTTATCATGTTTAGAACATTGAAGAACTGAAAATATCTTTTCAGTAGTACTAATCCATTGTTCAGCAACTAATGGATCAGTAGACCCGCTGAAAGAAGGTGGACGCTGCCTCATGAAGGATTCAACAGAATGTTGCTCCTTCCTTTTCTCGATTGGAAGTCCTGCATGATTCATAGTTTGAGAAAGTTGTGTGAGCATGGCTACAAGATTTTGAATTCCAGCTCCCATATCATTTGGATGCTCAGGGGGACAATCATTGCATTGCCCATCGCATTCCGCATTAACACGGTTCCTTCGGGTTCCAGCCATTGACTAAAACCAAGAAGAATAGTGTGAGCAACACTAATTATAATAGGAAAACCACATAATTCAAGAATAAAGTTTTCACTCGTAAGGTCTTATCCTAGGTTATTCATGGCCATTTCTAAAACACTAAGATTGTGTTCTATGCTTAGACTTGTCCATAGGGTTCTTACTAAGGCTTTCACATCCTAGTTTCCAAAGGTTGACTATAACTTTCCTCTGATACCAACTATAACGACCCATACTTTACATACATTGTTAATACTTCAAAATTGAATCACACTTATTTCAACATATGACAAAAACCACAATGGACCGTATAGGTATAGTGTTCTTAGAAACTGGGAAACATAAACAACTAGTTCATAAATCTTCTACAGTGTATCCCATTTATTTCATCATATATAGGGTCCCTTTTAGCATATTCTACTTAATATCCATCTTCCTGACCTGGGGAAAAGAAAACATACAAAAAGGGTGAGCTCAAATGCTCAGCAAGGGAAAATAAAGGAAATAAAAATCATATCATATCTTTTTAAAAATCATAACCTGCAAAAGAGATCATAATATCTTAACATGGAATAAATCATTGAAGTGAAAATGAGATCCCCATAATCATAACATAAAACATGAAACTTTGTGGCATGCACACATAATAATGGAAAATCATTTCTTGTTAGTCATGACTCATTGACAATACTATCTTAGCGGACAAAGTCCATTTCTGAACCGAGTTCACTCCTCGTTTCAGTCCTGTATCATTGAACCGAAATAACCTTCCATTCCAGCCATGTCTATCTCATGAGATATAAATCTTTACCCAATGCATTGGAGGGAGATATAGGTCCCACCCATCTTATAATTAATCCTTTATTATGTGTGCCACATAATCATAAATCATACATCATCGCATAACAAAAGTAACAAAAATGGGATTCTTGAAACATCATGACATCATAAAACAAATCATACAAGGTAAATGACTTCATAAAAATAATTCCCTCAAAACACAATCAATGTAATAATAGGGATAAAAACATAACCATTTATTATCTTAGATGGAAAATAATTTTGATAAAACACTTGAACTCCATTTTTGAGGAAAATATCGTTTCTTCTTCAAAAACATTTTTCCTTTCATAACATGTTATACGACTTTAAAATAAAATAAGTTGATTAAAAATAAACTTGAAAAATTGTAATGGAAGCTTCTTGGAAATAATGTTTTAAAAATCCATTCATGCCGTATAAGTTAAAAAAACATTTTTCGTACTTTTGTCGAAAAAGTCAAAAAGTACCTCGTACGAAAAACGACAAAAGATTCCTTTCATATCTTTTACTAAAAACTCACCGAAGGGTAAAATTGGATTTAAACAATTTTAGGTGGATGGAAATAATATTACATATTGAGGAAACGTGGATGTGGATGATAAAATACACCCCAGTAAATGGCAATGTATAAACAATCTCGGAAAAAAATGAGATTGTGATATTTCCCTTACCTTAGGTCTGATTTGCTTTGTACGTTTCCGAAGCTCCTGTATAATGGTTTAAATAATGTTATTGACTTATTCCAGAATCATAAATGTTGATATGATATCATATATGGTCATATTCTTAGCTTCTTATTAGTAATATTTCATTGTTACTTGTTACTCGGGTCTTTATTCCCTTTTGTTCTTATGCGTGTTTTGACGAATAAATTTGTATTCTTCTTTTAAGGTTATAGATACCTTATATCCAGAATTGTATTAGTGTAACAATAATCATATTTATTCATTCAATTCATTTATATAATTACTATGTAATGATGATCATGTAGAACGAGTCGCATCACATCGTGGAGACGGTATTCCGTACGTACGCACGAGCGATGATATTGTTCCCATGATCATGGAATTGTATTTAAGTGTATTTATACTATTTCAGTATCAATATCACTTTATAATAATCATATATAGTTACTCATTACACCATTATACCCATCCTTGTAAGGTGATGGTGGAAAATAGATTACACCACGGCGTGGATACGGTATTCCGTACGTACGCACGCGCGGTGATTTCATTTTTCCGTAGGATGGATAGAAGGTGAATTAGGGTTGTTTCATATTTATAATAACATATTAGTATGTAAGTAATACTTATGTTATTACTTTATCATTAAACAACTAAAGAAGAAGAAGTTGAAGAAGAAATAAATTGAAAAGATCGGTAATAGATATTACCTCTTCTTTGAAACACCTCTTTGAATCCTCCACATAGGGAACTAAGATTGGACTTTAAAGAAGACCAGGACCTCTAGGATTATTCTAGGGAAGTGGATAAGGGATTTTGGCAGGGGTTGGACGAGCTTGAGTTCTCAAATTGGTGTGAGGAGGAGGGGGAGGAGGTGCCCTTTTATAAGGGAGGAGAGGGGCACCTTATGAATATCTCAAAATATTATTTTATATTAAAGTCAAAATCGGTTTATAATGGTTAAAAAGGGTCTTATTTATAAGATAAAGTGGGTATGGGTCGAAATAATATCAACCAATAGGATTTAGACAAGTTTAGGTTATTATTTTAACCTTATCAATTTTATTTAACTCTAAGTTAAATAATTTAACTTTTACCGTGACTTTTTGTTTTCTTACACTATATGGTTAATACACTTACTATAACTTTCCAAACGAACCCCAAGTAGTTTATTATTAAAATATATATCATTATCTTAGTCATTTGGCCGAACCTTAGATTTTTAGAAATAAAATAACAATTAATAATATAATATCTGATTTAAAAAATATTTTGTGTCAATTTTGACACTATTTGATATATGATATTTGTGAAAGTCATAACAGAATTATATGTTCGAACGAAGTTGATTAAATAAACACTAATATATCATAGTAACCTAGAAAATTAGTTTAATTCATAAAAAGTCTCAAATTACATTTATTTGATCATTTATAACATCAATTATGTTAACATTTCCTTAAAAGGGTAATTACTACATCATCGTTGTGTCATAAATAAATTAATTTTTTTAATGTATAAAAATTATATATAAAATATCATTATGTAGGAAATCTTTTTAGCTTTCTAATGAATATTTATAGTCGAATTTATCTTATGTATAACCCCATATTAAAAATGTTTTAGTTATTAGACATTAATTTTAACTATTTTAACTATTCATTAAATAAAATAATATTAAATGTCATAATCTAATCCAAGTGGACATAAATGGTCATATTATATTAATAAGGTTGTTTTTGGTCTAATTACACTTATTAAATAGAATTAGGACATGTGTTAGGGTAATAGTAATATCATATTTACCCTTAGTTACCCTATTTACTATTAACCGCGGTAAAAAAAGTAAGAAGTTACTATTCACCAAAAAATTATTTTTATCACATTGAACAACATTTTACTTACTGATATCAACCGTGTCTGTATGATTTTCGAAATTCCATTCACAGAAGCGTTAAAATTATGTTTTATGCAAAATTCAGTTTTTAACCTACCACTTATTGGTTTCACTATTCATAAAAAATTGAATGTTTTCAGAAAAATACCAAAACTTCACCCTAGGCTAATTTCGGTATTCTGAATCCAAAAACGAGGTCCATTTTGAAAGATAAAATTTTAAAAAGTGGTTATTACTATTCATAACGGCTATCTTAAATAATATTTTAATAGCATATCGTCATTTAGTGAAACTTGGTATTGCGTACAACGCAAGCTATCGAGGAAGGTCGCGATTGCGTGTAAAGTAATCCAAGCTAGTGTGTAGTGAAAGATTCATTTGATGATATATATATAACAAAATATTACTCATAAAAATCTCGGGTGTTACATGGATACCATAGTGTTTAAGCCTGTATAGAGACATGATGTGATTTCTGTTATATAAGTGAATCCACCTTGCTGTAAGACCCACAAGAATCCCCATACTGGTAAAACTTGGGGTGATAACTATCATTAAATTAATTATCTATAACCTTATATTAGTGGTTTGAAGGTAGTTTTAACAATAATTACACTAATTCTAACTAAAAATTGGATATATATATATATATATAACACCAACCTATGGCTCTAGATCTGTACATGGAACCTATGTACCATCATATATGTTCACTACACTTGTCGTTAAACTGCATGACTTGAACTTAAATGAACTTAATGGGTTTCGATTCCTGTGATAAATAGTATAAGTAGGATGCTTCATAATGTTTCAATCCCATACTAGAAACATCAATAACCTCTCTGGATGGCTACACACTCTAGATTTCATGCTTATATGCCTTTAATTGGTAAATAAATTTTAATTTATATGTGATAATAGGAAACAAATAAAAAACATTAGATACATATAGATAATATCATTTAGAAGTTTCTCCATAATGCATTGAAGGATTAAACAAACAATCAATTATTAGGGTAACCAGTCTCATAATGAGATTTGGAAGAGATTTATAAACATATATTCAGTATATATGAGTGTCTAAGAATAAGAAATAATCCTCCCTAAATGGTGTGATGATCCCAAACTCCCATCTTCTCGACTAATGTGAGTACCTTTGTATCTTTGGTTTTGCAACCATAAATGACCTCCAGAATTTGGAAAGACGTTATGTACCCAGTTATGGATGTGGCAGTCATCAGGTGGTTCTGAAAAGGTTGAAAAGGTAATAACAATGTGAATTATTTTGTAACCACACTTGAACACCCAAATATCAATCCTCAAATAGGATTCAAATATGGTGAGACTAGTGTGAAATCATGTAATGACAACATAACCGAAAAATTATATGCATTGGCCCTTATGTATCATGAACCCTAGGGATAACCATAAACCCATAATCTTTCAAGAGGAAAAAATCGTAAAACCTACTTTAATCTATCAAATAACAAAAAACGGTCAGTTGACAATGAATCGAGAAATTTTATTTTTCGTCTCTTATAAAAAAATATTTAAACCAATGTAAATATCTAAAATAACAAAAATGATCAGTTGAAAAAGAATCGTGCCATTTATTTGATTATCTTATGTAAACAATTTTTTTCACCCAAAATGAATCTCTGAAATGAAAAAAAGGATCATTTTACCATATATCCGGCCAGTTTTTTGGAATCTCTTATGAAGAAAAAATATAGTTCATACCACATAAAATCAAACATAATAATGATTCCCATAAAATAAGTCCATTATCTTTGTTATAAGTCCACATGAACAAAATGATCAAATCTAGAATAAGAAAAGAAAATTTGTGTTACATGTGTATAGCTGATAGAGCATGTTTCATTCCTGCAACGATGCACAGATCAAGGACCATGATCCTTATTTTCTTTATTATTGAAGATTCTAGTCTCACCAACAACACCTTGAATCGAGATCATGTCTTCACTAAGAAAATGTTTTGGAACCAAAACTACAGCTTCAACCTTTAAAAGTTTCAAAAAAACCTCACCCCATTCACCTTCATCTTTAGGTGGTGAAAGTGATAGCTCGGGAATACCACTAACATGGTACGATCCCAATCCTCGAGGAATCATGTAGAGGTCTCTAGACCCTGATGTTGGCAAATCCACCTCGTTTTGGAAAGGTGAAATAAAACCAGTGGGACATTCCCCCCCCCCCCCACCATTTTCTTTTGATGCATATCCCTTTAGAATTTAAATTATCACTTTTCATCACTACTACAAAATAGACCTTTTATAGTACTGGACATTATTAGCGCTATATTTTTATTGCTGATAAAATCTTCCCTTTATTAGCACTTTTTTTAGCTGATAAAGGTCCCGAATATTTAACAATTTAATTAATAAAATAATCAATTTCAAAAATGTATAAATTAAATATATATATATATATATATATTATAAATATTAACAAATAGTTCATGTTAAATATATAGATATGTTAAATGAATAAAACAAAATAATTAAACAAATAAAAATTGAAAATTAGTAAACTAAGAAAAATATTTACCAACTTATTAATTAAATAATTATTGATAAAAATGAATAAATTTAATATATATATATATAATTTAAATATTAATAAATATTATATATTTAATATTGATATATAAAGAGATTAAATTTTTATAATTAAACAAAAAACATAAAAATGAATAAAATGTTATAATTGAACAAAATAAATTAAAAATTAATAAATTATGAAAATATTGAAAAATATATTAATTAAATAATTGTTAACAATAATTATTAACATTAATATATATATATATATATTATAAATAATAATGAATAATATATATAAAACAAATATACAAAAAATTTTGAAATTTTAATAATACGAACCATGCATATTACAGTATTATTGATTTTTAATGGGTTTTTAACAAAGTTATTCATTAATGAATTTAATATGGAAATAGATTCATATATATTTCTATATAAATATATATATATCAATGTGTATAATATTTTCTAAAACAATATTTGGATAATATAGAATATTTCTGCTTACATTAAATAATATATTTAGTGGAAAATGGTTTATAACTGAGAATTAAAATTAATTAAAAATACTGACAATAATTACATCTTGTAATAAACATAATTTATTTCAATATGATATTTCAATTTAACATATATATAATTTCTTTTACATGTAATTCACAAACTTGTACATAATTAATGCATTTTTATATACAACACACGCACAAATATTTACGCAATAAATCTTATATAGAAACACCTAAACAGAATATTACTCTAATTCATTCAAATTCTTGTTTTCATTTTAGGATTTAATTATAAAGTGAGAAATTTAATATATTATGTTTTTAATCGGTAAATTATACTTATTTATTTTTAATATTATAATGGTTAAGTATTTTTTATTCATTTTTAATATTTTTTTCTAATTTTTTAAATTTAATCATTTTATATTTTTTTTAAATATGTTTATTTACAATGTTTTAGTATTTTCAATATGAATTCTTATTTAATTCAATATATATCCATGTTTTTGTAATAATTTATAATTAATTAATAAAACATAACTATTTGTTAAATTTTTTTAAATTTTATTCAATTTTTTATTAAATTTCACTCATTTTTTAGATGAATTCATTTAGGATTATATAATAATTAATAATGTTAAAATTTTATTTTTAAATAAATATTTATAAATGAATATTTAAAAATAAATATATTTATAATAGTATATTTACTATATTTATATATTTTTATAATTATAATTAAAAATATATATATAATTTTTTGAAAACAATTTATATAATAATAAATAAATAATTAAATATATTTATATAGTTATAAAATTATAATAAATTTACTCAAATAATTATTATAATTATTATATTTATATTTATATTTATTTATTAAATATATTTATTTATATAAATATTTGTAATGATATAAATATAAAATGATTTTTAAAAAATTTTATTTATTTATATATAATAAATTATATAATTATACTAAATGTATTTAAATAATGAATATATTTATATTTATATTTATATTTATATTTATTTATTAAATATATATATATATATATAATTATAATTAAAAAATATAATGATATAAAGTTATTTATAATTATAAAATTATAATAAATATATTTAAATATTGTATATATTTAACATGTTTAAATTTATATTTTTTATTATATATATATATATAATTTTCTAAATTTATATAATGATGAAAATATATTTATAAATATAAATAAATAATTATAAATATATTTATAAAGATGGCGCTTTATCGGCTCTTCTCTAGCAATGAAAACAAGTTATCTTTATCTGCGCTTTTATAGAAGCACTAATAAATGTCTCTGTAATCTATTTAAAAGAACCCTAACTACGAGTTGTTTAGTTGTGATTCTCAATATCTCGATGAACTCCCCAGCCATCGGTGCTCCTCCTCTATGTTAACATAAATTAATCAAGTCTATAATCCATGGTATGTTATATTATTCTCCTCATATCTCATTGGTTGTTTGTTTGGGTTATGTGGTTAGTATTATTTATGTCTTCACAACCCTGAAAAATCCTACTTATTTTCTCCCATAACTCTATTCATGATTGGTCTCTCTCATTCATACTCATTGATTCCATTATTATCACCACCTTCACTCATTGATCATTCCATTGATTATGCTATCACTATTACCTCCACCACCATCCTCACCAACATCCCATTTTTCGATGTGATCTAACACCACTTCACATTCATAGTTCACAATGGATTTTAATCATGGTTATAATTTTTACACAAATACAAATTGTTTGATATTTTTCTTCATAGGATTTTGGTTTTATTGTATGATTATTTGATGAATGGGTCTTATAAATCATGTTGATTTACTTAAAAATGGGTGTCTAAGGTATGTTCCGTAGGTGTTATCTTTGACTGAATGATTATTTAATGAGTGTCAGGAGAACTAATGTATGTTTTATTTTCTTGAATGATTATTTAATCGATGTTATATTTGAGGAATTATTTTTTGATTAATTTGAGTCTTCTAAATCATTGAATGTTTTTTCGTGACATTTAATGTATGTTAAATTTACTTATAAGTCTTTTTACAACATGTAAGGTATGTTTTATTTTATAAATGTGTGTTTGGATGATTAATAAATATTGTTCTGTAGCGTTGTGAATGGTTGTTTTGAAGGTATAATGGATTATGGATTTTGAATATGGAGTGTTGAAATATATATGAAAATGATCATCCTGGGAATGTTTTGATTGTGTTTATTGTTAAATTTCAGTATAGCGGGAGCTAGTTTAGAATTTATTTTAAATAAAACATGAATAATATAAGATTTTTTTAGATTTATCCCCCATTTATTTTCCATTCAATAGTTTAATATTGATATACAGTTTCTATGGTAATGTTTTTACATAACCCTCATTAGGTACTATATGCAATTCATCAAAAAAAATATCATCACTAGCATGATTTTATATTCAACATAATCTCTATTCATAGAGTACACTAATATTGATCATTATAAAAGGATATGATAAGGGGAATAAGATTAAAATTTATTTTAAATATAATTAGAAATAAATAAAAATCAAGTCATCTCTCTATTTAATATTGTTTAAAGTATTTATCAATTTTTATTTAATACATGTAGTCAGATTTTCATTTTCAATGTGATGTATTAAATCAAATGCATTATTTTGTATCCTTATCATTATCTATATTATTTTAATCACAAATATATTATATGTAATGTTATTTTTTAATTTATATTTATTTATATACTTTTAATATAATAACTACGAAATTATATAATGAAAAGAAAGAATAGTTGAGTTTAATTTGTGTCCAACCTTTTAAAACAATGTTTTGATTAATTTATATAAATTTATTATGAATGGATTATAAGTAATAAATAATTGTTTATAGGTTGTAGAAAATTTATTATTTCATTAATGAATTTCTAAATCAAAAACTCGGTAATTTATTGGTAAGGAATTAGGTTTTTTATTAAATCATATCAAATTCTCTTGCATGATCCAAGCTATGAAATTTCAAGGGAAGGATCCCGATCTAACAGTAATATATCAAACATAGACCAATATTTTTATCTGGTTCCCACTTTTTTAGTTTCACCTAATGCGCCTTGGTTGAAAGCCACATTAAGGCCAAAGAGTGGATTCCAATCTGGCTAGATGCAATTTGCAGGACCAAACATAAGACAGCTAAATTCCTTTATTGATTCTAAAATTATTTTTATCTTATATAATTTCTATAACTGAACCTATATAAATTAAAGAATCCGATAAAATAAAGAGAACAATTCCAAACATTAATTTCATAGAATAAATAATTTTAAAAATTGTAAACATTTTTAAAAGACATTAAACAATAAACCAAGCATAAATATATAATATATCTAATAATGGATTATCATATATTAGAATATTATGGGTATTATCTTATTATAGGTATGGTATTCTAGAATTTGAGTTACTATAGAAATGTTAGTGATTCATCGAGGGATATGGTGAGGGTGATGAGACATTTTTGTTGTTGTTAGTTCTTCATTATGATCTTTCAGAAGATAGGTTTAACTAAAGTATTGTGGCAGCAATAGTGTTTTTCTTTTCTAAGGGAACCAATTTTGTTAATAATTACCCTATATAAAGTAAACTTCCATTGAAAAAATTCAATGTTATTCTCATTTCATGATTTCTATTCAATAAGTACATGTAATGCTTATCCCTGAGCGATATTATTAAATTCTAGGGGTCAGAGGTTGAATATCATGGTACTTGAGATGTGATTATTTCCACAGAGAGATAAATAAATTTTTATCCTATAATGATTATAATGTTATCATCTTATTAGTGATATTATTTGAATATCAAGGAATAACCATAATATAAAATTTGGTATGATTAATATAATTCACTAGTCTGAAATGAAATAGGTACATTTTATTATCACATTTTTCAGTTTATTACACAATGACATGACATAAATGTGTATATTAAGTGCTAATACATTGAACATATACTCAAATATATGCATTGTGGTATATTTTAGGGGCCCTGCTAGTGTTTATTTGTTGATTTTATACTCACACCCTACACATGAACCTCAGTAGACAGATGACTCTTATATTTGAGATACATGTTAGGGAAAAGGAATAGTAATATAGATTAGAGTTAGTGAATCTTGGTGGGGGATGAGTTGATATTCTCATGGAAGTGTTAGTGACATTATATAATTTTGATATGAGATTTGAAATTTCAAATTAATATCTATTAATTAAGATGTTCAAAGAAGAAAACAATCATTCTCCACATCTTTATCTCCCAATCAGTTATTGTTGATTTTCTTCTTAAGACTCACCCCCAATACATTGTAAATTTCTAGAACTAATCTGGGTATTAGTCATTCAAAATGATCACCGGTACCTGGTATGGGATGACTACTACTCATAGTTGTTCATGAAACATATATGCATGTCTAGAAGAAATCAATGATGATACTAACACAACAAAATGAAATAAAAATTAGTCAGGTGATAAATATGATTATGATGATATATGTCTATAACTTTATCCTCTTGATGAATTCATAGGACAATAGCTATCAGAGTGGAGTTATTCTATTCTCAATTTCAATAACCCATTTCTTTAAAAATGGATGCTTGTGAATCATTTGACAAAAGAGTATTAATATAGAGTTCAAGAGTTTATCATTGTTTCAATACATAAATAATACAACCCTTATCGAATCCATTTTTATTGTTTACATTGTTTTTATTAATGAGAAATTAAATTTTTTACTACTCATGCAGACAATTTCTTTTGCACATGATGATGATACCAATCCCAAGCAAGAATAGACTATTGAGGCTGAAATTGTAGAATTATTATGGGATCAAAAACATTTGGAAGAAACGAAATGATGAATAATCATATTGTTGAATAAAACTATAAAGTAATGTAGTAAGGTTATAAATTTTTAGGTTGGATAGAACCAACACAGACTACCTATTGACCCCAAAAATTCAATGTTTATTTGTTATCTTAGAGTCACAATGAGGATGAATGGGATGATTGATATTGATTCCTGGTTCTAGGTCCAACCTATAAAAAAAGGTACCAGTTGGGAATATGTAAAAGTAATTTTATGACATACATTATCTATTTTACCTAAATATTATCTAATGAAGCATCAATTTAATTTTCATTATTACATGAAGAGTTCATTTATTTTCAAATATTTCCATAATAAATTTGACTTAATTACAACTATAAAATACCATAGAGTCTTCCATATTATTATTATCATGTTAAATCTTAGGGATACTAAGGGGAATGTAAATCTCCACCCACTAGTTCGTTAATCACACATTTTATAGCAGGAATCATGGATTGATTTCATCAATCTTCGAAATGACAAATAGTTTCGCGTGCATTGATGTTGATAATATATTATTTGACATTATTTATTTTAACAAATTTTATGAAAAAACTATCTTATAAAAAAGAAAAATATTTTTAAAAATAAACAATGTGCATCAAAACCAATAAACACCTATTGCAATGTAATGATGAGGTACACACCACTAGATTAAAATTGATGTGTATTTTACCTCAAAAATTATGTTTTTATGTGATACGAAACAACATATGTTCCTTTATTTATTTTAATATTCTTTAATTATAATCTGAGGCTAGTTTCATCCCACGTCATGTGTTATGGAAGGAGGCTTGCATAAAAAATGAGGGTAAAATAGTTGACGAAAACAGAAAACCAGTTTGAGAAACAAATGTGCATGTATATTAAAAAATTAATTTATTGAGAATTATAACAATAATATATATATATATATATATGTGTTCAATTTTTTTATATGGTTCAGACACAATAATTAATGGTGACCTTAGATGGTTAAAAACAACTTTCCATAGATTTGAAATGATGATAACAATATAGAATAATTAAAATATTAGGTTTTGGAGTGTCTCCTTGAACATATTTTGAGAAGTGAAAATCACATAAACATATATATAATGTCGTGAAATGGTTGTAGACAAAAATAGATTGAGTGTAATATATTTTTTGTCTTTCTCTTTTTCAAGAATAATTTATTTGAATGGATCTAATAGAACCAGTGGTGAACAATGACGCACACATAAACAAATTGACCCCACTAGATTTGAGGCTAGTAATTCCACTCAACTGCATACCTTACCCAAAATAATCAATTTTCTCAATTCAATTTCTATTAAATATGAATAAAAAAACTTCTTTTTGCTTTGAATTACTAAAATTTTGCAGATTTTAGTTGTATGTGATTTCTATTTTTCAACAACCATGCACCACCGTGTTTTGATGGGTACGACATATAATATCCCACAAGACATGACACAACTGAAATAACTCCAGAAATATCACATCAGAGTGGGGATTGAGGTATATCATGATCTAATAACTGAGTTTCCTTTTCCACATGATGATCCAAATATTACAATAGTTAGTGATGTTATTGGAACTTTCATATAATGGTTGTATAATCATATAAATATAATCGATGTATATCTCAAAGGAATCATATTAAAATCATGAAATAGCAGATGAAATTTTTCTAATATTAGGTATGATATTACATATGGATAAAACGATGGTTAAATAGATGGTTATATCATGAAAATATAGTGGATCAACCAAGAAATCAAAAATTACCTTCCAAGAGAATATTCTCCCCTCGAGTTCCAAAGAAAAATTTATTATAATTACAACTTCATGAATAGAACACATTTATAGATTAAAATATGTCTTACATATCATTTAAAGAATAAATATATGTTACCTCCTTGATAGTCGTAGCTGATATATAGAGTATAAATGATATTTTTAAGCATGAATTACTGGGATTCAAGGTTTTGAATGAATACATAAGGAATAAATTTATATTACATATATCCAAATATCGATATTATATTTTCATTAATGATAATAATAGTTCTTATATTCTACAGAAATTTTTATTACTCCTATATAAATAAAAAACCATGGGAACCACAATTTGGATTCATTAATCCATGTATCATTTTTACGTTGAAACATTCTTTTTAGATTGAAGAAATTGTGTAGAAAAATGACATATGTGATATGTTTGAGAAAAAAATAATAGAAGATAGACTCTTTTCGATAACTAAAATGAATAGGTAAAACTCTAAAATCTTGTCACAAAATATAGATATCATTTTTCAGTACATATTTTTTTATTTTTTAGTCAGCCCTACATGTTGGTCACAGTCAATCTGGACACCCCAATGATTTATTTTTTGGATACAGTTCATGGACATCCAAACAATCGACCAAACATGAAGTGTATTGATGAGTTTAAAAGAAAAAATTCAATATTTTATATATAAAAACTGAATTTTATATTTTAGTATATGTTTTAACAATAATTTTATTATGATAAGGCTATCATTAAATATAGGCTAACTAATTGCATGAAGTAGTTGTCTGAACAGATAAAGGCTGTGGATTGGAAATAAAATTAAACAACATAAGGCATGTATATAAATATTTAACTATCAAAACATATTTAAAAAAATAATTTATTTTTTCAATATTTCTAATGTTTTTGAAGAATTATAATGGCATTGATTATATATATTATGCATGAATATTTATGAAAGAGATCATAAACAATCAAAAGAACAACAAACTTGAATAGATAATTTCAAATGTTAATTAAAATTTCATGAAAAATATTTCATAATCATTTGTTGGTCAATATTTTCTCAGAACAGCCTGGATTTTTTAAAAAACATCATACTCAAATGAGCATGTAAATTTGATTAGATATGAGTGGTAAAAATACATGATTTTAGAATGTATGATGCTAAAAAATGTTAGGTGATTACCTTTTATGTATGTAATCTATTTAGGATATGACATTTTATAAATATATTATAGGTGTGAAGCATTAGTGTTACAATGAATATATATTATTTTTGATCTGTTTTTCTAAGAGTATTATAACGGAAGAAATCAATTTTTTTTGAAGTGGTATCCTACAAACAATAAAATTACTTGGAAATGGTTGAGGTGCGGGTGGAGGTGGATTTAGAGGTGGACGTAGAGGTGTATGAGGTGGAGAAGGTGGGGGAAGATGTTCTAGTGGAGGAAAAGTTGTACGCATAGGCATAGGTAGAAACATAGTCATTATTAGAGACCGAGGAGGAGAAGGAAGAGTTGGAGACTAGGGTGAAGAATGAGATGAAGCACCGTCTTTCAAGTAATAATATCACGGGGAAATAGAGTTGAATGGGACCCATATAATTGTTGTGTTTGATAAAAAATGTTCAAAAGTGTGCACCACACTTTTCACTTAATAGAAGAACCATTGTGAAAGTGTTCCAAGTCACTTACTGAAATTTTATTTTCACCACATGTTTAAGTGATTTTGTACATGAATTTATGATGACAAATTTTTTCTAAAACAAAAACAACAACACATATTATTCCAAAATAATTTTCATAGGATAAAATTTTTGTTATCACATTACACGTACTATCAAATATTACTAATGTGTGAAATGTTTCCCTCACCAATAACAAAATAAACAATAACCAAAAAACAAATATAGTTGAATGCCCATATGCAATCCACCGTACAAATATAAATTCATATTACTGGTTCCAATATTCAATTGGTAGTCATAGAAAACAAATCCAATAATCAAACATTTATATAACCTTGCTCAAATATTTCAATAAATATGCATTTAATCAACCACATAATAAAAGAGTTTTATGATACATCTATTTGAGGAAAACCAACATTGAGAGATCATGGTCATCGACTGAATCATGAATTTAAAAAAATGAAAAATTATGTTTTTCTAGTTCAGTTGGGGGTGGAATTATTTAGTATATTTGATTATCAATTAAATGCATTAAATAATATCCAAAATTCTTTTGAAATCCATTCAAGTGACATTCATTATGAATTTGCTCATTCATTATTTAAAATGATCATTTTTCAAAAGAATAATAATTAAAATCTCATCATCATTATCATTAAAAAATACTTGAGAATAATAATATTTCCTTTTTGATAAAAACAATAATGATGATTTTATGTCAGATTTTATCATCACCTAGAATATTTGAAGGTATATACTAATCTAAAGTACAATACAGAAATACATAATGGATGGGGTAGATTTTAGTATCATTTTTATTCTATAAAGGGCTATAATTATGTTTAATAATATCAAAAGTGGTAAAAAATTTACAATTATGTTTTTTTTGTAATGTCACAAACCCAAAAATCCACCGTAACTGTGTTAAATGGGTCATGTATTACAACCTTAGGAATACATCCCCATACGTCGAAGGGTTACGACTAGCAGTATGGGTGAAAAGAGGTATAGTGGGGATGATATACCCTCTCAGAGGAAAATAAATGTACTGGTCGATGTATAATAATAAAACATACAATAGTAATAGTGACTCATTAGACTCAAACCAGACACGCATAACAGAAGCACAAAAAATCAAATAAATTGTAGAACTGATAAATAAGTAGATGTTGTGGAAAGTAAAAAAACATCAGGCATAAAACCACTTATAACAACTATTGAAATAGAAAATCATGTATTCATAGAAGGAAACACATGTGAATAAAAATAACACCCATGGCTCTCCAATAGTAGCTACAAATTAAGTTAAAGATGTCGTTATAAGAAAGAAAGTAAAAAAAATTATCTCCTGTTATGTATGATATTGTGGTCCATAAAATGTATCCATGTAACAACTATTATGATCCAACACTTTAAGATAATATCTTTCCAACACGTAAATCCATAAATTCTTCACATGTCCTGAAGGTACCATGTAGGGTGTGAGACATATCTTAGTAAAATACCACCCAATGGTGCATACATAGTATAGGTGTTTCAGTAGGCATGCATCAATAAAAAAATTCAATTGTATGATTCATAATGTAAACACAACCTTCACAAGTGCTTAGTAGCCACCAGGGAGCATCACCTACTTCGACCAATGCTAGAATCTAAGTCAAGTATCCCGATACCATGTGCCTCATAACACCATGTGTCTGAAGTACCAACATCTCGTAGGCTTTCCCAAGTAGTAGTAACATGACACCATATACATCCTAATACCTCTTGTCTCATGTAAAAATGTCACATAGACATTCCCAAACAATATGAAGGCTCCTAACCTTCCACGTGGCATCATTCGACAAGTAATTGCAAACCAATATTACCTAAACTGTAACTATCGAGGACCTCTACCCACACGATCTTTCCAAACCACCTCATCACAGAGTCATTTGTGTTCACACAACCCAAAGTAACGAGTGGGGAGTAATCACCAAATATAGAACCCAATCCACATCCTCTCTTGCACCATGTTCCCATGAGACTATGTTGCTCAGAATGTGATGGCCTTTCCATCTAAGTAACCAGGGCCTTCCCCAACCTGACAGTCCAACTGCCTAAAATTGAGGTTCATAATGCCCAATCCCATGGTGAAACCACCAAATAATCTAGGCCAATCCCAACCTAGGATCAACATAATTAAATTATATATGGGCCACACCCAACAGAAACCAAAGGTTCCATCATATTTAGTTCAAAAATTACATATTTACCACATTTTAAAAAGTCACATAAACAGGAAAAACCATCTAAACAGTTCAATTTCACTATCCCAACAGTTATCACATACCAGCAATGAGGTCTTGAATTCCTCTAACAATCCTAATCATGCTAACAAATTAATCATATGAGTTTAAAAACCACGAAGACCAATTATAACCATTTTCCACCCCAGGCCACAAAGTCCCAGTGAGAGTCGGCCACTCACCTAGCCTTACTCAAGAAATTTTGGCAATAGGGTATTCCCAAAGGTATCCCATGGGTCAAACAATTTATTCAATATGAAATAGCAGAAAAAATGATTCTTGCTCAAATGTACAGAAGACACACCAAAGGTCATGCCACCCCAAATGTCTATTAAAACACAAAAAAGTATACACCAACTAAATCAAACTAGCAATATGATCCATCTTTGGTATCCACCTATAATTCGGTCTAAAACACTGTATATCTAAAAAATGTCCATTAACTCTCAAACCCCTGTAAATCGGTTTAGAAAACAAACCATGATGAAGGAGTGCAGAGAAATCAAGGTCTTACCGACAGGGTTCCAATATATTATATAGTATTCAAATCAGACTTTGGAGGAATATATGAGTCATTTGAACTCCCAGATGACATGGTTTGCAAAACCCAGTGACCCCCATTGTCTACTACCTCAAAACAAGGATACTGTATGTTTTAACCAAAAATTTGAAATTGAACTACATGTATATAGGTATACACGTTGTGTAAACCATTAAACTATTCCAAAGACGACTGTTTTCAACTAAATTACATTGTTGACCTACCGACATGACTACACGGCGTGTACTAGGCCATACACTACATGTACTTGGTTTTTACTCTATCCCTTCTTGACTTCCCCACATGCCTTGTATATCCCTCATACATAGCTAGAATACCTGACGTGTACTTCTTTAGACTACTCTAACCCATAAACATTCTCACACGCCATGTATGGACTTCACACATAGCTACAGTTCACGACATGTACTTGGCAGTACATGACGTGTAACCCCATAATCATGACATGTGCCTAGTTTTTTCCTAGAACATAGCCAATCTCCCCTATTTTCTCAGAAACATCTCAAAATACAGTGAAAAAGAAACTCATACCTCAACGGAAGAACCATGTTTTTTAAAACATCCATCCATAAAGAAATTCATCCCCAAATTTCCCTTCCATGGGTTGTGAAGAAAAAAACCGATAACGTTGTCCCAAAAATCAAATTATGAAAAGGTTCACCGACCTGTTTCTGGACCCATGGTACTCTCATGACACATTGTCACCCCTGCACCTCATCAGTTGGTCTCGTGTCGCTTCCAACACCCAAATGTATCCTACATTATAATGGTGTCTTCCTTAATGTGGTCCTGAATTCCATTGATACTGAAACAAAATTGGGCTCCTTGCACCTCAAGTAATGTGCTTCCTCGATGCATCGATAACCACAACACCTCAAGTAACCTGCATCCTCGATTCTCCTGATTCTCACAAAACCACATATATATATCACAAACCTAAAATGGTTCCATTCCAACGAACCTACATCTGGTCAGTCCATATAAATCATTTTCACCTCATTCACTTAAAAATAACATGCCTCAATAGTCCATTTCCTAAAGAAAAATAATAATCATGGACACCCTTGCGGCATACCTTTGACCATCGTAGGCTCACCGGCCTGATCAACCTCTTTCCGCTCTACATAAAGTACATGGCCTGAAACATGGCTACCTAAATCTTTTCCTCCCTGTGGTATTGCACCATTTACCGACCACTGACCAATAGCAGGGTCACATTGTCTCTACCATGTCCTCCATGTGCTACTGAACCTCAGCTACCCTCAACTGGTACTGATCCTAAATCGATCGCGGATGCCACAGTCTATCCTGGTCCTTTCCTACTGACTTTCTGAGAAGGATGTCGGCAAGACCCTTTGAGATACCCGACCTGTCCACATGCCTAACACTCCATTGGAGACTTATCACCTAGATTCTGGACACACCCTGGCTACCCGCTCAAAAATAAACCATTATTTAACTACCATGAAAAGGTCTACCTGATTCCATGGCATGCCCGCCCTGCAAAACTTCATCCCGACATTGTTTCCTTCTATATGAACCACAACCTGAAGCCATTTCCAAGCTCATACTGGATTTTTCCATCATGTTTCCCTCAACTCTAAGTGCCTGATTCACCACCTCTGAGAATGAGGTCATCCAAACGATGTTTATCTTCACCCGTTTGACATTCCATAATCCATCATCAAAGCACTTCACCCTTGTAGTGTAATCACTTACCGTACCACGTACATGCATGAAAACTCAGTGAATGTAGCTTCATAGTCAATGACAGACATGTCACTCTGATGAATGCTCATGAACTCCCAAGCTATATCCACCCTTAGCTTATATGGGAAAAAGTGCTCAAAGAATCTATCCTCAATGTCCTTCCAGGATAGTCCCCCATGTCTACTGGCCTGAACATTCACATCCCACCAGTAATTTTCCTGTCCTCATAGAAAGTACGTCACTAGGATAACCCTACACATAGTGGGCTTATCAAGAAGTTCGATGATCATATTCATGCTCTCTATCTAGTTATCAGCCATCCCGGACCACCCTCACCAAGAAAAAGAGGCAGGTGCTGTGACTAGAACTCCCACGTCAGATATTCCATAGATGGCTATACTCCCTTGTCACCTATTTCAAACCCCTATAAAACACAAACCAGGCTAGAACGAAGCTGCAAATCAAGCCATAGGACAAATATTCTCATACCTGGTAGTTTCTCTACCGAAAATGGGTCTTGAACCTAATTCTACCCCTAAGTTTGTACATACGAAAAATACTCTACCTGTCCATTAGGTGACTAAACACAGTCATACTCTAGTGGCATTTTACCATCACCCACCAGATACTCCATCAAGATGTATTGGAGGAGGCCAATGAATACCATAAATGGTCACACAACCCATATATATATATAACAATATATTCAATGCAGATAGAAAAAGAAGTAAAAGGAAACACATAAATACTAACCTTACTCTAACTTACCGAAACCATTCCCCAAGGCATCCCGACCTCCTGACATCATTACCCACCTTCAACAGATCCATGTATCAATATTAACTCAGTCATAGTCCAACTTGAAAACCATTAATGCCTCAAACTGATGACTGAGTTTCCAAATCATGACACTTAGATGGCCTCAAACCGATGTCTAGGAGTCCCAATCCTATTGATCAACATCACCCTAGTCATAGAACCTTCCTACTGATATATTATCCATTACCAAATCTCATTCCACATTCGATGATTTATAATTTGAAACATGGTATATTATATTTTAGTAAACAATTAATTCTATCAAGAATCTCATTTTTCACATTTAAAAAGCATCTAGAGCGTTGAAATTGATATTATTCACATGGTATTATGGATTCATAAAGTATAAATGTATATATGAAATTGAAATACCCTAAAAATGTTCCTATCAAAATCGAAACAATAACGCCTTTCCAAACTGGGCCATGGTCCGATTTATCCTCACCGAACTAGGTCAATGGTCACATATGACAATCAATAATATCACATGCCAACTGAGCAACATAAGGGGAAAACATGTAAACTGTAATCTAATCAAAAGAAAATTGAAATTACAACCGAAGGAAACAAGGTCCATCCCACATTACGGGGGCTACAGGAACCCATGAACAAGCTAATAACCTAGATCCAATGACAACCTAATCTCCAATCTACCACACCCCAAATAGTAAAAGAAATAGAAATAAAAACGAAGTCTTGATATCATTTGTAGTAATTCCAAAGAAGATAGAAAATATTTTTGAAGAATAATAAAACTCTTCTGATACCACTTTATAACGTCTGAGACCCGAACATCCACCAGAACAGTGCTAAACGGGTTGGGTGTTACTACCTTAGGCCCACCTCTATGAACGTTAAAGGCCACTGACTAGAAGAGTGGGTTCTAATATGTATATTAGGGAGGCTATACCCTCTTGGAGGAAAATAATTGTACTAGTTAAAGTATAACAATAAAACCTCCAGTGGAAATAGAGACTCAACAGACTCAAACCAGACCCACATATTAGAAGCATTCCAAATAAAATAAATTGAGGATGAAATAAAAAAAAGAAGTAGAAAATTTTAACAAAACAATATTTTGAACAACACATATAACAACTACTGAAATAGAACATCTTGCATTCATAACAGGTCACATATGTTAATAACAATGGCGCCCATGGCTAACCAAAAGTAGCTACAAATTAATGTAAGAATGCTGTTATAAAAAATAAATTAAAAAAAAGTAACTCCAGCTTGGCCTGACCTCATTGTTCATGAAAAATCTCCATGCTACAACTAATACGATCTATCTCCGGAAGATGATATCTATAGTAAAAGTAAATCCATAATGTCTACATGTGTACTGAAAGGCCCTTGTAGGGTGTGAGATGTATCTCATTAGGATACCACCCAATGGTGTGTACCAAGTATAGGTGTTTAAGAATGAATGCTTCAATATGGAATGTAAACAGTATGATGCACAATGTAAACACAACCCCAACTAGTTCTCAACAGCCACAAGGGAGCCTCACCTTCTTCGACCAACATTCAAAATGTCAGTCACATAACCAGGCACCATGTGCCTCCTAACACCTTGTGACTCAAGTACCGATGTCATATAGGCATTCCCATGTTGTAGTAACCTGAAACCATGTGCCTCCTAAAACCTCTTGTCTCAAGTAACATTGTCCTGATGGCATGACCAAAAAATATGAAAGCTCCTTACCATCCAAGTGGATTCATAAGTAAATAACCCCCAGACTAATAGTACATAACCACAACTATTGGGGGCATATACCAACACGAGTTGTCAAAACCACCCATCACGAAGTCCTTTGTATGAAAATGACCGAAAGACCTGGGTGAGAGATAATCACCAAATATCTAAACCATGCCAAAACATCTTTTCCACCTCCTTCCCCTACGACCATGTTTCATAGAATCGGATGGCTTTTCCATACATGTAACACTGGCCTTACCCACCTTGATAGTCTAACTGCCTCAAACTGATGTCCATGATGGCCAATCCCATGGTCTAATCACCCAATAATCTATTCCAATATTAAATGGTGATCAATATAATTAATGAATATATGGTCCATGCCAAAAAAATTCAATTTTTCTAGCATATGCAATTAAAAAATTACATATTTATCACATTTAAAAAAAGTCACATGAACATGAAAAACAATATAAACAGTTGAATTGAACTTGACCAATGACTATCACCCATCATCACTGAGGTCTTGAATGCCTCTAACAATCCTAATAATTCTTGACAAAATTAAATATAGAAGTTTAAAAACAAAGCAGACCAATTAAAAACATTTTTCACCCCGGGCCGAAAGGTCCCAATGAGCATCGGCCTCTTTCCCAGCATTGCCTAAGAAATTTAGCCAATAGGGTATGCCCAAAATCATCCCATGGGTCTTAAAATTAATTCAATTTGCAATAGAATATAAAATGTGTCCCACTCAAAAATATCCAAAGACGTGCTAAAGTCCATGCCACCCCAAATATCCCTGATAACACAAAACAAGGTATGCACCACTTACCTCAAACTAGCACGAATATCATCCTCTGATATCAGCCTCTAATTTAGTCTAAAACACGATAGATATACAAAAAATATATTTAAGGCTCAAACCCATATAACTATGTTTAGAAAAATAATAAAGACATAGGGATTAAGAGGAATCAAGGGCTTACCGAAGAAGTTACAATTGATCAAACATTCATTAAATCGGACTTAGGATGGAGATCCGAGATGTATTTGATGTCTAGACCAACAGGGTTTGTGAAACATAATGACCCCCACTGTCCACTTCATCCAAAAAAGGATACTTCCCTTTTTAAAAAAATAGAAACTACAAAGGATGTATATAGGTATACACGTTGTGTATACCATTTAACTATTTCAAAGTTGGATTCTTTCTGCCTACATACTTTGTCGAAATACCGTCATGACTACATAGCATGTACTAGGAAGTACACGTCATGTACTTTGTTTTTCCTCTATACATCGATGACTTCCCCACACTCCATGTATATCCATAATACACGGCTAGACTACATTGTGTGTACAATGATTAACCAACGTGTAGTTGGTTAGTCCTCTATACCCAGCCAACACGCTCACACGCCACGTATGTCCTTCGGACAAAACCATGGTAAATGGTGTGTACTTGGGAGTACACAACGTGTAACCCCAAAATCATGTTATGTGTCTAGTTATTGTCCATAACATATCCAATCAGCCATATTTACTAAAAAACATCTCAATATTGAAAGAAAAAATAAACTCGTACCTAAAAGGAAGAACCAGGTTCTTACATTAGTGTCTTCTGAAAATATATAATTGTTCATACTAATGTTTTTGAAATCATATAAGGAAAATGGTTTGTCATGGATTTTTTCCTCTCTACGATTGTGAAAGGGAAAGATAGATTTATTTATGTCCCTTAAAAATGTATTTATAAATATTAATATTTGTTCAATCAATGAATGCTAATAGGTTTACACTAATGGTTAATTTTATAAAGGAATAAATGACTTTATCAACAAGGTTGATCTACACCAATACTATGATCATGCACTCAACAATGATGATTCACTCCTGATGTTGAAATTTTATTTTTATTCTACAATATATTCAATATTTTGTGTTGTTAATATAAAATATATGTTGGATGACTGAGAGATTTAATGATCTATAGGATTGAAATATACGGTGGAATCAAAAATACCTCAAATCAATAAATAGTGTTCCCATTATGACTCAATTTGAGTGGTTTCGATTTAAAATTTACATTTTATTAATGTCTTTCTCATATTTAAGATAAATTTATTTATTTATTTAATTACTAAAATATGAATTTTATTTCTTATATAGATGGATTCAATTTCTCATGTTGGGGTGGTTTTTTTTGAAGTTCCCCATGATCATGAGAGATTGGAATTATAGTCTACAACAAAGATAACAACAACATAGAAATGGGTTAAAAATGTATACAACCATCATGAAAAGGTGAATTTATAATAATTATTTAATTATTTTTTTCATAATTTTATCTACTATTTTTATGTTAATTTACTTATAATTTTTATCTAATAATTTTTTATCAAAAATCTTATGGGAAGTCATATTTTTTCTCCTATTTCCAGTAACAATCCTGAAAAAAGAGAATATGTTTCTTTTGGATGAGTTATTTCTAGAAACATGGGGTTTATTCTTCTATCAAAATGAGATATTTATTTCTTTTTTGGATTGTTGAAAATGGATTAAAGAAAAAACACATCAAAAAATCAATCAATGTCGCCTCAATTCAGCAGACGGTGTTCCAGTATGAATAAAACTATTTGTTTTTAGATTATAATTTACATTTTAGTTCAAAAACACATCACATAAATAGAACCAACAAAACACATTATAATTTCGTTGATAAATTAGGAAAATAAACTATATTTAATTTTTTACTTGTGGGAATTCGCCACACCTCAATCTGATATACAATATTCCTTACATGACTCAAAGTGTTCGTTATCGGTTTAAAATTGACATTTTAGTTCACAAAGTGTCCCTCATTGAAAAATAAAAAAACACACATAGATTGTCTTCATAATTGATTTAAATGATTTTTATGTAATTTTTGAAATGTTGGAATCTATCTCATATCAAACTGACACATGATGTGGCTGGTATGACTCAATGTGTGTGTTTCCATTTTAAAATGACATTTTATAAAAAAACAAAGTGACACACTCAAAAACATGAAAACAAATTCATATTATTTTGTTACATTAGGAAAATTATTTTTAAGTCATTTGGGAAATGTATGAATCATCCGCACCTCTATATGATGCATATTGTGATCGGTTGGGATCTATGTTCATATTTTTATGAAAAACAGATATTAAAATTAATAAATAAAAGATATATATCATACCAAAACGAAGAAAATAAATTATAATTATTTCAATAATTTAGTAAAATCATCCATAAGTCATTTATGATGTGTAATAATCATCCTTATCTTAATATGATATACTGTGTGTATATTATGAATCAAAGTGTCTATGTTCTGTTTAAAATTGACATTTTAGTTTAAAAAGTATCATTTAATGAAAAACTAAGAAAAAAATACTGTATGTTATTAAAATTATTTATAATTTATTTTTGATGTGTAGGAATAATTCTCACATTAAAATGAAAAACAATGTGATTGATATGACATAAAGTGATCATTTCTATTTTAAAATGAAATTTTATTGAAAAACACAAATGATGTACTAAAAACCAAGTAAATACATTTGGGTTGTTTTTATTGTTTAGTAAAATTATAAATATGATTTTTTGGATGTGTTTGAATCATTCGCACCTCAATATAACAGACAAGATGAACGATATGACTCATACTGCATATTTTTATTTTAATTGACATTAACTATATTAAAAAAATATAGGTGAATACATTAAAATATAAAAAACATTTAGATTGTTTTGATACATTAATAAAATGATCTATAAGTACATTTTGACATGTTAGAATTTGAAAACATCATTCTTATAATCGATCTGCCTAGTATAAGTCAAAGTTTTTTTTTTCAGTTAAAAATATACATTTTAGTCGAAAATTTGTTACCCAATAAAAAACAATAAATCATTCTAATATTAGATTTATAATTCTAGTAAATTATAAAATATTAATTTTTTATTTTTATGAATTATAATTATTTGAAACCAATAAACTATGTTATCGGTATGACTCAAAGTACGCTTTCTGAGTTTGAAATGACATATTAGAAATAAAAAAAAGCAATATAGTCAAATCTGAGAAATAGAAGAAATATTTTTTTGATAAATTACAAAAAAATAGACATTTTGGAACTTTATGGATTAAACACACCTTCATCCGATGAAAAATTCAGCTGATATGACTCCATGTGTTCCTTTTCATTTAATATTGACATAAATTTTAGTAAAAAAGAAAAATGACATATTCTAAACCAAGAAAAATTGTGACACAACTTGTTTTCTAAAAATAAATTTAAATGCAGAAAACCTAGTTTTAATTTTAATTTTATAACTTTCTTTTAAACATATTTTTTTTCCTCTATGTTTTGAATTTCAAAAAATGTTCATCTTCATTTTTGTTGAGTATGTTATTTGTAGTCAGATAGAACCAAATTTTTTTGAATAGTAACTTACCCTTATGTATAGTAATATTTATATTAATATGACCCTAATGAATAGTAAATTATATTATTTTTTTATTTTATTAAGGCTTTAGGATAATGACATCTTGAATAATTTTTCAAACTGATATGAAAGTAGTTATAGTTTTCAAATTATTAATTTTTGAATAAAGATTGATTTTATTTTAAAAATATATTCATAAAATTTAAAAAAAAATTTTCAAAAAATGGATTCATTTTTGAATTCTATTTGTTGAGAAATTGTTACGGTAAATTTTTGGGAATTGTATGAAAATCAAGATTTTTTATCAATAGTAAAATATGATAAAATAAGATAAATGCTAAATAGTTGATTTACTACATCAGAGCTGATGAAAGGCTGATATAAGACCACATGGTTTGAAATCAAAATACATTATTACTATTTGGGGTCACATGAATTAACACTATTCATTGTCTTGAGTATAAATATTATAATAATTATTAAAATAATTTAAAATACCACCTCTCCTCCACTATAAAAACCACCCTCATTCTCCTCTTCCTCCCTCACCTCTCATGCCTTGAGCCTTACCTATGTTATTCCCAATAATCCTCCTAAGGATCTTCCCCATGTCCTAGATATTTTGGTCTCACCATAAAGCCCAAAAAATTCCTTAAGAAGGATCTCAAGGAGAAGATAACAAGAGGTAAACATCCTCTTTTGTTTTCATTTTTTATTTTTCATTCTCATTTCTATCCATCTTCCTTCCTCACATCCCCTTATACAAGGGGAATGAATGATCCAGTATCTTAAAGATTATTTATTTCATTATTTTTGTGGAATAATCACCATTATGCTTCTTCTCTTCTACCACTTATTCTTGAAATTAAAACATCGTCCGTGATGTGTCGAATTACCGACATCCTGGCCATTGTGATTTCAATATCTTTTACTTTCATCAAGACTAATAATGAAATCATATTTATTGTTTAACAAATTATAAATTATGTATTATATCTTATATGTGGTTCTGGAATCATTTTTCAGACATGTTATTAATTTATAAAATAAAACGAGTTATTTACCATCGAAGAATCGCCAAAATGACCTAAATGCATATAAATAAAGTTTAAACCTATGAATCAACATCATGTAAGAATTAAAAATGATAAATTTTATAATTTACGGTTCTGTAAATATGTAAATATAACTCCATTCTAATTATTATGTTTCAATCCAAGTCGACAAGAATATTCATCATGAACCGATCATGGAAATCTTGTAAATAACACACCCAAATCAATTCTGGGAACAAAATACTAACAAATAAAGTGTGAAATTATGTAATGAAATGATATTATAACTTATTATAAAGATGGATATGTTTCTGTACGATATCAATAGCACTCTTCTAACCATAACACATGAGGTTTAAAAATGTTTGAAGTAAGACTATCCTGATGTTAGGGAAGTCTTAACCCAATTTCTATTCATTAGGATAACATTCTACTTCATTAATTATGAGGTATTAAATTTTTTTTGTTAGATGAATTCTGTATTTATTATATTTAATTATGTGTATTTACATTGTATATACATATTAAATCCACTATATTAAGTCTCACATCAATTATATGATATTTGTAAGGGACATTTCTTTTTAAAATCCTCTTTTAAAATTCTATTTTTTGAAACTCAAAAACAATGTTTTTATGGAATTATTCGTGTTGAATAATTATTTTCTTGTTCTTGGGAATTTTTTATGATGAAGGGTGGTACCTATAATTGTAACACCCCAGGTAAATAAAGAATATTAAATTTTCACATTTATCCATATTTGTGAATAAAATATTAATATTACTTTAAAGGGGATGCTATGCTCGATGGAGTACCCAATACACAACAACGAGTTTCTTGGGAATCTTACGTTGCACTCCAATAATAAAATAATATTATTTTAAATGATAAATAACACCTAGCTGTTGTAATGACAGGAATGAACATAACTAACTACAAAATTACTATATACAATTGTCAAATATTTTTACTTTTTATAATAAATGTTAGAGGCGTAAAATACAAATGAATCCAATTTTAAGCATAAATCTTCTAATATTCACTAAAAGGCCGTACTATCACCGTTTGATGGAGAACCCTATTTAAATATAGTTTTGTTCACTCTTATACTTTCTATTGGACCAAATAAAATTCTTCTTTAGAATCAGGACATCAAAATTTACTTTGTGTAAATTTTTGGTAGTTTTCTGATAAAGTTCATTTTTAATGAATAGTGAAAAATGTTGTATTTTAACTCAAAACGTCTTTTTAATCTGATTTATTTATATTATTAGATTATTTTTTTAATTGGTTTTAAAGTTAAATTATAATATACTTTTACAATTTAATCTAATATTGGTCATTGGAATTAATTTCACTTTGAAATTGGACTTAAACTAGTGTCAATCTTTTGGTATATATTGTTTCAAAAAAACACGCTATTTGTTCTGACAGCAGGAATTAATTATTAAATTAATTAATTTAAATTAGATATTTTGAATTTTTTAAAATAGGCCTCATTTTTGAACTTGGAATATCAAATATAGCTTAGGGTTAATTTTAGGTATTTTTCTGAAAAACTTCAATTTTTTATGAATAGTGAAACCACTAAGTGGTACATAAAAAACTGAATTTTCATTTAAATGAAATTTTAGCACCTCTGTGTGTTGAATTTCAAAAATCAGACATACATGGATATCATTAAGAGGTAAAATGTAGTTCAATGGGATTAAAATAATTTTTTTGTGAATAGTAACTTTTAAGTTTTTAATCACGGTTAGATGTAATTAGTATAATTATAGATAAAAATAATATTTTAATAATATTAAATGAACTTGAAACAAGTCCTACCCTAATTGGTTGTGTCATGGGAGACCAAGAAAACCCATGGGAGGACTTGTGGGACCCCATGGATCCACTTGGGTAAGATAATGACATTAATACCTTTTATTTAATGTAAACTAAATATGACACAAACATGTATTTTTTTACTAAACTAATTTTTACATAGGGTTATAAAAGTCATATTTTTTACTATAAATATTCATTGGAAATGTAAAACAATTTCCTACATCATAGAATTTTTTTTATAATTTTTAGACATTAAATGTATTAAATTATTTATGAAATCATGATGATGTAGCAATTACCTCATTATTTAACGTTTTAAATAAAATGAAAAGATAATGTAAAATCTAAGAACTACACTTGTCCAAAAACTATTGGATGGGTATATTTCAAACCCTTATAACCTTATCCTCGAGTTATATCAATTTGGGAACTTTTAAATCTGAAACACATTCTAAAATAAAGTAACATTTCTTTACTTTCCAAGAGTGCCCCTCCTCTCCTCTTATAAAAGGCCCCCACCTCTACCACCTTACACACACCTCTCAAGCCTTTGGCATAGCCAACCCCTGCCCATTTTGTCTCTAGACAACCCTCTCTTAATCATTGAGTCCTCTATTTGGGAAAAAGTCTTCCCAAGGAATCCTTTGATCTCAAATCAAAGAGAGTTACCTGCTTTAAAGGTAATGTCTTCCCTTGTGTTCTTTTGTTTTATTTTGCTTCTACAACCCCCTAAACTATTTTTATTCCATTATTTTGTAAGAAAAACAGTATCTTTAATATAATAGGATTTTTTTATGAGAATTATTAGATCTACACTTACATAGACCTTTTTCTAATTGTTAACGAACATATTATTTCTGTGGATGGCGAATTACTGCCTCACGAAATGAAGATTGATCAATATTCTTTTAACACCTTTTAAGGTGGTCATTATGATGTCAATGTATTTTTTTATATAATTTTTATTATTTTTATGTTTTTCTAATTATTCTGTATTTTCCTTTTATGGAATACCTTTATGGTTTCCATTATCGGTAAGCACGATAATTTCATTTTAGGAAGTGCGGACTGCCGCCCCCTCATAGTGATTTGATTCGTTAATGACATATGTGGGATGTAGAAAAGATGGAGTTAATGTTATTATATATTATATTATTCTGGATTATAAAATACCCTTATATCATTATTATTTCACTCCATTAAATATGAAATAGAAATGAAATTAGCGTTCAAGCGTACGTACGGCTTACCGTCTCCATTAACGGTGAATTTCATTTCTTACCTCTAAATGTTATATACTATTATAAATGAATTTATATGCTGGATATATGAGATATATATTATATACAAATATTGAATATAATTCTGGATATAATGAACCTTTTACCACAGAAACAACATGTAATTGTAAGAAGTCAATTTTGGACTTCAGTACCAAATATCGACAAAATGAACTTCATTAACTTAAATGATTACATATTGTTTATAACATTGAAATAAGATGTATAAAAGAATAATAAACTTTAAAAAGTTTCTTAAGAAAGTAGAAATTAACACTAGTTTATTATTCAGGAGATTAAAGAGCAATCGAGTCACGTCGGACACGAGGTAAGAGATCCTACCCCTCTCTTTCTTTTTAAGTACACTCTTTTATGTCATTACTTCTAAGCACATATTTCTTATGATTGGGATGTTCTTTTTTATTACTATTACTGTAATTTTTTCTGTTAATATGACGAGAGAACCTATTTTCTTTCATCAATCCATTTTTTGATGTTTTGAGTGGCACCGTTAGGCTACCGAATTTTCATAAGAGATCCAACCTATGTCTTTCTTTTAAAGTACTTTCCTTTATGTCACTTCTTTTAAGCTCCTCTTTGTTATTCTGGGGGATGTTCTTTTATATTCCTAATGATGTAAATTTTATTTTAATATGATGAGAGACCCTATTTTATCTCATCCATCCATTTTTGAATGTTTTAAGTGGCGTCGTTATGCTGCCAAGTTTTCATAAGGGATTTTCATCTCACTTTTATTCCCGTGAGATTTGTGATACATTTTCCACCATTTCCATTGAGTGGTATATATAATACCCAATATTCTACTCTTTGTGTCATATAATTTATTTTTTTTAGCATTTAGATCAATGTTGTATTATCATTCTTTCATGGGGTGTATGTTTCAAAAGATACCCAAGTCAGTAAGGGAACCTTTCACCCTCCTCTTTTTAAAAGACTTATTTTGTTGGGTCTTTTAATTTACATATTTTTATGTTGGGATATGTTCTTATATATCCTTATTGATGTAATTTTTATGTCCAACTGATGAGATACCCCTTTTATCTCTCATCAACTCATTTTCTGAATTTTGAAGTGACGTCGTTAGGCTGTCGAATTTTTGCAAGGGAACTTCTAAACCCAATTTTCATTCTTTGGGATAAACTTGAACTCCTTGAATATGTCGTTCTATGAATATTTGTGAATAAACTCTGACTGTTTTACACTTAATATCCACTTATATATGGTGTATTCGTTTGTCACACATAATTATGTAATTGATTTATCCGTAATCCAAGGATACCGTCTTTGTAAGGGAATCTGTCTCAATCTCCTTTCATTGAGGCATATTTTGTTTCATACACAACTTTATTTTATACGATGTATAAACTCCTTTGAATTTTACAATTATTCAAAAGGAATCTTATTATATGATGCATTTACTAGATGAAAAAAGGGAATTTTTATTTGTCATACGTATTCGGTGACAACGACTTCTCCACCGCCGTGACCATTATTTGAGTTTCGACATCCTCTACAAGCCATACCTATTTTTAAAATGAAAAATAAATACCATGTTTTACTTTTCTTTTATTTTGGAATTGAAAATGGTTTTCATAATGTTTTTATATTAGTGTGTAGTATTGATATCTTGCGATTGAAAAGTGGAAATGTTATGTTTCCTTTATGCGTGTTTTATATGATATGATTATGTTATGGTTCTTGGGAATCACTATTAATACGATTGGTTACGTGATAAACTAAGGGATGGTGAGACCGATATAGCTCTCCAATGCATTGGGTAACACGAAGGGGTTAAACGTTAAGGTTTCTCCGAAGAGATTTAGGGAATATACTTTAATGGGTATTCCAAACGTAACCAAGAGGGTTACTCCCTACGTAAGAATGTTATGAATGCCTCAAGTTACATTTAGGTCTTATGTTTTCTATGAGTTATTCATAAATATTATGATTTCATGAGGTATAAATATGTGCTTATGTTTTATGAGTAAAGTATGATTTCATTTATTCCTATGTATACGTGGACTAATGTTTTCATTCCGTACATTAATATCCCTTACTGAGCTTTTTATGCTCATCCCATGTTTTTGAAATGTTTTTCACAGGTCATGGGAATGGTACATGATATGATGATAGTGTCAAGGATGTGTCAAGAAAGAATCCATGTATTATTTTTAAATATATTTCTGTTGATGGGAAAAATGAATACTATCTTTTATGTAACCACTTTGTATAAATGTTGAATGTAATGCATGTTTTATGGTCTAATTCTCTAAAATTATAAACTTGAAAAGATCCTCAATGTGTAATCTTGTAATAACTCAAGATTAAGTAAGGTTTAAGGCTGGGGCCTTATAGTTGGTATTAGAGGTCAGTTTAGATAACTTTAGAGGTTTGGGTATTCTCTAAGCATAAGTGACATTGCCATAATGGCTATGATTTCAAAAAGAGTCATAGTTTTTAGATAAAGTGAATGAGTAAGTATATCTTAGTGTTTATCTTCCTCATTAGTACATGATAATTTTTTTGATATACTCACACTGACATTTTTGGTTTTAGTAAATGGATGGATCTAGCAGGAACCAAAGTGACAATGGGTTTGAAGGAAACTGTGTTGGTTCTCTGATTAAGAGATTGGATGAAATGTGGGATTCAATGAGGAAACTAGTGGTTGTTCTAAACCAACTATCAAGGAGTCATGATCAACCACATGAACCATGGTATGTTGTCTAATGAATCATGTACGTGATGACCAACTCGATGTGGAAGTTCAGGTAATAATTATAAAGGTAACCATAAGAGATTATATGATCCATACTTTTGAGGTAAGTATGGGTTACTATATGTTATAGTAGAAAATGAAAGGCATGAGATCAACTTGAGGTTAAAATATGTTATGATCATTTTTGAAGATTTTATCTCGTTTTGGGGAATGTTTTAAGAATTATTTAGTTTTGGAAAAAGGACAACATGCAGACTGTGTGACAACCCATCACGTCGGACAAAGCTGTGGGAATCGAACCCACAATCAAAGTACGACTGCTATTTATCGCCTACCACTTGACTACGTGAAGTCCCTAGTTAGTTTGACTAATTCATTTTAGTTAGATGATTTTAGGAATCAAGAGTAAGTTTATTTTGGGTTATCTATGGAAATGATTAACCTATCATGGAGGATATGTGATTTGGTTAATTACATTTCAATATGAGAATTTAAGAGCAACTGATGTTATTTGGAGATAATAGTTAATTTGTACATTGGAAGAAAATGTGATTAAATCCTTCAAATATTTCGGTTTCAATAATATTTTGCTTTACTTAGAATAATTTTATGGACAATTTTTTATCGAATGGTCTTTGTTGAACTTTGGGTTTTTTTTGGACAAATTTTGGAGATTAAGTATAGATTTTTTTTGTAAACGATTATACTTTTTTGGATTATCTGATCTCATACTAAAAGTTTTGGATTTGGTTTTTGTTTAAAGAAATTGAAAATATATAATTCTCTTTTGTGGATTAGGTGATTCTCAAGAAGTTTATTATAGTACTCTTAATGCGAACAAGTCTTCCTAAATACTTGTCTTTTAGAGAAAATATGAGTTTGATTAAGGAATCTAGAAAAAGTTGAAAGTCTACGTGACAAGTAAGTATGTTTCATTATGATTTAGTTAAGATCAAAAATAAATTCCTCAATGAAGAGTAACTTAAAACAAAAATGTTGTCCGTTAACTTTTCGTACTGGGGAATCGAATACCGTTTAACCCATCACACGTTTGTGATTTTCATATGGTTAACTTTCTCCTAGACATGTTTACTATCACTCTCCATCAGAACATGACACTTTGTTTTCTCCTCCATGTCCATACTTTCATACTTGGAATCATAGTATGGGTTAACTCGGGTGACCTTTGTACTTCTCTTTCTTTATTTTAATGTGATAGTTTTACTAACACTTATTCCGATGTGGGATTTTCAATGACGTTCCCAAGCCGAATTTTAAAATTGCGAGGACGCAATTACCAAAAGAGGGGAAGGATGTAACACCCCAGGTAAATAAAGAATATGACATTATCACATTTATCCATATTTGTGAATATAATATTAATATTACTTTAAAGGGTACGCTATGCTCGATGGCGTGCCCAATACACAACAACGAGTTTCTTGGGAATCTTATGTTTCACTCTAATAATAAAATAATATTATTTTAAATGGTAGATAACACCTAGCCGTTGTAATGACAGGAATGAACAGAACTAACTACAAAATGACTATATACGATTGTCAAATATTTTTACTTTTTACAATAAATGTTAGAGGCATAAAATGCAAATGAATCCAATTTTAAGCATAAATCTTCTAATATTTATTAAAAGGCTGAACTATCACCTTTTGATGGAGAACCCTCTTTAAATATAGTTTTTGTCACTTTTATACATTATATTGGACCAAATAAAATTCTTCTTTAGAATCGGGACATCAAAATTTACATTGTGTAAATTTTTGGTATTTTTCCGATAAAGTTCATTTTTTAATGAGTAGTGAAAAATGATGTATTTTAACTCAAAAACTCTTTTTAATCTGATTTATTTATATCATTATATAATCTTTTGAATTGGTTTTAAATTTAAATTAGAATATAATTTTACAATTTAATCCAATAGTGGTCATTGTAATTAATTTCACTTTGATATTGGACTTGAACTAGTGTCAATCTTTTGTAATATATTGTTTCAAAAAAACACGCTATTTGTTCTGACAGCGGGAATTAATTATTAAATTAATTAATGTAACTTATATGTTTTTTATTTTTTAAAATAGACATCATTTTTGAACTAGGAATATCAAATATAGCTTTGGGTGAATTTTTTGTATTTTTATAAAAAACTTCAATTTTTGATGAATAGTGAAACCACTAAGTGGTACTTAAAAAAACTGATTTTTCATTTAAATGAAATTTTAGCACCTTTGTGTTTTGAATTTCAAAAATATGACATACTTGGTTGTCATTAAGAAGTAAAATGTAGTTGAATGGGATTAAAATGATTTTTTGGTGAATAGTAACTTTTAAGTTTTTAATCGCGATTAGAGGTAATTAGTGTAGTTAAAGGTAAAAATAATTTTTAAATAATATGAAATGAACTTGACACACGTCCTAACCTTATTTTTTGTGTCATGGGCGACCAAGACAACCCATGGGTCGATTTTTGGGACCCCATGGAGCCACATCGGTAAGATAATGATAGTAATACCTTTTATTTAATGTAAAAGTAAAAATAACACAAACATGTATTGTTTTACTAAAACAATTTTTACATAGGTTTATACAAGTAATATGTTTGACTATAAATATTCATTGGAAAGATAAGAATATTTCCTACATCATAGTAATTTTTCTATAATTTTTAGACATTAAATAAATTAAATTATTTATGAAATCATGATGATGCTGCGATTACCTCATTATTTAACGTTTTAAATAAAATGAAAAGATAATGTAAAATATAAGAACTACACTTTTCCAAAACCTATTGTAAGGGTATATTTCAAACCCTTATCACCTTATCCTATAATTATATCAATGCGGTTCCTTTTAAATCCGAAACACATTCTAAAATAAAGTAACATTTCCTTACATTCCAAGAGTGCCCCTCCTCTCCTCTTATAAAAGGCCCCCACCTCTACCAACATACACACACCTCTCAAGCCTTTGGCTCGGCCAACCCCAGACCATTTTGTCTCTACAAACCCCTATCTTAATCATTGAAGCCTCTATTTTGGAAAAATCCTTTCCAAGGAATCCTTTGAGCTCAAATCAAAGAGAGTTACCCGATTTAAAGGTAATGTCTTCCCTTGTGTTCTTTTGTTTAATTTTGCTTCTCCAACCCCCTAAACTCTTTTTATTCCTTTAATTTGAAACAACACCAGTATCTTCAATATACTAGGATGTTGTTATGAGAATTATTAGAGCTAAACTTAAACACACCTTTTACTAATGGTTAAAGAACATATTGTTTCTGTGGAAGTCGAATTACTGCCTCACGAAAGGATGATTTTTCAAATTTCTTTTAACACCTTTTAAGGTGGCCATTATGATGTCACTGTATTTTTTTATATTTTTTATTTTATTTCTATGTTTTCCTAATGCTTCTGTATTTTTCTTTTATGGCATACCTTTATGGTTTCCATTATGGGTAAACATGACAATTTCATTTTAGGATGTGCGGACTACCGCCCCCTCAAAGTGATTTGATTTGTTAATGCCATATGTGGGACGTATAAAGAATGGAGATAATGTTATTATATATTATATTATTCTGGAATTATAATATACCCTTATATCATTATGATTTCATTCCATTAAATATGAAATAGAAATGAAAGTATCATTCATGCGTACGTACGACTTACCATCTCCATGAATGGTGCATTTCATTTCTTAACTCTAAATGTTATATACTATTATAAATAAATGTATATTCTGGATATATGTGATATATATGATATAAAAATATTGAATATAATTCTGGATATAATGAACCTTTGACCACATAAACAACATGTAATTGTAAGAAGTCAATTTTTGACTTAAGTACCAAATATCGACAAAACGAACTTTGTTAACTTAAATGATTACATATTGTTTATAACATGAAAATAAGTTCAATAAAGGAAAAATAAACCTTAAAAGGGTTCTTATTCAAGTATAAATTAACACTAGTTTATTATTCAGGAGATTAAAGAGAAATCGAATCACGTCAGACACGAGGTCAGGGATCCTACCCCTCTCTTTCTTTTTAAGTACACTCTTTTATGTCATTCCTTTTAAGCTCTTCATTCTTATGATTGAGATGTTATTTTATATTACTCTTACTGTAATTTTTTATGTTCATATGATTAGAAATCCTATTTTCTCTCATCAATCAATTTTTGATGTTTTGAGTGGCACCGTTAGGCTGCCGAATTTTCGTAAGAGATCCAACCTCTCTATTTTTATGTACTCTTCTTTATGTCACTTATTTTAAGATCCACTTTGTTATTATTGGGGATTTTCTTTTATATTCCTCATGATGTAAATTTTATGTTAATATGATGAGAGACCATATTTGATCCCATAAATCCAATTTTGGATGTTTTAAGTGGCGTCGTTAGCCTGCCGAGTTTTCATAAGGGATTTTCATCTCACTTTTATTCCCATGAGATTTATGCTACATTTTACACCATTTACATTGAGTGGTATATATAATTACCATTATTATAATTTTTTGTAATATAATTTATTTTATAAGTATTTACATCAATGTTGAATTGTCCTTCTTTCATGGGGTGTATGTTTCGAAAGATACCCAAGTCGGTAAGGGAACCTTTCACCATCCTCTTTTTAAAAGACTTCTTTTGTTGGGTCATTTAATCTACATATTGTTATGTTGGGATATGTTATTATATATCCTTATTGATGTAAATTTTATGTCCAAGTGATGAGATACCCTTTTTATCTCTCATCAACTCATTTTCTAAATTTTGAAGTGACGCCGTTAGGCTGTCGAATTTTTGCAAAGGAGCTTCTAAACCCAATTTTGATTCTTTGGGATAAACTTGCACTCCTTGGATATGTTGTTCTATGAATATGTGTGAATAAACTCTGATTGTTTTACACTTAATATACAAATATATACGGTGTATTCATTTTCAACACATAATTATGTAATTGATTTATCCTTAATCCAAGGATATCGTCTTTGTAAGGGAATCCGTCTCAATCTGCCTTCATTGAGGAATATTTTGTTTTATACACAAGTTTCTTTTATATGGTGTATAAACCCCTTTTAATTTTATGATTATTTAAAATAAATCTTTTTATATGAAGAGTTTACTAGATTATAAAAGGGAATGTTTTTTTGTCGTACGTATGCGGCGACAATGACTTCTCCACCGTCGTGACCATTATTTGAGTTTCGGCTTCCTCTACAAGCCATACCTTTTTTTAAAAGAAAAATAAATACCATGTTTTACTTTTCATTTATTTTGGAATTTAAAATTGTTTTCATAATGTTTTTTATCAATGTGTTGTATTGATATCTTGTGATTGAAAAGTGGAAATGTTATGTTTCCTTTATGCATGTTTTATATGATATGATTATGTTATGGTTCTTGGGCATCATTATGAAGACGGGTGGTTCTTTGATAAACTAAGGGCGGGTGAGCCTGATATAGCTCTCCAATGCATTGGATAACATGAAGGGGTTAAACGTTAAGGTTTCCCCGAAGAGATTTAGGGAATATACTGTGATGGGTATTCCAAACGTAACCAAGAGGGTTACTCCCTACGTAAGAATGTTATGAATGCCTCAAGTTACCTTTATGTATTATGTTTCCTATGAGTTATTCATAAATCTTATCATTTCATGAGGTATGAATATTTTCTTATGTTTAATGAGTAAATTATGATTTCATTGATTCTTATGTATACATGGACTAATGTTTTCATTCCGTACTTTTATATCCCTTACTGAGATTTTTATGCTCATCCCAAGTTTTTGAAATGTTTTTCACAGGTCAATGGAATGGGACATGATATGATGATAGTGTCAAGGAAGTGTCAATAAAGAATCCATGATTTATTTTTAAATATGTTTCAGTTCTTGGGAAAAATGAATACTATCTTTTATGTAACCACTTTGTTTAAATGTGGAATGTAATGCAAGTTTTATGATCTAATGCTCTAAAAATCTAAACCTGAAAAGATCCTCAATGTGTAATCTTATAATAACTCATGATTAAGTAAGGTTTAAGGCTGGGGCTTTATAATAATTCCCTACAATCCATTTGGTATGTGTAAGTTGGAGGTAGGTTTTATGGTTACTCGAATTGTAACTACGATGGTTACACAAATTGTTAGGTAGCAATGAGGGTTACAAATTATACAGTTGCCGAGAGGGTTACAAGATTATGTAAGTAATTGTCCAACATATTGTTATGGATCTATTTATGTTCTTATTTATTGTTGTAATCTTCTGAAAATATCATGATTCACAAAGTAAGCATATATAGGTGATAAGTTTGACTTTTGAAAATGATTACATTCGTTACTTGTATGCAGGTAATAATGTGTTCTTTTATCCTTTTTATATCCCCTATTGAGATTTTGGTGCTCATCCCTTGTTTTTAAATGATCTTATCATGTTTTAAGGATGTGTATGTCAAAGATGGAATCCATGTTAAAAGATATGAAGATTTATCAAGGAATCGTGTTTTATTTGAGAATTTTTATAATTTTTGAAGAAATGAATGTTATTTTTATGGTATCCACTCTGTATTAATTTTTAATGTTATGAATTAATTATGTTAAAAATATATAAATATATAAACATGAAAATATCTTCAATATGTAAGGATGTTAGTTCTGGACTAAATTTTAGATTATATAATGTAATACGGCCGAGTCCTTGTAGTTGGTATCAGAGGATGGCTTAGATAACATTAGCGGTTCAGATGATATCAATATAATAAAATATTATTTTACTCTATGATTAATATTTATGTTATAGAATTTAATGATTACCATGTATATCCAATTAATATATGTTTGATTAAAATAGTTGTTCTTATAAGAAATAGGAAAGCTAATGAAGAGAGGCACTGACTGAACAATATCCTTCTGAATCTGCAACACATGATAGTTGGGATTGGATCTGAAAAGATTGTGATAGTAATGGATCCGCTAATGTAGAAAATAAATAGTGGTGTAATCCATGGAAAATAACAACCAGAGGTACCATAATGGAACTTGGAAATAGTGGAAACTTTTATGAGACAACACCCTCCTGCTTTCCATGGATCCTCTGACCCAGTAGCGACTGAAGGATGGATTAAATCCCATGAAAAGATATTCTATGTAAAAATATGTTCAGATAATGAAAATCTAAGTGTTGAAATTTATTGTTTTTAAGGTGAAACTGATTAGTGGTGGTCAATGGTAATGAATATCTGGGATAAAGATGAAATTTATGCCTTAGAGTGGAGTGAATTTAATGGTCTTCTCCTTGAAAACTATTTTCCTAAGGTGGTGTGACATATGATAGAGAAGCAATTCCTTGAATTGAAAAAAGGGGGAGGATTTAGTGGCATTGTATGAAGTGATATTCACTAGACTATAGAAGAATACTCCAAATCTTATTATGGATTTTGATAAAAAATCAATCGCATCTACTCATGATTACATCCATGGTATCAAATCGTGTTGGCCTCTCATGAAATTAAAAGTTATTAAAAACATGTCTGATGTGCTGAGTGGGTAGAGATAGAGTTTTTTGATGATAACATATTTAAAAAAAAAGATAAGAAGAGGTCAATATGGAATGTGAAGGGTAAGAATCAACCAAATAAATATGTTTGTAAGAAAATATAGTTTCCAGTTTGTGAAGAGTGTTGCAAGAAGCACCCAGAGGATTGTATTTCCAAAACTGGGAAGTATTTTTGATGTGGTATGTTTGGACATATGGCCCAAGATGGTACGGAAAATAATCCTTTGGCTAATCTTGTTAAGGAAAAGGAAAATGTTATAAATTTGGTGATATGGGTCGTTATGAAAATGTATTCCTAAATAGAGACAAGATTAATGCAAAAAAGATGGACTATAAGAAGAAAAGTTTAGTTAGATCATTTACGACTATGTCAGCAGATGTTAAGCCTTAAAATAATGTATTATTAGGTACCTTGTTTGTTTACTCACATTTTGATAATGTTTTGTTTGTTAAAGGGTCTACAAATTCATTCATTTCTGGGAAATTTTCTATTAAATTTGAAATATCACCTCAAGAAATGAGAATGAAACTTATTATAAAAACAATAGGTAGAAATATTATAGCAAAGTTGAATTATATGAATCATTCAATTTTGGTATTTGGAAAAACATTACCAACAATATTTATTTTTTTCAATAGTAGTGTTTGATTTCATTCTATGAATGGATTGGATTTCTATTTGTCATGCTATGATTGACTGTAGAACTAAAGAAGTTGTTTTTCAAAATGATTTTTAGTTTGTATACTTGAATGAACCCATAAAATTGATTACATATCAGGAAGCTAAGAAACTATTGAATGATGAAATGAAATTTACCTTGCTCATATTTTTTAAAACAAGATAACTATTCAGATTGATGATGTACTGGTGGTAAATGAATACCTTGATGTTTTTTTAAATGAATTAATGGGTTTCATACCTACATGAGATGTCAAATTCACAATTGACTTAGTTCTTGATTCTAAGAAAATTTCAAACCCCCCATATCAAATGGATTAAACAGAACTTCATTAATTGAAAAAATAGTTGACAGATATTCTTGATAAAGGCTTCATTCATCCAAGCACATCACCCCATGGTGATGCTATTTTGTTCGTTAAAAATAATGATGGTTTCATAAGAATTAGAATTGATTATATATATTTTAATTAAATCATTGTTAAAAACAAGAATCCTTTTCCGCATATCAATGACTTATTTTATCATCTCTAGGAAGCTCCGTACATTTCCAAGATTTAATGAGATCTAGATACCATCAGCTGATGGTGAAGGAAGAAGAAATCCCCAAAACAGATTTTCATACTGGATATGGGCATTATAAATTTTTTTATGTCATTCGGGTTAACTAATCAACCTTATGTTTTCATGAATCTTGTGAATATAATTTTATATGAGTTCTTGGATCTGTTTGTGGTTGTGTTTATTGATGAAATTCTGTTATTTTATAAGAGTAAATAAAAGATTTAAAAACAAATAACGTTTTTTACAAACATTAATTAAAAAGAAATGTATAAATAATATACCACCTATGTTTTTTAGTTGCAAAATATTTATTTTCAGGGGAAAATTGTAAATAGTTATGGAATAACAGTTGATACTACCAAAAAAAGTGGTTGATGAACTGGAAACCCACAAATGTTATAGAGATTCATAGTTTTATTGGATTAGTAGGTTATTGTTGATGGTTTGTTAAATGGATTGCACAATTATCTATCCTGCTATCCCTGTTAAGGAGAAAAGGGTTAAATTTTTTGGATAGATTAATGTGATGTCTATATTCAGGAATTGAAGAAGAGATTGGTGAATGCCCCAATTTTGGAATTTCTTTCCTAAAATGGTGAGTTTTGCATCTATAATGATGCTTCTTTGAAGGGAATTGAATGTGTTTTTATGAAGAATTATTAGGTAATTGATTATTTTTCCGGAAAACTAAAACCTCATGTGTTAAATTATCCCACAAATGATTTTCAATTTCCAACTGTGGTTTTTTACTTTGAAAATTTGGAGGCATCATTTATTAGGATCCAAATGTCAAATATATACTGACTATAAAAGTTGGAATTATATATTCATTTTGAATTAATTACACATGAGGTAGAAAATATTTCATTAATTTTTAATGGATCATGATTGCACGATCAATTACAATCCAGGAAATGAAAACAATGAGGAAGATGCCTTCACTCAAAAACCTCATGCATCATTAAAAACATTACCTTTGAAACATGGTCCCTTGATTAATGATTTTATAAAATTTTGTTTAGATATTATTGGTGTCAGAAATAAATCAGTTTCTTCCAGTTTCAGTGTAGTTATCATTATTAGATAGAATTAATCAAGAACATTAGGAAAACCATGAGCTATAGAAAAGGGTATAATTGGTTAAAATGTTTAAGTTTATAGAATTTAACCTTGATAAATATTGTGATTTAAGATTTGTAAAAATGTTGTGTGTTCCTTTTGATTCATGGTTAAAGAAATATTTATTGTGTGATGATCATATTTCTCCATTTTAGTTCATCTTGAAAATACAAAGATTTAAAGAGACCATCAGGAGTATTATTGGTGGAATGGGATGGAATGAAAAGTGATATTGATGTTTTTACCATGAAATGTTTCACATGTCGACATGTTAAAGAAGAGATGAAGATACCAAATGGGATGCTTCAACCTTTTCTAGTTCTAGATATGAAATGGGAGAAGGTATCCATTGACATTATTGGTTGGACTACCTAATACTTCTTGAGGTGATAACGTGATTTGGGTTTCTGTTGATCAGATGACTAAATATTCAAATTTTCTTTCTATTCGAGATAAAATTTCATTGGATCCTCTTTATTGAATGTACCTATATGTTATTTTCATGTTACATTGAGTTCCTCTTTTCATTTTATCTGACTGGGATTCCAGATTCATTTCTATCTTTTGGAAGCATCTTCAGAAGTCGTTGGGAACAAAATTAAATTTCTACTACATATTTTCATTTTCAATCCTATGGGTAGTCAGAATGAACGATTATGGATTCAGGTATATTAATCAAGATTGTTCAATGGACTACAAGGGAATTTGGGATCAACATATTTCTTTAGTAGAGTTTTCATATAACAACGGTTTAGTTCCAGTATACAGATGACAACATTTGAGGTATTGTTTGGGAAGCGATGTCAGACTCCAGCATTTTGGGATGAAGTTGGTGAAAGAAATTTAATAAGGATAGAATTAGTAGAGAAAGTTGATGAGAAAGTGAAGATGATCAAGAATCACATGAGGAAATCTTTGAGAAGGGAGAAAAGTTATATATGTAACAGAAGGAAACACTTCTCTCAAGAGGTAAGTGATCATGTTTTCCTTAAAATATCTCATTGGAAAAGTGTGATTCAGTTTGGTCTGAATGGAAAGCATAGTTTGTTATTCATCAGTCCTTTTAAAATATTGGATAATTTTGAACTAGTTGCATTCCATGTAGAATTACCTTAAACATTATCTCAGGTACACAATGTCTTTAATGTTTCAATATTTAGAATGTATGTTCCAGATTCAATACATCTTTTGATCCAGAAGTAGTTCATCCGGAAGAGAACTTTTTTATGAAGAGAAACCTATTCAGATTCTTGATCGAAGGGAATATGTATTGCAGATGAAGTTAATCCACCAGGTAATGGTTTTTTGGAAAAACCATATGGTTGAAAAAGAAATATGGGAGTCTTAAATTTCTATTTGGGAAAGGTACCCCCACTTGTTAAATATGTAAATAAAATTACAAGGAAACAATTTACAGAAGGTGGGGATAATGTGACACCCCGTGTTTTCTAAAAATAAATTAAAATGAATGAATCCTTGTTTTAAGTAGATATTTTTAACAAGCGTTTAATCATAATTTTGCTACTTCTATGATTTGAATTTCAAAAAATGTTCATCTTCATTTGTGTTCAGTAAGTTATTGGGAGTCTAATAGAACTAACTTGTTTTTTTTTTGTGAATAGTAACATACCCATATGAATATTAATATTAATAGTAATATTACCCTAATGAATAGTAAATTATGTTATTAATTTATTTTCTTTAGGATTTATGATAATGATGTCTTGATTAATTTTTCATTATGATATAAAAGAAGTTACAGTTTTAAAATTGTTAATTATTGAATAAAGAATGATTTTATTTAAAATTTATTTATTTATATTTAAATAAATATTTTCAATAAATTTATTTCATTTTTTAATTCTACTTGTTTAAAAATGGTTTGGCCGATTTTTTTGGGAATTTTATGATATTCTAGAATTTTTTATGAATAGTAAAATATGATAAAATACGATAAATGATAAATATTTGACTTATTGACATCATAGTTGATGAAAGGTTTATGTAAGACCACTTGGATCGAACACACTTTTCATTATTAGTATTCGGGGTCACATTAATTAAAACTATTCATAAACATGAGAAAATATATTATAATAATGATTATAATAATATAAAATACCTCCTCTCCTCCACTATTAAAACCACCCTAATTCTGATCTTCCTCCCTCACCTCTCATGCCTTAAGCCTTACCTATGTTTTATCCAACACTCTAACAAAGGCTCTTACCCAAGTTTTAGTTCCGCATGTCTCACCAAAAGGCAAAAAAGTATGTTATAAAAAATGATCTCATGGAGAAGAGACAAAGAGGTAAACATCCTATTTTGATTTCATTCTTTTCTTTTCATTTTATTTTATATTATTCTTATTACCTTACATAACATTATCCAATATAAATGAATGATAGAATATATTACATTTTTCTGATTTCATCATGTCTATAGAATTCCCACCGTTATACTTCTTCTCCTCTCACACTTTTTCAAGAAATTAAAACCCCATCTGTGATGTGTCGAAATACTGACATCGTGGACGATGTGATTTCGATTTCATATAATTTCCTCCAAACTGGTCATGTAACCATTTTTTTTGGTTGATACAGATTATAAATTATGTATTCTATCTTATATAAGGTTATGGAATAATTTCTCACACATTTTATTAATTTATAAAATAAAATTAGTTCTTTACGATCAAAGAATCACAAAAATGAACTAGACGAATATAAATAATGATTTAACATAAGAATCATCCTCCTGTTATAATTCAAAATGATAAATGGTATGATTTATCGTTTTTGAAATACATAAATACCACTCCATTACAATCAGGATGTTTCACCCCCAATCGACAAAAATATCCATTTTGAACCGATCATGAAAATCATGTAAAGAACACACCCAAAACAATGCAATGAACAAAATACAAACAATTAAATTGTGAAATTATGTAATGAAATGATCATATAATTTATTATAAAGATGGATATATTTTTTAATACATTAATTACAAAATTTTAAGAATTGTAAATAAGGTTTAAATTTTTTTTAGATAAGACAATCTAAAGGTAAGATAATGCTTAACTTGATTCCCATTATTTGGGTTAACATTCTACTTCATTATTTATGTTGTATTAAATTTATTTTTGTGATTTATTTTCTATATATTATATTTAATAATGTTTATTTACATTGTATATACATATTACATCCACTATATTATGTCTCACATCAATTATATGTTATTTTTAAGGGACATTTCATTTAAAAATATTCTTTTAAAATACTATTTTATGAAATTCAAATATAATGCTTTTATGGATTTATTCATGTTGAATGATTATTTTCTAGTTCTTGGGAGTTGCTTATGATGAATTGTGGGAAATATATTTCCTTCAAATTCATTGGGTATGTGTAAGATGGAGTTATTCCATATGGTTACCCCAAGTGTAACTGCGATGGTTACAAAAATTGTAATGTAGAACTGAGTGTTATAAATTATACGTTAGCTAAGAGGGTTACAAGATTATGTAAGTAATGATCCAGTTTTCCTCTATGGTTCTATTTATGTTCTTATGTATTGTGGGAATATTTTGGAAATCTTTTGTATCGCAGATTAAACATATATGGGTGATAAGTGTGTCTTTTGGAAATGATTACATAATATACATGTATTCATGTAATAATGTGTTATGTTCTAATTTTTATCCATTACTATGATTTTTGTTCTCATCCCACATTTTTAAATTATTTTCAATGGTTATAATGATGAGTAAGGAAATAAATAATCCATGTTAAAAGTTATGATGATTTTCAAGGAATCATGTTTTAATAGAAATTTTTTATATTTTTTAAAGGAATGAATACTTTTTTATCGTATTCACTCTCTGTTAATTTGTAATTTTATGAATTTATTATGTCTCATGTCTGTAATTATCTAAACATGAAATGATCCTCAACATTTATAGAAGTTATTTCTTGACTAAATTCTGGATTATGGAATGTAATAGGGACATGTCCTTATATAACGAATTCAGATTGCTTTAATAATTAATAAAAACAATCTATAAGTCATTTGTGACATAAGGGAATCATTCTCACCTTAATCAAATAAATGATTTTCTTGGATTGAATCATAGTTTACGTCATTTTTTAAAAATTTATTTTAGTTCAAAAAGTATCACTCACTAAAAACCATGAAAATATGCTTCAGTTTTATTGATAATTTAAGAAAATGGTTCATTATTCATTTGTGCTGTATAAGAATTAGTCTCATATTAGACTAACAATATATGTGACTAGTATGACTCCAAGTGTGTGTTTGCAGTTTAAAATTTAATTTCAGTAAAAAAATTGAAGTGAAATACTCAAAATAGAGAATCCACACTTGTATTATTTTTATACTTTTTGTAAAAAATCCATGAGTCATTTTTGATGTGTAGGAGTTAGCCACATCTGATTATAACACACTGTGTAAATTTTATGACACAAAGTGTGTCTTTTTAATTAAAATAGACATTAATTATAGTAAAAAAGACAATTGACATACTCAAAATCAAGAAAAGACATATATATTTTTTTGATACATTATAATGACAATTCATAATTAATTTTGGACATATAGGAATTTGTCTCAACTTAATTTGACACTTGATGTCCTTGGAATATCTTTGAGTGTCTGCTATTAGTTTAAAATTTACATTTTGTTTTAGAAAGACTCACTAAATGAAAACCGAGAAAACGTTAATAGATTGTCTCAATAATTTAGGAAAATGATTCATAATTCATTGTGGAATATTGGATTAAATATCATTTAAATATGTCACATTATGTGACTGATATTATTCAATGTACAAATTTTTATTTTAAAAATAATTTTTTTAAAAAAATATAATTAACATAAATAAAACATTGAAAATGGATTCAGATTGTTTTCATACAATAATAAAAGGATATATTTTTCATATAAGACATGTAGAAATTGTACACACATCAATCCAATTCTTGGTGTGACTGATATTATTCCAAGTGTATCTATTCAACATATAAGTGTTGTTTTCGATTAAAACGTCTATCCAATTTCCAAAACCGAGAAAATGAGGCTAGATTTTTTTCTCACCATTTTACCTACTTTTACATAATTGATTTCTTTATCAATTTTATCATTTATATATTTCATTAATTTTAAAATAGATAAATCATGATGATGTACAACAAATGGTCTGATGTTCAAGAAACAACCACAACTCAATTTATTACACAGTTTTCTTAGTATAATTCAATGTTTAGATTAGAATAAACACTTTCTCTTTACTTTATTTCGTTATATTATTACAAAAATAAGAATAATTTTGTTATAATGGTTTGTTATTTTTCATGATCAGTGATTGTTTTTTCTTTTATATAGGTTCCTTCTTTTCCACTATAATATAAAGATTTTTGTTATATTTGTGTTTTAAATTTTATTTCATTTAATTTTTTAATTTCTTCTTGATTTTTATAATTTATTTTTCTATATTGTTCTGTTACAACACATTTCCTTATTTCTAGTTATTTAGGGTGCTCTTAGATCACACTATAATATGGGAATTGTTTAGTGCAACAAAATTAGATGATAAAGACTGCCTTTATCAGTGCTAAATATAATATCTAAGAAAAGGGGATTTAATCTGTTCTTCCAAAATCACTGATGAAAGACAATGGATTTTAATTATGCTCTGATGGTCATTGATTCTCAATTTCTAATAATGTTCATTTTTAGCAGTGTTCAAGGTATATATTATAGTTTTCCATATATGAGGAATGTTAATCAAGGTTTCGACTATGTATCCATCATAGTTAATGAGCCACCTAGGAGGGATCATATCAACCACCATTACTAGTGTAATCCTACCAGTTCCCCATATTCTCATACCAAGGGAACAACTAGAAAAATTTACACCATGTATACTCATGCATAGGTTCCAAGTAAGTCACATCAGGTGAAAAAATATTTGGATAAATGGGAGTGGGATCATATCCACTCTTTTTTGGTGAATACTATTGTCATATTCTAGTGGTATCCAATAGGATTTCTGATATCCCTAATCAATTAAACCTGTCTTGGAAGTATATTCATGTAGAAATCATAGGGGAGGAACATATCAATTACCCTTCCCAGGAATCCCATCATCATATTCTGATTGTGTAAGGTGGAAATGAGTAATATTATATCCCTACATCAATCAATGATATATACTAGTATATTATGGGGACTGAGAATGTGCAAGAAACTTTGCTAAAGTGACCCTACACACACATTAATAAAGCATTAATACATTCTATTAATATACAATGTACTCCGAAATAATATTCTAGCACTGGTATAGATATAGGGATAGGAACATATTCTTCTCCCGATAACCAAATCTGCATATCCCCATGACTAGTATGAAAAGGTGGATAATTTGGAGAAAGAACACATTCATGCTTCTATCTAGTAGGATTATCATTAAATTCATGTTGAGCAAGAAGTACAATAACAAGATCGTATTCTGATTCCAAATTGTCTCCCCAAATGGGCATGTAACATGCCTCGGGATGAGCACACATTCCAATAAAAAAAGACCAGGGATATATTCCGAAGGCAGAGGACTGAGCTCTCATCCCCATTCTAATTAGGGCTCACAAAGTGAGTGTTGATCCTTCCTCATGATAGGTTTATATTATTCTTTAAAAATACAAGTGTCATATTCCAAAGCACAAGAACATGTTAATATCCATATTCTAACCGAGGAATGTTAGTATAATATAGTGGTCACCTCTAGCATGACTGATATCCCAGCAAATATAATTACATGACATATTCCAACAGCAGACGTAAGCCAAACTCTTATCTCTACATCCTACAATGAATGGATGCAACTGCATCCTTCATAGTCCATACACGAGAAGGCTCATATGTCATCTTCAAATCTAGAGGTCCATCAGTATAATCCAATGGAGAGTTCATATTTGAAGCCAGGTTATATCTATGCTTCATCCTGTCTTGACCATCATATAAAAGAAACTACTCAAAGGAAATAACATATTCGTATAAGAAATATGGAATATCATCTTCCTAATCAAATATTTTCTTATCAAAAAATCACTTTCTCACACCACCATATGATTATAAATATATTCATAGATCCTTCATGAAACTAGATCATATCCCTCCTCATCCCCAAAAGAAATGTCAATATATTCTTATCATGACACATAATGATTTTTTTATCCCTAATAGGTTCTATTCCAATGTATTTGAGGTTGTTCGACACATATCCACAACAACCCATGGTTCCTTAAACTCTTTAACAAAACCTGAAGGTGATCATTACATCAATAGTCCTCATCATTGTAGTGTCGAGATAGATTGTAGGGACTAAACTCATGACACACTTCATGTTCAAACTCCCCAAGATGATATCCCTGTAAGTCAAGGAATTCATTCCATTTCCTATAAAACTTTTTATAGAGAGGTGATAAAAAACAAAAAACCATTTAATAGAGAGGTGTTTGAATAATTGGGGTTAACCATATATAGTTCCCCAAAAACTATCTACGTCACTTCACCATGGTTTGCGAGAAATGACATTTGTGGTCTATCTAGGTGGCAGTATATTAATATAATTAAGAAGATGATCAAAAGATTATATAGATATAGTTAACTGTAAACAACCTCTCTACCATATTCTATCATATTACCCCTTATGAATTTCAAATATCATATGATCTATAGAAGGAGGTAATTCCTAACCTACACCAAAATATGTGTACAGATCCATAGTGATTAAAGTTTAGAAAACTCACTTGTCAAGGATTTGAGGGTAACCATCAAACAATATATACACTATATTGTCAGCTGGATATGGTAGTATTCATCATTTCTCAGAACCCTAGGATGGGAGCTCATGAAAAATGCTTGTGAACTGATTCTTTACATATCATAATGACTCTCCACTGACCACTTGATAGATCCCCATCATACGTATATATCATTATATGGGGAAAATACAGAGCATTGTACTTCACTGTGTCCCAATAATAACAAATCATTCTTGACACATTACTCTTTAATGTCAAAGAAAAATGGGAAATCAAGGGACCAGTTAATACAAATTCGGATTGGTCAATACAATGAAGTACCATTAAATTTAATATGAAGAAACAATATGAATAGAGGGAGAGGAGTGAAAAAATATTTCTATGATGGGACCCTGGAATAAAAGGGAACAAATTTTAGACACAGAAGACAATTTTTTTTGAAATCTTGGAAACATCCCAAAGAAAATGTATACCATCATGGGATCCTATTACACCCAACTCACACAAGAGGAATTTTTCCAAATCAAACATATTGTAATAATATCTACCCTAGTATCCATCCAGAAGAAGGCTCATTGGGCTTATAAGAATTTTACTAATGCCTCCATCCCTAAGGGAATCAACCCAAAATGGGATTCAAGACATATTGCGAGTATCTACAACCCAACCCCATCTTGTGGGAATAAGGAATTTTTTTTATCTCAATCGTCATCACATGGTTCATCACACCGAGAGAGGGTCTTGGAGAAATTAGTGTATATTACACATCAACCACATCCTTTGTGGGTGGGGGTATTTATATCTCAATTTATATATCTGGATTTAACAAATCCATTATTGGAATCATAAATTCTTTAGCAAGAGGAAGAAAAAGATGCAATAGAAATATGGAATCATACCCAACCTACGAGACTGGGGGAATTTGCATCATTATCATCACCACATAGGTAATTAGTCTTTTCGAGGTAGAGAGGTAAATATCGATGGTCATTATCCCATCTGTTCCCCCCACGATAAAAACTCGTTTTTAATTTGGGGACCATTTAGAAAACAATACTTGAAAGTCCCTTAAGGTCATTATTAATATATTGAGATAAGTGGAATATAAAAAGAATGAAATGAAACCCCATATGGATCCTAATCCAAGATAGTCCAATTTGGATAGGGGTTAGAGAAATAACCCAGACACAACCTCTGATGGAGGGGTAATTAGTGTTGAATCACCCAATTACGTTGAAAGTAATGGGATAACTATCACATCCTGACAAACCTCAATGAGTAAAATCACCACTGATTCAATAGATTTTGTGTATTATGATGAAAACAATGAAAAACTCAATGTATAAAACATACATCATGAATTTGGTGATCTAGATACACCCATCAAGGTTACATGTACCTAGAATCAGTGGAGGTTTCAAAACATGGAACCATTGAATGATGAATTTCCACCTATATGGTAGAACACCTACAATGATAAAGGGAATGGTGTGGATACATCCTAATCATCACCTAGAAGTTCCAAAATTCCTTCCACATAGGATTTTAAGGAATAATATGAGAGTCAGAAACATTATCTCAGAAACCTTTATGAGGAAAAAAATCAACAGAAACATTCCCACTATGTGTAGTATTCAAAAAAAGATAAATTTCCCCCCTCCCACACATTATGATAGATTGAGTTCACTTGTAAGAGTAGCATCAAAGCATCATGCTCACTCTAGATCTAGGAAACTGGTCAACCTAAATGTGGAAGTTTATGATGATAATGAATTCCATTCATTATGGTGGAGGCATGTTCCCTATTAGGGGGATTATTCAGTCTTAGAAATAATTGAGACTTACCAGGATATGAAAAGGGAGCCACCTCATAAAGACTCACCTACTCCCTATAGATGGTATGATTCCCAGATTCCAGTACCTAGGAAACTATATAATGGCATTGAATCCATGGCTGGTTGAATGGAAGTTAGGGATGGGAGGCGCACACCCATGCATCCTAAGAAGAATCCATATCTAGAATGGGTGGATTGTACTTTTACCTCACCTAATTTTGGAGGTTCAACCATATAAACATTTAAAAATGTGGGATATATATATATCAAGAACTCACACACTACATGTCCCAATGTAGTCTGATGATGGGCCCTTGAAACCTATTGGAGGTGACCAAGTTGAGATGTTTGGTATAAGCTCTGATAGGGATATTCTTATTTTGGTATAATATCCTTCCTGCAGGATCCATTATTGAATGGGAAGACCTTCTTCTTGAGATAAATTATCAATTTAGTTCAATGATATGGAAAATTAATATTTTCACTCTGAATTACTCCAAGATACATGAATATGATAGGGTTTATGACATTATCAGCAGATGGAAATGTTTAGCCAATTAAGTAAACATCCCTCTCTCAGAAGGGAAATTTCGATATATCTATGATGAGAATATTTAGAAGGAGATAAAAACATGTTTGATCCCATTGAATAACCAAGATAGATTCCATCAGTTTGTATAAATGGAACCACCCATAGATGATACCATTCAGATGACTCGAGGTAAATCTCAACCCATTTATGTAATATAGAGAAAAAATATTGGTAAGAATGAAACTACCATTTTTACCCTCTAACAAGTAGCAATTCCCATTCAAGAACCTAGGTAGTCCATAAATCAACTTTATCTACTTATATAGTAGAACAACCTCAAAATACCCCTCTTTAAAAAGAAATAAAGAGATTAGGGTTGCCCATTATTTTAAAAAATGATGAATAAAGTGTAATCATTTTTAAATGAATATGTACCATGTTATTTCATTGTACCCATGGAAAATAACATACTATGTCTAAAAAATTCCTATAAACCCCTTAAGTTCATCATCACTTATCAACATCACTAATTCCTTTTCTATAAGAAGCTGGGTTACACCATTCATAATTTATTTTTATTCAAATATGTCCTCCAAAGAAGGGTTGAGTCTGGAAATGTGATTCTGTGAAATTTCTCAGAACATGTGAATTGTGTATCCATCACCCAACCAAAATAAAATGGTGACATGATAGAATCGTCAACTAAGTGTGGGTAGAAGTTCAAAAATCTTATGACTTGAAATACAATTGGTCAAGCTTATGCCTCCTAGAGAGAACATCTTTGAAAACCATTAATGGTCTTATCACCTTAAGAGCTAGTATTGAATACTTCTTCTGGAGGTGGAGGTAATCATAATGATTAATAATATAAAAAATAGGAAGATTCATATTCAATTCATGCATAATCTATGAATCTTAAAGATTTCAGTCCATCAATATCTATAGAATGGGCCCTACCCCGCCAAATGGAATCCTCACCATATTAAGAGATCATTTTTTATTCTCCTAATATAATAAATGATCCCTTATAAGGCGATGAATGTGACTCCAATTATGAGTTTCATGTACCTGACTCTTGAGATGGAGGCTGAGGAAACAGATGTTGATGACATGTGGGATGACACGAGAATAGTTGAACCCAAAATCTCAGCCATATCCCCACAAAGTCCATATATGTAGTTGATACATATATATAAACCTCACCAGTCCCAATAGAAAAAAAAATACGATTCAGAGATCTCCAATAGTTGTCCACACCCAGTTATCTTTCTTGACCCTCTACTAGGGGTGTATTTGTTTTATCTTCCAATACAAAAGGGATGGTCGATGCGACCCACACCGTTGGAATTAGATGCTCCTAAAACCTCTTATCGTGAGCAAGGATATTCTATATTAGACATCTCAACCCATGAGCTGCATAATTAGAAGAAACCCCTCATTGGGAAGCAACGACCTCTAACAAAAAAGTAAAACATTCTAAAGTAGTTGGATTTTATCTTAGCCAAATCCCCAATCAGGGATACACTATATCATTAGACAAAACTATAGAGTAACTCATCAAATCCATCAAAATTCAACGGGAGTTTGAGATAGAATTAACTATATCCAAGGTTTATCAATTGAGGAATATTCATTTAGAATACGATGTCTCCATATCATTCTCAGAACATGACTAGAATGAATTTATTCATGGACATATCATAACCCTATATGTTTCATATAAACTAATAAATGTTTACATTTGATGGGCTATGATTGAAAATTGTTCTCAGATCAACACCATCCTCATTCAGGCCTTTCCATATACGAGATATAGTGATAGTGACTTATCCCATTAAAATCTATCAATTCTTGGGTATGATAAGAGAAAATTATTGCCACTTCAGAGGATATTTAACAAGGATCAGTTTGGGTATCTCACATCTAACCTTGAGTTAATGTTCTTTTAGAAAGAGACAAACAATAATGTTCATCTTGTAGAACCATGTCTTTACATCCACATGGAAGTACCTTTAACATTTCATTAATTTTTGAAATACCAAAATGATGGGATGGTTGATATAATACATGGTGAAAGATCCCCCTTTTAGTCATAGAAATACATATATGTTTAGGTGGGTTTATACCAATGGGATGGAAAACAACCAATAATAGATGAAGATATGTCGGTTGGAGGTTACAATGACTTGGGTAGTGCCGCTTCAAAACCATTGGAGTATACACAATAGTGAATATGTTCTACCCATAAACATGATTGAGAAAGTAGACTCATTCCTAGATATCCCAACTCCTCCTATGACCAGTGAAATAATAAAAGATATCAATTAGCACTATAATCACGCTGCAATGGCTCTGACTGTTCAGGATGACAATGTGTCTTCCCATAGCCTCTCTTACCCCAACAGTGATGATGATTCACCCCAAATTACCGACAAAGTCTAAAAATTCCTCCATGAAATCAGATATGGAAGAAGAGAGGATGACATCAAGAATTCCCCACCCACATTTGAGGATGGCATATCCACCACCATTTATGATGTCAGGTTGATGAATCTTGGAATTGATAAAGTCCCATGGGACACATTGATTAGTGAAACCATGAATATCAAGGATAAAGATATGTATATTTCATTTATAAAGAAACCTAGATATTAATTCTCTTGTAATTACATGGAAATTATAGGGATGATTCTAATGTGGCTACACACCAACTATTCATACATAAAGATCCTCGAAGTATCAAGAAGGAATCCATGAGGATGAATCCCTTCCATGCTACCAGTGTAAAGTTATAAGTTGAAAAATTGATCAAAGACTACAATGCTCCAGAAGTGAAATACCCAACATAGATCATGAACATCAATATTGTATTAAAACTAACATGAAGATCATGGTCTGTATAAATTTTTGAAACCTTAACATATAATTCTTTAAATATGACTTCCCATTGTCAACAAAAAAAAATTTAATCGATGCAATTGACAGATTCCAATCCCTTTACATTATTCATGGGTATTCAGTGTATAATTAGATAAAGATGTCCCTGATGTTGAGTAATCCACTTCCTTCAGGGAACCATAGGGGATCTTTTCTGTTAGGTTATTCCCTTTGGATTGAAGAATTCTAGTGATACATACCAATGTTCGATGCATAATATCATCAATCCCTTCATAATTAGAATAATATAATGCTATTTCGATGATCTATTAGTAAAATATCGATAGTTATGTGATTACTCAAAATATCTACAAAAAATATTCCATATGTTTTGGCAGTACAGTTTGAAGATGAATCCGTTAAATTGTGCTTTTGGGGTAACATTATGGATATTACTTTGATTTTTTTTATGGGACCATGGCATCGAGATCGAACTAGAAAATTCTACTAAAATCCTATAAATTTCACCTCCTCTAAATCTAATAGAACTAAGGGGGATCAAGATAACATTGATTACATCCATAATTTCATGGATAAATCGAAAATAAAACAACACCCTTCACCATGTGAAAAATGTATTTCCCTATATGTGGGTCTAGGACTTCTACGAATCCTTTTTCAGAATTCAATAATTACATAATTCACCCAATTGTATTGATGCTGATGGTAGAAGGAAATCCACCCATCTTATATGTGGTTTCCATGGAGAGATCAATGGGTGCTCTCATAACATATAAAAAATATGAGGGGAATAAAAATAGTCTCTATGACCTCATTCAAATGATGCTATGTTAGGTCACATGATATACCAATATTGAGAAGGATGTTTTCAAAATCACCTTTAGAGTAAAAAAGTTGATACATTACTTGAAGCTTCATGAATTCCACCTAGCCTATCATATACACCTGATAATGTACATCCATTTCCTCCCTATACTGACTTGGTACTAGGATCGATGGGTGGTTATTATAAAAAAAACATGAAATCTAATTCATGTAACACAAGGAAGTTAATGTTCAGGCCCTGGCCAATTTCTTTTGCACATATACTACCCATGAAAGCACAACAGTGGACACCAAACTTCTATATTAAGATTTTTTATATGCCCATGAAACACCCCAAACAAGGGATGCATATTTTTGATGATTCTACCTAAATTCATACTAGTAAGAGGTTGGAAAAAAATTTATCCAATCAATTTGGTATAGAGAATATAATTTCCCCCAAACAAAGCAGCTTTATACTACTCATTCTCACCGTCTATAGGGTGCACTAATAATGAGGTAGAATATCTGGCCTTCATTACTAGATTAGAACTCTCCCTATAACTACAGATAGCCTACCAATATATCAAAGGGGGTACAATGCTAGTGATCAAACAAATAAGCATTGAATATACTATTAAGAAAGAAGAATAAGAACATCACATCGGTTATATCAGAGGACTGATGAAAGATTTATATTTTGAAAAATATTTCATCGCGTTTCATGATTACAAAATGATCATGCTGATGCACTATATAATGTAGCCATTGTCTTGGATGACCCAGATCCGGATGATGTGATATTCCACATTATGCACAGAAGAATAGTCTCATCAGTCATTATATGTGGAATGGGAGAAATCCATTAGGTCAACACTACCCCAGATCATGAAGAAATGGAATCCATAAAAATATGGGAGGATCCTAAAGTCGATTACCTCTAAAATGGGACCCTCACATTAAGTCTATCCGAAAGGGAACAGACCTAATACCTAGCATGAAACATTAACCTTTTGCATGGGTCAATGAGAAAACAATTCATATAAAAATGATGTATCGATGGAATCTTTTATAGATTCATAGTTGATGGAATGATTCCCAACTTCATGGAAGATGTCCATGTATTCTCCAATGAAGATCCTCAGTCTAAGGCCAGACTCTCCCATCAAATCTAGAGTCTTTGTTACTACTGGAAAAAAATGATATAGGAAAATGTGGAATTCACTATGAATTCTCTAGCATTCCATATTCATGAAAAATTCATCCATCAACACACATAATTACATAATATAGATAAATATTCCTAGTCATTCATTGTATAGGTAATGGTTGCTTGGGGACATATCCCCTTGCCACATCAAAGTAGTTGAAGTACATCATTACTACTACCGATTTATTTTATAAATGGTATGAGGCAATAAACCTCAAGGAATTTGTAATGTAGAATATTATTATCTTTTTATTGTCCAAGGATGCGATGACTTGAACATATATATATACCATTTCATTTTTGGTAGAATAATATTCCCTTTTTATAAATATTGAGCATTAGTTGGTAACCCCACCAACACCACAAAATTTATTAAGAAAAATAATGGTTCAAAGAGAGTGCACGGGGTACAATGTACTTCCACCTGTAAACCATTTAAAGAACATAACAAGAGAAGGCCAACCGTGAAGGACAACAAAGACTAAAAGTGAAGCAGAAATTGAGGTTCAAATATATTCCTGATGTAATCCAATGTTGATGTAGGTCCTAAATCCTCATCATCCCATAGATGTACAACATATTACATATGGTTTCAAGAAATAAAAAAGCATTGCGAAATCCATGATCTAATAAAAAAATAGCAGCTAAAACATGATAAAATGAGCCAGTACATGAAAGAATGTCAGAATACTGACCTAAATATTTATAATCAACATCCCAAAGGGATTCATTCGAGTCCAAGAGAGAATCTACAAGAAAATAAAAAAACAGACCCAAAACATCATGGAAGGTATCACAACAGGTGGAGAGGAGGAATCCCAGTTCAAAACCAATCATCCATGGATGTTTCCATTGAATATTCCAAGCATTCATTGTGGTCAAGAATATATAGACCACCACCCACAACAAAATGATCAAAAATCTGTCTAGTGATCTTGATATATTGAAAAATCTTTAGTTTTTTGTAATGAAAGTAGGATTTCTTTATAGAAACCTTCTTTCCATTTTTGGAACTGTCATCGAAACACAAATGATGCAAATCAGACAATATCAATGAAAACATTCTGAGTCAAGTAGATGGATGTCCTAATCTAAACAATTCCCTCAGAAACATTAATGCTCAACATAAATGGATCGTTATTGTGGTATAGAGGATCATCAATGGGTGGAGGCCCAAAAAACACTATATTTCCTGGGAAATAAGTCACTTCCTTGAAGAGTTAACAAAAAATCAATATATAATTTAGTTGAAAAAAATTATTCCTAGGTTATGACATCGAATTCAAAATTTGGATTTCTTTTATGCTCATCCAACATCCTAATGAACATTTAGTTTCTTATTTCATGTTTTTTCTCACCAGCAATGACACCATCTTGATATTTCTGGAATATAATCACATATTTCTCATTCATAAATGCATCATCATTTTCCCCCACATCCTCCCCATTATAATAAGAGTCTCTTTACATGAGATAATTTTTTCCACCATCATTTTCCTCATCTAAAAAAGTGGTTGTGTTCGTTTGATCAACCTCAGATGGGATTGTTGGGGGTTCAATTCCATTACTGGTTGGAGGATTGATCTCCTTCATATTGGATTCGAGAGATCTTGTGAAGATGGTTCATTCGACGTGGGAGTAGTCTCTACATCTCATCATTATTCTAGGATTTGTTGTAATGTATCCATCAACATCAACCATTAGTTTTTTTCCTTTCAATAACTTGATATTAGGAAGGATTCATCTATTTCATTAGGGTTATAATCATCCTATAGCAAGGATTCACAAGAAGCACTGATTTCACCGGCTCCATGTCTCCACTATCATGTGATTCAATATGTTTCTCCAGTTCCTCGACCAGGGAGAAGGAGAAGTGTTGGCACATGAAATTATCTATTATGTATTATGTTTATAGAAAAAAACGAACTTACTTACATTTATTGAATTATATATAATTAAGAATACTATTAGGAATTTCTACCATTGATAATATAACAACTACACAGTGATCATATGATTATTATAAATATAGGGTTCTGACCTATCTTAATAACATAAACAAAGAGAGTGATGACCTCAACCATTAGAATCGTAACATATGATCCCCATTAGTCAGAGAATCCAAGGGATATAAAATCATAGGGATTTTATTTTGAGAAATAACAAGATGACATCTAAGGACATAATCATGATAAAAACTGTTAATGGGAAAAGTTCAACCTCATTAAGATCACGATCCCAACTGTGTACGCTGGACCAACACATGAAAGTCTCACCATCACCCACCTTATCCTTATAGTGTTTTATAGTGTATTAAATGGTTATGTATTAATACCTTAATAATATTAAGATAAATAATTTATATACTAATGAAAGCATTATCATGTTATTATTGAAACTTTATTAATTATTTTGATACAATAAAACATAAATTGAATTTTTTTGTAATATTCCAATCCAAATAAGGAATTTATATTAGTGAATTAATGGATTTTTTAAAATAATAAATTTTTAATAAAATATTATAATTAAATAGTGTTTATTAAATATAAATAATCATATAATTTTTATGAAGTCAAATGTAATTTCAATAAAGGTTTGAAAAATGTTATCATAATAAAACCCACCATTCCTCAATACATGTCGATTCCTATTTTATGAGTGAAAATTCACATATTTAGAAAATTATTAGGATAAAATAAATATTTTTTTTAAATTATATTATTTATATTAACAATTGTTTATTTTTTCATAAATATTTGATAAAAATAAATTTTCAGGTAAAATTTAAATGTGGTATAAATATATGATGTGTATTATGACATCACAATGACACAGAAATGATGTAATAAATAATATAATGGTCATAAAAAGAAAAAATATATGTTTACCCTTTAAAATAACATAATTTTACTTTTATTTTATTAATTTCATAAATCCATTTATAATCCTCCAAAACCTATAATATATTTTAATGTTTTTAAATAATTCCTTTAAGGACACAACTCTCATCCACTTCACCAAAGGAAATATTTTAATATGATATGACCAATTCATTATAAAATAATGAAATCCAATCCCCTTTGGAAGAAACCAGGGGTAATTTTCGTGGATGGTTTTTTGTTTTGATTACATTTTTGTGTAGTCCAAAACATAGGATTGGGAAATAATAAAGAACTCCCTTCTATTCTACATTATAAACCTACCCAATATCCCAATTATTTTCACTAAAAAACCATGTATCATTCCTTTTATCATCCCTCCCATCTTTATAGTCCTCCTAGGGTTCCCAAAATCTTTCATGAAGCTCCTACCATGCATTTAGAATAACTCTCTCAATGTAAGGGATCACCCTCTTTTTTTAAGAACGTATTTTATTCTATGCCATTTATTTTCAACTTTTCATATTGGTTTATATTCATAAATATCCCCATTACTGCCCATATTATTTTTAATTATTATAAGTCTCTTTCACTCTCATATATTCTTCTTGTGAACCTCTTTGAACACCTGTTACCATGTTGAAATTTAGTAAAATATCATCTCATTTTCCACTTTATTCAAGTATCATCATTACCTTATTACTTTTATGTCCAAATTATAATGTTGTGATATTCTATTACAAGTCCTTATTACAACTATTTTTTATTTCCATGTGATGGTACACCCATTTCACTATCATTAATCCCTCCCATGAACATTTGGATGACCCTGTTATACTGCCAAAATCCCACTGTGATTTTTAATACCAAAAACCTATGTAGTGAATACCCTTACCCTTTTACTATCAAGGATGTTAAATTAATTGAAATTATACTTATTTGATTTTGGAATAATATATATTTATTTGAAACTCATTTATCATGAAATAAAATTTGAAGAAAAATGATTCCATGTTTTCTGATCTATGTGGCACACTTAGGTATGTGAATGAAATGAATGTTACTATGGCAACCAGAATTATATAGCACTCTAAAGAATTGTGTAATGTTTTATTATCATGTGATTTCATGAAAGGGATTATATAGTGAACTTAATCCAACACAAGACATTTTCTATTAGGATTTATTGGATGTTAGCCTTGATCTATGATTATGATTCCTTGTTTAATGTGGATTTCACATTTCACATGTTGCCTTTACGTTTTCATGCATTATCATACCTCAATGTTCATTTTTAAATTTCTCACCCTTTTTATGTCCCATTTAATTCCCTATTTTATAACATGTAATAAATTATTTATTTTATGCTATGTTTATTCCCTTACCGTGTTTTAAATATAACCCTTTCTTTTTTATGTCCCCAGGTTATACCATGAAATTTTAAGTACATTAGAATCATATGAGCATGTTAATAAACTTATGAATAATGTTGATGTATTCCCTCTTTTTCATTTTTTATATAATGTACCTGATTCTCAAATATTCTAATCATTTTGATCTTATGGGTTGTATTTTGTGTAATCTTATGAAAAAAATTAGGAAATAAAGTGTAAAAATGATCATGGATTTCATAGTTGGCATCATAGGAAAATTTAGTTATTTTTGAGATTATGACTACAATCCTTTAGTGAATGCCTTAGGGGAAAGTATTAACATAATTAAAAATCCCTACATTTTGATAAATTATAGAGTATGTGGTTTCCCTAAAAATATATCAATATCTAGATAATAAAAGTTGATGTGTCTCCAGAAAATATGTATGTTAGGGTGAAACCTAAAAGCACTGCATTAGACATTACTTGATTGGGAATTGGTGCATAAAAATAGGCCTCAATTCTCACCTAGTTTTACACTTCAAGAGGTTATGCATTATTAATTTCACAAGCACACTATGAACCATTATTATTGGAACAAGATGCACGTAAGTGTATTTATTAGTAAATAGATTATGGATAACATAGATTGAATCATATAAATTCAAAGGATAAATAATAAACATTATTTATAATTTATTCCTTTAATATCATTATATTCCAATCTATAAATTTAAAAAATACTCATCCTTAATTTTTCCTTTGTTCTATCCAATGGATAGATACCTGAGGAATCATGTAAACAACAAATGTGAAGGGAAATGTGATGACTGACTAAATGAGGTTCCCAACCTTTTGAGATAAAAAATTATGAACATTATGATGATACAATCTCAGGTGAATCAGGTTCTAAAAAGAAACACAGTTCAAGAGGAGTTCCCAACCCCCCCCCCCCCCCCAAGAATGGACAAGCTTCAATTGATATCCATATGTGTTAAAGTTATCCAACATTAAATGGATCATCTTATTCATTAATTTAGGGACAATGGATCCATTACATTGAGAGCAGCTTCTCCAACCATCAATGTTCTAGGAAATATAATGTTATACTGTATTTTCATCCTATAGAGGGAGAATAAAATTAGTTGTGGACATTGTTCAAGAATAATAATCATGAGGAACAGATCAGAGTGATGGGGTTGAAGGAATTTTGAAAAATGTTTTTTTGAATAAGTTTTCCTCTCACTCTCAAACATAAAATAGAATGGGATTTACTTACACTCATGAAAAATGATGATGAATCTGTTAGGGAGAATGAGGAAAACTACATGAGAGAAGCACAATACGCCACCAGATACATCGTTACCCCAAAATGAGAATTTTAACACATATTTTGTGGGATAAAACCAAGCCTACAAAAATAACATGATATATGAGTCTTTGATAACTATGAGGAAATTGTCTGATGTTCTCTAAAATAAAAAACCAATGTTTTCGAATATAAATGGTATCATGGGGACAAGAATTGAAATGTGGAGTTTAATACAAGAGGTGTGATGAATTATTATATTTATTCTAAGAAATTTCAAAATCCAACTTTTCAAATACACATAGAGAAGTACCATGAAAATACCCTATGGGGGATGATTAAATGATTTTGCAGTGGTAAGGAAGGTTACATATCTGGTGATTTGTGATGAGAGAAACCCAATAATGTGATGGATGAAAGGGATTATCATGTCAACCCCTAGTGCATTGTTCTTCTTTTAAACTTAAATGAACAAGGTAACATTACAAACCAATGCACTATGTTGAGGGTTCTATAAGACAACCAACAACCTTTAAGGTAGTGAGTGGAAGATTATGTTGTCACAACTACATAGGTGGATCCTGAAAATAAAAAGGTGAAACGTACACTATTAATTCATCCATGAATACTGAATATATTATTTGATTCTGGTTCTAATAATTCCTTCATATAATTATTTATTAGTATAATTATTCCCACACCACTAAAAAGTATGGAAGAAGATCTGTTCAAGAAAATGAAGAATTGAGAAATTATTTCATCACGAGTATATAACTCCTCCCCTATTATAATTTTTGGACAAATATTCATAATGAACAAAGTGATACTTTCTTTAGTATAATTTGATGTAATTATCGACATTTATTGACTTTCTTTATATATATCCAGTAAAAATATCTGTGAGAAGGAAATCAATCTCCATATCATGAATTGTTGTTATATTATATACAAGTGAAAGGAGGAGGATGAATCTTATTTTTCACCAACATCTCAATCATGGATATTATTTACATATGATAAAGAATATCTAGATAAAATTATTGATTGTAAGGAAAAGAACATCCTTTAATACAAGCTTGCTTTGAGGGATTAAATTGATGTGTTTCTCGAAGAATTGTATTTTCTTCCACTTTATCGAAATGTTGAATTTTCAATCGAGCTTATAAGTAGGGCGTTTGTACTATCCATGATTCCATATTGAATAGCTATTTAAGAACATGAGGTTATCATGAAAAAATAGAAGAGATTCTTGATAAAGGTTACATATTCCCAAGGGCTTCACCTTGGGGGGGACCATTCCTCTTTATCATGAAGAAGTATGGGTCAATGCACATTTTCATTGAATATCATGAACTAAACAAGATCATGATAAAGAACTATTATCTTATTCCATGGATTTATGAGTTGTTCAATCCACTAGGTAGAGTAAAATAATTCTCCATGGTGGATATTCGGTCAGGGTATTATCAACTATGTGTTAATATGGATGATGTCCCCAAGAATGCTTTCTGTATATGTTATGGGAACTATGAGTTAATAGTAATTCCATTCGGACACAATAATGATCATGAAATATTAATGGACATGATGAATAAATTATTTAGATATTACCTTTACAAATTTTTAGTAGACAATATTGGTTACAATGTAATCTACTCTAAAATAAAGTAGGAGCATAATTATCATTTGAGAACTTTTCTAAATACATTAAAAAGGATAATCTTTGTGAAGAGTATCAAAAATGTGAGTTCTGGTTGAAGGATGTCTCATTCACGGGGAATAATATCACAATTAATGGGATATCGGCGGACCCATTAAAGATAAAATAAATATTAGGATGGTTGATACGATCATCTAGGATAGAAATTTTTCGTTCCCAAGGATTAGCTGGGTACTATCATTGATTTCAGAGAAATTTATCACAAATTTCAAACCCAAAAATAAATATAACTTGGAAGGGAGTCAATTTTTTTGTAATAATGAATGGGAACAGAGTTTCAAGGATTTAAAAATAGGGTTATCACGGCACCTATAATTATACTACCCATAAGTGAAGGAATTTTGGTGGTATATAGTGAGGCTTCAAAGAATAGATTGGGTTGTTTATTAATTTAGAATAAAAAAACAATAACCAATGATTCAAGGAAATTGAAAGTTCATGAACAAAAACACCCAACACATGATCTAGATATGGCTGTAGTGAGCTTCACGTTGAAAATATGGATGCATTACCTCTTTAGGGAGAAGTGTGAAACATATACCGATCACAAGAGCCACAAGTATATATTCACTTATAAATAGATGAATATGCTCCATTGAATATGGTTAGGTTTGAGTAAGGTTTATTAATTTTCAGTTCAGTACCATCATGGGAATAAATTATAGTGAATGATACTCTATGTATAAAGGATGCATCAATTTTTTCATTGATAATAATTGAGATGTATTTGGTCATCATAGACTTGAAAAAGATGGGAATTGAAATTTTAATGTAAGGAACATCATCAATCCTTTTACAATTGATTTCTTAAACTTCCCATTAAGAGAATATAAAGGATGTTCAAATAGATGATGTGGGAATTTAGAAGAAAGTGAAAGCTATAAAGAATGGGAAATAATTGGATTTCAATGTTAATAAAGAAGGACTTGTGAGATTTACTTCATGACTATATGTACCATCAAATCCAAAGTTAAAGAAGGAGCAGTTGGATGATGCACATAGCTCAACCTTCTCCATCAATCCTGGGAGCAAAAAGATGTATCGAGATCTCTTATAGAACTATTGGTGGGAAAATATGACTAATGGGATATATCATGGTTTCTTGTATATCAAAAAGTGAAGGAATAAAGGAAAAACCCCAAGGGGATAGTGCAACTATTACCCATACATACATGGATATGTGAAAACATTACCTTGGGCTTGGTCACTAGTATTCCAAATAAATCAAAAGGAACTAATGATATATGGGTCATGTTGGATCATCTTAAAATGATTTTTAACTTAATTTCAATTCAATAGGACTTCTCAATCGATCAACATGATAGTATATACATTGGAAACTCGTGAGGCTGCAAGGAACACCACTATCTTTTGTATCTGATCAACAACCATGATTTAACTCAATATTTTGGAAGATTCACCAACATTTTATAAATATTGAGTTGATATTAATAATGGTTTATCACCCTAAAAATGATGGAAAATCAAAGTGGGCTATCCTAACACTCAATGATATTTTAAGAGCATTGAAAATTGATTTCCTGGGAGAGTGTGATAGACATATTCCTTTTGAAATGTTATCATATAATTATAGTTTCAAACCAATAAATCAAATTTTTCCTTATGAAAACATTTTTGGGAAGAGGTGAAGAACACCTACATGATGTGATAATGTTGGGGAACAGAAAAATCTAGTTCCTAAACAGGTCAATGAAATAGTGGAAAAGGTCAATACCATTTAGTAGCATATCCTGGATGAATGGAGTCAAAAATGTGAAATGGTAATAGTCAATTATGAGACACAGATTTTGAGGATGGTGGAATGGTTTTCCTACACATATCTCCATGGATGAAAATTTTGATATTTGGGAAGAAGGAAAAGCTTAGTCCAAGATACATAGGTCTTTTTGAGATCCTTGGTCACATTTGAGTGGTTGACTATTGACTAATACTCCCACCTAACCTATCTCAATTACAGGATGTGTTCCATGTATCACTCTTGAGGAAGTCTAAAGAAGACACAAAAAATATACCTAATTTAGAGGTGGTACATTTGGAGAATGATAATTCCTATGGGGAGTACCTATTAGAGATCTTAGTTCATAAAAGAAATGTTCAGTAAAATTAGAAAATACACCTAGTCAATGTGTTCTGGAGAAATACTATTTTTGAATAAGTGACTAGTGAACCAATGGAGGAAATTAAATAGGGTTACCCTCATCTATTTTATTATTTCAAATGTAAATTGTGAGGTTTAAAATTTTGAAGCGTAGAATATTATAATGACTCAAACTTTTATAAATAAAATTCCCTTTGTGGTTGAAGTAAATTATGTATTATTCTATTATTATCATGGAAGAAATGTGAACATCCATGGATTTATTATATTCTATCATATTTAAAATAATTTTAAACATATAACCCATTTATAATATAGTAATTTAATAGTGATCATAAAACTAATAAAATTATAGGTTTTCAAAAAATCCAACTGAAAAAAAGGAAGTGATTGCATAAACTAGTAGGATCATATCCTATGAGGCCAATTTATCAGAGCTTCCATGGGAGATGACATCATTGGGATTTTCCCTTGACCAAGACAAATTTGATATCCAATTATAAAAGCTTGATAAAATATTTTTATGGGAGATTTTAAGGAAAATCTATATCATGATCCAAACAATGTACACTGAACCACCACATGAAAGTATCATTGTCACACACCTTACCCTAATAGTGTTTTCTGGTGTAATAAAAGGCTTTGTATGGACACCCTAATAATATGAATTTAAATATTTTATATAATAATGGAAAAAATTTCACCTTGTTATTGTTACTTTATTAGTGATATTGATACAATAAAACATAAATTAGCTTTTTGGGTAACATTCAAATTAAATTAAGGCATTTATTTTGTTGAATAAATGAATTTTTGAAATAAATAATATTTATATAAAATATTATTATTATTATTAATACTTATAAAATATTATTATTAATAATATTTGTTAAATATGAATTATCATATAATATTTATGAAGTAAAATGTAATTTTTATAAGGGTTTGAAAACTGTTATCGTGAAAAACACATCATTTATCATTAAATGATAATTGTTTTTTAAAGGTAAAAATTCACATTTGCATTAAAATATTTGGATTAAAAAGTCTTATTTTTTGGATCAGAAACTCAAAATTATCCAATCGTGAAAAATTCATAATTTTATGAGATGACTGAATTTTTACATAAAATTTAAATACCGTATATATATACATTGTGTATTATGACATCATAATGACCGAAAAACGATGTAGTAAATGCTATAATGTGCATCCATGAACAAATAACTGTTTTCCCATTAAAATAGAATAATTTTTCATTTATTTGATTAATTTTATAAAGCCTTTATGAATCCCTAAAAACTATAATATATTTTGTGGTTTTATAATCATTTTTATCAGGACATGACTCACTTCCATACCACCAAGGGGACTATTTTAATAATTTTGACCCTTGTACTCATATAATAATTTAAGAAATCGCCTTTCTCAAAAACCATGGGAAAAGCCATTGTTTAGTTTTGGTTTTGATTACATTATTGTATAGAGTCCAAAACTATGCATAGAAATAATAAATAACACCCCTATATTATACTATATAAACCCACCCAGGCTCCCCATTCTCTTCACTAAAAAACCATTTAGAACTATCAAAAACCATTTCAGGTTTCTATATGACCCAACACCTAACCCAGTCCATGGAATGACCTGAAGGGCATTCTCAATCCCCACAGGCTAGAATATAGTTCCCTGGTTTCAATATTATAACAAGATAATTATTTCCATGATTCTTTAATAATAAAAAACCAACAAAATTAGAAAACCAAATCTAAAAATTCATAACCAATCTGGGTATAATGCTTACTAGGTTAAAATTTAAAAATATGAACACGAATCAAAAAATAGACTACAATAATAGGGGACTATAACTTATTCCCAAACCTCAATGCAATAAGAGGAGTAACATCCTCAAGCCACCACCAAAAATATCCATATATAATACCACTGGATACCCAATCCACCATCCAGGTACACCATGCCTTTACATGAATTAACCATATAACAAGGTCTACAAAAACCCAAAGGTGTATATTAGTTGTGAGCCAAGGTTCAATATGCTGCACCCAAATAGAAATATTATATGCTATAACATTTAAGGACAAATTAAAATGACCTATCCTAGAATATGATTTGAAAAAAAATAAGGATTGTTTTTAAGAAGAACCATTTTCTGGGGATACTTCCAAGGAAAAAAATTTCTAAATAAAACATCTCATGAGTGACACATTTCAGGGAACATTTCAAAGGAAAACCATTTCTAAAATAAACCATCTTAGAAATAAAATACACTCAAAGGTCCAATGTAAGTCGACATATGGCACCACATCATATAAGTTTCAGGTCACAGGATACCACCATTGGTAAATCCCAAGGGGTGATAAAGCATAATCAGGACCCCTTAACCCTATACCTCAGTGAAAGGTGTTATTGTATCCACAACCATCAGTGTCCTCATTCATGATCCACTAGAGAATAGAAACATCCAAAATTCTAGTGGTGATAAATCATCATCATAGTTTAGATAGTGGTGTAATAGTCAATCATGCTTAGTGAAACTGAGAAAATACACTTCGGAATCACAAGAATGTTATTCCTAGTTAGCACACCTAGATACTTATGATTACCATCTTCTCAATCCATTTTTATATATTAACCAAAAAATGATTTTTACATGCACATGACAATCATTATAAACATACAAGGAAATCACCATTTTCCACAAAACAAACCACTTTCCATTTTACATACACCAGAACCACTTTTATTTACATTTACTATCACTTATATAATTCATTAATCCCCATCTAACAAAGCACAAGTGAAAAACACAGTTACTCACAAAATTCCTTAGTCCATGCCCCATTTAAAATCCACACAAAAACAAAGTTCAATTTTTAATCATTCTTTCCATCATTAAACAATGTTGAATTCATATTTAAGGGTGTAAAATAGAAATAATCACGCATTAGTAATTCATTTCACCATTAAAAATCTAATTTGAACATTCTCACACGATAAGTGCATTTAAAAACCCATTCCACAGCTTCCACACAAGGCATTAAACCATTTTTTTGAGAAATATCACATTAAAACATATTCAAATGTAACCATAACCCTTTTTAGAATCCACTTTCAACATGAACACATAAAAAACACCCCAAAAATATTTCAAAATAAACAATTAATCTATAGAACTAGATTAAATACAAAAAAAGAATATTAAAAACATCTATGAATGTTAAGGCATGTAATCACACACATATCATGTATAACCTTCTAGAAATTGGTGTGAAATCCTATCTACACCTCAAAAACACCATAAGGAGGAAAAAATAAACAATAATAAAGAAGATCAAACCCAAAAGGCCAAGATGGAAACCCTAAATCAAAACCGTAATCATAAGATAAAGGAAAACCATAAGGAAAAGTAATAAAAACCATGAATAGATAAAGAAAAAATGATTAAGGGGACTTACATTAGGGTTTCTTGATTAATAAGAGAAAAATACTCAAAAGGAGAGGATATTAGAGGAAGAAAAGGGAAGGGAAGGGGGTTATTAGGGTGGATGTGACTGAGGGAAGAAGAAAATCGGGTATCTTGGATAAACTTTTTCAAGAGAGAGAAAATTTGGGAAGCATTTTTAATGAGATGACATGAAGACATCGTTAGTCTGCAAGGTTTTTCAAACCATGAAGAGGTCATGTGACCATTTCTCCTGGGGAGGTAAGCTACCCAAAGAGAAAGTTTCATAGTATGACCCACCATGTATTAGTTTCGCGCAAGGTTACCTACTATGTGGTACACAGTTACACCTAACCATGTACTAACCATGGTCCATAATCCTTCTAGAAAAAATATCATTTTCCACCTAAATTCAAAGGGGAATCCAAAAGAGGAGGCTAGATTAATGATGAATAGAAATAATGACACAAAAATTTAAACTCTTCATATCAGTTCTCGAGGGAAATAGCTGAGATCCCAACCTGAAGTTGAAGAAAAGAAAACATAAAAACTGGAGTGTAACAATACCCATCCCTATAACATTTTCTTCCCATGGGAAGCCATAATAAGTCTTGACCCAAATCACAATTATCATAGGAATTGACTAAAAAAATTAAATTTAGGATACCCAAAATAGATTCTTTACTAATTTTCACCCACCCCAAAAGTGAAATCACCTTAAATTGATCGATTAATGTTAAGAAACATTCCATAATTCACAATCCCACTTATCAAACCAAAACACCTCAAACATTAGTAGAAATAACACGCACCGCTTGTCTAACACAAAGAAACTAGATCATGTCACCCCCTAATGAATACAAAAAATTGGAGAGTGAGGTTAGATATCACTGAGTGAGATTACCTAATTCCAAGCCAGGATCAGGATTGATGCCGATGTACCAACACAAGAGACATGAATGAACTCCCCCCATAAGAAAAAACATATCACTCATGATAGATACCAAAGTCAAACCTGGAGAGGATTGAACATACTCCTCATCATAACATATAAGATATCATCAATTCATTTTAGTGGAATTTCATTGAGACTCATGGTGGATCTCCCTACCATGAAGATGAGTTTCTTAGCAGACTAGAACCTGTAGACAATGGAAGGCTAAAATGGGATGACGTGGGAGCTCCCCAATCAACATAATCTCCCACTACAAGGGAACCAACAAAGAAAACCTAAACCATATTGAAGACACTATTCATTTCACCACCGCCATAGGCATTTCAATCTTCATAGGATCCCAAACCGAAACTGAGGTTGACACACAAGGTTATCCATACATAGAAAACCACATAGGTATCCCTATCTACATGGTCACAAGCACTAAGGTTCAAGATAATGAAAAAACCATTCCCCATGATAACCAAGGAAGAAAAAATTCACCAGCATAGTTCTTAATGAACAAATACAGTCCCCATATTCCCATCCACCAAGAAGGACAACTCAGAACGAAATAGTTACAGAGAGTGAATAAACTGTTTCCATTTCCCCTACTGATTATAGAAGTTAAACCATGGTCCTTTACACCACTGGTGGTTCCTGACTACGTGCCAGATTCACTCCGATTCTTATGGATGGATCACTGTGGACTAAAGCATCTCATACCTTTTAGTCAGTCACTGAAAACCCTTGATCAAAACTTATTCATCATCTTCTAAAAAAACTATATCCTAACCAAGACATCACCAACTACCCAAACCACTTTTAACATTCCCCATTGGGTTTCTATTTACTACTTATAGGTGAGATATTACAAAACCATAGTGTCAAACATCATATTTGATGACTCAAACAACTCAATGAAACCAATTCTTCATTTAACTCATCTCACATCTTCTAACCAATTTTTATAGGACTCACATAACTAAGATAAAAAGTAAAAATAATCATCTTCCAAAATTCTTGGAGAGAGTCCTTACATTGATCAACTAGAGGACATACCAACAGAGAGTCACTTGTGGTAATCAATCAATTATGTGTCATCATATTTATGGCAGTGACCACTATCCAAGAGGAAAAACCCTTGGACCGAATCAAACTGACCCATTGGTTAAAAATTTCCATAATCCTAAACCAAAAATATGAGGAGAACCACCATGGAGGCTTCCCAAAACATTTCTTAAAAAATAAAATAAACCAACATATCTAAAAATCATACCATTGATACAAAAACTGTAAACATTACTCAAATAAGGGGGCATTCAAGAATCATAAAACCCCAAGACCACATTCCCAAAAATAAAAAATCAAACACCACACAAAAACTAGTTACCAAAACCCCATGTTTTCTTAAAAAACACTTTTAGAGATAAAATAAGATAGTTGGGTTACACATCCCGTAATAGTATCCCATGTCCCTCACCCACGCGTTATCTCATGCCAAATGGGAACAAATTCACATTCTACATAAAACCCATGAATATGTTCCATAATGGAAATACCAATGGTCGAAATAGAAATTATAGTCATTCGACCCAATGATTCATCATTCCCATTTAAAAAACCCACTAGATCCTCCATTAGTGAAATTATAGGGACCAAAATCAAAACAATTTTTCAATCTATTAAAAATTTCACATAAAAAATCAATATTCAAACAAAATTTAATTTTTCAAACATTACACATCAACTTCAAATCATTTAATTTCAATTTAAAACACACTCAGTTTCATATAAACTCTATTTCCCCAACAACCTATCATTTAAAAACTCATTTCTCTTTATTTTAAACATGATTCCAATGACTCATGAAACCTTTCAAAGTCCCACTAATTAAAAAATCAAAGTCCATTTCCAAACATCATACATAAATTAAAAAATGGTTCATTCCAATCAAAAAACCTTCCTATAGTTTAGTAAGTCCCATTTAAAATAGATTTCAGAATACCCATTTTAGTATTGTTCATTCATTCTAATAAATTCATTCCAGTAAACCATAAATTCAAATTATTAAAATATAATCCTGATAAACTCACACTCCCTCACTCAATTCCATTTCATTAAAATACATATTTTCAACGTTCCTTCAAAAAATACCCCATAACTTTTAAAATAAACAACATGCACATTAATTTTTTTTCCACGATTCAAAAATGAGGGTTCCTAAACCTACCTTCAAAACCGATGAAATCTCAAAACAATTAAGGAGGAAACAAGTACTGATGGGAAACTTGGATATATGGTCAGAGGACATATTCCATGTATACCACCTTCAAGGAGAGTGTTTTTATATAATGTATCTGGATCCACATGAAATTCCAGGGCATGCGAGCTCACTAAGACCATAGACACATCCCCCTTTTCATTTCCCTAAATATCAAGTACCCCTAACAACCAAATGAATTAGATGAAACATGATGTTCCCTGGTTACTTGAGTCCAGTCATGAGGTTTTCCACGGATATAACCAACCCATAATTGGAATATACAGTCCTGGAAATCATATCTCTAGTCTACCTAGACACTTACTTAAGGAAAAAGACCCTAATAAGAATGATATGCTCTGATTCCATTTTTTCATGAGCCAAGCCATGTCTCCATCTGACCTAGCTCCCAACCAGATCTATGGCATGACCCAAAGGGAATTTTTGATCCCCATGGGTTAGAAACTAGTACTCAAGTATCAATATTATAAAATAGTACTGATTTACTTGATTCCATAATAATAAAAAACAAATAATCCAAATAATCCAAAACTGAAATGCACATATAAATATGGTATAATGGTTACCATGTTAAAATTTACAACATTGAACACGACTCTAAAAAGACACTACAAAAAAAGATAACTAAAACTACTTCCCAGACCTCCATGAAACAATAATAGTAACTTCCTCAATCCGACACCACGAAGATCAACATAGAATACCATTGGAGACCCAAACTATCATCAATGGACACCATGCATTTACTTAAATCAAACATACAATAAGGTATACATACACCCAAAGGTTTGTGTAGGGTGTGAGAAATGGATCGTTATAATTCAGCCAAATGGAAATATTAAATACTCTATCATTTAAGAAAAAATTAACATTCTCATTCATGAAAACGGATTTAAAACAATTTTTTTGGAATCATTTTTAGTAAAACCATTTTATTTGAAAAACATCAAAGGAAAACCATATCCACAAAAAACAACTTTAGAGACACACTATTAAAGGAACATTTAAAAAGGAAACCATTTCTAATATGAACCTTGTTTGAAATAAAATACACTCAATGATTCACCCTCTATCGATAGATGACCCCACATCATATAAGTTTCACGTCACAAGAGAGCACATTTTGTAAATCCCTAGGGGTAATCTAGATCAAGTGGGACCCTAGAACCTCATACCATAGTAAAAGTTGGTATAAAAACCAAAGCAATCAGATTCCTCGTGTGTGAGACACTATAGAGGAGAAACATCCAAAATTCTAGTGGAGATCAATCATCTACGTAGTTTAGTTAGTGTTGTAATCGTCAATCATGCTGAGTGAAACCAGGACAATACAATTTTGATTTACTGGCATACTATTCCTAGTTTCCCAACCTAGATACCCCGAATTCCCTTGTGCTCAATCACATTTTATATATTACCCAAAATAACTAACTTCCACATACATATGCTAATCATTATATACATTCTAGTAAATCACTATTTTCCATGAAAAAAATCAATTTCCATTTTACACATGCCAAAAAACTGATTTCATATTTAAGGGTTCACAAAAAAACCGTTAGGCCAACATAATCCATTTATCTATTAAAATCATACTTTTAACATGATCCCACCATAAGTACCTTTAAAAATCCATTCAACACCTACCAAATAATGCAAAAAACACTTTTATCAAGAAACATCCAAATAAAACATATGCAGACTTACCATTTCCCCTTTTTAAAATCCAATTTCAATATGAACACAAGAGAAAACATCCCAAAAATATATTTCTCAACACAAACATAATCTATAGAAAAGGATTAAATACAAAAACAAGCATATTAAAAAATTTATAAAATGTTATGGCATAAAATCACCCACCTCTCATGAAGAACCTTATAGAAAATGGTGTGAAATACTATCCACACCTCAACTGCACCACAAGTAAGAAAAACCAAACCATAATCAAGAAGATAAAAATCAAAATCCCAAGATTAAAACTCTAAATCAAAACCCTAATCAGTGGAGAGTTGAATCCCCAAATTAAAATAAATAAAAACCTAGAATAGATAATGAAAACATGAAGAAGTGGAAATACATTAGGGTTTATTGAAGAGTCCAGGAAAAATCCCCCAAAGGAAAAGAAATACAAGGAAGCCAAGGGGTGGTAAGGGGGACAAGGGTTAAAGTGACTAAGGGAGGAAGAAAATAGGTCATTTGGGGTAAAATATTGGGGGAGGGAGATAAATGAGGGAAACATTTTTAATGATCTGGCATGAGCACGATGTTAGTGCCACATTTTTTGAAAACCCATTCAGAGGCCATGAAACCATCTCTATTAGGGAGGGAACCTACCTCTCGGGCATGTAGCATGGTTTGACATTCCATGGAGTATCCATTTGGTCAATTCTATCCCATCTAGACAACACCACACGGTTTACTGGGCTGAGGTGAAAAGTTATTCCATATCGTGCAGCGGCCATGTGTGACAATCAATCTAGAAACAATTTCATACTTTTCCCAAAAATTCAAAAGGTACTATAAAAATGGAGTTTTGGTCATGGATAAATATAAATAATACCACAAAATTTAAAACCCATCACAGCTAGTTATTGAGAGAAATGGCTGAGAACCTGACCTAAACCAGAATAAAGGAAATCATAAAAACCAAGGTGTGGATGGAACATTCATAATCTTATATATAAATTATATAGTCCTAAAAATTTTCCCCTATTCCCTCATTAAGATCTTCCCAATCATTTGGAATCACAATATCAATGTTAGGGATCACCCTCTTTTTTCTTTCAAGAACCTATTTTATGATATGCCTATTATTTCCTAATTTTCACCTTGGGAAATGTTCTTCTATATCTATTACTTTTCATTTTATTTATAAATGATTATAAACCCATTTTACTCTCATTTATCCTTCCCATGAACCATTATGTACACTCATGACCATGTGGAAATTTAGTAAGCAATCCTCTATTTTTATCTTTATTCCAGTATATTAATTATCTTATTTCTTTTATCCCTAATCCCAAATGCTGGGATATTTTCATCCATTTCCCTATTACTAAAATTCTAATGTCCATGTGATGACATACCCCTTTTATTTTCATTAATACTTCCCATGAACATTTGTAAACATTTGTTATGCTGTCAAATTTTATCTTAATTTTCTATGCCAGACCATTGTGTAGTGAAAAATCATACCCATTTCCAATCAAGGGTGTTAAACTTTTTTCACGTATAATTAATTAATATGGGGATTATATTTATTTATTACACAGTCCATGATATTGGAATAAAATGTGATGATAATTGATTCCATGTTGTTTGATTTAAGTGCCACACTTATGAATATGAACAAAATTAAAGTGACGGGTTTTCCTTGAATTATATAGTGATCTAATGTACTAGGTAATGTTTTGGATTCATGAGATGTCATGAATGGGATTAAGGAGTAAACCTAATAAATATTACGTCCTTTTAAAAAGTAATTTCTTTTCATTTGGCCTTTACCATTGATTATGTTTCCATTTTTAATGTTTTTTCCAAATATCCCATGTTTCATTTATGTTATCATGCTTTATCATGATACAGTGTTCATGTCCATGTTTCTCACCTTTTTTATGTCCTATTTAATTTCCTATTGTCTAACATGTAATAATTTATTCTTGTTATTCCATGTTTATTACCTAATCATGTTTTATATATCACCATATTCTTATGTATTTCCTCATCTTATCCCAAATATTTTTAGTTATGCTGGAATAATATGATCATTTTAATGATGTTTTCAATAGTTTTGATGTATTCTATTTATTATGTTATTATGTAATGTACCCAATTCCCAAGACACTATACTTCTCAATCATCTGAGTTTTATTATGTGTAATATTATTTAAAAAATTATGAAATATAGAGTAATAAAGAAAAATTTGGTCACAAATATCATCAACAGATTCAGGGTCCATCACATGATATTGATAGAAAATTACACAAACTTATATTCTAACAATTTAATGAAATTATACCAAGAGTAAAACATAAAACCTAATCATTCATCCTTCTATCATGTGGTAGAAAATGGATTAATAGATACCTTCAATAAGAATATTCCAAATGTCCTCTAGAAGATGGTGGACAAAGTCAATAATTCCTTTCCAGATAAGCTCCATTATACTTTATTGGTCAACTATACCAGAAGGTGAATTTCCAAACAAGAATTCTCATTTTCAGTGGTTTATGGGACAATTGATGGGTTTCCCAAAAAATTATATTTACCCTCACACGTGATAATTATCTTAAGACACTACTTAGATGGTGAGAAATCAAAAAAAAAATAGCCAGATGAGTTGGAATGGCATGATGAGATAATGCTTCACACACTACACAACCTCAAAGGCCATTAAAATCATTTCCCATGAATATTAAATAAAAAGGTTCTCCTCTGCTTATTTCATCAAGGAGCACTAGTATTTGGTCTCATAACCCCAATGATAATTGGAAGTAAAGGTCCAATGTTTCAACCCAAATGGGAAACACCTTACATAATACATATGTTATATTCTCATGAATCTTACTCATTATCCATAATGGATGGGTAATGAGTTATTCTCTCACAAATGGAAGGCTTCCCAAGAAGTACTTTTCCTAGATACCGTAAATCATGATTCATCTTAGTTGTATGAAATTAAACTATGATATATGTCCTAGTTGAAAAACATTAAACATCACAATGTCTTATGTTCTTACTACTTGATGATAAACTACATGAATGAATTCCCGACAAAAATACTTTAAACAGAATAGTATACATGGTTCTTATCATATAACACAAAACTACAAGACACATTCCATCCTAGTAACAAGACATTAATATAAATGAAAAAATATTCATCATGTGTTGCTAAAATATAGTCATACCCAATGTATCAATCATAGTAGGACTTGGGAAACCAACTTAGGATTCCTCATGTCACAAACACGGATTCCTCCCATGAGATGATTTCCTAAAACACTAGAAAACATTTATTTTGGATTCGTGACTTATTTTTCATGTTGGGTATCCTTCATCATTATAAAAATATGTTCAATTTCATCATTCCCATATTTGTATATGTCTTGATTCTCATTCAAATTATATGTGTAGATATGTCTAGAACCAATATCTTGGCCAAACCACAACTTGATACAAAATTTCTAAGTCCTTTCTTTTAATTTCCTCAATGTGGTTACAGAATTCTTTCTTCCATTACACATTTCTCACACCAATCATATGACATGTGGGATTAGTACTCTAGGTAATGGATTCCCCACATGATTGAGACATATAAATTCATTTAGTTTTTTTCATTTTCCAAGTTACAGGATATTAAAAATGAACATTGTTTGTCCTTACTACATGATGTTTAAATGTATGGTTAATGTCCCTTACATTCGATGTTATAATTATTCCATAACATTGTGTGGAATTATAAATTTAATTATAGGATACATAGTGATTCTTTGATCTCCAATCATGGGTATAACATCAATAATTAATGGAAAAAACAACTCTATGTATAGTTCATACCTGTCTGGAGAGTTTCTTATTCAAGCATTACATGTGGATTGATTCCGACCATCACAAGATATGCAGTGACTCCCATATTTCAAATCCTTGGTCCAACTAAAATAATCAATGATAAAATTCCGTATACTATTCATGGGTTACACTTGCATATAGAGTTCCAATTCATGAACTACTTGCGGCATTATTCTATATATCACATGATTTGTAGTGACGCCTAAATCTCTAATATTGGGTCTAGACATAATAATTCACATGAAAAATTACAACCTCTACATATGGATTAGAACTGTATTGAGAGTTTTCCATTCAATAACTATATGTGTCCTGATTCCTTCCATTTAAAAATATGTAGTGACACACATATCTACAATCCTAGGTCTAGCCACAATAATCAATGGAAAAATACTCAATAAGCATATGTGGCACGCCTATATAGAGATTCTCTCATTAAATTACTATTTTTGGATTGATTACGTCCATCATATGATATATATTAACACTGATATAACCAATCCTAGGTCCATTTGTAATAATAAACTGCAAAAAATATCCTCTCTGTGTATGGTTCATAACCATGTGAAGATTTTCCCTTACAAGATCTATTTGTGGATTAAACTCTTCTATCACGGGATACATAGTTATGAATGGATCTCTAATCCCATACCTAGCCACGATAATAAATAAGAGAATCCAACATATGCATATGGTTCAGACATATATGGAGAGTTTCTAGTTCATGAATTTTATTTGGTTAGATATCTACCCTCACTAGATATGTAGTGACCATCAGATCTCCAATCATGGGTCCCGCCATAATAACCAATAGTGAAAATGACCACCACCACCCCCAAATTTTCATATGTTTCAGATCTATGTGGAGAGTTTACCATTCAAGAACTATGTGTGGCATGAATCCTGTCATCATAAGATACATAATGATGCTTGAATATCCAACATTGGGTCATGTTTCAATATTCAATGGAAAAATTCACCCAGTGTATAGTTTAAACTTGTGTGTAGTGTTTCCCATTCATGAACAATGTGTGACTTTATTCTTATAATCACAAGATATGTAGTAACTTTGGGATCTATAATCCTGTTCCTAGATTCAATAACCAATGGAAAAAATGCCTCCCCTTTATATGGGTCAGATATGTGTGGATATTATCACATTCTGGAACTATGTGTGACTTTATTCCTTCCATTATAAGATATGTTGTGACACTCATAATATCAAACATAGTTCCAACCATAATATAAAAATATTCCACCTCCTTGTGCACAAGTTAGACTGGCATCAAGAAATTATATACAAGAACTTTATATGGCTTGATTCCTACAATCGTAGGATACATAGTTAGACACACATATCTAATTCTACGTCCATATGCAATTAATAATGATAAAAATGCACCCCCACATATTGGCTTGACCTATGTGGGGAACTATATGAGAACTATTCATGGCTGGACCTCTACCCATAGATTGTGCATATGCAAAAATAGGGAATCCCAACTATAAAAGCAGAAAATACACCTTTTTAAAGAGATCCAAGTCATTTAGACTCACTCTGCCTATGCATGAGTTGGATATGTATAATGATTTCTTACCCACAAGATAAATATGTTCAAGAAGATATCATGCATATGGATAACCATCAATAATACTATGCATAGAAAAAACGCATTCCACAAATCCTAATGCCCCCAATCGGTGAAATATACCCCCAAGGATATCTTTAAAATTATAATATTGATTCCAATGTCCTTACCATATGAAATTAAACTACAAGGAAAATGTCCTTATCCCATGATGCTAAACTTCATTACTTATACATCCCCACTAATCGACGTTAATGTGGGTAGAACATAACCCATCCTCATTACTTATCAAAGGATCACAAGAGCCTAACCCCATTAAACTAGAGTAAGGGTTTCTTCCATTATATTTTAAAAACCTAAAAAATTAAATCACACTTCATGCATTGATCACCTCGAGTTCCCACAAACCAGTCTTGGCCCGTGGAATGGAGAAGTTATCTATCTATTTGACAATGGTATAGGTGGATCTGCATAGTGTATTTTAAATAATAACTAGAGAAATCTTGGCCCTACAAGAAGGAAATTTTCATCCCTTCCATACCTATTGTCAGAAAAGAGAATCTAAGAACCTCATGTTGTTTTCTATTATCCCTAATATATTTGTCTCATATCATTACTCATTACCTAAGAACCTTGATCCATTATTTATAAATTTTTCATCCCCTTCTCAAAAGGATATCAACTCACTCTTGACTTTGGGTTTCCTAATCAGTATATTGTGTAAAATTCCCCCCATACAAGGTCTATGTGCATCACAAAATTAAACTGTATGAACTTTGATTAAAGTTGTAAAGCCATAACCTTTAGCCTTTGGTGTCCCAAATAACAAGACCATAAAACTTATATGGATAGAGACGTATGACTTGTATGGATAGAAACCAACAAAGGGTTGTTTGAGCAAGATTCAAATATATGCATTCTAAAATATTCATATCACGAGTTTATAAAAAGTTTAGAGAATAAATAAACAAGGTATAAATCTCATGTATCATACCTTGTATCCCTACTAAAATCCAATATGTGATTTCTACCCCCCATAGTCAGGTAGAACTTAATGTATTAATTTTTCACACCTCCTCAGTGTGTTAACATGTTCAATGGGCGGTGATGCAACTTTTAGGGTTATAAAAACCCTCTTGAATATTATTTTTCCATAATCCACTATAATGAATTTGATGTATGATATGAGACGAAAATTTCCTTGAGTTGGCAAACTTCTATGGAAACCCCATGGACCATGGATTCCTTTATCCTAGTTCATCCCAATATAAAACTAGTATTAGGGACTGGTTAATCCAAAAGGACACAGTTAGTATTTTCTAGAGAATTTAGTCACGCCAAAGCGCATATCCCTTGCAGATTTTTGGTCCAAAAACAGTCCCCCATAAATCGTGGATTTATATTCTTAACGATGTGGAATATACGAATTTTGACATTACCAATGGTTTAATTATACCCAACAGTTTACACCTTATGTTAACTCATATATTCTTAAAAGATGATTTACAACCCCCATAACACGAATATTTATGTGTGTTTGATATACTCAACATTACATCACTATGTATTATACCCTTTGTCAATGTATGAATTCAAATATCTATTACCAAAATCTTTTGATGGACCACATCTTGTTATTCGAAACCACACAATATAAAGTTTGTCCTTCCCAATCTGTAATTAAACTTTCCTAGCGTTCCAGTTTCATCCATGGATAGTTTTCATTCCATGCTCCACTACATTATCCGAAAATTTGAGTCTTCACAAATATTTTATGGCCCATGGAAAAGATAGAGGATCACATATTCTTGTCCATAAATGTTAAACATTTTGAATCATTCATAAGGGATTTATCCCACTTACTTGAGGCATATCTTGCTTGAAGGAAATGAACATTATTCATTGAGAACCCTGACAGCACTGCGGTGGAACTCAAAAACATAGGGTATTTTAAGTCACCCTTGGCATGTCATCCCCATTATACATTCATTTTTTATGTTCTTAGAAATATTATTTACAAAAACCATTTTAAAACTATATCACCAGTTTCAGCTTCCATGACATTTTACCATCCACAAATATCCTTTAAGGTGGTGATGTTGGGTGTTAAAAATGTTCATAAATATTCATTCCTTAGAATACTTGAATATTCAAAGATTCTCCATGGAACCTGGAAAGGAGTGGGGATCCATCTAAATAAAAATTAATTTATTTTTTATGGGATCATACCAAAGGTCCTCTAACCCACCAACAAGATGAATCTCTTCTTTGTAGGAAAATAACTCAAATACCACTGACCCTCGAAAACACTATAGTGGGACTCAGCAGCAAAGGGTGTTTTGAAGTCACTGATTATATATATGCCGCAATACAAATAGTATGAGTGTTAAGAAATTGAATAGAATCAATATATGGACTAAGCGCGAATACCGTAAAATACAGAAGTAGAAGGTCTAATCTAGATGTCCCTAAAAAAAGCAGTATAAGTTCTGAATTGAAGACCATAAACTGCAACCATAATATGGTTCGAGCTAGAAAATCCTAAACTATATCAATATATGGTTTGATTTTTGAAGAACCTAAATTAATGTACAATAATCTTCTATTTTTAAGGATCATTAGACCACCAATTATACGAGACCTAATGATTTCTATGTTTAAAACTCAAAAATGGGACCCTTTGAAATGTTGAGTCTTTGATCATTGGACATTCACTTTGTGCAATACAGGTAATATTGATCATTTATGAAATTTAAAAGTCATAAAAATTAAATATAAAAATAAATAAGAGGGAATCGAAATAAATATTCAAGTCCACATCCACTAAGAGACCCCTATATAAAGCTTAGTTAAATATTAGGGAAATATAAAAAAAGAAGTTAAAAATATTGAAGCAATCATTATCTGTCCTTATAAAAAATCATGTTATGTAAACTATTTCCGTTAACATTTGTATAAATTATATAACATTCCCTAGAAGACATATATTATACAAATTATACTTTTTAAACTAGTTGATCTTAGGATAACTGAAGTAGAGACATTATTGGGGAATCTCATGTTGGAAGGAATTGACAAGTATTTCTCAAGAGAAATATGTTACGATTTTAGATTTCAAATTTCAATGTTTTGGTTCCCTTGATATTATAAAAAATTAGGGTATAATTGTTTATCCATATGATATCATCTCAAGGAAATTTATTGCAAAGAATGAATGAAATAAATATAAATAATTTTTGGTAAATTTCATAAGACTTATTCCTTGATTACATGAAAAGTTGGAGTAATCTCCACACACTAGAGTCTATCTAATGGATAGAAAAATAAATGGTGATTGATGAAACTATTCCCCCATTTACTATATGTGTTCAGAAGATTTCTTGTGCTCTATGGAAATTTTCCCTAAGAAGCAATTATTTAGAACAATTGATCAACATATTGAGTTTCCACCTCAACAATTTGATGCAATGCCTACACCATGACAACAACATCAAGTATGACCTTCATTGCTTGGTCAAGGATCCCATGTTTCTTTAATATAGTTTTCTTCAATGTTTTATGTGCATTCTAAAACAAATATAGATCTTACATGAGATGAATAATTTAAAAATATAATTAGAAAATTTTAACCTTCCTAGCACAAATACCGCTTTTCTGATCTGTCTCCTACACTAGAGCAAGGTAGCCTCATTAAGGGCCTCGTCCTGAGTATGTTTTACTAAATAAAAATCTTCTGTTTCTAAAACTCAGAATTCAAGGCCCTTCATTTTCTCCCACAGGAAAATAAATTCATTCACACAAGCATTAGTAGTGGTATATTTAAAACCGTCCTAGAAAAGCATGGTAAAATTAAACCTATGATGAGTACTTATTATCTTAGAAAGGGTAATTTGAAATTTGGTCCCAAATATCCATTCAAAATTTTCATAACATGAGTTAATATAGTTACAGGGACCGTAATCCATAAATTATGCCCTATTTTGGAACAAAAATATATTTTGAGACTATGTCATTGAGTGAAGGACTCATGCTCATGGCCTTTGACGAGCATGGTATGGAGATGGCCTCCACATTAGTTGACTTGGTTATGGGGATTTCTAAGGAATAAGGGATTAGAACATCCAATCTTTTAGATGATTATAATGTAACAATAGGAATAATGTTTTATCAATAAATAGGTAACGGATATGGTGCAATAAGATAATCCATATATGTGATGACTACAAGAAATATAAAATACACTATTGCATCACTTCAAATTTCTACCACCCTAACCCCTTCTTCAGGTGAATAGAATATTCCCTCATACTACGAGTGTCCTGGTAGAACCACTAATGTTTTCTCTATCATTATAATTTGATTACATCCTTTATGGGATGTAGGAAAAAAATATTTTATAGATGTTATGTCCCAAAGTGAAACAAGTGTTGAGTTTTTGATTATGTGCTCAACTTCTCTTGAAGATACCTCAATGAGGGTTAAATTCATTATGGATTAACAACTAGAATCAGTCGCATCTAGAAGTATACTCTGTAATGATGAGTGAAATTAATCGACCACTAGAACATAAGCAACTTTGACCTAGTCTAATTGAGATGGAAAATTAAACAACACCATTTCATTATTGGGCAAGACTAGTACTGAATGTTGTACAAGAGTAATTGAATACTCAACCATATCCTCAGAATAAAATGTATCAACCTCTAGAAAGGTTTGATAGGGGAATTTACATTTTTGAAAAACAAGATAATGTTACCGAAATGGTCCAAAATATTAAATGATGTAAAGTGTAATGCTTACATAAGGAATAAGGGTGAGGGGGCTTCAATTGTTGGGAGAACTTCCTATATGCATTTTATATTCAAGGAAGGTCCCCAGAAGGGGCCGTCACTAAAGGCATTGAGGATGTCACCGATGGGGGTGTATATAATGACACCTCAATGATGGTAATTTCCACCCTCATCAGAGCCAGTTGACTAGGGTAACCCTCATCATCGGTACCCTAGTCTCTGCCCATGTTGGCTGTGGTAGCCATACCACTTAGATAATACACTGGTGATGGAAGGATTGAATGGATCTTACCTCCTAATTTCATACCCAAGAAAACATAAAAATACATTAGTATTTATTTGATGGAACTATAGAGTTTTAAATATTGTATAAAGACTAGTTTACTGCTATCTCAGTTAATAGATGAACATTATTATCAATGGGAAAATCCACTATCCAAGGAACCACCATACAATGTACCATAAGTGAGTTGTGGATATGAACCTTCACTCATTCTGTCATAGTATTTAGACCATGAGGGATATCCTTGAAATTAGAAGGCTGGTCTATAGAGGAGACACATGTGGGAGTAGTAAATCATGATTATCCATCCTTTTGTATCTGTTCCAAGAAAAATATTCCCAGAGATCATGTAAGTACCCAGGCTTTCTTTTCAGGCATTTTTTCCTTTTCTCATCGTTTTTGAGAAAAAAAAGGATTTTTGGGAGGTTTTGCAGGGGCACACAATTGGTGAATGGTGTGAACAAACAGTGCGGCTAGCCCAGGAAACAGTTCACCCATGACATTGGGCTCTTCATGGGCTACACACTACTTGACAGACTATACAGGAAAACCATACGAAGTCCCTAGGTGAGACAGTGGCAACTGAACGGTTCATGCACAATTTTTCAAATAGTGAGGGGTAATCATGTGGCCACATAATGTTTGGGGTTTAAGTCCAAGGCCCCTCAGGATTTCCCATTCCTCGATCATTATTCCTCTTACTCATGGCTCACATGAGAGTTTCAATTTTCAAAGGATGAGGGAGCTCCATGGCTCATTTTAGAGGCAAATCGAAGGGGTTTTTTGGTGGATCGAAGGCAGTTCTCCTCGAGTAAGTCCCTCTTTTGGTTCATTGAGTTTATGGTTAGGGTTATCCCTAATCCTCTTTTATATTCCTAGATCTACAAGGGTTGGATGTAGATCATGGGTTGTTTTTCCTTTGTGTGTTAAAGTTTGACCATGTTAATGTTAGGGAAGTCTTTTTGGGGCGGTTTTGAGGAGGCGTTCACCCGATTTGGAGCGCATTTGGGAAAAGAGGTCGATTTCACCAAACCCTAAGAGGTATATGGTTTGTGCCTTTTAGTTTAAGGTATTTGAATTGTATGTAAAAAATCACCAATACCCTTGAAAGAGTTATTGTGCATTTTCCATTTTTAACCCAGTTAATTTCCTGCTTTGCTGGTGTGTCTGAGTATAGGTTATTTGTATGTGAATAGGGTTGATTGGTATGCTTTAGAGGTGTTACCCATGCATGTTCTATTTATAACCGTTTGGTTCTACTTAGCCTGTTAGGACACTTGATTATACCCATGCCTGGTATTATAGGATGGAGTGATCTTATTTATCTAACATGCTGATATGTTGTAGACTACAAGCCAAGTAGTTCTTCAGGTTTACTTTGGCCGATTCACGTTGTTATACTTGTTTGCCTTACACTGGGCTATGAGAACCTGGTGTAGTATTCTATAGGGAGAATGGATGTAAGGGATTCTCTAGAGTGTCTTTATAATTTACGATGTGAGACCATAGGGGGAATTGACGTTGAGTGATTCCCCAGAGAGTCGGTAGTTCCTCGCCACAAGCCACAGAGGGAATGTGACGTAACTTCTTCCATATTGATCCTTTAGATATGAAATGAGACTATAGGGGGAATTGGCAGCGAGGGATTCCTCAGAGAGACTACGATTAAGCTAAAATAGAGGGGTTAAACTGAGTGTGGTTCCCAGAGGGTTGCTTGTACTTGATAGGTAGGACCAGAGGGGATAGGCTTTGGGTACATCCTAGAGGTTTACCTGTTTGTTAGCTGCTTACTTGTATATGTTAGGTAGGACCAGAGGGGATATGCTGTGGGTACATCCCCTAGGGTTACATGTGGTGCCTATCTTCTTTTTTAGTTGTTTTTTTATATCTAAAACTGTGTATTGTTACATTTGAGTACTTCTTTGATTACTGCATTCTGCGCTTTTACATTCCAAATATTTACTGACAGTTAGAGACGGATCTTGTGGTGGTTTCCTACTAAGATTCATCTCACACTTTATTTGGGCCATTCTTTTGGGCCCAAACAGATTATATTATTGTAGGTATAGACAAGGGAAAGATCAGTTCTACTTCAGGTACCTGATTTGCTGTAGAGCTGGAGAGATGAGACCACGTCAGGCTTGCAATGTTGAGGAGCTGTTTATATGTTTGTTTTTTTACTTTAGATTAGTACTGGTTGTATTTATCATTGTGACTTTTTTGGCTATTTTCCAAGACATATCTACCATGCATATTTATATATATATATATATGCTCTAGTTGTTTATTATTTCAATATTCTGATGTTTGTTGTTGTTGGATATCTACTACTTTCGCTATTGTATAATTGTTTCTCTTCGTGTGTTTAACAGTTCCAATGAGGGCGTAGTATCCCCACTATCACACCCAAATCCCTTGCTTCTAGTCAACAGCCTCTGGATTTCAATGAAATTCCTTTGAGGCCTTGTGACCAACCGGGTGTGAGGCGCCTCTCAGTGGCTTCTAGAACTGGGAGGTTACAAAGGGGTATCAGAGGAATTATTTTCTCTTGACTTACTATTTGGAGGCTTTATCCAAGGATAGGAAGAGATAGGTACTTGGTAATAAGTTGTACCTGGGAGTAGCTAACCCGTGTACAAGGAAAAGCCAATCTACTTCATTGATTTCAATTTTCCTCTAGTTTTAAATCTTATAGTTGATCTAATTTTCACTATTGGGTGACTCACTTTTATTGTGGTCTTATCGATGATGTTATTGAGGTTCTATTTCAGTCGCAACATGATGATATGAGGGTATTACATCACATGAATCTTATAGGCACTTTCTTGAAATCACATGTCATACATTCTTTCCATGTCATCTTGGACGCATTAGTGGTTTCATGTTTTTGTTATTGTTTTTCTATGGAATATGCGTGTTGTTGTGATAGATTCCTTGATAAAAATAACATTTTTTTATAGGGTATTGTTTGGGAGAGGTTTGGTTTGAATGAACAAAAAAATTGGTTCCTAAGGTGTTATGGGCCCTCATGGACCATAATTTGTAGGATCAGTGGCTTAGTTACCCTTGTTATAACATGTCTAAGATGCCAAACTTTGATTTGCGTGGAGTATGGGCCCTCACGGATCAGAATATGACACTTTTAACATTCTTTTTAGTGTTTTTATGGATTCTGGTGTAGTTTTTAAGGCTTATTATCCGGAAAATACTAGAATACATGTCGTGTGGTCTTGTCTTAGGTGTTCCATGTGGCGTAACCATGTTGAAGGACTCAGACAGGGAAAGGGGATTCAAGTACACGCAAATGTGTTAAGACAACATGATATGTGTTTGGGGTGTTACACGTCCTATGATGGAAAAAGTACACACCCATGTGAATGACTTAAGGGAACATGCATTGTAGGGTTTATACACGCCATGTATTCATGTTTTATAAAACTTGAATTTCTTCATTCTCTTGTCCCCTCCTTACACTCCCTTATTTTAGTCCTGGTTAATCTTGATCCGAGGTGGGCATTGACCTTGCAGATTCATGCCATCGAGACGTCCTACGGTTGTACGCCAGCCACAAGGTGGTGATTAGACACCAGATAAGGCTGATCAGGGACTTCCTACAAATCCTCCAACTGTGCCAGTCTTGGCACTAGCAGTTATACCTGACCCAGGTGCTGATGCTATGTTCAGGGAATGATTTATGAAGATGATGCAAACCATTACGGGAGCATCACCTTCTGCCCCATCGATGGCAGATTTGATGCGGGTCTTTCAGCAGTAGAATCCTCCCACTTTCTCGGAGGATGGGGGACCCCAGGCTACAGAGTCATGGCTAGAAGCCATGATAACTATCTTCATGCATTTAGATATTCCTCAAGTGAGATGGGTCATGATCTCTAACTATATGCTTCAGGACACCGCCAATAGGTGGTTGGATGTGATCTCACAGGCAGGATGCCAGAAGGTTATGGGGTGGGATGAGTTTTAGCGCATCTTTTTTGACTTCTTCTATCCGGAGACCTTGAGGGTCCATCGAGCATGATTGTTTATGAGTATAGAGCAGGGTACTCTTTTTGTTATGTATTATTCCTCTCACAATACCGAGCTTCAGAATTTCATGCCTATTCCATGAGGGGATCAGTTATTCTTGGAAATGAAGTTCTAGGATGGTATGAGGAATGACATCTGATCAAAGGTGAACATATTTAGGTTGAAATCCATCATGTCTATCATCAACTAGTCACTGATCATGGAGTGAAAATTCACGGATTCTAGACCTGTGAGAAATGGAGGCTCGCCATATGAAGTTAGTTTTCCTTCTAATGACAGCAGGAAGTGCCACAGGGGGTCTTCGCGTGGTGATCCATGGAGGCGAGACACATCTTCTGGTAGCCAAGAGGTATGCTACCAGTATGGGAAGAGTGGGAAAATGAGGCCGCAGTGCCAAAGACACCCAGTGGGGTTCCAATATTGCAGAAAGTAGGGACACCTTTAGTTATTCTATCAGATCTTCTCACCAGCAGCTGGTGACATGGGTTCTTCTATGACTCCGCATTCGAGAGAAGCACTACCAGTTTCTCACCAGTCTGGGAACTAGAGTTATTCTATCCATTTAGGCCAAGGTGGAGGTTGTGGTCATGGTGGTCAGTCACCATTCGTTTAGTTATAGCATAGTGGATCAACTCAGAGTTGTCAAGCAGGGTCACAGGGCCATGGAGTAGGCCAAACCATTGTAGTAGAGCAGTCCCAGTAGGAGTAGGATCCCAGACCTTCTACAGTTTGAGGTACGATCCTAGTTTCCTCAGTTTTATCTTCATATCTTTTCAATAAAGGTGCATCCTATAGCTTTATCTTTGTTGCTGTCGTGGAGTGCCTTGGGCTCTATATCTTTTCTTCTACTAGTTTCTTGAACCTAGAAAATATGTTAGGCACTATAACGGTGAGTGTACATCAGTGCAAGTAGTTCCCGCTAGAGGTTGGTTGGTGTCAATTCATATGGGACCTCTATGTCCTAAAGATGACAGGCTATGATGTCATTCTCAGGATGGACTGGTTAGTTCCCTTCCAAGCAGTGTTCAATTTATATCATCATAGGGTGAGTATCATATCACCAGAGGGTTGATCATTTCATCATAGGGGCGAATGGGATGTCCAGGAAAGTAGAGCGTGTCCAGAGCATCATGGGTTAGGAAGAGTAATAGCCCAGATTTCTAGTCAGTATCTGGATGACCTAGGGACTCAACATATGGACTTTATTCCAGTGGTGGATCGCTTTAGGGGTGTCTTTCTAGAGGACTTTTCAAGTTTGCCTTCAGAGCACAAGGTAGAATTTTCTATTGAGCTTATGCCAGGATTGGCATCGGTGTCCATTCCTCCTTATAAGATGGCTAAACCAGATGAGCATGAGCTCAAGAAGCAGTTGGAGGAGTTTCAGGAAAAAGGTTTAATCCGACCCAGTACTTCCCCTTGGGGTTCGCCTGTCCTGTTTGCAAAGAAGGCAGACGATACACTCATACTTTGTGTTGATTATCAGAATTTGAACCAGTTTATGGTCAAGAACCGATAGACCTTACCCCGGATTGATGATCTCTTGGATCAGTTTTGAGGATCTCAGGTGTTTTCGAAGATTTACTTGGGATCCGTTTATCATCAGTTGCGTGTTAGAGCATCCGATATACCGCTTATAGCCTTCCGGAGTACGTATGGTCTATACGAGTATATGGTTATGTCATTTGGTCTCACGAATACTCCTGTAGTTTTCATGGAACTGATGAACCGAGAATTACATCCATACATGGATTCCTTTGTGGTTGTTTTCATGGATGACATCTTTGTGTACTCTCAAAGTCGAAAGGATATTGCTACTCATCTTGAGATCATTTTGAGTACACTGAGTGATCATCAGTTATATGCTAAGCTCTCAAAATTCCAATTTTGGATGGACTAGATTCACTTCATAGGTCATGTTATCTTAGAGATAGGAGTATCTGTAGAACCAAAGAAAGATAGAGCTGTAGTTTCCTGGGAGAAGATGAAGAATGTCTCTGAGGTGCATAGTCTTCTAGGTCTGGCTAGATACTACAGATATTTCATTCATGACTTTTCCTACTTAGCAGCTCTGCTGATGGGTCTGACTAAGAAGGGTGTGAAGTTCATGTGGTCAGATTCTTGTGATTTAGCCTTTCAGGAGCTGAAAATAGGTTGACATCAGTACCAATACTTCTATTTCCATAACCGGTCAAAAGCTATAATTTTTATTGTGATGCTTCATGTATCGGGCTAGGATCTGTGATCATGTACGGAGAAGGAGTCATTGCGTACGGGTTTCGACAGTTGGGGACACATGAGAGAACTACTCTTTGCACGATCTAGAGCTTGCGACTATTTTTCATGCCTTATGCAATTGGAGACATTATCTTCTTGGAGAGAATTTTGTTGTTTTCACAAACCACAGAAGTCTCAAGTACATCTTCACTCAGCGCGATCTCAATTTGAGACAACAAAAGTGGGTTGAGTACCTTCAATATTTTGACTTTGAGCTTTCCTATACGCCTGGGAATGGCAATGCAGTGGCTGATGCATTGAGGAGGAGGACTTAGATACATGTAGTTCCGAAGGCCAGCAGTGAGTGGCAGCTTATGGACATGTTCTCTGAGATGCATTTGGGGGTGCATGACAGAAATGGGCAGATGTTCCTCTCTTCTATAGTTGTCAACTCTACCCTTCTTGATCGAGTAAAAATGAGACACCTATCAGATTATGAAGGCCCAGTCCCACGGGAAAGTGTGTTAGTAGAGGACCTTATTCCTGGATGGACTATTGGAGAGGATGAGATCTTTTATTTCTAGGGGTACATATGGGTGGAAGAAGACGTACGCGAGGAGCTAATGCTGGACATTCATTCCTCAGTTTGGGCAGTTCATCCTGGTATCACCAATATGTATTTTGATTTATACCATTAGTATTGGTGGAAATGCATGAGGAAGGATGTTACTGGTTTCGTCATGAGGTGTTCCACCTGTCAGCAGGTGAAGGCAGAGCATCAGCTGGAAACATATCTTTTACAGTAGTTACCCATTACCGAGTGGATGTGAAAAAACGTAGCAATGGATTTCGTGATTAGGTTACCAACGTCACCTCGAGAGAATGATATAGTTGTGGTTGCCATTGACAGACATACGATGGAAACTCACTTTTTTCCGATCAAGGAGGCCTTCAGTGTTGATGAGCTGGGATGGGTGTACATCCCTGAGATTGAACATCTTCATGGAGTTCCACACTACATCATTTCAGATAGGGATGTGCGTTTTACTTCTCGGGTCTGGCATAGCTTCATAAGGCATTGGGTAAACAGGTACTTTGGAGTACATCTTACCATCCCCATACAGATGGCCAATATGAGCGTATGATTCAGGTGCATGAGGACATGCTCTGAGAATGGATTCTAGATTTTGGAGGTTCTTAGGAGAAGCATATAACTATTTTAGATTTTTCCTACAATATTAGTTTTCAAGAAACTATACAGATGGAACCTTATAAGGCTTTGTATGGTAGGCCATTGTGATAACCCTTATGTTGGCTGGAGGTAGGAGAGGCAGCTTTGTTGGGACCTCGTCTTGTTCTGGAGACCACGTAATAGATATAGTTGATTCGGAAGAGGATGGCTACTGCACAATTTTGAAATAAGTCTTATGCTGATAAGTGGATATGACCTCTACTGTTTGAGGTTGGGGATCAAGTTTTTCTACGTGTCACACTAAGGTTGAGGCATATAAGGATCAGGAGATAGGGTAAGCTTTCTCCGAGATATGTCAGTCCATTTGATTTTTTGGAGAGTGTTGGGCCAATTTGCTATTGGTTGCTGTTACCTCAGAGGTACCAGAATATGAACGACATTTTCCATGTTTCACATCTTCGATGTTAATTTTCAGACCAATATCATTTCATTCAACCTGATGTGGTTGAGCTCAAAGTGGTTGCATCATTCTAGGAGCATCCTATACAGATTTTTGATTGATGTATGAAGGTTCGTTGTAGACGGTATGTTCCTATGGTACAGGTTCTATGGCAGCACTGGCGAGTACATGACATGAATTGGGAGAAGTAGGACGATGTATGAGCTCAGTGGCCGGAGGTGTTTGAGGTTTATTCTTCTGTGATTCCCTAGGGAATTTCAGGGACAAATTTCTTTAAGGGGGGAAGTTTCTAAGAACCCGGACATTCTTTTCCAGTATTTTTTCCTTTTCTGGTAATTTTTGAGAAAATGATTATTTTTGGGAGGTTGTTCAGGGGCGCACGGTCGTATCATAGTCTAAACAAACCATGCGGCCAGCCCAAGAAACCATGCACCCTTGATAGTGGGCTCTGTATGGGATGCACGCGGTTTGTCAGGCCATGTGGGAAACCCGTACTATGTCCCTGGGTGAGACAGTGGCAACCACACGGTTGGTGCATTATTTGTCAAACTGTGCGGGGTAACCATGAGACAAAATAATGTTTGGGTTTTTAAGTCCCGGGCACTCGGGAGTTCCCATTCCTCCACCATTTTCCTCCTAATCATAGCTCACATGGGAGTTGCAATTTTTAGAGGTTGGGGGAGATCCTGGGTTCATTTTTGATGCAAAGCGAAGGGTTTCTTGGAAAATCGATGGCGGTTCTCCTTGTCTAAGTCCCTATTTTTGTTCTTTGAGGTTTTGGTTATGGTAAACCTCTTCAAATCATTGTTTCTTAGATCTACAAGGGCTTCATGTTGATCTAGGGTTGTTTTGCCTTTGTGTTTTAATGTTTGACCTTATTGATGTTAGGGAATTGTTTTTGGGGTGGTTTCGACAAGGCGTGCACCTTGTTTATAGTTCGTTTAGGTGAAGAGGTCGATTTCACCAAACCCTAAGAGGTAGGTGGTTTGTGCCTTTCGGTTTATGGTCTTTGAATTGTATGTGAAAAATCTCCAATACCCATTAATGGGGTATTGTGAATTTACCATTTTAAACCCTGTTAATTTCTTTCTTTGCTGGTGTGTGTGAGTAGATGTTTTTTGTATGTGAATAGGTTTGATTGCTATTCTTTGGAGGTGTTTCCCATCCATGTTCTATTTATGACCATTTGGTTCTACTTAGTTTGTTAGGGTGCTTGTTTGTTTCCCATGCCTAGTATTGTAGGATAGAGAGATCTTGTTTATCTAACATACTGATATGTGGTATACTGCTATCCAAGTAGTTCTCAATGATTACGTTGGCCGATACCCATTTTTATTCTTCTTTTCCTTACACTGGGCCGTGAGAACCCGGTGTAGTATGACATAGGGAGAATGGATGTAAGGGATTATCCAGAGTTCCTTTATAAGTTACAATGAAAGACAATAGGGGGAATAGATATTGAGTGCTTCCCCCATAGAGTCTGTAGTTCTTTGACGCAGGCTACATAGTGAATGTGACGTACGTGCTTCCCTAGAGTGCCTTTAGATACGATATGAGACTATATGGGGGAATTGATGGTGAGTGAATCCACCAAGAGTATACGCTTAAGCTAAACCAGATCAGTTAGACTGAGTGTGCTACCTATAGGGTTGCTTGTAATAGATAGGTAGGACTAGAGTGGATAGTATGTGGGCCCTTCCTAGAGGGTTACCTATTAGTTTAATGCTTTCATGTATCTGTTAGGTTGGACCAGAGGGGATAGGCTATGAGTACTTTTCTGAGGGTAACATGTTGTGATTATCTGCTTTTTTTAGTTGTAGTTTAATATCTGAAACTGTGTATTGTTACTGTTGATTACTTCCTTGTTTAATGATTTATTAACTTTTACCTTCCATATATTCAATGAATGTTAGACACAGATCTTGTGGTGGTATCCCATTGGGATTTGTCTCACACCTAGTTTGGGACATGCTTTTGGGCCCAAATATATTATATTGTTGTAGGTATAGACAAGGGCAAGAGCCCTTCTACTTCATGTACATGATTTGATGTGGAGCTGGAGAGCATGGAACCAAGCTTAGGCTTGTGCTGCTAAGGAGCTATTTATTTATTTGTTTTTTTTACTTTGGTTTAGTACTGGTGGTATTCAACATTTTGACTTGTTTGGATGTTTTCCTAGACCTATGTACCATGAATTATTATATATATATATATATATATTTGATCCAGTTTTTTATTATTTTAGTCTTACCTTGTTTAATACTATTGTATAATTACTGCTTCCTCTATTGTATAATTTTTTCTCATCCACTATGTTATTGTTCCAATGAGGGCATAGTCTCCACACTATCCCACCCAAGGCTCTTGCTGCTAGTCGGAAGCCTCTGGAATTTGGGGAAATTCCCTTGAGGCCATGTGACCAACCGGGTACGAGGTGCCTCTGTGTGGCTTCTAGAACTGGGTCAATACAGCTCAACATATGAGTTCTCTACCCCCCCAAGTCACCAATTGTTGAAATTTAGTAGCAAATAATAGTATAGAAACTGTAATGCCCCGACCCCAGCTACCCAGAGTCAGTGCATTACTTCGTAACATTGGCATGATCACAAAAGATAAAGTCTCGAAATAATGATTAGTTTAGTAGCCTTGGAAACACTAGATACATTCATAAATGTTACATTACATCAAAAAGTGAAAAACTACAACATCATAGTATCCATAGTCCACACTCATATCCTCTTCTGGTTTTCCCTGCAGGTCATTCATAAAATACTTCTTCAAATCCTGGAAAATATTAAAACATTGAAAGGGGTGATCTCAGATTCTCTGTAAGGATAACAATATAGTGGAAGCATTCATAAATAAACATAAACATTTATGTCAATGTATAACTAAAACAAAAGCCTTTTAAACTTGAACTTCAACATAATATGGAAAAAGTAAAATGAGATAATGAAATTTAATTCTTCACATGGATATTCTACTGGTTGAATAATCACATGCAATATCAATAACCACTTTCATAATGATGGAATTCATAATACCAGACTATCATAACCACGTAGCCAAGGCCTCATGCGAAGACCACAAATAAGATTTTGTCAAGGCCTCGTGCCAAGACACTAGTTTGTCTCATTAGACCTACTGATGCAATTTTTTTAGAAGATACTTACGTTTAAAATTTCTCAAATATACTCCATTGTTTTTCTGAAAACATTATGCAAGCTTTTGAAAGCAAAATAACTAATTTTGAGACTTCTCGACTAATTACATGCCATGATGGGTCCATGCCTAATCCCTTCCTGTCCTCCATGCTCGAGAGTCAGGTTTTCTGAAAACATTTTTATGCTTGCATTAAATACGTATATATTTGCACTGGATTTTCATATATTTGAGAGAAATATCTGTTTTTTGAAATCATTTGAAAATAACATAATTATAAAATAAAACCTTTTGAATAAACGTAAAAGTCAAAGGGGTTTATACACCGTATAAATGAAATTTGTGTATAAAACAAAATATGCCTCAATGAATAGAGATTGAGACAAAGTCCCTTAAAAATATAATTTTTAAAATAAAGTAGATATATTATGTGTATTCACTATCAGTACACATAAATAGAGTACAAATACAAGATAGGACATAATAATATCATGACATAATTTGAAAGTAGGAGGTTAACCCAAAGAATGGAAATTGGGTTAAGAAGTTCCCTTACCTTGCGCCCTGTCTTGACTCGACCGTTCTTTAAACTCCTGAATAATAAACTAGATTTAATTTATAATTTCTTAAGAAAATATTTCATGTTTTTTATTCCTTTTATATCACTTATTACCATGTTATGAACATTATGTAATTATTTAAATTAATAATGGTCGTATTGTCGATCTTTGGTACTTGAGTCAAAAATAAACTTCTTATAATTACAAGTTGTTCATGTGGTGAAATATCAATTATATCCGGAATTATATTCATGATATAGATATCATATATCTCATATATATCCAGTATATACATGCATTTATAATATTCCATAATGTTTAGAGGTAAGAAATGAAATGCACCGTTCATGGAGACGGTAAGCCTTACGTACGCATGAACTCTACATTCATTTATATTTTGTATTTAATGAAATCATAATGATATAAAGGTTTATTATAATTCCAGTATAATATCATATATAATATAATTTACTCCATCCTTTATACATCCCACATATTGCATTAACGATTCAAATCACTTTGAGGGGGCATTAGTCCGCACTTCCTAAAATGAAAATATCGCGTTTACCCATAATGGAAACAATAAGGGTATGCCATAAATGAAAAAATAAAGAACCTTAAGTAAAACATAAACATATTATATATCATGAATAAATATAGTGACATCTTAATGGCCACCTTTGAGGGTGTTATATGAGTGTTCAACAATAATTGTTTCGTGAGGCAGAAATTCTCCATCCACAGAAACAGTATGTTCTTTAACCATTAGATGTAGGTGTGTATAAGTGTAGCTAGAATAATTTTATAACAACACCCTATTATATTGAATATACTGGTTTTGTTACAATAGAAATGAATAAAAAGAGTTTAGGGGGTTGGATAAGCAAAATAAAACAAAATAACATAAGAGAAGACATTACCTTAAAATCGGGTAACTCTTTTGATTTGAGCCAAAGGCTTCCTTGGGAAGAATTCTGCCCAAAGTGAGGCTTCTTGGAGTAAGGGAGGAAATTTGGGAGAGTATTTGGGCAGATTTTGGCCGAGACAAAAGGCTTTGAATGTGTGAGTAAGGTGGTAGTGCGGGGGCCTTTATAAGTGGAGAGGAGGGGCACTCTTGGAAAGTAATGAAATGATACTTTATTATACAATGATTTTCGGATTCTAAAGGTCCCACACTTATATAATTCGAGGATAAGGGGATAAGGGTTCGAAATATTTTCATACAATAGTCTTTGTACAATTTTAATGCTTAGATTTTACATTATCCTTCCATTTTATTAAAATCGTTAATTAATGTGGTAATCACTGCATCATCATGGTGTCATAAATACTTTAATCTATTTAATGTATAAAAATTATAGAAAAAATATCATGATGTATTATATATTTTTATCTTTCTAATGAATATTTATAGTCAAAAATATGACTTGTATAACCCCATATAAAAATTGTTTTAGTAAAACCACTTATGTTTTTGACATTTTTATTTTAACTTTAAATAAATGTAATTTATGTCATTTTGCTACCAAAGTGGCTCCATGGGGTCCCCAAGTGGACCCATGGATTTTCTTGGTCGGACATGACACATCAAATAGGGTTAGGACAAGTGTAAAGGTCATTTAATATTTTTATAATACCATTTTTACCTTAAATTTCACTAATTACCTTTAATCGTGATTAATTAAACTTAAAAGTTACTATTCACCAAAAAATTATTTTCATCCCATTGAACCACATTTTATTTCCTAATTACAACCATGTATGTTGGATTTTTAAAAATAAAATCACAGAAGTGGTAATGTTTCATTTAAACAAAAAATCATTTTTTTAACTACAACTTAGTGGTTTAACTATTCATCAAAAATTGAAGTTTTTCAGAACAATGCCAAAATTTCACCCTAAGCTATAATTAATATTCCGAACTCATAAATGATGTCTATTTTCTGAAATTCCAAACATATACGTTTCATTAATTAATTTCATAATTAATTCCCGCTGTCACAACAAAGAGAGTGTTTTTAAAAAACAATATATATCAAAAGATTGACAATTGTTTATGTCCAATTTCAAAGTGAAATTAATTATAATGAACACCATTAGATAAAATGGTAAAAATATATTCTAATTATACTTTAAAACGAATCAATTTTATAATTTATCACTATAAATTATTTTGATTAAAAAAGTTTTTTAAGTATTTTTCACTATTCATAAAAATTTGGAAGTTCTCTGAAAATTACAAAAAATTCAACATAGGATAATTTCAAAATACTGAATCAAAAAATGAAGAACATTTTGAAATATAAAATATATATAATTTCAAAAAGTGGGTATTACTATTCATAAGGGATATTTTGATTAGTCGCGGTGTGTTAAAATCTCGAACTTGCGTATAATGAAAGCTATTGCATTATTGAAAGAGAAGCGTATCATGGAAGCTCGGGGTGTTACATTCTCCCCTCCATTAATAAATTGCATCCTCGCAATTTGAAATTTTTCTTTGAAAATAAAAGGTTGAAAATAGGAAATACCTTTGTGGAAAACCCACATCGGAAACCAGGTTAATAAAATTTAGCCTTAATAAGAGGGAAAGGGAAAGGAAAAATTCACCACCCAATTATGATCACGATTAGGAGAACATTGGTGGAAATTAGAGACATATAATTTGAGGAAAAACATAAATATTTGTAGGGAGTGATTGAGGTCATCAATCACAAACAAGTGTCAAATTGAGGGCCTCAAAGCCTTCAATCTTTGTTGATTTAAAATATCATCAGTTCAACAAGACATAATGTATTAGGATAACACATTTTTTTGTTTTAATATCCCTTTAATAAAGTTTAAGAATTAATTTATTCATAGAATATGATATAGGTATATATATATATTTATGCTTGACAAGTAGAGTTTCATCCTTCCACTAATTTCTACCACAGACTCCTCTTTCACTCAAAAAGATAATAGAACTCAAAAATATTATATTTATCCTAATCGTACAAGGTTCAAAATATTAACACATACCATTTAGATTACGAAAACTATTTTGTAATAACCAGGGACTTCCTGTAGGCTAGTGGTAGGTCATAAAGGCCTGTCGCAATATGGTTGTGGGTTCGATTCCTGCAACTTTTTCCGAAGCGACGGGTTATCGCCCAACCTGATGGTTGTCCTTTTTCTAAAACTATTATAATATTCCAAAAATAATATTCAGAAATGTTTTAACCTTAAAAATTACTATCCAAGGTTCAACTTAATCCATACCAACCTTTATAGTTATCCAAAATACTTCTATCCAACTCACAGTCCAAATTTTATGAAGATGGTAAACATAATGAAGATCCCCCTTTTTCGTGTAACAACATGTGAACACCTTCATCATGTATTATTTTAAAACACTGCAACATCCTGAATTACCATGATCCCTTATTCCTTATATAATACTAGATATACTCCTTCTATCCAAAAATGTATACAAATCATCAATCAGTTTCAAGGAAGTTAAGAATATCCAATATAATTTTTCCAAATCAATCATGTATTATTCCAAAATAACTATCTCGGTATCAGAACTATATTATTGTTTATCTTTCTCTCAACCATATATTTTCCAAAAATTTAACCTACTGTGGAGTCACTTTTCTTGGTTCCACACAATCTCAAGTCCTTGATGAAATAGTACTGCAGTACAATCCTTATATAATCCATAATTATTATAACTTGTACATCATTGATACAACACTCAAATTAAAAAATTCATTAATAACAACATAATAAATCTAATCATTCCTCCTCATCTGTGGTACTATCATAACTTGATTATTATCCAATAACGTCATTTGGGGCACACTGTGATGATTTGGACATTGGATTCTATAGTGTCCCCACTCCTTGCAGATGAAGCTTTGTAAATTTGAAACCTTTTTCTTACCCTTGCAGTCACGCACATGGTGTCCTTTTTCTCCACACTTATAACAAACTCTCATTCCCATCAGGCAAGTTCCAAGGTGTTTCTTCCCTCAGTTATCACATATTGGAAAATTCTTCTTTTCCCACGTCCCTTTTTCCATCATTCTCTCTTCCATACTTTTCTTATCTTTCTTCCCATCAAAGCCATAAGACTCAGATAATTCTTTACTTATCTTATTAACACAAGATACTATTTCATCATATGTTGAGAACACATGGGAGATTATTTCCCTTCTAAATGTTGGCTTAATACCATGATAGATACGATCCTTCTTACGCTTTGGATCATACGTATTACTTGGGTTCACATTCCTTCCACTTGGCACCATTTCTATACAATGGCATAAACTAGGATAGTTGATGAATTGATATGAATAATTCCAAACTTGTAAAATAGTTAATGTAAATTGAATGGATTATGAATATAAACCATAATCATAAAAAAAATTCTTTGAGGAAGTATATACTCATAACCCTTTATAGTGGTTTGTAAAGAAAATGAGAATTATCCTAAGAATATCAGCTGGGAGTGTCGTAACCAAGAGTGCAGCAAGGCCCGTTGTCGTGCACCAGTTCCCATTAGAGTCTAGCTCAAAGCAGTATTTTTGGGTTTTACCCTTGGGTACATATGTGCCAAAGCGGCCTCTACCTGCTCGTATCCAGACAGGGATGTATTGCATGGAAAACTCACAAAATCTCTATAATACCAAAATTATTGGATGTTCTTCTATAATAATCCTCAAAGACTATCTTCGGGCTATGTGCTCTAATCAGATTTTATCTAAATCTAGCTTCCAAGGTTAGTACTAAACCACCTCTAATACCAACTATAACGCCCCGACCCCAGCTACCCAGAGTCGGTGCATTACTTTGTAACATTGGAATGATCACAAAAGATCAAGTCTCAAAATAGCGATTAGTTTAGTAGCCTTGGAAACACTAGATACATTCATAAATGTTACATTACATCACAATGTGAAAAACTACAATAACATAGTCTCCATAGTCCACACTCATATTCTCTTCTGACTATCTCTACAGGTCATTCATTAAATACTTCTTCACATCCTGGAAAATATTAAAACATTGAAAGGGGTGAGCTCAGATGCTCAGTAAGGATAACAATATAGCAGAAGCTTTCATAAATAAATATAAACATTTAAGGCAATGTATAACTAAAAAAAGCCTTTCAAACTTGAACTTCAACATAATATGGCAAATGTAAAATGAGATAATGCCATTTACTTCTTCACGTGGATATTCTTCTGGTTGAATAATCACATGCAATATCAATAACCATTTTCATAATGATGGAATGCATAATTCCAGACTATCATAACCACGTAACCAAGGCCTCATGCCATGACCACAAATAAGATTTTGTCAAGGCCTCGTGCCAAGACACTAGTTTGTCTCATGAGACCTACTGATGCAATTTTTTTAGAAGATACTTACGTTTAAAATATCTCATATACACTCCAGTGTTTTTTTGAAAACATTATGCAAGCTTCTGAAAACAGAATAACTAATTTTGGGACTGCTAGACTAATTACAGTCCATGATGGGTCAACGCCCAATCCCTTCCTGTCTACCACACTCGAGAGTTAGGTTTTCTAAAAACATTTTTAATCTTGCGTTAAATACGTAAACATTTGCACTGGATTTTCATATATTTGAGAGAAATATCTTTTTTTTGAAATCATTTAAAAATCACATAATTATAAAATAAAACCTTTTGAATAAATGTAAAAGTCAAAGGGGTTTATACACTGTATAAAATAAATTTGTGTATAAAACAAAATATGCCTCAATGAATGGAGATTGAGTCAAAGTCCCTTAAAAAGATCATTTTTAAAATAAAGTAGATATATTATGTGTATTCACTATCAGTACACATAAATAGAGTACACATACAAGATATGACATAATAATATCACGACATAATTTGAATGTAGGAGATTAACCCAAAGAATGGAAATTGGGTTAAGAAGTTACCTTACCTTGCGTCCTGTCTTGACTCGACCGTTCTTTAAACTCCTAAATAATAATCTAGAGTTAATTTATAATTTCTTAAGAACATTTTTTCAAGTTATTTATTCCTTTTATATCACTTATTACCATGTTATGAACATTATTTAATTATTTAAATTAATAACGGTCGTATTGTCGATCTTCGATACTTGAGTCAAAAATAAACTTCTTATAATTACAAGTTGTTCATGTGGTGAAATATACATTATATCCAGAATTATATTCATGATATAGATATCATATATCTAATATATATCCAGTATATACATGAATTTATAATATTCCATAACGTTTAGAGGTAAGAAATGAAATGCACCGTTCATGGAGACGGTAAGCCGTACGTACGCATGAACACTACTTTCATTTATATTTTGTATTTAATGAAATCATAATGATATAAAGTTATATTATAATTACAGTATAATATCATATATAATATCATTTACTCCATCCTTTATACATCCCACATATGGAATTAACGATTCAAATCACTTTGAGGGGGTGGTAGTCCGCACTTCCTAAAATGAAAATATCACGTTTACCCATAATAGAAACAATAAGGGTATGCCATAAATGAAAAATACAGAACCTTATGTAAAACATAAACATATTATATATCATTTATAAATAGAGTGCTATCTTAATGTCCACCTTTGAAGGTGTTATATGAGTGTTGAACAATCATTGTTTCGTGAGGCAGAAATTCTCCATCCACAGAAACAGTATGTTCTTTAACCATTAGATGTAGGTGTGTGTAAGTTTAGCTCGAATACTTATTATAACAACATCCTAGTATATTGAGGATACTGGTGTTGTTACAAAATAAATGAATAAAAAGAGTTTAGAGGGTTGGATAAGGAAAATAAAACAAAATAACATAAGAGAAGACATTACCTTAAAATCGGGTAACTCTTTTGATTTGAGACAAAGGCTTCCTTGGGAAGAATTCTTCCCAAAGTGAGGCTTCTAGGAGTAAGGGAGGGAATTTGGGAGAGTATTTGGTCAGAGTTTGGCCGATCCAAAAGGTTTTAATAGTCTGATTAAGGTGGTAGTGGTGGGGGCCTTTTATAAGTGGAGAGGAGGGGCACTCTTGGAAAGTAATGAAATGTTACTTTATTATACAATGATTTTCGGATTCTAAAGTTCCCACACTTATATAATTCTAGTATAAGGTGATAAGGGTTCTAAATATTCTCATTAAATAGTCTTTGGACAAGTGTAATGCTTAGATTTTACATTATCCTTCCATTTTATTAAAATCATTAATTAATGTGGTAATCGCTGCATCATCATGGGGTCATTAATAATTTAATCTATTTAATGTATAAAAATTAAAAAAAAAATATCATGATGTATTAAATCTTTTTATATTTCTATTGAATATTTATAGTCAAAAATATGACTTGTATAACCCCTTTTAAAAATTGTTTTAGTAATACCACTTATGTTTGTGACATTTTTATTTTAACTTTAAATAAAAGTAATTTATGTCATTTTCCTACAAAAGTAGCTCCATGGGGTCCCCAAGGTGACCCATGGATTATCATGGTCGGAAATGAAACAACCAATAGGGGTAGGACAAGTGTAAAAGAAATTTCATATTTTTATAATACCATTTTTACCTTAAATTTCACTAATTACCTTTAATCGTGATTAATTAAACGTAAAAGTTACTATTCACCAAAAAATTATTTTCATCCCATTGAACCAAATTTTACTTCCTAATGACAAAAATGTATGTTGGATTTTTGAAAATCAAATCACAGAAGTGGTAATGTTTCATTTAAATGAAAAATCAGTTTTTTAACTACCACTTAGTGGTTTCACTATTCATCAAAAATTGATGTTTTTCAGAACAATGCAAAAAATTTGACCCTAATATATAATTGATATTCCGAATTCAAAAATGATGTCTATTTTATGAAATTCAAAACATATAAGTTTCATTAATTAATTTCATAATTAATTTCTGTTGTCACAACAAATAGCGTGTTTTTAAGAAACAATATATATCAAAAGATTGACAATTGTTTATGTCCAATTTCAAAGTGAAATTAATTATAATGAACACCATTGGTTAAAATGGTAAAAATATATTCTAATTATACTTTAAAACCACTCAATATTATAATTTATCACTATAAATTATTTTGATTAAAAAAGTTGTTTTAAGTATTTTTCACTATTCATAAAAATTTGGAAGTTCTCAGAAAATTACAAAAAATTCAACATAGAATAATTTCGACATTCTGAATCCAAAAATGAATTCCATTTTGAAATATAAAATATATATAATTTCAAAAAGTTGGTATTAGTATTCATAAGGGCTATTTTGATTAGTCGCGGTGTGTTAGAATCTCGAACTTGCGTATAATGAAAGCTATTGAATTATTGAAAGAGAAGTGTATCGTGGAAGATCGGGGTGTTACAGAAACAACATCACTCATTGGGTCCATGATCATGACATCCAATAAAGTTAACAATTCTACTAGTAATGAAACTAATGGTAAATGTATCACCTCATTGTAGGGGATCTCTAAGTTAATTGTCCTGCTCCAAGCAAGATTCTTACAAGGGTGTTGATTTTATTTGGAGATTGGTGGGAACATTATACCCTTTGGTACTATTGTGTACAACTTCACATTCAGATATGAGTGGATATAGATATCAATATAGTGATTGGATAAACCGATCTCCGAATCATTTGAAGGAATTTATATATAAACTTGAGTCTATTCGTTGGTGAATGCCAACCAGAATTGGCGACCCACAGTTAGATTTTTTTAGACTGAATTTGAAGAGGGGAATGTCATTTTTTAGGAATGTATTAAAACTGATGACTGAATCGAAAATACATAAACCATTCACAAATAATTAACCTATCAATGTGAGTATAATGGTAACCCTTACATATTGATATCATATAACCCCAATCCTTAGGGATACCCTAACTACAATCATTCATACTACTAGTGGGAATCTCATATGGTTTTAATGAATAAACGGTCAAAATGGCCTCGCCAGGACCTGATTTGAAAATAATTTAATTTTATGGTACTAACCCCACTAATACAATACAGAAAAGGAATAAAATAAAAAATATTAATGTTGTAAAATAATAGGTATTTCAAGCCACCATGTGAGCTCCCATTAAGCCCCATAATACCTGAAAGGGACCATAAATTCTATGTGTGGCCATTCCCCTATGAATGCATTTCAATAAGTTGGATAGTTCGTTAAACATGTTTATAAACAACTTAATTTCCCATTCACATTCCTTAGATTCCACCATTATAAATGTGTAAACTCTATCTCTAACCTCCTTTATTATTTAGAGCAGGTACCCAATTAGTTGCCCCGAGAGAATAATATCCAATTTAGTGGCTTAGTCAATATCACAAATAACCTCCCTCCCATAGTTGGTAAATGATCCTTTATAAATAATGGTCTAGTAGGAACCCTCAGAACTATTGGAATATTTTGTCGGAAAATAATTCAGACTATTGTATTTGGGTTCATAATGGACTCTCTTGATAAAATATCCAACACATTTTTTAAACGGGATATTTTCCATAAGATGTAGGTCCTTTCTAAGGGTCTTATTATCTTTCTTGATCAACTATATGATAACGTGATGGGTTTTATTTATATCATATCACATGGATGTGGTGTGGATAATATTATTGTATATATCTCGTAAATTTGGTGTTCCAAAAATCTGATCGATGTCCTAGTGAATGATGCCCACCTCGCCATGTGTAAAATTTAATGTGTATGTATGTAGACTCCATTAGATGACTAATACTTATAAGAATCCATTAATACAGTAGGAAATGGTTTTTCATATCCAGATATATTTACATATCCCCATCTTTTTTAGGTTCATGGAAAACATGGAAGTGATATACTACAGCATGGAGGGTCTATCCAAATCCTTCTTCAATATCCCTCCCGATAAAAATTCATAGATTGGAAACCACCCAAACCTAGGATTTTATAAAATTTATAAAATATTGATATGTTTAGGATTATTTAAAAACTGTATTTATGATGATTCATTAGAATGTCTCTTGGCATAAATTTCATCATATTCCGATCTACTCATTTTTTTCTCGGTGATTAAATGGACAATATGGGATGTATTTTCCCTAAAAGTATTACGGCTCCAACTTACAGATGAAGGAATCAAAATTGATGAATGTTGGGACCAGATAGGAATATTAATTGTATGTCCAATCCTGTAAAGAGGTAGGATGTGTGAGAGAGGATATTACATAAGGTTTATCCACATAATTTCAACCTCGATTGTTTGTGATCACTCAACAACAGAAAGATAGCCAACATCAACACTCAAAAATATAAAATTCTTAAAGGCCACCAATTTGATGAATTATTTTTTGAATAACATAAATGAACTAGAATCTGTCTATAAAAAACAATAAGTGTGTATCATATGGGTAAAAAATCCTAGAAAAAGATATGCATAACATGGATAACTTCATGTGAATCACAAAAAACATAATCAAATTTGTTATTGTATGACCTAATATAGGTCTCATGAATTTCATGACCCATAGATAATCTCATGAATTTCATTAAGAATTGAGAAAATTTTCATTTAATTATCATTTATAATACATGTGATCACATGAACCAATGATGGTCACATGAAATTCATAATGATCAAGCGATCACGTGACCCAACCAGCCGATCAACAAAATCATGCAGGATAATTATATAGTATAACACACATGCTATGGTTCAGGAAAATTACTCTTAATGGTTTCATGTTTTGATAGGAAATGAACTGAAATAAAGAGACCATGAAATTAAATCTTCAAAAGTGGTCTTGATGTTTTTTTACTGTAAACGGATCTTGTGAAATGTTTTTTTGGGTGAGGTATTGTGAAATAGTCAAGTGATGGAACTAATACAAAGATATCTAGGAGTTGGATTCACTGGTAGAATGAGTGGATCCCTCACTCCCAAATTTATATGATTCCCCTAGCAATACCAAAGTTCACATAGGATACCTGATACTTATTAGTAAACAGATCGGTAGAAACCTCAAGGACTCAGATGGGAATTTACTCTGCTCATAACCAAGTCCTTGTCCCTAGGGTCTTCACTCCCATGGATGGGGGGGGTTGTTAGCACCTTCCAAATGTGAATAAAAAATTATAGAATTCTATAAATACATTACGCATGGTTATTAATCTATCCATAAGAAAAAGTAACGATAAGAATGAAAACATTAAGATCAAGTGGATGCATCATGGGAATTTTCTGACCCCCAAGAATACACATGATTTCATGACCGTAGGAAGGTCATCAAAATGGGTCATACACCATGGATGATCTATTAATGATTACATAAATCCCCATAAAAATTCCCATTGAATGAATCAATAGAATGACAAATGATCATGCGAAGGCTTCCTGATGATCTCCTCTAATCATGTGATGTAACATGCGACACACGCCAGAAAATCACCAGAAACCTCTTATAAAATAATGAAATTAAGAAGAAAATGGAAGAGGATTAATGCAAAAAATGTTGAACTATTTTTCATATTAAAGGGTTATTTACCTTATGTGAGAACCATTTACACATTGAAGTCCCTTCGACATGTTAGTTTGATCTCTTGGAGGCCCCCTTGAAAATACATCTTCGCTTCATCGATGGCCTCTAAAAAGCTAACTTTATCACAAGAATGGGCCTAGAAAATTCTCCCTTATTCAAATGAAAGCCTATTTGATGGGCTCATTGGTCTTGGGTAGAGTCCAAAACATATTATCCTGATCATGTGTAGAATGTTTTCCATGTTGACATGATTATATGGAATCCCTTTAATAAGCTGAGGGTCAAAAGAATATGTTGTTGATGGAGTGTTCTCACAATCACTCATCATAAAGAGAGGCCTTGGATGACCTAAAATAAGATCATGTGAATATAATGTTTTGATACTCCTTCAACTGACTTGATCACTTATCAATTATTAACATTCTATGAAATGTCGTACTGAACTAGGGTAGTGATGTCAATAAATTCCTCCACACAGAACAAAAAAACACACACAGAGAAATGACTACACACAAGAGTTCATAAGAGTGGAATTCTCAGAGTTACAATCCCCACAATCTTAAGAGTATTTCACTAGAAAAAATTAAGGGAATGAAATTAGGACTATGTATTATGAATATGCGATTTACATGATCACCCTATTGATCAAAAGGAATTCTATTGCACTGACCATATTATGATTTTGATTTTCTATATTTCAACTTTGTCACATTAAACTCAATAAAAATTGATTGAAAAACATTGATAAATATATATAACAATGGATGAAAAATATGGAAGAATTATGCGAAGAAGGATATGATGATTTTCATATTAAGGCATCATGTGCTCTGCATACCCTGTCTAGATCATGTGATAGGATCCAGACATATTGGACAAAATTTTTTAAGTATTAATAACATTTCATTAAATCCACATGGGAACCTCAATACGTATCAACCATTCCTTGTGAAGTCTTACAGATGTGTTGGTCAATTCTTAAAATGTCCTCTTAACATTTCAGCCATCTCTTGCAAAGTCATCTCTAAATGTGGGCCAAGTCATGAAAAGTACTCTAGACATGTCGACCAAATATTGGTAATATTTCTACAATTACCATCTAGGTAATCCAATAGCCTCAATAAAATGTCATTATTGGTCATACGACAACACAAGATATGTCTGTATTGACCACATGATGACCCTTTAATGTATCAACAAGGTTATGAGATAGTATGCTTTCCATTTAAGTCTGATCAATCAATAGCCCTCCAACATTTCCACCTCAACCATGAAAATTTCCCTAGGACATGTTAGACAAGTTAGATAGAAAACTAAGAAATTTTCAAGAGACATCCCTAAAATTTCAATCATGTCCTGAAGATACCCTAGTACATGATATATTTTCTTTTAGACACACTTTGGTGTACAATAAACTGATCTATGAGGACTCCAATTCATTCTATAAAAATGATATGTGAGACTACATGGAATGTATCGAGACTCAAATAGGAATCCACCATAGTGTATGTACCTCCATATTGTAGTCACTCTAACCCATGATACCCAATCTATCCTATGTGTTTATCAATTTTACACATACAATAGTGTATTGAGAAAACTAGTGAACATAGTGGACTCTAATTCCTTCTATAAAAATGATAAATATGATACCTTACTGAGGTATGATCTCTATATCAAACACTCCTCTAGGGGGTCCCCATTAAATAAGTCCCATATCCATATACAATGAGTTTGATCACTATCTTTACCTTTTCTAAAACATCTGTGACTAATCATGCGGGTTTATGGATTTTAAATGATAATATCACTAAAAATATAACATTCCCTCAGTTAGGAAAACCTTAGTGTATAAGTTTCCTTTACAGACATGACATGATTTTCTGAATACAAGGGCATCAACCATGGTGTATGCCCATAAGAAAGTTCCATACTAGTAAACCATGGGAAAAATAACCCTCACAGAAAATAATTATATATCACTCCCCATCAGTGGGTTTTGGGTAGATTAAACAATGATTACATTTATTCCTACTGTTATCATGATAAAAATTATTACATCCTATGGATCGATCTCAATACCTGAAACCAAACTACCCTCATATATTTAATTTCCCCATGATGTTTAACTACATGTCTCAAACATAAATAACCTATGTGTTTTTTTATTCCAATTTTAAATATGATATATCTGATGCCTCATAATGTTTCAACCCCACCATTTAAACACCAATCACCTCCCTGGACAGTTGTAAACTCCATTGTTCCTGGATATACAGATTCAAAATATAAATTTCAAAACATTTCTAAATAATAATTAGAAATGGATGAAGAAACTCAAATACATACTTGTGGTAGCATTATAATAGGACCCCATTAATATATAAATGTATTCAACACTTTTTTATTTTCTAAGGGTAATTAGTCTTGTATCATGATATGGAAGAGATTCATAAAAATATTAAATCTATAATAGAGTCCCATAACATGATATAACGACCCCTAGAAGGGCTTTATTATCCCAACCTCCCATCCTATAAACAAATGTGAGTTCTTAAGCACCCTTTTTTATGAAACTCAAAATTACCACCAGCCTTGGGAAATTAGGTTTAAAACCAGTAATGGATGTGGGACCCATTTGGAGTTTTAAAAAATATATGTAATGGTAAAATTGATTTTAATGATTTTGAAATCATACTTATACCACCCACAATCAATCTTCAACTAAAAAATGATATTGAGCCTGGTGTGATTGGATGTAATGGCAAAACAAATAAGTCACTAAATGAAATGAGAATCATGTCGAATAAACTCTAGGGATAACCATATATTTGTCATCTTTTAAAGGAAACAAATGCAACACCAAATTATTTTAGAAAATATAATATATATTGATGTAGACACATAAAAAAACTTGAAAAAATATAATAGTCCAAAAAACAATTATATAAAATCTTGTGAATGTCTTCGGAATCTTATATGCCTAATATGATACATATTTAGATTCCCTCCTTTCATTTCATCTATGTGATAAATATCTCATTAACCATATTCTAAAAATAAATTTGGTTCACTCTAGGTGAAATAGTTTAATAATAATAGATAAAAATAGAAAAAAAATCCCACCCCCATAAACATGGCTTTCCACATATGTGTTTTAGCTACTCCCAAATATGAGTTTTGTACCATTTTATGAAAAAAGCACTCCTCTATCTACATTTCCCAAATAGTCAGATTATAGAAAGATCTATAACACTACCTTTTCATTCCCCATCATGAATCACTACATAGAAACCAGATCAAAGATAAACATGACCTCACGAATTCCCATTGTATGATAAATGATTTTGATTAATAGTGAGGGTTTTTAATGATACCATGGGGAGACGGTACCAACATATCCAAGTGAAACATCAACAGAAATAATGAAATTCACATAAAAACATAAAAATAAAATATTATACATCATAACAAGTGATAATAAATCACATAACTAATGCATTATTAAAATTAAGTTATATGAATTCTTGTTGATTCATACATATGAGGTATACCTTGTATAAAAATATCTCAAAAAAACATGGAAACACTACAAAACTGGTTCTGAGACCAATCCCAATCCCAACTCCAATGCTACACACTAGAAAAAATTCTAGAATAATTAATAGGGTGCTTTCCCTTGTCATGTCCTTTGACAATAAAGTCTAATTTTGGTAACAACAACGTCCTAAGTAGGGTGTGAGTATATATCCTTGGTCCATCATCAACACCATCTATAACAATAACATGTTTAAGTAAAAAAGAATGTTGGAATTCATAATAAATATAGTAAAACATAATAAATAAAACAATTTTTATCCTAGGGTTCTAAAGTGACACATGGGATTGACCATACCAGCTTTGGCTATTTCCATATATCTATAAGCATAGTTTACCATGTAAATAGTCTTACAGATGAATCGAATGAGAATATACAAGGCATTAAAATTCAATTGGATCATGGATTAATCCAAGGACCCTATCTAAGGAATTCAATGTCACTAGGCCCAAGGTAGAATCTGAGGAGAATATCCTTATAATTCCCAGTCAATGGGCTCAATTCTAAATCCATGTGATATTATCAATAAATTCCATGTCAATAATTATCATGATGAATATAAGGGGATTTCCCAAGTCATTTAATGTCACTTGGCTACCAATGAATCCAAGGTTCATATATTAATAATTTCTAGACAATGGTCTCAATATCGAGTCTCTAGAGTACATATACTTCCTTAATATTAAATAGGCTCAAGCCTAAATCCAAGGAGAATATAATTGGTATTAAAAATCAATAAGATCAATAATGAGTCCATGGATTATGTCTATATAATTCCATGTCAATAATAGGAAAGCTGAATCCATGGAGCATATACCTGGAATTCACAATCAATGGGATTAATGATGTGTCCATGGAGTACATCCAAGGGATTATAAGTCAATGTTCATCAAGATAAATCCAAGGAGACTATCCCATACATTCCATTTCAATGAGATTAGTTTAGACTCCATGGATATGTTGAACGATTTCCATGAAACCATGCACATTAATTTAATAACATGATTAACCTAATTATTTACTAGATCACATAAAAACTATTCACATCAGATCCTATGATATACCCTAGGTATCCCCAATTGAACAGTTGGTCACTAGCTCAAGTCCAAGGGACACCGAAGTCCCACTTTTAATTTCTATACAAATTATATTGTTGATATACCATAATCAGTGACTATGATTTTGGTACAGACATAAATATAGACTACCCATTACTTATTCTAAGTCCCAATTTCATTAATTTTTTCCACAAAAAATTATTATTATTATTAGGCTTACAAAACATAATGTAAGTGAGGCCTCTCAGTACACAAACTATGAATTTGATGAGACATTAAGAGATTAATTTATTAACAACTACCTTAGACTCATAGAAGTCTACTAATCAAATATCCACCTTTAATTCAAGTATAAATATTGAAAATTGAATAATTATAAGGAAAACATAATATAGGGTTAAAATTGGCATAAATTGATGAATACCACAAAATAATGACAAAATCCAAGAAATGATGGAAGAGTATTGAAAAACACACCTCATGTTATATATTGGATTAAACAAATTATGATTCAATCAAGGGATGAAGTATAATCCCACTTGGAAGAGGAGGAACTCAGAGTTGTGGGGTGGGGGAGGGGGTATCATGCATTCTAGAGAGGGTGGAACCCCCCACACTTTTAACCCAGAAAAATTATAAACAAATTAAAAACATTCATAAAAAATGGTTATGTTGTGAAATAGTTCGAGCTAAAGACCTACCCATTTTCCCCGATACATTCCTAGTGTGACCCATGGGTTGTAGAACATACAAAACTAGAATAACAGCCTCACCACTACCAAGATTGTATAATGGAGTGGAAACATGGTCACATTGAAAATATCTCTACATTAAGCATCGAGCTGCGACCCAATGTTATCCGGTCATTACTTCATTACCATAACTATAATTTAAATTACATCTCTCTCATTTTTTCCAAACTCACCCCCATGCATATTTCAATACTGAAAACAAAGATATATAATGAAAATTCCTAAGTTATAACAAAATTCAAACGAGTTTATACCAAAAATATTTATAGGGTTTTAAAAATGGGGATCACAGGAGGGTTAGAATCAATGTTTGATTTAATTGGAGTATTGGCCAATGCATGTATCAGTTTCACTAAATGATAGTTTCATTAGAAGTTCATTGTATGATGATATGAAATTTTAATAAGGTATTTTTTAAAATGGAGGTCCGTTTTGATGACATTTAAGGAGTTTGATGTACTAGATAACTCTTGTTTTTTAAAATCAATGTTGAAGAGTGTCAAGAAGCACAAGTGACCGGAATTAGTAGGTCTATAGACCTAGTACATGATACATTTATTGATGGTAATTTTATGTTGTTTATATAAAAATTAATCTTATCTTATTTGAATGAATTCAATTTAGGAATTTTTAAGATACCAGGGCCTGAAGAATCAAGGAGGTAATTTCTTCAATAAGAATTTCATAATCAGAATCCGGATAGAGGTGAACTATGTGGGTACTATAAGTAGAAACATAAGTTGATCCATTGGTAATATTGTGTAAGCATATGAATAGTATTTGAGAGGGTTATTACTGGACATACATAGAAAAACCATTATCAAAGTGAGATATTTTGGGTTTAAGTGTGACAAATTTTATTCAGGTTAATTTTTTGAAGCTATGTATTATAAATTATTTAGAATTTATCCATAGGGAAATTGTGAGAGAGATTACACCAACACAATGCATCGCCTGGAATAAGGCAAGCATGTGAAAATCATTGAACCCAACTAAAAAAATAAATTTTAGTAGATATGATGTTAGTTATATTAGTAGAAGATGGAAAATTAATTTTAATAGACAGAATTTAATTAATGGTGTTGAGAAGATAATAGTTTAAAGATATTACATAATCATAGTGGAGTTTGATTACGAAAATCATATATAACATCATCCAGACACATGCACTTGGTGGTCAATCATGTATTGAGGAATAATTGATTTTGATAGAGGGGTATCTTTTAGTGACACAAAAATGTTTTGGAGGTGGTGATGGAATGTGTGAAAGTCATGTTGGAGTGATATTATCTATTCAATGTGTGTTTATGTTCAACTAAGTAGATGATATATGGAAAAAAGGATGGAATCATCAACAATGGGTCTCCCACATATTTTTTATAATAGTGGGACCTGATAAAATACTTGAATTTGATATAATTAATAATTTGGGAATGATTTTGTAGATATTATTTATATACATCATGCATTGGAGGATGCAGTTCTGAGTAAGAACATATATAGATCGAATTCCATTGGGCCAAAGGATGGTGGTATCTTTTTGAAAGTTGGAAATAGATGATCAGATATAGAAAAAAATGGATCAACTAGAGGGATTATATGCCCTCATACATGAGTCTTCACAATAAGATCCCTAACAAAAAGGATTTCTATGTAAAGGCATAGGTGGTTATTATTCATGATTCTAGTCAGGGTAGGAGATTATCCATGTATCCTAGATGAATATTTGTTTCATTTAATAAAAGATTCAAAATTATCTCATAAATATAGTACTCATTTTTTGAACAATGTAATCCCTTGTGTCCATGTGTTTTCATGTATTTTTCACAACAGGTGAAATTTTACTTATCTATTGATCTGGATGATGATCTTGAATATGAACCAGGAGGGAACCATAACTAGATATAGGAGACTTAGTGATGTATCTATTCATCATTTTTTATGTTCTAGAAACTAGTTCCATGGGGTCATTTAATTATTTTTTGTACAGTGCTATGTTCTAAAAGCTTTAGAATCTAATGGTGTTCTTTCTATAGTTAGAAGATAATGTTTGATGATTGGATGTTGGAGGATTCCCAATAGTATTACCAGGATATCACTAGTGAATAATCCATTTCCCAACTACATATTAATGTTACCCACTTACATACATTCTTTTTTTTGTGCATGGAATAAGTATGTGTTCATATCCCTTTATTTAGCCTATAATGCTCAAGACCATTCCTTATATTAATATTCATCCTACAATAGTCTATCAAAAAGTAACCTTTTCTTAATGAAAACGATCATAATGTTATCATCACCACACATATCCTGTATTTCTATATCATGTTGATTGATCACATTGTTTAGGTATCCATGTTTATTATGGTGTCTATGACATCCTTCCATCATGTACATGATGACAGTCTTCGTCTTAATGATTTTTAAAAAAATCCCAACATGAAACTTGATATGGTCACTCTAGGATGTCTCCAACATTAAATGAATGTGATATATTGGTTACCTTTTTTTATGAATAATAATCATCGAAGATCCTCCCCATATTCTTTAGGTTGGTTAACAATGTTTAATGACTTTATAGATCACACCTCACATGGAAGACTAAATTAAGGGGAATTCCATAGATCCCTTGAATGATAGATATGCACTTATCTAGAAGAAACTAGGTCCTATGAATCCCATGATTATTTTTATTCGATGTGAAGTTTTTTCACAAAAAAATCCAAATCCTATAGGTTTTTATTTGATATGAATGATTTAAAATCATTCATATATTTCTTTTTGAATATACACCCACCTTTTTTATAATTCAATGAAAATATAATTGATATGTTTACATATGATCTAGCCCTAGTTCCTTGAAAAATATCCTCTCTTTTTTATATATCAAGTTAAGTGTAGAAAATTGATAAATAAATTAATCATTGGGAGAGTATAATTTCTAACATTATAAGCTAGGGGGAAGACTTAACCGTATCCACTTATAGAATACTTTTCAGGAAGACGAAAACATATTTATTCATCGAACATGAATGCATGAAATTTCCCATATAAAACATAAATGAAAAATATTGAATAAAATAAAAACTATGTTAATGCTCTTGAATTTCAATTAGTGATAAATTATTATGGATAAAGTTTTTGGTTGGAACATAATATTTTTTTTGGGGATCCAATCCCTCTTTAATTCGATATGATTAAAAAATTAATGATGAGATAGGTGATAAGGTCTTTTATCATTTGAGTGAATAATAATTGGGGGATAATGTTTTATCATCACGTTATAATTTATACAATGATTTGGTTTACAAGAAACTAGAGATAAGGGATATTTTATTTTTCCCCAAGAAGCCTTTAAAGGTATAGGATCCCTAATGATCTTCTCCAATATTATCCAGAGGCTCAAATGAGTTGGTGGAGTGGATAGATATTGTATAAATTTGTTCTAAATAAAGTAACACTAATGTGGTAGTGTTTGGATGGTCTTCCAAAACTGAACTAATATTTTCATGACCTATCCCCCCAAAGTGTACCCCTCAGGGGTTGGAAATGACGAAATGGAGATGGTGACTGCCTGTATCCCACCTCCTGTAAGACTCATGTTGGTGACTAGCACTGAGGGTATAATTAGAAAACATATTGGAGGAATATCCCTCTAATAGAACATGTGTATGAGATATATAATATATATACACTAATAAAATACTTCTCAGCCATATATATATATACAGAAATAATTCCCATGTTCAAACATGTAGTGTCATACAATACAATAATAGGTGAAGGGAAAATTAAAAGTACCAAAAACGTCAAGATGACAATGATCATGAATGCCAAATAGTTCCTCCAAAACCTAGATCTAGTAATATCCATCCCGGTATCCATCCGGATATAGAAAAACTGAAAAAGAGTATTTATATATGTAGGATGATCATAATACTGTACACTATAGGATCTTCCTTAGAGCCTCTCATAAAAAAGATTAATATAGAATGCTAATGAATAGTGAACAATAGAGAAACTAAATCATCGTCAAAATAGGTATACTATGTTCCCAGCCTCACCATGGATAAATCTCACGAAGTATCACAAACAGGAGAGCATATAATATAAAAATGTATCATCAGTGGTACCTTTCTCTCGGTTCCCCACTGGTTTTCTTCCCTGCCACAACATCGCACGTCTTAAGGCATCTCTCACAAAAATAGTCCACCCAAAAGACACTTGGGAAAGGTATCACAACATAAACCTCATGCATCACATTATCACATAATCTCAAATAAAATCACCTTATATAGTATCCCAGTGGTATTTGAGAGCCTCCACACCCAACATGAATTGAATCATACATTGGGTATTATACTTCATGTATTTTAGGCCTTACATCGGGTAAGGTACCTCAATCCAATTTGTCTTATACAAGTCATACCTATAATAATACTTTCCATATTATATGTTGTAATAATTTTTTTTGTGAAAAAACCACAATAAATCATATCTCTCTACACACATATATGTGGAAACTAACCACTGTACATACTGACACAGGTAACTTCCCAGAGAAGAGAGTCGACTGAGCGTGGGTAGACAACCATCCATCCTCCCACTAGGATGTTGGGGAAAATGCCCCCCCAAAGTCCACTGGATGATATTCACCCTAACCAAAATGGTTGGGGATGTATATGAAATCACAAAATATACAACATAAATTATATATCACAATGACACTATAGACATAACCCTATCTTATACCCAACTACATCTAACATCGCTATGACACCTGACTTCCACTGATAAGACTCGATGTCCTATAAGTACAAAATAATTAAAAGAGATAATTTAAATTATATATATACTTTTTTCAGTTGAAGTTAATTTAAATAATTTATTATCCATTAATTAACCATGAACATTATTTCACATCAGATTAATATCCATTCACTCCATGCATTATCAAACAATGTACATAGTTTTTGAAGATCAACATATTTTTATACTTTTCATTACCTCAACACCATCCAGATAGGTTAAGAATTATTTATTCATTATTAAAAAATTTTAATAATATATGAACTTTAGTAAATTATACTTATCTACAAAAAAAGTTCTTAAACCATGCACATCTATCCACCTCAAGTAGTGGGGAAAAGAATGGAGTTAAAATAAGAAACCCAGTTTCCATCCTTCAACAGATTCATTTCCAATATGAATATAGATTTATCAAATCAAAGGGTAAGAATATATTCAACCCATTCCATTATCTCTAGTTCCTTACTCAACACCAACATGCAAATCTCGACGAATCTCACAGTTATAGGTATGAATTTCTGCCACATGAACTGGGTCTCCCCACCCTATATCATCGGCCACTCCAAGGCTCTATCATCCTGAGATCACATCAAATCAATACCTTCCTACCCCATATCACAGCACATAACATATCTCACATCCTTATACCACAAAAAATGGTTCAATAAATAGTCATAATCAATTGGAAACTCGCCCCTAAAACAAGACATCCATCTTTCACATATAAACGAGTTATCACTACTCCAATCATAAAGAACTCAACCTTCCAAATAAAATAAGAAAATAACACCCTAGAAATTATATTTACTAAAAAATAAGTTCTTATTCCATCATGAATTAATCGATTCCCAATTCAAAGGTTCCAACTATGGGAAACCCTTGTCATCATGCTATAATAATTTATCAATATATTAAGCATTCTTATTAGTATCAATACATTTTCATCAAACTGTGAGAAGTTGCATTATTATTTAACATGCATTTTATTTATTATCAATATTCTCAATAAAAATTTTCTTGCTTCATATTCCTTATGAATTCCATTACAACATGGATGATCACATTTAAATGAGCCTTTTAATTACTTCAATTTGATGATCATCAAATTATTATAAATAATATATTCAAACATACAAATTTTTTAATTATTTTTATGCAAATTAATTTTCAATTAATTCTACATTTATGTACATTACCAATTTGAATCAGGAAAAAAAATCTAATCTATATCATAAATTTACAAATTGACATGCATAAAATAGGCATCACACTATCATGAATACAAGAGGTAATCCATTATCATAGTAAAAAGAAAAAACACACGATCCAGGTCCAATTTTATTTAATATGATATAATAATTATCAAGATAATTCCATGTTTATCGAAAGGAATAAACCATTAAAACAATACAACTAAATGTAAATAATTAGGAGAATAAACAAATCACCTACAATGATGAAAGATGCTCTACATGACTTGATGCACAAAATTAGGGGGTGCGTCCAAGATGGAATCCCCACTAGAGAACTTTGGCCACAAGTAGATGGGTTCCATGAATCTAAGGTAAGTGTTATGGAATTTTTGGTCTCAATAGAAAAAAACATGGGCAGAATGAAGGGAAGGACCTTCATTTTGGAGTAAAAATATATAAAAAAATAATACTTTATAGATCACAAGAGAATTAAGTCATACTATTAGGGATCCCATTAAACACTATACACAAGGGAGCATTTAAAAAATCGTCCAACTATGAAATTCAATGATATTATTATACTTGACAAATGGATTTCAAGGCCCTTGATTTACACTGTCAGAAGACCTCCATGGTAGTTTTCAAGAAACTGATGGAAATATCCACATAGGTAGTTTTACTTAGCTCGAATCACTATTTAGTCAAAATACCCATATAACAATTTTTAATGTAGCCAAATTATCCATTTAGTTCATTGGATCATGTAGCATATTGTCTCACATTTTTATTAGATCACATAGTCTATTGTCTCACATATCTGATTGGATTATGTAGTCAATTCACATATCAAATAGAACCACATAGTTAATTCAAGTACCTATCTATGTAGCCAATTCTCATAGAAGATTCAGACATGTAGTAGATTCACATAACTAGTCCAACCATGTAGTAGATTCATCCATGTAGTCAACGGATCCACGTTGTTGAAAACTCCACATACCTGATTTGACTTTTTGGGAGGTGAGTTATCATAAAATTCATGAGCCACACCTTCATGAAGTAAAAATCTTCCTACATTCACATTTTAATAGACAAACAATACCAGACCTTCACTGGGCCTAATACTAAAATCATAGGATTCCAAAACATGAAAAGGGTTGGGCTATAATAATAAAATCCATTACATCAGATTCCTTAAAAAATAATCTCATCCTCCAGAATCAAAACCAAACCCACAGAGGGAATGAAAAGAGGTTGTCTGAACTACCACCCCAAGATATAGTTATGAATGATCTCTCCATCACAGGATCTCAAACACATCATTAGAGTAAATAATAATAATACTACGCTACAAAAACCTATTCCAAAAAAACCCTATTTGGGAAGACACTGCTCAAATGAGAGTAATGACATAATAAGAAAAAAGAGGAAACCATATCAAAAACTAGAATGGTCAAATTTCAAAAAAACAATCAAAAATACATAAGATTAGATAAACATAAAAAGATTAGGGTACTAATCTCACATCTGTAACTAACACTCTGTGTTACTCTCCTCCATGCCACTGTGGCACCACAAGACATGGACCAATGAAATAACATGCTCATAAAACACCTAATTTTAGTAGACCAAAATATCAAAGGACCACTCCTCAGTGGCCACATCATCTTCAACATCGATATATTCCTAATCAATGACATAAGAGTCACCATAATGGTAACAATTGCATTGATACATGTGGAAAAATTATTTATTTTTCTCATCTAATGGAGATTTTATATTTGATATTCCATGACTCTAACAGGATCTAAGACCAAGAATGTCTAAAAAAATTGGGAAGAAAGCTTACTCACAAGACCAAACCTTCACAACCCATGATGGTGATTCACCATTAAGAAAACATGATCTCTAAATTTAAATTCAAGTGGAATCCTTCTATGATCAAAATTGGATTATTAATGATCAACCACCACATTCATCCATTCCAGAATTATTTGAACCATATCTGTCATATTTTATACATGTTTCGACCTGAGAATTTATACCTCTATAACTGCAATACAACACAACATAGGAAAGAATGTTTTACCATAAATTGATTTAAGTCACGCCATACTAATGGTTGAGTGGAATTATTATTTTAGGAAAACTCGACCAATGCTAAGTGCCTCATCCATGAATCTCCAAAATCCTAGACACAAAAAAAATATGTGTTAAGGAATCTGGATAGTTAGCAATGTCAGAACATTTGTATACGCATGAAAAGAAGTGATAAGGCATAACTAAGATCTAAATTCTTGTTGGTGGCCTCTACAAACCCTAGAGGTAAAAAAGGATCAATATGAGATGATTATATGTGGGACACTATGATGTCACACCACCTTCTCTAGATACTTCCTCAATAAAACATCAACTAAGCTCAACTCCCTAATATCTATAAAGTGGGATGATTTCATAAAATGATCCAAAATCAGACATATAACATCATAACCTACCTATGATTCAGGTAAATCTGTAACTAAGTACATCAAGATATCCTCCCACATCAACTGGGGAAAATATAATGGTTGGAATGACCTTGGTAACTTGATGCTCGACCTTCACTTTTCGGATTACTAAACATCAAAAAACATACTCTTATAATACACGCTTCAACCCAGGCCACCAAATATAGCATCTCAAAGATTAGTAGACATTATACAAACATGGATGTACTACCAAAGTAGAACAATGGATGTAATGGAGAACCATATCACACATTACTGATGGAATGAAAATAATTCCCTTGGACGATACTTGGTGTTGTAAATCCTCATACCAACATTAAGGAAAATCACTAAAAACAACTTGTTTTCTCTTGACCACCACCTCCAAATCTCCTCGAAAAGACTCTTCCTCCTTATACACAAAAGTTGAATTCATCTTCATCTTCATTAGTAAATCTATTTCTCCAACCACACACATATAGACATTCATAATTGAGAGTTTTTCATCACTCTTCAAGAATCCCTATATTCACAAATGATATCACTATGTGACTTCCATCTAAGTGAATAATAAAAAAAATTTATATTTCCCAGTGTATGGGAAATATAATTTTGTAATACTAAAATAATTCAATCCACAATTACTTATGAATTTTTAATTTAAACTAGGAGAAGACATTCCATATACTCTTATGATCGGTAAAACCACAAAACACTCACTCATGAGGTTGTTTTTTCAAATATTAAAAAAACAAATAGTAGCTTATAACTCAAGATTGGGGGGGATAATTATTCTCATGGAGACATAACTACTAAGTCCTATTGGAAAAAATGATATTTTCTACATCAAAATGTAGGCCAATGCAAAACAAGAAGCATCACAGAAAACCATAAACTAAGCTCCTTCTACAGGAAAACAACGGACTAGGGCACTGACTAACATCTCCTTCAGGTACTAAAATGCTTCCGGAAACTGGTTAGTCCACATGAATTCTTTATCATTTCTACTCGAAGACATAATTACAGTCAAAAACGAATATAAATTTGTTATGAACCTCGTGTAATAGCCCACAAGGCCAATAAAACTCTACATTGATGCTATTGTCTTAGGGTATACCAAAGAAACAACCATATCAATCTTCAAAGTTCTACAAATAATCCATATTGGAACAATATATTCTATAATAAATGGAATCTATAATCCCAGAACTCAAACTTCATCAACATTCTAGAATGATATTCATGATGAAGGACTCCCAAAATGACACTATATTCACCTAATCAAATTCTGGGTACACAAGAATCTCATAGTTGAATCCCCCCACAAACAAATCTAGTAACCCTATGAATGATGTGCTCATCAACCCCACGAACGTATCTAGATAATTGGTCAATATAAATGACATCACAACCAACACATAAATCCAATGATGAAAATTGAAATACTACTTCTGAATATACTCATCCTTAACCCACATATGAGGATGTCTTGGTCTGAAATCCATTTTCAAGATAAACTTTATCCCTTCACCAAATTGAATAAATAATCAATCCATGGAATAGGATAGGGGTTCTTTTGTTCACCTAGATCAAGGGATGATAATCAATAAAAATCTAAAAACTACCATCAGCCTTGTTCGTGAACAAAATTAGTGCACCCCAAGGTTACAAACTCACCTAAACAAAACCAAATTGAAAATTACGATAGAACTATTCTAACATCTCTTGAAATATATAAGGTAGAATCCAATATGGATTAAATGATATAGGAGACACTCTTAGATATATCTAGATCCCAAAATCAATCTCCCATCAAGAGGGTTAATACTACAACCTCCTCTAGAAAGTCATCGGTTTACTCTACTACATCCATGGGAAACATTGACTTCTAATCCTACAATGGGATTAATATCAACTCATACATTAAAAAGACAATGAATTAACATGAAACTAACCCATCAGAGTGTCTCACTCAACAAAAAACATCACTGGCTATCCATCAACATCACAGAACAAAACCTACCTCCTAAAACAATCCACAACATCTTTCACCAAATACATGAAATCGATGCAGATGATGATGTCATATGGTTTTTTCCAAAAAAATATGATGTCCCCCTTAGAGTAGTGTTTCCCTAGAACTAGATCATACTATCTACATACTTCGTACAATTCATATCAACCTCTAACTGGAACTGTCGATGCATAGGTAATTGGAAGCCTCTCCACCTTAAGTCCCAAATAATGGAAAATGGAAGGTGATATAAATGTTTTCATAGCTCCTAAATCAAACAAAACATGAATACATGTATAAAATAAGAAAATAAAACCTCAAAAAATTTCTGAATCACGCACTACAGGATAGGCTAGACCATGAAGCTAGCCACAAACTGATCCATGGCCTCTCTAACCCAGCTAACAAGGACCTCCACAGACACACTCTTCTATCTAAGGATGAGTACAATCTCAAGGATGTACTCATTCTACCCAATATCCTCTCTTCTGATCCTAAATTGGAACACCCTATTTCTACATCCTCAACTAAAACAACTTCAATAGAGGAGTCTAAACCAAAACTCGTGGAGCACGCTTACTGATCCAAAATTTAGTGCCCATTTTCTAATAGTAACCTTAGTCTCTATAATGAAAACATACATATGATTCCATGGCATTGGTCTATGATCCACTGCCTCCTAAGAAAAAAGATGATGAGGGATGATACTTACACATGATTGATTGAAGGATCTTCTATCTAATAAATTGGAAACCGAGGACCGTAGCATTGATTCATGAGGAATCTTGAAGTCTCCCCTCTCATGATGATCTACTTTTCGGTAGTGTCCTATCAATGATATATTATCTATCTAACACCTCATGAAATGTATTGATCATATAGAAGGTGACATTGAGTAAGGTCTATTGACCCAAATCGTCCCCAAAAATCTTTTCCCTAGCCTCATCATACTGAAAAAAGTTTGAATAATAATAAAAAGGATCCTGAAAAGGATTTTGAACTCTTGCACAAAGGATATCCCCTACTTAATGGTAGGAACCTCAATAAGAGTAGCATCATTCATTGTATAATGAAGAAACTTTGATAAAAATGGTCTTGAATATCTCCCACAAGACTTTCAATGGCTTGTGATACCTAAGGAATAAAAATCTCCACCACCCCACTACTCCATGAATCAAAATCATGTCCAATGAAACGGTGTTCTCCATCTAAGTATGGATGTTACTGAAAACTATATCATCCTCCTCCAAACAGTCTTCAATGATATAATCTGAAACAGAAACCTCGTACTTCTATATATAATGGTTCTGATAATCTAAAACATTCTTCCCCCCAAGTGACTTCATTATCGAGCTCTGCTATGTGGGTATCTGAAAGAACATCATAGTGAGAATCATCAACACAAATCTAATGAGGATAAAAACCTCGATCTGTTCCTACAAATGATTTAATTGATAGAATTTTAAACCAATAATTACAAATATTTAACATCAATTGTGTATTAATTTATTATCTTGTTTAATGTTCTAACCCATCTCAAGGTATACCCATTCCAAACATAAGCACAAAGAATAATTATTCACGATCCTTTCTTTGGTTTTTACCCCACAACTAGAAACACATTATTTAGTTGCCTGAATAATCATAAAGGTTCATGTATCAGATCAGAGGGAGCCCTTAATACCCATGTCTCAGCTGATCTCTTATGATTACGCTGCCAACTAAACGTAGATGACACCATTTCCCTTCCAACACATAAATACTCAAATGTTCCAAGCTCTAAAATCCATCATATCCCTCAACCAAAACCTTTGATACCACTCTATCCTAATGCCTCCAAAATGTATACCCATGTTGGGTTGAAAATGAGGGAAGAGAGATTCTGACTCCTGGGATCCAACCTCTAGTAGACCATGGGTTGGCAACTAGCACTGATGGTATAATAAGCATAAATTTTTGCGACACTACCATCTAATATAACATGTCGAAGAGATAGATATAAAAAATACCCCAATTAAAACTTGATAAAACATTTATATATAATGAAATATTATGTGAAATAATACAATATAATACAATACTATATAAAATGAATGGAAAATCACATGTACCAAAAATATAAAGAAGATAACGACCACGAATCCCAAAAATCTCTTGGAAAACCATTAGCTAGTGATATCCATCAAGATATCTAGCTTACTCCATATTAATTGAAATAAATTTTAAATATACATAGTGTTATAATTATTGTATACTTAGTAGGATCATCCCTAGAGCCTATCATACAATGATAAAGAGTTTATACTGAATCATAATCAACCACAATGAAACTAAGACATCAACTAAATAGGTATACTAAGCTCCTAACCTCAACAAAGATTAATCTCACTAAGTATAATATTTAATAGTTAATATTATATAACAATGGAATATAAATGTTACCCACTCCCCCTTCCCCATTGGTTTTATTTTCATCCCCATCTTCACACATCTTTCTCCATCTCTCACAAAATAATCTAGCTCGAATACCTAGGGGAAAGACATCCCAATAGGCAACTCATGCATCACATCATCACATCATCCCATATCAAATTACAATATATATAAATAATATTGTTTCTGGGATCCACCACTGTCCATATGACATGTTTCAATCATCAGGTATTATACCTCAATCCATTACAACATATACACCTGGTATTGTAACTCAATCCATCACATCCAATACACGTCATCGATGAAATAAAACATTGGATTGCATATCAGGTAATTCATGTGTATGAAAAAACCACATTCCATCGCAAACCTATATACACATATATGTGGAAACTAACCCTCTTTCTTACCAACATATGTTACTACCAAGATATGAGAGAGGGGCTATAGGGGTTGGTCACCCATCTATCCTCCCACTAGGATGATGGGAAAAAACCTCCCATAGTCCATTGAATTTCAGTATCCCAAACCAAAATTTGTGGGGAAGAGTATGAAATCATAGAATATATAGGATATAATATAGCTTATAGCCACAATAAAGGCATAACCAAGTCATAGAATAATCTGCATCCTACACCACTCAGAATCTCGACTTCCACTCTTGTGGTTAGATACCCTATAATAACGTAAGTATTAAAATAGATACATTAAATTAATTCATTAATTTTATCAATTTACATTATGATAATTATTACATTATCCATTAATTGACCATCAACCTTATTTCACATTATATTAAATTCCATTCCCCCAAGGCATAGTCAATCCAAGTCCATGATATCTCAAGATCCACATATATTCTGCATTTGTATTCTATCAACACCAACCCCATTGGTTAAAAATTATTTGTTAATTATTAAAATCATCCCATAATCATGTTACAATATTAAGTAATCCTAATCAACCAAACAATCTATGAAATATTAAACATCCAACTGGCTAGAGTAATGGGGAAAAGAATACAGATAAAACATGTAACCTAGCCATCATCCATTAATATATTCATAATAGGAAAGAATCTCGACATATCACATTAGTGGGTAATCCAAATGTCAATCTAGTACATCATTTTTAATTCCATATCCAACACAATCATTCATATCTCTACATACCTCACCATCACATGAATTAATTACTCCCACATCATCCGGGCCTCCATGCCCCATATCATCAGCCACTCCCAAGCCCAGCCATCCCAGGATCACATAACATCTAGAACACCCAATCCCATATAAAATCCCATATAAAATCTCAAATCCATATCCCATATAAAATTTAGTTGGATGAAACATAATCAATGAGGAACTATTCATTAAAACATGGCATCCTGCCTTCACACATGAATGAGTTCTCATAGCTCCAATCACAACAAAATCATCCTTTATAAGAGAATTGGAAAATCAGGACCTATAAATTAGCTTTGTCAAAAAAAATTGTTCTTATTTCTTATAGAATTAAATGATTTATTATTAATAGGTTCAAAAATGGGAAACCTATGGTATCAAGATATAATAAGATATCAAAATATTAAACATACTCTATAGAATTTTAAACAATTTCACCCAAATGTGAGAATTTCCATTCTCATTTAACATGCATTTTATTTATTATCAACATTATTAAAAATAATTATAATTCATAAAATTATTTATCAATTCCACTAAAACGTGTAAGATCACATATAATTTAGAATGAACATTGTATCAATCTAATTATAAAAAAATTCTAGGAAACACCAGATTCAAACATTCCACTTCTTTATCTATTTTTAAGCCAACTAATTATCTATTAATTTTGGATTTATGTTCATTACCAATTTTAATCAAGAAAAAATTCTAATATATAGCATAAAAACATGCTAATAATAATATCATATATATCACACTATCTGGAAAATTATGATGCAAACCATTATCGTAATAAAAAGAAATGACAGAATGTCACAATACAATTTTTTAATTAGGTTAAATAAACATTAGGATAATTCTATTTTCAACCAAATGTATAAACCATTATACGTTTATTATTTCATGTAAGTAAATAGTAGAATCAATGAATCCAATATATGGAGGAAATAAGAATCACGTCAGTTGATTTACTAAAATAGGTGGTGCGCTAAATATGGGATCATGATAGGGGAAATCGATAGACCGAATGAAGGGTTATAGGAATCCATGGAAAGAGTTCTAAACATCTATCCTTGAGAGGAATAATATAGTAATGAATGGAGGGTGGTACCTTCCTTTTCGATCAAATAGACACAGGATGATCATATTTTTAAATTCATAAATGAGTTAATTCAAAAAATAATGGATGTCATTAAAACCCTCATGAAAATAAAACTTATAAATCCTCATCCAACTAAGTAATTAAAGGATATTATTATATTTAACAAGCCAACTTTGAAGTTCCATGATTTGAGCAGTTGTAATACCTGTATGATCGTTTTCATGAAACTGGTGGAAACATACACATTGGCGATTTCATGTAGCTAAAAGCACCATGTTGACAAAAGTACCACAAAGTCATTAACTAACATAATATAATTCCAGCTTTACCCAATTAGTTCATGTAATATATTTCCCCATGTAGATGATTGGCTCACATAGTTGAATGTCTCATGTAGCTGATTCACATTTCCAATTCATCCACATAGGTAATTCACATAGTTGATCCATGTAGCCATTTCACTTAGATGATTCATCCATGTAGATAATTCACATATGGTTTCTATCCATATAGTCAATATTATTAAATCAAATTTTTTTTATATAATTCAACAAATTTATTTTTTATGATAAATTACACTATGTTAACATTTCATTAAAATCACATGTGTTTTAATATATTTTATTAAATTTCTCATGTTTATTAATTATTTATTGTTAAAATTAGTTAATAGTTTTTAATTATAGTTCTAATAAAATTTATGTAATAGTTTTTAATAATTTTTGTGTTATTATTTTAATGATATTGATGTTATTTTTATCTTGAATTTTATTTTTGTAAAAAAAATTTCCATCATTGGGAGGCACTTGGCTAAGCCTCAACCACATAGGGAACCCACTGGGTAAACCCCATGGGAAGGCCCACCTATGGTACCCCACAAGTAGGCTGGATTTAGGTGTGAATAGTGCACACTCAACATGTCAGGGTTTGTGTATAAGGCCCATAGTGCAGGACTGTAGGCACTTAGGAGGACTACATTTCACGTTGGGCCATTGGAATGTGTGTGAACTTCTTAAACTAGTGATAACACTTGGTAGCCATTTCAATTATAGGATTATTGTATCTTAATTAATATACCCCCATTGTTTCTCAAAACTAATGTGGGATGTAGATATCAGTTCTCTATTCATCCGAACATAATATCTCAAATTGATCTCAACCGTATGTTCTAAAAGTCATGGGCAATCCAATATACTTTCCTATACCATACTCTTGTCTTGAAACACTACACCTCGTGTTTTAAAATTATTCTAATCATCTTACTCTGTTTTCTGTCGTCTTTCTGTAGGATGGCATCAATCACAGAAAATTCATCGATTTTATTCTAGGTTTTGGATCGTAATGGACTATCGGTTTTTATCTCATTTGATCTCGTAATCTCTTTAGGCATATTTATTCTATGGTTATCATGGTTCATGTTTAAATAGTTTCCTCTCTTCTTATGATTCATGGTATTGCATCATCCATCTATTCTACTGATTCCTTACACTCTTCAATGTATGTTGCTAGATGGTGAAACCATAGGAAATCAACGGTGATTCACGAGTCACCATTGGATATCAACAGTGATTTGAATCCTCCATGAAACCAACGATGTGACAAGAGTCGCCATTAGAACCCAATGGCGATTCAGTGAATCACAACCACACTTCTTTAATGGAATGTTAGAGAGAACTACCATATTTCATTGGTGAGTCATTTTACTCACCATTGGACAACAATGGAGTTTTCCCACCTATTTTATCTTATTTCTATATAATAGAATTTTGAAAAAAGCTCACCACGATCCTACATATGAACTTCCTTTATTCAGTTGCTAAAAATAATTATTTCCTATTTATTATTTTAGTTATCAAAAACATTATTTATACTCCAATATTATCTCTTCATCTATATTCGATCAGATGCATTATATTTTTATTGCAGTTTTATTTTTTTATATTTATTCATGTCATTAAAATGGTAGCTTATACTCAATTAATCCAATATTGAACATTTTATGTAGTGGGTAGTGATTCGTTTCATTATGTTTCTAGTGGCGTGTCACAATCCACCACTCTCTATTCCAATGGTAGGTCAATCCACCATTAGTTATAATTATTGGTTCTAAAAATATTATTTATTATTTATAATTGATGATATTAAAATAATTTCTTTTTTTGAATGTTTTGTATTTGTAATATACAATATTAGATTTATTTTTCAATTATTTTATAATTATGAATAGATTAATATTTCAATACTTAAAATATTAATTATTTTATATTATTGATTCACAATTAAATATATTCCTTGATAGTATTCTATGTTATTTTTAGAATATTTAGTGAAAATAGGTAAAATTCATATTATTTCATTGATATTCACTAACATGTTTAATGAATATATTAGAAAAATATATGACATATAGAAATTGTTTTACTAATATGGGATATAATTTCAACGAACAATAAAATATACATCTACACATCTTTCCATAGAAAATATGTGATACATATTTGATATTACTATTGATTTTAATTGTTCATGAACTTTTCAACCTTGTAAACTATTGTTGTGAACACCAAAGGACTTCATATTTATCATTTGTTCCTTCCATGTTTGCAATGATCATCATGTTTCAACATATTTAATAATTTGATCCTTAAATTTGTTTTCCATATTTTTTTATCCTTGTTATCTATTTATTTATTTTTTAAATTTCATCATGTATGGTTTATTATTTTCCCATGAAAATACATTCTTTCATATCAATGGTTATTCCATGTCCTAAAAAGAAGTTAGTGTTGTGAATCCCAGTCATAATTCATGTAAGAAGACTAGGTTGGTCTTCTATTTCATGACTTGGTTGTGCCACAAGGTTATTTAAAAGGTAGAGTCTGTACTAAGGTTATCAAAAACATAAAAGTGGGGTTCTTTGTAGAAACCACTCTCTGTAAGGATTATAGAATACTGGGTAGAGGACTATGATATTTATGAACTGATCCACTATAAGTCCTTGTGTTCATTCAATTTATTTCCATTGAAACTTGAACCAATAAAATATCACTCAAAAAAGATTAGTGGTTTATAAACTCAAATTTTCTAATTACTTTTTAAAATTACTAATCACCAACTATAGTCAAATTTTCTATCAATAAAAACCCAAAAAAATTATTCTCAAATGAGGTCGCTCATATGTTATTCTTTTTTTTCCTTTAATCTGACACCATACAACTGGCATCAGAGCATAGGAACATATTTAAAGTGTAGTTTTCCTCTATTTTTTTGTCTCTTATTATTTACTCTATGATTACATGTTATGCTAGACTTAATAGCATAAGGAAAATAGAAATTATGTATTTTAAGATGTTAGGAATCAATTATAATGATGGTTGGATTCCACAAAATCCCCCATTATTTAATTGGAGTGACTATGTCTACTGGCAAGATAGAATGGTATTCTTCTTGAAAAAATATAGTATGTATCACTGGTCCATCTTTGATAATACATATGATCTACCGATGGTTTTTCCTGAGATATAGGTAAGAAATTACATGGTAAAAAATGCTTTAAATTATATAGTTAAAAATATTTTATAATGTTATATTAGTAGAAGTGTCTATTTTTATGTTCAAACTTATAAGATAACCCATTAAATATGGAGGATACTACAAGTGAACCATTATGGTAATGAAAAGTGAAAGGGAACCAAGCTATAAATGCTCTAAAAATAATATCTGGAATAAAAGTTGGGAGATGAAGAATCTATAAACTATATGTTCCATTGTTTCACAAGTAAAAAAAATTGTATCAGAGTTCTTGGAGATGTATTGAAAAAAATACTCAAGCAGAAAGAGTACTGATAGATCATATAATGATATAGTATTCATATAAGGTTATAATCGATGATATTAATAATTTCTAGGAGTATAATTTTTATAAACATATAGAATAATTGTTGTAGAATAAGTTAGGGTTAAAAAATATTACTGATGATGAGTCTACTAAAATAAAAAGGTATATCTTTTAAATCAAATGTTATTGACACCATTAATGAAATTAACACTAAGTAAAAATAAAGTATAATGGAGATGGATCACATCAATGAGGATTTTTTTCAAGGTCATGAAAAAGATGTGGAATGAGTTTGTTTAAGAGAATGCTGGGAAAAAACTATAAGAATTTTAATACTATTAAAAATAATAATACTTTAGAGTTGACCTAGTATAAGTGCAGGAAGCAAGGTAACATAAGAACTGGAATTATGAACTAAAAAATACAATGAAATACAAATAAAAAAGAATAAAGTAAAAAAATATTTGTTTGAATGATGGGACTCATCTGATAGTTCTAACTCCAACAATGACTCCAGAAGTGAATAGTAAATCAGTAACCTTTCCCAAAAGGATATATAGTGTGAGGTAAATGATTCAAATTTTACTCAGCTGAAAAAACCTATTAATTTTTATCATAATTAAATAAATTAAAATGAAAAAGATACTACTTCAAATTTTTATTTTGATTTTGATTATATGAATTATATAGTCAAAATATTTCTTTAATATAATAAATAATTGAGGTATGGAAGTTTCAAAATGATCCAGAAATATAGGTAATTTAATTTTAAAAAATAAGACGATTGTCAAATGAAATGATAAACTGAATAGGGAATGTGAAAATGTGAATATCACTATTTCCCATATTGTAAAATATAAAAATAATAATGATTATGATATTTCTAAACAAAATGATGAAAATTAACAACTAAAATACTTTATGTTTACAAATGATAAAGATCAGGAAATAAAATTTAGTTTAGTTGTGGAATATTTAACTAATGTATAAAATTAATGTAAAAAATTAAATCAATAAAATAAAATGTTAAGAAGAAAAACATTAATATCCAATGAAAAGGTTTATACAGATTTATAACCTATTCAAAAAGAGAATATGGTTTTGAAAAATGAATTTGTTAATAATAAAGAGGAATTTTGTACTTTTGAATAGGGTAAAGAATAATATAATACAATTATGTTAATGAATTAACCAAATTGTAATAATTAAGATTTTGGTTGAAACACCTTTTCACAAAACATGAACAAGAAAACTTTTATAAAAATTTCAAAAGGAATCATTTCAAATTTATCATTTTTAAATTTATAATGAAAGTTCATTATACCAATGAATGCACAATGAGATTCACTCTATTTTTTTCATAATAAAAATGTTTTATGAACTAATTTATATTTAGACTCACCTAGAAAAAAATGTATGAAACCTTTTCTGTATTTCAACAACATTGTTTGAATTCTATTGAACATATTATAGCATGGATTCCAAAAGGAGGTTACCCAAATCTTATTGCACCTATGCTAGTCTCTAGGCCCAAATAATTATTTTTGCACTAGTCTGCATACTATCCACATTAATATAATTTGATAAACTGAAATTCAAGATATCTAATATATTTTTAGTAATATTTTTATTTTCCATTCCTTGCATGTGTATTAATTTATATTTTTTTATTTAGGAAGTTTTTTTTGTAGTTTAAATAGTTAAAATTTCAGTTCTGAATATGATGATTATATTTTTACATTTCTATAAAGTGTTTTAAAAGTACTGATTTATCTTTCTTAACAAATTCATTATTTTATTGGGATATAACCCTTATTTTTTAATTAATATATTTTATTAAAATGTAATGATTTAAATATGTGTCTAAAAATTTATTTTTTGAAAACATAAAATTCCTGGTTCACTTTGAAATAATATTTCGACAACTATTTTAGAGAATACTTTCATATTATTTAAAATATATTATGTGATTTAAAATTTAGTTCTTCATATTTATTAGTAGAAATGTATTTAGAATAATAAATTGATTTAAATAATCAATTAATTAAAAAATTATTTTAATTTTGGAAATAAAATTTTATTTCCAATTATGTTTATAATATAATACTTTTATTATTAAACTCATGGGGAGTTTGTATTAAAAACCCTTAAATATAAGATAGCGTTCATTTATATTGGAATCGTAGTGTTTTATCTATATGTTCATGGAAATTAGTTTTAGTTGTTCATTAAATATAAATTTTTTTGTATTTTTTTATGTGTGAACATAAAATGAAAATAGAGTTATCATTTTTTATTTTTTGTAATTGTTTTATTTGGATAATAGTATTCACTCTCATTAAATTCGTATTAGATCATACAATTTAATGATACTTTGTTAAAATTTTACTTTTTCTTATCTATTGTTTCATAGAATATTTTAATCAATGACATCAATCATTATTATAAACCACTATGTTTCTTTTAAAGTAGTTATTTTTGTTTAAAATGAATTATATTGGATATATTTTCTTAATATAATTTCTGATATAAATAAAAAAAATGGTATTTTTGTTGAAAATTTAATAAATATTTTATTTTTTAATTTACAAAATAGTGGATTTTGTTATTATATTATTTTTTAAATGATTTTATATTTTATTTCATTTGATAAATTACTATCTATTAACATTTTATTAAATTCTCAAATTCTTTAAATTATTTAATTAAATTTATTAATTTTCTTGATTCCTTATTATTTTATTTAATTAATAGTGTTTCCTTATAACTATATTAACTATTCTGTAATTTTTTTAGAATTATTATGTATTTTTTTTAATGGTAATGATGTTATTTTTTTTCATAAAGTTTATTTTTTGCAAATCATTGACCATACATGTTAGGCATGAGGATAACTCACAAAAACATTTGGGATCCATAAAGATAAACCCCTGGGAAGGCCCACTAGTGGATCCCCACAAGTAGGCCACATTTAGGTGTTAATAGTTCACACTCAACATGTGTGAGGACGTGTATAAGGCATGTATTGCATGTTCATTAATGTTTGGTAGGGATAAATCTCCCACTGGGCCATAGGCCTTTGATTGAAATGTTTAAACCGATGTTGATCCCTAATAGTCATCTTGAACTATGAATCAATATAGCTTAAAGAATATATCACTCCACCTATGCTTCTCTAAACTGATGTGGGACATAGACATGAGTTCTCTATTCATCCTAACATAAAAACATAGATATATGGTGATCTTCTCTTCTAAACCCCACAATATATCCGATCTCCTTCCATATCCATTCTCTTATTTTGAAATCCCATGCCTCATTTTTTTCAAATTCTGTTTATAATCTTCCTCGACACCCCATCTTATTATTATAACCAGGGGTCTTTTGTTGAAAATATTTTGATTATATTCTATCTTTTGGATCCTGAAAAAATCACGATTTTTATCTCGATTTTTTCTTGAAATATATTTTTAGATTTTTTTCCCAGGTTATCATGTTTCGAATTTCAACATTTTCATATGTTCTTATTATTTAGGGTCTTCCATTATCCCACTATTCAACTGGTTCAAATCACTCTTCTATATTGGTTGTGTGAAAGTGTCACCGTTGGACATCAATGGTAACTCACAAGTCACTATTTGATACAAATAGTGAGTCAAGTCATCATTGAACCCAATGATTAGACATGAGTCTCCATTGGAACCGAAGGGTGAGTTAGTGAGTCACTTCTATATTTCTCTAACATTTAGTTAGGGATCCACCATCAATTTTAAATGCTGAATCATTTTACTCACTATTGGATTTCAACAATGTGTTTATTTTCCCATAGGTTGTGTGTTGATTCTGTCGTAAAATGTCTTGGAAGAAGATCATAAAGCTCTTATAATAGCTCTTCCTTTCTTTAGTTTCATTAAATGATTCCTTTATGCAATATATTTTAGTTTGACAGAACCTTTTTTATAATCTAATATGAGCACTTCGTCCTTATTCGATCAGATTCTATAATGTTTTATTACTATATTTTTTTATGATTTTATGTTAAAAATATCATATACTATATTAATTCTCCAATTGGACATTTTATAATAGTGGTTTATGAGACATCGCTCTTAGTTTTTAAAGGCATATCATCATCCACCTCTCTCTATTCCAATGGTAGGTCAACCAACCATTAGTAATTTTTTTTGTTTCTAAAAAGTTTATTTCTTATCTTAAATTGATGTAGTTAAATTAAATTCACTTCTTGAAAGTTTTATAATTTTTATGATGAAATATATTTGTAACATTTTATAAAAATAATTGTATCACTATTTTATGTACACATGTTCATGCAGTTTGTTATTCATGTGATTCTTTTATTTAATGCATTTCTGAGGAATATATAAACTACATAATTAGATTTTTTAAAATTATTTTATAATTATGAATTGCTATTAATTTTTATACTTTAAATATCTATTGTATTATATTAATATTTCATGAATAAATATATAGCACAATTGTATTCAAGGATAATCATCAAGGTTTAAACAAAACAATGGTTATGATCGTATTATTTCATTGATACGATATGACAAGTTTCATATAGATATTGGACATGGACATGATCTTAGAGGATTCTATTTTAATTATCAAGGAGATAAATCTAGGGAACAAAAACATACAACTGTGCAGATCTATCTATATAAAATGTGTGATAGATTTCGATATTATTGCTGCTATGAGTTTTTTATGAACATATGCGACTTTTGAAAACATTTTATGACTACTGAAATACTTCATATTTAACAAGTGTTCATTCTATGTGATCAATGATAAATGATATTCATATTCACTAAAATTATAATCATCATCAATGTTTTCCCAAATTTTTTTCATTTATATTATATATTTGTTTCTCTTGGTAAATTCTTCATGTCTAGTTTATGATTCTAACATAAAAATTATGAATTTACTTTCTCTAGTTATAAAAAATACAAAAATAAAGTTATGTTTGTGACCCCTGATCAAAAGCCATGTATGAAAACCAAATTAGACTCATGTTTCAAGACTAGGTTGGGCCTTTAGGTTTTTTATAAGGTATGGTCCCGTGATAAGGTTCTCACACATTTAAAAGTGAGTTTATTATTGGTACCAGTATCCTTGAGGTGGATAGGATAATTATTAGTGGACTCGGATATTTTTTATTGGAAAAACTATGAATACTTGTGATCTTTAATTTTATTTATTCTACAACTCGACTCATGAAAACTAAAATCACTATAGATTAAGATTTTATAAATAGTGAGTGTTTTATTCATTAAATTTTAAAAATATTATTGACCTCATCGAGTATTATTTTTCATCAATAAAGATCAATTATTGGATTCATCCATGTAGTTAATGGATCCAAGTAGCTGAAAACGCATTATAGTTGGTTCTGCTATCCATGATTCGTGTTCTCACCCAACTCATGGACAACAACTTCAGGATGTGAGACTCTTCTCCCATATATATTTTAGCATCCAGCCATTTCCAAAACTTCTCATGGCCTCCTTCGAGCATCTTAGGATTATAAAACATAAAAAGGGTCAGATTATATGGCTATAGTCCCTTACAACATTCTGTAACATTATCATTAAAAAAACATAGCCTATGTGTATCCATCCTCTAGGTAGGTACCCTATAAACTTTTATCCTCTAACTTATCTATCCCAACATAGTGATCATATAATAAAAATAAATACATTTAAAATATATCTATATATTCATTGTACCCATCAATCAATATGAAACACCAATATGGGGAATAAAAATCAGGGAAGGATTCCCTAGAGCATCACCTCATTCATATTTAAGAGCACTCAAACATATAATGGGATGGATTCTAGTATCAGGGCATATGAAAGAAGAAAAAACTGGTGATTCTCTGCAAAAATCACAAATGGATCAATATATGACTCCTAATACATAAGAAGAAGATGAGTCAATAATTTACCACAGACTCAGGATGGATAGAAGCATTATTATACTAATACTCCTCTATAAGGACCCCAAAAGACAATACCCCCTCTCCATAGATATGAATTTTATACAGGATGATATTCGGTGACCCTAAAGAAAATATACCTGAAAATCACACTATAGACAATATGCATTTTTTTCAAAAGAATATAAATGAATTATCCTGAAGGGTAATATGTTGAGGGAAAGGCTGATTTAGATATATTTATAAAAATATATGAGAAACCATATCATGTTTTTAGTCAGTGTATCATCATCAAAAAATAGATTTTTCCCAATAGAATATCCTATTCCTTTTAGCATCATGTTTTTATCGAATGTGTCTCAAACCAAGCTGGGTCGCCATCCGACCCAGTGCCCGACCCGGTACGTTACATGGCCCGAAGGGTGTTCCTGATCCCCTTGGGCTGGCACAAGGGCCCGGGTATCAAAATGAAAGGTGGGAACAATTTGACAAAAATAAAAAACATAAACAACTAATTTCTTTAACAGAAAGAAAATGATTTTTATAAAACCAAACAGAACCATAGCACATTTCAATTTAAAAGTTTACAACTCAACTAAATAAAATACAACAATGGAAACTATTATAATGAAACCAAACTAGAATTATTACCTAAACCTTCTGGAAAAAAGAGAGGACACATCAACACCATCCTGTATCCTGAAACAAATAGACAATAGAGTCTGTATACTCCTAATGGTGTATGCAGGGTGTGAGCCAAAGGACCAGAAGTATACCACCAAATAAAATATTCCATGTCAAAACATTATAGAGATAATCTAGCATGATTATTTAATTCCAAGCTTTTAAAAAACTTTGTATTTAAGGAATACATTTTACAAGTAAAAATAAAAGGAAAAAGGAAACACTATGAAAATCCATTTCACAACATTATTTTAAAGCAGAAAAGAAAACTTAAAAGAACACGCACACGAACAACCACACACACACACAAATGGTCGTCCATATGCCGACAGAATGCACCACATCATAGATAGTATAGAACTATCGATAAATGCCCTATGGTTTATCTAGAACAAGTGGGACCCTAGAACCCGTATCTTGGTGAAAGTAACCTTATAAATATCTGTTCTCATGCACACGAGACACTAGTAGGGAACATACAGATAACCTAGTGGTCCCCCGACATCATCATCATAGTTTCGGTGGTGTTGTCATCATCAAACTTGCTACGTGAAATAGGGGCCAAGCCCCATGGAATCACTAGCATAATAGTTCTAGTCAGCCCACCTAGATACCCTGGGTTTTTCATTATGCTCAATCAAGTTCCCTATTCACAAGACAACAACACATTAAAACCCACATGTCAAGCCAAACAAGCTACACATAGTGTATCACCACTCAGACAGCCAAATGTCATTCTAAAATCACATGCATACCAGAACATTTGATAAACATGCCCCGTAACACATATGCAGTTTAGTAGTTCATAAAAAAATAGTTTAAAAATAAACTTCCAAAGGCATCAAAACACTTTACACCTGAAGACGTACTCAAAATCCCGGTTTTTAGACCAAACGTACACCAAAACCATTTCACATTATAAATCACATCACATGCATGACCTGATAAATTATATATATAATTAATACACAAATTTTAATAGGTACATCAAGGGCTTGCACATGAAAGACGCCTAATTTTTCACACACTACCACCACCAAGAACTTAACACATGTTTAACTCTATCAGACACCACCTCCACACATCACAATTAATTCATTAAATTCAATTAAACAGTTTTTAAGGTATTTAAAGTTAACAAACGATAGTTTACACAAAAAACGCACTTGATCTCATTTTATATAAACATGATTCTTTAAAAAAATGCATATTCAAATCTTCCAAAACACTACTTTTTCACCATCAAAACGAATTAATAAATCATTGAAACTAGTTATTAAATCATTCCAAGAAATCTCAAGGAGACTTTGCACAAAAAATCCACACAAAACCATCTTTTTAAAACAAATGCACATAATAACTTTTCCAAAACATAATTCGAATCATAACATAATTTAATAAATTAGATAAATAATTTATAAAACTTTTAACAAGTGATCTAACACAGGTTTAAATCCAAAATTTCCACTTAAACCCCCTTTAAAAATCAACCACACGTCCTAACTATATGAAAAATGTGTTTCACACCATCGAAACAATTTCAATAAAACATTGAATAATTTATTAAATTTCCTAAAACCATTTACACTATTAAATAAACTAAATTAATAAAAGGAAACCAGTTTCAAATAATATTCGCACCACATTTATTTATTTATTAAAAAAACAACATTTGCACCACTAAAACAATTAACTAAACACTTATGAAATTTTCCACAACAAGGCCAAAATGAAAGACACGACCACATTTAAAAGCGAATACTGTTTCAACACACATGCACGTCAAAACATTTATAAAACACATTTCACAGAACATATAAAGCATACCAAGAGACTCAAAAAAAATTTATATCACAACACGCCCCATTTCATGTAAACATGGTTCTTAAAAAATGAAACGCACTGCATGACCTATGAAAAATATAATTCCCACAACAAATACATTCTTATAAATTAATTACAAATTTTATAAAATTTTGATAAATGATCTAAAACTGGTTTACCCAGAAATGTCACCCAATTTTTCATGAAAAACCCATTTTTGCACTAACACCATATCAAATTCTTCCAAAAATAACTTTTTCACCACTCAATGGAACCATAAAACACATTCAAAAACTTAAACATGCATATTAAAATCATCAAATAATGTTGGGGCATGGAAACACCTACCTCGAGTGACGAAATTCCCAAAATTTGTGTGCAAACACAATCACGTGTCATTCGCACCTAAAGGAACCTAGCGCGAACCAAATATCCTGAAATCGAACAAGAATACACAAAAATTAAGACCCTAATTAACACCCTAAAGGCTGGAAACACCAAATCCCCAAATGAGAAGGACTAAAATTCTAGCAAAGAGGGGGAAGGGATTACCAGGGTGGTCCACATAGGCAGAGAACAGAGCAGAAGGCTGCTGTAAGGGTTCCAGAGGCTGTTCGAGGAAGAAGATCGTGTCGGTTGAGAAGGGGTCGGGCGGATCTGGTGAGACGTGGGTGAATGGTGTCAGTGCGGTTTGCACCAGCCAGAGGAGGGCCGGAGGAGGACCGGAGGAGGGATGATGTGCGATGGAAGACCGAGGGAATGGGAGGTCCGATAAGGGAGGGTGCAGTGCCTTTGCGATGGCTGGCCGGACAGAGGGGAGATGGTTACTGGTGGCGCGGGCGATGGCACGAGCATGGGAAGGCTAACCGGGGAGGGGGGTAGTGCGTAGGGGTGGATCCGCCAACCAGGGTGGCACGCGCTAGGGTTAAGAGGTTCGATAGGAGGGAGAGTGGCGGAGGAAGATAGGAAGATGAGAAAAAAAAGAAAAGGGGAAGGTGGGGGTTGTGATGCAAAGAGGGGGGGGGGGGTTCTAAAACCCTAACCCAGAAAGGAGACAAAAAATAATAGATAATAATAATAATAATAACAACATAATAAAATAAATTCTAAACTATTCAATAATCCACTTAATAAAATGCTAATAATAAAAATAATACTCACTTAAATTAATATTAACGATAATGATAATAATATTTTCCAGTGACATTTATAATTATAATATTATTAAAACCATTATTAATTCATCTTATTTTGATAATTGAAAATCGACAGGGCATGTAGTGACCTGGCAGGGTCGTGCGATGACCCAAGAGAGGCTGCACGACTTCGACCATAGTGCGATGTATGCAGTCAAGGTCGAAACACATGTTTTAAAATAAGAATTAAAAATTTTAACTGGGGATTCAACATAAACCACTGGAGGTCCAAGAATTTAATGAAATAAAAAAAATAAACACGAAGAGTGTGAAAATTCCCCCCAACATAAAACTTTCCCTTCCCTGAAATCCACAACTAGGGCTGAGATCCAAAGTAGGAAAAGACACCCCCTTGGGGTTCAAAAGGTATCCCAATGAAAAGAAAGTGAAAAGAGGAAAATGAACTGTGCTCAGATATAGCGACTCATAAGACAACCCCAAGGATCCTATAAAACACTTTCTATTAAGTGTCAGCCGCCCCACATTGCTAGAACACCACCAGATGATTTTTTAATAAAAGGAACTCTCACACCCACAGAAACAAACTTCACAAACTGAATCACCTCAAGCATCATTGAACAAAAAAGACACCATTTCATTGGAATGAAGAAACAAGACCCACCCACATCCAAAGAATACTCCAATAACCTACCATTGATCCATATCTAGGAACAAAACTGAATGGTCCAACAAGGGAAAGCCTGATGGGGCTCCCCACCATTAAAGAAACATTCCGCCGCCCGAGATGAGACTAGAAAATTGACAAGAGGAGGCCCGGGTGGACTCCCGACCATGGAAATATGCCAGCATCGGATCACTCCAAAGGGAATTCAATGATTATCACAATGAGTATCCTTGCAATAAGAACTAACAGAAGATACACAAATTATGAAAATCATGGATCGAAACTTAAAAAAATCATATTTTTATACACTCTCGAACATTGGTTTTTCGAAAATATTTTCCCAAACCCAAGGGGACACAAGACAAAGAAAAGGGGAAAATAGTGTTAGTGGGTGACTTGGAAATATTGTCGGTGGCCATACTCCATTCATTCCACCATCACGGAGAGTGTACTACTTGGGTAATGTGATCGACTCCACATGGGTTGCGAGACCCTGTTAGATCGATGTGACTGTTGACCCTTACTCCCTTTTCATTTCCCCAAGACAAGATTAACCACAAGGACCAATGACTCAAGAAAACTACAACTTACATTCATAACTCGAGTCCCGCCATGAGGTGTGCTGGCCATGTACCTTACTCGTAGCCAGGACTGCAAGTCCCGAAAACCTTATCTTTGGTCTACACTAACTCTATCCCAAAATAAAATGACCCAAGAGAAAAAACGTGCTATTCTATTACAATTTATTCATGAACTAAGCTGGGTCGCCATCCGACCTGGTGCCCTGCTCGATTCACAAGAGGGCCCGAAGGGTGTTCCCGATCCCCATGGGCTGGAACAAGTGCCTGGGTATCAAAATGAAATGTGGCACCGATTTTACCCAAATAATAAAAATAAAACACAAATTTCTTTAATATAAAGAGAATGATTTTTATACAACCAAACTAAACCATAGCACATTACAAATTCAATGTTTACATCTCAACTAAATAAAAGACAACAACAGAAACTACAATAAAGAAACAAAACTAGAACTCCAACCCAAACCTCCCAGTAACAAGATAGGACACATCAACTCCAACCTGTAACCTAAAACAAAAAGACAATAGAGTCTGCATACACCCGAAGGTGTATGCAGGGTGTGAGAAAAAGGCCCAGTAGGATACCACCAAATAAAAGATTCAACGCCACAACATTAAATAGATAATATAACATGATTATTTAAAGCCATTATATTAAAACACACTGTTTTTAATGAACAATTTTACACTTTAAAAATAAAGGAAAATGAAACAATATGAAAATCCATTTCACAACATTATTTTATTGTGGAAAAGAAATTTTATAAGAACACGCACATGAACACCCACACACACACACACAAGTGGTCCTCTGTATGCCGACAGAAGGAACTACGTCATGGATAGTAGAGCAGTATGTGTAAATCCTCAAATGGTTATCTTGCACAAGCGGGACCCTAGAACATCGTATCTCGGTGAAAGTAACAATACAAATATTCGTTCTCATGCACACGAGCCACCAGTAGAGAACATACCCATAACCTAGTAGTCCCCCAACATCATCATCATAGTTTAGTTAGTGTTGTCATCGTCAAACATGATATGTGAAATAGGGGCGAAACCCCACAGTATCACTAGCATACTAGTTCTAGTCAGCCCACCTAGATACCTGGGGTTTTCTATTATTCTCAATCAAGATATACATTCACAAGACAACAACACATTTACACCCACATGTCAAGACAAACAAGCTACACATAGTGTATCAAAACTCACACAACCAATCCTCATTCTAAAAACACATGCATACCAAAACATTTGATAAACATGCCCCGTAACACATATGAAATTTAATAGTTCTTAAAAAAATATATTTTCGAAAAAAAATTGCAAAGGAATTAAAAGACATTACACTCGAAGATGTACTCAAAGTCCCTATTTTTAGACCAAATGCACACCAAAACTGTTTCACATTATAAATCACATCACATGCATGACCTCATAAATTATTTATAAAATTAATACAACAATTATAATTGTCACATAAAGGGATTGCACATGAAAGACTCCTAATTTTTCACACACTATCACCACCAAAAACCTAACACATGTTTAACTCTATCATACACCACCTCCACACATCACAATTAATAAATTAAATTCAATTAATCAGTTTATAAAACATTTAATGTTAAGACACGATAGATTACACAAAAAAACGCACTTGATCTCATTTTTATATAAACATGCTACATTTAAGAAAATGAAAAGATATTAAACTCTTCCAGAAACATTATTTTCGCACCATCAAAATGAATTAATAAATCATTGATACTTGTTATTAAATCATTCTAAGAAAACTCAAGGAGACATTGCACCAAAAATCCACCCAAAACCCCATTTTTAAAAAAAATGCAAATAATAACTTTTCCAAAACATAATTTGCATCATAATGTAATTTAATAAATTAGTTTGATAATTTATAAAAATGTTATCAAGTGATCTAATACAGGTTTACATCCAAAATTTCCTCTAAATCCCCCTTTAAAAATCGACCGCACGTCCTAACTATATGAAAAATGAGTTTCGCACCATCGAAGAAATAAAAATAAAACATTGAATAATTTATTAAACACCCTAAAACCATTTACACAATTAAATAAACCAGATTCATAAAAGGAAAACAGTTTAAAACAAGATCCGCACCACATTTATTTATTTATTAAAAAAACTACATTTTCACCACACAAAAAATTTATTAAACACTTATAGAATTTACCACAACAAGGCCAAAATGAAAGGCACCACAACTTTTAAAAGGGAATACAGTTTCATCATGCATGAATTTCAAAACATTTATAAAACACATTTCACACAACCTATAAAGAATAACAAGAGAGGAAACAAAAATTTATATCACAACATTCCCCATTTCATGTAAACATAGTTCATAAAAAAAATCACATGCACCCCATGACCTATCAAAAATATAATTCGCACAACAAATACAATATAATAAATTAATTACGCATTTTATAAAATGTCGATAAATGATCTAACACTGGTTTACCCAAAAATCTCACCCAATTTCCCATGAATAACATTTTTTTCACTAATAACATATCAAATTCTTCAAAAAATAACATTTGCACCACTCAATTGAACCATAAAACACATTCATAAAATTAAACATGCATATTAAATTCATATGATACTGTTGGGGCATGGAACCACCTACCTCGAGTGAATAAATTCCCAAAATTTGTGTGTAACCACAATTGCGTGTCATTCGCGCCTTAAGGAACCTAGCGCGAACCCAATATCACGAAATTGAATATGAATACGCAATAATTAAGACCATAATTAACACCCTAAAGTCTAGAAACACCAAAAACCCAAATTAGGAGGACTAAAACCCTAGAAAAGAGTAGTAAGAGACTACTAGGGTGGTCCGCACTTACAGCGAAGGGAGTATAAGGCCGTTGTAAGGGTTCAGGAGGCTGTCCGAGGATGAAGATCGTGTCGGTTGAGCAGGGGTGTGGCAGATCTCATGTGACGCAGGGGAATGGCGTCGGTGTGGTTTGCACTGGCCGGAGGAGGGATGGAGGAAGACTGGAGGAGGGCCGCTGTGCGACGGATGACCGAGGGGAAAGGGAGGTCCGACAAGGGAGGGTGCAGCGCCTGTGCGACGGCTGGCCGGACGGAGGGGCGATGATGGCTGGTGGCGCGGGTGACGGCGCGAGAAAGGGAAGGCCGACCAGGGAGGGGGGTAGCGTGCAGGGGTGGAGAGGCCAACAAGGGTGGGGGCACACTAGGGTTAGGTGGTACGATGGGAGGGAGAGTGGGGGAGGAAGAGAGGAAGAAGAGAAAAAAAAGAAAAGGGTTAGGGGGTCGCGACGCAAAGAAGGGGGGGGGGAGGGTTCTGATACCATAACCCAAAAAGGATACAAAAAAATAGTAGATAATAATAATAATAATAATAGCAAAAACATAATAAAACAAATTCTAAACTATACAATAATCTACTTAATAACATGCAAATAAAAAAACAATACTCACATAAATTATTATTCAAGATAAGGATAATAATACATTTAAGTGAAATTTATATTAATAATATTATTAAGACCATTCTTAATTCATATTATTTCGTTAATTGAACATCGAAAAGGCATGTAGTGACCAGGCTGGGTCACGTGACGACCCAAGCGAGGCCGCATGACTTCGACCGCAGTGCACTAGATGCAGTCAAGGTCAAAACACACATTTTAAAATAAGAATTCAAAATTTCAACTCGTGTTTCAACCCGAACCACTCGAGGTACAAGAATTTAATGAAATAAAAAAACTAAACACATAGAGTGTGACAGAATGGGAGTGGACTCCCTAAAATCATAAACAAAAAAATAGTTGTGTAGGGGTATCCATATAAAATTTCTTAACTATAGTGAATTTATTGTACTTCACTATTAAGTCGTTATTTTTTTATCCACATGGAGAATTTGATATTCACAACAACCACTTTTTAACCCATAGATAGAGGATAAATTTGTGGGATAGAGGGGAGAGGTTTCATTTTTGTTGGGTATAAAATTGTAACCGGAACCTCTTTGATGGAATAGAGGGCCATGACTATTATTTTATCCTCTGATCTAATGGGTAAACTATAAGAAATATGTCTTGTATTCACCATCCACAACTAAGAACAATTATTATTAGGGAAAATAGATTCTAGGTCACATACCATGGGTGTTGAGAGGGAGACTACTAAAGGAAGAGAAAATAAAATTCAAGATTCAAAAATAATAACCACTAATTATGAAGCTACCAGGGAATATGACTACCTTTTAATGGTCATTAAAAATTTTAGAAATTGTGGCAGTCATGTGCAACCCCTTCAATAATGAATCTATACCCCTTTAGGTAAATAATGTTACCATTTATGTAATTACTTACTTATCATCATAAAATAATTTTCTATAAATAAAAATTCACTTTTTTATAGTAACTATATATAACTCCTTAAATTTATCATTATCACCCTAACATAAAACTCTTTTAGTTTATTAAGGTAAAATTATTTTATAATTTTAGTGTAATAATCCTTTAATAAATAGTGATATTCATTTTTTGAATATAAGTAAATATTTTTATTTACATTTTTATTTAAATTATATATATATATATATATATCAAAATCAACTTAAGATATTAGGTGAAAATAACATTATTTTTTGAACTGCTAAAATATTTTATTTGTTGGAATTGAACCTCTATAAGTCCAAACATTCTCCCAATATCCACTTAGACACTATATTCATTCCATAATTTCATTCTATGATATATAAAAAATCTTTTTGTTAGAAAAGTAATCTATTTTCATTTTATTATGAATATTTAACAAATAAAATATTTTTTCCATATCATATATGATATTATATGTGTTTTGTGAAATTTATTTTAAAATATGATTATTCATTAAAATATTCAACTAATAGGAAGAATGAATATATTCTGTTATATTTTAACTAACATTTGTATAAAGTCTTTATACTAGATATTTTTTTTAATCTCGGTCTCATTTTAAAAACATGTTATAGAATCTAATGAATGATAAACAATGGGTTTTAAATTCATTACATAATATTTTTCATAATAACTCTTTGTTAAAAAACTCATCTTATCTTATAAGAGACATGAGATAGGTATACACAACCTTTATTTAGATCTATTTGAGTTTGGTAGACTCATTTAAATACAAATATTTGACATGAAAACTCATTGAATCATCAAATAATTGAAAATATAATATATATCATTAATTATTGTGATTTTAAACTCTTTAATATTTAGAACACTTGTTTAATTTATAGTTGGTATCATATAACTTTCAAAACAAAATAATTGATTTCTATAATAAAAATACATAATGTAGAAACTCGATGGAGTTTCAAAAACCCCTTCATATTTCCTAATTAATTCCATTACATGTAATCATTACACTTTTTACTAATTATTCCGTAAGAATTCATCAAACTAGATTAGATACCTGAATAAAAATTATTGGACTCTCAAACTAACTTTTCTTATTTAAGTTTTAACTTTTACCCACTCTTATTTTCAATACAGAACCCAAACAGAGACAACATATACCTAGTTTATTTATTCTAAATAATTGAATAATATTTGGTAAATATTTATTAAATTCAATCATATTTTTTGAAAAAAAAACCATATTCGACAACAAAATGAGTTCTTCTAACCATAAAAAGCCTTAAGAGAATATTTAGTCTCACTAATTCAATTTCAAATATAATATTATTGAATATATGAGAAGATACTTAAATTTTATTATTCATATATCATCTAATTACATTGAAAAATTAATTGAATCATTATATGCTTCTCATATGAATCTATATACAACAGTTTAACAATTTAAAGACTTTGTTCTTTATAGAAATTTTTCTCAAAGAAATTGAATTATATTTTATATAAAAATTTTATTAAGTTATTCATCTTATTATTTGATCAAATTATGATTCTCCATTCAATTATTAATTTTTAAAAGAAGTATTATTATTATGTTAACATATTTTATAGAATGTGTATCATATTTTATTTCCAATTAATAATGTATTTTTTATAAGTATTCACACTAAAAAAATGACCCCTCAAAAATTCATCTTAAACATTAGTGGGACAAGGTCAATATTTCACTAAGAAATTTGTATATAGTGGATATTACCTCACCACTTATTTATTTATATAGGGAATAATTATAGTTATATCATATATGACTCTTGAATAGTTGATCGGAAAAATATTTGAGCAATATATCTAGTGCATAGACTAATCTCTCTTACTATGATTACACAATCCTATTAGGCCCTCCAAACTAAGTGTAATCGAAATAAAATTCCAAAAAAATAACTTATTTGTATAGTATTTAACCATTAATTTCTTCACATACAAAAGATAATGTATGAGAACCCAAATATGTCATGACCTACACAATTAAATATGTGTGGACCTCACATGTACAATTTTTTAAGGAATTTAACACATAGTGTTTCAGGAGAATATATCACTGTCTTATCTCATGTAATAATTTTCATATATGTATGCTACTATTGTTTTAGGTTGTAATCATATTACCACCACTAAATTAGTATGTTCAAACCATACTAATATTCTACTCTTTATGGAACTCGTAATTTGAGATAGTCACTGAATAATAAAATTCAAATATATTTATAAATATCCAAAAGTACCATATAAATGAAGAAAATTTACATTTCACCATCTAATTTATAATTATATGAAATTTAAAATATTCACATTAGTAAACTTAGATCCAAAAAATATCCAACTCCTACATTTATATTATAATTCTTAAGCCTCTAGGACAATGGGATGTCTGACTCGAAATCCCTTTACCACGAGATAATTTACAAAATAGAGAATATGTCATCATAACTATAATTACTAGTTCGTACATACTATATTCAATTATTAAATTATATATTATATCATTATTTATAAACCAAATTAATTTAAATAGAAAAAAATATTCAATATCATAACTATTATATAAATCCTTAGTTAAATATATCAAAATTTTAGGAATCATTTTAACAATTAATCTAAATCATACACACATATTCACAATATAAAAATTTAAATCCATGAAGGGGGTAAGATTTAAATAAATTAAAAATTTTATGTATTTGAGCATGATATAGAAATTTATAAATAACTCATAAAAAAATGTTAATTATAAACATTTGAGGATTTTTCTACGAATGATTGTTTTCCTATAATCTTTAATATAAAAACATTATATTCATTAAAAAACTACGAACTCCATGAAGCAGATACGATTTTTCCAATGATTTCTAAGGAAGAGAAAGATGAAAAAATTAATGGGGAAATTCACCTTCCTAATCATATTACTGTTTATTTGGGGAAATGGATTACTGAAGAAGATAAAAAATCACTCATGAAATATGAGGATTTTTGAAATAGGTCAGAAAAAATATATTGAGATATGGAATTTGATAGTCTTAATGATTGAGAAATATTCAAAAAATAATCTAATGAAAATTTATAAAAGACTTATTTGGAATGTTCTTCCTTTTAATTTTTTGGGATTAATTTTTTATTGTTATTTTTTATGAGGTATTTAGACAAATACTTGTTTGGACGGGCTCTACACTACTTGAGAGTTTGAATTGTAGGGGATCAAACCCTGACTGTAGGAAGTTTTGTGGTCTAATGCATTGAATCGCATGAATGTGTGATGTGATGATGTCTTTCTACAACTGATCAACATTTTGGATATATTAATGTCTTGATGATGATAATTCATCAATATCTTGAATGTTTTATTGAATTATCTATGATATTGTTTTTATAAATCTGTTGTTATTGTTCGAAAACAATATTTTCAAGGGTATTGACATTTGGATGTGTGGTGTTTTTTTTTATGATTTTTTTCATTTGTTGTTAAGATATTCCATTTACAAAGTTATTTATTTGTGTATTCAATAATGTAACTCATAGTATGAGGTAAAATATATATAATATGTGTGTTTTTCAATCAACATGATTGTTCTACTACATGTTGGGATGGGCGGTTAGCTTGTTGAATCATACTCAAGGCAACAAGGGAATGTGTGGCTTTTCCGTTCGACATTATCTATTTATGTATCAAATTGTGGGACATGTAATCCTCATCATTTTAATAATATTTATATTTTTTAATATTTTTGGGATCATGGATTTGGTTTTCCAAATCCATGGCTCAAACTTTCAGGTAAATATAAAATAATTAAAATTATTTAATCCTTGATAAAATAAATCATCAAAAAACATTTGATTTGGTTTATATAATATCCCAAAAAATTACCTTAATTTGGACACTTAAAATAAATAATTATTAACAATTCATAATTTATAATATAAATGCTTTATATTTTGGATTTATTTTTTAAGTAATTTTTAAAAACTCTATAAACTATTTTTCTGAATTATAATTATATTCTGTATTTCTCAATCATAATAATTTCCTATGATTTAATAAAAGGTATTTCTAATACTAATATTTAATTTTGAGTAATTTTTGAAAGTAAATATTTTAAAAAAATATTTAATTTATTATATACTATTTAATATCAAATAATTTATAACCACTCTATAAATAAATAAATTTTCCTCAAATGGATTTTAATATTATTTATAAATGATATAATTCAATTCTTAACTGCATTTGAATAAAAATTAATTTATATAATGAGTTATCTTTTATGATACAAGGAGATTCATATGATACAACTGATATTCAATAGATTTATGAAGAACTATTCATATTGTAAGACTAATATCTATATCATCAAGTATGATAGACCAACAGTGTGTTATCAGACATATTTTGAGGCTGATAGCCGAAGTGTTATCTACGATACCATAAATCATATTTAGTGATAGTCACCAATTTCAACATAGAAATTCAATGCTCTAATATTTGAAATACTATACATCTATCATAAGATATTTTTTTTGGGATTCATATTATTAGACAATGAAAATAGATTAATTTTTTGTCCAGTTTCTTCTTATGATATCCCATATTATAAGTCAAGAATCAACTGACTGGAACATATTTTTTAATCATATTTTATTACTGAAAGTTTGGTAACTAATATGATATAGAAAATCTTTATTTCATACATTATTTCATAAATATAAAACATGGTATTATTTGATATCATTAATGGTTCTATTCAAAGATTATAAAACGTATCAGAGGAAATGGTAGAGATTAAGAAAACTAGGATCACCATTCTAGAATACGTGAAACTGCGCATACTTGAAATGAAGTAAACTCTAATCCTAGGAATGATTCACTAAAGCTTCCACTTATTTTTTATACATTATTAATTTTTTTTCTGAAGATCACTAATGAACAATAAAGACATTCTTCGCTCCATAATGTATCCACATTCTACAAAATCACTCATCGTATGAGTAGTATCTATCACCTCACCCTAGGGTACCAACACCTTGTTTGGATAAGCCAAAAGATGAAGAGATCCATCGGTGGGAGAATTTTAGTTATACAGAATAAGTGAAACTCCCCCATCAAATGGGTACTGACCCTTTTATCATGTTATCAATGATTCTCTTTTTTAGATCATACATTTACTCATGTGTTTATAACACATGATTAAATACACAAACTTCTCCATGCATCTCTAGAATGAATTATTCTATTATGTGTTATAAATTATATAATGATTCTTGGATGATATAAAATGTTTGAGAATTTATTCAAACATTAACACTTAACCTCAAAAATTACTCTTATATCATAGAAAATGGTCGTCCTATCATCATCCCATAACATATTAGTGAAAATTAAGTCTCATGATATGAATAACACAGATATTATATTACATTTTCACTAATTTATACTCATCAATCTTTCTCAAAATGGATTGTGATGGCACCATTTTATATCAACATAATTGTGTAATACAACTGATAATGTAGTGGCATGGTTTATCTAAACCATTTCTTTTGGTATACCTATATCAACAAAAATGATGTGGCTAAAAATTAATCTCATGAACCATGAATATAGGCGATATCAAATTTAATTTATACATATCAAATTTCATACCTAGCATAAGATTCAGGGAACTCTTTCATGAAATCTATAAATAATTATTAACTTCTTAATTTAGGTTCATCACAGAGTACCATCCAAATTTAAGGTAGTAGAAAAAAAATTCATTAACCATACCTAACCTCCAACTTTATAGATTATATTATAAAAACTTATAAGTAGTATAATAATATAAACTCAACCATACATATACTCATAATATAATAATTATATTTATGAATAATAAACAAGGTAATAACCCAAATAAATTAAGAACTAAAATAAATAAATATGAGATACACCATTTATGAACTATTCATCAATAAATAATAAAATATACACAATTTAATGTAGCAACCTATTATGTAAAATCTATAATTAAAATAATATAATTAATTTATATTTATTTTCTATATGAAATCCTTCATATTATTCATTATATGACATTTTATTTTAAACTGTTGATATTAACTAAAGTACAATATTTTTACATTGCCAATCCCATTATTTAAACCATTTATATAATCTAAATATTTTATATTAATTATTATTAAAACCATAATCAAATCATTCCTAAAAACTTCTCTTAATGTTTTTTAAATAATTTTTGAAATTAGGCCTTAATTTGAACAATTCAACCAAATAATTATAAACAAACAAAATTTTAAATATAAGAACATTAATATTTTCTAATTAATAAATAATTTATAAATTTTCCTTATAATTTTCATGTATTCTTTATTTTTTAAAATATAATCGACACCATATAATTATAAAATGATATTCTGTTGGATTTAATGTCCTATTACCTTTTTCTTGTAGTTATAATACATGTATATTCGATATATTCAATATTAACAAAAGTTATTATAAAATATTGTTCATTATTCTACATGACCCAAATGTAATAGTTTCAAAGTTCATACATCACATTAATAAGGTCATAAAAGTTCCCTACTGTGATGAGAATCATGAAGTGTTATGATGATATTCTTAAATATATTTTTTGTAGTTGTATAATGTACTATAATGGGCCACATAATATATATATATTAAGGTGATATTACTTGTAAGAAGATTAGGAATCATCTCATGAAGTTCACACTTGGTAATCTCTATGATGGGAGATTAGGTGACAAACCCTCTAATGGGAATTGAAAATGTTTTAGTTTCATTGGATATTCATCTACCTAAGTGTTTGTAATGGTCCATAATCATTAAAATTATCATTAATTTATTTCATGACTTTAACACACTAATTTGATGAAAAAAATACTGAAAATACATGTTTATCCAATGATAAGGAATATTGGGTGTAACATGATTGACATGTCATTAATGTATAAGTCGAGAAAGGATTTTTTTTGTTATTTCACTATGGAAACTAATATCTCAGACCATTGATTGTAATAGAACCATCACCCTAAATTTCAGGTCCATGGTGTTATGACATGTTTATTGTAGATAGTCAATTAATAACTTATCAGGAATATTGGTTGGTGATAGGGATGTGAAACCTACTTGATGAGATTTTGAGATGAAGAGATTGTATTACACAATGATAATTCTTATATGGTTGTCATTAATAAAACATTTTATTCTTTCTCTTCGGTGCGTCGAAAAAATTCATGACTGTAACATTAGAATTTAGGCAAGCCATTCTAGTTACAGAAAGATAATCCTATAGTGTAACATAGTATGTGGTTTTTATGATCTAAATTAAATTACATTTGAATTTAATTAATTGAATAAATATTTTTTTTTACGATATAAGGATAATTTTATTAATGTTTCATTGATTAGGAATATTTATTAATGAATGAAATTTTATATTAAATATTTATTTGTGTGTTTAAAAAATGATAGAGGAGATGAAATGGAATTGGACTATGTTTTGTGATAAATATTAATTAACATGATAGTTAAATAATATTTTTTATTGCGCAAGACGATATGTGTCAATAAAATAATAATTATATTATTATTATATGGAATGTTGTTTATTAGTAATTATTATATTATTTAAGGTCCGACATGAAAAAAACTAAATATTTTATCCAAAACTATAAATTTATAAGCAGAACATCATATCAAAAATATAAACTAGGGAATCATTATTCACAACAAAACATTAACTCAACTCCTCATTCCTTGATTCCTCTCTTGAATGAGAAACATAAGAGATATCCCATCAAGAGCAAAGGTTGGGTGATTAAAACGAATAACAGTAGACAATTGATTCTCTGTACTAGAACCTGAACATTGATTGGAATTACAATGAGATCAATGTAGAACATGTGGATCGCCTCTAGAGTGATTCTTTCTTTGGATCCTTTTAGTACATTGAAGAAAATATGAAAGGATATTTTTGGATGATCTACATCTATATCAAAGAACGAATCTTTCAATTAGGTATTCATTTATTTCGATATTAAATAAATTAATTATAAATTTAACATTCAAGATCCTTTATTTGGGTGTTGGGAAACCCAATATTAAAAAATATTTTAATATATTGATCACCATCTCAAGCATTCACTACACCCGAAACCAACAAGTGGTATCAGAGCGATTACATTTACAATTATAATTTTCTATTTTATTATTGATCCATATGTAATCATGGTTTATTTTACATTTAAAATAATTCATTATTCAATCCATTTTTAATTAACATGTTATCGACATATTAACCAAATTCATTCAGTGTTTCTTTTTCTTAATCGTCCAAGAAATAATGAAGAATTATTGGAGATTCCCTTAGGAACTAACTATTATTTGACCAGTAAGGTATGGTTACATGGTGTCTAATCAGAGTACATACAATATACCCTTGTACTATGTATCTGGATATTCTATGGGATACATGAGAAGACACCTAGTTATTAGATGTCATGTATGCTACATGTTGACCGACCAACCTGGAACAGAATTGTCAGATTACACAACATATATAAGGCTTACACAACCTATAGAATACACAGGATAATGATGTAAATAGATAAAATCATGTGGTAATTATTCATTGTGAAACCATGTGAGATTGAAAACATGTACCATTAATGATATACACAATGTGTATATGAATTACAAGTTATGCAGTTCATCAATTCCAATATCCAATATACACATTGTGTCCTTTGTCTTGTTATATTGACACACGACAATAGATATACATGTCATGAAAATGGAGGTACACATCAAATAGTCTCTTGTCTTATAATATTCCATGTATTTAAGTGGGTTGCATGGGAAACCAACATTTTTATACATGTCATGTAACTAGACAGTGCATTCTTTGTAATTTGATGAGATAGAAATAGAATACCCTTGAAAGAATCTTGGGAACATGGAAAGTGAATACATGATGTGTAGAAAACATGTACACACTATTTAGTACAGTTGAATAAACATTCTAAAGCCTCAGGCATGTAAACTAGATACATAGAAAAAGAGGTACACATCATGTTGTTGGATAGTACATGCCGAGTAGTATCCCAATTAAAATTATAATTAAATTACATTAAGATGAAAATATTAGTATTAAAATATTATTTCTTTGATTGTAACATTATATTTGCTACAATTAAATATAGATTTTAAATAATTTTGAATTAATTTATTTTTATAAATTTGAAACTATTGGTCTTTACATTTATTTCCCATTAATGATTTTATTAGGGTTTTTCATAAAGGAATTCATAAGTTCATTAATTTGAAATGAAATCAATCAATTAAATAATTATTTAATGAATGATTGTTAATCTTAATAATAAATAATTTGTAAGTAAATTTATTCTATCAATTAATTTTGGATATACATTGCATGAATGACCATTCGTGATCTAGACGAAGTCTTGTGTATTTGTTGGAATTTATTAAATTTAATTTATTTCATGGGTTTACAATTATTTATTATTAAATTAAATATGGTGGTTTGTGATTCATCCCATCCTCCATTGTTATATCAGACCTATGTGTTTAATGATATTATTTAAATACACTTTTAACCAATACTTCAGTTCCTCTCACGTATGTGCTAGTTATAAATGCTTGTAATTAATGTAGTTTCCAATGGAATGTGGAAGAAGTTTAAGAAGGAACCCTAATTATTCAAACAAAAGTGTTACATAGGTGGATATGCGGAATTATAAAAATCATTCCAAGGTCTGTAACATGAGTTATATCTCTATGTTCGTAGGTTTATTTAATGTATGTGAATTAAATAAACCATTAGATAAACCTCATGAATGAGTCATTTAATTATTTACTTATTTCTATCTGTAAATTATTTAATTTTATATATGATTGTTCATTATCACATAAATGAATGAATTAATGTTCATCGGAAAAAATAAAATAAAAGGAATATGAGAAAAAAATTATCCAGTATAGTTAATTAATTTAGTAACATACACTTAATATTAACAATACATGTTAAGGGTAAAACAAGATAAAATTTGTGTATAATAATTTAAAATCCCTCAATTAAATTTTTAATCAGACTTGGACTTACATTAGATGATTAGGAATTAAATCCTTGGAACTATGTGTTTGACCAACCCTTGATGGGACACATTATTTTAACAAGAAGTTATTATTATGGTTATGGGTTCACTTAACCATCTTATATAGATAAAGGCATCCCTCAATAGTCTCTATTTACCATGGTGGTATGTTTTGTGGAATGCCAACTATGAATTTCAGGATAGTGTAGTCCACTCAATGGATCAATGAGATTCAAGAACACATTTTGAAAATACCTTCCTACCAAAATACCTTCAATTAGCATGACCTACCCTCATTGGGGTTATATAAGAGGGTATATGGATCCTCTCCAGTAGAGTTTACCAAAAACTAGACATTCTGAGTTTAATGGTGAAAAATATTAGGACATGATAAAATTTTGATAGATTTAATAGAAATCATTCAATTTATTATATCTAACATAACATATTAATATTAAAAAGTACTAAATATATTATTCTTAGTTGTAGTATAAAAGGATAATATCATCATCCAAATTAATCCTCTGATCAATTTTTTGTTGAAATACAACCTCCTTATTAGAAGTAACATCCTAGAGTGGTTTATATGCCATTAGGATTAGTTATTACATGAACCTAATTCTAACATGCTTGAATCCTTAATACCTAATCTACTCTCCAAGGAGGAGATGGATAAAATTCTATTTTTCTATGAAAAAATATTTTAGTGATGTAGTTGATTTTCAATGTTTGATACTTTTGTTTATATCTTGTGAACTCAGGAAGTCTTAAAAAAATAAGGACGCATATATCCTGGTTGGTCACCTCGATGGTAATTACCAAGTGAGATATAGATATGAACTATTTTAGATTTATAAGGCTCGTTTTTAGAGAAATATCAGAGAGGGTACCTAAGAGAGGCCTCATATTGTCATGATAATTGGCTACATTGAGTGAATGGAGGTTCCAATGTTTGAACTCCATGAAAAAAGAGGTACTGATATCCTTCTTACATCACTCCATAAGAGATTCTACATTTTTTTTGTAAAATTTAATATGAAAAATATTGAGATGTCTCTACTAGAATTTTGTATGCGGAATCACCATAAAGATAAGGATAGAAATCATGATAATACTTTGTTCCTTATAGTGAAATAATTGAAAGGGAATGAGAAAAGATCCATGACCAAATATTATTTACTCAATTTCATGAAGATAATGATCAAGAGAAAAGTAAGGGAACATGATGATATTTTTTTCATGTGGTAAGAATGTCATTGGAATAAAAAATTCACCCAATCAAAGAAAAAAGAGGTTTCTTGAGGTGTTTTTTTTCAATTTCTATTTATCAGTCCATTAATTGGGTATTAGAAAAAAACTTGTGCACCTCACCTATGTATTAAAATATAGGAACTAATTAGAGTGAGTGAAATTTAATTAGGTTGTGTTGATATTTGAGAAACACATAAATCTAAAATTAATTCCATATCTACTAGGGACTACAACCTCATGTTGCTAACTGGAATGATCATGGTTTAATAGGGTTATTATTTTGTGTTGATATTTACAAAAAATCCTTATATATGTATCCATAATTGATGCAGATTGATTTATTTTCATGTTTGGAAATGAATTTGTGTTTTTTTACAAAGATAGAATACGTTATGGTAAGTTGTTTTTAAATAATCCTCTTTATATGTTATATTATATATACCAATTAAGGATAATTGATAATTAAACTTCTTCTCATGAATGAAACCACACACAAGTGTGGAATCATCAGTTAAGTCATGTAAATGAAAAGTGATTGAATAAATTTAAACAAGATGGATATTTAGATTTTTTACACTAAAACAACTTGGTATATATCATGAATGTCTTTAAGGTAAAATGGTCAAATCCATATTTCGTATAAAAAGTGAAAGGGATAATTAACATGTTTATTTAGTTAATACTAATTTGTGTTGATCATTTTTTATTGAGTAAATACTGGGGTACCCCTAGTTCATAAATTATATTTCCGATTTTAGTAGATATGGATATGTCTACATAAAGAGCTATAGGTCCGAATCTTTTGATATATTCAATGAATAAAATAATTAAGTTGGGAACTATATTAGTTATAAGATATAGAAACTCCGCTCAGACCATGGTGAAGAATATCTTAATCACTGATTCCTTGATTGCATATAAGAGTTCATGATCCTATCAAAATTCACTCAATCATATACAACAAAAAATAATGGTGTAAGAGAAAGAAGAAACCACACCTTGTTGGAAAATGTTAGATCAATGATGAGTCTTTCAAGACTTCCTATATCCTTTAGGGGATATATGATATAAATTGTAGTACAAATACTAATACATGTTCCAACTAAATTGTCAGAGGATATACCATACCATTTATGGAATGGAAAGAAACCCTTGTTTTTATAGTTACATGTGTTGGGGTTACGAAGCATTTTTTAAGATCTCTATGGGTAAAAACATTTTACCTAGAGGAAAAAACAATACCTTTATTTGATATCACAATGAATCAACAGAATATTAACTATATAACCCCTTAGAAAAAAGGTAATAATGGAAAGACACAGAAAATTCATTGATATGTATCACATCTCTAAAAGAGAGAGTGTGAGTGAGGTAGACTTCAATAAAGTTATGACGTGATGTAAAAAAGAGTTGGTATATGAATATATTCCAGAAAGCCTCATGGAAGACGAAACTCTTTCAGTGAAACAAGTAATTTGTAGCAGTCAAATAGTGGGTAGGGAACCATAATGGAAGAATATTCTTGTCATATACCATGGTGTATCATTTCTTGTTGATAATATTTTCCACCTAATGTAAAAAAAGTAGCAAGTGGATCAAATGTTTCCATGTTGAATGAATCCGTGAATAAAGAAATGGATTCCATATAACTAAAACATGTTTTGATTTTTTTTAGATCCTCAAAAAATAAACTCTGTTTGATGAAAATGGGGTTTCAAGATTAAATTATACATTAAAGGACATTTAAGTGTCTATACGGCCTGACTGGTTGTAAAAGGGTTTAAAAACGACATGGAATGGAATAGAAGGAAACATTTGAACCATTGCCAATGTCAAAATCCACTAAAATATTCCATTTCATTGTATCTTAACAGGTCTATGATATTTAGAAAATGGAATCCAAAACAAAAATCCTTAATAGGAAACATCAGGATGATGTCTATATGACATAACTAGAAGGGTTTGTGAGTCCAATGGTTTCCAAACATATATGAAAATTTTAGAAGTCCATTTATGGATTAAAGGAATCATATTCTTCATGGGGGAATTTTTTTTTAATCCATAATTGAAATTGGTTCAATAAATATTGAGTTTGATTAATATATCTATAAAGGGTTTAGTGGGAGTTCCAGAATTTTATTAATATTATATGACGACAAAATATTATATACTTGAAACGAAATACCAATATTACAGTCTATTATGGTGTGTATCAAAAAAAATTAATATCCATATTATATTTTGGTGATGAAACCTATATTCCTAGGATCTATATCCATCATGATAGATCCATGATACTGCATGACCTATGTCAAAGTACATAAATTGACTACTTACTAAATAGATTCATTGTGGAATAATCCAAGATGGTATTCTTTCTAATGTCGCATGGAATTAATCTTTCTAGAAATTCTTGTCCTCAGAAATATGAGGAATGGAATATAATGTAATGGATTATATACATGTCAATGATTGGTCCAGTCATGTATGATATGCTATGTACTAGGCTAGATGTCCCAATCACATTATGTTCGATAGGAAGATAAAATTATAAACCCAGTGACTACCATTGGATGGATGTAAAGACTATACGTATGTATGTAAGGAATACATAGGATATATTTCTAGTTTATAATGGATATGAGGAATGAGTCATAAGAGAATATGAATTTACTAGCTTTCAAATAGATCAAGATGACATGAAGTCACAAATATGATACATATTCACATTGAATGTAGGTGTTGTGAGATGGAGGATCATGAAACCTGTTGTGGTCATAGATTATAAAGTGTTGTATGAGTATATTAATACATATAAGGTACATAAATAAGTAGTATGGATACACAACTTCATCCAATATATTTGACACTATTCCTTGATGTAGCGATCCTTTCACAATCTCTTGTGATAATATTTCTGTAGTGGCTCTAGAAAAAGAGTCATGGTTACATGACTTGAAGAAGATCTTTGTTCATAAATAGTATATATAAAGGATTTTTATCAGAGTGGTGATGAAGTAGTGAGAAATATTTCCATTGAAGGAAATGTGGTGAGAAACATCCTGAAATTTCTTAATGTTATGGACAATACGTTTTTGTAATAAATTGCTTACTTCTTCCCTTTAAAAGTTTCTTAGAAGTGTATAAAGGATTGTGGGGTGGTAAGGGATTGTTCTGAGTAGATTTCCCTAGTGTTTTGGAATTATAATCGGGCCAAACGGTTTGGAGAAGTTGTTCCTCCTAGCCCACATAGTTTCTCTAATCATACAATGTGGGGTCGTGGGGAGTAGGGCTCTACATGGTTTCTCTGAAATCAAGAAAGGAGGGAGGCACACCCATGAAACTTGTCTCAGAAATGTTTTAGTGGTTTTTTCACAACATTCACATATTTATCTAAATTGTGTGAATAGCCCATGCGGGGTCCTCATTTGGCAGTGGTATGGTGCATGTTTTGGCCAACCCTGGGGACAAACCATGTTCCCCTATTTAGATGGGTGAATTTACCAATTTTACCTTAAAAAATTAAATCACCACTCCCCTCTCTTCCACTTATCATTTTTGGTTCATGGAGTTTCCTCCCTCATCTATTTAAACATCTCCTTCCCCACCAAGGTGTGGTGAAATATCCCTTATCCAGACCTCAAATGGAGCATTGTTATATGTATTGGAAAGATAGCAGTGTGTTATGGAATCCTCTTACTTCTGTTCTTGGTCACCCTTCTTCTCTGGTTCTCTATTTTGGTGTGAGATCATTTGACCCATTTTCATTTCATATAAAATTTTCTATAATAAACCTCATTCTAGATCAATTCTAGGTTAGATTATGGATGATTGGTCATATTCAAACCTAAGGTAGGTGGTGTAGCTTCTTTCCCCTTGTTTCATCACATTCTACATCTTATGCCATTGTGATGCACCACAAAACCATTATATGAATATTTAAAACTGTTAAATAATATAAAGGGAATGATTAATCATGACATGTGAGACCCTAGAACATGCATAATTAGCTCCTGGGTTAAAATCATTATTGTATAACACTGAAAGGGGTGTGTTATACCTTTTAGACCTATTTTATACTTTTTGTTAAATTGTATAAACACCCTTTAGAGGTGTTATCTTGAAATTAAGGACATAACATAATAAATGGTACTAAGAGAACTACTTAGGTCCTTATGCATTATTCCATAATCTAAATGGAATTCCAAATTAAATTCATTATCCAACATACTAATTCTCTTTTAATTTTTTCCTTGCTAAATATAATGAATTTGATAACCAAACATCATTCTTGCCATATTCTAATGGTTAACCAAGCCTCTAAATATTAGGAAACCTTTTATGGGATCATCAAACCTTATTGTTATTGGCTTAATGAATTTGAAAATATGATGAGGGAGACACTATATAATCTAATTTTGGACTTTCCATGTGTTTTCCATTTTACCTTCAGGTGAGTAAAACTAGTTCACTATTGGAGACCCTGGGGATTGGATTAGTGCCACGGTAGATATACCATGCCATGAGAGAGACTCGTACCCCTATTTTGGATACCATGAAAAAATTCAGAGTTTATATCTTTTTATCTTCACACCATTCCTAGGGTGGAACTTTGGATATCTTTTATGTGTCTCTTTGGATAGACTCCCACAACCTTGGGAATATTCATAGCCCCTAGATTGATACATGGAATTCCAATGGGATGAAAATGGGTAGGATCAGGATTCTTCTTATTAATTTGTTACGTGGTTAATAAAATTTAACAAAAACAACATGGACTTGAAACAACTAGGGACACTACCCCCAAGCCAAATAACATTCCAAGGGATGATCCATCCATTAATTATTTCCTTATAGGAGATCATACCATATTTCCCACTTGAGGAGGTTACCTCAGTTTAGAGACATCTAGATTAGGCCAAAGTAAGTATAGTTGGATGGGTTTCCAATGTAGAACATAGTCCAATGTATCTTATTTAATTATTGCCTTACATTTATGACTAATTGGTACACTTCTCATTTTATATTTCAAAAAATGCTTCAATCCAGACACCATTGGTGTCGGCCTGCAGATTATTTCTCACACCATTATTAAAATTATTTGTAAGCCATGAATACTTCATGGTTGTCTATGTTCATAAAGAGAAGTGTCTAGCTTCCAATTTTTGATTTATAGAATTATGATGGAGTATGAGAGTAGGGAATCAACACTATGCTCGAGATGATAGTAGTTGATAGTTTTTGGAATTTTGTATTTGGGATACGTGTGGTACATGAATATTTCCTTTTTAACCCAATTTACAACACTTTTATATTGATACATTGTCCCAAGAATAATTTTGTATAATTTTATTTGTTAGATTCCTCTTATTCTTATTTTTTATTTATTTATTTATTTTTATACCACTATGGTGGTTTACTGATCCTATGGATATAATGTATACTTCCCCAATTTATTATTTCTTATTATATATGATGATTTACTCCAAAATATTAGGATATAGACTCCCAATATACACACCTAATGACCTATCCTCTAGTAAAAATCCTTAGACATACATGGAGGTTATCTTGAGTTCTTGTGTCCTACCATCTTGGGGCACCGTTAAGTAGCATCTAGTGTGGGACACTACAAAGTGGTATTAGTGACCTTTAACTTTTTGTATTACTAGTTTTTTTAAGAGACTAGGGAAAAGTGTAATTTGGTAATGAGTTTGTGCCTAGGAGTAGTTAAACCATGTATAGGGAAACCCCAAGTAACCGAGTAATGGGTAAATGTAGTTCTGTTTTTCATTTTTTATGGTTTCATGAATTTCACCTTAGGGTGATGAACATTTTTTTGGTTTTTGTTCTATTTTTTTATTAATAGGTTCCCATCAACCCTAGATCGATGATATGATGGTGTATATTTTTTTGGCATCATATAAGGAACCATACGAATTAAATGTCTTGCCAAATTTCATGCAATATCTATTATTTTTGTTCATTTCCCTTGTTGCATGTTCTTCTCTATATTCCATGACTCTTATACATTGTAGTGTGCTAGTGTTTCTTGTAATAATGACATGGTTGGATTAATTAACTAACCTATATCAATCTAAATGCTGTTTTCTATGATATATTGTTGATGAAACATTAATTTAATATTTATTCTATGTTAGTTGATTTGATTAATGAATCAAGTTGTCAATTTAAGAATAAAGTTATTATATAAATTTATAATAGTGATTTATTAAATATAATAAATATGTTTGACTTGTTACATCATATTACCATATCTAAAGGTTAAGGAAATAGTTATATGATCTTGAAATTTTAGTATATAAAGAGTATGGGCCGTTATAAATGTGGTAATTTTAACATGGTTAACAAGAAGAAGATAGAAAAAAATGAATAGAAAAGAATAAATTTAAATCAGTAAAAGATGAAAATAAAAATGGATAACACTAAATAGGGAGTCCAAATAAAAATTAAAGGGTGTTTTCCTCTATAAAATCATTTGACACTCAATATATTGGAACTTCTATCATGTTATATGAGATCTTGATCCTTACATGAACATACTAGTGTCTAAAAGTCTATGGGTCGTGCGATCCTTTTTTAATTTTTCTTATCACCTAGACCTAGCTCCTAGAGATGACTAATGGTTTTTAAACTCATATTAAATGGAATTATGCATGTTACATCCTTTATCAGTTTCCCAGTCTATTCTAAATATATATTGAGGTATGAACTTTGAAATTGTAGAGATATTCTACCACAACATCCCACATCAAATTATTTGAGGGTAGGGATGAACAGACTCTAGAGGTGGTGGGCCTTAGGACACCAATAGTACCACTTATAGTTCCACCTGAGGACCTCATATATATCTTCAATTAGGTGAAGATGCTCAATTCTATGATTAATTCTTATGATTAATGCAATTAGTACAGGGTTCTCCTCGACCTAACCCTACCATGGTAGAGCTGACCTGCATGTTCCAGTAAAATCATCCTCTCACCTTCTCAGGAGATGGCTGACCTCCGGATAGTTAGTCATGGGTAGATGCCATGTTTTCTATATTATATCATATATAGATTCATCCAGAGCTTTAGGTAGAGCTAGTTACCTATAAAATCTGTGAATCCACCTCAACCAAGAATTGGTGGGATGTCTTTACTCAGGCTGGTTGACATCATAGAATAGATTGGGTAGACATTTAGACCTCATTTTTTTGAATTATTATTTTCTAAGACATTGAAAATAGACCATGTTCCGAAATTCATGCACCTTATGCATGGTGACATGTCAGTAATGGAGTACTCGACTGTTTTCACTGAATTACCATGTTTTCACTGACCATGATCATTTATAATTTTTATACTGTGGGAAAATTTTATGATGGGATTTTTTATTCCATCTGATCATAGGTGAATTTATTTTTTCTAAACAACATTTTCAATATAGTAAATCCTACCCCCATCACAGAACATGATATAGGGAATCTTACAATGTGATCCATGTAAGTTTAACTTTCATGTAGGGAGTTAGTTTAACCAGTGGCTAGAAACATCATTTTGAGGGTGCATGAGGAGGCAGTACAAGACAGTTGAAACACACCAATAACTCTATGGGGTGTCAGTAATGTGGTAGGTTGTTCCATAAGAATCCTCAGAATATGAGGAACCCAACTGAGTGCCAATATTGAGGAAATATGGGTCCCCTCCATCAATTCTGAAAAAAAAATTCAGTTCCCAACAAATGAGGATATGTGATGATGATATTTTATTATATAATATTAGAGACTCCACATCAGTCCAATATTTTTCATTTTACTAGTCTATTAGGTCAAGGAGGTTTTCGTGGCCGGTTAGTCTGGCTTCAGAGCTTCTGTTTCAGAAGAGTGAACCTGCTTGGGATAGTCATGTAGAAACACGGAGCTATAGTTCATGACATATCTATCCATTACAACCTACAACTGAGTAGAATCTAGGTCCTACTATATAGGTTACTATTATGATAACGTATACTCTAGTTTGTTCTTTTTTTATATAGGATCTTCATATTCCTTTCGATCAGCTACAACTAAGTTATGTTTGGGCCTGGTAATCGAGTAATTCGGTGGTGTGATGACTCTTTATACTCCATAGGGTTAAGATTAGAGACTATATTCCAATAAAAGAGTTCCCAAAGATAAAGATGGGTACTATTTATTTTGTAATTATTTCATCCATGATATGAAAGGCTCAAAGATCATTCATGATATGAACTAGTTTTCTGCCTTTCAAGACCATGTAGATTTAGATCTCTAGTTGGTGTAGTTCACCTGGACTAAGGTAATAACACACCATTGAAATAAGTAATGATATATCTAGGTGAATCAAGTTGGATTTGAGTGTAATGGATTGGGTTAGGTAACATCCCAGATGGTAAGTCTCACTATTAAAAAACATGGAAGAAAACTTTTAGAATTCCCTTATCTAGTGGATCATTTCAGGGATTTCCTCGATAAAAATTTCTCTATCTTAACTCTTGAGGGAGAGGATGAGATCTCCATTTATCTAATTCCATGTACAGAACTAGTGACCATTACTCTTTAGAGTATGAATCCAACATGGCTCCTAGAAATCATGCAGAAGTTTTAAGAATTATAGGTAAAGGGTTTCATCTAACCCATCACATATCCATGGGGTTAACATATCATTATCGCCAAGAAAGAAGATGATACCGTCTGTTTGTGATTGGATTACTTCCAATTAAAAAATTATATGGTGAGAAACCGATATCACCAACCTCCAATAGATGATCTCTTTCACCATCTCCGAAGAGAGAAAAATTTATCCAATATATGCTTGAGTTTGGGCCACCATATGATGCATGTGGTTTCCTTAGAAATAATACATACAATTTTATTGAGTAGGTGTGGCTTGTACTAATATATGATCATGTTTTTTGGTCATACAAACATGAAAATAGTCATTATGGCCATGATGAATTAGTTGTTCCACCCATACCTTGATTCATTGGTGGAGGTCTTCATAGAGAATATATTAGTGTATTAACTCACCAAACACAACAATTCCAACCATCATGAGATCAATCAAAATACAGAATGAGAGCACCGACAATATGCATAGATCAATAAATGCCAATTTTTTATCAGTAAGGTTCACATATTGGGTCATATAATTTTATAGGTAGGCATATATTTTGACCCAGAGAAAGAGAGCATCGTGGTATCCTAGGAGCATCAAATGAAATTGTTTGACATAAACGATTTCATGGGTATAGATTTTAATTACATGCAATTCATTTAGAAAATATCACACATAAAATTAAGTCTTGTTTCCATGATTAATAAGGGTGTGATTTTTTTTTGGTTTGAAGAATGAGAGATATATTTCCAGGATTTAAAGAGAAAATTAAATCAACACTAATATTGATTATTCATGAGCTGGGAGGAAGCTTTTTTTTACTCTAACCCATTAGGAATTAGGGTATGTGTAGTTCAGATTCATGGTGATTGGCATTTGGTGTACGATTCCTACAATTTGAGGGCTGAGGAGAAAAATTACCAAACACATAACCACGAGCTAGAAGCCATGGTTCATGCCATACACTATTAGGGTCATGACTTATTTGGGGAGAGTTTTTTCATATACATAGAACATAACATCATCAAATACATATAGACAATGCGAGACTTGAATCTCTATAAGTGTTAGAGTTTTTTAAGTATTTTTTTGGGTCACACCCTATTTAATAAAAAAGAAAAAAGAAGAACACGAATTCATTTTGAACGAGGTTAAGGGAGAGCCCATTATATCCTTGAAGACTAGAGGAAAACAAACATTGGATTGGTTGGTGTAAGACCTATAGTTTTTTAATTTTGAGCATTCATATACACTCAGTAAAGTAAATATTATGGATGACTCCTTGAGATAGAAGAATTAGACATAGTCCATCCAAGAGGCTAGTTGTGAATGGAAGTTGATAGATATATTTTTTAATATGCACCTAGATGTTCATGAAAAACAAAATCATCATATTTTCACATCACATATAGTTACATAATCCATTATAGATTAGGTATGAATGTGGTAGATATCTAATTCCATGGGCCTCTTCTTGAGGAAAAGTTTCACTAGTGAGAACCCAACTTCGGGTTGGTTTTATGATGAGAATGAGACCATACTCTACCAAGGGTGTGTTTGGGTGCCTATTGATATATGGTAAGAGTTTATAAATGAATCACATTCCTCTATTTGGGAAGTAAACCATGGGATAAACAATATTTACTGATACATAAGACATAGAAATTGGTGTCCAGGTATCAAGAGGAAGGTTTTGAATTTTTCACTATGTGCTCCACCTTCCAGAAGGCAGTGGTGGAGCCCAAGGAAATTTCTAGGATTATATAAAATCAATACATTAATATGTTTAAATGTAATTAATACACCATGTAATTCATTTAATTCATGTAATTCATGATGATATCCCATTGAAAAAGTAATAACGTGTGGGTTATCATCGATAGGATGACAAAGGATTCAATTTTTATACTATTCTAGGGTCTTTATCATTTGATGAGTTATAAAGGATTGACATGTGTGAGGTAATTATAATTCATGTTATTCCATGTTCTGTTGTTTTGTATCAATATTCCTAGTTTAATTGATAGTTTGTGTAACAACTCGACCCCTCTATACCAGAGTCGGTGCATTACATGTTATATTTGCATGGTTAGAAGGAATGAAATTTAAAAAATAATGATACATTTTGTAGTTTTGAAGAAACTAGATACATTGATGTAACTCAAATTACATTGGAAAATGTTACAAAAACAATACTTAACAAAAACTAAAAAGTACATCCACTAAACTCAATAAATAGTATCCTCTTGAAAACATATTCAAGGTAAACAAAAGAAATGGGTGATCTCAAATGTTCAGAAAGGGTTAAAAACGGAGGAAAAATGAATAAAAAATAACTGAATCATAAAAAAATTGGACATTATCAATATGCTATGGAAAATAAATGAAAATTTCATGCCATTAATAAACTGATAATGAAACTGCATCCATAGATATTGTCATAATGAAAACGTCATGGATAGTAACTACTAATAATGAATAAAGATAATTTTTATTAATTGGACTTCATGAATCAAGCATGTGATACCATAATATAGTTAAATTGGTTTAAATATGTCGTTGTAAAACCATATGATTTTTGGAAACAAACTCGAAGGGTTTGGCGCCAAATGATTTGTCTCAGTAGACCTGTTGATGCATCGAGCGGATATAGTGTGCCCCACCCTCTACTTCCAGTCCAAAGAATTTATTATTCATATATTTAATATAAGTAAAATATTCCTTCTCAGTATCCATATAATTTATATAATATAGATTCATTAATATTTCTAGAGTTAAAATAACTTTCAAATTAACACTATATGTAAATAGGGGTATACGACTTAAGAAAGTAATAATATCCATGAATCTAAAATATAGATATATAATTTATTTAGAATTTCAAATGAAAAATTATCTCAAATGGACAGTATTTACACAACATTAGAATTATTAGGTGCACAATTCTATGTAAGTCACAACGAAATAGAAAATTGACCTAATGCCCATTACCACGTTTTAATCAATCGTTTCGTGTGACCAAGAATTAATAATTATAAATTGAATCATGGAATACAATGAACATAATTATAATGATGATATTATATATCAAATTTCTGTACACATATACCACATGCAAGAAATAAGTTGCGAACATTTGAAATTTCACAAAATTATAAGGGAGATAAGAAACCCATTAACCCATGGTCGAGAATGTTCTTCATTTGTTTTAATGACCTAAATAATAAAATTTACCTTCATTAATTAATAATATATGAACCTTCTATACATTTAAATTATATAGTATAACCTTATTAGGTTCATTCATGGCCTTTTTATGGGTTTAAGAGATTCAATTTTATTATTTTTGAAGCATTTTCTTCCTTGGTTTTCATGATTCATTTACTTGAATTCATGAATGAAAGTTCATTTTAAATGTGGTTAAACACACATAACTATTAATATATATTATTAGTAACATTAAAAATATATAAATTATCTTATAGTGATTCTGTGTTATATACTTGAAGATGAATCATTAGTTAAAAGTTATTGATAAACGCTTGGATTTAGGTTGGTGGGTTTGTGCACAATGAAATTGTTTTGTATTATTATTCCTTGTTATGTATGTGTATGGATTCTTGAAAATTAATGATATGAAAGAAATATTTTTTGACCTGTTTCAACCATAGAAATGGTTTCATGACCATAATTGGAGGTTGTAATGAAAATTGAGAACTCGTCGTCCTTCAATGTGATAAATCAACACATCTTGGACGACATTTTCATTTTCAGTATAGGATGATGGTAAAGATATGATAATGAAATATTACATTGGAATAATATAATTACATTTCATTTAAGGTACTGGAACTATCATATAATTTTGATGATGGAATATGAGGAAATATGTATAAAATAAAGGAACTAAAAATAGAAGAAAAATTTAGAAATATCTCCAGAAAATTCGGCAGAGTAATGGTGTTACTTAAAATTTCATAAAATAGTTTGATGAGTGGAAGGGGGTATCTAATAACTATTACATAATATGAAGAGTAAGGGGGATATGTAATGACATATCCCAAAATAATCAAAATGATATTTAAAAAGAATAATACAAAATGAATGAACAGAATGAAAACTAAAGAGGATGTTTACATCTTGATCTCTTTTCCTTTAGATCCTTCTTAAGAGCTTTGGTTTTGGCCTTTTGGTGTGACCAAAAGAACTAGGACGTGGGGATGTGGGCCTGGGATGATTATTGGGAATATTTTAGGTAAGGATCTGGGCTTGAGAGGTGTTGGAGGAAGATGGGAATGAGGGTGGTATTTATAGTGGAGGAGAGGAGGTATGTTTCATTATTTTAATGATTATTATAATATTTTTGCTAACGACTATGAATAATATTAATTCATGTGTCCCAAAATAGTAATAATGGAATGTGAGTTCTAACCATGTGGTATTAAATCACTTATGATGTCATAAATAGTGTATTTTACTGATAAGTTTAATATATGTTATTTTACTTTATTTTACAATTCATTGGAAATTCTAGAATTTCAGAAAAATCCCACAAATTCACCATAGCTAGTTTTTGATGTGCAGAATTCAAATATGAACTCCATTTTTCAAAATTAATTTATTAAATATTATTAATTTAAATTATAAATAAAATCATGGTAAATTATATAAATACAATATTTAAAGGTATAATTAATTTTATATCACATTGAAAAATTAATTAAGATTTCATTATCTTGTTACCTTAAGAAAATAAAACATTATCACTATTGAATATTAATAAGGGTCATATTACTATTCATACGGGGATGTTACTGTTCATCAAAAAATCAAGTTGGTTCTATCAGACTCCAAATGACTTACTATTCACCACTCTAGAGGACCATTTTTTTAAATTAAAAGCATCGAAGTGGAAAATTTATGTTTAATGTATAAGTTTTGACTATATACAAAATAAACAAGTATTTTATCAAAGAAACCTAGGTCTATACGAAATATATTCTATGAATAGAATGTATTTAAGAGAATAATTCCATAATAGTTTTGGGGTGCTATATTAATCCCTCCATCGGAAATTTTATCCTCAAAATTTTATGTATAAATACCACCAAAAATATGTGGGTAGTTATTTTTCATAACATCTTTAGGTTCTCATGTTTCTTCCTCCATATTCTAGTTTTTCTAAAGAACCTTTACTAGACTAGTTGTCTGATTTCTTGGTACATGCTCTGTTGTGTCAAGAATCTTGATCAGCTCTTCACGGTATGACAAATCAGGTTCCAACTCTATTTCATCATAGGTGAGTACATGCATTGGTTCTGGCATGTATGCGTCCAATAATGACACATGGAATAAATCAAGAGCTTTGGAGAGACTTGGTGGCATTACTAAATGGTAAGATATAGCTCCGATTCATTCATGAATTAAAAGTGGTCTGATGTACCTCGGGATCAAATTCCATTTCGTACAAAACCTTAAGACACCCGTCCATAGAGATATATTCAGAAAGACATGATCTCCTACTTGGAATTCCATATCCTTTCTCAAGTTCTCATAAAAAATCTTCTACCTACATTGGGCTGTTTTAGTATGGGCTTGTATTGTCTTCACCTTTATTATGGACTCTTCAATAAGCTCTGGGCCTATAAGTTTCCTCTCACCAACTTTGTCCCAGCATGTCGGAGTTCGACATCTCATTCCATATAATGCTTCATGTGGAGCCATTTGAATACTAGAATGGAAATTATTGTAGTTGGAAAATTCCACAAAATGAAAGTATTGACCCCCATACATTGGTGGTCAAGAGAACATGACGTCATCATGTCTTCTATAGTTTGAATAGTCCTTTCAGACTGTCTATCGGTTTGGGGGTGATAAGAAGTACTCATACGAAGCTCAGTATTCAAATCCTTCTGGAGACATTTCTAGAAGATTGGTGTAAACTTGGGATCTCGATTGGACACAATCGATAGAGGTTCACCATGATGTCTTACAACATCATTGATATAAATCCTTTTTAGGAGCTCAATTTGTAAATCCCCTCTTATAGGAAGGAAATGTGTTGACGTTGTGAGACGATCAACAATTACCCATATTGCATAATTCCTTTTTGGTGTCCTTAGTAGTCAGGTGAAAAAAGCCTTTGTAATGTTATCCCACTTTCACATCATAATAGTTATAGGTTGCATCACTCTTCTAGAATGTTGTCTCATTTCCTTCACTTCTTGACAAACTATACAACTTGACATGTAGTCATCAATTTCCTGCTTCATATTATCCTACCAAAAATATTCCTTTAGATATCTAGAAATATTTGGGCTACCAAGGTGTATAAAGAAATATGAGCTATGAGCATCATCTAATAGTTCCCTTTTTAGCTCATGTACTAATGGAATGCATAAACTCTTCTCAAACTTCAGAACTCCTTCCTCATACATGTAGTCTTCCAATCTCCAATCCATAACAACAATAATTTTATTGAGTAGATTTTCATCATCAAATTGAGCGATTTTTAACTTATCTATTAAATATGGTTTAGAAATATTTTTAAAGAAGAAATATATTTCCCCTTTCTTAGAAATTCTCATATCCATATTTAGTAGATCCATAAATATTGGATCTCTATAAATCTTCGTTTGAGTCATAGGTCCATGATCATTCCTACATAATGAATCTGCCACCTTATTTTCCTTTCATGGGTTGAAGTGTGTTGAATAATCGTAATCTATGAGCAACTCGATCCATCTCCTTTTCCTCATGTTGAGATATTTTTGTGAGAAAATGTATTTCAAACTCTTACGATCTATTTATATATCACATTTTACCCATAAATATAATGACTCTATATTTTCAAAGAAAATATTACTCCTGCTAACTCAAAATCAAGTGTGGGATAGTTTATTTCATTATTATGCAATTTCTTTGATCTATAAGCAATAATATTACAATTTTTAATAAGGAATCAACCTATCCCATTAATTGAGGCATCACTGTGGCCATTCTATACAGGGTCTTTGACATAGGTCTTTCCCCAATAATTAATTCAATTGTAAACTCAAGTTCCCACACTAGAGGATGTCCAGGTAGATCCTCTAATAATACATCAATGTATTCTTTGCACTATATTCATATATTAAATTTGAATATTTCTTTCATCATCTATAGATATTGGGTTCTGTTCCTCTCCAAGAATTTAATTTAGTAGAGGTACTGGAGGTGGGTCTATATAAGATTCATCTAGCGAAGTTTCACTTATAAATATATGATATTCTACACCATTTTCAAAAGTTGTAACTTACTTTTTCTATCAATAAATATTCACATCATAGTTTGACTTCCAATTCATACCAAAAATTATTAAAAGTCATTAATTGGTATGATGATTTGGTTAACAATTAAATAACAATTATGTGTCATGAGGGGGACTATTTGACATGCCCTTGATTCAATGATTCATCCCTTAAGAGTTATTACTGATAACTCCTTTATTAAATAAACTTGGAAGTGTCAAATTTTCTTAGAAAACTAGGAAGATATAAATTATTTCAATGATGTAGAATCAAATAAAGTGATGGATATGTTTGAGGAAATTATTAAAGTACCTAGCAACACATAATTTGGAGCATCAACCTCGGTAGATGTAATCGCATAAGCTATCACTTGCTCTCGTGGAATTTTCTGTGGAATTCTTCCTGGGCGCTTAGGACACTCATTTTCATAGTGTCCCATCTCTTCAAAATTGTTTCATTGAATATTATTGAATTTTTTCTTCCCCTTAAATTCATTACATCGATGACCCTTTTCTCCACTCTTATAGCATACTCTTATTCCTTTCATGCATTTTATATGATGATTCTTTCCATAGTTCTCACATAATGGGAATTGATTCATTCCCCTTTTCTTCTTTCGTGCTTCATATTTTTCATAGTAATCAGAGTACCTCTTCTTATCGTTGTTTCCCTTGAATAAATTAAATCTAGAAAACTCCCTCTCTGTTTTGATGCCACATAAAAAAATTTCACCATATGATGAAAATGTTTGAGAAGCTAATGCCCTTTAAAAACTTGGCTAAGACCATAAAAGAAATGATCAATCAGGTCTTCTAAGTCTACAAGGTAATATATGGCATACCTATCTAGTCTTGTAAAGGTATCCTCATACTCTACAACACTGTATTCATTCCTTTGATTCAATCCCATTAATTTCTTCTTTATTTCATTTTGATTCTCAAGCGGGAAATATTTGTCAATGAATATTCCCTTAAAAGTAATCCATTCCAAATCATTTACATCTTCTTACACTTTAGTATTCTAGATCAAGGACCACCATTAATCAGTATTGCAGTACCCCTGAATTCTAGTATTTAACCCTTTCTTGATGCTTTAAATGGTTTTAAAGTTACAGGTGATGAATAGGAGAGTCGGGAGATCATTAAATGGTGTTTGGAGGCAAAGGGGAAGTCGCACGGGCGGCGCACGGGTTGTCTATACCGTGCGGCCAAACTGTGAGTAGTTTTCCCTTGAGACAGTAGCTTCTTGCATGGGTGTTTCACGGTTTGTCTAACCATGTGGCCAAACTGTGAGTGTTGTGTCTTTCGAGGAAGTGGTTAACGCATGGTTATCGCACTATTTGTCTAACCATGCAAACAAACCATGCGACCAATTAAATGTGATCCTATAAAAGTGGGTCTCTATCGTTTTTTTCTCTAAGTGTCCCATTTAATCTAATAAGCAGCTATAAATCAGGATTTTACTTCTCCTTAGGTCACAGAGGTTTCTCCCATTATTTTGGAGGCGATCAAAAGGCTTCTCTTGGTGAATTGATGCCGGATTCTTGAGGTATGTGATCGTTATTCTTCGTTCTGTATCGGTTTCTTAGTTCTACTTAGATCTAATTCTCTTATTCTCTCGGTTTCATAGATATACACATGTCCTGGGTAGATAGAAGTGTATGGATTCAAAATATGATGAAATTTGTTCTTGGTCATGCTAGGAGAAGAGATCTAAGGTGGTTTTTTGAAGAATCAACCCGGTTTTCTTATGTATTCTCAGTTTTTTAGGGTTTTCGTCAAAACCGTTGAGCTAGGAGGCTTCTCTCTTGACTTCTATTGTTATAATTGATTGGATTAGTTTCAAATTTGTTTATTTGAATGGTTTTCATTGTAAAAATCATGGAATAAATCTTCTTTAGTGATGATTTATGGTTTTGAGGTAATTGTGAAATCTTGGTGAATTGTTGTGAAAAGTGATTTGGCTTCTTGAATTTAAAATGTTGGATTTAAATTATGCATTTGCTGAAATTGTAAATGGATTGAAGAAAAATTGGGTTTCATAAAAAGTATGTTTTATTGAAATGGTTTGAGATTGAAATGACTTTGATGGAATTGGTTTTCAATATAAAATGATTTTTTTGAAATGGTTTGGAATTGAAATGGTTTGGCATTGAAATGGTTTGGATGTAAATGGTTTTCAATAAAGAGGTGATTTTATTGAAAGGTTGTTTTGGAATGATTTATGGGAAGATGTGGTTTTTATTCATATTTCATTTGGGACAAACAAGGGTTAGAAGTCTCCCCCATCAGTGTTGGGATGGATACGGGTTATGGATCTCCCTCGTCAACATTCATATTGCATTTGTTATGGAAAATGGTTAGGGGTCTCCCCCATCAATGTTGGGAAGGATATGGGTTTGGTCTCTCCCTCGTCAAGCATTCATGTGCATTTGGGTTGTATATGGGTATGAAGTCTCCCCCTTAATGGTTGGGATGAATAAGGGTTTGTGCTTCTTCCCTCTTCCAAGTTGCATGCATGATTGGTTTAATGGGGTTGTGGAATGGTTTGGGTGTGAGAAAAAAGGAATGTTTGTGAAATGGTTCTAAATCTTGTTTGGTTATTTTATTGGAAAAATAACTTTCTGGAAATTTTTTTTCAATTGCTCTAGGAATTCCTTCGGTTATGATTGGTTTTGGAAACTTGTTTATCTTTAGTAATAAACTGCTTCTGAGAAACTGTTATATATAACCTATTCTTTATATAAATATTTCTAAAATTTCTATCCTAGTGGTGTGAGTAGGTAATTCATTGGGGAAACCTACATAGTTTTATACTCACCTCTGCTTTGGAACATTGGTGCTTTTGCAGATGTTGTATTTTGGGACACAAGTAAAGGTAAATCATTTTATTACTAGTGGCTTGTGGTGATGCTTGGGAGATGTTGTGGATCTTGGAGTTTGTGGAGCACAGAGTCATGGTGTCTTTTGAGATTATTGAATTGTTCATCTTCTATGTACCTTGATTCTTAGTATGGTATTCCACTATCGGGTACATGATGCGGTTTGACCTAATGAAGCTGTGTAGTGTTCATTCTTTTGTTCATGCATAATACAGTGAATGGTTGGTTATGCATGGTTGGATTATGGGTTATTTATTAAAGGGTATATCATCCACCAACTTTTATTTGAATCCCTTCGGCATTTATTGCCTACCTTTGGTGTCTTGGGGATGTTTCTTAAGGCCATGTAATGACTCTTTGAGCTCTAAAGCCAATGAGAATTTGTGGGTCATTACAAGAATCACCCTCAAGACAATACACTCCAAACAGTACCTTTTCATTATCATTTAATATTAATGACATTAATATCTTTTCCAGGGACGACATCCACTTATCAGCTTCCACTGGATTAGTAGTCCCCCTAAAAGATGGGGGATTCTAATACAAGAAACAATCCATCATAGGCGTAGCATGGTTATTCATCACAACTGGAGTATGTTGTCCCAATATGTTCATGATCTTATCTCCTCCAACATGTACTCTGTTGACTTTCTCTATAGGGAAATACATACACATTTCTATGAGTATTGATTTCCCTTTTTCAATTAGGCACCATTTCAAAATAATGGCATACACTAGGTTAGGTTATGAACCATAATTTATAATCTCATCTAGCAAATTCTTAGAGAAAATTGAAATCCTATGCATAGCTAATTTCATAGACATGGTTTCTTAGAGGACAAAATTACATTAAAATCTATCATAATGGCTTGTAAAGGTAATTTGAATTATCATAAGCATATCCCCTAGGAGTTTCAATACCAATAGTTCATCATGGCTAGTTGTCAGGTTAGGTCAAGCCAAAAACTCCTTGTTAGAGCTTTCACCCCTATGTACATCTGTTCTAGAGCCACCTCTACCAGTTTTTATCCAAACATGGATGTATTTTCTATAACGAATCAAATAATATATTCCTTAACAAAATACAAGGATGTTATAGTACATTTGTCCTCAAATACTACCTTATGTATTTGTTCCCAACTATACATTTCATACTCTAGTTTCAATGAATTATACAAAACTTCCTCTGATACCAACTATAACACCTCAACCCCACTACACCAGAGTCAGTGCATTACTTTTTATATTGGAGTTGTTAGAAGGAATGAAATCTCAATGGAAGAATCATTATTGTATTCTTGAAGAAACTATATTCGTATGGGTAACTCAAATTACATTTGAAAAGGTTTCAAATATAATACATAAAAAAACTAAAAAACAACATCCACCGAACTCAATAAATAGTATCCTCAACATAACATGTTGAATGTAAAAAAATTAAAGGGGTGAGCTCAAATTATTAGTAAGGGTTACAAATGGAATAAGTATGAATCAATTATAACTAAATCTTAAACAATTTGACATAATAAATATTGTGCGGTGAATAAATGAAGAACTCGTGCCATTAATAAACTGTGAATGAAACTCCATCCATAGATTATGTCATAATGAAAACCTCATTGATAGTAATAACTAATAATGAATAATGATAATTATTATTAATTATAAATCATGAATCTAGGACATGATACCATAATACCATTAAAAGAGTTTATGTATGTTGGTAGAAAGCCGCCGGATTTTTTGAAACAAACTCGAAGGGTTTGTCACCATCTGATTTGTCTCATGGTACATGTCAATGCATCAAGGTAATATAGAGGGACCCACCCAACTATATAAGTCCAAATAGTTCTTTATACATATTTTCAATACATGTAAAATATTTCTTCTTAGTATTCGTAGAGTGTACATAATATGGATTCATCAATATTTCCAGAGCTAAAATAACTTTCCTAATTAACATCATTTCTAAAACGGGGTATAGAGGTTTATACAATAATAATATCCTTGAAACTAGAATATTTATTTATAAAATATTTACAATTTCAAATGAAAAATAATCTAAAATGGGATTTATGTACACAACATAATAATTATTCGGTGCACAATACAAAATAAGTCGCAACGAAATGCAAAATTGACACAAAGTTCATTACCACATTGTAATCAATCGTTTCGTGTGACCAAAAATTAATAATTATAAAATAAATCATTGAATAACATGAAAACTATGAGAATGATGAAATTATATATCAAATATCAGTACACATTTACCACATTCCAGAAATACGTGGCGAACAATGGAAATCTACATAATTAAAAGTGAGATAAGAAACCCCTTACCTTATGCTCGAGGATGTTCTTTTTTGGTTTTAATGACCTGAATAATAAAATTTATCTTCATTAATTAATAATTCCAGAACCTCCTATACATTTAATTGATTAATTAAAACCTAATTACGTTCATTCAGGGCCCTTTTATGGTTTTAAGAGGTTCAATTTTATTTATTAGGAAGCATTTTCTTTTTTGGTTTTCATGATTTGTTAAGATGTATTCATGAAAGAAAGTTCTTTTGAAATGTTTTTAAACATACATAATTATTAATATATATTATTAATGAAATTAATGATATATAAATGGTCTTACAATGATTCTGGTTTATATACTTGAGGATGAATCGTTAGTTAATACTTATTGGTAAATTCTTAGATTTAGCTTAGTAGTTTTGTGCCCATTGAACATGTTATGTAATGTTATTCCATATTATAATTGTGTAGGTATTCCAAACCATTAATGAGATGAAATAGATATATAATGACCTAGTTAAACAATAAACATGTTTTCATTACCATTATTGAAGATGGTAAAAAAATTGAGTACTCGTCGTTCTTGAATGTGGTAAATCAACACATCTCGGAGGGTATTTTCATTTTTAGTATCGGAGGAGGGGAAAGAGATGATGATGAAATAATACATTAGAATAATATAATTACATTTCATGTAAGTTACTTTAATTTTCATATAATTTTTATGAGGGTTGATGAGTAACAAAGTATAAAAGAAAGGAACTGAAAATAGAAGAAAATTTGAGAAATATCCAAAAAAAATTTGACAGCCTAACATCGTCACTTACTATTTTATCAAATAGTTTTTTGAGAGAAAATGGGTATCTCATCACTCTTAAATAATATGGAATGTAATGGGGATATTTAATGACATATCCAAACATAAGACAATGAAAATTTTAAAATAATAACATAAAATTAATTAAAAGAAATAAAATTAAAGAGGATGATTACCTTTTGATCTCTTCTCCTTGAGATCATAATTAACGCTTTGGTTTTTTTCCTTTTAGTGAAACCAGAAGCACTAGGACGTGGGGAATAGGGATTGGGAAGATCATTTGGTATAATTTAGGTAATTATCAAGGCTTGGGAGGTGTTGGAGGAAGAGGGGAATGAGGGTGGTATTTATAGTGGAAGAGAGGAGGTATTTTTCATTATTTTATTCATTATTATAATATTTTTTCTCATGACTATGAATAATATTAATTCATGTGATCCAAAAAAGTAATAATGGAATTTTAGTTCTATCCAAGTGTTCTTACATCACTTATGAAGTCATAAAGTTTTTATTCTACTCATAATATTAATATACGATATTTTATAGTATTTCACTATTCATCAAAAATTCTAGAATTTCAAAAAAAATCCCAAAAATTTCACCCTAACCATTTTTGGATGTGGAGAATTCAAAAATGAACTCCAATTTTCAAAAAAAAATATTTTAAATATTATTAATATAAATTTTAATTAAAATCATAGTTAATTCAAAAAATAACAATTTTAAAGGTATATTTAGTAATACAACACATTTAAAAAATAAATAAGATTTAATTATCTTTTTACCATATGAAAATAAAATATTATCATTATTTACTATACATAAGTTTCATAATACTATTCATAATGGTTTTTTACAATTCATCAAAAAAATCATGTTGGATCATTCAGACCCCAAATGACTTACTGGTCACCACTCTAGATGATCGTTTTTTTGAAATTCAAATCATTGAAGTGGAAAATTTATGTTTAATGGATAGGTTTTGACTATCTCCAAAATAGCCAAGTTTTGTTTCAAAGGAACATAATGCTTTATGAAATATTTTCTATGAATATAATTTATTTAGGAGATGCATACCATAAAATATTTGGGGTGTTATTGTTTTGATATGGATTATAGAAGGAACTATTCTCACAGGTGATATTGAGTACAATATGTCACCCTCAGACTAATGGCCAGTCTGAGAAGATGATATAGGTGCTATAGGATATGCTTTGAGCATCCATCCTTAATATTATAGGTTCATGGGTGATGCAAATAACTTTTATTAAGTTTTAATATGATAAAAATTTTAAGGAAATTAATTAGATTTTCATTATGAGACCCTTTATGGTAGCATGTTTTGTTCACCTATGTGCTAGTTAGAGGTAGGGGAGGCAGCACTATTGAGTTCTCATCATGCTCAATATACCTGAGAGAATGTACAATTTATTCAGAAGCATCTGGATATATTTTAGTCTTCATAAAAGTATTATACCGACTATCACCATTGACATCGATAATTTTAGGTGGGATTTTGTCTCGTTTTGTGAGTATTGCGTAGATTGGGCTATAGTGGAATTAGGATATAGGGAAAGACATTACCTCATTGTATCGGGCCTTTCACGATAGTGGTGAGTGTCATGCTGGTAGGATATGGGTTTTTGTTACATCAGATTTACCATGCCATGTATTATATCCTCCATGTACCACAACTTCATCAATATCATGATGACCAATCTTAGTCACTTGACCTATAGGATATTTAGATATAGGTGGATGCATCTTTTTAGGAACATCTAATATAAATTGTTGATAAGAACAAAAAATATCTATGGAAATTACATTCTACATTCCTATGTACTATGATACAACATGCATGTATAGAATGGGACCTATGAGTGGGAGGCTGATGTATATGCATAGTGGCCAGAACTCTTCTTAAACGAAGATTTACCACCCTCAGAAGAGAAACTAGAGGTTGAGTTGTCTTGTGGAAGTGAGGGTGTAATGACCCGACATTTTTCAAAGGTAAAAATATTATTTTTCAGATTTAATTCCATACATTATCCCTTTAAATTATAATTAATTAATTTATGGACGTTTTGTGGGAGTCCCGGGTTTGATCAGATCTTAGATCCCTAGAGTTTGGGAAATATGAATAGGCTGCATGATTAGGAGAAATAGTGCAACCATTCAAATTGGTTTCTATAAATATGTGGTGTGAGATTGTGGGGAGGAGGGATTTTAATTATTTCTATGAAACCATTCAAGGAGGCCCACATTCCTTTGAAAATTGTCTCCATCATGTTCATGATATTTTTGCATGATATGTGCATGGTTATCCAAACCATTAACATAGTCTATGAAGGTTCTATTTTGGGATGTGGTATAGAGCATGGTTGGTGTACAATCTTTCCAAATGTGGGCCAAACCACATTCCCCTATTTGGATGGTTGAATTTATCCATTTTCCATTAGTGGCTGAATTCACCTTATCCCACTCTTTTTTTATCATTTCCAGTTCCAGGAGCTTCCTCCCTCTCATGTGAAAACATCTCCCTCCTTCTACTTGGTTTAGTGATATCTCTCTCATCCAAAATCCAAATGGATCAAAGATGGATGTATTGGAAATATAAACATAAGATATTTAATCATCTCACTTTTTTTCGTAGTTTATCATCTTCCCTATTTCAGTATTTTTGTCCAAGCTGATTTTCTCCATTTTCATGGAATTTTGAATTTTCTTTGATAAAAATATTTATAACTCGATTCAAGGGTTGAAAATGGATGTGTGATACTCCAAAAATGTATGGTAGGTGGTGTAGATTCTTTCCCATGTTTATTCACATTTTATATCTTGTTCCATTATTCCACACCCCAAACCCATCAGCTGATGTTTTAGAAATAGTTAAATAAATTAATTGTAACACAAAATAATTCATGTTGAGACCCAATAAAGTTAAAAATAAACCCCTTTTATTGATAAACTTTTTTATCAGGTTTTAATTCAACAATTTTGTTAATTTTTTTATCCACACAAACAATAACATTTGTGTTTCTAATAAATTTTATTTTATGTGAATTTCAGGAAATTATTATTCATGGAAATATTTAATATAGAGTCACATTAAAGACAATAATCTATAATGAATAATCATTAAAGTATTCAGAACATGTTTTTGTATATTTTGGAAACACTATTCATACTCTAATAGTGATGGTGAAATGTACTGAACAATATATACATTTGGAACAGAATGTATGGATCACATAACCTATGTTTTTAGGAAAATATAGTTCAGGAACACCATGATCAAAAAAACCCTACATTTGGGGAAACAATATTATAGTACATCAAACATACTTTTGTAATCAACACTATGTTGTCTACCCTAAATTTAGTGTTTTGTCATTATGTTTACGGAACCATATATTTGACTTTTAAATAACAATGTTTTCAGTCTATGATATTATCTAATATTTATGAATAAATATTTATTGAAATAAAGATCTATTCAAATATCACATACGACTAAATTAAAGGAAAATTATGAATATTTTAAAGGATTTTATTCAACTGAGTATTTTTTATCTATTATTTTGGGAAGATATAGAAACTCTTGAATGTTATTGAATTAAAATATATATGATTTATTCTGGGAAATTTTGGAGTCATTTTGACCTGGAGTTTTTTGTAAAAATTTATAAATATCAAGAAGTTCTCCGTTAGAACATGAGATGAACATACAGAAATGTTGATATACCAAAAACCCAGTGTTTTTTTCTTATAGAGATACACATCAAATAAATACTTGTTTTGATCTATCATCTAACAATTACTAATGATGTCGTTGCTTCTGTCATTGTTACTTCATTTTATTATTATATATTCTTTAACAAGAATGATGAAGAATATATTAGATATTCACTTTGGCAATATACATGTTTAAACATTTATCTAGTGTTTTCTATATTACTATTTTATGAATGCATGCACAATATTGAAGATCAGTTCTTACTATTGTTCTTTATTGAAGACCTGAAAACAACTATCATTTGTTACTGCAACTATGAAGTTTTGTATTTATTCCTAAAAAAATCGATATTTATTTATTTGGTCAATTTTTAGAAGCTCAGAGTCAGTCACTGTTATGTGTAAACTTATTTAGCTATGTTGTCGATTTATAGTTCCATGTAAAAGAATCTAAAGACTGTGTAATTTACTACAGTATAGGTTTCAACTACTTACACTCAATTTTTGATTAAATCCATTAAGAAAGAGAATCTAGTGAAAATCACAAAGCTCATGGATTTGAGTACTGCTAGGTGTACTAATTTATATTTTTTCCCTTAACCAATATAAATCCATTTATTCATCTTATTTATTTATTTACACTACTTACACTTCTATTATATAAAATGATAGGAACACTGCTTATGCAATAGTGGTGTTTTGAATATGTGAATGTTTTAAAAACCATGATTCATCCCCTATTGTTTCTCTATCATTGTTATTTGCATGATGACCTAATAATTGGAATCAGTGGTAGGGATCTAATGGTATATTTTATTCTTGAAACTTCTCTATATAATATAAACTATTGAATTCAAAGGAGGTGATTTATTCTTATATTTTTTATTTCTGAATTTTTTTAATACTTTTTGATCTATTTGACACTTAAAAGTTCTATCAAACAATATAATTATTATGGAATATTCAGTTAGATATATTCATCATAAAAAATATGTATCTAAAGGGCCCTATAGATACTTAATATCTCTGGAAGTCTTCAAAAAAATATTCAAATGAATATATCATGAAATGGTTGATTCTAGAGAAGGTTTGCCGATGATTCATGCTCTATATTTTTATGGTATTAATAAAGGATGCTGGAAATCCCACAATATAATTTATTTATAAAAACATGGAATAACAGTTTATTTCAATGCAATTAGAATATCTATAATCCATAAAGAATGTTTTTAATACTATAATTATGAAATAAAACGTGAATTAGATCTCCATTAAGAATCTATGAATGATATTTTGGGTTGATTATAATGTGATGGTTTCAATTGTGAATCTCAATAATCAAAAATATATGAGATGTGGTAGACTATTTCTGTTGTGTATTGTCACGACCCGTCCTCGGGGCCCGTGTCGTGACTACCCCAAGCCCGCCTTCCATAGGCCAGGGCCTGGTGACTAGCACCAAGGCGTAAATCCCGGTAAAAAGGTAAGGCATTTCCTTTGTAATGTAAACAAGCACCACAGAGTAAACAAGCGGGAGAAGTAAACACTAAGTAAAATCTGGTACAATAGTAAGTGCAGAAAGTAAAGGGGGCCGGAAATACAAGCCCAACTATAAAGTACAACTGAAAGGGGAAAAACAGTAACTGAAAGGTAAATCCGCAGAGTCAATCCATCCACTGGAAGTCCCACATGAAAGGTGAGTACAGAAAGCCTCCACTGCTCCTCGGGTCCAGCCTACCGCTCCGAGTACACCTCGCCCAGTGGTCCACCTCCAGGTACCGTCCTGCTCCGCAAGCCTCCACCACGATCTACGTTTTCTATCGTCTGCAACCAACAAAACATAATGGGGGCATAGCCCGTGTAGGGGTGAGTATAAGATACTCAGTAGGGACCCCGAGACCCCCGAAGGTCTCTGAAAATCCACAAAGGATAAACCACAAAGTAAAGATAAAATCACAAAGTAACATCCAAAACTGCTTAGGTATATGCCCATACATATACCTAAGTCATCAATTCTCACTCGGCTCCAACATCCAAGCTCAATTACAACCCAGTCCACACGGGAAAGCAAAACGAGAAATCCACACAGGATAGCTCAACACAATCCACAAAGGAAAGTAAAACGTAAATCCACATAGGATAGCACAACACAATCCACAAAGGAAAGTAAAACAGAGTTTCAACTCACACAGGTATACTTCTTTGAATGACGATAGATATGTTCACTGATCCGTCTAAGTCGTCGGACCCACAAAGTATCGATAGGTACTAACCCCCGGAAAGACCCACACAGGTTCGGTCATGAAGTTGGACCCAAATCTATTGTGAAAATCCTTCTCCGTCATGTATTGTGGTTATGCCGCTACAACAAAGTGCTTCCTTCTAACTTTGGACTGCTATAGTACTCCACCTATCAAGTATTGTGGGCCTGCTACTACAACCAAGCGCTTCCCACCATGGGTCTGCCGCTACAACCAAGAGCTCCCCCTCATAGCCCCTAGAGGTACTCCTTCTGTTGAGTACCATGGGTCAGCCACTACAACCAAGCGCTCCTTCGTCGTGGGTCTGCAGCTACAACCAAGCGCTCCCCGGGCTTCTACAACCAAGCGCTCCTCCGTCATGGTTCTGCTACTACAACCAAGTTATCCCTCTCATAGCCTCCCGAGGTACACCTTCTGTTGAGTACCGCAGGTCTGCCGCTACAACCACGCGCTCCTCCGTCGTGGGTCTACCGCTACAACCAAGCGCCCCCACTGGGCTATCCGTAACACACCGAGTCGTTCGATCAGCCGTCGTCAGGTCTCAATCGGCTCTAGGGTTTCCGCACATAGCATTCTCGTTCCGGGAGGGTCCACTCCACGAGCTAAGAGGATCGATGCATCAACTGACTTGTATTCCGGAGTTGATGTATCCCAATATGTACCATAGTGGTCACTGCCGAAAACACGGAGAATTCCCGTACTGTTTGCATCATTGTCGCAGTCGAATCCACTGGGGATCTCTGTATAGTCGTCGTCGTCATAGTAGCAGTCGCCGCCAGCTCTAGGGTCCCCACACACAGCAAGCTCGTTCGGGAGGGTCCACTCCACGAGACGAGAGGCTGATACATCAACTGACACATAGTCCAGAGTTGATGTATCGAAAAGATCTGTATCGTTAACATGAACTCAACGTCGCAGACGGTGCGTCAATCGGACGCCTAGACTGAGAGTTATTGGATTTTTCGTCTGAGGGGCCCGGTTGGTATTTAAGTCAAAACCAACCCGACCATACTCAACCTGCGTCCAAACCTCGGGCGGAGTATGCCCAAAGATCCGTCTCACTTAGAGGAATTCAATTAAGTTGACGACACGTCAATCAGACGTCAGAAGCTCAAGATATGAGCGTTTCCACTCCGAAGGCCCGGTTGGTTTCGTGTACGAACCAACCCTGCCGAACCCAAAGTGTTCAGAAACCTTGAGTGCGATATACCAAAATTACCGTCTCGATCCAAGGATCGCATCGACACTCATGGAGTGTCGTTCGGAGGCTCGTAGCTCATGTTACGGGCAAAAGACCGAAATGGTCCGAAGACGGGGGGTCTGGGCCCGGACCGACCTGGCCCGACCCCCCCTGGGGTGGCCCGATCCGGCCAGGGCACGACCCAGCCGGTCGGGACGGCCCGGCTCGGCTCGGTCGAGTGGCCGAGTGAAGGAGCTATGGGGCGCTGCCCCTGCGGAAAGATGGTGTCGCGACCCCGCGTGGGGCCGCGTTGTAGTTAGCGGACGCGGCTTTTGCCGTGTCCTGTGCGTGTGAGCCGGACCCGCGCAGCTTCAGCCGTTGTGGCCTTGTCCAGTTGCACGCCAGGGCGGCGCCGCACCGGCGACCCGCGCCGCCGGGGGCTTTCACGGGCCACCAGAGTTGCTCCGGTGGTCCGTTTTCCTTCCCGTCTGCGCCGAAGCTCTTCCCGGGTCCCGTTCTTCACTGCGGAAACAACGGATCATCCCTGCGGCATGTTTTGTCGTCGCCCACCAATCCGCGCATCAACGCAGAACTACGGAGGGTAGTCGGGCCGTGTTTGTTTGGCCCGCACCCTCCGCGTTAGATGATAACATTCGGGAGAAATTATCAACACATAGAGAACATATGAAAAACAATTTCAATAAATTAAAATTATTCTTATGAAACCGGGTTCTTTGTTTTGAACGGAAACATCCATGGAGTAAAACCATTCCCAATAAAACCCTAACCTCCTCAAGTCGTTGCACGCGCGTTCTTCACGGAATCTATCGTCGTGGAAGGAGGGGATCGTCGTGTCGCCGCGGTATCCGGCATTGCGTCGACGAACTCCGAGGACCAAGAAACAACAGATTTAATTAATAATAATTAAATCCATTTTGTTGTTATAATCCACAAAGAAAACAAAAAGGAGCGCTACCCTCTACCTTTTCGTTGTCGATCGAAGGTTGTTGTGGGGTTGGATCGTCACGGAAGAAGCGTCGTGAAGGGAGATTTGTCGGCGTCGCGGTACACGGCTTCACGTCGTCGATCTCCGCGGGTTTGGCGTCCTTCATCGCCTTTCTTCGAAGGCCGACGTTCTTCGTGTTCTTCACGTTCTTCACGAAGGAGGTTGAAGGACTTAAGGTTCTGTCAAATCATCTCAACGTATAACACACAAGAAGAAGTGTGTTGGTATTATTTTATTAACATGCCAACAAACGAAAAAGATAAGTTAAGTAACAACCCATTAATTCATAGAATTAATTCAACGAATAAACCGCCCAATTTAATAGGAGCATTTAATTGTTTAAGGAAATGCCACAGTTGACTTTCATTTAATAGGGGTTTTCGCGGGTGCGTTACTTAGCGGAAAGGAAACGGTGGGGCTCATGCAGGCCCCACCTCACAAATATCATACCCACCTGGTAGGATATTTTTGGATAGCACCCTATCCACATCAACTCAGCTTAAGAAGCATTAAGTGGCTTTTAAGTGGCTTAAGTGAAATAAAAAAAAAGTTGTCGCCCCACTTTATTTTATTTCTTAACATAAAGCCCAAAAATTAAAAAACACACCCTAGCAAACACAACTCCAAAAGAGGCGTTTCTAAGCAAATATTGGTGCTGCGATTCAATCGGTGCCCTAGGAATTCGATTCCGAGCACCAGTTCAAAATTTAGAAAACCCGCTCATTCGTTCACTGAATGTACCCGAGCCAAACTTCAGAAATAGATTCCGGGCACACCGGGCCTGGGAATGAGGTGCCGTCTGAAACTGTGTTCTTGTAAAATTCCAAAGAAAATTACTAAAAAAAAATTCCCTTGAAATTTACGGGTCTTTACATGTATGATGGAAATTAAAATATCAATCTACTAAGGTACAATAATGAGAAATTATTTTTTGATACATTGAGAATATGTAAGGATGAAACTTTCTCTCAAATGAATAGAAGATTGACAGATATTGTCAATAGTTTTGTTTCATTGGGAAATCCAATTTCACAATTAGAATCATAGTTAAAAGTATATAGAGTGTTACCATCTATGTGGAATGGATTATTCATATCTATATCTCAATCCACACATGTGAAAAATTATGTTATGATGGAGTTTATTGGAACTCTAATGATGTATGAAACTGAGATGTAGGTTGAAGTAGAAAATCATATGAAACATGAAGAAGTAGCTCACAAAACTACAATAGATGAAACATGTGATTCTAATCATCCATATTTGGATAAATATTTATCAGATATGGCTATGAAATATGAAAATCTATAAAAAAGGAAGAATAATTGGACAAATGAAAATAATTGCAGTGAATGCACCGAAAAATGTCATAGAGATGAAAATTATCATTTACTAAAATCGAAAAGGAAATATAACTACATAAGAAAAGGATATAATGTGGTGAACCCTACATGGAGTAATACTTTTGGTTGACATGTTGAATCTTATACTCATTCTAATACAGAGAATAAAAAATGGTATGGATTATGGTATATATTGATCTTGAGGTGCAATCTTCTTACTCTCAAAACTCTAGTTGTGGGAAACAATCTTGTGATGAATTTAAAAAATATTTTTTTATGCTATATTACATATATGAATCATTAAAGAAACATAATAAAAAATTAATAAATCTTATGATACCGTTAATTTAGATAAAAAAATATGTAAAAAAAATATTTAAATTTAAAAATATATTCTTCAAAAAAATCTCGTGATTTACATGATAAAAATATTTATGAAATGTTGGAGGATGTTGATAATCTAAAATAGAAATCTACTGTCATAATAAATGGATAAAAATATTTGAACCAAATCCTTTGAAAAAATAAAATACCAAAATAATAATTTGGAATATAAAGTAATGGTGAAAGACCAAAACTGTATAAGAATTATTTTGTTCACAGATTAAAAATAATTCTACTATTTAATGTTTTTTTATATTATTAATGGTCATTATAAAAATGATGGATGTTTTAGAAAACCAAATATTTCTATTTTTCAAGTTTTTTATTTATGAAAATAATTTTTTAACATGAATAGTAGATTTCTAACTTTGAATAAACATATTTTCTTACCCAAAAATGTAATCGCTAACACTCGTGTTCCCAAAAGCATATGGGTATGAAGTGAAACTTGTAATGGATTTTTTATAGGATTGTTCAACTAAACTATTTTTTTAAATAATTAAGTGGTCGATTGGTGGACATATGTTAATGTATCTACAATAGGAGTGAACTACACTAAAGTAGTTTGTTATTAAAATGTACTCATTACTAAAGTCACAGATCAAAGAAGTATTTTGTTTTTAATATTTATATACTTATACTACATTAAATGTGCGATAAAGGAAAATAATGATATTTAACAAAGTTTAAATTATTGATTACTATTTAAATAATATTTTATTCAATAATGATCATTTAACTAACTTGTCAAAATTCAAAATTATTTACTTTAATAATATAGTAGTTTTTCTGAAATAATTATATTATTGTTTTTAAATATTTTATATTTCATGCTCTTAAATATGTTATTATTTTATTAAAACTAGATTAATTTTCATTCATAATATTTAATGATTATCCTGAATTTTTCAGCTAAAGAAAATAATACATCATCTTGATGGTTTCATAACCTGGCATTTCATATTCTTATTAAAAAATTTATTCTATGAAGTCATTATCGTAAAATTATATTTCTGAACATTTTCTTGAAAACCAAACACAACAAGATGATGCAATAATGTTCTTCATGTTCGGAACAAAATCTTTATTACAAATGGTTGAAATATAATCATTCTGGTTTATCTTTTTCATATATTGATTATTCACTTTCAAAATATTCTAAAATAAATGAGGAAGTTAAAATTCATGAAGAACATGAACTATTTTCATCTCAAATATCTTATGAAAGTATTCTATTTAATTTCTACAATTTTAAAAAATATATGTGATGATACAAGATCATTTGGATGCATCTAAAAATTAATATGAAGATCTACAGAAATTAGTTATAAAGAAAATTGATTTTTATTTTCTATAAATGGTGTATTTTGATTAGAAACTTTATTCGATCTCTAAATTAGAAAAAAAATATTTCAAATTATAAATGATAATTAAAATATATTTTCATAAAAAAAAACTACTACCACTACGGGAAAATCGTTATTTGCAATGAGATTTATTCTCATCGTAAATAGTTTTTCGATGAGATTATTTGTGATGAAATGGACATCCCGTTGCAAATTATCAATTATTTTTTATGGGAATAAGAACCCATTGAAAATATTTAAGCGCAGTTTAGCACGTTTTTTCAGAAAAACCAAGAAAAAGAGTATTTGCAACGAGTTGGCACTACCCTTCGCAAATGCTAGGAGGCCGTAAGACCTAGTTGTGATAGATGGATCCCTCGTCGCAACTATTTCTACCCCTGAAATTTATTTGAGGTGGGTCTCCTCGCAAATAACCAACTGTGGTAAAAACATATTTGCGACACGATGTTGTCCTGTCACAAAAATTGTGTCGGTTGGTCAGCTTTTGCAACAGGCCCCATCACAAATAACCTTTTAACTGCCGACGTTAATTAATATAGTTAAAGGTATTTGCAATGGGCCTCATCCAAAAAAGTTCCTTTTGTGATGGGAATTCCATTTCAAAAAGCCCCATTACAAATAATCAATCCTATATATACCCCCTTCATTTTTTCTTTTCTCTGCCCAAATTTCTTGTTCCTCTACTTTTGTAAACTCTACTTTTAGAGTGAATTTTTTTGCGAGTTTTCTTTTTTATTACAGAAAAGTTGTTAAGCCACCTAAAATTATAAGTGATCAAGTTTAAAGGTATTTTTTATTTAATTTAGTATTTAATTTTTTTATCATTATATTAATTATAATTATTGTTGATTAGTTTTTATTTAGTAAGATTTAAATTGTTTTGTCATTAGTATTTATTTGTATTAATAAAATAAAATTACTAGTATTAATTCGCAATAATTCACAATAATTAGTAATAATTAGCAATAATTAGCAATAAATACTAATAAATACTAATAATTAGAAATAAATAGAGATTAATAGTAATAAATAACAATAAAAACCAATAAATTTAAATAACTTGCAATAAATTGAAATAAATAGCAATAATTAGAAATAAATAGAAATAATTAGAAATAATTTGAAATATTTATTAATAATTATAAATAATTAGCAAAGAGTTTCAATAATTAGAAATAATTGGCAATAATTTGCATTAATTAACAATATTTAGAAATATTTAGAAATATTTAGCAATATTTAGCAATAATTAGAAAAAATTAGCAACAACCCTAATTTTTCTCGATGACTCTTCTAATCTTAACTCTCATCGAATCAAAACATTATGAAAATTATTTGTATTGACATTTATATCCAATATCTTATGAAAGAGTTTGAATATGAATTTATTGGACCACATTTTTCATAATGTTTCTAGGTGGTGACAGTTGCAAGAAAATGATTCATCGACAAAAGGGAGGCTCTTTTTTCTGACGGCTCATTTAATTGAATTTTTTTCACACTAAAATCACAAAGTAGAATATTATTAGATGTATGATTATGAATTCTCACATGCACGATAATGAATAAGTGTATCTCGAAGCAGATTCTTCGTTGTAATATCATTGTCAGATAGTTTCCAGTAAACGAGCCGTCAAATAAAAGAGTATCGGTCAATCCATGGGAAATTGTGTCACCTATAATTAGTGGTAATAATAAGTAGTATATGTAATTATATATCTTTTTTTGGATAGTGTTTTTCTATTCTCAAAATATTCAGAAACAGTAATGAATTTATTTTTTGTAGAAAAATATAGATCAAAGAAGTCAATAATAGTCATTATTAGATGATCACGCTTGGATAAATTAGACAAAAATCCAAAAGTTTTTGGTTTAAATCCTTTATATATTGAGGGTGTTAAATCATTCTTATCATTTGCATCATCAAAAAAATAATTTTTTTAGAACGCAGAATTAAGTATCCTTGTAAAAAATGTGTTTTAAGAACGTTTGACACATTCAACAAGGTTGTGGGACATCTCTTGCGGTTTGGTTTCCAATAAGATTAGGTTTTTTGGTATCAACACGATGAATGTAGTTATATAGTGGATACTAAAATCTTGATTCTTGATCCATCACGGTTTCAAATTTTATTACATGATGTTGTCGGACCATCTATTAAACAAACTGAAACTCATGATGCTATTGATTAAACTCATGAGTTGGAACCATCCCACTTTTATGAGTTGTTTATTTTTATTGAGGATGAATTATATCCTGGTTGTAATATAATCAAATTATAAGTGGTTATAAAATTTAAGAATATTAAATCAGATAATGCAAGGTCAAAAAAAATTTTGATCAGATATTTTCCTTGGTTAAAATACTGTTACTTGAAGGAAATGTGTTTCTTGCAAATTACTATGATAGTAAGTGGAAGGTTTTTAATTTGGGCCTTAGTTATTGGAAAATTCATGCATGTGAAAATGATTGCATCTTATATTCTGGTGAAAATGAGTCATTGGATAGTTTTCCCACATGTGGACAATCGAGGTAAAAAGAAGTTCAACTGGGGAAGTCTATATTGATTCCTGTGAAACAGTTGAGATATGTCCCCTTACACCCAGGTTGCAGCATTGGTTTATGTCTCATATCAGAATATCAATTATGTCATGGCACAAAACCAAGATTTCAACCGATAAAATATTAAATCACCGATATGATGGTGATTCATTGAAACCTTTTGACCAACTACATCCGTCTTTTGCTTTACAATCTCAAAATGTGTGATTTGGTCTTTCTACTAATAGTTTCTTTCCGTTTGGTTCTTACGGTAGTCAGTATTCATGTTGGAATGTCTTTATAACTCCGTATAATTTACCTCCCGGATGTTGATGAAGGATCCCTATATATTTTTAATCTTATTAAATCAAAGACATCTGAAGAATAATATTAATGTTTATTTGAAACTATTGATTGATGAGTTAAATAAATTGTGGAGTAATGGTGTTAGTACATATAATGTTGCTACGAAACAAAATATCATACTAAAAGATGTATTGATGTAAGAGACTATTCACTTCCTGACATATGTCATGTTATATGGCTGGTGTACACATTTCCCAAAATCACGTCCTTACTATGTTAAATACAACAATGCCTTTATGCTCGTCAATGGAAAAAACCATGATATTTTGACTGTCATTGCAGATTTGTTCCAACTGATCAACCTTTTCATAGGAACAAATCTCATTTCATAAAAGGAAAAATTGTAAGGGATGAACCTAAAAATAATTATCTTAGGTACAGAGTAAAATTCATTTGTAATTTCATTACCTCCCATCACATTTGGGCTAACAATAAACAAAAAAACATGGATTTAGGAAAGAGCATAATTGGATAACAGAGAAAATTGTTTGGGATCTTCCATATTGGTCTGATTTGTTGGTCCTACACAAGTTTGGATGTCATGAATATTGAGAAGAACTGTTTTAATAATTTATTTCATAGAGTTTTCAATACACCAGGTAAGACCAAAGATAATGTAAAGGCATGATTAGATATTTCCCAAATTTACAGATGATTGGAACATGAACTATTTCAAAATGTTAAATCATAGAGGTTAATGAATCAAAAATTATCTTATACACTATCCCAATAGAGTCACATATTATTTTGTCAGTGGATTGTAGATTTGAGACTTCCAGATGGAAATGCTTCAAATTTTGGCAGATGTGTTATGAATGGTCATATTACCGTATTAAAAAGTCACGATTGCAATGATATAATTAAAATAATTCTGCCTATTGGATTATAAGGTTTGTTGAATTCTATTATTTGGGATTCGAAAACATACATATCATATTTTTTCGATACATTTTTGTGGGGACCAAAGACTACAATGCACTAAGTAAACTGGAAGAAGATGTTGACATCATTATATGTAAACATGAAAAAAAATTTCTGCCGACTTCTTTAACCCAATGGAACATATTGTATTAATTTTTCCACATTAAGGTAAATGTGGAGGTCTTTTCCATTTTTGATAGATGTACCAATTTGATAGATGCATGCAGAAATTGAAGAAAAATGTACATAACAATGCATCTGTTGAAGGCTCAATTTTGGAAGCTTATTTGCAAGAGGATATTCCTTTTTTCCTGTCATTATTTTGAATCTGAATATTTCTCAAAACACCACAATATGGGATGGAATGAGGGTATTTATGATGATGAAATGAAAAATAAATTGAGATATTTTAAACATCCAAATCTTGGCTTCAGTGGTGTTCATGAACGATGGATTTTAGATGATGAACATCATAAAGCTCATACATATGTTCTGATCAACTTAGAAGAAATGAAATTATTTTTTACTTTGAGTGGTTCTATCACTTATTCTATAATTTATGTTATATTAAGTAATCTTATTTTATTTTTAGGTTATATGATAATCATATCAAGAAACAACTTCCACAAATTACAGTATCTCCTCTTGAAGAACGTTGATAGAAAAAATTTCTAAATGGTTTCGAAAACTGGTAACATAAATTATTGATGGTGTATCATATCAATTAGGTTTATTATTTATTATATTGATGATTTTTTACATATTTTTAGGTGTCTCAACTTGGTGTTAAAAGTGATATGTCACTATGTATATTGAGTAACCCGCCATTCAAAATGGTTAAATCATACAATGCATATGTGGTGAATGATTTTCGATTTCATACAGGTGAATATGGGGAATAAAAAAACAATGAACAATGGAGTTATCTTGATTGGATCGCATCATAGAGAAACTAAAGTTGAATTTTATGGCATGATGGATGAAATTATTGAACTATGTTATCTAGGACAAAATTACATAACAATGTTTAAATTTCAGTGGTTAGATGCTGAGAGAGGCTTGCGTGTTCATCTGATTCATTGAATCGTAGATATTAAATATTAAAGTCTTCTTGTTGTAAATGAACATTTTTTTACTAGCTCATGAGGAACGTCAAATATATTTCATAAAGTACTGTGCTACATTAAGGGACCTAGGTGATTGGTGGAGCATAATAAAAATGAAATCATTGGAAAATCAGTTTACTCAAACTGAGTGTGGTTCTGATGAAGTAAAAGGAATTTAAATTTTTCATGAGACTACTAAAAATCCACACTTTTCAAAAAGAAACATGAATATCGATGACGACACCACACAATTAAGTGTTGATGGTGACGATGAAGTTAATGATGTTACAAATGAATTTGAAATGGAAAGAGATGATGAAACCAAAACTCATATGGATATTGATGATGCTGACGATGAATATGAATATATTGACATCATCATATATGAACATGATGATGAAGATGAACATTAAAAGAGTTAAATGCTGTTTATAGTCATAACAAATATATACATATATGTAATAGTTATTTTCAACTATCTACTAACAATAATAATTTTGTGTTTCAGATGGACCCTAATATACTTCATGAGTTGGAGGAGGATAATCTACTTTTGGACGAGGAGGATTTGAGATCATCTGTCCCTCATGCTACTGGTAGTTCAGGGGGGTATGCGGAGGCTGTGTAGTCTTACACGACATATGATTCCTGACCCTATCCACGAGTATCGTCCACATCATGGTTTCGATCCATTCGTGTGGAGGTATGATAAACTGTGTATTTTTTTAGCTTTCATTAATTTTTTTTTATACTAATTATTTGTTTATTTTTTATTTTTCACAGTTTTGCGCATATACTTGTTGGACAGGGGACTGCTATCTTTTGTAATTATTTTTCTCAGCCATGTATCACATGGGAAAAATTCCCATTGATGTGTGGCGTGGAATATTAATTAATTGGCTTGTACGTAAATAAATAATATTTTATAGAAATATATTTCATTAATGACTTAATTTTATAAATTATTTTTAGGGTTTATGGTATCCCATCGATGATAGCATGCATGGTTCTATCCATGAGGCATGGGAGAAGTCTATGCGTGAGCGTTTCCGTCAGTTTTTGCATAATTTGAGAAGGACAACCATTAAGAAAGTAGGAGTGACATTATTTGATGAGTAATGTAGAGACCACCAACCAAAGTACATTTCATCTCATGTGTGGGATGAATTAGGTTCACACTGGTTGAGTAGTGGATTTCAGAGGAGATCTTCATTGGGTTGGTAGAATCGGGGGAGACAAGAGGTGACACATCGAGCTGGTAGCCGCACATTCAGTATGCATAAAGAGAATATGGTAAGTACATTTATTAAATATTTTATATATCATTACATATAAACAGTTTATTTTAAATTCATATAGGCAGTTGAACATCCGAATATTACAGAGTACAACATTTATCAGAGGATGTATAGTGATCCATCCTCCTAAGATAATAGAGGTGATCGCCAACGACAAATTGTGGTCAGTATTATTTTTTTTCAGTTGGAAAATTAACTACATATAATATTTTCAAAATTTTAATTTCAAATTACAACTTAAGGAGTCATATGAGGCCGCAATCACTTCGACACGGGCTGAGAGTCAGTCTGAGATGGCTAATCAGACTAGTTCCCACCATTTCAATTAGGCAGCATGGATGCAAGAGACCCAGTATGCCATTAAGAAGGGTCGAGTAGTAGGTATCAACTCTCATTGGATCTTGGGTCTTATTATGGTACTCTTGTGATGTCATATTCTAGTTCGAGAGGAGCTCGTGGATTGACATCATCTTCTAGCTGGCAGTATTAGGAGTAGTTGCAAGCTTAAACTAAGCTTATAGAGAGTTTGCAGAAGTAGCAGGAAGATATGCGTCAGCAGAATGAGGAGGAAAAGTGTCAATATCAGTAGCAGCAGCACGAGCAGATAGAGGACATGCGTCGTATGACTCATAGATTAGGGATGCAGTTTCCTCTACCATATCCTCCAACACCTCCAGCTCATCCAAAAGACTATCCCACCAATATTATTTTGTTCTATTAAAAAAATTTAATTGAAAATTTGTTCTAATATGAACTATTTTCTGTTTTGGTCGTTTATATTTGTACGAATATTACATAATTTTTTTATTTTAATATTATTAATTTTATTAATTTTTTATTAGTATTATATTTTTTAATATTTTTTTATTTTCTTGTTAATAAAAATAAAAATAAAAATATTATTTTATGATTTTTTATATATTTTTTCTGAATATTGAGAATTTAATTATTTAATTTTTTATTATTTTAATAATATTAACATTTTTTTTATTTTTTTATGTATTTTCGACATGGCGTCTTATGATGGGGGCTCGTAACAAATAGATTATATATTTATTTTAAAAGTTTTTTTGATGATTTTCTTTACCATCAAAATAAATATTTTGCGATGGGTCTATCACAATAGGTTTATGACATATATTCTATTTGTGACGGGCCGGTATACTATCACAAATATATTTTGTTGATGCACATGTTACTAAAGTTTCTTGTATATATAATGTATATAATTGGTCATCTATTTGAAATGGGCCCACATCCCATCCCAAGTAATATTTTTTGTGATTGGCATGTCGCAAAAAATATTAGTTGCGACACAATTTTGTACAACGAGCTATTTACTATGGGACCCCATCACAATTTTGTTTTTGTGACGAGATCCTGTTACAAATAGCCAAATTTCTTATAGTGTACCAAGATTTACTTTAATATGATGAATTTGTATATGATTGAACATTATTTGACTTCTTTATACAAAAGAACAACATATGTTCAAAACGTATTAGAAGAACTATTCGGAGTTCTAGCTGATCTAAGTGATAATGTTAAAAATTTAGAATGATTAGAGGACTATTCTATTTCATTTATTTTTATTTTAACATTAACTATATTTTTTAAATATATTGTTTAGTGAAAATTTTATTAATTATCCTTTACGAGTTCATAAATTTTGTTATCCTACATGAGAATGTATCTAAATTTTAATTATCTTAAAAAAATTTATATTAGTTTTATTTTAATTATATAAATTGTTTACTTGTGAAACATTAGTGAAATGATTTATATGGTATAATTTAGTGGTATTTTTATGAAAATAATCTATTTTTTTATTATGGTCTGAGATTTTTTATCTATGATTTTTTCCATAAATATAGAGGGAGTTAATTTTTAAAACTTATTACCCTTATCTTCATTGTGTAATAAATAGGGGGAGAAGTTTATATCAATATTTTTAGTCTATAGTTTCTAATTATTTTGAGGATAATTCTTACATTGAAGATACAACATTCTAATGATATGTGATACTGTTTTATAGAATTATGTTTATAGTTATAGTTTTCATCATTATGTTGCTAACATTAATAATATTATCATAGAATTCATTTAGGATCATTATAATGGGGGATAACTTTTTATTAATGTATTTTGGAGTCAAATATTTCCTTTATAAATTAAAGAAATGTTATATAAAAGAATTGTGGATAGCTTATTGTTTAATATTTTTATTTCAATATGGATTCTTCTCATAGGTTATTTGACAATAAAAGGGGATGATTTTTTAGCATGTGTTGATTCAATAATTTCATTAATATATTTTCTTATTTTATTCTCATAAACAACTACATTTTAGTTACAAATAAATTTATTTAGTGAATTTATTAATATTATTATTTTTTGGAAATATTTTTTCTAAAATCATATTCATGCCATTGATCCATAAAAAATATTCACTAAATTGTTTGGAATGTGTTTTAGCGTATTCTGGAAACATTGTTCATACCCTATGTGTGCAATCATAAGGTATGAAATCAACCCAATGTTTGGAAGAACATGATTGTATCATATGCCCCATGTTTTTAGGGATGTATGGTTCAGGAACACTATGTTATTAAGAAAGCCTATGTTTGAGGAAATAAATATATGGTACATCAACACTAATTTAGTAATCAACCTTATTATGTTAACACTATGTTTGATGTCCTTTCATCATGTAAAGGAACCCTAAGTTTATCTTTTCAATGAAATTTTTTTAAATTCGTGATATTATTGAAGAGATTTATACAATGGACTTAGTGGACATAAAATATATTCACTGATTTTTTTTGACCGAATAAAAGGTTCATTATGATTGATTTTAAGGCTCATATTCAACGGAGTTACTTTTAACTACTATTATGGGATGTTACAACCACTCTTGAATGTTCTTGAGTTCAAATATATATGATTTATTCTACATTATTTCTAGAGTTTGATTGACTAGGAGATATTTGACCAAAGGTCTAAATATCAATATTTTCTTGATCAATAGATGAGACATATATAAAGATTAGCTAATATACATAAAAACCCCAATGTCATTGATTTCAGATCTACACATTGGATACATACATGTTTTGATCTATGATCTCATTTTTATTGTTTTTGTTTCAAATGTCATAGTTACTACACATTAATGTTATATATTCCTCTATAATAACAACAATGAATTTATTAGAGATACACTTTAGAGACATAAATTTTTAAACATCCATATGGGATTTTACCTATTAGTATTTATAGAAAGATTACACACTATTTAATATCTATTTATTCTATAGTTCTTTATTGAATAACAAAATACATATGTAATTGGTCACTAAAACATTAAATTTTAGTCTTTATTGTCAATAAAATCAATCTTTATGGGTTTTTTAGAGTTTTGGCTGCTTGGAATCAATCTTGGTTAAGGGTCGTCTTCTTACACTAAGCTGTTGATTTACAATTCCTAGTAAAAGAACATGAAGACATTTTAATGTCATATTTTAATGGTGTCAACTACCTACACTATGTTATTGATTAAAAGTATTTAGATAAGAGGACCTAGTGAAAATCACCAATCCCATAAAGTTGAGCATTGGTGGAGTGAAATGAGGGATCCTTATGCTCTGTACCACTATACATTGCAATGTTCATTTTCATTATTTATTTATATTTCTCCCTCTTCTTTGAGAGAAAAGGAAAGGAAAGATGCATAAAATCGAGAGGTGTTTCGAATATGTGAATATTTTGAAAACCAAATTTCACCTCATATTTTTTTTATTTGTCTTTATTATTAGAATCCCGATATAAACACCTTAATATATGTCACCCAAATTGGAGTGTTCTACCATTGAGGCATATTTTACCCTTTGTATTAAATTTTCTAAACACCCTTGATGGGTGTTTCCTTATAATTAATTCCCTAACATAATGATTTTAACTATGAAAATGGTTAGGATGTTATTATTTATGCCCCATTCAAAATCGAATTCCTAATTAAATTCATTGGAAAAAATAATAATTATGTTATATCTGTTTTTTTTCTGAATAGTATGGATTAGATAGTCTATTGATATTCTGACCTTACACTGAGGGTGAACCAAGGTTCTTGAATTAAGGACACCTTGGACGAGATTATCATCCCTTATTGTCAGTCAGTTAATGAATTTGTAAAAACTTTGGGGGAGACACTAGTTATGAATGGGATAGACTCATCATGTTTTATCCATTTACCTCTAAACGAGTGACACTAGTTCCCTTGGAGATACCCCACTAATGTGATTAGTGGAAAGTTGGTTTTAACAAGCCACTATAGAGAATCAAATCCCTATGTGCGATACTGGGGATGAACATGGAGGTCAGATCTTGTCACCTTCACACCATGAATGGAGTGACACCTGGGATCAATTTCATGGGTCTCAATGGATAGACTTCCATGAAATTGGACATATTTAGATCCCCTAGAGTTATACCTTGGATTCAATTGGGATCACCTAATATGGGATTAGGGTGTTTCTTAATAATTTATAAATAGGTTAATTAAATTAAATAATAATAATGTGGACATGAAACTCCAAAGGATGAACCCACCAATCCAAATCTCATTCTTGGGGATGATCCAAGCTTTGATGATTTTCTTATATAAGTTATTAACATATTTCTCACAAATGTAGGTTACCTCTGTTCAAATTCATCCTGCTTAGGATAATATTGGTAGAGTTGGATGGGTTTACAATGGGGATCCCAGTATAGTGTAACTTATTTAATTATTTCTTATAATTTATTACTTATTAGAACAATTATCATTTAATATTACATGAAAATGTTTGATCTAGACACCATTGGTGGTGGCCTAATGAGTATTCCTCACAACCTTCTTTGGATGAAATTGGTACCCAAAGAGACTTAATGATTATAGGTGTTGATAAAGTGATGTGTTTAGCTTTAAATTTTTTATTTATATTATTAGAATGCAGTACAAGAGAACATGATTGACCCTATGCTCGAGATACTAGTGGTGTATGATCGTTGACCTTTTTTTGATAGAATGTGGTATATTCATGATTCCTCTATAACTAATTTTCCCCTATTTTTATATATCTACACAATAATCATCATTATTTTTATCTATTTGTTAGTCAGATTCGTCCTATATATTATAATTCATCAATTATTTATTCATTCAGCTTACTCTGTGGTGGGTTTCTTGTCTTGTTGTTATTATGTTAGATTCCACTATTTTATTTTTTCTTATTTACTTTTGTTCTCTACTCAAATCAAAGATGGAATTTTCTTCGTACAAACACATCGTATGCCCTAACAGCTATTCGACAGCCTCTGGTGTATAAGGAGGTGTGCTTGTGGTCTTGTGTCCCACTGTCTAGGGTAACTGTTAAGTGTTACTATGGGTGGGATTCTATATGGTGGACCCCTTGAATTAGTAGAAACATGAATATAATTTGATGTCTACTGCACTGAAAGTCTTTTGTAGTTGGATCTATTTCAAGTGGGTGTTTGCTGGAGTTGGAGTCCTAGGAATAACTATTTATACTTTGATTACATGTACATTAGATATATTAAATACTAATATAAATTATTATAATCTATTATTCATTATTTTAAATGAATCTAATGTAATAATGTCCATGAGAATATGTTGCATTTATAAGGTCATAGTTGTTCCCCTATATGATCATAAACTTGAAGTGCTACGACAATAATATTAAATACAGTTCTGCGGTTGGAAGACACACTATTATAGAACATATTATATAGATAAGATCATGGGTGATTACTCATAAGTAGATGAGGATTCTTCTCAAAAGCACATCACAAGGTAATATCAAAGAATGGATATTATGCAAACATACCTAATAAGAGAAGTTCTTTATTTTTTATTTCATCGGATATTCTTAAATATGAACATATGTAATGGTCCTTATACTTTAATATTATCATTAATTCACATCATGATTCACGTACTTATATTTTCAGATTAATACCATGGAGAAATATATTCATGGTGAGGTAGGGTATGTTGGTTGTATCATGATTGACATACCAGAAATGGATGTGTTAAGTAAGGATTTTTTTCTATTACTTCTTTATAGAAATTGATATCTAAACCCTTTGATTGGAATAAAACATTGACCCAAATTCTAGGTACATGGTGCTATGATGTGTTTATTTTAGATACTCAAAGAAAGATATATTGAAGATAAAGGTTAGTGACATGAATGGGGATCCCTATTGATATTATATTGAAACAAAGGTATAATATTACACAATATTCATTCATATGTGGTTTTTATAATTTCAAAATTAATTTATTTCTCTTAGTTTCCTTGACTGATCGATAGACAGTACACATGGAGAATAAGCAATCCCACCAAATTCCAATGAGATATAATCCTAGAGGAGAACATACTATGTTCTTTCTATGACCTCAATTAAACTCAATTTGAATTTAATTAATTTATCCAATATTTATCACAAGGAAGAGGGAAAATTTTATTCATGTTTTATTGATCAAAAAATTATTTCTTGAATAAAATATTTAAATTAAATAATTATCTACATGTTTGATAAATTCTAGAGGAGTTTGATTAGATTGAGACCATATATGGTGATAAATATTAAATGGAAATATGGATAAATAATATTAGTTATTATGAAAGTTGTTGAACGCCATAAATACAAAACATAACTAATATTATTATGTGGAATGAGATTTTTTGTACTGTTATTATATCATTTTTCTATTGACATGAATTTAAATTATTATTTTAAACAGAAACCTAGTTCTATTAAAAGGCCATTATGTAAATTCTGTATTCAATTAAAAATAAAAAGATGAGAATTGTGGAACACATCAATACTCTTTCTCTACTACTCCTTTAAATCCTCCTATCATGAATGATAAATTTAAGAGATATCTCTTCAATATCAAAGGATGGTTGATGAACACAAAATAAAAACACAATCACTTCACCACACTGAAACCTTTATATAGATTTTAATTTCTCAGAGATCAAGGGATAATGCATGTATCACTAATATTATCCTTCAATCCATAGATACTCATAGTGTAATGAAGGAAATTGAATGGGTGTTATGAAATGATAGATATCTTTGTTGAAGAAAGAGTCTGCTGATCAAGTATTCTCTTAATCTGATAATAAATAAATTAATTATAATTTCTAGGTTCAAGATCCTCTATTATGGTTTTGGGAAACCAAATATGAAAAGATATTTTAATATATCTCCCCCACATATTGCTTATGATGTGCCTGAAACAATCAATTGTAATGTTATCTTTTAATATTTATGGATATTTATTTATTTAACTTTTCAAAAAATATTTAATAAAATAATTATAAAAAAATTCTAATTAATTAATTTATAAATCAATTTATAAATTTATAATAATTATAAATTATTTTTATAATGATATAGAAATAATTTACAAACCACTAATATCAATTCATAATTGAAATATTGAAAAATATTTTTCTCTTGATGTATCGTATTAAATGATATACACAAATCATAATAGTTGATATTTTTGTCTATGTATGATAAAACCACAATGCCTAGGTATTGTGATCTATGACCTAAGGACAACCATGACATTAAACTAGCCACTCAACAACTTGTGTAGGGTGACATCAGTGGCACACATATCATTAGTTCTATGTGGAGAGGACCTATGTTTGAATAACTAGTGCATTGTTTTATGTGTAATATAACCACAATAAATCATACACATGAATAAATATATCTTATGATTTGTTATCATAATTTACGACATGCCACTATGTATGAGTATTTCACATAATTTAGGTCAATTTTATAGTAACTCGGTGCATATATTAGATTAACTAAGTGCCTTTGTAAGACAATTATTAATATTATTGTGTGATTAAAAGATGATTACATGAAATTCCTAAGAATGATATAAAGCTGGAGGATGATTAATATAATACAAGAGGGGCCTTTGTGATATTAAAACTTCACAATGTTGGATTAATCCTATTGGAATAAAACTAGTTCTATATTTGATTAAACCCTTTTATCATTGAAATATCACTTATATCAAAATAATGTTATGCTGCTCTATTTTTATAGTAGTATGAAATTCTTTATTTGATTAATGATTTGGTTGTATAATGATTATGGTCATTCTATGATACCACCTTTTCTTTCTTATGAGTAAATAGAACACATTTATCACAACCATTGAAATTATGAAACAATAAACCAAGATTACCATGTAAGATAGTTGGAACCTTGTGAATTGTAAAAGTAACCCAACATGTGTACCTTACATAAATGAGCTACAAAAACCAACTTCATCATATAAACATAATGAATACTATAAAATTGAGTCCAATAGACTCCCCTATCCATGATGTATCCATAGACTTAGATGAACCATCCATCACATGAGTAATATCCTTCTTGTTTTAATGATGTTCTAGCATCACATAGGTCTTATGAATGCTGAAGATGCGATTTTTTGGGAGCGGGCTAATTGGTAGGGTATTGTGTAGTATTTATCCAAAAAACCCACAATGTTTTTACCTCCATTTATAGCCTTTTAGGGCTGATAACTATACATACATTCATTTACACACATGTTTACAATGCATGAGTAAACGGTATATAGTTATGACCTTTGTAACTTTTGACTATAATGATTCATGCAAGCTGTTATCATATAAAATCTATGTAGTTTTTACAATATGGAAAAAATAAAATTTTTAAGTGTAGGAGATCAATATGTTATCATATAACATTATAATACCCAATAATATTGTGGCATATCAAAATGATTCATAATATGTGATGTATGGTAAAGGAAGTGGTATAATATCAATTTAATATGTCTTAATTTATTTGAAAATTAAGTCATGAAATATGACATAATCATTTCATATCATACCATAAGACATGTATAATTATTACACTACGATATAAGTTTTTATAGAATAAATATTTCACAATCATACTGAAATATATTGTTTTGGAAACAAAAGATTCACTCACTCTCAGAAGTTGTTCATCTCCCCCTAAGTCGATCACTCGGAGCTCAATCATTTTGAAGTAGTTACTAATATTCCAAATGGTATGTGTTTTTTAATAGATCTATGGAATGTATGAACTTTTTCAATAAATTTTATTCCCCATGTTTGATATAAAATTTGTTCATATAGGGAAACTAGTGATTTTTTGTTATCTTTTATTTATTGGTCCATACATTCTTGATATCAATGAGAATGGAGTTAAAATTCCTAAATTTGGGAATTAATATAATTTTAATGTTAAGATAAATATTGATGTTTGTGGGAATAAATATAAAAAATTACTTTCACCCCTCTAGGAGAAAGAGTTGACATGATTTATGGGTTTGAATAAAGTGAATCAAATTGGAATAAAACTCCATGAAACCCATGATTGGTGTAAAATTTTATATGGTTTGAAGTTAAAAATATGTCATACCCAATTTTAGTTAATTTTAAAGGGGAAAGATAATTAATTGGATGAGTTATTCATTTGTCTAAAAGAAATTGTGATCTCAATTTTATGCTATGAATAAATTAATAATTATTAGATAAAGGTTATGAAATTAGTGATAATTATCATGAATAAGTTTGATGAAAAAATATTTTCACTCAAGGATCATGTCATAGATGAATAATATATTGATATTACCAAGAATGTATTCATAGAATATAAAAAGAAGGTGGGTTTTACTATAAATAAGAAAGTAAAATACAAAAGTGTGACCATATTAAAATATTCTAAAAGGTCATAAAATAATTAAATCGATATGTATCATAATGAGGAAACATATGAAGGGGATGATGTTATGAATATGAATTATTTTATTTAATTATAATTTAATAACATATAATGAGGAGGATTTGTTGTGACCCATGATCTAAATGTTAACCTCCATGACCTCAAATTATTGAACAAGGTGCAGAACATATGAAATGAATAACACACACATCAGTAATATGATAAAGGAACGTAGAACTAAAGTCTCTATATTGAAACACGTCACTCATAATATATGATCTTTTGATACTAAATAATCCAGATGAATAAAACATAACCTAAAATTCAATAAAAACCATAACTGGTTAAATAATTACTCGTATTCATGGGAAGAACACTATATCCTTTATTAAGAAGAGATTAAATAGAGTAAAGACTAAGTTATAAGGACCAAAATTTCATAAAAATACCTATAAATAGATGATTAAAACATTAGAATAGTTATCTTGAACCAGTGACTCAGCTAATAAATTTATAATAAAGGTCCTATAACAATCAGTTGGTTCTTTTAGTTCCACAACTATCTAATCTTTGTTACTATGAATCACTCAATCTAGGAAACCTATATCATATTATTGGAAATACTAAATCAAATTATAAATTTTATTGCATAGTGTGAGATTTCAAAAATCATCCTTCATCCAATTTATAAATTAACAAAAAATTTCTTCTTCTTGTGTCTGAACTCCCTAGTTCCATTTCTCCACCCTCTATCCAATTATGTGTCAAAAAATTTCAATTCACTCCTAAAACATTAAATTACTTGTATATATATATTTTTTATATTCAATTTTACCAATCACCCACTTTAAAAATATTTTCAAGTATTCACCAACTCATATAGTAACTTTTTCTTTTATACCTTCTTCACATAGAAGCAACACCGTGGCCCTCCACTATGCTTCTGCTTATCCAAGTCTCACTTGGGCAAAACAACACCTTAAAATTTCTTTAACTATATCCTTTATTAAAATATAAAACATATTCAAACATCAATCCACCATTATTATCACTATAAATACATTCCCTACAATATTTGTATTAAGTGATACTTTAGATGAATATGCTTCATCCAAGGGCTAGACATCAGAATCTTCCAAAAATGGGTCATGCTATAACTATCATATTAAAATATTTCATTTCCTTTTTTATAGATGCTCAAATATTTTATTTATCTTGATAAAAAACATCCCATTTTATTTAATTTACTCATTATACACTTTTCTTATAGACAACAAAACAACTAGTTGATGTATTGGTATTCAACTCATCATTTTTCATATGAAAGTGAATTAATATCCATTGGTACTCGTCTATGAGAATTTATCTCCTCAAAATTACATATCCAAAAACCTCTACAATAGATGATATATTCTAAAATAGAGTATAATGAAAACAAAACCTTTAAGATACCATAGTATCCACATCACCATGATTTAGTACACCTTTCATGGAATCACAACAAACCTACCAATGAATCCCATTTCATATGAAATGTTTGACCTCATAAAAACATTAGAATGCATCATTGTAATGCCTTGATATTTTAAAATAATAATATTATATTTGATAGCATGTAATACATGATACACCAAGGTTAGAGGAAAATATAACAGTTAAAGAATTTATGATATAGGTAATTTTAAATTAATTAAATATAATAAATATCATGCATTAAACGAAACACTGAGTATATGTTGAGTCACACACAATAATGAGTCTAACTCATGATACATGTAACACTGCGTTTAAATGAAGCATAAAATATTATTTAAATATTATTATTTAATATAATATTTATCATATATTGATTGGACTGGTTGTTTTTAGTAGGATTAAATAATGTATGAACAAATGGTTACTGATTTATTATAAATAAAATACAAATCATTTAAAATAATAAGAAATGTTTTCTGAACAAATGTTGTTTTTCTAAAAAAAAAATTAGTCACGCTTTGCACACTTAATTTAGAATTATTTCCTAACACTTAGAAAATTTACCTGAATAAATAAACTTTATTTTTAAAAACATAAATTGAATATTATTTAAGGGTTAATCTTTTGGATTTTTCTAATAAGATTCATTTATTGATTAATAGTGAAAATATCATATTTAAATAGAAAATGGATTTTTAATTTAAATAATGTATAATGATAAATTATAAATTAAATTTGTTTTAAAGTAAAATTATTAATAATTTATATTGGTTCGTCCAATTTAGGTTATTTTAATAATTTTAATATTCAATATCAATTTAAAAACTATGTTAACATTTGATCATTTTCTCTTTAAAACCCCACATTCTCATCAGGTTTAAATGATTAGTTTTAAATTAAAAATTTTCATTTAAGTGAATTTAATTTTGGAAAATGGATTCCATATTTTTAATAAGAAAATTTCTAATTTCTAATATGTTAAGATTTATTTTTTTCCAAAACTAATTGTTAAAATAATAGAAATAAACTACCAAGGTTAAGATTATAACTAATTTACCATGGGGTTAAAATAAGTGGATATCGATTAAAAATTACCTAAGAACATAAAAAATACCCATTGTATAGAAATATTTCGGTATGATATATTATTAGTTTGATCATGTCCAATTTTGGAATCGTGTTTCATTATTAAAACTCGGGTATAATCAAATATTTTAAATAAATTAAAAGTGTGGAACTCACCATTCTTAGAAAAAGGACACCCCATCCATTCTCTTATTCACACCTTAAGACCTATTTGGATCAATAAATACCTACTAAAATAACTTATATACATAATTTAACGGATCATATAAGCCTTATATTGCGAATAAATCTATCTTAGGAAGGGTTTACTATAATCCAAATGAGGATACTCATAGAAGATGTAACAATCTTCAAAAGGTGTGTTTATTTTATTCCACTCTCCACCATATTAAATTAGTTTTAAACCATAATGATATAATAACCTAAATATAATACATATATTGGGAAATGTATATAATAATTTAATGACATTCAACTACTTCCACATTCATCGAATGTGTAACGAAATCATCATTTGTGTGTATGATGAACTACTACCTTGGGAACTGATGTCATTAATTATTCCATTACCACATTTCAATGTTGGCTATTATTATGGATATAGAGAATATATATTATATTTGAAACATAAATGTAAATATTGAGTCATTATATAGTATATACCTTTTTACATTCCATTTCATAGGGGATGTGATAACATCGCTCGTGTGTAAAGAAGACTACCTCATCACGAAGCGATGTGATTCATCTTTAACTAATGCTTCACATGGAAGATGATAAGGATAAATTTAATTATTATATGTTATATGAATTAAATAACTATGATATTAGTTACATTTTATCATTCTGTAAAGATAACAGATTATTTTATTTATTACCTTTCTACTCACTTAAATATAATAACATCATTTGTGAATGTGTGAACTACCACATTCACAAAGAAACATGAATCTCTTTTCATAACTAAACCACAAGGATGATATATATATGTATATAAGTATATAATATGGTATATATGATATTATTATCATTTCAAAAAAATTATATATTACTTACCTTTTCGATATTGATCATTTGAAAATGGAAATGTTACTTATGCATACGTACAACCTGCCATCTCCATGATAGTGACATACTTCTTTTTTCATAACCATACTTCATGACTTGTTATAAAGGTATAATTGATTTAAAAATATGATATTTAATCTGTATATAATAAAAATATGGAATATTTTAATGAACTATATCTTTATAGAAAAAACATGCATAAGAAAACAAGGCAATTGACACAAAAAACAATGAAAATAATGAATGGTTATTAATTAATGGGTTATAATATGTCATAAAAGGATCATATACGATATAATAAATTATAATTTCATTATGTAAAATGTTAATAAAAATTTTCAAAACACTATATATGATTTTTAATAACATTTAATTAAAAGTAATCATGAGGTATGGTTTTTCATCTCAATTTACATTCCATTAAGACTTATTTATTATAATGCACAGATTAACATTTATATAGTGTATACAATAACCCTTTGAAATTGAATATCAGTATTAATTCATAATTAATTCTATTATATGTTTTATTTTTAATTATTTCACCTCTAGGGATTTGACGTGAAAATTATCAATTGGTAAAAGTTATTGAACAATCTCACCATCTTTTATGATTGTTAAAATTATCTTCAAAAAAACATTATTATAATCATTTTTATTGGAAATTACATATATAATAAAGATCCAAAGTATTTCAAGATGGATATGAATATTTCATAAAAAATATACCATTTTCACATATGGCGTTTTCATGGAATGTTATTTGATTAACTGGGGAAATATTGATAATTCTATATCCATTACTGAATACTGATATTTGATGATAAAACATATTGATTCATGAAATAAATAAATAATTAGATATTTATGAATTATTTTGAACTTTAGTGAAGGGTGGGGGAAAAATTATCCTTGCAAGGCAATGATAGGTCTCATGAGACAAATTGGTTGGCCAAATTAAATAGGGTTCTACCTGTAGTTTAAATTATACTATGAATGGTGCTTATAGTAGAGGTATCATTTTCCCGAAACATGACATATGATGATTAATAATTTTATTAATTTAGAATTTATTTATTATTATCCATGTTATTTTTAAAATTAAATAATCTCCAGATGCATTGCATTCTTAGTTTATTGACAAAATGGAATGAGTTTTTAGTTATTTACCTTGCGACACCGATTATGAATCATCTGTTCATATATTAAATTTCTTTAAATGGCATGTGAATTCAGATATTTATAAATATATATTTATTATTATTTAATTATTCATTAAATATTTCAATGTACATAACCCTTACTACGCATTTGATCTCACTCTTATTTTGTTTCATTTCTCCATGATATGGAGAACATATATTTGAATGAGTTTTAAAGGTTGTAGTTTATTTTTTGTTGTTATTTATTATTTTTTACAATTTTATAATTGGTATAATGTATGTATGTAGTTCTACAAAACTACTATACTAATCGATACATCAGGATTAGACTCATTGTATCTATTCTAATGTAATAATGTAAGGCACCGAATCCGGGTTGCTAGGGTCGAGGTCATTACAGTTGGTATAAATGGAAGTTTATTAGAATCCTTGGGAACTTGATTAATTAAATCATAGATTAGAGAATATAATACTATTATTCAAATTTTTGATAAGTATATAATAACAACCTAAGGTTTGGTTCAGGAAGATATTATGTGGTTTTTCATAGAAATACATTCTATACCAGAAACTACATCTGGGCGTGGCTTTGGAATAGAGGTAACTTGGGGTAATAAATCCAAAAATGTAAAATTGTGTAAGAACTAATAATAACATGATGTATGTAAATAGGATTTATTGTGACCCTGGATTGGAAATAATGGTGGATATACTTATGATAATTCCAATTTTATTTAGAAACCATTCTAGTGAATTTGAAAATAATGATATCCCAAAAAAACATGTTTATGGTAATGGCATTGGCTATAAATAAATATTTCAATTATTTTTAAGTATTTTACTACATAAGGGATTGTAAATTATGTTTCATAATGATATGATCTAATCTAGCATATTCCATCATTTATAAATGGAACATGGAAGGAAGAGGTGTATTATTACTCATGGAAAACGTAGAGATTGCCTTGATGATGATACTAATATAGTGGGTATTAGAAGTGATAAATTAATGTCTATATTATGGAATATTAATAAAGTTATAAAAAATTAAAAAAATTAGATGGAGAAGCCAATTACTCACTATGATTCACATATATTGGATCACTTTCTGTAATATAGTCACTTTTCATTTATTGGGAGTACTGATCTAATGGTAGTTGTGAAATGAAATAATTCTCTAAAAAGATATTTATTTTGATGAGATGCAATGAAAATTAAAGCATTATAGCTAAATTGTATTATTGAAAAGGTGATATTGGTCAATTGTGGTCATTGATCCATAATACTAGGGAGGAAGCGGAAATTAAACTCAAAGAATGGAATGATTTTAAAGAGAAATTAGTGAAAATTATTTCCCACATCAATAATAAATAGAGATGAAGAGAATGTTCCTTAGCATAAAAAAGGAAAATGAATGTGTTCTGGATTATGAATATTCCTTTAAATGGTTATCTAGGTATTATTTGGGTAACAAATGCAACATGGAGTGAAATATTGACCATTTCATTGAGTGAATTATTCAAAGTCCTAAAAGGGAGTTTACTCTTAAACTTTATCTTGGAACATTGAAATACATTTATGTAATGTAAATTTGGATCATTAATTATCCAAGTCTTTTAGCCTTGATGGGAAGCAAGGGAAGAATAGGATGGAAACTGAAAAAATAGATAATGGTAAGAAGGGAAAGAATGATTTTCAAACATGTGATAATTGTGAAAATAAACACCAAGTTACCATTTTGAAGGGAATGTGAGTATTATATTATAATGGATAAAAATGACCCCATTATCTTTATTGAAAGGGAAATATAAAACTTTCTGATGTTCAATGCTAAATTTGTATGGAGATGAGGCATTATACAAATGATTAAATCAAGCATCAATGAAATATACCTAAGAAGAAACTGAGAGATCAAGGTCAAACGTAAGCTATTGATATAGATTAATTTGAATGATTAATGTTATAGAGTATTTGGATACATGAAATATGTTTTAAAAGTGTTTTTTTGATGATATTATGTTTATAAAAATTATGAAATGTATAAGGATTATACTAAAGTAATATTTCATAAAGGATTTGAACGCATGTGTTGAATTTTAAAAATATAATTGATTTAGTGGATAGTTGAAATTATAAGAAAACACATTATTAAAGAAAATATAACCCTTAATATGTTCATGATATTGAGAAAATGTTTTGGTATAAAGATATGATTAATATGGATAATATAAATTGGATAGTGTTGATCACCTTGGAACTGATTAAAAATTTGTTGACAATATGGTTTATGATATCATTAATGGAGTGTAAAAAAATATTAGACTTAATAAATATTTTTAATAATATGTGTCTTAATTAATTCATAACTAGGAGTCCATGTTTTTAATAAGGTTTTATGGAATTTCATATTATTACGATGTTTCAACTAAATACATGATGAAGTTATTCACTTTTTTATTATGAAATGATTAATATACACTTCTGGTTATTTCAAGAATAGTGAGTGGTTAATTTTTAAAATTTATTGACATCCATTAAAATTTTTTAGATCATAATATTTTGGAAGTTTCATGGGTAAACCATTTATGAAATGGTTAAAATATAAATTTGTAAAATGTTTTATTGATTTTTGTATTACATGACCATATGAATATTTATGAATATTGGATATCTTTTTCTAACCATATTGGTTTTTTAAAATAGTTTGAGACAGAACAAAATAATTGTCACCCTTTTATGGATCTTATGATATGTAAAAGATAATTTTTGTTCTTCCAGTTTATAAAATTCATTTTTTTATATTAATTTTTGGATTAAGTGATGAATTGGAAATTGTTTAAGACACAACCAAAGGATTATATTGTACTTTTAAAATGGAATTATATAAAAAATATTTATTTTCTCATTAAAGTTTATCAACATTATTGAATTGATACTGAAATAAAATTTTATCCTCTTTTCATCATTTCTAGTGATATCAAGGAACCTTTTCACACCTTTTGGATTTATAATTTTTTGGTCGTTAACATTTTCTAGATCACATAATTTCTTGTGAATAATGACCTCCATAAATAATTATTAATCTGTGGGAATCCATATTTTCATCCATATCCCTATTTTCCCTTCCCCCCTATGTTTTCTCACATGGAATCTATGTCATAAGATTATTTCAGATGACCAACATACTTCAAATTCTATCTTTTTATGATTAATTTATATTAACATTTTTACAATGTGGATTTTTAGAAAATTGTATTTTTAAATATAAAACATTTAATTACCAACATCATGTTTAAATTGAGAGGACCTAGTTTTTTATGGTGGGTAGAATGTTATGCATTGATATTTTAAAATAAAAACATTTTATTTGATAGCATTTATAACCCTCGACACCAAGATTATAGGAAAATATAACACCCTAATACATTATTATATATATTTTTTAAATAAAGTAAATCTATAAAATATATTTAATTACACACAACATTGAGTTTATCTTGTGTTACAAAAAACACTTAATTTAGATCGTGTTTCATGCAATTCATATGTTAAACGAAATGTGAAATATTATGAAAACATTATTATTTAATATATAAGTTATCACTAATGATTTGGAATGAAGGTTAGAAATATAACTAAATAAATTGTGAAAATATGTTTATAAATTGATAAAAATTATAATAATAATAAATTAATCTAAAAAATATTTTGTTTTTGAAAAAATGCATTTTTTCTAAAAGATGGTTTAGTCACCATTTGTGAACTTAATTGAGAATAAATTTTAAAACTTTTAAAAAGTAATTTTAAAGATTAAAAATTAGTTTTAAAATAATCATATAAATATTATATTAGGTTTTGTAATTTTTCTAATAAGTCTCATTTTGTCAGGAATAATGAAAAATAATAATTATTTTGAAAATTTCCTTTTTGTTAAAAAATTAATAATGTTAAATCGTAATTTTAATTGGTTTTAAGGTAATATTTTCTAATTTTATATCAATATATCCAATTTAATTCCTAGGAATCATTTTAATATTGAAATTTTATATAAATCATTATAAAATATGGAATATTTTCTCTTTAAAAACATGATTTCTAATTACATATGCGACATTAATTTTTAATTAAAAATTTCTACATATTTGAATTGAATTTAAAAAAATGGATTAGAATTTTATGATTAGAAAAATTTATAATTTCTAATATTTTCATCTAATTTTTTAACCTAAATGAATAGTGAAAACAATTTTAAATAATTACTGATATTAAAGTAAAAACTGATTTATCAGGGGTTAAACTAAAAGGATAAGTGTTAAAAATGACCTACCAACTAGGCCAAAACATGTTGTCTAGAATAATTTAGATATAATATATTATAGGTTATAAAATGGACAATTTTTTAATCACTTTAGATAATAAAAACATGGGATAATTAACATCCAATATAAGAAGGGTTAAGTGAAAACCTAAGAGCGATGCCCGAAGAAGTGGTAATGTTATTCAACAAGCATCTTTATTTCTATTTTTTATACGCCTCCATAAATTATCATTAAAACATTATGAAATAATGACCTCAGTATATTTCATTTATTTGGTTGTTTTTATACAAATTACATTACCTACAACTAGTTCCACATCCATCAAATGGCTTACCAAATCATTATTCATTCGTACGAGTGACTACAACCTTGTGAACCAATGTCATTCGTTCTTCCATTACCACCTATAAAGGTAGGTTATGAAGATGGGTTTAAAGTATATATATTATATTTATTTAATAATTATATCTATTGATATATTATGTATTATAAAACTTTTTACCATCTATTCTTTAGGTGATATAATAACTCCACTCTTGTGTACGGCAGACTACATACTCACAATGAAATGCAATTCGTCTTTCGTTGATGCACAACATTAGAGGTGATAAGGATAAAGTTAATAATTATATGGGATATAAATGAAATAATAATGATATTAGATACATTTTTATCTTTATGGAAATATAATATATCATTCTATTTCATAACTTTCTACTCACGTAATGATGATAACATTGTTCGTGTATGTGTTGTCAACTGCATTCACGAAGCGATGTGACTCTATTTTGTTCATCAACAAACATTGATTATATATATAAATAAGTAATTTGGTATATATGATATTATAAATTTATATAAGTAAAATTTATTATTTAACTTATTTCTATAATGATTATTGGAAAATGTAATCCTTACACAAGCGTAGGTTCAATCAACCATCTCCATGATCATAGTGTACTTCATTTCTCAAAACTGTACTTTATGATGGGTTTTAAAAGGTAAAATTGAAGTACAAATATGAAAATTATTTCTGTATTTTTATTCTATATATGATGAAACTATGAAATATGTGCAAGAACTAGATCATTGATGATAAAACACATATAAGAAAACAGGATAATTAACACCCAAAACCATGGAAATAATGATAGACTATTAATTAAGGGGTAATAAGATGTTATAAATTTATAATATATAATATTATAAATTGGAATATGGTTTTTGTGTAATTTAATTAAAATTTTAAAATCACTTTATAATTTGTTACTGAATTTTCAATCAAAAAGAAAAATTAGGTTTGAGATTTCATCTCAATTTACATTCCACTGATACTTATTGGTTATTATGAACCAATTCACTTTTATGTTGTTTAAAAACTTACCCCTTCACATGTAATATCATGATTCATCCACAGTTCATGGTATTTTAAAATTAAATTTTAATTATTTCATTCTTGTGTATTTTAATTTAAAATTACCAAGTGGTTAATTTTATTGAACAATCTAACATTCTGTTGTGATTGTTTACTTTTTCATAAAACAATATCTTTTTTATGATCATTTCTTATTGGTCATTAAAGTTATATTATATTTCAATATTTATTTTAAGTGGATATGTTTATTTCCAAAACCATATAATATTTATATATACAGTTTTTACATTGAATGTAATTTGATTAATAAGGGTAATATAGATAAATTTGTTTCAATTACTCAATATAGATATTTGATGAAAAGGAATTTTGAATCATTAATTAAATTGTTTATTCAATATATAAAGAATGATTATGACCTACATATTCAGGTGGAGCATAGAAATATATTTCCCCTTGATACATATATAGGTCCAATGAGATATATCATCTGTTCATATTAAACTAATTTCTACATATACATTAAAATATCTTGTGAAAGCTATTGATACTATATGTATCATGATCCTAAGAAAGGATAACTAATAATTAAGAATTAAATTCATTCAATATGTAGTTATTATTATACATGATATTTCAAAAATAATATTATCTCTATATTCATTTTGGTCATAATTTATTGATTAAATGGCATGAATTTTTAGTTGTTTACCTTTCCATATGGAATATTAATTCTCTATTCATGAAGTAAAGATATTTAAATGGAATGTGTATTTCGTTATTTACCTTTCCATATTGATTATTATTTAACAATTTGTGGAATATTCTATTGTCCGTAACCCTTACCAATCATTTGAGATCACCCTTATTTTTTTTTCCTTCCTTACGATATGAATAAGAGATCTTTTAATGAGTTTTTGAGGATATAGTATATTTTTTGTTTTCATGTATTATATTTTCACATTGTAAAATTGGTATCCTGTATATATCTCGAGCTCCAAAAATACTAAAATAATAGGTCCTTGGGTATTTGACTCATTTTATCTATAATAATGTAATAACGTAATCACTAAATCTAGTATACTATTGTCTTGGTCATTATAATCAATATTTCTACTTCTAATGCATATAGGACCCTCAGTACGAGCTCAACAATGTATTTCGTTCTTAGATATTTATATTTTTATAAAATTAGGTGTATAACTTGTGGGATCATCATAGGATTATATATTCTCATTTATAATCTTTATAATTCCTTTAAAATTTAATCTTATTTAGATTGAAACAATGTTCTATTTCTAAAGTAACTTTTGATATGAATCTAGAACATCAGCATTGTATCCCTAAGATCATTTATCTCAACTATTATAGATGAAAAACAATTCATATTCTCTATATGATGTCTCATCAGACTTGAATTAATAATATCATCCACATAGAAAAGAATATTGATAAAATTCCAATCATAAAACAACTTCAAATAATAGTAATGATCAATGTATATCTATATGAACACATTCTCTAAAATGAGGGTGTCAAATTTATGGTCTAATTTCTCGGGTGACTGTTTTATTCCACAAAACCATTTTATTAGATGACATTAAAGAAAATCCATTTCTTCCTTAAGCCCTATGGTTAATCCATGCATATTTCATCCTCCAAATAATGATAATGGAATAACCTCTTCACGCCTAACATTTAAATATATAGACTCTTCTTAAAAACCATTTAAAAAACCATACAAATTCGATAATGAATTAAAATAGAATAAAATATTTACAATAATTATAAACCTTATGTGTACTAAAATCCATTCATAGAAATCATTTCCTCAAACCATTTCCTTCCATCTCAATATTTGTTGAACTAATTGCACAACTTTTTTGCTTCTATTTTTTCTAATAGAAGGAGCCATTATTACCCATTCTTTAGATAAATGAATAGATTCCAAATCATCCTCTATCACTAACTCCCATTGTCTTGTTTCACTCAAACATTATTCCATGTAATAAACATTACCATTTTGAATCAATGAAAATCAAATGAAATTTTAAATCTTCATTCCTAAATATGAATTTTTTTTAGAATTAGGTTGAAAATAAAGATTCTAAGAGTTGGATGATTTGGAGTATGTGTTTTTGGATGTGTTAGGAAGTTTCAAAAATATATTATCTGAACATGTGATATTAAGATTAGTGTTGGGCTGGCCCTTTCAAATATTATTTCTATTGATATATCATAATTCCTAGACATGTGAGGTTCATTCCATAACGAGGAATAAACAGGTGGCCATCAATGAACAACATGGGGTAATTAAACCATGAGATGGGATTTAATTTGAATAAATCTCTTTAATAATAGGATAGTTCATTCAATATATTATGGTTTTATAATGTGTTTGGTATTTCGATTGATCAATATTTTAGGATAGATTGAGAACCACTCCCTTGCTGATAAATTTATGACACGATAGGTGTTACATGCATGTAAACTCTACCGTATGAAAGATCAACTATGGGGTGTGAGGAAAACTACATTAAAAAGGGAACCAAACCATGATGATAACCCTTAGATATCACCTATAAATTCTTATGTATTCCATCATGTAACTATTTTAGAGAATAGTTGTTCATTCCATGGAAGATGGTTCTACACCATAGTGATAATCCTAATGTATTGAATTCTGTAGTCCAGAAATACTTACTTATCACCTAATAAATCTTATGAATTACGTTGTAAATTTTATATAGGTAACTATGGTACATTCATTACCCATGGTACAAACCATGAATAAGGTGTTTTGATCCTAAAATACATAAATTTAAATAAATTTAGTTTAACATTCAATACGTATAATAATAATACACACCACATAACCTAAAAGGTTATGTGTCTTTAGAGACATGGGACATAATAAAATTATTTCATGAATTATAATAAATACACCCCATAAATTTATTTTCACATTGTATCTTTCTTAGACATATTCAACATTAAACCTTTTTCCATAAACCAGGAAAAATTAATGTTAGAAAGGTTTAGATTAGATGCTCAGTAAAAACAAACATGATAAATATCAATTAATGATCATGTACAAGAATAAAGGATGAATTAGGATATGAGATCATAAACATAAATTAAAAGTTTCACACCAAATCAATATAATATTATAGACACAATTCCTCATATAAAACATTGGAATTAAAAAAAACATGAATTATATGAGTGAAGAATAATTATAAATAAATCATGTAGAATAATAAAAAATCATAAGAATTTAATCATGTCATGGGGATTTTTTATTATTCATATGAATAACAATAAAAATATCATGGGATTCATACATTCATCACGGGATTACATAAAACTTATAATACTAAAATTCTCTTAGGAGTAACTTGTATCAAGTTAACTCTATCATCTATTATGAGATAATTAACTCCATCGTCTCTTAGAAGATTATTAAATCCATAATATCTTTGTAATTTCTTATCCATATTGTCTCTTAGGATTTTATTAACACATTCATAATTTTCCAATGCATTGGATGACTTTATAATTTTGGGCCTAGCTTCAATATAATGAAAACCATACATTTATGTTCCATAAGATAAGAAAACATTAATAATATCATCATATCATATCCCATGGGAATGAAAATAATTTCATATACATTTCATCATTCCTTTATATCATAACCCTTGGAAAATAAATGGGTTTCATAAAAGATTTATCATAACATAATTAACACAAAGGAAAGAAATAATATTCGTAGAGTCCTCATTAAATCATTAACATTTTAATCCATGATAAGAAAAAAATTGGATAGTATTATATCATCATATACCCATTGATGTATAAAAATCATTAATGTATTTTGAAATATATGAGAAATACCTTTAAAATAATATGTAATCATTTATTTTAAATCATTTGAAAATAAGCTATTATTTTGATAAAATTTTAGCCCAAAATTTATTGAATATCTAAAAAAAATTCATTGTAACAAGCAAGGAAAATTATAGTGGAATCCATATGGAAAATAATTTTTATGTTGTAGGGAATAATCATTCATTACTTCGATTTACAAAGACAATATTCCTTTCAAAACCATTATAAATAGTAAATAACGACTTATTTGAAAAAAAATTCTTTAAAAAGTATAATTTTTAGTCATTTTTTAATAACATAAAATTTTGTGAAATTCCATTTTTTAAAAAAATTACAACTATAGGTAGTAAAAAAATAATTTTTTTGAAGAGTATGGATATGTGGGAAAAAAGATCATCTATGAAAGTGGAACTAAAGTAATATTTTATATAAAAACATTTTCTCGATCATTTTATGAAAAAAGGGAGGAATATTTTACTAGTATATAAAAAATATATAAATAACTATAAGTTAATAAAATATAGGAGTTTTAAATAAAAATATTCATATATTTCACTTCAATGTAAATTTAGCATAGAAAATCCTAAAAATAAATTAGATTGTAACATAAACTAGATACCTAAAGTATCATATTATTTTATACACATTCAAACCTCAAGTATATTAAATATAGATTTGTTATAAATCTCATAAAAAACTATAATATGTTATATGATACCATATACGATTTACTTATAATATCTTATCACCCATTTATTAATAATTGTTTTATTAAAATCTCATAATCACTTTATTTTTCATGATTATTTCTGTTAAGAAGTCCCGATAATATTTATTTCATCATGGTATCATAATATACAAAATTTTAAACATTTGATGATTATTATACACAATATATATATATATATATATAAATTTAACCCTTCATAAAGAGAAGTGATGAAAAATTAATTACATCACTTAATAGAATCGATTTTCTATACGTATGGACGAGTGATATTACACTTTTTGATGGATGAAATGAAATAAAATTATAATATAATTCACCTATATAGAACTACAATATTATTATAAATATAATATATATATTCATTAAATTAATCATTATAACAATCAATTTGATGCGGTGGTGAAAAATGAAATGCAACGCTTTTTGGAGGTGGAAGTCCACAAGTAAACACAAGCAATATTTTGTATTCCCATAGGATGGAAATGAAGTGGATAATGATTTTTCTATCAGAATAATTAAAAGTAAGTATATTAAATATTCTGAATTAAATATTTTATAGTGGATACTATATATTTAGATGAGATAGAAGATTAAATAATGTTGAAAGTACTCGATGAACAGTTATACATCTTCATTGAGAAACCTCCTTTGACTTACACCATATGCCTTAGAAGGATGATTTTTTGGAATGAATAAAGGATTAAATATGTAGATAAGGAATCTAATATGGTATTTTGGTAGGTATTTTCTTTGATATAAGTATCAAATTTTTTAAATAAGGGAGGAGAGGAGGTTCTCTTTGATATGTGAGGGGAAGGTCACAGTAGTAATTACTTAAAATATTTAATAATAATATAAATCATATTCATCTCAAGTATAACCAAGAAACAAAATATAAGAATATAAGATGTGATACTATTGAAATAAAATAAACCAATAATATTTAGACTTCTGTCAAAGAAATTTTAAAATGTATCACTCTGTTAAACAAATTCAGTCCCATTTTACGCTTAACTAATATTATTTAATATTTTTACTGAGATATGTTTATTATATGAGAAAAAATTAAAGGGAAATTAATAAAATCATTAATTAGGATTCCAAATATGAAATCTACTTTTTCAAATTCAATTACATATGTGGTATAAATTAAATTTTATATAAGTAAAGAATATGGAAAAAATAAAATATTATGGAAATAATCTATTAAAGCATAAAAATCATTTTATATTGATATTATGTTATTTTTTTGTTTCTAGTCATTTTTTGGTCATTAATATAATATTGGTTTTTAGACTTTATAATCAATAAAAAAATGAATAAACCTTCTCATTAGACCATTAAATTCAAAGACATAAAAAAATATTTTAAATTTGAGTAAAATAAAACATATCTTCAGAAATGACAAAATCAGAATTTTAAATTCAAAAAAATTATAAAATAAATTATTTCACTCCCCAATAATATATTTGTTCAAGGCCCACTGAACAAATGTTACAAAGAAACTTTATTTTAACCAAACCGCACACCATAGCCGACTGTCACATGGTGAGGTGATGAAATAAAAATGAACAAGCCTTATATATAACAAAACAAGACATAAAACTCGAGTGCTATACATAGTAAAAACATACAACCAAATCTATGAATTTTAATCCCAATTTGGTAAACCAAAAATTATGAATAAATCAATACTAATTGGTCTCCATGTTTTTATAGTAACCTATAAACCACCCAACTACAAAGGAAAAGTCAAATGGAGAATCTGATATGGTACAAGATTCCATTTAATTTACTTGTATCCATCAATAGAACATCTTCGAACTACCCATAGGAAAAATTAGGTTGTGACTGTTCTATGATATAAAAATAATACTTTTGAAATTGATTTTCATAAATCTAAAATAAAAAATATAAATTATTTTACCATTATGATTTTTATTAAGAATTTAATATTCTAAATCCAAAAATATGAAAATTAAATTTATATAAATAGGAAATGATATACATGCATCAAGAGGTAAGCAATTAAGCACATATTCATAAAATAATCTGTCATGAAAATATATGTGATATAACCTCATATTAAATCCTTTAAGAAAAAATACATGATAAAAAAAATTGTGTGATAAATAACCGTAAATGAAAAATAACCTCATATTGGTCTCTAGAATATGGGATAACACATACTAGACATAGAGTGCATAATTAGGCATAACATTGGATCCAACTAATATCGAGTCCTTCCAAATTCCATCAATATCGAAATGGATACCTCATAGTGGTGCCACACCCAATAAAGAAACTAGTGTATCTTTTATGATTCCCCCAAGCTTCCCGATGTTCCAGTTTTCAAAATACATTTTAAAATAATTATTATAATTATATAAAACATTTTTAATGACAATTTAATCATAATAAGTGTTTGAAAACCCATTTTTATATAATGTAAATCTATTTAAAAAAAAATTTATGAACACAATTTTCCTTCAAATCAATCCATTAAAATACATATCACTTATAATCAATGAACAAAGAAATTGAATTTACCAAGAATGAATATAAATTCACCTCATTAACACATTGTAATAAACCAAGATTACTTCAACCACTATGACTGAAATCCATCAGAACGACCTTCGAAAGATAAGGCACGCCAAGAAACTAAAAGGGGTTGACAGAAAACACTATCCGATCATAAATTATAAAAAATAGTTAGACAATGTTTCTAGAACTATAGGAATGATAAAATGAAGGAATATTTACCTGTGGAAATACATCTAAACCCCAACAATGATGAATAACCTAACAATATGATCTATAAGGGTTGAAGATCTCTGAAATTGCCCATGATAGATTATTGGTCGAGAGGGAGAATGTATTTTTATGAATTAAATAAAAATTAGTCTTAGAAGACCCAAAAAGATAAACTCATCAGTATTACACTACTTTTAATCAAATTACATGTTTGGTAATCCATGAATCTGAAGTATGAAAAAAACCCATGCCCTTTTTACAAGAAACCAAATTATATATAGTACACAAGGTAAACCCAGTACATGGAATGTAATTGTTTCACAGGGTGAACTTATTGCATGAAATTTTCTAGAAAACATCACATGGTTTTTAGTATCTTTAGAAAGAATTAAATCACCCCTCATACAATAAAAACTACATGTTTAATCAGAAAAAATCAAAGACCCCATAATGAGTACTATTCAAAAAATGAGAGGAACCCCACTAAGTACTGGACAAATTTATACGTAAACAATATAAATTGAAATAAAAAAACATCTCTGAATATTAGTCTTGTTATTTTATTAATAATTTAACGACTTATTATATACCCCATTTATTGATTGTATATTAAATGTGCATAATTTTGTCTGAAATATTAATGTTTTAATTCTAAGTATAATTTTTGCACATTTTTAGAAGTAGTACAATTGAGTAAGTTTAATATTTTCTTTATAACTATCAACCTACTGATTAAAATTGTGTGGTTATTGTTTTTTAGGATTTCTAATTCAGTAGAAAACATTTTTTTAAAAGGGATCATGGGCCAATTCTTCCATTTGAAGTCTCATATATACCACACAAGAGGGCCTACAGAATCTATGGTGAAATTTGAATAGCCATGAAGATTGAATTACTGGGCTCAATAGAGAAGTTAAAATTCCTTCCTTCTCATAAAAGGATTTGGGCACAATGTAATAATTCTTGGATAAATATTTCAAGTCCCTAATCCAATTACAAGGGGCCCAAAAGATTCATCTAAACTCATCCCACTATTATAGACATAAATTAAAATCATTATAGTATTTGTAAAATTTATCCTGATCTAGTATTCAAGTCATGCTGAAATTTTGTAATGTGAAAGAGGATATGTTTTAGGCTGACTATGTTGAAGAAAGAATTAGGATTTTAAGGCATATTAATATTCCAAAATACATTCATATTTTGGCCCTCGAAAAAGAATATACTGAAAAGGACTGTTTAACTGTGTTTAATCAAACTGCTATAACCATTCCTCCACAGGTAAAATTGACTCCAAATTCTGGTAGAATTCGGAAAAAAGTATTTTCTACAACATTGAAGAAGTAGATATCTCTCTATTCGGATGTATGGATGTCCAAATCGTCGATCCATGTGGAGGGAGAGACTGAGAATGCCAAACGTTCACTTCCTTGGTCTATAAATTCACCCCTCCTCTCCTTCAAAAGAGTTTGAATTTTAGAAGAGAGGAGCACACGTTGGCATGGAAAAAGACATTAAAAGGGCTTAGGAGGACCTTCCATACTCATGTTTTTACTTGAGAGACCTTTCATCCTCTCTTTGTTTTCATTTACTTTTTTGTTCAACATTGTTGTAATATTGTAAGTCCCTTTTATTGTAATTCTATTTTCATGAAAGTTTATTCTTCAATATCTCTTATTCTCATCAAACTTATGTAGTTTCATATTAATTTTCGTAGAATAGTTTAAATACAGTTGAATCCCCTTCTTTTATTTCTCTTTCTAACTCAATCTGATGTTCATTTTTTATTCTGATCACCCTTCGTGTGTGTGTGTGTTCGACGCACAATTATTTTCTTATCCTGTTCTTTTTGTTCTATTTATAATTCATCACCATTAACATATATTACCAGATTAATAACGTTCTTAATGGATGAATTAGTCTATTATTTGGGTGAGTCAAAATTTTGGGATATTAAGTGATTTCGAGTATTTTCTCGATGAATAATCTTCAAATTAACATTGTGTATATTGGACTTAACATGTCATGAATTAATGACTTGTTTTGTTTAACGTGTGGTTTCCATGGATTATTAGAACCATAAATACACTACCATCAACAAGATCTAATTGTTATTCGAACACTAAGTTATCATAATTATTTGATTAGAGCCTTAACACTTAGGAATTTCAATCAATGTTATCTTGTGAAGTGGGTGTTAATTTAAATGCAATAAAAATCAAAGCTCAAGGATATCACATGCTTAACTCCCTAAAAATGAACTCACCCCCATATTTACAATTTTTAAAAATCAATATTATTCAATCAATAATTTCATAATCTATTCAAACAACCCCCCCCCCCAATCAGAATACAATCAACTAAAAACAAATGAATATTAAAAAGTATCATCGCCGAAGGCTGAGTACTACTATACACATTTGCAGAGCATCGGAACATTGACCGGTTTATATGTAACAATCGGCTGTGCTTTTCAAATGGTATTGTTGCTGAGGATGGTGCAATTAAGTAGTCATTAGTTTCTGGTTAATGTAAAAAAATATAAAATTAAAAAAATTGAAAAAAACACAATGAAAAATCTGCCTTCCTCATAAAAATCATAAACGGAAAACACAAATAAAAAACTATCATTATAATTCATCCATATCTCTCTGAATTCCCCATAGCCTCCCAAACAATTTCTCAGATTTTATTGACCCTGAAATTGAGCGAACTCTTGGCAACTTAGAAGGAACTTAAGAGATAATCAACTCATTCAAGAACCAGTCATTGTCCAACTAGTTTAATTAGATATGGCTTATCCTAGGGAACACACACTTAAAGAACTTTTTTCCCCTGATATTAATTACAAACCTCTTGGTATTCAATATCCAAACATATAGGCTGAATTGGATCTCAAATCGGGTTTGATTCATATTCTTCTTCATTTCCACAGGCTAGCCGGTGAGGATCCACATCTCCACCTTAAAGAGTTCCATGTAGTGTTCTCTACCATAAAGCCTCAAGGGGTTTATGAGGAACAAATCAAACTCCGAGATTTCCCTTTCTCCATATATGACACTTACAAATCATGGCTTTACTACCTCACTCATGGTTCCATAATCACATGAAATGAAATAAAGCAAATAATTTTAGAGAAATTTATTCCTGCTTCTCATACTACATCTATCCGAAAGTAAATAACTAGTATCCGTCAATTCCGAAATGAATCAATCTATGAGTACTAGTAGAGGTTAAAAAATCATGGAGCAACCTATCCACATCATAACATCTCTGACCAACTAGTGATCCAATACATTATAAGGGGTTATGAGATATGGGCAGAACCCTCATTGATGCTGCAAGTGGTATTACTGTTGTTGATAAAACTCATGCAGTTGCAAGATAACTCACAAGCAACATGCCTGTGAACACACAACAATTCAATACTCGAGAACATTACCATGTCAAACAAGCCCAAGATAGTCAGTCGATAGAGCCAAACAAGATGACAGAGTGGATGATTGAACTTACTGGTCTTGTGTGACAAATAGCTATGGCTAAAAAAGCCCCAACATCATATTCTCAACATTCAATGTTTCCTGGACCTATAAAAAATTATGGAATGTGAAACACTCCATCTCTTCCAACTGACACACGTCCACAACTTCAAGAGTATCAATCTGATTCATCTGGACCAATGGAGATCAATGTAGCATATGCTCAGAAGAACACCAACCCTCAACAATCTGGACAGTTCATTAGAAACTTCAACCAACCTCGCTCTAAGCCCTTCTCTACTTCCTATAACCAAGGCCTGAGTTTTGGTAATCACATCTCTCATCCCCCTCAATTCCCTCCTAAAAACCCAATATAGTTTCAATATGGTCAAGGTGATCATAAAATCCAACAACCTTATCCTTTTATTCCTCAACCTCAAAGGAACAATTCTCCTCCTACATTCCATTATCCTAGTGAGGCTTCCCAATTCCCAAACTAATACAATCTCTTTCCCAAGACCCAAAATCTAGGTAATCCTAATTCGGGAAAAGCCCCTTTCTTCTAAAAAACCATGGAAAAGTGTAATGGAAGATCATTCCTCCTTGACCAATTCCTACCTTAAAAACATTGAAACCTATATCGGTCAAATTGCATTCCACCTTAGTCAGCAACAACCATAAAATTCTTCCCAACTTCCAACTCAACCATTACCCAACCCCAAGGGTAATGTTAGTACAATTTCACTTATATTGGGAAATAAAATTGATATTCATAATGTCGTGTCCTTCAAAACTCCTTTTGAATGATGACCTATAATATGAAAAGAAAACGAAATATTAAAAAGAACCTAAATCCATTACCTCATCTCATTCCATTCAACATAAGAATCCAATTCCTTTTCATCAAGCTATTTCTATGCTAAATAAGTCCTTTAATCCCGATCATGAAATTCTCTACATGTTCAGACATTTTGAAGTCAAAATACAACTCTTATATGCCATAAAATAAATCCCCAACATTGCAATGATTTTAAGGAATTGTGCACCCACACGAGGAAACTTAGGTCCTTTGAAAATGTTCCCACCCAGCAGTCTATTCCCATAAAGTGCAAGGATACAAGGACCGTTACGGTTCCATGACAAATTGGAAGTTCCAACTTTGATGATACACTAATTGACCTAGGATCTTCAATTAATGTCATGAAAAAATCCATACTCTCCCACCATTTTCTAGGTCCCTTGCACCCAACGGGTGTTGTCATTCAGTTATCCAATTGAAGCACTTCTAGTCCAGACGGTATAATTGAGGATGTCATTGTTTCTGTCAATGATCTTATCTTCCCAGCTGATTTCTATGTCCTTGACATGGAAGCTGAGACGACCTCTTCGCGATCTCCCCTAAGTCAAAGAAGACCATTCCTCATGACAACAGGAACAATGATTGATGTTCCATTCAATAATCTTATCCATGGAATTTTGTGACCAACTGGTCAAGTTCAGCATTTTTCAAGACATTTGATACCCATCTGTGGATCACTCTGCATTCTCAATCCATGATTTTGAGGACACTTCTCAGAGTCTATTGAACCCCATTCTATCATGTTATTCATTTTCTAATGAGAAGGGATCTTGTGAGATATTCACCATGATTATCCATGTTATAAATGGTGAAGTTGATGTTGACCTCTCATTCATAGACTCCATCAATCTAGAGGAACCTGAAAACTCTATTGAATCCCACATCAAATTTGATCTCTACTGCTCCACATTGGACAATATAAAGGAAAATGAATCTGAAGAAACTAAAGTCCCTTCCTCCATTCCCGAGTTGTCTAACCCAAATATGAAAGATGAGACTGATCTGAAACAACTTCTTACACAACTGAAATATGCATTCCTTTTCCATGATCACTCATATATTGTCATTATCTCTAATTAACTTACTGAAAATGAGGAGTTAAAGCTTGTTCAGGTGTTAGAGGAAAACAAAAAGGACTTAAGTTGGACCCTAGATGACATACCAAGAATCAACCCTATATTTTCATGCATCACATCCATCTTGAGGAATCATCCAAACCAATTCGAAAACCACAAATAAGACTCAATCCACTCATACTTGAGGTATTTAGGGAAGAGATCACTAAACTTCTTCAAGATGGAATTATCTACCTAATTTTCGATAGTGAATGGTTTAGTCCAATTCATGTTGTACCTAAGAAGGGTGGGATAACTTTTTTCACAAATGAACATGGAGAGTTAGTCACAACTCAAGTGAAAAACAAATGGTCTGTGTGCATCGACTACCAAAAATTGAATGTTGAAACAATAAAAGATCAATACCCTCTTCCATTGCTTGATGAAATGCTGGAACGATTAGATGGAAAGTCACACTATTGCCTTCTTGATTGATACACTGGCTACTTCCAAATCACAATCACACCTCAGGACCAAGAAAAGAACACTTTCACATGCCCCGTTAGAATATATACATATAAGTGAATGCATTTTGGCCTTTACAATGCTCCTATAACATTCTAGAGGGGTATGATGAGTATCTTCTATGAATTCATTGAACACTGCATCGATGTCTTCATGGATTCCACTACCATTAATGGTGATTTATTTGAATCTTCCTTGAATTCACTCTCTCTAGTCCTTCAAAAGTGTGTGAAGTATAACCTTGTGAAACATTATAAAAAATGTCACTTCATGGATGCAAATGGGATTGTTCTAGGGAGAATATCTTCAAAAGATGGTGTTCAAGTTGATCCTGCCAAAATTGAAGTGATCTAATCCCTTATTGAACCCACTTTTGTTTGAGACAAATGTTCATTTCTCGGTCATGCTTATTTCTATCAGCGATTCATCAATAAATTCAGTATATTTTCTCTCCCACTCACTTGGCTTCTCCAAAATGATGTCACTTTACATTTCGATGAGGTTTTCTAGAGAGCCTTCATTGAACTCAAAACTTCTCTTACATCTGCACCGATAATCCAACTTCGGGATCGGTCTTTACCCTTTGAGTTGGTGCGTGATGCTTCTGATAGAGCCGTTGGGGTTATTCTTGGTCAAATAAGAGAAAAGAATCATCATGTCCTCTATTATGCCTCAAAAACATTAGATGAAACTAAATATCACTACACTATCACTGAAAAAGTTGTTTTAGAAGTTGTTTTGTCCATATATAAATTTTGGCCCTATCCCTTAAGTGCCAAAATCATTATCATCACAAACCATTCTGCTATAAAGTTCATAGTCAAGAAAAGTGATTCCAAACCAAAGCTAATATTTTTGATCCTAATGCTCCAAGAGTTTGACCTAAAATCAAAGATAAACTCGGAAAATAAATCCCTGTGTCTGATCACTTGAATAGAATTGCTAATTTTTTTCATTCTGAAATCATCGATCCTAAATTCCCTAATGAGAACCTTTAATCTCTCACTCAAAAAATACGATGGTATGCCCCAATTTCAATTTACATGGTTTATGGTGGTTTCCCTGATATTTTTTCAAAAGAACAAAAAATGATGTTGAAATGTGATTCAAAATTCTATTTTTTGGAAGAAAATAATAATTGGAAAACTAGGACTGACATGTTAATAAGGAGATATTTCGATGAAAATGAACATTCTTCTACCTTAGAATTTTTCTATTCATTTCCTGTTGGTGACCACTTTGGACAGAAAAGGACCTCCCAAAAGGTCCTAGAATGTGGCTTCTTCTGGCCTTCACTATTCAAGGACTCACATGAGTTTTGTCAATCATGTCCCACTTACCAAAAATTTGGCTCAATTTCTAAAAGAAATGAAGTTCCCCAAAAGACTTTAATTTTCTGTGAGATCTTCAATGGTTGGCGTAACAATTTCATGGGACCATTCCCCCTTACAATGGTTCTCATACATTATTTTTATGGTTTATTATGTTTATAGGATGGTTGAGTCTAATCCAACAAGATTGGATGATTCACATACTATTAGTGAGTTCTTAAAGACACAAATCATGCATAGATTTGGCACACTTTGTGCCTTGATAAGTGTAATTAGAACCCATTATTGTAATAAAACCATGGAAAATATTTTGAAAAATAATGGTGTTGTAAATAAAACATCCAATGCATATCACCCCCAAACAAATGGCATGGATGAACTTTCTAATAGAGATGTGAAAATAGTTCTTGATAGAATTGTAAAACCCACCAGAAAATACTGGCTTGAATGACTTTGTGAAGCACTTTGGGATTATCGAACTGCTTATAAAACACCCATTGGGATGTCTCCATTTAGGATAGGTTTTGCTAAAAACATTCATATACTAGTTGAAATCCATCATATTTAATTTTGGGCATTGAAAACATGTAATTTTGATCTAGAAAATTCTGGTGAAGAAAGATTGTTGCAATTGGATAAACTGGAGGAGCTTGGACTAGATTTATATGAGAATTATAATCTCTACAAAGAAAAATCCAAGTCACTCCATGATAAACACATCATGGGAAAAGTATTTCATGATCGTGAAAAGGTAATGGTCTTTAATTCTTGATTCTCCATTCACCCAGGTATGCTTAATTCTCATTGGGAAGTTCCCTTTGTTATTACCAATGTTTACCCATTTGGTTTAGTTCAAGTCCAATACCCCTCTACCAAAAGTACATTCATGGTTAATGGACATCGGTTAAAGCATAACCCTGAGGGGACGTACAATCCTGGATCAACATTGACTTCCACTGGATCTCCAAATTTTTTAGTTGACCCACCACTAGATAGAGATGTAAAATCTCCAAATCCAAACAAGGGGCACCTCTTTCCCTTTAACTCACTCTATATCTTTTCATCTCTCTCACTCTTTCTTATTCTTCCCATCTCTTTCATTTTTTAACACTTTCTTTATCAAACCCTTTTATTTACTATTTTTATTTTATGTGGGTGTGTCTTTATAAAAAACTAAAACAAAATCCTAAAAAACTAAAAAACTAAAAATATTCACATAAAAAATATGGAAAAATAAGATTCATGATTACCCACAATCCAATTTTCAAATATTTTCCAACCATTTTTGGGAGTTAAAAGACATGGTTTCATCTAAAATTTTTTTATCAAATATTTGGATAAAGAATATTATGTCAAAACTAATAAATTTTTAATGCTCACTTTTTGATTTGGAAAATTATTTTTCCCACTCGTGAGGAAAACCATTTGATTTCATGCCAAGGCTACCTATGGACATCTATTCAAAATGTATGGTTTCACCCCCATTTGCGAGTCTTGAGTTTTTACACCTTGGATCTGAATTTCCTACTTTAGTGTGCATTAATATGATAGAGGCATTTTCTGAGACACATGAGAATTACAATAGCCAAATAGTCTCCCATTTCCCTTACCATAATCCACCTTTTGAAATCCCAATCAATCCTATGAAAACCTTTACTTTGTTAGCCACATTTCAAGTCCAATACCTTATCCCACCCAATATCAAAATGGATTTTTCATTGCATATTTTTTTTGAAATGTATATGTGTGGGGAATGTATTTCATTTTTGTTACGCTTTGTTGACTTTACCATGTTATCATATACTTGAGGTAAATAATCCATTTTAGTGTGGGGGAGAGGTTGTCATTCAGTGTGATTTGGGGATTGTAATGTACTTTAATTTATGTACTTTCGTAAATTTTATTGACAAGTGTTCAAAAAAATCAAAAAAGTAAGAACAAAAAAATATTGGGTTGTATCTTGGGTAGGTCAAAAAATAATTTTCCTCAACCATTGATCTTTTTATAACTATTATAATTAGTTTCGTGATGAGATCAATAATGGGTTGTGATAAGAGTGTGTGTTTTTTTCCAAGTTCAACTTTCGAAAAAAGAAAAAAAGAAAAAAAGAATACTTGTATTATATTCTTATGTCATTGAGAGAACTTTTGTGGTTTGTAAATATTTCATCTTCTAGTCCCCTTAAAATTATCTTCCTCTATTGTGTATTTTTTCACACAATAATTCCTTTTTAAATATGTGTTTTCATTTCCTTCCATGTTTCGTTTCAAAAAACATGTGCATTGATTTTTCAATGTTGGCGTTTTACCACCTTTTTCCTATCTTTTGGATATCATCTTCTTACCATCCCATAGACAAAAAAACCCCTAAAAAGACCTTTTTATTTTTGAGAACATTAGGATAGGGAATGGAAACTGAGATCTCTTTAAAAATCTATGATTTTCACTTTTTCCTGGTGAATTAGTGATGCTCCATAAATTAATTTTATCATCTTGAGTGGAGTAAGTTTTATGGGCCACCATTTTTCATTTCTAAATTTGATCATGAAAAAAATGAATTGTTTTTTGAACATTGTTTCTGTACCAACTTGTGGTGAAATTCAATATGGATGAATGAAATTTTCTAAACCTCCCCTGATTGGGGAAAACAACATTTTATTATTTGTTGGTGAGTGAAAATGATTTTGTCATGTTTTTATATTTATTGCACATGAGGACATTCACAAGACAATTTGTGGGGGACTTGATGTTATTAATATTTTAATGACATATTATAAACACGCTTTACTGATTTTATATGAAATGTGCATAATTTTTGTGAAATATTAATGTTTTAATACCAACTATAATTTTTAAGAATTTTTAAAAGTAGACCAATTGAGTTAGTTTATTATATTATTTATAACTCTCACCCTACTGAACCAAATTGTGTGGTTAATGTTTTTAGGATTCCTTATTCCATATAAAACATTTCATTAGAAGGGATCCTGGTCCAATTTTTCCATTTGAAGGCTCATATGGACCACACAAAAAGGCTTACAGATTCTATAAAGAAACTGGAAAAGCCATGAAGATTAAATTTCTGGGAACAATCCAAAATTGAAAATTCATTAACTATCCTCCAAAATTTGGATAATAATACAAGGAGTAATTTATAGAAATATCAGGGCCCAACTCCATGAACAGGGGTGCCAATTAATGCTTCAAAATTCATCCCACCATTTTGGTTGGGAATTAAAATACGGACACTATTCATGACATATATCATGATGTAAAAATCTAATAAATCTGATTTTTTTCATTTTGAAAGAGGAGATATTGACAGAAGACTTTTTCTAAGAAAACATTCAAGATTTGAAGGCATAGTCCTATTCAAAAACCCATTCACATTGTGGACTTAAAAAATCTGGGATTGAAATGGACAGATTCACATTGTTTACTCAAACGACCACAACTTTGGTTACATAAGTCCAATGGCTGCAAAATTTTAATAATATACAGAGGATATATTTATCTACTACTTTCAGGAATATCATACCTGAATATTCGGCTTTCTAATTTATCAAAGTGGCGATGCAAGTGGAGGGATAGTTTTGTAATGCCAAGTGCCCACAACATTGGGCTATAAATACACCCCCTCTTCTCCTAGCAAGGGGTTGACATTTAAGATGAGAGGAGCACATTTTTTCTCGACCAAGTCTTTTCCAAAGGCTTGAGAGGACTTTCCATACTCATGTTTTCACTTGAGATACCCTTCCTCCTCTTCTTGTTTTTATTTACTTTTGTGTTATTGTTTGTTGTAATCTTGTAAGTCTGTGTTTTTGTAATTTTGTTTTAGTTGATGTTTCTTTTTCGGTATCTCTTATTCTCATCCAACTTATGTTGTTTAATTTTAATGTTCTTAAAATATTTGAAATACTGTTGAACCCCCTTCCCTTCTTTTTCTTTCCCATTCAATCTAATGTCGGTATTTAATTACCTTCATCGTTTGTGTGTGTGTTCGACGCACCACTCTTTTCTTATCCATTTCCTTTTCTTATCTTATTAATTTATCATCGGAATAATTATAACCAGATTATTAATCATTTAAATGGCTCTGTAAATCTACCATTGGGGTGAGTTATAATTTGGGGATATTTTGGGTTTGAGAGCCTTTGGACTATGAGTATTCTATGAGTTAATATTGTGTATGTTGAACATTATATGTCATGGATTAATGAAATTTTTTGTTTAATATGTGGATTACATGGATTATTGGAACCAAAATTACACGACCCTAAATTAATGACTAAATTTCTATAAATTAATTTTATCATCTTAAGGGAAGTATGTTTTGTTTGACACCATTTTCCATTACTAAATTTGGAGATGAAAAAAAAATTAAATGTTTTTGGAACATTGTTTCTATAAAATCATGTAGTGAAATTCAATATGGATGAGTAAAATTGTTTAATCCTCCCCTGATTGGGGAAAACAAAATTTTAATCTTTGTTAGTGAGTGAAAATGATTTTGTCAGGTTTTTATATTTTTTGCATATGAGGACATGTGCAAGACTAACTGTTGGGGAGTTGACGTTATTAATATTTTCATGACTTATTTTATACCCCCATTTACTGATTTTATATTAAATGTGCATAATTTGTGTGAAATATCAATGTTTTAATACTATGTATAATTTTTTGAGCATTTTTAGAAGTACTCCAATTGAGTCAGTTTACTATGTTATTTATAACTCTCACCCTACCAATCCAAATTATGTGGTTATTGTTTTTTATGACTCCTAGTTGAATATTAAACATTTCATTATAAGGGATCATGGGCCAATTATTCCATTTGAAGGCTCATATGTACCACACAAAAGGGGCCTATAGAATCTATGAAGAAACTAGACCAGACATAAAGATTGAATTACTAGACTCAATATAGAAGATACAATTCCTTAATTCTACTCTATGTATTGTGGGACAATGTAATGAGTCTTGGATAAAAATTTCATGTACCAAATTCAAATATATGTGGCCCAACTGATTCATTTAATCTCATCCCACCATTCTGGCCAAGAATTAAAAGTATTAGAGTATTTATGACATGTATCATGATCTGTTCATAAAAACAGTATAAGATTCTGTAGTGTGGAAGAGAAGATATAGTCATCCGACTTTGTTGAAAAAAAAATTATGATTTGAATTCATATTCATATTCATAAATCCATTCACATTTTGGCCATAAAAAAATCCTGGATCGAAATGGACAGTTTATCATTGTTTAATCAAACTGCCATAACTTTGTCTCTATAGGTCCAAATGACTCCATATTTTGTGATAAGTCGTCCAATATTATTTTCTACAACTTTGAAGAAGGATATATCTCGAGATACGGATGTCTTAATGTCCATATTGTCGAGCTAATTGGAGGGACAGATTGGAAATGCCAACAGTCCACTTCCTTGGGCAATAAATACATCCTCTCAAATCCTTCAAACAAGTTTCCATTTCAGAAGAGTGGAGAACATATTTGAACAAAAATTCCTTTCCAAGGGCTTTTAAGAACTTTCCATACTCAATTTTTTACTTTAATGTAATTTCCTCCTCTCTTTGTATTCATTTACTTTTGTATTCTTCATTTTTGTAATCTTGTAATTCTCTTTGTTTTTAATTCTGTTTTAATGAATGTTAAATCTTAAATATCTCTAATTCTCATCCAAATTCTGTATTTTCATATTAATTTTAGTAAAATATTTTAAATATAGTTAAATCCCATTCCCTTCTTTCACTTTCTAATTCAATCTAATGTTCATTTTTAATTTTGATAACCATTTGCGTGTGTGTGTGTTCAATGCACAAATATTTTCGTATCCCATTTTATTTGTTCAATTTATAACTAATCACCATTAACATATATTACTATATTAATAACTATATTAATGTATGAGTATGTCTATTATTGGGGTGAGGAAAAATTTATAAATGTTATGTGATTGAGAGTATTTTCTCAATTAATATTCTTCAAATTAGCATTGTGTATGTTGAACTTAACATGTCATGGATTAATGAATTGTTTTTCATAATTTCTAGTTTCCAGGGATTATTAGATCCATAAATACACTACCTTAAACAAAATCTAATTGAGATTATATCCCTAAGTTATGTTAAGTCTTGGATTAAGGCCTTAACACTTAGGAATTCTAATCAATGTTATCTTCTGTAGTGGGTGATAATTTAAATGAAATATTAAGTAAAGCTCAAGGATATCAGAAGCTTAACTCCCTAAAAATGTACTCACCCCAATATTTATAAATTTGTTAAATCAATCTTAATAAATCAATCATTTTATAATCTCTTCAAACAACCCCCCCCCCAATAAAAATACAATCAACTAAAAACAAACAACTATTAAAAATTATAATCACCGAGGATTCAACCCGAGTGCTGCTATACACAGTAGCAGAGCATCGAAACTTTTACTGGTCGATAGGTGACAATAATCCATGATTTTCAGTTAGTTTCACCTGTAATGGATCTCCATCTCTCCGTATCCCACAAATTATCTGAAACCTAGGCCATAATAAAACCAAAACCATAGTGTACTCGAAAATTTTATCAGGGTATTACAATCTGAACACCATAAATTATTTATACCCCCAAATATCCATCAGATTCATGGACTCATAAAAATAGATGACCACTAGTGCCTCAAGAAAAATTTCTCCCATATGTCTTGTGGATATTTCATCCAAAATTCTATAATACCTAACCCATAAGAATCATTTTACTAAATAGTACCTTCTATTTTTGATCCATAATATGCACTAGATACTCAAACAAAGTGGTGTTGGCATCAAGAAAAATATCTTCCCAACCAATAATATGGGAAGAATCCTATATATACACCCAATATTGGGAAACTAGAAACATGTTGTGGGTCGAATTCAAACCAGATGGTATGTACAACTGATATGATATCTTTCCCAGTTGTCCAATAATCTTATTGGGGCCCACAAACCTCTATTCCAACTTAAACATCTTACCCAACTGATGATTCGTTGTGTAAGGTAGGACTCTACAAAAAAATTGATTATAAACCTCAAACTCTAGTAGAATATGATTATGGCCTACATAATATTTTTAATGACTCTATCCCATGACCAATCTCCTCCAGATATTCTACACCATACCCTTCATATCTTAAAGGAGGCTCAATCCCCCAAGGACTTCTCTATCAACTCAACCCAACACAAGGGAGATCTACATGGACTCCCATACAAATCCTCAAAGGAAACTATCATAATCAATTCTTGATAACTATTTTTATAAGAAAATTACACCACTAGAAAATTTCTTTTTCAAGACCCTCCAAAATCAAGAACACAAGCCCAGAGTATATCCTCAAGAACCTTGATATCCCACTCTATTCATCCATCAATCTCTTGAAGATATGTTATGCTCAATATGATATGGTAACCCATCACCTCCTATTATCATTTCCGTAAACTGAATGTGAAAATCATGTTCTTTTAGATACAATCTAAAAAGGAACACTATGAAGCCACATAATATCTCAAACATACAAGTCTCCAAGCAGTACCACCTTCATCACCTCCTTGATAGGGTGTAAATGCATTGATTTCATGATTTGATCAATGATCACCCAAATCATATCCTTACTAATAGGTTTTTCTTTGAAAACCCGATGATTAAATCTATTGAAACCTCATCACACATCCATACCAAATTGTGTAAGGGATGAAATAAACCAGCATGTCTTCATTGTTCTGCCTTAATTTTCTGACAATTAAGACACCATTATACAAAATCCACAATTGACTACCTCATCCCTTGAAACCATTACCAACATCTCATGTCATGACACTTCTTGGTATCCTTGGGGTTCATGGACCAACAAGACCAATTACCAATATTCCAAAAAACCTATATAAGGGATAATGGAACAACCGACCTACCATGGAATCAATAAATCCCAACTAGGAGATCTAGACCACTCACCTGAGGTATCCCCATATTAGTGGATTTCATTAAGTGTTGGCACTTAGTGTTTATAACCTGCTCAATCTGAACTCATTCATCCAAAGATGAGTCAGATTCTATTGAATCAAAGAACCCTAGTCCATGAAAATATTCATCTACCATGCTCATATTAGAAAACAAAATCACTATATAAAACATCTCAACCAATTCGTTCACAAAATTTGTTAGACATTTTTTGCTCAAATCATCGACATCTACCTATCCCTTCTCAGGGGTGTATGAAATATCAAAATTAAAAATCTGAAGCAACTCTGCCCATCAATTCTATCTCAATTATAGATCCCTTTATGTAAAAAGGTATTTCTGAATCTTATTATTTAAATATTCTATAAACTACTCTACAAATTGATATTGAAACCACGTTTTAATTACATGCATATCCAATACCAGCTGAAGATCAAAGATAGAGTATTTCTTTTCATGGGGGAGTTACTGGAGTGATCCATTGGCCACCACCTATTTTCCCTACATCAAGACACATCACAAATACGTAGTAGAATAATCACAAAAAACAAAATAACCAAATCTTGGTACCCAAAAATTAAAAACTCATGCTGAATTCAACCCTCATTTAGCTCCTAAAAAGTTCTCTGAAATTTTTTATTCCATTCAAAAATTACACCCTAATGGGTTAAAGAAGTCATCAAAGTCGAATGATTTGATAAATATTGAACAAACCATTTATAGTGTCCATCAACACCAATGAATATTGATATGTAAAACAAATATCTAGGATTCTCCCTAGACATAATTTCCGGTATCTTTTTGGGATCCACTAACACACCCATCACAGTTATCACTTGCCCCATATATTTCAATTCCTATATCCAAATCATACACTTAAAAATTTACTATAATGATGATGTTCCATAAAGGAAAAAAATAATGATAAAAATGGTCATTATTCTTATCTGCTATCTTATATTACACCAAAATATCATCCAAAAGCACAAAAACAAAAGTTTCTAAGAATCAATGAAATATCTCATTCATAAAAGCCATAAAAAGCACATGAGAATTAGTTTCAAAGAAAGGAATAAAAAATTGACAATACCATTACCAGTCAATGATCCTAAACTTAGGTATATCCTCTTCTCAGTCCCTTAAATGGTGGTACCATGACTGAATGTCAATGTTTGAAAACCAGCATGAACATTTACAAAAAATATCATCAATCTTTGGAAAATGATATATGTTCATAACTGTCACTCGATCTAGCTTTTGATAGTTAATAAATTTTTTTTGGATGTCATATTCCTTCATAGAAAATCAGATATTTGATGAACATGGTTACACACTAGTTAGAGTAAATCTTTTATCATTTAGGTCCTCATGATGGACCGTACTAACTCAGTTGGTTTCATTTGATAATATAGAATAGAAATGGGTATTGTACCAAGGAGCTGGCCAGTATTGATCTTTACCTCATTCTAGGGTGGTAAACTAGAATAGTCATTTAAAGATTCATTGGGGTATACACACACCACTATAGGAATTTTACCACAAAAATAAGGGTCAACTTCATTAATAAACGTATCTAAAAATAGGAATGATATTACCCTAAAATATAGAAAACAAGGCCATGCACTTATCAATCTAGAGTCTCACTCACTCTGAAAGGAATGAATGACCCAATCAGTTTATAATAACTATACCCATCTAGGATAATGGTCTATCTGTTCCATATCCATAATCATCCAATCCATGTAAATAATCAAGTTGAAGATGTCATGATTAAGCCCTAAGATGTTTCATTCTATCTCAAACTTGACTATCATCACCCAACACATGGGACACCTAAAAAAAATTTAGACCTCTCTCCCAAAGGTATGGAAATATAAAAAAACTAAATCATTTGTTTTTAAAACAATCACAACACTTCAACTATCATTGGAGATATAAAATAATAACTAGCACCTTGATCAAAAATAGTTAGAAACATAGAATAATAAATAAATACCATACCTATAATAGCAGTTATCCTTGCTTTAGATTTATATTGAACATAATTAGTCACATAAAGACATATGTCATTATCCATATGAAAACCCCCTTATCTTGAGTATTTTACCCACCACCCTTGGTGGCATTGCCATGAACCTAAAATCGTTGGAGAGATTGGATCCTACCATACATCCCTCAGACATCCTTTCAAAAAAATGCTCTAGATGAACTGATAATCCAGATCAATGAATAGTATAATAAGCCTCTGAAATATTAGTCCTAGTCTAACATGACTGCCCTGACTAATAGAAAAATAAATGATCCTTCCCTATTGATTCCCCTGAAACTAGTCCTGTAGCAAACTAACCATGCTATGCTTCATTTTCTATAAAGAAGAAATGATATAACTGAATTTTTTCCAACTAAATCCCCACCCAAACTAATATTCATAGGTATGTCCTCCTCATCTGAATATTCTTTGTCAACAACCTTGAAAATGGATGAAAGTAACATGAGAATAAGTATTGACCTAATATCAAGACTCATCCAAAACTTAGACCTCTTATTATTTAGGTACTCATTAGTGATAAGCTTCGTTTCCAGATGCACAAACATAGTAAAACATGTAGACTTCTCTGGATTGGTATGATCCCCTTTCTTCTAGACTAGAAAATCATCGGTATTTTCCACAAAAAAATCTCACAATGTAAATTCAATGATAAATTGTTTTTATTTAATTAATCCCATCATAGTTCCTCATCAAACATAAATTACACAATAGAGTCCCACCATCACCCTCCAAGACCCTAAAGAACATACATGATATAACCCACCTCCGAGTCATAAAGATTCTTATGGAAATTAAAGATCCTATTAATATTATCAATCCAGTAATTATATTCATGTGGTTATTTTTCATCAAAGAATATGTGTGTATGTTTCTTATTAAACATAGAGAAATAGTATTCCCATTATTCAAGGTTCCCAAAATCCATGTGAATCAATGTCTAAATAGTTTAGATTTTAACTTATACTAAATAAGGATACACTAAAGGATTTTATTGTTTGATGTATCTCAAAACTTCCTCTATTTTATTTCAAAGACATCTACTTAGATTAATTTTATAAAAATCACAAAACAATAACAAATTAGATAATAAGGAAATTATAAAATCATAGTTAAACATTTAGTATTCAAATCAATGCATTAAAACCATATGGATTTAATATAATTTAATAATTATATCCAAAAATGACATTTAAAAAAGGTAATAGGTCAATTTAAATAAACATTCTATATAGTTCATTCATATGACCCCAAAATAGAAGTCTCAAACTAGGTAAATGTCCCTGGCCAATCATAGTAAGGCAACTTGACTCATATAAGTAAGCTGGGCAGGCCCATTTGTCACACATACTATATGAATTACTTAGATTCTAACTTCTATTTACGCTAAACATAGAACCAAAATCATGATTTTATAAAATAGTTTATACTGAACCTTCCCTATAATAGAAAATTTTAATAGACTAAACTCAGTCAACAAAACCGTACAACTAAGATTGCGAACACATTTTGAGGTGAAAAAATAAAACAAAACAAGCCTAGTATATAATAAAACTTGACTTACAACCACAGTAATAGGAAGATGACAAAGATACACCATAATCTATAGAATCCAATACCTATTGGATAAACCTGAATGTATGAAAAAATAAAGACCCAAAAGTACCCATGTGATGCATAATAACCTACAAACCACACCTCTATCAAGTAAACGAACATAGGATAATCCAACATACTATGATGTTCCCTTACCATTCCTTATATACAGTAATAAAACATCTACAAAATACCTAATAGAAAAAATTGTGTGTGATAAAAAATACCAATCATATTTCAACATAGTGTCTTTATATGGTCTTATTTAAGAACCCATATTTTTCAAGGAACATAACTTTATTATTTTTAACATTAAATGTATTTCTTTTGTGTATTCTTTTATTTAAGCCTTTGGGATGATTATTTTTATCTGATAGATAGAATTGTTTTTTAAAATGACCCAAAATTTGGGGATAAATATTAATATAATATGGCGGAGTCATGATATAAACACGTTAATTTGGTTTACAAGGGGTTGACATGCTTTGGATGTATTGGGAAGAGGTTTTTTCCTTTTGTTGAAACTATATTGAAAACTATCAAAAGAGAATCTACACTACTGGTACATGATACAAGACATATAAAAATAGCAAGAAACACATTTTGAACCAGTTTAGGGCGTGAAGCAGCTATATGGAATTTAAACCAATAATGTTGTGTAAAATTGGAGTACGGTAATTATTAACCAGAGGTGACAGGTTTTTTCATGTAACTCTTTTTTGGAAAATACATAATGTGAAATGAGGTTACATGTAGAGACCCGTATCTTGACGTACGTGGACATTACATTACTTTTGCAGAATACATAGTACATAACAAAAACACACACACAAGGATCGTAATAGTTTAGTGTCTTTGGAAACTCGGAACGTAATCTTCTAATCGTGGTGAAAGATCTACAATATCTCCCATAACGATCTTCCCTTTTTTTTACCTAAAAACATTTCTTTATATCCTGGGGAAAAGAAAACATAAAAGGGTGAGCTCAAATGCTCAGTAAGGGTAAACAAAAGAAATATCAATCACATCATATACATAAGAACATAGCTTTTGGAAATCTTAACCTGCAAAAGAGCTCATAATATCATAACATGGGATAAATCATAGAAGTGAAAATGAGATCCCCATAATCATAACATAAAACTTGAAACTTTGTGGCATGCACACATAATCATGGAAAATCATTTCTTGTTAGTCATGACTCATTGCCAAGACTATCTTAGTGGACAAAGTCCTTTTCTGAACTGAGTTCACTCCTCATTTCAGTCATGTATCACTGAACCGAAATAACCTTCCGTTCCAGCCATGTCTATCTCATGAGATATAAAATCATTACCCAATGAATTGGAGGGAGATATAGGTCCCACCCATCTTATAATGAATCCTTTCTTATGTGTTCCACATAATCATAAAACATACATCATGGCATAACACATGTAACAAAAATGGGATTCTTGAAACATCATGACATCATAAATCAATTCATATAAGATAAAGGAATTCATAAACATAATTCCATAACAACATATTCAAATCAATGTAAAAATATGGATAGAAACAGAACCCTTTATTATCTTAGATGGAAAATAATTTTGATAAAACACTTGAATTGAATTCTTGAGGAAAATATCCTTTCTTCTTCAAAATCAATTTCTTTTCACAAAACATCATGCAATTTTAAAAGAAATAGATTTTATTGAAAATAGTCATGAAATCTTTTAGAGGAAGCTTCGTGAAAATAAGTCTTTATAAAATAGTAGAAATCCGTTCGTGCCATATAAGTTAAAAAAAACATTCTTCGTACTTTTGTCGGAATAGTCAAAAAGTACCTCGTACGGAAAAACGACAAAAGATTCCTTTCATATTCTTTACTAAAAACTCACCTAAGGGTAAAATTGGATTTAAACTATTGAAAGTTGATGGAAACAATATTACATATTGAGGGAACATGGATGTGGATGATAAAATACACCCCAGTAAATAATTACGAATAAACAATCTTGGATAAAAATGAGATTGTGATATTTCCCTTACCTTAGGTCCGATTTGCTTTGTTCGTGTCCGAAGCTCCTGTATAATGGTTTAAATAATGTTATTGACTTATTCCAGAATCATACATATTGATATGAGATCATATATGGTCATATTATTAGCTTCTTGTTAGTAATATTTCATTGTTACTTATTACTCGGGTCTTTATAACTTTTTGTTCTTATGCGTGTTTTGTCGAATAAATTCTTATTCTTATCTTTAGGTTATAGATAATTCATTTCCAGAATGTTATTAGTGTAGTATATACCATATTCATTCATTCAATTCATTTATATAATCATTATGAAATGAAGATCATGTAGAACGAGTCGCATCACATCGTGGAGACGGTATTCCGTACGTACGCACGAGTGATGATATCGTTCCTATGATCGTGGAATTGTATTGGAGTATATATATATTATTTCAGTATCAATATTACTTCATAATAATCATATATAGTTACTCATTACACCATTATACCCATCCTTGTAAGGTGATGGTGGAAAATAGATTACACCACGGCGTGGAGACGGTATTCCGTACGTACGCACGCGCGGTGATTTCATTTTTCCGTAGGATGGATAGAAGGTGAATTAGGGTTGTTTCATATTTATAATAACATATCAGTATGTAAGTAATACTGATGTTATTACTTTATCATGAAACAACTAAAGAATAAGAAGTTGAAGAAGAAAGAAATTGAAAAGATCGGTAATGGATATTACCTCTTCTTTGGAACGCCTCTTTGAATCCCCCACTTAAGGAACTAAGATTGGTCTTTGGAGAAGACCAGGACCTCTAGGATTATTCTAGGGAAGTGGAGAGGAGAAAATGGCAGGGGTTGGCCGAGCTTGAGTGCTCAAATTGGTGTGAGGAGGAGGGGGAGGAGGTGCCCTTTTATAAGGGAGGAGAGGGGCACCTTAGGAATATCTCAAAATATTATTTTATATTAAAGTCAAAATCGGTTTATAATGGTTCCAAAGGGTCTTATTTCGAAGCTAAAGTGGGGATGGGTCGAAATCCTATCAACCAATATAATTTCGACAAGTTTAGGATATTATTTTAATCTTATAAATTAAATTTAACTCTAAGTTAAATAATTTAACTTTTACCATGTCTTTTTGTTTTCTTTCACTATATGGTTAATAAACTTACTATAACATGCCAAACGAACCCCAAATTGTTTATTATTAATATATATATCCTTATCTAAGTCATTTGGCCGAACCTTAGATTTTTAGGAATACAATAACAATTAATAATATAATATTTGATTTAAAAACTATTTTGTGTCAATTTTGACACTATTTGATATATGATTTTTTTGAAAGTCATAAAAGAATTAAATGTTCGAACCAAGTTGATTAAATCAACATTAATATATCATAGTAACCTTGAAAATTATTGTAATTCATAAAAAATCTCAAATTACATTTATTTTGGTGTTTATAACATCAATTATGTCAATATTTCATTAATAAGATAATTACTACATCATCGTTGTGTCATAAATAAATTAAATTATTTGATGTCTAAAAATTACAAATAAAATACCATCATGTAGGAAATCTTTTTAGCTTTCTAATGAATATTTAAAATCAAATTTATCTTATGTATAACCCCATATTAAAAATGATTTACTTATTAAACATTGATTTTAACTATTTTAACCTTTCTTTAAATAAATTAATAATAAATGTCCTAATCTAATCCAAGTGGGCCTAAATGGTCATATTTTATTCCTAAGTTTGTTTTTGGTCGAATTACACTTGTCCAATAGAATTAGGACATGTGTTAGGGTAATAGTAATATCATATTTACCCTTAGTTACCCTATTTACTATTAACCGCGGTAAAAAAATAAAAAGTTACTATTCACCAAAAAATTATTTTCATCTCATTGAACCACATTTTAGTCCTTGATATTAACCGTGTCTCTCGGATTTTTGAAATTCCATTCACAAAAGCGGTAAAATTAAGTTTTATGAAAAATTCAGTTTTTTAACTACCACTTAGTAGTTTCACTATTCATCAAAAATTGATGTTTTTCAGAAAAATGCCAAAATTAAATCCTAAGCTATATTTCATATTCCGAATTCAAAAATGAAGTCTATTTTACCAAATTCATAACATAGAAGTTGCATTAATTAATTTTATAATTAAATCCCGCTGTTAAAACAAATAGCGTGTTTTTAAGAAACAATATCTATCAAAAGATTGACACTTGATTATGTCTGGTTTAAATGTGAAATTACAACCAATGACCAACATTGTATTAAATTGTAAAAATATATTCTAAATATACTTTAAAACCACTCAAATTAATGATTTATCACTATTAATTATTTCGATTAAAAAAGTTTTTTTAATTATAATTTAGTAATTTTCACTATTCATCAGAATATGAAAGTTATCCGAAAAGTACCAAAATTTTACCTTAGGCTAAATTCGATACTCCAAATCCAAGAATGAAGTTCAATTTGAAAAATAAGATTTACAGAATTTTAAAAAGTGGTTATTACTATTCATAACGGCTAGTTTTAATAATATTTTAATAGCACATCGTTGTTTAGTGAAACTCGGTATTGCGTATTACACACGCTATCGAGAAAGGTCGCGATTGCGTGTAATGCCAGGCAAGACAAGGATGCGTGTTGTGCAAGATCCTTTTGGTGTAGCGTACAACACAAGACATTAATAAAATTAAAAAGAATATTTTTTTATAAAATCTTGGGCTGTTACATTCTACCCTCCTTAAAATGAATTTTGCCCTCGAAATTCGTCGGGGTAATAAATGGTTTACTATTTGAAAGTTTATTTAATAGAAACCCACATCGTAAAAAGGAATATCAAAACCAATCTTTAAAAACAAAAGTATGAAACGTAACGGTTACCCAAATAAACTAATCATTGGGTTTCCACATAGGTGAAAATATGGATATGGAAGAGAAATCTAACCATCATGTTCTGATGGAGAGTTGTAGAGAACATGGCTATGGAAAAGCCAGTAATAACAAATCCATAGATTTGTGATGATATAAGGTACCATCTGATTCATCAGGTATAAGATCACTAGGACAACATTTTTGGTTTTCAAGATCATTTCCCCTAAAGTTGAAAATTTGAATTAGAATAAATACTTACTTTATTTTGGTACAATCTCACTGTTGTTCGTGCCTTGAACAATTTCCACTTCATCTCTGAAATAAATGAAGTTGAATTTTTTATTCGTGAAGTGTTAGCAGCTCATGTGATAGAATGACGGGTCATTCCATCTGTCTCAAACAAAAGGTTAGCAAAAATTATATGCATAAATTGATCTATAGTGAGATTAATCATATATGGTTCCTAAAATGGACTTATACTTCATATATCATATTGCTTAATATAATAAAACTAGTTTCTACTAAACAGGGACTTCCTGTAGGTCAGTGGTAGGCGATAAAGGCCAGTCGCACTTCGGTTGTGGGTTCGATTCCCACATCCTTGTCCGACGCGATGGGTTGTCGCCCGTCCTGCAGGTTGTCCTTTTTCTAAAACTACATTACTATAACATCCCATCAATAATATCGAAAATCTTCTATCCTTAAACAATACTAACTTATGTCCAACATAATCCTTTTTAATCGTTAGGCTTGTCCATAATACTGCAGTCCACTCTCATAATATAGTGAAAACGATTACCAGAGATTTAATACTGTCCTTGATCCCCATATATCATAAGATATGTCTTGTTGGTCACATTCCAAACATTCAAAGGCCTTAATATTGTACTCTCTTGAATACCCATTGAACCTTATTGAAAACATGAATTCTATTAAAAGTTAACTCTTTCCACATACCAAAATCCTCAAAATTCTATATACTCAAACCATGATATCACTTAGTCCTTATATCAATCATGAGCTCATGAATACTGTCAAACATTTCATTTTCTCTTTATCACTTCATTATGCGCATATTATCCACTTTCCAAAAAAAATATCTGAATAACCTTTCATTGTTACTCATACCATTCATCATAAACTTTCAAAACTTATGGAAAGACAATAGTGTAACAATCCTTAGATGTCTTTTTATTCTATAGTACAACATTACACTTGATAAACATGTAATCATTCCACTACCTTCTTAAACCATTGACCGAGCTTCAATAATTCTTTCATCTCACATATCATTTGTAGTCTCTTCATCATCATTCACATAAATACTACCCATATGACCATACTGATTCTCTTCATGAGTCTTTCCCTTAGGGCATTTGTTTGCATAATGCCCATACATTCCACATTTAAAAAACTTAACCATTTTTGATGTCGTAGCAATACCATTATACTCATCCATGGTGTTAACCGACCCTTTTCCTTTGCACTTACTTGCTTTGTGTCCTTCTTTTCCACACCCAAAGCATCTTCCAGTTCCCTTGAAACATTCTCCTTGATGCCTTTTCCCACATGATTTACATAGGGGAAATTGAACTTTCTTTCATCTATGATCATCATGAAACTCCATCTTTCTCTTATTAGCCGAGTCAGGAAACTTACCAAATTTTACTTTATTGATCATATTATGAGATTTCTGATTCGGCATAATAATGATGTTTGGACTTCCAAATCCCATTTCATTTGGTTGCTCATAAAGAATATCATTCCATTGTCCATCATATCCTCCATTATCGTGAATCATCTTGTTTCCAGCCATATTCTAAAACCCAAAAAGAATAGTGTGAGAGGCAAAAATCATAATAAAGGGGGAGTAACTTAAATATATATCATCTTTGGTTTAATCTAATATCGTTACCATAGTTCTAGAACTATATCCTATATGTATACTTATCCTTAGGGGCATCCCTAGACATACCTTAGAAATATCTCTAGGAATCTCACTAACGTTTTCGCATCCTAGTTTCCAAAGGTTGACTAAACCATTCCTCTGATACCAACTGTAGAGACCCGTATCTTGACGTACGTGGACATTACATTACTTTTGCGGAATACTTAGTACATAACAAAAACACACACACAAGGATCGTAATAGTTTAGTGTCTTTGGAAACTCGGAACGTAATCTTCTAATCGTGGTGAAAGATCTACAATATCTCCCATAATGATCTTCCCTTTTTTTACCTAAAAACCTTTCTTTATATCCTGGGGAAAGAAAACATAAAAGGGTGAGCTCAAATGCTCAGTAAGGGTAAACAAAAGAAATATCAATCACATCATATACATAAGAACATAGCTTTTGGAAATCTTAACCTGCAAAAGAGCTCATAATATCATAACATGGGATAAATCATAGAAGTGAAAATGAGATACCCATAATCATAACATAAAACTTGAAACTTTGTGGCATGCACACATAATCATGGAAAATCATTTCTTGTTAGTCATGACTCATTGCCAAGACTATCTTAGTGGACAAAGTCCCTTTCTGAACCGAGTTCACTCCTCGTTTCAGTCATGTATCACTGAACCGAAATAACCTTCCGTTCCATCCATGTCTATCTCATGAGATATAAAATCATTACCCAATTCATTGGAGGGAGATATAGGTCCCACCCATCTTATAATGAATCCTTTCTTATGTGTGCCACATAATCATAAAACATACATCATCGCATAACACATGTAACAAAAATGGGATTCTTGAAACATCATGACATCATAAATCAATTCATATAAGATAAAGGAATTCATAAACATAATTCCATCACAACATAGTCAAATCAATGTAAAAATATGGATAGAAACTGAACCCTTTATTATCTTAGATGGAAAATAATTTTGATAAAACACTTGAATTGAATTCTTGAGGAAAATATCCTTTTCATCTTCAAAATCAATTTCTTTTCACAAAACATCATGCAATTTTAAAAGAAAGATATTTTATTGAAAATAGTCATGAAATCTTTTAGAGGAAGCTTCATGAAAATAAGGCTTTATAAAACAGTAGAAATCCATTCGTGCCGTATAAGTTAAAAAAAACATTCTCCGTACTTTTGTCGGAAAAGTCAAAAAGTACCTCGTACGGAAAAACGACAAAAGATTCATTTCATATTCTTTACTAAAAACTCACCTAAGGGTAAAATTGGATTTAAACTATTGAAAGTTGATGGAAACAGTATTACATATTGAGGGAACATGGATGTGGATGATAAAATACACCCCAGTAAATACTTACGAATAAACAATCTTGGATAAAAATGAGATTGTGATATTTCCCTTACCTTAGGTCCGATTTGCTTTGTTCATGTCCGAAGCTCCTGTATAATGGTTTAAATAATGTTATTGACTTATTCCAGAATCATACATATTGATATGAGATCATATATGGTCATATTATTAGCTTCTTGTTAGTAATATTTCATTGTTACTTATTACTCGGGTCTTTATAACTTTTTGTTCTTATGCGTGTTTTGTCGAATAAATTCTTATTCTTATTTTTAGGTTATAGATAATTCATTTCCAGAATGGTATTAGTGTAGTATATACCATATTCATTCATTCAATTCATTTATATAATCATTATGAAATGAAGATCATGTAGAACGAGTTGCATCACATCGTGGAGACGGTATTCCGTACGTACGCACGAGTGATGATATCGTTCCTATGATCGTGGAATTGTATTGGAGTATATATATATTATTTCAGTATCAATATTACTTCATAATAATCATATATAGTTACTCATTACACCATTATACCCATCCTTGTAAGGTGATGGTGGAAAATAGATTACACCACGGCGTGGAGACGGTATTCCGTACGTACGCACGCGTGGTGAGTTCATTTTTCCGTAGGATGGATAGAAGGTGAATTAGGGTTGTTTAATATTTATAATAACATATCAGTATGTAAGTAATACTGATGTTATTACTTTATCATGAAACAACTAAAGAATAAGAAGTTGAAGAAGAAAGAAATTGAAAAGATCGGTAATGGATATTACCTCTTCTTTGGAACGCCTCTTTGAATCCCCCACTTAAGGAACTAAGATTGGTCTTTGGAGAAGACCAGGACCTCTAGGATTATTCTAGGGAAGTGGAGAGGAGAAAATGGCAGGGGTTGGCCGAGCATGAGTGCTCAAATTGGTGTGAGGAGGAGGGGGAGGAGGTGCCCTTTTATAAGGGAGGAGAGGGGCACCTTAGGAATATCTCAAAATATTATTTTATATTAAAGTCAAAATCGGTTTATAATGGTTCCAAAGGGTCTTATTTCGAAGCTAAAGTGGGGATGGGTCTAAATCCTATCAACCAATAGAATTTAGACAAGTTTAGGTTATTATTTTAACCTTATCAATTAAATTTAACTCTAAGTTAAATAATTTAACTTTTACCATGTCTTTTTGTTTTCTTTCACTATATGGTTAAACAACTTACTATAACATGCCAAACGAACCCCAAATTGTTTATTATTAATATATATATCCTTATATAAGTCATTTGGCCGAACCTTAGATTTTTAGGAATACAATAACAATTAATAATATAATATTTGATTTAAAAACTATTTTGTGTCAATTTTGACACTATTTGATATATGATTTTTGTGAAAGTCATAACAGAATTAAATGTTCGAACAAAGTTGATTAAATCAACATTAATATATCATAGTAACCTAGAAAATTATTGGAATTCATAAAAAATTTCAAATTACATTTATTTTGGTGTTTATAACATCAATTATGTCAATATTTCATTAATAAGATAATTACTACATCATCGTTGTGTCATAAATAAATTAAATTATTTGATGTCTAAAAATTACAAATAAAATACCATCATGTAGGAAATCTTTTTATCTTTCTAATGAATATTTACAATCGAATTTATCTTATATATAACCCCATATTAAAAATGATTTACTTATTAAACTTTGATTTTAACTATTTTAACCTTTCTTTAAATAAATTAATAATAAATGTCCTAATCTAATCCAAGTGGGCCTAAATGGTCATATTTTATTCCTAAGTTTGTTTTTGGTCGAATTACACTTGTCCAATAGAATTAGTACATGTGTTAGGGTAATAGTAATATCATATTTACCCTTAGTTACCCTATTTACTATTAACCGCGGTAAACAAAATAAAAAGTTACTATTCACCAAAAAATTCTTTTCATCTCATTGAACCACATTTTAGTCCTTGATATTAACCGTGTCTCTCGGATTTTTGAAATTCCATTCACAGAAGCGGTAAAATTAAGTTTTATGAAAAATTCAGTTTTTTAACTACCACTTAGTAGTTTCACTATTCATCAAAAATTGATGTTTTTCAGAAAAATGCCAAAATTTCATCCTAAGCTATATTTCATATTCCGAATTCAAAAATGAAGTCTATTTTACAAAATTCATAACATAGAAGTTGCATTAATTAATTTTATAATTAAATCCCGCTGTTAAAACAAATAGCGTGTTTTTAAGAAACAATATCTATCAAAAGATTGACACTTGATTATGTCTGGTTTAAATGTGAAATTACAACCAATGACCAACATTGTATTAAATTGTAAAAATATATTCTAAATATACTTTAAAACCACTCAAATTAATGATTTATCACTATTAATTATTTCGATTAAAAAAGTTGTTTTTAATTATAATTTAGTAATTTTCACTATTCATCAGAATATGAAAGTTATACGAAAAGTACCAAAATTTCACCTTAGGCTAAATTCGATACTCCGAATCCAAGAATGAAGTTCATTTTGAAAAATAAGATTTACAGAATTTTAAAAAGTGGTTATTACTACTCATAACGGCTAGTTTTAATAATATTTTAATAGCACATCGTTGTTTAGTGAAACTCGGTATTGCGTATTACACACGCTATCGAGAAAGGTCGTGATTGCGTGTAATGCCAGGCAAGACAAGGATGCGTGTTGTGCAAGATCCTTTTGGTGTAGCGTACAACACAAGACATTAATAAAATTAAAAAGAATATTTTTTATAAAATCTTGGGCTGTTACATTACAAATCATGTATATATCATTAGAAGTAGTTTTAAGGCTACCATATGGACGTAATTCCCATTTTTAATCCATTCATCCTTACACCTCTCAACATAGGATAAATTCAATAAAATTATATAATCCTTTTTCCTTTCAGGACATCATGTTTGTACGATAAATCCCCTATAATTATTTGTATTTGGTTTTATCCTCTTATTCCATTGTTACTTTTATAGAATTGGACTATTTGGACTGATTTTGTTGTGATCTTTTCATAGTTTTATTTTGGTTCTTCAATATATATTTATATCCTATTACAGAAATGATGTTACCCTTTGTAAGCTCTATTTTAATCTCTAATTAATTTTGGGAGTCTTAACCTAATCGTATGGTCTATTTAATTAAAAGTATATCCAATATCATTATTTCATAGACCTAGTTTGTGATGTAATTAATTTATTCATTGATAAATAATGAATCATGGATTAGAATATTGGTTAGATCCTGTTGTATTCAATTTTTTATTCAACTATGATTTGGGTTACCTGTTGGGTGAGAAAATCCTTGATTAAAATTTAATTACCTAATGGAATAATGTCATTTTAACATGGAATGATACCTTATGTGATTTCATTACATAGAATCCCTAGGTTTCATTTGTTTTTAGAGATGGGTATTGATAAATTTAGATGTAAATGACACTGTAACTGAATAATAAATGGTAATGTTCCTAATTAACCATTGTTTCTTATGATGTGATATTGTGATATCTTTGGTATCATAACTTGTTGTGTTATCATATTAAAATGAATATATATCATACTATAACATGATAAATGCTAAAATTATTTTATATTGTGCTATGACTTGATACATACTAAAATGATTACATACCAGGATATTCCCTAATAGAAGATGAAATTATTATATATTGGGCATTCCTTTACACATTCAGAAATTATAAAATTGTGGGATGTGCCCAGTTAAACATGATAAAATGAATATATAGTATAATTGATCCCAAATTGAGTGATTTTACAATGTACATATAGTTATGGTTGGAATGGTTTTAAAACATCCTTAGAGATGTACCAACATGGAATTGATTCATGTTTTTTGGATATATAAATATAGTTGGCATGGTTGTGTTACAATCTCAGAGACATTCTAAAATGGTGATGAAGAAGTTTGATAGTCATATTTTATTAATTGTTTAATTGATAAACTTGTTTATTTAATATTTTATACACTTATTATCATACTAGTTATACTTATATATGGTGGTGTCGACCTACTATGTTTTACTCACACACTATTGAGGCCGTTGTATAGAACCCATGTAGAATTCATGGACTCAGGTTTGGAAATTGGAAAAGGGACCGCATTACTAATTTTATTGTGTTATGGCTAGGCTGGAGTCTATATACGGGGCTAACATGAGAATTAGGAATAGTTACTTTTGGGTTTACAATGATTCTTTTGATTATTTTCTATTTATTTCTTCATATTTTTATATTATGATACATCTCAGCATATCATTACATGATCCATTGATATTGGTTTATTTGTTTCCCCTTTTATTTCCCAATGGTATGAGATACTATTTCTTCATTTCTATTACTCTTATTATGTAACTTTTATACCTTTTCCCATTTTAATTTTTCTGTATACAAGAAGGTATAATATCCCTTCTCTATTAATCACACCCATGAAGCTAGTTGACAACCTTGAGAATACAGTGAGGCATGCATGAGGTCTTATGACCAACCCCTTTTGGCCCTATGGGAGAGTGAAAAAGTGCAGGAAATTACAACATGTTATCAAAGGAGAATGTTTTTTTTCTATTTCCTTATTATTTGAGAAAGGTAAAAGGGGGAGTAGGAAGTGTCTAGACTTTTTAATGTTCTTGTGTATGAGAGATGCTAAACCATGTACAGGGGAAATATGAGTTCTCATGTATTGGATTATTGTTTACATTATTTGGTTGTTACACTTAATTTTATTTCACCTTGGTTGATTAACATGTTGTCTAAGATTTCTATTTCATGATGTTATTGGTTATTGAGATTTGTACTCATGGCCCAATATGTTTTGAGATGAGTATTCATGCATCTTGATAGACATATAAGGTTATATTGAAACACATTTTTCATGATAGAGAAAGATTTATTGGATGTGATGCATTTATTATTATATGAATAATGATATAAGATACCTTTTATATCTGAGAAATCAAATAAATAAACTAATATTCCATACTAAAACACTTGTCAACCATGTTTAGAGTGACCAATAGTTAGGGGATCTTTATTATTATCAACTATTGAGGATGATCATATTATAAACAATGTTCTTGAGGAGTGTGTTTGTATTAAAGAGAAAATTACTCCATGTTGTGTTTATGTTTAGTGTTAGTAGTGTGGAAATCATCTACCACCTAACATAGATGAACTAGATATTCCTTTATCTCATGAGGATAATATAGATTTTTAGCTTCATGATAGCTTCTTAAGGGTCATGTGGTTAATGGAAAGGGAGAATATTAAGTTGTGCCTTTAATTTCTGAGTTGAAAATAGATTTCCTTATAATACATCCTCCAAAGATCACTATGAAGGGATGCCCCTAGTTAGTCAAGTTCTATATCGAGTCAGTGCTTATAATCTTTAAACACCTGATGACACCCGAATAAAAGAGGGTAAAGATTGCGGCATATATGCTTTAGAAGACCAGCCAAGAATTGGGGGAACATTCTGGAGCAGCATGGGAAGCAAAAGGAGTTATCTTGGAAGGAATTTAAGATGACGTTCAGGATATATTTATATCCTGTGATGTTGGGGGATGAGAAGGCCCATGAATTCATAAAACTGACAAGTGTAGTTTTTTCAGTTATGGACTACGTTGGATGTTTCACTGACCTTGTGTTCTTTTCACCATATTTAGAAGCTGATAAGATCTCCAAGGTGAGTAGTCTTCTGAATGATAATCACTATGATATCATGTTGTAGTTGAATGTTTTTCATCTAAGTAGTTCTGTGGATGTGATAAATTGAGACTTCATCATGGAAAGGGACATGAGAGAGGCCCCAAACAATGACTGTGCTATTTTAGAAGGGTAATTTGATATCTCTTCTTCAGGTCAAATGAAGCACCGTTATGAACATTTCCTCAAAAGAAATACCAGGAAACACAATTAGGGTAAACGAGAGACAACTCATGACCATTTCAAATTACAATGCAATCAGTGTGGAAGATGGCCTATAAGAGGTCTTAGTGTCTATAACATGCTTTGGAGTGTTGAACTTGTAGTATGATGGGACACATAAAGAGGTTTTATAGGGACTTACAGTAATAGACCAATAATAGGTGGTCATGAAAGGTACCAGAGTCTACGACGGACTCAAATAATCCTATGTGGAAAGATATCTAGAGTTTCATAGGATGTTTTAGTCTAGAAAGTGACATGGTACCCTAATATAGAAATGAAGGTACTAGGAAGAGAAAAAAAACAAAGGGGATTTAGATTGGATCATAGGGTATAGGAGCTTGTCTTCGGCACATTATGAAGACTACTCATCAAAGTGTGCATATATATCCATCTACCATTATACGTATGATTTATATATCATCTACCCTTTATTGAATTTTTTTGATACCAGGGCATCACATTTCTTTTAAATTTATTACTTTGTAGTTATTTTAGGATTTTATATAGAAAAAATGGATGGTGGTTTGACCAACGACATACTGTTGGGAGTGTGGTGAGAGAATATAAAATAATATAGGGTGTGTTCTCTATAAATTGGTTGATTCCATTTCTTTTGGGAACCATCTGTGCTAGAAATTATAGGCTTTGATTTGATTTTGGATATGTATTGGATGGATCTATACTAGAGTCATATCCAATATTACTATAGGAGAGATACCTTTCTATCTCTACAAGGAGGTATTTATTCTCACTAAGATGACTCGGACCCTCAGGATGGTCATGCAGAACCAATTTAGCGGAGATTTGATTGTCTCATGGATTAGATATCCAGGATTTTTCTAGATAATGGTGGAATGTACCAAGATTACTTTCCTCCTGTTATAGACTATTTTATAGATTTTGTTCCTAAAAAGTTCCAGGGATGACCTCCTACGCTATAGAACATGTTCATGATCATGTTTGTTCTGAAAACATTGTAACAACACAATATTTTTGAATGGAAATGCCTTCTTATAAATATTTCATAATCACATTAAATCAAATCATAATTAACTACTATGTGCAATGTGACCCTTAAAACGTAAGTTTGTCACTTTTGTGATGTGATTTTCAAAAATCTGACATACATGATTGTGATCAGTAATTTATTTAGAGTCTAATATGAAAAACATAATTTTGGGGGAATAGTTACCTACACTTATGAATATTAACATACCAATATGAATAGTAATAAAACCTAATGAATAGTAAGCTTACTGGTGAAGAATGTTTTAAAACTGTTATTTTTAGAATAAATTATGATTTTAATTAAATATTAAATCAATCATATTTAAAAAATTATTTTTTAAAAATGGACTTCATTTTTGGATTCTATAAATCAAAAAATGGTTTGGGTGAATTTTTAGGATTTTTCTTAAATACATGAATTTTTTATGAATACTGAAATATTGTAAAATACCATATATCCACTAAATACAATATTCATGACATCACAAGTAATGTAATCCCACTTAGTTTATACTCACATGATAAAATTTCTATTTTTGGTCATGGAAGACTAACTATTCCTTGTCTTGAGGAGATATAATATATTAATGAATATAAATATAAAAAATCCCCTCTCTCCTCCACTATAAAAACCCCATCTCAGTACCTCTACTCTTGAGTCCTCTAAAGCCTTGTGCCTTCTCCAAATTCTATCCAAATATCCTGCCATCCTCCTCTCCAACGTCCAGCCAGCCTTGGTCTCATAAAAAGACCAAAACCTCTCCCTTATAGAGGCTCTCAAGGATGTTTGGTTCAAGAGGTAAATTCCTCATTTCATTTCTTTTTCTTTACTTTCAAGTTCATTTTTTTCTATTTTCTATTACCTTTATTTATCCAAATATTTTGATAACTCTACTACCTTACATGTACTAGAATGTTTTCATAATATATAAATAAGATAACACCATATATCTCTTTTACCTTCTTTTATACTAGTAGTAAGAACATTATCTGAGAGGTGTAAATTTTCCACATTCAAGGACGATGGGATTTCAATTTCTATTATCATTCTCAATTCTGGTCATGAAACCAATCTTTTGTGGTTGAAATAGATTATTATATATGTAATATAACCTATGTAATATTTTGTAATCCCTTTGTACAAATGTTATTAAGTTATAACAAAAAATGAGTTCGTTGTAATCAAATCCCAAAAATTAACTGAGACAGTTATCATTAAAGTTCTATATAATAATTCATCCTCATTCCATGTAACTAAGTTATATAAATTACCAATAACACATATTTATGATCATAAATAATATTTTAATTCAATCATGGAGATTTATATAAACTCCATCACTTAAGAATGAGTTAACCGATTATGAAAATAAATCAAATGAACGCTACTGAATGATGAAATTCAATATAATAACATATCAATAAGGGCATAAATGAACTAAATAGAATTATTAAAAACTAAATACATGTATAATAGGTTCCCAAATATGTTATTAATAATTATAATTTCATATTCCAGGAGCTTAATTTCATGATCAAAACACGTTCAGAGTTAAGGTAAGGGATTTTTCACCCAAAATTCCATTTCCTTTCTGGTTATTTTCATTGTCTAATTACTTCAATGGAATTATTATGTGTTATTATATAGTCATCATAAATTCAGTATTATTGTTCTATATATGTACACCAACAATAATCCTTCTTTAATTTATGTATATTTACATGTTTTAAAATGATCTTTCAAGATTGATTCTGATACACAAGCCCAATTCAAGGGAATATCTCAACATCATTCTTATATTCAAGGAAAATATATAATATTTTTTTGGAAACCATTATTTTTATAAAATCACTCATTTTATTAGGAATATAATATCTTACTTTACTTCAGAAGTTATACAACGATTTTTCCAAAATAACTCTTCTTTTCAAAGTAAACGTGTATTTATTTCACGATTTACTCGAAGATTTTATAAGAGTATCTTCCTCTATTTCAACACTCTTGCTAGTTATTATGTATAATTGGGGTTAATACTTAATGGAATCATCAAAAATATTCAATTTAATGGTTTATGACTATTTTGGCTCTGGATGTTCTATCATAAAACCATTCGCCAATTTACCCAAAATGGATAGAGTTTATGCTTAATGTTCAGAGAATGATATTTTCATTTCATATATTAATTTCTATATGAATGTACATTTAGTTTATGTTTATCCCCATTAATATGAGGATTGAATTGGACATAGTAATTGTCAGGTGGGGCGTATTATAGCCCCTTGGTGCATCGGTAGGTCTCATGAGACAAACTACAATTTTGCACAAGGCCTTGACAAAATGATTATTTATGGTCTCGGCACGAGGCCTTGACAATATGGATATGTTGTCCCGCATTATGCATTCCATAATTATGAATTTTATATTGATGGTTCATGTGGTTATTCGAATAGTAGAATACCCATGATTATGTTATGTTATTGAAATATTTACTAAGGTCATATTTCATCCATATTATGTTCATGATTATTTTTAAAGGCATGTGTTTTCAATTATTCACCTTGTCTAATGTTTATGTTATCTTCCTCTGTATTGCTTAACCTTACTGAACGTTTGAGCTCACCCCGTTCTTATGATTCATTTCCACAGGGCAATAATAATTTTATTATGAATAAGATCAATAAATAACCTAGGAGTTATGGACATTATCTAAGGGGTTTATATGTTGTATTTATTTTCATGTTGTAATGTTTAACTTATGTATGAATCTTGTTTCTAATAATACTAATCTAATCGGTCCATCAAGATGCTTATTCCTTATTAGTATGCTAATGTAATCAATAAGGAACCGGCTCCATGAAACTGTGGTATGGTCCTTACAGTTGGTATCAGAGGATGTTTAATAGAGAACGTGGAATCTGGATTAAGAAAACATAGATTAGGGAAGAGTCCCTAAGATAGTATTTGAGGATAAACATACAAGAATGTCCTATTATTTTGGAGAGGAGTAGATTATATGGACCTTTCATGTAATACATCCATGTCTATATATGAGCAGGTACTGGTGGCTCTAGCACAGATATACCTAGCAGTGAAAGCTCCGACATGGAGTTTCAGGATTATCCTGGGGCATCCTGGTACATGAAAACGGGCCTTGCATCGCTCTTGGTTGTGACACTCCAGCGGGATATGCTTTGGATAATTCACATTTTCTTTTCAAGACATCATGATGGATTTAAATGTAATACTTTCCTAAAAAACCATTCTTGTGATTATAGGATTAGCCATACAAAGAATTTCAATTTGTGCTAATTATTTTGTTATGTAAGATTATACCTTATGATTCATGACCAAATCTATTGTCTTCTAACATCTAGAGATGGTGCATAGTAGAATTAATGGAAACCGAATGAATGCACGTGTCCCCTATAAGTATTTCTCTTTGATGCAAGATAATGATGCGGTCTTTGGGGTTTTGAAGGGTACTGAGCAACTTATAACTATATTGGGACAACATACTTAGGTTATGAATAATAACTTACCCATATAGAGCATCCGAATCCACCACGTGGAGGAGCTATGTTAGATCTCCTTTTCTAACAATTACCACCATCATTTAGTGAGACTACAAACCCGTTTGTAGCAGAGTAGTAGATATGTTACCTTATGAAGAAATTTCTCTCTTTGGGATGAAATGAAAGAGATAAGGTTGTCATGGATGTTTATCATCTAACCAGAGATGTGGATCAGTGGTGGTCATTAATTTAACATACAATGGAGGATGAAGAAATAGAGAGATGGAATATTGTTAAAAAAATATTTATCTCATGAACCACGGGTAGATATGGAGAGGAAATTATTGAATCTGAGGCATAAGGAGGATGAAAATTTTGCCATGTATGAAGCCAACTTTACAAGGAAATAAAGGCATGCGGCAGATTGCATAGGTATTCCAAGGAGTAAAATTGATCAATTATTTGATGTTTTAAAAGCATTATTTTGAAGGGATCTAGTCTCCCAAAGTTTCTCATCATATGAAGATATAGTCTCAACTGAAATCAAGACAGAAAATGAATTCTCTAAGTCTTATGAAATTATGGGTAAGGAAGAGAAGAAGAGGGCTACTAAAAACTCTAGGAAAGGAAATAAGGAAATGAGGAATAAGGGAAGAGTTGAATTTCCATCATGCAGTAATTATGGGAAGAAACACCCTGGCACTTTGTAGAAGGGAATGTGAGTCTATTACAATTATAGAGAAATAGGCCACCTATCTAGATATTGTAAGGGGAAGAAAGAAGAATCCAATGTTATTTTCTAAAATTTCAGGGAGACGGTACATTACACACATGAATTTCCTCAGTTTTAGGGAAATGTTCCCCAATGAAGTCCAAGGGAGAAAATCTACACTAATGCGGTCACAACTGTGGAGGTTGAAGTTCTTAATGAAGTAGCAAAAGGTACATTTATTATTTCATCCGACATATATAATACTTTATTTAATTCTGTAATGTCACATTCATTTATATCTTCCTAGTTTTCTATGAATATTAGATACATCCGATTTGATTTAAGAATGGAGTTATCGATCAAAACCCCTAGTGGATGTATCATCGCAACAAAGGCTTGTTGATTAGTCCCCCTCATGATAGATAAACATGCATTAGTTTGTAACCTTATCATCATACCAATGGTTGACAATGATATAATTCTCAATATGAAATGGATATCAAATTATGATGTGATGATCAATTGCTAGAAGAAGGAAGTTACAATTTTTGAGAATTGTGTAGAATCTCTTATATTTAGAGTTGAAAAACTCACCATTTTATTCTCATCTAGATCAACCCCCAGTATCACTACTAAATTCAATTTTTTGGGTGGAAGGTAATGAAATAAATGGGGTGAGGTGAAGAATGTACAGATAGAGGACAAACCTATTGTGCAAGAATATTTTGATGTCTTTCCTGAGGATTTACCTGGACATCCTCTAGAGTTGGAAATTGAGTTTTCCATTAAATTAATTCCGGATTCATGGCCCATATCAAAGACCCATTATATAATGTCCACTATAGAGTTAGAGGAATTAAATAAACAACTAGAGTAATTTAGTGATAAATGATTTATTCGACCTAGTGTTTCTACATGGGGAGCCCCTGTTCTTTTCATTAAGAAGAAATATGGGTCTATGAAGTTGTGCATTGACGACAGGGAGATAAATTCAATGAAAATAAAGAAAACGTTTCCTCTTCCATGAATTGATGATTTATTTGATAATCTTCATGGATACCAATATTTTTTTAAGATTGATCATTGATATGGGTATCATCAGTTTCCTCTGAGGAAGGAAGACATTTCGAAGACAACATCTCGAACCAGGTACGTGCATTATGATTTTACAGCAATCCCTTTTGGACTAAAAAATGCACTATCTTTATTAATAGATCTAATTAAAAGAGTTTTCAAGGATTATCTCGATGAATTTGTAGTAGATTTTTGGATGATATCTTGGTAAACTCTAAATGCTATGAAGATCATTAAAATCACATACACATTATTCTGAATAAACTTAGAAGAAATAAATTATATGGGACATTTAGTGAGTGTGATTTTTAGCTCTAATTAGTTTCCATTCTCGGCTACATTGTCTCTAATGAAGGAATATATGTATATCCTACAATGAAAAAGGGTTTTCAAGAGTTTCCCACTCCAACAAACGTAACTGAGGTATGAAGATTTATTGGTTTAGCATGTCAATATTGACGTTTCGTTTAGAACTTCTCCCATTTAGCCAACCCAATGACAATTCTCACACGAAAAGAGGATAAGTTTGTATGGAAAAATAAAAGTGATGAATGTTTTAAAGAATTGAAGAAGGGTTAAGTTAATGCTCTGATCCTAACCCTACCATCGGGGAATGATGGGTTTGTTATCTATAGTGATGCATCAAAGAAAGGACTTGGTTGTGTCATTATGTATAATGATAGAGTGATTGCCTATGCATCCAAGCAAGTAAAAATTCGGGAACAAAAATATTGAACTCGTGATCTTGAGTTAGCAGCGGTAATCTTTCCTTTGAATATTTGGAGACATTACCACTATGGATTAAAATGTGAGTTATATATTGATCATAAGAGTTTGAAATATATATTATCATAGAAATAAATCAACATGATGTGACGGATATGGATTGAGCTACTAAAAGACTATGATTTCACAATACACTACCACCTAGAGAAGGAAAATAAGGTAGCAGATGCTTTGATTAGAAAGGACCATAGAATTCTGGAAAAGATGAGAGTTGAAAGGGATCTTATGTTCATGGATCTAGTAAAGATGGATATGGGAATTATCAAGGAAGTTAACACATCTCTATTTTTTGAAATGGTTGTAGAACATTCTTTATTGGATAGGATAAAAAGTTCTTAGTCTAATGATGAGGAGTTTCAAAAGAAAATAAAAGATATAATTGATGGGATGTTGACTAACATCATATATGAAGGTGGAATTTTGAAATTCGGGAAGAGTCATTGTGTTCCCGCTTTTCCTGAGCTAAAGAGGGAAATATTGGATGATGATCATAGAAATAATTTCTCTATACACCCTGGTAGAAAAAATATATATCAGGATGTATAAGAAAATATTTGGTGGGACAATATGAAATGTGAGATTACTAAATATTCATCAAAGTGACTGATATGTCAACAACTAAAGTCTAAGAGGCAAAGGTCTAAGGGGATGATGAAACCGCAACCCATACCAACATGGAAGTGGGAGAACATTACCATGGATCTTGTCACTTGACTTCCAAGGACATCGAGAGGAAACAATGCTGTATGTGTCGTTGTGGATCATCTTAAAAAGACAACTCAAATTATCGCGATTTGAGAGGACTTCTCAATGGATCAACATGCATGGAATTACATCAACGATGTGGTAAGGCTGCATGATGTACCACAATCTATTGTATCTGACCATGATCATAGATTCACCTGGATGTTCTGGAGAAGTCTCCAACATGATCTAAGAACTGAACTGAACTTCAGTATGAACTATCATCCTCATACTGATGAACAATCTGAGCAGACTATTCAGACACTAGAAGACATGTTGAGAGAATGTCCTATGGAATTCAAAGGAGGATGGGACCAAAATTGTCCACTAGTTGATTTCTACTACAACAAAAATTTCCACTCATGCATCCAAATGGCACAATATGAATCCCTTTATGGGAAAAGGTTTAGAACACCGGTGTGTTGGGATGACATCAGTGAGAATATGCTGCTAAGACCAGAAATGGTCGATAAAATGGTGGAGAAGGTGAAAACCATTCAACGGCATATCAAGGCATCCCAAAGTTGACAGAAGAGTTATGTCGATAACCGTTGAGGAGACCTTGCATTCAATGTCGATGACCTGATATTTCTACGCATATCTCTATGTAAAATGGTTATGAGGGTTGGGATGAAAGGAAATCTAAGTCCCAGGTATATCGGCCCCTTCAAGATACTTGTTCAAGTCAGAGTTGCGGCTTATCGACTGGCACTTCCACCTACCATGTTGAAATTACATGATGTATTTAATTTATCCATCTAAAGGAAGTACTTACTTGACCCTTCACATATACTCTCCTTAAAGGTTATAGAGTTGGAAGATGATCTTTCCTATGAGGAGCAGCCAGTGAAAATCTTGGATCATAGAGAAAATGTTCTACGCAACAAAGTTACTCATCTGGTCAAGGTACTATGGTGAATCCATAAGTAGGAAGATGCAACATGGTAACTCGAGGATGCAATGAAGGAAAAGTACCCCCACCTATTTTTGGCCTAGTTGTAAAATGAAATTTCTTGGGATAAATTTTTGAAGGGGGAGTAATGTTAACACCCAATATTTTTCAATGGAAATTATTTTCGTAAAAATATTTCATAATCAAATGGAATCACAAGATAATTAACTAATATGTGGTATGTGACCCATGAAACATAATTTATTCACTTTTGTGATGTGAATTTCAAAAATCTGACATACACGGTTGTGATCAGTTAGTTATTTGTTGTCCAATAAGATAAAAATATTTTTTGGTGAATAGTAACCTACCCTTATGAATATAAACAAACCCTTATGAATATTAATATACCCTAATAAATAGTAACCTTACTGGAGATTTTATATAAGTAATATTCAAGTGAATGTATTATATATATATATATATGCTTTGGAATAAGTAAAACAATGTTTTAAAAATGTCATTTTTAGAAAAAATTATGATTTTAATTAAATATTAAATTTGTCATATTTAAAATCGGACTTCATTTTTGGATTCTACACATCGAAAAATGGTTTGGGTAAATTTTTGTGATTTTTCTGATATACCCGAAGTTTTGATGAATAGTGAAATATGGTAAAATTCTGTATATCAGTTTAATACACTATTAATGAAATCACAAGTGATATAAGACCACTTGGTTCAAACACACATGAAAAAATTACTATTCATTCTCATGAAAGAATCATTATTCCTTGCCTTTAGATGATATAATAAATTAATGAATATAAAATTAAGAAATCCCCTCTCTCCACCACTATAAAACCCCCTCTCACTCCCTCTTCTCTTCAAACCTCTCAAGCCTTGTTCCATCCCCATATTATTTCCAAATATCCTCCAAACCTCCTCTCCGACATCCATCAAGACTTGGTCTCATAAAAAGTCCAAAACCACTCCCATAAAGAGACTCCCAATGAAGTTTGTTTCAAGAGGTAAATTCCCCTTTTAAATTCATTGTCTTTCATTTCAAGTTCATTTGTTTTATTTTTCTATTACCTATCCTTATCCAAATGTTGTGAGGAATAATTTACCTTAAATGTAATGCAATTTTTTCATGTTAACAGAATATGCTATAATCATCTCTCCCTTTACCTTCTTTTATACTAGTAGTATGAGTACCATCCGAGATGTGTCAATTTTCTATATTCCAGGACGATGTGATTTCGATTTATATTATCATTCTCAATTATGGTAATAAAACCATTATTGTTATGGTTGAACCAGATTTTTATATATTTAATATAACCTATTTAGGAATTTTTAATCCCATTGTACAAATGGTATTAATTTATAAAGAAAAATGAGTTCGTTGTAACCAAAACCCACAAATTAACCGAAACAGTTATCATTAATGATCTATTTAATAATTAATACAAATTATATGTAACCAAGTTATATAAATGACCAAAAAAACTTATGTATGATCATAAATAATATTCTAATTCAATTATGGAGATTTACATGAACACCATTACTTAATAATAAGTGAACCGATTATGAAAATAAAGGAAACGAATGCTAGAGAACAACAAAATTCATTATAATAACTTATCCATATGGGCATAAATAAACTAAAAAGAATTATGAAAAAAATAAATACATGTCTACTAAATTATAAAATAAGTTATTAATAATTATAATTTCATATTCTATGAGCTTAACATCAAGAGTGGAACAATTTTGGGGTTAAGGTAAGGGTTTTTCCATCCGAATTTCCATTTCCATTCGGGTTATTTTCATTGTCTAATTACCTCAATGAAATTATTATGTTTTATTATATTCTCATCATGAATTCTGTTTCATTATTCTATATATGTACACCAACCATAATACTTCTTTATTTTATGTATAGTTACATGTTTGAAAAGGAGCTGTCAAAATTGTTTCCGAAACACAGGCCCGATTCAAGGGAATATGTAATCTTCTTACCTGTTTTCTAGGGAAATCTAAAATCTATTTTTCGAAACTATTATATTTATAAAATCACTCATTTTTATTTAAAAATAATATCTTACTTCAATTCTGGTTTTATACAAATATTCTTCCAAAATAACTCTTCTTTTCAAAGTAAAAGAGTATTTATCTCAATAATTACTCGATGATTTTATAACAGTATCTTTCCCTATTTTAACACTCTTTCTGATTCATATGTATTATTGGGACTAATACATATTTGAATCATCTACCATATTCAATTTAATGGTTTATAATTATTTTGGCGGTGGATGTAATATCTTTAAACCATTCGCCAATTTACCCCGAATAGTTAGTGTTTATGCATAATGCTTGTGGAAAGTTATGTCCATTTCATATAATAATTTCAATATGATTGTAAATGTTGTTTATGCTTATCCCAATTCATAAGTGGAATGAATTTTACATAGTAAGTGTCAGGTGGACCCTTCTATATCCCATCGGTGCATCGATGGGTCTCATGAGACAAATTATGATTTTGGCAGAAGGCCTTGACAAAATGATTATTTATAGTATTGGCACGAGGCCTTGACTGTATGAATATGTTGTCACACATTATTCATAACATAATTATGAATATCTTAGATGGTTCATGTGGTTATTCTACTAGTAAAATACCCATGATTATGTTATGTCATGGAAATATTCACTCCACTCATATTTGTTCCATATTATGTTCAAGTTTATTTTTAAAGGCAAGTGTATTCAATTATTCACCATGTCTAATGTTTATGTTATCTTCTAATATATATGTTACCCTTACTAAGTGTTTGAAAACACCCCTTTTTTTTATGTTCCATTTCCATAGGTCCATATAAATTTTATAATGAATGACATGCTGAAATAACCTAGGAGTTATAGAAGTTGCATAAGGATTTTCTATGTTGTATTTGTTTTCAAGTTGTAATGTTTAACTTATGTATGAATCTTTTTTCCAATAATACTAAACTAATCAGGCCTTAGGGATGATTATTCCGTCTTTCTATTCCAATGTAATCAATAAGGCACTAGCTCTAGGAAACTGGGGTTGGGTCCTTACAAACAAAGATAGTTTCTATCATTCATTTCAAGATGGCACTAATAGAGCTCCTGGACTTGAATGTTCAGTTTTGATGATCTTGAAAGTAAGTGTTTCATTCATCCTAGTACATATCCACGGGTTATCAATATCTTTTATCCAAGAAGGAGGATGGGTATTTTCACTTATGTGTGAATTATCAGAGATTTAACTAGTTGATAGCTAATAATCAATATCTCATTCCATGTATTGATTGTCTCATCATCAGTTGAGAGGTGTTAAGATATTCTCCATGATATTTTTGAAATCAAGATACCATCAATTGAGGGTGAGGCCATTATACATACCACATATTGCTTTTAAGAGACAGCGTGGAGGGTTTGAATTTTTAGTGATTCGATTTGTTTGACAAATGCACTAATAATATTTATGTCCTTAATGAATTAGATATTTCATACTTTTCAGGATCACTTTTTGGCGGGTTTTTGTATGAGTTATTATTATAATTCCATTTAGAAGAAGATATTTCCATACATATTTACAATTTTTTGAGTACATTTAGAGTGCATCAAATTTATTCCAAGATAACCAAATGTGGTTTCTGAAATGATTGAGGGAAATTCTTGGGATTTTAATTTAGAAGAATGAGTTTTAGTAGACCTAGAGAAGTTTTCATCTATATTATCTTAGTAGGGAACCAATAATGTCTTCAATATTCATATTTATATAGTTTTAGTAGTTTATTATCGGTGATTTATCCATGAATTCTCTCTTCTTGAAGAAAATATGTTTTGGATGACTAAAAGTGAGTGATGATTATTTAATCTGATGCATGTTAAATATATTTTTAGGAGATAATGGTAGAAAAAACCCAGCACCTATCCTCACTCAACATATGATGGATAAAACATATATCATGTACTATTATTTATCTAGATTTGAACTTAGAGAACTTATATTACATGAGGATAAAGTTGTTTCTTGTGGATTCAAACAACTCAGACTATATAAGAGGAATTATCCAACTCATGATCTATAGTTGGATATGATGGTACATTACATGAAATAAAATATACACTATCTAATGTGTGAGAGGATTATGTTACATACAATCTGTTAATGTCTTAGGTATATAATTTCTCAGAAGGCCCTAAACCTTTAGTAGAGAATGTGGGTTGATTACCTATAGCCTTTTAACATTGATTTGGATTATACACTGGGAAAGGGAAATGATATTACAGATTATTTGATCCATAAAAGGCATAATGAGGAAGTGCACGAGTCTTACGATAATTAGAAGATGATAACACTCACTATATAAAGGAATATAGATATTTAATAGTCTTACGGATGATTAGCTCTGACTTTGAAATCTATTATTCATGTTATTTTGGAATAGATTAAGGTAGATAAGTTATCTTATACAAATAGATTAGTTATAACAGGTAGATTATATGGTCGAGAGACACCATCATGATGGTATATTGGTAGTGTAAATTGTACTCTTTTTTTGATGACTATGGGTTCCACTAGGTCTTCATGATGAGATAATGAGAGAGTTACATGCTTCTAGATGGGTGGTATATCCTAGTTTGAAAAAGATGTATCATGATCTCCATATACATTACTGGTGGTCAGGATTAAAAAAGGGGGATGGAAGGTTTTGGGGTAAGATTTTTCAACTATCAATAGGTGAATGTCGAGCATCAGTAGAGATGTGGGTTTTTAATCCTTTTCCCATTACTGAGTGGAAAATGGTATTATGTCACTATATATTTTTTATAAGATATCACAAGAAACCCCGTAAAAATGATGCATCATAGGTGGTCATGGATAAACTGGAGAAGTTATCCCAATTCTTCCCCAATAGGGATACCTTCACAAACAATGAAGTGGGTAGTTTATACATGTGTGAGATTTCACAGATGTACAATTTTATGAGGTGTATCCTTTCTAATAGATTTCCTCATGTCACATCTTGGTTTTAGAAGGATCATCCAAAGGATCTAGGATTGTTGTTTATTTTGGGAACAATCTATCATTTTTAAAATGATGGTCAATATTATTGGGCTATTCATGTTTGGGAGGATATGTTATGAGCCTATTTTTTAGATTTTAGTGGTTCTTGGGAGAATCATATGGTACTTGTGTAGTTTTCATATAATAATATCGTGAAAAAATCTATCCAAATAAAACCCATTTAGGATTTTTATGGCAGGAAATATAGTTCACTTAATTATTGATTAGTGGTAGGAGAGTCAGCACTTGTGGGGACAAGTCTCATGTAGGAAATGTTTGAGAAAGTTCAATTGATCAGTTGAAGGATTATAAACAAATAAAATAGGAATAAATTTTATGATGACCATTGGAGATGACCTCTAGATATTGAAGATGGTCCCCATGTTTTCTTATAGTTTTCACCTATGTTGGGGAAAAGCTATATGTAGAAACAAATAAACTAAGAAACTTGGTTTTATAGGTTGTTTGAGAATGTAGATATTTTCAGTTAACTGGCATACATATTATCCCTTCCCTGACACTAAAGTTCCTTGCACAATTTGTCTCACATGTAATACCTTTGAAGATATTATCCTCACCCTTCCGTTGTGGTTGATATCGAGGTCATAGAGTTTTGTGATGATCTTTCCTCATAGTAGCATCTAATATTAATTTCGTACCATAGTGAGAAGTATCTATGGGGTAGTAACAAAACTCTGATTTGAGTGTAGTGGCATCAAGGGCATGTTAAAGAAGAGACTAGGGAGAGGGACTATGATAAGTGAGAATAGTGGCTAGACATGCTCGCCAAGACTCCATACAGATTCTTGGAGAAGATCGTGGATGAGTTATTATATGGTGGGGAGGTTATAAGATCCCCCAATTTTAAATTTATTTCTGTATTTTAGTTGTTGTTTCAAACAGATTTCGTTGGATTTTCCTTGCTTTATGCCTTAGGGATGAGTCTTGTTCGGAGATAGAGAGCCTTGTTGGGGGTAATGACTTAATGTTTAGGGATGTATGTCTACTTAAATAAATGGATCCAAGATAAAATTGTGTTAAATTGTTTTTCAATTGTTTTCTATGTTCTGGAATGCTTGGGAGGTGGTTTGATTTCTATTTGTAGAAAATAGCCTGAAAACTAATTACAAATAATTTACACACCATGTACATGTAACATGATGTGTAACAACAGATAGAAACCTGTATTCAACCAATGTATAGAGGGAAGTAATTAAATTAAATGTAGACCCTTAAAATCATATAATGTCCAAGATTGATAAATATTAACCCCAGTGGATGGGTTATTTATTTAACTATTAAGTTGGAAATACATGACGTAAAAAGAGGTTACATGCCATGTATTTTTTAAGATAAGTTGTTTTATGGATACTGTGTAGATGTAATTAGGGTTGTTTTTTCACTTTTCATTCCTCCTCTCAACATAAGACAAGTTAGATGTGATTTCAGAAGCATTTCATCAATTCTAGACATCTCTTTTATGATATCGATCCCTAGTAAGACATGTCGTCAGTTTCCCCTCATCTTCTATTTTTATCCAATAAGGTAGTCGAATCTGTGGATTTATTTTTGTTGTAATCATGGAATAGGTTGATTTATGTTCTTAATGTGATCTTTATAAACATCTTCCTCATATGTTTCTCCCTTTTTGAGTACTATATTATTCTCTAGTTAAAGGTTGGTAGTTTTAACCTAACCCAATGGTCCATTTAATTTCATGTACTGTCAATATTATGATCCCACCAAACTAATGTGAAGTTTAATTAATTTATTTACTAATAAATAGTGAATCATGGATTTTAATATTGTTTGTATCCATTTGGATTCAATTTTTGATGCGGCCTAGATTTTGGATGACCATTGGGTGAACAAACCCTTTATTATAGTTGAATTGGGAAATGGATTAAAGCATGTTTAGCAAGATGTGGGACCTTAGGAGATTTCCTGATATAGAATACATTATCATGTCTTGTTTATTTAGATGGATTATTATAAATTGAGATATAAATGTATGTATAATTGAATGATAAATAATAATTTCCACAATTAACCATTGTGGATTATGATGTGGTATTATGACATCCTTGTAGATATGAGTTGTTGTATCATTATTCTGAAATGATTATATACTTGGATATGCCCTAATACATGATGAAATTATTATATACCATGCTATGCCTTTTTATATTATGAAATTATTATATACTGTAATTTTCTCTAACACATGCTGAGATTATTATATATTGTTCTATGCCCTGACACATGATGAAATGCTTATATAATGGGTTATGCCTATCAACAAAAATAAAAACACTTATAAATCATGAAAGTATGTGAATTGTGGGATCTTTCTATGGATATATGGTTATTTTTTTCATGGTTGTGATACATGATTAGAGACATACAACCATGGTGTGAATCCTATTATTTAGATATATGTATATTGTTGGCATGGTTGTGATAAATACTTATAGAAACTCTAAAAAATTACTGAAGTTGGTTTATTGTAATATTGTAATATTTTACTAATTAATACAAATATTTCTCAATTATTTCATACTCTTATTATTAGAGTGGGTTTTTAGACACTTTGGTGTCAACTTACTCAGTTTTACTTACACCCAATTCGGGCCACCATTTGGAACCTAAGAAAATATCCTGGATGTCAGTTTTTGGAAAGTTAAAGGTTTAATTCTACTAATTTAATTGAATGTTAGTTAGTTTGGAGTCTGAAGAAAGGAAAAATGTGGGGTTTAAGACTGTATTTTTTTGGTTTTACATAGGTTTTGTTGATTCTTTTCTTAATATTTTTAGTTTTACATTTAGATATATCTCATAATGTCATTACATGATCTATTTCTATTGTTTTATTTCTTCCTCCATTTATTTCACAATGGTCTGAGATAATGTATCATATTATCTATTAATCTAATTATTTTACAAATATTGTTTAATTCTATTACTATATAACTCCATACTAGAGGTTATTTTCTCTCTAATATACCAATCACGCCCCTACTTCTAGTCGACAGCCTCTAGCATATAGAGAGGGGAACATAACATCTTGTAACCAACCCTTTATGGTCACGTTAGATAATACCATATTGGGTGATGTTACATATAATATTAATAATGAAACACTTCAATATATTAAAAAATAATAGTTTTAAAAATCAGTATCATAAATCTCTTATCCAAATTTAGTTTATTTTCCGTTTTTTGTTTCCCAAAATCCTTTCCTATTCTCAAACAACAAATATGACAAGTAGAAGTGATATAAATAGGAATTAATATCCATTCATATATAGATAGGAATGTAAAATAATATCCATGAAATTACCCATCATGAAATGCTCTCTGATACAACCTCATATCAAAACATGTGAGTAACAATCAATGATCAAAACACACATGAAATAAATTAGCATAAACGAAGAAGAACATAATATTGGGCCCTAGATTATTGAACAATACATACTAGATGCTCAAGAGCCTAGTCAAGATGAATGTTGGATCTAATGAATATCTATTCTTTCTACAGTCCATCAATATCGAAATGTTAACCCCATAGTGGTGCCACACACTCTAAGGCTACCCATGTCTCCTTTCCAATTTCCAAAATGTTCAAAATATTCCAACTATCAAAATAAATTTCAAAAAATATGTTCGCAATTTTATAAAAAAATTTAAAATCCATGAAAATATACATCACTGTTTGAAAACCGATTTCCAAAACGTTGGTAAATCTATTTTCAAGGAAAAAAAATTTTAAAAAAACTTTCATTTCAAATCAGTCATTTAGAAATTAATATAACTTCAAATAAATTAACAACATAATGTAATTTAACAAGAATGAATAATAATTCATTTAGTTTTTTCAATTTAAAGAAAAACCATCCTCAAGGTAGTATAAACCTAGTTTCCTTCGACCACGATGATTGGAAACCACAAGAATTAAACTCTAAAGACAAGTCATATGAGGAAACTAAAAGGTATTAATAGGAAACGCTATTCGATCACAAACATGATCCAAAAATGTATCCAACATAGTAACTATGACCAAATGAAGGTATAATGGGACGAAACTTTTCCGTAAAGAAAAGCATCACAACTACAACAACTATCAATCATTGAATGAATCAATATGGATGGGTCTTAGATTTTCAAAATCACTACTAAGAGATTATAGGATGATAGGGATAAGAGTTACAATTGAATTAAATTAAATTCATCCAATTATAACCCTTAAATCCCAAATCATAATGATTATACAATGTGAAATCCTATTTCATGTTTTTTAATCCACAAAGATAAAGTACTCCAAAAACCACATCACCTTTTTATTAAAAACAATATTTTTGACAGTAATCAATGTGAACCTAGTACATGGAATTTAAATCATTCATTACCTAAGCCTATTTGATGGGACATTCACAACGAACATTACACTGTGTGTAATAGATTTACACAACCCAAAAATTCCCATTAGATTTTAAATGCTATAGGTTTAGCAAGGAAAAAAGAGTATCACATAGAATCCATTTTTGGAACATTGTAATAACTCCACTAAGCCTTTCAAAAAATTTTACATAGAATAGATTAATTAAAATAAATATATATCCCAAATCCTAGGCCATTTTCTCCAAAAAAGGATCTCAATCCTTGAGAATCACACATACATAGCCAAACTAGAATGATAAATAAAACAAAAATAAGTTAGAATGTGAAAATAAGAATAGGTTGTTACACCTAATAGGAAAAGGATACGTTTTAGTGAGATTTTAAATCATTACCACCTAGTCTTATGCTATTTTTACTTGATTTATAGAGGTGGGAAATCTTTATCATGGTTACAAATCATAATATCCAAAAATTAAGTTGACTATATTAAATTATATTAATATTTTGATTATAACTATAGAATCCATTTTAAAATATTATATTTCATTATGTGTGAAAATTTCATTTTTAAATAAGAACACAAAATGTAAAAAACCATTATTTATATAATAAAAATATAAGAAAAAACGTAGATTTATTTTTATTACATTACAAGAAAAACCATTAGATTCATATTTACGTCTTTATTTAATTTATAATATATTAATTTCGTTAAAATAATTCATCAATAGAGACTAATTTCATTTATTAGGTTAGAAATATATTATGTGAATAATTTTTTTTAAGAAAAGAAGCTATTTAAACATGAAATTATTTTGTTTTCATTTCAAAAAATTTGAAAAAAATGATTTATAAACATGTATAATAAATAATTTTTTATAATTTAGTTAGTTAAATTATTAACTCCTAATATAATTGATAGGTGATAAATATCATGTTAAATAATAAAAATTAAATAGTGTATTGTGGTTTATTTAAATCTTATGTTCTTTTGCCACGAAACCTCTAAATTAATGTAAATATATTAAATAAAAATATATCTCAAAATATCTATGTGTTACATTATACCCTCTTGTGAAAATTTTTCCCTCAATTTTTTTTGACTATGATAAAAAAATAGAGGCTACTTCTACCTCATCACATACTCAGGATCCCACTTGGTGTCTTTATATTTAAGGTTTCTCTATAAAACATTGAATATGTGAGTGGTATTGTGGCATAAAATATTTTCTCTTCAATATAAAAATAACCGCTTGTCATTCCTTATAATAGAGATAACTCTAAATGGTATAACCATTGAGTTCAATACATTTAAATGAAGATGTATATACATTATTAGGAGAGATACTGGAACACATCATGAAATTTAGAGAGATTTAGTGGAACCATAAAATCATAAGAAACAATCACTATACAATCAATAATTTCATAGGGACCTATATATCTATTGATAAACATTATCTTATTTATAAATCTCAACTATTTTTTCCAAGGAGATATTAATTAGAATACCTTATCACCCACCTTGAACTGTAGATCTCAGCTATGATTATCAACATTAATTTTCTATCGACATTGAGATTCCCTGATGTGCTACTAAGTGACTCAAACCTTATATTCCATTTCCATAGCTATATCATGTCTCAATAGAATTATTTCTCCAACAATATCATTATAAGTTGGAGTTATGTACTTACTACAATAGAGAGTTTCATAAGGATCCATCTTCATTCTTGAGTGAAATACATTTCTATAAGAAACATTTAGTAATTATTAGTGTTGATCCCAAACACCTTCAAAACCCATAAAAATTTCTAGGAAAATATCTTATAGGGTTTTTATGGACCTCTCAAATTTACTATCTTTCAAAAAATGATATGAATTACTAATGTTTAACTTTGAATTCAAGTCCATCTGAAGATTTTACAATAACTTCAAGGTAAATCTTAGGTCCTCATTATATAAAATAGAATTTTGTTGTCGATAAAACCATACTATTTTTTAAAATATATATATATGGAAATCCAGTTAAGAGGCAAATATTTTCTGATGGAAATGAAATTTTCTAGTTATATAATGTGATCAACTAAGAAACAAATAACATTTAACCATTTAAATGTTTTGGGGAGTCTCACAATGAAATACATGGAAATGATTTCCAGTGTTCATTATAGTACAAGTAATCGTTATAACATCCCCTTATACTTTCATCTCTTTGACATTACTTATTGACATACCAATCATTAAAATACATACTTTGAAATCACCCTTTTCATGATGTCCCCCTAGGAACACTCATTAATATCTCTATAAATAATATTACATTAGGGATGGATATAGAATAATGAACTATGGGAATCATATAAAAACACAATTAATTTTGGTATTGAAGGGACACATACTTCCACACCAAGACTTATCATTCTATCATAATCAGGGTTGAAATCAAGAACACTACTCACCATCATTTATAGTACCAAATCATCCATTTAGACCATCTTATTCCTCAAATGTATGGTAGGATGAACATTAAAATGAGAAAGACAACATCTTTCCACTATCTTCATGATTTCAAGATCCACATTTCTTAATACTTAAGTATTTGATCACTTTAAATACTCACCATAGTAAAACTAATATGGAATTTTCAAATCAGAGCATCAGTGACCTTATTATCCTTCACTTGGTGATAATATATTTGAAAAGATATAATATTTAACAATGAACTACCACATCCTTTGGACCATATTTAACTCTCTCAGTGTGAATATATACTTCATGATTTTATGATCAATATATAATTCACATATTTTACTATAAAGATAATGTACTACTATTTTAAAAGAAAAAATTACTAATTCTAAATCCAAATAATTATTCAAGTAATTTTTATCATTAATTTTCAATTGGAATAAGGTATAATATATCACTATATCATTTTGTTTTAGGATAGGTCAACATCCCTTCCTTGATGCATCACTATAGATCAAAAACCTTTATCTAATATTGATTAGTGTTATCATAGGTGCACTGACAAACAGTCTTCTTAGTTCCATGAAATTTTTATTACATTCACATTTCGAAGGAATCTTGATTCTTTTATATGTCCACTTTGTTACTGGATTAGATATACATGAGAAATCCTTGACAATGATCCAACAGTATTATGAAAAACAAGGAAAATATAGATCTCAATCACCATGGATTTGTTGGGATACTATTCAATACCCTCTGTCATTAAAGGATCCACCAATATAACCTCACATTAAATTATATGACTGAATAATGAAACAATTTATAACTGGAATTAAAACTTTCTGAATATGGATTAAAAAATACCATACCTTTGTCTCATCAAATAAAATATTCAAATCATCTTTATTCTCTTCATTTCTCTTGAAATATATAAGAATATTATTTATAAGCACTTAAAAAATTTTCATGAAGGAATATATAATGAAATTATTAATTTATTAAATGAATATAGCGGGATCATTGGTATGTACAAATTGAATCACTATCCATTCCTAATGAGTATACCTCACCTAAAACCCTTTCTAAGTCAGATCCTCCTTCTTGGACCACAATTGATGATGTATTTAATGAAGGTCAATCTTGGGAAAGTATTGAGCTTTACATAGTAGACAAATCAAGTCTTCATTATAGGGAATACGGTACTTTTTCTTGATAGTGATCTTTTTATGTTAATGAAAATCAATTCCAAGAATTGTTGACCCATCTATATCCATAAAAAAAAGTCCATTTATAGCCAGTGGTTTTAACATCATGACCTGAACCACCAGTTCCAAGCTAAAATTCCAAAAAACCTCACACAGACATCCCTATATGAAACATGTTGCTGAATTGTGGTGATTCCAAAAAGGGATGACATTGGGATACTATACCCTTGGTACCGGGTAAACATTTGATTATATAGTGGAAATGATAAAAATGATCAATAATTAGGAATAAATGAATAAATCATTAGATTAATATCATATAAATAATGTACTAACCATATAGTAATTATATGGTATGTCTTTCAAAACCCCCAAACATAAAAGGATCCCCACATGTTGTGGATCAATGTAAAAAATAAATTGAACTACACAAATGAAGTAACATATATCAAAACTAAACATTTTCCTATAACAGTAGAATCGTCTTTTAAAACTTTTTCAAACACCCACCGCATGAATTTTTTCATTCACAAGATCCATGGTCAAAAAATTTAATGGCGCACTAAGATTCACAAGTAGGTTGTGAGTAAATAAACCAGTAGGATACGACTAACAATACTTAACATAAGTTCATAAGATATAATGTCAAATTATAGGAATTTAAAAATATAATATATATGCAAAAATTATGTCACACAAGGATATATCATGTTCTGATTCCTCAGATAATGGATCTACGTATATAGGATCCATGATAGAATGAACATATCCTTCCATTTCAAACATATCAATCCATTCCAAACATATCACCTTTTAAAGATATAGCCCACTAAAAATGTTTGACACTTCCCATAAGAAGGTGTAGCCCATGTATATACTAAATGGTGTTTGAAAATTCCCTCTTAGGAGGATATGCTGTATAGAAAAACCTATAAAAGAAAAATCATGACACATGCAAATACAAGATGATAGATCAATATCACATATTATAAAAAGGTGAAAAAAACAAACAACATGAGAGAAATAATCATTCTTATGTCACAACAACTATACATACAAACAAAAATCATGATAAAACATTAATTATATGTTTCATAGTGCTACACATTCACAAGAAACATTACAATAACCCTTATAAACATGCACTAATTATAAGGACCACCTACCTTAGATGTAATACTATTTTCATGAAAATGGAATCTATATAAGTTTAATTACACCACTCAAAATACGAAAACCATTCCTGATTCATCAAAATATGAATTATAGGGATAATATTTAAGTTAAAACACTCCCAAAATGTTGGACATGATTTTACATACCAGTCAAGATCTACTGCCAACAATTGTCTTGGTCCCAAGGATGTTAATATACCAAAAGCATGAATTTGGGTGTTGATTCTATAAACAATCAAAAATTCACTTCTTAGAACATGTGAATAACTTCATAACTAATAAATTCATCAATGATCTAATTGGATTTATATAATGAGAAGAGGAGATGATTGATTAGGATCATGATAAGACACACCATACTGAAAATGTTGGATCAAACCATCATTCAGGCATTGAGGACAAGATACATAAGGGGCGGGGAGAGACTAAAATCCATAAAATAGATATTTTATACATATGGGTGTCAAGGAAGGCCTAATAGAAATATAAAAATTGTGTGACGGATGGGTTTTTAAAAATACCATTAAACACAACATGCTTAATTGGCCCCAAACAATTCCATTGGCTATCGGGTGGTCTCTAAGGAGAATCAGTTCTACCAAGGAACCCCATCAATGAGTTGGTGGGATCTTTATCCTTACTACAGTTCTAGTAGACTCCACTTAGTAGTTAGTGGATCTAAATAGTGATCTAAAATAGATGATATAACATTTTCAAGATACAACATGACAACCAACACATTCCCTTTCCATTTCTTGCCTCATGAGAATCTATAACTAGACTCATATCACATTAAAAAATATTTTAAATGATATATAAAATTTTAAAAGAGTTATTAATTAATATGGGGTAAAATATCTTCTACTTTTATGACTTATCGACCTCAATTAGCATCTAAGAGGCTTTCTTGAACAACTGAGAATATTACACCCAAATGTATGACTCCCATTCCAATGTCTATTTTGGAATATGGATTTATCACCCACTAAAATTAATCAAGATGAATGATACTCCAACATAGAACCTTCCCACATTAGTCCATAATCTGAATGGGTTTCTCCAGAAAAAATTCATCTGGTTACAGATCAACATTGTAACTGTCAGTCACAAGTCTGTGATCAAGTTCATATATCTAAAGATGAGACACACAGAACACATTATGTATATCCTAGTACCATGGATGCAAATACAACTGATAGGACACCATCCCAATGAATTATATTCTCTTTAATATCTCAATGTTCCATAATTCCTATACGCATTTTCCTCTAAAATTCATATTCCATAACCGAGGGGACGCCTTCATGAACACTCTATCATCCACCCCAAACTGTAGAAGTTATCTCATCCAGTCAACATATAATATCTACCTTCTTTATTCAAAAACCTAATACATCTAAATAAAAAATCATTTCTCTAAGTTATCATGAATCTTTCTACACATGATAACAAAATATTGACCTAGCTCATGCTAGTATAATGGCCAATGACTTTTCCATCAATAGAGTGCCTCAAATGGATCCATCAATATCGAAGAATCAAAGATGTCACTATAGATTAAATATATTAGAGCCATGAGATCATACCAAGATACTTGGAAATATAGAATACACTCTCAGATCATATCCTCTATGGTATCCATCATTCTATATAATTTATTTTAGTCTAAAGATGATAAGTCATACCTAGATTCAACAGAGTAACCATCACCTTTTGTAATCCCTTCCATAACAATGATGTGAATCATGTACCACTATTAGATACCACACTCAAATGAACAATATGAAAGAATGTAATATCTTGAACATAGATATTTCTAGTATTATCCAACATGTTATTCTTACATATCAATATATAGTGATCCACCATGGACAACTCATCCACTATGATCCTAATGGTATCTCAACCTCTTGAGATCATGATAACTCCTATAATGAAGTCCTTATTCACCTTATTCCACTTCCACACATGCATTTTACGTGGCTAGAGAAACAATCCAAGTCTCTAATACTCGGCTTTGATCCTCTGACAAGTCAAACAATAGATAAAAAATCTTAAAATGTATCTTCTCAGGATATGACACCAACATTTCCATATGAAATCATGATATAATTTAGGTTTTCAGAAGATCAATACCCATTAAAAAGTATGACTTCATTTTATTATCTCTTCCCACATGGAAGAGGGAACCAACAATCTACATTGAGCCAAAAGCACACCATGTATGTGTAAGGTCAATCTAGAAATGTAACAATTTTTTCCAACCACTCACACATCACGAAAAACTCTACATAAATCTAATGACTACCCTAAAATAATCCCAAGAATGTAGATGTGATCACCATTGATGCACAAACCACCACTCCTCAAACCATAGACACCCAAACCTTATATTATAACAACCACTCAAAAAGCTACCAAATAAATTTATATGTACAATTTTTTATATTCTACTGTAGGTATTTTAGTAAAATTTCCTTTCCCATGTTCCTAATCCTAAATTTAAATTTTTTAAGTATTATACCGAATTATTTTGATGATAATTCATAACACACTAATATAATATACTATAAACAGTTTTTATATGCATAGATGATAACTATATTTACGAAGATGTAGTGTAGAAAAACATTCAATGTATTATCCATAACATCCAATTATAATTAATTAGTAGGATAGTTATACATGGGGGGTTATATATAAAGACAAATTTAAGTAACCACCATATAAACATACAACAGAATAAATCCAACTCCAATTTAGATGCATCACAATACTTTACATAACCAACTCAAGGCTAGTGAGGAATTAGAATTAGAGATGACTTCAACCACTTATAAAACTCCATGAAGTCTTATTCACCATGTTTTTTTGATTAAAACTTGATCCCATTCTTTGAAACAATGTTCATAGGTTCCTAAAAGAGAGAAAAGTCCTAAATGAACCTCCTATAATACAATTAAAATCCAAAGAAACTCTAGATCTCAAACACATTACTTGGCTATTCCCCAGACATTACTACTTCCACATTCTTCATATCCATATATTTCTTTTATAAAACCATGTTCCTAAGAATGTTCAACTCCAATATCCAATAGTCACACATTGATAACCTGGTGAAAATCCAATGTGTTCAAAGCACAATCAATAAGATATCAAGGATTGTAACATAAGATTCCAACATCTTATAAATTATTAGGATTTAGTAAATGAACCAAATGACTAATGAGTCAATGTACAGGTGAAATATATTATTTATGGGATCCACGAACAATTCTAGATCATTAATTAGTCCAAAAACCATAACATGATACATATAGAACCCATATAGACACCTAAACACTATATTGGGTATGTACTCTTCTATAACATAAAATTGATAGAAACCCTATCACATATGTATCTTTGGAAACTATCGATATCTATTTAATTGATTATATAATTCATTGAAATTCATAAACTGGTAACTATATTTAATAATGATCTAGTTTAACTTCCATTATAATACCCAAAGCTGAATACTATAATCCTTTTACTTAATGAAAAACATTGGAGAACCCTAAGGGGGGGAGTTGTAGGTCTAATAAAGGCATTAGATTCATGATCATAAAGATGTACCTTTAATTATTTTAACATAGAGGGTTCCATGTGATATGGTTGAAACGAAATAGGACATTCACTAAGTGTGAGTTCAATCACAAACTAAAATCCTCTATTTAGAGGACATCCCAAGAAATAATATGGATTGAAATATCAATACAGGTCAACCACATGAATAAATGAGGAGGGAGTAATTTTCTAATCCACTACCAAATACATGCCAAGAACATGCATTGAAAAGGCATCTATTTGATGAGTATCTTATCCCACTCTACCTAAATTGATGTCCCACTCAACATTCGACATGAACTTATCCCCTCTTTGTGAATAAAAAGTCACTCGTCTCTGAGAAAAATCAATGTGTTCCCAATAGATTGTCAACCAGTCTATTCCAATGAGCATAAAAAGATATTAAATCTCTAGAATCATGAATCTCTACACATCATCAAATCCAAAAAATCACTATTATACATTCATCAAATATGGGAATATGTTCCACATTCCTTGTTGTGGGTGTATAGATAGACAATAGATCATAAGAGAGATTTAATAGTAATGTTAACCCATCAACCACCTGAACATATATAAAAAATGGGATGAACCAATTTTAAACAGATTAATAAAGCAAGTAGAACATATCAGGAACATACCTTTAACAATTCCACCATCAGCCGAAGCCTGATCAACAACATAATCCCCACCTAAAACCAGTACATAAATATTGGGAGGTCCACGAGTAACCTGGTTCCCCATCCCTTATTGGGTTTACACCAGGTACTATGTTCTCACAACCACACCATCTCATGACATTGTTATATGCACCCATGGATCCTTGGAACATGACCACTTTAGAAGACCAGTCATTCCATTCTAGTGACAAGTACCAATAGAAATAGAAAATTTCTTGAGATAATAACCTTTTAACACACAGTTATTTAACCTAGAATATTCATTTCTGATGGAGGGATTTCAAGAACAATTAATCTACTTTAAATATCAATTTACACCATGAAATCAATCCTCAAAAATCCTTTTCATATTCCTAGAATAATCAACTAGATCTACAATGAAGATGGATCCTGTTGAAACAATGACATCTAGAAAAGGACTTGTATCTTTATTTTCCTCGATAACCTTCTCTTCCAACCAATCCATACGAAGCAATAGAACGTAGGTTACTTGATAAAAGTTCCTAATATAGTGTTTTAACATAATAAAAATATTGATATCAAAATTTAATTCTTTCTGATCCCCTTTATGATCCAAAGGTGATAATAGTTAATCAGCTTGGTGAATCAATCTAAATAAGAATATAGTGATAGATTCCCCTTCTAGAGCTCCATTAATTACTAAGAACGATCTCATTTTATCTCATCATGGAATAACACCATAAGGAAGTAGTCCATAAGGTTAACCATGTTATCCCATCATATATACCACCATAAATCAAAAATTAAGATCACCTCCCAACAAAACATTAAAACATAAAGTCTTCAAGATTCACCTTTGGACATTCAGGGATTTATAAAAGGTTAAATATCTTGTTGATGATTCATATATAGTCATTGCATCTGCGGGGAATCTAATTCCTTGGAAGGATATGGGATACTGTATTTGGAAGTCACCACCAGAGTCAACTATCACTGTGCTACCCTTGTAGATTCCTCTTCCATGAATATCTACTTTCTAAAATAGTCCTCTTTGGATGGCCTCTATAGCTTCAGCTACTAGAATATCCACAAGGGAATGATAAATAATATCCTTCTAAATAAAATGTGTTGAAACATTCAACCCAAGATATATATGAGGAATAATTTCGTGAAATACTAGATCAAACATTAATGTAATCTAATGACTAACCAATACGGCCGATAACAGTTCATATGTACACACAAAAGGTTTTTCGACGAGGTACAACCCTAGAATCATTCAAATAAATAAGGAAATACCTTATAAGAACCTCCCAAGACCCATTCCTCTAGTACCTACATGTTAATCACAACCATATGTACATAATATCAAGAATATAATACTCTGGATCCGATTAAATAATGAATAAAGTAATGAACTAAAAGAACATATCAAAATTTTAATATGTATTTAATTATTTGGGATATGTTTAATGTATGAAACAAGAACATGGTATGTGATCCAATGTGATAAAACAAGAGGCATTAAAGCACACAAAATGATATAACTAATTATTATAACCTAATGTGTATCACCAAAGGTGAATCAATTCAAAGAAACGTCAAATATGAAAAGCATAAAAAGCATAAATTCCCATTTCCATAGAAATTCAGAGGCCCACTATGTAGTGCTTGTTAGGGAATAACATAGATCCCCTTCCAAATCCCCAACCATCTAATCTCCTATCTAACCTATCCCAAATAAAGGAACAAAAATAAGTAACAAAACATGTTAGTGAACTTGGTCCTCATATGAAATTTTGTAAAACCCCAACCCAAACTACAATGTCAAAGTCGATATGACAAATGGATTCATGTGTGCCTCCCCATATGAAAGAGGATATCAATTAGTGGTGAGGGGAAATGGATTATGTGAGGATATAATAACCTTGGAACGAGTTAAATATCCACATACATAGTTTAAGGGATAAAAAATTATCAAGCATAAGGAATAAATAAATAAATAATCAGTGTAAGATCATAAAAAATATTTTCTATCCCATGTAGTATTATTATCTAATGATAGTTACACAACCCAAAAAAGTAAAGTATCCCCATATGTAATGGATAAATGTGTGAAATTAATGCTACAATGTTAAAACAATAGCAGTCATCCGGCTCAATTTCCACCCTACAATGCATGTACCCACCTACTAAACCTGCTCAACCACCCACTATAGGGACATTTCCCTTCACTAGGTCCCTAGTTATAAAATCTATAGGTCTACTAAGATGCCTGGGTAGTGTTTGAGTTCAAGACCTAGTAAGATAACACATGTATTCCTTAACAAAATTTAATAGTATTTATTCATGAAATACATTAATGTAGTCAACACAAAGATAAGAAAGAAGTATATCACATGACGAAATAACATGTACTGGGTCCTTAAAGGCCATATCTAAATGCTTTGTATTTGTGATGGAAGGAAAATAACCATACATGTCTAACACATACACCTATAAATGATATTCTTTTAAACAAGTTTAACAGTTCCCATGGGATGAGATAAACCACGTACACGACATTCGATGTCTGATACATCCCTCTCAGGGGTATAGTCCACATGGATCCAATCATTGAATAAAACTCATTACAAACATAGAAAAATGATGAATGATCAATATCACCTTAAAACAAGACTAATAACTATTATACCCCACATGCGAACATACCTCAAACATATGACTCACATGATGCTCTGATAATATATAATCAAACATCAAGAATAAGTCTTGTGGGGTTTAAAAAACATGCCAATGAAACATTCCAAGAAATTATATGAAAATGTGATGTTGATAAAGGAAACCTACCTTAGGTGAACTGATGTTCATATGGGAAGGTTATCTATCCATGTTTAATTTCACCACTCCAAAAAAATATTACTAATAATAATATGATATTATTATATTTATAGAGACCAAATTGATGAGAAACTAAACCCAATGGTAGGATAAGCTCAAACATACCCAAGAGGATGTACTGCTAACAACAGTCTAGGTTCCAATGATGTGTAGATTCCAAAACAATAAATCCAGGAAGAGATTCCAGCAACAATAAAAAATACTAAACCATACCATGTGATAAACCTGAGATACGACCAATAAATTTGGGATATAATTTCTTTCTATAACTTAAAATATGATAGTACTGATCTAGATCAAGATAGTAATCACCAAATTTGAAATTAAAAATTAAACTTTTGTTCCATCATCAAATAAAGGAGACAAAAAGTGACCAAATTTACAAATAGATAGATCCTGAGGTGATGGAGGTTAAAGAAGTCCAATGATAAAGAGAGAAATTGAGATAGTGTTAGGTTTTAAAGGAAATCAGAAAAATCAACACACCCAATAGGCCCTTGATGATGCCTCTAGTAGGTCAATGATCATTTGTTATAACAGGTTTTTCCCAAGAGCCCCTATGACATGCAGGTATGATCTGCAACAATGATACAGATCTTGCAGACTCCAATGACTAGCTAGTAGAGCCCAATGTCTATTCATTAGCGACGATATAGATTTTTATAGCTATAACATTCCGACCATCATAGTCCAGTCAGGGTTCATGCCAAACAAACACCTCTATCCAACCTCAAATCACATAAATAACATATTCAAAAAGCTACATATATTGTAAAAAGTGGTATACCTTAATAATGGGTATCATAATGGAAATACACCAGGTCTTTTTAATTACTTATAGATATTCTCCTGCAAAATTTTCATATATTTATAAAACCCAATAAATTAAATTTTATATGGAGCCTTTAAAATAGTAGTAGAACCAAGTATGAGTTCTATTGAAAATTCAACTTCACGATTCAGGGGACGACCGAGAATGTTTTTAAGAAACACATCATCATATTCCTAAATAATATTAATATATTTAATATTGAGTTTCTCCCCAAACCATTGAGATAAATATACATCATAAATAGGTAGTATGTCCCATACGATGGGTATAACTTCCACTGGAAGTTCACATTCATCCTCTCACTAAAAGGTGATCATATGTTGATATGAAATATCATGTATTAATTAAATATATATATATTGATATGGTCAAAATATAGATAAATCCAATCCATTCCCAAAAAAATTAAATTCAACTAGACGGAGAATCAAAATATTTACAAGAACCACAATCCCACAAACTTCGATCAGATATGTGATATTGACAAGAGATGTGATCATTATGCCCTTATAAGTTTTTATGATTTAGTCAAAATATAATCATTGAGGACATGAATGATTATCCATAGATACTTTTCATGATATAAGTTATTTTAAATGAATATGAAAAGACTTGATACTTAAAAATATGAGTTTCTGTATCACCACCTTAACTTCATCATTTAATCATTAATCCCCTAATAATGAAAAAATTGGGTAGTGTTACAAATAATAATATATAATCTGAGTAAAAAATAATATTATTATAAAAATAATTATTATGATACACTCTATTAAGAAATGATATTTAAACCCAAGAAAACAAATGTTTAATTTAGATCATCCATGTAATTTTCTATTCATATACTTCTTAATAGTTTGTAAATAAAATGTGATTTCTCCTAATAATACCCATGTATGTGTCAAGTTTGTTTTACAGTCTTAGTCCCAACAATTGTTAACTGGTGATGATCTTGTCTACACTCAATCCAACACATTTAGTTTTCTTTATCATAGGTTCTTCTATTTCAAATCTACAAATTTTTTTCAGCTTCCAGACCAAGATGAATTTTCAACGAAAATTACACAATCTCTACTTTTCAAAAACATCAGAATGTTATCATTTACATTGACTTATCACCATGGTTTTCATAAAATTTTATATTTATAGTATACCAAAATAAAAATACCTTATCTAATACAAAATAATTAAATAAGTCATAAAATATGTAAATATTGCATTATTATAGATGAATATTTAAAAATATCTCAAAACAATACCTTCTCCAGATTTATTAAGATTTAATGCCTTTAGAGACTAGATACATAAAAAACATATTTCATGAAGGATACTCAATATATCCTATAAATATATTCTCTCATAATACACTTCTTATACATACCCTACCTACAATAAATCTTCATAACATTGGGAAAAGAAACTATAGGAAAGGTGATATCAAATTCTTAGTAGGGGTAAGCATATGAGATATCGATCGATGATTATACAAAATCCTAAGACAAGCATAAGGGTATTAGGTAATTATTATAGAATGAAGATTTCATACCCAACCTGTCATAGATCGTAAATGTGCGAAATTCTATAAAACATTAACAATTCAAAAGAATACAATCACAAGAGTGAGGAATCATCATAATTGTATCATGACCTATGATATCATATCATATGAATTTGAACATGTAACTAGAGTTTTTTTGCACAATCATATAAATAATCATAATAATATCTTCAGAATCATTAATCTATCATGGGATTACATAAGAATGATAATTTAAATAATCTCATAGGAGTAACTTAAATATAGTTAATTCCTTCATCTCTTAAGTGTTTATTAGCTCAATAATCTCTTATGAATTTATTAACACTACCATGTCTTAGGATTTTCTGAACCCCTTTGTCTCTTATGAGTTTTGTAACTCCATCACCCTTACCCAATGAGTTTCGGGGATTTATAATTTTGGGAAACCCAATGACATAATAAAAACCAAAAATTTTTGTTCAATAAGATCATAATTATTGTATGATATCATCATATCATAACCCATGGAAAGAATATGGGTTCCATAAACATTTATCATTTCCATCGTTGAATTACCCATTTAAAAAGAAAATAATTTCAAAATGGTTTATTTTAAATTAATTAAAATGTGGGAAGGAAACATGATTAGAAGAATTAAATTTATACCATCGTTATCATAATCTATGTATAGAAAGAATGTCTATGGTATTACAAGATCATATACCCAGTGAATCATAAAAATTATAAAATTATTTTACACACATGGAAACTAATATTAAAATATCATTCTAACATTTCCTTGAAAACATGAGAAAATATCCTTTTTTTGATAAATTTTTACCTGAAAATTACAATAATATTTAGAAAAAAAAATTTCTTGAAAAAAACCAATTAAAATTATAATGTATTCATAAAATAAGCTAATGGCAATGATAGTGTTAAAGTATCTTCATACTATATAAGTTAAAAGAAAACTTTCATTTCACATAATTTTAAAAGTTCAAAAATTACATCTTTGGAAAAGAATTTCTTCTAAAAAATTATTAATTAATAATTTTTTAGAAAAATAATTTTTTTCAAAATAAACCTTTTTGAAAAAAATAAATTATAGGTAAAAAATATCATAAATCCATTTTTAAGAGTATGGATATGGAAGAAAAAGTTCATCGAATTCATTAAAAACACTTTATCAATCATTTTAAATACCAAATATAGGAAAATGGTTCTAACATGTAAAAAATATATAAATTATAATAGGGGAATAAAATATATGGGTCATAAATATATAATCCATATAATTCTGCTCAATGAAAATTTATCACCAAAAATCTCGAAAAGTGATGAGATTGTAATATAAATCCTAACATGAAATTTTATCTTTCCAATTACATTTAAAAAACTCCTATATAATTAATAAAATGTTATAACAGATATATTCATAACTATAATAATACATATCACACTATATATTATTTACTTATAACATCTCATCATTTTCTTGTTAATAATTATTTATAAAAATCATTATTCCAACTGATAACTACTTCATTTTTCAAGCAAGTTTATATTCAGAAGTCCTAATTATTGTATTTTTTCATGGTTCCATCATATTATGAAATATAATAATTCAATTAATATAATAATTAATAACTATATAAATTTTTGTAACTGTATATACGATAAAATTATGGAAGATGAATTACATCACTTCATGAATATGATAGTCTGTGTGTACACACGAGTGATATTTCGAATTCTCAATACACATAATGAAAGGAAATTATATAATAATTTACCATTAAAAATATAATAATATAATAAATAGCACATATTTTTATTTAATAAAATATTATAACCATCAATTTGAAGTGGTAATGAATAATAATGCATCGCTTCATTGAGGTGGTAGTAAAAACATACCCATGATCGAAGTTTTCTTTTACCATAGTTTTGAGAAGAGGTGGATATGGTTTTTAAATCATAATATTCACAATAAAATATATTGGACATAATGAATTCATTATTTTATAATTGATAGCATAAATTTAGAGGAGTTTGAAGATTATATAAAATTCAAAGTACATGGTTAAGAGTTATACCTCTATATTGTAAAATCTCATTTAGATTGAACTTTAATCCTTGAAAGGATGGTATTTTGGAAATATCACATGATTTAGGAAATGGGGAATGAATATAGTATATTATTTGGTAGGTATTGGAATATCTAAAAGACTCAAACCCTATAATCAATGGATGAGAGGAGGTGACCTTTTATTAGTGAGTTAAATGACACACTTTGAATTAATTAAAATATTTAATTATAATACATTCAAAAACCATTTCAAGTTGAACCTTGGAACCGAAATATATATGTTAAGATTTTAATGGGTCTAAAAACCCAACAAATAAAATTTCTCATTATCTCTTAGTCAATCGAATTTAATCCCATTTGACCTTAATTGAGATAAGTTAACTTTATACCAAGATAAATTAATTGTATGAACTAAAATAAAACATGAATTAATACTATATTTAAAATAAATGATTAAAAAATTTAAATATATTTTATCATATTTAATATCTATAGGTAGAAGAAATTAATTATATAAACTAAAATAAACGATAAATTATAACCAAATCTAAAAAATATGTTTCAAACTGTTTAATATATTTTATAATATTTAATTTTTATATGTAGTATAAATTAATTTGTAAATAATTTAATAAAATACATGGATTTAAATTTTTAGGAACATAACTGATATAATTGTAAAAATCATTTTACATTGAAATAATGAAAAATGAATATTTATATGATTTGATGGTTATTTTTTAAAAAATGAATGTTTTTAATATTTTCATCAATTTGATACCAAATTTCTCTATCCAAATAATCCATTAAATGTAAATACACAAAAACAGTTTTTATGTTGAATAAAATATTACTTATCCTTACAAAAGATAGGATTGGGTTCCCAAATTCAAAATAATGTTAAAAAATATATTATTTAACAAATTAAAAATATATATGGTCAAAAATACAAATCCAATAGTATAAAATTATGTTTTATAGATATTTTAACGTCTTATGAATTAGTTTTAACTGAGCATGACTGATTTTATCAAGGAGAAAAATCATTACCATGGTTACTATTCATATTGAACAAAAACTAAGTTAAACTTATTAAATTATTTTAATTATTATAATTAAAAATATTAAAAATATTTTATATGATTAAATTTATATATACTACAAAAAGAAACTTTAATCTAAAATTTTAAAATACAACAAAAACCATCCAAAAACAAATGATTTTTTTAGAATAAAATAAATTTATTTTTATTCCATTACCAGTAAACACAATTTGATATACAATAGGAAATATTATTGAATTTAAAACCAATATATTTACTTAATTTCATTAAAAATATAGATTAATTTAACTTATTAGGATAAAACCCATCAGATGAATAAAATCTTTTTTTTGAAAAACATTCATTTTACCTTAAAATTATTTAATTTTCATTTCTAACCAATTGATAACAAAATAAATTCTTTTTATACATTTCTAAACAATAAAATATAAACATTTAGTTAGTAATATTCATACCTCTAATCGAATGGCCTGGTGGTAACTGTTATATTAAATAATAACAATTTAATAGTATATTGTGTTTTACTTAAACATGGTGTTACATGTAATGAAATATTTAAAAAAAATTAAATTTAACTAATGAGAAATGAAAAATAAAATATCATGGTGTTACAATTAATCTATTTTAGGTAGTATTTAATGGAAGCGGTTTTATGATTTGATGATAGGATTTGAATGTTTTTTGTGAGGTAAAGGGAGAAGGTTAAGCTATGAAGGCTTGTCTTGTGAGAGTCATAGTTCTACCAAGTTCCATGGTGACATTACCTAAAACCCATTATAATGACATGATGTGGGACATAATGAGATGTTATGTTCTATAGGTATGAGTACCGTTTAATGGATTCTAGTCATTAGGTGGATGTTTTAATGTGAAAGGTAGTGTCATACCATAATGTTACTCTAGGAATTGAAGTCATTTTCTTTGGTTCCATATGGGGGATTTTAACCACACCTTGATGTAATGTCCCTTTATGTGAGGAACAAGGAAAGGGAATTACTCTATTAGACATATGGTTCATGATGTTTTGTGACCTTTTCTAATTTTTTTAAAATAAGGACAAGATAGTATTTTAAGTATTTTTAAATTAGAAGCCCCATTCGAGAGCCTTCATTTTTAGGGAATGTGAATTAAGTGATTCCATGGTCATATTCTCCACCATTACTCTCATTTAACACCATGGATCATGGTGGATTAGTTGATTTTTATATAGTTATTAAGGTTAGATTCTCTCCATTATCAGCCCTCACTTAAATTTCTATGTTTTTAATATAATTTTAGCAGTTGGAGTTTTGGTATTTAGTTTTTATTTCACTGAGGCATGGTGGAAGAATATATATTTATTTGTGATTTGGTGGGATCTATCTAGAGGTGGTTCTAGAAAAATTAAAATAGTAGGTTCGATGTAGTTTCATTGAGATTAGTCATTAAACTAAATTATTTTGACATTTTCGTTAAATTATAGGTTATTTTATTGAACTAATGGTGTCAGAAGTTAAGGATTTTATACACTATGGGATTGGGGGTGTAATGGGAGTTATCCTCAACCCATTTATTGAGGTTTCAATGTTATCATACCATTCTGTGAGATGATTATTAATTATTATTCAGTATTAAATATGAAAAAAATATTGGTTTTTTGTCTAAATTATTTATAATTTATTTATTAATAATTTAGATGATAGTTTATGGAGTTAAGGAATTATATTAATTGGAGAGAGTTTTTTGGTATTTGAAGTGCTTAAGTGATAGCGAGAGAGACTTTATTAAAGGTAAAAACTTTGATAAAATATATGGCCTATAAAAATATCCGTACACATAATCCATATTTTTAAGTACCAAGTAATATATGACCTCACTACTTGGCCATAATTGATCATGAATTATAATTGATCAATTTATGTTAAATTAATATGAGAAAGAATAGATTATATTAGGCTATGATGGACCCCGAACACTACATGGACTCCTTAGTCACCAATGGCCATGGTATTGACCTTGAATTTGTGATGTATGATATATAGACCCATGAGATGTATAAATGAAATGAATGCATAATAGAAGTCCCTGGGATAAGTTCCTTTAGTTTTATCTATATTAGAGAGTGTAATGGTTTTAATGTGGTTTGACAATTGGTTGGCCATGTGGAATCCTATAATAACATAGAGATCATTGGAATGCTTATTACTGTGTGGGGTTAGTGTTCTTAATATATTGTTATATGTATGTATATGAGTTGTTTCACGATCGAAAATAATGACGTATAGTTTATATACGATAATACTGATATAGGTATATTTTGAGAGTGACATTGACATTATAACACTCCTTTTTGTTAGTTTATTTGACATTGTTTTCTGGCCAATTTGAACATCATGATAGTTTGGTTATATTTATGGATGTTATTCTATTGAGTGATAGTCTTTCACCATATAGTTAGAAATTATATAAATGAACAAATGTGGGATCTGTGGAAATTGATGTTACCTTGAGGACCATAAATGTAAACCCTCTCTTGCTTTGAATTTGGATAACATTAGAAAAATGGGATAATAGAAATATAGCATAGTATGAGTCTGTTGATGGGATTGGGTTTGGTTTTTGAGATGAAAAAACTGAGAAGTATACATTGAGTTCATGTATGTTTCAAACATATGTGACCATGATGATATAGATATATCTAGTTATTCCACTTATCACCCAAATTTTATGATATATAGTGACATCTGAGCAATCTTCTTATCCCCATATGATTATGATACATGATGGTATATGGGGTGTGTACAAATCCACCTAATGATATATGGTATATGATGGTATATGGTGTGGGAACTATTCCCCTACTGATATATGGTATATGATGGTATCTAGGGTGGATGTTAAATTTTATAATTGTATAAGATGATATATGGGGTGTATGTTATTATTCGTGATGATATATGATGATATATAGGGAAAATAGTTCCCCCTAATGACATTTCATGATATTTCGGTAGGTATGTAATCATACAGATGATATATGGTATATGATTGTATACTAGGTAGGTTATAATCCCTTGATGATATATATAATATAATGTTATATTAGGAAGGTTCAAATCAGACCAATGATATATGTTATATGATTTTATACATGTTATTCTCTAGTCCTCCAATGATATATGATATTTGATATATGATGGGATATATATAGGGTGATATTCACTTCGATGATATATATTACTTCACGACATACTAGGTAGGGCACTATTCCCCCTTAATGTTGATGTATCAGGCTCCAAGAGATTCTGACACTGGCTGAATTAGGTATGGTCAGATCCAACTAACATGGATAATACCCAATTTTAAGACATATATTTTTATTCAATTTTTTATTTATTAATTCTAAGAATGTCACATTGTACATGAATTGTGATTAATAATAAATTTAAATAAGTTATTGGTGGTGGACCATTGATTTATTCCCATAACACACTCAATCGAAATTAACCCATTAGTACCCAAGCATATGTCATGATTGCAAGTACATGTAGTGTATAGGACTGATGTTGGATGTTTGTGTTTTATACCATGGAGAGAGTTAGTATTTTAGATCGGGTTGGAAATTGGGATTAGTTGGAGGATCAATTTATTTAATTTTTGTTATGGTTGTATATTATCTACCAAAGAGATATATTTTTTGTTTATTCCATTCTTATGTGACATTTCCAGGATAGTTCATTCTATTATAGCATGTTGTATTTGATAAATCCCAAGCTGTCTACAGATTTTTTTTGTTACTCTTATTATATTAGATATTGTGATGGATAACTATATTAAATGTTTGCTATGTTATTTTAATTTTATTTGATGTTATATTCTACCTATGGTGTTATCACAGATCCACATTGGTGGTTGGAATCCTATGGTATATAAGGAGACATGTGTGAGGTCATGTGTTGGTTCGATAAAGTTACTATAGTGCGAGCCGAGTTAGGTTGTTACAGAGTTGTATTAATGGTTTTTATCTTTTATGTTATAATTTGTGATATGGTAGACATAAAATTTTCCCATTAATAATTTTGGATGAACCCTGTTTCAGGTTTCTGGCCAACTCCTTCTTGACCTAATGTCCGAGTTACTAGGAAGTCAATATTTATATGTTTGTTTTTCAATTTATAGTTGAGTTAATTCATGGTGAAATTTTTATTTTGGATTTATAATAATTTGATATTGGTATATAGTGGAAGGTGGTGTGTTTTAATGCATCATATCTTCAATATAGGTTCACATTATCTGTTAATGGATGTTAGTAATTGTGTGTTTAGTTTCGTAAAAGGGAAAAATTGGTTTTAGTTTTTTAAATTTCAACAAAACATAATTTTTTTTAATCCAAGTAAATTATTAGTGAAATTTTACGTAATCAAATAATATAGTTATTTTTTCCTTAATAAAAATCGTCATCATGAAATTCCTTTATATTCACATTGATATAACCTTGATCATTGAGGGGGTAATATGATATTTAGATGTGTGGTGATGATTAATATCATTGAGTGGATGGTTTGATAGATTATGAGATTGATGATATATATATGAGAACCCTAGAGTGGGTGTCATTGTCATGTGAGTTTTATGTGATTTTTATTATGGGAGTGTGAAGATTATTCATTGAGTTTTGGCTTATGTGGGATGTGACATATGTGATATTCCACATAGTATATTGGTGGGTCGGGTGTTATATTTTATAGAAGGGTGATTTCCTATTATTTACTAGGTAGGACCATGATTCATGCTGGTAACTCACGAAATAGGGTATCTCATGCCTCTTAGACATATAATGTTGAAAATAATGAATAGTTCTTGTGTTGTAATGGCCATTGACTTAGATCCATCAATAATAAGTGTGTGATGGTGGATTATTAGTGGTATTAGAAAGAGGATTCATGAGGTTCCAAAATATCACTAAAACCAATTTGATAAATATAAGAATGGGTTGAGCTATTGACATGTTCAATGAAATATTAGTGCAGATTATGAGTTTCAATTCATGGATGGTTGTGGATGTCATACAGGTTCATTATCATGGAATCAACAATAAATAATATCCAACGGTGGGGAGAAAAAAATTATTTATGAATGTGGGGATTATTTTGCATGGATTACTATAAATGCTGATGCTGACATGTTTATGGACCCAACCTAGAGGAAATTATGAGTTGTGATGAGGATTGGATAAAAGATGTCAGGATTCATATGAAAAATATGAAAGAACCAGATATTGATAATATTTTATAGGGATTGGGTGGTGCTTGTACACATGGTATCTAATAGCCACTAGTTGTGGGATAATATTATTATGGGTTGGAAAAATGTCAATTTTGGGAAATAAAACTAGTAGGGTGATTGGGCCCATAGAATGTTAATACTCAAAGAGAAGTACAACCATTGGTATTCTCAAGGTATAGCATTATGTTATAAATATTGTCATTGAAGTGAGACTATAGTTTCAAATTCGAATTGTTGAGTGATTCTCATATGTGATGCTGAGAAAGTGATGGTCTGGTATAGACCTATTATGTTATATAATGGTGTATAGGTTATATAATTTAAGGTTCATGGATTATATTGAATATGTGAAACTCTTTTATATTTGGTGGAAATAACCATCACTATGATGTGTGGGTTGGAGGGTTTTTGGGAATTTCAGTGGTTTTTGGTGATGTGTCAGTAATATCATAACCAATAAAGGACATAAATTTGGGGCAATGATTGGGACTCATTACCTAGTACAATATATAGTGGATGAATGAAAAGACTCATTGGGGAAAAAATTTTTATGTTGGGGAGTTCATAATAACCATTATTATTAATAGTATGTGAAAATTAGTGCAAATTTGAATTTTTCGTCTTTGAATAGGGTATTCTTGGAGAAACGGGTTTCACATTGTGATACCAAGAGTTGGAACAACTATAAGACATGTTTGTGGATGTGTTTTGGGGCCTAAGTGATTTATTGGATAATCATGTTACTATTGGAGAAAGGTTATGGTGACCATGTAACATATTTTTTCTAATAGTGTCTCATCACACCATGATAGGTGAAGGTCATACCATGACAAGATATGAATAGGTGACCACCACAATATAAATTTAAAAATTTTCCATGTAAAAGTTTACTGCACAAAAATAAATATCCTTAGCACCGAGAGAGTTCAAATCGTGGAGAAGGGTTTTAAGGAAAGGTGGCACTTGAATGTGATCAATATGTTAATTTTGGTCAAGAACAACATCACAACCAATGGCTTTGTGGTGTTTCATGTGTTGTGTATAGGTGAACTTCATTGGTGTATGTGTTAACATTGGGATATGTGGTTAATTCCATGGAATAGGGTGTTATAATATGATGGAAATCCTAATTTATCATCTATAAATCTTTATGCTTTCCTCTTATGAATTTGATGTGTTGTATGACCAATAACACCAAAAAAGAGAAATATTGTCCATGATGATAATCCTTATATATTTTTTTTAAGAACTAATGGAATAATTATGCATCACATATGAAATATTATGTATTTATTTGATATATTTAGGTAGTGGAGGATGATTAAACTATAAATCATTGGATACACCTTGAAGGATGGAGAGGGAGAAGAAAATAATAATGGTGTCACAAAATTAATGTAGCCCATGGAGAAAAATTTCACCATGAAGGGGGAAGGACATGCGCTTAAGGAATGGGCCATGAGAGTATAGGGTCATCCATGTGGTTGTGTGTCACATCTTGAATCCTACGATTTTATCATGATGACGGTCATAGTGAGATGTGTTGTTCTATAAGGATGAGGGAAACTATGTGGTGATTTTTAATTATGAGGTTTTTACACCATGAAAGGTAATGTCACGCCAAAATGTGACCCTGACCATTGAATTTGGTCTCCATAATTCATGATAGGGGAGTTATATTACATCGATACCTAATGTTATATTCTATTAATAGAGACCAAGGATATGAATTTACACTATAATCCATAGGTGGAATGCTATAATGGGACCCATTTCCTATTTTTCCAAAAAAAAAGGATTGACATAATTTTAAGGAACCAAAATTGGATCCCCCTTTGAGAATATTCCTATTTAGGATGTGTGAATAGTGAATAGTGGAGATCCTTTTCCCCTCCACCTCTATCCTTGAACCTCATGGATCTTACGGTCTCAGGTGAATTTTTTCAATGGTTCAAGATTATTTAATTTCTATTCTTAAACCATTAATCCAAAAAATTTCCTTCAATTAAATTGAACTTAATTCTTATTAGGTATTTAGTGATGATTACACTGAGGCATGGTGGAATAATCTCAATATGATGGAGTTTTAGTGTGTTTTAGCTTGAGGGGGTTCCAAGAATATGAATAAACTATGTTTTGTGAGATTTATTTAAGGTAAATTAATATCCTAAATTATTTTGTGTTTTTCAATAACTATATCTTTAATTTATGGATATATTTTTCTGATGAGTTGTCTACTTTTTCAACTATGGGCTCTCAGGTGTACCAGAATTGATTTTCACCCAACTACTTATGGTTTTAACATCTTTACAATATCCAATAACATATTTATTAATTTTTCCCAAGTATTAATTATAAATAGTTTTTAATGAGTAGAATAATAATAGTAGGTTTATTAATAATATAGATGCTTTTTTTTAAGAGATGGGGACATCTTTTTGGGTGATGGCCATTTGATCTTGGTAGATCTTATGAAATGGCCTCGAATTTGTTCTTAAAGGGAATAATTCTGATGATGTATGTGGTCCCCAAAGATATCTGTAATGTTTTTGAATATTTTTTATATAGCATATGATTATTTGTCTCACCATTTTTTTGAACATAATTTATAAGATTAGTTATTTATTTTAAATCCCCATAAGAAGATTGAAAGTTTCTTGGGCCATGATGGACCCTTAAACACAAATTTGATACTTGAGTCACTAATGAACAATAGATTTAATTTAGAATCATATTGAATGATATATGGAAACTAGAGGGTTATAATAAAAATAGATAAAGTGTGGTAGACCTTCCAATATTTTTCTTTAGTTCACACTAAGTAGAGGTGTGTTATTATTTGAGTATGGTTAGACTGGTGGTTGACCATCTGTAATCTAGGAATACCTTTTAGTATATTGGATACTTGATTAGTTTTTTGGGTGAGTATTAATCTGCCATTGGTTTATGTATATATATTAGTGGGTACATCATGGAAATGATTTATCTATATGTTTGGTGTGAGAAGATCAACCTAGCTTAATATAGGGAGTTATGTTGACAATATATAATTCCTAATGATTATTTTATATGGTGGTTCCCATGTATCAATATAGTACATGATGTGATCATGTATATATTAAGGGACATTGTTACCTTGATAAATTGCCTTTATCCATTGAGTTTTAAATGAGATAAAGCAACCCATGTGGGGTGTTCAGAATTTGATATGACACAAGGGACCATATAGAGTGCCCAAATCATGTGTTGACTTTAGAGAGGATTAAAACGAGGGGCTAACATGAATGTGACCAAGTATGAATGTGGGGATGGGTTTAAATTTTATTACGGAGAGGCCATCCAATTATTTTATGTTTTGGAATGTTACTAACCCATGTGATTGTGATGATATAGATATGATCTAGTGGGATCTATATCCACTGATCATTATGATAAATGGTGATATATGATTGGGAAAATCTTCCCCCATATTATTATCATATATGATGGTATGTTGGGATAATTGCGAGACTGATATTTCATTCATCTTTTTAATTAATTTTCAATGATTTATTTTATGAATTTCGATGAGTATTCTTATATATTTAAATCTATTATTCATAAGTTATTATATTATATTAATATGATGTAAATATTTTTAATTGAAAAAATATTTTTTTTGTTTGTGAATTTATATTTTCGTTTTCATTGATTTTTTTGATATTTTAAAAATTAAATTTTATATTTTTAGTGTTCAAAATTATTTAGGTGTTAAAAACTAGGGCAAGCCTAGATAGTCATCAACAATGTGGGTCCAGAACACTTAGCCTGACTGAATGACTATCAAATCATTGACACCCCAAGAGATCCCCCGTGGATCACAATGAATGAGGTCATGGAAAAGACTTGGGGAGTTGTAAAGGCCTGGAGGTCTATGAGGGAAGAGCGGTATAGCTCAACCCAAGTAGGTGTGTGTGTGTGTGTATCGGTGTCCAGAAGCCCACCTTGGTGTGGGCTTCTCGATGACTCATTGTACAAGTTATCATATATGTTATCTCACATCCAACCAGTGATTCCATCTCAGCAAACAATTTTTTGGGATATTATTCATTATTACAAAAATTCCTCCCTTATGCTTAGATAAAGTCCACCTCCCATGACAGTCTTGAATTCACCACTAAACATCACTATCCACCTATTGATTAATTAGAGATTCCTATATCTTCCCAATGAAATCATTGTCTTAATCTCTCCCTTACTTTCGCACCTCCACAACACCGAGGACCATCTCTGGTGACTCGGTAGACCACCTTGAAGCCATTTTGACCCTTATTTCGTGACTATTAAGGAAATATGAGAGGAATGGGAGGCCACCAACATTGATGTTGGCTCACCGCTTCTTTGATTTTCCCCTACCATGTGGATCATCCCAAGTCAATATCATTTATCCCATACATGACGAGGATATGCATGAAATAGCCACCACATGCTACCATTTCTGAAATTTTTCCATTCCAAATAGACTAACCTAAGATCTTTAGGTGTTTCAAACTCCACCCCCAGGTCTCAAGACATTAATTTTGATGTATAAAAGAGATCATGGGGATCTAGTAAGAGGCTTGAATGATATATTTGAAGAAGGCTCCTCCCTTTTATATTAATAGAGTACCATTTCCATCTTCCAGAGTCTATCCCCCACAAAGAAAGATACCACCTTGGATACCATTATACATGTTTTCTTATTGATTTTTTTATTTTCCTTTAATATGATTATTTTTGTATTTTAATTTTTTTAATTTAATTTTAATTTTTTTAAATAAAACCATCAATTCATTGTTCATTAAACTGTTTTTTCTCCTACAACCCATTAATTAATCTTATTAGTTCATTATTATTCTTATTTTTTATTTTATTTAGTGTATTATTATTTTAAAATTCTATTTGTATATTTTATTTATTTCGTTAATTTTATTTTAATTTATTCTTACTCTCTCTCTTCTTCTTTTTTAATTTTTGTGATTCCATGTGTGTGTTTTATTTTTCTTTTCCCATCCCCTTTCTTCTTATATTATTTATATTTTCTTATTGTCTCCCATTCCACCTAGTGATTTCTTACAAATGATAATTTGGGTAGACGAGAGGATTATCCTAAGGGAGGTCAAGGTATTCCCGAATTATTTCTTACAGATGTTTTTTGTTTTTGATTGATATGAGTGGAATGACAAGTTGTGGAAATTATCCCACATGACATGAAACTAAAATATATTTATATTATGATGTTAAATTTATTTTTCTTAACTTCTTTGATCATATTTTAAAATTATGGGAATGAGTTGATCAATGGATTAAATTAATTTCATTTTAGTTCGGTCCCAAAATATGCCACACCCTTGATAATGGTGCACCATCATCCTTTATAATAGGGGAAGGTGGAAAATAGATTACCTTAAGTATTTTATATTTCACACATTATAAATATATTAATTATAATTTATCATGAGATTTCAATATTGTATTAAAAAAATAATATTTAAAAAATATAAATAGTATAATGATGTAACCTAAAAGAAAACTCTAGAACAAGTTCATTCTTTGTTAAATAATTATATTTAGTATTTTAAGTTATTTATGTTTAAATTATCATTCTACATATCATTATCATTGAAAATAAAAAAACAAAAATTAATAAATTTTATCATAAAAACAAGTTACATAGGCATAGGTTATTTAGAATAAGGGAGTAAAAAAACTGAGAAGGTTCTCAAGTGGGATGTCCCTAGTCAGCCACTAAGCTTTCCGTGAAAAAACATTATAAATTTCTGTTATTTACACCATATTATAGGTTTGATATTAAAAATGGAATCAATTTTTGCGATCCAATAAATAAATTTTTTATCTTTTTATAAATTCAACATTAATGTTATATTTTCTGTACCTTCCAAATTAAAAAAAAAACAAAAAACAAATCTCCATGATGTTTTTAGACTACTATTTTTCAGCATGGAATGAATACTCACAAGTGAAATAATGAGAATAAACTATTTTAGAGTACAAAATATCTCATGATAGGGAACATAAAAGGGATATAGATGGACTATATTGACAACTAACATGGATAATAAATATTACCATGCTACCCCTGAGAGAAAACCTCAATATATTAATGAAACTAAGGATGCCATGACAGAATACATTCCTATTGAGCTAATTATAGGAGATTAAAAAGATATGGATGAAATTTGGAATGAATCTTAAGAACAACATGATCTTATCCACAAAGAATAAGATCCCGAACCATTTATGGAAGTCACATCCCAAGTGGGGGAATTTGAATTAATAATGGAGGAGTCTGACTACCTGCCTTCATCCAGTAAAGATAAACTCCAAGAGGTGATTTCCACTGAATATGAGATTCAAGCTGAACTAACTTAGGGTGATGATACATTCTTGAAAGAAAAATATTTTTATTTTATTGATACTATTTTGGGTATTAGTCATAATTGTTTTGAATTTTCAAATTTGGAAAACTGATATTATTCCCTAGAGGAAGATGATGAAAATAAAAATTCACCGATTGAGAAACACTTGGAGATCCTAGAAAACATCGAAAATTTATTGGAAGGGGAAGAGAAAGATATCCCAGTGAAAATATTGGATGATCAAGATATACACACTTCTTACATAAAAAAGCAAGATGTGGAAATTGAATCTTCATATTGAAATTGTAAGTCTACCATTGATTATTATTTTTATAAAAAACACCTTAGGAAACCCCCAAATAATGAATAAAATGTTTCATAAGGAGAAAACATTGACGATGAGGTTCAATTATTCATCCTACACTAGCCATGAAATATATTCCCCATTTTGAATGGGCCAGATCTTTTGTACTCTATACATGGAATTCTCATCATCAACAAAAAAGATGTGGAATCTTCAAAAAGACACATGTGGTGGTACAAGTCTAAAAAGATAAACCCACCATCAGACTATGGATAACATCTAGTACTACACTCTAGTGGAATTATAAAGCCAGATCCTACTTGGGGGATCAAACCATGACTTATCCCAATATTTTATTTCTATAAAGTTATATTTCAATTATTTTCAAAGAATTAGTCCTTCATGAAACCCCACCCTCAATTATCTTTTATAGGATAAATAACAAAAACCTTATTCTTAATTGGCTAAATTTACATTATAGATTAATTTTAGAAGAATGAAACCCCACAAAATTAATAACGAGGACTATATTTTCATTACTAATGTCATATTAGATGTCCATTTTTCACTTAATTTGATTTTTTTTATTATCATTCATGCCTTGGGTGATTTTCCAATTTAATATTCGTATTCTTGAGGCGATTTCTGGGCCAAGTACTTTGAATTTATTTCTAATCGTACTTCATGGGTGAATTTGGGAAATTTCACATACTAAAACATTTATTTGAACTTATCAATGATATGAATATGAAAAAAATCATTTAAAATTATTGATGAATATTTTGAAAATACCTTATCCTTCAAACACACCTTTACATTAATCCTTGTTTAGACCATTCAAACCCTGAATGACCTTTATATGAATGATCCATGTTTCATGACATTTGTATCCATTAATACCCTAATCTCTTTGTTTATATGATATTTTCAAGTTGAAGAGTAGATGTGAAGGAAGTTACGAAGGAAGGAATGGTTTAAATTGTAATGAAAAAGTTTGTGGGTTCTAATTATTGGTGTTTGGAAAGGTTTTTGAATATTTATTGAATTATTTATTCTTTTCCCCCTCCTAGAAAAAAAATGATACAAAGAAAAAAATGAAAATAATAGGTTGTGACATAGTAGAATATAAAATAACCATTATTGGACAAATGATATTTATCATATGTGGTTAAGTGACAAAACTCCTATTTGAACCATAATTTTTCAAACCAAAATTACAAGAAACATTAATCCTCAGAGACATGTCAACCTTGATTGAAAACCCTTAATTATTTTATACGACATTAGTCTTTATAAAGTGTAAAAATATTTCCATTTCAATACTATGGGTAATGGGAATTTTATAATGATATGAGCATAACTCCACTTGAATTTGATAATCAGAGATGAGTGAAAAGATTCAAAAGTGAGGTAAATCATGATTTGGAATATATATTAACAATTAATTTAGTATATTAAATGAATGCGAAGATAAGTTCAATCATTTTGAGAGGGTAAAAGTAAAACCCTAGAGTTGATTATTTCACTAGAAAATGAGAAATTTAATTTGTATATTATGTGGAATTTGAAAATTAGATTTGAAATTGATAATTATTTAATTTTATTTCTATGTAATTCTTAATATTAGTAACATTAGTTCCCTCTAAATCCAATGTTGATATTTCATGCATGAAAAGAACCATAGTTTCAGTGTGCGGGTGTTTTACAAACTCATATTTCAGACATTTTTTAATAAATTTTCATTGAATTTTTTATGATTATCAATGAATATGCTCATATGTTTCATGTTTTATTAAAAAGTGGGTATTTATTATTAAAGTAATTGTAATTTTTTTCATTGAAAAAAACCATGTTATTTTTTATCTGAATTTTTTTTATTATTTCTATGGTTATGATTTGTTTTCATATAAGTATGTTTCAATTTTATTATGTTCATAAATATTCAGGTGTTAAAAAAATAGGGCATGAATTGATATCCCTAAAACATGTGGGTCCAAACCACCAAGCTAGCTAGTAGAGTCAACTGACCACGGACACCACTAGGATATGCTACATGGGCCATATGAAATTAGGTCACAAAAAAGTTATGTCGGAGCAATGTATTCCTAATGGCCTACATGGGCTGATTTGTGCGGCTCGACCCATATAGGTGACTGAATGTGGGTTCGGGAGCCCACCCCGATGTCAGATTATTGCCGAAATTTCACCCACATTGTGTTAAATGTGTTACCCATATTTATAGTGATCTAATATGGGATAAAATATTTGTAAGTTTCTAATAATTATTTAAATAAATATCTCCCCCGCACTCAGATAAAAGCCACCACCCATCTCTGTCACACCTCTATTGTTCAACATTACCATCCACCCACTAATTAATCAAAGATCACAATATATTCCAGTATGAATTCTTGAGATTAATCTCTCTAACACTATTATGCCTCCATATCTCAATCGATCACCTATAATGACTCGTTTGACTGATGTGAATCCATTTTCAACCTCATCTGACCACTTTTGTAGAGACCCGAAGCCTGATGTACATGGACATTACATTACATTTGCAGAATACTTAGTACATAACAAAAACACACACACAAGGATCGTAATAGTTTAGTGTCTTTGGAAACTCGGAATATAATCTTCTAATCCTATTGAAATATCTTCAACATCTCCCATAAAGATCTTCTTTTTTTTATACCTAAAAAATTTCTTTATATCCTGGGGAAAAGAAAACATAAAAGGGTGAGCTCAAACGCTCAGTAAGGGTAAACAAAAGAAATATAAATCACATCAAGCACATAACTTTTGGAAATCTTAACCTGCAAAAGAGATCATAATTTCATAACATGGGATAAATCATGGCAGTGAAATGTAATCACAATAATCATAACATAAAACATGAAACATTGTGGCATACACACATAATCATAGAGAATCATTTCTTGTTAGTCAAGACTCATTTCCAAGACTATCTTAGTGGACAAAGTCCCTTTCTGAACCGAGTCACCCTCATTCCAGTCTTGTTTCAATGAACCGGTATAACCTACCGTTCCAGCCATGTCTATCTCATGAGTTATAAAATCATTACCCAATGCATTGGAGGGAGATATAGGTCCCACCCATCTCATAATTATTCCACTCTTATGTGTGCCACACAATCTTAAAACATACATCATTGCATAACCCATGTAATAAAATGGGATTCTTAAACATCATGTCAACATAATCCATAAACAATTGATATCATTTCATCATAAGAAAATTGACACCATTTAAATCATAGAGACATTTTACTTGAAACATACATATCAAATAATGTCATCTTAGATGGAAAATAGTTTTGAGAAAAACACTTGAAATGAATTCTTGAGGAAAATATCCTTTCTTCTTTAAAATCAGTTTCTTTCCACAAAACTCATGCAATTTTGAAAGATAAGGGTTTTTTTGAAAATAATCATGCAATATTGTAGAGGAAGATTCTTGAAAATGAGGTGTTATGAAAACCGTAAATATCCTTTCACGCCGTATAAGTTAAAAATAACATTCTCCTCGTACTTTTGTCGGAAAAGTCAAAAAAGTACCTCCTATGAAAAAGGACAACAGATTCCTTTCATATCATTTACTAAAAACTCACCGAAGGGTAAAATAGGATTTAAAAAATTGTAGATTAATGTAAATAATATTACATATTGAGGAAACATGGATGTGGATGATAAAATACACCCCAGCTAATTTCAAAGTATAAACAATCTCGGATAAAAATGAGATTGTGATATTTCCCTTACCTTAGGTCTGATTTGCTTCGTAAGTGTCCGAACCTCCTGTATAATGATTTAAATAATGTCATTTACTTATTACAGAATCATATTCATTGTTATGATATCATATATGGTCCACTTATGACTTTATATTACCCGTTCTTTTGTAAATTCCATGTTAAAGAGCGTTTTGGGTAAAATTGTTTCATTTGTCGTCCGTGTTTTGACTTGTAATTATTCATATGATTACATAGATCATGATTACTTACTTCCAGAACATAAAAAAAAAATATATATATATATATATATATATATTCAGGATATACATATATATAATAAATCAGTAAATGGAAAGAAATACACCGTTCATGGAGACGGTAGTCCGTACGTACGCATGAACGCTGTTTTCGTTTCCTTATTGAATTGAATGGAATTAAGTAGATGACATACATATAAATATATATAAATCCAGTATCATTATTATGTCATATATTTCATTAGTACTTATTATATATACTTTATAATCATTCATGAATGGTTAATCATTGAGAATGAATCTCATCGCGTCATCGAGACGGTAGTCCGTACGTACGCACGAGTGATGATATCATTCCCATTGTTGTAGAATTGTGTTGAAATGTATGTATACTATTTCAGTATCAATATCACTCTATAATAATCATATATAGTTACTCATTACACCATTATACCCATCCAATTAAGGTGGTGGCGGAAAATAGATTACACCACGGCATGGAGACGGTATTCCGTACGTACGCACGCGCGATGATTTCCTTTTTCCGTAGGATGGATAGAAGGTTAATTAGAGTTGTTTCATATGTATAATAACATATCAGTATATAAAAAATACTGATGTTATTACTTTATCATGAAACATCTAAAGAAGAAGAAGTTGAAGAAGAACGAAATTGAAAAAGATCGGTAATGGATATTACCTCTTTCTGACGCGCCTTTTCCTAACCTCCACTTAAAGAACTAAGGATGGTCTTTGAAGAAGACCAGGACCTCTATGATGATACTAGGGAAGTGGAGAAGATATTTTGGCAGGGTCTGGACGAGCATTAATGTTCAAATTGGTCTGAGGAGGAAAGGGAGGAGGTGCCCATTTATAAAGGAGGAGAGGGGCATCTTTGGAAAATCTCAAAATATTATTTTATATTAAGGTCAAATTCGGTTTATAATGGTTCCCAATGGTCTTATATCAAAGATAAAGTGGGGATGGGTCGAAATACTCTCATCCAATAGGATTTTGACAAGTTTAGGATATTAATTTAACCTTATCAATTAGATTTAACTCTAAGTTAAATAATTTAACTTTTACCGTGTCTTTTTGTTTTCTTACACTATATGGTTAATAAACTTACTATATGAATCCAAACTAACCCCAAGTTGTTTATTATTAATATATCTATACTTATCTAAGTAATTTGGCCGAGACTTATATTTTTAGGAATTAAATAACAATTAATAATATAATATTTGTTTTAAAAACTAATTCATGTCAATTTTGACACTATTTGGTAGATGATTTTTATGAAATTTCTAACGGAATGATAAGTTCGAAACAAGTTACTTAAATCAACAATAACATGTCATATTAACCTATAAAATTAGTGTAAGTCATAAACAGTCTCAAATTACATTTATTTGGGAATTTATAACATCAATTATGTTAATATTTTCTTAAAATGGTAATTACTGCATCATCGTTGTGTCATAAATAAATTAAATTATTTAATGTATAAAAATTACAAATAAAATACCATTATGTAATAAATCTTTTTAGATTTATATTGAATATTTATAGTCGAAATTATATTATGAATAACCCTATATTAAAAATGTTTTAGTAAATAAACTTTGATTTTAACTCTTTTAACTCTTCTTTGAATTAAATAATAATAAATGTCCTAATCTAATCCAAGTGGGCTTAAATGATAATATTTTACACTTGAGGTTGTTTTTGGTCGAGATACACTTGTCAAATAGGATTAGGACATGTGTTAGGGTAATATTAATATCATTTTTACCCTTAATTACCCTATTTACTTTTAACCGTGGTAAATAAAAGTAAAAAGTTACTATTCACAAAAAATTATTTTCATCTCATTGAACCACATTTTACTTACTGACATCAACCGTGTCTCTCAGATTTTTTGAAATTACATTCACAGAAGCGGTAAAATTAAGATTTATGAAAAAATTAATTTTTTAACTACCACTTAGTAGTTTCACTATTCATCAAAAATTGAAGTTTTTCAGAAAAATGCCAAAATTTCACCCTAAGCTATAATTGATATTCCAAATTAAAAAATGATTTCTATTTCAAAAAATTACCAACATATAAGTTTCATTAATTAATTTTATAATTAATTTCCGCTATCACAACAAATAGCGTGTTTTGAAGAGATAATAACTATCAAAAGATTAACACTTGTTTATGTCTGGTGTAAATGTGAAATTACATCCAATGACCAACATTGTATTGAATTGTAAAAATATATTCTAAATATACTTAAAACCACTCAAATTAATAATTTATCACTATTAATTATTTCGATTAAAAAATATGTTTTTAATTAAAATTTAGTAATTTTCACTATTCATCAGAAAATGAAAGTTATCCAAAAAGTACCAAAATTCCACCCTAAGCTAATTTCGATATTACGAATCCAAAAATAAATTCCATTTTGAAAAATAAAATTTAAAAAAATTTAAAAAGTGGTTATTACTATTCATAAAGGCTAGTTTTAATAATATTTTAATAGCATATTGTTGTTTAGTGAAACTCGTTATTGCGTACTGCACACGCTATTGAGGAAGGTCGTGATTGCGTGTAATGCAAGGAATGTCAAGGATGCGTGTTGTGAAAGCTCCTTTTGGTGTAGCGTACAACACAAGACATTAGTGAAATAAAAAATAATAATTTTCATAAAATCTTGGGCTGTTACATTCTACCCCCCTAAAATTGAATTTCACCCTTGAAATTCGTCGGGGATATATATGGTTTAATATTCGAAAGTTTCTTTAATTGAAACCCACATCATAAAAAGGAATACCAAAACCAATCTTTAAAAACAAAAGTATGAAACTTAACGGTTACCCAAATAAACTAATCACTAGGTTTCCACATGGGTAAAAATATGGATATGGAAGAGAAATCTAACCATCTTGTTCTGATGGGGAGTGGTAGAGAACATGGCTATGGAAAAGCCAGCAATCACAAAGCCATAAATTTGTGACGATCTATGGTACCATCTGATTCATCAGATATAAGATCACTAGGACAACATTTTTGGTTTTCAAGATCGTTTCACTAAAGTTGAAGAATTTGAATTAGAATAAATACTTACTTTATTTTGATACAATCTCACTGTTGTTCGTGCCTTGAACAATTTCAACTTCATCTCTTAAATAAATGATTTTGAATTTGTTATTCGTGAAGTGTTAGCAGATCATGTGATAGAATGACGGGTCATTCCATCTGTCTCAAACAAAAGGTTAGCAAAAGTTATTAAATATACATAAGTCATTCTATAGTGAGATTAATCATATATGGTTCCTAAAATGGACTTATACTTCACATATCATACTGCTTAATATAATAAAACTAGTTTCTACTAAACAGGGACTTCCTGTAGGCCAGTGGTAGGTGATAAAGGCCAGTCGCACTTCGGTTGTGGGTTCGATTCCCACAGCCTTGTCCGACACGTTGGGCTGTCGCCCGTCCTGCAGGTTGTCCTTTTTCTAAAACTATATTACTATAACATCCCATCAATAATATCGAAAAAATTTCTATCCTTAAACAATACTAACTTATGTCCAACATAATCCATTCCAATCTTTAGGCTTATCCATAATACTGCAGTCCACTCTCATAACATAGTGAAAACGATTACCAGATATTTAATACCATCTTTGATCCCCATATATCATATGATATGTTTTTTTGGTCACATTCCAAACATTCAAAGTCCTTAATCATGTATTCTCTTGAATACCTTAGTGAAAACATGAATGCAGTTAAATGTTAACACCTTCCACATACCAAAATCCTCAAAATTCTATATACTCAAACCATGATATCACTTAGTACTTATATCAATCATGAGCTCATGAATACTCTTAAACATTTCATTTTCTCGTTTTCCCTTCATTATGCGCATATCATCTTATTTCCAAAAATATCTCAATCACTTTGAATAACACATTATACCAACACATAAATATTCCAATACTTTATGATACCACATTATTTTGTAATCCCATTACATAAACACTTAATCATTCCACCACATCGTTGTCATATTCAACATCACCAATAGTGATCGCATGTGACTTCCCTTTGTCCTTTGCCTTCAGTGGTTGCTCATGTTGATCATCACTAACCCTTGGATTAGGGCATTTATTAGCATAATGCCCCATTTCCTTGCACTTGAAGCATTGAAGTGTTGGTGGTGTGTTCCATGTAGTCTTTGCTTTATTCACATCATTAAAAACCCTTTTCCATTACTTCGACACTCAGCTACTTGATGACCTTCTTTTCCACACTTAAAACATTTTCTAGTCCCTTTATGACAATCTCCACCATGCTTCTTTCCACACTTTGAGCATAAGGAATCATTCATCTTCTTTTCACCATTATTCTGAGATTTCTCCTTGAACTCCATCTTTCGTTTCTTGTCAAAACCATGAGATGGATATGTAACACCAACTTCCATTTCTACCTTGATAGCACAACGCACAATTTCTTCATAGCTACTGAAGTCTCTTATAGATAATGCCCTTCTAAGACTTGGTTTTAAGCCACTGAAAAATTGATAATCTTTACTTTCACGTTGGATGATAATGCCATATGCATACCTTGTAAGTCTTGTAAAATTCGCTTTGTATATACCAACAGATTCATCATCCTTTTTCTTTAGTTCAAGAAACTCCTTCTCCATCTTTTTTCATAGAATACGAGGGAAGTACTTATTGAAAAACAAGTTCTTGAACTCGTCCCATTCCATGGACTCAATTTCACCTCTTTGCCTCGTATTCTTGATATGTTTCCACCATTGATCAGCTTCACCTTACAAACGATATACTACTAAGATGACTTTATCATGTTCAGAACATTGAAAAACTGAGAATATCTTTTCAGTGGTACTGATCCATTGTTCAACAACAAGTGGATCAGAAGACCCACTGAAAGAAGGTGGACGTTGCCTCATGAAGGACTCAATAGAATATTGTTCCCTTCTCTGCTCATTTGGAAGTCCAGAATGATTCATAGCTTGTGTAAGTATAGCAATAAGATTTTTCACTCCATCTCCCATAACATTTGTTGGTTCAGGAGGAAAATCATTTCATTGTCCATTGCATTGATCAACACGGTTCCTTCGGGTTCCAGCCATCGTCTAAAACCCAAAAAGAATAGTGTGAGAGGCAAAAATCATGCTAGGGAAAACAACATAATAAACGGGGAGTACCTTCAATATCTAATATCTTAGGTTTAATTCTATGATCGTTAGCATAGTTCTAGTACTATAACCTATACGTATACTTAACCGTAGGGACATCCCTAGACATGCCTTAAAATTATCTCTAGGGATCTCATTAACGTTTTCACATCCTAGTTTCCAAAGGTTGACTAAACCTTTCCTCTGATACCAACTGTAGAGACCCGAATCCTGACGTACATGGACATTACATTACATTTGCGGAATACTTAGTACATAACAAAAACACAAACACAAGGATCGTAATAGTTTAGTGTCTTTGGAAACTCGGAATATAATCTTCTAATCCTGGTGAAAGATCTTCAACATCTCCCATAAATATCTCCTTTTTTTATACCTAAAACCTTTCTTTATATCCTGGGGAAAAGAAAACATAAAAGGGTGAGCTCAAACGCTGAGTAAGGGTAAACAAAAGAAATATAAATCACATCAAGCACATAACTTTTGGAAATCTTAACCTGCAAAAAAGATCATAATTTCATAACATGGGATAAATCATGGCAGTGAAATGTAATCACAATAATCATAACATAAAACATGAAACTTTGTGGCATACACACATAATCATAGAAAATCATTTCTTGTTAGTCAAGACTCATTTCCAACACTATCTTAGTGGACAAAGTCCCTTTCTGAACCGAGTCACCCTCGTTCCAGTCCTGTTTCACTGAACCGGTATAACCTACCGTTCCAGCCATGTCTATCTCATGAGATATAAAATCATTACCCAATGCATTGGAGGGAGATATAGGTCCCACCCTTCTCATAATGATACCACTCTTATGTGTGCCACAAAATCATAAAACATACATCATTGCATAACCCATGTAATAAAATGGGATTCTTAAACATCATGTCATCATAATCCATAAACAATTGATATCATTTCATCATAAGAAAATTGATACCATTTAAATGATAGAGACATTTTACTTGAAAAATACATATCAAATAATGTCATCTTAGATGGAAAATAGTTTTGAGAAAAACACTTGAAATGAATTCTTGAGGAAAATATCCTTTCTTCTTTAAAATCATTTTCTTTTCACAAAACTCCCTACAATTTTAAAAGATAAGGGTTTTGTTGAATATAATCATGCAATCATGTAGAGGAAGATTCTTGAAAATGAGGTGTTATGAAAACCGTAAAAATCCTTTCACGCCGTATAAGTTAAAAATAACATTCTCCTCGCACTTTTTTCGGAAAAGTCAAAAAAGTACCTCGTATGAAAAAGGCCAAAAGATTCCTTTCATATCTTTTACTAAAAACACACCGAATGGTAAAATAGGATTTAAATTTTTTTATATGAATGGAAATAATATTACATATTGAGGAAACATGGATGTGGATGATAAAATACACCCCAGTAAATTTCAAAGTATAAACAATCTCGGATAAAAATGAGATTGTGACATTTCCCTTACCTTAGGTCTGATTTGCTTCGTAAGTGTCCGAACCTCCTGTATAATGATTTAAATAATGTCATTTACTTATTACAGAATCATATTCATTGTTATGATATCATATATGGTTCACTTATGACTTTATATTACCTGTTCTTTTGTAAATTCAATGTTAAAGAGCGTTTTGGCTAAAATTGTTTCATTTGTCGTCCGTGTTTTGACTTGTAATTATTCATATGATTACATAGATCATGATTACTTAATTCCAGAACAGAAAAAATGATTTTTATATATATATATATTCAGGATATACATATATATAATAAATCAGTAAATGGAAAGAAATACACCGTTCATGGAGACGGTAGTCCGTACGTACGCATGAACGATGTTTTAGTTTCCTTATTGAATTGAATGGAATTAAGTAGATGACATACATATAAATATAAATAAATCCAGTATCATTATTATGTCAGATATTTCAATAGTACTTATTATATATACTTTATAATCATTCATGAATGGTTAATCATTGAGAATGAATCTCATCGCGTCGTGGAGACGGTAGTCCGTACGTATGCACGAGCGATGATATCGTTCCCATGTTCGTGGAATTGTGTTGAAGTGTATGTATACTATTTAAGTATCAATATAACTCTATAATAATCATATATAGTTACTCATTACGCCATTATACCCATCCAATTAAGGTGGTGGCGAAAAATAGATTACACCACGGCGTGGAGACGGTATTCTGTACGTACGCACACACGGTGATTTCCTTTTTCCGTAGGATGGATAGAAGGTTAATTAGAGTTGTTTCATATTTATAATAACATATAAGTATATAAAAAATACTGATATTATTACTTTATCATGAAACAACTAAAGAAGAAGAAGTTGAAGAAGAACGAAATTGAAAAAGATCGGTAATGGATATTACATCTTTTTGACGTGCCTTTTCTTAACCTCCACTTAATGAACTAAGGATGGTATTTGAAGAAGACAACGACCTCTAGGATGATACTAGGGAAGTGGAGAAGAGATTTTGGCAGGGTTTTCTGAGCTTGAATGCTCAAATTGGTGTGAGGAGGAAAGGGAGGAGGTGCCCTTTTATAAGGGAGGAGAGGGGCATCATATGAAAATCTCAAAATATTATTTTATATTAAGGTAAAATTCGGTTTATATTGGTTCCAAATGGTCTTATTTAAAAGATAAAGTGGTTATGGGTCGAAATCCTCTCATCCAATAGGATTTAGAAAAGTTTAGGTTATTAGCTTAACCTTATCAATTAGATTTAACTCTAAGTTAAATAATTTAACTTTTACTGTGTCTTTTTTTTCTTACACTATATGGTTAAAAAACTTACTATATGAAGCCAAAATAACCCCAAGTTGTTTATTATTAATATATAGATCCTTATATAAGTCATTTCGCTGAGCCTTAGATTTTTAAGAATTAAATAACAATTAATAATATAATATTTTTTTTAAAAACTAATTCATGTCAATTTTGACACTATTTGGTACATGATTTTTATGAAATTTCTAACAGAATGATAAGTTCGAACCAAGTTACTTATATGAACAATAACATTTTATATTAACCTATAAAATTAGTGTAAGTCATAAAAAGTCTCAAATTACATTTATTTGGGCATTTATAACATCAATTATGTTAATATTTTCTTAAAAAGGTAATTACTGCATCATCGTTGTGTCATAAATAAATTACATTATTTAAAGTATAAAAATTACAAATAAAATACCACTATGTAGGAAATCTTTTTATATTTCTAATGAATATTTATAGTCTAAATTATATTATGTATAACCTTATATTAAAAATGTTTTAGTAAATAAACATTGATTTCAACTCTTTTAACTCTTCTTTGAATTAAATAATAATAAATGTCCTAATCTAATCCAAGTGGGCCTAAATGATAATATTTTCCACTTAAGAATGTTTTTTGTCTATATAAACTTATCCAATAGGATTAGTACATGTGTTAGGGTAATATTAATATCATTTTCACCCTTAATTACCCTATTTACTTTTAACCGTGGTAAATAAAAGTAAAAAGTTACTATTCACCAAAAATTATTTTCATCTCATTGAACCACATTTTACTTATTGACATCAACCGTGTTTCTCGGATTTTTGAAATTCCATTCACAGAAGCGGTAAAATTAAGATTTATGAAAAAAATTAATTTCTTAACTACCACTTAGTAGTTTCACTATTCATCAAAAATTGATGTTTTTCAGAAAAATGCCAAAATTTCACCCTAAGCTATAATTGATATTCCGAATTCAAAAATGATTTCTATTTTACAAAATTCCCAATATATAAGTTTCATTAATTAATTTTATAATTAATTTCTGCTGTCACAACAAATAGCGTGTTTTTAAGAGATAATAACTATCAAAAGATTAACACTTGTTTATGTCTGGTGTAATTGTGAAATTACATCCAATGACCAAAATTGTATTGAATTGTAAAAATATATTCTAAATATACTTAAAACCACTCAAATTAATAATTTATCACTATTAATTATTTCTATTAAAAAAGTTGTTTTTAATTAAAATTTAGTAATTTTCACTATTCATCAGAAAATGAAAGTTATCCAAAAAGTACCAAAATTTCACCCTAAGCTAATTTCGATATTACGAATCCAAAAATGAATTCCATTTTGAAAAATAAAATTTAAAAAATTTCAAAAAGTGGTTATTACTATTCATAACGGCTAGTTTTAATAATATTTTAATAACATATTGTTGTTTAGTGAAACTCGTTATTGCGTACTACACACGCTATCGAGGAAGGTCGCGATCGAGTGTAATGCAAGGAAAGTCAATGATGCGTGTTGTGCAAGCTCCTTTTGGTGTAGCGTACAACACAATACATTAGTGAAATTAAAAAGAATATTTTTCATAAAATCTTAGGCTGTTACAAGATTTATGTCCAGATGAGAGGAAGGGGAAGCCACCTCCATCGATGCTCACTCACTGCTATAATTATTCCCCAATTCCATGTTTAATAGCCCATAATGAAACCATGTATCTCATATATTAGGGGGATATCCATGATAGAGTCATCCCACACTACACTGCAAGAAATTATTCCATGAAAAACAGTTTCATCCAATATCATCGAATATTTGGAACTCCACAACTCGGGTATCACGACCTTAATTTTGAAGGAAAAAATTCATAGTGAGGATCTAGGAAGAGGATTGACTAAGATATTTGAATAAGTATCCTCCCTTTTTCTGTAATATAAGTCCTTTACCATCTTCCATATAAGTCATCACACATGGAATGAGATTCCACCCGAGGCTTTCATGATTCCTGTTTACTTATTTATTTCATAGTTTATTTAAATTTTATTCTATTTTTTTATTTTAAATATATTTATAGTTTAAATTTTTTATTATTAATGAAAATTAATGATGTGTTTTTAATTTAATTTTTAGATCTTCTTCAACCCATTAATTTATATTCCCCATTCTCATTATTTTTTCAGTTTTTATTTCTTCTTTTCGTGTATTTTATCATTATTTCTATATAATATATTTATTTCATTTCATTTTATTTTATTTATTCACTCTCTATTGTTATCTTCCTTATTTTTTTATATAATATGTGTTTTTTATTCTTTTTTTATCATCCATTATAATTTTTTCCTCTTCTCATATCTTATGTATTTCCTCCAAGTGATCAATGACTTCTAATACTAGAAGACGGACCTGAGGCTTATCCCAGGGGAGGTCAGGGTGTTTTAAAATTTTTTCTTAAATTTTATTTTATCTTTATGATAGATATGAGTAAAAATATGGGGTGTGGTATTTATCTCCCATGACCTAAAAATGAAATATATTTCTCTTATTTTGTTTAATTTATTTTGAATCTCTTTATTTCATAGCTCTTCACATAATGGAGATGAGTTGATCAGTGGATAAAATAAACATAGATTTAGTTAGCCTATAGAAGATGTTACACCCTCCACCATGGTGTTCTATCAACCTTGATTATAAAAGGATGTTGAATTTAGTTTGATTTTTGCATTGAAGATTTAACTACTTCAAAATAATGGTATTGTAATTAATCATTGTTTTTCATGATATCTTTTTAATAATAAATCAATCAAATAAAGGATAGTAATGATGGATCACAGAACGAAACTCAGGATGAAGTGGTTTATTTTTTAAGTCATTCTATTTATAATTTGATGTTACTTTATGTTTAAATTAATATTTTGCATGTCATTATATTATAAAATATTCAAAATAACCCTACATAAAATTTATCATTTTTTCATAAAATTAAAACTATAAAACATTTATAGTTTGGTGATTCAGAATAATAGAGTGAATAAACTGAGAATATATTAAAGTGAGATGACCCTCATCAGACACTATACTACACTAAGAAAAACATTAGAAATTTTCTTTTTCTACACCCTATGATAAATTTGAACTTAAGAGGGATTATTCCCTAATAATATATGATTTATGAGTATACATGTAGTGGGTGGTAACCCCACTGATTATTTATGGAATATGATGGTATATAGAGAGATAACTATTCCCTATATGGTATAAGATGGTATACAAGGAAAATTCTACACCCTAATAATTTATAATGTTTGGTGGCCCTGATGCTACTCCACTAGATGATATATGATGGTATATAAGGTGAATTCTAATCCCGTATATGATATATTATATATGAAGGTATACGAGATAGGTGTTAATCCCTTTGATAATATATGTTATAGGATATAATATGGGGTTGGTGCTAAACCCCATGAGGATATATGATATATGAAATATGATGGTATATGTGGAGAATACTATTACCCTGTTGATATATGTTATATAATAGACTATGAGATGAAGATCTATTTTCCACTGATGATGATGTATCATGATCATAGAAATTCTAATATTGGACAATGTCGGTATGGTCACATCTAGGTGACTTGGATTCAACCTAGGGTTGTGAGATATATTTTGTATACAATTTTTTATTTATTCATTATGAGTATATCACATTGTATATGAATTGAGTTTACTAGTAATGTTTAGGAAACTATTTGTTGTATCCTTCTAATTTATAATCACAACCTTCTTAGGGAGATCTGAAACATTGGTACATGATATACCTCATAATCATAGGTATTTGAGGGGTTTTGGCCTGGTTTTGGATGATTGAGTTTTATAGCTTGGAAGAATTCGGTATATCAGAACGAGTTTAAACTTGAGATCTTTAGGTGGTTTAGGTTTTATATTTTTGTTTTGTGTTATATATGATTTATCTCTTTGAGATCTGATTGGTTCACGCAAAACCTGTGCATAATTTTAGGGATAATTTACTATTTTATGGAATTTTTTATGTTATTTGTTTCATTATAGATTTGGATATGACCGTACTCTTCTTCGGTATATTAATAAGATGACTTGTTTTTTGATACTATTTTATTTTACTCTGATATAAGGGTAATTTCTACTTATTATTTGTTCATTGAGCCTCATTTCGATTCATTATCCTATGGAATATAGGCAGTTACACTTGAGGTTGTGTGGATCTTTGATACAGTTTCTATATAATGAGATGGTCTAGGGTGTTGCACACATCCTCCCAGATCTTAAGTTGTCTACCATTTTAAATAATAAATTAGTGAATACCTCTTCTGAACCACTACATTGGGAACATTACCCATGTAGACTATCTCACATCTTTATGAGGTTCTACACTTTCCAAAACCATTACTTTTTAATGTCACCTTATAGATCTATACACCAAGATTCCTTGGTCGCCAAGTATTTCACTACATCTAGAATTTTAAATATCAGTAGAATCTTACTTCCATATGAAACATAATATTCCAAATATCATGGAATTCTAAGAAATATCATACTCTAGGAACTAATGTATTAGATAAAAAATCAATCGAGATGAACATTGGTATGCATATATTCTTTTTTCTCCACATCATCTTTTACCGTGTTTTAATCCTTTAACACAATCTCTTCAATGAAGAGGGCATTTTTTATTTTGATAAAATTCCATATGTCATTGTACAAAAGTCATAATTTAATGTGTTTATCACTATAACATACCATGATACATTCCTAGAACCTTGCCTCACTATTTTCCCTTTACATGGCATCGACATGGACATATGAGACTCTTCCAATAAATATTAGGTGATAGATATCCATTTTCATTCTAGAAAATATTTCATTCAAAATATCATTCACCAATAGAGTATAAAGGGATTAATTCATAAGATAGAAAACACAATTCACTTCCTATACCCATAATTCTTTGGATAACCTCATGTATAACCTCATTCTTTTATCCCGCATATTCACTATTCAATTAAATTATTCCATGAAACAATTCTACTATGGTGTTTTAGCTATGGTATTCTCAAAACGAACACCTTTGATATAATATAATCATTATTACTATCTACTTTCCTACACCCCACCATTATCACACTCCAATAATTTTATCTTAATTTCGATCCAATTTTCCACCATGAAACCCTATTTAATGATGTGTTTAACAACATTATACTTTTTCTTGAAAATGAACATCCACTCTTTTCATGTTTTATCATCAATGAATGTATAATATTTCAATATCCCCTCATGAGAGAAAACTAGGGATGACCCCCATACATCTAGATACACTATCTCAAACATTGGATTCTTTGGTGTTTTCCTTATTTATTAATGTATGACATTCACTGCTTTACAATGATAAAATACCTAAGGTAATACATACCAAATAATATGGATGCATAATTGACCATCAATCATATCTCATATAGATAGGAAAAAGAATACATATAGATAGCTATATACCATTGATGTTCACTTGTGAAACTAATCACCAAACAACTCATATCATCTAAAATAGCTTTTATATATGTACTATAGAAGCATAACATACAAAATTGTACTGTTTTCCCCTTTATACTTCATTACATGCCATTCCTTTTCTCAATTATAGTATTTTTGTTTGAGTTCAATTGAATTTCCTCAAATACTTTATGTATTCTATTTCCCATTATTTTTAACATTCAATTTAATAAAGTGTCATCTACCAGATTAACTAAAATAATCTTTATAAGTTCACTCGAAGCCCTCCCAATGAATATAATCATTAAAAATAAAATCATGGATATCCTCAAAAACCAATTCAATCTTACTATTAGAATATTTCACTGTGTTAACTATCAAATCCCATGACTTTAGTTACAATGATAAAATTATCAAACCCCAAACAACCCTTGTGAATTTTTCTTTTACATCCCACAACTAAATCCAATTCACATTGAATTCATTAAAAATATCCACCATAACATTCCTATTCACATCTTTAATACCAAAAAAATTTCTTTAGAAACAATTAATTCATATCATTTTTCTTCCCATACATATTGGAATGAATATCCATAAACATAGTATTGGTATTCACTTCATGGATGTTGAATTACATGTTCTAGGAAAAAATCATCTGAGTAACTCTTATATCTTTTTGGTAGAAAGTTTTCAATTATTAATTTGATATATCATATATTTTTAATACATTAATAGTGGCTATAAATATCTCTATAATAGATATTCCTCTATTTCTATACCATGAATCCAATATAAGATCTCTTAAATGTATTAATAAATTCCATTCCTTAATCAAATGATATCCTAAAAAAGGAAAACTCTTAATAAATAGAAAATCATAATGTTAGGAACTAGATACTAGAAGTCATTAAAAATTAAATGTTTATAATAATGTAAATTTGAAAAATTTACCACCAATAAAGGATATGGTTTTACTAAAATCTATTTCTATGCTCTGATACAACTTCTTATACAATATCCGTTGATCTATAAGTCACCATGTTGAACCTAAAATTATGGAACAAGGTGATCAATTTAAAAAATGCATTACCCACTCATTAGATACTTGGTGAAAGAAAGTACATGAAAAATCACCATAAAAAAATACCTTTTATAATAGTAAATATATTTTGAAACAAAATAAACATAATATAAAAACATAATGAAAGAATAAGAACAAAATAAAAATAATTTTTTTGGGAATGATTCTCTTGCAGGAGAGGAATACTGAATTTTTTATTATGAAGAGAACAAATATAGGAAGCATAGAGTTTCAACTACCCTAATTGAGGAATGTTACACAAAAATAGATTAATAAGACTTTATAATATCTCCCTAGAAGAATTTACCAACCACATTTAATTATAAATAGCCCCTATCATTTCAACTAGTTTTTTCAATTTCACCACCATATTACTTTTGAAATATTCCATTTCATTATAAAGGACACTTCTCTATAAAAATTAAATAAAAAAATCATTACAGAATTTTTTGAATAGTACATGCTTTTAAAATTAATCTATTATACCTTTATGTACTTCACAGAAGTTTTGGTATAACTTCTGGAATCTGGAATCTTTAGTTTCACTTCCCATATCTCCATCCAACTACACTACATGATATTTTAAATATGTCACTAAAAAGTTATGACACATAGAAGAAAAATAGTTCTCATATAAAATCCTAAAAGAAGATAAGGTAATTATAAGGGAAAAAATATTTTTAAATGTGTAAATTGCGGAAATATTCGATAATTGTTTGTTATTTTCCTTGAGAAAGATCAAGAAGAATACTTGAATGGTCATACTAATATATTTTACAAGAAAAATAATGTAGTTAGCTGTCAAAATATAGGAATGATATTCAATGGAAAGAATTATAGAAAGAAATAATTAATAAGAATTTTCTCTCATAACATGATGATACATATTATGATTGGGAATGTGAAAGGAAAGATGATGTATTTGGGAATGATAAATCTACAAATTATATAGATAAATAAAATCATCTTCTAAATCAATTATAGAATAAAGAAGGTTATAGTGGATTGAAAAGTACTGATGAGGATACACCAATGGATTTTAAATTATAGATGATGTTCTATGTGTGTTACAATTAATATAAGATGCTTGAAAAAATGAAATTAAGAGTGAGGATGAATCATTAATGAAATATTATTATGAATATAATGATAAGGGTTTTGTAGAGATGAAAATTGATTCCTCCAAAAATATGGGAGATCATAATGAAATTATTTAACTGAGAGAAAAGATTCATTAGATTTAAAAAAATATCACATAGAATGAATATATAAAAAAATGATGTAAATTTTCTTTAATCTATACATTCCATGGGAGAATTATAGAATGTGGTGTGGAAAAATTCTTTCAATAAAGTTATTGATTTTCCATAATTAACTGAGAATGTTATTTATACAACATAGAAACATATTTTTTCTTCCACTTCTAAAAATATTATTTTAGACGTTAAATATTGATTTCAATATTGTAGAAGTAGTTAAATGAATATGAATAAGGTGATTTATTAAATTAATAAATATAATACTCCCATTGTAAACATAAATTATGGTGGTGAATATTATATAAACAATGAGGTATGGTAAAAGAAATAATATGAGGAATTGTATAATGGAAAATGAAAAATAAATAATAATGACTATAATAAAGAGGAATTTTAAAATAATTGAACAATTTAAAATAAAATATAAAACCAATGATAATATATTTATGAACCAAATTTTGATCCAAGGAGATTATATTTTGAAGATATTTTTCAGTACCATGGAGTCAATGGACACAATACCAATTTGTTCTTGTAAAATTTATCTTTCCATAAATTTATGGTAAAATTACATAATAAATTTTTATTCTTTTAATGGGTATTATGGGTGGTGTGGTAAAACATGACACAACAAAAACATGTTTCTCACTATAACATTTGATAAAAATATAAAAAAGTATAAATTCAAGTATTCTTAATAAGATGATTAATCCTGAAAAAATATTATTTGTTGAGGTGGACTATAAATCGGAATGAGGTTGAAGCCTTGAATACATTACAATGGTTTATCATCACACTTGAATAATAATAATAAAGATTTGAAGGATTTTAAAATTTATGATAGGGGATATATTACCTTTAGAATATTTGAATCACAAAATGTTAAAGGAGTTAAAATCATGAAAATTGGAGAATAGTAGCTTAGAACAAGAGATGTTTTATTTTTAAAAGGGTTACGGAATAATTTATTTAGTGTTTATTAAAATCATGACAATGGAAATGAGGTTATCTATCAAAATAATATATGTTTCTTGAAAATAATTAAGGATTAGACATTTATCTTAAAGTGACATAATACAAGTCGATATTTATTTTATATTTTTAATTATTAGAGTAATTTTTGTATGATCATGAAAGAGGATAATGAGTTTTGTTATTGGATACTTGTTTATTTTTATTAAAATAACCTAGATAAATTAGATTTACTAGACCCAAATTTTTTTATTTAGTGCTACAACCTTATAACAATCATTTCTAGTCTTAAAATTTATTACATTTGAACACATTATAGTATATTTAGACATAGAATATTTTGGATAAATATATAATAGGTGAAAAATAAATCATAATGATTAATATCTAAAAAATAACATCTTTATATATAGATGAATATTATTTCCATATTTTCTATTAAATATATTTTTTCCTATATATTTTACAAATAGTGTAATGATTGAGCTCAGAAGCTTAGTAAGGGTAATAATATGCATGGTAGAATATTAGGGAAGATACCTCACAAAAATATTGCCTAATAATGATACATGATACAGAGAATAATATATATATATATAACATATAATACATAATTAATTAATGGAAACATGAATAACTAAAACATGTAGTAAAACCCCCTAATAAAAAAGTCAACATCCAATTTCATGAAATATGAATGCATCTGATGGAAATGTTATAAGGCAATTCCATGATATAATACTTCAATTAGAGCCATGGCTACTGAGACATAAAATCATATATGAGTGGATTTGATTGGAAGGATACCTACCAATACAATGATATCCTAATACATTTAATGGAAAGGAAACCCCAAAATTCTATGATTTCTAAATTGCTCTAATGGAAATTCTACTCGATAATACTGTGATATCCAAATCATGGTGTAAACATAATATCTCTATTGATGAAAAAATACCTAATGCATTGAAGTTGCATATAATCGAGCTCACCAACCTGATAACATGCCTAACACATAATAATTACTTTGGAAATAATTACATTTATGAGGGAATAAACATAATAAATATCATAATATTTATCTGCATTCGATATTAAATAATGAGTATGAATTTTTTGTTTTTAAAATATAAATTCCCCAATAAAATGACAGTAATGGTTTCTAATTTAATTTCCAGTCATAAAAACTAAAGAGTATGTGATATTAATGGTGAGTAATGTATATTAAAAGTAATATGTTAGAAAAACACTATGAATCATTTTTGGTGTTGTTTGTTTTGAAAGTGAAATTAAAAATTATATTGGAACACATTCAAATAATGTTACAAGATTATAATAATGGATATAAAAGTTTAGAAGGAATATAGTGAAGTTATAAATTTTTTACCTGTAATAAAAAATATACCTCAAGATACCTATATTAATGTTGTTTATGTGTTTTACCAAGAAATGAAAAAGACATGTACAACCCTCTGTGATGAAGTGTGAAATTTTGGGATTGTAAAAATCTTTGAACTCATAGGTATGTTTTCTTAATTTATCACCAGAATAGGATTAAGAAAAAAAATGAAATACCTCTGATTGTAACATGACATGACAACTGTTGAGGTTGCAATTTTTTTAAAATAGATTGGTAGGGAGGCTCATTTCGTGATAAGAGGCCATGTATTTTTGGATTTTATAAGGGTTAGTGGTTATTCTAAGGGATTAGATATTGTATCGTGTACTAAAAGGACACAAAATGTAAAAATTGAAAAATACTAATTTTTTTAAGAAAATTTGGGTTTTTTTAAAAGTTTCCATAGTTTTTGGTAAGTTTTTAATGCTTTACCATTTTAAGGAAAAAGAAATGTTTTTTCATGGATTATTTATCCATACAATTAATGGTAATGGGATTATTTTGGTGAATCTACCATTTTAATGGTTTCCACACCATGGTACGAGTACCATTCCATGAAGGATCAATATCAACGAGTTAGTATCTCTATATTATATGATAAGAAACCATGCTAATGTAAGCTAAACCATCATGTATTAGACAAACAATAATCCTAGTCTGATAGTGGAATACTTTTTTATGGTTATGACTTGAAAATTAAAAATGTACATATAACACATTAGGATGAATAGTTCAAGGTCATTGAGGTACCTAAATATAAAAAAATTTAAAGCTGTTATTTTTAATAGAACTAAAGTTCATTTTTTGGGGTAATGTTTTCACCCAAAAAATGTTGAGTAAAAATATGTACAGATTTGTATTTCATATATTTTAGGAGGATTTTAATGGAATTTAAAGGGATAACCTGAATTAGTTATCCAGGAGGTTTTTGGATGAATTCTCCCCAATTGTGGAAGTTAAATTAATGATCCATGTATAGTAAAAATGGTGATTATATAGAAATATAAGATATAGATATTTATTTATCAAATAAGGAAGATTTATTATGGGAAATGATAGTTATTAGAGAGAAATAAAATTGGAGGAAATATATTAGTAATTCCAGGAAATGTTTTTAAAGTTAGAAATAAAATCTAATAGGATTTCTCATTGAAGGTTTGTGGTTTTGATTACTGTATAAAGGTGCCACATAATAAATACATAAATTTTGCGTAAAGTCTCCCATTGTTTATGAAGATGATGGAAATAATAATCTTGGAGTATGTGATATATTTTAGTGTGAAAAAGTAGTGATTTCCTCATTCTATGAGGGTTGTAAACCTAGTGGGTTAGTACGACTGCAATATATTGTGACAAAAAGTATAGAAATTAGCATTTTACATTCCATAAAAATCTCTATCACATTCCCAATGGATTATACCAAGTTGGTTGAAATGCCTTTATTCACCCCCTTTTAGGGTATTTATATTTCGTGGGGATAACAAGTGTTATCAAAGAAAAATGTTCTTATTGGAGTATTCTCTCTCAGAAGTGATGGAAGAAATCATCAAATATAAGGGAATGTTTTTCTTTTATGGAAGTAAATTTTTTTATATGGGAGATTCAGATGTAGAACTAATAATGATCATTGTGAATATATAATTACATAGATTACATACGTGGTATTTAATTTGGGAGAGGATAATTATCATAGGTTTATTTAAGAGAACTAGAAATCAATTCCAAAGATTCAATGCAATCATGTGAGCATTTTTTTTATCCATGAATGTAATGTTGTGTAATTTATCACATTGAAGTGGGTAAAAATTTATATATAAATTTATGTGACTCTAGGAACATAAATTTAAATTTTCGATACTATGGAACAAGTTTTTGGATCTAAATATGATCTAAAATAATCCCATAGATGCATTATTTGATCTTGTTAATATCATTATAGAGGGAATGGAAGGACTTAGAGAGAATATTATGGATTTTATAATTTTGAAGAGTATCCTTGGAAGACTAAGACCAGATTTAAAAATGAGGATATTGGTAGTATAAAACAACAAGAAAAGGTAGGAAATTCTAGATTTCATTCACTACACACTCATTTCATATGAGAAGAGGTATAATAATAATTAGTCCTTCAAACAGGATGATTCTTATGAAGTGGATTTCAAGGAGATAAAGAGGCTTTCATAAGAAATATTATCATAAATAAAGGAATTTTTATAAATTGATGTCATATATTTTCTCAAACATCAAATGGGGAGAATGAATATTCAACGGTAAGATTACTTATTCTTGTTTTTGATTTGGTACATTAAGGAATCACATTGCACGATATCCAAATAAGTTTCAAGATGATGATAAATATAATGCACTCAAAAATAAATCATTTATAGAAGTTAAGGACTAGAATAACTCAAAACTTAAGATCTCTAAAAAATAATCTTCTCTAAAAAGAATGTTTTAAATGTGAATAAATAGAAGTGGATGATGTTAAGTAATGTAAATACCTAAACAAGGATGTATTTTTAGAGGCCATAAATATTCCACAATATGAGTTCTATAGTGATAAAATCAATTAATTTTATAGAAGATTTGACCTAAAGGTTGAATTAGAAGATTATCATCATGAAATTGATGATTGGAGGGATAATACAAGGAAATACAATTTAGTGGGTTTTTAAATTAAATTATATATACAGTAGAAATATTAATAAAAATCATTGATTAATGATATAATTAAAATAGTGTTGTCTATAAATAGAAGAAACATAAATATGAAAATTGTGCTCAATCCTAAAATTGGAGAACAGTACCAGATCATTGATGCTTTACCTGATTCATTTAGTGAACTTGTCTAAGGGTTTGATGATCTTAACGGTAATTATGTAACATGTTAACCAAAATTAAATGAAAAATAGAGACTTCTAACCCTTTTTATTACACTGAGATGTTGGAGTGGATGGTCTATAAAAAATATAAGGAGGTTTATGGGGAGTTAATGGATAAAGAAGGAAATGGTTCATAAGTCCCTTGGTTGAAGGATAAGGGGAATAATATTAATGGTTCTGATCAGAAGTAAAAAGCATAACAAAATGATGCAAAAACAAAAAACCCACACCATAGAAGAAATTTTATTTGGGTGATTCACAATAAAGTCAAAAGGACACCAATAGAGTGGTCAAGTCACACAACAGTACACCAAACATCCATTGTTATTATTGTGGAGAGATGGGTAAAACAAAATATCTTTTTAACATATCATGGATGAATCTTAGTTCTCTTGAGTTACAATAATATATGAAAATAAGTTTTTATTTTTGGAATATTTTTTATGGTTGTTGTTATTGTTGTGAATGTTATGGACATAATGAAAAGTGTTTGTCATCAAATACATCAGGGGTGTATCTATGAAGCCAGAAAATATGAACCTTGTACATATAAGTTTTATCAAGTGTAGTGGATTCTGATAATATATTTTAATCCCTACAAGTTTTGGATTTTCCAGTGTAGCATGAAGTAGAACAATATCATTTAATGCCAAAGAATGAAATAAATGACATGGATCAAGAAAATATAATATGAGAAGGCTGACATCACAATAATTTATTTTGTTGTCATATATTTATATTAATTAAGGGTTCTTGATAATATTTTCACTTCATACATGTTGGGAGACAAAAGTATAGTTGTTGGTATTAACTCTGATAATGAATGTGTGGTCCATTTGGTAAAATATGAAGGTTTGAATATCATTAGCTCTATAAAATCCAAAATCGGAAGAAAATACTTGAGGCATATGGATTCATTAGTAGTTGATGTCCTAGATCACAATTTATTAATATTAATTTAATGATGTGAATTAGGTTATGCATTGAATTTCAATAAGAAGACCAGCATCATAAAAAATGGTTTGATAGTGATATAAGAAATGAAAAAAAACTTAGTCTATACCTCGTTGTTTAAGAATGTGATATGTGATTTCTATCCATGGATAAAGAAAATACACTTTTACATAAAACTCATAACCACTTGATCCAAATTTCCTTTGAATACTTCGTAATATAAGATAGATAATGAGATGTTCTAAATTATTCACATGACCACACTCAAACATGCGGTAATTGTAAAAATAGGGTGACTCTTTGGAAGGCCTACAATAAAAAGGATAATAAGTCAATGATAATAGTATAGATAGAACACATATATTTTTGTGGACTAATATAATCGAATTATTGGGATATAAAATGGTATTATGTGATTATTGATAATGATTACAATAGTTTGTCATGGGTAATGGTTTTCTCTCAGAAGTCCAAAGTATTCAAGTGTATTAGATGATACAAAACAATGGGGGAGAATATTCTCACAATAAAAAACCAATAGTTAGAGAATGAAAATGGTAAATAATTTAAAACTAATCATGTGGGGGAATATCTCAATATGTATAAGATAATACATCAAGTTCCAATGGTGATGAATCGTCAAATAAATAGAGTCAATGAGGGGAGGGACAATATTGTTAATAATATGGATTGGAAAATTATTATTGAAACTGATCTACCATGGAAATATTGGAAGTGTCTATAAAATTATTTTACATCTATAATATATTTTTTATTTTTCTAGATAATTATAATATGCCATATGAATATCAGTATAGAAAGAAACCAATATTGAAGTACTTTCAATTCGTGATTGTTAATTCTTTAATCTCATTATGGAGTAGAACCAAAAGTTTAAATCTCTTAGAGATGACTGAGTGTTCATTATATATTCATTCATAATTAACTCATGTAAATTATATAACAAAATTATTGTTAAAATAATTGAAATAAAACATGTAATAGTGGTTTAAAAATGAGAAAAAAATCAGAAATAACAGGGTGATTTTATAATAAAAAAGAGGTGAAATTTCTAAAAAAATTGATTTGAAAATTTGAATCCTAGGGGAGAACATGAGGATATATAGGACATAAAATAATATATTGATGAGGAATATAATATAACATGTTTAATAACAATATAATGGGAAGAGACGAAATTCATGATCAAAACATTATTGGTAACTAAAAAGTATTGGTGGAAATGTAGAGGACGAAGCTTCGGTATAATGACTTTGTTTTATTTCATGTATATCCTATAGTTCTTGAATACTCTATCAAATATATAAATTAGGTCAAAGTTATGCATGAAGTGTGTTAAAAATTGATTATAATGGAATGTGGGATTCTTGTCCATAGTGAAGGATAAAAATAGAATTATACCCAAGTGGGTGTTCTAGAATAATATTAATGAAGTTGATGAGGTGTCATAGAACAAATAAACTTAGTGTGAAAGGTTTATTCTTAAATTGAAGGAATTTAATTTGATTAGACATTTTCTTTACATCCTAGCAAGAAACTATATGATTTTTATTAGAAATTTCAATGGGAATAGGATTCAAGGTGTACTAAACTGATGCTAAATTATCATTCCTAATTGGATTCCTTGATAATGAGGAGAACATAGAGTAAATATATGGTTTTTTTATTAAAAAAATATAAAAGATAATTGTTCTTGTAAAAGGAAAATTTATAAAACAGAAAAAAGAAAAAATATACTGGTATTAAATGATGGATGAAAACATTAGAAAGATTTTATTCCAATGAAAGGTTGTTGATCACAAAATCTATATCACGAAGGAGAATGATTCTTGAATTTATGTTATAAATTTTTTTGATGAAATAATTTATAGTGTATTGGATGAATAATAATGAACTATATTTGCATAATATATGAGTTGTGACTTAGAGATGTCTATTATTGGGTAATTAACCTTTCCCCTTGTTTTATAAAACAATCACGAAAGGGATGAAACCATTATTTATCAACATAATTATTCCAAATAATTTATTACAATATTGGCAATATAAGATTCCTAGATAATGATAACTATAATGCATACCCCATTTGAATTATCAAGTGAGGATATTAGGAAATATGCCAATATCCTTAAGTAGAGATAATTTATTGAAACCCTTTATTTATTTATATAAAAACATACTAAATTTTTTTAAAGGTTTTAGACACATCATAAAAATATATTTGTATCAGGACCCACTGGGATTTTGTGGGATTAAAAAATTATCAATACGATATATGAAAACATTCTTCATTAATGGGGAATATTCTTGAAGAAATTGACATAATATAATAAAACATTAATAGATGATATTTCTAATTTACATTATAATTAATAAAAAATAAATAAATTTCTCTAGAATTAAATAATTAATTTGAAAAATATTGTGATCATTAGAACATTTTTCATGTTGTACAGTCAATTTTCTATGAGAACATAAGAATATAATTCATTTATAATATATCCACACATTCTATTTGAACTCTGATCACTGCTAATGGAACTCTAGATGCTAACAAGGTGGTACTGATAAATTTGAATTGATCTTCTTGTACACAACAAATTTACATATAGATGAATAATTTATTATCTTTATATTATTATTTATAGGTTTATGGATATAAAAGAATATCTTGATATTTAGAGGAAAACCCTATAAGTGTTCATTGTAGAGAAAAATCTATAGTGAGGAGAAATGTTTTTCCACATCAAAAATGGTTCTCAAAATTTCTAAATGAGTCCTTAGAGATGATATAATTATGAATTGATTAGGCATCATCATGAAATAAACAATTTCACATTGGCCCTGAATTATTCTTATAATTTTTAGAAAACCACATGTCTAATAATATTAATTACTATATTATTATTATAATTTCCTTGAGACATTCATGTCTCATGGAAAATATTATTATCATTCATGAAATAAATAAAATTATATTTATTTAAATTATTTTAAATATATTAACCCCAGAGGAATTTATAATAAATTCCATGTTTCATCCTTTATATTTATTGATCCAGGAATAATTACTATTATCCATTCTATAAATAAATAATTTATTATAATATTTACAGTCTTGTGAAAAATATTTATTTATCATGCAATTATCATAAAATAGTGAATTAAAATATGTAATAAAAAATCACTATTAATATATTATTCATTATTAAACTGACTAATATTTATTTCAATAATTATACACAAATATAATTCAATTGAGATTAATTGGGACACTGAATGTGTGAACCTCTAGGACACATCCTTCATAGCATTAGGTGGGTTTCACTAAATTATGATATCAATATCTATAGACACCTAGAGGAAACTAAGAGGAATTAGTTAATGTTACAATGAAGAAACCCATAAATGCACACACACTATGAAATATAATCCATTTGTCCTGCAATCTAATCAAGAAGATTTCACAACTGTGTTATGAACCCATATGATCAAAATATCTTTCTATAACTATCTGAAATGAACCAATCAATATGCCATGGATATGTAAATTAGTTAGATAATTCCATTATAATAAATGGTCCAAGATATTAACATCAATTTATATATAAGGGACAAGTAATTCATTTAATTATTCATTAATAACATATCATTCATAATGAAACCATTGTATCATATATCACCAAGAACATATGGCATCAAAATTTTCATCAATAGATAAAAGTATGTGAGTCCTGATACAGATTAAGAACAATGTTAAATTTATTGGATCATTTAACACATTTATAGAAAATAATTATCAATGATATATAAATATGTGGAATTTCTACTTATAATTATGTCCTTATAATATACAGTCTTAGACATTACTACATAAAAACTCCATGAGATGAAGTCCAATACTATAATGAGTTTCTAAAATCATATATCATGTATCATATATGTCCCAATATATGATTGAATATAACCATATGGAAAAAATTTAAGAATTTATTCAAATAACATCAAGGTTCACATCATAGCAGGGAACTTCTATGACCTTTTCAATATAATAGATATTTGTGGAAATTACCATATTACGTTTATAAAAAAGAAAGGTCAATAGTTTTTATGGAAATTACTCATATTTAAATCCATGATTAAAAAATAAATTTAATTTTTAAAGTAGATATTTTTAGTGAACTAACTTAAAATATGTTTTTCCCCAGCCAAGCTGCAAGATACCAAAGAAATCCCGATGAAATACACAAGGTATAAGTTAAAAGAGTTCTTTAATATATAAATTGTCTATTATATTTTTAAATAAATTCCATAGACAATCACTATATGAGTTTTTGGGATTTAATGATTTATATTGGATTGGTTCAGTGGAATATCATAAGTTTACTTCAAGTGGATCTTTCTATCGGGCATATTTTTTAGTTTCTTGTTTAAGAAATATGTAAGAATATATATCACTTTTCACTATTGAGAATAAAGACATTGTGGATAACCTATAATGTGCTCAACTACAATTGATGAATCAATAACTTTTCGATGATGTTATTGATGTGAAATATTCAATTTCAAAAATTTGTGATAACATGACTGCTCTCAATATTATAAAAAATTATTGTCCATTATTTAAGGACAAATAAAATTGAGATAATATATCATTTTATTAAGGTGAGGGTTGAATACGGGATGATATTATTAGAGTACGTATTAATAAAATATCATGTTGAAGATATCACAACAATGGAACTACCCAAATATGAGTTTGAGAATCATCAGTTGGCTCCTAGATTATATACATCTCCATGAAACCATATTGTTTGGAGAAATAACCCCCACTACACCATAGTATTTTATTTTAATAGAAATTTATGGCAACTATCTATTAATTTTTTTTATTTCTAAATTTTTTTATGGTCCCTAAAGAAGTGATCTTGGGGTTCATTAAAAAAGGGGGAGATATATAGTGTTAAATACATTGGAGAATCTATCTACATAGTGTTTCTTAATATTGGAATTTTAGAGAAATAAAATCCTATATATATATAATTGGGGAGAGTTCTTGAATTTTTATTAATAGGGATCATCTTAGAGGAGTGTGTTTTGAAGAGTGTGGAAACCATGGGATTATTTTTAATATGAAATTTTTATTCAACTATTATTTCTCAGGATGAGTATGGAACATGTGGGTTTAGAGTCACTGATTAGTAAATAATTGATTCAATATATAAACCCAGACGTTTTAGTTCATGGAGTAGGTCGATTATGAATTTTTTATAAGTAAATATGATGATTTGTTTACTGTGTTGGAAGGGTTATCAACAAAACCAATTGGGGATATTGTTAGCAAGAATCTATTGAAGCATTTTTAAGGATGTGATTATTTAAAATGGCATTTGAAGTATTCCAAATAATCTTAGAAGATTATAATAAAGGATATATGAGTTTGTAATCAGATTCATGAAGCTACTTTAATTATACCTAAAGGATATAATCTAACACATTATACGTCCTATCACACCATGGAAATGGTTTTCATTAAATTGAACAAGGCATAGAAATTACTATATTCCTAGGTGTGACTAATTTGGAATTTAATAATATTTTATGTAATATGTATTTCATAAACTTTTTCACTAGAAGTGGATTAATAGAAATTTTATGACACCTGTGGTTGTGTCATGACCTGGCTAAGGTTGATGAGCTTGTTCTTGGAGTATGGGTTCATGGGGAGACTCTCACCGCAAAAAGTAGTCATGAATATTAGTTTATGAGATGGTTTGTTGGAAGTAACATACACATGTTTCACTATGTTGTTGAAGTATGCGGTATGTGAAATTGTAAATACCCATATTTTCATAATACTCTTTGGGGGTTTTCATAAGGGTATTCATAATTTGTATGGTTTTACACATCTACCATTTTGATGGAAAATATTTATCACACCATGGATGATTTTTCAAAACTACAAAATATTATTGGAAGATTTAAGTGGCTCTTATATATTGAGTGTGTCCACTATATGGTAATAAAACCACAATATAGAATATCAATATGTAAGAGTTATTATTTATAGATTACAAATGGATACTCCTCTATAAATAAGTTTTCACCATGGTGTGTTAGATAAGAAGAATCATATATTTTAATCATCAACAAGTTTTCTAAGAGTGTACTAGAATATAAATATTAAATGTTGTGACGTGGAATCATATTCCACACATTTTATAGTGGAAATAGAGATTCATATTTGTAGTTTCAATGGGAACTAGATGGAATTCTAGGGTACTGGTGTTTGGTTTGATAAGATATTAGGTTTACAAATTTATAGATTTTTTTTCCTATCATTCATTAGTATTTTTAAGGGAAGTAATAGGGACATATTGACATAGTTTTGAAGAGGCTATTTAGTCAATTTTTCCTAATTCATTGAAGGTGGATTAATGATTTATTTTGTGGTTAAAATGGTTATTATTTTAAGATACAAGATATATTATTATTTTTAATAAAAATGAAGGGAGATCATAGGATAAGGGAGTTATTAGAGAGAAATCAGAGAAGAGGAAATAGACGAGGTATTTTAGGAAACTGCTGGAAATTAAAAATTATATATAATATGTTTTATTACTATAGGATCATGTTTTCAAATTTTTATAAATGAAAAAGTAAATAGATCCAACACTATGGTGTAATATCACTTGTTTTTTAAGGATATTGGAAACAACACTCATAGAGGGAATGAGTTATTAGAGTGTACAAGAGATGCATGTTCAATATTTCTAAAAGGGTTATAAAACTAGAGGTTTAGTGTGGCCAATATAAAATGTAATGATCAAGAAATGAGCATATTGTTTCAATTTCATAACACATTTCTGTTACATCTTCCTTGTATTATACTGGTTTGGGTGAGCTATGTAAAATTATTTGTGCCCAAATATATTATCATTACAACTTCTTATTAATTATAAGGGAGATGAGTGTTCTTGATAATTATGGAAAAATATTTATGAAAAGGAAGAATTTATATAATATAAAAATACCTTTATTAAGACCCACCTTAGGGTATTTAACCTTCATAAGAGCAAGAGAACCTCTACCACAATTTTTTCAAATGATTGTATGAGTGGTTTTTTAATGTAACAATGGAATGTATTAATAAAAAGAGATAATATAAGAAAATGATTCAATGAAAACTCCAATAGATAATTTAAAATACATAAAATATTAATATAGAAACAAATAGAGGTCATGTCACCCCATATCATACAAAAAAATACCCTTTCTAATTATATTCCCTCAACATTCCTCCATAGGGACACATGAAGATGGTGATTATATGGATTTCTCTAATGATAATATAACAAGAAAATTAAATTTTAAAAATCATTATAATCCTGAATTTTTGATAGTAAGAAAAAAAATATCGTGATAGATTAATCCATTTATATAAATTTTATATTCATAACATCCAATATATACTAGAAAATGGGTAATAATGTTTTGATAATTGGAACATTTGACATAACAATGTCTTATGAAAAAGTTATAATTAGAAAAAATGGTTAATATAGAATTTATAATAGACCCAATGTATGATTATATATCATATGTAGGATTATATAATCTGAGTAAATAAAACTTTATAAAGATTAATAAAAAAAGCACCATAATATTAAATGAAAGATAAATGAACATGAACCTTTTATGTCGATAGGGTAAAAGCATTAAAAATTGTATAAGAAGAGGGATTATATGATTTTTCTAGATAAATTATAATTGGTATTATAATGACATATAATTATAATTATTGATTCTTTTAAATAAGTATTTCAAAATAGTTTTAAATTACAAAAATACAATTGTATAAAAAAATAGGGTTCAAAACTCTTACTTTGGGAAGGAAACAACTTACAAAAAGGGGAATAATGAGATTGATTAAGTAATATCTCATGTACAATACATAAATGGATGATAATATAATATATCTTAAATAATAATATCATATTAAATGTAATTTTTAATGATATTATAAAAAAATACTAATTTGAAAAGACGAGATTTAATTAAAAGTCATTACATTGATATGATATTAGCTTATGATATTCATATGATGAGAGTGATTGAAATCTGTCTCATGATGTATTCATAAAAGGTATTATAATATATTATAAATATAATTATATCATTATATTAAATTGAGGTATGTTTGTGTTTGTATGAAAAGTATTTCATTTAGAAATAGAAAGGAGAGGAATATGGAACTTTACCATTTTTGAACATTTTAGATTAGAACCAGACCATAAAACACCCAAAACACATCAATATTTAATATATAGATATGATATATACAATAATAAATTAATATAATTAGGAAATTAAATAATTTATGTGAATAAATTAGAAGAGGGTGATGGAATTTATAGATTTGGTTAGTGGAATCCCATTGAATTAGGTGTTCAATATTTTATTATTCCATTATATCAAGTACTCCATTACATCCATAGTTCCATTTTATCTACCTTAAATACCTAATATATATTTTAGTTCTCATTGAAGGCCAATAGTACTTTGTTTTCAGAATTTGGTCATTCTTAAATGTCTATGATTTCATATTTACATTATGTTACTATATTACACATTTTTTTACAATTATTACAATTTTATTTATCAATATATGAATTTTTTCATCAATTATTTTATTTCTATATCTTTATTCCAAATATTTTATCTATATTATCATTTTCATAATCTAGTTATCTTAAATTTAAATTTATTTTATATTCTTCGTAAAAGAGCTTCCTCACAACTGATGTTATTCAACATAAGTACTATATTATTTCAATGGCCACATTATGTTTTATAATGAATACCTTATAAAAATATTATATTAATTTTAGGATATTAAACTCAAATATATTATAAATTAAATTCTAAATTAAAATAATTAATTTGTTATAAAATATTTTTAAAGGTAAATTTTTTACTTAACTTTTAAAATAAATGTTTTAGGCTATCAAAACATGCAAAAAGGATGATTTATTTGTATATAAATATATAAAAAATAATTTGAAAAATGAATACTTTTTAAATGAATCCTAAAATTATATTTCATTCTAAATAATTTATTTAATCTCTTAAAAATTTATTTATTTAATTATTTGATGCACAGGAGAAACAGTATGATTATAAACATTATATTGAAGTTTATTAGATTATTTTCAATGGTTATACGTTTAAGTAATATTATTATATAAAAATTTAAAATAATATGAAAAAATAGAAAAAATATATGTTAACTACTAATAAAATGAATAAAACTATAAACATATGAAATGTATCTATCAAATAATCATGAATTTAGTATAATATAATTTATAAAACAATTTTATTTAAAATTCATTATTTTTAAAAAGAAATATTTATGATACATGGATTAAGAAAATTTATATATTAGTATTATATAAAATATTTCCTTTGTAACATATGGTTATATTATCAATGTGATAAATGAATTAGTATAATATAATGATTTTAGGGTGAAAGTCATTTTCTTACTATAAAATAATTTCATATATTTATATATAACTCATATATCATTTATAATGATATACAAAATATATATATAATGATTTTCATTAATGATTACATAATTATAATTTTAGCTGACTATATAACCATAAGACATTTGAAAAATATAAAACAATTAGAGGTTTATATTTTATTTCTTATAATATTTCATTAATGTTTATTATATATATTTCATGACTTAGTATATTTTTATTTTTTTCTATCTTCTTATAAGTATAATTTTAACCTGGAACTATATTCTAAGACATATTATTTAATTTATTTAATTTATTTTCATATATATAACATTCATATAAACCAATTTTTTTCACTTCAATAATAAATTTAAAATAAAATTAATCATAATCTAAATATATATTGAGTGGAAGACAATGAGAAATGGTCTATAACAAAAAAATGGGTTGTTACGTTCTCCCTAAAAAATAAATTTAACTCTTTAATTTTTCTCTCCCTACTTAAAAACATATAATATTATATTTAAAACAATATCACATAATTTATAAACTACATTGAGAAAAATAATATTTGTATTTTCGGAAAGACTCAGAATCTAATTATTTCTCTCTTAATGGGCATATATTGTTTTTTAGTCTGAACCATTTATTCCATATATCAATAATTATAAGTTATTATAACAAATATTAATGAATACGTTTTCATAAGAAGTTCAAAAACCACCTTACATTGAAATAAAACCGTGAATTATTATTGGATTTGAAAAGATATTTTTCTATCCTGACTATTTATTTTAATTCTATGTGAGTAAATACAATCAATTCGTAATATTTTATTGAAATATTCCAATGGAAAAAATCTATATTTTTTAGAATAACCACCAAAAATATTCATTTAGTGAAGAGTTATATACCTTTAATGCAGTCATCACATCCCTAGTCGTATTGAATTATCATAAAAGATGCAAAAAATTTAATTGTGATACTATATTCATATAAATAATATAAGATATGAGGGAATATTTATAAATGTAGTTAAATATTTCATTCATATTTCCTAAATACAAGTTAAATTTACTCGTCACAACTATATAATTTAGGATCCCCTTCCACTATTATGGTTTCTTATTCTCACCCCTCACCCTTGTATTATGTGTTTAATTATATTAATTTTCTATATTAACCCTAGGTTTGGAGATTGTTTTTTCAGAATTCAAAAATTCATTGCAGTTTATACATTGAACTATTGGTGGTGAATTATGTTAAACACTCTTTTCCATCATCATGTTAACCTCCGTTTTTATGCATGTTATGAATTTTTTTATTGATTTCTTCCTTTACCAAACATAAAATATATTATTTTTTTCAATTTAAGTAATTTAATGTGTACTCCTTACCACATTTTTGAAATTTAGGAAATTGAATCCTTTTCCCTCTGTGATCATTAATGTTCAAACATACATCAAACTATTTTTTTTATTTAGTGAATTTTGGATTTTGACTTGGTTTAGGTGACTAATCATAACCCGAGATAGCTAGGAATATATACCCATAGGATTATCCATTCAATATTATATCCCATTTGGTTTTTCATTGGGAAAATTATAGAATTTCACTTTATATTCAATTTTGATTATATTCCTATTTTTTCTAGGCATTTTCTTAAAACCAAAGTGGTATATGTAAATGAAAATAGTTGTAAATATTCAGATTAATATGAAACTTTAATATGACAAATTTATTATACTAGGAAATATTTTATATATCATAAATTGATATCCATTCATAACTTAAATCATTTTGGATAATCTAATAGTCATGTTTTTAACAGTAATATTAGTGAAATTTTATTTATTTATAATAAAATTTTCTATTGAATATCTTCTCTACACTTGGTATTCATATTAGCACATTCCCTAACCAATATAAAATTAAATTAAATTTCGTAATGATAAAATCATTATCCAATATAATATAACTCAATAAGATAAGAGTTGAGGATATAATTTCAACCCTATATATTTGTACTAATATACCAGAATAATTGATTTCATCCTAGGGATGCCATCCTAATTCCACAAAATATCTATTTTCTATATTTATAATTTAAAAATAGACATTTTAATAATATTTTTCATATATAATTATATTTAAAACAAATATTATTTGTATTAAAAATATTAAAGTAATATATTTTTTATTTCATTCAATAAAATTTACGTTTAAATTAACATAAGCCTAAAATTATATTTTATGTTTTTAAATATTTTTATATGGTTTGTTTTTTATAACATTGTTTCAAATTATAAATTATTAATTTTTTTAGATGTTATAATATTTTCTATCCATATGTAACCAACCTAAGCCTATGGACACATCTAGAGAAGCTTACTCGACTTAGGCTCAGGGACCATCCGAGAAAAGAAAACACATGTTATCCAAAGTCAATGGGTAAGCCTATAATAATTGTGCGTCTTTATGGAATTACAAGGGGAGGAACCACATTGCGAATTTAGTAGGGGTACCCATGATTTTGATTCTATGCACCTTATTTTTCTCCTCACCCACTCATTATATAAAAGGAATGTAACTGTACTTAGAAATACCAAGATTTCATGAAATGTAAGCTAAAAATATAAGAAAAATATTTTTTGATGGTGGTTTATAGGTAGTAGTTATATATAACCACCAAAAATTATAAAAAATTAAATTTCCATTAATTAATTATTGATTATTTAGATTCAAAATCACCTAATTAGTCATTGTTTGTAGTTCTTCAAAACAACACCACACATAAATTTACCATCCTTGTGGACATTTTCTTTTTCATCCCACTATTTATGCCATAATATCCTTTTAGAACCCATGTTAGTTGAACCACTAGAGGGGGTGTAAATTAGAGGTATCATTTTAAGAATTAACCTTTTTAATTAAAAATCATCAACTTGTTAATGTACTAAATCGAATTATGAAAATAATTATAGGCTCACCTCATATAAAGATTTTATAATATAGAGATCGAGATAGATAGAGAGAGAGGCACCTAATATTTACAAGATTTTGTAACAAATCCTGATCATTTCAATAATTGGTTAGAAAAAATTACTTATAGATTATTAAATATAATATTGTTTTTAATTAGAATCCTTTGTTGGTCACAAAGGAGCATGGCGGGTTTCACACCCAAATCACCATACCATAATAGAAACTAGTTATACACCCTAGTGGTCAATCCACTTTTTGTGTTTAGTTGTGCTCCTCAGTTCCCAATTATTCCATCATGATTGGTTATACAACCCAATAACATTCTCTTATATTTTTTTGGTTGTACATTCCAACCATAAAACTCTTAAATATTGATACATTGGTAGAAATATCTATACTATCTCCTTAATGGTTTTCACCATCTTGAGAATGATCTTTCTATAGTACTGTGTTGGGTTTGGTATGCAAATGAAATATTCCAAATAATCAACCAATAAAAATTACAATCATGTATATCTATCTATCCTATGTTATTATTATATTTTGGGAATTATTATATTTGTATCATTTTTCAAATATTGGGTCATATCTATCATCCATCAATTTATGAACATTTAAATCCTCAACTTCTCTTTCGATGGATATTATTTTACGTATGAATAATATTTTACAATCTCAATTTAATTGCTATTCAGATTCACAACTCATAAATATTAAATTTAATTCATGTAATTGTATATCATTTCATGGTTCATGAGTTTGGTGTAACCATAGAACATATATAGATAATAATAATAATAATAATAATATTATTATTATTATTATTATTATTTTACATTCATGTGTTCACAGTTATTCATGAAAGCTTTATGTTTTCTTCTAAATGTTATTTGTAGATGATTCGTCTATATCAATGATTTATTCTGTATGGAATGAAAATCTACATGTTCATCACTATGTAGGTATATATACACAAATATTTCTTATGTATATTTGAAAATTGTCACCACCACATATAAATGTTATATGTATGTTATCGTCTTCTCTTCAAGAAAGTATTTATATACATAAAACTCACCACTTATTCTTTGTACAATTATATATGCATGGAAAACAACTCATTCATATTTTAAAATTGAATAGTATTCCTTTATTATTATTTTCTAGTGGTTCCTATAAATTATGAGTATACATATCAACTTCTATATTAAAGGAAAAATATAGTATATCCCTTACATTTTCAATCATCTTCACACAACAGATAGTGCATAGAGTATTGGGCATAAAAGTGTTGATCAAACGATTTCATTGAATTATCAATGATTATAATTCCTAAAAACGCACTTGATTATTTTACTAAGGAAATTACATTAAGTTAATTTCAGCATTATATTATTGGAAATATGATTTTATTTTATTTTGAATTATTGAACTAATTTTCTAAATGTTTTTATTTTCTATCTATTTTAGATATTTTATATATGTACAAAATCAATGGTCATAACCCTATATCTATGAAGAACATTATATTTTGGATCCTAGGTGTAGAGACCCGAAGCTTGACGTACATGGAACTTTAATTACTTTTTCGGAATACTTAGTACATAACAAAAACAGACACACAAGGACCGTAATAGTTTAGTGTCTTTAGAAACCCGGAATATGATATTTTAATCGTGGTGAAATATCTTCAACATCTCCCATAAAGATCATCTTTTTTTCAAACCTAAATCCTTTCTTTATGTCCTGGGGAAAAGAAAACATAAAAGGGAGACCTCAAATGCTCAGTAAGGGTAAACAAAATAAATATCAATCACGACATATTCATAAGAACATATCTTTTGGAAATATAAACCTGCAAAAGAGATCATAATTTCATAACATGGAATAAATCATATTAGTGAAATGTAATCCCAAAAATCATAACATAAAACATGGAACTTTGTGTCATACACACATAATCATATAGAATCATTTCTTATTATTCAAGACTCATTTCCAAGACTATCTTAGTGGACAAAGTCCCTATCTGAACTGAGTTCACTCCTCGTTTCAGTCCTGTTTCACTGAACCGGTATAACCTACCATTCCAGACATGTCTATCTCATGAGATATAAAATCATTACCCAATTAATTGGAGGTAGATATAGGTCCCACCCATCTAATAATGATACCATTCTTATGTGTGCCACAAAATCATAAATCATACGTCATTGCATAACCCATGTAGTAAAAATGGGAATCTTAAACATCGTGACATCATAAAGCAATTCATATAATAAAAAGGAATTAATAAAAATAATTCCATCACAACCTAATCAAATCAATTTAAGAATAGGGATAATAACATAACCCTTTATTTTCTTAGATGGAAACTAATTTTGATAAAACACTTGAACTCCATTCTTGAGGAAAACATCCTTTCTACTTCAAAAACATTTCTCCTTTCATAACATGTCATACAATTTTAAACTAAAAGAATTTGATTAAAAATAAACTTGAAAACTTTAAAAGGAATATTCTTGAAAATAATGTTTTAAAAATCCATTCATGCTTTATAAGTCAAAAAAACATTCTTCTCGTACTTTAGTCGGAAAAGTCAAAAAAGTACCTCATATAAAAAACGACAAAAGATTCCATTCATATCTTTTAATAAAACTCACCAAAGGGTAAAAACGGATTTAAAAAATTGTAGGTGGATGGAAATAATATTACATATTGAGGAAACATGGATGTGGATGATAAAATACACCCTAGTAAATACCAAAGTATAAACAATCTCGGATAAAAATGTGATTGTGATATTTCCCTTACCTTAGGTCCGATTTGCCTCGTAAGTGTCCGAACCTCCTGTATAATGATGTAAATAATGTTATTGACTTATTCCAGAATCATAAGTATTGTTATGATATCATATATGGTCATATTCTTAGCTTCATAGTAGTAATATTTCATTGCTACTTGTTATTCGAGTGTTTATAACTTTTTGTTCTTATGCGTGTTTTGTTGAATAAATTCTTATTCTTCTCTTTTGGTTATTGATACATCATTTCCAGAATGGTATTAATGTAATATATATCATATTAATTCATTCAATTAATTTATATAATCATTATGCAATGAAGATCATGTAGAATGAATCGCATCACATCGTGGAGACGGTATTCCGTACGTACGCACGAGCAGTGATATCGTTCCCATGATCGTGGAATTGTATTAGAGTGTATGTATACTATTTCAGAATCAATATAAATTTATAATAATAATATATTGTAATTATTTACCCCATTATACCCATCCAAGTAAGGTGGTGGTGGAAAATAGATTACACCACGGCGTGGAGACGGTATTCCGTACGTACGCACGCGCGATGATTTTGTTTTCCGTAGGATGGATAGATGTTGAAATAGGGTTGTTTCATACTTATAATAACATATCATTATATGAGTGATACTAATGTTATTACTTCATAATTAAACAAATAAAGAATTAGAAGTTTAAGACGAAAGAATTTGGAAAGGATTGGTAATGGATATTACCTCTTTTTGACGCGCCTTTTCTTAACCTCCACTTAAAGAACTATGGATGGTCTTTGAAGAAGACCATGACCTCTAGGATGATACTATGGAAGTGGAGAACATATTTTGGCAGGGTTTGGCCGAGATTGAACACTCAATGTGGTGTGAGGAAAAGGGGGAGGAGGTGCCCTTTTATAAGGGAGGAGAGGGGCACCTTTGGGAAAACTAAAAAAATTATTTTATTATAAAGTCATGTTCAGTTTTAAATAGCTCCAAATTGAGTTATTTCGAAGCTAAGGTGGGGATGGGTTGAAATCCTATCATCCAATAGAATTTAGACAAGTTTAGGTTCCTATTGTAATCTTATCATTTAGATTTAACATTAAGTTAAATAATTTTACTTTTACCGTGTCTTCTTGTGTTCTTATACTATAAGGTTAATAAACTAACTATAAGATTCCTAAAGAACCCCAAGTTTCTTATTATTAATATATATAACCTTATCTATGTCATTTTGCGGAACCTTATATTTTTAGGAATAAAATAACACTTAATAATATAATATTTTTTTTAAAAACTATTTTATGTCAATTTTGACACTATTTAGTAATTGATTTTTGTGAAAATAATAACAGAATGATTAGTTCTAAAAATGTTAATTAAATCAATACTAACATGTAATATTAACCTATAAAATTAGTTTAATTCATAAAAAGTCTTAAATTACATTTATTTGGTTATTTATAACATTAATTATGTTAATATTTCATTAATAAGACAATTACTGCATCATCTTTGTGTCATAATAAATGATAATTATTTAATCCCTAAAAATTTTAAATAAATTCCTATGATGTAGATAATTGTATTATATTTCTGTAGACTATTCATGTTCAAATTTTTATTAAGTTAACCACTAAATTAAAATTATTATACTTATCAGATTTAAGAAAGTGACATGTTGTCACATTCTTTGGTTTTAATAATAATTAAATTATTTTCATGGGAAAAAGTCCATTAAATGAATCTAATATGACCCTTAGGTGATAGGGGTCTACTTTCAGTCATCCAATATGATTTTTACATGTGTTAGGGTAATTTTATAATATTATATTTACCCTTAATTTCCCGATTTACCTTTAACTATGGTAAATAAAATTTACTGTAGTTACTATTCATAATTCCCAAAAATAAAAAGTAGCTTATTAACATAATTTGGATCCACTGATTCCAAATATGGAATCCATTTTTCCAAATTCAATACACAAAAGTTGCATAAATTAAATTAAAATTAATCCTGTTGTTGAAAGAAAACAGGTTTTTCTTTAAAACATTGCAAAAGATTGAATTGATTAATCCTACGAATTCAAGGTAGAATAAATGCTAATGACATAAATTATATTAAATGGTAAAAATATATTCACTTTATACTTTAAAACCATTCAATATTATAATTTAACCATATAAATTATTGCGATGAAAAAAAGTTGTTTTTAATTAAAATATAACGTGTTTTAATTATTCATCAAAATATGAAAGTAACCAGAATGATATGAAAATTTATCCAAAGTAAATTTTTTATTTCATGATTCCAAAGAAGAATTTTATTTTATAAAATTGAACTTATAAACATTTCAAAAACTAGATTTAAAGTGGGTGCGCCATCAAAAGGCGGGAAAACTGCATTTTTTTAAAATACTTATTTTTCACGAAAAATTTATTTTGTTCTTATAACATGTTTTAGAAAATGTGAAAGATGAATAATAATGTTATAGGATTCAAAATATAGTTAATACTATTCATAATGGATAGTTCATAATAATATTATAATAATATATCGTTGTTTAGTAAACCCAGTATTACGTACAACACATGCTATCGAGGAAGGTCGTGATTGCCTGTAATGCAAGCCATGTCAGGGTTGTGTGCTGTTCATGAATATTTCGTTGTTTTTTATAACATAATACAACCATATTTCATTTATAAATTGAATATATATATATACTCAATGATGCGTAGAGTAATTATTATCAAAATTGTGTAACACGATCCAAGAATAGTGTTGCGTATACTGCAAGCTAATACGGTGTTGTGTATAACACAGGGTAATCTTGGTGGAGCATACAACACAAAACATTAATGAAATTAAATTAATATTTTTCATAAAATCTTGGGGCGTTACATTCTACCCCCTTAAAATGAATTTCTCCCTCGAAATTCGTCGGGGTTTTAAATGGGTTACTACTCGAAAGTTTGTTTAATAGAAACCCACATCATAAAAAGGAATACCAAAACACGGATTTAAAAACTAAAGTATGATGTGTAATGGTTACCCAATTTATCTCGTCATTGGGTTTCCATGTAGGAGAACATAGGTGAAAATATGGATATGGAAGAAAAATCTAACCATCATGTTCTGATGGAGAGTGGTAGAGAACATGGCTATGAAAAAGCCAACAATCACAAAGATATTGATTTGTGATGATCTAAGGTACCATTTGATTAATCGGATATAAGGGAACTATGAAAAAATTTTTGGTTTTCAAGATCATTTCCCTAATGTTGATGAATTAAAAGAAATACTTGCATGATTTTGGTACAATCTCACTGTTGTTCGTGAATTGAACAATTTTCACTTCATCACTTAAAGAGATTAAGTTGAATTTGTTATTCGTGATGTGTTAGCAGATCATGTGATAGAATGATGGGTCATTCCATATCATTCAAAAAAATGGATAGAAAATGTTATAATTCCATCTTATGGTTATATTAATCATATATGTTTCCAAAAATGAACTTATACTGCATATATCATACTTCTTAATAAAATAAAACTAGTTTCTACTAACCAGAGGCTTCCTGTAGGCCAGTGGTAGGCGATAAATGCCAGTCGCACTTCGGTTGTGGGTTCGATTCCCACAGCCTTGTCCGACGCGATGGGCTGTCGCTCGTCCTGCAGGTTTTCCTTTTTTCTAAAACTACACTACTATAACTTCCCATAAATAATATTGAAAAACATTTCTATCCTTAAACAATATTAACTTATGTCCAACATAATCATTTCCAATCTTTATGCTTATCCAAAATACTGATGTCCAATCTCATATTATAGTGAAAACGATTACCAAAGATTTCATATAAAAAGCATGTTAATACCATCGTTGATCCCCGTATATCATGAGATATGTCTTGTTGGTCACATTACAAACGTTCAAAGGCCTTAATCATGTATTCTCTTGAAAAATGTATACCCATTGAACCTTAGTGAGAACTTGAATGCAGTTAAAACTTAACACTTTCCACATACCAAAATCCTCAAAATTCTATATACTCATACCATGATATCACTTAGTCCATATATCAATCATGAGCTCATGAATACAATCAAACATCTCATTATCTTCTTATTCCTTCATTATGCGCATATCATCTACTTTACAAAAGTATCTGAATAACATTCCATGGTTACTGGTACCATTCAACATATACTTTCAAAAACTTTTAGGAAAAACAATAGTGTAATCATCCGTAGATGATTCTTTATTCCATAGTACCAATACCTATACAACATAACTCTCGATAAACATACAATCCTTCCAATACCTTCTAAAACAACCGACTTAACATCAAAACTTCTTTCAGCTCATATATCATTTTTAGTCTGCTCATCATCATCCACATAAATACTACCCATATGACCATGCTGATTCTCTTCATGAGATTTTCCATTAGGGAATTAGTTTCCATAATGCCCGTACATTCCACATTTAAAACATCTAATCATTGTTGATGTTGTAGCAATATCATTATCCTTGTCCATGGTGTTACCTGAACATTTTCCTTTGCACTTACTGTCTTTGTGTCCTTCTTTTAAACACCTGAAGCATCTTCCAGTTCCTTTGAAACAATCTCCCTGATGCCTCTTCCCACATGATTTACATGAGGGAAATTGAACTTTCATTCCTCTATGATCATCATGAAACTCCATCTTTCTCTTATTATCTGAGTCGGGAAACTTACCAAAGTTGAGATTATTGATCATATTATGAGATTTCTGATTAGGCATAATAAAGATGTTTAGACTTCCAGATCCCATTTCATTTGGATTCTCATGAAGAAAATCATTCCATTGTCTATCATATCCTCCATTATCATGAATCTTCCTATTTCTAGCCATTTTCTAAAACCCAAAAATAATAGTGTGAGAGGAAAAAATATTGCTAGGTAAAACAAAATAGTGAAGGGGGAGCACCCTCAATATCTAACATCTTAGGTTAAATTCAAAGATCGTTATTGTAGTTCTATGACTATATCCTATACGTATACTTATCCTTAGGGACATCCCTAGACATACCTTAGAAATATCTCTAGGGATCTCACTAACGTTTTTGCATCCTAGTTTCCAAAGGTTGACTAAACCTTTCCTTTGATACCAACTGTAGAGACCCGAAGCTTGACGTACATGAACCTTTCATTACTTTTGTAGAATACTTAATACATAACAAAAACTGACACACAAGGTCTGTAATAGTTTAGTGTCTTTGGAATCCCGAAATATAATCTTCTAATCATGGTGAATGATCTTCACCATATCCCATAAAGATCTTTTTTTTAAACCTAAATCCTTTCTTTATGTCCTGGGGAAAAGAAAACCGAAAAGGGTGAGCTCAAATGCTCAGTAAGGGTAAACAGAATAAATATCAATCACGTCATATTTATAAGAACATATCTTTTGGAAATCTTAACCTGCAAAAGAGATCATAATTTCATAACATGGAATAAATCATAGTAGTGAAATTTAATCCAAATAATCATAACGTAAAACATGAAACATTGTGTCATACACACATAATCTTATAGAATCATTTCTTATTAGTCATGACTCTTTGCCAAGACTATCTTAGTGGACAGAGTCCCTTTCTGAACCGAGTTCACTCCTCTTTTCAGTCATGTTTCACTGAACCGGTATAACCTACCGTTCCAGCCATGTCTATCTCATGAGATATAAAATCTTTACCCAATGCATTGGAGGGAGATATAGGTCCCACCCATCTCATAATGATACCATTCTTCTGTGTGCCACAAAATCATAAATCATACATCATTTCATAACCCATGTAGTAAAAATGGGAATCTTAAACATAGTGACATCATAAAACAATTCATATAATATAAAGGAATTCATAAAAATAATTCCATAACAACCTAATCAAATAAATATAAGAATAGGGATATAAACATAACCCTTAATTTTCTTAGATGGAAAATAATTTTGATAAAACACTTGAACTCCATTCTTGAGGAAAACATCCTTTCTACTTCAAAAACATTTTTCCTTTCTTAACATGTCATACAATTTTAAACTAAAAGAAGTTGATTAAAAATAAACTTTAAAACTTTAAAAGGAAGCTTCTTGGAAATAATGTTTTAAAAATCCATTCATGTTGTATAAGTTAAAAAAAAACATTCTTCTCGTAATTTTGTCGGAAAATTCAAAAAAGTACCTCATACAAAAAACGACAAAAGATTCCTTTCATATCTTTTACTAAAACTCACCAAAGGGTAAAAATGGATTTAAACAATTTTAGGTGGATGGAAATAATATTACATATTGAGGAAACATGGATGTGGATGTTAAAATACACCCTAGTAAATACCAAAGTATAAACAATCTCGGATAAAAATGAGATTGTGATATTTCCCTTACCTTAGGTCCGATTTGCCTCGTAAGTGTCCGAACCTCCTGTATAATGATTTAAATAATGTTATTTACTTATTCCAGAATCATAATTATTGTTATGATATCATATATGGTCATATTATTAGCTTTTTAGTAGTAATATTTCATTGCTACTTGTAATTCGGGTGTTTATAACTTTTTGTTCTTATGATTGTTTTATTGAATAAATTCTTATTATTCTCTTTAGGTTATAGATACAAAATTTCCACAATGGTATTAATGTAATATATATCATATCCATTCTTTAAATTCATTTATATAATCATTATGCAATGAAGATCATGTAGAACGAATCACATCACATCGTGGAGACGGTATTCCGTACGTACGCACGAGCGGTGATATCGTTCCCATGATCGTGGAATTGTATTAGAGTGTTTGTATACTATTTCAGAATCAATATCACTTTATAATAATAATATATAGTAATTATTTACACCATTATACCCATCCAAGTAAGGTGGTGCTGGAAAATAGATTACACCACGGCGTGGAGACAGTATTCCGTACGTACGCACGCGTGGTGATTTTGTTTTCCGTAGGATGGATAGATGTTGAAATAGGGTTGTTTCATACTTATAATAACATTTCAGTATATGAGTTATAATGATGTTATTACTTCATAATGAAACAACTAATTAATAAGAAGTTGAAGAAGAAAGAATTTGGAAAGGATCGGTAATGGATATTACCTCTTTTTGACGCGCCTTTTCTTAACCTCCACTTACAGAACTAAGGATGTTCTTTGAAGAAGACCAGGACCTCTAGGATGATACAAGGGAAGTGGATAAGAGATTTTGGCAGGGGTTGGCCGAGCTTGAAGGCTCAATGTGGTGTGAGGAAGAGGGGAAGGAGGTGCCCTTTTATAAGGGAGGAGAGGGGCACCTTTGGGAAAACAAAAAATATTATTTTATTATAAAGTCATGTTCGGTTTTAAATAGCTCCAAATTGAGTTATTTAGAATATAAGGTGGGGATGGGTCGAAATCCTATCATCCAATATAATTTAGACAAGTTTTGGTTCCCATTTTAACATTATAATTTAGATTTAATATTAAGTTAAATAATTTTACTTTTACCGTGTCTTCTTGTATTCTTATACTATAAGGTTAATAAACTATCTATAAGAAGCCAAACGAACCCCAAGTTGTTTATTATTAATATATATAACTTTATCTAAGTAATTTGTCCGATCCTTCGATTTTTAGGAATAAAATAACAATTAATAATATAATATTTTTTTAAAAACTATTTTATGTCAATTTTGACACTATTTAGTAAATGATTTTTGTGAAAATAATAACAGAATGATTAGTTCAAATAAAGTTAATTAAATCAATACTAACATGTCATTTTAACCTATAAAATTAGTTTAATTCATAAAAAGTCTTAAATTACATTTATTTGGGTATTTATAACATCAATTATGTTAATATTTCATTAATAAGACAATTACCACATCATCTTTGTGTCATAATAAATGATAATTATTTAATCCCAAAAAATACTAAATAAATTCCAATGATGTAGATACTTGTATTAGCTTTCTGGATACTATTCATGTTCAAAGTTTCATTAAGTGTATCACTAAATTAAAAGTAGTATAATTATAAGATTTAAGAAAGTGACATGTTGTCACATTCTTTGGTTTTAATAATAATTAAATTATTTTCATGGAAAAAGTCCATTTAAGACTCTAATCCGACCCTTAGGTGATATAGGAAGACTATTAGTCATCCAATAGGATTTTGACATGTGTTAGGGTAATTTTATAATATTATATTTACCCTTAATTACCTGATTTACCTTTAACTATGGTAAATAAAATTTACCGTAGTTACTATTCATAATTCCCAAAAATAAAAAGTAGCTTATTAAAATAATTTGGATCCACTGATTCCAAATATGGAATCCATTTTTCCAAATTCAAGACACAAAAGTTGCAGAAATTAAATTAAAATTAATCCTGTTGTTGAAAGAAAACAGGTTTTTCTTTAAAACATTGCAAAAGATTGAATTGATTTATCCTACAAATTCAAGGTAGAATCAATGCTAATGACATACATTATATTAAATGGTAAAAATATATTCTATTTATAATTTAAACCCACTCAATATTATAATTTATACATATAAATTATTGCGATGAAAAAAGTTGTTTTTAATTAAAATATAGCGTGTTTTTACTATTCATCAAAATATGAAAGTTACCAGAATGATATGAAAATTAACCAAAGTAAATTTTTTATTTCAGGATTCCAAAGAAGAATTTTATTTTGTCAAATTGAACTTAGAAACATGTCAAAAATCAGATTTAAAGTGGGTTCTCAATCAAAAGGCGGAAAAAATACATTTTTTTAAAAATACTTATTTTACCCGAAAATTTTATTTTCTTCTTATACCATGTTTTAGAAAATGTGAAAGATGAATAATAATGTTATAAGATTCAAAATATAGTTAATACTATTCATAATGGCTAGTTCATAATAATATTATAATAATATATCGTTGTTTAGTAAACCCGGTATTGTTTACAACACATGCTATCGAGGAAGGTCATGATTGCGTGTAATGCAAGCCAAGTCAGGGTTGCGTGCTGTGAAAGAATCCTTTGTTGTTTCCTATAAAATATTCCAACCATATTTCATTTATACATTGAATATATATATATATATACTCAATGTTGCGTAGAGTAACTATTATCAAAATTGTGTGTAACACGATCCAAAAATAGTGTTTAGTATACTGCAAGCTAATACGGTGTTGTGTATAGCGCAAGGTAATCTTGGTGTAGCATACAACACTAGACATTAATGAAATTAAATGAATATTTTTCATAAAATCTTGGGGCATTACACTAGGTTTTTAAATGGAATGAATCTATTTAAAACATACATTTAGACTAAATGTTAGTATTGGGGACATAAATTTTTGGAAGAACCCTACAATTGAGGATCAAATGTATGGTTACTTAACCAGAAATTTGAAATCAATAGTACATTGTCATCCTTAATTTTGAATATTATACATGTATTGAAATCATTGTGTTGAATAATTTGATAATGGATTTTGAATTATAGATATTCTTTTACATTTTAGTAATTATTTTTCTTATGTATATATCTCATTAACATCTATTCAAAGATATATTCAAAGCGACTTTAACAATGTATTTAATCATTACTATTTATAACATAATTATGATTTTTAGTGGAAATATAAATATAAATTTAATAACGTTATTTTCTTAAATGTTTTTCATTTATCTATTGATATTTTACGATCTTCATGACCAGAATACAATTTATTACACTTATTTATTCTAAATTATTTTGTTCAAAATTGGTGCATGTAGATGTTTTATATAGAGTGAGAATTTATAGTTAATATGAGAATAAAATATTTTTGAAAAAAATATCATTTTTATTTGAATTTTAAATGTTTCATTTATTTATTAATTTATTATGACAATCTCAGAATATTATTTTATGCTTTTACAGCTAAATATTATTTCTAGTTATTCTTCTGTAGTTCATCGAATATTTTCTTGGGACAATATTTTGGATAAATAAATGTAGTTTGCTACATTTATATGTCCAACCACTAATATTACTTTTAATATATCCTCATTTTACAGATATAGTGGAAACCTTGAGCTAAAACCTATATTCACAAATCAACCTCTAAAATCATTCTATGTTTTAGCTTTTTGAAGAAAGAAATGGATATTAAGGTTCTTTAAAAACTAAATTTCTTATAAAAGGTTTTTTATAAGGTTTCAACTACCTCAACTAAGTTAGGGAGGTCCCTATAAAATGGATATGTTTACTATAAATTCTCAAGATCATGGAGAAATTGTTTGTGGAGTGGACTATAGTATCCATGTACCCCAAACCACTATAATATTATTATTATATTTTATTTATAATTCCAGTTTGTAATCTGATTGAAGAAAGTATACATGGATACCTTTATAATTTACAGAAGGTGTAAATTTTATATTATCTAAGTGTTTTCAAAAATGAAAAATTTAACCCCCTCTAATGTCTTCATGTTTATTCTATAAAAAAAATCGTATCAAATGACTATTATTTGAGGAATCTTGATATGGTCAAGTAAGAATTAGTCTATGATAGTTATGAAGAAAAATTTCTATGGTTGAGCTCAAAAATTATTATCAATGATACATAATTCATATTTTAATGGAGAAAATTATAGATATAAGATAGTCCATATGAATATCTAATTGAAGAAACAAGGATTAAAGGTTTATTTGGTTGTTGTCAATCCTTTTAAAATTCCTATAGAATAACCAAAAAAGTGGGATTCTCTGAAGGGAGATGAATATACATTAAATCTAAATGATATGAATGAAATCATATGTTGACTTAGTCCTAATGAGTTTAACCATGTTTCTTTATGTGTTACTACCTATGGAATGTGTAAGACTATATTTTTTTCTTATGATTTGATTGAAAATGAAAAGAATCTATGATATAACACCTATAAATTAAAATTACATACATTCAAGATGTATAATAGGGAACATATTATTCAAATAAATTGAGGATGGACCAAAATATTAACAAAAATAATGTTTTGGGGACTCCAATTCCATAATCAGACTAGTCATTGAATGTTCATAGATTATTACCCTCTATATGTAATAGAGTCTGTAATTATATCAAAAAATCAAAATAAGTCAAATGTTTAACAATGAAGAACTTGATTGTTACATTAATGATGTATATAAGAGAAATTTTATCTATTGTTAAAGATCCTGATATAATAAAGGGGTATAATATTACATTCAATGTTACTATTTTAAAAGGTTAATATAAAATTATAGAGCACATTATAGACTCAAATATTTCTATCAATTCAATGTTTGAGAGGAACCAAATCATCCAATAAGAAGATACAATAAGTTCTATAAGAAATAAAGAGCCTAAAAGATGTCTTCAAAAGGTCCTCAAAATAATGATCATGTATAAAAACATATCAGATGCTATGAATGGAAAAAATTATAAATATCTGGCAGAGTAGCCCATAACTGAAAAAACAAATTACAAATACAAATGAATGAGCATAAATAAAATGTTTATTATTAGTGTAATGGTAAAAATGCTATGGAGTAAATATGTATTGTTATTGAATAATCCAGTATCTCTTCAATTTATGATGATAAAAAGGAAAAATCAAATTTGAAATCAAGCATGTGATTTGAAATCATGTCTCAGGATTGATTTATTCCATGGAATTCAATGAAATTATTTTGAAAACAATTCTCTAATGAACACATATTTTAGTAGTGTAAATAGTGTTATTATTAAAACTTTTTTTAAAACTTATGTTTGTAAAATTTAGTAAAATTAGATGGATATGATTAACTTGATATTTATCGTAAGACACAAAATGAAATAAGAGAATGTGGATTCTGAAAAAATATTTTATTTGATATTTTTAAGTGAAAATATATAGAGAAAATTTGAAATATGGTACATGTATAGTTTAAATACATGTTTAGTTTAAATATTTCTAGTATTATGTTTGATTAGAATATAAAATATATTGCATACCAAATAGGTAAGAAAAAAATACATCATCTAAATAATTTAACATTGTTTCTACCACAAATCTATTAGAACTCCCCCAATATAATTTTCAAGATCATCATAAGTATAATGTGTGGAAGGAATATTCTTTTTTTATTTTAGTTTATTATTTTTCTTTATTAACAATAATTTATTTCTTAAAACATAAAAATTAATATATTTTTGTTTTTATTATTTTTTGAATATTTATTTGAAAATAAAAATATTTCCAAATTATTACAATGATAAGTTAACATGGTGGAGATTTTTAGAATAAAAAATTGAATTATTTTTAAAAATAATTCAAATTTAATATATTTTTTAAATTAAATGAATAAATTGAAAAAAATGTAATTTTAGAAAGATGAAACATAAATATTCATGAAATTGAGTGAAATATGTTAAATTATTATAGTCTCCCTACATATTTTTGAGAGTAATCTATCAATACAACTTTCAATATCCTGAAAATTTTGTTAATCAGACCCATTCTAAAAAACACTATATGAGATTAGGAATAACTGAAAACCTGTAGTGGGATACATTATAGTTTTTAGATGCAACGTGTATATTTGTAAAACTGAGTAAAAATGTAGTATGTTCAATCCAAATGATTCTTTATTTGATATTTTCCTAGTTATAAATATTTTGGAGTGTTTAATAAAATGTAAAAGATAGTTGAATAATATGTTCATGAGATGTATGATGAAATTAATCCATTTTGTCACAAAAAACAATCAATGAATAAATTGATTCTTTCAATAACATGAGACATTAATCTTCAAAATATATCATTGAGAATAAACCAATATATGATTAGAATTAATCCAATTCATAATTACATGAATCTATGGAACCAAAAGGTGTCATACCTAGAAATACTTGAACCCTAAATGACCATCTTTTAAAGATTGTTATTGGAAAACAAATTGATGGATTTAGGATTAAAAGATGTATAAGAAACCTAGTAAATTTCCATACCATTCAAATCCAATTTGAACCTATGAATATAGAATAATCCTTCTAGGATTTAAATTTGAAAATAACTATGCTCTAATAACTAAATTTTTATTAGAGAAATGAATTTTTCAAATTAGTTTATAGGACCCCAAAACATCTAGTGATAGTAAACAAATGGTTATTTAAAAATAATTGATATTCATATGGTATAATCACATGGGATAATTCTAGGATATTTTCTAAGGGTTAGAACTAGGAGGAATGAATGGATATAGAGGGAACCTTTTACCTAGTTTCTGGGCTAGAATCCATTATAATCCAATTATACTATCTTTCACTTATGAATTTAAAAATATATTGGATTTATTTACATTTACCTTTTTAAATGGTTATTTAGTAGATGATATTTATGTTGAGGATGACCAAGGTTTTGAAAACCCACATAGTCCATTTTTTTATAAAAAATTTTAAATCTCACTATTATCATAAAAAGGTGAAAAAGGCTCAGTATGAATGGTTGAGTTATTTTATATTCAAATGTGGTTTTCCATGGGGTTGGAAAATCCTTCACCTTATTAGAATAAATACTATTATTATATTTTATTAATTCCAATATATTTAGATAAGGATATTTTTTTGTTAACAAATAAAAAACTTTGTAATTATTTTTTCAAATCTTATGAAAAATGAATCTGAAATGACTATGATGGGGGAAGTAAATATCTTTCATGGATTTTAAATTTTAAAAAAATTATTTTTTAAATATTTATTATAAAATAAATTATTTTATTCATTTATTGAAAATTATTTTTTTGAGAATAATAATATATATTCATCTACCATGCATAAAATTGTAAAACTTAACTTAGATGAAGTTATAAAACCAGTGGACAACAAGCTATATAGATGTATAATAATTAGTACAGATTATCTTATATCATTTAAACATAGGATTATATTTCTCTATGATTTTATTCAAAGCCCAAATAATCCCATCTAACTACTATTAAAAGTAATTTTGGGTATTTAAAAGGAATTTTTTCTATATTTACTTCTTCCAAAAACTCATGGTTTTGATTTAATTTCAGAATTTGAAACTGATTTTGTTGGGTGTATAATAGAAAAAAAAATCACCTCACAAACTTATTAGTTTTTAATAATGGAAATAGTTTCTTGTTCTAGTAAAAAAGAAACATTTAGTTACAGTGTCAACAATTGAAGAAATACATACACACATATATATATATTATTGTTTTTGTTGTGCATGGGTATTGTGGTTCAAACAAAAACTTGAACACTTTGTATTAATTTCAAAAATATTATTATTTTATATGATAATACTAATAGAATTAATATTTCAAAAAATATTTAGAGTCACTGTAGGACTGAGAGTATTGACTTTAGACATCATTTTTGAAGAGACCATGTCATTAAAGTGGATAAATATTTTGATTTTGTGAATACAGTGTATCATATTGTAAATGTTTACACTAATTAACTTCCCCAAAAAATTAATTTATTTAAAGTTTATTTATGTTCATTTAATTTTTAAAAAAACATTTAATTTTACTTTAATTTTTTTCCTTCCTTTTTTAGGTGGTATTTATATCAATTTATTATGTTGTATATTAATTTATAATTTTAATATTTATCTATTTTATTTGAAAAAAATTGTCCTTTAAATTTTACAAATCAAGAATTAGTGTACAAAATATTTGGCTTTGTAATCCAAAATACCAATTTAAACAATAATAGTAAAACAATTATCCCTTGTACATTCAATCATACACCCTTTTAAACTTCAAATCTCTAAATATCTCTCAAAAAATAATTTAAAAACCATGATTCCATTTATATGAAATAAAAAGAGAACCAATGAAGAAGGTCTGATTATCTTTAAGAGGTATATTCCTTCCATTTTAGAAAGAAAATTTTTATAATGGAAATTTATAGACTACTATTGTCTCTTCTTGATTGATAAGATGTTAAAACAAGCCATACTTTTTCAAGGATGGTAGTATATGTTTGATAATAGAAACACAAAATATATTTGTGAAATGGTGGTAAAATAATTTTATGAGAATGTGTAGTTGTGTTTCAGAGATACATAATATGTTTTTTATATATGTTAAACAAAAAATGACTCTCTTTTTCAATGATTTAGATTGAAAAAATCTTTAAATACTTTATGATAAACTCATTCACTTTAGTTTGAGATTGATTGGGGATGACATCAATAAGTTAGAATACATCATTTCTTTTCTATTAGTGACCCTACACATCATAATGATATTTTATAAGGATGTGGTAACTGGAGAAAATTTATTGGTGAAGTTCATTAATTTTTTTTACTAATAAGGATAAATGATTTTGAGAAAATTCCCTTCCCAGATATATATGCAATGTTTTTTGGGTGATATCAAAATAAATATCATCATGTATATTCGGATTAATATGGATCACAACTTCTAGAATGGTGTGGGGATATCCTTATAACCTTATGGTAGATAGGCTTATATTCCTCTATATTTGATAGTTATAATTTGTGACATTAAAATATGACTACAATGTCATCATATTAACATTTTATAAACTAAAACACTAAAAAAATTTGGATTTTTCTAAAGAACTACTGAGGGAAAGTTGATGCCCGTGGGAGCAGAGGAGGAAGAAAAATTAGCAGTTCTATCCCCAGAGTAGTGTAAGGGCTAGAGGTCGATTGGTTCTTATAGTCATTATCCATAAGACATTAGGGAATACATATTTAAAGGAGATAGAGTACCACATTTTGATGGAGGTCTAGAAGTCTCTCATATGGGTGTTGCTATCATTTCTATTACTACAAGGAGAATAAAATGAGTGGAATAGAATATAATTTATAGTATATGGGATTTCTTTGGTTCCCTATAATGTCTCAGGTTCATTTTGGTGAAAATGGCAGTATAAATTTCCTAGTCCAGAGTCCAAGAAAAATAGAGGAACCTATACTACAATATGAAGTTGTTATAATTGAAGAAGTCGATCTAAATACTAATGGTGATGATAGTGTTGAAGAAAAAATTTATATAGTTTTTGTTGAAATAAGATATGAACAAGATATTTGTTCTAAGGAACATCTTGTGGAGAAAAATCACACCAATTATATTGTAAGAACCCATAAACTAGATAAAACAATTCAGATGATTTATAATCATTCATTTTCATTTGTAAAAAGGTTCCTGGAAAGTATTGTTGAAAAAATTTGGTGCTAAAATATATGCTCGTGGAGAGAATAATACTTATAATCATGAATAATAACATATTTGATCACATAAAATGATATATATTATAGATCCATCTTGAAGTAAAAAAGAAAGTTTCATAAGATGATGATGATTTTCTGATGTTTTTTGTGTGTACTCACTCATTTTATCTAGGAATAATTTCAAACATTTATTTACTAAAGGTTGTTATAGATTATTTATAATAAGAACCTGAGAGTTCTATAAAACCTCTATTTCTGTAGTGGAATAGTTATGTTTCCAGAAAATATTTTGAATCTAATTAGAATCATTATTGAAGAATAAGAGAAATCTCAACCTCCAAGCGATTTTTTGATGATTTTATAATAGAGATGAATGATTAGATTGGAAATATCAGAAGTAAATGTTTTTCCAAATCATGTTTTAGAATTTTGAAAAAGATTTTTCATACTCAGTTTGAATCTATAAGAACAAGTTATAAAAAGATATATCATCTACTTCCAATGGAAAATGACCTATAGATATGTTGAGAAGGATCTACCCTATTTCGATGATATATCTTCTATAAATGAAATAATAAAAATTCTTTATTATTAAATTGTGTCTCTGATCACCTTAGTTCAAAATCCAGGAGATCTTGTTGAGAATCAGGATTTTTTGAGCCTAGTGTTCAGTTTTTGGTTGATCAGTTTTGTGGAAGGATTGATAAACATGTTCAGTCCTATAAGACGATTCAAAATTTTCTGAAATCAAATATGTTTGAAATTTAGAATATGTTCCATGGTTAAATGTTTTCGATGAAGGAATGTAAAGGGTTAATCAATAAAAATTTCAACATGTTTAAGAAGTAGTTGTAGGCTTCCCATCAAACTATTCATGACAATTATGAAACCAAATCATGAATAGATGAATCTAGTCCTAATCATCTTCAAACCCCATTTTGCTATTAAAAAGTTTTAATCAATATATTTTCAATCTGGGATGATTAATATTTTTGTTATGTTTTTAAATTTTTAATCCCTGTTCTCTATTTATTTTTCCTACTATTTTATGTATCAGATCATAAACATTTTTTAAAATGGATTTATTTTTGGAAAACAAGACAATCAAAAATAGTATAGTATTATTTAAATGTGTATTAATCTTTTTATCTAATTTCATTTTTTATTTTAAAAATGTGGATAAATATAGATAAAAACTATATTTTAATATTTTATTTAATTAATATATGATCATTTTATTTTTAATTTAAACTAATTTATTTTTATGTTTATATTTCTATGGTATCATTGATTATAAAAGTGGAGATTTTTGGGAAAAAAATTATTATCCAAAAAAATTCAGGTATTCATCATTAATTTAAATGATCAAAAAAATTATATTATTTTTTACTAATAAAATTTATTTAAATGAATTTTAGTATTATATTTTAGCAAATTTTTTTGTAACATCTTGAGATTTATAGAAATACATTCTTTTAATGTAAATTAATTTTTTGTATAGATTTTGTTACATATAATAGATGTCTTATCTTCATTTTATGTAACCCTGTGTTTATATATCATTTCATATAACATTGATTTTATTTTATAAATTGTGTTATATGTAAAACCAAGTTTTACCGAACAATAATACGATCGTAATATTTATTATGATAGTTATCATTTAGGCATTGGAATTGAGAGATTAAATGAGAGTAAATAAATGATTAATATATGCTTTACACATGTTTATATAAAACAATTATTGGTGAACAATTAATTAGAAATGAAAATAAAAATCAATTGAATACAAAGGAGGATTATTAAGAAAAACTATTATTATGACCAAAATTCTATTTCATATTCTTAAAATAAATTAATCACTACTATTAAAGAATTATAATTAAATTTATTTGTTATATATTCAATAAACTATTTTCAATTCATCCAATATATTTGATTAGAATAATATAATAATAGGTCCAATTTTGAGATTAAAAACTATAATGACCCAACCTTAAACATTTTATAATCATGAATTAAGTTTATAATTGACATTGAGAATATATTTAGGTATATAGTTTTAGGGAAATAGATCATAACTTATACATATCCACTTGAATATTAAAAGTGGACACTTATGCTCAGTTTCCATTTCTTTCATAAAATAAACACTCTAAATAACAAACATGTTAAGTTCCATGTTTTACCAGCCTGACATTTCCTTGAACCGAACCTTGACCCTATTCCATATTATGTCCTGTGTAAAAAAATCAAAAACATGGGATGAGCATAAAAGGCTCAATAAGGGATACCCATAGAAGGAAACTATTAGATTTCAAAACAAAATGTTACCCATGAAGACTATATCATATTTTAATACATTTCACCTTAATGAATTTACAAAAACACTTCACTGAATATAAGATAATTTCAAACCTATTTTGTGACCAAAATATTACCACAAATCCAATATAAAGCAACATATATCATATAAAGGTAACTTGGGACATAAAATACAGAAATGAAATAACCATATGGTAGACTTCCACAGATATCACTAAATGGTATCTCCATACATTCTACTTCCATACTCAATGCATTAGAGGTTATAATGTAACCACCCATCACAGTTTGACATGACACCACCTGAAATTTGTTTTATCACGTAACCACCCACAAAATGTTCAAGAACCATTATAAAATCTTAACACCTAAAATATTGCAAATATAATGATTTCACAAATAACAATTCATTTGAAATCACAAGAAATAATTTAATGATATTGATATAATCAAAACTTTTCCACAACCAATTTCAATACCAAAACACCCAATAATAGAATAAGGGATTTCTTTTCCTTTAAAAAATAATTGAGAATTATCGAGGAAGCCCAATAATGATTACAACGGCGGAGAGGTCATTGTTGCCGCATACTTTGCAAAAATTAATTTTGTCTTTTATTAAAATGATTTTTAGAAAAATATTCCATTGGAATGAAATTATAAGTATAAGGGGTTTATTAAATAGCATGAAAAAGAAAGAGGTGTATATTATCAAAATAAGCCTCAAATTTTAAAAGAGATTGAGACGAAGTCCATTACCTCTTCTCTGACATGAATCGCTCATTATGTAATTTCAAGAATAATAAAAATAAGTAAATTTATACATTCTTCAAAAACATTTTCAATTTTATTATTCTTTTTATATCACTTATTAACATGTTATAATAGTTAGTTAATTGTTTTAGTTTATATCTGATGTTTCTCGAATGTTCGAAACTTGAGCAAAAAATGAAGTTGTTAATATTAGAATTAACCATGTAGTTATAAGTACATCACCTCAAGAATTATATTAATGATTTTGATAAAACATAAATATCATATATATATATAATCCATAGCATTTAGATATGAGAAATTAAATGCACCGTTCATGGAGATGGTTGGTCGTACGTACGCATTAACACAACTTTCATTTCATTGTCATAATAAAAGAATCCAAAATAAAATGATACATGAGTATAATATAAATAAAGTATAATATCTATGTTATATAGGTTATATATGTTCATTGATTTTATCCTGTATACATTCTATTTGTGGCATTAATGAGCCATATCACTTTGAGGGGCGGTAGTCCGCACTTCCTCAAATGAAATTATCATAATTACACAACAGGAAAACCATAATGGTATGATTTAAATAAATAATATAGAAACATATTTAAGATATAAATATAATATATATCATATATAAATATTGTTCCATCATAATGGCCACCATGATAGGTAGTAAGAGATAAATGAACAATAATTGTATCATGAGGAAGTAATTCACTATCCACGAAAATAGTATGTTTATATTCATTAGAAGGGGGTGTTTGTTATTGTACATAGAGTTCATAACATAAAAAATCCTATGATATTTATGATAATGGGGTCATTTTATAATAATGTAATAAAGAGAGTTTAGGGGGTAGGAGAAGGAAAACAAAACAAAAGGACTTGAGAGAATACATTATCTTTATATCAGGTAACTCTCTTTTGTTTGAACCAAAATGATTTATTGGATTGACTTCTTCAAAAAGTAATGATTCTAAGAGGAATAGAGGGATGTTTTGAGATTAGTTTTAAGAGTTTGGACGATCCTAGGGGGCTTGAGAGGTGTGAGTAAGGGTTAGAGGTGATGGATTCTTATATATAGGAGGAGGGACTTTTTAGGAATGATTGATAGTATTATTTTCTTATAAAAATAATTTCAATTTCAAAAGGTCCCCAACTCATTTAATTCGAAGATAATGTGATTATTTTTCTATATACTCTAAGACAATGGGTTTGAGAGATGTTTTGTGCCAAAAATTAACCATATCTTTTAGCATTAACCTTTCTTTAAATAATTTGACTTTTACAACATCCTATTGTATATTCATACTATATGGTCAATATATTTAATATAAAATTAAAAGAGGCAAAAAATGGATCATTATTGAAAATTTTAACATCAGATATGTCATTTGGCCCAATCAAAGTTGTTAGGGGTATTTTATAATTTAATTAAATATTAATTGATTTAAAAACTCATTTTTGTCAATTTATAAACTATTTATATCAAGACATTTAAAAAAATCTATAAAAAATTGATTCTTTCAAAACAATAAATTAATATAAATATAAAAAGTTATAATAATCTATAAAATTTGTGGATGGTATACAATGTTTCAAAATAAATTTATTTTAATATTTATAATATCATTTATTTAAAACATTCATTAAATAGGTAATCATTTCACAATCATTGTGTCATAACTAAATTTATTTATATGATCTCTAAAATTTATAAATAAAATAGCATGATGTAGGAAATAATATGATACTTCTAATGACTATTTATAGTTCAATTTATGACTTATATCACCCATTATAAAAATAGATTTAGTAAGAGATATGTGTTTATGTTATATTTTCCATACCATTAAATTTAATTTTATAAAGTGCCATTTTCATTAACAAGTGGCCCCATGGGCTCTCAAAATAAAACCAAGGATGGCCAGCGTCGGACATGTATTGAAAAACAAGAATATGACAAGTGTTAGAGTAATTGAATATTATTATAATAATATTTTTATCTTATTTACTATATTTATCTTTTAACCATGATAAATAAAATATTTACTAATGTTACTAATCATAAGGTCTAAAAATAAGAGTTATTTATTTACACAATTTGGACCTCCTGATTCCAAATATAGAATCCATTTTTCTAAATTCAAAGCACATAAGTTGCAAAAATTAATTTAAAATTAATTCATGTTGTCAAAACATAAACATGTTTATAAAAATTAATAACTATCAAAAGATTGACACTTGTTTTTGTTCAATTTCAAAGTGAAATTACATACAATGATCATAATTGGATTAAATGGTAAAAATATAATCTAATTACAAATTAAAAAAATTAAAAAGCTAATGTAAACAAATAAATAAATTAGGTGAAAAGGAAGTTTTGAATTTTAATGCAGTATTTTTTACTATTGATTAACAAATGAACTTAATCACAATAATACCAAAATTTCATCCAATGTAAATTTTGATGTCCTGATTATAAAGTAGAATTTTATTTTTTCAAATATAAGATATCAAATTGAAAAAAACTATACTTAATACATTTTTTCCATCAAAAGGCATAAATAAGACCTTTTAATGAATATTATAGTGATTATACTTAACATTGGATTCATTCAATTTTTAAGCCACTAACATTTATTGGATAAATTTAAATACATTTCACAAAATTTTTAATCATATTATTTTTATTTTTATTCATTCTCTCAAATGCAATGTCTAGGAATTAACTACCATTTAAAATAATAATATTATATTATTATATTTTATTATGACTCACCCTTGTGTCCAGTAAGAGATTTTGGAAAAACCATTGTTTCATGTTGGGTACGCCATCCTATATAGAATCTCATTTAAAGTATAATTAATATTTAATTCACAAATATAAATATATAAGAAAATATCATATTCAAATTCCCACATTGCCTCTTCAACTATATGGGTTTTAAAAAAACCTTTACCTGATTAATTACCTTATTCTACAACACTTTCTCAATATGGTCAAGAATCTGAAGTGGTTATTCCACATAAAAAAGATTCTTTTCCAACAGAACTACCTATTGACTGAAAACATGAGATGGATCTGGAAAATAGTTTCTCAATACTAAAGCATGAAAAACATTATGTACATGGGATAAACAAGGAGGTAATGCAACTCTATAGGCTACTGATCCATAATTATCTATATTTCACAGGGTCCAATGAACCTTGGACTTGGTTTTACATTCATTGCAAAGCCCATCACACTTTTCCATGTTGTAACTTTGAGAAAGACATGATCACCTACCTAGAAAGAAAGATCCTTCCTACGGTTGTCCGCATAACGTTTCTTCCGTTAAAGTGATGTCCTCATGTGCATATGAATTAACTGAATTTCTTTTACCATCTCTTATAACAATAATCGAATGATCAACTTTAATTCCCATACATCATCTCAAAAATCTAGAGTCCAGCACTACATTCCATAAGATACCTCAAATGAATCCATCTATATACTGGAATGAAAACTATTATTATAAGATAACTAAACCAAAGAAAGATGTCAGTACCAACATCCCTGGTAATCCATTTAACAAGCACGTAGATTATCTTCCAATGTCTGAAACTTTTATTCTGACTACCCATCTGATTTAGGATAAAAAGTTGTAGAAAAATTTAATTCATTACCCAATGACTTCTGAAAGCCTTTTTTAAAAGATAGAAGTATACCTGGGATCAAAATCAGATACAATGGAGAGGGGAACTCTATGTATCCTGACAATCTCTTTAACATACAACTGAGAAAGTTGATCTAGAGACATAGTATCTCGAATAAGAAGAAAATGAGCAGATTTAGTCTATTATTAAACAATAACCCATATTCCATTGTTAGCTAGAGATGTATTTGGTAATCCCACAACCATGGATATATTTTCCCATTTCCACTATAGCACCGGTAAAGGTGAAAAAACCCCTTTCAGTAATTTCCTCTCTACTATAACCTATTTCCAAGTCAAACACATCAAAGTAAATTCATCAATATGTATTTTCATTCCACCCCACCATTAATACTTCCAAATATCTCTATACATTATTATACTTCCAATATTAACTGAAAACGGTGATCTATGATCTTCACATAAAAACTCTTCCTTTAACTGTGAATCACAACGCACATAATGTCTCTTACAAAATCTCAAATCACAATCATTGTCAAAGTTAAATTTAGGTAACATACCCTTCTGAACAAAATCGACATTTTTGTGCAACTCACTATTATCATCATGCGCTTTATTTATTCAATTTATTAGAGTTGATTTCACAGATAGCTAAAATAAAACATAAGAATAATCTAAACCAACAACTTTTATTCCGAATTTCAGCAAATTGTTAATCAAAGGATATTCTTCCAAACATAATAAGGTTAATGTAGCATTATTTTTTAACTCAAAGCATTAACCACTTTATTTTCCATTCTCGGATGGTAATTGATCATGCAATATTAATTTTTGATTAATTCTAGTCATCTCCTTAGTCTCATGTTTTATTAATTCTGAGTGAATTTATATATATTTAAATTTTTTTGATCAGTATATATTTCACACATTACTCTAAACAAATCATACCTCCGAATTTTTATTGAAAAAACATTAAAAACTAATTTCAAATTGTTTGTAGGTTAATATTAACTCATGATTTTTTACTATTTTCAAGGAAAAGCGATTACATGATCATTCTACATTATTACACAACCAATTCCTTTTAACAAAGAATCATTGTAGATAAAAAATATCCATTTCTAGAAGGTAATACCAATACTGGATCATTCACCAATATTATTTTCAATTCTTGAAAACAATCATCACATTCTTTTGTCCAGATAAACATAACACTTTTTTGAGTTATCTTAGTTAGTGGGAAAGATAAACATGAAAAATTATCAAGAACTGTTCTATAATAGCCTTCCATGTAGTACCCCAACCATTTTATGGTATGTTTCTGTTATATACATTCTATTCTCACTATGTTCCTTCGAAACAACACTAGGTAATTTAGGATATAGTCATAACCAAGACATTAAATATAAATTTTCCACTTCTATGATTTGAATTTCAAAAAAATGGTCATCTAGAGTTGTGATCAGTGAGTCATTTGTAGTCTGATAGAGCACACTTTATTTTTGGTGAATAGTAACATACCCATATGAATAGGAATATGAATAGTAATATAACCTTTATGAATAGTAAATAGTAATATTATTTCATTTTATTAAGGCAACAGGATAATGAGATCTTAATTAGTTTTTCAATGAGAAGTAAAACTAATTTCACTTTAAGATTGTTATTTTTCGAATTAAATATGACTTTATAAAAAAATTAAAATAATAATATTTAGAAAATAATTTTTAGAAAAATGGATTTCAATTTTTAATTCCACATGTTGAAAAAATTTTAGGGTGAATTTTGGGAATTTTTCTGAAATAGTTGAATTATAAGGGAATAGTAAAAAATACAGTTTTTAGTTTCGGTGTGTTTGTGAAATCATTAATGATTAAATAATGATGTCATAAATATGTTCTAATTTTTTATAGTTAAATAATATGTGAGGTGTCCCATGTGGCTTATACCATGGGAAAATACCATGTCCAAGCCCATGGTTTTGCAAATACCACCCATGAGGTTTCCCTTGGAATTATTAAACTAATCCCTCACTCTTCCTATAAATACCAAATCTTCCCATAATTTAATTGATTCAATATTCTCCTTCAACAAAATTATGGCCTCCTTACCTTCATATTATTCCACCCAAGGTTTCCTCAATCCACCAATGTCCCAATATTCATGTTCTAAGGGTTACACTACAAGGTAAGAAAATTCTCAATTTCATTATTTTTCCATTCAAGTTCTCTTTTATGTTGTATATCATTCATGTTTTCATACCATGTTCTTATTTTTATTTTTATTCATGATCTACTCTATATTATGAATAATTTCTGGATAGGTTACCCTCATCCTCTCTATTTCTAATACTTTCTAAAACCATGTTGCATAGCCGTTAGGCTGCTAAATTTTTGTAAACAATTTCAAAAAAATTCTTTTATTTATAGTTCTTTATTTATTCTTTATTAATATATTCTTACACAAGAGGAATGAAATCTCTAGAATCTTGTATATTATGTATTTTCTCAAGTTCATGTGAAATTAATCATCAATCTTCTTATTTTCCCCACTTTTTCAAGAAATTAAAATCATTGTTTGTGAGGTGTCGAATTACTGACATCGTAAACGATGTGATTTTAATTTTCAATAATTCTTTAAATTCTGGTCATGAAACCATATATATGGTTGAACCGGGTTATAATAAATGTGTTATGAATCACCCATGGTTATGTAATTATTTAGTACTCATGGTTCTAATTTATAAAACAAAATGAGGTTGTTATTATCAAAGAACCACTAAAACAATCTAAACGAACATCATTAATGTTTTAACTAATGAATCATCATCATGGTATATAACCCAAAATAATTATGAAATTATTTTTCTCTCTATAATTTAGTTAACAATATGTATTAAGAATTCAGGATTATTAACCATGTTTCAAATGAACTTCCATTTAGGGAAACAAGTAACAACCGATGAAAATCATGGGAGAAAATGCTTCCAAAATATGAAAATTGAAGCATTTGAATCCATAGAAAGGGACATGAATGAACCTAATAAGGTTATAAAAAATAAATTACATGTATAGGAGGTTAGTGAAATATTAATTAATGATGATAAATTTTATTATTTAGGTCATTAAAACAAACTAAGAACACACTCGAGAATAAGGTAAGGAGTTTCTCATCTCACATTCATTTCTGTGAGATTTCCATTTTTCAGTAATTATTCCATATAATTGGTATATCTATACTTACATTTGATATATAATAACATGATTATATTTATATTCATCTTATTCATTGATTCACTTGATAGTTATTAAATTCTGGTCATACAGTTCGACTGATTAAATTATGGTAAGGGACTTTGTCTCAGCTGCCGTTTTCATTGTGACTATCTTTGTAATGTTCACCTAATACTCTTTATGTGGTGTACCTACTGACCATTTGAGATCACATTTCATTTGAAATTATATTTATATTAAATATCCATAATCTCATATTATGGATATGATTTGTTTCTAAACTATATACCCTTTTACATACGGTGTTTGGAAAATTATTTTTATTGTGGAAATATTAATGATTCTGTATTCTCTATTCTATATGGATATTGAAAGGGAATATTGCTCTTTTATTAAATAAATGTATAAATAATTATTTGTACATGAAGTGGTGGGTGGGGACCGCTATAGCCCTTTGATGCATCGGTAGGTCTCATGAGACAAAATAGTTTAGCAACAGACCCTTCGATTGTGTTTCCAAAAATCAGACGGGTTTCTACCCACAGAACTAATCCTTTTTTACAGTATTATGGTTTCATGTTCCAGATACATGACATCTAGTTAATAAGAATTATCTTTATTCATTATTAGTTATTATAATTATCCATGAGGTTTTCACTATGAGAAAATAAATGGATTTAGTTTCCTTCTCAGTTTATTAATGAAATTAGTTGTTCATTTACACACTATGACATATTGATTATGTCAGATTCATTGGGATTCACTTATTATTGTACTCATGATTCTACTATTTTTAAACCTTACTGAGTGTTTGAGCTCACCCCTTTCATTTTCTTCCTTCGACAAGTGATGAAGAAAAGGTCTTCTATTGAGTTCATTTGGATGTAGTTTTGAGTTTTTTGTTAGGTATTGTATTTTGTAACCTTTAAAAATGTAATTTGAGTTACATCTATGTTTCTAGTTTATTCAAGAATACAAAACTGATCATTACTTCAGGATTTTCATTCCTTATAAAAATTCCAATATCATAAGTAATACACCGGCTCCAGTCTAGAGGGGTCGTGGAGTTAGATTTTGTATCAGAGGAAGTTTAGTAGAAAACATGGAAACTAGAGTAGGAAATGTATAGTAGGGGAAAAATACCTAAGGATGTACCTGAGTATTAACATAAAATAAAATCCTAGTTTTTTGGTAAAGAATAGATTATGTGGATATTTTAAGCAATATGTCCCTGTCTGGATATGAGCAGGTAGAGGCTGCTCTGGCATAGATGTATCTAGGGGTAAAACACGAAAACACAGATTTGAGCTAGAATCGAACGGGAATTGGTGCATGACAACATGCCTTTATTCACTCTTGGTTACGAAACTCCCAGGGGATATGCTTAGAATAATTCATGTTTTCTTTATGATCCATTATGATGGAGTTGATGTGAATTATTTTTAGTGGAACCATGTTTATGCCTAAAATTTCAATATATGTTGAGTGCTTTTCTATTTGAGATACAAAAAATAATCTATTGTATCCCATTATTTATAAATGGATTCTAATTGAATAAGGGTAATCAATAATCTTGGGTAAGGTAGTAATATCCCTACTGAGCAAGTCAATACAGTCAACATTGGAACAGATTAGATCATGACCATATTGGGAAAAATTACTCAAGTTGTAACGAATAACCATTCAACACCAGTTTTGGGTCATTTCATAAGGCATAAGCCCCCATCATTTAGTGGGATGACTAATCCAGTGGTTGCTGATAAATGGATCAAGTCCCTTGAAAAGATATTCATGGCGTTAAGATGCAATGAAAATGAAAAGGTAGTACTGGGAGTATATTGTCTCAAGGGAGACACTAATAAATAGTGGTCCTTGATTCAAAATATCACGGAGGAAGAAGAGATAGAGGATATGGAATGGAGGAATTTTAAGGAAATATTATAGGAAAATTATTTCCATCGTGAGAAAAGAACTGAAATGAAGAGGAAATTCTTTTGCTTGAAACAAAGGCAAGAAGACAATGTTGTAGAGTATGAGGCAACCTTTACCAGGATATCCAGGTATGATGTGGATTACGTTCGTGACTCAGTGGAAAAGATTGACCGTTTCATTGAAGGTCTTAAGCCATGTCTTCGAAGGGAACTAGATTCTCAATCATTTTCATCATTTGATGAAATTGTATCAAGTGCCATCAACCAAAGAAGAAATTTTCTAGATCAATTTTTTAAAGGAAACAAAGATAAGAAGCGGCATTCTGATAACAAAAGAAAAAGAGAAGCACTGTAGAAGAGCAAGGGAATGAATAGTTTCCCATTATGTGAGAAATGTGAAAAGAATCATCCTAGGAAATGCTTGAAATTCATGGGAGTCTGCTATAACTACGGAGAAAAGGGTCATCAATCTGATGAATGCAAGGGGAAGAAACAATTTAATGATGTTCAATGCTACAACTGCAGAGAAATGGGACAATATGCAAATAAGTGTCCTATGGGCCAAGGAAACATGCCTCAGAAAAATCCAAGAGAGCAAGGGAGAGCCAATGTGATTACAACCGTGGAGGTTGATGTTCCTAGTGACATGGTTGAATGTACTTTAATTGTTTCATCAAACATAGACAACACTTTCTTTGATTCTAGATCATCGCATTCATTTATATCCTCTCAGTTTTCAAAGAAAATAACATATGTCCAATTTGATTTAAGAAAGGAGTTGTCAGTAAAAACTCTCATGGGATGTATCATTGCAAAAAATGCATGTAAACTAGCCCCACTCCAAACAGCAAAACTTGTTATAGTAGCTAGCCTTATCATCATACCCATGACTAAATTTTATATAATTCTCAGCATGGATTGGCTATCAAAATATGAGGTGAGGATTTATTGCATGAAAATAGAATTTAATTTTTTTTGGAAATGGTGTAGAATCCCTTGTCTTTAGGGCATAAACTTCACCACCTCATTCTTATCTAGAACCACCCCTATTAGATCTATTGAATGCAATACTAGGAGTGGAAGATAAATCGATATCTATGAGAGGGGAAAGAAATCTTCAAATTGAAGATGTTCACATAGTGAAAGAGTACATTGATGTATTTCCAGAGGAGTTATGTGGACATCCTCTAGAGCGGGAAATTGTGTTTACCATTGACTTAATTCCTGCTGCAAGACCTATATCTAAGACTCTATATAGAATGGCCACAGTGGAGCTAGTGGAGCTGAAAAACAACTAGAAGAGTTGAGTGAAAAATGTTTTATTCGACCTAGTGTTTCTCCATGGGGAGCCCCGGTCTTGTTTATAATGAAGAAAGATGGACCCATGAGGCAATGCATTGATTACAGAGAAATAAATGATATTACAATAAATAATAAGTATCCTCTACCCCAAATTGAAGATTTATTTGACCAACATCATGGAGCTAAATACTTTTCAATGATTTACCTCCGATCTAGATATCATCAACTGAGTGTGAGGAAGGTTGATATTCCAAAAACAGCATTTTGAACCAGGTGTGGGCAATACGAGTTTACAGTGATGCCTTTTGGACTGACGAATGCACCATCTGTTTTCATGGATTTAATGAATATAGTTTTCAAGGAATATCTTGATAACTTTCTTGTGATGTTCATCGATGATATCCTCATATAATCAAAAATCTATGAAGACCATGACAGTCACTTGCGAGTTATTCTGGGAACTCTTAGACGAATTCAATTATATGGGAAGTTTAGCAAGTGCGAATTCTGGCTTCAGTCAATTTCTGTTCATGGCCGTGTTGTCTCAAAGGATAGAATCCTAGTTGATCCTGCGAAGACAAAGGCAATCCAAGAATGGACCATGCTAAAAAACATAACTGAGTTACACAGTTTTATTGGCTTTCCAGGTTATTATTGGTGTTTTGTGCATAATTTTTCCCAACTGGATAACCTGCAAATGAAGCTCACACGAAAAGGGGTTAAATTTTTTTTTGGGAAAAATATTGTGAAGACTGTTTCAAAGAACTGAAGAAATTATTAGCCAATGATTCTATATAGACTCTACCATCGGGGAATGACGGGTTTGTTATTTATAGTGAAGCTTCAAAGAAAGGACTTGGTTGTGTCCTTATGCAAAATGATAGGGTTGTTCCTTATGCATCACGACAGCTAAAAATTCATGAGAAAAACTATCCTAATCATGATATTAAGTTAGCTACTGTAATATTTTCTTTGAACATATGGATACATTATCTCTATGGAAGAAAATGTGAGATTTATACTGATCACAAGATTTTGAAGTATATTTTCTCACAGAAATAACTCAACATAAGGCAAAAGAGATGGGTTGAACTACTCAAGGATTATGATTGCACGATACACTACCACCCGGGGAAGGCAAATAAGGTGGAAGATGCTTTAATCATAAAGGATCATAAAGTGTTGAATAATATGAGAGTTGAAAGGGATCATATTTGAATGGATCTAGTAAAGATGGATATGTGAATAATCATGGAAGGTGAAACATCAATTCTTTTTCAAATGGTTGCAAAACCATCTTTACTAGAAATAATAAAAATTTCTGAGGCTGATGATGAGGAGTTTCAAAATAAGATTAAATCTGTGAATGATGGGAGATTGAGTGACTTCGTATATGAAGATGGAATTTTGAAATTTGGGAAGATACATTGTGTTCCTGAAATTCCTTATCTAAAAAGGGAATTGTTGTATGATTCTCATAGTTTCAATTTATCTATACACCATGGTAGCACTAAGATGTATAGAGATTTGAAGGAGCATTTTTTGTGGGAGAACATGAAGAGGGAGATTGCTGATTTTTTGTCCAGATGTATGGTTTTTCAAAATGTGATAGCTGGAAGAAAACAACCGGGAGGAGTATTGCAACTTCTTCCCATACCTTAGTGGAAATGGGAAAATATCACGATGGATTTTGTCATGGGACGAGCAAAGACTCCTAGAAGGCATGATGTAGTGTGGGTCATTGTTGATTGTCTTACCAAGTCAGCACATTTTGTTTCTATAAGAGAAGATCTACCACTTGAATGTCTAGAAAGACTATATATTAATGAAGTTGTGAGACTTCATGGGATTCCCCTATCGATTGTTTCGGATTGTGATCCATGTTTCATATCACGGTTCTGGAAAAGTCTCGAGAAGGATTTGAATACTGAGATTCATATGAGTACAGCATATCACTCTCATACTGACGGACAATCTGAAAAGACTATTTATACTCTAGAAGGCATGCTGAGATCATACTCTATTGACTTCTAAGGTATGTGGGATCAATACCTGGCTTTGGTGTAATTTTCCTATAACAATATTTTTCAATATTATATTCAAATGGATCCATATGAAGCATTATATAGAAAGATATGTCGAACTAGAACTTGTTTGGATGAAGTTGGTGAAAGGAATCTTATAGGTCCCGAACTTATTGAAGATACCATGACAAAGGTGAAGAAAATACAAGCCCATATTAAAGATACCCAAAATAGGCAGATGATTTATGCTGAAAACCAGAGAAAGGCCTTGTAATTTCATGTGGGAGATCATGTATTTCTGAAAGTATCTCCATATAAAGGAATCTTATGGTTCAGTAATAAATGGAAATCGAGCCCCAGGTAAATTGGACCATTCGAGATCTTTGGAAGAATCAGAGCTGTAACTTGCTGTTTAGCGATGCCGCCAAATCTCTCCAGAGTTCATGATGTGTTCCACGTATCATTGTTAAAGAAATACATGCTAGACCCAACGCATGTACTCACATATGAAGGAATTGAACTAGAACCACATTTTTCATACTATGAAAAGCCCATCAAGATTCTTGACACAAGGGAGAACCTATTGAGAAATCGAATAACTCTTATAGTAAAGGTTTTTTTGGAGAAACCAGAATATGGTGGAAGCAACATGGGAACCCAAGGATTTTATGAAGAAGAACCACCGACATCTTTTTGGTGGGCCATATACATAAAATTTTAAGGAAAAAATTTCTGAAGGAGGGAATAATGTAGCACCCGAAACATTTTATGGTATGTTTCTATTAAATACATTCTATTTATCACTGTGTTCCTTCGAAAAAACACTAGGTTATTTTGGATATAGTCAAAACCTAACCATTAAATATTAATTTTCCACTTCTATGTTTTGAATTTTGAGAAATGGTCATCTAAAGTTGTGATCAGTAAGTCATTTAGAGTCTGATTGAACAAACATAATTTTTTGGTGAATAGTAACATACCCTTATGAATAGTAATAAAAATAGTAATATGACCCTTATGAATAGAAAAATAATAATATTACTTAATTTTTATAAGGCAACAAGATAATGAGATCTTAATTTGTTTTTCAATGAGAAATAAAACTAATTGCACTTTAAGATTGTTATTTTTCAAATTAAATATAAATTTATTAATAAATTAAATTAATAATATTTTGGAAATCATTTTTTTGGGAAAATTTATTTCAATTTTGAATTTTACACGTTGAAAAATAGATAGGGTGAATTTTGGGAATTTTTCTGAAACAGTTGATTTTTCCGTAAATAGTTAAAAAATACAGTTTTTAGTTTCTTCATGTTTATGACATCATTAATGATGAAATAATGATTTCATAAAACTGGTTGACATTTTCATAGTTAAATAAGATGTGAAGTGTCCCAAGTGGCTTATACTAGTGGAAAATACCATGGGAAAACCCATGGTTTTGCAAATACCACCCATGAGGTGTCCCTCAAAAATTATTAAAATAATCCCTCACTTTTCCTATAAATACCAAATCATCCCTTCATTGAATTCATTCCCAATTCTCCCTAAACAATGTTATGGCATCATTACCTTCATATTAATCCACCTATGTTTTCTTCAATCCCCCAAGGTCACAACCTTCATGTTCTAAGGGTTACTCTACAAGGTAAGAAAATTCTCAATTTCTTTATTTTTCCTGTCATGTTCTCTTTTATGTGGTATATATTTCATGTTTCCATACCATGTTCTTATTTTTCTTCCTATTCATGATCTACTATATATTATGATTCATTTCTGGATAAGTGACCCTTGTCCTCTCTCATTTTAATATTTTATAAAACCATGTTGTGTAACTGTTAAGCTGCCGAATTTTTGTAAGCAACTTCAAAAGTATTCTTTTATTTTGATTTAGTTATTTATTATTTCTTCATATCTTCTTAAATAAGAGGAATTAAATCTCCATAATCTTGTATATTTTGGATGTTCTCATTTTTATGAGAAAATCTTCATCAATCTTCTTATTTTCTCCACTTGTTCAAGGTATTAAAAACATTGTCTATGATGTGTCGAATTACCGACATTATGGACGATGTGATTTCAATTTGCAATAATTATTTCAAGTCTGGTCATGAAACCATTTATATGGTTGAACCAAGTTATAATATATGTGTTATGACTCACCCATGGTTGTATAATTCTATAGTACTCATGGTTCAAATTTTTAAAACTAAATGAGGTTTTTATTATCAAAGAACCACTAAGGTCAATAAAACAAACAAAGAACACACTCGAGCATAAGGTAAGGGGTTTCTCATATCACATTCATTTCTGTGAGATTTCTATTGTTTGCCAATTATTTCTTATATTTGGTATATGTGTACTTACATTTGATATATAATAACATGATTATATTCATATTTATGTTTTTCGATGATTGACTTGATGAATATTATGTTTTGGTCGTACGGTTCTACTGATTACATTGTGGTAAGGGACTTTGTCTCAGCTGCCATTATCGTTGTGACAATCTTTGTTTTGTGCACCTAATAATTCTTATGTGTTGTACCTAATGCCCATTTTAGATCAATTTTCATTTGAAATTATATTTATATTAAATATCCATAATCTCAGGTCAAGGATTTGTTTGTTGTCTAAACCGTATACCATTTTACATACAGTGTTTATTTGGAATGTTATTTTTATTATGGAAATATTGATGAATCTGTATATTCTACTCTATACGGATATTGAAAGGGAATATTGATATTGTATTGAATCAATGTATAATTAATTATTTGGACATGCAGGGGTGGGTGGGGCATGCTATATCCCCTCGATGTATTAGTTGGTCTCATGAGATAAAACAATTTGGAGAAAGACCCTTCGAGTTGGTTTCCAAAAATCAGATGGGTTTCTGCCCACATAACTAAACCGTTTTTATGGTATTATGGTTTAATGTGCCTGATACATGACGTCCAATTAATAATCATTCTCTTTATTCATTATCATTTATTATTATTATACATGAGGTTTTCACTATGAAATAATCTATGGATGCAGTTTCATTCTCAGTTTATTAGTGGCATTAGTTGTTCATTTACTCACTATTCCATATTGATTATGTCTGATTGATTGTGATTCACTTATTATTTTACTCATTATTCCTCTATTTGTAACCCTTACTGAGCATTTTAGCTCACCCCTTTCATTGTCTACCTTCGACAGGTAATGAAGAAAAGGTCTTCTTTTGAGTTCCTGTGGATTCAGTTTTGAGTTTTTTGTTATGTATTGTATTTTGTAACCTTTTCCAATGTAATTTGAGTAACATATATGTATCTAGTTTCTTTAATACTAATAAACCGATCGTACCATCAGGATGTTATTTCCTTCTAACCATGCAAATATCACAAGTATTACACCGTCTCCAGCCCAAAGGGGTTGGGGTGTTACATTCCAAACAAAGAAAACTATGATTCTCTGTTATATTTTTTGGTCTTCGACATTCTTCAAAAACATTTTTTTAGCGTAATCAATAGTTATGCCAGGTTTTGAAACAATGTATCTATGGAATGATGTTTTTTGTAACCAAAACTTTAATTTATGGAATTTCCCATACAGTTTCTTTTCATTTAATGTTTTTGAAACAACCCTTAAATGAATTTCATGTTCCTATTTAATTTTTGAATAAACCAAAATATCATCAATGAACACAACCACCAACATATCCATGAACACACAGAAAATTATATTCATAATATCCATGAATACATAGGTGAATTGGTTAACACAAAAGGCATAACTGCAAATTCCTAATGTCTATATCTAATTTAAAACACGGTCTTTGGAATGTCTACTTCTATTACTTTTATCTAATGCTACCTGACCTTATTTCAATCTTCAAAAAATATTGAGCAACCTAGAGATGATCAAAAAAATCATCGATATGAAGCAAAGAATAGTTGTTCTTAATAGTAATCATATTCAATGCTCTATAATCAATGAATATCCTAATTGACCTATTTTTCTTTTTAACAAACAAGGCATGAGCGCCCTATGGTGATGTCTTGTGTTGAATGAATCCTTTATCTAATAACTTATTCAATTACTTCATTATCTCTAAATGATATATTTGAGCCATTTTATAAGGGGGTTTTGAAATTTTATTACCATCAAGAACTAATTCAATAGTAAATTCCACATCCATATCAGTTATAGTACTAGGAAACTCATTAGAAAAAAACATCAAGATACTCATTTACTACTAGAAACTCATTAATTTGAACAGTTCCATTGTTTTCAGTAATATGTGAAATGTAACAATCATTTCCATATTTCACTAGTTTCCCATCTTCTTGATGAGTTATCAATGATAAGGGTTCATTATTTTACACAAACCGATAGTCTTTATAAAAATAAACCTCTTTATCTCCATATTCAATCATTTCATGGTAAACACAAAGCCAATACATTCCCAAAATTACCTAAAACTCTACTAGAGGCAAATAAACAAAGTTCAAAGGTAAATTATTTCAACAAATAAGGATATGAGTATTCTTCTAATTTTAGTTTTCTTCAAAATTTCCCTGAGGTGTTTTTACACTAAATTATGGATTCATTTCCTAAGGTGAAATTACAAATTTACTCTAAAATATCTTAGAAACCAACGAATGTGTAGATGCTGAATCAAACGACACATTGGAATAATCTGAAAAATCAAAGAAAGTACCTGATACCACTTCATTTGGTGATCCCACATCTGTTGTAGTAGTAGAAAAATATTTCTCCCCACCCTTCTACTTTTGATCTTTTTGGTTTCCACCTTGGGTAATCAACTTTGGACACACATTGACATGTTGTCCAAACACATTAAAACTAAAACATCTTACCACTCACATTTAATTTCCTTATTTTTTATATTCCATAATTTTACTAGCAATATGAAAATTCTTACCCTACAAGAATAACTTTAAATATTTTTTGATACATTCTACATGATTCCTTTTACCACACATCTCACAAGTTTGAAATTTATTTTTCTTACTTCTAGGATTCATTGATAAATTATTTCTGTTTTCCACCCAACTGGGTCTCTTGTTTTGATTGGTCTCTTGGAACACCTACTCATCATAAAACTCCATTTCTACCTTCTCATCACATATGAAAAGTTTCTCATACCTTTTGAATTCACAAGAGGCTAATTATCTTCGATATCACGACTTCAGTCAAAAGTATAATCGATTTATCTTACAGTCATGATCTCAGATGAAATTTAGAGCATACCTTTCCAGTCAAGTGAACATTTCTTCATAGTCAGCCCCTGAGTCATCCTCCTGCCTCAATTATAATAAAATCTTTTCCAACCAAACTTGCACTTCCCTTGGAAAATATTTCTGAAGATACATACCTTTGAATTATTCCCAACAAAGAGCATAAATCTCCTCACTACCCTTGATATTGTTAACAATAAATCACCACTGATCGACTTCTCCTTTGAAACGATAAACAAAAATACTAACCATTTTATTGTTTTTATAACCCATGACAACAAAAATCTTTTCTAGTGCTTTGATCCAACCTTTAGCTTGAACAGGGTTAGCTGATCCTCTGAATGATGGGGAATGCTGCATCAAGAAATTCTACACTATAGAAATGTTCATCTAGGGTTGATTTGGTTGATCTCGTGCATGTATACCACCATAATTTATCACCTATGTTAACTGATCCATAACTGAAACTAATTGTTCAGTTCTAATTCTGACCATATCAGGATGCCGATTAGGAAATTTACTCCCCTCTGTATGCCTTCCCAATATAGAATACATGTTTCCACTGTAGAAATCCATTCTAAAAAAACGTATCTTAGATGAAGCAACATGGTAATCATGAAATGATATATCTTTTCAATTTTACCATAATGTAAAAATCATTTATGTATATTTTATTAAAAAAATTATAACTCTTAAAGATGTCTAAACTGACCTTTGATACCTACTGTAAGGACCCAGCCTTAAACATTACATAATCTTGAATTAAGTTAATAATTCACATTGAGGGTCTTTTTAGAATTAGATATTTTGAGAATTAGTTCATAACTTTTACATATCAACTTGAATATTAAAAGTGGACACTTCTACTCAGTTTCCATTTCTTCATAAAATATAAACTCTAAAAAATGAATTATTTTTAATTAAATGTTTTAATAATCAAGATTTCTCCTTCATCGCATCCTTGACCCCATTCCACATTTATTCCTGTGAAAAAAATTCAAAATCATGGGATGAGCATAAAAGGCTCATTAAGGGATACACAAATAAGGAAAACTATTAGCTTTCAAAACAACATGTAAACCATTGATAATTTATCACAATGTGGTACATTTCTCAGTAAAGAAGTAGGAAAAACACTTCACTAAATATAAGCTCATCATATAACCATATTGTAACCAAAAGATTACAATAAATCCCATATAAAGAAACATATATTATATAATGGTAACATATAACATAAACATAATGAAATGAAATTAACATATGGTTGATTTCCACTCATATCACTAAATTGAATAGTCATACATCGAACTTCCATACCCAATTAATTGGAGGTTATAACGTAACCTCCCAACCCAGTTCATCACGGCACCACCTGTCATTTGTTTTATCATATAACCACCCGTCAAATGTACAAGTACCATTGTTAAATAATAACACATAAAATATTCCAAATATAAACATTTCACTAAAATAATTTCATGTAAAATCACAAGAAATAATTTCAAGATATTGAAATAATAAATAATTTTTCAAAACCATTTTCAACACCAAAACACCTAAAAAGAGAACAAGGTATTTTTTTCCTTTAAAAACAGTAAGGCTTGTAGAGGAAGCTAAATAATGACTACAACAGTGAAGAGGTCATTGTTTCCTCATACGTTAAAAACATTCCTTTGTTATTTAGTAAATTTCTTTCTAGAAAAATATTCCCATTTAATGTAATTAACATTCACAGGGATTTATGATACACTGTATAAAATAAGGAGCTGTATATTATCAAATATTGACACAATGAATGGACATTGAGATGAAGTCCCTTACCTCCTCTCTAACTAGAATCACTCATTCATTAATTTCCTGAATAATAAACATATTTTAATTTCTAATCACTTCAGAACCTTTTCCAAGTTTAGTATTCCTTTTTAAATCAGTTATTATCATTTTATTATAGTTAGTCAATTAATGTAGTTTATATTAGACATTTTGATGATGTTTGGAAGATGGGCCAAAAATGAACGTCTTATTATGAGAATTAACCATGTTGTTATATGTAAATCATCTTCATAATGATATTACTGACTTATATAGAACATTAATATTATATATATTTATATAATAATCCATCCTATTTGGATATTAGAAATAAAATGCACCATTCAGGTAGACAGTAGTCCATACGTCTGAAGGAACGCTACTTTCATTTCTTTGTCATAATAAAAACTGAAAAATGATATGATATGTATATATATTATAAATCACGTATAATATCCATGTTATATAGGTTATATAAGTTCTTTAATTCCTTCCTTTATACATTCCATATGTGGCATTAACGAGTCGTATCTCTTTGAGGGGGAGGTAGTCCGCACATCCACAAATGAAATTATCGTAATTACACAACATGAAAATCATAATGATATTCTTTAAAAAACATTACAGAAGAATATAGAAGATAAAACTATAATATATATCATATATAAATACATTTCCATCATAATTTCCACTATGAGATGCGTTATGAGATAAATGAACAATCATCATTTTGTGAGGCTGTAGTTTGTCATCCACCGAAACAGTATGTTCGTATCCATTAGATGGAGGTTTGTGTGAGTGTAGTACGAATACATATCATAAAAATCCTATTATATTGAATATTCTTGTGTTTTTATAAAATAATGTAATAAAGAGTGTTTAGGGTGTTGGAGATGGAAAACAAAATAAAATAACTTGAGAGAAAACGTTACCTTTAAATTTGGTAACTCCCCTTGGTTTGAGCTAATAGGATTTATTGAATTGCCTTCATCCCTAAGTAAGGCTTATAAGAGGAATCTAGGGATGTAGGGAGATTATTTTGGAAGATTTTGGATGAGCCAAGGGGGATTGAGAGGTGTGAGTGAGGGTTAGATTTGATGGATCTTTATAGGGGGAGGGTCTCTCTAGAAATTATTGAAAATATTATTTTATTATAAACTCAATTTCGATTTCAAAAGGTCCCCAACACATTTAATTAATTGATAATGGGAGTAATGTTCATCATACTCTCAGCTAATGGATTTTATACAAGTTTAGGGCATAACGTATACCTTACCATTTAGCGTTAACCGTTAGTTACCTTATTTAACTTTTACCATGTCCTTTTGTATATTCATATTATATGGTTAATATTTTTAAAAAAAGATGCCAAGAGTTCCAAAATGGGTCATTAATGACATTATTAACATCATATACGTCATTTTTTTATCATAGTTTTTTATGTCTATTTTTCAGTAAATATATTATTAATTTATTTAAAAACTATTTTTGTCAATTTATAAATCATTCATATCAAAAATTTAAAAAAATCTATAAAATATAGATTCTTTCGAATAAACTACATTACTTAAAATATAACACCTCATACCAATCTATAAAATTCTTGATTGGTAGAAAAGGGTTCAAAATAGATTTATTTTAATATTTATAACCTCGTTTATATAAAACATTAATTAATTAGGTAATTATTACATAATCATTGTGTCATAAATAAGTTTATATAGATGATGTATAAAGATTATAAATAAAATACCAAGATTTAGGAAATATTTTTAGCTTTCTAATGACTATTTATAGTCTAAAATATCACATATATTACCTATTATAAAATTGTTTTACTAAGAGATATAACTTTATGTTATATTTTCCTTAACATTAAATTAATTATTATTAAGTGAAATTTTCACTTTCATGTTACTGCATGAGGACTCAAAATCAACCCAAGGATTCCCATAGTCAGACATGTATCATAAAATATGATTAGGACACATGTTAGGGTAATTTAATATTATTATTATAATAATTTGTACCTTTATTTTCAAGATTTACCTTTTAACCATGGTAAATAAAATATTTATGGATGTTACTATTTATAATGTATAAAAATAAAAATTACCTATATTTACATTTTGAACCTTCGGGATTGAAATATATAATCCATTTTTCCAAACTCAAAACAAAGAAGTTGTAGAAATTAATTTAAAATTATTTCCCGTTAACAAAACAAAAAATCGTGTTTTTAAGAAATATTAACTATCAAATGCTTGACACTTATTTATGTTCAATTTCAAAGTGAAATTAATTTAAATGTTAAATATTGGATTAAATGATAAAAATATAATCTAATTAATCATTAAAAATAATTTAAATAAAAAGATAACTATATAAATAAATTATATTAAAATGATGTTTTGAATTTATATGTAGTGTTATTCACAATTCATTAAATAATGAACTTGATCAGAAATATACCAAAATTTCACCCAATTTAAACTTTGATATCATTATTATAATGAATAATTTCATTTTGTCAAATTTAACATATAAAATTGATGAAAACTAGATTTAAAAATGGTTCACTATCGAAAGGTGGTAAATCGACCTTTTAATGAATATTTGAGTGTTTGTGCTAAAAATTGGATTTATTCACATTTTAACCTATAGAATTTAATTGGATAAATGTAAAAAAATTTAAAAAAAATTTTAATCATAATATGGTTAGTTCTATTCATTCAGTCCAATACAACCTATAGGCATTAACTACTATTTAAAAAATATATTATATTATTATATTCTGTATTACTCACCCTTGTGTGCAACATGAGATTTTGGAGAAACACATTTTCATGTGTTGGGTATGCCATAGAAAATAGAATCACTTTTAATTTATTATTAATATTTAATTTGAATATATTAATAAATATGAAAATATCATATTCATTATTTACCTGTGATGTTACAAAAATTATATATTTTTTAAAGACTGTTTTAGCTATTATTATTTTTATACTTTTTTTAAAAATATATCATGACTGTTTTTTAAATTGTTTTGACAAAATAAACTTAATTTTTAATATTTTAATATCAAAAATTATTTTAGGTAATTTTTTTAGTTATTTTGGGGAACTTTCATATTTTAATGAATGGTGAATGAAACCGAATTTAAAATAAAAAGGTCTTTTTAATTTAACTAATTTAGTGTAATGTTATAATTTTAATTGGTTATAAATTATTATTAGTTATATTTCATATCATTTAAACCAATTTATGTAATTGAATTTTTTTATAAAAATATTTTAATGTTTATAAATTTTCACTTTGAAAAGCCAAATGTCTTGTCCCAACTATGAGATTAATTTTAAACTAATTTCAACCTCTTATGTTATTAGAATTTAAATAAATGGACTCCATTTTTAGAATAAGAAAAATATATAATTTATATTAATCTCAACTTCATTTTTTTCCAAAATGATTAGTGAAAGCAATTAAAATTAATTACCATGATTAAGGTTAAAAAATGTGTTACTTAGTGATTAAACATTAATCTTATGATGTCAAATGACCTATATAAATGTTCAAAACCCATTATAAGGACATAATTATAAAATATAACTAATTCTATAGAAATATTTTCTTTATTGTTGGAACATTATGTAATGAAGTCCTCCCAATAGTGTTTACCTTTTTATATTTACAAAAATTCCACTACCTCTCAACAATAAAAAGTCACTCACCCTCCCCGCTTATTCACTTATCTAAATCCATTTGTATCATATAATACCAAAACAATAACCACCAAACATCTATAATGTAATCCATGAAACTTTATTGTTTATAAAGAAACCCATGGAAGTCCTTTGGATCAAACTAAAAGGAGTCACTTGATAAATGTGGTAACATTCTTCAACGATCACTTTTGTATTATTTATTTCTAAAAAAACATTAATTAATCAATATCTATTATTATATAATAACCTCAGTATACTTAATATATTAACAAAATTATGTTAATGGTTATACCTATCCCTTCTTACACTTCCATGAAACATGATACACAATCATCGCTCATGTGTATGATAGACTATCACTTCACTAACCAATGTCATTTATTCTTCCATTACCACATCCCAAGGTTGTAAATAATTACGTAATCACTATTAAAATATGTTATATATGATATTTAAAACTTTATTATTTTTATTATTATTATATAACACATTCTTTCATGCTTTACATTTTTGGGAATACGATAACATCATTTGAGCATGTGTGTAGTACCACCACCTCAAAGCAATGTGTTTTATTAACACTATAAATGGAATATATTAAGGATATGTTTTTTAAAAAATATATATGGTAAATGAAATATTTATGACATTAATGAAATAATTATCTATCTGTACATATAACATATCATTTTTCTTCTTCCCATTTCACACAATAAAAACGATATAACGTCCTTCATGGGCATGTAGACTACCGCCTCCTCGAAGAGATGAAATTAGTATTTTCATTACCAAATATAAAGAATTGCATATAATTATATATTTATAAATAAAATTATATTTATGATATAATTTCCATTCAATAATTATATATATAACTTACATTCTTTCCAAAATGCTGATTGGAAAATGGAACGTCATCATGCCTACGTACGACCTACCATCTTCATGATAGTAATGTTGGTTAATTATTCCTTATTATGTTTCCTATATGAAATTAAAAGTATAATTTATGTAATTTGTTTTAATTATTTCATGTTAAATATTCTAGCAATATTTAAATAATGACCTCATTGACTATAGATGGCCTATCAAAGTCAATTTTGATAAATAATCTGAATATTGTCAAAACATCCGAATTAAATGTTATTTATTAAGTAATTTTATTTAAATTTTTTATAAGTGAAATAAATGTAATAATAAACACGGAAAAGTTTTTTATTAATTTAAATTATAATCATTTGTTTATTATTCAGGTTGATTGTGGACAATCATGACAAATTAGACTCAGCGTAAGGGGTTTCACCTAAATTTACTTTCTAATGAGACTTATTTGTTAGTATGCACCTAGTTAATGTTTTTAGTGTATATAATTACCAATTAATTGTTAGATATTTAATTTCATTTATTTCATGATATTAAACTTATCAATTAATGTTATTATTTTATGGATCACATGATTCAAAAGTTACTCAAGTAGTTACAGATTTCTTAACTAAATTTATATTCATTGGGTTAAAAATTTATGTCATTGGTTATGTTACTATAAGAATATTATTTAAATGAAATATTATTGTTTTATACAATGTTTAAAATTTTATTTATCACATAAATTTTTTTCACAAATAATTATTTCATTTATTTACTTTCACTCTAATGATAAGATCAATTTTAGGTTTTTGTCAAATCAGTTTTATTTTAGTGAAAAATATTTTCTATTCACTAAATAAATTTTGTTTTGTGGTGATTATTAGTCCCAAGAATTTATTTTTTGATTCCAATACATAAATTTATGATATTTTACAGATACTTTGGTGATCTCTATTTCATGGTGTTTACAGTTTCAATTTTACCAAAGTCGTAATGGATTTTTTTTCATACTTTCCTTTCTTTGATATGTTTGTTATGTTATAAAACAAATAATTTTTATAAGGTGTATATACTGCACCTTTACATGTTATATAGGAAATATCCTTATTATCCTGGTATTCTATGTTTCATTAGTTTTTCTTTTATCCGTGGGGTTAATTATTCATATTTTCAGAGTGGTATGGGACACAATGAAATGTTTAAAGATTTATTTCCTCTAGAATGTTGTAGTATTCTATTAATGGAATATCCAATAATCAATGTAAAAAACCTTTCTATTAATTCCCCTAAACAAGGGATATTTTATATTGATAACATCATCATTCTCTCCTATTTGGTTTAATATTTTTTTAAATATATTTTTTGGAACCCTTTTTTCCATGGGTTAATCACATTTCAAATCGATTATTTTCGAACCAATTTAGATTCCATGGGTTAATCATGTTTCAATAAGAATTTTCTGTGACCTATTTCATTTTCCCATGGTAACCATGTCTCATGGATATTGTTACAGAACATATGTTTTCCTTGGGATTACCTTGTCTTACTAAGATTGTTACTGAACCCAATTCTTTTTTTATGGTTTAATGGGGTTTCAAAGAGATTGAAATGATACACAATTTTTTACATTGACTAATCAAGTTGTAAAATTATTAACGATTGTTTCTATGATTTTAAATCATGTTGGGGTTCTTAGATAACTTACATGATAGGGAAGCCTAGATTTCACCTGAGAATACCATTACAACATAACTTGGGGAGGCCCATATAGCTTCGTGAAAGCATGTTACAGCCTAACCAAGGGTAAACTAGATAGCACTAGGAAATACCACATCATATTAAGATGGGGTGGAAAATATATCACTGAGTGAGCCTATTATATCTCTATAATTCATTAGGTAATGATAATGTTGGAAGTTGGACGTATGGTTATTCCGATTTTTAAGGGTTCTGCAAGGGTTCTATAGGGGTTCAATGATATAATGTTCCAAGACACCAATGTTATTTCGTTATGATTTCTAGGAGTTAATAATATTTATAATGTACAGGATTGATATCCCATGTATTTTTTCATTAATTATGTTGACTATTTAATTTTTCCATGTTTTCATATTTTATGATCTAGGAATTGATGGATATGATTTCTTTTATCACTAACTGATTCACATTGATTATGTTATCACTACGTTATTCTCGGTTATGATAATTTATGATATTCAATTATTTATGATTATGTTTACTCTTTCTCAGAATATGAGGTCACCCTTCTTATTTTTCCTTTTCATTTGGTTTTAAATAATGATGTTGAAAAAATGACATCTAGAAAGGGTTTTATATGGATGATGATGATATATTAATATGAAAAACAAATGTTGTGTTAAGTAGGAGAGATTCTCATTTAAATTCATGTGAATTTTTTATGTACTACTTTTTTAAAATTATATAAAACTCTAAAACTAAAAGGTCCTCTAGTATGTAAGTGATTCATGTTTTTCATTTTATGTTGTAAATTTTAGATGAGAAATTTTTATTACAATTATTGGCCTAAATGTTGTGAATGTAAAGTATTTGATTTTAGTACAAGATTCAGGAATGTGATTTCTGGGTTTTTATGGTTTGTATCAGTGGTTGGTTTTGATATCATTAGAGAGTTCAATATTTTAATATGAGGATATCTTTTGATTTATGGATACCGTCAGAAGTATATAAGATTATGGATGATTATAAGTTCAACGTATTAGAAAAACCATTTAGGTTTTAAGCGATGTGATATTAAATTTGTTTTCAATATGTTTTTTTAAGATGTTGTATTTTTAACCCTTAGAATCAAAATGAAGTGTTTTTTGTGGAGTAATTAGTTTTGATTTTTAATGAAAAAAATCACAACCCATATTCTTGGTGCCAAACCACTGAATCAGGCAAGTCAATGTGGATTAAACCCATTACAAATGGATGATAATGGTTTCACAAAATACCACTATCCTACATTATGTTCTAGTTAGCATGTTTTTTTTTGTAAATATTATGTTGGAAACAAATGTGAATTTATTTTACGAATAATTGTTAATTTATCTTGTAATAATATATAATTAAATCCCTATAATATTTGGGTTTCAAACTTTGTCTAGAAATCTTTAATGAATTTTACGGATTGTTATTTATGGAATATTTTACTTTGAAATTTATTTATTAATATTGAGTTTTGATTATTAGTGTATCATTTAACAGTTTACCCATATACGAAATTATCATATTATGTGCTAACCATATTTGTTTTGGTTAATCACTATATGAAAATTGAATATCAATACAATCCCTTTAATGGGTATGTGGTTTTTATAAATTTATTTTAATGATTATGGAATTAAAAGTTCATCTTGAATACTCATTTATTAGAATAAAATTTATATTTTTCGTTGAAATTTATTAATGGATGAAATTAAGGACATCTAGTAAGTATATATCATTTTTTCTTTTTCTCTTGGTCTGTATGGTAAGAAAATTATTTATGTATTCAAAAAAGATCTTAAAAAATATTATCCTGGTATATTCAATTATGATTAATATGTTGTCTATTTTTATCATAAAAATTTTATTTTTTTATTTCCCATAACATTCCTTTGATCATTCACTTGTTTATGATCAATGACCATAATCAATTTCTCTAATTATTTATGAATTTCCTCCATTCCAACCTATATTCCCTCTATGTGGAATCATAGTTAAGAATAACTTCTTATGACTTTTAGGAATCCCACTTTTCCTTTTTTTAGTGGTTATTTTGTTAACCCTTTTTTAGTGGATGTTTTATTAACCCTTTTTATAATATGTAGTTCATATCATTGGGTCTCTTCGATAATGTTGTTTATATATATAAAACTGTGTTTTTTAATAATAATTTGATATTAATATATAATAGGATATTTATCACATAGATATTTAGAATAGTTTTATTGAATATTATTAACTAAATTTTGAATATATGGATTATAAAAGTATATATAATGAATTTTATGGTGACCAATAAATTATAAAAAAATAAAATCAATTGAATATAAATGATATGTTTTATGAAGAAATATTTTTATGACAACAATGGATTTTTATATTAATGAATTAAATTATTCATTATTTTTTATATATATTAATGAATTTTATTTTTTATATGTTTAATCAAATACTTTTCAATTAATATTTTAATGTTTTTAGGATTAATATTAGAATAAATCCATTTTTAATCATAAAAATTTGTATATTTATAAAGGTAGTTTTACCATGTTTTAATTCCATAAATGTTATGAAAATATATTTTGAATCATTTATTATTTTTATTTGAAAAAATAAAATTAATTTTTAATCCATAATATCAAAAAATATGGGTTAATTTTTGGTATTTCTCTAAAAACATTCTTATTTTGATTAATATTGAAGGAAACCAAATTTTAAATGAAAAAAATATTTTATTATAAATAATCATTCGTGTTAAAGTAAAAAATTAATTAGATTCAAAAAATAATTAGATCATTTTTATATCATTTAAATTAATTTAAGAAATTTTAATAAATTACACTGTGAAATTGGATATAAAAACATTTCAAAATTTTTTACTTTTCCCTTTATAAACTCATTGTATCATTCTATTTCTGAGATTAATTTTGAATTAATTTCTACAACATATGTTATTGGAATTTGTAAAATGTATTCAACACCTGAAATTTTATTTATTTCTAATTTCTAGTAAGTAAAAAATAGTATTTGAGAGAAAATATTAGTGACAGAAATTAAAATTAATTATAGAAATAAAGGTAAAAAATTTGTTTACATAGTGGATAAACATTAATATGAAGAGGCCAAATGAAATAATTTATTTAAAAAAACCAATTGGATTAAAATTATTAGACCATATCTATATGCTTCTCTATTTTGATCATTTTTTCTGGAATGTGATGTCATGGAAACCTCTAAGTAGTGTTTACCTGTTTATATTTATAAGAATTCCACTCCCTCTCCATTATAAAATGGCACTCTCCCTCCCCACTTTTGGGAACCTAAACATCCATTTTTATCTTTGAAACCTAGAAAATATAATACAAAAATCACTACTCTCATACTATATCCCTCTCATTTTTCAAAAATAATACCAAGTATTTCCTTATTGAAAACCAAAAATGATTTACTTGAAAAAGATGTAATATTCTTAAATGATCACATTTAATATATTTCTGTGAAAAAAACTTAAATAGTTGTTATTAAATGATTATATGATAACAAAATTATCCTAAATATGTTTATATGTTGTTATTTTAAGTTTTAAACCTACACCATCACCCAATTCCATTAAATGGGATATGTAATCATCATTCGTGTGTATGGAGGATTACTATCTCGTGAACCAATGATGTTAGTTCGTTCATTATCAACTCTCACGGTTGAAAATAATGAGAGAAATACTAATTTTATATGATATATATGATATTTATAATTTTATTATTCTTTTTTTTGTTTTATAATAGTGGAATTTAGGATTTTAATTTTAGGAATATGAAAACATCATTTGTGGATGTTTGAACTACCGCCTCCTTAAAGCGATTTGACCCATTCACATTTTACATGGATTGTTTCTAATATGGTTTTAATGAAAACATATGATATAAAATAAATATTAATGATATTCATGACATAATTATCTCCATGTAAATATGGCATATCATTTATCTTCTATTGATTTGAGACACTGAAAAAGTGATTACGTCCTTCATGGATTTGTGGACTACCACCTCCATGAAGAGATGTAATTCTTCCTTTTTCATCACCACGTAAAATTAATTATATATATTAGTATATAAAATTATATATAATTACATATATGATGTAATTTTCATTTTTTAATATAAATATTACATATATATTTTCAATAATGATCATTGAAAAATGGGAATGTTACTCACGCATATGTACGGCCTACCATACGCATGAGCAGAATAGTGGTTCATTTTTTGAAACCATATTTCCTAAAAGATTTTAAAATAATAATATATGTAAAAGTTTAAAAATTATTTCATGGATATGATTCTTTATATTATTAAATAATGACTTCATTAACCATATTCGACCGATCAAAATCATTTTTGACACATTAGCCGAAGGTGGACAAAAAATTCTACTTTAATATTATTTATTATGTAATTGTATATAACATGTCTATAATTGATATAAAAGTAATAATAAACTTATAAAATGATCTTATGAAAATAAATAATTAACAAAAATTTATTATTTAGGAAGATAGAGGACAAACAAGGAAAAGCAGACTAAAGGTAATGGGTTTCCTCTAAATTTACATTCGATTGAGACTTATTCATTATTATAAACCTAGTAACATGTATAAGGTGTATATAATAACCTATTACTTTTTATAACATGAATTTTATTTATTTCATGATATTTGGTTTTTCATTTTTTGTTATTCTTTCATGGATCTCATGATTCAAAAGTTACACATGTAGTAAATGATTTCTAAACTCAATTTCCATTTATTGGGATAAACATCAATGTCATTGGTTATGTCATTCCAATAATATGTGTCAAATGAACTATTATTGACTTATAATACATGTAAATTTTATTGTGTGGATTCACATTTTTCACACATAATTATTCCATTTATTTATTCACACTCCAATAATATGATCATTTTAAGGGTATTTCTCATCACAATTTTATTTCTATGAGATATATTGCATAATCGACATGTATATTTATTTTGTGGTGAATATAAATTACATGAAATTATTTGATTTTTATTATCCATGTATTTATGGGTTTTTCCAAATATTTTTGATGATATCTCTTTCATGGGGTTTACAGTTTTAATGTTACCCAAGCGGTAATGTATTTTTGTCCCAATTTTCATTCTTTGCGAATTGCTTTATTTCATACACCCAATTATTTATATAAGCATTATATAATTCTCCCTTGACTTGTTATATCTTGAATATAATTTTTCTCATGGTATTCTATATTTCATTTAGTGTTATTACATTTAAAAGGGTTGATGACTCAAATGCTTCCATGTGTTTTGGGATGCTTTTGAATATTTAAGGATAATTTACATTAAGAATGATTCAATGATATTTTAATGCTAAATATATTCATCAACATAAAAAATCCTTTTCATTACTTATCCTCCATTGGGGATATTTTTTATTTTTTCCATCCCCATTCTGTTATGAATGAATTAATATTTTTTCAAAGAGATGATTTTATTAGAGTATTTTTGTCTATTTCAAAACCTCCCTTAAATCTTATGCTCCATTGATATTGTACTCCTGTGATTATCATATGTCATATTTTATTAAATTTATTATGATTAGTCTAACTATGTATGTTCTATTCTGATTACAATAACCATACTAATCTGAATGGCTATTGTTTATATTTACATAATAGGGACTGTAATTTACATTTCATAAGTTTATATTGATTTTGTTTCAACCCATTTATATATGGAATGAATTGGAATTTGAAAGTGATGGGAGGGGAATGATATAGACACTTGATGCATCAATATGTCTATTGAGACAAAAAAATAAATTGATTTTTACTAAGGCCTTAACCATTTATTTTTAGGTGTCTTGGATGAGGCCTCAATAGTATGACTATGACTTCCCACATATACATTCCCTCACTATAATTATTAATGGATAATCATGTGAATATTTGAATTTTATAACATATATGCTTAAAATTCATTCTCATGTGATTATTTTTATGGAATTATTTATTTATAATTTATAATTTCCATATTAGGATCATGTTTATGATTTAATAGAATGTGTTATTAGTCATTAAACATGCCTTATTGTTTATATTTTCTCATACTATATTAATTACCCTGAATGAGTATCTAATCTCACCCTCTTCTTATGAATTATTTTCCCCTAGGATGCAAAGATGTATATTATTAATTAATTTCAGGGATAATCTAGCAGTTTATTGATGTTTCTAATAGTGTTTCTTTTTTGTTTTTCCTTTAAAATTTTAATAAAAACACATGTTTATATCTTGTTTTCCAAAACTACTAAACTATTAATTTTTTAGGATGTGACATACTTTTTTATTATACCAATGTATTAATGTATGGCACTAGATCTGGGAAACTAGTGTTGACGTATTTATTGTTGTTATTAGATGAATTTTTTTACAAACATTGAAAACTAGATTTTGAAAACATATATTAGGGAACATTACCCAAAGATATACATTGAGGATAATCATAGAAGAACCTCATATAAATTCGGTAATGTTGAGATTAGTTGGTTATTTCTACCAATAAATCCATTAATAGATACTATAAGTGTACGTTGTTCTGTTATAGATGTTCCTGGGGGTAAAAGCTCTGACAAGGTGTCCCAATCTTGATTCGAGTTAACCTGGTATATGACAGCAATATTTACTGCGCACAAGGTTTTACAATCCTAGGGGATATTCATAGGATAATTCAAATTTTCTTTACAAACAATTATGAATGATTTAAAAGTAAATATGTCCACATAGAAACCATGTTCATGATTATGAGATTAGAAAAAATAAATTTTACTATTTATATTATGTATTTCTCTAGTGTTGGGATTATAAGTAATGTTTCACAATTATATGATCTAATATAGTGTATTATATTGTTTAGAAATTTCTCCTAATAGAATGAATGGAATCCAAATCAATGCACATAATCTAAAGAGTAAGAATAATCGTTTCTTCAATTGATTTAAGCCAGAATTTGGAATAGAACTACTATCTCAAAAGATATCATCCAATGAGTAAATTGTATAAAGTTATAACATGATAGATAAAGAGTTTTCTATGTATTATTGATTCAGAGTGAAGCACGAGAACAAGAGTACAAGTAGGAAAAATATGGATAATGGAAATAAGAAGAATATGTATTTTCCAACATGTGATAATTATCAAAAGAAGCAACCTGGTAGTTCCTTAAAGGGAATGATAGTTTTCTACAAGTGTGGAGAGAAAGGACGATATGCATGTGAATGCATGGGTAAAAAAATTATTTTCCAATAAATATTGACTCAACTACAAGGATATGAGCTACTATGAAAATCAATATCTCAAGCGTAAAAATAATATAACCAAAAAGATTATAATGGATCATGGTCGTGATTATTCTACAAAATTAGGTGAAGAGAAATGATCAATATTATTGTGCATGGATTCAAGAATTATGTCACGACCCGTACCCCAGAGCCCATTCCATGGCTACCCCAAGCCCGCCTTCCATAGGCCTGGGGCTAGCGACTATAACTGAAGGCGTATTCCCTAAAACTGGGAATACATCCCCTTTATAGCCAGTAAACAGAGGATGCCAAGCGCAAAACAAGATTTGAACACAAAAAACTATATAGTAAATAGAGTGAGTATAGTAATTATAAAGGGGACAGAATACAAGCCCATTAGGAATGTAAAAGAAACTGAAAGGTACAAGTAAACTGAAGCTGATCCTATGAACATGTGCCAAGGATCCTACCTGAGGGGTAGGTACAGCTCTCGAACAGTCGTCTCTGCGGTATGCCTTGTCTAGAATCCACCTCGAGCAACCTCTAGTCCTATTACCCTCATCATCAGTCAGTGTTGTCCATCATCTGCACCATACACAACGAGGTGCGGGCATAGCCCGTGCAGGGCTGATTATAACGATAATAAGAAGGGACCCCAAGACCCTCAAGGTATCACAAAATCCACAAAGGATAAACCACAAAGCATGAAATCAACTAATAACCCTACTTAGTTATATTACCATACATATACCTAAGTTATCAAGAAAACCTATCTCAATCATGAGGATACACAAGGTCCAACTAAAAACCCCAGAGCTCAACTTTTCCATAATGAAAGGATTGCCACGAAGGTAAGTACCACATAGGTATGCAACACAGATGAATACCACCAAGGTATTACCATGAAGGATAAGACTCATATCACACTAGTTATTTCTTAGGTATAGTAGTAGAGATGATTAGATGTAACTACTAATTCATCTTACTCAATTAAGAGGCAGACCCACGAAGGATCCTAAATAATCATCAGACCCACAGAGGATCGTAGTACATCCTCATACCCACAAATGATCCTAGTACCTCGTTAGACCCACACAGGATCCTAGTATATCCTCAGACCCACATAGGATCCTATTACATAATCAGTACATCGTCAGACACACACAGTATCCTAGTACATCTCCAGTATGTCGTCAGACCCACACAAGATCCTAGTACATCGCCAGTACGTCGTCAGACCCACACATGATTCTAGTACATCTCTAGTATGTCGTCAGCCCCACACAGGATCCTAGTACATCATCTATACGTCATCAGACCCACAAAAGATCATGTTACCTCTCCAGTATGTTTTCAGACCCACACAGTATCCTAGTACATCGCTAGTACGTCGTCAGAAACACACATGATCCTAGTACATTGCCAATACATTTTCAGACCCACATAGGATCCTAGTACATCGCCAGTACATCTTCATACCCACACATGGTCCTAGTACATATCTAGTACATCTTCAGAACCACACAGGATCCTATTACACTGCCAGTATGTCGTCAGACCCACACAGGATCCCATTACATCACGACAACCAACTATAGTGTTCCCGCACTAAGCTTTCTTGTCTCTTAGTGGATCTGCTCCTCATGCCACTGTTTGATACTCTAACCTACACGTATTCCCACAAAGAAGTATCACAAAGGACCACCACGTCATAGGGGTCTCAAAGCAATAAAGGGTGTGTTAATCAGACACTGTGCCTTTAAGTTATTTGCATTTTAGTTCAGAGGTCTCTGTTGGATTCCTGCTCGATCCAACCTGATCAATCCCCAACATTATCCAAATCTCTAATGGCATATACCAATGGGACTGTCTCACTCCAAAGGTTTCCAGTGTCATAGAGGTTTCCTCGAACGGACACTTGGTGCCAATGTTATGGAAAAAAGAGCAGAAATGGGTCGAAGCTGGCCCAGGTCTGGGTCGACCCGGCCCACTAGGTCCGGCCCAGCCTGATCAGAGCAGCCCAGCCTAGAGGCGGAGCGGTTGCGGCATGGAGTTGGGGCCACGGGGAGGCTTAGGTGCCACGGTGTAGCGCAGGGGCCACGGTGCGGTGCAGGTGCAGTGGTGGGGCACGGGGGCCATGGGGCAGCGTGTGGGCGGTGGGGCGGCACATGGGCGTAAGGGGGCCCCGGGTTTGCGAGGTGGCGCTGGGGCCATGGTGCGGTACCCGGGTTTTAATGCGGCTGTGGTGTGGTGGCGCAGTTCTGGGGAGGTGTTCTACCGATGTTGTCTTCTGTTGGGTGGCGTAGTTGCGCCATCGCCTTCGTCGTGGCCAACCGTGGTGTCGGTCGCCGTTCCCATTCTCCACCGGGGCCAGTTTCCATTCTCCTCCATTGTGAAGAACAAAAAAATATTACACAAATGTTTGTAGAGTTTTCATGCTATGTTTGTTTGGCCTTCACCCTCTGCGTTAGAGCGGTAGCAAGTGGCTCAAATATTTCTTGAATCTGGAAGAAATGTCAAGAATGGGTAAGGGGGAAAATTCAAACTACCACCCTACCTCGAAGGATGGTTTTTATTGGTGTGAGAAATAATTAAATGATGACAATGTTCATCACGCCCACCACATGCCTCTGAACCTAGTATCGTTCATCGGTTCGTTCGATAATAATTCAATGATGGAGGTTTTTCGTCATTGGAGTGATGTTTTCTAAGATCTATCCTTCTCCTCCACCAACCAAATTCTCTCAAAGGAAAGATGTGCCAAAATAATTTAAATTGACTTGATTAATTTTGTTCGCATGTTGGCATAATTAATTGGCTCAATTAATTGACCCAAATAAATGAAATGTATTGGCATTATTAAAGGTGGATGGGTTCCTTGGGATAGCTCTTCATTAATGAGAATGTTCAATGGGTTTCTCCCATTAAGAGGGTTCGGGCAGTCCCCACCATTAGAAATTCAAAATGGGTGTTTTAGGATTGGTGGTATCCACCTCCATAACATCCACATGGTATATTTCAACAAACAAAAATATGAAAAAAATTTATTTTATTTTATTCTTTCACTAAAAACATAAAAACTATCTTTCATGCTCGACCAAATATAGTCGAGGTGAAAGTATCCTTAAGCGAATACCGACTCTGTGAGTTCAATTGTGTCCTTGGATTTCAATTCTGAGTAGTAGTTCAAAAGATTCAAAAACCTGCTCCCTCGTTTAGTGAACGTACCAGAAAAAAAAATAAAAAATTCATTCTAGGCACACTGGGCCACAAAATCACATGCAGTCAATTTTCACAGAATCATAAAATTCCCATATAATTGAAAAAATTACATGGAAATTCCAGTTCTTTACATTTTCCCCACCATAGGGATTTACATCTCCATAATCCATAACTCAAACTATGGAACCAAGTGTGGTTAATGAGCACGAATATGAGCCTCCCTCTCCCATGTTCTCTCATGGAGGTTCCCATGCTTCCAGTGAATGTGCACTAGAGGTATCGAATTCCCACGAAGGACCCGCTCCTATCGATCCTCAATCTCTACTAGAAACTCTGTAAAAGTCTCCCCCTCGTCAACGTCCAGATCGCCTTGGTCGATGATGTGAGCAGGGTTATGCAATTCTTTCCTCAGCTGGGATACGTGGAAGACATTGTGCACCCGTTGCAACAAAGGGGGAAGTGCTAAGCGGTAAGCCACCTTGCCAACTCTGCTGAGGACCTAGAAGGGTCCAATGAACCTTGGTGATAACTTACCGCCTCAGCCAAATCTCCATAATCCTCATCGGTGTGAGACCTGTAGAAAGATGTTGTATCCATCCTCAAACTCCAAAGGTCTCCTTCTTTTATTGGAATAAGACATCTACCTACTCTATGAAGTCTTCATCCTCTCCTGGATGATCAACATATTCTTTGTGGTTGCCAGTAACATCTCTGGTCCCATGAGTGCCGACTCCCATGGGTCAGTCGAGCGTAAAGGGGATCTGCAAGGTCGTCTGTACAACTCCTTAAAAGGTTCCATCCCAACGGTGGAGTGATATCTTTTTTTGTACGCAAAATACACCAAGGTAAATTGATCCACCCAATTGCGACCGAAGTTGAGGTTGCAAACACGCAGCATGTTCTCGAGGGTCTGAATGGTCCGCTCAGTCTGGCCATCCATCTGAGGATGGAAGGAAGTTATCAAATGAAGTTGTGTCTTGAAAGTCTCATACAACCCCTTCCAAAGCCAGGAAGTAAAACATGCATCATAATTAGAGAAAACCATCGAGGGTACTCTAAGTAGCCACACAATCTCCTACACATAAGGGTGTCTCAAACTCTCTGCTGAACCCTTCTATCTAATTGGTAGGAAGTGGGCTGACTTGGTGAGTCGGTCGACAATCACCCAGATAGAATCATGACCTCTATATGTACATGGAAGTCCTATCAATAAGTCCAGGGATATCCAATGAAACTTCCACTCTGGGACCCCCAAAGGCTGAACCAAGCCAACTAGTACATAATTCTCTGCCTTCACTTGCATAAAAGTGAGGAATTGAGAGACAAACTCTGCTGCTTCTTTCTTCATTTCCAGCCACCAGTGCTATTGTCGGAGGTCCTGATACATCTTCACCACTCCTAGATATACCGGTTGAGGGGACGTGCGGAACTCCCTCAACACTTCCTCTTGAAATGTCATCGGTACCATGGTATGTCCTCTGAAGAGGATTTCTTGATCCCCACCTTTAAGAAATCCATCGGGTGCATGTCCTGTGGATATCTTAGCACGTCGAGCCTCGTAGTCAGCTTCCCCATGTTGTGCCTTCCTATCTCACTGATGAAGTAGGGGAGTGACTATAAGAGACTAAATAAAAGCTGATCTATAGAAATACAGTAGTCCAGATGAGTCTCTTCCCCTGCATGTCATCTAGGTGCACCCACATCTCACGAATCTCCAAAGGAGCCATCCGATATGCTGATGTAGATATCAGTGTCATCTTGGGGTACAATTCATTGTAAATTGCACCTTTCTGTTAGGAGGTAGACCCGGAACATCATCAGGGAAGACATACACATACTGGTCCACCACTATAGGATAACGTGGACTCTCCACATCAACCGTAGTGAGGATAATTATAGCCAACTGTTGATTGATCGGTTGCACTCTCCTCCGAGTATGTCTGTCCTGTTTTGCAAAGGCTCCGTTTTCATAGGTGAAGTTAAACCTGGTCCCATCTGTGCAGAAACACAACACATTTCACCTAATATATTGAATCTGAGCACGAACTGCAGATAACTAGTCCATACCCAATATGATGACATAAGGCCTCGATGCCACTACTAGGAGATCCTTGCCAAAGCTTTCACCCCCTAGCATAATCTCTCACTGCCGGCACCAGTGTGTAATCATCGAAACTGGTCCCGTAAGAGTCTCTAGACATAAGGATTGAGGCAACTACTCCATCGGAGTCTCCGAGCTCCGAACGAGGGCAGTGGAAATAGAATAATGACTGGAACTTGTGTCTATATATACCATAGCTAAGGTGGAGTAGAAACAGATCGTACCTAACATCATCTTTAAAGTTTCATGATCATAGGCCTCAGCTTCCTAGATCATAGCTCACCCATGTCCTCATGCTCTTTGTGGTTGGGGTGGACCACCTTTGGCGGTGGTGTTAACACAACGAATCGTCGCCCAACACTAGCTACACGGCCAGCTCCTCTTCCACTTATGCATGCTCCCTGCAGACCTCCTCGGTCGAGCCTCTTTCTCTACCTGAGCGTTCCCTCACCCGTGTCCTGATCATCCATACGACGGGTTGGGCAGTTACAATCCATGTGACCCTTCCCTCCACATGTGAAACACTTCATGTTCCTCACATGAATGACTCTGTCTCTGGTACCCGGCACCACCAATCTAGAGTCATGCAGTCGTCCCACAATAGATCTGGTCCACTTTGACCTCTGTGACATCTGTCAACTGCCAGCTGTAGAAGACTCCAATACGTGACGACTGGTGGTGGGTCTCCCTGCAGATTACCTCCCATTAAAAAACATTCCACTAAGATTTCTAGCTCTAACACCCACACCTGTGTTAGGATGTTGAGTGTGATCATCGAAGCCCTGATCACCCTATTGAGTCCTTGATCGAAGGTCTGGTCCTTGATGAATGGGTCTCATACCATATCAGTGGAGTAGAATGAGAGGTCAATAATCCTCACTGAGTTCTGAGCCACAGTCATGATGCCCTACTATAGATGAAAATGTTATTGTATTCACACTACATGAAGAGTCGCAGGGAAAAACTTTTCCCGAAACAAGCTCTCAAAGTCTGCCCAGAGAAGTGTCACCTCATCGTGAACCTGGAGCATCATGCTCCACCATCTGCCTGATGTTACCTAAAGAAGACTATTGGAATGTTTCACCATGAGATCATTTGGGGTCCCTACCAGTCAAAAGACTCTCATCATGGCCTCGAGATAATCCTCAGCTACCTGTGGGTCTATCCCTCCCCTAAACCTGGGTGGCCTCTAGCACAAGAACTCGTTCAACATGCTGAAGTGGCATGAACCCTCGGCTACTGGGGCTAGTGGCATTGATGGCCCAGTGAGTAATGGTACCACTGGGGCAACTGCTGGTGCCTCGACTAGAAGAGGGCCCTGCACCGAGACCTCATCGCTCAGTGGGCTATCAGTGCGTACTATATCCAGATCCCTTGCTGACTGTCTTCTTGGAGGCATCCTGAAAAGAAACAAATGATCCATCATCAATAAGTTATACCTGGTGAGTTGACTCAAAGAGTTCACCAAGAAGAATTTTGAAAACACACACGCAATCAGTGTTTTTGTGCATTGAGTCAGAAATCAGATGTCAGTGTCCTGGTTTATGGATACGTCAACTGCCGCACAAACACTAGATTCCCTATACTAATAACCACAGTCACTAATCTTTACACAATTACCTTTAAAAAAGGTTATAGTAATATTTTCTATAGTAGAACTAACTCCTTTGATACCAATTTTTCATGACTCTTCCCCTGGGGCCCATGCCGTGACTACCCCAAGCCCACCATCGATAGGCCAGGGGCTGGCGACAAGCACGGATGGCGTATTCCATAAAAATGGGAAGGAATTTCCTTTATAACTTGAAAACTCACACAGCCATGCACACAAAAAGATACGAACAAAAACAATTGTATAGTAAATATAGTGAGTACAGTAAGTAAAAAAGGGGCCATAATACAAGACCAACTTGAAAGTACAAAAAACTGAAAGGTACAAGTAAACTGAAACAGTTCCTCTGAACACCCACCAAGGATCCTACCTAAAGGGTAGGTACAGCTCTCAAATATTCTTCTCTATGGTATGCCTCACCTAACGTCCACCTCGAGCTACCTCTAGTCTAGGTACCCTCGTCCTCAGTCAGTGCTATCTGTGGTTTGCACCAAAAACAACAAGGTGTGGGAATAGCATGTGTAGGGGCGAGTATAACGATACTCGGTAGGGACCCCGAGACCCTCAATGTCCCACAAAATACACAAAGGATAAACCAAAAATCATGAAATCAACTGACAACATTACGTAAGTGTATTCCCATACATGTACCTAAGTTATTAAGAGAACCCATCTCAATCATGAGGAAACACAAGGTCCAACTCAAAATCCCAAAGGTCAACTGTTCCACAAAGGGAGGATTACTATGAAGGTAAGCACTACATAGGTACGCCCCATAGAAGAATAACGCCAAGGTATTTCCATGAATTAAAATACTTAGCTCACACTAGGTATATCTTAGGTACAGTATTAGAGATGAATAAATGTAACTACTAATTCATCTTACTCTATTAAGAGGCAGACCCACGAAGGATCCTAAATCATCATTAGACCCACAGAGGATCGTAGTACATTGTCAGACCCACATAGGATCCTAGTACCTCGTCAGACCCACACAAAATCCTAGTATATCATCAGACCAACACATGATCCTATTACATCATCAGTACATCGTCAGTCATCAGACCCACACTGGATCCTAGTACATCGCCATGGCCAGCTACAGTGTTCCTGCACTATGTTTGCTTGTTTCTGGGAGGGTCTGTTCTGCAAGCCATCGGTCAACACGCCAAATTCAATGAATTCCCACAAAGAATTATCCCAAAGGATAGCCACGTCGTAGGTGTCTCAATGCAATAGACGTTGTGTCAATCAGACACCCGGTCTATATGTTAATAGCCTTTTAGTCCCAAGAGACCGGTAAGATTCGTGCTGAATCCAACCTGACCATTCTCCAAATTTATCCATATCCCTAGTGGGGTATACCAAAGGGACCTTCTCACTCCAAGGTTTCCAGTCCCACAGATGGTTTGTCAAAAGGACACTCAGCAACAAAGTTATGGACAAAAGAGCTGAAATTGGTCGAAGCTGAACAGGTTTCGGTCCGACTGGGCTTGGCGGCGGAGGGGCCGCGGTGCACCTTGGGGGCCACAGGGCGGTCCGTGGGCCGGGGGGTGAAGCGGGGGCCGTGGGGCGGCCCAAGGATAGCAGAGCAGCACGTGGGCCATGGGGTGGTGCGAGAGGTGCGGTGCAGCACAGGGGCTGGGAGGCAGAGCGCGGGCCACATTAAGGCGTGGGGGCCGCAGGGCTACACGGGGGATGTGTGGTAGTGGGGGGGCTGCAAGGCGGCATGGGTAAGCGGGGAGGCATAGGGAGCTATGGTTCGGTGGTACAACGTTGTAGTGGTGCGGCTGCGGTGCGGTGGTCCTCTGCGGTTCTCCTCCATCGGGCGGCGGAGTTGCACTGTCACCTTCGTCACGACCGGCCATGGGGCAAGTCGTCATTTCCATGCCACATTGGTGTCATTTTCCTTCCACATCCATCAAGAAGAACACAACAAATATTACACAAATATTTTTGGATTGGTCGGGTCAGGATTGTTTGGCCCACACCGTCTGCATTAGAGCAGTAGCAAGCGAAAAAAATATTTCTTAAATCACGAATAAATGTCAAGAACAGATTACGGTGAAAATTCAAACAACCACCAGGCCTATAAGGTTCATTGATGTTGGCATGAGGATGAATTTGAAGATGTTTACATTCGTCACTCCCACCACACGCATCTGATCCCAGGCTCGTTCGACGATTCGTTGGATAATCGTTCTACGATGGAGGTTGTTCGTCATTGGAGAGAAGTTCTCCAAGCTCTCCCCTTCCCCTTCGACAACTGTATCCTCTCAACGGAAAGAAGTTCCAATATAATATAAATTGTCTCTTTTAATTATGTTCACACGTTGGAATAATAAACCGTCAAAATTAATTAACTCGATTAATTGAAATGTGTTGGCCTTATTATTGTTCGAGGGTGTCCATGGGTTATCTCTTCATTAATGAGGTTGTTCAAGGGGTTTCTACCATGAAAAGGGTTCAGGAGGTCCCCACCACTAGAAATTCAAACTGGGGGTTTTAGGCTTGGTGGTCCCCACCTCGATAACATCCACATCAGATGCTTCAACAAATAAAAATGTAAAACAATATTATTTTATTTTATTCCTTCACGAAAAATAAAAAAACTAACTTTCACCCTTGACCAAATGTCGTCAAGGTGAAAGTCTCCCTAAGAGAATACTGGCATTGTGAGTTCAACGGTGTCTTCATATTCCTATTCTGAACACCGGTTCAAAAGTTACAGAAACTCACTCACATGTTTACTAAAAGTATCCATAAAATGTTCAGGAATTCATTACGGGCACACCAGGAATCGGAATCACGCGTCGTCAATTTTCATGGAATCGTAAAATTTACATATAATTAAAAAAATTGAATTGAAATTCGGGGTCATTAAAAATTATATTAGTTTTTTTATTTTTTCAATAATGTTCTGGTTATAAGAATCATGAGTTATATAAGGACTGTATAGACGTTCTTGTTCATTATATAATTTGAAGCATGTGATGATTAACACTAGTAATCAAGAAGAATGATTCTGATGTATGCTAGTCTTGAAAAACACATGACATGGGAAATATAACACTAAATAAATACTTTATGTCTAGATAATTATAAATAGATTTTTATGGGATAGTATTAGTGGCCATGTAGGCTGTTAGTGATCTAATGGTTTCTCTTATGCTGTAATTATTAAATGTTTAGACTTAATAGGTTTACTCATGGAAGCATGCATGTTTCATAATGTATTAAATTTGATTAAGGTATTTATATATTTGGTATGTGAAAATAAGAGGTTAATCATTTGTGGAATCTTATGTTAAGTTGATTTTGGGAATTTGGTGACCATCGTTTTACTTTACTTCATTGAATGTAGACATACATGTTTTGGATGATTCGTAAGATTATATACTTGTGTATTAAATCAAGTCAATCATTAGAAATTATTTTTTTTGATAACATATGCTAACATTCATGGGTTTAGTAAAGAATTAATGTCTGAATGAATGAATTGATGAATAATTGATTTTTAAAAAGTGCTTCAGGTGTGAAAAAATCATCCTGATTATTCATTTCTTGGGGTAAAGGATGGTATGCAAATATATCGAAGGACAACCAATGGATGATATTGTTATTACAACATGTAAAGTATTCAATTATATTTACATTTGTATGTTTTTATCCAGATATTAGAAGAATCCCTCAACTCTGAGAAAAAAATATATTAAAAAAATAATCTATTTACATTTCATTATGAGAAGTTAATTGTCTTTAATCTGATCACATTATTTACAGTTTTGTGATGGTTAGCTTTATAATGACCATGTTATCCATAACTATACATCAAAACATTATTGTTAGATTTATCTTCCTTGTACATGTTATGACTTTCCATTAATGATTTCCTACCCGAGTCCTTTTTTTGTAGGGACCTTTCCATTTTCCATTCCCTAGTATTAAGAGTATATTTTTTAATCCATGTTTCTGATGTGGGTTTCCAACAAAGTAATTTTTATGTAGTTGCATTTTATTATCGAAATAAAATTTCAAATTGTGAGGATGTAATTTATTGACAGAGTGGAGAATGTAACATCCAATATTTTTATGTATTTCTATTTTAAAATTTAATTTCATTGATGGAAAATGTTTAACACAACACGAAGCGTTAATGAACCATGATATACAATTAAATAGAATTATTTTATCAAAACCATCATAACCTACATATTATATAGGTGAGAATGAACATTATTGATGAAATTATGAAATTTATATATATTTAATCCTATGTCTTTATAAACATCAAAATGATTTTATAGGAATATGATAATAATGTAACTAATTAGATTCATTAAAGGATATATTTTTCTAAAGGTAGTTTTACCTACTTTTAAGGGATAACATTTTTTGAAACTAAATCTTGACACTTTTATAAATTCTAATGATCAAACTAAAATCCATTTTTATAATCATAATCTCAAAATTATCTTATGGTGAATGTTTAGTATTTTTCTGAAAATATTTATTTTCTATTGAATATTGAAATATCCTAATTTTTATGAAAGAGAAATTTTCATTATAGTTGATAGTATATTTATGATTACAATAGTAACCTCACCAATGAATGTATAAATACAATTTAGTTATATTATAATTTAAAGTATGATAAAATTATATCATAGTATAGTAAATGAATATTATAAAAAATAATTAAAGTGTTTGAATTTTCGAAAGCCCTCAATATTTAAATACAATTTTGTAATTAATAAAATTATTTAAATAAGATTATTTAAATAAAATGTATTAATAAAATAATATTTTATTTTATTATGAATTTAAGATAATTTTATGGGGCCTTAGTTGATTTTTCAAATATTAATAAAAATGGTTATAATCTAAAAGTCTATATTTTTCAAGTAAATTATGATTTTAATTAAAAATTAAAATTCAAATATTTAGAAAATTATTTTCATAAAATGGAGTGAATTTAATTAATTCAAAAAATAAAAAATGTTCAGGGTTAATATTTTTGATTTTTTTTAAAATACTTGAATTTTTTGTTGAATAATGAAATATTGTACTTTACAGTATTAGAAAATAAATGAATTTTTGAATAATGCTTGAGTCCTGGATAATGTAAGTGACCATTAGTTTGAACACAAAAACACAAATAACTATAATTAATCATAAAAATCCTCATTATTTCTTGTGTGGTGTAAAATAATAAACAAATAAATAAATTATCCAGAAAACACACCTCTCTTCCACTATAAATACCACCCCTTCTCCTTACAACTTCCAAGACTTGATATAGCATGCTAAAATTTTATACTATCTTTCTTCTTAAATAATTTAATTTCATTAGAATGATTATTTTGAATTCAACTCTATGTATGTATTAAAAAACATTTTTCAAGAATATAATTTTAACCCCCACGTTAAACATAATTTTTCTACTCCTGTGATATGAATTTCGAAAAACAGAAATACAAAATTTCTTTTAATAAGATATTTAGAGTCTGATAGGATCAACGTTATATTTTGATGAATAGTAAATATCATTATGAATAGTAATGTTACCCTTATAAATATTAATGTTCCATTATAAAAAGTAATATGACCCTTATAAATAGTATTGTCACCCATGATAGTATAAATAAATTTATGAACCTTATAAATGAGTTTGAATACTTTAAAAATTAATAATTAAGTGTTTATACTTTTGTAAAAAATATATATTAAATTCAAATTTGATTCCTAATTAATTAATATGAAAGGAAATTAATTTTCATAAAATTTATTTCTAAATCAATAGATTGTTGTTCTATGACTTGAGGATAATAAAATGAGACCATAGATAGATTATCAACGTGTTAGAAAATATTTTATAATTTTAAAATCATTATTTATTGATTAAATAAGGATTTTAATTAAATATTAAATTTCTCATATACATAAAATTAATTTCATAAAAATGGAGTTCATTTTTAGATTATACATGCCGATAAAACTCTAGGGTTAATTTTTTTTTATTTTTCTTATATACAGGAATTTTTCTTGAATGGTAAAATACGATAATTTATGCTATAATATATAATAAGATAAATTCACTATTATTTTCATCATGGATGATATAAGAAACCATTAGCTCAAACTCATAGGAAATTACTACTATTTTTTGTCATAAGAATCAATACTATTTATTTTTTTGAGTCATGTAATAAAACAATGAATAAAATACTGAGATATCACTCCTCACATCGACTATAAAAACCACCAAACCCCCTCTTCTACTCACTCATATACAACTTGATGATTCTCAATTTTCTGCCAAAATATTGATCCCTAGTACCTCCCCACATCTTAGTGCTCTTTGTCTTTTCAAAAGACCAAAAACCCTTCTCTAAAGGAAATTCTCACAGAGGTGTATTCAATAGGTAAATCCACAAATATTTCCTTTCAATATCATTTCACGTTCCTCTCTTCAGTTATCATATAGTCACAACATCTATCTAACTGATCTTGATAAATCCACTATCATATATATTCAAGAAATATATCATTTTAATATAATACCTACAACCAATCTTCTTACTCTCACTCTTTTATTTTATAATCAAAATCATCGTATGGGAGGTGCCGATTTACAACCTTCAATGACGATGAAGTTTCATTATTTAATTTATTCTTCAAGTATGGTAATAAATACATTTTTATCATTTAAATGTATTATAAAATATGTATTATATCTTATGTAATGATTCAAAAACTGCCATTGATACATGATATTAAATAATAGATCAAAACTAGTCTATTGAGATTGAAAACAGTTGAAATATTTTATGTGATTGTCACCAAATCTATTATCTAAGGACTCAAACTCATAATAAATAACCACATGAAATATAAAACAATTTAAACTTTCGTATATTCATTAATAACATGTAATTCCAATTCTGGTGATTTATATCCATTCTACATGAACTTTATTACTCTTAGCCAAGAGAACCAAAAATCAAGTAACTGAACACTTAGGTGCGATATAATTCAATATTATATCTTGTAATGAAGGTTATAAATGAACATAGTTAAACTATAATTAAATAGATACATTTCTTGAAGGTTTGAAATCATTTAATTAATGGATTCAATTTTTCTATCAATGACCTTAAAGTCATGTGAAAAACACATTCGGGAATAAGGTATGGGGTTTCTCATCTCACTATTACTTTGGTGAGATTACCATTATTCACCCCTAATTTCATGTATATAGTGTATATAATATGAAATTTGATACATAATTTAAATATTTACTTTATATTCGTCGTTTTAAATGATTTATTTGATGATTATAATTTTTTTTCATACGATTCAATTGATTACAATGCGGTAAGGGACTTCAACTATATTTCCATTTCTTTGAGGATTAAATGGTATTGTGTACCAAATCATTTTTTTGTGGTGTATCTACATCCCCATTAAAATAAATTTTCATTTGAAAAAACATTCCAATTAAATATCCATATTTTATTTTAATTGATATGATTATTGTCATAGCCGTATACCATTTTACATATGGTGTTTATTTTGAATGTTGTTTTATATTTGGAAATATTGAGGAACATGTATCCTATACTAAATATGGAAATGAATAAGGAATATTGTTCTAGAATTGAATATTTTCATAATAATGATTTGGACTTGCACTAATAGGTGGGGCCCTGTATAGCCAATTCATTCATCGACATGTCTCATAAGGGAGACTTGTTGGCGAAAAACCCTTCAAGGATGATTCCAAAACATAACCAGATGGGTGTTTACCCATATATTAACATCATCTTGATGGTATGATGGTTTATATTATAGATGCATGAGGTCAAAATAGTAATCATTCTCTTTTATTCATTATTCATTTTTTACTTTCCATGAGTTTTTTATTATTAAAAAATCTATGGATACACCCTTCATTTGTATTTTATTGATGGTGTGTGTTTTCAATTATTCACCACTGAATATTCTTTATGTGTTATTGATAATTATTTACTTATTATTGATACACGATTCATCTATTTGTAACCCTTACTGAGCATTCAAGGTCACCCTTTCATTTTTCCTTCCTGGGTTATGAAGAAGAGGTTATTTATTTAGTTTTTAAGGATGTGGTTTGTTATCTTTTGATATGTATTGTATTTTGTTTTTATTTCTCTATCTAATATGGTTTACATTTATGTATCTAATTTCTTCAATACTACTGAACCGATCGGTCCTTTGGTATTTGATTCCTTTTATTCATTCAAATTTAGTAAAATAATGCACAATCTATTGGTTTCTAGGGTTAGGGCATTACACTTAAGAATTTTCAAATTTCATAAAATCATATTCCCAAGACCCTAATATACTTCTAAGAAATTTTTCTCATAAAAAAGTCAACAGCCAGTTCCCTTATGGAGGTTCTCAATCATTATAATTCTAAATGTAAAAATCTTATTTCTTTTGTTATAGTTTATTTTCAATTTCTTTTATTTTCTTGTCCTTACCTCACCACCCCTATCAAAAGTGACATGATAACTTCAATATCATTTATATACTGTAATTTTGCCATGTTAAGGGAATATCATTCATTAGACTCTTTTCCCTCTCTCCATTTTATTCAAAAAATGAAACCATCGCCTGTGATGTGTTAATTTAACGATATCATGGATGATGAATTTTCATTTTCCATTAACACTCTCATGGAAGGTCATAATTTTTTTTGGATAAAACCTATTGTAATATATGTGTTATAAAAAATGTAATATTATATTACCATTATATAGACATGATGTTAATTAATAAAACAAAACTAGTTCCTGATTATTTGAAACACCACCAAAATAGTCTAAATGATTTCCCTAAACATCTTATATAATGATTCATCCTCACCCCAAATAACAAAATGACATACATAACCATTTAATATTCTATTGGATAATTAATAACATATAAATTATATTTTGGATGTTTTGTCTCATATTAAATTAACCTCCATAATCATAAACTAGTAAACTAATCCTGAAAACCATGGAAATGAACACTCTTGAACAATAGACCTCAATCTTATAACTCATCAAAAAATAAAAATTGATCATAAAAAATTATAATAAATAAAATAAATATATAAATTTTTATGATTTTTTTAGTTAATGGAGTTAACTTAATTATCCACGACATAATGTTCTAGTGAAGAACACTTTCAGAAATAACATATGGATTTCTTACCAAACCTCTATTTTATTCATGTTATGATGTGTCCATAATTAAACTAATTAATTATTAATTAATTTTATGTAATTATTCTAAATTCTTTTGATACATTCCAAACTCCTTTATCTAGATCATTTAATCTTTAATTCTTGGGTAAATACTTATTTTATTAGTTTTCCTTTTTTAATTCCTCCCAAGAACCATATCCGATTAAAGGGAACTTCGCGATTTGATACCCTTTTAAAATTATAATCCATAATCTCTTATAAGAAACCATTATTTTTCTAAAATCCATAATTTATTCATGAAAATATATGTTTATTAATGTAATATTCTATGATTCCACAGTACATTTCCCATTGAATAATGTAATAGCTTGTGTTGTACGCAACTTCGAGTTCTAACACACACCACAACCAATCAAACTAGCCATTATGAATAGTAATACCCCCATTTTGAAATTTTATATATTTTATCTTCAAAATGGAATTCATTTTGGGATTCAGAATATCGAAATTATCTTAGGGTGAATTTTTGGTACTTTTCTGATAACATTCATATTTTTATGAATAGTGAAAATTACTAAATTTAAATTAAAAACAACTGTTTTAATTGAAATAACTGATAGTGATAAATTATGAATTTTAGTGTTTTTAAAGTATATTTAGAATATATTTTTACCATTTAATACAATTTTGGTCATTGGACTTAATTTCACATTTAAACCTGACATAAGCAAGTGCCAATCTTTTGATAGTTATTTTTTTTAAAAACACGTTTTTTTGTTTTGACAATGGGAATTAATTTTAAATTAATTTCTGCCACATCTATGTTTTGAATTTTGTAAAATGGATTCAGCATTTGGAATCAGGATTTCCAAATTGTGTAAATAGGTAACTCTTATTTTTAGACATTTTGTATAATTACTTTGGTAAATATTTTATTTACCATGATTAAAGGGTAAATCCGGTAAATATGGGTAAAAAATAATATTATAATAATATTAATTTACACTAAAACGTGTCCTATCCCTATTGTTTGATACATGTCCAACCATGGGAATATTTGGGTCGATTTTTGGGACCCCATGGGGCCACTTGTAAGTGATGGGTACACTTTATATTAATTAAGTTAAAGTAAATAAAAAAATGGCATAAGCATATATATTTTAGAAAAAAAAATTACATAGGGTTATATATGTTATATTTAAAACTATAAATATTCATTAAAAATATAAAAATATTTCATACATGATGTTATTTTATTTATAATTGTTATCCATTGAATAAAATAAATTTATTCATGACACAATAATGATGCATTATTTTCCGTATTAATGAAAGAATCAAATAATTGATATTATAAATGTTAAAATAAATATAATTTGAAAGTTTTGATGACATCCCTGAATTTTATTTGTTATTATGAAATTTTTTTATTTCTTAAATAAATTTTATTCTAATTAATATAGTTGTTAAAACTTTAACAAAAATAAATTATTAAATAGTGTGAAAATTGACATTGAAGAGTTTTTTTAAACAAATATTATATTATTAATTGATATTCTATTCCTAAAAATCTGAGGTTCGGCCAAAAGACTTATATCGTGATAGGTGTATCATTAATGGACCACTTTGTGGTTTCTTGGAGGTATATAGTACATTTATTAACCATATTATTTAAAATTACAAAGAGACATGGTAAATGTCAAACTAATTAACTAAGAGTTAAAACTAAAAGATAAGGTTAATAATTTGACCCAAACCTATCTAAAACTTATTTGTTGAGTTTTTCTCGACCAATAACCAACTTATACTTTAAATAATCTACTTTGGAGCCATTATAAACCGAATATGAATTTATTATAAAATAATATTTTATGTTTTTCCTAAGGTTCCCTCACCCCTCTTAAAAAAGGGCACTCCCCCTACTCTCATATTCATATCATCCAAGCCTTTTGGTTCATACAAACCCTGCCCAAATATCCTCTCATATTCCCTAAATTAATCCTAGAGGCCCTCCTTTGGTCATAAACCGATCTTATGGATCCTTTTTTATCAAATCAAAAGGAAGAACCTGAAAAAAAAGGTAATGATTTCACCACCCTCTTTCAAGTTCATTTCTTCTTCCACTTCTTATTTCTTTGTTATTTCCATTATAAAATAATAAATATAGTATCTTATATATACAATGTTGTTAATATATTTATGGTACAACCATATTTAGTATTCTATCCATCCTTTGAATGACATGTCACAATACGTGCTTACGTACGACTTACCATCTCCACGTCGTGGTGTAATTGTCATTCAATATATTATAATTTGGATGGGTATAATAATGATGTGTAATTAATTTAAATAATAAATATAACATGATAATGATTCTGTATATATGATATACCATCCAATTATATATTATTTTAATATCAAAAGAATGATATTGTCGCTCATGCGTATGTACAGATTACCGTCTCCACGAACGCGATGAGATTCATTCCCCATCATATCCATTCAAGACTAAATTTGTTTTGATGATTAATAATAATTTTTAGATACATGATATTGTTGGATCTGAATCTACAGATTATACACAAGAGGGGGGTGAATTGTGTCTTATGAAATTTTTCCAATAACTCTTTCCTTGAACGAGTTCTATCTTTTATAATTTATCAGATTTGATCATGCAATGGAAAAAGTAAAAACAAGAACATGAAGATGTATAGTGGTTTGGGGATCAGAAATCCCCTAGTCCACTCCACCAACACTCTACTCCATGAGCTTGGTGATTTTCACTATCTTTTCCTCTTATCCACATACCGATTCACAACTGAGTACAGGCAGTTGACACCTTTACAATTCAAGGCAAAACAAAGCCTTCTGGTTCTAACACGAACCAACACAGCTTAGAACGAGAAGCTGGTTATTAAAGAATAAAAAATTTCAAAAAGAAATTTCCAGTTGATCTTCACAATTGCAAAAAAATGCAATTGATAGCAGATGGATCCAAAACTCTACAAATATTGATCTTCAAGATGAAGCAATTCTGAGTTGATCCAGTTGTATTAGATATAGATATATAGTTCAAAACCTCAGCAATTGTAGATCCACAGTAGATATTCGATGTAGAACAGGTAAATCTTCTATCGAGTTCATTCTTCTTGAACAAACAAAGCTTTTACACTCCTGTTGAATCAGTAGATCAATCATGAATAGTTGAAATATATGTTTTCCACCTTTTTAATAATAAAAGATAGATCACCTCATCATCCATATTTTTTTGCGTTTCAGAGAGAGCATAAATAATAATACATATCTCCTGCACGTTTAGATCCATAAAAGTTGCCTTCTGATACACGATATTCAAATAATTGAATTTACAGAGAATTCGTAACATCCCTTAAGACTCGGCATTTAAATATCCTTTTAATTCGATGTTAAATCCACTAATAAAACAGCGTTGAATCAGTTAAAGTCATAATTTAAAACCAACTTTAAATCCGGCTTGAAATCCGCCCAGAAATCAGCTTACTGATCATTGTACATTAAAACCGTCTGCCGAAAATTCCGACGCCAAACATAAGGTTGATGACGTGGCTTCCAAACGTAGGGTTAATAATAAACGTAGGGTTGACAACAAACGTTGGATTGATAACATAGTCTTCAAACGTATGGTAAAATATTCATACATTTACTTGATCCATACATTTACTTGATCCATACTTTTCCAAGTACTTATGGTTGTTTACAAAAGTAAGGTTAATGAACCATACATTTGAGAAACAAACGTATCACATAGAATTTACGTACGGTTCACCTTCCATACTTTTGTAATAACAAAACGTAAGGTTCCATCCAAACGTAAGGTTCTCCTTCTATACTTTGCTGAAAAACGTATGGTTGTTTAACCATACTTTTCTCGTACTTCAAAAAGTATACACGCTTTTCATCCTTACTCTACGTTTATCCACATAGGGTATGAACAGTGATTCCAGAACGCGCTAAAACAGATTCCACGCTATATTCATCTACGTAATATGGGAACAGTGTTTCCAGAACACGCTAAAACAAATTCCGCCCTATGTAATAAATTCTCGTTATTTCAAGAGTAAAATAAATTAATAATCTCCTGCAAAATACTAAGTGAAATCATTATAAAATAACTAATGGTATTTGTGAGCATCAAAATTATCATAATTAAACCGAGTATTATTTTCAATAATCTCTCCGTTTAAATAACATTAATACGCATTGTTGAAAATAATACATTGTTCAACAATCTCCCCCTTTATGATGATCACAAAACCCATAAAACAAAACCCATAATGTAATTAAAAGTATTTAAACAAAACAAAATTAACATTCAAAAATTCGTTATAATGTTTTAAATAAACTCTTTCCACCAAAAAGATAATTATAAATCTAAATGTCCCATCTAATTTTCTCCCTTAATAAAACGAACTCCCCCTAAATATTGATGTTGTGTTTATCCAAAATTCTCCCCCTTTTTTGATATAAAAAAGAATGAAAAATCATGGATTTTAACACATTTAATATTGCACTGAACTGTTAGTAAATGCTTGTACAAACTGTTTATCAATAATTAAATCGAGAGTATTGGCATATTTAAGAATAAAATTAGTAAAACAAATAAGGAAAGAGGCAAATAAATAATGAAGAAAAATTTTCATTGAAAAATAGTAGTATATACATGACAATGATATACACATGAATCAAGGATTGGGTAAGATATGCAACGGGGTTTATCTCCTTTTAATTGCAGACATGATTTCTATAAACTGCTGCTGAAGTCTCTTCGTCATCCCATATCCATGCTTGACCATGAGCTCTTTGTTCTCTTGAGTCATATGAATATCCTCAATTAAATTGACTCTGAAAAACTCATGCATCCTTTCCTCTTTTTCAACAAATAATGACAGCTTCTCTTAGAATTGATTTAATAGAATTTTTATTGATGGCTCACTAGATGTCATTTGATCCACTAAGAATTTCTGATTGTCCAGCAACACTAACATAGGAGCACTGTTACATTGAAGATCTTGAATCCTGTCATTCATGTTGCTCATTGCAGCTGTGATAGCCTAAAACCTTCTGATTAAGTCTGGTGAAGTACCTGAACCACTAACTGAATTATTCGCAACTGATGCAAATTTATTCTCCATAAACAACTTCAGATCTGATAAATATGAATTCATAACCATTTCATATTTTAATTGAGTAACACCAGTCAGCATATCCTATTTAAACATCTCAACATCTTACCTTGAAACTATACACTCCTTCAGCTTTTGAAACTTCAAATGTTCTAGGTCTAAAGCATTTATAAGAGAAGTATTCTCAGATTCCAACTGAGATACTTTTAGGTACAGTTCTTCAACTTCTTCTTTCCTTGAATCAGATGCACCCTGTGCTTGATTCACATTCTCAGGTTGATGAAGCAATACCAAAGGCAATGATTCAGCATCAGATTTCTCCTTTTCATTGTCCTGGGTAGGATGGTCCACAGATTTTTCCTTAGAGTTTTCAAACTCCTCCACATAAAAATCCTCTTGAAGTACCTCTATTTGAGCTTCAGAAACATGCTCATCACAAACATCATCACAAACATCAGCATCTATGCCTTCTATTATACTTTCAAGAATAATATTTGAAGAATTTTACTAAGTTTCGGCCACTTCTTCACCAGGAACTGCCTCGATCTCTTGTTCATGTTAATGTGAAACTTCAACATTAGAAACAATCTGTTCCAGATTGTCCCTTTGAGCTTCTTCTTGAGCTCCTGATTTCTCTACCGGAGCCATTCTCTCTGTAAAATCTTTCATGGTTTTATCAGCAACATCTTCTCTCACAAAATAATAAGAAATTAAAGGTTCTGGTAGAGTTTCCAAAACAGTGGAAGTAACATCCTCATTAACTGGTCTTCTTATTATTGAAGGAAGTCCCTCTTGGCTTCTGTCTTCCTCAACATCTATCACTTCAAAGCAAATCCTTCTTGCAATATTTCTGACTCTGGATTCAGCTTGTCCATCCTTGGACTTAGCAGGTTGAGCCCTAGCACTCTCTGAGTCTTCCTCAGCTCCTACTGGAAAAGCTTTCCTTTAATTGTGCTCCAAAAATATCCATCTTTCCTCAATGTTCTAGCATTAAATGTATTATTGTGATGATAGTTAACTCTAGCTTCTACTAATCTCACCATGTCATTCTTAAAAAAAATCTTGGAAATAAATCTACCAAAGGGATAGAAATTCATCATGCCCTTGCTTTGACAGCAATAACTGATATACCTTATCATGTATCTTGGAATGTTTAACCTAATATCACTTAACAAGAGAAACAATATATGCATATCAGGGTACAAAATCTTCTCCATGTTTTCCATCTGTGGAGGTATTCCGGTCTAAATAAATTTTATCAAAATATTCTAAGCAGACTCCAAATCCTTAACAAACAATTTCTTTGTTGTCTTGGTACCAAAAAGAAAAGACATAATGTATTCATATTTATGCACAGAATCTCCTATATTCTTTAAGTCAAAATGAAAAACTCCCTCATGAGGACAGTTGAGAATCTGACTAATCTCAACTGAAGAAATTCAGAAATCCCAATCCTCTATTTTAGCCAACATACTGTCTTCTCTATCTCCCAGACTAAACTGTATATATTTGTAGAAGTATCTAAGTTCAACTTCATATAGAAATTCTATATTTTCGCTATTCTAGAACGACAATTCTTGCTTCAACAAAAGATTTTTCTGAAATAACCAATCGAGATCGATTACCTTTCCTTGTAAGATTTTTCTTCCCTCAGTGTGTTGTCTATTGGCATTGCTCGGCTCAGCCTTACTGGCTATTTTAGTCCTTACCATTGTTGTGAGAGTTTCTGAGGGTTTGAAGGTTAGGGTTTCAGAAGTTTGAAGGTTAGGTTTTCAGAAGAGGAAGTGTGATTTTTGGATTTCAAAAGGGTTTAGATAGAAGTGAAAGGGTTGAGAAGTTGAAACGACTCTGACAGCCTTGATTCCCGTGTAATCACTCAACATTACATATATTTAAGAAATAAATAAATTTTTTATACGATGAAAGAACGAAATACTTAAACAGTAATCAATAAAAAAAATAAAATTTACAAAAATAAAAAATAAAAAAGAAAATTATTTAAAATTAAATAAGCCTTGCTCCCCCTTAATAAGATCAAACCTTGCAGTGGGAAGAGGTTTAGTAAAAATATCTACTAATTGAATTTCAGTATTTATAAATTCTAAAAATATATCCTTTTTAATAACATGATCACTTAAAAAGTGATGCCTTATATCAATGTACTTAGTTCTAGAATGACTAATAGGATTTTTTGAAATATTAATTACACTCGTATTATCACATAAAATAGATGTATTATTACAATTCAATCCAAAGTCCATAAGAGTGTTTTTCATCCACAACACTTGTGCACATCAACTACTAGAAGAAACATATTCTTCCTCAGCTGTTGACAGGGTAACTGAATGTTGTTTCTTACTAGACCATGATACTAAGGATTTTCCTAAAAAGTGGCATGTACCTGATGTACGTTTTCTATCTAATCTACAACTTCCAAAGTCAGCATCTGAATATGAAATCAAATTAAAATCAGATGATTTAGGATAAACAATAGATTGAAAAATAGTTCCTTTTAAATATCTAAAAACACTTTTAACAGTAGTTAGATGGGATTCTTTTGGATTTGATTGAAATCCAGCACAAAGACATACTGAATACATTATATATGGTCTGCTAGCAGTAAGATATAACAAGCTACCAATCATACCTCTATATAGCTTGTTGTCAACTAATTTCCCAGTTTCATCCAAATCAAGTTTTATATTAGTAGACATAGGAGTTTTAAATGTCTTGTTGTTCTCAAGTCCAATTTTTTTAAGTAAATTAGTAATATATTTTCTTTGATTTAAAACATTTACAAAATCTTTTTGGAATATTTGAAGACCCAAAAATAAATTTAAATCTCCCATTATACTCATTTCAAATTTTTCTTGCATTAATTTTGAAAATTAATGACAAAGAGTTTTATTTGTTGATCTAAAAATTACATCATCAACATAAATTTGAACCAATAAAACATTATTTTTCACAATTTTCTTAAATATTGTAGGATCTTCCATACCAACAGTAAAATTATTTTTCAAAAGAAAAGAACTTAATCGTTCATACCAAGCTCTAGGATCTTGTTTAAGGTCATAAAGGGATTTAGTAATTTTAAAAACAGAATCAGGTTTTTGAGAGTTTTCAAAACTAGGAGGTTGCTCAACATAAACTTCTTCCATTAAATATCCATTTAAAAAGGATGATTTGACATCCATATGAAAGAATTTAAAATTCATAAAAGATGCATAGGCTAAAAGGATTCTAATGGCTTCTAACCTAGCTACAGGTGAAAAAGTCTCATCATAATCTATTCCCTTTTCTTGATTATATCCTTTAGCTACTAATCTTGGTTTATATCTAGTTATTGTTCCTTGGTCATCCTGTTTATTTCTAAAAACCCATTTGGTTCCAATTACAGGATAATTCTTAGGCCTTTCCACTAAAACCCAAACTTCATTTGTTTTAAACTGGTTTAATTCATCTAGTATTGCTATTACCCAGGTTTCATCATCTGAAGAATCTTCTATAGTCTTGTGTTCTTGTTGAGATAGGAAGGCAGAGAATTCCACTAGGTTTCATAAGTTTCTTCTAGTTTGAACACCAGTTTCTAAGTTACCTATTACAGTTTCTAAAGGATGATTCTTTAGGGTTCTAGACTGTCTAGGTAAAATATTTAAAGGTTCTTCAGTATCATGTTCCTCTGAACTGGACTGAATTTCTTTTATATCATTTTCAAAATCATTCTTTAAATTCTCAAGTCTGATGTTATCATTAGAGTCAAGTTCATCCATTTATTCCGTCCTTTTCTCAAACGGATCATATTCATAAAATTTCACATGAACTGATTCTTCAACAATCCTTGACTTCTTATTATAAACTTTATAAGCTTTGGAGGTAGCAGAATATCCTAAGAAAATACCTTCATCAGATTTTGGATCGAACTTACCAAGATTATCCTTGGTGTTTAAGATATAAACCGTGCATCCAAAAACATTAAAGTATTTTACTTTAGGTTTTCTGTTATTCCCTAGTTCATATGGGGTCTTTTTCAAAATAGTTCTAATTAAAACTCTATTAATTATATAACAAGATGTATTCACAGCTTCTGCCCAGAAATATATAGGTAGGCTATATTCATTTAACATAGTTCTAGCCATTTCTTGAATTGTTCAATTTATTCTTTCTACAATCCCATTTTGTTGAGGTGTTCTGGGTACAGAAAAGGTGTGTTTAATAACCATATTTGAGAAAAAGGAATTAAATTCCAGATTCTCAAATTCCCCACCATGATCACTTATTAATGAGATTATATTAAAACCTTTTTCATTTTGAACAGATTTGCAGAAACTTTCAAATAAAGTAAAAGCTTCATTTTTAAATTTCAAAAATAAAATCCATGTAAATCTTGAATAGTCATCAACTAAAAAATATACATATGATTTACCAGCTAAGCTTGCTACTCTTGAAGATCCAAACAAATCCATATGAATAAGTTCTAGAGGTTAGGATGTAGCAACATTATTAATGGATTTTAAGGATGATTTGTGTTGCTTGCCAAGTTGACATGCATCACAAAATCTATCACTCTCAAATTTGAGATAAGGTAAATCAAAAACTAAATGTTTCTTAGATAACTTATGTAAAACATATACATTGCAATGACAAAGTCTTCTATGCCAGATCCAGGATTCACTTACTTTAGCAGTTAAGCAGTTTACTTGTTGTTTACAAAAAGAATTTAAATCCAAAGTATAGACATTTTCAGTTCTTGGTGCATTAAATTTAAACAGTTTAAATTTAAAAATAGTACCGCAATTGTTAGGAAAATCAACAGCACATCCATCATGACAAATTTGAGAGATACTTATCATATTGTGTTTTATTCCTTGTACATAAAGTACTTTTTTGATTGAGATTGTTTCTGTATCTCCAACTGTTCCAATGCCAATGATTTTTCCTTTGGCATTGTCACCAAATGTGACAAGTCCTCCTTTCTTTTGGGTGAGTGAAGAAAAATTCAATGAGTTTCCACTCATATGTATTGAGCAGCCACTATCCAGGTACCATATATCTTTTTTCTCTGGTGACATACTACCTGCAAAGACATTCAAACAAATTTCTTTGGTACCCATATTTTGTTGGGTCCATGAGTGTTAGCTAGCAATGATCTGGGTATCCAAATTTGCTTTGATCTTATAAAATTAGCTGAATCATATAAGTATTTTGATATATCGTCTTTCCTAATACCACAAATTTGAGGTTTTCATAAGAAACAGTTTTTAGCTACATGTCCCTTTTTCCCCACAAAAATTACAATTATGATTTTTAGAGCTACGAACAAAATAATTTTTATATAGCTTTGGTTTTTCTCCTTTACTTCCAATTCCAAATCTCTCCTTTTTATTGACAGTTTTTACAAGAATTTCATTTAATGAATTCTCTCCTTTTGTAAAAACCAATGTAGCCTATTTGAAAGATTCTAATTCACCCTGTAGTGTTTTTATTCTTGATTCAAAATTAATGTAGTTAGTGTTAATATAATTTTATTTTTCAGTTAATTATTTATGTTGTTTCAGTATTGTATCTATTTCAGCTGAAACTCCATTATGTATATTTTTTAGTGACTTATGTTTTTTAAATAGTGAGTCATATCTTTTTTCAAGCATATTGTAGTAGGCTGCTAGTTTTTTATTTGTGTAGCTTGATTCAGAATGTGATTCAGAGGAGTAATATGAGTGTACCTCATCATTTTCGTCCATGAAACACATGTTGGCCTTTAGATTGAATTCTTCTTTCTCTGAGCTTGATTCAGAAGAGCTACTAGAGTCTTCAGGTACACTCCAAGTGGCTTTCATAGCTTTCTTGTCTTTCTGCTCAAAGTCATTTATTTTGAAGAATTTCTTTTTCTTTGCATCCTTCAGTTGTGGGAAATCTAGTCTGATATGTCCCATATTTTTGCATTCATAAAATCTCACATACTTATTATCTCCCTTAATGGATTTTTTGAAGCCACTTTTCTTGCTGTAGAATTTTCTAAATTTTCTGGCTAGTTGAGCCAGTTTTTCATCTTATTTGGATGAGTCAGAGCTTTCTGATTTGGCTTTGACTTCTTTTCTCTTCATCTTTCTATTATTTTGTAGTGAAGTTACCCTCAAGAGAGTATGTTCTCTTTTTATAAGCACTTTATGTTCACTAGCTTCATCGTGCATTTCATCTTCATACATCATCAGTGTACTAATTAGCTCTCTCATAGTTAGATCTTTGACAGGTGTTGATTGTCTGATTACATCAGAGATACCATTCCATCTAGTAGGAAGTACTCTCAGTACTTTTAATGCTTGATCAGCTTGCTTAATAGGTTCTCCTAGAGCAGTTATGTTATTGAAAATTTCTGTCAATCTCCCATTCATTTGGGTAATTCTCTCACCTTCAATCATTCTGAAAGTATCAAATTTCAGTTTTGCAGCTTCATATCTCATTTTCCTAACATTATCTGTTCCTTAATATGCAACAATTATTGTTTGCCACATCTCATATTCTATCGGGCACTAAGATACTCTGTTAAATTCACCTGGTCCTAGACCGCCGATAATTTCATTCATAGACTTCGAGTTCATATCGTACTTTGCTTCTATAGAAACACTCCATGACCTAGGATTTTCAGGAATTACATAAGGAGTCAGAATCATTTAATAGAATCTATATCCGAGGTTTTTCAGATATATTATCATACGCGATTTCCGGAAACCATAGTTGTCTCCATTAAAATATGGTGCTCTTACCATCAACATCCCTTCTCTTGTATCAGTCATAATGCTCTGTTGAATAATCCTTAAATTCTTCTAGCATTCTAAGGCTCTGTTAGAAGCTCCTCCTCTGATACCAATTGTTGGATCTGAATCTACAGATTATACACATGAGGGGGGGGGGTGAATTGTGTCTTTTGCAATTTTTCCAATAGCTCTTTTCTTGAACAAGTTCTGTCCTTTATACTTTATCGGATTTGATCATGCAGCAGAAAAAGTAAAAACATGAACACGAAGATGTATAATGGTTTGGGGAATAGAAATACCCTAGTCCACTCCACCAACACTCTACTCCACGAGCTTGGTGATTTTCACTATCTGGTCCTCTTTGGCACAGACCGATTCACAACTGAGAATAGGCACTTGACACCTTTACAATTCAAGGAAAAACAAATCCTTCTGGTTCAAAAATGAACCTACATAGCTTAGAACGAGAAGCTGTTTATTCAAGAATAAAAAATTTCAGAATGAAATTTCCAGTTGGTCTTCACAATTGCAACAGAATGCAATTGACAGATGATGGATCAAAGACTCTAGAAATATTGATCTTCAAGATGCAGAAGTTCTGAGTTGATCCAGTTGTAGTAGATATAGAGATATAGTTCACAACCTCAGTAGTAGTAGATCCACAGTAGATATTCGATATAGAACAGGTGAATATTCTATCGAGTTCCTTCTTCTTGAACGAACAGAGCGTTTACGCTCCTGTTGAATCAGTAGATCAATCGTGAATAGTTGCAATCTCTGTTTTCCACACATTTAATAATAACAGATCAATCACCTCATCATCCATTTTTTTGAATTTTAGAGAGAGCATAAATAATAATACATATCTCCTGCAAGTTTAGATCCATGTAAGTCTTCTTCTGATTCGCCATATTCAAATATTTTAATTTACAGAGAAGTCGTAACTCCCCTTAAGACTCGGCATATAAATCTCCTTTTAATTCGATCTTAAATCCATTAATAAAACGTCTTTTAATTAGTAAAAGTCTTAATTTAAAATCGATATTAAATCCAGCTTGAAATCCACCCAGAAATCAGCTTACTGATCATTGTACATAAAAACCGTCTGCCGAAAATTCCGACGCCAAATGTAAGGTTGATGACGTGGCTTCCAAACGTAGGGTTAATAACAAACGTCAGGTTGAAAACAGACGTAGGGTTGATAACATAGTCTTCAAATGTATGGTAAAAGATCCGTACTTTTACTTGATCCATACTTTTACTTGATCTATACTTTTCCAAGAACGTATGGTTGTTTACAAAAGTAAGGGTAATGAACCTTACTTTTGAGAAACAAATGTATCACATAGAATTTATGTACGGTTCACCTTCCATACTTTGCAGATAACGAAACGTAAGGTTCCTTCCAATCTTAAGGTTCTCCTTCCATACTTTACTGAAAAATGTATGGTTGTTTAACCATAATTTTCTCGTACTTCAAAAATTATATGCGCTTTTCATCCTTACGCTACGTTTATCCACATAGGGTATGAACAGTGATTCCAGAATGTGCTAAAACAGATTCTGTGCTATATTCATCTACGTAAGATGTGAACAGTGTTTCCAGAACATGCTAAAACAGATTCCGCGCTACGTAATAAATTCTCGTTATTTCAACAGTAAAATAAATTAATAATCTCCTGCAAAATACTAAGTGAAATAATTAAAATAATAACTAAGGGTATTTGTGAGCATCAATATTATCATAAAGAGACAGAGTATTATTTTAAATAATCTCCCCCTTTAAATAACATTAATACGCACTATTGAAAACAATACTTTCCTCAACAAATATCACTCTGGATATTAATAAGATACATCCCATCCATAACAAATATAGCTCACATAATATATAATATAATGGAAAATAAATCCGTTAACACCCAAAACGACGATAATACTAAGATATTATTTACCAATAAATGTTGAAAGATCATATATGATATCATATTAATGTATATGATTATTTTATAATTCAAGAACAATTATTTCACTATTATACATGATTTTAACCTAGCCTCGACTATGGAAAAAGTAAAAATTATGAGGTTTTTTATCTCGCTTTTAATTTTGTGAGATTTCCATTGTTCACCCCTTATTTACTGTGTGTGGTGTGTGTGCTGCCCATGATTGTACTCATTGTGTAATATACTTTAATTTATGGATATTTACATCATCATTGTATGATCATTCTTTCATGGGTGTATGTTTCGTAAGTTACCAAATCGATAAGGGAATTTGAGATTTGAATTTCCACTCATTCGGCTTTACACCTACTTCATTGATTATTTTACTCCAAGATTATGTGTGGAATCACTATTCATTTTCATATGTCATAATTTCTACTCCCCTTTCTGGGGATATAATTTTCATACACATAATCAATCCATTTTTAAATTCTCAAGTCATCGATATGAACTTGATAAGAGTAATTTTAACTTAATCTCCATTTATTGAGTTAAACATCCAATTCATTGGTGTTGTTTTTTTAAAAAATATATGTGAATTTCTTGTTATTTATTTACACTGAATTTCCAATAATATTGAGCGTATTTATATTGTGACACATAATTATGTCATTGATTTATCATTAAACTAACGATACAATCTTTATAAGATATTTCATCTCAATTTACATTCCATTGAGACTTCTTTGTTGTTATACATCAATTCAATTTTATATTTTGTATATAATGTACTTTGACATAGTATATCGTGAATCACTTTATTCTAAAGATATTATAATGTTTTGATTACCTCAATTATTTGTATTCAAATGTATATATTTTGGTTACTAACTCTAACTAAAATATCATTTCAAATGTTTTAATGATTTATTATTCTAAATCTTTCTCATTAATGTCCATGTTTTAAAAAAATGGTTTAAAAGATTTATTTATATGGACATTAACGTTTTAAAAATAAAACTCTTTTTAAAAGTTTCAAAGTGGTATGGGACACATTGATTCAAAAATCTATTTTAAAATGGCTTCTTAACAAATATTGTGACTTTTAAATGTTTTCATGAAAAAGGGGGATATTTCTCTCGAATAGTTTTGATGATTATTTTCATCTATGTCAATATCATTCATTATTCTCAATTGTGGTTAATATTATACAATACAATCTTTCATATTGTATCGAATGAGTTATTTTTGACTGTGGATGTGATATTTTTATACAATTCCTAGTTTGTGGATAAAGTATTGACATTTCGTATGCTAGTTTCAATACGAATGTGAATGTTATGTTTCAAACATTTCATACGAGGAATGCATTAGACTTAGTAAGTGAATTTTAGAGTAGGCTATAGCTCCTCTATGCATCGGTAGGTCTCTTGGGAAAAACTAGTGTCTTGGCACAAGGCCTTGAAAAAATCTTATTTGTAGTCTTGGCACGAGGCCTTGACTATGTGCTTATGATAGTCTGGCATTATTTATTCCATCATTATGAAAGTGGTTATTGATATTTCAAGTGATTATTCTACTAGTAGAATATCCATGTGAATAAGTAAATGGCATTATTTAATTTTATTTTTTCCATATTATTCTGAAGTTCATGTTTCAAAGGCTTTTGTTTTACTTATACATTTCCTTAAATGTTTATGCTTAATTATGAAAGTTGCTGCTATATTGTTATCTTTACCGAGCATCTGAGCTCACCCCATTCTATGTTTTATTTTTCCCAGTATGTGAAGAAATATATTATGACTTACCTGTACGGATAGTCTGAGGGGATATGAGTGTGTTCTATGGAAACAATTTTTTTGTAGTTTAATTATTTTATGATGTAATTTAAGCCTTATAAATGTATCTATTACTTGCAAGGATACTAAACTAATCAGTCATTTGAGACGTGATCTTTTGTTATCATTCCAATGTTATGTAATAATGCACCGACTCTGGGTAACTAGGGTCGGGGTGATACAGTTGGTATCAGAGGAAGATTAGTACACACCTTGGAAGATAGATTTAAATAAACTCTTATTAGACCACATATCCCTAAGATAGACTTTGAGGATTAGTATAGAAGAACATCCTAGAATTTTGGTATTGTAGTGATTTTGGGTGTTTTCCGAGAACTACATCCCTATCTGGATACGAGCAGGTAGAGGCGGCTCTGGAACAGATGTACCTAGGGGTAAAACCCAGAAACACCGCTTTGAGGTAGACTCGAACGGGAACTGGTGCACGACAATGGGCCTTGCTGCACTCTTGGTTACGACACTCTCAGGGGATATGATCAGTATAATTTATATTTTCTTTACAAAACGATTTGAAGTAATTTAATATAATATGAGAGTAAATTACCATGGTTAATCATAATGTGTTTCAAATTGAGAATATGGTGAAATGATGTTCACAAAATGATTTTATGACTATTTTAACTCACATAATGCTTTCTGGTTTTAGTCAATGGCTGGATTCCAAGGAAGTCATTGTACCCTTGAGAATGATGTACAAGGTGGGAATGGTGGTGGAAATGAGAAACAAAGTGGAATGTGGATAGGTTTAAAAGATATTGTGTTCATGCCAAATTAGTTCTCATAAAATATGATCAACAACATATATATTGACCAACTCCCAGACTCAACAAAGAAGATAAAGGTGATGAATGATAAAAGATCTAGTAGTGGAGACCATGGAGAAAAGAATCCTCAATTTCCATCATGCATGAAATGTGGAAGGAGAAACCCACAAAAGTGTCTCAATGGAACAAATAAATACATTACGTGCGGGAAAGAAGGACATAAAGTGAAGAATTGCCGAGGAAAACTGAAGAGTACTATGGAAGAAAATAAAAATGGTCCCTTGAATCCATTTACAGTCATTTTTCGTAAATGTAGGGGACATGGCCTATACCCGAGTGAATGCCCTATTCTATAGGATATTTTCTTGGTCAAGAAAGAACCTGTGTGGAAATAAATGGATGGAAAATTTTTAAAGGTATTAGTGCTCTTTGTTGTTGAGATTACTTTGGGTGAATTTTCTCTTATATGCGTAACCCTGCACATTATCACGTGAAAATGATATTTGATGAAGAAATATGTTTTCCCCTATGTATATAATGATAAATAGCCATTTGGTTTTATATGATCATTCAGTTTGAGGAAATTACAAGTTATTATATTTTGGGAAGAAAATTCAAGGTATGAGATAAAATTTGAGGTTAAATTATGTTATCGTTATTTTGAGGAATTTATATCATTTTGGTAACATTATAAAATATAGTTTTTGAAAAAGGACAACACGTAGACCGTGTGACAACCCATCACATCGCACAAAGCTGTGGGAGTCAAACCCACCACCAATGTGTGTTTGGGATTTATTGCGTACCACTGGACTACGTCAAGTCCCTGGTAAGTGTGACTAATTACTTTTAGTTTAATGATTTTATTGATCAATAATAAGTTGATTTTGGATCTTATGTCTTATCAAATGAATACCCTTAGTATAGGAAAACTATTTGGTGATTAAGTGATAAATGTTATTTTGGAAGATGTTTACTTTGTTGGTAACACTATATGCCCTAGGAAAATAGGATACTATGGGATTTAATTTGGGGAGTAATGGTGTACCTTTATCTATGTTTTTATTGTGTATTGATAGTGATTTGGGGAATTTATGGAAATTATTAACCCATAATTGAGAATATGTGATTCGGTTAATTACTTTTAAGTATGTGACTTTAAGAGTAGTTGAGGTCATTTGGAGATAAAATTTAATATGGAAGACTAAATAACCAAAATATTCTATGTTTTGGGTTTCATTGACATTTTGGATTACATTGGAGTATTTTAAGGACAATTTTTTTATTGAATTCTATTTATTTAACTCTGGGGTATTGTGGGTTTAATTTTAGAAATTAAGATTACTGTTTCTTTTTCTAATGTAATATCCTTTTGGGGGATCATTAGATCTTATACTAACCGTTTTGGTTTTGATAAATCTCTAAAGACAAGGAAAATATATAGTTTATCCTTTGTGAATAATGTGATTCTATAAAGAGCTTATTCTACCTCTTCTTGTGTGACCAAGTCTTCTAGAATACTCATCGTTTAAAAATGAGTTAGAAGTATAAATTTATTAAAAAATGAAATTTTACTTAAAAATTAAGTGTATCTTTTTATGCTCTTATCCAATCTCATAAATTAATTCCTCAACATTAAGAAAAGAAACGTAGAACAAAAATGTTGTCCTAGATGGTACCATAGATCATCACAAATTTATGGCTTTGTGATTGTTGGCATTGTCATATCCATGTTCTCTACCACTCTCCATCAGATATTGATGGTAATATTTCTCTTCCATATCCATGTTTTCATACATGGAACCCTAGTATGTGTTATTTTTGGTAACCTTCATACTTACCACTCTATTTTAAATAGAGGCCTTATTAATCCATTTATCGATATGGGATTTCAACTAAGATATATTGAAATGTCAACCCCAAGTTTCAAATACCAAGAATAAATTGCGAGGAAACAATTTATGAAATGAGGGGAGAATGTAACACCCCATGATTCCACAGTACGTTTCCCTTTTAATAATGTTATAGCGTGGGTTGTACGCAACTTTGAATCCTAACACACACCACAACCAATCAAACTAGCTGTCATGAATAGTAATACCCACATTTTGAAATTTTATAAATTTTATCTTTCAAAATGGACTTCATTTATGGATTTATCATATTGAAATTAGCTTTGGGTGAATTTGTGGTACTTTTCTGATAACTTTCATATTTTGATGAATAGTAAAAATTAATAAATTTTAATAAAAAGAAACTTTTTTAATTGAAATAATTAATTGCGATAAACTGTGAATTTTAGTGGGTTTAAAGTATATTTAGAATATATTTTTACCATTTAATACAATGTTGGTCATTGGATGAAATTTCACATTTAAACCAGACATAAGCAAGTGCCAATCTTTTGATAGTTATTTTTTTTAAACACGCTTTTTGTTTTGACAACAGTAATTAATTTTAAATTAATTTCTGCCACTTCTATGTTATGAATTTGAAAAAATGGATTCCATATTTGGAATCAAGATTTCGATATTGTGTAAATAGGTAACTCTAATTTTTAGACATTTTGAAGAATCACTTGTGTAAATATTTTATTTACCATGGTTAAAGGGTAAATCCGTTAAATATGGGTAAAAAATAATATTATAATAATATTAATTTACCCAAAAACGTGTCTGACCCCTATTGATTGATACATGTCTGTCCATGGGCGTCTTTGGGTCGATTTTTTGACCCCATGGAGCCACTTGAAAGTGTTAGGGAAACTTTATATTAATTAAGATAAAGTACATACAAAAATGACATATGCATACATCTTTTAGAAAAATAATTTTTGAATAAAGTTATATATGTTATATTTTCATCTATAAATATTAATTATAAAGATAACAAGATTTACCACATAATGGTATTTTATTTATAATTTTTAGAAGTTGAATAATTAAATTTATTCATGACACAATAATGATGCATTATTTTCCTTATTAACAAAAGAATCAAATAATTGATATTATAAATGTTAAAATAAATATAATTTGAAAGTGTTGATGACATCCAAGAGTTTTATTTGTTAATATGAAATTTTAGTATTTCTTAAATGAATTTTATTCTAATAAATAAATTTTTTAAGACATTAACAAAAATCAATTATTAAGTACTGTCAAAATTGACATAAAAGAGTTTTTTAAAACAAATAACATATTTTTAATTGATATTCTATTCCTAAAAATATAAGGCTCAGAAAAAGGACTTATATAATGATAGGAGTATCATTAATGGACTACTTGGGAGTCTATTGAAGGTATATTTTATATTTATTAACCATATAATATAAAAATAAAAAGTGACATGGTAAATGTCAAACTAATTAACTAAGAGTTAAAACTAAAAGATAAGGTTAATAAATGGACCCAAACCTGTCTGAATCCTATTTTTTGAGTTGTTTTAGACATATTACCACCTTATAATTTAAATAATCCTATTTGGATCCATTAGAAACTGAATATGAATTTATTATAAAATAATATTTTATCTTTTTATTAAGGTGCCCACACCCCTCTTATAAAAGGGCACTCCTCGTTCTGTAAAATTCATACCCTCAAATCCTTTTTGTTCGAACAAACCCTTCCCAAATATCCTCTAAAATTACCTCACTTTATCCTAGAGGACCTCCTTTGTTTACAAATCCAAATTGAGAGTCATTTTGATCAAATCAATAGGAAGAACCCGAAGAAGAGGTAATGATTTCACCACCATCTTTCAATTCCATTTCTTCTTCCACTTCTTCCTTCTTTTTTATTTCCATTATAAAATAATAAATCAAGTATCTTATATATATTGTGATGTTATTATAAATATTGTATAACAATATTCAATATTCTATCCTTCCTTTGAATGACATGTCACCATACGTGCGTACGTACGGCCTACCGTCTCCACGTCGTGGTGTAATTGTTATTCAATATATTATTATTTCGATGGGTATAATAATGATGTTTAATTAATGTAAATAATAAATATAGCATGATAATTATTCTTTATATATGATATACCATACAATTATATATTATTTTAATATCAAAAAAATTATATTGTCGGTCGTGTGAATGTACGGATTACCGTCTCCATGAACGCGATGAGATTCATTCCCCATCATATTCATTCAAGACTAAATATAATTTGAGGAGTAAAAATAATGTTTAGAGACATGATATAATTCTTTATATGAATAAGATACATCCCATCCACAACAAATATTTCTCACGTAATAAATAATATAATGGAAAACGAATCCGTTAACACCCAAAACGATGATAATACTAAGATATTATTAACAAATCAATGTTGAAAGATCATATATGATATCATATTTTTATATATGATTCTTCTATAATTCAATAACAATTATTTAGCCATTATATAGGAGGATATCCTACCCTATACCAATGAAAAAGTACAAAGTAAGGGGTTTCTTATCTCGGTTTTAATTTCGTGAGATTTCCATTGTTCACCACTTTTTTATTGCATGTGGTGTCTATACTGCCAGTGATTGTATTCATTGTGTAACATACTTTAATTTATGGATATTGACATAATCATTGTATTATCATTATTTCATGGGTGTATGTTTCATAAGTTATTAAATTGATAAGGGAATTTTATATTTCAATTTCCACTCATTCGGCTTTACGCATACTTCATTGATTATATTACTCCATGATTATGTGTGGAATCACTATTCATTTTATTAGGTCATAATTTCCACTCCCATTTCTGTGGATATACTTTTTATTCACAGAATAAATCCATTGATAAATTCTCAAGTCATCGATATAAACTTGATAAGAGTATTTTTAACTAAATCTCTATTTATTGAGTTAAACATCCAATTCATCGGTGTTGTTTTTACAAGAATATGTGTGAATGTCCTCAGATTTATTTACACTAAATTTCAAATAATATTGATTGTATTTATGTTGTCACTCATAATTATGTTTTTGATTTGTCCTTAACCTAAGGATATGGTCTTATTAAAATATTTCATCTCAAATTACATTCCATTGAGACTTCTTTGTTGTTATACACCAATTGAGTTTTATATGGTGTATATAATGTACATTGAAATAGTATATCATGAATCCATTTATTCGCATGATATTATAATGTTTTTATTACCTCAATTATTTTTATTAATGTTTATATATTTTGGTTATGAAATCTAACTAAAATATCATTTCAAATGTTTTAAATATTTATTATTCTATATCTTTCTCATTAATGTCCATGTTTTAAAAAAATCATTTTAAAGATTTATTTATATGGACATTAATGTTTTAAAATTATAACTCCTTTTAATAGTTTCAAAGTGGTATGGGACACTTTGATTCAAAAATCTATTTTTCAATAGCTTCTTGACTAGTAGTGTGACTTTTAAATGTTTTCAAGAAAAAGGGGGATATTTCTATCAAATAGTTTTGATGATTACATTCATCTATGTAAATATCCTTCATTATTCTCGATTGAGGTTAATATGATACAATAAAATCTTCCATATTGTATCAAATGAGTTATGTTTGACTGTGGATGTGCTATTTTTAGACCATTCATGGTTTGTGGATAATGTATTGACATTTCCGATGCTAGTTTCAATACGAATCTGTATGTTATGTTTCAAACTTTTCATATGAGGAACGCATTGGACGTAGTAAGTGACAGGTGGAGCCCGCTATAGCTCCTCGATGCATTGGTAGTTCTCATGAGACAAACTAGTGTCTTGGCACAAGGCCTTGACAAAATCTTATTTGTAGTCTTGGTATGAGTCCTTGACTATGTGGTTATGATAGTTTTTCAATACGCATTCCACCATTATGGAAGTGGTTATTGATATTGAATATGATTATTCGACTAGTATAATATCCATGTGAATAAATAAATGACATTTTTTCATTTTATTTTTGAAATATTATGCTGATGTTCAGGTTTAAAAGGATTTTGTTTTAGTTATACATTGCCTTAAATGTTTATGCTTAATTATGAAAGTTTCCTCTATATTGTTATCCTTACCGAGCATCTGAGCTCACCCCTTTCTATGTTTATTTTTTCTCAGGATGTGAAGAAGTATTTTATGACTTACCTTCAGGGAGAGTCTGAGAGGATATGAGTGTGGTCTATGGAACCAATGTTGTTGTAGTTTTTTTATTTTATGATGTAATGTAAACCTTATATATGCATCTTGTACATCCAAGGCTACTAAACTAATCAGTCTTTCAATACTTGATATTTTGTGATCATGATAATGTTATGTAATAATTCAACGACTCTGGGTAACAGGGGTGGGGGTTTTGAAATTAATTTCTAGTTTATACAAAAATGTATGACAAATATTAATGATTTTTTTTAAAAAAACTATTCTTTGCAAAGTAAAAATAGTATTTCTCCTATAAATTACACGGTGATTTTATTAGAGTATTTTACTGTTTTTCAACACCATTGTTGATGATTAAGATTTATTGATATTATTATATTATGATTATCATATACCATATTTTATTAAATTTTTTATGATCAGTTTTACTTTGGATATTCTATCTTGATACCATTCATAATGAAACTCAAATTGATTAGTGATTATGTATACAGATTAGTGAAAGTTATTGACCATTAATATGGACATGTTGTTCATTTTTAACCCCATTTTTATTTGTAATGAATTTCAAGGATAAATTAATTGGTGGGTCATATACTATAACCTCAATGCATCAGTTGCTCTCATAATACAAAACAGAACGGAATTTTTGGTAAGGGAATAACCATTTATTTTTAGGTGTCTCGGTCGTGGCCTAGTCAGTATTTTTAAGATGTCAAAATATGTATTACCTCATTATGAATAGTAATTTATTATCCATGAGATTATTTTACTTTTATAATATCCAAAATTATGATAAATTTTAATTTTATTACATTAGTGGAATTATTTATTAATCTATTATTATTTCCATATTATGCTCAAATTTATGTTATAATGGAATGTGTTATTTGAACTTCCCCATACCTTATCATATATGTTTTCATCTACTATATTATTTAACCATAATGAACATATGATCTCAATCATTTGTTTCAGGATACGAAGTGGTTTATTATAAATGAATGGAGGGATAATCTAGATGTTTGTGGATGTTTCCAATGGTGTTGCTAATTTTTTTCCTTTCAAGATGTAATTAAAAATTTATGTTTGTATATAGTTTTCCAAAAATAAGAAACTATTCTGTTCTTTGGGATTAAACTTTAATCTTTATTATGAATATGTATTAGTGTATGTTGCTGGATCTTGGAAATGGGGACTGGGTATTTACACTTATCATTCTCTTTTTTTCCAAAAGAAGCATATATTTTCAATGGATATTCTTTAATAAAAACATGATACCTACCGTAAATGAAATATATTACCTCCAGTTATTTGATTAAAATTTCTTATTTCCCTGAGCCATACTCATGTGCTAATAAATCATATTTACCTTGTTAACCATTTATTCTACCAATTCTCGTCCCAATAAATGGTTTCCCTAACATCATGCCAATACGTTGAAGTCTAACACCACCATCAATAAAATATTTCAAAATGTAATTTTTATATTGGAATAGAATATGTTATTATATAAAAAATAATCCAATGTATGATGTAGATCACAACATCCAAGATAATTTATTGAACATGCTCAATTGTTATTATCCAAATTTTGAATCATTTCCTCTGACTATCCCTTATATTGAGTATAAAAAGATGTATTGAAATATAATTCATTATCAAATGACATCAAATGTATTTTACATATATTTCAGGTAAACCTGCGACCATAATTAGATACAATGGAGAAGGGAATCTATTAATAAAATTATATATTTAAAATAATGTTGTGAAATATTATCCAAATTCATATAATCTCAAATTTTATGAAAATGAATATATTTAGTTAATCAATTAATGATAAACCATATCGTATTATTACTTCAAGTTTCATTTATTAATCCAACCAAAAACTTCATGAATATATTCTCCCATTTAAATTATAGAACATTAAAAAATGATTTATCCACTTTGGTAGTTTTAATTTAGGTTTAACTTTTTGACATGTCAAACATTCCATAGTAACATCACCAATATATTTCTTCATTTCATCCCACCTGAAACAACCCTGATTTTTTATAAACTAATTTATGCTACTAAAATGAATAAAAAATGGGTAACTATCATCCAATCATTTTTCTTCAATTTTTCATCACATTAAAATGATAAAAATAAAATAATTGTTACATAATTAGTAATAACTTTTGATGATTTATAAATAAAAATACTACATTCCTTATTCTTTTTGTCATGAAAATAATAAAAATACAAAAAAAGTTGCATTTCAAAACTATTTTAATGAAAGTCCAATGTTATATAATATTTCATTTATAATTCATTAATTTCCTTATAAATACATATAGTGATTATTTTTAATAATATTGGAATGAAAGAAAAATCATTATAAAATAAATCATTAAACCATTTATAATGAGTTTTTTAGTTAAAGTGTACATTGCCTCGAGTTAGAATCCTCACATATTTATTCCATATTTATATGTAATAAAATTTTATTAACTATTTAATTTCATTATAACCTTTTTTCACATTTATTAAAACCATTATTTTATTTGTTACAATGTTTTATAAAGTTACTTAATAAATTATGTTTACATCCAGTGATTCGATAATATTCAGTTCATATATCCAAACTCACATTGCTAAGTTTACTATGGTCAAAGTGGTAATTGTTAAAACGTATATATAAGAATAATGATGATATAATTATCATTTCAATGTTTTAATTATTCTTTTAAATCCACCAATTTAATTGGGTTATGTAAAAACATTTACGTTACAATTATATCGATGATAGGTCGTATATAATAATGAGTACCATTTTCATTTTACCAATATCATGGGAGAAAGAAGGTAAATAAAATCATATCATTAAATAATGATTATTTTATAAAAAAATAAAACATTATTTCTTTTAATTAACTTAATTATAATAATAATGTTATTTATTCATGAAAAACAAATCACATATCTTATCAGAGTTGGTAATATATACGTACTCACTAATGACATTATCATTTTACAATTAATAGAAATTTCAGAAAAAAATAATATATTATCTTTATGTAATGATAAATATGTATTAAATATCATATATATATATATATAATCCATAATTATAAACATCCATGACAGGTGGTGATAGAAAATAAATTACATCGGTTTGCGAAGTGGTTTTCTGTTATACACATGAATGATGGTTTTCTTTCCCATTTGATGGAAGATGGAGAAGGATATAAGTTATAAAATGGATACAAAAAATTAACTGAATATAGAACATAATATTTTTATTATTTCATAATGTTTTTAGAATATTTTATGCAGTTATAATATTAAATAATACAAAAAGTCTCATTTAAGAACTATACCTCTTATTCGGACAACCGCTTAGGATTTATACCTTAATCGATCATAGTTTTTTTTTGTGATCAAATAATGGAATATAGATATTTTAATGGTATGAAATTTATGTATTCATTTAGTTATTGATGAATCCAAGTGGTTCTTTATGTGTGGAGTGTATTGGATAGGGGATGTCCTTTAATATGTTGGGGAGATGAAACACTTGGAATTTTTAAATATAATAAAATATATGAATGTATTAAACAATAATAGTTTATAAAAAATGGACAATCTATAATATTAGAGAATAAATGGTTAAAAAAATTAAAAAAATATAATTTAGAAAAACATTTAAGTCATTTTGACCCTTATTAATTTTGTTTAAACACCTAGTAAAATTGTTTTAACCCTCACCATGGTAAAATAATTTTACTATTTTTAATATTCATGATGAAAAAAATTATGTTGATAATATTAAATAAAATTAATTGTTTTGTTTAAAACTATAAAATCCATTTTATAAAATTCAATTCAGTTATGTGGTGTTATTTAATTTAAAATTAAACGAGTAAAATAAGATGAAAAATCAATTTCTGTAAAATGTATTTTATAAATAAGAAGGTTTTTATAAAAAATTAAAATAGAAAAAACATTAATAATACTATGATATGATTATTAAATTTATAATTAAACTAATTTGTTTTTTAAACCATTTTATTAAAAAATTATATTTTAAAATTCGTGAAATGAAAAGTCAATTATCAATAAAAATCTGTATTTTTACTCTTCATTAAAAATATAAATTTTTAAAAAAATTATTAATTATTAATAATTCATAATTAATAAATAATGTTTATTTTTTCAAATTAAATTATATTATTTGAAAATAAATATTTTAATCAAAACCATATAATGCATGAAAACCCAAATTGGTTAGAAATAAAGCATTTTCTTATTTGATTTAATAATATCTATTATACTTATAATATATATAAGTCTGTAAAATAAAATTCAAAAATTTAAATAGCGCATGAAAATTATTTAACCTAACATTATCTATGTCGTCACATTATTCCCTTATTTCTAAAATGTTTATCCTTTAAATTTTATTTATTATTTATATAAGTGGTTATATTTAACCCACTATTGAATTTCCCGAATCCCAAGTTTATTTATCAGTTATATGGTATTTACGAAAAACCGTCACTTGGAATAAAAAATTATTCAAAAAAATTATGTTTAATATCAAGAATAAATAATATCTATTCTATAAAAGAACTTTTTCCATCAGACTAAACTACTTCAAGGATCCAAACAAGTGATGCATCTCACACATATTTTCATAATAATGAAACATGAAATATTTCTTATAAATATAATAAACATGGAGGAAAGGACACTAGATAAGAAACTGATCTAACTTTATCTAGGATTTCACTAGTTTCTGTGAACCATAATCAATACTTTACCTTCTTTACTAAAACCCAAATAAACATTCATTGGAGATACTTTAAGAGAAACATAACTGCACACCTTGAAATAAAAATATTTCCTTCTATTATCTGTATTAATTTTCTAACTACACCTATTTTCCTCATTTTCTACTAAATAATATTAACCTTATAAGCCATTTCTTCTCTATATTATATTTACAATATATAATATCCATATATTTTCATACATAAATATGAAATCATTTTAGAAGAGTATTCTATATATAATATCACGATCCATGTTCTAACCATGAAAGTTTTGTGTATTGAGATACCAGATAAATAATTATAATATTTACATACATTTTTTAACATCTCCAAAAATTTTGTTCAATATTTTAACCCTTCATGGCATACCCTACATAAAAAATTATTTATAACAAGGGAAAAGAAACATAAAAATGGGTGAGAACAGATGTTTAGAAAGAGAAAACATGGAAGATATCTTTTAAAAATCAAATTATAGAATATGATAATAATTAGTGTATAATATCATGAATATAAATTGAAAATTTAATACCCAATCTATCAAATATTATAAACATGAGTCATTTAATAAAGCATTATCATTTAAAAATAAATGAATTATAAGTGTGAGAATTATTTCAAAATAAATGAATAACCTTGTGTATATGTCATACAAATGTAGAAATATAATAAGTTTATAAACCATTTCATGTTTTAAGGTTATATACTAACACAATTATATCAAAAAATAACATTAACATTTGTTTTATATAGTGGATTAAGCACATCAACATTTTTCCCACAGTGTTAAACAAATATACTTAATTAACCAAGTGTATCTACCTCATAAACATGTTTCCCAAAATAATCTCATGAGATATAAGACATTAACCAAAGAAATATAGGGATATATAACTTAGGGCCCATGAATCACATAATGAAAAAGATAAAAATATGTGAAAAGAATATAACAAAAAATTTATGATAACATCAAGAAAAAACTCATGAAAACAAAATAATTTTTATAAAAATTTCATCAATTTGTTATAGCATAACCCATGAAATGAAATGGGTTTCAGAAATATATCATAATCATAGTAATAAGACATCCAGATAAAGTATAATTTCATAATCATTGGTTCATACACCTAATATATCATAAAGTATGTTATGAAATTTTCTTTCAAAATATCACTGAAACATTTATTGAGTAAAATACCCCCTACAAATTGAAAATGAATTCAAACTTTTTTTCCAAAATACTATGGAAGATAATAATTTGAAAATGAAATTATAATACTATAAACGATGATTAATTTTATTCATTGGCTATGTTGATGGAAATTTTCATTAATGTTTTATAACTTAAATGAGAACATCTATATCACATTTTTAAGAAAAAGTAAAAAGTCCCTCATTCGAATAATGATATGAAGATTCTTTTTAAATACCAATTTATAAAAATTAAACAATGGGTAAAATGACATTAAAAAAAAATTGGATAATATTTCAATGATTATTAATTTTTTTTATAAAACATGAATATTGAAGAAAATATATTTTAGACTAAAGAGAGAAGTAAAGTAGTTTTTTTCGTATAAAAAATTTGATCAATTATTTAAAAAAAGTTAATATAATGAATAAAAAATATATATTCTTAAGAAATAACTAGAGAATAACAGAATTATATGTATTCATTATATATGGGTCATGTAATTTCATCAACATAAATTCCAGGATAAACAATCCTGATAAAAATATGATTGAGACATAAATCCATTACATAAAGCCTCATTATTGATTATAATTTTTCTATACTCATGTATAATAAATAAATATTTATTAAAAATATATTATATAACCAAAATAATATATTTCATACCATTTATTATTTACATATAATATTTTATCACCCTTTTACTAAAAATTTAATATTTAAAATCACAGTTCTGGGATGAAACTACTTCATTTTTCATGCATGTTTTAATTTGAGAAATCTCTTTCCTTTTTAATATGATAAGGGATCAATAAAATCTATAATTTTAATAATTATACAAATAAAACTTATATTCTTTATATACATAATTTTTTCGTACCTAATGTATAGTGATAGAAAAAATAATTGCACTCCTCCAGGAGATGGTAGGTTATACGATCGCATGAACATTATTTTCACTATTTGATGGGTGAAATGAAAGAAACGTATATAAAATGTACAATTAAAAAAATGATAATATTATCATATATAAAATATATATTCATGAAATATATTCTTATTTTCATTAAATTGAAATAGAAAAAAATGAAGATCACATCGCTTCGTGGAGGTGGTAGTCCACATATACGCATGAACTACATTATAATTTTCTAAGGGATTAAAAGGTATGAATTTATATGTGATACTATAATTCCATAATCATAATTATTTACTAAATATCATTTAGAAACATGTAAACCATAATATTACCCATCCATGAAATATTCTGATGAAAAATGACTATTATCTCTTTGTGGAGGTGATGAGTCATAAGTACACATGTGTAACACTTTCACTCATCATATAATGGAAAAGTGGGTGAATAAAAGTGGTTTTATAGTAAATAATATAATATTTTAGTTTATTTATGTTAATGAATTTATTATTTTATAAATAATATAATATATTTAAGGGAATAATATGAACAAACAAATTGTAAGAGATTGGGCTAGACAATTACTTCTTATTTCGTAGATATACTTTAGATGCCTTAATAAGGACCCTTGGAATGGTATTTTATGAATATCAGAACCTAATATTAAGGGATAGAAAAGTCTAGAAGAATAGTATTTATTGTTTTATTGATCTATAAGTATAAATTTATAGTAAAAAGTGAATGAATGTGTGTACTTTTATAAGGGATGTGATGGACACACTTTTAATTTTCAAGAATATTAAAATATATTAATTTCAAACATAAGAAAAATGCTTCCAAAAATCCCTTAATTGGAATAAAAATTGGATAAGGTTTAAATAAAAATAAACAATGAAATTTGTAAATGTATTTTAGTCATTTTAAACCTTATAATTTTTATTAATCACTTTGGTAATTATTTTTTTCCTTAAACACATTAACAAATATCTTAATCCTAAAGGGTAAAGAAAATTATCATAAATGGAAAATTTACTCATAAATGGAGAATGTATTATATGAAAAACAATATTCCATTCACATGGATAAAGATATTATTTTTATAAATATGATTTAATTTTATTAATATTACTTATTATAAAATTTAATTAATATCAATTTTGAAACTAAATATTTAATTTGACTTAAAGGTACAATTAAATTGATGAAATTAGAGTATTATCATTTTATAAATAACTAATATTTTATATTTTCGTAAAAAAATCATGAAAATCTATAAACCACAGAAATTATATTACTTTTATCATTTTTAATACAATTTATTTTATTTTTTTATTCATTGAATAACTAGTATATTTTCATTGGATAAAAATTTAAGGTAATTAATTAATTCTGAATAATTTCAAAAAAATCACCACAATTATTATAACTTCATTATTCAAAAAAATATAATTAACATTTGTTCACAAATTTCATTTTTATTTCTATTAGTACATTTGAGATATTAAAAACAGAGAGTGATAATTTTTAACATTATTTATTATTAATATTTTTTCCATAATTCTCAGGGAACCTTTCCACAAAAATAATTAAATTTAATGAATAAAATGATTAGGTTTGAATTAATTTCTTAAAATAATAATTTATATGAGAAATGGAGTCCTAATATGTTATTTTTAAATTATGTTATCTCTATTTAACCATTACTGAGATGATAAATTTAACCAAGATTTCTATTAATAATGTATAATAATAAAAAGGATATATTTAAAAATTCTGATCCTCATTATTATATATATTTAATCAACTTTACAAAATCTGATACCTATATGTTGAAAAAATTAAATTTAAAATAAGTTCACAAGTTGTGATGAAAACTATTTTTTAGAAAATTATATTTCAAGAATGAAATTGTATTTATTCCCATATCCAGAATAAATAAAATATTAGATGGATTTTAAATTCGTCTATTGATTATGTAACATATAAATTTTATTAAAATAATTCAATAATATTGATTAAATAATTTTTTTAAGAAAAAACACAAAACATATAAGGAAATAAATTTAATAAAATCCACTCTTTTACTTCTAAAAGGATTTAATTTCAATTTCCTATAAATTAATAATAAATTAATTTATTATATGCATTAATTTTTCATAATTATTTTTATTAAAATTAATTTCCCATAATTTAATTTCTATATAAAAATGTTATACTATATTATGTTTTTTATAATAAATGTTGTGTGTTTCTCAAACTGTCAAAAATATTATTTAATGAGAAATATTTGATGAATTATTGGGTTGTTACTTTTTACCCCCATAAAATGAATTTCAACCTTATAATTTAATTACTTAGATATTAAAAATCAGTATATTTATATTGCATCACATCCTTAGGTTTTCTAGTTTATTATTTAAATTATTGATTCCTCCCAAGAACATTAATCGATCAGCAGTCTTATTTCATAGTATTATGTCTCTATGATCCAATTTTTATATGATTTATTCTTCATATTATTGATCATTCTATAGTGGTAGGACCTCCTTGTTAAGTACATGTGTTGGATCAAGTATCTACTTTTTCTAGAGAGACACATGAAACATGTCATGAACTTGAGAGTGGTTCAGTGGAGTTACTAAGAAATGAAATATCATCCCAACTCGATCAAGAATCCAAAAGGGTCCAATATAACTAAGTAATAGATTTAAATTCGTTACTAATATAAAAACCTCATTACAAGTATAAATTTAAAGAAATAAATTCTAGAAGAACTTAAACTCTAGATTATTCCAACAATTATCAGTATAACTCTTCTTTTGACATTGTAATTCCTTGTAGTGTAGTTGAATTCCTCTAACTTACACTAAAGGTTTATCTCCTTTTTAAAGTAAGAATGTATTTTTTTCGAAAAATTAATAACAGTTGTTTAATGTTCTACATTCATTCCATATAGGTACTAATAAGATCCATTTCAATGTTTGAATTAAATATATTCACATATGAATCCTTTACCAGCGGATGGTGTTGATACCAACCAGTTTTTCAATCAATCAAAAAAGATATCTACATATCCTATAGAGGTTAAAAGATTCTATCATACTGACCAAGTATTTTAAGATGATATGACATAATGAAACTCATCTATATATCAAGAGTCTGCTAAAGACATCACCAGAATATCCATGAAAAAATAATATCTCAAAATGATAAAATATTATGTTGTATTCCATGAATCCTTACCACTTACTTAATATAAATTATAGAAATATGGCCAAGAGAGAAATACTATGTGATAGTAATTTGGGGTGCTAAATTTTAAAAGTGATCAACTATTACCCAAATATCAATTTTTTTCTATTAGATGTTTTTTGGGAGTCCAATGATGAAATACATGGTGATGTTTTACCATTTCTATTATAGTATAGATAATGGTTGTCACACCCCCTTAAAATTATGTATCACAACCTTAAGATACTTATATATCAAGCACCAAGATACATACTCTACAACAACCCTCTTAATTATGACCCACCATAAATACTCTTCCAAATTACAATAAATCATTACACTAAGATGATTAATTGAGAATGTCAAATTGTGAGTCTCAACCAGTAGCTCCTTCTTCCAACCTAGTCTGGATAAGTCCCAAACCCAGATCCTAAACATTATTATCCCATCACAATCAAGGTCGAATATAATAAAATTAAAAAAAATCATGTCCACATAATCCATAAGGGCCTTTTTAATCACCACAAAGAGATATAGTTGAACATTAATTAGTGAATGTAATATTTATAAAAATTATATAAATATTTAAATATCCTTAAATTGAAATCTATAAACATTAATTATTTTTTGATCCATACCACAGATAAATAGGTGGAATCTTTTGGATTCAAATCACCTTCTACCATGTTCAATTTTTCATGGTGGTGATATAATAAGGAGCAATAATATTTAATTATCACCAACCATATTCTATTAATAATATTCAATATTTTTTTTGAATATATACTTTATGATTTTGTTATTAATATATATATATATATATCAAACCTTTATCAATAATGACAATGCCTCTATATTTTTATTGAAAAAATTCATACAACGACCCCCAAATCATGATTTAGGTATTTTATTACATGAACATTAGTTGGAACGAGTCATATGATATCACCATATCATTATATATGAGGATGACTCCTAGTCCTTTCTTTTATGCATCAATATGTATTCGAATCACTTCTCCGAAATTGGGTTGTGTATGAATAGGTTCATTGATGAACCATCTATTCAATTCATTGAATTATTTTACATTGAACTATCCAAATGAACATATCTCCCATTATTTAAAATTTTTTGAGTGTATTATACACTCGTGAGAAATTATCAAAAAAGAATCAATAATATCTGGGAAAAACCATGAAAAATAAAAAACATAGTCACTGTGGCTGGTCTTGGTCAATGTTTGATAAATTTTATCTTCAATGGATCAAAAAATATACCCTATATTGATTCTTTATGACCCAAAAAATGCTACCATTGGTGGACAAAAATAAAAATTAATAAAAATTTCATTTAAATTATATTTCATTAGTTCCTAGTTCAAAATTCTTAAGTGATATTCATTCCCTTCTATATTCAATGAATATATAATAATTTTTTTTAAAACAACACCAAAAAATGATCGAGCTATTATCAAATGAAACTATTCAATCAATATGTGAAGTGATTTGTAGAATTTGTAAGATAAAATGGAATTAATATATACACATAGTTTCCATAACTTGTATGGAATATTTTCTTGGTAATATCCCCCTTCTTGAAAATAAATTATGGATTTCTAGAATATAGTCTAATGTAGCAATAGTATTGGTATATGAATAGTTGATCAAATAAATAATAAATAGAAGTAAAATGATATTTATTATAGATTTTGATTGTGTTATGTTCCCCACAATAAATGTAGATACACCTTGATCTATATTTTTTCTTAACAATAATGAATTGGTTCATCCTAAGGTGAAACACATGGTTAAATAATTACCTTATCATGATTCTCCTGGAGTTTCTTCTTCAAGTTCATAAACTCATTCGGGTACATTATATAATGATCTTTTGAAATAGGAAAAGAACTATGTATAAGTTTTATTTATAACTCAACCAGAATATTTTGAGGAAGACTAGGATACCCTTCTAGATAGGCATCAAGAAAATTTCTACACTATGGACATATCATCAATGACGAGTTTATCTCCAACCATCCGAGATAAACACCCCATTAGAATATGAATCAAGATACATATAATTTATGTTGTTTCCATTATATGTTCATTAATATCATCAAACTAGTGAATGATTATAGTTTGGTTTGCAATATAAAATGTGTTTTCCATCCTTGGAAATTGATATTTAATTTATATGTATAAAGATAATCCTTGCCTATGATAAAATCCAAAGCATCAAGAGTGAGGATAATAATATTTATAGGGTGAAAAATCTCAAAAAAATTAAATGGATAATAATTATAGACATGAGATGTGACAATCATACCATTATTATTTATCATAGATAACTCAATATCTAATAATGGAGTTGGAATTTAGTACCATTATAAAATTCATTACATATAAAAGACTAAGTATATCCTAAATCAAATTAGACATTAGTTCTTCTAGATTGTATGAAAAGTGTATCTTTCATCTGAAAATTTTCATATCCATCTTTGTCAGTAATGATCACAATATATTCACATTTTCCTTTGTGATTATGATGTGGTTCTTTATAATCATCATAATAATACTTTATATTTGTGCACTGGTTTGTATAATTCCCATACACAATGTATCTAAAGCATTGGAGTGTGCTTCTATCATTTGTTATAATGTTCTTTTCCCTCTTTTAATTAAACGTAATTTACATAGCCTATCTATATTAATGGGATTTATGACCCACCATTTCATATTTGAAAGACCACCTCATTATATTTTTGTAATTCCCTAGAAGAATATTCCCACCATTATGGATCCTATATGGTTGTAGTTTTTTACCTATGTGTGATTCAATTTAGTTATAGAAAGACACTATATTCCATTTAATTTTATTGTCTTTGTAGAAGCATATGAATTCCAATTCCAATTTTCATATTGAGTGAACATTGAATTTTTTTTTCATAAATACTGATGTATCTTATAGATAATGACATTTGGAAACTCAGTTATAAGGCACAAATAATTGTTCAAATTTTTTCAAGATTTTTGATTAAAGAAAAATAAAACCATTAAATCTTATTAACATTTCCTCTTAAGTACTGATGGATTCATCCAACGTTTTCTTGATCTTAATTAATTTCTTCTATGTCATTTTTGGTAGAATGATAGGGAAGAATGTACTAAAAAATATCCTCTTAAACTCATCCCATACATTAGAGTAAATTTCTTCCACATAACTTATCTTCATAATAAGTTTCCATCATTGAACTACTTCACCATCAAGATAATAAATGGATAAGATAACCATCTCATGCACTGAGAAATAATGAATATAAAATATTTTCTCCATGATGATAATAAATCTCTCAACCAATAGTGGATCAGAATAACTACTAATAGAATTTGGATTTTGACTCAGAAAAGATTCAATAGTATGTTTTTCATATCATTGATAATTTGGAAGCTTAACATGATTCATGATTTGATAAAGTTGTGTGATCATAGACATAAGATTTTGAATTCATATTCCTATAAAAATTGGATACTCAGGAGAAAAATACTCTAATATTTTGTCACAGTTAGAACAAAAATGATACCATATGGTTCCATACATTGAATAAAACCAAACATAATAGTGGGAAATCCAATAACAATGACAAATCGTTTATATGATGCATAAATCACAACACCTTCATCTCAATCAATGAAACCATTGGTTTAACCTATGTTATCCATTGACATTACCAAAACATTAGATCGTTATCCTATAATTTTCCTTATCCATAGGGTGTTTTCATAAATTTTCTCTAATTCTAATCTCAAAAGATTGATTAAACCCTTCTCTGATGCCAATTATAATATCCTAAAATTTTCATACATAAATATTACATTATTTTATATGAATGTTCTATATATATTATCATGATCTATACCAAAAACATGATTTTTTAGTGTACTTTTGTACTATATATATAAATATATATTTTAGATACATTCTTCATTATCTTTCATATTTTTTCCCCACTCTGTACCCTTTTAGACATAACCTACATAAACCATTCTTTACAATCTAAGTTAATGAAATATAAGAAAGGGTGAGAATAGATTCCCAGTAAATGAAAATATGGGAGATATAAATTGATGATAAAATGAATGAAAATTATAGGAATAATGGTATGATATTATTTCCATAACTTAAAAAGTCTATAACCAGTCTATCACAGATCATAAACCCTAATCATTTCCTAAAGTGTTATCATTTAAAAAGACAAGAATCATAATAGTGAGTAGCCTTTATTAATTAATAATGAGTATTAACATAATGTAATAAATTTGTTTCATTATAATAAGTATTGAAATCATTTCATATATTTTTTTTAACAACCAAGACAATAAAATCATAACACACTAGGAAATAATTTTTTTTTTCTATTATAGATTAAATACAAAGACCTTTTCCCCCTAGTGGATAAAACACATCAACCTGTTTCCCAAAGAATACCAAGGACATTGAAATGTTTCTCATAATTATCAAATAAGATGAAATAATATTCCCAATGAATTTATGTGATATATAATTATGGGACCAAGAAACAAAAAATGAGAACCATACGTTTGTGTTCAATAAGATCATAAAACATTTACTATATCTCCACATCATAAATCCTTTAAAGGGAAATGAGTTTTTTAATCCTTTCTTCAATTCAACATATAATAACCCAAGAAAATAAATATTTTTCCTAAATATATCATCATCATAATCATAAGCCATATAAATAAATAATATAGTTGAAATAATTAGATTATATCCCTAGTAATTCATAATTAACAAAAAATTATGTATTGAAAATTTATTTAAAATATCCCGAAAAACTTTCATAAGGAAAATACAACTTCCACATAGAAAATCACTTTTAAAAAAAAATATTTTATAAATATTTTATAAAATATATTATTTTAAATAAAACTATGGAAATAATAAATTAAACATAAACATTTTGAGTGTTCATGATGGTGAAAAATTCCACTCATGCTATCTTTATATTTACAGATGATGGAATTTTCCACTTATGTGTCACCTTACCATGTTTCCACGATTCCAAAACACTCTTATTAAACCAGCAAACCCCAATGAATCACGTTGTATGGCTCCCCATCTCTGGATTTAGGTCTGGTTCTTCTAGGGTCTTAAGTCCCGTCCCCGACTCCATAATCCTTCTCTCGTTCCTGACTCTCCTCTCACATCCCCTCACCACCTTCACGTGCTCCGCCTCTACATGCTCTAACGAACCCTCCTCCTCATTTGTATCCTCCTCCTTTGGCTCCTCTGCAATTGGAAACTCTCCCTTCAACTCTTCTATTTCGGGGTCCTCTGCTCCAACTTGGGTTCCCCTTAAGATGTTGTTGTCATGATAAATCCTCATTGGCTTACTCATGAAGCGTCTATGGATTTACGTATCGATCCATGGAAGTATCAACAGTGAGGTATCACCATAATTACTTTCTATATATTTGAGGTTCAATCTATTTCCTCTAATCACTACTATGAGGTTCTTCGTATATTTATCAAGTGTTGATCGTTGCTTTATTTTCTACAAATAACCCTAAAATATATGTAATTAACCTCCCTTATGTCCATTGTTTTTTATTTGGAGTTGTGCACGATTAACTCATACAATCATACTATAAATTTAATACTCTAATACTCTGACTACTTTATATCCTTCTACTAGACCAATGATACTTAAACCATCTCCTTAATAGGATTTATATTGATTTACTCCATTTCAATAATGGTATGGCCACTCTAAAGATCGGGGTATTGTACATTTTGGGGTTATTAGGGATTAATGCATTTGAACTTTCCCTATTTAAATATTTTAAGATCACAAAGCTATAATATGTGTTCTTAAGAATTGATTCTTCTTCTATTTAGTATCAGGTATGAATAACCAACTACTCTTCATAATTATATTTTGTAATTTTATTTGTTTCAATCAGAGACACTAATAACATTTCATTCCATTGATATTATCTCATATCATGTCATATAATAATTTCTTGGGTAGTTTTTTGTGTAACTTTATTACATCTTATCATTTAATATTATTATATGTTTCTTTAGAATGAAGGTATCTAAATTCCATATTGTCATGCCAGCATTTTAAGTCAATAATGGTGGTCATATAAATTCTTCTGTTTTATTAAATTCTAAATTAGATTATCATGTATTTTTTAAACTATATCTAAAAGAGGGGTTTTTTTTGTGATTCTTCTTCTATATGGTTTCAGGTTAGAAAAAATAATTTATTTGTTTAAACTACAACTACATTTTTTTATCATTTCTTTTTGTTGATATCAAATATTGTATGAAATTTAATTAAATGTTTTTTTATATTATTTGAAGTGTTTTTTATAAAACATTTTCTCTAAATATGCACATCTACTTGACTCTTATGTTTAGGTTTGATACTGAGTATAGATATCAAATTTGTATTGTTTCATTTTGGTTAGTCGATATACCAAACATGAATTCTCTATTTATTTTGTTGTTTCAAACTAAAATTTTAGATAAATTTTTTATTAGTTATTTTTTTCAATGACGTTTTTTTCTTCTGTGTTGCATGATTTTCAACAGAATATTCCATTTTAATTTTTGATTAAAAGTTAAATTGTTATGTTTTTGGTTAATGAAGTAGTTTGTCTTTTTTACTTTGATTTTTTATTTTTTATAATGGATTTATATATTTATCTATGAGAGAATATTTTACTCTTTTATGTTTCTCAAGAATGAATATTCAGTTTGTCATTCATAAATTAAGATTTCGTTTTCTTCATCAAAATATCTGTAATATTGTGTTTTTATGGTGTCAATGAACTCTTTTTAAGAATATCTCTGTTATGTATGTTTTTATTTTTGAAGGGATATATGTTTTTGTAATCAACATAACATGCATTTGTGTTATTGAAAAAAATAATTTATCTTTTTTGTAGAAGAACAACGAATATGTTAAGGTAGCATTAGACCAAAAATTTTGCTAAATGATTGGAAGTGATTCCAGCTGATCTAATTATGAGGAAGTTCATGGGTGTGTATGCAGCCATGTCAAAAGACACATGGTATCCCTACTTAGCACTTTGAATTATTCATTTCCATAATTTGAATTTTCCATTTCAATAGTTTTCTATGCTTTTTTCCACAATGTGTTTTAGGAATATAATCAAAATCAAATTGAATTTCCTATTTTTCCATTGGGTTTGATGTCTTGAGTAAACATATTTTCTAACTGAACAAGTAACAATTGAGTCATCACCCCATTTTTTAAAACTCAATTTGAAAAAGAGTAGCCTTAATATGCATGTTATAATTATCATATGTAAGTTCTATATAGAGTTATAATGTAATATTTCTACCTGGCCGTTATTTTCTAGTTTCACTAATTTCATTACTTTTTCTGTATAGGATAATATTTTTTCATTTTCAAGAGACAGTTATACAACTTTCTTAGTGTGAATGAGGTTCACCTTTAATAATGATTTCTAAATATTTTGATCAATTTTATTTCAATATTAAATATCACTATTTTGAGATTTTGAAATATTGAATAATCATGTTCATTTACTGTTCATCATACTGTAATATATGTTATGTGACCATTTACATGAAATAATCATGTTCATTAACTATTGAGACAATTTACCTGAAATAATCAAGTCCAATATTATGTATCACTAATTGGTGATTTTAATATATGTTACGTCACTATTTACCTATATTAATCATACTGTATTAATAATGTTCGTTAAGAATGATTACATCATACTCTAACATATTTTCTCCAATACTTGTATTTCAATTTTTACTACTATTCATTATAATTTTTCAAATTAATGTAATAATATTGTTGATTGTCAAGAAAGAGAATATAATAGCTGAATAAGTCTTACTTGACTAAATAAATAGTTGTTTTAATAATTCATTACTAATTATCATAATTTTTAATCATTATATTTCTAACTTTTTCAATTGTTATGTAAAAAAACTTCTTTACTGTGTTGTGGAAGTGGTGGTGGGTTGGTCAGTGTCGATGATATGGTTGGTGTGGAAGCACTATTGAATTCACCAGGTAGCCACTATTTACAATCCCTTCATTGGACCTATTCTGGAATAATGGATCCATCCACAATAGAAGGTTTCAGTAGATAGTTTAGGTTAAAATGGTCATCGATGTTCCTTAGGATGTTTGAATTTGAATCATTGTTTTTTAGCTAAAAGGCACCCGACCCACTTTCATCCATTAGGGTGCACCTCGCCAATCCTTAGTTTTTCCCTATATGCATCGCCACTGTATTTGAAATCATTGAAACCCACCAACCATAGGAACAAACTCTTAAAACATTTTCCTTGATTTTTTAATGTTAAATGTCCAAACATATAAGAAATATGTTTAATGTTTCACGTGCAGAATAGCTTTATGTCATTTGGATTGTTCAAAACAAAGTCATCCACGAGATGATACCTTTCTAATGCCATTGTTCCTTGGCTGATATTATTGCTGCTATCCCAAATTTCTAATTAGCCGCTTTCATATCACTGTAGAAACTCATTTGATTTAGATGATGACACAATTATAGAGGTATTTTACTATTCCATTTTTATATATAACTTATTTTGAAGTATTTTTTCTCTCCAATGTTTTCTACTGCAATGTTCTACTACACAGTGAACTCAACATCTAGGATAGGGGCTTCACTACAATAAATACCCACACCACTAGTGAAGGTATTTAACTAAAATGGCCATATGATTACATTATCTTAGTAACACAGGAGGAATTATGAAAAATTAGATGCTACTGTTACAACACTCGGCTTCTTTTTTAGATAGAAATATTTTTTTGTAAACATATTTTTATTTTTTCTCCGTTTGAATATTTTTCATTTATGTGGAAATTCACTATTTGAATTCTCATATTTCTATATTCAATATTAAATTTTATTATTTCAAATTTATGTTAATACAAGGTTTCCTTCCAAAAAATGGATTCAGGGTGTACTCTATCTTTATATTGGAGAAATATAACGGATCATTTTCTTTTGTCGCAATTATTAGTTTCTTATACATGTACTATATATCCCTTATGATTAATGTTTTTGAAAATTGGATCACATACACTATTTGAGTAGTGAATGAGGTTTTTAATTTGACTCGTTGATGTTTTTTATATCATTGAAAACTGTATTTTATTTGATTAGGGGATCATATTCATATCAATGATTTATCCTTAAAATGGTTTTTAATTGTATTTATGGAATTGTTTTCGGTGTTTTTAATTCACGCTTATTTTGTTCATGGTTTATCTCATAGTTTCATATAAAATATAAATAATTTCTCTTAAAAATGTAATCTTGCATATTTATTTCTCATATGCATATTTTGGAACCCATGTGTGATGTTTTAATATTTATTATGTTGCTAGATGATATTGATGCTGGACTCTAGTTATTAACTATAGAAACTCAAAACAATGGGAGAAAGTCATCAGGTGTGTTTTTTAAATATTTTACATAATTCTAGAAATATTTTGACAGTTCAACTCCTATTATATATTACCTTACTTTGAGCTTAGTATTGTTTTATCTCTTAATATTGTTTTAACTCATACTGTATACTTTCTTTCATTGAGGTTAGTATTTGTCCAACTCCTACTATATACTATATTTCATATCCAACTATATATATAGTTTACCCTAATAAATTCATTTTTATTAAAATATGATGCACTTTAGATAGTTGGAAATGTTGTCCATAAGGGTATGTAAATTATTTTATCACAGACCACATCCAAGAGTTTTTTGCTACAATATTTCATAAAATTATTTGTATCATTCTAATGTCATTTTCTATTTGTGTTGATCAACATATAAACATGAAATAATATTTCTATTTTTAGGTCACCAATCCATCTGTTTCACGCATTCAGTATTCTCTAAATTGATAGTGATGAGGGAGTTTCTCTTCTTGTGGATCACTTGTTCATGTACACTCTTTGAGTAGTGGATCATGTATTTAATTTGAGCATTGGACTTTTTTAAGAGCATTGAATCATTTAATTTCATTGATTCATGGATCCTAATTTTTTTTGAGAAGTGGATCCTTTTTTATGGAATTAGAATCATATCCTCTTTTGAATGCACATGTGAGTACTTTTTTATGTTAAAAGAAACCATCTCATTCACACATTTATAAAAAAAGTAGAAAAACTACATCATTCAAAAAATGACTAGAATATTAGTTTCAAAACCAATTTTTGAAAATTAAACAATTTGTAAAACTTAATTTAAAAAATAAAATAATAATATTAAAATAATTATTTAGAACATATTTAGAAGACATGGGTATTGAATAAAAATTATGTTATATAGAAGAGAGAAATTGAGTTGCCTTTCCATAAAAATATCATTTCAATATATTGAATACTTGAAGTTAGGAAAATTAATTGAAAATATATATTTTCAAGAAAAAAATTGACAAGGATTAAATAATAGGGAATTTTAGGATAATTATAATTTAATTTTTTCAATGGAAATTAAATCATAAACAATACTTATTAAAATAGGATTCCAAAAACAATTCCTTACCTCATGTATATTTATTCATAATTTTAATTGCAATATATTTTATAATAAAAATAGATATAATATAAATTTATTATATATCCATTATCATATATATAATACCATTTATGATATATATATGACATCTTATATCCAATTTACTAACAAATTAATATTTAAAATCACCGTTTTGAATGATCACTGCAGCGTTTTTCATGCATGTTTCAGTTCATCAATCCCTATACATATACATTGATCATTAGTACATAAAATTAAGAAATTTGATCCAGAAAAATTATAATATATATTATTTTTTTATATTAAGGTCAATAAATAATGGTTAGAGATAGAAAAATGAGTTAAATTATTCGTAGAGATGTTAGGTCATACATACAAATTAACGCTGCCCGCATCTCCCATTCATGTTCTTCCCCATTCCTTCACTCCCATTAATTTCATTTATCGGCTTGTGTCTGGCCTTTTTTACAATGCTCTCTTATGGCGTTCGTTGTTCCGTCGGGGTTGTTGTAGGTTTGATTCTCGCATATGGTGGCTTCCTCAGTTGCGGTTTGTGGACTCGGCATGGATAAGTCTCTTTGTTGAGGACCTAGTCTTCTGCTTTATGCTGCTCTGGACTAATATTCCTTCACATCCCATAATGTCGGTTTGCTGTGGTGGTTTCACGGTGGCTCTGGTATGTGTCGTTTGATCGGTCTATGGTGTTCCCGGATGCGCATCCAGCATCAGCTTCGCTCCGCTGTGGTGGTCATTATTTTCCTTATTCTTTAAAGTGTGTTGTGTTATGTTCATTGGTTTTTAGAAGGTCTGTGGAAGGATTTTTCCATCCTAATATTGTTTGTGGCTTTTTGTTGAGGCCTCAAGTGCTTCCACATCTGCTCTGGCTCAAGCCTCAATGTCTCCTCTCCCAATCGGCCTAGTGCGATGGATTTCCAAGAGTTTTTGGATATGATGGGAAAGAGGTTGACGGTTGTAAAAGTGGCCCCACCTATGTAGGATCAGTCCCTTGGGATTTTTTTTATTCTTGTTTAGTGGTTCTAGTTTGATCTGGTTCGTTGATGTTTTGTCTCAATAGTTTTTTGTTCTGATGATCGACAATGCGGCGAGCTGCTCTCATCAGCATGCCAGGTGTTGATGATTTTGATGAAGTCTTTAGTCCCTTAGATCGGATCATACTGCATCAGGCTTGACATGGTTTGTGAGGGGAACCCATAATTATATTTTTTAGTGTCTGTATTTCGAATTTGGTAAGGATGTGTTTATCTGGTTCAAGGCATAGAGGTTTTTGGCATTTTTTTTATTTTTTAATTTTGGAATTACTGGGGATTGATTTCAACCTGGACGATTGGAGATTGGATCTCTGTTCAAGAAGACGTGGTCTGGCGGATCGGTGTTCAAGTGGACAAGGTGTCCTTTTTTTATTCTAAATTTCAAGTTATATTTTTTCCTATTTTTTTGGAATTCTATATGGGGTTGAACTTTGTGATTTGTCTATGTGTGGTTACCACTAAGAAAAATGTGGATTTTTATAAAAAAAAGTGGATGATGATATATATGGAACAAAAATGGTTAGCTCTATTCAAACATTTATTAACCAAAATAATATAATATTTATTATATATATTCATTAATTCTATCCTTATTACCACCCATTTATAATGTAAATGAAAAATAGATCTTATCTCCTCATGGAGTTGGTATCCCACACATACACAATAGAGACATTATCATTTTGTAATAGATTGGATGGTAAGAATGTTGATGTGGTATTATTATTATAGAATAACAATAATTTAATAAATATATTTCATAAAAATTAATCCCATTTTATAATTTATCAACTAATTATGTTGATGAATAATATATTTTATCGCTTCATGGAGATGATAAGTTGCACTTACATATGAGCAATACATTCACATCCCATTTGATAGAAATGAGAGAGACTGTTTTTATTTTAATAATAATAATAAAATTTGTATATTTAATATACCTAATTTATTATATTAATTATAATTTGATGGATTATGAAGATTTATATGAAGAATAAAAATTGAACCAAATTGGGTTAGATAATTATGTCTTCTTCAGTTGGCCTCCTTTTGATCCCATATTTGGGACACTAGGAATGTTCATTCAAGATGAACATAACCTCCACATCATGGATAATATTTTTAATAAGATTAATGGGTCAGATTAAGTTGATATATCTGTATTAATGTATTGTAAGGAAGAGAAAGGATGAGTGCTCTTTTTTATCGGAGGAAGAGGAAACACATGGAATTTCATAAAAGATTAAAATACAATAATGTCATTCTTATTAAAAATGCATCCAAATGGACATGAATTTGAACAAAAAGTTTATAGGGTTGAAATAACATCATATAATGAAATTGAGATTGGTTTTCGTGTCATTTTAATTCTTATATTTTTAATTTGTCCCTTTTTAATTGATTTTTAATGTATTTGTGACAACAACTATTTTAATCATAAACTGTTAAAAATGTTACCATAAATAGAATGTTTGATCATAAATGGTACATGGAATATAGGTTAGACCTTATTACATTCACATTTTTTATGTTAAGGTAGCTAGAATTTTAAAACCATTTGATAAAATATTATTTATTATAAATATAATTAATTTGATTTTTGTAATAAATAATTTAATTCGATTTTGAAGATAATAATAGAATGTTGAAATTAGAATATAATAATTTTAAAATTAAATAATATGTTATATTTATCTATTTATTTGGAACACTATAAATCAAAAAAATTATATTATTTTAATATTTATAAAATCATTTATTTTATTTCTTTATTAATTGATTAAACAATGTATTAGCCTTATGAAAGAATTTCAGTTAATTGACTACTCAAAAAAACAATAAATTAATTAAAATCAAAAATATAATTTCATTATGCACAAAGTCACAATAAACATTCAATAAAAATTTCATTTTTCCCTATGTGAAGTCATAATAGATATATAAAACCAAGAGTGTGATATTTTTTTAACTTTCATTGTGTTAAATATTATATAGGTCATTTTCAAGGAGAAATGTATCTTATGAAATTAATTTTCACGACTAAAGTGATAATGGTAAAATTAACTTCATCTTATCAGAATTTATTTGAAATAATGGAAACCTTAACACTTAGTATTATCCTTGACTAACAAGATGAATGCTTTACTGATGTGATGAATTTTTTATGGTTACGATTCACAATGCCTAAAAATAAAAGAGAACTATTTTCTAAATTTGAATATATTGATTAAATAAATTTTATTTATTTTATCAAATACAATACTTTGAAGTTGATGCAATTAATTTAAAAACAACAATGAATAATAATGTGAAACCCATTTTTTTGAAATATAACTTTTTAATAATAAATTCGGATTTATTCATATCTCATGCATAAAAAAATTACAATATTGTCAAAACATTTTATTGATTATATAATATATAAAATTCATTACAACCATTCACTAAAGTGAATAATTTAATTTAATATGATAAAAACACATTGTGTTCCTTGAAACTGGTTTTTAGATAAATACACCTGTTTTCCTTTCATATGTTTTTTGTATTACCATTTCTAATAAATTGATTATCAATTAATTTATTTTATATATAAATATTTCATAATTAAAGATATTTAATTAATAGCCACCAATTTTTTTTTATGTTATTACAGTATAATATATTACCATTTATTTAGAATTGGGTTATGTGTATTATATGATATCATAAATAAAATTATATAAATTTACATATTTCTTTAAATCTTGAGGTGTTATAAAAACACTTTCTTTCCTAGAATTCCAGACAACATATTATTTTCCAACACCACTTTATATATAATTCCTTAAATAGTTCCATCTATATAATGGAATAAAAATTGTTATTATATGAATATTAAACCAATGTTAGATATTGATCCCAACCTCCTTGATTATCTAGTGAACAAGGTAAAATTATATCCTCCAAAGACTGAATCCTTCTCTCCAAGAGCATATAATATTGTATTTGAAAATGTCGACTCAAATTTAAATCAATACACAAATAATTTTGTATAATTTTCAAAAAACTTGTATCCAAACATATATCATGGTCAGATACAAAGAAGAGAGGGACTCAATGTAAAATACCTTTCTCATTAACAAATATCAATGAAAATTTATCCAAATATGAATAAAAAAGAATAGATTTAGTTAATTGATCCAAAATAACCCATATCGAATTATTACCTTGAGAATTATTTTGTAATCCAACATTGAAATCTATGGATGTGCTCCGCCAATTCAATTCTGGCATAGGAAATGGATGAATCATCCCCTTTAGTAGTTTCCAATCATATTTAACATATTAAAATTTCAAAAACATCATAATATAAATATAACTTTCTTAATTCCTTTTCACAAAATATTTCCTAAATGTCTATGAACATTTTTATTCTATGAGGAAGAATGGAAACTAAAGAACTAGGAACCCCACTCAGAAGTTATTTATTTAACTAGGGGTCACATGAATCACTTACCATTTTTAATATAAAAACACATTATTTATCAATTTTATATTCAAGATACCTGTATTTATTAATAAATTCCTCTTTTTCCTATAAACCATTGTCTTCCATTTTATCTTTATTAATCCTATATAAAAAATTATGTTTTCATGGATACCTAAAGCAATATGGAGAGAGTTAATACATGCACAATTTCTATGATAACATTCCTCAAATTTTTAACCAAATTATCATCTTTTTGAAATAAAATTATTAATGTTTCCTGATCGTTCTGACTCAAAAATTCAGATACGATGTTTTTTTATCCATGATGGTAACAAAATTGTGCATTTATAGTCCTTTATCAATTCCATCCATATCCTTTGTCTCATGTTCAATTATTTTTAACTGAATATATAATTTTACATTTCAAGATCAGTATATATTTCACAATTTACTCTATATAAATGAGGTATCAATATTTTTAATGAAAAAACTGGGTATTTCAGTTTGAGGTTTTTTATTAGATAATTTTTATCATGTGTATTTAATTAATGTAAATACTAAGAAAATTTATAACTATTATTCTTAAAAAATACTCAATTACATCAGTGAATCATCACTAAATATAATAAAGTTATCATTTTTGGATTGTTGGGAAAAATCATGAGCACATAATAAATCTTATTTTCATTTCCTAGAAACATTCACTGCATTCATTTTTTCCATATGAAACTAAATCTATTATTTGTTATCATTTTTAGTGGGATAGATCATTATGGAATGTATTTGGAAAGCCATGAGTAATATCCTGTTAATAAAGGGAAAACAATAATCTCATTCACATTTTTAGGTCTTGGTTAGTCATCAATAACTTCAGTTTTACCAAGATCAATACATATTCCATTTTTGATTATGATGTGTCCAAGGAATAAAATTAAATCTTACCAAAAATAAATCTTACTAAATTTTCAATTTAACTTATTTTCTTTTAGTGTTTTTAGAATAATCATTAGTTATTTTTCATGAACCTCGTAAATTTTTTTGTAAACCAAAATACCAAATATAAAAACAATGATGAGATCAACCAATAATGAATGCTGAGATCCCTAAGTTTGATAAAAAATTCATAGATATGAGGAAAAATTACTTATTCATAGATTTAATGTTATTAAATTCCTTTTAATCAATGAAAATACTGGAACCATCATTATTTTTAACAAAAAATGGTGCTACCCAAGGTGAATTTCTAGGATAAATGAAAAATTTATCAATAAACTCTTTTAATTTAATTCCAATTCCTAGATATCTACTTGATCCATTATATAATGTAGTTTTGATATTGGATTAACATTAGGTTCTATGTTAACAATACACTCTATATCCAGATCAAGTATAATTCATTGTAACTTATCAAGAAAGACATTCTGATATTTATTTACAACATGGACACCATTAATCTAAATAGTTCCCCTTTTTTTAGCAACATGAGGATGGAAATGATCATTTCCATATCTTGATAGTTTCTCATTATCTAGATAAGTCGTCAAAGGTATAAACTAATTCTTATATATAAACATAAACTCATTTGGAAATAATATCACAATTTTCTTGGCAATATATCTTAGCATGACAAACAGAAAGCCAATCCACACCAAGAATGACATCAAATTATTCAATTGGAGAGAAGAAAATGTTTTTAGGGAAACCACTTACATGGATGATAAAAGATATATCTTTGTATATAACATATTCATTAATAGAAAATTATGTGTTTTTACAAAATTTCTTACATCATTTATTGTGGATACATTTTAATTTTCCCAGTAAACTTTTTAGAAATAAAAGAATGTGTAGACCCAAAATAAAATTAGACCATAAAATAATATTAATAAACAAGTAAGATACTAATTAAAACTTCATTAGATGTCCCTACATATCCCTAATTAGTGGGAAATTATTTCACCACACACTTATACATAATTCCTTGCTGCTTCCCATCATTCTTGTTATTATTCTAGAACACAACCACCTAAATACCCATATCAATACATTTTAAACTCCTACATATCTACTTAGTAAAAATTATTCTTACCTATACCGATATATTTTTCATTCCAATTATGATCCTTATTCACAAACATTCCAAATATGAATTACTTGTTTGATTTCATAAGACATTCCCCATGGTTCTTTTTACTATAACTACCAAAAACTAAGAACAATATTTTATTACCTTCAGATTTCATTGATGTATTAATCCGACTTTCATGCCACATATATCTCATTTTCTAGTTATTCTCATGAAATATATTGTGTTTAGTGAAATCCATTTCTATCTTTTGATCACATTGAAAAAGTATTCGATAACATTAAAATTCAAAAGGGTCCAAAGCCAATCAGTATATTTTCTTTAATACTAATTCAAAATGATTAATTTCACTATATCTATCATAAATATAGTTTGGTGAACACATTGAAAATCCATAGATTTTTTTTTTCATATGTGGTCATTAATTCATTCACCTTTTGCATCAATTCTATGAATTCATATTCCACCCAAATTCAAACAACCTTCTTAAAATACCATTGAAGGAAAATATTTTAAAATATGTCCCATTCCATGGTTTGAGTATCTTCTATTCAATAGTATTCATAACCATTGACACCCATTAATCGATATCACCTTTTTAATGGAAAATTTAAAGAGATACCATTTGATGATATGAAAAACCCATGATTATGATTATATTTTCTATATATATAATCCATCATTCATCTATAACTATGAAAGAAGATCTACTAAACGTTGGAGGGTCATATCTCATAAAATTCATTACAATAGACATGATCCTCTATAGTATATTTGGTTTATCTATAGTATAGATACCACTAAAATTTATATACCATGTCAACTGAGACATCATAATAAAAAAAATACTCAACTCTAATTCTGTCCATTCCATGTTACTAATTAGTAAGGATATTTTCTTCTTTATTCCTACCCGCTTTAGCTTCTCGGTTTCAACTATAGAAAACCATTATGAACATTAATATTTAGATTAAGTAATCTAGTAATATTCAATCACCATATAATTATAACCATAAATTAAAATCTCTTCATTACGTTTTCATACATTATCATAACTATAAATTTATTGAAACATTTTCATTGATTCCAAAAATAAGGATACAACCTTAAAAATATACATTATCTTGTTTATATAGGATAGAATTAAATTTATTTCATTACCATATTTATTTATGTTTTATAGTTTTAGAGAAGTATTTCATCACTCTTGCATTAATAAATATTAAATTATAGTTGGACACTACCACTCTACATCCATTTTTCCAAAAATATAAAAACCAAAAAATAAAATAAGTTTTCATTACATGACATATCTTCTCAATTTTAATTTTGAACTGATCTTGACCCATACTAATCCTTAAAACAATTTGATTTTTTTTAAAATTTGGGCAAAGACCAAAATTCATAGTAAGGGGAAATAAACTCACAAGTCAACAAATAATACTAAAAACTTTCCCTTTTATAAAATTGGAGCTCAAAATAAAAAATTTATTACCCAAGAAATAAAATTCTCTTCTTAAATCATTCTTATACAAAAATTCATAAGAATTATTAAATGAAAAATAAAATTTATAAAGGTTCTTTACCATGATGTGAAACTCATTAATAGGTATACATTTCACCCTAAACATGTAGCATAAAATACCATTTAAAAATAATCTCTTTATCTTATATTATAAATTTATAATATTTAGATTAAAACCAATAAAAACATAAATAAATCTTGTATATAAATTTAGACCTTATTTTCATGTCAATATAATAATAAATTATACAATTTGAATAACATACATAGTGAATTAGAATAATATATTATGATAAACCAAATATGTTAACTCTATCCCTTTACCTAATGCATTGGTTAACTATGTCAATCTTACCCATCATTATGACATATATCAGAGTCTCCATTGATCAGGATCTATATTGGTTTGATCTGTCAATATAATCAAATATCATGAACTATAAAGTATTTATAATAAATGTGTTTCAGCATTTATATTATCATAATCATAAAAATATGATTTTCACCCATAAGAAAACATTTTATGATGGATATAGTTTCTTCAATATTATAATTTTCAGATCTCTTTCACCCTAGGAAATGGGAGTGTTATTACTGATGTACTGAGTCAAAAGTACAAATGAGATATGGTTCAGGAGTCTACTGATGTTAAGAAATGTATAAATGGGATTTATGTGATATTTCTTAACATGGATGGGAGTATGGGGAAATGTTCCATTGATATTATTAATATAAAAAAATCTATGATATAGTAGGTGGGGGAGTCTCACTAGGGAGACTCATGGGTAGAGTTGATTAGTGGCTATGTTTCCCATCATGAAACTCCTAAAATTTGGTTGAGGGATGTTTAGAATATAGTGTTGTTTCAAGGGAGGTTGTTTCCTTTAATGGTAATGCATGATGGTGTTCTCTATGTGTTTCCCAGATTACCTTTAGTAGTGAATCCGGGTGATAAAAGATGTATAACTGTCTAAAGTGGAAATTTTTGCAGGTTGGGATGAAATAGTCGAAGGCATCATTTGTTGAAATGTGTCTAGTTTTTTAGTAAATGATGTATATTCACCATTTTCCTAGAGATTTTTTTGAATTCCATGGGTATTTCCTTAGTGAAAAAAGGGGATACATTTAATTATTTTTTAAACATGTTACCCAATTACTAGGGTGGTTGCAATGTAGTTTGGATGATAGTGGACCAGCGGATGACTTTCGTTCGTTTTATGGTGATATAGAAATTTAGTGTTATGGATTTAATGGTTATTTGGTATGTGGTTATTATGGGTAGGCTTCATTGGTTATCTAGGACCATCATCTCTCATTGAGATCCTTATTTAACTCATGTTTCTAGGGAATTTTGGCACCCATTTTTACATTAACACTACTTTCCACCCACAGATAGATGGGAAGATGGAACAGAACAACAAGATTTTGGTGTTTATGTTGAGATCAAACAAATTGTCCTTTAGTGTTTCATGAGTAAGGTTCATTACATTGTTTTCATTTTATTATAAAAATAGCAACCAGTCTTCCAATTTCATGTCTCTCTTTGATTAATTTTATGGTTTTCTATGTAATTTTTTATGTTGTATAGAGTTTAGAAAGTTTTTAGTACTTGGTACTGATGTATTACACATCACAAATGATAATATCGACCTTTTTCCAAATATTTTTTGGGTGACATCGAATAGTTAGAGAGACTACAGTGATTTTACAAAGAGGACCATGGACTTTGAGGTTAGATAAAATATGTTCTTGAGGGTTTCCCCATGAGAGGGACAATGATGGTTTGAAAGGGGGAGTTAGAATTATCCAAAATTAGTTAGGCCTTCGTATTGGAATAATTTATCATGGTTGTTTATCCATTGGATCTACCACCATCATTGTATTGGATCCAAGAGGTATTTCATTCAACTCAACTCTAAGAGAATCTTCACGATGACTCCCAAAACATTGATTGGGGAGATTTAGAAGTTGAGGATGATGAGACATTCACTGAGTGACTATTAGTGATCTGAGGTCATCAATAGAAGGTGTTTTGAGAGCTAACAATTCCCCTGGTTCCTGATTTGTAAATTATGGTGACCTAGAAGAGAGTATTTAGGATCATCAGTCACAAATGTCTTCCCAAGACAAAAAGTTTTTTTTTGAATATTTTTCATTTTTTCATTTATTTATTTGATGTTTTGTTCTTGTTGGTTATGTGATGTTTTGTTTCCATGATGTTGTGATGTAGGATAAATATTTAGACTTATGAATAGGGGAAAACATGTTTTCCAATCAATATTAATTATACTAGGAAGAATTTTAAAAATATGAAGGTAATTAATTTCACGAAAAAGTGGATAATATCATGATATAGGTGATGGGATTTCATGATTCATATGCTCATGTAAGTATTTTATGCAGGGTTTTTAGTCCTTTTCATAGGCTTTTTAGTGGTTTAAATGGTAGTGTGAATGGTTATGTGGATGGTAGATTTCCTTTAGTTGGAGTGAGGTGGTATGGTGTTGTAGCTTAGGGTAGTGTTTGAGGTGTAATATAAACTCTAACTGGTATCTCATAGGGTGATTATTTGTACTCCATATTTATTTTTTGGTTTTTTAAGAATCTTGAGAATGATAATCACTTGAAAGGTATCTAATACAATAGTTCAACCTTTTTTGGCATGATAATTTTCCAATTTGTTGCATTAAGGTGTTTTGGAGGAGGCCTGAAAATCTTATAAAGAAGTTAAAGATACAATAGAACTACTTCATGAAATTTACATCCTAAAAAGGGAATTCACATTGAGATTATAAAGTTCGTAGATTCTATATCTTATGGGATATATCATTTATGTGATCATGTTGTAGTGAACAAAATAATATCTTGGTATGAATAAAGAAATCTTATATGTGATGGTGTTGTATGGGTATTTTTCATCCTATTTTATCCAATTAAATAATATATGGCCACTTTTTGAAACATTTATATGATTATGACATTTAAATTAATTTTAGTAAAGAATGAATACAAAATGTAACTCTCTCTAATTTATTATCTATAAAATTTTCATGACATGATTAAAAGAGGATATGTTTCCTTCTAAATGATTATTTGAAATAAAAAATAATTTTAGTTTTTAATATTAATTTAGTTATAATTTTTATAGATTATATATTTATTGAAAATACATACATATCACCGATATAGTATTTATTCAATGAATAGAAAAATAAAATAAACAAAATTAAAAATATTAACATATATAAAATTTGGGTGAATTATTGTTTTAAAAGATTTTTTTATAAAAATTACTTATTAGAGACTTATTATAGGTTTATATTATAATTTCATAGATTTTTTTGTAAGTAAAATTATGTGAATAATTATTAAAGTGATGTTAATAAAATTTTATGATAAAATCATTTTATTAAAATATTTAAAGAAAGAATTATAATTAGAATGGGAATTCAAGATTATAAGTGATTGAAAATTTCATGCCTTTTTCATTTGAGAGCCATTTTTTACATTATAAATAAAATTGTCATTAATTATTGAAAACATTCTTACCACGTTTAAGATTAAAATTGGTAACCAATAGGTCTCACTAAAAGATAAATTTTAATGTGACACCCAAACCTAACCAAATCTCACTAGAAAATATTAATTTGAACTTATAATATTCATCTTCAAATGTATATCCATTTTGAATCATTTTCCTTAGGAACTAATTAGTTATATTTTAATCTTTTTAGAAATTCCATGTGCACCTTTCTCTACCTTATTGAAGGATTTACCTTTCCCTCAATTATTCACACCACATTAATAAATCTAGCTCATTGAAAACGTATCCATTACTACAATAAAATTCATTATAAACCAATTATATGATATTTTCTTCCCGAAATACCATTCCAAGGGTCATTCAAAAGGGTTTTGAAGGAATTCTATTGAAGAAGAGTTAATCATATATACTGACTTGTTCATAATTATTTCATTTTATACTTACTATAATTTTTTATGAAAAAAACTCAAATAATAACTAAAATATAATAAATATATTTCTTTGTTATTGTGATTATGGGAAAACCAATTTCCATCTCTCTTCCATCCAAAAAAAACATCACTAGTGTGTAAATATAACTCACCCTCTCCACGTAGCGGTGTAATTATCATTTCATTATCACTTCACATAGACATTTATAAATAAGGAAATAGTGAATATATATAACATTTAGGAAATAATTATTCTTACTCAATTTTAATATCATATTTACCTTCTTACCTTATAATCCAAAACAAAATGTTAGCACCACTCATGCGTACGTGTGGACTACAACCTATAAGAAGGGATGCAATTCATTTTTTCCATTTAATCATTACATATATGGTAATAATGATAGATTTTGGGAATATATATGATCAATATGAAATAATAATTAATTTTTAAATATTATTTATTACTTACTTTCCTTTAATTCCATTCGTTGAAAAGTGAAAACAATGTTATTCTTTATGTACGAACTACCATCTCTATGAACGATATAATTCAATTATTGTATATGTATCATTTATAGATGATTATAACTAAATATATAATGAATATATATGAAATTATATTATTATTAAAAAAATTATATTATGGAACCACGATCCATTACATGTACCAAAACTACTAAACACATCCATACTTGAAATGTGAGGCAGTTATCATCCAGAACAATGATTTTAATATAGAATTATTAATAAATCAGTGATAAATGGTTATAAGTAAATAATATATGGAATGATATATTTGAGTATGTCTTTTTAATATATTTATTATAAATATATATTAATTGTACATTATGATTTAATACCTATGTTGGATACCAGACCTGAGGTAATGTATTCTCATCTTAATTTCATTTCCATGATAAATATTATATATTCACAGCTTGTTTATTTCATGTGGTTAATATATTGACACTTTGATATGATATATCACGATTCACATAGTAATAATGAAATTTACATTATCATATATATTTTTTTTTCATTTGATGGGGTTTATGATTCAAATTTTAACAAAGCGGTAAGAATTTATTTCCTCATGTCATCATTATTTAGTATTGATTATGTTTAAATCCTTTTTAGGTTAATTATATGATATTTCAATCAAAAAAAAAATTTATTCTCATATAGTTATTTATAAATTATAAAATTTTAATTTCATTTTGATCCCTATAAGTACTTATGATACCAAAATAATGTTTTTAAAACATGAAAAAAACATTTCTATTCATTCGAGTACATTTTTCTTCCACATCAATCTTTTTATTATAATTTTTTCTAAAATATTTTTACTATTCTACTATGATTCTTCAATTTAATTTTTACACATGTTTGAATTTGTTTAAAACAAGATTCATTGAATCTTCTAATCATTGGCATAGAATGGAATTTTTTATATTTTTTACTAAAATTGTTAGAGTAATCATTGTTTTTAAGTAAATGGAATCATTGGAATATTTTATCATCCTAGCTAGTAAATGATTTAAATATTTCTTCAATGGTTTTGAGTATTTCATTAAATTAAATTTTCCCTTAATATTCTAGATTTTTTTATATTTTTTATAATTTAAAAAGTTATTTTACTTTGGAAATATTCAATAAGACTTTTTAACTTATTTTCTTCTATTTTAACATTCTTTGGTGAATATTATGATTTACTAGGGATGTAATATTTTATTTAAATTCTTAATATTAGTTTTTATTAATTTCAATTATGTTATATTTATTTGGTTGGGTAAATATTTTCATTTAATATTCTATTTTTTCAATAGTAATGTTTATAGTGTTTAGGTTTTACAAATTTTATATAATGAATGAACAACACTTAGTAAGAGATGGTTGTGGCATATTTTTTCTATGGGATTCATTAGAAGGTATAATGAGACAATCTAGTTTTGGTATTTGGTAACGGTGTTACCAATTTATGTAATATGTATTGGATTGTGACCTCTGTAGTGTGTTTATGATGTAGAATATTATTCATTCCATCATTATAAAACCAGTCAATTAATTTTGCTCTGATTATTTGAATAGTAATGATATGCATGTATAATTTTAAAGATAATTTGATTATTTATATGGAATTATTTAATGATCAATTATTCCTTCCATAAGATTATTTATTTTTATGTTATTATGTTTATTAGTTATTTACTTTTTCTTATTAATTATGCCTTATTTAATCCACGAAAACTTCCTCTACTTATAATCCCTTATAGAGAATCTATGATCACCCACTATTTGTTTCCATTCCCAGTGATGTTAAGAAGAAACACTACAGTAAATATGATCTATACCAATGGTTTTAGGAAAACCATTGGAATAGTTAAATAATTTTGACTTATACCAATGGTGTGGCTAAAACCATTGGTATAGGTCACTTATATGGACCTATACCAATGGTTTTGGACAAACTGTTTGTATAGGGGGGACCTATACCAACATTTTGTCCAAAATTGTTGGTAGAGGACCCAAAATAAAACAACCTATCCCAATGGTTTTGAGAACCATTGGTATAGGTATATGTATTTCTAGTGGAATCTTCTTAGAAAGATCATTAAATAATTCAAAATTCAAAATAATTATGATAATGAATATATATATTTATGAAATTATGTTCACAAAAGTATATTAGGTTAGTGGTTCGGTCATTCAATCAGAAATGGGAGGTGCTGGGATCAAAACCAACCGAATAATTTTTTTTGAATTACATATACCAACTGTTTATGGAACCGTTGGTATATATTTTCATATTACTTATACCAATGTATTTTTTAATTATTGGTATATGTCTATACCAATGGTTTTCCCAAAACTGTTGGTATAGACCTATCCCCATGGCTTACATGGAAACGGTTCTCCAAACCATTGGTATACCCTATAGCAACAGTTTTGTGGCCTATACCAATGGTTCCAAACTATTGGTATAGGTTATTTTTCTAGTAAGGAAATATATGAATGAGTTCAGGGATTCCAAACATTTTCTTCCACTATGTTTTATTTTATGTTTTCAAATATATTTTTATATTCAACTACTTATGAAATATTCAAAGTCCATCAATCTATTAAATATTTTGGAATGTGGTTACTTCTTTAGTATTCTAATTTGATAAAGTAGCTACCAATTCTATGAAATTAGAGTTGGGGCCCTTATAGTTGGTAATATAGTAAGTTTGGTAGAAACATTGAGAACTACATTGAAGAAAATGTAGATTTAGAAACATAACCCTATGAATAAATATGAGCATAAATTAAAGTATTTGTTAAAATTTTAATGTTTTCTTTAGGTAGATATTAGGTGGTTTACATTGAAATATATTCTTGGCTGGATAATATATGTGGACATTGTTTTTCCATTGAGGTATCTACGAGTAATAATTCCCAAAATTATTTGGTTGAGTATATCATTTCCATCAATATGGTGAAAAGTGTGTTATCCATTACTATGAACATGGTTTAATAATCTAAGGGATATTATTGAGTTAATTCACATTTTTTATAAACCATTATAAATCGTTTGAATTGTTTATTAAATTAAATTACATATGTTAAACCTATTGTGTCTTTGACTAAATTTAATGTTTAAATATTTGAATATACTATAAATTATTTTCATTATTAAGTGGTTTCCCAATGTGATTATTGTTTCTCATTATAATAGTTTTAGTCTCAGTGAATGTATGGATCTTGGAGGAATCAAGTTAAAAAAAAATTGATGGAAAAATTAGCAATTATTTTGAACAAAATTGGTACACTTCTAGAGTGAATTATATTAAGATTTTAAATTATCATTTATTCCAGTATAATATTAACAACCCACACATTAAATAGTCATTAAACTCAACAAATAAGAGAATAATCGATATTTATGGGACCTATGGTGATAGAGACTATGGAGGAATGACATATCTATTTGATTCATTTGAGACATTTCACAAGAGGTGCCTCATACAATGTCTCAATGAAATGGGAAAATTTTTTATATACATAAAATAAGGGAATATATTAATTATTTTTTGAAAAAATACGTATTTAAATGGAGGAATATGAAATTCTCCCCAAGGGACCTTCTATAGTTCAATGTATTATGTTTTGGGATTATTTGAATTACCCAAGATAATTCCCAAATGCACTGGTTAACTCATAGGCCAAGGAATAAATTTTCTTATTCTAATAATTAATATGAATTTATTGAATCATTTATGTATTGGAATTAAAAAAATTATCTTATAGATGTTTTAGATCAATGATATTTTATAAATTAGAATCATTAGACATCTAAATATAGTTACATAGTAGTTTTTATTTATGTATCTGAATAAATATGTTGAACAGTATCGATGAGTAGGAAAAGTGATGTGGTGCGAAATTTTAATTAGTAGAAAATGATTATTAACATTTATGAATTAAATTTAATAGTATTGTTGTCCTTGAAAAATGGTTACTAATTTTTCGAAAAATTTATTTAAGTTATCTTTTATAAATTTTATTCTATTATTGGATTTATTAATGTTGGTGATTTTACTTGAGGAATTACAATTGTGTTAATTTTTAAAGTATATAAGTTTTTATGTGGGGTTAACATAATATTTATAAGTACAATAATGTGTTATAAGTCTATGGTTTTCATAGGTTCAAAGGTAATGAATTCATTTTGGTGATTTTTAGTGATTAGATTCTGAGGTCATTTGAATCTTTTACTAGGCTTTCTGAAGCAAAGTATACTAATGTTAAATTACCCTTTGAGTTAGAATATGATTTTTGAAATGTTTAGTATGGTCTATTAGATAGTGGTATATTGATAATCTTGATAGCTAACAAGTTATTCACCAAAAAGGTGATATTTTAAGTTATATTTTTGGTGAGTCTAAGAATTAAATTTCTAGGTATTATCTAAATTATATTCATGATATTTTGGTGTGATGTTCAGTAAATTTTAAAATTTCATAGGGATTTATGATATTTTTGGGTTAGATTTATTGATTTGAGGAATATTTAACTATTTATTTTTACATGTGGTTTAACAAGAATGATTTTTTTGAAAAATGAAATTAAATATTTAGGGATGTAAGTTAAAACGTTTGATTTCACCTTTGAGGTTAAAATATTATTTAATAATGAAGTTATTGAGATCAATTTTGATGTAGGATTTTTCCTCTTCGGAATAATTTAAGTTTAACATTTACATTTATTGTTATAATTTTTATGTGAAAAGTATTGTTTCATCATATGATGGTTGATACATTTGGATATTATCTTACGTTTTGGTAACCATTTTAGTTTATGTTAATATTTTTCAATAGAAGTAATATATTTTAATACTTTTTAGACCGTGTGATATTTTAAATGTTATTTGAAGTGATTTAGTCATGAAACATAAATCTTGAATACTCATCGTTTAGAGAAGAAGACGATATTAATGTGGAAATTGGTTAAAGGATGAAATTATAGCCGTGAAGTGAGTATATTGACTTATATTATAATACTAGGTGTTAAAAAAATTACTCAAATCATGGAAAATAATTTTTTTATAAAAAAATGTTATATTATTACATTCATCGCAATGAATCAATAGACCTTTTAACACCATATTAATATTTTGGTTTTTGGTCATTAACATTCTCATAATCATTTATATTATTATAATCAGTTTTCATTGTCATTCCCCATCATTATTATGGCATTTATGTTTCATCTTTGTCCATATATCCACATCCCACTAATTTTCTCCCATTTGGAATCCTAGTTATGTGCAATTCCATTTGAACTTATTGTTTCCCTTTCCCTCTTTTAGGGGTAAAATTTATTAACCCTTTTTTATTATGTGTTTTTTCAACAATGATATTTTAAAATTTCAAAATCATTCTTACCAATAACAAGTTCAAATTGTGAGGGAAATAATTATTAAGGGGGTAGGAGATAATGTGACACTCCAAAATTTTAAAAGAATAATATGTTTGATTGCATATAATACACACAAAACTAAGCATAAGTTTCACGTTTCACCCATTTAAGATGCTCTAAAAAATGGGTTCCCCTTTCCCACATACAAATGTACATATAGATTATAAATTTCAAGTATCACCCATTTAATCATAACCATTAATGTTTAATCTGATGAAACTAATGGTATATGGCTACAAAATCTCATAATTGGAATGTCAAATAAAATTCCACAATCAAGCTATGAAAGAAAACACCATTTAGGATGATGAAAATACTTTATTTAACAAAATATATATCATAACTATATCTTGGAATCTATGATAAAAGAAAGGAATACAATTAAACAGGGATATAATAATAGAATAATGGTTTACATGTGACCATGCAAAATAATCCCCCAAATATTGTATATAGTTATGAATTATAAAGAATAATATGAGCCTATTATACTGATGATCATGACACATAGTCACACAAGATTATGTATGATAATGATATGTGAATCATATGTTCCTAAAATGACAAATGAATTTTCCCCTTCTTTTTCCATATCATACCAATAGTTAAATTTCATATATCATTAACCAGTAGAATGATACCTGAATCACTCAAGGTCAAATAATAATAAATTGTACTAATGATCATTGGGAACAATAGTCACATCAATGGACACTCAATAATTCCACCACTTGTGGGTGGGTTGAACCTAAGAAAGATATCTACCATGTGCTGATATATTCCCAATATCTTTTCAAATTGACCAAAATAATTGAGAACAATGAAAAGTAATTCTATGATAACAATTTGTATCATCCCGACCTTAGTTAAGCAAAAATACCATCCCATTTTGTTATGATATGTTGGTTCAAGTGTTCCTCCCCATCCAAAATAGGCCTCTGATAAGGAATAAGGGTCTAAAGATAGTAATGTTGGGTGGCTATACAATATGGATTAGTAAATATCTCGGTAGATGTATAAGTGAAGGAAATATTGTGGATGAAAATAATTACTGATAAAATGGACAACACCCAATAAACAACTAATAATATCTATATATGGATACAACATACAAGGTATTATACATGCAATAGGTGATACGATAACCTTAACTAGACTAAGGAAGAAAAATAAAAAAATAAATTAAAGGCCAAAATATAATGGTAATCCCAAGTACATTCTCATACCATAGATCCATGTCAAGTCCTAATCCATAAATAATATAAGAAAATAGTTCATTCCATGATCCTGACCTAAAACCATGAGATCTTTCTAGGTAACCAATGATTTCTTTCCTGAGTTGTGAGTAAAATTCAATAGGCGACTGCTTGAATATTTTAATGCATTCTTGGTCGTGAGTATAAAATGAATCAATTTATAGTTATAAAAAAGTATTGAATAAATAAATAAAAACTAGTTGTCTCATGTTCCTCAATGGACACCTGGCTGAGAATACCTTTTTCTCCAAGTGAGATTTTCTATGATAAAAAATATGATGTAATGAAAACAATAAATTGAAATATAGTAAATAAGCACAATAGTGATGGTGACAGGGTATTCCGAAGACCCATAGCTATAAGATCATGTATCCCTGTATACTAGGATGACCAAATAAGATTCTACATGTTACACGAAACTAAGTTTTTATCATCAAGATAATCTGATTAGTGATTAATCATGATGTAATTTTAATTATCTTATGGGACCATCCATGGTATTCCATATCAGAATCTATGTATTTTTCAATGTGTTGAATGATATCATCTGACTAATGATCCCATACCATAAAGTCCTTAGAAAACCTCAAGGGATCACTCAAGGAATACAATAATATATTTTGACCTATGATCCCATCCGTTAAACTCTGTAGCAGGATTACTGGTATCACTCAAGGTGTATATCACATCATGCGACCTATGAGTCCATATAAGCAATTAAATATATTGAATTAAGGTATTAATCAAAAAAATCATATTTAAATCAACCTAAATCCAGTCACAAGAAATTCTATATAAGGAATCAATGTGTCACCTATGGAATAATAGAATGACATTTAACTTATGATTATGTCTATGGAAGTCTGTACTAGATGTTTTGGTATCACTCATGGTATAAGAAAAAATAATACGAATCACTGTATTAAATAATTAATGATAGGCCATAAGTATTTTCATACCAACTCCTTACTCATCTCTCTACAAAAAGCAAATAAAATCAATTCTAAGTTATTGAGAGAGACTGTTAAAGTATCCATTATATATTATCATTCATAAATATTTATTTAATTTTTCAATTCACTTTAACAAGGATGAAATTAGTGTGAATAGACATACCTTTTAAAAATTAATTTTAAATCATTTAAATTCCTCCCATGATCACTTCAATAATAATTAATTTTGTTCCAATTTTGAATTCCTATAACACATACCATTTATCATGTTCATCTATTCATTCCATCCAAATAAAAAAACCATCACACCATAGAAGGGTTTTTGGTTACACAACCAACATGGTAATAAAAAATATTCAATTATGTGAGTCCTACATCTCCTTGAATCGCCTTTTATTCCAAGGTAATAATTAATTTTTTTACATGGGAATTTTATAGATATATCCCTAAGTGTAAATAAATTAGTTTCTTTAATTCCATTTGGTGATTCTTTTTTTAAACATCATGTAAAACACACTTGGATGTTTTTGGACTAATTATTCCCATTTATTTTATCAAGGGAATAAAAGTGAAACACCCATAGGGTGGTCCAAATTTTTGTCTCATCCTATATTAATAATAAAGGGCCTATTAAATTCACTACATCAGAGTCTAGATAATTAAATATCAGGTTTAAACATTTAGGGATCAATGCATGGATATTCTTCCATGTGACACAATGAAAATATTTTGTAACACTACAAGACTATTAAGAATAATCAATAAAACATGTACCTCAAGTTTGTTAATCCAAACACATCTATTATTAGGGATTTATTTTTCCTGGTTTGAGTGGAATCATATGAATTGAAAAACCCATAATAATTGGAAATATAAGTTAACATGAAAATAACATACAAATTGGAAAGAGAAAATGAGATACAATGGATGATGAATCATAAACCAACCAAGGAAATCAAATATTCCAAGGACGCATGATTCAAATTCTGAAAAAATGATATTCACATATTCCTAGATAAGTGGGTGAGTGAGGGTACCAATGTGTTGAGGGGTTTCTATGTGTGAGTGGGAGGAGAAATGATAGCAGAAGGCATAAAAGAAGAGGTGGAAATAATGGTAATTTACATCCCTTTAATGAGCCGCACAATTTAGATGAAATTTATGACTCACTGTGAACCAACAGTATGTTATTTATCTCTCATGTTATATTTCCTCACATTTCATGGAGTTAGTTAAGACAAACTATGTGAAGCCTGTGTGGTGATCATAACCAAAAGGAAACCCCTAACATGGTTGCAACACAAATTTGAAAACCACATACACCAACCATGTGAATTTCAATGAATGTATTAACCATATCATATAGATCATAGAAACCCTATAATAGTTAAACTAACCACTCTCATAATATTTATAAGCAACACAGATGAGTCGCATGGTAACTACTAACCCGGTGCCAACTGTGTGCCCCATCTTGTTGCACATTGAAATATGTTTTTGAAGCCCAACACTCCCAAAACTCCTCTAAAACCCCCATATAACAACCATGAATTAAAAACCATTTAATACATTTTAATGTGTTAAAAACATAGATTTATATTCTTAAGCTTGGTTCGAACTTTTGAAAATCTTCAAAATTAAAATAGAAATTAATTTTATTATTTTCACCCCATTCCAAAACACATGATGTTACATAATTATTGTGTTTCATGAATTTTTTATATAAAAAATTTTATATATGTTTTAATGTTTTATAATTTAATTCATTTACTTTCATGTTATTTTCAATGGAAAATTATGTGAATAGTTCATCAAAATATAGTAATAGTATTTTATGACAATGATATTTTATTAAATTATTTAAAAAGTATAAATATATTGAAAGGGGACAAGAAGGATGATAAATTGTATATAATTTCACCCCTTAATATTTATTTTTCCAATTTTTACCAAATTAGTAAAATTATAACCCTTTAAAATTGAAAAGGTTGTCACCATGATAAAGATTTAATTTGGTTAACTAAGGTGATAACCCAAAAGATAAGGTTTTAAATGACATAAAATATCTAAATAATTCTTTTAATTTGGATATTAAGACATCATACTATTTTTACTCCAATATATATACACTTGGAAGCAATTTACTTGAGGACAAAAAAATTATATTTTTATAATTTTATAAATAAAAAGTGTGCATTTTCCCTCCATTATAAAAGGATACCCCTTTTTCTCAATAATTCACCACACATTAATCCATCAAACTAAAACAAACCATGTACATTTATCATTTCAACATTCCTAGACATTAATTATATTTTCTTTTCTACTTAAAATACATTTAAAATAATCCTTAACAAGGAACCTAAAGGAATTATTTTGAAAAAACTTAATTGTCTTTACCAACTTTTTCGAATTTCTTTCTTATTATACGTTCTACGAATTGTTTATAAATAGAATAAATTTACAAATATAGTAGCATAAATATACTTATATATAATTATAATTACATAAAACCCGCTTTTCATCTTGTTTCAATGCTATAGAAAGTAAAAACATATCTCATGTGTACGTAAGACTTATACTCTCCACGTAGCAGTGTAAATTGTATTTCATACCCACTTTAATTAAATTGTTATAATGTTCAAAATAATGAATAAATATAATATTAATTGCATAATTATAATTATTTAAAAATAATTTAAAATCTACCATCTCACACTCTAATCCATTAGAAATGGATTATGTCACTCATGCGTATATGCTGACTACCATCTCCACAAAGCTATGTGATTCTTTTTTTCATTTATGACTTACAAATATGGTAATAATTATATATTTATGTACTATTTTGTATTAATATAATATAATAATTATTTTTTGTAGGTTATTTATTATTTATGTTTCTTTCTTTCCATCCATGGAAAGTAAAAACATCATTCTTGCATACGTATAACACATTGTCTCTATGAACTAATTAATTCTTTTTTTTTCAATATCTATGTTATATCAATGATTTTAAATATATATATAAATAATATATATATATATATATAATGTTTATATAATGATTAATATTTTTAAGATTTTGGAACCATTACCAATGTAGGAGGAACAAAACTACCACACAAATCATATATAAAAACGAATATTTTTAATTGAGAATAGTTATTTAAATATAAAATTATTAAAAAATGGGTGATAAAAGGTTATATGTAAATAATATATGGTATTATATATTTGATTTTGGTTATGGATTATATTTATAAAAATATTTATTTTTAATATTCCTCTTTAAAGCACATATGATGGAGATCGAGCTAGATGTAAGGGTTTCTCGTCTCACTTTTGTTTCTATGAGACATATGGCATAATCACCACTAATTTCATTAAATGGTTCAATATAATGCCCCTTTTATATGATATATCATGATTTAATTTATACTAATTTTAATTAAATACTAATTTTATGTTATTTATTTTGTTGGGGCTGTGATTAAAAAGTTTCCAATGTGGTAAGGGTTTATTTCACAATGTCATCATTATCTATGATTATTTATATTTAGGTATTAGAAGGTGGGATTTTATGATCTCTCTATATTAAAACTTATATATTTTGTTATAGTCTTATTATTCATTAAAATATTTATGTTTTCCTTTATTTTCCACTCATTATGTACTTAATACGTCAAAAAATTATTTTTCAAGAAAAACAATTTTTTTCTATTCCGTCAAGAATGTCTTCCTTCCATGCCTACGTTTTCATTAAAATGTTTTCAATAAGGTATTTTTTATTTAAATATTATTTTTAAATTAAATTTTACCATTTTTATATTTATAAAAATGAGTCTAATAATCCTCTTATCTTTTTTGAACAATGTACATTTTGACATTGTATAATTTTCTTTGAAAGAATCATTATTTTATATACACAACATAAACTACATTTCCCATATTTATGAAAAATAAACGATTAAATGATTTCTACAAAAAATTTAAATAATATATATTAGGAAAAAAAATTAATATTTTAATAACATTTTTATTTTTAATTTGATAAAATTGGAATTTTCTCAATACATTTTCTACATAACTTTTAAATGTATCTTCATCTATGTTAATATACTTTGGTGAATATTATGATTCACTATGGATGTGAACATTTAATACCATTCTATATATTACTATGGATGACTTATGTTTATGTAATTTTTATTTATTAGAAAAAATATTAACATTATGCATTCTAGTATTTGAATAGAAATTTTTATGTTGATTATCCTTCAAACCGTTTATATAATGAATGCATTGGATGAAGTAAGTTACGGGAAGGGATTTTTATATTCCAAAAATTAATAACTAAGTATCATGTGAAAAACTATTATGGTAATTTGGCTGAGGCCTTTCCCATTTATGTAATATATCTCGTCTTGAGGCAACGATGATTAGTTTATGATGTCTTACAGTATGAATTACATCATTATAAAATCAATTAATTGATGTACATGTGATTATTTGTATAGTTATGATATCCAACTATATGTTTAAATCTCATGAGATTATTTATATGGAATTATTTTCAATAAAGGTAATAATGTATTTCTAAAGACATTAAAAAGTAGAAGGAATGTTTGATGTTTCCTAATAACTATGTGGTAAATGGGTATTCATCAATTAAATAAAAGTGGTAAATTAACTGTGCAACTACCTAGAGTAGATGATGAACTCGTAAGAGATAATGAAGGGACCATCAAGTCCATATAAAGCGTGTGGATCCATTCTAAAGTAGTTAGAAAATGAAGAAAAATAAAGTGATCCCTTCCACTACTAGGGATCCTATGAAAGAGACTTAGGTATTGACCCTTGGGAAAGTAGTGAGCCATCCCTAATTATTGTAAGGGCAGTGAGCCTGAGCATTGAAGTGATATATGCTGAATATTTTATTTTGGTACAGAGGCTTAGTGAATTTAGTACATCGATACATATAAAGCGTGTTGATCCATTCTAAAGTAGTTAGAAAAGGAAGAAAAATAAAGTGATCCCTTCCACTACTAGGGAGCCTATGAAAGAGACTTAGGTAGTGACCCTTCAGAAAGTAGTGATCCATCCCTAATTATTGTAAGGGAAGTGAGCCTGAGCATTGAAGTGATCTATGCTGAATATTTTATTTTGGTACAGAGGCTTAGTAAATTTAGTACATCGATACATCATCGTTGTATAATCATCAGATATATCACAATGAGGGTGAACTATATAAAATCTTCATGTCTCTTGCATGACCTCATTTTTTTCAAACATTAATATATAAGAAATATAGAAGAGTGTTTTTGTGACAACCGGTCCCCGGTGACAGCACAACCACCCCGCCTTAACATGGTCGTCGGGTCCTTGCTCACCAGGTACCCCCAGTTACCACGCAGACACGTGGGGCCCACCCTAGGGTCCATCCACATACCTGAACGGTTTATCGGACTAATGACAGTCCCCATAGGCCAACACTTGTCCTTTCCAGTGTGCTTTGTCCTCACTCACACACATCCTGGGTAACTTCCCAGAAGGTCACCTATCATGATCACTACTCCAGGCTAAGCATGCTTAACTGTGGAGTTCTAATGAGACAGACTCTCGAAATGGAAGGTTCACCTTGTTGACATGAGTCATATCATTTAGTCATTTAATCCTTTATCATTTGGGGATGTTACAATCACCCCCCCCCCTTAGAGCACAACGCCCTCGTTATGGGCCCTACATCTCAACCCAAGCAGTGCACCGCACTTAAGGCTGGGTTCCTCCTCTGATACCAAATGTGACAACCGGTCCCCGGTGACAGCACAACCACCCCGCCTTAACATGGACGTCGGGTCCTTGCCCACCAGGTACCCCCAGTTGCCCCGCAGACACGTGGGGCCCACCCTAGGGTCTACCCACGTACCTGAATGGGTTATTGGACAAATGACAGTCCCCACAGGCCAACACTTGTCCTTTCCAGTGTGCTTTGTCCTCACTCACACACATCCTGGGTAACATCCCAGAAGGTCACCCATCCTGATCACTACTCCAGGCTAAGCACGCTTAACTATGGAGTTCTAATCAGATAGGCTCCCGAAAAGGAAGGTGCACCTTGTTGACATGAGTCATATCATTTAGTCATTTAACCCTTTATCATTTGGGGATGTTACATTTTTTAAAGACAAAACTTGATTTTTAGGGGCAGTAGTTTTAATTTTTAATACCATGATTCACCCCCTCTAAGAGTATAAATATTAGTGGGACTCAAAATTTGAATGAGTTCAAAGAAAAATAATATATACATTCACTATGTTGTATTTTATGATTTCAAATGTAATGTGATATTCATATATCTATCTAGTTTAACAAGACTAATAAATTGTTCAGTACTTAATGGTGAGATCACTAATATATTATGATTATATAATAAAGTAACCACTGATTTTGAGGTACTAGTGTTGTCGGATTTTCATGCCTATTAGACTTTTTTCCATGGCTTAATGTGTCAACCAATGCCTTTTTCATTCATCTATAGAGAATTTAGAGAAAAAAATCGATAGACAACAGAATTGTTAAACCCTTTTAACGACAGCCCCAAATCATATATCTAGTATTCAAGGTTATTTTTTTAATGAAACACCAAGGCATTAATATGTTTATACAATACTCCTAATAACACATCTGATTCACTTGTCTAGAATAAGAGGACATACCAATTCTTTTTCTTCAAATGGACTCTCAAGATTGACTAACCCCTATTATCAAGTTCCCACAATAAATTTTTTAAAAAACTCCAGATGTCCATGATTCATGCCTCACTTTATCTATGTCTCCTACCTTGTCCATGTTTCCAGTCTCACATAAATACATATGAAATGGTATCTTTAGGTTCTTATCTAAAAACCCAAGGAAAAATACATGCCAACATCCACTCCACTATCCCATACAAATAAATATTACTATGTCCCAAAACTATTATCCCTCCAGGTATCAGTACTCAAAGATAATACACCAATTGGAAATATCCCTTGTAGATCACAACCTCATGAGTCACTAATATCAATACCAATGGAATCATTCTAGATGGTCTTTTTGAAGGAAATCCAAATCCACTTACTCATCAAATAATAATACCATTTCAACATATATATTAAATAATACCATATATGTTTCTACTAACACATCAAATAACAAAGTATTAGGTCATGTCATATAGACATTATAACCCAAACGTGAGTACCCTGTAATGATTTTTATCAATGTAAAAAAACTATAAGTTTCATATATATAGGATTTCATTTTATTCAATATTGGATAACACTCTATAGGTTATTATTGTGACCAAAAATAACCAATCCCACATCGTACATTTAAACATAATTTCTTTGTGGTAATCTATATCCTATGAATCACCAGTAAATAATTTAGTTAAGTTGTTTTTTATTCTTATAAAAAAGTAAAATAGATAAATATTTTGTTTTTGGAACTTTTAATAATAGATACCCGGAAATTTGAACCCTCGCGGGTTGCCCACTATGGAACTATATGTCTCAATGACCTAATTATGTCATGTCACGTCCCATACACAAAAAGTCCAAGTCAGAGTTACTAGTACACATCTCATAGTACATCCAAATTACCAATAATCGAAAGAAAATACATATAAATATTTTTCCCACTATGTATTACTCCGTTGAGTACATATATTGGAAATAGAAACGAGTAGTTTATTACACTATAATCTGCGGAATTGTCGTTTTGGTGAAAAATCACACAAGAAGGTCCCCTACATGTCATGTTAATCATACATTCTAACTCATGACGCATGAGTCCTGTATTTCCTCAATAATCTAAGAGTGAAATACATAAATAGTCTATTATAAATTTGAATGATCCAAAAATCTAATACCCCTATGAATCACACCAGGTGAAAATCATATTAATTGTGACATTATATGATAATAATAGGACATATATCGCCCTAGGTAACCTGAATTCCCACTAAAATATCAATTCATGATGAACTCTCCCAGTATCCATTACTGGATCGGGAACATCCCTATATCTTCACGATATAAAACCATACAATTATAAAGAAAAAAACAATCTATTGATATCATTTTATAATGCCCTGCCCCAGAACTCTATGAATAGTTGTTGGAACGAACATCCACATGTCCACGTACATGCCTACTCCTTTTTTAAAGTCTATAAAATATCAATTTCGGTCTATAGAGTTACTTTATGGAGATTATACCACCTATATCAGAGTTCACAATCATCAAATAAATAACTACATAACAAAGTATATGGGAATGAAAAATTATCAAGAACATGGTATTACGAAATGATATGTGTCACACAGACTCATGCAGGAATGTACTTATAAAAAGTAAATGAAAAAACCAAAGTAATTTTGAGATAAATAACATTTTTTTATTTAAATAAAATAATTATTTTTTTAGAGTTATATTCATTAAAAAAATATTAGGTAACTATCATATTAAAACAAAAAGCATTACTTCAAACCAAATTGGATTTTAATGAATTATTTTATTTTAATTAAAATATCTATTTTCAAAATATATAATCTTATTTTTAAATGATGATCTTAAATTTTGAAATTATCATTTCAAAATTTTCATAGGATTATTTCTTTTGAATTTTATGAAAATATTTATAATTTAATTAATAGTGAAAAACGTTTATTTTTACTTTAAATGTATATTATTTTTAATTATTATAAAATTAAAATTATATATTGGATTATTTATAAAATTTCATTATTTAATTTTGATTATAAAATATAACTAATTTTTTGGAAATAACTTTGTACTTTAATTTGACATAAAAACATTGTATACTTAAAAATTTATTTTTTAGAAAAAACTTTTTTCTTCGCATTTTACAGGATTAATATTAAGTTAAATTCAATGAATTATATGAATTTAACTTTAAAATATGGATTAAATATTTTAAATTAGAATTATTATTATTATGTAATAGGTTCTTCATATTTATTTTGTTAAAATGATTATTTAAAATAGAAAAAATTTCTTACCATTATTATGGTTAACACAAACATACTCAAGGAATAACTTAAAGTGATAAGGGTTTATTTGATGTAGAAACTTGTATAAATAATATTTTCATTCCATATTTAATGCCGATTTAATATAATATTTCTAAATGGTGTATTTAGGTTCAATTCAGATTGTGTAATACATCAATATATTTTAATTGTTTTGAAACATCCATGTGTGCCTTCTCCCCCACTTATAAAAGAATACCTCATCTCCTCTCATGTCCACTACTAAATATCATTTTGTACCACCAAATACCTTCACAAATACACTAATTAAATATGTTACTATGTCCTATATGCCCTAGTTTTATCAGAAAACAAGCCTCAAAAGTATTTAGGTCTACATCTTAAGAGGTTTTCTAGAGAAGTGGTATAGTCCAAATCCGAGCATATTCAATTAATTTTTTCATCTACATCCCTAGAATATTTCTTAAACCATGAATAAATAAAACTATAATTATATTACATATATATAGATATATCAATGTTACTGTAATACACTATATCTGAACCCTTCTTAAATAAAATATTAAATTCATCAATCGTTTGTGTGTGTGGAGGATTGCCGCCTTGTAAACCAATGCAATATATTATCCGTAAATACTACCCAAATATGGTTATAAAGATGTATTTAATATATATATATATATATATGATATTAATGAAATATTTATAATTAAATAAATATTATATATCATCTAATTTCTTACCATTATATCTATTAAATAATTATAATGTTGTTCAGGTGGGATTGTGGATTACCACCTTCTTGAAGTTTTCTAAATAATTTTTTATGACCACAATAAATATTTTTTTATATATAAGTGTATTTTAAAAAATAATATTATAATTATGATATAATAAAATTTCTATAAATTTAAATAAATACTTAACATCTTTCCATTTTATTCATTTTAGGATGAAAATCTTATGTATGCGGGCATATGACCTATAGTCTCCATGACAGTTAGAGAGTTAATTTTTGATAACCATCATTAATAAATGAGATTAAAATTATAATTAAAATTTAAAAATTATAATTTTTACTATTTTTATTTATAGATATGATATAAAAATTACACCTTTGTCTATAGTAATCATATCTTAGTTATTTTGGATATATGATATGAATATCAGCAAAATAACTGACATAAATTTTAATGATTAAGTAATTGTATATAAAATGGTAATAAATAAAATCAAAGGAATAATAAACTTGAAAAAGGATATTAATAAATTAAAAAATATCAATATAAGTTAATTTTTTTGAAGATAATGACTATACATGATGATTCAACATAAGGTATGGGATATTTTACCTTAAAACTCACATTTTTTTCAATAAAATATTTGTTTTAAAAATATTTTAATTCCATGTCCATATTATCAAAAAAAATTGATATATTTATAGTAATATGAATGATTTAATAATTTTATATTTCATGTTATTTTTAATTCTTTCGAAAGGAATATTTATACTTATTTTATCTAAAATGTTTTGTATTTCGTTACAAAAGGAAAAAAGGAATGTTTTATTATATCATTTATGACACCAACAAATTTTCCATCAAAAAATAGTATTTTATATTTGGAATTATTTTTATATTATATTTTTAAATAAAATAAAAACACTGATTCTCTTTATTCAATGAATTTTATTTTAGAATGGCTGGTTTAATGAATCTAATGTGTCAAAATCCAAAATTGTTTTATTTATGGTTTTAAAGGATATTTGTTTTGAGTTTGATGAGGTAAATGAATGATTATATGTGTTTCATATATTTAAGGTACTTGTACACTATTTATAATGATCTTTGATCTTGACATAGCTCATAATAATAAGTAATCCTGATGTAGCTCACAATGATATGTGAGCTTGATATATCTTATAATAGTGGGTGAGCTCGATATAGATCTCCAATGTATGGGGAAATGATTATATTTTCTAAATACTTATATTATAATAAGACTATAATATTTAATCTAATTATTAATGTTCTTATAAGGTTTCTATATAGATGATTTCCTAAGGGACCGACTTAACTTTTCTATTCTTGGTAATGAGTTTTTATAGAAATTATTTGATTTTAAAAGGTAATAAAATGTTATTTTTTTAGTAAATGTTTTTTCCAATTATGGATAAAAATGTATTCTTTTAAAAAAAATTCATGGGTAATGATGTTTTATATAATCCCTGATAAATATTATTTTTTCTTTTATGTTTTTTATAATGTATTATATATGGAAATTTGGTAAGTAATGTTTATTTAATGTATATGTAAATGATTATATGAGCTTGAAGATTATTATATTATAAGAAAGATCAATTTTACCATATCCTGATTTTAAAATGGAATAAAATTTTTATTTTATCGTTTTCAAGTCCTTTATTTATCATTTTTGTATCATCCCAAGATATTAATTTTTTTAATGGTTTAAAGGATGGGTAGAAATATAGAAGAAGTAATGTTGAATATCATAGTGACTTTTAATGAAATTGTAAATGTGTTTTATTATCAATGTATTATATTTTTGGGAAACAATTACTAAGAAGAAGTGTCTAAATTTTAATGAATTAGATTATTTATGTATGATTTATGATAAGACTATATAAAACTATATTCTTGAAAATATATAAAACAATACCAGAAATTAAATTATAATTTAGAAATTAAATTATAGAGTGAATAAGGGTAATGTCATTATAGTTGGTTTTAGATAAAAGATTTATATTATTTTAGAGGATTTGATAATAGAATTTAATAGCCTTATGATATTATAACTTATTATTATCATTATATATAATTTTAATATTACTGTGTTTCCTCGTTTAAACTATGTTTATTCAAAATGTTTTTTTGAAGTGGAAAAGGGGGAAATGAAGTTAGAAGGAATGAAGTGGATAATATCACTCAAAATAATAAACCTATTATGGTTTAAATTGGCATATAGTATTTTTTTGTAATGGATTATTTGACATTAGATATAAATAGGTATGGTATCTATATGACAGAAAAACCATGTTCATTATGTAGGAACATGTCTATAGTGGGTTATTTTAGGAAACAACATCCTATATCATTCAATGGATCATCAAACACTGTGATATATGAAATTTAGTTTAAATCCTTTAAAATTTTATTTGATGTCATTGGTTTTTTATTTCAACAAAATTTTAATCTTCCTATTAACCATTTTGAATGTGAACCAATTAGTTTTGTTTAATGGTTAAGAATAATTGTGAAAGAGAGTAGATTTATTCCACAGAATTGAAGAAAATAAATGTTATTTTCCAAGATAAATATTTTCCTAAGATATTTCATCTTGTGAGGGAAAATAAATTCATTAAATTTATTAATAAGGTGGAATATTCAGCGGTTGTGTTTGATGAAAAATTCTTCCAATTGGAAAGATGCGAACCTTATTTTATCTTGGATATTGGTAGAAAAATATATAATTTTTATTCATAATTAAAGATAAGATATCGAAGGGAATTGGATTCTTGTGAATTTAAAAATTATTAGAAACTGGTTCAATATGCCAAGAAGGTAGAAATAAAGTTTTCCAATAATATTTTATTCTATTCCATTAAGAAAAAGAAAAGGATTTGATGGAATGTAATGTATAATCCTCCATCAAAGAAATTGAAATGTTGGAAAATCAAATTTCCATCTTGTGATAAGTGTTGTAAATAGAGCTTTGAATAGTTTCTTATAAAATACAAGAAATTTTTCTAAAGTGTATTTTTTTCACATATTGATCATTATTATAAATAAATTCATCATAATATAATTCAAATTAGACATTACTAAGCTTTCATTTTAACAATATTGGTTTTTATTCAAGAAGTTTTGCAAAGAATGTAATGAAAGGATAAAAATATTCAATATCACCAATAAAAATGAGTGGAAAAATTCTTTGTGACTAATAAAAAGATATTTGGCCATATAATGATGTGATTTAGGTTTCAATAAATGTTTTTTTTTTCATATTATACCAATTTCATGTTTGATTCAGGGTCTATACACTGTTTCACTTATGAGAAATATTTCTATAATGTTGAAATTTCCCCTTCAAAAATGAACTCTGAAATTTTTTTGAAACAACATGGGGAAATTAATAATACATAAATAAATTTTAGAAATCTTCCTATTGTTGTTTAGGACAATTATTTACCCTGAATAATTAATGTATTGTCCTTTATTGAGTTTGATGTTATTATGAGTATGGATTAGCTTTTACTTAATCTTGAAAAAAATATTTTTTAGAGCCAATAATGTAATTTTATGAAATGAGATTTAGTTTTAATATAATAGGTTATTAATAAAATTGATAACCTATAATTAATTTTATAAATAGTTAATCGATTAAATTGAAATTTTCCTTATTAATAAGATTGAGATTGTGGAAACTATTCATATTAATGTAGTTCTGATAAAGGAATATATGGATTCTATTTTGATAAGTTAACTCGTATTATACATGAATGGGGTGGGAATTTTAATAATGGATATGTGAATTATGTTAAAAAAATATGATAAACCCCTATTGTAATAAATCTAGTCAAACTAATTAAATTAAAAATGTAATTATAGAATTTGATAGATAATTTTTTTCATTTTCATATTACTTCAAGATATAGAGCACTTGGTTTATTTTCTAAAAAGAAATATTGTTCAATGGGACTTTTCATTGAATATAGATACCTGAAGAAAAATCAATATTATGAATACCTAATATTTTCCTCATATTTGTATTATTATTAGAAAATATTCGAGCAATATGAGTTTGTAGTTATAACCTTTGGGGTTTCTAATGTACTCGTTCCATGGTGGATCTCAGGAATAAAATTTTCCATAATTTTTTAGGTAATTTAGTGTTTGTGTTTATTAATGATATAGTGGTATATTAAAAAATTTGTTAAGATCATGAAATACACATATGTGTTATTTTGAAGACATTGAATGAAAATAATTTATAAGTAAAAGTCAGTAAGTGTGAATTTTAGTAACAACATGGTTATTTCCTTTGGAAAATTAATTTTAAATATACACTAATTATTGACCATTACAAAACATAAGTTTTTTTAGAATTAAAGAAAACTATAAATATTATTGAGATTCATTGTTTTTTTGAATTAGCAGGTTATCACTAAGATATTTTTGAAAACTTTTCTTGCATTTCTAGCCCACTTATTATGTTACCTATTAATGGAGTTGAATTCAAATAGAAAAAATATTTTAATGATTGTATCTATTCAATAAAATTATTATTGGGGAATGCTCTAGTTTTGGCCCAACCAAAAAATAAATGGTCAGTTTTTTATCTATAATATTGATTCATTGAATGGAATTGATTATTTAATAAGATATTAAGAGTAGTTAATTTATTATGATTCACATAAACTATAGTTTAACAACTTAGTTAACCAATTTTAACTTTAACCATGTTGATATATTTTTCAATGTTAAAGGGATATAATTTTACTTGTAAGGTAAAGAGTTTCCCATAAATACTAAAGGGGTAATAATTTCAACAATTTAAAATCATTCTTATCTAATTTAAATATATTTTTGGATATTTAAATTTTTTCACAAAATTTTATTTTTCATAGAATGCCTTTTTTTAATTTTTGACACAATTTAAATAATTTTACAGTTAACATAAAAAAATGGATTAAAATAATATTAAAACCATTAAAACATCTATAATATTCGATATTTATCAATAAAATTAACCGAACAAATTAATTCACCAAAATTCTGTTACTTTATATATTATTGATATAATTTATTTTTTCATCTAAACTAATATATATGGTATTGGTGTTACAAAAAACATTGGGGAAATTATTCAATTTCTAAAAATTAAAGATAAATTAATATGATAAATTTTATTAATATATACTTTAAATAAAAATTATGTAATGAAAATAACATCTTTTAACTGGTATGATAAAGTATTAAAGATAATAAGTTTAAGAGTATAGATTTTTTTTGATAATATCATTTACGTAAATTACTATTTCCATCTTAATCAGTGAAATGTTGATCAAAACAACCATATATTTAAGAAATATATAAACACGACTGAAGTACACCCATAGAATTGGAAAATAAATGTGTTTGAGAAATCTTAAAACATTATCCTTAAGTTTTAACCATATTTACCCATTTTATGCTAATTAAGGTGGAAAATATTTACAATGTTCACAACCTGTGTTGAAAAGAAAATTAAAGGGACTTATTTACCAAATTTGGACCCAGAAATTCTAAATATTGATTTTATTTATTCTGTTTCAATTTAGAAATATTGAAGAATTTTATTTATGTTAATAACGTATAATTCATGAAAAAATTGTTTGTTTTTTGAAAAAATTATTCTTATGTATAAATTTTTAAACTAAATTCAAGCATTATATTAATTACAATTAAAATAATTAGATTACTAATAATATAAGAGATTTAAATTTACTTTTAGAGCCTTTTTCAAAAAAACTTTGTAAATTCTTGAAAAAAAGTATTATTTTCAATAAAAAAACTATTTTTCTATTATTTGTCATGAAATCATTATTTTCATAATATAAATTAAAATTCACTCTAAGATAATTATAACATTTTTTAAAAAATTAATTTATTTTTAGCATATAATTTTACATAAAATTTCAAAATTTTATTTTAATATTTTCTCACAAGTAGAAATGAAAAAACATGTTTGAAGGATACATATTTTTAAAGCATAATATGGATTTACTAAAACAAATTGAAATCTTATTTCATATATTTTAATAAAAAAAATTAATTTTAGTGAATCCCTAATATATATTTTAAATTTTGGATATTTGTATTTATAATCTACAATTTAATTGTATGTTTATAATTACCATATTTAACTAATAATATATCATTTTTTGTTTATGATTTGTGAAGCATGTCTTATACAATTCCAAACAAAATGTTATTATTTTAAAATATCATGGTGTTACATTTTTTCCCTTAATAAATTATGTCTTCGCATTTTTAACTTGAGATTAGTAATCAAGTGTTTGATATTGAAAAATTTCTTTACCAAAAACCCTCATCATAGAAACGATAAATAATACATCATAATAAAAATAAGGAAAGTTAAATAATATATTCATATAGAATAAAAAAATAGGTTTAAAAACAGGTGAAAATTTGTATGATGTGAAAATATGGACATGGAGGATAAAAAATTATTCTCAAGGAATAATATAGAGTGGTAGATTATGTGGTCATAAAAAATTAATGATCACAAAACCATAAATTAGTGATGAGTGAAAAGAAAATTGATTTTTAAAAAATTAATTTAAAACCATAACATTTTAGTTTAATATCATTGTCATTAAGTTGAGGTATTATTTTAATTTTAATATATAAAACATGAGAAAATGTAAATACGATATTTATTTCCATTTTATTTTCACAATATCACAATCTAGTTTCACATTAATAGATTTACACTTCAAATTTTTCCATAAGAAAATAATATTAAAGATGAATTTTTCTTGATAGAATCACTAAAATTAAATTTTATTCAATCATAAGATCTTTGAAATAATGATAAGTCATTGTTTCTTCCTATAGTTGGGATCCAAATAATAATTTTTCGAAAAAGATGTCCAATATGGATAAATATATAACATTAATCTATTTATCCTCAATAATAACACCCAATGTCCATCTTAATCCATTTTATAAAAGGTTAACCATAAGTGTCCTTTAAATTTTGCCTGAACAATATTGAATCCAAAATATTAGAATGATTTGGCCCCAAATCCTTCCATTATAAACTTAATAAATATGATGAAATAATTTTAATCACTCAACAAGTCTCATACCAATATTCATACACCCTAATATTTTATTATCCAACAAATATTTATTATTTTATAAAAATTAAAATTAAGTCATATTTTCAACCAAAATATAATCCACCCATTATCGGAAATGCAAAGAATAACATGACATTTTATTAAGGGGTGATTAATAAAATTTTCATAGGGATCATCAATGTAAACTTCAACATGGAATACCCAACTCTATAGGGGAGGATAAAGTAACCTAATTATCATGATTCACATCATCTATTTGATTACAAAAGTTTCCCATTTTTCATTGGACTAAATCTGTTTTTTAGTATAATTATACTCATTAACCTTTGGATTAGGGAGTTTATTCACATAAATCCAAAACTCCTTTGATCAAAAATACTAAAATCTATGTTATGTATTTTTTTATCTTTCTCTACATTCATTTCATTTACCAAACTCTTCACATCACTTCGACAATAATTTTCTCGATGTGAAAGATTCCCACAATTCATATATATTCTGGTTCTTTTTAGGAATTAACATAAGTTATCTTTAAAAAAATTGTATTGTATTCGGATGAAATTATTTCTTCCCTCTAAGTGACATAACACAGAAGTTTTTATTTAAAATATTATTAATTTCCTTAAACACTGATACTGTGATGGTTTCCAACTTAATTTATACTTTGAGAGCACATATAACTATTTTTTCAAAACATACAAAGTCCCATATGGATAATTCATTTTGATAGGATGGTTATGAAACACTAAAAAATAGAATAATTATTCATTCAGTGATGATTCATAAACAATAATCATACCTTGTAATTCTTATAAAATTTTCATCACAGGCACCATTGGATTCATTATCCTTCTATTTATGGTCATGGAATACCTTCTCCATTTTTGTACATAGATTATTAATTATGTAATTACTAATAAAAATATCCTATAAAACCCATCCCAATATATGGAGTAAATTTCATCCTCTTACCCCATATTCACAATAATATTATTCTATTAATCTGTTTTGTCTTCTAACATATATATGTTAAGGATTTTTTTTTGTGGTTCAAACACTGAAGAACATAAAAATACATTTTCCATCACATTAATCCATTTATCATAAACTAGTGGATCAAAATATAAATTTATGTAGGGTGGAATTTGTTTCATTATAGATTTAATGGTAGGTTTCTCCCCTTATAGTTCATTCAACATATCAGTATTACCCGTATTACCACTCATAGCTTGAGAGAGTTGAGTGATAATTGTCACAAAATATTACATCCCAGATCTTAATCCATTTGGTTTCTCATATGTATGACCATTTAATTTTCTATAACATTATTTGTTCAGATGTTTCCTTTGGGTTCCACCCATAGAGAACAATTAATAAATATATTATTGGAAACAATCATCATTGTGATAAATCATAACATCATGAATAATTATTCAGAGGATGTCAAAAATATGACACAGTAATTTCTATATACGACACATTATGTTTAACCATTTTCATCATTGGTTATCTTATATTAACATACATAATAGTGGTTTATATAAAAAAGTGTGTTAAGCCATGCATATCACCAAGAAGTGTGAAACTATGTGAAGAGTAGGGGAACACTCACCATGAACCCAAATGGTGGTTAATATATACTCAATAAAATATTTATGGGGTTATTACCACAATATTCATCTATAAAAAATCATATCCAAATTTAAATATCTATATTTTGATCAATTTCTTGCAATATCGTATAATCTATATCTTAGAAAAAATTTAGGATGTTATCCTATTCCTAGACATTACCCAATGGTTATCACCAATGTTCTATTATCCTAATATTAAAATACTAACAAAGATAATCATTTGATACAAACTATTGAAACCCATACATTTCATACATAGATATTACAACTTAATAGTAGAAAATCCAAATTATTTTAGAAATACAATCTAGAGTATTGTAATGGTTTATTGTATTTAGATTCTAGATATTTTGTATTTTTATATTTTTAAATATCTTCCTCATATCCAACAAATATCTTCCCAAATAGTATTTTTCATATATATACCCTACATAAAACCTTTCGGAACAACATGGGGATTGGAAACATATTCAAGAGAGTGATTGGATGCTTAGTAAGGGTAAACAATGGATATATCAACGATAACATAAAAATAACTTGATAATTATGTTAAGAAAATATTAATATAACATATTAAAACCATACCCTTCATATAAAATATCATAACATTGAGTAATGTAATAATGCTAAATAGTTCATCTGGAATGAATCATAAAGTTATCAAATATCATAATCTAACATAGAAAAATATAAACATAGGAATGGGGAAAATCATAATATCATAACATTGTAAACATGATTAAATATAAATACATTCAATATTTGAATTAGGGACTTGAAATTAGTCCCTCAAATAATCATATAGACATGAAACCTCATGTCTGAATAAACATAGGGATAGGAAATCAAGTTATATACATCAACTTTTGGATATGAAAGTTAGGTCCATACAAAATTTTATAGAAATAAAATCTATGTCTACACATAATCATACGGACATGAAAACTATGTCCATTAATAAAATTGACATTATTAATTCAGGTTCACACATAAAAAAATTATCTCATCAGTTATCGATCTATATAAAATTCCTCAGAATGATATATTATACCTAGTCATATAATCATAATCTATTAACATGGACAAAAATTATCATGAAAACATTTCGTATTTCATAATAACTGAACCTATAGAAATGGAAAAATGTTTGATAAATATTATATTATGTAAAACAACAATCCATATATATAATGAATAAGGATGGTATCATAAAACCTCATCCCCAGTAAATCATAAGTAACATAAAATGATATTTTCATATATGGATATGTCTTTAAAATATCATTTGGATATTTTCGTTTGGAAATTAACTTTTTCATTTTGAAATATATTCTCCAAAATAATAACATTTTGAACATATTATGGAAAAAAATATCTTTACAAAAAAACATTAAGTCTTATAAATTAATATTCCATGATTTGTTCGATCATGATGGTCGATAATTTCATTTAAACCATGTAAGTTAAAAAATGATTTCCTTCCAAATTTTTGTAAAAATTCAAAAGTTCATAATTCAGAAAATGTAATGATTATTCCTTTTATTTTATTAAAAAAATTAATTAATGGGTAAAAAATAATTGATAAAATCATAAAATAATAGTAAAAAATTTTTAAATCATTTTTCTGAAAACATTGGAATGTTTGAAAATGATTTTTATAGAAGAGAAAAATAATGTCACTTTTCCAAAAAAAACATTCAATAAGTTACATGAGTTTATAAAGTGGGTACATATAAAAACATATAATCTCTATAAAAAATTATATGTAAATAAAATAAATTAGTTTTTTATAGTTAGTTCACGAAATTTGATAATCAAAATCTTAATCATAAATAATATAAATCAACAATGAGATTGTATCTTCAATCCCTTACAACTTCAGTAATTTTCAAATTGAAACCTCATGAATAAGATTATCATATATGGATATATAAATCCTAATAATGTTATTGGCGATATTCATAAAATTCATTCAAGGGAAATATATACACAACATAATAGAAAAAATTGGTGAATATGGTATGTGTTTCACATAATTAAAAATTGAGACAAAAATTCCGTACCTCTAGTTTTATATTAATTTAAGTCATTACAACCTCCTATATAACAAATTTATATTTATTATACACATATAAAAGAATAATTTATATATATATATAATAATAAATATGATCCTGTTAAAAAATTTCAACACCCAAATATTAATAATTCCTTATTAAAATTGTTATGTCTGGGTGTTAACTCTTTAATTTTTAATGAGACAATCGATTTTGGAGTTATGATCATTATACATTTATCATGGTTACATAATATATATAATTGTTATGATCATATATATATCCAATATGTATATATATATTCATCTATAAAAGGTAGAGACAGAAAGATGAATAAAAATATTCATAGAGACAGAATCACATAAGTACGCATGAATGCATCTTTTACTTTTCAATGGATCGAACAGAAGAAATGTAAATAGTTATACTACTAATGTTAGTAACTATAATACATTTTAAATAATATTTATTTGTTAAATAAATACTTATTACTATATTTTAAAATAAGAAATGAAAAATTAATCACATCCTTTTGTTGAGGTGGCAGTCCACATGTACTCTTGAAGGACGTTATCATTTTCCAAAATATTGGATGGAAAAAATATAGATATACTTTTATAATTAACAAAAATTAATTATTTCATAAATATAATATATAAAAATTAATAAAATTATAATACCTATCAATATAATATACTTATGGAAAATGAATTGTATCATTTTTTTAGATGGTGAGCCTTACAAATAGACAACTGATACATTCACTTCTTACTTGATTGGAAATATGGTTGACAATGGGTTTTTCAAAATAAAAAAAATTAATTATATTTATGATACATAAAATATAATTTCATGATAAATACCACATATTTATATGAGTTGAAATAATAATTAAAAATAATGTTAGTAGTTAAGGCAATTGCCTCAACTTTGAAAGAACCCATTTAGATATCATCCTAAGGATTGTTGGGAAAGACTTTCTGTAACACTAAAAATGCTATAATGTGTACAATAACATTTATAAGATAATATTTCAAGGTTTAGTTTATTTATAAAAATATATATGGGGTAAATAATATATAGGAGGGGTACCCTTTTATAATTTAGGGATATGCACACTTGGAATTTCATAAAATATTAAAATTTAAAAATTTATTTCTCTAGAAAATTTACTCCAAATGGATAGAGATTCTACTATAAGAAATTTATTGGTTTAAATAAAAATAAATCAATATTATTTTATTTATGTGGTTTTTTAGACATTATATTTTTTACCCAATAATTAATTTATTTTTATGTTAATTTTGGTAACATCTTTTCATACTTATGGGTTTAAAATTTTACATATCGGGTAAAAAACAACAAATAAATTGAAAATTTATAATTAAATATACCATTTATAATCTTTCTTTTATTGTTTTTATACTTTTAAGAAATAATAATAACTTATGAAAATATTATTTTTCATAAATTATTAATTTTATTTTGACATTATTTGAATACTTTGGCATTCAAAACAACACAAAAATAATGAAATTCGAATAAAAACCATTTAAAACATATATAAAATATTATTTTTCTCTATTAAATTGTAGAACACAGTATTTCAATTATATTATATTTTTTTTATATTTTTAATATCATTTTTTCATTTTTTTGATGAAGTTGGTGAATGAATGTTTTTGGGACTATATTTGGTAAAATAAATAGTTGAGAAATGGAATATAATTCAAAAACATATGAGGATGAGTCAAGATTGGTAGAAAAATTATGTAGATAACCAAATTTAAGATTGTTGATTTTAAGTAGTTGATGCTGATTTTCATAAAGACCTTAAAAAGAAATGGTTTACACATTTTGGTAAAAAAATAAATCTATGTCTCTAATTTAATGGACCATTAGAAATACCTGATAATTTTTTATCAATATCTTATTTATCATCCTTTACATCGAGTTTCTCTATAGTACATGAAATATTCAATGTTTTATTACTTACAAAATATATTCTGTATACATAACATGATTTGTAAAATAGAGTAGTTTAGATAGATGAAAACATTGAATATGAGGAATAGATTATTAATATTATTAATATTAGAGATTAAATGTTATAGAATAATTATACTCACTATGATTAGTTTTTTATAAGACAATATGATTTATTATGTTATATGGGATTAATAAAATTCAAGGACGAAGAGATAGCCCCACATCTTTAAATAGAAAATAAAATGTCAGGGATGTAATTTCAAAAATATGGGATTAACATAGCAACCAGATTATGTTAATATAAAGAATTTTCACGTATTATCAACATTTATTAATTATATATGATATTATTATACTCAATTTAAAAATACTAAGTAATTTTTCAGTCAAAAAAATCATTATTTATAACTTAATTGGGTTTTAATGCATTATAATGTTTTATTTAAAAGGTAAATTTATAATTTATAGAATCCTAATATTAAAAAATGAAATAATTTTTTTTATACATAATATCAAAATTATATTTGGGTTAATTTTTTATAATTTTTTTAAATGTGTGATTTTTTAATGAATAGTAGAAAAATATAGATTTTTATTGGAAACTGAATTTTATTTTCATGTATTTACATAATAAAATTTAGTTTTATATAATTTAAAATATTTAACTAGTTAATGTTTTTACATATAATTACAGTATTCAGAATGATTTTAATTTTTTATTTGGAATAAAAAAATTATAATTAAAAAGGAAATTTTTATGAATGACTTTTCAACATGTTTAACAAGTTTAATTTGAAATTAAATTTGGAAACATAGATAAATTCAATATGATATAATAGAATATTTATTTTGAATAATCACAATTAATATTAGGTAATCAAGTATATTTAATTTTCAATCATAATTAATAGTAAAAAAAGTGAAAATCTATTACCATTGTTAAGGTAAAAGAAGGATTATCGTGGATAAACATTAGTGATATAGGTAAAAATGACTTAGAAATGAGTATTGATTATATTTTGTAGACATATTTCGAAACTATATCATTTAATATTTATAAATGGTTCATTTCATATTCATTTTTCATTAGTAAGACCTTAATTTATTTTATTCTCTTGTAAAATTCCATGTGTGTCCCCTCTCCCACTAATAAAATGATATCCCATATCATCTCCTCTATCCACCTCAAGAGACTTTTGGTTCAATAAATAATTTCCAAATTTCTTATTATGTCCCTACCTATTTCCTAGAGGCATTGTTTTGTTCAAAAAAACTATCTTAGGGAAGCCTTTGTTATAAAATAAAACAGGTTGTCTATTGAAGACGTATAGTTCCAAACTGATATTTTTTTCATTTATTTCTTCTTATACATTCTTCAAATAATCTTCAGACCTGATGAAATAATAACACCAGTATCTTCCATGGAATAATATTTTTTATTTCAATTTAATAACCTATATTAATTTCTTTATTCCATAAAATGGGAAATGAAACCATCATTTGTGTGCATGTCATAATATCACCTCACAAACCGATGTAATTTTATTTTCAACGCCTCCTATCAAAGATGGTAATAATGATGAATTTAATTTATATATATATGATATTGTTGACGTATTTATCCTTATATATTGGTAATGTGTCATTTAATTTCAAAAAACAACATCCATTAAGAATGAAAATGTCATTATTTCATCGAGTTCTTTGGAAAATGGAAATATTACTTATGCGTACGTACGAGCTACTATCTCCGTGGTTATAATGTAGAGCATTTTTTATACAAAAAATTTAATGATTTTTTTTTAAATTAAAATTTTTACAAAAAAATTATAATCATGTAATTATTATTATTCTGAATATGATGGAATAATGATCACTTTGACCATAGTCATTATAGCAAAGTCATTTTGGACATATGAATCAAATGTCATCAAAACAATTGAATAGAATTTAATTGATTAAGTTGCTACATATAACATGATATTAAATAAAAAAATGGAAAATAAACTTAAAAAGGGATCTTAATAAGTAAAAAAATTAAAATATGTTTGTTATTCTGGATGAAAAATAACGTACATGGAAAGATAGATTTGAGGTAACGGCCAATATTCGTTAAAAAACTTGTTTTAATTGGTTTATGATTTATTTCATATAATTTTTTCATACATATATATTCTAATAATTTTTCATTATTATATTTACATTTAAATGAATAAATTACCAATAAATATTCGTAATTAATCTTAGGGTTTTCAAAATGAACTATTTTTACATTTTTAAATGAAAATTTTTGGCATTCTATAAAATAAGAAATTTGAATGCTCTATTTTAATAAATAAAAAATCAAAATAAATTAAAACTATTTAAATTAGTATTTCATATTCACATTACATTATAATATTTTATGTTTTATTCTAATAAAAATCCCCTTTCCCTTTTTTGAGAATTTTAGTTTGTAAAATTGAGTTTTAAAGGAAATGGATATACCAATATCCGAAATTATTTTACGTATTGGTTTAGAAAGATACTTTTTATGATTATGAATATGGAAATGAAATATATTTTGTGTTTCATGTATTTTATAATATTTTTGAATTATTAACTATGATAGGTGATCCCAATATAGCGCATAATGATTGGTAACCTCGGTATAGCCCATGACGATGGCTGACCCAAATATTACTCATGATGAATGGTGAGCCAAATATAGCTCTCCATTTCATTGGTAATGATTATTTCATCCAGATAATTAGGTTATAAGTGTAGAATAATGTTTATTCCAATTTTTATAGTTCATGTATCGGTTCATTGAATAGGATTTCCAAAGTCACCTATAAGGATTTTGATACTTGTTAATTTGTTTTCATGGTATTAATTTGATTTGAAAAGGTAATATAATGAAATTTTCATTTAAATCATTCATTTTTAATTTTTATAGAATAATGGTATGTTTTTATAAAAAAATGTTTTCCTAGTTTCTCATTATTTTTAAACAAACACTCATTATTAGGAATGATCCTTTTTGTTTTTGTATAAAGTGTTTTATTAAAATATTTGTGTAGTAATTTTTCTTTCATGTTTATGAAAATAATTATTTGAGATGAATTTTTATTATGTTATTGGGAAACTCTCTATTATAATCTCATTGTTTTAAAATTTATAACCGGTTTATTTAACGTTTTTTATCCCTTACTGAGCTTTTTGTTGTTATGACACATTTTCAAATGTTTTCAAGACTTTTAAAATGATTAGAAAGAAAGAGTAGGTTAAGTTGAAAATCATAATCTTTTTTCATATAAATAAAACACGTTTTATGTCAAAATTATTGTATTGAGGAAAAATGGACACTATGATGATGTTTTCAATTTTTAATGTAGGGTTTTCGTGGTAGAGTTATGAACAATTGCTCTAAAATATTAAACCTGAAAAGATCTTCCAAAATTAAATAAAATTAATTCATCATTAAAAATAAAATTATGGAATAAATACAGAATTATTCTTTATTGTTTAGAAATATAGGCTTAATAAATATCTCATCCAAATATCATGTCCATCTATGATATCATTCTTGATACAACAGTATCATTCAAAGGCCTAACCGGAAGCTACAACTAAGTGAAGGTTTCTTGGGAATCCCTATAAAATGGGAGTATTATATGGGTGTGTGTTTATAATTCAATAGGTAACTACTAATGTTTTCCTTTACTAAAGTAAAAATTTAGTGATATGTTAATGTGACATGCTATGAATATTTAAATAACTGTTGAAAAAAAAAGCAACCGCGAACAATTCCAGCTTCCGCCTGATGCTAGAATGTTTATGAACACTTCTTAATGATTTTAATAACCAGTCACCCAACCACCCCATAGAGGAGAGTAACTATGAAATTATATACCTCCAGGAATGATGGATTACTTTTAAACTGAATAAATCAAAGGTAATACCATACCTAGATTCAATAGTAATTATTTTGGTCATCCAATAAGTCATTTCTCAAAAACCAACTATATATAGTGCATCCACTGGATCTTATGGGTTATCCCATGCATTTTAGGGGATCCAATAGCCACCATTGGTATATAAAAAATAGAATATTAGGAATATAGTCCCACCTGAGTCCTCATATGGATATTCAAATATTGGGAATCAAGGGAATTTACAATGGTTGACTGGTATTTACATTCAAATCCTATCACCCAAGCATTCACAATGATGTGATAATAACAAATTATTAATTTCCATTATGAGAATTATTGTATGCATGTTCAAATGTGCTATGATTCTGGATCCTATGTACCACCATAGTTAATCAAAACTTATACCAACCAAATCACTAGATACCATATGATCAAGGCATATGTCCCTAATATATCACGAGATTGGATCCCAAATATCTTGGGCATCAAATGTCCTCATCTATTTGAATAAGAAATTCCAAAATATCCATTATAAACAAATCTATTCTAGGACCAATGGGTGATTCCTATATATCATTGGTAATCTCATATTATTATAGTATAATTAAATAAAAACATTAAAAAGGATGAATCAAGGACCATGCCTTTCACAGTGGACATAACCGACCAGTCTCAAATGTTTGGAATGGGTTCTAGGTGACACCCGATGTAGCAACCCGGCGTCAGAAGGCCTGAACGCTGTGTCTAATATCAATTAAATTAGAATGATTTCAAGGAATCTAATTCCTAAAGATCATGTGTTTAGTAGTCTTGGTAAACAATATATATATACATGAGAAAAGAATACACTAATTGAAACATAATATGTTATAAATAACATCAAGGAGAACTTTATTCCATCTTGTATATGCCTTCATTTCTTTTATAGTATGCTTAATGTATTCTGGGGGAAAAGAAAGAAAAATAATGGTGAGCTCAAATTCTCAATAAGGGTGATGTATTGCAGAATCAATAATGAATCAATTATAATAATAATTACTTCATGGAAAATAACTGACCACACATACCATGTAATATAAATAAGAAGGAAGTTCATAAATAATTTGTAATGGTAATAAATTGAAATTCATTCCATCCAACTAACTATATAAATAAAAATCAATATGTAAAGGTAAGAAATTTAAACACATGCAATATAATCAATGAGCTGAAAATAAAATTTATCCATAGATATTTCAATTCAAAACCTCTTGGATGAATAATAACTGAAACTAAATGAGGTTAATGATTTTTAATGGACATCATGTATGATGAACATGAAAACCTATACCTTCAATACCATTCATAATATGGTCTTAAATAATATGATTTGTGCAACTAATTTTTCTCATGAGGACTCGTCGACGCATCGAAGAAATATATAAAGTCTGGCCTCTATCTGTCATTACCATTCCAATGTATTCCCCATATCGAATAACCAAAATAAATAGCATTACTTATCAAATAACTGTATTGAATAAAAGATATATAATTACCAATATTTCCTCAAACAATAAATTATCTTTCAAAGTAGGAACCATAAGTAATATGGTATATAGATTAAAAAATTGTATTATCCATGATAAGTTATATGGATAAAAATGGGGAATTGATTGTTCATAAATCATAGGAAATTGAATATTTCATGGAGAATAAACGAAGTCAAGGAAGATAATTTCAATAATATCCTTGTCTAAATCATTCATAAACCATACATTGGATGAATAAATATGATACCAATACTTAATTACAATTTTCAGTAAAAACATAGGGCTTTTTTATTAATGTATAGAAATAATAAAAATATATCTCTTAATAATAAAACATTCTTGAGGAAAATATCCTTCTATTTGGAAAATACATTGGAAAAAAATTTCATTAGAAATAAAATTAAAAATCAATTTCTTTAATATAAAACCATTTAAAATGAAAAATAATATTAAAAGGACAAAGGATGGGTAAATCCATTCATGCCATAAAAGAACATTCTTTTTTCTGGTAAAAACTGACAGAAAAATTACTTGTTCAGATAGTGAAAAGAAAATTCCATTAAAATAATTTCTAAAATAATAGAGTGGTAAACATTTCATTACCATTTAATTTTGAAAACATATTAATAAACCATGGTTTTTATAAATAAAATAAGCTCTCTAACTAAAGAGATAAATGGTGTCGAGTTTTCTTAAAAACATTTTCTAAAACACAATAATTACCAAATATTGTAAAAATTGGTATTAATTCCTATAAAAGGTCGTGGTTACCAAATTAAGTTGAAGATGAAAGTTTTATTTTTCAATGTTCATATAATTTCATTGAATTGAAATACCATTGAAAGACCAGTAAAAAAATTATTAAGGAAATTAATCTTTAAACATTCCAAAGTGTCACATACCACTATCAGACATTTTAAATTAGAAACCTCATTAAAGAATAATATTAAAGAAATATTCTAAATAGCATTAATATAATGTAATTCATGATATAATATTTTAAAATGTGTAGTAAATACACCACATAAAATGAGTAAGGGGTGAACAAGACATTTATCCCACCGAAGAAAATAGTGAGATGAAAATCCCATAACATAAGTCTGATTTCAATTGTGTCTCATTATATTCCGGATTAAAAATTTAATTAATTTTTTACTTTCTGGATAACTTTTTTCTTGTCAACCATGACTTTTGCTTCACTTATTACCATGTTTTATACAACTACTTAAACAATTAAGATTATATCAGGTGCTTTTTCTAAATTTAGTTCATCAGTAAAAAAATTGGTATGTAAACTATGTTTAATGGGTTCATTACATTAAATATCTGGCATAATAATGTAACAACCTATGTTTTAAGAATGAAACACGATGTTCAATAGAGTATTTAATAAGCTGCATCGAGCTTAACAGAACCACTAAATATTATTATTTATATTTTACCAATATAACCTTGCAGTTGGAATGGAGGGAATGAAAAATATTAACTAAAATATGAAAATATGGTTTAATTTTTTTATATGATGATTTATTGGTTACACAATTTATTATAAATGGAAATAAAAAACAATTGAATATATAAAGGATGTTTTTTTATAAATAACCTATTTAAATGAGAATTATTGTGGTAACAAATTCATATCATGATTTATGGATTATATTAATGAAATGTAAACTCAATTTGAGGATTAGAATTTATATTATATGTTTTCTAGACAATATAAAAGAATAAAATCAATTTTAAACATAAAAGAAGTATTTTCCAAAAAATGTATTTTTACAGCCTTTTGATAGTGAAACATTATTAAATATAGTTTATGATAATCTTATATTTTCTATTTGAAAAAGTAAATTTCATATATATAATAGGTACATAAAAATTTACTATGGTTTAAATTTTTTATATTTATGATAAAATTCATTTTTAATTCATATTGAATATACTACATTTTAATTCTAAACATAATTTTCATCTAATTTTTTATATAGTAAAATTGTCCTTTTAATTGGTTTTAATGTATAATTGGATTATTTTTTTATAATATAATATATTTTTTTTCATTTTAGGTAATTTCATATTGAATATTGATATAAACACATTTAATCCTTTTTATTGTTTTTACCTTTAGGAAACTTGTTTTATCGTTTTGACAAGGGGAATTAATTTTACAGTAATCACTACAACTTATAGGTTTTGAATTTGTAAAAATTGATTATATATTTCAAATCATAATGTCTAAATTATGTAAATAGTTCCCTTTTATTTTTGGACATGATGGATTATAAATTTAGTAATTATTTTTATCTACCACAATTAAAGGGTAAATCATTTAAATGTGTGTAAGAATAAAATTATAAAAATATTAAACTACTCTAAAACATGTACAAATACCATTTTAATAGATATTTAAGACCCATACAGTCCTTGGGATTGAATCATGTCATTTCTATTCCACTTGGGTGTGATTATGAAACTTATAACTTTTAATTTTACGTAAAAGAAAATATTTTATAAACATATATCTTCTTACTAAATAAATATTAATATCGGTTTTGGTAAGTGAAAACATATGCTATAAATATTAATTATAAATATAAAATAATTTCCTACGTCAAAGTATTTTATTTATAATTTTTATGCATTAAATAATAAAAATTAATTATGACACAATGATGATGTAGTGATTTCATTTTAATGAAGGAATCAAATAAATAATATTATCAATATTAAATTAAATATTATTTGACATAATTTTTGTCATACAATATTTTTATAGGTTATTATGACTTGTTATAATACTATTAAATGGTTTTTTCGAATTTATCTCTCTATTTATATTTTATTTAAATCTAATAAAATAAATAGTTTAAAAATTGACATAATTGATGTTTTATAAAAATAGTAATTTATTGAATTATTTAAAAATACATGAAATCTTCTAAAATAACAAAGTGACTATTATAAGGTCTATTAATTCATTAAATTTACAATTATGTTAAATTTACCCCATATAAGTAAAATTAATAGCCTCATCATAATTAAAATAATGTTACCACAATTAAAATTTAAAGATACCAATTAAGGGTAGAACGAAAAGGTATGGTATAAAATAAATTCAACACATGTATAATTATATTTAGATGAGATTATTTCGAACTAGAATCATCTTATTTTATAAATATTTAAATTTGATGGAATTTTTATTAAATAATTTATTTATATTATTTAATTATTTTATGAATTTCCAAGGGTCATCGTCCCCTATCATATAAAAAGGTTCACTCTCTTCTGTAAAAATCATCATTAAAAGCCTTTTGGATCCAAAAATATCTACCCAAAAATTTTCCTAGAATCCCTTCCCACATTCTTGGGCTCTTATTTTAGTAAAAATAAACTTCTTATAGGTGTTAATGTTTTTTTCAAAGGCGATCAATCGAAGAAGATGTATCGATTTGTTAAGATTTTCTATTTTATTTTTTCTTCCTCTTCCATTATATATATTTTTCCAAGATAAAATAAACAATATATTATAATAAATATAATAAGATATTACTATGTTATATTCTCCCCCTAAATATTTTTATTCTCCCATCAAATGGCAATGGAATTAATCATTCGTGCGTACATGTGAATTATCACATCCACGAGCTGATTTAGTTTGTTTTCCATTATCATCAATCATGATTGGTTATAATGATGGAATTGATATTCATATGTGATATTAATTAAATATTTTTCATTTTAAAAGAATTATATTTCAACTATGTTCTTACCTTCCACGCACCTAGAAACAATAACATTGTTCGTGCGTACGTGTTAACTATCACCTCCATGAATTACTGTGAATCGTTTTTATTCACAACATCACTTGTATGGTATATTTAATTATATTTAAATGATAATTAGTATTTTAATAATATTATGATGATTTTGGAAATATAAAATAATAAATACCTTATCTCCATAATGATAAAATGAAAATGAACATGTTTCTGATGCTTACGTACAATATACTATCTACAAGAATATAATATTGTTCATTTTTCATCAGTTTAATTACTAGATTGATTATAAAAGTATGATTAATGTATGAAAGATAAGATTATGTATTTAATACAATTAATTAGAGGATTTATTTATGACCACATGGATTAGTGAAATCAAAATCGTGTTCATTTATGTCTCAAGTACCAAAAATCAACAAAATGTATGATACAAACATAAATAATTATGTAATTTTTATATCATGGTATTAAGTGATATAAAAAGAATGATAAACTTGAAAAATTTACTCAATAAAGTATATATTAACCTAATTTTATTATCAAAGAATATAACAATTGTACATGATGAATGAAACTCAAGGTAAGTGAAATCTAAACTCAATTTCCATTCATTGAGTTAAATATCAATGTCATTGGTTTTGTTTTTCCATGAATATGTGTTAGTGACCTCTAATTTTATTATAGTGAATATCAACTTATATTGGGTGTATTTATATTTTTCACACATATTTATGTCATTTATGTATCCTTAGTCTAATGATATAGTCTTTGTAATGGACTTTATCTCAATCTCCTTTCATTGAGACATATTTTGATGTTATACACCACTTTCTTTTACATAGTGTATAATCAAACACATTTACTTTTTATTTAATTCAATGGTTTCCAAATGGAAAGTTTTTTTATACGAATGGTTTTACTAAATGACAAAATGAATGTTTTTTAACATATGTGGTGTCAATAACTTTTGAAGCACTGTGAAAATTATTTGGTAGTTTAATTCATCTACAAGTTGTAATGTTTTTGAAACAAAATTAAATACTATATTCATTTGTAAGAATTTTGGGTATGAAAATGTATTTTATAATTGATTTTTATATCAATTCTTTTAAATTATATATTATTATTGCAATGTGAAAATGTTATTTTTCTTTTATGTATGTTTTATGTGTTCTAATTATGTTATAGTTCATGGTAATTTCTTATGTATATGGGTGGTTCTGTGAAAAATAGAGTGAAAGTGATCCTGTTTTAGCTATCTAAAGCAATGGGTAATGAGACAGAGTAAAACAATAAGGCTACCCTTAAGAGATTTGGGTAATATATTTTTATGGGTATTCGAAATGTAACCATAAATGTTACTCTTTATGTAGATTTGATAGCTACAACGTAAGTATGATATAGATTCCACAAGTTATCTTTGTGACTTGTGATTTCCTTAATGTTTATCATGACTCTTATTATTTAATGGTTTTAAAAATATTAATGGAGTAACATTTTCATTCATTATTTTATATCCCATACTGATATTTTTATGCTCATCCAATGATTCTAAAATATTTTCACTGGTTATAAGGATGGGTTAGAGAAAGGAAGAAGTCATGCATATTTTTAACAAAGACAATAAATCATGTTTATTTTTAAAAGTTGTATATTGTGGAATAAATGGATACTATTGTAGTGGTGTCCACCTTGTAAAAATTTGCGTTATTTTGTATTAGTTATGTCCAATTTCTCAAAAAATTGAAACCTAAAAATATCCTCAATGTTAATTCCTTGCGTAACTGAATATTATTTAATGTTTAAGCTAGGGCCTTAATGTTTGTATCATAGGTTTTTTTAGAAAACATTAGATGTTATGTCATTATTTATGAGTAAGTTAGAAAGTTTTATATAACTTCAATGGTCAACATATTAGAAAGATTTATAATTATTTTAGATAAATATATGGAGTTTGAGATAACATGAACAAGTTTATTTTAGTGTTTATCATCCTCATATGACAATATATGCTGATTTTATTGATATATTCTCCCTAAATTTTTTTTTGATTTAGTAAATGGATGGATCTAGTAGGCACCAATGTAATAATGGATGTGAAAGAAAATGTGGTCTTTCTCTGAATATTAAATTGAATTAAATGGGTTTTGCAATAAGAACTCTTATGGTTATTCTAAACCAACTATCCGAAGTAATGTTTAACCACATAAACATTAGTGAATTTTTGATGCATCATATATGAGAGAAATTAATCCCTATGAATGTTATGGAAATAATTATCATAAAGATATATATATATATATTCAATTACATATTTTTTAATAATGTGGAATAAACACCTAGGAATATTTTTAAAGGGATGAGAAGATGTAATATATGTGGAAATTAAGGACATAACGAAATAATATTCTAAGGAAAAAGGAATAAATTAGTTAACTCCATGAAGGTAAAAGAAGTTATTTTTGATTTATCAACTTAATATTTCAAATGTGGGGAGTATGGTCATTATGAAAATTGGTGTCCTACAAAGAAGGTTCATGAATCGTATCAGAAGGACCCTACCAATATATTTTTAACAATACCTAATTCCCTTCCAATTTAAGATGGTGAAACTGAAAATTCCCAATGAAATGTATGGATTATTTATTGTCTTATGTTTTGAAATTATTTAATCTTAAGAAATGATTCATTTTTTTGTATGAAAGAAGAATTAATTAATAAGATAGAAAATCATGTATAGGGTATCATGAAGAATGCATATTGATTAAGAAGTCTCCATATAAGGGATTCAATAGTTATGAAAGAATATATAATAATGAAATGTTTAAAATTATTAATTCTCTTTTGATAATGGGATTAATTGGGATAAATTTTTTCTAGTTTGTGTAACCCTAAAGTTTGATATGTGAAAATTTTATTCAAGGAAGAATTATCTTTTTTTGTGTTTACAAAATAATAAAATAAATCTATAATAATTAATGTTCATATGATCTTGTTGAGGTAATTAAGGGTTATTAATTTTTATAATGAAAAATAATTGGTATTAGATATCCATCGAGGTAAAAATAGTTTATTTTTATTTTTGGGATATTATATTAAATTTGATAATGTTACAAGAATGATATTGCTTTAGAAAACTTGATACCAATATGATGGGTGACACCCCACAACATCCAGAAGGGTTTTAGGGATCAAACCCACTAGAGAAGGGCCACACGAGTGTATTTCCCACCACTTGCATACGTGAAGTCCCTGGTTAGTGAGAATTTTATTTCTTCTTAAAATTATTTATGTAATAAGATGAAGTTGATTTCCAAAATTTCATTTTATCAAATGGATATCATTTGTATTAGAAAATGATTTGGGTATTGAGTGATAAATGTTATTTGAGAAGATTTTCACTATTTTTGGAACCCAATAAGCCTATGGAAAATATAATAAAATGCGATTTTTTTAGAAGAGTAATGGTTTAATTATAATTTGGAAGATTCTATTTTTTCAATGTGGATTGGTGGAAATTTTGGTTATTTTTGGAAATGATTCACCTTACATAGAGAATATGTTCTTATGGAAATTTATTTTTGGTATGAGACGTTAAAAGTGATTGATGTAATTTGGATATAAGTGTTAAAATTTATCATGGATGACTACATTATCAAAAAAAATTTGGAGTTCAATTTTAGTTTGGATTATTTTGACGAATTTTAAGTACAATAATTTATCAAATGGTCTTCATGTAATGTTGGATATTACTATTGAATTTTGGATATTAAAAGTAGTTTTTCTTTATAAAATGGTTTATTATTCTTGTACAATTATATAACGTTATCAAAACCATTTTGGTTTTGGGTAATATTTTAATATAGGATGAATATATAGTTAATATTTTGTGGATTATGTGATTCTCTAGTAATTGATTCAAGTGATTCAAGTGTGACCAAGTCATCCTGAATACTCACCATTAGGAGAAAAGATGATTCTCTAGTAGAAATTTATTAATGGATGAAACTCTAATTGAAATGTAAATATGTTTCATTATGTTCTTAGTCATGATCATAAATAAATTCTTTAACATTATATAAAAGAACTTAAAAAATTATTTTTTTCATTTCCTATTTCGAAATCAAAGACCATTTAGCCCATCATAAGATATGGGTTCGTTTATTGTAAACCTTCTTTTAATAATGTTTTGTATCACCCTTAATCAGAACATGAAACATTGTTTTTCTTCCCTATCCATGTTTTCCTACGTAGAATACAACTATAAGGCCCCACCCTTAAACCTTACTTAATATTTAATTAAATGAATTATTCACATTGAGGATCTTTTCAGGTTTAGAGTTTTAGAGAATTAGGACATAACTGTTACAACTCAAAATATTACAAAGTAGACTAAGTTTCCATAAAATAAAAAATCTTAAAAAGAAAAATTTCTAGTTCCATGCTTTAGATAGCATGACTTTCCCTTGATACCATCCTTGACTCTATTCCACATTAAGTCCTGTGAAAAAAATTTCAGAAAAACTTGGGGTGAGCATAAAAAGCTCCGTAAGGGATACATAAAGAATGAAAACTATTAGTTTTTTAAACATCAAGTAAACCATGTATACTTTATCAAAGAAATACCTTCACCTTAATGAAGTAGTAAAAACTCTTCACTGAATAAAATATCTTTACATAACCTTTTGTAACCAAAGGATTACCATAAAACCTATATAAAAAACACAAAACATATAAAGGTAACTTGGGACATAAACCTACTTAAGTGGAATAACCATACGGTCGACTTCCACGCATATCACTTAATGGAATAGCCATATGGCCAACTTCCATACATACTTAATGGAATATCCATACGGCCGACTTCCATACCCAATGCATTGGAGGTTATAATGTAACCACCCGTCCTGGTATTCACGACACCACCCGTCATATGGTTTATCACGTAACCACCCATCAAATGTCCAAGTACCATTATAAAATCCTAATACATAAATCAAATATAATGGAAAGAAAACATTTCCACACTTTGATCACAATATATCACATAAATATATATTGACATAAAAAATCCATTATAAAAACAATTTTCAATACCAAAATAAATAAAAGAGTATATGGAATTTATTTCATTTTAAAAACATCACAGATTGTTGAGAAAGCCAAAGAACAAATAATACTCATGGCAGCGGAAAAGATCATTGTTACCACGTAAGTTAAAAGAAACATTTTTTTTTGTTTAGTAAAACGCTTCGTAGAAAAAGATTCCTTTTGTATAAAAGTAAAAGTAAAATAGGTTTATACACCGTATAAATGAAATTTGTGTATAAAACAAAATATGCCTCAATGAAAGGAGATTGAGACGAAGTCCCTTACCTCGGGTCCGACTTGACTTGAACGTTCTTTAATGTCCTCAATAATAAACATGAGTTAATTTCTACTTTCTTAAGAAACTTTTTCAAGTTCATTATTCCTTTTATATCACTTATTTCCGTGTTATAAAAAGTATGTAATTATTTAAGTTAATAATGGTCGTTTTGTTGATATTTGGTTCTTAAGTCGAAAGCGGACTTCTTAGAATTACATGTCGTTCGTGTGGTCAAAGGATCATTATATCCAGAATGAGATTCATGATTTGGATATCGTATATATCGTATATATCCAGCATATACATGTAATTATAATATTACATAATCATTTATAGGTAAGAAATGAAATGCACCATTCATGGAGACGGTAAGTCGTACGTACGCATGAACGCTACTTTCATTTCTATGTCATATTAATGGAATTAAAAATAAATGAGAGATATGTATATTTTAATTACAGAATTATATTAATCATTTAGATGTAACATAAATCATATATATCCATTACATATATGTAATTATAATAGTACATTACATTTGGTGATAAGAAATGAAATGCACCGTTCATGGAGACGGTAAGTCGTACGTACGCATGAACGCTACTTTCATTTCTATGTCATACATTAATGGAAATAAATAATAATGATATAAAGTTATATTATAATTCCAATATAACATCATATATATTAACTTTAAATCCATCCTTTATACGTCCCACATATGGCATTAACAAATCAAATCACTTTGAGGGGGCAGTAGTCCGCACTTCCTAAAATAAAGATATCGCGTATACCCATAATGGAAGCCATAATGGTATACCACAGATGAAAAATACAGAAGCATAAGGAAAACATAAACATAATACATATCATATATAAATACAGTCACAACTTAATGGCTACCATTAAAGGTGATAAAAGAAGACTGAACAATCATTGTTTCGTGAGGCAGAAATTCACCAACCATAGAAACAGTATGTTCATTAACCATTAGACAGAGGTTTCTGTAGGTGTAGCTATAATCCTTCTTATAAATACAACCTAGTATATTTATGATACATTTGTTATTACAAAATAAAGAAATAAAAAGAGTTTAGAGAGTTGGAAAAGAAAAATCAAACAAAAGAACACAAAGAAAACACTACCTTTAAAACAGGTAACTCTTTTTGATTTGAGGTCAAAGGCTTCCTTGGGAAGACTTCTGCACAAAGTGAGGCTTCTATGAGTAATAGAGGGATGTGGAGAGATAAAATGCGCAGATCTTGGCCGATCCAAAGGCTCGAGAGGTGTGGATAAGGAGGTAGAGGTGGGGGCCTTTTATAAGAGGAGAGGAGGGGCACTCTTGGAAATTAAAGAAATGTTACTTTATTATAGAATGAGTTTTCTCATTTTAATGGTACCACATTGATGTTTTGTGAGGATAAGGTGATAAGGGTTCGAAATCTACCCATCCACTAGGTTTTTTACATTTGTAGGTCTTAGATTTTACATTATCATTCCATTTTATTTAAATTGTTAAATAATGAAGTAATCGATGCATCATCATGGTGTCATAAATAATTTAATTTACTTAATGTCTAAAAATTATAAAAAAAAATTAATATGATGTAGGAAATCTTTTTATCTTTCCAATGACTATTTATAGTAAAAAATCGGACTTTTATAAACTCATTTAAAAATTGTTTTAGTAAAACAACTCATGTTTCTGTCATTTTAATTTTAACATTAAATAAAGAGATATTAATGTCATTCTCCAACCAAAGTGGCTACATGGGGTCCCCTAGTTGACCCATGGATTTTATTGGTCGTCCATGACACATCCAATAAGGGTAGGACATGTTTCGATTTCATTTCATATTATTAAAACATTATTTTTACCTTAAACTACAGTAATTACCTCTAATCGCAATTAATAAACAGAAAAGTTACTATTCACCAAAAATTATTTTAATCCCATTGAACCACATTTTACTTCTTAATGAAAACCATGTATGTTGTATTTTTGAAATCCAAAACATAGAAGTGGATAAGTTTCATTTAAATGAAAAATAAATTTCTTTAACTACCACTTAGTGGTTTCACTATTCATCAAAAATTGTAGTTTTTCAGAAAAATAACAAAACTTCACCCTAAGGTATATTTTATATTCTGAATTCAAAAATGAAGTCCATTTTATAAAATTAAAAACATATAAGTTTCATTAATTAATTTAATAATTAATTCCCGCTGTCAGAGAAAATAACGTGTTTTTTATGAAACAATAAGTATCAAAAGATTGACACTAGTTTAAGTCCGATTTCAAAGTGAAATTATTTCCAACAACCACTATTGGAATAAATGGTAAAAATATTTTCTAATTTAACTTTAAAACCAATTCAAACGATAATCTAATCATATAAATAAATTAGATTAAAAAGAGGTGTTGAATTAAAAAACAACATTTTTCACTATTCATTAAAAAATGATCTTTATCGGAAAAATACCAAAAATTTACAAAAAGTAAATTTTGATGTCCCGATTCTAAAAAAAGAGTTTTATTTGGTCCAATAGAATGTATTATAGTGACCAAAACGATATTTAATGACAGTTCACCATCAAAAGGCGATAAGTGAACCTTTAGTGAAAATTAGGGTATACATGCCTAAAATTGAATTCTTCTCGTATTTTAAGACTTTATCTTTTATTGGACAAATTTAAAAACATTTAAAAGAATATATAATCATATTTTAGTTATTTATATCTATTCCCGCCAATACAACGGCTATGTGATAACTACCAATTAAAATAATATTATTTTATTACTAGTGTGCAACGTAAGATTTCAATGAAACTCTTTGTTGAGTACCGGGTACGCTATCGAACATAGCAACCCCTTTAAAGTAAAATTAATATTTAATTCGTAAATATTAATAAATTTGAAAATGTTTTGTTCTTTATTTACCTGTGATGTTACATCCTTCCCCCTGTTGGGAATTGCGTCCTCGCAATTTTATTTACTTATCAAAATCAGTGGGGGTATTTATCCCTCATAGCATTTTCAGACTCCCACGTTGCCTCTTCAACCATATGGTTTTTCCACAAAACCTTTACCTAGTGGATTACCTTATTTTGCAACACTTGCTCTCTTCTGTCAAGAATCTGGACTGGTTTTTCTTCATAAGAGAGATTCTCTTCCAACTGAACTACGTCGGGGTTCAAAACATGAGATGGATCTGGCATATACTTTCTCAACATCGAATCATTAAAAACATTGTGTACCTGAGATAAACATGGAGGTAAATCCACTTGGTAAGCAACCGATCCAACTTTCTCCAGAATTTCATATGGTCCAATGAACCATGGACTCAGCTTTCCTTTCTTACCAAATCGAATCACACTTTTCCATAGAGAAACTTTGAGAAAAACATGATCACCTACCTCGAAAGATAGATCCTTTCTCCCGTTATCCGCATAAATTTTCTGTCTGCTCTAAGATGTTCTCATGTGTTTCTAAATCAACTGAACATTTCTTTCCATCTCTTCTACCAATTTTGGTCCCATCAGCTTCCTTTCACCAACTTCATCCCAAAAAATGTGGAGTTCGAAACTGCTTCCCATATAATGCCTCAAACGGAGCCATCTGTATACTTGAATGAAAACTGTTATTATAAGAAAACTCAACCAAAGAAATATGTTGGTCCCAACTTCCTGGATAATCCCTCGAACAAGCTCGTCGCATATCCTCCAAGGTTTGAATTTTTTGTTTTGACTGCCCATCGGATTGTGGATAAAAAGCTGTAATAAAATTTAATTCAATACCCAGCGACTTCTGAAGGCCCTTTCAAAAGTTAGAAGTAAACCTGGGATCACGATCAGACACAATTGAGAGTGAAACTCCATGTAACTTGACTATCTCTTTAAGATACAAACGGGAATGTTGATCTAGGGAAAAATTATCACGTATGGCAAGGAAATGAGCATATTTAGTTAATCGATCAACAATATCCCAGATTGCATTATTACCTTGAGATTTCTTCGGTAATCCCACAATAAAGTCCATGGATATGTTTACCCATTTCCACTCTGGCACTGGTAAAGGCTGAATCATCCCTTTCGGTAACTGCCGCTCTGCTTTAACCTGCTGACAAGTCAAACACTTCATGGTAAAATCAGCAAAATCTCCTTTCATTCCATCCCACCAGTAATACTCCCGTAGATCTCTGTACATCTTAGTACTGCCAAGATGAACTGAAAACGGGGAGCTATGAGTCTCACATAACAACTCTCTCTTCAACTGTGAATCACAAGGCACACACAAAATCTTCCTAAACCTCAAAACACAATCTTTATCAATGTTGAATTTAGGAAACTTCCCTTTTTGAACCAGCTCTACCTTTTTCTGCGACTCACTGCCTTCCCTATGTGCTTGTATAATTCTGTCTGATAGGGATGATATTACTAATACCTGAAACCAAACAGAATAACTTCCTACACCAACAACTTCTATTCCAAAGTTCATCAAATCAAAAACTAAAGGATCTCGGTCCAAACGTAGCATTACATTTTTGACTCAAATCATCAACCACTTTATTTGCTTTCCCTAGATTGTAATGAATTGTACAATCATAATCCTTGATTAATTCTAGCCATCTCTTCTGTCTCATGTTCAATTCCTTCTGAGTTAATATATATTTTATGCTTTTGATATCGGTATATATTTCACACTTTACTCCACACAAATGATTCCTCCAATTTTTTTGAGCAAAAAACTATAGCAGCTAATTCCAAATCATGTGTAGGGTAATTTACCTCATGAGTTTTCAATTGACGTGAAGCATATGCAATTACCTAATAATTATGCATAAGGACACAACCAAGTCCCTTCAACAAAGCATCACTGTAGATAACAAACTCACCATTCCTGGAAGAAAGTTCCAAAACTAGAGCATTCACCAATCTTCTTTTCAACTCTTGAAAACAATCATCACATTCTTTTGTCCAGATAAACATAACACCCTTCCGAGTTAGCTTAGTCATTGGACTAGATAACTGTGAAAAATTTTCAACAATCCTTTGGTAGTGACCTTCCAAAACAAGAAAACTACGGATCTCGGTTACATTTGTGGGTCTTGGCCATTCTTCAACAACTTTTGTTTTAGCAGGATCAACAGTTATGCCATATTTTGAAACAATGTGACCCAGGAACGAAATTTTTTGTAACCAAAACTCACACTTGATAAATTTTCCACATAGTTTCTTTTCTTTTAAGGTTTTCAATATAAGACTTAAATGACTTTCATGCTCTTCTTTACTTTTAGAAAAAACCAAAATATCATCAATGAAAACAACCAAAAAATTATCCAAGAACTCATGGAAAATTCTATTCATAAGGTCCATGAATACATCAGGTGCATTGGTTAACCCAAAAGGCATAACTACAAATTCATAATGGCCATATCTAGTATGGAACACAGTCTTCAGAATGTCTGCTTCTTTTAATTTCAACTGATGGTACCTTGACCTCAAGTAAATCTTCGAAAAATACTGAGCTCCCTGGAGCTGATCAAAGAAATCATCGATATGGGGCAAAGGATACTTGTTCTTAATAGTAATATTATTCAAGGCTCTATAATCAATGAAAAGTCTAATTGAGACATCTTTCTTCTTAACAGACAAGACAGGAGCACCCCATGGTGATGTGGTAGGTCGAATGAAACCTTAATCTAATAAATCCTGCAATTGCTTCTTTAACTCTAAAAGTTCAACTTGAGCCATTCGATAAGGGGGGTTTGAAATTGGCTTAGAATCAGGAACTAAGTAAACAGTAAATTCAACTTCCCGATCATGAATAATACCAGGCAACTCATCAGGAAAAACATCAAGATACTCATTTACCACTGGAACATCATTAATCTGAATAGTTCCTTAATTTTCAACAATATGTGTAAAGTATCATTCATTTAAATATTTTACTAGTTTCTCAACTTCCTGATATGTTATCAAAATCAAGGGTTCATTCTTGTACAAAAACTGAAAATATTTCTGAAAAGAAACCATTCTAGCACTACATTCAATCTTAGCATGATAAACAGAAAGCCAATCCATGCCTAAAATAACATCAACCTCTACTAGAGGCAAAACAATAAGGTTTGATGGTAGATTCTTTCTGCACACAAGGATAGGAAGGTTCTTATAATTCCGTTTTTTCTCAATGTTCCCTCTGGGTGTTTTTACCATAAGTTCAGGATTCATATCTTGAGATGGAATTTCCTATTTACTAGAAAACTTCTCAGAAATGAATGAGTGTGTAGACCCTGAATCAAACAACACATTGGCATAATCTGAACAAACAAACAGTGTACCAGATACTACTTCATTCAATGGACCAACATCTGCTGAAGTAGTTGCATAGGATTTCACTACCCCTTTCTGCTTGTAGTCTGGCTGCATTCCCCCAGTTGAGTTCTTCGTTAGACACTCAATTTTCATAATGACCCATTCCATTACACTTAAAACATCTTACCGCTGACTTTTCATTGCCTGCTTGATCATCTTCCTTACAGTTACAAGCAATATGACCAGACTTACCACACCGAAAGCACTTAACATACTTGGATAAACATTCTCCAGGATTCATTTTACCACACTTCTCACAGGATGGATATTTGGTTTTCTTACCTCCTTGCTTCTTTGATGAATTCTTCCCCTTTTCATGCCAACTGGACCTCTTATTCTGTTGTTTGTCAAAGAAAACCTGATCATCGGTAAACTCCATTTCCACCTTCTCCGCACATCGAACAAGTTTTTCATAACTTTAGAACTCATGAGAAGCTAAAGTCCTTCGATACTTTGGATTTAACCCTGAGTAAAAATGGTTTATTTTACTATCAAGATCTCGTATGAAGTTTGGAGTATACCTTTTGAATCGAGGGAACTTTGCTTCATAAGCAGCCACTGAATCATCCTCCTACCTCAATTCTAGGAACTGTTTTTCCATCCTAAGACGAACCACCTTAGGAAAATATTTCTCAAGAAACATACCTTTGAATTCGTCCTAGTGAAGATCATCAATCTCATCACAATCCCTGATATTTTTCACCATCGACCACCACTGATCAGCTTCAACTTCAAAACGGTAAATAGCATGACTAATCTTTTGATGTTCTGAACACCCCATGGCATTAAAAATCTTCTCCAGTGCTTTAATCCACCCTTCAGCTTGCACAAAATTAGATGATCCTCTGATTGTTGGGGGATGTTTCCTCATGAAATGTTCCACCACTGACATGTTCCTCTGTAGTTGATCTGGATGATCTCGTGCATGGATACCACCACCATTTATAGCCTGACTCAACTATTCCATCACTGCAACAAACTGTTCAGTTCCGATTCCGACCATCTCAGGTTGCTAATTTAGAAGGTTGTCTTCCTCTTGATGTCGTACCATCATAGCTTCTTTGTTTCCTCTACGGAAAACCATTCTAAACACAGAAATATCTTAGGCGAAGCAACATGGTAATCTTTAAATGCTATATCATTTCAATAATACCATAAATTAATTTATAATTTATCAATTTTCTAACTCCTAAAGTTGTCTAAATTGACCTTTGATATGAACTATAACGCCCCGGCCTTATACCTTACTTAATATTGAATTAAATGAATAGTTCACATTGAGGATCTTTTCAGGTTTAGAGTTTTAGAGAATTAGGACATAACTGTTACATCTCAAAAGATTACAAAGTAGACTAAGTTTCCATAAAATAAAAACTATTAAAAAGAAACATGTCTAGTTCCAGGTTTTAGATAGCATGACTTTCCCTTAATCCCATACTTGACCTTATTCCACATTATGTCTTGTGAAAAACATTTCAAAAACATTAGGGTGAGCATAAAAAGCTCAGTAAGCGATACACAAAGAACGAAAACTGTCAGTTTTTCAAACATCAAGTAAACCATGTATACTTTATCAAAGTAATACCTTCACCTTCATGAAGTAGTAAAAACTCTTCACTGAATAAAATATCATTACTTACCCTTTTTTAAACTAAGGATTACCATAAAACTCATATAAAGAGAACATAACATATAAAGGTAACTTGAGAAATAAACATACTTAAGTGGAATAACCATACGGTCAACTTCCACACATATCACTTAATGGAATATCCATACGGCCAACTTCTATACATACTTAATAGAATAGCCATACGGCCAACTTCCATACCCAATGCATTGGAGGTTATAACGTAACCACCCATCCTGGTATTCACGGCACCACCCGTCATATGGTTTATCACGTAACCACCCGTCAAATGTCCAAGTACCATTATAAAATGGTAAGACATAAATCAAATATAATGGAAAGAAAACATTTCCACAATTTTATCACAATATATCACTTAAATATATATTGACATAAAAAATCCATTATAGAAACCATTTTCAATACCAAAATACATAAAAGAGTAAATGGTATTTATTTCATTTTAAAAACATCACGGCTTGTTGAGGAATCCAAAGACCAAATAATACTCGCGGCGATGGAAAAGGCCATTGTACCTGCATACGTTAAAAGAAACATTCCTTTTTGTCGTTTAGTAAAAATATTCGTAGAAAAAAGATTCCTTTTGTATAAAATTAAAAGTCAAAGGGGTTTATACACCATATAAAGGAAAGTTGTGTATAAAACAAAATATGCCTCAATGAAAGGAGATTGAGACGAAGTCCCTTACCTCGGGCCCGAATTGACTCGATCGTTCTTTAATGTCCTGAATAATAAACTTGAGTTAATTTCTACTTTCTTAAGAACCTTTTTCAAGTTAGTTATTCCTTTTATTTCACTTATTTCCATGTTATATAAATTATATAATTATTTAGGTTAATAATGGTCATTTTGTTGATATTCGTTTCTTAAGTCGAAAGTGGACTTCTTAGAATTACATGTTGTTCGTGTGGTCAAAGTTTCATTATATACAGAATGATATTAATGATTTGGATATAATATATATCATATATATCCAGAATATACATGTAATTATTATATTACATAATTATATATAGGTAATAAATGAAATGCACCGTTCATGTAGACGGTAAGCCATACATACGCATGAACGCTACTTTCATTTCTATGTCATATTAATGGAATTAAAACAAAATGAGTGATATGTATATTTTAATTCCAGAATTATATTAATCATTTAGATGTAACATACATCATATATATACATTATATATATGTACTTATAATAGTACATTACATTTGTTGATAAGAAAAGAAATGCACCGTTCATGGAGATGGTAAGCCATACGTACGCATGAACGCTACATTCATTTTTATCTCATACTTTAATGTAAAGAAATAATAATGATATAAAGGTATATTATAATTCCAATATAACATCATATATTATAACTTTAAATACATCCTTTATAAATCCCACATATGGAATTAACGAATCAAAACACTTTGAGGGGGCAGTAGTCCGCACTTCCTAAAATGAAGATATCGCATATACCCATAATAGAAGCCATAAAGGTATAACAGAAATGAAAAATATAGAAGCATAAGGAAAACAAAAACATAATATATATCATATATAAATAGAGTTACATATTAATTTCCACCATTAAATGTGTTAAAAAAATATTGAACAATCATCATTTCGTGAGGCAGAAATTCGCCAACCACAGAAACAGTATGTTCTTTAACCATTAGATGAAGGTGTGTGTAGGTGTAGCTCGAATCCTTCTTATAAAAATATCATATTATGTTTAATATAATGGTTTTGTTAAAAAATAAGGGAATAAAAAGAGTTTATAGGGTTGGAGAAGAAAAATATAACAAAAGAACACAAGAGAAAACACTACCTTTACAACGGGTAACTCTTTTTGATTTGAGCTCAAAGGATTCCATTGGAAGACTTGTTCCCAATGTGAGGATTCTAGGAGTAAGAGAGGGATGTGGAGAGACAAAATGGGTAGATATTGGCTGATCAAAAGGCTTGATAGGTGTGGTTAAGGAGGTAGAGGTGGGGGCCTTTTATAAGAGGAGAGGAGGGGAACTCTTGAAAAGTAAGGAAATGTTACTTTATTATAGAATGAGTTTCGGATTTTAATGGTCCCAAATTGATGTGTTTCGAGGATAAGGTTATAAGGGTTTCAAATACACTGATACAATAGGTTTTGGACAAGTTTAGTTCTTAGATTTTACATTATCTTTCCATTTTATTTAAATTGTTAAATAATGAGGTAATCGCTGCATCCTCATGGTGTCATAAATAATTTAATTTAGTTAATGTCTAAAATTATAAAAAAAATACTATGATGTAGGAAATATTTTTAGATTTCCAATGACTATTTATAGTCAAAACTCTTACTTGTATAACCCCATTTAAATTTTTTTTTAGTAAAACAACTCATGTTTGTGTCATTTTAATTTTATAATTAAATAAAGAGATATTAATGTCATTTTCCAAACAAACTGGCTCCATGGGGTCCCCAAGTTGACCAATGGATTGTATTGGTCGTCCATGACACATAAAATAAGGTTAGGAAATGTGTCATGTTCATTTCATATTATTAAAACATTATTTTTAACTTAAACTACACCAATTAACTCTAATCGCGATTAATAAACATAAAAGTTACTATTCACCAAAAATTAATGTAATAACATTGAACCAAATTTTAATTCTTAATGACAACCATGTATGTCGGATTTTGGAAATCCAAAACACAGAAGTGGAAAAGATTCATTTAAATGAAAAATCAGTTTCTTTAACTACCACTTAGTAGTTTCACTATTCATCAAAAATTGATGTTTTTCAGAAAAATAAAAAAACTTCACCATAAGGTATATTTGATATTACAAATTCAAAAATTATGTCCATTTTAAGAAATTAAAAACATATAAGTTTCATTAATTAATTTAATAATTAATTCCCACTGTTAGAGCAAATAGCGTGTTTTTTATGAAACAATAAGTATCAAAAGATTGACACTTATTTAAGTCCAATTTCAAAGTGAAATTAATTCCAACAACCACTATTTGATTAAATGGTAAAAATATATTATAATTTCACTTTAAAATAAATTCAAACGATAATCTAATCATATAAATAAATTAGATTAAAAAGATGTTTTGAATTAAAAAACAACATTTTTCACTATTCATTAAAAAATGAACTTTATCGGAAAAATACCAAAAATTTACACAAAGTAAATTGTAATGTCCCGATTATAAAAAAGAGTTTAATTTGTTCCAATAGAATGTATAAGTGTGACCAAAACAATATTTAATTATGGTCCACCATCAAAAGGCGATAAGTGAACCTTTAGTGAAAATTAGGGTATAAGTGCTTAAAATTGAATTTTTTTTTGTATTTTAAGCCTTTATATTTTATTGGATAAATGTAAAAACATTTAAAAACATATATAATCATATTTTATTTATTTCTATCCATTCCCGCCAATACAATGGCTATGTGATAACTACCATTTAAAATAATATTATTTTGTTACTAGTGTGCAACGTAAGATTTCAATGAAACTCTTTGTTGCGTATCGGGTATGCTATCGAACATAGAAACCCATTTAAAGTAAAATTAATATTTAATTCCTAATTTTTAATAAATATGAAAATGTTTTATTCTTTATTTACCTGGGATGTTACAACTACTATGTGTTATCATGGGTGACCATTGTACCTCTCTTTCTTTATTTTAAAGTGGTAGTTTTATTAACCCTTTTTCTGATGTGGGATTTCAATAAAGGTATTTTGAAAAGTAATACCCTAGTTACTGAACACATATCAAAATTTAAAGGATGTAATTTACTAAATATATGGAGGATGTAACATTCCAATTTTTAAGAAATAAACCATATGTTCAATAGAATTCATGAAACACTTCATTGAGTTTAAACAAACAACTAAATATTATTATTTAAATATAACCATTATAATCTAGCCATAGGAATAGAGGGAATAAATTGTATTAAAGGAATTATAAATATATGGTTTAAAAATTTTTATACAATGATTCATATGTTACCAAATTTATTAGAAATGGAAATAAAAAACCAGTTGAATATAAATGATGTATTTTATGAAAAAAAAAATTCAAAAGAGTATATTTGTGATTATAAAATCATATCAATAATTTTGGAATGTATTATTGAAACATAAACTCTATGTGATTTTTCAAATTCATATTATATGTTTTCTAGACAATATATAAGAATAAAATAAATTTTACGCCTAAAATTAGTATTTTTCATAAAAGGATTTTCACCTCCATTTGATGGTGAACCCTTTTAAATATAGTTATTGATAATTTATATTTTATATTGGAAAAAATATTCGTCTTATTTATAATCTTCATATCATAATATAATTTGGTTTAATTAGAGTATATTTTTGAGTAAATGCATTTTTATTGAATTGTGAAAATACTGTCATTTAATTCAAAACTGTCTTTTCATATATATATATATATATATTTATTTATTTATTTATTTGGATTCTCCTTTTAATTGGTTTTAATGTGTAGTTTGACTAGGTTTTTTATCATTTAATCCAATTTTGGACTTTGAAGTTATTTTCACATTGAAATTTTATATAAACACATGTCTATCTTTTGATGGTATTTACTTTTAAAAAACATATTTTCTCGTTTTGACATCTCGAATAAATTTTAAACCAATTACTGAAACTTCTGGGTTTTAAATTTTGAAAAATGTATTCCATAGTTTGAATTATAGGGTCCAAATAATGTATGTATTTCATTTTTGTGTTTGTACATGATGAATAGTAACTTCAGTTATTATTTTTATTTACAAATGTTATAGGGTATATCAGGTAAATAAAGGTAAAGAATTATATTATAAAAATATAAAAATATGCTAAAACAAATATTGATCCTATTTTATGAGATATGGATTACAAATAAAATCCTTGGGATGAAAATATATCATTTGGAAGACACTGGGGTGTAATTATGGAACAAATAACATTTAATTTAAATTAAAGGAAAATATGTTATAAACATTTATCTTCTTACTAAAAAACATTTAATATGAGTTTATGTAAGTTATATATTATACTATAATCATTAAATAGATATATGAAAATATTTCTTACTTCATGGTATTTTATTTATAATTTTAAAACATTAAATAACTTAATTTAATTATGAAACAACAGTTATGTAGTTATTGCATTTTTAATGAATGAATCAAATAAATAATATTATAAATATTAAATTAAATATTATTTGACATAATTTATGTAATTAACTATTTTTTAGGTAAATATGACATGTTATAAGACTGTTAAATAGTTTTTTTGGTGTTCTCTGTCTATATAGAGTTATTGAAATTTCAATAAAATTATTAGTGTAAAATTTTACATAATTTATGTTTTACTAAAATAGTAATACATTAAATTATTTAAAAATACTTAAAAAATTTTAAAATCACAAAGTGACTATGATAAGGTCTAAAAGTTCATTAACTATCAAATTATGGGAAATTTATCCCATATAAGTAAAATTAGCAGCCTCATAATAATTAAAACAGTGTTACCACAATCAATATTAAAAGACAATAATTCAGGGTAAGTTTTAAAGATAAAGTTTAAAATAATATCAAAAAATGTCTAAAAAATATTGGATGATATGTTTTAGAACTATTTTATTATTATATTTGACCTATTTTTAATTTTTATGCATTTGGATTAAAAAATTGATTTATTGTAATTTAATAATTTAATAATTTCCACGGGTTCCTCTCCCGTCTCCTATATAAAGGAACTCTCTCTTATCTGATAATAACAATTCAAAAGCCTTTTGGATCAGCCAATATCGTCCCAAAAAACATTCTATAATCCCTACCCACGTTATTGAGGTCTTATTTTTGGAATAACACACTTCTTTGAGGGGTTAAGGTGTTCTTTAATATTGATCAACTAAAGAAGAGGAATCAATTTTTTAAGAGATTCTTATTTATTTCTTCTTCCACTTCATTTAAATATTATTATTTAAATATAAAATAATAAATAAATTATCTTAAATAAACTAAAATTGTATTATGTTAATTTAATCCACTAAATCCATCTCTACTTCCCTCAAATGGGAATGAAATCAATAGTTCGTGCGTACATGGGAATTATCAATTCCACGAACCGATTTAGTTCGTGTTCAATTACCAACTATCAAGATTAGTTATAATGATGTAATTTATATTCAAATTTGATATTAGTGACATATTTATAATTTAACAAAAATAATAATTCAATTATATTCTTACCTTCCATGCACATGAAAACAATAATGTCGTTCAACGTATGAGTAAACAATAACCTCCACAAAGCGATGTGAATCATTTTTATTCAGCAAATCACATGTAAAATATATATAAGTATTTTTAAATGATTGTTATGATTTTAAAAAAATTTATTTTACTTATGAAAGGATCAAAAAATAATTAACTTATTTTGATAATGATCAATGAAAAATGAAAACATTACTCATGCGTACGTATGACCTACCGTATCCATGAATATAACTCTGTTCATTTTTCATAACCATAATTAATGGAATGATTTAAAAAATATTATTAATGTATAAAAGTGATGATTAATTCATGAATAATATTATAGATATTATGTAATTATGACCACATGTACTATTGATATCACAACCATGTTAAGTTTTGAATCAAGTACCCAATATTGACATAATGTATGATATGAACTTACATAAATGTTCAATTTTTTTAACACATTATTAAGTGATATAAAATGAATAATAAACATGTAAAATGATCACAATATAGTATCAATCAATCTGATTTTATTATTCATGAATATAATGATTGAACGTGATGAATCATACTCTTGGTAAGGGAAATCGTTACACAATTTTCATTCATTGAATTAAATATCCATGTAATCGGTATTGTTTTTCCAATAATATGTAGGAATAAAATATGATAATTTTACACTGAATATCCAAATATATTCGGTGTATGTATATTTTTCAAGTATAATGTTTTTCATTTATTTATCATTAATCTAATCATACAGTCTTTATAAGTGACTTAATCTAAATATTCATTCATTGAGGCATATTTCGATGTTATACACCACCTTATTTCATATGGTGTATAATCAACACCTTGGAATTTTAATTTCATTCAATGGTTTTCAAAATTAAAAATTCATATAGAAATAATTTTACTAAATGAAAAAATGGAATTTTTTTAACATTTGTGGTGACAATGACCCTTCCTTCACTGCAACCATTATTTAGTATTGGGATTCCTCTACAAGATGCAATGTTTTCAAAATAAAAGAAAATACCATATTCCTTTTTAGATATTATTTTATTGAACATTGTTTTTAAAATGTGTAGATTATATCAATATAATGAAATGATATCTTATAACTACAATGTGGAATTGTTATTCTTTCTTTATGCATGTTTTCTGTTTAAGGATTACGTTATGGTTCTTTGAAATTGACTATATATACGGGTGGTTACATGATAAACTGATTGTGGGTGAGCTGTTGATAGCACCCCAATGTATTGGGTAATGAGATGGAGTTAAAAAAAATAAGGTTTCTCCTATGATATTATAGAATATATTGTGATTGAACTTCAAAAAGTAATTATGAAGGTTAATCTCTATTTAGACGTGAAAGCTAAAATGTATGTATGATATGAATTCCATAAGTTACTTTTATGATTTATGAATGCTATGAATTTTATCAAGATTCTTATTATTGCATGTTTTTATAAATACCAGTGGGATAATACTTTATTTTTTTATATCTCATATTGAGATTTTTGTGTTCATCCCATGTTGTCAAAATGTTTTCATAGGGTATAATTATGGGTAAGAGAAAGGAAGAAGTCAATAATATTTTTATCAATAAAGAGAAATAATTTTTTATTTTAAAAGTTCTATATTTTTGAGGAAAATGATTATATTTTCATGGTATCAACTTGGTATAAATTTTTGTTATTCCATATTTGATATGTCTTAATTTTCTAAAACTCTAAACATGAAAAGATACTCAATATTAATTCTTGACTGAAATCAAGATTATGTACTATTTAAGGCGTAAGACATATACATAATCATTAAATAATTTTAATATTTTTATATCCATTGTAATTTTAAATCCAATAATTAAATATGGTTATCAAAAATGAAACAATGTTACAATCATGGAGATTGTAGGACATGCATAAGCATGAATAATTTTCTTATATTTCAATGATTGTTATGGATATAAGTTTAGTAGAATCAACTCTCTACATAATAATAATTATATTGTAAATACTATATTATTTAATATATATATATATACTTATATATCAAATTCCTGTGATGTAAAAGGAACCACATCATGGTGAGGAGGTGTTAGTCTACACATCCAAAAATGACATCATCACTTTTTACGTGTGTGGAAGTTTAATAAATAAATTGATATATATATATATATATATATATTAGATTTTCATATATTTATTTATTTCATGAATATCATATATTATTTTTTATGTATCATATTTTTAATTTTAATCATCTTTTATACATTCCATGTATTGTTTGAACAAATCACGTCGCTTTGAGGGGGTGGTAGCCCACAACTCCACCAACGATGTTATCTTATTTACAAAAAATGGAATATAAAAAGATATGTGTTGTAAAAGAATTACAGAAGCTAAAAGTCATAATAAATTTCATATATATCATATATAATTATATCATAATTTATATTTTCCACCATCATAGGTGGTAAATGAAAAAATTAATAATCATTATTTTTTGAGGCGATAGTTCTTTGTACACGTAAATAGTATGTCTACTACCCATTAGATGGAAGTGTGTATATGTGATGGCCGAACAAATAGAAATAATAAATAATATTATATTGAAGATTTTTTTATATAATCATGTAATTATATGATTATATTGGTGCGTATAATGGAAATAAAACTAAATAGATTAATGAAATATGTTACCTTATAATTGGGTAAATCATTCTGGTTTGAATCAAAGGGATTCCATGTATTGATTTCATCCTAATTGGAGCCTTTTAGGATTAGGGGAGTGATTTTTAGGATGTATTTTGTTATATTTTGGCCAATAAAAGTTTTATTGATATGGTTCATGATGTGGGAGGAGAGGAGGCTTTTTAAAGTGGAAGAGGAGTGACACTCTTGTAATATTCTTAATGAGGAATTTCAGAACAACTTTCGAACTGAAAGTTCCTCCCATAATAGTAAAATGTCAATCCAAGTGGGTTTAGGGTCGAAATAAATCCATCCAATGAATCTTGGACAATATTCTATGTCATTTGGGCCCTTAAGATTAAGGTTTAGGCTCTTGTTGAGCATAATTTTACCTTAATCATTTTAACTGATTTTAATTACATTCACAAATCTTTCTGGTCAAAAAATATGTTGACCATATTATATATTATAAATTATTTCATTCTAAATTTGGAATCCATTTTTTCTATTTCAAATATTTATTTTATGTTTACATTTTAAATTTAGTAAAAGTTCAAAAAATGTATTTAAAATAAGTTCTCCATTAAAATGTTGTGAAGATGTCTTAAAAGAAATATGGTTTTTTACATGTAAAATTGGGTTTGATCTTATCTTATGCTTGTCTGATATATCAGATGAATATCAAAAATATTTTATTGAATATAATATATATATATATTACATTAATATCACCAACTAATTTTAATAAATTTAATTTAATTGGGTAAAATAGATTTTTGAGCAAAAAAATTGTTTTCTATAAAATATTCTCTTTATTTTAAATTAGATATTAGTTTGATTTCTTATTACTTTGTAACTAATGAATTAGTTATGTAAACCTTATATTTTTATAAGTTAGCTAATACTATTCATAAATACAACTTTATTATTTCTTATTATAGTTAATAATAATATTTTAATAATATATAGTTGTTCGGTTAAAAACGGTCTTGCGTGTAACAAAATCCATTGAAGAAACTCGTTGTTGCGTATGTCTCACACTAACTCAGTATCACATGCATTGAAAGCTATAAAATATATTGAATTTATTTAAAATAGTAAATATATTATAAATTCATGGTATATTATATTCCCATTTATTCTAGGTGTTATCTGTCACCCATGCTATCTAATACAACGTTCCTACTTTTGATTTTTATGGTGTCACATTCTCCCCAACTAAATTAAATTGCATCCTCACAATTTAATCTTGATCTTGGTAACATATTGTTGGATATTTCCAATTTTTTAAATAATACATCATGATAAGATTTCATAAAATATCCTCAATAAATGATTGTCTGGGAAGTAGAAAGGTCACAAGGACTAACATATGAAAATGTATCTACATTGAAGACCATTAGTGGGATGTAACAATACATATTTGGAGGAAAAGTTTAAATATTTATAGGTATTGTTTGAATTCAAGAATAACAATAAATTTAATTATAAATTGGATTTTTATGGACTCAATTCTAAAAATATACGATGATTTAGAGAACAATCAGTCGAACAAAAATGAAGGCATTAAAAAAATAGTTTTTTTCAAAGTCAATTTCATAATGTTGGGTAATTCTTTTACTGCCTATATATACATACATGATATATTTTTATAAACAACATTTAATCTTATGTTTTTTCTTAGATCAATTTATATTTCATTAAAAATAAATTTTGATTCGCGATGCAATAAAATACATTTCTAAAGGATCTTATGGTCCATAAAATATTGAGAATTCGGGATATTTTGTCACTAACTATATCCCAAAACAAGTATGTTAAGGTCATTAATCTCTAAACATAAAAATAAAAACATCTGGTTTATCATTAATATTTATTCATCAAATGTTTCATCCAAACACATTGACATATAATCTTAGACATTTTGTAGTTCAGTGGTTACTGTCAAACACTTATCATCGTTATTTAATGGGTTCAAGTCATACGACCTTGCTGGACTTGACAGGTTGTTACCTAACATACATGTTTCCCATATATGAAACTATATTAATATAATTTCAAAGATAAATATGATGTAAATTAGTTATATAAGGTTAATCACAAAATATACATTGAACAATGGATTTCAATAAAACCATAATACATAAATAATTTATCCATTTATTTCCACAGTAGTCCTTCCTTGACCTAGGGTTTATCCATAATATAATTTATAATATTTCTAGATCATGAAAAAATATCTTTAATCTCAAACTTATTATGTTTAACATAGTTTATTAATTTTCAAAATCCTTCATAGTGGTATGTAATATGGATTTAAATATTCCTAAGCTATTTCTAAAGGAGTGAAAACTATTTACATAGTATGGCCTTTTGTGGAGTAATCGGTTACACCGAGTCTGGCCCATCAAACAATTTTAGAGTTTCCACTATTTTGTACATATATTCCAAAACAACATCCAATTGTACTATCAAGATAAGGATGTATTTTAGGAAGACCCCCAAAATCTCCACTTTACCAAAATTATAGGTTTTTATTCTATACTTGTACTTAAATTACACCTTAGGTTTGTGTTCTCTAGCATAGGATTCCATAAATACTATTCCAAGGTTTCTAAATGACGTCCTCCAATACCAACAATAGCGACCCAACCCCAGAAGGATCGAAGCTGGTGTTTGCTATCAGTTACATTTGCATGATTACACAAAATAAAATACTGAATAATATAGAATATTATAGTGTTCGTAAACCAGATACATACATGAGAAAAGAATACACAAATTACAACATAAATGATTTCTAAATAAAATATATTATAACTTTATGAAATCTAGTATATCCCCACATATCTTCTATAATACTCTTATCGGGTTCTTGAGGAAAACAAAACAAAATAAGGGTGAGCTCAAATGCTCAGCAAAGGTAAATTTTATCAGAAAAAATAATGAATTAGTGATAATAATAATTATGGAATGGTAAATAATAGAACTAATACCATGTAATAAAACTAAGAAAGAAGTTCATAAATAATATAGAGTGGTAATAAATGGAAACACATTACACCCAAATAAATAGATAAGGAGAAAAAAATGTCAAGATAAGATACTAGAACTCAATCCACTTAATTAATTAGATGAAAATTAAATGTATCCATAGATATGTCAATGAAAAATATCATTGATGAATAATAACTAAAACTAAAAGAGGGAAATTATTTCTTAATTGAATTTATTTATGAGGAACCTAAAAACTTATACTATCAGTAACATTTACAAGTTGGTTTAATCTAATATAATTTCCAAAACTAATTTGTCTCACGATAATTGATAGATGCATAGAGGAGCTTAAATAAGTATGGGCTCCAACTTTCATTACCAATCCCAAGCATTCCTCATTTTGAATAACCAAAATAAATAATATGCCTTGTCAAATATCTATAATAAATAATGAATATAGTGTAATAAATATTTCAAAAAATAGTAAAATAACTATCAAAGTAGAAGACATATGTAAAATGGTATATGGATTGTGAACTAGTAATAGAATTGATTAATGATATAGATAATTATGGGAAATTCAATGTACAATGATTATAGGAAATTGAATATATCATGGGAACTAAAATAAATCAAGTATGTGAATGTCAATACTATTATTGGAAAATTGAATCACAAACCATCTAGATGAATAATAATAATGGTATCAATACAATATAACCCATGTTGATTAATACCAGAGGGTTATTTTCATTGATGAATAGAAATAGTATAAAATATACATTAAAAATAAACCATTCTTGAGGAAAATAACCTTTTGTTTTCAAACACATTTTTAAAAACCTTTTCATTGAAAACCCCTTTTAAAAACAATTTCACTAAAAATTAATATTTTAATAATGAAAATGAAGCTTCAATGAAATAATGTTGGGTAAACCTGTATATGTACTAAAAATCATTCCCATGGCCCTATAAAAAAGGATAAAAATGCATTGTTTGGAAAGACACAAGAATATCCCATTGGAAGAATTGGTAAAAGACAAAAGGATAAAAACTTATTTGTTGAATAATTTTAAAAAAAATTCAATAAAAGATGGTTTTTAGATGAAAACCCGGTTCTCCAACTAAAGTGATAAATGAAGTCTGGATTTCTGAAAAAATTCAAAAATACCTTAAGTTCTGATGATTGGAAAAATGGTACTAATACTTGATAAAGGTCAAGAATAACCATAAAAGAGGATAATAAATGTTTTATTAAATAATTCTCACAATAATTTATTTAATATAAATACCAATGAAATAATATTAAATCTGTCGTTGAAGAAAATAATGTTTAAACAATACAAATTGTCCCATACCACATTGAAACATTTAAAATAATAAACCACATCAGGGAATAATATTATATGAAAATTTTAAATACCATGAAGATAAATTAATCCCTTATATAATATATAAAATTGTGTAGTATATACACCACGCAAAATAAGTAAGTGGTGAACTTGACATTTATCTCATAGAAGTAAAAAGTGAGATGAAAATACCATACCTTGCAACTCATTTTTATCATGTGTTTTATATACATGAATTAAATGATTAGGTTAACTATTTACTTTTATGATAAACTTTTTCATGATTTTCATTAATTTTATTTCAGTTATTACCATATTTTATAAAAAAACATAATCAATTAATTTTATGTTTGGAGTTTTGACCAAATTTGGTTTAAGCATAAAACACAATTTTTAGGTCAAATATGGTCAAAGGGATCATTACATAAAATAAATAGAATTATAATCATGATATAATTATCTTATTTTTACCTGAATTATAATTTTAAACCCAATAATTAGACGTGGTTATGAAAAATGAATCAACATTAAAATCCTAGAGACAGTAGGTCGTGACGATGTATTAGTAACATTCTATTCTTTCAATGATCATTATGAAAAAAACGAAAAGTATAATTATATCCTTCAAGAATGATAATTATATCATAAATACCATTTTAATTAATCATATATACTTATATATTTTATACTTTGGATGTAAAAATAATAACATCTTTCCGAGGTGTTGGTAGTCCACATGTCTAAGAACAACGTTGTCACTTTTTAAGTGTGTGAATGGTAAATAAAGAAATATATATATATATATTATATTACCGGAAAATTAATCATTTAATAAATACTATATTAATATTTATAATTTATCATAATTTTTAATTTTAATCATCCTTTATACATTCCATGTATTGTGTAAATGAATCGCATCGCTTTGCAGGCATTGTAGTCCACACATCCACTAACGATGTTTCCATATTTACAAAATTTGGAAAGAATAAAGATGTTTGTTTTATAATAATTAACGAAGAATAATTTAATATGAAATATCATATATGACATACATAAACTATTTTTCCATCATAATGGCCACCATTAATGGTTATAAATGAAAAAATCAATAGTTTTTTTTGAGGTTGTAGTTTCCCATTCACGTAAATAGTATGTTCATTAGCCATTATATGGATGTTTCTATAAGTTCATGTCAAACACTTAAAATCAAAACATCTCATTATATTTATCATACTGGTTATTCTTTATAATAATGGATTAATAAGAGTTTAGTGGGTGGACAATGGAAATAATACTAAAGAGCTTAAGGAAAAATGTTACCACTTAATCAGGTTACTCCTTTTGGTTTAAACGAAAGGGATTAGATGTATAAATTTTTCCCCCAGAAGAGACTTATTGGATTATGGGAAGTATTTTTATGAGATATTTTATAGGAACATGGACGACCTAATTTGGATTTTTTGGTGTGAGGAAGTATGAGGAGAGGAGGCCTTTTTAAAGTGGAGGAGTGTCACTCTTTTAATATTTTGAAAACGGGATTCCATTCACATTTTTCACATTCAAGGTGGACCCCATAATGTTTCAATTTTGACCCAAGGGTTTATTGGGTCTAAATACTTACATCCAAAGGATCATGGACATGTTTATAGGTCATTTTGGCCATTAAGATTATGTTTTAGTTCCTTATTAATCTTAACTTTTCCTTAATCATTGTAATTAATTTTAATTAAATTAAATATTATTTTTGTTCAAAAATTAAGGTGAACATGTTTGACAATATAAATTATTTTCAAATAAAATATTTAATCCATTTTTTCTAATTTTAATCAAATATGTGGAAAAATTAATTTAAATCACAGAGGAGATGCCATTGTGGGTTTTTAAAGTAAAAATGTCCAAATGATTGTTATGTTCTTATAGTCAATTTCAAAGTTCAATTGATTCAAATGAACTAAATTCGAATAATTTATAAAATATTACATCTAATTAATCTACAAAATATATTGAAATTATAATTTAACCTTTTAAATAAATAATATAAGTAAATTTTTTGAACTAAAAATCTATATTTTCACTATTAATTAAAATATGAAACATCAAAATAAAATAACTAAAATTAACCCCAATAAAATTTTTATGTTTCAATTTAAAATATTATATTTATTTTTAGTGATTAAATTTATATTAGGGTAAATATTTGGATTGAAAATATGTTATCCATTAAAAATGTAGTAAACATTCTTTAATAAGAATATCTGGTTTTATGTGTAAAATAGGGGTTGATCATATCTTATGCATATAAAATCTATTGGATGAATTTAAAAAATAATATATTGAATATATAACATATATATTAAATTAATATAGATAACTAATGGTAATTAATCTAATTTATTAGGATAAAATAGCTTTCGATCATTAAAATAGTTTTATATAAAATATTCCCTTTATTTTCAACTAGCTCTTATCATCATTTATAATTAATTTGTAATTAATGAATTTTTTATATAGATAATATATTTTTATAATTTAGTTAATACTATTTATATTTCCTAGTTTATTATATCTTATAATATTAAATAAAAATATTTTTATAATTTATTTCTTTTTGGTTAAAACATGGTCTCTTATAAAACACAAGCAATTTTAGAAAATTGTTGTTTCATATGTCGCACTATAACTTAGTTTCACATGAAATTAAAGCAACATAAAACATTTAATTTATTTAATATTATAAATATTTTATAAATTCAAAATATATTATATTCCCTTGTGAATTTGGTGTTGTGTATATTACACGCTATCAAATACAATGTTCCTAATTTAGATTTTCGGGGCATTACACCCGCTACCATCTCTACCCATATACACATTCAACCAATTATGGTTTTATTTTCTTGAACGAACCCATGGGAATCCCATTAGTAATCAATATAGTTAAGGCACACCACAATGGATCCCATTTTCAATTGTTCTATCATGAATATGTGTTACTCGTGAAGACCAACACATCACTCAACATCCGAAAAGTAATTTCATAGCCATAAATGCCTCACTAGTATTCCTCACTGGGGATAGTCTTGAGTGATGTATCAAGGACTATAAATATTTCTAGGGTAACTCTAGAAAATCCAACTAACCTTGACCCATCTCAATGAGCTAAATAACTCCCAAATGTTGCAAGGTCCTCCCATGGTCTACTCGAGCTACTACAATACAGTAATTTGTGCCTCCACATATTGGTGGATAAGGGGTACTAAATAAGAGAACTAGTACACATTTGCTGAGGTCACACCTACCAACGAGACTGTACCCTAGTGGTTCAGGCTCCTGCTTGGAATCCAAAAGACCCAGGATCAAATCTGGGGAGGGGAGAATTCTCGAGTACTGTAGGAGCACTGTAGCAGGTCATTGTAGTAGTATTGTAGCAGCGGCTGACTGTAGCTGCGGTTGCACTATAGCAGCGGCGGTACTATAGCAGTTAATGTAGCAGTGTGAGTACTATAGAAGTACTGTTCACCAAGGGGTCCTTTGGGCCAAAAAATGGGCTTTCTATCCTTGTATGCAGGCCACTTGGCCTTGGGCCTAGGGCTATGTAATGGGTCACCCTCTACCCAGTCTAAAGAGGTCTTTACTTTAATAATAAATTGAGGCTTCATCCCCATAATTTTTAAAAAAACCAAGGTCACACCCATCAAATTTAAATTCATAATATAGTATATTAAAATAACTCATGACCTTGAACATCGGTGGCTGAGGCAACCAAGAAAAGTATAAGGCCCATATGGCCTCAAAACCACATTCCCTCCATTGATTGGAATTGCATTTAAATTAATATTTTCAATTAAATTTGCAGGTTCAAGCATTTAATTATTAATTTAATTTTAATTTTATTTGTGACAATGAATAACATGCATCATAAATAACTCACACTAAGCTATAGGGAAAGTACCAATGAACATCATCCTCAATTTTTCAGCTTCATCACCTTTATTATGAATCCTAAAAACTCCATCAAAATATTGAACAATTTTTCCTGAGGCCATCACAATACCAGTATCCATTTCATATATGTATAGTCACCAAACTAACACCATCTAGGACCATTATTTAATTATAAACTCATTATAATTAATTTATCAATTTAGATTCAAAGTAGAATCTAATTCAATATGATATAATAACTGAAGGATTGATGGGTATGAATAGTATAACCATATTATAATATATATATATATATATATATATTCATAAGTAAATTTTTTTGATTAATTCTAATGAAATAATAATTACATTTTTAATAAAGTCATTTAATGATTAAAAAGCTAATTTTTTTGAAGAAATGTATTTTTCGTGGTGTCTTGAATTTTTATATAAAAAATATATTTTTCACTGTTAAAAATTCATCTTAATTAAATTTATTGTTATATTATAAATAATATTTTACAAATTATTTGTATAATATTTAGTAATGATGATATAATATTTTGAGGTTAAAATAAGTTATTTTTTGGGAAACATTTTTTTGTGCGCAGCGTGTTTTTATCATAATAAATTGAATAATCACCAGTTTATTAATGATTTTAATGAAATAAATATAATATATATTCAATTAAATAGTTTATACTTACATATAATATTTTTTATGAGGAAATTAATGGGAATAAATTTAGTGGTATGCATAAAAAATCATTTTTCCCCAAAACGGCTTTACATTTCTTTTTGTGTGTTAATTTAAAATGAATTTATATCACCCATGAGAAAAAAATTTGATAAAATGATTAAAAAAATAATAAAATTAATTTAAAAATTATTTCATTTTTTGAATTTAATTTTTTGACTTTTGAAATACATAATACTATAAAAGAAATTATCCCAGTTAGCGGTAAGACATGTTTTCCAAGGGGTGGCTAAAAAAATGGATAAGGGTAAAAAGGACCCTTAAATTGTATAAATATTAATTGTTGAAGATATTTAGGCCTTATATTATCTTTCAACATAAATAATGTACATTTTTTCAAATTTCACAAGAAATTGAAATTGTATTATTGAAATATTTTAAGTAATTGAGTTTGCATTCCTCCCCCACTTATAAAAGTGAACCACATTTCCTCCATTATTCACAAACTTTGAGCTTCATTGCATAGAAAATATCTACCTATAAACCATTATATATTCCTTCCATAAATTTTTTATCTTCTAGTCATACCCTAAAACCATATTAATATAGGTTAGTGTGCAATCCAAAGTAGATCTACTAGAAATATGTAATCATATTACTCGACTCTTTCAATGTTTACTTCTTATATTACATCATCTAAATCATTTATATCCATACATGAAAGAAATATTAATAGATGTTATTATATTCACGTTAAAAACATTTTCAACCACCTTTCAAACTAATGGGATATGAAAGTATCTCTTGTGCATGTGTGTGGACAAGATGATGATAAGATGGTGACAAGATGATACTAAGGAAAATTTGGGTGGACACCAATAGAGAACAAGGTTATTGGATTGAAAATAAGAATCTAATCATGGTTAGAGGCTTTAATACGGTGATAATGAACCAAGTGGATTTCATGTAAGTGTGGGATAGACTGTCACGCCGCTTTGATGACCTTATATAGGATGATCCAGAAATATCGATAATCTCCCTCACCTAGAATATCATTTAGGATAATATTTATAATAGTTTTAAGTTGTCCTTTAATAACTATGTTTTATCCTAGGGTTTCACATTTTTTCCGTAAATATTTCTTCTTGTCAATAATAAAAAGTTGAAATTCGAGTGTGGACTACCACCTCCACGTTGTGATATGATTCATTTTCTTTCACCATATTTCATATTTGGTAATTATGTTGGGATTAGTGTTTTTATATGATATTTATAAATAAAAAATATTATTTAATTTCAACATATAATATAACTTCATTCCATATCATTCATTGGAAAATGAAATCTTTTATTGTTTGTATATATGGACTACCTACTCCATGAAACTATATGATTCATTTTTCATTTTAACATTACATGGAAGGTAATAAGGATATATTTGATGAATATATATATATATATATGAAATTAATGTTATAATTATTATTATTTAATTTTAAATTAGTCCTTACCATTATTTCATTCTAGCTATGGGAAAGTGGAAACAATACTCATGCGTATGAAAAAACTACCATCTCCATTAAGATATGTAATTCATTGTTTATCACTTATTTTTAAGAATGGTTAAAAATTATATATAATGATTAAATATGATACTTATAAAATTATTAATATTCTATAGATTTTGTAACCATGAGAAACATTCAAGTATTATGAATGTCTACTGAAAACATACCAAGACAATAAGGTAGTTACCACACAAAATGAAGATGACAATTAACGATGGTTGTTGAACATGTGATGAGATGTTATAAGTAATTAATTAATTATACTATAAGTGTGAATATTTATCTATAATATAATTATAATAAATTTAAATTTATCATATAGGATTTTAGATCACTTACAAAGGAAGTCGGACTTGAGGTATGGTTTTCTTGTCTCGTTTTTATTTTTGTGAGGCATATGCCATACTCACCATTTTTTAATGTAGTGTACATGGTACCACTTTGATATTTTATATAATGAATCTATTTATATTATTGGTACATAAATTTTCATTTCATGTAATTTATTTAATGGGGGTTATGATTCAAATATTATTAAAGAATTAATATATTGATGTTATAATCTCACTTTCATCAGGGCTATTTATGCTTGGTTATCTGATGTTAAAAATATATGATATTTATTCCAAAAATATTTTTAAATTTATCATCCACTATTTATTTATAGATACGTTATGTTTTTATTTCAATTTACTCTCTCCAAGTACTCACAATTCTGAAATAATGATTTACAGAAAACTAACTTTACTTATCTCTACGGTCGGGAATCCATTTCATTCATGTAAATATTTTTATTTAAATTGATTAATGAATAATTTAAATATTGAAATATTACTGAATAAATTAATTTTATCCCATTTTTTATTTTCTATAAGAAATTTTAAAAATATTCTTATTGATATTTTTATACTGAGGAAATTGTTTCCAAAAGGTGGGAATAAAATATTTATTTTAATCGACACTACATAAATAACTACTCCCACCATATTGAATAATATTTTCAATAAATATTCTTTTATAAATTTCCATGTTTATTTTCAAATTAAAATTTTCCTAATATTTCTTAAATCCTAATTTTTTAAATATATAATTTCCAAATAAAAATGGTATTTCCCTCGAGAAAATTTCTAGTGATATTTTAAAGGTATTATCTTCCATTACAAAATCCTTTTACATTTTTATAAATAAATGGGGACATGATGCAATTATAATATAAATATTTTTTCATTGGATGGTTTTTGATTATGTAGATGAAATCTTGATGAAATCCATTTTCATTTCTGAAGGATATGCTAAGATTAAATTAGACTTGTTTTAAAACCCATATGGCATGTGTATGAATTCATGATGATTATCGAAGGTGTAGTTATATTATAGCCCTCCAATTTCATAGGTAATGTTTAATATTAATGAGCTCAAATGAAATGTGGGTGGTTATACCAATCTTTAATGAGGGTCTACCAGAGGTTATCCCATGCCCAAAGAGGGTACACATGCGGTAAACCAAACCCCAACATGTGATGAACATCTTATAAGATAGCATTGAGAAATGTTTTCTAGGATTATCATAATGAAAAACCTTCTTCCTCTATCTCTTTTAAAATTAATTTATAATAAATTTATATTCAAATGGATCATAATATTAGTTTATCTTATAATTCATGTCTTATGTTCTTCTAAAGCATTATTACATACTTTTAGTTTATAATTTAATATTTTATGGGTATGATTTTATAATATTAAGATCATGAAATCAAAAACTTATTTATATATTATTTTTCCTTATAACCATTGAATTATATCTCATATTTTTATCCATATATATCATTTATGAAAACACATTCTTATATTTATCTTCCTCGTGTTATAAAGAAATTATTAAAATACGGTTTTTCTAATATGTGTACTATATGATTAGAACATTGTGGGTACTCTTTAGGTTTTCATGAAATAATATGATTTTGAATGTAGTCATCAATTATACTAAATCGTTATTGTCCTTGGGTCTCAATTATTGTGATATGATTTGAATATTCATCTAAGCTGAGCCAATACATATGTATGATATGTCTGCATCACCTCAATTTAAATAAATCAAGTGGTTAGAATAACATGTGATGCATAAAACACTAGATTAATTGGAACATAGATATATTATAAAAAAATACATGACATGATCGTTAAATAAAGTGTATCTTGTAAAATAAATTATTGTTTGAAATAAAACTGTTTAAATTCATAAATTAAAATACCACAGATTTGAAATAGTTTTTTTATTGATTACGTGTTATAGAAAAATTTAAGAAATTTTAATAATTATAAAAAAATTAATTTATATAATATAAATAATAAATAATAAAATCAATGAAAAATATAAGTAATTAAAATGAGTACTACTTTAATTAATCATGGAAAAAAATTATTTGTTTGAAAACCAGTTATCTTATTTTTCACTAAAAATTTAAACTTATTATATTTAATGCTTGGATATTAACAAAATGAATAGTTGATATTTATACTAAAAAAATATAATTTATTAAATTATTATTATGTGGTATGAAATAAAAATAAATTTATTTTTTTAAAAGGATTTTTTTATAATTATATGTGATGTGTTATGCATACTACTGTTAAAATTAATTTTTAATACCTTTTAAAATTTAATCATTGAAAATTGCTTTTATATATGTAATAAATATTTTCAAATTAGTTTATACGTTCCATATCATTCATATATATAATAAAATGTTACCAAGGTAAAATTTATGCTCCATGACGAATTGTAAAATGATTAAAAAGTGTTATATTGATGTACATAGACAATAAATATCACAAAACCTTTTTTATAGCTAGGTTTAGGACAGTATGATCAAATTCCCCTATACTTTTCTTCCTTTATTTTCAATTTTAGATCCTCTTTCCTTGAATATGATGTTTTTTTATATTGATAAATGGGTGTTTAAAAAATTAAAGTCCACCAATCAATAGAAATACTAATTTTTTACCCACCTTAACCCATACAATTCAAAAGATATTTTCAAAAATAACTACGAAAATTATCTCTCTCAAGACATTCTATCACATTGCAAAACATTTGACCACATGAAGGTGTCGCGAACCTCTTATTTCCAAGAATCCCCTTAGAAAGAAATTCAATCTTTCAACACAACTTTTATCTTATACTTAACCATTCATATATAAATATTCATCATAAAAATCTACATGAATCAAATTTTTAAATTTTATAACATTTTTTTGAAAACATTAATTTAATTCTAGTTTTATATTGTTACTACAAAAAACATTTTCTTAGAAATTATATCATTATAACATGTTTGTTTTTGGTCTATTTTAACACAAAATAAAATGATGCTAAGAAATTTCATCATGATTGACTAAAAAATATAAATACTTGTAATAATAAGTAATCATTATGAAATTAATATGTTTTCATTTTAAATTATTTTTATTATTTTAATTTTTATTCAATTAAAAATAATGTTTTTTTGATAACTAAATAATCATTGAAAATATATTTTTTAGCATTATACGTAAACCATCCCCAAAATTTACATGAAATGAATTTAAGACACTATAAATATATCAAAAATATATATTTACTCAAAATTAAAATTATATATGTAAATACCCGTGATTTTATGAAAATGTTTCATTTTATATAAATTTACCTTCTTTAATAACTTTGACTATAACCAACACCTAGATAAAATGAAACACAATATAATATTGAATTATATTTATTTAATGTGAAATATATCACATAGATGTGATATTGGTGGCTATAAATAAGAAAAAATACTTTATTAAAAGTTATTTTTAAGCTTTTATGATTGTGTTACCATGGAAAAAATTATAGTTATAACAGTTAAAATTTAAAATATTTTTTAGTGGTTTAACATGGAGATAAGGGATAAAATCTATTCAAATATGTCAAACATAATTTATCAGGTATTTAGTCTCTATCACATGTTACATAACAATTTATAGGTGCTTTCTCGCTACATTACATGAGTTATAAATATATTATTTAAATCTTTTATGTAATACCAAGAATGTCCTTTCCATATCTTATAAAAGGGAACCTATTCCCCCTATTCATAATGTTAGAGTCGTATGTCATTAAAAATACACTCTAATGCCTTAATATATTACTTACCTTCATCATAGGGCTTCTGGTATTCCCATAATACAATCCTATAAGGGATTAATGTGTAAACCATAGGATGTCCTTCAATGAAGAGGTAATCATCTTACCCACTCTTTCAAATTTTATTTCTTCTTCTACTCCATATGTAACTATTGTATCCATCATAACATAATTAATATAGTATAATTAAGATAAATTTATTTTATTTCTATTTTTAGGATACCATATTCTACCTATTTTATATCAAATAGTAAATGAAAGTATCATATGTGTGTAGGTTGACTAGAACCTACATGTATTGATGTGATTGATTTTCCATTCACCACTTCAAATTGGTAGGTATAATGATGGATTTATAGAATATATAAGATATTTATTAGATTATTATTTTCCTAATAAGGTTAATTATTATTACTTTATTCCATTCCACCCATTGGAATGTTGAAACATCACTCATGCATAAGTAAAGACTACCATATCCTTGATGTGATGTAACTAATTTTTCATAACAAATTATATGAATAGTTATAAAAGTTCATCTAATGAATAAATATTTTACTTATTAAATAATTAAATTTATATATATTATGTAACCAAAAATAACCTAGATTTTATGGAATTTCTGAAATAAGATATACATGAAAAATGAAACAGTAATTAACTTGGACAATGATTTTAAAGAAGAATTGTTAATAAGATAGTTATAATATTTTTATAGTAAATAATATATGGTATAAAATATATTAATATGGTTATATAATATATATATATATATATAATATTTATTATATTTGACTCTTGAATGTGTATGAACGAAGAAGAGACTTGGTTAAGAATTTATGTAAAAATATCATTTTTTAGGATTTTTTATGATAAATTTAAATTGAGGAAAATTATATGAATATTATTCTTTAAACAAAATATATTATATTATACTATAGTAATTCATAAAATTATCAATTATTAGATCCATTTTCAAAAATTTATTACTTAAAATTATTAAGGAAATGTTTTTTAAGTAAAGCTAACCATATTCCATCCTTGGTCGTGGATTTTTTAATTCGATCACTAAGATCATTAAGAATTATTTGTGTAAGTTATTAACCATAAATTAAATGTTTTTAAAATATAATTTTAATTACATTACACTTCATTTAAAAATGATTTAAATTGTATTTTTAAATTAACATTTTCTAAAAAAATTCATTGTTTGCCTTTTAAAAAAAATCCAGAAAAAATGTTCAATTTTAAAATATATTGTATGAATGGTTTTGACACATTTATATCCACTTTTTAATTTGATGATTCATTTATAAATTTATTAATTCTTTTCAAATAAATTATCTTGCTAATTTGTTTTAAATTTTTTTATGTGATTTCAAGATAAAAAGATTATTTTTCACCAAAAATGCATCCATGATATTTAAATGGAATTTTTCATCTAGAAAAAAAATATCAATGTTAAATTTGATTTATTAAGTATATGATCTTCCAATACCATATTTACTCTTTATCTATATGGTTTATTATTGGGATGATGATATTTTTTAAAAACCAATTTATTTTCCATTATTTATTCTATGATGACATGATTAATATTTTAAATCATGCAACACTCATATGTGTGGTTTTAAATATGAGATGGGTAGGCCTAGAATTATATATCCCTATAATGAATTGGTTAAATCCATATATCTCATGAAATCTGTTTTTGTAAATGATTTTATGTGATTGACCCAATATGGGAATCATTTTCGGATGCTTGATCCCATATAATATTTGAATGTTTTGGTAATGAACACTATGATATTATGGTAATAGTAGTGAACCTTGACATATGATTTTGTTTTTAATAATATAATGGTTCCACACTCTAATGACAATTTATTATGATTATGATATGAATTCATGGATCATGATTTATTTTTTTTATAATCATTCCCCAATCTTGTGAAATGATATAAGTGTATACCTTGACACATGATTATGAGCTATGAAACATGGGAAATATTTTTTATTGATAATATTATCTTTTCATACACATACTATTATGATAGAATCTCATGTGATCATTGATTGATATTTCATATGTTTAACCTTACTGAGCATCCAATATCCCTCTTTATAATGTTTTCATAATTCATTATTTATGAAGAATGTGGCAAATTATGATTAGTATATATGGTAACTTATGTAAAAAATATTCTTTGATATGATGAATATTTTTTTGAAACATGTTTTGTCTTCATATACAAAAAACCATTATAGTTATCTGGAATGTATATTTGTGAGATATAATTAATATTGATCGAAATGATGTAATGTCAATATATTATATGATCAAGTATTTATGATTGGTATCAGATAAGGTTTTACTTATTTTTATACATTAGGATTAAAAAAATTGTTAAAAACCTTGAGGACATGTGTATATATAATATAACATCATAATTTTATGTTATAGCAGTGATTGTGTGTTTTACTATAAAATAAATCCATTTCAAGATACAAAAATGTGGGTGTAGCTAAGGAAAAAAAGCACCTAAGGGTAATAACTATTAATGTTTTAGATTGGGTATTAACTAAATAGTCTCCAGTGCACAACGAGTGGGACTATAATTACATACCTATCTAAACACTATAGAGGAATATTCCAGGGTTAATTCACATTTTCATTTTGAACTGTTGTCAAAGATTTGAATCGATAATGATGATATTTAACATTGTGTAAAGTTATGTTGTAATATATAAAAATAATTTTTCATAATTTGGGATATCATAAGAATTATTTTCATAATAATATGATTTCTTACTCAATTTTTTGTATCCTTATACATACATTATGCCATTTTTATTTTCGTTAATAGATGGAGCAAGAAGGAATAATTTTAACAATGAATATAGGGTACAATATAATGATTTTCCTCCTATGTAGCTAAATGATAAGGGATAGAATGTAGAATTATCTTTCTATTCTTACAAAATATTCTCAAACCATGAATCAAGATAATTCTACGAACAAAAAAAGATAGAACAATGTTCTCTTTTTTCATCCATGAGTAAACATCCGCCGTCATTTTGTGATACTTCTTATCTACTAGTGGATGACCGATGCATCAAAACCATCGATAAAATATATTTGGTTCTCCAGTACATGGAACATAAAAAACTTATATTCTATTTTTATCATTTAATGTTAATCAAATTAATGGTGGGATATTATTATGAACATAATGAAGAGTATAAAATGAAATCCATAGAATGGGATGAGTTTAAGTGGAAATGTTTCAGTAATTACATTTCTTATAGTATATATGTAGAAATGGAGAAGGAATTAATTAAGCGTAAGTATAAGGATGATGAATCCATTGGTACATATGAGGAAAATTTTAAAAGACTTGATGGTATGCATTGGGTTTTATCATCATCCCTGACAGAAAAATTAATTGATTATCTAGGGTATTAAAACAATGACTCTAAAAGGTTTAACTACATAGGACATGAGTAGCTAGGAATGAATCATTCAATGTTATCTCAAGGTATAAATGGTAATTGGAGATTCATATCATCCCAATGTTTTTTATAAGAAAAGGATGAAAAATTATAATGAAAACATAAATAGATCATAAGTAGGAAGGAAAATATATGACCTATATGATAGAAATAAGGGAAGAAAAAATAGAGTAATATGTTGAATCAATTTGGTAGGTTCTTCAAATGTGGAAGGGATGGTCATAAATCCCATGAATGTTGAAATTTAATAAATATTCTGTTTGATAAAGAGGAGGAAAGGTTTATGAAAAGAAATAAATTACCCAGACTCCAATGATTTAATAGTAATTAATGTAGGAATTTTGTTAACGAGTTCATAAATTTTATGTTCAAGGATGAAGATCAACATCAATTACCTCATAATCCAAACGAATAATTGAAACCTCATGAAATCATTACAACCATAGATGTCCGTGAGAATGAAATGAAAGAAAAAACATTATCATACACTATAAAAAATAAAATTTAATATTTCGTTCTATATAAATCAACTCTTTTATATATTAGGATTCTTCAGTTTGTATCACATTACCACCAAAATTATTTGACACTGAGTAGGTAGGAAATAAACCTAATGGTATGATGATTATATCTCAAGTCTATAGTTCATCACTTATTGATGTCTATGGGAAATTTCATCATTTAAATAATATGATTCATTATATATTTTAATTTTATGTGATTATTATTATAGATTAGATTTATTTTTATAGTGAACATATCAATTTCTGGGAAAGGGAAGTCACAATTCATATTCCATGTGAACCAATGATGGTTTTTGATGTAATGATGAATAGAAACTTCCAAAAGATATTAATTCTATATTATGGGTTTTAATTCAACTAAATGATGGGTATTTATCATATATGGTTGTGGAGAAACTAAATGATGATGATATTCCTATTAGAGGAGTGTTTTTTATGTCTTTTTAGAATATTTTCCACGTATTCCTTTTAATCGTGTAGTTGAGTTCTCAATATAAGTCATACATAGTGTTGTAAATATTTAAAAGTCTCTATATAGTATAGTTCTAAATGAGTTATAGAAATTAAAGAATAAATTCCAATAGAATCTATAAAATGGATTTATAAGACATATTTCTCCACCTTACGGTGCAAATATTCTTTTTGTTAAGAATAAACATGGGTTAATATGCCTTTTTATATAACATTTGTAATATAACATGATGATTATGAAGACAAAATTATCATATACCTCATATAGATGATTTTTTCAATCAATTAAGAGGATATAAATATTTTACCAATATTGAATATCATTTTTATATCATCAATTGTGGTTCAAAAAGGAGGAAATACCTAAGACAACCTTCTGTATGATGTATTTGAATTATGAAATTATATTGATTCCAGTTGTAATTACTAATGTAAAAACTATAATTATAGATTTAATATATAGATACAATATATATTACCTTAATCAGTTTTTGGAACTATTTATATATGATGATATTATATATTTTAAGAGTAAGGAAGGTCATGAAGATCGTTTTACAATTTTATTTAAGACCCTAGTGAAGGAGAAGTTGTATGCCCAATTTACCAAGTGAGAATTTTGGTTTCATATAGTTTCATCCATGGTTTATATAATATCATGTGAAGGTATATTATTGGATCATTCAAAGATGGATTTCATTGAGTAATGGACAAAAAACCATAGTAAGTAAGATCTATATTTTTCCTGGGTTGGATGAATACTACCAATGGTTTGTTTGATATTTCACAAAACTATCTAATACATTAACCATGTTTACTTGGATGAGAGTATATTCTTGTGGATATTTGAATATGTAGATAATTTCATAGGCTCGTATAGAATGTTTTGGAGTAAACTTATACCCACAATACCATAAATTTGAGAAGGGTTTTTGGTATATATTGATTCATTAAAGAAGGTAATTTGATGTTTCCTTTTCTGGAATAACATGGTGATAGTTTATGCAACATGATAAATGAAAATTCATGTTAAATATTTCTGTATTTAAGATTTTGAGTTGGAAGCTATAATTTTTTCATTGATAATATAGGGGAATTATATTTCTGGGGAATGGTTTGAAATATATAAGGATTATAAAATATTAACGGTTGTATTCATTAAAAATGCAACTCTCTATAATGATGTACATGTAATCCCTTATTTATACATTATTTTTTTTGAACCATGGTTGTTCTTTACTAGGAATGGAGTATAGTTTTTTTTCAATCCTCACTTGGAATATTAGGGAACATGAAAGTAAAGGGATCATATAGGTCGAGAAGACACCAATATTTAGGGTGGTTTTAAAACTTATACACATGGAATGTTTTGTGTTTATCACGTCCAAATATGGAAAATGAAAAAATATTATGAAATATTTAAAATGTTTTTGAATGAAAAGGTTGCATGGAAGAGGATTACACACCCATTGTGGTGACAAAAGTGTTTTTTCATGATCAGAGAAAATCATATGGATAGGGTCATCGAGGAAAATACAAATGCACCTACCCTCTTCCAGAATAATAACTTCCCCAATGATTATATGGTTCCTTGGTCACGTGAAATAGTTGCATGCGAAATATTTGCAGAAATTAAATATTTCTCCCAAAGTGTTCATTTAGTCTAAAAAGACAATGTGAAACTAGTAGTGTATCTATTTGAAAGATAAGTGTGGAACAAAAAATAAGGGTTGTGAATAGGTCATCATGCACAAAAATCCCAAATCATGTGATCAAGAGCAGGTTTTACATGAATATAACAATGTGTGCTTCTAGAAATATTTGAAAATCTAGTTTATTTGATTAGTTCTTTCAAGTTAATTAATTCATGAAAATTGTGAAATCATTTTATTATTCAAGTTAGAGGAAAATAATTCAATGCTGATCTATTGAAGTGACATTATCATCAATAAACGTAGTAAGAAATATCTCACAACAGTGAGCTAGGGGTGTCAATATAAGTGTTCCAAGGGATGAAGTGATCTATCCCTAAAATATTGTAAAGGAAATGTGTATATAATAGAGTGATTATGGGCAAACTTTTTTATTCTAAATCCAATGAATATTAGTGTATTTAGTTATGACTAACACATAATCGGTGTATGATCTTTAAAATATCCCTTAATGGTGAACCAAGTAAGAGGGATGTGTTTTCTCTCTATATTTGAATGTTAGATTACTGATCGAATCCATCATATAGGTTTAACAAGTTCCTACCAACATCATAAAATTATCCATTATATTAAAAGACAAATTTGTCACCCTGACTCACCCCACCCCTCTCAGGTTGTTTTAGGGTCCTACATGTTTTTCCTCATTCATTCGGTATATGCACATGATTTTGAAGGATATGGAGCCTTATATGGGAAAAATAATTAATGTTTTGGGATGTTTGATTATTTGAATTATGGGATTCAGAATTTAAAATTTTCAAATACATAGAAGGGTTCTTCCCATGTTCAAATATTACTCGATATAGGGTCATTGAGTTTTTTAGCTAAAACATGTAATTTCTATAGTTTTATATGGATTTACAATCCATTTAAAGAGGTTTTGCAACATTTATCCATCACATGATAGATTATGTGAACTAATAAATGATGTGAATGATTAATATTACTTGTAATAGGTTCACATAATGTAATAGAAAATCTCAAGCCTTTATGATACAAATGATGGGATTTTAGACATATACAATCTTTAGTGATTATAGGACATTTAAGTGGATTACATGTCATGTAATAGTTATGATTTTGAATATTTTGGTTTAGAAATTTTTTTTTATATTTCATTAAATATAGGAATCCTTTCTCTCAACATATTGTCTCTCCTTAGTTGATTTCTGGGTGGGGTCCTCCATCCCAGGTAACATTGTTTAGTAAATGATCACTATTTTTGTTGGCATGCTTCTCTATAGTTATGAAATACTTCTATATTTTTGTTAAATTGGGTTATAAATGTGTTTTTTTCTATTCTTGGGTTCATTTTAGTGATCATATTTCATTTTCAATTGATCCTTATTAGTATCTTGGTAGGCCTTGTCTTTCGAAGGAATCCCTCAAGGTTTATGGTCACCATTGTCAAAGTTATTTAGGTTTCTACAATGTTGATAGAGGTGTTTCTAATACAAGATGTATATATGAAGAATTTCATGTTCTTTTTGATATATTACTTTGGGATGTTCATTTATTTAAATTGATATGTGGTTTTTATTTGACTTTATAGAATGGTATTTGTTTAAAAAAAATTGTTTTGCTTCAAAATAGGATTTTCATGATTTTTAAATTAGGGTTCAAACTCTGAAGAGGATCATATTATCTTTTAAAATGTTTTTATAAAATTATTTTACTGGAATTGAACTAATTTTGGAAAATGAAACATTTGGATCCTTGGGTGTGTTATGAAAGTGGAATGGGTATCCTTAGTGTGTGTATGGAACCAGTAGATGGTAACCTCTTCTAATATCAACTAGAATGAATCGATATTCATTTGATCTAGAATTATGTATGTTGAAGATTTTAGTTTCTAGTATGTAGTGTCCCATATGCTAGAGATCCCAAAAGCGTGGTGTTTTTTTTCATTTATGGGTTTTTATCGCATGATTATTTTTATCATGGAGTGTTTATCACATGTTTTTTATGATGTTGTATCACATAGGTTCACATGATATTTTGTGTCAAGGATATGTGTTTACCTGTTTATGTATTGATGTATGGAAATGATTTCCTATTTTATCACTTCTACTTTTCATATTTTTAATTTTAAAATATGAATGTATTTTAGGGAAACAAAAGGTAAAATGATCTATAATTGGGGTTAACTAATGAAAAATAATTGTAAATGTTTTTTAATTTATAAGCTAAAATTGTTTCATTCATGATATTAGACCTTGAATAGAAACTATAGTGGTATTCTTATAGAATTTATATAACACCCTACTTGTACCATTGGGTGTTTATAGATGTCATATTTCGTGATTGAGGTAAATGAAAGAGAATATCGTATAATTTTGGCTTCACTTGTTGCTACTACTTTCAGTTTGGGTTTGTTTGGAGGTGACTGTTGGTCAAGTGAGAATTTGGCATACTTTTTGGTTTAGCCTACTTTGGCTTGGATTGTGTGTATTTGTGATATCTTTTCTTTCTCCTTTATATTGTTCTGGGTTTTCTTGTTTTAATTATATACAAGAATATATTTTTTATCGTATTTTACCTATATTAACTAACAATCTAGTTCGGGTGGATTGTCTTGCTAAATCGGATTGGTTAATCACAATTTGTTATCATTGGGATACTCAGCCTGAAGTGTGTTTACACCACCTATGTTTAGTTCCATGTCTTGGGTATGAAATAGTTACAACCATTAGAATTTAGATAGTATCTATAGAAATGGGGCATGACCACCTTATTTTCATTACTAACCTCGAGTAACCATTGGTGGTTAGGGACTTTTACCAGTAGTGATACATGGAGTTGGGGACCTTTGACTGTAATATATGGGATGTTTATTTAAATTTGAATGTTTATTTTTTAAGTAAGAAATTTCATTGTTTATTTAAATTAATAATGTTTTAAAGACTAGTTATCAATACCTAAATTTGTCATATGATTTTGAAATTATCTAATGTCTAATTTTTTTCATCTCTTAAAAAATTCCTTTAAGAAGAGTTCATATAAAACGGAGAGTAGAATCTATGAGGAAAGTACTATAAGAGAACCCTCCAGTGGAAAATGTTTTGGTACATATTTTTATCCGAACTATTCTGAATATGGGTCAAGTGGGTGTCAGGAACATAGAAGCTGTGGTGGATCATTGCATTGAATATTCTATGTAGCATCACCCTATCTTTCGTGGTGACAGATTACCCTTGAAATCCATGGAGCATCTTCAAATGATATAGAGTATCTTAAACTTCATGATGACTCTTGAATACTATTATTTGTTTTTTCCACATATATGTTTCAATTATCATGAAGAAGATGATGATATTATTATATGAAAGATATGTTATAGGAGGATCTTACTTAAGATTTATTAATGAACGCATTTTGCCAATAATTTTACCCTGATACATTTCATGTGACGACAACACAAGTGTTTCTGACCCTATAGAAGGGATAATGTAGAATTATAGAATATTCAACCTATATTATAGAATTGGTGAATATGGTATTGAATAATGTCAATAATGAGTACCTAAAGGCTGGTAGGTTTTAGTTAGTACTCAAGAAAAATGTTTGGTCGATGTTGAAACTCATGTGACATCTAACATTTGTAGAGGTAGTTGATAAGGAAACTCAAGTTGAGGTAATAATAGTGGGGAATAATGGTTTTGGTGGAGTTTCAGTCAGTTCAGTGGTGAGAAATAGTGTATCTTCTGGCTAGAAGATGAAGCATAAGTGCTTTCAGATTTCATCATTACAAGCTTCATGGGATTCGATAGGAAAACACCAGGTTTTCTGCTACCGTGTGGAAGGAGAGTTCAACCAAAGCATAACTAAATAAAGTCTCCAAAAGATTGTTATCTTTGTGGAAGATAGATCCATAAACATTATTTTTTGGGAATGAAATATTAGGGAAGTTTTGAAGGTTCCACCCTCAAAAAGGGATCAAATGTTCTTACATATGAATCAAAGGGTGGTGGCTCTAATCCTCATGCCGAAGGAGATTTTTATATGGCTATGAACAGATAGATTTAAAATCAGAAACAATGGGAAAAGTGGTTTTTTGGGACGGGATATTTGTAACGGGCCCATAACCCATTGTTAATTGTCCCTAGGGAAGGATTGTTTGTGATGGAAAATGAATGTCATTGTAAACAGTCCTCAATAAAAAAATATTTTTGATGGGAAAACATTCACATTATAATTAACATTGGAAAGACATGCATATCGAACTCTGGGAAAAGTATATGCGATGAGAATATACATACCTCCCAAGATACCATATGTGTGTATATTTATTTTTGATGAAAATAATTATTTTCAATATTAAATTGATGAAATAAGAACATTTATGATGGGACCCTTTCAAAACACATTTTTAACCACTAATACAGTTATTTGTACTAATTGTAATGATACCCATCACAAATAGTCTCATCCCAAATTATTTTACCTATCTGTATCACCCCTCAAAATTTTTTCATTCACATATCCTTTGAACTCCCCTCTTCCCCTTTGTCCTCCCTGTCTTTTACTTAAATTTTTATAAGTTATAAATTTTAAAGGGATGAAAATTTTGGATGTTCATCTATTAGATGATTCAATTATATAGAATTTATTTATTGATTTTAATTTTTGAATAGTTTATTTTATATTATATTATAAATAATCATTATTAATTAGGTGTAATTAGTTATAATTTCAATTACATAGTTTTATTTTCTAGTAATTAGTTGTAAGTAAAAATAATTATTTTTAATTCGTAGTCTTTAGTTTTAATTATAAATAATTATTTTTAATTTGAAGTATTTAGTTTTAAAAAATAATAGCTGGTTTTAATTATTATTTTTTATTTTTAATTAATTTTAATTAACGTTAATTATTATAAATTTGTTAGAATAAAATAAAAATAGATAATTTGTATAAATTAATTTTAACAAATGAGAATTTATAAAAATTAACAGAAATGGGTGACAATTAACAGAAATTAGTGAAAATTTATAGACATTAGTAATAAATAATTATATTTTTATGTAGTTTGTATTGATTAACAATAATTAGTAATTAATAATTTTTAGTAATCAATAGTATTTTTTCAAAATAATTATAAATTGTAATAATTTTAAAACAAACAGTAAAATATAGTTGTAAAGATTACCAATTAGTGATAATAAGTAAAAATCAGTGAATAATTATTAAAAGTATACAGTAATTATTAGATATGAGAGGTAATTATTATAAATGAGAAGTTATTATTATTAATTGATGTTAATTATTAGAAATTGATGGTAATTATAACAAATTAACGATAAATAAAAAAATTAGTGATAAATTTTATTAACTAGTACTGATTAGTAAAAATGAGTGTTAATTAGAGTTAATTGCTAAAAATTCGTGTTAATTAGTAAATATTAGGGATAATTACTAAAAATTTGCAATAATTAGTGGTATGTAGTTTTAATTATTTATAATTTGTGGAACTCAGTAAAAATTAATGATAATTATAAAAAATTAATGATAATTACTTAAAATAGTGGTAATTAGATATACATAATAAAAATTAGAGGTAATGAGTGGACTTAGTAAAAATTAGTGGATATTGTTAAAAATTAGTGGTACTTATTAAAAATTAGTGACACATAGTAAAAACTAGTCTTAAATACAAAAACTTAACTGTAATTACTAAAGATTAGCAGTAATTACATAAAACAAGAGGAAATTACAAAAAAAATAGTTTTTGTTGGTAAAATTTATCACTAATTAGTGGAACATAGTTAAAATTATCAGTACATTGTAAAAAATAGTCGTAATTAGTAAAAATTACCGGCACATAGAAAAAAATATTGGAAATTGCTATAAATTAGAAGTAGTTAGTAATAATTAATGACACTTAATAATAATTACCAAAACATCGTAAAAATATTGGTAATTATTAAAAATTAGTTTAAATTACTAAAAATGAGCAGTAATTAGCGGACATAGTAGATCATAGAGGTAATTAGCAGTTCTTTGTAAAAATTAGCATCACTTAGTAAAAAAAGTTACTTAATAGAAATTAGAGGTAATTGGTAAAACATTAGTGGTAATTTGGGACACTTAGTAAAAATTAGAGGTAACTAGGTAAAATTAGTAAAACAATGCTAAACATAGTAAAAATTTATTGTGATTACTAAAAATAAATGGTGATAAGGAATAATTTGTGGTAATTAGTAAAACTTATATGTAATTACTAAACATTTTTGATAATTTGTAATAACTATAGGTAATTAGTAATAATTATCCATAATTCGTGGTAATTACTAAAAATTAGCATACATGTCAAAATAATGGTGGTAATTACAAAAATTTAAAAGAAATTATGAAAAATTAGTAGAACATAGTAAAAATAAGTGACTCATAGTAATAAAAATAGTGGTCATAATCAGTATTTAGTGGAAATTAGCATTAATAAGCATTACTAAGTCCAATATTTGTGACACTACGTAAAAATAGTTTCACTTAGAAAAAAATTTGAAATAAGGAGTGGTACATAGTAATAATACGCGGCATTGTGTAATTATTAGCAGTAATTATTGATAAGTAGCAGTAAGTACTAAAAATTAGTGGTCATTATAAATAATTATAGGTAGTTACTAAAAATTGATAGTAATTAGCAATAATTAGTGGTGATTTGAAATTATTATCAGCAATTAGAGGAAAGTAATGGAAATTGATTAAACAATTAGTGATAATTACTAGAAAATAGTTGTGATTATTAAGAAATATTGGTAATTACAAAAATTTAGCTATAATTACTAACAATTAGCAACACTTAGTGAAAATAAGAAGAAATTAGTAAAAATTAGTATTAAATATTAAGAAAAAAAATTAATTAGTAAAAATAATTTAAATAGATAAAAATGATAATATTTTTTTATAAATTATAATTTTCTAATTTTATTCTCTTTTTGGATCATATTTTTGTTATATCAAATTATTCATATTTTCTTCTAATTTTTTGAGAAATATAAAACAAGGAAGTAAAAAAACATTATATTACATGATTGTGATTAGATAAATAATCACAATAATCCAAATAGTTCTGGTATAAATATTGTATATATTGATGGTATTGAAGATTTTATATCATTTTCATCATCAAAACCAGAATTTTTTTATAAGGGGTAATTATTTTTCTAGGTAAGAAATGTGATCTGTGGAGGTTTGAAACATTTGAAAATTTTTGGGTTCATCGATTCCGTTTATTTAAAAGATTATGGTCTTTGTTATCAACATGGTGAATGCATCTCTAATGAATGTATTAGAAATTTGGATCTAGATCCATCATGGATTCCATCATTAGTATACGATGTTATTGGTCTATCATTTAAATAAATTGGAACTTAAGAATATATGGATTTCACTCATTATTTCTAACCACCACAGTTTTATGTGTAGTTGAATCCAGCAAAGGATTTCTTATATCATATTTTTAGAATATAAAATTTAAATTAATTATAAAATTTATGGCTTTTAAATTAGATAATGGAATGTCAAATAGTTTTTTTTGTCAGATATTTGAATTAGTTATATCATAGGTACCTAATGAAATTTTATTGCTATAAATTTTTATAAGTCAAAGAGGGTGGTTTTAATTTTGGGTCTCAGATATTATAAGTACATAAAAAATAATTTCTTTACATTACTGTTACATCATTTTAATGATAAAAAATATAACTGTGGAAAAACATCAATCTAAAGGATTAATGTCTTGGGAAAATAGGGAACAAACAAAACAATAACATAATAAAACATGAATCTTCGTCGGTAGAGTAGTGGTGGAGGAGAGGGGCCAAACCACATAGTTCATTGGGAGGTACAGGGTTCGAATACTAGGAGTTTTGTTTCTAGGGTGAAGCTCTCCCCCAAGATCCACTCATCTTACCGGGACACAACGTTTTTGAATGGGTGGGAAAAATACGGTTCATCCCACCAGTGCTGAAGGATTTTGGTGATGATACATCATCGATTAGGTTGTTACCCTCCAAGATTCTCTTCTATCTTAGCTGGAAATTGCTCCTTCTCGGCTAGGGATCTCTTTTGAGTTATCCCTTCCTATAGAGGGTGTTCCTTAATGTGGAGGGTTCGAAAATCCACACAAGGGTAATCCCTTTTTAAATAAAAATTAACATAATAAAACATTACCATTATTTATTTCCTTATTCTCTATTTTTTATTGGCCGTTTTTTCTCCTTATTATAAGTAATCACTTGAGGATACACATCAAAGAAAGGAGTGATCAAAAAGTTCAGTAAGAGGAAACATAAGAACATGAATAAATATAACATGGTTGAAAATAATCATGTTCATAATCACAAAATCATGAGAGGTGGCATTATAAAAAACAAGTAATGTTCCAATGTATTAAAACAAAACATCATGTCTTAGTTTTCAACTACCACACATAGCTACGAACAATGCTAACATCATGTTCATGCTTAACATATGTGAATTTTCATAACATCTTCATCATTGTGAACAAATATAGAATCATATTCAAACCCTATTCATATTATCCCAAAATATACATCACATTACCCAATTCATCAGAGTTATATATAATTCCAGGTGCACATGACACATTATAACATTTATATAATCAATGATGCAATTTAGAACATATATCAATCATGGAATAATATAAATAAAGGAATGGTTTGGGTTTCATTATAATTTAACAAATAATGTCTTCATGAATAATATTTGGGGTTCCCAAAATAAATAGGGAAAAACATACTTGGTATAAGAATCTTCATTCTTTAGGGAAGAAGAATCATTATCGAGAGAAATAAAAGATGTGTTTTTTAGAAAGAATAGTTGTTTTGGAAATAAATTTTCATTTGTCAAAAAATCCGATTGAAAAAATGTATACCCTATAAAACTAAAGGGAAGGAATATAAAAATTATTTGAGGAAATTATAATTAATATCTATATTGAAAATTTCATGAGATATGGAATGCCCAAATGAAGAGAGTAGGCTTCGAGAATCCACTTACCTTAGTTCAGAATTCTTCCTTCACTTTATTTGGACAGATAATAAAATAAAATTAATTAATTGATAAATATATAATTTATTATAAATTTATTTGATTTATTATAGTTTTATTAGGTATATTTGTGGCCATATTTATGAGTTATATAGTTCAATTTCATCATTTAGGATTGTTTGTTGTGATGGTTTTAAAGATTGGTTTTTTTATTTTTAGGTATGGATATTCATGTATTATACAAATGATTCTATAGATCTGAAATTATATGTTATTAATGAGAAAAATAACTATAATTATAATTTTTTAATATTTTATTTCAGGATATGAGGAATATTCAATAGATATAATTTTAATGATACTTGTTTTGATTAGTTTTAGATGTTTTCAATCACAATAATCTCGTTTTGTTTTATTATTTAATATTTTGTATATAAGTTAGTTATATAACATAAAAAGGGTCATAAAAATATTTTAAAAATTGGTTAAACCATTATAAAGGTTTTATTACCAACCATGAAGAAAGTAAAATGAAATTATAATGGATTTTGTAAGATGGCTGAAAATCATCACATCACGAATAATGATTTAATGTTTTTTCCAAAATACAAAGGAGAAGATAAGTGATTTGATGATGAAATATTACTTTAACATAATAATATTTTAGTATATATATGATACTATAGTTACCATTCTAATAGGATAATGGGACAGGATGATAGAATATGAAAATAAATGAAATTGGAAAGAAAATAAAAGAAAATTAAAGAGTGTTTTACCTCTTGAATTATCATCCATGAGAACAAACTCAAGGAAATCATTATTGGAATTTTTTTAAGACCGGTGGATCCCATAGATGGGTGAGTGTCTTGCAAAGAGTATTGGGTTGAATCTGGACAAGGAAAACATCTTGGATGGTGTGAGGAGCACATGTAGTGATGAGTGGTATTTATATGCTAGGAGTTGGGTGTTTAATCATTATTTTATTCATTAGTTTAATGTTTTGGATCAAGACTATGAATAGTTTGAAAATTATTATTAAATATATAAAATAATAAAGTTTATTTTATGATAATTATGACTACATCATCTATTTCACTAGGAATGGAGTGTTTAATTTATAATTTATAATTTATATATACTCTAAATTACATTATTTTACTACTCAAAACAAATTCATGCATTTTAAAAAAAATATCAAAAAATCACCCTAATCATTTTTCGAAATTTTGAATTGAAAAAATGAATTTTGTTTTAAGAAAATAATTTTACAAATATGATAACTTTTTTATTATAATCTTCATTTACTCATAAAATATAGATATTATAATTATAATTACTTTATAACACATTGATAAATTTATTCAGGACTCATAAAATTATCCTATAATAATAAGAATAAATATAATAAGTTATGAATCTATTTTTTGAAAATAAATTTTATTATAAATAATTATTCTAATTACAAAATTATAAATAAACTTTTATGTATTATAAAAATTTCAACACTTGAATAATAATTATTTAAAAAATTACTTAATTATAATATGATATATTTATATAATGTTATAATTTATAAGACGCATAAATTTTTTCTATTATTTAATAGATGAAGATACAATTATATTGGTTGGAAAACTCTTCCTAAAGGTCATATTACTATTCAAAAGGGAAAGTTACTGTTACATTTGTATAAGATCCTTAACATTTAGAAATACCTCTTGTTCCATTCATTATTCATATAAAAAGCTTATAATGTATCTTCTTTGTGATTTTATGTGATATATACTATATGGAATTATTATAAGAAGGAATTTTTTATTGATAAAATTTTGATTCGTTACATTCATCCCATATTTTGATATTTCTTATAAGAACCGAATATTCTTTTTAGGTATGGGTCCTTTTTTCTCATGCATTTTGAGGAAAATATGTGTTTTTATAAATTTTAATAGTACATTCCATGTACTTTGGAGTACACTTCATGTACCCAGTTTCAATGGGTGACCGTGTCCTAACTGTGTAGTTGTTGAGTACATGGTTCTGTGGGGTGACCTCGAGGCAGCCTAAAGCGGAGGCCGATTGAGGAAAGTACACACCGTGTAATTTTAAATATAATGTCATATACTTTTCTTTTTAATTGTTATATCGGACTTGGATGATGTCTAATTCATATAAAGAACTTCTTCTCGACATGCCTCGTCCAGGAGTGACCAATGCCGAAGAATCTTCTCCGAGCCCCCGACCCACCATCTCTGCTCTGAATCAATCGTCGTCAATTGTGTTGGAATCGCCCTAGTGAGTACTTCTTTATTCTGAAGCCTCATCTCTTGATTTCTCCTCCCTCATGAGATATTCTTGGTTGAGAATTTGTGACATTTTTGTATATCAATTCCATTAAAAGTCGATTCAAATGCAGGGATTCAACAATATGGATCATACAACGTTGAGGTAGGTGGTTTGTTCCTTTACGTAGTTAGTCTTGGAATATTGTGAAAAAGTGCCCAATACACTAAAACATGTTACAGTGTGTTCAGGTATTTTATCCCTTTTATTTTCCTGATTTAACTTGTGTTCCTGATTAGAGGTTTTTTGAAAGTGAATTGGGTTGTTTTCTATGGTATGGTTGTATTTCCCATGGTTGATTTGATATTTACAGTTTGGTCTTATTTTTCCAATTTGGCTGCTTGTTTTCCATGACTTGTGCTGTTTGGATGGAGTGATATTATCTTATGTTGTTATATTTGTGTATTTGTTTATCCAAATAGTTCTTGAAAGCTGTTAACCAAACAATTATTAAGGTTTACATTGGATGTTGAACATCTTTGTGCTCGGTTGACTTACATAGGGATTTGGGAACCTAGTGTAGTAGACCGTTGGGAGAATGGATGTTGAGGGGTTCTCTAAAGTGTATGTTTACTATTTACGTTGAGATACCATTGAGGGATGGATGTGAGTGATCCTTAAGAGCGTCTATAGATCCAAGTTGTGAGACCACATGGGGAATTGGTTGTTTAGTGCTTCCCTATAGTGTCTTTAGTTTACTGAAAAAAGATTAAATGGGGAATTGATGGTGAGTGCTTCCATGGAGATTATTTGCTATAGATGAACCAGAGGGGTTACACTGTGAGTGCTTCCAAGGGGTTTAATTTTTTTATAGGTTGAACCATAGGGGATATGCTATGATTACATCCAATAGGGTTACTTGATTTTTATTGTTGATTATAAATATGTTAAATGAATGTAATTGGAACTATAAGAATGTTTACTTTTGGGTACTACCTTGATTACTGCTTACTTTTGCTTATTTCCTGCCATATTTATTCACTGACTGTTAGTCACAGCTCTTTGGGTGGTTTCATACTTTTTCCTCACACCCTGTTTGGGTCATGATTTTGGGCCCAAAAATATTATATTGTTGCAGGTATAGATAAGGTAAAGCACACTTCTATATCAAGTACATGATTGTTGTGGATCTGGAGAGCATGGGACCAATATGAGGCTTTTGATGCTCTTGGAGTTTATTTATTTTCATTTTAATTGGGTATTGTAATATATTCTAGAATTTTTACTTGTTTGAATTCTTTCCTCGATATATGTATCATGCATAATTTATATATATGTTCTCCATTTGATTATTACATACAGTCTTCTGTTGTTTACATCTTTCAATTTATTACTATTTCTTTTATTATTATCTATTTATTTTAACTAAAGTACTCTTCCTATGAAGGTGTATTTTCCCTACTACCACACCTAAGGCCTCATAGTTAGTCAGTAGCCTCCGGTATTTGGAGAAATGCTCTTGAGGCCATGTGACCAACCGGGTACGGGGCACATCTGGGAGGCACCCAGAACCAAGACATTACAAAGTGGGATCAGAGGAATTCTTTTCTTCTTTGACTTACTATTTGATGATTATAGACAGGGATAGGAAGTAATAGGTTTTTGGTAATAAGTTTTTCCAGTGAGTAGCTAACATGTGTACTGGGAAAAGCCAATATTCCTTGAATATGGAAATCTTTTGGGTTTTTCAATTATTACTATTCAATTGATTACACTATTTGGTGAATAACATTTTTTGTGTTGTTATCATTGACAGCATTAAGGTTCTATTTCTGATCCAACCTGATGAGATGAGGTTATGCCATCTCATTCATCTTATATGATCTTTTTAGAGATCACATGTCATGGATTTTTGTCATGCCATTTAGGGGTGCATCACTGATTTCATGTGTTTGTGATAGATGTTGTGCTACATATTCATGTTTTTGTGATATATGACATTATTAAATACATTTTTTGATAGGGTATGAATTGTGTAATATATCATGTGAATGAACACCAATATTTGGTTCTTGATGTGTTATAGGCCCTAATCGCTCATAATTTGGTGGATCATTGCACTGTTATGCTTGTACGTGTCATGTATAAGATCCCATGATTTGATTCGTGGGGAGTATGGGCCGACACATATTTTAGTTTTAAACTTTAATGATAATTTCAGTGTTTTTCTGGGTTCCAAATTATTTTCTAAGGCTTAATGTTTGGAAAAACCCAAAATACACAGCGTGTAATAGTAAAAACATGCCATGTATCCCTCTGTTCAGGAAGGAACTGTTTGTATTTTTTAAATGTTGTGTACTATATATATATGTTGTATAGTCCATAATTGTGTTACTGCATGGGTGGGTAGAGTCATGGGGATGAGAAATCATTGGGGAAACACGTCGTGTACCAGACATACACGCTGTGTGTATTGACCACATAACCATCCATGTGACCAACGACATAGATGGATTATGGGTAGTTAGTACACATCGTGTTTGGAAAAAACACTCCATGTAGATTCGTATGTGTAACTGTCCATTTAACTAACCACACGGGTCAGTGAGGTTCCTTCTTGTACATGCCATGTCAAGCACAAACACGCCATATCAAGCACAAGCACATCGTGTAGTCTTCCTCTAGGAGAACCATGTGGGTATGTCTTGTAGAGGAAATTTGGTAGGGGAGCCCAATTCAACTACACACCGGGTCTTTGGAGAAGACGTCGTGTGTATTGGGTGTTACACGACCAGGGTTGGCAGGAGTACACGCCCATGTGAAGTATTAAAGGAACATGTTGTGTAGGGGATATACAAGACAAGTAACAGTGTTTTGAAAAACAAAAATGCTTTATTTCCAATGTCCCCTTCTTTCACTTCTATGTTTCCATCCTTGATATTCTAGAACTAAGGTTTTCAATTGAACTTGATGAGTCATGCCACCGATTCATCATCCAGTTTTACACCAAATACAGGGTTGTGATCGGACACCGAACATAGGGGATCAGGGGGATACTAGCAGATCCTCCAGTCGTGCTCGTCTTGGTACCATCCATTATTTCAGTCACTGTTGATGATGCATATTTATGAGAGGCCATTATGAGGTTCATACATACCTTATGAATAGAAATGCCTCATCCCCCATCTATGTCAGATTTGACGTGAGTTTATCTACAACAACATCCTCCAAATTTCTCTAGAAAAGGAGGACCTCATGATTTAGAATCATGGATAGAAGCCATGATATTGATCATCGATCATATATATATGCCTCCAGAGTGCAGGGTGAAGCTCTCTACATATATGATTTGGGATTCCACCAAGAGATGGTGGGATGTGATCTCACAGGCAGGAAGAAAGAAGATTATGTCTTGGGATGAGTTCTGGCATCCGTTCTACGATTACTTCTACTTGGATACTTTTTGGGATGATTGAGCCCGAGAGTTCATGAGTCTGGAGAAGGGTACTCTTTCAGTCATGGAGTATTCTTCTCGCTTCACAGAGTTGTAGTGCATTGCACCAATCTGAGGAGGTGATGAGTTATTCCTAGCGAGGAAGATTGACGATGTTTTCAGGAACAACATTCGATCTCAGGTGAACATATTTAGGATGACTTCTATCACCTGTATAGACAACAAGGTGCTGATAACATAGTGAAATATGAAGGATTATAGAGCTGTGAGTAGGGGTGACTCGACATCAAGAGTTGGTACCCCTTTGACTGATAGCAAGAAGCACCTCATGGAGTCTATGTGTGGATATCCAAGGAAGTGGGAAACTTTTTCTGGTCGTTAGGTGGTGTGCTTCCAGTGTTGGAAGAATGGGCATATGAGGCCACATTGCCTGAGATACCCAGTGGAGTGTCAATCCTGCGGCAAGATGGGTCATCTTCAAAGATTCTGTTTGTTCTTCTCACCAGAAGTAGGTGATAAGAGCCCTGATATGACTCAACAATCAGCAGCCCGACCACCGTTTTCTCATCAGTCTGGAAACTAGAGTTCTTCCAGTCATTCAGGTCGAGGTGGAGGTCGTGATCGTGGTATCCAGCCATCGGGCTTTTAGTGACTATAGGGTGGATCAGCATAGGGTGGTCATTCAGGGTCATAAGGCCACCGTTCAGGCCAGATGTTAGTAGTGTAGAAAACCCAATAAGAGCAGGATCTCAAAACCTCTACAGTTCAATGTGCGACCATTGTTGCTTCAATTTTGTCTTAAGTAGTTTTTGATAATGGGGAATCCCAATGTTTCATATTTTTTTAAATTGTGGAGATCCATAGGCTATATATCTTTACATTTTCTGATTCCATGATGTTGGACACTCCATTGCGAAGTAAAACGGCTAGTGTGTTTCAGTGTAAGGAGTGCCCTATTTAGGTTGGTGGGTGTCTCTTCTTATGGGACCTCTATGTATTAGAGATGACAGGCTATGATGTCATTATTAGGATTTACTAGTTAGTTCACTTCAAAGACATTGTGTATTTCTATCATCGTAGGGTGAGTTTTAGGTCACCAGGGGGTCATATCGTTTCATCACAAGGGCGAATGGGATGTCAAGTAGAGCAGAGAAGGACTGGAGCATCAGGGGCTGGGAGGAGTTACATCCCAAATTTCATGTTTCAATCTGGATGGTCAGAGGACTTCACATTTGGAGTTTCATCCATTGGTCAATAGTTTCAGGGATTTCTTTCTAGAGGACTTTTAGGGTTTTCCATTAGAGCTAGAGGTACACTTTTCTATTTATCTTGTTCCAGGAGTGGCACAAGTTTCCATTACTTTTTATATGATGGCTACACCAGAGTTACCGGAGCTCAAGAAGTAGTTGGAGGAGTTGCAGGAAAAGGGTTTCAAATGACCCATTACTTCTCATTGGTGTTCTCTTGTCCTATTTGGGAAGGAGGATGGTACCATTAGACTTTGTGTGTATTATCTAATGTTGAACCAGTTGAAAGTCAAGAACTGATATCCCATTCTAGGAATTGATTATATATTTGACCAACTTTGAGGAGTATCGGTGTTCTCAATGATTGAATTTAGATTCATTTATCAGCAGTTGCATGTTAGATGATCATATATACCTCTTACATCCTTTTAGAGAAGGTATGTTCTATATGAGTATGTGGTTATCCCATTCAATATCATGAATGCGCATTCAGTTTTCACGACACTGATGAACAGAGTGTTCCATCTATACATGGATTATTTCATGGTGGTTTTCATGGAAAATATCTTGGTGCACTCTAACACTTTACACGACCATGCCACACATCTTGAGATTGTGTAGATTACAATGATAGAGAATCAGTTATATCCTAATCTCTCAAAATTCCACTTTTGGAAGGACCAGATTCACTTCAAGGGTCATGTTATCACAGAGACTAGAGAATTATTAGACCCAGAAAAGTGAGGAAAGTAATTTCCAGGGAGAAGTAGAAAACCGTAATTAAGGTACGGAGTTTTTTAGGGTTGTCTGGATACTAAATATGTCTTATACAGGACTTCTCATGCTTAGAAATTCCTTTGACATGCCAGATTAAGAAGGATGTGATGTACATGTGGACAGATTCTTGTGAGTCATCCTTTTAAGATCTGAAAGGGAGTATGACTTTAGCACTGATACTAGTTTCTCTAGAGTTGGGAAAGAGCTATAGTGTTTTCAATGATTCATTAGGTATTGGGATTGATGATGTTCTTATGTAGGGGGGAGGATTCGTTCCATGTGGGTGTCAGTAGTTGAGGCCACATGAGAGAAATTACTCGACGCATGATCTCAAGTTAGATGTAGTTGTTCGTGCCTACATTGTCAGAGACACTATTTGTTGGGAGAATAGTTCCTGGTTTTCACTGACCAAAAAAGTCTCAAGTATATCTTTACTCATCGTGATCTGAATTTGAGACAGAGAAGTTGGGTTCAGTACCGTCAATCATTTTTTTTAACATGCCTACATGCCTGGGAAGGGAAAAGAATTAGATGATGCATTGAGTTGATAGACTCAGATAAAGAAGTTCAGGAGGCAAGCAGTGAGTGGAAGCATATGGATCTGTTCTCTAAGATGAATTTGATAGTTCACGATAGACAGGGAAATACTTTTCATTTTTTGTGGCGGTTACCTCTACTCTAATTGATCAAGTGTGAATGAGGTGGAATTCACATTCAAAAGGCCGATTCTTACTGGAGAGTGTGTCAAGAGAGAACCCTATTCCTGGATGGACTATAACCGAGCATGAAATCTCTCATTTTTGAGGTGGCATATGATTGTTAGTAGAAAAACCTGAGGAGTTGATGCGGGACATTCATTCCTCAGTTTGTACAGTTCATCCTGGTGTCACCAAGATTTATTGAGACCTGCATGGTCAGTATTGGTGGCCATGTATGAGGTGAGATGTTGTTGGTTTTGTGATGAGGTGTTTCACCTATCATCAGGAGAATGTGTAGAATTATCAACCAGAAATGCTTTTACAGTAGTTATCCATTCTTGAGTGGATGTGGAACGATGTAACAACAAATTTTGTGACAGGTTTTTTGAAGTCTCCACGAGGGAATGATGCAGTTTGGGTTTTCATTTACATACTCATGTAGGTTTCTCACTTCATTCCGATAAAGGAGAACTTCATTGTTGATGAGTTGGGAAGGCTATACTTCTGAGAGATTGTACATTTACATGGAGTTCATCACTCTATTGTTTCAGATAGGGATGCTCGTTTTACTTCTCGGGTTAGGAAGGGATTACAGAGGGTTTGGGTACACTGGTACTTCTGAGTACAGCTTACCACACCCAGACAGATGGCCAGTCTGAGCGTACTATTTAGTTGATTGAGGAAAAGAATAGATAATGAATCCAATATTTTGGTGGTTCTGGGGAGAATCACATACCTCTTGTGGTGTTTTACTACAACAATAGTTATCAAGAAACTATTCACATGGAACCTAATAAGCCTTTGTACGGTAGGTCATGATTATAACCCCTATGTTGGATAGAGGTAGGAGAGGCAGCTATGATGGGACCTTATCCTGTCCAAGAGACCATAGAGTAGAAATAGTTGATTTAGAAGAGGATGGATTATAAACATTCATGAAAGAGGTATTATGTTGATCGACAGAGATGACCTATGTAGTTTGAGGTCGAAGATCAGGATTTCATGCGTGTCACCCTGAAGTTGAGACATAAGAGGATCAGGAGACCGGGAAAGCTTTTGCCGAGATATGTTAGAATGTTGGAGGTTTTTGAGTGGGTCAGGGTGGTTTCCTATTGGTTACAGCTACCTCATAGGTACTGGGCTATGCATGACATCTTCCACATTACCCAACTATGTCAACACTTCTCATAACTATCTCATGTTTTTTAACCCAAGGAGATTGAGTTAGAGGTGGATGCCTCATTTGAGGAGCATCATATCTAGATTCATTATTATAGGGAAAGGGTTTCTTGTGGTCAGTCTATTCCTCTAGTATGATTGATATGGAAGGGTGAGTGAGTATGGGTCGATACTTGGGAGAGGTAGGCTGATTTACGATCAGAGTGGCCAAAGCTATTTGGGGATTCTTCTTCTTCATCGCCTTCTTAGGGAAATTCATGGGAAATTTCATTAAGAGGGTAATTTTTTAAGAACCTGGATCTTATTTTCATGTATGGATCATTTTTTTTGTGTTTTTGAGAAAAAAAGGGTTTCAGAAAATTTAAAGAGTACATGTCCTGTACATTGGAGTACACGTCGTGTACATTGGAGTACACGTTTTGTTCCTAGTTGTTGTAGGTGACTGTGTACTGGTCGTGTTACATTCAAGTACATATTCATCTGGGGTGACCTATTGACCACTTAATATGGAGGATGGTTAAGGAAAGTACACAAAATGTTCTTTTAAAGAAAATACTTTGTAAATTTATTTTTAATTGTTATATTGGATCGGGATCATGTGTCCTTCAAAGAAAGCAATTTTTCTTGGCCTATCTCATCCAGGATCAACCAATGCCAATGAATCTTCTCTGATCCCCTAACCGGCCATCCATTCTCTGAATAAATAGTTGTCAATTGGGTTCAAATCGTCACAATGATATCTTCCATCTTCTAGAGCCTCATCTCTTTATTTCTCATCTCATGATATATTCCTAGTGGAGAATTTGAGATTATTTTGTAGATATTTGGAATTATAGGTCTATTCAAAGGATGGGATTCAACTACATTGATCATAAAATTTTGAGGTATCTGGTTTGTTCCTTTTCCGTAGTTATTCTTTGAATATTATGTGAAAAGGATCCCAATATCCTAGAATCGGGTATTGCGTGTTTAGGGATTTTAGCCCTATTATTTTCCTACTATGCCTTGTGTGGCTGAGTAGAGGTTGTTTGATTGTGAATAGGTTTATTGTCCATGATAAGGATATATTTCCCATGAATGATTTGATATTGAATGTTTGGTCTAGTTATTTCTATTAGGCTTCTTGATTTCCATACCTAGTGTTATTTGAGTGGATTGAAATTATCTGATATTGTTATATGCTTGTAGCTATTTATCCATGTAGTTATTGAAAGCTATTAGCCAATTAGTATATAAGATTTAATTTGAATTTTGAACATCATTGAGCATGATTGAATTACACAGGGTTATGGGAACCTGATGCAGTAGACCATAGGGATAATGGATGTTGAGGGATTCTCCAGAGTGTTTGTTTAATTTTTACATTTTGATACCGTAGGGGGGATGGACATGAGTGCTCCCTCAGAGTGTCTATATATTCATGTTGCAAGAATACTTGGGGAATTGGACGTTGAGTGCTTCCCCAGAGTGTATGTAGTTTACTAATAAAAGACCACATGGGGAATTGATGGTGATTGCTTCCTCAGAGGGTCTATGATAAAGCTGAACAAGAGAGTTAGACTGTGGGTGATTCCCTTAGGGTTTCTGGTGTTTGATAGGTGTAACCAGAGGGGATAGGATGTGAGTACTTCCTAGAGGGTTACTTTTTTTGATTACTGATTACTGATATATGAAAATTAATGCAATTGGAACTGTAGGATTGTTTACTTTTTTGGTACTTCCTTGTTTACTACTTCATTTTGCTTATTGCCTTCAATATATATTCACTTACTATTAGGAACAGATTTTTGGGTGGTTGCCTACTGGGATTCATCCCACACCCTATTTGGGACATTCTTTTGGGCCCAAATAGAATATATTGTTCTAGGCATAGATAAGGGAAATCCACCTTCTACGTGAGGTACATGATTGTTGTGGAGCTGGGGAGCATGTGACCAAGATGAGGATTGCGATTCTTCGAGAGTTTATTTGTTTTAATTTTACATTGTTTTAGTATGGTATTCCTGCATTGTGACTTGTTTTGATACTTTCCAAGACATATGTATCATGCATTATTTATATATATTTTATCCAATTGATTATTAATTCCAGTCTTCCACAGTCTACTTATTTCATGTTATTAATGCTTATTTTATTTTTATCTGTTTATTTCCACAACATTACTGTGAAAATCAGAGAATAGTTTCCCCACTATCACACCCAAGTACCTCACATCTTGTCAGAATCCTCTGGCATTTGCTGAAATGTGCTTGAGGGTATGTGACCAATCGGGTATGGGGAACCTCTAGGCGGCACCTAGAACCAGGTTGTTACATTTCTGCCCTGAAATATCATTTTACAATATATGTTGAAAATAGGTGAGGGTACATTTCCATCATCACTTACTCCAGTTCCCATGCTTCCTATTCTTACATATGGTTTATCTATTGTACTTTGAACAGGTGAGTAGTCTGGTTGAATAGAACATTATCTCTACGGTCCAACATCTTCATTAGATTCTCCTCATAAGAGATATCATTTCCCAAATGTACCACCTCTTGATTTAGTGCAAGTGAGAAATCAAGTATGTACTTCTTCAATAGGGATACAGGTAATACATTGTATACTTGATACATGGTTGGTGGATGTTCTAGTCAATAATCCACAACACTAACATGATCATGAATATCTAAGGGGGCGATGTACTCCCGGCATAGCTTTCCATTCTTTCAAAATAACAAAATAATCTTCCATGTATATATAGGAAGGAATACCATGTCTCAAACCTCTAACTCTAGGTCTTTATTAATATTTTCTACATATCTCTTCTATCAACATTAAGATTCATTGATGTACTACATAATGGTTTTCACCTTTTCCACCATTTCTTAATCCATTTCAGGTTCTAGTAGCTTAGGATCATTTACCTCATCCAGACATGTTGGTGTCCTACATATTTTCCCATAAATGGAGTCATATGGAACAATTTGATGCTCGAGTGGAAACTATTGTTATATGATTACTCAACTAAAGGCAGATGTTGGTCTCCTCATCCACTTAATTCCATAGAAAATTCTCTCCACAATTCTTCGAGTGTTTGAATTTCACCTTCAGATTGGCCATAATTTGAATATGACTATCCATAATAAAGATTGGCCTAGTTTTTTGGGAATGTTGGAGACATTTCCAAAACATACAGTTGAATAACAGACCTCGATCAGATAAAATTGATAGTAGTACTCCATGCATAGAAACTAATATATTAAGGTATATTCATGATGTTTGATCCTGTTATAAGTCCCCTTGAATTGAAATTAATTGAGATGTCTTTGTAAAACAATCCACAACATCCCATATAACAATATTTCCATTGGATATCTTCAAAAGAATTGAGAAAATTTCCATGGTGATGTTTTCCCAATTCCATTTGGTATGGGTAGTGGTTAAATCATCTCTTTATATGTTTTTCCTTTCATCCTTTACTTACTGAAAAATCAGGAACCTTGATGTATATTCAGTGCTCTCCATTTTTATATTGCCTCACCAATAGTTCTCTTAGAGATCGTGATACATATCGGTGCTCATTTGGTGAATAGGGATGGTTGATCTTTGTTCATTATATAGAAGCTCCTTCTTTATCTATGAAATGCATGATACACATAAACGTAAACCAAATCTTACAACTCCTTCCTCATCAATTTTGAACTATGACGATTTTTTCTTCTATGACCTTCCATATTATTTTTGAATTTCCACATCAATTTCATTATGCATCATTTGTTTTATCTATTATGGATAATTTAGAAATCATTTGAGAAAGGACTGGTGATGTTTCATCATTAATGGTTCCCATGTCCATCCATTGCAAATATAGGAAGATTGGATCTTTCCCAATTCCCATCATTGATAATGATGTGTGGTCCTTTATAATTAGATAATATGACACATTATTTAAATTACTATGATTGCTATGGATTGAGAAGTTAGAATATTTGATGAGCTCTATCCATATTCACTAGTGCATAATAAAATCTTTCTATGTGAATATATATTTTAGGAACTTATGATCTGTATATATTTCACACTAATCCCCATACAGATAATGCTACCTAATTTTCAACGCAAATATGAGAGCCTCCAACTCCCAATCATGTATAGGGTAGTTTATCTCATAAATTTTCAACTTCTGTGAGTTTTTGACTATCAAATTATAATTTCTCATTAGTTGATAGCCTAATCTATTCATTTAATCATTGATAAGTACCAGAAATAGTTCCCCACATGTCGAAAGTGTGAGTACTAGAGTGGTGATAAGAACACTTTTTAACTCTTTGAAGGATTCTTAAAATTCATTGTTCCATAAAAACAATTATCCCTTCCAATTCATCTTGGTTAGTGGGTTTAAAAAATCATGAGAGGTTCTGGACAAATTATTTTTAATACCCAGCTCGACCAAGGAAACCTCGGATCTCAAGAAAAGATGTTGTACTATCCCACTCTTTGATTTCCATTATCTTGTAAGGGTCCACCGATATTGTTTGGTGGTGATAAATTTCCCCAAGAATGATACTTCCTCTATCTAGTACTCTCATTTAAATAACTTTTAATATAACTTCTCACATATCATTGTCGTTTTCATAGTATTCAAATCCACCTCATGTTCCTCCTTTTTGTTTGAGTATATCAAAATATCATATATAAAGACTATGAAAAACTTGTTGAGGTATTATTTAAAGTCTATATTAATTATGTCCTGGAATATTATTGGTGTATTAGTGAGTTTGAAAGAAAAACCCATGAACTCATAGTGTCCATACCTTGTTTGAAAGGATGCATTAGAAATATCTTCCTAACTCATCATTTATTGGCAATATCCCAACCAAAAGTCCACCTTGGAGAAATACTTGTCCCCATGAAGATGATTGAACAAGTCATTTATCTATGGAATTTCATATATTTTATTTATCATGATTTTTTCAGCACATGGTAATCAATGAAAAGGCCCATTGATCCATCCTTCTCCTTAATGAACATGACTGGTACAACCTACGGGGAAGCTGTTGAGTATATAAAACCCCTATTTTTGTTTCTTTTTTAGTTACTCCAACTCAATGGTGGTCAATAAATATGGTTTCTTTGATATATGCAGTGATCTAGGAATAAATTCAATTGAGAACTCAACCTTTCATTTAGTAGCAATTCGATGAAATTATTCAAGGAACCCATTAGTGTAGTCCCTTACCACTGGAATCTTTTCGATCATGATTCTCATATTTGTATCAATGATATTTACTAGATATTATTTCACATATGGAAATAATATCCACACATGAGATGAATATTCTGAAGGAGATTAAACCTCCTCCTTACACGTGTACATAATTGGACGATTCCTCAGGTTGTGAAGAGTGATCTCCCTTTCTTGATAGTTGATGTTGGCTTCATAAAAATACTAACAATCTCTTCCCAATATAGCATCAAAATCTGAAAAAAGGAAGTAATACATGACTTGTTGGGAGGTTCAATCCACATAAATTAACTAGGGGGAGTTATATACTTTGGATTCATTAATTTCAATATTCTCTATTCTCACATATAAATAAACCTTGGTATTTTGATGTAGTGTTTAAATTATTCTACTAAACATGAATGATTTGAAAGAATGAAAAGAACCAAAATCAACTAGTATGTTGGATATTCTGGAATGAATGACCAATGTACCAATTACCACATCAGGGATGGGATACACCACAACAACATCTATGGAATAAAATTTCCCTTGATATTTTATCTTTCAAGGTTTCTACCTCTTATTTACCTTGAGTAATCGTGGTTTAGTACACTAGCTTGCATAGTTCCCTTTATACCTATAGCTGAAGAATTGAACCATGCGTGGGGCTCACATTTCCTCTACTAAATTGTCCTTCAACCTTTGTTATCTTGAACATAGATGATCATAGTGTCCTTCTCTCCCACACTTGAAGAATTTACCCATCCCTTTAAGGTAATTCTCTCCATGGTTATTCCCACATTTTAGACATGGGAGTGTTTGATTTTTCTTTCTAACTTCATCATTTGATCTTCTAGCTTGAAATACGATATTTATTTTCTGATATACAAAGCTATGGGACCATTCTAAAAAATTCATCTCCTCTTTCAGATCACATTTAACTACATCATCATAACTCCAAAATTCTTGACTTGCTAGATCCTTTTTTAGGAGTAGTTTTAAAAAAATAAAATAATCTATCAATCTGTCTATCATTGGTGAAAAAACCCCCAAGTACACCTATCAATACTTATGAAATATTCTTCATAGTCCATGAATGATTCTAATTCCTTTTAATTTAGACTTATTAATTAACTCTTTGTCTTTGTTTGAACAGATTGAGGGAAATAATTATTACGAAACATTATTTTAAAGACTTCTCGAGCCATCTATTATATTTCTTCAAGGAGATTGGTGTTTTTAATAAATGAAAACTATTAATAGGCCTCTCTATCTAGATGATAAACAACAAGAGTCACCTTCTCCATCTCAAAATAGTGAAGCACAAAAAATATCTTCTCCCTTGAGTTGACCCACCATTCTTCGATGAGAGGATCAGAAGATCAACTGAATGTCTATGGTAGTTTCCATATAAAATACCCAATATCCAATTTATATCTCTTAGGTGATGGCATATGTTCTACATTATTCAGGTTATTTATCATTTATTGAGATACCTGGGTAATAATTTCCATGAAATTTTGAAATCCACCACTGATGGAATTGGGGATGCTGTTCGGGAAATCACTACATTGTCCATTACACAAATTGTTCTCTTGGTTTTTCTTTATTCACACCATTTTCAAAAATATAAATGTTATGATCAAAACATAAGTCAACATTTCATGAATAAATAAATTATATATTTTTTAAAATAACATTAATGTCATATCTTGTGGGATCCACATGGTTAGAATTTTCCTAAAACAAAAATTTATTTGGTGTTTTCATATACTTAGTATCATACTGATCGGTTACACTAAGGTTCTATAATCCTAATCCCAAAATTATAAAATCTATTTTATGATACAAAATATAGCGATAAATACTTTTCAGGCGTTACAATTACTTCATTTTAGAGATATAGAGTATAATATTATTACCAAACATGTTACAAAGAATTAGTGTCTTGAGAAAATTTGGAACAAACATAACATTAACATAATAAAATATAAATATTATTTAATTTATTATTTTATAGATTCAAATTAGACACTGATTTTTCCTTATTATTAGTTATCACCCGAGGATATACATCATATAAAGTATTATTCTAAAATCCTAGTAAGAGGTTGGATAAGAATAATAATCAATATAACATATGTAATAATAATAATAATCAAAACATAAGCATGGGATCATCATCATAATCATGAGAGGAATAATTTAATAAAATTGTGGATTCTGGAAATGCATAAAAATTAAACATCATGTCTTAGTGGTCAACTACAACACATAGTTGTGAACAAAGATAGCATCATGTTCACTCATAACATATGCGGATAATAATATGATCAACATCATTGTGAAAAAATATAGTATAATATTCACACATATTTAATATTATATCATGAGATACATCACAATGCCTTGTGAATTGGATCACTATATAATTTTGAGAACTCATATCATATTATAACCTTTACATAATCATGCATGCCTCATGGACTGTATAAAAATCTTGGATATAAAATAACCCATGGAAGGGTATGGGATTCATGAGAATTTAATAGATCATAATTTCGTGAATATAATTTTGGGTTCACAAAATGAATAGGGAATACCATTCACGGTAGAAGAATCATCAATCTTTATTTAGGAAGAAACAATCTCTAGAGAAATAAAAGATGTTTTTTTAGAAAGAAGATCACTATTGGAAAAATCATTACATTATTCACAAAACCATATTGTAACCATTTATATCCATGAAAATAAAATGGATGGAAAAGAAATGATATTTAAGGAACAATTAACGAACATCTATACTAAAAGTGGAGTTATAGAGGTAAACCCCAAAAGAAGAGAGTTGGGTTCGAGAATCCCTTTACGTTATGTGTGAATTCATTATTCAGTTCTATATCCAAGATAATTAAATTAAATTCATTGATTGAAAAATAAATATCTTCTTATACATTGATTTTATATATTATATTTTTATTAATTTAGTTTATTTCCTTTATTTTGTTATAGTGTTCACTTTAATCATTCAAGAGTGTTTGTTTTCTTGGATTTGATGATCAGTCTGCTTGTTTGCACGTATGGAAGTTGATGTATAAAAATAATGGTTCATCAAAATTGAAATTATATGTTATTAATGAACATACAAAAGTATATATATTATTATATATTATTTTATCTATATATGAGATAAAATTTTAATGATACTCGTTTAGAATAATTTTAGCAGGTTTTCATCATAAAAAAACTCATTTTTTATTATTTAATATTATGTATATAAATTAGTTAAAGAACATAAAAATGTTATAAAATAAATTTTACAACATTTTTCAACCATTTTAATTTTTTTATGATTATCCTTGAAGGTGGTAAAATAAAAATAAAATTCATCATCCACGAAGCTATAAATCAATACATCACAAATGATGATTTCTTTTTTTAGAGTTAAATTTAGTGGATAAATTTTTTGATGATAGATTATTACATTAACATAAAAATTTATAGTATATATAATACCCTAGAGTTACCATACCACTAATAAACGAATATATTAGGGGATAATAAGATAATAAAATAAATTTAAATGAAATGAAAAGAAATTTTACATTTTTACCTATTGAATTCTCTACTTTGGGACCAACATTCAAGGAATTGTATTTGGTTTTTTTTTAAAGGCTCATGGAATTAAGGGATGATATTGTGAATATTATTGGATAGAATATGTACAAGACACAAATCGTGGAAGGAATAATGAGAAGGAGTGGTTAGAGTGGTATTTATATGGTAAGAGAGGTGTGTTTTCTAATTAATGTATTAATTAATTGGTTATTTTGGATCAAGATTATAAATAGTTTGAAAATAATTTCTAATTATATTGAATAATAGAGGAGATTTAGAGATTATGGTTCTTACATGACTCAAGGAATAGTGTATTTAATTTATAATGAATATATACCATAAATTAACTTATTTTACTATTCATAAAAAATTCTACAATTTCATAAAAATATAAAATATTCACCCAAACCATTTTTCTAATGTTTAGATTTAAAAAATTAACATAAATTTATGAATGTAATTTTATAAATATGGGAAATTTAATTTTTAATGAAATTTCTCATTTTCTCAAAAATACAAATTTTAAAATTATAACTTATTTAGAACACTTTGAAAAATTAATTATTGTATAATAAAATTATATTATAATCATAAGACAACAATAAAAATCTATGAATCTATTTTATGATGATTAATTGTCTTTTAAATATTTATATCAATTTTTAAATAATAATTTAATATTTATAAATTATAAAAACACCGACAATTAATCAATAATTTTTTAAAAATATTAATTTACTTATACTATGATATATTTTTGTAATATAATAATTTATAAGATGCATAATATTTCTCTATATATTTATACTAGATAGAATAATTATAATAATAGAAATTTCGTTGATAAAATTTTGCATCCTTACAAAAAGATTCATTAATGTTGAAAAGATTGTATCATATATTATGGAAAAAATGGGTCATTAGTTATTTTTAATATATATGGGTAATTGAGGTACAAAGATCCTCAACTATGATTGTCACGATTGATTTCTATTTTACATCTGAGTTATTTCTTTCTTATAGCTAGATTGCATCATTTTGTTTACGCAGAACATAGTGTCATTGAAGTCTTGCACAAATCCAATATTTCAATCCGTAGAAGATTATTTCATCCTTTTGATGGTTATTTTTGGAATAGTTTTTATGAGGTAATACTGTATTTTTATTCAGAATACTATATCTTATAATTGTATCTTTCTATAGACTATTTAAATCCATTTGGTTCTGATGGTAGTCAACATTTTTTGGATTGTTTTTATTAATTTGTAAAAATTACCTCCTTGGTTGTTGATGAAAGATCGCTATATATTTGGGACCATAAAATTATAGAAAATCCAAAAAATAATATCAAATCTTATTTGAATCCATTGATTGATGAGTTAAAATAATTTTCTTGTTAGGTTGTCAATACATATGATGTTGTTGAAAAAGAATGTTTTTTAATAAAAGATGAGTTATGTGGAAAATTATTTAATTAATGTCATATGGATTTTTGTTTGGATGAAGTACACATGATTTTAAATAATTTCCATACTATGTGAGTATATGTAAATATTTTACGATCATCAATGGTAGAAACCCTTTTTTCATCTATCATGGAAGATTACATCATGTTTATCTTCCATTCTGAAGGAATAAAACTCTTTTCAGAAAAGGTAATATTTATAGAGATAAAACTCCAGAAATGATATCAGGTATTAATTTAAAATACATCACCTCTTCATTACAACCCATATACCTTAGTATCAACTATAAACCAACAAAAAATAGATGGATTTTAGAGAGATGAAAATTGAATTAAATGCAGTAATTTCTTCGGATCTCCATTATTTTTTGATTTCATAGTTCATCACGTGTTGGATGTCATGAATATTGAGAATAAATTTTCTGATAATATATTTTATGTATTCTTTGAAATACTGGATATGACATTGTATAATGTAAATGCACTATTAGTTCTTTCCAAAATTTATAGTGGACCAGAACATGTGGTTTTTAAAAATGATAGATCACTAAACATAATGAATCCAAAAGTGAGTCATAATCCTTCCAGAGATAACCATTCATTATAATTTTTATTTTATTGTTAATTTGAGACTACCATATGGTTAGGCTTCCAATTTGTATAGATATATTAGAAATTTTATATTACATGATAAAAAAAGTCATGATTTCAATGTTATAGTAGATATACTTATACTGATTTATTGTATAGGTTTGTTGAATTCTTCAATTTGGTATGCACTAATGAAAATATCATATTCTTTATAAGATGTATATTTTGGTAAAAAGGGTTGTGATGTAGTTAGTATACATTAAGAAGATGTTTTTTTTATTTTATATAAGCTGGAAAAAAATTTACCATCTTTCACTAATCCAATGGAAATTTTGATATTACATTTTACACATTAAGAAAAATTTGTAGGGGAAATAATGTTATGATGGATGTTCCCATATAAGAGAAAATGAAAAATTATAAAAAAAGGTACATAAAATTGAATCAGTTGTACGGTCAATTGCGAAAACTCATTTACATAATGAAATTTCATTTTAGCCCCTACCATTATTTTCAAATTCAAAATCCTTCAAAACATAATTGAATGGTCCATAATGAAGGAAATGTTGATAATTCATTGAACATTAAACTGTCAATTTTTAATCAAACTGATTTTGGATTTTCTAGATTTCGTAAACAATATATTTTAGATTATGAACATCACAGGGGTCTTATATATGTTTTCCTCATGTGTGAAGAAATGAAAGGATTTATAGAATGAGTTATACTGCTATATATTATTTAATTATATTTTTTTAATGAAAATTAATATATTTTTTATAGATTATATGATGATAAAATCAAGAAAAATTTTCAATAAATTATGGCAGCTACTTTTGAAGAATTACATAAATATAGTTTTTCTTATTGGGTTCAATTAATTTTAATGTAAATTGTATATTATTTAACATATGAAATAAATTTATTATTTATTATATTGTAAACATTTTTTCAATTTTTCTTGTATTTCAATATGTTGAAAAAATTGATAATATATTTTCTGTTTTGATTAACCCACCATCAAAAAGTTTCAAACCCTATAACACTTTTGTGTTGAACGGTTTTCTATTTATAATGGATGGGTATGGTGAATAAATAACAATGAATATTTTTTCTTGTTTGAGAGGATATCATCACATAGAAAGTGATGTTTATATATAAGGAATATAGAATGAAATATTTGAACTTTTTTATCTAGGATGTAATTATATAATGATTTATAAATGCTATTGGTTTGATATTGATAGTGGATTGTGTGTTCATCAACAAAATGGAAACATTGAAATTAAAAATAAAATCCTTCATGTAATAAATGAACCATTTTTTATGGGCTCATAGGAGACACCAAATATTTTAGGAAAATTATTCTTTTTCTTTTAGAGAGTTAAATTATTGGTGTATAAGTATTAAAATGAAATCCTATGAATATCATTTCATAAAAAGTTAATGTGGTTCTATTAAAGCGTGTGAAATTTAATTTTTTTTAAGAGACAGATCTAAATACTCATTTCAAAGAAGATTCATGAATATAGATGATGACACAAAATAATTATGGGTTTATGGTGAAAATGACTTTGATGATGTAACGAATAAGTTTGAATTACAAATATACGATATAGATGAAAATTATATGAAATTTAATTATATTAAAGAAGATAAATTTATTTAAACCGTCATAAAAGAAGATGAGGATGAATATGTGGAATAAAATAATAAATTGTTTGTTATAGAAAATATATATATATATATATATATGTATATATATATGTATATAATAATCAATTATTTTCTAAAAAATTTATTTTCGTGTCTCATATGGATAATGAGACATATTATGACATATTCCATGAACTCCAAGAGGTTTTACTACAAGGTGATGATCCTAATAAAATTTCATTGGACACTTAGGTTGTTAGTGGTGCATCAACATGGAGTTTTTATGGCCTTACAATATTAATGATTCCTAACCTTATTTCCATGTGATGTCCGTGTCAATATTTTGATCTACACATGCATGGATATGTTTATTTCATTAGTATTGTTACATATCATTATAATTTATTTTCCTTAATTTATTTATTTAATTTTTTTTATTATTTGAATTTTTTCTTATATTTTATCACATATAGATTTTGGGAAAGGGAGTTCTATTCAGTGAAATTATTTTTTAAAGCATGGGTGATGTGGGATTACAATTTTTTTGATGTTTGAGAGAGTAAGTTTGATCATTGGAGGGTATGTTAATATATAATAGATATTTTTAAATTTATTTAATTATTAACATGATATTAATAATTATTTATATGGTTTATAGTATGCCATATATTATTGAATGATGACCTCGTTTACGGAGGTCTAGGAGGCCTTCATGTGTGACATATATCATCAGGTTTTCCCAATATTAAGAAGAGATACATGAATAAATATAGAGTTACAATTTTTTCATAGTCTTACTGAAACTGTTTACTACATATCCTCACAGGTTTTGGATGATTTGTGCACATATTTGTTTTAATACCATTCCAGAGGGTATTATAATTAGGTCAGCAGAATATGAAGACACATGAGTTAACTCTTCGATTTAGAAGTCGTACATTCCGTATTCATCAACAACATGTATTAATTACTTTTATTTAATAATTTATATAAATTTAAATGTAAAATTTTTATTTTATTTTTCATATAGGGTGTTGAGAAGTGGATATTACGTAGTTTGATTTGTACAAGATAATGTACCTAGAAAATGTCATTAGATATAATACTGGTGGTCTATTGTTCCAGAATGTGGTTAGTTTAATTTATTTAGTTTAAAAATTTACTAAAAATAATATACAAACGATTTAAATTTCAAAATTCATCTGGAGGACTCATATGAGGCCAAAACTAATCAACCACATGATTAGAGTCAGGACGAGAATTTAGGTTAGACCCCTAATGCAGTGAGAATTTATTATAGGGAATAGATGTAACTTACTCAGAATGACTTGAATAAAGACAAGGTAGTTGGTATTAGAAATTGGATGATTCTTGAGAGTTATTATGGTACAACATTGATGTCATCATCTAACTCGAGGGGATATCATAGAGAGTCAACATCATCAACTGCACAATATGAGGAGACATTGTGAGCTTAGTATGATGTTACAGTGATCTTGTGTTGAAAATAATAAGCGTTTCATAAGTAGTAGGAGTAGTAGCTGGAGCAGCTATGTCGAGCAAACACACAAGAGATATTTCAGATTATAGAGTAGATAAGGCATTTGATGGAGGGTATAGGGAAGGATTTCCCTACACCTCCTCAACGAGATGACCCTACACCTCTATAGTGATTTATATATTTTTAGATATATTTAATTTAATAATCATTTGAGTGGGAATATTCTTAAAAATATTGTTCTCAATTAAAAAATTCATAGTTTTATATATTATGTTTTTTAAATCATTAAACTGTTATTTATTTTTATTAATATTATTTTTTATATTATTTTTATATTTTTTATTTATTAGTTTTTACAATTTATTTAGTTATTTTTTATTTTGATTTATAATTAATTTTTTTTTTAATTATTTTAGACGAGATACTAATCCATCCAAAAATATTTTTTAGTTTTATGTGAGAAAAAGAAATGTCTACCATAAAAATAAATTATTTATATAAAAATGGTAAATATTTTTGAAAAGGGGATACTCCCTTCTGGAAAAATTGTTTTTGTTTTGGACAGTCACGAATAAAAAAATTATATCATATTTTTCAACAACGGTGAATTTGGGATGGGGACCCATCATAAATATACCATCATAAATAATCAATAATCTATTAGTGGGAGTGTTCACTAGAGGAATCTAAAGGGGGGACAACTACAATTTGAGGTATAATATTTATCTCATATTCTATGATGCACGTTTTTTATACGGTTTCCACTCATTTTTTAATACCGATAATATTAGTTGATATTTTGGGTTGTTGTTAGAAAAATATTTCATTATTGTTAGACCCTTCAATGCCATTGGGAAAGAGGTCTAAATAAGGTTTTAGATGTCATAAATGTTAGGTGATGGAGGCCGACATTCAGGTGGTGGGGGAGTTTTTGGTGGTGGATCTTGACATCTTTGACTTGATTTTCAGTATGGACTAGATGATGTGTATTAAAGACCAGATATTATATTATCTCTATCGGGGTCAGATATTTTCTATTCACTCTTATTTTCTAGAGTAATTGGGAATCTAATTCAAGAAAGTTAGGGTTAGTTGTTACTTATGATGGGGTAATATTGTGCCAGTTTTCATATAAGCATCTTGATTTAGTACACCCATTTATGGGGGATAAATTCCTATAGTGGTGTGTGAATAAATTAATGTCTTTTCAAATTATTTTAATACTTTACCACCCTAGAGGGAGGTCGATTTTACTACAAACCTGTTCCCATGTATGATGCCCAATTTGATGTCATCTTACCATATGTAACCTTCTAAATCAGTGGAAATAATGGTCCACATAAAGGACTTAGAGTCTAAAGGATTTATACATCCAATAGTATCACTATGGGTTCCCCTATCAACTTTTCTAAGAAGGAAAAATGGGTCCTTAGCATTTATATTTATTATCAAATGTTAGATAGGGTAACCATTGAGAAAAAATTACCTTTAGGAAGACTGATGGTCTCTTTGATCAGCATTATGGGTTTACTTGGTTTTATATGATTGTCCTTCAATTAGGGTGTCAATAGTAGAGATTCCAAGAAGAGGATATAATTAAGACAAAAAAATTTAATTGATGTGAAAATTTTGTGTTTCTTTTTATTCCATTTGGTCTCACTAATTATCCTATAGTGTTTCTTTCTTTAATGAACCATATTTTCCATGGATTCTTGGTATATTTTGTTGTCATGTTTATAGATTATATTTTCGTGTACTCCCAGATAGAGGAGGATCAAATGATCCATTTGGATATCATTATGCAAACCCGGAAATAACATCATCTATATGATAATCATTCAAAATGTGAGTTTCTGATTCGAGAAGTAAAAATTTTGGGGCATGTGTTGTCAGAGAGGGGCATCTATGTAGATCTAAAAAAAGTATAGGAATATATTTCCTAGGATAATACCAGAAATGTAATTTTGATCCAAAGCTTATGGGACTTGGATATTGAATATGTATATTTTGTTTAGGAATTCTACAAGAAAGATTATTTGATGATGTTTTTAACCCGTAAGGGTCTAAAAATTGAATGGAATGACATGTTTTACAGTTATTTTGAAGAGTTAATGGTGAAGTTGGATTTGGAATTTGTGTTTATTCTTATAGAATCAGGATCTTGTTTTGACGTTTTTTATTATGCCTCTTATATGGGAATGGGATTTTTTTGATGTAGGGGAATCATGTGGTTTCCTATGGCTCACACCAGTTAACCCTCATGAGAATAAACTACCCTACCCAAGATCTTGAGTTGGAAGTGGTTATGCATGCACTCAAAACAGGGAATCACTATCTATTTGGGAAGCATCTTATAGTATATTCTCATCATAAGATCCTAACATATATTTTTACTCATATGAATATGAATTTTCAATTGGGACTCTAGTTATAGTATCGTTATACATTAGATTTTTATATTTCTTATACCACATGTAAATGCAATGTGGTTTATGATGAATTGACCATAAAATTAACAACACTACCTATGTAGGAATCAATTGAGGAGTGGTATCTAATCATTTTCATTACAAAGATGATCTTGAAAGTGTCTGAGGTCTGCGAATAAGTAATATTGGCTTCTTTAAAAGTTGGCTCGTCTTTTTATGAGATATTTTGAATTGACAAAGTGTAAAATAAGTATTTACCATGATTTAGTGAAATACATTTTAGTGTGAAGACCTCAAGTGAGTGATTTCAGATTCATAGTAGAGCTTTGTGCTTCCATAGATGGTCGGTTATTCCATTTTCTCTAAGGTATGAGTTTTTGGATAGTGGACATTGTTCTTGTTGTCCTGTGCACCTAGGTACTACCATGATGTATAATGGTCTGAGATGTCAGTATTGGTTGCATGGGATATGATGGTTGATTGTTGATTATTTATCATGATACCTTATTTCTCACTGAATTAAGGAAGAACACTATAGATGTGTGAGGTTTTTGCATCCCTTACTCATTCTAGTTTGGAAGTGGTGTGAGATTTCCATGGATTTCATTATTTATTCTCAATGGACCTATAGTGGGAAGAATTAAATTTTGATAATCATTTATCAGATCATGAAATCTACACATTTCCTACTTATCGAAGAGATAAAAAATTATAACATCTTGAGGAATTTTATGTCTGTGATATTATAATACTATATAGGGTTATATATACTGTAGTTTCTTAAAGATACATGAATAACAAATCTAGGTTATGGAAGGGGTTTCAAGAGGATATGGGTTCCTAGAAGAGACTAAGCTTGTATTATCACCCACTCATGGATGTATAGATAAAGTGGGTTATCTATGTTCTTGAGGATATTCTTTCAGATTGTGTGATAGGTATTTGTGTATATTTGTAAAATCATTTTTATTTGGTATAATTTTCATTTAATAATAGGTATTTGGATATGATAAAGATGTAACCTGTCACATATAATTATTGGAAGCCATGTATGTCTCTCTTGTATTGGGAAGAGTTGGGAGAGTAGTCAGTTGTTGGGCCATGTGTCATTCTAGAGGCAATAGAGAAGGTGAAATTGATCTAAATGAGATTTATCACAAAACATAGTTAGTATAAATATTATGTATATAGTATTAATCAAACAATGGAGTTTGAGTTTGGGGATCCAATATTTCTCATTGTTTCACCTCACTTATGACATCATCTGGTGGCTAGGCAGTGAAAGTTAGCACCATGGTTTTGGGGCCCCTTTTGGATCTTTGGAAGATTAGGGATGGTGGCCTATCAGCTAGACTTTCCATCTATCTTGATAGATTTACATGACATGTTTCATGTTTCCTATATGAGGAGTTATATTCTATATCCTTAACTTATGGAGTATGTTGACATTAATCCCAATAAAACCAATATATTGCAGCCAATTAAAATTATGGATTTCTTTGATAAGGTGTTTCATAGCCATATAATTCCTCTGGTATGGGTATTGTGGTGGTGTAGATGGGAAATCTATAATAAGTTGGAGTGGGAATAATTAATAATTTTTTAGTGGACTTCACTTTTTATGGATCCAGGATATTTATGTATTTCTGGGGGAATAAAAAATTTATGATGGAGAGATTGTAACACCCCATTACACTTTACCGGTAATCCCTTGTTTTTTTATCGCCCTAATTTGGGAGTGTTTATTGGATTCTTGGTGATGGAGATCCTTTTCTAGGGAAAATAAAATAATATTTAGGGATGTAAGTTTATTTTAATTGATAGATTATATGTATAAATGTGTTAAAGACTTAGTGGGGTTCTTCCCATATTTGGATAAAACATGGATTAGTGTCTATGAGTTTTTTTATTAAACCTATAGTTTTTTATTCTTATAGGGATTTATATGCTATTTTAAAGGTTAAAAATGTGTATCCAACTCCTAATAGATACCTGGAATGATGTATTTACATGTTGTGTAATAAGTTAAAATCTTGTAATGGAAAGTTTCATGTTTTTATTAAAAAGGAAATGAGATATTCAGAATATATGATCTTCATTGATTACAAGATGTTAATGTGGATTATAGGCCATGTAATAGTCATGATTTGGGATTTTAGGGTTCTACAAAATTGGTTTATTATTTCATTCATTATAGGATTCCTTTATCTCAACCTATGTCTCTCCCTAGGTGATATTTGGTGGTTACATCACTTGTGGGTGACTTTATTAAGATAATTATCAATATTTTTGTTCAGTTACTTCACTTATAGTAAATAATCCTTCTATTTTTTCTTTATATTTGATTATGGATATATTTATGGATGCAATTTTGTTAATTTTTGCAAATAGATGGTGTTTTTATCGATCATATTCAATTTCTTAGTGTGCCTTGTCTTTTGATGGTTTTCCTTTTGGTTTCTGGTCATCATTTTTGAATCTGTATAGGTTTCTACCATGTTAATGTTATTGTATATATCCAATGGATTAATTTAATGTATTTCATGTTATTATTGATAAATTCCTTTGTGTTTTTCATTGATTAGAAGTGATATGTGGTTACAAAGGATTTCTTTGAAATGAAAACATTTTTTAAAAAGGATTTATCTATGAAAATAGATTTTATTTATTTGAAAATGAGTATTAAAACTATGATGTGGATCTAAATGTATTTGGAATTTATTTATAAAATTGTTAGAGTGGTTTTGAAATGAATTTGGAAATTTTCATCTAGGTGACATTTGGTGTGTCAGGATGGAGACACATGTAGCCTTGCTGTGTGAATGACACCACAAGGTGGTAACATTTTTTGATATCGACAAGAAGGACTTGATATCGATTGGAAACAATGACATGAATGTTTAGACTTTTTAATTTCTATTAAATAGTATCCCCTATGTCAGATCCAAAATTTTAGGTTCTTTTTAATTTATGGTTTTTGACAACATTATTATTTTTATCATGGATTGATACTAAGAGGTTTTTATATGAGGTTGTATCACATATATTCACATAATAGGTTGTTTCATGGATATGTATTTTCATATTTACTACTTAAATTATGTGTATGATTTCATGTTTTGTCTCTTCTACTTATCAAAATTATTATTTGTGAAAATTCAACGAATCATTGAAAATAAAAGGGCAAATGATTTAAAATTGGGTTTAATTTTTTAAAATTATTTATAAAACTATTTTGTTTTAAAAACTATATTTGTTTAATTCTAGATATTATAACATGTATAGAAAATTTGGTATAATCCTACTATGAATTGGATAACACCCTTCTTATTCTTATATGAATTTTTATTTGTTTTATTGTACGATTCAATTAATTAGAGGGGAATCTTGTAGCATATTAGATTCTCTTATTATTGTATATTTCTGTTAGGGTTGGACATAAATTAAGTATTGGTCATATGGGGATTTTAAATTCTTCGAGTTTATTCTTTTTTGGCATGGATTGTATGTTATTGTTGTATCTATTTTCTCCCTCGTTGTACTATAGGGATTTATCCTATTTTTTTATATTGAAGCCTAGTTTCTATTATCCTCTATTACATATATTATGTGACATTCCAGTTCAGGTTCCTTGTCCAACTAATCTAGGGTTTTTCAATACACAAAATAGTTTAATATAAGATAGAGAAGATGATAAGAATTAATTTTAATGTTATAATTTGTCAATACATTATTGACATGTGAAGTGAAACATGGTGGATGAATCTTTAATGTAAATTGGACATCCCAGTTTGTCCATAATGAGGATTAAAAGAGAGATTATATTATAGATTTTTGAAATATTGATTTTGAATTCATGAGGAACTCAGTCTCATACTATTATTTTATTTCATGAAATATTTATTATGTTATCATACCCACATTATCATCTTATTCTCACAGATAATCACTGATTAGAATGTCTTCTGATTACCCAAACATGGCATTTTGTCTCACCGTTTCATATGTTTCAATTCCCATAATTATTAATGAGGGTATTAAGTGTAATATATATCCTAAAATTTCATTTTTATTGATTATATGTTGGTGTCATTGTATATTATGTAAAATATATTGGTTATATAGATTGTCACCAAAAATATAAATATTTTATCTATAGGTTTTGTGTGAATTTCTTGACATAATGTTATTGATATGAAAGTGATGTAATATATATGTATTATGACATTATTTGGGAGTATTTTTTAGGGGTATCTGAGTTGGTATCATATCTAATATGGAATATTTGTGTTTTAGAACCATATCTATGTGTACAGATCTGAGAAATCTCATTGATTTTTTTATAGATTACAATTTGAACTTGCATAATGGAGCATTATATTACCCACTCATCATTAGTAGTTACACTAATTCAAATTATAAATTTGTAGGGATATCTTAATTCATATTATCATAGGATGGAAAAAATCCATACCCAAGACCCTTATAAGATAAAACAATATTATAAAATTTTAGAACAATAAAAAAATTATATCACTATTTAAGAATTTAATTTCCTTTTCACGAGAGATTTATTGAGTTTCATATGAAATAAGAAACATGTTCTTTCCTAAGATGATATTAATTTTCCACTAGAATCACTAAATTCTTCTATTGGAAATATTATATACATTAGTGTGATAATACCTCCTCTTGTAATACAATTTTAGAAAAAAAATACAAAATGAGGATTGAATATATAAGAATAATATCCAAAATAAATTGATTTACACAAATCAATTTTTAAGGACATCCTTAATTAAGTGAAGGATACTATTTGAGTTAAAACCATTCAATAACCTTAAAATATTTAAACCCTTTGGGTTATAACTTTTTTTATAAATGACATGTTAAATATCCTTTTAACATTCATTTAATCAGTAAATCATCTTATGATGCAAATTTTGTTGAAATAAACAATTTAATTAATATAAGAGATTTGATCAAATTATTTCAAATATTAATCCTCTATATAATCCATGTTGTTGTAATATAATAAATTTTAGAACAAATAACATATCATCATTACTTTCATGATAATAAAGTGAGTGATTTTGAGCACAAAATTAAGTAGCATCTCCACTAATAAACTTGGTGAAGAGAATTTGACAACTAATAAATGAGGTGATACATGTATCATTACTAATAAAATATTTTAATGTTACAATAGTTATAATAAAATAGTTGAATTATTTTTCAGCCATAATAATCGTAGTGACCACTTATACAAGTATATTGGTGAATGAGTTATCACTACTCATCACAATGTTAGTTTAGCCATGCACTCTACTCAATATATTGTCATGATATTAAAGACTCAATCACAACACTATATCATTGTATTGTATCTTCCTTCTAGTGAATAAATAAAAAATCATATCCTTTAGTGATCAAAAAATCAATAGGCTCAACCTCTATCCATCACTTGGGTATTTTGGCAAATCAAAATAATAAAATATTAGGATAACTATAACCATAATCAAAATCATGGAATAAATTTTTGCACACCATAAACCTTTACTATAACCCACTATATCTTATATAGATTACATATGAATAAAACAAAATTATATCCCATTCATAATATTATGGATTGTATCACATGTATCAATATAAAATAGAAAAAATAGGTATTTGTGAAGTAGTATTCACAATGGGAGCATGTTACATCACAAATGATCCAAAATGCCCAATAATTTGTAATGGAGTAGAATACCTATCCCAAATAAAAATAAATATGGTTCCTTTTGTGATGGTATATGGTGCTCTTCACAAATGATTGGGGTGTGACTGGACATTTTTCCATGAGAATTGTTTACTTGGGATGTCTTGTTATAAAAGTGCATCGCATAGTATTTAATATGTATATCTATACATCACAAATATATCTATTTTACCATGGATATTACTATCCATTTAAAAAAATTAAATATTTATAGTGAAAAAAAGGGATCACTATTTACCCATCAAATAAGTAAATTAATTAAATTCCAATGAACCATTTCTTCTCTACTCATTCTCGCATTTTCTTCACACAATACTTCCCATTATAAATTTATGTATAGACCACCCAAAAAAATCATAGAGCTCACCTGATTTATGGTAGGCTTAGATTTATATCCACTGGGTATGTAATCCTTTTTATTTATACAACTTTTTTTTTATTTCTCCTTCAATAATGGTGAAATTGGTTTTTACGAATAGTATAACAATAAATTTACCCGATTTTGATGGATTATTTTGTATCTAGTGGTAGTAAAAATTTATTATTCCTTTTTTGGTAGTCTAATAACAAATATAATGTTTTTCCTCTCCAAATGAATTCATTTCAATTGATTTGAGGTATTTTTCGAAATTTTGGCATTTATATTTAATATATTTTTCAATTTAAATATTCGACTTAATTTATTTTTGTATATCTGGAAGCCCCATGGACAAATGATATTTTTATTCCTACAAAAACCACACTTATCATGTTTATATAAATATAATTTGATATATATATATATATATGATTGATTTGTTCCTCTTGTTTTATATAAAGATATATATAATTTTGTTTAACTTGTTTATTTTTTTTGAATAAAAACAAATTATAATTTATTATCTTAATTATATTTTCAAATGGTATGGATTAATGTAATTATTTTGAAATAATGCTTATGGTGATATAATTTTTGATGAATTGTGATAATTCAAAAAATTATAGTTGTGATGTTAAATCATATTTGGTTTTTATATTATGATAGGTTTTCATTTTTTTAAGACATGTGAATATAGTTTTTTAATCTTTCAGATATATATATAATCCTATGACTTTACATATATGAATGTTTTAAAATATACATGAATGATTTTTGGTTATATATATATTTATATATATATATATATTCATATATGTATGTATTTATATTTTTGATTTGTATATTTGTTTAAAAAATGGAAAAATATATTTGATGTATTTATATTTCAATAAGAAATCATGTAATAAATACACACACACACACACACTCATAATACATATATATATATATCTATAAGTTATAAAACAAATAATAAATGATTTATGTATAAAAATGATGAGAAATCAATTTAATGAAAATGTCTTAAAAATAATTTTTAGAAGAAAAATGTTTTTTTCACAAAAAGTACTAAAACTGTTTTAATGTAAAATAAAATATATTATATAAAAATTAGCAATATTGAATACAAGTTAATAATGGATTTATTTATCGATGGAAAACATTATATAGGTTCATATATTATTTGATATTTTTTTGTTAATGTATAATATTTGTTGGACTTCATTAAAATGAACAAAAATAACAGTAATAATAAATATTTTTTTTTAAATTATATTTATAGATAGTAAATAATTAGTATTAGAAAATAAATATATGAAATAATATTTAAAAATTTGTAATTTCATGTAAAAAATATATAACTTCCAATAATTTTTAGAAAAATCACATTATTATTAAAAATTTACTAATCATAAAAAAATAATATTAATAATTAATTTTATTATTATTTATTAATTAATTTGGAATCATTAGTAATTATTATCAAATTATTATAATTTGTAAAATATATAACTATAATATTAATAAAAATTAAAAAGGATACCCTTCTGTGCAATGTTACCAAACACCATATACAGAAAAATGTTATGTCACATATAGGGTAAACTCCACATCCTTGTCCTAATGGTGGTCACAAATTTATCATACAACACACCTTTACAGAGATAGATCAATTTTTTGAAATAAATTATCACCATAATATTAATTGAATTATCCTCATTCATGATGACACCAAACACCGGAAAAATGAAAATGATATATCTCATCAAGATTAAACCCCAAATTAGATACCTAATGGTGGAATCCAATTTCTTATATGATTCACTATTCATGAGATACTTTAAAATTTTATAAAAATTTATAATGAAAACATTAATTGAATTACTTACATGTTTGTTGTTACCAGACACCTGATACATACCAAGGTTATGCCATGCATAGGATAATCCTTGTATCCGAAACCTATCAATGTTCTTGGATTTATCATATAATACAAAATTCTAATGATACATAAATTATTTTTAATAAATTATCAAAAAAATAATAAATGAGTTACCCATGCATGTAATGTATGCATACACCCAGCACACACAACTGTTATGCCACACCTAAGGTAAACGCCATATCCTGGACTTAATGGAGGTCTCAAATTTCCATTACGAGACACCATTTGATATAATTTCCATTATTTAGTGAAAATATACCTTGTATAATATAATATATATAATATTTTTATTTTTTCTACACCGAGCCTCTATGATCCCTAGAATGTTGTACTAACTCAGCACCTCACTCCAACCATATTCCAAAGAATTTTTGAAGGTGTTAAAATATAAAAACTATTTTCAATTAGTCATAATGAGTAATAATTATTCTTATTTCTATTGTTTATTAGATAAAAATTAACATAGGATGTTGATATTTCACTACAAATTTAAATTTTTATTATCAAACACTTTTAAGGAAGAAAGTGAGAAACTGAGTCAAGCATTGAAAGATAAAACAAAGTCATGAAAGTGAAATTGCAGCCTGCCCCTTTTAACCTCTCTAAGCAGTTTCCAAGATATGGTGTTTACCTGGATGTCTGATTGCTCCATAAGAAGATCTTCAAATATGAATGCCAGCATTCCCCAAGACTGGATGTACTGCTCTACATTGATCTTTCTATTGTTAAACCCTCGAACCAGAATCAAATCCTGCTTTCCATCCAATCACTCTGATCATCATTGGTTTCCACATTAAGTTTCTTCATTATCATTCTTTCTGTCTCCTCCATAAGAGTGTTGATACTTGTTTATATTACATCATCATAATTGGATTTATCATCACAGAAATCCCAACAGATTTGGTATAAAAGTTGACCACAATGAGTATATTGACACATTTTTATCATTTTTATCATCAAATTTAGAATTTTTTTCTGAAGGAATAAGTAAATATCGAGGTATGAAATATGATTATACGAAATTAAAAAACATTTGTTAATATTAGACATCATATATTACATTTTTATTTTTATAATGATTATATTTTTTGATATCAACATGGTGAATAAAGTTAAGAAGAAAATTAAAAAATTCAGTTCAAAATCCATCATTTCATAATTTATTACATGTTGCTTTTAGCCCATATATTTAGGAAAAAACAACTTAGGATGATATTTGAACCCAAGAATCTGAACCATATCAACTATAAAATTTGTTTCAATCTATGGAGGATACCTTATATCTGGGATGTCAGTTGATAAAACATGAATCTAAAGAAAAAATTATGGTTATTTAAATATATTTGGGAATGTAACATAGTTTCTTTGAAAAAAATATTTTCTTTGTTTAAAACATTGTTCCATAAAAAAAATAAAATAGGTGCATGTTTCAATGAAAGTAAGAGTTCGACCCCTAATTTGTGTCTTAGTTATAATAAGATCCATTCATCTCCAGATGAATTGTTTTTATATTATGGTGATTATGAATCCTTAGATAAGTATCCAAATGTTTATAATAAGGGTATAAAGATACACAATAAGGAAAGTCCATATTTAATATGAGATATTTGAGGTATTTTTCAATTATGATAAGTTTAAAACATGTATTTATGTATGGGTATATAGTTGTATTAACAGAATGGTGTTAAGAAAATATTTCAATATGTAAAATATTAAATCACCCATGTGATGGTGATTCATGGAATCACTTTTGTCAGATACATGATTTTTTTTCATGAAAACCTAATAACATACGGTTGGATCTTTATATTGATTCTTTTGGTCCATTTGGTGTTTACGACAACCAATATTTTTGATGTCCTGCTTTTAATTCTATGTACAACTTTCATCTAATGATGTTAATGAAGAAACCATATATATATGGAACTATTGATTTTAGGGACTCCAAATAATAATATCAATGATTATTTGAAACCGCTAATTTATGAACAATGTTTACTATAGACCAATGGTTTAACTACATTATATATTGTTGGATATCATAATTTTATATTTACGGTCTCATTAATATGTATGATCAGTGATTTTTGTTGTATGATATGTTATTTATATGGTTTACACATGTTGTAAAATCCTTTTTGTACTACATGTGTGAGAAAAAAAAATTATTCTTATTTATGGGAGAAAGTCTATTTGTTTTGAAATTCATTAGATATTTCTTCTTATAGAACACCATTTACCAAGATAAAAAATTACCTTATATAATTTTTAATTGAAAGAGATGAATCTCCAAAAATTATATTACATATTTAGGTAAAATATATATCATCTTTTGATTACCTATTATTTCTTATAGACCAACCATAAATTAACAAAATAAATAATTTTTTGGGGAGAGATCGTAATTGGATAAAGGAGAGTATTTTTTCGGAATTTAAATATTGGTCATATTTTTTTGTTTGTCATATTTTAGATTATAACACCCAATGATTTTAAGGAATTTTTATACATAATTAATTTAATCTTTTGATATTTTTCAGTTCACACAACACTAAAAATAGCTTTTCACTAAGTCAAATGTTCCTTCCACATGGAGCCAACTTGGAATTTGTTACACACAATCCGAAAATTGTTTATGATAAACAAAATAACAACTTGGAATAGGTTACACGCGATCCCAACTCAACATATGATACATGGAACAACATTGTTAGAGAATGTTACATGCAATATTGACCTTCCTTGATGGCTTGCGTAACACACAAGATAGAATGCAACATGACTATAATGTGTTATTAAAAATATAATTATAATGACATATAACCTATCAATTACTTTTATGTATATGAATATTATAGACTAAATTATTAGAAGTTTTTATTTACAAAAATACTAGATGAAGTCACCTATTTCAAATTATTTATAAATGTCTTTGAAAACTGATTGAATATAAAGGAAAATATCATTATAGTCCCATAGATAATATAACCTAGTAAGTAAAATTATTTAATATTGGTAATTTATATTCATATAATAAATATTTTATATATTCAATAAAATATTTTGGATACTTATCCAATACATTCGATAGACGTAAGATAAGAGAAAACACAATTTTACTGTTAAAACACCTATATTTTTATTAAGACATTGTTAATGGATTTTAATGGGGAACCCTTTTTAAATAGAATTTTTGGAAGATTTATATATTTAACTATTCAAAATAAACATTATATTTGTAATGTAAACTTAAAAAATAGTATAGGAACATTTTGGGGTATATTTATGTAAGGTTTCACATTTTAATTAAAAGTAAAAATATTTTATTTTATTTCAAAATTGTTTTTCAAATAATTTATTTATAAGTAAAAATTATATTTTTATATGGATTAATAGTTTTTTAGATAATATTTTTATAATTTAATCTAATTAATGTTATTGTAACAAATTTCTCAGTGAAATTAGATATAAAAACATTGCAAACCGTTGAATGCTTTTACTTAGAAACCCTCATTGTCATCCCATCAGTAGGATAAATTTTAAATTAATTTCTTGAACTTATTTCTTTAGAATATTTAAAATTCTATTCCATATTTTGAATTAGAATATGTTATAATATATAAGAGTAGAAAAAAATTTGACCAAAATTATTTGTAAAAGTGATTAAAATTAATCATAATTGTTAGTGCCAAATTAAGCTTAATCAGGGACTAAACCATAACATTAATAGACCAAATAACTGAGACACTTTTCCACCACCCATTAGATTTAAATATTTGGAACCTAAAATCAATTGGATTGACCTAGGTCTATTATTGGATCTAATTTCAATGTGAAAAACGTTGGTTCAATTTTCTCTACAAATATTTACAAGAGTGCCACTCCTCCTCCACTATTAATGGCCACCACCTATACCCATTCCTAACAACAATAAAAAATATTATGTTCAGGCAATATCTGCCCAATTACCTACTAAAAAACTCAACCCTTTGAATTTTAATCTTCTTTTTGTGCATAAAGCTTCTCAGGGAATCCTTTTGACATAATCCGAAAGGAGGTACCTGATTAAGAGGTGATGTCTTCTCTGAATCTCCATTTCATTATTTTCCCTCTTCATACCCCAGAATCTCTTTATTTAATTATTGTGTTTAAAACATAGTATAAAATATATACTAGGATGTTTTTTTTATATTTCTATTGAAACATACACACACCTCATCTAATGGATATTTAACATATTGTTTCTTTGTACAAACTACTGCCTCATGAAATAATGATTGTTCATTTCTCCTTTACCACCAATCATAGTGACCATAATGTTGGATAATATATTTATATTATTCATATATAATATTTATTATGTAATTAATATTATTTATTCCTTTTATAACAATGATATATTTACTTTCCATTTGGTGTAAATACTATAATATCATTTGTGGATGTGTAGACTACCACCCCTTCCAAGCGATATGATTCGTTCACACACCTCATGAAATGTATTAAGGATGGAATCAGTGAACTTATATGATATATTTAATATATTAATGAAACTGGAATAATTAAATATATATACATATATATGTATGTATTTTTGTGTGTGTGTGTGTGTTTCATTTACATTATTTATTTCAATGCGATTATAAGAATGGAAACAATGTTAATGTGTATGAATGTCTTACCATCACCATGAACGACGTATTGAATTTTGTACTTATTTACGATATATATTATTATAATATAAATATAATAGATATACCAGTTATTTATATCTTGGTTTACATTCTAGAATCATGATATATTTATAAAGATCAACGATATATAAATTTATGTCATATACGAATAAAAAATCGAATATTACCTGAAGTCTAACCATAACTTGGAGTCTTTATTAAGTGGGTAATATAAGATCATAATATAAACATATATGGTTATAGATTTAAGAATATGATTCAACCAAATATGTATAATAAACTTATATTTATTATATAGAAATATATTATGAGTATAGAGAGAGTCAATACACAAGGTTAGAGGATTTCATTTCACTTTTAATTTTTATGAGATACATGTTATGCTCACCACTCTTTCCATTTGTGTGGTGTCTATACCTCCCTTAACTGTTTTCACTTTATCTTATAATTTAATTTATGTTTATTCACATTTCCATTTTATTATTCTTATTTCATGGGGTTTAACTTTCAAAAAGTTATGAAATCGGTAAAACAGTTTTGTCTCAATTTGCCTTCTTTGAGACTCATGTTTTATTGTGAAATTTTTTTTTGAGGTGTATATACAAAAAATATTACATGTTATTTCATGAATATCCTTCTTTTTATGATATTTCAATCTTTTTGCAATTTAATATCTTTCACAGAGATTTTGATCCCAAGTTACCATGTTATAAAAGTTTATTGAGATAATTTCAACATTTTTTTAGATTATCTGTGTTTATGACTCCATTGATGAAATATTATAACTAATATCTCTAAATAATTAATGAATTTTACCTTTCTCAATTTAAACATGATATATTCATGTATTGTTACAATTTTAAACTCAATTATATATAATATAGTTAATAAATTTTATTTAATAAAGACCGACTTTACCCTCTTTTCAATCAGAAATCATAGTTTTATGAAAATGGGTTTCAATGTATATTATACTATTTTATTATAATATCTAAAAGAAAATTTTACACTTTTTTTATTTTACCAATCCTTTCAAAGGAATCATCTTGTCACTTTTCAAACAATGGTCATTTTTATCCATTTTTAGCATGAAAAAATAATTTTTTTTGACCATGAACAAGATGTATAGATTTACCCACCATCTTGTCTTTGAATCTCCCATTTCATTTCTAGAAGGATAATCTTTAATAAAATGTTTTTAAAATAGATTTTTAAGAAAAGTTGGTTTAAAAAATCATATAATGTTTTCTTTATATGTTTTCTAGTTATTTTCTAAAAAAATATCATCAAATGGTTAAGGTATTAAAAAACCATTTTCAAACATGAAAAACTATTTTCATCCAGAATTGTTTTTAAAGGAAACTTTATTATTATTTTCCATTTATGATAATATCAACTAATTCTATTAATTCCAATCTACAGGTTCTATTCCTATCCATTCTCTAAATGGGTTATAATTAATTTCATGGTCTCTACGAAACCCATTTCACCTTCATGGGTTATATGTTTAGTAAATATATTACAATTTCACATGTTATGGTTTTGATGAAATGATTATGAAAAATGAAATGTTTTCTAGTGGTTGTTATATGTTTACATGTTTATGATACCCATATAATTTTATGGGGTTTGATATTTTTATTTATGATCTTGTGTAACATGTATGTATGATTAAATTAAGTGATGGGTGGGACCTATATCTCCCTCTAATTTATTTGGTACAGATTTATATCACATGAGATAAAATAAATTGCATTGTGAGTGAACATTTACAACTATGATAGAAATGGGAGTGAACCAGGACAAATAAGATGATATGTAGTGTAAACTCATTCTACTATGATAGAAAAGGGAGTGAACCATGAATACTATGATGGTATGGGGAGTAAATTCAAACTACTATGATGCTATTGGAAGTGATACCTTGGATAATATGAAAATCAATATATGCTTATGTGTTTTCCACAAACCCTTGTTTTATTCCTAAATATTGAATTCATGGCTTATTCTCTTTATTTCATAATTATTCATATCTTATGAACTGTCAATATTTAATCATTGATATATATTATGGTCTTTGATATGAATAGTACGATCTTCTATTTTCATTATCACATTCTTATACCATTATGCTTAGGTTTATATTTACATGTCTTCCTTGTTTAACCTTAATGAGAATTTGATATCACCCTTTTATGTTACATTTTTTCAAGGTTATGATGATGTGTACCTGGTCTTATAAGTCTTAGAAGGGTTATAGTCAAAAAGAACCTAGTGAGAGATAATGTAACTCACATATGTATGAGTGTTTACATTCCCAAGTTTCCAAAGGCACTAGAACAATTATGGTCTTCAGGGATCTATTTTTATAATGTTTAATTATTCTAAAAAAGTTATGTGGTTGTAATGTTTTCAAAAATGGGTGTTTCTATATAGATATAATGTATATTTTGAATAATATTTTTGGTAAACTATTTTATAACGTGTTAGACACATGTCATGGGACCAATTATAATGTAAAAAAATGGTTAAATAATTCCCAAATTTTACGACATCTACAACATGAATTATTTAAATATGAAAGATCACACAATTTTATGAATCCAAAATAATTTAAAAAATTTCAAAAGAATTTAATTCGTTAATCTGTCAATAGATTTGAGATATGAGGTTACCATATTGTTATTATTCTAATTCATCTCATTGATTCAGATGTTGGTATATTATTGGGGTGAAATGTCATGGCCTCTATATGATAATTGAATTATTACTAAAAATTGGAGTTATATGGTTATTGAATTAATCAATATTAGATATATTGATTGAAATATCATATATCTTCCAAGATATTATTTTTGCAGCAAAATAAGATTGAAATTCATTGAGTATGCTATAAAATGATGTTGTTTTAATATTATGTAAATTGGGGAAACCTTCCCACCAAACTTCATTGACTCAATTGTAAATTTAATATTTCATTTTCTACATGAATTTAATTCTGCATTCCCATGAGGATTCTAATAAATGTTCCCATTTGAGAGATGTTTGTATAAATTAATGATGAAATTGCACAATAAATAATTAGTTGAAGGTTAAATTATAGAATCAAGATTTACAATATATATTTTAACATTTTTCTATTATTATATTGAATCAAAATACTTGTCAAATCACAACCAGGCGGTCTGAAATTAGATAAATGTCAATTATTTTGTAGATTATAAGTTGTCGGTTTTTAAATATCTCAACTTTGGTTTTGGTAGTTACTTTGAATGATTAAATTATTATGAAGAACTACATAGAGGTCATAGATATTTTTTATTTAATGGTGAATAAAAGACACAATTTATTCATTAGGTTATACAATTTATTTTTTTTTTAGAAAATTTAAAATAGATAACTTTATTTTTTTATTTTGTTATAGTCTATATGATAACGATATAATTTTTTTTTACCAATTACAGATGCTTATCTTAATGGATTTCATCACTAGATTTTTTCATATTAGTTTCAGAAATTGTTATCTTATGTAGCTTTTGATGGAACATTAATTCAATTTTTTGTGATATCTATCATTAATAATATTTATTTATTATATGAAACACAATATGAAGAAAATATTAATAGAAAATTATATGTTCTCAAAAAACCTCAATTGAAATTGGAAAAATCGCATAATGGGTATGTGGATAATGGATTTCGATTCCATACAAACATATATGGTGAAAAAATGAAATAAGTGAATATTGGTGTTGGTTTGAAAGGGTATCATCATAATGAATGTGAAGTTGACTTTTACGGTACGCTGGATAAAATTATAATTTTGTTATCTAGGACCATATTATGTATTAATACTTAAATTACATTGGTTTGATACTGATCTAGGGTTAAGATTTCAACTGTGATATAAATTCATTGTCATTAAATATAATAATATTCTTTCAACAAATGAACCATTTATGTTGGATCATCGATTACATCAGTTTTATTACAAAAATTACTATTATGTTTTAATAGATCTAATGTATTGGTGGATCATAATAAAAATGAAATCCGATGATAATCAGTGTATTGAAAATGAAAATTGTTTCGTGGAAGTGAAGCATGTTTAGTTTTTTCAAGAAACGTCATAAAATATATCTCTTACCAAATAAGATATAGATATTGAAGATCAACAACTCCAGTAAAGGGACGATGATATTGGTAATGTTGATAAAGTAATAATGGATAATGAAATTGAATGTCTTAAGGAAGTCAAAGATATTAAAGTTAAAAATGAATAAAATCCCCTCTATGAAAATGAAGAAGATGATGACAATTTATGTATTATATTAATGAATTAATTAGTTTTTTATATTTAATATTTTTATTAAAAATTATTTATATATAAGATTGTTTTTTCAGATAACTATACCCAATGAACTATTATGTTCCTTCAGTGATGCTAATAATTAATACAATTTTACATTTGATATTGGTATTAACAATTATTGATGGGTAAGAATATTATATTCTTTATAGTATTTTTTAGTTTCATATTTTTGATATCTACATTAACAAATATTTACAAGTTAAATTATTATGTCATGGTATTTATTTATAGGTAATGATTTTATTTTGTTTGTTTTAGGTTTTCATATCTTATACATGTATTGAAAATTATTTACGTTTAAAATTATTAAATTATAGAACTTTTAGGTTTTTCATATTTAATTTATTTATTATTAAATTATTATAAGTAAGTTTATTTTTTTTAGATGGATGGACATAGTCTTAATTATCAATTTCATTCAATCATTGATTTTGGAATTCTTACAGGTGAGACTAGTTTATCTGATCTGCAAGATGTTGTACATTTTAAGAGGGGGTGTGGTCTTACACAATTTATGATTCAAAGCCCCATTCCCAAGAGATTCTTATCCTTGGATCTTGGTCCTTTTTGTAGAAGTTTATTTAGTTTTTAAAGTTACTTATTTTATATAATTTTTTTATTTATTTTTGTAATAATGTTATTATTTTTTAAATTTTCATAGTTATTCACATTTATTTGTTGTGAAGGCTGGTGCAATTTTATGAAATTATTTTTATTAAGCCATGGGTTTCATGCGACCAGATTCCCATTTCCATCCATCATCATATTTTGAAGCACTATATTATACATTATTAAATAATATATATATATATAATCACTATAATAAAGTTTTGAATTTTCATGAAATTTTTTATGGTATCCAATTTCTAATAGCCTAAGAACTTCAATCTTGTAGGCATAAAAGATTTGAATTTTTTTGTTAGTTTTACATGACCTCAGAATTTGAGAAATGGATATAGATTATGCAACTATTTTTGAATAGTCATTCATCTCCCATCGACATAACTATATCTCATCTCTTGTATGGGATGGATTGTGGTCTCAATGGATAATAGAAATATTTTGGAGGATTTTATCAGCTCGAGGTCAGATCCAGGGAAGGTAAGTGGTCACACATAGAGTCGAGAGTCATACATTTGGTATACATAAATGAAATATTATACGAAATAATATTTATTATTGTATAAATACTTTAAATGTAAATTTATTTTATATTATAGAGGCTGCTAATGAACCCTCTATCGTAGAGTTCAATGTTTATAAGATGATTTTAAAAAATCCCCATATAGGAAAACTAGTAGGTGAATGATAGATCAATATTATGGTCTCTTGTTTTTTTGATAAAAATTAATATTAAATTTATCATTATTATATTTTATAATTATAATTTAAGGAATCGTATGAGGAAGCGACTTCTCATTGGGAAGAGAGTCCTTCCAAGAGAGAAAAATATCCTATTTTTGTGTCAAACTTTGATAAGGGGGTTGGATATATGTGAGTTTTTATTGTTTTCCGAATTATGGGTGATCAGTACTAGTTCATGACTAAAACCTATGAGTTATTATAGTACTTTTTTGATGTCATCAATTATATCAAAGGGAGGTCATTAAGTGTTGTAGTAGTAATTTTCCCCATAGTACAATGAGAGGATGAGAGATCAAGATGAGATGATACAGTGGATGTAGAGAAAGAGGTAGGGAGGATAATCATGGGAAGTAACATTAGAGATATGAGAACATGTTGAGGTCTATGATAATGCATGTATGTGATGTTGGTATGGCGTTTCCTTTTCCCGATCCTTCAAGTGATCCTCCTCCACTAGATACCAACAAATTATCTATTATTTATATAACAATTTTTTATTTTAGTGTGATAAACATTTTAGGTGTGAATTTATGTATTAATATTAGTATTTTTATTAATTTTACTTATTTTTCATTATTTTTATATTTAAATTATTATTATATTAACTGTATTTTTATTTATTTTCTAAATACATTATTAATTATGATGGATTATTATATCTTTCATAATTTATTATTTGTTATTAAATCATCATAATTGATTCATTAACAATATTTTTGGTATTTTTTGTGATAGATGATGGATTATAACCCTTGGTTGCTATGTGATAGATATTTGTAACTCAGAGAACTGGATATGTGTCAAAAATTAAATTTTATCATAACCTATCATAAGTAATCTCTTCCAAACACCCATTTTGGGTAACACATTCCCAATTACCCATGCTTTCTTATCATATAAGAAAGAAATAAAATTTATGGGAAGTAATATTAGGGACAACCATCCTCACACTATAGAAATCCAATGAATCAATTCTAGTTTCATTATATTAACCAAGACATAAAATGCATAGATATTAAATATTTTTAGATGAATATTAATTACATTTCAAAAACACATTCTCAAAGACCATAATAGTTTAGTTCATTTGGAAGCATAGAAACATAACATTCTAACTTGTTGAAATATATTAAACATCTCCCATAATGATATTCCCCTTTTTTATTATTCACTAGTATAATGTACGTGAAATGTTTCATCATAAGGTTTTTTAAGGAAATATAAGAAATAGTAAGTTTAAATTCTCGAAAAGGGTAAACAAATAGGATACATTAGCTTGTCACAAGCATAGTGGTCTGAGAAGATGAACATAAAATTGGAAAACCATACCCTATATATCAATGATCATAAACATGAATCATGAAAAAAAAATTATTTAATAACACATTAATCATATTATAATCAAATAAAATGGGACATGTGAGTCTAACATTAGAATAAGACATAGATTTTTGGCATACATGCCATCTTATTACACTGTAAACATGTATAAATAGAAAAATTTCACTCATTAAATTAATTAAATGAAATCAATCCCTCACATAAACTTATGGACATTCACCAAGGTCTAAAAAAAACGTTATGAACATGAATGTTTGGTTTATGAATAACATTTTGAACATGTAATCAGGTTCAGCCATACATTGTGAACATTTAATCAGGTTCGTGCATAAAATAGTGAACACGAAATCAAGTTGATGAATAAAATATATTCCCTTGAGTTAAAAATTGTTATCCAGTTCATTGGAAGGGTATATAGGTCCCACCCATCACATAATTAAATCATACATATGTGTAACACATGACCATAAACATTAATAATATCATAACCCATGAAAAGAAGAGGTTATCATAAATATTTCAGCATATCATAACATGTGGAAAAGAGACTGGTTTTATAATTATTTCATTAGATCATAACCTATAAAAAGAATCAGGTTTCATAAGCATTTTAACATGTAATAACCCTCAGAAGGAAATTGGGTTTCATAAACAACTTTTCTACTTGAACATAAACTATTCAAAAAAATAGTTGTAATTGTTTCCATGGAATATATCCTTAATAAATCATAAACTATATCAATGTATGTCATATTATATGGGGGATTATTGTAAAATATTACATTGATCATTTCCTAAATAAAATAACCATTCATTGAAAATAACTTTTTAAAACATAAAAAACTGTCAAAATAATTTTCTTTGAAAAACAACATTGAAAACCTATAAATTAATCTTTAAAGAAAATTTAAAACATTTTTGAGGAGAATATCATTTCATATATGAAAAAATATTTTTAAAACATAAAACATTTTTAAAAACTTTTTCTTTGAAAATATCATTGACAACTTATAAAAAATGATTTGTAAATAATTTAAAAACTTTTCTAAAAATAAATTTTTTTTCAAAATATATTTATTTTAAAATGAGATTAAAATATTATTTTAAAATATCTTTGAAAACAATTTTATAAAGAATTATTCATAAACCAAACATAGTCCCGATAAAATAAATAAATCAAGTTGTATTTTATTAAAAACATATTATTAATTAACATAAGTACCAAAGAGTGTAAGAAATTGAACCATTACTTGATGATATCATTAATAACTAGAGGATAAAAAATGTCATGAGAAATATTGAGAGTCTGATCATGAAAGTTTAACATCGAGACTTTGTCATAAACAATCTTGATATATGATGGGATTATAACATAAATCATTTCAACATAGGTAACATAGAAACGTAATCTCCAAGAAGGAATGACAAAAAATGGAGATTATAATATCATGAGGATAGATAATTTAATGACATTAAATTTTAATGGGGTTTCATATAAACCACATGATATAATATTGGTGCATATCATAACGTATGACTCAAGGAATAAAAATTGAGACAAAATTCCTCTACCGATTTGGTAAATTTTGAACTATAAACCCCATAAAAAAGGGATAGTAAAATTTATATTTCAATACCAATAAATGTTAATAGAATCATAATAAAATAAATTCATGGGATGTACATATATCTCATAGAATAAATTGGTGGTGAATGTAGTATGTGTCTCACAAAAGTAACCAGTGGGACCAAAATACCTTACCTTTAGTCGTGACTTTCTTCGTACTTGTTCGAAATTATGGTATAATAAATATAGTTTTATTAAAAAATTATAAATGAACCATATTCATATATATTACACAATATATAATTTTAATTAGACATTTTATTACCTTTTTATTATCAATTCCAGGTTAATGGTACGTTTTGGGTGATAATTGATTTATTTCATATATAAGTTTTGACTTTTCATTTTTGGTTATCTTACATAGATCATGGATTCATAATATAATGAATTTATAACATGATATAGATATCATATATATTAATTTTAAATGTTTTTAGAGTAATCCAAATACTTTGGTGATAGGAAATGGAATACACCATTCATGGAGACAGTAAGTCGTACATTCACAAGAATGATTTTTCAATTTTCTTTTTATATTGAAAGAAAGAATAGTATATGATATATAAAAATATATTATAAATATAATATAAATATGTTGACATTATTATATCAAATATTTAAAATATATTTGTAACACCAACAATTTATACATTCTATTTATAGCGTGAGTGAATCGCATCACTTCACAAGGTAGTGGCCCACCATACGCATGATCGACAATATTTTATTCCCACAAATTATAAATATTGAATTTATTTGTGATATAATAATTGTGTAATAATAAAATAATAATATATAATATATATAAAATATTAAAAGTATGTCTATCTATATACACAACCATTAAAGGGAGTAATGGAAAAATAAATTGCCTTGGTTTACATGGTGGTAGTCCATCGTACACAGGAACAATGATTTTGTAATCCATTTGATTAGATTTTGTGTGTTTTTAGGTATTTACCTTAAAATAAAAACATGTTATTATATAAAAATATTGAGGATATTATATAATCATGATAAAAAATTGAAGTGTTTTGATAAATAAATAAAACAAAAACATTCATTGATGAATGTTACCACATTTTCAGGTATCTAATTTTTGTTTTCACAAAACGGAATCCATGGATAGATTTATTCCCAACATATGGGCTATATAAGAGGGTATATAATTTTAAAAGTGATTTTGTAATATTTTGGTTCATAAAATGGCTTGAGAGTGGATAAAAGGGGGGATGTGAGTGCCCTTTTATAGGTAAGGAGGACTGATATCCTTATAAATACTCAAAATTATTTTAATATTGGGAGACCTCTCTTACTTGACATGGCTCTAATATAGAATAATAATGGAGGTGAGAATTTATTTTGTCTTGAAACGCCTCCACCATAAAAAAAACACATTTTTTTAATTTGATTCCTCAGATATTATGTTTACTCAATTTTTCCCTTTATGTTTTTAGGATGAAAAAAATAACAAACCTAGGTAATTTATCAATTAATACTAAATTAAAGTTAGAAATATTAGAAAATATATATCCACTAACGATAATTTTTTTTATATTATAAAAAGAAATTACATTTTGGAAATTAATTTTAACCGAAGAGTATGTAATGAGAAAAACACTACTTTAACCATTACCACCCTTACAAAGATAATACTATTTTGGTGTCAATATGTACATTATAAAAGAAAAAATTGTCCATGAATGGATAATATTTTATTTTTTTAATATTTAATATTCTCCTGGAAGAAGATAATTTTTTATTAATTTTTTAAAATTTAATAAAATATCATTTATTATATAATAACATTAATGTTAATTATGAAATTATTTATTTAAATTTAAATTATAAAATATCATTAAAATAATAGAATTTGATTATACTATGTTCGATAATGTTTATATGAATATATTATTCTACAAAATTAATGGAAGTCAGTAATTCCGTCAATTTACTTTACTTTTAATATTTTTATAATCATTTATTATAGTTAATTATTAACTGAATAATTCCTCCATTAATGTTTTTAATCATTTACAGTTAGTATGTAACATCATGTTACCATCCTAATAGGGTTTCCTTAAATCTTATCATGGTTTTCCTTTCCATTGTTTATGAAAGGGTTGAGTTTGAATTGAGAGGATACCTTTGATGGTTAAGTCAGATGTTTATTTGTTTTTTAGCCATAACAAAGATTTTCTATAGACATCTAGAGCATTACATGATGCATAATAACATTACATATCATTTTATGGTTCTATATAAATTCTTTTAATTACATCATGATGTGATGGGTACACACTGTGAGTGGTCACTACACATCGTGATGTAAATAATGAGCAGTTTTTAACTCTGAGCGTTGGGTTTTAATGAAAAATTGAATCTGTTTCAATGGTCACAAAACATATGTATAACACATCATATATTTTTATTACACATAAGGTAATAACCCAACATTATATGGGTGTTACTATTCTCAATGTGTTTCACCATTACACTATTAAGTCAGTCATGGCATGCAACTATGTTTCACGTTCTGTTACACCCCGACAGTAGCCTATAAAAGAAGTAGGGAGATTGGAATTTTTTCATTCAATCCTCTCCAATTCCTCTTCCCTAAACCTAAATCCTTCCCCAATGAGTCTTGGAACCTTCTTACCCTTCCATATTCATTCTTTTGGCATTCGATCAACATCACTTTGGCGGGTGATATTCAGGTAAGTGTTATTATTTGTTCTTTAGGTTTCTATTTTTTACCTCTCTTTGGATGTCAATAGATCATCCTAAAATGGATCTATCATCCCCCATGATGTTATATCTCGATTCTAGTTTTATTTATTGAGGTCTTCTTCTCATTAGTCCTCATAGACGGGTTTCGTTGCAAGTTTTGAGTTTCGGGAAGAGGTAGGTGGTTCCGCCCTAAATGGCCAAATTGATTATTCCTAAGTTTAATGACTTATTCCAATGGTTAATTTAAATTCAGTTTCTCAATTTTTTTCAATTTTATTGAAAATTTCTTTATTCTAGTGAATAGATTTATTTGAAATATTTCCTTCCTGAAAATTCGGAATACCCCCAATTCCATTGGCTTCGGGTGTGTTTATAAAAATTATCTTAATTAAATTGTTAAATTTAAATTTTAGATTTTAAGGAAATGTTTTAAATTATATTTTTGAATTTAATTGTAGAAACCAATTATAAAAAGTATAGAATTGGTTTTTAATGAATTTCTAACTTATAAAAATGGCATTAAATGATTGGATAGTAACCTAGTGGTTTTATCTTTTAAAAGGGAATCTTTTTCTATTAAAACCTATTTTGGTTTTAAATGAAAAAATTGGCATTTTGAAAAGGATGAATGCGATTTATTGTATTTTAAGCAGTCTTAAAATAAATTACCCATCTTGTAATATCACATGGAAGACTTAGGTAGTCGATGATTTATTTGGATACACTCTTTGCTATTACAATGTTCTAAAACATAACTACGGTGGGACACATCAATTATTGGAGGGTGACAAGTCACCTTTTGTCTGTGTTAGGGGGATGTGATAGTACTCACTTTTCTATGATCACTTAGAGGGTGAAGGATCCTATAGCTAGTTAATACTGTCATTCCTAATTAGAAGATGACCATGTGTCTCGCTTGTTTATCAATATATGAGATATAACTGTATTCAAAAGTTGTAAAAATTCTTTACATTTCATTGCGGGATTTACATAAACTTCTTTATGAAATTGTTTTTTTACCATTTTTAGACATATTCCATCTCTTATAAAGTACATCATGTGCTTTAAAAGTATTTTACAACATATTAAAATTTAATAGCATATTTTTTTAAATATGCTATTGAATTTTCAAATCGTTTTAGATTAAAATTTGAATGATTTTATTTGGATAATCTATATTTGGTATGTATTATTGAAACTTTTTCGATATCCTACTAAGCTTAGGCTCACTCCCTACTTTATTTCTTTTGGTTTTTGTAGATTTTCTTCTTCTATGTTCGAGGAAATGAAAATGATCTCTTTGGGGATGATCTAGTTATTGAGGTTTGGACTTGGTGAGTTTTGTTTTTACGGACCATGGGTTGTTTTCCCTTTTTACTACATGGATTTTAGTACATAGATATTTTTATTCCTTTTTTTATTCTGGTACATTAATCCCATTAGAGCTTCCTTTTTGTTATGCATAATTTCCTATCTCTTTTTGTTTTGATATGTTTTATGGAAAATTCATTCTCACATGCATGGTTTGTGATGCTAGGTTCTAGTCATAAACCTAGGGGGATCAGTAATTCCCTTTGATCCATGTCAAGGTTGCCTCAGTTATTGGGTTTTCAGGGTACCTTAGATGGTTTTTGGCCAAGTGGAATCAGAGGTTGTTCAATTTTTTTCATAATGTTAGTATGCATTTTTGAAATATTTTCTAGACATAAGAGGTAGTTGTGAATGTTTGAATAGCCAGCTCTCACCGCAATGAACCTTAAGTAACCAATGGTCATTAGAGAAAGGCTTAATGAGGGCTAGTTCTAATCATTTCTATATTTTATATTTTTATGGAGCGTAATTCAAATCATTTTTCCCTATCTAATGGGATTTAGGTTTCCCTCATTTCTCTATTTGAGAAATCTCTAAAATATATCTACTGATGGTTTGTAGCATGATGCCTCTATGAAGACTTGAAAATTAAATCCAGGTGGAAGCTACTAATGAACCACAACATTTTAATCTTATAGTGGACCCTAATCCAGTTTAGGTGATCATTCCCACAATCCAAGCTCAAGGACATTCTCCACCAACCACCCCACCCATCCTTGTTCAGGCTCTAATTATGGACCCCTTGGGGATGTTATTCAGAATCATTCTCAAGAGTTCATTCCCCATAAACCACTAGTTTTCATGGACTCCATTAATATTTAACATGCTAATAAATGATGGAGAAATATGTAAGATCTGTTTTTAGTTCTCAGAGACACTAGATGTGATCAACTTGAAGTGTGTCACCATTTTTCTCGACGGACCATGCAGGAGATGGTGGGGAAAAATGGTGATGAAAGGGATTCATGAGATCTTAGAGTAGAAGGAAATTAATGTTATTTTCACCGAATTGTTCCTTATATAGTCAGTGGTGTGGGCAAGGCTATGGAGTTTTTCAATCTTGATAAATCTGAAAAAATTGGGATAGAGTATTCAATTCATTTTGTTGAGTAGGTGCAGTTTTCACCAAAGATAATTTCTAATGAAAGGATGAAGGCACAAACATTTGATTTTGGGATTCGATCATATATCCATTCTCATTTTTTCCTGTTGACACTTACCACTTAGGCTAATTTTTTGGATAGGCCAATGATGGATGTGATTGACTTCGATGGTAAGTGAGGGTTAATGGGACTTCCTTTTTCTCCCACTAGAAATATTGGATCCATTAATGTTAAAAAAGTAGCTTGATGATTCTCATAGCAGTTCGCATTTGAAAATTCATTATAGACCTCCTATAGCACAAAGAGTAAGTTCTTTGACTTTCTAAGAGTGTCGAAAACTAGGAAATTCTAAGAGGGTTTTCACTAAGGCACCCAAGAATTTTAGCTCTTATATACAATCATGGAACTTAAAGAGATTCTCCCTTTACTTCTCCACTCTGCATAGTGGAACAAGATCATTAACTCCTCCTAAAATAGTTAGTCAATCAAATTTATCACATAAAAAAGGGTTCCATCCTCAGGAATCTGGAGCAAAGCTTCTTCACATCGTAGAAGAGTATTTAGAGGAAGAATACATGGTTCCAACAACCATAAGATGTACTATTACTATAGAATCATCATTAGGGAATGTTCAATTTGATACTGAGGCATCGCATTCATTTATTTCAATCCGTTTTGTTAATATATATAATCTTACTATGGAGAAACTATCTTGTGAAATGGATATTACTACACCATCTGGTATAATTAGAGAGCATGTCCTTCGTAGTCCTTCTTGTGTCTTCACTCTTTCAGATGTCGAGCATTCTTGGAGTATTCAGGTTCTTTATATGAAATCTATTGACGTCATATTTGGGATGGATTGTATCATTACCAATTAATCCTGGAATGATTGTTATCTTCATCAGGTATACATTACAACATCTAGTGGTCTGTCTCATACTTTTCAAGGAGATTGGGACCAGAGGTCGAGAAAAGTTAGCCAATCTTATCCAGAGTTGGGGAAAGTTATATCAGTGTTTTATTTTGATTTGGATTGGGATTTGGTGATCGGGGATCTTCCCCCTATAGTTATGGTGTTTACCGACATGTTTTCTTCAAATATTTATAGTCTACTACTGGTCAAGAAATGTTTCTTCCCCATTGACTTAGTAGCTAGTACTTAGCCAGTTTCAATTCTCTCATACTGAATGGATACAATTGAACTAAAATAGTAGAAGTCCCTATTGGACAATATTCATGAGAGATGATTTATATTCCGTAGTGTATCCCCTTGGCAGGAACCAATTCTCTTTGTCAAGATGGCTAGTGGTTCCATTTGCCTATGTGTTCACTATCAAAAGAATAATCCAGTTACGATAAAGAACATGTAACTTCTTCCATGAATTTGGGATATATTTGTTCTGTATGAAGGTGTGATGTGGTTTTCCACGATAAACCATAAATCTAGTTACCATCAATTATGGATAAAAGAATATGGAATACAGGAAACTTCCTTTTGGAGCAGGTATGAATATTATGAGTAACTTTTTATTCCATTTGGTGTGAAAAAATCTCCTATAGTTTTTATGGAATTAATGAACAAGATTTTTGACGAGTATATGGATAATTTTGTGGTAGTCTTTATCAATGAAATCCTTGTTTAATATTAATCCGATCAGGACCATGTTAAACATTTGAGAACGGTTTTGATTCTAATGAAAAGTCAAAGCTTTTATGCTATGATTTCTAAGTGGGATTTTTGGATTCAAGAAGTGAAATTCATGGTACATTTGGTGTTTGAATAAGGTATATCAGTTTTTTCTATAAAGTTAATGAATATTCTGAATTGGGGAAAAACAAGTAATGTATTTGAAATTTGAAGCTTATTGGTCTTAGTTGGATAGTATTTTAGGTTCTTCAATGTATTCTCAATGATGGATTCTATAATTACTACTATAACTTGGAAGGGGTGATGTTTGTTTGGAATGATAAATTTTAGAGTAATTTTGTCGATCTGAAACATATTTTGACTATCATTATATCTTCGATCCATATAGAGGCTAGGAAAGGATGTATTGTCTTTTTTCATGCATTTTTTTCATATTTGGGTGGTATTCTTATGAAACATAATCATGTCTTCACATTTGTATCTCATCAGCATAGGTTGTATGAGAAGAATTATCCTACCCATGACCTTGAACTTGCAGTTGTGATGCACACGCTTAAAATTTGGTGTCACTTCCCTTACGGAGAAAGGTTTTCTATGTATTCAGTCCACAAAAAGTTAAGTTATAAATTCCATCAAATGTATTTGAATTTTCTAAAAATATTTTATTTAGTCCACCTTCAGTCTTTCAATGTTGACATCACATATACCCTAGGTAATGGTAATTTCATTGAAGATGTTTTGAGTGGGAAACGTCCACCCCATGCCATGAAGGAATATTTATAAGAGTGAAACATGATGGCCCATTTTTCAGAATTGCGTATTGGAGGTCCAAAGAATGGGTCTAAAGATTATTTACTAAGTGTTTAGTTGAAATCCACTCTTTTCGAGTTGATTATTTACTACTAAGAGATTGATGATGAATTCCATATATATAGAGACTCTCTTTTTAGGGGAGAGATAGTGTCCCAATTATCGATCTCCAAGGAGGGAATTCTATGTTATCAAAATAGCTACGTTGTGTTGTTAACATCAAGGATGAAAATAATTCAGGATTGTCCTAATTCTTAGTGTGAAGTGTGCCCAAGAACCACAAAAAATTTCTATTATATATAGCAACAGTTTTGTTTTCCACAGATGAGGAGATACATTACAAAGTGTTCTCTTATTACTATACATGCTAATAGGAAAAATCATAGCACCAAAATCCTTTCTGTTTATGTGGGAAACTTCTAGTCCCTACATTGTGGAATGAGATCTCTATGAATTTTATGGTTTGGTTTTCATGTACCCAGATAAGTAATAATGTGATATGGTTGTGATCAACTGGATAACTATGTCAAATCACATTATACCCATTGGAGATAAAACCAATTTGGAGGAGTTGAGGAATCACTATGTCAAATAGATTGTTTGTTTCCAGTGAGTTCTATCTAATATATTCTTGGATACATATCCTTGGTTTACTTCTCATTTTTTGGATAGGACTTCAATAAGAACAGGTAAATGAGGTTATTTTGAGAATGACCTACCATCCACAATCATATGGAGTGACAAAGAGAGCTATATAGATTCTTGAGTATATGAATTTCACTTGTGTTCTAAACTTCAGCAAGACTTGGGATGACCACTTGGGACTCGTCAAGTTCTCTTATAAAACTAGTGACCAGTTTTCAATCTGAATGACTCATTTTGAGTCCTTGTATGGTTGGCCTTATAAAGTTCAATTGTACTGGTTGGAGGGTGGTTACATTTACTTTGTATGAAAATTCTTGGTGCCAGAGACAATAGCTAATATTCCACTGATTTTAATGATAATTTTTACAAAACAGATAAGATGTCAGTCTTTTTCTAATCGACACCATATACATTTGGATTTTTTATTTTGAGATTAGGTATTCTTGAATGCTCCACCCCCGTTGGGTCATCGACGGCTTGTGAGGAAAGGGAACCTTGCTCAAATTCCTCATCCATCTCTAGTCTTGAGAAAGAGTGATATTGAGATTGAGCCATAATTTATCTTTGTTTGAATAACTAGTCAGAGTTATTGATTCTGAGACCATTTTACATCATGGACGATGATACCTTTGGTCCGTGTGTTGTGGCATCACGGTTATGATTTTCATGAGATGTGGGAATATGAGGCAATGATGATAGAGTAGTAGCCTCATCTCTTTGGAAAGAAGATTCTTATTAGGCTTTCTCTAGATAAAAAGATCTTATAGTGGGGAGGTTATAACATACTATTACAATCCTAACATGTACACCTTAATTCTTATCATGGTTTTAATTTGCATTGTTTAGGAGAGGGTTGAATTTTAATAGGGTGGATAACATTAATGGATAAGTAAGAGGTTTGATGGTTTCTCACCCTTAACAAATATTTAATGTAGATATATTTAGCATTACACACTGTGTAACAACATTACATGTAATTTAATGGTTCTTCATGAAAGTTATGAACTGCTTCACGCTGTGATATGTACATGATGTGAGTGGTCATTACACATCGTGATAAATTTAATAAATAGTTTTTAACTCAAGGATACTATTTTAATGAAAAATTATTATTGGTTAAATAGTTAAAAACATATGTATTACACAATGTGTATTGGTATTAAATGTCATGTAATACCATGAATTTTGAGTGTTACTAAAATTTACATCACGTTTCACCCTAACATAATTATGTTTTTAGGGTGTGTAACTGTGTTACATGCCCTGTAATTCCCCAACAACATCCAATAAAAACCAAAGTGATCTTGTATTTTCTTATTTTACTTATCTACAGTTCATCTTCCCAAGACCCAAAGCCTTCCCCAGTGATTCTTTGATCATTCCATCCCTTGTGGATCTATTACTTCAGATTTAGATCATCATTTCATTGTTGGGTAATATCTGGGTAAGAATTATTCTTTATTCTTTGGGTTTATCTTTCTCTCCACTCTTAGGATTACTATGAATCATCCAAAAATTGATGGATCTTTCACCTATAAAGTTGGATCTCTCTTCTTGGTTGATTTTCATGGTCTTCTACACCTTCGTCCTCATTTATGGGTGTCTTTTTGTGTTTTGAGTTTCAGGAATAGGTAGGTGGTTCCATCCTGATTATCTAAATTGATTATTACCAAATTTCTTGATTTATTAAAATAGTTAATTTAAATTTAGTATCTCAATTGTGATATCAATTAAATTGATAAAAAACTGATTCTAGTGTATCGAGAGATTTGAAATGGTTTTGGTATTGAAATTTAGAAAACCCCAATTTCATTGAATTAGGGTGTGTTTATGGAAATTAACTCATCTAAATTCTTGAATTTAAATTATGGATTTGATGGAAATGTTTCCTATTAAATTTTTTAAGTTAATTGAAGAAATTAATTTTGAAAATTATGGAATTTGTTTTGAATATATTTAATAATTGGGAAAATGGATAAAAATGATTTAGTAGAAACCCATTAGATTTATCTTTTTAAAAGGTATGTTTTTTATTAAAATTTTTTTTGGATTTAAATGGAAATATTGTCATTTTGATATGGAATATTGGGATTTATTTTATTTTAAATAGTGTTAAAATAAATTTCCCATCATGTAGGGGAATAAGAAATCCTTTGGTAGTTGGTGAGTTATTTCGATACAAGCTACAATATTATAATTTTCTAAAACATACCTGTGACGGGTGACATCCTATATGGGAGGATGGCCAGTCGCCTCTATCCAATGTTAGGCAGACATGATTATACTCATTTTTCTTTGATCACTTAAAGATTGAGGAATCCTATAGTTGGTTAAAACTATCATACATACTTGGTTGATAGCCATTTTTCCCACTAGTTTATTTATATATTAGATATAAATGTATGCTAATGTTGTAAAACATCATTACATGCCTTTTTTGGAATTTTATAAACTGATTAAGGTAACTTTTCTATTTAATCAAATTTTTTTAGAAATATTAAATATCTTGTAATATATAGCATGTGATTAAAAAATATTTTCCATCATTTGGAAAATGTATTGCATGTTTTTCTAAATATTCTTTCGAACTACCAAACATATTTATTTTAAAAACTGAAATCATTTATTTGGACAATCTATATTTGGCATCTATTATGTATTGTTTGGAGGTATCTTATTGTCTTAGGCTCATAGCCTACTTTTTCTGTTAGGTGTTTGTAGACTTTCTTCTTGCATGTTCAATAAATGGGAAGTGATATCTTATAAGTGGATCTAGTTGTAGATATTTGGACATGGTGAGTTGTTTCCTTTGGAAGCTTCGAGCTATTTTCCCATTTTATTACTTGGGATTTGGAATTGTGGAATTTTTATACCTTGTTGTAAAACAGTGCATTATCTTAGTAGAGAATCCTTTTTTTCTTGCATATTATCTTGTCTATTTTACTTTTGCTATATTTTTTGGAAAATTCATTCCCACTAGAAATTGGTATGATGCTAGGTGCTAGTTGCCAACCCGAGGGGATCAAGAACGTAATTCGGGCCATGTTAGGGTTGGCATGGTTATCAGGTTACTAGGGTACCCGGGCTAGTTTGTGATAGATTATATGGTTAATAAATAATAATAATATAATACAATTAAAATAAATCATTTACTTTGGAAAATAATATTTATAGTTGATCCAATATAGTTTTTCCCTTTTCTAATGATTTATATAAATTAAAAGGAAGAAATGATCTTTTTTTCTCTACATAACTGGTCATATCGATCACTTTGGTGGAAAAGTGTAAAAAATATATAAAATTATATACAAATGTATAAATTGTATAAATATGTACATAAAATGGATTTTGACGTGTTTTGGTTCATAACAACAACTTATAATCTATTTTAACAGCTACATAAACTCATTTTCTGCCTTAATCACTATAAGTTGTTTTTTAATATTTTTACTAATAATGTTGGTAAAATATTAATATGGAATTAATTGTTATTAAAAATTATGTTGATTCAATAATATGGAAACCATTTTTCCATATTCTAATAATATAATAAGAAAATTTTAATTTAAATGTAATTTCGTAGTCATAACAAGAAAGTAGAATTTTAATGTTAAAATGTTCATGAGTTTATAAATTATTTTATATCCAATTTCAATATGAATTAAGTTCCAATAACATAAATGATATTAATAGATATAAAACAAAACTAACTTTTCATTAAAAAAATCAAAATATCGTCTAAAAAAATAAATCATTTAAACAAAAAATCAATTTTCATTTAGAATTTATAATTTACGCAATTCACAGAAAAAGTGAATCTTATCATAAAAATGTGGAAAATAAAAAATAAAATAATTTTTATATTTAAATTCATAAATTGAATTTTATACTCTAAAATAAATAATAAAAAACTAGTAAAACATTATATTAAAATAATTAAGTAAAGCATGATTAACCTATCTTTAGAAAAGATGTTATTTATCAAAAAAAATCATTTTATTGAAATGATTCTAATTTTATATGTAATAATTAGAGAGCTAAAAGAAATATAAAATATATTTTTTATAATTTAGTTAATAAACATAATTAATTTTAATCTAATATCATTGAGATAAATAAATTTTTAAAAAATAATATAAATAGTACATTGAAGTAAGGTAAAACTAAGTCATTCGTGTGATGGAAGATATTTAAGGAACTTGGTATTTTTGTAATTGTTCCAATCCTAGTGTTGTGTATACCAAAAATGATATTAGTTTTTTTATGGAGAAGGATTCTCATGGTGTTCTATATATAGTAATAATAAATTTGTGTAGTTTGAATCACAAGCCATCAAAAACTTTAATTTATTCAAAAAATGTACATTAATTAAAACTCAAGTTATTACATTATACAACCCTTAAAATTAATTTTCCCATAGAAATTAATCTAGATCATAAAAGTTTTAATTTCTCAAAATTTTCCTTCATAGAATCTCAAAATGTGATAATGAATATTAAAACTTTCTTTAAAAAGGGAAAGTTATAATCATAATAGTTACCCAATGTACCTCATGACACTGTTTTGACATAGCATCACATTGGTCGTTCATGAAAAAAAATGATATATAGGACAAATATAACACCCAAATAATGATGGAGAGTGATAAATTACATGGGCCCCATAAATTTTACAATAAAATATCCATAAACCAATGATTCTTGGAAAATATCATTGATATCATTTAAAATTATGATCATAGGAAATCATTTTATTTCAAGACCATTTTCCTATAGTTGAAGATTTGTTACTAGATGATATAATTACTTAATTTCATTCCATTTCATAAGCTCAATCACAAACTTTATTCCTTAAATAATATATTATCTTATAAAAATACATTTCACTAGAATATTGGGGTAATACGTCTATTTATAGAACCTAAATTGTTATTTTATTATTCCATAATCCTTGTAGAGGTATGTAATCACCATAAATTTTACTAAAGGTTGAACAATAAGATTTTACAATGGAATATTATAGAAAATCAAACATGAAATCCCCAAATATGGAAGGGAAGATAAAGGTTCCCTAATTAACATTATTCACATCATCCATTGCAATTTCAAGAGTCTTTCCTTATTACCATTATTATAAAATGTTGTTCTTGATTTTAATCCATATTCTCCCTTGGATTAGTGTATTGAATTTCATTATTTCCATCTCCATGCACATGAAACACTAATTTGTGGAAGGTGAATTATTGTAAGCTCTATCTCCAGTCATTCAATGGACTATACTCTTCACATCACATATACATTGTTTTGATTGATTATCAGGCTTCCCACACATGGAACACCTTCTTGTGGCATTCAATCACTCACATAAGTTCTCTTTCCCACATGTTTCGCAAGTAAGAGTTTAAATGTTTTTCTTCACTCCATGTAATATATAATTATATTTTCTATGGAACCCCATTTTCGTTTTCATATAAACTTAATAAATATGGTTTCGATCTTCCATTTACACTTTCAATGTACATCGAATGACTTCTACATAGCATCCAAACTCACTTATGTGTAATTCCCAGTGGATATTTGGTTTTCGATCCACTGAAGAATCTGTCAACCTGACATTTGCGATGAATAATAATACTATAAGAGTAAATTTAATGTATTTTAAAATTTTCATCATAAAAACAAATAGATTTTTAATTGTGCGAATTAAATTTTAGGAATTACTTATTCATTTTTTTATAAAGAGTACAAGAAAAGTATTGATAAATGAATAATATTTGAAATTCATCCCACCTAATAGAGTTAATTTATTCTTGTTTACTTTTATTCTTACTAATATTCCATGACTGATTCTACCACCCTACAATATAGTAGACATTTAGAGTGACGTTTTCTTACTCTAGAGACTAGATAATGGAAAAACATTCAGTGGTACAGATCCATTACTCAATAACTAACAGGTCATCAAAACCACTGAATAAATGTGAGAGATTCTTCATGAAGGACATAATATAAAATTATAACCTCCTTTTCTCATATGGATGTTATCTATGATTCGTAGCATTAGAAATTTATGAGATTATAGAAAAGAGGACTTAAATCTATCACCTATAACATTTTTTTGTTCATGAAGATAATAATTCCATTTTCTATTATATTCCCCATTAACATGGATCCTAAAAGTATCGTACATTTATTAAAACTAATATCATAGTGTGATCAAAATTAAACCTATCATGGAACCAGAAAAATATGAAAAATCTCTTATTGTATGTTGAAATCACGTCACCTTATTATTTAATCGATAACATTGTAGGTTTATACAATGTTATTCGTATTCCAATTATATTTAAATCCATATTTATGGTTCATAAATATTTTGTGAATTTCCAAATATTATGCATCAGGAGTGTAAAACAAGTTTTACAATAAGGATCATTGTCATGTACCAGTTCATGATCAATTCTAGTTTAGTATAGTGTTTTTTTGGGTTGTTTCCCTTAGGTAAATCAGTTGCAGAGCTGAATCCACTTGTGAAATCTAGATAGGGTTTCATTTCATGGATATAACATGATTCATCTTTTTCCAAAATTCCTAGACATTTCTCTATAGTTTCAATTATCCTTATACTTATCCTTTGATATGTACGTATACATATCATTAGAATTATACATAGGGATCTCACTGAAGATTTTTCATCCTTTGTTTCAAAGGACAAATAAATAATTCCATTGATACCAACTATAGTGACCCACGATTAATATACATGAATATTTTTCTTTTTAGAATAAAATTTATTAAATTACACAAACACATTCCCAAACTCCAAGATAGTATAGTGGCTTTAGAAACATGGAAACATAATTATCTAACTTAATGAAAGATATTCAAAATCCCATATAAATAACTTCCCCATTAGTACTCTTCACAAGCATATCCTACATAACGACATTCATCATAACCAGGGTGAAGGAAACTTATGAAAGGGTGATACTAAATTCATAGTAAGGGTAAACAAGGATGATATATAATTATGTCAAAAGAATAATTTTATTATAACAAGATCATAACATTGGAAAACCATACACCATTTATCAAAAATCATAGACATTAATCGTGGAATAAATATTGGTAGTTTATAAGACAATAATCATACAATAATCAATGATAATGATCCATGAGAGAATAACATTGGAATAATAAATATATTTATGGTATAAACATCATTTTATAACATTTTTAACATGTATAAATAAAAATAAGCTCACTCTTTATGTTACTGACCAGAAATCAGACCCTCTCATGAATATATGGAGTTAAAACTAGGTCCACGACTATCATTATTGACATAAAATATAGGAATTCACAAAAAAACGAAATTATAATCAAGTTCATGCATAAAATTGTGAATATATAATCAGGTTCATTCATAACATTTTAAACATGTAATTAGGTTCATGCATAGCGTTTTGAACAAGTAATCATGTTCACGTATTAAATATATTCTCATGAGTTATGCATTGTTATTCAAAGAATTTAAGGGAGTTATATTTCCCACCCATATAATAATGAAATCATATATATGTGTGCCACAAGATCATAAAAATTCATTATATCATAACCTATGAAATGAAATGGGTATCAAAAACATTTCATCATATCCTGACCTATGTAAATAAAATATAGGATTATAATAATTTCATCATAGAATATCCCATGAAAAGAAGCATGTTTCACAAGAATTTCATATTTTATAGCCCATATAATAGAAATAGGTTTCTTAAGAAACTTTTGATCAGTCAGTAAGTTTTCTTTTTGACTTTTCCATTCCTATATATTTTGAAAATCACAAACACTGTATCTTAAGTAAAATCATTTTTCCCTAAGCATTATCCTAATAGGGAAAATTTTCATTCCTCAAGAAATTTTTACCTTTACCTATTTTTTCATTATTCAGTTTATAGTTCCTATAAAAATAAATCTTTTATTTCTAAAGGGTAAAACTCAGTTTCATATCAAAAACCTCGATAATTAATAAATCTTTAGTTTTAGAGCATTCTGTTTTTTGGTTCTGATTTCAGGTTCTGATTTTAGATTCTTATTCCACGTTTGGAATTCAGACTTGGAATTCTCTGAAATTCAGACTCTGATTTCTTTGAAATTCAGACTCTGAATTTTCTGAAATTCAAAATCCGAATTCTCTGAAATTTTGACTCTTAATTCCTCATAATTCAGACTCTGAATTCCACAGAATTCTGACTCGATATACCTCATAATTCTGACTCCGAATTCCTCATAATTTAGAGTCCCAATTACTCAAAATTCTGACTCTGAATTCCTAATAAGTAATATTCTTAATTCATTAAAATTTAGATTCCAATGTTTGTATAATTCAGGTTCTGAATTCATCGGAAAATAGAATCCGAATATCCATGATTTATAGTCTACAATTTATTAGATTCTTAAAATATAAACTTTTATTTTTCCTTAGACACTGAAAAATAGATTTTGATAAGAAAGATTATTTTGCTTAAACATGGTTTCGTTATGAAATGATGTCATGCATTATGTTTCTAACTAACCGTTGTTTGAGTGACACATGTACAGGTCCCTCTGAGATTCAATGAAAAATATGACCATTGGAGGTGGGAGACGGACGTTAAATAAATGCCTATAAATAGGTTCTCATTTGAATGAGTTCATTACTAATTTATCAGTCTAGAGATTGCATGTTGCTGAAGTGATTTTCATATATAGAGACTCTCATGCATTGTGTATAATGAACATTGTGTTCAGCTTTCTTTGTGAGACTATGATAGTTGCTGTGTACAATTGAGTACATCCTTGGATAGGAAAACAGATGTGTTTACTACCTTAATGTTTGAGGACTTCCTTGATTAGGAAGACATAGATGCTGACTACCTTGAAGATCTAGGGCTTCCAGGGATAGCAAGACAGAATCTGATTTTCTTATCATCATTTTACCCTCGTTTGGGTAAGATATACATTCTTGAAATTATAAATTAAGGGGCCTTTATCCAAGGTTGTTGGATAGCCTACACTTTGGTTTAAAAAACATAATACATGGTACTTGTTTTATTTCATGTATATTTTTCTCTATATAATGATAAAGGAAGAATGTATAACATACTTATACTTTAATGTTCTTTTATGTACACTGATTAAGTAAGATTCTATATGTTTTAAGGTAGAATCTTTTCATTGTAAACTTTCCTTATGTTTCATTTCCAGAACCACATTTCTGGAACCTATATTGTTTGTAGAACTAAAAGTGGTCTTTTGAATTTACCTTGTTTGACATTATTAAACATAGTTTTATTTAAGGTTCAAAATGAATGTTTTTAATCTTACAATTCACCCCTATTGTGATTAATAATCTACATTAATTTTTCTATCCTTCAACTTTTCATCATAAATATAAAACATTAAACGAAATAATAATAATGGTATAATTGAATCATATCCCTAATAAATCGTAAACAATATCAAAGGATTCCATCATAGATGGAGGCGTATTTTGAAAAATCATTTGGCACATTTCTAAATTAAAAAAACCTTTCATAGAAAATCAATTAAAAAACATTTTCAAAATCTCTTTCTTTGAAAAAAATTCTAAAAATTATAATGTATTATTTAATGATAAATAAAAATGTTTCTTTGGGAAAATAACCATTCCACATCAAAAAAAGATTTTCAAAACATAAAAAATTTTAAAAAACATTTTAATTGAAAATCGAATTAGAAACATATAAATAAATATTTAAAAATAACATACAACAATTTTTAAACATAAATTTTTTTTTCGAAATCCTTTATTTTGAAATGATATTAAATATTTACTTAAATCACCTTTTAAAAATTTATTGATGCCATGGTTTTGGAAGAAAATAGATTGTCGAACGAAGGGAGAAAAAAGTCATATTTTATTAAAAGAACTTTCTTAAATATATTAACTACCAAAGAGTGGAAAAAAATTTATTGTTACTTTAATATGTCATGAATAAACATATGGGAATAAAAATAAAGAGACAAATTAGATTTAGACATTGATATTTCTACATTTCAGACATGAACATAAATAATACTGATAAATGATGAGACTGTAACATAAATCATTACAAAATTTGAATCATTGAATCAGAAGCCCCACTATGGAATAAAATAGAATGGATAATGAAATAAAATTAGGATAGGTAAATTCATGACATTACATTTCAGAGGGGAAATATATATATATCATGAAAGAATTAGGTGCATATCAAGAGATATGTCACAAAGAATAAAATTTGAGAAAAAATCTGTTACTAATCTTGTAAATTTGGAACAATATATTCAATGAAATATGTATCCTAAAATGGATATGTAAATAAAAATAAATTTTAACATAGCTATTATAAAATACATTCTTTTGAAGAATATAAAAATCATATATGAAAGTGGTGGTGAATATATCGCGTGTCTCACAAAAGTGAAAAAGTGACACAGAAATCCCTTACCTTAAGTATTAAATTTTGTCATACTTGTACAAAAATATTATATAACAAATATATGTTTACTATAAATTTATAAAATAACCATATTAATATATCTATCATACCATATATTATTTTCTTATGAATGTTTATTACTTTTTTTTTCAATAAATCAATGACAAAGTTGTGTTTTGGGTCATAATCGCTTCGTTTTTCATAAATTTTTTGACTTATAATTTTCATTATTATTATGTAGATATATATTTAATCATATAAATAATTTAAAAAATGATAAAAATATCATAGATATTAAATATATATTTATTTAGATTATTCAATAAAATTTTGTGATAGGAAATAGAATACACCGTTCATGGAGACGGTATGTCGTACATATGCATAAACGTTGTTTCCAATTTATTATCACATTGAAATAACGAAAGGTAAATGAAATATATATATATATATGTATATATATTACCATTATAGTTAAATTACTATATCACATATTTTTATTAAACCCATCCTTAAAACATAAAGTGTAAAGTTTGAACGAAACACAACGCTTCACGTGGTGATAGTTCGTCATACACACAAGCGATTTTATCGTATTTCAACAAAATGGATAGCATGAGGTTATGTGTGATAAAATAATTCCCAAATAATAAAATCATTTATATAATATATATCATATATAAACAGTAATTACATCATTATTCTCAGTGTTGATAGGTGGAAATCGAACAATGAATAACATTAGTTCGCGTGGTAGTAGTTTGTTGTTCACATGGACATTGATTTGGTAACCTATCTAATGGAAGTGTGTGTGTTGGTGAAAGAAATAAAATAAATAGGAACAAAAATAAATAATTATAAGAAATAAATGAGAGTGTATGTGTGTGTGTGTGTTTCTTTTGTTCGAATGGGCATTGATTTTGTAACCAATCTAATTGAAGTGTGTGTGTTTTTATTTTATAAGAATTATATAAAAATAAATGAAGAGGTTTGAGGAAGAAATAAAATAGGAACATTAGTTTATGAACGTCACATCTTACTCAGGTATCTCATTTTTGTTTGAACCAAATAACATTCATGCATGGATTTATATACAAATTAAGTCTTATAAAATTTAGAAAGGGAAATTTGTAAGTTATTTGGGACAATATTGGTTGATCCAAAGTTTTATGGTGTATAAAGAAAGGGGGAGAGTGAGTAACCTTTTATAGTTGAGGAGGAGTGACATATTTGTAAAGACTCAAAAGTATTCACCATTCCGAAGTATTTCTTACCTCATGTGGATAAAAAAATTAGTAATAACATAGGTGAGGGTTTATTTGGTATAAAATCCCTCCCAATACATAAAAATAAATAAATTTTTTTAATTTTATTCATTATTCATTATATTTACTCTATTTTAACTTTTTAGTAGTTACTACAATAACTAATTTTATAACCTAAAAAATTTATCCATTAATTATAAATTAAAGTGAGACATAATAGAAAATATATACACACTAATTTTAAATATTATATCTAAGTTATAAATTAAAAATCTAGAGTGTGTTGGAAATTATTTTTAAAATATGTGTGTGTAATGTGAAAAACACTCTTTTGACCCTAACTGTGCTAATAATATTATTACCATTTTGGGTCAATATGTTTCTTATAAAAGATAAATCGGCCCATGAATAGGACATATATTTTATTTATTGATAATTAATAGTAAATATTCATTATATAATACTTTTTTTATTATTAAATCATATAATAAAATATCATTAATTATAAAATAACATTAATGTCAATTTTGACATTAATTATTTAATTGTAATTTAAAAAAATATCATGACGATAATGGAATTTGAATATATTATGTTAAAACCTATGTAACATGATATGTTCTTCTAAAAAATTAATTTAATCCAATAATTAATTTAATATACTTCACTTTTAATATTTTTAGAGTCATTTAATTTAGTTAATTAATAAATAAATAATTCATGCATTGGTGTCTCATAAGAATTTAAAGTAAATATATAATACATAAAAATTTAAAATAAATTATCATTATAAAAATACTCATAAACATTTAAAATATTATATTTGGACCTGTGTAGTTTTTTTCCAATTCCAATTCATTGTAGAAATTAAAACGAATAAACGTACATTATTTGTCTTTTTCATTTTTTAACTTATTATATGGATCAATTTAATCGCAGCATATCCTAATAACTGATGAAATTATATAATAAGGTCTTAAGGGTCTAAATGTGTTCATTCAATTGGTTTTAAACATGTTTTGTGTCATTCCTACACCTTATATTCTATGTTTAACTTCTAATTAAACTCATTTTTTCATTAATCACTACAATTTATTTTTTACTATTTTCAATGATAATTTTGATAAATAATTATGGTATCTTTATTATTAATTATAAATTAGTATCATTATAAATATGAAATATATTTTTCAAAATTTCAATCACAAAAGTAGAAAATTTTAATTTTAATTAAATTATCCAGGGATAAAGAGAAAACATGTTTTTAAAGTGAAAATAGTCAAAATTTTATAATGTTATTATATTAAATTTCAAAATGAATATGATTTAAATGACCTATATTTTATTATTCGAAATAAAATTTTACAAATTTTACTTTAAAAACAATTCAAAATGAAGTTTAACATTATAAATTATTTAAACAAAAAGGTGTTTTTCTCAAAAAATATAATATTTTTTTCTATTCATCTAAAAATGATACTTCTTTGAAAAATACCAGAATCCATTATAATCTAATTTTTTTGATAAAATTTCAAAAAAAATTATTTTTCAAATAAATTTTATAAAAGCCGTAAAATTTAATTTTAAATTATGTGTTCCAAGCATGATTAACCTGGCTTTTAGAAATAATATCATTTTTCATAAAACATATATTTTTATTTTAAATGATTTTTATATTGTTTATAATTAATATAAAAAAAATAAAAATGTGAAAAATATATATTTTAATAATTTATTTAATCATATTAATTCCTTACCTTCCAATGGCTATGTGGTAACTGTTATTTAATATAAAATTAAAATAGTATATTATAGTTTAGTAAACCATGGTCTTATGTGTAACAAAATATTTTTAAGAAACTAGGTAGTGTGTATAACAGAATAAAAACATAGTGTTTCATGTAACTAAATATAATATCTATGTTTTGTGTTGCTAAATTTTAACTTGGTGTTTCATATAATGAAATCATAAAAAATGTATCATGTAATGAAAGCAATGAAATAATGGTAGTTTATTGAAAAATAAATTCCTATAAAACCATGGTGTTACATTCAAGATAAACTATGAATTTAAAATCCGATACGAAATATAAATCATGATCGAAAGCCCTTATCAAATTAAATTATACAATAAGTTTATTATACGACATTTATAATCAATTCCCAAAAATTTTGGTAAATAATTAAAATGTTCAAAGTCATGGAAACTCATAGGAAGATAAAACTTGTAGAAACCCAAAGAATATATGTGTGGTTAGTCCCAATAAATCTGTGTTACTATAGATAATTGAATACCCAAATTACCATATCAATTCATTAAAAAAATTTATTCAAAATTTAAAAAAAAAACAAATAAAACCTGATAAGCAGTATACCTCCAGTGTAAAAACATGAAACGATATGAATCCCTCCACTTCTAACTTCTTATAATTAAAATAAATTATACCACCATTAAAACATATATATTTTACAATTATCATATTAAATACAACCAGGAACACCTATACCAACCACACCAAATAATACGAAGTGGAAAAAAGATGATGGGATGATGGAAGGGTTATTCTCTACTAAAACAACTAATCTAATGATACCAACACCAAAATGGATCATGGGGATAATGAAAACAGGAATGAGAAATAAATTATGGGAACCCAACCTTTATTTTTCAAGGTAGAAGATCCCAACCCCAAAATGGGTTTATAATGAAAAATTAAAAATTTGAAACATTTCCAAATTTATGTGGGAGTCTAGAAAATAAAACTGTAAGTTTAATAGAATGAACTAACATCATTTAGATCCATGTTAACCTTATTAAACCTCATTCAAATCTTAATTCGGTGGATTATAACTATTTTTTGGCCACCATATGTTATATTGACTCATGTTGGATTCCACTGGCTTTTTACAGTATCCACCATCACCTCTTCATTAATATGAATCCAGAAAAATAACAACATGCCTTCTATAAATAATTTTGAACAATGAAAATAAATATTTAATATTCTTCAAAATATTCATAAACTCTTTTTCCAAAATCAAAAAAAAATTATTGGCCACAACAAAGCACTAGTTACACTATCAACAGTATCACCATCTCTTCACTGAATCTCAATTTCTCAGGTCATTGCAGCATGCTCTATATAGTAAGAGTTATGATGGGTAACAATATTTAAGATAAATATTGATATTAAGACTACATAATGATGGTATTTTAAAAATTATATATGGTAAATAAATTTAAATTATGGTGTGATATATTTATATTGTGGTGTGATAATTTAGATGTACAGATTTTGAATTTCAATCACAACTAAATATTTCAAGGATTGAGTGATGGATTTTGGTTATTTTGAATTGTATTTAATGAGAGGAAAAAATACATCATAATAATGTAATTACACTTGGATTTATAAATTTCTAGAATTGTTTATACATAGTGGTGGTTGCAGAATGGTTTTGGACAAGAAAGTTCTTATCTGAAAAACAATATAAATGGTCGAATAAAATTATTTAAGATAATAGAAATTAATATTAAAATATAATAATTAAAACAAGAAAATAAAAAATAAATTTTATTAGATTATTTAATATGTTAATGCTAATCTATACAAGATTAATAGTGATCATTTAGAAGTAACTCAGAATCTTTTTCCACCTTGGGTATCTACTGGAAGAGTAAATATTTCAACATTTGAAAAAGACTCCCTGATATCTATTTCCTAGATAAACCTTCATATTAGAGGAATATTAAAAATAATGGATAAAGCGAGTTGAAACCATTGATTTTCTATGATAGAAATAACAGGTTTCAAATATATTGTATTTTTTTAAGATTTATGGTCATCAAGGACACCCTTAAAGATCTAAATGTTTTATAAATGTTTTTTGATTAAGGTAAATATTAAAAATACTTGATAACATTCTGTTAAAATGTAATTAATTATATTCCTCTATAATCATGTCATATTAGATCATCAACACTCCATTGAATCATTAGGACATGGTAATCAACTGTAATATAACATCCTGGGTGGATGTATCGAGTAAAGTTGAACATTACCTCATTATATATAAATTTATATACACTAAACCCCTTCATAGTGACCCTCAATATAATTCAGTTTGACCATCACAAACTATATAGTGGTTTATAGGACCACATTATGGTTTAGAAATTATTTCATATTCTAGCAATCATCAACTTTAACTAAATCCTCATAGACTTACTGAACTCTCACCATATGCCACATAAAATGTAACAACTTGGGAAATTATATCAAAAAATCATTTTGGATATATCCTAAAACACCAGTTGGAATATATAACATTATTTTTTACCACCATTTATTTCATTTTAAATAAAAAGTGAAAAAATATTAAAAATATTTTATGATATCCTTCAAAACACATTCTATATATCCCTAAATATTATTTCAAATAAAACATAAAAAATCTCAATCCTCCTTCACAAAATTAATTAGTTTCTCCCCATAATCATTTGAAACATTGAATATTATTATTAATTTCCTTATCCATAATTATAATAAAGGAGTTACCTCATGAAAATAATCAATGAGGGTTAATATGTAAATGAATCTGGTGTGAAATTTATCAAAAACAAGTATCTTCATACCTATGTCCATTATTTATATCATATTAAATTATAAACAATCATATCATATTTTTGTCTAAGACATTTGGTAACAATGGGATATGAGGAATCTAAATATAATATAGCTTCATCATACATTCAATACTCTCCATGTATTGATATCCATGTATCAATATTCACATATCCTGTCATTAACCTAGATATATGTTCAGATTAAAGTCTCCTTTAAAAATAGATAATAATATCACATGTCACTTATATAGTCATCTCCATAAAATTCCTTAGTATATCTCAATAACATAACATATGTTACACTACTCATATATGGGCACAAATTTGATCTTGGTTAGACCAGAACCAATGATATGATCTACAATATATCCATCCACTCCATTATTATCTTAAAATCATGGTTGGTTTAAAAAATGTACAAAATTAGAATTTTTATAATACTATTGTAACGTTTCTGATCTCAGTGCCAGTCAACGGGTGCCCCGAACCCGGTTGGTCACATGACCTCAAGCACATTTCCCCAAATGCCAGAAGCTGCTGACTAGTAGTGAGGGCCTAGGTATGATAGTGGGGAAACTATTCCCTCATTTATCAAAGTGTAACACGGCAGAACAAAATGCAAGCATACAAAATCGGAAGCAATAAAAAATACCCAACTAAAATGTATAACAGTACATAAGTAAAAGATAACAATATTCATATATATTTGATTATGCATTATCTATCTATGTCTAGAAAAGCATCCAAAATAGGATACACCACAATCTAGAATAATAAAATTCAAAGTACAAGTACAACAAATGAAAACAAAACAATGCAGCAGGAACTGAGCCGCATGGCGTGCCTAAGCTCGGTCCCGATCTCTCTGACTCCCCTACAACAATCAAGTACATGTATCAGTTCCCTTGCCCTTATCGACACATGTAGCAATATAATCTATTTGGGACCATGACATGACCAAAACAGGGTGTGAGAAATAAATCCCAGAAGGAAACCAACAACGGCCCTTACCCAACTGTTAGTGAGTTTGTGCAAAAACAGTGTGCAATAATGAAATTTAGTAACCCAGGAAGTAAAAAAAGTAAACATTCATATTAGTTTTATTTCCATTTTTTAAAATTAAATATAATTTAGTAATAAGTTCTCGAGACTCAGTCTCAGCCAACAATATCCTAACGGTGTCGCATCAATAATTCCAATAAGCTATCTAACAAGTACAGGGTAAAACAATACCAAGCCTGTGCTTTTTCTTGGCAGGTATAACATGTAAAATCACCATAGTGAATATAAAAAGTAACCAGATTCCTCAGACATGAAAAACCTTACCCTCAGTTAATCAGAATCGAAACTCGCAGGTGATTTCCCACAGGCATAATGAATATTGTGCTCAGGCATATGAGATAATCCCCTCAGGCACGGAAGAAACTACCTACAGGCATAAGAAAAGTTTTCCTCAGGCTAAATGAAAGACTGACCTAATGCTAAGCAAGTAACCGGGCCGAGCCCAACACAAAAGCAATAAATTTATATACAGTTCCTCTCATGGAAATTCAAAGCTTGCTAAAATCATAGTATACCCTCAGGTTAGCTGGTCAATGGATAAACAAGGGAATTCACCCACGGAGTGGCCCGGGATCCAAGAAATGATATCAAACTGAAGTTGTACATATTCATTAAATTACCTACACATTTCTAGATATTTAATTAATCAAGGCCTCATCCATAAGACACCCCAAAAATGGGCGCGTAACACAATGGTACACAAAAACAACATGACAGTTGGAATTAAATATAAGACCACCTACCTTGATCTCCACTGATCAATATACATGAAAGTTGCCTATCAAAACAACCGAGAATGGCATAGATATGGGATAAATATTTGTCCAAACAAACTTAAATAACTTCTCTTAGGGGAATAATTGGTAGGAAAGACTCAAGGAGAAGGAATAAATCGCCCACACGGTTCAAACGTGATCGACAGCGGATTGATTTCATTCCCGATGTGCGATCGGGAGCTCCTCTAAACTCTGGCCTCCTCCCCTGAGCTCCAAACACATCCAATTACTCCTCTCCCAAATTAAGAGGATACTACCGATTTTAGGTGAAAAAAAGACTACACGGTTAATACTCTCAAGTACACAACGTGTAATTTTCATTTTTTTAAATTATTCCTCTTCCGGCTACTTTTCACCATGCACACTATTCATCTATCGACATGAGCACACAGCGTGTATTTCGGAATACATGGAATGTACTGTTTCTCAGGTGGTGGCTACTCCCACCGCCTTAATGTTCTCCTACCAACTAATTACACGACGTGTATATACTAAGTACAAGACCTGTATATACTAAGTACATGGTGTGTAGGCAGTTTTCACTCCCTTCACCATCGGTAGTCCTACACACCATGTGTACTCTCCCCACAAGACTAAAGTACACAACGTGTAGAAAAGTACACGGCGTGTACCCACAAAATTTGGAATATTTCCCCAATTTCATTATTTTATCAATAAAACTAAAGGAAAAAAGGAAAGGAAGAAACTCGTACATCATGAATAAGAACCGGGTTCTTACAAACTTCCCCCCTTAGAGAAATTCGTCCCTGAATTTCCCTTCCATGGGTGATGAAGATAAAACTGAGAACAACTCTAGCCACTGAGCACGTGCGTCGGTCTCCCGCTCCTAGGTTTCTTCCTATACATGGCAATTCTACCATAGCACTCGTACGAGAGGAACTGACGAGCCTCAGAGAACCTTCATGCAGATATAAACAATTCGATTCATATGCTCCTAAAAGGATGCATCAGGATAATGCTCAACCTCATTAGGATGAAAGTCATGAGGCTGTTCTGAGTGATAATGGTGCAGCTGAGATACATGGAAGACGTCATGCATGGCTAGGTACCTCTCTGGTAATTGCAACCAATAGGCAACCATCCCAACTCTCTCCAAAATCTGAAACGTCCCTAAATACCTCGGTGAAATTTTACCATGTCTCCTGATCCTCATGTGTCCCATCCTCGGTGATAGAGGTAAGAAAACTTGATCCCTAACCATGAACTCCAAGGGTCGTCTGCGGAGATTAGTATAAGATTTTTTATGAGACAGTGTAATATCCATCTGCTTCTGTATCAACTAGAACTGCTCTGAAGTCTCCTGCACGTGACATGGTCCGTGTAAAGCTGCCTCACCTACCTCCAACCAGTACAAGGGTAATCATTATAGCCTACCATATGAAGTCTTTTAAGGTTACATATCAATAGTTTCTTGAAAAGTATTATTTTAGGAAAACTCAACTAGGGTTATGTGCTTCTCCCAAGAGCCCCTAAAGTCTAGGATGCATGCATGCAGTATGTCCTCAAGAACATGTAGCATACGCTCTAACTGACCATCGGTCTGAGGGTGGTAAGCTGTTCTCAAAAGAACCTGTGTACACAGTTCCCTCTGAAAACTCTATGAGAAACGAGATGTAAAATGTGCATCCCTAACTGAAACAATAGAATGAGGGACTCCATGAAGGCGTACTACCTCTCGGATATAAAACTTCCCGAGCTCATCAACACTGAAGGACTCCTTGTTCGAAAAAACATGATCTTCCAGCATAAGTCTGTCAACAATAACCCATACGACATAATTTCCTCGAGCTGACCTCGGCATCCCTGTCACGAAGTCCATCATGACATCATCCCATTTCCACTCTACAATGGGTAACTATTATAATTTTCCAGGTGGCCTCTGATGCTCCACCTTCACCTGCTGACAAGAGGAACATCTAGTAAGAAAACCATCTACCTTTATTTTCATACCTGGCCACCAATACTAATCTCTCAATTAAATGTACATCTTGGTGACTCTAGGATGTACTTCCCTTGCTGAAGCATGAAACTCCCGCATAAACTCCTCACATATATCTACAGGAACCCATACTCGTCCATGGTTATGCAGTACCTTGTCATCTCCTATCATCCAACCAGGAGGAGGGTCCTCACTTTCCACTGACTCTAGTAGAAGTAGGCCTTCTGAATCTGATAGTTTTCTCATCCTCACTCTATCCAGGAGGGTATAAGTCACAGCTAAGGAAGAAAGAGTTGTTTTCCCCTAACTATCATGCACCTCCAAATGCATCTTAGAGAACAAAGCCATAAACTTCCACTCACCGCTAGCCTTCTACACTGCATGTAACTGATTCCTCCTACTCAGTGCATTAGTAACTGTGTAACCCTTACCAAGTGTATAGGAAAGCTCAATGTCGAGGTACTATAGGTATTCAACCCACCTAAGCTATCTCAAGTATAGTTCACACTGGGTATAGATATATTTCATACCTTTGTGGTCATAAACACCACAAAATGTATTCCAAAAAGATAATGTTTCCAACAGCTTAACTCATGAACAACTGCAGCTAACTCGAGATCATGCATCAGATAATTCCTCTCATGTGGCCTCAACTACCGAGACCCGTATGCAACTACTCAATCACCCTGCATCAACACTGCTCCCATCCCAATACCTGATGCATCACATTAAACTATGTAGCTCTTCCCTTTCTTTGGAAGTATCAGGACTGGTGCTGATTTCAACCATTCTTTCAGCTTCTGAACGGCTGTCTCGCAAGCTTATGACCAAATGAACTGCACACCCTTCTTATTCAAACCATTCAATGGCATAGTTAAGCAAGGGAAGTCCTGTATAAAGTGCCTGTAGTAACCAGCTAGAACCAAGAAACTCTATATCTCAAACAGGTTCTTAGGCTTCTCCTAGGAAACTACTGCTCTCACATTCTTTGGGTCTATTGAAACTCTTTCCTCTAAGATTATATGACCCGAGATGTGTATCTGGTCCACCAAAAAGTGGCACTTTGAGTGTATAACATATATAGGATGCTCTCTAAGTGTACTCAGAATGATCTCAAGATGGGTAGCATGGTCGTGTCGAGTGTGATAGTATAGAAAGATATCATCCATGAAGACTACCACAAAAGAATATAGATAAGGGTGGAACACATGATTCATCAGATCCATGAACATAGGTGGTGCATTTGTGAGTCCAAATGGCATGACCAAGTACTCATATAAGCTATATCTACTCTGAAAAGCTGTAAGCAGTACGTCTGATAGTCTAACGCGTAACTGTTGATATCTGGATCTCAAGTAAATCATCGAGTACAATATTTCTCCTTGAAGTTGATCAAAAATATCATCAATCCTTGGAAAGGGATATAGGTTCTTGACCGTCAATAGGTTCATCTTCCGATAATCCACACAAAGTCTTAGGGTACCTTCTGCCTTCTTTGCAAACAAGATAGGTAAACCCCAAGGGGAAGTACTGGGTCAGATGAAACCCTTTGCCTACAACTCCTCCAACTGCCTCTTGAGCTCCTACAACTCTGGTGTAGCCAACCAATAAGGATGAATGGACATCTGTGCTCTTACTAGAAATATCTCAATAGAGAAATTCACCTCACGCTCTGAAGGATGACTTGTAAATTCGTCTGGTAAGACATCCCTAAAATGATCAACTACAGTAGGGAAATAATTCTGACATGTTCCCTGGTCATCTAGATATAATCTCGTAGTCTGGGTGAGTACTCCACTACGCCCATGATGCTCGGTTCCATCTCGGCTCACCTGTACATCCCATTCACCACTGTATAGAAACTCTCTGCCCTCAGGTGATGTGAAACTCACCCTGTGATGATTTCAGTCTATAAAGGCTTGAAATGGTACCAACCAGTCCATCCAGAGAATGAAATCATAAATCATCATCTCTAAGACATAAAGGTCCCACAGAAAGTGACACCCACCAAACTCTAGGGGGCTCTCCCTACACTGATGCACACCATCCGTTCTAAGCCCCAAAGGAGTGTCTAGTGTCATAATATCAGAAGAAGAAGAAACACAGATCCCAAATCTCTCCACAATGGGAAGAGATATAAAGCTATCTATAGAACCCGTATAGAAAAGTACAGAAGTGAAAATAGAAGATAATAGAATAGTACCTATGACAGTGGAAGGTCAAGGATCCTGCTATTGTTGGGTCTATTGCATGGCATTTGCATGCCCCGTGTCGCAGCCCTGTGACATGGCCTAGCTACCCTGAAATGACCCACCTTACTGTCTCTGAGATCCTAGTGTCTGGCCACCACATCCATGACCACCACCTCTTTTTGTACATCCTGATGTATCCCAAATTGCTTACTAGTAAGAAGTTGATGGCCATTCTCTCGCATGTGGAGGCTGTACAGAACCCCTATCATAAGACAATGATGGAAATGACCTGCAAAAATGATGGAGATGACCCGTCCTGCCGCAAACTCGGCACTCCACTGTGTCTTGTGGACACTAATGTCTCTTGTACCCCTCTCTACAACACGGATTGCACATTACCTAGCCACCTGAATAAATCTTTTGGCTATTACTTCCACCGTGAGAGAAATCCATCTTCCTCTTCCTCTTACCGGTAGAAATAGTACCTGAAACTGGTGCCGAACCACCCTGGCCTGCACCACATGCTTCCCGAAAGTTACTCTAAGTAATCAGTGCCTGGTTCACAATAGCATTAACTATAGGCAACCTAAAAACATTCACCATCATCCAGATGTCATATCGAAGACCATCCCAAAAGTGCCTAGCCCTCAGCAAATAATCACCAACCAGAACAGGTGCAAAATTTTGTAGCTCAGTGAATCAGGAAGAATAATCCATCACTGACATAGTGCCCAGATGCAGATTCATGAACTCTTGAGATCCATCATCCCTTAGTGTCTCTAGAAAGAAAAGGTAAAATACGACTACTTAAAAATCATCCCACGCCATGTCTTTGTGATGCTCATCTGGGTGGTAACATCCCACCACCTCTTGATGGAATCATATAGCATGTATGTAGCAAGATTGACCCTCCTCCCTATAGGCCTCTCCAGATGCTCAAATATATTCTACATAGAACCCAGCCAAGACTCCGCATCCTGTGGCCCACCTTCCCCGGAAAATGTAGGCGGATATTGCTGCTGGAATATACGTGTTAGTTATATCATAGATGTACCAGTCGGTGGTGCTCCCTATAAGGTCTGCATAAACCGCATAAAGCCTTCATGGAACTGTGCCTCTGCACCTGGGTTCGGTATAACAGTTTGCGCTGCATATGGATCTACTGGAGATTCCATCAGTGGATGGTGCCCAACCATCTCTAGTGTATACTCATTGCCGCTCTATTGGCGAAGCACTCGAGGACATCTCGGTGGCATGACTCTAAAAATTCAAACAAACGCCTTAGATTAAGATTATCAAGGACTAAGAACCGAAAGCATAAAGAGGGAACAAGGAAAAAAATTCAACTTTCACCAAACAAGACTACATGGAATGTATAATAAATACATGATGTGTTCTCATAATCCTTTCACATTGGCGTGTACCTATGCCAGAACTAGTTGAGTAACACCCCAACACATAGAGTGTTGTGCACACACACGGAATGTACTTGAATATTCTACCCTACATGAGTCCCTCTATATGTCTTAGCCACAGGGATATCTTTTAAATGCATCTACACGGCATGTATATGGTTTACACGATGTGTACTGGACGATCTTCACTGACTCGTGTCATCCATTACATGGTCGGGTACACAGCTGAGACTACATGGTGTGTTCCAGATGGACACGGCGTGTATGGATTAGATTCCAACTACCCGTGTTGTTAGTGAAACAGACGACCACTCGTTTGACACTACACGACATGTTACACCCGCACACGGTGTGTATACCACTCCATCTTCCCAGCCACATGACCAAGTCCACATGCTCTCTCCCCTGTCAATACTACATGGTGTGTCCCACAAGCACACGGCAGGGTAACACCGACCTGTGTTGTTAGTTACATGGACGGTTCCCCATGTTAAACTACACAGTGGGTTCGTAATTGAAACGGTGTGTATAAGCTCCCATTCCTCCTCCTAGGTTGTTAGTTACACGGCGGGCACAAGTTCAACACAACACGGTTTGTACAACCAGTACGCAACGTGTTCTCTCAAGATTCAATACCTGTGTTTCTGCCCATGAGGCTTATGACACGGGTAGCAACTACACAGTTTGTACATAATGTACACTATGTGTACTTAATTTTTTTTCATTTCATCTCGAATAGAAGAGTACATGGCATGTAGTCTAAACTTCATGACGTGTATTCTAGGTTTTTTTGGACAGTAAGCCGAAAAAACTTCTATATGGACCAAAAGACACTAAAAACAACACCTAAGTGCCAAATTCTGATCCGTGAGGGCCCGCACTCTCAGAGAATAAAAGCTTGGCATCTTATACATGTTATAAACAAGGTAAACAGTCAATGATCCACCAGATTCCGGTCAATGAAGGCCCATACTCCTCAAGAACAAAAGTTTGGTGTTCATTTTACAAAACCATACATAACAATATCCTATCAAATAGAAGGTATTCTATCAAGGCATCTATCAAAACAGCATGCATTTTCTAGCACCGCATCTATCACAACGACATAAAATTTCTAATGCACCTATATGGCATGGAAACTATGCATGGCTTGTGATTATAACATATTCCTAAATGATAAATGTGATGTCATACCCTCATCTCATTGGGTTGTGACTAAATAGATCCCAGTTATTAAAATATAACAGCACACCACAAATGCATCAACCAATGGTGAAAATAAAATCAATTGTAAAATTGAAAAACCAAAAAAATTGCAAAACGAGGTAAATTGGCATTTCCTCTATACACGGGATAGATAATCCCATGAACAGATTATTACCAAGTACCTATTCCATCCTATCCATGGATATAGGCTCCAAATAGTATGTCAAGAAAAAAGAAACCCTCTGATAAAACTTTGTAACGTCCCAGATCCGAGTGCCACTCAACGGGTGCCCCAAACCCAGTTGGTCACATGACCTCAAACGCATTTCCCTAAACGCCACAGGCTGCCAACTAGCAGTAAGGGCCTAGTTCTGAGAGTGGGGAAACTATGCCCTCATTTATCAAAGGGTAATGCAGCGTAAAAAAATGAAAGCATACAAAAGTGGAAGCACTATACAATACCCAACTGAAATGGATAAAAGTACAGAAGTAAAAGATAATAACATTCATATATATTTGATGATTCATTATGTATCTATTTCTAGAAAAGAAGCCAAAACAGGATACACTGAAATCAAGAATAATAAAATGAAAAGTACAAGTACACTATAGAAAACAAAACAGTGCAGCATCAACTTAGCGGCATTGCGAGCCTATGCTCAGTCCCATGCTCTCATACTCCTCTGCATCAATCAAATACATGTATCAAGTCCCTTTACCTTATCGTCACTTATAGAAATATAATCTGTTTGGGCCCAAGACATGACACAAACTGGGTGTGAGAAATAAATCCCCATAGGTAACCACCAAAACCCTGTGCCAAACTTTCAGTGAGTATGTGCAACAACTATGTGCAATAACGAAATGCAGTAACCCAGGAAGTACTAAAAAGTAATCATTCATACCTATTTCATTTCCATATTTAATAATTATATATAATTAATGTATAAGTTCTCGAGACTCAGCATCATCTAACAATCTCCTAACAGTGCCGCAACAAAACTACAACGGGAAATCTAACAAGTGCATGGTAAAACAATACCATGATTTTGCTTTAGCTTTGCAGTTATAACATGTAAAATCACCACTGTGAATATGAAAAGTAACCAAAGTCCTCAGACATGCAAAACCTTACCCTCAGGTAATCATAATCGAAACCCACAAGTGATTTCCCATAGGCATAATGAGTATTGCCCTCAGGCATACGAGATAATGCCCTCAGGAATAGAAGCAATTTCCCACAGGCATAAGAAAAGATTCCCTCGGGATAAAAGAAACACTGCCCTCGGGCTAAGCTAGTAACTGGGCTGAGTGCAAAACATAAGAAAGAAATTTATATACAATTCCTCTCAAGGAAATTCAAATCATTATAAAATCACGGTATACCATCGGGTAACCTGGTTAATCGGCTAAACAAATGAACACACCCATGGTGTGGCCCGAGATCCAAGCAATGATACCAATCAGTAGTTGTACATATTCATTAAATTACCTACACAATTCAAGGTATTTAATTAATCCAAGCCTCATCCATACGACACCCCAAACATGGGCGCATAACACAATGGTACACAAAAAAAACAGGATAGTTGGAATTAAACCTCAGACCACCTACCCTGATCTCCACTGATCAATATACGCGAATGAAGCCTCTTGAAACAATCGAGAAAGGCGTAGATATGGGATAAACATTTATCCAAACAATTGTAAATAACTTCATGTAGAGGAAGAATTGGTAGGAAAGACTCACAGAGAGGGAAGAACTCACCTACATGGTTCAAACATGATCGACATTAAAAGAATCTGATTCTCAGTGTGCGATCGGGAGCTCCTCCAAGCTCTGGCCTCCTCTCCCGATCTCCAAACACATCCACTACCAACTCTACCGAATGAGGAGTCTACTTCCCGTTTTAAGCGAAAAAAAGACTACACAGCGGGTACTCTCATGTATATGGCATGTACTTTTAATTTTTTTTAATAGTTCCTATGGAGGCTACTTTTCACTCCTCACATTGTTCATCTGTCTACATTAGTAAATGTCGTGTATTTCGGAATACATGGCGTGTACTGTCGCTCAGCTGGCAGCTACTCCCACCACCTTACTATTCACCTGTCGACTGATTACACGACGTGTATATACTACGTACATGGAATGTAGTCAGTTATTACATCCTTCACCACCAGTAGTCCTACACACCCTATGTACTCTTCCCCCACGGCCAAACTACACGGCGTGTCGAGAAGTACACGACGGGTACCCACAAAATTTGTGATTTTTCCCCAATTTCCTTATTTTATCAAAAACACTAAAGGTAAAAGGAGAAGACGAAACTTGTACCTCAAGAATAAGAACCAGTTTCTTACATCTATATATCTTTTCAACCATAGGAATGGTGATTTAATATGAAATATGCACCTTAGGTATAGAAAATATATATTTTATGATACATCATTCATTATATGTGGTCAGTCATCAAGGGTGAAAATATTTAGTTCTATATTAGATAATTTCACATCAATATCATAAACCAAACCCACACTAATATTTATATTTTTCCACAACATATAATACTCCATGATTACTATATAATAAATATAACTGAACATTATAATTAGTTTGGTTAATAATTATTAACATCTTTAATATATATATATAATAAGAAATAATGTTAATGTAGAAACTTACTTTTATCTAATATTAAATATTTTATTTTCCTAAAATCCCTTATATATAATAATAATATTCATATATGAACACCTCTCTAATCATATATCATACTATAGAATACTAGATATTCCTTATGTTTTATTCAATTTCAATACATTGTTAATAACATTATGTCTATATATAGTTCACTTCCAATATTTTTGTGAGCATATAAAAAATTATCCTTTTAAAATCATTTAATATGTAATATTTATAAAGAATTATTATGATATTAATAGTGATATTGGATTCATAGAACTAATGTTCAATACTTTGAACTAAATATTCATATATATTTAATTCAAAACTTCCAATGTTATGCTTTTAATAACATCTATTGTCTATATTGAACACTTTATACGTTATTCATCATTATCATTGAAAAAGTTATATAAACATTTCTTTTTGACCATTTTGTAATAAAAATGTAAATCTTTACATTTATATTACACTTTACCAGCTTTGGACAAAATTTTTTATTATATAAAGTGACATCCACCTTAAATTAGTGATGAATATTATTTTTAACTGTTATTTTCCTTTCAATCCATTAAAACAGACCCTTATTATTCACATAGAAACTTATTTTCTCTAAAATTTATCTCTAAGGATTTGAATCCTTTGTGTTTTAAAATATCACTTTATTTAGTGACAATTCTTAACAAAAAAGATACTAATATACTTATCTTATATGGTTTTATATTTGGTAAACGAACAAATATGGAAAGAATGTTTTAATCGTTATGATACTTCACTATTGGGTGATTTCATTCCCTCATGTTTTAATAAATATCAATTATAATGACATTTATCCAAGACAAATATTCTTTTAACCATTATTTTAAAACTGTATCATTTAATAGATAACATCAAAATTCATGTGTATAAAATACCATCATCTGATTTATTTGAAACCACCCTTGATTAAAATAACTCATCTTACCATATAAGAGGAAAATAATATAACATATGGATGATATATAATAATTAAATCTACTCAGACAATGATGTAAACTAATACATCCACCTCAATAATTTAGTAACCCATTCTACAAAATATGAATGTATATTTCATACTCTAAACATCAATTCTTCTTTAGTTTTATTCCTTTATACTTATTTATCATATTTTCATATATTATATTTGGTTCTATATAACAATCAAAATAGAATATTTTAATTCAATGCCATTAATAGATGATGTGGAATATATGTGCTGATTTTTAAAATGATTTGGGTATTCTAGGGAATTACCCCTCCAGTAATCATTTTTTTAATAATGGAATAACCTTCCCTCCATTCTTAAATTTTCTTCTGTTCTCCCTTGTACATTTGAAAAATCACCAACATATTAAATAGAATGGATAAATATTTTTGAAAATCATTTGTATTATGGTTTGCATTAAGTTATTATATCCTTGTTGATAATGATTGAAGAATGAAGTTTGTTTTAAGGTCAATTCATAAATAATACCCTATAAAATCTAATTAATTGAAAAACTTAAAATACCTCAAGACAATACATGCTAGTGAAATCCGAGAGGGGTCGTGTCTTGAGGAATGTGGAATTTAAGAATTTGGAATTTTGAGAGTTCGGAATAATGGTACAATTCTTGTCTCAGAATTTGTAAGACTGAATGGGGGTTATGGAGGAGGTAATATAGGTGTAAAAAATTGGAATTAATTATTATGATTTGGTCTTGATGGGAAACACCAAATACCACTAGTATCTCATTATAATACCACTAGAAGTCCAATTAGTTTTGATGGAGAGAAAGGTCATTTCCTATTACATTAGGATATCGATAAAAGTTGATCTATATATTAGTGGACAACAAGATGTTATTGGTGTATTAATTAATGTTTAATAGTAGACACTAACACCTTACATATGATGGGGATTCAATTATTTTAATATTTTTTCTTCAAAATCCCTCTAATATTTTCAGACCTGGGGTGACCAATGGTAGGGACAAGGTCATTCACTATTTATCTATCTCCCTCTTCGCCTCTCATGGTATCAGATTACTTAGGATGGTTATTCATATTTAATTGAGATAATACCTTCTTAATTTGTCATTAATTTTCATTATTCTATTTCTATCATTGATTGTTGATAGTTTTAGTTAGGTATAAGTGCCCAATTACACTAGATTATAGTGAAATATAACTATAATCAAGGTAATAATTCTTGTGGTGGTTAATGGATATTTAGGAAGTAGGAACACAAACTTTCATTCATTATTTTAATAGATATTACTTTTCAACCAATTTATCATTGTAATTTCATCCATTTTGATTTAAATTGATTTTTAATTTAGTTACAAAACATGAATATTTTAATCATAATCAAACATAAAAAATGTTATGGGTTTTTGGTTTTTTGGATTCTTGATATTTCAGTTAGTGGGTGTTACTTATAAAATATACATGGTACATTCCTAGATAAAATTTAATTGGAAAACAATTTTAATTATTTATAACATGTTGAGGTTTGTCAATTTTTTTAGTCGATCATTATACAAGTAAGGGGTGACAAGGGATGGGATGGGGATAGGTGATAATGGATTTGAGTTTAACTACATTGATGAATTTTGTGGACCTTTATATGTGAATAATTATATATCTTATTTATATGTGAATAAGTCTTCCAACATAGATGATTTAAAATATGTGACAGAAAATGAACCCATGTTGTTACCATATAGACACATGGGTTAAATTGGATATCTTATGACTGGAAGGGGTGCATAATCCTATGTTTGTAACTTTAAATCTTCCTTAAAACTATATCTCTAATGGGTTGAATATTCTGGTACACATGATATACCCATAATATGTTTTTGGTGTTGTGGTTATTTAATAGGAGTCTAAGATACAATACTTTAGGAATGTATGAGGTGTTTAGTTGGATTATACATTATGTTTGGTTGTATAAGTGATCAATTAATTTATGAGCCCTCAGGAATATCTTATTTTGGGTTGATAATAAATTTATGACTCTAGGAAGGATTTGACCTCTAGGGAATGATGTTTATTCGATAGAGGTTATATTTATAATGATTCAATGATGTGATGAATAATAATTGTTCCTTGATATCTTTTAATTATGGGACATGTGGAGGAATGTGAATCATGGGCTTGGGTATCATTTGGGTGTCATTCCATGGATATCATGTCATGTTGTCTGAGATAGAACTTTGATGGAATGGTGTGTATGATATTATTGATATAACTAAGGGAAAGAAAGTGTGACATATTCATAATGGTTTTATACACATGACTACTGAATTATTTGATTGGGAAATAGTCTTTGGAGTGTGTAACCATTAAATAATGGGTTATAATTTAGAAGAGTGATTTGGTTAGGGGTCACGATAAAATGATAGTTAAATGCTATTGGATTTGTGGAAGTGATATATATGGGTTCATATTGATAAATAATAACATTATGTAGGTATTTAAGAATAAAGGTATAAAATTTTCCTTGAGTGATTCGGATAGATGATCAGTTCATCTTTGATGACTTATGAGTCAATGTTCATTATATCAGTGACACCTATGTAAAGTAGTGGGAATTATGGTTATCATATGAGTTAAAAGGATATGTTTAGGATGACTAGATTCGAGGTTTTTATTAGAAAGGTGGGTGGAAAATAATATGTGTGATACTAGTAGAGGTATGGTATTTTAGGTTATTAATTCAATGTGTTTTTAATTTATCATAATATTCTTTTATCAAATGCTTGTGGATAAATGTTTCTTTTTGATAATGGGTAATATGTTTCAATATATGTGTCTTTTGATAAGGGATAAGTCGAGAAAATATTTGGTTCCTAGTTTCTTTTCATGTGGGAATAGTCATGGAATTCCATAGTTCAAGTTGTATCTATATATTTTTCCTTTATGTTATTTTGTGGATCATATTGTTTTCTCTTAGGGTCCTAGATACCAAATTCAATGAGTCCTAGTGTATTATCTTAGGGTCTCAATCAGGTAATTCTTAGTTTCCCATTATATTCTCTTAGGGAAAAGGTCATGAAATTGTTTAATTCATAGTGTTATCACATAGGGGAATGATCATTGTCTTCATTAGATTCAATTTTATTCTCATAGGGAAGTAATCATAATATTTTATGGTTATTTGTTACTTTTATAGGGTCTCTATCAAGAAATTTCTTCCCATTGAGTTCTCTTAAGGGTCTGGTCATAGATTTCATGGGTTGACATTATCCTCTCTTAGGGGTTTAGATATGAAACTCTATGGTACCCAAGGCATGGGAGTTATTGACCCATCATTTAGTCTTGTGTATCCCCTATTAAAATTCATCAACACATGAAACACCTATCAAGGTTGTATGTCATGGAGATAATGTTATCACATGATGACCCTATATGGTTTATTACTTTTAGAAGGTCACTATATTATTTATTATTCTCATGAATGCATTATTATATCATGTAAAATATTAATGGGACTGATTATTGGTTCCCTACTGACGGTATTTCCCACTCCTAGTATACGAAACTGTACAGATGTGTATATATTTTGTTTGATATGTAGGAATCTATATATGTTTTTAAGAGATCTCAATAGAGTAAATTGATTGTATTTAGGGATAGGTAATAAGGGAGGTGAATATTTATTAGTTGGGTGCTCTCATATTCATTTTTCTCTTCAGTTTTATCTGTAATATTATTTTTTTAGTGAGAAATCCATTTTTTACATGATATATATATATGAAATAAATGTTCCCATTTATATGAAATTGGTGTGTGTTATTTTGATTATGGATATATTATAGAGGTATTTTAACATCATGCACTCAATGTTTTTATTTTATTAGACTAAATGATATTTTTTATTATTATTAGGCTGAGATACCAAGGTTATAGTATCTTAAAAGATATTTTTAGTCACTGAACACTAGTAGGTATCCTATAGAATATATGGACATTAACCAATGGATTGATTTCATATCTAGATTAGTTTCTATTTAAATGAGTTAGTATGGTGTATTAAAATTTTTATTAATGTATATTTTTGGTTATAATGCTTATTTTTTATTTATATATTGAAAAATTGTAGAGACCCAAGCTGTTTACACATATTATTTATTGATTTTTAATATAAATATCCAATAAACCAACCCAATGATCATGATCCCATGGGTATTTGGTTGGATATGATCATAATACCTGATAGAGATACTATAACATCATATCATTATTCTATTATCCATAAAGAGATTATAAATACCTTTGAACACTAAAAACTAAATTGGGTAACTTGGGGAACAACTAAATGAAAGGTGTGAGCTATAATTCCCTATAAGGGAATAAATATAGAATTGAGGAAAACATGTCAGTAAAATGGAATAACATGATATGTAATTGATAATTCTTATGAATAACCATTTGATATAATAGAAATAATATGGTATCATATGATCAAGGAAACATGGGGAAGTTGAATCAATATAAAACCTGATATAATCATAGTCAAGGCAATCTTCCAAGACAACATCGCAAGGTTAATAATGTCTAATTTTGTATTAGGTTTACATACTAATCCCATTAAAAATGTCTCATGAAAAAAATTACCCAATTCATTATAGTGCTGTCTGAGTTCACTAATCACAACATGTTCATGATCTAGTGCGCTGTAATATTAATATTCAGGTTATCCCGCCAAAAATACTATTTTTGATCTCTTTACATCATCATTCTTCTCGGATGGATAGAGAATGATGAACTACGAGATTGATATAGAAATTTTTTTATCAAATCTATTATTTACGGGAAACTAACATGGTTTCTAAACCTTTTCAATCTAACAAAATCATATTTTAAATAAGGAAAATTTCTAATATTCTTCTACTATTTAACATCCACATTGATGACACTCATTTGATGATATCCAGAATAATGGTAAATTAATTAAAGGTGTTGTGCTCTTTCTATAAGAGAAAACACATCAACAATATGTGGTAAATGATACTTTTTCTTTATATTAGTCTTTTTATGTTATCAGTAATCAGTGCAATGACACATTGACCCCAATTTATTCATAACAAAAAGAACAGGTGCACCTCGGGGTGGTGTACTCAGGTGTTTAAATCTCCTTTCAATATTCTCCTAGGGTTTCTTCTTTAATTATCACTACTCAAATATGGATAGTCTATAAGGAGTTTGTTAAATAGTTATAGAAAAAGGTGTGAGTTTTATTGAAAATGCATCTTAAGGATTTGGGGAATTAAAAAGAAATTCATCAAGAAATACATTAACATATTTTCAAACAGTAATTATATATTCAATGTAGAGTTTCTCCAATACCATTTTAAATAAATATACCTAAATATTAAGTTATAAAAAATAATCTAATGGATGAAATCCCCATTATAAGTTTGTATTCATATTCACACCAAATGATGATCCAATGTTGATTAATTATATAAAATTTGACATCTCTATTTAAATAATTTATAAAGGTTCTGTGTTTAGGAAGATACTCATTTCACAAAATCACAACAAATTAAACTAATGAATGGAAACAAATATTTTCCAGGGGAATATTCTTCAAAACTCTATATCAAATCCTCATTATTATAGTGTTCCTTAATTATCATGAATCACTTAAGTGATAGAAATACCATATTTCATTTATTGTTATAAGAGTTATACCATGGAATTTTGAATCGAATTAAATAATTACCAAGTATCCAAAACATAATATATTAAACTATTTGTGGTTCACTAGTTTTAGCTTTATTTACCTCCATTAAACTCTTCATTTTTCCTTGAAAATTAGTTTTTTCCTTTTTTATACACATAAAACATATTCTCTTTCCTTTGAGATATTTCTTTTGATGTTTTTCCTACATTATCAACATGTAAGATGATAAATCTTCTTTCCTCCATGGAATTCATGGAACTTTGTTATTATTTTATTAGTAGTTTTATGAAACATATAACATTTTTTCTGTTTTTAATAATATATTGAGATATTTCGTTAGGAATAATCGCAATGTTTTACATTACATCTCTTATTTAATTTGGTTTCCCATAAAGACCAATGTTTTATATACCCACATATTTTATTCACATGCTTCCTCCTTGTTACAACAATTGAATAAAAACAAAAACATTGTGTGGGTATCATACGTCAATAGTAATAGTAATAAATCATATGATTCGAAAAATCAATTTTCTAATATCCTAAATATTGAAACCATATTTAAAAGCATGAAAATTTAAGTTAATTTCATATCACTATAGCTTATCATAGGTTTTCATATGTTATGTCCACTTATTTATAAAAGTGGTTTATAAAGAAAATATTAATTAACCCATTGATGTCCCCCAAGATTGTCATGATAGGTACGTAGTATAAGGCATAGTCATCCAAATCTATTAATGTTTGAGTTAATACCCAATCCACACATTTCATATTTGATATCCATTAGGGTATCTATTCCATAGTCACATCCTCCTTGTATCTATATAGGGATGTATTTTCTCTAAAAACCACACACTATTATTTACCATAACTTTTGATCTTCTCCAAAACAAGTTATTATCGTAGGGGTACTCACTAAATTGTTCTAATAATAATTTCTAAAATATAATTAAACCATTATATGATACAAACTGATGTAACTCAAGCATGGCATAAATTAATTTTAATCATTTTAGATGAGTAATAAGTAAATTTCACAATTAATCATGACTTATAACTATAACCTTTTGTAATATTATATTAGTTGACATATTATGATCTTAATACTTGAAATTTTTTTAGTATCTCCCAAAAATTTCTTCATACTAGTTCTCTTCTAGGCACATCATACTTAGAACTATCTGTAAGGACCTATGGAAAGAAAAACATTTTCAAGGGTCAGCACAGATGCGCATTAAGGGTAAACATGGGAGATACAAATCAAACAATACCATAATATGGTCATAAGGGTATGCTTATATAATTAAGTTCTTTTTATTAACAAAATAGATTCATACCCAAAAAATATAATATCATAAATTCCAAATCAATTAATTTTTTGAAGTATGATAAATAATGATGTCAAAGAACAAATCATCATTCAATAGTCATAACGTTGGCATGTCTCAACAAAAGATAAAGAAATCATATCGTAATGGAAATATATGTTTTAAATCATATTCAAAAATAATATTGTGATTGTAGCTAGAAGTGATCACACTCATATATCAAAATGAGAACATTGATTTTGTCAATCGTGTCTATGCCTATTCTTATGATCATAGATAGTATAAATCATTCATATCCTTAAAAATGTTAAAATAAATATTAACAGTCATTTCCCCACATACCATCATCATCTCCTAATATTTTTAAATCACATTTACCAATGAATCATATCTAGAAAATATAACCACACAATATATACTCCTAATATAAACATATATATTCCACAGAATCATGGAATCATTTATAAATAACCTTATACGTAATACCATGGAAAAGAAAACCGGTCTTATGATGATGTAAGCATCATAATCAATAAACATTCAGATAAAGAATATAGATGGTATATTTGGAACATATCCCTGGTGAAGAATATTATACACAATGGTTTTTTCCATAGATGGAAATACCATAAAAGATCACTGGAACATTTTTTTGAGGGAAATTCCAATTTAATTTTTAGATTTATTATTTTAAATCTAAAAAGTTGTGGAATTTTATGAAAACAATTTTATTTGAAAACAATTATGGAAAAAAGTAAATAAATTTCAATTAAATGAAATTTCCTGATAGTGGGAATAACTGTTCATCCTATGTATTTTAAAAGAGAATATTCTTTTTACCCTTTTCTAAAAACTCATGAAATGTCTTATTTAGAAAACATTTCATTAAAAAGATATATTTTAAAACATTTTATGAAAAATAAAATGTAATTAAAATTAAATTTTTAAATAATTTCATTGATATATATAAAAATAATTAATTTTTTTGAAGATCCTGTACATAAAGGAAACTTTTCATCAACCATAGGGGAAATAAGGTCTATTTTCAAATTATATTTTCTTGGCAATTTTAAGTAACATAGTGAGTAAAATTTTAATACTATTTGTTGTTTACAAAAATAAATATAAAGGAATAAAATAGTTGGTTTATATAGGATAATTTTCAATATCATTTCCATCAATAGAAATTTAGTATACATAATCCAGAAAAGAAATGATATTTTTATATAAATCCCTTACCACATGCCCTATATAGCATTGTAGACATCAAATCATAATTTATATAATATATATAATGATAGATATTTATTATACATATATTCTCATAATATATTCATACATAACATAAAATTTATCATTCTGTTATAATTTAAAATTATCATTTTATTAATAATTAAATCTTTAACAAAATCATTCAGGTGAAAACTGGCCCATTTTTTATGTAGGATTCAGTTTGATGGTTCATATAATTTTGCATTTTCATGTTTTTGTGATCACAATAATACTAATTAAGAGATACTTATAATATTTTTCATTACATACACTTTTTTATCCATTATTATAAATTATAGATGAATAATGAATTGCTTCACTTTATGGAGAGGGTTGTCCATATATACACACAAGTGTTGTTTTCACTTTTTGATAGATGGAAAAAATAATGTTAAATTGTAATTAAACATATAATAATAATTCTTACATAATTATTATCATATAAATTATATAAATATATCCTAATTATTATTCTTTTAAATTTTAAATTAAAAAATGAATCACATTACACTGTATAGGTAGTACTCCACACATATGAAGGAAGAACATTATCATTTTCTAACGAATGGGAAGTTAAGAATGTAGATAAAATATTAGAACTATAAAATAATAATTATAAATAAATATTATACATAAACATTAACTCTATTACCGTAACTGACTATAAATGTTTGTGACGGAAAATGAATCATATCTCTAGGTGGATGCAGTATTCCACAAATATGCATGAGCGATAATTATAAATCACATTTCATGAAGAGGAGGTAAAAGTGGTTTTACCATTATAATAATAACATATAAATATATATTTTATATTTTATTCAACAGTTTATGATGTATAAAATATAATTATAGGATGTATACGATGAAATAAACATTCAAATATTCTGGTAAGAGTATTATATCTTCTTTGATAGACCTACTTTGTATTACACCATGAGCTTTCACAGGATGGTATTAGGGTAAGAATAGAAGCACAAGAACGAAATAAAGTACTATAAAAAGTTTTTATGATTGTACATGGTGAATATATAAAACTAAAATTTTGTGAATAAGATAGGATAAGAGGTTCTGTTTTATAACCAATGGGAGGGACACACATTGAATTGCTTAAATGATTCAATTAATATAACGTCTCATTATTGTAAAAGTGTCACAGAATGAAAAATATTTAAAATTTACAATAAAATATGTTCTAAATATATTCATTCAATAATATTTATAAAACTTTTAGTGTCTTTTTTAACCATATCTCTTAGTTTAACCACGTGTAACTCGTTTTACCACAAACCATCATAGTTTTTTGAAGTTTATATTATTTAATTTGACAAAAGTCAATTTTATCCCATTAAATTATATTAATTATTTGATTAAATATATTCATCCCATTTTTTAAGATTCAGTTTATATAAGTGGATTAAATTCATTTTAGAAAAATCCCAAATCATGACAGAATAATTTTTTGAGAAATACATTTTTATTCATAAAAATGAAATTATTTTTATTATTTGTAAATTCAAAACAATTTGATTAATAGTAAAATATTTTATATTATATATTATTTAAAAATTAAATTAAAATAATTCATAAATAGTGACTAATTTAATTTATTATTATAAAAAACATTTCATTCATACAAATAGTTTTTTAGAAAAAAACCCTTTTTTTATTTTGAAATGATCTTATTTTATTTTATAACAAATAGATTACCAATGATTTAATTTTATAAATGTGTAAATATTAATTCCTCATATTTTGATTTTTATTATCTATACCCACCTAGAAAAAACCTTATATTTTCAAAACCACACAATGTTCAATTGCACATATAGTACACTACATCGAGCTTAAACAAACCATAGAATATTATTATTCTTCGATTGTTATAACATAGTTGTTTAATTATAGGGAATTAATATTTGTAAAAAATTATAAATATATATATAATGTTCAAAATCAATACAAAATTCACTGATAAACACTTAATAATAAATAGTTTAATTTATTTAAAATCCTTATTATTTTAAAAAATTCATTCAAAAATAGAAATTATCAATTTTTGTGGGTCAGTATTATAAATATTTTTATATATTTTAGAATTTTTATTTTATAAAACAATAATTGTTTTAAAATCTGAATATAAATATTATAAATGTTTTAAATTTTCGTCACTTTTTGAAAAGATTGACTTTTCAGTGAATAGTGAAGACTACAGATTTTTCATATACATTCATCTCATTTCATTAAATAAGGATATTGAAAAGTCCCATAGTATTTTTTATTTTCTATGAAAGTGATTTATTATCCATTATATTGATAATAATATAATAATTTCGAATTGATTCATAAATATTCCTTATTTTGATATAAGTTAATTTTTATTCTTTGAAACTAATTTTTCTAAAAGTCGCTTTCATTATGTTTTATTCATTATATTAAATTTGATTTATTCCAGTTATAGTGATTTAATATTGAAAACCTAAAATCCTATTTGGAATCATGAGGTTAAAATTTGGTAAATATACCCCTTTTAATTTTTTTCATTATGAATATTAACCATGGTAAATATTTTTCACCCTAATAAGGATAAAATAGGTAAAACATTGATAAAATCATGACATAAGGTCCCGAAATCAAACCAAAATTTTCCCTTATTTCATTTTATGGAATAAAATTCTCAATAAAAATCTCAAATTAGAATATATGGAATTTTGATAACATTTACCTCAAATAATGAAAATTATATTATTTAAAATAATAAAAATTCATAAATGTCACCCTCTTTTATATAATAACTCTAAATTGTTTACAATAGGATAAAAGAGTGCAATATCAAGCCCCTTATCATTATCCTGATGAGCGATAGGTGTGATCCTAGGCCTTAGTTAACACCCTAAATACCCCAAGGGTAGGCAATGAAAGTCATTGTCCTCAAGAGAATTTATGGGATAATTTTCAATTTTAAAAGAAAAAGAATCCAATCAACATAAAAAATAAAAAACCAAATTCTATATGAAGAATGATTATCAAATACATCGTAAAGGTAAAACAACCCAATAAACCATATCAGAGTAAAAGTGGAAACTAAAATACATACTCTAGAGGCCAAAATTTCCACAAACTCAAAACTATTAATTGAAAACAACTAGAGACACCCAACATTATACAAGATTCAACTCGACATGACAAGTCCACAATATCAATAAGTATCACAAAAACATTCATCATTTAAATCATTCCAAAATATAATTTTCAAGTCTCAAACCATAACATTATTTTTAAACATTATTTTAAATTAAAAACCATAGGTTTTCCAAAAACCAATCAATGTTCCACAATATTGAAAAATAAATATTTACATAAATAGTTATATAATAATTCTACAACCATTTCAATAAAATATTTGATTTAAAATAATCCATTAAGTTAGAAATGTGGTGGAATTAAGAAATAATCCACCTACATCACAAATGTTGAATAAAATAAAAAAAGATGAAACAAAACATTAATATCTAAACATAACCCATATCACCTTCACCATATCCAAAAACATACAAACATGAAACCATTAATGAAACATTGATCTATCAATAATTGACTAGATATATAGTTCTAATAGGATGAATAACAATTGACTTAATATGAACAAATAATTAAGGGAATTTACCTAGGAATATGGGCCTCCAATGAACTTTAATTCTCCTAAAGATTACTCTTGGATCAATGGGAATCATCTCAGAAACCATGAGATAAAAAGGAAATCAAGTTATAGTAGGATTCGAGGTAAAATAGTGATTAATTTGTTATTTCAGATTAGATCTTTTTTATAAGGAGGTTAAACTGTACTATCACATCCCCCCTCCTCATCGGAATGAGATGAGTCCAAATTACTACTTTTTTATAGGCGACATCATCAAGACTCAAATTGATAGAAATAAATGTCAAGGGATTCAATAAATTTGGGGTATTATTTTCCCAATTAGAGTAAAATAATAAAACCAATATAATCATAACCAATGACTAGTAAATGATGAATGAAAAAAATTTAATACAATTCAATGAACAAAATCACAAACCTAACTATATAATAGTACCAAGAGGAAACCAAGACCAACATCAAAATAAAAAGTAGAAGACATAAACATAAAACCACAAACACTCAAAATAAAAAACCTCTACAACTCCTAATATGATACATGATCTAAATCCACATACAAGAACAAAGTATCTTGATTTATCACTGAAGAAATGAGATACATTTCCCTTACCTATATCATGATAAAAAATATCTGCAAAAGCATCAAGGAGCTCAAACGGAGGGTGGGTAATGAAACTAATTATATTTTCCCCAATTGACTTCCATACTCACAGCACAAAGATAATACACATTATAAATTTTTTAGAAAACAATTAATATAAATAATATTAAAACATTTTACCATTTTATATCAATTTCTAGTAGTTTCTCAACAAAATAGTTTCCATGGAGAAAATTCAAACCTGAATTTCAACCCATTTCACAAATACATTTGGATAATCCCATTAAGAAAATAAAATCCACACATACATTCCTAGATTTCATTTCCATACTTAAGAGTAATCTATCTTCAATCTACAAAGTCATAAAAAAGTATCCATATGACAGTTCTGTAATGGAACTTACCCCTTCCATTGGGCCATGTCAATGAAAATGAAAACATGCCAACCAATTACCAAAAAACTAGGTCAAAATAATTATATAAAAACACTTCAATAAAAGATTCCTTTTATTAAAAACCATCCCATAAATACTTTTTCATGTATGAAACCAAACAATCATTTAATAGTCATCATTTTTTAATCATTCAAGAAATCACTTTGCACAATAATTCTATAATTTCAAAATCAATACCGTGAAATTCAAACAATGTGAAACAAATCATTCATGTTATAATAAGAGGATTCAAGAGTAAATCCACATACCTCAATAACTATAGTGAAAATAAATAACAACCCAAATTCTAAAAAATGGTAGAAATACAAAAACTCCACCTTTGATATCCTTACCTTCCATTAACATATCCCAAGATAATCATTATTAGAATCAACCAAAAAATATATATCCCCAACATATTAGATATATGGATCCTTTAGAGAGAATAATAGTATATCTATAAAATATATAAAAACATAGACATATAATGGAATATGGTTATCAATGCGCCAAGATTTTCCAACAGATCACCCCTAAATCGAAGGGAAGAGTCTCCACAACCTACGGAATGATTGAAAACTGAGTTCTAGTAGTAATAGTGGTAAAAGGAGGAGTTAAGGTGATAAACCTATTTAGATCCACAATTTTCAGATCTAAATTTTGGACATGCGTGGTTACCTCACATGGTTAAGAAAATCGTACACTAACCATGCACATTCATCTTCATTAAGAATAAACTCACTTGGTTGGTCCACATGGTCAAACAAACTGGGTTCCACCCGTGAAAATATGATCTTTCCCAAAATCATGGTTTCTCTTAGGTGACTTCACAGTTTGTCCAAACCATAAACCTACCCAATATCCCCTATTTATCATTACACGGATTTTGTATAGAATTTCAGGGTTTCTAATAACTATGATAAACTTGTGAATCTCTATAAAAGTCCCAAAAACAATCCATAAGTCCTCCACACCCTCCCAAAATTCACCCAAACACTTTACGAACTTGAAAAACAAAAGATGAGTGGTACTAACATGAAAACAATGGTCTTACCTTCTCCCCTTCATTGTCTCTTATATACCTATGAAATAGAAAACCGATAATGTCCGAAAAACATTAGGGCAATTTATCAACCATTTCCATCTCATATTCCAAATATTATTCATCTATATGACCATTTTTCAATAACACCCAAACTAGGTTGCCGCTTTTCTCACGGAAGAACTTCTCTTGCCTATCCATAATCTTTATCGACATACATACCAACAAATCATCTTACTCTAGGTTAATGTGATCTCATCAAGTCACATGGTCAAGATCTGGCTGATACTTTTTCAAATGATATACATGGACCACATGATCCATTAAACTAACCCATTTTGTAAAATCCAATTGATATTTAACCACAACAACCCATTCAAGAATCAGAATTTCGCATATCTGTGCATGAGATAAAATTCTATTCTTTCAAATATGATTATTCCAAAGCCTTGTAGAGATTCTCAAGAACACATGGCCACTCACTTAGAATTACAAGGGCCATATAAGATGATCATCATATGATTTATGATCACTTTGAGAAATCTCCATCTTCTTTCTGATCATTTGAGTCTTATTCGTTTTCTCTTAGAAAAGGATAAGACCAACCGTTGAAGTCTCACCTATTACTATGAAAAAAAGTGACAATGATAAGGATTCCAATACAATGTTTCAAAAAATATATATATATCAAGTCCTTGTAAGTTTTTATTTAAAATAAATCCTCTATCGGTATTTTCTCCCCTCATGATCCACAAAAATAAATTTCAAAATCACAAAGTATGTATTCTAATGTTTTTATAATCCCTTAAGATTATCCATTCATTCAAGGATGATATTTCATACTAATAATCAACTATCTTCCAAGGTATTTATGTAAGTATTTCTAAAAGTGAGATATAAAACATAGATCCTTGTATGGAACTATTAAAACTAGCACTCTATGCCTCTTTTCCACATCATGAATATAGATTTTATTAATGTCTTCCACCATATGATATTAAAAATTAGGATTATTTTGGATGACTTCATTTGAATATACAATATCAACCATATGACATTGTGTTTCCAAATAGTTCATATGAGACTATTCACAAAATCCATGTCTAACTTCTCCTATATTCCAAACAATAATATGTAAAGACTAAAACATGTTCATTGGTCCTTGGTTCTCTACCATAACTAGAAAAATGGTGAATCAACATGAAACAAACTCATCCACCTTCATTTTCATTATAAACCACCATAACTATTCTTCTAAAACCTTATACATCTACTTTAGTTTAGGCTGAAACTCCAACCTCAATCAGTGGTATGAATAAAGAAGTTTTTCAAAAAAAAATATTGGTATGTCCATACGATTTTGAAACCAGAAAACTAAACTCCCATCAAAATTTCATCACTTAATAGTCTCCCACCAATGAGTTTTCACCACATAAAAACACATTCTATACCAGATTATGGTGCCTCTTTAACCAAATACACCAAATAATGATTCTAATATACTAAAAATAAAACCACTACACTACCTCAGTCTTCACAATCCATTTTCCTGTGACCTATCACCAACATCCACTACCACATATATGATGATTTGTTTTCTAGTGATCATAGTAAATTTTTCTTAATTCATCTTCCACTGAATTTCATTTACCTATTTATACATTAGATCAAGTTCAAACTTTTAGAGATACATTATGAATCTTCTTTGTCATAGGTTCAAATCCCTCTTTGATAAAATAATTTTCAAGATTTTATGATCCCTAAAAATTGTGAATTTCTCACCAAATAGGTAATAATGCCAAGTCTTCAAATCATGGACTATGGAAGCTAACTCCAAACCTTTTTTGGGTATTTCTTTTACTGGAAGAATAACTATCATGATCCATAAGTAACAACATGATCTCCTTATATGAGAACACATTCCAACACCAATCCTGATGCATCACAATACACCACATACCCTTTTCATGATTTGGGAAAAATCAAAATTTGTTCTGATGTAAGGAAAACATTATGCTCTTTAAAAGACTGATGACATAATTCCATTAAATGGATCAATTTTCATTGAAATATCTATCATAGTAGAATCTATTTTAGAAAAATTATGAATAAAACATTTGTAATGACCATCTAATAGAAGTAAAGTGTGTATCAAAAAGAAATTCATTCACAGTATCCCAGAGATAACAACCTCTATCTTTTTTGGATCCGCATAAACTCATATTTTAGTGATTATATGGCCAAGTTATTATACCTCTTTTTTCCAAAAACCACACTTGGATAATTTTTCATACAAATGATTATCCTTAAAGATTACCATTACTATCACCACATGTTTATCCTTCTTAGACCATGTCTTGGAATACACCAATATATTTTCTACAAACACCACCAAAAAAATCTATATAGCATTAAAATTTCTAATTCATCAATTATGTAAAGACCGTTAGTGAATTTTTAAGACCAAAAGGAAAAAATGCATACTCATATTGGATATATCTACACCTATAATATTTTTTTTAATATCCCCCTCCCAAACCCACAATTGGTGATATCTTAATTTCATTTAAATATTATAAATCCATTAATATCACCTCATTTAATCGAATAGACTATAAATGATTTAATGTGGCTACCAATTTGTTATTGTAACGTGGTTAATCTTAAGGTAATCAATACAGATTAAAGGAGTTTCATCAACCATTTTGAAAACATGATCGGTGCTACCCATCGAGATGTTCTTAGCTGAAAGAACCATTTTCTTTCATGATCTTCTAATGTGGAGCTCAATTCCTTTAATCCAGTTGGATCTATCCAACATTATAGAAGGGAACTAGGATTGGTCCCTGAGAGGAGATCAGTCATAAACTTCTCTTCTCTCACTATTTGAAACCCTTAAAAAATTTAGAATTTTTTTTTGAAACTTATCAACAACTACTGGAAAATATCTCTTCTAAATCTCATCCACTGATTCCAAAGTAAAAACTACCTAATTGTATGAGATAGATCTAACTGTCGGTGCCATCAATCCCTTATCACCTATATTTACAATACATCCAAGTCTAAAGAGATGTTGTGGACCAGAATTTATCATAAAACAAATTGTTTGGGTATAAAAATCGATGTGATTCTATAACATATTCTACAAATACATTACCAAGATTATGTCATAGACATCCATCTCAAGAACAGATAAATATCCTTTCAACATATCTCCATCAATAGTTATGGAACATGATTTGATCATAAACGCTTGATATTCTCTTTGTCCGATAAGATTTTTTAATTTCAAAATAGCAGTTCTCAAATCAACATTTAAACACAAAATATCAATAACATGAGAGAAAATAAAAAAATGGGATGACCCATATCAAAAAAAAGATTTCATATCGGTGGAATATAATAGAATCATACCTCTCATAATCGATGGTCTAGATTGATCATCCATAATAATATACTCAGATACATAATACTTCTTACTCAATATAATTTTTTCTTTATTTCCCTATTGATATTTCACAACCTAAGGAGTTCTAGTTTTCATGAAATCACCATTTCTATATAGAGTATATAGATCATAATTATTCTAATTAACTCATCCCTTCTTATAATATTATTTTTTTGAACCATGATATGTGACTTGAACACTCTACCATGGAATACTGCAAAAATAGCACAGAGGAATCCCCATCTGAATGAAATTATGGAATTCTCTAGGTGGTTTTGTACAATCTCTCTTAATGTGATCAAAATATCTGCCTTGGAAATATCCATCTTTACTATAGTGTTTTAGAGTAGAATCACGGATCAAGCTGTCATATTCTGATTCATTCCACTAACATGTAAATAGTTTTCCTTCTTCCACTTGTTATTGAATTAGAGTTCCCAAAATTTCCTATAGGTATCAACTTTCTCCCTCCTCTCGAAGCTTATGAGATGTCCCTTTATGCCACTATAATTTTACTCACCATCTTTGTATTATCCATTATACAAATAATTGTAATCTTTGAGTGAAATATCACCTTTTCCCCAATTGAAAAATTTGTACCATCAAGGATGCACTAGCACCAAATTTAGGTTCATCTATCCTAATTTCATAAATTTAGGCATTTACTATATTTATGAGAGGCTCTCCTACTTTAAGATGAATAATTTATTGATTCTCTCTATTTTGATCATGTGAGGATAAAATGTTTTTTTTTTAAAATTCGTCAAATTTCTCCCTTGTAATTCCTTTGTATAATCATCATGAACTAAAAAATCCCACCACTGGAATACAAAATCCACTAACATATTTGTTTTAAAATTGACTTTTATCTGAGATGGTGTACTAATAAGATCCAAAATTCAATTCATCCTACTAAGACACACCTTTTACTTTTTTGGATTAAAATCACCCCAAAAGATAAATGGATTATAATTCTAGAATAGAACAAAAGGACCCACCCACCTTTGTTCATAAATTATGTCCCCACTATACATATATTGAAAATCCTGGACAATACTCTGAACTAGCTATTGGTTCACATGTGGCTCAGGTGAAGCCACATTCTCAATAGCTTCCAACATTTTGTGTCTTCAATGCTTAATTGGTGTCATTTTCCATAACAATAAAATTCCATATGTCTTACTCTCTAGAAATTTAGGGCATAAAATTTTATAATTTACCACATCATAACTACTGCAATACATCTTTTCAAAATTAAAAACTATATTTTTTTCAACCATGATTTAGAAAATTCCACCATGATTTTGAAAATTGTATCATTTTCAAAAAACCACAAACATTACCTTTTCAAAATATCAAATTTGAAAACCATTTCAAATATGTTATAAAATCAAGACATTTGCACCAAATCATAAATCATTACCCAAAATTAAATATGCATGCTTAGTGGGAAGTAATATCTAAAATTCATGCCATGCTATTCAAATTGGATAAACCCATGAAAATGAGGAACCAACTCCTCAAAGTGACTCAAAACACTTATATACCGAACTCCCTATTAACATTATGTTCATCATAAATTGGTTAAATATTCCTTTTTATACTATATATTTCATGTTCTTACAATCCAACTCTATTCTACCATCCCAACTCATGGATTTAAATAGAATGAATTTTCAAATCCAATATTGACACAACTAAAACCAAAGCATCAAACAAAATGATAACACTTATAAGATCACCAATCCAAATTGGTTTGAGATGAGACAGAATTGATACTTGTCCTTAAAGGATATCCGCAAAATTCCAAAGGTTGAAAATAACTTCCTAGAGATTAAATACAATTAGGGGATGATTTTCCCATTCAATGTGTAATTAAAAAACCAAGATAACCATAACCAGAAACCACTACATGATTCATGATAATAATGTAACACAAATCAATGTATAAAAACCCAAACCAAAGTATATCAGTGTACCAAGAAGAAACCAAGACCAATATCAATGTAAAAATCATAAGATAAAACGAAAAAGGATCAAACACTTCGAAGACGTATACTCTGTACCTCTTGGTATGCTATAAGATCTAACTCCACAATGCAACCCTATGTATCACAACACATAAGTAAATAAATGAGATTCATTTCCTTTCCTAGTGTATTGATAAACAATATCTATAGAAGCAACAAAGTATAAAAGAAGTGAGTGAGTAATGAAACTCATAGGTTTTCCCCAAATAAATTCCCTATTGACACCTCAAAAATATAAAATATTAGAATATATATATATATATATAGAAAAAGTTAAAAAAAATTTACCATTTTATATGAAAGCCAATAATTTTCACCCAAAAAAATAGTTTCCATGGAAAACAGTGAAGCAAGTCTTTAAAACCTTTTCACAAATCCATTGGGAATAACCAATTCTAAACCACCCATTCCTACATGTATCCCCAGGTGATAGTTTCTTACATATGAGGGGCCTCTCTCCGATCTACAAAGTCTCTATAAGTAAACCATATACTAGTTCCCCAATGTAACAAGCCCCTTAAATATGGTCACATCAACAAAAATGAACACTTTCCAACAAATTATTCCAAAACCATACCAAACCCATTTTGTCAACCCATTTGAATAAAATAATATAATTGAAAACCATTCCAAAAAATATTATTTCATGAATAAACCCAAAGAAAATTTTTATGACCATTATTTTAAAATCATTCAACAATTCATATTGCATAATAATTCCATATTTTCACAAACCATCACTAATGAAGGTTTACAACAAGTTTTTCACCAACATTTAACAACCAATTACATGATATTAATATAATTTGATACCGAAAATTAAATTTATTATAATAGAATATGGGTGTGAACCCACTACCTTGATAATTATGGTGGAAATGAATAATGACAAATATTCTTCACCTAAACATGTTAAAACTACAAAAAACACCTTGGATATTGTTACCTATCATCAACATAGAAAAATATAAACATGATTGGATTTTTATAACATAGATATATTACTAATGAATTATATCTATTTAACCAGGAGAGGTAAGAAGAATATTTTTAATAAAAACCAACAAGAATGGAGACCTAGCGAGGAATATGGGATTCAATGCACTAATATTTTCCGAAGTTTACCGCTGTATCGAAAGGGAAGAGTATCAAAATCAATTGTAAGGATATAAAATTGATTTGAGATCTTAATTATGGAAAACATAGGGGTTAAGTGGCTAAGACTAGTTATATTAACTATTTTGTGATCAAACCTTTTGTTATTCATTGTTAGCTCACACGGTTAGAAAATATGTGTGCTAGCCATGCATAGCCCTCTACCTCCAAAATGAACCTCATATAGTTAGCCCACATGTTTATAAAAATCATGGGCCATCCATGAAAATTCCCTTTGATCCAAAATCATACTTTCATTTTGGTGGTCTCACGGTATAGACAAACAGTGGTCCTATATAGATGCCTCTATTGTTGTTTCTGTGGTTTATTGAAGGTGTTTCATAGTTATACAAACCATAATCAAACCATACAAGTCTATAAAATCCCCCAAAACCATAACCAAATTCTTCCAAAACCTCCCAAAATTTACATAAACATTATAAATACATAAAAATATAAATAAAGGGGTAATTACTTGAAACTAGAGAGATTTATGTATGTCACATGTTCAAACTACACGGTATGGAAAATTGTGCCCCAAATATGTTGTGATATATTCTTAAGGAAAAAACTCACACCGTTGGAAAAAAATTAAGACAAATCATAGGCTAACCATGAATGCACCTCTATTTCAAGAAGGACAGTTCCTTATAAAAATATGAACATTTTGGCCAAACTATGTGCCAACAGTGTGCCTACCCAATTCCCACTGTCTGGCATTACACAGTTTCTTAGAGATGTTGTCTTATTTCTATTAACCATCCATAAACTATTCACCTCCACAAAATACTCCAAGAAGCACCAAGACCTCTCAAAACCACCCCAATAATAACATGAACATTGTGTGTCCTCAAAATACCTGAATAAATGATCTTTTTCCTGAAAGAAACAGAGATAAATTCTCCCCAAACATTTCTTTTATATACTCATAAAGTATAAAAACATTATTTTCTTGGAAATTTATAGGCCAATACTCCACCATTTCCATTTCACACTCCCATGTTTCTTCCTAAATCAGCCAATGTTTCAATAAAACCTTCACTAGTCGGATACTTTTCCATGAAATATATACTCCTTCCTATCCACAACCCATGTAAATATAGGAATCAATGTATTATCTGGCTCTATGTCAATGTGATCCCATAAAATCACATTTCCAGGATCTGGTTGGTACTTCTTTAGCTTATACACATAAAACACTTTCTTCACTAAACTGAACCTTGGTGGAAAATATATTCAATAATTCACTTCACCAACTCATTCAAGTCTCTCAAAAGAGACTATGTATCATGTAGAAAACATTACAGGCTTAACAAAATGATGATTTCCAGTCCTTGTAGAGGATAGAAGGAACACATGATCACTTTCCTCAAATGAAAATGATTGTCGAAGATGATCGATATATGATTTTTGATGACTCTAAGACATCTCCATTCTCTTTCTAATTAATTTTATCTTATTTGTTTTCTTATCCACAAGGATAATTCCAGTTAGTGAAGTCTAAATTTTTTACACACAACAATATGGAGAACCATAAGGATGTCTATAAAAATCTTCAAAATGATCCATATGTTTCGACACCTAATAACAATTATTATTTGAGAACTCCACTATATGTAAATTCTCCTCCATGACCAAAAAAACCATGACATAAGTATTAATAACATCCTGAAATGGTTGGATTTTCCATTATGAATTTATATATGTTTGGGGATGATAATATGTAATCATAGTCAACTATTTTCCAAGATAATAGTGAATGTATGTCAAAAAATGAGATGTAATACAAGGGTCTTAGTCTGATACTATCAATATTGGAACACTGCACATCATTAAAATTTCTTGAATATTGATTTTTTGAAAAGTATTAAACCAAATAAGTATAAAAAATAATTATGAAATGAGCCAACTTCATGAATCAATCAACTATCATCTATATAGAATCATGTTCCTAACCATTATTTATATACTTGTTGAAAATTCAATGACAATAAGCTCCCATTTCCACATAGGAATCGTAATAGAGTACAACATACCCACCCATAATTAATGTTATTCCTAGAACTATTAATTCATGAGTAATATGAAGACATACTCCACAAAAGTTCTTGTTATGCAGACCCACAAAAATTGTTCTTTTCAATTTATTATAAATTTTCTGAATTGTAGGAGTAACATCCAATACTGAATGGTCGTAGGAACATATAATCTATTCATGAAAATCCAATTGTATGACCATCTAATATCCAAACCCCAACACTTAAGTAGCATCTAGCATTCAACCTTAATTTTTCTTCCAACCATTGAGGTTTTACCTCATAACAACGGAATTAGGATTTCATATTAAAGAAACTCTAACTTTCTCAATAAAATTAGTAAAATCAAAACTAGAATGAAAAATGAAACACTAACCTGGTTATAGAAATCTAAAATAATAACCTCTTTGACTGACATTATTTTCCACTAGTATGAAGACTCTTTAGTTAATAGAGTATATGAATTCTTTCTTAGTACACCCACTACATAGTTCCCTTTACCTGGTGTGTACATTATTTTGTAGTCAAAAAAAATTTATATAAATCATCCATATACACTATCTTAAATCAAAATCACTTTTTGAGAAATGTGTTTAAGATTCTAATGATCTGTAAAGACTATTAATTTCGCACCAAATAGGAAATGGAACCAAGTCTTTAAATCATGTACTATAATAGATAATTCTATTTCATGAGTTTGGTATTTCTTTTAAAGTTCCCATAACAGTTGTGAGTTGCAAGAAACAACATGATATCTCTATAAGAGAATACATCCCAACCTATATCCTGATGCATATAAATAGTCGACATATCCATTTCTAGACAATGGAAACATGAGTATTTTAGATGATGTAAGAAAAGACATATATTCCTTAAAGGATTTATGATAATTCTAGATCCTTTAAAAGGGAATGACTCTTGTCAAAGAAGTATTTGGTGATTACAAACAGAAAAAAATATGTCTGAAACTTCTTTAGTATCCCATTAATTCAAGGAAACAAAGTGTTTCAAATAAATTAATTAGTATTTTTAATTATAAATTTGTCTCTATGTTTTTTGTATCTACAAAATTTCTTTTTATGAAATGAAATTTCCTAGGAAATTTACCTCTTGTATCAAAAAATCACACATTTACAACATGAAATTCAAAAGATGGTTCCCACAAGATACCCAACATTATTAACCACTATTTCTCATCATCCACTTCTATCCTTAAATATAACATTATATCATTGAAAAACACCATAACAAGGGAATCAAGATATTTATAAAATATTCAATTCATCAATTCCATGAAGACATATGGTGTGTATGTAAGACCAAATGGCATAACATCATATTATTAATGTATCTATTTTATTCTCAAATATTTTTATCAGAATATCCATATTCTAAACTCGAAATTTGTGATATCCTAAAAATATGTCAATTTTATTGAACCATTGGGCTCCCCTAAATTGATCAAAAATATCAAAAATTAGTTGAAGAGGATACCAATTCTATATCATAACATGATTAAGCTTATGAAAATCCAAACGAAACCTAAATATTTAATCTCCCTTCTTAAAAAAATATAACTTATGCTTCCCCTAGAGAAATACTCAGTCAAATGAGTACTTTAATCTCAAAATAATCCAAATAATATTTAAATTCCCAAAATATTTTTGGATTTTATCTTAAAATAATTAATTGATAATGGAATTGTCCTCTGTAGAAGATCAATAATAAAATCCACTTTTATTTTTGGTATAAACCATGGGAAATTGATAGGGAAATGTTAGGAAACTGATCAGAAATATGTGAAAAATATAAATTCCAAATATCATTTATGGATACCATGTTAAGAATTACTAATTAGTAAGATATGGTTCCAAAAATCAATGTTAAAAGACATATATTTCAAGTCTTTACAACCCAATCTTCCCTAAAGAGATGCTCACTACCATCCAAAGATGTGAAATTATCAATTTGCACCTAATAGTCAATGTGGAACTTGAATATTTTCAACAAATATATACCAAAAATCAATCCATAGACATTAATGTCAAGTATACAAAATTCATAAATGATTTCAACCCCATATATAGTTATAGAACAAGATTTACACATTAATTCTAGTAACTCTCAAGGTGAAAGGATTTTGATGTTTCAAAACATGGGGGATCATCACAACATAAAAACTCATATGATAAATTACATTGTAAGAAATAAATTAGTGGGAAATTATCTTATCAAGGAAATAATGCATAAGAGTATAATTAAATATAATTATATGTATCACATTTTAATGACTACATTAATCATCAATGATTATTTTTTGAGATGCATATAATTACTTATATACTGCACATTACCGTTTGCTGCCGTGTTGTGATTTCAATGGATGAGGACTCATTGTGTTCTTTGAATTTCTTAGAATAACTTAGTTTTTATGATTGGAAATATTCTATTACACTCATCCTTTGGAAGAATATGATATCTTAGAATCATGAGATTTTTCTCTAGCACATGACCTTGGAGCACTACAAAAATAGCGTTGAATATTTCCCAACTTGTTGTAGTTTTGAAATGATCTTTGAGGTTCTATATAATATCACTTGATGTGATCTAGTTAAACTTACTAAAAACATCATATATTGCTTCTGGACCATGGAGGAAGATTTATTTCTACCATGTTCTAATCGTGATGTGTACCACAAGTCTAGATGTAGGTGTCCCTCTTTCTCTTATTCCCTACATTTGAGTTCACACCTCTTCTCATAGGAATAAACATGATACCTTGAATAATATTTCATGATTTATATCCTTCTTCTACAATATCTCTCTAGAACATCTTAATATAACCCATTATATAGGGTTTCAAAATCTTTTTACGACTATCTAGTTTTAATTCTAACTCAAAACTCATTCCCTTTGGGGTTTACTAGGAGCAACAACAGGGTCAAAGTGGAATAAATTCGTAAATTTATCCATATAATCTATAATAGATAATATATTACTTCGATATGAAGAATTTTGTTGTTCTAGAAATCTGGAATGTGTGAGGAAATAATTTCTTATTTAATAACTCTTTAAAAGCATCCCATGTCATACCTTTTTCAAGTTTGGTGTGAACAGATTAATCCCACCATTAGTGTTAAAAACACTCTAGTATATTTGTTTCCAACTTCAATTCAACCCATGTTGGTGTCCCAAGGATATTAAATATTTTATTCATCCTATTCAATATGATTTTGGTTTGTTAATCTATGAATGCCCCCCCAAAATATGGATGGGTTCTTCATTTGCAACTAAACCAAATGGTCAACATTCCATATTTCATCATTCATATTACCATTATCTATATCCTATAATACATGTAAATTTATTTTATCTAGATGTTAGTTAACCTATGTCTCAAGTGCAATGAAATTTTTTAGCATCCTCTTCTGGTTATTTTTAATGACTCCTACACTGTAATAGTCGCAATAACAAAAAAAATCTATTTGGACTAACTAATTAATATCTAAAGGATTAGTACTTCCAATTTTCCTCATCCACGCCTATTACCACATTATATTATATATTTAAACTATAATCAAAATATCAACCATTTTTTAATGTATTACAATCATTCTTTTCAATAATACCATTTTCAATTTTTTTTTACAAAAAGCGCACTTTTTTCCATTCCGAAAACTATTTTAATCAAAATAAATGATGAAGTACTATTGTTAATTATTACTATCAATTCATTTCATGTGACTTCCATTGTCTAATCCCATTATTATGACCTAAAAAATCTCTTATAATTTCCTATAAACACTCATGTACCCAAACTTGTGTGTAATATAAACATAAAAAATGATAGTTACACCTTTTATTCTCTATGTTTCATGTTTTAAAAATCATAGTCATTCATAACTTCCCAAGTTACATACTAATACAATTTATAACTCTAGTATCAAACAAAACTGACACCACTTCTCATGTCTATTCTTTAATAATGGTGATACAATTTTTTCAAAAAAGGTATCTGTATCGAAAAGAGTTTATCCCATTTGTTTTGTTTAGGATGAAAAGAGATGATGCCACTTAACTCAAATAAAATTTGAATGGCCATAGCTCGTACCATTTATAACATCCCACCCCCACCCTCATTTGATTCTATAGTTTTGAAGGAGATATTAATTCTAATGTGAAATACCAAATACACCAAAGGTTGGTAGTAAATGCCAAGGCCTCAAGACTATTTGGGGGATTATTTTCATTTCCAAGGATGAAACATCCAAAAAACATATAAATTACCAGCCAAATCACTAGACGATTCATGAGTACCAAATAAAACTCAATGAAAAACCAAAAAACATATTAAATTACAAGAGAGATCTAAAAAACATGCACATGAGGAATAAATAATCCACAAACATAAAAATCCAAAATGGAAAAAAACAACATAAAACAACCCACTATAATCTCCAACTCCACATTACATGATCATGATATAAAGAATCATCATTAGGGAATTAAAATACCTTTCCATTACCTATGTATAACTGAATTAAATCCACAAACAAACATCAGTTCCCAAGTCGGGGATGAGTCTAGACTCAGTAGGAACTCTCAAATGACATCCAAAATCATGCCACTAAGACAAAACTAGTTATCATATTTATTAAAATATTTTAAAATTAGAATTCCCAATTCATATCAAATCCATAAACCATTTATCTATGTAAATAAAAAACAAATACTTTAATAAAACATTTCTTATTTCAGTAGGAATATTATTTTACATTTTCATCACACACACACTCACACACACTCAAGATTGGTATTACCACTGATGATAGAACTTCAAATTAATACTTCATCCCATTTGTGGCGGATCTTCATGAATTTTTTCTGACCCATATAACTCACACCCAACCATTTATTCCAAAATCATTCCAAGTCAATTAAATAAAAACATTTCTCTCTTCAAATTATTTCAACAAATAAATTAAATGATTCAATCCAAACCATAATTTTAAAACACCATTTTAAAATTATAAACAATGAGTTTTTCAAAATCAAGTCAACTATACACAATTTCTAAGCTAATTTAAAAACAATATTTCCATAAATAGTCCCATAATAATTTCAATAAAAATAAAATAAACCAATTAAATAAAAATAATAATTTATGTTCTAAATAAATTGGTGTCAAGAGTGAATCCCCTACCTTGCAAATATTGGATATTATATATAATACCACAGAAAACATCAAGATCTGAAAGCAAACCACAATAACTTCATTGTATATAGAAATATTCCATTATAAAACCATTCAAAACACATAGATATGTACATAAAAAACATGATCTATGGTTTCAATTGAAATAAGAACCTTGTACTTAAAAATAATGGTGAAAAATGGGAATTCATAAACAAATATGAGCATTTAACATAGTTTGATTCGGTTAACATTAACACCCACATTAAATGGGATACTATCTTATTCCTTGAAAGATAAAATAATTTGAATTATGATAGGATTAGGGGGAATGGGACTAAGGGTAAATTCAGATTAGATCATACTCTTAATGAAGGCCAACTATACTTCGCACAAAGAGGCTAGATAGTTTAGAAAATTGCGAACCAACCATGCAGTGGTACTATCTTAATGGAATACCACACAAAGTTGGATTTCATTGATATACAAACCATGAACTAAATTTGGATTTCCCTCTTTTTGAAGATGTTATGTTTTTATTATGCATCCACATAGTCTTTCCAAATGGGGACCCAACCATGTGGTTGCCTAGTTCCCACATTATTCCCTTACATGGTTTCCTGTAGATGATGCATGGGATATACAAACCATACACAATCAGTAATCCTATAAAATTGTAAAATGGTATAAAAACCCATAGAATCCTCCTCAAACATAACACAAACCATAAATGGCCTCAAAATAACTGAATAAAGGTTTATGTACTTAAAACAGAGGGTGCTAAAAAGGGGTAAGTTTTAGTTCCAAATTTTTATTTCCGAAAATAATTAGTATTTTATCATGGTAATTTATTTATAGTTTTTAGTGATTGAATAATTACCTCAAATTCATACAAAAAAATGATACAATATGAATTCAATTAATTAAAAAATAAATTAAATTATTTTAAAAACATTCAAAAATAATATAATTTGGTGAATTATCGTGTTAAATGATTGTTGAGATAAATTTAAAATTATAATGATGTATTGGAGGTTTATATTCAAATTACATTAATATCAATTTTTCGAAGTCAAATAATGTGAATACTTCTTATAATAAAATTAATAGTGTTTTATTATAAAATAAATTTTTATTAATCATAAAAATGATAAAAGAGAAAAATTAGGATGATAAAGTGTAAAAAATATCACTAATACGTCATTTTGGATATAATTGATATCTTTTATGTAAAACTTATAACCATTTAACTTTAAAAAATCATTACCATGGATAAGATTAAATTTATCTAACAAAGGGGTTATACAAAAATATGAGTTTAAAAATGACAGATAAACTTTAATAAATTTCATTAGATTATGATATTTTACAATGACCCTCCAAACCATCAAATACCAAGCCATTTGGATGCAGTTTTACGATATTTAACTAACTATATTTTACCCTTTTTTAAATTCCATCTTTTCCCATTCCTACAATGTTAAAAGTAATATGTTCATCTCGTTTCTTTACAGCACTTTAAGCAATGATGGATTCACAAACCCACAAAAATTATCATACAAGATTATTTTTATAAGTATTATTAGCATTTTTATTCGTGAAACACATTATTATGGGTCATTATGAATGGATCTAAAAGAGGCATACCATTGAAGAGGTAATCTACCTACTAGTCTCTTTTAATTTATTTCTTTTTATATGGTTTACAAATCAATGATATTAATCATAAAATAAATTATTCATTATAAAAAATATAAATATATGTTATTATGATTATGGGAATAACATTATTATTTATATTTTATGTCAAATGTAAGGTAAAATTATTGATTGTGCGTATGTGTTGGCTACATCCATTATATAGGGATACAATTAAGTTTCCATAATCATCATTCCTCGATAGTTATTATAATGGGAGTAAAGATTATATATACGATATTTAAGATAAAATAGTGTATCAAAAATTATAATATCAAATATACCTTCTTATATTACCATCCGTTGAAAAATGATAAGGTTACTCATTCGCACGTATTGACGACCACCTCCAAAATGTGGTATGATTTCTTTTCATTCCCAGTTTACATGGATGGTGAAAATGGTATATTTAATGAATCTATTTGATATAATATTGAGTATTTAAGGTGAATTTTTATTTAATATTATTTACTTCAATCCATTGAATAGTGAAAATGACATTCATACATATGTATAGCCTATCATCTCTCTAAACGGTGGATAAATGTTTTTATATTTTCTGTTTATGGAAGACTAAAAATATATGTTTAATGATTATATATGATCTTTATATCATGAATAAAATTTTAGATATTATTTACCCATGATTAAACTACAAGGACCACCACTATCGAACTGAAATTATAATGAATAATTAAATAATTAACACCTAAAAATGATGATTTTTATATGGTTTTAATAATAAATTAGTGTTAAAATGTTATAAGTGGATAATATATGATATTATTAGTTTTTAAATTGGATTATCTTAATATTGTGTTTAAATACAACCATTGGGGGAGCGTTGAATTATAGTTTATAAACTAAAATTGATTATTTTTGAAAATTCCTAATATAGGTTAATTGAATAAATATTTATCTAGTTAATGAATATAATCAGAAAAAATTGTTGTTCTAAAAATTTATAACAATAATGCTAAAGCAAATATTAAAACATATAAATTTTTTAAAAAACATGAAAAAAATAAATATAATTTTTTAAAAAAATAATATGACACTTTATAAAGTAATAAAGGCACACCTATATAAATTTTATAATCAAATATAACCTATCTTTCATTACTTGTGTTATAGAAGTCAATAACCTTTAATTTAGGTATCCAAAGTTTTAACAAAATTGTAAAATTATGTCTTCTTTAAGAAAGGAATCACTCGATACAGGGATTGAAATTACTTTTTTCCTTAACCATGGGATCCCTCAATCAGTATGATTAGAAACACTTTTACTTTTTATCATTGGAATCCCTCAATCACAGCCAGTCAGATAGAAAATTCAAAACACTTATAAACTCAGATAATTTAAAACAATCATCATAAAGTAGATTTATTATGAGAAAATTTATAAATAATTAAACTTTAATGATTAATCAATGTAAAAATATTTCATTGAAAGCTTCACAAAAACACTTATATTTTTAGTGAATAATTATTTTACTTCTCTTTGAATATTTCCCCCATTTATATGGAGTCCTCTAATGGTAATATTACACATTCATCAAAGTTGGTTTCAATAGATTTAGATGAAATATCCCTTTACAGAAAATGTTATAAAAATATTATATATATGATTGATGTCATGTTTATATAGTAGTACTATGCGGTACTGTAGCAGGTGGGTTACTATTCACAAAATGTGAAATGGGCCATTTTTTGGGCTTACGGGCTATGTAATGGGCTACAAGACCACTGGGCCTTCGGGATATGTAATGGGTTTTCCTCTACCAAGTTAAAAGAGGCCTTTTCTTTGATTTAATAATAAAAATGTGGCTTTAGCCCCAAAAAAATTACAAAACAATTCTATAAGAGAAAAATATATCTCTTTGTATAGAAAAATGTTTTTTCCAAAATAATATTCTTAAAATTAGGTAAGTATAAAAGTTTCAAAATTAATAAGAATTTTTTTTGTGAATTTTTAAACTAATGTTAAAATTTTTCAAAATAAGAATTTTGAATCAACAATTTCTCCCCTTTTGGGAAGAGCAATACATTAATTTTAAAGAGAAATTTTTTTAAAGCTTTAAAACTATTTAATCCCACTTATTTTTATAGTATATAAATTTTTACCTCTTTAATTATATTCCAAAATTTATTTATTTATCCCAATAAAATGTATAATATTTTGTTGAATGATTTTATTCTATGATTGGGATATTTTAGCTTCTCCCACCTATTGTAATTTTCAAAGAGAATGTGGCAAGGAATAAAGTGTTCTCGGAATTTTAGGGAAATAAGGGAAGGAAAAATATATGAAATTATTTTATATAATTGAAAAATGATTAACCTAAAAAAATATGAGTAGATATTCGACAAATTAAATTGGGGAAGCATTTATCCAAAATAACATGTGAGAAATTTAATTCAAAAACATCCATCTGAAAGTAATTTTTCATTATTAAAAAACATTTCTAGAGATCAGTAATTTATTCTTTATTTTAGAATTTTTCAAAAATAACATCCATATTATTTATATATTCAATATATTTATTAGCATCATCAATAACTGATTTTAACTTTTCAACTTCTTATTTTTGAATTTGAAACATCTTGTTCTCTTTATTTACCAGCAACACTTCTTGTAAATACTAAAATTGAAATTTCTTACTCTTAAACATACATATTTCATCCAATAGTATTAGAATATTCTTGTTATATTCTCTGATTTCATCACCATGGTTTATGGTGAGTGATTTGAATTTATCATTATAAAATTAATACTCATTAACATCATAACCTATAGATGTTGAAACATTTGAGATTGATATTGATTAAATTATTGTCCCAATGATTTGATCATAAAAAACATCTAGAATGGATAGAAGAGGTGTTTTAGATACATTTTATTCTTTTTTATTTTCATAATATTATTTATCCAAAAAATTTAATACTAGAACTTTTTTATCTTGACTCGGTTTTTTTGAAAACTTATTAAATGAATAATGATATTCTATTTATTATGAATTTTTATCTTATTTCAAAACATAAAATTTTGGGTATTTGGGAGAGTAAGATGGAATATATGTAAAATATTTTTCAATAGATTCTTTTTTAACATCCATATATTTTCAAACTATTTTTAAATTTATTTTTTTCTTATTAATAGCCCCATTCTAGAGTTCATAATAACATAATGATCCTCGGAACATTCTCCATATTGATAATTTTCAATAAATAATACTTTAAATTTTTTCCATATGAATAGATATTGGATTATATGATTGTATAACTATACATCCTTTTGTTATGATTAAGTTAGAAAAAAAATTATATAATAGAAAGAGGAGAAACTAAGAGAAGTTATCCATGTGTTGTAACATCAATATTTGAAAACATATTTTGAACACAATTTAAAATATTTTAAGATACTTGAGCTTGATAATATTTTTTATTATTTTATTTATTATTATCTTCCACTTATTGCGTATTTTTATAATTATTTCCCTTCAAATCTAAGACCTCATTCTTTTATAATAAAAAACATAGATTACTATGATTATTTTATTATTTTTGATTCATAAGAGATTCAAGATCTACATTTGTCATGATTTTATTCATATTTTTAAGAAACATGGGTATCCTCATTAAACTATTATGTTTTCTCCAAATTCTCCTTTCATCATTTCTATTAGTAATTCATATTTTGTTTTTTATTCTTTTCTAACAAATCTATTAGGAGAGGGAATAAACATTGGCATCATAGTAATGATTGTTTCTTCACTAATATAAGAAAAGTTTTTTCTAAATAGTGTAGTCTAATTTTGAATATTATAAATATGAATAAAAAATATCGAGAATCTATATAAGAAAAAAGGAAAAATAGAATCTTCAAATTAATAGTTCCTTGCCTTATGGCCTCAATGAAAATTATAAAAAAAATTAAGGTTGTACTTTCTCATATTAAATAATAACTCTAAAACATATAAATCCTAAAATTTGATATTATATTAATCTAATTCCCTTATAATAGGATATTTTAGAATCCGTATATCAACTACTATAAAATCAAGTGAAACATGGTTCAGTTTTCTTACTTTCTAATGAGAGGGAAAAAACAATGTTTCCACCCTTGAATTCTCAAAACTATCCAACATATCATGTAGCATATCTGTAACTTGGTTTTATTCAATTTCAAAATTAATACCTATATACTCATCCACTTGGTGAAAATTCAAATAATAAAACTAATTAAACAATGAAAAAGTGATAACTTTACGATTATCTTCTTTCCTAAATTCAATTGAAGAAAATAATTCAGTAATAATCTCTAGACAATGAAGATAGATTTCATATTTTTCAATATAAATGTGTTCCCAACCTTGAAATATAATTACATATTTTAATAAGGAATCATATTTCTCTTACAACAATTTTCAATCAGAATCACTTTTTCAACCTATCTTCTTGAGAAATTAGTTGAAGAATCCATCTAGCATGATCAGACAAATCTGAGACAATTAAAAAATAAGGATTGATCATATGGATAGAAAAAAGTGCAATGTTATATATTGGTATAAATATATATGAAATGAATAGTTGGTGACCCAAGCCCTTTTATATAGGCTTAAAAATGGTGCACTAAATCTTCTCTATATCCAATGTTTGATATTTAAACCAAATTTTTTATGGATGGTTTTTATTAACTCTGTAAATATTTAAAAAAACTCATGATTTATTTGAAACAACTAAAAATAATTTGCTATATTGGAAAAACATTTGTTATGATGAAACTTATTTTTTGAAATTTTTTCAATAAAATAGAAAAATTATAAATAGTGAAAAGATATTACAAGAATTGATAGTAAACTAAATATATAGAAATTACCTCTTAAAGAATAAAGTTATAGAAATTCTGTAACATCCTAAATTCGCGTCCCGCCTAAACGTAACCCAAACCTAGTTAGTCACATAACCTCATGTGCATTTCCCCAAATACCAGAGGTTTCCGACTAGCAGCAAGGTATAATGTGTGATATTGGGAAATATATAAGCTCAATAGTATAGTATTCATAGTGTGAAAAGGATAGTGAAAAATAGTGGAACCAATAATACTAAATAGGAATAACAACGGAATACTGAAAGTAAATCCAACAGAAGACACATTGTATAAATATATGATGCATGACTATGTATATGAGAAAATAGGTTAAAAAGTCACAAATCTATTAAGTAATACATAAACCAAAGTATAAATAAAATAATAAACTCCAACAATATCTCAATACTATGAATGGTTCCATGCACTCTATCTCTAATAGCAATAATGTTCCTGATGAAGAAGGTTGTTTTTCTTTATCTATACCTGCAATCATATAAACTGTTTGGGTCTAAAATCCTCACCCAAATAGGGGGTTAGATGATTCCTAGTAGAAAACCACCAAATAATTTATTCCTAACAATCATTGAATATATATAAATGGTAATATTGATGAATGAAGAAATAAACTAGGAAGTACTCAAAAGTAAACAATCCTACAATTTTCAATTACATTCATTTAATCCTTATTATTCATCTATTGTATACTGTAACCCTAGTATCAAGAATAATCTTTGTATCCCCCATGTAATTAGAACAAATTTCTCATAATACCATCTAAACAATCGAGTAATACTTAATCCAAGTTTGTGCTTTGTATTTATAAACACATAAAAATCATTCAACTATTCAAAAATGACACCATGTTAATGCTCTCACAGTCTAATATCTTTGGTCCCACATAGCATCAGACAATTATAAACAACCACTTGGGAATGCTATCATGGTCTAAACACTTGGTTCAAATATTCACTCAACCAAATATAAATGACAAAATGGGAATCTCTCATGGTTTAAAACCTTAGGTCAAGATTCATTTGATCAAATAAAAATGACCTCATGGGAAGCTCACATGGTCTAACTTTTTTGGTCTAATAGTATCAATTCAATTATTAAAGACCACCAAGGAAATATCTCATGGTTAAACCTCTTTGGGAAGATCTAATAGTCCAATCCTCTTGGTCTATATTCACAATGCATATTACAAGAATTTAATATAATCATTCAAACTCTATCCTAATCCATCAAGACATGGAAAATAATGTACGCCTCTTAGGAAACCTAGACTCAACCATCATAAACAACCAAACAAGGAAAACTCACCCATGGGGTGTCACATAAAAAAAGTACTTAACCTCACACATAAGCAACAATCCTTTATCAATCAATCAAACCATATTAGGTAATAATTGGGTTCAATTGAAAATCATGAAATACCCCAAACATGGGTATGAAGAACATTTAGAATACATAATCTAATACAGAAAATAAAAAGCTTTAACCCAACTACCTCGATGTTGTACAATCAATATACTTGAATTTAGGCCCCTGAATCGGCCTAGATCGGTGTATATCTATAAAAAGGTAAAAATTCACAACCATAAATAACTCACAAGAGAGGATGAATCAGGAAGAGAGGTTCTAAGGGTTCTGATAACTCATCAGTGGGATTCCAGTGCACCCAAATATGTCTTAATCAAAGATCGAATGGATAATCAGATGGGGTTTGGAGTTCATTAGTTGTTCCATCGTGATCATGTATGTACCATGGCTAAAAGAAGATATTTTTGAATATGATATACGACCCAACTCTAATATATCAAATTAAAAAACTAAATGGTGTGTTATTTACACCTACACATGGCATTGTAGCCTTAATCAGCTCCTGACTTAAGTAGTCCTCCATATCACCACACGGCCATGTACTCATTTGTTACATGACCAGTTCTTGCCTGTATGTAGCAACTAGGTACACAATGTGTACATATAAAATCTTCATTTCTTCCTTTTTCCTAAAAAACCGAAAACAAGATTCATACCAGAATGAATATCATGGCTCTTAATAAATTTCCCCCTTAAAGAAATTATTCATCAAATTTCTCTTCCAATGGTGTTGAAAAAGAATTTGTGAAAAACAATGGCCACTGCAATCGGACATTGGCCTCCCTCTCCCATGTCTCTTCCTTCACTCAACCAGGCACCCAAAGCACCTATACCATAGGAATAGACATACCATATATAACCTTCGTGTAGGGATCTAAAATTCAAATAGTGTCTTCCTAGAAGGATGCATCCACATATAACTCAACCTACATGCGTTGAAGGACATGATACAGGTCTAAAATCTAATGTTGTATTTGACAAACCTATAAGAAGTTGTGCACATCCTAGTACCTCTAAGGTAACTGCAACTTATAGGAAACCAGAATAAATCTCTCCAAAACAACAAAAAACCCAATTTATATAAGTGAAATATTCCACTACCTCTTAATCACCCTATGTCCCAACCTCGGTGTGACATGTTGCAAAACCATATCTCTGGCCTCAAATTCTAGACGTCCTCTCCATCAATTAGAAAAAAATTGGAGAGAATGTGCAACAACCATCCTTTTCTGAATCAACTCCTCATACTCAGGGGTCCCCTGGATAGGACAGGGTCCCAACATTTCTGCCTCTCCTACCTCTAGCCACCATAGGGGTGATCGGGAAGGCCTACCATACACAGCCTCATAACGTGCCATCTGAATTGCTGCCTAAATCCTATTATTGTAGGGAAAATCAAGCAGGGGTTTGTGTATCTCACAGAAGCCCCAAAAATCTAGGACGCATTCTCGGATCATGTCCTCCAAAACCTAAATTGTAGGATCAGACTGTCCATCTCTCTATAGATGGTAACTTATACTCAGAATTACAGGTGTACCCAAATCCCTCTATAGTCCCATACAGACATGATACGTAAACGGGGCATATATATCTAATACAATGGAGTGTGTAACCCCATGTAAATTAAAAATCTCATATTTGTACAACCTTCCAATCTCATCAACACTAAAGGTATCTTTACTCAACAGGAAATGTGAAGCCTTCATGAGCTTATCAATAATAAACCAAACATCATCACTCCCTTGAGGCAACTTATGTAAACCTATCACAAAATCCATCATGTCATCATCCCACTTCCAATCAGGAATGGGTAACTACTTTAATATATCTATTGGTCACTGATTCTCCACCTTCACTAGCTAACAGGTGGAACATCCTATAACAAAACCAGTTGATTCCCTATTCATACCCGGCTAACTATAATGATGATGTAAATATTGATACATCTTGGTGACCCTAGGAAGTACTTACCATATTGACTAATTAAAATCTCCCATAAACTCCTCACATATGTCTTCTGATACCCATACATTCCCATGACAATTTAAAACCTCATCCTCACCTATGGTCCACCCAGGTGTATGGTCCTCGCTTGGGACATTCTCCCATAAGGAATAGACCTTCAGAATCTAAAATATTCCTCATTATCACTCAATCTAGTAGAGTTTATGTAATAGATATAGACTAAAAAAACATCTTCCCCTCTATATCATGAACCACCAAATTCATTTCAGAGAACATATCCATCATCTTCCACTCACTGTTGGCCTCCTGAACTGCCTATATATGAGTTCTCCTACTCAATGCATCAGACGCTGCATTGTTTTTCCTAGGTGGGTAGGCAATATCAAAGTAAAAATACTGAAGGTACTAAACCCACTATCACAATATCAAATAAATATCTCATTGATTAAAGTATACTTGATTCTTTTTTTGTCCATGTACACCAAAAAATGCACTCCCAAAAGATAATGTCTCCAACAGTGAAAAGCATGCACAACTGCTGCTAACTCGAGATCATGCATCGAGTAATTCCTCTCATGTGGCCTCAACATCCAAGACCCATATACAACAACACCTTCTCCATGCATAATCACTTCTCCCATCTGATACCTGATGCATAACATTAAATGGTGTAACTCATAATAAGTTTTCAAAAATTCTATATCGGTGCTGAGGTCAGTCTCCCTTTCAGATCATGAAAGGCTGGATCAAAGGAATATTTCCACATGTACATCAAACCCATCTCTGTCAGACCCATTAGTGGCACTACTAGGTATGATAATTCCAGAATAAAACATTTATAGTAACTATATATCCCCATAAAAATTTATACGTCAAAGACTCTCTTCAGCTACTCCCATGAAACTACCAAAATCAAATTCCATGGGTCTACTGATTCTCCAATATCTAAGATGAAATTTCACATGAACTAAATCGGGTCCATCCAAAAGTGGCACTTTGAGATCATAGTATATAAATAATTCCCTCACAGTGTACTCAGTAGGATATTAAGATGGATGGAATGGGCTTGTTGAGTGTGAGAGTACACTAAGATATCATACAAGAGGACTACCACAAAAGAATCCAAGTAAGGATGAACTCTCAGTAATTCAGTTCCATGAAAACCGCCAGCATATTTGTGAGAAATAATGGCATAACCAAATGCTCTTATAGAATATATTTTATCTAAAAGTATATAAGAGGTATATATGATCATCTAATTTACAACTGATGTGAACCGGTTCTCAAATCAATCTTCGAGAATAATTGGGCTCATCGAATATTATCAAAGAGATCATCAATCCTCATCACGGGATATCAATTATTTACTATAAATTGGTTCTTATTCCATTAATCTACAAAAATCATCATGGTACCATCCACCATCTTCACAAAAAGGACAAGAAATCCCTATGGAGAAGTACTGGGTCAGATGAAACAATTTTCCTGCAACTCCTCTAACTTGTCCCTGAGATCCTATAACTCTTGTGTACAAAGACTATAATGTGGAATAGAAATCAGTGCTACTCTTGGAACAAGCTAAATAAATAAATATACCTCTCTCTGTGGAGGTAAACTGAAAAATTCATCTGGAAAGATGTCTATGAAACGATCAACCATTGGAGGAAAGTCCATCGGTGAACTCCCCAGGTCATCAATATATAAACTAGAAATTTGTGACAAAATTCCTTCCAACCCATGATGTTCAAGTCCATCTCTACTCTCCTGGACATTCTATTCACCCTTGGGCATAAAATATTCTCCCTCTGGTAATGTGAAACTCACCTGCTGGTGATATTAGTAAATAAAGGCCTGAAAAGAGACCAACCAGTCCATTCTAAAAATGAAATCAAATTTCGTCATCTCTAAGGCATAGAGGTACCATAACAAGTGGAACCCACCAACCTCAATAAGGAACGCCTTAAACTAATATACAGTAGGTCTTTTAATCAACAACTTAGTGTCTAGTATCATAAAATTATCTGATGTAAAGATATTGATCCTAGGGATCTCCACAATAGTAATAGATATAAAACTATTGGAATCCACTATATCAAAAGGAGAAGAATCAAAAAAAATAAGGCAACTAGAATCATACCGCTAACCGTAAAGGGTTCCTAATTTTGCTTCTACTGGGTCAGATCCATCGTAATAGTATGACATGTCCTGTAGTCCTGCGACCCTACATAGCTATCCTATGTTGATCTAACCTTCAATCACTGAAAACATTTTGTTTGGAAACTGTGGCCATAACCACTTCTCTAGCCACAATGGCCTTGTAATGATCCAATGTTTTATCAATGGAAAATACTTTCTTATAAAAATTTCATATAATCACATGAAATCACAACACAATGAACTAATACGTACTATTTGACCTTTAAAAATAAATTTGTCTCACCTGTGATTTGAATTTCGAAAAACGGTCATCTACAATTGTGATCGGTATGTTTTTTGGAGTCTGATAAGAAGAAATTAATTTTTGATGAATAGTTACATAAACTTTTGAATAATAACATACCTTTATGAATATTAATGAATATAAGATCAGCCAATAAAATTTATGCTTCACCCATAATTGTATAAGTACAATTTAGATATCTAAAAAGTGAAAAAAAACAATCATAGTTGAAGAATTGTTATTTTGTATGTCAAGAATATTTTTTTTACAATTTTATGACTAATTTATTAATTTAAAATTGAAATATATTATCATAAAATGTAATAATAAACTTTTTACTTTACTTTCTTATGGTTATAAGATAATTTTATGGGACCCTGATTAATTTTTCAAGGTGTTATAAATTGATTCATAGTTTTAATATTGATTTTATTGAATAAATTACTATTTTAATTAAAAATTAAATTACAAATATTTTGAAAAAATTTTCCCAAAAATGGAGTTTCTTTTTTAATTCAACTTGTCAAAAATTGGTTAGGGAGAATTTTTGGGATTTTTCTCAATTACTTGAATTTTTTAGGAATAGTAAAAAAAACAATTTTGAGTTTTCGGTATGTTTATTGAGATCATAATGATATAATAATTAAAATAAAACTCTGTTAAACTTTTTTACTATAAAATAAGATATTCTGTTTCCCAAGTGTCTAATACCATGGAAAAATACCATGGGCATGCCCGTGGTTTTTCAAAAACTGCTAATGTGGTGTCCTTTTGAAATTAATAAAAAACTCTCTCTCTTTTACTATATATACCAAGTCTTTCTATCATTTTCATGCATTCCATATCAATATTTCTCTATCATGTATTGGTTTTGACTCCCTAGAAGCCCTTACTTGGTGTCCTCAAGCCCCCAAGGTCCCAACCTTCACGTTTTAGGAGTTACTCTACAAGGTAAGGGAACCTTTCACCCTCCTCTTTTAGTCCACACTTCATTTATGATATCTCTTGTAATTTCCATTTAAATATGTTGAGGTTTGATATTATGCATCCCTGTTACTATCATTTTTATTTCCATATTATTATATACACTATTTTCTCTCATCAATTAATTTAATTAAATTTTATGTGATGACATTAGGTTGTCGAATTTTCATAAGGGATCTCTAAACTTTTATTTTATTTTCAAGTTCATTTCATTTATTTTTTTTAATCACCTGTTTTCATCATAATGTTTTGTTGACCATAGTTCCATACATTTTATAGAATTTCTTCATGATAAATTAATAATTCTTCATCATCTATTCTTTCCATTTATTGTATACTAAAAATGAAAACACCTTCCGAGATATGCTAGTTTACCACATTCAAGAACAATGGGTTTTCAATTTCCATTTTCGTCTCTAATTCTGGTCATGAAACCATTTTCAAGGTTAAAACAGAACATAATATATGTATTATGTCTCATATATGGTTATTGAGTCTTTTTTTACTCAGGGTTTTGATTAATAAATCTAAATGAGTACGTTGTGTTCAAAAAACTGCCAATTAACCAAAATGGTTATCATTAAATAATTTATATAAAGATTCATCTTCCCGCCAAGTAACCAAATTGAATTTACAATCATGTTACCTTAAATATTTTCAATAATAACATAAAACTCTAATTCTGGAAACCCATCCAGATTTTACGTGATTCTCTGAACATGAATATTACTGAACTGAAAATTAGAACCAATGAATCAAACGGACTCGTACAATGAAATTGAACCTCATAACCAATAAAAAGGTTATGAATGAATTAAAAAAGGTTGTACTAAATCATTTTCAAATATAATTGGTATTGGAATTATTATTTAATTAACCTAATTTGATTATTCAAGTCATTAATACCAATTTGAGAACACCGTAGGATTTAAGGTAAGGGATTCTTCCTGAACCATATATATTCCTTCGAGATGATCCAACGTTCTCTTTACCCAAATTTAGTTTCCCTTTAATTTAATGTAAAACTTCAATATACTTTCTATATAATCCAAACTCAGGTTCCAAGATCCATCCCCCATTCTCTTTTATTGATATATATGTTTTAATGTGATTCCCTTCTTAATTTTTCTGATAAACAAACCTATTTTGAGGTTACATCCATAATTCTTACCCAATTTCATGTGCACTCTATCCTCAATTTTAAGCCACCATTACCTTAATAAAATAATTTTTTTATAATGAAAACGTTCTTGTTTCACTTCTGGTTTTATATAAAATATTATTCTCTTTTTAATTTTAAATGTTCTTTATTATTTCCCATAAAACAACACAAAAATGTTTTATTGCTATGAATTTGTTAATTACTATTCATACATGTTTTCACATTTGTTTTACATCACTTACCATAATATATTCCTATTTTACCTTATTAATGACCTCGTATGTTTTAATTACTTTCTCTCATGGACACTATTATGATATTCCCATTCATTATGCTTTATGACTTGAATGTGATACCCATTACTCTCCATGTGTTCCCTTATGTTTATATAAGATTCAATATTTATGATTATTTATGTGGAAAACATATTCATAAAATTTAATGTGGGCGTGCCTAGATAGAACTCCAATTTATTGGGTAAAGTTATATCTCACGATATGATATATGTGACGGTCTTGGAGGTTAGCCTTGGCTTGTGCTACCATGTGAAGTGATCTTGGAAGTTTTCCTTAACAAGTACTTAAGTCATGTTTTATGTTTCATACACATTACGATGATTCCATGTTTATATGATCCCTTGTTTATATTTTATCATTCCATATGTTCCTTTCTTCTTTATCATTATGTCATGCCATCTAACCCATGTGTTAAAGCCTTATTATTTTGTATACTCCATTACTAGGATTTTTAGATGATCCCTTTGTTCATGTGTTCCCTAGGGTATCCTATGAAGATGTATCAGCCCAATGAAAGATAGGATCTCATTTTGGAGTTTAAATAAAATTTGTCTTTATAATGTTTTATTAAGTACCATGTCTTCTAAGACACTAGACTTTATGATCCTTTTCTTGTAATCTGATGTATAATTATGCATAAAATCATGAAATGTTATATGTGAATGGATATGGTCCCTATATTAAGCATCAAAGGATGGTCTAGTTATTTTTAGAAATTTTGAATAGAACACCTTAGTGAAAAGCTTAAATATGAGACTTAGTATAAGAAAACATTCCCAGATTTTGGTAAGTATTTATTAATTGGTTTATCCTAAATATACATCCTTGACTGGATACAAACAGGTAGAGGTGTCTCTAGAACAGATGTGCCAAGGAGTGAAAACCTGGGCAAGGAGTTTTGAGCCTAACCTGGGGTATCATGGTACACCACAACAGGCCTTACTCCACAATTTTTTTGACACTCCTGGTGGATATGCCTTTGTAATTTCATGAGCTTGTTACAAACCAATATTAAGATAATTAAAAACCATAAGAATAAAAGTTAATAAATAGATCATGGATAACCAATATTGAAACATAAGGAATCACAAGTTACGATATACTTCTCCTTACCATGTTTATCCCCTCTTGTTCAATGTTTATTTTTTATTCTCAATAGCAAAGTATTTAATCCCTCTAATTGTACTTTATTTTCTTAGCTAAAGGAGAGTAATAAAAGAACATGTTCTAACAATATATGTGAAAGGTAATTTCAAGAATCCCAAAATGATATGCCTAATATGATGGTACTAGGTTCTAAAAATATCCTAACAATACTTTCATAGTTATCTCATGTTATGAATAATAACTTGAATCATACGGAATTCCCTCCTCCTCCAAGAAAAGAAAAGGTTTCCGTAGAATCCTTCATGCGAAAAAGGACTCCAATGTTTAGAGGATCTTCTAATCCCCTCCTCGCAGAAAAGTAGATTAACTCCATTGAAAATATATTCTCTATCCTCCAGTGCTCAGAAGAAGAGAAATTTGTAATAATGTTCTATCGTTTTGATACAGAATTTGATTAGTGGTGGAAACTGATCAAGAATACAAATCCCTAAGAGAAAATTGACTCTGTAGATTGGGAGGATTTCAAAAGGATGTTTTTAGAAAATATTTTCCTCAAACCCTGCTTCTCAATATGGAAAGAGAGTTTCATGGACTCAATAAGAGGGAATATGAGTCCATAGGGGTGTATGAAGAAAACTTTACAAGGCATTCAAGGTACCGCTCTTGATTTGTCATGAACACTGAAAGCAACGTGGATGGATTCTTTAGTGGACTAAAGCCGAGTTAATGAAAAGAGATGGAGATTTGAGATTTTGACAGTTATGAAGAGACTGTCCATTTTACCCCCAAGGTTTAAATATATATTGGAGACTCTCAGTGGTCTGATGGGCCTAGTGACAGGAAGTGAAAAATGGAGAACAACATGGGTGGTTCAAAAAAATTTGTTATGGAAAGAAGACTGAACATCCCACGTGTAAAAGTTATGGGAAGAAGCATCCTGGGAACTACCTAAAGGGAATCATGAATTGCTTCAAATGTGGAATGATGGGACATTTGGCCAATAAATTCCAAAGGGATATGAAAAATCGAGCTAATTTGGAAGATGAAAGGATGGTTTAGATCAATGCGCATCTAGTGGTGAAGTGTTACAACGGCACTGAGCCTAGGAATTATGAAAAAAAGTGCCCTAATCCAAGGGTTGTTGGAGGAAATTAACAAACACCTCCATCTAAACAAGGAAGGGCTTATGCTATCACTACAATTAAGGTAGATCTAGAAAATGATGTGGTGATAGGTATGCTAGTTATTCATTCATGTATAGTAAACATACTATTGGATTCTAGTTCTACATATTCTTTAATATCATCAATGTTTAGTACAATTATTCAAACACAACCTCAAAATTTGGAGGATAAGTTTTTTATGAGAATAGAGAATGGGGTAATTATCGCATCCATGGTTTATAACTCCTCCCCGGTTAATGTTTTTGGACTGAACCACCAACCAAATCTTGTCATACTTCCTTTAGTGGAGTTCGACGCTCTCTTGGGAATAGATTGGAAATATTTATACGAAGCCAAAATCTACTTTTATGAATGGGAGATCACTCTTAACATCCTAATGTATCTTCTAATTCTTTACAAGTGTAAGGAGGAAGATCCATATAATTTATAATCAATTTATAATGTTTGGATATTAATTCCTTTGGAAAAATCATTTCCCGCTCAAATGATTGAGATAAAGGAGATAATCATGCTTGAAAACATGCACATCGTGAGGGATTACACTGACATATTCCCTAAAGAGTCTACTGGTATTACTCCTGACTGAGAGGTTGAGTTCTCAATTGAACATATTCTTGGATCTCTACCTTTATCAAATACACCATATAGAATGGCCATTGTATAACTAGAAGAGCTGATGAAGCAGTTTCAAAAGAATCAGGACTGTGATTTTATATGCCCATGTTCTTCTCCATGGGGTGCGCCAGTCCACTTCATCAAGAACAAGTATTGATCAATGTGCCTTTGAATTGATTATTGTGAGCTCAATAAAATCATGATAAAGAACAAGTATCCCCGTCCCTAGAAATATGAAAAGTCTGATCAGCTTCGGGGGTCTAGTTATTTCTTTGGGGGGGGGCTTCAGGCGGGATATCACCAATTAAAGGTGAGGAAGGAAGATATTCTCAATATTTCCTTTTGAACGAGGTATAGAGACTATGATATCAGAGTGATTCCTTATGGACTTACTAATGCTCCAACAATTTTCCTGGATTTAATCAATAGAGTCATTAGATATTATCTCGACAAATTTTTTGTAGTCTTTATTGATGACATTCAAATATACTCCAAGAGTAAGGAGGAATGTGATTAGTATTTGAATATTGTGTTAAAAAATTGTGAAAGGATAATTTGTATGCAAAGTATAGTAAATGTGGGTTCAGGATGAAGGAAGTATCATTATTAGGGCATGTTATCACATGTAAAGAAATATATGTGGACCCTTCTAAGACAATGGCAATAGAAGAGTGGTCCATGCCAACATTTGTAATGGTGACCCACAGCTTTCTGGGTCTATCATGGTTTTATTGATGATTTGTGAAGAACCTTTCAACATTTTCAAACCCAAAGACCAAGATGACAAGGAAGGGAGTAATGTTTCTCTGGACAAAGTATTGTGATGACTATTTTATGTTGTTGAAAAGAGGTTAGCCATTATGACAGTACTCACACTCACAGCAAGTGGATAAATTTTTCAATTGTATAGTGATTATTCTAAGAAGGAATTAGTGTGGGTGCTGATACAAAATAATAAAGTGATATCCTACACCTCATGGAAGGAAAAAAATACATGATAAAAACTACCCCATGCATGATCTAGAGTAGGCGGTTGTGATGTTGGCATTGAAAATCTAGCAGCTTTATCTCTATAGGGGGAAGTGTGAGATATATGCTGATCACAAAGGTCTCAAATATATATTCACACAAAAAGATATCAATATCTGATAGTGAATATGGATATATCTTATCAAGGATTTTGATTGCTCAATTTACTACCATCCTAGTAAGACAAACAGGGTAGCATATGCTCTAGGTAGAAAAGATCCTGCATTTTTATCAATGATGAGAATTGAAATAGATCTGATCTTCATAGATTTTCAGAAGATGGAAATGGGAATAATTAAGGGAGGAACATCATAAATACATTCTCAATTGAATTATTAACCATCTATCATAGTGAAAATAAAGGATGATCACTGAAAAGATTTTGAAATTCAAAAAATAGTGGAAGCTATTACAAACGGGAAATCCTTCGATTTCAAATTTGATGAGTGAGGAGTTGTATGATTTGAATTGTGATTATATATAACATCAAATCCAAAGATAAAGAAGGATATTTCTAATGACGCACATAGATCAACATTATCTATTCACCTAGGGAGAACAACGATGTATCGAGATATCTGAAAAAAAAACATTTGGTGGGATAATATGATAAGGGAGATTGCTGAATATACATCAATGTTCCTAGTATGTCAACTAGTGAAGGATGAAAGACCGAATTTTAAGGGGATGATGAAAGCACGACCCATACCAACATGGAAGTGGGAGAACATCCCCATGGACTTTGTCATTGGACATCCAAGTACATCCATAGAAAACAATGTTATATGTGTCGTTGTGGACCATCTTACAATGACATATCACTTTCACACGATTCAAGAGGACTTCTCATTAGATAAACTTGCACAGATTTACATAAAAGAAGTAGTAATGATACATGAAGTAACACTATATACTGTATTTGATCGTGATCTGAGATTCACCGCATATTTATGGAAAAATCTCCAACGTTCTCTAGGAATTGAACTGAACTTCAGTACAACCTATCATACTCAAACTAATGTCCAATCTAAGTGAACTATTCAGACATTGAAAGATATGTTGAGTGAATGTTATATGGAATTCAATAGAGTATTGTATTAACATCCTTCACCAATTGGATTATCCTATATCAATAGTTTCCCCTCTAGTATCTGAATAAAACCATACAAAACCCTTTATGAGAAAAGGTGAAGAACCCAGGCGGTTTGGGATAAAATCGTTGAGTGTAAGTTTCTAGGACCTAAAATGGTTGAATAATTTGGGGATAAGGTGAAAATAAATCAGTATATTATCAAGGAAATCCAAATATGATAGAAGAGTTATGCAGACAATCGTCGATGAGACCTTGTGTTCGAAGTTGGAGACATGTTATTTCTACAGATATCTCCCTAGAATAAGGTCATGAGGATTGGAAGGAAAGGGAAGTTAATTCACTGGTACATATCCCCCTTCGATATTCTTGATCGTCTCGGGATGTGGTCGATCTACTAGAACTTCCACCTACCATGTACAAAGTACATGAAGTATTTCATGTATCCCTCTTAAGTAAGTACATACTAGACTCATCACATGTACTCTATTCATAGGTGGTATATTTGGAGGATGATATTTCTGATGAGGAGATGCCAGTGAAGATCTAAGATCATAGAAATAAAGTTCTATGTAAAAAAGACTACTCACCTGCTCAAGGTACAATAGTGGAACCATAAGTAAAAATAGGCCACATGGGAACTAGTGGATGCAATGAAGGAAAAGTACCCACACCTGTATATGGCCTAGAATGTAAAATGAAATTTCTAGGGTGAAATTGTTTATGGGGGGAAGAATATAACGACCCAATGTTTTATCAATAGAAATTCCTTTCTTATAAAAATGACATATTATAACATGAAATTCCAACACAATGACCTACTAGTACTATGTGGCCATTAAACATAAGTATATCACTTATGTGATTTGAATTTCAAAAAACTGTCATCTATAATTGTGATCAGTATGTTTTGTTGTGTCTGATAAGAAAAATTTAATTTTTATGAATAGTAACATACCCTTATGAATAGTAACATACCTTTATGAATAGTAATGAATAGAGAAAAGGACAGAAAAATAGTAACTTCACCCATGAATGTATAAATACAATTCAGACATCTTAATAGTGGAAATGCAATCATATTATAAGAAATTGTATTTTTGTATGTCAAAAATATATTACTTACAATTTTATGATTAATTTAATAATATAAAATGATAGTTTATTTTGATAAAGTGTTATTTATTGTCTTATGGTTATAAGATAATTTTATGGGATCTTGATTAATTTTTCAAGGTGTTATAAAATCAGTTGTAGTTTTATTGTTGATTTTTTTGAAAAAATTATGATTTTATTTAAAAATTAAATTCAAAATATTTAAAAATTTATTTTCAGATAATGGATTTCATTTTTCAACTCTACACATTTAAAAATGGTTAGGGTAAATTTTTGGGATTATTCTAAAATACATGAATTTTTCATGAATATTGAGAATACTGTTTAGCGTTTTCGGTACGTTTAATGACATCATAATTATGTAATAATTAAAATAAATTTCTGGTATAATTTTTAAAAGTAGAGTAATGTGTGAGGTTTCAAAAGTTTCTAATATAATTTTCAAGACCATGGCTTTTCAAAAACCACTAATGAGGTGTCCTAGGAAATTAATAAAATACTCCCTCCGTTTTTCTATAAATACCCACTAATTCATTCATTCTATTGAATTATATATCCATAATCTTAAATTATATTGAGTTTTTACTTCCCTGGGATCCCTCCCAAGGATTCCTCAATCCCACAAGGTCCCAACCTTTTTGTTTTAGGACTTACTCCACAAGGTATCGGAACCTTTCACCCTTTTCTTTTAGTCAACACATCTTTTAGTTATATCATTGAATTTATATTTTCATATGTTCGGGTTTGATATTATGTATCAATATTATTGTAATTTTTATTTTCATATGATGATATACCCTATTTTATATCATAAATTTATTTTATGAATGTTTATGTCACATCTTTAGAGAGAAAAATTTTAATAAGGGATCTCTCCACTTGCCATTTATTTTCAGTTTCATTTCATTTATTTTTCTTTACTCTCCTCCTTTCATCAAATTTTTTTGATGACTCTAGTTTTGTAACAGCCCGAGATTTTATGAAAAATATTCTTTTTATTTTATTAATGTCTTGTGTTGTACGCTACACCAAAAGGAGCTTGCACAACACACATCCTTGACTTGCCTTGCATTACACGCAATCGCGACCTTCCTCGATAGCGTGTGTAATACGCAATACCGAGTTTCACTAAACAACGATATGCTATTAAAATGTTATTAAAACTAGCCGTTATGAATAGTAATAACCACTTTTTGAAATTTTGTAAATTTTATTTTTCAAAATGGATTTCATTTTTGGATTCGGAGTATCGAATTTAGCCTAAGGTGAAATTTTGGTACATTTCGGATAACTTTCATATTCTGATGAATAGTGAAAATTACTAAATTTTAATTAAAAACAACTTTTTTAATCGAAATTATTAATAGTGATAAATTATTAATTTGAGTGGTTTTAAAGTATATTTAGAATATATTTTTACAATTTAATTCAATGTTGGTCATTGGTTGTAATTTCACATTTAAACCAGACATAATCAAGTGTCAATCTTTTGATAGATATTGTTTCTTAAAAACACGCTATTTGTTTTAACAGCGGGATTTAATTATAAAATTAATTAATGCAACTTTTGTGTTATGAATTTGGTAAAATAGACTTCATTTTTGAATTCGGAATATGAAATATAGCTTAGGATGAAATTTTGGCATTGTTCTGAAAAACATCAATTTTTGATGAATAGTGAAACTACTAAGTGGTAGGTTAAAAACTGAATTTTGCATAAAACATAATTTTACCGCTTCTGTGAATGGAATTTCGAAAATCCGAGAGACACGGTTAATATCAAGGACTAAAATGTGGTTCAATGAGATGAAAATAATTTTTTGGTGAATAGTAGCTTTTTACTTTTTTTACCGCGGTTAATAGTAAATAGGGTAACTAAGGGTAAATATGATATTAATATTACCCTAACACATGTCCTAATCCTATTGGACAAGTGTATTTCGACCAAAAACAAACTTAGGAATAAAATATGACCATTTAGGCCCACTTGGATTAGATTAGGACATTTATTATTAATTTATTTAAAGAAAGGTTAAAATAGTTAAAATCAAAGTTTAATAAGTAAATCATTTTTAATATGGGGTTATACATAAGATAAATTCGATTGTAAATATTCATTAGAAAGATAAAAAGATTTCCTACATGATGGTATTTTATTTGTAATTTTTAGACATCAAATAATTTAATTTATTTATGACACAACGATGATGCAGTAATTATCTTATTAATGAAATATTGACATAATTGATGTTATAAACACCAAAATAAATGTAATTTGAAATTTTTTATGAATTACACTAATTTTATAGGTTATTATGATATATTAATGTTGATTTAATAAACTTGGTTTGAACATTTAATTCTGTTATGACTTTCACAAAAATCATATATCAAATAGTGTCAAAATTGACACAAAATAGTTTTTAAATCAAATATTATATTATTAATTGTTATTTTATTCCTAAAAATCTAAGGATCGGCCAAATGACTTATATAAGGATATATTTATTAATAATATACAATTTTGGGTTCGTTTGGCATGTTATAGTAAGTGTATTAACCATATAGTGAAAGAAAACAAAAAGACACGGTAAAAGTTAAATTATTTATCTTAGAGTTAAATCTAATTGATAAGGTTAAAATAATATCCTAAACTTTTCTAAATTTGATTGGTTGATGAGGTTACAACCCTATCTCATCTAATCTTCGTATATGAGTCATTTTTTGAGGTTTTTAAGTGGGTTTAGATTTATTATAAATTAATATTTTTAAGAATTCCTAAGGTGCCCCTCTCCTCCCCTATAAAAGGACACCTCCCCCCCTCCTCCTCACACCAATTTGAGCACTCAAGCTCGGCCAACCCCTGCCAAAATCTCTTCTACACTTCCCTAGAAACATCCTAGAGGTTCTTGTCTTACTCAAAGACCTATTTTAGTTCCCTAAGAGGAGGTCTCCAAAAGGCGCTTCAAAGAAGAGGAGGTTCGGACACTTACAAAGCAAGTCGGACCTAAGGTAAGGGAAATATCACAATCTCATTTTTATCCGAGATTGTTTATTCGTAAGTATTTACTGGGGTGTATTTTATCATCCACATCCATGTTCCCTCAATATTTAATATTGTTTCCATCCACTTACCATAGTTTAAATCCAATTTTACCCTTCGGTGAGTTTTTAGTAAAGAATATGAAAGGAATCTTTTGTCGTTTTTTCGTACGAGGTACTTTTTGACTTTTTCGACAAAAGTACAAGAAGAATGTTTTTTTTAACTTATACGGCACAAACGGATTTTTACGGTTTTATAAAGCCTTATTTTCATGAAGCTTCCTTCAAAAGATTTCATGACTATTTTCAATAAAATCTCTTTCTTTTAAAATTTCATGACGTTTCGTGAAAAGAAATTGATTTTGAAGAAGAAAGGATATTTTCCTCAAGAATGGAGTTCAAGTGTTTTATCAAAATAATTTTCCATCTAAGATAATAAAGGGTTCTATTTTTATCCCTATTATTACATTGATTTGATCATGTTGTGATGGAATTATTTTTATGAATTCCTTTATCTTGTATGAATTGTTTTATGATGTCATGATGTTTAAGATTCCCATTTGTATTACATGGGTTATGCAATGATTTATGGTTTATGATTTTGTGGCACACATAAGAATGGTATCATTAAGAGATGGGTGGGACCTATATCTCCCTCCAATGCATTGGGTAAAGATTTTATATCTCATGAGATAGACATGGCTGGAATGGTAGGTTATACCGGTTCAGCGAAACAGGACTGAAACGAGGTTTACTCGATTCAGAAAGGGACTTTGTCCACTAAGATAGTCTTGGCAATGAGTCTTGACTAACAAGAAATGATTCTCTATGATTATGTGTGTATGCCACAAAGTTCCATGTTTTATGTTATGATTATTGTGATTACATTTCACTGCCATGATTTATCCCATGTTATGAAATTATGCTCTCTTTTGCAGGTTATGATTTCCAAAATGTTATGTTCTTATGAATATGATGTGATTGATATTTCTTTTGTTTACCCTTACTGAGCATTTGAGCTCACCCTTTTATGTTTTCTTTTCCCCAGGATATAAAGAAAGGTTTTAGGTAAAAAAAAAAGGAAGATCTTTATGGGAGATGTTGAAGATCTTTCACCACGATTAGAAGATTATAGTCCGAGTTTCCAAAGACACTAAACTATTACGGTCCTTGTGTGTGTGTTTTTGTAATGTACTAAGTATTCCACAAAAGTAATGTAAAGTCCATGTACGTCAGGCTTCGGGTCTCTACAGTTGGTATCAGAGGAAAGGTTTAGTCAACCTTTGGAAACTAGGATGCGAAAACGTTAGTGAGATCCCTAGAGATATTTCTAAGGTATGTCTAGGGATGTCCCTAAGGTTAAGTATACGTATAGGTTATAGTACTAGAACTACGCTAACGATCATAGAATTAAACCTAAGATGTTAGATGTTCAAGGTACTCCCCCTTTATTATGTTGTTTTCCCTAGCATGATTTTTGCCTCTCACGCTATTCTTTTTGGGTTTTAGAAAATGGCTGGAAACAAGGTGATTCACGATAATGGAGGAAAAGATGGACAATGGAATGATATTCTTTATGAGAAACCAAATGAAATAGGATTTGGAAGTCCAAACATCATTATTATGCCGAATCAGCAATCTCATAATATGATCAATAAAGTAAAATTTGGTAAGTTTCCTGACTCGGCTAATAAGAGAAAGATGGAGTTTCATGATGATCATAGAGGAAAGAAAGTTCAATTTCCCCTATGTAAATCATGTGGGAAGAGGCATCAAGGAGAATGTTTCAAAGGAACTGGAAGATGCTTTGGGTGTGGAAAAGAAGGACACAAAGCCAGTAAGTGCAAAGGAAAAGGTTCAGTTAATACCAGGGATGAGGATAATGGTATTGCTACGACATCAAAAATGGTTAAGTGTTTTAAATGTGGAATGTATGGGCATTATGCAAACAAATGCCCTAAGGGAAAGACTCATGAAGAGAATCAGTAAGGTCATATGGGAAGTATTTATGTGGATGATGATGAAGAGACTACCAATGGTATGTGAGATGAAAGAATTGTTGAAGCTCGGTCAATGGTTTAAGAATGTAGTGGAATGATTATATGTTTATCATGTTTAATGTTGTATAAGTAATCTCATGGTACTATGGAATAAAGAGACATGTAAGGATTGTAACATTGTTGTCTGATTAATGTTACCAGTATCCATGAACGGTTATTCAGATAATTTTTGGAATGAAGATGATATGCGCATAATAAAGGGATAAGGGGAAAATGAAATGTTTGACAGTATTCATGAGCTCATGATTGATATAAGGACTAAGTGATATCATGGTTTGAGTATATAGAATTTTGAGGATTTTGGTAACTTTTAACAGCACTCATGTTTTCACTAAGGTATTCAAGAGAATACACGATTAAGGACTTTGAATGTTTGGATTGTGACCAACAAGACATATCTTATGATATGTGGGGATCAACGACAGTATTAAATCTCTGGTAATCGTTGTCACTATATTATGAGAGTGGACTACAGTATTATGTATAAGCCTAAAGATTAGACTGGATTATGTTGGACATAAGTTAGTATTGTTTAAGGATAGAAGATTTTCGATATTATTGATGGGATGTAGTTCTAGAAAAAGGGACAACCTGCAGGACGGGCGACAGCCCATCGCTTCGGACAAGGCTGTAGGAATCAAACCCACAACCGAAGTGCGACTGGCCTTTATCGCCTACCACTGACCTACAGGAAGTCCCTGTTTAGTAGAAACTAGTTTTATTATATTAAGCAGTATGATATATGAAGTATAAGTCCATTTTAGGAACCATATGTGATTAATCTCACTATAGAATGACTTATGTATATTTAATAACTTTTTCTAACCTTTTGTTTGAGACAGATGGAATGACCCATCATTCTATCACATAATCTGCTAACACTTCACAAATAACAAATTCAACTTCATTTATTTAAGAGATGAAGTAGAAATTGTTCAAGGCACGAACAAAAGTGAGATTGTACCAAAATAAAGTAAGTATTTATTCTAAGCAAATTTTCAACTTTAGGGAAATGATCTTGAAAACCAAAAATGATTGTCCTAGTGATCTTATACCTGATGAATCAGATGATACCTTATATCATCACAAATCTATGGATTTGTGATTACTGGCTTTTCCATAGCCATGTTCTCTACCACTCTCCATTAGAACATGATGGTTAGATTTCTCTTCCATATCCATATTTTCACCTATGTGGAAACCCAGTGATTAGTTTATTTGGGTAATCGTTACATTTCATACTTTAGTTTTTAAAGCCATGTTTTGATATTCCCTTTTACGATGTGGGTTTCTATTAAAGAAACGTTCGAATAGTAAACCATTTATAACCCCGACGAATTTCGAGGGCGAAATTCATTTTAAGGGGGGTAGAATGTAACAGCCCGAGGTTTTATGAAAAATATTCTTTTTATTTTATTAATGTCTTGTGTTGTACGCTACACCAAAAGGAGCTTGCACAACACACATCCTTGACTTGCCTTGCATTACACGCAATCGCGACCTTCCTCGATAGCGTGTGTAATACGCAATACCGAGTTTCACTAAACAACGATATGCTATTAAAATGTTATTAAAACTAGCCGTTATGAATAGTAATAACCACTTTTTGAAATTTTGTAAATTTTATTTTTCAAAATGGATTTCATTTTTGGATTCGGAGTATCGAATTTAGCCTAAGGTGAAATTTTGGTACATTTCGGATAACTTTCATATTCTGATGAATAGTGAAAATTACTAAATTTTAATTAAAAACAACTTTTTTAATCGAAATTATTAATAGTGATAAATTATTAATTTGAGTGGTTTTAAAGTATATTTAGAATATATTTTTACAATTTAATTCAATGTTGGTCATTGGTTGTAATTTCACATTTAAACCAGACATAATCAAGTGTCAATCTTTTGATAGATATTGTTTCTTAAAAACACGCTATTTGTTTTAACAGCGGGATTTAATTATAAAATTAATTAATGAAACTTTTGTGTTATGAATTTGGTAAAATAGACTTCATTTTTGAATTCGGAATATGAAATATAGCTTAGGATGAAATTTTGGCATTGTTCTGAAAAACATCAATTTTTGATGAATAGTGAAACTACTAAGTGGTAGGTTAAAAACTGAATTTTGCATAAAACATAATTTTACCGCTTCTGTGAATGGAATTTCGAAAATCCGAGAGACACGGTTAATATCAAGGACTAAAATGTGGTTCAATGAGATGAAAATAATTTTTTGGTGAATAGTAGCTTTTTACTTTTTTTACCGCGGTTAATAGTAAATAGGGTAACTAAGGGTAAATATGATATTAATATTACCCTAACACATGTCCTAATCCTATTGGACAAGTGTATTCCGACCAAAAACAAACTTAGGAATAAAATATGACCATTTAGGCCCACTTGGATTAGATTAGGACATTTATTATTAATTTATTTAAAGAAAGGTTAAAATAGTTAAAATCAAAGTTTAATAAGTAAATCATTTTTAATATGGGGTTATACATAAGATAAATTCGATTGTAAATATTCATTAGAAAGCTAAAAATATTTCCTACATGATGGTATTTTATTTGTAATTTTTAGACATCAAATAATTTAATTTATTTATGACACAACGATGATGCAGTAATTATCTTATTAATGAAATATTGACATAATTGATGTTATAAACACCAAAATAAATGTAATTTGAAATTTTTTATGAATTCCACTAATTTTATAGGTTATTATGATATATTAATGTTGATTTAATCAACTTGGTTCGAACATTTAATTCTGTTATGACTTTCACAAAAATCATATATCAAATAGTGTCAAAATTGACACAAAATAGTTTTTAAATCAAATATTATATTATTAATTGTTATTTTATTCCTAAAAATCTAAGGTTCGGCCAAATGACTTAGATAAGGATATATTTATTAATAATATACAATTTTGGGTTCGTTTGTCATGTTATAGTAAGTTTATTAACCATATAGTGAAAGAAAACAAAAAGACACGGTAAAAGTTAAATTATTTATCTTAGAGTTAAATCTAATTGATAAGGTTAAAATAATATCCTAAACTTGTCTAAATTTGATTGGTTGATGAGATTACAACCCTATCTCATCTAATCTTCTAATATGAGTCATTTTTGGAGGTTTTTAAGTGGGTTTAGATTTATTATAAATTAATATTTTTAAGAATTCCTAAGGTGCCCCTCTCCTCCCCTATAAAAGGACACCTCCCCCCCTCCTCCTCACACCAATTTGAGCACTCAAGCTCGGCCAACCCCTGCCAAAATCTCTTCTACACTTCCCTAGAAACATCCTAGAGGTTCTTGTCTTACTCAAAGACCTATTTTAGTTCCCTAAGAGGAGGTCTCCAGAAGGCGCTTCAAAGAAGAGGAGGTTCGGACACTTACAAAGCAAGTCGGACCTAAGGTAAGGGAAATATCACAATCTCATTTTTATCAGAGATTGTTTATTCGTAAGTATTTACTGGGGTGTATTTTATCATCCACATCCATGTTCCCTCAATATTTAATATTGTTTCCATCCACTTACCATAGTTTAAATCCAATTTTACCCTTCGGTGAGTTTTTAGTAAAGAATATGAAAGGAATCTTTTGTCGTTTTTTCGTACGAGGTACTTTTTGACTTTTCCGACAAAAGTACAAGAAGAATGTTTTTTTTAACTTATACGGCACAAACGGATTTTTACGGTTTTATAAAGCCTTATTTTCATGAAGCTTCCTTCAAAAGATTTCATGACTATTTTCAATAAAATCTATTTCTTTTAAAATTTCATGACGTTTCGTGAAAAGAAATTGATTTTGAAGAAGAAAGGATATTTTCCTCAAGAATGGAGTTCAAGTGTTTTATCAAAATAATTTTCCATCTAAGATAATAAAGGGTTCTGTTTTTATCCCTATTATTACATTGATTTGATCATGTTGTGATGGAATTATTTTTATGAATTCCTTTATCTTGTATGAATTGTTTTATGATGTCATGATGTTTAAGATTCCCATTTGTATTACATGGGTTATGCAATGATTTATGGTTTATGATTTTGTGGCACACATAAGAATGGTATCATTAAGAGATGGGTGGGACCTATATCTCCCTCCAATGCATTGGGTAAAGATTTTATATCTCATGAGATAGACATGTCTGGAATGGTAGGTTATACCGGTTCAGTGAAACAGGACTGAAACGAGGTTTACTCGATTCAGAAAGGGACTTTGTCCACTAAGATAGTCTTGGCAATGAGTCTTGACTAACAAGAAATGATTCTCTATGATTATGTGTGTATGCCACAAAGTTCCATGTTTTATGTTATGATTATTGTGATTACATTTCACTGCCATGATTTATCCCATGTTATGAAATTATGCTCTCTTTTGCAGGTTATGATTTCCAAAATGTTATGTTCTTATGAATATGATGTGATTGATATTTCTTTTGTTTACCCTTACTGAGCATTTGAGCTCACCCTTTTATGTTTTCTTTTCCCCAGGATATAAAGAAAGGTTTTAGGTAAAAAAAAAGGAAGATCTTTATGGGAGATGTTGAAGATCTTTCACCACGATTAGAAGATTATAGTCCGAGTTTCCATAGACACTAAACTATTACGGTCCTTGTGTGTGTGTTTTTTTAATGTACTAAGTATTCCACAAAAGTAATGTAAAGTCCATGTACGTCAGGCTTCGGGTCTCTACAAGTTTCTTACATGTAATTTAATTTTTTCATGATAATGAAATAATTATTCATCATAACTCCTTTCCTTTTATTTAATAAAAAAATGAAAACTCTATCTCAGATGTGCTAATTTACCACATTCAAGGACGATGGGTTTTTGATTTCCATTACCATTATAAATTCTTAGCATGAAACAATTTTCATGGTTGAACCAGAAAATAATATATTTATTAAGTCTCATCTACGGTTCGTTAATTTCTTTTTACTTGTTGTTCTGATTTATAAAGCCAAAGGAGTTCGATGTGTTCAGAAAACCGTCAATTAACCCAAACAGTTATCATTAAATAATCTAAATAATGATTCATATTCACACCAATTAAAAAAATGGAATTTAAATTCACATATCCTCAAATATTTTCACTAATAAAAAATAACCCAATTTCTGGACAACCATCCCCATTTTACATGATTCTATGAAGCTTAATATAACTGAACTGATCATTAGAACCAAGGAATCAAACAGACCCGAACAATGAAATTGAACCTCATAAACAATCAAAATGGTAATGAATGAACTCAATAAGGTTATACTAAATCATTTTAATATATAATTGGTTCTTTACGTTTTTATTAATGAACCTGATTTGATTATTCATGTCATTAATATCAAGTGGATAATAGCATAGGACTTAAGGTAAGGGATTCTACCCGAACCATATTTATTCCTTCAAGTTGCTCCAACATTATATATTCCCAATTGAAGATGACCATTATTTTTTTGTAATACATCTAAATATTGTTTATATACTCAAAAATCATGTTTCAAAAAACATCTTTCATTCTCTTTCGGGGATATACATATTTTTTAAAAATTCCCCCTTAATTTTTTCTAATAACCAAACATATTTTGATGAAAATACCAAATTATTACACAATTTCTAGTGCACTACTCATCTATATTAAAACACCATTATATTTATAAAATAATTCTTTTTCGTATTAAAACCTTCTTGTTTCACTTCTCGTTTTATATAAAATATTATTCCCTTTTCTATTTTAAATTCCCTTTTCTATTTTCCTTAAAACCACACTAAAATGATTTGATGCTATTAATTTCTTAAATACTCTTCTTACATGTTTTCACTTCTATTTTACAACACTTCCATGTTATATTCCTCTTTTACAATATTAATCTCCATGTATGTTTTAATTCCTTTATCTCATGGCCACTTTTATGATACTCCCATTAATTATGCTTTCTGACATGAATGTGATATGCATTTCCCTCCATGGGTTTCTTTATGTTTATATAAGATTGATTATTTAAGATTTTTTATGTGGAAAACATATTCAAGAAAATTAATATGGGTGCACCCCAATAGCACTCCAATTCATTGGGTAAAGTTAAATATCTTGAGATGTTATTTGAAACTGTCTTGGCGGTTAGCCTTGGCTTGTGCTACTATGTGAAATGATCTTGGCAGTTTTCCTTGAATAGTACTTAAGTAATTTTTTATGTGGCTGACACATTAATATTATTTCTTTTTTATATGATCCCATGTTTAAATGTTATCATTCCATATGTTCCATGATTTTTTATCATTATTTCATGCCTTCTAACCCATATGATAAAGCCATACTATTTTGTGTCCCCCCTTACTTTCCATTTTAGCTCATCCCTTTGATCATGTGTTCCCCAAGGTATCCTATGTAGATGTATGAGAACAATGGAAGATAGGATCTCATTTTGGAGTTTAAATAAATAGTTGTTTTGATAATGTTTGATTATGTACCTAGTATTCCAAGACACTAGAAATTGTCGTATGTGGCTTGTACTTTGATGTGTAATTATGCTTAAAATCATGTAAGGTTATATGTGAATGGATAGGGTCACAATATGTTTGATGAACCCTGGTTCCCTAACTGATTAGAAACTGGTGGTCCTCCTTTTGAATGTTGAGTCATAACTGATCCCCTCTCACCCACTGAAGGTGATAACTTATTACGAAAATGCTAAATATGGCCCATCTCGTTGCAAGATCGACACTCGACTGGGTCCCTTGGGAAATGCAGACTTGTATGCCCACTCATTCCACACTGGTATCAAACCACATTCAAACTAGAAGAAACATCCCATGCAACACTTCCTATAATTAGTTGAAGAAGTACCATCCCTGGATGTTGAACCGCCTTTTCTCACTACTCCAAACTCCCTCAAATTGTGCTCATTAATTAGCATTTGGATTATAACAGTAGTTACCGAATCCTACCTAAAAACATTAACCTACAATCAGATATTGTAATTGAGACCATCCTCAAATCTTCTAGCTAGTGATAACTCGTCACCTCCCAAAACAGATGTGAGGCATTGATGAAATGTAAAGCGAGAAAAATAAACCATCACTGAAAGAGAACCATTCTCAAGATTCATTAACTCCTAAGATTGGTCGGCCCTCAACATCTTTGGGTAGATGTAATCATAGAAGGTTCTCTTCAACTCTTCCCAAGTCATATCTCAAAGTCATCCTACTAGTGAGATAGCATCCCACTATCTCGTGGAGGAATCACGTAGCATGTAAGTTGGGAGTATCACCCTCCTCTTAAGAGGCATCTCCAAATTTTCATATATAGAATTCATGGCCTCCAACCATGAATCTATATCCTTTGTTCCTCCATACCCTAAACGATTTGGAAAATTCTAATACTGGAACACCCGTGTCAACTCCTCCATAGACAGGGACGGATGGGGTTCTCCCTGAAATATCTGCCTCATCCTTATAAAGGATTTATGGAACTATGCATCAATACTTATGTCAAATATAACAATTGGTGCCAATATGTGCACAATGATAGGATCTTTTGGTAGTCCAAGATCTACCATTTCTGGTGTCGTACAATCTCCATGTACTTGGTGTACAACTAGAGGATTTCCTGGTGGCAGGACTCTCCCAGGTCAATCGCACACCTGATTATTAGCTTATCAAGGACTATTACATAGAAGTGAATGAATGGGAAATTAGAAGGGAAAAAATCAAATTTTACAAAATCTGGTTATAGGGCATGTAGAACCACTACACGGCGTGTTCCCTTAAGCCTTAACATGGGCATGAACCTCCTCCAACTTAGTAGTGTAACCCCCCATACGCACAGTGTGTTCCTACTGAGACAAGGAACGTACTTCAATATTACCTCCTACCCAAGTACTTCTACATGGCTATAACTATACAGTTCTGCTCGTGTATCACTACATGGCGTGCACACTTTGGACACAATCTGTACAATAGAGATTACACCCACCTATGTCGTTAGTTACGTGGGCGGACACATGATCAATTACAAAACCTCATGTACTCCTAGTACATTTCGTATTCTGCCAAAACATTACCAACCTCATGTCTCCGATCACATATTCAGCCACATGGTCAACAACTACATGACATGTACATATGATATATAGCTTGTACTTTAAAAAACTAATTTCTTCCAGAACAGAAGGACACAAGGCGTGTGTTCATAACATCTCCTTCAATGTTTTCAGGGTTTTCCAGTTAGTGAGCCTCTAAAACTCCTTTGAAACCCCAAAATCTTCAAATTTTCTCAACTCATGCCATTTTCTAATCTGTGAGATCCCATACTCCCTATGAATAAATGTTTTGACAATCTTATTCATATTGTTTCTCAAAATAATTTCATTAACTTTTGAACATGTTCCACCAATTTCTAATCCAAGAGGGTGCATAAAACCTCATGAACCAAATCTTGGCTTCCATAAAAATGAAACATTACATATACCAATACCCTATCAAAATATCATGTATTCTATCACAGTATCTATCACAACTGTATGAATATCTAGCACAACATCTATCACAACAGCATGTGATTTGTAATGCACCGTAACTGGCATGATGAGAATGTATGTCATGTGATCTCTAGAATGTTCCTATATATTGTAAGAGATGGAATTCCCTCATCTCAATGGGTTACAAATAGAATATATCCTCAACTAAAATAGCACAAAACAAGTGTGTCCCCCAATGGTGAAATCAAATCAACTGTGATAGTTCAGAATCAAAAATTAAAATTCAATTCGAGGTTATTTGGATCATCCCTATCCATAGGGTTACTAATCTTGGGAACTACTAATTACCAAAATTCATTACCTTCATATCTCTTTCTAATGTCTCCAAATAGTAAGATAAACCATAAAAGAAAAACCACTTTGATAACACTTTATAACACCATGGATCTGGGTGTCCCCCAAAGTTTCCCCAAACCATGTTGGCCACATAACCTCAAGCCCATTTCCACAAATTCCACATGCTTCTGACTAGTATTGAGGTCCAAGGTGTGATATTGGGGAAACAATACCCCCATTGGAAGAGTATACACAGTGGAAAATAGATTGTAAACAATGGAGAATGAAATAATACCAAATAGAAATAACAGCGGAAGACTAAAAGAAAATCCAACATTAGTTGTAATATATATATATGTGTGTGTGTGTGTGTGTGTGATTAATGACATATGTATCTAAGAAAATATCCAAAAAATTCACAATGATAGAAAGAAATATTGAAACCAATTTACAATATAAACAATAAATCCAATTGAATCGCGAAACTGAGCATGATCTCATGCTCTCCTGCTCCAACAGTAATACAGTACCTAATGAAGAAGGGAATTTTATCTTATCTATACCTAAAATCATGTAATCTGTTTGGGTCCAAATGCATGACCCAAATTGGGCGTGAGACGAATCCCTGTTGGAAACCACCAAAAGATTTGTGCCTAACTGTCAGTGAAGATATATAACATGTAATATACATGAATGAATTAATAATCTTGGAAATACTCAAAAGTAAACAATCCTATAGTTTTCAATTACATTCATTTAACATTTATTATTCATCCATTCAATCATGTAACTTTGGGATCTATCCTAATCTCTTGTATCCCCCATGTAATGTAACAAGAAGAAATGTCTCATATGACAATCTAAACAATTGAGTTAGACTGAATCAAAGCATATGCATTGGCTTGGAAAATGCGTCAAAATAATTCAATTATTCACAAAGGACCTTATGGTAATTCTCTCACATTCTAATCCATTTTTTCCCACACATAATCAAAAAATTATAAACCACCACCTGGGTAAGCTCTCACAGTCTAAACTCTAGGGTCAAAAATTCAGTTAATAAAAAAATGACCACATAGGAAGATCCCGCGATCTAAACCATTGGATCAAAGATTCATTTAATCAAATTTAAATGACCACATTGGTATCTATCATGGTATTTCCCCATTGGTCTAACAAACTCAATTCAATTATAAAATACTACCTAGGAAAGCTCTCATAGTCTAGCCTATTTGGGAAGCTGTCATAGTCTAATCCCCTTGGTCAACATTCACAATGCATATCACATCCATTTTATATAGTCATTTAAGATCCATATTAATCAAAGAAGGCATGGAAAACAAAGAATGCCTCATAGGAAACCTTGACCAAATAGTCAGAAATAATCAAATGATGGAAATGCAGCCATGGTTTTTCCCATAAAAAGTTATTGAACCTTACACATTAGAAATAAACCTTTAACAATCACTCAAACCATAGATGGTAATAACATGGTTCAATTCCAAATCATGAAATACCCAAAATATGGTTATTCAGAACTTTTTTTCCAATATAATCAAAGATAGACAATGAATGGCACAAAACAACCAACCTTGATATCGTACGATCGATATACTTGAATGTAGGCCCTTGAATCATCCTAGATCGGTATAGATCTACAAAAAGGTGAAAACACCCAAACCTGAGTAACTCATAAGAGAGGATGAATTAGGAAGAGAGGCTCTAGGGGTTCTGAGAACTCACTAGTGGAATTAAAATGCACCTGACATTGTCTCAATCAGGGATTGGATGGAGAATCGGGAAGGGTTCGGAGTTTTTGGGTCATTCTATCGCACTCATGTACGAACCATGATGAGAAGATGATATTTCAGAATACGAGAAATGACCCCACTATGATATATATAAAAAATCTACACATAGTGTTTATTAAAACTACACATTGTATAGTAGCCTTAACCATCGCATGATTTGAGAGGTCTTCTAGGTCACCAAACAGCCATGTACGTGGCCGTTACACAGCCAGTACGTAGCTGTGAGCGGTAACTGGGTAAACGACATGTGCATATAAGTACATGGTGTGTACACAAATAATATTAATTTATTCCTTATTAATCAAAAATAACCTGAAATCAAAATCCATACCTGAAAGGAAGAGCTGAGTTAATACATATTCTTATAACAGTATTTTTGAAGTGGTAACATCTTCGTTTCTTTAAAAAAATCTAGTATACAATAAACAAATAATTCTATTCGAAAAAAAATTTGAAATTATTTTCTAAAAAAATTATAAAAGAATGGAAAGAATGAAATTTTTGAAAGGAAAATCTAGAAATTTTTTATAAATGTTTTTTAAGAAAAATTTTACAATTTTTTTTCGAAAACTTTTAATAAAAGTTTTTAATAAAAATTAATATAAACCTTTTTAGAAAAATATTGTAAATGTGATTAGAAAATAAATTTTTAGAGAGAGAAAAGATTCAAAATAGAAAAAAAATCAAACATTAGAATAATATACTCCCATATTTTAGAGGAATGTGTTACTCTAATGAGTTATTTAATGAGTAAGCATATATCATTGATTATTTTATATTTTCTAATCTCACATTTAGTTTAATATATTCAAATATATCTTACTTTATTGGTTCTTTAAAAATACCATCATGTTTTTCTTATGATTTGATGAATTGTAAAATAATATCTCATTTTTAGTTGTGATCTTTAGCAAAGAAGTGTCTTATATCTTTGTTCATTTGTCTTGAATGTTGTGATAGGATTTTACTGAATTCTATTTTAGTTTTGTTATTACAAAAAATTGAAGTTTTTTTAAAACTCATTCCCAAATTATTGAGTGTTTTCTGTATCCAAAAAACATGAGCACAACAACTTTTAGCTTCCATATATGTTGTATTAGTTATGAAAAGTGATACAATATGTTTTTTTATATAGTTAAAAGATATTAACGTTTCCCCAATAAAATGAAATGTTCTAGATGAACTTAAACTGTCCAATTTTCGAGAAGCAAAATCATTATATAATTTTTTTAAAAAAAACTCATTTTCAGGGTAATAAAATAACCCAGTGAATATATTTCCCTTAAGAAAATAAAAAACTATTTTTACATATTTAATATGGTAATATTTATATTTTATTAGTATCATGAACATTATCTTACATAAAACATTATTTCTGGCCAACTATCTATAAGCTATATTAAACTACTGATAATTCCTCCAAAAAAAATTAGGTCATTCGGTTTCCAAGATACTTCAGTGTTAGTAGATTTTAAGGTTCATATAGGAATAATAATACATTTAGTACTATCATATAAAAACATTTTATGAAGATATTTTATATACAACTATTGGGATATAAAATTTCCTTATGGTTTTGAGATATTTGAAAACAATGTAAAATGATTAATTCACCCATCATGCTCATTAGATACTTATATTTTTATTTTTTTCCACCATGAAAACTATAAAATATTTATTTTTTAAACCAAATATAATTTCATCAAGCTAAATTTTAATAATTATTATTTCTTTTAAAATAATTTTAATAAAAAGTGTTGGAAATGTAGTTCACTTAACAAAATTATTTTAAAAAAAATCTAGTAAATATATCATGATAGGATCTATGGATTTTTTAACTCTATAATGTTCCTCAGAAAGTTTATAAAAATTATCTAAATATTTTTAATTTTTAGAATTAGGTGTTTTTTTATTTTGACATCCTATTATAAATATCCATTATGAAAATCACACTTCAAATCCAATTGAGAAAAGGTGAAATTAAGAAAGGATTCATATAATACAACTATATGTATATATTCAAGCCAATATAATGGTATTATATTCCTTATTGTTGATTAAAACCCTTTTTATCAATTACTAATTAATTTATAACTATAACCCCATTTTTATCATATTTAATATAGAAATCTAGTTTGACAGAAATTACAAAAATACATTTAAGAAAATCAACCAAAGTACAAAAACGACTTCTCTAAAACACATTGAGTTCAACCTACATTAAGTTTATCCTATCTTCATAACAGAAATCTTTATAAGATGTATTTGGATCAAATTACTGTTGAAATGAAAAATATCCACATTTATTTCCTAAAGAACATCTTGTTTTAACTTGTTGATATATATAACTAATCTTATTATCACTTGGATGATTGATAATGATTTTAAAATTTATTGTGTTTAAAAAATTTTGTTCTTCTATAACCATGGAATTTATTCTTAAGTTAAAACATCTAAAATATTTAATTTAGTTATTATTTCATGTGAATAATTTTATAAATTGTTTGGAAATATGTTTTAGTAAAAACAACTGAAGATGTAGTTTTATTTTGAAAAAATGCTCAAGGTTTATTTTCATCGAATTTAACACGATCAATTTCATCAACAATACCTCTATTTTTTAAAAACTCTATAAGACTTACTTGTTGAAGATTATCTAATAAAGATTACCTCAAAAAAATTTATAAAATCTATATAAATTATCTTTAGCATTCAGAATGAATACATTGCATCCAAAAAATATTAATGTAATAAATTGATGGTTTTCTTCCTTTCTATAATTCATAAAGAGTTTTATTAACTAAAGGTTTAATTAAAACTTGATTTATAGTATAATATATAATACTAAATTCTATGGACAATTTTTTTGTAAAAGGGTATTCACACAATAATGTTCTATTAATCATTTGAAGAAATCAATTTCCTAATTCAACTACAATATTTTGATGGCGTGTTCTAGGAGAATATAAGTAATATTTTATATCATTTTCACTATATAAATTTTAAATTTTATAATTTAAAAAATATCCACTGTGGTCGCTATGAATTGTTACCAAAGATAGATATTCCTCATTATTAACATGGAATAAACAAATTAAAATAGGGAATGGATTCGTACTTTTTCATTAGAAAATATACCCATGTATATTCAGATAAGTCACTAATTATAACATATACATAATATTATCCACAAATACAACAAGTTTTTTATGACCAAATAAGACATTGTGAACTAAATAACAAGAATCATAATTTAAAAATTCACTAATGGATGTAAAAAATGACTTATGATGTAATGTCTCAGAAATACCATGTTAATTTTTTAATTATATGTAATTATTCTGAGACCGCGCACCTTAAAAAATGTGATTTCGGGGCCTGGTGAGCCTGGAAGAGAATTTTAAACTTTTTTAAAGTATGCTTAAGTAAATGTGTGGGAAAGTTTTTTTGAATTTTGAATCGGTGATAAAATCTAAAATCCAATGGAACTATTTAATTTAGTTTTTTGGTATTCACCTATAAATGGATTAACTTCATCCATTAAGGGCCGAATAGAATAGTAAATTTTTGGACATTTCAAAAATATAATAACATTAAAATGTAATTTTATTTTATTTTCTCATCTCATGAGTAGAGGATAGCAACACTACGGTGCAGCGATTAGGTGCATTGATGTGGATCATTAATTTCTCTTTAACGCACAACATAATTAGGCTTTAATGACACATAATAGAGATGTTATTTCTTAAATGAAACAGCATCACGACGTGACATCGAAGCCTAATAGATATGTTATGATATGTTTTCCTTTTAATTTTTTTGACACATGGCTGGAATGAGAAATTAAATGATGAGTATTATTTTAAAAACCTTCAATGAACTTCCTCTCCAAAAAAGTATGAAAAATGTGGACGAACGTCGAATATATTTGACACTCCTCGAAGAACAAAGTCGGAAGTGAAGAACGACGTCGACATCTTGAAATATCGTGGACATAACACCACGTAAACGAAACTAAAAGAAGTAAGGGTCTAATTTATGAATGTTCTTCCATGTTCTTATTATAGAAATAATGAATTCAGATCTACCCATTATCATGTTGATCTACGAATCATGCGTTTATATAGGAGGGTATCTTTTTTAGGGATTTTCCTTAAACGGGGTTGAAATTATAGTTTATTAATTGGACTAAAATTCCCAGATCTCCCGTGATTACAAAATTCAAAAGAAGAGGGTGCATACATACATGAACAGTGACCAAGCCCCTCTGCCACATGTCTTCTTTGTTTCCAAACAAATAAATCAATGTAATTTCGGGTTTGAGAAATTCATGGTAAAGTGAATGTTCACTAGAGACTATAGGCACTAACGGAGTGGAAAAAAGGAACACTGGAGAAACTTCGTTGGCCCGTTAAAGGAACTACTAGTGGTGGCCCATGGTAGCAGCTGGGGGCGGAGTACGGTACATTCTGGTCGGCTCTCTATGGAGGAAGGAGGTTGTGACAACACCAAGGTGACGCGGTGCCAGGTGGCCACTACATGGAGGGGTCGCCTGCATTCGGGCCACCCAGACGGGATGGCAGTGGTAGTCCTTTGACCAGAGTAGGACTAAGGACCTGAGTATGTGGGGTGCGATAGTTAGGGGATGAGGTTGACTGCTGCAACCCTTGTGCACATTCCCGGCCCCTCATGCATCCAGTCTTCGAGCCGGTGGGCCACACCCACACCCAGTGGGTAATTCCCCCAGCCAGCGGGTCGGGCCAGTCTCACACCCAGCAGGATGGACCCATGGCCTAGGGATCAGAACTACACTGTCATGTCAAACCCGTGTCTAGTAGGCCGGAACCATGTCAGCAAGCCAGACCCGCACCCATTGGATAGGCCAGACGAAACCAGGTCATCGGGGAACTTGGTGGGAATGACCCTCAGCAAAACCGAGTCAGGACCAATGAATCCCCTTTTTCCTCGCCCACTGGTTAGGCCAGACAAAACAGACCTAGACCCAAACTGGGTTAGGTCGACTTAGTCAGAACTAAACTAGGGTATTTGGGACCCTCGACCTGGGTTTTTTCGGATGGTTTGACTGGGTCAGACCGGACCCAGAGAAACTCGCCCCTGTTTACTAAAATACAAATTACATTCAAACTAAGTGTCTGATTGATCAGTCATTTGTGGAGTTGGGACCCTATCGACAAGGCAGATCTGTTGGTATGCCTTATGGAGGCTTTAATTCAAGATGTGATGTAACGAATGTCTTGAGAAGTGATTCTCCCAGGAACGCTACATACGGAACCTTATTGTTGGGTGAGACCTGATGACTGCTGACATTCGACTTCGTATGACTCGATTATTTCCCATTGGGAAGCACATCTATTTGACATTGCTTGCCCATGGTGGGAAGCAATACTGTGTGACTTTGGAGGCCCACGATATGCATTTAGGAGGATTACATCAGTTGTCCAATGTTAGTGGGATGAACTTTTGTGTGACTTTTCATGTCCACAGTACGCAATGAGGAGTTGTCCCTAAGCAGTCCAAGGTAAGTGGGGAGCACATATTTGTGACTTGGAAGGCCCATTGTACTCTATGTGGGATGAGTTATCCAGCATCTGAGGTGTTTGATGATGTTACTGATGATTATTATATCACTACTAGAAATTTATACCTAATGTGAGTGGTCTTGTGCTTCACACTTTACTCTGAGGATTCCTTTGTGAACTTCTATTTCTGTATTAGGGTCTTTACTGAGTATTTATTTACTCTCCCCTCCAAGGGCTTTGCCCTCATGTGTTTTTTCTGGTGAAGATAATCCACATTACAACAGATACTTTGATGGAATAGGACCCAAATTCTCTCAGGTAGACAGTACTGACGAATGTTATGATGGTGGCGATGGTGACCTAGTGCCTGGAGGGGCCATGTAGGATCGGGTGGACATTATGTTGTTATTCGGCTTCGAGTAGGTGCATAATTCACATGATCGGGTTGGGTTTTCCATAGATGGCCATCAGAGTTTTCCTTTTTCTACTTTTTTGTTTTTGTTCTTATGTTTGATTTGTATTCTAGACCATTTATATTAGTTTTACATGTACTCAACTCATTTTAGTGACATTTGTTCCCTTTTTAGTGAGTGGTAATTGGTTGAGCATGTGTTTGTGTATAAAGGTACTCAGGCAAATCCCTCCCACTTGTAGGCTAACGCCTTCGGCGCAAGTCGCCAACCCTTGGCCTAGGGGAGGCGGGCATGTGGTAGTCATGGCACGAGCCCTGGGGGATGGGTCATGAAAAAGTTGTATTAGAGGGAAGTCAGTCCTTCCACAAAGACTGGGAGTCTGTTGTTTGGTTTTGGGGAAACAATGTTAAGTGTTGCGAGTTCGGATTTCCGATTTGGGGAGTCCTGGGTTTGTTTGGAGGCCGATGTATCCATACACCAGGACATTGAATTCTGCTTTTTGGATCAATACATGAAAACATTGGTTGAAAAAGTGTCTCCTTATGTTCTTTTGAATAAAATTCAGTTCATTAGGTATAACCTTCTAACCATGGTTCATCCTGATCTATTTTTTGATTCCACTATATGGACAACCAGCCAGGATCCTGATATGACGTTGTAAAGACATCCCGCCAAATGAAGAGGTGTTCATTTAGGGGGAAGTTCAAGATATGGCCCCACTGGGTGGGGCACCAGTGCTACCACCACCCGATGGTTTGGATCTACTGAAAGTGGTTCAGGCAAAGGATGAGTGTAGACTTAGTGCCCTGCATGAGTTTCAATGATAGAGACCTCCTAGGTTGAGGGGAGGGACATATCCTCAGGTCGATGAGGACTGAATGTTGGTAGTGATACAGGTCTTATGCTTAATTAGTAAATTACTTGACTGGATGGAGATCTAAGTAGAGATACATCTGCAGGGCTGGCATGGAGTTGGTGGAGCTTGACTACCCACATGCATGATGAGGATACCATCACCTAGGCAGACATCGAGTGTCTTTTCCTAGAGGAGATTTTTTCACGAACATGGGCTATGTGTTCATTCAAGATCTTATTAACCTATCATGGGGAACCATTATGGTCGAACAATACTCAGCGAGGTTCATCAATCTATCTCTCAACTTAATAGATATGGTAGGAGGACCTTTCTTTAGGACTCGAGCCAATGAGCAGGGACTCAGGAAGGATATCATGGAATCAGTGTTGTCTCTTAGCATCCCTACCCAAGATGGGGTGCTGGAGTGAGCCATTCTGGTATAGAACTTCTTCACGGAGCTGTTACACGTAGAATGAGATACCAACAAACCCCCGGTGGCAAAATTTTTGGCAGGAAGGAGACAACATATGTGAGGTCCCAAGCGGGAAAGCTCTTTCAGAGGATGACCACAAGACTCATGGTTGGCGGTGTAGGGATCCCAGACTATAGGTAGTCATCCATGAACTAGGATTTTCTTCTCATTTGGAGGGAAAATACACATGATAGATGATTTCCTAACCTGACCTAAATATTACTTGTAGATGGTCGAGGGGCCACTGAGGTAGAGGTAGTGGTTCGATTGAGTAGGTCTGCAGGTTAGCAGATGTGGTAGGGGAGTATCCCAAGAGGTGGTCAGTGGGCGATGGTTCGAGTTGTTACTACCACAACCATTAGTTGGTCCACCCTGACCTTTTAGATCAGATGCACAGGTGCGAGAACAGCTTCAGGGAATGGAGGCTTATGAACACAACACTCTAGAGATCATCTGAGGTATGATATGTCTCTTCCCTACCCTAGCTGCAGTTTGTATAGACATAGTTTCTTGTCAGACCTTCTATGCCATGACTCTAGTATAGAGCTCAGAGATTCTTGAGGATATATTGGATCGATCATTAGGTCTATAGCCTCCTATAAGAGGGATTCGGCGATTACACATAGGTGCTGGTAGTGTGAGCTTACTCTAGGAGGTGAGAACTTCAGTTGGAATCTTCTAGTAGTGGCGTCGAGGGCTTACGCAGTCATCTTGTGTATGGACTGGTTATTCACATTCCATTCATAGATCAACTATTTTAGGAAAATAGTACACTATTTCCATAGATATAGGACCATGTTTTCCTTCACCGGTGAGAACGAAACCCTTGCAGTGCATTACGAACTTTCTTGAAGGAGGGTGCATCCAATCACTCACTAGTGGGATAGCCTCACCTTCGGTATAGTGGATGAGAAGCGTCCAATATTTCCTATATTGGTGGATGCGTATGAGGTTTTTTCCTTAGTATATTCCATGACTACCTTTTCATAAGGTGGTAGACTTTTGTATTGACCTATACCCTAGGACGTCCTCAATATCCACACCAACATATCGGATAGCTCTTGTAGATATTTGCGAGATGAGGGTACAACTGGTAGAAATGTAGGATAAGGGGTTCTTAAGGCCTGGAATTTCACCATGGGCATGCCCAGTGCTTTTTTTCTAGAAGGAAGATGAGATTTTGAGGTTGTGCATGGACTTCAGAATCTTAAACCAGGTGACCATGAAGAACAAGTATCCACTACTAAGAATTGACAATTTCTTCGACCATCTGAAGGGGGTGAAGTGGTTCTCAAAGACAGACCTTAGATCAGGCTATCACCAGCTTTGAGTACAGGACAAGGATGTACTGAAGAGAGCCATCAGGTGCTTGTATAGCCACTACGAGTTCTTAGTAATGCCTTCCAGCAGGGCCAAAGTCCCCATTGTATTCATGGGACTCATGAATTAGATCTTTGAGTCTTACATTGACCAGTTTTTTTTCTTCATTTATGACATCCTGGTATACTTGGAGTTAGAGGATAACCACGCTACACACTTGCAAATAGTCCTTTATACACTCCAAGGGAGAGAAAATTATGCAAATCTCTCAAAGTGTTAGTTTTGGATTCATGAAGTCCACTTTTGGGGAGACGACATCTCAGAGGACGCAGTTTCAGTGGATCCGGCGAAGATAAAGGTGATGCAAGCCTGGGAGCTACTGAGGAGCCTGATAGAGGTGTAGATCTTCTTGGGGTTGGCTGGTTACTATCAAAGGTTCATTCGTAACTTCTCTATATTATCTTTATCCTTATTGTCCTCCACAGAGATCGAGCATCCCTTCAGGTGGACAAATAAATGTCAGTATTGTTTCCATGAGATGAGGAGGAGACTGACTAGTGCCACCGTCTTGAGACTACATGAGGAGGTTGTTGGGTATGTAGTTTACTACGACGTATCAGGAACTTGACTGGGCTATTTCCGGATGCAAGGGAAAGTAGTGATCACCTACTGATCACTCTAGTTGAGGCATCAAGAGCAGAACTACGTGACCCATGACATAAAGTTTGAAGCAGTGTTCTATCCCTTTAATATGTGGTGGAACTACTTGATGGGTGGACGGTTTACGGATTAGTCTGACCACAAGAGTCTCAGGTATATATTCTCCCATAAGGACCTAAACCTGAGACAACAGGTATGGATAGATTTTCTCAAGTACTATGACATTGATATAATCTATACTACTAGGAAGGGGACCATGGTGGAAGATGTGAGTAGTAGGAGGAAAGGATTTTAGCTACTGAGTGAGGAGACAGACCTATTGGTTTTGATGTAGATATCCTTCATGGATGATGGTGGATCTTCTTACCTTCAGTCGATGACTGTTACTAACACACTCTTTTAGTGAGTTAGGGAGTCACAGGTGGTGGATGTTGATTTCAAGGCCTGATATGATCAATTATCCCCTAGACATGGTCTTGGTGAATTTTCAGTATGTGGGTAGAATGTCATCCTTTTTAGAGGGTGCACCATAGTACCAGTGATGTTACGGGAGGAGGTGTTAAGTGAGTTCCATAAATTTCCATTGGGGGTACATCCTATAGTGGAAAAGATGTACCAGGACCTCTAATATCAGTACTTGTAGCTAAGGATAAAGAAAGTAGTGTCTGAGTTTGTTTCGTGATGCCTCACTTTTGATCAAGTGTAGGTCAAGCATCAGGTTCCAGTAGGCTTGGCCCAGCCACTTGAGGTACCGGGGTGGAAATGGGATAGTATCTCGAGGGACATTGTGATGGGGTTACAACAAAAATCTCGGGCACAGGACTCAATGTCTGTGATTGTTGACCGACTCACCATGTCAGGTCACTTCCTACCCATTCGAGAGCAAGGACAGATAACTTTTCAGGAGATAATGTGGATTCACATGGTGCCTTTGAAGATCTTATTAGATCATGACACTCTCTTTAAATCCTAGATGTGGAGGGGATTATAGGAGGAATTCAATATGTAGTTTCACTTGAGAATAACTTTTCATCCCAAGATGGATGGTCATACATATCGGACCATATAGACCTCGAAAGACATGCTACGTGCCTGCATCCTAGATTTTGTTCGCAGTTGGGAGGACCACCTTCCACTGGTGTTGTTTTCATACAAAAAAATCTATCACTCCACCATTGGCATGACACCATTTTAGGCCTTGTATGAGAAACTTTTCAGATCACAAATTTGTTGGACAGACCTAGGGGACTCATCATTCATGGGTCTGGAGTCTGTACGGGGTTCCACCAAGAAGGTACATATCATCCAAGAGCAGATGAGGACTACACAGAGCATGAATAAGTCTTATGAGGATAGGAGTCGGAGACCCTTGGAGGTTGAGGAGTATGATTATGTTATCCTTTATGTCTCACCCCGATAAGGATTTCATAGATTTGACTGGGGCAGTAAGTTATATCCGAGGATCATCAGATCTTTTTAGGTCCTATGCAGAGATGGAGAGGTGGAATACCACCTACATATTCTACCACATATTCACGAACTGAAATATTTTTTCCATGTGTCACATGTGAGTATGTACCTGCATGATCAATCACAAGACATCGAATAAGGTGAGTTGGACATTGTTGATGGGGTGACGTTTGAGGAGTTCCTAGTGGAGATAGAGAATCGATAGGAGTGCATCCTACATTAGTGGTATATTCCTTCGGTATGAAATAATTGGTAGTAAGTGAATATCTATGTGAAAAAATAAAAGAAAGAGGCTCAGATTCATGCTTAGTACCCTGATCTGTTGGATTAGTTTTTGTTTTGGATTTTGGGGACGCAATGCCCTAAGTTGATGAGAATCTAATGTCTCGAAAATTCTCTGTAATATTTTTAGTTATATGGAATTACTTTGAGACTATACACTTTAACGACATGTGATTCTGATGACCGGGGAGCCCAGAATAGAATTTTGATCTTATATTAATTATACTCAAGTAAACGTTTGAATGGGGTTTTCTAACATTTGAATCGATGCATGGATTGAAAATATGAGGGCATCGTTGAATTTATAAGACTGAGATTCTCCTATAAAGGACATAACTTATACCCGAATGGGCCGATTGGAAATGTTAATTTTTTGAGTTTAAAAAAAATAATAAAATATCTTTACAACGTTAATTTCATTTGTTTTCTCATTTGTTAAGAGGTCAAGAGAGAATCTATGGTGTAGCAACAAGGCGCATTGATTAATCTCATTAACGGATCATTAACTCACATCATAACAAAGCTCTAATGACTTTTAACAGTGACACTATTTCACAAATGAAAAAATGTAATGATTCGACGTCACAACATAACAACAACATTGCGATGCGTTTTCCTTTTATTTTGGTTGATGTGTTTTTGGAATGAGGAATTAAACTGTGAGGATTCCCTGATAAACCTACAATGAACTTCTTATCTAACAAAGAACGAAAAATTTCAATGAACATCAAACATGTTCGACAAACCACAAATAATGGAGTCAGAAGCAATGAATGACTTCAACATATTGAAATTATCTTTGGTTGATTGGACTAAAATCCCCGGACCTCCCAGGGTTATAAATTACTAACATTGAGGTCATTGGTCGACACGAACAAGGCCCGAGCCACGATTTCACAGGTGTTATTTGTGGACAAACCTCCAATTTTATGGAAAGACAGGTTTGAGAAATTCGTGGTAATGAGAACGCTTCTTAGAGACTATAGGCGTTGGCAGAATGGATAACGGACTACCAGAGCAACAATGGTGGCCCACTGAATGAACCACCACCTAAAGCAGTCTGGGGTGGAGGATGGTGGTAGCTGCTGGTGGAGGATGGCACTGGCTGCACGTGGAGGATAGAGGTAGGACCATCAGCATGCTTCAGCAGCAGTACGGTGATGCGGCTCCTGGAAGGTGTTGCGTGGAGAGGTGGCCCATGTTTGGTCCACCTAGATTAGCTGGTAGCCGCGGTCGTTTGACCGTATAAGGAGGAAAGCCCCACGTCCGTGGGGCAAGTAGGGAGGGGATGTGGCTGGCTACCATGCCCCATGTGCACAGCACTGACCACACATGTGTCCAGCCTTCGGGCTGCCAGACCGCACCCCCAACCAGTGGGCCGCACCCCATGCCAGTGGGCTAGACCCACCTAGGCGTGCGAGACTTGAGGCCCAGCAGGCTGGACCCATGGCCACCCTTCTAGACCCACGTTGGTGGTCCGGACCCATGCCTAGTCGGTTGGACATACCCCAATAGTCTAGACCTATTACCTTCGGCCGGGGATGGATGAGATTGGGTCGCCAGGTTACCCGGCGGGCTGGATCCTCAGCTAAAACCAGGCCAGTACCAACAAATCCCTTTGGGCCTTTTCCCCGGGCCATGCCAGACTTGACCGACCCAAACCCAAACCAGTTTAGGATGAGTCAGTCTGAACTAAACCGAGGTATGTGGGACCCCTGGGCCGGGTTGGTTGGGTCGGTCCGATAGGGTCGGACCGGACTCAGATGCAACCTGCCCCAGTTTACTAAAACGCTAATAACATGAAAATTGAGCGTCTGATTGATGAGTTGTTTTCGGTGTTGGGACCTTCTCGAAGAGGCAGTTCTTTTGGCATGCCCTAATGAGGCTTTCATGGAATATTCTATGCAACCAATTCCTTGAGGAGCGGTTCTCCCCAGCATGCTACTTACGAAACCCTGTGGTTTTCTAAGACCTAAAGAGTGCTGACTTTTGAATCTATGGGCTCAACTATGGCCTAGTGGGAAGAACTTCTGTCTGACCTTTCAGACCCGTGGAACGTGACGTGGAGGAGTACCTCAGTTGGCCAAGGTTAATGAGAAGCTCTTCTGTGTGACTTTGTAGACCCACGGTACGCAATGAGGAGGAATACCTAAGAAGTCTAAGGTTTGAGTGGAGCACTTCTCTATGACTTGGGAGGCCTGCTATACTCAATAGAGGAGGACTCCTCCAAAAGATGAGGTTTTTGATGATGTTACTGATGCTTCTTATATCACTAACCTAAATATATACATAGTGTGATCTGTCTTGGTCTCCGTGCTTTACATTGAGGATTGTTTTGTTTTTTTATCTTTTTGTTTTGGGGTCCCTATAGAATATTTTGATACTCACTCTTACACAGGCTTCACCTGCTCGTGTTAGGTCTGATGCTGATGATTGATTTTTTGATAGAGACATTGGTAGACCATGACCTAGAGGTGCTCAGGGATACTGGATCAATGGATTCTGTGATGATGGACCTGGTGTCCTAGGACCAGGTGGGTCCTAGTAGTATAGGGTGGACATGACATTATACTTCGGTTTCCAGTATCTACACTAATCTCATGATCAGGTGGGGTTTTCCATAGATGGATATCAGTGTTTCCCATTTTGTACATTAATGTTTTCAATTATTTTATTGGTTTTTTACTCTTTCCCACTTATATTAGTTGTACTTGTACTCAACTCATTTTAGTGATACTTTTTTTCTCTTCAGTGAGTGGGAATTGGTTGGGAATGTCTGTGCGTACAAATACTCAGGAAAGTGCCTTCCACTTGTAGGTTGATGCATTAGGAGTTAATCTCGAGCCCATAGCCTTCTTGAGGTGGGCTTGGGGTAGTGACGGCATGGGCCTCGGGGGAAGGGACGTGACTTGGGTTTCTGTCTAAATTGAAAAAGATCACAAACACTTGAATAATCATACATATTCTCTTGTATATCTTTAACTAGTCCTTCACAAAAAAAATTCATGAAATTTATAATGTTAAAGTGTACTAAACTCATATTCTATAACCATTATTGATCATCTACTTCACTATAGAGAGGTAGATATTGTCTCTTTAGCTCCTCTACGTTATGAGTGTAATCAGTTTCATGCATATCAATAGAAAAAATAAATTTACTATTGTAACATTGAATATCCCATTTATCATTCTTAAATATCACAAGAAATCCTTCATCACATAATTGAATTATTCTTATAGGATTTTTCTTAAGAGCTAAAAAAATTATATTTTTTCCAAGAGCAATATTACCTATTCTATAAATTTCTGCTTGATCATTATGAGATAATGTTACATTCCTACCATTAATCATGATAATCTACTGGATAAATGTTATATTTCTAGTCCCATAAAAAGAAAAATAACTATTAATGTACTAGATATTGTTTTTTATTTTATTCTAATTTTCATAAAAACAAAACAAATGCGATTTTTGGAAACTAAACATTCATTAGCCAAGTAATATTAAAAAACAAGATATTAGGAATCCATATCCTTCTAATTTTTTATGTTGAAAAACTTATAATTATTTTTCAAAATAAGCCTTATGATATACAAGAGATTTTAATTTATTTAATAAAAAATAATTTTTAAAATTTATTCTACTTTGACATTTAGAAAAAACTGGAAAAATATTTAGAATAAAATATTTATTTTTGAAAATGTGGTTCTGGGATTGTAATAACAACCCTATAATTACATCTATGATTTATTAGTTTTCTATAAATATTATAAAAAAATTATTTTGAAATGTATATTTTTATAGTTTGTTATTGAAAATCAAAATTTCAAAATTTTGTGTACTAAAAATATCTTTATCCTCATTAGAAGAAGTAAAAATAATTTTATTTTCAAATAATTCAGAAAGATTAGTAAATTCATGGGAAATATTAAAAATATAAGAATTCTACTTGGAAGGATATTCTATATAACCTTCATATTTGTTATAAATTTTATTGTTTCTTCCATAAAATTTAGAAAATTTTAAAACTTCAGCAAAACTAGTTAAACAATCATCCTTATCATATGAACAAGATATTTCATATTTAAAATAAGTAGTATCACAATAAACCATAGAATCAGATTAATATTCATTTAAATTTAAATTTTAAAGATATTATACTAATACCATTACCATAAAGCATCCATTATTGTTGGAAATTCAAAAATAAAGTCCCATTAAATTTTTATTTTCAAAAAAATCATCAAAATAATTCATTGAATAAATTTCTCCCACATTGGAACACCTCATATATTCACCTTTCAAAATTTTCTATCATTTAGGCTTTTAGATCCTTTTAAACATCATTCCTTCTTTTCCTTTCCTTAATGTCTTACACAGTTCTGTCTGATATGACTCAGTGTTTTACATTCATAGCATATAAAGATTTAATAATCACTCTGATGAATATTTTACTTAGTATTTTTCTCAGATATATAAAAAATAGTACTTTATACTATATTATTCAATCTATTTATAATATTAGAAACTTTATTTCCACTCATTTCTGTTCAATTGATTTCAGTATCAACCTTAACTTTTATTAAAATATATTGGAACAATATCTACTGATCATTTTTATTAGAATTATATAAATTAGAAGTAAAGGATACACAATTTTTCTTTTTATGCTTCTTGAGGTATCTATTCAATCATCCAACATTTTTCATAAGAGTTGTAATTAGTTCATCTAGATTAATATTTTTCATTTTAATGGTACCATCAAGACTTTTCCTCTTTGATTCCAATTTACTAGTAATAATATCTATAGTATTTTTAACTAAATTTTCATCTTTACGATATTTATCTCCCAAATATTATAATAAATTTATAATTGTAAAAATATCTAATTCAGCATTTTAATAGTTTTTACTTGTAGAAAATAAAATAATTTATCATTATCAATGAGAATATATCTTCTAATTTAAAGGAAAATGGTTTTCTTGAGGTGAGAAACATAAAACGTTTTCTAAATAAAAATTTTCTATTTACACAAAAAAATCTGGCTATATATGTTTTTTATCTTTGATCATAAAAAAGTGTTTCAAAATCAAAAATTCCAATGATATTTTTAATTTTCAAATTTACAAAAAGTGGAATCCAATTTTCTAGAGTTTTTTAAATTCCTATCAATATGAATAAATTTCTACTCTAGTGTTTGTAATAAAAGTTTTTATCATGTATCTCTAATACTCATAGTCTGAACCACAAAAGATTGGTTTTCTTCATGAATTTATATTTTCTAAATTATAACATTTAAACCCACAATATTTACATACTATAAAATATTATTTATATAAAATTCATGTTAGTGTGTTAAATTTGCAATATATTGAATTGAATAAAATATAATGTACGAATATATAACGAATTATAAACTAGAAAAATGCATTAGACCCAATTTTGATTCAAAATGTAGGATCCAAAGTGTAAATAGGAACAATACTAGAAGTAGAGGGGAGAATTATAATTGGTAAACTAAAACTAATATTTTTTTTAAAACTCCTTATATAAGTTAATCAAATATACCACTCTTCACTAAATGAAATTAATTATAAAAACTGTTGTTCTAATAATTTTTTAAATCAAATTTAATTAAAATTTTATAAAAGTTATTTTTTCTAGACACATTCACAACAGAAATAGATATATGTAAAAACCAGAAATATGAAACAATATAAAATGAATGAGAAATTCATAATAAGGTTTTATAATAATGATAAATTATTTATCATATATCATTATGAATGTCTATAACCCATACATCAGGTATCCACGTTTTTGACCAACTAATAAATATCAGTCATCCTTAAGAAATGAATCAAATGATACAAAGATTAGAATAATTGGGCTTCCCTATACATTTGAACCCACAATCATCATGATCAGAAAAAAATCTTTCTCTTCATACCCATGCAATACCTTCATCACACTTGATCAAAAAAATTACAAACATAATAAAACTCATGGAATTTATAAATATCCTCAAAAGTATATTTATTGATTAAGAACACTATAAATAATTATAATGAAGCAATCCCAAAATGTAAATAAATTTTATATAAAGCTTCAGAAAAACTCTTATATCATAATTGATGAAAAAACATCATTCTCATAGAATGTTGATCCTATTAATAGGCAGACCTCCTATGGTCATATTATGTATTCTTCGTAGTGGGTTGAAATAGATATGAATAGATACTTACTTTCCTTGACATGTTATGCATAGATTCTCCACTTGAAGGTATTCATGTTTACACACTTCTATAGTTTATTCGGATTCATTATAATATTCAATAATTGTAGATCTGAGGAAATCATATTTATTCAACTGAAGGATTTTATAAACTTTTTTCTAAATAAATGAAATTCACCATCTGATTAAAAAATTTTGGTGGTGTAGTTATAACATCATAATTATGGATTTTATTATATTTTTTATTGAAACACTTTTAAAAATCAAATTACAATGAAACTTTTATACATTAATTGAATATAGGTTTATTTTATGAAAAACATATTTTTTCTGATCGACATATATTTCTACATCTAGAAAAATGACTTTTCTATAAGAACATTCTTAAAACTGGGGAAGTATAAAATGGAGTAAAGTAATAAGAAATTCTGATTGTGATTTGAAGATCTAATTTATTAAGGGTTCGAATGAGAAAATTGGACTCAATATACATGACTATATAATAGAATTATAAAAATAATAATATATTCTACATTATGTGAGATATCCTTTTAAATAAGTCAAAGTTGGGGAAAAATATTTTTCATCCCTCTTTTATTTCTATAACACACCTTTTTTATTCACCACTTATTTCATTTATATAATTTATATAATACACATAAATATATTTTATGATGAATGTACTAAAAATTATCTGTATGAATATTTCAATGATAGTTTCTCTCTTTCATGGGGTATTGATTAAAAGGATACTAAAGTGGTGATAGATTTATGTGATAGTATCTTTAGACATCATGATTTCTTATAATTATGTTTCAAGTGATGAAATTTTATGAATGAACTCATAAGAAACTCATGATTTTTCTTATACTTCATTCATTAATATAAATTATATGTTTTCCTATCATTTTCCCCTATTTATGTGTTAAATATACTGGAATATTCTTTTTATGTAAAACTGATATTATTTTCCTCTTTGGTCAAAATAACATTTCTTCCATGTCCATGATTTCTAAAAAAAAATCTAGAATGTTATATTAATTTCTTGTGAATTTTTAAACTCATTTTTACACATGATTCAATTTTTAAAATATTTTTTAATAAGAATATACTAGTCTTTTTTCAAACATGATAATTCTGTCTTTAACAAAAAATGTAAATGAAATATTTGTCTTAATGTACACATCATGAATGAAAAATGTTTTGAAAATTCATTTATGTTTTCACCTAAGATTAAATCCTTTGGTGTTTCTTGTTATTTAATTGTGATATGATCCAATGATTGCATATTTATTGTTTATTTATATTTTTTTTATGATGATGAAATATTTATGAAACCCATTTTGTTTTCCATGGGAAAAATTATGATGATTTTTCTGATCATTTGGTATATATATAAATGGATTTATGATTATGTAATGTGTTGCCCGGAAATTATATTTCCCTCCAATGAATTGGGTACAGATTAATTTTATATGAGTTGAAATGGTATATTTGTGGTTATTACAAGCCTAGAAGATGGTACAAGGTAGGTTATCCCTAGATCGAAGAAGGTATATGGGAGGTAATCCCAATCCAGGAGGTACATGGGTGGTCCCCCGAACCATAACTTGTTATGACTATCATGGTGGGTAGCCTTGAAAAAATATTTTTTGTGATTATGATTATACCAAACTTTATGCCACTCCTTTATAAAATGATCTAATGCCATTGTTATGTTCTCAAGTTTGATGTTATTTGATACCTTTATGATTCTTGTCCTATAAACTGATATGATATATGTTATGAATCAAATTTATGAACTATGAATTACATTGTATTATTTTTTTTAATATTAAGACCATATTCTCATACCCTTTATCGTCATGTATAGTTTAAATGATCTAATATTTCTCCCTTTTTCCCCTTGATGAGCATTTATGCACTTTTTTATTATGTGTCATTTTCTATGGAAAATGATGAAAATAATTAGGTTTCTTCTTTATATTAATGATTCTTATTGTGAATAACTAATTTAGAGACAATGTAGGATATTATTAACCTTTGTTTATGTATCCATGATTCCAAATCTCTAAACTATTCTAGTTCTGAAATGGTTTCATACTATTATGTGATGAATATTCATATAATAATATCTAATATTAATGTACAAAAACTATATGTTTTTATAGTGTGTATCATAATAAGGTTTATTTACCATTGGAAAACAGGATGTGAAAACATTTGCGAAAACCCTTAGGACAATCCAGTGTATTGAAGAACTTCCTATGTTATGGTAAAAAAGGAGTGTGTTTTTCCTATTAAAACATCCTTATATAGATAAAAGAAATATAATGTCTAGGGATTGATTCATCTAGTCATAATAACACCCAAAAGTGATTTTTAAGTATATCTCAAACATTATTTTAGTGCATGGTAAGGGTGACCTTATTGTGCACATTGTTTGACACACCTAGGCGGATATTCTTGGGTTAACTCAAATTTTCCAATTGAATCATTTTGAATTACTTGAATAGATGATAACAAAGGATGAAATTGGTTAAACCTATGGTTCCATATATTCAAAATAAGGTTTCATTATTTAGATACCCTATAAATTATTTTTCAGGACTAAGCGGTTTTTGGTTATAATTATTGTTTCTCATAGTAGGTTTTCTAGTTGTAGTCAATGAATGGAACCCAAAAGAACAATTTTAATGTCAAATATGACTTATAATGGAAATATTATCCTCATGAGAAAATAAATGAAATTGGATTTAGAAGAAATAACCATATGATTATGACTAATCTGTTATCCTGATCTATGATTTATAATATAATCTTTGATGAGTTTCTTATTTCATCAAATAATAGGAAGATGAATTTTTATGAAAATTCAAATTGTAATGACCACAGAGTACAAGTGGTTTAATTTTTTTTTCTTATTACGAATGTGGAAAGGAGAACCCCATAAAATACCTCAAAGGAAGTGGAAGATTTTTTAGTGTGGAAATTATGGTCATAGAATAGAACATTTCTTTAGAATTGAATGTCTTATTTGTTGGGAACATGGAAATTATCTGATTAATTTCATAGTAGGTTTTCTAGTTTTATTCAATGGATGGAACCCAAAAGAACCATTTTAATTTTTTTAGAAAAAACAATTAGGTAAATTTTTTAAAGCATATATTTCCTCATGTGATGTTAACTTAAGGGTTTTGTATACCATCAAGGGTTTATATATATAAGGTTGATCATATGTTCAAAGGAATATATACCCCTTCTATGTTCCTAAATGATTAGACTTATGATGTGATTTGAAAAGTTTATTAAGCCTTATAAAAATAAACTATTGAGGTTTAAATGAACAACTGGTTTAATATATGATTTTATGATAACATAACTAGGGATTATTAGAAACAAATATAATGATAATATTTATTGTTGAAAAGTGATTCATAGACAAGCAAATATTTTTAGATATATTTTTTGTGCACTTAATGGATTACCTTTTAAGTTGTTATCTAATATTATTCGTGATATTTTTGTTAATTTCACTACATTATATGATTACATAGTGACTTATTGTAGTGGTTAGTGATATTTTTTATGTTTTTTATTTTGTTAAAGTATATGTAACCCTTAGGTATAACATGAGGTTTAAAAAGAAATTTTATTATGGTATAATGTAATAATAGTTTTTGGATGTATGTTGAATGGTTTGGGATAACCTTTGAGGTTAAAAAAATTCCATAATAATGAGACTATTGAGGTAATTTTTGATGTAGGTTTATTTATTTTTGCAATGATCTAATTTGAAATTTTGTATTTGTTGTGGATATTTTGGAGTAAATTGTATTATTTGTTTATATGAAGGATTATAAATGTTGGAAATTATTTTAACATATGTTAACCATTTTTTTTAGGGGATGCCCTAAGTCTCCACCACTTTTGACCACCGCAACTTTTTTCATTATTTTGCTTGTTTGATTTTATCTTCACAACATTTGTAATAAAATATTTCAATTTTTTGTCATTTTAATTTTTATAATTTTAAGAATATATTTTTATCCTTTTATGGATTATGTGATTCATTATAAGTTGATTTTATCATTTCCGGTATGGAAAATTCATTCTGAATACTCATCATTTGATGAAAAGATTATATTGCTCTAAAAATTGATTAAAGGGTGATATTATATTTTTCAATTAAAACATTTCCTTATTTTCTTAGTACATATTGTAAAGGAATTTATCAACTCTAGGAAAAGGATCTGGAAACTTATAATTTATCCTATTATGATCATTTCCAATTCAGCGATGGTCTTTTTCACTAATTATTAATTTATAGATTTATGGATATTAACATTATAATGACCATTCAATTTCTACTAATCAATGTTATCTATCACACTCCGCAATTATTTATACATTTAATTTTTTCCATGTCCATATTTTCACTTCCAACTAATGTTATCCTATTTGGAAACCCATTTATGTTTTATTCTAGAGGACCTTAATATTTACCTTCTCCTCTTTTCAAGAGGTACTTTTACTAACCCATTTTAGGATTTGGGTTTTATATAAAGGAATTTTCAAATATCAAACCCCTGATTACTGAGCAGAAGTTTAAATTTTGATTTTTTAACTTTTTAAGGGGGATAATTCTTACCCTGATATTTTCAAAATAACACTAAGTTTGATAGAATATACAACACACAACACTAAGTATAAAAAGTTATGAAATGTTATTATTTTTTGAATGTTATTAAATTTTTGTTGAATATGTGTGTTTGAATAAATGGAACCAAAATACAAACAAAATAAATATTTATAAATTCTTTAGAAGTAGGAAATTAATATTGTTTAAAATTCATTTTATTATTCAAAATACGTTTTCTTTATAAATTTTTATTATCAATTTTTGTGAGTGAATGTTATAAATAATTACTAAATAATTTTAAATTGTATTTGATAAGAAAATAATATTTTAAATCATCATATCAAAAATATATTATAGTGAAATTTAGTAATTATCCCTAAAAGATTTTTTCCCAGTGAATGGTGTAAAATACAATTTATTCAGATACTATCATTAATTTTCATTAAATAAAGTAATTTGAAAGACAAATTATATTTTTGATGTGTTATTAATGTGAAAAATTAACCATTTTATTCATAATAATCTAGTTATTTTCATTTTAATTGTAAATATTCTTTGGTTTGATATATGTTAATTTTTATTAATAAATATTTTTCAGTAAAAACATTTTTTTCAATATGTTTTATGATATTATGTTAAAATTGAGTTCTGAAAAATAATAAGATTGAATAATGAAAAATTAAAACCATATTTGGTATCTTAAGGTCGTCATTTTGTAAATAGAACTTTTTTATTATTATTAGTTATGAGTTAAAATAATGAGTTAGCTTCTAAAATAAACACAAAACAATACCATATTTATATTTATGGAATATATTTGACCATGTTCATCGACAATTATCTTACATGTAATTTTGGTGGTATTTACCCTTTATAATGACATTTATATTATTTTATGTGAAGAAAATTCCAAAATGTGACTCTCTAGATTTTTTTAACGCTTAAAAATTTACATAAGGATAATAGAGGGATGACATTGGATCTAAATGATAATTTGAATTAAGAAATAATATTTTCTAAATTTAATTTATTAATAACATTTAGTGATTGAATAGTAACATGAAATTCTTTCGCAGCGCCAATGAAATATTTATTCAATTAATAGATAAACTAAAACATATTATTCATAAAATATTTAATGTAATTAAAATTTTTCATTATTTATTTATAAGAATTTTTTACATTAGTATGAAAATTTAGGGATGAGTGACACTTTTACATTTTAATTTCACTTCTATCACATTTTTTCGCATTCAAATTAAGTCAATACTTATTCAAATGACATTAATTGAATTTTTTTATAAAATTATTTTATTAATACATTTTAAAATCCTAAAAATATTAAAATAGGGTAAGTTGGATGATAATCTGTCTAAAATGTTATCCCTTTACCATTATGATCCAAATATTTCATTATAATTAAATTTATAACCCATTAATATTTTATAATCCATTGCCACATTTTTAATTAAAATTGCTTAACCAAGGGTTTAAACAAAAAGATAATGATTAGAATAACACCATAACCTATCTAAATTTTATTTTTTGAGGATATTTTAAATATATTGGTTTATTCATCTAATATCCCATAATTTATAATTATTTTCTGGATAATGACTTAATTGTATTTTAGAATTTTAGGTAATTTCAGGGGTGTCTTTTCCATCCCTTAAGGTAGGACACCCTTGTTTCCTTTTCCTTACACAAATTTGAGCCAAATTTATTAACCATAACATATAAATTTCTCTTATAAACTATCTTATCCATCAATTATAGCTTCCAATATTTTTGAATTTCTATTCTAATGTTCCTTAAGAGGTGATCTGATGGTGACCTGCTAAAGAAGAGGCAATCTACATACTCAACCTCTTTCAATTTATTCCTTATTCTTAATTATTTAATTCTAAGATATTATTTGTAAAATAATAAAATAATTATCATAAATAAACTTTAATTTTATTATGATTTTTGAAATATAATTATACACCCTCTTTTCCATCAAATTGGAAGGGAATGTATCACTTGTCGATATGTGTCAACTACCGCCTCTACGTTGAGATATGATTCATTAACCATCAATATTATCATGGATGTTTATTGTTATTATATTAGTATTTATATATGATATTTATTATATAATAATGAATTTTATGTTATAATATCATATCTACAATTTTACCTTCAAATCCATTGGAAAATGATAATGTCACTCATGTGTACATGAAGACTACTACCTCCAAGATACGATGTGATTTATTATTCATTTATAATTTACATGGATGGTAAAAATATATATATAATGTATATATATGATATATATGAAATTATAAATTCCAAGTAAAGCTTAATTTTTATTTAGCTTTTTTCTGCTCTATCCATCTAAAATTGAAAACAACATTTATATGTATATAAGTCCTACCAAATACATGAACAATGTAATTAATATTTATATATCTATAATTTATGGATGAATATAAATATATATATATATATATGTAATTAATATATGTGATATTTATATCATCACTAAAACTATATATATGATGGATCCATGAATAATGTAGAAAAATAAAACTATTGAATCGAGAATCTCATAAAAAACAAAACTATTAACACCCAAAATTTAAAATTTTAATAAATATTTATAAATAAATGAGTGATAAAATTATTGTTCTAGATTATATAATATGTTAAAAGTATAATAATGACTATATTATATAATTAAAATAAATTTTAATTTATTTTACATTAGTAAATAGTGAATTCTAAGTAAGTTGAAATTTAGGTATTGCATTTTCATGTCTCTTTTATTTCCATGAGACACATGCATATTCATAATATGTTTATTTTATATGGTGTATATGCATACAATGAATTTTTTATATAATATTTATCGTGATAAATAAAGGGATATACATATCTATATATTGTTATCACTTTCATATTTTTTTACTTAAAATTTACCAATGCGTTAAAAGAATTATGTTTCATTCACACTTCTAATAAGGATTGGTTATGATTAAGATTTCAGTGATATAATATTATGAACAACCACTCAAAAAATCATGACTTTTCTTCTCAGATATTTTTTTTAATGTTAAATATTTTGCCTTAATTTTCCTCTATTTATGTATTCATGATATGGAAATATTATATTTAAGGAAAACCAATATTATTTTTCTATTTGTAAAAAAATCAATTTTCATCATTGCCCATATTTTTGAAAAAGGTTATCAAGACTATTTTACTATTCTCCGTTGATTTTTAATTTAATTTTAACCCATGTTTTAAGTTTTATAAAGTAGTTTAAATTTAATATTATTTTCATTTTTTGAATGAGTTACATTTTAATTTGATATAAATTGTGAAATGAATCTTTTTTTTCACACACATGACATGAACGGAATTTCAATTGTCATGAACACAAAATGTTTTCAATATATACTTTATATGCTTCAATGATTTTTTAGGAATATTTTTTGCATAATGTATTTAAATTTCCAAGAATTGATTTCAAGATTAAAATGCTATTTTCCCCAAGAAATATTTTAAGTGTTATTTCAAAATAATTTTTATTTAATATGAAACCCTTTCCTGTTACATATTCTTGACTAGGAATATAAACCAAATATACCATAATATTTATTTATATCGATTATTTAAGATTAATATATAAAAAATTTTAGGAAATTATTTTATTTATTTTTTGTTATTCTACGATGAGATGTTTTAATTTTTATGAAACTTGTTTATTTTCCAAAAGTTCTGCTATGATTAATTTTTTGTCATGTTTTGGTACATATCGGTATTAGCTAGATTTGGAGATTAGTGGGCCTAAAATTATATATCTATAATATGTATTGGGAAAATATAGATATATAAAAATATAATAAGAATTAGATTAAGGAGGTAACCTAGTAATAATGGTGACTCTATCCACTACAACAGTCTTGGGAGTGAACCTTGACTAATGAAAAGTTAAAAAAAGGGGTGAACCCAATCCAATATGATAGTCTTGGATTTGATCTATAAATAATAAAAATATTTTTTTTTATTTACATTCGACAAAGTTATATCTTCTGGAAATGTTTTGATCTCGTAGCTTATGTTATTTGATTCGAAATTTATTCATGACTTATAAACTAATTATTTTTTTCCCATAAATCATGTTTATGACCTATGAATTGTTGGGTATGATTTTCAAATATTAAGATAATTTTAACAGACCATTTATGCTTGTTATATGTTTAAATAATCATTAATATCTCCCTTGTTTACCCATATTGAGAATTTGATCTCACTTGTTATTACATTTTCTTTTACCATAGATGTGATCAAATTTTTTATGTGTGATGTGTCTAAGAGGGGTTATAGTTATGAATAACAGATTGGGAGATAATTTATATCTATTATGAACTAGTGGTTTATGTATCAATATAACAACCCTGGACCCACACTCCAAAATTTAGTGATAACAATATTAACATTACATTTATTCCTTTGATACCGATGAAGGTGACAAATTTTCTCCTTAAAAAATATTCAACATCAAAAGGAAATAGTGGATCACAAACATTCCAATAAAAGTTCATGGTTTTGAGTTATATAGAATTATGACAACTCATACATGTATAATACCAATGAACTCAAGGGATTATTTTTCCTAATATACATATATTTTCATATTCCATATAAATTATTCAATATCCCCCAAAAACAGCATCATTCTAGAATACTTTCTAGACAAAAATAAAAAAAATTATAATTCTCCATAACCTGGGAAAATGGAAACATAAGTATGGTAAGTGAAAATGCTCTATAAGGGTAAAAATAATCATTAACAATTGAATGCACTATTCATCACAATAAGATCATAATGGAATGAGGACATAATAAATGTGTATAAACATAAAATATGAATATTCATACCCAACAATACTTGAATCTTCAAACATGTAACATGGCATAGATATTTATCAAAGGAACGAGTAATAATAATCAGTCATCATTAGAAATGTGATTTCAATCTTGATAAAAATAATCATTAAAGCCAATATAAATCATAATTAAAACACTAGGTATCTTGGAAGATCATCTATATAACCCTTCATAAACTTGTGTGTGAAATAATTGTAGCCCAGTTAAATTCATAGGAGAAACCCTAAATTAACTCTATATTTGTTTCCCTTATATATGAGGAACATTACCCAATTCATTAGATATTTACAATCGGGATCACCAATCATATAATATTTATTAGGCTCACCAATATTTCATGAGCTATAATGCGCCTCAAACAATTTTATAGGCTATATCAGGCTCACTCATGAGCTATAATAGACCTCAACCCTACGTATAATTTGTATTGGGCTCATCCTTAAGAAATAATTGGGCTTAACTATTTATATAAGCTGTACTGGGACAACTCGTGAGCAATAATGATGATAAACATGTCATTTAATTTATATTGGGCTCACCTAGTACTATCTAGGAACACTAATCATCATTAATATTGTCCATGTACTATTTCTGAATAAAACAATAAGAATGTTTTAGTTTTGTATATGAAGATAATAATTGTTCTTTCATTTCGTGAATCACCCTCGGAAATGAAATGGGTTTCATTTCAATCTATTAATCCATATAGAAAAAGAATAAATATGGTATAATTGGATCATAACCCATATAATACATTAGTAAAAAAAGGATGTCATCTTATATGAAAAATTATTCTTTGATAAATCAATTGGAATATTCCACAATGAAAATTAATTTTCTTCTTTGAAAATAAATTTTAAAAACTAAACATTCATAAAATATTGTGAAAATAGTTTTTTAAAAATAACTGAGATAACCTATAAAGTAGTCTTCATGGAAAATAATGGACATGGTAGCTATAATTTCCATTCATGTTGTAATCATTAAAATAAATTTTCTTTTCAAAACATCTGTAATGAAATTACAATGTGACCGATTTGGGAAAAAAATAAATTTACTTTTATAATCTTTTAAAATAATGTCAAATATTATATAATTTATATTTATAAAATCATTTATTTTTTAAAACTTGTATTTTTGAATAAAATTTATAAAGAAATTTGTATAAAATGGAACGATTCTAAATTTAAAGAAGGATATGAGATCAATATCCCTTAAAAACAACTTTATTGACATTTCTTCTATAACTAAAGGGTGAAATAAAAAAATAAACAATTGAATAAAATTCATAAATATATTAAACTAAAAGAGATTTGGTTTTATAAAATAAGATCATATTATTTCCACCAAAATAACCTCCAATATAATTAGTCCTGAAAAGAAATAAGATTATAAGAGAAAGTGTATTCTACAATTGTAAAAATGCTATCGTATAATCCATGACATAATAAAATTCGATGAAACATTATATAACAAGAATGTTTGGTGATTTGTGAGATTATCTAACAAAAGGGTTGGAATATAGACCTCATAAAAAAGTATAGGTGTATAACATAACAGATGTCTTGAATAAGACAATTTTAGAATTGTAGCCCTTACAATGATCAAAACATTGAAGTGAGAATTAATTATTTAATAAATTAAGTGTATGAAACATAATTCCAAATAATAAAAGTTTAAATGAAACTTAATATAACCACAAGTCATTACACATATAATTCTGGAATATAAAAGTCAATGAAGAAGCAATAAAACCCAATGAAAAGAAACTGAATTATAAAAAAAATTAAAACTTGAAAACATCCATATTCAATACCCATGGATGAAATATTTCAAATTGAAACTTAAAATACCATGATATATGAATTATTCATGATATTACATGTATAACAAGTTGTATATACACCATTAAATTCAAATTATGTGAATGGAATTAAAATATTTTACATTAAATGATAATTCTTATGAAGTTCCTTACCATGGGGCATGAAATTTGAAATATGTCTTTTAAATCCTATATATTAATCATATTTCTTTTAATATGTTTCTTATTAACATTTTACACATTTAATAATTTACGCTTAAATAATTTATTTTATATATTTTTAAATTTCATATTTAAATACTTAATCTGTTTAGTCTATGTTGGGTGTTTTGAGGATGTTCGTATCATTATTTTAATATAGATTTAGTGTGTGGAATTTTTTCAAATAATTTAGTTATTCAACATTTCAATAATAATAATCATGATGTATTTATCATATCTATTCATAAATTATACTTTTTTAATCACACATATGCGGGCACTATGTTATCATTTTTCAGTGAGTGGAAAGGTAAGAAATAAAATGATATATTATCATTTTATAAAGATAAATATGTCCTAAATATCATAATAATTTTATATATATCACATATATTCTTTAAAATTAACCACAATACCTTCCATGTAAAGAGTTAGTGAAAAATGAATCACATCACTTCATGAGGATATATTCTGTCGTATACACAACCGTCATTAGTTTATCCCCCGCGAAATAGAATGTAAGAAGGTAAATATGATATAAAAATTATTGATGTATAATTATATTACTAATATAAAATATATACATTAAATATATCATTATAATCAACATAGGATGAGGTTAATTAAAATGAATAACATCTGTTCGTGAGGTTGGAGCCTTACTTACACAAAAATGATAGTTTTTTCCCATTTTAGGGAAGTATAGATGGATTTATGCTATGAAATTAACATAATAAAATATTATTACATGATAGGTGATTTTTTACTATGTAATAATTATTTAATAAATTTTTAAGCTGGTGAATGATGAAATAAATTTAAAAAAATCTCAGTTAAGAAAGATAACTCTTCTCCAAAAAACCTCCATATGTTGGCACTAAAATCCATATTAGGATACATTTAAAATCACACTACTTCCTCTACATCATGGTTAGAGATGTAAGGAAGTTATTTTGGAAGGTATTAGGTTATTTATAGTTCTTTTAATTTGTTAATATTAGAGGATAAATGTTGGCCTTTTATAACTAAGGTGAGAGGCACACTAGTAATTTTTGAAAATAAAAAGTTACCCATGTTTTTCAAATGAAAACAAAAGATAAGAAAACGGGCTTATATTGAAACTTATACATAATATGGTATAAATATTCCCATATAATTTTTTTCATATAACTTTTATGTCAATTTTACACATATTATTTTAGTTTAAACCACCAATAATCATGTTCTCACCGTAACAAAGTTAAGAGATTTTAATTCATTTCACATTTCATTATGATAGAAAATTAAGTTGATATTATTAAATAATATAAATTATGATGATTAAAAATATGGAAACCATTTTAGAAAAATATATTCACCAATGTTTCATAATTTAATGTAATAATAAAACCCGAAGATATAATGAAAAACAGTGTTTTTTAAGAAATGTATTTTCATGAATAAGATGATTTTATATTAATGCTAAGAATATAAATCATCATTTTAGGAATTTTAATATATATTTTTTTGATATATAATATATAATTTTCATTTAAATAAATCATAATTAGGGTATGTTTAAAAAAATTAAAATTGAAAAATATCATGTACTTTAAGATAGATTTCACAAACAAGTTGTTTTCAAACCCAAAAATAAACATAAAAAAATATAGTATAAAGATGATTAAAATTTAATTAATTGCATTAAGTAAAACTAAATTTTACTAATTTTACTTGAAATAAGTTAATTTAATATTTTTACATTTAAATTAATTAATTTATTAGAATGAAATGAATGTTTTACAAAAATTGGTATTTCATAGTATTAATTGAGAAATAAATATTTTATGAAAAATACTATAATATAAACCAATATTAATTCTGATATTTTGACATAAAAATTAATTACAATTTATTAAATGTATTTTATTATGGTTTCAAAATTTAAATAAAATATTCTTCATAAAAATCAATTAAAATAATTTTTGAGGAAAATTTATTTTTAATTAATAAAATGACATTACCAAAAATAGATTCATAATTTACGAAGAATTTAATAATAAATTCAAAATGAGTGATAGACTTATATATATATCATTAAGTAGTTAATTCAATTCATACCCACCAATACAATGGCTAGGTTGTAACGATCATATTTAAAATAATATTATTTCATGGTTTGTTTAAGATTACTGTTGCAAGTATTATACTCTATTTATCATAATTTTATTTTTTAAATTTATCGATTTTATATTCTACCACTTTAATAAATTACATCCTCACAATTTGAATTCGGTAAACAAAGGTATGACATTTGAAAATTATTTTGTGGAAAACCTGCATCGTAGAAAGGGTTAATAAAACATTCATTTAAAATGTAGGAAAAGGAATAATAAAGGTAATATTAAATAACAAAAAACTTGGTTTCGACATAAGGATAACATTGTCTGAGTGAAAACATTTATAACATCCCAACATGAACCATCATGTCTGAACTAGAAGGTTATATAACCTCATGCACACCTCCACATAGGTTATAATCTCCTATCTTCCAGTGAGGGTCAAAAACCATCATTGGGGAGGATATACCCCCAGTATCATGTCATAGGATCATTAGTAAAAAATAAAAAAGATAATAATTCATTATAGTAGTCATGTGTAAAATTATATGGCATACATATCCTCAAAATAAGAAGCTCCCAATGTGGAAATCATGTCCAGGATAAATAGAAATGTCAAATAAATAAAATTAAAATATAGGTCAATTAGAAAATCGTCATCAACCACAAAATTCCCCATGATACTCTACTTATACATCCACCAATGGGTTCATTCCCTTTATTATGTCTCCCATGAAATCAAAATGTTCACTTAATTTACAATGTAGGGTGTGAGTACAAGACTTTGTATGACACCACCAATGCATTGTTACCTGATGTTCTCAAGTATAAAAAATTTGATTCAATTATGATAAAAGTGAAATAGGAATAAACATCCAATAAAAATTTATTAGGTCATGCACTAACAAAGAAACCACATCACTCTACTACACCAGCTTCACCTCTATCCCCAAAGATAATAAAATTTGTTAGAAGGATAAAAACATACCGTATACGATTCCTTCACAGTATTATGGGGAAGATACCCGGTTTAATTTTTTCCATAATAGGACCACTTCACTCAGGTCCTCTAGATCAGAATATCTAGTAAAACATTGACTAGGATAATAACATTGCGAATAGAACTCAGAAAACCAAGGCTACATTGAGAATACGTCAACAAAAACAATTGTTACCTTGTACGTCCACTATGTTCTCTATTCCATAATCTTAATCATTTCCATCAAGAAGACTTCCCCCAATAAGGGATTACTTTTCATGATGATCCTCCTATTTTATGCACTTAATCCTAACTTTCATCGAAATGGAAATGCACATAGGGTGATCACACAAGCAGGAATAGAATAATATATCATCATCAATATAGATAAATCGACCTAACATATTGTGATAACACTCAAACATGTCAAATACTACACTAATATCACTCAAAGAATCATAAAGATTCTTAGGGGATATACAATCACCCACATGTGATCTCAATCATGAATTGTATCAATAATACAACACATAACTCAAGTATAGGAAAATGTATAAATGATATCCTAGGAAGGAAAGGAAATTCTTACCTCAAAGTCATCAAATTCAATAGCAAGTATAAACCACCCATTGTGATTTGATAGTAGGATTGGAAAATTCTATAGTCATGAACACCTTTTCGGCCTTATTATTGTAGTTTTCAGCATGTCTAATCATGAGGTATGTGAAGGGTTATTAGTACCAAAACAAACTATTTTATTCAAAAAAAGAAATAAAATATCACATGTGATAATACATTATCAATCCTGAATTATTTCTAAATTATCATTCAAGTCAAAAATATACACTCACAATATTATCCTCATGAATAATAATCAATTGAGAATTTATTATATATTACTTTTATATTTATCTCTTTGACTATTTCTCTTTAATTATACTTTTATTGTTATATATTTGATAATATATCCTAAATTATCTTTTTATAATTATTATTTGATAATTTCTCATTAAATATCCTTTTAAAACTACCTCTTTAATATTTATTCATAATTTATAGTCCTAAAATTATTCTTTGATAATTTATCAAAAATTATCCTTTTATAATTATAAATTGTTAATTTCATATAAATTATCCATTTATAAATTCATGTAACCATCACATGATAATTCTTTAAAATTATATTTGATAAACTCACAATGTTTATCTATAGATAATTTTATAATTATCCCATAATATTTTGGATAATCATAGTTTTTAATTATCATTTTATAATTTGATGAAATTACTATTTGATAATTCTTCCTAATGATTATTCTATAATTTCAAATATTTCATGTATTGATTATTTTAGAATTATCATTTGATAATTTTTAGGATTATCCTTTGATAATCCTGTAATTATCATCTAACGTTATTAATAATTATCCTTTTATAATTTAAACCAATTATCATTTGTAAATATAAAAAATAATCTCACAATAAATCTATGAACTCATCCTTTGAATAATTAGGTTTACCTATAATAATATTCATGGTCAAAATCATTAAGAAAATTCAAGAAATTATCCCTTGATAATTCAGGGATTATCATCCTTTTTTTGAATCACTCGATTTTTCATAATTTTTTAAAAGAAAAAAATGTTCAATTAATAATGAAACAAAACTAACATCTTCCTCCCTTATGCAACACTAAGTAAGAACATGTCTATCATGGTGCACTTGAATTTGGAATCATGTGCATGGATAAATTTCTACCAATAATGCATAAAAGGTATCTGGGTATCCCTAACTTGATAGGATCTTTCGGACTAAATCCAATGTTATTTGGGTATTTGAAAACCAATTTATTGTTTTCATACATTTAAAAATTCTTAAATTTGAAATCTTTTTTTAATGTTCTGTTTTATTTTAATCATGATGATAGAGTCATTAAATTCACCTCATTAAATCATTGTAATTATTGAATGGCTGAAACTATATTGATTTAATGTTTTTTGTTAATGGCCATGAGAAGATGAGTTTTTGGAAGGAGGGGGTTCAAGTAAAATATGAAATATAAGAGAAAAAAAAATATTTAAAAATTATTAATTTATTAAAATGAGGTTAAATAAATTACCCTTTCATGTAAACGCATAATATGCATCAATATTATTTCATTTCTAGGGTAAAACCCACATCTCAGACATTACGGGGGTCTATTATTTTTTCTAAAACACACTATTTGAGATATATTTCATTATTATTGGAAAATAATATAATAAAAATATAAAATACTTTATTATCTCTTTTGATGATACAAAATTTCATGTGTGAAAAAATTTAATATAATGTCTCGGGTAAACCCTTCATCCTATACCAAGAAATGGTCTCTGATTTCCCATATGGTTCACCCTTGATGAGAGAATCTATTTTTTTTAGAAAAAATCATTTCCAAGTACTTTAATATATTAAATACTTTTAATCTTTTTTCATCAAGGTCTATAGGTCCCGGAATCCTATGATATATCAACGCCTCACTTAAAAAATATTCCATCGAATATTATAAGGTGCTAAATATGATTTTACTATTATAATAAACAATTAAATCATTTATTACGTAATTTTTATTGACAAATACATTTTCTCGCATAAAATAACTCATAAATTATTAACTAATAGAGTTTTTTGTCATTTAAAATTTAGGATATTACAGTTCTCCACCACTATAAACATTTTATCCTTGAGAAGTGATTATAACAGTCAAAATTGAACAAACTAGGCCCCTAATATCAAACATTAGACTTAATATCTCACATCTCTTTCTGGATTTTGCCATGCCACCACTGAACCAAGAATAAATGTGTTATCCTTACTCTCAAGGCCTTCTAGCTCTGGCCTATGATCTTCATCAGACGCTAATCATAATATGATTCAGTATCCTTCTCAGTATCTTACCAATCACTAACATGCACAAGTTCGGGTATGTTCCTCCAAAGATGAGACATAAGGAACTTGTCTTGCATATCTAAATTGTCAGAAGGGTGGTCCATATGTAATGATACTACCCTGATACACTACGTGATGTTAAAGGGTACAACAAAATGAGGTACTAGCTTTCCCTGATTCCCTATGAATTTTCCCTAACTATGGAGTTACACTCAAGTTACCTAATCTCCCATCATGAACTCCATGGGTCTTCTCATATGGTCATAATAATAACAATGTATAATTTTAGTGGTGTTATACCACTTCAATATCATCTACATTCTATTAAAGGTCTCCAGAACAATTTTGAGGCCCCCAAACACTACCTCCCCTGCCTAATATAAACAGATCAGTGAATGACATGTGCTACCATAAATAGCATCATAATACGTCATCTGAATCAAATCTTAGTAACTATTAATTTATGTTAAATCAATAAAGTATAAGGGATCATTTTATTATTCAACGAAGTCTGGAACGCGATGTCAAATTATATCGTTCAATATGAATATGGTCTATTAGGACACTCCATCGATTTGAAGATGGTACATCATGAACAATACAAGATTAGTCCTTACAGATTTTCAAATTCCTTGTAAATAAATGTGATGTAAAATTTTCATCTTTATCTGAAAAAAACCTCAAGAGAACTCCATTAAACCTTATAGTATCTAGAATAGAGAGCTTCCCTAAATCCTTTACTATGTGAATCTCTCTAGTTGGTATGAAGTTAGTATACTTCATTAGCTGATCGAAAATCACACTCCCTACTTCAAGGATCCTCTATGTCTTGGTTAATCCTATCACAATTTCTATTTTGATATCCTCTCACTTCAACATTTGTATCAAGACTATATGAAACAACCCACCAAGGATTGGGTTCTCATCCTTCACCAAAAAAAAGTTAAGGAATTGAGGGAAAAACAAGAAATGTTCTTCTTAATTAATGGCCACCTAAACAGACATTTTTATTCATGGTACATATTGGTCGTACTTGGAGATACTAACCATCTATAGGACTACTAATATGTCACCATTTTTTCTCTTATGGAATCTAGGACTACAACTCTCACATATACTGAGATTACATCATTGTCATGTAGGGGCCATCTGAGTATCAGTCCACACCTAGCCATTTGTTCCCTTATACTCTAAATCATACATCGTCCAATCATCGAATAAGCTCATCAAGCATCGTTGCTCCTTTGAAGGTTGCACTCCAAACGCCTTCTGAGGCAGTGTCTTATGACTAAGATAATTTGAAATTAAATTGTCTTCTCTAGATTTATACATCATCTCAAAATCAGGAATCTATAAATTATCATCCCAGTGCCTCTTCTTCAGATTCATGTCCATTTTTGTGAAGATATAGGGAAGAATTATGAAATCTGTAGAAATAAAAAATATCTCACCAAAGAGATCGTGTCAAAAAAATAGTATATCATGGACCATGGATACCATATCAAATTTATGTATTGGTTACTTCTTCTCAAAGGGTAATAGCTAAAAGACCCATAGGCTACAACCTACTCTTTATCTGTATCATCATTTCTCTCATACCAACACTGGTTGCATCAGCATACATTGTATAACCAATCATAGGCTTGGGGATTGTTAGTATAATAGTTATCTTTATCCTTCTATTTAACTCAATAAACACATATTTAAATTAATCTGACCATTATAACACAACTCTCTTATTTTGTATCATTTTCTTGGGTGTTGATAGTTATGAGAGGTCTTGGATAAAACATCATTAATATCCTACTAAATCTAAAAATATTCAAATCTAAAAAATGATACGGGCATGTGTCTGGGAAAAACCATCAAATTTATCTTAGTCAACATATATTACAATCTCATATACTACATTCACTTGGAAACAAATCTCTCAAATTCATAAGTCACTTTTTGATAGCTTGACATACATACTATATTCTCAAACTGTACTCCGAACTCTCTCTTCTTTCATAGTATGGTTCTCTTGAATCAACGAGTATATTATGATATTAACGATGAAAACATTGATGAATGATTTCAATTATAGTGGGAATATCTTTTTCATGGGGTCCATGTACACTTTTAGCATGTTCTTTATCCCAAATGAAATTGACATGTACTAATATAGTCTATAACTACTCTGAAACACCATATTCATAATGTCCTATATAACTCGCAACTTATGATACCTCAATCAAAGATAAATCATGGAGAAACATTGGTCACCCCATGGAGAATCATAATGATCATCATTTTTGGAAAACCAATATATTTTATAAACCATCACCTGCTTCATCTTCCAGTAATTAACACATAGTTAAGTATGCCTTCTTGGTGGAAAAAACATTTTCATCCTATGGTGAAGTAATAGAAATCATAAGTCCCTTCCCCTCCAAAGTGTCTAGTTCTACCTTCAGTTCCTTCATATCAGTAGGAGCAATACAATATAGGGTTTTTGAAATGGATTGTGTACATATAATGAGAATAAACTCAAATTAAACACCCATATAAGGAGGGAGTCTTGTGTAGACATATAAGAAAACAACAATATAGAAATTCACAACTGAATGAAAATATGGGGGAGGATATCACTAATCATGTTGAATGTCCCAATACATCCATCTGTGTTGTGATCATCCAAAACTGACTGATGTCTTTTCCAACTCTACCTTCTCTTAGTTACCACTCTCCAGTAATTGTGGCCTTATCTCCCTTTTTAAGGTAAAAGATGTCCATCTAGGGCAGCAAACAATGTTATCCTGGAATCTGGTCAACTAGTCCACATTGATAATCACATTGAAATCTATCCACTACAGAATCATGAATTCCCAAATATTTCCATATCTAGGATTGACTAGTAGACAATCTGGGTATCATTTAAGGGGGCCTACTATTATTCACAATTGTGTATCAAGGGAGACTAACTCAAAGTACAACATGCCTAGTAATCCATTTCCATCAATTACTTGTGAAGATATGAAATAATGAGAAGAATAATTATAAAACAAGGAATTATGTGGAATGGAATAGATCAAAAATGTACCTCTAATGGTGGATGGTCCCCTCCCCCCACCATTTATCAGAAAATGATTCATTATTATAAACATGTCCTTCTTAAGTTATACATTCCTATATTTATACCACTATCATCTGAGAAGTTTACAACCACTATTGGTGTGCCTTACTAAACCTTTGGATCCCTAACTGTGCCTATCTCCCTCTCTTGGCTGACACACTAGAAAAAAACATTTGTAGGTTTCTTATCCTACTGTATTATTAGCATTGGATCTGAGGTATTTTTCACACCTGACTCCAGTTCATAAACCTTCAATAGTTAAATAACCATGTTCCACCTCTGAAAAGAACTGAAGGGAATAAACATTGATACACATGCATGTCACTACTCTTATATATGTTCTTTCCCTACCTATTACTAATGTTAAAATAGGTACTCACAAAAGTAATTTCAAGTCCTCCTGTCGATGTAGTAAAATGAATGAGAGTGCAAACAGCACATTGGGGAAAACTATATGAGAAAAATATACATGAAGGACACCTAGGTGAGACCCTCATGCCATGCAGCCTATACCATAACTCCCCAACGACATCTGGTGGGTCCCTATTATATATAGGATTCCAACTTCACCTTCCTGTCTGATGGAATCACATTGATATAGATGATACCCTCAATTATATCAAATCAATCCTCAACATATAGTGGTCTACAGGTTCCCTAGAAGGTTATAGGACGTTCAAGATAGAAATACATGGCTTAGTCTGTCACGACCCATCCTCGGGGCCCGTGCCGTGACTACCCCAAACCCGCCTTCAATAGACCAGGGGCCGGTGACTAGCACCAACGTGTAATTCCCGATAAAAAGGGGAGGCATTGCCTATGTAAAGTAAATAGACACCACGGAATAAGAACGCATAAGTAATCACTATGTAAAATTGGTTACAATAGTAAGTGAGGAAAAGTAAGTGGGCCAGAATAAAACCCAAATTAAAAGTAAAGTACAACTGGAAAGAAAGTACAACAAATGAAAAGTAAAGCCACGACGTTGAGCCGTGCACTGGAAGTCCCACCAGAATGGTGGGTACATGTAGTCTCCTCAGCTCCACGGGTCCAGCCATCTGCTCCGTGTACGTCCCGCCTAGTGGTCCACCTCCACGTACCGACTTGCTCCACAATCCTCCACCACGATCAGTGTTGTCCGTGGTCTATATCCAACACAACGAAGTGCGGGCATAGCCCATGCAGATGAGAGTATAAGCTACTCAGTAGGGACCCTGAGACCCCCGAAGGTCTCCCAGAATCCACAATGGGTAATCCACAATGTAAACATACAATCACGAAGTAACATCAAACACTACTTAGGTATATGCCCATACATATACCTAAGTCATCAATTCCAGATTGGCTCCAACATCCGAGCCCATGTTCGATCACATCCACACAGGATAACACATCACAATCCACATAGGAAAGCATGTCATTCATATCGAAGATAATGATTGGAATTCATGACTTATCTCACACAGGTATACTTCTTCGTAAGATGATAGAGATGATCAGATGTAGCCATTGATTCATCTATGCTATCGGACCCACATAGGATCGATAGGTACTAACCCCGGCAATGACCCAAAAAGGATCGATAGGTACTAACCCCCACAATGAACCACAAAGGATCGATAGGTACTAACCCCCCCCCCCCCCCCCCCAATGACCCACAATGGATCGATAGGTACTAACCCCTGCAATAACCCACACAGGATCTGACCCACACAAGATCGGCATGCGCTGGCCCACATAGGACAGCTGAGCACTGACCCACATAGGATCTAACCCACACAGGATCGGTAGCACTGATCCACACAGCATTTCTGAGTGCTGTAGTCGTCGCCATCGAATCGAAGGAGGATTTCTATACAGTCATCATCGTCGTCCCAGTTGCAGCCAGCTCTAGGGTTCCCGCACACAGCAAGCTCTTTTCGGGAGGGTCCGCTCCATGAGCCGAGGGGCTGATACATCAACTGACATGAAGTCCAGAGTTGATGTATCCTAAAGTTCTGTATCATCAAAAGGAACTCAACGTGACAGAATGTGCGTCAATCGGACACCTGGCCTGAGAGTTATTGGCTTTTTAGTTCCGGGGTCCGGTTGGTTTTTAAGTCAAAACCAACATGACCGTACTCCAACTGCATCCAAACCTCGAGCGGAGTAAGCCAAAAGGTCATTCTCACTAAGAGGAAACCAACATGTTCGACGGTACACTAATCGGATGTCCGGAGCTCAAGTTATAATCATTTCCGCTCCGAGGGCCCGGTTGGTTTTGTGTTGGAACCAACCAGGACAAACCCAATGTTCTCCGAAACCTAAAGTGTAATATGATGAAATGACTGAATCGATCCAAGGATCGCATCGCAACTGACGGTGCATCGTTCAAAGGTCTGTAGCCCAAGTTACGGGCAAAAGACCGAAAGAAGTCCGTGAATAGGGGGTTAGGGCCCGGTCCGACCTGGCCCGATACCCCCTGGGTCGGCCCGAACTGGGTCGACCCGACCCGGGTCTGGGTCTAGCCCCTTAGGGAATGGCCCGGCCTGGTAAGTGTAGCCCCACCCCGCCGGCGCGGCGCGGCCCGGCCCGGCCAGCGTGGCCGGGCGGCTCGGCCGTAATGGCCGAGCGGAAGGGGGGGTTGGGGGGTGCACTTCCCCCCTATTGTGTAACTGTGGCCCCCCATGTGGGGGGATGCTCCTATCGGACCGCCGAGGGTTACGACCCCCATCCTTCTCCATGACCGGCCGGCCTGGTCTGGCCAGCTAGTGCTGCTGCCGTGGGACCGCCGCGGTCCCGCCCTCCTGATCCGGCGGCCGGAAGCCAGCCACTGCTTCCTGCTCCACTGCGGCCTTGGTTTGACCGGCGCAGCGCGACAGGGCCGCGCCCCTCCGCCACGGCCCCACTCCGGTCGCGGCCTCTTCGACATTCTCCAGCATGGCGCGATGGCGCCGCGCTTTGTTTGAATTCAACGGTGCGGCGTGATGGCGCAACGCTTCTTCGCCCATTCTCATGTTTCTGTGTGGTTCAACCGCACCACGTTGCCTTTGCACGAGCAACAAAAAAAATCAACAATCAATGGGGGGAGAAGGGTCGGTCGTGTTCGTGCGGTCCGACCTCCTCCCGTTATTGCGATATCAGGCGGCTCAATTAGATATGAAGATCGGAGATGAAATTAAACACGAACAAAAACAAATTATCCCCTACCTTGATGGAATCGTTGAACGAAGGTTTGTCGCGGAATTGAATGTAGTGGAAGAAGGGGTCGCGGAAGAGGGTTCCGTACAGGCTTGACGGAGATCGTCTGAGTTGGAGCGGTGTCTCACACCGGCTGCAGAGAGAAGTAGAAAGACATGTCATCTTTCTATGGTGTTGGTGTTCTTCGTCGGAGAGTGGCGTTCTTCACGTTCATCAACGTGGAAGATTAACATCTTCAGAGGAAGATTTCTCCCTCTCTCAAAAACCCAACACAACGAAAGCACCCCCAAATAAAATAAGTGTTATGCTTATTTTATTGTAACATTCCATGCATTTAAATTTTTAAAATTCAAATGCTTGACTCCCAAATTAAATGACATGATTTAAGGTGAAAGGAGGTCAAATCATTTAATACATGGGGGTTTAAAAGGAGAAGAGTTATGGGAGGTTAGAGAATTTAAAGCGGTGGGGTTCGTTTCGGCCCCACCTCCCTCTTAACCTCTCATGGGTAGTTCCCCAACTTCCACTCAAATGATATAACCACTTAAAAAGAAATAAAATTGTAGCTCAATTTTATTTTTACCTTCCACAATTTTTAACAGCTCCTACCAAGCAAACGCAACCCCAGAAAAGGTGTTCCTAAGCATTTGTCGGCGCTGCGGTTTCATCGGTGCCCTCATATTTCAATTCCGAGCACCGGATCAAAAGTTAGAAAAACCGGCTCGTTCATTCGCTGAACGTACCCGAGCTAAACTTCGGAAAAATTATTCCGGGCTCACCGGGACTCGGAATCAGGTGCCATTAGAAAATACGTTCTTGTAAAATCCCAAATAAAATTAAAAAAATTCCTTGAATTTTACGGGTTTTTACAATACTCCCACCTCATGGATTTACGTCCCTATAATGATACATCATAAACTAGGGGAACAAATGTGGCTACTATGCACGTATCTGAGCCTACTGCTCCCAAGTGATCTCTAGGAGGTTCCCATGCTGCCATCTGATGCGTAATAGAGGTATCGATCGTACACATAGGACCCGCTCCTGTCGATCCTCGATCTCCACCAGGACCTCTGCAAATGTCTCCCCATCATCAATGTCCAGCTCCCCATGGTCGATGATATGCGTCGAGTCGTGCACGTATCTCCTCAGCTGAGATACGTGGAATACGTCGTGCACCCGGTGCAACTGAGGTGGTAGATCCAGGTGATAAGCCACCTCTCTAATCCTTCTGAAGACCTGGAATGGTCTGATGAAGCATAGAGACTTCTTGATGCCTCGGCTGAATCTTCGTAATCCCCATCTAGGTAAGACCCACAAGAAGACGTGATCGCCATCCTCGAACTCTAGTGGGCTCTGCCTCATATTTGCATAAGAATTATGCCAACTTTGAGCTATCCTCATCCGCTCCTGGATGACCTGGAACTTCTCTGTTGTGGCCTGTACCATCTCCAGTCCCACAAGTTCTAACTCCCCAGGGTCAGTCCAGCACAGCGGTGATTTGCATGGTCGGTCGTACAATGCCTCGTATGGTTCCATCCCGATAGTAGTGTGGTAGCTATTGTTGTATGAGAACTTCACCAAGGTTAGGTGGTCCTCCCAACTGCGACCAAAGTCGAGGACACATGCGCGGAGCATGTCCTCGAGAGACTGAATGGTCTTGTCCATTTGATCATCTGTCTGAGGGTGAAAGGTGGTGCTCAGAAGTAGCTACTTCTCAAAGGCCTCCTGCAACCCATTCCAAAGTTGGGAAGTAAAGCGAGAATCTTGATTGAAGATGATAGATGATGGTACACCATGAAGCCTTACAATCTCCTGAACATAGAAGAATCCCAAGCTCTCCACTGAGACCTGCTCTCTGATGATTAATAAGTGCGCCAACTTGTTGAGTCGGTCGACAATCACCCAAATGGATTCATGGCCTCTGGAAGTCCATGGAAGTCATGTCAAGAAGTCCATAGATATCCCGTCCCACTTCCACTCTGGGCCCTCCAAGGGCTGTACCAGGCTTGCTGGTACCTGGAGCTCCGCGTTCACCTACTAGCAGGTGAGGCATCGAGAAACGAACTCTGCCACAACCTTCTTCATACCCGGACACCAGTGCTATCTTCTGAGATCTCGGTACATCTTCGCCACTCCTGGATGTACCTCTAACGGGGAAGTGTGAAACTCCCTCATCACCTCCTCTTGTAAAGCAGCTGGTACCATGGTAAGTCCTATGAAAAGGACAACGTGCTCTCCTCCCACATAGAATCCATTAGGTGCCTTTCCTGAGGATATTTGTGCATGTCGTGCCTCAAAGTCAACTTCCCCACGTTGCGCCTCTCTGACCAGTTGTAGTAGTGGAGGAGTGACTGCAGAAAGGCTGATCCATCACTATCCAGGAAGGATATATGCAAAGCGGCTAGCTGCTCTGTCGCCTCACCAAATAGTTGGATGCCTGTCCTCCTGCTAAGGGCATCAGCTACTACGTTCCCCTTTCCAGGAGTATAGACTATCTTAAATTCATAGTCCTGGAGGAACTCGAGTCATCGCCGCTATCTCAGGTTCAAGTCCTTCTGCGAGAAGATGTACCTGAGACTCTGGTGGTCAGAATAGACTGTAAATCACTCACCCATCAGATAGTGTCACCACATCTTCAGAGCGAAGACCACTTTTGCTAACTCCTGGTCATGGGTAGCGTAGTTCTGCTCATGCTGCCTCAACTGATGTGATCCACAGGAAATCACTGCCCACTCCTGCATCAAGACACATCTGAGTCCGGTCCCTGAAGCATCACATTAAACTATGTACCCTACTCCCTCCTCCGGTAGCCTCAAGATAGGTGCGCTGGTCAATCTCTATCTCAACTGCTGGAAGCTCTACTGACATCTATCTGACCACACGATGGGTTTCCCATTCTTTGTAAAAGCTGAAAGTGGTGTCGTAACTCTAGAGAAGTCCGGCACAAATCTCCAGTAGTACCCAGCTAGACCCATGAAACTCCGCAAATTCGTCACACTCCTAGGTTGCTCCCAAGCTAGCACTGCCTCGATCTTCACAGGGTCCACTGCAACTCCCGCCACAGAGATGACGTGTCGCAAAAAGTGGACCTCACATATCTAGAACTGACAATTTGAGAGCATACCATAAAGATGGTTCTCTTAGAGTGTGTCCAGTACAACCCGCAAGTGGTAGGCATACTCCTCCTCAGTCGTCGAGTATATCAACATGTCGTCGATGAAGACTACGACAAATCGATCGAGGTATGGCTAGAAGATCTTGATCATGAGGCCCATGAACACTTCTGGAGCATTGGTTACTCCGAAAGGCATAACCAAGAACTCATAGTGGCCATACCGACATCGGAAGGTCTTCTTCTGCACGTCCTCGTCCCGAACTCTTAGCTAATGATAGCCTGACCTGAGGTCTATCTTTGAGAACCACCGTGCTCCCTTGAGCTGATCGAAGAGGTCTTCAATCCTCGGTAGTGGATACTTGTTCCTCATGGTCACCTGGTTCAGGCGATGGTAATCGACACACAGTCGGAAGCTCTCGTCTGCCTTCTTGGCGAACAATATCGGGGAAGCCCAGGGTGAAACACTGGGTCGGATGAATCCCTTGCCCTGCAAGTCCTCCAGTTGTACCCGTAGCTCTCGAAGCTCAGCGGGAGCCATCCGATATGCTGGGGTGGATATCGGGGCTGTCCCAGGGTATAGGTCAATATAAAAGTCTACCTCTCTACGAAGAGGTAGTCCTGGAACGTCGTCGGGGAAAACGTCCACATACTGATCCACCACTGTAGGTAAGCTCGGACTCCACACGTCAACTGCTCCTAGAATTAGGCTAGCAAACTAATGAGTGATGGGTTGTCTTCTCCACTGTGTGAGTCCATACTGCGATGCAAAGGCTCCCTTCTTGCCGGTGAAGGTGAACCTGCTCCCATCGGTGCGTACAAACCGCACATTGCACCTAATGTAGTCGATCTGAGCATGGACTATAGATAACCAATCCATGCCCAAGATGACGTCATAAGGCCTCGATGCCACTACAAGAAGATCCCAGCCGAAGATCTCACCTCCTAGAGTAAGCTCACACTGCCAGCACCAGTGCGTAATCGTCGAGTCTGCTCCTGTATGAGTCTCTAGCCGTAAAGAACGAGCCAACGGATCCATCGGAATCTCCGAGCTCCGATCAAGGGCAGTAGATATGAAGAAATAACTCAATATTGTGTCTATAAGTACTATATAAATGGTGGATTAGACACAGATAGTTCCTTGAATCAACTCGAGCACGCCGTGGTCTTAGGCCTCCGCTGCCTGGAGCTCTGCATGTCTCTTCCCGCCAGCTCCCTGTGGTCGGGGTTGATCTCCTGGTGGTAGTGCCGATAGAGCCTCAAAGCGTCTCCCACCACCTACTACTCGGCTAGCTCCTTTGCCTCGTCTGCCTTCTCCATCTAGACTGCCACGGTCGACCCTCTACCTCTGACTGGGTGGTCCCTCAACCGTCTGCTGCTCCTCGGCATGGCGGGTCGGGCAGTCACGAGCCATGTGGCCCTACCCGCCGCATGCGTAGCACTGTCTTCCTCTCGCAAGACTGGCTCTGTGTTGTGTGCCCTGCACCTATGAACCAGTGTCCTGAGTTCATCCTCCTGAGGGTCTAGTCCACCTAGACCCATGTGTCATCCGTCGACTGCCAGCTGCAGACAACTCCGCTACGTGCCGCCCTGCGGTAGGTCTCAGTGTTGTTGTTGGCTCAGCAAGAAAGCTCTCATTGAGAAGGGCTCGCTCCAGTACCACTGCCTGTGTCGGAATGCTGAGGGAGATCAGTGATGCCCTGATCTCATGCCTCAATCCCTGCTCGAAGGTCCAGGCCCAGAAGAATGGGTCTCGTACCATGTCTGTCGAATAGCGCGAGAGATCTGTCAATCTCGCCGAGTACTAGGTGACTGTCAAGCTGCCATGCCGCAACTGTAGTATCTTCTGGATGAGCACCGCACGGAGGGTGGCTGGGATGAACTCTGAGCAGATGATGCTCTCAATGTCTGTCCAGAGGAGTGATGCCTCGTCGTGCACCTGGAGCACCAAGCTCCACCATCTGCATGTTGCGGCGTGCTGGAGACTCGTTGGAAGGATCACCATGAGGTCTCTTGGTGTCCCTACCAATCGGAAAACTCATACAACTGCCTCCAGCCAATCCTTGGCTGCCTGAGGGTCCGTCTTCCCATGGAACCTGGGCAGTCACTGACACTGAAACTCTTGCAGTGCACTAAGGCGACATTCACTATCAGCAGCTGGGGCTAGTAGCATCGGTGGTTCGGCGGGTAGTGGTACCGCCGGTTCCTCCGTAGTAATAGGGCCCTACACCGAGACCTCGTCGCCTTGTGGGCTGTCGTCCTGCACAATGCTCGGAACCCTAGCTGGCTTCCGTCGTGGGGCCATCCTGAAAAGAAACTGGTGCACCATGGTCAAACAGTATACCTGGTTAGATGACACAAAGTAATCACAAAGAAAACTTGAAACAAACATGCAATCAATGTTTTCGGGCACTAAGTCATAAATCAGAATTCAGGGTCCTGGTGTACGGATACGTCGGCCACCGCACAAACATTGGACACCTTGGACTGATAACCACACTCAATACTCTTAACACTATTTCTTCACATTGAAAAAGATCAGATTCCTGAGTTCTGTGGTAGAATCGAACTCCTCTGATACCAATTTGTCACGACCCGTACTCGGGGCCCGTGCCGTGTCTACCCAAAGCCCGCCTTCCATAGGCTAGGGGCTGAAGACTAGCACCAAGGAGAAATTCCTGATAAAAAGAGAAGGCATTGCCTATGTAAAGTAAACAAACACCACAGAGTAAGCCAGTAGAAGTAATCACTAAGAAAAACTAGGTACAATAGTAAGTGCGGAAAAGTAAGTGGGCAAGAATATAAACCCAAACTGAAAGTAAAGTACAACTGGAAAGAAATTACAGCAACTGAAAAGTAAAGCAGCCACGTCAAGTCGTAAACTGGATGTCCCAACTGAAGGGTGGGTACAGGTAGTCTCCTCACCTCCACGGGTCCAGTCGTCCGCTCACTAATGGAAATGGGAGTTTTCCCAACAGTTGTATTCCAAAGGTTCAAAGGAACTGTTGGCATATATTGTCTTTCCCAACGGTTTATATAAACCGTTGGGAAATACCTTGAAGAACTTTCTTTTCCCAACGGTTTTATGAAACCATTGAGAAAAGTGGGGGGGACATAGTTTTCCAAACGATTTTATGAAACCGTTGGGAAAGATTGGGTTTTCCTTAGTTTTCCCAACGGATTTTAAGAACCGTTGGGAAAAAATCCCCAAATACCAAAATGCAGGCAGTGGCCTCCCCATGATTCCAAAAGCCTTCAGCTCGTCTATTGGAGCCTTCCGCTCGTCTCCTAGAGCGATTCCTTGGCAGAAGGACTTCCCAATCCCCACATCTTCCATCGGATCAGCACCTACAAAGTTAGACTCCTATATTTTATCAAGGATATAGTTCCACCTCTTATAAATCATATACTTCTATTCTCGGTTTCGTTATTCCCAATTATTAGGGGTTTTGTAGAATTTTATGATTGTTCCAGGAATTGTGTACTCAAATCCCTATATCAGTGTATGTCCAATTAAAGTTTTCATTACACATTTAAATTTATAACAGAATGGTGTCTCTTTATTGTGTTCAAATTTTTAATATTCATAGTTTTTTTAATCTGCTTCAAATATTATAGCTTCATGTATAGGAACTAAAAAGAAATTGTTTGTAATATTTATTGTTATTATTTCATGAAAATCACTCCTTTCATTAAGATCATGCCAAACATGAAGATCTTGTTCATCGTAATTTTTGTAAACTATGTGTATTACATAACAAGTATGTATCATGTTTCTATAAAAATCTATATATATATAAAATGACACACTGTTCACTTATCCTTTGCACAATAGAACATATGGAGTATTTTCTTGATCTTTGCCAAATAGTATGTGGTCCCTAATTAGTACTTCTTCCTTCTTCATGAAACTAATTCACAGAATGTCAAATTCTCAATATTAGTGAATATTAGTTTTTCTAATATATCCATTAATCATTCTTCCTTCGACATCATACATGTGTTTTTCTATCACCATTTTAAAACACAATGACTATTTTCACTGATTTGGGTTTCCTCAAAATGCTTGGGAAAATCAGAAAAATGCATGTATTGAATCATTTTTCTCATATGGTTTCATGGATACATGTTCATCTCAATAATCATGACTGTGTGGTTCAAATATCATGAGGACCATGAGATTATTATCCTTCACACAAATGAAGCTTTTTTCTACAACTATGTGTTTTTGTTTTCACTGTTGATTTGGCCGAAAGGGGAGCTTTGTGGCCATTAATCATGGTTGTGTGTGGTCATTTATGATGTAACATAGTATGACTTCATTTTACCTGATATATCCAATATTATTATTGATTTATGTTCAATTTGATTATCTTTAACTAGTTATCATATTTAATAAGTTGTTATTAATGGTTGTAATAATGACGATATGGTATAAGGGTTCATATAGTGTGTAGAATGGTTCACATGGTGTGTATAACAGTTAACATGGTATTAGTGAACTCAATTCATTAATTTAAGACCTCATTCTCACTAGCACGTAAGAAATTGACTGATTTCTACTCATCCTCACATGATTTCTTACCTTAGATAGTGTCCAATATATGGAATACGAGCTTTTGAATTCATCAGTTAACCAGGATCATATATTCCATTTCCCCCAAGATAACTGTACTAATATAACATTAGGGTCAACTAAATATGTTTCTCATTGTACATTGTATATTATGTGTCTTTCATGGCCAATACGCACTTTAATGAGGGTGGGGTGCTTTTCACTACATCGACTAGAAAATTCTTCCTTTATCATTTACTTAAATGTATTTTCTACTAATGTTTAATCCTATTGAATTGTTTATGAAAAAATGACTTATATAAATTCTTTTTACAGAATAGACAGAAGTTGGATGTATGAAACCGATCAGATCTCAAGTGATTTTCAAGACAATTTGGAGCGCTTTATAGATTTTTCGTTTTACAATGCTTCAGATTGTGGTCGCATACACTTCCCAGGTTCCAATTGTGTTGGTAGACCTTGGTTGAGCCGTGAAGAAGTCAGCTACCGCATTACCAAAAATGGTTTTCAAGCAAACTAATTTGTGTGGTATCACAATGGGGAGAAAATGAAATCTCAAATTGGTGATGATCGAAATGAAAGGACTGGAATGGAGAATTTGTTAGATGATCGGTTTCCGTTTATTCGTCATCATGAAAAAGAAAGGATTTTGACTCAAGAAGACTTCGATATGAGGGCAGCTGATACATCTAGTCAAAATTATGATATTGATATGGTGAAAAAATTGAATTATGCTGCCACGACTCCAGTATATTGACAATGCGATAAAATGAAAAAGCTGGAATTTTTAATCCAATTGTTTCATGGGAAAGCTATGTATGGAATTTCTAATACAGCAATTGATTACATTCTTACCCTCTTGAAGGATTTACTTCTATATGATGCATATATTCCCTCAAACCACTATATGGCATGGAAGTTAGTTGAGGAACTTGGATTTTCAAGAAACAAAATTCATGCTTGCCCGAAAGATTGCAGTTTATTTTGGGAGGAATCTGCTGAATGAAATGATTGTATAAAATGTGGCACATCCCGATGGAAGTCAAAATCTGATGGAACACCATCCCGCATTCCACAGAAAGTAATGTGGAACATTCCATTGATTCCCAGACTTCAGAATCATTTTATGTCTGATGACATATCAATAAAAATGATATGGAATGATACTGAGAGAAAGAAGACTAATGATGAGTTGGTCCATCCTGCAGATGGATTTGCGTGGCAGAGATTTGGTGCTCGACATCCTGATTTTGCAGCTGACGTGCATAATGTGAGTCTGGGTCTTTCATGTGATGGTTTTAGTCCGTTTGGGCATATTCTTACTTCGCACAGCACATGTCAAGTTTTTATACACATTTATAATCCTCCCCCATGGTTGTGTATGAAAAAACCTTTCACTTTTATGAGTATACTCATATCTGGTCCTTCTGATCCCGACATTGATATTGATCTATACACGCATCCTTTAATAAAAGAGTTGAATATTCTTTGGGATTTGGGTGTGCGCACATACGATGCATGTTTGAAATACATATTTCATATGCGTTTTGCGCTTATGTGGATTATCAATGATTTTCTGGCTTATGCAATGATGTCTGGATGGACCACGAAGGGAAAACTGTCATGTCTAGTTTGTATGAAGAATACATGATCCAGAAGACTGAAACATCGTTGTAGTTTCAGTTTTATGGGACATCGACAATTCTTTCCAAAGGATCATCCATATAGAATTAATCGTCGAAGATTTGATAATACCATAGAGACAGATGATCTACCTCAGTGTATGTCTGTAACTGACATGCTTAATGAATTGAAATATTTCAGTTTTTTGTTCGGGAAGGGTCAAATGAAATCTGGAAAGAGAAAGAATTTTTCCACTGAAACCTATTACAATTGGAGGAAGAAGAGTATCTTTTTTAATTTGCCTTATTTGTCAACCAATTTGTTACGTCATTGCTTAGACGTAATGCATATTGAAAAGAATATATGCAAAATTTTTCTTTTGGTTCTTCTAAATGACAAGGAGAAGACAAAAGATGATTTATGATCTAAGCATGACTTGGTGGATTGGGGCATCAGACTAGAATTGCATCTTTTGCATATCAGTGAAAATAAATGGAAACTTGCATGTTCTTATTATATGATGACACATATGAAAAAAAACAATTTCTAGAAGTATTAAAGACTATTAGAGTTCTTGATGTCTATTCAAGAAACATATATAAACGGGTCAACAGAAGGGAGTTGAAGCTAAAATCTTTCAAGACTCATGATTATCACATTCTACTGCATGAGTTACTTCCAATAGAAATACGTCAACTTTTTTCCAATAATGTAAGGGTGGATGTTATTTGGTTGTGCCATTTTATTAGAGATCTTTGTTCTAAGAAGTTGTCCAAGTATTTCTTGCAAAAAATGTTGACAGATGCCCCATTAATTTTGTGTGAGTTGGAGAAAATATTCCCTCCATCATTTTTCACATGGATGCTGCATCTGAATGTCCATATTCCCACTGAAATACTTCTCTAAGGACCTATTTATTTTCGTTGGATGTATCCAACTAAAAGAATTATGTTCACATTAAATTATTTTGTCTGAAACAGAAATCATCCTGAAGATTCTATCGTGAACGGTTACTTGGATCAAGAGTGTATGGATTTCTGCTCGATGTATTTGTCTGATCTTACTACAAGATTGAAAAGACCAATGAGAAATGAATAAGAACAGTATGATCAAATTGAACCCAGTTTTCCATCACTTCCTCAAATAGGAGGAATTCCTGGATCGTATATATTGAAAACATTAAGCCATGAAGAGAGGGAGATGGCACATCGCACAGTTTTGTTCAACTGTGATTTGTTCGATGACTATATCAGCTAACTAAATTGATTATGTATATCTTACATATATATCTATTAAACTATTAATATTTTTTATCTACAGGGAACATAAAACAATGATAAATAGGAAGCATCGTTCTTTATCTTTGAGAAGGAGAGAGACTTTGCATAGCAAAGAGTTTTCTGCTTGGTTAAAATTGAAGGTATAAAAAAATTAATGTTTAAAATAATTATATCGATATTTAATTAAGTTTAATATTCATTTATATTGCAGGTATTGAGTTTTTCAGCTGACTCTGTCTCTGAGGAAATAAGAGCTTTGGCTTTTGGTCCTAATACCGTGATTTGTGACTGTAAATCAATTGTTATCAATGGGTACAAATTTATTGTCACTGAATGAGCAAAGAACATGATAACACAACATGATGGTGTTATGGTTACTACCACAATATATTGTTATGCCAATGCATCAGATAATAGACCGTGATTTGAAAATGTGGGTTATTATGAAGTTGTTGAGAAAATAATAATATTGGATTATTACTCTCATGGACGAGTCACAATGATGAAATTCCATTAGATTGATTCAATGACGAGACATGGCACATTTATTGATGATTTTGGATTTAGAGTAATTTATATGACTCGCACTCTTGCTACCGATGAACCATATGTGTTGGCATCAATGGCTAAACAAGTTTTTTATGTCAAAGACCAACTTCGACCTGAATTTGGTGTCATAGTTGAAGTAATTCCAAGACATATTTTTGATCATGGTGATGATGGAATTGACACTATCCCTAGTGCCATTGTAACCAATCCATTTATTTCTTCTAATGACTCAAATAGCTCAATTGTTAGAGTTGATTGTGAACCTGAAGTTGTGGTTGAAAATATATAGAATCATTCATCCATGTTCTCAATTATTTTGGTTTACCTCGAGTTGGGTTGTTAAGGTTGGTAATATTCAAATTGATATAGTATTGATCACAAATATTTTTTAGCTGACTTGACAGTTATATGAATTTTCAATGTTTATTGGTTGTATTTTTATTTGAATTGCATTTTCTAATTTGGAATTGAACTGTATTCAAACATAGTCAAACAATATTTCTAACTTGGTGAACATTAAAACTTGTATGATTTATTAAATCCATTCAAGCTCTTTTAAAATAATTGATAGATGACTTGACCGTTATGTGAATTTTCAATGTTTATTGGTTGCAGTTTTATTTGAATTGCATTTTCTAATTTGGAATTGAACTGTATTCAAACATAGTCAAACTATATTTCTAACTTGGTGAACATTACAACTTGTATGATTTATTAAATCCATTCAAGCTCTTCTAAAACAATTGATAGATTAATTGACTATTATGTGAATTTCCAATGTTTATTGGTTGTAGTTTTATTTGAATTTCATTTTCTAATTTGAAATTGAACTATATTCAAACATAGTCAAACAATATTTCTAACATGGTGAACATTACAACTTGTATGATTTATTAAATCCATTCATGCTCATCTAAAACAATTTATAGCTAAATTACCAACGAATCCCCCTATTCCCTCGTATATTTAGTTTTTTAGGTTACACATTAGTTATCTTTTTCTAATTAATTACATATTTGTTTTCAAAATGTAGGAAATGAAGCCAATTGAAGAGAGATGAAGGAAAAAAATGATGGATAACAATCGTCGAATGACGGAGTTGGGAATTCCATCATTAGTGCCTATAGTGAGTACTTTATTTCAAATTAATATATTTAAAAAATATATAATGTCATGTGATTAATTTTTTGTAAACATTTTTGTAGGATCCACCTATACGTCGACAGTTATTCAACGAGGACCTTAGTACTGGTCCTAGTACTCAGGCTGATGGTACGAGGAGGGTTCGTACCGGAGGTGGACGAGCATTTGTGAGTACCCGACTAGACCCTGCCCCTCCCACTGACATGTCATCCTTCCCACATTCTGATCCTGGTGTGTCGTTAGAGACACACGGGATATTTAGGCCTCCCATGTTTTCGCTACCTTCTGCATCTTCTGGACCATCATTTTCACATCCCATGATGATTCCCAGTCCCCAGTCAGCATTCAGTCAGACACTTGTCCCATCTTCTTTTCCTTATACTTCTATCTCTTCGAGCTTCTATATTCCATCGTCTTCGACTCCTCTTAAACCAAAGGGTGTTCCATTAGTTTCTTTGGATCCAGCGGCACTCAGCGATCAGACCGGCATAGGTTTATTTATAAAACCCTAACAAATTTTTATAGAAATATTTTTTTCATTATAACATGTTTTTATAGAATATTTGTTTTTCTTTCATGGAAGATACATCTACTGACAGGAGACGGGGGCGGGGCATACACGCATACGTTCGGTGTGGAACCGCCACACACAGGTTATGGTGGATTATAATGAAGACAACCAAATGGTTGAGAAAACAGGGCAGTAATGTTGGAGTTTTTTGGAGATGGTTGCCAAATACTCCGACATCATTCCCGTCAGCCCGCTATCGTGGAGACATTTGCCACATGAGGTCAAAGATAGATCTTGCACAGAGATATGGGTAAAAAAATCTATTCTATTTAATGCCATGAATTATTGTTGTATTTATATGAATTAATATTTTGATTTCAGCTTCGATTTATTTTTCCTGATGGTGAGGGTGCACGATCGGAACGTCTAAAGGATTTAGGCGAGCTTTGGAGAGCCTACAAGCATGAGTTGTTTATTGGATGGGTTTCTAGAGTTGGCATTGAGTTAGAGGCGGTACCAATGGTGGATGATTGTCCTATAGAGCAGTATCATCAGATGATTACTCATTGGATGAGTACCCAGTTTAAGGTATTAATAACATTTGAGGTATTTAAATAATAACATTCATGTTTTTTATTAATACTATCTGTTTCATTTTCAACTTTTATATAGGAATCATCTGTAAAAAATAAAAATAACATTGATTCAAAAAAATACCTCCACACACTGGGACACACTACGATGCCTGATCATGAGAGGAAGCAGGTATGACAATTGTTTATAAGTTTTCTTTATGACATACACTTTTTTTGTTTCTTCAAATATTTAATAGTTGCTAAAGTTTTCATATAACTTTAGTTTTCAATGTCATTGTAGTGGAAAATACAAAATATTGAAGGATGTGTTCCTCGAGCAAAATTGTTTTGCTCAAGTAGACGAAAAAGGATGGAAGTGCCGTCAACGAAGCAACTCAGCAGTAGATTGTAAGTTTTAATATGTTGAATTTATTTTCTAATATCTATTTTGTAACTTAATGATATATTTATATTTGTAACAGGATGCTTTATAGGCTCTCGATGCCCAAGAACCAGACAATTTTGGGCCAAAAGATCACCTACATCAGGTGTTGGGAGAGGAGCATTCTGGCAGAGTATGCTGCCGACCTAGGATAGCACCGACGAGGTATTGGCCCTCCTCAGGTATGAGCTGTAGTTCCACCGAGCTGTAGCAAGTTAGGGCACAGGTATAACATGCTGAGAAAAGGGCCATAGTGACGGGAAAATAGTCTGCTAGGGCAAATAGTGCGTTTATGAAATTTATTGAAGTTCTACGTCCTACACTTCCAGCAGAGGCCATCCCAGCTTTTGATGAGTATATGTCGTCGATAAATTCTATATATGGTGCACCAGGTGGAAGTTCTAGTGATGGTCAGGACGATGTCCAGATTGACGATGATGATGGCGAGGAGTCTGATGTAAAAGAGGAGGGAGAGGAGGAGGGTGTGGCGGGTGGCGAGGGCGTGGAGGAGGGCGAGGATGAGGAGGAGGGAGTGGGCGAGGAAGGTGATTGGGACGAGGATGAGGGTGATGGTGATTATGGTGATGATGGTGATGGTGATGTGGGACAAGTTGATCCATTACATTTTTGACTGATATTACTAAGATTTTTATATTTAATCTATTCTAGTTGTTGGTTTTATCTAAACTCATAGTATAGTATTGGAGTTGAGTTATTTTTATATATTATATGTTTTTATGGATGTTGTTTTCTTTTATTGGTTGTGTGTTTGGGAACCCCCCTCCTTCCTGGACCCTGGACAACCCCCCACCCTCCTCCCTGGACCCCGGGCAGCCCCGCCGGATAGCCCCCCAGACAGCCCCCCGGACAGCCAACCCCACCCTCCTCCTTGGACCCCGGACAACCCCCCGAATAGTCCCCCAGACAGCCCCCCCGGACAGCCCCCCACCCTCTTCCTTGTACCCCAGACAACCCCTCAAACATCCCCGAAGAGCCCCCGGACAGCCCCCCGAACATCCCCCCAGACAGCCCCCCAACCCTCCTCCTTGGACCCCGAACAACCCCTCGAACAACCCTCGGATAGCCCCCCACCCTCCTCCCTGGACCCAAGACAGCCCCTCAGATAGCCCCCCGGACAACCCCCCAGACAGCCCCCCAGACCGCCCCCCCACCCTCTTCCTTGGACCCCGAACAACCCCCCGCAGAGAGGATTCTCATAAAATGGACAACATTTTAAGTACATACGGAAAACTGACCAAACGCATTTGGTTTCCATTTAAACTTTAGTAGAACGATCCATGGGTCATATGTGATGTGTACGAATCAACCCCGCCTCAATCTGAGGTGCGGTGTGGCCGCCACCACTCAAAGTGTCTGCCTTTTGTTTCAAAAGGATGTCATTTTAATTGAAAAACATCAACTGGCATACGGAAAACCGACCAAACGCATTCAGAATGTGTTGATACATTAGAACAACGATCCATGGGTTATATGTGACATGTACGAGTCATCCCCGCCACAATCTGAGGTGCGGTGTGTCCACCACCACTCAAAGTATCTGCCTTTTGTTTCAAAAGGACGTCCTTTTAATTGAAAAACATCAACTGGCATACGGAAAAGAGACCAAACGCATTCAGATTGTGTCAATACTTTAGCACAACGATCCATGGGTCATATGTGACGTGTAAGAGTCAACCCATCCTTAATCTAAGGCCCGTTGTGTTCGGAATCACTCTAAGTGGCTCTCTTTTGCTTAAAATGGACAACAATTTAAGTACATACGGAAAACCGACCAAACGCATTCGGGTTTCATTGAAACATTAGGAGAATGATCCATGGGTCATATTTGACGGGTACGAGTCAACTCCGCCTCAATTTGAGGTGCAGTGTGGCCGGAACCACTCAAAGTGTCTACCTTTTGTTTCAAAAGTACGTCATTTTAATTGAAAACATCAACTAGCATACGGAAAAATATACCAAACGCATTCGGATTGTGTTGATACATTATCACAACGATCCATGGGTCATATGTGACGTGTACAAGTCAACCCTGCCTCAATCCGAGGCGTGGTGTGGCCGTCACCACTCAATGTATCTGTCTTTTGTTTCAAAAGGACATAATTTGAAGTGAAAAATAGCAACTGGCATACGGAAAACCGACCAAACGCATTCGGATTGTGTCGATACATTAGCACAACGATCCATGGGTCATATGTGATGTGTACGAATCAACCCCGCCTTAATCTGAGGCACAGTGTTGCCAGAATCATTCTACGTGGCTCTCTTTTTCATAAAATGGATAACAATTTAAGTACATACGGAAAACCAATCAATGGCATTCGGTTTCCATTGAAACTTTAGGAGAATGATCCATGGGTCATATGTGACGTGTACGAGTCATCTCCGCCTCAATCCGAGGCACAGTGTGGCCAGCACCACTCAAAGTGTTTGTCTTTTGTTTCAAAAGGACATAATTTGAAGTGAAAAACATCAACTGGCATAAGGAAAACTGACCAAACACATTCGGATTGTGTCGATATATTAGCACAATGATCCATGGGTCATATGTGATGTGTATGAGTCAACCCCGCCTCAATTTGAGGAGCGGTGTGGCCGCCACCACTCTAAGTGTCTGCCTTTTTTTCAAAAGGACACCATTTTAATTGAAAAACATCAACTGGCATATGAAAAACCGACCAAACACATTCAGATTGTGTCGATACATTATCACCACTATCCATGGGTCATATGTGACATGTACGAGGCAACCCTTCCTCAATCCGAGGCGCAGTGTGGCCGCCACCACTCAAAGTGTCTGTCTTTTGTTTCAAAAGGACATCATTTGAAGTGAAAAACATAAACTGGCATACGAAAAACTGACCAGACACATTCGGATAGTGTCGATACATTAGAACAACGATCCATGGGTCATATGTGACATGTACGAGTAAACCCTGCCTTAATCTGAGGCACAGTGTGGCCGAAATCACTCTATGTGGATCTCTTTTGCTTAAAATAGACAAAAATTTAAGTACATACGGAAAACCGACCACACTCATTCGGTTTCCATGGAAACATTAGGAGAATGATCCATGGGTCATATGTGATGTGAATGAGTCAATGCCGCCTCAATCCGAGGCGCGGTGTGGCCAGCACCACTCAAAGTGCCTGCCTTTTGTTTCAAAAGTACGTCATTTTAATTGAAAAACATCAACTGCCATACGGAAAACCGACCAAACGCATTCGGATTGTGTCGATACATTATCACAATGATCCATGGATCATATGTGATGTGTATGAGTCATCCCCGCCTCAATCCGAGACATGGTGTGGCCGCCACCACTCAAAGTGTCTGTCTCTTGTTTCAAAATGACATAATTTTAAGTGAAAAACATCAATTGGCATATGGAAAACTGACCAAACGCATTCAGATTTTTTCAATACTTTAGAACAGAAATCCATGGGTCATATTTTACGTGTACGAGTCAACCCCGCCTTAATATAAGGCATGGTTTGGCCGGAATCACTCTAAGTGGCTCTCTTTTGCTTAAAATGGACAACTATTTAAGTACACAAGGAAAACAGACCAAACGCATTTATTTTCCATTGAAACTTTAGGAGAACGATCCATGTATCATATGTGACGTTTACGAGTCAATGCTGCCTCAATATGAGGCGTGGTTTTGCTAGCACCACTCAATGTGTCTACCTTTTGTTTCAAAAGTACGTCATTTTAATTGAAAAACATTAACTGGCATACGGAAAACCAACCAAACGCATTCCGATTGTGTCGATACATTATAAAAATGATCCATGGGTCATATGTGACGTGTACGAGTCAGCCCCGCCTCAATTAGAGGCACGGTGTGGCTGCCACCACTCAATGTGTCTGCCTTTTGTTTCAAAAAGAAGTCATTTTAATTGAAAAACATCAACTGGCATACGGAAAACGGACCAAACGCATTCAGATTGTGTCGATACATTAGCACAACGATCCATGGCTCATATGTGATGTGTACGAGTCAACCCCGCCTTAATACGAGGTGCGGTGTGGCCGCCACCACTCAATGTGTCTGTCGTTTGTTTCAAAAGGACGTCATTTGAAGTGAAAAACATCAACTGGCATACGGAAAACCGACCAAACGCATTTGGATTGTGTCGATACTCTAGAAAAAAGATACATGGGTCATATGTGATGTGTACGAGTCAACCCCACCTTAATCTGAGGCAGGGTGTTGCCGGAATCACTCTATGTGGCTCTCTTTTTCGTAAAATGGACAACAATTTATGTACATACGTAAAACCGACCAAACGCATTCGGTTTCCATTGAAACTTTGGGAGAACAATCCATGGGTCATATGTGACGTGTACGAGTCAACGCCGCATCAATCCGAGGCGCGGTGTTGCCGGAACCACTCAAAGTGTCTGCCTTTTGTTTCAAAAGTACGTCATTTTAATGGAAAAACATCAACTAGCATACGGAAAACCGACCAAATGCATTCAGATTGTGCCGATACATTAGCACAACGATCCATGGGTCATATGTGATGTCTACGACTCAACCTCGCCTCAATCCGAGGCATGGTGTGGCTGCTACCATTCAAAGTGTCTGCCTTTTGTTTCAAAAGGACGTCATTTTAATTGAAAAACATCAATTGGCATACGTAAAAGAGACCAAACGCATTCATATTGTGTCAATACTTTATCACAACAATCCATGGGTCATATGTGAAGTGTACGAGTCAACCCCACCTTAATCTGAGGCACGGTGTGGCCAGAATCACTCTAAGTGGATCTCTTTTGCTTAAAATGGACAACAATTTAAGTACATACAGAAAACTAAACAAATGCATTTGGTTTCCATTTAAACATTAGTAGAACGATCCATGGGTTATATGTGAGGTGTACGAGTCAACCCCACCTTAATCTGAGGCACGATGTGGCTGGAATCACTCTAAGTGGCTCTCTTTTTCTTAAAATGGACAACAATTTATGTACATAAGGAAAATCGGCCAAATGCATTTGGTTTCCATTGAAACTTTAGGAAAACGATCCATGAGTCATATTTGATGTGTACAAGTCAACCCCGCCTTAATCTGAGGCATGGTGTGGCTGTAATCACTCTAAGTGTCTCTCTTTTTCTTAAAATGGACAACAATTTAAGTACATACGGAAAACCGACCAAATGCATTCGATTTCCATTGAAACTTTAGGAGAACGATCCATGGGTAATATGTGACGTGTACGAGTCAACTCTGCCTCAATCCGAGGCACCGTGTGGCCGGAACTGCTCAAAGTGTCTACCTTTTCTTTCAAAAGTACGTCATTTTAATTTAAAAACATCAACTGGCATACAGAAAACTGACCAAATGCATTCGGATTGTGTCGATACATTGTCACAATGATCCATGGGTTATATGTGATGTGTATGAGTCAACCCCACCTCAATCCGAGCCGTGGTGTGGCCGCCACCACTCAAAGTGTCTGTCTTTTGCTTCAAAAGGACATTATTTGAAGTGAAAAACATCAACAGGCATACGGAAAACTGACCAAACGCATTCAGATTGTGTCGATACATTAGCACAACGATCCATGGGTCATATGTGACATGTACGAGCCAACCCCGCCTTAATATGAGGCATTCTGTGGCCGTATTCACTCTAAGTGGCTCTCTTTTGCTTAAAATGGACAATAATAGAAGTACATACGAAAAACTGACCAAACGCGTTCGGTTTCCATTGAAACTTTAGGAGAACGATCCATGGGTCATATGTGACGTGTACGAGTCAACGCCACCTCAATCTGATGTGTGTTGTGGCCAGCACCACTCAAAGTGTCTGTCTTTTGTTTCAAAAGGACATAATTTGAAGTGAAAATGATCAACTAGCATACGGAAAACCAACCAAACACATTCGGATTGTGTCGATACATTAGAACAATGTTACATGGGTCATGTGTGACGTGTACGAGTCAACAATGCCTGAAACCATGGTGCAGTGTGGCCACCACCACTCAAAGTGTCTGCCTTTTTGTTTCAAAAGGACGTCATTTTAATAGAAAAACATCAACTGGCATACGGAAAAATGACAAAACGCATTCCGATTGTGTCAATACATTAGCACAACGATACATGGGTTATATGTGACGTGTACGATTCAACCCCACCTCAATCCGAGGCGTGGTGTGGCTGCCACCACTCAAAGTGTCTGTCTTTTGTTTCAAAATGACATCATTTGAAGTGAAAAACATCAACTGGCATACAGAAAACTGACCAAACGCATTTGTATTGCATCGATAATTTAGAAAAACAATACATGGGTCATATGTGATGTGTACAAGTCAACCCCGCCTTAATCTGAGGCACGGTGTGGCCGGAATCACTCTAAGTGGCTTTCTTTTGCTTAAAATGGACAACAATTTAAGTACATACGGAAAACTGACCAAACGCATTCAGTTTCAATTGAATCTTTAAGAGAACGATCCATGGGTTATATGTGACGTGTACGAGTCAACTCCGCCTCAATCCGAGGCACGGTGTGGCTGGCACCACTCAAAGTGTCTGCCTTTTGTTTCAAAAGTAAGTCATTTTAATTGAAAAACATCAATTGGCATACGGAAAAATGACAAAATGCATTCGGATTATGTCGATAAATTAGCAAAACAATCCATGGGTTATATGTGATGTGTAATATTCAACCCCGCCTCAATCTGAGGCGCGGTGTGGCCACCACCACTCAAAGTGTATGTCTTTCGTTTCAAAAGGACATAATTTGAAGTGAAAACATCAACTGGCATACGGAAAACTGACCAAACGCATTTGGATTGTGTCGATAATTTAGCACAACGATACATGGGTCATATGTGACGTGTACGAGTCAACCCCGCCTTAATATGAGGCACGGTGTGGCTGGAATCACTCTAAGTGTCTCTCTTTTGCTTAAAATGGACAATAATTTAAGTACATATGGAAAACAGACCAAAAGAATTTGGTTTCCTTTGAAACTTTAGAAGAATGATACTTGGGCCATATGTGATGTGTATGAGTCAACGCCGCCTCAATCCAAGGTGCGGTGTAGCTGAAAACACTCAAAGTGTCTTCCTTTTGTTTCAAAAGTACGTCATTTTAATTGAAAAACACCAACTGGAATACGGAAAACCAACCAAATGCATTCGGAGTATGTCGATACATTAGCAAAATGATAGATGAGTCATATGTGTCGTGTACGAGTCAACCCCGCCTCAATCTGAGGCATGGTGTGGCCGGTAGCACTCAATGTGTATGTATTATGTTTAAAATGGACATTATTTCAGGTAAAAATATATGGTATACAAAAAACCGATCAAATTATGAATTGACTTCTAGATTCCACATATAATTGTCATCTAAATTTTAAATAGATTTCTAAATGAATTAAGTATGTTTATAATTACGTTATGAATTCTAATTTAATTATGGATGTGTATAGTTCCACCATTATATGTTAAATGTGTTTGAATTTGTTCTCTATATGTAAGTGTTAGTTGGTTATTGCAGTTACAATAATTTTATATGTGTGTGTTAGTTTATTGCAGATACAATAATTGGATTGAAAATGAGAGGGAACCCACAAAATGAGACCTAGTGGGAAAATTGGAGAGCTGGTTGCAAATTGGGGAGCTGCTGGGAAAATTGCAGAGCTGCTATGCAATTTGCCCAGCAGAGGCTATGCCAACGGTTCAAAACCATTGGCATAGAATTTCTAGGTTTTATTTTACCAACGGTTTATAGAACAGTTGGGAAAGAGGTGATTTTGGGTTTTTTCCAACAGTTTTGAAAACCGTTGGGAAAAACATGGTAACTTTCACCACTTTTTCCAACGGTTTAACAGAACCGTTGGGATAGGGTAATTTTTCTCCCCCCTCTCCCAACGGTTCAGTGTAAACCGTTGGGAAAAGTTTTTCCCAACTGCTTACTTCCCTATGGTTTACAGAACCATTGGTATATGTTATACCAATGGTTCTGTAGCCTTTTCTGATGGTTCTAAACCGTTGGGAAATCCTATATTTCTAGTAGTGGCTCCGTGTACATCCCGCCCAGTGGTCCACCTCCAGGAACCGACTTGCTCCACCAGCCTCCTCCACGATCAGTGTTGTCCATCGTCTGCATCCTACACAATGAAGTGTGGGCATAGCCTATGTAGGAGTGATTATAAGCTACTCAGTAGGGACCTTGAGACCCCTGAAAGTCTCCTTGAATCCACAAAGGGTAATACACAAAGGAAAGATACAATCATGAAGTAACATCCAACACTAATTAGGTATATGCCCATACATATACCTAAGTCATCAATTCCAGATTGGCTCCAACATCTGAGCCCAAGATTGATCACATCCACACAGGATAACAGATCACAATCCACATAAGAAATCTTGTCAATCATATCGAAGATAATGATTGGAATTCAAGACTCAACTCACACAGGTATACTTCTTCGTAAGATGATAGAGATGATCAGATGTATCCACTGATTCATCTATGCCATCGGACCCACATAGGATCGATAGGTTCTAACACCCACAATGACCCACTAAGGAAAGATAGGTACTAGCCCCCGCAATAACCCACAACGGTTCGATAGGTACTAACCCCCATAATGACTCACAAAGGATCAATAGGTACTAACCCCCACAATGACCGACACAGGATCTGACCCACACAGGATCGGCATGCGCTGGCCCACATAGGACCACTGAGAGCTGACCCACATAGGATCTGACCCACACATGATCAGTAGCATATATCCACATAGGATCGCTGAGTGCTGTAGTTGTTTCTGTCGAATCCATGGAGGATTTTTGTACTGTCATCATCGTCGTCGCAGTCGCAACCAGCTCTAGGATTCCTGCACACAGAAAGCTCATTTCTGGAGGGTCCACTCCATGAGCCGAGGGGCTGATACATAAACTGACATGAAGTATGTATTTTATGTATCCCAATGTTTCATATCATCAAAAGGAACTCAACGTGATAGTTTTCGCATCAATCGGACGCCCGGTCTGACAGTTATTGGATTTTTCGTTCCAGGGCCCGATTAGTTTTTAAGTCAAAACCAACCCGACCATACTCCAACTGCGTCCAAACCATTAGAGGAGTAAGCCAAATGGTCTGTCTCACTAATAGGAAACCAACAAGGTCGACGGTACATTAATCGGATGTCTGGAGCTCAAGTTGTAAGCATTTCTGCTTATAGGGCCTGGTTGGTTTCGTGTTCGAACCGACCCAGTCGAAGACAAAGTTCTCCAAAACCTTAAGGGTAATATACCAAAACGACCGTCTCGGTCCAAGGATCTCATCGCAACTGACGGTGAATCGTTCGGAGGTCCGTAGCCCATGTTATGGGAAAATGAACGAAAAATTCCGTGAATAAGGGGTTTGGGCCCAGTCTGACCCGTCCCGATACACCCTAGGTCGGCCCGAACCACGTCGACCCGACCCGGGTCTGAGTCTGGCCCATTAAGGCGTGGCCCAACCCGGTGGGCACGGCCCGGCCTGTCTTGCTTGGCCTCGCCAACATGGCCAGGCGGCTCGGCCATAACGGCTGAGCGGAAGGGGGGGGGGGGGCGCTGCCCCCTAATGTGTAACCGCGGCCCCCATGTGGGGGGCCACTCCTATAGGCCAGCCGGGGGTCATGACCCACGGCCTTCTCGGTGACCGGCCGGCCCGGTCCGGCCGGGCGGTGCTGCTACTGCGGGACCGCCGAGGTCCCGCCCTCCTGCTCCGGCGGCCGGAAGCCGGCCGCCTATCCCTGATCCGCCGCGGCCAAAGACCGCGACCTTGGTTCGACCGGTGTGGCACGACGGCGCCGTGACCCTCCGCCATGGCCCTGCTCTGGCTGAGGCCTCTTTGACATTCTCTGGCACGGTGAAACGGCGCAGAGGTTTTGTTTGAATTCAACGGCGCTGCGCGACGACACCATGCTTCTTCACCCATTCTCATGTTTTTGTGTGGTGAAAAGGCACCACGCTTCCTTTGCACGAGCCACAACAAAATAAACAATCAAGGGGGGAGGAGGGTCGGCCATGTTCGTGCGGTCCGACCTCCTCCCATTATTTTGATATGAGGCGGCTCATTTAGAGATGAAGACCGACAATGAAAGTAAACACGAAAAAAAACAAATTATCCCCTACCTTGATGGAATTGTTGAATAAAGGTTCATTGTGGAATTGAACATCGTAGAAGAAGGCGTCACGGAAGAGGGTTCCGTACACACTTGACAGAGATCATCCGAGGTGGAGCGGCATCTCACACCGGCTGTGGAGAGGAGTATAAAGTCACATCATCTTTCTTGGGTGTTGGAGTTCTTCATCTCAGAGTGGTGCTCTTCGCGTTCTTCAACGTGGAAGATGAACTTATTCAGAGGAAGATTTCTCCCTCTCTCATAAACCCAACACAACGAAACCACCCCCAAATAAAATAAGTGTTATGCTTGTTTTATTATAACATGCCATGTATTTAAATTTTTAAAATTCAAATGCTTAACACCCAAATTAAATGACATGATTTAATGTGAAAGGAGGTCACATCATTTAATACATGGGGGTTTAAAGGGGAAGAGTTATGGGAGGATATAGAATTTGAAGGGGTGGGGTTCGTGTGGGCCCCACTGCCCTCTTATCATCTCATGGGTAGTTCCCTAACTTCCACTCAAAGTATATAAGCACTTAAAAAGAAATAAAATTGTAGCTTAATTTTATTTTTACATTCCACAATTTTTAACATCTCCTCCCGAGCAAACGCAACCCCAGAAAAGGTGTTCCAAAGCATTTTTCAGCGGTGAGGTTTCATCAGTGCCCTCGAATTTCAATTCCGAGCACCAGATCAAAAGTTAGAAAAACCTGCTCGTTCTTTCACTGAACGTACTTGAGCTAAACTTCAGAAAAATTATTCCGGGCTCACCGGGCCTTGGAATAAGGTGCCGTCAGAAACTGCATTCTGGTAAAATCCCAATGAAAATTAAAAAAAATCCCTTGAATTTTACGGGTCTTTACATATTCAACCATGTATTTAAATGGTGGATGGTAAGGAACCACTACCTACACCAAATGAGATGGTACATGGACTTAATCTAGAGCACCATGCTCATCTTGCAGTCCTATCAAACATATGTGAGGCAACATCTTCTCCAATATAAGTAACATTAATAACATGTTATTTCATAAATAGCTAAGGGATCCCAAAATATTTTCCCTCAAGTCAAGTCACGTCCCAAGTTGAACCCTCATATAACTATCCTTGGTTTATATCCCTGCATGTTAGACACATTCATCATATATATAGTAACACTAAAATATGATTAGTTTTACTAATTAAAAAAAATAAAAACACATAATAATAAAATTTTGACACATATATCACACATTCCAAAAATTATAACACAAATTAAGGGAATTAATTAATAATTGTAAATCAACACAAAAAAGTATATATATGGAATATGAACCTACATGCCTAGTCATGATGTATGAGTGTACCCGATATTTCATACATCACCTATCAACATCATTTTAATCACTCGAGGATAATTTAATTAATGGTAATAAAAAACAATTTCTAACTTTTTGGAAACTCAGAGGTCTAGTATATGGTGTTTTCGAGGCACTATCATAGCTCCCCTATTGGTCTCCCTATTATCTTATCTTCTTCTAATCCTTTTCCATCCCATGAAAAGAGAATATTTTTTTTCAAATCTTGATACTTTAAAACCTATTTACAGCATCCTTACCTGAACCACCGGATCTAAGATGGAACGTCACATGGCCTCATGTGTGTCTCCCCATATGTATGATGTTGTAGACTAGTAGTGAGGGTATAAGACCATCAATGGTGATACCATACCCTAATAATCATTTCTTCTGATCAATAATAAATAATATAATAATTAATCAATGTAATCATGTGGAAATGTAAATGGCATATATGTTATAAAAATAACAAGCTCCCAAAGACACAATTCTATCCTGAATAAATAGAACATGAAAATAAATAAAATGAAATTTATAGGTCAGTGGGAAACATATCGTCAAACAATAATATCCCCATGCTAATTTACCTAGCCATACACTACTGGGACCCTTCACTTCACTGAGTCACTCATTAAATCTAAAAATAAATCAAAATTCCTAAGTAGTGTGTATGTGCAAAACTCATTAGGGTATAACTCATGCATCCTTACCAGATGTTCTCAAGTGTAAAAAGTGTATTCCAATAATAATAAATCTATAACAGGTATAAAAACACACACAAAAACTGAGTGGTTATCCATTGACCAAGATTATACAACACCCAGTTGTACCTACATCCACTCTATTTTAGAATTTAATAGAATGATTTGGAATAATTAAACCAACACATGTATAAATTCCTCATAGTTTCATGGTGATGATATCCAACATCATCTGAAAATCAAGAGGACCATGTCACCAAATTCCTTCAGACTAGAATTTCTAGTTCCCATATCGACCAGGTTATCAACTAGTGAATGGTACATTAAAAATAAAGGCTACCTCAAGAAAAACACAACATGATACCATCACTAACTTGTACATCCAGCCTATGTTTTGGTCCCACATTTGCATCATCGCAATCAAGACCACTTCCCCACTGAGGGATAATTTATCATGATGGTCCACCTGTCTCATCTAAAAAATTACAACCTCCACAAAAATGGTAATACACATTCAAGGTGACCACACAAGTAGGCATAGAATAATATATCACCATGAGTATATAGTATAAAACCCATCATTATAAAATAAAACTCAAACATGGAAAAGGCTACACTAATATCCCTCACGAAATAGAAACGTCTCTCATGGGCTACACATATACACACATGAGATCACAATAAAAAATGGTGATAATAATCAAACATATAAATCATGTATGATAACATAGGTAAACAAGAGCCCATTAAGGTAAATAACATATTATCTCAAAGTCATTGACATCAATGAAAAGTGTAAACAACCTAGTGTGGTCCAACAACTAGAGTGGAAACTTAAATATCCAAGAACACCTCCATGTAGCATTAATATGAAAATTTTATATATATATCAATGATCAAGATAAATCAAGGGTTCCTATAACAAATAAAAGATATTTTATTTCCAAAAGAAATAAAATATTACATGTGATAATACTTTATCTACCATATAAATTTTTTCAATTAATGCTTGAGGCTAGCATAAGTGATCACAATATTATACTCAAGAATAATTATCTTTTTATAATTTATTATAACTTATACATTAATAATTATATCTTTGATACTTTTTAAATAATTATTCTTTTATAATTACATCTATTGATAATTTATCACTAATTATGATTTTATAATTATTCAATTATAATTTATCATAAATTTTTGTTTTATATTTATCTCCTTGGGAATTTATCAAAATTTATATTTTTATAGTTACCCCTTGGTAATTTATCGTATATTATCCTTTTATACATATTTATTGATAATTAAATTTAAAAATATCCCTTTTATAAAACAAATTTACCAATGCTTGATAATTTATTACAATTTTATTTGACTAACTCACAATGATTATTTATCCATAATTTTATAATTATCCCATGATAATTTGGTCTAACCATATTTTTAAAATTATCATTCGATAATTTAAGTATTTTTCATTTAATAATTCTTCATAATTATAAATCAAAAAAATTTAAAAATTTATCCTTTGATAATATCACAATTATCATTATATAATCTTAATAATTCTCTTTTGGTAATATCACAATTACTAATTGATAATTTTTATAATTATTCTTCCATAATTCAATGTAATTATAGTCAATCAATTCAATAAATTATCTCTCAATAAATACATGAAATCATCCTTTTAAAATTTAGTTTTATGTATAATAATAATAAAGGTAAATATCCTCTGAAAAATTTTAAAAAATTATCCCTTGATAATGTAGAGTATATCACCCATTATTGTAATCATTCGTTCTTTCATAACATTTGGAAGGAATAAAAAAGGAAAAATTTATTAAAAAAACTAACATTTTCTATACATAGTTGAGTGTATATGAAGAACTAAATAGGTGAGGTGCACATAAATATGGAATGAGTGACATAACAACCATCAATAATTGGGAACTGAGGTCACCCAAACATGATAGGATCTTCTATGATAAAGCAGAACTGATTCAAGAATTTCCATAACCCATGTTCTTTATTCATACACTGATTCGAAACACCAAAATTTAAATCCTCGATTTAATCTACTATTTTATACAAATATTGATCCCATTATTAAATTCATACAACTAAGTCATTGGTATATTTAAGCTGATGAAATCATCTCAATTTTATTGTTTTTGTTGATGTCCGTGTGAAGTGGTGTTTTTTGAACGTGGTAGTCCATGGAGAAGATGATATATTAGGTGATAATTAATAGTTTAAAAGTATAATAATATATTTAAATTGCGTAAAATGAATTACTGTCACATTAAAACGACCAATACACACAAAAGATATGTAATGCATAAGGTAAACATGAAATCTATGACCTAAAGGTAGTCTTAAATTTTTCATTTGATGCATATTTTGGGAGATATTCCATTATTTTTTTAAGAATGTATAATAATAAAAAAAATAATTTAACCTCTCATGTGATGTTACCAAATACCCAATGGGAAACAATGTTATATAACGCATAAGGAAAACCTCTCAAACCAGACATAATGGTGGTATTTTATTTCTCACACTAGATATAGTTCATGACATATTTCATTTTAAAAAATAATTTGTGTTTAATATAATATATTTAATTTTTTATTCATTCAAATTTGAGGCTCAACAGGCTTCAAAATTCGGTGTTATCCCAACGCCTCACTCAAAAAATAATTCATATAATATTCCAAGGTGTTAACTAATAATTTAACCTAAAAACAACTTTATATCATTTATTAAGGGATTCTTATTGAAAAATTAAATTTTTTTGACATAAAAAAACTCATAAATTGTTAAAAAGATGTTTTTTATTATCATATAAAATTGATGAAATTACTACATATATTTGGAATGAGGATCCATTTAGAAGGTGACATTGTAATTTTTTTTAATATATAAGAGACAATAGATTTAATGAATAATAGTATTATTTTAATATCTTTTTCCAAGAGATAAATAATTACTTTACCATATTGGAAAATAATATAAGGAAATATACTTACCTAACATGTATAATTTCATCATTTAATCCATTTCCAGAACAATATCATGTTTTTATTCACACTATATGTATATAAGATGATTTTTCCCCCAACACTAAATTCATCTTTTAATGAATCAAATAACCATAAAAGCGGTAAAAACATATTCCTCCTATCTTTTTCCATTAGTAAAAAAATTGGTTTGCATAATGAAAGTTAGTTCTAAAAAAATAACTCATCTTATGATGAAATAATACATTAATCTATAAAATTCTATAGTAAAACCAAAATATCAAACTAAATAATTCTATATATAAATAACCAAATATCACAAATAACCTCAACAACCTCAATGTTAAAGATAGTTTTATGATAAAACATTATATCATCAATTTCAACTTGTATTCCCCGACATGTAGCTATGTTTTTCTGAAATAACATTAGTTACTTAGTCACTAAATCACTTTTCAATTCCATGGTCATCTATTTGATAAATCATTTGTCCCCATAATTACCTAAATTTAAAAGATAATATAAAAACTAATGTTTATAAACACTTTATATCATATTTACAAAAACATTAAATTCATACTTCTCATTAAAACAATGATTTACATATACATAAACCTAATAAAATTTCTCCTAAAATTTCATTAATCACTTTATAGACATTTCACTTAGTACATGAAAATTAGTGTCTAGGAATTTAAACATTTGATTAACCTTAATATTTTACACATATGATGGTATCCATAAATTCTATGATAACCTCATAGGAAAAAACCTAATTGAAAATTTTATCTAAACCCTGCTCTAATATCAACTATACTAGCACTGGTCTTACACTCATGAATCCAAATCTAAAAAATATAAAATTTACATTTATATTTGTAATACTATTGAAGTAGACCAAATTTTTTCAATCCAAAACATAAATTATCAAATGTAAATATTTGACCACATTTTTTACCAGGGGACTTTTAGTTCTATAGTTTTAAATAATTTGAAAAAAGTATAAAATAAAATATACACATATATTCAAGGAAGTATTTTCCATAATATTCCAACATTTTCATATTCCATATTATGTCCTAAACATCTCACAAAAATATCATCACATTAGAAACAAATCTATAAAAATATAATCTAATCATCATTCTTTATTAATTTGGGAAATTTTGTAATAAATTAGTATTTGAAAAGGAAATATTACATTCAACGGCATATAATATACACAACACTAAGGTTAAATGATCTATAGAAAGTTGTTATTTAAATTTTACAGTTATAAATAGGATATTAATATGGTGGGTACGAATATAAAATATTATTTAGGAATTAAATTTAAATTTCTAACTCAATAAGAAAGTAATGAATAATTAATGGAAATAATATCTTAATTTTTGTAATGTCATTTTATTTTTTAAAAATATATTTTACTGAAATATTAATTTTTCTTAATTTTTATTAGTTAATAATATAATTAATTTCTTGAATTTATATAAAATTTAATTGAAAAAAATAAATTCATCTTTTAATTCATCTTTTAATTCATCATGTTAAAACTATTATAGCATTGGATTTGGAGAATTTTCTAAAAAAGTTTATTTTTCAATGAATATTGAAAAAATATATTTTTTTTATATGTTAGATTGGTATTACAAAATTATTTAATTTTAATTTAAAATATTTCAATTCTTATTTATCAAATGTATTTTGTACTTGATTTTAGTATAAAAATATTTTATATTTTAAAAGGGTTGTTTTCTTAAAAGATGTTTTTCATTGTGGTTTTCTTGATAAATTTTAAATTAAATTATAACATATTATGTGTTGAAATTTAAAAATTGATTAATTATTTTTAATCATAGATAAAAAAATTTACTTAATATCACTATTTTGTTTTTTGTAAATAATTAAAATAAACTTAGTAATTTTTGTTACCATAATAAAGGATAAATTGGGTAATTATATGATAAAAATATAATGGTAAGGAATAAAATGTTACATTAACACCTGAAAAAATCTTATTGGATGATTATATTTTTTACATAATTTTCCAAAGGTATAATATATGACTTTTTTAGGCCACATTTATTTTATTATGACATCTACATTAGTTTATTTAAAGAAATGTCCAAAATGTCCCCCCTCATGTTTTTTAATAACTAAAATATTCTAAACATCGGGTTACCTAGAGGAAATGTTAAACTATAAATATTATTTTTAAATAAAAAAATAATTTTAATAATAATTTTAATTATCTAATAATATTTATTGAATTAATAATTTACTTAAATTATTACACAATGATGATACAGTAATTATTCAATTTATGAAAAACTCGAACAAATGATATAAAAAGTTTATAATGAATAAAATTTGAGATAAAAATGTGATCAAAAAATTATAAATATTTCCATAACATTTTAAGTATATAATGACCTAATTTTTTAAAATTTTATATGTTTTATTGATATTATTATAGTCAATTTATTGAATAGTTATAAAACTTGTCATTATAGATATTTTATTATAAATAATAGTTTATTATATGTAATAAAATACCTAAAAATCATTAACGTGTATAATATATAATTATAAGATCTAAAATATCATTCATATTTCATTTATGGGATGTTTCTTATTTTATAGTAACTATATTGACAATTAACGATTAAAAATTTAAGTTATCACGATGAGAGTCAAATGTGTTAAATTTGGTCTATAACTAAAAGACTAGGTTGAATATAGTTGAAACTTGTAAAATTTTTATAGTATGTGGTTATTTTAACCAATAGTAATATTAACCTTTAAATAAATCACTATAGAACAATTTTTAATTGAATACTAATTTATAATAATTTTCCATTTTGAGAAATCCGAAGAGTTCCCCTCTCATCTATTATAATAATCCATACCCTCATTATATAATACTTATTTAAGGAATAATACCAACATTATAATGATTATAGAGTTAATCAAAGAAGGTTTTCCAATGAAGAGGTATAATTTTTATCGGCTAGTTTTAGTTTTTATTCTTATTCTGCATCCATTAAATTTTATTTAAACTTCTTAAATTAAACAAACAATTATAATTCATATAAATATATTTTATCATGATAAAATAATAATAAAAATCCATCTCCAACATCCATCAAATGGTAGAATAATTCATCATTCGTGTATATAGTACACAATCACCACATGAGCTGATGTAATTCATTATCCATCACCGTCTCTCATAAGTTTTTAAAATGTTGGAATTATAATTTATAAATAATATTCATAAAATATTTATAAATAAAAAAATATAATATATCATTTAACTTACTACCAATCCATGCGCTTACAAATTATAATGTGTTTCGTACAAACGTGTAGACACCCAACTCAATGAAGTGATGTGATTCATCTTTCATCACAACATCAAATGGATTATATATATAAGTATATTTTTATAATTAATATGATATATATGATATCATTATCATTCTAGAATTTCCAAATAATACTTATCTTATTTCCATAATGATCATTGAAAATGGAAATGTTACTCATGTGTTTGTACGACCTACCCTCTCCATGATTTTAATGTAGAACATTTTTCATAACAATATTTAATGTATAGATTTAAAATATAAATAATATATATATTAATAAATTATATTTCTTCATGATTATTAATCTATATGTGATGTAATAATTAACCCTTTGACTATTTTCAACCTATAAAAGTTATTATGAATTTATAAAAAGAATATCACAAAAAAGTCCAATATGAACATAAATGATTAATTAAGGGTAATAACATTGTAATTAATAATAAAAAAGGAATAATAAACATTAAAACGTTTCTTAATTAAGATAATAATAAATTCATGTTTATAAATCATAAAAATAGAGAATTTGTGTAATGAATTTAACTCGAGGTAAGTAATTTTCACATCACTTTTATTTCTGTGGAACACATTTCATATATGCTACTTCTATCTTTTGTGTGTTGTATATACTACCCTAGAATTTATTTTACAATTATTCTCATGAAAATTATAGTATATAAAAATCCATATGAATTTATTTCTTTTTTGGGGATTATGATTCAAAACATACCAAAGTTGTAGGGTTTTATTTCACAATCTCACCATTGTTCAGAAGGGTTTATATTTAGGCATCCACAATGGAATACATATACTCCTTATCCATTTTTTCAAAAAAAAAATTAAAGAGGTTGTTTCTATTATCATAAAAATTTCTGAAATTATGTTTTCCTATGTTTTAATTTTTCTACAGAATAGTTTGAAGGAATTATTTTTTTTAAGGCACTTTGTGATTTTATGAAAAAAAATGTAGAAGGGATATTTTTAAAATTATATGGAATTCATAAATATTATCACCATCATGAATCCTCAATTACATAAATACCCATTTATAATATCCTTTTCAAATAAAATGTTTTCATTTATATGTGCACAAATTTTTAAAAATAGAAGTGATGTGAAATTGGAAAAGTTATTTTCATCAAGAATTATTCCAACTGATCATTCAAAATAATTTTTAATATAAGAAGACATTCTTTGATGTTAGATATAAATTAATAGTGATTTTATCTAAAGATAACATCAATATTATATCTCTAAATGTTTATGTTTATGATGAATAAATGAAATGATTTTGAAACAGATTTCTTTTCAATTTTTTACTCTATAATGAAATGTTTACAAAACCTATTTCTTTTCTGGGGTTCTGATGTATTGGAGGTTTTATGGTCCTATGTAATAAATATTTTTTGTTATAATTATGTTATGGGTGGGACCAATATCTCTCTCCAATGAATTGAGTGAATTATTATATATCATGATATAGTGATGGGAAAAAATTCAATGTGCATGATCCATTATGGGAAACAATTTGAAGTGCTTGATCCATTATGGGAAAAATTTAATGTAATTGATCTGTTATGGGAAATGGGTGTTGATTACCAATATAATGGCCTGGTTTTTTAAACATGCCATATTAATTGATTTCTATAGTTATGATGGTGCGACAAAAAATCTTTTATGATATAAACTAATATTTAAGGGTTGAGTTATGATAAATTATCATTATTATTATTCATAAATTTTGAGATGTTAATGTTTTATTCCATAAATATTGTTTATTATATTTCTTCGATTGGTTATAATATTTTTTAAAAATTACGATCCTGATATTATACCATTATTATTATTTTATTCTTCTATATAATCTTAAGGACGTCATTTTTTTTAATAGAACTTTTTTATTATTATTAGTTATGAGTTAAAATAATGAGTTAGGTTCTAAAATAAACACAAAACAATACCTTATTTATCTTTATGGAATATATTTGACCGTATTCATCCACAATTATCTTACATGTAATTTTGGTGGTATTTTCCCTTGATAATGAACTTTATATTATTTTATGTAAAGAAAATTCCCAAATGTGTCTCTCTTCATTTTATGAACACTTAAAATTTTACATAAGGATATTAGAGGGATGACATTGGATCTAAATGATAATTTAAATTAAGAATTAATATTAGCTAAATATAATTTCTTAATAAAATTTAGTGATTGAATAGTAACATGAAATTCTTACGCAACGCCAATGAAATATTTTTTCAATTAATAGATAAACTAAAACATAATATTCTTAAAATATTTAATGTAATTAAAATTTTTCATTATTTAGTTATAAGAATTTTTTACAAAAATATGAAAATTTAGGGATGATGACACTTTTACATTTTAATTTCACTTCTATCACATTTTTCGAATTCTAATTATGTCAATACTTATTCAAATGACATTAATAGTATTTTTTTTATAAAATTATTTTATTAATACATTTAAAAATCCTAAAAATATTAAAATATGGTGCATTGGATGATAATGGGTCTAATATGTTATCCCTTTTACCATTATGATCCAAATATTTCATTATAATTAAATTTATAACCCATTAATATTTTATAATCCATCACCACATTTTTAATTAAAATTGCTTAACCAAGGGGTTAAACAAAAAGATAATGATTAGAATAACACCATGACCTATATAAATTTTATTTTTTGAAGATATTTTAAATTTATTGTTTTATTCATCTAATATACAATAATTTATAATTATTTTTTGGATAATGACTTAATTGTATTAAAATATTTTAGGTAATTTCAGGGGTGTCTTTTCCGTCCCTTAAAGTAGGACACCCCTGTTTTCTTTTCCTTACACAAATTTGAGCCAAATTTATTGACAAAAACATATAAAATTCTCTTATAAACTATCCTATCAATCAATTATAGCTTCCAATATTTTTGAAATTCCATTCTAATGTTCCTTAAGAAGTGGTCTAATGGTGACCTACCAAAGAAGAGGCAATCTACCTACTCAACCTCTTTCAATTTATTCATTATTATAAATTATTTAATTCAAAGATATTATTTGTAAAATAATAAAATAATTATCATAAATAAATTTTAATTTTATTATTATTGTTGAAATATAATTATACACCCTCTTTTCCATCATTTTGGAATCGAATGTATCACTTGTCTATATGTGTAAACTATCGCCTCTACGTCGAGATAAGATTCATTTTCCATCAAAATTTTCATGGATGGTTATTATTATGATATTAGTATTTATATATGATATTTATTATATAATAATGAATTTTATGTTATAATATCATATCTACCATTTTACCTTCAAATCCATTGGAAAATGATAATGGCACTCATGTGTACAAGAAGACTACTACCTCCAAGAAACGATGTGATTTATTATTCATTTATAATTTACATGGACGGTAAATATATATATATATATATAATGTGTATATATGATATATATGAAATTATAAATTCCTAGTAAAGCTTAATTTTTATTTAACATTTTTTTATCCATCTAAAATTGAAAACAACATTTATACGTACATAAGTCCTACCAATTACATGAACAATGTAATTAATTTTTAAATATCTATAATTTATGGATGAATATAAATATATATATATATATATGTAATGAATATATGTGATATTTATATCATCACTAAAACTATATATATGATGGATCCATGACTAATGTAGAAAAATAAAACTATTGAATCGAGAATCTCATAAAAAACAAAACTATTAACACCCAAAATTTAAAATTTTAATAAAGAGTTATAAATAAATGAGTGATAAAATGATTTTTCTAGATTATATAATATGTTAAAAGTATAATAATGACTATATTATTTAATTAAAATAAATTTTAATTTATTTTACATTAGTAAAGAGTGACTTATATGTAAGTTGAAAGTTAGGTATTACATTTTAATATCTCTTTTATTTCCATGAGACGCATTTATATTCACAATATGTTTATTGTATATGGTGTATATGCATACAATTAATTTTTTATATAATGATTATCATGATAAATAAATGGATATACATATCTATATATTGTTCTCACTTTCATATTTTTTAACTTAAAATTTACCAATGTGTTAAAAGAATTATGTTTCATTCACACTTCTAATAAGGATTGTTTATGATTAAGATTTCTGTGATATAATATTATGAACAACCACTAAAAAAATCATGAATTTTCTTCTCAGATATTTTTTTTAACGTTAAATATTTTACCTTAATTTTCCTCTATTTATGTATTCAAGATATGGAAATATTATATTTAAGGAAAACCAATATTATATCTCTATTTGTTAAAAAAATCAATTTTCATCATTGCCCATAATTTTGAAAAATGTTTTCAAGACTATTTTACTATTCTCCGTTGATTTTTAATTTAATTTTAACCCATGTTTTAACTTTTATAAAGTAGTTTAAATTTAATATTATTTTCATTTTTTGAATGAGTTACATTTTACTTTGATATAAATTTTGAAATGAAGCTTTGTTTTCACACACATGACATGAACGGAATTTCCATTTTCATGAACACCCAAGGTTTTCAATAATACATTATATGTTTCAATGATTTTTTAGGAATATTTTTTTCATAATGTATTTAAATTTCCAAGAAGTGATTTCAAGATTAAAATACTATTTTCCCCAAGAAATATTTTAAGTGTTATTTAAAAAAATTATTTAATATGACACCCTTTCATGTTACATATTCTGGACTAGGAATATAAACCAAATATAACATACTATTTATTTATATCGATTATTTAGGATTAATATATAAAAATTTTTAGGAAATAATTTTATTTTTTATGTGTTATTCTACGATGAGATGTTGTAATTGTTATGAAACTTGTTTATTTTCGAAAAGTTCTGATATGATTAATTTTTTATCATATTTTGGTCCATATCTGTATTAGATAGATTTTGAGATTAGTGGGCCTAAAATTATATATCCATAATAAGTATTGGGAAAATATGGATATATAAAAATATAATAAGAATTTGATTAGGGAGGTAACCTAGTAATATTGGTGACTCTATCCACTACAACAGTCTTGGTATTGACCCTTGACTAATGAAATGTTAAAAAAATGAGTGAACCCAATCCAATATGATAGTCTTGTATTTGATCTATAAATAAGAAAAATATTTTTTATTCTTATGTGCATTCGACAAAATTATATCTTCATGAACTGTTATGATCTCATAGCTTATGTTATTTGATTCTAAATTTATTCATGACTTATAAACTAATAATATTTTTCCCATAAATGATGTTTATAACCTATGAATTGTTGGGTTTGATTTTCAAAGATTAAGATAATTTTAACAGACCATTTATGCTTGTTATATGTTTAAATAATCATTAATATCTCCCTTGTTTAACAATATTGAGAATTTGATCTCACTTGTTATTATGTTTTCTTTTACCCTAGATGTGATAAAATGTTTTATGTATGATGTGTCTAAGAAGGGTTATAGTTATAAATTATAGATTGGGAGATAATTTTTATCTATTATGAACTAGTGGTTTACGTATCTATATAATAGCCCTGGACCCACACTCCAAAAATTTAGTGCTAACAATACTAACATTACATTTATTCCTTTCATACCGATGAAGGTGACCAAATTTTCTCCCTAAAAAATATTCAACATCAAAAGGAAATAATGGATCACATACATTCCAACAAATATTCATGGTTTAGTGTTCTATAGAATTATGACAACTCATACATGTAAAATACCAATGAACTCAAGGGATTATTTTTCCTACTATACCTATATTTTCATATTCTATATAAATTATTCAATATCCCCCAAAAACATCATCATTCTAGAATACTTTCTAGATAGAAATAAAAAAATTATAATTCTTCATTACCTGGGAAATTGGAAACATAAGTATGGTAAGTGAAAATGCTCTATAAGGGTAAAAATAATCATTAACAATTTAATGAACTATTCATCACGATAAGATCATAATGGAATGGTGACATAATAAATGTGTATTAGCATAACATATGAATATTCATACCCAACAATACTTGAATATTCAAACATGAAACATGGCATAGATATTTATCAAAGGAATGAGTAATAATAATCAATCATCATTAGAAATTTGATTTCAATATTGATAAAAATAATCATTAAAGACAATATAAATCATAATTAAAACACTGGGTATCTTGGAAGATCATCTATATAACCCTTCATAAACTTGTATGTGAAATAATTGTAGCCAAGTTAAATTCATAGGAGAAACCCTATATTAACTCTATATTTGTTTCCCTTATATATTAGGACCATTACCCAATTCATTAGATATTTACAATCGGTATCACCAATCATATAAGATTTATCAGGATCACCAATATTTCATGAGCTATAATGCGTCTCAAACAATTTTATAGGCTATATCAGGCTCACTCCTGAGCTATAATAGAGCTCAACCCTATGTATAATTTGTATTGGGCTCATCCTTAAGAAATAATTGGGCTTAACTATTTATTTAAGCTGTACTGGGATAACTTGTGAGCAATAATGATGATAAACATGTCATTTAATTAATATTGCGCTCACCTAGTACTATCTAGGAACACTAATCATCGTTAATATTGTCCATGTACTATTTATGAATAAAACAATAAGAATGTTTTAGTTTTGTATATGAAGATAATAATTGTTCTTTCATTTCGTGAATCACCCTCGGAAATGAAATGGGTTTCATTTCAATCTATTAATCCATATAGAAAAAGAAAATATATGGTATCATTGGATCATAACCCAAATAATACATTAGTAAAAAAAGGATGTCATCTTATATGAAAAATTATTTTTTGATAAATCAATTGGAATATTCCACCATGAAAATTAATTTTCTTCTTTGAAAATAAATTTTAAAAACTAAAAATTCATAAAATATTGTGAAAATAGTTTTTTAAAAATAACAGTGATAACCTATAAAGTAGTATTCATGGAAAATAATGGACATGGTAGATTTAATTTCCATTTATGTTGTAATCCTTAAAATAAATATTCTTTTCAAAATATCTGTAAAGAAATTCCAAAGTGACAGATTTGGGTAAAAACAATAAATTTACTTTTACAATCTTTTAAAGTAATGTCAAATATCATATAAATTATATTTAGAAAATCATGTATTTATTAAAACTTGTATTTTTGAATAAAATTTATAAAAAAAATTTATAAAAGGGAAGGATTCTAAAATTAAAGAAAGATATGAGATAAATATCCCTTAAAAACAACATTATTGACATTTCTTCTATAAATAAAGGGTCAAATAAAAAACTATATAATTTAATAAAATTCATAAATATATTAAAATAAAATAGATTTGGTTTTATAAAATAAGATCATATTATTTCCACCAAAATAACCTACAATATAATTAGTCCTGAAAATAAATAAGATTATAAGACAAAGTGTATTCTACATTTGTAAAAATTTTATCATATAATCCATGACATAATAAAATTCGATGAAACTTTATATATCATGAATTTTTGGAGATTTTTGAGATTACCTATCAAAAGGGATGGAATATACACCTCATAAAAAAGTATAGGGGTATAACATAACAGATGTCTTGAATAAGACAATTTTAGAAGAGTTTCCCTTACAATGATCAAAACATTGAAGTGAGAATTAATTAATTAATAAATTAAGTGTATGAAACATAAATCCAAATATTAAAAGTTTAAATGAAACGTAATATAACCACGAGTAATTGCACAGATAATTCTGGAATATAAAAGGCAATGAAGAAGCAATAAAACCCAATGAAAATAAACTGAATTATAAACAAAATTACCACTTGAAATCATCCATGTTCAATACCCATGGATGAAATATTTCAAATTGAAACTTAAAATACCATGATATATAAAGTATTCAGGATATTACATGTATAACCAGTAGTATATACACCGTAAAATTCAAATTACGTGAATGGAATTAATATATTTTACATTAAATGATAATTGATATGAAGTTCCTTACCCCAGGTGTAAAAATTTGAAATATGTCTTTTAAATCCTATATATTAATAATATTTCTGTTAATATGTTTCTTAGGAACATTATCCACGTTTAATAATTTACAGTTAAATAATTTATTTTATATATTTTTTATTTCATATTTAAATACTTAATCTGTTTAGTCTATGTTGGGTGTTTTGGGGATCTTCGTATCATTATTTTAATATAGATTTAGAGTGCGGAATTTTTTCAAATATTTTAGTTCTTCAACATGTCAATAATAATAATCATGATTTATTTATCATATCTATTCATAAATTATACTTTTTTAATCACACATATGCACGCACTATGTTATCATTTTTCAGTGAGTGGAAAGGTACGAAATAAAATGATATATTATCATTTTATAAAGATAAATATGTCTTGAATGGCATAATAATTTTATATATATCACATATATTCTTTAAAATTAACCACAATACCTTCTATGTAAAAAGTTAGTGAAAAATGAATCACATCACTTCGTGAGGCTATAGTCTGTCGTATACAAAACCGTCATTATTTTATCACCCATGAAATAGAAAGTAAGATGGTAAATATGATATAAAAATTATTGATGTATAATTATATTACTAATATAAAATATTTACATTAAATATATCATTATAATCAACCATAGGATGAGGTTAATTAAAATAAATAACATCTGTTCGTGAGGTGGTAGCCTTACTTACACACAAATGATAGATTTTTTTCCCATTTTATGGAAGTATAGATGGATTTATGCTATGAAATTAACATAATAAAATATTATTACATGATGGGTAATTTTTTTACTATGTAATAATTATTTAATAAATTTTAAAGCTGGTGTATGATGAAATAAATTTAAAAAAATCTCAGTTAGGAAAGATAACTCTTCTCCCAAAAACCTCCATAGGTTGGCACCAAAATCCATATTAGGATAGATTTAAAATCACACCACTTCCTCTACATCATGGTTAGAGATGTAAGGATGTTATTTTGGAAGTTATTAGGTTATTTATAGTTCTTTTAATTTGTTAATATTAGAGGAGAAATTTTGTCCTTTTATAACTAAGGTGAGAGGCACACTTGTAATTTTTGAAAATAAAATGTTACCCATGTTTTTCAAATGAAAAAAAAGATAAGAAAAGGGACTTATATTGAAACTTATACATAATATGGTCTAAATATGCCCATATAATTGATTTCATATAACTTTTATGTCAATTTTACATATATTATTTTAGTTTAAACCATCAATAAACTTATTCTCACCGTAACAATGGTAAGAGATTTTAATTCATTTCACAATTCATTATGATAGAAAATTATGTTGATATTATTAAATAATATAAATAATGATGTTTAAAAATATGGAAACGGTTTTAGAAAAATATATTCAACAATGTTTCATAATTTAATTTAATAATAAAACCCGAAGATATAATAAAAAAAATAGTGTTTTTAAGAAATGTGTTTTGATGAATAAGATGATTTTATATTTATGCAATGAATATAAATCATCATTTTAGGAAATTTAATATATATTTTTTGATATATAATATAAAAATTTCATTTAAATCATTCATAATTAGGGTATGTTTAAATAAATTAAAATTGAAAAACATCATGTACTTTAAGATAGATTTCAGAAACAAGTTGTTTTCAAACCCAAAAATAAACTTATACTAAAATATAGTATAAAGATGATTAAAATTTAATTAATTGTATTAAATAAAACTAAATTTTAATAATTTTACTTGAAATAAATTAATTTAATATTTTTACTTTTAAATTAATTAATTTATTAGAATGAAATGAACATTTTACAAAAATAGTTATTTCAAAGTATTAATTGAAAAATAAATATTTTATGAAAAATCCCATAACATAAACCAATATTAATTCTGATATGTTGACATAAAAATTAATTTCAATTTATTAAATATATTTTATAAAGGTTTCAAAATTTAAATAAAATATTCTTCATAAAAATAAATTAAAATAATTTTTTAGGAAACTTTATTTCTAATTAATAAAATAACTTTACCAAAAATAGATTTATAATTTACTAAGAATTTAATGATAAATTCAAAATGAGTGATAGACTTATATATATATATTTATCATTAATTAGTTAATTCAATTCATACCCACCAATACAATGGCTATGTTGTAACGATCATATTTAAAATAATACTATTTCATGGTTTGTTTAAGATCAGTGTTGAAAGTATTATACCATATTTATCATAATTTAATTTTTATGATTTATAGATTTTATATTCTACCCCTCTAATAAATTACATCCTCATAATTTGAATTCGGTAAACAAAGGTATGACATTTGAAAATTATTTTGTGGAAAACCTGCATCGTATAAAGGGTTAGTAAAACATTCATTTAAAATGTAGGAAAAGGAATAATAAAGGTAATATTAAATAACAGAAAACATGGTTTACACATAAGGATAACATTGTGTGAGCGAAAACATTTATAACTTCCCACATGAACCATCATGTCTGAATTAGAAGGTTATATAACCTCATGCACACCTCCACATAGGTAATAATCTCCTAACATGGAGTGAGGGTCAAAAACCATCATTTGGGAGGATATACCCCCAGTATCATGTCAAAGGATCATTAGTAAATAATAAAAATATAATAATTCATTATAGTAGTCATGTGTAAAATTATATGGCATACATATCCTCAAAATAAGAATCTCCCAATGTGGAAATCATGTCCAGGATAAATAGAACTATCAAATAAATAAAATTAAAATATAGGTCAATTATAAAATCATCGTCGACCACAAACATCCCCATGATACTCTACTTATACATCCACCAATGGGTCCATTCCCTTTATTATGTCTCCCATGAAATCAGCATGTTCACTTAATTTACAATGTAGGGTGTGAGTACAAGACTTAGTATGACACCACCAATGCATTGTTACCTGATGTTCTCAAGTATAAAAAATTTGTTTCAATTATGATAAAAGTTAAATAGGAATAAACATACAAAAAAAATTTATTAGGTCATTCACTAACCAAGAAACCACAGTACTCTACTAAACCATCTTCACCCCTATCCCCAAATATAATAAAATGTGTTAGAAGGATAAAAGCATACCGTATACGATTCCTTCACAGTATCATGGGGATGATACCAAATTTAATTTTTTCCTTAATAGGACCACTTCGCTCAGGTCCTCTAGATCAGAATATCAAGTAAAACATTGACTAGGATATTAATATTGCGAATAGAACTCAGAAAACCAAGGGTACATTGATAATACCTCAATAAAAAACAATTTCTACCTCGTACGTCCACTGTGTTCTCCATTCCATAATCTTAATCATTTCCATCAAGCAGACCTCCCCCACTAAGGGATTACTTTTCTTGATGATCCTCCTATTTTATGCACTTAATCCCAACCTTCATCGAAATGGCAATGCACATAGGGTGATCACACAAGCACGAATAGAATAATATATCATCATCAATATAGATCACTAGACATAACATATTGTGATAACACTCAAAAATGTTAAATACTACACTAATATCACACAAAGAATCATAATGATTCTCAGGGGATATACAATCACCCACATGTGATCTCAATCAAGAATTGTATCAATAATACAAAACATAACTCAAGTATAGAAATATTTATAAATTATATCCTAGGAAGGAAAGGAAATTCTTACCTCAACGTCATCAAATTCAATAGCAAGTATAAACCACCCATTATGATTTGATAGTAGGAGTGGAAACTTCTATAGTCAAGAACACCATTTCGACCTTATTATTGTAGTTTTAAGCATGTCTAATCATGATGTATGTGAAGGGTTATTAGTACCAAAACAAATTGTTTTATTCTAAAAAAGAAATAAAACATCACATGTGATAATAAATTCTCAATCCTGAATTATTTCTAAATTATCATTCAAGTCATACGTATACACTCAAAATATTGTCCTCATGAATAATTATCAATTGAGAATTTATTATATATTACTTTTATAATTATCTCTTTGACTATTTCTCTTTAATTATACTTTTATTGTTATATGTTTGATAATATATCCTAAATTATATTTTTATAATTATTATTTGATAATTTCTCATTAAATATCCATTTAAAACTACCTCTTCAATATTTATTCATAATTTATAGTTCTACAATTATTCTTTGATAATTTATCAAAAATTATCCTTTTATAATTATAAATTGCAAATTTCATATAAATTATCCGTTTATAAATTGATGTAACCATCACATGATAATTCTTTAAAATTATATTTTATAAACTCACAATGTTTATCTATAGATAATTTTATAATTATCCCATTATATTTTGGATAATCATATTTTTTTAAATATCATTTTATAATTTGATAAAATTACTATTTGATAATTCTTCCTAATGACAATTCTATAATTTCATATATTTCATCCATTGATTATTTTAGAATTATCATTTGATAATTTTTAGGATTATCCTTTGATAATCCTACAATTATAATCTAACGTTATTAATAATTATCATTTTATAATTTAAACCAATTATCATTTGTAAATATAAAAAATAATCTCACAATAAATCTATGAACTCATCCTTTTAATAATTAGGTTTACCTATAATAATAATCATGGTCAAAATCGTTAAAAAAATTCAAGAAATTATCCCTTGAAAATTCAGGGATTATCATCCTTTTTTTGAATCACTCACATTTTTATAATTTTTTAAAAGAAAAAAATGTTCAATTAATAATGAAACAAAACTAACATCTTCCTCCCTTATGCAGCACTAAGTAAGAACATGCTTGGCATGGTGCACTTGAATTTGGAATCATGTGCATGGATAAATTTCTACTAATAATGCATGAGAGGGATCTGGGTATCCCTAACTTGATAGGATCATCCAGACTAAATCCAATGTTATTTGGGTATTTGAAAACCAATTTATTGTTTTCATATATTTAAAAACTCTTAAATTTTAAATCATTATTTAATCTTCTATTTTATCTGAATCTTCATGATAGAGTCATTAAATTCACCTCATTAAATCATTGAAATTATTGAATGGGTGAAACTATATTGAATTAATGTTTTTTATTAATGGCCATGAGAAGATACGTTTTTGGAAGGAGGGGGTGCAAGTAAAATTTGAAATATAAGAGAAAATACAAAATAAAAATATTTAAAAATTATTAATTTATTAAAATGAGGTTAAATAAATTACACTTTCACGTAAATGCCTAATATGCATCAATATTATTTCATTTCTTGGGTGAAACACACATCTGAGACATTACGGGGGTCTTTTATTTTTCCTAAAACAAACTATTTGAGATATATTTCATTATTATTGGAAAATTGTATAATAATAGTATACAATACTTTATTATCTCTTTTGATGATACAAAATTTTGGATGTGAAAAAATTTAATATAATGTCTAGGGTAAACCCTTCATCTTATACTAAGCAGTGGTCTCAGATTTCCCATATGATACACCCTTGAGGAGATTCTCTATTTTTTTTTAAAAAAATCATTTCCAAGTAGTTTAATATAATAAATACATTTAATCTTTTTTCATCAAGGTCTACAGGTCCCGGAATCCTGTGAAATCTCAGCGCCTCACATAAAAAATATTCCATAGAATATTCTAAGGTACTAAATATGATTTTACTATTATAATAAATGATTAAATCATTTATTACGTAATTTTTATTGACAAATACATTTTCATGTATAAAATAACTCATAAATTATTAACTAATATAGTTTTTATCATTTAAAATTTAGGATATTATAGTTCTCCACCACTATCAACATATCATCCTTGAGAAGTGATTATAACAGTCACAATTGAACAAACTAAGCCCCTAATCTCAAACATTAGAATCAATATCTAACATCTCTTTCTGGATTTGGCCATGCCACTACTGAACGTAGACTAAATTCGTTATCTTTCCTCTCAAGGCCTTCTAGATCTGGTCTATGATCTTCATCAGACGCTCATCATAAGATGATTCAGTATCCTTCTCAGTATCCTACCAATCACTAACATGCACAAGTTCGGGTATGTACCTCCGAAGATTAGACATAAGGAACTTTTTGTGCATATCTATATGGTCAGAAGGGTGGTCCATATGGTATGATACTACCCTGATACCCTACGTGATGTCAAAGGGTACAACAAAATAAGGTTCTAGCTTTCCTCGATTCCCTATGAATTTTTCCTAACTATAGAGTTGCACTCAAGATACCTAATCTCCCATAAAGAACTCCATGGGTCTTCTCATATGGTCATAATAATAAAAATGTATAATTTTAGTGGTGGTATACCACTTCAATATCATCTACATTCTATTAAAGGTCTCCAGAACCATTTTGAGGCCCACAAACACTACCTCCCCTGCCTGATATAAACAGATCAGGGAATGATATGTGCTACCACAAATAGCATCATAATACGTCATCTGAATCAAATATTATTAACAATTAATTTATGTTAAATAAATCAAGTATAAGGGATCATATTATTCTTCAAAAAATTCTGGAATGCGATGCCAAATTATATCGTTCAATATGAATATGGTCTACTAGGACACTCCATTGATTTGAAGATGGTACATCATGAACAATACAAGATTAGTCCTTACAGATTTCCAAATTCCTTGTAAATAAATGTGATGTAAAATTTTCATCTTTATCTGGAAAAACCCTCAAGAGAACTCCATTAAACCTTTTAGTCTCTAGAACAGAGAGCTTCCCTAAATCCTTTACTATGTGAGTCTCTCTGAATGGTATGAAGTTAGTATACTTCATTAGCTGATCAAAAATCACACTCCCTACTTCAAGGATCCTCTATGTTTTGGGTAATCCTGTCACAATTTCTATTTTTATATCCTCTCACTTAAACATTGGTATCAAGACTGTATGCAACAACCCACCAAGGATTGGGTTCTCAGCCTTCACCAAGAAAAGTTAAGGAATCGAGGGAAAAAACAAGAAATGTTCTTCTTAATTAATGGCCACCAAAACTGACATTTTTATTCATGGTACATATTGGTCTCCCTAGGAGATACTAACCATCTATAGGACTATTAATATATCACCAATTTTTCTCTTATGGAAGCTAGGACTACAACTCTCACATATACAGAGATTACATCATTGTCATGTAAGGTCCATCTGAGTATCGGTCTACACCTAGCCAATTTTTTCCTGATACTCTAAATCATACACCATCCAATCATCGAATAAGCTCATCAAGCATCTTTGCTCCTTTGAAGGTTTCACTCCAAATGCCTTCTGAGGCAGTGACTTATGACTAAGATAGTTTGAAATTAATTTATCTTCTATAGATTTATACATCATCTCAATATCAAGAATATATAAATTATCATCCCAATGCCTCTTCTTCATATTCATGTCCATTTTTGTGAAGATATAGGGAAGAATTTTGAAATATATAGAAATAAAGAATATCTCACCAAAGAGATCGTGTCGAAAAACATTATATCATGGAACATGGATACCATATCAAAGTTTTGTATTGGTTACTTCCTCTCAAAGGGTAATAGCTAAAAGACCCATAGGCTACAACCTACTGTTTATCTGTATCATCATTTCTCTAATACCAACACTAGTTGCATCTACATACATTGTATAACCAATCATAAGCTTGGGGAGTGTTAGTATAATTTTTATCTTTATGCTTCTATTTAACTCAATAAACACATATTTAAATTAATCTGACCATTATAACACAACTCTGTTTTTTTGTATCATTTTCTTGGCAGTTGACAGTTATGAGAGGTCTTGGATAAAACATCCTTAATATCCTACTAAATCCAAAAATATTTAAATCTAAAAAATGATATGGGCATGTGTCTTGGAAAAACCATCAAATTTATCTTAGCAACATATATTACAATCTCATATACTACATTCACTTGGAAACAAATCTCTCAAATTCATAAGTCACTTTTTGATAGCTTGACATACATACTATATTCTCAAAGTGTACTCAGGACTCTCTCTTCTTTCCTAGTCTGTTTATCTTGAATCAACAAGTATATTATGATATTATCGATGAAAAAATTGATGAATGATTTCAATTATAGTGGGAATATCTTGTTCATGGGGTGCATGTACACTTTTATCATGTTCTTTATCCCAAACGAAATTGACATGTACTAATATAGTCTATAACTACTCTGAAACACCATATTAATAATGTCCTATATAACATGAAACTTATGATAACTCAATCAAAGATAAATCTTGGAGAAACATTGGTCACCCCATGGAGAATCATAATGATCATCAATGTTCGGAAACCAATATATTTTATTAACTATCACCTGGTTCATCTTCCAGTAATTAACACATAGTTAAGTATGCCTTCTTGGTGGAAAAAACATGTTCATCCTATGGTGAAGTAATAGGAATGATAAGTCCCTTCCCCACCAAAGTGTCTAGTTCTACCTTGGGATCCTTCATATCAGTAAGAGCAATACAATATAGGGTTTTTGAAATGGATTGTGTACCTAGAATGAGAATAAACTCAAATTAAACACCCATATAAGGAGGGAGTCTTGTGTAGTCATATAGGAAAACATCAATATAGATATTCACAACTGAATGAAATGATGGGGGGGCTATCACTAAACATGTTGAATGTCCCAATACATCCATCAATGATGTGATCATCCAAAACTGATTGATGTCTTTTCCAACTCTACCTTCTCTTAGTTCCCACTCTCCAGTAATCGTGACCTTCTCTCCATTTTATGAGGTAAAAGATGTCCACCTATGGCAGTAATCAGTGTTATCCAGCAATCTGGTCAACTAGTCCACACTGATAATCACATTGAATGCTATCCACTACAGAATCATGAATTCCGAAATATTTCCATATCTAGGATTGACTAGTAGACAATCTGGGTATCGTTTAAGGGGGCCTACTCTTATTCACAATTGTGTATCAAGGGAGACTAACTCAAAGTACAACATGCATTGAAATCCATTTCCAACAATTACTTGTGAAGATATGAAATAATGAGAAGAATAATTATAAAATAAGGAATAATGTAGAATGTAATTGATCAAAAATGTACCTCTAATGGTGGATGGTCCCCTCCCCCCCACCATTTATCAGAAAATGATTCATTATGTAAACATGCCCTTCTTCAGTTATACATTCCTATATTTATACCACTATCTTCTGAGAAGTTTACAACCACTAGGTGTGCCTTACTAAAACTTTGGATCCCTAACTGTGTCTATCTCCCTCTCTTGGCTGACGCACTAGAAAAAAAACATTTGTTGGTTTCTTATCCTACTGTATTATTAGCAATGGATCTGAGGTATTTTCCACACCTGACTCTAGTTCATAAACCTTCAATAGTTAAATAACCACGTTCCACCTCCAAAAGAAACTGAAGGGACTAAACATTGATACACATGCATGTCACTACTCTTATATATGTTCTTTACCGACTAATTCCTAATGTCAAAATAGGTACTCACAAAAGTAATTTCAAGTCCACCTGTCGATGTAGTAAAAGGAATGAAAATACAAACAACTCATTGGTGAAAACTATCTGAGAAAATGATACATGAAGGCCACCTAGGTGAGACCATCATGCCATGCAGCCTATACCATAACTTCCCAATGACATCTGGTGGGTCCCTATTATATATAGGATTCCAACTTCACCTTCCTGTCTAATGGAATCACAATGATATCGATGATACCCTCTATTACATCAAATCAATACTCAACATATAGTGGTCCACAGGTTCCCTAGAAGGTTATAGTATGTTCAAGATAGAAATACATGGCTTAGTCTGTCACGACCCGTCCTCGGGGCCCGTGCCGTGACTACCCCAAACCCACCTTCTATAGGCCAGGGGCTGGCGACTAGCACCAATGTGTAATTCCCGATAAAGAGGGAAGGCATTTCCTATGTAAAGTAAACAAACACCACAGAGTATGCAAGCATAAGTAATCACTATGTAAAATTGGTTACAATTGTAAGTGCGGAAAAGTAAGTGGGCCAGAATAAAAACCCAAATTAAAAGTAAAGTACAACTAGAAAGAAAGTACAACAAATGAAAATTAAAGCCGCAACGTTGATCCATCCACTGGAAGCCCCTCCTGAAGGGTGGGTACAGGTAGTATCCTCAGCTCCACGGGTCTAGATGTCCGCTCCGTGTTCGTCCCGCCCAGTGGTCCCCCTCCAGGTACCGACTTGCTCCACAATCCTCCACCACGATCAGTGTTGTCCATCGTCTTCATCCATCACAATGAAGTTCGGGTATATCCCGTGCAGGGGTGAGTATAATCTATTCAGTAGGGACCCCGAGACCCCTGAAGGTTTCCCAGACTCCACAAAGGGTAATCCACAAAGGAAAGATACAATCACGAAGTAACATCCAACACTACTTAGGTATATGCACATATATATACCTAAGTCATCAATTCCAGATTGGCTCCAACATCCGAGCCTAAGTTCAATCACATCCAAACAGGATAACACATCACAATCCACGTAGGAAAGCATGTCAATCATATCGAAGATAATGATTGGAATTCAAGACTCAACTCACATAGGTGTACTTCTTCGTAAGACGATAGAGATGATCAGATGTAGACACTGATTCATCTAATCTATCAGACCCACATAGGATCGATAGATACTAACCCCCACAATGACCCACAAAGGATCGATAGGTACTAACCCCCGCAATGACCCATAAAGGATCAATAGGTACTAACCCCCTCAATGAAAGGATCGATAGTACTAACCCCCGCAATGACCCACATAGGATCTGAGCCACACAGGATCGGCATGCGCTGGCCCACATAGTACCGCTGAGCGTAGACCCACATAGGATCTGACCCACACAGGATCGGTAGCACTGATCCAAATAGGATCGCTGAGTGTTGTATTCATCACTGTCGAATCCAAGGAGGATTTCTGTACAGTCATCATCGTCGCCCCAGTCGCAGCCAGCTCTAGGGTTCCCGCACACAGCAATCTCGTTTCGGGAGGGTCTGCTCCACGAGCCGAGAGGCTGATACATCAACTGATATGAAGTCTGGAGTTGATGTATCCAAAATTTCTGTATCATCAAAAGGAACTCAACGTGAAAGGCAACACGTCAATCAGACACATTGTCTGAGAGTTATTGGCTTTTTCATTCTGGGGGTCCGGTTGGTTTTTAAGTCAAAACCAACCCGACCGTACTCCAACTGCATCCAAACCTTGAGCGGAGTAATCCAAAATGTCTGTCTCACTAAGAGGAAACCAACAAGGTCGATGGTACATTAATCAGACGTCCGGATCTCATGTTATAAGCATTTCCGCTCCAAGGTCCCGGTTGGTTTCATGTTCGAACCAAACTGGCCAAACCCAAAGTTCTATGAAACCTAGATTGTAATATACCGAATCGACTGCCTCGTTCTGAGGATCGCATCGCAACTGACGGTGCATCGTTCGGAGGTTCGTAGCCCATGTTATAGGCAAAAGACCGAAAGAAATCCGTGAATACGGGGTTCGGGCCCGGTCCGACCCGGCCCGATACCCCCTGGGTCGGCCCGAACCGGGTGACCCGACCCAGATCTGGGTCCGGCCCACTAGGGCGCGGCCCAGCCTGGTCGGCGTAGCCCGGCCCCGCCAGCGTGGACCGGCCCGGCCCGGCCTGTGTGGCCAGGAGGCTCGGCCGTAACGGCCGTTCGGAAGGGGGGTGCGCTGCCCCCCTGTTTTGTAACCGCGACCCCCTTGTGGGGGGCTACTCCTGTCGGCCAACCGGGGGTTATGACCCCCATCCTTCTCGGTGACCGGTCAACCCGGTCCGGCCGGCCGGTGCTGCTGCCGCGGGATCGCCGCTGTCCTGCCCTCCTGCTCCGGCGGCCGGAAGTCGGCCGCTGCTCCCTGCTCCGTCGCGGCCTTAGCATGACCGGCGCGGCGCGACGGTGCCGCGACCCTCCTCCACGGCCCCGCTCCGGCTACGGCCTCTTTGACGTTCTCCAGCTTGGCGCGACGGCGCCGCATCTTTGTTCGAATTCAATGGCGTGGTGTGACGGTGTCGTGCTTCTTCGCCCATTCTCATGTTTCTGCGCGGTGCAACGGCACCGCGTTGCCTTTGCATGAGCCACAAAAAAATCAAAAATCAAGGGGGGAGGAGGTTCGGTCGTGTTCGGGTGGTCCGACCTCCTCCTGTTATTGTGATATCAAGCGGCTCAATTAGAGACGAAGATCGGCAATGAAAGTAAACACGAACAAAAACAAATTATCCGCTACCTTGATGGAATCGTTGAACGAAGGTTCGTCACGGAATTGAATGTCGTGGAAGAAGGGGTCGCGGAAGAGGGTTCCGTATAGTCTTGATGGAGATCGTCTGAGGTGGAGCGGAGTCTCACACTGGCTGTAGAGAGGAGTAGAAAGACATGTCGTCTTTCTTTGGTGTTGGAGTTCTTCGTCGGAGAGTGTCATTCTTCGTGTTCTTCAACGTGGAAGATGAACTTCTTCAGAGGAAGATTGCCCCCTCTCTCAAAAACCCAACACAACGAAACCACCCCCAAATTAAATAAGTGTTATGATTATTTTATTATAACATGCCATGCATTTAAATTTTTAAAATTCAAATTCTTAACTCCCAAATTTAATGGCATGATTTAATGTGAAAGGAGGTCACATCATTTAATACCTAGGGGTTTAAAATGGGAAGAGTTATGGGAGGTTAGAGAATTTGAAGGGGTGGGGTTCGTGTGGGCCCCACCGCCCTCTTAACCTCTCATGGGTAGTTCCCCACCTTCCACTCAAAGTATATAACCACTTAAAAAGAAATAAAATTGTAGCGCAATTTTATTTTTACCTTCCACAATTTTTAACATCTCCTCCCGAGCAAACGCAACCCCAGAAAAGGTGTTCCTAAGCATTTTTCGGCACTACGGTTTCATCGGTGCCCTCAGATTTCAATTCCGAGCACGACATCAATATTTAGAAAAACCCGCTCGTTCGTTCACTGAACTTACCTGAGCTAAATTTCAGAAAAGTTATTCCAGTATCACTGGGCCTCGGAATCAGGTGCCGTCAGAAACTGCGTTCTTGTAAAATCCCAAAGAAAATTTAACAAAAATCCCTTGAATTTTACGGGTTTTTACAATACTCCCAACTCAGGGATTTAAGTCCTCATAATGATAAATCATAAACTAGGGGAACAAATGTGGGTACTATTCATTCATATGAGCCTACTGCTCCCAAGTGCTCTATGAGAGGTTCCCGTGCTTCCATCTGAAGCGTACTAGAGGTATCGACCGTACACGTAGGACCAGCTTTAGTCGATCCTTGATCTCCACTGGGACCTCCGAAAATGTCGCCCCATCATCAATGTCTAGCTCCCCATGGTTGATGATATGTGTCAGGTCATGCACGTATCTCCTCAGCCGAGATACGTGGAATACATCGTGCACCCGGTGCAACTGAGGTGGTAGAGCCCGACGATTAGCCACCTCGTCAATCCTGCTGAGGACCTGTAATGGTCCGATGAAGCGTGGAGACAACTTGCCGCCTCAGCCAAATCTCCGTAATCCCCGTCGAGGTGAGACCCGCAAGAAGATGTGGTCGCTATCCGTGAACTCTAGTGACCTCCGCCTCCTGTCAGCATAAGAATTATGCCGGCTCTGAGCTGTTCTCATCCGCTCCTGGATGACTTGGACCTTCTCCGTTGTGGCATGGACCATCTCCAGTCCCACAAGTGCTAACTCCCCAGGGTCTTTCCAGCACAGCAATGATCGGCATGGTTGGTCGTACAACACCTCGTATGGGGCCATCCCGATGGTGGAGTGGTAGCTATTGTTCTATTTGAACTCCACCAAGGGTAGGTGATCCTCCCAGATGTGACCAAAGTCGAGGACACATGCGTGGAGCATGTCCTTGAGAGTCTGAATTGTCCTCTCTGTTTGACCATCTGTCTGAGGGTGAAAGACGGTGCTCAGACGTAGCTGCATCCCGAAGGCCTCCTGCAACCCCTTCTAATGTCGGGAATTAAACTAGCATCTTGATCGGAGATGATAGATGATGGTACACCATGAAGCCATACAATCTCCTGAACGTAGAGGCGTCCCATGATCTCCACTGAGCCCTGATCTCTGATGGGTAAGAAGTGCGCCGACTTGTTGAGTCGGTCGACAATCACCCAAATGGAGTCATGACCTCTGGAAGTGCATGGAAGTCCAGTCACAAAGTCCATAGATAACCCGTACCACTTCCACTTTGGGCCTTCCAAAGGCTGTACCAGGCCTGCTAGTACTTGGTGCTCTGCCTTCACCTACTAGCAGGTGAGGCATCGAGAAACGAACTCTACCACAACATTCTTCATACCCGGCCACCAGTGCTGTTATCTGAGATCCTGGTACATCTTCACCACTCCTGGATGTACCGCTAAAGGGGAAGTGTGAAACTCCCTCAGCACCTCTTCCAGTAAAGCAGCCGGTACCATGGTAGATCCTCTGAAAAGGACGACGTGCTCTCCACCCACAGAGAATCCATCAGGTGCCTATCCTAAGGATATCTATGCAGGCCGTGTCTCACAGTCAACATCCCCACGTTGTGCCTCTCTGACCCGTTGTAGTAGTGGAGGAGTGACTGTGAGTGACTGTAGAAAGGCTGATCTATCACTATCCACGAATGATATCTGCAAAACGGCTAGCTGCTCTATCGCCTCACCAAATAGCTGAATTCTCGTCCTCCTATTGAGGTCATCAGCTACTACATTCCCCTTTCCATGAGTATAGACTATCTCAAATTCATAGTCCTGAAGGAACTCGAGCCATTGTCGCTGTCTCAGGTTTAGGTCGTTCTGCGAGAAGATGTACCTGAGACTCTGGTGATCAGAATAGACTATAAAGTGATCATTTCCCACTCCTGCATCACGACACATCCGATTCCGGTCCCTGATGCATCGCAGTAAACTATTTACCCTACTCCCTCCTCTGGTAGCCTCAAGATAGGTGTACTGGTCAATCTCTATCCCAGCTCCTGGAGGCTCTGCTGACATCTATCTGAACACACGAAGGGTTTCCCCTTCTTCGTCAAAGCTGAAAGTGGTGCTGCAACTCTGGAGAAGTCTGGAAGAAATCTCCGGTAGTACCCAGCTAGACCCAAGAAACTTCGCACTACCGTTGCGCTCCTGGGTTGCTCCCAAGCTAGCACTGCCTCGATCTTCGTAGGGTCCACCACAACTCCCGCCTCAGAGATGTCATGTCCCAAGAAGTGGACCTCACGTATCAAGAACTGACACTTCGAGAGCATACCATAAAGCTGGTGCTCTTGGAGTGTGTCTAGTACAACCCGCAAGTGGTAGGCATGCTCCTCCTCAGTCGTCGAGTATATCAATATGTCATCGATGAAGACTATGAAATATCAATCGAGGTATGGCTGGAAGATCCTGTTCATGAGGCCCATGAACACTGCTGGAGCATTTGTTACGCCGAAAGGCATTACCATGAACTCATAGTGTCCATACCGACATCTGAAGGCCGTCTTCTGCACGCCCTCGTCCCAAACTCTTAGCTGATGATAGCCTGACCTGAGGTCTATCTTCGAGAACCACCATTCTCCCTTGAGCTTATCGAAATGTCGTCAATCCTCGGTAGCGGATACTTGTTCCTCACGGTCACCTGGTTCAGGCGATGGTAATCGAAACACAGTCGTAAGCTCCCGTCTGCCTTCTTGGCGAACAATATCAGGGAAGCACAGGGTGAAACACTGGGTCAGATGAATCCCTTGCCCTACAAGTCCACCAACTGTACCCGTAGCTCTCGGAGCTCGGTGGGAGCCATCCCATATACTAGGGTGGATATCGGGGCTATCCCGGGGTACAGGTTAATATAAAATTCTACGTCTCTACGAGGAGGTAGTCCTGGAATGTCGTCAGGGAAAACGTCCACATACTGATCCACTACTGCAGGTAAGCTCGGACTCCGCACGTCAACTGCTCCTAGGATGAGGCTAGGCAACTAATGTGTGATGGGTTTTCCTCTCCTCTGCATGAGCCCATCCTGCACTACAAAGTCTCCCTTCTCGCCGGTGAAGGTGAACCTGCTCCCGTCAGTGTGTACACACCACACCTTGCACCTAATGCAGTCGATCTGAGCATGGACGGTAGATAAGCAATCCATGCTCAAGATGACATCGTAAGGCCTCGATGCCACTACAAGAAGATCACAGCCGAAGCTCTCGCCTCCTAGGGTAAGCTCACACTACCAGAAGAAGTGCGTAATCATTGAGTCTGCTCCCGTATGAGTCTCAAGCCGTAAGGATCAAGCCAACGGCTCCGTCGGAATCTCTAAGCTCCGAACAAGGGCAACAGCTATGAAAGAATGACTCACTCTTGTGTCTATAAGAACTACAGAATGGGTGGAGTAGACACAGATAGTACATCGAATCATCTCGGGCATGCCGTGGTCGTAGGCCTCCACTGCCTAGAGTTGTGCCTGTCTCTTCCCGCCAGCTCCCTGTGGTCAGGGTGGACCTCCTGGTGATGGTGCCCATAGAGCCTCCAAGCATCTCCCACCACCTGCTGCTTGGATAGCTCCTCTGCCTCATCCGCCTTCTCCCTGCGGACCACCACGGTCGACCCTCTGCCTCTTCCTGGGTGGTCCCTCAACTGTCTGCTGCTCCTCGGCACGGCGGGTCGGGCAGTCACAAGCCATGTGGCCCTTCCCGCCGCATACGTAGCACTGTCTGTCTCTCGCAAGACTGGCTCTGCGCTGTGTGCCCTGCACCTCTGAGCCAGTTTCCTGAGGTCGTCTGCCTGAGGGTCTGGTCCACCTAGACCCATGTGTCATCCATCGACTTCCAGCTGCATATGACTCCGCTACGTGCTGCCCTGCGGTAGGTCTCGCTGCTGATGTTGGCTCAGCAAGAAAGCTCTCAATGAGAAGGGCTTGCTCCAGTACCCCTGCCTGTGTCAGAATGCTGAGGGAGATCAGCGATGCCCTGATCTCCTACCTCAATCCGTGCTCAGAGGTCCAGGCCCGGAAGAATGGGCCCCGTACCATGTCCATCGAATAGCATGAGAGATCAGTCAATCTCGCCGAGTACTGGGCGACCGTCAAGCTACCCTGCCGCAGCTGTCGTAGCTTCTGTATGTGCACCGCACTGAGGGTGGTTGTGATGAACTCTAAGCGGATGATGCTCTCATAGTCCGTCCAGAGGAGTGATGTCTCGTCATGCACCTGAAGCACCAAGCTCCACCATCTGCATGCTGCCGCGGGCAGGAGACTCGCTGCAAGGATTGTCGTGAGGTCTGCTGGTGTCCCTACCAATCAGAAAACTCGTACAACTTCCTCCTGCCAATCCTCGGCTGCCTGAGGGTCCGTCTCCCCGTGGAACCTGGGCGGTCGCCGATGTTGAAACACATGCAGTTCACTAAGGCGACGTTCACTATCAGCGGCTAGCACTGGTAGCATCGGTGGCTCGCCGGGTAGTGGTATCGCCGATGCCTCTTCAGTAATAGGGCCCTGCACCGAGGCCTTGTCGCTCGGTGGGCTGTCGTCCTACACAATGCTTGGAACAATAGCTGGATTCCGTCGTGGGTCCATCCTAAAAAGAAACCGGTGTTCCACGGTCAAACAGTATACCTGGTGAGTTGACACAAAGTAATCACAAAGAAAACTTGAAACAAACATGCAATCAATGTTTTCATGCACTAAGTCGGAAATCAAAAGTAAGGGTCCTGGTGTACGGATACGTCGGCCACCACAACAACCCTGGACTCCCTGGACTGATAACCACACTCAATACTCTTAACATTATTTCTTCACATAGAAAAATATTAGATTCCTGAGTTCTGCAGTAGAATCGATCTCCTCTGATACCAATTTCTCACGACCCATCCTTGGGGCCCGTGTCGTGACTACCCCAAGCCCACCTTCCATAGGCTAGGGGCTGGCGACTAGCACCAAGGAATAATTCTCGATAAAAAGGGAAGGCATTGCCTATGTAAAGTATACTAACACCACAGAGTAAGCAAGAAGAAGTAATCAATAAGTAAAACTGGCTACAATAGTAAGTGCAGAAAAGTAAGTGGGCCAGAATACAAACCCAAACTGAAAGTAAAGTAAAACTGGAATGAAAGTACAGAAACTGAAAATTAAAGCTGCAACGTCGAGCCGTCCACTAGATGTCCCAACTGAAGGGTGGGTACAGGTAGTATTCTCAGCTCCACGGGTCCAGCCGTCCACTCACTACTGGAAAGGGGAGTTTTTCTAACAGTGGTATACCAACGGTTCAAAGGAACCATTGGCATATTTTGTCTTTCCCAATGGTTTATATAAACCATTGGGAAATACCTTGAAGAACTTACTTTTCCCAACAGTTTTATGCAACCGTTGGGAATGATTGGTTTTTCCTTAGTTTTCCCACCAGTTTTATAAAACCGTTGGAAAAGATTGGTTTTTTCAAATGGTTTTTAAGAACAGTTGGTTTAAAAATCCCCAAATACCAAAATGCAGGTAGTGGCCTCCCCCCGATTCCAGAAGCCTTCCGCTCGTCTCCTGGAGCCTTCCGCTCGTCTCCTAGAGCAATTCCTTGGCAGAAGGACTTCCCAATCCCCACAACTTCCATCGGATCAGCACCTACCAGGATAGACTCTTATATTTTATCAAGGATATAGTTCCACCTCTTATAAATCATATACTTCTATTCTCAATTTTGTTATTCCCAATATTTAGGGTTTTTGTAAAATTTTATGAATCTTCCAAGAATTGTGTACTCAAATCCCTATATCGGTGTATGTCCAATTAATGTTTTCTTTACACATTTACATTTATAAGGGCATGGTCTCTCTTTATTGTGTTCTAATTCTGAATATTCGTAGTTTTATTTAATCTGCTTCAAATATTATAGCTTCATGTATAGGAACTAATAAGAAATTTTTTCTAATATTTATTGATATTATTTCATGAAAATCACTCCTTTCATTAAGATCATTCCAAACATGAAGATCTTGTTCATCTTAATTTTTGTACACTATGTGTATTATATAACAAATATGTATCATGTTTCTATAAAAATCTATATATATATAAAATGACACACTGTTCACTTATCCTTTGCATAATAGAACATATGGAGTATTTTCTTGAACTTTGCCAATTAGTATGTGGTCCCTAATTAGTACTTCTTCCTTCTTCATGAAACTAATTCACAGAATGTCAAATATGCAATATTAGTGAATATTAGTTTTTCTAATATAACCATTAATCATTCTGCCTTAGACATCGTACATGTGTTTTTCAATCACCTTTTTAAAACACAATGACCATTTTCACTGATTTGGGGTTCCTCAAAATGCTTGGGAAAATCACAAAAATGCATGTATTGAATCGTTTTTCTCATATGGTTTCATTGATACAAGTTCATCTCAAAAATCATGACTGCGTGGTTCAAATATCATGAGGACCATGAGATTATTATTCCTGACACAAGTGAAGTTTTTTTCTACAACTATGTGTTTTTGTTTTCACTTTTGATTTGGCCGAAAGGGGAGCTTTGTGGTCATTAATCATGGTTATGGGTGGTCATTTATGATGTATGATAGTATGACTTCATTTTACTTGATATATCCAATATTATTATTGATTTATGTTCAATTTGATTATCTTTAACTAGTGATGTTATTTAATAAGTTGTTATTAATGGTTGTAATAATGACGATATGGTATAAGGGTTCATATGGTTTGTATAAGGGTTCACGTGGTGTGTATAACGGTTGACATGGTATCAGTGAACTCAAATAATTAATTTATTCCCTAATTCTCACTAGCATGTAAGAAATTGAGTGATGTCAACTCATCCTCAGAAGATTTCTTACCTTAGATAGTGTCCAACATATGGAATACGAGCTTTTTAATTCATCAGTTAACCAGGATCATATATTCCATTTCCCCCAAGATGACTGTACTAATATAACTTTAGGTTCAACTAAATATGGTTCTCATTGTACGTTGTATATTATGTGTCTTTCATGGCCAATACTCACTTTTATGAGGGTGGGGTTCTTTTCACTACATCGACTAGAAACTTCTTCCTTTATCGTTTAATTAAATGTATTTTCTATTAAAGTTCAATCCTATTGAATTTTTTATGACAAAATGACTTATATAAATTCTTTTTACAGAATGGATAGAAGGTAGATGTATGAAGCCAATCAGATCTCAAGCGATTTTCAAAACAATTTGGAGAGCTTTATAGATTTTTCATCTCACAATGCTTCAGATAGTGGTCGCATACACTGCCCATGTTCCAATTGTGTTCGTAGACCTTGGTTGAGCCGTGAAGAAGTCAGCTACCACATAACCAAAAATGGTTTTCAAGAAAATTACTTTGTGTGGTATCACAATGGGGAGAAAATAAAATCTCAAATTGGTGATGATCGAAATGAAAGGACTGGAATGGATAATTTGTTAGATGATCGGTTTCCATTTATTCGTCATCATGAAAAAGAAAGGATTTAGACTCAAGAATTCTTCGATATGAGGACAGCTGATGCCTCTATTGAAAAAGGTGATATTGATAGGGTGAAAAAAATGAATGATGCTGCCATGACTCCAGTATATCGACAATGCGATAAAATGAAAAGGCTCGGATTTTTAATCTGATTGTTTCATGGGAAAACTATGTATGGAATTTCTAATATAGCAATCGATTACATTCTTACCCTCTTGAAGTATCTACTTCTAGATGATGCAGATATTCCCTCAAACCACTATATGGCATGAAAGTTAGTTGAGGAACTTGGATTTTCAAGAAACAAAATTCCTGCTTGCCCGAAAGATTGCAGTTTATTCTGGGAGGAATCTGCTGAACGAAATGATTGTATAAAATGTGGCACAACCTACTGGAAGTCAAAATCTGATGGAACACCATCCCGCAATCCACAGAAAGTAATGTGACACTTTCCATTGATCCCTAGACATGAAAATATTTTTATGTCTGATGACATATCAATAAAAATGAGATGGCATGATACCGAGAGAAAGAAGACTAATGATGAGTTGGTTTATCCTGCAGATGGATTTACATTGCAAAGATTTGATGCTCGACATCTTGATTTTGTAACTGACGTGCATAATGTGAGGTTGGGTCTTTCATGTGACGGTTTTAATCCGTTTGGGATGATGCTTACTTCGCACAACACATGGATAGTTTTTATACACATTTATAATATTCCCCCATGGTTTTGTATGAAAAAACCTTTCACTTTCATGAGTATACTCATATCTTGTCCTTCTGATCCCGACATTGATATTGATGTACACATGCAACCTTTTATAAAAGAGTTGAAACTTCTTTGGGATGTGGGTGTGCGCACATACGATGCATGTTCGAAAGACATATTTCAGATTCGTTCTGCGCTTATGTGGACGATCAATGATTTTCTGGCTTATGCAATGATGTCTGGATGGAGAACGAAGGGAAAACTATCATGTCCAGTTTTTATAAAGAATACACGATCCAAAAGACTGAAACATCGATGTAGTTTCAGTTTTATGGGACATCGAAGATTCTTTCCAAAGGATAATCCATATAGAATGAATCATCGAAGATTTGATAATACCATAGAGACTGATGATACACATCAGCGTATGTCTGGAACTGATGTGCTTAATGAATTGAAACATTTCAGTTTTTCGTTCGGGAAGGGTCAAATGAAAACTGGAAAGAGAAAGAATGTTTACACTGAAACCTATTACAATTGGAGGAAGAAGAGTATATTTTTTTATTTTCCTTATTGGTCAACCAATTTGTTACGTCATTGCTTAGACGTAATGCATATTGGAAAGAATGTATGAAAAATGTTGCTTTTGGTTCTTCTAAATGTCAAGGGGAAGACAAAAGATGATTTACAATCTCAGCGTGACTTGGTGGATTGGGGCATTAGACTAGAATTGCATCCTGTGCGTATCAGTGAAAATAAATGGAATCTTCCATGTGCTTCTTCTATGATGACACCTACGGAAAAAAACAATTTCGGGAAGTATTAGAGATTATTAGAGTTCCTGATGGCTATTCAAGAAACATATCTAAACGGGTCAACAAAAGAGAGTTGAAGCTAAAATCTTTGAAGACTCATGAATATCACGTTCTACTACGAGAGTTGCTTCCAATAACAATATGTCATCTTTTGTCCAATAATGTAAGGGTGGCTGTTATTCAGTTGTGCCATTTTTTAGAGATCTTTGTGCTAAGAAGTTGTCTAAGTCTTTCTTGCAAAAAATTTTGACAGATTCCCCATTAATTTTTGTATGACTTGGAGAAAATATTTCCTCCATCATTTTTAGCATGCATGCTGCATCTGACTGTCCATATTCCCACTGAAATACTTCTCATAGGACCTATTTATTTTCAATGAATGTGTCCAACTGAAATAAATATGTTCACATTAATGTCTTATGTCCGAAACAGAAACCATCTCGAAGGTTCTATCATGAACGGTTACTTGGCTCAAGAATGTATGGATTTTTTCTTGATGTATTTTCCTGATCTTACCACAAGATTGAACAGACCAATGAGAAATGAAGAAGAAGAGTATGAGCAAATTGAAACTAGTTTTCCATCACTTCCTCAAACAGGAGGAATTCCTGGATCATATACATTGAGGACATTAAGCCATGAAGAGCGGGAGATGGCACATCGCACAGTTTTGTTCAACTATGATTTGTCTGATGACTATATCAGGTAAATAAATTGATTATGTATATCTTACATATATATCTGTTAAACTATTAATATTTTTTATCTACAGGGATCATAAAACAATGATAAATAGGAAGCATCATTCTTTATCTTTGAGAAGGAGAGAGGATTTTCATAGTAAAGAGTTTTCTGCTTGGTTAAAATTGAAGGTATAAAAAAATTAATGTTTAAAATAATTATATCAATATTTAATTAAGTTTAATAGTCATTTATATTGCAGGTATTGAGTTTGTCAGCTGACTCTGTCTCTGAGGAAATAAGAGCTTTGAATTTTGGTCCTACTATTGTGGTTCGTGATTGTAAATCAATTGTTATCAATGTGTACAAATTTATTGTCACTGAACAAGAAAAGAACAAGAGAACACAACATGATGGTGTTATGGATTCTGCCACAACAGATTGTTATGCCAGTGCATCAAATAGTAGACCGCAATTTGAAAATGTGGGTTATTATGGAGTTGTTGAGAAAATAATAATATTGGATTATTACTCTCCTGGACGAGTCACAATGATGAAATGCCATTGGTTTGAATCGATGACGAGACATGGAAAATTTATTGATGATTTTTGATTTCTAGTAATTAATATGACTCGCACTCTTGCTACCAAAGAACCATATGTGTTGGCATCAATGGAAAAACAAGTTTTTTATGTGAAAGACCAACTTCAACTTGAATTTGGTGTCATAGTTGAAGAAATTCCAAGACATGTTTTTGATGATGGTGATGATGGAATTGAAACTGTCCCTAGTGCCATTGGAACCAATACATTTATTTCTTTTGATGAATCAAATAGCTCAATTTTCAGAGTTGATTGGGAACCTGAAGTTGTGGTTGAAAATATATAGAATCATTCATCCATGTTCACAATTCTTTTGGTTTACCTCAAGTTTGGTTGTTAAGGTTGGTAATATTTAAACTGATATAGTATTGATCACAAATATGTTTTAGATGACTTGACCGTTATGTGAATTTTCAATGTTTATTGGTTGCAGTTTTATTTGAATTGCATTTTCTAATTTGGAATTGAACTGTATTCAAACATAGTCAAACAATATTTATAACTTGGTGAACATTACAACTTGTAGGATTTATTAAATCCATTCAAGCTCTTCTAAAACAATTGATAGCTGACATGACTTTTATGTGAATTTTCATTGTTTATTGGTTGCAGTTTTATTTGAATTATATTTTCTAATTTGGAATTGAACTGTATTCAAACATAGTCAAACAATATTTCTAACTTTTTGATCATTACAACTTGTATGATTCATTAAATCCATTCAATCTCTTCTAAAACAATTGATAGCTTAATTGACCATTATGTGAATTTTCAATGTTTATTGGTTGTAGTTTTATTTGAATTTCATTTTATAATTTGGAATTGAACTGTATTCAAACATAGACAAACAATATTTCTAACTTGGTGAACATTACAACTTGTATGATTTATTAAATCCATTCAAGCTATTCTAAAACAATTGATAGCTAAATTACTAATGAAGCCCCCTATTCCCTCATATATTTAGTTTTTTGGGTTACACATTAGTTTTCTTTTTCTAATTAATTACATATTTGTTTTCAAAATGCAGGAAATAAATCCAAATGAAGAGAGATGAAGGAAACAAATGATGGATAACAATCATCGAATGACGGAGTTGGGAATTCCATCATTAGTGCCTATAGTGAGTACTTTATTTCAAATTGATATATTTAAAGAATATATAATGTCATGTGATTAATTTTTTTGTAAACATTTTTGTAGGATCCACCTATACGTCAACAGTTATTCGACTACGAGCCTAGTACTAGTCCTAGTACTCAGGCCGGTGGTACGAGGAGGGTTCGTACCAGAGGTGGAAGAGCAGCTGCGCGTACCCGACTAGACCCTGCCCCTCCCACTGACATGTCATCCTTCCCACATTTTGATCACGGTGTGTCGTGAGAGACACACAGGATATTTAGGCCTCCCATGTTTTTGCTACCTTCTGCATCTTCTGGCCCATCATTTTCACATCCCATGATGATTCCCACTCCTCAGTCAGCATTAGGTCAGACGGCTGTACCATCTTCTTTTCCTTCTACTTATGTCTCTCCGAGCTTCTATATTCCATCATCTTCGACTCTTGTTTCACCACAGGGTGTTCCATCAGTTTCTGTGGATCCAGCGACACTCAGCGATCAGACCGGCACAGGTAAATTTATAGAACCCTAACAAATTTTTATAGAAATATTTATTTTTATTATAACATTTTTTGATAAAATATTTGTTTTTCTTTCATGGAAGTTACATCTACTGATAGGAGGCGGGGGCGAGGGCGTACACGCATGTGTTCGGTGTGGAACCACCGCACACAGGTAATGGTGGGTGATAATGAAGACAACCAAATGGTTGAGAAAACATGGCAGCAATGTCAGAGTTTTTTTGCGACGCTTGCCAAATACTCCGACATTATTCCCGTCAGCCCACTATCGTGGAGACATTTTCCACATGAGGTCAAGGATAGATCTTGGGCAGAGATATGGGTAAATAAATCTGTTCTATTTAATTCCATGAATTATTTTTGTATTTATATGAATTAATATTTTGATTTCAGCTTTGATTTAATTTTCCCGATGGTGAGGGTGCATGATCGGAACGTCTAAAGGATTTGAAAGCCTTGGAGAGACTACAAGCATGAGTTGTATATTGGTTGGGTTGCTAGAGTTGGGAATGAGTTAGAGGCGGTACCAGTGGTGGATGATTGTCCTATAGAGCAGTATCGTCAGATGATTACTCATTGGACGAGTACCCAGTTTAAGGTATTAATAACATATGAGGTATTTAAATAATAACTTTCATGTTTTTCATTAATACTATATGTTGCATTTTAAAATTTTATTTAGGAATCATTTAGAAAAAATAAAAAGAACATTGATGCAAAAAAATACCTCCACACACTAGGACGCACTACGATGCCTAATCATGAGAGGAAGCCGGTATGCCAATTGTTTATAAGTTTTCTTTACAATTTAATCTTTCTTTTGTTTATTCAATTATTTAATAGTTTGATAAATTTTTCATATAACTATAGTTTTCAATGTCATTGTAGAGGAAAATACAAAATATTGAAGGATGTGTGCCTCGAGCAAAACTGTTTTGCTCGAGTAGACGGAAAAAGGATGGAAGTGCCCTCAATGAAGCGACTCAGCAGCAGATTGTACATTTTAATCTGTTGAATTTATTTTTTAATATCTATTTTATAACTTAGTGATATATTTATATTTGTAACAGGCTTCTTTAGAGGCCCTCGATGCCCAAGAACCAGACAATATTGGGCCAACAGATCACTTAAATCAGGTGTTGGGAGAGGAGCATTATGGCAGAGTACGCTGCCGACCTAGGATAGCCCCGACGAGGTATTATCCCTCCTCAGGTACGAGATTTAGTGCCACCGAGCTGCAACAAGTTAGGGAACAGGTAGAATAGGCTGAGAAAAGGCCCACAGAGACGGAAGAACAGTCTGCTAGGGCAAACAGTGAATTTATGAAATTTATTGAAGTTATATGTCCTACACTTCCAGCAGAGTTCGGTCCATCTTTTGATGAGTATATGTCGTCAATACGTTCTATATACAGTTCATCAGGTGGCAGTTCTAGTGGTGGCCAAGAAGATGTCCATCTTGACAATGATGATGGCGAGGAGTCTGATGCGGAAGAGGAGGAGAGGAGGAGGGCGAGGTGGGTGGCGAGGGTGAGGAGGAGGGTGAGGGCGAGGAGGATGGCGAGGGCGAGGACGATGATGGGGACGAGGACGAGGGTGATGATGATGATGGTGATGACAGTGATGGTGATATGGGACAAGTTGATCCATTACATTTTTGACTGATATTACTGAGATTTGATATTTAATATATTCTAGTTGTTGGTTTTATCTAGACTCGTAGTATAGTATTGGAGTTGAGTTATTTTTATATATTATCTATTTTTATGGATGTTTTGTATTTTAGTGGTTGTGTGTTTGGAAACCCCCTCCTTCCTGGACCCTAGAAAACCCCCCACCCTCCTACCTGGACCCCAGACAGCCCCGCCGGACAGCCCCCCCCCCCAGACAGCCCGCCGGACAGCCCCCCCACCCTACTCCCTAGACCCCGGACAACCCCCCGGACAGCCCCCCAGACGGGCCCCCACCCTCTTCCTTGGACGCTGGACAACCCCCCGAACAGCCCCTGGATAGCCCCCCAAACAGCTCCCCAGACAGCCCCCCCCACCCTCCTCCCTGGACCCCAGACAACCCCCCGAACAGCCCCCCACCATCCTCCTTGGACCCCGGACAACCCCCCGAACACCCCCCGGACAGCCCCCCGGACAGCCCCCCACCCTCCTCCCTGGACCCAAGACAGCCCCTCAGACAGCCCCTGGACATCCCCCAAGACAACCCCCCCAACCTCTTCCTTGGACCCCGAACAACCCCCCGCACAGAGGATTCTCATAAAACGGACAACATTTTATGTACATACAGAAAACTGACCAAAATCATTTGGTTTCCATTTAAAAATTAGAAGAATGATCCATGGGTCATATGTGACGTGTAAAAATCAACCCTGCCTCAATCCGAGACGCGGTGTGGCCGCCACTATTCAAAATGTAAGCCTTTTGTTTCAAAAGGACGTCATTTTAATTGAAAAACATCAACTGGCATACGGAATAATGACCAAATGCATTCGGATTGTGGTGATACATTAACACAACGATCCATGGGTCATATGTGACATGTACGAGACAACCCCTCCTCAATCTGAGGCGCGGTGTGGCCGTCACCACTCAAAGTGTCTACCTTTTGTTTCAAGAGGACGCCATTTAAATTGAAAAACATCAACTGACATACAGAAAAGTGACCAAATGCTTTCAGATTGTGTCAATAATTTAGCACAATGATCCATGGGTCATATGTGATGTGTACGAGTGAACCCCACCTTAATCTGAGGCACGGTGTGGCCGAAATCACTCTAAGTGGCTCTCTTTTGCTTAAAATGGGCAACAATTTAAGTACATACGGAAAAATGACCAAACACATTCGGTTTCTGTTGAAACATTAGGAGAACGATCCATGGATCATATGTGACGTGTACGAGTCAACTCCGCCTCAATTCGAGGCATGGTGTGGCCGGAACCGCTCAAACTGTCTGCCTTTTGTTTCAGAAGTACGTCATATTAATTGAAAAACATCTACTAGCATATGAAAAAACCAACCAAACGCATTCGGATTGTGTTGATACATTAGCACAACGACCCGTGGGTCATATGTGACGTATAAGAGTCAACCCCGCCTCAATCCGAGGCGCAGTGTGGCCGCCACCACTCAAAGTATCTGTCTTTTGTTTCAAAAGGACATAATTTGAAGTGAAAAACATCAACTGGCATACGGAAAACCGAACAAACGCATTCTGATTGTGTCGATACTTTAGCAAAACTATCCATGGGTCATATGTGACGTGTACAAGTCAACCCCGCCTTAATCTGTGGCACGGTGTGGCCGAAATCACTCTAAGTGGATCTCTTTTTCTTAAAATGGACAACAATTTAAGTACATACGGAAAATCGACCAAACGCATTCGGTTTCCATTGAAACATTAGGAGAACGATCCATGGGTCATATGTGATGTGTACGAGTCAACGCCGCCTCAATCCGAGGCGTGGTGTGGCCGACACCACTCAAAGTGTCTATCTTCTGTTTCAAAAGGACATAATTTGAAGTGAAAAACATCAACTGGCATACAGAAAACTGACCAAACACATTTGTATTGTGTCAATACATTAGAATAATGATCCATGGGTCATATGTGACGTGTATGAGTCAACCCTGCCTCAATCCGAGGTGCGTTGTGGCCACCACATCTCAAAGTGTCTGCCTTTTGTTTCCAAAGGACGTCATTTTAATAGAAAAACATCAACTGGCATACAGAAAACCGACCAAACACATTCGGATTGTGTTGATACATTAGCATAACGATCTATGGGTCATATGTGACATGTACGAGTCAACCCCACCTCAATCCGAGGTGCAGTGTGGCTGACACCACTCAAAGTGTCTGTCTTTTATTTCAAAAGGACATCATTTGAATTGAAAAACATCAACTGGCATACGGAAAACTGACCAAACGCATTTGTATTGTGTTAATATGTTAGAAAAACGATCCATGGGTCATATGTGATGTATATGAGTGAACCCCGCCTTAATCTGAGGCACAGTGTGGCCGGAATCACTCTATGTGGCACTCTTTTTCTTAAAATGGACAACAATTTAAGTACATACGGAAAACCGACCAAACGCATTCAGTTTCCATTGAAAATTTAGGAGAATGATCCATGGGTCATATGTGATGTGTACGAGTCAACTCCGCCTCAATACAAGGTGTGGTGTGACTGGCACCACTCAAAGTGTCTGCCTTTTGTTTCAAAAGTATGTCATTTTAATTGAAAACATCAACTGGCATACGGAAAACCAACCAAACACATTAAGATTGAGTTGATACAATAGAACAACGATCCATGGGTCATATGTGACATGTACGAGTCAACACCGCCTCAATCTGAGGTGCGGTGTGGCCTCCACCACTCATAGTGTCTGTCTTTTATTTCAAAAGGACATAATTTGAATTAAAAAAATCAACTGGCATATGGAAAACCAACCAAACACATTCGGATTGTGTCGATACATTAGCACAGTGATCCATGGGTTATATGTGACGTGTACGAGTCAACCCCGCCTTAATCTGAGGCATTGTGTGGATGGAAATCACTCTAAGAGGATCTATTTTGCTTAAAATGGACAACAATTTAAGTACATATGGAAAACCAACCAAACGCATTCGGTTTCCATTGAAACATTAGGATAAAGATCCATGGGTCATATGTGACGTGTAAGAGTCAATGCCACCTCAATCTGAGGCACGGTGTGGATGGAACCACTCAAAGTGTCTGCCTTTTGCTTCAAAAGTACGTCATTTTAATTGAAACACATCAACTGGCATACGGAAAACCGACCAAACGCATTCAGATTGTGTCGATACATTAGCACAATGATCCATGGGTCATATGTGATGTGTACGAGTCAACCCCGCCTCAATCTGAGGCGTGGTGTGGTTGCTACCACACAAAGTGTCTGCCTTTTGTTTCAAAAGGACGTCATTTTAATGGAAAAACATCAACTGGCATATAGAAAACCGACCAAACGCATTCGGATTGTGTCGATAAATTAGTACAATGATCCATGGGCCATATGTGAGGTTTACGAGTTAACACCGCCTCAATACGAGGTGTGTTGTGGCCGCCACCACTTGTCTATATTTTGTTTCAAAAGGACGTCATTTGAAGTGAAAAACATCAACTGGCATACAGAAAACCGACCAAACGCATTCGGATTGTGTCGATACATTAGCACAATGATCCATGGGTCATATGTGACGTGTACGAGTCAACCCTGCCTTAATATAAGGCACGGTGTGGCCGGAATCACTCCATGTTTCTCTCTTTTTCTTAAAATGGACATCAATTTAAGTACGTACGGAAAACTGACCAAACGCATTCGGTTTCCATTGAATCTTTAGGAGAAAAATCCATGGGTCATATGTGACGTGTACGAGTCAACGCCGCCTCAATCCGAGGTGCGGTGTGGCCGGAACTACTCAAAGTGTCTGCCTTTAGTTTCAAAAGTACGTCATATTAATTGAAAACATCAACTGGAATACGGAAAACCGACCAAACGCATTCTGATTATGTCGATACATTAGCACAATGATCCATGGGTCATATGTGACGTGTACGACTCAACCTCGCCTCTATCCGAGGTGCGGTGTGGCCACCACCACTCAAAGTGTCTGCCTTTTGTTTCAAAGAGATGTCATTTTAATTGAAAAACATCAACTGGCATACGGAAAAGTGAAAAAATGCATTCGGATTGTGTCTATACTTTAGCACAACGTTCCATGGGTCATATGTGACGTGTACGAGTCAACCCTGCCTTAATCTGAGGCACGGTGTGGCCGGAATCACTCTAAGTGGCTCTCTTTTGCTTAAAATGGACAATAATTTAAGTACATACAAAAAAATGACCAAATTCATTCGGTTTCCATTGAAACTTAAGAAGAACGATCCATGGGACATATGTGATTGTACGAGTCAGCTCCGCCTTAATCTGAGTCATGGTGTGGCCGGAATCACTCTATGTGGATCTCTTTTGCTTAAAATGGACAACAATTTAAGTACATTAGGAAAACCAACCAAATGCATTCGGTTTCCATTGAAACATTAGGAGAATGATCCATGGGTCATATGTGACGTGTACCAGTCAACCCCACCTTAATCTAAGGCATGGTGTGGCCAGAATCACTCTAAGTGGATCTCTTTTTCTTAAAATGGACAATAATTTATGTACATACGGAAAACCGACCAAACGCATTTGGTTTCCATTGAAACTTTAGGAGAACGATCCATGGGTCAAATGTGACGTATATGAGTCAACTATTCCTCAATCTGAGGCATGGTGTGGCCGGAACCACTCAGAGTGTCTGCATTTTGTTTCAAAAGTACATCATTTTAATTTAAAATCATCAACTGGCATACGGAAAAACCAACAAAATGCATTCGGATTGTGTCGATACATTAGAACAATGATCCATTGGTCATATGGGACATGTACGAGTCAACCCAACCTCAATTCGAGGTGTGGTGTGGCCGCCACCACTCAAAGTTTCTGTCTTTTGTTTGTTTCTCAAAAATTGCATTAGATATGACGCTTCTTTGCAGATCAAAAATCTCTTCCTTGCGGCCGTGGCGGAACTCCTGCATGAAATCTGGTACGCAAGAAATGATTTTATTCATAATAATCGCTCTTTTGGTCCCAATGCAGGAAAATCTCGGATTCTGATTGCGATTCACGAAGCTGCCTCAATTCAAAAAGAATGTTGCAACAACTCGATTGGCGACTTTGAGATTCTTCGTTGCATCCGTGTGCCTGGCATTTTTCCAAAGACTAAACGTCCCTTTGAAGTATTCTGGCAAGCACCCATGCCAGGATGGATCAAAGTGAACGTTGACGGTGCTTCTAAAGGCAATCATGGCCCCGCCAGTTGTGGTGCTATCTTCAGAGACTCAGATGGACAGTGCCAGGGTTGCTTCTATGCTGGTTGTGGGCACTCTTCCTCTCTTGAGGCTGAAATGTTGGGAGTCATCCATGCGGTTAACTTTGCCCTCCAAAGGGGCTGGAGGAAGCTCTGGATTGAAAGTGACTCCACTACTATTGTTCATGCCATCTGGAATGGTATCATCCATCTTGCTTGGCCACTTACTGCTCTTTGGTCGAGATGTCTGATCTCTCTTCAAGAGATTGACTACATTGCTACTCATGCCTACCGTGAAGCGAACGTTGTGGCTGATGATCTTGCCAACAAAGGTGTTCATCAAAGCATGAATTGGATGGACACTTTGCCCCCTGACTTATTGTATTTGTTTGATAGAGACTGTAAAAAAATCCCTTCTTTTCGCATGTTGTAATCTTTTGATCTTCAATAAATCGTGATTTGGTCTTTGACCAAAGAATTACCTTTTAAAAAAAATATGTGATGGGTAAGAGTCAACCCCGCCTTAATCTGAGGTGCGGTGTGGCCGGTACCACTCAAATTGTCTGCATTTTGTTTCAAAAGTACGTCATTTTTATTGAAAAACGTCAACTAGCATACGGAAAACTGACCAAATTCATTCAGATTGTGTCGATAAATTAGCAAAACGATCCATGTGTAATATTTGACGTGTACGAGTCAACCCCACCTCAATCTGTGGTGCGGTGTGGCCGATAGCACTCCAGGTGTATGTATTATGTTTAAAATGGACATTATTTCAGGTAAAAATATATGGTATACAAAAAACCGATCAAATTATGAATAGACTTCCGGATTCCACATATAATTGTCATATAAATTTGAAATTGAATTCTAAATGAATTATGTATGTTTATAATTACGTTATGAATTCTAATTTAATTATGACTGTGTATAGTTCCACCATTATATGTTAAATGTGTATGAATTTGTTCTCTATATGTAAGTGTTAGTTGGTTATTTCAGGTACAATAATTGTATATGTATGTGTTAGTTTATTGCAGATACAATAATTGGATTGAAAATGAGGGGGAAGCCACAAAATGAGACCTGGTGGGAAAATTGGAGAGCTGGTTGCAAATTAGGGAGCTGCTGGTCAAATTGCATAGCTGCTATTCAATTTTCCCAGCAGAGGCTATGCCAACGGTTCAAAACCATTGGCATAGAATGTCTAGGTTTTGTTTTACCAACGGTTCATAGAACCGCTGGGAAAGAGTTGATTTTGGGTTTTTCCCAACGGTTTTTAAAACAATTTGAAAAAACATGGTAATTTTCAGCACTTTTTCACAATGGTTTTACAGAACCGTTGGGATAGGGTAATTTTTCTCAACCTATCCCAACAGTTTAGTGTAAACCATTGGGAAAAGTTTTTCCCGACGGCTTACTTCCCTACGGTTGAAGAACCATTGGTATATGTTATACCAACGGTTCTGCAGCCTTTCCCAATGGTTATAAACTGTTGGGAAATCCTATATTTTCAGTAGTGGCTCCATGTACATCTCGTCCAGTGGTCCACCTCCTGGAACCGACTTACTCAACAAGCCTCTTCCACGATCAGTGTTGTCCATCGTCTACATCCAACACAATGAAGTGTGGGCATAGGCCGTGTAGGAGTGATTATAAGCTACTCAGTAGGGACCCCGAGATCCCTGAAGGTCTCCCAGAATCCACAAAGGGTAATCCAAAAAGGAAATATACAATCATGAAGTAATATCCAACGCTACTTAGGTATATGCCCATACATATACCTAAGTCATCAATTCCCGATTGGCTCCAACATCCGAGCCCAAGTTCGATCACGTCCACATAGGATAACACATCACAATCCACATTGGAAAGCATGTCAATCATATAGATGATAATTATTGGAATTCAAGACTCATCTCACACAATAATACTTCTTAGTAAGATGATAGAGATGATCAGATGTAGCCACTGATTCATCAAAGCCGTCAGACCAACATAAGATCGATAGGTACTAACCCCCGCAATGACCCAAAAAGGATCGATAGGTACTAACCCCTGAAATGACCCAAAAAGGATCGATAGGTACTATCCCCCACCATGACCCACAAAGGATCGATAGGTACTAACCCCCGCAATGACCCACACAGGATCTGACCCACACAGAATCGGCATGCGCTGGCCCACATATGACCGCTGAGTACTGACCCACACAGGATTTGTCCCACACAGGATTGGTAGCACAGATCCACACAGGATCGCTGAGTGCTGTAGTCGTTTCTGTCGAATCCACGGAGGATTTCTGTAGTGTCATCATCATCGTCGCAGTCGCAACCATCTCTAGGGTTCCCGCACACAGAAAGCTCCTTTCGGGAGGGTCCGCTCCATGAGCTGAGGGAATGATACATCAACCGACACGAAGTCCGGAGTTGATGTATCCCAATGTTCCATATAATCAAAAGGAACTCAACGTGATAGATGGTGCGTCAATTGGACACCTGGTCTGAGAGTTATTGGATTTTTCGTTCTGGGGCCCTGTTGGTTTTTAAGTCAAAATCAACCCGACCATACTCCAACTGCATCCAAACCATCAGCGGAGTAAGACAAAAGGTCCGTCTCACTAAGAGGAAACCAACAAGGTCGACGGTACATTAATCGGACGTCCGGATCTCAAGTTATAAGTGTTTCCGCTCAGAGGACCCGGTTGGTTTCGTGTTCGAACCGACCCAGCCAATCACAAAGTTCTCCAAAACCTTGAGTGTAATATGCCAAAACTACCGTCTCGATACAAGGATCTCATCTCAACTGACGGTGCGTCGTTCGGAGGTCCGTAGCCCATGTTATGGGAAAAAGACCAAATGAAGTAACTGAATAGGGGGTTCGGGCTCGGTCCGACTCGGCCTGATACCCCCTGGGTTAGCCCGAACCACGTCGAACCGACCCGGGTCCGGGTCTGTCCCATTAGGGCGCGGCCTGGCCCGGTGGGCACGGCCCGGCCTTGCCGGCACTGCCCGGCCTGGCTTGCTCGGCCTGGCCAGCGTGGCCAGGCGGCTCCGCCATAACGGCTGAGCGGAAGGGGGGGCGCGCTGCCCCATGTTGTGTAACCGCGACCCCCATGTGGGGAGCCACTCCTATCGGCTAGCCGAGGGTCAAGAACCCTGGCCTTCTCGGTCACCGGCCGGCCCGGTCCGGCTCGGCGGTGCTGCTACTGCGGGACCGTCGCGGTCCCACCCTCCTGCTCCGGCGGCCGGAAGCCGGCCGCCTTTCCCTTCCCCGCCGCGACCAAAGGCCATGGCCTTTGTTCGACCGGTGCGGCACGCCGGTATCGTGCCCCTCCACCATGGCCCTGCGCCAGCCCCGGCCTCTTCGACATTCTCCAGCGCGGCACAACGGTGCCGTGGTTTTATTAGAATTCAACAGCGTGCTGCGACGGCGCCATGCTTCTTCGCCCATTCTCATGTTTCTACTAGGTGCAACGGCACCGCGCTGCCTTTGCACGAGCCACAACAGAATCAACAATCAAGGGGGGAGGAGGGTCGGCAGTGTTCGTGCGGTCCAACCTCCTCCCGTTATTGCGATATCAGGCATCTCAATTATAGACGAAGATCAGTGATGAAAATAAACACGAACATAAACAAATTATCCCCTACCTTGATGGAATCGTTGAACGATGGTTAGTCGCGAAATTGAACATCGCGGAAGAAGGCATCGCGGAAGAGGGTTCTGTACATGCTTAACGGTGATCGTCCGAGGTGGAGCGGCGTCTCGCACCGGCTGTGGAGAGGATTAGAAAGACACGTCGTCTTTCTTGGGTGTTGGAGTTCTTCGTCTGAGAGTGGCGTTCTTCACGATCTTCAATTTGGAAGATGAACTTCTTCAGAGGAAGATTTCTTCCTCTCTCAAAAACCCAACACAACGAAACCACCCCGAAATAAAATAAGTGTTATGCTTATTTTATTATAACATGCCATGCATTTAGATTTTTTAAATTCAAATGCTTAACTCCCAAATTAAATGACATGATTTAATGTGAAAGGATGTCACATCATTTAATACATGTCGGTTTAAAGGGGAAGAGTTATGGGAGGATAGAGAATTTGAAGCGGTGGGGTTCGTGTGGGCCCCACCGCCCTCTTAACCTCTCATGGGTAGTTCCGCAACTTCCACTCAAAGTATATAATCACTTAAAAAGAAATAAAATTGTAGCTCAATTTTATTTTTACCTTCCACAATTTTTAACACCTCCTCCCGAGCAAACGCAACCCCAGAAAAGGTGTTCCTAAGCATTTTTCGGTGCTGCGGTTTCATTGATGCCCTCAGATTTCAATTCCGAGCACCGGATCAAAAGTTAGAAAACCCGCTCATTCGTTCCCTGAACGTACCTGAGCTAAACTTCGGAAAAATTATTCTGGGCTCATCGAGCCTCAGAATAAGGTTCCATCATAAACTGCTTTCTGGTAAAATCCAAAAGAAAATTAAAAAAAAATTCCCTTGAATTTTACGGGTCTTTACATAGTCAACCATGGATTTGAATGGTGGATGGTAAGGAACTACTTCCTACACAAAATGAGCTGGTACAGGCACTTACTCTAGAGCACCATGCTCATCTTGCAGTCCTATCAAACATATGTGAGGCAGAATCTTATCCAATAAAAGTAACATTATGAACATGTAATTTCCTAAATAGCTAAGGGATCCCACAATATTTTCCTAGAAGTCAAGTCACATCCCAAGGTGAACCCTCATATAACTATCATTGGTCTATATCCCTGCATGTTAGACATATTTATCATATATATAGTAACAATGAAATATGATTAGTTTAACTAATTAATAAAAATAAATACACATATCAATAAAATTTTGACACATATATCACACATTCCAAAAAATATAACACAAATTAAGGGAATTAATTAATAATTGTAAATCAACACCAAAAAGTATATATATGGCATATGAACCTACATGCCTAGTCATGATGTATGAGTGTACCCAATATTTCATACATCACATATCAACATCATTTTAATCACTCAAGGAGAATTTAATTAATGGTAATAAAAAACAATTTCTAACTTTTTTGAAACTCAGAGGTCTAGTATATGGTGTTTTCCAGGAACTATCATAGCTCCCCTATTAGTGTCCCTACTATCTTATCTTATTCCAATCCTTTTCCACCCCATGAAAAGAGAAGATTTTTTTTAAAATCTTGATACTTTAAAACCTATTTACAACATCCTTACCTGAACCACCAGGTCTAAGATGGAATGTCACATGACCTCATGTGTGTCTCCCCATATGTATGATGTTGTAGACTAGTAGTGAGGGTATAAGACCGTCAATGGTGAGACAATACCCTAATAATCATTTCTTATGATCAATAATAAATAATATAATAAATAATCAATGTAATCATGTGGAAATGTAGATGGCATATATGTCATAAAAATAACAAGCTCCCAAAGACACAATTCTATCCTGAATAAATAAACATGATAATAAATAAAAGGATATGTATAGGTAAATGGGAAACATATCGTCAAAAAATAATATCCCCATTCTAATTTACCTAGCCATCCACTACTGGGCCCCTTCACTTCACTGAGTCTCTTATTAAATCTAAAAATAAATCAAAATTCCTAAGTAGTGTGTAAGTACAAAACTCATTAGGGTATAACTCATGCATCCTTAGAAGATGTTCTCAAGTGTAAAAAGTGTATTCCAATAATGATAAATCTATAACAGGTATAAAAACACACAAAAAAAGGAGTGGTTGAGCATCGACCAAGATTTTACAACACCCAGTTGTACCTACTTCCACTCTATTCTAGAAGATAATAGAATGATTTGGAAGAATTAAACCAACACATGTATAAATTCCTCACAGTTTCATGGAGAGGATATCCAACATCATCTGTACATCAAGAGGACCATGTCACCAAATTCCTTCAGACTAGAATTTATAGTCACCATATCGACCAGGTTATCAACTAGTGAATGGTACATTAAAAATCAAGGCTACCTCAAGAAAAACACAACACGATACCATCACTAACTTGTACCTACAGCCTATGTTTAGGTCCCACATTTGCATCCTCGCAATCAAGACCACTTACCCACTGAGGGATAATTTATCATGATGGTCCACCTATCTCATCTAACAAATTACAACCTCCAAAAAAATGGTAATACACATTCAAGGTGACCACAAAAGTAAGCATAGAATAATATATCACCATGAGTAAATAGTTGAAAACCGAACAATATAAAATAACACTCAAACATGGAAAAGGCTACACTAATATCCCTCATGAAATAGAAACATCTATCATGGGCTACACATATACAGACATGAGATCACAATAAAAAATGGTGATAATAATCAAACATATAATTCATGTATGATAACACGGGTAAACGAGAACCCATGAAGGTAAATAACATATTATCTCAAAGTCATTGACATCAATTAAAAGTGTAAACCACCTAGTGTGGTCCAACAACTGGAGTGGATACTTCAATATCCAAGAACACCTCTATGTAGCATTAATATCAAAATTTTATATATATCAATGATCATGATAAATCAAGGGTTCCTATAACAAATACTAGAAATTTTATTTCAAAAAGAGGTAAAATATTGCATGTGATAATACTTTATCTCCCATATTAGTTTTTTCAATTAATGCTTGAGGCAAGCATAAGTGATCAAAATATTATACTCAATAATAATTATCTTTTGTTAATTTATTATAACTTATAATTTAATAATTATATATTTGATAATTTATAAAAAATAATCCTTTTATAATTAAATCTTCTCATAATTTATCACTAATTATGATATTATAATTATTCAATTATAATTTATCATAAATTTTTGTTTTATATTTATCTCTATGTGAATTTATCAAAATTTATATTTTTATAGTTACTCTTTGGTAATTTTTCATATATTAGTCTTTTATACATATTTATTGATAATTAATATTAAATATCCCTTTTATAAAACAATTTTACCAATGCTTGATAATTTATTATAATTATATTTGACTAACTCACATTGATTATCAATACATAATTTTATAATTATCCCATGATAATTTGGTCTAACCATATTTTTGAAATTATCATTCGATAATTTAAGTAATTTTGATTTAATAATTCTTCATAATTATAATTCAACAAATTTTAAAAAATTAACCTTTGATAATATCGCAATTATCATTATATAATCTTAATAATTATCTTTTGGTAATATCACAATTACCAATTGATAATTTTTATAATTAATCTTCCATAATTAAATGTAATTATAGTCAATCAATTCAATAAATTATCTCTCAATAAATACATGAAATAATCTTTTTAAAATTTATTTTTATGTATAATAATAATAAAGGTAAATATCCTCTGGAAAATTTTAAAAAATTATCCCTGGATAATGTAGAGTATATCACCCATTATTGTAATCATTCGTTCTTTCATAACATTTGGAAGGAATAAAAAAATGAAGAAATTAATAAAAAAAACTAACATTTTCTATACATAGTTGAGTGTATAGGAAGAACTAAATAGGTGAGGTGCACATAAATATGGAATGAGTGACATAACAACCATGAATAATAGGGAACTGAGGTCACCCAAACATGATAGGATTTTCCATGATAAAGAAAAACTGATTCAAGAATTTCCAAAACTCATGTTCTTTATTCATACACTGATTCGAAACACCAAAATTTAAATCCTCGATTTAATATACTATTTTATACAAATATTGATCCCATTATTAAATTCATCCAACTATGTCATTGGTATTTTTAAGCTGATGAAATCGTCTCAATTTTATTGTTTTTGTTGATGTCAGTGTGAAGTGGTGTTTTTTGAATGTGGTAGTCCATGGAGAAGATGATATATTAGGAGATAATTAATAGTTTAAAAGTATAATGATATATTTAAATTGCGTAAAATGAATTACCCTCACATTAAAACGACCAATGCACGCAAAAGCTATGTCATGCATAAGGTAAACATGAAATCTATGAACTAAAGGTAGTCTTAAATTTTTCATTTGATGCATATTTTCGGAGATATTCCATTATTTGTTTAAGAATGTATAATAATAAAATTAAATAACTTAACCTCTCATGTGATGTTACCAAATACCCAATGGGAAACAATGTTATATAATGCATAGGGAAAACCTCTCAAACTAGACATAATGGTGTTATTTTATTTCTCACACTAGATATAGTTCATTAGATATTTCATTTTAAAAAATCATGTGTGTTTAATATAATATATTTAATTTTTTTATTCATTCAAATTTGAGGCTAAACAGGATTCAAAATCCGGTGTTATCCCAATGCCTCACTCAAAAAATATTTCATATAGTATTCCAAGGTGTTAACTAATATTGTAACCTGAAAAACAACCTTTATATCATTTATTAATGGATTCTTGTTGAAAAATTACATTTTTTTCACATAAAAACACTCATAAATTGTTAGAAAGATATTTTTTATTATCATATAAAATTAAGGAAATTACAACATATAATTTGAATGGGGATGCATTTAGAAGGTGACATTGAAATTTTTTTAATATATAAGAGACAATAGATTTAATGAATAACAGTATTATTTTAATATCCTTTTCCAAGAGATAAATAATTACTTTACTATATTGGAAAATAATATAAGGAAATATACTTACCTAACATGTATAATTTCATTATTTAATCCATTTCCACCACAATATCATGTTTTTATTCACATTATGGGTATTTAAGATGATTTTCCCCCAACACTAAATTCATCTTTTAATGAATCAAATAACCATAAAAGGGGTAAAAACATATTTCTCCTATCTTTTTTCATTAAAAAAATTGGTTTTCATAATTAAAGTTAGTTCTAAGAAAATAACTCATCTTACGATGAAATAATACATTAATATCTAAAATTCTATAGTAAAACCAAAATATCAAACTAAATAATTCTATATATAAATAACCAAATATCACAAATAACCTCAACAACCTCAATGTTAAAGATAGTTTTATGATAAAACATTATATCATCAATTTCAACTTGCATTCCCCGACATGTAGCTATGTTCTTCTGAAATAACATTAGTTACTTAGTCACTGAATCACTTTTCAATTCCATGGCCATCTATATGATAAAACATGTGTCCCCATAATTACCTAAATTTAAAAGATAATATAAAAACTAATGTTTATAAACACCTTATAACATATTTTCAAAAAACATTAAATCCATACTACACATTAAAACAATGATTTACATATACATAAACCTAATAAAATTTCTCCGAAAATTTCATTAATCACTTTATAGACATTTCACTTAATAAGTTAAAATGAGTGTCTAGGAATTTAAACATTTGATCAACCATTATATTTTACACATATGATGGTATCCATAAATTCTATGATAAACTCATAGGGAAAAAACCTAATTGAAAATTTTATCTAAACCCTGCTCTAATATCAACTATACTGGCCCTGGTCCTACACTCATGAATCCAAATCTAAAAAATATAAAATTTACATTTATATTTGTAATACTATTGAAGGAGACCCAGTTTTTTCAATCCAAAACATAAATTATCAAATGTAAATATTTGACCACATTTTTTACCAAGGGCCTTTTAGTTTTATATTTTTAAAGAATTTGTAAAAAGTATACAATAAAATATACACATATATTCAAGGAAGTATTTTCCATAAAATTACATGATTTTCATATTTCATATTATGTCTTAAACATCTCAAAAAAATATCATCACATTAAAAAAAATATATAAAAATATAATCTGATCGTCATTCTTTATTAATTTGGGAAATTTTGTAATAAATCAGTATTTTAAAAGGAAATATTACATTCAACGGCGTATAATATACACAACACTAAGGTTAAATGAGCTATAGAAAGTATCTATTTAAATTTTATAGTTATAAACAGGATATTAATGTGGTGGGTACGAATATAAAATATTATATACGAATTAAATTTAAATTTCTAACTCAATAAGAAAGTAATGAATAATTAATGGAAATAATATCTTAATTTTTGTAATGCCATTTTATTTTTTAAAAATATATTTTATTGAAATATTAATTTATCTTTATTTTTATTAGTTAATAATATAATTAATTTCTTGAATTTATATAAAATTTAATTGGAAAAAATAAATTCATCTTTTAATTCATCATGTTAGAATTATCATAGCATTGGTTTTGGAGAATTTTCTAAAAAAGTAGATTTTTCAATGAATATTGAAAAAATATATTTCTTTATATATTAGATTAATATTAGAAAAATTATTTAATTTTAATTTAAAATATTTCAATGTTTATTTATTAAATGTATTTTGTACTTGATTTTAGTATAAAAATATTTTACATTTTAAAAGGGTAGTTTTCTGTAAATATGTTTTTCATTATGGTTTTCTTGATAAATTTTAAATTAAATTATAACATATTATGTGTTGAAATTTAAAAATTGATTAAATATTTTTAATCATAGATAAAAAATTTATTTAATATCATCATTTTGTTTTTTGTAAATAATTAAAATAAACATAGAAATTTCTGTTACCATAATAAAGGATAATCTGGGTAATTATATGATAAAAATATAATGGTAAGGAATAAAATGTTACATTAACACTTGAAAAAATCTTATTGGATGATTATATTTTGTACATAATCTCCCAAAGGAATAATATATGACTTTTTTGGGCCACATTTATTCCATTATGACATCTATATTAGTTTATTTAATGAAATGTCCAAAATGTCCCCCTCTTGTTTTTTAATAACTAAAATATTCTAAACATTGGGTTACCTCGAGGAAATGTTAAAATATAAATATTATATTTAAATAAAAAATAATTATAATAATAATTTTAATTAACTAATAATATTTACTGAATTAATAATTTACTTAAATTATTACACAATGATGATACCGTAATTATTCAATTTATGAAAAACTCGAACAAATGATTTAAAAAGTTTATAATGAATAAAATTTGAGATAAAAATGTGATCATAAAATTATAAATATTTCCATAACATTTTAAGTATATAATGAACTAATTTTTTAAAATTTTAGATGCTTTATTGATATTATTATAGTCAATTTATTGAATAGTTATAAAAATTGTCATTACAGATATTTTATTGTAAATAATATTTTATTATATATAATAAAATACCTAAAAATCATTAACCTGTAGAATATATAATTATAAGGTCTAAAATATCATTCATATTTCATTTATGGGATGTTTTTTGTTTTATAGTAAATATATTGACCATTAACGATTAAAAATTTAAGTTTTCACGATGAGAGTTAAATGTGTTAAATTTGGGCTATAACTAAAAGACGTGGTTGAATATAGTTGAAACTTCTAAAATTTTTATAGTATGTGGTTATTTTAACCAATACTAATATTAACCTTTAAATAAATCACTATGGAATAATTTTTAATTGAATACAAATTATAATAATTTATCATTTTGAGAAATCCCTAGAGTTCCCCTCTCATCTATTATAATAATCCATACCCTCATTATATAATACTTATTTAAGGAATAATACCAACATTAGAATGATTATAGTGTTAATCAAAGACGGTATTCCAATGAAGAGGTATAATTTTTATCTGCTAGTTTTAGTTTTTATTCTTATTCTGCGTCCATTAAATTTTATTCAAACTTCTTAAATTAAAAAACCATTATAATCCATATAAATATATTTTATCATGATAAAATAATAATAAAAATCCATCTCCAACATCCATCAAATTGTAGAAGAATTCATAATTCCTGTATATAGTACACAATCGCCTCATAAGCTGATGTAATTCATTATCTATCACTCTCTCTCATAACTTTTTATAATGTTGGAATTATTATTTATAAATAATATTCATAAAATATTTATAAATACAAAAATATAATATATTATTTACCTTACTTCCAATCTATGCTCTTACAAATTATAATGTGTTTCGTAAAAACGTGTGGACACCCAACTCAATGAAGTGATGTGATTCATATTTCATCACCACATCAAATGGATTATATATATAATTATATTTTTATAATTAATATGATATATATGATATCATTATCATTCTAGAATTTCCAAATAGTACTTATCTTATTTCCATAATGATCATTGAAAATGGAAATGTTACTCATGTGTTTGTACGACCTACCCTCTCCATGATTGTAATGTAGATCATTTTTCATAACCATATTTAATGTATAGATTTAAAATATAATATATATATATATATGATATTTTTTCATGATTATTAATCTATATGTGATGTAATAATTATCCCTTTGACTATTTTCAACCTAAAAAATTCATTATGGATTAATAAAAAGAATATCACAAAAAAGTCCAATATGAACATAAATGATTAAGTAATGGTAATAACATGGTAATTAATGATAAAAAAGGAAAAATAAACTTTAAAACGTTTCTCAGTTAAGATAATAATAAATTCATGTTTATAAATCGTAAAAATAAATAATGTGTGTAACGAATTGAACACGAGGTAAGTAATTTTCACCTCACTTTTATTTCTATGGAACACATTTCATATATGATAATTATATCTTTTGTGTGTTGTATATACTACCTTAGAATTTATTTTATGATTATTCTCATGAAAATTATATTATATAATAATCCATATGAATTTATATCTTTTTTGGGGATTATGATTCCAAACATACCAAAGTTGTAGGGTTTTACTTCACAATCTCACCATTATTCAGAAGGGTTTATATTTAGGCATCCACAATGGAATACATATACTCCTTGTCCATTTATTCAAAAAAAATTAAATAGGTTGTTTCGATTATCATAAAAATTTCTGAAATTATTTTTTCTTATGTTTTAATTTTTCTACAGAATAGTTTGGAAGAATTATTTTTGTGAAGGCACTTTATGATTTAATGAAAAAAATGTAGAAGGAGTGTTTTTAAACTTATATGGAATTCATAAATATTATCACCATCATGAATCCTCAATTACATAAATACCCATTTATAATATACTTTTCAAATAAAATGTTTTCATTTATATGTGCACAAATTTTTAAAAATAGAAGGGATTTGAAATTGGAAAAGTTATTTTCATCCAGAATTATTCCAACTGATCATTCAAAAAAAATTTTAATATAAGAAGACATTATTTGATGTTAGATATACATTAATAGTGATTTTATCTAAATATAACATCAATATTATATCTCTAAATGTTTATATTTATGATGAATAAATGAAATGATTTTGAAACCGATTTATTTTCAATATTTTACTCTATACTGAAATGTTTACAAAACCTATTTCTTTTCTTGGGTTCTGATGTAATGGAGGTTTTATGGTCCATTTTAATACATATTTTTGGTTATAATTATGTGATGGGTGGGACCTATATCTCTCTCTAATGAATTGAGTGAATTATTATATCTCATGATATAGTGATGGGAAAAAATTCAATGTGCATGATCTATTATGGGAAACAATTTGAAGTGATTGATCCATTATGGGAAAAAATTTAATGTAATTGATCTATTATTGGATATCGATGTTGATTACATATCTAATGGCCTGGTTTTTTAAACATTCCATATTAATTTATTTCTATAGTTAAGATGGTGTGACAAAAAAATCTTTTATGATATAAACTAATCTTTAATGGTTGGGTTATGATAAATTATCATTATTATAATTCATAAATTTTGAGATGTTAATGTTTTATTCCATAAATATTGTTTGTTATATTTCATAGATTGGTTATAATATTTTTTAAAAATTATGGTCCTGATATTATACCATTATTATTATGTTATGCTTCTATATAATCATTGATTAATATATCCTGTGATTACCCTTATTGTTTATCTGATCTCACACTTTATTTTGTTTTCTATTCCCAGGTTATGAATAATTATTCTAAATGATTTGGTTTTATAAATTTATTATATTTCAATAATTTTATAGGATATGTTTAAGACTAAAAATGGAATATTAAATGATGGGTATAGTGGGAGATGATATTAATCATCCTGAATAAATTGGAAATAAAGAGGAGTTGATAAGAGTTTTTTCAAATTCTATAAAACTCTAAACATAAATGGTTCTTGGGTATGTAAGTGAAACAATATTTTGTCTAATGTTTTATGTTTCTTTAATGGGAAAATTAGGTCACAATTATCAATATCAAAGATAAAAATGTAAAGTTTATGTTTTAGGCATTAGATATGGAAGTGTGGGTCCCAGGCTATTATAGTTATTATCAAGGGATGGGTAAGAATAATTTGGATATTATTCTGTCTTCATAAGAAGTTATTTTAAGAGTTATGGTTACCATCATGGGTAAATAAATTTTAGGTTTAAAATAATTTGAGAGTCTAATACACCCCTTTTATGGTTTTTAGTGATGGAAATTTAAGGGGATAATGATATTTTGGGATATGTGTATGGATCCCTTAGATTTAAAATGATTAATTATTTGAGAAAGAATGAATTTTAATTTTTAAAATATAACTTTTAAATTATTTTATAAACATTGGGGTTTATATTATCTTTGATATTGAGTTAATTATGGGTTATTACATTTTTGGGATGCAAAATGAAACGTATGAGATAACCTTTGAGGTTAACACTTTTAATTAATGAGAAATATATTGAGGTTATTTTTAAAGATATTTACCACATTTCAAATAATTTTATAAGTAATATAAAAATATAGTTTTAATGAAAAACATACTGGAGGTCAGATGACCATCCATGGAATGTGTTATGGTAGTAATGCGTGAACACAAAATTTAAGGGTGAGAAGGGTGTATCACCAACCAATGGCCTATGTGATTTCATAGTTAGTATGAAATTGTTTTTATTTAATTAATATATTTTATATATAAAAATTGAGTTCATTTTTCGAACATATTTTTTATCAATTGGATAATAATGGGATTGGTTTCAGGTGATTAACGTTATTTGGAAGATGTTAACAATTTTGGTTACATTAATTGATTAAGGTAAACCGAATATTATGTAATTTTTCATAATAAATAAAGTATGAATTTTATTTTAGAGGAATTTATGGTTCTATTTTGTATTTTTGGTGATTTAGGATATTTATTAAAATAGATAGAATATCTTAAAGATTATAATATTATGATGTGCACATTTGGGGAGATAAATTATAAATTTATCAAGGGAGATGATTTGATAAAATCGTTATAATTTTTGGGCTTCAATAATAGTATAATATATTTTTGAGTAATTCTATGGATAATTATGTGTTAAATAATCTTTGTTTAACTATGTGTATTGTTGATGAATTTTGAAGATTAAAGTATTTTTCATTATATGAATATTAATTATTTTTGGGAGTCATCTTATCATGTGCTAAAAAATTTGGTTTTTCTAATGTCTAAAGAGGGGAGGAATACATTTTTTCACTTTTTTCGATTATTAGATCCATTATAATTTTATTTTAGTTCTTCGAAAAGTAAAAATTCTTATTAAATACTCATCCTTTTTGGGAAAAGATGATATTATGGTGGAAAATTGATATTCAATAAAACAGATCTTACCAAGTATATTTCCTAATTTTCGTAGAGTATTTTACAAATTAACTGCCCAAATATAGGGAAAATATCTTGAAATAAAAAACCTTTTACTTTTCTTATTGAAAAATAAATGAGCTTCTAACTCATCAAAGATCTATGGTACTGTAATGGTTAAATTTATCAATAGCATGTTATCTATCACACTCTATCAATCCTTGGCAGTAAGTTTTATATTCCATATAAAATATTTCACATCTCACTAATTATTTAAAAATTGGAATCCTATTGATTTTTTATTCCATATAACCATCATATTTCTCTTTCACTATTTTTACATGAAAGTTTTTTTAACCATTTTTTCAATACTGTATTCCAACAGAGATATTTTGTAAATTCAAATGTCTAATTACTGAAAAATAATTCAAATCTCAATGACCAAATTTATTAAATGTCTTGTTGGTGAATGCAATACCCCAATATTTTAAAATTAAGAACTATATTCAAGAGAGTACAAGATATGCAACATAGAGCATAATAAAAACAAAATATTATAATTTAAATGCGAAATATATAAACTAGTCATTAAATTAGCAGGTATTAATAACAATTATTGATCTGGGGAATAAATAATAATTTCATACTCAATATAAATTTATTTAATAATTATTAGGAAATAGTCGCATAATTTTTATTGAATTCAATTTAATCTTTAGAAATATATTTACTTCAAAAATGAGTTTTATTTATTTTTATAAGTCATTATTACGACTAACATGGAGAATATTTAGAAAATTGGTTTTAAAAAACGAGTTTAATATTTTATTTCATCTTTTCAAAACACTCTTAAAATTAATTTTTTAGAATTTTCTAAAAATATTTATTTTTCAATGAATAGTGAAAAAACCAGATTTTTATTGAAAACTAAATTTTAATGTGAATGATTTTAAAAAGTAAAATTTTATTTTGGATTATAATTAAAATAATTTATTTTATTTTTTTATTTAAAATAATTCTATTATGATATTTTAAATCGAATTTGTATTTTACTTTTGTATAAAAACATTTTATATTTAAAATGTGTAATTTTCTGATAAATCATTTTTCATTACATTCTTCCTATTAAGTTTTAAATTAAATTATAACTCTATTGTGTGATGAATTTTTAAAATTTGTTCCATATGTCAAATTTTTGGGTTCAATTTGATTAAATAGGTCTATTTGATATTTTATTCAATATGAATAGTAAGCATTGTAATTTTTGTTACCATGATAAAAGTAAATTCAGTAAATTAATGGTTAAAAAAATGATAAGGACTATAAAATTAACTTCACACTTGATTAAATATTATTTTATGATATATCACTTTCTTAATCATAATAAGGTCTAACTTATAACCTTTTGTTGCTACTTGAATGAAATTATTACTTTTCAAATAGTTTATTTAAAGAAAAGTCAAACATGTCATCCTCTAGTTTTCAATAACTAATATATTTTTAAACTGTATTTATCAAAATGAAATTCTTGAATGTAAATATTATTTTTAAATATATAGGATTTATAAAAATCATGTTAATATAATTTTAAATTTTAGTGAAGAAAGAAATATCTCTAATTCTTACATAATAATGTTACAGAATTTTTTCAATTATGGAAAAATAAAATAACTTATTTTAAAAATATTATAGTAAGTATAATTTCATATAAATAATGTTATCAATAAATTTTATACTCAAACATGTACTTTTAGGAACATAATAAAATATTTTTCCTAATATTTTATATTGAAATTAAATTATTAAAGTCAATATAATGAATAGTTCTAAAAATTGAAATTATTGATATTTTAGAGTAAAAAATAATTACTTAATTGATATAAAATTAATTAAATTCTTAAAATCACCCTATTAATTAGGATAAAGATTATAATATCAAAAAACTTCAATATATGGTTATTTTATAAATTTATAGTAACTATTTGGTACCTCAAATAATAAAAATTTATTTTGTCATAGTAAGAGTTAAAGGGGTTGAATATGAATTACAACAAAAATATAAGGGTATAAATATAGTCAAAACATGTATAATATTTATTGTACAATACAATTTTGACCTTTTACCATATTATCCTTTAAAAATTTACTTTTATTCCATTTTATTTTATTATTAATTTATATTAATTTATCATTTTGTGAATGTCCCAAATTTCTTATCTATTCTCTTATAAATGGAAACCTCTAGTTCTCATTTATTCACACTTAAAACCCTATTTACATCAGCTAATACCTACCCCAAAACAATACTATAATCTATTACTAATTCTATTGACCATATTTTGAGCATAACCGCAACCTAAAAAAGGCTTGTGCTGTTAATCAAAGATGGATTTCCAATGGGCAGTTATAATTTTTATCCTTTTGTTTTTTTTCTTGTTCCAACTCATTCAAATGTTCTTAATCTTGATAAAATAATAAATAATTTACAATAAACAAAATTATTTGGAAAATAAATCAAAATCGCTATCATTCTCCAAATCCTATCAAATCGGAGAATAATTCATCATACTTTTATACAGTGGACTTCTACCTCACAAAACGATGTAATTTGATTTCCATGAATATCACTCACGACGGTTTATAATGACGTAATTAATGTCAATATTTTATACTAATTATATATATATCTTTCTAAATAGATTATAAATCACATACCTTCTCAACTTTCAATGCACTAAAATTTATAGCATCGTTCGTATGTATGTGTATACCACCACCTCCACAAAGTGATGTGATAAATTTTTCATCACCAGATCACATGGTTGATATATATAATTATATTTATTGAATAAATATGATATATAAATAGCATGATAATCTTCTAAAGTTATAATAGTACTTATTTTATTTCTATAATGAACATTGAAAAATTTAAACGTTCTTATGCATGAGTACCACCTAACGTCTCCATGATTGTAATGTAGTTTATTTTTCATAACTTTATATTTATGGTTGGATTTAAAATTTTAATTAATTTATCAAAAAAATTATATTTTTTATTTTTTTTATTCCGGATATGATGTAATAGTGAACTATTTTACCAAATTAAACCTACTAAATTCAATCAAGATTTATGAACTGAATGTCATTAAAACTTCATATGTGAATATAGATAATTAAGTAACAATAATAACATGGTAATAAGTGAGATAAAAGGAATGATAAAATAAAAAAAATGTAATAAAGCAAATAATTTACCTTATTTTATTATTCAATAGTATAAAATGTACCTAATGAATCAAACTCAAGGTAATTGATTTTTATCTCACTTTGGGACACATGCCTTATAGGCTAATTATTTCTCTCATGAGGCGTGTATACTACAACTGAATGTTATTATGATTCACATAATAAAAAATAGAGTATATACATATCATTATGAAGTATTTTCTTTCTTTGTAATTATGATTCAAAATTAACCAAAGTGTTAAGGGATTATTTCAAAATCTCATCATTATTCCGGATTGTTTATGTTTATTTCCCCACCGAGGAATATTTATCTTCCTTGTTCATGTTTTCTAGAAAACTCATAAAGGTAACTAACATTATCCATTAATTTTATAAAATAAATTTTAAAATTTTTTTAGTTTTTTAAAATTATTTTGAATAGAATATTTTTGCTGAGGCACATTTTGATTTCTCTAAAAAAATATGGAAGGAATGTTTTTTTAACTTATAGAACATGAGAGAATATTCCATTAATCATAAACCCTAAATTATGTGCATAATAATAGATAATTTTATGGGTTTATTTTAATGTTTTTAATTTATATGTGAAAATATTTTTAAAATGATAAGTTATTTGAAAATTGAAAAGTTATCTTTCTCAAGAAATTTTTTATGTGTTCTTTAAAAACCATTTTAATCTAATATAACATTTTTTATGAAACATATACATTAATAGGGATATTATCTAATGATAGAAACCATATTATTTTTCAATATTTTCCATTCTTATGGTTAGAATATTAAATGTTTATGTAAACAATTTATTTTACATGGGTTAAGCTATAATAAAATTTTTATTGAACCTCTTTTTCTTATGGGTGATGATATGATAAATGTTTTCTAATACTATGGAAGAAATATAATAGGTTTTAATTATTTTATTTTTGGGAAAGATATATTCCTCCAATTCATTGGCTAAGGTATTGTATCTCATGACATAGAAATGGGGAACAAGTCTGTCAACTTGATCCATTATGGGAAACAAGTTGAAATGCTTGATCTGTTCTGGGAAACAAGTAGATGTTCTTGATCTCATATGGAAAATTGGTTTGGATGATATATCCAATGGTATGGTTAGTAAACCTTCACATATAAAATTATTTCTATACTTATGATGGTTCAAAAAACAATATTTTTATGACTTGAACATATTGTTTATGTATGAGTTATAATGGATTCTCATTCTTATGAATCATTTGTTTTGAAATGTTAATGTTTTATTTCATAAATTACATTTGTGATATTTGTTATATTTGCTATGAAATTTTTAAGTTATTTTCTTGATCTTATAACCTTATTATTATTTTATTATTTTTTATGGTCATCAATTTATATCTCTCATGATTACCTTTTTTTACAATTTTACCTCAGTCTTTCTTATGTTTCCTTCTCTAAAGTTATTAAGAATGATTCTAAATGACTTTTATTTTCAATGGTTTCATATGTGTGGAATGTTATTGGATATTTTTAAGATTAAAATGGAATATGAGAATCTAGGTGTAGTCATAGATGATATTGATATTTTTGAACTTGTTTTTTATAAACTTGTGTTGTTAAGAGTTCGTCCTTATTCTATATATCGATAAACCTAAAAGGTCCTTAGGTATGTAAGAGATTCAATATTTCATTTTTTAAATTGTAAATTTTTTATGGAAAAAATTGTGTTACATTTATCAGTATCAATTACAGAATGGTAAATTTAAATTTTTACAACAAATCAGGAAGGGTAGGTTTCAGGTGGTTTCAAATGGAAACATAAGCATGGTGAGCTTAATAATCAGTAGGGAAAATATTCAAACGAACAAATTAATTTCATTACTGAGAATAATAAAACAATAAAGGTATTATTGCATTATTAATTTACATGATCTTGACATAATAATATTTATACACACCAATAATTGGAGAATCAATCATCAAAAATGGAAATAAAAACCCCATCAAACGTATAAGTAAAAAAAAATCAATAATCATGAGCCATGTGATCTCACTATTGATCAAAAGAATAATTAAAACCCATAGATTGAATAAATAAAATCTATTTCTATATTGTAACATTATCTACACAACCCATTTTCAAACTGGGAGAAACATAACTGGATCCCAATGAAATCTATAGGAGAAACCCTTGGGTAACGTTTTCCTTTTTTCCTCCATAGACATGGAACATTAACAAATTTATTAGAGATATATAATGGGGATCAACCATCCCATAAAATATATCAATATCTCCTATTTTCAAGGGATATAATGGGGATCTTCCCTTTATATAAGATATATAATGCTCACCCCTGACATAAAATGGGTCTCAGCCCATAGTATAAGCTTTATAAGGCTCACCCATGAAACAAAATGAGGATTTACCATTTGTATAAGTTTTATTAGTCTCAATTGTGAGCAATAATTTAATTTTAATTTTTTATAACTTTTATCATGGTCATCAAGAACTATCTAAGTTCACTCATCATCATAAATATTGATTTAGTACCATTCAGGACAAAAAAAAGTCAGAGAACCATTCACTTTTTCACATAACAATAATCATTGTTTTATCATTGCTAGATTCATCCAAAAAAAGAAACAGTTTCCATATCAATCTCTTAATACATCAATGGAAATAATAAAAATGGTATCACTATATAATTTACCAAATATAGGATTTATAAAATCAATGGATGTCATATTATATAGAAAATGATTTTCTAGAAAATCTATTGAAATGTTTCTTTATGAAAATAGTATTTTCTCAATTAAAATCAATTTTAAAGAATAAAAATTCAAAACATATTTCTAAAATAATTTAAATTTAAAATTACAATAAATAGTTACATGAATGTTCAAGGAAAATAATGGTTATGAAGGTTTGAATACTTTTTGATGTTGTAAATGATAAAATAAACATTATTTTCAAACATTTTCTAAAGTGAGTCAAAAGTAGCCTATTTGGAAAATGCTATGAAATTTCCATTCAAAACCTTTCAAAATAATTTCAACTACCATGTGAAATATATTTATGAAAACATTTATTTTTATAAAAACATGGTTTTGAAAACATTTTAGAAAATATTGATATGGATAATAAAGGTTTCTCATCTAAGGAAATATACTTGCTCAGAATCACATACAATTAATTTCTTGATATTTTACCCATCAATAATGGATGAAATAGAAATTGACCATGTGACCAACATTCATTACCAAAGGATATGATAATATATGTGGTTCAAGAATATAAAATCATATTATATCCACTAAAATATCCTTTAATATAAATAATCCTGAAATGAAATGAGATTATAACATAAAGCCTTCTCCATTTTGGAAAATTTTAACCATAATCCCCACAAAAGAATAAAATCAGATGAATCATTAAATATAATAAACATAAGAATATTCATGATATAAATTATAAAATTTGAAGTAGATACACCTCATAGAATAAAATAGGAGTATAACATAACATATATCAGGATGAAGAGAATTCGAGAAGAGAAACGCTTAAAATTATCAAAACACTATAGTGAGAATTAATCAATGAATAATTTATTTGAATCAAATATAAATCCAAACAAAGAATTATAAAACCAAAATAATATTATAAAAATTAACTACAAAATATTATTTTTATACAAAAGATATAAAATAATTTATTTAATCAAATGAAAAAAAAATGCGTCATGAAATTATATGCCACTTGGTAACATGCATGTCGAATCCCCTTTTATGAAATAATTAAAACAAAAAACCAAAAATAACATGATGTATGGATTAGTAATGATATTACATGTAAAAGGTTCAGTATATACATCATATAAAATAAATTATGTGTATGACATTAAAATATGCCTCAATTGAGGAAAATTGAGATGAAGTCGCTTACCTATAGTCCAGACATTCATTTTATGTTCTTAAACTCATATATAATAAACTTATATAATTTTTTTTAGTTATAAAGAACCATTTATATTTTTAATTCCTTAGAAAAAAATAATTTATTTTATTTATTTTAATTTCATGCATAATTACTTTATCAATTTAGTCTGCATTTGGTGTTTTCAAGACATTTAATTAATTGTTTAAAAATAGTATCAGGGTATTTTATGTGGTCAAAAAGGTAGTTCTTTAAACATATAAATAAAAATAAACATAAATTAGTTATGATATTTATTCATAAATTAATCTTTTATAAAAAATTAATGAAAATGGTGATGAAAAATGAACTACGTTATAATCATGGAGATGGTAGGACGTACATATGGATGACTAACATTTTCATTTTTCAAAAAACATTATGGAAAGAATTTAAGTATTATTTTATCATTTAAGATTTAAAAACATACCATAAATAATTTATTATTTTTTATAAATATAATCTGATAAATAATCCATGTGATTTTGTGATGAAAAAAATAATCGCTACACTTCATAGAGGGATTAGTCCACATGTACACACAAATGACGTTATCATTTTATCAACGGCTAAAAAGATAAGTGAGAAAATGATATTCTATTTTTTTCATAATGATAAATAATTCAAGAATATAATATTTATTTTATATATATCACTTATATTCATTAACATTATTCTTCTAAAATTCCATGTAAATCGCTATTGAAAAATTAATCATATCGCTTCCTAATGAGGTAGTCTACCATACAGATGAGCGATGTTATCATATCCCCAAATGAATGGAAATTAGAATTTTATATGTTATTTAAAAATTAAATAAGTATAATTATATTAAAAATATCTTATATATAATTTAAATATATCATTATGATCAACTGTAAGATGAGTTGATGGGAAACCAATTACAATAGTTTGTGAGGTGCCAGTCTGCTATACGCACAAATGATTGTTTTATTTCGCATTTTACGGAAGCGTATATGAATTTATATTATAAAAATATACCAAAAAAATATCAGTATATTTTATATACTGGGGATAGAATATCATAATAATGTAATATTATTTTAACGTTGTGGAATAACAATGAATATAAAAATACTTAGCTAAGCATGATACCTCTTCATCGAATAACCTCGTTAGGTTAGAAAAAATCCTTATCAGTATGGATTTATGATACAAAAGAAAAAAAATACTTGGATAAGAATTAATGAATCTGGGTATATTTTGGCTAATATAAATGGATTTGAATGTGTGAAGAGGAGCAGAGAGGTGTGACCTTTTACATGTGAGGTGAATGACACACTTATAATTTTTTTAAAGAATGTGTGTCCACATTTTTTACATTTAGAAATGATCTAAAATTTAACATTATATAAACTTATAAATCAATGTTTGAAATTTAGAAAAACAATTAGGTCATTTTAACCCTTATCATTTTAGTTTCGACCCCTAATAGACACGTTTTCACCTTAACTACAATATAATATTTTTATAGTTGTCAATATTAATTATTAATAAAAATTATTTTTACCTTATTAGATATATAAATAATTATCATTAAAAATATGTAATCAATTTTAACAAATTCCATTCATATATGTGGAGGAATTTAATATGAAAATAAAATATGCTGACATGATGAAAAAGAAGGTTTTTCATGAAATGTGTTTTTCAAGAATAAGATGATTTCATATAAACACTCTCACTAGTAATCATAATTTTATTAATTTAAAATAATATTTATTTATGTATTATATAAAAATTTCTTTTAAATAGTTCTCCCTTGGGGTTTTTTTAATTCATTACAATAGAGAAACATTATCTAGTTTAAAATTGTTTTTAGAAAAAACCCATTTTCCATCCCAAAAATTGAATTACAAAAAATATAGTATAAATATGATTCAAATATAATTAAATGGATTAAATAGAAGGAAATAAAAACTATGTTACTTGAATTGAAATTAAAAAAATTGTGTTACTTTTAAATAACTTAATTTATTTGAATGAAATGATATTTCTGCAAAAATTGTTATTTTCACTATTCACTGAAAAAAATATTTTTCTATCAAATACCAAAATATAAACCTAAGATAATTTTTATATGATGATTTTAACAATTAATTAAAAAAATAGAAATAAAATATTTAGATGTTTTAAAAATTAATTATAATATTTTCTCGTAAAAAAATAAAAATACATTTTTAAGAAAATACATTTTTTTTAAAAAAATGACCTTACTAAATTTTTTTACTTATTTAATATAAACATAAAAAAAATTATAATGATTATGAAATTTATATATATATTTCATAAATAATTTAGTAAAATTCATACCCACCAATTTAGGGGCTGGTTTATAATATTTATATTTAAAATAGTATTATTTCATTGTTCATTTAAGCTCGGTGTTGCGTGTCTTTTATGCAATCAAGCATCATATTATTTTTATAATCTAGGTGTGTTAAAATCCATTTTTCCAAACACCCTAAACCATTATTGTTATGCCATGTATTGTTATTCTATTTAATGAATGTTCCACAAATAAGATATAATATTTATACATGAAAAGTATCGGTCACTACACACTAATCCAACAAGAAGGTGATAATTATCACATTAAATAATAACAATAATTCCATAGTATATCATGGTTATCATAAACTATTTATTTTTTTAAATCAATATATTAATTTAATTAAATTTATTTAAATAGAAATATATCATAAAATCAAGTGGATTTACATGGTGATTGTATATAGTATCATCTGATGGGAAACACCATATTATTAGTCGAAGGCATGACCACCTAATTGGATTTTATACACACTCAGATTGACTATTAACTAATGAGATTAAATGAGTTTTTTAACAAAATGGGGCTTTATCTAGAAATTTTTTTTCAACGTATTCCTTTACTGAATGAATAAGAATGAATGTTCTTTTTTAAATTGGAATAATTATGATGTTATTTTTTATAAAATTATGAATGAAAAAATTATTTTATAATTTTTCTAATGCTTCATAAAAATTAATTGTTAATTAAATGGTAATAATGTGCGAAGGTGGTCTATGAACTACAAAGAATTTATATTCTCGCACACATAAAAAATTATATATATGTGTGTGTATGTATGTATGTTTTGGGTTCTATCTTGTTTGGATATCACCCTTGTAGAGTTATTTTGTTGGGATTGGAAAGAGGCTCATGGAGTCACAGAGAGGTATGTGGGGTTTATTGACTTTCTCAGCTATTATCACATTGGACAATTTGGAATTTATTTATTTCAGTTATAGTAATTTGTGAACACATTGTTTTTATGGAGGTCGTAGTGGGATATGAAGATTGTTCTATGGGGTGTGTGGGATGGTGGGGGAGGGATTTATTATTTAAAATTAGTTGAATGAATTTATATTAATTTTATATGTTTAATTATTTTTTATGGATGTCTACATTACGGATGTATAATTCTATAATTTTAGATAAATCTTCATTACTTATTTATTTTCTTTTATGGTGAAAATCATTCCCAATAGAAGTTATTGGATTTTATAGCCATTAATTCCACCACAGGGAGATTTGAAATATACCTCATGGGTATCTCAAGATGGATTTTGAATTTTATGGATGGATGACTTGGGATGGTTTATGAAAAAATTGTATCATATCTTAGGATACTAGAAGAACTATATTTTAAAGAACCCTTTCTATTTGGGGTTGTTTCATAAAGGGAGTAAGATTCGAAAATCATTAGAGGTAGGTGTTGGGTTGGAGACTAATGACCACCGTTCATGAAGAAAACATAATTTACAAGGTTTTTCTAATTTCCATTTTCATTCTAATTTTATTTTAAATCATTATTATGGATTTATGTGTTTTGGGGGATGAAATTAGATGTTTAACTGGCCTCAGGCAGCGATCTCATTTGAAAGAACAACTTGTGCAGATCAAGTTCATATGTTTTTATGACTTATAGCGATGGTTGAATCAGTGTTCAACGGTTTAATAAATAATTTTTCTAGGTAATGAAAACCCACTTGTCCCTTTTTTAAAGGTTTTTGTGTGTGTGGCATTTTTGATTGGTTGTTCTTTACTGTAGGTCGGTTTCAAATGAAAAATATTTCATATTTCAAAAACATATTAAATGGATTTTATAATGAGAAAATGAATTTTTAATTATTTTAAATGATAAAAAAATTAGAAATTAATTAAGATATTTTTTGGTCAAATTCTTATTTTAAAATATATATGTTATTATATAACTAAAATAAGGATTTTTTATTTTTTAAAATTTAATTTAAAATGATGTATTCGATTTTAAAATAATTTTTGGGAATTTAAAAATGGTTTAAAGGAACTTCATGGATGATATTTCATTAAAAGTAAAACTTTGGGTCTTGGGAAATGCGCTTTCAAAAATGAATAAATTAGAGTATGATGATTAAAATTGATTAAAGGGTTCAATAAAGGAATTTGTTGAATTTTAATGTAATATTAAAGAGTGGCATTTAAATTTTTAGAGGGCCCTTGGTATTTTGAAATTGGTTTTTAAATGAAGTATGGTATTTTAGAAATATAATTTAGTTCGATTGAAAAGAGTATTTTAGGGAGGCAAGATTATTCCTTAGGTCATTATTTTTCTTAGGTTATATTGTGAAATTATTTTTACAGTCGTACCTTAGGGTTTTTTTGTGTTGAGATTTATAATATTGGTATTTTGAGTTTCATTATTTTTTGTTGGTTGTTCTCAAAAAAGGTAGAGAATGTTATATGTGTCATGTAGGGTTTATTCAATATGTATTGTTTTTTCCAATGAGCATGTACTCAAGTGGTATGGCCTCCTACTTGGAATCCAAATGTCCGAATATCGAATCTAGGTAGGGACTAATTTCTGGGTTACTATAGTTACACTTTTGCATTGGTGACACTGTTGTGGGGGATACAATGTAGCAGGAACTATAGCAGCGGTAGTACTATAGTAGGTACTATAGCAGCCCAGGTACTATGGCAGTATTGTTCACCAAACAGCCCTTTGGGCCAAAATATGGTCTTTCAAGCCTTGTATTCATGCCACCTGGCCTTGAGCCTTCAGGCTATTTAATGGGTCTCCCCCTACCCAGTCAAAAAAAGAGGGATTTTCTTTAATAATAAAATGAGACTTCGGCCCCAACCATTAAAAAAATATGTAATGCTTTATTTTTTATGTTTAAATTGATTAATTTTTACTTGAAAATAGATAATTATTTAGGTTTCCTATATTGAATTATTTTGATTATTCCCTATGAAATGTTCGGATGATATATAAATATTATAATATTATAGTTTATCTTTTAAGTGTTATCCTTCAAATTTGTAAATTAAAACTCCTTAGAAGTTATGTGACTAAAATTATTATAGGAAGAATGAGTATTCCCTATGTGCTGTTGGTTTTTTAGAATTGAAAATTTCTTAGTGATTTTTTATTCCTCTCCACTTTGTTAAATTATAGTATTGTGATGAGATTTTTATCTTGTTGGGTTATACATGGGTAGACATGGGTGGTTGATTAGAGTAACTAGGATGGGTTCAATTTGGGTTTTAGTATTTTACATGAAACCTATGTTCGAAGAGTGTGGTTCTTGGTTTCTGTCAATTTACCAATGTTATTTCCATGTAGTTATTACAGAGGCATGGTTCTATTGGATGTAATACTGATTATTTTTGTTTCTTCTATATTCATTCTAAATTGTGTGATCTTTCTAGGAGAGGTTTCTTTTTCATTATTTTGTCTTGGGTGGATGTCTACTGGTGTGAGTTCTACTTTACTAGGATATCTTTGGATCTTGGGAGATATACCATTATTTTTAGAAAAATAAAAAATAAAAAAATTAAATTAGTTAACCTCTTGTCCGATGACACCAAATGCTAGATGTGACCATATGTTATATCACACATAGAGTAAACCTCTAATCCAAAACATAATGTTGGTCTTATTATTTTCATACTAAATACAGTTTGGGAGATATTTTATTTTTTCAAAAAAACATCATGTGTGTTTTAGATAAAATATTTAATATATTAATTCATTCGGGGTTAATTATCTACAGGCCCAAGAATCCCATGTTATCTTATCACCTCACTTATAAAATATTCCATAGAATATTCTAAGTTATTAACTGGGTTTTTACACATAACAAATACTTGAAATTATTTATTAAATGATTTTTATTAAGAAATTAAATTTTTCACACAAAAAAACCCATAAATTATTCAAAAATAATTTTTTTATTATCCTATAAATTTGGGGATTCTATAACATTTATTTTGAATGAAGAGACATTTAGGATGTAATGGTAAAATGTTTTGAATATAGAAGAGACATTTACTTAATAAAAATCATTTTTATTTTAAGATCATTTTCCTATATTTAAAGAATTCATTTACCTTCTTCAATGAAAATATAAGGAAATATATATACATGGAATATATAATTATATACATAAATAAATTTACTCAACAATTTAATCTTTTTCTTTAAACAATGGTATTCGAGATGATTTTATTCATCAAAAATAAAATTTAACTTTTAAAGGATCAAATAACCACCAATGGGAAAAAATATATTCTTCTTGTATTTAGTAAATAATAAAAACCAAAATGGTTTGAATAAATTAATTTAATTAAAAGTAATAATAATCCTTAATATGATGAAATAATACATTAATCCCCAAAGTTCAATCGTAATGCCCAAAGTTGAAACTAAATATGTCAACATATTAATGGTCATATATCAAAAATAACCTCAACAAATTCAATATAAAAGCATGTTTTAACCTCAAAGGATATATAATCCATTTCATCTTACGTTCCCCAACATATAGTTATATTCTTATAAAATAACATTAGTTACTTTGTCACTAAATAACTTTTCAATCACATGGTCATCTATATGATAAAAAAGTGTCCCCATAATTACCTAAATATACAAGATCATATAAACCATAAATTGTATTAATACCTTAAAAAATTACAAAAAAAATATAAAATCATACTTTACATTAACACAATGCTTTACATATACTCTAATCTAATAAAAATTCCCCCAAATTTTCATTAATCACTCTTAGACCTTATCACTTAAAACCCCAAAATGAGTGTCTATGAAATTGAAATTATGATTAACGTTAATATTATATGTCTATGATGGTATCCATAAATACTAATATAATATCACAGGTAAAACCTCTAATTTACAAATTTTTCAAGACCCTACTATGATACTAACTGTAATAGCCTTTGTCTAACACTCTAGAATTCGGTGCTAAAGACATAAACTATACATTTATTGCATTAATACTATTAAAGGTGACCCAATGTTTTCTATTCAAAACATACAATATCAAAAATAAATATTTTTAACTTGAAAACCCAAGGACCTTTAAGTTTTATTGTTTTAGAGAATTATTAAAAAGTCTAAAATATATAATACCCTTACATTCAAGGGAATGTTTTTTCCACAATACCACCCCTTTAAAATTCGATATTAAGTCTTAAAAACCTTTATGAAACATATTCACATAAGAAAAATCTCTAGAGAAAAATTATTTAATCACCATTCTTTATAACTTTTACAAATAGTGTGATAAACTGATTTTCTAAAAGGAGAAATTGCATTTAATGGCATACAATATACGTAACAGTTATCATAGAAGCACTACAGAATATTATAATTTTAATTCTACTATTATAGACTTGTTATAAAATTGGTGGGTATTAATAGAAAAAAATTATTAAACAATTTTATATTTCCAACTCATTATAAATTTAATGAATAATTCTTAGGATATAATTTCTTATTTTTTTAACGTCATCTTAATCTTTAAAAATATATTTTCATTAAAATTGAGTTTTTAATTCATTTTAAGAGTGAATATTAAAATTAATTTCTTGAATTTATAGAAATATTATTTGAAAAAAAAGTCTTATTTAAATATATCATGTGAAAATTATCATAAATTTAATTTTTTATAATTTTACAAAAATATTTATTTTTTAGTAAATAGTGAAAAATACATATTTCTATAGGAAACTATATTTATATTTTTAAGTATTTATGAAGTAAAATTATATTTTATATTTTTATTAAATTTTAAATATTAAAGTTTAATTTAAAATAATTAATTCTTTTATTTTTAAATGGATTTTTTACTTGAATATCGAGTAAAAACATTTTAAATTTTAAAAGGGTGGTTTTTTTAAAATTCATTTTTCGTTATGTTTGTCTTATTTAATTTTAAAGTAAATTATACCATTTTTTGTTCTAAAATTTAAATCATATGTTCCTTATTTAGAATCATAGATTCAATATTTATTAAATAGGACCATTTAATTTTTGGTAAACATGAGTACTAAACAGAGTAATTTTTTACCACTATTAATGATAAATCGAGTAATTAAAGGTTTAAAAGAAAATGATAAATAATATAACATTACCATAAAACATGAAAAAATATTATTGAGTGATTATATATTTTCCATAATCTTCTAAAGGTACAATTTATGAATTTTGTGGCCACTTGTATTATATTATGACTTTAATAATTGTTTATTTATTGAAATTTCCAACATGTCACCCTCTTGTTTTTTAATAACTGAAATATTTTGAAAATGGGGTTATCTAGAGGAAATATTGAAGTAAAAACAACATTTAAAAAAATAAAAATTATTTATATTCTTAATTTGAATTTATTTCTAATTTTTAGTGAATAAATAAATAACTTAAATTCTTACACATTGTTGATGCAATAATTATTAAATTAAATAAAAACTCAAATAAATGATATAAAATATTATAAGAAAGATAATTTGAGATATATAATGTCCAAAAAGAATTATAAATATTTCAAATACATTATAAGGATATAATTATATTATTTGATTCAAATTTTATATGTTTTATTGATATTATTAAATTCAATGTACTGAGTAGTTATAAAAATGACATTATGTATATTTTAGGTGTAAATATTATTTTATTAAATGATATAAAATACCTATAAATTTTAAATTTATAAAGGTGATTAATATATGGTTTACAATATCATCTATTTTACCTTTATGTATTGTTTTTATTTTATAGTAACTATATTGACCCTCAAAGATTAAAAATATTTTTTATTGCGGTAAGAGTAAAAGGTGTTGAGTTTGGGTTGCAACCAAAAGATAACGGTATAAATATGGTTGAAACTCTTAAAATTATTATTTTATTAGATTATTTTGACATGTAATAATATTATATAATAAATAAATCACGTTGAAATAATTTTTAATTGAATATTAATTTATAATAAATTAATTTTTTGAGAAATTCCAAGAGTTCCCCTCTCATCTCATTTTAAAGGGAACCTCTTATTCTCATTAATTACCAATTAAAACCCAATTTAGTTCATCCAATACTACTCCCAATACAATACTAGAATCCAAAATCTTATTATATAAGCCTCAGTTAATGAATAACACCACCGTTGGAAGCCTTCAGGTGTTAATCAAATATGGTTTTCCAAAGAGGTGTAAATTTTATCCGCTAGTTTCTTATTTTTATTCTTATTCCAGATTCATTAAATAATATTAAATCTTATAAAATAATAAAAACAATTGTATCTATAATATGAGATTACATTATGTTAAAATAATATCTTATTTCCATCTCCTACATCCATCAAATGGGAGAAGAATTCAGTATTCGTGTGTACGATTGAAAACCTCCTCATGAACCGATCTAATTTGTTATCCATAGCCATCTCTCATGATAGGTTATAACATTGGAGTTAATATTTATATATGATATTCAATAAATATTTTTAATCCTAAATATGTATTATATTATTTACCTTATTACCATTCCATGAACTGAAAAATTATAATATCTTTCGTTCGTTCGTGTGGACTACCACCTCCACTAAGCGATGGAATTCATCTTTTATCACCATTTAAAATGGATTATATGTATATATGTGTATACTTATATAATTAATAAGATATATATGATATAATTATAATTTTTTAATGTTAAAATAATATTTATCTTCATTCTATAATGATTTTTGAAAATGGAAATGTTACTCATCTGTACGTACGACCTGCCTTCTCCATGATTATAATATAGACACTACTATAATTTTAGGTATTTGCGATAGGATATTTGTGATAGGAACACATCGCAAATAAGCATAAATGATGGGGTTCCATTGAAAATAGCTCGTTGTAGAAAACAATGTTACAAATACTATTTTTTGCGACGAGCCCATCTCCAAAAATAGTATTTCCAATGGGGAATTTCATCGTCGCAATTAAGTATATGATTATATACTATATATATAAATATAAAATTAATAACGGGGAACTACCCCATCGCAAATAAGTCTTTAATTATATAAATTATACATAAATAACCCTTTTACGATGGGCCCATCATGAATAGTATTTGTGACGGTCCCATCGTAAATACTTTTTTAAAAATATATATTTAAACTATTTGTGACGGGCTCCCATGGAAAAATTTCCCATCAAAAATACTAAACGAAGTAAAAATTATATTTAATAAAATTGTGATTAATGAAAAAATAATATTAATATAATTAAAATAATAAAAAATATTAAAATTCTCAATATTCTCAAAAAAATAAAAAATATCATCAAATATTATTATTATTAGTAAAATAAAAAAACATTAAAAATTATAATACTAAAAAAATATATATAATAAAATTATGATTAATGAAAAAATAATAAAATTATGATTAATGAAAAAATATTAATATTATTATTAAAATAATAAAAATTTCAAAATATATAGAAATTCTCAATATTCAAAAATATATATAAAAATCACAAAATGTTATTATTATTATTATTATTATGATAAAAAAATATTAAAAAATATAATACTAATAATAAATAATAAATTTGTAAAAAATAATTAAATTATGCATTATTCACACTAAAATAAAAGACAGAAACTATAAATAGTTCATATTACAAATAATCTTGAATTCAAATATATTTGAAATAAAAAATAATTGGGGCTCATCTTCTTGAGGATGTGGAGGAGGTGTAGTAGATGGTGGAGGAAACTCCATCTCTAAATTACTAGTCAAACAGTGCATGTACTCCATCTACCCATGATGGTGTAGTTGCTGCAGTAGCTACTACCATCAACGCATATCCTCCTCGTACTGATATTTATGATGACGCATATCTTCATGCTGCTTATGAAAAATCTCTATATGCTCACTCTAAGTTCTCAACTACTCCTAATACTTTGGGTCATAAGATGATTCCTCTCCATGAGCTTTTCTCAAGCTGGACACCAACATCGCAGAAATTACATAATCAGTACCAGGAGTCAAATGAGGGATGATACCAACTACTCGGCCCATAATCTGTACCAGGAGTCAAATGAGAGATGATACCAACTACTCGGCCCTTCTCAAAGACATACTGAGTCGCATGTATCCATGTCACCTCACCGAAATGGTGGGCACTGCTCTGATCAGTCATCTCACCCTAACACTCAGCATATATTTGAGAGGTCGCAGCCTCATATGATTCCTTCAATTCCAATTTGAAATTACTAATTAGAAAATATTATATGTAGTTAATTGTCAAACTAAAAATAATAATACTAACCATAATATCACACCAGCGATCACCACCAATCTCTCCAATGGCTGGATCCCTATACATCCTCTGATAAAATTAACACACCGTAATATCGGGATGCTCGACTGCTGATTGGAATATAAAATAAACTATTTTTATTTAAAGTTATATAAAATATTTAAAAAAAGATACTTACCATATTCTCTTTATTTGTACTAAATGTACGGCTACCAGCTCGATGTGTCACCTCATGTCTCCCCCGATTCTACTGACCCAATGAAGATCTCCTATAAAATCCATCACACAACCATTGAAAACAAAATCCATCCCAAAGGTGAGATAAAAACGTACTATGGTCAGTGGGATCTACATGACTCAATAAATTCTGTCACTCCTTCTTTTTAATGGTCGTCCGTCTCAAATTGTGCAAAAACTGATGGAAACAATCAAGCATAGACACTTAACATGCCGTGTGGATAGTGTCATGCATTATTTCATCTTTGGGATACCATAAACCTTAAAAATAATTTATAATACCAAGTTATTAATAAAGTAAATTTCAAAATACATATTATATATTTACGTACCAGCCAATGAATGAACATATCAAGCCGTACATCAAAACGAATCTACTCCCATGTGATCCATGGCTAAGAAAAATAAATGTGCAAGATAGCGCTTCCCTGTCCAATAACTACATGCGCAAAGCTATAAATAATAATAAATAATAAAACAATTAGTATATAAATAAATAAAATAATGAAAGCTAACTAAAATATAAAGGTTATCATACCTCCATGTGCGTGGATTGAATCCAAGATGTGTACTTCACTCAGGGATAAGGTCACGAATCCTTTATTACACAAGACCGCACCCCCTCGGCGTACCCCCTGAACCACCAGTAATCTGAGGGTCAGATGATCCAAAATCCCCCTCATCAAAAGGTAACTTAGCCTCCTCCAACTCACGAAATAGATCAGGGTCCATATAAAACACAAAATTATTGTTGTTAGCATATAGTTGAAAATAACTATTATATATATATATATTAATTATGATTATAACCTGTATTTAATTGTGTCAGTGTTCACCTTCATCATCATATTCAAATCTGACGATGTCAATGCCTTCATATTCCTCCTCGACATCATCAATATCCATATGAGTTTCAGTTTCATTATCTCTTGTCATTTCAAATTCATTTGTAACATCATTAACAACTCTATCACCATTTATCGATAATTGTGGGGTGTCATCATCGATATTCACGTATCTTTGTGAAAAAAATATGGATTTTGAGTAGCCACTTGAAAATTTCAATTTCCTCCACTTCAGTAGAACCACATTCAGTTTTAGTAAACTGATTTTCTTGAGATTTTATTTTTATTATGCTCCACCAATCACTCAAGTCTCTTGAAGTAGCACAGTAATTTGCATAATAAATTTTATGTGCCTATTGAGCTAGTAAAAATGGTTTATTTCTTCAAGTATACTTTTATATTTAATATCAATGATACCATGAGTTGGATGAACACGCAAGCCTCTCTCGGTATCCAACCACCGTTATTTAAACATTGTTATGTAATTTGGTCCGAGATAACACTACTCAATAATTTCATCTAGAATGTCATAAAAGTCAACTTTAGTTTATCTATGATACGATCCTCTCAAGAAAACTCCAATATTAATGGGTTTTTTTATTCCCCATATGCACGTGTATGAAATCAAAAACCATTCACCACATATACATTATAATATTTAACCATTTTGGATGGTGGGTTACTCAATATACACAGTCGCTTATCAAATTTATCAGTATATTGAGACCCCTAAAAATTTTTAAAACAATTATCAATGTAATAAATAATTACAGAATTGATATTAAACCATAAATAATTTATGTTACCAGTTTTTGAAACAATTGACAAGAAAAATTGTATGTGTTCTTCAAGAGGAGCTGCTGTAATTTGTGGAAGTTTTTTCCCAATAAGATTATCATATAACCTACAAATAAATTAATTTTACATATTAAAACATAAATTATATAATAAGTGATAGAATAACTCATAGTAAAAATGATTTCATTTCTTCAAAGTTGAGGATAACATTTGTATGAGCTCTGTGATGTTCATCATATGAAATCCATCATTCATAAAATCCACCAAAGATAAGATTTGTATGATTAAAAATGGGTAATTTATTTTCCATTTCATCAGTAACATTCCCCTCATTCTGTCTCATGAGATTTTATTTTCAAGGACATTCAGATTCAAAATAATGAGAGCAGCAAAAATCAATTTCCTCATGCAAATAAGCTTCTGCAATTGAGACTTCAACTGATGCTTTGTTACATACTTTTTTCTTTAATTCGTTCATGCATCTATAGAATGGTTACATCCGTAGAAAATATAATGGACCTCCATATTTAGCATCATTTGGAAAATGTATTATCAGATGTTCCATTGAGTCAAAGAAAGCCGGAAAAAATATTTTCTCCAGTTTACATATAATTACAGCAACACCTTCTTCCAGTTTTCTTAGTGCATCGTAGTCTTTTGTCACTACACATAATCTCTCGAAAAAAATATGATATTTCTGTTATCGAATCCCAAATCATAGAATTCAATAAACCTCTGAATACAATCGGCATAAGTCGTTCCATTATAATATGAAAATCATGAATTTTTAATCCAGTAATATAACTCGTCTTAACTGATCTTCCCAAATAGGAAACATAGCCATCTCGAAGTCTCAAATCTACAATGCACAAACAAAATAATAAGAAACTCTCTTTAGAAAGTGTGTAAGCTACTTTTTCCTTCATTAACCTCTATGATCTGACATTTTCAAATAGTTGGTGTTTGGTCACCTGCAAATTTGGGCAAGTTCTAATTGTACCTTTACAATATCTTTGGTCTTACCTGGTGGATCCAAAACATTATGAAATAAATTTTCAAAAAAGTTCTTCTCAATATGCATGACATCCAACATGTGGTGGACCAACAAATCTTACCAATAAGGAAGATCCCAGAAAATGCTTCATTTTATCCAATTATGATCTTTCTGAAAACCCTGGATTTTTTGTTGATTTACTGTTGGCCCAAATGTGATGGGAGGTAAAGAAAATATAAATTATTTCAACTATATACCTAAGATCATTTTTAGACGTTCATCCCTTTCAATTTTATATTTTCTAAAATGAAATTTTTTTCTCCGAAAAGGATGATCGGTTGGAAGAAATCTTTTATTACAATCAAAATAGAAATGTTTTTTCCATTGATGAGAATAAAGGCTTTGTAGTCTTTCATATAGTGAAGACATGATTTTGGACCATGTGTACTCTGGCCAGATAACATGCCATATGTCCGAAAGTCATTAATCGTCCTCAACAATGCAGCTTTTAATATGAAATTTTGTTTCACAGCAACACTATATGTACAAACACCATTACTCCATAATGAATTTACATCATCAATCAATGGATTCAAATAAACCACAATATTCGTTTTCAGATGACCTGGGATTAATAAGATCAAAACTATATAGGGAGGATTGATCAACATCCATAGAGGTAAATTGTATGGAGTTAGAAAGATAGGCCGACATGAATACTGGCTACCATAAGAAACAAACGGACAGAAACTGTCAGTAGAAAGACCCAATCACACATTTAGGGCATCTGAAGCAAAAAAAGGATGCAGATGATCAAAATGTTTCCATGAATCACCATTAGATGGATGATTCAAGCTTTTATCTGTTGAAATCTTGGGTTTTTTATGATATCATTAAAGGTGTGTTCTGAGACATAAAGAAATGTTTCAACCTAGGTGTAAGGGGGAATATCACAATTGTTTTACTGAAATCGATCTAGACTTCCCTGGTTGGGATTCTTCAAAACATGATTTTCCACATGTGGGAAAACTATCCAACCACTCATTTTCACCAGAATATAAGATGAAATCATTTATACATTCATGAATATTCCGATAACTAAGGCCCAAATTACGAACCAGCCTCTTTCTCTAATAGTAATTTGTAGGCAATACATTTCCTTCTATTAACAGTTTTTTAACCAAATTAAATATATGATCAAAATAGTTGTTTGACATTGCATTATCTAATTTAATAGCAATAAATTTTGTAATTGCTTTTAGTTTTCTTATCTTGAAACTAGGATATAATTCATCCATAGAAGACCTCAAAAACTCATAATATTCAGATTGTGCCAACTCGGGAGTTAAATCAATATCATCTTGTGTTTCAGTTTGTTGAACAGATGCACCTACAACATCATGTACTATATTTTGAAACTGTGATGAATCATGAGTCAAGTTATTAGTATCTTCTCTTGAACTGAGTTCACCATGTTGATACAAAAGAGACATAATATGGTTTAAAACCAAACCACAAGAGATGTCCCCCGACCATGTCAAATGTGTCAAACATTCGTAAAGCACATTTTTTACATTGACACTTTATTTTTCCTTCTGAAACATATTCTGGTTTTGAGGACGCAGATGATAAGAAAGCTTCAACACCCTCAATATATACATGATTTAAACTAGAACCATTTGGATATTTTCTCTAATTTATCCAAGTGTGATCATCTATTAATGACTGTTGTTGACTTCCTTGTTCCATATCATTCTGCAAAATATTAAATCATTACAATTTTTTGAATAATTTGAAATTATAAAAACACTATTTGAAAAAATTAGATAAATAATTTCAACTAATTCTTAATAATTACCATTATTTATAGGTGACACAATTTCTATTGGATTGACAGCTACTCTTTTGTCCAACGGCTCATTTACTTGCAACATTCTCACAAAAAATTCCCAATAAAGAATCTCTTCGGAGGTACGCATATTAATTCTCATGCATACAAGAATGTATAAGTGTACCTCTGAGTAGATTCTTCATTGTGATTTCACTGTGAGAAAGTTGTAATTGAATGAGCCCTCAAACAATAGAGCCCCCTTTTATCGATGAATCAACTTCTTGTATCTATCACCACCTGAAAACATTATAAAAATGTGGTCCTATGAATGTATATTTAAACTCGTTCATATGAGATTGGATGTGCATATGTAGAAGAATAGTTTTCATAATGTTTTATGTTTGTAAAAGTTGAAAATAGTATAGTCATCGAGCAAAAGGAGTGCCGCCAATCCACTGGAAATTATGCCAACTTATTACAAGTTATTACAAGTTATTGAAATTTATTACAATTGATTTTACAACTAATTATTCAGAAGTATTACTAATTATTTCTAATTAGTCCTAATTATAACTAATTTTTACTAATTTTTACTAATTATTAGTAATTATTAGTAATTATTACTAATTTTTACTATTTTTTACTAATTTTTTCTAATTTTTACTAATTTTTGCTGATTTTTACTAATTTTTACTAATTTTTACTAATTATTACTAATTATTACTAATTATTCATAATTATTAAAAATTATGAACAATTATTCCTAATTATTCCAAATTATTCATAATTATTCATAATTATTCATAATTATTACTAATAATTCATAATAATTCCTAATTATTACTAATTATTCCTATTTATTCCTATTTATTCCTATTTATTCCTATTTATTCCTATTTATTCCTATTTATTCCTATTTATTCCTATTTATTCCTATTTATTCCTATTTATTCCTATTTATTTCTATTTATTACTATTTATTACTAATTGATACTAATTATTAATAATTATTACTTATTATTACTAATTATTACTAATTATTACTAATTATTACTATTCATTACTAATTATTACTATTTATTACTATTTATTACTATTTATTACAATTAATTACTATTTATTAATATTTATTACTATTTATTAGTATTTATTACTTTTTATTACTATTTATTAGAATTTATTACAATTTACTCATAATTAGTCCTATTTATTACTATTTATTCCTATATATTCCTATATATTCCTATTTATTACTATTTATTACAAATTAGTACTATTTATTACAATTTATTACAATTTATTACTAATTATTACTATTTATTTCTCTTTATTTCTATTTATTACAATTTATTACGATTTATTACTATTTATTTGTATTTATTACTATTTATTGTTTTTTATTACTAATTATTACTTATAATTACAATTTATTACTAATTATTAATAATTTTTACTATTTATTAATATTTATTACTATATATTACTGTTTATTATTATTTATTACTATTTATTACTATTTAGTCCTATTAATTTTTAATTATTCCTATTTATTCCTATTTATTACTATTTATTTCTATTTATTCTTATTTATTCTTATTTATTATTATTTATTACTATTTATTTCTAATTATAACTATTTGTCGTTAATTATTACAAGTTAGACCTAATTATTACTAATTATCCCCAATTATTACTAATTACTTCTAATTATTACTAATTACCCCTAATTAATAATTATTACCCCTAATTATTACTAATTACCCCAAATTGTTACTAATTGCACTTAATTATTACTAATTAGCGTTAATTAATATTAATAACTACAATTTACAGCTACCAATTACAAATTACCGCTAATTCTGTATATGCAATAAGAAGTTTGGTTAATGATTATTAATTATTACAAATTATTAAGAATTATTACTAATAATTTCAATTTATTATTTCAAATAAATACTGATAACAAAACAATTTAAATCTAATTTAATTACAACTAATAAAAAATAATTAAAATATTCATAAAAACATGAACTAAATACTAAATTAAATAAAATATAAATACTTTTAAACTTGATCTACAATTGATGTAGGCAACTTCACAACTTCTTCGTAAAAAACTAAATCAAAGAAATTTTCACTCTAAACTATAGTTTAGAGAAAGAGAGGAAGTGGGAATTGAGGGGAAGAGTAGGAAAAACTGAAGGGGGTATATATATGATAGATTACTTGCGACGAGACTATTTGTGATGGGTCCTGTCACAAATACCTTTGCCCGCATTAATTGATGTCGGTGGTCAAAAGTGTATTTGTGACGGGGCCCATCGCAAATAGTTGTTTGCCAACACACTTTTTGCGATGGGACAACATCCCATCGCAAAAACCTATTTAATGTCGTCAGTATTGGCGACAGTGTCCAGTTGCAAGTACCCTCCGACTGGTGCACTATTTGCAACGGGGAAATAACCTCATCACAAATAACCTTCCCACAGTTTGGTCTGCAGACCACACCAAATCGCGGGTTACTTTTTATAACAGGACCCCGAATGTCGTCACAAATAACCAATTATCTGTGATTGATCGAAACCCCCATCACAAATAACCTCTAGGACGGACTATTTGCGACGAGAATTATTCACGTCGCAAACAGGCCATCGCAAAAAGCTATTTTCCCATATTGAGACCATTTTTATATCCTTATTCAATATTTTTATTTAAAAGTATAATTTATATATTAAAATTATATCTTTTTTGGATTATTATTCTATAGATTATTTTATAATTAAAACAGTTATTATTGTTAATCTACAGAAGTCATTCTAAACATATAAATAAAATATCATAAAACAATATGACATGAACATAAATGAATATGTAATGGTTATAACATGGTAATAAGTGATATAAAAGGAATAATAAATTTTAAAAAGTTTATAAATCAGGTAAATAATTAACCTATGATTGTAATTTATAAATATAAATTACATGGGTGATGAATCTGACTCAAGCTAAGGGATTTTCATCTCACTTTCATTTCAGTGGGGCACATTCCATATATGCTACTTGTTTCTTTTGTGTGTTGCATATACTACACAAGAATTTATTATTTTATTTTTCTTAAGAAAATTATGCTATATAAATATCCATCTGATGTTATTTCATTCGTGGGGAATACGATTTAAAATATATTGAAGTGGCAAGGGTTTATTACACAATTTCATCATTACTTTGGATTGTTTAAATCTATGTATCCACTATGGAAAAAATATCTTATTGGTCCATTTTTCCTAAAATTGTTTTAAAAAAGGTTTTTTCTGTTATCATAAAAATGATTTAAATAATTTTTACCCATGTTTTACTTTTTTTTAAACCATTGGAATGAAATAATTTTGTCGATGTACGTTTTGATTTTTCTCACACAAGATATAGAAGGAGTGCATTTTAACTTATATTTAATGGGTGAATATTCTCATTATCATAAATACTAAATTACTTGAATCCAAATTTATAATATTACGTTCAAATAATCTATTTTCATTTATAACAGCACAAATTTCTAAAAAGAGAAGTCATTTTAAAATGGAAAAGATATTTTCCTCAAGAATTATTCCATGTAATCTTTCAAAAAAAAATTTATCTAAAAGGACTTTATTCGATGTCACTTATACTTTAATTGTGATTGTATCTAAGGCTACTATAACTATTACTTATCGTAATGGTTTATTTTTATTGTGAAGAGATTGAATTTTATGAAACCCGTTTATTTTCAATGGGTTTCACTATAATGAAATGTTTATGAACCCCATTTATTTTAATGGGTTCTGATGTCTTGAATATTTTATGATCCTATGGAATAAATATGTATGGTTTTCTTTATGTGATGCATGGGATATATATATATATCCCTCCATTTAATTTGCTAAATTATTATATCACATGATACAGTTATGGGAAATAATTGGACGTGCTTTACCCATTATAGAAACATGTTATAGTGCCTGGTCTATTATGAGAAACAAGTTGATATACATGATCAATAATGGGAAATGGGAATAAAACCTAATCTGGGAGCCTTGTTTGTAAAACTTGACATATGAAATGATTTATATAATTATGATGGTGCCAGAAAAAATATTTTATGACCTAAAATTATCATTCATGAATTAGTAATTTTGAATTCTCATTATTTTGCTTTTGGTATCTTGATATGTTAATGTTTTATGCCATAGATTAGGTTTGTGATATTTTTCTTATTGGTTACAATTTTTTTAAATTATAGTTTTGATCTTATACCCTCATTATTATCTTATTATTTTAAATGATCATTGATTGATATCTCACATGATTACCCTTACAATGCATTTGATCTCACCCTTTGTCATGTTTTATTTTCCTAGGTTATTCATAATTATTCTAAATGACTATTTTTTATAAAAGTTTTATAAATGATGAATTTTAGGGGATATTTTAAACACTTAACAAGGAATACAAAAATTTTGGTACAATGGGAGATGATATTAATCTTTAAGCGTGAGTGGGTTATGAACTGAATTTGTTAAGAGTTTGTCCTAATTCTTTAAAACTCTAAACGTAATTTGTCCTTAGGTATATAAGTGATCAAATATTTTTTTTAACTTTTTACATTACTTTTATGGAAGAATTTGGTCACATTAATCTGTATCAAATCTAAAAATGTAAATTTTATATTTTATTTCACCAGACCTAGATATGCCGATTTTAGGCCATTATAGTTGTTATCAGAGAAAGGGTAAGAAAAAATTGTATATTAAAATTTCTTTATGAGAATTTAACTTAGGAGTTATGGTTACCATAATGGGTAAAAAAACTGGTTGACCATAAGTTCAGAATCTCAGACACCTTTTTTGTGGTTTTAGTGATTAAAGTATAAGGGGGATAATGATATTTTAGGAATAGTATATGTAACCCTTAGGTTTTACATTAAGGTTTATTGGGTAAAGAGTGAATATAGATTTTTTAATTTTTTTTAAATTTATTTATAATCATTAGGGATTATATGATCTTTGATTTTATGTTAATTAAGGTTTATTGCATTTTTGGGATGTTGAATGAATGGTATTATATAACCATTGAGGTTAAAACTTTTCATTAGTTAGTAATGTATTAAGGTTGTTTTAAGGATTTTTATACTTTTTTTAGGAATGTTTTATGTATTATATTAATACAGGTTTTAAAAAAACATCATGTTATATGGAAATCAATGGCATCCAGTAAGGCATAGGGCCAGACCCCACAACCAAAGGGTGGCAAGGTTGTATTACCTACCACTGGCCTATGTGATGTCCTTGTTAGAATGAAATTGATTTTCTTTATTTAAACTTTTTGAATTATAAAATTAATGTTTATTTTTTAGAACACATGTTTTTTCATATAGATAAAAATGGGATTGGGGTTAAGTGTTTATGGTTATTTTGGAAGGCATTCACTATTTTTATAACACTATATGATTAAGGTAAAAATAATATCATGTTATTTTGCTTGATGAATAAAATTTGAATTTTATTTCAGAACCATATATGGTTTTATTTTGGTTTTTTGTTGATTTAGGTAATCTATGGAAATAGATAGCGTATTTAGAGATTATATTATTATGATGTGAACATTTTAGGAGATAAGTTATAAATTCATCATAGAAGATGATATGAGAAAATACATCTAATTTGTGGGTTCTAATAATAGTCAGATATATATTGAATAGTTTTATAGATATATATTTATAATATGATCTATGTAGTACTTTGTGTATTACTGTTAAAATTTATATATTATTCTAGTCTTCCTAAAATAAATGTTTATTCTTTTGGGGGATCATGAAATCATATGTTTAATATTTTGGTTTTTGTTAATTCATAATGTGTAAAGGAATGTTTTATTATTATTCTTTGGTTTATGAGATCAATTATAAGTTGGTTTTAGTGCTTTAGGCATTATGAATTCATATTAACTACTCATATTTGGAGGAAAAAATGATATTGTGGTGGAAATTGATTATTGGATAAAATAATACTTACAAAGAAAGTATATTTCCTTATGTTATTAGAGTAGGTTATAAAGTAACTTCTCAACTCTAGGAAATGGATCATGAAATAATAAATTTATCCATTTACTTTTCTTATTCGTAAATTAATGACCCTTTACCCCATCAAAAATTTATAGTACTATAATGGTAAAATATATCTAGACCAAGTTATCTATCTCATTCTATCAATCATTGGGAGTTAGTTTTATCTTCTATATCAATTTTTTACATCCCAACAATTCTTTCATAAATAGATACCTATTTATTTTTTCTTCCATATAGCCATCATAATGTATTCACTCTATTTTTAATTGGAAGTTTTATTGACCCTTTTCATGATCTAGGATTTCAATAAATTTATTCTGAATAGTTAAAAATCTAGTGACTGAAACTTAGTTAAAATAAAAAGGATGTAATTTATTAAATGGTGTGTGGTTGAATTTAATACTAGAATATTTTAAATGTAATTATTATGGTCAATAGAGTACATGATATGCAACATCAAGCATAAACGAACAAAAAAATATTATAACTGAAAAGTGACATGTATATCCTAGATTTAAAATTGGAGGGTATGAATATAAATAATTTATTTAGGAAATAAATATCCATTTCTTAATCAGTATAAATTTATGTAATATTTCTTAAGGAATAATTTCTAAATTTTTATTATATTCATTTTATTCATCAAAAAATCACTTCTTAAATGAGTTTTATTTCTATTTTGTGAGTAACTACAAAAATTAATTCCTAGATTTTTTAGGAAATGCGTTTTAACAAAAATATCTTAATATTAAAATTAATCATGTATAAACTGACTTAAATGTAATTTTTGATAATTTTCTGAAAATCATTATTTCTCAATGAATAGTAATGAATTCTGTTTTTTATTGAAAACTGTATTTTTATTTTTAAGTATTTTAAAAAGATATATTATATTTTATATTCCTATAAAAAAAATAATTAGTTAGTGTTTATTTCTAATAATTTAAATATGATCTTTTCAATAAATTTTGGTGTTAACTTTACAATAAAAACATTTTTTATTTTAAAAGTTCAATTTTCTGAAAAACCATTTTTACGTGAATTTGTTATGTAATCTTTTAAACTAAATTATACCTCCTATGTGTTATGAATATTTTTAAAACAATCTATATATATAATTAGTGGGTTAAAATTTATTAAATAGGACCATTTTATTTTGGTCAATATGAATAGTAAACATAGAAATTTTTTTACCACAATAAAAGTAAAATCATGAAATTAAACGTTAAAAATAAAATGACAAGGACTATAAAATTACAATAACACTTTCCTAAATATTATTTGATGTCGTATCTCATCCATAATCACAGGAAGGCCTAAATTATGACTATTTGGATCTAATTTAATGAGATGATAACTTCTCTACTATATTGTTTAATGAAAAATCAAACCTGTCACCCTCTTGATTTTAATAACTAAAATATTTCTTAACAAGGAGTAATATAGAGGATATTATTGAAATTAAATATTATTTTGAGATATATAGAATCTCTCTTAGTAATGATAATTTATTTTTAAATTTTAGTGAAGAAATAATTACCATTAATTCTTACACAACACTGATGTAGAAACTTTTCAATTAATGAAAAAAAATATGAAAATTCTTATAATAAATATAATTTCATATAAATAATGTGACTAAGGAATTTTATATTTGACAAAGAAATTTTTATAATTTAATAAAATATTGTTTCTAATTTTTGATTTCGTATTGATATTATTAAAATCAATGTAATGAATAGTTCTAAAAATTGACATTATGGATATTTTATGGTAAGAAATAATTTATTAAAAGATATAAATTTTTTTAAAAACTTAAATTAGTCTTATAAATTAGTAAAAGGATTATAATATAAAATTTGTATGTTTATATGTATATTTTGATTTTATAGTATCTATATGGACCCTCATATATTAAAAAATCTTATTGACATTGTAAGGGTAAAAGAGGTTAAATTTGAGTTATAACAAAAATATAATGGTTGAATTATAATCCAACCATGTATAATATTTATTATATGAGATTATATAGAACCGTTATAATATTAACCTAGAAATAAATAACTTTGGATCCATTTCTAATTAGTTGTTAATTGATATTTATTTAATATTTCGATAAAATCTTAGAGTGCACATCCCATATCTTATAAAAGGGAACCTCATGTTATCATTACTTCAAAATTGAAAAACTATTTATCTTATACAATAACTACCCAAAATATAAACTATATTTCATTACCTAATTCTATAGGTCATATTTTAGGCATAACAACATCTTTAGAAGGCTTATGGTGTTAATCAACGAAGGTTTTCCAAAGAAGATGTATAATTTGTAACTTCTTGTTTTAGTTCTGTTTCTTATTCCACAACCTTAAAATATTCATAAACCATGAAAAAATAGTAATCCAAGTACAATAAATATAATTATATTTTATTATGTTAAAATAAAGACTCTATATATGTCTCCAAATTCCATCAGACAGGAGAATAATTCTTTGTCCTTGTGTACAACGGACTACAACCTCGTGAACTAATGTAATTCAGTTTCAATTATTGTAACATGCGACTGGTTATAATGATGGAATAAATGATTATATATGATATTAATGAAATAATTATCTTCCTAAATAGATAATATACTATTTACTGCCTCATGTTTCCATTGACTGAAAAATGATAACGTCGTTCAGGTAAACATGGGTAATACAACCTTCACAAAGAAATGTGGTCCAGTTTTCATCACCGCATCACATGGATAAAATATATTAGTATATTAAATGAATTAATATGAAATATATGATATCATTATTAAATATTAATGTTAAAATAATTGTTATCTTCTTTCCATAATGAATGTTGAAAAATAGAAAAGTTACTTATGAAAAAGTTTTGGCATACCGTCTCCATGACTGTAATATAGTTCATTTTCTTAACCATATTTTATCGTATGATTTAAAACTATAATTAATTTGTTAAAAAATATATAATTATTTTGTGCTTCATATTCTGTTTATGATGGAATAATGTCCCATTTGACCATAGTGAAACTACAAAATTCATTTTAAACTTATGAACCGAATATCATCAAAACATTTAATTTTAATTGGAATGAGTAAGTAATTATAATAAGATGGTACTAAGTGAGATAAAAGGAATGATAAGATTGAAAATGGTTCTTAATAAAGATGATAATTATTCAAAATTTCTTATTCGAGAATTTGAAGACCGTAGATGATAAATTAGACTCAAGGTAATTGATTCTAATCTCAATTTTATTTCTATAGTACACAGGCCTTATATGCTAGTTGTTTTTCTTATGTGGTGTGTATACTACAACAAAATGTCTTTTTTGACTCTTATCATGAAAATTATGGGATAAAAATATCCATATGATGTTATTTTTTTCATGTGGATTATGATTCAAAAGTTACCAAAGAGGTAAGGGTTTATTTCATGATCTCTTTATTATTCGGGATTGTTTGTGTTTATGTCCTCACCGGAGAATATTTATCTTTCCTGACCATAGTTTATAAAAAATCATAAAGTTATTTAATATTATCCTAAAATTATTTAAAGTAAATTTTTCCCCTGTTTTAATTTTGTAAAAATGTAATGAGCTGAATATGTTTTTCAATGTACTTTTTTTTTCTCTAAAAAAATGTAAAGAATGTTTTTAACATTATACCACATTAGTGGATATTACCGTCATCCTAAATAATTAATTAATTGAAGAATAATCTACAATATTAAGTGATTATTTTAAATTTTTTCATTCATAAGTGAACATAATTTTATAAAGAAATTGATTTGAAAATAGAAAAGTTGTTTTCCTTAATAATTATTCAATGTGACCATTAAAAAAAATTTCACCTAAGATGAAATAATTTGATGTCACTTATAAATTAAATGGAATACTATCTAATTATAGCATCCATATTATTTCTCTTGATGGTTTTTTCTTATTGTGATAATATTAAATGTTTATAGAACCCACTAATTTTACATGTGTTAAGATATGATCAAATGTTAATCAAACCCATTTTTTCATATGGGATAAAATATGATGACTCTTTTCTGATCCTTTCGAACACATATATATGCTTCTCATTATGTGAGGGGTGTGACCTATATATCAATTTAATTCATTATTTGAGGTATTATTTCTCATGTGATAGTAATGGGGAACAAGTGTACGCGCTTGATCTATTTTTGGAAACTAGTCAAAGTCCTTGATCTGTTATGGGAAACATGTTAATGTGACTGATCTATTGTGGGAAATAGGTGTTGATGTTGGATAAAATAGTTTTGTTAGTAAACCTTCATGTATTAAATTATTTTTATAATTCTGATGGTGACAAACATAAACATTTACGAATTGATCTTATTGTTCATGATTGAGTTATGATAGATTATCATTCTTATGATTCGTGTCTTTTGAATAGTTAATGTTTTATTTCATAAATTATGTTAATGATTTTTTTCATATTTGGTATGAAATATTTATGTTATTTCTATGATCATATACCCTTTTTATATATTATTATTACATATGATCATCAATTGGTATCTTTAATGATAACCCTTACTTAGCATTTGAGTTCACCCTTTCTTATGTTTTCTTTTCCCAGGTTATGAACAATAACGCTAAATGATTTTTGTTTTCAAATGTTTCATATGTGATAAATTTTTTGAGAGATTTTTTTTAATTTAAATTGAATATGAAAATTTTGGTATTTTGGGAGATGATATGGATCAGTTTGAACTAGTTTTATATGAACCAATGTTATTAATATTTTTTCATAAATCATTATATATTTAAAGCTAAAAGGTCCTTGGGAATGTAACTAATCAATTATTTCAATTTTTACATTGTCATTTTTTATGAAACATATTGGGTCATATTTATCAGTATAAATTCTAGAGAGTTAAATTAATATTTTTACCTCAGATCTGGTGGGGAGGGTTTCAGAATATTTCAAATTGAAACATAAGCATGGTGATCTTAATGCTCAGTAAGTATAAACATAAATACTAAAAATGAATTTATTTAGTGAGTATTAGAAGAACATAAGGATTTTATGACAATATAAATGTAAATAATCTTGACATAATAATATTTATACTAATCATTAAATATAGAATGTTTAACGAGACATGAAAAAACCTCTATAAAATGAAACCGTGTATAGAATCAACAATCATGAGCCGTGTGATCTAACTTTTGATCAAAGGATCTTTTAAAACCATAAAAAGAATAATGAAAATATATTGGTAACATAGAACATTATCTAAAACCTCATTTTAAACCCGGGTCAAAAATAACTGGAGCACAGTAAAATCTATAGGAGAAAACTTCTGATAACAACATCCTTTTTTCTCTTAAGAAAAGGAACATTACCCAGTGCATTGAAGTGATATAATGGGGATCATCTATAATATAATATATATTGGGATCACATGTTTCTTATGAGATATAATGGGCATATTCCCTTTGAATCGACTACATAGGTCTCACCAATGATCTATAAGGGGTCCCAACCCTTATTATAAGCTTTATCGGGATCACTCATGTGATATAATGGGGGTCAACCATTTATATAATCTATATTAGGCTCACCTCTGTGAAATAATGGGGCATAAAATTTTTTATATTCTTTATAGGGATCATATAGATCTATCTAGGTGTACCCATCATCATAAATAATGTTCAAGTAACACTCAGGAATAAAATGTTGGGAACCATTCAATTTTTATATAACTATAATCATTGTTGATTCACCCATGGAAAATAAATAGGTTCCATATAGATCACATAATACATTTGGATAAACACTCATTATTGTATCACTAGATCATATCCTAGATAATATTTAAATAAAATCTATTGATATCAACTTAAATGTAAATTTTTATTTTGAAAAATCTCTTGGAACATTTCTTTTAGAAAATAAACATTTCACTACTAAAACCAATTTTATTGAATAAAAATTCCCAAATTATAATAAAAATAATTTACATTGAATATAACATTTAATATATAAAATTATGTTCATGGAAAATAATGTCCATGAAGTTGTGAATATCTTTTTGTGTTATAAAAGTTAAAATGAACATTCATTTCAAATATTTTGTAAGGTGAGTCAAGAGTCATATATTTGGAAAATGCTAAAAAATTTCCTTTTAAATAAATTTAAAATAATTTCAATGACTATATAAATTTGATTTATGAAATCATTTAATTTTATAAAAACATATTTTTGAAGACCATTTTGAAAACATGTATATTGATAAGAAATATTTCTGATCTAAAGAAAGAGTATAGATCAGTATCACTTACGAACAATTTTCTTGATATTTCATCCATAAATAAAGAATTAAATGAAACTTAAACATGTGACCAACATTAATAACCAAACTATAAGGTTATATTTGTTTTTAATAAAAACAATATCATATTATTTAAAATAAAATAACCTTCAATAGAAATAATATAAAAAAATAGAGATAATGACATATAGCCCTTTCCAAATTGGAACTTTTCTAATAGTAATAACCAAAATAAAGAGTAACATTAATTGAAACACTAAATATCACAAATATAATGATATTATGAATATAACATATCAAAGGGGAAGTATATACATCTCATATAATATGATATGTGTATAACATTACATATATCCCAAACATAAGAATTCGGGACATGTAACACATTCAATGATCATAACCTGGAAAGTGAGAATAAATCAATGAATAAATTGTGTTTATCAAATGTAAATCCGTATAATTTTTTTAAAAAAAATAATATTATCAAAATTAATTACACACATAATCTCGGAATATCAAATACAGTGAAGAAGTAATATAATCCAAAGAAAAAAATGGAGTTTTGAAATTTTTTACCACATGGTAAATTGAAATTTGAATCCCCTTGTATGAAATAATTGAAAAAAACCAAAAAAACATGATATATGGATTAGTAATTATATTTAACGTAAAATATTTTGTATATACATCATATAAAATAAATTATGTGTATAAAATTAAAATATGCCTCAATGAAGGAAAATTGAGATAAAGTCACTTACATCGATTACAGACTTTCATTGTATTTCATTTAACTCTTAGGTAATAAAATTATATAAATTAATTTCATTATTGAGAAGTATTTAGATTTTTAATACTTTTACATAAATATTTTTTTTTTATTTTTTATTTCATGAATAAATAATTTATCAGATCTGTCGATGTCAGGTGTTTTTAAGACATTCAGATCATGGTTTAAAAATATCTTCATTGTACTGACCATGGTCAAAGAAGTCATCATTTAAACATATCAATGATAATAATAAGGAAATATCTATAATGGTTATTCATAAATTATAAATTTTTAAAAATCCATTAAACATTGTTATGAAAAATGAACTATGTTATAATCTTAAATATGGTAACATGTATATACGCATGAGTAACGTTTCCATTTTTCAATGGTCATTATGGAAAAAAGTTAATTATTATTTTATCATTTAAAAACGATAAAAATATCATAAATAATATATTATTTCTTCATATATAATTATATATATAATCCTTTTTATTTTGTGATTATAAAAAATCACATCACTTCATAGAGGGGTAGTCTAGATGTACACACGAATGACTTTATAATTGTTTCAGGGACTGGAAAGAAAAATGAGAAAATAATATGTTATATTTTCATAAATATAAATATACTTGAATATAATATTTATTTTATATATATCACATATATTCAGTAATATTATCTATATTAACATCCATGTAAATCACTAATGAACAATGAATCACAATACTTTTAGATGAGGTAGTCTACCAGAAAGACAAATGATGTTATCATGTCCCCCACAGAATAGGAATTAAGATTTTTTTTTATTTAAAAATTAACCAATAATAATTATTTTAAAATATCATATACATAGTTTAATTATATCATTATTATCATTTGTAAGATGAGGTTATGGGAAATGAATTACATCAGTTTGTGAGGCGGTAATCCTCTATACACACAATTGATGGTCTCATTTCAAATTTTTTGGAAGAGGAGATATATTTAGGTTATTAAATTTTCCTAATAAAATTTTATTATATCTTATATAATATATTTATTATATCAAATTAATTTAAAAAAATTATGGCAATGAAAGAAGAAAGAAATTAAAAATGCTCAGTTATATAGGATGCCTTTTTATTGGAAAACCTCATTATGTAAGTAGAAAAATAACTATCAGTTTGGATTTATGATCCAGAAGGAAATATATGTCATAATTATAGAATTAATTATGTATTTTTTTTCTTGGCTGAGATAAATGTATTTTAATATATGAAGAGGATAGGAGAGGAGGTGGCCTTTTATAAATGATTTGTGTGACAAACTAGTAATTTTTTAAAATAAAAACATGTGTCCTCATTTTTGAAACAAAATAAAAATGTAAAATGGTACATTATAAATATTTATACATTATAAGGTAGAACGTATTACAATATTTTAGTTCATGTTAACCCTTATTTTTTTAAATTTGACTCCCTGGTAAACCCGTTTTCACCTGAATTCAAATAAAATATTTTTAGAGCTTTTCAAATTCATTATGGGAAAAATAGTAATTTTACATCATTAGATGACATAAATTATTATAATTAATAATATTTAATATATTTTACAAAATTTAATTCACATAATTGGAAGAATTCAAATTAAAAATAAAATCTGTTGATATGATGAAAATGCATTTTTTTCACGAAATGTCTTTTTGAGCATAAGATGATTTTATATTAATACTATGAATAGAAATCATCATTGTTAGATTATAAAAAAATATTTATTGATATATTATATATAAATTTCTTTTAAATCATTCATACTAGAGGGTTTTAAAAAATAATTAAAATGGAGAAACATTACCCACATTAAAATAGTTTTAAGAAAAAATACATTTTCCATCCAAAAAATAAACTTACAAAAAAATATTATAAATATGATTCAATTTTAATTAAATTTAATAAATAAAAATAAATATATTATTTTAGTTAATTAAAATTTAGATCATAATGGAACTTTTAAATTACATAATTTATTCGAAATGACAATTTTATAAAAATTGGCTTTTTTATTATTCCTTGAATATTCAATATTTTCTGAAAAATACCAAAATTTAAAAATAAGATAATTTTCATATGATTATTAAAAAATAATAATTGAATTTTTTAAAATAAAATTTTTAAATTTTTTAAAAAATTAATTATAATGATTTATCATAAAAAATTATTAAAAAACATTTTTGATGAAAATATATTTTTAATTAATAAAATGAATTTACTAAAAGTTGATATACTGTTTAATAAGAATTTATCAATTAGTGTATATTTATTATTTAATTTATATATATATATATATCATAAAATATTTAATAAAATTCATACCAACCAATTTATTGGCTGGGTTATAATAGTCATATTTAAAATAATATTATTTTGTGATTTGTTTAAGCTTGGTGTTGTGTGTATTTTATGGTATCAAGTATAGTTTTATTTTTAAAATCCTAGGGTGTTAAAATACATGTTTCCAATGATTCTAAACCATTAATGTTATCACATGGATCATTATTCTATTTAAGAAATATTCCACTAATAAGATGAAATATTTATTTATGAAAAGTATGGGCCACAACACACTAATCCAATAACCAGTTGATAATTATCACAATAAATAATAATAATAAATAAAGCATATATCTTTTTTTATTAAACTCCTATTTTTAAAAATAATTTTATCAAAGGAACAAAATTTATTTTAAAGAGAAATATATCATAAAATCATAGGGTTTTATTATTTGATTGGAGATAATCTCATCAGATTGGAAACACCCTAATGTTAGTTGAAGGCATGACCACCTAGGTGAAATTTACACACACTCAGATTGACCATTAAAACATAATATTATTTGAGGACTTAGGGTTCACAATAGCCATAGAAAAATTAGGGAACTCCGTTTTTTATCTTTTAGGGAATTGTTACATTTTTGTGTTTATTAAATTGTAAATCACATTGTTTTTTTGTCAAATATATATCTGTATAGTTTCATTAAAATGTTTCTAAAAATATTTCAATGTGGGAATTTACATGTGTGTTGGAATCTTTTTTTGAAAGAATTTTTATGAGTTGATTATAAATTATTGTATTAGAAAATCAGGCTTCATCTATGAAATGTTTTGAAATTAGTGTTTTCATTCAAAGGAAAAAAAATTAAAATGCCTTTTAAAATTGTAATTATTATGATGTTAGTTTATAAGAAATTATGAAGGAAAATCACATTTTAAAATTTTCTTAAAAATTCATAAAAAGTTATCTTTAATTAGAAGGAAAGAATTTTTGACGGTCAGTTGTTACCTATTAAGAATTTATATGCTATATCACACACACACACACAAAAACAGATATATATATATCTAGTTTCATTTCTAGCTCTTTTTGAGATTCATCTAGGAGAGTTATTTTATTAGGATTGGATGGGGATTCATGGAGTCGCATAGAGTTATGTGAGTTTGGTTAGATTTATTAGCATTATTTATTTCATTTTCTAAGTGGTCCTTTATTAATTTTAATTATGGTAATTGGCAGAAATATTTTTTCCATGGAGGTCACAATGGGACTCAATTATTGTTCTTCAGAGGGTGTGGGGGTGAGTGAGGGTTTTATTTTTTCAAATTGTTTTAGTTTATTTATGTTATTTTTATATGATAAATGATTTTTCAGGAACATCATACTTAAGGATGTGTAATTTTGTAAATTTATTTAAATTTTCACTACTTATTTATTTTGTTTTATCTGAAAAATCATTCCCACTAGATCTTATTTGAGGTCATAGATATTTTTTTACCCTAGAGATATTAAGAATGCACATCATGGTTGTCTCAATATGATTTTGAATTTTATAGATGAAGAATTATGGTTGTTCATGGTAAAATGGTATCATAGCCTAGTTTCCAAAGAGTAACTAGGTTTTGAAAAACCCTTTTTTATTTTGGATATTCCATAAATGGATTATGGTCATAAAATCTCTAGATGTAGGCCTTGGGATGATGAATAATCACAAAATATCATGAAGAAACCAAAGTTTCATTGTCATTTTCATATTTTGATTTTGAATTTATTTTGATTCATTATTATGGATTTACGTATCGCTGGGATGAAATTGGGAGTTAAATCAACCACATGTGGTGATAATATTGGTGAGAAGAAGATGTAGAGATTGAGTTTATAATGCTATATGACTTATAGTTGTGGTTAAATAATTGGTGCATGGTATGATAAATCATGTTTCTAGGTAATGAAAACCCACTAGTCTCTTTGTTATAGGTTTTTGTATGTGGGAAATTTTTCATTGGATGTCGGTTTCTTTGTTTCAGTTTCAAATGAAAAATAATTCATATTTAAAAATATTTAAAATGGATTTTATAATGAGAATTTGTGTCAGTAATGGTTTTAAATGATGAAAATTTTATATTATATATTAATAAATATATTTTTTTGATGAGATGATGATTTTAAAATACATGTTCTATTTTACATTTAAAATGATAATTTTGATTTTTGAAAATTAGATTTAAAATAATTTTGGGGATTTTATATTAAAATTTAGGAATTTAAAAAGGTTTTAAAGGAATTAATGGATGATAATTTATTAAAACTAAAAATTTGAGTCTTGGGAAAGGGGTTTTCAAAAATTAATTAAATGGGGTGTGATTTTTAAATGTGATTAAATGATTCAATAATGTAATTTTTTGAATTTTAATTTAATTTCGAATCTTGGTTCTGAAATTCAAAAAGGTACCTTGGGATTTTTGAAGTGGTTTTGAAATGATGTATGATATTTTGTAAATTGAATTGATTAGTTTATAATGTTGATTAAAGGGAGGTTTTATTTTTCCTCAGGTTACAGTTTTTCTTAGATAATATTTTGACATGATTTATATAGTGGTGCCTTATGGTGTTTTTTGATGAGATTAATCATATAATAATATTGGGTTGAGTTGTTTTTTGTTCAGTTTTTTACAAAATAGGTAAAGCATTTTTGAAATTTATTTTTGGGATTATTCAATATTTAATGTTTTATCTTTTATATTAAATTGAATAATTTGTATTTCTAAATAATTAACTATTTATGGTTTATATAGTTTATTATTTTGAGTATTACCTAATAAAGGCTATAATGAGATGTAAAAATTATAATATTATGGTTGATTTGTTAAATTGTTACTCTTTAGTAGTAATGTGACTAGGATTAGTATAAGAATAAGAAGGATATTATTTTATTCAAATAAGGATATTTAGTTTTTTCATTTTGGAGGTTTTTTCTTTTTGTGTCAACTATAATTGACTCTTTTGAGGTGATTCGTGATTGGTTTGTCTTCTCTAGAGTCCATTTTTTTGTTCAATATTAATTGTTGGATGTTTGGAATAAAAAATTCCTCATTGATTTTTCATTCCTCTCCTCTTGGTGAAATCCTAGTTTTGTGGTGGTATTTTTATCATGTTGTGTTATAAATGGGTAGTCATGGGTCAGATCTTGGAGTAACTAGGATACATGTTATTTGGTTTCTTATATTTCACCTGAAGATGATGTTCAGAGTGTGTAATTCTTTGTTATAGTATATCTACCAAATGAATTCATTTGTAGTTATTATAGAGGTGTGGTTCCATTTTATGTAATATTGGTTATTTCAGCTACATCTCTATTTGTTATGAATTGTGTGTTCTTTTGGGGTGTGTTATCTTTTTCTATCTTTTGGATTTTGGGGATCTGTGTTCGGGAGGTAGTTCTCTTTAGTAAGATTTCATTTGATCTTGTTGGGATGTATTTTTCATTGGTTGGTTGAATTAATATATCATTTATAAATTAATGAAAAATTTATGTCTTGTAGAATTATGTATTTTTTTCTTTTTCTATGTATGGTTATGGTCCTTTTGATTTTCATATTTTGTTGAACCAACATGGTAGGAATTATCTTATATCATGGGGGTCCAACTACCTGTCTTAATTCCTTGATCTTTACTTGTAATTATTCATTTGTGAGTTTTTCCTTAAGGATCTAATGACATTAAAGGTTTTATAGATACTTATACAGTGTTAGTTTAGTTTGGGTCAATTTTTCATGGAAATTGAATAATAGGTTCTATTAACAATCAAATTAAATTTCCATTTTGAGACTTATTTTGGAGTTCAATGGAATTGTTGGTTCACAAATGGTGGAATGAGGGGATTGATATCACAACCAACCTTTATTTAGTTATTATTTTATTTATTTATTTCAGTTTTAATTATATTATTTATATTTGTTCCAACATATATTAAAATTTAAAATTTTGGAATGCTAGCATGGGATGAAATTTGGACATGGTTTGTAGAGACCATGTTAAAACTTTTCGAAAGAGCCTATACATTAATAGATCCAAAACACATGTTTGGGAAACCTCTTGTGTAAACATATGTCATACATTTATATGGTATTTTAAAACCTTTAATAGGAGGAACAAAATTTTTCTAATAATGCGAATTAACCTTAAGTAGTTTCTATGCATTAAAAATGGAATTAAAAATTTGAATTCCTCTTTCCCGCTATAAATCACCCTAAAACACTCACCCTCTACATTTATTGTGACATGTGATCTAATTGGGGTTAGGGATCCCTCCCATGAACTCCTCTTTTCTCATTGATTATAATATGTTTTGATTGGTTAAAGAATTTTCATCTGATTCATCTCTCCCACTCTCCTTTATCTTTCACTCTCATTCATTACCCCATGTAGTACACACCATGTCTTTAAAACTATGTGGGGTTTGGCCCAAATTTTATAGTGGGGTATTTTCATGGGTCATCACTTTAAGTGGTTCTTCTTTCCTTCTTTATGTTTTTTAAAAAACATTGTGGTGGTTTTTGGGACCAGTTACTGAGTGATGTGAGTTCCACAGTCATGTTCCCCATTAAAAACTCTAAAATTTAGAACCATATATTTAATTAATACCAAATTATTGTATGATGGATGTCTAAGTAATTAATAAATTTATTTTTAAAAAAAAAATTCTATTAATGTAGGATAATAGTAATTCTATTTTACATATTAATTCATATATGTTTTCATTAAACCATGAAAACCATGTGTTTTAGAAAATTCATGAATGGCTCTTATGAATAAATTATGTGATTATAAAAGGAATTTTGGTTTCCAAATTTATTTCCAATATGGGTATTATTTTTTACTCGTGATTTCATGTAATATGGAAAATGAAATTTTATAATAAAGTATTTCAATTTAAGATTGTAATAAAAATGTGTGGTTAGATATTTCTTTCATGCATTTTTTGTTTTTAAAATTATACATGTGTATATATTTGTAAAAATTATTTTGAGAGGGTGAATTTTTGTGATGAGATATATATATAAATATAAATATATATATATATATATATATATATAAATTTATATTGGTATAATTAGGGGAAAATATTATGAATTGAAAATGGGTACTCAAACTCATTTTTCAAAAAAGTTTTTAAAGTGATTTATAAATTAAATTACAAAAAACTAGTTTCATGACCTACATTGATATCTATGTTTTGTAAATGTTTTTTTTAATTCTTAAACACATGTGTTGATAGTTTTAATGATATATTATCTGTATCCTAGGTATATCAAAGGGTTTCTCCTTGTTTTGAGAAAATAAATGATCTAAAGTGGCATGTGTGGCATTATAAAAGAAATGACAGGTTATGGGTTGATGAAATTACCTTTTGAATTAAATGTAATTGTTTGAAACGAGGAAAAATATGGAACCTTGAGTATATAATAGGGAATAATAGATTCTGTATCACTTTGGTTTATTCCACTTTACAAACTAAACAAAACATAAATAATGTTCTTGGAGTTCTCGAATTGGAAAAACACACAAATAAGAGAAGGCATATAATAATTAGGGGGTTATTAGACATGATGTCATTAGATGGATGAAACCATAACTCTAGGAAAAGGAATGACCACTTGAGACATTTTTATATACACATTGATTGGTGGTTATCTCACAATTTATTGTGAGTACCTATGGATCCCACTAGCCTTATTTTCCTTATAGTTCATCAATGATGTGTGTTTATGGAATAATTAATTTAACTAAATTTGAATTTCATTTGAAACAATATTCCTTGTTATTATTCTACCAATCATAATAATTTATAGTTTGACTATAATGTTTTTAAATATCTTTTGAATTTGGAATTTTCAATTCTGTTGGAATACATTTTCAAAAGTAGCTTTATGAGTTGATTTTAAATTTTCATTTTAGGAAATATTGAATAAATTGTAAAATGTTATCAATTTTATTTTTTTCATTTAATGAAGATTCAAAATAATTAAATGGTAATTAATGTGATGTTGTATTTTTAGAAATTACAATTGAAAACCCTATTTTATAAATTATTTTCAACCTCTGTTGAAAATGCATTTATAGGTAAAGGGTAAGCATATGGAAAGGTGGGAAGCATACTACTAGTAATTTATATTATCAATAACACACACACACACACACATATATATATATATCATGTTTTAGGAACTGAATCAGTTTGAGTGATGTACTAGAACTTTGTTTGGTGGGGATTGGATGGTGACTCGTGGAGTCACATGGATAAATATATATTTTATTATTTTATGTATATTTGTTTATCAAATCATCCTTATATGCCATTACATATCTCATTTGCGGTAAATATTGGACACAATACAACTATGGAGGTCAAATTGGGACTCATATTTAGTTTTTTAGAGAGTATATGGGTGAGTGAGGGATTGTTTTTTAAATTATTTGAATTTCTTTATATATATTTTCTTTATTTGTCTATTCGATATTGACATTTAACTTATTGATGGGTCATGTTTTTTCTTTATTTAAATTTCTACTTCTTAATTATTATTATTTTTTTGATATACTGAAGACAATATTTTTTTCAAGATAGCTGGTTTATGGTTGAGAGGCAACCAAAAACATTAGGTGGGATTTAATGTTCAACAATGTGCAAAATTCAAAATTCAAAATTCAAAAACAAATTTGGGAACATAAAACCTAAGGATACCATGATTATTGATGTCACAAGCCTTACATCATCCTCATGAGATCACCATAATCATCTTCATAGTTTCCAAATCACTGCCATAGGTGATAAACATAACAAAAATTCAGAAAAAACATCACAAGGGAAAGCTTCTAAACACTATAAACACTCCAAAAAACTAGTCAACTAGATAATAATTATCTATTCCACTGATATTGGAAAAATCATTCCCACCAGCACTTATTTGATCCCATGGTAATTATTTCCTTGCCTTAGTGATGTCACGGTCTAGCTGGGGATTTTTAGGGATGGACGGATTGGGTTACTTCGTGAAATGTTTAAATAACACGGTCTTGTGATATTGGATTACTGTATGGTCTTTACATGGTTTTTTAAACCATTTGGAAATTGCTATAAAATCAAGTGATATGTTTTCCACAAAAGGGTAATCCATCATTATTGGTGAATGGTTTGTAAAAACATATGAATAAACCATGTGATGTTCCCAATATCACATAAAATGTGGTTTTATCATTCCTCACTCCATGATTTTAACTCATTGAACCCCTCTCCTCCTCCCACTGAATTTGACAGATTGTAGAGGAAACTCACACTTTTCATGCTCCCCTCCTATATAATTTCTCATGGATTCTATCAAAATATTGAGATTGGTTTCTCAATACAATCCCCACTAATCACTTTTCCTTCTATCAAATCCATATTTTCCCCTGGTTTTGATTTCTCCTACAATCCTTATTGGTAATGTTTTATGATTAAGGGTTCAATGTAAATCTAATGTCATGAATTTATATATATTAGGATTATTGAAACAATACCCATTCTTTTTTGGGCTTTCACCATCATAGTATACATGTTTCGTCTTTTTGTTTCTTGATTCCCATTTCTTTTTGGAAGGTATTTCTATATAAATTCTTTATTTCCAAATTTAGTATATATATGATTTTTATAAAATGTTTTTCACATTAATTATTAATATTTTTGATAAATATTTCTTATTTATATATTATTTATTCAAATTCGTGGGCTTCACAGATATTTTTTATCTAATGGGTTTAGAGTCCCGAGGGATACTGTTATCACCTTTAGAGGTAGGGTGAATTCGGGGTGACCAATTATTACTTATTAAGTTTGAATTAAAAATTTACTACCATTAAAATGATCAGACCTATATCATTGGTTAGAATGTATTGATATATAGTATGATCCCTCACCAATTTTCCCTTACACAATAATGAAAATGTAAACTAAATAGAACACAACAATTTATTACAAGGTTTAACCTCAATGTGAGAACCTAATCCTTTTCGATTCATCTCCCTTCGAGTCACATATTTTCTAATATTAATATTATTATCGATTATAACTGGAATGGGATTTTATTATGATATTTTATACTGACACATTAAGTCACATAAATTTATATTATAATGACTCAAATCAGTTAACAATGTTTAACTTAGTTCAATATGCATTTGACAGAAAATTATTCTTCTATGGGAGTACTTGACCACTAGACTTGTACTAATTATAGTACATGTAATTATAGAGCTCTCACATTCTTCTTTCAAACATTATGTTCTAATAATTTTTCCTTTCCTTTTAACCCACTCTTGTTTCTTTTCAACATTCCTTTGAACATTATATTCTAGACTTATCAACTTTTATTGAAACATGATGCTCATTCCTTCTAGTGATTCCATGGAAGATGATCTTCCAAAATTATAAACTATCCATGGAACATGATGTTCCAGTGTTCTCTAGAACATCAATAAAAATAAATCATTCAAGGAATATTTGGTTACAATCTTCTAATCTCACTTTTCCTCTACTTCTTCTAAGATACTCTTTCATATTCTTCTTCTCTATTCTAAATGTTCCTATGAATGAGATAAACCCTCTTTATGGGATAAACCTTCATGAAAATTTATGTGATTTCATATATATATTTAAATTATCAATTTTAATGCCATATAAATTTTTTATAAAATATAATATCCAACTCAAATATCTACAAAATATAGCATCAACTCACTTTTGGAATTTTCTTCAAAACTCATATTGAATCATGAACTCAATTTGTGTGAATATTGGGACATTGATAGTCCAAATCAACATAATCTTGCATTGATGATTACTAACCATTGGATGGATTTCATCCACTCCCATATCAACATCAATTACATTGTCACTCTTTTTTATCATGAATTCAATATGGTTTCAGATGGCCTTGCTAATAAGGGAGTAAATAAAGACATTACCTGGCTCTATGATCTACCCATTGATATTCTCCATCATCATGATAAGGATTGTAAAATGATTCCATTTTTTAGACTCTTGAAACCACTTTTTTTTTAATATTAATTCCTTGGTTTCCATTTTAAAAAAAAAATCCATCTTATGGACATTGTTCTTTCGATAATGGTCTCTCATGGAAGTATCATGTGAACAACTCCTTCTGAATATATTTTTCAAAACTTATCCATCGGAACATATTAGTACCAATGCATCATTCGGAACATCAAATTCCTAAATTTACATAATATCGATGACTAAATCTTCTACTATAATGCAATTATCCTTTCAACATCATCATCACATGATATTATCAACCACAAATACTGGTCAAACCCTCCCATTTTTTTGTATGTACATTTTGTTTTAGTCCTTGAGTTTCATTATGTGTAGCTTATGTATTTGATATACTTATAAAACTTTCATACCTCAAAATACATCTTGTTTCCATAATTTTTAAACTAATAGACCATTTTGATGAGCTATATTATATTTTTTCTCATATTTCATCATTTTGTAACTCATTTTGGTCTAATTTCCCAACCTCTATTTTACGATTGTTCTTTTGATGATTTCAAACAACTTATTATAGCTTATTCGTGGAAGACTAATGTCACACCAAGAATTTTATTTTCATATTTGTTTTAGATTATCTTTTTGTTCACAGTTTTTCCCTTGAGTTCTAGGTGTTCTGTATTTAAATGTGGTGTTTTCAAGTGTTATTGATTTAAATTTTGAGTCATGGAAGTCTTGAGTGATATTTGGACTTGTTCATTGTTAGTGTGAAGTTATAAAGTGGAAAAATATTGGTGGGGTTTTTTGGAAACCCCTAGTTCTACTTCTCTGTGGGTTATGTTTGATGGTCGGTCTATCTCCTTGAGTTAGAAGAGTTTTGGGTTGAAAAGGATGATATTTGGGGGATTTCCTCCAGGTTGCACGGTTAAGGAACATGGTTAGTTTAACTGAGAAGCCATAGTTTTTAGGGGTAACATGGTTTAACTAACAACAAATCCAAAGTGCCTATCCCTTTCTACACTAGATAGTGGTAAATTTCACAGTTTTTTTACAGTTTGTAAAATCGCACGAGCTAACCATGCCATCCACCCAGTAAATTGTATTCTGGGATTTTCTCCATCTTTTTAAGTTGGGTTTCATCCATTACAATCTCTCATTTGAACCATGTGACCACAATTCCTCCCATGGTGGATTTTTCATCTCTAAGACCCTACAAGTGGGATTCAAAGATGTTTTTTGGTGATTATTCACTTGGATTGAAAGGTTAGGGCTCCTATCACCTTCTCCTTTTCCTTTCTTCCATTTTTCCATTCTCATCAAAACCTAGTGGACATGTTTCACTAATTTTCATACCTATAGTGGTAGAAAATTTGCAGTTTTGTTGTATTAAGTGTCTTTTTGGTTGTTCTTTCTTCTTTTAACCTTCATGGAGTTGTTTCGGGTTCACGTTGTTAAAGCACAATTGATTTGAGGTAGGTTTAGAATACAGTTTCCCTTTAAATTTAAGATTCATTAGTTACTTGTTTTTAAACCTTCATTGGATGATAAATAGTGATGTGTAATTTTTATAAAAAAATTGATGTGAAATAAGGTGGATTGATTGATTTTATTTAATATATGGTGTTGATTTGTTAAGTTGGTCATACCAACTGTTTGATAAATTACATGGTTGACTTTTGAAAGTGGTTTGACATTTTTAAAACCATTGTTTGGTTTTGTAAATATATTTATGACATTTAAAATGGTTTTTGGTGTTTCTCAAATAGATTTATAAATTGTTTTGTACTTGAAATTGGTGTGTGTTTTGTTCTTTGTAAATTGTTTGGTATGTGACAGAAAAGTTTTGGTTCCCTTTTTGAAAAAAGGTTATTTCTGGTGTTTGAGGCCCAACTTTTTTAAAATGGTTGTGGTAAAAACTATCCATTTATAATTCAATTACCATGGTTATCATTGAATTTTTTGGGAGTCCCACGCTGAGATGCTCCCTTGTGATTGAATGGTTGAAAGTAAAGAGGTTGTACCTTGGGCAGACTCAGAGGTGAATTATTGTGTGAGTTGATTATGTGTGGTATATATGTGTCTGCATGTGATTGTATTCTTGTTCATAATTGGTTATATCACCACATTTTTAATCAAGACATGGGAACCTATCATAGAGAGAAAATTTACAGTGAAATATTTCTTCACTTGATTAGATTAAACACTTTCTAGTAGCCCTTAGTATAGACTATCTGCTTGGGGATTATTCTCCTCTATTAGGAAAGGTGGGGTGCAATCAAGCGTTCCGGTGTTATTATGTCATCAGTTAAGGAATTCCTTCGAGATGATTCACATGTATAGTCTGGTCTAAATTTTTCATGAGGTTATAGGATCTCCCATGTCTTTCAGCCCTTATTTTTCTCTAGTTGATGATTGAGATTCTTGCTTGTTAGTTACATAGATGTTCTATTTTATTATTACTATATAATGTGATATTTATTTTTGTTATCTTATGAAGTGGACATCATTAGGAAAGTGGTAAATTGGTTTTTTAAATGATTGATGAAATTTTTTTTAAGAATGTATTACATTCATTTCTCCCCTATTTATGTGAAAACATTATCCCTCTTTTTTAAAGATCAAATGGTTCCTTCTTAGAATATATTTTGTTTTACACAAAAAAAGGGGTAAATGGAAGGTGATTGGTTTTAAAGTGAAAAATTTTGGTGAAAAAACAAGTTATATAAATTTTATTTCAAACATGATGTTTATGTTTCATTTATTTAAAGTAAGTGCATTGGGAATAGATTATTCCAGCATGCTTATTGAGTTTTAAAACACATGAATATAATTATTTATTTTTTTAGTTTTTTCTACAGGTTCCATATAGGGTTTGATCACCTTGGTTGATGGTTGGTTATGTATTAGAGAGTGAACCTCAGGGATTGGTTTCCATTTCAATTTTTTTTTCTATATAGATTTTTTATCTAGTTTTTCGTATTTCTAGTTTATGTTTAAATTATTTTAAGTTCGATAATCATATTTATATTGGGTTTTTCTATTTATTTCTATCGTTTCGTTTATTTATATTGTGAAAATAATTTCCCTTGGTTACTATGTTGATGCTATGGAACTACTTTCTTGCCTCTAGGGATTGGCAATTCCCTTTGAACTATGTCTTGGATCGGGTTGGGTGTTGTGTCGGATGGCATCCCAGCATGGTTCATGAAAAAATTATATCATAGAAGGTTAGGTTCTTAAATAACCATGATTCTAGAGAACCCTTTGTTATTTGTGATGTCAAGGAAGATAGAGTATGACAATCAAAACAAATGATGTTTGTATAGGGGACTGTCTGGCCAACACGTTTTGTGTTGAAACATGGGATACGATGGGATGTGAGGTTATGTTTGGTTTCCTTGGTTTTTGTAGTTTGTTTTGTTTTTTTGAAATGAAAAGGGTGTTGGGATGAATGTCTAAGTGAGTTCGTTGGGCCCGGAAGTCCATGTGGACTCAGGGACATGCACCTATAAAAATCTCTACGATAGCTTCATGATTGGATTATCGAAGCCAACCATATAGCCAAGTCACCCTTGGACACTAGTTTCCCCTTGTGAATTGTTTTGGGTCCCTCTAGATTCCGAAATTGTTTTTAAATCCCTTGAATTGAAATAATTAAAACAACATTTTTTGTGGTAATGGTTTAGAATTTATGAAGATGTAAAAAGAATTTTTAAATTCGTTTTAGAAAAATGGTTTCAGATATTTTCTTTAATAAGAATAATATTTTTGATTAAATGAGTCCTAGTCAAATGATTCTTGTTGACATAATATTTTTGGAATTAATAGAAATTTTTTGTGTGATATGAATTGGTTTTATTGTGATTTATGTATTTTTTCTCAATTTCTCTTTCACATTTCTGGTGATTCAATTTTAAATTTTGAGTTTCGAGTTGTTTTCTCTTGGAGTGTGGTCAGCACACGGTTTGGTACACACATGTGTCTTACTCTAGGTAAACGTATGGTATGCGGTTTTCTTCTTGTTGGGGGAACATTGTCTACAAAAAGTTAGTAAAACCATGTTTAAAGCATGTGGGAATATTTCTTGGGATAGAATAACTCCACATTGTTTGAACATGGTTGGTAAACCGTGTAGCCAAACCTTGTAAGTGACCAAGTTGTCCAATAAGGGGTGCATGGTTGGTGCATAGTTTATTAAATTATGCATACTAACACTCCATAGTGCCTAAGTGTCTTAAAAATATGAAAACATTGGTTGAATGTTTTTTTCAGATTTGGAATATAAGTTTGGTTGGCCTTTGGTGTTCTTGTGAGCCCCCACATGTGATGATCTGTGTGTAAGGGTTGATAGTATAGCGTATGAGTAAATAGGATCCCATTTTTTTATGGGAATGTGCATGTGAGAGGCTCTATGTAATACCATTTTTGAATGCTAAACGTTTAAAAATTTTAACCCTTGTCAAAAATAGTTTAAAATAAATAAATTTTTATGTTTTGGGGATTAGTGGTTGTGTAATTTAATTTCTTAGGTTTTGGGAATGACGTTTCATATATGGTGTTTTGAGAATGAGAATTATTATTAATTGATTAGTTTTCATTGATTTTTTGGAATTAAGGATTCTTAGTGTCTACCCCCACAAATATTTGAAGGATATTAAAAGTGAGGCTATAGGCAATGCACTGTTAGCAGACCGTTTAGTTGATCAACCCATAGACTACCATCCTGAATTTTGAAAGTTGAATCATCTTATCTTTTATGGTCAAGTGGATCCTGTCAAAGCAGAAGAGGGGATGTGTAAGATTGGGAGAAACATCAGTTTCTTTGATTTTCTAGGTTCATTAAAGATAAATTTTCTACATTTATGCTCAATGGTACAACCTTGAAATGGTAGAATTTAGTCTCTCAAAACAAGCCTTGGGAATATCTTACATGGGAGTTGTTTAGGGTTTCATTCATCCAACAGAAATTTTTCGAGATGGTGAAGGTAAGGAATGGGATGAATATTTATTGTATACATTAAGTTGATGGGTCGGTGTTAGAGCGAATATGTAGTTTCAGGGATCTTGTTCCTTACACTCCATTTTCAGTTAGAGATGATTCCTCGAAGGATCATTGGTTTGAGTTTGGGATTCTTAGTTATATGTATTCGAAGGTGTCTCAGGTCGACTTAACCTCTTTTTATAATGTGGTTAGAAAAGCTAATCATGTTGAAGACATTAATGATGGAGTTTTTGAGTTGGGAAACCTTCATCCAGTCTTTAGAAGTGGTGATGGGAATTCCAGTAATAATAATGGGAAGTGGCCTAACACTGGTGGTGCTATTTGAGGAATTAAGAGGCCTTAAAACCATTTATCACCCTATTATAAGTGCAATGTCATGATATTTCATCAATGTGGTGATCATGGTCATAAGTTGTTTTCATCTCTGTGTACTCCAAGGATATTATATGCCTATGTATTCCTAGGCCACGTGCAACGGTTTTGTGAGGTTGTTCCCAGTAAGCGATGGGGATCCATGTCAATCACTTAGGAAGAAGCCCCTGCCCATTTTCTGAAGTATGGTGTTGTTTTAGGATCTGTTTAATGTCTATTTCTTGTGTTCTTATCTCATTGTATTGTTTTTTTTTCAAGTCGTTTTTTATATGTTTTTTTATTTAAATTAATAAATTTGATGTTATGGATTCTCAAGAGCTTCTGTTGTAATGGAACCGTGTTTGACTTTTGGATGTTTGCAATTATTTCCGTCGTGAGTGGAGGTGAATTCTATGGTGTGTCTTGTTTCAATTATTTTTCACCTAAGGTGAAAAAGGTGCAGTGTGTATCTTCTGAAACCCCTGTTTCGGAGGAAGTAATCAGTTATGATTTGGGATTTTAAGTTCCTAATTACTCAGCGGTAGATGATTCAAAAATTAGGGCTCTGGACATTGGCCCCTGAGTGAAGCAGGCGCCTGGTTCTGAATCATAGGGGTGTGAAGGACCTTCTTTTAGATTTTTCAATCCATGTGGGAATGGACACAATTTAAGGTTCCCTATTTTAGCTCTTGTTTTCATCATTATGGCATGGTTTTGTTGATCAATGTCGGGGAAATTTTTCAAGTTAGATCAAGTCAATTTTCCCATGTCGTTCGGTTCATAAATGGTGGTGAGAACCATCAGGGGACTCATTGACAATTGCATCTAGTATTCGATTAGTGCTAGTTGGTTTCTAAAGGTGTGGATTCCAATACAGCCTCCCATGTTAGTAGTCAAATTTATCCTCAACCGTATCTTTTCAATGGTTAGTTTCAATTCAGGTTTTTGGTTATGAATCATTCTATACAGGTGAATTCTTGGCTTTTGGATTTAGCCTAGTAGTCTTATTTTAATTTGGTTTTACAAGCCCTAGTTCGATCTTTATGCTACTTTTTGAGAAGTGGTTTTGGTTTTTTTGATTTATTTAGGATAAAATTATTTTTTTAATCCTAGTTATAGTTAAATCACTTTTTTGTTTTTTGAAACAGATCTCGAAAGTGTATAAACCTTTGTATTTGTCTAATAAACTGGAAATTTCGTGGCTTTATAGGGATACAAAGCATAATGGTGGGGGGAGTTTTCACACATAAATTTTTATTTTCATCTTTTTTTCAAATTAACTTTTGGTTCTGGGTTTTTTTTCATATTCTAGATTTAAATTTGGTGTTTCAAGTGTTTTAGATTTAAATTTTGAATCATATAAGGGCTAGGTGGTATTGACCTTATTCATTATTAGTGTGAAGGTATGTGAAGGAAATGGTACGGTGGAAAGTTTTTAAAACCCCTAGTGTCATTTCTCTATGGGGTTTGTTTAATGGATATTTTATCCCTTTATGATATATAATTTTTCGTGTGCAAATGGTGATGTTTGGGTGATTTTCTCTGGGTCACACGATTAAGGAAAATGGTTAGTTTGACAATGTTTCCTAATTTTCCAAGGGTTTCAAAGTTTTTTATCATGGGTTAACCAACCATGAAACTATAGTGTGAAGCCCGTGCAATACTAGAGAGTGTAAAATTTTACGGTTTACACACGGTTTGTTAAAGCGTGTGAGCTAACCAAACAACCCACCCAAGAAAGGGTATATAGGGATTTTATCCTTCCTTTCAAGTGGGGTTCATTCCATAGGCATGCCTCATTCAAACCCTAATACCCAGACTTCTCCCATGGGGGTTTTTAGCTCTTCCAATCTCCTTTAAGTGGGATTAATGTTGGTTTCTTAGTTATTCTTTACCTATATTGAAATGTTATTGCTCCGCCCTCTTTATCCTTTTCTTTTCATCCATTTTCCCTTTCTCCTCTAAACCTAGTGGGCTTTTTTTGACAATACACATGCCTAGGGTGGTGAAAAATTGGGGTTTTTTCTTTCTTGGGGATCTTTTTGGATGTTCTTACATCTTATAAACTTCAGGTAGTTATTTCGAATTTGCATTGTTGATGTGTCTGCGATTTGAAGTAGGTATCCCTTTCACATTTTATTTAAATTTAATATTCATTGGTTTCTCATTTTTCAAACCTCCATTGGAGGTTAAATAATGATATATGATTTTTACAATAATTTTTTTATATGAAATTATGTGGTTTGATTGATTTTTTTGAATATATAGTGTGTCTTTGTTGAGTTTTTCACACCAAGTGACTGATAAATTTATCATTTGTATTTTTCATGTGGTTTTTTGTTTTTAAAAGCATGTTTTGATTTTCTAAATGTATTTATAAAATTTAAAAAATTGGTTGGTTTCTCTCAAAAGGGTTTGTAAATTATTTGGGACTTTAAATTGGTGTGTGATTGGCTCCTTGAAAATGGTTTTCCATGGGAATGAAATTTGTTTGATTCATTTTTTGAAAAAGGGTGATTTCTCAAAGGGCGTTTGAGGCCTGATTGGAAATTTTGTGAAAATAGTTTTTCTGAAAAATATCCTTTGATAACTCTCTTTCCAAAGATAATATTGAATGTTTTGGGTGTCTCATGCTGAGAGGCTCACTTCTGCTCAAATGGATGAATGGAAAGATGTTGTTCCTTGGAATTACTAAGGGGTTAATTGATATTTGAGTTTCTTATTTGTGATATATATGTTTGTTCTTGTGATTGGATTCCTGGTTGGAATTGGTTTTCTCACACCTTTTTATTGGTGACATGGGAACCTGACAAAGAGGTCAAATTTTTAGCGAACGATTACTTTACTATTTTATATTACACACTGAATAGTAACACTTCCTATGTACTATCTACTTTTGGATTGTACCCCTCATTCAGGCCATGTAGGGCATAATCAAGTATTTTGGCATTATGAATTCATCGAGTAAGGCATGCCTTTGGGATGAGTCACATGTATAGTATGTTCTAGACTATTCATGAGCTTCTAGGTTCTCTTATATCTTTCAGAACTTAGTTTTCTATTATGGATGATTGTGATTTTTCTTATTGCTTACTTGTATGTGATATTTTCCAATTTCCAAATTTTTTTATCCTTATTTTTTCTATCATTTCTAGTGTGCTTCCTTGGAAATGTGGTGAATTTGTTTTTCAATGAAATAATAAAAAATTATAGTGTTTTTCATTCCTTTTCACCCCACTTTATGTGAAAACATTTCCACTTTTTCTAAAGTGAAAATCATTCCTTCTTATAAGAGCTTTAGTTTGAAGAAGAAGAAAAAGGGAAATGAAATGTGATTGGTTTTAAAGTGTCAAATGTGTGTGAAAAACCTAGAATATGTTATATTTCAAACATGAAGTTTATGTTTCATTTATTTCAAGGGTGCCCATTGGTAATAGTGTATTTAGTCATGCATACAATGTTTTAAAACTCACACCTGTAGTTATTTATTTTTTTCAGTTTTTTCTATAGGTCCCATCTCTGGTTTGATCATCTTGGATAGTGGTTGGTTACAGATTGGAGAGTGAAACTTAGGTTCACATCGATATTTTGAGGTTTTGAGGTTTTTTTGGGTTTTTTTGTATAGTTTTTTTGTCTAGTTTGGTGTATTTCTAGTTTATTCGTAAATGATTTTAAAATTGGTAATCATATTTATATTTGTCTGCTTGATTTATTTTCATTTTTTGGTTTATTTAAATTGGGAAAAAAATTCCCTTCATACTCTATTGATGCCCTGACACTAGTTTCTATACCTTTGGTAATGGGAATACCCTTTATTCCATGTCTTGGACTGGGTTAGGTGATGCGTCGGATGGCATCTTGGCACGATTCCAAAAAACAAATTCTTATGAAAAGAATTTGATGAAGCATGGATATATCATTTATAGGAAATGATAATTCACTACAAAATAATATAATATTATAAGGGTTTTTTATATTATAATGGGTTATAAACCCTTCTAAAAATATTTGCGATGGTTATTATAACTACCACTAATATGGCCCCCAACATTTCATTAGCAGTGGTTTATGTAAAGTTCTAGTATAATAAAATTAGATGTGGTTGCATTAGAAGGGGTTAAAATCCCCTCTTATCTAAAAAATATAAATGTGTAAAAAATTATAGGGGGTTAAAACCACCTATATTAAAAAAATGGGAAAATTAGAGGTGGTTTTAACCCCCTATAATTAGGGAAAAATATTAGAGGGGCTTATAACCGCCTCTAAACAATAAAACTAAAATTTTGGGGATAATTTATAGATGGTTTCAACCCCTTCTAATTGAGAAAAAATATTTGTGGGGTTTATAACTACCTCTAATCAAAAACATAACATTCAAATGGAAAGTTAGAGGCGGTTTTAACCCCTTTTAATCATGAAAAATAATAAAGGGGGATATAATTACCTCTAATATAAAAATTTAATATTACAAAAAACATTAGAGACAGTTTAAACCCCCTCAAATCAGGGAAAAAATATTACTAATAGATATAACTGCCTCTAATATAAAAAGTATAATTCCCCAAAAAAAATAGAGGTTGTTTTAACCCCTTATTTTTAAAAATTTTAAATCATTAAAAACATTAGAGGTGGTTAAAACCACATCTAATCTAATAATAAATTTTTTTTAAGAAACTAAATAATTTATGATTTTCTTATATCCTTCTAAAAGAATAATATATATATATATATATATATATATTATAGTTACATGATCAATGAAACACCACCCAAAAATAGCCACCAACCACAAATTCTTAAAATATAATATTAATAAATAAGTATTTATACATTATTTTAAAATAAAAAAAATATTATTATTCATAAAACTAAATTAAATAAATAATGTAAATATATATTATGAATAATATATGATTATTTTATAAAAAATAGATATCATTATTTAGTTCATTCCAAACCAACTATAAAATCAAGTGATTTTACCAAAATACAACTTTTTCTTAAAAAATATCAAATATTTCAACAAAATATCCTTAAATTCACTTGTTGAAAAGATGAAACCATGCCACTAGATGAAAAGAATCACCCTCTCAACTAGATGAAAGGAAACAACCTCATCTCCAAACACACAACGAAAGCAGTAAGCAATATTAACCTGGTGGAACAAAAAGAGGACAAGAAAACAAAAGAAGGAAAGTTAAAAAATAATTCTAGGCATGTGAAGCATTAGATACACTCATATATTTATTGTGATATGAAAAATATTATTATATTATATGAAATTTCCTTATGATGACACAATCAAAGGCTTAGTGAACTAATTTGTGTAGAGTTTCCTACTTTAGTCAATGTCCAAAGAATAATATAGTGTTAATTATAAAATAATATATCCCAACACATAGATCAATTACTAACCCTTCCTAATAAAAGGAATTATCATCCATTTTCCAAAATCATTACGTACCCAAACCAATGGTGTAATCCTCCATCAACCAAAATCATGGCAAATAAAAACACTTGGATAATCATAACATAGTCTAACACATGGAATATCTCACAACATTATGACCAATACCATCGTCATATCTCATGCAAACTCAACGAGTTACTTTCATAACTAGTCTATATATATCATTTCAAAACAACACTCAACATCTCCATATACAATACATTGGAAGCATGCCTATATATGTTCCATATCAATAAGAAGCCGCTAAACATGTTAGTCATGGTAAAATTAAAAAATGATGCATGATCATTTTAGGATCAAATCAGAATTAAAACAAGAATGGTATAAAGGATCACATTGAATAAAAAACATGTCTATTATAACATTTAGTGTCATGTAGGAACAGTACATTTGACATCAAATGAGTTCATCCTTAAACATGTTATCTTATGAATGAATTTTCACATTAATGTCCATAATCATGTCTATATTATTATATGTGTATACTTCATCACTTAACCATTGTCCATTAATGATCCATATGAATTTTTATCACTAAACACATTCATATTAAATCATGGAATACCAATTGACATAGGTACATGTTTCTAAGTAATCAAACCAAAACAGGAACCCAATTACACTAGTTTAGAGTTATAGTTCATCACACAAAGACATGGTATATTCCAAGATAATGCAAATTTGGTAATTTAAAACTTATATTGTTGAAGGAATCCCTCCAAAAGTTGGAAGTGTTGTACCCTGAAAATGCAAGAGGGGTGACTCGATTCAATGTTTCCTTGGATTATACGATTTTTTCTGGAACTAATTATATGCTGATCCCAAGCTGATTTGAACTATGTGGTCTCATTAAAATTCATTCAATGAAATATGGAATGGTCCCCATTGTCACCCCAACATGTGGTCTCATCGACAATATTAAAGAAGGTTATACAGGGTTTCAGATGGGGAGTTCAATGTTGTTTTTGGGGAAGTTGATCCTATAAATGTGATTGCAGTTTCCACAACAGTCGAGAGAGTGATAGGAATCTATGGAGAAATAACTATGAAAGAGATGATCTATAATTTTTTGGAAAAATATTTTTCCAACAGGGTACTAATTAAACTGTGGGATAAGGTGTTGTTGAACCTGAAGGTTGTTGGAAGTGAGACTAGAGTTGATGGGGATGAGGTTTCCCCTCTTTCCAAGGAAAATGTGACCACTCCATAATATAGACTATCTTTCTATCTATCTCTTGAATTGTGTGTATAAAAAATGAAAATGGTTTTGGTGTATATTTTTCATCTATAATAAACATTTGTGTATCCAAAGAAAAACTACTAAATAGTGGGTGTGATCAATGAAATAAGGGATAAACAACTACATTTGAGTTTTAGAGAAAATCCATTTTTTTATTAAAGTGGTTTCCATGAAAATATTTGGTTTTGTTATACCCCACATCTCTTTATTTCCCTACAACAACCTCAATATATTGTATAATAAAAATACAAGTGTATCACCCACCCATTCCAATCTATGTGAAAATACCTAAGATCGTTAGAGAATATATTTTACTACCGATGTATTTGGAAACCATGATTGATGTTAATAGAGGATTTGAGTCAATAATCTAATTAGAAAAAAATAAAAACAAATTTAAAGAATATAAACCTTACAGATAATGATTATGGACTCTTGATGCTAACCAAAGGAACAAAAATTAGTGAGAAACCTTGAATTAGAACACTAGTGGATCAAAAACCTCAACAGATGCATGAGAATGTGCAGCTTTCTAATTAACATCACTCCCCCAACTGATTTTCTAGGATGTAGTGATGGTTGATCTCAGTTCATTCCACTATATTCTTCATTAATAGCATCCTAAATAAGATTTTAAAAAATAATGTGTTAACAACTACGAATAATAAAATTCATCAAAAAAATGATAAAATTATATGTTTTTAGTTAATAATAAAAACCATAACAACATATAAATGGATAACTGTTGTATACTTAAATTCTTAATGCCTTTTTGATCTAAACATTCCAAATAATTAAAATAATAAAATTGTGCTCATGAGAAAAAAATACCATAAATGATCAATTGGGAACCAATAATCAAAAAAATAATGATTCAATGTATGGTTATTGGTTTAGAGAATTTTCCAATATAAATTCAATATATAATATTGGTTTGCATCTCATACTTATGAACTATTGTGGTATCAGTGATAGTTGTGATGTTTAATAAAATGGTGAAAACACATGGTTTTTTATCATTTTGTTTTGGGGAAGATGGATATTGTTCATCCTGGATCTTGAAATGTCCACCCCAGGTGTGCAGACTTTGATAGTGTAGAAGACAATATGCAAAACCCAAGGCATTATCTTTTTTGGAAAATGAACATGAACACTTGTATGTATTCTGAATTAGTTGTCAGTTTCAAGGTCCCTTCTAGCATTGAATGTTCGTCATTGATAAAATTTGAGCTTGAACATGAAACATGATACTTATATGTGAGTTCTTTATATACTCACCATTAATAACTACGTATTTTTTCTACCAAGTCATACAATTCACTACTTTCATCTACCAATATGCATGTCTGGGCCACTTTACGTTATCATTATAAAACCACCCCACCATAGGTATTTCAATAAGATATGTATTGTTACAGAATCATATATTAATGTTATAGATTCTACAAGAAATATGATATGTATATATATATAGTGGCATATAGTATAGAACTTGATTATCTAACCCCAAAAATTACTCTCGTATGTTATAGAGATAATTAATGAAATATTAGTAGAAATATATTTTTTATAAGGTTCAACCCTGATGTGGGAAACATAATCCTTTCTATGTCCAATTATAATCTTGATTCATAGATTCCCCACTAATAATCTTATTATCAAATATACTTGTTGTGGGGGTGTTATTATCAAAGGTCTGTTTTTCATCCCGCACTAATATGACTTCTCTATATTATATAGATGAATCTTCAATATATAACACTTGTGAATATAACATTATACTAGATTTTGATAGTATTTAATATTCCTTCAAGAACTATATAATTCGGAATTTTACTTCCAAACCAATCTTATGAATCAACAACATGTATTTTGGTCATGTCCTTTAAGTTCTGGAGATATAATTTATGGAACTGACTTCTTCAAGTGAATCAATGTATGGAAATTTTTCTAGTTTTCCTTTACATTTTTTATGCTCTCAAATTCTATCTTCCTTACATCACATCTTCCAAAGAACAATAATTATCATCATATCAAAACATAGACCAAAATGATCATCTATAATGTTCTTAGTCAACTACCCCCTATATTCAATAATATCTGTAGAAATTCACTCTCTTTACACACATATAATCATTACTCTATATTTATGAATGTATTTCCATATTTCTCATATGATGTTATTCATTTACAGAGCCACACATCCTTTGATAAATAATGGGCATATTTGAGGTTCTATTTAAAACTCCCACCAACTCAACTCTATATTTGACCACCTTCAAAACCTTTCAAAAAGGATACACAAGTAAAATATACAATAATAATACATAAATGAACATTTTAGGTTCTATTTGTTTACTCTCTATTTACCTCTATTTATATATCTCACTTTTAAACCTTAGAATTAAAAATATTAAACACTTCCAAAAATATAAAAGAGTATCAAAAAATTTCATTCATGGATTTTTAATCATTGTATTTTCATCTCAACATCACCACTTGGTTTTGACTCCACCTTAATGCAAAGCCAGTTGGAATCTTCCAATAGTGTAAATTCTATAAAAAAACTCTAAATATTCTAGTTCTACTATTTTCACCTAAATGTATCGAACCATTATAGCCTTGAGTGTATTAAACAAACTCTATCTTGATTTCTAATATTCAGGCATTCATCCATCAATTTATCCATAACTTTTTTGAACTTCAACTTGCAACATCTCAATAACTCTGCATAATTTCCAACTACATTATCTACTGATAATTTGGAATTATGAATATTCGACTTCACATATCATCTAATAAAACTGTCCTATAATAAGATCATATTTCTGTCAACTTCCTTATCCAAATGATTAGACATATGAAATTATGTATTATGCTTATTTTTTATGAAGATCCACTCCTCTCAATTCAACACCCATATTCTCAATACATGGGTTAGTAATTCAAGATTATAACATGTTCTCTCTATCATTATCCAAAGTCATCCACATGATTTAATTCAATAACTTCTACTTTAGAAATTAGGATTTCCTTATACAAGAGATTCCCAAGATCATAAATAACTTCTATTACTTCATACACTAGTTTCACCTTCCAAATTCTCATAAGATTGGTCTTAAAATTATTCTAATTCTACCTCATTTTTTAATGATCCATCTTATAGTGAATCACTATTTCATGATTCTTCACAAGTATCCCTAGTTTTCAATGAGAATAACATTGCTAAATACCTATTATATTTGACAATCCTACTCAGCTAGGATCTTATTTGGTCTTCCACCAAAGTGTTTTCCCACTATTGATAGCACAGTGACACATCATCTAATTTTTTTCAAAATTAATCTTCCAAGTATTCTTTTAGTTACTTAGTATATTTTTATTCCAAATATCCCTCTTAATTTTTTCCGTCATATCTTTTAAATGTTCTTCTACCACATATTTGACCTTATTTTCAATAAGTTTGATGAATTTTCTAATTTTATTGCCAAATCTCTCTTCATAGAGAGAAGAATAACATCACAGTTTATTATTATCATACCTTTACTAAATTCAATCTTATCCCTATTATAGAAATTTTTTCTAGACTACTTCAAAATTTTTGTTTGGGATTCTTCATCTTCTGGATACAAAAATTCTACATCTAGGATTCTTAATATATAATTATTTTTTGTCGGGATATATCATTCAGTTAACAAATATTCTAGATTTGTATTGTCTTCGTATATTTTCTTTGGGATGTAATTAATATTTTCATCCATTGAATACTTTTATAGTAGAATCCCATCCCATAACTTTAATGAAGCCAACTAATTAACTATCAAATTACATCCCGAGTATTCAGATATTCAATATCCCCTTTATCATACCAATCAATTTCATTAACACCATTGTAGATAATACCACTTCTCAATCATTAGTACTTATCATTTACATTAATAAATATTCCAAGACCAACATATATATAAGCTTCTACTAGATAAAGTTGTCTTCATTAATCTGTATTCATCTATTAGTAGCATTAGCATTCATTCTTATTTATTACTTTTAGTAATCTAGATCCACCCAATATCTTAGCTTCCCTAGTGGATATCTTTTGGTAGTATAACAATTACCTATCTTTTTTTCTTAATCAAATGGTTTTACTATCCATTGTATGAAAATATAGTGTGTTAACCTCCAAAAAACCCATAGGTAGCTTTACTTCTTCAGTATACATTAAATTATTTTGTTATTCAATTTTTCAAATGAGAAGGGATATTGATAGAAAACATTTACAAAAAATAAAACAATTAATCATCACATCCCATCTGGTTATTTAATCTCCACCTTTTTATTTATTTTAAATACCATATATATGTTAATGATAATGATATTTTCACCAAATTACTGCAAAAATATCATATTCCCAATTTTCCCCTTATTCCCATTATTGATATCCTTGTTTTGGGTGAGGGGGATGATCATATAAGAATTTATTAGTTTTCTTCTTCTCCCCATTTATTCTATTAAACTGAATGTAAAAATTGAATTCCATGAGAGAAGGTTTTAATCACTTTTAATAAATAAATAATCCACAAGGCAACCAACTCTAAGTCTACATGATCCATTATTTGTTTATAAAAAATGGTTCTTAACACGAACATTAAATTTATCCAGGTATTTTTCAACTGGTGATACTAACACAAAATAATTTCTTAAGGTGTTGTTTCAATGTATTTTTCAATGTAATCTACAATAACCTTATCAAAAAAATACACAAAAATTTATCAATATTGCAGCCACATTATTCAGAAACACATTACATATTACAATGGGAAGTAATATCTCAATAATTACATGAAAATCATGAATTTTGAAGACATATGTTTTAAGATCATTCATATTAAAACATCTAGAAATGTTTCTCAAATAACCATATGGAAACATCATATTTACTAGACATTTCAAAAAGACATCTTTAATATGATTTTTCATTGTGAAAAGACGTGGCTCACATTTCCCATTATTATTTGGACACAAATCCCTTCTTATACCCATTGTTTAAAGAACTTTTTTGGCCTTAAGATGATCTTTTGACTTTAATATTTCATTCAACCAAGTATAAATGACATTATCACGTACATTTTTGTTGATATGTATTACATCAAGATTGTGATATAACATGTTAGCCTCCCAATATGGAAATTCAAAAAAAATAGAATTTTTCCATTATTCATAGACATCCTCATTGTTATTCCCCTGAGATCACTTTCCTTTATGATCATGTGTTATTGTATTTCCAAATGAGACATTTTTGTTTTATACTATTGTAAAAAACACTATACTAGAAAATTCCCATAGAGGATTTTGGAAGTCTTTACTTCCATCAAAATGTAATCTCATCAATAAAAATTTATGAATGTCACTATGAAATCGACGATTCCCCAAAAAAAACCCCTCTTTATACTATGAGGAAAACACAATGGACTTATGTCAAAGTTACAAGTAGGACAAGATAATCCGGTATAATTATTCGAACAAGATAAGGTAGAGAATCTTCAAAAAAATACTGATTGTCCTTAGTAATATAGCCTGTATTTTAATCTTTTTAGACACGGAGACATCATAGGTGTCAAATAAATCCACCCACATCTCTTTAAACTCCTTCAAAAGGGGTATCAAATAGACCTTTATATCATTTCCCGACATTTGTTTCCCAATAATGATCATTGAAAGTACAATGGATTTTTATTTCATAGACATCCATGGGAACAGATTATATGGTATCAATATTATAGTCCAAATAATATAACTTAAACTCATTCTACAAAAAGTATTAAAAACATCATAAGTAAGACCAGATAGAGCATTTAGAAGATATATAGAAAATTTAGGGTGTATAACATTAAATTTATTCCATTCCTCAAAATCACTATGATTTCCCACCAATTCATCATTACATTTATCTCATTCATGAAAATTAATATGAATGGCTATATTACTAGAAAATAAAAACTCTTGTATCCTTTGATTAAGTGGAAAATAATAGAAAACATTTTATGGTTTTTTTTCAACATATTTTTTCATCCACCAAGATGTTTCAAATTTATTAGACATTTCTTATTCCTCATCATCCCCCAATAAAAAATGTTGTCATTTGGACAAACCTGTATCCTAATATAATTAAGCCCAAGTATATTGATGATTTTTTTGCCTCATAAAAATAGTTGGGGATTTTGGAAAATTCAAAAGCATCTCTTAGGTATTCCAAAATCATTTTCATTTCCTTATTAGCCATTCCACATAAATACTTAATGTGGTATGGTTTTATTATAAGACAATTTGGATCACCTTTTACAACATTCATATAATTCTTAATTTACCTCATTCAATAACTCATAAAATTCTATAGAATTTTCAACCATGTATACACAAAGAGTTGATTCTGCTTCATTTTTACCAATCATATAGTTAATCCCAAATTAATCATTAACCATTTTCTCTATAGGATCTAGAGGATCGATATTATGGTGAGAATTTTCATTCCCTTGTGCTCCCCTAGATGGTAGTTCAACTTTATTTAATTTTTCATGTCATTCCCACTTCGTGTATTCAATCGGAATTTTTTTTTGACTAAAATAAGTATGATTCAACTCTACTAAACCATTTCTTAAATATTCAATTATAGAAAAGGCATATTATTCTTCCCTTGACAAATCGATACACAAACATAAAATTAAGAAATTTTTTTCATCCTTACTTATACTCATCAATTTTTTTGACCAGGAAATCCATGATTTGTCCATTTCTGATTCATTAATTGGAATATTATATATCAATTAAATATGTTCAAATATACATAGGAAAAAATAAAAACGATATAAATAAATTTCAAAAAATAGAAAACTTCCAATGAAAATTTCTTTATAAAAAATTTTTATTAAACAAATATATAAAATGTAAATGTTTTTTCGATTTAAGGGAATTGAAATCTAATTTTAGTAAAAGTATACTTTTTCTGTAAAAAAAATAAACAAAAAATATTCTCTTTTTAAAAAGTTCTTGAAACCAAATATGGGATGTGTGTTAAATAATAAATTCATACTTCAGAATAGTTTGGAATTTTATTTTGTAAATTTCTTATAGCCTTTATCAATTATAATAAAAAGTCAAAAAAATAAACAATGTATCATTGATTTCTAAAAAAAGATGGACTTGAATATTTTAATAAAAATGCATAAATAAGTTACACTTATTATAACTAATATGTATTTTAGATAGTTAATAGTAATGGAATCCAAATACTAGATAATTAATATAAAAATAAAATATATTTTTAAAATTATGCATAGTTATGAGAGTGAATCGGTATATTTTTATAAATAAGAAGTAGTTACAACGATTACAATCATCATAATAAAATCAATGTTGAAATTCCAGAAAACAAATTTTATCATTAATTTTATAAATAAAACTAAAGAAACTAGGAAGAAAATTGGGTAGTTCAATTACTTTGTTGATCGTATCTTGGGTATAAAATTTGTACCCCTTAGGTCCAAAATAGAATTGTACCCATAGAAAAGGAAAAAAAATATAACAACAACTCTTTCAGTGAGGTTTTTTATGAGGGTTAGGAAAAAATAGGAAAAGGTTGAATAATCCCTAAAAATCGACTAGAAATCGAGAGGCTTCAGCAAGGGGTTTCTATGTGGTGTACAATATTTCATTGAGTATGTGTACATGGTTTCAATGAGGAGGAATATATGTTTTTAGTGAGTATAAGTACCTGATTTTTTTGGAGTGGCATGGTGACATTCACAAGAGGAGTAGAAGACTCGATCTTAGGGGTAGTCATGATCTAAGAGATTGGGGGTGACCTCACGAGTAGGGGAGGGGTTTTCATCATGTTCATGAGGTAGGATGTAGTGATGACATTTCAGAGGAGGGATATCGTGATGGGAGATAGGGGGAATACTTCGGCCACATAAGGGAGAGGAGTGTTGTCATGACGGGAGGCATGTGAAGCTGTTGACTGTTAAAGGGGGTTGGTCGACTACAGAAGGGAGGTCGTTGACCATCGAATGGAGGGGAGTGTTGGGAGGCAGGGGAAGCCACCAAATAGGGTAGGGCAAGGCAATACCAGCCGATGAAGGAGAGGAGGAATACAGGGAGGGGTAAGGGTTATGGAGAAATAGGTTTATTGGGGGTGGGGTAGGGTGATAACATGGAAGAGGTGAGAGGGGAATTCTAGTATAGGGTTACTATTGAGAGGTAATTGGTAGTGGGTTAATAATTTGTGGTCTATTGTCATAAAAACCACCTCTAATTATAAGGGTTTATAATTAACCCCTTCAAATTTTATTTATAGTGGTTTAGAATATACCCTTATAATTTTTCTCCATTAAATACATACTTTTTTTAGTTATTGTTCTAAAAATATATAATATGTATTCAACCAATTGTATTTTCTATATTTATGAAAATATATGTTCACCCCTTTTATCCACCATGAAAGGTATCACTATGGGACATGTCCATATTTTATTCTGGTAAACAACATTATTCCATCCCACCAGCTCAAAATAGCTACAACATATTCTCTTATCAACGCATTGAAATTATCAGAACATGTTTCGTATCATTCTATATTGTGAATTCATAATCTTATTCAACTACTTCTACTCTCCTCAACTATACATGAAATTTATCCATCCTCTTTTGATATATTCACATTTATATAAGTTCTTCTAGCACTAGTCAGAAACTATTACAAATCTTGTTTATATCAGTATCCAGAAGTAGTTATTCTTCCAGATATTCATATAAATCTTTCTATGTAAGTTTTAAAAAATCCACATGATTATGGAATTATTTTAGAGTTATGAATTTGATGTTCATGGAATACTTATCATATTTTTATTGTTATTTTCGATATATATTTGTCATTTTTTTGATTAATTTAATTCTTATATGAAATATATAATTCACATTTTCCACTTTTAATATTTATATAAGATATTTATTCTAATGTTATAACTATTCTAATGGAAATGTTTCTTATTTTGATACCGTCAAACATTAATTATCTTCCTGTTTAATTTTCAAAATCATTTATATTCATCCACATTTCATAGCCGCCTTGAATTTTTGTTTTCCATTTCTATTAATTCTAGTGTATTCCAAAATTACTTAAATCATAATTTCAAGTTCTCAATAGATATTCATCATGAAAATACCATTATTCTCATGGGTGTTGTAGTTGATTCTTTCTCTATATAATCACCTGACTAATTTTCTGAAGACTTGAAACAACCTGAGTTTTTATGGACCTTTTTTTCTGGAAAAAATTATTTTTCATTAATGTCATATAATACACTAAGTCAAAAATTATTGTAACATGTCACTGAATCCGCATAAATTTCAAGGAACATCTACTTTTCATAAGTTACAAGCAACACCTACTTTACAAAAATTACATGCGACACTGTGTTTCTATGAAATATCATATTATTATTTTAATTATTTGAATGAGATAATTAAATCCTAGACGTTAAACATAGTAATATGAATAGTAACAACTACTTTTCGAATATGTTTTATAATGGTTTTATATAAATAAAATATATTTATATTAAAACATACTTTTTTTTGTTAAAATCACAATATGTGTTAAAATATTAATTTCTCAAATGAACTACTTTTTCTATCCTTCTGTGAGAAATAGTAAAAATAATTTCAGAAACATATAGAAATTTAATTTTATAAAATAAAATTATTTTTTTAATTAATATGGTTGAAATTATTTCAGGGTGAATTTTCTGGATTTTTCTAAGAAGCATCGTTTTTAGATGAATAGTGAAAAATACTGAATTTTATTCAAAAGTGCTTTTTCAGGAAATTTATTAATAAAGATATATTATATTTTAATTTAGTTTGAAATTTTAATTACATAATTTTTTTATCAATCAAACCAATTTGTGTTATTGGAATAAATTTCACTATGAGACTTGATATAAAAACATAGAAAAAAAATTGAACATTTTTACTTTTAAACCTACATTGTTCACCGTGCTACAAGATTAATTTTAAAATAATTTATACCACATCTGTTATTTGAATTTTGAAAAATGGAATAAATATTTTTAATAATAATAATTTGTAATTTTAAAATAGTTAAACTTAGTTTTTTACCTAAAATATTAGTGAATGTAATTAAAATAATTACATTTATTATGGTAAAATTAATCTTAATTAAGAACTAAACCTTAAATGTAAAACCAAAAACAACCTAGAAACTTTTCTAAAAACCATTGGATTGACATATATAGACTATATCTTCACTTTTATCTACTTTGATTCATTATTTTATCCACATGGAACATTAAAAATGTGGGTGGAATTCTCTCTTTAAATATTTACAAGACTACCACTCCTCATCTACTATAAAAGGTCTCCTCTATACAACTTATTCACACATCTATAGGTTTATCTGAGATCAAATAAAATCACCTCCCAAAAACCCTTACTTACTCATTTAATCCCACTTTTGTTCAAATATCCTACCAAGGAATCCCTTTAGTTCAAAAATAAAGGAGTTACCCGATTACAAGGTAACACCCTTCCTCAAGCTCTTATTTTTTATTTCTTTTTTCTACCACCTAAACTCATATTATTCCATGATTATAGAAAAAACCCATATTCTTAATATAATGAAATATTTTTATTTGAATTCATGAACTTATACTTATACACATATCCATCTAATTGGTGACGAATATATTATTTAAGTGTACGGTGAACTACTGCCTCCCTAAACTAAGATTGTTCATTTTTTCGTTACCGCCTCTGAAAGTGAACGTTATGATAGAAAATATATTTATATGTGTCATATATTATAGATTTAATGTATTTAAAATTATTTAATCCTTTCACCACACATACCCTTATATTTTTAATTTTGTGTAAATACGATAATTTCATTTTAGGATATCTGGACTACCACCCACTCAAAGTGAAGTGATTCAACCACACACTAAATGGAATGTATTAAGGGTGGGTTTAGTAAAATTATATGCTATATATTATATAATTATTTAAATTTAATATATAAATATATATATATTATTTAATTACTTTCTTTCAATTCGTCAATGAAATTGAAGTAGCATTCAAGCGTACATACAACCTACCATCTCCATGAAAAGTGTATTCCATTTTAATAAATCTATATTTAATATATTAATATACAATACATATACTTAATATAAATGGTATTTATATCATATTTTAAATTCTTTAAATCATTATATAAGTATAAGGACCAAATATATAACAAATTAAAACGCAAGTGAAAAACAAAGAAAATATTAACCGAGGTGTAACCTTAATAAGGAATTATTAACAAACATTTAATATAGAGTAATAATCAAAACATATATTTTATTAGTTATATGAATATAGTTTTTTGATATGTTTATAATGAATTTATACTTAATATACATTACGTTTGTACGAATACGACTAGAGCCAAGACATAAGGTATGTCAATTTCATCTCACGTTTTGTATCCATTAGATACTTTCCATGTTCACCAATCTTTTCTTATACATAGTGTATATAATTTCCATGATTGTATTATATTATTATTATTAATTTTATAGATTTTTACATATCCAATCTATGATATTTCTTTCATGGGGTTATGTTTCATGTGTTAATAAATCGATAAGACAATTTTGTCTCAATTTTCCTTCTTTGAGACACATGTATTGTTATGCACCTACGTTCTTTCTCGAAGTGTATTTGCAATATTACAACAATTATATCATTATTTTAATGAAAATTTTAGCTTAATTTAATTTCATTTTCTTAAAAATATATTATAATACCATGTTACCATGTGGAAAGAGTTAATTTGAACAATACCATCATTTATCGGGATTGTTTATGATTATGATTCTATGGATTAAATATTGTGATAAGTCTCTCAAGAACACTCATGAGTTTAATTTTAATATATTTAATAATAAAATATCCCTGTATTAGTACCATTTTATAATCATTGGTATTTCAGATATTTAATAATTTGTTTTTTAAGAAAATTATGAACACATTTCCCCTTTCGTTCCGAAATCTGTTTTATTTCAAAAAAAATTCAGAAAAAAAATTAAAAATGTTTTCAATATTATATTATATGTTTTCAATATTATATTATATATTTTCAAGGAAAATATTTTTTAATGTGATTTCAAGTCCTATTTCTATTTTTGAAGTTATTTTCAAAGAAAGAAGTTATCAAAATTTATTATGTCATAAAGAATCTTTTTCAATAAAGAAATGATATTTTCCTCAATAAATGTTATTATAAGATATTTCAAAATTATTTACCATCTGAGATGACATTTTATGGTGTTATTAATTCCTTTATAGGGAAATTTTGCAACATATAAATTCACATTCATTCTTAAAATGTTTTAGGTTTTGATGATAGGATATTTAAGAAACACATTTCTATTCCACATGGTTATACATTTACAAAACCCATTTATATTTCATGGGTTAAATTTTTATGAAACACACATCATTTAATGTGTTATGATTTAATGAAATTATTATTAAACCATTCTTTTTCCACAGGTTAAGATATGAAACATGTTTGTGAGACCAATTTCATTTCAAGAGTTTTTATATGATTGTTTATGAATTTGTGAAACATGTGTGTATAATTTCATTATGAGATGGTAGGGACCTATATGTATGTCCAATGAATTTGATAATGATATATATCTCATGATATATACTTGGATATAATGAGGAGTAAACTCAGTTCCGTATTAAAGGGAATAAATGTGTAATGATCTCGGTTTAGTAATATAGGGCAGGAATATGGAGTAAACTCGATTTAGTAAATGAATTTATTTACATAAATGGACTTTGAAGAAATTCCTTGACTACTATGGAAATAATATTATATAACTAGTTGTTTTCCAAAATCCTATGTTTTTTCCTATGATATTATTTTATGTCTTTTGTTTTTTATTTTAGTATAATTCATTTATTTTGAACATCCAATCATTACTCCACGATTCATTTTTATGATATTTGATATATAGGGTATGATATTATATTTTATTGATCACATTATGATACCACTAGGCTGATGATTATGCTTACTTGTCTCCCTTGTTTACCTTTACTGAGCATCTAATTACACCCATTTTATGTTTCCAATTCAAGGTTATGAAGATATCTATTATGTTCGATATGTCTAAGAAGGGTTCAATTCAAGAAGAACCTAGTGGGAGATAATGTATCTCACTTGTGTACCATTGTTTATGATTCCTTGTTTCCAAAGGTACTAGACTAGTACGGTCTTTGGGTGTCCATTTATATAATTTATAAGTTATTACACAAAAGATATATAATGTTAATGTATGAAAAAATAGGGTATCTACAGTTGGTTTTAAAGTATATGTTTAGTAAACCTATGTAATCTAGGATAAAAAATAATTAGTGAGAACCCTAAGTAAATGTATAAGGATTAGTATGAGGATAATGAAAATTATATGCAAATTTCTTGGAATTTTGGAAGAGGATTGAATGAGTGGTTTCCTAGAAATACATCCTTGTATGGATACTACAAGTGTATGTAGATCTGGAATAGATATTCCTAGGGATAAAAACACTAAAAAGATGTATTGGTCCTAAGTTGGGGTAATAGGGTACACAATAACGGGTCTTAATGCACACCTGTTTTGACACACATGAGGGATACTCTTTGGGAATTCACAAACTCATCTTGAACCATCATAATGTATTTAAATATACGTTGGCTATGAATAACCTATGATAAACCAAATGATTCATTGATTAAGAAATGCATCATAATTTAGACATCTTATAAGTTATTTTTCATGATTATGTGGTTCTTTATTATGATAAATGTTTCTTACTCTACTCTTTTGGTTTATTAAATGGATGGAACCCAAAGGAAGCACATTAATGGTGATTGTAATGGATAATGCAAGTATTTTCCTCCTAATAAAACAACTTATTTGGGAATGGGAATGAAAAATATCATCACTATAAACACCCATATTCTTTAATATATGAACCATGGTAGACTCTTAAATGAGAAAATGATGGAACAACATTTTATTGATTCCTTCATGAGGAAATGTCCACCATCATTAAAATGGTAGTATGGTCCACTTGTTGTTGATCAATGGATCAATACTAATAAAATATAATCTCTTTTCTCTTGTGTTCGGAGCATGAGATAGTTATTCTGGATGATTATCTGTAAGAAGGTGAGGGGGTCCAATGGTGGACTCAAATCAAGAATATGAGGAAGCAATATGAGTTTGAATCCATGGATTGGATGAGTTCAAAAAAATATTTTTTAATATGTACTTTCCTAGGATTCTTCATATTAGTGTGGAGAAATTGTTCTTTTATTTAAAGAAAATGGATGATGAACCATTCGGTACCTATGAGGATAATTTGATAATAATTGTGAGGTACCCTTTAGTAAATAGTATACAACTTGAAAGTAATGTTAATTGGAAGAAGAGTGGGTTAATTCCAAGTCTCATAAGGGCAGTGGAAATAAGAGACATTAGTAGCTATGAATAGATTTTGTGTTGTGAAGTAATGGTTCAAATGGAGGTTGGAGTCACATATCAACCTCATGGTTTTGAAAAGAAATGGAAGATGGGATTAAATGGAAACACTAAAAAATATGGATAAAATAAGATGAGTTTTTATTTATGCTCTAAATATGGGAACAAGCATGGAGGAATTTTTCTGAAGGGGGTAGTAAATTTTTTAAGTGAACAAAGGAAGTTCCTGAGCTAATTGATTATTGAAATGATTGGAAAAAGTCATCTCAAAATTATAACATAGAAAAAGATGAAATAATGCCCCCCCCTGTGCGCGCTTCAATACTACAAGTTTAAGGATAATGGGAATTTTTATAATTAGTTCCCAACCCTAAGGGTAGGTGATGATGATCGACATTAGAATCATTTTAAGCAGAGGGTCCAAGGAAAATATCATAAAATCAATATTTCTGATGAGGGTTGTGATAACGATGTGATAAAAGGTACACATACCAATCATTCTAGAACTGGTAATGTCAAATTTGTTTCCAGATCTACAAACTCTTTCATATCTATATATTTTTCTTAATGGTGTTTAGATTCCACCAAAACAATTAGATTTGGAATTAATAATAAAACCCACAAATTGTATGATATTACATCAAAAGTCTATGATTCCTCTCATATTGTTGTTTACCGAAATTTGATTCCTACAAATCTTATAATTCTTCCATTTTTTTAGTTTTATTTAATCTTAGTATGGATTACCTTTCTCTGCATAAATACAACATCATTTTTCAAGTAAGGGAAGTCATGTTTGATATTTCAAACCCTCCAATGATCATCCATAAATGTAACGATAAGCATGAATTTCCTATGGATATTTCATCAAGTTTATGGGTCTTAATTCTTATTCAAAAGGGTTGTCTATCTCATATGGTTGGGTAGAAAACTGGCATCGATGATATAACTATTTTTCAAGAATTTTTTGGATGTCATGTCAGAAGAGTTTCCTATCCATCCACCAAAATGAGATGTTGATTTCTCAATAGAACTCATAACTGCTTCCACGCCAATTTCAAAAACTCCTACTATAATTTCCCCAATTTATTGGCATGAATTGAAGAAGAACTCCAAAAAATATCGATAAGGTATTCATTTAGAGAAGTGTATAACCTTAGGCTGAGACTATTCACTTTGTGAAAAATAAATATGGTTCTATGTGACTCTATATTGATTATCATGAGTCAAATAGAATCTCAACCAAGAAAAAGTATCTCATTCCCCATTCTGATGACTTTTTTAATCAACTTCATGAAGATCTATACTTTTCCATGGTTGACCTTCATTATGGATATCATCAATTGAGGACCAGGAGTGCTAATATACCCAAGATTACATTCTGTACAAGGTGTGGACACTATAAATATATAGTGACTCCTTTTGGGATAACTAATTCCTTGGATGTCATCATCGATTTAATTAATATAGTCTTAAGATATTACCTCAATTATATTATGGTGGTCTTTATATATTTTATTAATATATATTAAAAGGTCAAGGAATATCACTAACAACACTTTATAATTGTACTAAAGTCCCTGTGTAATGATAAACTATAAAAAAAATTACAAATTGGGAATTTTGGTTGCCAAAGGATTAATTTTTGGGACACATAATTATAAGAGATGGTTTGTTTATAATTTCTCATAAATATCTATTCTTATGACCAAGTTAACTTGGAAGGGTGTCAAGATCCTTTGTATAGATGAATGTGAGGAAAATTTCTAGGATCGATAGAGAAGGATAGTCAGTCCACCTATCCTTACATTACCCTATAGTGGATAAGGGTTTCTAATCTATAATGATTCATCCAATAAGGTATTGAGATGTTTTCTTACACAAAAAAACATGGTTATCACTTATTCCATGTAGAAGTAGAAGATTCATGATAAAAATAACCCAAATTGTGATTCGGAGTTAGCTGTGGTAATTTTTCATTAAATATTTGTAGTCAATATATTTATGGAGAAAAGTGTCATATATATACTAATCATAAAAGTATGGAATTTATATTCACATAAAAGGAGTTTAACATGTTCTGAAGAAGATGGTTATAGTTGATAAATTATTATGACTGCTCAATAAATTACCACCATAGGAAAGTGAAAAAAGTGGCAATAAATTGATTCAAAATTATCATGCTAGCTAATCCATGATATGGATCACAAAATATCCAATATTTATAGATTTACAAAGTATGGATCTTGAAATCCTAAAGGATGGGGAAAATATTATCTTTCTCAAATGAATTTTTGACCCTCTATCTAAATGAATATTAATAAGGTGTAAAAGGAAGATGAAGTGTTGTAAAATAAATATAGAAATTTTCCTATGTTTAACCTAGATTAGGATGGGATGGTAGGGTTCAGGAACTGTGTATGTGTTCCTTCCATAAAAAATTTGAATAAGAATCTATTATATGAATCTCAAAGTTCTTCATTGTATATTGATCCAAGAGGTATGAAGATGTATAGGGTATAGAAATAATACTTATAGTGGGATAACCTGTAGAGAGATATTGGATATCTTTATTCTTCGTGTGATAATAAGTTAAGGAGGGAAGGAAAAAAGTTAAATAGTATTTTTCATCCATTGACCATACCATAATGGAAAGGAGAGAACATCAATATGGATTTTGTCATTGGACTACCCAAAAACTTTAATGGGTCAAATTATATATGGGTGGTAGTTAATTTCCATAAAAACATATCACACGTCATTACAATCAGAAAAAAATTATTTCTAGATTAGATTTCTGGGATATACATTAAGTGGTAAGGTTGCATGGAGTACCACATTCTATTTCTTCATACTGGGATATGAGGTTCACCGCAATGTTCTTGATAATTCTTTCACAAGGAAATAATACAGAATTGAGCCTCATCACGTCTTATTATCCTCAGAAATATTGTCAGTCTAACAGAATAATTCAAACCCTAGAGAATATGGTGAGATCTTGTTATTCTGATTTTGAAGGTCGTTAGAATCAATACCTTCCTCTAGTTGAGTTTTCTTACAAAAATATCTTTAACTAAAGAATTTATATGCAACCTTATGAATAATTATATAGGTATAAATTTAGATCTCCAATATGTTGGGATGAGGCAGGGGAAATAAAGTTAACAAGACTCGAGATCACTGAAGAAATAGTCAAGAAGGTTAAAACTATTAATTATGGTATCAAGGTTTCCCCAAGTCTGTAGAAAGGTTATGCTTATAACCGATGGTGTGATCTATAATTTTATTTTTGTGAAATTTTGTTTCTATTAATCTCACCCTAGAATAATGTAATGAGATTTTGGAAGGGAAACTAAGAACTAGGTATATCGATCCTTTTGAAATTCTTGATCGTATCAGGAAGCAAACCTATAACTTGTAACTTCATCCATATCTCTATAAATTCCTTGATGTGTTAAATGTATGTCATATAAGGGAATACATACCTGACCCTTCACATGTACTAAACTCATAGGTCATACTGCTCGAGCAGTATCTTTCTTATGAAGAACAACCAGTTGAAATTATGGATTTTACAGAGAAAAATAAACGAAATTAGAACTCTCATCAGGTCAATGTTTTTTGACGAAATCACTCGTTATAGGATTCTATGTGGTAATATTATGATATGGTAAAATATGATTATACTCTTTCTATATATCATGAGTAATGAATTTTGAGGGTGAAATTCATTTTTTGGGGAGTAGAATATAACACCCTGAATATTGATGAACCTTTTTTATATCAAATAAATTAATTTTTATATGACTTATAATAAACTATATCAAGAATTCCTTTCACACATCACAAAATCAGAAAACATTACACGGAATATCAGCTTTGAGCACGTTACACGCAACACCAACTTGGGAATATGTTATAAACATCAAAGAGTTTCTAAAAAATGTCAATTATATTATTATAATTACTTAAATAAGATAACTATAAACCAGACATTAAAATTATTAATATGAATAGAAATAAATATTTTGAAAATATTTTTTATAATGGGTTTATATAAATAAAACCTACTCATAGAGAAAGAAATAAGTTATTGAAAAGTCCTTAAATGTTTTAAAATATGATTTTCTAAAATGAACTACTTTTAATATCCTTTCGTGAAAAATACTAATATTAATTTTAGAAACCTATAGAAATTTTATTTTTCTAAAATAAACCAATTTATTTATTTATAATTTTGAAATTATCTTAAGGTGAAGTTTTGGATTTTTCTAAGAAACATCATGTTTTGATGAATTTTGAAAAATATCAAATTTTAATTTTAATTTTCTTTTTCATCTAATTTTTTAAAAGCTGAAATTATATTTTAATTTTGTTTAAAAGTTTAATTAGATCATATTTTTATAAATAAAACAAATTTGGGTCATTAGAATCAATTTCACTTTAAAATTAAGTATAAAAACATAGCAAAATATAGATTGTTTTTATTTTATAAACCTGCATTATCGACCCCACTGTAGGCTTTTTATTAAATTATGTTCTTCAACTTATGTGACTTGAATTTGAAAATAAGATTCCATATTTATAATTATCCTAATTTATAATGTCTAATAAGGTCAACATGTTTTTAAAAAAATTATTAGTGAATGTAATTAAAATTAATTGCATCGATTAAGGTAAAATTAATCTTTCCAAATAACTAAACCTTAAATATAACACCAAAAAAGTCTAAGAAACGTGGTTATACAAAATCAATTGGATGGAAATATATAGACCCTATCCTCCCTTTTATACAATTCTTTCCATTATTGGATCATCTTTCAGCCTAAAAAACATGGGTTTCAGAATCTCTTCAAATATTTACAAGAGTGACACTCCTCCTCCACTATAAAAAGGCCTCATCTCCTCCATTTATTGACACCTCTCAATCCACTTAGTTTCATCCAATATATAATAAAATATCCTCGATAATACCCGCCCTTATTCATTTAATGCTTCCTTTGTTTAAAAATACATCTATGTAATTCCTTTGGTGCAAACCAAAAGGATTTCCCCAATTAAGAGTTAACACCATCCCTGAAACTCCTTTCCTTTATTTCCTTTCTCAACAACCATAACTGATGATATTACGTTATTATACAACAAAAACAGTATCGTAAATATACTTATATGTTTTTATGTTATGTTTTCAACCTACCCTTACACACACATCCATATAATGGGTTCCAAACATATTATTTATGTTTACATCGAACGACTAACTCACTAAATAATAATTTATCATTTTACGTTTATTACCCCTCATAGTGGAAATTATGATGGAAACACAATTTATATATGTTATATGTTATATTTATTATGTCTTTAAACTTTATAAATCCTTTTATGAAACATATCATTATTATTTCTATTTTTTTAATATGAAAATTCTGTTTGAGAAAGTATTGACTACAACCCACTCAAAGAAATGTGTTTCATTAACACACTTTTTATATCTATGAGATACAAGAAATCTTCACGACTCTTTTATTTTTCATGGATTAGATACCACCCATGAATGTGTTATATGATTTATATTACAAAATTTATATATATTTATATATCCACTTTAAGATATTTCATTCATGGGGTTATGATTCAAGTGTAACCAAATCAGCAAGATAGTTTTGTCTTAATTTTCCTTTTTTGAGAAACAAGTTATGTTATGAACCAATATTCTTTAACTATTTCTATTTGACCTCTTACATAATGAGTAAATTTTTTCATGATATTTTGAGCTTAATTTAATTCCATTTTCTTACATCAATAGTATGATCCCAAGTAACCATGTGTTAAGAGTTAATTGAAACCATCCAATCGTTTATCTGTATTGTTTATGATTATGCTTCTCTAAATGGTTTATTTTTTGATGACATGATGTTTATGAAACACATTTCTATTTCATATGTTATGTGTTTGTGAAACCCTTTTCTATTTCATAAGTTATATTCTTATGAAATCCACTTCATTTAATGGGTTATAATTTGAATAAAGGATTAAGAAACATACCGTTCTCCATAGGTTAATATATATTTTCATTTTTGTGACAACCATTTCATTTCATGGGTCATGATATGATTGTTTATGAATTTATGGGACATGTATGTATGATTTCATTATGAGATGGGTGTGACCTATATCTCCCTAAAATTAATTGGGAAATGATTTATATCTCATGAGATATACAAGTATAGAATGAGGAGTGAAATTAGTTTGGCATTATATGGCTAGAACAAGAAGTGAACTCTCTTAAGTAATACATGTATGGAATGGTGAGTGACCTCAGTTCAGTAAAAGAATTTTTCTCCTAATATGGAATTTATTGTGATTCCATGACTTCTATAGATATCATATTATATGCTAATATTTTTTCCACAATTCAATATTTTATTCATAGGATATGATTTCATGTATTATGTTCATATTTTCTATATGATTTGTGCCTTATGAACTACCAATATTTATTCCAGAATTCATGATTATGATCTTTGATAAGTAGGGTGTGATATTATAGTTTTTCATCATGTTCGCATACCCTTATGCTCATTATTATTCATACATTTCTCCCTTGTTTATCCTTATGGAAAATATGTGTTCACCCCTTTTATGTTTCTTTTTAAAAAGTTATGAAGGTATTTATTATGTATGATGTGTCTAAGAAAGGGGCTAGTCAGGAATAACCTTGTGGGAGATAATGTAGCTCACTTATATATATGTTTTAATGCTTCCATGTTTCCGAAGGAATTAGACTATTATTGCATTTGGGTGTCTGTTTGTATAATTTTTTCAATATTTCACAAAATTTATTTATTATTGAAATATGAAAATATGGGTTCATTTTAAGACTAGTTCAACCAATCATATAATTAATATTATATTTCTAGTAATATATTGTAATTTCTCCCTAACTCTTTAGATAATTCACTTTCATATCATTGTTACTTACATTGATATAATTTCCTCCACTATTTTGGTTAGATCTTCCAAACATACTCATTTTTATCTTCCTTCCATAAGTACATCTATAATCTATAATGATCCTGCTTTTGATGGTTCCAATATCCTGATTATGTACCTATAGTGGTATTACCTATGGAATATTCACATGAAAAATAACCCTCTATTTTCTAAATAACTTTAACAAAAAAATATTGAAAAAATTCAATATATCATAATTTTTTTTTGATAAGTACTTCAATCACCCTCTTTTCATTTTTTTTGAAAATAACAAATTCCCTATAAATTTAATAAAATGCCTCTCACTCCTGTTGAGATTAATTCAATTTCTTCAATATAAGGCATAAATTTCATCTCCCTCTTAAAAATGTGAATTACAATCCCCTTTATTTACATCATGGGGTGAGGGAGGAAAATTCATTGCACTTTCTATTCTTCTACCATTTTCTTCCATTAAACTAAAGATAAAACATCAATTTCTTTTGATAAGGATAATATCACTTTTCTTAATGTAATAAGACAAAAATAAACTATCTCTAAGCATATATGATTCATGATTAGTGTAGAGAACAAGTGAAATTCACTTGTAAGTAAAATTTTTCCATAAACTTTATAATGTAATGATAAATAATACAAAAAATTATTTTAGGGTTTCATTAATTAAATTTTATTTCAACTAAATTTCCTAAATTTTTATTTATAAATAGATAAAAAAATTAATTAATAAATAATAAGTATTTATACCTTTTTGAAATTATTTTTTCTATAAACAAATTAATTTACCCATTTTCATTGAAACATGTGTTTTCTTGTAAACATGGTAGTGTATGGAAAACATACCTTAAATATGAAAAAAACATAAATTTCATGAGTTTCCAAATTTAAAACTTCTTTATTATCATCAATAACATCAACCACTGGATATCAGTTTTCACATTTCTAGAAATTAAGAATGCATATTACTAAACTATGTATAATGACCCAAGCTTTAAGTACATGTAAATTACATTATTTTTGCAGAAAACTAAATAGATGAAAAAAACAGATGCCTAAAGACCGCATTATTTTAGTATCTTTGGAAACTCAGAACACAATCTTCTAATCCTGGTGAAAGATCTTCAACATCTCTCATAATGATCTTACACTTTTCTTTTATAACCTAAGTCCTTTCTTTATATCCTAGAGAAAACAAAACATTAAAAGTGTGAGCTCAAATTCTCAAGAAGGGAAAACATGGAGAACTTAAAAATAATTCGTAAACATTTGAACGTAAAAATATGAGCATAAAACATCAAAATCTTGAGCAATGACATAAATCTTGGAAGTAAATAAAGAATAGATCTTAAAGGAACATTAATCATGATAAAATAAAACATTTAATTGTGAAAAACCATTAAGCACATGATATTATTTCCATAGTATCCAAGGAATTTCTGCCAAGACCATCATTGTGGACAAAGTCCATTACTGAACTGGGTTTACTTGTCATTCCAGCCCTCTATTACTAAACTAGATTTACTTTCCATTCCAGCCGTGTTTATCTAATGAAATATAAATATTTACCCAATGTATTGGAAGGATATATAGGTCCCAACCATCTCATAATGAAATCATTCTTACCTATGCCCCAAAATAAGCAAAAATCATTCATCATAACCCAAAGAATAAAATGGATTTCATAAACATCATACCATCATTACATAATCCATATAAAAAAAATTAATATAATTTAATCATAAGAAAAATCAAACCACAAAAATAATAGAGACATTATTCATGAAATGTATTCATATTAAATAATGTCAGCGTAGATGGAAAATACATTTGATAAAACACTTGAAATTAATTCTTGAGGAAAATTTCCTTTCTTCTTCCAAATCAATTTATTTTCTCAAATTGACATGTAATTTAAAAGAAAAGAATTTTGTTCAAAATAATCATGAAATCTTGTAGAGTAATATTTATTTAAATAAAGAGTTATGAAATTGTAAAAACCCATTCATGCAGTATAAGTTAAAAAAAACATTCTCCTCGTACTTTTAACGGAAAAGTCAAAAAATACCATGTATGGTAAACAAAAGAAATATTTCTTCCATAACACAAAGTGAAAGTCAAAAATGGGTAAACATGACTTTAAAAATACATGGAAGAATATTAAACACTTTATGAAAACATTTTAACGGACATGGATGAAAATTATAACCTCAGAGAATACTTACGTATAAGCAATCCCAGATAAAAATGAGATTGCAAAATTATCCCTTACCTTATGTCCAATTTAATCTGTATGTGTCCGAGACTCTTGTATAGTGAATTTAAAAATATTATTAACATTAATAGAACCATAATAATATTTATTATATCATATATGATTCACATACATCTTTATATTACCCATTCACTTGTCAATTCCATGTTAAAAAACGTTTTGGGTAAAATCGTTTCATTTATCATATGTATTTTGACATGTAATTATTCATATGATTATATGGATCATGATTAATTAATTCGAGAATGTAAAAAATTATTTATATATAATATATATTCAGAATATAAATATATATAATAGATTGATAAATGGAAGGAAATACACTGTTCATGGAGACAATAGGTCGTACGTACGCATAAACGTCGTTTCCATTTAATTATTGAATTGAATGGAATTAAGTAGATAACATAAATAAATAAATATATATATATCTAGTATGATTATAATGTCTTATATATAATTAAAATTCAATATATATACATTATAATCATTCTTGAATGGTTAACATGGAGAATGAATCTCAACTCGTCGTGGAGACGGTAATCCGAACATACACACGAGCGATGATATCATTACCATTTATATTGACTGGAATTGGAGTTTATGATATAATATCTCAGAATTAGCATCATGTTATAATAATCATATATAATTATTATTTCCACCACTATACCCATCCAAGTAAGGTGGTGTTCGAAAAACAGATTACCCCACGACGTGGAGACGGTAAGTCGTACGTACGCACGCGCGGTGATGTCATTTTTTGTAGGATGGATAGAAGGTGAAATAGGGATGTTTAATATTTATAATAACATATATTTATATGAGTGATACTGATGTTATTACTTTATAATGAAACAAATAAATATGAGGATGTATAATAAGAAATAAATTGTAAAGAATCGGTAAAGGATATTTCCTCTTCCTCGACGGGCCTCCTCTTAACCTCCTCTAAGTGCACTAAAGTTGGTCTTTGAAGAAGAAAAGGACCTCTAGTTTTTTTATATGGAAGTGGACAAGATAAATGGATAGGTTTTGGGAAATCTTGAAGGCTCAAAAATTTTGTGAAGAGGGGAGGGAGGAGGTGCCCTTTTATAAGGGAGGAAAGGGGTACTTCTAGAATCCTCAAAAATATTAATTTATAATAATTTCAAACCCCACATAAAAACCACCAAAAATGAATCAAATTTGAATATGAGATAATATAGGGTTGTAATCTCATAAAAAAATAAAATTTAGACATGTTTTGAGATTATTTTAAACCATATCAATTTGATTTATCCTTATTTAATCTATTTAATTTTATTTCTGTTAATAATAATATAATTTTTAAATTGTTATAAATACTTACTTATGTGTTGTAAATTTTCCATAATTAGTTACATTATTACATTTTCGACCATATAATTTTAAATTTGTAATTTTTAAATATTTATGTTATTTTTAAACAATTTAATAATATGATATTTTTATAAAATGTCAATAGTGTCAATTTTGACACTATTCAATTATTTGAATTTAAATTAAATCCACAAAGAAGATATATTAGAACCAAAATATTTGATATATTCCTAACTTTTCATATCCATCTAAAAAATTCATGTAGCGCCTTAATTTGTTCTTATAGCATATATTTTGATATTTTTAAAACCATTTATTTGATATTTACCTTAGTAAAATAATTATTACCACATTTTTGTATAATTATTTAATATACTTATTTTTTGGATAAAAATTAAAAATGAAATACAATGACTAATATAAATCTAATATCTTCCATAATAATACTTTTAATCGAATTTATCATCTTAAAATCACAACATTTAAATTGTTATATTTATTAAATCATGAAGGTGACAATTTTGACATCATTTAAAATAAAATTACATAACTGTTATAATAACTTTTATAAGGATCTAAATGATCAAATATTAGACCATTTGATAATTATGGTTTACATGTACACGACCAATAAGTTTTTGTCAGGTTTTTGTGCCTTTTATGGTTACTATTAGTTTAATAAAAAGTATATTATTGATTTTTCACTAAATAAACAATTTCTGCATCACTATTGTGTCACCATTAATGATAGTTTTTTAATACCTAATAATTATAAATAAAAATCACATGATATAGATAATTTAACTGGATTTTTGGTGACTATATATGTTCAATGTTTTAATACGTTTATCACTAAATGAAAAATATTACACTTATAAGATATAAGAGAGTGACATGTTGTCACTTTCATTGGTTTTAATAATAATTACATCATTTTCATGGTCAAAACAACATGAAATGAATCTATTCTATCCCTTACGTGATGTGGGTCTACTTTTATTCATCCAATATAATATTATCAGGTGTTAGGGTAATTTTATAATCTTATTTTTACCCTTAATTACCCGATTTACCATTACCTGTAGTAAATAAAAATTACCGTAAATACCATTCATAATGTCTGAAAACAAAAATTAGCCTATTAACTTAATTTGGACCTACGTATTCCAAATATGGAATCCATTTTTTCCAATTCAAAACACTGAAGTTGCAGTATTTAATTTAAAATTAATCCCACTGTTGAGAAAATGAGTTTTAATAGTTAAAACATTGCAAAAGATTGAAATGTTTTTACCTATGAATTCAATGTAAAATTAATGATAATGACTTGAATTATATTAAATGGTAAAAATATATTCTATTTATACTATAAAATAATAAAATATTATAATTAACCATATAAATTATCTTGATGAAAAAAATTGTTTTTAATTAAAATTTTGCGTATTTTTACTATTCATCAAAATATGACAGTTAACCAAAAATTATTAAAAAATTATCAAAGTAAATTTTTATTTACTTATTTAAATGAATAAGTTTATTTTTTAAAATTAAACTCATAAATGTGTCCAAACAAGATTTTAAGGGGTGTTCCATCAAAAGGCAGCAAAATTGCATTTTTTGAAAAATAATTATTTTACATGAAAAAATTATTTTGTTCTCATACCATGTTCTAGAATATGTGTAAGATGAATGATAATGTTATAAAATTAAAAATGTGGTTAATAATATTCATAACAGCTAGTTCATAAGAACAATATATCATTCTTTAGTGAAACATGGTATTGCGTGTAACACGCACTATTGAGGAAAGACGCTCTTGCGTGCAACACAAGCCAAGAATAGTGTTTATGTATACTAAAAGCTAATAAAGTGTTTTGTATAGCACAATATAATCATGGTGTAGCATATAACATAAGATATAAATGAAATTAAAAATAATATTTCTCATAAAATCTTGAGGTGTTAAATTCTACCCCCCTTAAATGAATTTCGCCCTCGAAATTCATTGGGGTTATAAATCATTTACTACATGAATGTTTCTTTTATAGAACCCCACATTGTAAAAAAGAATACTAAAACTTAATTTTAAAAAGTAAATTAAGAAACATAACAGTTATCCAAATTAACTCATCAATGGGTTTCCATATAAGAGAATATATGTGAAAACATGGATATAGAAGAGAAATATAACCATCAAGTTCTGATGGAGAGTGGTAGAGAACATGGATATGAAAAATCAAAAAATAAAAAAGCAATAAATTTATGATTATCTGAGGCACCATGTAATTCATAGGATATGAGAGTATTATGACAACATTTTTGGTTTTCAAAATCATTTCCCTGAAGTTAATGAATTTTTTCAAAAGGATAAATACTTACATCATTTCAGTGTAATATTATAATGACCTGACCTTATTACATACATAATCTTGAATTTAGTCAAGAAAAAAACTTCCTTTCACATTGAGGATCATTTAACGTTTAGAGCTTTAGTGAATTTGGATAAAACATTCATAACATTGCACATTATTACAGAGTGGATACCAAAAAAATGTTTCCATTTTTTTCAAAATATAATACATTAAAACTTAAAATATGACTCCTTGACAATTCATCAACCTAAGAATCCAAATGATCAAATATTAGACTATTTTATGCTTATGGATTACATTTACACGACCAATAATTTTTGGTCAGGTTTTTATGCCTTTTATGGTCACTATTAGTTTAATAAAAACTATATTTTTTATTTTTCACTAAATAAACAATTTCTGCATCACTATTGTGTCACTATTAATGATAATTTCTTAATACCTAAAAATTATAAATAAATTCAAATGATGTAGATAATTTTATTGGATTTATGGTGACTATTTATTTTCAAATTTTTAATACGTTTATCACTAAATTAAAATTATTACACTTATAAGATATAAGAGAGTGACATGTTGTCACTTTCTTTGGTTTTAATAATAATTACATCATTTTCATGGTCAAAAGTCCATGAAATGAATATATTCTGACCCTTAGGTGATTTGGGTCTACTTTTATTCATTGAATATAATTTTATCAGGTGTTAGGGTAATTTTATAATATTATTTTTACCGTTAATAACCTGATTTACCATTACCTGTAGTAAATAAAAATTATCGTAGTTACTATTCATAATGTCTAAAAATAAAAAGAAGACTATTAACATAATTTGGACCTACGGATTCCAAATATGGAATCCCTTTTTACCAATTCAAAACACATAGGTTGAAGTATTTAATTTAAAATTAATCCTACTGTTGAGAAAACAAGTTTTAATTGTTAAAACATTGCAAAAGATTGAAATGTTTTTACCTATGAATTCAATGTAAAATTAATGATAATGACTTGAATTATATTAAATGGTAAAAATATATTCTGTTTATAATTTAAAACCATTAATGATTATAATTTTACCATATAAATTATCTTGATGAAAAAAGTCGTTTTTAATTAAAATTTACCGTATTCTTACTATTCATCAAAATATGAAAGTTAACATAAAAATATTAAAAAATTATCCAAAGTAAATTTTTATTTACTTATTGAAATGAATAAGTTTATTTTGTTAAATTTTACTCATAAACATGTCCAAACAAAATTTAAAGTGGGTGTTCCATCAAAAGGTGGCAACATTTCATTTTTTGAAAAATACATATTTTACATGAGAAATTTTTTTTTCATACCATGTTATAGAATATGTGAAAGATGAATGATAATGTTATAAAATTCAAAATTTGGTTAATACAATTCATAACGGCTAGTTCATAATAAAAATAAATCATTCTTTAGTGAAACTTGGTACTCTGTGTAACACACGCTATCGAGGAAGGCCACTCTTGCGTGTAACACAAGCCAAGAATAGTGTTTGCATATACTACAAGCTAATACGGTGTTACGTATATCACAATCTAATCTTGGTGTAGCAAACAACATAAGACATCAAAGAAATTAAAAATAATATTTCTCATAAAATCTTGAGGTGTTACATTCTACCCCCCTTTAAATGAATTTCACCCTCAAAATTCATGAGGGTTATAAATCATTGACTATATGAATGTTTCTTTTATAGAAACCCACATCGTAAAAAGGAATACTAAAAATTAATTTTAAAAATTAAATTAAGAAACATAACAGTTACCCAAATTAACTCATCAATTAGTTTCCATATAAGAAAATATAAGTTAAATCATAAATATAGAAGAGAAATATAACCATCATGTTCTGATGAAGAGTGGTAGAGAACATGGATAGCAAAAATCCAACAATAAAAATGACATAAATTTTTGATGATCTGAGGTACCATGTAATTCCAAGTATATGAGAGTACCTTGACAACATTTTTGGTTTTCAAAATCATTTCCATAAAGTTGATGAATTTTTTCATAAGGATAAATACTTACTTCATTTCAGTGTAATATTATAAGGACCCAACCTTATTACATACATAATCTGGAATTTAGTCAAGAAAAAGCTTCCTCTTACATTGAGGATCATTTCTTGTCTAGAGCTTTAGAGAATTAGCACAAAACATTTATAACATTACACATTATTACAGATTGGATACCATAAAAAAAAGTTTCCATTTTTTTCAAAATATAATACATTAATACTTAAATCAGGAATCCTTGACAATTCTTCAACATTTAATGTGTATTAATTCCTTTTATTACACATCCATTAACCTGTGTAAAACCATTTAAAAACATGGTATGATCACAAAATCTCAGTAAGGTATGAAAAATAAGGAAAGAGTACATTAGTCCATGAATACTCGTAACATATGAAAACATTTCCAAAGGACATGCTTGTCAACCATATATACTTACTTTGTGTAACATGAGATTTAAAATAAAACCAAAAATAATATGAGAACATAAATATAATCATAAATGTATCTTGGGAAATAACTTACATAATCTTGTAACCATTCCTGGATACCTTATAATTTGTCACCCTCATGGCTACCTTACTTTGTGTAACCATCACAGTTACACTTGGATTAACCATACGGCCGACATATAACTTACGCATACCCAATGAATTGGAGGGAAATATAGGTCCCACCCTTCGTCATAAACAATGCCCAAGAACCAAATCACAACCATACAACATGAATAATATCATAAAGACATTACTTTTGAATTTTGTAAAATAGAATTTAAAAAGAAGATTTTTAATGCAAATCTCCTTATAAATGTCATACAATTGAAGAGAGACTTTATATTGAGGATTGAGTATTTATATTTACTATAAATAAACATAATAAAATATAATCTAAAGATAACCCATCACACAAAAAATTTAAATATCACATAAATAATGAAGTAGAAGGTCAACCCAAAGAATGGAAATCAGGTTAAGAATTCCCTTACCTTGGGTTTGTCTTACTTAAAACTTGTTTAAACCTCATGTATAATGGTTTAAATATTGTTATTAATATTATATAGAAACATATTAATTTTTATAACATCTTTTATGATAATTTTATAACATCATTTCACCCGTAATTGTTAGTATTTTTCCCCTGCACTGTTTTTGGTTGAACCATATAAATGTTTTCATGACCATACTTGCAAGAATTAATGGAAATTAAAGTTACATCGTCCATGATGTCTGTAATTCGACACATCACGGACAATGTTTTTATTCCTTAAATAAGTGGTAGATGAGAAGAATAATGATGATTAATTTTCCATAAACATGAGAACATCCACAATATACCTAATTCTGGAGATTTCATGCCTCTTGGATAAGATGGGTGAGGAAATAAGAAAATGGAATCATGAAATTAAAGAAAACTTGAGAAATTTCTCACGAAAATTCGGCAGCATAACGGCGTCTCTCAAAATTTCATAAAAATAATATTGATGAGAGTTAGGGGGTATCTCAGCATTCATACATAATATTGAAAGTATGGTGGAATATTTAATGAAATATCCAAACACAAGCCAAAAGTAATAGAAGAGATTAACAGAAAATAAAATAAACGAATGAAAATAAAAGAGGTTGTTTACCTCTTGATCTCTTCTCATTGAGATCCTCCTTAAGGGATTTAATTTCGTTCTTTTGGTGAGATCAGTAGCTCTAGGACGTGTGGAAGAAGATTTGGGAGGGAATTTGGTAGAAATTAGACAATTCTCAAGGCTTGAGAGGCGTGGGAGGAAGAGGGGAGTGAGTGTGGTATTTATAGTGGAGGAGGGGAGATATTTTAGATTATTTTAATCATTATTATAATATTTTTATCAAGACTATGAATAATTTCAGTGCAAGTGACCCTAAATAGTAATAATGGCATGTGAGTTCGAACCAAGTGGTCTTACATAATCCTTGCATCACCTATGATGCAGTAAATCAGGTATTTAGCATTTATCGTATTTTATCGTATTTTACTATTCATAAAAAATTCTTGAATTTCAGAAAAATCCCAAAAATTTACCCTAAACCTTTTTCGATATGTAGAATAAAAAAATGAAGTCCATTTTTTGAAAAATAATTTTCTAAATATTATTAATTAAATTTTTAAATAAAAGCATACTAAATTCAAAAATTAACAGTTCTAATTCTACAATTACTTTTTTATCCCAATGAAAAAATTAACCAAGATGTTATTATCTTATAGCCTTAATAGAATAAAATAATAATAAAATTTACTATTCATTAGGGTCATATTACTATTCATATTACTATTTATAAGGGTATGTTACTATTCACAAAAAAAACAAGTTGGTTTCATCAGACTCTAAATAACACACTGAACACAAATGTAGATGATAGCTTCTAGAAATTCAAAACATAGAAGAAATTAAATTATGTTTAAAGGATACTTATAAATATCTACCTTAAACAAAATTTCAAGCATTTCAATTTATTTTTAGAAAATGTTGGGCTGTTACATTATCTCCACCTTTTGTAAATTACATCCTCGCAATTTTATTTACATATTAAACAACAGAGGGTATTTTTTCCTCATAGAATTTTCAGACTCCCACGTTGCTTCTTCAACCATGTGGTTTCTCCAAAAAACATTTACCTGGTGGATTACCTTATTCTGCAATACCTATTCTCTTCCATCAAGATTCTAAACCCGTTTCTCTTTATAATAAAGGCTCTCTTCTAGTTGAACTACTTTCGGGATCAAGACATGTGATGAATCTGGCACATACATTCTCAACATCGAAACATGAAAAACATTGTGTACCTGAAACAAACTCAGAGGCAAAGCTACGTGGTATGCAACTGTTCCAACTTTCTCCAAGATTTCAAAAGGACCAATGAATTGTAGTCTTAGCTTTCCTTTCTTACTGAAATGCATCACACTTTTCCAAGGAGAGACTTTATGGAAAACATGGTCACCTACCTCGAAAGAGAATTATTTCCTTCTGTTATCTACATACATTTTTTCCCTGCTCTGAGCTATCCTCATGTGCTGCTGGATCATCCTCACTTTCTCAGCCACTTCTTCTGCTAATTCTAGCCCCCATTAACTTTCTTTCACTGACTTCATCCCAAAACACTGGAGTCCAACACCGCTTTCCATACAATGCCTCAAAAGGTTCCATCTGAATACTGGAATGAAAACTGTTATTATAAGAAAACTCAACTAATGAAAGATGATGATCCCAACTTCCCTAATAATCCATTGAACAAGCTCTAAGCATATCCTCCAAAGTTTGAATCATTCGTCCTAACTTCCCATCTGATTGAGGATGAAAATCTATACTAAAATTCATCTCTATGCCCAATGACTGATGAAGTCCCTTCCATAAGATAGAAGTGAACCTAGGATCTCGGTCATACACAATGGAAAGAGGAACTCCATGTATCCTGACAATCTCCTTGAGGTACAATCGAGAAAGCTGATCCAAAGACATTGTATCTCGAATAGAAAAAAAATTTCCAGACTTTGTTTTCCAATCAAAAATAACCCAAAACACATTGTTACCTCCAGAATTCTTTGGTAGTCCCACGACGAAGTCGATGGATACATTCCCCCATTTCCACTCTGTCATTGGCAAAGTCTAAAGCATCCCCTTCAATAATTGTCTCTCTACTTTAACCTGTTGATATGTAAAACATCTCATGGTAAAATCAACACTATCTCTTTTCATTCCATCCCACCAATAATACTCTCGAAGGTCTTTGTACATATTAGTACTGCCAGGATGAACTGAAAATGGAGAACTATGAGCTTCACACAACAATTATTTCTTCAACTAGGAATCACAAGGCACACACAACCATTTTCCAAATCATAAAACACACTCTTTATCAAGATTAAATTCCAGCAATGAATACTGCACTGAAACCTGAAACAAAAGAGAGGTATTACCTTCACCAACAACTTCTAATCCAAAATTCATCATATCATTAATCAAGGGATCATCTTCCAAATGTAACATGGTTTATAATGCATGATGTTTCTGACTTAAGGTATCCACTACTTTGTTTGCTTTTCTAGGATGGTAATGGATCATGCAGTCATAATACATTCTCTGTTCTAGCTATCTTCACTACCTCATGTTTAATTCCATCTGAGTGAATATATACTTTAGAATTTTATGGTCAATATATATTTGGCATTTGGTCCTGAATAGATGATGCCTCCAAATTTTCAAAGAAAAAACCGCAGCTGTGAATTCCAAATCATGTGTGGGATAATTTAGCTAATGAGGATTAAGTTGTCTCGAAGCATAGCCAGTTACCTGGTCATTATGCATCAAAACACAACCAAATCCTTTCAAAGAAGCATCATTGTAGATGAAAAACTCACCATTTTGGGACGGTAAGGCCAAAACTGGAGAATTTACCAATCTCTTCTTCAGTTCTAGAAAACAAACATCACATTCTTCTGTCCAAACAGATTTAACCCCTTTATGTGTTAACATAGTTATCGGGCTAGATAACCATGCAACGTTCTTAACAAACGGTCGGTAATAACTTTCTAGGCTCAGAAAACTACGAATATCTTTAACATTTGTTGGTCTTGTCCATTCATCAACTACTTTTGTTTTGGCAGGATCAACTGTTATTCCATCCTTATTTACAATGTTCCCATGAATAGAAATCTATTGCAACTAAAAATCACCCTTTCTAAAATTTCCATATTGTTTATTTTCTTTTAATGTTTGCAAAACAACCCTTATATTTCTTTCATGCCCCTCTTTATTTTTAGAAAATACTAGAATTTCATCAATAAATACAACCAAAAACTTATCAAAGAACTCATGAAATACTCTATTCATAAGATTCATGAATACAGTAGGTGCATTTGTTAATCCAAACGGAATAACAAAAAATTCATAATGCCCACATCTAGTACGAAAGGCTGTTTTCGGGATGCCATCATCCTTCACCTTCAGCTGATGGTATGCAGATCTCAAGTCAATATTGGAAAAATATAGTGCTCCCTCGAGCTAATCAAACAAGTCATCAATATGAGGCAAATGACACTTGTTTTTAACAGTTATGTTATTCAAAGCTCTATAATCAATGCAATGCCTTGTGGAACCATCTTTCTTTTCAACAAACAAAACAAGGGCTCCTCATGGTGAAGTGCTAGGACGAATGAAGCATTTTCCAAGAAAATCCTATAACTGATTTTTCAATTCAAGAAGTTCTATTGGAGCCATACGATATGGAGGTTTTGAAATTGGCTTAGCATTAGGAACTAAGTCAATTGTGAATTTGACTTCTCGATCAGGTATGACACCGGGTAACTCATCAGGATAAACATCATGGTATTCATTTACCACTGGTACATCATTAATTTGAATAGATCCATTATTTTCAACAATATGAGCAAGGTAACTTTCATTTCCATCATTCAATAGTTTCTTAGCTTCTTGATATATTATCAATTCTATGGGTTCATTATTTTATAAAAATTGAAACTCTTTCTGAAAAACCACTTCTTTAGCTCTATAGTCAATATTTTCCTGATAATCAGAAAGCCAGTCTATCCCCAGAATAACATCAAACTCGACTAAGGGTAAAATGACAAGGTTTTCAGGTAATGTCTTTCCACATACCAAAATAGAAAGATTCTTATAATTCCTCTTTTCTATAATATTTCCCCCTTCTATTTTAACAACATGTTCGGGTCTCATTTGTTGAGGTAATATTTCCAATATTCCAGAAAATTTCTCAGATATGAAGGAATATGTAAACCCCGTATCAAAAAAACATTTGCAAAATCTGAGTGAACAAACAAAGTACCTGATAAAACTTCATTGGATGGCCCGACATCTGATGATGTAGTCACAAAAGATCTCACTACACCTTTCTTGTTGTAGTCTGGCTTCTTTGAATCATTCAGATCTCTCTTTGGTCATGTGTTGGATAGTGACCCATCTCACCACATTTAAAAAACATTATAGTTTGCTTATCAGGATTATTCTTAGGATCATTTTCATTGCAATCTCGGGCCATATGTCCAAACTTACCACATTTAAAACACTTCCCAGTTTTTCTAAGACATTCCCCATAGTGTTTCTTGCCACACTTTTCGCAAATAGAAAATTGGATTTTCTTACCAACAGATTTCTTTGGTTGATTCCTACCCATTTCTTGCCAACTAGACCTATTCTTCTTTTTGTTTCAAAAATCCACATGATCATCAGCAAACTCCATCTCTACCCTCTTAGCACATCAGACAAGTTTCTCATAACTTTTGAATTCATGGGAGGCCAACGCCCTTCGATACCTTGGCTTCAATCATGAGTAAAAGAAGTTGATTTTTCTATCAAGATCCGGAATATGATTTGGAGCATACCTCGCTAGTTGTGTGAAGTTCACTTCATAAATAGCCACTGAGTCTTCCACTTTCTATTTCAATTCATGGAATTGATTCTCTATTCTAAGTCTCACCACCTTAGGAAAATATTTTTCAAGGAAAAGACTTTTAAATTCATCCCACTCTAAGGAATCAAAATCCTCTATACCCATGATATTCCATACCATTGAACACCATTGATTAGCTTCCCCTTCAAAATGATAAATGGAAAGACTTGCCTTTTGATTTTCAAAACATCTCATAACATCGAATATCTTTTCAAGGGCTTTGATCCATCCTTCAGCTACTACTGGGTCAGAAGATCCATTGAATGCAGGAGGATGTTGTCTCACAAAATGTTCCACTACTGTCATGTTCCTTTGTGGTACCTCTATTGGTTCTCTTACATGGATTCCACCACTATTTATTTCCTATGTTAGTTGAGCCATTACTATCACAAACTGCTCGGTTCCAATCCCTACCATTCTGGGCTGTACTTCCGGATAGATGTCATTCTGTCGGTGCCTCTCCTCTTCAGCATCCATGTTCCTTTTACGAACAACCATTATTAACAAACATGTCTTAGATAAAGAAACATGGTAATCTTTAAATGCTATAACATTTCTAATTAAACATGGAGTGAAAATAATTTAGGTTATTCTATTAACATCATCCTATCTTTAAAGTTATGTAAATCATCCTATGATACCAACTATAAGGACCCGTCCTTATTACATACATAATCTTGAATTTAGTCAAGAAAAAACTTACTTTTACATTGAGGATAATTTCAAGTTTAGAGCTTATGATAATTATGACAAAACATTCATAACATTACACATTATTACAGAGTGGATACCATTAAATCAATTTCCATTTTTTTCTAAATATAAAACATTAAAACTTAAAACAAGACTCCTTGAAAATTCTTCAATATTTACCATGTCTTCATTCCTTGTATTACACATCCATTAACCTGTGGAAAATAATTTAAAAACGTGGGATGAGCACAAAAGCACAGTATGGTATGAAAAATAAGGAAAGAGTAAATTAGTCCATGAATACTCGTAACTTATGAAAACATTTTCAAAGGACATACTTGTAACCCATATATACATACTTGGTTTAATATGATATTTACACTAAAACCACACAAAACATGAGAACATAAATATAATAATAAACGTATCTTGGGGAATTACTTACATAATCTTGTAACCATTCCTGGATACCTTTTAATTTGTAACCCTCGCAGCAACCTTACTCTGTGTAACCATCACAGTTACACTTGGAGTAACCATACGGCCGACCTCCAAATTACTCATACCCAATGCATTTTAGGGAAATATAGGTGTCTAAATTCATCATAAACAATTCACAATAACCAAAAAATAACCATACAACATGAATAATAGAAAAAGACATTACTTTTGAATTTTGAAAAACGGAATTTAAAAAGAAGATTTTTAATGAAAATCCCCTTATAAATAACATAAAATTGAAGAGAGACTTTATAGAGTGGATGGAGTATGTATATATACATTTAATACATATAATAAAATATAATCTAAATATAACCCATCACACAAACAATTTAAATATCACATAAATAATGAAGTGGAAGGTTAACCCAAAGAATGAAAATCGGGATAAGAATTCCATTACCTTGGGTTTTTCGTACTTAAAAATTGTTTAAACCTCATTTATTATCGTAAAAAGAGTGTTATTAATATTTTACATAAACATATTCATTTTTATAAAATCTTTTATAATAATTTTATAACATCATTTCACCCTTAATTGTTAGTATTTTGCCCCTACACTGTTTTTGCTTGAATTCTTTATATGATTTCTACGATTGGTTCATGGTGGGTATTCTTGTCGATTGGAAGTGAATATCTAGAATTGTAATGGAGTAGTATTTACATATATCCAATAACATAACTTATTCCATTCATAATTTTTATTTCTTACATGAGGCTGATTCCTAAGTTAGAACATTAATGATGTTCGTTTAGATTATTTTAGAGGTTATTTGATAATAACCACCTTGTTTTGTCCTATAAATTATAACCATGAGTAAAATAGAATTAAAGAACCATGGGTGAGTCATAAAAAATATATTATAACATGGTTCAACCATATAAATGGTTTCATGACCAGGCTTGCAAGAATTAATGGAAATTTAAGTTACATCATCCATGATGTCGGTAATTCGACACATCACAGACAATGTTTTTATTCCATAAATAAGTGGGAGATGAGAAGAATATTGATGAGGAATTTTCCATAAACATGAGAATATACAGAATGAACATGATTATGGAGATTTCACACCTCTTGGATAATAGGGGTGAGGAAATAAGAAAAAGTAATCATGTAATAAAATAAAACATGAGAAATTTCTCACAAAAATTCAGCAGCCTAACAACGTCTCTCAAAATTTCATAAAAACAAGATTGGTGAGAGGAAAGGGATATATAATCATTCATACATAATATGGACAGTAAGGGGGAATATTTAATGAAATTTCCCGACACAATACAAAAGGAATTGAAGAGAATAACATAAAATAAAATAAAATAAAGAAAATAAAAGAGGTTGGTTACCTCTTGATCTCTTTTCCTTGAGATCCTTCTTAAGGGATTTGATTTTGGCCTTTTGGTGAGAGCAGAAGCTCTAGGACGTGGGGAAGAATATTGGGGAGGGAATCTGGTAGAAATTAGGCAATTCTCAAGGCTTGAGACGTGTGGGAGGAAGAGGGGAGTGAGGGTGGTATTTATATTGGAGGAGAGGCTGTATTTTAGATTATTTTATTCATTATTATATTATTTTAATCAAGACTATGAAAAATCTCAATGAAAGTGACCCTAAATAGTAATAATGGCATGTGAGTTCGAACCAAGTGGGATTACATCATCCTTGCATCACCTATATTGCAGTAAATCAAGTATTTATCATTTATCATAATTTATCGTATTTTACTATTCATCAAAAATTCTTGAATTTTAGAAAAATCCCAAAAATTTACCCAAACCATTTTCTGACATGTAGAATACAAAAATGAAGTCCATTTTTGTAAAATAATTTTCTAAATATTATTAATTAAATTTTAAAAAAAATCATACTTAATTCAAAAATTAACAGTTCTCATTCTACAACTACTTCTTTATCACAATGAAAAAATTAACCAAGATGTTATTATCATCTAGACTTGTGAAAATAAAATAATAATAAAATTTACTATTCATTAGGTTCATATTACTATTCATAAGGGTATGTTACTATTCACAAAAAAAAACAAGTTGGTTTCATCAGACTCTAAATAACACATTGAACACTAATGTAGATGATAATTTCATGAAATTCAAAACATAGAAGAAATAAAATTATGTTTAAAGGATACTTATAAATATCTAAATTAAACAAAATTTCAATCATTTCACTTTATTTTTCAAAAACCTTGGGGTGTTAAAAATATCATCGTTGTTTATTCCATGAAAAATTTAGACATCATCTCTTATTTAAAGAAATTAAGTTGAATTTATCATTCTTGAAGTGTCAACAGATCATTCAATAGAATGATAGGTCATTCCATTTGTCTCTATCACATAAAGGATAACACAAGTTTTTAAATATACATAAGTCTATCTATGCTGAGATTAATTGCATATGATTCTATAAACAGACTTATACTTAATCTATCATACGACTTAATTAAATAAAATTAATCTATACTAACCAGGGACATCCTGTTGGCCAGTGGTAAGTGATAAAGGCCTTTCTCACTTCGGTTGTGGGTTCAATTCCCGGAACATTGTCCGACGCGATGTGTTTTCATCCATCCTGAAGATTGTCCATTTTCTAAAACTATACTATTATAACATTCTAGAAAAACGTTTTGTCCTTAAAAAATACTATCTGATGTCAAACATAATCCATTCCAACCTTTAGGCTTATCAAAAATAATTCTATCCAATCTCATAGTATAATGAAAATGATTACTAGAAATGTCATCTACCAAGCATGTGAATACCATCATTTATCCCCCATATGTCATATGATATATCTTGTTGGCCACATTCCAAACATGTGAATACCATAATCATGTATTCAATTAAAACATGAATTATCATATAACCTTAGTGAAAACATGAATGATGTCAAAAGTTAACTCTTTCCACATACCAAAATCCCAAAATTTCTATATACTCAAACCATGATGTCATTTTGTCCTTATATCAGTCATAAGCACATTAATACGATCAAACATATTATTTTCTCCTTATCCCTTCATTTTGAGCATATAATCTTCTTTCCAAAAATATTTCAATCACTTTTCATGGTTTCCTGTACCACATTCTTATGGAAAACCACAATGGACCAATACATAGATATTCTAATATACCATAAAAGTACATCAACAACATTATTCATCAATACCAATACATAAACACTTCAATCCATTCTCTTAAATGATTGTCATGGAATAAGTCCTTCCATGATTTAGAAGTAACCACATAGGTCAGGGCATTGAGTTGGGTAATGCCCATGTTCTCCACAGATAATACATTGAACTCCATAACAGTCTGTCACTCTATGACCCTTATCCCCACACAAATAACATCTTCCCCTCCATTTTATTTATTCATCAAGGTTCTTTTTCCCTTCTTTAGAAATCTCAATCTTCCTTTATATATCCTCCTCACCATGTGAAGATGCAAAAAAGTACATCTTCCTCTTATTTGATGAATTAGGAATACCAATAAAGTTCACCATGTTAATCATATATCGCTATGACTGATTCAACATAATCACAATATCTTTCTTTCTAGGCATTACGCAATTTCATTACTCATAGTTGCCAATTTGTCCATTGAATTAAATGTTGACCCAATTCCTTGTTTTTCCCTCCATTAACTAAAACCAAAAACCATTTTTTAAGAAATAGTTAAAATAATGAGGAACCACATAATCATAAAAAGTCTAACTTACCACATATTCTTTAACACATGACACCTTAGGTTCACCCTAGGTTAGTCATGATCGTCAACATAATTCTAGGACTGTAACCTATAGTTATACTAAAACATAGGGGCATCCCTAGATGTACCTTAGAAATATCTATAGATATCTCACTAATGTTTCCGCATCCTAGTTTCCAAAGGTTAACTAAACCTTCACTCTGATATCAACTATAACGACCCAAGATTGACGTACATGGACATTACATTACTTTTTCGAAAAACATAATTCATGTCAAAAACAGACGCCCAAAGACTGTATTAGTTTATTGTCATTGCAAACTTGGAACATAATCTTCTAATCGTGGTGAAGGATATTCAACATCTCCCATAAAGATCTTCCCCTTTGGTTTTCATACCCAAAACCATTCTTTATATCCTGGGGAAAAGAAAACATAAAAATGGTGAGCTTAAATTCTATTTAATGGTAAACATTGAGAACTTAAAAACAATCCATAATGATTTGAACGTAGAAACATGAACATAAAACATAAAAATCTTGAGCAATGACATAAATCTTGGAAATACATAAGGCATAGATCATAAAGAAACATTAATAATGATAAAATAAAACATGAAATGGAGGAAACCCATTAATCACAAGATTTTATTTCTATAGTATGCAAGGAATTTCGGCCGAGACCATCATAGTGGACAAAGTCCATTACTAAACTGGGTTTACTTGTTGTTCCAGCCCTGTATTACTGAACCGGATTTACTTGTCATTCTATTCATGTTTATCTCATGAGATATAAATCTTTACCCAATGCATGGTAGGGAGATATAGTTCCCACCCATCTCATTTTGAAATCATTCTTATGTGTGCCACAAAATAAACATAAATCATTCATCATAAACCAAAAAATAAAATGGGTTTCATAAACATCATCCCATCATAACAGAATTCATATAAAAAATGGATATCATTTAATCATAAGTAAAATAAAACCATGTAAATAATAGAGACATTTTCTTGAAACATAACCATATTAAATAATGTCATCATATATGTAAAATAGTTTTGATAAAACACTTGAAATGAATTCTTGAAGAAAATATCCTTTCTTCTTTCAAATTATTTTCTTTTCTCAAAATGAAATGAAATTTAAAAAAACAATTTTTTTGAAAATAATCATGAAATATTGTAGAGTAATCTTTAGGTAAATAGGTCATTATGAAATTGTAAAAATCCGTTCACGCCGTATAATTTAAAACAACATTCGCCTCATCCTTTTAATAGAAAAGTTAAAAAGTACCACGTATGGAAAATAAAGAAAAGATTCCTTCCATAACACAAAGTAAAAGTAAAAAAGTGGTAAAATGACTTTAAAAATACATGGAATAATATTAAACACTTTATGAAAACATTTTTATGGACATGGATGAAAAATATAACCTCATTAAGTACTTGCGTATAAGTAATCCAGATAAAAATGAGATTACAAAATTATCCCTTACCTTATTTACAATTTCTTCCATATGTGTTTGAGACTCCTGTATAGTGGGTTTAAACAAATTATTAACTTTTAACATAACTGTAATAATATTTATGATATCATATATTATTCACGTACTTCTTTAGATTACCCATTCGTTTGTCAATTCTATGTTAGAACAACGTTTTTGGGAAAATCTTTCCATTTATAGTACATGTTTTGATTGTAATTATTTATATGATTACTTAGATCATGATTAATTACATCCAAAATGTAAAACATGATTTATATATAATATATATTTATAATATAAATATATATAATAGATCGATAAATGGAATGAAATACACTGTTCATGGAGACGGTAGGTCGTACGTATGCATGAATGTCATTTTCATTTCATTATTGAATTGAATCGAAGTAAGTAGATGACATAAATATATATACATAAATATAGTATAGTTATTATGTCATATATTTTATTATTATTCATTATATATACATTATAATCATTCTTGAATGGTTAACATGGAGAATGAATCTCATCGTGTTGTGGAGACGGTAATCCGTACGTACGCACGAGCGATGATATCGTTCCCATAATTATTTAATGGAATTGGAGTGGATGATATAATATCTCAGATTTGTATCATGTTATAATAATCGTATATAGTTATTATTTCCACCATTATACCCATCCAACTAAGGTGGTGTTGAAAAAACAGATTACACCATGGCGTGGAGATGGTAAGTCGTACGTACGCATGCGCAGTGATTTCATTTTTTTGTAGGATGGATAGAAGGTGAAATAGGGTTGTTTCATATTTATCATAAAATATCAGTATATTAGTGATAGTTATTTTATTACTTTATAATGAAACAAATAAAAAATATGAAGTAGAAGAAGAAATAAATTTGAAAGAATCGGTAAAGGATATTACCTCTTCCTCAACGCGCCTCTTCTTAACCTCCTCTTAGGGCACTAAAGCTTGTCTTTGACGAAGACTAGGACCTCTAGTATGTTTCTAGTGAACTTTAGAAGTGAAATGGATAGGATTTGGCTGAGAATGAAGGCTGCAAAATGTTTTGAAAGGGATAGGTTGGAGGTTCCCTTTTATAAGGGATGAGAGGTGCACTTTTGGAATCTTCAAAAATATTATTTTATAATAATTTATAACCCACAAAAAAACAACCACTAATGAATCAAATTTTAATATGAGATGAGATAGGGTTGTAATATCAAAAAATAATAATATTTAGAGATGTTTTGAGTTTATTTTAACCCTTATCATTTTTATTTATCCTTATTTAATCTGTTTAATTTCATCTGTGGTAATAATATTCTAACCAAAATAAGATATATTCAAACAAAAATATTTAATAGATTTATAACTTGTAATATCATTCTAATACATTCGTGGATCACATTAATTTGTTAATATAACATTTATTTTGATATTTTTAAAACCATTTATTATATATTTCCATTAATAAAATAATTATAGCAACAATTTTGTATAATTACTTAATATACTTATTTGTTTCATAAAAATTAAATCTAAAATAATATGATGCAGATAATCTAATATATTCCATAATAATACTTTTAATCCAATTTACCATATTAAAATGACAACATTTAAATTTTTATATTTATTAAATCATGGAAATGAAAACTTTGACATCATTTAAAATAAAATAATATAAGTGTCATAATCACTTTTATAAGGCACAAAATGGTCAACTATTCGACCATTGGATGACTATGGTTTATATTAACATGACCAATATTTTTTGGTCAGGTTTTTGGTCCTTTTATGGTCACTCTTAGTTTAATAAAAACAATATTATTGATTTTTCACTAAATAAACAATTTATTCATCACTATTGTGTCACCATTAATGACAATTATTTAATCCCTAAAAATTTTAAATAAATTCACATGATTTAGATAATTTTATTAGATTTATGGTTACTATTTATGTTTTAATTTTTATGAAGTTTATCACTAAATAAAAATTATTACACTAATAAGATATAAGAGACTGACATGTTGTTACTTTCTTTGGTTTTGATAATAATTAGATCCTTTTCATGGTCAAAATTCCATGAAATGAATCTATTACGACCCTTGAGTGATATGGGTATACTTTTATTCATCCAATAGAATTTTTTCAGGTGTTAGGTTAATTTTATAAACTTATTTTTACCCTTAATTACCTGATTTACCTTTAACTGTAGTAAATAAAAAATATCGTAGTTACTATTCATAATGTCTAAAAATAAAATGTAGCCTATTAACATAATTTGGACCTACTGATTCCAAATATGGAATAAATTTTACCAAATTCAAAACACAGAAGTTTCAGTATTTAATTTAAAATTAATCTCGCTATTGAGAAAATGGGTTTTAAAAGGTAAAACATTGCAAAAGATTGAAATGCTTTTACCTATGAACTCAATGTAATATTAATGATAATGAATTTTTTTTATATTAAATCGTAAAAATATATTTTATTTATAAATTAAAACCATTCAATATGATAATTTAACCATATCAATTATCTTGATGAGAAATTTTGTTTTAAATTAAAATTTATCATATTTTTATTATTCACCAAAATATGAAAGTTAGCAGAAAAATATTAAAAAATGATCCAAGGTAAATTTTTATATTATTATTGCAATTAATATGTTTATTTTTTCAAATTGAACTCATAAATGTGTCAAAACTAGATTTAAAGTGGGTGTTCCATTAAAAGGAGGCAAAATTTCATTTTTTGAAAAATACTTATTTTACCCAAAAAAATTATTTTGTTTTCATATAATGTTCTAGAATATGTGTAAGATGAATGATAATATTATAAAATTAAAAATTTGGATAATAATATTCATAACGTCTTGTTTATAAGAACAATATATCGTTCTTTAGTGAAACTCGGTATTGCATAAAACACACCCTATTGAGGAAGGTCGCTCTTGTGAGCAACACAAGCCAAGAATAGTGTTTGTGTATACTACAACCTAATACGGTGTTGCGTATAGTTCAAGATGATATTGGGGTAGCGTAAAAAATAAGATATCAAAGAAATTAAAAATAATATTTCTCATAAAATCTTGGGGTGTTAAACTATGGTTATCTATAATTTAATTCTCTCCAAAACCATCGTATCTATTTTCACTTCAGGGATCCCAAGGAATTGTTTCTCCTTAAATTACAGTTTTTAAATAAACATTTGGATAAAACAAGCATAATTATGACAACTAATTTCACATTATTTAGAGTAACACGGCTGGTAAATCATTCAATACCTAAAATACTCATTATTTGAGTTTATTTTCATTCGTTCTAACCTTAGTTTTTCAAACATCGATTTTCTTATGTTCCATAAATTTCGTCTTCAATCCACTCATTAAATTTGGGGGGGGGGGTTCTTTTTTATAGCTAATAGAAAGAAACATGAATTATTATAAATTTCTTTTTCTTCTAACCTCTATTGAGGAAGGTCGCTCTTGTGTGCAACACAAGCCAGGAATAGTGTTTGTGTATACTACAACCTAATACGGTGTTGCGTATAGTTCAAGATAATCTTGGGGTAGCGTACAAAATAATATATCAAAGAAATTAAAAATAATATTTCTCATAAAATCTTGGGGTGTTACACTGTGGTTATCTATAATTTAATTCTCTCCAAAACCATCGTATCTATTTTCACTTTAGGGATCCCAAGGAATTTTTTCTCCTTAAATTACAGTTTTTAAATAAACATTTGGATAAAACAAGCATAATTATGAAAACTAATTTCACATTATTTAGAGTAACACGGCTGGTAAATCATTAAAAACCTAAAAAACTCATTATTTGAGTTTATTTTCATTCATTCTAACGTTAGTTTTTAAAACATCGATTTTCTTATGTTCCATAAATTTCTTCTTCAATCCACTCATTAAATTGGGGGGGGGGGTTATTTTTTATAGCTAATAGAAAGAAACATGAATTATTATAAATTTCTTTTTCTTCTAACCTCTATTCATTTTATGATATATGTTTCATTTTTATTTCCAAATTATCAAATCCTAGTAATATTTTCATGCATTTGTTAGAAGTTTGTTGGAAGTTCTTACACATTTCACACAACATATTCTCCGCTAATGAGTTAGTCTTCAGAGATAACACCCCCATGAACCTCACTTATTTATATATGATATCTGCCACCATTTTAATATGACTATTATTTTCATTGATTGATTCTCATTATTGTGTCATATTTATTTCATTAAATTTAATATTGATGTATTGGTTGGAAATTTACATTAAAATTGAAATCTTTGGACAAAATAAACATTCCATATTTGGTATGACATCTTCCATTACATTCATATTAGGTAAAACCATATTTGTAACTTAATTTTCATTAATCCCCAAGTATAACCAAAAATATGTCTTTATTTTATGTTTATTTAGTTCTTGTATTATTTATCCACTGGTTTTACATGAGTTTTCATTGGTATTTTTATCCAAACACTCATTATCACCTTTACCACTCCTTACACATGTTCTATAGAATTTCTCAATATAATAAAGTATTTAGGAAGATAAACGATTTTCCTTCATCATTGAGGTTTGTGTGTTCTTATCTCAATCTCATTTACATTTCATTTTTCTCCATGTAATTATAAGCTTACTCTATTTCCATGAAATTAATAAATTATTCCAACAATAAATGATCCAATATATAATCTTTCCACAACACCAACAATTTCTATGAAATATTCCATTCTTCTATTGAGTATAGTTTTGTTTATGGAGAGTCTGAAAATAACTTCATTCTTAGAAAAACAATTTTAGAGACTTATTTATTTAATTATTTCCTACAACATCACTAATGTGGTTGGTTTTTCAATATCATTATTTAAATATATTCATTCAAAACTACAGACTTCACTATTAAATTTATTGAAATTACTTCAAAAAAATTCATCATAACATGGGTTTACCTTTTCCTAAAAACTATCAATAGATTCATATTTTGACTAATTCAAGATTCTTTTACCTTTATAATGAGTCTTCTATAAAAAAATCCATAGAAACATTTTTAGTTTATATTTTATCTTCTTTATTTTAATTTTATTTTGACTATCTTTAACATTTCTGAATTTAATTTCCATCTTAAGATACATTAAAATTAATTTGTTTTTTTAATCTTTAGAAAATTTCACTTTATCTCCACATTCAGTTGTTATTTTTGAATCATTACGTCATGAATCTTTCTTTTTTCCCATAGAGAGTTTTTAATCTATTTTAGTCTCTTAGCTATGATCTACATTTTAGAGTTCTTAATAATTTAAAAAACTTTAGATACATGGATATTATTTACCAAAAAATTAAAGTAATATCATATATATATATAATTATTTTCAATTCCACTTCTATAAAATATAATTTTTCATTTCAATGTATAACTTATTTCCCTTTTTCGTCTATGATATCAATAAGAGTTTTATATTTTCATAACTTTTTTTCCAATTTTTCTTCTGTTTCATCATGTTTCAATTGAAGTGGAAATTTTTCTTTTCACAATACTATGATAGATGAGTGTGTGAATGTCATAATGATAATAGGGACATTATTCATGTATGGATTTTTTTTAGGGTACAAATCTCTAATCATTTCAAAACATTAATACTATTAAAGTCAATGACTTTCTTCTTCTTTGATATGATTTATTTTATCATATTCAACAAAATTGATCCTACTCACCTTAAAAAAGGTTATGATAAATAATATATTCACTAATTCAAATTGGAAAACATATTTTACTTATTTGTTTATTACTTCTTCTGGTTTTTCAAAACATTTTCTGAAAATTCCCGTTTTCCAATAGGAATAACTTTCATTTTATGTAGCTTATGAAAAACGATTCTATCATCCGAATAAATTATTTCTTCATATTTAGGAAGCATGAAATTCATTTACATCAGTAAAAAAATGTAGGATATAATAATCTTAGAACCAATATTGGGAACCTACACTTTGATACCAATTGATAGTCTATCAAGATCATACAGTCACTTTGAGATTTGGGGAATTACTGGTGACCAAATTTTACTAATTATATTTAGTAAAAAAAATTACATCCATTTAGTCAATCAAACACGTTTTATCCACTAAAATTTATGGATATAAAGTTTTATTCCTAACCACTTTTCCCTATTTATATATAGATAATTTAAATTTAATGTAACATAATCATTTTTAAAAGTTTTAACCTCAATTTTAAAACCTACTCTTTACCACATTTACTCCCATCATGTTTTTGGGTTTTTACTAATATTCATACTATAAATTACCATTGGTATAAGAAGTTATTACCCTTAACACATTGTGTTCATCCCACACACTAATTCTCATAAAACAGATTATATTGAATGCTATAATTTTACAATGTCCCATAATATTAGATAGGTGTTCGACCAAAACTTATTCTAATACTGGGGTGATTGGAAAATAAACATGTTTTACTTCTTGTCAAATTAATTCTATATCTCACACTATCTTCTCCATAATATAGTGTTTAACTCCTCTGGCCTTTCTTTTGAACCTAATGATCCATTCTAATCAACATTCATCAAAACCTGATGTTTCAAACTTCATAACTTTATTTATGAATTGATGTTATATAATTGTTAAATTTTCGTGGAACTTGTTGTTTTTATATTCCCAACCTTCCTAATATTCTAATATCCCATCATTCTAATAAATATTGACTCAAATAATAATTATTTAAATGTATTGTGGGGAACTTCCTCTTCAAATTTTTTATTTTCTTCTTCTATGTGACTATATAAATTGTTTTTATCTATTCACCATGTTTCTTGGAATATGGACATACCCTTTTACAGGATTAACTTAATTAGTTTAGTGATTTGAAATATAAAACATTAAGGATAAATTTTTAACAACATTAATAAATATTCTACACTTATAGAGGAAACTCAAATCTCTAAAATTACAACATCAACTCAATATTAAAATATTCCTAAAAAACATATTAAATCTCAAAATCAATCTTCATGAATATTGGAACATTTATAGTCCATCTCAGCATCATCATAATTTTTTTAAATCCACAACTATTTGATGTCCCACAACATATTCTGGTGTATAAATATTTTAGGTCCTCTATAAATATAACATATACTTTATTATTTATATTGAATTCAACATAGATTATTCCAAAATATCACTCAAATTCATAATTCTTTACTTATCTAAAGTCATTATGAATAATTTGATATTCGGGAGTGGTTGAAAACAAAAAAATTTCCATTCATGTGTTTCTCATTTTTCACCTTATGATATATGTTATGAACCCTAAAATTCCATCTTCTGATCATTGTTCCTGTGATCATTGTCTCTCATAGAAGTATCCTATGAACAACTATATATGAATATCTTAGTTTGAAAATATATATCCAAACACATAAGTCCAAACAAACTTGTTTTAAAGTTTTATATAGATGAAGATCATGAATTATATTATAATGTGATTACCCTTATGATATCATCATCATATGGCATCATCATTTGAACGTCATTGTATGAACTTCATTGTCTAAATTAACTCGAATGCTCCAATTTAGTCTGTGTATTTCATCATGTTAAATGAATGTTTTTGATGTACTACTCAATAATTTCGAGTATGTAGTCCTTTTAGTTTCCTTATTTTATATACAATTTGTTCACTACATTTGTCTTGATCAACTTTGGTTTCTCATGAACCATCATTTGATAAAATGTTTTGGTCATCTTACCCAAATTTTGTTTTATGTTCCTTCTTTTGATGATTTGATCGTACTTATTTTTGAAATTTCATGGATTATGAATTCTTCTACTCAACATTTGATGGATCTCAGTTACATCATATGTATGATCCTCTAATTTCTATTCTGATATATAAAAACCTTTAATATAGTTATATTTTTTGACATCAAGAAATTCCATGTATTCCTCCTCTATTCCTCATGAAGGGTATCACTTATGTGCATGTCTGTATTTTATTCAAATTTGCATCATTAACACATATAACAAGATCCTTATAGAAAAAATATATTATCTGATTATCTCATATAATGTCTCATAACATATTTATTATCATTCTATGTTGAACATTTACAACCTCCTTTTACTACATAGACTCTCTTCCAACGTACATGAAGTCTCTACTTCTTATTCTGATACATTCAAATTTATTATTATTCTTCCTATGTTGTTCTCAAATGATTCAAAAAAATTTTGATGTCATTTTCTTAAAGTTGATCATCTTCCAGAAATATTTTCATAGCTTTCTATGTAGGTATGAAAATAACCATGTGTTTCCTAGTATTCATAAAATCAATTATTTCATAAATTCAGTGTTTAGACCAAACATACCATCTTTTCATAAATATTTACACTTTATAATTCTCATTATTATTTTCAATATAAATTTTTTATGTAAAATATAATATATAGTCTTGAATTTCTAGGTTTAAAGTCTGATATATATATATATATATGTTTTGGTGTACTCATTTTTCTGATGGTCATGTCTCTTTATAATACCCTCATTTTTTATAATCATTTACTAGAATCTCTTTTTCATACAGACTTTATATTCTTATATGTCATTTCACATAATTCTAATGTCATCACAAGTTACTAAACTAGTTCTTTTAGTCACCCCAATAATCTTATTCATACATATTCAACTATTCTTGTGACTATTGTAGTCAGTGGTTCTAGTGTATCCATACAAGACTTATTACCTAATGATAATCTCAATTGAACATATAATTTACATGATGTAAGCACTAATTGCATGTTCAAAAAAGTTCTAGAGGGGGTGAAAATATCAAATTAAAATTTATTAAATTAATTTATTAAATGTATAAATAAATTATAAAAGTAAATTAATAGATTTAATTAGTAATAGAATAAAAGAAATAATAAAAGTATATTTTTATAATAATTTTGTCCAAAGTGAACCTTGTATAATTTTATATGTCTCTAATCATGGAGAGATACATTTTTCAATATAATTATTATTTATGGAGAATTATAACACAACTATATCCAAATTTTTCAAGTGGAAGTATAACCAAAAGACACCAGACTAATGTATGGGGAGTCACAAACCAATCACAAACCTTACTTTAGATACCTAGATACTCAACTCGAATAGTCCTAACATTAGAATCTAGTAATTAGAATGCAAATATAGTGAATTAATTTTAATGAAAAATAATAAAGGGTAAGTCAAATAATGTGAGATATGTGAAGAAGTTTTATAGACTCAGGAAATGAGAATGGAGTAAATAAAAGTAGAATAAAAAAGGGTACTAGAGAACGAGTGTTTCATCATCTTGATTTTATCATCATAGTAATGAAATATGTCATTGAATTTTGTATTCAACCCATTAGAGATATTCCAGAAGTAGTGAGAAATCATTAGCATTGGAAAAATGTATATCACTTCAAATTATTAGCACCAAGATACTCTTCACACTGTATCTCTTGAAAATATGAAATTTCTCGATGAAGAACTATCACATGAGTAGTTTTTTACATGAAAATTCTCATCAAGGATCAATATAATTTATAAAAAAAATAAGCTAATCATATCCAATAGAGGTTAACAATTTAAAAATTCAAAAAAATGATAAAATTGGGTTATTAAAGAGAGAGAGATAGAGAGATATAGAAGAGGGAAATTATTGTTTAAAAATAATCACACAACTTACATAAAGTATTCAAAATAATAAATAATAATATAATCTACATTAAAATATGAATTAAATAATTTAAACAGTATTAATAATAATATATCAATTAAATTATCGATGATAATTGAATGTTTTAATTTTAAATATAACATTTAAAATAATTCCTTTTGAAAACAAAAAATAAACATACAAAGAAATTGAAAACATAATCAAACTGAAATAAAAATATTAAAATAAGTTTCAATGATATTAATATCAACTAATATTAATTTAGAAATAATATAATAAAAGGAAAATTTATAAAATAACATAATTTTTTTTTGATATTCACGCTATAAGTTTCATTCTAAAAAATTGAACCTTTGATATTCATAAAAATAAATTTAAAATAATGTAATACAATTTTTATAGGTTGAAAATAATTAATAAGAATTTATTAATCAATTAAAGAAATATAAATTCTTTAAATAAACATATAGAAAATAGAAATATAAAATAATGCATAAAATAGATATAACTTCATGTTTTCATAATAACACGTATAATTTCACCGAACTATATATACAAAATCACGTAGGTGTTTTCACATGGGGTTTTTATCAACAAAGTTAAAATTCACCCAGAAATCAATTCTTGTTGGACAATTAAAATTGGGGATTCGCATAAGTAAATCAACATAGGACATTCACATAAGCAAAATCAACATAGGTAATTTTTCTAAAGGAATCATGTAGATGATTTACATAAGGTATTCACATCTAAAATTCTTGGAAACCAATAATCATATTTTATTATCTAATTTCATACCTAAATCACACATACTAAATTGTAACATCATTTTTTGGTCCAGTTGATTTATATTTATAAAAAAATATTATACTTCCTAATAATTACTAATCACTTTAATCTGGCCAGTATAGTTCATGTTCTGATTCAATAACTATAGAGAAATAGTTTAGGTAAACGATAGAATTCTGACATAAAACATAGAATGATTTCTAAACAAATTTATGAGATTTAAAATATTGTTTCAGAAGTGTATTTCTTATAATTAAATGTATACTATCTTCTTATATTTTAAAAAATAATAATCACTCAATTTGGAGTTATGTATCCCATGATACTGTAAAATTAAAAAATCAAACCAAATATGTAAAATGGTTATGTTGTGCACAAATCTACTAAGTGTATTTTGATTTGGCTACATGGTGTATTGCCAAATGGCTATGTGGGGATAGTGAAAATCACGTATAAATGATATCTTAAGCTCCCAAATGACTTTTTCGCATAGTAAATCATCAATGCACTTATAGAACATGTTATGAACAAAAAAATGATATATAAATATTTTTCATGAAACAACATATTATGATATGATCATGATTAAGAATAATTTGAAAAACAAACAATTAAATTAATAAAGAAATTTAAAGGATATAAAACAAATAAAACTTTATTGTTATCAAAGCATAAATTTTTTCAAGAACCCACTCAAAATTCTCCTAAATTTTGATAATTAAAAAAACATTAATTAAAAAAACATCTCTCGTATATTGAAATTATCATAATGAAAATTTTCAATAAAATGGAATGTTTTTTACAAGGTAAATACATAAACATAACAAAAAAAATTTACAAAAGTTATCTTAAACATGATATTTCGAAATAATATAGCAAGGTTCCACATTAAAATCATCCAATTTAAAACATATAATTAAATTAAATGAGTGTAATTTTTAAAATATTTTTGAGACAAATAATAAGAAATATTTTACCTAATATGAATTTATATAGACTAAAGGTTCAAATAGTAAGTTAAAATCAACTAGGTGGTATGAGTTGCTTTAAAATAGTTATATAACAGAAAAAACATATAAATAATTAATCAATATTAATCTGAAAAAAATCATAATTCACAAAAATAATTTAAATTTGAAAATTATAACGATCCATATTTTTAACAGGAAAAAAAATTGAAGGAAGTTGAACTTTTTCAATTATTGAATGAGGCATTTTTTAAATCGTGATTTGTAATTGAATTCTGAGAGTTGTAACTCTACAAGGTTATTTTTTTGGACTTGGGTAATGGTGTGAGATGTTTCCAAGTTGGATCAAGGAATTTCATGAGAACAGGAATGAGAAATTTATGGTTTTGAAAAGCTTAAGAAGGTGCATGGTTTTTCAAAAACTATGCGAACAAATGTAGAAAACCATGTAGCTTTGTATATGTGAGGTAGAGGCATTTCAGAATGGCTACGTATATTTTTCCAAACCATGTTCCAATACTGCATAGCTTGCATTTTGATCCTGTAGCACAACCTTGTACACCTTGAGGTTGGTGTATGGTTTCCAAACTATGCATACATCTGGTGTGGAGGGTCCCAGAAGTCCAGAAGGAGGTGCACAATTAGTGCACTATTTGTTAAATAGTATATCCCGAACTGTGCACTATGACCTGCATTGAAAATTGAAAAATTTTAATTAAAATAAAATAAACCTAAACACTCATCTCTCACCCCTCATACCTAACCATGACGCCCCCCTTGGTCTCTCCTCAGGCCGCATACTTGACCGCCCTTTTGGACTCCTCTCCGATCAAATTTCTTCCACTGCTTCATTCCATATCTTCATTGAATAATTAAATTAAGGTCTTATTCCCTAGTATTTTTACCCTTATGGGACGATTTTGGCTTCTTTGTCTCCCTATGCTGTTCCTTCGAACCTAGAGCCTGATGGGTTGACCTAATTTCAGTTTTCTTTTGTTCTAGGGATGTGTGAATGATCTCTGATGACCTATTCTTATGTGTTCTAGAAAACTACACCAAAGGCATAGTGGTTCGTCTTGTTTTGGTTATCCACCACTGTCTGGGGTAAGTTTTTTCTACTACTACCTGGTTTCACTCAAATTACAATGCATCCTTTTGGTGTTTTAAGGTTCATGGAGTTTTTTGTGTAGTGTGTTAGACCATGTGTCACTACCTGTCCCCCAGGGCCCGTGCTGTGACTATCCCAAGCCCGCCTTCCATAGGCCAGGGGCTAGCAACTAGAACCGAAAGGCATACTCCCTAAAACGGGAAGGCATTGTCATTATTCCTGAACAAACACACGGTCCAAGAACACTAAAATAATCCACTATGAAGTAAACTATTGTACTAAAAGAGTGTTGAGAGTAAAAAGGGTCAGAATACAAGACCAAATGTAAAGGTACAAGTACAACTGAAAATACTATACAATTAAAAGAAAAAGGAAAATAGTTATTGGGTTGTCCTCCGAGGTTCCTACCTGAAGGGTAGGTACATATCGCCTCTTCGGAACTTAACATTTGTCTGTCTCATTCACATCACATCACGCCCAAATGGTACACCTCCGTGAACTATCCAGTCCCAGCTCCCTCAGCCTCGATCAACGTTGTACGTCGTCTGCACCAGACACAACAAGGTGTGGGTGAAGCCTATGTAGGGTGAGTATAACTATACTCAGTAGGGACCCCAAGACCCTCGTAGGTCTCCTAGAGTTCCAAAAATGAAAAACCACAAAGAATAACATCCACTCTACTTAGGTATATACCTATACATACACCTATGTTATCAAGATATACTCATCTCTTACATGAGGGAAGGACACCAGATATGTAACACCACGAAGGTAGAAGTACCACACTGGAAACACGCCGGAGATAGTATCACGAAGGTAAAAGTACAATATAGGTATCACCATAAACATAGTTCCACAAAGGTAAAAAAAGTACCACATATTTATCACCACGAAGATAGTACCACGAATGTAAAAAGTACCATATAGGTATCACCACAGAGATAGTACCATGAAGGTAAAATTACCACACATGTATCACCATGAAGAGAATACCATGAAGGTAAAAGTATCACATAGGTATCACCACGAAGATAGTATCAAAAAGGTAAAAGTACCACACAGGTATCACAACGAAGATAGTACCAAAAAGTTAAAAGTACAACACAGGTAAAAGACTTATTTCAAATAGTGTCTCATCACAAACTAGGTTTTCGGGGAAGTATAGAAGTATAGATGATTAGTCGCGAAGCTAGATCATCTTATTCTATCAAGAGGTATTGTGCCTGATTATACAGAGTCTGAGGCACAAAGGATTGATAGGTACTAACCCATGCAATGACCCACACAGGATCTGACCCACCCGGAGTCTATAGGTACTAACCCCCACTATGACCCACATAGGATCTGACCCACAGAGGATCGGTATGTGCTGACCCACATAGGATCGTTGAGCGCTGCCCACATAGGATCTGACCCACACAGGATCAGTATGCACTGACCCACATAGGATTTCTAAAAGCATACCCACACAAGATCTGACTAACACAGGATCATTGCTGACCCACACAGTATCGCTTGTTACTAACCTTCGTATAATCTGTCTCAAACCTCCGCATCACTGCCAACCACTAAATTCCCGCTAATAGCATATTTGACAGAACCTCTCCGGAATACATCATTCATACTTCAACCTCCACGATGTTCCACGAATAAGTATCCTAAATTTCCGTCATGTTATAGGGACTCAATGCAATAGACGGCACGCCAATAGGATGCTTAGTCTGTAAGTTATTAGCATTTCCGTTTAGAGGGCCCGGTTGGATTCGGGGTTCGATCCAACCTGATTGTTCTCCAACTTTATCAAAAACTCATGATTAGTATAACAAAAGGATCATCTCGATCAAAAGATTCTAGTTTCGTAGACGGTTTGTCCAATGGACACATGATTCTCAAGATAAGTCCACAAAGGTGTATCTGGGTCTAGATGGGCCTGGGTCCGGTCCGGCACGGTCGGACCACCCGACCTCGGAGGAACCTACCCGGTTTGGGTCCGGCCCGGTTGGCCTAGGTAGCGGTAGGCTTAGCCCGCTAGGCCATTGTCAGGCATGACCTGCGAATGGGAAGCCCAGCCCGCTGGGAACGACCTGTTGGGAGGCCCCTGTTGCTGCCCGCAGTCGGGTGGCCCAACGTGGTAGGGTCCGCCCTAGTCGCAAACTGGGTGGAGACGCTCCCCGGTATTACAAATAGTCCCCTGAACCATTCAACTTGACCTACCCGGAAGTGCCATGTGGTACCATCTGCTGGAGTGTGGGACCCTCCGAAGCGCGTCTTGCCCGGTGTGATGCGGTCGACTGAAACAGCCCGCCGGTTCTCCTACCTGTGGCATGGTCATGCACCTTTGCTGCACTCACGGCCAGCCAGGTGCCAGCCACCCTCTACCCTCCGCCATGGCCACGTAGCGGTGGCTTCCTGCTCCGTTGGCGTGGAAATGCGCCATCATGCCGCAATGCAGCTGATCGGATGTCATTCGCCACCCAGCCCCACTTCAACTGATTGGTGGTGACCTCTTGCTCAACCGGTGGCGCAGACGCATGACGCCCTCCTTCCTCAGGGTCGGTTGGGTGTCGGATGCCACCTTCTTCTGCGAGCCATCACAGCTTCATTCCAAGCTTGAAAATTATGTCGTTCTCATATTCATGATCCTTGGGTCATGGGCTCTGCGTCCGTATGTCGTGATCAAACAAACATTGTGTTTCCATTATCATTAATTATTTGACTTTGAAGATCACACGAATAACGTGCAACGAAAAAAAGAAAAAGGGGTATGGTTTATGGGTGGGATGATGGCCATGTTAGTTTAGCCATCATCGTTGTGAATCCATTATATGAAGAGTCATAAAAAGAATTTAATCATACTACACATTAAAACCCCTACCTCAATCGTCCGTTGGAGATGTCATGAGAAGGAAAATGAGGTCATTGAAGGGGACGTCGGTGTTCACTACTCCCTTAACACATTTCCGATCTGGGATCATGCTTCATCCTTGTTCTTCTTTGGGGGTGGTTCTTCAATGGAGGATTCTCTAGCACAGGCCTCCTCTCCCTTTCGCCAATGGGAATACAACCCACAAAAAGAGTTAATAAAATAACTCTTCATTTACAAATTGTGTTATTAATTCATGATAAATGTAACATATTAATTATAGAGAATAGCGGTTACAAATTTGGTGTAACTTGTCATTTGATGCCCTGAATTAAATGCTAGACCACTCTTATGTGGTCCCCGCCTTTATTATTCAAATGAGAGGTTTTAAAAATTAAATAAAAGTTGATTATTTTATTTTATTGTTTGTCCAACCCTCCCATTAAAATATGAAAAAAAATAAATCCTACCCACAATATACTACAGTTGAGGTGGTGGTGTCCTTAAGAGAATATCGACACTGCGAGTTCAATGATGTCCTTAGATTTCAATTCCGAGCACCAGTTCCAATGTTACAAAATTCCACTCGCGTGTTTACTGAACATATCCAAAAAAATTGGAAAATTATTAACAGTCACCATAGAGTCTCGCCAGTCGAGGTTAGGATATTCTTAAGTGAAACATGCCCCAACAAACCCAACATTACTCTCATATTTACAATCTGAGTTACTATTTAAAAGTTATGGATTTTACAATAAAATAATTTTCACATAATTATTTTAGTTATGGCCAAAAAATAACTTCCAATGGTGGCCCACGATGGCCAATGTTAGTATCTTCCTATAGAAAAAATACCCTCACGAGTTCATTGGTGGTATCAAATTTTTAATCCGAGTTAACATTTTTTAGTTATAAGAATTTGAAATATAAAATAGCTTTATTTAATTATTTTATTTACGGCTACATATTTTTTGGGTTTTCTCAATGGAGGCCTGCGCCGACCAAACTTATGTTGCGCCTAGCGAAAACTCGCCATTCTTAACGTAATGGTGACATCAGATTTCTAATCCAAGAAACTGTTTAGGATTTATTCTACTTTTCTAGGAAAACTGCTTGCAGATGCTAACTAAAGTTTAACAAAACATCGAAAGATCATTTTGGGCCCTCCGGGCTTTGGAATCATGCACTGTAAGATTTTGCGGTCTCGAAATAATTCCATATAATAAAATAAATTATACGGTATTTCTGGGTCATTATATTGTCCCCACCTTAGTTATTTACATCCTCTAATTCATAAACAAAGCCAAAACAGCTAAAAGAGGGTACTGAGCACGAATTTGAGCCTCCTACTCCATGTTCCCTCCTGGGGCTTCTCGTGCTGCAAGAATACGCGCACCAGAGGTATAGACTGCCCATGAAGGACCCGCTCCTATCGATTCTCAAACTCCTTTGGAACCTTCGTAAATGCCACCCCATCGTCGAAGTCCATATTGCCATGGTCGATGATGTGATATGATTCATGCACTTATCTCCTCGCCTGGGATTCGTGGAAGACGTTGTACACCTCTCCAACTGTAGAGGAAGAGCCAAGTGGTATGCTACCTTGCCTATCATCCAAAGTGTCAGAAAAGGACTGATAATCTTCAGTGATAACTTGCCGCCTCTGCCAAATCTCTTTTTACCACATCGAGGAGATACTGACTAGAATACGTGGTCCCCAACTTGGAACCCCAAATGCCTTTGTATCTTGTCGTCATAAGACTTCTTCAAACTTTGTAAAATCTTCACTTGCAGACAAGTGAGACATCGTGATACAAAAACGGACACTACTTTCTTCATCCCTGACCACCATTATTGATGCCGAAGGTCCTGGTATGTCTTCACCACCCCAAGATGTACCTCCAGATGGGACATATGGAAATCCCTCAACACCTCCTCCCGTAGTGCTACTGGTACCATGGTACATCTTCTAAAGGGGATGACGTGCTCCCCACCTTCAGAAAATCCATGAGGTGTCTACCCTGAGGATATCTGAGCACATCGAGCCTCGCAATAAATGCCCCCATGATGTGCCTCCCGAACGTTTTGAAGGAGTGGAGAAGTGATAGTCATAAACTGGAGGTAATCAGCTTCATGTCTATCCACAAAGGATATCTGCAGCGTGACTATATACTCTGATGCCTCACTCAGCAGGTGTAAACCGGACCTTCTGCAGAGTGTGTCTGCTACCATGTTCCCCTTCCCAGGAGTATAAACTATCTGAAAGTCATAGTCCTAGAGGAACTCTATCCACTCTTGTTGGGAACTAAAAACTCAAAACTCCTACTGCCATGAGGGTAAGGTTGGCCGACTCATGGGTGATCAACTACACCCTCCTATGCAAGAGTTTATCCTGTGCAGCCTGGGATGCCTTTTTCACCGCCAAAGGAAATCCCCATCCCTATGATGTAGATAAACCACAACCTTTTTGAATAATAAGGTCAATCTGAGTATGAACTGTGGATTTCAATTTATACCCAAACGAACATCCTAAGGCCTCGATGCTATCACCAAGAGGTTCCAACCGAAACTCTCACCTCAAGGGTCAGATCTCACAGTCATCATAAGTGTGATTATCAAGTCTCATCCCAAATGTATCTCTAGACATGAGGGTCAAGTCAATATCTTAACTGGAAACTCTTGGTCATGAACAAGATCTAAGTTAATAAGGAATGATTCGTTTCTATGTCTATTAATACGGCAACTAGTAGTAGACACAGACCGTACCTTTAACCATTCTTGGATCCCTTGGATCACACTCCTTGACCGCATGTAGCTACTCCCCTCCTCGGTCCTCCAACTCCCTTGGCCTGGTGGGGAACACATTGAGGTGGGGGTTGTCACATGTAAAAAAGTACACCACCTCATGCTGCTCTCATAGCTCCACTCCCACATCTGTAGCCCTCCAATTTTTTTGGTCCCTATCACATCCTCTTCCCAAAATTTTTTACATGACCAAGTCCTTGAGAATGGTGCCAATTTCCTACTTTCCCAGTGCTAACATTCACTGGTTGTATCCAATCATCCAAAGGACATTCAACCACAAAAGTTCTATCTCACACCATAACATAGGTATGAATGCATAGAGGAATAGTGTTGGCTCGGATGTCCCTAAATACACATCTCTCAAGAGTCTAGGCCCTAAAGCACTGATCGTATCATATTCATCGAGTACCAGGAATGGTCGGTATGCCTTTGTGAATACTCAGCTATTGAAATGTCATCCTGTCGATGTTGTGGAAGCTCTAGGGAACTCTCAACCACCTCCTCAAGCGATTCCTTATCCACTTACGAGTCGGGCTCACCTCAGAACCTAATGGGTAACTAATACTAAAACACGGGTAAGGCGCTAAGCCTGCATGTGTCCTCTACTTGTACCACCAGTTGCAACTGTTGACCAACGGGTAATGAGATAGATGGCACACTAACCGAAGGTACCATATTGGGAAAAGATCTATGTACAGAAGCCTCACTATCCTGTGGACCATACTCGTGGTCACGTAATGGAAAATACCAGCAACTAGGATCACCATCTGCTCTATTGGTGGGTCTGGTGGCAAAACTCGTCCAACGGGTAGTGGTGCTATAGGTACACCACCTGAAGGTGCTAACACTATAAGAGGGACCTGCACAGAGGCCTCATTTCTCGGTGTGCCATCATCGTGTAGTCTCTCAAGAATCCTAGCTGTCTATATACGCAACGGCATCCTGATAAAGAATAGGTGAACCACGGTCATTAAGCTATACCTGGTGAGCTGACTCCAAAGAAATCAAAAGAAAAACTTTTCAAAAACACACGCAATCAGTGTTTTTGTTTTCTGAGTTGGAAATCAGAATTCAGGGTCCTGGTGTATGGATACGTCGTCCGCCACACCAACACTGGACTCCCAGAACTGAAAACCACACTCATAACACTTAACAATATTGCTTCACAGAAAAGATCATAGTCTTAGTTCTTCAGTAGAACTGAACTCCTATGATACCACTTTGTCACAACCCGTCCCCCAGGGCCCATGTCGTGACTACCCAAATCCCACCTCCCATAGGCCTGGGGATAGCGACTAGCACCAAAAGTCATACTTCCTAAAATGGGATGGCATTGCCTTTAATCCTAAACAAACACACTGTCCGAGAACAAAACAGGAAACCACTGTAAAGTAAACTGCAGTAGTAAAAGTGTGCTGAATGTAAAAGGGGCTGGAATACAAGACCAACTGTAAAGGTATAAGTATAGCTAAAAATAGAACTAAAAGAAAAAGGAAACCAACTACCAGGTCGTCCTCTGACGTTCCTACCAAAAGGGTAGGTATAGATCACCTCCTCAGTATTCCACATCTGTCTGTCTCCTCCGTGTCACGTCACACCGAAATGGTCCACCTCCGTGCACCATCCAGTCCTAGCTCCCCCAGCCTCGATCAACATTGTACATCATCTCCACAAGACACAACATGGTGCGGGCGAAGTCCATGTAGGGGTGAGTATAACAATACTCATTAGGGACCCCAAGACCCCCGTAGGCCTCCTAGAGTTCCACAAAGGAAAAACCACAAAGCATGACATCAACTCTACCTAGGTATATACCTATACATACAACTAAGTTTTCAAGATATGCTCATCTCATAAATGATGGAAAGACACAACATAGGTAACACCAAGAAGGTAGAAGTACCATAGATGTAACACCAAGGAGATAGTACCACAAAGGTAAAATTACCAAACAGGTATAACCATGAAGATAGTACCGTGAAGGTAAAAAGTACCACATAGGTATCACCATAAAGGTAAAAAGTACCACACAGTTATCACCGGGAAGATAGTACCACGAAGGTAAAAGTACCACAAAGGTATCACCATGAAGATAATACCATGAAGGTAAAATTACCACACAGGTATCACCACGAAGATAGTACGACGAATGTAAAAGTACCACATAGGTATCACCACGAAGATAGTATCACGAAGGTAAAAGTACAACCCCAGTAAAAGACATAGTTCAAACAGTGTCTCAACTCAAACCAGGTTTTTAGTGAAATATAGAAGTACAGAAGATTTTTGGCGAAGCTAGATCATCGTATTCTGTCAAGAGGTATTTTTGCATATTATAAGAAGTCTACCCCATAGAGGATCGATAGGTACTAACCCAGAAAATTACCCACATAGGATCCCACCCACCCAGAGTCGATAGGTACTAACTCCCACTCTGACCCACATAGGATATGACCCACACTGGATCTGTATGCACTGACCCACATCGGATCTGACTGACATAGGATCGGTATGTGCTGAACCACACAGGATCGCTGAGCGCATTCCAACATAGGATATGACCCACATAGGATCGGTTCTAACCCGCATAGGATTGCTTGGTACTAACCTCTGTATAATCTATCTCCAACCTCCACCTCACTGCCAACCACTAGATTCCCGCTAACAGCACATTTGGAAGAACCGCTCCTCAAGCCCGAAAATTATGTTGTTCGTATATTCATGATCCTCGAGTCGAGGGCTCTACGTCCATATGTCACACTAAAAAAAAATTGTTTTTCTAGTGTTATTAATTATTTTACGTCGAAGATCGCATGTAGAACGTGTGAATAACAAAAGAAAAAGCAGTATGGTACATGTGCGGGATGATGGAGATGTTTTTTTGGCCATCGTCATTGTGAGTCTAGTATATGAGGAATCAATAAAAAAATTTAATCATACTTCATATTAAGACCCCTATATCAATCGTCTGTTGGAGATGTCGTGATATGGAAGATGTGGTCATTGAAGGGGACGCCGACGTTCATTACTCCAATAACACATTTCATATTTGGGCCTGTGCGTTGTCTTCATTCTTCATTGGGGTGTGGTTTTTCATTGGAGGATTCTCCATCCCAGGCCTCCTCTCCCATTCTCCAAGGGGAATACAACCCACAAGAAGAGTTAATAAAATAACTCTTCATTAAGAAGTTGGGTTATTAATTCATGATTAATATATCCTTTTAATTAAAGATAAAAGTGGTTATACATTTTTTGTAACTAGGAATTTAATTCCAAGCATTAAATGACCAACCACCCTCGTGTGGTCCCCATATTTATGATTCCAATGGGTGTATTTAAAAATAAAATAATAGTATATATTATTATTTTATTGTTTATCCAACCCTCCTACGAAAATCTGAAAAATAAATCTTACCCTCGACCTATTGCAGTCAAGGTGAAGGTCTCATTAAGTGAATATCAGCATTGTGAGTTCAACTGTGCCCTCAGATTTGAATTCTGAGCATCGGTACAGAAGTTAAAAAACACGGATCATGGGTTTAGTGAACATACCCAAAAAAACTTAGAAAATTATTAACAGTCACTCTCGATGCGCACTGATCGAGGTTAGGCTCTTCCTAAGTGAAACATGCCCCAACGAACCCAACGGTACTCTCGTATTTCCAATCAGAGTTATCTTTTAACAGTTATGGATTTTACAATAAAATAATTTTCACATAATTATTTTATTTATGGCCAAAAACTAACTTTCACTGGTGGCCCACACTGGCCATGGTTAGTATCTTCTTAAAGAAAACATACCCTGACGAGTTCATCGGTGGACTCGTATTTTTAATCCAAGTTACTGTTTGTGAGTTATAGGCATTTGAAGAACAAAATAACTTTATTTAATTATTTTATTTATGGTTATACCATTTTTAGGTTTTCTCACCGGAGGTCTGTGTTGACCAAAATTAAGTCGTGCCTAGGGTAAACCCGCAAGACTGAACACAACGGTGACCTCGGATTTTTGATCCGAGAAACCGTTTAAGAGTTATTCCATTTTTTTAGGAAAACTGCTTACACGCGCTAACTAAAGCTTAACAAAACTTCGACAGATAATTCTATGGACTCTGGGCCTCGGAATCGCGTGCAGTCAGATTTCTCAGTCTTGAAATAATTCCATATAATAAAAAATATTATACGTAATTTCCAAGACATTACACCCTGTCAGGTGGTTTCGGGTTTTCAATTCTAAGGCGACTCGCCTACGAATGCATAGATGTGTGTGTGTGTGTGTGTCTATATATATATATTTATTCCCCTGTTATGTGTATCTTCATCCATGGAAGTGAATATACATGTATGTAACTAGCTGTGTCTATGTAAATATATTAAAATGCGTATTAAGGTTAGAAAAGGCTAGTATATGCATATAAACCTATATGTGTGGATCCCTTTACACATGCCCATGGCCATGCGAGTGTGTTCAAAGGGTTTATGTGTACTTATATGTATATGAAGGTGTATATTCTCAGTGGGTGAGCTTCAAATTTTTGTTAGAAAGTGCCAATATCTTTAATGTTCATCCTGGTTCCACCAAGAGGTAGGGTCCCTTTCCATGCCCTTTAATTTTAGTAATGTATTAGTTGAATTTTTAATCGTATAGTTTGTTTATTTAATTAATGTAGTATGGTTTCCTAGTTTAAATTATTTATTTTATATGGTTAATGAAATGTGTAAAATTGATGGTTGGTTGTTTAATAACAAATTAATTATTTTATAATAAAACCACTCCAATAGAGGTGTGCTGACTTCAAGATAAAAATATAGTGATAGACTTTTATTCATTCCTGCCTTAATTCCATGGTGTATCTTTATGATTTAGATTATAATTTTTAAATTTCATTTTCGGGTTCTTTTTCCCTTTATTTTTAATTTTCCCATGTAGGCACATTCCTTGTTGCCTTGACACCGCTCCTTACATTCTTTCCCTTGAAAAGTTGTTTTCATGTCTTAATTAGATAAATGATTTAGTATAGGAAAACAGAATGCTTGTAATTTATTATTAAAGATACTATCCTTCCTTAAGGGTAATAATTATGATTACTTTTGTTGAAAATTTTATACTGAACCAATTTTCCATGTTTAGGAAAATTAAGTGAAATGGTCATGAGTAAGATGACCCACAATATATGGTGTACCTTGAATAAATGGTTTAGTCATACTAAACTATTTGACTTATGTTAAATGCTTTAGATGAATAGGTTCCATGAAATAAAACAGAAGGTGGATAGTGGAATTATTTACATTGGATCGATTAAAAGGAATAAAATTTGTTAACTTTAAACATGTAAGAGGGTGTTATTTATGTGTTTCTTTTTAAAGTTTTTCCCTTGTATAATAGATTATGAATATGGTACGGTTATTTTAAAATTCATAAGAGGTACCAATTTATGAATTATATTATAATTAGGAAAATGGTTGAATGATTATAGGAGGGAGCATTCTTACCCAACTCTAGTTGCGAGTTGTGTATATTTATGGGTGGTAGGTAGTTTTACCCCAACTAGTTATGTATGCTTATGGGTAGGAGGCAGTTTTACCCCAATCCATTTATATATATGTTATGGGTGGTACTCATGCTATACACATGCCACTTATGGTTACATTATATCAAATTCCTGAATGCTAAGAGACTAATGGATCTTGGTATTTGGTTAGGGTAGGCCGTGAGAGCTCCCCAAGAATTAGATAGTGATGGTACATCTTGATCCACCCCATAACATATTTTCATATGTGATAATGCTAAGAGACAAAGTGATATTGGTATTGGATTAGGGGTAGACTGTGATAGCTCCTTTAGAATTTTGATGGTGGTGGTATGTTTCAATCCACCCCATTATGAATCAAATTCTTTGAGGCCATGAGACTAAGGGCTCTTGGACCTAGGTTAGGAGAAGACTGTGAGAGCTCCCCTAGAATTGGACGGTAGGGCAATGTCCAAATACAACCCAACATATATATATATATATATATTGATATTTGTATATATATCGATATATATATATATACTACTACTACTACTATATATATATAATTGACATGATCATACTTTCCGGAAACAAGCTGACACAGGTATAACCATCAAGTGTCCCTTAGGAACCTGCATGGGTGTTTGTTTGTTTATATTATTCTATTTATTAAATTCCTCAAACCTTCACATTGTCTAATTTGTATTTTACTAAATTGGACATGACATAATGGGTATCAGTATACTGAGATTTTATCTCACACCCTTCTTGAGTACCTTTGGTACCACAGAAGACCTTTTATTTACATGAATTTGGTTGATTGTCATATTCTTATACCAGAGGATTTAATAGAAACGGACAGATTTGGAGCCTTGGATTCCCATAGAGATTTCTCATGGGACTTTATCATCTTTTCTTTATTTGAGACCTGTATAGTGGCATGTTTTATGATTTATTTCATTAAAGTTTTTAATATTATCATGTCATGCATTAATCTGCTATATAAACTGGCATTAGACACTTCTGTTCAGTTATATCAAATCTTTCACCTTCGAATTTTTCATTTCTGTATTACTTCTTCCACTGTTGATTGTAATTTATTCTATTATACAATTGTTCATCTCTATTAACAAGATATATTATTTCCATTATCACCTCTTGAGACCCTCTCTGTCATTTAGAAACCATTGGCATGTGTGGAGATGTGTTTGAGTCCATGTGATCCATCGGCCCATCTATATGTTTTATGGTAATCCAAACCTGGATATTACAAATATTTTAGTATATAAACACTCTAAAACTCCCCCATAATTCATGAAAACATAAATATATTAACATTACAACATAAAAAGATAAAATTAAATACTTTTACATTGATTATAATCTAAAGGATTAGTAAATATATCTTTAAGATGATATTTTATAGTGATGAACACTATAAAATACCTTACTCACATTCAATATTATAAAACTAATTCTATATTTGATATGATTATTCTATAATTCTATAAAGGATTTTTAGAAATAGAAATTTTATATGTTTCATCGTAATAAATACAAAAATTTTCCAGATAAATACCAAATTCAAAAAATGTTTTACTAATCCATAATCATTGACCGTAACAACTAGAAGAAGATATACACTCATCTTCTAAAGTATATATAAAAACATATTACACCTTTATACAAGAACATGATTTTTTTAAAAGAAAATACATGATAATAAAAAATACCTGGTGTTATTTTTCATTCAATTTTATAGGATCAATAATCATTTTTATAATATAACATTATATCCAAACAATTATACATAAAACATAAGAGTTAACTACTCCATTAACATATCTAATCATTCTTTTTATAGCTTTAATATAACTCTATTTAGTAACATCTTGAAAACATACACAAAAAAACACTAAACTTGATATTGATATAGATTCAACTGATTAATATAGGCCAAAAATCATTCCTATATAAGATATAATTTTACTGGATTTATCATATTCATCAACATCTAATTTACTACTCGTACTCATTAGAGTTTTCATAAATTTATTGGGACTGAGAAAAATATTAACAAAATCAGCTGAAAACTTGGATTGAGTATGAAATATCCCATATTTCCTTTGATAAATTTAATGTCTAATAATGAAAATCAATTATCCCATTAATCACAGTTCAAACTCAGATAACATCAAAGTATAAAAATACATTCAAAAAAATAACTATTGAAGACGAAAACTATACCACAAACATAAATTTTCATAATTAAACTATCATTAGAAATTATATTAATAAAATTATTAGCATACGAATAAAATTTATTAATTATTTTATGTAATAGAAATAATGAAATCCTTTCATAATAATCAAGAGGTTATTTTTTGAGACCATATATTCCTTTACATAATTTAATAACATCATTAGAAAATTTATCATTCTAAAATCCAGGTGGTAAAGAAGAATTAAATTATTTATAAAAAATAGAAATCACTTTTAATATCCATTTAATATAAATTAAATCCCCAAAAACAATTAAGGATAATAGGATTCTAATATTCTATAACATTGAAAAAAGTAAAAATTAATCTTCAAATTCTTCGCCATATTTTTTAGAGTATGTTGAGGCAATAAGTCTGGATTTATTTCTTGACATCTATCCAAATTCATCCAACTCATTTCTAAAGATCCATTTAAATCTAATTTAATGATCATCCTTAGAAAATAACATTAAAAATAGAACATTAATTCAAATTAACTTATTTAGATCATCATCCATACAAAAAATCCTATTAACATCATTTAAGGTATTAGAAAAGAGATTATTAGAAACAAAAGGATCGTTATAAAATATGTTTAAAGAAGAGATTAAGGTTTTCATAGAAGAACAAAAACTACCAATACCATTTTCAATGGTATGATATTTGTGAATCCTCTATGATCTAAGAAAATATTGAGAATCATTTTTCTCCCCTTCAACAGGTATATTATCTAAAAGTTTTTCATTAAAGAAATTGTAATACCTAAAACCATCTTCAATATTTTCCAAAAAATATTTATAATCATCACAATATTCCTTAAACATTATGGGTAAATAATATTAAATTTTCAGGGTATTTTTATTATAAACTATATAATATTTACTGTTATAAAATAACCAAGAAATATACCTTCAAAACTTTTAGTATCAAACTTATCTACATAATTTTCTTTCTTCATGTTAAAATATTTACAACCAAAAATATGAAATTAAGAACCTTTGGTTTTATACCATCAAGGAATTCGTAAGGGATTTTCATCAAGAAAGTTCAAACATAAAATCACTTCAAAACATATAAAATAAAATTAATAGATTTATCCAACAAATATTTTGGTAAACTATATTAAATATCATTGTTTCAAAACATTTTAAAGAGTTCTATTTTTCATTATAAAAATAAATTTTCTTATTTTTTTCAAGGACAAAAAAAATTATATGTAGAACAATTTTCAGCATAAAATTTTTCATTTTTAGGGTTAAAAAATTAACATACATTCTCACTTCTAATATAAAAAAATCAAACATCCTTATGAATTCAAAACAATATTTCAAAATTTAATAAATGTATAAAATTTTTCATGTTAATGACATAAAATAAACCCATGTAAATCTAAAGAAATCATTAACAAAGAAAAAAATATTTCTTGCATCCTAATCTAAACATCTTTATTGAAAAATATAAATAAATATGCAATAATTAATGTTTTATAGATATTGAAACCTGAATGATAGCTTTGAATGATTCATTGTGTTTTATATCTTTGAATCAAAAATCACAAACAAAATCTTTACTTACCTTCAACATGTTTAAATATAGAACATTTTTGTGCTTGGATAATTTTTGTATCATTTGAAATTGATAATTTCCAAGCATTCTATACCATATATTATAATAAATTTCTGTATCGATGAAAAACTAAACATTTTTATTATATAAATTATCGAAGTTAACATAATAAATATTCTCTTCTTATAATAGAATAAAATAAAAAATCATTTTATAAAAAATAAAAAAAAATTATCATCAAATTTAATATACATAACATCATCACATAATTGTGAATTACCATTTAAGTTAGGATTCTAATTTTCAATGTATAAAACATAAGAATTTAAAATAACATTATAAATATATACTTCATCAAATCCATTTTCCATGACTTTGGAGTTATATCCAAAGTGATAGAGCCTCTTTTGCATTTTTTATAATAGAGGAAATCCATTGGGTCATCAGTCATGTGCTTTACATAATCATTTTCCATATACCATGTTTCATTATTGATATATCAAAGGAATTTTACTACAAAAATCAATTACTAGACATTTTTTGTACATATGAAATTTTGTGTCCCATTAGGTTAGCAATAGAATTATTAGGTACACAAACAGATTTATAACATTTATTGTAAGGCACTATAGTAGATAAATCTTTTGAAATAAAAGACATGGAAAAAATAGATTAAGGATGTATAATAGAGAATTCATTATCATAATGTATGTATATACAACATTAAATCATGTAAGGGAAGAAACAATTGAAATATTTTTTTTTACCGAATTAGTATTTTATAACATTGGAATCTTCATATTATAATACTAACTAGTCTAATCATTATTTGGTTTTATCAGAGCTATCATTTTATCATATTTTTCCTTTCCTTGAACAAAATTATATCATGTCCCTTTTAAGTATAAAATTTCATTTATAAAATTATCATTTTCCATCGGGATAGAATCAAAATTATTTTAGATCATATTTTTAGAGCATGAGGCATAATTTCATATTTCATCCTTTAGAGAATCATTCACCATATTGAATTTCTTAAAAAACATGACAAGGCCCTTATTTTCTACTTTTAATTCATTATACAACTCAATAACTTTTAAAAAATCCTTTCTAATTTCTTCATTTCTTTACAATGGATAAAATCTATAACTATATATATTAAAATAATAACTACACTTAGAATAATTAAATATCAAATGAATATTTTTATCTATCAAACATAGATTTATTTGTTATGATTTAATTCTATATTCATATCATAAATTATATTATTCCATGGAACTCCATCCAGTATGATAAGCACATTTCAATTATTTCTTATATTTTTATCTCTCCCTTATTATTAATCTTTGTACTATCTGGTTTGATATGTCCCTTCTGTCAGTTTTTAAAAAAGGCCTCATTTATTTTATTTGTATTCACCTACTTTTCTTTTTTATCATTCATTTTTTCATTACTTGGTTTCTTCTTGAATATTTTAATTTTATTTATCAAATTGAAAATACCTTTACTAATATTTGCCTTTTTCTTGTGTCACATTACTATGCCTGAGATTTTTAAGGGTTACAAGAATATTTCATTAGATTTGGAAACAATTACATTATTCTTTTAATTCTCTTGTTTTAGGATATTCTTAAACTCAAGTTTTTATTGTAAAAATGATCCAATGAATTCCGCCAGTGTGCACTTATTGAAATTTTAACTTTTATCGATCACAAGAAAATTTCTGTGCCATTTCTTTGGTGGAATCCTTAGTAAACTTTCATTAATTATACATTTCTCAATGTCTCCTCTAATATAATTAATTATATTCACAATGCTTATAATTTGAAGGAACATTTTATTTTTAGTTTTTTCTTCACCAATCTTGAAATATTTGTACTCCACTAGAAGCATTATGAGTTTGGATATAGTTAGTTTGTGTAATATAAGGAGCCTAACATGTAAAATATTTTACATCCCATGACCTATCTTATAATAATACCCATGACTAAACTCACTTATATTAATTCCACAACATAATATATTTATAAATTTATAATTTAAAAACATATTTAGTACCATTATTTCCTATAAGAGTATATAGGTCAGATTTTGGTAGCTTATAAGGTATCTCTATAGTCAACCAATGATTTATTCTTAGTTGTATATGGAATCCCTCAATTCTAGATTAGTAGTAAATATTAACATTTTCATCTCAGTGAGTTGGCTTCTAAAGGATCCACCAATCATTTTCTTTCATTCCTTGCATATTATAGATCTTTTCCTTATAATTTTAGGTCTAGGAAAAAAATTTCATAATAAAATATAAATAATATGTCATGACCCATCCTTGGGGCCAATTCCGTGACTACCCCAAGCCCGCCTTCCATAGGCCAGAGGATAACGACTAACACCAAAGCATAAATCCCTAAGTTGGGTAGGAATTGCCTTTATAAATTGTAAATAGACACAATAGAGTATGCAACCAGAAGTAAAACACTAAGTAAAACTATATAAAAAAGTTGTTATGGAAAGAAAAAGGGGTCGGAAATACAAGCCCAACAGTAAACTACAAGGAAAGGAATAACAGGTACAACTACAAAAACAAACAGCTGGAAGGTGTATAGCTGCTTCGAGATCATCCACCACGGATCCTAACTGAAGGGTAGGTATGGATAGCCTCCTCAGTGCTCCATGTTCGGCCGTCTCCTTCAGGTACCAAATCGTCGTGAGGTACACCTCCGGGTACCGTCCAGTCCTCGTACACTTCACCTCGGTCAGCGTTGTCTATCGTCTGCATACAACACAATGAGGGGCAGGCATAGCCTATGTAGGGGTGAGTATAAAGATACTCAATAGGGACCTCGATACCCAAAAGGTCTCACAAAATCCAATAAGGATAAAATACAGTATGAAAAAACATGTAATCACTACTTAGTCATATGCGCTTATATATACCTAAGTTATCTAGTAACACATCTCAATCATGAGGAAAACACAAAAGTCATGACTCAGATCAAACCATAATTTTCATTGTCAAAACCACAGCTGCTGGAGAACTCCACCTCTGTCGAGTACAGTGGGATTGTGGCTACATCAAGGAACTTCTCACAAACCTTGGACTGCTGAGGTACTCCTCTTGTCGAGTACCGCGGGTCTGCCACCAAATACCAGGCGCTCCTCCGCTGTGGGTCTGCCGCCAAATACCAGGCACTCCCCCTAGTAGCATGCAGAGGTACTCCTCCTATCTAGTACCATGGGTCTACCGCAAAATACCTGGCACTCCTCTTCCATGGGTCTTCCACCAAGTACCAGGCACTCCCCACTGGGTTAGTCAAATCACTTTGATTCAAATCGGTCAAGCAGTTGTAAGGTCTGTCAACTACTAGGTCTCCTCACTCTGTCTGCTCATCACTGGAAGGATCCGCTCCACGAGGTACTGGGAAATACTCCAACTATCGCAAAGTTCCATGAAGAAGTATTGCAAAGGTCTGCCACATCATAGAGGTCTAAACGCAATAGAAGGTGCATCAATCGGATGCCCAGTCTATGAGTTATTAGCCTTTTAGTCCCGGGGGCCCTGTTGGTTTCATGTACGAACCAACCTGACTGTATCTGAATAATACCCCAAACTCCTATGGGGTATTCTCAAAGTGACGGCTTCATTCCAAAAATATCGGCGCCACTGTCGGTTCGTCAAACGGACGCTCGTAGCCCAAGATATGGGTGAAAATGTGTAACCGGGCAATAGTGGGTCCGGGTCCGGTCTGACCCAGTCGAACCGACCCAGTCCGAACCAAGGTCTGACCCTATCTGCGGGTCCGACCTAGTCTGAGGAAACGAATAGGCCCAATGGGAATCCCGTCTCGAAGGCGGCCTGGCCCGAGGGAGGCCCGACCGAGGGTGGCCCAGCCCGAGGGTGGCCCGCATAGCTAGCCCGTGTGACCCGACAGGCCACGCCGTGGGGGGTTCCCTCTGGTTTTCGAAGGAACCGGCTCTTGGCGCCGGTTCGGTGAACCACGGGACCCGAGTGGTCCCGCCTATAGTGTGTATCAATGGTCAGCTCAGCCGGCCACCCTAGTTCCTCCGCCTCGGCCCGACCTAGCCGCGACCTCCCACTCCTCTATGTGGCGCGACGGCACTGCGCTCGTCATCTGACCTTCACAGACCTCCTTGTCGTGGCTCTTCCTTCCGGCGTGGTGCGATTGTACTGCACCCATCTCACACCATCACGGCACACCTGAACACGGCTTGGTTCTCTATGCGGCACGGCAGTGTCGCGCCCTTGTGGCGACCCGGCAGCCTTATGCCTTCGGCTTCTACACGGTCTGCTAATTTTTGGTCACCGCGTGTACCGACTCCGTCGTCATCAAACAAGAACTAACAAAAGGGGAGGGTCAGGCTGTGTTTGTGATGTCTGATCCCTCCTCGTCATGGCAAACCATAATCCAAAAATTTGACCGATGAAGAATGGAGGTTTATACTCATATATAAATTAACTCAAAACCCCCAACCTCGAGTTTAGTGATGTTGACAGAGTCAAGGGAAGGCGACGTCGTTCCGTCACTTTCAGAGGAGGAAGAGGGTACTCTTTGTTGGAAGATGAGCGTTCGATGGTGATGAAGTTGAAGACGGCGTTGGTGTTCTTCGTGGCCATCACATACCTTTCATTCCCTGATTGAAGAAGGAAGAATATGGCGTCGTTCTTTGTTGGAGAGAAAAGGCTCCTCCATAGCTCTCCCCTTCCTCTATTACACCCATGAATAATTCCCAACAAAATGAAATAATAGGTCTTCCTATTATTTTATTTTTGGAATGAATTTGAAAAGTTTTAAAATTAAATATGTTACCTCAATAATTTAATGGGTGATGTTGGCCTAATTATTTGGGGGAGGAAGGTGAAGAATTAAAAGGTTTCCCCCACTTTATGTAGAGTTACAAGGGAGTTAATGCTCATGTAGGCCCCACCCCTTTGATTTCAAGAGACGTTAAAACATCGGGTGGGCCCCACCAAATAATATCCTCCCAAGGGAGGTTATGTGTGGGTTGGACCCACCTGTAACCTCCCTTTGAAGGTTTTAACCACATCAAATAAAAATAAGTACTCTTTATTTTTATTTAATTTAATTAAAAACCTCCAAAAACTATCTTCCATTCTCGTTAGAATGAAACTGTGGTGAAGGTCTCACTAAGAAATCACGGACGCTGTGAGTTCCACGGTGCCCTCGGATTTCAATTCTGAGCACTGGTTCAAAAGTTATAAAATGATGCTCGCACGTTTAGAGAACGTACCCAAAAAAAGTTCTAAAAATTAATATCTACCACCCTCGACCCGCGCCGGTTAAGGTTAGGATCTTCCTAGGTGAATCACGCCCCAAAAAACCCAACGGTACCCTCAGATTTTCAATTCGAGTTACAGTTTAAATATTATGAACTTTACAATAAAATAATTGTTACTTAATTATTTTATTTACGTCCAAAAACTAACTCTCTCTGGTGGCCCTCACCGACCCAAGTTAGTATCTGCTTAAAGAAAGCCTACCCTCATGATTTCAGCGGTAGTCTTGGATTTTTAATCTGAGTTATTGTTTGTGAGTTATAATCATTTGAAAAATAAAATAACTTTATTTCATTATTTTATTTACATTTATGCCATTTTTTGGTTTTCTCACAGGAATCTCATTCCGATTAACGTAATTCATGCCAAGTGTAAACCTGCCATCCTGAGTGCAATGGTGGCCTCAGACTTCTGATCTGAGTAACTATTTAATAGTCATTCAACTTTTTCAGGAAAATTACATACACGCTTTAATTTAAGCTTAACAAAACATTGACGGATCATTCTGGGCACTCCAGGCCTCGAAATCACGCGTCGTCAGAAACTACAGACTCGTAAAATTATCATGTATTTAAGAAAAAAATCCATGTAATTTTAGGGTCTTTACATTCTCCCCACCTCAGGGCTTTATGTACCTGTAAGCTACAACTCAAACTGTGGAAACAAAAGGGGTACTGAGCATGCATCTGATCCTCCCGCTCCCATGTACTCTCCTGGAGGTTCTCGTGCTACCAGTGAACACACACTAGAGGTATCAACTGTCCGCGTTGGACACACTCCTATAGATCCTCAATCTCAACTGGAACCTCAATGAAAGTCGCCCTGTCATCGATGTCCAGCTCTCCATGGTCGATGATGTGAGATGGGTCATACAAGTATCTCCTCAGGTGAGATACGTGGAAGACTTCATGCACCCGGTGCAACTACGGTGGAAGAGCTAAGCAGTAAGCCACATCACCTACTCTAATGATGACCTGGAAAGGTCTAATGAATCGTGAAGACAACTTTTCACCTCGGCCAAATCTCTGAAGACATCATCTAGGTGAGACTCGTAGGAAGACGTGGTCTCCATCCTCAAACTCAAGAGGTGAAGGTCTCTTGTCAGCATACGACTTTTGCCAACTCTTTGTAGTCGTTATCGGCTGCTAGATGATATGCACCGTCTTCGTGGTAGCATGTACCATCTCTGGTCCCACTAGGGCTGACTCCCTTGGGTCTGTCCAGCACATTGGTGATCTGCAAGGTTGGAAATACAAAGCCTCAAAACGTGCCATCCCTATGGTGGAGTGATAGCTATTTTTGTAGGAAAACACCACCAATGGTAGGTGGTCCTTCCAGCTGCGAACAAAGTCGAAGACACAAGCTCGCAGCGTATCCTTGAGGGTCTTAATGGTCTGCTCTATTTGACCATCCGCCTGAGGATGGAAGGCAGCGCTCAAACAAAGCTGCGTCCCAAAAGCTTCATGAAACCCCTTCCATATCTAGGAATTAAATCGTGTGTCACGATCAGAGACAATAGAAAAAGGTACTCCATGTAGCCGCACAATCTCGCACATGTAGAGGCATCCCAATATCTCTACTGAACCTTGTTCTGTGATCAGTATTAAGTGGTCTGACTTTCTGAGTCGATCGACGATCACCCAAATCGAGTAGTGACTCCTGGATGTATGTGGGAGACCTGTCACGAAGTCCATGGATTTCATATCCCATTTCCACTCCTCCAAAGGCTGAACCAAGCCTGCTAGTACCTAGTGCTCTGCCTTCACATGCTGACATGTGAGAAACAAATTCCACTTCTGCCTTCTTCATACTTGGCCACCAATGCTGTCATATGAGGTCCTGATACATCTTCCCTACTAAATGTACCACTAAAGGGGAAGTGTTGAACTCCCTCAAAACCTCCTCCTGAAGTGCAACTAGTACCAAGAGATGTCCTCTTAAGAGGATGACGTGCTCCCCACCTTCAGAGAATCCATCAGGTGCCTTCCCTGTGGATATCTAATCATGTCGTGTCTCGTAGTCAACGTATGTAGGCTATGCCTCCCTGACTCACTGAAGAAGTCGGGTAGGGACTGTAAGGGACTGTAGAAAGGTCACTCCATCTCTATCCAAAAAGGATATCTGTAAATCATCCAGCTGCTCTGTCGCCTCTCTCAGCAGATGCAGGCCAGACCTCCTGTTGAGTGTGTCTGCTAACATGTTTCTGTTTTCCAAGATTAAATACTATCCCCAAGTCATAGTCATGTAGGAACTCTAGTCACTCCTGTTGGGAACTGAAAAATAAAAACTTCTTCTGCCATAAGTGTTAGGCTGGCCAACCCACGACTGATCAGCTGAACCCTCCTATTCATGAGTTTATCCTCTGCTTCCTGGGTTTCCTTTTTCACCGACCAAGGAAACCCCTATTCCAATATTGTAGATAAACCACAACCTTTTTGCCTAATATATTCAATCTGTGTATGAAATGTGGTTTCCCGTTCTATACCAAAACTAACGTCGTAAGGCCTCGATGATGCCACCAAGAGGTTCCAACCGAAACTCTTTCCTCGAGGGTCAGATCACACCATCGGCGTAAGTGTTATTATTGAGTCTCCTCCCAAAGGTATCTCCAGACATGAGGTTCAAGTCAACGGTTTAACCAGAAACTCTAGGTCTGGGACAAGATTCGTGGAAGAAAGGAAAGATTAGTACCTATGTTTATTGATACGACAACAAGTATTAGACACATACCATACCTCGAATAATTCTTAGAGCCCTTGGGTCACACTCCATGACCTCCTGAAACTACTCTCTTCCTATTCCCACCAGCTCCCTGAGCCTGGAGGGGACTACAAAGGCTGGTGGTTGTAACATGTCGAAAAGTACACCACCTCCTGATACTCTCCTAGCTCTGCTTCCACCTCTACTGCCCTGCAGATCTATCTGTCCATGACACATCCTCTTCCCAAAACATCTTGTATGCACAAGTCTCTGAGACTGGCACCAGTTTCCTGCTTTCCTACTGCTAACATTCACGGGCTGTATCTGATCATCCAAAGAACATTCAACCACAAAGGATCTCTCTAGCACCCTAACATGAGTAGGAATGAATAGAAGAAAAGTACTAGCTCGGTTGTTCTTAAACACACCTCACTCAGAAGTCTGATCCCTGAAGCACTAATTGCATCGTATTCATCGAGTACCAGGAATAGTCGGTACGCCTTGATGAATACTCAACTACCGACATGTCGTCCTTCAGAAACTGTAGAAGCTGAAGGGAACTCTTAGCCACCTCCCCATGCCAGTCCTCAGCCACCTGTGAGTCGGGCTTGTCTTGGAACTTGAGGGGTATCTAATGCTTAAACACATGTAAGGCACTAAGCCTTAAAGTTTCCTCTACTGGTATCGCCAGTACTGTCTGCTAACCAATGGGCAGTGATATAGTTGGCACACTACCCGAAGGTACCATCTCGGTAAACGGTCCACGTACCGAAACCTCCTCACTAAGAGGACCATCCTCATGGTAACTCACTAAAAAAGACTAGTAGCTGAGATCAAAATCTTCTCTACTAGTGTTTCAACTAGGCATAAAACTCTAGTAATCGCCTCCATCCAGTCCTCTACTGCCTGGGAATCTGTCTCACCTTGAATCCTTGGAGGCCTCTATAGCTAGAACTTGTGCAATGCGCTCAGTCATCATGCATCGTCCTCCAATGTGGCTGGTGGTATCTTCTTCCCAACGGGTGGTGGTGTTGCTGGTACACCACACGAAGGTGCCAACATAGTAAGAGGGCCCTGCACCGGAGCCTCGTCGCTCAGTAGGCCGTCATCAATTACTATCTTGGGAACCCTAACTGGCTATCTACGTGGAGGCATCCTGATAAGAAACAGGTGTGCTATGGTCATTAGTTAATACCTGGTGAGCTGACCTATTTGAACTGACTTAAAGAATACTCTTAAAGACATGCACGCAATCAGTGTTTTCATGCACTAACTCAGAAATCAGTAGTTAGGGTCCTAGTGTATGGATACGTTGGCCGCCACATCAATACTACACTCCCTGAAATGAAAATCACACTCAGTACCCTTAACTCTATTGCTTCACAGAAAAGGAAGATAAGAGTCCTATGTTCTGTGCTAAAATAGCCTCCTATAATACCAATTTATCACAACCCGTCCTCGGGGCCCATGTCGTGACTACCCCAAGACCGCCTTCCATAGTCCAGGCGCTGGCGACTAGAACCGAAGGCATAAAACCCTAAGCTGGGAAGGCATTGCCATTATAAATTGTAAAAACACACAACAGAGTATGCAACTGGAAGTAAAACACAAAGTAAAACTATATACAAAAGATGTGCTGGAAAGAAAAAGGGTTCGGAAATACAAGCCCAACAGTAAAGAACAAGGAATGTACTAAGAGGTACAACTAAAAAGACAAATAGCTGGATGGTTTCAAGCAGCTCATGGATCATCCACCACGGATCCTACCTGAAGGGTAGGTACAAATATCCTCCTCAGTGCTCCACGTCCATCTATCTCCTCCAGGTACCGACTCATCGTGAGGTCCACCTCCGGGTACCGTCCAGTCCTTGTACACTCCGCCTCGGTCAGCCATGTCTGTCGTCTGCATCCAACACAATGAGGTGTGGGCATAGCCCGTGCAGGGGTGAGTATTAAGATACTCAGTAGGGACCCTGAGACCCTCAAGGTCTCGCAAAATCCAACAAGGATAAACTACAAGTATGAAACAATGGATATACATTACATAGGTATATGATCATACATATACCTATGTTATCTTTTAACCCATCTCAATCATGAGGAAAACACAAAAATCACGACTTAGCACAAACAAGGACTTTTATTATCGAAATCACAGCTGATGGAGAACTCCTCATCTGTCGAGTACAGTGGGAATGTCGCAACATCAAGGCGCTTCTCACAAACATTTGACTACTGAGGTGCTCCTCCTGTCGAGTACCACGGGTTTGCCACCAAATACCAGGTGCTCCCCCGTTGTGGGTCAACTGCCAAATACCAGGAACTCCACCTAGTAGCCTGCAGAGGTAATCCTCCGGTCAAGTACCGTGGGTATGATGCCAAATACCAAGCGATTCTCCACCATGGGTCTGCCGCCAAGTACCAGGAGCTCCCCACTAGACTAGTCAAATCACTCCATGGCAAATCTATTAAGCAGTCATCAGGTCTGTCAGCTACTAGGTCTCTGCACTCTGTCTGCTTGTCATTGGAAGGATCCGCTCAATGAGCTACTGTGAAACACTCCAACTATCCTGAAGTCCCACAAAGAAGTATCTCAAAGGTCTGCCACATAATAGGGGTCTCAACGCTACAGATGATGCGTCAATCGGACGCCTGGCATGTGAGTTATTAGCCTTTTAGCCTCAGGGGCCAGGTTGGTTTCATGTACAAACCAACCTAACCATATCTCAAATATAACCCGAACTCATGTGGGGTATTCTCAATGGGACGAATTCGTTCAATGAATACCAGCACCACTGATGGTTCGTCAAACGGATGCCAGTAGCCCAATATATGGTTGAAAAGATGTAATCGGGCTATAGCGGGTCCTGGTCCGGTCCGACCCAGTCGGACCGACCTGGTCTGAGGAAATGGACAGGCCCAAATGGCAGCCCATCTCGAAGGAGGCCAGGCGTGAGGGAGACACGGCCCGAGGGTGGCTCGGCCAAGGGCGGCCGGGCTGGCTAGCCTACGTGGCAGGCATGACACGCTGTAGGGGGGTGCAGCACCCCCTGGTTTCCGAAGGAACTGGTGCTAGGCAGCGGTTTGGTGAACTGCGGGACCCGAGGGGTCCCGACTATTCTACGCACCTGCGGCCGGCTCATCCGGCCACCCTGGTTCCTCCACCACGGCGATATGGAGTCACGCCTCCTCCATCGTGGCCCTACCTAGCCGCGACCTCTTTCTCTTCTATGCAGCGCAACAACGTCACGCTCGTCGTCCGGCTGCCACGACCCTCATGGTCATAGCTATTCCTTCCGGCGCGGTGCAACGACACCGCTCCCCTCCATCACTGCCTCATCCCACCTGGCCATGGCTCGGTTCTCTACACGGCACAGTGGTGTCGTTCCCTTGTGGCGACCTAGCAGCCTTGTGCCGCCGGCTTCTTCATGGCCGGCTCATTTCCGGTAGCCGCATGTACCGCCTCCATCGTCATCAAACAAGAACAAACCAAAGAGGGGGTCAAGCCGTGTTCGTGCGGTCCGAGCCCTCCTCGTCATGCCAAACCATAATCCAGAAATTTGAATGATGAAGAGCAGAGGTTTATACTCATATATAAATTAACTCAAAACCCCCTACCTCGAGTTCAGTGATATTGACAGAGTGGCGGGAATGTGTCATCATTCCTTCAATGTCGGAGGAGGAAGAGGGAACTCGTCGTTGGCGGATGAGGGTTCGATCTTGACGAAGTCTAAGATGACTTCGGCATTCTTCGTGGGTGTCGCTTCCCTTTCTTGCCCTGGTTGAAGAAGGAAGAAGATGGCGTCATTCTTCGTTGGAGAGAAAAGGCTCCTCCCTAGCTCTCCCCTTTTTCTATTCCACCGAAGAATAATGCCCAAAAAATGAAATAATAGGTTTGCCTATTATTTTATTGTTGGCATGAATTTGAAAACTTTTAAAATTAAAATATTTACCTCACTAATTTAAATGGTGAAGATGGCCTAATTAATTGATGGAGGAATGTGAAGAATTTAAAAGGATTCCCCCACTTTATGGAGAGTCACAAGGGGGTTAAAGCTCATGTGGGCCCCACACCTTTGATTGCAAGAGAGGATAAAACTTTGGGTGGGCCCCACCAAATAATATCCTCCCAAGGGAGGTTATGTGCGGGTGGGCCCCACCTATAACCTCCCTTTAGATGTTTTAACCACCTCAAATAAAAATAAGTACACCTTATTTTTAATTAATTTAATTAAAAACCCCCCAAAAACTATCTTCCATTCTCTTTTGAACGCAACTGCGGTGAAGGTCTCACTAAGAAATTACCGACGTTGTGAGTTCAATGGTGCACTCAGATTTCAATTCTGAGCAATGGTTCAAAAGTTATAAACGCCACTCAAACTTTTACTGAACGTACCTGAAAAAAAGTTCAGAAATTTAATATCAGCCACCCTCGACACGCGTCGATTGACGTTCGGCTCTGCCTAGGTGAATCATGTCCCAACGAACCCAACGGTACCCTCAGATTTCAATCTGATTTACCTTTTAAAAGTTATGAATTTTAAAATAAAATAATTTTCACTTAATTATTTTATTTGCGGAAAAAAACTAACTTTCTCTGGAGGCCCTCAAGGACCCAAGTTAGTATCTACTTAAAGAAATCCTACCCTCACGAGTTCGTCGGTGGTCTTTGATTTTTAATCCGAGTTATCATTTGTGAGTTATAAGCTTTTGAAAAATAAAATAACTTTGTTTAATTGTTTTATTTACTGTTATTCCATTTTTGTGTTTTCTCAAAGGAGGCTCGCACCGATTAAACTTAAGTCACGCCTAGGTTAAACCCGCCATCCTGAGCAAAATGGAGCCCTCTTATTTCTGATCTGAGTAACCATTTAAGAGTTATTCCACTTTTTCAGGAAAACTACATACGACCGTTAATTTAAGCTTAACAAAACTTCGACGGATCATTCTGGGCACTCCAGGCCTCGGAATCGCGTGCCGCCAGAAACTGCAGACTCGTAAAAATCCCATTTATTTTAGAAAAAAATTCCATAGAATTTATGGGTCATTGCATAACAACCTTTTTATATTTATTTTATAAATTAAAAATAGAACTAGATCGGATAAAAAAATTTGGTTTGTTAGGAAGAATATTATACAATGAAGAAATTAAATATATGAATTAATTATAAAATTTAATCAATATAGTTTGTGGAAGCCATGAAAGAACACAAGGATTATGTTTTTAGTAGTTTGATCAAGTGTGGACCTTATATACACATATACCATTCTACTAGGATAGATATATATTATAAAGAGCATTGACTTTTTATAGTAAATCATATACAAATTGATACTTAGTTATTCTAGTGGAATTATAACCAAAATACACCTAACTTTTATAGGGGAGTCATAACCCAATTATAACCCTGATATTAGATTCTATGAGTCTCAACTAGAACGGTCCGGAATTTAGAATCCAAGATTAAAAACCCAGATATAGAGGTTGATTTTTTATGAATAAATTATAAAGAGAAGTTGAAATCCGGTGAGAGATGGGAATAAGTGTTACAAATTCAAGTAACCAAAATGAAATATATAAAAGAATAATAAATCATAAATACTTTTTCTTGAGTGATTTATCATCTTTATAGTCTCATAAATGTAGTAAAAGAAACTATAGAAGTATTTATTCAGTTCATGGGATACCATCCAATAGTAGTGAGAAATGTTAAGCACATACATAATGTAAAATACATCATAATACCAACACCACCACACTCAACACATTGTATCACATGAAAATATGAAATCTCTCATAAGTTAATTATAGAATGTGTAGACTATTACAAGCTTATGCATAGTGATGCATGAACTCCTTTAACATGAATAAACTTTACCTAAAAAAGAGGTAAAAAAATTCAAAATTCAAAAAATGATAAAACTAGATTATCATATATATAGAGAGAGAGAGAGGAGATAAATTATCATTTCATAATAATCACTCAATTTAAGACCAATATTCAAAAAAATAAGAATAATTGAAAATGATTTGAAGTTTCTATTAAAAATTTTAAATATTCAACAATAACAGTAATATTAAAGATCCCATGAAAATCCCTAGTTTTAATTAGAAATACGATATTCCAAATCCTTTCATTTAAAAACAACCTATAAAAATGATGAGAAATTAAAGACATGATAACATTTTTAAAATATATTAAAACAATTTTGAATGAACAAAACAAAAACAATTATTAATTTATAAATAATAAAATAAAATAAAACAATTTAATATAACATACATGGTTTTTGAGTTTCACACTATAATTTTAATACATGAAAATAGAAAATCCATTGATTCCTATAAATTTATGTTTTAAAAAATGGGAAATAATTCCCATTAGACCTACAAAATTGATATGAATTTAAAAATTATATATAATAATTTAAATATTTGAAATAAAATTTCATATAATTGATATATGAAACAATGTGTAAAATAGAGAAAATTTTTAGATTTTAGAATCACATGTATAATTTCAATAAACTATAAATCCAAATTCACGTGAGTGTTTTTCTCTATATAGATAAAACTCTCTAAGTAAAAAATTTCTTGTTGGTAAATTAATGTTCAAAATTTATGTTAAAAAATTGATATAGGTAATTCACATTATAAAAATAGAAAAAGATGATTCACATAATGGAATCTCTTTGGCTATTTATATAAGGGATTCATGTATCAAAATTTATAAAATATATAAATATATTTAATTATATAAATATAAAAATAAAAAAATACATAACATTAGTAGAATCATATGTGGATATACTTGAAATTTATTTAATAACTTAATTATCTTTCCAAATAATCAAAGATTCTCCAAAATTGAACCGGTATAGTTCTAGTCATTATTAATAAATTATATAAAAACATTTATTGAAAAAAGTTGTATTCATATAGGAAACATACCTTGAATTATAACCAAATTCAAGATAATATAGATAATGATTTGGAAGTTTGTTAATTTTCATTAATTTTGTATAATATATTTATATTTTCAATAATGAAAATCACTCAATTTTGAAGTTTTGTTGATCATGATATGTTCAGAATACAGAAAGAAACTAACACTAGAAAAATGATTATGGGCTTCACAAATTGGAAATGTATATTTTTATGTAGCTACATGGTGTACAATAAAACGGCTACATGTGAATAGGGAAAATCATGTATAAATAAAATTTTAAGATGAAAATGACATATGTTTCGGTAGAATTATTACATAATCAATTTGAACATGTTATGAACAATAAAAACATGAAATATATATTTTTTCATTGAAAATAAATATTCTGATATGATCAAGATTAAGTTTACTTTAATAAATATAATACATATGTTTATATGAAATTTAAAGGAATCAAAACAAGAAAATATTTTTAATTATCAAAACATAAATTTTTTTATGGGTCCACTCAGCATTATCCCCCATTTTTTATAATTATAAAACCAAGTATAATTTAAAAAAAAACTTTCCCTTTTTAAAAATATTAAAGAGATAAGGTTTAAAAAAGGATTTTTTATGGTAGATGAATAAATAAAACTATAAAAATTTTATAAAAAATATATAAACATATAATTTATAATAACATGTTTCAAGGATCCACTATAACTTCAGATCATTTTAAAACTTATAATTAAATAGAGTGTGCATAATTTCTAAATGATTTTTATAAAAAATGATAAATAGTTTACAAAATATAAATTCATAAAAAATAAAGGTTGAAATAGTAATTAAACATCATCTTGGATGTGTGAGAGATTTTAAAATATTTATATAACAAACAATGTAAAAAATCAATATTATTCTGAAAAAAAAATTCCAGATTTCATATCTTTCAGGTAAATATTAAAATATGAACATATAAACAAACTCAAAATCCCTCTAAATTCATGAAATCATAAAAATATTATGATTATAATATAGAAATATCAAATTTAATTTTTTTAAATGGAGTAATTTATAAATGATTGGTGAAGATATCTATATATTGATTATTAGTTTGGATAAACTATCAAATAAATCTCCCTTATTCAGATGAAATCTAATAAAATAAAATCTAACATCGATATACATTATTTTAGAATTCCTTACTATATTTTTATAATTATATATTAATGTTTTGATATTACAATAAATATTCAATTTAGAAATACAAATACTAAGGAAATTATCAACGATAACTAAAAAATTTCTTACCACATAAATTAACATTTTTTATTATATTAATTAAATATGGTTGAAATAATTCAAGGATTCTATAATTATAAACATTATTAAAAGATTTGAAAGATTAATTGTGCATCTTACCTTTCAAATATGAATTAGAAACAAAATCATTAAGTGATTTTAAGGTGGGTAAATCTAAAACATGTCCATGTTTGGTTAATTTATTTATCCTTTTGAAATAAGAATTTATAAGCCTTCTATTCTAGATAATGTCATTTCTTTTAATAGTATTGAGATTATTATCATTTTGAGTTGGAAAATCTTATAAATTTATAGAATAATATTATCTTTTATGTTATCATGAAATAAAACTTTTTTATTTTTAAAAACTAAACATTTATTATCTTCAAATTTAATATAGATTCCATCATTATATAATTTTAAAATCAAAATTTTGTAACGTTTCTAACATTAAACATATATAATGGTAAAAATTAAAAAAGGATTAGAAATAATGACTTCACCAAATCCCTTAACCATTCCTTTATATTTATCCTAATAATTAATAGAGCCACCATCACATTTGGAAGAAGTGGGAAAATTCAATAGGTTACCATTTATGTTTTGGGGAGAACCATTTCCCCTTTACCATGTGTAATTATTGATACATACAAATAATTTTTCCAAAAAAATCAACTACTTGACAATTTTTTATGCATGTTTTGTTTAGTCCAACTATGTTAGAAATATAATTGTTAGGCAACCAAATTTAGTTAAAATATATCTTGTAAGGAAATGTAGTAGATAAATATTTTTAAATAAAATTATTTTTATAACCTAGAGATTGATTATATTTAATAAAATATTCATTAGTATAATATCATTACAAACAACATTTAAATAATCTAACAGAAGAATAATTTCCAATAGAAAAGTTTAAAAAAGTAGTTTTGTATTACTTAGGAAAATATGGATTATAAACAAAATAGGTTCTATCTTTATTTGGCTTCATTAGAGAAACCATTTTACATTATTTTTACTTTACTTAAACAAAAGTAGATAATGTATCTTTTAATATTAAAACTTCCTTTATAATATTATCATTTTCCTTTTTAAAATACTTAAAATCCTCATATATCTTATTTTTAAAAATTGAGGTTGAATTTATTAATTCTTATTTAAAATAATCATTCTCATTATTAACTTTCCTACAATCCTTAATAATCCTATTATTTTATTCATTTGAAACTTTATGAATCATTTAATTTTAAAATTCTCTTTTCAATTTTTTTGATTTTCTTCATAAAACTCATCAATTTTATAAACATCTCTATTAGAATAATAACATGAATCATAATCATTAAATATAACATTTTCATTTGGTTCCACTAAATATAGTTTGGATGATTTATTCTCTCTTATCTATTCACCACTTGAATTGTATTCATCTATGAAAATTAATCTCAGTTAATAAGAATGTTTCAATTATTTTATTTATTTTTCAATCTCCCTTATTTCTTGAACTATGGACTATCAGTTCAGATAGGTACCTTATTTCTACATTTAAAAAAGGTCACATTTGGTCCATATGTGATGTCCTTCTTTTATTTTTTATAATTATTTTTTTCTTTACTGGGAGACTTATTGAAATTTTTATTTCAATTTATCTAAATATAAATACCTTTTCATATATCTGTGATTTATCACTTTTCACATGGCTATACTTGAGATTCAAAATAGATAAGAGAAAATTGGGTATGTAATTTTAATATAATACCTTCATTATTTGAATTCTCTTATTCCATGTTATTATTTAACTCATGTTTTTATTGTAATAGTGATCCAATGAGTCCATCTATTGTGTACTCATTTAAATTATTAATTTTATACATCTTAAACTTTTTTGTTTTCCCTTTAATGGGTAGATCTCTCAAGACTCTTTCAAAAATATAGGGTTATCCAAAAGTTTATATAATAAAATTCATTCCGTTTAAACTGATTTGGAATTAATTGAACATTTGATTTGTAGTTTTATCTTCACCTATCTTGAAATATTGGTTCTCTAATCAATTAATTTTATGTTTTCATCAAATTTGTTTGTTTAATCCAAGTTATCTTGTAAAATCATCTAGATCACATTATCTATCTTACATGAAGACACATTCCCAAAAACAATTATGTTAATAGAACAATATTATAAATTTATATCTATTGAATTTAAAAAATATTTATTATTATTGTAACCATTAATATTATTTAGGTTATATTCACTTCGATTTTAATTTTCTACCATGATCAGCCAGTGTTTTATGATTTTTTATTTGAGGTATGAATCTATTATGGATTTCTAGTAATCATAATCTTTTCCATCAAATTAGGGTGGATAATAAGGAATAAATCCATAATTTTCATTCATTACTTCCATCATATAGGTTTCTTTCTTAGACTATGAGGTCTAGGAAAATGTTAACAAAATAAAATGTAAACAAAGAACACTATATAATGATTAGATAAATTCAAAAATAAACATTATTTGATACCAATTTTTAGGTCTAATAGGATGGTTATAGAAGGTAAAGAGGGGGGGAATAGACGAGGTTATAATTTACTCATTTAATTTATTAAATATATAAACTTATTATATAGGTTAATTAATAGATTTAATTAGGATTGGAATAAAACATATAACACAAGGATGTTTTTTATAGTTATTAGATATAAAGTAAACCTTGTTTAAACTTATACCTCCCTAATGGGTGAAAGATAAGTTATACACTATATTGATTTTAAAAGGGCTATCATAACCCAATTACAACCAACTTTTCTAGTGGATGTTTAACTAAGATACCCCTAAATTTAGTATAGGGATTCACAAGTAAATTACAACCCTAACATTACATATTATCAGCCACAATATAAATGGTCCTATATTTAGAATCTGGGATTCAAAACCAAAGGCTAGATAGTTTTTTTCTATGAAAATTCATAAATATAATGAGAAATCATGTGATATATGGGAATAAGTGTTACAAACTCAAGAAACCATAATGAAAAAGATATAAAAAGAATAAAACATAGGTATTAGTTTATAAGTGTTTGATTTTATGTACTTTCCCATCAAGGTAGTAAAATAATTCATGTATGTTTTGCTTCATCCCTTGAGGGAACATCCATTAGTAATGATAAATGTTTAGAATATGAAAAATGTACAACACTCCATAATATGAAAACCGCAAAACTCTTCACACTATATCACTTGAAAATATTATATCCCTGCTTGAAGAAGTGTCTCATGAGTAATTTGTTAATTATCTACACATAGAGAGGATTTAACCCCTATTTAAAAAATGAAATCAACATAAACAAGATAGGTTTGAGAACTAGAAATTTAAAAAATTACCAAACTAGCTTATCTAATAGAGAACGGGAGAGAGAAATTATCATTTCATAATAATCATTAAACTCTAACCCAATATTTAATCAATAATGAATAATTTGAAAAAATAATAAATACCTATTTAATAATTTTTACAGTCTCTATAATAATAGGTCCATAAAAGATACCGTGAAAATTGAATGTTCGAATTTACAATATGAAATTCAAAATCATTCCATTTTAAAATAAGAAATAAACAAACAAAGAAACTCAAATTGTTTTTACACTATATTAACTATGTTAAAACAGGTTTCAATGAGTTTAATAAAAAATAAAATTAATTTATAAATAATTAGATTAATGAAAAAATAATAATAATAGAAAGTTTTAGAGCTTTATAAGGCATCCTTTATCCTTGAAAATAGAACATCATTAGGTCTTTATAAAAAATATTCTAAACAATAGAGAACACTTCGTATAAGATTTACATAATTATTATGGATATATAAATTCATTAAAAATTTAAATATTTTAAATAAACATAAAATTAATAAAAATATGAAATAATACTTAAAAAAGATAAAATTTAGATATTTTAGAATAATATGTAGAATTTCACAGAACTGTGTAGACAAATTCACATACGTGTTTTTTGGGTTTGATTTTTTCCCTTTGTAGACAAAACTTAAAAAGTAAGAAATTCACATATGAAATTTGACATTGAGAAATTAAATAATCAAGTTGAAAATGGTAATTCAGTAAATTGAAATTGAAATAATGGGTTTACGAAAGGGAATCACAGAGGAAATTTTCATAAGGGATTCCCGAACGAAAATTTCGGAATTCTATATACATATTGAATTATCTGATTTCATATATAAAACTAACATAATAAATCGAAGGTTCATATTTTTGTACAATTTCATAATTTTATAAAATTTCATTATCTTTCTAAAAAATCAAGAATCATCTTAATAAGACCTATATAGCAAAAGTAATTATTAAAAAACTATTGTAAAATAATCCAAGAAAACAAAAAAATTCATACTGAAGACATAAAGTGACTTATAACCTAATTTCTCATACTATAGAGGTCAATTGAGAATTATATTTATTAAAATTATTAGTATACAACATTATTATCTATAGAAAAGAAAATAATCACTTAATATATAAATTTTTATCCCAATATATTGTTAAAATAGAAAAGGAATCCAAAACTGGAAAAATGGCTACGTGGTTTACAAATCTGCTACATGGATTTTGATTTCACTACATGGTGTATTGTAAAATGTATATGTTTAAATATAGAATACAATTGATTTGGATACATGTTGTATAGTAAAATGATTATTTTTATTATTTTTTATTGATTATTTTTTTATTTTTTATTTGAAAAAAGAATAATAATTATAAGTATTCAGGTTTCTATCGGGAAGGATTAATTATATTATAATTGGGTGTGTTACTTGAATGATAAATATAGGTTACATATATTGATGGTGATTAATAATTTTTCAAGTCTATATGTAAGTTAATTTTCAAGTGGATACCCCCACATTAGATTATTAGGATCAACTATGTAATATAATTAATCTATGTAAAAAATGATGGTGTCTCATAATACAATTATCATATATATGATAAGAGATTTGGATGGCTCTCATAAGATAAAATTTTCATAGGATAAATTATGCCACATGATGAGGGTTCCTATGGGAGAAAAACCTCTTTCAATCATGAAACATACAAAGGATTAATGAGTCTTGATTTTTTTTCAAAATAAGAATCATTATTTTTTAAACATATCAATGATCTAAGTACAAATTGCATAATATAGTCAAATAAAGTTTTTGTGACACCCGAGTTTCAAAGGTCGACACTGAGATGCTAAAATAGGGTCCTTCTATGATTATTCATCTAGTAAGACTGTAATTCAATGTTGAAGAAGATGACTAAACCTTCACTAAGAATAAAAATCACATTGAGACATATTTAATGAATCTATAATTATTTTACAAGCATTAACTTGTATCTATGACGCACAACCCTAAGTGTTGTAAATTCTAAATACCTCAATGTGAGAGGTTTAAGGGAACCTAAGGTCATTTTTTATTTCATTGAGACACCTTTGAATCATAGGATGGTAACTGGTCCAAGATTGGAGTCAAAACTATTTGTATCAGATTATTCTCATTCATGTCATTTTATTTTTTACTCACAACTGATTTTTCAAGTACTATATTTTCATTGCAGTGGTTTTTTGAAGAGATTTTTTGGGTTCAAACTCCTGATTAACATGATTATGCATCGATGAACATGTATATAATTTATGATTTTGAAACCAATTGAACAATTTCAATATAGATGAAGTTATAGATCTGAAATAAACCATTAAATCCCAATGTAAGATCATTTTTGCAGAAATTTATTCTTTGAATAAGTTGACATCAAATTGTAATGTTTCATAAAACAACAACATCTTTTTGAAACTAATTTGAGTCAACAAAGATTCCCCAATGTAGTGAAGAAAATGATTCCTCAAACTCCTAAGATTGTGAGGATTTATTTACATATTTCAGTTTTATTAGGTGATGATTACCGAGTAATGATGAAGATAACCAATGCTAATAATGTTATTCTAGAAAATAAAGCCAATCCATAATAGTGTTTAAAGAATTCAGAATGATACGGGACGATGTTAAATAATGGGGTTGATCCATGGTTAGAGAATAATTTTGCAAATACCCAAGATACACTAGTGGATATTGTCTCAAACAATGTAACCAATTTAGATTTGACAAAAAAATCCCAACCTCATTGTTGCATCCAATATGAACTTATTGAAAATTCTCGATATTAGTTGAGATTCTTTTGATAGATTTATGAATGAGCCCACAGGGAAATCACAATGTTCAAAAGAGAAGTATACCGTGAGTTTACACAACATAGCCACTATTTTTTCACTATTAGAGGAAATTTTTAGGGATATCCTAGATCTAGGATGATTGTGATAAGTTTGTTTAGATATTTGTCTTTCTTGTAGAAGTGGTGGTGACCGATTATGTTTCGATGTTATGTATTTAGAAGCCTGAGTGTAGGTCTAAAGAAATGGACTTTGGATAGTCTTCCATGTGTATAAAAAGTGACTAGATATAAAAAATATAACAATTATAAACAATTATTCTTCCCTAAAAAATTAATTTAATTTGAGTAATGTCATAATCTATTGAAGACAAATAGTAATAATGTATCTGAGTCAGTGACTCAAGGTCTGAGAAATTTTCTATCATTGGATGATCATTATATTAGGCTATAATTGTGTCACCATTTATTGGTGCATAATTTCTTGAAAAGAAAATAGAATACATAATAAAAAACAAGGATTCATTCATTCTGAGATGGAAAAAGATACAGTTGGGAGACATCAAAATTAGAGAGGAGGGGTTTAAACTAGGATATTTTCTAGAGATATATTGCTACTCCTTACACAAAGGAAGATAAAGTTTGAATCTTTATCATGTAACTAGGTGATATCCATCTTGGTATGTCATAGGTAAAACTAGTGGATTTTTATGGTGATGTATTTACGAGTATTTATATTTATTTAATTTCAAATTTTTAAATCCCTCAAGAATATAAATCTTCAAAATGTAATCACTTATTGAATTTTTAATATTAAATCTTTCTATTAATCATTTTTATTCTATTATGAGTACATAATATTTCATATTGGAATATGATGATCTCTAAATTTTTATTTCTATTTTAACTCAATTATAAGTTTTAAGATCGTCCACTCTGTTTATGTTTCTTAATTGTTCATCAAAGATAATGAGTGAAAACACTATTTTTTTGGTCATTATTATTGGACATCGATGAGTGAATTGATCTCATTCTTCATAATTAATATTTTCTACTAAGATTTTGGTTGTATAATTCTATTAAATAAACTACTAGAGATTAAATGTTATATATTTTGTTCTTTTCATTGAGATAATTACATTTTGGAAGTATATTAATAATTATTAAGAGAGACTGATCTATATGAAATACTAGTTGGGCTATTGTTTCGTATTACTATATAATTTTATGCTTCTCGTTTTCTTTTTCTTTCATTTCATGAATATTACTTTAGAACTATGAATTGTTTTCTTTAACAACCATTTTAATTCCTTTGAAAAAAATAAAAACATTGAAATATAAAATAGTGAAAAATGTGATAGAAAACTAATATTGGGAAGTATATTTATAGATAATATATGGTAATTCTATATTGTAGTAATTATGTTAAATAATAGTTATTAGGTTTAAAAAGTGACATAAAAATAGTGAATTCATTTGGAGCCATTTCTGCGGAGAATTCCAAGGTGTTAAAAAATTATCTAATTGTTTTTTTAAAGGTAAAAATTACCATAATGGAAAAAAACAAGTGTATATCCAATAATATTGAAAATTTATAAAATAAAAATTCATACAACCTTATAAATAAAATAACATAAAAAACTACACAATTTATAGAATTTGAGGTTATAGAAAACACGAAAATTTCACAAAAAGAAACACCAAGAGAATAATTTATAAAAACAAAAAAAATCAAAACATAATGATGTATGAATGGAGACTTTTAAATGAGATTGCTACTTCTGATTTTGATAATCACCAAAATTTCTTAGGATTCTTAGACATTTCTCCAGGTTTCGAACTCATATCGGTGTTTATTCATCATCTACCCAAGTATCATGGGATGCTGGGTGAGGACCCACAGAATCATCTATAATAGTTTCAAATTGTGTTTATCACGATGAATCCTCATCGGTCATGTGGATATTAAATTAATATAAGGGCCTCCACCTTTTTTTACAAGGATTATCTGGGGACTAGTTTTACTACTCATAATCATCCTCAAAAATGAGTTGAAACTAATTTAAAAAGTTCTTATGAGAAAATTTTTTCCTTACCTCAAGGACTTTTGTAGTTAAGAAAGTAATATGTGGAACTATAAAATTATAATGGGAGACTTTATATGAATATTGGGAGAGTTTTGAGAATTTTTTCTCCATCACTCCACACCAGCATATTTTTTACCTACATTTAATCTAGTATTTCAATTATGGATGTGTATTAATATATAAAAGCATAATAAATACTATGATAGGAGGATCACTAGTAAATATGACTCATGTTGATGAGAAGAAAATAATTTAGGACATAGGCTATAATTCATGGATGTTCTGTAAAAGGTGATAGATTCATGATGAATAGTCTATGGAAGTATCTATTTACATTTCTAAGTGTAGTGGAATAGAGAGTCAACTAAGTGAACTTGTGAGCATAATAAAGTATATTTTGACTATATCTTCCCCTTATTAATCACAACCGCAATACATATATCTCATTAAGATGCATTATTAATATTTTCCAACTGATCCTTTCAATGAAAAATTTCCTCAATTTCAAGAGACCCCTGAAGTATGTAATTGGAAAATCCTTAGAAAACCATTCTAGAATAAATAAAATCTAACTCCCGAACCGCAATTTCCAATCATGGGCTTATAAATAAAAAATAACCAAGAATTGAATAACCAATAGAACAACATCTTTAGGCCTAATTATCAATAGAACATGAATTTCCAATCCAAAATATTTAATCAATAACCTAGGTAAAATTAGGATCAATAAGGAAATAAAGTTTGTGGAAAAGTTTCAAATTTAATTTGTCAAGATAATTAGAAAAATAGGTTAATAAAAAAATTATTCAAACATTTAATAAATGGTTTAAAAGAAACAAGATGATTCACAAAAAAATTATTTCTAAAAAATATAGTGGCTCAAATTGGTCATATAAAAACAAAATAAGTGTTTTGAATAATCAAATAAGTTGAATTTTTCCATCATAATTTGATGTTAACCCAATAGGATGATACGATATAATTTCAGTATTTTTTCGATGTGGAATTGAATTTCAAAATAACCAGGATTCAAACATTTAATGAGAACCTAAAAATTTTGTTCCATCTTTTGATATTAATGTAAAATATCACGGAGATGTTTCAAAATCACCTGATGAAGATTTGAGACCACATGATTAACATATTTTTAATACCTAACGAAAATAATTATGATTAAACTTTTTTATAGATAGCTTAAAATATTCATGAAACATCTATCCACACTCCAATAGAATAGTAAAAATAAAATATAAAGAAATAAGTAAAAATTGAAATAATCTATATGGATTTGAGAAATTTATTGGTATCTTGCAAAGGGAAAAACAATCTTGATGATGTACCTAGATGGTATAGGGATCTGCAGCCTTATCCTCTAGGAAGGACCCCTAATAAAAAGAATTTAGACCCTGGAGTAAAAAAAGATTTTTTGTAATTTTTTAAAATTCCATGTTAAATACCATTGTCAGATGTTGTACAATAGATCCCTTGGCATTCTACATCTTATAAGATTAAGTGCAACCATAAGAGTATGTTTAAGGGAGGTGAGAAAGAAAATTTTGGAAGAAATGTTTCTTCTATTATACAAAATTATCTCCCTATTAAATGAAAATATACATGTACAATTTATATCTCATGTGTCATTGGTAATCATCAGTTTCATGATGCGATGTTATATTTAAGATCCTCCATAAATGTGAACCCTCATTCTGTCTTTTCATAAATGCATACATTAGTGCTTATACAATTTGGTATTTTTTTCTCATTATCGAATATATTTTTAGATAATCCTAATGGATTCATTGAATAAATATTGGTAAGGGTGAGGGATTTAGTCATACCTTATGTTTCTTACATCTTTGACATGAAATATGGCCATTTTAGTTATCATGAACAATTAATTTTGCAGAAAAAATAAATTAAAACTATTAATTAAATAATCAATGATCATAAAGGGACAAATTCATTATAATTTGGAGGAAATTTGGTGAATTTACCTATCATTGATATGATGAAATACCGGTTGGAAGAAAATTTTTTACAATAAGTTAATATGATTGACTGGTCTTCAATTGAGTTATTTTCTAATTCTATTCAACATAAACAAACTCTATATTCTATGTAAAATAAAGTTTCTACTAAAAATAACTCTATTTACGCTAAAAATACTAATAAATATTGTAGTGATGATTCTAAAATTGAATCTATTTTTGGAAAAATTTAGCAGGATTTTGGAATTTCTAACACAAAAATGATGATGTTTTTGTTTAAAATAATTTAAAAAATTATATAATATTAGTGAATATTTGAAATAAGTATTACTGCTAAGAAATTTTATTTTATGTTGGAAATTAATTATAAAATTATTTAAATTGATTTAGATTCAACTGATGTTTTCAAAAATTATACTCAAAATTTCATTGAAAAGTTACATAATATTTATGAACTTTGAGGATGACACATATTTTATGTAAGAGAATAAATACACTACTGCTCTTGAAGTTTTCAATTATTCTATTATTGGGGATGAGTTAGAAGTTTAAAATGAACTCAAATTACCAAAATAACCTAATTTTTTTGAAGAGTACATCCATTCTATACTTGAACTAAAACATTAAACCGAAAATTGAAAATATTCATACTTTGAAGAAAAACAAAAATTCCCTATGATAATTCCAATTGGCCTGTCCAGTGAGAAGAAAGCTATATTTTAGAGGTCTTTATGAATAATAGGAAGGACATAGAATGGTATTTATATGATTTATCATAAATATTTCATTTATTATTTCTGTGTATAATTTACTTAGAGAATAATTCCAAAATCATTAGATAATTTTAAAGAAGAATAAAACCTACCCTTCTAGATGTTTTTTAGAGGGAAGTGACCACTTTATTCCTCGTGGGTATAATTTACCAAATTCTTTATAGTTGATAAGTAATTCATGTTCATATTGTTCTTAGAAAGATAGGATTCACAGTGGTTAAAAAATAATTTTTAGATTTAGTGCATTTTAGTTTTCCTAAAAAGTTGAGATTATGCATTGAATATATGAGTTTAAACATAGTGACTAGGAAGGACCAATTTCCCTTTCATTTTCATGATAAAATACTTGAAAGTATGTTTATTTAATCCCGTTATTTCATCCAATATGGTTTTTTAGCATACTTCCAAATTCACATAGCTCTAGAGGACTCGGATAAAATAACTTTTAAATTTCCTTTTGTATCTTTTCTTATCGGGGAAGTCTATTTAGACTATGTAATGATCCAACCACCTTCCAAAGATATATTATTAGTATTTATTTAGAGATTGTTTATGAATTAATAGAGGTGTTTAATGATGAATTTAATGTGAATGGTCTTTATTTTGATATCTTTCTGAGGAGTTTAAGAGTTATGCTAAGTGTTTTTATTATGACCAACCTTGTTTGGAACATTGGAAAAATACCATTTTATGGTTGAAAGGGGAATTCTGCTTGGTCATGAAGGTTTTATATTGTAATTCTAGTGAAAAAATTTATGTTTTAAATCATATATTCATTTTATTTTCCAAATATTGTAAGGAAGTCATTAATGAACATAAAATTAATATTGTGTTTCCCCAATAGGTCAACCACAAAATTATAGCTTTCTTTTAAAATTTATTATAGATTCTTCAGAATTATATTTTGGGGATGTTTTATGGAAAAGATTGTAGATGATATAAAATGATATTTATTATACATCTAGGGATCTAGATACTACCCAATTCAATTATTAAACAATAAATAATTAGTTTTTTCTATTTTTCCCTTGGTAAGTTTAGAAGCTATATATTGGCATTTAAATTGGTGGCTTCCACTAACCATTCTACTATAAAATTCATCATGAAAAGGAAAAATCAAAACCAAGGCTGGTTTAATGAATTTTGTTACATTAGAAATTTGAAAAATAGATCCATGATATGAAAGGAATTAAAAACATTATGGATGATTCTTTGATTATAATAACTTCTAAAAAAACTATGATAAATTTTTTATTAAACCAATTATAGTGATTTTTCTTGCGTAGAAGTTGTATTCCACAACTTTGGACAAGTGTCTATCATTTTCAATTATTGTGAATTGTTTAGTAGTTGAAATTGATTACTCATTTGTTTTATAATAAATAGGTTCCTAAACTATTTAATGGGTTAAGTAAATATGTTTGGTATGATCCTTACATATGTAAAATGGGATGTGATCAAATTATTAGGATATGTATCACAAATTATGAAATTTCATTATTTCTAAAATAAATTGTTGAGTTTAAACTATAGAGAAAACATTTCTTGAAGGCTTTCAATTCCATAATAACCATTTTTTATTTTTTTATACATTTAAAATTTTAGGAATGGATTTTATCGAACCATTTAAAAATTTATTATAAGATACATAAATCCTACATGTGGTTGATTTTGAGTCCATTTGGATTAAATATATTCCAACGAGAACTGATGATGCTAGAGTTGTTTCTTACATTTTCATGAGAAATTTTTGTATAGGTCTTGGATGTAATTATTTTTTCTCATCGACCAGGGTACTAATTTATGTAATAGCGATTTGGAGTCCTTGTTGAAAATATGTGGTGTTATTAATATATTTTTTACAAGGTATCACCAATAAATAAATGTAATGCATAATGTTTTTAATATAGGGATCAATAATATTCATGAGAAAATTGTTTAACCAAATAGGAAAGATTAGAGCTTACGAAATAAGGATACCCTTTTGTAATATATGACTTCCTATAAGAATCCAATAGGGATGTCACATTATAGGATAATTTTTGGATGATATTTTCATGGGATCATGGAAGTATATAATAGTAATTTTTAGACTATTAAATCATGAAATTTGAATCTAATAGATACTAGGAAAGAGAAGAATATTTATTTGAAAAAATTAAGGGGATAAGTAATAATGAATATAAAGATGCCTGTATTTTTAAAGATAAAAAAAATTTCATGAAAATATATTTTTGAACAAATAATTTTAGATTTTAGATATGGTTTTACTCTTAAATTATAGGTTGAAACATTTCCTAGTTAAATTTAATTCTAATGGTATAGTAATTTTATTGTGAAACAAGTATTTAGTTTTCGGTATAATAAATATTTGATATCATAATAATCATTTTCTATTCACAGTCAATGGATATAGGCTGAAATAATTTATAGAATTTAATTTGTAACATCAATGGTAGGAGTTCCTGTTTTTGTAATCCAAGTACCTTTGAGTAAACAGGTTGTTTCATCCCTTATATTTTTTGGAATAATTGTGGGGAAGTATAGTAGATTTACTTGGGTTATGAATTTCATTTTTTTCATAGTTATTATTTTTAGATATTAAATTGATCTTGATGAGAAATTTTTTCATATTTTTCATCATGAGGAATCGACACTTATCATCCTCTTGCAGTAAAAGATTTAATATCTGATTTTATCAATAGATGCTATAATATTTTATATTCTAAATCATACCCCATAAGTTTAAAACTTGGTTATATTTTAATTTATTTGATAATCCTTGACCTTAGTGTTAATATATTTTCATCTTTATAACATTTAAATATAAGTAAATATACATTGATAAATGTAAATTGGGACCATTTAAATGGATATGAAGTGAAATTAAGCTTCTAATTTCTGGGTTTTCTTCATTAAATTTCTTCCCATTTAAATTATTTTCTAAAATATTACTATTGATACCACATTGAACATGACTATTTTTATTCTACATAAAAATATTAAAAAAGAAAAAAAAGAAATAGAATGGTATTTTTAAGATAAATTTTGTGATTTAACATGAATGTTGGTGTAATTAAATTGGTCATATTTTTTATTTTATTAGTGATGAATAACCTTTTCATTTTAGGGATATTTTTAGAAAATTTGCATGAACATGGAATAGTTCGCATTTTTCTTTTGAGATGAAATATTTTTATAGTAACTAGAATAAAAAAAATTGTATGTCGTGAGTTTTTAATTATATTATTTTCTAGAAAAACCACATTGACCATTCTTGTGACCATTTGAAAATAATTATAATCTACAAAATTGCAAAATATATTTTGAGCATGAAATTTTTTTGTCCCATTTCTGCATCTTGTATTCAATATTGTGGATAATTTAGAGATTTTGAGTGAGGGAAGGGTCTTTTAGTGTGCTTAACTATATGAAAATTTGGTCCAATCAAAATCCCATAAATTCTTTCAAATTTGTTTGTCTTTCATGCTTCAAAATATCATTTTTTGTGATTATATGTTTTTTTTATGTCTGAAATTTCTTTAGTCAACTTAAGGACACCTTGGATTTAATAGAGAAACTCATTTTTCATTATTCACTATAAATTTTAAAATTTGGAATTAAACTCGTAATTTATTCATTTTAAGTATTTATGATACGATAATCTTAATCTTTGTTAAATTTTTTATTTTATTTTTTATGTTGATGGATGATTTATTTATAATCCATTTTAATTTATTAACATTTCTAATCGATACATAGTGACTAAATTATTTTGTTTTCCATTTTTGTGATTTGGGTATCATAAAAGTATATATAATTTTTTTACTTTCAGTTGAATGAAAATTGAAATGTGTTTAAAATGAATTAATATTTTTAATTTCAATAATTTTTGGTAAAAATTTTAAAAAAATTACAGTTTTTTTCTTGTGGGTAAATATTTCCAATTCTTGATAAAAACATGAAGGGGAATTATTTTTGAAAAAATAATTATTCTAATATAGTACTTTAAACTTAATATTTATTCCATTCCAAAGAATTTTCCTCATTTATTCTTGAGGACAATAAATGTCTTAGTATCAAAGAATTTGATGTGGTCTTATTTTTTTCATTTTCTCCACATTAATTTTTGTGAGTCAACATTTTTTTAATACTGAAATGTTTCCATAATACAATATATTTTTTTTAAAAAAATATATTGATTATTTTTTTAATTAATTTAATAATCATTAGAAATGTTAAATTGTATTTTAATTTTTCTTAATTAGTAATTTGTTCAATTTTTATATTAAAATTGATTAAATTAATTTGTGAAAAATATTATTTTTAAAATATTAATTTTATGTTTTATAATTTAATATTGTTTATTTTTTATTTTTTATTATTTCATTTATTTGTTTTTGTAATAATTAATATTATTAATGGTTTAGATTTATTTATTTATTTTAATTAATCATCTTCATGTCTACTTTATTTTGTTTTTTATTTATAATTCTAATAATTATTTTATATTTATTTCATTAAATTGATTAGTTGTTTTTTTAATTTTATATAAAAGACGTCGTTATAAGTTTTTAGGTGTTTTTAGTGAAAGATAATATTTATCTGTATTGTTTGTACAGATCATAAGATAAATACAAGTTATGTAATTCTATTATGTAAGATAATTTTTTTCATCCTATTCAAATCATAACTTTAAAGTGGATACCCCTATGACGGATGATTGGGATCACCTATGTAAGGGAATTGACATATGCATAAAATAAATGAGTGTTTCCCATAACAAAATTATCTTTCAAATCATAAGATAGTTAGAAGCCTCAAGTGAGATTAAATTGGAATACGGTGATTATTCAACACGGTGTGGGTTACTGAGCAAGATGAACTTATTTCATTCCTAAAAACATAGAGGTTGGATGAGACTTGATTTTAGGAGTTTTTACAATCAAAGTGTTGGGTTTGCAAACATCATGAGGATCTGATCCAATATTTCTAAACAATGTAAGTTGAATTTATTGTAATGCCATAGATTCTAATGTCAACACCAAGATACCAAACTCTAGGAATTCTAATACCAGTCACGAAGTATAATTTTAATTCTTTATTGGAGAATAAGAAAAAACCTACACCATGGATGAACCTCTTGTTATCCTAGATCTAATGAGTTGGGAATAATTTTCTGAGAATGAATATTGATTTACAATGCACAACAATATGTCTTGTGATTCATAAACCAATTTATTTCTGATGTTGACAAGAAATAGTGGTCTTGTCTGATTTCATTAATCTATCATCGAATCTTAGGATGGTCAATGATCCAAGATTGGAGTACCAACCATTGTAACTAGATAAATCCCATAATTTTTGTTTCATTTTCAACTTGAAAATGTAGTTTCAAGCAATATATTTTCATTTAAGAAGGTTGTTGACAATTATGTTTTATAGATTTCATAGATGAACAAGATTACCCATTAGAGAATATGGATGTGATAGAATATTTTGAATCCAACCAGATCCTTTATTTGAAGTTAATGTCTATGATTTCAAAAAAAATCAAGCTCATAACAATATTGTTTCAGCTTCATCTGATCCATTGAAGAAAATGACCTTGAATTTAATCTTTTAAGAAAAAGATCATAATTTCATGAACCTATTTTGATTTAGGGAGGTAAACCAAGAGAAAAAAATCATTATTCTTTTATTTTTCAAGTTTCTGAGCTTTTTACATCCAAATATATGTTTCATCATGTGATGCTTACCTGGTAATGATGAAGATGACTAGAGATGATATTATGATGTTAGATATTATAGCCACTGTGAAATAGTCTTTAGGGACTTTATATTCATTCTCTTATAGGTCATATAATATGGTTGATCCACGTCTGATGAATAATATTATAAATACGCGATATGTGGGAATGAATTTTTAATTGAAAACTAGAATAGTTAGATGATGAAATAAATACACCACCCTTTCATTCATTCCAATATTGATGAAGATTTACCAGATGGGTTGAAATGATTTTTATAGCTTGAGGAATGGACTCATGAGGCAAGTACAATATTTGAAAGAGAATCTATCCTAGTGTTTCCCCAATGCACCCACTATGTTTTCAGTATCGAAGAATGTTTTTTGGAAATTCTTCCACTCTGATAAAGATAGAGAGTTAATTTAGAGATTTTTGTTTCTCATAAAAGTGTTATTGATAATTTTTTGAGGAAGATGAATATTTCAAGTATCTAAGTGCTAGTCTGGATGAATGGAACTTGGACAGTCTGACATATAGTAAACAAGTTACAAGATATGAAAAATAATAATGACTACAAAAAATATTGTATCTTCGAAGTTAATTAAATCTGTCCTATTTCATAATTTGTAGTAGAGAGTTAGAGTTTTGTTATATTATTAGAGTCGGTGACACATAACTAGAGAACATCTCCATATTTATCCAATCACAACATGAGGTGGTGACTATGTCACTGATTATTGGTAGAGATTTTATCGGAAAATAGAATTCATAATTAAAAAATGGGTGGTTAATTCATTAGAATATAGAAAAAAGATAATTTCATGAGACATTAGATACAGACAAGAGGGGAGTAGAACCATGAGATTTTCTAGAGAGCTTATACTACTCCTTACATCGGTGAATCTAGATTTAAAATCATTCTCTTACAACTTTGTTATGTTTGGATAAGTTTTAAGTAATTGAAACTAATCTATTATCTTGTTGAAATAATTATGACATGTTATATTTATTTAATTTCACAATTATAAATCTCTCAATAATAAAATATTTTAAATTCAATATTTTATTTAAGTCTTATTATTTTATATTTTGTAATCATTTTCATTCCATTATAAATACATCAAACTTATGATTAGAATTTCATGGTCTCTAAATGTGTCTTTTATGTTCAATATGAGTATGAGTTTTAAAGTGATATTTATTGTATAAATTTATCAATATTTGATCAAATATTTTTAGTATAATTAGTATATTTTGTTTCATTATTATTGATTATAGTTTATAGAATTTATTAAATCATTCAGAAATGAGATTTGATGGAAATATTAGGGCTATAGACTTCAATTCAATGTAAAAATGAAATTAAATATTAAATATTTCAATATTACCATTGAGAGAGTCAAAGAATGTAAATACATTAAAAATGATGATGATATATTGATCCTTAATAATTGATAGTTAGGATATTGCTTCATATTCGGGTTAAATTCACGACTACTTGTATTTTTTTAATTTCGTTTATTTAAATTTAGTATAAAACATAGAATTACTTTCTTTTAAGATAGTTGTAATACACTCAAAAAACAATTAAAAACATAAAATTATAAATGAAAAATGAAAAAAACTCATATATGAAGGTCTAATTAGGAGATAATCATTGCTACTACCATTCTATTGTATTTATGTTAAAAAATTGTACTAGGATTAAAAAGAGACAAAAAAACCATTAATTCAATCAATATAAAACCATGCACAAAAATCACTAAATATGATATCAATTTTAGATAATGTTCAATAAATTAGGATACTTATCATAACTATAAAAACATTAATATCAACAAATTTATTAGATCCCACAAAATCTAGTTTACTACTAGTTATCATGGTAGTTTTCATTTATTTATATGAATTAGAAGAAAACCTTTTAAAAACACTTTAGAAAACATTGATTAATTAACAATGATTCAATATTTACATTTAGAAGTTTGAATTCCAATAGAGAACATTTATTCTCCCATTAATCTCATCCCAAAATCAGATGATATCAAAGTATAAAAATAATTAAAAATATAGTCAATGGAGGAACCAAAAATGTTATCGTTAAAAAAATTGGACAATTAAAATAATGCTAGAATTTATTATTATAAAAATAGTAATATAAAAATTAAATTTAATGAAAAAATTATTCAATAATAACAATGAAACCCATTCATACCAAGCATGAGGTGGTGGTTTGGAACTATACAGATATTTAGATAATATCAAATCATGATTAAGAAATATTTTTATTTTCAAAATTGTGGGGTGAAAAATATAAACATCATCAAAAATATACCCTATTAAAAACACTTTTGAATTTCATTTTAAATAACCTAAAACCACAAAAATGAGTAAAATAAAATAAGATTATAATATTATTTAACCGATAAGTAGTTTCAAATGAATCTTTAATTTCTATGCCTTCTTCTAAAGAGTATCTTATGGGACCAAAGTCTGGATATCTTTTTGAAAATATGTCCAGATTCATTCTACTTTTTTTCTAAAGAACCATTTTGTTTCTATTAATATATTATCCTTGGGAAATTCAATTAAAAATCCAACATTATTTGTAAAAAAACTAATTAATGTCATCTTTCATAAAAAATACTTTTATCATTATTTAATGCAACAATGAAATTATTAGAAACATGATCTGAACAAAAGAAGACTTAAAAAATAATTTTAAATCATATATTCTATTTTTCCTACCATAACCAACATGACTAGTCACATTATTAATGAAATTTTCAATACGAATCCCCTAAAATCTAGGATCAAATTGAGCATCATTTTTAACCCCTCACGGAATACATTATTTTGATGTTTTTATTCACCCAAATATAAATCAATGAAATCATATTAAATATTTTTGAAAATAGATTTACGAACATCACAAGAATCATCAAACATTATATATACATATACTTCAGTAGATAGGGTTTAATCATTAAAAACTATATAATAATTACTACTAGAATAATAACCAATAATGATACCTTAAACACATCTAAGATCAGACATATCTAAATTATCTTTTTTACACAAGATAAACAATTACAGCCAAAAACATTAAAATAAAAAAAATTTTGTTTTACTACCATTAAATAATTCATAAAAGGTCTTATAAAAAAAATTTCTGACATAAACTCTATTCAAATAAAAGAGATAAGTATTAATAGATTCGACAAAAAAATGTTATAGTATCCATTATTCATTAAGAAATTTTTGATCCATTTCTGGAATAGTTGTATTTTTTCATTCTAAAAAACATTTTTTTTGTGGAGTTCAAGGAGAAGAAAAATTTTCATCATAACCATTTTACTATTTATTTTTTCAAATTAATGTTGAAAAATTAAAATTCCTTTTCAGTTCAAAATAAAATAATAAAAACCTTTTCAACCAGGAAAAATATTATGGAAAGGAATTAATTTTTCATGGGTTTCATTCTTATTTTTCATAAAATAAAACAATATAAACCTAATGAAATCATTAAAAATAAAAAAGGTGTATTTCATAACACCTAAACATTCAATTTTCATTTGATAAAACAAATAAAAATAATAATTCAATAGGTCTAAAAGTAGAAAAATGAAAGATATATTTTAATTATTAGTTATTCTTCTTATTTATTATCTATGAATAACTATCAAAATCATTACTTACAGTTTATGTCAGTAAATATTGAATTTATACATGCTTAGAAAATTTGTGTATCATTTAGAAATGAGAATTTCTAATCCTTCTAGGCCATATAACATCATCTATTTCTATAGTATTGATACACTTAACATTTTCAGTATATAAATTATAAAAAATAAAACAATAAATACTAACTTTTCTATTTGTATAAAATAAAACATATTCATTTTTAAAAATAAATATTTATTACCTTCCGATTAAAGATATATAGAATAATCACATTACTTTGAAATACTAAATACATTATATTTCAAACCCTCAATGTATAAAACATTAACAATTTAAAAAATATTAATTCCATTAACCTTTACTTTAGAGTTTTTTTCCAAAAGAGATAGATCCTTAATCACATTTGGTATAAGAGAAAAAATTCAATTGGTCACCATTCATGTGATGGGAATACTATAATGCATAGCCCCTCCTCATTTTCATTAGAAAGTAAAAGGAAATTTCTTGGCCTTTAGTGACATCCCCATGATACAAATAACTGGAAATAAATCCTAAGGACTTCCTTGCAAATGGGAGAAATTTTCCCTTATAAAATAAAACAACCCAAGAAAACCATACATAACCAAATAACCATTATATAATGTAGGATAACAATATAAAACAACTAAAATTAATACCATTGATATCAAGAGCAACTAAAACAAAGTACCAAAGTGAATGACTACAAATAAAAAAGTACACAAAAACAAAAAACCACAACACTAAAAGACAAAAACATTATCCATGATCTAACTCCCCAAAACAACCCAAGTGTCATGATGCACTTCCAGTGAAGTGTGATACTTTACATTTTCTTATGTCTTGGTAAATTATATCTAAAAAAGCCCTAAAGTTCCAAAGAAGGGGTGTGCAATGAAATTCAGTAGTCTTTCCCCAAATAATATCCCTACTTACACCATTAGGATAGAATGTTTTTTCAAATTTATATAAAAAATATTACAAAAAAATTAAAAAAACTTTATATTAGATCCAAGCAGTTTAATACCAAAACTATTTTCCTTTCCAAAATAGTTTCCAAGGAAAATCAACTAATCAATACTTTAAACCATTCCACTTTCCTTTTTGGAATACTCATTCCATGTTTTAACACACACCCACACATGCATGATTCTATGATAGTTCTGTGCTCATGAGAGGTTTCTAATCCATACACTAGTTCATCACAAAGTGGATATCTCCATGTAACCAATTAACACACACCCCTTATTCAAGGTCAAATCCTTTTGTACCCCAATGGTACACACCCCATATTTAGGGTAATATCAAAAGCAAGAACTCACACAACCCATGTATGTCAAACCCATTTCAAACAAACTAATTAAAAAATCAATAAAACTATTCTTTTATAGAAGACCATTCAAACAACAAATTTGAATAAAACCATCCGTTAATTTAAAATATCTCAATTAAACCATTCACCAAAAAAGAAAAAAAAAATATTTTAATATCAATAGGTAAAATAAAATTGGGCAACCACATTCCACAATTCCAGAATCTCACCAAAATAAAAAAAACTACTTAAACAATCACTAAAGATGGTTTCTACCATGCCTGGTACAACAATTTCATAATCAAATAAAGGAAATTTAACCAAATTAACCAATTTGAAACTAATCCATAATTTTATAAGAATTGGATTTGAGAGTGAAGCCATATACCTCGATAATTATGATGAAAATGAAGGACAACATGAAAATGCCCACAAAACTGGGTAAAATATCCAAAACCCACATAATATATCCTCCCCTATCATGAAAAAATCCAAATCTAACAATTATTGGAATCAATAACCTTATATATATTTATAGTGGGATAGATCTAAGAAAATTAGAGAGGGAGGAATGTGTATCTAAGAATAACCATGAAAACTATAATAAATGACGACTTACCATTGGAATTAGGCTTCAAAACACCATAAAACGGATTCAGATCACTTCCAATGTGATGGGGAATGCTTTCAAATAATTTTGGAGGACAAATTCTCAAGATAGGGTCGGTTTAGAGAAAAAAATATGGGTTAAAACTTCATATCGACCCAGATTCCCTTTTTAAGGATATTGTTTTAAACCATGCATGATTAGTCACACTATAAGGAAAAACTATGTGCTAACCATGTGCTAGACACTACCTCAAGTAGGACCTAGCAGGTTTAGACTACACGGTTACACAAACCATTTTCCAACCATGAAAATGACCTATATCCCACTTTTCATGATTTCTCCTAGGTTGTCTCATGATTTGGACAAACCATATGCATGTTTATGCACCTTCCCCTTATCCCATGTCTTATTGTGCATGGTATTCTATAAGAACTGCATGATTTTCACATACCATGGGCAAACCATACACCTATAGAAAAATCCAAAAACTTACAAAAAGGTTTATAAACCCTCCCAAACTACACCCAAACACTCTATATACATAAACAGTCATAAATGAATGGATACTTACTTGAAACCAGGGGTTCTAAAAATAGCCATTGTCCATGTATCATGTGTCATTCTTGAGGAAACAAATGAATTTCTCTTATAAAAAATAAATACATTTCTGTTTTGGTACCCATGATATTTTGGTTCCAAGTGTGTTGGAAATTGAAATCTTAGTCATCCAAACAGATCCAGAACATTTATTTTAAGGAATGCTAGCTGTTAAAAATATTGAAATAAATACTTGTTATAACCAAGGTATTTAGGATATCTAAGGGAACATTCATTATGATGATGTATTTATATATAATATTTATAGAATAAAATAGAAGAAACCATTCCATTATAACTATTAATATAAGTAGTCTTCTATTACTTGGAAATTTATGGATTGTAAACAAAACCTATTTTATCTTTATTTGGTTTCATCAAAGATAACATTTTTTTATATATTTTTGCATTACTTGAACAAATGTAGACAACATCTCTTTTAATCTAAAAATTCATTTCTAAGATTATAATTTTTCATCTAAATAGAATCAAAATAATTATTGATCTTATATTATAGAAATGAGAAAAAATTTATTTTTTATTACTTAAGATAACCATTCCCCTTATTAAATTTATAGATACCCCTAAAATGAACTGATTTTATTATTCCAATTATTTATACAACTCAATAACTCTTAATGCACCTTTTTAATTTTTTTAAATTTTCTGCATATATATTATCAAAGATATAACCATATATATCCAAATAATAACTAGAATCAAAATCCTTACATAGCTCATCTATATTTTTCACTGTAAAACATAGTATCAGTTATTATTTTTGGATTCCAAATTAATTTCATGAATTATATTCTTCAGTGAAACTCCATCGAGAATGATAAGTACATTTTAATTCATTATTTTATTATTTATATCTACCTTATTTAATTAACTTTTGATAGTCTGGTTTGATATATCCCATATTTCTATATTTATAACAAGTTATATATGGTCTGTATGTATGCCCATATTATTATTAGATCCTTATTTTTATCTTTACATTATATCTTATTGGATGTTTTATTGTGTTTCATCAAAATAAAAATACCACAAATTATATTTTTATTTTCTCCTTTTCCAATTTTATGTGCCTTACATTAGGGAGAGTTATAAGAAAAATTTATTTTATATTTAAAATAAATAACTTTCTTCTTTGAAGTATCTTATTCCAAAATATTCTTGAACTCAATTTTGTATTCTAATAATGATCCACTATGTTTATCCAATTTATACTCTTTGAAATAATTACTTTTATCTATTATAACCTTATGTAAATTGCATTTATTTGGTAGTGCACTTATTACTATTTCAATAAGTGTAGGGTTCGTTAAAGTGTATCCAAGGGAATTAACTATGTTCAAAATTCTTTTGAATTGTTGGATCATTTGATTTGTAATTTAACCTTTACCAAAATTTAAATTTGGGTACTCCTCTTGAAACATTATGAGTTTCGTTCTAATAAGTGTTTCTAATTGAAGGTGCCAAACTTGTAAAATATTCCAGATCTCATGACTTTTCTTCCATATGGAAACCTGTTTAACACACTTCTATTAATAGCACAATATATAATAGTTATGAGTTTGAAATTTCTTTAAAATTTTAGAAAATATTTTCCTGTAATAGGATTTGAGTTAGATTCTCATATCATATATGGTTTTTCAATGATTAAATAGTGTTTTATGATTAGTTGTTTTAGGTATATCTTTATTCTAAATTTTCAATATACATAATTATTTCCATCAATGTGAGGTGGCATTGATGAATTCGTCCATTATTTTTATTCATTCCTACCATCTTATATATATTCTTCTTAGAATGTGATTTCAAGGAAAATATTATCATAATAAAATTTAAAAAACATACTCTATAGAAGGATTTTAAAAAATCCAAAAGGATTTAGCTCTGATACCAATTATTAGGTTTTATTTGAAGTTATTAGAAGGTCTATAGGGGGTTGAAGATACCAGATTAAAATTTATTCAATGAATTGATTAAAAATTTATACATTAATTAAAAAAATTTAATTAATATAGTAAATTAGTAGTGGAATAAAAGAAACAATAAAATGATTTTTTTTATATTAGTTCAATCCAATGTGTACCAATTCTACACTTATAGCTCCCTAATTAGGGGGAAATCTTTTTTTCCCTAGACTGATTTTAACAGGGGCATCAAAACCCAATTACAACCTAATAGTTATAGTGGACGTATAACTAAAAGTAACCTAAATTTTGTATGGTGAGTCACAGCCCAATTACAACCATGAATTTAGATACCAGGAGTCACAACCAAAATGTTCATAACTTTAGAATCCATGAGTCACAATAGGAATATAGACAATTATTTCTTATGAAAAATCATAAACAAGGAGTAAAATAATGTTATAGATGGGAAGATGTATTATTGACTCAAAAATCCAAAATTAAATACATAGAAGAGGAATAAAAAATATGAAGTGGTTCTTGATTGTTTTATTTACTTTATTGTTTTGAAAAGGTAGTAAAATAATCCATAGAAGTTTTAGTTCATCCCTTCAGAGGTCATCCAGTAGTAGTGAGAAATATTTATCGTTAGAAAATTGTACGAAACATCACAGTATCAACAACACCAAACTCTTCTAATTATATCACTTTAAAATATGAAATCTCTCATGATAGAATAATCAAATGAGTAATCTATCACTTGAAAACATATAGAAAGGCTCTAAATCCCTTTAAAATAATAAAATAAACATATACAAGAGAGTATAGAGAATTAAAAATATAAAAAATTACAAAACTAGATTATCATAGAGAGAGAGAGTATAGATGTTATCATTTCATAATAATAACTCTTATCACGTACATGCAGTTAGATGGAATCAGATCCATCTTGCCGGGAAGCATACTCTGAAATGGATAAAATGTCTTGACACACATTCCTTAATGAACTTTATCATTACACATGTTTATCGTGAAGCCAACTATCTTTCTGATAGACTTGCAAATAAGGTATTCTTAAAGCCCCCAGTGTACATGTGACCATATTTGTTGATGATTTCTCAGTGTTCTCAATAGAGATAAATGTAAAATTCCCTCCTTTATACTCTTGTAACTTTTTTGTATAATTAAGGCTTTAATTCTTTCTTTTTTCAAAAAAAATAATCACCCTTATCCCATCCATTATTCGAAACAACAAAGAATAATTCATTAAAATTTGAAATACCTACTAAATTATTTAAATAGTCTTCATAAGAATAGGTCAATGAATGATCCCATGAAAAGAACAAGTTTGAATTTAAAATATGAAATTCAAAAAAAAATTGAAAAATAAGCATTAAACATGCATAGAAATTAAAAAAATGATAACACTGCATTAAAAATATAAAAACAAGTTCTAATTGGTTTAATATTAAATAATTTCAATTTAAAAAAATTAAATCAAAGAAAAAATATAAAATTAACAAAAAAATTGACTTCTATGTTGTATGTTTCAGGAGTGAAAAGAGATCAACCATTTATCTTCATAAAAAAATGTTTAAGACAATGAAAAGAAATTTATGTAAGAAATATTAATTTACAATGTGATTGGAATAATTTAAATACATAAAAAACAATAATCAATTAAAAATAAGAAAAAAAAGTAAAACATAGAAAATTTACAGATTATAGAATAACACGTAGAATTTTACTAAAATATACTTCTAAATTCATGTATGTTTTCTTCACAGTCATTTTTTATCTATATATCTACAACTCTCCATGTAATCAATTCCCAAAGGAAAATTTTCATATGTGATTTATGTGAGAAAATAAACATATTAAATTCATGTAATTGATATTGACATAGCTTATTCATGTAAGGGATTCATGTAAAAATTTATATAAGGTATTCATGTATCAAATTTTTTGAAAAATTTAATCCAATTGAATTATCTAATTTCAAACCTAAACCAAAATTAATAAATTGAAGGATCAGATTGTGGTCTATTATAATTATATTTATAAAATTCGATTATATTTCCAAATAATCAGTAATGACATTAACTAGAACTTTATATCTCATTTTATGATAATAAAACAATAGAAATTTTTTTTTCAAAAATTATGAATTCAAACTCAAAAATAAATTGATTCTACCTATATTTTTGATATGATAGAGATATATTTAGAAGTTGGGTTCTTCTAATAAAATTTATATAATCATGTTATATTTATAGTAAAATAATAATAACCAAATTTTGTGTTCTATATCTCAATATATAGTTGCTATACATAACGAAATAAAAATTTGAAAAACTGATATGTTGTTTTTAAATTGTATATGTGTATTTAGATTTAGCTACTTAATGTATAGTAAAATGGCTATGTCGTAATAATGAAAATCATGAATAAATAATATTTCAAAGTCCCAAATGACTTATTTATACTTATATATCTTTAATAAATATGTAAAACATGTTATAAACAATAAAAAAATGAAATCTAATGATTTTTCTAGAAAATAAATATTATGATATAATCAATATTAAGAATACATTAAAAAATTAAAGTATTAAGACATTTAAACGGAATAAAAAAAATAAATCCTTGTGATTATCAAAACATAAAGTGGTTTAAGGATCCAATTTATACATTATTCTTCCCAAAACATCAGTGAATGTATTTTCAAATTTTTACAATATTTACTTCCATCTCTTCATTGTTGTCGGTGGCAGGAGTTTTTTCCTATACTAATCTAAACATCTCATCATTCTCAATGTCATATCCCTTATATAATTATAAAATTATTCAATGGTGTTCATGCTTTTGATGGTTATACCATTTTGAGTATGAACATATGGTGGACTTACTTCTAGAATATCCAGGGGAAACTTCACCTTTAACTTATTTATTCACTTTTCAAAAAAGTACTGACAAAAAATTAACATTCCAAGGATATTTTAAAATGTGTGTGATGATTTTAATGGTATTTTGGTTAATTTTGGTATTTAACCACATTTTATTGTTTTTATTTGTATTTAACTGGTGTGTATATTTTCAAAGGTGTTTTCTTGGTAGTGTTTTAAAGAAGATATTTCAAAAGGTTGGTGCTTGTGTGAACATAAAGGCTTGTTTATTAATTATCGATTTAATGGTTTGTATCACAATAAACTATCGTTGATTTGAACATTTTAAATTCACTGATTTCTGAGTATTTTAACTATATTCAATGGATTTAAGATGTTGAATAAGGATATATTATATTAAATGGTGACGAATGTGAGGGAGATTTATTGTGTATACCTTGTGTATTGATCTTGAGTTTCTTATTAATTCAACTCCACATTTATTTTTTTGTGAGAAACCACGTTATATATGGGGGATCTATATTTACTCTACACTAATGGTTTTACATGCCTCTAGTGTCCCCTCTTGTGATAAATTGGGCAAGGTAGGTTGTGTCATCTCATTGAGGCTAGTATGTCTATTCAGTGGATTATGTTTTGAATTTTACATAGGCTAGGAGTTGGACTAATTTTTTAAAAAATTTATATAAATCAATCATTAGTATCTAGGGTTGATCCGATTACAAACTTATTTCTTCATTGGTAGTTTATGTAAGTTATGACCATATTTTTCTTAATTGTATTTTCTATATTTTCATTGGTAACAACACCTTATTCTATAATGTTTATGTTTTTTATCTTCTGACTAGTGTTATTAATCTTATATTATGATTAACAATTTGTGTTGGACCCATTTTTTAAATTTACTTCCATAGTTCTCGATAAAATATTTTTTAATTAAATAAACTCATTTTAAATAAAACTCATGGGGTTTTAATGTGTGTTTTTTAGGTAAGTATGTATGATGCCGAGAAAATTGTTTCAGAGAGAATGTTTTTATTAATGGAAAAAGAGGAATGTTTAATAAAATTACTATGGACATGATATTTTTTATCATGAGTTTATGTTTGAAAATGTTATTTTTAGTTTTTTTAAAACATACACATATGAATTTACTTATTTAAGAAATTTCATTTAATTTTTATGTGGTGACCTAATAGGTTTTATAGCTCATGCCTATATGTTGTATGTTCTATGAATTAACATTGGATTGTTCATATATTTTTTTGTTACTAATTAGTGAGTAGGGAATTAGAGATAAAAAAATTCCTCTGGTGGGAGACTAGGCGATGTTGGTTCTTTTATTTTGTTTCGGTCTTGGCAGTTTTATCAGCAAGCTATACCAAGTATATGCTTGATTTTTATTCCTATGAAATTTATTTATGTGATATAGTTTTATTTATTTTGGATGGATATTTATTTTTATATTTTTTGTTCTTTATTAAATTATGTTTTCCAGATTATTATTCTTGTCAACGAAATCCATTATATGGATGGTCCATGCCTAATTTTAGTATGATATTCTCTGCATGATAACTCTTATTTGAGGGTAAATCCAGTACATGAGCTGTTTATTTTGATTCTCAACAGATTTTCTCGATCTCTTTAAAATTGGGAAATCCATTCACACTCAGTAGTGATTCAAGTTAGGTTCCAGTTTAGGTGGAAACCCATAAATCTTTGTTAAAAATAGTATAAGAGACTATGTTCTTGAAAAGGGATCTGTTTCTTGGATAACCCTCTTGTTAATTGGGTTTTTTCATGTAATAAAAAATATTATAGTTATTGATACTTGTGAGAAAAGGGTGGTAAGAGTCTACCTAGCTCATTATCATCCCAATACTCAAGTTTCCAGGGGTAGTTAGGTTTTGGAGTATTAATTAGATTTTATTCTAGTTTTTTATGAATTTTAATCTAGAATGTCTATATTTTGATCCCATTTGAGAATGAGATTGATTTTGGGGGTGTATCTTGGTTAGTAGTTTAAAATAATGGAGAACATTAGATACAAATTTCTCTCACATGGTCTATACATCTGTGTAGAGCTCGTAAACCACGAGTCTTTTACCTCCATTGAGCTTGTTGTATGGTTTCCCAATTAGTGTGGGGAAACCTTATACAACCATAATTTTTCTCTAGTTCAGTTTTTTTGACTAATTTTTTTAAAAACATAAAACATAATGTTATTTTAAATTTTTGTAGATTAAATAAAAGAGTTTTTAAGGGAGTTATAAATATTTTTAATGGATTTTACATTATTAATTTTGTGGTCTTTTATTACATTGATATTTATATGGATATTTGGGATAATGGGAAAAATTAAAAATGGTTTGATTATAAAATTTATTACAATAACTATTCTCAAGAAATTCATATGTTTTTCTCATGAAATTTCATATAAAGTGGTTTTTTCATTTCGATGGTCGGAAAAAAATTTAGAGAGGAGGTGTGTTTTTTTGTAAATGATAATAAATTGGTTAATTTACAAATTATTTTAAATGATAATTGATTTTTTTATGGATTCATTGAGTTCTATAATTATGATGTTTCAAATTTGTTCCTTGGGGTATTCCCAAGATTGATTGATTTCAAAAAAAAATTAAAAGATTTTTTGGGATGAAATTTTGAAGTGGGTGTTGTTTTTGGTACTTCTAATTTTTAAAAAAATAGGAGTTTCTATAATTTTTTTGTTTTATATACACGATTTTCACTCGGGGTGGTTTTTTTTCAAAGATTTATTTACCTGATTTTAATTTAACATCATTTTTTACATGTGTTTAAAAAATACCTTGGTGGAATTTGATGATATTGAAAGGAAAAGTTTCATTTCATGGTATTGAATAGATGTGTAGTGTTTTAGGGATTTATATTTTCATATTTTCTCTGTGATGATGATGGGATTGTTTTATATTCGTTTCAAGGCAAGAATATTTTTTTCTATGTACTTTTCTCATTCAAATTATTACGATTAGAATGGTTGAATTATAAAGTAGAAGGCCAGTAATTGAGGATGAACCTCTTGAGGAATCCTCTCATCACTGGAAAAGATTTCATTCAGTTCAAAAATACCTTTAAACTCTAAAGAGAGCTATGGACATGGACCTCTCTCAACTCCCAGACCCTATTACAGACTTTATTGATAAAAATTAAACATATTTCTATTGTGATAAAGGGTTAATTGAAGTGGTAATGTGGTTAGAATGGATTTAATTGATCCTCAATTAACTCAAAACATCTAATACATTGCAGGAAAGAGTTTACATGTGTTATTTTTTTGGACTAAGTGGAATGTGTTGAGAGTATATGGTACCTTCTTAAAAGCATATAGTTATTTCATGGGACATCATCAAGATAGTTTACACACAATATTTGTATTCCTAGGATGTGTATTAAAAATCACTTTCTATAGGGTCCATTCTAGAAAACCCATTTTTAGTGAGTGAATTCGTTCATCATGTGAGGATTGGAAGGTAGGGAAGCCTATGTTGAATGAGAAAGAAGTTTAATAGGAGTCAATTTGGGTTCAAATTGACTAGTTTGTTCCACTAGTGTGGGGTGATTCATTCATTTACTTAGATGAAAAGTAATTATCTATAATTGAATTCAGTATAAGTAGGATAAATATGAATGTGTAGTTCCCTCCTAATAAGAATAAAAGACCATTAAAATTCTTCTAGTGTGGGGCTCTAGAGAAATTTAGACCTTATTATCTAAAAGTTAGAAAGAAATTCCTTTTTTGTGGAATTTTTTTCATCTAAAAAAGTTTAATAAGTCGATATTTAAAATGAATTCTTAGGTTTTATTTTTTTGTAAATGATACCTTTTATGGGAAGTTTGTTTGGTTGAGTATTGAACAAGTTGATATTTTTTTATTTTCTATTGTATGTTTGGGAATCCAATAGATGGATCCTTTACGGATAATTGTTGATGTATTTTATCTATTACACTTAATTTTATAGGTTTATCTATTTCTATCTTTGAGGGGTTTTTATGTTGACTGTGTTGAAATTTTATTCTCTTCCTAGTGAGACATGGATTCAATCCTTAGGTGTATGTTTGTGTAACTAGAGTGAGAGAATCAATATAGTATATTATGAACTAGATGGTGCTTGTTGTGTAATTTTAAGGATCTATCATGAGTGGGTGATCTGGTTTATTAATGCAGGTTATCATTGTGTGTTATTCCCTAAGTATAGAAATCATGTTGTTCAATGAGAATATTTTTAGGTTGTTCCACATTATTTTATATCAAAAGTGTTGATGGTTTAATGATATATTACATTTATGGTAATCTAGATGTTTTTAGGATGTGTCTCTCTGTTGTTTACACTAGTTCTACAATGTTATAATAATTAAAAATGGTGGAGATACAATTGAAGATATCACATCAACTTTAGATTCCTAGATCTGGGTTTGTGTTTTGTTTTTTCTTGGAGATGTTGGGAATTTTTGGATGAAATATTCTAGCCATTAAATGCTTTTATAGGGGTGTTTTCATAGTAAAATCATGATGATAAATTTACAAGGGTTTTGTTTTTTTTTCAAGTCATTCATTTTCAATTTAGTTTTTTTTCAACCAAGGAATTTATAGGGGAAGAAAGTGGAATGGTCAAAAAAATTATAAAACCCATGTATCACTAAATATGTTTTTTAATATTATATTTTTTTATATTTAGAGTTTATTGAGTTTTGGAAATTCTGGGCCTTAAAATTTTCACTTTCTAAATCATTTGGGGTGTTTCATGGTTATCCCATATTGTTATGGGTTACCATGTATAAGTCACATGAATGGAACATTCATGTGATGGTGGAGTTTTTCATAGCCTACTCATGGTTTTTCCTTCTATATCTAGATTCCTAGGAACATGTGTGGGTTCATTTTTATATAAGGGTACTCCTGTACAGTTGGTTCATAGTTTGGAAAATCTTATATCCAAACCACATAACCTACCTAGAATTCACTAGAATATGATTTTACATATTTTCACTCCCTAATTTTAACCCTTTCAACCACTCTCCTCCACCCACTTATTTAATCCAACCCTAAACATGACTCCCTCTTGTCCTTCTCCCCACGTATGGAATTTCAAATGGATTCCAACAATTTTTGAGCTAGTTTTTTCAAGTTAATCCCCTCACATATCTTCTTCTTCTTTCCCTTATATCTTTTATATTTGTTTTAATTTCTCCCATTAACCCTAGAGGTCTCATTAGCCTCTTTAGGAACTCTGTAAATTGTTTAATTTCATGTTTGAGTGTTCTCTATCGATGGTAAAATGTCTCAACTTAATGAGGATTAATTCGCATTTTATTAATTAAGTTGTCTCTACAAAATTTATTTTTCATCGAATTAGAAGTATGATTGAGTTTTATAAGTAAATATTTATTGAAATTTTTCCTTTATGTGATACAAATGTGGTGTTTCTAAACTTTTTCTTTTAATTCTTATACTTTTCATACAAGTTATGTTTTATGAATTTAATGATTTTTTTTAAAAAAAATAAGTGTTTACATGTGCCATGAAATTTCTGAAATGAATATAAGTCTTTTAAATTTATTTTGTCTTAATTGGGGGGGTTTACTATGTTTTAAAGTGTTCATTTTTATTCCATGGTTTAGTTTTATTTTAAAGGTTATTTCAAGGAATTTGTTTTCAAAAAAATATTATTAATGATGTGTGAGTGTGTGATTTTAATTGCCTATGTAGAACTTTGTGTCTTAAATGACTTTTCATTCCTAGATCTCTCATTTATTTCCCCTTATTTCTTCACCTTCTGGATATTTCTTTATCTATATATGACAGATTTATAATAATGAATATGGGGTTGTTTTATATGAGGGTGATAGAGTTACATAAGGGTAATTACTTATGAATTGTGTGTTTATCATGGGTTGATTGTTCACTCACATAGACTTTCATTTGGTTATGGTAACCTCAGTACTAATTGAGAGATCTATATTTATTCTACACTATTTGGGTCTCAGACCACTAGTGTCTCCTCTAGCTTGAAATACGGAATGATGGGGATTTTCATCTCGTTGAGGAAAGTGTGTGATACTAAATGTAATGTGTGGTGGATTTAACATAGGGTAAAAATTATTCTATCTTTATATAGGAAATATTAAGATTCATGATACATTAAGACCAAGGTTATCCCCCATAACTCACTTATTTCTTGATTAGTGGTTTATATATGGTTGTCCCACAATCTTCTTGATTTTATTAACTTGGTTTGTGTTTCTTTAAACACCTATTATTGTATAGTTATATTATTTACCTTTATAATTATGGTGATGAACTATTATTATTCTAGACAGTTTGTGTTTGGATATTTTACATTTAATAGTTTCCAAAGGTGTTTTAGAGAATTTTCTTCTAATTAAAGGCTCCCATATAAAATATATTTGAATTATTTTTTAAATTATTGATTTAGGTATGAGGGATTAAGAGAATAAAATATTTTCAATGTTATTATTTTCAAATACAAATAAAAAATGATATTTTTATATGGTGTCCTTGGAATTGATCTTTGTTTCTTAGGTATTTATGGTTTAAAATCCAATTTTTGGTAATATTTTATAACTAAAATTTATGTATTTCATTAAGTAATGAATTGTGATGACCTGGTGGGTGGAATCATATGGGGATGTATAAATCAAACCTATAAAGTATAGGTTATACGATTTATGTTTTTCTTAGAAATTGATTCATTGGTAACGAATGAGTGAGTCATGATGTGGTGAGTAACCAGAGGTTATGCGGATGAGCCCAAGTAAAGTTGGTTATATTTTTTTTGTTTGGGATTTGGTTGATGTATCGAGCAGATCGACCGAACATATTCTTGAATCAAATTCAACAATATTTTATTTACATGATCTATTTTTTTTATTTTGGATGGATGGTTATTGTGGAATGTTTATTGTTTTAATTTTATTATACTATAATTTTTATTATACTAATAATGGACATCCAATTCATAGATGTTCCATCTCAAATTTTTGTATGAGATATGCTACATGTTAACAATGATTTGAGGAAGAAACCATTCCCATATGAGTTTTATATATTCCCAAATCAATTTCTTCCAACACATCGGTATGGGGAATACCATTCGAGACTGGTTTTGGGATGATTCTTATTCAAATTTTTGAGGAAATCTAGGGTATTTTTTTAAACCTACTCTTTCCATCGGGATCCTTATGGGTTTCCACATGAAGTCCCATGGTGGAACCATACCCCCACAAGATTTGGTGGAATTTTTCTCATTTATTTTATTTATTTAAAACTCCTTGGGAGTTTTTTAATGTTTAGAAGGTCGAATCCCTTGGAGAAGGTTGTACATTGCCTCTTCTTCTCCTCCCTTATCCTTAAATGTTCACAAATTCTATAGAATGGTTCATCAAACCAGATTGAGGTGGGATAATCTACATTTATCATCCAGCTTACTTCCTATAATTTACTCTATCAATTAAGTGAGTTTTAGTTATGTATTAGTCTAATATTTCACCACATTATAGTAAAATCAGGAAAGAATTGAGGGAATTTTCATACGGTTGTTAGATATTGTTGAGGAAGAAAGAAAAATTTTTGTATTTCATAGTTTCAATGTATGTGAATTAATCAATAATATTTTGAATTTATTTTATAAAATTTGTTTTAAATTGATTTTATAATGAGTTATAAAGAATATTTTATGTCTCAAATGAGTTCTAGAAAAAGAATTGGACTATTGATTTTTTTTCACTAAATGTTTTAGATTGTGGATTATACTAAATGATTATTCATGATTTATTCCTAAAAAAATTATTATAAGCAAATAATTATCATTATTTATAATTATGTGTATGAGTATTGTGGCTTGAGTTAGGATATCTTGGAATGCAAGAGGATTAGTGTAAAATTGGACAAGGATAGAAAAGTGTGGCTAGAGCGTTATCTTTAATATTATGGAAGGTTGTCCCTTACATATAAATCCATATATTACAGGTTTATATAAGATAGTGTTTACATGTCCTGTGTTTCAGGATACGATGTCTTATATAGGATATGAGTTTTTTCAAATTGGAAAATCTGGTTTGGTAAGGATTATTAAGATCATAATGGGGCCTATGACCTATATTGGTGACATTAAATCCTCTTGAAGACAACATCAACATCTGGTGTAATAATTAGTTATAAATGATACCCCATCAATGAGACTATGGGATTGGGGATGTTCAATAATATCCTAATTTGTATTTTTTTTAGGATTCTACATGTGGTATAATGGGATTAACCCATATATTTGGTTCTATAGGTGATATATTAACTTATGAGTCATTGTGAATCACTCTTTTGGGAATATTAAATCTTAAAATGGATTCGAGATAGATATTACGTCCAATTCAGGATTTTTCTTATGTAGAGGTGATATTTATAATGGATTGATGGTTTGATGATTTGGAAAAGATAAAACACAGGATGACATTAGGGATATAGTAATAGAATGAGATTTTTGGGCTTTGGGGTTATTTGAGATATATTTTATAGATACCAAATCATGTGTTTTTGGGTAAAAAAATTAGATGAATTGTAATTTTTGTGTACGGCCAGTGGTCTATATTAGGGTAGGGATAGTGATGTGGTTTGAGAATGAGTTCACCTATATTCTTATTGCTTGGTTGGTCTAGGAAATAGACCATTGAATAACCAACCAATCTTTTGTATATATAAATTTTCCTTCTGAATAAATGTGGGAAAATTTAGTAATTTATTATCTTATACAACTCATTCACCATATAAAAACTCAATAATTTACCATTATATCACATTACATTTACTGAATTAATACACCTTGCAGAATTTTATGTAGAATAATGTCCAAGATCAACATATAAATAAAAAATAACATGAATAAATAAAGTGGCATCATCATTCTTTCATAGAATCATCACACTCAACAACAATACTATTAAAAATAAATAAAACATTAGGAATGTAATTATTTTTTTAAAGGAATAATATAACCTTGATAGAAATTGATGGGAGTTATGAATGAAGGAATTACTTGCTATTCAAAGGGATTATAAAAATATGAAAAATTAATTAATTTTATAAAAAATATAGAATAATTTTTGAAATAATAATAAATTTTACCAAGGGTCCTAAATTTTGTCATATAATAAAAAGATTTGTATTTATGAATAAAAAGATTTATATTTTTGAATAAAAAATATTTTTATTTAAATAATATATAATTATCTTATTTTTGAAATTATTCTAATAAAATGTATTTCATTTCAGGGATCAGCATGTCAGCATTAGATTAGGGTTATTGTTTTGGTATTTTTCTAAAAAAAAGATGAATTTTAGAATAATACTGAAATATAAAAGAATTTGGAAATTCAAACTATAATTTAAATACCCGATTAATTTTTTACTAGTTTATGTAAGAAACCATTATCACAACCTCACATTATAAGGGCCAAACATTAAACCTTACATAATCTAGAGTCTTTAAACTAGCCATCACTTTCTATCATTCCCAAATATCTTATAATTTTAGTTTTTTATATAATTAGGGAAATAATAAATAATAAAAACAGTATTATAAAAAGTAAACACTTATAATAAGTATTAATTTTTCTTTTAATTTAAAAAATTTCAAATAAAAAATGATTTATCCACATGTAAAATCTCCATGACATTGAACTTGACTTCTTCCTTCCCTTTACCCACCCTTAAACCCTATAAAAATAATTTTAAATTCTATTATTAGCACAAAAATATCATAGATGGACATAAAAAATAATAAATACATTAGTCCAGTGCAAAACAAAAAAAATGATGAAAACTCACTTCTTAAAAAAGCATACTTGTTTTTACCCGAAAGGGGAATTATTTTTCATTTAAAAATATTATTATCTTACCATTTGAAAACAAATGATCTTTATGAAAAATAATTAGCAAGACACCAAATTTCATTGTTGTGCATTGTGAAATTAACATTAGATAACCCTTACATAACCTTTATGATAACTCTTACAATTGGAATAATCTTATGACCAGTGTCCAATATTGATCTTGAGAGAATATAATCATTATTTTATTAGTTGGAGTGCTAAATTCGGGAATCAATCATATAATCTATATCAAGAACATATTTAAGGTTCAATGGCTATAAACCCTTCCTAAATAATTTCCAAGTACTATATCATTAATAAAACCCTTGAAATACTATTTTAAATGATTGTGTAAAACAATTGAGATATAAAAATTTCATTTTCTAAAAAAACCCATTTTCAATATTAAAATACCTAGAAAAAGGGAATGATGGTTTTTCTATGAAGAAAAAAAAAGAATTCTTATAAAGGAATAAAACCATTAATAAATATTATTATGGTAGAAAAATACATTGTTGTTGAATATGTTAATGTGGAACATTCCATTTTTTCTTTTGTAAAGAAAGTCAAAACAATCTATAAAAATATTAATTTTGAAAACCATTCAAATAGTCTAAAAATATACCAACAAATTTTCTGAACAATTTATTTACTGACATATATATACATTATTAATATATTTTTATAGCCAAAGAAAATGAAGAAAAATAGTTTCAATGGAGGCTTTAAAAGAGGATTTTTAAATAAATGTCCCCTGATTTATACCCGATCTGTCACGAGCATTCCTTATCATCCTGAATAAAAAAACATATTTAACATTATTTAATTTATTAAGAACCTTTTTAAAGTCTATTATACTTTAAATATTATTTAATACCCTCTTATATATAATTACTTAATCATTTATGTGTATGTCAGTTGTTTTGATGATATTCGGTTCATAAGTTCAAAATGACTTCGCCAGGACGACTATGGAAAAGGAGGTCATTATTTTATCATCTCATAAATAAAAAATAATAATAAAATTATAATTTATATACATATATAATACTTTCTAATACAATCATCAAATGTGGTGATGAAAAATGTACAAAGTTACAATCATGGAGACGGTAGGTTGTACGTACGCATGAGTAATATTTCAATTTTTCAACGATCATTTTGGAAAGAAGGTATGTATTATTATATCTTTAAATAAATATAATAATATTATAAATATGATATTATTTCTATAAATAAAATTATATATATCATCTATTTTATTTTGTAATGAAAAATGAATCACATCACTTTGTGGAGGTGGTTATCCAGACCTACAAATGAACTCTCTTATCATTTTTCATTGAATGGAATGGTAATAAAATATATGATATATTATTTTTTCAGAATGATAAATATTTCATTAATATAATATTTAAATTATAATCAAATCATTGTCACCAAACATGATAGGAGATGATGGAAAACAAATTACATAAATCAGTGAGGTGGTAGCCCATCGTATACTTGAACAATGTATTAAATTCCCATTTAACTGAGCTTGGATATCAATATAAGTTATTAAATTACAATAATCAAATATTTTTATATGTTATATATTGATTTTTTTATCTCATCATGGTTAAATTATATTTTTTAGAGTTTTAAGTATAAATAAAACAAAAACACTTTGTTAAGAACGAAAACACTTCTTCACAGAACCTCTTTAGTTTTACACTAAAATACTTTCTAGGTTGGTTTTATGGTAAAAAACCTTTATAATGAGAGTTTTTATTAACGAAATATATTTAGGTAGGTAATAAAAAATATATTTTTAAGTGTGATGAAATGAGAATAATAATTTCCCTTTTATAAGAGAGGGAAGGTGTACTTTTGGAATTTGATAAAATATTAAATTAATATAAAATAATTTTGGTCGTCAAATGGATCCAAACAGATAAGACTGAAATATTAGATGATTATTCATCAAAATACTCAAAAAAATAAAAAAAATAAAATTCACTGATCACACTAATTATTTCAAAAAAGGTAATATTTAGCAATAAAATTCACTAATCACACTAATTATTTCAAAATATATTAGTTGTAATATTTTTAAAAACATTTATTTTACTTTTTCCATTAATTGAATAATTACTTCATTGGCATTACACATGCATTTAAAGTAACAATTTCTTCACTAAAAATTAAAAATAAAATAAAATTATTATGATAGATCATCTATATTTAAAATATATATTTTTAAACAAATATAAACAATTATTATCTTCATGTTAAAAATATTACCGTTATTAAAAACAAGTGTGTGGTATTTTTTACATTCCATTAAATAAAGTATTATAAAGGTCATAATAGCTTCCAAATGAAAATAAAGTCCCTCAGAAACTAATAATTGATGAATATGGATGAAATTTACTTAGAAAATAAAATTAATTCCCGGGATATGGTCATTTTATAGTCCTTATCATCTTATTTTTAACCAATAATTGCCTAATTTACACTTTACCGTGCTAATAAAAAATAGATTAATATTCATAATGACAAAAATTATAAGGGACATATTTATTGAATTTGGGACTTATAATTACAAATATAGAAAAAATTTATCTATATTAAGAAATCTAATTATCAATAATTTAATATAAAGTTATATATTAAAAATGCGATCAAAAACCCTTTTTCATAAAAATAACCTTTTAAGTATAAAATGGTTTTATACTAAATTAAGGTACAAAATTAATTTCAAAAAACATAATTGGATAAATATAAATCAAAACTAAGTAAATAAATTGAAAAAATATTCCAAAATATAATTTTACTTTATAAATAATCGGAACGAAAATAAATCATTTACTAAAAACTTTTATTGTAATTATTCATTGAAAAATACATATTTTCATAAAATTATAAAAAAATATTCTTATGAAAATATTGATATGATGAATTAAGAAAAAAATTATTTTTTTAAGTAAATTTCAATAATTCAAAAATTATACTTTTAAATAAAATCAAATAAAAATAGTGTTTAATAAAATGATTTCCATTTTGATTTAAAAATATTTTTTTTACGATTTTATAAAAAAATTAACTATCTATAAAATTAATGCTAATATATATAAACATCATTGATTTTACCATTACCTATGTTCATAATTTATTCCCACCTTTTGGAAATTATGTCTTTGCGATTTTATTCACTTATTAAATAGTTTTTCATATCCTTCCCTAATAAGATATTTTGATTCCCATGTTGCTTCTTCAACCATATAGTTTCTCCGCAAAACCATAACCTAGTGAATTAACTTATTCTGCAATACTAGCTATTTATGGTCAAGAATATAAATAGACTATTCCTCATAAGAAATATTATTTTCCAAATGAACTAATTTGAGGCTCAAATCATGAGATGAAAAATATATATAATTTGATAACACAAAAACATGGAAAATGTTGTGAACCTGGGATAAAACTAAGTGGGAAACAGCTTAATTGGAAACTGATCCAAAATTATTTAGGATTGCTTATACTCTAATTAACAAGGAAATTAATATCTCATTTATATGAAAATCCATATCACATTCCAATGAAGACACATTAATAAAAACATGATCACCTACCATGAAATAAATACATTTTCTCTCTTTATCAGTGTAACATTTTTTCCTACTCTGAGCCATCCTCATATGACACTGAATCATCTTCACCTTCTCAACTATTTCTTAAAATAACTATAGTCTCATTATCTTCCTTTCTCCATAATCATCCGAATAAGCTATATTTTTACATATATCTCTATATAAATCATTAAAAGGATAAATTTTATATTGGAATTAAACGTTTTAAAATAAGAAAATTAAACCATAGAATGTTGTTCATCCCAACAATCCAAATAATACCTATAACAAGAAAAAATGAATTTCTTACAAGTTCTGAATTTTTTTCTCTACCAGTCAATCAAACTAAGGATGAAAGGTTTTACTAAACTTTAACTTAGTTACGATTATGTTTTTAGTCCCTCTAAAAAAATTGATGTGAATCCAATATCTTGATCAGATACAATGGAGAGAGTAACTCAATATAACCTGAATATCTCGTTAATATATTAATTAGAAATTTTATCTGAAGTAAAAATATCTTGAATGGGAAAGAAATTCATATATTTATCTAATAAATCAATAATAAACCATATCATATTATTACCTAGAGATGTCTTTGGTAATCCAACTATGAAATTATTGGATATATTTTTTCATTTCCACTCTGGCACATAAAAAGATAAATTATGCATTTCAGTAATTACCATTACTCTTTAACCTATTGGAAAGTAAAAAAACTTCATGTCTGATTTAGGTTCATCACATGAAATTATATCCCACCAGTAATACTTCAGAGGTTCATTATAGATCTTAGTGCTTCCGGGATGAATTGAAAATTGGAATCTTTTATCTTTACTCAACAACTCTCTCTATTGTTGGGAATCACAAGGCACACATAATCTCTTTCCAAATATTAAATCACATTCTTTATAAACTTTAAATTTTGGAAAACCATTACTCATTAAAAAGTTATAAATTATAACATTGAACATAATCCACATTATAATATTTCTAGATTCTTTTTTACAGAGATGGTTGTAATGGCACCTAAAACAAATAAAAGAAGTTCCTAAATCCATAAATTTTACAAAAAATAATTAAATATTTAAACAAAGGGTAATTTTTTAAAGTCAATGTGGTTAATGTAACATTATTTGTTAAACTAAAATCACCAAATACTTTATTTTACTTTCTAGTATAGTAGTGAATAATTGATTCATAATCCTTAACCATCTATATCCATCATCTATTATTCATGTTAAACTATTTCTGAGTAAATATATAATCTATAAATTTTTGATAAATATATATTTCATACTTAAATTCATATAAATAATTCCTCTAACTTTATAAAGAAAAACCCAAAACATATAATTCTGGATCATGTGTATAATAATTTATCTCATGTGGTTTTTATTTTTGTGAAGAATAACCAATTACCTATTCATTCTGTATTAGAATGAAACAAAGTCCATTCAATAAAGCATTCTTGTATAAGAAATTTTAACCTTATCTACATGAGAAATCCAAAAATATATCATTAACCAATCATCACTTTAGTTCTAGAAAATAATGATCACATTCTTTCATCTAAATGAATTTAATTTATTTTCGAGTGGACTTATTTAATGGTCTATAAAACTGAGAAAGTTTTAAACAAACCACTTGTATTAATACACTAAAACAAGAAAACTAAAAATCCTTGTGACATATTTTTTTCTTTCCCATTCCTCCTCAACTTTTTTAACAAGGTAAATAGTAATTCTATACTAAGAAATAGTATTCCCAAGAAGAGAAATTTATTGCAACCAAAATTCAAACTTACTAAATTTTATATATAATTTATTTTCTTTTAAGATTAAAAACACAATTTTTAGGTCTATTTTATGATCCTCTTGAAGTATATAAATTACAATATTTAATCCATAAACACTACAACAAATATATAAAATATCTCAGGAAAAAATATATTCAATAATCCATAAATACAATGGGTGTATTAGATAACACAAAGGGCATACCAAAAAAATCATAATGACCGTATATAGTTCAAAACACTCTCTTTATAATATATTTCTCCTTAACTTTTAATTAATGGTACCCAGAACTAATATTAATATTTTAAAAATATTTTTCTCCATGGATCTGATCAAAAAAATCATTAATAAGATGAAAATGATATGTTTTCCTAACATTGATGATATTTAACACTCTAGAATAAATGTAAAGTCTCATTAATGAATATTTCATTCTAAAAATAAAATAATATCACCTCATGGTTAAGTTCTAGCATGAAATAATCCATTATCTAAAAACTCTAGTAATTTCATTTTTAATTCTAAAAGGTCTACCTATATCATTAGATAAGGGTATTTTGAAATAGGCTTAGAATCAAAAACTAATTCAATAGTAAACAAAACCTCATAATCATGAATTAAACCTGTCAATTTATCAATGACACTATCCATATATTAATTCACTATGGGAAGACGACTAATTGGAATAGTTTATTTCTGTTCAAAAAATGTTATTGGTAACATTCACTACCATGCCTAATAAATTTCTCAACTTTTTCATTTTATCAAAGGTATGAAACCATAGAACATAGCATTCAAATATTTTAAATATATCTTTTCTAGATAAATAGAATGCTCATCCATACTCAAAATAATATCAAACTATATAATTAGAATTTTACAAAGATTTTATTAAAAGATCATACGACTAATAATAATAGTAATATTTTTTATAAATCTTGGTTTCTTTAATATTCACATCCCAAAAATTTTCAAACGGGACTATGTTCATTTCATGTGGTATTATTACCATTTTACATGAAAACATCTTTAAAATTAATGGATGAAATGATCTAGAGTGAAGCAGGGATTTGGAATATTTTAAATATTCAAGTAACATACCCATCACCACTTCATTAAATAATCCAACATCAACTATAGAAGTATAAATAGTTTTTTCCTCAAAATGATTCTTTTTAACCTTAATGATTTTAATATACAGTAACTAAATTCGAACACATATTAGAATAGTGACCTATCTTATTAATACTAAAACATCTCACTCTCAGATAGATATCTATTAAAAATTCATTGATTGTTCATGATCATTTTTCTAATAGTCATGGTACTTATAACCAAATATACTACAAGAGTAACACTTATTGGATTTTTTAATAAATTATCCATGATTATTTTTACCAAACATATAACAAGTGGGGAACATGGTTTTTTTTATTTCCAAATTTCATTGATTGATGCTTCTCCATTGATTTAAATTCATATATTTCCTTATTCTTGTCATATTAATAAATATAAATATCAAAAAAGTCATATCAACCTTCTCAGCACAATGAAGTACTTTCTCAAATATTTTAATGTCGTTTGATACTAAAAATATCATAAACATGGATTTAATCCTAATTAAAATATACCATTTTACTATCAATGTCCGAAATAAAATCTAGTATATACCACACCAATATATTAATGTTTGATTCTTATAAAGCTACTGAATATCATTTTTCCCTCAATTATATGAATTATTTCTCCACCCGGAGTTAAAAACAATTACAAAAATATTTCATAAGGAAGATATTCTTCAATGTGTCTCATTCTGTGTATTAATGTTATCTATCTCTTTATTATTCTAAACCAAATATCATAATATATCAGACACACTTTCAACAAAATAAATTTTAAGGGTGACCTTTTGACATTAAAAACATCATATGACATCAAATAACTTTTCCATTACATTGATCCATCATTTTCCTACCACTCGATCTGAAATTTAACTAAAATTCAAAGGGAGTTATCTCATTAAATTCTCTAATTTAGAGTTATTCCTATATGGTAGATCTTTTTGTTCCCTATAATGGATTTCAAAACATTTATATCATGTTAAGACTAAGATATCACAACATAAAACTACACATTCCCAATTCCAAAAAATTTTGTTTTTAGATTTTGAATGATATCATCCCCTTGGTTTCTTCCTACTATATCTTCTTTATTTCCTCAGTGAAGAATGTTTCAAAAAAACATAGTTTAGATAAAGAAACAATAGTAATAATCATATTCAATATTATTTCAACTTAATCATTAATTAAAATAGTTTAAATGTATTCTGTTATCATTATCCAAAACCCTAAATTTATCCAAACATTTTCATTGATACCTACTACAAGGAACCAACAATAAAAAAATACATAATATGGTATATTTAGATTAGAATACCCATTATTTCATTCCCCAGGATCTTTTAGGTTTTTAGTTATATATAATTATTTAACAATTCATTCCTAATAAAAAATATGTTAGAAAATGAAAACATCTAATAAGTATCCCTTTTACCATAATATAGAACTTTTAAAACTAAATAAGACTACTTTTAATGAAAAAACATCATGAATTTCTACTTGAATTATTCTTTTAATTTACCTATACTTAAACCACATGAAAAAACATTATAAAATATGGGATGAGAAAAAAATATCATTGAGGTACATAAAAAGAACATATTATTTAGTCTATTAAAAAACATAAAAACCCATAAAAATTGCTTAAAATCCTTTTTACCTGAAAAAAGAATCATTTTTACTCTAAAATTTTCAATATATTACAATTTTAAATCTATTTTTTCATGAAAACTCATTGGAAATCATAGAAAGGTCATGTAGGAGCCTTGGGACATCATCTTCAAAGAACCCTTACAATTATAACAATTGAATGACTGAGTTCTAATATAATGTTTTGGAGAAGAAAATAATTAAATAAATGATTAGAGTGCTACTCTGGAGCACCTGTCATAAAAGTTATATCAGTCCCACCCATAATCCATAACGAGGCTCAAACCTTTTTAAACATTGTCTAAGGACCATATCATGAATAAAACTAATCAAAAACTCTTTAAAACCCATGGGGAAAACACTTTTGTCCATAAAAATACCATTTTATTTAGAAAACCTATTTCCCATACCAAAAATACCTTTGAAGAAGGAAAATATGGCTTTATTTGAAGAAAAAATGAAATATTTTAAACTTCATCAAATTTTAAATAATTTTTATGGTGGTACTAAAATTCATTGACAACGTATATGTTAAAATAGAAAATTCTTTTTTTATTGTAAATAAAGTCAAAAAAATCCTTAAAAAGATTCATTTTAAAAACCTTTAGAATAAAGTTGAAAAAAAATTAAAATTTCCTTCATAATTCTTTAATTTACACATAAAATCATTGATAATATATTTTCAAAATCATGTACATGCAATAAAACTTGTTGTAAGGGAGAAATTAAATGTGGGTTTTTAAAATAAAGTTCATTACCATACGTCTCACTTCTCATGTGCATTACTTATCTTCCTAAATAATTTTTTTTATTAATTTCTTTACTTAATTACTAATATTTTCACATTTATTTATTTATTTTATTTTATATAATACCATTTTATATATAATTACTTAATCATTTAAATTTATGCGAGATTTTTTAATGATATTCATTTCAAAACTCCAAAATAAATTTAGTAGGTTAACTACGGTCAAAGTGGTTATTTTTCCATCATCTTTAGTATAATAATAATTTCATAATTATCATTTATAAACATAAATTATACTTTTAAAACCAATCATAAATGATTGTTATGTAAAATGAACTCTGTTACAATCATTGAGACGGCAGGTCGTACATACGCTTGAGTTACGTCTCCATTTTTCAATGATCATAATTATAAAGATATTATTATTATTATATCTTAAAAAATTATTATAATATAATAAATATAAAATAATATTTTCATATAAACTTATATGTATCATCTATGTGATGTGGTAATGAAAAATGGATGACCTTGCTTCATGGAAGTGGTATTCCACATATATGCATGATGGATGTTATCATTTTTTTAAGGAATGGACAGGAAAGAAAATATATTTTATATTATATTTTCAGAATAATAAATATTTAGTGAATCTGAAATAAAAAATTAATATCAACCATGACAGACGATGATGGAAAATGAGTTACATCAATATGTGAGGTGGTAGTTTGATATACACAAGGATGATGGATTCATTTCTCATTTGATGGAGGTTGAATATAAATATAGGTTATAAAAATAGTATAATAAAATTTATATATATTTTAGATACAAATTGAATTATATATTTAGAGTTAAATAAAATATTACAGAGGCGGAAGAAGAAATAAAATAAAAACACATGGTTAGAAACGATACATCTTCTTTGGGAAACCTCTCAAGTTTTACAACAAAAGCTATGCGAGGTTGGTTTTATGATCAAAAAAGTCCAACAGTATGTGAGGAGGGATGTAAGAAAAGTATTTAGGAATTTATTTTCCAAAAAAATTATTTTTAAGTGTGAATAATGTAGAAAAATATGTTCCCTTTTATAATAGAGATGAGGAGTACTTTTGGAATTTACTAAAATTTTAAATTAATATAAATTAATTATCATTTCTAAATGGTTAAAAACTGATAATATTATAAAATAAGTTGAATGTGAGTTTAAATGATCTAAAAAAATATTTGAAAATCTTTTACCTTAATATTTTGGTTTTGACCTGACCTTAACCTTTTTCACACTTACAGTGTCAAAAAAATGGAGTTTTACTCTTTGAGGATCATGATAGTTTCTATAAATGGAAATAAATCCCATAAATGGATAGTTTTTATATTTTAAATAAAATTCTAATCACTTGTCCTAATATATTACTCTAAATAATTTTTAAAAATATAATAAAATTTTATTTTAATAAAATTTTATTTTAATAAAATTACAATAATTAAAATTTTAGAACTCTTCAATTACATTGAATTTAAAAACATAAATAAAAATATGGAATTTTAATATAATAAATTTAACCATTATTAAAAGGTCATATATATCTATAAATATTTTCTAATATACTAATTTTTTACAATTATATTAATTGTTATATTTATAATATCAATTATTTTTTTCATTAATTCAATACTTAATGAATCTGTGTTGCGTAAGTATTTGAGGTAAATATTTATTTGATAAGAATTAAAAATAAATTATTGTGATGATTACAATCCACGAGTATTATTGGGTAAAAGCGTGGGACTAAGTCAGTAGAAGCGTGGGACTAAATTTAGTTTATTGGGTAGATTATACAATTTATAATAGTAATAAACACAATGGAATAAACAATAAATAAAAGTAAATGGAAGAAATAGTAAATATCTAACAACAGAAATTAAAAAATAATCATTCCAAATACAAAATAATGCAACCATTATTGATCATGACACATCCAAAAAAATATTTATTTTAACATACATCATGTAATACATAATATAGTTCTATACTAACAATTAATAAATAAATAAAATAACCAACTCCAATAGGTATCCTAAGTACACGCTCGACCAACATCTCAATGTCAAGTCCTAGACTATAAGGGGTAACAATAAGAAAACACAATCCAAGGACTTATCTAGTGGCCAGGAGGTCTATCTAGGTACCAAACAACGCTTTGAATAGCGTGTGAGTAAAATGCATCTGGACAACCATAATGGGGTTGAAATCATATCTAGTCCATGAATATAAAATAATCAGTGTGGAGGTATAATAATAATGGAGTGTGGTGAAAAAAATAATTTTAAACCATGACAGGCTCGGGTCCCTCATGGATTCCGGAATGAATATACCTACTTAGGATTGTGACATATATCTTTGTAAATGAGAACTATAAAGAAGAAGTATAACACCCATGAAAAATAAACTTGTGTGTCCACGTACAAGCCTAGTCATGTTTGACTCGCGGAGAACCAACGACATCCCCGTATAATAATAATCATGACAAATATAATAATAATAATATCAGTCTCATTTATTAAATATGGGTGTCTAACCATGTATTTCAATAGGGTATATGGGGATCCATGCTATAAAATCCTAATCAATGATGTTAAGTGTCATTTTTAAAATCATAATCACATCTGTGAAGCATCATATTTAACAAACCAAAATGATGTGAACTGAAATTTCCATCATTCCAAAATGATGTGAAGAATCATGTCCAACATCCGAGAAAAATGGGGTGTATAAAATCATGTAAAAGAACCCTAACCAAGTACTCTTATTAATAATAATGTCTAAGGTGATCCCAATTTCTCTATGAGCACTTAAATGAGGCATTCCATAGAGAGTAACCTAGTATCTCTCAAGGAACAATTTAACCCATCAGACCTATGAGCCTATCTAAGGTATTATTACTAGGGAATAAAAGGTTCCCTCAATGTGGTATAATCATTTTTCCCGTGTTAGTCACATAAATTTTAAATGATAACCCATGTAGAATGTAAGGATTTATAAGGGGCTAATTGAACTTTATATAATAACTAGCACCATACATACTAAATAGTAAACCATATGACAGAAGAATTATCCATGCCAAAATAGATACAATTCCCCATTATCATTATATTTATCAATTCAAATTATACAATTAGGTTATTTAATCTATGAAAAGTATGAATGTTATGGGAAGCATCTATTCCACTACATTTTAATTCCACAGTTATGTTAATTGATCATAATTTTCATGATTAAGGTTAACAAGTCATGAAAAGATGGTTTTTATCCAACCATCCAATAAATTCATTTCATTTAGTTTATAGATTTATCTTACAATTTAAATGGTTTATGAATCATTTTTAATAATCTAATTATGAGCCAAATGCATAGTTGTGTCACTAACCATTATTTTGAATCCTTTAATAAAATACATTAGTAAGTTAGAATTACAACTCAACCAAAGGGTAGGTTTAGGATAACATTAATAAATAATTATTATTATCATTCTAACCAAACTCACCTTATGTAGTTTGTTTTTTGGATTTTGGAATCCAAAAATTCATGAGGGTTTCATAGCCTATATAAATGAGGCATAGGTACTCAATTTGAGGAATTTCATTTTTTAGGGAAAATGTTTAGCAAATATGGCATGTGGTATAATAATAATAATTTATAAATGATGAAAAAATTTGGAAAATAAACCAAATCACCAACCTTATACCACGGATGATTCACTCGTTATTTATCGGACTTTGATTCGAGCCGAAATGAGTGAAATTGAAGAACCAAAAAACATATTAATAATAGTGCATATGAATTCACATGGAAATAAAATATCATATGAAAAGATATATGGAGAAAGGAAGTAAGAGGTATCATAGACTAACAGAGAGAGATCGAACATGACCAATGATCTTCAGTTCTAAGCCCGAGTAAAGGAGAACCAGGGAATATTTGGAAGAGGTAAAAGGGGATGCTCGAGTGGTTTCTAGAATGGTAGAAATGAGGGAGAAAAAGGATAATAAATCATAAAATATTGAACAGATAAATGGTAATTTCCATCTATTTAATGAGCTATATGGTTTGGCTATGCATTTTAGAAAATCAAGTGCCAACATTACAGTGCCACTGTCCAAAATCACCCATACCTCAAATGGATAGTTCATAGTAAGACAAACGATGTGAATCCTTTATGAATATACACTTCATTTTTATGGAGACATATTTCATGGCCATGTGGATTAAATTGAAATGTTTTACATACCATGTGACACCCTTACTAGGCCACATGTTTTGGATTCATGGTTTTCACTAACTATATGGAAATCATGTGACAACTATTTCCATTCTTAAAATCTAGATTTTATATCCTAGTACTTATAAAACTCATCTAAACACCTGAGAAACCGATTGGTCCTTAATCCCTTCATAAAAAACCACATTTTAGTATTCCAACACTTATATTTACATCTTAAGTATTGTTTTAGGATTTCACCCATTCACAAAAATAAAAGGTCAAATTATATTTGAATTTTAAACTGGTTTGAAAAAAAAATATATTAAAATTTAACCACCTTCAAACTTCTCATCCCTAAAAATCATTGGGAAACCAAGAAAACATCACCAGAACTACTTGTGTTGTGAAAATTATACTAAAATGGCTATGTATCATTTTAAATTCCAAATGTTCCTTTAATAATAAATTAAAACACACGGTACCTAAACTTGAAATACTCAATAAAACACACATATTCAAAACTAAATAATAAATATGTCACTAAATCAATCATTTCTAACCTGAGATACACTAACTTCATCATCTCTATCATCCAGCCTATGGTGCACCCCTCCATAGGCTCTAACATTCCACGACCATTGTTGATCCATGGAACTCCCACTATTAGAATTACCTATTGAATCATGGCCCTAGAGTCAGAATGGTGATTTTTTCATGGTTCTTAACATGAAAATCATTATTGAACACAATGACTATGATCATGGACCTTGTTTAGCTAGATATGGTTGTATTTCAATCAACCAAAATTTACTAGTTGTGTTAGTTTTTTTTTGGAAAATTCTCAATAGACTATGTCATTACACTCACCCCCTCCTATGAAATGCTTGATATGGTTCCCCTAACTTCATTCATCAAAATAGGATAACTCTATTCAATCCACTTCCATCCAATGATCTTTGAAAATCTAGACTTCTGAATCCATCACATTATCGAAACCATATTATAAATCCTTTACCAAGGAACTTAAATATCATTTCAAGAACTCCCAACAATGTTTTTATATAAACATAAACCAATAATTCATTAAAGAATCCATTCATACATATTTCCATTTTTCTAATAGAACATCAAGTTCTCAAAAATGACCCAATTGTAACTGGTCTCAAGGGCCCATGCCCTCCTCTTCTGAGAATCACACACCAGCGACTAATATATGTCACACCATCATATGATAATCCTCACCGGCACATAAAAAAATTTTTTTTGATCATCACAACTCATTCGTAGAAATTCATGGACATATTGGGTGGAATGGTTAAGCATCATCCCATCAAGAGAGTTAATAAAAATGTCACCCATCATCTGTTCTCACATCAAATGAATGGTTCCAATGGAAGTTTCCATGATCTATTTATAGTAAGGGTTATACTCATCATACAACCAATGGTTTCTCCCCACCATATAGTTCCCTTCAATCTACTCATTTAGAGAATCTCAGAAGGATTTCTTACATAAAACCAAAGAATGGTACTTAGCTTAGCTTAGTATATAGTCGAGGCCTTATCAGTATGCTCAACATGATTTCAAATTATTGGGCATCATCACCTCTCACTATGAGTAATCTAAGATCCCATTGATAGGTATGTATATCTCTCTGAAGAAACACTCAAAAAATCAGGTTGTAACTCCTTTATCCAACTCATGAAACCACGTATCCTGGTAATGTGTGCCTAGGTCCCACCATAAGTCAAATGTGTAATGGAAACCAATTTGGTTCCATGTTATCCTCATCATGAGTACTCCATTTAAATTATACAAAGGACTAAGTCACCATGCCATAAACTGTTAAATTTGAAACCATTGAACCTCAGTACAAACCAGGTTTCCCACCAACATTCTTTTTTAAATTTTACCACACACAACTAACATGAACTAAACTCGCCAATGGAAAGTGTAGAACCCCATAATTTGAAGTCCTGACCCTAGATTCCACTCAAAGGTTCTTCAAGCCTGGTAGGGAACATGGAATCAAGAACATCTATCTCAACACCAGTGGCTACTGACTAGTAGTGAGGGCCTATGGTGTCTCCATGGGGAGACTATACCCTCATTTACCAGAGTACATCACATTGGATAAATATAATGAAAGTTAAATAGAGTAAGTTGTATATGTAAATAGATGGAACAAAAAATAGGATATGAATAATAAAATATGAAGTAACAGATAGTCATAAACAAAATTTTATGACACTGTTCATGTCACTATAATGATTGAAAACATGAATACAGAGCTATAGGAATATCATGCTATATAAAAGTAGTAAAAGTAAAACCAAAAACTATCCCTAAAATCTCAATATCCATCTAGGTAATCTTATACAATATCTATCCTCAATAAGAAAGCAATCAAGTGTATCTAGTGGTACACTTTCCTTTGTTAACACCAGCATACATGCAATATACCTAGGTGCCAATAGCATCTCAGATAGGATGCGAGATAAATCTCAATAAGACGCCACCAAAAAGTTCTATAGAATCTACTCTATGTAATATATAATAAAACAGTGTTCCATACTATATATATAAAAGTAAGGAGTACAATAATATAAATACCCAAGTATATACTTCATCCCTTTGGATGGTTTCTGAACATGTTATGAGTTCATTAAATAATTATGTTCTATTTTTAATAATTAAGTCACATGAGGTAAAACCAGTACTGAAATCATGACAAGATATTGATAATAAAGGTATCCAAGACATATCAAGGAATCCTTTAATGATAATAATAATGGAGAGGTTCTAAGGTAATAACCAATTCAACCATGACCACAAGGGACCAGACTACTTAAGTAGTAACTCTAGCCTAGATATAGGGTTAAGAGTGTAATCCAAGGATATTAGTCCAAGGTATTTCATACTCATGTCATTATAACTAGGTTGAATGAAAAAATCCAAGGTAAAATGGGATAAGTAGTGACTAGGGCCAAGGGTGTATCTAAGGCATCTCATGTCTATAGAATTCATTTTAGATCCAAGGAGTGGATCCAATGGATCCTAATATCTGAAAGATATTAGAGGGAAACTTTTTTCATATTAGGCATCCAAAAGTAGACCAAGATCAGGTTCCAGGGTGGCTCTCAACCTTAGCAACTGTCATCCCTAAATAGGAATGGCATCCACAAGTGCTCAAGGAATTAACTCAGGAATCCAAGGCTAGCTTGATTCTAGAAACACCTATAATAATGATTTCATGGTCCATATAAAATCAGGCACCCTAAAATGAATTACATTAATAAGTCGTCCTATGTAATAATCATGTTTTTTAATAAGTGAAAAGATGCATTCCATGCCTTTCATACAAGTCACAATGGATTTTAAGAACATATAACCATTTATTTAATTCATATAAGTCGTATTCATTTAATTTGGTTCTCTTTGATACCATCCATTAGACATGGAAAAGGATTCTATAGATGTGAACCCAATCCTTTTAATTATATTCAGCCAGGACAAGTCATATAAATAGTATAATTTCAACTTCAACCATTTAAGTAGTTATTAAATCAAATATCTTACCTTAGAAGGGTCAAATTAGAAAAAACATGGTACTACCCATTTATCAAATCACAAATCATCTAACTAAAAGGGGGTTACAGTTAATAGGGTCAATCCATGCACCCAAACGGTGAAGCAGATGAACATGTCAAACCACTAAATTCCAAATTATGAATAAAACCCAACATAGGGTGGCCAATGTTGAGGATATAACCTCCAATGATGGTTTTAACATCTAGGAATCCATATTAGGTCCAAAATAATGAATAATACCAAATTTAAAAGGATCTATACCTATGTCAAAACCATGTTCTTGCAGTATTACCCCCTTAAATGAATGCATCCCCAAGTTCACCTTCCAAGGGTAGAGAAACACTCTATAAGAATAACTATGTCCACTGGGCACATATGTCTATATTTTTCTCCGAGGTCTCGTCTTGTACACAACTGTATTGCCATATAACCTATACTAAAGGGAAAGAGTATCCAATGAGAGCCTTAGTTTTCTAATCAATGATGTGTATAGCATACTCCTCAAATTAATAATTGACATATAAATCAAATTCTTTATTATAAAAATTATGAGATGGGTCGGTATGATATCGGTGAAGCTATGAAACATGGAATATGTCAGGCATGGAATGGTATCGTCGAGGAAGTAACAAATGATAGAATAAAAAAACAATTCTCTAGAATCTCAAATGGCCTAACATAATGAGGTAACAACATCCCTTTCCTCTATATCCATATATTCCATATATTGGGTGATACCCATAAGAAAACATGATCCCTGACCCCAAACTCGAAAGGTCATCGATGAATATCGGTGTAAGATTTATTTCTAGACTAAGCAGTAGAAATAAAATTCATGATAATTTAAACCTTCTCTTAAGTCTCCTTCATGAGATGAGAATATATTAGGGATGACTCTCCTACCTCTAGATAGCCCAAGGGTGAACAGCATATCCTACCATTCTATTACTCAAAAGGATGAATCTAAATTGTCTTCTGAACTCTATTATTGTATGTGAACTCGATGAGAGGGATATGTTTTTCTGAAGTACTGTTCAAACAAAGTATGCATACATGTATCATGTATTCTATAACTTGCAACATCAATTCTATATATCCATTGGTCTTTTGGATAAATTTTTTACCCACAGAATTATGCAACCCCTTCCAAAACTATGACATGAAACGAGAATCCCTATCTGAAATGATAGTACGACGGACCTCGAGTAGTTGAATGATCTAAAAGAAAAACCATCTTCCCAGCTCATCAATAGAGAAAGACTCTTATATGGGAAGTAAGGGGTATACCTTTGTCATTCGTCCAATGAAAAACCATAAAACATCACTACCTCTAGGAAACCTAGGTAATCCAACTACAAAGTCCATGGAAACATCTTATCATTTCCAATCTGGAAATAGAATCCATTGTAATAACCCTGAATGTTTCTAGGGCACGCCCTTCACATATTGATAGGTAGAACACCTAATGAAAAAGCTTTCAATCTGATTTTACAACCAAGGCCACCAATACTGGTGTCCCATATCTCGATGCATTTTGGAGAGGTTGGATAAACTACCCTATGAGAAGCATGGGAATCTCATATAAACACCTCTATAATATATATAGAAACCCAAAAACATACATGAATATGGAGGATGTTGTTTGTGTCCACATACCAATCCAGAGGTAGGTCATATTTGGAAATACTCTCATATAGAACCAAGCCCTCATGATCTAAAAATTTCCTGTTATTCACCTACTTAAGGAGGGAAGAGGGAACTATCAAGGATGAGAGATAGGAATTCTCATGAATCTCATGAAACTTGATTTTTAGATTAGAAAGGAGGGCCATAAATTTCCTTTCATCACTAGCTTCTCGTACATCCAGTTCATTATTTTTCAGACTCAGCGCATCCACTACAGCATTGTCTTTTACCAGCGTATAGGCAATCCCAAAATTGAAGGAAATAAGATATTCAACACATATTCACTGTCTAGGGTTCAAGAAACACTAATTAAAGATATATTGTTTATTCTTTTGTTCTTTATACACCAAAAAGAACTCACCCAATAGATAGTGTCTCTTGAAACATAAGGCATGGACAACTGCTGCTAGCTCAAGGTTGCATGTCGGGTAGTTTCTCTCATGATGCCTTAACTAAAGATATCCATACGCAACATATTTATCCTCATGAATCATAAATTCTACTAGGAAAATGAATGATGCATTACTGTACACAATATTTTCTCTTCTAGAGTCTAGAAGTATCAAAACAGGTGTTAAGGAAAGCCTCCCTTTTAGTACCTGAAATGATTTCTCATACTCTTGTAACCACGGGAACAAAACTCCCTTCATTGTAAGACCTATAAGAGGTTGACCAAATCATGATAATTATTTCATATAATTCATGTAATATCTATCCATCCCTATGAAACTTTTTATATCAAACATATTCTTGGGATTCCCCCAAGATACCACAGCACTCACCTTCTCTGAGAGAATAGAGACTCATGATTTCTAGATAATATAACACAATAAATGAAAATTTTCAATCTATAAGTGTGACATAGAAGTTTTGGAATAAATTTGATATTCTCCTAGTGTACTAAAAAAATCCCAAGGTATTTAGAATGGTCTATATGAGAATGATTATACACCAATATGTCATCCAAAAAGACAATCAAAAAAGAATCTAAATTGGTATAGAAACCCTATTAATCAAATCTATAAAAATGGAAGGTGTGTTCCTGAGACCGAATGGCATGTCAAGGTACACATATAGACCATACCTACAATAAAAAGTTATATGAGTTGTGTCTTATGGCCTGAATCATACCTAATGATAGCCAGATATTTGTTCAATCCTAAAACAACACACTATCTCCATAGAGCTGGTCAAAGATATCACTTATTCAAGGTAGCAGATATTGGTTTTTGACCATAATTTGGTTCAGCCTTCTATATCCATGCATAGATTAAGGGTCACATCTACCTTATTAGAGAAAAGTTATGGGAAATCTAAAGACTATGTATTGGGCCATATAAAACCTTTAGCCTCTACGTTCTCCAATTACCTGTTGAGCTCCTGGAGCTCAGTATTTTTTATCCTGTATGGAGGAATGGGCACTGGAGTTGCCATGGGAATGAGATCAATCATAAACTTCACCTCTCTCTTAGAAGTTAATCCATAAAAATTTTCATGATAGATTTTACTAAAAGGATCTACAATTAAAGGGAACTTATCCTAGTGTAAACCTTGATCCCCCATGAAGATATTAGCAATAGGGGTAGTCAATCCACCTAGCACATGAGACTCTATTCTAGCTCTACTGTCATGGACATCCCACTCACCCTTATTTAGATAAATATTCTTCTATTTTGATGTTAATGAAAAATAGTGATAGAAGACTAAAAATTCATCATATGGAACCTACCAAACTGTCTTGTTACTTAATTAAAAACCATTCATCTCTAGAAAAAAGTGGTCCCATAATAAAGGGTAGCTTCCTATCCCAAGGGTTAGTCCCCACATTGGTGTATTACCTATGACTATGTTCCAACCAATGTATCTAGGGTCATCATGCCATACTAATACTATATTTACAATACATGACATTCCATGATAGATAAAGAGATGATGGAGTGTGATAAACCTATATCAAATAAATTATATACTAATGTGGAGGCCACTAGAAAGCTAACTTGTACTATAGATTCTTAGGTATCCTGGTCCTCAAGTCCTGGCTATAGTACATGAGAGTAACCTAATCCAAATCCATGTTCAATAGTAAGACTACCATAATCAAGACCAATCTGCTTGTTCTTTTTTTAGTCAAAATTATGGTGGTTGTGGCCATAGACTCCTACTCAGACAGTCATGTTGGTGCTACACCAACTCTTCACCTAACACAATGTAAAAGAACCTACCCTGGGAGGTGGATTTGGTGTGGATCATCTTCTTCTAGAAGCTCATGGAAAGGTCTGGTGGATTCTAAAAAGATTCCTCATAAAAATGCAGTCCTGATACTAAAAAAGGTCTCTACCACACTGAGTCTTTAGGTTCCCTTATCTTCAGTGCTAATGGAATGCCATATAACTACTAGTACATGTACTCTAATTGACACTAACCTAATGAGAAACATCAAAAAAACATTTCCTACTACTGGAAGAACTACTGGCCTACCTCGGCACTGGTCCTCTATGCCCTTTATTGTATTCCTAACATAGGTTTCACACAATGATAGGAGCCTAGTTGACGATTTCATAAAAATTCTGTTAGAAAAATTCATTCACATGAGTACACATGGAATACAAAATCCCATCCTCATTGATTCTAGCACATGAAATCTCATCATCATTTAGAAGCAGTGAGAAGCATTGTAACTAAGTGAAATGCGCTGAATAAACCATGACTAAAATAGAACCCTAATCTATATACATAATCTATATGTATTGGAAAGCTCTATATGTCTAAGGAATGTACTGATCATAGAGATAATTTTGTAAATAATTCTATACCATGTCCTAATGGTGTCCCACATGGTTATTTACATCACACTAGTGATTGGCCGAATCAAATAGCATCTACATAGAAAGATTTACCATACACTCTGGATGCATCTCTAGATGCATCTCTAGATGCTCAAAGATAGATAGTGTGGCCTCTATCCAATCCTTAAAATCTTATAGGGCAACATCCCCTGAGAAGGTAGAAGGATGTTTCCACTGGATCTCATGAGTTAGATCATCCATCATAGGTACAGATTGTGGAGTTCCTTTCATGGACTACATCAAATATAGGAATCTATCAATAAGTTGAGTGCTAGTGTCCAAATCAGGTAAAATAGGTATTGCATCAAGTGGAACTCCTAGAATTAAGACTGATGACTCAAGGTCCAAAATTTTTGGAACATAGTAATTACCAACTTCCTTGAACACAAAATGATGATTTTGTTGCAACATTTATCTAAAAATTAAAAACACATGCCTCAGAACAGACTTAAGAGAATATATATAGAAAAAACTAAATATTTAGGGGGGGGAAAGGCTCACTACCCATGGTATATTAACCTAACTACCCACTTATAAGGTTAGACATTGGTAAATTCTCAGGTATACATTTCAAGGGTTCATGTAATTGGAGGTTCAAATAAACATTCCCTCATCATTTACTGGTAACCATTTCATTTCAATTAAAGTTTTACATTTAATTTTACATTTGATTATATATATATATGTGTGTGTGTGTGTGTGTGTGTGTCAATGTCCATTTAAAATGTATTTCCATTCCTCGTAAATCAGGGCACATACCTTATTACTAAAATCGATACCAATTTAATTTCATTATAATGGCTTGACTAGGTAAATTACTAATTCCAACCAATAAAAGTCCACACACATCATTAATTGAAACTATAAATCCCTCAATCATAGCCCCAAGAGAAAAAAAGTAATAAGAATATATAAAAAATTCTCAGTCAACAATCACAAGAATTATAATCAAATGGATTTATTAAAATTCACCAATATGGAATGGAAATATTCATGCAATTTGAATTATACCTTCCTAAAATGTTGCATGATTGATGTTCCATTCCCATGTCTCATTGAGCCAAGGATAAAATAAAATCCTCAATCAGAATAGTAATAATAACCACAACACATCATGTGTGTCACCCAATGGTGAAGTCATGTCTACTCTAATTAAAAAAATTAGAACAATTATAACTCAGATAACTCGAAATTTACCTTGAACATGGATTATCTATGCCTAAGAAAAACTTATAACCAAGTACCAAATCAATCATATTCTCCATTATATTGTATCCAAATAGTAAAGTAAGAAAAGAAACATCTGATACAACTTTTTGACATCTCGAAATCGTATTCCACTCAAAGGTTCCCTAATATATTTTGTCCACATGGCACTAAGAATGTCTCTATAAATGGAATCGGATGCCGACTAGCAAATGAAGGACAAGGGTTTGTTTTTAGTGATACTATCCACTTATTTTCTAGAGTGAAACATAGAGGATAAATATAATTATAAGTAAATAGTAGAATTTTTTTAAGTAGCCACATGGAACAACAGAATAAGATAGGAATCATAACAACTGAAGAAACTGACAATCATATAAAAAAAGATGATTACACATGTCACATATCTATAAATCTTGAAAACATGGATTTGAAAGAACATTAATAAATTTTTACAAAAAAAGTAGAAAAACTGAAACCAAAATGTATCCCCAACATCCCCATCTCTAGATCATTCATTTTTTACCACCTCCATCCTAAACATGAATGAAATCATGTGTTTGAAGTGGTGAAATTCCCTTTATCAACACCATCAAACAAGTAATTTTCCAAGGTTCCAATGGTGGCCTGAATAAGGAGTTAGATAAATCGCAGTAGGCCACCACCAATGGAATCTGTAACATCTAGTCTGTGTAACATAAACTGAAATAGTGTGAAATAATTTATATATAAAATGAAGTGGTACAATAATGTAAATAACCATGTACCTACTTTAGAACTCATCTGGTGTCTAAACATGTAACCATATCATAAAATATTTATGTTTCAATTTATAAAATTAAGTCACATGAGGTAATCCCATCATTTACTTCCCGACATGATAATGATAATGAAGAGATCCAAGACATGTCAAGGAATCCTGTAAATATAATAATAACTAACAGGTTATAATGTAATAATCAAGGTGACCTTGACCTTGAGGGTCAATCCAAGTAAGGTATTAACTGTATCCTGGCTATAGGGGTAAGTGTGTAATCCAAGAAGAATCATCTAAATCATTACACAATCTTGTTATTCTAACAAAGTCCAAGAAAAAATATACGGTTAATGGGATAATTAGTGACTAGGTCCAAGGTTGTATCCAAGGATCCTCATATACATAGAAGTATTGTTAGCTCCAAGGAGTGTATCCAAGTCATATTAGTGTCTGAAAGATAATAATGGGATCTGAAAGTGTCATATCAATCATTCATAAGTAGACAAATATTGGGTTCCATGGTGGGTCTCACCCGTGGAAACTCGCATCTCCGAATCAGAATGGAGTCCATGAGTGCTCAATACATTCCCTTGAGAATCCAAGGCTATCTCAAGTCTAAAAAATCCTATAATAATGATTTCATGACCAATGTAAAATTAGTATCCTTATAAACAATTCAATTTATATGATAAATAATGTAATAATCATGATGTTTAATAAGTCATATAGTTTTTTCCATGCCTTTAATACAAGTGACAAGGCATCTCAAGGACATGAAACCATATATTTAATTCATATAAGTCATATTCATTTAATTATGCTTCCTATAATACATTCTATTACACATGGCATGGGTTTTATGGACATTCAACCAAGACATTCAATTATATTCAACTAGTCGATGTAATATATATAGTATACTTGTTGTTTTAACCATTTATGCCTTAATTAAATTTATGCACTTACTTTAGAAGATTCAAGTAAAATAAAATGTCAGACTATCCATTTATTAATTAATAATTCATCCAATTAAAGGAGGATTATAATTAACATGATTATTCCACACACCCGAATGGTGGAGCAGAAAAACATGTCAAACCATTAGAATCCCAATTATGAAAAACAACCTACATGGGGTGGTCAGTGTTGAGGACAACCTCAAATGATGGATGGAATATTAAACAAGTATATTAGTATGTAGTTCTAATGAATATAAGAAAATAATATCAATATAATAAGTCATTCCTAAAGGAATCAATACACACACACTAAAATTTATAAAATGATTAATGTTGAGGGATGAGTTATAGACTACCTACCTCATTTTCGTACAACTCTCCTCATCCAGTATAAGCCTGTATTTTGACGTAGATTGGAGTTGATCTTACAAATGGTTCAATTCCATAAAAATAGGGCATATGAGACTCCATAAAAATAGCATCACTAATATAAATAAGGATGAAAAACATAGAAAAGAGAATTTATATCTTACAGGTGTAGATCTAACGAGATGAACGATAATTGAATCAGACTTCGGATGGACGATCAGGATCAAATTCCAGCTCAGGAATGCAGCGAGCTCAAAAATGAGATAATAAGAGGCCTTATTATAACACCCTATGATTTTGGTGAAATTTGTTTTGAATTAATTTATTCTTTTGATATTTTTTACAACACACAATACTAAAAATAACTTTTCACTAAGTGAAACATTCCTTTCACAAGGATCCAACTTGGAGTATGTCACACGCCATCCTAACTTGTCATATGTTATATCTAATACCAACTTGGTATATGTTACACACAATCCCAACATGTAATATGTTATAGAGAACAACAAGTCTAGCATATGTCACACACAAGATTGATCTTCCCTGATGGCTTGCGTAACACGCAAGACCGAGTGTAACCTAACTATAATATATTATTATAAATATTTTTATAATGATATATAACCTAGTAATTATGTTTATGGATATTAATAGTATTAACTAAATTATTAAAATATGTGTTTTCAAAAAATACATGATGAATTCATAGGTTACCAATTAATTATAAATGATTATAAAAACTGATTGAATATAAAGAAAATATCAATATAGTCACAAATCTATTTTAACCCAGTAAATTAAATTAATTAAAATTGGTATGTGATATTAATATAATACATATTTCAAATATTCAATCAAATATTATTTATTTTTATCTAATAGATTCTATAGACCTAAGAACAATCCCAATTTTATGTTTAAAACCCTATACTTTTATTAAGGCCTTTTTTACCACCTATTAATAGAAACCCATTTTAAATCTAGTTTTTGGAACATTTATAGATTTATTTTTTTTTAAATAAATTTTGTATTTAGATGAATAACATAAAGATTAGGTTAGGATATATTTTTGGTGTATTTATATAAGTTTTCATATTTTAATGAAAAGTTAAAAATACTGGATTTTAATTCAAAACATCTTTTTCATATAATTTATTTATAATTATAAATTATATTTTTAATTGGTCAAGTAATTTATTTATATAATATTTTTTCAAATTAATCCAATTTCAGTCTTTGGAATAAATTTAAAATTGCAATTGGATATAAAAACATAGAAAACTTTTCGACGTTTTTAATTTAAAAACCTAGAGTGACATCCCATTAGTTTCATTAATTTTAAATTAATTTATACCACTTATGTGCTTATAATTTGGAATATTAGGTTCCATATTTTGAGTCATAAAAATTTATATTTTCTAATAAGTTCAAAAAAATTTTTACCAAACTAATTAGTAAAGTTGATTCAAGTTAATCACAGTGGTTAAGGTCAAGTTAAGCATAATTAGGGACTAAACCTTAACATTATGGGCCCAAACCACCAAAATTAATGTCCAACACCCACTTTATGTCCATATTTAGACCCTATAATAAATTTTTTCAACCTTTATCTATTATTGGATCCACTTTAAACTTGAAATGCATTTGTGGAATTCTCTCTTCAAATATTTTCAAGAGTTTCACTCCTCCACTATAAAAGGCCACCACCTCTACCAATTCCTCAGACCTCTCAAAACTTTTTTAAGTTTAGAAAATATTTGGCCAAGTAGCCTACCAAAAATCATCCCTTGGACCTTGAAACCTCACTTTGGTCATATGTCTTCTCAAGTAATCGTTTTGGAATAAACCAAAAGGAGTTACTCGATTTAGAGGTAACGTCTTCTCTCAAACTCCTTTCATTTATTTTCCCTCTTCACCCCTCCACTCTCTTTATTAAATTTTTGTGTGAATACACTAGTATCCTAAATATAATTTTATATTTTTATTTTGACATTTTTACCTACACTTAATCACAGCTATATCAAAATGGATATTGAACAAACTATTTTTGTGTATGGTGAATTGTTGCCTCCTGAAACGATGATTGTTCATTTCTCATTTACCCCCAATCATGGTGCCCATTATGATGAACACTTGATTTATATAAGTCATGTATTATATTAATTATTTATTCAATATTCTTTATTCTTTTTAAAACACACATCTATTAACTTTCCATTTGGTGTTAATATGATAATCTCTTATGAGGAAGTGTGGACTCCTGCCTCCTCAAAGTGATTTGATTCATTCACACACCACATGGAATGTATTAAGTATCGGTTTAGTGATATTATATGACATATATATATTACATTCATTTTATTAGAATAATTATATATATACACATACATATATATACATATTTTATTTACATACTTTCTTTCAATACGACAATAAGAACGCAAACAGTGTTCTTGCATACGTACGACTTACCATCTCCATGAATGTTGTATTCCATTTTAAAATTATTTATTCTATAGATTATTATAATATACCTATAAGAGATATACATTATATTTATATCATTTTTACATTCTATAATAATGATTTAATTATAAGGATCAATGATATAACAAATGAAGATGCATGTGAAGAACAAAGTGAATATTACATGAAGTGAAACCTTAACATTGGATCGCTAATAAGAGGGATATATAAGGTAATAATAAAACCATATATGGTTATATATATAATAATATTATTATTTAAAATATTTATAATAAACTTGTATTTATTATAAATGAATCTTGTACGTGAACAGAGAGAGTGGTGACAAAAGGTAAAGGGGTTTTTCTCACTTTTAATTTTCTTATGATACATGTTATGTTCACCACTATTTTTTTGGTGTGGTGTATGTAGTTTCCAGGATTTTATTTTATGTATTTTATAATTAAATTTATGGGTATTTACATTCCCATTTTATTATCCTTCTTTAATGGGGTTTATCCTTCAAAATTCACCAAATCAGTAAAACAGTTTTGGCTCAATTTTCTTTCATTGAGACTCATATATTGTTATGCTCATAAATTATTTCTTGAGGTGTATATAATTATATTTTAAATGTTATATCATTAATATACTAATGTTCATTATATATTAAGGTTCATGAAATTTTATTTTTTACGTGGAGAGTGTGATCCCAAATTACCATGTTAATTGAGTTTATTAAGACTATCTCATATTTTTTTTAGATTGTCTATGTTTATGCCCCATTTGATTAAATATTATAACTCATATCTCAAGAAATTTCTTAATTCTTTTATCCTATAGAAATTCTTCACATATTCATATATTGGTATGATTTTCTACTTTTTGGTACATAATATATTTAAGAAAGTGTTTTTACGAAATCCTAACATTACCCACCTTTCGGTTGGAAATTGACATTTTATAACAAAAGGTTTTACAAGAATATTATACATTTCACTTATAATATCAAATATAAACTTTTACCCTTTTTTCTTTTAATAATACCTTCAAACAAATATTCTTTCTTCTTTCCGAACAAGGAAGTTTTCTATACATTTTTAATTAATAAAAGGACTGTTATTTTGACATGTACAACATGTACGGATTTAATAACCATCATTTCTTCGAAGATCTATTTTCATTTTTAAAATGTTAATCTTTATGAAATTTTTTTTATAATATATTTTCCAGAAAAATGGTTTTCAAAATGATTTCAAGCTTCTTTTATAAGTTTTTAGAAAAAATGGTTTTCAAAATATTTTCAATCCCCTCTTATATGTTTTCAAGAAAAATTGTTTTCAAAATGTTTTCAAGCTTATTTTATAGGTTTTCAAGTACTGTGATATTCAATAATGTTTTCCATATAGTATTCAAATTTTTTTTCAACAAAATGGTTTTTAAAATGTTTTGAGGCTTATTTTATAAGTTTTCAAGGAAAAAGATTTTCAAAATTATTTCATGCGTTATTTATAATTTATCACGGTATATTATAAGAGATAAAATTTTATATGTTTTTATATATGAAAAATAATTTTTAAAACAAGAAATGATATTTTCCTAAAGAAAGGTTTTTAAAATATATTTCAAAATTATTTTCCATCTAATATGACATCTGTTGATGTTACTCATGCAAATCTAAAGGTTCCATTAATATCATATCTATGAATGGGTTATAATTAATGTAATGGAATTTATGAAACCCATTTCTCTTTCATGGGTTATTTGTATATGAAATTAATTAGTCTTTCACGGGTAATGATTTTGATGAAATAATTATTAAACCTGAAAATTTTCCACATATTGTGATATGTTTACATGTTTATGTTACCCACTTCATTTTATGTGTCATGATATGTTTATTTATGATACTATGGCACATGTATGTATGATTTCATTATGTGATGGGAGTGACCAATATCTCCCTCCAATAAATTAGTTAAATATTTACATCTCATGAGATAAACTAAGATGGTCTTGGATGTGAACCTTGACTACTATGATGTCTATGGGAGTTAACCATGACTACTAAGATGGTCTGAGGAGTTAACACATGATACTATGATGGACATGGGAGTGAACCATGACTACTATGACGGTATGGGGAGTCAACCCATACAACTAAGATATTATTGGATGAAATGACATGGATACTATGGAAATCATTATATGTTTATGTGTTTTCCACAATCCCATGATTTATTCCTACATTATGCTCTCACGGATTATTCTCTTTATTCTATAATGATTCATTTTTTATGAACTATCAATCTTTATTGTATGACAACTATTATGATCTTTTATACATAAAGTATGATCTCATATTTTAATGATCACATTATCATACCATTATTCCCATGTTTAGGCTTACATGTCTCCCTTGTTCAACCTTACTGAATATTTTATCTCATCCCTTTTTTGATTCCTTTCCCCTAGGTTATGATGATATGTAATATATTTGATATATCTAATATGGGTGTTAGTCAAGAAGAAACTAGTGGGAGATAATGTAGCTCTTATATGTTCCAGTATTTATGTTTCCAAGTTTCTAAAGGCACTAGACCAATAACTTTATTTGGGCTTCTATTTTTATAATGTTTAAGTATTCTCAAAAGGTTATGTGGTTTTTATTTTTGGAAAATTATGGGTCTCTATAGTTGGTATCACAGAAAATTTATATTTAACCTTTGGAAACTAAGATAAAAAAACCATAGTGAGAACCCAAAGGATATGTCTACGGAAAATTATTAGGATGAGTTAATGTTTATGAAAATTTCCTAGAATTTGGGTGTAGTATATAGTGATTGGTGTCCTATAAATACATCCCTTTATGGATAATAAAAGTGGATGTGGCTCTGGCATAGATATAATTAGGGGTGATAACTTTGAAAATATGTTCCATTCTTGAATCAGGGTAATATGGTACAAGACAATGGGCCTAACTACACAACTAGTTTGTATATACCAAGGGATATACTTTGAGAAATCACAATCTCTTCATGAACCATCTAGAAGTAATTAGATATAAGTTGTCTATTAATAACATATAATAAACATAAGGTGTCCCAGATTATGGAATGCTTCATGATTTAGACATCCTATAATTAATTATTTTTATGACTATGTGGTTTTCTACCATGAAAAGTAATTTTCACACTATGTTTATGGTTTTTTTCAATGGTGGGAACTGGAAGGAACTATATTAATGTTGAATGTGATGGAAGACTTTATTTTTAGTAGACAAGTGGGATGATCGCAAAATTTAAAGATGTCATGATCATGCCTCCTCAGTTTTCATAGAACATGATTAACAATGATTACCGTAACCAACTCTCAAACTCGTCAAGGAAGAGAAATAAGTAGTTCTCTGAGATTTCGGGTAATTGAGACCATGGAGGAAATAATATTTGGTTTCATTTATGTTTAGAATGTGGAAATTATCACCTATGTTAATGTATTAGAGTTACAAGAAGGTGATTTAACTATGGAAAATAAGAAAAAAAAAGTAAGTGACTACAATGGAAAAATAAAGAGTTTGGTTAATGAAATGGATGGTAATTTTGGCATCCCAATTTCATCATCTATGGTTAATTATTTTAAGTGCAGATAAAATAGTCATTATGCAACCAAATGTCCCAAGAGGAAAGTTCTTGAAGAGAATATTCTAGGTGGTATGAGTAATGGTTACATTGTGAATGATGATGAGACTACAGATGAAATTTAAAAGGAAATAGTAATTTTTTTAAATGATTAGGGATAAAGAAATTTATGTATTTATGTTTTTGGATTCAAAAGTTATGAATGATGAAATATACAAGGATTTTTATAATTATTATTTTTTCACTCAGTATTTATAAGTTTATATTGGAATGGTGAATTGATTGAATTTAAATATGATATTTTGACTATGGTAAGGTAACCCTTAATATATTCTTTATGATGATATAATGTTGTATATATAAAGATACATGGTATATGAATAAGTAAATTGACAGTTATGGATTACCTTGGAACTAAGTAAGGACTTGGTTATAGGTATTTTATGCTATCACGGATGAAGTTTATGACATTTTTTTATTTAATTATTAAATCCAATATACTTTGGAATGAGGAAAAATACATGTTTTCCAAAAAGATTTGTGGTAATTTAGATTTTTAACATGTTTCAAGAGAATATATGATGATGGTATTCACATGTTTGGAATGTGACAACTAAGTGCCACATAGTGATATACAGGGGAATTAATGCTAATCTAATTTCATGGCTCTTTTTTTAAAGTTTTTTATTTTAATCTTAGAGAAGGGTTATAAGGTTAATTGTTCATAAAAATATTAAGTTAATATTTAGAGTAAGTATTTATGCACTATGATTGTATCAAAATCCTCAGTTCAAAGTCAATTTAGTGATTAACCTTATTTTAAGGATGCCTATATTTTATATTTTTTGTAAATTATATTAGTTTTTTATTATAAAAGGACATCATGTATGACGAGTGACAACCAATCAAGTTAGGTAAGGTCACGGTTCTTGGACATGTGACTGAAGGATGATAAGGTTTTCATGCCTACGACTGGCCTACGTGATGTCCTAGTTATTGATATTTATTCTTAATAAAGAAGTATTTATGATGAACCAATAATGATGATTTTTATATTTATGCATGTTTTATTTAATATACAAATAGTTAGAATTTTTCATTCTTTTATGGGCCTTAAGATCCGTTAAAAGTGTGTTTTGGTGCTTTTTTCATCAATGTTAATTTCAAAACAATCATTCCATGAGGTAATGGATGTGTTAGAAATTGTTAAAAGCCCAACCCAAGAATGAAATTTTTTTAATAGAAATTCATCAATAATTACTCAATGTTTTGAAAGTGATAAAAATATATGTTGTCCTAATACCTTAAATTTTGTTGAACTAGTGGATTTTGGAATCATCACAGATTAATGACTTTGAGGTCCTTATACTTACTTTGATCAATCACTTTTTTGTGATTGATGACCCCAATCACTCCCTATAAAAATTTAAGATTTTTCTTCATGTCCAATCTTCACTCCCAACCAATGTTCTCTTATGTGGAAACCTAGTTTTTTGTTTCCTTGGGTAACCGTGATGGTTCCAAATTTCATTTTAAAAGGGATGTTTTGGTATCCTTTTTTACAATCTGGGTTTCTATGAATGGAACTTTCAAGTATTAATCCTTTGATAATATAGACAACTTTTTAGGGATACATTCAATTTAAAGGGTTTAAAATGTAACACCCCATTATTTTGGTGAAAAAAATTAGAATTAATTTAATCTTTTGATATTTTTTACATCATGAAACATTGAAAATAGCTTTTCGCTAGGACAAACATTCCTTTCACAAAGATCCAAATTGGCGTATGTTACCAGCAATCCCAACTTGGAATATGTCACATGCAATCACAAAATGGAATTTGTTACACTCAATCCCAATATGGATTATGTTACATGTAACAATAAGGTTAGCATACATTACACGCAAGATTGACCATCCTTAATAGCTTGCGTAACACCAAAGACGAAGTGTAACCTAAATATAATATATTATTAAAAATATTAATAAAATGAGATATAAACAATCCATTAAGTTTATTGATATGAATATTATTGAATAAATTATTAAAAAATGTGGTTTAACAAAATACAATATTAATTCCTAGGTTACTAATTAAATATAAACGATTATGAAACCCGATTAAATATAAGGGAAAATAACTTTATAGACACACATAAATTTCAAACTAGTAAATTAAATTAAATAAAATTTGTAAGTGATATTAATATAATTAATATTTTATATATTCAATAAAAAAATTGATATTTATACAATATATTTGATAGACATAAGATAAGAACAAACCCATTTTTTTGCTTAAAAACCCAATATTTTTATGAAGGGATTTTTTACCACTTTTTAATGGGGAACCCTTTTTAAAACCAATTTTTCGAACTTATATAGATTTGAGTTTTCAAAATAAAAATTATATTTGTAACCTAAACATAAAAATTATGTTAGGATAAATTTTTGGTATATTTTTATAAGGTTTCATCTTTTAATGAATAGTTAAAAATATTAGATTTTAATTCAAACTTCTTTTCATATAATTTATTTATAAGGTTAAATTATATTTTACAATGTTTTAATAGTTTATTTAGATACTATTTTTAACATTTAATACAATTTAAGTCATTGGAACAAATTTTTCATTGAAATTGGATAAAAAAATTTATCAAACCGTTGGATTTTTTACTTTAAATACCTGCAGTGTCGTCCCGTCAAGGCGATTAATTTTATATTAATTTCTTCCACTTGTATGTTTAAAATTTTAAAAATTGGATTAAATATTTCTAATAATCATTATTTATTATTATTAAGAAGTTATACATTGTTTTGGACTAAAATTATTAGTAAAAGTGATTAAAAGTTATCATAGTGGTTAAGGCCAAATTAAGCTTAATTAGGGACTAAACCTTAACATTAAAGGCCCAAACAACCTAGACACATGTCCAAAACCCATTTTATATCCATATTTGGACCCTATATTAAATTATATCTACCTTGGTTTATTATTGTATCGACTTTCAACATGGAAAACATGGGTGGAATTCTCTCTTAAGATATTTACAAAAGTGTCAATCATCCGCCACTATAAAAGTCCACCACCTCTACCCATTCCTCAAACCTCTCAAAACATTTAAGTTCAGACAATATATTCCCAATTATCCTTATAAAAATTTTACATTAAACCTTTAATCCTCCCTTTGGTCTGAAATATTATCAAGGAATCCTTTTTCCTAAACCAAAATGAGTTAACTGATTAAGAGGCAAAACTTTCTCTCATAATTTTTTCCTTTATTTTCACACATGACCCACTAAAATTACATTATTCTATTATTTTGTGAAAAAAAAGTATCCTAAATATAATAGTATGTTTTTATTCACATATTTGGACCTACACTTACACACATATCCATCGACTGGATATTGAACATACTATTACTTTGTACGGTGAACAACTGCCTCAGGAAACGATGATTATTCATTTCTCTGTTACCACCATTCTTGGTGACCATTATGATATAAAGTATATTTATATAAGTCATACATTATATTAATTATTTTTTAAATATTCCTTATTCCTTTTAAAATATACATCTCTTTACTTTCCATTTGGTGTTAATATGATAATATCGTTTGAGGATGTGTGGACTACCGCTCCCTCAAAGCGATGTGATTCATTCACACACCACATGGAATGTATTATGGATGGGTTTAAATTATATTATATATATAATATAATAATTATAATTTAATAATTATATATATATAAACATAAATATATATAGATATTTCATTTACATACTTCATTTCAATACGACAATATGAACAGAAACAATGTTCATGCGTACGTACGGGTTACCGTCAGAACCAACGGTGTATTCCATTCAGTACTTATTTATTCTATAGATTGTTATAATATAAAAATAATGTATATAACTGATATTTATATCATGGTATACATTTTTAATCTTGTTATATGTATAAGGATCAACAATGGAATAAATTAAGACGCATGTAAAGAAAAAAGCAAATATTACCCGGAGTGAAACCTTAACATAGGATCGTTAATAAGGGGGTAATATAAGGTCATAATAAAAAAATATAGTCATATATATAATATTATTATTATATAAAATATGTATAATAAACTTATATTTATAATAAAGTAATCTTGTATGAGTACGGAGAGAGTCAAGACACAAGCTTAGGGGATTTCATCACGCTTTTAATTTCTGTGACATACTTGTTTTTTTTTCACCACTCTTTAAACTGGTGTGGTGTATATACTTACCATGATTTTATTCTATTTATATTATACATAAATTTCTGGGTGTTCTTAGGTCCATTTAATTATCCTTCATTTATGAGGTTTAACTTTCAAAAGTTAACCAATCGGTAAAACATTTTTGTCTCAATTTTCCTTCTTTAAGGCTCATGTTTTATTATGCACAAAAATTATTTTTCAAGGTGTGTATACTTCAATTTTACATTTTATATAATTAATATCCTTATTCTAATGATATATTAAACTTCACGTAACTTCCTTTATTACATGGATAGTATGATCCCATGTTACCGCGTTATAAGAGTTTATTGATACAATCTCAAAGTTCATTCAATATTGTTTATGTTTATTCCCAATTTTAGGATATATTATAACACATATTTAAAAAAATTCATAGATTTTTTTATTATATGGTTATTCATGTTATATTTATGTATTGGTACCATTTTATACTCTTTTTTACATAATATCGTTAAGAAAGTGTTTTTATGAAAGCATTACTTTTCCCTCATTTCTGTCGTAAATCTAGGTTTTCTAAAACAAGGTTTTCCAAGAAAATGACACCAATATATTAAAATATATAAAAGAAACTTTTACACTTTTTTTCCTTCACAAATCTCTTAAAATTAATTTTCTTCTGCCTCTCTTAACAAGGAACACGTCTAACCTTTCTTATCGTGAAAAAGGAATGTTCTTTTTACCTCGTATGACATGTACGGATATACCTGCAATAATTTTCTCAAAGCTCACTTTTAATTTTAAAAAGTTTAATATTTATTGAAATGTTTTTAAAAGATATTTTAAAGTAAAATTTCTTTTAAAATGTTTTCATGCTTCTTTTATAAGTTTTCAAGAAAAATGGTTTTCAAAATGTTTCCAAGATTATTTTATAGTTTTTCATCAAAAATGGTTTTCAAATTTGATTCACGATTATTTTATAAGTTTTCAAGTACGATTATTTTAAAAAAAATAAAGCTATTTTTTAAGTTTTCAATGTGTTATAGAAGAAAAAGTTTTTTAAACTGTTTTGAAGCTTATTTTATATGTTTTCAAGGAAAAAGGTTTTCAAAATCTATTACTATTTTTTGTTAAGATTATTTTCATGGTCTTTATAAAACCCAATTCTCCTTCATGGATTATATGTATATGAAATCTATTACTATTTTTTTGTTATGATTTTGATGAAATGATTATGAAGCCATACATTTTTTCAAATGTTGTGATATGTTTACACATTTATGATACCTATTTCATTTCATGGGTTTTGATATGTTTATTTATGATATTGTGGAACATGTATGTATGATTTTATTATCTTATGGGTGTGACATATATCTCCCTCTAATGCATTGGGTAAAAATGTATATCTCATTAGATAAACAAATATGGTATTGGTAGGTAACCGTGACTACTACGATCTCTATGGGAGTGAATCATGACAACAAAAATGCTACGAGGGGTGAAATCATGCTACTCTGATGGATATGTGAGTGAACCATGACTACTATGATGGTATGGGGAGTGAAACCAAACTAATTATATGGTCTTAAAATTGATTACTAGGCTACTATGGAAATCATTATATACTTTTGTGTTTTCCACAATCCCATGTCTTATTCCTACCATATGCATTCATGGATTATGCTCTTTATTCCATAATGATTCATGTCTTATGACTTTATAATATTTAGGACATGATATCCATTATTATAATTGATATAAATAGAATGAACTTCTATTTTCATTATCAAATTCTCATAACCTTATTCTCATGTTTATGGTTACATGTCTCCCTTGATTACCCTTACTGGTCATTTGATTTCACCCATTGTTTGTTTCTTTTCCCCTATGTTTTGATGAAATATACTATTTTTCATATATATAAGAAGGGTTATAGTCAAGAATAACCTAGAGGTATATGATGTAGCTCACAAATGTACTAGTGTTTTTTTCATGTTTCCAAAGGCACTAGACCACTTACTGTCATTGGGAATCTATTTGTATAATGTTTATATATTCCTTAAAAATTATGTAATGTAAATGCTTTGAAAAGAAAGGGTCGAAATAATCAACCATTGTAAATATTTAATAGGTGAAGAGGGTTATGTTTAATGATTCATTAAGGAATTTTTTTCTAAAATCATCCAAAAAAGCAAATCACACGGTTTAGCCATACGTTTGGCCAAACTGTCCACCAACCATGAAAAATATACTTTAGGGAGGGAAATTTCACATTGTTAAGTCGCACTATTAGAGATACCGTGGAACAACCAAGAAAAAAACATCTATGAAAAGTTTTCATTTTTTCCATGATCGTGCACCTCAAATAGAATGGTTTTTCTATATGTGAAGCCTGTATGAATCCACGAACTAACCTCACACATTTATAAGTAACCATGTGACCTACCCCACATGATTTTTACTAACTGTATGATGACCCTTTTCCACCCAATAATCTTGTTTCCGGGATCTGAACTACCTTTGGATAACCTTGAGACTCCCATTGTAACAGCCCGAGATTTTATGAAAAATATTCTTTTTATTTTATTAATGTCTTGTGTTGTACGCTACACCAAAAGGAGCTTGCACAACACACATCCTTGACTTGCCTTGCATTACACGCAATCGCGACCTTCCTCGATAGCGTGTGTAATACGCAATACCGAGTTTCACTAAACAACGATATGCTATTAAAATGTTATTAAAACTAGCCGTTATGAATAGTAATAACCACTTTTTGAAATTTTGTAAATTTTATTTTTCAAAATGGATTTCATTTTTGGATTCGGAGTATCGAATTTAGCCTAAGGTGAAATTTTGGTACATTTCGGATAACTTTCATATTCTGATGAATAGTGAAAATTACTAAATTTTAATTAAAAACAACTTTTTTAATCGAAATTATTAATAGTGATAAATTATTAATTTGAGTGGTTTTAAAGTATATTTAGAATATATTTTTACAATTTAATTCAATGTTGGTCATTGGTTGTAATTTCACATTTAAACCAGACATAATCAAGTGTCAATCTTTTGATAGATATTGTTTCTTAAAAACACGCTATTTGTTTTAACAGCGGGATTTAATTATAAAATTAATTAATGCAACTTTTGTGTTATGAATTTGGTAAAATAGACTTCATTTTTGAATTCGGAATATGAAATATAGCTTAGGATGAAATTTTGGCATTGTTCTGAAAAACATCAATTTTTGATGAATAGTGAAACTACTAAGTGGTAGGTTAAAAACTGAATTTTGCATAAAACATAATTTTACCGCTTCTGTGAATGGAATTTCGAAAATCCGAGAGACACGGTTAATATCAAGGACTAAAATGTGGTTCAATGAGATGAAAATAATTTTTTGGTGAATAGTAGCTTTTTACTTTTTTTACCGCGGTTAATAGTAAATAGGGTAACTAAGGGTAAATATGATATTAATATTACCCTAACACATGTCCTAATCCTATTGGACAAGTGTATTTCGACCAAAAACAAACTTAGGAATAAAATATGACCATTTAGGCCCACTTGGATTAGATTAGGACATTTATTATTAATTTATTTAAAGAAAGGTTAAAATAGTTAAAATCAATGTTTAATAAGTAAATCATTTTTAATATGGGGTTATACATAAGATAAATTCGATTGTAAATATTCATTAGAAAGCTAAAAAGATTTCCTACATGATGGTATTTTATTTGTAATTTTTAGACATCAAATAACTTAATTTATTTATGACACAACGATGATGCAGTAATTATCTTATTAATGAAATATTGACATAATTGATGTTATAAACACCAAAATAAATGTAATTTGAAATTTTTTATGAATTCCACTAATTTTATAGGTTATTATGATATATTAATGTTGATTTAATCAACTTGGTTCGAACATTTAATTCTGTTATGACTTTCACAAAAATCATATATCAAATAGTGTCAAAATTGACACAAAATAGTTTTTAAATCAAATATTATATTATTAATTGTTATTTTATTCCTAAAAATCTAAGGTTCGGCCAAATGACTTAGATAAGGATATATATATTAATAATATACAATTTTGGGTTCGTTTGGCATGTTATAGTAAGTGTATTAACCATATAGTGAAAGAAAACAAAAAGACACGGTAAAAGTTAAATTATTTATCTTAGAGTTAAATCTAATTGATAAGGTTAAAATAATATCCTAAACTTGTCTAAATTTGATTGGTTGATGAGATTACAACCCTATCTCATCTAATCTTTGAATATGAGTCATTTTTGGAGGTTTTTAAGTGGGTTTAGATTTATTATAAATTAATATTTTTAAGAATTCCTAAGGTGCCCCTCTCCTCCCCTATAAAAGGACACCTCCCCCCCTCCTCCTCACACCAATTTGAGCACTCAAGCTCGGCCAACCCCTGCCAAAATCTCTTCTACACTTCCCTAGAAACATCCTAGAGGTTCTTGTCTTACTCAAAGACCTATTTTAGTTCCCTAAGAGGAGGTCTCCAAAAGGCGCTTCAAAGAAGAGGTAATTACCGTTACCAATTCTTTCATCTTTATTTCTTCTTCCACTTCTTCTTCTTAGGTTGTTTCATTATGAAGTAATAACATCAGTATCACTCATATACTTATATGTTATTATAAGTATGAAACAACCCTATTTCACCATCTATCCATCCTACAGAAAAAGAAATCACCGCGCGTGCGTACGTACGGAATACCGTCTCCACGCCGTGGTGTAATCTATTTTCCACCACCACCTTACATGGATGGGTATAATGGTGTAAAAAAATAACTATACATAGTTATTACAACATCATATTGATTCTGATATATTGTATAATTCACTCCAATTCAATTCAATATTTATAGAAATGATATCATCGTTCGTGAGTACGTACGGACTACCGTCTCCACGACGCGATGAGATTCATTCTCCATGTTAACCATTTAAGAATGATTATAATGTATATATAAGAAATAATAATGAAATATATGACATTATAAAGCTACTGGATTTATGTATATATATACATATGTATGTAATCTACTTACTTCCATTTCAAGACAATAAGGAAAGGAAAACAGCGTTCATGCGTACGTACGGACTACCGTCTCCATGAACGGTGTTTTTCATTTTATTTATCTACCTATTATATATATATATATAATGAATATATATTATATATAAATCATATTTTATATTCTGGAAGTATGTAAATCATGATATAAGTAATAATGATGTCAAGAACAACAAGTCAAAACACCTACGATAAATGAAACGATTTTACCCAAAACGCTTCTTTAACATGGAGTTTACAAAAGAACGGGTAATATAATGTCATAAGTGAACCATATATGATATCATAACAATGAATATGATTCTGTAATAAGTCAATAACATGATTTAAATATATATACAGTAGGTTCGGACACTTACAAAGCAAGTCGGACCTAAGGTAAGGGAAATATCACAATCTCATTTTTATCCGAGATTGTTTATTCGTAAGTATTTACTGGGGTGTATTTTATCATCCACATCCATGTTCCCTCAATATTTAATATTGTTTCCATCCACTTACCATAGTTTAAATCCAATTTTACCCTTCGGTGAGTTTTTAGTAAAGAATATGAAAGGAATCTTTTGTCGTTTTTTCGTACGAGGTACTTTTTGACTTTTCCGACAAAAGTACAAGAAGAATGTTTTTTTTAACTTATACGGCACAAACGGATTTTTACGGTTTTATAAAGCCTTATTTTCATGAAGCTTCCTTCAAAAGATTTCATGACTATTTTCAATAAAATCTCTTTCTTTTAAAATTTCATGACGTTTCGTGAAAAGAAATTGATTTTGAAGAAGAAAGGATATTTTCCTCAAGAATGGAGTTCAAGTGTTTTATCAAAATAATTTTCCATCTAAGATAATAAAGGGTTCTGTTTTTATCCCTATTATTACATTGATTTGATCATGTTGTTATGGAATTATTTTTATGAATTCCTTTATCTTGTATGAATTGTTTTATGATGTCATGATGTTTAAGATTCCCATTTGTATTACATGGGTTATGCAATGATTTATGGTTTATGATTTTGTGGCACACATAAGAATGGTATCATTAAGAGATGGGTGGGACCTATATCTCCCTCCAATGCATTGGGTAAAGATTTTATATCTCATGAGATAGACATGGCTGGAATGGTAGGTTATACCGGTTCAGTGAAACAGGACTGAAACGAGGTTTACTCGATTCAGAAAGGGACTTTGTCCACTAAGATAGTCTTGGCAATGAGTCTTGACTAACAAGAAATGATTCTCTATGATTATGTGTGTATGCCACAAAGTTCCATGTTTTATGTTATGATTATTGTGATTACATTTCACTACCATGATTTATCCCATGTTATGAAATTATGCTCTCTTTTGCAGGTTATGATTTCCAAAATGTTATGTTCTTATGAATATGATGTGATTGATATTTCTTTTGTTTACCCTTACTGAGCATTTGAGCTCACCCTTTTATGTTTTCTTTTCCCCAGGATATAAAGAAAGGTTTTAGGTAAAAAAAAGGAAGATCTTTATGGGAGATGTTGAAGATCTTTCACCACGATTAGAAGATTATAGTCCGAGTTTCCAAAGACACTAAACTATTACGGTCCTTGTGTGTGTGTTTTTGTAATGTACTAAGTATTCCACAAAAGTAATGTAAAGTCCATGTACGTCAGGCTTCGGGTCTCTACAGTTGGTATCAGAGGAAAGGTTTAGTCAACCTTTGGAAACTAGGATGCGAAAACGTTAGTGAGATCCCTAGAGATATTTCTAAGGTATGTCTAGGGATGTCCCTAAGGTTAAGTATACGTATAGGTTATAGTACTAGAACTACGCTAACGATCATAGAATTAAACCTAAGATGTTAGATGTTCAAGGTACTCCCCCTTTATTATGTTGTTTTCCCTAGCATGATTTTTGCCTCTCACGCTATTCTTTTTGGGTTTTAGAAAATGGCTGGAAACAAGGTGATTCATGATAATGGAGGAAATGATGGACAATGGAATGATATTCTTTATGAGCAACCAAATGAAATAGGATTTGGAAGTCCAAACATCATTATTATGCCGAATCACCAATCTCATAATATGATCAATAAAGTAAAATTTGGTAAGTTTCCTGACTCGGCTAATAAGAGAAAGATGGAGTTTCATGATGATCATAGAGGAAAGAAAGTTCAATTTCCCCTATGTAAATCATGTGGGAAGAGGCATCAAGGAGAATGTTTCAAAGGAACTGGAAGATGCTTTGGGTGTGGAAAAGAAGGACACAAAGCCAGTAAGTGCAAAGGAAAAGGTTCAGTTAATACCAGGGATGAGGATAATGGTATTGCTACGACATCAAAAATGGTTAAGTGTTTTAAATGTGGAATGTATGGGCATTATGCAAACAAATGCCCTAAGGTAAAGACTCATGAAGAGAATCAGTATGGTCATATGGGAAGTATTTATGTGGATGATGATGAAGAGACTACCAATGGTATGTGAGATGAAAGAATTGTTGAAGCTCGGTCAATGGTTTAAGAATGTAGTGGAATGATTATATGTTTATCATGTGTAATGTTGTATAAGTAATCTCATGGTACTATGGAATAAAGAGACATGTAAGGATTGTAACATTGTTGTCTGATTAATGTTACCAGTATCCATGAAAGGTTATTCAGATAATTTTTGGAATGAAGATGATATGCTCATAATGAAGGGATAAGGGGAAAATGAAATGTTTGACAGTATTCATGAGCTCATGATTGATATAAGGACTAAGTGATATCATGGTTTGAGTATATAGAATTTTGAGGATTTTGGTAACTTTTAACAGCACTCATGTTTTCACTAAGGTATTCAAGAGAATACACGATTAAGGACTTTGAATGTTTGGAATGTGACCAACAAGACATATCTTATGATATGTGGCGATCAACGACAGTATTAAATCTCTGGTAATCGTTGTCACTATATTATGAGAGTGGACTACAGTATTATGTATAAGCCTAAAGATTAGACTGGATTATGTTGGACATAAGTTAGTATTGTTTAAGGATAGAAGATTTTCGATATTATTGATGGGATGTAGTTCTAGAAAAAGGGACAACCTGCAGGACGGGCGACAGCCCATCGCTTCGGACAAGGCTGTAGGAATCGAACCCACAACCGAAGTGCGACTGGCCTTTATCGCCTACCACTGACCTACAGGAAGTCCCTGTTTAGTAGAAACTAGTTTTATTATATTAAGCAGTATGATATATGAAGTATAAGTCCATTTTAGGAACCATATGTGATTAATCTCACTATAGAATGACTTATGTATATTTAATAACTTTTTCTAACCTTTTGTTTGAGACAGATGGAATGACCCATCATTCTATCACATAATCTGCTAACACTTCACAAATAACAAATTCAACTTCATTTATTTAAGAGATGAAGTAGAAATTGTTCAAGGCACGAACAAAAGTGAGATTGTACCAAAATAAAGTAAGTATTTATTCTAAGCAAATTTTCAACTTTAGGGAAATCATCTTGAAAACCAAAAATGATTGTCCTAGTGATCTTATACCTGATGAATCAGATGATACCTTATATCATCACAAATCTATGGATTTGTGATTACTGGCTTTTCCATAGCCATGTTCTCTACCACTCTCCATTAGAACATGATGGTTAGATTTCTCTTCCATATCCATATTTTCACCTATGTGGAAACCCAGTGATTAGTTTATTTGGGTAATCGTTACATTTCATACTTTAGTTTTTAAAGCCATGTTTTGATATTCCCTTTTACGATGTGGGTTTCTATTAAAGAAACGTTCGAATAGTAAACCATTTATAACCCCGACGAATTTCGAGGGCGAAATTCATTTTAAGGGGGGTAGAATGTAACAGCCCGAGATTTTATGAAAAATATTCTTTTTATTTTATTAATGTCTTGTGTTGTACGCTACACCAAAAGGAGCTTGCACAACACACATCCTTGACTTGCCTTGCATTACACGCAATCGCGACCTTCCTCGATAGCGTGTGTAATACGCAATACCGAGTTTCACTAAACAACGATATGCTATTAAAATGTTATTAAAACTAGCCGTTATGAATAGTAATAACCACTTTTTGAAATTTTGTAAATTTTATTTTTCAAAATGGATTTCATTTTTGGATTCGGAGTATCGAATTTAGCCTAAGGTGAAATTTTGGTACATTTCGGATAACTTTCATATTCTGATGAATAGTGAAAATTACTAAATTTTAATTAAAAACAACTTTTTTAATCGAAATTATTAATAGTGATAAATTATTAATTTGAGTGGTTTTAAATTATATTTAGAATATATTTTTACAATTTAATTCAATGTTGGTCATTGGTTGTAATTTCACATTTAAACCAGACATAATCAAGTGTCAATCTTTTGATAGATATTGTTTCTTAAAAACACGCTATTTGTTTTAACAGCGGGATTTAATTATAAAATTAATTAATGCAACTTTTGTGTTATGAATTTGGTAAAATAGACTTCATTTTTGAATTCGGAATATGAAATATAGCTTAGGATGAAATTTTGGCATTGTTCTGAAAAACATCAATTTTTGATGAATAGTGAAACTACTAAGTGGTAGGTTAAAAACTGAATTTTGCATAAAACATAATTTTACCGCTTCTGTGAATGGAATTTCAAAAATCCGAGAGACACGGTTAATATCAAGGACTAAAATGTGGTTCAATGAGATGAAAATAATTTTTTGGTGAATAGTAGCTTTTTACTTTTTTTACCGCGGTTAATAGTAAATAGGGTAACTAAGGGTAAATATGATATTAATATTACCCTAACACATGTCCTAATCCTATTGGACAAGTGTATTTCGACCTAAAACAAACTTAGGAATAAAATATGACCATTTAGGCCCACTTGGATTAGATTAGGACATTTATTATTAATTTATTTAAAGAAAGGTTAAAATAGTTAAAATCAAAGTTTAATAAGTAAATCATTTTTAATATGGGGTTATACATAAGATAAATTCGATTGTAAATATTCATTAGAAAGCTAAAAAGATTTCCTACATAATGATATTTTATTTATAATTTTTAGACTTTAAATAAATTAATTTATTTATGACACAACGATGATGCAGTAATTACCCTTTTAAGGAAATATTAACATAATTGATGTTATAAATGCTCAAATTAATGTAATTTGAGACTTTTTATGAATTATACTAATTTTCTAGGTTACTATGATATATTATTGTTGATTTAATCAACTTGGTTCGAACATATAATTCTGTTATGACTTTCTCAAAAATCATATATCAAATAGTGTCAAAATTGACACAAAATAGTTTTTAAATCAAATATTATATTATTAATTGTTATTTTATTCCTAAAAATCTAAGGTTCGGCCAAATGACTTAGATAAGGATATATTTATTAATAATATACAATTTTGGGTTCGTTTGGCATGTTATAGTAAGTGTATTAACCATATAGTGAAAGAAAACAAAAAGACACGGTAAAAGTTAAATTATTTATCTTAGAGTTAAATCTAATTGATAAGGTTAAAATAATATCCTAAACTTGTCTAAATTTGATTGGTTGATGAGATTACAACCCTATCTCATCTAATCTTCGAATATGAGTCATTTTTGGAGGTTTGTAAGTGGGTTTAGATTTATTATAAATTAATATTTTTAAGAATTCCTAAGGTGCCCCTCTCCTCCCCTATAAAAGGACACCTCCCCCCCTCCTCCTCACACCAATTTGAGCACTCAAGCTCGGCCAACCCCTGCCAAAATCTCTTCTACACTTCCCTAGAAACATCCTAGAGGTTCTTGTCTTACTCAAAGACCTATTTTAGTTCCCTAAGAGGAGGTCTCCAAAAGGCGCTTCAAAGAAGAGGTAATTACCGTTACCAATTCTTTCATCTTTATTTCTTCTTCCACTTCTTCTTCTTAGGTTGTTTCATTATGAAGTAATAACATCAGTATCACTCATATACTGATATGTTATTATAAGTATGAAACAACCCTATTTCACCATCTATCCATCCTACGGAAAAAGAAATCACCGCGCGTGCGTACGTACGGAATACCGTCTCCACGCCGTGGTGTAATCTATTTTCCACCACCACCTTACATGGATGGGTATAATGGTGTAAAAAAATAACTATACATAGTTATTACAACATCATATTGATTCTGATATATTTTATAATTCACTCCAATTCAATTCAATATTTATAGAAATGATATCATCGTTCGTGCGTACGTACGGACTACCGTCTCCACGACGCGATGAGATTCATTCTCCATGTTAACCATTTAAGAATGATTATAATGTATATATAAGAAATAATAATGAAATATATGACATTATAAAGCTACTGGATTTATGTATATATATACATATGTATGTAATCTACTTACTTCCATTTCAAGACAATAAGGAAAGGAAAACAGCGTTCATGCGTACGTACGGACTACCGTCTCCATGAACGGTGTTTTTCATTTTATTTATCTACCTATTATATATATATATATACTGAATATATATGATATATAAATCATATTTTATATTCTGGAAGTAAGTAAATCATGATATAAGTAATAATTATGTCAAGAACAACAAGTCAAAACACCTACGATAAATGAAACGATTTTACCCAAAACGCTTCTTTAACATGGAGTTTACAAAAGAACGGGTAATATAATGTCATAAGTGAACCATATATGATATCATAACAATGAATATGATTCTGTAATAAGTCAATAACATGATTTAAATCAGTATACAGGAGGTTCGGACACTTACAAAGCAAGTCGGACCTAAGGTAAGGGAAATATCACAATCTCATTTTTATCCGAGATTGTTTATTCGTAAGTATTTACTGGGGTGTATTTTATCATCCACATCCATGTTCCCTCAATATTTAATATTGTTTCCATCCACTTACCATAGTTTAAATCCAATTTTACCCTTCGGTGAGTTTTTAGTAAAGAATATGAAAGGAATCTTTTGTCGTTTTTTCGTACGAGGTACTTTTTGACTTTTCCGACAAAAGTACAAGAAGAATGTTTTTTTTAACTTATACGGCACAAACGGATTTTTACGGTTTTATAAATCCTTATTTTCATGAAGCTTCCTTCAAAAGATTTCATGACTATTTTCAATAAAATCTCTTTCTTTTAAAATTTCATGACGTTTCGTGAAAAGAAATTGATTTTGAAGAAGAAAGGATATTTTCCTCAAGAATGGAGTTCAAGTGTTTTATCAAAATAATTTTCCATCTAAGATAATAAAGGGTTATGTTTTTATCCCTATTATTACATTGATTTGATCATGTTGTGATGGAATTATTTTTATGAATTCCTTTATCTTGTATGAATTGTTTTATGATGTCATGATGTTTAAGATTCCCATTTGTATTACATGGGTTATGCAATGATTTATGGTTTATGATTTTGTGGCACACATAAGAATGGTATCATTAAGAGATGGGTGGGACCTATATCTCCCTCCAATGCATTGGGTAAAGATTTTATATCTCATGAGATAGACATGGCTGGAATGGTAGGTTATACCGGTTCAGTGAAACAGGACTGAAACGAGGTTTACTCGATTCAGAAAGGGACTTTGTCCACTAAGATAGTCTTGGCAATGAGTCTTGACTAACAAGAAATGATTCTCTATGATTATGTGTGTATGCCACAAAGTTCCATGTTTTATGTTATGATTATTGTGATTACATTTCACTGCCATGATTTATCCCATGTTATGAAATTATGCTCTCTTTTGCAGGTTATGATTTCCAAAATGTTATGTTCTTATGAATATGATGTGATTGATATTTCTTTTGTTTACCCTTACTGAGCATTTGAGCTCACCCTTTTATGTTTTCTTTTCCCCAGGATATAAAGAAAGGTTTTAGGTAAAAAAAAAGGAAGATCATTATGGGAGATGTTGAAGATCTTTCACCACGATTAGAAGATTATAGTCCGAGTTTCCAAAGACACTAAACTATTACGGTCCTTGTGTGTGTGTTTTTGTAATGTACTAAGTATTCCACAAAAGTAATGTAAAGTCCATGTACGTCAGGATTCGGGTCTCTACACACATGAACTAATTAGGCATTCACATTATGTGCATAATAGATAATTAAAAAAAAGATCCATACCTAGGTCAAAAATAGGGTTCTTACACATACCACCCAGTTCCAAATTCTAGTCAATCTCCAATGATTCATCCATCCACAAAATTTTCCAAACCCAGATACAAAGTACATAATTTTAATAATTAAATGGATACCTCATAACCCATCTTTAAAATTGGGATCCCTATCTTCCAAGATTAGCTCAATGACCGCCTACTACATGATGTCATTTTCTGAAATTCAAGAGTGTCAGCCACCCAGCCAGAATTCCATAGGGCTAAGAACTCCAATGGTTATTCCAATAAAACAAATTTCAATACTCTTGCACAAATAGTTCATCCTCAAAAAAATTAGGGATCCATATGACTATAACAAAAACCCTAGAACCTTCCTTATATTAGTCGTGAAGGGATCATAAAACCAAGATCATTTCCATGTTTTAAATGAGGGACATTATGACTTCCACCTAGCCCTATCGATCAACCTCAATTTGGGCCACTAGGTCTGTCTTCTTAATAATATAGTATCTAACCTCAAAATCAAAACAAACTAATGTTATTATATGAAAGGAATAGAACATGCTTATAGATTCTCTAAAAAAGGTTATATTTTAAGTAAGATAAAAAATACCATCAACCTACATAGGTCACTCTGATCATCATAAACATAACGACAACACTTCCAAGCATCAACCTACTAGGCCATGATCCTCTCTGATCATTGTCATAGGGATTTTCTCCCTGTAGTTTCACAATATAAGAATAAAAATAATAAAGAGATTATACTCACTATATATCACATACGATAATACCCCATCGAATTCCTACATTCTAGACAACCACCCACCACCCATTTGGGTTCTTTCATTTACTATGAGTCTTACCAAACATAATAATCAAACAGATAGTACCTATAATTCTTAGAAACATGGCTCAAGTTTCTACCACATTTTCATTTCCAAGGGCACTGCCATTGTTCTATAACACCTCTTTTAACATAATCAATAATATTTTAAAACTATATTAATGCCAAAAAGATCATTATGGTCTATCGTCTATCTTTCTAAACAATTAAACATAAAAATTCAATGATACATATAGGAAATATATATGTTCTCATTCATGGTAACTCTCATTGAAAAACCAAATACACCCCTCACACCAAGGTTCTTTGTTTTCAACATTAAAAAGGTTTTAATTCACCCCTTATCATTAATTTCACATTTATTAAATGGGATCAGATATGTGAAAGTAAAATTTCCCATTTTAAAAGAAAAAAAATTTACAAATTGTATTTAGAAATTTATTTTTCTAACACCAAATAGTACTAGGAAATTTATCATAGAATTTTATTTTTATATAAAATTTATTTATATAAAATTTATCACATTTGATATTAGATAAATAAAATTTTAATTCCAAGGTATAGGTGAAAACACAATTTAAGTGTTTATTAGAATTTTAATTAACTAAAACCTTATATAATTATAATTTTAAAAGAAACAAGAAGTATTTATCATTTAAGGGTAATATGTTTTGTAATATTCCATAAACATTTATATGTAACCTGTATAAGTGTATTTCTACTCATTAAATAACCATTTATATAGGTCCCAATCATACCCCAGGGGGTTATGCATCATAACATAATATTATAAATGTGACATATGAGGGTACCTTCATTCCAACCTAGGTCCATTTAAATGTAAATTAGTAGTAGTTGATTTATTAAATATCAATCATCCCCTTAGTCATTTGTTCATATTTGTATAATATTATTATTCTCACCTACACGAGATGAGTAAAGCATATAAGGATTTAGTTATATAGTTCATCAATCCATAGTTATGAAGGTACATGCCTTTTATGTTGTGACTAACACACATTTAATTGAAATACATTTGTAAAGGTTGTAAATTAATAAATCAAAACAATTTCCTCGAAATTTGTAATTCAACCATTTTTTATTATAAGTTATAGTTGGAATCCATGTAACTACAACCGGATTTTCATCTGCAATCTCATAATATAACAAATCCTTATGTGATAGTCCTATTATATGGGTCACCCTTCCAAATTTATAAATTCCCATACAATTTATAAATTGTTATTAGAAATTATATAATCACATCCAAAAATGTTTCAACACATGAAACCAATCGTCTATGGCTCAAAAATAGACGAATTGGTTAATTAATATTATATCATCAATATATATGGGAAAATCATTTTGGTTGATGCGTAAACTTTAATAACCAATCATATTTCATAATATAATAAGGAATTCTAAAATAGAGAAAGGAATATAGGCATCTAAGAAGAAAAAAAGAGAATCATGGTAAATGTAAGCTTGTAAAATTTCATTTAAATCCTACATCCCTGAAATAATGAATGAACACATCCCAACTCTTTCCATACCTAGATAAGAAGTACATACACTAAATCAAATGTAAATAACATGAATCAGTAACCAAAGTAGGTAAATCAATCACTCAATGTGAAATAATTATCAAATGTAATAATTAAAATCATGAAAAATAGTCCCATTCATGGAAGATTTATCTTTCCCCATACATGGGGAATTCAGAGCCAAAAATTAGTTAGTTTCCAAGTGTCTACACATTCCAATTCTCCATTATAAAATCAAAAATAGTAAAAAAAAGTAAAAATATGGTTCCAATACCATATGTTACATACCAACCCAAGATCCACAAAAATGGTGCCCAAGAGCCTAGTCGCCACATTGTATCAAGAAATCCTACCCATACACCGAAGGTTGCTAACTAGTAGTAATAGTCTAAAGATAGTGCAATGGGGAAACTATAACCTCTGGATAATTAATAAAAAATGGTATAAATAATAAATAAAATATGGTGGAAGAAATAACAATGCTCTTATAATATAAATAAATAGATAATCAGGCCAATCCTAATTAATAAAACCATGCATGAACATGTCACACCCAAAAATATAATATTGTCAAGAGATAAAGGTAATACATAATATAGGTCTATATTTAAAAGTAATAAATAAATAAAATATCAAACTCTAGTAGGAATCCCATGTACCCACTCAACCCTCATCTACATATCAAGTCCTAGTCCATTAGGGGTAATAGAAATCATCCACAAACCAAGGACTTTTCATATGACCAAGAGGTATATCCAGATACCAAGTGGTGTCCCAAATAGGGTGTGGCTGAAACATAGTAGGCCACCACCAATGAAATCTAAGTCATATCAAGTGCATGAATATTAAATAAAGTGTGTATGTATAGTAATAAATTATTATAATGAAATAAATAAATTTAATTCATGTTAATCATGGGTTCCCCATGTATTCTTAACCAACTATACATACTTTAGCCAATTCAATTTATCCACAAACATGAGAACAATAAAGTATATGGATAAGACCAATGAAAAATAAACCTAGGTATCCATGTATAATATTAGTCAAGTTGGACCCAAGCAGAAACCAATCCATACCTATATAATAATAATGATAATATTAATAATAATAATATGAGAGTCACATTTATTAAATTTGGGAACCATTCTAATTATATGAATAGGGGATACAGAGCACAATGCTCAAAAATCCAAATGAATGATGTGAAGTATCATTTCCAACATCATAATCATGAGTGTGAATAATAATGTCCAACAACCCAAAATCATGTGGTGTTCCATTTCCAATATCCCAAAATGATGTCTATAATAATGGAAAATAGTCCAAGCCAAGGGGTGTGGAATGTTATTTCTAAAACCACTAACCAAGTCCTATCAATTATTATCATGTTTAAGTTGGTTCCACTTTCCCAATGAGGCCTTTTATAAGGTGTTCTATGATGATTAACCCAGTATCACTCAAGGAAAAACGTATCCAATCTGAAATATGAGACTATTTGAGGTATTTCTACTTGGGAATCCATGGTTTTCTCAAGGTGTAATAATTATTTTTCCCATGATAGTCACATAATGTGTAATAGATAACTCGTGCACAAATAATGGAATGATAAGGGTCTTGGTGAACTTTCCATAACTGTTGGAACCATACATGGTAAATGATATATCCCAGGCCAGGATAATTTTGTGCACCAAAATATATATGATTTAACATGATTATTCTATTTGTTTTTTTATTTTATTAAATTGGGTAATTTCATCCGCAATAAGTAAGAATTTCATGGGAATCATCCATACAAATACATTATAATTCTTCATTTAGGTTGATCCATCACAACCGTCGTGATTTCTGTGAAAGGATCAAGGGCCAAGGGGTCATATCCAACCATCCTTTATATTTATTTCTTTTAGATTGTAAATTATTCTTTAAATTGAAATGAGTAAAGAATCCCATTTAATAATCTAATTACGGGTTTAGTGTGTGATTGTATCACTTAGCCTTCATTTAACTCCTTTAAAAAATTCCCCAATCAAGTGGAAAACCAAACTCGCCCAAAGGGGTGGTTTGCCATAATAGGAAACAACAATCATTATATTAATTTTAACAAAACTCATCTTAATAGTGGATCATGTTGGGTTTATAGGACTCCAACCATTTATGAAGGAATTTTAGGGGGTCTAAATTAGATATTGATACTTCATATGTGGTATTTCAAGTTTCAAGAGAAACGCGTAGGATGTCCAGTGTGTGGAAAAAACAACAATAATTTTTAAACAGTTAAACATTAAGGTAAAAAAACTAGACCACCTAACATATACCAAAGATTCTATAAACTTCTATTATTTACATTTTATTTGACATAAAATGATATAAATAATAGAATTAGATAAGCGTCTCGAAAATAGGGAATATGACCCCACATAGAAATAGTATATGGTATGGAAAGATAAATAGATAAGGGAGTGAATAGTAATCATAGAATAACATAGGGAAATCCAACATGATTGATGGTGTTCAATTCCAATTCTGAATGAAGGAGAGCCATGGATTCCTCGTATAAGACCAAAGGGGAAGCTCGAGAGGCTATATGCATGGGAAAAATTAGGGAGGATTAGGGAGATGAAAATGTAATGTTTTTAACAACAAAACAATAATTTATATCTCTTTAATGAGACTCATGGTTTGGAAATGTATTTTGACTACATAGTTTGGAAAACCATTCACCAACTATGTGTTACCACTATACAAGGACACTGACACCTAACATGGCTAGTACATGGTTAGATAAACCACGTGCATCCTAAGCAGTTATCCTCTAAATTGTTTTGTAGATAGGTCACACGACCATGTGGATTTAAGTGGAGGGTATGAAAAACCAAGTAACACCCTTACAAGGTTTCATAATTAGGGTGTAGGGTTTCCACTAACTGTATGAAAAACCTTGAACCACCTTCCTTTCCAAAAACCAATATTTGATGCCTGAAACTTCTATAACTCAACCAAACACCAAAGTCGCCTATCAAGCCTTAAACCCAACCAAAAAAATAAAATTTAAGTGTTCCAACACTTAGATTTATGTCTTGAGGATTATTTTTCGATTCGTCCCATTCACCAAATGAAAAGAATAAATTTTCTTGGAATTTGTAACTCATTCAAAATCAATGGATGTTATAATTAAGTTACCAAATTTTTCATTATAAATAATCAAAAAAATCTTGTAATTGATTCCATATTCATGAATCATGTCTAAAATTATAAAGTAATTATATTAGATATTTATAAATAATTATAAAGAATATATTCCAGAAACATAGATAATCTATAATTGAGGAAATTTGTATTAAAAAAATAGGTATCATCATCAACATTTTAATGTGTGTGAAAAAGAAATAATTTATAACATCCAATGATGAAAATAAAATAAAATTGACTATTAAATATTTAATAAAGTATAGTAAATGATAATTATATAGGAAAATAAATAAGATTTTGTTCCTAAAATAGTTTTTTATGATGTTTATGATTATGATTTATAAGATCAAATCACTTTTATGGAATTCTAGAGTAAAGGTAAGTGTGTTTCTTAACACAAAATCCTTTAATTCAGTTATAATGATTTTTCTTGAAATTAATTAATATATGTTGGGTATATCATACTATATGATTTTATTATGTTTTATTCCCTCTTTTTCAATTTATTTACACTCAACTCTTATAAAATCATCTTAAAATGATTCTTACATAAAAAATATGATATTTTTAATGGGTTTTTTACTCGGCTTCTTTTCAATGGCCATAATGAATAATCATTTACTGTGGTTTTAAAGGATGTTCTTATTATATTATATAATGAAAATATAATACATTTACACCTTATTTTATATAGATTTACAAAGATATATTATTTTCTTTATAAAATTTTATGTTATTAAGAATACATCATATTCTTCTCACATGAGCTCTTTTTCTTCCAAGTCCAAATTTACTTTTCAAAAAAATTGTCTCCTTTATAATTTTTAATTTCAAATATGTTTTAATTTTAGTGATATTTTAATTAATATTTACTTATTATCAATTTAAATATTTACTACACTTTTTACAATATGGGTTTCAATAATGGTATTTGTAAAATGTGTGAAAAGATTTATTATTTCTCAATCATACATTTTATCAGATAAAATAAATTTTCTTTTAAAAACCAATATGTAATTTTCAAGGATTCCTTATTGAGATTTATTAAAAAAATAATGTATGAAAATCCAAATTTTATCATTGAAAATAATATTTTTAAAATTTTCTCTTAACCTCTTCTTTTTATGACACTATTATGAAATGCAATTGAAAGTCTCTTTTATATTTAACATAAATTTTCCTCATTAACTCCAAAATATGTAACTAATATAAGGTTATATTATATAAATCTTTTAATAAAATATTATATTAAGTACTCTTCAAGATGATTGAAATTTTTTTATTATAGAAACTTATTTAGACATCATATATGTGATACCCTTTGGAGATTATATAAATCCAATTTTCTAGCCATGTTTTTTCATGATATGATGAATAATTGATATCTAATGGAACACATAAATATTAATTTTAACATGTTGGGTTGACTATAACTCTAAAATTATTTATTTAAGGATTTATATCTCATTACATAGTTATAAATTGGTTAGAAATTTTGTTTTTTTATAGCAAAAAGCATTGATATTTTGTTTGTTTATAAAATGAGAGCATGGATGCATGCCCAATGTTCCATATAGGTGATAAAAAATCAAGAAATTTTTGGGTTTTTTTGGGTAGTATGTGGGATGGTTATTCATCCAAATTTTTTAATACAATTATGAGTCTATAAAAAAAATTAATATGTGTTCTTTTTGATATAGAACAAGCTTTTGTGGAACCTTCGGAGGTGTTTAGAGGGCTCAAGAGGAGTTGGGCCCTACAACAAGTTTATTATAGTGCCACTAACTAGATGGTGGCATGTCTTGTAGCCTAGTGAGAGTGTTTGTACCCACTGAATAGTTAGTGGAGGTCTAGTGGCTAGCTAGTGGCCCCCTAGACCAATGTTAAATTGGGGGGAGTCTAATAACTTAACCAGGGCCACCCCCTTATCAACCCATTTAGGATTTATCCACTCTCAATCACTAAAAACCTCCTAATACCGTATTTATTATTCCATGGTGGCTTTGAGGTATCTCATAAATTTTTCGTCTGGATCATATTTCAATAAATACATTAGAAAGATAAGGGTAAGTCTTTTTCTCTATTTTTTATCTTTTTCCGTTTCTTTTTCATTTATGGAAGCCCGGAGTTTTTATGTTTAATATTCCATGTTTTATGATCTTTTTCCTTTTATATCATTTTCTCTTGAATCCGGATGAACTGATAGTCAATATCGTACATGGGGTCTCTTCTAATACTATGTTTGGTGTCTCTTTAAATCAACCAATATCCTCATAGGTTTTTTTAGATGGTGTGTTGTCAGTCCATTCCAACCTCACACCATATTGAACTAATTTTAATTTAATAATGAAATTATTTCCATCCTTGGTTAAATAGACTACATAAAATTCCTTGATACCTATTAAGAGAGTAATTTTTGGTGTAATCTCCAATGCTTGTCTATAAAAATATTTATAGTACATGCAACTCTAATAGAGTTTTGAAATTGGAATGGAGGTTTTTGAATTTTATTTCATTAGTGAGATATTGAATTATTTTTTAAATGGTTATATAGGGAGTGATGTTTTATCAATGGTTGTGATATTTAATTTCACAATCATCTATATTTACATGAATGCAATTCTAAAACATTTTTTGGTCCCTTAAATTGAGAACTGGAATTGTAGGTGGATGTTGATTACTTCTAGAAAGGTCCATGAAGTGGTCTGTATGTGGTATGTTTAAAAATATTAATTTATAATTATTAAAGAGGTGATTAACTAGAAATATAGAGACACTAAGTGACTTGTAAAAGCTTTATGTATCCATTTTGAAAGAAAAAAATAAAAATGAAGTGTTGAAAATGATAATGTTGTTTTTAAAGTGGTTTTTAAGCCAGTAGTAATGAATGATTGTTTGATTAAGTGTAATTAGTTGCTTTATAATTATTTAACAATATTATATGAATTACATAGATAGATTCCATGGATTAATTATATATTGAGTTAGTGTGGAAAGTCATTACAGAGGCCTATATTCAAATGGGGGAATTTGACGAATATCAAGGTGTGATGAAACCAGCTGAATCCTTGGTGGACCTTACAATGGAATTAATTAAGATATATAAGGGATTATAATTAGAATCATTAACATAAAATAATTAGGTACACACCACTAGGTATTTGAGAAAATATTTATTGAATTCTATTGATTAACTTAATGGATTATTTGAGGGTACCCTTATTGAAATTAATTGGATGAGATCCCCAGATCTGACATGATCAATTTAGATGGAATTCCAAAAGTATAATCCACGGATTATAATTAAACTATGATTATGAATATCAATAATAAAACCTTAATATTACAATGTTATAATGGAATAATAGAATTCCATGGGTCACGCCCTCAAATTCTATATGGGGTTTATTTAGAGGGAATGCGTGTATGATCCATGTGGATTCCTTTTGATTTTTATGATAACAGTTTGCTCTCTTTTATACATTAGAACTAGTTGAGTTGTGACAGACACTATGATCATATATTTACTAGTGGTATCTAAATTAGTTATAAACTGACATTGGGTTCCCCATATATCTAATGCATCTATGGTTTTTTTCTACATTCTGATTTAAATTGTTAAACTAATAAATTTAAAAATACTAAATCATAAATACTAATTAGTATTACATCTTCATTAACCTAAATATAGAATTTTAATTATAGTAATTACATTAGTGGTATTATATTAAGTTATACTATAAAAAATTAGGACATCATGGAACTTGGGTACCCAAGTAGTTATAATTATTTCATTGCAATTTTAGGTCTCGGAAAGCTCCTAATTTTTTTATTGCTTTTCTTCTAGTATGGATCATGGAGTTTGGGATCGAGCTATGACTTGGTACCAATTTCTGGGATTTCTTTATATTCTTTTTCATATTGGGGTATTTTTTATAAGTTCTTCTATTTAATGTCAACCAGAAAGAGTACATAGTTAATTTTTTTATAGCATGGGTTGTTTGTATATTTTTATACACTTCCCCAGATGTTTTAACTTATTTACATTATTTGGATGTAACTAATTTATTTATTATTTTAACATTTTTTATTCTAGTATATAGGTATTACCTCTCCACTGTATCATATTATACCAACACCATTAGTCGGTAGCTTATGACATAATGGGAGGCATGCCTAAGGCCATGTGGTTCACTGACTCGAGACACCGAATCAATTTCTTCCAGGTTGGGGTGTTACAAATTGGTATAAGATCAGTTTATCATTTCTCATACATTTTCGGTAAGGTAGATATGATAATAGTAGTGACTCAGGACATGGCATGGATATTATGATTGGTATTGGAAACTGCACATATGAGGGAAGACCATGTTTTTAGGGATGAAATTACAATTCACGATGTTTTTTTGTTAATCATGTTTCACCTCGAGTGACATAACAAATTATAAGGTTAATAATTTATGGTATTTATCTATTACAATGACATTAAATGATAGTGAGTGAGAATTCATACAAAATTATAGGTACGTAGAATTTTTTATACCATACATATAATTATTGTGATTTATAAATTCATTTAATGTGTTTGACTCACGTGTTGCTCGTACATGGTTTACATATATATTGTCCATATTTTATATTGACCGGTGATTATATTTGTCCTATTTATGTCTTCCTATGGTCTTTAATTTATTGGTAATAAGAGTGTTTGGTTATTTAAAATGAAAGCATCATCGTATATAATTTTTCCCGTATACGGATATGTTAGCATATTATTTTATAAATTTTTGAGACAATTATTGAAATATATAAAATATATATATATTGATTAATGATGATCTTAATTTAATAAAGAAATGGAAGGAAGCCTATAAGGTTTTTTCCTACATATCTTGTGAATGAAATGTTATTTAATAATGTCTCTAAATTTTTAATTAATTTTTTAACTAAGATATAATGAAATAACTACTTCTCAAAATGATTACTAATTTCTAAAATATAGTGTTGCATAAATAGAGTACCAGTGAAAAAATTATATGTTTTTTTTCCTTATATATTTCTAAGGAAACCTTATTTAATGAATCCAAGGAAAATAGGATAATTTTCACAAACCATAGAAATGTGATTTATAAATAAAATTATGGTTGGGTAAAAAAAATTATAGCATCATGAGATTTTAGAATATATAAAATTCCATTGATACTCTATAATGAACACAACACAGAGCTTAAAACCACGGTAAATTATTAAATATTATTATTATAACAATATAATTATAACCTAGCCTTTAATTTGGTGGGTGTAAAAAGGAATAACTATATTATAAAATATATATTAATTTCGTCTTCAATACATATTTATTTATTAATGGATTGAAAAAAAAACAAATAATTTTTAGTAATATCATTTTCTTCTTAAAATATAACCTTTATTCAAAAAGTGATTTTTATTGCTTTTAATACGAAATAAATAATTTTTAACACCTTTAGAAATATTATTTTATAAAATTAACTCATTTTTGAATTCATTTATCAAAATTATCTTAGCGTGATTTTTGGATCTTTTTTGAATAGGATTCTTTTCCAGTGAACAGTGAAAAATAACAATTTTATTGAAAAAAGTATTTTTATTTAAACCATTAAATATAAATATTTTATTTCAATTTCAAAGCAAAATTAGTTATATAATATTATTAATAATTTAATTATGTATATTTGAATCAATTTCATGCTAAGATTTGGCATAAAAACATTTTTACATTTAAAAGTGCATTTTTCTAAAAAAATATTTTTTTGTGTCTTACCAGATTAATTTTAAATTAAATTATAAAAATTATGCAGTTTTAATTTTAAAAAATGGATTCCATATTTGTAATAAATACTTCTTAATTTATTAAAAATTTAAATTTTATTTTTTGACAATAGGAATACTAAACTTAGTAATTTTTATTATTGTGCTTAAGGGTAAATTGATTAATAAAGGATAAATAGTATGATTACAGTTAGAAAATTAACCTAAAACAAGTCGAAATTTCTTTTTATTATTAAATTTTTACCAAAATCATCCATGGGTCAAATTTATAACACTTTCAAGCCACATGGTTGACAATAAGTCCCTCTTAGTATTTAATTTTAAGAAATGTCAGACTTCTCACAATATTGTTTTAAATAAGTGCATCATTTTTAATATATGGGAATCTGAAAGATATGTTCTACCATAAATATAATTTTGAAATATAAAATATTTTTATTCATATGGTTGATTTATTTTTAATTTTTATGGAAGAAATAATGACCTTAAAATCTTGCATAACAATGATGCAATAATTATTTAATTAATGGAAAAATAAATAAAATAATTTTAATTAAAATGATAAAAACCATTAAATTGCACACGAAAATGAATATTTTTTTGAGTAATATATTTTTAAATCCTTAATTTTCATATTTATGACCATTTTTATCCTTATGAAGTTGTTATGACCCTTATAGTATTTTATTTAATTAAAATTCAAACATGTTATACTCCTGTTTTCAATAAGTATAATATTCCTAATATGGTTTTATCCATAATATTTTTTTTGAAAATAAATTTTCTTATGGGATTAAAAATATCAATCTATATCATTGTAATTTATTTGTAATTTTTAGTTAATAATTAATTACTTTAAATTCATAAACAATGTCGATACAAAGATTATTCAATTAATGGAAATATCAAATAAATGATATTTCAAATATTAAAATAAATATAATTTAGGATATTTAAAGAGACACAATAATTTAATGGTGAATATCAAATATTAGGTATGTGTTAAAATTCCTATTTCCAAGATACCTTGTTATCTTGATATTCTTAATGTCAAAGTGATGAAAAGTGTCAAAATAGACAATAACAATATTTCTTGATTATAATATCTTATTATACTATTTTAAATTAAAAAATATGTTAAATAATCACAATGTGGGTAGGATATGGTCAAAAGTATCATACCATATTCATATATAGTCCATTTTAAAGTCTTTATCTCTAGAATAGCATTATTATATTTCAATATTTTGAGATCCTCCAAAAGTATTCCTCCATTAAATTATAAAAGGGAACATACTCCATCACTTCTTCACAACACTTTTAGCCATATCTCTCCAAAAAAACCCTTCCCATTTACCATTTAAACTTCCTTATCCACTTTTTTAGGTTATGGTCACCTGAAAACACAAACCCTAGTGTCTCTAAGTGGACATCCATAAGAGGATTCATTAAATGAAGGTAATCGTATTTACTAACCCATTCAGGTTAATTTATTCTACTATATATTCAAGTGTTGTTTCATTGATAAATTAATAATTCTAGTATCATATATATTTTGTGATGTTACTATTATTATGGGAAAATAATATTCAACCTTTTATACATCTTACAAAAAACCAAATCACCACTTGTTAGTACGTACGCCTTACCATCTCCACGTAGTAGTGAAATATTTTTCATCACTGTATTAAATGGATGGTTATAATACTAAAAATAGTGGATATATATTATAGTTTTGAAATTATACCAATTATTTATATTTAATATGTGATGAACACCCTTACCCTTTCACTCGTTAATGGAATGATATCATCTATCTTATGTCATTATGACCTACCATCGCCAAAACACAGCGCAATTCATTTTTCTTATTCAATAATTAAATTATATTTATGAAACTATATTAAATGATTAAATATGATATTTATAAAATTTATATCTTTCAAGTGATTACTTACATATATCCTATGAAAAATAACTGAGACATTATTGACAAAACATGCAAGAGAATACAAGGAAATTACCACGCAAAATAAAGAAAATAATGAAATATTATTAATTAACATGTGATAAGATGTAATAAAAGGATCATATGAGATATTATAAATATTAATATGGTAAATATATAAATTAATTGCCTGATTAAAACGATTATATATGAGGTTTTAACATGTTCAATGGAATTTTAACTATAGGTAAGTTATTTTTAACTCAATTTCCATTCATTAAGTTACACTTCGACATCATTGATTATGTCATGCTAAGATATGTGAGAAATTAATTTTGATTATACTATATTCTCTTTACACTTATTTTATGTGTATTTATTGTTGATAGGAATAATTAATTCATTTTTATTAACACCCACTTCAACGGTATGATCTTTGTAAGGATTTTATGTCAATTTATATTCCATTGAGATTTATTTTTTATTATTATCCAATTAACTTTTCTGTGGTGTATATAATAATACTTTAATTTATTTACTATATTAATTCATTGAAAACTAATTTTCACTTAAATATCCATAATTTGGTATCATGGATTTGATAATTTCTTAATCTATATACAATTTTTACATACGAAGATTACTTTGGAAATTATTATAATATCTTGGGAGATAATCTAAAAACTATATCTTTTACTCAATAAGGATATTTTAAGGAAAAAAAATTGTTTATTAATTAAATCTATCAATTGATAAGTGGGAAATTCTATGGACATGAAACACAGTAGTTTGTTACCAGTTAATCCAAGGACCTTAATGAATCGGTAGTATCATGAGACGAATGAGTTCACTAGATCATATGGGTTTTCTACCCATAGATATAAAATGGCTTGAGGATATATCTTGATAGTAACTATCTTTATGAAATATCATTATAGTTCAAACATATAATATTTTAACTTTCATTATTATGAATGCAGAAATTTATTTATATGTTTTTCTTCTATTATATGATTAACCCTTACTGAGCATCTGAGATCTCCCCATTGTCATGTTTTATTATCCAAATATATGAGGAAGTATTTTTTTTTACATGTGGGGGAATAATGGCATTATCAATGAAAATTCTATATTGTTTTTTATATTTAAAAATGTAATGTAAGATTCAATTATGTATCTAGTTTACACAGTATACTAAAATGTTTAGTCGTTTGGAATATGATACCTTGAATCTTATGTCAATTTAATATGGTAAACACTTGCTTATGTATATTAGGTTTGTGTTATTTATAGTTGTTAATAGAAAACATTTATTAGAAGCCTTAGTAACTAGATTTCAGAAGCCATATATTAGGAAATATAACCATATGAATGACATTTAGGATAAATCTGATAATTGGATATTAACCAATATATTTTTTAATGAAAATGGATAACCTAGGTTAAGTATATAGATTCACATGTTGAGAAAGTATAAACATTTATACTTCCTAAAATTATTCTTTATGACTATTATATTTTCTACTATGAATAGTGTTTCTCACAATATGATTTTTGGTTTTTCTCACTGAATGGAACCAAAAGAAACTAGGTTAATGATAAATGTGGTGAAAAATGTGTTGATAATTAATAAAATGAAATATATAGTTATTATTCCTAAATAATTACCATGATTAATAACCAATAGCATAATTAACTCTCAAACACACCAATAAAGATGAGGATATAGTTCACTGAGATCTCGGGTGATGGAGACCATAGAGGAAAGAATATTAAATTTCCTATATGTAAAGAATGTGGGAATAAACACCCAATTTAATGTCTTAGAGGAATGGTGAAATGTTTTGGGTGTGTAAAAGTACACAAATAAAGTAATTTCCAATGAATAAAAGAAAATTTTGGTTAATGAAATAGATGATAATAATGGTCTCCATAATGAATCAACAACAGTTGAATGTTTTAAATGTGGAAATTATTGGAATAATGAAAATCAATGTACCATTGTTAAATCTTTTTAATTGAATTAGTGATTTTTTACAATTAATAGTTATACTAATGATGATGATGAGACTATAAATAACAAAAAAAGGAAGGAGGAGGAAGAATATGAAACATGGTTAATGTTTTAAGAATTTATTGGAATGATTAATGTTCCTGTGTTTGGATTCAATAATTATGTTGTAAAATTATTTTATCAATGATATTATAGTTATAAGAATAATGAAACATATAAGGATTGTACAGCAATACCATTTCTTAATGGATTTTATGGAATATGTAGAATTGCACAAATGACTAAGAAAATTGATTTTATGGTAAGTAGATCATTTGAAAATCACAAGATTGAGGGATGATATCCTTAATATGCACCTAATGTTGAGATAATAATGATAAAGAGATTTTTTGTGATAGTATTGGTGGCCATTAAATTGGTTGATAATTTGATGGTTTACGTAGAGTTTGTTGTATGTTTCTATTTAAGGAATATATTCAAAAACCTGGGATATAATTTTTAGAAGTATGCATTTTTTCATTAAGGTGATAAATGTATTCGTATATTTTTTATGAGATAACAATAGATACATTATGTTGTTTAAGTAATATAAATGTATGTTGACTTTGGAAAATTTAGTGACCTTACTTCTAAATTTATTGACCTTGAATTTGGATAAATGTATTTTTTGTGAGTATTAAGTTTAATAATTATGGTATAGATTATGTTAAAATTTCTATATTATTGTTTTTTGATAATTTTTTCAAACCATTTTGTTTAAGTGAACATTATAGGTTGAACTAATGACTTGTGGATCTTATGATTAATTAAAGTGATTCAGGCTTGAAAATATCATCCTGAATATCCATTTCCTAGTGTAGGAGATGAAGGTTAAATAAATAAATGTAGAGCCAAAAATTATATTAATGTTATAACATGGAATAAATTAAAGTAATTTTATTTTATTTAGTGATATTAAAATATTACATTAACCCTCGTAAAATTATTTTGGAACAAAAAAATTGTCCATTTAATTTTCTTATTGGGAAATCAATGGTCTTTTAACTCATCACATATTTATGTCTTTGTGATGGTTAATCTTCTCATCATCACGTTTTCATTAACTCTCAATAAATACATGCTAGTTATATTTCTCGTCCATGTCAATATGTTCAATTACCAATAATTTTCTCCTATTCATAATCCTATTTTTTGTAACCATAACATTTCTATTTCCCTCTTTTTAGGAGGTTGTTTTATTAACCCTTTTTATGATGTGGGTTACCCATGAAATAATTTTCAAAAAAATAATATTTTATTTTCAAAATAAAGCATCAAATTGTGAGGACACAATTTATTGAATATGGGGATAATGTATCATCCCAATATTTCAAAATATATAAATTTTAATTGATAGATTGTGATACATGTAACACCGCTCATAAAACAATGATATACTATTGAATATTATTATTCTAAAATGACATTTATAATATATCCATTAAATTTGAGATTTTGAATCATAAAAACTATATTAAAATATATATATATGATGATCATATTGAAAAAAAAAATATTTATTAACTATAGAAAACAAACACACAGTTTTTAGTAGTTATTTTATTCTTAAAATATGTTATTTCTTCATAAAGTAATTTTTATTATTTTCTATGTGAAAACAAACGTAATTAATTTTTGAAAAATTTTGAAAATTTATTTTATAAAATTATATTTATTTTTCAGATTATTATATAAAAATTTACTTAGGTTTATGTTTGTGTATTGTTCTGAAATTATTCATTATCAAGTGAATATTATAAAACACCAATATTTATTTAAATTATATTTTTATTTAAACCATTCAAAAGTAATATTATAATTTTAGTTAAAAGTTAAATTAGTTAAATTATACTGTGAATAATAAAATTAATTTTATTTTAATAAAATCCATGGTTTCATTTGGTATAAAAACCTTTTTATAATTAAAAGATTATTTTTCTGAAAAAAAATGTTTTTCGTTGTGTTTTTCTAATTTAAATTTAAATTAAATTCTTCCACATTTGTTTTTTAATTTTTAAAATTATATTTTATATTATGAATTATTATTAAAAAAACTCAATAAATATGTAACTTTTATTTTTGGATAATATTAATAATAAACTTAGTAATTTTTGTTAACATAGTTAAGGGTAAATTGGGTAATTAAGGGTAAAAATAATAAGATAAGGATTATGAAAGTATGCTAACACTTGTCATAATTTTATTTTATGAGTATATTTCGGCCAAACCTATCCATGGGTCTAATGTATGATCATTTTTGGCGGCATGGATGTCCTTAAGTCCCTTATATTATTTTATTTTAAAAAATTCAAACTTGTCACACTATTGTTTTTAATAAGTATGACGTTTTCAATATATGTTCATGTAAAATATATGTTATACCATAAATATTATTTTTAAATATAAAATATATATCATCATCATGGTAATTTATTTTAAATTTTTAGGGAATAAATCATTACCTTAAATACTTTCACAATTAGGATGCAATAATTATTTATTTCATGGGAAAATCAATTAAATGATTTTAATTAAAATGATAAGAACCATTAAATTACCCATGAACATATATAAATTTCATTTTTTTGGTAAATTATGTTTGTAACAATTCATGTTTCATATTTATGACCATTTTTTTCATTAGGAAGTGGTTATGGCACTTATAGTATTTTTTTAATTAAAATTAAAAAATGTTATAATATTGTATTTAGTAAGTTTTATATTTATAATATGTTTTAATATAGAATATATGTTTTACTATTAATATTATTTTGGAGTATAAAATATTTACCTATATCATAGTAATTTATTTGAAATTTTTCCTCAAGAAATAATTAACCTAAATTCTTGCACAACGCTGATGTAAAAATTATTCTATTAATTGAAAAATCAAATAAATGATATTATAAATATTAAAATATATATAATTTTAGATATATATGTTTCCCCAATAAATTTATAGATTAATACAAAATATTATGGATTTATTAAATTTCTTGGTTCGAAAATAACTTATTATCTTGATGTTCTTAATGTCAAAGTAATGAATAGTGTCGAAATTGACAATAATTATATTTCATTGTTATAAAATATTATTGCATTATTTAAAAAATAAAAAAGTTTTAAAGAATAAGAAAGGGGATAATAAATGGTCTAAAATTCCTTCCAGTATTCATTTATATTCCATTTGGAAGTCTTTGAATCTATAATAGTCTTATTATATTTCGATATTTTGAGAAATTTTAAAAGTACCCATCACTTCAATTATAAAAGGGAACCTCCTTCCTCACTTCTTCGTGGCACTTTTACCCTTCTATATCAACTAAAACCTACCCATTTATCTTAACAACTTCCTTATATAACTAATTTTCATTCTGGTCCCCTCAAAAGACAAACTCTAGTGTCCCTAAGAGGATATACAAAGGAGGATTCTTTAAGTGAATATAATCATCTTTACAGACTCTTTCATGTTCATTTCCTCTACTTTGTATTCATGTATTATTTCCAAAATAAAGTAATTACTCCAATATCATCTATATTTTTATATTTTATTGTAATTTTTGTACAATAATTTTACACATTTTATGTATCCTATGAAAAATATAAGCACTGTGCATACATACGTATGGATTACAATCACCATACAGTGGTGTAATTTTTTTCATCACCACTTTACATGTATAGTTATAATTATAGAAATAATGGATATATATTATAATTATTAAATTTTACCAATTATATAAATTTAATTTATCATGCACTCTCTTACCCTTTCACTCATTAATGAAATTATAACATCATTCATGCGTACGTAAGACCTGCCATCTCCACGATCTGATGCAATTCATTTTCCAGATTCAATAATTAAAGGGAAGTTATAAAAATATATTTAATGACTAAATATTATATTTATAAAATAAATATTTTTGTATATATGACTGATATATAACATATTAAAAATAACGGAGACATTCTTAACAAATCATGCAAGAGAGAAAAAGGAAATTAACACCCAAAACAAAGAAAATAATGAGATGTTATTAAGGAATAGGTGGTAATATGGAATAAAAGGATCATATAAGATATTATAAATATGAATGTGGTTCTGTTATAAATTAATAAAAAATTTAAAACCATTATACATGTCACACCTGCCTCTTTTACACTATTTATTTTATTTTATTTTATAAATTTTTCTGGGCATCGGGTAGTTCGGGTCGAGGCCCGAAAAAAATTTTCTGGGCATTGGGTAGTTCGGGTCGAAGCTGCGTGGCCTCGCCTGGGTCGCCGCGCGACCCCGCCCGGTTCACCGCACGCCTTGTCAATGTTAAATTAATGAAATTATTATTATTATTATTATTATTATTATTATTATTATTATTATTATTATTATTATTATTATCATCTTGCATAATAATTTAATTGAGAGTTGTTTTTATTATTTTCATTTTATTAAGTTTATTATTGTAAAGTTTAGTATTTAATTCATTAAGTTTTTTTTTATTTACCTTATCATTATTATTATTTAAGGATATTACTATAATTTTTATTTTTATTAAAATGTAAATTATTAAAATTATTATTAATATGTTAATTATTATTATTATTACCTTTTTTTAATGTTTTAATTATGTTATCAGGGGTATGATTTAGGTTATTTTTATTGTTTTTATTTTTGGTTTTCCTTCTTATTTTATTTTTCTTTTTTTTATATTACTTTGGTTTTGTTTTCTTTCTTTCCTTAGGGTTTTTTTCGGATCTCCCCCTACCCCTCCCAATTTGCGTTGCGTGAACCCCTCCCCTGGACTCCTTTGGTCACGCCGCACCTCCCTCCATGCCCACGCCGTCCTCCGGATCAGCACCCCCTACGCTGTCGCCCTTCCCTATTGCCCTCGCATCCGGCACCAGCCTGTCGCACTAGACCTCTCCGCTTCCCCATTGCACCTTGCTCCGCTCAGACCCACACGAACACCTCAACTGGCCTCCCCCATGCACCGCGACCATACTCCTTTGCCGAACCCCTTCCGACGCGGTGCTGTTCAGCGGCTCCGGCTCAATCCCGCCACACCTCGGGTTCCCCCCCCCCCCCCTCCCTCGTCCGGCCGATTCCACGCCTCTCCTTCTCTGCATAGGGTAAACCCTCATCCTCATACCTAGGGTTTTTATCCTTGTTTATGTGGGGTGTTTTTGGTTTCAATTCTTGTTTTATGGTTTAATATAGGTTTTATGTGGAGCGAATTGCACGCGATTGAAGTTTCGCACCAGGTTTTGGGGTTTTCAACACCTGAGGTAGGTGGTTCCATGCCATACCATCTTTAGATGATTTAAATTGCTCCTTAATTAAATTACAATGTATTCTAGTGATAAATTTAATGATGAGAATTTTATTTTGGACATGCTTCGATATGCATATTGATGAATTTGAGTTGTTTTTAAGTAAATGCCAATGTTTCCCATGTGCGTTGTGTTGTTGAAATTTTCAGACGTGTTTTAGTTAATTGTTTAAGGTGTGAAAATCTGTTTTTCAAGAATGCTTGAGGTACGAATGTTATTAAACTATGTTTTTCAAATGAAGGTAAACTATTTTGACGTGTTAATTTTTATTATGAACCTTGAGTATGTTTTAGGGGTGTGAATGAGGTTTTAGAAGGGTTGGGATGCACAATTGATTTTCAAATGGTTACAACATCTAAAATTTGTGTGTTTTAAACTAAGGCCTTATAGTAAGCATGTGTCATGTTTTATTAATTGAGCAATTGTTTTTTTAGTGGTGTTTGATGTGCGAATCATGGTTGGGAATGTTTTTGGGGTTGTTTGGTGGGTGCGAAATGTGTTTTCTGGTTCTTTGATGTGTATGTGTAATTAAAGGGAGATTTTCAATAGAAAAGAGTCACTTTGGGTGTGTTTTCCGTGTTGCGCACTTTTGGAATTAAATTGGAATTTTTTTGGACAATGGAAAAACATGTTTTGGTTTGTATATGCTATACTTTTGGTTTTAAAGCGACGTTCCTATATGAAATTGAGTTCGTCTTTCTTGTGTAAACCTTTTCTTTCTAATTTGAAGTGTTTTATAAATTGTTAATTGCACCTATTAAATTATATGCGGAGTGCGGAAGTTGTGTTTGATAGAATTACACGTGCGTTAAGTTTTTTTAAAGGTATTATTACATGTGAAACTTTGAAAGTCTCATGTGCAAACTCTTATTGTGCTATTTTGAAATGTTCTTTAAATTGCTCAAATAGATTATCAAGTCATGCAAGTGATCCGAACTATGTTATAAAATGGTTTTGGCGTGCGTGTGTTTTATTATGGTGTTTGGGTATGAAAACGGTGATGTGTATGTGTAATGTTTTGTTTGGTTTGGGATATGTGAAAGCGATATACATTATGTAAATGTGAAACTTGATTGAGCACAAGGGAAAACCCGGGGTATCTAGGTGGGCGGACTAGAACTAGTGCGCTAGTGAATCGGATGGATATTGTCCCTGTTTCACTTGGCTGGATTGACAATTGCAACACTGACTAAACATATGATATCTGAGGGTTGTGGCCTTCTAAGCCACGTTTCACCGAGACATGAGGTTCTAGGGTCCCACTCGAGCTAGATGATCCTTAGGGGATTTACCTATAGTGCTCTACCATCGATGGTGTGGTGCCTTATGTCAGCATATGGAGGACCACTTGTGTGTGTGTGTGTGTGTGTGCCCATAATGAACCTTCCTCTTCCTCTTTAAAAATCGTGTTTGTGAAGTGAGTTCTTTTTAGTGTTTTCCTTTAGAATTTGGTTTATAAATGTTTTCCTTAAGATAATTTCGAAAGTATAACATGAATAAGCACATTAAATTGTCCTTTTGATGTTGTGGCATGGGACCTTTTTATTGGGTGACGTCCTACTGGGCCTTTCGCTCATAGCCTGCATACACCTTTGGGTGTATGTAGACTTTGTTTCTTGTGTATTCCAAGTTGTGACATCGTGCTCAGCGATGGTGGTTCGAGTTGTTAGTGGCCTTCTCATGCAGTTTGGTGTTGTGGCGTGCGGATGCTACACCACTTTTGTCGCTTGGTGGTTTGAGTTATAGTTTTAGTCTCTTTTGTTGTCGTTAACTTTTGGACATTGGTTCTATTTGTAAACCTTTAAATTTTTATTTCAGTTTTATGGTCTCTTTGGTTGTCGATTCCAAGTTTCATTTTTTTTATCTTGTTAGTGTTTTTCATACCATTTCGGGTAAACCATTCCCAAAGGTTACTCTTGATACCCGGGCACTTGTGCCAACCCGTGGGGATCGGGAATGCCCTTCGGGCCTTTCCGCGGACCTGGTCGGGCGCCGGGTCGGATGGCGACCCTGCCTGGTTCGTGACAAAATGGTATCAGAGGCAGCAAGTTTTCTCTTTTGGGTCGTGTTCTTTCGGGATAGAGTCATGGTATAATTGATTTATGGTTGTCGGGACTCGACGTCCTCACTACGAGCAATGTGCCTGGCCAGCACACCTCGTGGCGGGACTTGAGTAACCAAAGTATGTTGACGTTTGTCTGATTTTTTGGTCCTTGCGGTTGATCGTGTCTAAGGGAAATGAAAAGGGAGTAATCTTAGTGGTCTTAGTGAGCTCGCAAGCTCTAGCAAGCCTTGTGGAGCCGGGGACACTATCCTAAAATACTCTATGTGGCCAGTGGTGTGATCGATGTATGGCCTCCAACCATATTTTCCAATCACCCACTGTCCCTAGTTTCCTCCTACTTTTCTTCTCGTCTCTTTGTTTTGGAATTGTGAGATTAGGTTTTTAAGTAAAAATGTTTTTGTCTTGGAAAATGTTTTCAAGTGAAGTGCTTTAAAAATGAAATGGTGTGTGAGGTTTGAAAAGCGTGGGTTGGATGTTTTGGTTTTGAAAAAAAAAAAGAAAGGTTTGGTTTTGATCATTAACGCTCTCATGGGAAACAACATGCATGAGTGTATAAGAAAAGGGAAATTGTTAATGGAAGGAGCAGATGAGTGCATGGATGGACATGAGGTGGGTGTCGATGTGGCACGAGAACATGCATGTGTGAGTCTCAGGGGACGCCATTAGCGTTTGTGCAAGCCACTGGGTTTGCTTATTTTCAAAATGTTTTGTTAAAAGAAAAATTTGGTGTTTTAGTAAACAGTGTTTGTGTGTTGTGTCTTTGTGTTTTTGAAAGGTTGGATGTGAGTCTTTTCGATCCGATAATCCTTTTTGACTAATTTTTGTCCTGAGTTTGAATTTTTATTTGTATGTTGGTATGCAAGCGTGTAGCTAGTTAATTCTTTTGAAAATAACATCGGGGGGCCCTTGTAGTGGTTTACCCTGCATGTTTGGAGTTTACTAGTGGTATGTCTTGACCGTTGGACCAGTTTGGTTGAGTCCATACTTTTCATTCTTGACTAGTGTATGCCCCCCCCCCCATAAAGCGTTGGCATGTGATTTAAGTACGACTATGGGGAATTCCCCATTGGTCGGCACTCCAGTTGATCGAAGGACTCTCTTTTTGAATTCTAGAATTGAACCCACCTCTCCTTTTTACAACTAAGTGGATCCTCTCGCAGCGGGATGACAGATGCGAGGGGAGTTGAACAGAGTTTTGGTTTCTTTGAGTTGTTTGAGTCGTCGGGTATAACATTTGATGTCGTTGTGATTGAAGGTTTCCCCTAGAAATGCCGAAAGGAAATCCAGCGAGGAAGGGTGAAGGTGGTTCAGAATTTTCAGTGTTGACCAGTGTCTTGAAGGGATTTGTGGTATTTTCATCGGTTGCAAGGGTTATGTTCGGTGATGCCTTGCAGTGTAAGTTCTCTTTGATTGTCAAGGGTGAAGTTTGACCTCATTAATTTGAAAGTTCTATTTGGAAACAGTAAAGGTGATTCAAGTGGGGAAAAGGTGGAAGCAGCCTAGAGTGGTCGGTGCGAGCCACTATTCTAAATGATTATTGGTCCTTTGTTGTTTTCATTTAAGAAAGGGTCTACGTTAGGCCTCTAGTGTGGCATACCTTGTCACATGTGGATTCTATGATCAATTGTAGGAATCACATGTTGTTTAAGACTCAGTTTGAATTCCATCTCCGTATAATGTTCCTCTCAACAGAAATGGTCTTGTTCAGGTGATGATTTGTGGTGTCGTGTTCTCATCCAGTGTGACAAAGGGTGATGTGCATGCACCATTTCATCTCTTTTGTTGGTTAATGTTCCATGTATGATCTGTTGGGTGTCGTAATGGGTTGTGTTTCCTGGTGTCACCTCGATTTTAGTGTGGTTGCATGTGACACCAAAAGGTGAAGCTCCGTTCAGGAGTCTTCAATGTCTGACTACGAGGCAGAAGATGCTTCAAACATCAGGGCTCCATCTATAGGCCTCGGAGTGAAGTTGGCGCATGGTCAGGAACCCCGAGAGTGTATGAGACCCCGACCTTATTTCTGTCATCAGTGTTAAAAGTAGAGGCGGTTTAAATTGTTTCTATGTTTGTTCCGCTCCGAATGAGCCGTCTGGTTGCGTAAGGCTTTTGTGTCTATGCGGAGGCATGTTCGCCTTGACGCCTTAAAGTCTTGGGGGTTGCGTCTCACTGGATGCAATCACTTTAGTGGTTCTTATGGGATTATGTTGGATAAATCTATCTCAAATTTGAATAATGCTCATCCAGGAATTTGGAAATGCTGGTTTGTCTTGGGTCATGCTTTTGACACCCCGGTAGTCGGGCCCCTCCCTCCTCGCCCCTTGTGGTGGGGTTTTTGGTCACCATCATGAATTTTTCAATGTTATGTATCCTCTGTTTGTTCTAATGGTAGTGAGACTCGTGACCGGTCTCGCACAAAGGTCTCTAGAATAAATTGGTGTTGGCCTTTCCTTAATGGTGGGGAGTCCGCCCAGACCTCCCCATATTGGTTTTCCTGTCTCGTCCTGGGCGTTGGTAGGTTCTTAATGGTGGGGAGACCCATATTGTGTCTCACACGAATATCTCTAGAATGAATCAGTGCTGGACTTTTCTTTAATGGTAGGGAGTTCGCTCGAACATCCCTGTGTCAGTTTTCCAGTCTCGTCTCGAGCGTGAGTGAGTTCCAAATGGTGGGGAGCCCCTTGGGCCTCCCCATGTTGATCTATTGCTTCTGTTTTTAAATATGGATTGGTGACAAGTGATAAGAGTGTTCCATGGACGTGGTTTGAACTTGTTGTTCATTCTGGCCAAATGGTGTGGTTTTTATTTAATGATGTTTGAGATGTTTCGGCTTGTGAAGTTGGTTTCCGTGGGTACAAGGTTTCCCTTCCTTGATCAGTCAACTGGAGGTGTTCTAGCTCTTTGGGGCGGGAAATCATATCAGAAAGTCTTTTTACGACCTTTTTGAAGTTGTCCTTGAGTCACTTTTCTATGAGCACAATGATTTTGCCTCTTTTTGCTTCATGATTGTGGGGATCCCCTTTAAACCTTAGTTGGGGATCAGTTTCTTCTTTTGGGTTCAGCCTTAGTTGTGGTTTTCCAGGGGTGGAAAGCTTTATGGTGGGGAGAATTGTCACACCCGCCTCTTTTACACTATTTATTTTATTTTATTTTATTAATTTTTCTGGGCATCGGGTAGTTCGGGTCGAGGACCGACATAAAAGTTCTAAGTTCTTAATTAAAAATGTGTGTTTTGACATTGATTGCGTCCAGCGCAACGTAGTCGAAGCTGCGTGGCCTCGCCTGGGTTGCCGCGCGACCCCTCCCGGTTCACCGCACGCCTTGTCAATGTTAAATTAATGAAATTATTATTATTATTATTATTATTATTATCATTATTATTATTATTATTATTATTATTATTATTATTATTATCTTGCATAATAATTTAATTGAGAGTTATTTTTATTATTTACATTTTATTAAGTTTATTATTTTAATGTTTAGTATTTAATTCATTACGTTTTTTTATTTACCTTATTATTATTATTATTATTATTTAAGGATATTACTATTATTATTATTTTTATTAAAAAGTAAATTATTACTATTATTATTAATATATTATTTATTATTATTATTACCTTTTTTTAATGTTTTAATTATGTTATCAGGGGTATGATTTAGGTTACTTTCGTTGTTTTTATTTTGGGTTTTCCTTCTTATTTTATTTTTCTTTTTTTTATTTTATTTTGGTTTTGTTTTATATCTTTCCTTAGGGTTTTTTTTCGGATCTCCCCTACCCCTCCCGATTTGCGTCACACGAACCCCTCCCCTGGACTCCTTTGGTCGCGCCGCACCTCCCCCCATGCCTGTGTCGTCCTCCAAATCAGCACCCCCCACGCTGTCGCCCTTCCCTCTGGCCCCCGCATCCGACACCAGCCAGTCGCACTGGACCTCTCCGCTTCCCCATTGCACCTTCCTCCGCTCAGACCCGCACGAACACCTCAACCGGCCTCTCCCATACGCCGCGACCTTACTCCTTGGTCGAACCCCTTCCGACACGGAGCTGTTCGGCGGCTCCGGCTCAATCCCGCCGCACCTCGGGTTTGCCCCCCCCCCCCCCCTCCCTCTTCCAGCCAATGGCCCGCCTCTCCTTCTCCGCACAGGGTAAACCCTCATCCTCATAACTAGGGTTTTGATCCATGTGTTATGTGGGGTGTTTTTGGTTTCAATTCCTGTTTTATGGTTTAATCTAGGTTTTATGTGGTGCTAATTGCACGCGATTGAAGTTTCGCACCGGGTTTTGGGGTTTTCAACACCTGAGGTAGGTGGTTCCATGCCATACCATCTTTAGATGATTTAAATTGCTCCTTAATTAAATTACAATGTCTTCTAGTGATAAATTGCATAATGGGAATTTTATTTTGGACGAGCTCCGATATACATATTGATGAATTTGAGTTGTTTTTAAGTAAATGAAAATGTTTCCCATGTGCGTTGTGTTGTTGATATTTTCAGACGTGTTTTAGTTAATTGTTTAAGGTGTGAAAATTCTATTTTTCAAGAACGCTTGAGGTACGGATGTTATTAAACTGAGTTTTTCAAATGAAGGTAAACTATTTTGACATGTTAATTTTTATTATGAACCTTGAGTATGTTTTAGGGGTGTAAATGAGGTTTTAGAAGGGTTGGGATGTACAATTGATTTTCAAATGGTTACAACATCTAAAATTTGTGTGTTTTAAACTAAGGCCTTGTAGTAATCATGTGTGATGTTTTATTAATTGAGCAATTGTTTTTTTAGTGGCGTTTAATATGAAAATCATGTTTGGGAAGGTTTTTGGGGTTTATTGGTGGGTGCGAAATGTGTTTTGAAGTTCTTTGAGGTGTCTGTGTAATTAAAGAGAGATTTTCAATGTAAATGAGTCACTTTGGGTGAGTTTACCGTGTTGCGCACTTTTGGAATTAAATTGGAAATTGTTTGGACAATGGAAAAACATGTTTTGGTTTGTATATGTTGTACTTTTGGTTTTAAAGTGACGTTCCTATGTGAAATTGAGTTCGTCTTTCTTGTGTAAACCTTTGCTTTCTAATTTGAAGTGTTTTATAAATTGTTAATTTCACTTATTAAATTATATGTGGAGTGCGGAAGCTGTGTTTGATAGAATTACACGTGCGTTAAGTTTTTTTTAAAGGTATTCTTACATGTGAAACTCAGCATGTCTCATGTGCAAACTCTTATTGTGCTATTTTTAAATGATCTTCAAATTGTTTAAATAGATTATCAAGTCATGCAAGTGATCCGAACTATTTTATAAAATGGTTTTAGCGTGCATGTGTTTTTTAATGGTGTTTGGGTATGCAAACGGTGACGTGTATGTGTAATGTTTTGTTTGGTTTAGGATATGTGAAAGCGATATACATTATGTGAATGTGAAACTTGATTGAGCATAAGGGAAAACCCTGGGTACCTAGGTGGGCGTACTAGAACTAGTGCGCTAGTGAACTGGATGGGTATCGTCCCTGTTTCACTTAGCTGGATTGATGATTGCAACACTAACTAAACATATGATATCTGAGGTTCGTGGCCTTCTAATCAACGTTTTCTGAGGGTTGTGGCATTCTAAGCCACGTTTTCTGAGGTTCGTGGCCTTTTAAGTCATGTTTCACTGAGACACGAGGTTCTAGGGTCCCACTTGAGCTAGATGATCCTTAGGGGATTTACTTATAGTGCTCTACCATCGATGGCGTGGTGCCTTCTGTCGGCATATCGAGGACCACTTGTGTGTATTTGTGTGTGTGTGTGTGTGTGTGTGTGTGTGTCTAGGTCTGTGTTTGTGTGTGAGTGTGTGTGTTTGTGTGTGTGTGTGTGCCCATAATGAACCTTCCTCTTCCTCTTTAAAAATCATGTTTGTGAAGTTAGTTCTTTTTAGTTTTTTCCTTTAGCATTTGGTTTATAAATATTTTCTTTAAGAGAATTTCGAAAGTATAACTTGAATAAGCACATTAAATTGTCCTTTTGATGTTGTGGCATGGAATCTTTTTATTGGGTGACGTCTTAATGGGCCTTTCGCTCACACCATGCATACACCTTTGGGTGTATGTAGACTTTGTTTCTTGTGTATTCCAGGTTGTGACATCGTGCTCAGTGATGGTCGTTCGAGTTGTTAGTGCCCTTCTCATGCAGGTTGGTGTTGTGGTGTGCGGATGCTGCACCACTCTTGTCGCTTGGAGGTTTGAGTTATAGTTTTAGTCTCTTTTGTTGTCGTTAACTTTTGGACATTGGTTCTAGTTGTAATCCTTTAAATTTTGATTTCAGTTTTATGGTCTCTTTGGTTGTCGATTCCAAGTTTCATTTTTTTTATCTTGTTAGTGTTTGTTATACCATTTCGGGTAAACTGTTCCCACGGGTTACTCTTGATACCTAGGCACTTGTGTAAGCCCATGGGGATCAGGAACGCCCTTTGGGCCTTGCCGCGGACCGGGTCGGGTGCCGATTCGGATGGCGACCCATCCTGGTTCGGGACAATACTTGTGGTTTAAATAGGTTTCAAGGAATTCTAACCATAGGTAAATGATTTCTTAACCCAATTTCCCTTCATTGGGTTACACTTATACTACAGTGAAAATGTCATGGTAAGTTATGTGTGGAATGAATTTTTATCATCCTATGTTTTATTTTTAATTTTTAATGTTGATTTATAGTTAATACACATAATAAATTTATTTTTACTAATGAACACTTCAATGATATGATCTTTCTAATGATTTCACCTCAATTTATATTCCACTACGACTTATTTGTTATTATGGGTCAATTCAATTTTTTATGGTGTATATAATAACCCTTTGATTTATTTATGATCTTCATTCATGGAAAATTAAATTTCTCTTAAATATCCATAATCTTATATCATGGATATGATTATTTCCTAAGACATATACAATGTTTACATACTATGATTACTTTGGAAGTGATTAGAATATATGAAGAAATAATATTAAATCCATATATTATAATCAATATGGATATTTCATGATAAGGTGTATTTTTTATTAATTAAATATATTATTTTATATATGAGGAATTCTTTGGCCATGTCATACACTGTTTTTGGGATAGTTAATGTTATCCCCTCGTTGCCTTAATAGTCTCATGAGATGAATCAGTTAGCAAGGTCAGATGGGTATCTACCCACAAACATAAACTGTCTTGAGGATAGATCATAAAAGTAACTATCTTTAGGATAGATCTTGATAGTTCTACCATCTGAAATTATTCATTCCATTATTATGGATTCAGTGATTTATTTCCATGTGGTTATTTTATTTTTAGAATATTAGTGGTAAACTTTTATATATCATACACTTATTTATATGTAATGATTTAATCATAATTTATTCCTACCATATTATTATCAAGTTATTGATTAAATGGTATTAGTTTTAGTTATTTACCTTACCATAATTTTAATTCCTTTTCTATTCATAACCTAAGTTGTATGCTTAACCCTTACAGAGCTTCTGAGTTCACCTATTTCATATGTTTTGTTTCTTCCTGGATAAGAGGAAGTTTTTTTGATTGATATGTTGAAAAATAATATAATTATGAAAGGAAATTATATGTTTTATTTTTTAAAAAAAAAATCTAATGTAATATTCAATAATATATTTATTATACCAAGACTACTAAACTATTTAGTCCTTTGGGATTCGATACCTTGTATCTTATCACAATATAATAAAGTAACCATCGAATCTGGGCTACTGGGGTTGGTGCCTTTAAAATAATGATAGTATAAAACATATTATCCATTTTCCATGGAAAATTGTTCATTATATTCTATTTAACCCATCCTCTAATTTGAAACCTGTGAAATGATAAATCATGAACAGTATATGTTTGTCCAAAGATGAACCTTATCTGGATGATGTGACTTAAAGGTGTTGTGTTTTTTCTTTTCCAGATGTGTGCATTTTGGAACCACTATTAATGGCTTAGTAATGATGTTCCAATGTAGTGGATATTTTTTATGTGTAGTGATAACCCTGGTGAAAGTATGAGAGTCTAAAGAGAGGCCCCAATTTTTTAGAACCCTAGGTTGGTTTATTGGAATAAAAGATGTTGAAAGACCATGAGATATGGGTGCGTTCCACATAGAGGTGTGACCATATGATTCCTTATGTGTGTGCTAGGTGGTAGATCCAAGTGACCTTCTTTGACGTGACTCTAGGAATAGAATTTTAAGTATATTCAACTTCAATAGTGACTCGTGAGAGGATTAGATGGTCTAATCAAGTTCCCCTAGGTTTGTGTGTTTGGGGTGGATTTTTTATGTAATGTTAGTGGAACATGAAAGGTGAAACTTGGTAAGTGGTATAGGTGATTTGGGTGATTTCTAGTTTTATTTGTGAGAGAACATCAGGGATGGTTATTTGATCTTAAGGATTGTTTTGGAACTGGAATTCTTGTTGGATTCCTCACTCGGGTAGGGAATAGAAGGACTCGACCTTATTATAATACATAATCTTGATTTTAGACAAGAAATAAATTCCTTTTAAATTGAGTATCTTTTCATGTTTATATCTTTAGAGAATTGGGGCATAATACATTCATAAACATACACATTGTTACCGAGTGGATACCATAAAAAAAGTTTCCATTTTTTTCAAAATAAAAACATTTAATCTCGAAACATGATTTCTTTGATAATTATTAAAAAAATTACTTGGATTCCTTATTTATCTTAAACATACTTATGACCTATGAAGATAATAAAAAACATTGTATTGGCACAAAAATCTCATTAAAGGTGGTAAAAGAAGGAAAGAGTGCATTAGTCCATGAATGCCTATAACGTATGAAAACATTTTCAAAAGACATACCTATAACCCAAAGATACTTAATTTTTGAAACATGAGATTTAAACAAAATACAAAAAAACATCAGAACATAAACATAATCATAATGGTATCTTCGGTCATTACTTATATAATCTTGTAACCCACTCGGCCACCTTTTAATTTGTAACCCTCATGGCAACCTTACAATTTGTGTAACCGTCGCAGTTACACTTGGAGTAACCATATGGAAAACCTCCAACATACACATAACCAATTAATTTTAAGGTGATATAGGTCCCACCCATGATCATAAACAATTCCAATTAACTAGAACATAATCATACAACATGAATATTGGCATAAAAACATTTCATTTGAATTTTGAAAAACAGAATTTTTAATAATGATTATAAAGGAAAAACCAATTACATAAATCATATAATTGAAGTGAGACTTAATAGAGTGGATGGAATATGTATATACACTGTAATTACACATTATTTAAAATAATATAAACGAAAACCATCACACAAATAATTCTAAGACCACATAAATAAAGAAGTAGGATGTTAACCCAAAGAATGGAAATCGGTTTAAGAATTCCCTTACCTCAAGTTTGTATTAATTACAACTCACTTAAACCTCTTGTATAATAGTTAAAATAGTGTTAATAATATATCATAGAATCATATCCATTTTTATAATACCTTATATGATCATTTCATTACAGAATTTCACCCTTTAATTTCTTAGTATTTTGTTCCTTGCACTCTTTTGGGTGAGTTCTTTACATGATTTTCATGATCAGTTCATGATGGATTGTTCTTGTCTATTGGAAGTGAAACTCTAGAAAAAAATGAAAACGTATTCACATATTTCCAGTTCCATAATTTATACAATTTATAATTTTTTACTTTGATATGAGGATGATTCATAACTTAAAACATTAATGATGTACGTTTAGATCATTTTAGTGGTTCTTTGATAATAAAGACCTCATTTGGTCTTATAAATTAAAACCATGAGTAAAAAAGAATTATAGAACCAAGAATGAGACATAAAGACTATATTATAACCTGGATAAACCATAAAAATGGTTTCATAACCAGACTTTAAATAATTCATGCAAATTGAAATCACATCGTCCATGATGTCGGTAATTCGACACATCGCGTACTATGTTTTTATTCCTTGAATAAGTAGGATAGGAGAACCAGAATGATGATGTATTTTCAATGAACATGAGAACATCTAGAATATATATGATTTATGGAGCTTTCCTTCTTCTTGGGTAAGAGGAGATGAGGAAATAATAACAAAATAAAGGAACTCAAAATAGAATAATAATTGAGAAATCCCTTATAAACATTCAGTAGCCTAACCTCTATGCAACATGGTTTTAGAAAGTATTAAAAAAGATAAGGTACAATGATAACCCATCCAAAAATGAATTGTAATATATAATGGATTGATAATAATAGTGAAATAAGAAAATGGTATGGAAACTTGAAAGTTATACCACATAAAAGAGAACTTGAATGGGAAAAAGAAAGAAATTGAGAATTTTCTTACCATATAGAGTAACTCCTAGAACATGATGTTTGGAACCTTGGGGGATTGGGGAATCTTTGGGAGGACTACTAGGGAGGTAATGATGTTATAGGTACATCAAGGAAGAATTGATAATGGATTTAATGAAGGAATGTCTTGGTATTTATAGCAAAAGTGAGGCATTATTTTAATAATTTCTATGGGACAACTCATTAGTTGTATTTTCCAAACCATGGGCTTGCCCATGGTATTGGCCAATTGATACACCTCACATATTATTTAACTGTACCAAATTTTACTAGATTTATTACATCATTAAAGATGTCATTAACACACTAAAACTCAAAATTGTATTTTTTACTATTCACTAAAAAATAAACTATTTCAAAAAAATCCCCAAAATTCACCCTAACCATTTATTGACATGTAGAATTCAAAAATTAAGTCCATTTTTTGTAAATAATTTTCTAAATATTATTAATTTAAATTTTTTTTAAATCATACTTTATTCAAAAATTAAAAAATTTAAAACTATTACTTCTTTTATATCACATTGAAAAATTAACCAAAATGACATTATCTTCAAGCCTTATGAAAATAAAATAATAATAAATTTACTATTCATTATTGTCATATTACTATTTATAAGGGTATGTTACTATTCACCAAAAAACAATTTGGTTCCATTAGACTCTAAATAACTGAACTCTTTTGTAGATGACTGTTTTTTAAAATTCAAAACATAGAAGTAGTTATGTTATGTTTAAAGGCTAGTTATAAATATCTAATTTAAAAAAAATTTCATGCATTTCAATTTATGTTTAGAAAAACATGGGGTGTCACAATATCCCCACCTTCTGGAAATTGCATCCTCGCAATTTTATTTACTTATTAAACAAGTGAGGGTACCTTTCCCTCATAGCATTTTCAGACTCCCATGTTACTTGTTCTACCATGTGGTTTCTCCACAAAACCTTTACCTATTGGATTACCTTATTCTTCAATACCATTTCCCTTCAATCAAAAATCAGAATTGTTTTCTCTCCATAATAAAGATTCTCTTTCAGTTGAACTACTTTTGGGCTCAATACATCTGATGAATCTATCACATACTTTCTCAACATCGAAACATGAAAAACACTGTGTACCTGAGACAAACTCCGAGGCAAAGCTACTCAATATGCAATTGTTCCAACTTTCTCTAAAATATCAAAAGGACTGATGAACCACAAACTTTTCTTCCCTTTCTTACTTAAATGCATCACACATTTCCAATGAGTGATTTTAAGGAAAACATGGTCACCTACCTCGAAAGAGATGTCATTCTTCAGTTATCAGCATAACCTTTCTGCCTGCTCTAAGCTATCCCCATGTTCTGTTGGATCATCTTCACTTTCTCATCCACTTCTTCTACTAATTCTGGTTCCATAATCATTCTTTCACTGACTTCATCCCAAAATGTTGTAGTCCTACACCGCTTCCCATATAGTGCCTCAAAAGGTGTCATCTGTATACTAGAATAAAAACTGTTATTATAAGAAAACTCAACTAAAGAAATATGTTGATCCCAACTTCCATAGTAGTCCATTGAACTAGCTCGAAGCATATCCATCAAATCCTAAATAGTTCGTTCTGACTTCCCATATGATTAAGGATGAAAAGTTGTACTGAAATTTAATTTTGTTCCCAATGACTTCTGAAGTCCCTTCCAAAAGTTAAAGTTGATCTTGGGATCCTGATCAGATACAATAAAAAGAGGAACTACATTTAAAATGACAATACCCTTTAGGTACAGTTGACAAATCTGATCTAAAGACATTGTTTCTCAAATAGAAAGAAAATGTGATGATTTTTTAAGTCGAACAATAATAACCCAAATCGCATTATTACCTCGATAAGTCTTTAGTAGTCCCACAATAAAGTATATGAATACATTCTCCCATTTCCACTCTAGAACTAGAAAAGGTTGAAGTATCCACTCGGTAATTGCTACTCTACTTTAACCTGTTGATAAGTCAAACAATTCATAGTAAAATCATAAATATCTCTTTTCATTCCATCCCACCAATAATACTCCTGAAGGTCTCTGTGAATCTTAGTACTTCCAGGATGAACTAAATATGGAGAACTATGAGCTTCACACAACAAGTCTTTCATCAACTGGGAATCACAAGGCACAAACAACCTTTTCCAAAATCTTAAAACACACTCTTTATCAAGATTAAATTCTGGGAACTTACCCATTTTAACCGATTTTACCTTTTTCTGTAGCTCACAGTCTTCCTTCTGCACATGCTTAATTCTATCTGATAATGATGACTCCACTGAAACCTGAGACAAAATAGATGTATTCCCCACACCAAAAACTTATAAGAAAAATTCATCCAATCATTAATCAAGGGATCATGTTCCAAACATAACGTGGTTAACGATGCATGATGTCTTCGACTAAAGGCATATGCCACTTTGTTTTCTTTTCCAGGAGGGTAATTGATCATGCAATCATAATCCTTTATCAGTTCTATCCATCTTCTCTACCTCATGTTTAATTTTTTCTAAGTGAATATATACTTTAGACTTTTATGGTCAGTGTATATTTGACATTTGGATCCGTATAAATGATGCCACCAAATTTTCAATGAAAAAACCACAGTTTCCAATTCCAAATCATGTGTGGGATAATTTAACTTAATGAGGTTTAAGTTTTCTTAAAGCATGAGAAATTACCTAATCATTCTGCATCAAAACACAACCAAGACCATTCAAAGAAGCATCACTGTAGATGACAAACGCACCATTTTGGGAAGGCAAGGCCAAAACGGGAGCATTCACCAATCTCTTCTTCAGTTCTGGAAAAAAAATATCTCATTCTTATGTACAAAAAAATTTAACCCCTTTTGTGTTAACTTAGTTATCGGCCTAGATAACCATTCAAATTTCTTCAAACTCATCAGTAATAACCAGCCAATCCATGAAAGCTATGAATCTCTATAACTTTTGTATGTCTTGTCCACTCATCAACTACTTTTTTTTGGTAGGATCAACTATTTTTCAATCCTTATTTACAATGTTCCCATGAAAAGAAATTTTTTGCAACCAAAAATCACAGTTGCTAAATTTTCATATTGTTTCTTTTCTTTTAAGGTTTGTGAAACAACCCTTAGATGTTGTTCATGCTCTTATTTTTTTCTAAAATACCTAAATGTCATCAATAAACACAACCAAAAATGTATCCAAGAACTCTTGAAATATTCCATTAATAAGATTCATGAATACATCAGGTGAATTAGTTATCCCAAACAGAATAACCACAAATTCATAATGCCCATATCTAGTGTGAAATGCTATTTTCAAGATCTCATTTACCTTTACCTTCAGCAGATGGTATCTGAATCTCAAGTCAATCTTGGAAAAGTACTGAGCTCCCTTGAGATGATTAAACAAGTCATCGATGTGAGGCAAAGGAAACTTGTTTTTAACAATGATGTTATTCAAATCTCTGTCATCAATGCAAAGTCTCATGGAACCATCTTTTTTTTACACAAAAAAACAGGGGCTCCCCATGGTATAGTGCTAGGATGAATGAATCCATTATCTAGAAAATCATGCAACATATTTTTCAATTCATGAAGTTCTATTTAAGACATATAATATGGGGATTTTGAAATTGGATTAGCATCATGAACTAAGTCAATTGTGAATTTGACTTCTCGATTAAGTATGAAACTGGGTAACTCATCAAGAAAAACATCAAGGTATTCATTTACCATAGGCACATCACCAATATGAACGGTTCCCTTGTTTTCAAAAATATGATCAAGATAAAATTCATTTACATATTTCAAAATTTTATCTACTTCTTGATATGTTATCAATTATATGGGTTCATTATTGTATAAAAACTAAAACTCTTTCTGAAAAAAAAAATTGCTTAGCTCTATATTCAATCTTATCATGGTAAACAGAAATCCAATCCATTCTTAGAATAACATCAAACTCAACTAAGAGAAAAAACAAAAGGTTTGTAGGTAAATTATTTCCACATACCACAATTTAATTATTCTTATAATTCCTCTTTTCTATAATATTTCCCCCTTCTTTTTTAAAAACATGTTTCAGTTTCATTTTTTGAGGTGATATTTCCAATTTACACGAAAATTTCTCAGAGACGAAGGAATGTGTGGACCCCATATCAAAAACAATATTAGAAAAATCTGAGTAAAAAAATGTACCTGATATAACTTCATTGGATGGACTGACATCTGCTGATATAGTCTAGCTTCTTTGCTTCATTTGGATCTCTCTTTGGGTAGGTATTTGCATAGTGACCGATCTCACCACATTTAAAACACTTTATATTTTTCTTATCAGGATTAGTCTTAAGATCATTTTCATTACAATCTCGAGCCATATTTCCAAACTTACAACATTTAAAACACTTCTTAGTTTTTCTACGAAATTCCCCAGGGTGTTTCTTTCCACACTTTTCAAAAATTAGAAATTGGATTTTCTTACCATCTGATTTCTTTGTTTGATTCTTACCCATCGCTTGCCATCTAGACATATTTTTCTCCTTATTTCCAAAATGCATGTGATCATCGGAAAACTCCATATCTACCCTCAGTACATCAGACCAGTTTCTCATAACTTTCGAATTCACGGGAGACCAATGCCCTTCGATACCTTGGCTTCAATCCCAAGTAAAAGCAGTTGATCTTCCTATCAAGATCCAAAATAATATTTGGAGCATACCTCAAAAGGTGGGAGAAGTTATCTTCATATAAATTAACTGAATCTTCTTTATTTTTCTTCAATTCAAGTAATTTCTTCTCCATCCTAAGTCACACCACCTTAGGAAAATATTTTTCAAGGAAAATACTTCTAAATTCATCCCACTCTAAGGCATCAAAATCCCCCATATCCCTGATATTCTTTACTATTAACCACCACATATTAGATTCACCTTAAAAATGAAAAATGTAAAGAAATACATTTTTATTATCTGAATATCACATAACATCGAATATATTTTCAAGGGATTTAATACATCCTTTAGTAACTACTCGGTCATAAGATCCAAGTAACCCAGGAGGGTGTTGTCTCATAAAATGTTCCACTATTGTCATGTTCGGTTTTGGTACCTATTTTTTTATCTTTCATAGATACTACCACCATTTCTTTCTTGAGTTATCTGAGCCATTACTATCACAAACTGCTCAATTTCAATCCGTACCATTTCGGGCTATAGATTTGGAATGATGTCGTTCTGTCAGTGCCTCTCCTCTTCAGGTTCCCTGTTTCTTCTACAGAAAACTATTCTGAACAAACATATCTTAGATGAATAAACATGGTAATATTTAAATACAATAACATTTCAAATTAACCATAGATTAAAAATAATTTATGGTAATCTGGTAACATCATCTTAGCCCCTAAATTTAACTAAATCATCCTCTTATACCATCTATAAAGACCCGACCTTATTACAAAACATAATCTAGATTTTAGACAAGAAATCATTTCCTTTTACATTGAGGATATTTTAAAGTTTATAGATTTATAGAATTGGGACATAACACATTTATAGCCTTACACATTGTAACAAAGAGGATACTATAAAAACAGTTTCTATTTTTCTCAAAATATGAAACATTAAATCTTAAAACATGATTTCTTTAAAGATTCTTCAAACATTTAACTTGGATTCCTTCTTTGTCTTACACATAATTATGACCTATGAAAATTGTTAAAAAATATGGGATGAGCACAAAAATCTCATTAAGGGATGTAAAAGAAGGAAAGAGCACATTAGCCTATGAAAACTTGTAACCTATGAAAACATTTTCAAAAGACATACTTGTCACCCATATATACTTACATTATAAAACATGATATTTACACCAGATCCAAACAAAACATGGGAACATAAACATAATCATAAAATTATCATGGGAATTACTTATATAATCTTGTAACACTCTCATCTACCTCATAATTTGTAACCCTCACGACTACCTTACAATTTATGTAACCATCATAGTTAAACTTGGAGTAACCATACGGCCAAAATCCATCATAAAAATACCCAATGCATTGGAGGGAAATATTGGTCCCACCCTTAATAATAATCAATTCCCAATAACTATAACATAATCATAAAAAATTAATAATTTCATAAAAACAATTCATTTCAATTTTGAAAAATAGAATTTTAAAAGAGGATTTTAAAGGAAACCCCCTTACATAAATCAGATAACTATATAGATACTTAATAGAGTGGATGGAATATGTATATACACTGTAATTAAACAGAATTTAACATAATATAATCAAAAATTATCATACAAATAATTATAACACCACATAAACAATAAAGTAGGATGTAAACACAATGAATGGAAATCAGGTTAAGAATCCCCTTACCACGGGATTGTATTGCTTCCAACACATTTAAACCTCCTAATAATAGTTAAAAAATGTTATTAATATATTAATGAATTATTTCCATATTTATAATACCTTATATGATCATTTCATTACATCATTTCACCCTTTAATTTTTTAGTATTTTGTTCCTTGCACTGTTTTGGGTGAGTTATTTACAAGATTTTCATGATCAATTCATTATGGATTATTCTTATTGATTTGAAGTGAAACTCCAGAATTTTAATGGAAAGGTATTTATATTTTAAATTACCATAATTTATTCCATTTATCATTTCGATGTTTTATACGAGGACGATTCATAAGTTTAAACATTAATGATCTTCCTTTAGATCATTTTAGTGGTTCTTTGATAATAACAACCTCATTTTGTCTTATAAATTAAAAACATGAGTAAAAAATAATTACATAACCGTAGATGAGAAATAAAACATATATTATAACCTGGTTCAACCATAAAAATGGTTTCATGAATATAATTTAAATAATTAATGAAAACTGAAATAACATCGTCTACAATGTCGGTAATTCGACACATCACGAACAATGTTTTTATTCCTTGAATAATTGGGAGAGGAGAAGAAGAAAGATGATGAATTTTTCATGAAAATGAGAAAATATATAATATACATGATTTTATGAGCTTTCATGCATCTTGGGTAAGAGGAGATTAGGAAATAATAAGAAAAGAAAGTAACTCAAAATAAAAGAATAATTGAGAAATCCCTTACAAAAATTCACCAGCCTAACAGCTATGCAACATGGTTTTAGAAAATATTAAAAAGAGAGGGGAAAAGGGTAACCCATCCAAAACATAATAATATTATATAATATATCCAGAATAATATGTAAATAAGAAAATTTTATGGAAACTAGAGAGTTATACAACAAAAAAAGAGAACTTGAATGGAAAAAAGAAAGAAATTGAGAATTTTCCTACCTTGTAGAGTAACACCTATAACATTATGGTTGGGACCATGGGGTATTAATGAAACATTTAAAAGACAACTAGGGAGGTAAGGAGTCCAGATATTTGTTGAATAAGAATTGGGAATGAATTTAATGAAGGAATTGGTTGGTACTTATAACAAAAGTGAGGGATTATTTTAATGATTTCCAAGGGACACCTCATTACTGGTATATACAAAACCATGGGCTTTCCCAAGGTATTTGCCTTTGGTATTAGCAAATTGGGACACCTAAGGTCTTATTTAACTGTACACAATTCGACCAGAATTATTACATCATTATTGCATCATTAATGATGTCATTAACACACTAAAACTCAAAATTATATTTTTTATTATTCACCGAAAAATCAATTCTTTCAGAAAAATCCCCAAAATTCAAACTAATCATTTATCAATGTGCATAAATAAAAAATGGAATCCATTTTTCGAAAATAATTTTCTAAATATTATTAATTTAATTTTTAAATAAAATCATACTTAAATAAAAAATTAACAATTATAAAACTATAACTGCTTTTATATCACATTGAAAAATTAACCAAAATGTCATTACCCTCAAGCCTTAAGAAAATAAAATAAAAATAAAATTTACAATTCATTATGGTCTTATTAGAATTCATATTACTATTCATAAGGGTATGTAATTATTCACAAATAAAACACGTTGGTTCTTTTAGACTCTAAATAACTTACTGAACACCATTGTAGATGACAGTTTTTCAAAAATTCAAAACATAGAAGAAGTAAAATTAGGATTAAATGATAGTTATAAATATCTAGTTTAAACAAAATTTCATGGATTTCAATTTATTTTTAGAAAACCTTGGGGTGTTACTGTGAAAGTACATGTGAAGTAGGATTTTTGGTTTTCAAAATTTAACAAGAATGTTGTACTCTATTAGTGGAGTACCCTTGGAAGGATCAGGTGTAAACATTATGGTAATTCTTATATCTTTGAAGATGAAAAGAACCTTGATTATTTATATGTATATAGCATATATGGTTTTCAGGTTCATTAAAAGTTAGGTACCTCACATTTTCGACTCAAGTTGTTCCTTTAAGAGCATGGTGAGAGTGTAGATATATCAAAATGAAACTCTTGAATCATTCTGAGGTTTTTTTATTTGAATAATCCTTTATAGTGATATGATATAGTTTAAAAAGAAGCATGAGTTCTCATTATTTATTTATACTCTAAAAAATGAGTTTCAGGGCTAGTGGGTTAAGAATTTGATCCTAGTTTTTCTGTGACATGATTTGATGCAGTTTAATTAAGTAATTTCAATCACTTTGTACAAGAACATGTAGCCATTGAGATTTGGATGAATAATGGAGGTAGACACACATTGGGAATGAACTTGGAAATTTTTATTGTGGTTTTTGTGGTATATAAGCGTTCACCCATGGTGCTTATGTGAGATGTATCCTAGTAAGGGAAGAGAATATATGTGGAATCATGAACCAAGATGGGAAACATGCATCTTGACACAATGAGAACTGTTTGGGTTGACGCACTACGTGCAATAAATCATAACGCATATGGTGTGGGGTACACCATTACATGATTCAGCATGTGGCACTAATTTTAAGTAGATTTTTAAAAAAAAAACATGGGGTAATTCTCCCATGATCTTGGAGTGGGAATTGTATTACCCTTTATAATGGTGGTTATGGATGAGAAATCTTCGCCCCTTCCAGTCATCATTTTGGGTGATTGGAAAAACATGGGTCATGGAGTTCAAAAATGGTTTTTTTAATGAGATGATATGAATGATAACAGGTTTGGGAGTGTGATTTTAGTCACTATGGATTACATGTATGGTTTCATATGTGGTTTTAGATGGGAAACATATATAGTAATGGAGGTATGTCGGTTCTCTCTTTATGGAATGGTATTGGACATGGATGGTTGAGGCTCGAGTTGAGACTCTAGTGGGTGTACCAAGATGAACAGAGAATTCCTTATGATTTATGGGACTGTGTTCATGAATTTTTGGAACATTGTTTCCTAGAAGAAAAAAAAGTATTTTGATGTATGCTAGACGGATATGGTTTGACTTGGGTTCTCACAACAAGATGTATGTGTTGAGTTGAGAATTGCGTCAGGAATGTTGTATTGGTTATAGTAATAATGTTTTGGGCATTAGCTCTGTATTTTTAGGATAAATAAACTTGTTCATGTTTGTGGCCTAAATTATGAAGACGAATTGGTTTTTTTCAATATATATAAATGGGAGGTTTTAAGGGTGTTTGATATTTGGTTAGTAAACGGTTTGGTGGGTAGGATAGAGGTCGCACCAAGTGTGTTAGAGGATCATGAATTTTTCATTTATACAGATATTATAATGGTTTTGAGGAACTATTTTTCTAAAATGGCCATAGTGGGCTGGGACCTATTATGGGGAAATACCATAGGTTGGTCAATTAGTTGGTTAGGTTCACTATCTAGTTTCAATAAGGATGGGCACATGTGAGCACCATCTTGGTCCTCAAAGAAAATTAAAACCATTACATTGGGGTATGGTTTATCAATGTAGATGTTGAGGTGAGTCATTATTTTATAATAGCTTTTTGGGTGAACAAGTATGTTTTATAGAATGAACAAGGGAGAATGGTTTAGTATTGACTAGTGGCTAAAGTGGGTGAGGTGTGATTATAAGTGATTTGGGATTTAGTGAACACCACTATATGTGTTTTATCAAACTGGATTTGTTTATATTTGGTAGTGTAATGATGCATGGACCAGTGAGGTTTTTGATGGTATAGTTGTGTTCTGGTGGTTTGGAATTACAATAAAAGGTAGGAGGTTAATGGATCAGTTTTCAGGAATGAACCTCATACAAGAGTCCTCTAAGAAAGTTCTATTGATCAAGGAATCACATGAAAACTACTTGGTATAGGAAGGTATTTTTGGAAGATCAATGTCATAAAACTCATGGGTTAAAGTAAAGTGACATCATGTTCTTAAGAATGTCTCCAAAGTGGTATTCCCTTATGTGTGGGGAAGGATAACATTGTGCTCTCGATTATAGGGATCTTTTGGTTGATGAGGGCTTTTGATGATGGGGCTCAATGAAACTCAGAGGTATAAATAATGGATGACTTATCGTAATGTTTGTATGTTGTAATATCCCATTTTCTATATTGGAGTACAAACTATAAGATATTTTTTATCATTTTGAGTATTAGGTGGGTCATTTTTTGGGTTGGATTTTGGAATATAATTATGAGGATTTGAACACCATTGGTATGTGTTTTTAGACATGGAATTGGGGTTTGGGTGCTTTTGGTGGCTTGAAGAGGTATCGGAAGGAGATTGGGCCATCAGCAAGTCTTTTTTATTTTCATTGGCTAGGTCGAGGCTTGTAGAATATCCTATTGAGGGATGCTGGACACACTGGATAACTGGGGGGTCCAGTGTCTTATCTGTGGCTCTTTGAACCATATTAAAAATGGGGGTATCTTGGTAATTTTACCATGGCCACCACCCTATCATCCCATTCAGGATTTCTCCCCTTACTTGCTAGTAGAATATCCCAATAAATTCCCTATTTTTCCTATTTTACATAATGCATCTACTCTATGCATAGGTTAAAAAAATTCTATTTATAGTGTTTGAAAGATATAGGTAAGTCAATGAGCCTATTTCCTTTTATATTTCATTTATTTCATAGTAATTGAATCTACCACTCTTTATTCCTAATATCCCCTATTTTCTGGGATATTGTTTTCTTTTTCATTTTATCCTGAATCAGGCTAAGAAAGAAATAAATACAAGACATGTAGACTCTCTAATGTCTAAGGCTGGTGGTATATTTTAATTAAAACAATGTCTCACTTTTTTTTAAATGGTATGTTGTAAAAAACTTTAGTCCTCACCATGCATTAACTTAATTATTATTTAATAAAATATTATCTCTTTGGTTAAATTCACAATTTAAAATACCTTGAGACCTAATGGGAGAGTTATTTCAATTTCAGTCCCCCATGTTAGTTTATATCCTTTTTATGGTAAATGAAACTCTAATATCCTTTTGAAATGGGAAATGTGGTTTCGGAATTGTATTATATTTGCGAGATAGTAATGGATGTTTTAAATGTATAAGGAGGGTGAGATGTTAGATACATGGTTATTAAATAGAATTCCACAATCCTTGATACTCAAGAGTGAAATTTTAAAACCTTGGGTACTAAATTAAAATGAGATATGAAATTTTAAGTGTTTGATGAACTAATATATATAACTATAAGAATCATCCCTAAAGGGGGACATAGGTGGAATGTTTAGAAATGGTAAATCTTAATTTTTAAATAGTTGATTACTTGGAAACCTAGAGATGTTATATGACTTTTATAGGATTTATGTAACCCTTTACATTGAAGAATTAAATAATAATGTCTTGTAAATGAGAATTTTAGTTTTTAAATTTGTAATTTATTGGGTAGTAATGAATGATTATATTATTATGTGGAATGAGTTCCTTATTTTTTTTTAATTGATGATGTTTTTAGAATGACTTGGAAAGATTACATGGATTTTTTATGTATTAATTTGGTGTGGAATGCGTAATCAATCTATGAATTCCAATAAGGGACTTAGATAAATATTGAGGTTTTTAAAACCCTCATATTCCGGGAATTATGATTCTATGGAATTTTATGAGTCAGACCTATATTCTAATAATGGATTCATATGAATTCCAAGGAGTAATAGAAACCTAAGATTCATTAAGGGATTATTCTATTTAATGGCATTAACTAAACAATGTATTTAAATTAGATTCATTACCAAATATTTATTGGTGTGGTTCTCCTGGGATTTCAGGGAAATATTTTTTGTAAAATTCCATAAATTAATGTTATGAAATTGTTTAGGGTAACCTAATTGATTTCTATGGGATGGGATATTTAAATTTAGATTGATCTTTTTATATGGAATCCCTTAGTTGAAATCCATATATTCTAATTATGATATTCTCAGAAATATAAAAGGATGGTTATTGAGTTTGGATTGGTAGATTAGGTATGTGCAATACCATGGGTTACCCCCTTTAATTCCATATTGGATTTATTGAGAGGGAATGCTCAACTGACACATATCAGTTCCATGAAACTATTATGACCTTTCTTTCCTTAGTTGTATACATTAGAACCAATCAATCATTGACATGCACCATGATTGATGATTCACTGATGAAGAATGATGTTGTAATATACCAATTTGGGTGTCATTGAGGAGATTAAGAATTGATGGGTGTTTTAAATACTTCTTATTCAAAATTTTATACTAATAACTTCGAATATGATATATGGTTTTATTTTTTTCACTTCGGCATACACTTATACATAGACATGTTATTTTAGGGAATTAGTTAGTGTTGGACTACTAGGAAAGCTCAGCTAGAGGTACACCTCTGACCATTTATTAATGAACAGTAAGCAAGAAAAACACAACAAATCAGACAAATACAAATCATAGAAATCATCCCCATCACCATATTCCTGATAAAAACTTTCGTCTGTAGTAGCTGATTCCCACTCGGAGCTTTCATAGTGATTCAGAACCTTCGCATACTTCCTTCTCAGGTTCATCTTTTCCAACGAGAGAAATGACGTAAGAGATTGCATTCCCTTCCTCACACCATTGATAGCCCTCAAAAAATTCTCCCTCTTGGAGGATGATCTGGTGATAACTGGGTTTGGTAGATAAGAGTAATCTTTTCTTGGTCGCCATTTTGCTGGAGCATTCACACCACCTTCACATGCAGACATTTTATTTATTTCACTTTGCACAATATCACTATAGGATTTTCTAGAAAAATCATTATAATTCTCTTTCTCACTATCAGAGACATTTCCCAATCTTCTCGTGATGTGCACGAAACCATAATTTTGGCATCCATCAGTTCCTCCAGTCATCATACCCTCTGAAGCATATAAACATCCTCCTCCTGCCAACTGTGATTTCACATCAATCGGCTTGAGTCATTGAAGGGGGAGCTCATTGCCACAATCATCTAGGGACTCCTTTCCAAGAGACACCTTACTCATTGCAAGTTGGGAATAAGGGACAAGATTCGTATTCTTAGACTCAACCCTTTGAGAACCTTCTTCTATGAGAGGATTCCTCTCAATATCCAATACCTAAAATTTATTATGAATGGGAACATTAGTGTTGGACTAAAAAGTTATACACACAACCTACTCCATCCATAATGGAACTTGGGTACCCAAGAAGATATCCATATTTCAATGCATGTTCAGGTATTAGATAGTTCCCTGTGTTGTTGATTTCTTGGATTCTATGATGGATCATGGTGTTTGGGACTGATCTATGACTCTGTATGATTTTTAGGTTTTCCACATTGACTTTTTGGTATTTTGTTATTTTGGAAAAAACATTCTATAGTATGTGTGATTGATAAAAATACATTATGAATTTAATTATGGCATGGGTTTCTTGTTTTCTAATTGTCCTTTTCTTGGATATTGTTACTTTTATTTATATTATCTATATAAAACTTATTAATTTATTATTTCTATTTTTTTACTCTAATATTTAGGTATAGTCTCCAAACTGTACCACCTTATACTTATGTTGTTATCTAACATCCTTTAGCATATAAGAAGGTGTCCCTAAGACCCTATTGTTCCCTAACATGGATCACTTTCTCAGTGGATTCTGGGTCGAAGTTTTATAATGAAATTTGTTTTTTTCACAATACATATTGTGAAAATTATGTTTTTTCAAAACATGATGTGTGCATGTTTTGTTAGTTCTAAATATGATGTGTAGACAAAATGTTTTTTCACCACATAATCTATCATCATGGATTTATTTTCTCATAATTTTATAAGTTTTTTATAAACAACTTTTTTCCAAAATTTATTATAATTTTATCTTTATAAGACAAGGGAAAAAATTATGTTATATTATTATGTTTATGCTCCATAAATCATGTTTATGATATCAAACTCTAATTCCCTAATACATTTTTATTCATTTGAGATTACATGACCTTCTATCATGAGTTATAAAAAAAACTTATTGTTCTATATTTTTTAATAAGATACGTATCCCCTGTTATGTTTTATCAAATTCTTATGATCTAACCATTGATGGATTTGGGATTATTTTTCTATTATTGAGAATTTGAGATCACCATTTTTTATGTTTTCATTCATCGGGTAAGGAATATTAGTATAACTTATGAGAAGTCTAGATGGGGGTCTAGTGTGGTTCAATTATGATGAAATATTAACAAGTATTTTAAAATAATTTGTTTATACAGATGATCCTAAAATACATTAATCGATTAGTTATTGGTATTATATGTTTATTTCAAGATATAATATTCAAGTTATGGAAATTATGTAATATAAATAAATGTTTACCCTTTAACATATCACAACTTATCAATGTTAATGTGAAATTTATGTATTTTAAGAAAAAAATTTAGGAGTGTAGGTGTGATGAACCTCAGTTGGTATCAGAGTAAGGTTTTATTATTTTTAGGGGGTTTGGTTTAGTTATTTTTTAGGATTTGTTTAATAATTTTCTGGGATTATGATGATATAAATTTTTTGAAATTCTTAGGGATATGTCTAGGTGTAGTATAACATCTGAAAGATTTAGTAAATTTGAGGTTGTGTGGTGTCCTAGAAACTAAATCCCTATTTGCATACAAAAATTTGATATATGTTCTATTATAGAATCAAATAGGGGTTATAACCCTAAAAAATTTTGGTTAGTTATTAACTCGATCATTATTTGGTGCAAGAAAAATATTCTCAGTTTAATAACTATATTCACACTCCTAGGGGATATGCTTTGCTAATTCTCATGTTAGTTATAAACCATTATAAAGTATTTAAATTGAATTATATGTGTAATTTAAAACTAGTTAGATTGGAGAACCAAATAGTAAAATGACCATAGAGAACCTAGTATTAAACAATGGAGTTATTGGTTTCCCATTTATGTAAGTTTGGTTGAATCTATGCAAGCTATGTTGGCACGCCTAGCATGAGAAATCATTGAGGGGACCTCGTTATAGGCCAGGTTCGTGAAGAATTGGTATGAGGAGAAATGGGAGGACTGGACAAGGAGAAGTAGGACCCTCTCTAAAAATTCCAGATGCATGCTCTCAAATCTTCCCACCCTTCAAGATAAATTCTTATAGTTAACTGGGAGAGGTGATATAAATCTCTAGAATCACAATTGGGCTAGAAATATCTTCTATTTCCCTAGATTTCACATGCCAGACATCACCATCAAAGAGGATATCACCCACTGGGGTCTAATGGACACAATTCTCAATTTCGTTCAAAAGAATGTTTTCCAAAGCATCCACTTGGTGGAGGAGCCGGACTGCTGCTGCTTCACTCGATCGGGTTCTGGTAAGTTCTCCAGCAGTGATTTCAAAACTTCCGTCCATGTGCAGAGGGAGAGTGATGTTCGGACTTCGAACCTTTAGTGAAAATTTATTCCCACCAAATTGAATTTTTGGGTCTGGTGTATTTTTTACAATGCCCTCCCGAAAGATGAGAACATCCAGCACAGAGGGGTGATCACGGTGTCCCACTACTTTTGTTATATCATCCCCCAAATGAAGTCAACGGAACACTTGTTTGTGCTGACTAATTGTAAAAAGACCCAGTGTCATTACATGGGATCCATTATGAACATTGAGTGCAGCGGAGATAACTTTCAAGAGATTTGTATAAGTTGGTTTCGGGACTTCGGATCGCATGATATTGAAAATAGAATTCATCCAATTGTTTTGGTGGCTTCTTATTGGAATATCTGGGAGGAAATGAACAATTCTAGAGAAAGTGTGAAGATCTCAACCTTAGCACTGAAAGTGAGAACCCAGTCAATGGTGGAAGAGCTGGGAAAGTTTCTTCACAGTTGTTGGGATTCACCCTCCTTTAGAATGGTTCTCCCCGGATCAATTGCTAATACAAGCACAGGTTCAAACATCCAAGGAAAGCGGGTTCGGTGGTTACCTCCCTTCAATGGATTAAAACTCAGTGTGGATGGTTCCTTAAGTGATGGTGAGATGAGGGGTGGTGGACTAGTTAGGAATTCTAACGGATCAGAATTATTTGGCTCTGTTTCCTTCTATGGATTGTGATCGTCCTTGGGTGTGAAAGTTAGGGCCATGCACACAGGCCTTTAGTGGTGTAATCGCCTCAACATCAAAGTGGAGATTAAATAATTGGACTCTGTTGCATCTGTCCTCTTCCTCTAAGGTAAGGCCGAACCTCCATGGGATCTCTGATATCTGGTGAGACATTGTAGGATATTTCTTAGTCCAGGATGTTCTATCAATAATATTTGGCAAGAATGCAATTTTTCAATGGATAAGATGGCTCGTGAAGGTAGTGCTGATGAGCACATCATTATCTACTACTGAATGGATTCTTTTCCAAAGAGTTACAGCTAGGTTATTCATGACGATTCCCTTGGCCATCGCCACTTTAGGCCACCATGATTGTGTTGCTTCGGTGGTGACTTGTTATTCTCTTCACATTCAATAAAAAGTTAATTTTCAGTCAGTCATTCATAACCATTTTAGTTTAACAATTTTATTGGAAATAGGATCAAGAAAATGAATCAGTTAAAGGTATGACCCGAGATCCCCTTATAAAAAAATAAGGAAGTGTATTTTGAATAAATAGTTGTGATAATATAAAATCAAAATTCATGCCTATTTAGTGGGAAAAATGATTGTATTAGTGTCTAATATTGTGATGATGATATCTAAGTAGAAAATATATTATAAGCTTATTATATATCCTATATTTTCTTTCATTGCTGAAAAATAATTAATAATTATCGGGACATCATTACATAAAGAGGAGAGGGAGAATGTAACTTCTTAATGTTTTTGTATTGATTTTCCATTAATTAAATACTATTTCTAATAACTTTATTCTCACATAACAATGAACCAAAATGAACTATGAAACCATTTATAACTGTCAAAAGGTATCCATTTAACTGGAGAGTATAAATAGAGGTAACATAATTATGAAAAATATATTGCATGAAATATAAATCACTTTTAATGCACTAATGAAGTTGATTAAGTATATTTAAACAACTAATAATATCGTTTTATGCCTAAAAATATATTTTCTCTAAAAATTACTATTTTATAGATTATATAACTAAATATATCATGATTAAATAACGATAAATTTATTTTTTATATAGATGATATATTTTGACTAATTATTATTTAATATAAATTAATATTAAGGATAATTAATATTTTAAATCCCATTTTTCTATAAGAATATTATTTTATTATATATCTATTTTAATGTAAAAAAATTTAAATTTTAGAATTTCAAAATGAAAAAAAAACTTCATTTAGTGTTTATGAAAACAATATTTCATTATGAAATATTTTTTCGCATATTTTTGAAATAGTTTTTTACGTCAATAGTGAAAAATAAAATTTATACATATATCGTAGATTTTATGAAATTTCTATAATCTATGTATGAATTTAAAATCTATAAAAACATTTTCATTAAAAGAATAATTTAAGGTGTAAAATAATTCTTTTAAAATAATATTATGTTTAATTTATTAAACCCATGTTCAACTTTACTAAACTTACTTAAATTTTATTTTAATGTTGTCTATTTGTTTTGTTTCTTTTAATTATCCATCCAAAAGGGGGTAATTGGTTATATATTGACTTAAAATAAACAGAAATATTATTTTATTAATAATAAACTAATTAATTTCATGTAAATAAAAAAAAATAAAAACATTTACTAAAAAAATTATTATCCTTAAAAATACGCTTTTTTCAAAAAAAAAAGTGGATTTTACGCAATATGCGTGCTGATAATAAAATTAACTTTTCCCATAAATAAAAAATTCATTTGATAAAATGGATTGAATTTTTTGAATCAATATATGAAAATTATGTATTAAGTTTTATTTTATTTTTAGGAATAAAAATTAAATTACATAGGTAAAAATTATTTATTATGGCGCTATTCACCACACAACTTCTCCCCACACCAAAAGAAACATATTATATCTAAAATATGAAAAATACCACCCCTTAATTTATAGTCACATCATAGGGGTTCTTTTATCATAAAAGGATTATCATGAAATATTAAATCCCATGTCTTGAACCAGATATAATTTCCAAAGGAATTTTGATAATTTCATTTGGTGGATGGGCCAAATTTTAAGCTAATATTTGGAATATAAACTAAGTGTTGTAATAATTAAAATTGATTTTTTAAATAGGTTTTAATGTATGAGAGATTCCTTTGGTGTTTTATTTAGTTTTGGGTGCATTGGGACTTGAAGACCTAGTATTTTGGAAAGGGTAAATGGGGTGAATGGCTTTAACCTGGTTAGTTCAATCTGTGTACCAAAACAGTGAAACCCATAGGTGGGGGAGAATGATTTGGACTAATAGTGTGGGTGGAGGTGCAATGACATACAAGACCATTGTAGTTTATTATAGTGGTTATCCACATTAATAGCATATGGTTTTTCTAACCATGTACCTATCCCATGTAGGGTGTGGAGATGGATAGTGCCAAAGGCATAGTTGGCCCAAGGTTTTCTTAACCATACACACAAATGACACAGGGTATGATCCTAGGAAAAAGAGGCCACATGGTTGGTGAATGTTTTGGAAAACCATATGACCAATCCTTGCAACTTATTAGAGGTATAGAATTTATCATTCTCCCCCACATCCTTATTTATTTCTCTCATCCTTTCTTCTCATCCCTTATGCATAGCAGCCCCAAGCATATAGTAATCCATTGGCCTCTCCTAGGAATGTATGGATCTTCTTTATATGGTGTCCAAATTGAATATCATCAGGTTTATTGGAAGCATATAATTATTCCCTTTTATTCACTTCCTTATTTATTTCATTTATTGCTCTATATGGAAGGCTAGATTTATTTGAACTATTTCACCATATTTATAAGGTGTTTTATGATTTATTATATTTCACTCGAACAGTCTCAAATCAAAGAAAAATATTGGATTAGTGAATAATCTGAAAGGGGAGGTAGGTGGTCTATTAATTTCTCTAAAATTTGGACTTGTTTTATAAATTACACCAATATTCCACATAACATATTTTAGATGTATTCCCCTTTAAATATGAAATTAAATATAAAGAACCTAGTGATTAAAATTAAATAGCTATTGTTCATTAAATTAAATCATTGGAGGTTGTTCACCTCAACGTTAACCTCCTTTTTGTGTGTTTCTTATGTAACCTTGACCTCTAAACCTCTTTTTGTAATAAAAAAACCCCCTTGGTGTGTTTTTTTAATCATAATGTTAATAATTCACTACTTAAAAGTTAAACACCTCATGAGGTTGGTTGAATTTTCCCTCATGTAAGGGATGAATATACTAAATTAAATGAGTTAGTGTGATAAACATACCCTAATTTATAATCAAACCACCTCTAAGATGTGTTGTCTTTTTTAATAAAATGTGGAAACTAATTTGAAGTGATTAAAATGATTGATTACATTCTTATCAGCATGAACTCTTAATTAAACATACTTGAAATGACTTATGAAAAGATTAATAACATGTACTTATTTATTAAATTATATACAGTTTACATTTTATAAATGAAATTGTAAAATAAATAATGAAATGATTAATGACACATGAAAATGGAATGGATGAAGCTCGTGGCCTAAGATTAAATACTAATAGGTTACATGGAAAAAGAGTTACATTTTTTATTTTTTCAATACTCAGGTTCCTTATTTAGGGCATGTGTAATCACCAGAGCATAACTAACCAGAATAAGAATATTTAGAGGCTGTGACATTGCCATAGGTTCCATGACTACGTAGCTCTCCACAGGATAGATAGCAAACCAGCCTTGAGAAAGTGGAGTGCTGATATCCTGAAATTTTTTGGGGAGGAGTAGTTCCAAGTTGTCATGTCTGGGTGATTCCCTTAGGACCTTCTAGTAATCTAAAAGTCTCTTAAGCCTTCAGGCCTTATAAGGGTTCCACCTCAACCCTTGAAATAATGATTATCAAAAAAAATATTAAAAAGGAAGGCCTTCTGGACATTCAAGAAGGTGATACTTGAGTTCTTCGTTATGGAATTCTTGGGATGGGTTCATATGAAAAAAAATTATCCTAATTTTTTATTATTACATAAAACTTGTGGTACATCATTATAATTATTAGTATACTAGAATGCATTGGATTTATACCTTAGATCCTACATGAGATAATGTTATTGTTTTTATATACAGGTGACTACCCAGGATTACTCAATGGTTTAGAAATACTCATTCAGGGATTCATGGGTTTATATCCATGGGTCCTATGACTAATTTACTACCATCATGCTTACGATTATGTTGATTTTATAGTCTTATTCCTTGAATCCTCGTGGGTTTATATATATATATATACATATATTTATTTACATATATCGGTATCTATAAATGTAGGAAAGTTCATAGGTATCCCAGCTTAGGTAAAAGAGTGCATGGTTGGGTAGGTTCCCTTTCAGGAACCCGAGCCAATGTATCTTCAATTATTATATTAATACCTTATTGATATACTTACACAATTCTATAATTTATACTCATGAAATAGATAAACTTATACACCATTGTTGGTGGCCCACTAGGTATATTTTACACCCTTTTTGGGTCACCATTAGAACCCAAAAAGATCTCATGATTAGAGGTTCAGGATCACTGATTTATGCTTGTGCACATACTCTTGTATGTGGGAGCCTAGGTGACCAAGACAAATCCAGAGCTCAATGTTCTCATAGAGATATCCTTTGGGGATTCTATGTTTTTATATACATGTATTTTACCACTTACTAAATGTTTAATGATTTAGGTATTATATCGTCACATGGAAATGCATGATTTTATACTTAGTAATGACGATTTATTCATTATTTATTTGTGTTAAGGAATTATTTTCTTAAAATTCCATATTTTTTTATCTTTTTATTCAATAGTTTTATTTATTATGTCCCACTGTGCTACTCTGATCATGAGGGTATAGTCTCCCCACCGTACTATCATTAGAGACTCATTGGTAGTTGAAAAAATCTTGATAATAGGCAGGTGTTCTTGCGGACACGTGGCGACCAGTCTAGCTACTGGTTATAGAGTGAGATGGCGAGGGATGTTGAAAATTGGTATTTGAGCCTATTTTTCCTTGGTCTCGTGACATTGGGATGGTATACATGAGAATAGAAATGTGTCAGTTCTTGGAAAATAACTACTCTGGGGAGTGATCAACCCTCACATAGGGAAACGACCAAGTGGCTAGGGATGTACTGTTGTCTATGTTGTTCATTATAATAGTTGATTGTTATTTCACCTTCTGTGATTAGTGTACTAACATCTACTTACAAATTTATGATATTTATTATAATTTTTACCTTGGCTAGATGTTTCAAGGAATTATTAATACATGCATCATTATAGGCACATAGAGATTCACTTTTCATGCATATTTTATTTCATGTAGGTTGCACTGTATGACATCCTAAAACAAGTTGGATGATCCTTGTGTGATTATATGTCATGTTGGCTGATTGTGTATTATATATAATTACATACCATGGTATGGTAATTTATTATAAAGCTTAACTATATGACATTATGGGTGAATTATTTGCATTCTTTCCTATACATCATGTTTTAGTGATTATGGGATATACTTATTATTACCACATGCTTCCATTGTTTCCTGTTTTTAAGAATTCATTAATTAATGTAATCTAATAGCATCCCTTGTCATAATCATGATTTTTTTTTATTAACGTTTATGAATCAAAATAATTTTTTGTTTTCATGTGTAACATGATGGTGACACTTTAACAATACAATCATGACATGTTTGAGCCATGGACTATTGGTTTCATGGGATGAAACAATAAAGGTTTCAATTAAATTGGAACCAATTATCCATTTTTTAGAGTGTATGGGATTTTATATATTGGAGAATGGGGACCCATATAATTAAAACATCATATATGTACTTTTTATGTTCTAAAATCGAAGATAAAAACCTTGTTTCATCAATATGAATTCCAATCATAACTTATAAAGGAAAATACCTTTATGAAGGTTGTACCTATATGACTTTGGCATGATGACTTGAATGAATAAATTCATAAAAACAAAACTACACTCATGTAGGTCAGTTAGGGAATTTTTCTTTTGTGTTAGACCCATTATGATTGAAATTAATCATTAATAAACAACAATTATTGGGATACAATTAAGTGATCCCAACTTGGTAAATTGATGGACCCTAGTAATTCACCATTGTATTTTATGACTTATTACGTAACCCCATTTGGGTATATTCATGTTTGTAGGGATAGTTAATTAACGTATCAGTATCTACATATATATGCTATGTATAAATTAATGGTGGAATCTTACTCATCTAATACCCTTTAATTAATAAAGACTTGTTATATACTTTTGTGTTTTACTCATATGAGGCATTAGTTAATTAAAATTCCAATTAAAAACTAAAGGTTTTTTTCCCTCTTTTATATGACACTGAAATTTTCTTTAACCATGCCTGGATATGAGAATATTTGTGGATAAATATAATGGTTGAAAGGAATTTATAAGATAAATTTCATGAATTGTGAAAGAATATCATATAAATAAGTAATGATTTAAATGAGGTTTCAAATAACTTTTCAATGTTAAATTTTGGAATTAGAGCAATAATGTACCAATAATATATTTCTTTCATGATAGGTATTATTTTCTTTTGAACCAAGACATTGAAATATTGTAAATAATTAAATGTTTTTTTATAAAATGGATCAAATAAAAACTTTTAAATGAAAATATAGAATGATAACTTATATAAGAGTTAATTTTAATGTTTCATGGACACTTTCCCTAGAATGAAAACATAAGATTTTTTCATGGGATTCTTCTTCAATTTCTTTGACCTAAATGATAAGTGGTAGATACTAGTGACCTTTGGAGCATGAATCTTATATAAAATTTAATTCCCATTCTAAAATAGGGGTTATCTAGGTTTAGGTAGTTCCCTTAGAAATAATCTGGCATTGTTAAATGAATATGTAGTGATCCTGATGAGAGGTGTTGTTCAGACATCATTTGAATCGAGTGCCACTATTATTTTTTATAATGAAACCAATGTTATGTGGAAGGTCATGTGAAAAATTACCTTTTTTAAGGGGATGAGCATTATGTAATTCTTGGATTTAGCATTAGACATGCATAGTGCATGGTCAGAAGCTTATTAGGACATGTGACCCTTCTTCATTATCAGTGATGGATGATTCGGGAGGTCATCAACCAGGTTTAGACTTGTAAAGAATTATATGACTCCAGGTCAAATATTTTTTATGGGATATAAGATAATGGGATGTATAGGGTCAGTTGTCCTATGGATAGTATCAAATTTTGTTTCATTAAGTTGATGAAATATTAGGATTCCAGACATTGATACACATGGTACCTATGGAGTTGATAAAATTTTATTGTAAACCATATGATTTTGGTGAAAATCATTATATCCTAGACCAATAATTCTATGTTCCTAGGTCATCTCCAAATTATAGTGACCTGGGTGTTAATGAAGTTTTTTATCCTAGCATTGGGAGATGATGTTTTAAAAGGATCACATGTTGTAACTATACATATTCATTATGTTTTTTTATATGACTGATTCTAGTGACACAAAAGAGAGTGTAATAGAGAAGAAACACACATATAAATAAAGTGAATCTAAACTAGTGAAATTTTCAGGGGTAATTTATTCTCTCTTTTCATTTTTTGAACATGGTAAAATTCTATTGGACATGTTAATAACATATGATTAGTGGTGGATGGATTGTGCTCTACAGGACGAGTTCTTGTTTTTAGTAATCTGATGATATGGATACTCCTAAGGTGGAGAGCATCAAGTTAGATTGGAAATAAGTGTTTCCATCAAGGTAATACAACAATAAAGATAAATTGGGAATGTCCATTGCTTATCCTGAAAACTCATGAGGACGAACAGTTTTATATTCTGGTCCTTTAGATGATACATGATATAAATCATAGTTTTTTTGTATTGAGTCTAGATGCTAGATTTTGGCTCATGTGTCTGAGAGAACTAAGATACTATGGTTATTTTGAGGCATGTTCATGTATTCAAAGTAGAATGAAATTGAAATGGTTGTTTTGGGATGCAACCTTTGAGGACAACATGAGTCAATGTTGGAATATGATGGTGTTTTTTTGAAAAAAATAAGTCATGAAATTCCTCAGAAGTGGGGACATCAATGGTAGTTAATACTGACACATATACAGGTGCAAATGATCTCTTCTATAGATGTCGTCTATTGTTGGTTTGACTATTCTTTCTTACGTATAGTAAGATATGGTTGGTTGGAAACCATGTTCATATCTTACTCTTAAATATGATTGCATTATCTTGAGTCTTATTGAGAATTATTGATAAAATCTTGATGTACTCATATTTTAGTGATGAGTATGCCCCTAATCTTTTTTTATACAGGGAACACTAAGAGATAATTAGTAATACATCAAGATAATATCAATAAATTAATGTTATATTTTATCTCTTTAAATATACACTTGTGTAGTTTTTCTTTGGTGATAAATCTCATAGAAAATCTCGACGTACCTTAGCTTAAAGGAATTAAGATCTAGATATTCAAATGCATCTGCTATCTAAGCTAAGCATTTTTTAATGTATTCAATGAAATTTGGATCAAATTGAGGTATCTCTCTTTTATTTCATGTAGTTGGGGAGTAACTATGTCTATCAAGTTGTTTATTTTAGATAGACATAATGTGAAGTCCGATTGATCTTTTTCATGAAAAATATGGGGTGAACTATTTCAACTAGGATAGTTGGAGTTCGACATTTTGATCGAAGTGAGGACCAAGAGTAGTTTCCCCACCTATAATCGGGAGTATCATGTTGATAATTATTCCTATAGAATAATTATAATTGTAATGGCATGCTTAAATAATAAATTATAACTATGGGGGTACCATGGTTCATAATTAGTCGTTAAATGTTGTAACATATAGAGGGGAGGACCTTGTGTTAATTGATAAAAGTGATGAAGAAATTAAATTTTTTCATGTAATACGGTCTTACATAAGAAATTTATCAATGTTCTACTTTTTTATGCAATTAATGGATTTAATTTCATAGCTTAAGTACCATGAAATAAAATTGGTTCTTATTGATGTGTTGTGAATTTAAAATCAAATGTAGTTATTTTAGTTGGAATTTTCATAATCTTAGTAAGTTCAGTGATATTGATTTATCCCTTGGGAATATCAAGGATGAGATGTTTGAAGGTAGGTGGATTATAAGATCATATATTTTTAACTAGATGTAATTTCCAATAGAATTTTGAGAAATTCATATGGTCGATGTGGAAAATGTTAAACTAAGGTTTAGAATGTAAATATAACTATTGTAACACTTAAAAGTTTTTTTTATTAATGGGTTTAATGGCTTGAGATTTATATCAAGTGTTCCTTTAATATTTGGTCATGTCGATCGGCAAAAACCTAGTTTTAGGAAATGGTAAATGGGGTTCATGGTTTTTACATGGTTAGTTAAACTCAAGAAAAAAATTAGTGTGGCCATGTGTGGGGGAGAACGATTTAAAATAACATTGTAGGTGGATACCCATGACCTTTCTAGACCTCTTTAGATGGTTATAGAGGTAATCTGCACACCTAGAATATGGTTCGTAAAATCATGAACCTAGGACATGGGGGTGTGGAGATGAAAAATTCTAATAGCAGAGTAGCCACACAATTTGCTTAACCATGTGCACAAACCATGTGGAAAATAGATCCTAGGTAGAGGGGGAAACATGGTTGGTGCACGGTATGGAAAACTATATGGCCAAAACATGTGTCCCGTTTAAAGGGTGATAATTACCACTATAACCCTACTTTATTTCTTTCTTCCCTATTTCTCCTATCTTGTGCACAGAAGCCCCATTTGTGGAGAACTCCCTTAAACACTCTTTTGAATTGATGGATCTCCTCCATCTAGCGTCTGAATTGAACATTACCAGGTTAGGTAAAACCATATCGGAAAGCTCGTAAATTTTCTACCTTAATTAGCTTATATCTCCATATATAATTCTAATTCCTTGGGATCACTTTCAACATATATGTATGGCTTTTGAATATTTCTTTTATTTATCTTGAACTAGCTCAAATAAAGGCTCAATATTGGATGAGATATTCAACCCAATCATGAGTTAGTTATTTAATGACTTTTCCATCAAACTCTCATAGTTTTATAAATTACACTATTGTGTTGTAAGGATGAATTTCACATTCTTCTCCATTTATATGTAAAATTAAATCTGTAGAGCCTAATGTTTAAAATTATATATAAATTTTTTAACAAATTGTAACGTCAAAGGTTGTTCACCTCAACATGAACCACCTATCGGGTGACTTTTTTATAAACTCGTGGCCTCTGAGGATATTTATATTATTAGAACACTGCCTTGGGGTGTTGTTTTAAATGATCATGATTATAACTCCTTACTTACAAATTAAAAACCACTTGAGCTCTCTCCAATTATCCCTCATGTAAGTGATGATTACTCTATATTAAATGAGTTTGTGTGATAACATTTCCCTCGTTTGTAATAATTCCCCCTTAGTGGGGTGTTTTTTTATTTAATAAAATTTTGAAACTATATGGAAATGATTAAAATGATAAATGAAATGATTATTGAAATGACCACATTATTAAAAATACTTGAAACATCATCTGGAATTCATACTAACTTGGAATTATTTATAAAATTATTCTTGTATTATCTTTTCTAAATAAAATTGTAAAAGAAGGAATTAAAAGAGTAATGATACTCGAAATTTTTACGGATGAATCCCATGGCATGAGCTTAATTAATAAAAAGGAATATGTAAAATTAATTACATTATTCCTTGAGAAATACTCAGGTTCCTTATTTCTGAATGCATTGGAAGGGATAATAGGATGTTTGAGATTATAAGTACCATGAGATATAGTGGTTTACTCATAATGGAGTACCATGGATGGGCTGATAGTTCACTCGAATTATATTACACCTTGAGTGATATTTGTTTGTCCTTTCTATAGAATGTTTTAGATGCGTTCATATTCTATATGGTTTATATACACCATGAGTGATACATGAGCTTCCTTTTCATGGAATAGCTTAGATGGGATCATAGATCAATCGGAAGTTTAGAGTGATACATGGGATTTTTAATTATGGATCACCATAGATAGGCTTATAGAATAAATAGAATTTCATTACTCCATGGGAGATACCTGGGTTCTTCATTATGAAATAGCTAGGATGGGATCATGCGAAAAACAAATTATATCAAGCTTTTTTATTATTATATACAACTTGTGGTATATTCTTATGATGATTAGTTTACTAGAACTCCATGTCTATGTACCTCAATCCCTCAACTAGATAATGGTATTATATATACATTAGGAAAGTTCATAGGTATCCCAACTTAGGATGATGTGGGTATGGATGGCTAGGTTACCTTTTAGGAACCTGAGCAGACTTATCTAGTCTTACTTCTTTACTACCATATTGATATACCTACGCATTACTATAATTTATACTCACAAATTGAATAGCATTAGACAATGTTGGTGGTGGCCTATAAAATTAATCTGACACCCTGTTCAAGGAACCATTATTACATAAAAAGACATTATGATTTATGTTTTAGGATCATGGATATATGCATTTACTGATACTCTTGTACATGGGATCCTAGAAAACTACTAGAATTCTTCTTAATTGCGGCGGACTATTTGCGATGGGAGACCGTCAAAAATAGGCTTTAGCGCTGGGGTTCCGTCACAAATAGCCATTTGCAGAAAATGTTGTCTCAAATACAATTATTTGTGACGGGCCCATAGCAAAAACCATTATTTGCGACAGGAATGTTTCCCGTCGCAAATAAACTTCTGATTATTTTTATTATATATACATAAATGTTTTCTATGACAGTCCTGTCGCTATAAATTATTTTCGACGAGATTACTTACCCGTCACAAATATGCTTTTAAAAATTTTTAGTTAGGCTATTTGCAACGGGGCCCCGTCGCAAAAGGCCCCATCGTAAATAATAAATTAATTTTAAAAAAATAAAATTTAATAATATTACGATTGATGAAAAAATAATATTATTATTATTAAAACAATAAAAAAATAAAAAATATTAAAATAAACGTTGCAACCTGGGTATAAGGGGAAAATATCTCAACTGTTTTACTGTAATCGATCAAGACTTCCCTGGTTGAGCTTCTTTTTACCTCAATTTTCCACATGTGGGACAAATATCCAATGACTCATTTTTTCCAGAATATAAGATGCAATCATTTAGAAATGCATGAATCTTCTGATAACTAAGGCCCAAATTACGAATCAGCCTCTTACTCTCATAGTAATTTGCAGGCAACACATTTCCTTCAGGTAACAGTGTTTTAACCAAAGAAAATATCTGATAAAAACAGTTGTTTTACATTTCATTATCTGATTTAATAGCCATAAATTTTGCAACCGCTTCTAATTTTCTTATCTTGAAACCAAGATATAAAGCATCCTCAGCAGATCTCAACAACTCATAAATTTCAAATGGTGACAACTCAGGATTTAAATCATTATCATCGTGAGTTTCTATTTATTGCATAGATGGACCTGCAACATCATGTACTAAATTTTGAAACCGTGATGCATCCGGAATCAAGTTAATAGAATCTTCTCTGGAATTGTGTTCATCGTGTTGATACCAAAAAACATAATCTGGTTGAAAACCAAACCGCAACAGATGTCCCCCAACTTTATCAAATGTGTCAAACATTCTTAGAGCACATTTTTTACAAGGACGCTTAATTGTTCCTTCTGAAACATATTCTGGTTTTGATGATGCAAATGCTAAGAAATCTTCAACACCCTCAATATAGATAGGATTTAAATAAGAACCATTTGGATTTATGTGCTGATTTATCCAAGTTTGATCATCTAATAATGACTGATGTCGACTTCCTTGTTCCATATTTTTCTACATAAATTATAAAATCCTCACTATTTTTGGATAGTTTGAAATTATAAAAACATTATTTGAAAAAGAAGATAAATAATTATGACTACTTAATAATTATCATTAATTAAGGGCGACACAATTTCCAGTGGATTGATGGCTACTCTTTTATCCGACATCTCATTTAATTACATCATTCTCACACTTATCATAACTAATTTAACAATACTTAGCAAAAGGAAAACTGCTTGAATAATGAAATAAAATTTGGTAATCATCGTTGTGGAGATGATTAAAAATTTTCCCTTCAGTATCCAAGAAGATTTCATTTACTAATTATTAATAATTAATACTAATTATTACTTATTATTACTAGTTATTACTAATTATTACTAATTATTACTAAGTATTTCTAATGATTACTAATTATTACTAATTATTACTAATTATATCTAATTATTACTAATTATTTCTAATTATATCTAATTATATCTAATTATATCTAATTATATCTAATTATTACTAATTAATCCTAATTATTACTAATTAATCCTAATTATTACTTATTAATCCTAATTATTACTAATTACTCCTAATTATTACTAATTACTCCTAATTATTCCTAATTATTCCTAATTATTCCTAATTATTCCTCATTATTACTAATTATTTCTAATTATTCCTAATTATTACTAATTATTCCTAATTATTACTAATTATTCCAAATTATTACTAATTATTACTAATTATTCCTAATTATTCATAATTATTACTAATTATTCCTAATTATTACTATTTATTCCTAATTGTTACTAATTATTCATAATTATTACTAATTATTCCTAATTATTACTAATTATTCTCAATTACTACTAAGTCTTACTAATTATTACTAATTATTACAAATTATTACTAATTATTACAAATTATTTCTAATTATTACTAATTAATACAAATTATTACTAATTATTACTAATATTCCTAATTATTCCTAATTATTTCTAATTAATACTAATTAATCCTAATTATTACTAATTACTCGTAAGTATTACTAATTACTCCTAATTACTCCTAATTACTCCTAATTAGTCCTAATTATTAATAATTATTACTAATTATTAATAATTATTACTAATTATTCTTAATTATTCCTAATTATTCCTAATTATTACTAATTATTACTAATTATTACTAATTATTCCTATATCTAATTATATCTAATTATTACTAATTAATCCCAATTATTACTAATTAATCCTAAATAATCCTAATTATTACTAATTAATCCTAATTAATCCTAATTATTACTAATTAATCCTAGTTATTACTATTTACTCCTAATTATTCCTAATTATTACTAATTATTACTGATTATTACTAATTATTACTAATTATTACTAATTATTACTAATTATTCCTAATTATTCCTAATTATTACTAATTATTACTAATTATTATTAATTATTCCTAATTATTCCTAATTATTACTAATTATTCCTAATTATTCCTAATTATTACTAATTATTACTAATTATTTCCAATTATAACTAATTACTACAAATTATTACTAATTATTACTAATTATTACTAATTATTACTAATTATTACTAATTATTACTAATTATTCCTAATTAATTTTAATTATTCCTAATTACTCCTAATTATTGCTAATTATTGCTAATTGTTCCTAATTATTACTAATTTTTCCTAATTATTGCTAATTTTTCCTAATTATTGCTAATGTTTCCTAATTATATCTAATTTTTACAAATTATATCTAATTATATCTAATTATTACTATTTATTGCTATTTATTGCTATTTATTTCTATTTATTCCTATTTATTCCTATTTATTCCTAATTATTCCTAATTATTACTAATTATTCCTCACTATTCCTAATTATTCGTAATTATTACTAATTATATCTAATTATTAATAATTATATCTAATTATTATTAATTATATCTAATTATTACTAATTATATCTAATTATTACAAATTATATCTAATTATTACTAATTATATCTAATTATTACTAATTAAATCTAATTATATCTAATTTTTACTAATTATTCCTAATTAAAACTTTTTATTGCTAATTATTTCTATTTATTCCTAGTTATATCTAATTAATATTAATTATAACTAATTATTTATAATTATTACTAACAATATCAATTACTTAGTAAAACTAAATATAATTAAAAATCAATTGAAATCTAATTAAATTAGAACTCACAAACAACAATTAAAATTAACATAAAAAATAAAATAAATATAAAAAAATATAAATACATTAAACTTTGGTATTCTGAAGATATCGATGCCCACTGATTGCTCTTAAATAAAAAAACTTCAACTAAAAGAAAATTTCTCTCTGAAATTGATGAATGAAGAGAGAGAGAGAGAGAGAGCAAGATCTGAATGATTTGGAAAAAAATAGATGCGGGTATATATAGGTTATATTAGTTGTGACGGGATTACTTGTGACGGGCTTCCCGTCGCAAATGGTGGTATTTGCGACGCGTCCTGTAGTAATTACCCTCACCCGCATTAATTGCAGTCAGTGGTTAAAAGGTTATTTGCGACGAGTCTCGTCGCAAATAGTGCCTTCCGACTGTCTTTTAGTGACGGGACGACATCCCGTCGGAAAAAGTTATTGACCGTCGATGGGTATTTGCGACGGGACCCGTCGCAAATAACCCTGCGCAGTTTGGCGCGCAAGCCGCCCCATACTTTTTGCGACGGGAGACACCTTCCCGTCGCAAATAGTTTTTGTGTGGTTTGGCGCGCAAGCCGCACCAAACTATTTGCGATACGAGACTAAACACTGTTGAAAATAATTAGTTATTTGCGACGGGCACTTCTCCACGTCGCAAATAGCTTCTTGGACTTGTTATTTGCGACGAGATTTATTCCCGTCGCAAATAGAAATTTTTCCCGTAGTGGGAGAACAATAATGAGTCAGACCTAAGGATGCTCATAGAGGTAGACTTTAGGGGGTCTTATTCTTTTTCTGTACATGTATTATACTACATTATGTATGTTTATTGATTTAAATATTGTACAATCAGAGGGACATGTATGATTTTATACATAGCATTGGCCAGTTATTTATTATTTACTTATTTTTATGCATTATTAGCATCCAATGCTCAATTTTTTTCATCTTCTTCCATTTTATGTTATTTATTATCTATCATTGGTTTACTCTATTCATGAGTTTATACTATCCCTTTCATACCATCATTGGATCCTTGCTTCTAGTTAGAATCCTTTGGAGTATGAGGAGGAGTAATTGAATCCATGCGGTGATCGGTCTGGCCATTGGTAATAGATTTATCTAGACCATTATTTTACACTAAAATCCTTAATCCAATTTGAAAAGGAGTTATTCCAAGGGGAATGTTTAAAGTTCTTCAATTGATAATTTTAAATTCTATTTGAATAAGTATTATACTTCTACCTCAAATTATATTATACCATCCTAAAAAATTAACATTAGTATAATTAGTATACCGAAATGTTATTATATTGATGTTATAATTATAGAATATTACCTTCCCTTCACCTAAGAAAAATTAAAACTTCTTTTGTTTGAACTTATAGACTACCTTCTCCATGAAGAAACATATTTCATTTTTCATATCCACCATATATAAATGGTTATAAAATGTTATATAAGAAATAAATGTGATATTTTTAACATCTATAATATTTTGAAAAGGTTAACCATTTTCTACCATTTTTATTCCATGTAAAAAAGATAACATCACTCGTGTTTATGTCTGAAGTACCGCCTACATGTAATAATGAATCCCATTATCATAACCACACAACTTGGATGATTCTATGAATTTATATAATTAATTTAAATTATGTTAATGTAATTTTTAAAGTTCTATAAGGCTTATATTATTATTTAACAAGTTATTAACTATCAAATTGTTTTTCATTAAAATGTAATGAAATAATGTCTTCATCAATTTCTTCTTCATGAATCATGAATAAAATTATCATAGAATGAAATTAGGGATTTATAAATAATTATAAATTATATATTCTAGTAACATTGATAGTATAGGAACACTAAACACTGTATAAAATAATGGGGATCAACCTCAACACTTTAAGTCATGTGTGAAACAACCACAATCGCTAACATTTGATGATAAATATAAACTAAGGCTAACAAATAAATTTATATTAGTGATTATATGGGGTAATATATGTGACTAATTTTCAAATATAGGTTATTAATATGGTTAATTTTATGATAGATGATATTAAAGAACCTTCCTAGAAGTCAAGAGTAATGGTAAGGATGTTTCATAACTCAATATCCTTTCCTTGAGTTATAATTCAACTTCTTAAACTTTATTAATATATGTGGTAAATTTCACATTATTATTTTTGTATGATTTTTTCTCTCTCTATTTTCTAGTTATTTAAATTTCCCTCTCATAAAATCCATTTAAAATTATTCTTACTTCAAAAATATGATGTCTATAAGGGTTTTTCTTAACTCAATTTATATTCTCAAATCAAAATGATTATTTTTTTTATAATATATTTAAAATAGATTTTTCATATATTCTATGATGATATTATAATTCCTTTAATCCTTTTCTGTAAAGTCATATTAATGGATTTATTTCATTTTAAAATTTTATTGTGTTGTAGATAATTCCCATTCTGTCCAAATAAGCAATTTTTCTTCAATGTCAATATTCACTCTTCTTGCTAATGTTATCCTTTCTTATTTTAAAATCCAAATTTAATTCATTTCTAGTGATAATAAAATTTCCCAATACCTATTTTCAAATGAAATATTCATTACACTTTTTACAATTTGGATTTCAATAAAGATATTTTTAAGTGATTGAAACTGTTTTTCCATTCTCAGTCATATATCTTATCTTCCACTATGCATTTTCCTGGGTAAAACATTATTTATTTTTCAAGGATAATTTATTGAGATTTATTGAAAATAATTTTCTAAAATTTCCCATGATAACTTTTAAAAACATAATATTTTATAAATTGAACCATAAAGTCTTCTTTTTTAGTTATTTCTTCTATTTTCTCCATTGAATCAAAATGATATAAGTCCTATAGATCTTTATTTTATTAATAATTCTAAAATGAATATTTAAAATAGTTATTCAGAATAATTTTATTTTTTTTATCAACCAATCTTCTTTTGAAATCATGTATTTGATACCATTTGGAAATGATATGAAGCACATTTTGGATACATGGGTTTTCATGATATGTCGAATGATTGATATCTTAAGGAACGCATATGTTTTTATGATGATGGGAAGGTACTTATATCACCCTTCAATTAATTATTTAAGTATTAATGTATTATTATATAATGATGTTATGAGAAAACTTTCTTTTGTTTAGAATAGGATACGTAGAAATTTTTTTGTTCAGACCATGATGAGTGTACATTTTTTATTCTTAGTATGATGCACTAAATTTGTCCTAGTAACACATATGATCATAGTGATTCAGGTCCTAGATCCCCATAACTACATCCATTCCATTCCTTCTATCCTAGATCATTAATTCTTCATATAAATTGAGATTCCCATACAGGTTGGGTGTATACAACTCATTGGACACCACTAATTCATCCTTATCAAGAATTCATGGGAATATGAGTGTATGAAATGATAATAAATAAATGTGAAATCAATAATATGCAATCATTTACTAAGTGGTTGTTCACAATCCAATCCACCAAAAACCCTTTTCCATTAATTTTCTAGATCCATATCAAAAAACATTATATTTTTTGTTAATTTATTAACTCAAATAATATTGAGTAATTATATCCACTTTTAAATAAAATTATGTTTTTACATTAATTAAAACTCCTTTATATTTATTTAGGTGAAATATCATCCAAATTTAAGGAAAATACTAGGTCAGTAAAATTCACATCTCTTGGGATATCCTCACACAACATGTCAACCCAATTCTCTACTATAGGGAAATCTGTCACACCATCCAAACAACCCCTCTAAGGGAGAAATCTAGTCTATATGTGGAAACTTTCAACCTGAATTTTATAGAAACAAATTACACTAGAAATAAATCAAACCATATATAATTAATAACATATAAGTAATATTATAACACCATAATCATGATATTAGAATCTATACACAAACACATGTGATCATACTCAAACATAGTCTCAAGGGATATACACACATGAGATAAAACATAATACATAGTCCAAAGAATAGAAACAAATAGCATCATATGATTACAGAAAAAATTACATGACATATACATATTAAGTAACTTCATATATATAGATTTTTTATGAAAAAATATGAACTCATAGGGAGACATTACCTATGTCACATCAAGTTCTAATCAGATTCGGCCCATACACCAATAGTCCCAAAAACCAATCCCAAATCAAAAACTTATTTTTTATTCAATAATATTCAACATAATTCTAATAAAAAACATATTCATTAAAATAATACCTCATAGGGTCTTCCAATGATTCTAAATTGAAATTTTTACAATGATGTGTTTTCATCACTCTAGATTCAGCACCATTATAAAAATAATCCAAGGATTAATTATTTGACTGCATCAAAATCTATAGATATTGAAATTTTATTCTAGATCTATGATTCATCTCAAGAGAAATGGTTAAATCAAGAAGAAACCAAAAAAGGGGAGGTTCATGGATCACATACCTCAATTCTCGATCATCAATACACTTGGATCCTCTAAAATCATGCTTGCAAAGAGGTTAATTTTTAATGGAATGTATGTAGGTATCTTGGTTCAATAGGGATATCAATAAGAATAAAAATGGGTCAAAATAGATCAGTAATGGTCATCAAAGAGGTTTTTCAAAAAATTATTTCACACTAACTTGGTTTTGTAGAACAGTTTGGAAACCACGCACCAACCATGAAAGTAATTTTTCCTCTCCATGGCACATGAACAACTTGGCATCATGGTTTTTAACACTATTCACCAATCATTTTTTCTCCTCTAGTGTGAGTCACACAATTCTTTTGGAAATGTTTCATTGTTTGATAAATCATTCACCATAAAAGTTCCCCACACTAGTTTCTTCTACAACTTGGTGCATTGTTTCCATTAGGATTAGCATAGTTTTGATAAATCATTCTCCGACCATACACAAACTCTCTAAGACTAACTAAAAACCTACCAATCTCAACCCAAAAATATTATAGCCCAAAAAATAAGATTAAGTATTGAATTAGACTCATGATTTTCCTAAAAAATACAAGGTAATTACAAAGGGAATAAAAAACTAGTTTTCAAAAATCATTTTTATCACTCTTATAAAAGTGTAAGTTATAAATCACTTTTAAGAAGAACATTTCAATGATAATGAAAGGAAAAAAAATTAAAAAAATTCCCGGTATATAATCTCAAATAATATAACTTCTAGAAGATTTACAATTTAAGTAAATAACTAAATGGTGGAAGATAAAAATGTATGAATGTGAAAGGAAAAGACTTTTATAATTTTTTTGAATATTTAAATAAAACTAGACATTGGAGAATAAATTGAAAATTTTCCCCTTTAAAAAATATAGAGAGAGATATAAAAGTTATAGAAGTCAATATATGCATATATGTTAACAGAATAAAATAAAAATTTATTTTAAGATAACTATATATATGGAATATAAGAACTTGTTAGAATGATTATAATAAATCCTAATGTCATATTTTCTTGAAGTACAAATCCCTTCAAGATGAATAATATTATATAAAAATATAAATTTCATAGTGAGAAAGATAAAATTCCCCAAAAAATGAAGAAATTAAAGAATATAATAAAATTAAAATTTCTTATTCAAAGTGTAATGTTTCTGAGATAATGAAAAATAAATTGCATCAACTACACCTGTAAATCACATTAATAAATTTTATTTATGATAAAATATTCTAATGAGGAAATAAATTAACCATTTCAAAGAATATTGCGTGTACAACATGAAACTATACCTTAATGAAAGGGAATTGAGAAAACAACCCTTTACATGGATTCATGATTAGTTTTATGCACTCTAAATTACTATTTAATAAAAAGAAAAATCATAATAATTTATTTAAAAATATTATTAATTTATTTTTACTTTTACAATTTTAATTTATAATCATTTATTATGGGGATATTCTTTGGTTATTTTTTATATTCATCATCAGAATTTAGTAATTTTTTTGTTTCAAACAAGTTTCATAATGGTGATGTTGGTTCTTATTTATTGAAACTAATTTCATCAATCATGGATTATTCAAGATAGAATAATATTTTTATTTCATAGATATATTCAATATAATTTTTTATCAATAGAAGAAAATGTTATGGTCTACGAAAATGAAATTGTTGATGAACTTGTTTCAGGTAATTTGGTGATAATAATGAGTTTCATTATTTTTAACATTTGTGTTTTATATAACCCTTCCAAAACCATGTTAATAGAATAATTTACTAATTATTATCATATATTAATAGTTATTATGTTTCTATAGTCACATTTATAGAAATTGTTGTCATAGTTTATATAGGTGGTTAAGTTGATTCAAATAAGAACACGCTATAATATATGAGTGAGTATGACTATGAAAGTTATTATTTAATTATAATATCTTAATGATATACCTATAATGAGATAATCTATGTTTTATTTATTTTATGAATCTTATGGGAGGACAGGTAGATAAAAAAAATAGATAATAAATGTTTAGGGATAGGACAATACTCATGTCGAGGGATTGATCATTTGCTTGAGGGAATCATAAATGCTGAGGGCTTGGGCCACATTCTTGTAAATAAGGTCTTATGGATGTGGAATATGATTCTTGGGGAGGAAAATCAGATTCCATTTACGAGTAATTAAAATTATAGGCTTGGTTTGGACTGGGCGAATATGAACTAATTTTATTGGTGAAGATGCGGGACATTTGATTCGAAACTTAGGTTAGGTGAATGGTAGGGATTAAATCACATGGGTGTTAGGTGAGTTAGGTAAATAACTTATATGAGAAATTTTTGTCTTATTTACACGCCAAAAATGTATTTTTTTAATTTCTATTTTCCATGTTAATTTAAAAAAATTCAATCGATGGAATATTTCCTGTTTATTCCCTTTGTTAAATAGTTTAATTATTTACCATTGTAATTATTCTTTTACTAAAAATATAATATGACCTTTATTATAAAATATTAATGTGAATATTTTTAATTTAGGCTTAATTTAATCTAATTAAAAAATATGAGAAAATAACTTATAATTTAGAAGTATAATATATAGAAGAAATATTTTTTTTAAAGATTCATTGGTTAAAATATTATTTGTTCTGAATCCTTCTTCATATAAATAACTACTAAGTATTTCTGTTAATCAATCTATATTTTCACTAAAAAATTATTATATTAATCATCTAATAGTGATAATTTTAGTGTATTGAGATAAATACACATGATATATAGACAAATACAGGACTAAAAATAGAAATTTTTTTAATTTAGTGATTTTATTCAAAATTCATTATTCATTTAAAATGAATAAATTTTATTTTACCAATTTATCTTTATTAAATAAACCCTTTATTATTCAAAAAAATTAATTCTAAAATTTATAAAAAATTATTAATGAATTTAAATACATGTAATATTTATTAAATTAATGGTCACATGTTTATATTAACCTAAATTTTACGTAAAAACCCTTAAATCTTCATACTAAGATATAAGGGTAATATAAGAAATTATGGAAGTCATTTGTGGTGATTTAATAAGAATGGATGTCATGGTGACTCAAATAATCATAAAATTCTTTTGTTGAATATTTTTTTTAAGTTGTACTTGTTGTTGTTTAATTTGGGATTGGTCTTTGGAAATCCTCAATTACTCTATATCCTTTATATGAATATATAATTGATCCTTATAAGGTAAACACCAACTACATGATGGAATTTATTTTCCATTCTATTCTAATTTCATAAAATGGATACTTCTATTTATACTAGCTAATTTAATGAATATGTTTTAATGGTCATATTTAGTGCTTATAATTTATTCACAATGAAACCTTTTTAGCTTGTTTTAGTTTGGTGTTTTGAGTGAAACAAGTTATCAAATGAAATAGTTTTTCAAAGGAAAATTGCATATTAAACTCATGGGATGTTAGATCCTACCCCTATAAAAATAATTTAATCTTGAAAATTTCATTACTCAGAAGGAAACAAGTGTGGGTACCTTTGTCTCTTTATATCATTCGGTTCACATGTTGCTTCCCCAAACTTATGATTTCACCATAGAACATTGACTACATGAGTGGTATTGTATGGAAACATGTTATATTTTTAATCCAAGATATCCATTAGTTAGTCTTCATAATAGAGATCATCTTTAAATTACATTACTTTGGAGTTTTATAATTGTGATATATTTGGAATGATATTTTGAAATGTGGAAAGTGAAACACATCTTGAACCCATGAGAGGTTTGGTGGAAATTATTAGTGATAAGACACCAACCTTACATAATCAATATTCCTTAAGGGATATATGTATCTACATCTAAACTTCCACTTTATCCTGAACCAATAACCCTCTTTTAATGAGATATTCAAAGGAAAAATTTTCACACATTTTGATCTCTAAATATAGTTGATTATTATCAACATAGACCTTTTTTAAACATTGTGATGCTTTTATATTTAATTTAATGATTTAAAACCTGTTTTTAATTTTAGTAAAAATATCATGTCGGACCGATTTCCATTATCTAACTTCATTATAACATGTTGGTTTTTTTCACCTCCACCCATATAGAGACGCATATAGTACCATTTGAATGATAAAGTGGAAACTGTTATTATATAAGATGTAAAATAGAGGAATATGTTGATTCCAACTTCATTTTAAATGCATTTAGAATTATTATAGCATATCATCCAATGTTTTATTAATTCCTTCAAATTAACAATCATTTTGAGGATGATAATATTTATTAAACCTCACTTCTATATGAAATAATTATTAAATATTTCTTTATAATTTTGATGTGAAACTTAAATATTTATAAAATATACTTTAAAGTGGTCCCCCATATATCTTTACTAATTACTTTTTTTGATAAAAAGGGAAATTTAACAAGTTATAGATCCCCTTAGATAGAGATGAATTGTGTTGACTTCATAAGTCGATCAGATCCTACCCATATGTAATTATTTGTTTTTTAAGTACCGATAATACAACTAACAGAATCCATAGTGATATTTTACAACTTCCATTCCATCATAAGAAATGCTTTAATCATCTCATTATACTTATATCACTCGACATTATCTTTATAACGCACCAAACATCGAGATACATAGTATAAAATATCCCTTTTAATGTCCTACCACTAGATGTAATGCTTAAGATATATATACATATATGTGACTTTAGGATGGAGAGTGAATGTTGAGACATGAAAATAATATAATAACTCCTTTTACCCTTATTTTTTTAAGTTATACATATTTGTTTCCCAATTATCATGTAACACTCTAAAATTATAAAGTAAGATCCTTGTATTCGATAGTATGTTTGACACACAACACCAAGCCAGTAATGGAAGATGATTGCTATAGTATTTATAATATATTTATTATTTTAAATAAATTCAATCTATGATGTCACTTAAAATTCATGTGATACTGAGTTATCATATTTTGTATGAAAAAACGACCTTGTTTGATAGCTTTTGTTATTTGCCAGATCGAGTTTTAATATTAAAATATATTTATTTAACACTTAACATAGCCATTAAACTAACATTTATGAATATTTTTAACTAAAAAAAATATATGGTTTACACAAATTTAAAAAGAATTAATAGGTTACCAATTAATTTTAAATGAAAATACAATCCAATTGAATATAAAGGAAATATTATAATTTTTAACCTCATAAAGACATTTTATATTAATAAAATAAATTAATGACTATTAGTGAAGGATATAAATGAAATACATATGTTATACATACAATAAAATATTTTTTATAACAGTCCAATAGATTTTATAGACATAAGATAAGAATAAACTCAATATTACACATAAAAACCCTATATATTTATTAAGGCATTTTTACCGCCTTTTAATGGAGAACCAACTTTAAATAAAAATTTTAACCCTTTTATAAATATTATATTTAAAAATAAAATTAATCTTTCAAAGTGGAAAAAAAATAATGTTAGGGTGAATTTTTGGTATTTTTCTGGAAAGTTTCATTTTTTAATAAATATTGAAAAATACTGAAATTTACTTCAAAATTTCTATTTCCATTCATTTATTTATATGATTAAATTTCAATTTTAATAATTTTTAATGTTTAAATAGATAATATTTTTATCAATTATTCCAATTTACATCATTGGAATCAATTTCACTTTGAAATTGACTATAAAAACGTAGAAAAATATATGAGGTTTTTACTTTAAAACTTGAATTGTCGTACCAACTATGGGATTAATTTTAATTTAATTTAGGCCAGTTATATGATTTTAATTTAGATGAATGGATTCCATATTTATAATCAGAATAATTTATAATATCTAATAAGTTCAAATTAGTTTTTTACCAAAAATATTAGTGAAAGTAATTAAAATTATTTACAATGATTTTGGTTAGATTTAACTTAATAATGGACTAAACCATAACCTTAAGGCCCAAATCAACCTATAAACTTGACTAAAATCCATTTTATGTCCATATTTAGACCTTATACATCTCTAAATAGACTTTGGACCATTATTAGTCCACTTTCAATAACGAAAATGTCGGTGGGGTTCCTTTCCTTTAAAATATTATAAAAGTGACAGTCCTGCATTATTAAAGGCCTCCTTTCCTCCAAATTCCTCACACGTATAAAGGCACAAAAATTTGGAAAAACTCTTCCAAATTCACCCCCCATCATCCCTCCCTTCATATTTTAATTCTCCATTTGGTGCAAACCAAAATTATTTTCTTGATTAAGATGTAACACCCTCCCTCAAACTCCTTTCTTTTATGTCCATTCTCCACTCCCTAAAATTTTATTTTTCCATGATTTTATAAAAACACAAGAATCCTAAATATAAAAGGAATTTTTTATGCTAATTATTCTACCCACACTTACACACACATTCATCTAATAGTTAATGAAAAAATTGTTTACATGTATAGCGGACTACCACCTCACTAAAAGATGATTGTTCAATTTTCCTTTATCACCTCTCATGGTGGCCATTATTTTAAAAAATTAGTTTATATATTTTATATATCAAATTTATTATGACATTAATCATATTTAATTCCATTAAAATTCATATATTTATACTTTTGATCTTTTTTAAAAATGATAACATCGTTTTTGGAAGTACGGACTACCGCGCCCTCAAAGCGATTTGATTCATTCACACTATACATGGAATGTATAAAAAATTATTTGAATTAAAAATGTTTTAAATAAATAATATATATTATATTAATAACATAATTATATTTCTGGAAATATAAAATATATCATTTTTTTTATTACCCTCTCACACACTTAAAAAGGTATAATGTCGTTTCTGGATGTGTGGACTACCACCTCCTAAACATGATGTGATTATTTTTAAATATTAATAATTATATTTGTAATTATATATTATAAAAAAATATGGTATTTATGATATAATTACGTTTCTATAAATATATAAGTTACTTACCCTCTTTCTACAACAATCATTAAAAAAATGGGAACGCTACTCATGCATATTTACGGTATATCGTCTCCATGAGTGTAACGTTGATTCATTTTTCATAACCATATTTAATGATTGATTTTAAAATTATAATTTATGTATAAATATGATAATTATTTCATGTTTATTATTTTATATATGTTATATATTCTACACATTGACCATATCTGACCTACCAAAGATTTCCATGACACATAAATTGAATTGGGTAAAAACACCAGATGTAAACTTAATTGTTTCTGTAATTGTATGCAACATCATAGTAATTAAATTGAAAGTAAAAATAAACTTGAATTTTTTTTTAAAGAAAGTATAAAATTAACATAAGTTTGTTATAAAATAAGTTAAAGGACATTCACCTAAAAGGAAACACAATGTAAGGAATTCCATCTCAATTTACACTCCATAGAGATTTATTTATTGTTATACACCTAGTTTCTTTTATATGGTGTATATAATGCCATTTTACATAATATATCATGAATATACTTACTCTCATGATATTATGAAATTTATTTATTATTATTACTTCATGAGTTTTATAATTTTAAATGTTTCAAAGTGGTTTGGGACACTTTGGAATGTTAAAATATTTATTTCCACAACATTAAAATTAATGATATTTCAATGGTATTTATACTCAATGAAACTATATAACCAATGTTAAATAATCCTTTTAACTATCATTTGGTTATTCATGACCATTTTCATCTATTAGTACCATTTTTCTCCTCTTTGGTACTTAAAATTGTTTAGAATTGTTTTTTAAGAAAACACTAATCCATTTCACTCTTTAGTCTGAGAACCTATTTTCTTATAAAAAACATGTTTAATTAAAATATTTTAAAAAAATTATCATTTTCAAAACTACTTAGTAATAAAAATTAACACTCTTTTTTACATAATTTATCATAATAATCTTCTTATAAATTTCCCAACAATGCATTTTTTTAACCTTTTTACCATACAAAAGGAATATATTTTTTCGTAGTATGACATATAGGGATTTATCAACCGTAATTTATTTAAAGCCTCCTTTTAATGTTTAAAAGTGTTATTTTTAAAGAAAAAGTTTTTAAATGGTATTTTCAAATAAAAATATATTCAAAAAATGTTTTAAAAGAAAATGATGTTTCCTTAAAAATATTTTTAATAGTTATTCTATTATTTCATCAACAACAACAACCCTATAATCTTTACTTTACTTAGTATTTTTTGTATATATATCATCCTTATTACTCCTCTATGTGGTTCAAGATTTAAATGTCCAGGATAGTATTTACATTCACTTCCTTGATTTATTCTTGAAGTCCCCTTGAAATATTCATTTTCATAAGATCATTGAGCATTGAATTTATCCAAATTATTTGTTTCATTTATCATGGATATTAGTATTCCCTAAATTGTAACCCATTTTACATATTGTTTTTATTATCAAGGATATTTTTTCTATGATTTTAAATGTTTTTTTTATCATGTATATTGTTCTCATTCAACACCGTTATTTGATAATGCGTATTATTTATTTTGATTATTCAATTTGAGGAATGATTTGGACTGGAAATGATGGGTGGATCCCAGACATTATATAGCTCCCTGATGCATTGATAGGTTTTCATGAGACAAAACGGTTTCTAAAATGGGTTTCTACCCTTAGTTTTAAACCTTCTTATGAAATGTCTTGATGGTAATATATTTTCATGTGCCTTTTTCAATATGTCCATTAAGAAATCATTTACCTCATTTAGTTTTAGTTATTATTCATCCATGAGATTTTGTGCCAATATATCTATGGTTAAATTTAATTTTGGTTCATTTATTAAATGGAATGTGTTTCAGTTTCTCATTGTAAAATATATATTTTTCCTTATCCAGTTATTTAAATGGAATATATTTCTAGTTATTACCTTGCTACATTTTTTGTGTGCTTCTATTTAGTTTATTGATTACATGGCATGTGTTTTTTAGCTATTTACGTTTCTATATTGACTATTCTCATTGATTCATTGTTACTTTTGATATATTTATCCCTTACTGATAAATTGATCTCACCCTTATTATGTTTCTTTCAATAAGAATCTAATAAGCCTACTATGAAGGATATGCATGGATTTACTAGATAGATTAGAGATTATCCTTGAAGTTATTTATTTAGAAAGAATAAAAATTTTCTATTTTAATTAGTGTATTCATTTGTATAATAGACTCCTTTATGTATCTGGTTAATAAAGACTATTAAACTAATAGGTCTTTTAGGGCTTAATTCCTTGTAATCATGCTAATGTAATTTATAGAATACAGTGGCTTTGGTCTAACTAGTTCAGGTCGCTACATATCATAACTCCACCATTGTTAAATTGGAACTCAACATTACTTTTAACCTTATTATTCAGCTCCGTATAATCATTTAGACCACGTTGATCTTCACATAATTGGATAATATAGTAATTATTTAGGAAATTATTGATTTTTTTAATTCCCTTGTGATTTAAATTTCAATTATTTTAATATCGAGGAATATTAGGTCCCTCTCAATACTCATCATCAATAGGGTGGAATGATCCTTTAATATTAAATCATATTTCACCTTGTTTTTTATCCCAATATGGAAATTGTTTAATCAATCATAGTCTATAATTAACTCTAAAAATATCCTTTGGAACATTTTCAACTCATTCCATGTGAATTTATATTGTATGATATTATTAAAAGTATATATTTCACACTTTTAAATATATAGGTAATGCCTCCAAATATTTAATGAAAAGATAACTACCATAATCTCCAGTTTATGATTAATGTAATTTTTTTCATTAGTATTCAAGTATAATGATTAATAGTCAATTAAATTTTCATTTTTCATCAATATAAAACCCAATCCATTCATTAAAGCATAACTTTATATAAAAACCCCTTATTTGTTGAAGAGTAATGTGAGTATATCTAAATAGACTAACCATTTCTTAATGACCTTAAAGATTTCTTTATTTCCTTATATCCAAAGGAACTTCACTTATTTCTTTATTTAATTAGTTAGTTTATTTGTAAATCATGATAAATTTCCCTTGAAGCTTAAATAGTATCACGGTAAACATAGAAAACTATGAATATCTCCCATGGTGGGGGTTATTTATATTTTTCAATCACATATATCTTTGAAGGATCCACATATATAACCTTTACTTGGATTACATGGCCTATAAATGATACATTTTATAGGAAAAGGTCATTCCTGTTGTGCTTGGAATAAACTTTATCCTTTCAAAAGGACTTTATCACAATCCTAATATGCTCTTATATTCCTCAATTCTCTTGGAATATCTGATAATATCATTAATAAATACTACCGATTTTTATCGATTTAATATTAAAATAATCTATTCATTTGTTCTATGAATATGATAGGTGAATTTTTAAGTTTATAATTAATTTCATTGTATTAAAAGTTTACATATCTCGTGAAGAATTCCATCCTTAATCTATCTTCTCCCATAACCCTTAATTGATGTTATCTAGATCAAAGATTGACATTAAATAAATATTGACCCCCTCTACATTGATCAAATATATCATCAATATGTGGTATTGGAGACCTATTCATGATCATGATTTTTTATGTTTATGATAATCAATGAAAATATATATATCAGTCTAGCTTTCTTATTGACAAAGAGTACTAGTGAGCCACAAGTTTAATAATTGGGGTATATAAAGAACTTGTCCATATTACCCTAATTATAATTATTTAATTATAACAATTCAACAAGAACCATTATGTAAGAAATATTTTATATTGACATAGGACCAAGCATGAGTTTAATGGAAAAATCAACCCCACATTCTAGGGTAAGACTATGTAGTTATTTAAGAAATACATTAATATTGTCCTATAAAATTGACATATATCTAATTTTGATTACCTTAGAAATAATTTGAGCTAAGAGTCCTTCGTTATTAGATATCATGACCCATATTAAATTAATTATTTCAAATGGAGTATATATAAATCCTTGAATTGATATTTTATAACAAGATAATTTTATATATGAAATGATATTTCATTATCCCAACAATTTATTTGTGCTCTATGCAAGGTGTTCTAATCCATTCCTAACATCACATTGAATTATACCAATTTGAGAAGAACTGTATTTGAATAAATTATATTTCCACAAAACATGATCCACGAATAGTTGTTTACTTTGGATCTAATCGATGCACCAAATGGTTTTTTATAGACAATTCGATATCAAAATTTTGAGATAGTGAGTCATTATTCTTAAAAACTTAACTTGATATGAAATAATGAATATAACTACGAAGAAATAATATATTTGTATATATGAAGTGAATAATATGTGTATCTTTAAATATTTCATTATCGTGGTCCACTTCAGTAGCAGTGATCAAATAATAACTTCCTTGAACTCTTGGTTATATAGTTTAATAATCCTTGTAATCCTCATTAGAACTTGATTTTGGTAATTGATTTTCACATTGCACAATACCCTTTCATTTGAATAATTTAAGTGTATCTAGTGAATTATTTGGGTAATTATTTATTACTACTATATTTACAGACCTCTTCATCCCCCCTTATACACCCATGACCATGATGGAAAACCCTTCCACACTTAAAAAATTATATACCTTTCATGAAATTTCAATGGTGTTTCCTCCAAAAAAAATTACTTTTATGTAGTTTATTTTTCTTCAATCGATGTGATTTATCATACAAGTTTCCATAAAAATCCATTTGAATTTTGTTATCTTCAAACCCGAGGTAATGATGAGAGTCTCTAGTTTCTATTCCCACAAAATGTGCATATAAAAAAATATTCATAGATACTTAAGTATATAATAATTTGATCCATTTGATTAATTGGTTTAAATACAATAAGAATATATCTAAATTTCTGTCAGTTTAATTACAGAAACTAGAGACATAAAATTCAGTTCCTGTGATGTTTTCATCATATGTACCAATGAATTCATCCTCTGTTTTTTTAATTTATAGGCATTCTCACTCAAATTTCATGTGATGAGTTTTGGTAAAATATTTTTTGAAGGATAATTTAATAATATCCTACCATTTTTTAGAGTTAACATTTTCCCATTAAAATCATATTCTTAATTAGTTTCCATCATTTATGATCCTCACCCTCCAAATGATTCACAACTAAGACAACATTCTCTTGTTATGATAGGTAGAGAATATAAAATAACTTATCTATTGTGTTGATATTTTTCTCAATAATAAGTGAATTGGAATATCCACTAAAGGAGGGTGGACATTGTCATATGAAAGTCTCAATAATAGGTTTTTCCTTCTATGATTTATTTTGTATCTCAATAAGGTTTCCAATATTGTACATTACTTGATAAGGGAGTTAATTTCAATGAGATTTTACACTCCATATCTCACCCCATTTGGTTGTTTATTATAACAATCAATACATTGTCTATCACACCCACATTTAACTCTATTCTCCAATTTCCATCAATTTATTAATTTAGAGTAAATTTAAGGATGATAATACTTCATTTAATCAAAATATAAACTGAAAAACTATTCACTTGGGTTTAATAACTCCAAAATTACATGTATATCTTAACTTATTAATTATCAGGGTTCAATAGAGGTTATTCGTGGTCTATTTCCTATTTCTTTCTCTAACAATACCATAAAAATGTATGCATAACCATTATAATGGTTCATAAAGATCATGTGAATCTGAAAAATCATAAGCATATCCCATGATATTTTCATACAGGATATGTAGTTAGCCCCATATGTTGTGTACTAGGTGAATATCAAGATAATACTAAATAAACATTTTTCTAGGTTATTACCTCAAGGATAATATTATCCAGTTCTTGTATCGAATTGTTTATATTTAATTAGGGATGTATGACTAAAAATTAATTTTTTATTATTAAAATAGGTACCCTTTCAGGGGTGAGGGGGAACCCATGAGATCATAGACTTAAAAACAAATGTCCACCACAAACCAAAATATAAATACCAAAAGCGACCCACACTACTAGATAGAATCTCCTCCCAGTAACAAAAAATCATTAAAACCATCTTCTTTTGTCCCAAAGTTGATTGGCTAATTTTCCTATGAAAAAACGAACAGGCCTGGAACCAACGGGTGAAGCCACACCCTCTCAAACATATGATTTCAAATAGCAATGGAAAAGTGAAAAACCATTTCCCTACACCTCATATGAAACATTTTTCTTGTAAACAATTTGTGGAAAAATCCCTTGAGCAGAGGACCACTAAGGCCAAACACATTTGACCAATTCTTATATTCATACCACTGGATCACAAAACCAGCTGTAAGAACACGGACCTTCGTTTAGGTATGTTTTTCTTTTTTCTGGAGTTTTTAAGGAAAATAAATTTTCTGGAAATTGCAGAAGTACACGCCGTGAACTTTTTGAGTACACGTCGTGTACTCTGTTCCAGCTCGAAGCCGTGTGCTAGCCGCATCCGGACCACACACATGGTGTGTAAGGATGAGGTGGAGGCCAATTTTTCGGAGTACGGAAAAAATATAAAGTACACACCGTGTACTCTAGAAGTACACGCCGTGTACTTTTTTTCATTAAAAGGACCAGGGTCACGCCTAACCCCCATATTCATCTTCTTCTTCAGTTTTCGACCGTCTGAGAGCGTATGTACAACTGGATCTTTAACGGAGTCATGCCTCGTCGTCCGTTATCCAATTCAAGCACGGTCGATTGCGTTGGAATCGCAGCGGTGAGTTATTCCTTCTTCTTGAGCCTTGTTTCTTGATTCCTCCTTGTTTTTAAGTTATCGTGGGATGAACATTTTGTGCATTTTCTCACATCTACGCCGTTCTAAGGGGAATCTGTCATTGAGGTTCACATATATTGACCTCCTAGGATCAAGGTAGGTGGTATGTGCCCTTTTGTATAAATTTGATGAATATTTTGTGCAATTTCCACCAATACCCTTGAACGGGGTATTGCGTGTTTCCTGTTTTTCCCTTATTACTTTCCTGCTTTTCTTGATTGCTTTAGTAGAGGTTATTGCCTGTGATTAGAGTATTTTTTGTTGTGCTCAGTTTGCTTTTCCATGCTTGTTCTGCCTGTTTGGCGTTTTGCCAGTTGCCATGCCTAGTTGTAGGATTGTGGACTGTTGTTTTTGTTGTTGTTGAGCCTTATTTGATAGCCAAGTAGTTCTTGAGGTTTACTTGGACGTTACACATGCGCTAAGCATGTTTAGTTACTCAGGACTGTGAGAACCTATGGTACCAGACCAAAGGGAGAATTGACAGAAGGGCTTCTCTAGAGTGCCTTTTAATCACGATGCGAGACCAAGTGGAGAATTGATGGAAGGGATTCTCCAGAGTGTCTTTTAATTACGATTCAGGCCACAGGGGGAATTGATGTTGAGTGCTTCCCTAGAGAGCCTTTAGCACGATACGAGATTATAGGGGGAATTGACGGTGAGTGCTTCCCCAGAGAGTCTGCTTAATTACGTTGCAGAACCATAGGGGTGACACTGTGTGTGCCTCCCAGAGGGTTGCTAGTACTTAGAGGTTGAACCATAGGCACTAGACTATGAGATCTAACCAGAGGGTTACCTGTTTCCTCTTTTGTTGATGGTTGCGTACTTGTGTGATATACATGTTAGAAATGTGTATTTTAGCTGTTTGTTTTTTTCTGTTTACTGCTTCTTGTTTTATTACTTCCATGTATTCATTGACTGTTAGGCACAAATATTTGGGTGATTTCCTACTGGGATTGCATCTCACACCCTGTTTGGGCCATGGTTTTGGGCCCAAGAAGACTATGTTGATTCAGGTATAGACAAGGGCAAGTGCCCTTCTTCTTCAGGATCTTGACTGCACCAGGAGCTGGGGAGCATGGGACCGAGCCGTGGCTCGTGATGCTGAGGAGATCACTTTTTTTTGACTTGGTTTCAGTTGTATTCTAGCACGTTTTTGTGTTTTCTGTTTTCCTTAGATACTTGTACCTGCTGCATCATTGTCATCATAGTTATATATCTACATTGTTTCCGTTGTTTGGTTTCTGTTGTTATGCATGTTGTTTACTACTTCTGCTGTTTACTATTGTTTTCTTACCTTGTATACCTTTCCAAATGAGGTCATAGTTTCCACACCGACTCACCAATTCCCTCACTGGTATTCGGCAGCCTCTGGCGTTCAGGGAAACATTCTTGAGGTCATGTGGTGAACTGGGTACGGGGCACCAGTGGAGGGGCTCCAGACTCGGGACTTTACAAAGTGGTATCAAAGGAGGAACCCAGCCTTAAGTGTGGTGCACTACCTGGGTTGAGTTTTAGGGCCCACAATGAGGGCGTTGTGCTCTAAAGGGGGGTGATTGTAACATCCCTAAATGATAAAGGGTTAATTGACTAAATGATATGACTCACGTCTTTCAGCCTGAGGAAGTTGAGCTTGAAGCGGATGCATCGTTCGAGGAGCATCCTATCCGGATTGTCTATCATAGTAAAAAGGTTCTCCATGGGCGATCTGTTCCTCTGGTATGAGTGTTATGGCAGCACGGGCGAGTACAGGACGAGACCTGGGAGAGGGAGGCCGATGTACGATCGCAGTGGTAGGAGATTTTTGGGGATCCTTCGTCTCCACCTCGTTAGAGAAATTCAGGGATGAATTTCTTTAAGGGGGGAAGTTTGTAAGAACCCGGACCTTCGTCCAGGTATGTTTTTACTTTTTCTGGAGTTTTTAAGGAAAATAAATTTTCTGGAAATTTTAGAAGTATACGCCATGTACTTTTTGAGTACACGTTGTGTACTCTGTTCCGGCTCGAAGCCGTGTGATGGCCGCGTTCGGGCCACACACATGGTGTGTAAGGATGAGGTGGAGGCCGATTTTTCGGAGTACGGAAAAAATTTAAAGTACACACCGTGTGCTCTATAAGTACACGTCGTGTACTTTCTTTTTTTTCATTAAACGGACCGGGGTCGCGCCTAACCCCTATATTCATCTTCTTCTTCAGTTTTTGACCGTCTGAGAGCATCTGTATGGCCGAATCTTCGACGGAGTCCTGCCTCGTCGTCCGTTCTCCAATTCAAGCACGATCGATTGCATTGGAATCGCAGCGGTGAGTTATTCCTTCTTCTTGAGCCTTGTTTCTTGATTCCTACTTGTTTTCAAGTTATCGTGGGATGAACTTTTTGTGCGTTTTCTCAGATCTACGTCATTCTAAGGGGAATCTGTCATCGAGGTTCACGTATATCGATCTCCTAGGATTGAGGTAGGTTGTTTGTGTCTTTTCGTAGAAAGTTGATGAATATTTTGTGCAATTTCCACCAATACCCTTAAACGGGGTATTGCGTGTTTTCTATTTTGCCATTATTACTTTCCTTCTTTGCTTGATTGCTTTAGTAGAGGTTATTTCTTGTGATTAGTGTATTTTTTGTTGTGATCAGATTGATTTTCCATGCTTGTTCTACCTGTTTGTCATTTTTCCAGTTTCCATGCCTAGTTATAGGATTGTGGACTGTTGTTTTTGTTGTTGCTGAGCCTTAGTTGATAGCCAAGTAGTTCTTGAGGTGTACTTGGAAGATACACACGCGCTGAGAATTTTTAGTTACTCCATACTGTGAGAACCTAGGGTACCAGACTAAAGGGAGAATTAACAGAAGGGCTTCTCCAGAGTGTCTTTTAATCACGATGTGAGACTAAGTGGAGAATTAACGGAAGGGCTTCTCCAGAGTGTCTTTTAATTAAAACGCGGGACACAGGGGAAATTGACGTTGAGTGCTTCCCCAGAGAGACTCTAGCACGATACGAGACTATAGGGGGAATTGTTGGTGAGTGCTTCCCTGGAGAGTATGCTTAATTACATAGCTGAACCAGAGGGGTGAGACTGTGTGTGCCTCCTAGAGGGTTTCTAGTACTTAGAGGTTTAACCATATGGTCTAGACTGTGAAAGCTACCCATAGGGTTACCTGTTTCCTCTTTTGTTGCTGGCTGCTTACTTGTGTGATATACTTGTTAGAACTGGGGATTGTAGCTATTTGTGCTTTTCTATTTACTGCTTCTTGTTTTATTACATCCATGTATTCATTGACTGTTAGGCACAAATATTTGGGTGATTGCCTACTGGGATTGTATCTCACACCCTGTTTGGGACATGCTTTTGGGCCCAAGTAGACTATGTTGCTGCAGGTATAGACAAGGGCAAGCACCCTTCTTCTTCAGGATCTTGACTGCACCAGGAGCTTGGGAGCATGGGACCGAGTCGTGGCACGCGATGCTGAGGATCTCACTTTGTTTTTCTTTTTCACATGGTTTTAGTTGTATTCTTGAATGTTGTTGTGTTTGATGTTTTCCATAGATACTTGTACCTGCTACATCATTGTCATCATAGTTATATATCTACATTGTTTCCATTGTTTGGTTTTTGTTGTTATGCATGTTGTTTACTGCTTCTGCTATTTATTGTTGTTTTCTTACCTTGTATACCTTACCGAATGAGAGCATAGTTTCCCCACCCACTCACCAAGGCCATCGCTGCTAGTTGGCAGCCTCTGTCATTTGGGGAAACGCACTTGAGGTCATGTGGCGAACCGGGTATGGGGCACCAGTGGAATGGCTCCGGACTCAGGACGTTACACCAGAACTCATAATACCATCACAGTAAGTAACGTGGACTTCCACCTTGAAGCCATCGTGAAGTTACCCCGTCCGATCACCAAAACTGAAGCTAGATCCACCTCTCCTCACCAAGAACACCACACAAAACAACTTCACCAATGAAGGAGGAACCCTAGAATACTCATCCACACCACCACTTCAACAACACCAGAGCATAATAAACCAAAAAAATAACCACTAAGAGGAGTAAAGACACCCAAGCCAAAAATGAAATCCAGGGGGAAAACAAACACCACCAGAACCAATTGACACTGAATTTCACCCAAGACCCAACATCAACATCAACACAAACGAACTCACGAACCGATAAGCTCCAATACTCATGAAAAAAAAAGAAATAAATGCGTAGAACATCACAATATGTAGAAGATCCCAACTAACATGAATCAATAAAATGAGGGTAAAATCCATTACCTTGTCATGACCCAATAACACAATACCATTTCCACCTCTAATACCGCACATGAAGACCAGAGAAAACCACTCAATGCACCCAGTGTGACACTGAATTGCGGCTGCACCCCAAAGACATGGGACTCAACCACTGAACCTTCACTACGCCACCTTGAAACGACCCATAAACTTCTGGGATAGGACACGAAGTAATGCATGCAACAGTGGTCATTTGGGATGAGCCTTCAACGTTGTGGGCTACACAACATGAGCTTCTGAGAAGGAAAGTCGAGGAGGGAGCACCGGTAGACTGAGCCAGAGAAGAAGGAGGTGGAAACAGGGGAAACCCTATCATCCAAGTAGGAATGTCATTTATAGGAAACAACACAGTATATAACTCATCAAATTGTTAGGACTGTTTCCTCTATTTTTTTCTTATCCCTATGGTTTTCAACAAATTTAGTTCTAATCCCGAAAAAATAACTACATCCCACTCTGATTCTAACTAAAGTTCTCAAAGAACACACTCCATGATCAAGGGTAAGAAAAAAACATAAAAGACTATGTTGGATACCAAATTATATGAAATAAACTAAGCATGCATATATTTTAAATTATTTTAATAATTTAAAAAATATATTTTATATATAATATCACAATCCTATAAGCCAAAAGCTTTATCGACTTTGGTGATAGGCTACATAAACATATTATGACACATTATTAATTTAATTTCTCCCCAAAACATATCTAGATAAGTCTTTATTCTACAAAAATCATACATATAATTCCTTAATAAATGGAAATCAAAGAAAATAAGGGAGAGTCAAATTATCAATATTGGAAAAAAAAAATTCGATGAGTCATAATAGGTTAAATCATAATCTTTCAAGGAAAAGTAAAATGGGTTAAATATTTATTCTTAAAAGACAAAAAAAATATATGTGACAATAATAATAAATCATATAACATCATATATCATAACATGATATCATAGGGTTATAAAAGTGAAATCATGGATACCCAAAACATTCACCATGGACTAGAATTGAGTGAAAATAATCATAATCAAGGAAAAATAACAAAATATTGTGGCATAACATAAATATGTTTCATAATATTAAACATATAAAATAATAACATTGTGAAAAAAGCTAACTAAAATCATTTCCATGCATAATTTTGTGAACATTGATTAACTTAGTCATGCACATGCATAAAGTTATGAGCATAGATAAGAAAAATCATACCCATGATTAACATTATTATATCATGAGATATAAAATTTTACCAAAAATAAAGTTATATATAGGACCACACTCCTCACATAGAGATATACCATGTATATTTGTTTTATAAGAAGTCAATTATTCATTATATAATTAAAAACCCATGAAAATAAAATGGTTTTTAAATGGTATCACATAAAATGACATCAAGAGTAAATTATTTGATAAAAAAATTAATTATCCAAATAAAATAAAATAGAGATAGACCAATAAATTTAATATATGAGAGATATATAGTTTTTATACAGATAGTAAAAATGATTTGAATTCATAAAAATAGTTTATAGATTTTCTTAATTTAAAAAAATTCCAAGTTATGAGTCACTTTGAAAAAGAACATTTCCAAGAAGGAAAAAAGGAAGACATATCAAAAAATTTCTATAAAAAATACAGAATAATGTATATTTTAGTTGAATAAAATTTTATTTCAATATATACTGATTAGAAGATAAAAATTTATGAACATGGAAATAAATTCTTTTATATGCATTTTTTGCAGTTTTAAATAACCAACCCACGCTAGGAAAGAGATAAAAAAATTAACTTTTATAAAAATATGATGATAGATTTATAAAATTAAATAAGATTATATATACCAAGATTTCAAAATATTAAAATATTTATTTATTCTAAGAGGAATATGTACATGGAAGAGGAATATCATTTATAAAGTATGAGAATTATTCTTTATATCATTTATGTTTTATGATGAAAAAATATTTCCAATATTAAGATTATGAGGTGAAAATGTAAATTTCCCATAGAGAAAGATAAAATAGTATATAAAATAATGAAGTGTAAGAATATAATATTATTTAAATTTTTATTAAAGGGTTGATGATTTTGACCCAATAAAATGAGCATTGAGTCAACAACACCCTTATAATATTAGTTGTATATAATAAAAGAACAGGAAATAGATATTTTGAAATGGACTTGTAAATAAAATGATTATATTTTTTTGTGATAACATAATCCAATGAGGAATTAAATACACAATGTTAAATAAGAATAGGTTTATAATATGAAAACATGCCTTAGAGAAGATAAATTGTGATAAAACCCCTTTTCTTGGCTTTCCTCTAGGTTGGTTACACTCTAAATTTCTATATAATAGACATAACCATATTAATAACTTCTTTAATAACCATATTAATGTCTTTTAACTTTTTAAAAATTTATTTATTTTCATTTACTATACATATATTATCTAGATTTAGTTTATTTTCATTATTGAATGTCAGTAATTTTTTGGTTTACATAAAAGTTTTATAATAGTGATGTCGGTTATTTATTATTGATAATATTTTCATAAATTATATATTATTCAATATATTTGGATAATTTTGTTTCATTTATTTATGTACTCCCATTTTCAATTGATGTTAGTCATGTGTATGCTTTTTGAAAATGGAATTCAAGACGAACTTGTTTCATGTAATTTTTTGATAATAATGAGTTTCCTTATATGGATTGTTAATTTTTTGAGATGTCCTTTTAAAAAAATATTAAAAATATATTCAAAAACTAATATCATTTTTTAAAATACAATTTTTCTACATTAATCCATGATCAAAATTTATATCATTGTTCATGTAAGTGGTTTTACCAAACCAAATAATAACATAATATAATCTATAGGTGAGTATGATTATGAAAGAGATTATTTTATTATAATATCATCATTACAACAACATAATGATAATATTTAGGTTTTATTAACCTTATTAATAATTATTATTGATAGTTTTATTGAAAGGATGGAGTATTAAAGTTAGGTAGTTTTTAATACTCACATTGAGGTCTTGATTCTTCCCTTAGAGGGACTCTTAGGAATGGATGGATTAGTTGGCCATATTGTGACTAGGGGATACCAATCGTGTAAGATAAATCTATAGAAGATAGAATAGGTAGTGATTAAAGTTGAATTTAAATTATAGGAGTGTTTTATATTTGGGTTAATTGATTTTATTTTATAGGTGAAAATTAGGGGAATTTGTTTTTGGAAACGTGGGTTAGGTGGATGGTAAGAATGTAATTGTAACGACACGAAATTTTGATTAAATCTTGTTTCCTAATTTTTTGTGTTGTTTTATTTTATTTTTATACTCAAAAAAAAAATTCATTTGATAACATGAGTATAATTATAATGAGACCGTTGGTTTTTGCCTTTTATATGATCATTGGTCAATATGACCGCTGTAAACTAAACGTTTCGATTATTTTCTCTAAATACAAGTAATCTTGGTTAATTAATATAGAAAGAAGATTCGATGGCCTCACCCAGTAGTCTTGGACCGATCGAAGCCCATCTAACAGAACTTGGGAAGGAGGTGGCACCACTGGGCTTTAATCTGGACCAAACCCAAGCCAAACTTCATCGTGTGAAGCTAGAATGGAATCGCCTTTTCGAGAAGTTCAAACTGATAGAAATTACTACTCGTGCGATGTTGGCCGAGCCTCCCTCGGATCCTCTCACCTTATCACACCTTACACTTAGGTCCTATGCTGGTGTGATAAGGGGCTATGTAAGGAGACCGTAACTTCCTTGTGTAATCCTTTGTTTTAAATAAAAATTGGGATTTCTTCTTATGATAATGTTTATGACTTTTCAAATGTCCAGATAAATATAGTATGCATATTTTTGGTGAATTTTATAGAAAGGATATTTAAAAAAAAAATTTATGTAAACCTTAAATAATTAAAAATGTGTAATGATTTTCAAAAAATGGTCTTCTACAATAATGTTCAGTATGAAATTTAGAGTCTAATAAGATCAACTTGATTTTTGATGAATATTAAATTATGAGTAGTTATTTTATGATTAGGATTAGTAATGTCTTTAAATGGATTAGTAATCTCACTTAAAGAAAGTATTAATATATTCTATGCACCTTGATTTAGTAATGTGATTCAATAAAATGGTTAAATAATGGTTTCATGAATTATTATTCAAGTATTAGTTTTTTCGGGTGAATAGTGTTTTTTAATTAAAAATTAAATTAAAAATATTTAGAAAATTATTTTTATAAAATGGATTTCATTTTTGAACTCAGAGCGTCGATATTATGTTAAGGTAATTTTCAGGGATTTTTCTGAAAAAAATGAATTTTCAGTGAATGGTGTTTTTTAATTAAAAATTTAATAAAAAATGTTTAGAAAATTATTTTTATAAAATGGATTTCATTTTTGAAATCAGAGCATTGATATTTGGTTAAGGTTAAATTTTGGGATTATTCTGAGAAAGTTGAATTTTCGATAAATTGTCAAAATACAGTTTTTAAGCTATGGGTGTTTAATGACATCATTAAATGATGTATTAAGTATTTAATCAATATGTTCGACTTATGAATAGTAAGATAAGGTATGAGGTTTCCCAAGTGGCCAATACCATGGGCAAATACCATGGGCAAGCCCATGGTTTTTCCAAAACCACTAATGAGGTGTCCCTTGGCCATTAATGCCTTGTCCGCTCACTTTCCCTATAAATACCAAGCCATACTCTCATCCATTTGACTCCCCACTCTCCCCCAACGAAGTTATGGTCTCATTACCTCCCAAGTAGTCCTCCCAAGGTTCCCCCAAGCTCTCAAGGTCCAAACCTTTGTGTTTTAAGAGTTACATTTTAAGGTAAGGGGTCTGACCTCTCTCTTTCTTTTCAAGAATTCTCTTTTATGTAATTTCTTTTATGCTCCATGTTCTTATGTTAAAGGATGTTCTTTTATACTCCTCTTACTTCCCTTTTCATGTTCATATAATTAGAGATCCCCTCTTACTCTCATTATTTCGTTTTATGATGTTTTAAGTGGCGCTGTTATGCTGCCGAAATTTTTGTAACGGATTCTTTCTCTCTTCTCATTTTTCAAGATCTATTTTCATGTAAAGTATTTCAAGTTCCTTTTTATTATTTTGGGGTATGATATCTATATTTATCATACTGATATTATATGATCATATGATGAGAGATCCCATTTTATCTCTTCAATTCAGTATTTTAATCTTTTAAGTGGTGTCGTTAGGCTGCCGAATTTTTAAGGGGTTCTTTCACCTTTCTCCCTTTTCGAAGTTCTAATTCCATGTAAAGTCTTGCTACTTAATTTTTATTATGTTGGGGTATGATCTCTAAATTTATCATACTGATCTTCATTGATCATATGATTAGAGACCCCATTTTATCTCTTCAATTCAGTATTTTGAAGTTTTAAGTGGTGTCGTTAGGCTGCCGAATTTTTATGTGGTTCTTTCACCTTTCTCCCTTTTCAAAGTTCTAATTCCATGGCAAGTCTTTAAATTTCCTTTTTATTATGTTGGGGTATAATCTATAAATTTATCAAACTGATCTTCTATGATCATATGATTAGAGACCCCATTTGATCTCTTCAATTTAGTATTTTGATGTTTTAAGTGGCGTTGTTAGGCTGCCGAATTTTTAAGTGGTTCCTTTACCTTTCTCCCTTTTCAAAGTTCTAATTCCATGTCAAGTCTTGAAAGTTCCTTTTTATTATGTTTTGGTATGATCTCTAAATATATCATACTGATATTTTATGTTCATATGATGACAGACCCTATTTGATCTCATCAATTCATTTTTGTTGAAGTTTAAGTGGTGTCGTTAGGCTGTCGAATTTCTAAGGGGTTCTTTCGCCCTTCTCGTTTTCAAGATCTACTTTCATGTCAAGTCTTTCAAGTTCCTTTTTATTATTTTGGGGTATGATCTATAAATATATCATACTGATATTTTATTTTCATACGATGAGAGACCCTATTTGATCTCATCAATTCATTTTTGTTGAAGTTTAAGTGGCGCCGTTAGGCTGCTGAATTTCTAAGGGGTTCTTTCACCCTTCTCATTTTCAAGATCTACTTTAATGTCAAGTCTTTCAAGATCCTTTTTATTATTTTGGGGTATGATCTCTATATCTATCATACTTATCATTTATGTTCATATGATGAGAGACCCTATTTGGTCTCATCAATCCATTTTTGGATGTTTTAAGTGACGTCGTTAGGCTGGCGAATTCTCATAAGAGAAATCTTATTTTTGTCTTCTTTTCAAGTTATTTGTTTCATATGGTAAATCATTCAAAATTCAGTACTATGTTCTTAAATACTATATATTCTGTTCCCACTACTTTTTTATGTATCATTTTTTAGTGGGTGACCCATGTCCCCTCTCTTTTCAATGTTTTCTAAAACCATGTATCGTAGACGTTATACTGCATAGTTTTCATCTCAAAATGCCTCCCCCTTTATCTCCAAATTATTTTATGTTATTAAGTGAATACTCAAAGATCTTATTTCTATATGGTTATTCACATATATATCAAAATGTTCTATTTTAAATTCTGGGATTTACATACAAGAAACTCGCTTTCCCTTTTCTGTGGGTTTAAAGTGACATAAAGATCATGCCTTTATAGCAGTTTTTAAAATGTTATGATTATGAAATGAAACCCATTTCTTTTATGATATATGGGTTGTTTATGAAATGATTTATGATGATATATTTGGCTCACATGATAATAAAGACATGTCAAGGGTGCGCCCAGATAGCGCTCCAATGCATTAGGTAAAGACTTAATCTCTAGAGATGACTTTTTAGACTGATACCTTGGTGAATAACCTTGGTAATTTTTAATGACACCTTGGGGATGGACCTTGGTGAAACGAAATGATTTTCAATATTAAATTTTTTATCCACATCTTCAAGTTAGGAAAAAATGTTATTTTTATTATGATATACCTCATGATTTCATTTTCATGCCTTAAAGTTCTTTTCATGACTTTATTGATGTATCTCAAGTTCACATGTTAAATGTTTCCCTTGTTTCCCTTACTAGGCCTTCGGATCACCCTTTCTTTTGATGTATGTCCCCAGTTTATGAGATACAGTAATGAACCTAGGGTAAACATAAGGAGAAGCCTTTCAAGTGTTTAAGAAGAATGTTTTTATGTTTTCATGTTTTAAGTTCCTGGTTTCCAAGACACTAAACCTTAAAGATCCTCGGTTTTGTAAAATGTAATGAAAGTTTATGTGATAAAAAGGCGGGATTCTATAGTTGGTATCAAAGGATGGTTTAGTTATTTTTGGAAATTAAGATATGAAAACTCTAGGAAGAACCCTATAGAAAAGTTTAAATATAGGAAATCTTCCTGGTATTATGGTGAGTATTGAGTAAGGGGTTTCTAAGAAAATACATCCCTATCTGGATATGAGCAGGTAGAGGTGGCTCTAGCACAGATGTACATAGGGGTAAAACCTGAAAACACTTCTTTGAGCTAGACTCGAACGGGAACTGGTACACGAAAACGGGCCTTGCTGCACTCTTGGTTACGACACTCCCGGGGGATATACTTTGGTAAATTCATAAGCTTAGTATGATCCATTATTAAAGGAACAAGGATAAAACAAAATAAAGATTCACAAAATAATATATGATCATAGATAACCTAGTTTGAAACCTAGGGGATCACAAGTTAGGGTATACTTTTCTTCTACAAGTTATCCTTATATGCTTTAAGCTCCTTTTTATGATTATTGGTTAAGTATTTGAGCCTCTAATTATAATTTATCTTCTTAGTTAATGGTGGGAAATGGAAGAACATGTCCCAACAACTAATGTGATAGGAAATGCAAAGATTTCCGTATTAATATGACAGAAATGATTAGCGGATTAAAAGATTATTATTATTTTGGAAGACGTTTAATATTATGGGGACCCTTTATGATCGAGGTAAATAGATTACTATGGTATTTTCATTGAGGAGTAAGGTTGAATTATATTTTGAATAATCGATGAATTTAAGGTGGACTTATAGTAATTCAAGTTACTTATGGGAATGATTAACCTATCTTGAGTAAAATATGTTTAGGTTAGCTAATTTGGTTATAAGAGGTTAGGATTGGTTGATGTTGTTTGGAGATGAACAATGAAATTTATTTTGGAAGACTATGTTATCAAATCATTCTTCTATTTGGGTTTCAATCTTAGTTTGGTTTATTTTGAGGAATTTTAAGGATCGTTATTTATGGAATGGTCTTTGATGAACTTTGGGTAGTACCATGGAACTTTAAAGATTTAAAAGTAGTTTCCATTCTTATGGGAATCTATCTTTTTTAAGAGTTATTTTACCTTAACATTTATGTTTTTTGGATAATGTTTAAAGATAGAATAAATAGATAGTTAATCTTTGGTGGATTAGGTGATTCTCTAGAAGATGATTCTTGTGATTTTTATGAGAGAAAGTGTTTTTTAATTCTCATCATTTGGAGAAAAGATTGGTATTGGTAGGGACTTATTAAAGTATGAAACTCTACTTGAAGGTAGGTATATTTTCTTATGTTTTTGTTCTATGTAGTAAATGAATTCCTCAAAATTATAAAAAGGAACATAAAACATAAACGTTGTTGGTTTACGTTTCCTACTAGGTAATCAAAGACCGTTTACAAACATCGTATGTTTGGGATTTTCTTATGGTTAACTTTCTCCTAATCATGTTTTCTATCACTCTCCCTTAGAACGTGACCCTTGGTTTTTTCCTCCATGTCCATGTTTTCTTACATGGGATCCTAGTATGGGTTAACTCGGGTGACCTTTGTACTTCCCTTTCTTTCTTTTAAAGTAATAGTTATATTGAATCCTTTTCTGATGTGGGGCTTTCAATAAAATTTCAAAACCCAATTTTAAAAATTGCGAGGATGCAATTTCTTAAGGGGGGAAGATTGTAACGACCCGAAATTTTGATTAAATCTTGATTCCTAATTTTGTGTGTTGTTTTATTTTATTTTTATACTCAACAAAAATGTTTCATTTGATAAGATGAGTATAATTAAAATGAGACCGTTGGTTTTTTCCTGTTATATGATCACTGGTCAATATAACTGCTGTAAACTAAACGTTTCGATTATTTTCAATAAATACAAGTAATCTTGGTTAATTAATATAGAAAGAAGATTCGATGGCCTCACCCAGTAGTCTTGGACCGATCGAAGCCCATCTAACAAAACTTGGGAAGGAGGTGGCACCACTGGGCTTTGCTCTGTACCAAACCCAAGCTGAACTTCATCGTGTGAAGCTAGAATGGAATCGGTTTTGCGAGAATTTCAAACTGATAGAAATTACTACTCATGCGATGTTGGCCGAGCCTCCCTCGGATTCTCTCACCTTAGGACACCTTACACTTAGGCCCTATGCTGGTGTGATAAGGGGCTATGTAAGGAGACCGTAACTGGCTTGTGTAATCCTTTATTTTAAATAAAAATTGGGATTTATTCTTATGATAATGTTTATGACTTTTCAAATGTCTGGATAAATATAGTATGCATATTTTTGGTGAATTTTAGAGAAAGGATATTTTAAAAAAAATGTTTATGTAAACCTTAAATAATTAAAAATGTGTAATGATTTTCAAAAAATGGTCTTCTATAATTATGTTTAGTACGAAATTTAGAGTCTAATAAGATCAAATTTATTTTTGTTGAATAGTAAATTATGAATAGTGATTTTATGATTAGGATTAGTAATGTGTCCAAATGTAGTAGTAATCTCACTTAAGGAAAGTATTAATATATTCTAGGCACCTTGATTAAGTAATGTGATTCAATAAAATAGTTAAATAATGGTTTCATGAATTATTATTCAAGTATTAGTTTTTTTGGGTGAATAGTGTTTTTTAATTAAAAATTAAATTAAAAATATTTAGAAAATTATTTTCATAAAATGGATTTCATTTTTGAACTCAGAGCATCGATATTATGTTAAGGTAATTTTTAGAGATTTTTCTGAAAAAAATGAATTTTCGGTGAATAGTGTTTTTTAATTAAAAATTTAATAAAAATTATTTAGAAAATTATTTTTATAAAATGGATTTCATTTTTGAAATCAGAGTAATGATATTTGGTTCAGGTGAAATTTTGGGATTATTCTGAGAAAGTTGAATTTTCGATGAATAGTGAAAATACAATTTTTAAGCTACGGGTGTTTAATGACATCATTAAATGATGTATTAAGTATGTAATAAATATGTTCGACTTATGAATAGTAATATAAGGTATGAGGTGTCCCAAGTGGCCAATACCGTGGGAAAATACCATGGGAAAGCCCATGGTTTTGCCAAAACCACCAATGAGGTGTCCCTTGGCCATTAATGCCTTGTCCCCTCACTTTCCCTATAAATACCAAGACATCCTCTCATCCATTCGACTCCCCACTCTCCCCCAATGAAGTTCTGGTCTCATTACCTCACAAGGAGTCCTCCCAAGGTGCACCCAACCCCTCAAGGTCCAAACCATTGAGTGTTAAGAGTTACATTTTAAGGTATGGGATCTGATATCTCTCTTTCTTTTCAAGAAATCTCTTTTATGTAATTTCTTTTATGCTCCATGTTCTTATGTTAAAGGATAATATTTTATACTCATATTAATTCCCTTTTCATGTTAATATAATGAGAGATCCCATATTACTCTCATTATTTCGTTTTATGAAGTTTTAAGTGGCGTCGTTAGGCTGCCGAAATTTTTGTAACGGATTCTTTCTCCCTTCTCATTTTTCAAGATCTATTTTCATGTAATGTATTTCAAGTTCCTTTTTCTTATGTTGGGGTATGATATCTAAATTTATCATACTGATATTCTATGATCATATTATGAGAGACCCAATTTGATCTCTTCAATTCAGTATTTTAAAGTTTTAAGTGGCGTCATTAGGCTGTGGAATTTTTAAGTGGTTCTTTCACCTTTCTCCCTTTTCAAAGTTCTAATTCCATGTAAAGTCATGCAAGTTCCTTTTTATTATGTTGGGGTATGATATATAAATTTATCATACTGATATTATATGATCATATTATGAGAGACCCCATTTGATCTCTTTAATTTAGTATTTTGAAGTTTTAAGTGGCGCTGTTAGGCTGCTGAATTTTTAAGAGGTTCTTTCACCTTTCTCCCTTTTCAAAGTTCTAATTCCATGTCAAGTCTTGAAAGTTACTCTTTATTATGTTGGGGTATGATCTCTAAATTTATCATACTGATATTCTATGATCATATGATGAGATACCCCATTTTATCTCTTCAATTTAGTATTTTTAAGTTTTAAGTGGCGTCGTTAGGCTGCCGAATTTTTAAGTGGTTCCTTCACCTTTCTCCCTTTTCAAAGTTCTAAATCCATGTCAAGTCTTGAATGTTCCTTTTTATTATGTTGGGGTATCATATCTAAATCTATCATATGGATCGTTTATGTTCATATGATGAGAGACCCTATTTGATCTCATCAATTCATTTTTGTTGAAGTTTAAGTGGCGTCGTTAGGTTGTCGAATTTCTAAGGGGTTCTTTCACCCTTCTCGTTTTCAAGATCTACTTTCATGTCAAGTCTTTTAAGTTACTTTTTATTATTTTGGGTTATGATCTCTAAATATATCATACTGATATTTTATGTTCATATGATGAGAGACCCTATTTGATCTCATAAATTCATTTGTGTTGAAGTTTAAGTGGCGTCGTTAGGTTGCCGAATTTCTAAGGGGTTCTTTCACCCTTCTCGTTTTCAAGATCTACTTTAATGTCAAGTATTTAAAGTTCCTTTTTATTATGTTGGGGTATAATATCTATATCTATCATACTGATCATTTATGTTCATATGATGGGAGACCCTATTTGATCTCATCAATCCATTTTTGAATGTTTTAAGTGACGCTGTTAGGTTGCCGAATTCTCATAAGAGAAATATTATTTTTGTCTTCCTTTCAAGTTCTTTGTTTCATATGTTATATCATTCAAAAATCATTAACATGTTCATAAATACTATATATTATGTTCCCCTACTTTTTTATGTATCATTTTTGAGTGGGTGACCCATGTCCCCTCTCTTTTCAACGTTTTCTAAAACCATGTATCGTAGATGTTATGCTGCATAGTTTTCGTCTCAAAATGCATCCCCCTTTATCTCAAAATTATTTTATGTTATTAAGTGAATACTCAAAGATCTTATTTCTATAGGGGTATTCACATATATATCAAAATTTTCTATTTTAAATTCTGGGATATACATACATGAAACCCACTTTCCCTTTTCCGTGGGTTTGAAGTGACATAAAGATCATGTCTTTATAGCAGTTTTTAAAACGTTATGATTATGAAATGAAACCCATTTCTTTTATGATATATGGGTTTTTATGAAATGATTTATGATGATATATGTGGCTCACATAATAATAAAGACATTTCAAGGGTGCGCCCAGATAGAGCTCCAATTCATTGGGTAAAGACTTAATCTCTAGAGATGACTTTTTAGACTGATACCTTGGTTAATAACCTTGGTAATTTTTAATGACACCTTGGGGATGGACCTTGGTGAAACGAAATGATTGTCAATATTAAATGTTGTAGCCACATCTTCATGTTATGAAAAAATGTTATTTTTATTATGATATTCCTCATGATTTCATTTTCATGCCTTAAAGTTCTTTTCATGACTTTATTGATGTATCTCAAGCTCACATGTTATATGTTTCCCTTGTTTCCCTTATTGGGCCTTCTGCTCACCCTTTCTTTTGATGTATGTCCCCAGGTTATGAGATGCAGTAATGAACCTAGGGTGAACATGAGGAGAAGCCTTTCAAGTGTTTAAGAAGAATGTTTTTATGTTTTCATGTTTTAATTTCCTGGTTTCCAAGACACCAAACCTTAAAGATCCTCGGTTTTGTAAAATGTAATGAAATTTTATGTGATAAAAAGGCGGGATGCTATAGTAATCACATTAGAGTTAGGTGGGTACGGAAAATAAATTATATTTTGAAATTTTGGTTTTACTTACACATTTAAAAATGTTCTTCTAGAAATTATATGTTTCATGTTTATTTATTAATATTCAATCCTTGGAAGATTACCTCTTTTTACCCTTTGTTAACTTATTTAATTATTTTTCATGACAATTATTTTTTAACATAAAATATAAGATCATCCTTCTTACCAAATTTCCACATAATGATTTAAAATTTTTATTCTATTTAATCTGGTTCAACTTATAAATATAATAAAATTACCTTTAAAATTAAAACATAGAATATATTGAAAAATGGGGTTTTAAGATTTTTTTTAAAAGATTATGTGTTCTTGTTTCTTTTTGACATCAATTACCAGTTAAAATGAGTGTTACTCTATTTATTTTTTCATTGAAACATATTATTAAAATATTTCTTTAAAATTTATCAATTTGGTATATTATGATATAAATACATAATATATATATAAATACAATCCCTACAGAAATAGATATTTTAGAATTTAATGATTTCATTGATAACTGGTTATTTATATTCAAATGACTAATTAAATTATATAAATATTTTTATTAAGTGTGTATATTATTATTTGATTAAATTTGTGAAAAAATATTTTAAAAATGATTAATGGGTATAAATACATGTAATATTTATTACATTAAAAGTTACATGTTTCTATATTCTTTTACTTCTACATACAAAACCACTAAAGACATCCAAATAAGATCTACAACTAATATAAGAAATTATGGTTATTATGGATGGTTATATATCTAGTATGGATTATGTAGTGATTTACATGGGCTTAAACTTAATCCATAGATGATTTCTCTCAAACCATATTTATTGAAGTTCAGCTTGGTCTTGGTCTACGGAAAACCCTAGTGATGCAAATTCCTTTCCATTCTAGGAAGAGTGATCCTATTAAGGAATAATTATATTGATTTATTTCATTGATACACTTTTCTATAACAATTTAATAATATGGTTACATATATTTATTCCCTATAATTAAATGGTTATGTTATAATAATATTATTTAATACTTATAATTTTACATAAATAAAATGTTTCATAGCTAGTTTTAGTTTTGTGTTTCATGTGAAATAAGTTATCCAATAAAATATTAATTTAAAGGTAAAATACATAATAAAATCAAGGTATATTATTGACCACCCTTACATTTTCTTTCCTAAAGTTTTTCATTACTTTCACAAGGTGATATTAGCATCGATAAATATGTTTCCAATACATATGGTTTAGAGTACCTATTAAGATCTAGATAGTCCATATCCATAAAAAAAATATCAAAAAGTTATGTTCAATACACTCCTATTATCAACCCAATCCTTCCCACACAATATCCATAAATTTATATCTCAATTAATTGGTCCATTTCATCTAAAATAATATAATTTGAAGAGAAAATAAATAAGTAGAATACCTTAAATGAAGTTGAAAGTCACTAAGTGTGAACATCCTTCCCAAGACTCCTCTAGAAAATATAATAAAAACCCCATTATTTTGACTTAATTCCACCTTACTTTGGTAGAATAGGAACAAAAAAATATTTTAAAACAAAAAAATCAAATAAAAGTCAATGAGACGAAAAAAGGAGTATAAGGGATATGTATAACCTAAATCATTGAATAAATAATTCTCAAAACATCCTAGATAAAAGGATTATAATTTGGGGTATGAACTAAATAGTGGGATGAGCCTCCCTGTATTATTTCCTAACTGAACCCCAAATTTTAAGGGGTTCTCTATTTAAGCACCCTCTTTAAAAAAATATAACAAGGGGTCATTGTGGCTTTACACCTATCATGAAATAATTATCATACCTAGGTTTTCCTAACAATTACATTAGGGCACATTGAGGCTTGTAAATACATGTTACTATGTGATTCACCGTCATAAGGAATCCTCGAACAAACATATCCACCCATTGTGGTATAACCACATACCTAATGGTGAAATTACTAATTCAATAAAATCACAAATATCTATGGACACCAATTTCATCCTGACTATGGTAGTCATGGAACAATCCCATAATTGTAGTGTGACCTCTCCAAAAACACAAAACCAACTCCTTTAAAGAATTAATGGATTCATGATGAAAAAAAGATTTTTTATCATGACACTGCGTCAAATACTAAAACATAATATTATATATGATATCCGTGATGCAATTACTTTTGTTGTAGTATGACTGACCACTTTCTCTAAAATATTTTATCTAAGATAAAATATCTATATTCCATAATTCCCATGTTTTTGTGTGAGTATTGGTGTAGATAAAAAATTTCAACCCAAATATATGGTGAATCCATAAATACAAACTTTTGACCTCCACCAAAACCTCCAAAAATCAAAGACCACCCAAAAAACCCATAGATTTCCAAAAAACATTAAATGAACCCATACCACATTATATAAGAGGTGAAACAAACTCCTCACCATAACATCTCTAATAATTGATAATTATCTTTATTTATCACTCATGGTCTACATATAAACTAAGACCCAATTCATGATTTACTAATTGATTTCTCACTACTCATAATTGTTCCCATAGTTCATTTATACTAGGGGAATAATCCAAAAACTAGATGCCTCAAACTATGGATTACAATACTTATCATTAATTAATTAAATCTTCCATATTTAAATTCTCAATTCCAACATTCTAAATAAAACAAAAATTGAACTATATGGTTCCCTAAAACCCCAACAATATCTAAAAACCCAATGTTCCACAAATCATGGAGGAAACTAAATTTAACAAAACTAAGAATATTGTCAACTCCTAATGACATCCATTAATTACTCATTCACTATTATCATAAGTTTGTTGTCGACATCATTACTCTACACTATACTATCAACCACTAGCCTCAACACCTAAGTATCTCTCAAATATTCTCATTAGGATATATAGTCTCTCCCTGAGACTGCACTCATAAAAAGAATCCTGAATCTATCAAACATGATATCACACTTCATAGAATCACTTATATTCCACATACCTAGCCTCCTAATAATGTTTTAATAAAAGGGATCATATATTTTATTTAATTAATACACTGACTATTCTAGATCAACATTAATACCCACATATTGGTATCTCCCCTTTATTAACATATCCTAAATTCGAACAATCAATAACTAATGTAAAAACTAAAATAATCCCAAAGTTGGTTCTTACAATTTAAAACTCTCAATATTTACCACGAATTACCAAAATGAGTCCCATAAATAGAGACCATATGTGGTGTTCTCATCATCAAATCATTTCCCCTATCATTGATCAATGAAAAAAAATAAACTATTGTATCTTCATCCATTTAATGTCTCTACTAATGATCCCCACTTGGTATAACATGACAGACCCACCCATGATTCATGATTGATTTTCTTTCTTTTCAATAGTTCTTTATAACCCTATATCCCACATCACATTACCCATTCATTGATATAGAAACCTATCGATGTGATTATAATTCAAGGTATATGAACTCTCTCAAAACCACATGAAAATATTATTCCAACTAATAGTGAATCACCCTTAATCCTCAGTAGTAATTTTAAAAAATCATTGGTTTTTAAATCATCACACATGAGGACACATCTCATGTTTTTTAGTTTTGTTTAACAACTAATCTTGTGGGTATATTTCTAAAACAAATGGTCATATTACTATGTCTCAAAACCAATAACTGGCCATATATCTTCTTCCGTATGATATAAAAATTCATGTGTAACTACAATTCTCATGAAGCCTTATAAATTCCATCACTTCCCTATAAATACCAAATCCTAGTCAATATTCAACTCAACTTATGGGTTCAAATCCATCCATCATGATAAAAGAAAATTATTTCTCCCTAAATCTATTATAATAGAACTGTATCTAGGTCAATCCATTTTTAATAAGATACACTATCACATTTTGATAACATGTTAGTCAATTTTTTATCCAATCATTTGGGTAAAAAGAAAAAAATTAATTTAAAAATATTGAAGTGAAAAAAAATCAATCAAAAGAACAACATGTTAGCATTTTAATTCCATTTGATATTTCTAAGAAAACATACATTTAAATTCATTAAATATTTTATAAATTTATTTGTGGAAGGGAATCAATTTTTTCCAACTTTATTTTTAAGATAACAAATTTTTGAGATGATTAATATTTAACTCTTTTGTTTTGTAAATAATTCCCTCAAAAATTATCAAAACCCAAAACTAATCATAATGACCTTTAAAAATTGTCAGAGGTTCATTCGTTGTAGTGCCCTTGGTTTTCCAAAAATCTTTCATTTTTTATCTAACATGTCATAACCTATGAATTTAAATTTATATCAAAAAATGATTATAAATAAAAAGTAATATGATAAAATAAATATAAAATATATCATTTGTTACAGTGATATTTTATTATTTATTATAACATAAACACACCCCTCCTTTTCCTTTCATGATCATGGGAAGGATGAAAGGGTTTACAAAGAAATCAACACCACCCATGGATTGAAAAGAAATTATAGGGCGGGATATGACAATGAGGTGGAAATAAAAAAAGAACAAACACAGACACACCCAAAAAATATGGTGGGTTGTGTCACTGGAGTGGAAACATCTCTCCCCTATATTAATAATTGAAAACATAGGTACCATGACTCTATTTTAATGGTAAAATAAACTAAATGAAATTGGTAAAATTTCATGGTATTAACTTATTTCAACCATTACCTTTTATTTTCCTTCAAATAGGTGGTTTATTTACACTATCATCAATTTAATTGACATATCAACTATTAGTTGGCGGACCACACATTGTGGGATAATGATGTATATAGTGTTTATATTCAATTCCTCCAATAAAATAATTTTTGAATGAAGAACATGAAATTTCATATCCTTCACATTTCATGTAATAATTGAGAATGTATCTAGACATGTACTTTAGACCTCTAAGTCACATATATTCCAATGTACATACAATGTTCTTATGAATTTTATGCAATGTAGTCTCCTAATGATGTAAAAAAAACCTGGTAAATCTATTAATTCCATAATTAAAACCAACACTATTTCCAAAAAAATAAAAATGAATAATTTTAAATTCATAAAAACATAAATCCATATCATATTATTCGTTACTCATAAAAATACATGAAAATAATATTCATAAATTTGGTGGATCAAACTCAGCCACACCTAGCCATTTTATTACCCTTTAGAGAAAAAAAATATCTCTAGAAAAAATTAAAAGTAAAAGCATGATCATAATCACTTTATCTGTTCAAAAAATAATTATATTATTTAAATTTCCTTTAAAATAAACATACAATATTTTGAACTCACTTATCTAGAGGTAAACTTTTAAGGTCTACTAAAGTAATTTTGATACATTTTTAGTCATTAATTTTTTTTATAGATGATGGTATTCCATTTATTCATTAAAAACAAATTCCTTCCTCAGTATTTATTCTCCCATATATCCTAAAAAATTTCATTCCAAATAAAAATGGTGTTTTAACACATTTACAGGCCTCGCAAACAAGTCAAGTTGTAAAAATGTTGTGATAAGAGGATTTCATTATCATTTTTTTCCAAACATTTTTTATATAATTTTTTTATTTATGTTAGATTAGATAATTTTTGAATTAATAATTTTTTGTAAATATAAATCCCCTTTTGGATTCAAAATTACTCAAAATTTCATCAAATTGAGACAACATATTAACCACATGTATGAATCAAAAAATTCTAAAATTATTGATTAATAAATAATATAAAAATAATTTCAAAATTCAAGGTTTTTAAATTTAAAAATTATTCTTGTAAAATTTATTTTCTAAGTCACAAATAGTTATTTATAAAATTTTGAATGAATTTTACTAAATATACATTGAAATAATCCAAAAAATAAATTTCATATATCAAAAAGGGTGCATTTATCATGTTTCATAACCAAATACCAATAATTAATTAAATTTTTTGAATAATTTTAAATCATATCACTCAAGTTATTATAAAAGTAAAATACTTTATCCAAGTCCAATAATAATGTAAATGATAAATATTGGTTCTAGGATATCCTTCACCGCACTAAATATAATACATGTTGACTCATTTGGAACATATATTGGGAAAAATGATATCCCACATCTCATGAGACTTGGTTAGTAATGAGTTTATTGGAGTATATATGTATGGAAAAATAAATTTAAAAACACACTCCCCTTAGGTGGTGGATATCTCAACATCGTGGAAACTTTTCTCAGGAAAGGCTATGAATCACTAAGAGAAGGGTGGCACAATGATGACATCCTAGGGAAAATAATTGACTACTGATGTAAATGATAATAAAACTATATGAAACCCCTAGAATCAGTTACAAAAACAAATATACATATATAATAAACAAAATGTGTACAGAAAATGATCATAAGGTATCCTTTGGGGAGGAAATGGTTGTAGCTAATTTCTCTAGTGTGAGATGAGGTGCATTAGTTTTACCAATGGTGAGTGGATCCATAGTCTATTTCTAGGTCTATATAGATATATCATTAGGATAAAGGAAACACCCCCCCCCCCAACACATCAAATTTAATAGTCAAACCCTCATATATCAAAAGAATATATGTGATCTATGTGGTTATTGGTAACCAATTGAATGGAGTGGTATATAGAGGTTGAAATAACTAGTTGAACTACAAGAAAACGATGACCACTATCAAATCTAACAAATAAAACATTCCCTATATGTTGTAAATTTATCCATACTTTAAAATCAAGTGACAGTTGAAACCTTGATCAGGTGTGTGAGTGGGCAGGGGATATGGATAACTCAGTGGTGGGTGGTGTATATTTGAATAATAAATTAGAGGATGATGACGAACAAAACTGTAACATGTCAGACTAATTTAATATGAATAATAATTAGATTGGTGGGGATATGTGACTTCAGGTGGACCTCCGTGTATGTTATTGGCTCTCAACTTGTAGATAGAAACTATGGAAGAACTATGAGGTGAGTATACCCCCTGTAAAAAGTGTAAAATAATAAAATAAATTACCATGTGTCATACCTAATCTATAATAATCATAGTATATAAATATTAATGTAATTTTAAATTTTGATAATAAATAAAATACTCACATACATGCATACAGTATTGATCATCCACTCAGCTGATCACATAAGTAGAAAGAACTAATGAAATAATATAAAAATGATGAACAAAAAATCTAATCCATAACTCATATCAAGATCCTTATCATGTCTAAGATTCTCTAGATCAACTAAGAAATATCAAGACTCATCCAAACATTGTTCTACGACAATTGAGAGGTGACACGGGTGCCCAAGTGCAAATGCCTCATCAGCAGTGTGTGATTACATAACCTAATAAGGAACTACCAATATGGTCTTGTAAATAGGAAGTAAATGTTGTGATATGTGCATGTGACATGATATGAATAAATAAGTGATTACAAAAAAATCAAATAAACCATTAGTAATCCTCATGTCAATGGACTTGATTGATCATACCCTCTTGTCTAGTTCTGATGTGTCTCTAAGGATTTCATAGTGACCATTCTAACCATAATAATAATCTCGAGTTCTTTCAGCATATTATACTATGATAAAAACCTAGGATATTTTCAATACCAATATCTCATCCTAAGGAATGCTACTTAATTTTTTTAAGGGTTCCTAGAATCTGATCTTGGACAATCTAAAAGACTTAACCATTCCCACCAAAGTCCCCACAATCTATTTATAGGTATCATGTGTTAATAATTCCCTCCTCACCCAAAATCCAATAATCCTAACTCCAAATCCATGTAATTCCCACTAGTACTATAACATTACTCCCCCACTATTGGAGTTTTATTTAGTATCATGACCTCCCCAAAGGGACTATTCCTGAAATTAAGGAAGAGAGTTTTCCTGGCCTCCCCTGAGAGAGTTTTCATGACCTCCCAGATGGGTATTTCTTATTTCAATAATATGAACACTATCCTAATTATGGATTCCATACCTATCACAACTACCATGGGGTAATATTACAAGTTACCACATAACTGGCCCTAATGAGTATAGTACTTGGTCACAACATCTTCCTTGGAATTTTCAAGTTCCTTTTTAAAATTAAATAAAACATTGGTTTTCCATATATCAAAACTCATCATCACTATCCACAGACCATTGAATAAAACTAAAGGTATGGTTTTAATTGACACACAAAACCACCCATATACAACGAAGTTATCCACTGTCGGTCCAGCACTTGGGTACCAACTAGGGGCCCGTAGGTCAAAAAAAGTGGACACACCACCCTTGGGATCCATAATCTCAACCAAGCGTTTGGTCACCAAGTCCAACATATCTAAGGTGACACAAGTTTCATTATATATCCCACCAAGTGAAATATATATCAAGGGAAGCTAAGAAAGTTCCATTAAGTCCTTAAAATTTTAATTCATATGATTTACACCCCTCAAGGGATTTATGTGTGAATTTGTTCTATTAGTTTAAACACCATCCATTAGTGACCAAGGTTTCAAGATAGTGCACTAGTTATATGGAGGCTATAGAACTTTTTACCTTTTATTTATTAGGGTCTCATGCATATATAAAATTTTAATTTAAATTAAAAAATTAAATTAAATTGAAATTAAGAATTCGAAAAGGGTTTCATCACCTTAGTAGTGTGAAAATACATGAAAAATAATATAAACATCATGCATAAAGAAACTGGGATGTTGATAATACCACCTACCATAAATTGAAGTTGATTTAATTTAGTTCCATTTTCAAAAAGTTATTTCCAAATCCTTTCCATGATCACAAAAACTTGTACCTAGTTCATGGGTTCATATCTCAATTCAAGACATTCAAAAAACAACTCATAATAATTAAGATTAATTAAAAAAATAAAACAAAACAGGGATAATTTCCCTCAATTCATCGGGCATCCAACTATTGTCGAAACTTTGAGAAGTGGGGTACTGGCCATCCCTAGAACACCCTCGAACTTACACTAATCCAAATCCCCAACATATACCACAATTACAATTATTAATTTAATTTTTAATGACATATGACAATATATTTGAGGAGAAACATATGTTTTTAAAATATATTAGAAAGGGCACGAAAACAACATTAAGTTGAATGCTCTATGAAATCCACATGAAATCCCCAACATTTGAGGATAATTTCACTGTTCTCTAGTGGAATCATCACTCAAAAATCATAAAATGTGATAAAAGAATTAGTGATGAAGAGTGTATATGATGAATAGATCTTTCCAAGGGTGATACCAAACCTAAAATCTCCATATAATGGATTCAAACCCCTCCCTTATTGCATTTATATTTTGGATGGTTTACCAAATTTTGTTTTCACAACACAGATTGGAACTACCTCAATGTAAAACATTTTGAACGTTTTTTTACAACCATGTTCAAAACATGTTCCAAGACCCATATCCAAGACACTTTACATGATTCTCTAAAAGATCATTCATGACTAACCCTTAATTGTGCACTGACCATGAAACTCAATTGTTCAATTTAGAAATTTAACTATAAACTTCCTCATGCATAGAGTGTTATATGGTTTCTTTTAAATCGTTTACCCCAAAACCATATATTCTAGAAATAATCCTTAAAAAATTGAAAACAAACCCATAGATCTCAAGACACATCCAATATCTTAAGTAATCTCTCAAGGAAGAATTTGTATCCAAACACATTATCTATGGATTCTCATAAACTAGGATTCTATATTTGAATCTTTTTTCTCAAAATTATCCTTAGAATAAATTTCCAAAAATTCAAATTCCCTCTAAAAATAACAACTTAGGAAGGAGTGGGGTTTTATAAACACCCCTCTATAACACTTTTCATCCTTTAGTGTACTCAATTTCCATTAAATCACGAACCTCAACCTTACCAAGTGGCTAATTGATTCTTATTTCACCACATCCTATCCCAAAATACTGAATGATCTTTCCCTCACAACTCATACTTGACTCTTACTAACCACTAAAACCCAAGCCACCACTCTCAGATGCCACCAAACACTGAGATAAAACTCACTCATTCCCATAAATCTGAGGACACCATGGTTCCATCAATACATTTTCACCAATTTTATAGTTTTTACTACCACAAAAGTTAACTCATGATAGTGAGCTGAAATCCATAAAGCTCCCCACTATTAGAATTATCTACAAAAAACTCTTCTTCGGTGGTTCAATGACTCACTTGATGAGGTTTATAACTCACTAACCAAACCACACATGAGAGTGCCAGAAAAATTCAAATACCCATCCTTATCCAGATTATAGACCAAACCGGTCAAGTCTTCACCATTCATTAAATTAATAAGAAGACACTGATTTTTCATTAAAGGCTCTCAATTTGTTCCCAAATCACACCCTTCTTTTCAAGAAGACATAATTAATGTAGTTTCCAGCATACCACATACAATCACAAGTAAAAATAATAGCCATCCATCCATTGTGATACTATTCTTAAAAACAACCATCTTCAACTACATAAGTGTTATTCATTTATGTGATCATAATGTCTTAAATCATAGAGTAATATTCTGATCATCCAAACAAAAACCCTGGAGTCCGATACTGAATCACAGTGGAATTTCAAGATTGGATTCTCAAATATTTAGTACCACCGGGGTTCTATACCATGATCACCATTGTACTACCAATCAAATTCATGTTCATATGATCAATAATTATCTTGAACCCTAATCCAAAAATCCGAATAAATCTGATTCCATGTCCAAATTTCAATCTATTAATTTTTATGATCCATATGAATATATATCCATTTATAACCATACCCATATGAGGGTCACATGTGCACAATTGTTATGATGCTTCCAACCCTAGTATTTTCCTTATTATCACTCAATTGGATCAAAATCTAATATATGCAACTCATATCATGTTCATCCTAAAAACAATACTCTGATGTGACAAAACACAATCAAATATTGAGTTTTTAAATGAATTAAAATTTAGATATCCTTATTAGATCAGATAGACTCTACCTATTTAGATTATCAAATTCATGTTCATGATGAGTTTCATCACCTCAAACAACCAATGATACAGTCCCAACCAAATGACCTTATTTATTCCACTCCTCGAGTGTAAATCTTTCTATATTGAATCATAAAAAATGCATGTTGATTCACCTAATCTACACTCATCAAGTTATAAGGATACTTAGTCCATAAGAAACAAAAAAAACACATTGATCCTAAAACCTCCTAAGTTCATTAGATATCCCAAATTCAACTGGTTCCATATGTAAAAAACAAGTATTTCCTCAGAAAAATAAAATCTCAGGGGTTACATTACCTCCTATAACTAATTAAAAAATCTGAATCCAAGATCCATAATTCTCACATTATCAAAACAAATATATATATGATCCATGACATTATAAACTTTTCAATATCAAGTCATCATCGATTCATTTTTTATAAGGGATTGACATAATAGGTTTATTGAGGTTCACTTCCCAAAACCTCTGATAATACTTCTACCACACATCATTCCCAACCATACATGAGTACCCTAGACACTCCACTTAAAAATGATAATATTAACTTTTTCAATAGTCTATCAAAGTAATATTAGTACACAAATCCATTTCATAATAATGATCATCAATATGAACTTTCTCTTAACACCAGAACACATATATGATTTACAAGGTCAAGTATCTGAATAGTCTTATCCTTAGAAGATAGCCATGATACCATAATACTCTAGGTTTCTTACATCCCAAAGATCTATCTCTAATAGATATTTTCCCTTGAAAACCCCAAGGCATATCCATTCCTCTACCACCTACTTGATAACAAATTTCATAAATCAGTCTCAACTTAAGAAATACTCCCTTTCCTTTCTACCTTTAAGGCTCTCATGACCACTGGATAACTTATCTTATGGGTCACCCTCACACATAACTAAAAACCAATTCTCAAAAAACCTAAGTCCCATCTTAAGGGACTCTAAGTCCTCCCAACTAGCATGTAAATTACAATTCTCACATTGGTCACAACCCATAGAGCATCATATGCGCACCAATATGAAACAAAAAAGATACTCCCATTCTCACACACCCATCCAAGGGTATGCCAATATATAATTAAAACATATTCAAAATCCACCACCCAATCCTATTTTACCCACCATCTCTATAAATCTTTACATTAGACTATTACTTAGAAGATCTTGTCACATCACACATGCATACACATACAATAGATATCACTCTATGATAAACTGTATCTAGTGACACACAGTCACACAATTTGTTTATGTAGAATTTCATTCCAAAATTTTTGGGGAAACAACATATTGGTCGTTAGTAACACTTTAAATAGAAGAATCTACATAATAGTCACCCATAATGGTGTTTATCATAACGACATCCAATTATTGTGTCGAATTACTAGGTTCTACACCTCATCATCCTCATTATCACACATATCACCATAGATACACATTTTATAACATAAATAAGATAAATATATACAAAATTTGTCCCACGTGAGTATAAATCCACCAAGAAAATATTCAAGAAAAATATTTTTGAGATATTATTAACACTTTAAATTGATGGGCATCTTTCGCCAGTAATAAAAATCAAACTAATGGGCCTACATTCCATGTGAAATAGATGGGATTAATCATTATGCATGAGATTCCAATTTTCGTTATGTACCATGAGAAAAATCAATAAAAAATCATAAATCTAAATTCCATGTGAGTCGTGTTATTTTAAATCATGTGAAAAATTATAATAGAAAATACCAAGAACAATAATACCATCAATGCTAACCTATATTTCCCATAATAAATAGCATTAATGAAGCACTATCCCAATGTATTTCTAAATATCCAGCACATTATTATGTATCATAACTATTATACCCTAAAAATAATAAAAATATAAACAGACATATAATTCCACTTTGTAACATCCTAACCCAGCTCAGTATGAATAGTAACCAGAGCAGTGGTGCTAGGTGACCTCATCTACTCCACACGTATGCCAGAAGCATTCAACTTAAATCAAGGGGTCCAAGGTGGTACCATGGGGAGACTAAAACACTTGTATCAGTCTTCAAAATAATAAAATAAATAACCAAGTATTTACAAAATCCATAATAATCTGAGTACATAGATAATTAAGTACTATAAAAAATGATAGTAAGAAAATTCTTACAGATATCCATATAAGATAGATCTCCCAGTGGTTCGATCATATATAAATAAGGGGAAAATAAATAATCTAAAAAGGATCAATTAAAACTCCATGTCATACCCCTTACTAAGAACCATATCCTATCTAAGCTTTTACATCTAGATTATGCAATACTTATCCTCTATCCATCCTGGACCAAGGACACGTCATAGGTTTCTTGGGTACCCATGTACAATGGATACTTGAGTGGTGTGTGAGTATATGACTTATTTGGTCACCAAAAATGTAGTCTCTTACATGTATAGTAATTGTATTTATGTGAATTCATCAGTCATCATCTAAGCCATTAGAAATGGTACACTTCACTTATCTTCGATACTCACTGCAAAATGATTTGAGTGTATGGAAATTCTATTAATAACCAATTTTATTATCACTCATAACTACTTGGAATCCAACTATGTGGTATATGTACTTTCAAACAAAGGGATTGATATGGTTCTCACCTATCTTGAAGTTCTCCCTTTGGACCTAGTTTTATTGTATGTAAGGGATTGTAAAAATATTCCTACCATCGGACTCTTGTAACTTGTTTTTATTATTTTTAGTGCCTCGACCATTTTATCCAAAGGACCTATCTAAAAAATATTAACTACTAAAAAACAAATAAACCCTATTGATCCTCTTCACCTATCCCCAATCAACCATATATACTTTGGGCATTGTTGAATCTTCTATCAGCACATCATGGTGACTATGCCAACCATAATAATGCCAATAGTATATTCCACTCTAGAATATAGTAATAATGACATGACAGATAAACAAACCTCGATATATAGTATAATAGTCATTGTAATACTTTATCTTAGTATCACCATATGGGGAATGCTCCATATCAATTTACAATGGTTCCTGGAAGATTATCGTCAATAGTCTAGTGGGATCAACCTTTCCCATCAAAGACCCCAAATCCCTCAGTTGGTATCACATGTCATAAACACCCACCTCTTCCTAGAAAAAATAATACCTACACCATATCCATGGAAAAAACCCATGAAAAATACAACAGTTCTCTTACAGGATCAAAATGCAGGAGTCCAGGAATGCAGCTCCAATAGTTCTCTTATAGGATCAAAAAACCCTCATCTTCCTAGTTTTATTTCATTATTTGTTTCCTTTGTTTACAAGAGATATGACAATATGAAAAGATAAACATTGCGGCAAGAGCTTAGTTCTTTTTACCCAAGAGATTATCCTTGGATAGTAGGGGGTGACTTCAACATCATCACCAAACCAGCTGACAAAAAGTTCAAAGGGGAGTTTCCACGTCGATCCAGCATGGACTTTGTCCCGTTCATGGAAAGCAAGGGTCTTATGCATATAGGGTACATCAGGGACCCATTCACATGGTGTAATAACCAAAGAGGTAATAAAGGATGTGGGAGTCGGCTTGACCGATGCCTCACTAAATTACATTCTACAACTGCATTCCAGAATGCCATGGTTAATCACCTAGTCTGAGGGATTTTCAATCACTCACTATTGTTGTAATCTCTGGAACCCATGCATGAATATCCTGATCCGTTCAAATTCAATGAAAACTGGATGTTCCATCCTGAGTTTCTCTTATATTAAGGACTTCATGTGTCGAACCGGGGCAAGGTAACCACTGGGTGGCCATCCATAAGAAACTCAGCTGGCTCAAACAGGGGATTCAATCATGGGCAGGCGACCTCCCCCCTATTGACCAATAGATAGATGACCTCATATGAGTGATCGGGCACCTAGAAGGGGACTTGGAGTGATTCTATGATGACCATATTTTTTGTGGATTTTTCATTCAAGAAGAAATTTCTATAGGAGATGATTCTCACACATGAAGGTATGGCCTGGAAAACAACACGGATAAATTGGTATCATGAGGGAGACAAGAACATATCTTTTTTCCATGAATGCATCTGGGTGAAGAGATGGTTGATTAGTCCCAATATCCAGCTTGAGGATGGCTCTTATATGGAGGACATAGATCTTGTGGGTGGCATGGCTTCCTCTTACCTTTAAGATCTTCTTGCTGGTTGAAACACGTGGATAGTCGATGGGTACTCAAAAGGAAGTGTTGATCTGTGGGATGTAATTCCCAACAATTTTTCTTGTAAGTACAATGCCTTCTTGGAAGGGATCCCAGGTGAATCTAAGATCCATGTGTCCATACTGAGTTTTGACTTGGATAGTGCTCTATGGCTGGATTGTTTCCCCAGATTGTTTTGCAATACTTTGTGGGACCTTGTCAATGAGAAAATCATTTCTATTGTTTAGGACTTATTTCAGGGAGGATTTCTCCCATGTGTTTCCAGTGTCACGAATCTGGTCCTTATTTGAAAATTGAAGGATCCCACCTCTCTGCTCCATTATTTCTTCGTGAGAATTTTCAATTTCATCTATAAGGTTTTAGTGTGCATAATCAACATAAGGGTGGCCATGTGTCTTTCCCGGTGGATTTCCATTGAGTAACCTAGTTTCGTGAGGGGGTGATCAATCCTGGGGGAGATCGCTCTATCATAAGAGATATTTAGGGACTTGAATAACAAGACCCATGGTTCAAAAATGGTCATGAAATAGGACATGAGCAAGGTGTATGATAGATTATAATGGGGTTTTATCAGCAGGTTCCTGGCATGCCTGGGTATATCTCCCAGGGCCCCAGACATTCTTTTTAGATGATTTAGCTCTCCGTGGATGGTTGTCTCATTCATGGGGAAAATCCAGGGACCCATCAAGGCCACCCGCGGCCTATGGAAAGGTGATATGTTTTCCCTGAGTCTTTTCATTCATATGAAGGATACTCTTTGCGGGATTATTAATAGAGGAATTTATAATGGTAGTATACTTACTTTCAAAAGGAAAAGGAACCTACCTTACATTTCTCATTTGATGTTTAAAGACAACACGATTATCTCCTAGAATATAGGGAGTAGATCTGTCCAGGACATTAATAGGATCTTGAAGGAATATTGTTATTTGAGTGGGCAGTTGATCAACCATTCCATAAGTAACCTCCACATCTCCAACAAATGTGCGGAAAGCTGGGTTGCTGCCCCGTGCAGCAGAATGGAAATGAAGTTGGGCTCTTTACCTATGGAGTATATGCGTTCTCCAATATATTCAATAATACTACACTTTTGGGACTATGATAAGGTGGTCAGTAGGATCATTTTCCAGGTTATCTACTAGAAAAAACACTTTCTATCTTTTTGTGGGAATATCACTCTCATAAATTGTGTTCTAGAAACTATACTGGTGCATGGAATGGATTCTACCTCAGTGCCATAGGGAGTTATAAAATCCATAGACAGGATATTAGTGGGATTTACCTATGATGTGATTGCGAAAGGGAATAGGCATTAGGTATATTGGGGTAGAATGACCTGGCCTATCCATGAAGGGTCATTAACGTTATGAGATTCAAGGGAACTGTGTAGTGCACGCATGCCAAGCTGGCGTGGGAGATCATCGAGAATCAGTATCTCTAGGGGAAGATCATGCAACAAAACTACACCAGATTTATCGAAACTGAAAGTGTCTATAGATCCCCCTTTTGGAAGTGGATATTCCCCCTAGTCTCGAGTCTTCATCATCACTCCCGCTGGCTCGTGGGAGATGGCAGTATACTCTTCGGGAAAATAAACTGTGCGGGATCTAAGATGGGTTTTGTAAGGATTCTGGCCTACATGATTTCATTCAAGGAGGCATGTTCATATCTATATTTCATAACAGCAGTTCAAGAAAATAACCAAAAAGACATCTTCGATTCTATCCTCTTGATCTTGGACCTGGACAAGTGTGTGTTTACCCCATCGCAATATAGGAAGTTCACCACAAAGGACTTCCGCAGGATATCTACCCCTCAAGTGCATCAGGATACATGGTATGATTTAATGTGCGGTTGTAAAATACCAACCAAATACAATTTTCTTGTCTGGAGATTTAGGAACTCGGTGATTCCACCAGACGAGAGCATCAAGAAAATGAAAATCAGTCTCTCCAGTTGGTGCCAGTGTTGTAGCAACAAAAGTTAGGAGACCACAAATCATATCTTATTTGATGGAGAGTGGGCTAAGGCCATGTGGTAGTTCTTTGGGTAATTTATATAATTCTCCAATAACATGCTTCATGGGTCATCGTTCTTTGAGAGATGGTTTCAGGGAACACCGGATAAGGGTCCGGAGAAGATGTCATGTTTAGTGGTCCTCACTTCTAGGTTTCGGTGCCTCTGGAAGGCCTCCAACAAGGCTAGACTTGAGGTTATAAAATAAAAAGGGTGGTCCATCATTGTGTGACCCAAATTCCTACTTATCGATATGGTTACCATTCTCAAGGATTGGTGGGAAGCCCCCTCCATGCAGATATTACAAGAATTCCTGAACTGGCTCGTCTCATGGAGGGTAAGCGAGGGTAGTGGGTAAGATGGAGTCCCCCAACAGATGGTCTTAAGCTAAACACAGATGGATCTTGTATCTCTGCTATCATATAAGGAGGAGGAGTTCTTTGTAACTCGATAGGGAGTGTGATTCTAGATTTCACGACCCATTTCGGAAATGGAAACGCTCTCCAAGAGGAGGCCAAGGCACTACTCACTAGGCTCAATCTGTGTAATTAGAAAAATATTTCAATCTCCCATGTGGAAACTAACTCGAGGAAAATTTGTGACTCCCTTCTAGATACAGGCTCCATCCCATGGTCTATCACGTATACCATTAGGATATGTAAATAACTCTTGAGGATTGTCATTCAAGATACACACACATGGAAAGAGGGGAATAAATTCGCAGACCACATGGCTTCCCTTTCCACCCCTAACTCTGATTTCACCTGCCTTACCAATGTCACCTCCTTGAAGCCTGAGGGTGTAAATTTAATTCATGGGGATTCCCTAGGTGTCTACTATTTTACACCCCCTAGTTCGGGTGTTGTTTTTTGGTCTCAAGATCCTTGGTCTCTTGTATTCTCTCCTTTGAATAAACATATAACAATGATGATGATGATATCCATGGAATCCCAACATCAGTATCATAGATCTCCATAATAGGATGGTTTTATTTATTATCATGACCTTATTAAATTGAGTTTTTATGAACTCCCTAAAATTATATTTTTATGAAATCCCAGGTGGGTTTTTTCCATTTCAACATTATAAGAATTTCCTTGAGGGAATTTTCCATACATATCAAAACCACCACGAGGGTGCAGTTCAAGTCAAGACATAACCACCTCCCTTGAATATCATACTTGTTTCTGAATTCAACCAAGGTTTTTTTTATTTCCTTTATAAATGTAATAGAAAACATTGTTTCTCAAATTATAATACTTATCTTCACTACCAATATCCCATCATCTCACTTGTAAGGTATAGTTCTACAGTGACACCTATAATTGTCTCTACTAATGTAAATCACACCAACTCAAGGTCGGCCGATTTTTATGGATCAAACTAGGGGCCCCTAGGTCCAATGAAGAAGAGGCGCCCAATTAGTGTCTTTGGTCTTGTTCAAACCTTGGGTCATCAAGCCTAATATCTCTATGGTGTCATAAGGGTCATAATACAACCGCATAAGGGTCACAATACAACCAACTAAGGATAATCGAAATACAGGGAACATAAGAAAGGGAACATGAGTATTTTATATTTTAATTCTTCTAATTAACACCCCTCAATGGTTTAAAGTATCAAAGAATAAAATTAGTTTGAAATTAGTCTATCAATGTCTGAGGCATCATGACAGCTCAATAGTTCCATGGTTTCCAATGCACTTTATTCATTATATTTCATAGGTTCTAATGTATGTTTTAAAATATAATTTAAATTTATTTTTATAATAAATTAAACATTTTAAATAAAAAAAATAGGTCCATCACCATAGTGTTGAAACCACACTTAAACATACATATAATCATTATCTGTAAATCTATAGGGTTTATTTGAGGACCACCTACTTTGAATTTAATCTAGCTCTATTTTGTTCCATGGAAAAAAAATTCAACCCAAGCTTGTCCATGATCACAAAAAACCCATACCCAAGTTCCAAGTTCAAATTTCATTAAAACAAATCCCAAACATTATTCAAAATAATAATTATTAATTATTAAACTGTAACCTAAATAGGTATAATGAATATTAACTCACCGAGCATCCAATAACCACTAAAACATCAAGAATATAGGTTCTATCCATCCCCGACACACCCTCAAACCCAACCTAAGAAAAATCCCCAACATATTTTTCCATTAACTTTAATAAATTGTTAAATTTTTAATAAAACATCATAATAGATTTTAGCATAATATAAATACTTAAAATTTATGATAAAAGGTGTGTATGTAGTGTTACAATATTTTCTCCACAAAATCTTCAAAAAAATCCCCATATTTATTATATGATTCTATCATTATCTAGTGGAATGATCACTAAAAACCACTACTTGTGATAAAATAAATAGATATGATGGTAGTATATGATGAAAATAAGTTTTTGGATGTGAATTAATACCTAAAATCTCATAATAATAGAGTTAAAACCCACCCCAAATCAAGGTTTTTAGGTGGGTGAAAAGGTGCTTCATGTGGGACATATATGAGGTGGATTATAAGAAATATGTGTGTCCCCTATTAAAATTAAAGATAGAAAAACTTTAAGAAACAACATTTAATAAGCCTCAAGAATAATAAAACACATTTTCCATCCCAATGATAGGAACTATATAATCACACACATATCTCATGGTTTGGTTGCAGAGTTTACTAAAACATGCACCAATTGTTCATAATAGAATAGCCTCATTTTGAAAAAAATGGTTTTTTAATAATTGTGAAGTAAGCCACATTTCAATGCCACCTCAAAAAATTTCTAAAATTTCATTCATGATTAACCCTCAATTATGTGTTGATCATGAAACTATACTAGGTTCTTTGGGAATATAAATGGAACCCTCCCCACACTCAAGGTGTATTATATTTTCTCTAAAAAACTACACTCCAAATATGAATTCCCTTGGGAGAATGCTCCAATACATATAAAAACAATATTGAAGCCCCTATGACACGCCTTGTAACATGGGGAACCTCTCATTCCTAACAACATATCCAAAAATATCATCTTCAGATGATTGAACTCTCACATTCTCAAACTGAATCTTCGTTATCAAAAATAATATTCCACCAGATTTCCAAAAATTTAAATTTCCTCTATGAATCACCACTCATAAAGGATTGAGATTTTAGACAAATTTAGGTGGTGGGACTACCTGATGATCTAGTAGAGGTAGTATATTTGTAGCCTCCATAAGGTAATTAGGGTCCTTGACCTTCATATAAAGTGTGAGGTGAAACTGTGTGAGGTGAAACTGTGTGAGGAAATATATATCCCCAAACATCTATACCATTTCCATGTAAATAAGAACTAGAAGTCCAATCCATTCAGGGAAAGTTGAGGGATATTTTAACTGGGTAGTGTACTAACATGGTGGAATATATGATGTCATTTAGGTTACCCAAAATATCAATGAATTTGGTGTGGAAGTAACTGGTAGAAAATACAGGAGTTCAGGTTAATATTGTCAAAAAATACATGTAAAGAGATCTAAATATCTAATAGAGAAAACTCCTCGATCCTCATGTAGTAGAAATTGGATGGTTCTATAAAACATTTATAGGAGTTTAATGGTAATTGATAAATTTAGTGTTCTATTTTATGAGGAAGGACTATATCAAATATCGGGACCCATAATCTCCCACCACACAACCATTAGATACTATCACTCAACTTAGGTATGGATAGAGAAGGGTTTTGGGGTGGTTTATTGGGGGTGAAAGACACACCATTGGTTAAAATCACTCATGGTTATTGAGAGGTGGTGAACTATAATAAAAAAATGTACAACCATTATAATACAGGTTGGCTTATATATATAAGATAACCTATAAAACTAAAAAATATGTCAAACTATGAAGATAAATATATAAGTATGTGAGCGACAACATAGATTAGTCTTATAATATTTTTTGGGACATTAAGTTCCCCATATCATCAAAAATCCCATGATGATCTAGAATGTTCATGTTGAGGACTCGATTACTATGAAGTATGGTACGCCATGAAAATATCTACAAGTGTTTTTAAATTAATCTATTAGAATCAAATACATGTAAGGTGTATAACTAAGGGGTATAATCTATATGTGGTACCAAAGAACATGACCCATCTTCTAATGAGGATGGTTGTGATTATAAAATAGTTGGGGAAGTGGTGGTTGTGTAGTTTATAATGATAGTGCTCGTGTAGAGGATGCATAAGGGGGTATACTTAGGTCACAACAGGGGGAACCACTTCTAATTCTAGTGGCTTAGCGATTAAAAGGTCCATGACTATATTATCATCTGATGCGAGTATATAGATTACCTCTGGGGCTAATGAATCCTTAGTTACTAAAAGAGAGGGGTTTTTTCTATATGAATAAGGTCTCTCCCTTTCAACCATAGATCCATGAAAAGGGAAAAAAGAAACAATATTTAAGAAAATAAAATAAAAAAAATTATATGTATATGGTGTTTGGATCTTGGGTATACTACATGTAATATAATAACATAGATTTATCTTTGTACTTTGGATACACATATCAGTGGCGTAGTTTAATGAAATGGAACCCTACATGGTATGGGATGTAAAACACATGTCATTTATTTTATAATATATATTGGTTTTTATATTATAGGTATACAACACATGTATCACTTGAGAATCAATAGTTTTTATAAAGAATTTTCAAAATTTATATTTCATGTCTTAAAATGTTAACATTGAGTCATGTACTATATTTACATGATATGTGGATATCATGGGAAGATGCAAAGAGTACATTTTTTATCACAAAAATAGACATCTTGTATTACATAGAAGTGTTTTCTTCTTTTGTATCTAGATAAAATTCATGTATTATTTAGGTGTGCCTATGTATAACCATTTTCAACTCAGAATCTAATTCAACCATAAAAATACATTAATAGATATTAAATCAAAGAAATGGAAGTCTTAGTTCTACTTACATATATATGAAATGGAAATAAATTAGATTAGAAGTTCAAAAACTCCTTGGAATCACGAATTTGGATGTTGATTCTCATATTTGATGTGGGGAAATGGGAAAAGGGGAACATGTATTCTAGCCAAGAGGAAATGATTGATAGTTTAAGGGGAAATCACATAGTGTTTAAGATTTTTTACACATGTACTCTAATTTTTTATTTCTAATTAATGAATTTTATCATTATTATTAAGATATATTTTTATCTACTTATTTATATATTATTATTTTTTTGGTAATATTTAATTTAATTATATAATATATATATACATGACATGGACTACTAAAAATGTCTTTTATTTCTAATTAGTGGTTATATGATAGAATTGAGAAAACTATGAAGTCTTGAACCATGTTATTTACGACCTAGGTAAGTACTCTTCTAGTCAATCAAATTCCACTAATTAGTTTATCATTATAATTTCTAATAGTTAATATTTTTCAAAATATCACTAGTTTTATTACTAAAATTGGAAATAAAAATAATAAACCCAACACATATGACCATCTTTGAGGTATTATAACCTGTGATGGATTGGATACCATATTGCAGTAGAAGTTCAACAATATATCCATCTATATTTCCCACCCTAAAATAGTAATGACTGGTTGAACCCATGGAAGGTAAGGAGAATGTTTTCAGGATGTATTAATTAGTGAACCCCTAAAATAATGGAAAGAAATGTTGGTAATGAGAGGGGAGAGTTTGAAATGATAGAGTGAAAAGGTAAAAATTGAGTGGGTGAGAATTCAAAGATCATTAAAAGGTTTTTAGTATTATGTTACATGATAAAAATATATAATGGGGAAGTCTAGTTGAAGAGATTATTGAAATATGATGACCTTTCTAAAAAAGTTCAAGAAAACATAAAAACATGATTAAAATTTTGAATATAATTTTTTTATAATTATAAGCACTACTTTACCTCAACATTATATTTTTTAAAGGGTTTTGTACAGTAGTTAAAATAAAATTTTCTGGAAGTTGTTTGCATATAAGACATCATTCACCCGTGAAAGTTCATTCAAATAGTCCCAACTACTAAATTCAATAAATTAATTATTATGGGTAAAATGAGTTTAAAATAATCAAATATTAATGTTGATCTATAATTAAATTGAGAATACTCTAGAAAAAATTTGAAATAAAAATAGAAATGAAGAGTGAATTAAAATCATAAAGGAAGAAACCAAGAACATGTATGAATTTAACAACCTACCTCAATTGTATTACCTTTCTGAAATTAATCATAGACATTATTGAAAGGGAATATGATCACAAGAGAAAATGATAACAGGAATTCATCTAAGGAAGAATGAGGAATAAGTGATTTTTATTCATTGATATAGTTTATCCCCTACCACATCCATCTTATACTTTATTTTTTAAAGTATCTCTTGATAATTCTTCCTAGGATATCCTCTTCTCAATATGAACTTCTTTCATTTTGTATTATTTGATAAATAAATTAATTAATTTTCATTAGAAATGAGATCACCTCATGAAAAAGAAGGATCGCCACAACATTTCCTCATAGTCACTAATTCAAATATTTTATCCTAGTTCTCCATATCGTGATCCTAACTATTCATCATCTCGTTCACAATGACTCTACAAAAACCACAATGAATCTCTAACTTCCATACATGCTCTTAGATTAGACTCCAGGAATTCCACACCTAGAAACATCTCCTCTCACTATCAAATATTTAATAGACTTACTTAAAAACACTATTGAAGCTTCCTAAGAACTCCATATTTTGAGCTTAGACCTCCCCTAACATTAATTTTGAGTTGTGGAAGTATGGAACATGTGGAATTTAATTCTCAATTTAAACTCTATAAAAAAATAAAATTAATTTTTTAAAAAAATTAAAAAGTATTATGTACTAGGAATAAAATTTTTCACAATAAAATAAACATATTATTTTTTAAAATAAAACTCTTAAGAACTTCGACATAATTCTTAACACTAGGAAAAAGTCCCACGTGGTGGGACAAAAGTCTTATGAAATGGTGACTTTACTAATTTCTTATCTGATTAAGCTGACCAAGTCTTTTGAAATGGGGAAATAATTATGAAATATAAAAAGTCTTATGAACTGTATTAAGTTCTATAAAATGTTGTAAATCCTTATGAAATATAAAATGACTTACGATATTGAGGACTTAACCAAATTTTCACCTTCTACTGCATAGAAGAAGTCTTATGAAATCCAAGAAAGTCCTATGAAATTCTCCCCATTTTGATGAACTACCATATCTATTCTAATGAATTGAAATAATCATCTCCAACGAACACTATACAAAGACATATCAAAATTAAAAATTCTTCTTCCAATTTTAAAACTTCATAGAATAACAAAAAAATTCCAACAAACAAAAAACTATTGAAAAATAATGTAAAAATGAAAATATTCATTCTAGACCTCAAACACTAGACATTTCTTCAAAATAATATTTCATTAAATACTCCACAAAACAAAAAAACATTACATTCTAAAGAAATATAAAAATCAAAGTGAAGAACAGTTGATCCATAAATAATAATAAAAATCCCCATTTAATGAAAATATTCAAGGAATAACATTTCCTACCCATAATGATCAAGATTTGGTAAATTTATAATAAAAACACATTTTGAACAAAAATCATTAAAATTCCATGAGGTATATGTTGAAAAAATAATCAAAATAATGCCATATCAATACCCTTGAGCGATTATAGAAAAGACGAGATTCGTTCCTATTTGGTTAAAAAGTTTATTTTTATTTTTATTATGTTAATAATAAATAAAATATACTTTATATAATAAATAAAAAATATATATAAATATAATACAATTAAGAACACACATGATACACATAAAATTTTATAGACACTTTTTCAACAAAATAACACATGACATGTACTCCCATAAGTATATAAATATTTGTTTGTTTAAATTAAATAGAAGAAAAAGAAGGATAAAAAGATGAAAACAATATGTAGTTCATAAAAAAATTTAATAAATTTATTTTAAAATGAAAAAATGAGAGGATAAGAATAATTTATGCCTCACATAAAGTCTCATTGTCTATTTTCTCTAGCATGATTGGAGAATAAAAATAGACCCATATTCTAAAGGTGGGTGTGGATTATTATTCATTAAAGAACAAATGTTATCAAATCCCTCTTATTTTAATGAAAGGAATGTATCTTAAGGGGGACTTCAAGGTGGATTATATTATCTATGCTTTGGGTAAAAAGTAATTAAAAATTTACCCATTATTCTTCAATGGTAATCATGTCATTCTATTTAGGTTGCTTTTTCTCCTCAATAAATAGTCAAACAAACACCTTTAACATTGGTTTTTTTACCATTTAATTTTAGGTTAAAATTGATGTTAATATAGAAAATTATAAAAGTGGTTATTTTCACATCAGATTTTATAATCCAATAAAAAAATACTTCTAGAAGGGGAATTATAGAGAAAATTTTGATATAGGGTTTTAATAAAACCCACATCGATAGACTGGGGGGAGATATTTTTATTTCAGTTTCTTATTAAACCAATATCAAAATCCCTCCTAAGAATATTCCCAAATTAATATAATGAAATATAAAAAACAAAAACCTGAGGATATAAAAAGGTATTTCAAAAAAAAATTATAAAAAAACCTAATGATAAAAGACACTTTTGATATCAGTTATTATTAAAATCTAATATAAAAAACATTACATGGGGATTTCAAAATATTTTTCTTATAAAAACAATATTTAACGTTGAATTTAAAAAATTTATTAAAAATTACATAATCCTCACACCAACAATCTCAATAGAGAACCAAATATAGAAAACATATAGAAGACACAACACAAAAGTAATAAGAGTCATTAATAACTTATACAATAATTTTTACAAATATATAATTAATTAAAGATAAATATTAAAATTTGTCAAACTTAGATTTATTTTGAAGATAAATTTCAAAGTTGTTTCAAGTAATTAGATGAATACAAAGAATAATTTTTAAAAACCAATAAAATAAATTATTTTAAATTTACAACCTTATATATTTGTTTTAATTGCAAGTGTTGTAAGGAAACAAACATTATTAGAATCAATTGTTATTTTGGTCGTGATTATCTCATAAATGAATTGTAAAACATAATATCGATATAGATAATTCAATTTTTTTATGATGAAGCGATATTTATTAAACCATATTTATAAAAACAAAAAAATTTAGAAGTGTAATAAATACCAAGTACTCACTGATAGAAAATTTATTTACCTAAAATGTTACATCTTCAATATTTCTTGATCCATTATTGGATAGGAAGACTTATTAAACACAATCAAAGACCTACTGTAATTTCAATTATTAATTAAAAAAAATTAATATAAATTAAAAAAATATTGAAGATCAAAAAACCTATAATGAAACACACTTCTTTAGATTTTTTTCTTAATCTTATTTGAACATCATCCAATAAAGAGAATAAAAAATATTCTTTACTTTTGTTTGGGGAAAAATGCATATAACATACAATGTCCACTAAAAAATAAAATATTCAGAATTAATAATAGTATAATTAATAGTGGAACATAATTATATATTTTTTCTTTACCCCTCAAAGAATAGAAAATACCAACATGTGATGCTCATGTTTCTTATATTTTTCAGATACATATTCAATTATGGATTATAGTTTCAAGTACTTTACTTATATGGAAATTTATTTTGGGTCAATAAAACTATAAATATAAGTTCAATCTTGTTGGATAAAAATACTGTAGAGATACCTAATTAGAGAAAAAAAAATTAAATCAATATAAAATATTCTTACTTTATGAAAATAAATAAATAATTGAAATTTACTTACATGGAAAACCACTACAACATTGATAAAGTGAGTTGATCACACTTTAAAAAATTCAAGATATAAATTTTTAAAGTATTTAATCCATAATATTGTCCACATATATGATTAATCAGCATAATAGTATAATAATTATCTACATAGAAAATCTAGGATCTGAGCAAGCCTAGTCCTGAAACTTGTATTAAAAAAGAGTAAAGATACAAAATATGTTCAGGAATTACAAGGAATTTTCAGATACAAGAGCTTACAACCCCTTGCATCTCATCATTCACCAATGAGGTGCAATAATCTGGGGCTCTGAAATCCCACATAATTCTTGCTTAAAGGACCTACCTCTTTGAAAAAACACCTCTCACCTGGTTAGCTTATCCATATGCACGTGAAGCAAGTATATTAATCTAAGAAGCATGATCCATGCAGGTAACCCAATGGGGTAAGAGATTTCATGGGACATCCTTGGTTCTCATCTTCAGAGTCATGAAGGTATTTTTATATTAGTATTCAATGCACAAAGCATTCCACTTATGATGAATAGCATACTTAATCGTAAACACCATTTCTTAATGTTCATCCTCATAGGATTTCCTTATCCCAATATAATGATGGAAACATATCTTAATAAATCCATGGTGAGTTTGGAAAATACCTCTACATCCTGAAGGACATGGCATGCTTGAGGTCATCCCATTAAAATTTTCTTTGATCCACAATCCAATAGGATGTACCATCTCACAAAATTAATAATAAGTAGTGTCCACGGCTTACCTGCACCTCCCAAATGTCTAAGGATACTAAGATCTCTCATGTCATTATGTATAGTTACAACATTCAAATTAGTAGATGAGTTAAGTTGTATATGAATAGAAAGAATTTCAGTGTGAATATAATGCCTCTGGTACTCAAAGTGTTTTAGGTTAAGAGATCTCTATATGGAATACAGAAGAGAAGTAGTGTCCACCAGTAGTAAGTGTTGTACCAGCCTGCTCTGTCCAATATTGCAAAGGAGGGTGAGTTGCTCCTCAAGAAGTCTTCATATGACAGTGTTCAGTCTAAAACTTTTCCCTGCACACTACAATAAATATCTAGAATGTTAGAATATAATAAAAAATGCAAAATTATTTCAGTATCTATTAAGAAAATATCACAAACCAAAGAATAAACTTCCCAACTCTCCTCATTTGATCCTGTGCTGGAAGCTTTTTCCTCTAAATTCTCCATTTGAGGAAGAAATTCTATGGTTGAATGAATTTGGTCTTAGAAGAAACTATCCTTGGTGGAATCTTGTTGAAACTCTTAGTTTTAAATCTATAATGATTCTTGAAAGTGAATTTCCCATTGTATCCAAGCCTCCACACAAGAGTGTCAAAATCCATGAAGGCATAATTTTTCACCGCAATGATCACCCACAGGGTAATAAAATAAATAATGTAGTATTTAACAAAAACTCATAGATATTTATTTGAATCCTCCAAAGAGGGATTTCTATCCTTCCCTTGAGGGGTTGGTCTAGTCAAAAAGCATTCTGTTAATTAATATTAGATCTCCAATTAACTATCCATTTAGTATTCTATATAATATCTTTGAAACAATATTTAATTGAAAACTAGATTGAGGATCTTAGGTGCTGGGAGAAACCATCAAGAATCCTATCCTTGAACCTATATATTAATAACTCACAATAAAGTTTATTTATAGTTATCATATTCTATGTAAATTTTTGAATCAATTCATCATTGAAAATTTTCATGTCTTAGATATCAATCCCTCTCATTTCAATGGGTTTGATACAATATTTCCAAGAAACAATGATTAATTTTATTTCATGCACTAACCTATATTAAATGAAATTCCTAATCATACTTTGAAACTCATTAACGCATCCTTTTGGTAACCTGTAAATTGAGAAAGAGAAAACAAATTTTTTAGTTCTAAACGAGTTGAAAAGAAAGACTCTCATATCTTGGGACATCAACTTCCCTTTACATTCATCCATTTGGTTGATTATACTAGTTCTAACACCTATGTTAAAAAAAAACTTTTCGCTCTACCCCAAAATAGTGGGACACCAACGTACTTAAAGGGGAGTGATCCCGTCCTCCCCCTAAGTTTTTTTCCATTCTGTTTTGTTTTTAAACTAAAATTACTTCAATGAAAATAAGAAAAATGGAAATAAACGTATGCCTCATATGTCATCTAATGGTAATGATCAGATAACAAAAGTAAGAAAAGGCTAATACTCTATCCAAATTTAGAGACCTTCATAGTGGGCAGTGGAACTAGAGTTGTTGGATCAATAATATCATGTATTTTTATTCTTAATTGTCTTAATTACATATTATGATGATGTACATAATTTACCACATGATGTAGAATTCCATTTTTAACAATACATTTATGGGTAACCCCATCAAGAAACACATAGTAAATAGTTGGGTCTAAATGAGGATATGATATATGAGGGCAGAAAGGTTTCCCAGCATATATGGAAGTCTTTGTTTAATTACTTCTTCAATTATAAATGATATAGATTATTTAATCTTATCCACTTTCAGATAATTCAAGTGTCATAGATCATCCTTCAAAGAAACTATTTCTTCCCAATATTCTTCCATCATCGATGTCATACTATGGGCATGGCCAAAATCTTTTTTAAATCCAACACCCTCTTTATAAATGTTGACATGGCCAAGGTGTTCTAAATTTACCAAAGAAATGGTAAGAATATTCATCCAAACCATAGAGATAAAGGCCCCCGGTTTCAGTTCCTCTTGAAGGGGATCCTGAATTCATTTTTCTAAATAAAATATTTTTATGATAAATTCACAAAATAATAATATCAATGAAAATTAACTTTTAATTACTCACAGTATTATTACATACTTTCTTTTTTATATCAATAATATAGTTTCCCTTTCTTTAAATTCTCACCCATTTCCATTTTTCATAATGAGTGGGAGGAGATTGAGGGTTGAGAGGAAACTCTTCAGAGCTTCTACATGTCTTGTTTCATAATTACCTATGTTTTTCAATAATCATTTTTTCTCTAATTAAGGATAATCTCCTCTTGACAAAGTATGTAGTTATAAATTCTGAGATTTTATCTCTTGGTGAGTTTTTATAGAATCTTATTACATAAGAACAAATAAATAAATTATAAATTAATGGAAATTAAGTAATCCAAAAAATTAAATAGCAAAAACATACCATAACATTTTTCTCCTACTCACTAGAGACAAAATTCAACCATGCATATCAATATATAAACCAGTACTTAAGGCATGGATATTTATCATTTTTAATCAGAAAATATAATTTGAATTCAAATTTTTCTTAATATATCTTCATATTGTTGCAACAAAGTATAATTTTTTTTAACTAATTTGTCTCTTGAAACAAAAATACCATTTATAATTGAATAAATAAAATAATAAGTAATTTAGCATAGGTAAACCATTGGAAAATTAAATAAATAAGCTAATAAATTTTACTATTAGGGACTCTCATAAAATATCCTTCATGGACTCGTTGACACTACTCTAATTATGGTATAGAATATTTATCCTACAGAAACTCATTATACCCGGGAAAGTCCGACAATGTATGGAATTTCATCTACCTGGGAAGTAATTCTCATCAAAGTTAATTATAACCCATTTCTCTCCTTGTGTGAGTGCAGGTTTTGGTAAATGTGTAATCCCGTCCCAACCGTCTTTAGTTACTATCCTATCTAGAAAAGAAGGAGAGGTACAAATAATATAAAGAAATATATTTTTAATTGCATTAAATAATTTAATTAATATAGATATATATTTAAATGAAAAATTGTATATCCATTGGCTCCCCTACCTCAATGTCTTTCATTTTCAAATATATATACTTCTCAAAAAAATATGTGTTCCTATATTTGATTAAAATTAAATAACTTTAGTAATTAAAAAAGTTGATTATTCATAATATATAATGAAACCAATTTATAAATGAAAAAAATTAAAGAAAAAATGATTTCAACCACAAACATATTAGAAGGATAAAAATTTATAAATATAAACAATTTTAAATAATTTTAATTACAATTAGAAACAAATTACAATCACAAAAAATTTATATTCATAAAAAATTATAACATTAAACAAATTGTAACAAAAAAATATAATTGATAATTTAGGTATAAAAACAAATGATTGGATTAATAGATAATTAATTATCTTAAAAAATAAAAAAAATAACATACCAAATTTGGGTATAAATTGATCTTGAATTTCATTGAACTCACTCGATGGAGGAGTAAATAGGGAGAACAATTTAAGATTTAAGAGAAACATATAAAAACTAATAATTTAAACTTGAATAAATTTTTAAAAAATAATTTATATCTAAATAAATTTATAAAAATGAAAAAAAAAGTTATAAAAAAATTAATCAAAAGTCATTATAATGACAAAAAAGTTTATAAAAGAGAATGAATTGATTAAAACTTACTTAAAGAATTTTTAGGTTGATATTGAAAAATATAATATAGATAACTACCAAAATAATATTACATTAATTTTGTGTTTTCTTAAATCTCTTTAACATGATTATTTATTACATCATGGAATATGACTTCATTATAGTCATTGTTATCATCTCGAAATCATGTAATAGATGAACAAATCACACATAAATCCATAACATCATCACCATCCTCATCACCAAATAAATTTTTTCCCGATATAAAATTAAAGTCAAATGATCATTTGATTGATCAATAACATAAAATATAATATTTTCATCAGTCTCCATGAAAAATGGGTCCTCTTTACAACTAAATCATTTCAAATCAATGAGTGTAAACAATTATTTTGTTTCACAACATGGTTACTATTAATCAGGTCCTACTTGAATATTGGTACTCAAAATTTAGTGTAATCAATCTGAAATATATCCTCAAGAACACCAGAATATTTCCTCGATATAGAAATTGGTTTTTTATATTTTTCACTCAAAAAAATCAGGGCTTCAAATAATACCATTGCCACAATATTAAACAGAACTCTTTTCATCCTAATTTTTTATATAAAAAGAGTAACCATTAATATGAAATCCAAAACATGTGAAAAAATTAAGATATGGTCCCCCTTCAAACTATTTCAATGTTTCGTATATAGATAAATCTAAGTTGAATTTCTCTTTAAACTATGAAAAAAATTCTTTTTAGGCTCATTCATTAACCAATTTTAATTTTTTTTAGATATTATAACTTCAATCTAGAAATATGTAATTATATATATGGTTTAACATCATATGTGTTATTCAAAAAATATAAATTTTCCTACATCACTTCGTCATGTGGAATGAAATTTACCTTTAATCCACAAATTCATCCACCTTAACTATCAAATTTTAAATGTCAAGATATATGGAGAGAAATATTCTATAATTAATTAAAAGAATGAGTATATAACTCAATAACCACTTCCAATACATATTTTTGAACTATATATTCCTTTGTATGATGATGATTTTTAATATATCCCTTCAAAATTTTTATATATATTTCCAAAGGATACATCCAATGTAAATAAATAGGACCACATATTTTTATGTCACACACTATAGGAATAACTATACAAACCATTATATTAATTAATGGTGGTGAAAAATACAGCTATAGTTAAAAAGGTATGAGTGAATAATCATTCTTAAACATTTAGAAAATTTGGATCAATGAATTGGCTATAAATGGATTCCAAAAATGACTTATCCTAATGATAGTCTTTCTCAGAGTTGTAGGCAATATACCACATAGTGTGACTTACAGTAATTGTTTCACGAATCTAATAAAGTCAGGATATTTCATACATATTAATTAAAAATAATTCAATGACACCAAATTCTTTACATTTTAATAATATCTTATGGGTACTTCAATACCATACAAACACTAACAAGAATTATTATTTTCACTCTTTTATAATATGTGACATGTTGAAGGTAAATATATTTTATTTCCTTTTATAGTGGGAGATAACTTTAAATATATTCCAATGAATATCAAGTAAAATATAGCATTAAATCTATATTTTATCTTATATTGAATGATTAAAAAAGTTTCAATCCAACTTTGACATTTTTTTATCTCAATATACATAACATTAATGTTTTTTTGTGTCTCTAAAAAATCCAATATGGTAGTTTTAATATGATAAAATTTTTCTTTGGGATATTTTTATGGTGACAAGAACTTATTTTATTTCCAAATGTACAATCAAAATTTTTTCACAATGCCATAATATTATTTAATATACAATGGTTGAAGGGGGATATTATATTCTTATAAACCATAAAATTATTTTTTCAAAATATGATAAGGATGATCAATTCACAAAAATCATAGATTTCCCACACAGACTATCTTTCTTCCATTGTTCAATTGATAATATGAAGTCTCTTATTTACAAATTGGATATGATTTATGTCCTTTGACATTGTATCTAGATAAGTTTTCATATATAGGAAATTCATTTATAGTCAACAATGTTATATCACTCAATAGAAAATACACTTTATTATATAAATCTTAAATTGTAACAATTGCCTCCCATATAAGTTTTAAATCATCAATTAATGGTGAAAGATATACATAAATATTATTACATGTCTATTTTTGTATATAAATCATTAAGATTATCATAACATATTTTTTCATCATAAATACTTTTGGGGAAAAGTTATAAATTACCAAAAAAATAGGCCCTGAAATTTATTGGCTACAATGGATCCAATATGGATTAATTCCATATATGAAAATTCCCATTATGATATTTTTATCTTCATATCCAAAATAAAGAATTTTTTATCAAATCTATTTTTTATGGTAAATCAATATGTTGACTTATGTTTCTTTAGAATGAGATTTTATGCTAGTAACTGGTCAGTGATTCAATTTTAAATTTTCATTCATATTATATCATGATGTCCCACATTTAGTACATTTTGATAAACATTAATATTCCTTCTTATGAAGCACATAATCATTGGAAAAAACATATATCTTTTTATAACCCCATCCCCTTAGGAGTAATTTTTTCTTTTCATTATAATTGGAATATAGAATACAATTTCCTTTTGTAAGTATCTCTTTTAAAATTTAAATCAATTTAGAGAAACATTTATCACTCCATATAATACTTTCTTTTAATTTATCTAATCTCAATAATACTAATAACAATTTAAATTTAGTAAAATATTAAAATAGTGGTTTTCGGAATCTCTATACAATATTTCAATATTTTTTAGTGGTTTCAATGCCAAAATTTGAATTAACTCTTCAATAAAATCCTCTCTATCGAGATGAATATTTTCACCAATATTAGATATTTATTTTTCTATTATTTCACCATAACATATTTAAAGTGTGTAATTATGGATAAAACCATAGGAAATGATATGAACCGTTATTTTTCTATAATTTTACTTTTTCATATTCAAACACTTCATCCATGGATATATAAAAAGTTCTTATTTTGATTATTTAGTTTATAAAATTCCAAGATATCAAAAAATCCTAATTTATATTCTTTAGTGGTTCTTCATAAATTTACCCAATTATGATCCATTAATTTCTTAAGATCATAATATAAAATATTAATATGTTAATAAAAATTATAATATATAAATATATATAAATAAAAACATTTTAATCCTAAAAACCTAGAATAAAAAATCATTTGTTGGTAACTATTTGATCAAAATAAACAATTATACATAATAAACAAAACATGTCACTAAAAATATTCAATATAAGTGATAAAACATATATAAAAATTGATAAATTAAAAATGATTAAATTATTTAATAAATAATTTTCCATAAAAATTTTAAAAAATGAGAATCATGTTACAAAAATAATTTATAGATGAACAAAAATTGAATAAAAAAAATATCCCAAAAAACTATAATAATTAGAATTTATAAATATAAATAATAATAAATAAATAATTTTCTAGAAAAAAAATATAGTGAGAAATAATTTAAGATAATAAAATATTAAAAAATTTAAAAAACTAACAAATTTTATTTATAAATGACAAGAAAATGATACAAAATATGATTATATCAATCAAATTTATAACTAATAGATAATTAATTTATCATCTAATATAAAAAAATTACAAAATTTGGAATTCAATAAGGGAAAATAGGTCCCAAATTCCGATCCACTCACTCCTATTTTTTTGAAATAATGAGAATGCAGTAAGATTTATGAAAAAAAGAGTGGAAAACATAGTAAAAAATAAAAAAAAACTTAAATTGTGGTTGTAGGTGATCCGAGATAGCTCATGTATCATTAAAAAAGGATGAAGTATAGAATATTGAGGAGGACAATTTTGAATAGAGGATGCAAATCCACTGTAATACAGTATTTATGGCTATCAAAGATCATTAGGATCTATTCGATGTCAATATTAGTCAAAATAATTAATTTCAATTGAAAAATAAATGAGGGATTCATTGAAAAAATATTATTTTGAAAAACTTTTAACATTGGTTTGTTACAAAACTGAGTTTAAAAGTAATTTAAAACAAATACATCAGTTTTTTATAAAACTGATGTTACAAGTTTTTATAAATTCCTTGTAACATCGGTTTAATAATAACCAATGTTAAAAGTTATTTATTTCACTTTTAACATCAGTTTTTAAAAAACTAATGTCAAAAATTCAATACTAAAGCCCCTATCTATACTAGTGAATTCAAAATACCTAAAAATATTCCACAAATTACTCTAGAGTATTTTATATATCAACTAAGTTTTGAATAGGATAGTCCAATTTAGTTTCATCATAATATGAGAATTCACAATTTTCATATTGAATATATGAAAAATAATTTATAAAAAAATTCATTGAGTGATATTTGAAAAATAATCATTGAATTATTTATAAATTGTTTAAGGAATAAGTGTTTTATTTTTATTATTATCCAAATTGCATATATTATTTATTATCGTAGATATCTTCTTAAACAATTTTTTAATTCTATCCAACCTTTTGATTTTTTCTAATTAGCTTTCTATGAAGGATATCATCATTGGTAATAATATTTCATTTAGATTTTAATTTTTGGGAGAATACAATGTATAATTTGGTTTATTTGATAATGTACAAGGATATTCTTCAAATTTAAAATCACTTTCCATTCATGGTTAGTATTCCAATGGATATGAGTTCTTAAATTTCTAAATCATGTGGATAAAACTCTTCTCTAAGATATGATTATGAAAATCAAGAGGAATATGTATCGACCTGATTGATAGAATAAGGATTCCTAATAAGAAAAGAAAATAATAAAATAAATATCTATATTAACCCATATTCATTAAATATTCACATTGTGTCAATTTTAATTTCATGGAAAAGGAACCATAATTTGACTTGACCATCTTGATAATCATGATTTTTTTTCATAAATCTAATTTTTTATCAAAGTATTGAGGTTAATACATAGGGATGTAGAGACATAGTTAATAGTCTATGATTTCTTAGCCTATTATAAATGTAATGAGTTCAGGAAAATAAAAAAATAGAATCAAAAAAATGGAGGAAGGAAAAAAACAAAATAAAAAAAACAAAATTTAATTGGGTATTTAATTCCAATTAGGATTTTGTAAAAATAATATATTTAATATCACTAAATATTTATGAAATTCAATTATAATGTTGATTCAATTTTATCACCATTTCTTGGTTCAAAAAAAACAAAATGAGTTGATTTCAATTTAAGTTCTTATTTTGGTCATTAAAATTCAATTTTATTCAAAAACATAATGTGTTCAAAATTATCTCACCCAATTTTTATGATTTTATTTTTAATAATTCTATTTATTTTCCTTAATTAATTAATCATTGGTTTTACATGACATAATTATTGGTTTTGAAATTGAAATCAAAAAATTTATTAGGAACGGAAAATCATAAGATAAAAGAAATAAAAAATATGATATTAATTAGAAGGATCAATTAATGATTATTAAAGCCCTGAGACTCCACATTTTTACCTCTTTTGAATTATTAATATTGAAATGTTTGAGAAATAACTCAACATTTTCAATCAATAAAATAGGAATTACGAGGAGGAGGATGTGGTTGTGGGGTAAAACAATTTAAAAAAAATCAAATACACCTACAAATTTGGGGGGTAAAGTCAGTAGAGAGAAAGAATATCCCCCCAATGTCAATAGTTCAAAACTCAAATTCTATGCATCTATTTTGTAGTCAAAAGAAATTATATGGCTTGTACATAAGTATACAAAATGTACTTAAGTATACCATGTTATTGTAGTTTTTCAATCCCTAGGTTGTTGATATACGTAGCTCACCATTGAATTATCAAATAAACTATCAATTTGTGGATTGAATGATGTGTTGATGATGTACATAGATTATAACATCATTTCCTCCCACCCATCACTTCTATATGTATGTAAAAAAATTTATATACCCCACATTGCGAATAATTATTGATCATGTATTTATCATGTACTCCATCATATCAAGTCTTCTATCTTTAAAACTACATGACATGTTCTCATGAATTAAAAATCATATAGTTTTCCAATTTTGATCAAAAACATTGAAATCTACACATTAGAAATTAAAATATAAAATATTTCCAAAAATATCCAAATGAAGCATCTGAATCATATAAAAACATGTACATATTATTATTTTGATATTTTAATCATAAATCACCTAAAAACATGCAAAAATCATGTGAATTAAGTTCCCATTGTTAAATCCTTACATCACCATTCCTAGACCAATCCATACATTGACCAATACATGATATAACTACCAGGGTTCAACACCCCATTTCTATTCCTCATCCAAGACTAGGGGTTTCACACTATTACTTAATTGAAACATACCTTATCAAAACTCAATAGTGATTGTTAACCAAATTCTATTTTCTTCACATGAAAAAGGTCCAAGTGGTTGTAAAATTAAGGAGTCCAAGAACTCGCTACAATATATAAGAACTAATAAAGCACCTATATTCCATACGATTATCAAGTAACCAACCCCATGCCCAAATGACCTAACATGTGCACTTAAAAGGCATTGGGAACAATTATTATATATAACTAATAATAATATATATGTTTACCTAGGTGTTAAATATTTTCCATCCATAATCTCCCTATTATATATTTTTTCTAATGTTTACCAATTGAAATGTCCCACATGCCATCCAAGGATGATCACACCTGACCAACCACTATTCTCCCCATCCTAAAAAATGATTTATGACCACGCTTACAACATGGGTAGTATTGAAACCCACTCTGTTTTCCACACAATATGAACCATAATAATGCTACATTACTTCCACCATTTTATGTCAATATCTCATAACTGAAAATATAGACACCCTTGGGAATCTTTTCACTATATCTCAACTTATTTCATTAAGAGTTGCAGCCTTGAAAACTTTTTTCAACAACAAAATCGGCATTTGAACATTCCCCACATGAAAACCATTAACATCCCCCACAAGATGTTTCATCCATGTTTTTATTTCGAAAAATGAATCTATATGGTCCGGATAACAACTCTCTCTTGAGTTACTCTAGAATGAAAAAACTTATCTCAATAACTAATATGAAATGGGACCTATTATTATATTAAAAATTTATGACTCAATGAGATTCTAATAAGTATCTCATTATCAATAGGAACTTTGATTTATCACATTAAACATATATACACATATAATATATCTCGTGAATAAAAATAAAGGCTTCTATATTAAATACAATAAGGTTACTAAAATTCAAACATAATAATTGATAAGTTTTAATAAAGACCAGTTCCCCCATACCAAAGAAAAACCCACAATGGGGGGATTATATTTACAGGGCATCAAAATACTAGAATAACCCTCGAGGCTGGATGTAACATCCATGTTCCCATACATGAAATTTCTCTTCTCTAATTCATTTCGTGAAACTCATGACCATCTAGTTTTGTTATGAAAAACCCCACAGTTTACTATGTATTTTTACATTAGATAAATAATATGTTGAATAGATTATCTTAGACACAATACTAAACTAAAATTAATCATGATATATTTTATTGTGATAATATATTATAATGAAATATAAAAATTAATACAATATTAGATTACAATATGGAAAATTATAATAAATGTTATACCCAGATTAAATCAATAAGTAAACAAAAATACTATAAACATTAAATCTTTATCCTCATGGTTTTATATAAAGATAACCACATTAATTTAAACTATAGAAATAAAGTATATAATTATAAATATAATATAAATATTGAGAGACAAATAAATTAATTGGTTGACTAATTATGAGAATTCATTTAAGTCAATTCCTAAGAAATAATTATGACTATTAAATATATGGTCATTAGAAATGTGGCAATTGGAAATATATTCGTTGGATATATAGTCATTGGGTAAACACATACCAAATAGAAATATTGATGTTGGGTATTTTTTAGTATAAAATATAATTGATATTATTCGTAAATAATATATACTTCAAGAATTAAAATAAAATAAAATATTTAATTAAAATACATTATTATAAAATTATATTGTTATTGTGTTGCACATTGTTGTTGTTATATTATTATTAAGATGTATTTAAAAAATTTAATGAATTATTCTAGTACCTATTTATTAATAAATAATAATTTATAGAATTTGAATAACTAATTGTATCATAATGTGTTTAAAATCATTTAATATTGTTTTGGGATATTTTAAAATGTTTTATATTTTAATATTAATAAATAAAATTGATCACTTTTAAATGATAAATATAATGTGATGATTCAATGTATAAAAAATTATTATTACTTATATTATTAGTAATAAAGATGAAATAATATGAAGAACACATAGTTCTTAAAAAATTATAAAATTAGTATTTTTCAATATATATTATATTTTTATTTATAAGTTAATTTTATCATATTAAGAAATTTAATTATATTAAATATATTCAGAATATATATCAAACATATTTAAATTAGGTAATAATAATTGCCTTATATTTTTAGTAAAATAATTATTTACTGTGGTAAATAATTAAATTAGGTAAAAGTGGTAAAAGTGGGTAAAAGTGGTAAATTAAAGTGGGTCAAATTTCTTAAAAATAAATTGTTATTTATGTAGTGTAAAAGTAATTTTTATTGCATGAGATTTAAGTCTAAATGTTTCACTAAAATTACCTTTCAAAATTACTTAACTATCATTTGATTCTACTTTTACCCTTCACCTCACTTAGGTTTCCATTGAAATGTAATTATTTTTCAACTATAAATTGATTTCTCTTATAACCCTCCAAAAAAAGTCTATTAATAGTAAATACTCTTTTACCCAACCCATTTTTCTGCTATTAAATTCCTATAATGTGTTTTGTGCCTTTTGTTTCCAAGAAGTAATCATAAATCTTTCATTCCAAATGGCACCATGTCGAGAAAGTGTGAATTCATCAAGTATCTAAGTTCATCTTTAACATTTATAGCCACCTTTTATTCTATAAACTATCAAAATATTATTATTAATTATAATCATATTAACATCATTATCCTTTTGCGAAAAATATACTACTATTATATAACTCAGTACTCTTACTCATTCATCAGTATAACATGTTTTTGTTTGGGTAGGTTCAACCACCCACATAAACAATGATGTACCAATATAAAAAATTTCTCAATGAATAAGTATTAAGAAATTAATACTAATAATATAATATATTAATTATTTATATATATACTTAATATTTTCTTTAAAGATGATACAAAAATTAATAAATATTAGAAAGAAACTCATGGTTATCAGTAAATTAACCGAAACATACTCGTCATAGATTCCATTATTAGTAACCATATCCCAACATTCCATATCATGAACATAGAAATGAAAAATTAATCTGAAAAAAAATCCACAGCCCTAAATAATATGGTAACAGTGAATTTGGTTTATAAAACAAGGATCAACATCACCATTATGTAATATGAATGAAACAATTAAAATTATTAACATCTGGTGATGGAAATAAATAATAACTAACTAATATATATGTAATGGATAACTATAAATAAAGAATATTGAAGGAAATATATATTAATATAGTTTTATAATAAGGTATTAGTATGGTTTTATTTATTATATATTATGTTAAACCACTTTTAAGGAACATAAGAATAAATGTAATGGTTACTTTTTAAATATCATTTTAAAATTGAGATTATTTATGTTTGAAAATACATGTAAGAAAATTATATATCTCTTATCTCAATGAATATCCATTTCCCTATACTCTAGTATTTTTTGGGGTTCACATGTATTATTATCATATTACTTTCTCTTAGTTCACATTTTAACCAAAAGTCCACTTGTAACTGGAGAAGACATTATTGATTTTTTGTCATGATTATTTTTCCTCCATGTACATATTATTTATTTTGTTTAAGATATATGTTTATTTATACTTCAATAATTTCATCAATCATTTTTCTATTGAAACTAACTTTATTTAATGTAGTTTTATAGGAATATTTTAATAGGTATGTACATGAGTCAATTTCTAAGGACATTGAATTTCATTACAAAAGTGTGGAAGGAATATTTTTTAAACATAATTTCCATATAAATGAATTTTACCACAGTTTACATCAGTTATCTTTAAAAATATCATCTGTACGTTTTTTTTATTTCTAATGTAATTTCTATTGAACTTTTTCACATAAGTTTCTTTCAAAACAAAATTTTTCAAAAGAAAAAGAAGTTTATGTTAATTTTCCAAATAAATTGTCAAAAAAAAATTAAAGTGATGTATATATATCCCAATATCCTTTAATTCTTCTTATGGTACATTTGGAATATTATTTAATTATATTATCCACCTTCTTCATTTATATCGACTATTATCTTGATTCCAATAAATCATTATAGAACATGTTTCTTTCTCATGTGTTATTTAAGATAAAAAGAAATTATAAATGTTTCTAAGTTCATAGGGAATATATAAGTACGGTATGTCATTATCTTATGAGTAGTTATTTTTTATTTCTCTAACAAATTGGCTAATGTTTTATATAGCATGAGATCAGGATGGTACATGTGTGGTTTGCTTAGGTCCACTAAGTTGTGGGACACGAGAGGTTAGCTTATGTCCACTATATTATGAGTAGGTATTTAGCCTAAATCATTATGATGGGAATGTATTAGTAGTTAACCTTGACACATGATATCATTTATCTACTAATGTTTTCCATATTCTTATTTTTTTCTTGAGGGTGCCTATGTTAGGTTTTATAAGATAGTGATTATTGAATAATGTTTCTACACCTTTATGAATCGTGTTTTATGTTTTTCTGAAATCATTATTCCATGAAGTTTATAATAGAATACATGTTTTATTAGGTATGATAATCTTATGTAATGGTCATACACATTGATTATGTTCTCATATCCATATTCTTATCATATACTAAATAATGATCTTAGATTGGTATCTCTAATGTCCACCCCTTAATAAGTATCTATGTTATCCCTTTCTTAGGATTCCATTTTCTCAGGTTCTAAAGAAGTGTATAATATATGATGTGTTAAACAATGTATCATATGAGAACTATATTTGTTGGAGACATTGTAAAAATATTTAAATGTGTTATTAATGTATTTAATCTTCAAAAAACAATAAAATTAGAGGTTCTTGGGCATGATTTATTGTGAGATGTTATTAATATTCATGAAAATTTTTGTAATATGTTTCTTTGAAACTCTATAATTGTATCAGTTGATATCAAAGTGGTGTTTAGTTATTTTGTGTATTAAGTAAATAATAATAAGGGTATGCAACCAAAAAAATCTATGATGGACCAAAATTGATGTATATTGAACCTAACATTTCAGATATTGAAATGAAGGTATCATAATTTATGACATATTAGGATTGATGTATTTATTATATAATTTATTACATTGATTATTGATACTTTATTCTCACAATTAAATTTTTTGGTTTCAATATGTGGATAGAACTAGATGGAATCATTTTAATAATGAGTGAAATGGATAGTGTAATAGTTTTCTCAATAAGTGATCAAATAGGATGAGTGATAGAGTAAAAAATCGCATGGATATGATCCCCTAAGTCTCTCAAGTTGTGAATAATAACATAAATCATGACAAACTCTCTAGTACACCAACAAATAAAAACTTTATATTGATTCTTTTAGGAAGAAATGTACCCAATACTTTAGTGGGTCTTCTAACCCTCTCATTATAATGAAATATATCAACACAATATAAATTAAATTTTTTGTTCTCCAGGGTTTGGATCATGAAAATTTTTAACTATTTATTATTTTAAAGGTGAATTTAAAAAATGACAGACTCTCTTTAGGAGTATAAGTCGAGATGAAGAAATCATATTTAAGGAATTTTATGAGTTTAATAAATATTTTTAAATAATAAAATTAAGGAACTATTCACAATAAAAGTGAGAAGGAATTCATAGAGATGAAGCAAATAGAAGATGAATCATATGGTACCTATGAATAAATCTTCATGATAGTTTCAAGAAAAGATTTTTTTTATCATTGTCCCTAAATGAAAAAATTAATAATTTATTTAGTGGAAAAAATCCAAGTCTCTAAAAGGCACTGATATTAAGGGAATTTAACAGCTGTAAATAAATTTTTTGATGCTCTCAAAACATATAATTGTAAATTGGAAACTCTCTTTATTCTCTTGATTTTGAGTAAAAGTAAAGTACATTAATGTTTTATAGAATATAAAATTAAAAAAATCCATAGGTGAAATAATATTCATCGCCCTAAATGATGGAGATATGGGAAAATATTTAGTGAAATATTTCTAAATGAACTGTAAAATGCTTTGAGTGTGCAAGAGAAGTCCATAAAACAAATTAATGCCAAAGAGATATGAATAGGAAATAAAATGAATTGGATGAAAATAAAACCCATATGAATGCACTTCCAACACTAAATCTTTTTAATTGTAAAGAGTATATACATTATGCCAAGAAGTTTACCAAACCAAGGGTTAATAATTATATTCATCCTCATTAGCCTCTTATTCTAAGGGATAAAGGTAAATCCTGTAAAATCATAACTATTAACATGGGTCACAAAAAAAAAGTTGTTAAAGGAACACTCATCACCAAATCTAGAACTCCAAATTTCATATTTGATTATGGTTCTACAAACTCTGTTATATCTATAAAATTAGTTGCGTATATTAAATTACCAACAAAATATCCATATATTTAATTATTGGTAATGAAAATTTATCTAATGATTATTGATTCCCAAGTATATAACTCATATATAATAGAATTTTATGGAAATTTACTTCCCATAGATCTTATTATTCTCTCTTTAGTAGAATTTTATATGATTTTGGGAATGGATTGGTTCTCTAAAAATTGATCCCGTATTAATTATTATGATAAGTAAGTCACATTTTTTATCTGAATCCAAACTATGATTATATATCAGTGGAAGTTTTACCACGAACTGCCTATAGAAATTGCATCCATTATATAGAACTTAATACCCAATCATGAGGAGTCTTCAACTAAAATTGATGGAGAAAAAAATATATTGAAGATATTCCCCTTATGTGTGATTATGTTTCTGCATTTATAGAAGATTTTCATAGTCTTCCCCAAGATAATGAGGTTGATATTTCAATATAATGAATAATTTCTGGTATTAAAATAATGAATACACCTTATAAAATATCCCCAATTGAATTGGGGGAATTTAAGATGCTTTATAAAGCCAAGTTCTTCACCATTAGGTGCACCAATACAGTTCGTTAAGATGAAATTTATATCAATTTATATATTAATTGATTATCATGGTATTAATATAATCATAATCAAGAAAAAATATCCTCTACGATGTGTTGTGAATTTTTTAATTAGCTACGAGGGGATGAATACTTCTCAAATATTGACCTTCATTATGGATATCATCAATTAATTTTTAAAAGAGTGGGTGTTCCTAATATAGATTTCTATAAAAGATATGGGAACTGTAAATTTATAGTTATTCCATTTACACTAACAATTTCCAATTATATCTACACTGATATAATGAATATATTATTTAGAGATTTTTTAAATTAGTTTTTGGTAGTATTTATAGATTATATTTATTTATATTCCAAGATTAATGGAGAGAATTAAGATCATTTGATTATTGTGATGAAGACCACGTGATAGTAGATTCTGTTTTCCATGTTTAGAAAGTGTGAATGATTTATATAAAAAGTATCATTCTTGTGTCTTGTAATCATAATAGACTGTATATCTATGGATATATCAAATACATTAATGATTAGATTATAGAAAAAAATCCTTTATAACAGATATATGTAGTTTTATTATATTGGTTGAATACTATCGATTGGTTGTGAGGTGTTTCCAACAACTTTCAATTCAAATAAATGTGTTATCTAGAAAGGGATTTGTGTTCCTCATGAAATATGAATGTGAAAAAAAATTCAAGGAGCTCAAAAGCATGTTTCTATTTCACCTAAACTCACACTACCTTATTATAGAGAATGATTTTTTATATATTTTTAATTTTCTAATAATAGATTTTTATGTATCCTTATAAAAAATTAAATGGTGGTAGAATATGCTTCACTTAAATAAAATATTCATGAGAAAGGTTACCAAAAAATTTATTTAGAGGAATTAGTGGAAATATTTTCATTGAAGATATAGATACTTTGTATTTTTTATGAAAATTTTGAAATATATATTGATCATAAGAGTTTAAAGTATATATTGACATAGAAAGAGTTGATTATGTACCAAATACTTTGGTTGGTGTGGATCATGATCTATGAGTGCATGATACATTACAAACTAGGTAAGGAAAAACTATTTGTTGATCCATTTTGTAGGAAGTATCATCATACCTATCCATGATGTGGATTTAATGATACCAAATACTCATGGATTTGAAAATAATAGACCATGAAATCATGTGGGAAGGGTATAAATTCTCTTCTTTTCAAATTGTTAATCAACCATTCATCCATGAAATGGTCAAGGAGGCACAAAAAGAGGATATGGAGATATAGAATAATGTATATAATATTTATAATTTCAAATTTAACAAAAATGAAATTATAATATTTAGGAAATGAATATCTGTTCAACAAATACCAAAAATTTATTAATGATCTATAAGATTTTGAACATAGCACGTTATTATCTATAGATTCTGGAAGAAAATTGATGTATAAAGATATCCTGAATCATTAATTTTAGAAAAAACAAGAGGGTGATATTTCAAAGAATACATCTTGATTCTTGGAATAACTAAAAGTAAATTCCAAACAAAAAAATGTAAGTAGAAAATGAAACAATTACCTATTATTTTTTTGAAATTAGGGTGCATCGTTATAGATTTCATTATAGTACCTACCAAGACTTATAAAGGAAATAATTCTATTTTGGTTATTGTTAACTACAATATGAAGTTATTAAATTTCATTACTATTTAATAATATTTATAAATCAATCATGTTTCCGAGATATAGATAAAGGAAGTGGCGAGGCTATGTGGATTAACACTATTAATTGTATTAGATCAAGATGTGTAGTTTAAATTGATTTTTAGGATAATTATTTAATAATAATATGATACAGGGATAAGATTCAACACTTCCCATCATTCAGAGACTGATGTATAATCTGAAAGGACCATTCAAACATTGGATGATTTGATGATATCATGTTTAATGTAATTATAAGGGGCAAGGATCATCACTTTTAGCTGGTATAAGTCTAATATAACAACCATTTCCATTAAATAATTCAAATGATATCATAAAAGGCTATGTATGGGAAGATGTATAGAACAAAAATATGTGGGGATAATGTTGGGGGCATAAATAGTTTGGGCAGGATCTTTTTTTATGAATTGTAGATAAGATTCAAACTATTCTATAGTATATTAAAACTTCATATATATTAAAGAAGTGTTATTCTAATAACCATTAGTGATATTTGGACTATGAAGTTTGAGACAAATTTTTCCTTCTAATGCAACCATAAAATAGGGTTATAAGGACCCAAAAAAGGGAATATTGAGAACTAGTTACATTAGCCCCATGAAAATCCTCAATCACATTGGGATGTTTGCATATCATTTTACACAACAAACAAGCCTCTCAAAAGTGCATGATGTGTTCCAAATATCAACTTTCAGGAAATAATATTTTATCCATCACATGTTCTAAACTTCATGGTTTTATAGCTAGAATATGATCTATATTATGAGTAGAAACTAGTAGAAATAATGGATCTTAGAGGTAATATATTTTGAAAGAAGACCACTAATCTAGTTAATTTTTTAGAAGAAATAATATGTTTGAGGAAGAAATATCAGAACTCTAAGATGTAATGAGAAAGAAGTACCAAAAAAATCATTATAATAATAAAATAATGGGGAAGAAATTTTATTAAGATTTTTAGAATGTAACACCCCCATGGTTTTACTTTGTATCATTCCTTTAAATAAATATGATGTTGACAAGCTTTTTTAAAACTCAACATTGAACTAAAAAAATGTGATATGTTATATTGAAATAAATAATTCAATGAAATATAAAAATTAATAAATCACTAGAATATAATATAAAACATCATTAATATATAAACACATGTAATAAATATGTAAATAAATAAAAACACCATAAATATAAAATCAGTATGCTTAAGGTTTTCTGTGAAGATTATCACCCAGATTATAAATATGGAAATAAGGAATAGAATTATAAATATAATATTCAAGATTATAGATAACTAAATGTATTGTACGATTTATTTTGAGAAATTTTGTAAGATTATATATAGGGATGAAATCTGATTGTTGTATATACGGTCATTGAAAATGCAACCATTGAAAATATGGTCATAAAATATATGATCCTTGGGTATGTATGTATTAAATATAAATTTTTATGTTCTATAATTTTTAATAACAAATTTAAAATAATAAAATTCAAAAATAATAGTTAATTTATAAATGAAATAAAAATATAATATTTAATGAAAATATTTTCTTATAAAAATATTTTTTTATGAATTACATATTATTGTTATTATAATTAAATTATGATTTTGTGTATTAATAAAATTAAATAAAAATTGCAATACCTATGTGTTGATAAAATAAATTTTTAGAAGATAAATAATTAATATTAATAAAATATATTTAAAATCATTAATTTTACAAGGGATATTTTCCAATGAAATCTTTTTAATGTGTTCTGTTTATTCTCATAATAAATTAAATTTATCAATTTTGAATAATGAATATAATGTGATTTTTCAATTTTTAAACAAATATATTATCCCTTATTTTATTATTAATTAATATAAAGAAATATCTAGGAAATTTATTTTTCAAAAATTCAATTTACTATAAAAATAGTTTTTTCTATATCTATATATATTATTAAAATTTAAATGTTAAGATTTTTAAACATAGAATTTTAATTAGATTAAATTGATTAGAATTTTCTAATTGAAAAATCGAAATTAGGAAATTATGGTATCCTAATATTTTTAAGAAAATAATTATTTTCCCTTGTGAATAATTAAACTAGATAATAGGGGTAAAAATATATATTAATGTATATTTAATTTATGATAACTAAACTTTTATTTATGGATTCAAGATGTCTTTTTTTAGGAGTGGGATTAAAATTTAAATGTCTCAAATACATTTACTCATGTAACATACCTAATTCCCATGTGATTACATCTTTACCTTTCACCTAATATATGGTTCTAAAGAAATGTACCTCATTTTCACCTTTAAATTGAGCTTTTTCCCTTTAAAAACAACTATATTCATTATAAAATATCTTGAATACCATACCACACCCTAATCCCAGATCTTTATTATAATTTTTATCGATTTTGGTAATTTAAGATATTATATATTAATATAATTCATGAATTTGTTTTTTTATGGATGATTCAAAAAATGAATGAATGTAATAAGGTAACTCAAGGTTATCGATGAATTACTTAAAACATTCTCATCATGGATTCTATTATTGTGAACCATACCCTTAGGTTTAATATAATTAATATGGGACTAAATAATTTATTTATAAACAATTATTAAACTAAATTTAATAATCTTGGAATGATTAAAATGGTATCAAAGTACAACGATAAACATTTCCATCAAATAACTTGTTTGATATAATCAAGATTACGAACATCTAATGATGAAAATAAAAAATAAATAACTAATATATTTGTGATGAATGATTATAATTATATGATAAAAAGGTAATAAATTCTAATAAGTTTCTTAAATAAGTTACCATGTTTTTTTATTTTTACAATATACGTGTTTAAATAACTCTTGTGGAACATAAGAATAAAGGTAAGGGTTTCTTTACGAATCTCATTTTGAAATCAATATTTTTTTAATTTTAAAATTATATTTTGGGTAATTTTATGTTCTTTATCTGTTTAACCCTAAAAAATTTTGGTTTTTCTCAATTTAAGCATGGGTTACCCATATATTATTATGATTTTTCTTTTTTTACAAATCAATAGAAAATTTACTCGTAATTGGACCATACCTTATCCCTTCTTTTCAGTCAGGAATCATTTCCCTCCTAGTCTATATTATTTATTTTATAAAATTGATTTCCTTATCTATAATTATATAATAATAATTTTCTAATGACATTGATTTTATTTATAAAAGTTTTAAATGAAACATTTTTTTAAATATGTTTTCCATAAAAATTAATTTTCTTTTTATCATTAGTGGATTTATTTATAAAACTTATTATCTATGTTTTTATATTTTTTTAAGATATTTTAAATTTCCATTGTTTACAAATTATTTTCTTTTAAAATAAAAGTTTTAAAAAGTTAAGGATATTTTGTCTTATTTTCAAAAAAATAGTATCATGATTTTATAATGTTTTTTTCATCAATCTCAATTTCATATAGTGATTATTATGAACTGTATAGAATATTATTTAATTATTACACAGAAATTATTCCTATGGAAGTATTATGATCATATTTTTTTGAATCATTACTAATATCTTTTCATTCTCATGAGTTAATTATGAATTTTTTTATGTTCATGCAGCACATATATGTATGGTTTATCATTATAATGTAAGTGGTTCCATTATTGTCCTTCAATGTATTGGGTAAATTTTTTTATCTCAATAGATTAAGATGGGATGTGAATGGTTATTTGATGTCCAATATGTAATGATAAAAGAGTGGTTATCTTAATACCACTATGTTAGGGGAATTTAATTGCATAGACCATTATGATGTGAATATCTTAGTTTTTTTACTTGATATACTATATTATTTATATGCCTATGTTTGTGACAAATTTTTATGTTATGGAATGTAACTATGTTATCTTATCCTATATTTTGAATATTTAATCAAGTTTTGACTCTTTTATGCCTCATGTTTTATATTATGACAAAATCATAATGCCATGAACCAAGTTTTATGACCCATGTTTTTATTTGGTATGATTCTATTATGTTATTACTATTCACCTTGGGTATGTTCCCACACCCATATGATTATATTATGCCCACATATGATATTTGATTGGAATCTCTTATTCCCACCCCTTACTTACCATCATATCTTACCCTTTTATTTTTTTTTTGCTCCCCATGTTATAAATAGGAATATTATGTATGATTTGTGAAAAATGGTATAGTGTGAGAACTATATTTCTGGGAGATGATTTAAATGTTGTAAAATAAGTTTTTCATGAATAAAATCTCTAAATACACTAAACCTATATTTTATGATGTGGGATTTATTATAATATGTAAAGAATGTTCATGTGAAATAATTTAATATGTATGTATAAACTACTTGGGAAACCTAAAGTTATTTAAAATTTCAATAAAAGATTATATTAGAGGACACTAAATAAGTTATTATTGATTCCCTAATTATTCATAACCCATCTAAAAGGCCCATTCCATAATGACATATAAGAATTCAATTGTCATGTGAAATTATTTTATGAATATTATACATGAACTAATAGCTCTTACCTCCTCAGTCTAAGATTAAATATATAAATTAATAATTTAAAGTAAAATTATTGGAAAAAATAATCTCAATTATAACATCAAAACCAAGAATAATAATGAAAACTCCCTAAAAATATGGAATTCAGATCATTAAAGTGAAACCAAGTCACAAACATAGATTTAATCCAATGTTATGACCACACCAGGCTCAATATACCATATCCACAAGTAGAAAGAAAAATTAAAATCAAGATTATAAACCACTTTATAATTTCCCATTCCAGTAAAGTTGAATAGTGATGAAACTATTGATTCCATGTGACCCAAAGTTTATCACCCCATATTCCAGAGTTTTTTGACTAGTATGATGGGTTTATTGAACTATATGGGGAGACAATATCCTTCAGTATTATTAAAAAAAATTGTAGGTTGATAAATGAGAATACATAAATAAGAAAACATTATAGAACATAAAATGGGTTTTAAAAAGAAATCATGACACAAGTGAAACATTTCAATTCTAGAATGAAACATAAATGCATTACATATATTCATATAATATATATAAGACTATAATTATTCATACCATTCATACATAGATATTACAACTTATTATATGAATATTCATTAAATAATATTAAGATCTGCACCATAACCAAAAATGGTTTGTGCCTTTGGAAACATAAATGCATAAAAAGCTTGTCTATAATATATCTACATCATCTCCCACTAATTTCATCACAACTATAACCCTTATTATACACATATTACTTTAACCCATTCTTTATATCTAGGGGAAATGAAAAATAATAAAGGGAGATCTTAGATTCTCAGTAAGGGTAAACAAGGGAGATACTAATGACCATTTATATAAAACATAAGAATACAGGGTATGTGGAATTGATATTAACATTTTAAGATAATACAAATCAATTATTATATCATAAACATGATTCATGGTATAAATAATGGAAGTTCATAAGACATGGATCATAAAGGGATAAAAAATATGAGCCATGAGATCATAACATTGGCATAAGACATAAGTTTTTTGCATACACATAAGATTAGAAAATAATTTCATTAGTCAAGGATTACTTCAAACTCTACCATAGTCACTACTACAAACTGGGCAAGGCCAGTGCCACCCCTTTATCCGCGCTAACGAAAAAGCTCTGATAAAGGGGGGGCCTTTATCAGTCCTAAAAAAGAACTGAAAAAAGTACCGCTTTATCAGCGCTTTCTTTAGCACTGATAAAGCCCCCCCCCCCCCCTTATCAGTTCTTTTTTTAGTGCTGATAAAGGGACCCCCTTTATCGCCGCTTTTTTTAGTAGCACTAATAAAGGGGGCCTTTATCAGTGCTTTTTTTAAAAGTGCTGATAAAGGGTTCGACTTCAAAAAAAATTAATTAAAAATAATATATTAATATATCAATATATCAATATAGTTATATTGATATAAATATAATATATAATTTTTAAATATATTTTAGATAAGTATAAATATACATTTACACTTATTATACTTAATATATAAGATATTTAGTGAAAATGGCGTATAATAAAATTAAAAAAAATATTTTTAATTAATAATTTGCTAATTATTATGGAGTAATAGTCATTTAATAACAATTTTAAGACTAAAAAAATTAAAAAAATTAAAAAAAATATCCAAAATATGTTGAAAACGCAACTCAGACTTCAAACGGCCATAACTTTTGATCCGGGTGTCTGTTTGAGCTCTACCACATATCAAATCAAAGCCTGCGACAATCTCTATGTCCATGGGACCCATACTAAACTAGTTCAATGTTTTTTCGAGGCCAAAAGAGGTACAGAAGGCCTCCAAAACTGATTTTTTAGTTGGGGTACCCTGATTATTTGAACATTTTGTGGATTTTCAGCCTCGTTTAAGGGGGTATTGTTGGATTTTTTGGTAGGGACTGAATTTATTCCTAGGTATTACATTCATATTGATATTATGTCTGTGAAAATTTATCGTTTTTTATAATGGACTGCTATTTATAATCAAATATATAACTATATCTACATATTTTTTATATATTCAAACCTAAAAATTAAATTTTTTAATTAAATAATTAAACATATTTACATATAAAATATATTAACTATATCTAAATAATAACTAATATCCATTTTATTTTAAATACCAATATATGAATATTTATATAACTATATATTAATATATCTGTATATATATTAATATAACTATATATTTATATATATTAATATAACTATATATACAAATATAACTATAAATATATATATTAATATAACTATATATATTAATATAAATATATTTTACTATACGAATAAATATAACTAAATATATATATATATAATTAGATATATCATAAATAAGAGAACAAATCAATATAGGGGAGTGGCAAAGGCTTTAGGTGCTCAGGGGGTAGGTCTCGAGATCAAATCTGGGTGGAGGCAAGGGCATGCGCGCAAGGGTAATTTAAAGGGGCTAGCGCTGATAAAGGGTGTATGTGGTGCATGCAGGCACTAGAGGTGTGGGAAATCACTGATAAAGTGTGGTTTAAGCACTGTAAAAAGCCCCCCCCCCCCCCGAGATTGGCAGTATTTTTTTTGTTTTTTTTATCAGTGCTAAAAAAGTGCTGATAAAAGGGGTCTTTATCAACGTTTTTTGGAGCGCGGATAAAGGGGACCCCCCCCCCCCTTGTCTTCTCCAACATTAATAGCGCTTTTTAGCACTATTAAAGGCCTTTTTAGTGCTGTTAAAATCCATATTGGTAGTAGTGGGTGGATTGGTTTCACTCCCCATTACATCATATCCATATTAAATGTTCATTCACAAGTAAATCATAGTGGATGATTTCCCTAACTGAATAGGGTCTACTCCCCATTAATGTCCCTATAATCTAATAGGATATCAATATTTTCACAATGAATTAGAGGGTTATATAATTCCAATCCCACCAATTGTATAATCATAATACATTCATATGTGTCACATAAGATCATAAATCATTAATTTTATATCATATCCTGTGAGAAGAAATCATGTCTCATAAATTTTAAAAAAAATCATCATAGTATAACCCATGGAAGATAATTGGGTTTTAAAAAAAAGATAATCATTATAATCATAAACCATATATAGAAATAATTAGGATGGTGTTATTAGAAAATATATCCGCTAAATAATAAGTAACATCAAAGTATGCCATCTTAGATGAATATTCCTTTAAAAGATTATATGGAATATTTTTTGATTGAAATACATTTTTATTTTGAAATCACTTATTTAAAATATAAAAAACACCTAAACAAAATGGAAATCAATTTCATTAAAAATAAACCTTGAAAATTATAATGTAAGATTAAAATAATTGATTTTCCATAATAGTTTTAAATTTAATTCATGTAATTTATATTAAAAAAATGATTTCTTCCACATATTGGTAAAAAGTTAAAAGTACATCACTTTTAAATTTATTACAATATTACATTTTCGCCAATTTTTAAAAATTAGAACATGGAAAAAAATCAAACAATCATTGGAGAATATTTAAAAAATTCTTAAAAACATTTCTCAAAAACACGGACATCGTAAAAAAGGATTTTCATCCGTAGAGAGAAGTAAAGTTGATTCTCTATAAGAAATTTACTTTAGTATCTTGTTTTCTTAAAGATTGTAAACTTAAATGAAAATATTTAATATATATAAAAAAATTGTATAATAAAATTCATCAAATTATTGAGAGATATTTCATAAAATTTCATGATAATAAACTTGATCGTAAATAAAAACAATAAATAAATACATTGTAACAAAAATCCCAAACCTATTTGGTAACTTTGGAATCATAAGACCAATGAAAGAATAATATCAAAGGAAAATTGAAATATCATGAACATAACTAGTTTCATGATATAAAATTTTAAATATTTTAAATATACACTCCATAATATTGGATAGTTTCATAACATCTGTTCTAAATAATTCAATTTGAGATGATGAGACCTTACCTAAAGTTTGACTTGATTTAAACACACTCTAAAATCCTTTATAAAAAATATAAATTTATTATAACTATATAAAATAATAACTCCCATACTTATAATATAATATATAGTCCCATTATAATATTTCAATGCCCATTTTTTAATAATTCCATATTAAATTCATTGTTTCTGTGTGTTAACATTTTCATTTTTTCTTGAGAATTTTGGTTTAGAATTTATGTTCCTTGTTATTTGATTGTGATTAAAACAAATAAAAAATTTATTCAAGAAATAAATATCATATATATTAATTATATTTATATTTATATTCATCCCTAAATGGTTGATATAGGAAAATTAATTACACTTCTCATGGATATGGTAGGCCATACATACACAATAACGTTGTTTTCACATTTTAATAGATATAATTAAAGAAATGTAAATAATAATTAAAATTCTATGAATAATTATTATAAAATATATATATAATATTTACTAATTACATCTATCCATAATATAATCCCTAGAAATTATAAATGGAAAACGAATTTCAACGCTTCGTGGAGGTGAAAATACAGACAACGTTATCTTTTTCAAAAGGATTGTAACATAAGAAGGTAGATATGATATTATAATTTAAGAAGAACAATAATGTCACAAATATAATATATAAACATTAAAATTAACATAATACCCATATATGAAATCTATATGTGGAAAATTATTTGAATCACTACGTCAGTCGATATGTACGCCCGATCGATACATTCACTTCCAATTTGATGGGATGGAGTGTGGATATAAATGGTTTCATAATAATATTAATATTTTAGTATAATTAAAAGACATAATTAATTTTTTATATTTATTAACATTTATTTATAGTCATCAGAAGAAGAAATAAATTTAAAGAGTTTGAGAAACATGATTACCTCACCTTCGATTAGCCTCCTATAGATTCTTTTGTAACAACCCTTGGAATGGTATTTTATTAAGAAATCACCTCTGATTTAGGGATATAGAATTTTAGAAGATAATTGGTTAGGGTTTGGTTGAGATTGATAGATAAAATTTTTGTAAATAAAGGAGAGAATGGGTGTCCTTTTACAAGGGTGGGAAAGGATAAATATAGAATTAAAAATAAGATTAAAACATACATAAGAAATTATCATGAAAAATAACTATAGTAACAAAATTTTCAATATTATAGGGTTAAAAGGTTAATTATAATTTAAAAATAATCTCATAAATTAAAATTAATAAAATTTTCAACAATTTAACATCATACCTATCCTCTTGCAAGATATTACTATTTTTAAATAATTTAATAAAATATTTCGTTCATAAAATATCATTAATGTAATTTCCAACACTATTCATTTAATTTGACATTAAAGTCATCAAAATAGTTATGAAATTTGAATATAAAAAATTCATGCATCCCTAAAATGTTATATTTATATATAAAACAAATTAATATAATAATTCAGTAAAATTATATTACTTTAAACATTTTTAAAATCATTTATTTAATATTTTATTAATTAAATAAATATTGTGTCGGTTTTCATTAGAATTTAAGGTAATTATCCGATCACTAAAAATTATTAATAAATTACCATGACAAAAAAATTAATTATTAATTAAATCAAAAATTCATAACTAAACGTGTCCTCATTTTGTCTTTATGAAAAAAAATTAAAGACATTAAAGTCAACATAGTTACATTTTGGAATTTTCTTTACATAAAATAATATAAATTTAACTATTGAGGTAAAATTGCACAAAAAATCCATTTTTTTGATTATTGAATGTAAACGGTTAAAATCCACTAATCCAGTCAGAAAATTCATGTTTTTTTGGTCTTATGGGACCTTATAATATGGTTTCATCACTTTTTACCCTTTTTACCCTTCCTCAGGTTATAAATATTTTTCACTCTTAATATTAACAATGAACAAAAATAAAATGTTATTATTCACCAAATTTGAACCTTATAATTCCAAATATGGTATTTTTTTTAATATTCAATCTTTCTAATTGGAATAAATTAATATTAATATAAATTCATACAATATAATGGAAAACTCTTTTTAGAATAAAATGTGTTTTTAAGCATATAAAATAATTTATCTCAAAATAGTGAATGTTGCATATTAGAATGGAATTAATTAAATTATTCTAAATAAAATGTATCAAATTTAACTTTAAAACTAAATACAGAATATAATAGTACTTCTAAGTTACTTTATTTAATTAAAAGAAATGATATTATAGGAAAAATTGGTATTTTTCACAATTAACTGGAAAAAAAAAATTTGAGAAAAATAAAAAAAATTACATTTAGATAATTCTGATATATTCATTCCAAAAATGGTTTTTATTTTATAAACTATAATTTCTAAAAGTGGAAAAGGTAATTAATTTCCATGCAACAAAATATATAAAAAAATATTTTTGAATAAAATGAATTTTTGGAACATAAAATGGATTTACAAAAAATTGAGTTATTATTTTATAATAATTAATCAATCAATTTGTGTTTATTAGGAAAATTATACATGTATTTAATAATATGGTTACTCATACTCATAGCCTACATTTCTATGACTATGTTATAATAGTCAAATTTAAACAAAAATATTTTATATTGTATCTCAATTCACATACAGCTTGGTTTTTGATGTTAAGAAATATATCAAGCCTATTATTATTTTAAACAAAAAAATTTGGGTGCTACATTCTCTCCATTTAATAAATTATTCCATTGAAATTTAAAATTCTTCTCAGTAATCAAGGGTTTTATATTCAAAAATTATTTTTTTAAAATTATCATTCTAAAAAGGGTTAATAAAACATCCTATTGGAATGAGGGAAACGGAAATACAAAGGTTATTGGGAATGATACATAACATGATTTTTAAATATGAGTACATTAGTTGGAAGTGAAAATATGGTCATAGAGGAGAAGTTAATTTCTCAATAATAATGGAGAGTGATAGAGAACCTGGTAAAGATAAAGTTAACAACCAAAAAACTATAAATCTGTGAGGGGTGAAAAGACCCAAAAAAAATTAGAAATTAAGGTAAGAGGATAGTTTTCTTATTTCATGATACTTCTTAAAAAATATAGGAATTATTTTACTATCAATATAGATAACATTATAAAAGTTATTTACTTGATTTTTTTCCATAAAATTATAAAAAATTTATCCTCTGGTTGTTGTCTGATTAAATTCAACTTTATATATTATTATATGAAATGAATATTCAAAATGAATTTTTCATTCTTGAAGCGATAAAATCAACTTTCAACTGATGATTAGAAATATAAAATAATTACATTTCATTCCTTCTTCCTATAAATATTTAACAAAACCAAAATATTTAGAACATGTTATCTAATATGGATAAATATAAGACAATAATATCTAAAACCTCTAAAATTACACCAAAATATCAACATAATGCATCCCATAAATAGTTAAAATTAAGAATCTTCCAAAATATGTCTCAACCAATTCAAAACCTTGAAATATAAAATACATTATCACATGCTTTTTTAAGATTAACTCTATCATTTATCATAAGAAAACATAAACCTGCTCATAATTTCACAAACCAAATATGTTAATACCTTGATTATCTTAAAACATTCTAATAACTTGAATCACAATAAAACATCAATAAAAAACATATGACTCTTGAAATTAAAAAAATCCTTATCTATATAAAATCACATACAATTGAATAAATTCCATAAATCCAAAAATGTAATAAACGTTATCACTCATGACCTAAATCACATTTTCAACAAATCACTAACCAATTTCATAGTCACTAGTATTATCCATTTTATACTATCAATGTTAATACACTATTTGTATCAAATAAATATAATTATCTCAACATTAGGAACAAATTAAGGGTTATATTTCCCTCAATAATGTATTTTCCAAAATATATCCATAGTAAAAAATAAATTATCTTGGTCATCAATACCCTTTAATACATTCTTTAAAAACCTTAAAGAAAAAACTATTGTAGAACAATCCTTATAAGTTTCATGAATATTATAACCCAAATACCATTGAAAAAATTATTCTACAGCATACTTTCTAAATCACAATACATAAACACGTAAATTCTTTAACTTTAATGATTATCATAACATAGATATTTCCTTGGTCTAGGAGTTAACCATTAAAAGTGTGCATTAATTTTGATAATTTCCATGCTCCCCACATATAAGATAATGAACTATAAATGGATCCATGTGATGAAATTTATTTCCCTATACCAAAACCTTCATTTTTTCTCAGAAATTCGTCAATTTATTCCCTTATTTTCCATATTTAAAAAAATTACTTTTATATTTATGAATTCTCCTCAGTTTCTCTTTCCACATTTTTTACATGAAGAAAATTGAACCTTAATTCTTCAATTGTATCCCCCACCTGAGCTCTCAGTGAACTCCATTCTTCAATTCATTAATGAGTTGAAGAGTTGGTTAATGTGCTAGTTGTTAATCAATAATACCACAACATATTTTACTTTATTCATCATCCCTTTTTTCTAATCATAATCACCACATTATCCATCACATCCAGCATTAAAAATATTTCCCTTAAATCTATTGACAAAAAAATCATGTTGTGATAAATAGTAATCATAGTCATGAAAAATCATTTATAGGGTATCTAAATCCTGAAACCTTGTTTTCAATCTATAATACATTAGGTTTAATCAAGGTTATCCATGATCTTAATCTATTCAAATCCGTTATAATGGCTCAAAAATAAAATGATAATTGACCTAAGAATATGACCTAGGAGTGTCAAACTAGGTATATAGTAAGGGAACAATCATCATTCAGTATAATGATGGTTGAGATATACTTTGACCAACTCTTTTCTGGATTTTTACCCAAAGATAGATATTTTCCAAAACAAATTCTAATTATAGTGTACAGGAATGGATCTTTTTCTAGTAAAACTACACTCCTTTCCTCACCGCAACTTATGAAGTTCTGAGATACATAGGACTATTCTAAGGGTTCCCACTAAATATTTCTCAAATTTGTTTCCAAATTTAAATAAACCTTTCACTGATACCAACTAAGAGAACAATACATTTCATATATAGATATTACATTTAATTAAATGAGTATTCGTTACATAATATTATTATCCATGGTAGAACCAAAAAGATTTGGTTTCTTTGAAAACTTAGATGCATGGACAATAGGTTCAAAATAGATCTACATAACCTCTAACTTGGCTCATTACAAAGATAACCCTTCCTAGAAATATCACACATAAATATTTTCTTTATATCCTGCGGAAAACAAAACACAGTAAAGGGTTATCTTAGATGCTTAGTAAGGGTAAAAAAAGGATATATCAATGATAATTTAAACATAAAGTTATCAAAAATGGTATTAACTCAAGATATTGACATTTTAAAATCATATCGGTTAATTTTTAGATAAAAAAATTGATTCATTGAATACATTTTGGTAGTTCATGATACATGAATCATAAATAGATTAGATAGCATGTTCCCTGAGAATATAACATTCGCATAAGACATAAGTTTTTGGCATAAATATAAGGATGGGAAAACATTTCCTTATCAAAGTATCACTAACAATACTATTGTAATGGATGGAGTTAACTCCGCATTCCATCATATCCTTTGTTAAAGTTCACTCCCAATACTATCATGGATGAAAGAGTCCATTACCGAACTGGGTCACTCCCCATTCCAGTCATTTTCATATAATGAGATATCAATATTTACCAAATACATTGGAGAGTAATATAATTCTGGAAAAACAAAATACATGATAATAATCCATTTATATTTGTGCCACAATATCATAAATAATTCATTATATATCATAACCCATGGAAATTAAACATGTTTCATAAAAATTTCAACATTTCAACAGAACATAACCCATAGTAAATAAATGGGTATCATAAATATCTCATAATAATAATCATAAACCATCAAAAGAATGAGTAAGTGTTTTATTATTAGATAATATACCAATTAAAACATAGGTAACATAAAATGATGGAATCATGCATGAAAATTCCTTTAAAAGGATACATGGGAAAAAATTGAGGAAAATGCCTATTTCATTTTGAAATCACATATTTAAAATATAAAAAAATAAAAAATATTAAGTAATATTTTTAAAAAATTGATCATTTTCAACATCTAAAGGAGGCTTCAAATCATTGAGTGGTCATCATGGAAATAAATTATGTTCTTTCAATGTATGTTAAAAAATATTCCTTTCATCTATTCAGTAAAAAGTCAAAAGTGTGTCATTTAAAATATAAAAATAAGACTCTGTTTATACAATTATTTAAAACTAAAACAATGGTAGAATGTTATTTAAAAACTAATATGATAATATGAAAAAAAAAATCTTGAAAAAAATTCAATAAAACGTGGACATATAAGAAATATTATTTTTATCTGAAAAGATAGGTAAATTTTGTTTTCCATAAAAACATTATTTCATTCTATTGAGTACATAATGAGATTAAAATGAAATAAAAACATTTAATCTCCCTCAATAATCATTTTATAATATAATAAAAGGAATTTTTGAGATATATATCCAAAAATTTCCTCACAAGAAACTAGATTGTAAACAATCCCAGAAAAAAATGAGATTGTAACATAAATCCCTTAACAATTTTGTAACATATTAATTGTAATCCCCATGATAAGTAAAATTAAATAAATCATTAAATATTATTAACAAAAATATATTAGTTATATAAATTTTAAAATGTTATTTATATACACCTCATAAAAAAAGATAGTTATATAATATAACACATGTCCAAAAAAAGATAATTTGAGACGATAAACCCTTACAACAATTTGGACTTAATCTGAAAGTGATTTAAACCCCTATATAAACAATTTCAATTTATTATAATTCTTTAAAATAATAATTTACATACTTATAAAATCATATATGATCCCATTATATTTTTTCACCTCTGATTTATTAATAATTCCTTATTAAAATCATCATTTGTTTGTCTTAACTATTTCATTTTTCATGAGAATTAGGGTATAGAAGATCCATTATATTTAAATTGATCATGGTTCCATAATCTAAATAATTATAATAATGATATTAATTTAATATACATTCATTATATTTATATTTAGAGTCAATAATAAAAAATATGAGATTGAAAAATTAAATACACAGTTCATGGAGAAGATTGGTTGTACATACGTGTGATCATTGTTTTCACTTTTCAATGGATGGAATGAAAGAAAAATTAATTAATCTATAATATATATTATATGTATTATTTTAATATATCATATAACCATTGATTTAAAAAGTAAATTAAAAATGAATCTCACCCCATCATAGATGTGGTAGTCCACACATACACACTAGTGGCTTTGTCATTTTTCAATGGATTTGATGGTTACACGGTAGATATGTTATTTTAATAATTAAATAATAACTAACTCAAAAATATAATGTATAAAAATTGAACCCATCATAATAGACATCTATGAAATATGGTGATGTAAAATGATATGTATTTCTACGTGGAGGTCTTAGTCTACATGTACGCACGAGCAACACTTTCACTTCTCATTTGTAAAATTATAGAGTGGATAATGGTGTTTCCATAATCATAATAAAATTTTAGTATATTGAGGATATATAATTTATTATTTTAGGATTAATATAATATACTTATAGGGATTATATGAAGAAACAAATTAAAATTATTTGGAAGATGATTACCGCTCCTTTAGATGGCCACATTTAGATAATTTCTTAAGGGCCTCTAGAATGGTATTTAAGAATAAAAAACTCTAATTAATGGATGGGTAAATTTATAATATAAATGGGTATGTTTTTATTGATCTATATGGATCAAATTTATGTAAATAAAATAAATAAGTGGTGTCCTTTTCTAAGTGACGGGAAGGGTGCACTTGGAATTACAAAAAAGATTAAAATATTATTAAGACTTTCTCAATAAAAATTCTTCAAAATCAAAAAATATTAAAATAAAAAGAAACTAATTTATAAATATCATCATTAAATTAAATTTTGACTCATTTCAGTGTTATTTAATACATTATCTTTTGTTTTAACCCCTTGGTTAACCAATTTTCATCTTAACTATGGTAATAAGTTTTTCAATTTTAAAAGGTTATAATTTTACTTATATGTTAAAGTTTAGATAATAAATATGTAAGGAATGAGATTTTTTACAATTTTTAATCCTAATTTTCTTATAGCATGACTTCAATGATTTTCAAAAAAAATAATAAAATATTAATTATCATAAAATATCAATAATTCCATTTCTGACTCTATTCATTTACGTTGAATTTAAAGTCATCAAGATAGTTATAGAATTCAAATATAAAACATTAAAACATTACTAAAATTTTATATTTATCTAAAAATTCATATAACACAACAATTCTATGAAATATTATTACATTAAATATTTATCAAACATTTTATTTAATTTTTCTTTTAATTGAATAAATATTGTGTCGGCGTTGTGTAAGAATTTATGGTAATTACTCAATAACTAAAAATTATAAATAAACTACCATGATAATAAATTAGTTCTATATTAAATTAGGCATTTATAACTAAACTTATCTGTATCTTAACCTTATAAAAAAATTATAAGTCGCTACATCCAAAAGAGTGATATTTTGGAATTTTAATTACTTAAAATAACTAAAATCTCATTATTAAGGTAAAATGGAACAAAAATAACACATATTCAAGACCTAAATGTATATTTCCAAATAAACCCATTTAATAGGATAAATTAATGTTTTTTTTCGGTTTTGGGATAGTATATCAGGGTTCAAACACTATTTTACCAATTTTACCCCCTCTAAAGTTATAAATATTTATCATTCTTACTATTCATAATTAAAAAAATAGATATATTTTCCAAATTTTAACCTCCTAATTCCAAATATGGTATCCATTTTTCAATATTAAATCTCCAAAAGTGAAATAAATTAATTTTAATATAAATTTTTAAAATTCACCGAAAAACATTTTTTTGAAAAAATAATGATTTAACATATTTAAAAAGCATGAATATTGATAATTTGAATGGAATTAAATATATTATTATGAATTAATTGTATAATAATTTTACTTTAAGACCAACTAAAAAATAAAATTGCACTTTTAAGTAACTTGATTTATTGAAATGAAATGACGGTATTAGAAAAATCATAATTTATCACTACTCACTAAAAATCTTATCATTTCAGAAAAATACAAACATTTCACCCTAAGTAAATTTTTATATAATGATTTAAAAAATATATATATATATATTATATGTTAAAATTTCTAAATGTTTAAGAAATTAATTATAATTTACACACACAAAAAGTAATAAAAATAATTTTTGAATTAAATGTATTTTTAATCATTTAATAACTTCACTAAAAATTGATTACATAATTCATAAGAAATATTCATTACATTTTTATTGAGTACGTCCATTATTAATATATTTTATAATTTTGTAACTCATACTCATAACCTTTAATTCAATCATTATGTTATAATGGTCACATTCAAATAAAAATATTTTATATTATATCTCAATTTTCTTAAAGATTATTGTTTCATTTTAAGAAAGATATTGATCCTATTATTATTTTAAAATATATTTTTGTGGTGTTATAAAGACCACCCAACATCTGATTGTATATTCCTTAGGATAAACTGAATATCAAGGCATTATCATCTCACCACAATCCTCTGCATCACCTCATACTAGTCTTTATAACCTAACTAAGCTCTCCAAGCTCATCAACCTATACTTAAACCATCACCCAATCGTATATTTGAAACATATGGTCTACACATGCACTAATTATCCCATATAGGGTGTGAGAATAATGATCAATAGTTCACCACAAGTTATGTCTTTAATATAAAAACTACACATCCATGAATGCACCAAATGAAATGTAATGCATAAATCTCATATGCATTCACATATAATGCCAATGGGTTCTCAATAATCCATCCTAATAGTCAACTAAAACTGTATTTTTTTAGTCCTAGAATGGGATAAACTCAATTATTTTGAATGAAACAATTTGGTTAATGATCATTCACCACTCACATCAATAAAAACATGAATAAGAAATCACTATAAAATGATTAAAGGTGGAAGAGGCATCATTACCATATAAGAAAAAGAAATGATACATCAACATAATCATTGAAAAAATTATCTGGTGCACCACCAAAACCAATATGTATAATGAGGTATCTCTTGGTGAATGGTTCATCACTAGAAAACAAAAGGGTGAATTATGTATCCTTTGGTTAATAATTTATCACCGCATAATAATTGGGTGAACAATGCTTCTATAATTAAATTTTGTATCAATACACAAAAATTGTTTTTATGAATGGTATATTACTTGGGTAATGATGTGTCACTATAAAAAAATAAGTCAAATTATTTTTCTTTTAGTGAATTATATATCACCACACAGTTATATTTAGTGGGAATTATGTATCACTAAGGGAATCATATTTCATCATATAATAATATAGGTAAGGATTTATTTGAAGGTGATTGATATATCATATTTCTAATAGAAAAGGTATTTGATATATCACTAAACAAAATGACTTTGGATGATCAATTTATCATCATATTAAAAAAATTGGGTTAATAATCTATTAATATACATATTACAATAACAAGGACGACTAAATTATAAATGTAAACATAATAAGTAACATAACATCAACATAACTAGGTTTAACAAGTTTTTACACTAAGAATTTATTTATCTGAACCTAAGGGACTCACTTGAAAACCCATGCCCCTAACATTGTTCATGCATGTCACATATATCATAACCAAACTCCCTTAATTAAAAGTAAGACCCCATGTAACTACCATTGTTATAATGGTAATACTATCATCGTAACTCATCATACTAAAGTCTCATATCGAGGATGGATGAACACTTTTATAAAACAATACATTAGTTTCCATCGTCACAGAATCATCAAAACTCCATACAAGGCCCACAACTCATTTTAAATATGAGAATTCCCTTCAAGGCTCCATTCCTTAATTTCCTCATCACTTTCCCAAAGTGACATATCCATTGATAGAAATTTTATCTACGCATAAAGTTTAAAATAACATTTATGATCTAGAGATTTTATATCCATTGTTTAAAAATATAGGAATTCGTATTTATATCTACTCTTGCTTGCCTTCACATACCCTATAATGATTCCATACATTATGTCTAATAACAGATCATTCTATTGACTCGGATATATTTATCTTGTGAAGTGATAATGAAAAATCAAAAGGAACTACCATGGTCATTAGAGAAATTTATCATTGTTTAAGACCCTATTGGGTTCCAATTAAACTTCACCAGAGCCTCTAACATAGTAGACATGGCCTTTAGTGGCTATGTGATAAATTCATAACACTCAAGGAATCACAAAGAATCTAGCTAACTCACTATGCCATCCCCACATAATAGAATTCACATATAGTTACTTATTTGGTTTATCGTTCCTACTTACCGAGTCATTCAATCCACACACTATATGAAGAACCATATAAAGAGGTATTATTAGGGACCACCTTCTTTAAAGGTGGTGTTACCCCCTCATGAAATGTTTCTCCATCCTTTTATCCATCGTCGATGATCACCAACTCCATCCTTGAACACCCAGTTGATCAAAAAATGTTCAAAACTATTTATAAAAAATATATACAGAATTTAAATAATTAATTCATTAAATTTAACTTTGGGATAATTGAGATAACTCATTGGGTGGCCTATCCTGCCATAAACCTCGATTAATAGGGTGAAATACCCTCCAAACATCCACTCAAACCTATAACACACAAAATCCCTAAATGAAAATCTTAATTCCTAAGGATATTTTATTCAAAATATTTGAATACAAATAAATATATATTGGTGGATTAAATCAAATGAATCTACACATCACTACCCATTATCATCATTATAGAGCCTCCTCTAGAAGGTCCGATATAAATACCTTTAAATACAAGTTGATTGAAATGTGATCTAGTAGAACCGGCATCAGAATACTTATAAAAAATGTACCAAAATATAAAAAATGGGGAGGACACAAAATTTGGAGTATAGGGGATATATCTAACTTAATCGTTAAATAAATCTATCCCTAGTCATCCCGAATCAAAGGAATATATGGAGGGGGTACAGGAACCAATAGGGATAAAGTCCCCTACCTTCTTGGTTTTGTAAAACCCAAACTAAAAGGGGTTATAAATTTAAATCCCCTATTCTAAAAATATAATAGACAAGACCATTGTGGTGTGCCACCCTTTATCATGGTTTAACAAACCCACCCAACTTTCCATAAAAACAACAAAATGGTTCATTATAGTATGGACCTATATTTCATAGATAAATACTCATTCATAAGGAAACCTCAACCAAGCCAATCCACCCATTGTACCATGATTATTCACCTCATAATGAAAAACATCCTTCCATATTATAACTAATATCCATGACCACAAAATGTTTCATGATGAAGGGATTTGTGGTGTCTTATCATAGTGGTGTGACCCCTCTCAAAACTCAAGAACATAATATTTTTCAAAATTCAGGTTTTGATCTTGTAATCTAACCTTTTAAAATGTTGCTATAGAAACCATAAATTTTCATAAATTAACATTATATAACTTTGGAGGAATCATTAATACATTATACAAATAGACGTCCAAAGACTGTACTAGTCTAGAGCCTTTGGAAACATGGAAACATAAACACTGGTACATAAGTGAAAAACATTATGTCCCACTGGGTTCTTCATGGTTAGTACCCTTCATAGAAACATTAAATATTATACATATATTCAAAACATGTGTAAGTAAACATAATAATGGGTGATCTAAGATTCTCATTAAGGGTAAAAAAGTAATACAAGTAAGGATAAAATTGAGTATAGGGATATGTGAATGTTATCATATCATTAAAAGATCATTCCCTACATATCATAAGATCGAAAACATAAATCATGGAATAAATCTTATAAGTTCGTAATACATGAATCATAAGGAAATAAAGAACAAAATTGATAAATAATATCATAGTAATAATACATGGAATTGTGGAATATATAAACATGTGATATCTTTCCTTATAAGTCAAGGAAAATTGATTGAACTAACCAATGAACTTCATGGGAACTGTACCTACTGGGCGGGACATGCCAGAATCCTGAGTCATAGTCCTTTCCTTGTAAATTATTGGGTTTCTAAATATTCCCAGAGTGAATCAGGTTTCCACATATTCCAACTTCATTATGACTACAACTATTAGTTGGGACACACCACCATCCCCAGCTGCAGCCCTTTCCATGTAAGGGATTAGATTTCCTTATCTTCCCATAGTAGATCAATGTATTCGACTTGATTCACATCATTATATCATGATATATAAATCATTTCCAAATAAATTATAGGTATATATTGGTCCCACAATCTCATAACAAAATCATTCATACTTGTGCCACAAGATAATAAAATATTCATCATATCCAGACCCACCAAAAGATATGGGTTTTATAAATATCCAATAATAATACCCTAAAATGAAATGGGTTATAATAATATTTCATCACATTATAACCTATGAAAGAGATATATGTTTCATAATCAAAGCATAACCCATGATAAAAAAGCGGGTTTTAAAAGCATATAACTCGTGGAAGATAAATGGGTGTCATAAGCATCATTCCATCAAAACATAAATCATTCCATAATGAATACGAATGGAAACATTAGACAATTTACAAAAAGGATAGGATTAACATTTATGTATTTCATCTTATATTTAAAATAACTTGTAAATAAATTTTGAAAACAATTCTTTAGTAAAATATCTTTTCTTCTTTGAAAAACTCTCTTTAAAACCCAAAACCTTTTGAAAACCATTTTCTACAAAATAAAAATGAAAACTTGTAATGAAATGTTTGAAAAAAAATTTGAAACCTTATTCCTTAAAAACATATAAATATATATTGAATGGTTTTTTCAAATAGCTTTCCTCAAAAACTTATAAAAGAAGCATCAAAACGTTTTGAAACCTATTTATTTGAAAACCTATAAAATAAGCTTGAAAAACATTTTAAAATCAATTTATTTGAAAATAATTTGAAAATATTTAAATGAAGTTTGTAGAAAATAAAAACAATTAAAATACTTTTTACTATAAAATGATCTGAAAATTTCATCTTTGAAAACATTATTTAAAACATGGTTCTCAAAATTCATGGCATGTGTCTCAATGAAGGAAAATTCAGACAAAACTATTTTTATAATTTGGTAACTCTTGAAACCTAAACCCTGTGAAAGATATATTATCAAATTTATATGTAAATACTCATAAAATTGATGATAAAAATCATAGAATATCTTCTGAGGTAATATAATCACAACACGAAAGATATGAGTGGTGAATAACCTGTAAATCTCATAGAAATAAAAGAGAGATTAAAAATCCTCATACCTTGTGTCTTGAATCTCATCATACTCATTCAAACCACCTCTATAATAAATATAATTTTATTATACATAACCATATTCTTATATATATTACCATATATGGTTTTAATAATAATTTATATTACCTACTTGTTAACAATTCTATGTTAATTTTTCACTTTGGGTAATATGTGCGTTGTTCTTCTCATGTGTCTTAATTTGTTATATCTTTGGTCCTTATAGTTATATCATGATTTAAAAAATATAAATAATGATATAAATATCATGTATATATACTATATATGTATTAAAATGATCTGTAGAATATACAAGTATTAAATAAAATACTTTTTTCTTGGGGATGGTAGATCGTATGTACACATGAATGTTGTTTCATTTTAATTGTCGTATTGAATGGAAGAAAGGAAATGAAATATATATATGTGTGTGCATGTGTGTGTGTATATAATTATTATAGTATAATTATTATATAACTTATATCATAAAATTTCACTAACCCATCCTTAATACATTCCATGTAGTGTGTGAATGAATCACATCACTTTGAGGGGTGGTAGTCCACACTTCCTCAAACGAAATTATCATATTTACATGAAATGGAAAGTAAAAAAGATATGGGTTGTAAAAGAAATAAATAGGATTAAAGATATAATATATATCATATATATCATATATAAATATATTTTCCATCATAATTCCCACAATGAGAGGTGGTAATGGAAAAAAACAATAATTGTTTCTTGAGGCGGTAGGTCGTTGTACACATAAACAGTGTATTCATCGCCCATTAGATGTAAGTGTGTGTAAGTGTCGGTTGAAACCTTAGTATAAAAATATTACAGTATATTTATGATACTATTTTTTTAAATAATCATAGAATAAGTATAATTGAACGAGTGGATGCAGAAAATAAAAGAAAAGAGCTTGAGGGAGTGTGTTCCCTCTTAATCATGTAACTCCTTTTGGATTTCACCAAATAGATTGCTTAGAAGGTTTTATTCTCAAATAGAGGATTAAATTACTAAGGGAGAGATTTTGGGAAGTTTATTTTCCATATATTTTCTGAACATAAGGGGTTTTAGAGGTTTTAATAATGGGTAGAGGTGGTGTCCTTTTATAGGGAAAGGAGGGGACAAACTTGGCATTTTTTATAACAAGTTAAGTGTACCCACATTTTTACCAAAAAAATTCATAAAATCCCAAAATAAATCAATAATTTAAGTTTAATGGCCAAAACATGGCCCCAAAATGCGTTTTGTATAAGTAGATAGGTCATTTGGGCCCTTAAGTTTAAGGTTTATTCCCTTGTCAAGATTAATTTTGCCTTAATCATTGTAATTAATTCTAATTACTTTCACTAATAATTTTTGTAAAAAACTAAGATGAAATTATTAAAAATTATAAATTATTATGATACAAAATATGGTATTAATTTTCCAAATTTTAATCACAGAAGTGGTGAAATTAATTTAAATTCAATCCAAAAAATGGGATAACACTAAGGGTTTTTAAAGTAAAAATGATCAAAAGCTTGCTAGATTTTCATATCCAAATTCATTGTAAAATTGGATACAATGAACTATATTGAATTAATTGATAAAGATTTAATCAGTTACACTTTAAAAAAATTGAAAATATAATTTATCATTATAAGTAAATTATATGAAAAATTAATTTTGAATTAAAATTCATTATTTTTCACAATTCATCCAAAAATTAGGTTTCTCAGAAAAATCCAAAAAATTCACCTATAATTTAAACATTCTAAATCAAAAATGAATTTTATTTTATCAAATTAAATTATGTGTCTAAAATTAATTTTATTGTTTTTCATATAAGGACATGAAAATATGTTCATTTTAGAAAATAGTATTTTTAAAAATATAAGGACTTTACCAAAACATATTTCATTATCAAAATGTTTTCTTTATATTAAACCATTATAAAAAATATTTTAAAAGTATTTATTACTATTCATATTACTAAATTTATTGGATAGGTTATAATTATATCTTTTAAATAATTATCACAAAAAAATATGTTTCGTAGAAACTCAATGTTGCGTGTAAAGTACACCAAGTTGGTATTGACTATAATGTACTCCAAGTTAGTGTTGCTTGTAACATACATAGATTTGGTGTTTCATTTGACATACGCAGAGTTGATTCATAAGAAGTAAATGTTTACCTTATTTAAATTCAAGATATTAATAAGAATTTAATTTATCCAAGAGATAAAAAGTTCCATAAAAACTCATGGTGTTACATACTACCACCCCTAAAATGAATTTAGACCACAAAATTTTTCATTTGAATAAAAAAATGAGGATACTTATACATCATCATATCCTCAAATTCCCACATAACTTCATATAATCGGTGATTTCTCCACCAAACATTGACCAGATGAGTGGTCTTGTTTGGTTGAACTTTCATTGTATGATCCAAGATTTCAACTGGTTGTTCGTCATAAGAATTATCATACTCCATCGGTATGACCTCTAAGTTTAGTACATGTGAAGGTCCTGGTATGTACTTACTCATGATAGATGCATGGAAAACATCATGGAATTGAGAGGTATTTGGTGGAAGTGTCGAGCGATAAGCTATCATCCTGATGTAATAAGAAATCTCAAAGGGACTGATATACCTAGGTCTTAATTTCCATTTCTTCCCATAGAGGGATTCATAAGGTCCCATATGAATTCTTGAGTGAAATATATTGTTCTAAGAAAACTTAACTAGAGGAATATGTTGATCCCAAATACCTTTTAAATCCAAAGAAAATGATATCAATATACACTCTAGGGTTTTAGTTTTTCTTTCAGACTGACCATCTATCTAGGGATGATAAGAAATACTGAAACAAAAAAATATATTAAGTTCTTACTGAAGAAATCACCAGAACATAGAGTTAAACCTCTGATCCAGATTTGATATAATATAATTTGGTACTGCATTCAACCTTATCACTTCCTAAATATATTTCCTAGCAATCCTGTCTAGAGAGAATTCTTCTCTAATAGTGATGAATTATGCTGAATTTCTAATCCGATCGACTACCACCCATATGGAGTAAAACCCATTAGAGTTTTTGGGTAGTCTAATAAAAAAATCCACATTTATGTTCTTTAATTTCCATTCCAGTATGGGTAATAGATGCAGCATTCCCTTTTACTTTTGTCTTTGAGACTTATCTTACTGGCATACCAAGCACTGAGATACAAACTCTATGTTATCTCTCTTTATTCCATACCCCAAGAATAATTATTTCAAGTCCCTATAAATCTTCATACTTATAGGATGAATAGAGAATTAAGAACTATAAGCTTCCTCTAACATCCCCTTATTTAAATCTAGTATAGAGGTAACGCATACACAGATCATGAACCTTAATATTCCATCCTGATCAATGTTGAACTTAGGAATATTTCTAACTTTCTTTTGAATCTCTACATCTTCCTTTTGAGCCTCCTTAATCTTCACTTAGATTGAGGGTCAAACATTCGTTTGAGAAAGATAATATTTTTCCCTTCCCTTGAGGATTCATAGCTCAATCATTTTTAAATATGAAAATATTAGATCTTTTGCAATCCTCATCCTGGATAAGATATCATGATCCTTTAGAATCAAAGCACCATCCACCTAGTTTTCTTTACTTGGGTGGTAATGTATTGAACAATCATAATCCTTTATCAAATCTAAACATCCTATCTAGAACATGTTCAACTCATTTTGTGTGAATATACACTTAATAATTTTAAGATCATTATATATATCATACTTTTCTATATAAAGATATTTCCTCTATATCATTAATTCCAAAATTATAACTGCTAAATCTAAATCATGATTTGAGTAATTTTTCCCATGAATATTAAACTACCACAAGGAATAAGTGATAATCATGTTATTATGCATAATAACACATCTTGATACCTTCTTGGATGCATCACTAAAGATTACAAACCCTTATTTACCAATGGGTAATGTAATAATAGGTGCGCTGACCAACCTTCTCTTTAGTTCCCTAAAATTTTCGTCACATTCATCTATCCATTCGAACTTGACACCTGTATAAGTTAACATGGTCAGAGGAGTAGATAGTCATGAAAAATTATCCACAAACCATTGATGATATCCATCTAAACCATGAAATATATGGATCTTAATCACCATGGTTGGTCTAGGATAGTATTCAATAGCCTCTATCTTGGATGGATCAATTTTTATACCATCATTTGACATTATGTGAACCAAAAATGAAACATTTTGCATCCAAAATTTCCACTTTATAAATTTTTAATATAGTTTCTCCTTCATTTGGGTCTTCAGTAAAATTATCAAGTGGGCTTTATTCTCTTCCGTTCTCTATTAATATATAAGAATATCATCTATAAGACTACAAAAACTAATTAAGGTAATCCCTAGAGACTCTATTAATTAAATACATGCAGATGGGAGGGGAATTAGTAAGACCAAAAAGAATTACTGTATATATATAATGTTAATAATTATTAAGGAATGTTGTCTTGGATATATCCTCCTTCTTGACCATCAATTAATGATATCCATAATGAAGGTAAAACATGGAAATGTATTGATCCCCGCACATATGATCAGACAAGTTATTAATATGGGGAAGAGGATACTTGTTCTTGATTGTGATCTTGTTTAACTCATGATAATGAATTTAGAGTATCATTGATCGATATTTGTTTTTCACAAAAATAACGGGTGCACTACAAGGTGGCATACTTGGTTTAATGAATCCTCTATAATGGTTTTCTTGGAGTTTATTCTTCAATTCTTGCAACTCAATTGTGTAGAGACCCGAAGCCTGACGTACATGAACATTACATTAATTTTGCGGAATACTTAGTACATAACAAAAACAAACAAACAAGGATCGTAATAGTTTAGTGTCTTTGGAAACTCGGAATAAAATATTCTAATCGTGGTGAAAGATCTTCAACATCTCCTATAAAGATCTTCCCTTTTTTTATACCTAAAACCTTTCTTTATATCCTGGGGAAAAGTAAACATAAAAGGGTGAGATCAAATGCTCAGTAAGGGTAAACAAAAGAAATATCAATCACATCATATTCATAAGAACATAACATTTTGGAAATCTTAACCTGCAAATGAGAGCATAATTTCATAACATGGGATAAATCATAGTAGTGAAATGAAATCCCAGTAATCATAACTTAAAACATGAAACATTTTTGCATACACACATAATCATAGAGAATCATTTCTAGTTAGTCAAGACTCATTGCCAAGACTATCTTAGTGGACAAAGTCCCTTTCTGAATCGAGTAACCCTCGTTTCAGTCCTGTTTCACTGAACCGGTATAACCTACCATTCCAGCCATGTCTATCTCATGAGATATAAAATCTTTACCCAATGCATTGGAGGGAGATATAGGTCCCACCCATCTCATAATGATACCATTATTATGTGTGCCACAAAATCATAAATCATACATCATTACATAACACATGTAATAAAAATGGGATTCTTAAAAAACATGACATCATAAAACAATTCATATAAGATAAAGGAATTCATAAAAATAATTCCATCACAACATAATCAAATAAATGTAATAATAGGGATAAAAACATAACCCTTTATTATCTTAGATGGAAAATAATTTTGATAAAATACTTGAAATCCATTCTTGAGGAAAATATCCTTTCTATTTCAAAAACATTTTTCCTTTCTTAATATGTCATACAATTATAAACTAAAAAAAAGTTGTTTAAAAATAAACTTGAATACTTGTAAAGGAAGCTTCTTGGAAATAATGTTTTAAAAATCCATTCATGCCGTATAAGTTAAAAAAAACATTCTTCGTACTTTTGTCGGAAAAGTCAAAAAGTACCTCGTACGAAAAAACGACAAAAGATTCCTTTCATATTCTTTACTAAAAACTCACTGAAGGGTAAAATTGGATTTAAACTATTGTAAGTGGATTGAAACAATATTACATATTTATGAAACATGGATTTGGATGATAAAATACACCCCAATAAATACTTAAGTATAAACAATCTCGGATAAAAATGAGATTGTGATATTTCCCCTTACCTTAGGTCCGACTTGCTTTGTAAGTGTCCGAACCTCCTGTATAATTATTTAAATCATGTTATTGACTTATTCCAGAATCATATTCATTGTTTTTATATCATATATGGTCCACTTATGACTTTATATTACCCGTTCTTTTGTAAATTCATGTTAAAGTAGCGTTTTGGGTAAAATCGTCTCATTTGTCGTTCGTGTTTTTAACTTGTAATTATTCATATGATTACATAGATCATGATTACTTAATTCCAGAATATAAAACATGATTTATATATATATATTCATAATACACATATATAATAAATCAGTAAATGGAAAGAAATACACCGTTCATGGAGACGGTAGTCCGTACGTACGCATGAACGCTGTTTTCGTTTCCTTATTGAATTAAATGGAATTAAGTAGATGAAATACATATAAATATAAATAATTACAGTATCATTATTAGGTCATATATTTCGTTAGTACTTATTATATATACTTTATAATCATTCATTAAGGGTTAATCATTGAGAATGAATCTCATCGCGTCGTGGAGGCGGTAGTCCGTACGTACGCACGAGCGATGATATCGTTCCCATGGTCGTGGAATTGTGTTGAAGTGTATGTATACTATTTCAGTATCAATATCACTTTATAATAATCATATATGGTTACTCATTACACCTTTATACCCATCCAATTAAGGTGGTGGTGGAAAATAGATTACACCACGGCGTGGAGACGGTATTCCGTACGTACGCACGCGCGGTGATTTTCTTTTTCCGTAGGATGGATAGAAGGATAGTTAGAGTTGTTTCATATTTATAATAACATATCAGTATATAATAAATACTTATTTTATTACTTTATCATGAAACAACTGAAGAATAAGAAGTTGAAGAAGAAAGAAATTGAAAAGGATCGGTAATGGGTATTACCTCTTCTTTGAAACGCCTCTTTGAATCCTCCACTTAGGGAACTAAGATTGGTCTTTGAAGAAGACCAGGACCTCTAGAATTATTCTAGGGAAGTGGAGAAGGGATTGTGGCAGGGGTTGGCCGAGCTTGAGTGCTCAAATTGGTGTGAGGAGGAGGGGGAGGAGGTACCCTTTTATAAGGGAGGAGAGGGGCACCTTAGGAATATCTTAAAATATTATTTTATATTATAGTCAAAATCGGTTTATTATGGTTCCAAAGGGTCTTATTTCGAATCTAAAGTTTGTATGGGTCTAAATCCTATCATCCAATAGGATTCAGACAAGTTTAGGGTATTATTTTAACCTTATCAATTAGATTTAACTCTAAGTTAAATAATTTAACTTTTACCGTGTCTTTTTGTTTTCTTTCACTATATGGTTAATACACTTACTATAACATGCCAAACGAACCCCAAATTGTTTATTATATATATATATATCCTTATCTAAGTCATTTGGCCGAACCTTAGATTTTTAGGAATAAAACAACAATTAATAATATAATATTTTATTTAAAAACTATTTTGTTTCAATTTTGACACTATTTGATATATAATTTTTGTGAAAGTCATAACAGAATTATATGTTCGAACCAAGTTGATTAAATAAACACTAATATATCATAGTAACCTAGAAAAGTAGTGGAATTCATAAAAAGTCTCAAATTACATTCATTTGAGCATTTATAACATCAATTATGTTAATATTTCCTTAAAAGGGTAATTACTGCATCATCGTTGTGTCATAAATAAATTAATTTATATAAAGTCTAAAAATTATAAATAAAATATCATTATGTAGGAAATATTCTTAGCTTTCTAATGAATATTTATAGTCGAATTTATCGTATGTATAACCCCATATTAAAAATGTTTTAGTTATTAAACATGGATTTTAACTATTTTAACTATTCATTAAATAAAATAATATTAAATGTCATAATCTAATCCAAGTGGACCTAAATGGTCATATTATATTCATAAGGTTGTTTATGGTCGAATTACACTTATCCAATAGAATTAGGACATGTGTTAGGGTAATAGTAATATCATATTTACCCTTAGTTACCCTATTTACTATTAACTGTGGTAAAAAAAAGTAAAAAGTTACTATTCACCAAAAATTGTTTTCATCTCATTGAACCACATTTTAGTCCTTGATATTAACCGTGTCTGTCGGATTTTCGAAATTCCATTCACAGAAGCGGTAAAATTAAGTTTTATGCAAAATTCAGTTTTTAACCTACCACTTAGTGGTTTCACTATTCATCAAAAATTGAAAGTTTTCAGAAAAATGCCAAAATTTCATCCTAAGCTATATTTCATATTCCGAATTCAAAAATGAAGTCTATTTTACCAAATTCATAACATATAAATTGCATTAATTAATTTTATAATTAAATCCCGCTGTTAAAACAAATAGCGTGTTTTTAAGAAACAATATCTATCAAAAGATTGACACTTGATTATGTCTGGTTTAAATGTAAAATTACATCCAATGACCAACATTGTATTAAATTGTAAAAATATATTCTAAATATACTTTAAAACCACTCAAATTAATGATTTATCACTATTAATTATTTCGATTAAAAAGTTTTTTAATTATAATTTAGTAATTTTCACTATTCATCAGAATATGAAAGTTATCCGAAAAGTACCAAAATTTCTCCTTAGGCTAAATTCGATACTCCGAATCCAAAAATGAAGTCCATTTTGAGAGCTAAAATTTCTAAAATTTAAAAAGTGGTTATTACTATTCATAACGGCTAGTTTTAATAATATTTTAATAGCATATCGTTGTTTCGTGAAACTCAGTATTACGTACTACACACGCTATCGAGGAAGGTTGCGATTGCGTGTAATGCAAGGCAAGTCAAGGATGCGTGATGTGCAAGCTCCTTTTTGTGTTGCGTACAACACAAGACATTAGTGAAATTAAAAAGTATATTTTTCATAAAATCTTGGGATGTTACATTCTACCCCCCTTAAAATGAATTTCGCCCTCGAAATTCGTCGGGGTTATAAATGGTTTACTATTCGAAAGTTTCTTTAATAGAAACCCACATCGTAAAAAGGAATACCAAAACTTGGCTTTAAAAACTAAAGTATGAAATGTAACGATTACCCAAATAAACTAATCACTGGGTTTCCACATAGGTGAAAATATGGATATGGAAGAGAAATCTAACCATCATGTTCTGATGGAGAGTGGTAGAGAACATGGCTATGGAAAATCTAGTAATCACAAATCCATAAATTTGTGATGATCTAAGGTACCATCTGATTCATCAGATATAAGAGTACTAAGACAACATTTTTGGTTTTCAAAATCATTTCCCTAAAGTTGAAATTTTGAATTAGAATAGATACTTTCTTTATTTTGGTACAATCTCACTGTTGTTCATGCCTTGAACAATTTCCACTTCATCTCTTAAATAAATGAAGTTGAATTTGTTATTCGTGAAGTGTTAGCAGATCATGTGATAGAATGACGGGTCATTCCATCTGTCTCAAACAAAAGGTTAGCAAAAATTATATACATAAGTCGATATATAGTGATATTAATCACATATGGTTCCAAAAATGGACTTATACTTCATATATCATACTGCTTAATATAATAAAACTAGTTTCTACTAAACAGGGACTTCCTGTAGGCCAGTGGTAGGCGATAAAGGCCAGTCGCACTTCGGTTGTGGGTTCGATTCCCACAGCCTTCTCCGAAGCGATGGGTTGTCGCCCGTCCTGCAGGTTGTCCTTTTTCTAAAACTACATTACTATAATATCCCATCAATAATATTGAGAAAAAAAACTTCTATCCTTAAACAATACTCACTTATGTCCAACATAATCCATTTCAATCTTTAGGCTTATCCATAATTCTGCAGTCCACTCTCATAACATAGTGAAAACGATTACCAGAGATTTAATACCATCGTTGATCCCCATATATCATAAGATATGTTTTGTTGGTCACATTCCAAACATTCAAAGTCCTTAATCATGTATTCTCTTGAATATCTTAGTGAAAACATGAATGCAGTTTAAAGTTAACACTTTCCACATACCAAAATCCTCAAAATTCTATATACTCAAATCATAAAATCACTTAGTCCTTATATCAATCATGAGCTCATGAATACTATTAAACATTTCATTTTCTCGTTTTCCCTTCATTACGCGCATATCATCTTATTTCCAAAAAATATCTTAATCACTTTGAATACCACATCAATAAATATTGCAATACTCAATGATACAACATTATTTTGGAATCCCATTACATAAACACTTAATCATTCCACCACATCGTTGTCATATTCAACATTTCCAATAGTGATCGCATGTGACTTCCCTTTGTCCTTTGCCTTCAGTGGTTGCTCATGTTGATCATCACTAACCCTTGGATTAGGGCATTTATTAGCATAATGCCCCATTTCCTTGCACTTGAAGCATTGAAGTGTTGGTGGTGCATTCTCTGCAGTGTTTGCTTTATTCACATCATTAGAAACCCTTTTTCCATTACTTCTACACTCAGCTGCTCGATGACCTTCTTTTCCACACTTAAAACATTTTATAGTCCCTTTAAGACAATCTCCACCATGCTTATTTCCACAATTTGTGCATAAGGAAACATTCATCTTCTTTTCACCATTATTCTGAGATTTCTCCTTGAACTCCATCTTTCATTTCTTGTCAAAACCATGAGATGGATATGTAACACCAACTTCCATTTCTACCTTGATAGCACAACGCACAATTTCTTCATAGCTACTGAAGTCTCTTATAGCTAATTCCCTTCGAAGACTTGGTTTTAAGCCACTGAAAAATCGATCAACTTTACTTTCAGGTTGGATGATAATGCCAGATGCATACCTTGCAAGTCTTGTAAAATTCGCTTCGTATATACCAACAGATTCATCATCCAATTGCTTTAGTTCAAGAAACTCTTTCTCCATCTTTGTTCGAAGAATACGAGGGAAGTACTTATTGAAAAATAAGTTCTTGAACTCGTCCCATTCCATGGACTCAATTTCATCTCTTTGCCTTGTATTCTTGATAAGATTCCACCATTGATCAGCTTCACCTTCCAAACGATATACTGCTAAGATGACTTTATCATGTTCAGAACATTGAATAACTGAAAATATCTTTTCAGTGGTATTGATCCATTGTTCAGAAACAAGTGGATCAGAAGACCCACTGAAAGAAGGTGGACGTTGCCTCAGGAAGGACTCAAAAGAATATTGTTCCCTTCTCTGCTCATTTGGAAGTCCAGAATGATTCATATCTTGTGTAAGTATAGAAATAAGATTTTGCACTCCATCTCACATAACATTTGTTTATTCAGGAGGAAAATCATTGCATTGTCCATTGCATTGATCAACACGGTTCCTTCGGGTTCCAGCCATCGTCTAAAACCCAAAAAGAATAGTGTGAGAGGCAAAAATCATGCTAGGGAAAAGAACATAATAAAGAGGGAGTACCTTCAATAACTAACATCTTAGGTTTAATTCTATGATCGTTAGCGTAGTTCTAGTACTATAACCTATACGTATACTTAACCTTAGGGACATCCCTAGACATACCGTAGAAATATCTCTAGGGATCTCACTAACGTTTTCGCATCCTAGTTTCCAAAGGTTGACTAAACCTTTCCTCTGATACCAACTGTAGAGACCCGAAGCCTGACGTACATGAACATTACATTACTTTTGCTGAATACTTAGTACATAACAAAAACACACAAACAAGGATCGTAATAGTTTATTGTCTTTGGAAACTCGGAATAAAATCTTATAATCGTGGTGAAAGATCTTCAACATCTCCCATAAAGATCTTCCCTTTTTTTTATACCTAAAACCTTTCTTTATATCCTGGGGAAAAGTAAACATAAAAGGGTGAGCTCAAATGCTCAGTAAGGGTAAACAAAAGAAATATCAATCACATCATATTCATAAGAACATAACATTTTGGAAATCTTAACCTACAAATGAGAGCATAATTTCATAACATGGGATAAATCATAGTAGTGAAATGAAATCCCAGTAATCATAACTTAAAACATGAAACATTGTGGCATACACACATAATCATAGAGAATGATTTCTTGTTAGTCAAGACTCATTTCCAAGACTATCTTAGTGGAAAAAGTCCCTTTCTGAATCGAGTAACCCTCGTTTCAGTCCTGTTTCACTGAACCGGTATAACCTACCATTCCATCCATGTCTATCTCATGAGATATAAAATCTTTACCCAATTCATTGGAGGGAGATATAGGTCCCACCCATCTCATAATGATACCATTCTTATGTGTGCCACAAAATCATAAATCATACATCATTACATAACCCATGTAATAAAAATGGGATTATTAAACAACATGACATCATAAAACAATTCATATAAGATAAAGGAATTCATAAAAATAATTCCATCACAACATAATCAAATCAATGTAATAATAGGGATAAAAACAGAACCCTTTATTATCTTAGATGGAAAATAATTTTGATAAAATACTTGAAATCCATTCTTGAGGAAAATATCCTTTCTATTTCAAAAACACTTTTCCTTTCTTAATATGTCATACAATTATAAACTAAAAAAAAAGTTGTTTAAAAATAAACTTGAATACTTGTAAAGGAAGCTTCTTGGAAATAATTTTTTAAAAATCCATTCATGACGTATAAGTTAAAAAAACATTCTTCGTACTTTTGTCGGAAAAGTCAAAAAGTACCTCGTACGAAAAAACGACAAAAGATTCCTTTCATATTCTTTACTAAAAACTCACCGAAGGGTAAAATTGGATTTAAACTAGTGTAAGTGGATTGAAACAATATTACATATTAATGGAACATGGATGTGGATGATAAAATACACCCCAATAAATACTTAAGTATAAACAATCTCGGATAAAAATGAGATTGTGATATTTCCCCTTACCTTAGGTCTGACTTGCTTTGTAACTGTCTGAACCTCCTGTATAATGATTTAAATCAGGTTATTGACTTATTCCAGAATCATATTCATTGTTTTTATATCATATATGGTCCACTTATGACTTTATATTACCCGTTCTTTTGTAAATTCATGTTAAAGTAGCGTTTTGGGTAAAATCGTCTCATTTGTCGTTCGTGTTTTTAACTTGTAATTATTCATATGATTACATAGATCATGATTACTTAATTCCAGAATATAAAACATGATTTATATATATATATTCATAATACACATATATAATAAATCAGTAAATGGAAATAAATACACCGTTCATGGAGACGGTAGTCCGTACGTACGCATGAACGCTGTTTTCGTTTCCTTATTGAATTAAATGGAATTAAGTAGATGACATGCATATAAATATAAATAATTATAGTATCATTATTAGGTCATATATTTCGTTAGTACTTATTATATATACTTTATAATCATTCATTAATGGTTAATCATTGAGAATGAATCTCATCGTGTCGTGGAGACGGTAGTCCGTACGTACGCACGAGCGATGATATTGTTTCCATGGTCGTGGAATTGTGTTGAAGTGTATGTATACTATTTCAGTATCAATATCACTTTATAATAATCATATATGGTTACTCATTACACCTTTATACCCATCCAATTAAGGTGGTGGCGGAAAATAGATTACACCACGGCGTGGAGACGGTATTCTGTACGTACGCACACGCGGTGATTTCCTTTTTCCGTAGGATGGATAGAAGGTTAATTAGAGTTGTTTAATATTTATAATAACATATCAGTATATAATAAATACTGATGTTATTACTTTATCATGAAACAACTAAAGAATAAGAAGTTTAAGAAGAAAGAAATTGAAAAGGATCGGTAATGGGTATTACCTCTTCTTTGAAACGCCTCTTTGAATCCTCCACATAGGGAACTAAGATTGGTCTTTGAAGAATACCAGGACCTCTAGGATTATTCTAGGGAAGTGGAGAAGGGATTTTGGCAGGGTTTGGCCGAGCTTGAGTGCTCAAATTGGTGTGAGGAGGAGGGGGAGGAGGTACCCTTTTATAAGGGAGGAGAGGGGCACCTTTGGAATATCTTAAAATATTATTTTATATTATAGTCAAAATCGCTTTATAATGGTTCGAAAGGGTCTTATTTCGAAGCTAAAGTGGGGATGGGTCGAAATCCTATCATCCAATAAGATTTAGACAAGTTTAGGGTATTATTTTAACCTTATCAATTAGATTTCACTCTAAGTTAAATAATTTAACTTTTACCGTGTCTTTTTGTTTTCTTTCACTATATGGTTAATACACTTACTATAACATGCCAAAAGAACCCCAAATTGTTTATTATTAATATATATATCCGTATCTAAGTCATTTGGCCGAACCTTAGATTTTTAGGAATAAAATAACAATTAATAATATAATATTTGATTTAAAAACTATTTTGTGTCAATTTTGACACTATTTGATATATGATTTTTGTGAAAGTCATAACAGAATTATATGTTCAAACCAAGTTGATTAAATCAACACTAATATATCATAGTAACCTATAAAATTATTGTAATTCATTAAAAGTCTCAAATTACATTCATTTGAGCATTTATAACATCAATTATGTTAATATTTCCTTAAAAGGGTAATTACTGCATCATCGTTGTGTCATAAATAAATTAATTTATATAGTCTAAAAATTATAAATAAAATATCATTATGTAGGAAATCTTTTTAGCTTTCTAATTAATATTTATAGTCGAATTTATCTTATGTATAACCTCATATTAAAAATTTTTTAGTTATTAAACATTGATTTTAACTATTTTAACTATTCATTAAATAAAATAATATTAAATGTCATAATCTAATCCAAGTGGACCTAAATTGTCATATTATATTCATAAGGTTGTTTTTGGTCGAATTACACTTATCCAATAGAATTAGGACATGTGTTAGGGTAATAGTAATATCATATTTACCCTTAGTTACCCTATTTACTATTAACCGTGGTAAAAAAAAGTGAAAAGTTACTATTCACCAAAAATTATTTTCATCTCATTGAACCACATTTTAGTCCTTGATATTAATAGTGTCTGTCGGATTTTCGAAATTTCATTCACAGAAGCGGTAAAATTATGTTTTATGCAAAATTCAGTTTTTAACCTACCACTTAGTGGTTTCACTATTCATCAAAAATTGAAAGTTTTCAGAAAAATGCCAAAATTTCATCCTAAGCTATATTTCATATTCCGAATTCAAAAATGAAGTATATTTTACCAAATTCATAACATATAAATTTCATTAATTAATTTTATAATTAAATCCCGCTGTTAAAACAAATAGCGTGTTTTTAAGAAACAATATCTATCAAAAGATTGACACTTGATTATGTCTGGTTTAAATGTGAAATTACATTGAATGACCAACATTGTATTAAATTGTAAAAATATATTCTAAATATACTTTAAAACCACTCAAATTAATGATTTATCACTATTAATTATTTCGATTAAAAAGTTTTTTAATTATAATTTAGTAATTTTCACTATTCATCAGAATATGAAAGTTATCCGAAAAGTACCAAAATTTCTCCTTAGGCTAAATTCGATACTCCGAATCCAAAAATGAAGTCAATTTTGAGAGATAAAATTTCTAAAATTTAAAAAGTGGTTATTACTATTCATAACGGCTAGTTTTAATAATATTTTAATAGCATATCGTTGTTTCGTAAAACTCAGTATTACGTACTACACACGCTATCGAGGAAGGTTGAGATTGCGTGTAATGCAAGGCAAGTCAAGGATGCGTGATGTGCAAGCTTCTTTTTGTGTTACGTACAACACAAGACATTAGTGAAATTAAAAAGAATATTTTTCATAAAATCTTGGGTTGTTACAAATTGGGTCCATTCTATAGGGTGTATTTGAAATTTTTGTGGAACTTGGTATGAGTTATACTGAGAACTCAACCTCACGTTTTGGTGGAAGGTTATTCAACTCTTCTAGAAAGACATCCAAAAATTCCTAGACAATATGAAGATCATTGATGTCAATTTTCTCCCAACCCATTTGAGATAAACATCACTTCTGAATGGGAATTAAGTCCCATACACTGGATGTAATCTCCATATAAAGTTCATAATTATCATCACATTGATGGATGATAATATGAGGGTTTTAAATGAAAAATGTAACTTCCATTACATGAAAATTGATGTGGTATTTATTTAATGAAATATAATCCATGACTAAGATGATTTTAAATTCAACCAAATGAAGAGTAAAATGATTTTCAGGAAGCATATTCCCACAAACATGAACTGGATATGAATCATAAACGTGAGATAAAATCATTGTACCATTAGGGGTTTTCATAGAGAATTCCATGCCTAATTATTTGGTTGGAATCATAATATCATTAGAAAATTATTTAGATATGAAAGAGTGGGTAGATTCAAAATCAAATAATACCTTAGAAGTTCCAGAGCATATGGAAAATGTATCTTTCACCATGTCGTTATCACACCCCTCGTTAGAAATAGTGATCACCTATGATTTCCCCATTTCTCTTAGTTTAAGAGGTTTCTGACATTTATTTTCATCATTATCCTTTAGGTTTGGTAACTAGTTAGAATAATTCTCATTATCCTTACACTTGAAGCACTATAGTGTGGGAGGTTCATTCTATATATATTTTCCTCTATTTGTATCATTCGCCAAATTTTTCCAGTCATTTCACTAATCAATTGTCTGATGGACTTCCCTAACACACTTAGAAGGAAGTCTCATCTTCTTCTCGTCATGATTTTTAGAATTTAATTTGAACTCTATATTCCTTTTCTTGTCGAAACATTGAGATTAATATATAACTCCAACTTCATTTCAACTTTGATTCCAAAATGCACAATCTCTTCGTAGCTACCAAAGTCTCTTATGGCCAACACCCTTCTAAGACTTGGCTTTAATCCACTGAAAAACCTATCAACTTTACTTTTGGTTTGGATGATAATTCTAGAAGTGTACCTCCCAAATTTTCTGAAATTGTTTTTATAGGTACGAATAGATTGATTACCCTTTTAATTAAAATCAAGGAACTACTTTATTATATTCATACTAAGAACATGAGGAAATTACTTATTAAAGATTATGTTCTTGAACTCATTCCAATCCATGGATTCAATTTCATCTTGATTCCTCATATTCTTGATTAGAGTCCACCACTATTCTTCATCACCTTCTATCCAATAAATGGATAGAATGACTCCTGATATGAACACGGAAGAATGGTGATTATCTTTTTAGTGGCACTGATCTTGTATTCAACAAAAAGAGTATTAGAATACTCACTGAAAGAAGGTTGATGTTTCCACATGAAGAACTCAATAGAATGTTGTTCCCTCATTTTCCCATTTTTAAGTACACAATGATTCATAGCTTGAGAGATTTGGGTGAGCATAGAAATGATATTTTTCATTCTTGCTCCCATATCATTTTGTTTCTCATGAAGACAGTCTTTGTATATTCCTTTGCAATCATCATTAACGCAGTTCCATCATGTTCGAGTCATTAACTAAAACCAAAAGCATAGAGTATGAAATATTTATCATAATGAAGAACCACATAATTATGAAAATTAACTTATAGGATGTATAAATTATGACACTTTACTTAATATATGATACCTTAAGTTTATCCTAGTCTATTCATAGCCAATTTCATTTTAAATTATTCATTATGGTCATGAATAGTTTGTGAATTCCCAAAGCATATACCCCAGTAGTGTCAAACCAGGTATGTAGTAAGGCCTTTTATTGTGTACCAAGTTACACAAAGTGAGGACTGAAAGACCTTTTCAGAGTTTTTACTCCTAGGTACATATATGCCGGAGCCGCATCCAGTTATAGTATCCAGACAAGGATGTATTTCTACGAGTCCATTTACTCTATCCTTTACCAAAATTCTAGGATATTTTCCTATACTTTTACTTATCCTTAGACTTATACTTAGACATTTATTTAGGGTTATCACTAAGGTTTTATCATCCTAGCTTACAAATGTTAACTAAACCTTTGTTATGATACCAACTATAGAGACCCTCACTTTTCATACATTAACATTACATAATTTTTATGGAATAATTAATCCTTTATACAAACCGCTGCTCAAATTCCGTACTAGTATAGAGAATTTAGAAACCTGGAAACATAAACATCATAACAAAAGTGAGCTAAATTATCTACCACTAGGTTCTTCATGACTAACACCCAACTTAGACACATCAATCATAATACATATCTTCATAACCTGGGGAAGAAAATAGAAAAAGGGGTGGGCTAAGACACACAGTAAGGGTAAAAAAGGGAGACATGAAAGCATAAACATGAGCATAGGGGTATGTAAAAATGATCATAACATTAGAAGATTATACCATACATATCATAATATTGAAACATGAATCATGGCATAAATCTTGGAAGTTAAAAGAAATGAATGATAAGGAAATAAAGAACATAATCCATGGAACCATATAATAGGAATAATACATGGACTTGTGGCATACATAACCATGTGATATAATTCCCTATAAGTCAAGAAGCATTGTTAGAATATATCAAGGAACTTCATGGGAACTGCACCTACTAGACAGGACACACCACCAAAACTTGTTCCATTCATTTGCTGGTATAGGATTGGATTTCAATATCTTCTTATAGTGGATTATTTTCCCCTTATTACAACTTTATGGTGACTACACCTACTGTTCAAGACACACCACCATCCCCAATCACATTCCTTTCCTGGTAAGGGATCACATTTCCTCATCTTCCAATAGTGGATCAATCTCGTAGACTTAATTCACATAATTATCTTATGAGATATAAATTTTGACCCAATTTATTTTATGAGATATAGGTATCACCCATCTCATAATAAAATCATTTATAAATGTCCCACAAGATAATAAAACTTTCATCATATCATGAACCATAAAAAGATATGGGTTTTATAAACATCCTATCATAATCCCTTGAAATGAAATGGGTAATAATAACTTTTCATCACATAATAACCTATGGAAGAGAGGTAGGTTTCATAATCAAAAAATAACTCATGAAATGAATTGGATTTCAAAAGAATATAACATGTGGAAGAGAAATGAGTAGGTTCTGGGCACAATAGAAGTGTGGTTGGTCTGACACCTGAAATTAATTTTTACAAAGATCAATGATTATTCTGGGATCAATACAATTATGAACACAAGTATCCATGGAATAGAATAAAATATTTAGATAAATAATAAATATTCTTGAAAACTTTATAGAGAATCTTTCACATCATTTTTATGAATATTTTAATTTTAATTTATGAAGAAATAAAATATCGGGTTCTCCATTACCTTCTATGTTGATAATGTTGATAGTCTGGGATGACCATTTTTAATTTTCTTCTTACGCTTGTGAGGATCCAAAATAGAATCCCTCTATCAGTGATCCAAACATGCTCTAATGGTCTCTGATTGATTTCACATACTTTCTTGGTTCTGTCGTGGTTAAGAGAATGTATTTCATTGATCGATCTTGATTGATTGTTCTTTTATTTTTAAGAACATCCTCATTCTTGAGAGCAAGAGAGGTGAGGAGTCGAGAGAAAATTCCTGACTTGGAATTGCTCTTGCGTCACATGTTTCCTGTACAAGGAATAATAGATGTAACTCTCTATTTATATATATGGGGATTCAGTTATAATATTTAATTGCATAAGGGAAATTAAATACATTCATAACCTTATATAAATCCCATGATACATAATCATAATAAAAACTGCATCATTATATGTGGTCTACTAACTTGCACAAAATGAAATCATAAATGAAATATCATGGCACAGAATTATAAATGTGTTATTATTATTTTGTTTTGTACCAACTAGTTAAATAATTATTTACCATCTTGAAAATAATTATTTTACTACCAGAACATCCTTGGTCTACTCGAACACCACTTCCACTTATAGAACACTCGAATAAATAAATAAATAATTTATTCTCTTAAATAAATATATTATTTAAAAACTAGAAAATAAATATTTATTAAATGTTAAATAAAATAAATAAATATATTGTTATTCACAATCACATAAATAAATAATTATTTAATTTATGAAATCATTTTAAATTGAATAAAATTATTCCACTTTCTTTAGAATAATATTTTTTCAATTAATTAAATTAAAATATAATTTAACTGAGACCACCAGAAACACTTAGTGTGTGACCCTCTTGGATTCTTTCTTATTGACATTGGGAGGGCTTCCCTAAAGTCAAATAGTACTGTCTAGCAATGGGTCAAGACACCTAAGAGAAAGAACTTAAAGTCACAACAATGACATCCACATATGAACGCTCACTGTTTAATATAATCCCTTTGTCTCAATATCTCAACAAGATGGTTGCATGATAGTGTCATCAACCTTTATGCTTGATATTTCATTCTTTGACTACCTGAAATAGACTCATCATTACACCATGGCCATGAAATTTCGTTTTCCAGGTTTTATTTCCATCAAAGGGATGAGATATCAAATTTCATACATGGAGGGGAAAAATATTTCCTCAACTTATCCATTAATAACATGTCATTCGTGGTGAACCTAATATAACATACTTCTCACCAACTATCTACGTGATAGATTTTGTCAGTTAATCAAAGTACATGATTCATGACATGTATTAATGATAATATTAAAGTCTAAGGACCATTACACAAACTTTTATATAATAATATATGATGAAAAATAAACATATGGAATTTCTACTCATGGGTATGTTCTCATAATCTCTCATCTTGGATATCACCAAGTGAGAACTTCATGAGAAGATAGGTCATATACTTATGAGTAATGGCACCTGATAGTCTGTATACTATGTTTCCCATTATACTATATCATCCAACCGCATGACTATATTTAAGAATATTTTCATATCACTTAAAGGTTCTCATCATAGTGGGAAATTGTTATGACCTTGTCAATGCAACAAATACTCTAGGACATTATTATACAATATTCATTTATAATAATGAAAAATATGTAATAAGATGTTTAATATTTAAATATATTAAATATTCATGTAATCAAAGTAAAAACAGTTGGTTATAGAACACCAAATCTTACAACCTCCCACTTGGACTTGATCCAACTATCTATCACCTTTAGTCCAATAGACCTCACATGATGATCATGTTTCTGCTGAGTTGAGGCTTTAGTCAAGGGGTCTTATATGTTGTCTTTCATGGAAATACTTCCCACTCTAACTTCACTTCTTTGAGAAAAATCCCTCAAGAGATTATACTTCTGAAGTATGTGCATTTGTTCACTGATGTGACCTTGTCTCTTTTGTGATAGTCACTGCTACAGTATTATCATAATACAATGTGATGGGATATTTACTGCTAGGTAACACATCTAGCTCGTGGAAAAATCTCCACATCCAAATAGCTTCTTTAGCTGCCTCAAAATCTGTGATATACTTGGATTCTTCTATAGAATATGTGACTAGACTCCACTTTGAGCTCTTTCTTCTCACAGCACCTCCATTCAAAGTGAGGATGTTTCATGTTTGCGACTTCATGTAATCTAGATTAGTCTAGAAACTAGAATATGTATATCCTCTGATGACTAGTTCATCATCTTCTCCCTAAACTAGGAATATATCCTTAGTATACCTCAGATACTTTAGGATAGTCTTGACTACCACCTAACGGTGATCACCTGGGTCAGCATGATATATTCATACCGCACTCAATGTGTAGGCAAAATCAAACCTAGTACATAGCATGTCAGACTAGGATAGCACAATCATTGATGTGTATGGAGTCCTTTATATTCTCGTTATTTACTCATGTGTTTGAGGACACATTTTCTTATAAATATTAATGCCATGTGACACGGGAAACAATCCACTCTTGGATTGTTCCTTACTAAATCTCTTCAGTATCTTGTCAATGTATGTACTTTGACTTAGGTCCAACAATATCTTAGATCTATCATGATCTATATTGGTTCCAAGAATATATGTTTCCTTACCCAAGTCCATCATGGTGAAGCATTGATTCAACCTTACCTTAATAGACTGTAAGACCGGTATCTCCTTTCCAATAAGTAATATGTTATAAACATCTAATATTAGGAAAAAAACTACACGTCCACTAAACCATTTATCGACACAAGGATCACATTCGTTCTTTATAAGACCAAATTTCGTTATGGATTCATCGAAACGAACACTACTACAAAAAAAATCTTTATCAGCGCTCAAAACAGGCTTTAATAGTGCTAAAAAAGCATAGTAAAGCTCAATGTTGACAAAGTATGGGTCCCTTTTATCAGTGCTAAAAAAGAAATGATAAAGGTAGACTTTATCAGTGCTAAAAGAGTGCTGATAATGGGATCCTATATTATTGCTAAAAGAGTGCTGATAAAGGGATCCTTTATCAGTGCTAAAAAGGCACTAATGAAGGATACCTTTATCGGCACTAAAAAAGTGCTGATAAATGCCCTGCCTGTTGTAACATAAAATTCTACAGCAGCACAGCCAAACAATACCTGAAAAAACTCAGCATATCAAAAAGTATACCCATAAAAAATTAACACACAATTCATAATGGAATTACAGCAAGTATACCCATACAAAAATTATACCCACGCACCATTAACACATAATTCATAAGTTAATTAAATACATAAAGAATTAAATTCAGAATTCAAGTGGTTGGGGGAAATACAGGGATTTGTGGTGGCTGTCCAAGGGGGTAGGGGTGGGGGTGTCCGGGGGATGGGGGTGTTAGGAAGGATAGGAGTGTCCAAGGGGTGGGGGTGGTCAAGGAGGTTGGGGTTGTCCAAGGGGTGGGGTGGTGTACAGGGGGTGGAGGGGTTGTCCATGGGGGTGGGGTAGTTCAGTGGGTGGGGGTGTCCAGGTGGTGGGGTGGTGTCGAGGAGGGGTGGGGGTTGTCCTGGGGGTGGGGGCCATCCAGGGGGATAGTGGGGTGTCTAGGGGTGGGGGGCTGTCCAGGGTGGTGGGTGGTGGCTTTTCATGGGGGTGTCCAGGGGGTGTGGTGGTGCCAGGGTGTTGGAGGGGCTTTCCAGGGGGTGGGGTGTCCAGGGGGTGGGGTGGTGTCTAAGGGGGTGGGGGTGGTTGTCTAAGGGGTGGGGGTGTCTAGGGGGGTCCAGGTGGTGGGATGGTGTTTAGGATGGGTGGGGTGTCGTCCAGGGGGTTGGTGGGTGTCCAAGGGGTGGGGTGTCCAGGGGGTGGGGGCTGTCCATGGGGGTGTCCAGGGGGTGGGGTGGTGTCCAAGGGGGTTGAGGGGGCTTTCCAGGGGTGGGGGGTGTCCAAAGGGGTGGGGGTGTCTAGAGGGTGGGATGGTGTCCATGGGGTTTGGTGGTCTAGGGGGTTGGTGGGGCTATCCAAGGGGGGTGGGTGGTGTCTAGGGGGTGGGGGTGGCTGTCCATGGGGGTTGGGGTGTCTAGGGGGTGGGGGTGTCTAGGTGGTGGGGTGGTGTTTAAGAGGGGTGGGGGTGTCCGGTGGGTGGGGGTTTCAAGGGGGATGGGGGTGTCTAGGTGTGTGGGGGGGATATCAAGGGTGGTGGGGGGTTGTCCATGGGGGTGTCTAGGGGGGATGGGGTGGTGTCCATGGGGTTGGGGGCTTTCTAGGAGGTGGGGGTGTCCAGGGGGTTGGGGTGTCCAGAGGGGTGGGGTTGTCCCAGGTCTAGGGTGGTGTCCAGGGGGTGGGGGTGGTCCAAGGTATTGGTGGGGTTGTCCAAGGGGGTGGGGTGGGTCCAGGGGGTTGGTGTGGTTGTACAAGTGGGGTGGGGTGTTGTCCAAGGGGGTGGGGTGGCTATCCATCGAGGTGGGGTGTCCAGGGGTGCGGGGTGTCCAGGTGGTGGGGTGGTGTCTAGGAGGGGAGGGGGGTACCGTCCAGGGGGTTGGTGGGTGTCTAGGGGGTGGGGGTTGTCCAGGGTGGTGGGGGGGGGGGGGGCTGTCCAAGGGGGTGTCCAGGGGGTGGGGTAGTCTCCAGGGGGGTTTACTCATACATGTCACAAATGAAACATAGATCTTTCTTCTAAAGTATCAACATAATCCGAATGCATTTGGCCAGATTTTCGTATGTTAGTTGTTCTTTTCACTTAAAATTCTGTCCATTTTAAAAGAAAATAGAAACACTTTGAGTAATACCGGCCACACTGTACCTTGTATTGAGGCAGGGTTGACTCGAACACATCACAAATGACCTATGGATCATTCTCATAAAGTATCAACACAATCCAAATGCGTTTGGTCAGATTTCCGTCTGTCAGTTGTTGTTTTCACTTAAAATTATGTCCATTTTAAACAAAAGCAAGACACTTTTAGTGATACCGGGCACATTGTGCCTCAGATTGAGGCGGGGTTGACTCTTACACATCAAAAATGACCCATGGATCGTTATCCTAAAGTATCAACACAATCTTAATGCGTTGGTCAGATTTCCGTATGTCAGTTGTAGTTTTCACTGAAAATTCTGTCCATTTTAAACAAAAGAGAGACACTTTGAGTGATAGTAGCCACACCATGCCTCTGATTGAGATAGGGTTTACTCGTACACGTCTAAAATGACCTATGTATCGTTCTTGTAAAGTATCATCACAATCCTAATGTGTTTGGTCAAATTTCCATACGTCAGTTATTGTTTTCACTTAAAATTGTGTCCATTGTAAACAAAAGAGAGACACTTTGAGTGATATCGGCCACAACATGCCTTAGATTGAGGCAGGGTTGACTCGTACATGTCAAAAATGACCCATGGATCGTTCTACTAAAGTATCAACACAATCTTAATGCTTTTGGTTATATTTCCATACATCAGTTGTGGTTTTCACTTAAAATTTTGTCCATTTTAAACAAAAGAGAGACACTTTGAGTGATACCAGCCACACAATAACATGTATTCAGGCGGGGTTGACTCGTACATGTCACAAATGACACATGGATCGTTCTCTTAAAGTATCAACACAATATGAATGTTTTTGGTTGGATTTATGTACGTCAGTTTTTTTTCTCTTAAAATTATGTCCAGTTTAAACAAAAGAGAGAAACTTTGAGTGATACTGGCCACACCATGCCTTAGATTAAGGAAATGTTGACTCGTACACATCACAAATGACCTATGTATCATTCCCCTAAATTATAAACACAATCCGAATGTGTTTGGTCATATTTCCGTATGTTATTTGTTGTTTTCACTTAAAATTCTCTCCATTTAAAACAAAAGAGATACACTTTGAGTGATACCGACCACACGGTGCCTCATATTGAGGCGGGGATGACTAATACACATCACAAATGACCCATGGATCGTTATACTAAATTATCAACAAAATATGAATTCTTTTGGTCAGATTTTCATATGTTAGTTGTTGTTTTCAATTAAAATTTTGTCCATTTTAAACAAAAGAGAGACACTTTGAGTGATACCAGCCACACTGTGCCTTGGATTGAGGTAGGGTTGACTCATACACATCAAAAATGACCCATGTATCGTTATTCTAAAGTATCAACATAATCATAATGTGTTTGGTCAGATTTCTGTATGACAGTTGTTGTTTTCACTTAAAATTCTTTCCATTTTAAACAAAAGAGAGACACTTTGAATGATACCGGCCACACCATGCCTTGGATTGAGGTGGGTTTGACTCGTACATGTCACGAATGATCCATGGATCGTTTTATTAAAGTATCAACACAATACAAATTTCTTTGGTCAGATTTCCATATATCAGTTGTTGTTTTCACTTAAAATTGTGTCCATTTTAAACAAAAGAGAGACACTTTGAGTGATATTGGTCACACCGTACCTCGGATTGAGGTGGGGTTTACTCATACACATCAAAAATGACCCATGGATAATTCTTATAATTTATAAACACAATACAGATGCGTTTGGTCGGATTTCAATACGTCAGTTGTTGTTTTCTCTTAAAATTATGTCCTATTTAAACCAAAGAGAGACACTTTTAGTGATACCAGCCACATCGTGCCTTGGATTGAGGCGAGGTTGACTCTTAAAGATCACCAATTACCAATGGATCATTCCCTTAATGTATCAACACAATCGGAATGTTTTTGGTCATATTTCCGCACGTTATTTGGTGTTTTCACTTAAAATTCTCTCCATTTTAAACAAAAGAGAGACACTTTGAGTGATACCAGCCACACCGTGCCTCAGATTAAGGCATTTTTGACTCTCACTCATCAAAAATGACCCATAGATCATTCTCCTAAAGTATCAACATGATAATAATTCGTTTTGTCATATTTATGTACGTTAGTTGTTGTTTTCACTTAAAATTATGTCCATTTTAAGCAAAAGAGGGAAACTTTGAGTGATACCGACCACACCATACCTCGGATTGAGAAGGGGTTGACTCGTACACATCACAAACGACACATGGATAGTTACCCTAAAGTATCAACACAATTCGAATGCATTTGGTTTGATATGAATTTATTTTGGAGATTTTACAGGTTTTTCTTATCCAAATCCCAAAGAAAAGTGGTTCATCATTCTTGCATGTTGATGGTGAACTTCATCAGTTAAAATGGGAAAATGACTCATTAGAGAAAGGATGTTTTTTTTAATAAAAATTATAATTTTCCTATAAACATTTATATATAACAATTTTTTGTCTTTTGATCCCCTTAACCACTCTCAAAAATGATCACCAATTGTACACATCCCCAAGTCAGATCTTCATGCTATTTGTGTACAATCTTCCATCAGGTATGAGGTCTACTCATTTATAAAAAAATCTATACCATCTTGTGAGCATGAGTATTTTAGACAATCATAGTAGTGCTTTAAAATATATAAATAAAAAATTAATAAATAATTTATATGAAATAGAAGTTTTTATTGAAAATACCACTTTAGGGATGCTAGTTTGTTGATGAAAAACGATATCTTTCATAAATTTACAAACATAATAACCAAAATCATTATCGTTTTTTTGTTTTGGACATAGATAAAAATTTGATAATTAGGAGAATAAGTAACTTGTGTTGATATGTGTCTGGATAGTGAAATTTTATTATATATACCCTGATATTTATACAGACGAGTACTTGCTCACCTCCTTAAGCTTAACCCCTATCCTCATTCCTTTTTTTAGATGATAATGATACATCACCCTATCATAATAGAATCGTTAGTAAAAGATAATATAAATTATATTACATGATGTTTAGACCTAAAATGTATAATGTAGTGTCTTGCAGATTCACAAACTCTATCATGTGTGGTCGGCTTGTTGGATATCCTTCCAATGAATGTAGAAAATAAATATTTGGAGTTTCAAGTTCACTGTAATTAGAAGACAATGTTTCCTAAAAACAAAAAAATTAATAATTAATAAAAGAAGTTAAAATACAATTGATATGCTTTAATCTTAGATTTTTACCCCGACATGGTTGGTATTAGGAAGAGTTTGTCATCCGTAATCTTGCTTTCAAATGTTTTCAGCAAGTCGTTCACTATTTCATCCTTTTTTAATGGCTCTAATTTTTTTAGTTGTATTGATGTGGTATGAGGACTAACGAGTCTGAATTTTGGCTCATGGGAAACTTCATCCAACCGTTTTTCATATATACGCCCGTCAATAATATAAAAAAAATTAGTCATAATTTGAAAATTATATCAGCTTTTAGAAAATCAATTCATGAAAACATACTTCATATATAAATTTTCAACTATGATGCTTAGCCAAATATATTCAAGGATCCCATTTACATTTTTAGAAGCAATTAAATCTTTAATTTCATCTTCATACATACAATGAAGTCTAGGTATGCTTCTAAATAGAATAGCTAGGTAGTTCTTGCGGTTAAAAAGGGAAGCGGGGTTAAGAAGGCATCAACTTAGGAATCGGGTTCAAATCGAAAGTTTCTGGAGACACCCATAGTGGGAATCGGCCATTGGAGAAGAAGAATCCTTCATGGGATGCAGGGATGACTATGGTTATTATGATGTTTAATGTTGTCCTATTTTCTGTTGCTTGTGGTTTTTTGGTTCTCTTGACCATGTTTTGGGTTGTATGTTGGGCACCGGTCTCCCTTGAACAAGTTTTTATAAAATGAAAAAAATGAGTGGCCATCCTCTCTGTATATATTCTTTTCAAAAACCACTATATGACTACTACCACCTCTTATCTTCATATCCACATGAGTCTTCAATTCTAGTAAATGTGGATAGAGAATAGGTGGTGTTATTGTGCTTTTAGTAGCTCTTTAATATCGGTTGGTCGATTATTTAGATTCTTTTGATCTAACATTTCTTGTCACCCTATTCCCTTTCTCCATCTATAATAACATTCATTGGTTCAGACCCTTTTTTCATTAATTGTTAAAGGTTTAGATTGAAAAAAATGGAAATAAATACCTCTTTGTCCACATGTACTCTTACAAGTTGTGACGGCCATGCAATGAATGTCCCAATATCCTTTTTGAACTTATGAATATCATTGTCATCAAGTGGAATTGGTATCTCTATATTTGGCTCATAAGCTACAGTAATCGTCACTTTCAGATGATCTTTCTGAAGTGGTCTATTATGCAGCTTGTCCTCTGGGATGTTGAACACAATAGCCCTCGCTAAAAGGTGATAGGTGGGTGTTGACAGATATAAATCACAGTCAATATCACCTTTTAGAAGATCAATAGAAGAAAGTTATCAATGTTTTTCTGATTCACATTTCATGGGAACAGTTATTAGAATATTTATTACCACAGCTAAGACATTTCTTTAGGGGGAATGGATCACCTCAAAGATGGTGGGGGTGGGGAGGGATCTTAACGCGCTGGTTGTTTCTGATTTGTGTCTTCTCCTTGCTTCCCACCCATAAAAGTTTCTATCAACTCTCCCTACCATTGAAATTGTTCTTCAAGAGTTTCTAGTCTTTTGATCATTTGTTTCATTTTTTTCATCTCTATCATCGGTTTGTTTTTTTCTCATAATATACTCGGGGTTTCACCCCAAACCCCGTACCTCTGACATGACTGTATTGTTCAGGCCGCTTCAAAGCCGTCATTAACAAGTCTTCATACACTATAGGAGTATCTGATTCCTGTGATTGTCGGATATAGGAAAATAAATAATTATTTTTATGTAACAGATATTTAAAACAAATGTTTTTATCGTTTCATACTTACACATATTTCCCAAAAAAATTGTGTTTTCATCTACTAGCTTCCCTTCTTTATTTACATGTGCCTCCTTCCATATCACATGACGTGGGATGGAAGTGTCTTTTCTTTTAGACTCATCAATCTACATATAAATATAGAAAGATAATTATGATGTTGTTTCTTCAAACCTAACAATATTACTGTAAATTTAAAATATGTACCATTTTCTTTTCTAGTGAAGCATACCCCATCCTTGCTTTATGATAGGGGTATGTTGGTTTTGATGCACGTCTCTTATTTTCAGTACTGATTTGTTGTTTCATAGATGAAATATTGACAATAAAAGTGATAAATACACATATCCTCAAACAACGTATTATCAACCACAGTGTACCTGAAGCTTCTCATCCCAACGGTGGCCAGTAAATGAATCCCATGCTTCTATGGATATCAAGTGAGCGTAGACAAGGGATGGGTGTGGGTTTCTTTTACCTTTGGAATCTTTCAGGTGATATTTTGTTAAAATAGTGTGAAAACATTGATGAATACTTCCTGCAAGCCTTAGTACATAATTCTTGTGTAAATCATCTACTATAAAAGTAGTCTTCAAGAGATTGAGAAGAGTAAGACATTGTTTTATTATTTTATTTTCTATTAAATTAAAGAAATAATGTCATAATGTTACCATAATTTCTTCCCAGATCACAGCCTTTAGCCCGGGCACAACATGGTTCCATGAATATATGTCAATCGGCAGCATTTTCGAGTGAAATTTCCAATGTAAATACTAAACATAGCCTTGTTGGGATTCACATGTTGGCATCTTGCATTCCATCCAACATCAAATTTTATACCTTTGCTTTTCTCCTTGAAAACATTGGCCAACACCGTCAAAGTACGACGCACCTGTGTTTTCTGCGACATCGTTCTTTCATCCCCGACAATTTCATCGATATCAACATCATATACATGTTCATCTGAAATGATACCAACGACATGTGCTTATGATTGTTGGACCTCAACACTAGGAGCAACAACAGGTTCAGAAACGTGTTTTTTCTTTGCAGTATGAGTAGCTACAACAGCAGCAGCAGCAGTAACAGCTTGTGAGACTTCTTCAGCCTCAAGGTCAGGAGCAACAGAACGTGCAGAACTCATTATCTACAAAATTTTTTGAATGGTTAATTTAGATTACTAAAATTTAGTAATGATAAGATAATAACATAAGATTACAAGATCTATATTACAAAAAAAATATAACCTGTTTATTCAACTCTATTTCCTTTTTTCAAAGGCTGAAGGGATTTTAAACCTCTATCAATTATCCAAATCCTTTCATTGTGGTCTCCTCTAACATATAAAAAATCATCTACATTGGGACCGCTGTTAAATTATTGTGACGTACCACTAAAAGGATCATCCTCAACTGAATTTTTATTGGACCCTTCAATAGTTTTGGACGATAACAGAACAATAGACCACTTTCGGTTTGTGGGATCTGGAACATAAAATACTTTTACTGCTTGTGATGCCATTATAAACTATTAACCTTTACACCCTTCTTTACTAAAATCAAATTTCACAATTCCCAATTCATCTATTTTAACACCACTATTGTTATCAACCCATTTGCATTGAAAAATCAGCAATTGGAATGTCGTATAATCCAACTCCAAATTTTTTTTGATAATGCCAAAGTATGACATATTGGCATAAATTGGATTTCTATCCTTACTAACCAAAACATGCATCACTTCAGCCACAAGTGTATCTCCACTATTTTTCGTGGTACTATCTTCATCATTTTCATCTATATAGAATGTATAACCATTAATTATATAACCATTGTAAGATAATACATACACTCTTGGTCTTGTGGCTAGCCATCGAAGTTGTTCTGAAATTGAATTCAGATTCTCATCTAACTCCTTAAAAATAGGGTCCTAAAACCATCCTATAAACTGGTGATTATGTGTATTTGATATCCATTTTTCATCCCTTGATGGATTAAACTACCTAAGAATTTCTTTGTGGGTTTCAATATATGGAGAAACCTCCCAAATTTTATGCAAAACATAAAGGTTGGCCTACTCTTGATCTGTAATATTGATTGTCACAACATCTCTTCCAGAAATTCCATCACCCTCAATGCGTCTAGAGTGATGAGATTTCAGGAGACCAATGCTTTCCACATTTGATTGGTATTCGGTACAGAATTCAATGGCTTCCTCAACAATATATCACTCCACTATATAACCCTCTGGACGACATCGATTTTTGACATACCCTTTCAAAATCTTCATATACCGTTCAATGGGGTAAATCCATCTATAGTACATAGAACCACAAAGTCGAATCTCTCCCACCAAGTGAAGCATCAAATTAACCATCATATCAAATAATTTTGGCAGGAAGAACATTTCTAATTCACATCATATGATGACAATTTCTCTTTCCATGAATGAAAATTTCACCGGGACTAAAAATTTTCTACATATATCTTTGAAAAAGAAACAAATTTTGGTTAACGTATAACGAACATTCTTGGGAAAATGCAACATAAATCTATAGTAATTAAATCTTGCATCAAAACATGGAAGTAATGTGATTTCAAACATTTTAAATTCAAATCATTAATTGACACAATGTTCTTTATATTTGATGAATACCCCTCTGGAACTTTTACATCATTGAAGAAGTTGAAAAACTGAAATCTATCCTCCCTGGAAAGATTGTAAGCAGTTAGAGGAAGAAACATTCAATTTTCACCATTCAAGGGAGCTAACTCTTCTCGTATTCCCATGTCAACAATGTCCAAACATTCCTTAATTCCATCCTTTTCTTCAGGGGAATTTAGCAACATTCTGATAACACAGTCACATACATTTTTTTCTATATGCATCACATCAAGAAAATGTCTAATGTACAAACAATTCTGGTATGGTAATTCAAAAAAAACTGATCTCTTTTTCCAAACCGATTTTCGTAAGGCTTTTCGAAAATGGTTTACCAAAAACAGTGTTCACATCTTTTAATTTCTCAAACAACTGATCACCTGTTAGTGGAGACAGTGTTGTGTGTTTTTCTGAACTTCTATTGAATGATGTCGTCCAAGATCGGTACTTATGCCGACGAGGTAGAAATCTATGATATCCTAGAAACACATATTTCGATGAATTTTTCAACCTAATTGATTTTGTATCTTCTTCACACACGGGACACCTTTGATTTCATTTAATTCTATAGCCTAAAAAATTTCCATAAGTAGGGAAATCATTTATCTTCCCATAAAACATCGCTATCAACGTGAAGTATTTACCTTTATAAGCATCATACTACATAACACTTGAATCCCACAATAACATCAAATCCTCGATCAAAGGAGACAAATAAAAATCAATATCATTACCTGGTTGTTTTGGTACTAATATTAGCATAGATAACATTATGAATTTCCTCTTCATGCATAACCACGGTGGAATGTTATAATTTACCATCATAATAGGCCATGTACTGTGAGTGCTGGTTTGAAAACCAAAAGGATTCACTCCATATGTAGATAACATAAGATGAAGATGTATCTCCTCTTTTCCAAATTTAGGATACTCATGATAAATTATCTTCCATTGAGGAGAGTCAGCTGGGTGATGTAATTTCCCATCATTATTTCTTTTAACTATATACCACGATAATTGTCTTGCAGTTTCTTCACTTCCATATAGATGCCTAAACCTTAGAATGATTGGAAAGTACCATACAACTTTAATGGGACTGGATTCATCTTTCTTGTATCGAGAAGCACCACACTTTGGGCATTCTGTAAGTGATTTTTTCTCCTTGAGAAATAGTATAGAGTCTTTTGGGTATGCATGTATTCTTTCATAAATCATACCCATCGAGCGTAGCATTCATTTAGCTTCATATGTCCCGTTTGGGAGCTCATTATCTTCCGAGAGCATGTATTTCTAGAGAGAAAGTAGTTCTATAAAACTGTCATCACTCCATCCATTGCCTGCTTTCAATTTATACAACTTAAGTACAACTAACAATGTTGTATATTTAGTGCAGCCAGCATACAATGGCATCTTTTCACAACTCTTTAACTTCTCAAACAGTTTTGGTAAATCACGGAGTTCATATTCAACTATCCTTGTCATTTCCTCAATGTGATCTTCATCATCATTGACATCTACAATCACATCCTCCATACGGTCTTCTTCTTTATCCATATTTTTCTTCATATCTGATGATCCATAAAATGCAGTTTTATCCCACCCAGACATTATCTTTTTCACCATGTTTATTCCAAAATTTATAACTCTGATCTATTATGTGATATATCAAATATTCTTCGAACTCCTTTGAAGTAATTTTTCTAGAATAACAACAACATAAAAACAGAAAAAGGATTTGAGAAGAATCCTTTGTGTTATCCTTTGCAAACTTGATGAACTCTTTCACTCCGTTCTCATACTCTATTGTCAGACAATTAGTATCCATCCAATATTTATTCATCTCCATCCAATTTGAATCTCAAATATTAATATTTATGATTTAAATACACAAATAAAGACTTCCAAATATAGTAAAACAGAACCAATTCTTTATAAAAATAGAGATTAATATATCCTAACCATTTCCAATAAATATTTGTAAATCAACAGAACCAGGATAGACCCCCCCCCCCCCATCAAAACCAACACACTTTCAAACCCCCTTACAAATAGTTATAGAACCCACCACCCATGCAGAAAAACATTAAACATCCTTTTAACCACCCCTACCAGCCACCTCATTCATAATAAAATAATCACATTAAACAGCCCAAAACTAGTGACCAAACTCAAATAAAATAAAAATAAGGATACAATTTTGATGAGAAAACTAATATAGTGGATACATTTCCAAACAAAAAGGGGTTCACGGGGGAAAAAATAACCTAGTTTTATCCAAAATTACTATGGAAAATCATAGGTTTTGTTACCCAAATTAACATAAGAAATTGAAAATTAAGGTTAGTGAACATAAATTCTATCATGAACATCGAAATAATATGAAATAACTCTACCTCACTAACATGGGGCTCGACCAATGCCTACCATATACCTAGAAAATAATTGAAAAAACAAGGAAAAATATTTTTTGTACCTATTTATAATAGTACTACAAGAAAATTATAACGAACATAGTTCGTACCTCCAAACACTCCTGGAGCCTCCTGGTAAAAAGACTCTAGTAACTAAAACTATCCGAGATTCTAACCACTAACTTCCCAATATATGATTGGTCTACTTAGGGGTACTATTAGTATAATCAAACCAAATGTCCATCCACATCATGCTGCTCCCCGATCTCCTCCATCACTTCAGTGTTGTACAGACCTCCTTTCTCCAGTTCCTTCCTTTGCCTAGGCTATTCGTCGACTGCCTCTATGATTGTAGCATGAATGTTAAGAAAATGCAATGTAATGTGTCTATAGCCATCACAATCATATTAAATTTCTTGGATTAATGGGCTATCCTTGAGGTACCTATGAATGACAGTGCCTCCTAAGATGAGACTTGCTCACACACCTACTTTGGGTGGGTGTTGCTAACCCTACATCCCAGAATATCACTACCTTAAAAGATTTTGATATCAACTCAACCCATATGCATAATCATAGAACACTAATATATCCATCCAAATATTAATATTACATGTGGAATTACCCCAAACCACTATAGGTCGGTCTATGAATTGATCAACATAAATTAATGGATTTAATAAAAAGATCTGAAATACAATCCAACCAAGTGAAATACATTTACAATCTCCTGAGAATAAATTCATCCCCCATCACATAATTGGGTTCTCCATAGTGTATGAGTACTTAACCAAAATCACTTATCCTGACACACTAAGGCTAGTTCTTTACTAGAGTAGTCTCCATTCAAAATAACAATCTTGTAACCCATAATATCTATCAGGGAAGAATCACTATATACCCAATGAAGTGCATGGTGTCTCCCCATTTTCAAGAAAAAAACTTCTAGACAAGAACTTAGGAACAACTGGTCATAGAGGTTCACTAAGTTGACACCACCCTTAAATTATCCTTAACATAAAAGAAAGATGTGTGGAATTTACCATTGATCTAATTCAAGAAACATCCCACAATCCTAAAAAGATTTAACCACCCAAATACAACTTCTCATAAGTTCATACCACTATCTAAACCAAAATCCCTTTTCCAAAGAATACCATTCCCCTTTCCCTGGATGGGCTACTTTGATATTCTCATCTTCTATGGCCCTAGTGCATGAATACTAGAGGCCAGTCCATAAATCTTGGTTTAATAAAAAATGAAGCTAAATGGCTTATAGGCTCCACTATGAACCGTCTCAAGGAGATAATCAATTTAGAACACTATAACTTCACAAAGACACTTATCATCTCTGGTATATGGGTTGATGCATACACCATATCCTTACCAAGATTTAACCATAATTCTCCCTTATGAACCATTCCAGAATTCCTCAACATTCATAGGGAAGAATAGTATTCTTCTAGCACACATCACATAAAACTATGCTCACCAACTAAGGGAAATATAACTTAATATCCATAGGTTTGGATACACTTTCTATATTTTAGGGGTCCTAATCACTATGATAAATAGAACCTTCCCTATAAACACAATCACCAGCACCTCATGACACCCACAAAGTGTAACCAGTTAATAATGTGGTGGTAACTATCAAAACTCTTCTTTTTCATGAAGGGTTTTACAAAAAGACCACTTTCCCCCGTATAGATAAACACACTCCACCATACGTATGAGGAAAAATCACTCAACATTAGTAGAATATTCATGTATAACAAGGTCTAGCTTGAGGTTTAACAAGAATATCAAACCCTCATACATATGACACTTGGTGAAAAATAAATTCTAGTTAAAAGCATCATAAGGACCCATGGGGAATCATAAAAAAGTCATACTTTAGTTCAAATCATCTGCTAACCAATTATAAGAATCCACTACGTGTGTTATTTTGTGACATAGATTGCTAGAACTCTATGTTAGTTAGAATCTAATCCAAGGGTGGTGATCATGGGGAAGAATCCAAACATCACCCTACTGAAAACTACTCTCACAAAACCTATCCAACAAAAATAAACCTAAAAGGAGAAGTGGGAGACATACCTAGAGTATATCTCACCAGCGATGGAGGGAGAGAAGAAGCATCGAGCAGGAAGGGAGCCTTCTGCGCTACGTCGGGAGGGGAAGGCGCGACCGCCAGAGGGGGACGTGCATGGGAGGAGCTGCCACCATTGATAAATGGAGGGGTAGGGTTCACAAGGAGTAGGGTCATTTGAAGAGGAAGATAAGTAGGGTTTTCGGGGAGGAGGATCCACTGAATGGGTTCGAGGGTGAGGATAAGGAATAGGGATAATGGCGGAGGTAAGGCAAAGAGAATATTAGGGGGAGAAGATCAGGGGGGAGGGGATTTGTCGCAGGGGTACAGCACCGTGAGGGCTTGAGGGCGCGATAAACCGAGGAAACTGTGCACCTGATTTTATAAAATATGGGACTATAGTTTTATCTGCGCTAAAAAAGAACTGATAAAGAAAATTTTTATCATCGCTTTTTTAGCACTAATAAAGCGTACTCTTTATAAGCGCTAAAACATTAGCACTGATAAATAATTACTTTATCAGCGCTAAAGTTTTAGTACTTATAAAGGGTTCCTTTATCATTGCTTTTTTCTTATCACTGATAAAAGGTGGTTCTTCTCTTGCTCATTCTTTTAGTAGTGGAATTTTCCATGACCGGGATGCTTTCTTTAATCTATAAATGGATTTATCCAACTTGAATACCTTATTGGCATCCTTTGGAGTCATAAAACCTTCAGGTTGTTTCATGTAGACATATTCCAAATGATTCCTATTAAGGAAGCCCATTTTGAAACCCATTTTCCAAATCTCATAGTCATGGTAAGTGGCAATAGCGAATAGAATTTTGATGGATTTTAGCATTGAAACTAGTGAAAATGTTTCATCATAGTCAATGCCTTGATTCTTCTTGAACCCTTTGGCAACCAGTCATGCCTTATAGGTATCGATTTGTCCTTCCATTCCAGTTTATTCTTGAATACCCATTTGCAACCAACAAGCTATACATAAATTGGGGGATCTACCAAAATCCAAACTTGGTTTTGGTACATGGAATCTATTTCAAGATTCATGGATTCTTTCCACATGGAAATATCTATGCCACTTACTGCTTCCTTGTAGGTAAGAGGGTCATTATTATCAACTAATAATGAGTCACCATACTCAGTAACTAGAAAACCATACCATTTCAGTTTTCTAAACACTCTTTTACTCCTACATAGGTCTTATGTATCTGTAATAGTTATTTCCTCCACAGGGCTTTGTGGAATCTGTTCTTGTACTAACTCTTGTATACCTTGAGTCTCGACTTCAACAAAGTCAATCTCGATCCCACTATATCTTTTAAATATTTGCTCTATCTCAAGGAATATGTAATTTCGTGCCACTATAACCTTTTTTCTGAGGGGTTTTATAAGTAATATCCCCTTGTTTCCTTGGGATATCTTATAAAGGTACACTTTATGCCTCGGGGTGTAGTTTGTTACCTGAAGAAGCCTTAACAAATGATTCACTTCACCAAACATGTAAACTCAAAAACATGGATTTCTTTCATCTCTAGAACTCATATGTAATACCATATATCTATTTTTTTGTTACTTGGTTTAGTATGTGCATTGTTGTTTTTAATTCATATCCTCTAAATGATAATGTAAGACTTACGTGAATAATCATTGATCTCACCATGTCCAGCAAAGTGTGGTTTTTCCTTTCACTCACACTATTCCACTAGGGTGTGTAAGGAGGGGTGAGTTGGGATAGGATCCGAAACTCCCATAAGTAATCAATTAAGTCTTTATAAATATATTCTCCACATCTTTCTGAGAGGAGTTTCTTAATATTCTTACCAAGATAGTTCTCATCTTCATTATTTTATTATTTGAACTTATCAAAAGAATGTGACTTATACCTCATTAAGTAGATATGTCCTTATCTAATAAAATCATCAGTAAAATTTGTGAAGTATGAGTACCCTCCCTTTACTTCAACTGGAAATGTTCCACACACATTGGTATGAACCAATTCGATAAGCTCTTCAGCCCTTTCACCTTTCCCACTAAATGGGGATTTGATCATTTTTCCTTATAAACATGAATGAGATACACCAAGTGGTTTTAGTTTGAAAGAATATAAATATACATCTATATGTAACTTTGTCTAGTGTTTCTCAGTTAAATGAACTAGCAGGTTATGCCAAAGATGGGTGTGGTATGAGTCATGTGAAGTATCTTTTTTATTGATTTCCATTACTTGGTTTGTGTAATCCAACACATAAAGACTGTTGTAAAAATGTACCCTAACAAAACAAATTCTATCTTTATAAAAAAAATAAACATTCATTTCCAAACATGAAAAAAATACATCTATATCTAATCTGTAAACAAGAATAATATTATTAGTAACATTTGGCACATAATAACAACCCTTTAATACTAAGATAATCCCAGTTGGAAACGTGAGGTGGTAGTCCCCAATAGCTACAATAATAAGTTTGGCTTCGTTGGATGCTCATAGAAATACCTCCCCTCAATAAATCTTCCTCAATCTACTTGGTTCCTATATTTGGATACATATGTGAGCACCACAAGATGTATTTAATACCCAATTTGTAGAAATAGATATATTGGATTCAATAACAAACGCACATGAAGCTTCCCACTGTTTCTTAGGCTGGGTGAAGTTCTTTTTCCAGTGGCCCTTCTCACCACATGCGAAACAAATAGCTTCATGTACGCTTGACTCCCCTTTGATCTTCCTTTTCTTGTAATGGTGTGAAGAATATTTGGGATTAAATCTCTTCACCTTCCCTTTTCCTCATATTCACCATAAGGACAAAAGGTTGTCCACACTTCATATCTTTGTCCACTTAGAGAATGAGGATAAGAAGATTAGATAGATACATCTCAATGTTGTTCATATTGAAATTAACAACAAATATAGAGAATTTATGAGGGATTGATGCAAGAATGAGATCAATACTCAGTTTTTCGTGGAGTTTAAACCCTAGAACCTCTAGGCGCTAAATATAGCCAATGAGCTTCAATACATGAGGCCCAACTGGGAAAACCTCTAAAAGATTACTCTGAAAGAGTTCCTTGAAGATCTCAAATAGCTATTGTATTTCTCTCTCCTAGTAAAGACCATGGAGGTTCTCAATCATGCTATAGGAATCCATTTTTTTTGAGACTTCATGAGCTCACTAGACATTGATGATAACATCAAACATTGAAGGTCGATCATGTCATTAATTTGTTTCTCATAGACCAATAACTCTTCGTCACTTTCCTCTTCAGTAGGAGGATTAGGTAATGCTGACTCTATCATGTAAGACTTCCATTCATGGCATAGAAAAATCAGAAGACGTCTAAACCATTCTTGGATGTTACTACTGGTTTGTATGTTTTCTTTATCCATAATTGATCGTAGGGATAGTGTGGTTGATGAGCTTTTCATTTTTTTCTATAATTAAAAGAGAATATGATTAGAACATTATTGATTCCATTTTATAATAAATAATAAATTAATTTTATTAAGACTTCCACAATATTATCAAGTCCCAATGGCCCTCACCATTGAACTCAGAATGTCTAGTTGTCATGACATTCTAGTGGAAGGGATCCATATTACTCTTTGAATAACCCCAACAAGGGTTGGTCAGGATATTTTAAGGTGTTTAGGTTGGAATATATTTTCCAACTATAGGCTTTCATCTTTTTGATCCATTGAGTGGGATCCCCAATGCTGAAATCCTGACTTGGATTTTCTCAACACCGGCCTACAATATTACACCAAATCTAAAAAGGGGTACTCCTATTGATATAATATGGTTATGTAAACCTAAAACCTTTCATAATGGATTTATATATAAAAGTAAGTATCCCAAAAAGGATTATTCAAACATATAGTTTTATTGAGTCTTTCCCTTAATCAAGATACATAAGGCTTAGTCTGACTTAATATTTTGTTGACAAATTTTTATCTCCTATGCAAAAATTGCATTATTATATTTATCACAAGCTTGTTAAAATTAAGTTTTACTTACTTAAATAATTAAACATGTCTTGATAATATTTACAAACAATCTTGGTTTATTTTAGTTCCATCATTCTTGCTTATTAGTTCATTAATTATGTGATTGCGATAACATGTCCATAATGAAAAACCATGCAACAAATAGAAAAGAAATAAATTAAAGAGCATGATCATGAGCCTTTTTATAATGGTTAGTTTATCTTGTGGTTGATAAACTAACCCTAACCTAGGGGAGAAACACCTTTGTGTTTATAGCTTTCCACCTGTCCATCTTTGTATCTCATTGGATTGGTTTCACCTTGGCTCCTGACTTGGATCACCTCCACAAGTTTGGGAGCTCCATCCATTATATGTGCTTTTCAACTCACACACAGGTGAGGGGTAAAAGGGGGGTTTACATAAAAGAAATCATGGGAATGTAGGATCTACATATTAATGAGGAGATATGGCTCTTGGGCCAACAATTAATTTAATAAATAAATTAAAATGAAACAAATCACATACAAAGGTCTTGGTCTAGCTCACAATCACCCACATACATGCAATGATTTATGCATTTAATAAAACTAGAATTCAATTATTTTTTCATTAATCTAGGGATAAATTGTTCTTGGAATCGATTAATTATTATCTTTAAATAATCAATCCTTTTATCTTAAACCTTTTATGAATTTCCTTAATCATCTCATCCTAGAAAATAAATTCACCTTGGAGGTATCCTGGTGTATACTCTTTCAAATCTACCCAACATGTATTATATTTGCATACTATTTTACTCTTATTACATATGACATACAAAATGTTTCAATGCATAGAGTAAAAACATGTAGTATGATTTATATACGATATGTAGTTCTGAATATTTCACAAACATTAATGTTTTAACTTTGTGTAATTTGGTAAAGTACGTGGCATGTAGTTCAGACTACACGATGTGTACTGCTTCACTATTTTCCCCAAATTACGTGCATAGGGACTCATCATGTGAAGCGTACTTCGAAAATTTTAGAGCACACAGCATGTGCATTGGGATTCATGTCCTGTTGTCTTCACATTACATAGTTATCGGTCGGCCTAGACAAGTATGGTATACACTATTTGGCCCCTGGACTGAATGGACAACACGCCATGTGCTGTGGGCCACATGGCATGTAATCTTATAAGTGTTTGCATATCTTTCCCAGTCAACACACATTTTATAATTAACTACATTGCATGCAATAAATGCACATAGATAGAGTAATTTATGAATTACTACCAATGAGCTAAGCACGACTACATGGCGTGTACTCTAGATAACATGGAGTGTATGGTAAAAAACACTGTGTGTAAGTCTGAAAACATGGAATGTACTTTTGTGTCACCTAGGAAGAATCATTAGTGCCTTATGATCAGTTTTGAATTTTAATTTTAATCAAAAAATCTTTTGTTTCTGTGAAATCTGTGGGAAACGAAAAGAGGGAGAAGAGTTCCCAAAATCTAGTTTACAAGAACGATTAACTTTGTATTGAAAAAATAAAATATTAAACCATAAATCGTCAACAAATTATTTAAATAATTATATACTATGATGACCTCTCTATGATACCACTAATAGGTTCTAGGCAAGGTGGAAGCATCATTGGGCCGACACCCAAATTTAATTTTTTCCATGTTCAAGGATTATTCCTGGATCAATATGACGATGAACACCAGTCTCAATGGAATAGAATCAAAGATTTACATAAATAAGGAAGAGGCTTGAATCCTTTAGAGAGGATCTTTCACATCATGTTTATAATTAATTTAATTTTAATCTCTAAAGAAATATAATATCTGATTCTTCAATACTTTCTTAGTTGATGATGTTGATCATCCAATATGACCCTTTCATATTGTCTCAGTGCACTTGCGAGGATCCAAACCAGAATCCCTCTTGTTTTGATCCACACGTGATCTAATAGTCTCGGATTAACGCTACTTTCTTTCTAGGGGATACCACGGTGAAGGGAATGAATTGTGTCAATCAATCTTGATCACCAATTCTTTGATCTTGAAGAACGTCTCTATTCTTGAGAGGGATAGAGGAGAGGAGACGAGAGAAAATTCCAAACGTGGAATTTCTCTTGCATCACTAGTTTCCAGTACATGGAATAATAGATCTACCTCTATATTTTTCGAAATGATGATTCAGTTATAATATTTAATTACATAACAGCAATTAAATACATTCATAACCATAGATAAAATCCATGATACATAATAACAATAATCACGTCATTATTTGGGGTGCGCCAACTTGTGCAAAACATAATCATAAATGTAATCTCATACTACATAATTATAATCGCATTATTATTATTTGTTTTAGTGTCAACTAGTTAAATAATTATTTACAATCTTGAAAATAATTATTTTACTATCAGACCATCATTGGTCTGCTCAAACTCCACTTCTATTTATTAAACTCCAGAATAAATACATAAATAATTTATTCTTTTAAATAAATATTTTATTTGAAAACTAGTAAATAAATATTTATTAAATTTTCTATAAAATAAATAAATATATTTTTATTCACAATCCCCTGAATAAATATTTATTTAATTTATGAAATCATTTTAACTTGGATAAAATTTTTCTACTGTCTTGAGAATAATATTTATTCCATTAATTAAAATCAAATAGAATTTAACTGAGACCACCAGAAACACTTAGTGTGTGACCCTCTAGGATTATTTCTCATTGACATTAGGTGGGCTTGCCTAAAGTCTGAGAGTATTGTCTAGAAATGGGTCAAGGCACCCAAGAGAAAGAACTTAATGTCTTAGCAACAACATCCACATATGAACCCTCACTGTATAATATGATCACTTTTTCTCAAAATATCATCAATCTAGTTTCATGATAGTGTCATTAACCTTTATGCTTGATACGTCCTTCTATGACTACCTAAAATAAACTCTTCCTTACACTATTTCCATGGAATTTCATACGACGGTTCTATTTCTATCAAAGAGATGAGATATCAACTTCCATAAATGGAAGGAAAATTTTTTTCCTCGACTTATCCATTAATAACATATCATTCGTGATGTACCGAATTTACACTACTTCCTGCCAACTGTCTGCATGATGATTTTCTTCTGTAAATCTGCAGCGACTTGGGTTTTGTCCCTGTTAGACTTTGGAATATTCCCACAAATATTTCCAAAGATAGGTGTGAAGACAGCATGTGATTCCGAGATCTAGTGTGCCCGGAATTAATTTTATAAAAATATTATGTTTTTTTATATTATGCATGAGGAGGGAATGATTTCTCTCTTAAACGGTAGCTCAGATTGGATATTCTAGGGCACGGTTGTGTCCGGAGCGTTCCATTTACCCTAGCTGGGGTGTAAAATTTGCTGGCGTGGGCCTACTGTGGGAAAAGCCACCAGTGGTATTTTCATAAATAAATGGACAATGTTTATTTACGAGTGTCAGCTAAAATAACTCCTAAATAGAATCTCGGATCGGAAATCTGAGAACGTCGTTGAGTTCATATCATGGTGTTTACCCTAGGGGTGACCTCAGTTGAGAGGGTGCGAGAGATTCGTATTTCGCGTCTACCAGCAGTTTTCTATAAATAGGGAATTAAGGAAATGAGAATTATTATCTCCTTTCCCCTCTCAGATGGTGAGGGTCTGGCCGATGGAGATTCGACGTCCAAACATTATCGGATCGCGTTGAAACCTCAGACGCTGATAGATCAGGGTGCAGTAAACGCAACGGCAGTTCCGGATTCGAAGTAGGATTGCTATTTTGGATTCTGCAGCCCTCCAATTACATATTTCATCGTCAAAAAACCTTTCTTTTTGTTCTCGTTGTTTTGGAATCCTTTAAATATGGTCAAACAAACAATGGACATCGTCTATTTAATTTTACAATTGCTCGTTCTTTACATTCTTCGCATTCTTCATCAATCAACTATTCACCTCGCCAAATAATCAATGAATCGAGGAGTAAGGCATCTGTTTGTGAAGCTCTCGACCCGAGGAGCCCAGATATGTCATTGGGTTCATGTTTTGGGTGCCAAAGGAAGCAAAGTGGAGAGCATAATTCGTGGATAATTTTTATGATGTTGAAACGATGACAGATCGTCGAGCAGAGGCAAGCGTTGTAAAGGTGTCGTCCCAAGGATTCTAGATCTGGTCTTAGATTGTGTTTTGGACCACCAGAGTGACCTTGGTGGTCCACGGAGGTTTTCTGGTGGATTTTTGGTAGTTTCGGTGGTAGTCTCATAGCTCTGGTGGTAGTCTGGTGCGTAGGTTTCCGGCAGGGCGGCGGCGGTCTAGCAGGTGCTCCGACGACGGTCTGGCCAGACTGGTCTAGAGGCATTTAAACCCTCATATCTTTCAAATCAGGTGTCCAATTTATGTGCCATCTATGGCCACACGACCCTTGCATCGAGGTAGATCTTTTGAGCATAGTTTGATGACATTTTTTGTTTTGATTAATTCTCGAGGGAATGAAATTTCCGTTTTTAATAATAATAATATAATTGTTATTATTCAGGAAACATGTGTCGAACCGAACGTCTGCATACGACGCCAGATTGATGCGTCGTCAGTGGCGTTGTGACCCTATAGTTGAGGCAGATATTTCAAGCCTGATTTTGGGTACTTAAACTGAAACAGTGGTGTGGGACCCATGAGGCCAGTTTTGGGTGTTTACGGAGAAACGTGACTTTTTTGTCTGATGTTCGTTTTAGATGAACAAGTAGTCGATCTCGTTTGTTTTTATAAGGTGATCACAATAGTTCGATCGGTTTAATGAGTTTTGGGAACGAGGTTTGGGCCCCACCTGGGCTTGCTATTATGTATTGTACCTTTTTCACCAGTTGTCTATTTTGGGCAATTAAATAGCCTATCCTGTGTGTCCTTCCGTGTAAATTGTGGTGGTGGACTCGGTATAGGCCTAGGAGGTGCGCAGTGTGGCGATGTTGCGGGTCACTTGGGTTAGTGATGTTTGGACAAGTAGTGGTTGAGTGTACTCCCTTGGTTAATTCCAATGAGGGTTCGTGTGCCATTACAACCTTAGTATAGGTTTTTGATCCCCTCAATATGATGTTTTCCTGGTAGAGTTGTGGTATCCCTCCAGTGGGTCCGGAGTAGGATTCTCTAGCTTCATTTCCCTGGATCGGGTTATTGGTATCGTTGTTACTACTTATCTACAGGCGTCGATCCCCTATCTACTAGGTTAATCTTGTAGGGTTTGAGGCATCAACAGTAATATGATCCCCTGCGTAGTGGGTTGTGCATAGTGTTGAAATATTGGGTGCCCTAGACCCAACTATTCAGTGCTTTTGATTACCATATCGGGTATACAGTTAGCTCTACATGATGTCATCTTACCATTATAGTTTAGATTGTTCTGTATCCACTATTGAAATGGCAATGTACAAATATTAATTGTCATGTCTAAAGGTTATAGCAGTTCCCCAGCTATAATGAGAACCTCTAGATACTATGACATTAATCTTAAATATATATGTTTTATGGTCTAGATACATCTTACTGACTGGACACAGTATATGTTTGACCATCAGGTTTTGGGGTCTCATAAGCATTGAGACTTCTTATCATGAAGTTCTCACTTGGTGATCCCTAGTAGTGAGATCAAGGGTAAATCTGTCCAGTTAAATCAACAAACTATAAAGAATGAAAAGGGTGATGACATGTGAGTGCATCCAGATTTATGAGATATTACAGACACAGAGATTATATTACACAGAGAGTGTTCATAGGTTGGTTGTCACTGCTCTGACAATCCTTATTTCTTCTGGGGCCATGATGGGTTACTAGATCCCGCTCTTGGTCTGTGAATACTATTCACAGCTGTCGAAATAAGGGCCTGGAGGGTCACACACAATAGCGTATTCAAGAATCTTCTCTATTCAGTTGAATAGAAGTTTTGTACTTGGTGGGCCCTCCCATAGGGGTCTGGGATTTTTTAGAAGTTAAACAATCACCAATGAAATAAATAAATTCATATTAATCGAGTTTAGAATAATGATTATTGAATTTATTTATTAAAAGTATTTACGATTTTTAATTAAATACGTGAAAAAATATTAAATGATGAATATTAAATTATTCAAGGTTCAATTAATATTTATGTGAGTGACGAGTCGAGTTAATGACCTAATTATTATCATGTAATACATTTTAATATATTACAAGATAGTGATAATAATATTTATGACTCAGACAAGTATTTGTAAAATGTCGTTGATAGTGCGTTAAGTATTTGGGGTCGGCGAGGCGATACCGAGTATTTTAATTAAGCACTATAAATTGAAGAAGAGGGGCATTTTCCAAACACTATTAATGGATCTTCTCTCTCCTATCCTCTCTTCCATACTCTAAAGAGAGATGCTATAGATCCTATGAGCTCGGATGGAGCTCTCTCGTTCATCACTAGCGAAGTGATGCGGTGATCGTTAGAACATTGAAGGCATCGTCGGTATTCTGCTCTAGCACTCAGTCTTTGACAAACGGTGCTTCTGCGGATTCCTTGAAGCACGTGTGGATGATAAAGAGGAACTCGGCTTCGGATTCATCAAGTAGTGATTGCCTACGATGAGAAGACTTCATGCACAGCATCGGATCTAAACCATGTATTTTACAGTTTATGTTTGTGCTTAAAATCCTCCATGCATGGTCCTCAGCTATGACCAGGCTGCTCTTATCCTACGTCGACAAGTTTCATCGATCGTCGGTGGAAACTTTTTAAAACCCACCTGTTTGGTGCTTCCGCTGCATGCCCGGTTCCAACAAGTGGTATCAGAGGGAGCCCGTGTCGATTTTAAGACAAGAAAAATTTAATTTGCACTAAAATATAAAGAGGCTGTCGATACAGTCCCAACGCCGCAAAAGGAATTTGAATCGGATTTCGGATGTCCAGTTTGCGGACATCCGAAGAAAAGAATTCAGATTTAAAATATTGTTGATCACCAGAATAGTATTTTCCGGTGATTCAAATAATTGTTATTATTATAATAATTATATAATAATAATAATAATGGTTTTATATCTTATTATTAATTTAATTAATTTAATTTTTATTATAATAATTTTTAATATTATTATTAATTTCTAAATCCTAAATAGGATTTAGAAATATTAAAGGGTTTAAATCTTTGTTTTTTTAAAAAAAAGGGGGAGAGTAAAGACTTGCAAAGCATGGTGGCACCGCCGAGGTGACACCTTCCCTACTAGCCAATGGGCTGAGCCGCCTCCTCCCCTACCACCCGAAGGTCTCCGCCTCCCTCATGTTCACACTCCTGCTTCAGGTGCTGCTCCCCGCACACTAGTGGAGTCCCTGACCCAGTAAACCAGCTGTTATCTTCTGTTGTAGTGCATACCAAGACCCAGGTTGACTGGACTTCCTCCCGGTGGTAGCTCCCTCAAGTGCAGTAGCCACCATTCTCCCTCCCACTAAAGTGAAATAGCCACCTGAATGCCACTCGTGGCGCAGGTCGGTGACCTGAGGAACCTCACCTTGGCCGCGTTTAGCAGCAGTGCATCACCAAGTCTCTACCTCCCTAAAGCCACACTAAGGCCACGCGCGTCCTCCCTCCCCGTGGATCCAGCACAAAGCAGCGGGCCACCCCGACACCATGGGAGGCGTCTCCGCTTCCAGGAAAACCGGTGCGGAGTTGCACTGCAGCCGGCAGCCAACAGCAGAGCGCGCCCGTGGTTGGCCTTTTCGACCTCACTCCACCCAGCCTCGCATTGCTCATGTTGGGCGCCTTCCTTCTCAAACACTCATGCATTCCCTATCACTCGCACTGGGTTCTTGCTGTCGTGGCCAATCTGACTGATCATGGCTAGCCCACTTCGCCCCAGACCTGCCCCTTTCCAACCATCAGCTAGTCCTCCTAGTGGGCAGGTAACTTTCTCTGCCCTGAAACAGGCTCGTGCCCGTCTGCCTAGCCCGGAACAGGCTTAGACAGACCTTCTCATCCCGATAAACCCGTGCACGGGGTCTGTAAGTCATAGACATGGCTTGTGCAGGTTTTCCCCAACCCACACAGGCCATGCTCGGTTATCGGGACCCAATATATATTTTCAAATAATCAAAAATTAATTAGGATAATTGATTTAATTACAAATAACAATTAAATTAATTAAATATTAATTTTTTATTTAATAATTACTATAGTGTAATTAATTTAATTGGGTGATTAATTAAATTAGTTAATTAATTTAATTTTAGTTTTAAAATTAAATTAATTAAATGGGACTAAACGATGTAAATATTGGATTAAAAATTATAGTGAATTTTTTAATTCAATTAAAATTCCCCCAAGTTTTAATTTTAATGCAAGTTTAATTTTTATTCTGCATTTGTTGAATATACGCGAGCTTAATGTGTATATGTATGATCATGAACTGAGACCGACCAATGCATATATGGTGCCTTTTTATTTATTTATTTATTTATTTATTTATTTCAATGTTTTTTTAATAATTAGTTTAATTAAATAAAAAAGGCGATATGTGTGTCATCTCAAGTGTCATTATATGTATAAGGGCATGTACGTTCATTCTCAGAGTTGTAATTTTACTCCTCGATTTCCTCTCGCCTTCATGCAGGTAAAATTTTATAATTATGAGATGATGTGTGATGCAATCGCGCTAAGTGACAGCGACGCACCAGACAGTAGTTGGATATAATGGATGAGCAGACATTGCTATTCAAGTTGTAAGTCACATGACTAAAGGTACTTACCCCTAGGGTTTTAGGTTGGTCCGTTATTCACTCAATGGATCGACCAATAGTACCAGCTCATGATCAGGTGTTCGTTTTATTTCTACATTATTTATTATTTTTGTGCATGTGTAATTTATTGCAAGATCACATAGTATAATAGTAAATAAGCATGCAAGATAAAATGAACATGTGATGCGATGAAATTTTTATATCTTGCACAGTCTGTTGTGAGGGTGATCACATGGTACGTGCTTATAAAAATAGAAAAAGATTTATTTTGTCACACTGAAAATAATAAAACCCTCAGAGATATATTAAGTCTAAACAGCCTTCTGTCATTCAAATTTGGACAAAACTGGTTGTTTGAGGTGTCGTTCATGCCATAGCTGAGGGTGCATCTTACTATAAAAGAGTCTTTATAAGAATGATTGGTTGACTTAACTAAAATTGCAGCAAATAAATAGACATATCTAGCTTGTTGTAATTTTAGAGGCAAGTGTTGAGTTAAATCAAGTTCTGATTTTAAAGAATCTGGGACTTCACTCGACAGATCAAGGAGTCTTAAGTTAATGTTTTAGGATAGCCAAAATCCTACCTAGAACCCTCCAAGTAGTGGTGTATCCATAGCTTGTAGACTATGAGGGGTGGTTCTGGGATCCTTGCCACTAGAATACTCAAGCGACCGGGTATTTCAATTCTAGCACAGAGGGTTCCTAGAATCTGATAAAATAGTGGGAGACATTAAATGATTTAAGTAATTAATAAAAAATGTCTAAACTGGTAATCCAGATAAAAGGCAATCATCTGCTAAAATTTATTTTTCTAGAAAAATGGAAAGTTATACCACAAGATTAAAACTACAATATTATAATGGAAAAAGTAAATGTCCACACTGACACGAGTATCCATTAATAGTACAGGCGCATGCGCATAGTACTATGATATAGGAAACTCAAGGTGTCAGTGTCCCCAACACTGTTAAACTACCTCAAGAAGCGAGGGTGAAGATTGATTATAGGAGAATAATAAAGAAATCATATGATAGTTATATCATTAGGCTTTCATCAACATCTGTTGTTAGTTGTGATCGCTATACCAGTACATAGATAATATAAATATGAAGTCTCATATCCAGAATGTTTTCAAGGAGAAAGTGAAGGAATGATATGAATAAGGCGATGTACACTAACATGTGTAAATTTAAATATTGATCACGATATTTAAATTAATACCTTTCTCATATCATTTTCACCACCTTTACTCAAGTTTCACTTTAAGTTATAAAATGAGAAAGTATTGATTAAAATCTCCATTACCTATCTAGGTAAGGTTCTCTAAGTGAATAAGAATAAAAGACAATTAATTATTAATTCTTATGGTGAATAAATTGAAAGACAATGTGAAAATTCCAAAAGGAAAGTAATTCTAATGGCACTGTAGTACCCCCGGTTTCTGGTAAGTAACCCTTGTTTTATGCTTTTTAAGTGCATGTAGCATATGGGAGATATTTGGGGAAATTTTGTGAGACTTTGGAAGCATAAAAGGGAAAATGTGGGTATGCACGGGTCGTGCACGGTTTTCCAAACCATGCGGAATCCGTGTAGGTGGTGGTCTCTTGGACAGAGGAGAGTGCACGGTGTAAGCACGGTTTAGGAAAACCGTGGGATGAGGTCGTCCATGAAGGATGGCCAAGGTAGAATCCAATGCACAGTTAGCGCACGGTTTGTCAAACCGTGCGGACTAACCATGCGGTCACTTAAAATTAGATCCTAAAATTGTGGATCTAACTCATTTTGCCTTTAATTGCCTTATTAAAGCCCCTAAGTGGCCCTAACTCGGGATTACTCTCCATTGAAGGTTGGAGGACTTCTCCCAGGCATTACAAAGGTGATTCGAAGGGTTCTCTTGGTGAATCAAAGTTGGATTCTTAAGGTATGTGATCGTTCTAGATGGTTTCTTAGATCTACTTAGATCTACTTCTCCTCTTCTCTCTTTTTCTTAGATCTATGACCTTTATGGGTATATCTAAGGGTGTGGATGCCAAATATGACAAGATTTGGTCTTGGTTGTGTTAGTAGGAGAGAACTAAGGAGTATTCTTGGAGTTTTGACCTGATTTCCTTGAGTGTTCTTTGTCCATTGCTTCGTTTCGCCCTTTTGTTGAGGTAGGTGACTTCACTCTCGACTCCTCTTGCTAGAATTGGTTGGCTTAGTTCCAAATTGTTTATTTGAATGGTATTGTTGTGAAAAGCATGGAATAAATCTTCTTTGGTGATGATTTATGGTTTTGATGAAATTGTGAAATCTTGGTGAATTGTTGTGCAAAGTGATTTGGCTATTTGAATTTAAAATGTTGATTTTAAATTATGAAATTGCTGAATTTGTAATTGATTTGATGAGAAAAGAGATTTTAATAAATAGGGATGTTTTATTGAAATGGTTTGTGATTGAAATGATTTTGATGGATTTGGGTTTTCAATAAGAAGGGAGTTTTATTGAAATGGTTGAAATGTTTTGAACACACATGGTTTTGGGCATGGACTTGCATGGTTTGTGGTGTGTGTTCATATTCATTAGGATGGATAATGGAAAGAAGTCCCCCCATCAAAAGGTTGGGATGGATAAGGTCGTGAAGTGCCCCCGTCAAGGTAGTTCACTAAGTGATGACTTAGTGGAAGGATAGCTCACCACTCACGAGTATAGGGAGGTCCGGGTTGCATGCATGGTTGATTTCACGGGTTTGTGAAATGGTTTGGTATGACAAAATGGGATGTTTGTGAAATGGTATGGAAATTTTTTCGGTTATTTTTTTAGAAAAATAACGTGTTGGAAAAGCCGGTTTTAATTTCACTTTGATACTTTTTCACATGGATGGTTTTGGAAAACTAGTTTATAGTTAGTTATAAACTTCTTTGGTGAAAATGCTTTATATAAATTTTTTTTATATAAATGTGTCTAACTCTTCTATCCTAGTGGAATGAGTAGGGAAGTCATTGGGGAAAACCTACTAAGTTTATACTCACCCCTGCTTTGGCACTTTGGTGCTTTTACAGATGTTGTATTCTGAGACACAGGTAAAGTTAAAGCATCTCAATACTAATGGCTCATGGTGATTTTTGGGAGATGTTGCGGAGCATGGAGCTTGTGGACCACAGAGTCGTGGTGTCTTTTGGGAGCCTTGTGTTGTTCTTCCGCTGTGTACTTTGAATTTTGGTTCACTCTTCCACTGTTGTGTACTTTGATGTGGTTTTTATTAATGAAGTTGTTTATTGGTCTTCATTTGTTCATGCATTATATAGTTAATGGTTAATGGATAGGTTTATTTGCCTAAAGGGTAAATCATCCCCCAATTGTATTTGAAACACTTCGGAATTTATTTCTATCCTTTGGTGTCTTGGGGATGTCGCTTAAGGCCAAGTAATGACTCGTTGAGCTCTCAAGACAATGAGAATTGGTAGGTCATTACAAATGGTATCAACTTGTTCGGTCCTTGCCTAACAACTGGTCATCAATGTTCATGGTCTTGGATTTGAAATTACTTCTTGTCTATTCCTTGGGTGGTCATCTTAGATAGGAGTGGGATTGTCAGAACTTGAAATGTATAGCATAAAAGGACGTAGCTAACCCGTTTATGCAGAACTTCAAGTTACCAGGGTGTTGGGTACATAAGTGTTTTCGATACACTTCTAGAATTCTAGAAATCTCATTGTCATGGTTTTAGCTAATGAGATGATCATGACATGAATTGTAGAGGAATGACTTCAAACTAGGATTTCATATATCATTGTGAGGAATGAGTAAGAATTTTGTGAAAGGTGCCAATTTTTTTTTTGAAGAAAAAAAATGAAAAAATTAATTGCAACCGAAAGACTTTGAAAATAGGGTATTTGGTGTATTTTGAAAATGGATTGATTTTCAAAAGGTATGTTGAATTTTTTCAAAAATGGTTTAACATGGAATAAGGTTGTTTGAGAACAATGTTATGATAGTTGATGTGATGTAATTTGAAATGCTAAGCCAACAGTTGTTAGAGAGTGAGATTGACAGAGTTTGTTGTTTCTTTAGAAATGGCACCAACTAGGTGTCGTCGAAACCAACCCGAAGTAGCTGTGGAGAATGTGGTTGCACCTGAACCACATGTGAACCAAGAGCTGGTTCATAGTATCATTCAAGCGTTCCAGGCCGTGGACACGGGGAATCGGAGGGATGAGTCAAAGCATGTAGACCATTCCATCCAGTTCCAAAAGCAAAACCCACCCATCTTTCGGGGTGATTCTGAACCAGAAAAGGTGGAGGTGTGGCTAAGTAGGATGAATCATATATTCGATTTCATCAGCACACCAGTGGAGCTGAAAGTAAATCTAGAAACGTATATGCTGGAGGATCTTTCATGACAGTGGTGGGAGCTGGTGGTGCAGGCTAAGGTGGATCAAGGACTGAGCGGGGAGGATTTTGAAGAATTGTTTAACAAATAATTCTATCCTCACACGTTCAAGATCCAGAAAATGACAGACTTCTTCAGCTTGAAATAGGAGAGCCTCTCTATCATAGAGTATGTGGCTAAGTTCATGAATTTTGTCTGTTTTTCACCAGAGGTTGCGGCAAGTGCTTCTTTGAAGGCGGGCATCTTCGAATCGGGGCTAAGGCGGGAGATTCGATCGAAGATTGTGGTACTCTGTATAGAGAATGTTCTATAATTGTCGATGAATATGTGCTGAAATGGTACTTCTCCATGATGGATATAGAGGTCTATGATGTAATCCTGGGTATGTATTGGTTGACAATGTTTTAGGCTCACATCGACTGTTATGGGAGAACGGTTAGTTTCACGATAGAGGACGGCATCGACCATCTCTTCAGAGGAGAGAGAATGGAAAAGAAGTGTGAAAAGACCATGTTGGCACCAATGGTTGGAACGATCTCTTACCAATTGGTAGCTTTGACTTTGTCATCACTGGAAGAGGGTGAGGAAAATAGTTTTCCATTGGTGGTGGATCAATTTCCTCCTGTTTTTTCTGAAAACTTCCCAGGGTTACCACCTGTGAGAGAAGTGGAGTTTACGATTGATCTCCTTCTAGGGACCAGTCCTATCTCACTTCCATATTATAGGATGGCACCAACAGAGATAAAGGAATTTAAAGTGCAGTTAGAAGAGATGGAAAGCAAATGTTTCATTAGGCCAAGCGTGTCTCCGTGGGCAACACCAGTTTTGTTTGTAAAGAAAGCAGATGGAACCTTGAGGCTATGTGTGGATTATCGTAAACTTAACCAAGTTACGATAAAGAATAGATATCCACTTCCATGCATTGATGACCTGTTTGATCAATTAAGGGGAGATCAGTGGTTCTCTAAGATTGACTTATGGTCAGGATATCACCAGTTGCGAGTTCGAAAGGAGAATATTCCAAAGACAGCCTTCAGAAGTAGATATGGCCACTACGAATATGTATTCATGCCTTTTGGTCTAATGAATGAACCAGCAGTCTTCATGGCTGTGATGAATCAGAAATTTCAGCAATATCTGGACTCTTTTGTTGTGGAGTTTGTCGATGAGATATTGGTGTATTCAAGAACAAGGTTAGAGCATGAGCAACACTTGGCGATAGTGTTGGAAATCTTGAGAGACAATCAGTTGTATGCCAAATTATCAAAGTGTGATTTTTGGATACAAGAGATATGCTTTTTAGGCCATGTTGTTTCTGAGAAAGGTGTTTCAGTAGACCCAGAAAAGATAGAAGTTGTACTTTCTTGGAAACTGCCGAAGAATGTCTTTGATATACGCAGTTTCCTTGGTCTAGCTGGTTATTATCTACGATTTGTGTGTAACTTCTCACAACAAGCTTCGCCTATGATAGCATTGAAAAAGAATAACAGAAAATTTCAATGGACTGAGGAATGTCAAAGATCTTTTCAAGAGTTGAAAATCCATCTTACATAAGCACCCATCTTGATCTTTCAAGAATCAGGACAGGGGTATGTAGTGTATTGTGATGCTTCAGGATTAGGGTTGGGCTGTGTTCTCATGCAAGGAGACCACGTTGTTGCTTATGGGTCAAGGCAGTTAGGGGTTCATGAGAATAATTACCCAACACATGACTTGAAATTGGCTGCAGTCATCCATGCTTTGAAGACATGGAGACATTATCTCTTTGGTGAGAAATTTAACGTGTTTATGGATCACAAAAGATTGAAACACATTTTCTCACGGTGAGATTTGAATATGAGGTAGAGGAGTTGGATGGAGTATCTTCAAATGTTTTACTTTGACTTAATGTATACACCGGGTAAGGGAAATTCAGTGGCCGATGCGTTAAGCAGGAAGTCGTATGCTTAGTTGGAGAAAGAAGCTTCAGACGAATGGCAGTTGATGTCGGTCTTAGCTGACATGCATGTGGAATCTGAAAACCGAGGGGATGTCGCGGTTTTCTTTTCAGCTACGCTTATTCCTGATCAGGTAAAAGTGATCAAAGAGGCACAAACATCTGATGCTGAATGTCTGAAATGATTTCAAAACTCAATGGTGGGGAGACCATTGATGGCTAGAAACTAGAAGCAGGCTCAGTTTTGTGTTTCAGAGATCGGATGGTTGTACCTATAGTTTGTCAAGAATAACTCCTTAATGCTTACCACCATTCAAGATGGGTTGTACATCCGGGTACACAGAAGATGTATAAGGCGCTAAAGATGCAGTTTTGGTGGAGCGGCATGAAAAGGAAGGTGTCCGAGTTCGTCTCGCGATGCTTAACTTGTCAGCAGGTTAAAGTAGAGCATCAAAGACCAGCTAGTATGTTACAATCCTTATCTATCCCAGTGTTTAAATGGGAGCAGATAGCAATGGATTTTGTTATAGGTCTTCTAAGAATGGTCTGGAAACACGATACCATTTGGGTGATAGTGGATTGTCTAACCAAGTGGGCCCATTTCATCCTGATTCGTGAAACTCATACGGTGGAAGATATTTCAAAAATCTGTATCTAAGAAGTGGTAAAGAGACATGGTGTACCAGTGTCTATAGTCTCAGATAGAGATTCATGGTTCACATCTCATTTTTGGAAATCATTACAACAAGCCCTGGGGACTCAGTTGACGATGAGTACGGCGTATCATCCTCAGACAGATGGAAAATCTGAGCGGATGACACAAACATTGGAAGACATGTTGCAGGCTAGTGTAATGGACTTCCGTGGCTCATGGGAGGATCATATACCCTTAGTGGAGTTCTCATACAATAACAACTATCAATCCGCGATACGTATGGATCCGTTTGAAGCATTATATGGGCGTCCTTGTCGATCTCCACTATGCTGGGTGGAAACTGGTGAAACTTCACAAGTCAGGGCCGAGCCTTGTCCAATAAACAATGGAGAAGATTCAGTTGATTAGAAAGAGTATGGAGACAGCTCAAAGTCATCAGAAGTCTTATGCAAATCACCGTTGCAGACCGCTGGCGTTCGTTGTGGGTGATCATGTCTTCTTGAGGATATCACCAAGACTTGAACATCATCATTTTGGGAAGCAGGGAAAATTATCACCTCATTATATAGGACCTTTTGAGATATTATAATGGGTTGGAGAGGTGGCATATCGGTTGGCATTACCACCACAGTTCAGTGCATTACATAATGTGTTCCATGTATCTCAGTTGAAGAATTATCAGTCTGATACTGATCTTGTGATCAAATGGGATCACGTTGACCTAGAGTTGGATGCTTCGTTGGTACATATTCCGGTGTAGATTGTGGATAGGTAGGAGAAAGTATTGCATGGAAAATGCATCAGTCTAGTGCGGGTTTTGTGGCAACATGGTCAGATTCAGGAGGAGACTTGGGAACGCGAGAAAGAAATGAAAGAGCAGTGGCCAGAACTCTTTCAGGAAAGTGATGGTTTTCTACTTTCTGAGGACGGAAAGGCCCATGGTGGGGAGAATGTAGTACCACCAGTTTCTAGTAAGTAACCCTTGTTTTATGCTTTTTTAGTGCATGTCGCATATGGGAGATGTTTGGGGAAAGTTTGGGAGACTTAGAAAGCGTAAAAGGGAAAAATGTGGGAACTCACGGGCTGCGCACGGTTTGCCAAACCGTGCGGAAGCCAAGAAGGTGGTGGTCTTTTGGACAGAGGAGAGCGCACAGTGTGTGCACGGTTTGGGAAAACCATGCGATGAGGTCGTGCATGAAGGATGGCCAAGGCAGAAGCTAACGCACGCTTATCACACGGTTTTTCAAACTGTGTGGACTAATGGTGCGGTCACTTAAAATTAGATCCTAAAATTGTGGATCTAACTCGTTTTGCCTTTAATTACCTTTTTAAATACCCTAAGCGGCCCTATCTCGGGATTACTCTCCCTTGAAGGTTGGAGGACTTCTCCAAGGCATTCTGGAGGTGATTCGAAGGGTTCTCTTGGCAAATTGAAGCCGGATTATTAAGGTATGTGATAGTTCTTGATGGTTTCTTAGATCTACTTAGATCTACTTCTCCTCTTCTCTCGTTTTCTTAGATCTAATCCCGTTATGGGTAGATCTAAGGGTGTGGATGCCAAATATGACAAGATTTGGTCTTGGTTTTGTTAGGAGGAGAGATCTAAGAAGGATTCTTGGAGTTTTGACCCGGGGCCCTTGAGCATTCTTCGTCTGTTGCTTGGTTTCGCCCTTTTGTTGAGGTAGGTGGCTTCACTCTTGAATCCTCTTGCTAGAATTGGTTGGATTAGTTTCAAATTTGTTATCTAAATGGTATTGTATTGAAAATCATGGAATAAATCTTCATTGGTGATGATTTATGGTTCTTATGCAATTGTGAAATCTTGGTGAATTGTTGTGCAAAGTGAATTCGCTATTTGAATTTAAAATGTTGATTTTAAATTATGAAATTTCTGAATTTTTAATTGATTTGATGTGAAATGGGATTTTAATAAAAAGGGACATTTTATTGAAATGGTTTGTGACTGAAATGATTTTGAGGGATTTGGGTTTTCAATAATAAGGGAGTTTTATTGAAATGGTTGAAAGGTTTTGAACACACTTGGTTTTGGGCATGGACTTGCATGGGTTGTTGTGTGTGTTCATATGCATTGGGATGGATAAGGGAAAGAAGTCCCCCCATCAAAAGGTTGGGACGGATAAGGTCGTGAAGTACCCTCATCAAGGTAATTCAATAAGTGATGACTTAGTGGAAGGATAGCTCACCACTCGCGAGTATAGGGAGGTTCGGGTTGCATGCATGGTTAATTTTATGGGTTTGTAAAATGATTGGGTATTCCAAAATGGGATGTTTTTGAAATGGGTTGGAAATTTGTTTGGTTATTTTTCTTGAAAAATAACGTGTTGGAAAAGCCAGTTTTAATTGCACTTTGATACTTTTGCACATGGATGGTTTTGGAAAACTAGTTTATAGTTAGTTATAAACTGCTTTCATGGAAATTCTTTATATAAACTATTTTTATATAAATATGGATAACTCTTCTATCCTATTGGCTTGAGTAGGGAAGTCATTGGGGAAAACCTAATGAGTTTATACTCACCCCTGCTTTGGCACTTTCGTGCTTTTGCAGATGTTGTATTCCGAGACACAGGTAAAGGTAAAGCATCTCATTATTAATGGCTCATGGTGATGTTTGGGAGATGCTTCAGAGCTTGGAGCTTTTGGACCATGGATTCGTGGTGTCTTTTGGGACTCTTGTGTTGTTCTTCCACTGTGTACTTTGAATTTTGGTTCGGTCTTCTTCTATTGTGTACTTTGATGTGGTTTTTATTAATGAAGTTGTTTATTGGTCTTCATTTGTTCAAGCATCATATAGTTAATGGTTAATGGATAGGTTTTTTTTCTTAAAGGGTAAATCGTCCCCCAATTGTATTTGAAACCCTTCAGTATTAATTGCTAGCCTTTGGCGTCTTTGGGATGTCTCTTAAGGCCATGTAATGACTGGTTGAGCTCTCAATCCAATGAGAATTGGCGGGTCATTACAGGCACCTTCGCAGCGTTCTTCAATCAATTAGGTATTAACAAAGGTTATTTACATTTCATATAATAAAATCATACTATGGAAGTTTAAAAGCAATAAACTGATTTAAATAAGCATGTTATTGCTTATACATTAGGAATATTCATCAATGTAATGATCCCTTTTACTACTTGGATATTACAAACAATATTCTAGTGACATATGAGTATTCTAATATGATAACCAAGTTAGTATAGAAACCTTACTGAAAGTCAGGTGTATTCTCCAAGTGGCTGTGAAAGGGTGATGTCTAGGCCAATGGTGAGAAGTATATGACTTATTTAATTGAAAAGTTAAAGATTTGTGTTGAAATATTATTGATTACAACCACAAACATTAATATCATGTATCTTTGGACGCAACGAGGCATTCTTTTAGTTTCCAGAATGACTGTTGTTTTTGGTAAACTCAATCACTAGTTCAGTAATACATGAATCATAGGCAATTAGTGATGAATATAAATGTAAGACTTATACCCAATTGTGGAAAGTTATTTCATTGTCTAGTAATACTAAAAATTGACATCAAGAATATACCAAGTATGGTATTTAGGCTCAGCACAGCTAAATACTTTTAGTATTATCGATGTCTTTAGTTTGGACAAAGGAGCCTTTAGAAATAATGGTACGTCACAAGGCTTTTGGAAATGGTTCAACAGGTAAGAGGGAACTATTACAAGAATAATCTATAGGTATATATGCTTCATAATATTCCTTTAAGTAATTAAGTAATAATAATGTGAATTATTTTTATGGTTAGGAGATATGAGTTGCTTCGGGTTGGGATACCGAAGAATATCTCAACCAATCATTCATCAATCATGATAATGAAGCTTGGAGTAATTCCTAAACTCACATTACCTTATCGACATCACAAAATTGATGTTAATGAGGAGGATTGATGATTAAGTCTTGTATATCAACATTGATCAACAAAACGTAGAATGGAGTAATTCCTAAAAGCACGTTTTATACATCAAAATTTTGATATAAGTAATATCAATGTTTCAACTTGTAGAAACTTCCATTATATTTCATGAAATGCTTTGAAAATAATGGTGATATCTCACAATCATATGCCAAATATAATGAAAATTTGATATCATGCAAGTCATAGTATGATTTAAATCCATCATGTCATAAGGACATGTGTTTGGATGCAAATAGTTTTTCTAGAAATAAACAAAGTTGCGTCAAGACAAACACATTGTTCATTTAGTGTAATAATCCTAACAGTTGTTTAGGATGTTTCATAAATCCCTAAAATGGAAGAGTAGGTTGTCAAACAATAGACTACACTTCTATATAATGGTTCACATATCTCTTAGAGTGGGAGCTATATTGACTTGTGTTTAGTCAATGCTCAAAATGCACAAGTAGTTGCCATAGGAACTAGTTCCACAAGCGCTTGTGGAACATAGTATATTTCAGAGACACATACTATGTAGGAAGGATAAAACCATGGTGAATATTTTTATATTCATCGCGGTCAGTGATCTATTATTCAAAGTGAATAATATTTCCTACAAGTAAGCATTATATGGAAATTAGCGAAAATTGATAAGACCGACTAAAATTTAATTAATGGATTTCATGTATCAAAGTGAAAATGGACTTATTATTTTGAATACTATGGTGGGTATTCAAGTGACTTGATACATAGATGGTACAAGTGCAGTACAGATAAGGATCGATTGGTTTGACCAAGTATTTATGCCTAAATCCATTAGAATTTTACTTATCATAGCTAATATCTATGATCAATTTATTTAGCATTGGATGTCATGAACCCAAATCGTGGATGGTGTCTATACGAATCAACTAGAAAGGGATGGTCACATCACAGAATGCTAAAAAAGGTTGCAAGTTACTAAAATCCAGTTTAGGATTAAAGTAAGCAACGTGATCATAGTATATATATTTACAAAAAATGATTTCCATGTGTCTACCAAAGGTTTGTGGGAGCAACAAAGTTTTCCAAGAAAAAAATATGTTCGACAAAATATGGAAAATAGACATTGGTCTCACAGTTAGTTAAGAAAAAAAATACAATTTATTCTCCTATGATTCACTAAATGTAGCAGCCTAAGTTCTAGGGAACAGGATCTACTGAGGTAGATCTATAGGTTGCTTGGTCCTAGTCAATCGTACGTATAGTTACATTGTATTGAAAAATAAAATTTGGAACAATTCAAGAGATGAATTGTTGCTTATGTCACATGGCATAATCTCTCCCTGATGACCTGTACGTGACATGGGAAGAGATAAACATGGTGTTTTGAAATCCATACATCCGAGTGATGGATCAATCACACATTCCAAGATATGTACAAGAACCTATATTGCCAAGGTATATTTTACAATAGGAAAATATCAGTTATATCCATGTGCACTACAAGGGATGAAGTCAGATCTATCTAATTTTACTTCTTCAAGTACAAAATATATGTACCTGGTAAGTGGAGAAGAAAGGATACTAGTTTTCAGGGATACAAACTATTCTTCTATAGATCAATGTGATCTAGTATTATAGTTAGGATAAATGCGATGAGTGAGTCAAGATTATATCAGCCAGTGGTAGTCATACCTACAAATACCGAGTATGTTGCACCTTCTAAGGAAGATAAGAAGTAGATATGCTATAATTTTTTCCAGTTCTTGGAATCGCACCTAGTGAGAAAAGTATTATCATAATGTAGATTATGATATTCTTACTAGAAAAGATGTCAAGTTATGATAGTGGAAAAAAGGAATATACTTGGGATACCATCTCTTGAGAAGTTTTAACTCAATGAGATAAGGTTTCAATAGTACAATAGCCATGCGGTGGAACCGTGGCGGACACAATAGCTAAAGCCATTACTCAGTAGAAACATGATGTTCATCCTGTGAGTAGCTAACAAGTTTTGTTTGAAAGTTGTATCTAGTGCAAGTGGGACTGTGGAAATAGTGGGTTCCCTAGACCCAACTATTTAGTGCTTTTGATTACCATATCAAGTATACAGATATCTATTCATGATTTCATCTTACCATTATAGTGTAGAATGTTCTACATACACTAATGAAATGGTAATGTCCAAAGATTAATTGTCGTATCGAAAGGTTATAGCAGTTCCCAGGCTATAATGAGAACCTCTAGATACTATGACATTAATCTTAAATATATATGTTTTATGGTCTAGATACATCTTACTGACTCAACGCAGTAGATGTTTCAACATCAGGTGTTGGGGGCTCATAAGCATTGATACTTCTACTCATGAAGACCGCACTTGGTGATCTCTAGTAGTGAGATTTTGAGGACAGACCCGCCAATAGGAACACCACATGTTTCAGGTGTCATTGTATGTTCCTATCTATGATCATGTGTAATAGTATCCTGACTTGGAATCATTACCAATGTATGTCATTTGATTGCATACTTTGATGCAAGACGAAAACCATGTCAATGAAGTCATGGCGAGGTAGTTTGTGTCGGGTGCGTCATTGGTGGCATGATTTTGGTTGAATGGTCAAGAAATGATTTGTCACTTCTGGGTTATGAAAGTAATATATCTCAGGCCATGTTAATATGGATGGCAGCACCTTTATAAGACCATGTCCATAGTAGTCAACAGTAAATCCGTCTAGTTAAATCAACACACTATAAAGTAAGAAAATTACGATGACACGTGAGTGCATCCTGCTTTATGAGATATTATAGACAAGGGGATTATATTACATAGTGCATGTTTGTAGGTTGGTTGTCACTGCTGTGACAATCTTTATTTATTTAGGGGCCATGATGGGTTGGTAGATCCCGCTCTTGGTCTATGAATACTATTCACAGCAGTCGAAATAAGGTCTTAGAGGGTCACACATAATAGCGTATTCAAGAATATTCTCTATTCAGTTGAATAAGAGTTTTGGACAAGGTGGGCCCTGCCACAGGGGTTCAGAATTTTTTCAAAGTTAAATGATCACCAATGCAATAAATAAATTTATATTATTCAAGTTTAGAATAATGAGTATTGAATTTATTTATTAAATTTATTTACAAGTTTTAATTAAATACATTAAAAAATATTAATTGACGAATATTAAATTATTCAAGGTTTAATTAATATTTATGGGAGTGATGAGTCAAGCTAATGACCTAATTATTATCATGTAATATATTTTAATATATTACAAGTAAGTGATAATAATATTTATGACTCAGACAATTAGTTGTAAAATGTCATTGATAATGCATTAAGTATTCGGGGTCAGCGAGGCGATACTAGGTATTTTAATTAAGAACTATAAATTGAAGAGGAGGGGAATTTTCCAAACACTATTCATAGAGCTTCTCTCTCCTCTCCTCTCTCCCACACTCTAGAGAGAGATGTTGTAGATCCAAAGAGCTTGGATGGATCACTCCCTCATGAAGGTTCCGGGAACAGCGGAAGCTCGTGGGTGGATGTGCCCACTTGGATTTTTGTCATTATCAATGATCAATCCGGGATCAATACGATGATAAACGCCAGTCTCCATAGATCGATTCACATAAATAGACAAAGAAGTATAAAGGTCCTGAAACCACAAAAGTGGATCACCATAGGTTGATTATAATTAATTTATAAGAAGTACATTTTGGGTGTTCTTTCTTCATTGATATTCTTGATCACGTTTCGATGTGATTCATCGTTGCGTCACAGAAGTCAAGGGTAGACTTCCTCTAGAGGTGATCCACACATGCACCACGTATCTTTGGACGTCTCCAAAGGTGTCTCCATGTGCTAGTGTGGAGAAAGCTTTTCTTGCATTGCCCGCCTTAGATTATCTTGATCCGATAAAGAGGATCACTCTCGGTCCTGAGAGCATTCTTGGAGGAAAGTGATCTTTCGGTCTTGAGAGAATTCTCCAGAATTGTTGTGCACAATGATTCTCTTAGAAAAAGTGTCAGGGTTGTGAGTATATTTATAATTGGGTTTGAGGTTGTAGAATTATGACAATAAATAAACGCATTATGAATTTTATTTATTTCATTAACTATTTTTAAAACACCATGTCGAGTCATTAATTCCTTGACATGCGCCCACACTAATTATAATAAATATCATTTAATAAAATGATATTTCCTCAAAATCCCAAATGGAAAAACTACATGGCATGTAATCATAAATACAAGGCGTGTACTTGTTTTCCATTGAAAACTACACGGCATGTACATTTAATAATGCAAGGAGTTTACTTGTTTTCAAAATAAAAAACTACACGACGTGTACTTGTTTTAATTTAATTCTTCCTCCAATATTAAAACGATTTAGGCTTCCTTGAATAATTATTAAACCAAATATGGGAATAATCTTTATTCTACTTGAGATACTAGAATAAACTTAGTGTGTGACCCTCTAGGCCTCTTTCTCGTTGGCATTAGGCGGGCTTTCCTAAAGTCTAAGATTACTGTCTAGCAATGGGTCAAGGCACCCAAGAGAAAGAAGTTGACGCCACATTGATGTTTCAACTCATACAAACAATTACCATGTAATTTAATCCCTTTATCTCAATATCTCATCAAGCAGATTTCATGGTAGTGTAATAAACCTATATGCTTGATTTGTCATTCTTTGACTTCTAGAAATAAACTCGTCGTGACACCATGGACATGGAATTTGTGCGACAATTCTATTTCAATCAAAGGGCCCGATATATCTACTTCCATAAATATAGAAGGGAAAAATACTTCCTCGACTTTTCCATTAACAACATGTCATTCGTGACGCACCCAACGTACCCTACTTCCCGCCAACTCTCTTCATGACGGCTTTCGTCAGCAAATCTAAGTGCACGAGTCATGACATGAGTTAATGATAATCTTCCAGTCTAAAGACCATTACACATGCTCATAGATAGAAATGTCTGATGACACCAAGACATACGGAATTGCTACTGGAGGGTATGTTCTCATTATATCCCATCTCGGATATTACCAAGTGCGAACTCCATGAGAGAGAGTCTTAGCTTCATAAGAGTACTCTCACATGATTGTCTGTATACTATGTGTCCTATAAAAGTATGGAATCCAAGTGTAGAACCTTATTTAAGAATATTGTTATAGCATTTCAAGGTTCTCATCATAGAGGGGATCTTCCATGACTTTATCAATGAATCAAATATTCTAGGACATTATTATATTATAGTCATGCAGAACAATGAACAATATATAATAAGTGTACATTCATGTAATCAAATTACAAAACAGTTGGTTCTCAGGACACCAACCCTTACATCTCGGGCATCACTAGCGAAGCGATTCAGTGATCATTGGAACGTCGAAGGCATCGTCATTATTCTGCACTAGCACTCAGACTATGAAGAACGGTGCTCCCGTGGATTCCTTGAAGCGCTTGTTGGAGATCTAGAGGAATTCGGCTTCGGATTCTTTGAGCAAGGATCGCATACGATAAGCAGACATTGTGCATAGGTTTGGATCTAAACTGGGTATTTAACGGTTTATGTTTGTGCTTAAAATCCTCCATGTGTGGTCCTCATCTTATACCGGGTTGCTCTTCTCTGACATCGATAAGTTTACAACGATTTTCAGTGGAAAATTTTTAAAACCCAACAATTTGGTGCTTCCGCTGCATGCCTGGTTCCAATACATAGTAGGGTTGTGGCATTGTCAGGTATATGATCCCCTACTCAGTATATGGTTTATAGTAGGGTTGTGGTATCGTCGAGTATACAATCCCCTACTCAGTGTGTGGCTTCAGTAGGGTTGTGGAATCGTTGGTTACACGATCCCCTACTCAACACGTGGTTTTCAGTAGGGTTGGTGCATTATCAGTTTAATACCCTACATCACGAGTTCTAGCAAATGAGGCTTCTGGTATCGTTGTGAAAATCTTCACATGGGTGATGATCCTCTACTTGAGTGATGTGAATTGTAGAACATCAGATCGGGTTCTTGTATCCCCCAGCGGATATTGGGAGTGATCCCTTATATGTGTGATCTACAAGATACCGGAGTGGGTTCTTGTATCCCCTATTGGACCGTAGGAGTGATCCCCTATCTGAGAAGTTTAGTGTTTCCACTATTTCGGCATGATGTTATCAGTGACGATATCCGACGAGCGTGATCTCTCGGATGGGTGTCGGGGATGTTGGTGTGATACCTGATGGAGTGTATCCCTCGAATGAGTGTCATCTGGGATGATAGAGCTCATGGAGTGTGTTATCCTAGTTATGTACCAGTTGCAGGATATGGGATGAAACCTCATGAGACTTGGTGCATGAATGAGTATATCTGGTTCATCATGGTATATGTATGGGTATATACCTGAGTGGATGTTCATGGTGTATGTATGGGAACACACCTAAGCTGAGCTGACAAGTCGTGTTAGCTGAGGATGCTCTCGAGATGGAGTTTCTCTCTCATTTGGGTTCCCTCTGGATGGGATGAGATGACTATTGTATTTCATTTTATCCGTTTTATTTTAGGTTTTTTGGGGTGCCTACTGAGTATTTTATATACTCACCCATGCACGGGCTTTTCCCACACATGTTTGTGTCTTGTGCAGACCACAGGCCTTTCGACGGAGTTCCAGGAGGACCCGGAGCAGGCGGAGCTTAGTGAGCGAGACTGACCAGGGTGTTTACCAGAGTTGTGCCGAAGAGCTTACTGGTGGGTGTTTTGGGCAAAGTTTTCCCTCCTTCTGAGCAGGTTGTATGATTTTTTTGTTTTCCATTGGTGGGCCCTATTTTTCCCTTTTTTACTTCTATTACACTCTGGTTTTGGATAGATGTACGCATGAATTTTCTTTTCAGTTTATATATATATATATATATATATATGCACTATTTCATAGAGGTGTGTGTGGGTGCGTGTGTACAGGTACCTTAGGCTAATGCATCTCATATGTGTGACAGCCTACTCAGCACTAGTCGTTATCCCATGGCCTATTTGAGGTGGGCTTGGGGAGTTACGGATTGAGCCCCGTTGGGTCGGGTCGTGAGAGAGTGGTATCAAAGGGGGTTCCCCCTTTGGGATATCTGAGTGTAGGAGTTCTAGCTGTGAGTTTGGTTTGGGTTTCATCGCAGCAGTGTTAGGATATTTTGAGTTCGAATTTCAGGACAGGGACTCTAGTGTTGGTGTGGCGGCCGATGTATCCATTCACCAGGACTGATAACCTGCCTTTCGACTCAGAACCTTAGGACACTAGCTGTATGGATATAACGGTACATGCATCATATAGGACTAGGTTTTGAGTATCCATTGTTCTTCTTGAGTCAGCTCCCTGAAATTCTCATTGACCATGGTGCATCTTGGTTGTATTTCAGGATGCCTCCACGATGAAAACCAGCGAGAGTTCCGCAATGAGATTGTGGTGACTATCCACCCCATGTAGAGGTTGTAGACTAGGGCGCGGGTTCTGAGGCTGGACCTCCAGGTGGTCCGCCAGTTGAGCCCCAACCTGTTGACCAGCTGGTTGTGCCGGTAGTGTAGGATGAGGATGCACGGAGGTTGAGTGTGATGCATGAGTTCCATAGGCAGTGACCTCTAAGGTTCCAGGGTGATCCAGACCATCATGCAGCTGATGAATGGCTCCAAGATGTCACCCGAGTTTTCTTCCAAGTAAAGACACCTCCAGATCATATGGTGGTCCTAGTGCTGATCCTTCTGCATGGTTTGGCCAGACGATGGTGTAGTTTGGTGACACAATCCAACGATGAGGAGACACTCTCATGGGTAGAGTTTTAGCATCTCTTTATGGAAGAGTTCTATCCGGCGATGCTGAGGTCAGTGCGGATCCAGGAGCTTCTACAGCTTTGTAAGGAGGGCATGACTGTATCAGAGTACTCAGTGAGGTTTACTGACCTATCATGATACTCCCTGAATATGGTTCAAGAACTGTTCTTTAGGGCTCGAAACATTGAGTAGGGCCTTCTCCAAGACATCTGGATAGGTGTAGTTTCCTTGTGTCTACCCATCTATGTTGGAGTGCTGGAGCGAGCCTTGGTGGTGGAGAGCTTTCTGGATGAGCAGATTCAGCCTATTAGTGTTGGGCATGTGGTAGTTGAGACCTCATCAGCTAGTAGTCGACGGCAGTCATAAGGGTCCGGACGTGCCCGACATTTCAAGAGACGACCACAAGATAGAGGATCTGACGATCAGGGCCTGTAGGATAGTTTTGGTTAGCCGCAGGAGAGGCGGTGTTACATTTGTGATGGTTAGGGACATCTTGGTAGGGATTTTCCGACCCATCAAGCTGCTGAGAGGGATTCAGTCGACAGTCTTCCTTCGTAGTAGAAACATCTTGAATTTGGAGTTCCGTAGGGCGGTGGATGTGGCGACGGAGATGGTGCAGTAGCAGGAGATGGTAGGCGGTATCAGATTCCACCACCACTACCCCAAGGTGGTCCATGTCGAGCTCAGGCTGCTGGAGAGCATGGGAGAGGACAACTGCAGGCCTGAGGATATTGACCTAGAGGCTTCGTATATGGATAGAGGTATTCCCTGTGTCCTTTTTACTTTCTGCATTAGCTTTAATAGACACGGTTTAGCGGTACTCTTTCCTTTCCTTTTCCAGCTTGAGTTTTTTTCAAGGCGTTGGTAAGACCCTGTGTGGGTGTTGTTCGGCGTGCTTCAAATTCATGAGGAAGAGGGATCCTTCCCTCACCAAGACACATTTTTGTGATGCGATTAAAATAGTGTGGGCGAGTCTGTGCTTCTCAATGTGGATAGTGTTGAGGTCTGGTGGACGAGTCCCTCTAACTTATGTGTTTGGTCAGGGGTGTGTGTTGGCGAACTCACTGGCATGGGAGACCCAATTGAAAGTTCAGTTTCTTTACTTATGCTTATGGATTTTTAGAGACAAAAATTCCTAATGTGGGGAGGATGTACCGACTTGGTTTTTGGACCTGTTAGACTTTGGAATATTCCTACGAATATTTCCAAATCTAGGTTCAAAGACGGCATGCGATTCAGAGATCTGGTGTGCCCGAAATTAATTTTATAAAAATGTTAAGTTTTTTTATACTATACACGAGGTGGGAACGAGTTATCTCTTAAATAGTAGTTCATATAGGAAATTCTAGGGCACGGTTGTGATCGGAGTGTGCTGTTTACCCTAGGTGGGGTGTAAAATTTGCGGGAGCGGACCTGCTGTGGGAAAAGCCACCAAGGGTGTTTTTGTACATAAATGGAAAATTTTTATTTACGATCATCAGCTCAAATAACTCCTGAATGAAATCTCATATCATAAATCCAAGACTTCCATTGAGTTTGTAGCAAGGTGTTTACCCTAGGGGTGACCCTAGTTGACAGGGTGTAGGAGATTCGGATTTCGTGTCTGCCAGAAGTTTTCTATAAATAGGGAATTAAAAAAATGAGAAGGGTTAGATCCTTTCCCCTCTCAGATGGCGAAGGTCTTGCTGATGGTGATTCGATGTCCAAACATTATCAGATCGCGACGAAACTTCAGACACTGATAGATCAAGGCGCGGTGAACGCAATGACAGATTTGTATTCGAAGTAGGCTTGCTAATTCATATTCTTCATCCCTATGATTACATATTTTGTCATCAAAAAATCTTTCTATTTGTTCTCGTTGTCATTTAATCCTTTAACTATGGTCCAATGAACAATTTCCATCATCTGTTTAATTTTCCAATTGCTCGTTCTTCGCATTCTTCGTGTTCTTCGTGTTCTTCGTCTATCAACTTTTCGCCTTGCTAAATCATCAACGAATCGAGGAGCAAGGAATATGTTTGCGAATATCTCAACACAAGGAGTGCCGATCTATGCTTGATTTCAAGTTTCGGGTGCCAAAGGAATCACAGCGGTGAGCGGAAATGGAGGTTACTTTTCGTGACATTGAAACGACGATGGATCGTCGAGCAGAGGCAAGCATTGTAAAGGTGTTGTCCCAAGGATTTCAGATCTGGCCTTGGATTGTGTTTTGGACCCCCGGAGTGACCGTGGTGGTCCGCGAAAGTTTTCCGGTGGATTTCTGGTAGCTCTGGTGGGGGTCTGGTAGCTCCGGCGGTGGTCAGGCGCGGCGGTTTCCGGCAGGGCGGCGGCGGTCCACCAGGCGCTCCGATGACGGTCCGTCCAAACTTGTTCAGAAGCATTTAAACCCCGGTATCATTCAAATCGGGTGTCCGATTTACCTGCTGTCTGCAGCCATGTGACCCTTGATTCGAGGCGGATCTTTTGAGAATACTTTGAGGAAATTTTCTTTCAGGATCGATTCTTGGGGGCATGAAATGTCCATTTTTAATAATAATAATATAATTATTATTATTCGGGAAACTTGTATCGAACCGTACGTCTGCATACGATGCCCGATTGATGCCCCATCTGGGGAGTTGTGACCTCGGAATTGAGTCAGAAATTTCATGGCCAATTTTGGGTGCTTAAACTCAAACAGTAGTGCGGGACCCACGGGGCCGGTTTTGGGTGTTTACGGAGAAACATGACTTTTTCTTCTGATGTTTATTTTAGACGAACGATTAGTCGATCACATGTGTTTTTTCAAGGGGGTCGCAACGGTGTGATCCATTTTATGAGTTTCGGGATCGATGTGTGGGCCCCACCCAGGCTTTCTACAATGAATTGTACCTTTTTCACCAGTTGTCCATTTCGGGCATGTAAATAACCTATCATGCATGTCTTTCCATGTAGATCACGGTGGTGGACTCGGTATAGTCCTAGGAGGTGCGCGGTGTGGTGTTGTTGCGGGTCACTCGTGTTAGTGATGTTTTGACTAGTAGTGGTTGAGTGTACTCCCTTGGTTTGTTCCTATGAGAGTTTGTGTGGCATTACAACCTTAGTATAGGTTTTTGATCGCCACAATATGATGTTTTCTTGATAGATTTGTGGCATCCCTCTAGTGGGTCTGAAGTGGGATCCTCTAGCTTTATTTCCCTTGATCGGGTTCTTGGTATCGCTGTTACCGCTATCCATGGGTGGTGATCCCCTATCTAGTAGGTTAATCCTGTAGGGTTTGAGGCATCACCGGTAATATGATCCCCTAAGTAGTGGTTTGTGCATAGTAGGGTTTTGGAATCTTCAGGTATATGATCCCCTACTCAACATGTGGTTTATAGTAGGGTTGTGGTATCGTCGAGTATATGATCCCCTACTCAGCGCATGGTTTCAGTAGCGTTGTGGAATCATTGGTTACACAATATCCTACTCAATGTGTGGTTTTCAGTAGGGTTGGTGCATCGTTGGTTCGATCCCCTACATCATGAGTTATACCAGATGGGGTTTCCGGTATTGTCGTGACCATCTTCATATGGGCGACGATCCTCTATCTGAGTGATGAGAAATGTAGAACATTAGATCGGGTTCTGGTATCCCCTGGTGGATCCTGGGTGTGATCCCCTATCTGTGAGATCACTGAGAAACCATAGTGGATTCTTGTATCCCCTTGTAGACCCTAGGAGTGATCCCCTATCTAAGAAGTTTAGTGTTTCCGCTGTTTCGACATGATGTTCTCAGTGAAGATATCCAAAGAGCATGATCTCTTAGATGGGTGTCTGGGATGTCGGTGTGAGACCTGATGGAGTGTATCTCTCGTACGAGTGTCATCTGAGATTACAGAGCTCGTGGAGTGTGTTCTCCTAGTTGTGAACCAGTTGCAGAAGATGGGACAAAACCTCATGAGACTTGGTGCGTGAATGAGTATATCTGGTTGTTCATGGTATATGTATGGGCATATACCTGAGCGGATGTTCATGGTGTATGTATGGGCATACACCTGAGCTGACCTGACTAGTCGTGTTAGCCGAGGATGGTCTCAAGATGGAGTTTCTCTCTCATTTGGGTTCCCCCTGGCTGGGATGAGTTGACTGTATTATTTCTATTTCTCCCTTTTATTTTGGGGTTTTTGGTTTGACTACTGAGTATTTTATATACTCACATCTGCACGGGATTTTCCTGCACATGTTTGTGTCTTGTGCAGACCACAGGCCTTTCGATGGAGTTCCAGGTGGACCCGGAGCAGGCAGAGCTTAGTGAGAGAGACTGACTAGGGTGTTTACTGGAGCTGTGCCGAGGAGCTTACTGACAGGTGTTTTGGGAAGAGTTTTCCTCCCTTTGAGCAGGTTGGACGCTTTTGTAGTTTTTCTTCGGTGGGCCCTATTTTTCTCTTTTGTACTTCTATTTCACACTAGTTTGGGATAGATTTATGGATGCATTTCCTTTTCAGTTTATATATATATATGAAATGTTTCATGGAGTTGTATGTGGGTGCGTGTGTACGGGTACCTTAGACTAATGCCCCCCATGTGTGTGATAGCCTACTTGGCGCTAGTCGCTAGCCCCTGGCCTATTGGAGGTGGGCTTGGGGAGTTACGGCTCGAGCCCTATTGGGTCAGGTCGTGACAGAGTGGTATTAGAGGAGGTTCCACCTTTGCGATCTCTAAGTGTATGTGTTCTAGCTGTGTGTTTGTTTTGGGTCTCATCACAGTAGTGTTAGGATATTTTGAGTTCGACTTTTAGGCCAGGGACTCCAGTGTTGGTGCGGCGTCCGACGTATCAATTCACAAGGACTTTTATAACCTGCCATTTGAATTGGGACATTTAGAAACTGGCCACAGGGACATAATAGTACATTCAATATATAGGATTGGGTTTTGAGTCTCTATTATTCTTCTTGAGTCAGCTCCCCAGATATTCTCACTGACCATGGTGCGTCTTGATTGTATTTTAGGATGCCTCCACAATGAAAACCAGTGAGATTTCCTCAACGGGATTGTGGTGACTATCCACCTCATGTAGAGGTTGTGGACCAGGGGGAAGGTTCTGAGGATGGACCTCCAGGTGGTCCGCTAGTTGAGCCCCCTCCTGTTGAGTAGCAGGTTGTGCCGACAGTGTAGGTTGAGGATACGCGGAGGTTGCGTGTGTTGCACGTGTTCCAAAGGCAGCAACCTCTAAAGTTCCTGGGTGATCTAGACCATCAGGCAGCTAATGATTGGCTCCAAGCAGTCACCCAGGTTTTTCACCTAGTAAGGACAACTCCATATCAGATGGTGGTCCTAGGGGAAAGCCTTCTGCATGGTTCGGCTTTGCGATGGTGGAATTTGGTGACACAGTCCCATGATGAGGAGACTCTCACGTGGGTAGAGTTTGATCGTCTCTTTAGGGAAGAGTACTATCTGGTGACGTTGAGGTTAGTACGGATCCAGGAGCATCTGCAGCTTCGAAAGGAGGGCATGACTGTATAGAAGTACTCAGTGATGTTTTCAGACCTATCATGCTACTCCTTATATATGGTTCAAGACCTGTTCTTTAGGGATCAGACCTTTGAGCAGGGCCTATGCCAGGACATCCGGGTAGGTGTAGTTTCCTTATGTCTACCCACCTATGTTGGAGTACTAGAGTGAGCCTTGGTGGTGGAGAGCTTTCTGGATGAGTAGATTCAGCCTATCAATGTTGGGGATGTGGCAGTTGAGACCTCAGCAGCTAGTAGTCGATAGCAGGCGCAGGGGTCTGGAGGTGCCCTACATTTCATGAGGTGACCCCAGGATGGAGGATCTGAGGCGTTGTTATGCTTGCGATGGTCAGGGACATCTTTTAAGAGATTTTCCGACCCGTTGTGCTACTGAGAGGGATCCGGTCGACAAGATGCCTTGGCAGCAGCAACGTCTTGATTTTGGAGGTCTGTAGGGCGGCAGACATGGTGATGGAGCTAGTGGTGCAGCGGGAGGTGGTAGGCAGTATCAGATGCCAACACCACCACCCCCATGTGGTCCACATCAAGCTCATGGAGCAAGAGGGCGAGGGCGAGGAAAACTGCAGGCCTTAGAGGTTGTTGACCTAGAGGGTCCTTGGATGGATAGAGGTATGCCTTGTGTCCTTTATACTTTCTACAGTAGTTTTAATAGACATTATTTAGCGGTACTCTTTCCTTTCCATTTCCCTCTTGATTTTTGTTCAGGGTGTTGGTAAGAAACTGTGTGGGTGTTGTTTGGTGTGCTTTAAATGCCCAAGGAAGAGGGATCCTTCCCCCACCAAGATGTATTTTTGTGATGTGATTAAAAATATATGGTCAAGTCAGTGCCTCCCAAAGCGAATAGTGTTGAGATCTGGTGGAAAAGTCCCTCTAACTTATGTGTTCAGGTAGGGGTTTATGTTGGCGATCTCGCTGGCATGGGAGAACCAATTGAGAGTTTAGTTGATTTCCTTATTCTTATGGATTCTCTAGGATGAAAATTCCAAAGGTGGGGAGGAAGTAGCGAGTTGGATTTTGGCCCCTCCAGACTTTCGAATATTCCTACGAATATTTCCAGAGCTAGGTGCGAAGACGACATGCGATTATGAGATCTGGTGTGCCCAGAATTAATTTTATAAAAATATTATGTTTTTTTATGCTATGCATGAGGCGGGAATGAGTTATCTTTTAAACGATTGCTCAGATCAGAAATTTGAGGGCACAGTTGTGTCTGGAGCGTGTCGTTAACCCTAGGTGGGGTATAAAATTTGTGGGATCGGACTTTCTATGGGAAAAGGCACCAGGGGTGTTTTCGTAAATAAATAGAAAACGTTTATTTATGAGAGTCATCTCAAATAACTCCTGAACGGAATCTCATATCAGAAATCTGATACCATCGTTGAGTTTGTAGCATGGTGTTTACCCTAGGGGGGACCTCAGTTGAGAGGGCACGAGGGATTCAGATTTCACATTTTCCGGAAGTTTTCTATAAATAGGGAATTAAGGAAATGAGCAGGGTTAGCTCATTTCCCCTATAAGATGGCAAAGCTATGGTCGATAGTGATTCGATGTCGAAACATTATCAGATCGTGATGAAACTTAAGACGCTGATAGATTAGGGCACACCGAATGCAACAGCGGATCCGGATTCGAAGTAGGATTTCTATTTCGGATTCTGAAGCCCTTCGATTACATATTTTGTTGTCAAAAAAACTTTTTGTTTGTTCTTGTTGTTATGGAATCCTTTAAAAATGGTCAAATGAACAATGGCCATCGTCTGTTTAATTTTCCAATTTCCCGTTCTTCGCGTTCTTCGCATTCTTCGTCCATCAACTTTTCGACATGCCAAATCATCAAAGAATTGAGGAGAAAGCCATATGTTTGTGAAGCTCTCAACTCGAGGAGTCTCGATCTATTCTAGGGTTCAAGTTTTGGGAACCTAAGGAAACGTATCGGCAAGCTGAAGTGGTGGTTACTTTTCATGACGTTGAAACTTCGACGGATTTTCGAGCGGAGGCAAGCATTCTAAAGTTGTCGTCCCAAAGATTCCAGATCTAGTTTTGGATTCTATTTTGGACCACCGAAGTGATCATGGTGGTCCATGGAATTTTTCCAGAGATTTACAGAAGCGGTTCGGTAGCTCCGGTGGTGGCCTGGTGTGGCGCTTTCCGGCAGGGTGGTGGTGGTCCAGCAGGCGCTCCGACGACGGTCCGGCCAGACTGGTCTGGAGGCATTTAAACCCCCATATCTTTCAAATCAGATGTCTGATTTATGTGTTGTCTATGGACACACGAACCTTGATTTGAGGAGTATCTTTTTAGAATACTTTGATGACATTTCTTGTTGGGAAATCTTCTCAGGGGAATGAAATATCCGTTTTTAATAATAATAATATAATTATTATTATTTGGGAAACTTGTATCAAACTGTACGTCTGTATATGATGCCCAATTGACGTGTCGTTTAGGGGGTTGTGACCCTAGAGTTGAGTTGGAAATTTGAAGGCCGATTTTGGGTGCTTAAACTGGAACAGTGGTGCAGGACCAATGAGGCAGGTTTTTTTGGTTTACGGAGAAATGTTACTTTTTCGTCTGATGTCCATTTTAGACGAACTAGTAGTCGATCTCGTGTGTTTGTACGAGGGGATCTCAATGGTGCATTCCATTTGATGAGTTTCAGGATCGACGTGTGGGATCCACCCGGGCTTGCTATGATCAATAGTACCTTTTTCACTGGTTGTCTATTTCAAGCGAGTAAATAGCATGTCCTACGTGTCTTTACGCATTGATCATAGTGGTGGATTCGATATAAGCCTAGGAGGTGCATGATGTGTCAATGTTGCGGTTCACTCGGGTTAGAGATGTTTAGACCATTAGTGGTTGATTGTAAGCCCTTGGTTCATTCCTATGAGGGTTCATGTGGAATTACAAACATATTATAGGTTTTTGATCCCCTCAATATGATGTTTTCCTGATAGAGTTGTGGCATCCCTCCAGTGGGTCAGGAGTGGGATTCTCTAGCTTCGTTTCCCTAGATCGAGTTCTTAGTATCGCTGTTACCGCTTATCCACAGGCGGAAATCCCCTATCTAGAAGGTTAATCCCATAGGGTTTAAGGCATCACTGGTAATATGATCCTCTACATAGTGGGTTGTGCATATTAGGATTGTGGAATCATCGGGTATACGATCCCCTACTCAGCATGTGGTTTATAGTAGGGTTATGGTATCGTCGAGTATATGATCCCCTACTCAGTGCATAGTTTCAATAGGGTTGCAGAATCATTGGTTATATGATCCTTTACTCAACTTGTGGTTTTCGGTAGGGTTGGTGCATTGTCCATTCGATCCCCTACATCACAAGTTATACCATATTGGGTTTCCGATATCATCATGACCATCTTCACATGGGCGATGATCCTCTATCTGAGTGATGTGAACTGTAGAAAATCAGATCAGGTTCTGGTATCCCCCAGTGGATCATGGGAGTGATCCCCTATCTGTTAGATATTTGAGATACTGGAGTGGGTTCTTGTATCCCCTAGTGGACCGTAGGAGTGATCCCCTATCTGAGAAGTTTAGTGTTTCTGATGTTTCGGTGTGATGTTCTTAGTGACAATATCTGATGAGCGTGATCTCTCGGATGGGTGTCTGGGAAGTTGGTGTGAGACCAGATGGAGTGTATCTCTCGAACGAGTTTCATCTGGGATGACAGAGCTCGTGGAGTGTATTCTCCTAGTTATGTACCAATTGTAGGAGATGAGACAAAACCTCATGAGACTTGGTGCCTGAATGAGTATATCTGGTTGTTCATGGTATATGTATGGGCATATACCTAAGTGGATGTTCATGGTGTATGTATGGTAATACACCTGACCTGAGCTGACCAATCGTGTTAACCAAGGATAGTCTTGAGATGGAGTTTCTTTCTCCTTTGGGTTCCCTCTGGTTGGGATGAGCTGACTGTTTTATTTCAGTTTCTCCCTATTATTTTGGGGTTTTTGGGTTTCCTATTGAGTATTTTATATACTCACCCCTGCACAGGCCTTTCCCGCACATGTTTGTGTCTTGTGCAGACCACATGCCTTTCTACAGAGTTCCAGGAGAACCCGGAGTAGGAGGAGCTTAGTGAGCATGACTGATCAGGGTGTTTACTAGAGTTGTGCCGAGGAGCTTACCGGCTAGTGTTTTGGGCAGAGTTTTCCCTCCTTCTGAGTAGGTTGGATGGTTTTGTAGTTTTCCTTTGGTGGTCCATGTTTTGTCTGTTTGTACTTCTATTTCAATCTATTTTGGGATAGATGTATGCATGCATTTCCTTTTCAATTTATATATATATATATATGTGCACTATTGCATGGAGGTGTATGTGGGTGTGGGTGTACAGGTACCATAGGATAATGCCTCCCATGTGTGTGATAGCCTACTCGGCACTAGTTGCTAGCCCCTGGCCTATTGGAGGCAGGCTTGGGGAGTTATGATTCGAGCCCCATTGGGTCGGGTCATGAAAAAATCAAAGTACATGAGTTATGAAAAATATTAATGATAATCTTAAAATCTAGGGACCATTACAAATGCTCATAGATAGGAATATCCAATGGCACCAAAACATGCATAATTCCTTCTGGCATGTATGTTCTCTAAATTTATCATCTTGGATATTACCAAGTGCGAGATTCATGAGAATAATTCTCTTTTTATTATGAGTACTCACACATTATGTTCTATATACTATGTGTCCCATCATAGTATTCCATCCAACCATTGAACTATATTTAAGAATATTGTCATAGCACTTCAAGGTTCTCCTCATAGTGGGGAATTGCTTTCACCATGTCAATGCGATAAATAATCCAGGACATTATTACAATATAGTCATGATGAACAATGAACAATATGTAATAAGATGTTTAACATTTAAATATATTAAATAATCGAGTAATCAAAGTAAAAATAGTTGGTTCTAGAACACCATCTCTTAAAAAAATGGGTGTCATGATCATCATTCCATTAAAACAAAAACCATTCAAGAAAGAATATGAATAGAACATTCAGATAATTTTATAGAATGGCATGAGTAACATCAAAGGAAGTCATATTATATGGAATATTACTTAGAAATAAATTTTGAAAAAAATGATGAAAATATCATTTATTCATTGAAAAGGGATTTTTAAAACATAAAACCTTTTGAAAACCATTTTCTTGAAAATAAACAAGAAAACTTATAAAAAATATTTGAAAACCTTTTGAAAACCTTATTATTTTAAAGAAAATAAATATATCTTTAAAGCCAATCGAAAACCTTTTTAATTTAAAACTTATAAAATAATCTTGAAAATGTTTTGAAAACCATTTCTTTGAAAACTTATAAAAGAAGCATGAAAACGTTTTATAAAATATTTCCTTGAAACTACTTCGAATAATTTTAAATGAAGCCTAAAATCCTAAAAAAATGAAAATAATTTTTAATTTAAAATGAACTAAAAATATCATCGTTGAAAACATTTTTGACAACATGGTTCTTGAATTTCATGACATGTGTATCAAAGAAGGCAAATTGATACAAAACTACTTTTCTAATTTGGTAACCTTGAAACAGAAACCCCATGAAAGAGAGTTTATCAAATCGACATTTAAATACCCATGAAATTGGGGATATAAATCATAGAATATATTCATGGGTATTATAATCAACACATGAAATAAATGATTGGTGAGTAAGGCGTAAATCTCAAAGAATTAAAAGTGAGACTAGAAATCACCTTACCTTATGTCTAGGATCTCGTCGTACTTGTTAAAACCTCCTATATGATCAATATAATTTTATTATAAGGAAAAATATTATTATATATAACACCATATTTTTTTATTATGAATTTATATTGCCCACTTTTTAATAATTCTATGTTAAGGTTTCACTTCGGGTAATATCTGCTTTGTTCTTCGCATGTGTCTTAATTTTTTATATCATTGATCCTTATGCTTGAATCATGATTTCAATAATGTAAAAAATGATATAAATATAATTTATATTCATTATATTTGTATTATATAAATCCATATAATATATTAGTATGAAATGCGATACATCGTTCATGGATTTGATAGGTCGTTCATATGCATGAATGATGATTTTGTTTAATTATTGTAGTGAAAGGAAGAAAGTAAATCACATATATGTATACATATATATAGATATCATTATTATAGTAGAATTATTATATCATATATATCATATAATTTAACTAAATCCACCCTTAATACATTTCATGTAGTTTTTGAATGAATCACATCACATTGAGGGGCGGTATTTGACACTTCCTCAAAAAAAATTATCGTATTTACACAAAACAAAAAGTATAAAGATATGTGCAATAAGATAATTACAGAAGATTAAAGACAAGATATATAGCATATATATAATATATATAAAATTATTTTCCATCATAATTTCTACCATTAGAGGTGGTAAAGGAAAACATACAATCATCATTTCGTGAGGCGTTAGGTCACCGTACACATAAATAGTATGTTCATTTCCCATTAGATGGAAGTGTGTGTAAGTGTAGGTATAAACCTTAGCATAATAGAATATTAGTATACTGAAGATACTGGTTTTTATAAATAACCATGGAATAAGTATAATTGAAATATTGGAGAAAGAAAATTAAAGAAAGGGGCTTGGGGGAGGGTGTTACCTATAAATCGGGTAACTCCTTTTGGTTTCCACCAAATGGATTCTTTGGAAGGATTTATTCTAAAATTGAGACTTCAAGGAGTAATGGAGGGGTTTTGGGAAGTGTATTGGGTAGATATTGGTTTAAACTAAGTGGTTTTATAGGTGTGAATAATGGGTATTGGTGGTGTCCTTTTATAGAGAAGGGAGGGGACTTACATGGCGTTTTTTAAACAAGTTAGGTATACCCATATTTTTACCAAAAATAAGTCATAAAAAACCCCAATAAAACTAAACAATGTAAGTTTTTTGTCTGATTAATGGCTATAAAATGGGTTTTTTCAAGTTTCTTGGTTATTTGGTTCCTTAATTTTAAAGTTTATTCCCTTATTAAGCTTAATTTTACCTTAATCATTGTAATTAATTTTAACTACTTTCACTAATATTTTTGGTCAAAAACTAATTTGAAATTATTATATTTTATAAATTGTGCTTATTAAAAATATATAATCCATTTTTAAAAAATTATAATCACATAATTGGAATAAATTAATTTAAATCTAATCTCACTGACGGGACAACATTGTGGGCTTGTAAAGTAAAAATGATCAAAAGTTTTCTAAGTTTCTATATCCAATTTCAATGGGAAATTATTTACAATGACCTAAATTAGATTAATGAATAAAACTTTAATATAATTAAACTTTAAAAAAAATTAAAATATAATTTAACATTATAAATAAATTAGATGAAAAATCATTTTTGAATTAAAATTAATTATTTTTTAATATTCATTCCAAAATTAATGTTTCTATGAAAAATCCAAAAAATTCACCCTAAGATAATTTTTACGTTATAAAATAAAAAATGAAGTTTATTTTATCAAATTAAATTTTTAAATATGTCTAAAATTAATTTTGTTGTTTTTCAAAGAAGGAGATGAAAAATAATTCATTTGAAGATATAGTATTTTTAAACATATAAGGACTTTACCAAAAAATATATCTTTCATTATCAATATTTTTTATTTATATAAAAACATTATAAAAAATATTTAAAAAGTATATATTAATATTCATATTACTAAGTTTAATGTATTTGTTATAATTATCTCATTTAAAGAATTATAACCAAAAAAATATGGTTTTTAGAAACTCAGTGTTGTGTGTAATGAACACCAAGTAAGTGTTACATGTAAAATACTCCATGTTGGTGTTGCATGTAACATACACTTATTTGTTGTTTCATGTCAAATACAATGATTTTATGTCAGTTGAAAGGAATGTTTGACTTAGTTCAATGCAAAATATCAAGGTAAATTTAATTTATTTGAGAAAATAAAAGGTCCATAAAAATTTGGGGTGTAACAGTTACACTTCCACAAACATAAATTATTTTTTATTACATAAGATTTTAACAGTGAAATGGATCCCACTGTAGCATGGCCAACCACTTTCTCTAAATGTTTTTATACAGCCTATCTCCATACTAAAATTCCATATGTTATATCCCAAGATTTGACCTACAATAAAACTTTTACCCCAACCATTGGTTAAATACATAAATATCAATGTTTGGACTTTGATAACACCTCTAACATCAAAAAAACATTGAAAAGAACATTGTTTTGAAAAAATATTAAACCAAATACATAAATTATGATTTGTGGTGTATTAAAATGGTGTTATGTGGATCCCATTATTTTCTCTATGGTGTTCAATCGTGGTGTTTTATGGTTCCTGGTGTCTTATTATAAGTAATTAATCATGTAGATTTTTTTTCCCATTGGGTCCTATTAAGGTTCCAATCATGACATTATTTCATTATCATTTTCCTATCATAGGGGTGAAATCACGGAATTTTATAATTCACATTGTGTTCTCTAAGGGACCCTATAATGAAATTTAATGGTCCCTGATGTCCTCTTTTAGGGTCTTGGAAAAGATGATTTATTGAACCTAACTTATAGGTTTTAGAGAAATGGGGTTTAGCCTCATATACCCCCTATAATATTCACCAACATAGGACTCACTATTCAATGTTAGGTTCCATGAAATCCAGGTTAGTACATGATTACGTGACATTATTACTTCTAACATGAGTGTTACTACTTTAATTATTTTACTCATGAATAGACTGCTATATAATGACATATATAGTTGGTCCCATTATTGGTTCCATACAACTAGTTATTATCAAACCATGTATATGCACCTTTTTGAACATAAATACCTTATATTTTATATACATGATTTGAAAAAAGGTTGTGCTAGTGATACAGCTACAATAGCTCCATAGAATATAGAGATGAGGCCTAGGGGGCTCAGGATTTATAGATAGGCCTTCCCTTTTTATATATATAATAAACCTAGTGTCTAATCATTTTTTATATGTGATATGTTTGGATATTATATTCCATTTAGTATAGCATGGGTGTATATTATTTTTATTTTGGTTAGATCATAGAAATAATTACTTTATACATACTCTATGTTTTAGTTTTATTGATGTTGATGTTATTTATTTGTAACTATTTTCTTAAGGTGAGAAGCTTATAGTCTCCCCAATGATAGTTTTATACAATCACTTATTATTATAAACCTCTTGTAAATGGTTTGGCATGACTGATGTGGCATGCTATTTTTTCATGGTCACTATTTATATGATTAGAGCAGGTAAATTATAGTATCCAAGTATATTTAATATATGATTGAAGATGTTAGTTCCTTTATTTGTATTTCATATAAAAAAAGGATTTAAAACCTCATACCTCACATGCCAATATGTTTCTTAATAAAGCATTTTTAGGTTTTTTATCCACTTAATCACATCCATGTTATGATATTTATTTGAAAAATTATTATCCATGGACACAATAATAATGTTGTATACTTTAAAATAATTCTCTAAATATATGATATAATCATATAAAACTTTATTTAAAAATTCACTAGCTAACTTCTAAGGATTAGTTTTCTCTAACCAATAGAATTTTATTCCATTTTTAGAAAAATTTATTAATTCTTTTTAAATCCAATAATGTTTCTTATATTAATATTTTACTTTTATTAAATATATCTCATGTCAATTTTTATATAGATAATGGAATTTTATCTAAAAATAATATTTTTATAAAATTAGAATGGAACTTTATAATAATTTCATATAAGTATTTTATTAAATTTTATTCCCCTAGAATGATGACACCTTTTAAATTACAATATATCTATTAATGGGACAGGATCCATATTTTACTTTGTAATGGGTCTAGTTTGGAATATCTCTATTTAATTAGTTATTTAGGAATTCCAAAATCTATATCATATCATATATGACTCTAGAATAAATAAATGGACAACTCCTTACCATATCAATTATATGGAAAATTTCAACCCTACCCAATCGTATCTTCAAACTTTGGGTTTCCTATATATGTGTGACCCAAATATCATTCCTGTAATAGGAACATAATCCTATTAGGATCACCCATTACTTTCTATCCTTTCAAAATATAATCCAAGGGAACCATAATTCATTAGAACCAAGCTTTTTGGATAATTAAGGACTTGACAAGTGTTTCTTTAGAAGGAATATAGCACTTCGTATTCTTATGGGGATTTATATATAAATATATTTTCTTATGTATCCTCTTTATATGTGAATTATTTTTAATGATTGATTTTTTATATCTTATACATTCAACCAACATAATATCTTTAAAATGTATCAGTGTGTGACTCCTTATACCATTCATGATTTGAGTACTTACCCAAAATTCAAATGTACCCCTTGAAAAATGTACAGGAAACCCTTTAATATAAATTCTTAAAAACATATAAATCTTGATCCACATAAGATCAATTGTGGTGTGAAAAAGCGTTAACCCCTATTTTTACAAATAGAGACAAATCCCCGGGCTTGTGAGTAATCTTAATCAAAGTCCCACTATCTGTGGATCACTACTCAAGGGATACCTCAATTTTAGTATAATCCTTTCACAATATATATATATATATATTAGCACCCAAATTTACATTAAAATTTATGACTCACAAATAAATCATATCTTTTATATATATATATATATATATATATATATATATTTAAAGGTTGGGGCTGAAGCCTCATTTTATTATTAAAGCAAAGCAAAGACCAATTTTAACTAGGTAGAGGGAGACCCATAACATAGCCTGAAGGCCCAGTGGTCATGTAACCCATTACACAGCCCGTGGGCCCAAATTTTTTGCCCAAGACCCATTCTGTGAATAGTAACCTGACTGCTACAGTACCCGCCACTGCTACAGTACCCCGCCGTTGCTACAGTACCCTACCGCTGCTACAATACCCACCGATGAACAGTACCACCACTGTTATATAAATATTATGTCGTACCAAGTATGTAACACATTATATGCATGTTATGACATGTATAAGAATCGTTTTAACATTTTAAACTCATGTATAAATAATAAAAATATAACACTAATATTTGTGAATAATAAATCATGTAATGAAATCAGTATTTGAAAATTTTATAAATTATTTAAAAAATGTTAAAATTTATAAAATACTTCGTAAAATATTATAAATTCTTAACAATTTAAACAAGCATTATGGAATTTATATAAATAAATAAACATAAAATTTTCATATTTATTTCATCATAAAATATTTCAAATTATTAATTTTCAATGTATTTAATATGAAATTATATAAATTAAATATATATAATATTTATGAAAGTTGTTATAATCATATAAAAAATTATTATTTTATATAATAATATCTCATAAATTAAATATAAAATATTTATTTTTTAAAACTTATATCAAATCAGGTAAAACTATTTATAGAATGGTTTACAAAATTAAAAACCAATCCTTCAATATGATCAATTGATTTTAGTATTTATGAAAATTTCAAAAATAAATCAATATCCAATTACATTTTTTTTATTTTATAATTTATATACTCATTAAAAATTTATAAACAAAGTAAATCAATTTTAAAGTGATACCACATCTACCAAGACAATTTTGGTATGGTTTTCTATAAACTTTATATTCAAAGAGAGGCTATGGGCCCACACCCGTAACGTTTTTTGTGAATTTTAAGAAAAATTAGTAAAATAATAATTGAAACCATGAAATGGTTTTACTATGTGAAAACCAATTCCATGTGAAATCTATGATCTTTTTCTTAGGTAAATCCATTTTAGGTCAATCCATTATATTTATCACATTTGAAACCTTGGTGTGGTGTAACTAATCAATGTTTTGGTTTTATTATAGTAATAAAAATTTTATACTAACTAGGATATCATCTATGGTAATCTATAGACTTGAATTATCAAGTTTTCAATGCTTTAATTTTTAGAAACACTTTATGTGCCTATTTTTAACAAATTTTAATACGGTTTTATAACAATAATAATACGATGTTTATTTTTTATAAAAATAATTCATGTTTATGTAAAACATTATAAATTAATATTATTTTAAAAAAACAATTAATTATTTTAGAAAATCATATTTTCCACTTTATTCATCTATTTAAAAACAAAATCCAAATATTATTAAAGAAACTCAGTTTCCACTGAATGGTTTTTGAGGGGATAATTATTTCCCCAGGATAATAAAAATAATTAAAAAACTGTTTTTTCTATAATATCTTCCCAGTCATTTTTACTAAATAAAATAAATTAATATCATATAAATTTTATTTGTTTATCTTGACTGTTAAATCTTACCCATTAAAGATTATTTAAGATCACTAAGAGGCATCCAATAGTCTCCTTTTACCTAGGGTATCTACTAGCCATGTAAATAATCCAATATTTGGTAAGGACTACCTTCTATCCACAGTCTTCTAGAACCATTGTATTATAATATGAATTGAAATAATAAGAAAATTGATCTTTGGACAGGGAATTTATATGATAAGAATAATGTTTTAAACTATCTCATGTTCTTGGAATTATTTTATAAGAACCAGGGACACTCATCAAGGTTTCAAATGGTTTATTAATGTTTGATAATAATTATTATCATTATAAAAGTTTTTTATAATTTATATATTAAATAATTAATAATTTATCTTCTCACAAATTTAATATTCTATCACAAAAAACTCAACTAAATCATCATAGAATGATAATACAAAAATATATAATATCTCAGGATGAATTATTCAACAAAACCAAGAATTAAATAAAAAAATAAATACATTTCCACTCACTAACCCACATTATAGTGACCCTCATTGTGTTGAGAGTTATACCTCATAAAACCATGGAATGTTTTATGTGACAAACCAACCCTAGAAACCTTTGTTTAAGGTTCCTGAGATAACTTGTGAAAAGTATCAATGTGTATTCCCAATTTCAAAAGGTTTTCAAAAATCACAAAGGAATCAAATACTAATTTTTCAAAACCATTTCCCTAAAAAAAAATTTCAAGGTACCTATGCATATTAATCTGATATTACCTTACCATACATTGGATGGACATGTGCATAAATTAAATAGTTCTAAAATATATATAAAACCAAATAAGGTTCAATCCAAATATACACGTCATATAAAATGAATCTTGAACAAAAAAAATCCTAACACTATAGAAATATAAACTCGGTAATATGGTAGCAACTAAAAAAGAAAAACTAAAATGAGAGGAAATAGGAAATGGACAATACTAATGATGGATAATATCTAAATAAAACAGATAAATTCTACCAAACTATCTTGTTGGTTTAAGACAATGTTACCATTTCTTGGAACCTCCACTAATCCCAAACCAGAACCCTGAGAACGATGGTCTTACCCTTATAGAATATACATTGTAATTAGAATATGATAGGCGTCAACATAATGTGTCTAGAAGGTATCCTCCCCAAACCCCATGCATTACCTATATAAATAAAATCATTTCATGCTAGTTTAAAATAAAATAAGAATAAATTATGTTTAATATTTATATTTAAAATAAAATACCAAGAACTTTACTTTTGAAACATTCATTACAATAAAAAATCACTATTTGTATTTCCAAAATGGATTTATAAATATTTTCAAGTAAATAAACCTTTTAATTCAAAAGAAAATAGTCTAAAAAGCCTTTAAATCCCATCTATAAGATAGTTAAGGAGAAAAATTGTGCTATATCAAAAATTATAATATTATTAATGGTAAAGTGTCATGATAGATATATAACCATGTAAATGTAAATGATAATGATAATGAGTTATAAAGGAGCCTTGGGAACAATAAAGGATATGTATAACATTAAATATTGTAGATAAAATTAGTTATGGATATGAAACTACCATCTATAACACTCAATATTTCTTGACCTAGCCTAACTAATGGTAAACTCACCCAAGCAGTGAAATTCCACACTTAGGGCCACTAGCTAGAGAAATAATCACTTACTAGGGAAACCTATTTATAGGGATCTCCCACATCACTACACAAGACATAACAATATATATAAATGGATGTTATTCCATCAACCATTACCTGATCGTAATAAATTATAATCAATTAACAAAAAATTCCACCCTCACCTCCCAACACTCTTTATATAAACAATCCATTTTATCAAAACATATATAATCAATACACATAACACTTTACTATATAGCTAATTCTCAAAAATTACATAAAACATACTAAATAATACCAAGAGTCATGGATAAGGGAAATATACTTTGAAAATAATTTTATAATTTTCCAATCGGACATTTGAAATTCCAATTTTTTAAAACCAAGTGTTTCATGATACCTTTAAGAGAAAAAAAACATCTAAATATCATTAAACTATCCAAATACTCCAAGGGTACATAATAAACTTTAGATATCCCCAATAAAACTATTAATTATGGTAATAACCCATTTTTATTTTAGTTGGAAACCAAAGTATATACCATAATTTAGGTGGTCATTCTCAAAAATCTAATTTATAATTAAAATGAACACCTAGAGTTTGTGGGTTTTTAAATAAAAATTTCAGACATTAAAAAATGATAAATCTCAATTCATATTATTTAATTTTCAAGATAAAATACTTTATTACATAAAAATATACTATTATACTTGATACCATTTATAAAATGTTTAAATAATGCATTAAAACTAATAACCAATCATGGATGTAGTGTTAAAAGTGAAATAATAGAGAAACCAACAACATACTCACAATTATAATAATCCATAGTGTAAATTCTTATAAATAGGTAAATTTCAAACTGATGGTTCAAACCGGAACCCTAAAATAATACATACCCTATAAAAATTCATGAAACAAGGAACTCAAGGTCACCATGAACTTTTTGGCATGAAAGGAAGGGGAAATGAAGAATAAGAGGATAGGATGAGGTCTGAATGAGTTTTCCTTAATGAATCAGCCTCAAGTTATGGATAAATCTCATAGGATTCTCTAATATAATATAGTATTTTAAGGGGAGGAGTTATCAGGGTTTCGGAGTGAAATGATAGTAGAAAAATGGGAGGAAAGGGAACAAAATGGAGTGATGAAAAATAGTAACATCAATATTTTTTTTAGAACCTAGGTAAACCATACGACATGGATGCATGATTTACCCCACCATGTTCCAACCATGTGTATAGAACACGAAGTATTGGGTGATACCAAACAATTTGGTTTCCATTTTTATAACTAAATCTATGCTACCCATGTTCCCTCCACAATAAATTGCTTGTAAATGTATGTTTGTGCTAAACAGTTATCACTTACTGTGCACTAACTGTGTGACCACCATTTTTACTAAAAAATTATATTTCAATAGGGAAAGTACCAAATAAAGATGAAAAATATAAAAAATATATAAATGAGTAAAATAATATATAAAATGACGGTCGAGGTGTGATTATTTTCCACTATAACAGTTTACTTCCCCAAAAAGTCTTAATATAAATTGATAAACCCAAAAAGAAAAAGATGTCTTTCTTCCACATCAAATAAATTTTGAAAGAAACAAAAAGTCATAGATATTTACCATGAAAACTACTGATAATTATATATATCATTGTCAATATAGAATTTTAGAATGACGTAGACACCCAATTCCCATCATACAAGAATTCCATTTGATGTCTCTAGACCAGATCAAAAAAATGAATCTTTCATAGTGAAACCTTATACAAAGAAATTATAACCCTATCAATACCGATCCAAAAACACTAACCACCAAGAATTATACCCTACTGAATTATCTCAATAAGTACCCAAGTAATACTTTTCCTTTAAGTGAGAGTGATTGGAGAAAAATCACCTAACTATTCCAAAACCAAAAACCACTTCCTCATCACATAATGATGAAGCACACACAAGGTTAAAGAAGATAAGAATAAAAAAATGGTTCACTTATAACTATCTCAATACTATATTAAATAAATCCCATCAAACTAAAATCCTTTAATTCAAGTTTTCTCTAAGAACACAATAAAATTACATGAATTCAAAACAATAAAAGATAGTATAAAAAATACAACTATAATTAAACAAATATCTATAGAGAAAAAAGAACATCAAAAATAGCCTTATCATGATTTAGGGAAAACCAAAAAAATCATCATAATCATGATAAAAATATCCACCTTCTATATTTTATAAATAATTAGAATATAAGGAATATTCAAATAAGAAAAGACAATGTTATATAATGTAAAAATTAAATTATTTCAACAAAGACATTAGGTTTATTAGGTTGAGCCTGAGGATCATTAGAATGATTAGATTTAGGCCCACCCCTATTATGAGAAACTCCTCTAAGAAACCAATAAGGATAAGACAAATGGCCATATATTTAATATAATTTAGGATTCTTCTAACAAAATGGTTTCTTATAACCATATTTCCACATTGGGGATACACTGGGGACTTTCACATACAAGAAGCTGACACAAAGACACATATTTTACTTTTAATTCCACTGCATGACTATTCAAAATTGACTTAGTTCCCCTTTCCTTAAGTATAATTTCCTTCCTTGCTTCTATGAATAGGTTAAATATTGAACATTTCTAGTGCTCTGACCAAACCAACCTCGATCCCAACTATTTACTCAACAACATCTTCATCGGTTACAAGACAAAATGGATACACCGCTAATAAAATATATTAGTATATACCTCTCTCAAAATATAGGAATTTCTATAAATCATTTAAAACTACATCAGAGTGATACATAACTAGATTAACTAAACAATGAACATACCCTAACACAAAATGATTTCTTTTCTAAATCCATAAAATTCCATTTCCCTTGGTAATTTCACTGTTTTATGGAAATATTGATAGGTGAATAATGTTTTAAAATCAATACATGGATGTTCCTTTTGTGTCTTGGTCTTAATAATGGACTTTTAAAATTTGCAACTCAGGTCATCTAGTATGAAGGCTATAAACCTGAGTTTAAGAGGATTAACGAGATTCATCTTAATGAATATATTATCAATATCCCATAAACATAAAACTTTTTCCTAGGACACTTCATGTCCAAGTAAATGAGGAGGGTTTAGGATCTAACACTCCAGAAAGAAATCCCGATGTTGGAATAGAATAATAAAACTACCAGCATCCATAGCTATAGATTATGAACCAATATATATATATATATATATATATATATATTGATAAAAATGTGTATATAATTTGAAACACCACATGAAAATAACTTATAATAATCTATATGACTTGGTGTGGGAGTACTCTATAAATAAAGATATACAAACTACACAAAAACCAGTTAATAATCAATAATTTAGTATTATAATACTCCCAAATAATTAACACTTTAATTCCATATAAAAAAAATACTAATCTATAATTAAACCATTTCTTGAAATAATTTGCATAGACATCCATAATTTAAAACTTCCTTTTAATATACTTTACAACTTACATATAAGACACTTTTAGATTTGAAAATTTTCTATATTTAGACAATTTAAAAACAATCATGATTTAAATTTTTTTTGAAGTTCTCAATAAACTTTCACCAAGTCCATATATATACTTTAAGATAAAAAAACATTCCAAATAAATTATCAGTTCAAGATCTTTTGAAAAAAATTATATGTTTATGATGTTTCATTCACTTTTAGGATCATTCATAAGGTTTTCATCAAAAAAAATATAAGTCATATTATCCCAATAATGTTAATAATATTACAAAAATCCTTAATCCATTTTAAATAAATAATGGAAAATAATAAAATCACTTTAGTTTCTTAATAAACAAAAAATAAAAAAAAATTACAACAGTCAACAATTTAGCTACTCGTTCTACAAAACTGTGCACTAATAGTGAGAGTCACACTGTAAGCTTTCTAAATAGTTCTACATGGTTCATGCATGGTCTTCCATGCCATGTAGAGTAAAACATGAAGCCATAAGAATCTTCTAAATTCCACTTAAAATCAATAAATATTTCATGAATAATCCAAAAAATCACAATAAATGGTAAAACAATACCCAAATAGGAATTGAAAATCTCAAGAATAATTTAGAGGCAAACTCAAACACATAAAAAACATCCCTGGAAACTCTTGAATTCTTAGAGAAAAATTTTTGGAATGACACTCATCCTCATCTTCCCTCAAGTCAGGATTGTTCAATAAAGTACCTATCTCAACCCTCAAAACAATTACTATGATTTGATTCTATTTTTCAAGCACCAACCCAGGATACCCTATATATAGGTTCCAAAGTTTTCCCATAATAAGGACCAATGCATGTCCCCTATCACCCCAGTATGGATACAAATTCCATGGAATCAAATAATAAATGTTTGGAATGATTTCTACTGATGAATAAATAAACAAGAAAGAAAACTCCACCTGGAAGTTTTAAATGGCCATACCATACATTGTAAGTCCATGAAAGTAAAGTAGGTAGTTCTATGATAAGTGGAAAACCAAATAAGTTACAAGCCAAATATGTACTTCCCAAAAAAATAAATCGATAACAACATCAATAAAATATCACCAAAATATAAATAAAGAAACAAGACTGAGATAAATAAGTAAAATATAAAATTATGGAAAAGACAAAATTTATTATAAAAATATTGACAAATTCCAATAAAACGGGTTAAACACTATATAATTATCCACATGTTCTAATCTAATGTTATAATATATTTGATGCGCAATCAATCCCAAACCAAAAACCAAATAAAAATGGAAAAATCAAATGTTATTGTTTGATATACGTAGAATATAATTGGTCTAAGAAAAATATGCATAGTAGGTATCCTCCCCACCCCATGCATTCTCATTAAAAATAATACAATTAAATTCTAATTTTAAATACAAGTATGTAAATTATATTTTAAAAATATATTTAAGAGGAAATATTTAGTTATTTACTTCAAAAACTTTAACTATAAAAAAGTTAAAGTTTTCATTTCCAAAATGACTTCATGGGCCTTTTTAAATGAATAAATCCCTCAATTTGAAATTAAACGGTTTAAAATCATTTAGAAATTATATTTTTAGGGCAATAATGAGAAATAATTTTCATACCACAAAACAATTGAAAAGACAAAAAATTATAACATCATAATATAGATATATTGAAATAAAATTAACTGAAAATATTCATATGACACCTCTGGTTATTTAAAAAAAATAAAGGATGGATCTAATATAAAATAATATAAAGTAAGATAAAAGATGAATATGAATATATTTTTTATGAAACTTAACAATTCCCTACCTGACCTAACTGAGGGGAATCCCCCTAACAAAATAAAATAACCTCTTATGGACACTAACAAGAGTAATAATCATCTAAAAGTGCATCACATATCCCAAGATCACTAACTTAGCTACCCATGAATTCCCATGACATATAAATGTAGGTGATTATAAAAACGTTCAAATGATAATAATATAATCACGTCCATTAAAAAATAAAATCACCCTCACCAATGAACACCCGTAAAATAGACCTCCTCATTCAATAATAATATATAATCAATATACATAACACTTAACACTACTTGGAATTCTGAATAATTACAAAAAAATTCCATAATAATACCTTTTGGAATGTTTCATGGGAAATAAATTTCGAAATCTATTATATACGGTTCCAACTACACCAATGAAATGTCATTTTTATAAGATAATTTTTACAATAAACCTTTAATTGAAAAAATTCGTATAAAAATAATTAAACGATTCAAGTATTCCTTGGGTTTTTAATAACCTTAATGATCCTCAAACACACAATTAATTATGGGAATAAAACATTTTTTAATTTTAGTTAGAAACCAATGCATACACCATAATTTTCATGGTAATCTTTATTTAGACCATCGGACATTAAAACCCCCCAAGTTTTTATAGGTTTTTTCAGAAATAGATTCAAAAATTGAAAACATAGGAAAAATACCCTTTGGAATTAATGGATTTGAAAAATTATATACTTTCTTATAGTAAAACATACAAAGTATAAATAAAATCATTTATAAAATATTTAAATAAATCATAAAAACAACAAGAAATCATGAATATAATGTGAAATGAGAAATCATGTAGCAACTTACCTTTCACTCGTTGATATAATAATCCATTATTTCAAATCACCTGAAGATTTCAAGAGGAAGCCAAGGGGGCCAAGATGAACCCTAAAAATATAGAAACCCCCATAAACATGTGATCAATAATGATTTATAGGTCACCATGATGACTTTTTTGAAATAAAATGAGGGGAAAAGGATGAATAAGAGGAGAGGAGAAGGTTTGTATGATCTTGCCTCAATGAATCAACAAAAAACAATAGATAAATCCCATGTAATAACCCAATATAATAGATTAGTAGAAGGGGAATAGATCTAGGGTTCTCGGGAGTCAAATAGAAGGAGGAAGGGGGTTAGGTATTAAATTAATATGAGGGAAAATGGAAAATTTTCTATTTTAGGAACCTGGGTAAACCATAGTATTTAGTCAAACAGATTACAAAAACACATAACAACCATATTGATAAAATTATAAATCCTGAGTCATTCCATATGACATAGTTTACATGGCTACCACTAATCATGTTCTAACTATGCATCCTCAATAATAAATTATTATTTTATGTATAGTCGGGTCACACTATTATCACTAACAATGTAGTAACCATGTGACACCCAATGTCACACCATATTTTTATATTTCTAGATTTAAATACATAGGAAGGAAAGAAATAAAATTCAAACAATCATAAATGATCAAAAAAATAGATAAAATTAAGGTCGGGGTGTGGAAGTTTACACAAACGTATCTTTTTTTTTCTTTAGCACATATTTTTAATAGCTACTTCTTAGAAAGGAGAGGATGAACTAAATAAGGATTTGAATAGATTAAAAATAAGTTTTAATATATCTATATTTCATTAGTTAATATTAGAATAAGTATCTCTCCCATGTATAGTATGAAACAATATATTATTTTGTATTAATATGTAGAGTAAATTCTCAATGGTAGGATTTATAATGAAGGGTGACTGAGTGGTGTAGTTTTTTTTATTTTTTAATGTTATCATTTTTAATTTTTTTTATTCAATTGTTCTTTTATTTTAATCTTCTTTAAATTATCATAATAAATATTTATTTATTTTATAATTTCCATTTATTAAGTGAAATAGTTGTTTGAATTTATTCTTGATTGTGGGATGATTTTTAGCATTATATATTCAAACATGGATTTGGATAACCCAATTTCTAAATAAATTAAAGTATTAATCAAAATGAAATATTACTTTAATAAATATATAATAATAATCGGATCAATACTTTTTTTAGATTCAATTTCAAAAAAATATCCATTAAAGATACTAAAAAAATCATTCATTTCATAATCCATTATTTATAAATTCAAAGTTTTTATAAATTATTTAAATATTATCCAGTTAAATTTATTTTTATTTTTATCACTTATATAAATCATATTAAATTTTTAATCAATTTTATACTCTAGGGATCACTTTCCTCTATGGGTTCATCCTTAAAATGATCACATATTATACTTTAGTAGTGAGAGATTATTAAGAGTATTATAAATTTATATTATGGATTAATAATTATAATTAATAATACCTCATGGGTATTCAATTATTTTGGGCCATTTTTTGGGGAAAGTGAACTTGGATGAAGATTGATTTGTTTAGATTAGGTATGGATTTTGATACACATTTTCTATTTTGTACTTATTTAATTTTTCTTACACTTCATGTGTTTGTTATATGTTTCTCAAATTAAATATATTTTATGTATGTGTGCTAAACATGGGTGAAGGATTTTGAATCCATATATTGTTTTATATGATCCTGAAATTGAGATGCTCCTCTAAAATAAAAAAAATGAAGAAACTGTGGAGGAAGTTTATCAAATTCATGAATGAGAAAATTTTGTATGAATATAATATCTAAGGAAAATAGCTTTAATGGAGTATGGGTTTCCTTCATGTGTTATAGTTTAACCTTGAAGGCCAATGTCATTGACTTCTGTGAATAAAATAAAATAAAATAAATATTTCTCAAAATTATTTGCATCTCAATTAAATTATTTATGAAACTGTGTTGTTATTTAAATAAAAAACATCAGAAGTTTTAAATAATTTTCTAAAACTTTCCAATTTAATGGTTTTTGAAATGAAGTGGTAAGGAATCTATTGTTTACATTTTTCACTGTGATACAGGGTTAAATAATGGATTCAATTACTGCAAGCATATTTTATCATAATGTGGAATGGGATGGAAATATTCTACATAACAGGATTCATTATCTCTCTAAAACTATGAATATACTCTTTGATATCATAAAAATTAAACAATGTTATATAAAGATAATTTTTAAACCTCAGAGAGGTTTAAATAATTTTTTATAAAGTATCTCCATTATTTTTATGTGATACACTTAACATTTCAAACTTTTTATAATTGTTTATTTCATAGTCCCATCATTGATGATACCACCCAAGTATATTTGAAGAATAATTTTCAAGGATAATCATATGAATTTTTTTATAACATATTAAGAAATATTTTTCAATAGAAAATTGAGGTATAAAAAATAAAAAGAGTTAACATGAATGACTATAATAGAAAGAAAATCCTAATTACTTTCCTTTATAAGGAAAATGGGTATGATAATGTCTATAAATCAACTCAAAAGTTTTTACATTAAAGATTTAAATTATTTTTATTTAATATATAAAATAATTTGTATGGATTGAAGCTATAAGATAATCATAGATTTTATCAAAGAAAATGAGGTTTATGGTTCAATAGATAAAAAAGTGGATAAACACTCAAAATCAAATTGATTTTTTGGAGGATAAATTAGAAATATTTATAACCAACACTAAGGATACTATTTGAAATTTGGAATTTCTTATTATATAGATTTAAAATTTTATCATGGTGAGGAAAATATGAATGTTTTCAAGTGATATATAACCCTTAGGAGTAGAAAAATATTGGAAGAGTGTGTAGAATTTTTGAGGATACAACAAGTTAATAAAAAAGTAAATTTGAGGAATGATGAGTCAATGTGGAAGGAAAATGTTATAAAATCCAAGAAGAGAGTTATATAAAATGCTCCACAACCATAAAATCCAACACTACCATTCCAATATTTGATGAATCAAGGGAGAATTCTGGAATAAATAAGTAATATTCTATAAATTTATATGAGATGTCATGTTAATAAGAAATTAGGTGAATCATTCTATAAAATGAAAAAAAATTAAAAATTTCCCAAGGTAATTGGTTTCAAAGAAAAGGAAACATACGGAGATATGTACAATAAAACCTATTAGAGAGTGATCAACTATAATGTTAGAGAGTTTACTATATAATAAACAATATCTGGTTATCTATTAAATTCCTATTAAAACAATATTATATAAATTTTGGAATACTTTATATAATTTAGGTTTGAGTTTAATCATCATGAGACACTCAACATTTAAAATATTTATATTTAGTTATAAATTCAACTAAATTGGATCTTTATTTATATGATATAATACTACGATTTTCATGAGGTTTGTATGTTTATTTTTTAGATGAATAGGTTATATGTTACTTTCTGGAATATTTTTTTGTGCTTCATATAGATGATGTGAAAACACCCCTTATAATTAAAATTTAATTTGTAATAATAACAAGGTACTTTGTGGAAATTTTATCATGTAAGTTATATCTAATAGTTATTTATGGATAATTAAATTTCAATATTCATTCGTTAATATAAAAATTTGATGTAAAAGATATATTTCCAAGGGATAATTGCATGATAAAATTTTAAAATGTCATTTCCATTCATGAATTGTGAGAATAAATTTAAATGAATAAGAATTAAAAATGATAAACAGAGTAAGATAAGAAGAAAAGACTTATGATTGAAATAATATAGAATGAAATAAAATATTCCTTGAAATAATAGATAGATAAATTCCAACAAGTTTGATTATATTGAAAATATTTATTCTATTTTTTATAATAAGTAAAAATTAGTGGATGACTCTAATGGATGTAGATAATGTGTCACCTACTGAAAGATTATAATTATTTTAGTAAAAGGAAGAAGACCCATCACTATGTAAGCGACTCAACATAGACTATGAATTGATCCATGTCGGGTAAATTGTTTCCAATATTCTATTACATAATAAAGATAGGTCATCTCAAGTTAGAATACATTAGAAAAAATATTAAATATAGGAAACATGAGTTTTTATTATATTCATACAAAATGGATTTTTAGACTTATTGTAGGAGTTTATTTTAGAATATATGAATTCAATCACTCAATATTTTTTAACTTTAATGGAATGAACCTTGTACTTTCACTTGTGTACTTTGGTTTTCTAGTTCTATGATGATGGTGTAAGGAATACAATAACGAAAATAGAAACTGGATGATTAATGACATAAAAAATATATTATTCATAATTATCAGAGGGGATTTGATTTGTTTATACTAGAGTGGTTACATTTAGAGAATTAGGACTAGAATCAAGATTCATAGGGTCATAATATATAATGACGATTTTTTATATATGTTTATTCAATCAAGAGGTGTTTAGTATTCCTGGGTGAGTGTTGGAGATTATTTGGGGTATCGCACTGCTAAAAAAAATTTATAAGTGTCTCAATATACTGTGATGGGTGAGAATAATGTTGTGATCATGGGATGATCATGGGATCATGACATTGGAAACAGGGTAATCAAGGTGTGTGGGGGTAATATCACACTTTCATAAGTGGGTGTCATGGTTTGACATATTTTGAGTTATAATTTCAAATGATAATACCCATATGTATAGAGTTTAAACTACGGATAACATTTTCAATCCCTGACCATGAACCTTTTTTATTATCTATATATTTCAAAATATGCCTTTGTGAAATTTTGGGCGAAAAGAATCATCATTCAATGACCCATGGGATAATCTATGAATTCTCTCCCTTGGAAAGGAACTATGAAATAGAACACAAAGGACACAACATTGATGGTGAAGGAAACATTGTGAATAGATGAGAACATATGATAGAGGATTGGTCTATTGGTTTTGTTGGTTTTTACAGAGGAAGGTGTGTCATGTTGTGACCTGATGGGTCATGTTGTGAGGTGTTTCTGGTAATGGAATCACACTGTGGTCCTTATAGGTCAATTTTTCTTGGGGATTTATCATATCTTTAAAAATAGGTAGAGCTATGTTTTCCAGGTTAACCTATACATGATTTAAGGAAAGGGGGAATCGAGAGAGGTATATTTAACTATCTCTCCCCTCCACCTTTCTACCTTTCATCCCCATTTTATGAGGGTTTTTTCTTGGGTGTTTCTAATAATATTAGATGTATGTTCTTACCTCCAATAAATTATATTCATGTTCCCCTTTATTAGCCACATATTTTTTTATATTGAACTAGGTTTGATGATAATACCACTTGAGTATGGTGAAACCATTATGAGATTATGGGGAGTCTTATAAGATGTTTCTATTACATATCTTTTGGTTTTAGTGACTGAAGAATTCTCAATAAGGTTTCTTCATTTATAGATCCTTGGTTTAAATTGAATAATTAATTGAAAATTATATATAATTAATTATGTATAGTGTAATGGATTTAGATTGGGGCTCAGGTGTTGGTATGAGCTCAGATTTGGCATGGATAGATTTACAAAAGATGAGAAGATCTTATCTCTTATAGTAAATTTTTGTTTCACATAGGTGGTCTATAAAATGATAAACCATAGACCTGATTATATTTTATTATGAATTTATTCATGAAAAATGTGAGTTTGGATAAAAATGGTAGGTATTGATAATGCCCCAAGTTTAGAGATAGGATGACATTGGGTCACCTAGAGTTGGAGTAAGTGCTCCATTAAACATTTTATATATTTATAATTTCACATTGAATATGTCATTGAGGGGGAGAGGATGATAGTTGAGGTTATAATAGTGTCAGGATATGTACTTGGGATTGTTATTAGTTGAAAATAGCCTAGGTTAGTTTCCAAGGGCTGGTCAAGAAGTAATGAGAGACTAAATCATATTAGTGATGGTTGAGATGGTCATATGTCTCGCACATAATGGGTAACACCCTATTAAGTGTGAAGTAAAAAATTACCTTTGTTTATGAGTGTAATAAGTCTTATGGGGTTCTATTCAGAGTAACATTAAGGGTTTCCTCTAGATTATAGTTTATGATATCTCCTAGGGAAATGTAAGATAAGACCTAGGAATGAATCTTGTAATTGTTGGCAAAATGGTATTGGGTATCAAATTAGCATAGTGTGATTTAGTTTGGGATACTTTTCATTTGGTATATTTAATTCTTAATGAAAATTGTGAAAGAGAAGTGGACCGGCCTCTAGATTCCTAAGTCTGTCAGGTCTTCCATGTTGTAGAGTAATTTTGGAGTGATGATTAAGTGCTAATATCAATGACAAGATATGAGGATAGGTTAGGAGAACCCGATACTTTAACTTATTGTTGAGATATAAATTCCAAGGAGTTTGGTAGGTTGTGTCTGTGATACATAAGACATCAATAGGGGAGTATCCTACTAGGAATGTATGGTATGCGACATGCTAGTGGTGTGAGGGTAAAGACAAGGGAAAGGGTCCGGATGTGAGATTCATGGTGAGTATGTGATATATATGTGAGGCCATGTTTATTTCTATTTGAATTCACCTAACATTATGTATTCTTTATGATGTGGTTGGGTGTTGATATATGATATTAACTAAGTGGATGGGATGTTTTGGGATTTCATGAGTGACCTCCCCCAATGAGAGATGATAGGTTTGAACTTAATACATGACCTCACCTGACTAAGATGGCATGGATTAGTATCTACTATATACCCCCCCCCCCCATGGAGAGAGGGGATGGTTCGAGAATTGATGTGTGACCTACCCTGAGTGATAGGGGATATTGTTTGAGATTTTATGTGAGACCTCCCATGATGATAGGGTATGGTTTAAGAATTGATGTATGACCTCACCTAAGTGATAGGGGGTATGGTTTGGGATTTAATGTATTACCTATAATGTTTGAGAGGGGATGGTTTGAGATGATATAGTATGAACTTAACAAAAGAGAGAGGGTAGTTTTAAGAACTTGATAAGACACCATAAAAACATATTTATGTATGGATTAATGTTTGGTAACAAACATTACCATGAATATTCAGGTGTGAGACTAGACATGGAAAAGCACCCTACCTAGAGTCTTTGGGTATGTGTTGGGATTTGTGTCACAAGGTGACCTATTCTCTATCATAGCCCAAATCTAGTTTGGTTGGGTATCATGGAGTTTTTCTAACATATGATGGCCTATAGTGAATACTTTTATGTTATATTTTATGTTATTTACTACTAATTTTTATACACACATATGTGATGGAATACATTATAGGAACTCAGTCAGACACTATTGAAATGTATTTCTCAAACCATTTATGGAAACCCTAGGGTGAGTGAATACCCTATATATGTTTGATATATCATATCACAAATATTTTATTGGATCAGGTTAGAGAAAATTGAAGTGGAATGATGACATGGTTAGGGTGAGGCTTAGGGTTCATAGTAGATCAGTAAAATTTATTTTTATAAATGTAACTATCCTGGTGGGTGATTAGTGTGGATGTATTAATTTATAACTTCATTACATTTATTATAGTGTTATTATATTAATTATTTTAGAATACTATTATTATTAAATATAGTTTATTTTTTGTTATTAATTTTTTATTGATGATTATGATATGGTGGTAATAGTATCCCTAAGTATGATTTAGTCCCCCACCACTAATTGGCCACCTCTGGAATACAGGGAGGTGCATTTAAGGTCCTCTAATATGACGGTGGGGATAATACATAGTGGTTTTAACAATAACATTATAAAATGGAATGATTACATCTTTTTATTCATCTTTGTACTTGAAATATATAATATAGGGAGATAGTTGTTGGGTTAGTAGTCATATTGGCATAGAAAATTTGAATATCGGTGGTTCGGCAAAATCCTACTCTATTGCAATTTTATTATTAAATAAAATTAAAAAAATAACACACCCCTTTATTTAAAGATTCACTATTGTTGGAAGGCTTCCATGAAACATATATATGCACCTAGTATCTCTATATATATAGTTACAGTACCCTTACATACCACCCAGTATAATTCCCCTTGCTGCCCACCAGACCGTTGCATGAATCAAGAAAAAGAAAATACAACTCAATGAATAAAAAACCGACAAAAATCCTCGAGATGCCGCAGATGATCACATATTCTTCATGAAAAAATATCAATCTTTAATAAAAATTCATGAGATAAAACAACTTCTATCAACTTGAAAGACCCCACATTGTGGGAGAACATCCCAATACAACTCCCAAACCACCATTTTTTAAATTTCCAATTTTTTATTAATCCTATCATTATCTACCTTAGATTTAAAATTTTAAGACTCCATATTCATTAATAATTTGATCACAAATTTCATTTCTAATGATTAAATGATCCATCACACCTATTATGGGTGTTACGAGTGCTTAATTGTGATAAACAAATGTTGTGACATCACCGTCCAAGGAATAGCTGAAGCTGATATCACATTATTTTTAAAATAACTTTTTGAAGAAATATCTATCCAAACATCACATGTAATTGTACTCTGGAGACCTGAAGAGTATCAACCTTCTTGATCAACTTGTAAAGATTCCCAATTTTCTTCCCTTTGATCATAGTCTTTAACCATCTTTTCACTTTAAGAACTCCACTAACAATAAAAATACTAAAAACTTTGGAATCCAATATAACCAAATAAATCAATATCATTCTAAAATAAGTCACATACCTCACATAGGTAAGTCTGTTAACAACTCCATAAAACATATGAAATCTCTCCTTACTGATGAAAGAAATCCGACATTCGAACTTCTTATCCATTTCCACAATATCACAATCACACTCCTGATAAATGTCAAATCATTCTCTTTTTCCACATATATGATAAGAGAAACCAGAATATGAAATAAAGTCTAAATAATACACATATTCTATAGTTTTTTATGATAAATAACATACATACCTCTCACCTTGATTCATGATATTCACCTTCACAAATTCTTCATATGTTTCTACTTATTTTTTTTATCTCTTCATTCACTTAGTGAACTTCTGAAAGTTTCTTCTCATATGACCTTTTTTCACACTCCCAATATAAAAAAACACCACTCAGTCATGATTGAATTCTATCACTCCAAGTCCCTAACCCATTTTGTCATTGTATCGGCCTTCCTTGGAAGTTGTGTCCATTGTTAACTACAAAAACACCACTATTACTTGATGATTAATCATTTTTGGCCTTCCACCGAGTCTCATTCATTATAAATGATGAAATAAAATCATCCAATTTCATGGTGTCCTTCCTAAATAACATTTTGGTAACATTATTTTTATATGAATATATAAAATAAACTAATAGAATAAAATCTTTATCTTCTTCCTCCATTTCCATAGGCACAGTGTTACCATTATCATCGATCATGACAGTCATCAAAGAAAATCTCGTCCAAAGTTTTGTGAACTCATCCAAATGCTTTCCCAAATCTCCACTTTTTTATATTCATAGACAATATAGTAATTTTTTTAGATATAAAAAAATTCAAATATTTTTATTTATACTTAATTTCTAGATTTTTCTAGATCTCCTCCAAATCTATTAAATTAATCACCCCCTATAGTGTATTTTCCTCCAAATACAATCTAATGGTACTCGTCACCAAATCTATCATGTTATGACAGTCATCAGAGCTAGTCCTCTCTAGCTTATTTGATTTTTTATTCAATGCTTTCTCTATCCCTTCGTGCTCAAAATATTCTTTATCCTTTGTTTCTATATAGTGAAATTATTTTTCCAATTAACTATATCAATATGGAAAGATGTATTTGGATGTGAATCATATATGTTTAATTATAAAAAAAAATAGAACATATCACATCCTTTGATACTAGATGTTGGTTCATAATTCATAATGGAATAACAGAAGTGAATATAGAATACCAAAAATAATGTGGTTTGGAAAATTCATAATCCACTAAAAAACTTTTGTTGAATAAAATTTAAAAAAAAAACACACCCCTTTCTTATAAGATCCAATGTTGTTGCAAGTATTCCATGAAACATCTCTGTGCACCCAAGATATTCATTGATGTTATTCCAACACCCTTTCACATCTCCTAGGAAACTTCCCCTTTCTATCTCTATACTACAGCATGAATAGAGAAACTAAAAATACACCACAATGAAGAAGCATTGTCAAAGTAGCCTATAAATGAAGCAGAAAATCACATCATCTCCGTGCATTAGCCTCTCTATTGAATAATAAGGCCCAAACCACCCCAATGGAAATCAATGTGAAATACCTCACACTATGGGATAAATTTCCACTACAAATCTTGAACCTCAATTTTATTTATTTCAAATTTTAAATTAATCCTAACCATAGGGATATTTCAACACTTTTGATGGAACTTAGACTAGAGAGTCATCAACACTATTTTATTGGGTCATCCATGTTACTGTGGTTATGAGATTTCAGTTCTTGGTGTTTTCTCGTTCAATTGAGATACTTATTAAAGCATTATTCATTATTTTGAGATCAATGTTTATAGTTTTGGCACTTTGATCATGTTAGAAATAGGATTGTGTACATGCATCCTACATGAAAAGTAAGATTCATATGAAATTTATATGACATTAATTTTATTTTATATGATTAGTTTCATTGAGGATAGAGGGTTTGATTGTTTAAAGTGTTAATAATAACATATATGAAGTTTTCTTATATAACGCTTTTGTAGAATTATAATTAGAAGAACCACCATATTTTTTTGATGGATGGTTATGTAGATCATGTCATGGGATGTTCATAGATGATGGATATATGGTATCTCTACATAATAGATGTATAGTAACCCTTGGTGGGATAGTTTTGAAATTGTATGCATTGATAATGGTTTGGTATAGCCTAGATATGTCTAAGAGATGTGGTTCGTGGTTGGATTGGGTATCCTTAAGGGTATGGAAACCCTTTTGAGTGTATATTGGAAAGGAATGTGAAATTACACATAATTTTGAGATATAAATCACTCAGATTTATATTGGTATTTTTTTGGTTTTGGAAGGAAAAAACAATTGGATTCATATCATTATTGATTTTGGGTGTGGTTTTCGATAAGATACTGGATTGTGATCTAATATAGTTTCATATAGTATTGGTAAAGTGTGGGTAGATGATTTATGGTTTTTGAGTGGAATAATGGGGCCATGGTAGGCCTTGTAATGCATGAAATTTCACATGTTTGTTTGGATGGATTAACCATATCTTCTATTGGGTGGATGAGATTAAAATGCAAGGAAGAAATGATTAGTCTTTTATATGAAATATCCTAGGTTTGATTGAATGAGACTCATTGGGGAAATATTATAGTTTTAGAATATGATGATATAGGATCATAAACTTTTTTGGTTTGAATGAGATCAAGATATATAGTAGTTTATAACCTATGATAGGGTTGTTCATTTGGTTCACTATTCCTAGGAAGAAGATAGTAATGGATTGCATGGATTTTTGGGAAAAGACTAAATGCATGAGGGAAAGTTTATAATGGTTTTGTTTGGAGACCATTTGGGTTGTAGATTAGTGAGTATCATGTACACATTATATTTATAATTTTTAAGGTTCCATAGGAGAATAAGAGATTTAGTGATGATTGTGAAGAGATGAAGGACATTATTCTTGATTTCATAGAGGGTAGTTAAAGTAATTTAGTGGTCCTCTATTAAGGGTTTACCCCTGGAGTGAGGTGACTGCAGTGATCAATTGGACACCTATGAGCATGGTATCATAAGTTTTTTATAAGGATGTTAGGTGTAACTCAATGGTGATATGACACAACAAAAATGTATTCGAGTAATATTGGATTTATTGGTGAAATAATGGGCCTTGATAATGGTATTCTGAAATTGGATGAGAATATAAAGAGATGAGAAAAATGTGTGTGATGTCTAAACCTATCCAATATTGTACTCAAGGATAAGTATAAAGGAATTCATATAGTGGGAAGAAAACTAATTATTGTTGGATGTTGGGACCCTATTTGAGGTTAGATGATGTATAATGTTGAGAATTGAATTCTTGGTGAAACATGAATGGTTGGTGATGGATGTAACATCCCTATATTTCATAATATATTTTTTGTAAATTAATACTGTATTTAATTTCTTTCTCTACATGAAAAACCAAACTAAAATGAGTTGTGGCATATTAGATGAGTATTATACAAAAATTAGATTATAATAAACTTAATATAATTTAAAATATTGTGATCAATTATAAATTCATAAAAAAAATAAGATTATGAAAACTTAATGTTTTTGAAGGGAATTTTTCAATAAAATTAGTTTTTATTTATACATTTTATTTTCATATAAAGATAAATTTTAAAATTCTAAAATCTTAAATTGGTAAAATTAATTTTATTTTTGAATTTATAATTCCAAAACTATCCTTAGATAAGTTTTTCAAATTTACTAAAATAATTTATTTCTATGTGAATAGAAGAAAATAATGTTTTTACACAAATCATAGCATTTATGTCTATCTCAAGAAGTATATATATAAATAAAAAATTATAAAATGATTTTCATAATAAAATATGTATTTAAGGATTCAAAATATATATTTTTAAATACTATTATGACTATATGAAAAACATTGTATACCCTTTTATAAATTTATGTAATATTTTTCAATAAAAGAAATTGTATTTGGTCTTTTATTCTAATTCAATATTATTTTTAATAAAATTAAGTTTTTATTTCATTATAAATACATAAAATTATTTAATTTATAATAAAAATATTTTAATCATGGAAATAAAATCCAATGATAATTTTATTCTACACAAAAAATTTATCTATAAAAATACACTTTTTTTAAAACATTTTTGTGAGTGTTCCTTGTGTCAATATTGAAATTAATTTTTTGTAAATAGTGGATTTTATTTGAGAAAAAATATTTTATAATTGTAATTTTTATTTATAAATTATATAATAAGATAAATTATTTGTTTAGGAATTAAATGTAAAATATTTAGATAAAAATTTGTCGCCACAGTAATACAAAAAATTATAAAATTAAAAATTCTTAGAATGAAGGGATTGAAAAAATGTTTAAAACATGTCTGAAAATGAGTTTTTTAGGGATTAAAAAAATTATCACATTTCTAAGTCAATGATTACAAACTTTATAGTCTTATTGATATGTGAAACAAGTTCCCACATTAAAATAACTTGAAATATTTTCAGAAATGAAATTTTCACCACTTAGAGAAGGAGTCTCTCACCACCTAGTCAAAAACACTCAACGATTTAAGTTTCCAAATGAAAATCTACCAATTACAATTAATTTATAATATTTATTATTCTCCTTTATTCTATGATCACAATTAATATTATTAAAACCACCATTTTTTATAAATCCTCCATGGAAAACACAAAGATTTTAGTGTGAGTACTCTTTTTTTATAACTTCATTTCCATTCTATATTTATTTTCCATATATAATTATATAATTAATATATAATTATATAATTTCTATATAATGAAATAATTATTTTATGTATCATAAACTTTAATATTTTATTAAAATGACTATTAACCACCTTTCTCATTTTCTATAAAGAAAACTGGAAAAAAAATCCGTGCGTTGTACAGACTACTGCCTCCACAAATTAATAACTTGCTTTTTCACCACCACCAATATTCATAGATATTAAGGATGAAATCAAAAAATAAATATGAAACATTTTAGGTAATTATTATTAAAATTAAAAATATTATCCACCCTCTTTCACATTCATTATTCGAGAAATAAAAATTTTATCCATCCTTTGTGTGGACTACCACCTCCAAAAAGTAATATATCTCAATTTCCATATAGTTTTCATATTATTTTTTTAAGATATCATAAAAAATGATTCAAATTAATAAAATTATATAAATAATATAATTATTATAATGTAATAATGATATTATTCCAAGTTAAACAACTTACATAACCACAATCATTGGTTATTTGTTGTAAGTTCATGTTTGGGTCTGTATAACCACATACTTGAAAAATGATATAAAATAATATTATGGATGACTCTGAGAACTTAATTACTGATAATATATGATATAAATAAGTAAATAAGGTTTTATTTTTTTATAATTATAACATTAATATTAAACTTTCTAATTAAGAAAACGACATTTGTTTATTAAAAATCACTGAAACATGATATTCTTAAATTTCATATTTACAAATCATGATTAGAAACCACATAGAATGAAATTATAATGATATGAATAATTTTAAAGATTAAATTATAGTACCATTTATTATATTTTAATGCATAATATTGGGATAAGAATAAAGAACAATGCTATTAATACTAAATTAGTTCAAAATGATAATGATTACTCTCACCCGATATTAAAAATAGATAATAACTATTAAATATACATATAAAGAATATTTATTAATTATATTTATAAAAGTTTATTTGTATGAAAAAATTATAAATTATGTGATTAATAAATACATTTTTATACAAGATCATCAATTTTATTCAATTATATAGGGAAACATGGTAAGGGTTTATTCTCTCAAATGTTTATTCCTAGAGATATAATTTAAACAACATGTTTTATTTAGATAGTTTTATATGTTTCTTAATTAAATCATTTTACTATATTATTTTAATTTTTTGGATTTTAATAGACATATCATTTTCTATCTTTAAATTTTTTTCAATTCACAATATTCCAAATTTGTAAGGATTTTTATTAACTCCACTCCCTCTAATGAGTTATTATGCTTCCCCTTAAAATTAATTTTTCTAATATTAGTTTTTTCAACAGTTAGATCTTATTTAAAGGAACCTTATCATCTTATATAGTAGAAAAGTATCTTCTAATTCATATCTTTTAACTTGATAAAATTTCATTCAAAAGTTTATATGCCTAAATGGATCGAAGGCCTCTTTTTTATTGATTTTTGAAAACCCCCCTTTCAAGGGATGAGGGGAAACTCTTACAAGGCCCGTCGGCTTAGGAGACTACATTACCTATTGGCTTGAGAGACATTATATGACCCAAAGTTCTTAGGGAATTAAACCATACTAAAAATACAAGGAACTGCCCCTTCCCAGCATCTGCATCGTGTTGGTAGCTATCCACCTTCGCATGGGAATCTGATTAACCATCTCGTGCAAGAAAAAGATGGTCCATATGGCATAGCCATACCATCTCATTCTCTCCCAATCTATTTGGTCCTACTCTGATAAGTGTGCCTACTCTGAATCCACCTCTGGGGCTGCTCCTTTTTTTAGAGTCTGTCTGGGGAAACTGCATGTGGCCCGAAGGCCTTGAGGTGGCTCGAAAATCTTAAAGGTGGAACGACAACCCTATTGAACTGAAGTCCTGGATAGCCCGAAGGTCTTAAGGACTCCAAGCCCAAACCGGTGGCCCAAGGAGAATAATTCCTAGCTACCACAATACCAAACAGTACCTACTACAGTAAATGCTACAGTGCCCACACAGTGCTTGCTATAGTACTGCTATAGTATCCCAGATATATGCCTCCTCATGGTTTCGAACCTGGGTCTCATGGATGCACTTAAGGATACATCACCAACTGTTCTGAGGCTCATGTGCCAAATGTTTATATCATTATTGAGAATAATTTCCATCCTATTTGATGATAATTCCCCCTCATTATCAATATTTTCCTTTTCCTTCATTATTCTCCTTTTTAATTGGAAAGATATTAGTTATTATCTTATGTTACCTCAATATTTTCCTTATATTATTTCAAAAATGATTCTTTTAGTCTTTTTATGATGAGGTATATTAACCAATATACTTCAAAAAAATTATAAATGGTTTCCATTTTTTCAAACCAAAAGTTTTATTTTCCACACCACATTTCTATTGAAAACATTTATATCTATACAAGGATCTATTATTAATGTTTACTTTTAAAAAGTAACTTTTTTCAAAAAAAAATATTTCACATATTTCAAAATAACTTTGAATGGACTTATAAATTTTCTTTTTTGAATTAGATTTAAAAATATTTTCTAAAATCTTTTTATAAGTTTTTCTTCTATACAAACACATATTTCAGCCAGTGATTCAATTTTATATGAAAAATCCAACAATGTTTTAATGATTTCTAAAATAAATTACATTTATACATGATTTATAGAATATTAATTTTTAAATTATTTTAATATATCATGCATGTTTCTTATTTCCAATGTAATTTTTCTAAAACTCCAAAAAATTTATTTTCATAAATGTCATATTCTTTTGATATATATTATGAATGATTGATAAAAATATTTAAAAGATATCCAACACATACTTTCTCTGAAAGGATCATTTAATGTTAATTTGTATCAAATAAATGAATTATCACTACTTTTTTATTGCAAAACCATCCACTGTGAATAGGAATAACTTTTCCTTCAATTCATTTCCTTTATGAACACTCATTATTTCATTCCCTTGATGAATGGAGTTCACCTAAATTTCATACATTCATTTATTAGGTAAATTATTCACTAAACCAAATAACCTTTATTTATATGGTGTAAATATGACATACATCATTAAATGGTATTACTGAATATTTTTTGATACTCATTTACATTTCATGTGTTCATAATATTTATTAGAGGAATTATGAGTGTTTTTGTTATATGATTCCTTTATAAATTGATACAAAACTCAATGTATTTCCTTGTTTTATTTATTATATGGTTTTATATGATACATATATATAAGAATGATGATAATTGGGGTCATGTATCTCCCTCAAATGCATTAGTTTAAGTTTATATCTCATGAAATATTCAATCATAAAAATAATGATTTTGTTTACATGGGCATGGGAATAATGTGTTTTCTAAAATATTTAGGCATGAACATAATGAGTTTTTTTACATACGTAGTATTATAGTGTGTTTTCACAAAAAATGGTTTTTAGTTTTCACAACCCGCCTCCACCAAAATGAGGGAAGGGTCAGCAGATTGTCGGGCCCTTCCTTCTTTGAGTTGAAGGAGAGATAATGACCCCCAATACCCGCCTTCAATAAGTCCCAGAGTGGCGACTAGCACCAAGGGTATTGAATCACATACTAAATGGAAGGAATTTCCCTCTTTCTTTTAATAGGATCAGGAGATAATATGGTAAGTCCCAACAACACCAAAAGAATAAAGTAGAAGTAAATCCAAGAACCATTCCCAATGCATATTACAAATGTAAAGACCACAAGTACAAAGTGACTACAAGGGTAAAGTACCAAAGAAAGAAAAAATGAAACTGTAACTTCCCCAGAGGTCCGATCTAGTTTGGTCATGCGTGATCCCCGAAGTTCTCATGAAACCTGAAATCAGTTTTATATATGTAGGGTGAGCATACAAGTATACTCAGTAGGGAAAACCAAAGACTCTCGTGCACAAGTGGGGAACGTACTAAATTCCCATGAGAAAATGAGTAAACCAAACACCTAACAAGGTAAACTATCCACCCAAACCTCACCAAGGCACACTCCCCAAATAATTCAAGTCAAGTAATATATATATAATAAGAGCACATCGATGTTTGGGTACCCCGCGCCACTTTCCCACTGGTTATTGAATACATCCTACGCATTGAACCAATCCCGCTATTCTCACCACAGTCCCACTGCCACACCCCACCCGCAAACACCTGGGCCACAACCTCACGCAGTCCCACTGCCAAACCCCAGCCGCAAACACCTGGTCCATGACTGTAACACGTAACCATGCCTACAAACACCTAGGCCAGAACAACCACCTCCACACCTGAAGACACCTCGTCTCGATGATCCACTGCCACACCCTAAGACACCTGGGCCTCATCTCGAAGACACTTGGGAAACCACCTGCCCACAATCACATGGTCCAACCACCACACTACCCTGCCCAAAGGTTCTTGGGCTAATAATGGACCTCAGGCCATCACAGCCTGCCCGAAGATACTTGGGATATCCGAGAAAAGGAGTAGAAAAGGAGCTAATAACCAGCCACAAATAAAAGTTTCAAGAAAAAAACCCACGCCCATAAAATGGGGGTGTTCGTCACTAAGTGCTAAACTTGGGTGGGGTGCGAATAAAAAACATAGAAACTACAAGTATATATTTAGGTAACAAACACTCTCCCAAGTTTAGGTTTTTCTTCAGCCAGCCTAAGGAACACAAACAGCACTCAAGTCCGAGTCACAACTCTCGCCAACCAAACCCATTTGTCCCATTTGTATTCATGTTCAGTAATGATGTTTAACTAAGTTCTGCACCTACTTGGGCAACTATCAAGCATAAGAATAAGCCAAGGAAATCAAACAGTAAAGCATCAACTACAACATCCACACCCGATTCTCTCTTAAATTCACAGCAACCAAAGAAAACCCCAATATACGACCCCATTTCCAACATCCAAGAGCCATAACGAGTTTCACAACAACAGAGGATCCCAACCCAATTCGTGATATAAACAAGATAACAACCCGGTCTTAAAATTCACAACCACTGAATCCATAACAACAGAGGATCCCATCCCCAACCACATCACTCAGCAAACAGCCCGTGAAGAAAAAACAACCAAACCACCACCACTAAGTAGGCCCATTCTGGTATTTTCGGATTTATAATATTTAACACACTCCATGATTTTCAAACTCATTGTACTTTAACCAGGGTTATCACAGAAAGGATTGATCCTGGTGCTTCCAATTCATTTAGCTGAATATACGTGATTAACCAATTTAATTTACATAGTAAGGGTTATCCACAGCAAGACAATCCATTTAAACATCACTAGAAGCAAGGGTTCATTAGTACATAGAGAAAGACCACCAACTGCCATTATTTTCAGAAGGCGTAAGCCCGCACAATTCATGAATCATAAATTATGGAAGATCATAAATCAAAGCATCATCGATCACACCCCTCCCCCATCATTCTTTAGAATCGGTTCATTATCATCATTAAGGTTCAGTCCATCCAATTCTACAGAAATCAAGAGCACGCCCACCCCGCAAGAAGCACAAAATAGAGAGTCGAAGGTAAAATTCCCTACCTATTGATCAACGATCGATGCTAAGATGGGCGCGGAACTTCACGGATAGCGATACGGCTTGTCTGAACAAAAATCGGCTCGTCTGAATGAAGGAGACTCCTCAAAGGGTGATGGAGAAAATAAACCTAGCGAGAAACCTTTAGGTTATAAAGGGTGAGATACAGCACACCCCGGGTTGTTAAAGATATGTAGAAAAGAACTCGAAACTGCGTAAGGAGTGGGGGCTGTGGGTTGACCATGCGGTTGAGACACCCCACACTTCATTAGTGGGTCCCCGCGGTTTAAACCTACGCACTCAGTTAATTCATTAAATATTGAATTAAAACATTTATGGGAATTACTAGTCTTTAAAACAAGATTAAAGGTGTCAAAATAGGGTTTAAAACCCAATTTGCGCAAAAAGGAGCGCTACTGGAAAGACCTCGTGGGGGTAGGCGAGAGCCACCGGTAGCTGAGAGCTACCGGTAGGCTGCAGCGACCGGTATCTGAGCTACCGATAGGCTGCATCCACCGGTAGACCGAGCTACCGGTGGATAGAGCTACTGATAGCTACAGCTACCGGTAGACAAATCTATCGGTAGCTATAGCTACAGATAGACCGAGCTACCGTTAGACAGAGCTACCGATAGGCTGCGGCTACTGGTAGACCGAGCTACCGGTAGGCCTGATACCGGTAGGATAATGCTACTGGTAGGCCTACCGTTAGTCCAAACTTCACCGAGATTCCCATACCAGAAAACCCAACTTGAGATTTTCACAAAGTAATGGACCCCAAAAACATGGTCCATTACATCAGATACCTCGTAAATGGTTCTCATCCTCGAGAATCAAAACAACCCAGAAGGAGAGAGAGTTTGAACAACCACATCGAAAGATACCTCTCAGGAGTGAACCTCATTGTTAACTAAGAACGACTTTCTGTCAAGAACCAAGAAACATACCACGTCAAACTGCCCAGCCATGTGGGTTGGGGAGTCTCCTTCCCCATGTCAAGATACTATCTGGTTTGGGCGGCACTGACTCGCCTGTACGGGATTAATCGCATCCACCTTAATGCGTCTTGATTAGGGGTCAGGTCCTCCCCTCCCCGTAGCCAGGACTTTTTTCACATATCCAGAGGAAAGAAAAGCCACATATTTCACAGTCAAAGGTAAAACGATCCACCACAACAAGTATAAACAGAATATCACAAACTCAAAACAACTCTAGGTACTGGGCACGCATTTGTGCTTCCCTCTCCCACGTACTCTCCTCAAGCCCACCATGTCTCTATAACACACGAACCAAGGAGATGGTTCACCCACAGAGCACCTTCTCCTCACGATCCTCGATCATCATTGGTCTATCCACAAAAGTCACGTCATCCTCAATGTCTATCTCTCTCCAATCAATGACGTGTGAATCGTTGTGCAAGTAATGACGAAGCTGGGAAACATGGAATACATCATGTATCCTCATTAGCTGCAGTCGTAGGGCTAGCTGATAATCCACTTCACCGACCCGCCGCAACACTTCGAAGGGTCCGATGAACCTCGGATAAAGCTTACTCCCTTTGCCGAACCTCTGTTGTCGACGCTGATGGGAGACCTTCAAGAACACATGGTCTCCAACCTCAAACTCCAAGGGCCTCCTCCTGGTATCAGCATACGACTTCTGTCGGTCCTGGGCCACCTTCATCCTTTCCCGTATGAGTTGAACCTTCTCTGTCATGCTCTGCACCACCTCCAGCCCAAGGATGCCTACCTCTCCTACTTCGGTCCAACACACAGGTGAACGGCATGGCCTCCTGTAAAAGGATTCAAAAGAGGACATACCAATTGTAAATTGATAGCTATTATTGTAGGAAAACCCTACTAGAGGAATGTATCGCACCCACGATCCTCCTAATTCCAGAACACATGCCCGTAGAATATCCTCCAAGGTTTGGATGGTGCGCTCTATCTGTCCATCTGTCTGGGGATGGAAAGCAGTTCTAAGGCGCAGCTGGGTGCCAAAAGCATGATACAATCCTCTCCAGACTCGCGAGGTAAACCATGCATCCCTATCTGAGACTATAGACCTCGGAACTCCATGAAACCACACCACCTCATCCACATAATTTCATGCCAAAGCATCCACTACACTCGAATCCTTGATCACCAGAAAGTGAACCGAATTCATCAACTGGTCCACTACCACCCAGATGGCATCATATCCCCCTTGGACCTTGGGTAGTCCCGTGAAAAAATCCATCGAGATGTCGTCCCACTTCCACTCGAGGACATCTAGAGACTGCAGTAGGCCGCCTGGAACTCGGTGTTCAGCCTCCACTTGCTGACACACTAAGCACTTGGCCACAAACTCTGCCACTGCTCTCTTTACTCCGGGCCACCAAAACTGTCTCTTATGTCCCTGTTACATCTTGGACACTCCAGGGTGTACTTATAGGGGTGATTTGTGGAACTCACTGAGAACCTTGCCGCGCATCACCTCTAGAACAAATAGCCTTCCCTGGAAAAGCATCCGGTTTTGTCCATCCTCCATCCATCCTTCCGGAGCATTGCCCTGGTCAACTCAGTCACGAATCACTTCGCACTCTAGGTCTCCCCACTGAGATTCCTCCACTTACTAAAATAGAGATGATTGTACTGCCATCTAACATAGGAAACCTCTACCGCTATCCATTCTCGCATCCATATGTAAGGCAGCCGACTCCACCATTTCCTTCCAGGGGTCTTCTGACTCTCAGACCTCATCCTTCCGTGATCTCCTGCTCAAGGCACCAGCCACTACATTCTCCTTCCCTGAAGTAAAGGAGATCTCGAAGTCGTAATCCTGGAGGAACTCCATCCACCTCCACTGCCGCAAGTTTAGGTCCCATTGGGAGAAGATATACCTCAAGTTTTTGTGATCTGTGAAGACCACAAAGCGTTCTCCGATGAGGTAGTGCCACCATAACTTCAGTGAAAAAATGACCCCTGCGTGCTCCAGGTCGTGGGTGGCATAAATACACTCATGAGGGCATAGCTGCCTAGACCTGTAAGACATCACCCCTTATCGCTGCATCAACACACATTCCAGGCCTTGTTCTAAAGCATCACAGGACACCTCATACGGCGCCCCTTATTCCTGTAATCTCAGCACTGGGGAACTAACCACCTTCTCCTTCATATAGCTGAAGGCTGACTCGCACTGCTCACTCCACACGAAAACCTGATCTTTCTTGGTCAGGGCTGTCAAAGGGGCTGCAACTCGGGAGAAGTTGGGTATGAACCTCCAATAATAACCCGCCAGCCTGAGGAAACTACGGACCTATGCCACATTCTTAGGTTCTTCCCAAGAAACAACTGCCTCAATTTTTTATGGGTCCACCGCTACCCCCTGTTCGGACACCTCGTTACCAAGGAAGTTCACTTCTCGTGTCCAACATTTTCATTTCCACAACTTCCCATAGAGCTGATGCTGTCGGAGGACCTCCAAAACCATCCTCAGGTGCCCTGCATGGTCCTCCTCTGATCTCGAATAGATCAGGATGTCATCGATGAACACAACTACAAACCGGTCTAGGTACTCCCGGAAGATGGAGTTCATAATCCCCATGAACACATCTGGGGCATTTGTAACACTGAAGGGCATGACTACGGACTCAAAGTGCCCATATATGCACCTGAACGCCGTCTTCGGGATGTCTCCCTCCTTCACCCTCAACTGGTGGTACCCAGACCAGAGGTCGATCTTCGAGAACCATCCTTCCCCTTTCAGCTGGTCAAAAAGACCATCTATCCTCGGAAGAGGGTAGGGATTCTTGATCGTCACCTAATTCAGCCTCCTGTAGTCTATGCACAACCTGAGACCACCATATGCCTTCTTTGTGAACAATACTGGAGCACCCCACGGTGATGCACTCGGTCGAACATAACCCCTCTTCATCAGATCGTCAATCTGAATCTGTAACTCCCGTAGCTCCGAAGGTGCCATCCGGTAAGGAGCCACCGAGATCGGACGAGCACCAGGCTGCAAGTCTATCCCAAACTCGATATCCCATAGAGGGGGTAGAGTCGTAACCTCCTCCAGAAAGACGTCCATAAACTCACAGACGATCTCTGGCACCTCCACCATTTCAGCATCTACTGACTCTACTGACAGCTCAGCTAACAAGGAGAGGAGGGGTTCCTCTCACCTGCTGCCCTTCTAACTGCTCTGCTCGCTGGTGAAGGTAACACGCCAGCTGCCCAAGTAGTGAAGAATATTGTTCTTACAACTTCTTAAACATTTTATTTATTCTTAATTACCAAGACACCCCCAGAAACATGAGAACACAAGTCATTATGATGCATGTACCTTTCCTAGGGTCTTTACCCTACAATCATCATGGACTCACTCGGTCGTTCGGTAGGTCTAGGGTCCTTGCATCAGATCACAGGGGGCCCTAAAATCCCGTTTCCTAGCCGGTCTTCCCTGGACTAATTCACACACCAAGGTCACCCAACATTGTTTCCCTACCATCCCATGCAATCCTCATTGTGCCTAACTCCATACTCCACCCTATCTCTCAACCAATCTCTCTGATACCATTCTGTCACGACCCGCCTTCACCAAAAGGAGGGAAGGGTCGGCAGTTTGCCAGGACCTTCCTTCTTTAAGTCTAAGAAGAGATAATGACCCCTGAAACCCGCCATCAATAGGTCCTGGAGTGGTGACTATCACAAAGGGTATTGAATCAGATACTAAATGGAAGGCATTACCCTATTTCTTTTAATAGGATCGGGAGATAAGATGGTAAGTCCCAACAACCACAAAATCAGAAAGTAAAAGCAAACCCAAGAACCATTCCCAATGCATGTTACAAAAGTAAAGACTACAAGTACAAACTGACTACAAGGGTAAAGTACTAAAGAAAAAAAAACTGCAACTACAACTACCCCAAAGGTCTGAGCTAGTATGGTCCCACGCGATCCCCGAAGTCCTCCTGGAAAACTGAAAGCAGTTTTATATACATAGGGTGAGCATACAAGAATACTCAGTAGGGAAAACCGAAGACTCTCGTGCATAAGTGGGGGAACGTACTAAAGTCTCGTGAGAAAAGGAGTAAACCAAACACCTAACAAGGTAAACTATCCACCCAAACCTCACCGAGGAACACTCCCCAAATAACGCAAGTCAAGTAATATATATATAATAAGAGCACATTGATGTTTGGGTACCCCACGCCACTTTCCCACTAGTTATTGAAGACATCCTACGCATCGAACAAATCCCGCCATTCTCACCGCAGTCCCACTGCCACACCCCGCCCGCACACACCTGGGCCACAACCTCACACAGTCCCACTGCCAAACCCCACCCGCAAACACCTGGGCCACGACTATTACATGTAACCATGCCTGAAAACACCTAGTCCAGAACAACCACCGCCATGCCCGAAGACACCTGGGCTCGAAGATCCACTGACACGCCCGAAGACACCTGGGCCTCATCCCGAAGACACTTGCGAAACCACCTGCCCGCACACACCTGGGACAACCACCACAGTAACCTGCATGAAGTTTCTTAGGCTAATAATGGACCTCAGGCCATCACAGCCTACCCGAAGATACTTGGGCTATCCAAGAAAGGGGGAAGAAAAGGAGCTAATAACCAGCCACTAATAAAAGTGTTGGGAAAAACACCCTTCCCCATGAAATTGGGTTGTTCGGCACTAAGTGCTCAACATGGGTGGGGCGTGAATAAGAAACACAAAAACTAAAAGTATATATATAGGTAACAAACACTCTGTCAAGTTTAGTTTTTTCTTTAGCCAGCCTAAGGAACACAAACAGCACTCAAGTCTGAGTCACAACTCTCGCCAACCAAACCCATTTGTCTCATTTGTATTCATGTTCAGTAATGATGTTTAACTAAGATCTGCACCTACTTGGGAAACTAGAAAGCATAATAATAAGTCAAGGAAGGCAAATAGTCAAGCATCAACTACAACATTTACACCCGATTCTCTCGTAAATTCACAGCAACCAAAGAAAACCCCAAGATACGGCCCAATGTCCAACATCCAAGAGCCAAAAAGAGTTTCACAATAACAAAGGATCCCACCCCAATTCGTGATATAAACAAGGTAACCACCCAGTATTAAAATTCACTACCACTGAATCCATAACAATAGAGGATCCCATCCACAACCACATCACTCAGCAAACGGCCCGTCAAGGAAAAACAACCAAACCACCACCACTAAGCAGGACCATGCCGGTATTTTCAGATTTATAATATTTAACACACTCCATGATTTTCAAACTCGCTATACTTTAACTGAGGTTATCACAGAAAGGATTGATCCTGGTGCTTCCAATTCATTTAGCCAAATATATGTGATTAACCAATTTCTTTTACACAGTAAGGGTTATCCACCGCAAGATAATCCATTTAAACATCACCAGAAGCATGGGTTCGTTAGTGCACAGAGAAAGACCACCAATAGCCATGATTTTCAGAAGGTGTAAGCCCGCACAATTCAAGAATCATAAATCATGAAAGATCATAAATCAAAGCATCATCGATCACACCCCTCCCCCATCATTCTTTAGAATCGGTTTATTATCTTCATTAAGGTTCGGTCCATCCAATTCTACAGAAATCAAAAGCACGCCCACCCCGCAAGATGCACAGAATGGAGAGTCGAAGGTAAAATTCCCTACCTGTTGATCAACGATCGATGCTAAGGCCAAGCGCGGAACTTCAAGGATAGCGATGCGGCTCGTCTGAACGAAAATAATCTCTTTTGAACGAAGGAGACTCCTCGTAGGGTGATGGAGAAAAGAAACCTAGCAAGAAACCTTTAGGTTATAAAGGGTGAGATATAGCACGCCCTGGGCCATTAAAGATATGGAGAAAAGAACACGAAACCGCGTAAGGAACGGGGTTCGTGGGTTTACCATGCGGTTGAGACACCCCACACATCATTAGTGGTTCCCCGCGGTTTAAACCGATGCACACGGTTAATTAACTAAATATTTAATTAAAACATTTATGGGCGTTACCGGGATTTAAAACAAGCTTAAAGGGGTCAAATAGGGTTTAATACCCAAATCACGCAAAAAGGAGCGCTACAGGAAAGACCCCGTGGGGGTAGGCGAGAGCCACCGGTAGACTGAGCTACTGGTGGTCCGAGCGACCGGTAGACCGAGCTACCCGTAGGCTGTGGCTACCGGTAGACCAAGCTATCGGTAGGCCTGCTACCGGTAGGCTAAGGCTACCGGTAGGCCTACCGTTAGGACAAACTTCACCGAGGTACCCAGACCAAAAAACCCAACTTGAGATTTTCACGAAGTAATGGACTCCAAAAACCCGGGCCATTACAGCAGTTATTATGGATGGTCTGCATTTACAAGTTTTTTATCAAGTTGGGAAAATTTTCCAAGATTTATTTGATTTTCATGATATTTAATTTTATTATCTTACAACTTATTCTTAAAATATTTCACTCATATATCATTATCTAAAAGTATATTATTATTAAGATTTATTTTTATCCATGTCATAACTTTTAGGATTTTTTAATGATATATTTATGATATTTTGTTTCTAAAACACATTTTATGATTATAATATACGGTTCTGTAATAAATTTATAATATATTTACTTCATTCTCATGTTCTATATCATGATTATGATCTACTACATTTTTATATGCTTTTCTCTTGTTGAAAATAAGATCTCACCCAGTTATTATGTTTCCACATACCAAAGTTATGAATATTATTGTATCATGTGATATGTCTAGAAAATTATCTAGAGGAGTGTGATTATGATGAAATATTTTAAAGTGTTGTAAAATAACATGTTTATATAAATAATCTACAAGACTTTAAACCTTTAGATCCTCAAGTTTTGAAACTATTTACAAGATTTATTATTTAGATCATGAGATTAATGTATTGTTTATTTTATGTTTATATTGGGTCTCTTTATTTGGTATCTAAAAAGGTTTTAGTTGTTTTTGGGATTATTATAGTTATTTTTGGGTATTAGGATGAGATAACTTTAGAGAAAACCTAATGGATAAGTCTAAGTGACAAGTATATGTATAGCATAACATCTTGAATATTTGGTAAAGTATAGATTATGCGATTCTCATAGAAATTATATATTTTTCTTGATACTATAAGTGCATGGAGAAACTACCATAGTTATAACCAGGGGTAATGAACATGAAAAGGGTGAATTTGGTATTAAATCAATCAACGCCTAGTGCATGAAAAAGTTTCCTAACTGTACACCTAGTTTGACAATCCCAGTGGATATGCTTCGGTTTATCACATTATCTTTGAATAATAATATGGAAGACTAAAATATATTGGAATTCAATGATTGTTTGGGATGGAGAACCTAATAAGAAAATGATTATTGAAAACATATGTTAAGTTGAAGGAGTGACAAGTTGATCTAATTATATCATTCTTTAACTAAAAGTACCATAGGTTAGAATGAAGGTGTCACTGTAGAAGACAAATTAGGATTGATTTTTTATATTCATATTATTATTAATTATGATTGGATATTATCTTAAACATTTAAGTTGTATTCCTTTGATGGAAACATGATCAAGAAAATGTACTAGTGGAAGGTATATCACTAAGAACACCTAAAGAAATATATTTGATATAAATAGCTTCATAGACTTACCAAGGATAGTAAGGTGGATATCACAGTAAAAGATATATCATGAGTTTTTTATGGATCCCTTAGGTTTTTCCATTAGTGAATGATAATTAAAATTGAAAGGAAAAAATTATTTAATTTGGGAGAATCTAACATCTCAAGAATTTATAATATATTTTTTAAAAATTTGTTTTATGTTTGATAAATTTCTACTCACACAACATAGAGTTAAAACAAGTTTTGAAAAATTCTAATATTATTATTAAGAACATATAAGAATAAAAAACATATAGTAAATTAAAATATTTTAATAAATTATAAATTCATACATAATATGATTAATAAGAAATGATGTTAGAGAATGGTAATTTCAGTAAAAGTAGTTTTTCATTATATATTGAATTCTCATTTGTAAGAAGTATTTATAAATGTTAGAATTTAAATATTTTATAATTAATTTAATTTTAAAATTTCCAATATCAAAATTATTCAATGACTATTTTTTCATTTTTTTAAATAATTCATTTTTAGGTGAATATGTAAAAAAACAGTACTACTAAAATCATAGCACTTTTGATTATATTAAGAAGTCTGTTAAACATAAAAAATTATAAAACATTTTTAATAATAAAATATTTATTTAATGATTAATACTATAAATTAAAAAAAAATATGAATTTATAAAACCTATGATTATCGTTTTATAAACATGATTAATAATTTTAAATAGAAGAAATTGTTTTTGGTCTTTTGTTATAATTAAATATAATTTTATTTAAAATTTTAAAATTTACTACTTTATGATCCATGTAAAATTTATTTATTTTATAATAAAAAATGGTTCAATAAAATAAAAATACATGATAATATTATTCAATTAATAATTTTTAATCTAAAAAATACACTTTTTCTAAAAATTGGTTTTTGAACGTTACATACAATAATGTAAAAATTAATTTTTAGTACGCGTAAATTTCATCTAATAAAATAAATTTCATATTTTTAATTATTATTTATAAATTATTTAATAAGGTCCATCTTATTTTCAGTCACAAAAATTAAATTACTTATGTAAAAATTAGTTACCACAGTAAAACCAATATTGGTAAAAAAAATCAAAGAGTATAGGAATTAAAACATATTTAAAACATGTGTAAAAGTAAATGGTTTATGGATACTCAATAATAGATCATCCCCCACTACACATTTATCCATTTTGGAGTCTTCTTGACATATGAAACATTTTACCTCTTTATATAGTGTTGAAATAGTTTCCAAAAAAATCCATTCTCACCACTTATAAAACTGCCCTCACACCACCCCTTCCAAACCACTATAGAGACACATACTTTCTATACATAAATATTAAATATTATTATATGAATTTTCATTACATTATATTACGATCCATGCCATAACTGTAAAGTTTTAGTTTCTTTGGAATCATTTATATATAAAAAATTATGTTCATAAAGGATGTACATCATCTCCCACTTTGTTCTTCACAACTAGAGCCATTTATAGACACATTGTACTAAAAAAATTTCATCATATACAGGGGAAATAAAAATAAAAAAGGGTGAGATAAAATGATCACAAAGTGTAAAAATTGATATATCAATGATAATTTAAATAAACACGAGCATAAATATAATGGGAATAAAAGAATAACATTTCAAAACTATACTCTTCATATCATAGATCATATTCTTGATTCATGCTATAATTTTTTAAATTACACTAGAGATAAATCATAATCAAATTAAAGAACATGACCTATGAGAGCATAATATTGGCATAAGACATAAGTTTGGTACATTCACATAATAATGGAATATAATTTCCCTAGTCAAGTATCACTACCAAGAATGTTATAATGGATTAGGTTCACATCCCATTCCATCATTTCATTATTCATGTTTCACTCCCATGACTATCATAGTGTAAGACTTCTCTTGTAGAACAAGGTTCACTCCTCATTAAAATTATTATCATCTCATGAGATATCTATATTTACCCATTGAATTAGAGGGTTATATAATTCTAATACCACCCATAACATATTCAGTATAATACACATGTATTCCAAAATATCATAAAAAAATTATTATATCATAAACTAGGGAAAAGAAATAGGTTTTATGAACATTTTAGCATTTCCACATTACATAACCACGGAAAAATAAATGGGTTTCATAAAAATAATTTAATCATAATTATAAAAAATCTAAAAAAATAAAGATGATGGTATCATTGTATCATATCCATAGAAAATATTAAGTAACAGCAATAGAGGTCATCTTAAATAAAAAATTCTTTTAAAAGTTATCTCAAATATTTCCTGATAAAAATACCATTTTCTTTTTGAAAGCACTTACTTAAAATAAAAAAAATACCAAACATTATTCAAAACATTTTACTTGAAAATAATGAGAGAAAATTTTATCAGAAACTTCAAAACATTTATTGGTTATGATGGTGGTAATGCTTTGTATGCTTAAACAATAATTCCTTTCATATTTTTTATAAAGTGTTAAAAATACCTCATTTGAAAAATGAAAATATGATTCATTTTTAAAAAAAATTAAAACAAATAATGGTTAAAATGAAATTAAATAACCATATATTGATATTGAAAATATTTTTGAAAATGTTTTTAGAAAACATGGATATGGAAGAAATGGTATTTTCTACATAAGAGAGAAATAAAGTTGGTTTTTAAAAAAAATTATTTTAGTGTCTTGATTAATTAATGATAATAAAATGAAATAAAATTAATTAATATATAGAAATAACATTATTAAAAAATAATACATGATATTTTTTATATTTAAGTCATGAAATTTAATTATCATAAACTTAATCATAAATAATCCGTAAACAATTAAATTATTACTTAAAACCCTTACCTCGAGTTTTAATTTATTCTAAAGTCATTTAACCTATTTAATAATGATTTAAATTTATTATTATTCTATGAAATATTCATTTATGCACTTATAATATATTATTTTATTCACTTATAACATTTTAACATCCATTTATTAATAAATCCTTATTGAAATCGACATTTGTGGGTGTTAATTGTTTCATTTTTTAATGATAATTTCATTTATGTAATTATAGAATTTTTACTATGTTCATGGTTATATAATATCAAAAATGTTAATTATGATATAAATATCATATATATTCATTATTAATATATTTATATTCATCCATAAATTATAGATAAATAAAAATGAATTACAACATTCATGGAGACGGTATGTTGTACGTATGCATGAAAACTGTTTTTACTTTTCGACAAATAGAATGAACGAAAGGTAAATAATAGTTCACAATTAAAAATAATTATTTTATTATATATATAATATATATTAATTAAATATATCCTTATTACCATCTATGTATAGAGTAAATGAAAAATGAATCACATCACTTCCTAGAGGTGGTAGTCCACATGTACGCACAAGAGATGTTATTATTTTCTAACATATGGGAATCTAATAAGTTAGATATGATATTATAATTATAGAGGAATAATTATATTAAAAATATCATATATAAACATTAAACCCATCGTGATAATAATTTATTAACATTGGTGATGGAAAATGAATTGTATCACTACGTAGAGGGGATAGTCCATACATACATAGGAACGATACATTCACAACCCATTTGATGGAATAGAGGGTGGATATTGGACGTCCAATAATAATAATAAAATTTAAGTATATTTAATATACTTAAGAAATTATTCTATTATGAATATCATATATTTAGATGAGGTAGAATAAAAAAATGAAATGTGGTCGGGTAAGTAGATTACCTCTTCTTCAGAAGGCCCCCTTTATATCATTCTGTAAGGAACATTTGAATGGTATTTTAAGAATAAAATTAACTATAAATAGTGTCTAAGTAATTTTATATGATAATTGGGAAAGTTTTTTAAGATGTATATGGCACAATTTTGTTTAAATAAAAGATAGAAGTTGTGTCCTTTTATAAGGGTGGGAAAAGAACCACTCAGAATTGCATAAAATGTTTAAATAAATATAATTTATTTCTCATGAATAATGGTACAAAATAGATATGAATTAAAAAAAACTACATTAAAAATATAATCATCTAATTAAATTACTTATATAGGTTTTGGTGCCATTTTAATCTTTATCTGTTGGTTTAACACTTTCATTGTCAAATTTTAACCTTAACTGTGGTAACAACATTTTCAATGTTAAAGGGTCATAATTTTACTTATAAGTTAACAATTATCTCATTAAAGGACATGTTATAAAATTTTAGATCATTTCTCATACAAATTTTCCAATTCCAATAATTTCATAATTTTTAAATAATTTAATATAATATTATCTAACATAAAATATCATTAACGTCATTTTTGACACTATTCATTTAATTTGAACTTAAAGGCATGAAGATAAAAAATTAATTATAATATAAACAGTTAAATTATCCCTAATATGTTATATTAATCTATATAATTTATGTTAAATTGTAAATCACCCAAAAATATTTACTATTATAGTTTTTTTAAAACATTTACGTGATGGTTATACTGCTTGTACAATCACTGTCTCAGCATTGAGAAGGCGTTTAAAGTAATTATTTCATTGTTAAAAATTAAAAATAAATTATCATGATAAAATAAAATAATAATTTAAAATAATAATTTATAACCTAATTTTTTCTATTTTATCTATATGAAAAGAAATCCAATATATTAAAGGCATAAGAGTGAAATTTTGTAATTTTATTTACTTAAAATAATTTAAATTTCATTATCAATGGAAAATGGAACCAGAATGAAATATATGATAAATTTGAATGTTTATGGTTGAATTTATTATATTAAATAAATTAAATTAATGTTTATGGTTGATTTTGAGACCTTATCTCATGGTTTTCACCTTTTTTACCCATTTTACCCTTAATAGGGTAACAAATATTTACCAATGTTACAAATCATACTGACCAAAAATAAAATTGGTCAATTTATGTAATTTGGATCTTTAAATTCCAAATATGGTATCTATTTTTCATTATTAAATATTGATAATTGGAAGAAATCAATTTTTATAAAAAAAATAAAAGTAATGAAAAACAGTTTTTAGAAAAATGTGTTTTTATGCATAGAAATTAACTTATATCATCATAAAAATAATAATTAAAATATAGTTAATAAAAATATTATAAATAAAATGGATAATATGTAAATTTAAGACCAAATCCAAAATATAATTGTACTTTTAAAGTATTTATTAAATGAAAATAAATGACTATATTTTAAAAATATGAATTTTTAACTATTTATTGAAAAATCAATCATTTCAAAAAAACACAAAAAATCACCCTAAGTTAATTTTTATATTCTAATATGAAAAATAATGTCTATTTTTTAAAATAAATTTCTTAAAATTTAATATATCAATTTTATTATATTCATATAAAAATCAATAAAAACTTTTTGAAGAAAACTTATTTTAAAGAATAAAATGACTTTAATAAAAATTGAGTTCTTATTTCCTGATTGTTTATTAATAAATTTTACTTTATTATGGCCATTGTATATAGTTAATAATTATGTTACTTATATTTATACCTTACAATTCAATTACAATGTTATAACGGTAATAAAATGATAATATTTTATGGTTCTTTAATGCTCGGTGTTGTGTGTTGTATATGTTTTCATATATGGTTTTATTCTAAAATATTAGGGATTTAAATTATCCCATCTTTAGTAAATTACTCTCTAGATATTTTAACTTGTTCCTGGTAATCATGGGTCATATATTTGAAAATTATATTTTTGAAAACCTATATAGTAAAAAGGCTTAATAAAACATGACCTTGAAAAGTTGGTAAGGGAAATATGAAGTTCTTCTAGAATAACACATAATTGGCATACCAAATTGGAAACCGTTAGTGGAAAGTGAAAATATGGACATGGAGGAATAATTTTACATTAAAATAAATATTTAGAGTGATAGAAAACATTGATCACAATAAATTTAATTATTATAAGAAATTTAATGATTACAAAACCAGAAATTAATAAGGTATCAAAATTTCATAGATTCATTGAAAATTAATGTAATACGATAACATTTTTTTCTTAATGATACTTTTTTTAGTGTTAAAGAATTATTTTACCATCTAGACTATGAACATAAGGAAACATACTTACCTGAAAAGTATAATTTCGTCCATTAATCAATTTCCACCATAGGCTCGACTTTTTCTCCAAACGATGAGTATTCAAGATGAACTTCTCGTGTTTGGATCATAAAATATAACATTTAATGTATCATAATATTAGTAAATGAATGATAATTCCTTCCTAGCATCTCAATATACTTACCAAAACAAAAATGATAAGCATTAGTTATCTAATATGCTTAAATATAATGCATTAATCTCTAAAACATTAACAATAACCAAAAAATCAACATAATAAATTCAATAAATAGTTAACCATACGGATCCAACAAAATATTTATAACAAAATTAAAAACCTAAAATCTAAAATATTTGATGAAATATTCTTTTCCAATATCAAATTTAACATTTATCCGTTAAAAACATAATGTATCACATAAAGCAACACTCTAAACACATGAATATAATTATCATATATTATTTTAATGCTTGTTAATTCTTTCCAAAAATAATATTTATCACTATAAAATATCAATGTAATCATAAATTCTTCCAAAAATTAATTATATCCTTATTCATCAAATAAAATCACAGACTATTCAATATATTCTATAAATCAAAAAAAAATGTAAACCACTTTTTCACCAAATCACTATCAATTCCCAAGCCATAAATACTATCTAATTTAATTTACCAATTTCAATAATATATTTATCACAACTAAACATTATTAGATCAATATCAGGAACATATTAAGAGTTATCTTTCCCTTGAACATATACTCTCTAAAAATATCACCTGACCACTAGGTCATGTTTTTTAGTTTATCGGTACTATTCCATATATGCTTTTAAATCCAAAAATAAAAAATAATAAAAATTGATACATAGATGTTTTATGACTCTTATAACTAGAGAATCATTTATATAACACTTAAAAAACATAATTCTAAAATTCTAATTCACAAAAACATCAATCCTTTCACTTTAATGATTGGAATAAGATAAGTTCATCCATGGTCTATGAGCTAACCCATGGATAAAGGAATTGAATCAAATAACATATTATTTCCCCAAATATAATACATTTAATTCCTTGGAAATGTATTTCCCTATTCCCCTAATTTAAACATATAAAACATCAACCCCTTCTTTTAATATATTCTCCTAGGTTCTTCTTCCAACATTCTTGGCATAAATGAAATTTCACTATAATACCTCCATGATCATTTACACCTGATCTTATATAAAAGTCCATTTCCTCTTATATAACATGTTATGAGACTTTCCTATGTTTATATTGTTAATCATTTTCCAAGATAACGGATCTAACATAATCACAATGTTTCACATTTTAGTCCCCATCTCATTTAGTTTCTCATTACAGCAATAATTGCATCATATTTCACATTAATTATCAACTTTATTCCTCATGGTTATAGCCACTAGCTAAAACAAAAAATCATAGTGTGAGTAATGATAACTATTTTTTAAAATAAAAAAATAATAAAAATAATTTCTAGGATGTATAAATCATTACACCTTATTTTTAATCTATAAAACATTTGGTTTAACCTAGTTTATACATGAAAATCATCTATTCTAATCCTTCATAATTGTTCATAAAGAAAATTTGAATTATCCTAAGTATATCCACAAGATGTGCCAAAATAGGTGCACAATAAGGTAACACTCACCATAAACTATAATAATGGATGATATATACTTGACTAACTCTTTTTTTGGTAATTACTAATAGATGCATCTATTCCAAAAATCGCATCCACTTGTAGTATCTAGACAGAGATATTTAGATAGGAGAACAACACTCCTTTATTTACCATATCATATAATGTGATCTTATATATAGGATTATCCTGATGATTATTGAAAAAGTTATATCATGGTAGTTTCCAAAAGTAACTAGACCTTGATCTGATGAAATCTATAGTGACCTATACATTTCATAAAAAATATTTTTTCTTATTAGATGAATATTTATTACATAATATTACGATCCATGACCAAACTATAAATGTTTAGTGTCTCTAGAAACAAAAGATACATTAAAAACTATTTCATAAATTCTTAATGTCATGACCAACATAGTTCTTCCCAACTATATCACTTCTTATAAATATCATACATAAAACCTTTCTATATATCCTAGGGAAAATAAAGAATAATAAAGTGTGAGATCCAATTCTCAGAAATAACACAAAATTGAGATATCAATAATCATTTAAAAATGATAAGAAAGTTTATGTGAACATATAATTAATATTTGAAAACATTAACATATATATTATAGATAATAATATTGAGTCATAGAAACAATATTATCAATTTATAAGACATGTACCATAAAAGAATCAATGAACATGATCTATGAGAGAAACATATTAGCATAAGACATAAGTTTGGGGCATACACTTAAGTGCGGAAAATAATTTCCTTAGTCAAGGATCATTGAAAATAATATCATAATGGAATTTATTAATGACTGATTCTATTATATCTTTAGTCAAGGTTCGTTTAGAATATTATCATTTTGGAAAAAGTCCCTTAATGAAGTAGGTTTACTAATCATTACAATCCTTATTATCTCAAGAAATGTCCATATTTAACCACTACATTAGAGTTATATACATATATATATCCAATAACACACATCAAATTTAAAAAATAATAAAAATGTTTTACACAATATCATAAAACATTAATCATATCATAACCTATGGAAAATAAATGAGTTTCAAAACTATTTCAACCTTTCATCATAGAAGAACACATGAAAAATAAATGAGTCTCATCAATATATTTTCATCATAAACCTAAATCATAAAAAACTATTAAATATGGTATAAATATATTATATACCTATTAAATAATAATTAGCCTCAAAATATTTTATCTTAAATGAAAATTACCTTTAAAAGGTATCTATAATATTTTTTGAGTAAAATGCCCTTTTCATTTTGAAATAGCTTCTTTAAAATACAAAAAAATTGCAAAAAAATATGGAAACATTTTTATTTCAAAGGATACATGAAAACATACATAGAAATATTCAGAATATTGGTATGAATATGGGAAATTATTTTCATTCCATATACATCAAAACAAATATTCAATTCACATTAGCGATTAATAGTCAAAAGTACCTTATTTGGAAAATGAAAATAAGATTCATTTTAAACTATTTTTTAGAAAGTTAATCATGGATAAAACATAATTTAAAATATTATACAAATATATTAATATTATTCTAAAAAATAGAAAACATGGATATGGAAAAAAATGATCTTCTTTGGAATAGACAAATAAAATCGATTTTCCTTAAAAATATTCTTATGGTACTCTGAGTACTTAAAGATGGGAAAATAAAATTAAAACATATAATATTTAAAAAAAACATAAGAGATTAAATTTAATGAGATTACTGATAGTTATATATTGAAATATCTTTATTATAAACTTAATCATAAACAATCCTGAAAAACAATGAGATTTTAACATAAAACCCTTAACTCGAGTTTGTCGTGCATCAAAAGTGGGTTAACCTCTTGTATAATAAATAAAAATTTATTATACTTATATAATAGATTAATTTACATAATTTTAATACTATATATGATCCAATCATAACATTTTAAATCCCAATTCTTAATAACTCGTTAAAATTATTGTTACAGTGCGTTAATTGTTTCATTTTTTTATGAGAAGTTCGGTTCAGTAGTCCTGATCCTTATACTTTGATCATGGTTACATCATCTCCAAAGTTATAATTATAAAATAAATATCATATTATATATATATATATATCCATAAATTTTATATATAGAAAAATGAATTAGATTATTTATGGAGAGAGTAGATCATACGTACACATAAATGATGTATTCACTTTTCAAAGGATGGAATGAAAGAAAAGTAAATAATAATTAGCCGTAAAATAATAATTATAATAACATAAATATATATATATATATATATATATAATATTGATAAAATCAATTATTATCACCATACTAGTAAATAATAAATGAAATATAAATCACATCGCTTCATGTTGGTGGTAGTCTACACGTATACATGAGTGACATTATCATTATAAAACTTATGGTATAGTAAGAAGGTAGATTTTAAATTATAATTCTAAACGAAAAATTATATTGTAAATATAATATATAAAAATTAAACACATCACAGTAACAATAATTTAAATATGGTTATGGAAATTTAATTTTATCTATACATGGAGAGTGAGTGTTAATTTCACTTCCCATTTGACAGAATAGAGGGAGGATATTGGTGGATACATAATCATAATAAAATTTATGTATATTAAGGATAAGTATTTTATTATTTTATTATTAATAATACATATTTAGATGAGGTATAATGAAATGTAATTTGATAGAGGCCAAGTGGGATATTTTGGTCTTCTTTGATAGGGCTCCTTTAGATCCCTTCTTAAGGACAATTTCTATAGCCTTTTGAGAAGACAATAAGATATTATTAGTTTATAGGGATTTCTTAAGGTGATTTTTTTGGGTTTTTTCTAGCTTGATGGATATATTTTTTTGAAGAAAATGGAGAATGGGAGCCCTTTATAAGTGATGTTAATGGCACACATAGAAATACATAAAATATTAAAATACAAATAATGTCTTTATCATTTGAAATTATTACAAATATCCATGTGCTCAAATAAAAATAGGTTTTGAAAAAAATATCATCATCTACTAAAATTTATATTATTTTTTGTTGTCATTTTAAACCTTATCATTTGGTTTGACCCCTTCATTAACCAATTTTTAAATTAACTGCGGTAAAAACTTTTAAAATATTAAAGGCTCATAATTTTACTTAAAAGTTTTTAATTAGAAAATAAATAGACAAGGAATGAAATTTTACACCATTTTTTATTCTAATTTTTCAATTGAATGATTTTATGATTTTCAAATAATTTTTAAAAATATTATTTAACATAAAATATCATTAATTTCATTAATTTCATTTTTGATTATGTTAATTCAATTAGACGTTAAAGTCATGAAGATAGTATTTTAATTCAAATATAAACATTTAATATATCCCCAATATGTTATATGATTAAATAAAATTCATGATGGATTTTAAAACACGCGAAATATATAAATTTTATGCTTTTTTAAAAATATTTATATGATTTTTCTACTATTTTCATAACACCTGTATAGGCTTTGAGTAAGAATATAATGTAATTATTCCATCACTAAAAATTAAAAATAAATAAACATGATAAAAACTAATAATTTATACTTCAAATGATCATTTATAACTAAAACGTTTCTCTTTTTATCCTTATGTAACATTTATATAGATATTAATTTCGAAAGAGTGACACTTTGGAATTTTTCTTTATATACTCCAAAGGGATTAGGACTAGGGAAAACTCGATCATATAATTTATTAAAATAATATAAATTTCATTATCAATTTTAAATGGAAAAAAACAACATATATTGGAATTTTGGATGAATATGGTTGAATGAATTACATTAAATAAAATAAATTCAAATTTTTTATTGATTTTGACACCTTATCTAATTATTTTAACCTTGTTTTACCCATTTTACCCTTATTGAGGTGACAAATATTTACCATGATTACTATTCATAATGAAAAAAATAAATGGGACATATTTAATAAATTCAAACCTCATAATTAAAAATATGGTTTAAATTTTTTAGGATTTAATATTTATAACTGTCATAAATATATTTTTAATATAAATTTGTAAAACATAATGGAAAACAATTTTTTGAAAAATGTGCTTTAAGAAGAAAATTACCTCATATAAAAAACATGAATATTTCTAATTAAAATAGAATTAATAGGATTATTATAAATAAATGTATCATATGTAACAATAATAAATATTACAATATATAATGGGAATTTTAAAATTATTTATTTAATTAAAATAAATGATAGTATTTAAAAAATTTGTGTTTTCCAATATTCTTTGACAAAAAAACCATTTCAAAAATATCCCAAAATTTTTTACTAAGTTAATTTTTAGTGTAACATATCATTATTATTATGATAGATACATTTTTAAACTTGCAATGGTTTTCCTATTTCATTGTCTAGGTAGGGTCGAGAAGGAAATGGGAGGATACCTGTAATAGTGAATTTAGATATTTGTTGGAATTTTTGGCATGAAACCTACTAATTATAGAACCTTTTGGGGAATTAAATTATATGTAATATGGTTATATTTAATTTGACTCATAAATTAAATTAAATTCATTTTTAGTTAAAATTCAATGGATTTCTTGACGAATATGGGAGTTGACAATTACACGACGTGTAATTGGGTTAAATGTTAGGTAAAGCCCCAATGATTGTTTTTAAATAGGCAGCATAGAATATTTTCTCAAATTTCCCCCCTTTAGGTTTCTTTCTCTCGACATATATCCTTCTAGAGATGCCTTTTTGGATCCCTCCACCCCCTTCGAGTCTTTTTGTTCAGCAATTGATCCTAGTATTGGTTGTTCTTCATTGGTTTTGGTGCAGCGGGTGTATTTTCTTGAGGTTTGTGGATTTCCACCTTTCTTCTGACACCATTTTCTAAATTGAATCTATCTTTATATGTGGATTATATTATGGGGTCTCTATTGATGTTGTTGGGTTTAGTTGTTGGTGGATCTTGTTACAGGCATGTGCGACCCGAGTTTTGAGGTAGGTGGTTCTGTCTCTGGCCTATGTTGGATAAACCATGTTGTTCAATTTTTATAAATTGATTTATAAATAAATTGGTATGAAATTGGAATGATTTTTTGTGTGATATTGGAAAGGGATTTTTGGAAAAGTGTTTTTCCATGGATTTTGGTAAATGGAAAGAAAATGGGTATTTTCAAAGCATTGAATGATTTGTGCAAAAGAAGAGGATATGGTTACCCTATTAAATTTCAAATTGCATAAATAGTTTTGAAATGGTTTTCAAAACATTTATATGATTTTGAAAACAAGAATAGGGGTTACCTTAGGTTCTTGGTGGAAGTTTTAGCTTGAGGCCATCATCCATTATGGGGGTTCACTTTCTGGGTGTTCCTCTTGTCCTAGAGTGTGAATTATTGGCTCTAGGTATCTATATAATGTTGGGGTATCACAAATTATGTTGTCTCCCTAGTCCTAAAGTGTAGATAATTGGATATAGGTACCGTAGTGCATTGTTCATAGATTTTTGGGTATGAGTAGTATGCTTCATGAACTGTGGTATTCCTTGGTATTGTGATACCTATACTACTACTGTTGTTTTGTACTACTTGTCTTTTTAATATTTTATCATTGACATGAATGTTTATTCTTATGGAATATGAAATAGAAATTTGTATTTCAAACTGATATACCTGATTTTTTTTATAACTATGGAAAAAAAGGAAATGTTTTCCATGTTTTCTATAAAACTGCTTTACTGCTTATCATTCCATGTTTTATTTGAAATGAGCATACAAGAATTATTATACATAGAATTATTATGGATCACCTAGGAGGAATCCTATTGATCCAGTTATCTCACACCTTTATCACCTCTTTAGCAATGAATATACATTTATATGTCTTTCGATGTAGGTAAAGGAAAGGCTCCATAGTGAGGTGGTAGGTTTTCATGTCAGCTGAGTTGGATAACTGGTGGTGAGATGGTGGGAGGTTTCCCAGAGTATCACATGGAGTAGTTTATTGTTTTTTTTCCTTTGCATATGGACTTGTCTCTTTGATTTTGTATCTACTTTAGCGGTTTTTTTGTTTTCCACCATCTTCTTATAGTTATGGAATCTAGAAACATCAGTCTTATACTATTTTTTCTACATTGAGTATGCATATCTTCCCATATTGTTCGTTTAGGTAGTTAAAATCATTCCCTTTGTGTATTGTTCAATGATTGGGTTCTTATCGCAAGATTGTGGGGATCAAGAACTCCCTTCAGGTATGTAACAGATCAGTTTGGGTTCTAGGTTTGAGGTTAACCCAAGTCGGTTCATTACAAAGTGGTATCAAAGGAGGTCTTTCCTCAAGAGTCCTTGTCGTAGGATGTCTATTAGACTAGATATAGGATTTCCAGAACATGAGAGGTATGTTGTTGAGTTTATGGATATCTCTTGGAATGATAAAATACTCAATTTTCTATGGGAAATTGGGAAATGTTTCTCTAGTGTTGGGTTTTTATTTAAATCTCAGTTTATCCTTATGGGTTTTCTGGTTTAAATTGATATTTAATATATTTCTTAATCATTCGTTCTATTTTGGTGTGTAGTATTTTGTCTCTGAGATTTCTTTTATAAGTTCCTCATGAAGGTGTAGCTGATTCTCCTCAAGGGAATATACCAATAGATCATAATCTCATTGAGGCTATAATACAGGACGTTCTTAATGTTGATCGGAAACTACCATGAGTTCAAAATGAAGTTATTGAGGTATAGCCAGGAGCAAGAGGAGAGAGATATATTGTGGTAATTCTTGTGTAAGAAGACACTGTACTTTAAAGTAATGAATGAACCTTGAGAGGAGGAGTACTAAATGGACAGGATCGAAAATATCTCCGACTTTCTAGCAACACCTAAAAATATCAAGGTAAGGTGTGAAATGTTTAGGATAGAGAGTTCTGATAGGTGATGGTGGGATTCCGTAGTCCATGTAGATAGACATCTGGTATTAGATTGGAAGGGTTTAAAAACCCTATTCCTCCAAAAATTTTGTCTAGGGTCAATGATGCAGAAAAAATTTATGGAGTTCCTCTCACTATACCATAGAGAGTATTTAGTGTCAGTGTGCGACAACTAATTTACTAAGCTTGTCTACTTTTTTAGGATGTGGTAAATAATGACTAGTTGAAGGCTAAGAAGTACCTATAGGGTTTTTTACCGAAAATCGAATTACAGATATTTATGTTAAATATTTATATATATATATAGAGATGGTAGATAAAAAATGATAGCATAAATGAATATGGTGGGAAATTTTAGCCTTTTCACCTCTTCTCTTCCATCAAGTGGCAGCTTCATTGGCATGAATGGGAGGAAAAAGAAATGAAAAGATCGTTGCAGGAGTGGTGGAGGTGGGTCTCAGTAGTGAGCCTCCTCCACACCTTCTTCTATAGCCAGTAGTGTACCTATGACTTGATATTAGTTTGTAAACGTCGGACGCACCATAAATTTTTTTCCAATGCTCACAAAGAAATGCAACAGCTGTGGAGGTTTTCATCATTCACAATGTTTCTATCAAGATATGTCTATACCTAATTATGGTCAAGGTTTATTGGATCCTAGGACTACTACAAAGCAATTATATGCTTAAAAGGCTACAAGGCTCTAGTCATAGGCCTCAAGAGTGAATCAAATTCATATAGTATATGAGTGTCTAGAAGAAGTCGATGTAGGCCTAGTAATAGTGAGAGGTATTATATTTATTGCATCTTCTATAGTGATTGATTTATTTGATATCGGTGCCTCCCACCCATTTATATCTACACTTTTTTCTATATGCGTAAAATTCTAACAAAACTTAGTTTATTTTTTATGGAGTTAGAGGCACCCATTGGTAAGAGAAAATAGTACGGGTACTGGTGTCCTTGTTCGTTAATAATAGATGTTACAGATTTTTTATGGAAATTTCTCATACTTGATTTGCATCTGTTTGATTTCATCATTAGTATAGGTTGGATAGATGCTCATCGAGATAATATTTATTTTTATCATCGGGGTTTTTTTTATTTCTACTGATGGGAGCTCTCATGTTTTTCAAGGGGAGTGGGACCTAAGGTCTGGCTTTGCACGGCCTTCCCACCCAAAGGTCAGGAGTTTGTTGTATGTTGTTGTAATTAATCCCGATGGCGTTTCTTCTATTGTTGATCTTCCCATTTTTGTTCGATACTTTTCTGACATTTTTCCATAATACTTCTCTGGTATTCCTCTATAGAGATAGGTAGATTTTACATTTAACCCAGTGTCAGGTACATAGTCTAAATTACTACCTACTTATCATATAGAAGTAGTAGAGATTAAAGAGCTTAATATTCAGTTAGATAACCAATTTTAAAAAGATTTTTTTACCCTAGTGTTTCTCCTTCGAAAGTTCCTATTCACTTTTATAAGAAGGCAGATGATTCACTTCAATTATTTGTGGACTATCAGAAGTTGAACTAGGTAACAGTTAAGAAAAGTATCCCTTGCCTCATGTGGGTGATTTTTTTCATCAATTAAAGGGGAAATGTTTTTTTTAATGATTGATATTTGTTTGGGTCATCATCAGATCATATTTAGGGAGTCTTATATACTGAAGATAGATTTTAGGAGTACGTTTGGTCATTGTGGATATCTTTTAATGCCTTTGGTTCTCACTAATTATCCTGAAATTTTAATGGCTTTAACGAATCGGATATTCCATCAATATCTTGACACTTTTTGGGTAGTGTTTGTGTACGATATTTTGGTTTATTTGAAATCCAACAATGAGAATGAGCACCATCTGAGCTAGGTTCTAAGAATTTTGATACTTCACCATTTTTATGGAAGGCATTCAAAATATAGTTTCTGGATTTACGAAGTGATGTTCTTAGGGAACATGATTTCAAAAAATGGATTATAAATCGATCCTAAAAAGTTGAAGGTTATATTTTCATGGAAAAAAAACATATAATGTATTTTATATTTGAAGTTTCCTTGGTCTTGTTAGATATTACTAATGGATTATTAAATATTTCTCTAAACTGGTGTCACCTTTCACTACCCATACCAGAAAAGCGGTGAAATTTACCAAGGATGCAAAGTGTCAGAATTCTTTCTATGAACTGAAATGACTTCTGACATTGGCTCATATCCTGATCTTACTTGATCCCAGTAAAGTAAACATGGTGTTTTTTAATGCATCAAGTGTTGGTTTGGGTTGTGTGATTATACAGGATGATCATGTGGTGGAGTATGGATCTCATCATCTCCTAAAAAATGAGAAGTAAACCCCCACTCATGACTTAGATATTTCCATGGTTATTCATGCGCTTATGTTTTGGAGGCACTGTCTTTTTGGAGAGAGCTTCATAATATTTTATAATCATAAGAGTCTGAGATATATCTTTTCTCAGAAATACTTAAATCTTAGATAGAGATGATTGTCAGAATGACTTCATACATTTGACTTTGATATCGCCTACACCCCAGGGAAGGTTAATGTCATTGAGGATGCTTTTAGTAGGAAACTTCTAAACCAGGTAGTGAAATAATCATCAGAAGAGTGCAACTTGATGTCCCTTTTTGCGCCGTTGCACATTGGAGTCTTGGAATCTGGGGAAGATATCTATTTGACCAGTGTTTAGTTGACCTCCGCTCTTCTTGAGTTGATTATTCAAGAACAATAGATTAATGATGAGTTCTTTGGAATTATGAAATTTCATAAAGGTGGGGAGACTACTGTTTATTAGTTATTCTACAAAGTGGATGTTATTTTTTTTATAATTATTTTGTGGACCACAATTAATAATGAGAGATGTTATGAGTGGTTTATATAGTTTCTAATGGTTAGGGAATCTAAGAACCATGAAAATTCTCTATGAAATGTGAAGGAAATTCTAGTGGCCTAGTATGAGATAGGGCATTGTTGAGTTTTTCTCCCATTTCTATACATACCAATAGGTGAAAGCCAGGAATTAGAAACCTTTGAGTTTGATTCATCCAATTCCAGTTCCTATTTGGAAGTGGGATGATATCTATTTGAAATTTTCGGTTTGGTTGTTGTATATCCATAAAAAAGAAGAACTTGATATAGGTTGTGATGATACACTGATGAAATTGGCTCATTTTATACCTATTCAGAATACAACCAAAGTTGAAGAGTTGGGAAATATATATGTGAAAGAGATTGTTATTTTTCATGGAGTTACATCTCCTATAATTTCTAATAGAGATCACCAGATCACTTCTCACTTTTGGAAAGGCCTTCAGGAGTCATTGGGATCTCTGGTTCATTTGATTATGGCATACCATACACATTCAAAAGGACAGACAGAAAGATATATATATATTCTTGAGGATATGATTCGTATGTTCTCAACTTTGGTGGGGCTTGGGATGATCACTTGGGGCTGGCTGAGTTTTCTTATAACAACAGTTACCAGTCCATAATAAGAATGGATCCTTTTGAGGCCTTATATGCTCGGCCTTGTAAATATCCCTTGTGTTATTAAAATATTGGTGAAAGTTTCTTAATTTGACAAATATTGGTTCAAGAGACGAAAGAAAATATTCAGTTGATTCCTTAGAGGATGTTGATGGTGCAGAGTAGGTATAAATAAAATGTTTATCATCATTACAAATCATTGGAGTTTTTCAAATGGTTACGAAGTGTTCTTTAAGTTTCACCCTATTTGGGTCATTGATGGCCTGGAAGGAAAGGGAATTTTTCTCCTTGTTTTGTGGGACCTTTTGAGGTTATAGAGAATGTGGGGAATGTTGCTTATTTTTTGGAACTTCCACTACAGCTGATGTGGATACATAACGTGCATCATGTATCTCATCTCTAAAATTATCTATCTGATCCATATCATTTTCTAAGCTGGAATGATCTTGAAGTTGATCCTGACTTATCTGTGATTGAGCATCAAGTCAGTATAGTTAATTCTGAAACCAAGGTACTTCATGAGAGGATGATACCTTTGGTTCAAGTGCTATGGTAGCATAGTTATGATTCTCATCAGATGTGGGAGCAAGAGGCACTAATGAGAGAGTAGTGCTATTATCTTTTTAGCATAGAGGATTCTTCATAGGATCTCTAGAAACAGAATGTTTTAATGGTGGGGAGGTTGTAACATCCCATTACTCTTATTACAGGAATATTTTTATAATTTTAATGGTTTTCCTTTTTCATTGTCTAGGTAGGGCTGAGAAGGAAATGATAGGATACCTATAATGGTAAATTCAGAGATTTGTTTTAATTTTTGGCATGAAACCTATTGACTCTATAGCTTACTAGATAATCACATGACTTTTAATAGGGTTACACGATGTGTAACACATAAATGAAGTTAAATCTATTTTTAATCAAAAGGTGATACATTTCTTGGTGATTATGGGAGTAGAAAATTACACGATGTGCAATTGGGTTATATGTCATGTAAAGCCTTGATGGGTTTTTTTAAATAGGCATAAAAGATTAATTTATCAAATTCCTCCCCTTCAGGTTCCTTTCTCTCAACTTAGAACCATCCCCAAGAAATTTTGGGATCCCTCAAACCCCTTCGGGTCTTCTTATTCGGTGATTGATCCTCATTCTGGTTGTTCTTTGTTGGTTTTTGTGTGGTGGGTATACATTTTTGAGATATGTATATTTCCTTCTTTCTGCTGACCCTTTTTCTAAATTGAATCTATATTGAGATGTGGATTGAATTCTAGAGTTTATGTGAATGTTGTTGTGTTTTTTTGTTGGTGGATCCCATTACGAACATGTGCGACATAATTTTTGAGGTAAGTGGTTCCATCTTTATCATATATTTGATAAACCATATTATTCCATTTTGATAAATTTATTTCTAAAAAATTGGAATGAAATTGTCATGATCTTTTGTATGTGATTAGAAAGCGACTTGAAGAAAATTGGTTTTTTCTTGGTTTTTGATGAATGGAAAGAAAAGGTATATTTTCAAAGTATTGAATTATTTTTTTAGACGAAGTAGGTATGGTTACCCTATTAAATATTAAATTGAATAAATGGTTTTGAAGTAGTTTTTAAAACATTGAGATGATTGTGAAATTTAAAACATGGGTTACCTTGGGTATTAGGTGGAAGGTTTAGCTTGAGTCCATCATCCATTATAGTGGTTCACTTTAGGGGTGTTCATCTTATCCTAGAGTATATATTATTGTCTCTAGGTACATATTTGATGTTGGGTTTTCACACGTTGGGTTGTATCCTGAGTACTAGAGTATAGATAATTATCCTTAGGCACTACAATGCACTATTCATAGATTTTTTGTTACAATTAGTCTTCTACTTCACATGTTGTATTCCTTAGTGTTGTGAAACCTGTGCTACTACTATTAATTTTAATACTTGTATTTGTACTATTTTATCCTTGATATGTATGTTGATTCCTATAAAAGATGATATTGAAAATGTTCTTTTAAATTGATATACCTTCTTTTTTTTAGAACTATGTAAAAATGAAAATATTTACCATGTTTTATATAAAAAAAATTTACTACTTATCATACTATGTTTTATTTTAAATGAGGATATGAGAGTTTTTATACAGAGACTTTTTATCAAGAACCTAGGTGGGATCATACTAATCTTATTAGCTCACACCATGCACACCCCTTTTTCGGTGCATATACCTTTGTATGTCTTTCGATGTAGGTAAAGGAAAGGAACTGTAGTGAGGTGGAATATTTTCATATTAGATGAGTTGGGTAGCTGGTTTTGAGATGGCGGGAGGTTTCTCATGCTTTCATGTGGATTTTTTTTTATTTTCATTTCCCTTACAGTTGGACTTGTATTTTTGAGTTAGTAGCTACTTTAGTGGTTGTTTTGTTTCTATTGTCTTATTACAGTTATAGAACCTATATAAATCAGACTTACACTATTTATTTCTACTTTGAGTGTGAATATATTTCCATGTTATTCATTAAAGTTGGATAAAATCATTCCTTTGGTGTGTTTTTTGATGCTCGAGTGCTTGTCACCAGCCCATGGGGATCAAGAATTTCATTCAGTTATTTAACAAATCAGGTCAGGTTCCAAGTTTGAGGGTATCCCAGATTAGTTCATTATATTTACATTATACTCTAAAAAATAAATTTAAAATTTTCAAATAAATTTTATATAATTTTAAGATATAAATTTTATTATTTTCTCAAAAAAATTAATAAAACCAGTTTTGAGAAAAAACATATTTTGAAGAATAAAATGACTTTACTAAAATTTGAGTTCATACTTACTAATCATTTACCAACAAATTTTTATTGATTATAAACAATATATATATGTAATAATAATTTGGTTACTGTTATTCATGCATTATAAATCAATGACTATGTTATAATGGTCATAAAATTAAAATATTTTGTGGTTCGTTAAAGCTCAAGGTTTCATGTTGTATGTTCATAAGAACATAGTGTTCTTTTAAAATATTAGGGTGTTATAACTAATAAAATAATTGTTTTTCCTACTAAAAATACCTATATTATACTTGATTTATATAAATTTTCCTCTTACTTTAGTATCTAGTTAAAATATATTTTATTAACACCTATAATTGTGAAGAAGCCTCCAAGGAAAATACAATGATTTCAATGTGAGTAATATTTTTTATAACTTTTTTCCATTATATAGTACCATACTAAATCTAATTTTAAAATTATATAGAATCACAAGATAAATATATATTAATTATAACATCATTTCCATAATTTAGAGATTACATCTCACAAAAAAATCTCACAATTCTAGTAATGTAAGATTTAGTGCCTTTGAGGACCAGTTACAAAAGAAACTTACTCCATGATAATTGTAAAAATTTCGCAACAATAAAACTTTTCTAAACAAACTTATATAATTGTAATGCAATATATATGTCTTCAAAACATATGTAAGGGGAACATAAGAAAGGAGTGATCTCAAATCCTCTTTAATAGTAAGCATAAGTGATAATAATGAAAGATCAAAAGTGAGCTTAAATAGCCATATTCGTATGAGAATGTAAAAAACGAACATGAACATAAAATATAGAATTATTACCCAAAAAATAGTATAATACTAATCATGATAACATAGCATAAGAAAATTAAATCACAAGATCATGGAATCATGGAATTAGTGGCAGTAACATAAGACATGACATCATAAACATAAGTTAAGGCTCACTCTCAAGACCACCATCATAAATTATAAGAAAGTCCCATGGTAAATTGGTTTCACCCCACATTCCTATAAAATGGTGTAAAATTCAAATATAGTATTATTTTTTCTTCTTAATACCATACATGTTATCCCATGAGATATAAATATTTACCTATTACATTGGAGGGCTATATAATTTCAGGCCAACCCCCCCCCCCCCACAAATATAGTGTTCCTAGGCTAACAACACTTACCCCAGATATGGTACCTTAGGAGATGAAAAAAATAATTCTTAATTGGAATTATATATAGTTCCATAAAACCCCTTCATATAAAGAAAATAATACATATACAAGCCACAACAGGAAAAGAAACTTTATATAAATCATAAGAATGATCAAACCCATGAGAAGTAAATGAGTTTCATAATTCTGATTCAAGGAATAGGCGAAGATTAAATCAGAAGGATTAAAATATAAAAATGAATTTAATAATTTTGAACATCCATAATTTAAAAAGGTACATATAAGTATTTAACATGGAGTTCTCATGAATAAAATTCATGAGAAGGATTTAGAAGAATAAAGAGTAAAGAATTAACCACTTGAGTGGTAATTTATAAAATAAGTAAGGTTATTATTAATGAAGTAAAGATCATATTGATTTATAGAAAAAAATAATTGAACAAATAGGGTGTTACACAAAATAAAAAATAGTTTTTTGAAGCTATTAATTGTTCAAAAACATTTTATGGTGGTGTTTCTTGATATGAGAGAAGAAATAGGAAAGTTCCCTTCACTCAGGTTTACTTAGAAGTGGGAGTTTTTAGGGGGAAAACGCATATAAACCTTAAATTGAAAATTTTATTTAATTAGTTATATAGGTAAGGTAAATAAATAAATTAACATTATAATTTCACGAAATCAATATTGAATAAAGAAAAAAAATAAAGAATATGAAACCGATAATTAACGAGGTTGGTATAGAAGATCCATTCACTTCATATCTGAAAGAATTATGTAGTTGTGCATAATATTATGAATATTTAATTATTTTAATTAAATATATACCCTGTAACCTTATTCATATATATTTAATTTTAAATTTACATTTATTATCATTTTTTATTTATTTTTAATTTCATTTCTAATTACGTCGGTTATTTAGGGTTGTTAGATCATTTTATTCATATCACTTTCAATTTGTTTACTATAGTAAAAGTCTTATTAAAATAACTTTAAAATATCCATAATTTTTAAGGTTTATTTCATTTATTATTCCATTATAATTATACTTATATAGTTTCAAATATTGTCCCAAAAATGACCAAGATTTAGAAAGGTGCCTTGATAAATCCATTTAAGTTGGTTAATGTTTCTATGACTATTTCCCACTGATCACATATATAGAATAAAAAATATAATTCTTAAGAAATATTAATAGTGTTATAAATATTATTGTTACATATGAAATACATTTTTAAAGTTATACACATTAGGTGGCTATATAAAACAAAACATGTCGTTTTGTAAAGGCATTATTCTATACTTAGGCACAAACGATACTTAAATTTTCTATGAAATGGAAGGGGAGAGAAAATAAATAATTATAATTTAATAATTATAATGATGTTTTAAATATCATATTATTTAATTAAATAATTTTTTTTAACCTAATTTTTAATTATGTGGTGTATAAGTTTAACATGTCATTCATGGAGGTGGTAGTCTGCACACAAAAATGACACTATATTTTTATTTCATAATGATTTTGGAGGAAACGTGAAAACGAATATTGTATTAGTATAAAAAAACATAAACCTAAAACTAATTATGTAATTATCATACTTTCATGGATATAAGGGACTTGTGGGGTGTATAAGATGAAAATAAATAGGAATTTTGGATGGGGAGTTTGACCTCCCCCTTGGAAGTTCTCCCTTGCTCCTTAAGGATCCTTATCTTGGTCTTTTGGTGAGACCAGAAATTTAATATTATGTATTTATTAATTATAAGAGACTAGGTTAATTTTTTCCTTTATCCAAATCATTGGAATGGGTGTAGAAATGGTGAGGAGTTGGTCTCTATTTATAAGTGAATAAAAGGGAACATTTGATAAATCTATTTATTTTTCAATATTATCACTCCATTATTCTTGGGAAAAGTATCCAAAAAAAGGAAAATAATGGTTTGGAAAAAGTTATAAGGACAATAATCTCACCAAAATCCAATATCCATCATTTTTTTATATATTTTAAACTTTTTCAAAATGTTAAACCACTTTTACCCTAATTTATACTTACCATGGTAACTCAACATTCATACTTGGAAACAAATATCAATATAAAAAATTGATATTGAAAATATATGTTAATTTTAAAAATTTTATTTTAAATATTTAATAAATTTTATAAAATAAAACTTCCATGAGTTATAGAAATTTTTTTAAGTATTAGAACAAATAATACATAAGAATTGTTCATAAATATATTATTTTAAGCTTAAAATATAATTGTGGAATAATAATATCACTATTTATTATTTTCATGTAACAATTTACTTTATTATAAAACATATAATTTTTATTTGGCTTTAAAATTAAGGAAAAACAAAAAAAATCGAAATATTACAAATAGTTTTATTATTATGATTAAAATTTTACTTTTTTAGAAGGTTAAATATAAATATTAAAAATTAAAAATTATACCTCAAAAATACATAACATTATTTAATAAATAAATATTTTATAATTTAATGTTTTTGTAAAATTATAAGTCTTTCTTCTATACTGATAAAGAAATAAAAGTCAATGTTTTGATAAAAACTGAATTTTCCATTACTCATCTAAAAAACAATTACATTTAAAAAAACAAAAAAAAATCCTACACTTATCTGCAAATGATGAATCTAAAAAGGGAAATAATTTTATTTTTTTAATTTTATATAATTCATAGAAATTAATTTTAACATAATAAATGTATAATGTTTTTTAAATAATATTTTAACAATATTAGCCTAAAAATAAATCTTTTTTAATGAAAATCCCAAAATTCATCGTAAACTAATACTTAAATTATAATTTCAAAAATGATGTTTCTTAGGGAAAATTAAATTTCTAGAATTTCTTAGTTTAAGTTTTAATTAAAACTATAAAATACAATGTGAAACTTTTTTTATAGGAAAATAACATTTTAAAACACTGGTTTTTATTATTCTTAATTTCTATAAAACACTAATAAAGAAATCATTAAAAAATTAATATTATATTTTATGGAAATAATCATCTAATAATAATATATTTAGTTTTCTTTAATAAAAATTACAACACATAAAAGGATAGATTCTTAGACACAATAATGGATAAAATAAACTTTTTATATATAAAAATATAAAATAATATATGGCATAATTCAATTACTCCTATTCATGCCTAATAATTAAAAGGGTAGGTTTTAATGGTCTAAACATATTGTTATTTCATTTTAGTTGTGTTTTACACATAGAGTAAGAAATCTGTCATAATTTCTTAATTATTATAAAACATATACTAAAATATCAGGTTGTTACATTCTCCATCCTTAATTAAAATATGTCCACCCAATTTTAAAACTCACAAGATGGGTGTAATTTATAAAGGAATAATAAAATTAATAATACACTCGTATTTGAACATGGGTCTATTTAGGATATGAAGATTTATATCCCTATAATAAAATTTGATATGATACCTTTTTTAAATGAGATAGTCAATTCATAATGGAATATAAATAAATTAAGAAGAAATAAATATATAAGGAATTCATTTATTCAAAATTTGATGAATTTTTATATACCATGGATATAATAATTATACCACTAAAACAGTTTTTATTTAAAAATCAATACCTAAAAGGTGAAATATTACATAACATAATGCATTGAAAAATATAGGGTAAAAAAACACAACCTATCCTAACATTATTTATTACATCAACTTTTTTTTATTCTCATGATCTATGAGATAGTTGATTTCAGTTGTTCACTTTAACCTTTAAATCCATTCATTGGGTTGTATAGTGACCAAATTATTCACATCTAAAACATAAAATCATTAGTTGGTCCTTTGGTTGAAAATTATCTTCCTTTATTCTATTTAGTTTCTTCCCTCAAAATCTTGTTTCTTACTTCCCTCCTTTACCATAGGTAAATCATTTTCTAATCCCCTTGAAGGAATTCACTTTGTTTTTCTTCCAATATTTTTTATATGTTGAATGTTGAATATCATTTCCCTCATCTTCTTAATCACCTGATTTCCTATGAGATTCCATCCTTCTCTTCTTTTTTGGGTTTATGATTTAAATTATGCTCTCATGGTTAATCATGTTTTATAATAATTGCTTTCTCAAAATATCTAGACTTATTAGTCTAAATGTCATTCAATCGTGTTGATTATTGATGCGATCATCACATTCTCCCTCACACCTAGGGTAAACGTAGTTACTTAGGGTTTCACTCATTACTAAAACCAAAATGGGGTTAATGTGAGAGTTGAACATTTATAATCATAAGGGACGTATACTAGATAACCAAAAGGAAATTTAACATAAATCTTTAACACATTATAATACAATCATGTTATCTTATAATTATTATAGTTCAAGCTATATCACTCTTTGTCTAACCTATATCATTCACATATTAAGCTATATCATTCTTAAAAAAACATATATCCTATTTGGTTCAACCAATATCATTCATGATTCATTCTAGTTTATATAATGTTGGGTTCTATTACACTTATCAACATAATCCCAAAGAGTGACAAGTAAATCTATAATTTATAGAGGTTTATAAAGATAATATGATTAACCAAATCATTTCCCATGATAGTTTCAAATGAGGTATGGAGTTAGGACACTTTTTTATGCATCAGGTGATGATTTAGTTAATACCAAACAATCCTTTTTGGGGTCATTACCCCTATATAAATTAGTTTCATAGCATATATCCACATGTAGTATCCAGATAGGTATTTTATTTCTAGGAAAACAATATACCCAAAACGTTACCAAAATATCAAGATGTTATCTACTACTTAGGTTTATATCTTAGATTTATCCTTTGTGTTTTCAATAATGTTATATTAACCTATTACCTAAAAATAACAAAATGAATCGCCAAAAAAACTCAACAATGATATGCTAAAAATATTGAGACCCAAGATAAAAATATCATAATTTTTTTACCATTTATATAATTTGTAAATTACATATCACATAAATATATCATAATTATTTGAACCGAAGGTTTGGTTTCTTTAAGGACCAGTTAGATAGGAAACCTATGTCACAATACTATTAAAAATTTTACTATAATAGAACCATTAACCTTCTAGACTTATTATATATAATAATTATCTTTATAACCTCAATAATGAAAACATAAGAATGGGGTGAGCTCAAAATCTTAGTAAGGATAAGCATAAGCAATAAAACTAAATGATTAAAAGCGAGCATAAGATAATCATTTGGGTATGAGAATGAAATAAAGGAACATAAAAATAAAATATATAATTAATAAATAATAAAATAAATAGGATAATAATAAGATTGGAAAACATGAAAGAGGAAATGGAAAGATAAGATCACAAAATCATGGAATATTTTTCAATAACATAAGATATCACATCATAAACATAAATCGAGGGTAACTGCCAAAACTATCATCATAAAGTGAGAAAATTACAGTAGTGGATTTGGTTAAATCCCCATTCCATTAAACATATTGGAAAAAGTACTGTGGTAGATTAGTTTCACTCACTAATCCCTTATATAAAATCCCATGTGATATAAATATTTACCAATGTATTTTAGGGCTATATAATTTTAGGCTCACCTATCACATAAAATAATTCACATAGGATAACCACCCAGGCACCATTCATGGTATCTCATTAGATAAAAACATTACTTATTTCATTGGAGTGATATATAATTCTAGAACTAAAATTTAAATAATTAAAATCCGGAATATGTATTCTAAACGAGGAAATGAATCCATATATAAATCATAAACATGATCAAACCCATGAGAAAATACAAAGTTTCATAATTCAAATTCAATCCATTACCGAAGACTAACGCAAATAGATTTCCAAAATATTAAGAAATTAAATCATTCTGAAATTTAATAATTGAAAAATGTTTATACTTCTTTAACATGATGTTTTAATCTATAAAATTCATGAGAATAATTTAGGATAGTAATGAATAAAAATGAACAAATTTACTGATTCTTAATAAAATAAGGAAGGACCATTTTAAAGAAGAAAGAAACATATTATTTTCCCTAATATTAGAATTATAACAATAGGGTTGTCTATAAAATAATTATGGTCTATAGAATATATTCATGGTTTAAAGAAATTTTATGGGGGTGATTCTTAAAATGATTCCAGAAATATAAAATTTCTCTTGAATCGGGTTTTCTTAGCAGTGGGAATTTATAAGGGAACTAAAAACATTTCAAACCTAAAAAAATGAAAAGGTTATTTAATTAGGTATATATTTAAGGTAAATATATACAAAAATTGGAGAATTTTATGAGTATAATATTGTATAAATGTTAGAAAAATAATTATAAAATACAACTAACAAGTAACGAGGGTGGTAAAAAAGATCCCTTACCTTTATGCCTAAAAGAACTCTACACTTGCACATATATTTTTGAATAATTAGATTATGTTTATCAAATATATACCCAATAACCATATTCATCTATATTTAAATTTATACATCAATTTATTATACTTTTTATTTTTAAAAAATATAGTTTCTGATTATGTTGGTAACTCGGGGTTGTTCAATTATTTTATTCATAATAAATTCAGTTTTTTAGATATGGTCAAAGGTGTTTTAAAATAACTTCACGATATCCATAATTCTGGAGGTCTATTTCATTTATTATTACATTAAAACTATACTTATATAGTTTCAAGGTTATTCCAAAATAGAATCAAATTAAAAAGGGTTCCTTGATAAGTCCATTTAAGGTGGTCAATGTTTCTATAGCCATTTATTATTGATCATAGATATAGAATGAACAATATTATTCATAAAAAATATTAATGGTTTTGAAAATATTATTATTTTCTTATCAAGTACATTTTTAATTTCATACACATTATGTGGTTATGGAAAAAAATATGTTTTTTAATGAAGGTGTTAGACCACACATACACATATACGATACATTCATTTTCCATAGAAATCGATAGGGTAGGAAAAAAATTATAATCATTGGAGGATTTTAAAAAAATTATATATCATATTAGTTAATTAAATAAAAATTCTGGACTTACCATTTTAGGTGGTAATGGAATATTGAACACTTCATTCATAAAGATGGAAGTCTACCCACACACATGATGACATTTACCTTTTTATTAAAGGTTTTAGAAAAAATAACAAAATAGATATTTAAATAGTATAAAAATGATTCAGAATTTTAATAAGGAAGGTGTTATAATACCATCTTTGATAGAGGGGAATTTAGGGGTGTATAAGAATAAAACAACTAGAAATTTTGGATAGAGATTATTAAATCTCCCTTGGATGTTCTCCCTTAGGTTGCTTCATAATGATCATTAGCTTAAACGTTTGTGAGACAAAGGATTCAAAGGAATGGATAGTTTATTGAGGAGAGACTTTATAAATTTTTTGTTTTAGCCAATGTTTTATAATGGGAGGAGAAATGGGTAGTAGGCTCCCTCCTTTTATAAGTGATGAATATGGAACTTTTTTTTAAAACATATTATTTATTAATAATAACTCTCCATTATTCAAGGAAAACAGTCTTCAAATTCCCAATAATTGAGTGGGGAATTATAAAGGCTAGATCATTCCACCATCATCTAATATCAAACCTATTTATTACATGTTTTAAATTTTTTCACTATATTAACCATATTTACTTTAATATACCCTTAATATGGAAACTCCACTTTCACCATCAGAAATTAATTTTAATAGACAAGATTAAAATTGTAATTATTTAAAACTATAAATATTTGATTTTAAATATTTATATAATTTTATATATTAATATTTAAATGATATACCAAAACTAATTTTTTTATTAGTGTAAACAACATGAGATAATCTTTTCTTAATAAAAATTAATTCTATTCATAAAATTTTAGTATGGGATAAGATTATCAATGTTAATTATTTTAATGAAATAAATTGGATAATTATAAAAAAAATAACTATTATGTATCTTTCAAATAAATCCAAAACTTAATTTATCAAAATATTAAAAACTTTTTTTTCATTAGAATTAAAAATATTACTTTTTTTAGAAGTTCAAACATAGGTTTTATAGATATAAAAAAATATTTATAATTCATAAAATTATTAACTAAATTAATATTTTATCAATTAAAAGGTCTTATAAAATTTAAAATCTGTCTTATATATTGATAAAGCAATAAGTCATAGTTTTTTGTAAAAACTTTATTTTTCAGTATTCATCTAAAAATTAATTATTTTAGAAAAATGCTAAAAATTAATCCTAAGATTATTTTAACATGATAAATCCAAAATGGAAATCATTTTATTATATTAAACTTATATAAGTGATAAAAAAATTAAAATATTAAATGAATGATGTTTTAATGACAATTTTGATGACAAATATAACTTAAGTTTTTAAATGTCAAATATGGGTTTATAAATTAAAACCAACATTTTAAAAATCAGATTCACTTATAAAATATATAATTGGACTCAAAAAAATATTTCATAAATTTATAATTATTACTTATTTATTAAAATTGTTTAAAAGGCTGGTTATTTATAAAAATAATATTTTACACTACTCTATTAAAAATGAGTCTTTTTTAATGGAAAACTCAAAAAATAATCTTATAAAAATATTGAAATATAAATCCAAATATGATTTTTATTATTTAAAATTATATTTTTTGAATTTTATATATAATAATTTAATTAAAATTATAAAATACAATGATAAATTGATTTTATAGGAAAATTACTGTTTAAAACAAGTTCTTCTAATTCTTAATTTCTATAAAACAATTTTAAAGCTATAATTAATCAATAAATATTTTATTTTATTAAAATAATAATTTAAAAAATATATAATTTTTTTAATAAAATAAAAAATATAGCTCCTAAAAAATAGATTTTTGTCATGAATCGGTATGGATAACCCACCTATACGGTACCAAAATCAGTTATTACATGGCCCAATGGGTGTTCCCTGTCCACATAGGATGGAGAGTTGCACCTGGGAAACAATAAACAAGAGGGAATGATTTATCCCTAGGGATAAATAATCATGATGATACAGTGGATACAAAATAATTAAATAGTTCATATTTCAAACACTCCATGAGAGAGAAAGTACCACAATTAAAACATATAGAAGTCTCAAAATGGAACATCAACTGAGTCACTAGATAAAACCATTTAGAAATCAAAACCAAATAACTCCATCTAGAAAGTTTATCACAATATCCATTAGTTTCTACAAACTCTCATAGTCCCATGAATCAAGAAAATCCAACTCCTCCAAGTGGTGCATTTCCTCCCTATTCTCATACATGATGCCTTGTTAAGCAAAATCTTTAACTAATGAAATGGAGTGCAATCTCGGGTCACCCATTAGAACTTGTTCATTATTTGTGTGTTCCAAAAAAATTTATTCAATAATAATTTATAAAAATAAGAATTACCTATATAGATAAAATGGGTTTCATAATACTGTCCCATATCATAATCAAAAGAAATTTCATAATAAAGGCATTTGAGTGATGAAAATAAGGCATGTATTACCCCATCAGTATAATGGATAATAATATAGGTATATATGGGAGATACATATATACATAATTTATAAGTAATAAATAACATCAATAGTTACCTTATTTGAAAAAAAAAATCTTTAAAAGATTACATGGAATATTTCTTGAGAAAAAATACCATTTTAACTTTGAAATCACACCTACGAAATAAAACAAATTCAAAAATGTTATAAAAAATATTTTTTAAAAAAATAAAAAAAAATGAAACTTATAAATAAATTTTAAAATAATTGAGTGGTCTAGATGATGGGTAATTATATACAATATATATAAGTTAAAAATAATACTTTCATACTATTGTAAATAGTTTAAAAAGACTATATTCAAAAAAATAAGATTCCTTTCAAAAAAAAATTTAAAAAAGTAAAAAATAAAAAAATAACTAATAAATCATATGAAGAATTTAAACATAATTATAGAAAGTATTTATATAAAATATGGATATGTAACAAAAAGTACTTCCAACCAAAGAGAGAAATAAAGTCATCTTTTTGTAAAAACATTTTCTCAACATTTTAAGTACAAAAGGAAAATAAATGTTACTGTTACTTGAAAGGTTAATGAATAAATATAGGATAATAAAATATATTGGTTTTAATATATAAATATCAAAAAATTACTTTTAGGGAGTCTTAAACGCAAAAAATCTTGAATAATGTTGATATTTTGAAATAAACTAATACCACTTTGTTAACTTTTGAATCATAACCACCATGAATAAGGTAAATTCAAATGAAAATTTAAATAACATGAAGATAAATAAATTCATGATATAAAATTCAAAAGGGTTATTATATGCCCAACAAATAATAAATAAATGGTGAATATGGCATATATCTCATGGAACTAAAGTGAGACTAGAAATCCCTTAACATAAGTCCAAACATGTCGTGTATGTCCTTTATCACCTCTATACTAAACTTACATAAATTATTTTTTTATTAAGAACCTTTTATAGGTTCAATAACTTATACAAAAACCATTTAAATCATTTTTTAAGTACATATTTTATTAATTATTAATTAATGTTCACATCGAATGTTTTTAGGATGATCAGTTCACAATTTCAAAATGGAATTGGTTTGTTAAACTTATCTAAAAGGGTACATTGTTCAATCATATATAGAATAATAATCCTGAAATAATTATAATTTTTATACTTTTATAATAATTTTAATTTCACCATATGAAATTATAAAATAAACACATTTTATATGGTATCATATTCGATACAGAACACCGATCTTAAAAACCCATGAAATATATTTCCCTAAATTTAATCTCTTTAATAGCTTACAGAAGACTCAACCCCAAGCCTAGACAAACCACGATATAGAGTACCATAATAAAATATATTTGAACTTATTGGATATGAATGATACTAATTAAATTATCAATATTATCATTATCTATTTATTTTAAATAAAATTTAAATCAATTAAAAAAAATGAATTGTTTTCTAAAAAAATGTATTTTTCTAAAACAAGGATTATCCTCCCTCTGCATGCATATTTTAAAATTAATTTTTACCAATTTTTGAAAATTTATTTTACAACATAATCCTAATTTATAAAATCAGTATAAAAAATTATCTAAGGGTGAATTTTTGAGATTTTTTTGAAATGTTTCATTTTTTGATGAATAGTGAAAATATTGAATTTTAATTGAAAACAACATTTTAAATTAATTTTTTTATAAATTTAAATTATATTTTATTTATTTTAAAATAAAATTTAGTTCAATTTTATATCTACTAGTCCAATTTAGTTTATTTTAAAAATATTTATATTTAATTTTCATATAAAAATTATAGACATTTGAACATTTTCTATTTGAAACCCTCCATTATTATCGCATCAATGGGATTAATTTTAAATTAATTTTTTCATATTATGTGAATAAAATTTATAAAAATGGATTCTATATTTTTAATAATCATAATTTATATTATCAAACATGGTCAAATTAATTTTTCACCAAAATTAATAGTGAAAACATTAAAAATTAATTATTCTAATTAAGGTAAAAATGGATTTACCAAGGAGTTAAACTTGAAAGATAAGCACAAAATTGACCTAAAATTGATTAAAATATATTTTATGGAAATATTTATATCTTATAATATCTAATTATTCATAATAATCAATTTTTTATCCCTTTCTTAAGTGAGAACGGTGGGTACACCTTTTTCTTTTCAAAAATTACAAGTGAGGCACTCACCACACTCATAAATGGTCTCCCACTATCCTCTATTCTTCACACATTCACACCCTTTATAATCAGTAAATACCTAACCAAATGACTTTCCAATATACACACCCTCATCCTAGAGGTATTATTTTTTTTAATACTTCCAAACTAGGAAGGCTTTTGGTGCAAACCTATAGAAGTTATCTAAAGAAGAAGTGAAGTTATTCAATGAGTGAATTTTAATTTCATCCTACACCTCCTTAAATTATTATTAAACCATACTAATAAAATAACCTAAGTATCATAAATATACTAATATTTTTTTATATTAATATAATGTCAAGTAAAAATCTCTACTTATATTTAATGGGTTGCAGAATCATCATTCTTATGTATGGCGCACTACCACTTCGCAAACCGATGTCTGTCATTTTTCCATTACCATCTATCATGGTTGGGTATGATGATAGATATAAAGAAGATATTATATATATATAATAATTGTAACTTTATATTCATTATATCATATATAGCATTATAATTTCCCTTCCATAGATGACACGATATTGTCTCTCGTGTGTATGGAGGACTACCGCCTCATAAAGAGATGTGATTCAACTTTCAATAACGATTTACAAGGAAATTGATAAGGATAAAATTAATTATTTTATTTTATATAAATTACATAATTATTATATTAATGACATATTTATCATTATGGAAATATAATATATATCATTTTTTTCCTTACCCTTTTCACTCAACGAAAGATGATAACATCGTTCATGCATGTATTGACTACGGCCTTCACGAAGCTATGTAATTCTATTTTCATCACTAAACCACATGGATGATATATATACGTATATTAAACAAAATAATATTTTATTTATGATATTATTATAATTATTGAGTGATAAAATATTACTTATCACTTTTTCATAATTCTTGATGAAAATTTTGAAATAATACTCATTTATATAAATGAAATACCATCTCCATGAACATAACATACTTAATTTCTCAAAACAATCATTCATGATTGATTTTAAAATTTTAATTTATATATAAATATGATAAATATTTTATGATTATTATTCTATAGATGATGAAACTATACAATATTCAAAAGAATAAGAACTTTTGTGACTAAGTACGAATGAAAAAACGGGACAATTAATACCTAAAATAATGAAATTAATGAAATATTATTAAAAATAAGGTGGTAAAATGTTAAAATAGGGTCATATATGAAATTATAAATATGATTATGGTTTTTAATAAATTAACTAAATTCTTAAAACCATTATCCAAGAGTTTAAATTACATTTAACTAAAGGAATGCGTGGAGTAATAGATATCATATCAATTTATATTCCATTGAGACTTAATTATTATTATGAACCAATTCACTTTTATGTGGAGTAAAAAATACCCCTTTGAAATTTAGTAACATGAATAATTCATAAATCATGGTATTTTAAGTTTCGCTTTTATTCATTTTATCCAAGTGGATTTGAATTGAAAATTACAAAGTGGTAAAAGTTATTGTACAAACTCACTTTCTTTTGTGATTATTAACTTTCTCTTGAAATAATAACTTTATTATAATAATATTTCTTACGAAATTATATTTCTATTAAATATACATTTTGTTTCATGGTTTATATGATTTTTACTAAATTGTATACCATTTTTACATATGATGTTTACTTTGAATGTTATTTGATTAACTGGGGAAATATTAATAAATTTGTATCCTTTATTAAATGTCGATATTTGATGATATGGAATATTGATTCATGGATTAAATCAATAATTTGATGTGTCAGGAATGATTTTTACCTATAGTGATGAGTGGTTACTGGTATAATATATCCCCTCTATGCATCGCTATGCCTTATGAGACAAATAAGTTGGATAAATTAATCAAGTTTCTACCAATTTTATTTAAATTGTCTTGTTAAAGGTATTGTAAGTAGATGTATTAGGATTAATAAGAACATTTCATCCAATAATTAATAATTTCAATCATTGAGAATTAATTTATTATTATTATCCTTTCTATTTTCTCTATGACATTATATATGGATGCATTTAATTCTCAGTTATTGATTAAATGGAATTTGTTTTCAGTTATTTACCTTGGCATATTTATTATTCCTTATCTTATCATGATAGTAAATTCATTAAAATGGAATGTGTGTTTAGTTATTTATTTTTTCATGTTGATTATGATTATTGATTCATGGTAGCTTCTATTTTACTTAACCCTTACTGAGAATTTGAGATCACCCTTATTTTGTTTCCTTTCTCTATGATATGAAGAAGAGATATTTGAATGAGTTTTCAAGGATGAAGTTCATTTTGTTTTTTATTTATTATGTTTTATTTTCTATTCCCAATATAAAATAAGTATACTGTATGTATCTAGTTCTCCAAAACTACTAAACTGATCAGTCCTTTAGTATTTAACCCTTTGTATCTATGCTAATGTAACAAAGCGCACACCTACTCCGGTTTATGTATTTATAGTCACTATAGTTGGTATCAAAGTAAGTTTATTAAAATCCTTCTCAACTATATTAAGAAAAACATATATAAGGTAACATAACCTTGTGACTAACTTTGAGAAAAAGCATAGAATATCATCCTAAAATTTCAGTAAGGAAGGGATTATGTGGTTTTTTATAGTAATACATCTCTATTTGGATATTAAAAGTATATGTGGTTTGGTAAAAAAGCTAAATAAGGGTAATAACTTCAAAAATTGTGTATTTGGATTGACATGATCATTAACTGGTGCATGAAAATGGGCTTTACTATGCACCTGATTTGACACTCCCAGTGGATATGCTTAGTATAATTCACATTTTCTTTAAAACCCATTTTGATGTATTTGAAATAGATATATCCCCAAAGAATAAATGTTTTAGATAATGATATTATCTATGCCTAATTTTTTCAATTTATGTTAAATATTTCACTAGATTTTTTATTATAAATTATATTTCATAATAATATGCTCTAATATAGTGTATTTCATCATTTAGAAATAGTGCATAATAGAAGAAAAGGGAACCACATAAATGCACATAATCTAAAGAGAAATAATAGTCATTTCTTTGATGGGTTTATATCAATATTTTGAAGGGAACTAGTCTCCCAAACATTATCATCATATGAGGACATAATATCAGGTTTTAATAAAAAAGGGAAAGAATTTTCTCAGTATTATGGCTCTGAAGGGAATCACATGAAGAATATGATGTCAAGTAAAATATAGATAAATGGAGTAAGGGAAATAAGTATCTTACCATATGTGATAATTGTGGAAAGAAACATGTTGGTACTTACTTAAAAGAAATGGGATTTTTTTACAAGCATTGAGACAATGGACACCATTATTATGATTTAAAGGAAAAGAAAAAAGATTCCAATATAAAATTATTCATCTATAATTAGATAGGGAACTAAACAAACAAATTTCTCAAGCATAAAATGGATATACCTCAAAAGAAGCTTATAGATCATGGTCAAGATTATGATATTACCCCAGACTAAATAGAATGATTAATGTTCTTGTATTTGGATTCAAAAATTATTTCATTTTATTATTTTATCAATGATATCCTTGTTAAAATAATTATGAAATGTATACAAGATGTAATACTATAATATTTCATTAAGGATTCGATAGTGTATGTTAAACAATACCAATGACTAAGAAAATTGATGTAGTGGTAAGTTAAACATCATTAAAACACATGATTAAGGTAAATATAACCCTTAATATGTTTATAATGTTATAATAATGATTTTATTATAATGATATTATTGATATGGATAAATAAATTGGATAATAATGACTATCTTGGGAATGATTAATGATTTGTTGAAAAGGTGGTTTATACTATCATTGATAGAGTTTACAACAACTTTTTATTTTATTAATATATCCAATGATATTTCTTTTACTTGAGAAATAATGAAGAATGAATATTTTCAAAAAGGTTTTAAAATAATCTGGTTTGTTACTGTGTTTTGGGAAAATATGTGATGAAGGTATTCACATGTTTGGTATGTGATGATTAAGAGCTACTTCAGGTTTTTTAGGGGATTAATGATAAGTTCATTTTGTAAATTTAGTGAACTTTTTTTAAAGTTTAAAATGTTAATATTTTGGAAGTTTATTAAGGTTAACCATTTATGAAAAGGTTTATATTGAACTTTGGATGTGGTTTTATAGATTAATGTATTACATAACCATGTGAAGTTTTTTTCATATTGGATAACCTATACTAACGATCTTTTTATAAAAAAACTATAGATTGAAGGAATGAATTATCATTATATTATGGATCTTATAATTTGTTAAAAGTGGATTTTAGTACTTCAACCATTAAAAAATCATTTTTAGATAGTCATTTCTTACACTAAGTGATGGGTTGGGAATTTATTAAAGCACAACCAAAGGATGAAATTGTGATTATTAAATAAAAATGTATCAAGTAAGTATATTTACTTACATTTTTAGATAGTAAAATAATTTCCCAACATTAGGAAAAGAATCTTGAAATAAAAAAATTAACTTATTAAATTCATATCTGATGATTCATATGGTCTTTTAAATCATCACAGATTTATGGGTTGGAGTTCTTTAACATTCTATTGATTTCTCACTTTCTTATTGTCAATGGCCTCTTTCACTCACTATAATTATCTACATTTTCATTCCATGTCCATATATTCAATTTCCACCAATTATTTCTTACGTAGAGTCCATGTTATGTGTTCATCAATATGACCCTTTTACTTCCCTATCACTCTTGTTAAGAGGATACTTTTTAATAATTACTACGATGTATGGTTTTCAACAATGGTATTTCCAAATTTCAAAACCATGATTACCGAGATCAAGTTTAAATTATGAGGATACAATTTATTAAAGGTTGGAAGAATTTAAATCCCCAAATTTATATAAGAAAAAAAATTATTAAGTAATGCATTTTATATACAACACCGATCTTAAAAAACTCACAAAGTACAATTATTTAAATTTAATAACTTTGATAGCATAAGAAACACGAAACCCTATATAAGGACCCGACCCTAAACCTTACATAATATTGAGTTAAATGAATAATTCACATTAAAGATCTTTTCAGTTTTAGAGTTTTAGAGAATTAAGACATAACTATTACATCTCAAAAGATTACAAGGTAGAAACTTCTCCATAGTTTCCATTTTTTTCATAAAATAAAAACTCTTGAAAAAAAGATTCATGTCTAGTTCCAGGTTTTAGATAGCAGGACTTTTCCTTGATCCCATCCTTGACCCTATTCATCTTTAAGTCCAGTGAAAACATTTCAAAACATGGGATGAGCATAAAAAGCTTAGTAAGGGTTATAAAAAAATGAAAGAAAACATTTGTTCATTAATACATACACAACTTAAATTCTTTTACTTACCTAATGAAAACATAAGATTTATTAATAACACAAAGAAATCATAAATCATAAAGGTAACTTGTGGAATTTATATCATACTTACATTGTAGTTATCACAGCTACATAGAGAGTTACTTTGGAATACCCAACACAGTATATTCCCTAAATCTATTAGGAGAAACATTCATGTTTACCTCCGTCACATTACCCAATGCATTGTAGAGCTATCTCGGGCTCACCCGCCTTAGTTTTATCACAGAACCACCCGTATACATAAATAATTCCAAAGAACCATAACATGATCATAACACATAACATAAGCATAAAGGAAAGATAAAATTTCCACATTGAAATAACAAAATATCATTTCAAGATATTGAAATAATAAATCCATTAAAAAATTATTTTTAATACCAAAATACGTAAAAATAGTATATGGTATGTATTTTTCCTTTTAAAAACATTACGGCTTGTTAAAGAAGCTAAAGATCAAATAATACTTGTGGCGGCGGAACGGTCGTTGTCACCGCTTACGTTAAAAAAATTCCTTTTTGTCATTTAGTAAAACTATTTGTATAAAAATATTCCCTTTTAAATAAATGAAAAGTCAAATGGGTTAATACACCGTATAAAATAAAGTCGTTTATAAAACTAAATATGCCTCAATGAAAGGAGATTGAGACAAAGTCCCTTACCTCGTGTCCGACTTGACCCATTCGTTCTTTAATATCCTGAATAATAAACTAAAGTTAATTTATAATTGATTAAGAACCTTTTTCAAGTTTATTATTTATTTTATATAACTAATTACCATGTTATAAATATTATGTAATCATTTAAGTTAATAACGTTCATTTTGTAGATATTTGGTACTTGAGTCAAAAATGAACATCTTATAATTACAAGTTGTCCATGTGATCAATAGTCCATTATATCCAGATTGACATTAATTATTTAGATATAATATATATCATATATATCCATTATATATATATATTTATAACAGTACATATCATTTTGAGGTAAGAAATGAAATGCACCGTTCATTGAGATGGTAAGCCGTACGTACGCATGAACGCTACTTTCATTTCTATTTCTTATTTTAATGGAATTAAAACATAATGATACATAGGTATATTAAAATTCCAATATAATTTCATATATAATATCATATATAATATCATTAACTCCATCCTTTATACGTCCTACATATGGCATTAACGAGTCATATCACTTTGAGGGGGTGGTAGTCCGCACTTCCTCAAATGAAATTATCACGTTTACACATAATGGAAACCATAAAGGTATGATATATAAAAAAAATACAGAAGCATAAAGAAAACATAAACATAATATATATCATATATAAATACATTTTCATCTTAATGGCCACCATGAGAGGCGATTGGAGATATTTGAACAATCATCATTTCGTGAGGCGTTAGTTTTCCATCCACATAAACATTATGTTCTTCATCCATTAGATGGAGGTGTGTGTAAGTGTAGTTATAATAATTCTCATAACAACATCGTAGTATATGGAGGATACTGGTTTTGTTACAAAATAAAGGAATAAAAATATTTTAGGGGTTTGAGAAGTAAAATAAAAGAAAACAATTTAAGAGAAGCGTTTACCTTTAATTTGGGTAACTCTCTTTGGATTTATCCAAAGGACTTCTTGAATTTCCTTATGCCTAAGGTAAGGCTTCTATTAGGAGGATAGGGATGTAGGGAGATTAATTGGGAAGATTTTGGATGAGCCAAAAGGCTTGAGAGGTGTGAGGAATTGGTTATAAGTGGTCTCCTTTTATAAGGGAGAGGAGGGGCTCTTTAGGAAAGTGTGAAAACGTTATCTTATTATAAACATTATCTTATTATAAACATATCTTCGGTTTCAAAAGGTCCAAAAGTCATTAAATTCAAATATAAGATGACTCATATTCAAAATAAAATCATCCAATCATAATTGGAAATGTTTTGGATAATATTTTAATCATTATAATCTTATTTATTTAAATCATTTAATAATGAGGTAAATACTGCATCATTATTGTGTCATAAATAATTTAACTTATTTGATGTCTAAAAATTATAAAAAAAATACCATGATGTATGAAATATTTTTATATTTATAATGAATATTCATAGTCAAAAATATTACTTATATAACACCATATAAAAATTAATGTACTAAAAGATATTGGTTTTTGTCATTTTTGCCTTTACATTAAATTAATTAATCTAAAGTGTCATTTTCTTTCATAAGTGGCTCCATGAGATCCCAAAATAGACCCAAAGATTCCCATGGTCAGCCATTACTCATCCAATAAGGTTAGGACATGTGTTAAGGTAATTTTGAATTATTACAATATTCAATTTACCTTGAATTACCCTATTTACCTTTAACTGTTGTAAATAAAATTCAAAAGTTACTATTTGCCAAAAAATTATTTTCATCTTATTGAACCAAATTTTACTTACTAATAACAACCATTTATGTCTGATTTTTGAAATTAAATTCACAGAAGTGGTAAAATTTTATTTAAATGAAAAATTCAATTTTTTTAACTACTACTAAGTGGTTTCACTATTCATCAAAAATTGATGTTGTCAGAAAAATACAAAAATTTCACCAAACCATTATTTGATATTAAAAATTCAAAAATTAGGTCTATTTTTTCAAATTGAAAACATAGAAGTGTCATTAATTAGTTTAAAATTAATTCTCATTGTTAAAACAATTAGAGTGTCACGACCCGCCTTCACCAAAAGGAGGGAAGGGTCAGCAGATTGTTAGGCCCTTCCTTCTTTAAGTTGAAGGAGAGATAATGACCCCTGAAACCCACCTTCAATAGGTCCCATAGTGGCGACTAGCACCAAGGGTATATAAAATTATCGCAAATGGAAGGCATTACCCTTTTTATTTTATAGGATCGAGAGATAAGGAGAAGAAAACCCAACAACACCAAGGTAGAAAGAAAAGTAAAGCCAAAAGTAAACCATTCCCACATGCATGTTTCAAAAGTAAAAGCCACAAAGTGCAAAAAGGTGACTACAAGGTAAGTACCAAAAAGAAAAACAACAACTGCAACTGCTCCAAAAGTCCGAGCTAGTAAGGTCCTGCGTGATCCTCGAAGTCCTCTTGGAAACCTGAAAGCAGTTTTATATACGTAGGGTGAGCATACAAGTACACTCAGTAGGGAAAACCAAGACTCTCGTGCACAAGTGGGGGAACGTACTAAAGTCCCGTGAGAAAAAGAGAAAACCAAACACCTAACAAGGCAAACTATCCATCCCAGGCCTCACTAAGGCTCACTCCCCAAGTAACGCAAGTCAAGTAATATATATAATAAGAGCACATCGATGTTTGGGTACCCCGCGCCACTTTCCCACTGGTTATTGAGACATCCTACGCATCATACCAATCCCGCCATTCTCACCGCAGTCCCACTGCCACACCCGCCCGCACACACCTGGGCCACAACCACACGTAGTCCCACTGCCGAAATCCTGCCTGCACACACCTGGGCCTCAACCGCATGCAGTCCCACTGCTGAATCCCGCCCGCACACACCTGGGCCACAACTGTCACATGTAACCATGCCTACAAACACCTAGGCCAGAACAACCACCACCACGCCCGAAGACACCTGGGCCTCATCTCGAAGACACATGGGAAACCACCTGCCGCACACACCTGGCTAACCACCACACCACCCTGCTCGAAGGTTCTTGGGATAATAATGGACTTCAGGCCATCACCGCCTGCCCGAAGATACTTGGGCTATCCGGGAAAGGGAGCAGAAAAGGAGCTAATAACCAGCCACTAAGAATAGTGTTGGGAAAAACACCCTCCCCCATGAAATGGGGGTGTTCGGCACTAAGTGATCAACTTGGGTGGGGCGCGAATAAGAAACACAAAACTACAAGTATAGATATAGGTAACAAGCACTCACCCAAGTCTAGGTTTTTCTAACCGGCCTACGGAACATAACACCACTATATCCGAGCCACAAGTCACGACTCTCGCCAACAAAACCCATCATCCCATTCTTGTTTCACATTTAGTTAAAATGTTCAATTAATTTTAAGCACTACTGGGCAACTACCATAAGCATAACCAAGGAAAGCGTCAAAAGCATGGATCAACCAAAACACTCACACCCGGCTCTGTCAACAGAGGATCTCTCCCCAATTTTTGATACAAACGAGTACCCACCCGGTCTCAAACTCACAACCACCGAAACCATACCAACATGGAATCCCATCCCCAAATTCACACAACCACCGGGTAATTTCATATTTAAAAGACTTAACACACTCTGTGATTTCAAACCTGTGTGTTCTAACCTAGAGTTAACATAGTAGGGTTTATCAAGGTGCTTCCAACTTATTCAGCCGGGTATACGTGATTAACCAATTTCACAGCAGGAGTTCACAATTTCAGTAACCCATTTAAAACATCACGAGGGGATTCATTAGTGCACATACAACGACCACCAACGGCCTCAATTTTCAGAAAAACATAGACCAGCACAACTAAAAAGGATGATCACAAGATAAAGCATAAACAACGATCACAACCCCTTCCCCTTCTTTCTTTAGAACTTCGTTTATTATCTTCATTAAGGTTCGGTTCAACCAATTCCATAGGAACAAAATAACGCCCACCCCACATGATACACAAAAGTGAGAGACGAGAGAAATTCCCTACCTGCTGATAGACGACCAACGCTTATGTCAGGGGGGGAGGCGGAACTTCACGGATAACGATGCGGCGCGCCCGATGCACCAGAAGAGCCTCGATCGAGGAAGGGAGAAACCACGGCCTAACCCTTAATTTATAAGAGCCGGGGGCGGTTGAGATAAAAATGTTGAACCGCGTAAGACATGGAAGTCGTGGGTTGACCACGCGGCTTGACTCATCATTAAAGGAGCTGGGTGGTTTAAACCGACTCATGAGTCGATTCAGTATTTAATTAAAACTTTTGTGCGCGTTTCGGGTCTTTAATACATTTTTTTAAACGAGGCAGAATAGGGTTTAAAACCCTATTTGCGAAAAAGGAGCGTTACTGGAACAACTTGGCAAGGCCGGGTGACGTCGGCCGGTTCCGCCGATCGGTCCCACCGATCAGTCTCACTGATCCGTCTCACCGATCGGTCTCACTGATCGGTCTCACCGATCGGTCTCACCGATCGGTCTCACCGATCGGTCTCACCGATCGGTCTCACCGATCGGTCGCACTGATCGGTTCGGTCTGACCGATCGGTCGCACCGATAGGTCGCACCGATCGGTCTCGCCGATCGGTCGCACCGATCGGCACCCCTTAAGGATCTGGATTTTGGCAAAGGAAGGGACCAAGGGGGGTCTGGGTCATCACATCAGATAACTCTTAAACGATTCTCATCCTCGAGAATCACAACAAACCAGAAGGAAAGAGAGGGTCCGAACAACCATCTTCGAAAGATACCTCTTAGGAGTGAACCCCTGCTAACTAAAAACACTCCCAAGTCAAGAACCAAGCAACATACCATGCCAAACCGCCCGGTCATGTGAGTTTGGGGAGTTCCCCTCCCCCATGTCAAGATATTATCCGCTTTGGTCGGCACTGACTCGCCCGCACGGGTTTAATCGCATCCACCTTAATGCATCTTGATTAGGGGTCAGGTTCCCTCTTCCCTTTAGTCGGGGCTTTTCACACACAACAGAGGAAATAAACTAGTACATTTCATAGCCAAAAGTCAAACGTTCTACCACAACAGTTACAAAAGGAACAAAGCTCAAAACAACCCGGGGTATTGGGCATGCATCTGTGCTTCCCTCTCCCACGTACTCTCTTCGAGCCCACCATGTCTCCACAACACACGAACCAAGGGAATGGCTCGCCCACGAAGCACCTTCTCCTTGCGATCCTCGATCATCACTGGTTTTTCCACAAAGGTTATGTCGTCCTTGATGTCCAGTTCACCCCAATCAAGGACGTGTGAATCATCGTGCAGATAACGACGGAGCTGGGATACATGAAAGACATCATGTATCCTTAGCAGCGGCGGAGGTAACGCTAGCTGATAAGCCACTTCGCCGACCCGCCGCAACACTTCGAAGGGTCCGACGAATCTGGGGGAAAGCTTACCCCCCTTGCCGAACCTCCGTTGCCCACGCCGTGGGGAGACCTTCAAGAACACGTGGTCCCCAACCTCAAACTCCAAGGGCCTTCTCCTTGTATCAGCATACGACTTCTGTCCGTCCTGGGCCGCCTTCATCCTTTCCCGTATGAGCTGAATCTTCTCTGTCGTGTTCTGCACCACCTCCGGGCCAAGGATGTCTGCCTCTCCTACTTCGGTCCAACACACAGGTGAACGGAATGGCCTCCCGTACAAAGCCTCAAACGGGGCCATACCGATGGTAGAGTGGTAGCTATTATTGTAGGAAAACTCTACTAGAGGCAAGTATCACACCCATGACTCTCCTGAGTCCAGAACACATGCCCGTAGCATATCCTCCAAGGTCTGGATGGTGCGCTCCGTTTGTCCATCTGTCTGGGGATGGAAAGCAGTGCTAAGGCGTAACTGGGTGCCAAACGCATGCTGCAATCCTCTCCAGATTCGCGAGGTAAACCGTGCATCCCTATCCGAGACTATAGACCTCGGAACTCCATGCAACCGCACCACCTCATTCACGTACTTTCGTGCCAAAGCATCCACAGTACTTGACTCCCTGATTGCCAGAAAGTGAGCTGATTTCGTCAACTTGTCCACCACCACCCAGATGGCGTCGCACCCTCCTTGGACCTTGGGTAGTCCCGTGACGAAATCCATTGAGATGTCATCCCACTTCCACTCGGGAACAGCTAAAGGCTGCAGTAGGCCGCCTAGAACCCGGTGTTCAGCCTTCACTTGCTGACATACTAAGCATTTAGCCACAAATTCTGCCACCGCTCGCTTAACTCCGGGCCACCAGAACTGCCTTTTCAGCCCCTGGTACATCTTGGTAACTCCTGGGTGCACCGCTAGGGGTGAGTTGTGGAGCTCACTGAGAACCTTGCCACGCATCACTCTTGGAACAAACAACCTTTTCTGGAAAAGCATCTGGTGCTGACCGTCCTCTGTCCATTCTCTTGGAGCATCGCCCTGGTCAACCCGATCACGCATCACTTCGCACTCGGGGTCTCCCCACTGAGACTCCTCCACTTTTAGAAACAGAGATGACTGCACTATCATCTGATATAGGCAGCCTCTGCCACTGTCCATCTTCACATCCAGGTGTAAGGCAGCCAACTCCTCCATTGCCTTCTAGGCATTTGCCGACTCTCGGACCGCATCCTTCTGCGCCCTCCTGCTCAAGGCATCGGCCACCACATTGTCCTTTCCCTCAGTATAAGAGATTTCAAAGTCGTAGTCCTGGAGGAACTCCACCCATATCCGTTGTCACAAGTTCAAGTCCCGCTGGGAGAAGATATACTTTAAGCTTTTGTGATCTGTGAAGACCACAAAGCATTCCCCGATGAGGTAGTGCCGCCATAACTTTAGTGCAAAAACGACCGCTGCAAGATCCAGGTCATGGGTGGCGTAGTTACGCTCATGGGGGCGTAGCTGCCTGGGCCCGTAAGAGATCACCCCTTGTTGCTGCATCAACACGCATCCTAGGCCCTGTCCTGAAGCATCACAAAATACCTCATAGGCCATCCCTTCTTCTGGTAATCTCAACACTGGGGCACTAACCAGCTTTTCTTTTAGGTAGCTGAAGGACGACTCGCATTGCTCGCTCCACACGAAAACCTGGTCCTTCTTGTTCAAAGCCGTCAAAGGGGCTGCTACTTGGGAGAAGTTGGGTACGAATCTCCGGTAGTAACCTTCCAGTCCGAGGAAACTCTGGACTTCCGCCACATTCTTGGGTTCTGACCAAGAAACAACTACCTCAACCTTTGATGGGTCGACTGCTACCCCCTGCTCAGACACTACGTGCCCGAGGAAGTGCACCTCTCGTGTCCAGAACTTGCACTTTGACAACTTACCGTAGAGCTGGTGCTGTCGGAGGACTTCCAAAATTGTCCTCAGGTGCTCTGCATGGTCCTCTTCTGACCTTGAATAGATCAGGATATCGTCGATGAATACCACCACAAACCGATCCAGGTACTCTCGAAAGATGGAGTTCATAAGCCCCATGAACACGGCCGGGGCGTTCGTAACACCAAAGGGCATGACCACGAACTCGAAGTGCCCATACCTTCACCTGAATGTCGTCTTCGGGACGTCGCTATCCTTCACCCTCAGCTGGTGGTATCCGGACCGCAGGTCGATCTTCGAGAACCATCCTGCCCCCCTCAGTTGGTCAAAAAGATCATTTATCCTCGGAAGAGGGTAGCGATTCTTGATCGTTACCTGATTCAGCCTCCTGTAGTCGATGCACAACCTGAGGCTACCATCCGCCTTCCTTGCGAACAAGACTGGAGCGCCCCATGGTGATGCACTCGGACGGGCATAACCCCTCTTCATCAGATCGTCAATCTGTATCCGTAACTCTCGTAGCTCCGAAGGTTCCATCCGATAAGGATCCATCGAGATCGGACGAGCGTCGGGTTGTAGGTCTATCCCGAACTCGATATCGCGTCGAGGGGGTAGAGTCGTCACCTCCTCAGGAAAGATGTCCATAAACTCGCGGACGATCTTTGGCACTTCCACCATCACAGCATCTACTAATTCCACTGTCAGCTCGGTCAACAAGGAGAGGAGAGGTTCCTCCCTCCTGTTTCCCTTTGGACAGCTCCGCTCGCCGGTGAAGGTAACACGCTGGCCGTCCAAACCTGAGAACACCACCCTTCTTTGGAAACAGTAGATGACGGCGCACACAGAAAATAGCCAGTCGATGCCTAGGATGACATCGTACGGCTGAATCTGTAGCAGAAGGAGATCCCTAACCGACTGATGTGGCCCTAACATCAGTCTACATCCCCAACAAACGAACAGCAAGTCGGTCTGACCTCCAACTGGTGTGCTCAACATCAGGGGCACTGGAAGTCTCTCGGCATCTAGACCCAAGGAACGGGCTAGACTGGGTGCAACAAAGGAGTGCGAAGCTCCGGTATCGAACAAAGCTTAAGCAAGAGTGCTAAACACATTGATCGTACCTCGAACAACCTCTGGCCCTGTTGGAACTGTTGCCTCTACGGCGTGTAACTGTCCACGCCCAGCTCCCCTGCCCCTCGGCTGTCGGCCACCTCCCCGACCACGCCCTGGTCGAGGTTCCTGGGGAGCGCCCTGAGGTCGGCCTCCTCCTCCTATGTCTGCCTGCGGAGGAGCGGGAGCTCGCTGTCCCTGCTGCTGCTGCCGGAAGGGTCTGGCTGGAAACTGCTGCTGCGGCGGATGTTGGGGATGACTGCCACTGTTGTACTGCAGCTGATTGGGGCACTGACTCCGGAGATGTCCAGGGCTCCCGCAGATGAAGCACCGTGGTCCCAAGCCTGAAGGGAAAGAACGTGGTCCAGGGGATCGAAACTGAAACTGCTGCGGTCTGCTCCCTGTGAGTCGGAACCTGGAGGGTCCCGATGCTGGAGGCCTGGTGCTGACGGCCTTCCCCTTCGATGGTCCCAGCTGGATCCCTTCTCGTGACACTCCGCCCAGAGAATGCATCCTTTCCACCACTTCGGCCTTCTTCTGGACCTCTAAGTATGTCGGAAGGGTAAAGGGGGTAACAGCATACTGGAGGGAGGGTCGGAGCGCCTCCTCCAAACGTCTTGCCCGAGACTCCTCATCGGGAAAGAGGTCCGGAGCAAAACGTAAGAGGTCCTTGAACTTGATTCCAAGTTCCCTCACGGACATGCTCCCCTACTGGAGGGAGAGTAGCTCCTGCCTCTTCTCCGCCTTCATTGTCGAGGAGAGGAACTCCGCCCGAAACTCCTTCTCGAAATCCGCCCAAGCAACCTCAGACTCTTTCCTATTCCCCAGGTGAAGCATCCACCACTGACGTGCCACTCCTCGCATCTGGCTAACAGCCAGAGGAACCCAGTACTCGGTCGGGGCCCGAATCAGGCCGAAGGCTATAACTAGCTCCTCTAACCAGCCTTCCGTCTTCATATCGGAGGTGCTGCCCTCATACTTCTCAAGGCCTTGTCGCTGGAAGGCCCGAAGAGTCTTTTGCCACTGGTTGCCCTCTTCCTCTCGATCAACTCTCTGCCGATCGGCTAAAGTAGTCTCTGGGGCCTCGATCGCCTGTACTACACGTGGTCGCCTCCCAGGTGCCATAGCTACAACGTAAACAAGGAATGACTAAGCCCAAGTAGTGCATACTAAAAAGAAAAACTTCTTAAAATTTTAAATTTATTCTTAATTCCCAAAATATCCCAGAAACATAAGAACACAAGTAATTTATGATGCATGTACCTTTCCTAGGGTCTCTACCCTGCAATCAGTGTGGTCTCACTTGGTCGTTCGGTAGGCCCAGAGTCCTTGCATCGGATCACGGGGGGCCCTAAAATCCCGTGTCCTAGCCGGTCTTCCCTAGCCTAATTCACGCACCAAGTTCACCCAACGCTGTTGCCTTACCATCCCATACAATCCTCACTGTGCCTAACTCCAGACTCCATCCTACCTCTCAAACCCTACCTCTGATACCATTCTGTCACGACCCGCCTCCACCAAAAGGAGGGAAGGGTCAGCAGATTGTCAGGCCCTTCCTTCTTTAAGTTGAAGGAGAGATAATGACCCCTGAAACCCGCCTTCAATAGGTCCCGGAGTGGCGACTAGCACCAAGGGTATATAAAATTCTCGCAAATGGAAGGCATTACCCTTTTTATTTTATAGGATCGAGAGATAAGGAGAAGAAAACCCAACAACACCAAGGTAGAAAGAAAAGTAAAGCCAAAAGTAAACCATTCCCACATGCATGTTTCAAAAGTAAAAGCCACGAAGTGAAAAAAGGTGACTACAAGGTAAGTACCAAAAAGAAAAACAACAACTGCAACTGCTCCAAAAGTCCGAGCTAGTAAGGTCCTGCGTGATCCCCGAAGTCCTCCTGGAAACCTGAAAGAAGTTTTATATACATAGGGTGAGCATACAAGTACACTCAGTAGGGAAAATCAAGACTCTCGTGCACAAGTGGGGGAACGTACTAAAGTCCCGTGAGAAAAAGAGCAAACCAAACACCTAATAAGGCAAACTATCCATCCCAAGCCTCACCAAGGCTCACTCCCCAAGTAACGCAAGTCAAGTAATATATATAATAAGAGCACATCGATGTTTGGGTACCCCTCTCCACTTTCCCACTGGTTATTGATACATCCTACGCATCGGACCAATCCCGCCATTCTCACCGCAGTCCCACTGCCACACCCACCTGCACACACCTGGGCCACAACCACACGCAGTCCCACTGCCGAAATCCCGCCCGCACACACCTGGGCCTCAACCGCATGCAGTCCCACTGCTGAATCCTGCCCGCACACACCTGGGCCACAACTGTCACATGTAACCATGCCTGCAAACACCTAGGCCAGAACAACCACCACCACGCCTGAAGACACCTGGGCCTCATCCCGAAGACACTTGGGAAACCACCTGCCGCACACACCTGGCCAACCACCACACCACCCCGCCCGAAGGTTCTTGGGCTAATAATGGACTTCAGGCCATCACAGCCTGCCCGAAGATACTTGGGCTATCCGGGAAAGGGAGCAGAAAAGGAGCTAATAACCATCCACTATGAATAGTGTTGGGAAAAACACCCTCCCCCATGAAATGGGGGTGTTCGGCACTAAGTGCTCAACTTGGGTGGGGTGAGAATAAGAAACACAAAACTACAAGTATAGATATAGGTAACAAGCACTCACCCAAGTCTAGGTTTTTCTAACCGGCCTATGGAACATAACACCACTATATCCGAGCCACAAGTCACGACTCTCGCCAACAAAACCCATCATCCCATTCTTGTTTCACGTTCAGTTAAAATGTTCAATTAATTTTAAGCACTACTGGGCAACTACTATAAGCATAACCAAGGAAAGCATCAAAAAAATGGATCAACCAAAACACTCACACCCGGTTCTGTCAACAGAGGATCTCTCCCCAATTTGTGATAAAAACGAGTACCCACCCGGTCTCAAACTCACAACCACCGAAACCATACCAACAGGGAATCCCATCCCCAAATTCACACAACCACCGGGTAATTTCAGATTTAAAAGACTTAACACACTCCGCGATTTCAAACCTGTGTGTTCTAACCTAGAGTTAACATAGTAGGGTTTATCCTGGTGCTTCCAACTTATTCATCCGGGTATACGTGATTAACCAATTTCACAGCAGGAGTTCACAATTTCAGCAACCCATTTAAAACATCATGAGGGGATTCATCAGTGCACATACAACGACCACCAACGGCCTCAATTTTCAGAAAAACATAAACCAGCACAACTAAAAAGGATGATCACAAGATAAAGCATAAACAACGATCACAACCCCTTCCCCATGTTTCTTTAGAACTTCATTTATTATCTTCATTAAGGTTCGGTTCAACCAATTCTATAGGAACAAAATAACGCCCACCCCGCATGATACACAAAAGTGAGAGACGAGAGAAATTCCCTACCTGCTGATAGACGACCAACGCTTATGTCAGGGGGGGAGGCGGAACTTCACGGATAACGACGCGGCGCACCCGATGCACTAGAAGAGCCTCGATCGAGGAAGGGAGAAACCACGGCCTAACCCTTAATTTATAAGAGCCGGGGGCGGTTGAGATAAAAACGCGGAACCGCGTAAGACATGGAAGTCGTCGGTTGACCACGCGGCTTGACTCATCATTAAAGGAGTTGGGTGGTTTAAACCGACTCATGAGTCGATTCAGTATTTAATTAAAACTTTTGTGCGCATTTCAGGTCTTTAAGACATTTTTTTAAACAAGGCAGAATAGGGTTTAAAACCCTATTTGCGAAAAAGGAGCGTTACTGGAACAACTTGGCAAGGCCGGGTGACGTCGGCCGGTTCCGCCGATCGGTCTCACCGATCGGCACCCCTTAAGGATCCGGATTTTGGCAAAGGAAGGGACCAAGGGGGGTCTGGGTCATCACAAGAGTGTTTTTAAGAAACAATAACTATCAAAAGATTGACACTTGTTTATGTCCAAATTCAATGTGAAATTAATTCCAATGAACAACATTGGATTAAATGGTAAAAATATATTATAATTAAACTTTAAAAAAAATTAAAAAGATAATCTAACCATATAAATAAATTATATTAAGAGGCACTTTTAAATTAAATTACAATATTTTTCACTATTAATTAAAAATGAACTTTATCAGAAAAATACCAAAAAATTACCCAAAGTAAAATTTGATGTTCCCATTCTAAAGAAGGATTTTATTTGGTCCATTAGAATGTATTAAATTGACCAAAACTGTATTTAAAGAGTTTTCTCTATTAAAAGGCGGTAAATCGTACTTTTAATGTAAATTATGCTTAAAATTAGAATCATTCACATTTTAATCCTCTAGCTTTTTTATTGGATAAATGTAAATACATTTAATAAACAAGTATAATCATATTGTAGTTGGTTTTTTTCATTTTCTCAAATACAAAGGCTAGGAGTTAACTACCATTTAAAATAATAATATTATATTATTAGTGTGCAACGTAAAATTTCAAAGAAACCCGTTGTTTCGTATCAGGTACGCTATCGAACATAGAAATCCTTTTAAAGTAAAATTAATATTTAATTCACAAATATTAAAAAATATAAAAATCTTTTATTCTTCATTTACCTAGGATGTTACACCCTAAGCCTATGAGGAACCATAATATAATTTACCATTATAACTAAGCTATTAAATTATTGGGTATTAATAAAAATAAATGAATTATTAATATTATGGTTATCTATTTATTATAAATAAAATAAGAATCATTTAAAACAAATTGAAATGTTTTCTAAAAAACATTATTTTTATAACAGATGGATTAGTAAGGCATTACATACATAATTTAAAATTAATTTCTACCAATTTTATAAAATTTATTTGAAAAACTAAACTTGATTTTTGAAATAATAATATTAAAATTATATTAGGGTAAATTTTTAATATTATTATAAAATTTTTAATTTTATAATGAATATTAAAAAATGACAGATTTTAATTCAAAATGGAATTTTTTTTTTAAATATTTATAAACTTAAATTATATTTTTAATTGGTTTCTAAGTAAAATAACTTTATTAATATATTTATTAATCCAATTTAGGTCATTTAAAGCATTTTAATATATAATTTTGATATAAAAACATTGAAATCTTATGAACATTTTCTCTTTAAAAACTCACTTTCTCATCACGACTACAAGATTGATTTTAAATTAAAATTTTCTACTTATTTGAATAGAATTTTGAAAATTGGATTAAATATTTAGAATATGAATGATTAATATTATAAAATAAGATAAAATTATTTTTTTGATGATGTTAACAGTGAAAACAAAAAATAATAATTAAACTGGTTAAGGTAAAAATGGATTTATCGGGGGTTAAACTAGAAAGATAAGGGCTAAAATGAGATAAATAATTGTCTAAAATCCATTTTACAAATATATTTCTACCTTATCATGTATATTTATCTAAAATAATCCATTTTGGACCCCTTTAGAATTTTAAAAATGGGGGTACTTATTTTTCTTCTCAAATATTACTTGTGATCCACTCACCTCACTTATAAAAGGCCACCCCATATCCTCTCTTCTTAACACCTTAAAACCCTTTTATTTAAATACCATATTTCATGATTGGTTTCAATATTATAATTTATGTATAAATATAATAATTATTTCATGATTATTATAATAGATATAATGAAACTATATAATATTCATAAGAACTGGAACAATCATGATAAAGCACGAATTATAAAACAAGGAAATTAACACTCGAAATAATGAAAATAATAAAATATTATGAACAAAAGGTTGATAAAATGTTATAAGACAATCATACATGATAATATACATATGAGTATGTTTTTGGTATAAATTAATAACATTCTAAAAACCATTATACATGTGGTTAAATCATGTTCCATTAAAGGAAAGTGTGAGGTAAGGGATTTCATCTCAATTTACATTCCATTTAGTCTTAATTTTTATTATGAACCAATTACATTTTATGTCGTGTATATACTATCCCTTTTCCATATAATATCATTATTAATTCATACATAATATAAGTTTAAGTTCCACTTTCAATCATTTCATCCAAGGGGATTTTAATCAAAAGTTACCAAGTGGAAAATGTAATTGTACAATCTCACTATATTTTTTAATTATTAAATTTATATTAAAACAAAAAACTTTATTATAATAATTTTTCATTAGAAATTGTATTTATATTAAATATCCATCTTCCTCTATGATGGATATGATTATTTAACAAATTGTATATCATTTCTACATATGGAGTTTACTTTTAAAGTAATTTGATTAACTGTGAAAATATAGATAAATTTGTATCCTTTACTCAACATAAATATTTTATGATAAAGAATATTAATTTTGGGATTATTTAGATTATTAGATATGTGAGAAATGATTTGTACCTACAGATATGGGTGGGTCCCAGTATAATAAATCTCTTATATGTATCGATAGGTCTCACAAGACAAATAAGTTTTCAAAATTAAATTGGTTTCTACCTATTGGATTTAAAATTATTTTGTGAAATGTCTTGATAGTTAAGGTAGCATGATACCTCAGATCATAGAATCCAAATAAGTTTTCCTTTTTTTAATGATTAGGATGAAAATAATATAAGTGTTATTTCATATTTAAATAATTATAATTATATCAAAAAATAACATATTATATCTTTAAATACACTTACATATACCATCCATGTGATTTAGTAATAAAACATAAATCACATCGCTTCATGAGGTGGTAGTCCTCTATACAAATGAATGATGTTATCATTTTGAAATGGATGGTAAGGTAAGAAGGTATATGAAATGTTAAACATAAATATTTATTAATATATCAAAAATAACATATTTAAACATAAAATTAATCATCATGAACAATCATGAGATGCAATGATGGAAAACGGATTGCATCAGTTTGCAAGGTGGTAATCCACCATACACATGAATGATGGTTTAGTTTCCAATTTGATGGAAGAGGATATAGATAAATATTATTAAATTATCTTAATAAAATATTATTATATATAAGATATTATTTTTATTATATTTTAATTTTTAATACCATGATTCAAGGTGGAAAACGAAGAAGTAAAAATAAGGAGCCCTGTGAAGACGATTACAATTGCTTAGAAGAACCTCCTTTGGACCACTTATTAAGGATGATAAGGTTGGTATTTTGGGAATAAAATAATATATATAATTTTATTAAATACATTGGGTTTGGCCAAGAAATATTAATTTAATGGTGTAGGGAATTGAGTGGATGGTTTCCCTTTTATAGTTGAGGAGAAGTGACATTTTTTTAAATACCCAAAATTATTCAATAATGGGAAGTCACTCTCAAGAAAAGTACCTCCAAAATAGATAAATAATAGATTTTATGGGTGATATGGAAAATAAAAACCTATACATTTCAAAAATAAACACGTTTTAAACATTTTATTCCATTTACATCTAAGGTTACTCACTTTTAACATTTTAGTTTTTCCCTATAATAACTGGTTTTTTATTATTTTTACAATTAATTATGAACAAAATTAAGTTAAAATTATTATATAATATTAATTAATATGATTAAAAATATGGATTTAATTTTTTTAAAATAAAAATCTTATAATATTCAAAATTTAATTTATAATTAAACCCGCAAAACGTGTCAAAATCCACTTTTCAGGAAATGAATTTTCTAAGTAATAAATGATATTACATTAAATATATGAGTATAAATCAGTATTTCATGAATTTAAATTAATATGAATATATTCATAATATATTAGTTTAATTGAAATATTTATTTACTAGTGGTTAATTTAATTAATTAAAATTGATAAACTTTAAGCATTAAAAAATAGTTTGAAAAAAAATGTTTTTTAAGCATAAAAATAAACTTATACAACAAAACATTAAAATTGATGATTCAAAAGAAATTTACTAGATTATTATATATATAATTATTCATATTTCACCTTATAACCAAATATAAAATATAATTGAAATTTTATATTACTTTAGTTATTATAAAGAATTGATAGTATTTGAAAAATCAGTAATTTTTACAATTCACTAAAAATTCATACATTTCAAAAAAAAATTAACCCTAACTTAATTTTCATTTGATAATTTTATAAATGATGTTTCTCTTATAAATTTAATTTCTAAAAGGTCCAAAAATTTATTATAATATTTTCTCACAAAAATAAATAAAAAACATTTTTGAAGGAATCATAATTTTTGTAGAATAAAATATCTCTATTAAAAGTTGTGTTCTTATTTATTAAGTATTTACTAATAAATTTATATTGATTATTAACTCTATATATATTTTATAAATTAGTTAATATTATTCATACTTTTCAATTTAATATCTAGGTTACATCAATCGTGTTTAAATAATAATATTTTAATATTATAACGTGATTTGCTTAAAATCAATGTTTTGTGATGTATACGCTATCAAAAATAGTGTTAATTTTAAAATATTGAGTTGTTAAATTATACCAACCTTAATTAAATATCATCTACATAATTTTAACATTTTCTTAGAAATTAATAGTTTGACATTCATAAATTCTTATGTGGAAATCCCACATCATAAAATGGGTTAATAAAACTTCCTCTTAAAAAGAGGGAAAATGAAATATGAAGTTTATATAATAATAGGGACTCCAAATAGGATAACATTCATGGGAAGTGAAATCATTTTTTGGAAAGAAGTTCAATTTATGAGATAATTTTATTCTTTTTTAAAATATGTAATAGACCATAAATTTATAAAAAATGAACAAAATTGTTATTTCAATAACATTTTTCCAGTAGTTGAGGTATTCTTTTACCATATAGACTAGGAAAATAAGGAAACACACTTATCTGAAAAGTATAATTTCATCCATGAATCATTTTTCACAACAACATCATCTTTTTTCTCAAAAAATTGAGTAATCAAGATGAATTTTTCATTCCTAAATCACTTAAATTAACTTCTAATGGATCACGAGATTCTATGAAATGATATCAAGACATTACTCTTTTAATTAGACAGTAAAAAAAATAAAAATGGTTAGTATAAGGTAACATAATTTTCAAAATGAATACAACTTCATATTAATCTCTAAATATAATGTACAACAAAAATAATTTCATAAATCAATAACCCTAGATCCTATATAACATCAATGTTCAAGTATTTAATTTTATTATCCCAAAATAATAATTCATGTTGAATCGAATGTTATACCAAATGGTTAGATTTACCTCAAACTAATGAAACATTTCCAAAAATACCATCAATCACCTAAAAATCCAAAAAAATAAAAAATATTGGATCTTAAAATAGGTTTCCAAAAATAAACTTAATATTTATCCATTAAATCACTTAAGTAAAAATTATTTTATACTAAAAAATAAATCATATAGTCCAGTGGTAGGAGTTACACCCTTATCAGCCTTCGGTTGTGGGTTCATGTCCCATAGCCTTTTAGGATACAATGATTTGTCACCCATCATTTAGGTTTTCCCTTTTCTAAAACTATATTAAAATTATTCCAATAAAAATTTTAAATGTTTAACATCCTCAAAATAACAGTATTCATCAAATCAATTTTGAATGACTAAACATTTTGTTACAGTATAATATTTTTTCCAACAAAATCAAATAATATTAATTTATTATAATTACCTCAACATCAAATATATATAAAATATTATTTTCCCTCAATCATGTGCATCTCCATAAAATATAACTTTGCCCTTAAATAAAAATTCAATTTCATTAGTACCATAAAAATTAATCTATAAAATCTTTAAGGAAACTACTCTAGAACAATCCATAGAATTTTCATGATTATTTTAACTAGAAAACTAAAAAATATTTCAATGGCATTATTATCAAGATCCAATACCTAAACACATAAATAATTACACTTCAATGATTTTCATAACATAGAAACTTATTAATTAATCCTTTGATTTGGGTATTGGATCATATAATTACCATGTTCCCCACATATATGATATAGAACTATTATTGGTGCCTTATGTTGAACTTTATTTACCAACATCTTTTTAACCAAAATATTAATTTTTCTTTAGAAATTAGATACTTTGTTCCGTCCTTTTCCACACATAAAGAATATTATAATTATATTAAGTAATTTTCAATAGTTCCTCTTCCCACATTTTTTACATGTACAAAATTTAATCTTCTTTTCTTTATAATCTTTAACACTTAAACTTCCATAAGATTCCTTTATTCTATTATTTGATGTTTTTGGAATTTCAACTATGTTCCAGTTGTTAATTATAATCTCTAATAGCTCATTTGGCATGATCACAATATTTAAAACATCTATTACTTTTAGTTTTGGAATATTGTTAGGGAAATAATTACATTTCTCATCACATTGGTTGTTGGAATACATTCTATTATTTACCTTCACTGACTAAAATATTAAAAGAAACAATATGGGTATGCATTAACATAAAAAAGGATAAAATTATAAACTTAGAAGGAATAACTTATAAGTGATAAGTATATATTGTCTTATGAGTCTCTAGGTTTCAATCTAGGTTATCCTTGGTAATGTTTCCTATTTGGATTTCTAATGTAAAAATTTATTCCAGTCCTTCATAATGTTTCTTACAAGTTTTTTTAATTTCCAAAACATATCCCCACAGTGTTTCAAACTAAGAGTGTTCCAAGGATCATTATCATAGACTATTTGATGATTGAGTCCATATTAATTCAACCTTTTTAAAGTTACTAACCCTAGGTATAAATATGTCAGATCCACATCCACTTGTAGAATCTAGATAGGGATGTAATTGCTTGGAACTCATTTTCTCTATAATTCACCAAAATTATAGTATATTTTATTATACATAGCCATATCCTTATACTTATCCATATACTTATCACTAATTTATTCCAATACTAATCAAAAAAATATTAATATACCTTTCTCAGATACCAACGATAGAGAAATAAGTCTTTTTAAACATATTGTTTCATTATTTTTAACATAAATATCCATTAAATACAACCCAAATATTTTGAGATCTGGTGTATCTAGAATAATAAGTTCATAATACATTGAATAGAAATTAAAAAATTAAATTCTTATTTTATTCTCTATAAAGATCTCCTATTCCCATTTGATCTTCTAAAAACTCATAGGATATCTTGGGGAATGCATCAAAGAAATGGGTGAGCTAAAAAACCCATTAAGTGAATAAACATGACAAGGAAACATAACATGAGAGTCAAAGGTATAGAATATTGTCATAAAATATAAGGATAAAAGGTAATCACATGGGAGAATAAAATAAATGACATGGTATCACAAGATCATGGAATCATAGTAAATTTTGAAGAGACATATAATATGACATAAACAAGAGTCTAGGCTAACTACCTAGATAAAATCACATGGTGGACAAAGTCCCATAATGGATTAGGTTTACTTCTTATTCACATACATGATGCCTCATGAGACTAAATCTTTCCCTAATTAATTTGAGTGATATTTTTTAACACCCATATTAACCTGTTCTTGATTTATGTGTGCAAAAAATAGGAAATCAATCATAATTCATACACATAAGAATCACAAACCTCATGAATTAATTTAATTATAGTGTATGGTATATTATAGTGTTATTATATTTCATTAATATCATATATATAAATATTAAATCCATCATCATGAACATCCATCAGAGGTGATTATGGAAAATGAATCACATTGGTTTGTAAGGCGGTAGTCCACCATACACAAGAATGATGGTTTCGTTTCCCATTTAATGAAAGAAGATATTGATAAATATGATGCCAACATATAAGTATATAGTATATTATAGTGTTATTATATTGTAATATTTGATACATAATTGAAGGTGGAAAATGAATAAATAAAAATAAGGAGCTCAGTGAAGATGATTACCATCACTTAGAAGAACCTCCTTTTGATCTCTAATTACGGAACCTAAGGTTAGTCTTTTGTGAAGTCTAGAATATCTAGAATGTGTATAAGGATTATGGGAAGAGATTTTATAGTGGTTGGTAATTCAAAATGTATTTATAGTTGTGAATAATTGAGTTTAGGGGGTTCCCTTTTATAATTTAGGAGGAGTGAAATTTTTGAAAACTATTAGTGGTGCCTTAGGTTGAACTTTACTGGGGGAATGCCCAAAAATACATAAGGTAACACATAGAGAAACTCAAAAGCTATAGGAGGAAGATAAATTTTTGAATATTACTTCTCTAGTTAAAAAAGAAAACATGTATATCATTATACCCAACTCAAGAAGAGGACCAACATTACTCAACCTTGGGTCTGATTCCCCCTAAAAAATATGGCACACCCATCAGGGGAAGAAAAAGATAACATATAAAGATAACAACTGATATGGTATTTATAGAAAATAATCCAATAGATCCCCAAAATTACATACAAAGGTTTCATATACATAATAAAAAGTTCCTATGTAGGATCATTTTTCGATAAAGAGAAATCACATGTTGGTCATCAGAGACACTTATCTTTCTTTATCCTAAGAGGCATAGTAATCTCCTTTATATAGAGTAGGATATTAATAAAATATTCAACAATTCCAAAATACGGGTAAATTCAAATGCATTAGAGGTACCAATATAGAATAATTTAGTCAATATAGATGAAGCAATGGTAATGGTAGATATCACTATAACAGGACCCACATCATCTTCTATAGAAGATTATTCTACTATGTGAAGCCACTTCATTCAAATTTCTTGTGACTAAAACACCTTTATTATTGAATCATATGATTTTTTCAAAACATTTCCATGTATTATTAAGAATATACCAATAAACAGAGTACTAAAGACAATGAAAAATATTTTCAAGTGACCTTATCATCTAGAAGAGCTACAGATCTTTGGTGCCTCAATGCTAGAATGCTTTGAGTTCCCAAGTTTTCCATAATGAAAAAAAATATGTAGCCCATTACCAAATACAATGGAATAATAAGTATTCTTTAGATACACACCAAGAAAGTTTCTACTACATGACTTTTCCTACTTCATCTTCCCTCTAAATAAAACACTTAATCCACTACTGGTAGGAGGAGGAACCATCATCAAAACTTTATTACCAGCCAAGTAAATTTTTACATAAAATCATTATCAAGAACATCATTATTTGAGGTGGTATTCATAAAAAAAACTTGATATAAGATATCTTCTTTAAGATCCATCGAAAATCACGAGGATTTCATCTACCTATTTGATACAACCTTATGTAGTAAATGGACAATATTGGAAAAATGTTTGGCATACTGGGTCACTGACCAATCACCCAGATCAAGTTAAAGATACTACATCCTCTTGGAAAACAATATTTATTTTTTATATAATTGATCCAAGAAATGATACATAATATCATTCCACTACAAGATCAAATTATTCCCTAACTAAACCAAATAATCTTTTCACCTTCTTCTAGTCCCTTCAAGTTTGAAGGTGACATGTTTCACCTTAAATGAATATGGTGTCTCTAAAAACACAAATAGATACTCAACCTTCTTCATAAAATCCTCTACCTCCTGGGTTTCATTGGTACCATAGAAATATGGTGGTTTTAGGAGAATGAATTTTTAGGGACGATCTCCACTATTAAACCTCCATGGTAAAAGATCTACAGCCATAATGTCAAAAAGTAAAACTACCTGGCACAAGTATTAGATTGTACACATGACAACTTCAACAAGGTTTTTATTGATTAGATGGTTCACTTTCTAAGGTTCATTAATAGATTCCACCTATTGTTTATTAAAAAATACCATTGTGGTTATGGTACTACACAATATAAATAGATAAAAAGGTAAATGTTATTGAAGACACATGAGACCATATACTCTATTAATAATAATTAAATTAGGAAATAGAAATCCCAGATCAAATATATGTAAGGTGACTATAATTAGATCAAATGGATGATCCCATACTTTGTGGAGGTATATTCTGTTTAAATTTTAGTTTCAATTCCTTAAATTTTTATAATTAAATGTTTACTAGGGGTATAATGAGTCTCACACTAGTGCAGAAAACGTTTTTTTACGTCACCATTTTTTACGTCGGTTATATAAAACCGACGTCATAATATGTAAAACGAGGTTTTTTACGTCGGTTATTAAATAACCGACGTAAAAACCTGTGTTTAGTACACCTTTAACGTCGGTTATTTTTATAACCGACGTGATTAATCGCGCGGCTTCGTTTTTTACGTCGGTTATACATTAACCGCCGTAAAAAACAGAAGCGGGGGGCGTTTTTTACGTCGGTTATTCAATAACCGACGTAAAAAAGGCGGTTTTTGAAGGCCTTTTTACGTCGGTTATAAAATAACCGACGTAAAAAAAGAATCCGCAGATGTTTTTGACGTCGGTTATGGAATAACCGACGTAATAAAACGTGGATTTTGAGCCCTTTATAACGTCGGTTATAAAATAACCAACGTCAAAAAAGAATCGGAGGAAGGTTTTTACGTCGGTTATTGAAATAACCGACGTTATAAATGTTTTTAAAAAAATTATCATGTCGGTTATTGAATAACCGACATGATAACTCAATTAAAAATTTTCCCAGACCCGTGGATTGTCATTCGCGAGTTTACCTTCGACAGTCGCGACTCGTCTCTCTCGCGCGTAAACCCGAATCGGCTCGTCCATTTCGTGGGTTTAGATTCGTTTTGCGATCATCGTTTCTCATATTTAATCTCCTCGGATCAATCATCTAAACTCTCAGCACTCAGGTAATCCTCCCACTCGTTCGTTTTTTTTTGGCGGATAGTATATATATGTGTGTTGTGATTTTTTTGTTGAAACTAGCTAAGATTCTTCGATTGCGAACCCTTTTAACTCGTTTTGGCACCATAATCTTATTTATCATCCCTAGATCTATTAGTTCGACTTGCAATATTGACTAATTTTATGATTTCACTAATTTTTCATCGTTTTCTATAAATCCCTGAGAGGGTTGGGGCGTGTCCATGGGGGTTTACAAGGGGGTGGGTGGGTGTGGGGGGCTGTCCAAGGGTGTGGGTGGGTGTTGGGGGGTGTTGGGGGGTGTCCAGGGGGGTGTCCAAGGGGGTTAGGTGGTGGGGGTGGTGTTTAGGAGGGGTGGGGGGGGCTGTCCAGAGGGTTGGGGGTGTCCAGGGGGGTGTCCAAGCAGGTCGGGGGTGGGGGGTTGTGTCCAGGAGGGGTGGGGGTGCTTTCTAGAGGGGTCGGGGGCTGTCCAGAGGGGTCGGGGGGTGTCCAGGATGGTGTCCAAGGGGATGGGTGGGTGTGGGGGGCTGTCCAAGGCGGGTGGCGGCCTGTCCAGAGGGGTCGGTGGGGTGTCCAGGGGGGTGTCCAAGGGGTTGGATGGGTGTGGGGGGCTGTCCAAGTGGGTGGCGGCCTCTCCAGAGGGTATTTGGGGTTGTCCGGGTGGGTGGGGGGGCTGTCCAGAGGGTTGGGGGATGTCCAGGGGGTGTCCAAGGGGGTAGGGGGTGGGGGGTGGTGTCCAGGAGGGGCGGGGGGCTGTCCAGAGGGGTCGGGGGGTGTCCAGGGGGGTTTACAAGGGGGTGGGTGGGTGTGGGGGCTGTCCAAGGGTGTGGGTGGGTGTTGGGGGGTGTCCAGGGGGGTGTCCAAGGGGGGTAGGGGGTGGGGGTGGTGTTTAGGAGGGGTGGGGGGCTGTCCAGAGGGTTGGGGGGTGTCCAGGGGGGTGTCCAAGCAGGTCGGGGGTGGGGGGTTATGTCCAGGAGGGGTGGGGGTGCTTTCTAGAGGGGTCGGGGGCTGTCCAAAGGGGCCGGGGGGTGTCCAGGGTGGTGTCCAAGGGGATGGGTGGGTGTGGGGGGCTGTCCAAGGGGGTGGAAGCCTCTCCAGAGGGGTCGGTGGGGTGTCCAGGGGGGTGTCCAAGGGTGTGGGTGGGTGTGGGGGGCTGTCCAAGTGGGTGGCGGCCTCTCCAGAGGGTATTTGGGGTTGTCCGGGTGGGTGGGTGTTGGGGGGTGTTGGGGGGTGTCCAGGGGGGTGTCCAAGGGGGGTAGGGGGTGGGGGTGGTGTTTAGGAGGGGTGGGGGGGCTGTCCAGAGGGTTGGGGGGTGTCCAGGGGGGTGTCCAAGCAGGTCGGGGGTGGGGGGTTGTGTCAAGGAGGGGTGGGGGTGCTTTCTAGAGGGGTCGGGGGCTATTCAGAGGGGTCGGGGGGTGTCCAGGGTGGTGTCCAAGGGGATGGGTGGGTGTGGGGGGCTGTCCAAGGGGGTGGCGGCCTGTCCAGAGGGGTCGGTGGGGTGTACAGGGGGGTGTCCAAGGGGTTGGATGGGTGTGGGGGGCTGTCCAAGTGGGTGGCGGCCTCTCCAGAGGGTATTTGGGGTTGTCCGGGTGGGTGGGGGGCTGTCCAGAGGGTTGGGGGATGTCCAGGGGGGTGTCCAAGGGGGTAGGGGGGTGGGGGTGGTGTCCAGGAGGGGCGAGGGGCTGTCCAGAGGGGTCGGGGAGTGTCCAGGGGGGTTTACAAGGGGGTGGGTGGGTGTGGGGGGCTGTCCAAGGGTGTGGGTGGGTGTTGGGGGGTGTCCAGGGGGGTGTCCAAGGGGGTAGGGGGTGGGGGTGGTGTCCAGGGGGGTGTTATATCTTACTATATTTTGTTTAAAAAATAATATTCAAGCATATTTTTTTAAATACACATCGATTTGTTTTATATTTCAAAATTTCTTACATTCAAATTATGATTTTTTTCATATAAACATATATTTGTCTTATCTAAAAAATATATATATTTTTGCTATTTGTTATAGGTAATAATGAGTCGAAGTTGGATTACGGCACATCGAATGAGCAATGAATATGAGGAAGGTGTTGATGCCTTTTTGGAATTTGCTAAACGAAATGTTCCAAGTAGTGACATTTTTTTCTGTCCATGCCTGAAATGTCTGAATATAAAGAAGTTGATAAGTAGAGAGATAAAAGATCATCTGATTTGTCATGGTTTCAATCCGAGTTACAACCCTTGGATTTGGCATGGCGAAACTTGACAGAATGTCACTGATGATAATGAATCGCAAGATGGTAACTCCGATGGAATTGAAGAAATGATTCACGATATTGTAGCAGAACAAATTGAGATAGAACTGACAGTTGCACGTCTATATGGTGATGCCGAAAAACCATTATATCCTGGTTGTACAGATTTTACGGTTTTTTCGGCGGTGTTAAGATTGATTAACCTGAAGGCGAAACATGGATGGAGTGACAGAAGTTTTACAGAGCTGCTACAATTGATGAAAGACATTCTTCCAAAAGATAACGATCTTCCAGATTCACATTATAAGGCCAAAAAAATATTATGCCCGATGGGATTGGGATACAGGAAAATACATGCCTGTCCGAATGACTGCATTATATATAGGAAGGAATATGAATTTCTGAAAGAGTGTCCTAAATGTGGGACATCACGGTATAAGGTGAAAGAAAAATCACAAGCTGGTGTAGAGATTACAAAGCTCCCTTCAAAGGTATTTTGGTATCTTTCTATAATTCCTCGTTTCAAACGTTTATTTGCTAATTCACATGATGCAAAAAGGTTAAGATGGCATGCTGATGAGCGGGTATGTGATGGAAAAATATGTCATCCAGCTGATTGTCCACAATGGAAGAAAATTGATGCCCAGTACCCTACATTTGGAAATGAAATTAGAAATATGAGACTAGGCTTGTGCACAGATGGAATGAATCCATACCGAACCCTCAGTAGCACACATAGTTCATGGCCTGTTTTATTGGTAATTTACAACCTCTCTCCTGAAGTTTGTATGAAGCGCAAATATGTCATGTTGAGTATCATGATCTCTGGTCCAAAGCAACCCGGCAATGATATTGATGTATACTTTTCACCGCTGATTGATGATTTGAAACTGTTATGGGCTGATGGTATTAGGGTGTATGATTCTTATAAAATGGAATATTTTCAACTGCATGCAGTGCTTCTATTCACTATAAATGACTTCCCAGCATATGGAAATTTGTCTGGATACAGTGTTAAAGGGCATAAAGCATGTCCAATTTTCGACCAACAGACGTCATATTGTCAATTTCATCATGGGAGGAAAACAGTGTACATGGGTCATCGAAAGTTTTTGCCTATGGATCACCCTTATAGAAGACTAAAAAAGGCATTCAATGGCTCATAAGAATTTGATACTGCTCCAAAACCTTTATCCCCAGATTTGTATTTTGAGAGGGTGAAAAACCTTGATGTGACATTGGGAAAGACACAAAAATCTGGTAATGATAGACATATTTGGAAGAAAAGGTCAATATTTTTTGAGCTACCTTATTGGAGGTATCATGAAGTCAAACATAATATTGATGTCATGCATGTGGAGAAGAATATCTGTGATTCTTTGATCGGAACATTGCTAGATATTAAAGGAAAGACAAAAGATGGGTTGAATGCAAGGTTAGACCTACTATCAATGGGAATACGTTTGGAGTTAGCTCCCACTCCTAAAGGAAGACGAACATTTCTTCCCCCGTCTTGTCATACATTATCGAAGAGGGAGAAAAGTAGCTTCTGTCAGTGTCTTCATGATATCAAAGTGCCTCAAGGTTATTCTTCAAATGTAAAAAAATTTGTCTCATTGAAAGACTTGAAGTTGATAGTTATGAAATCACATGATTGTCACGTCATGATGCAACAAATTCTACCAGTTGCACTGCGTGGAATATTGCCCATCTGTGTCAGAAAGACTATAATGAGGTTGTGTTATTTTTTCAATTCAATTTGTAACAAGGTGATTGATGTGAATGCTTTGAACATTTTGGAAAAGGATGCAATTTTTATACTTTGTCATTTGGAAATGTATTTTCCTCCAACTTTTTTTGATATGATGGTGCATTTAATGATTCATCTGGTTCGAGAAATAAAGCTTTGTGGACCTGTATATCTTCGTTGGATGTATCCTTTTGAAAGGTATATGAAAATATTAAAGGGATATGTTAAAAATCCATATCGACCTGAAGCCTCCATTATTGAAAAGTATATTTCTGAGGAGGTAGCAGAGTTTTGTACGAGCTACTTGGCTACGGCGCAACACATAGGTTTGCCTCCATCTCGCCATGAACGGGTTAATAATGAGGGAAAGGGGATTCGTGGCTTGAAAGTCAAATCACTGTCAGCTGAACATATGAAGAAGTTAGAATCATACATCTTGAATAACATAGCTGATGTTCAACCGTATATCACATTGCATATTAATGAGTTGAAACAATGTCATCCAAAGAAGAAAGAAATGTGGATTTTGAATGAGCACAACAAAACTTTTTTGCCATGGTTTAAAAAGACCTTGCTTGGTAGATCAGATGTATCAGAGACATTAAAATGGATAGTGGGTGGTCCATCTTTAAATGTGATAACATGGTCCGCTTATGACATTAATGGCTATACATTTCATACGAAAGCTCAGGACAACAGAAGTGAAGTTCAGAATAGTGGTGTATTGTTGTTTGCAGAAGCAATGCATTTTTCGAGTGCTAAGGACAGAAACCCAATTTCGGCATCAAGTGCATATTATGGAGTGATTGAAGACATATGGGAGGCTGATTACTTTAAAATTAAAGTTCCTGTTTTTAACTGTAAATGGTTTATCGGTAACAACAGTGTCAGAAACGATGAATTTGGAATGACACTTGTTAATCTGAATAGATTGGAAGACACAGCTGATTCTTTTATAATGGCAACACATGCCAAACAAATTTTCTATGTAGTAGATCAATCAGATATGCAGTGGGCTGTTGTTTTACAAGGGAAAAAACAATATGTTGGTGAGGATGAATTTGATGAAGATGTTGATTTATGTGAGATCCCTACTTCCATGGAAAGATTAACAGAACATAATGATGAGTATGTTGAAGACATGGTTTGTGCCATAAGGAACGATCACGACGAAGGAATTTGGGAAAACAATCCAACTGTACATTCCTAAAATTACAGGTAACACATGTTTGTTTCTTGTTTACATTTAATTTTTTCATATAATGTTAGATATTGTAAATTTTTTACTTATTAAAACATGTATCAAAACAAAACGATAAAACAATAAAAACCGTAAAGAGGAGAAGTCCTGGGCGCACCGGCGGGCCGGTGGTGGATCACCGGTTGGCCGGTGGTCCAGACAGAGAGGAAGGCTCTCTGTCTGGTCCACCGGCCAGCCGGTGGTGATCCAGCGGCCGGCCGGTGGGCCAGACAGGAAGGCTCTGTCTGGTCCACCGGCCGGCCGGTGGTGAGCCAGCGGCCGACCGGTGGCACCAGGCAGTGGGCAAGTCTACTGCCTGGTTCCTCCAGCTGGCCGGTGAGCTCACACCGGCTGACCGGTGGACTCGGTGAGTCCACTTTTCAGCTTTCTTGGGCCAACTACTTGGCAACCTTTTGCATGTGTTTACCATGTTTATCATTGTTTAACATGCTTACCATATTAGCAATGTTTACTATTATGTAATTTAGTACACTTTTCTATTTTCTGATTAAGTAGTATTACAATATTTGAATTTGTATATTTGTGAACTAATGTTTGTTTTTTTGATTTGAAGGAAAATGACAGATCAATCAGTTGATCAGCCACATGATTCTGGAGATGAGCATATTGGTCATACATCTGGGGAGGAACATTCACATGCTCCTATTACGAAAAAGAGTTCAAAGGTTGGTAAGCGTGGGTGCACACGTTTACCAAAATTATCACTTGCCCGTACGAAGGAGGAGAGCATAGTCGTGGAGTTTGATGATGATGATCTTCCTAGAGGTCCAAATGCTAAAGATTTTAAGGGTTTTGTAGAAACTCAGGCTAAGAGCAAAGTAAGCATTCTCTATGATGATTGGAGAAGTGTGGATAAGGCGATAATTTCTCAGCTGTGGGAGACCATTTTGGTAAGATCTTTTGCTATTGTCTGACTGTTCTTTAAATGTTTCTAGTATATATAATATTTTTAACCTCTTTTTTATCAGATGACATTTGATATTCCTGACACTGGAGGAGTCAGGAAGAAATGCTTATCGTTGGCTGCTAGGAGATGGAGGGATTTCAAATCAACCCTCTCATCTGATTTCATTTATGGTCATAGGAGTCGTGAGAATCCATGTCGTATATATCCTTTTATAGATGAAGACACATGGAGACAATTTTTTGAAAGTAGAAGAAAAGAATCATTTTTGGTAAGGGCAATGTAAACTTTTATAAGCTTTCTTATATAAATGATCTTATTATTGTTTTGTTAATGATTACTTATTCTTAATTTACAGCAAACAAGGAAAGCTCATCAAGAGATCCAATCTAAAAATGTATACCCTCATAGTTTATCTCGGGGAGGGTATGCATTATTGGAAGAACAAATGATGGCAGAAAAATTTCAACAACTAAGAGCTGAGTCTTCAAGCTCTGGAGAGGTGTCCCCTCCATCCCCTCCATCTAGACATGAGAAATGGAAAAGAGCTCGGAAGGGCAAAAAAGGACAATATCTTTCAGAAGAATCAAGACTCGTAGTTGAGAGGATTGTAAGATATCTATTTTATTTATTTAAGTTTACTATTTTCGTCATATATTTCCAATCATTATAGAAATGTTCAATTAATTATTATAGGACTCTCTTGAGGAGCAGAGTTCACAGGGGACATTTACACCATCTGGGAGGGAAGATATTTTATCTGTGGCATTGGGAAAGCCCAAACATCCTGGCCGTGTAAGGGGATATCCGGCAGGTGTATCGGTAAGAAAAGTGTTGCCACGTTCCTCAACTTCTAACGTTGAGGGAGTTTATAAAAAAAAATAGAATCCTTGGAGGCTGAAGTCCATAATATTAATGCGACAATGGAGGACAAGATTAGAGCATCGGTGCAGATTATGTTTGCAGACTTGCAAAGACAATTTCAGGGTGCAGCTCCCACTCCACCTCTCCCAGTAGCTCCCACTCCCCCACCTCAGCCTGCGGACCCCATTTTTGATCCTCCTCCTCCGCCGCAGCTACCTACTTATTGTGAGTTTTATGTTGATGATCCTCAACATCATATAGTTGAATATGGGATGGTATATTTTATAGGAGATACAGTTCATCATCAACAGTTAGAGGTAGAGAATCAGAGGGTCACTGTACAGGATATTATAGATAGATCAGCTCGGATACCATTACCTACAGATGAGGTGACGACAGTTGGACATAGTATCGGCCATTTTTTACTTTGGCCATCCAGACTTCTTCGACTCATTACCATAGAGGTATGGATGTTATATCTTTTATTTTATATTTTTATTAATGTTTTATCATTTGAAAACTAATATATTTTTCAATTTATTTTTACAGGAATACTTCAAAGGTAAAGAAATACTGTATGGACAACAACAAAGACAGATAGCTATGACATCAGATACAGATACTAGCAGTCTTGACAAATTGTCAAGATATTCAAATTTTTTGGCGGATCATTATGACTTTACAATGGAAGATCATGTCTGTGGACGTGAACTAAGTGTGGGGATTATGAAAACTGATATCATGGAGTTTGTCACTGGAGATAAGTTGGGCATCAACGTGGTGCAAATTTTTATCATGTAAGTCTTAACACCTTTTCCTTGCATTATATTTATTAAAAATGTATACTTATGTCTGCTTCGTATTAGGTATCTGTATAAAATTTGTGAGAGGAATGAGCTGACAGATGTATATGGATTCGTGGACCCACAATTGATTTCCCCTGAAGCATGTGCATTGGATGAGGAACAAAGAATGCTTTATATTGCTGATAGATTTGAAAAGAATGTAATCACACAGTGTTGGATGATGCCTTTTTGTGAGAGGTATGAAACACATCCCTCTCAAAGAGTTAATTATCTTATAACATAAAAAACCACTAACGTTAAATTTCCTTTTATCAGGGATCATTGGATGTTAGGGGTTTTTTGCCCTAGGGAGAAAACACTTTATTGGATATGCTCTCTCCATGATGATGTGCGAGAAAGTTTTAAGAATATATTGGAAACGTAAGTTTCAATTTCACAATAGTTTTATATATTATAATGAATTTTAAATTTACCCCATTCGTATTATTTTCTAACAGGGCATGGGTCCACTTTCGAAAAAGCGCAAAGAAAAGGAATTTCAAGATCAAATATGTACATGCGAAGGTAAATATCCATTTATAATTTGTACATTTTGATTTATTACATAAAAATAATATATTGAATTTACACTCATTCAAACAGAAATGTCATGAGCAACAAGGCATCATCGAATGCGGATATTACATGTTAAGATTTATGTATGAAATAATAACAACTGGGACAGTTCTGAGTTTTAACCTGGTAAGATTTCCTCTTTCTCATAATATTTCAATTTGATTTATTCATTATACACGTTGACTACTATCCTTTTCCTTTGTAGCTTTTTGATGACCCTCAACCCTTTACTGCTGAAGATATCAAACACTTACAAGTGGAGTGGTCAAATTATTTTACAGGTTTGATTGACTTTTAGTTGTTTGTAATGTAAAATGTAATTTTGAATATTGTCAATGTAATTGTGTATTTCGTAGTCGTTTAGGTTGGATTTAGTTTTTTTTGAAGTTGACAGTGTAAGTTTTGAATGTTATAGAAGTGAATGTTTAATTTTTCTCTACTTCTTGTTTTGGTCTACTGTTGATGGTTTTTCTGGTCTGGATTTTGGTATGGGGGGAGAGGTTCCAAGGGGGTGGGTGGGTGGGTGTTTGGGGGGTGTCCAAGGGATATGGGAGGGGTGTCCAAGGTGTGTTTGGGGCTGTCCAAGGAGTCGGTTGGGTGTAAATGAGGGTGGGGGGGCTGTCCAAGGGGTGGGGGGTGTCCAAGTGGTGGGGGGTGTCCAAGGGATATAGTAGGAGTGTCCAAGGGGTGTTTGGGGCTGTCCAAGGGGATGGGGGGGTTTCCAAGGAGTAGGGGGGTTTCCAAGGGGTCGGGGGGGTGTCCAGGGGGTGGGGGGGCTGTCCAAGGGGTGGGGGTTTCCAAGGGTTGGGGGGTGTCCAAGGGATATGGGAGGGGTGTCCAAGGGGTGTTTGGGGCTGTCCTAGTGTTCGGGGGGTGTAAATGAGGGTGGGGGGCTGTCGAAGGGGTGGGGGTGTCCAAGGGGTGGGGGGTGTCCAAGGGATATGGGAGTGGTGTCCAAGGTGTCTGGGAGTTCTGTCCAAGGGGACGGTTGGGTGTAAATGAGGGTGGGGGGGCTGTCCAAGGGGTGGGGGGGTGTCCAAGGGGTGGGGGTGTCCAAGGGATATGGGAGGGGTGTCCAAGGGGTGTTTGGGGCTGTCCAAGGGCTCAGGGGGGTGTCCAGGGGTCGGGGGGGTGTCCAAGGGGTCTGGGAGGGCTGTCAAGGTGTGGGGGGGTCTCCAATGGGTGTTTGAGGCTGTACTAGGGGTCTTGGGGGTGTAAATGAGGGTGGGGGTGTCCAAGGGGTGGGGGTGTCCAAGGGATATGGGAGGGGTGTCCAATGGGTGTTTGAGGTTGTACTAGGGGTCGTGGGGGTGTAAATGAGGGTGGGGGGCTGTCCAAGGGGTGGGGGTGTCCAAGGGTTGTGGTGGGGCTCCAATGTGGTGGGGGAGGGCTGGCCAGGTTGTTAGGTGGGTATAGATGAGGGTGGGGTTCAGTTGGGGCTTGGGGGAGGGCTGGCATGGTTATTTTTGTTTGGTTTCTGGTTGCTTTTTGGTGAGAGCAGTGCAATTATTTAAAAAAAATATCGCTTTCACGTCGGTTATTTTATAACCGACGTGGTAAATAAATCGGTAGGGGTTTATCACGTCGGTTTTTCCGAGAACCGACGTGATAAACCGTTCCCGGGCCTTTTATCACATCGGTTCTTAATATAACCGACGTGATAAAACGCCTGGGAATCGATTTACCACGTCGGTTATTGGATAACTGACGTGCTAAAACGTTTCCCAGGCCTTTTTATCACGTCGGTTATTTAAGAAACCGACGTGATAATAGGCCCGGGAAAGGGTTAATCACGTCGGTTATGTCATAACCGACGTGATAAACGATATCCCAGGCGTTTTATCACGTCGGTTTAGAAAATAACCGACGTGATAACCCCCCCCCCACGCATATTTATCACGTCGGTTATTAATGAACCGACGTGATAAACACCCTGATGTTAGGGATGTTATGTCGGGTTTTAAATAACCGACGTAAAAAACGTTATTTATAGCGTCGTCCGTATTAACGTCGCCTAAAAACCGACGTAAATAATGAAAAATAACCGACGTAAAAACTGTTTTCTGCACTAGTGTCAAAGGTGTTTTTAGGGTTTGGTACATGAAAGAAATGGAAATTAGGACATCCTATTCATGTCGTACAGTTGGCACAAGGTTAGTGAAAACCAAGCAAGGGGTGAGGACAGACCATGCAACCTTGAACAGAGGCATTCCACATAGTTGGTGCATGGTTGTTAAAATCATACAGAATCCCCAAGTAACCATGAAACCCAGCCCCTATTTGATATAGGCAGGTGCATGGTTGGAACACAGTTTAGAAAATCGTACGGCTAACCCCTACACCCCATTAAAGAGTGAGAATTTACCAAATTTCCCCCTTAGGATTTTATGTTTTTCACCCAATTTTCCTCTCATTTCTTCCTCCTTCATCCCTAGTGATGAACCAAATGTATCAAATATTCACAACAGTAAATACCCTTTGATTATAAGCTATTTTTAGTGCCATTAGTTACATATTGAATCTATGGGTAATTCTAATTCTCCCCTTGCGTCTGTTTTCCATATTAGGTCTTTTAGTTTTAGTATTTTTCTTTAAAATCCCTAAAACCCTCTTTTTCTAGAAGATCTTACTTTGGGGATTTAAAGGGTGGTTGAATCTGGATATAAGGCTAATAATAATGCTTTTTTCATATTCATATTCTAGGTAGGTGTTCTATAAGTTATATCCCATAGTTTTGGTGTTGATTTGTGCATGTATGGTTGTGTTAATGGTACTCTCTTATTGTGAATTTGATTCCTTTGGTATGATTTTGTGAAATGGATGGATAAATGATGAATTCAACCCCTCATGATTACCATGGGATGTACTGAGGATGATTATGTTGGTTTAGGGCTACCCATGGGGTGCGTCAAAATTCCCAAACATGGAAAATTGTAATGTTAAGCATGGTTTTGACTTGTGATAAAGTTGATCCCATGATGAACATGTTAGTATGTTAGTTGAGTTAAAAATGGAATAATGATAGTTATGTATATACTTTGAAAATTACACAAGTTATTGTTTTTCATGATATGAAAATGGGTAAATTGGATTAATGTGAATGTGACAAATGACATAAATATTGTAATTGAAATGAATACGTGAGTTAATGCATGTGAAATAATGAATGTGTATAAATGGGTTAAATCATGTGAATTGATGAATATATTGAAAGTGCCTAGTAAGTGTTATTGTATCACTGAGAGGGGGAGGGGTGAGTCAAAGATACTCTTTTTATTTTATTTTTCTTTTCAATTGAAACAACCTTCACCTCCTATTAGATATTTCAATTCTCTACTGAAAATAAATCCAACACACATTGACAAGAACACAAAGATTTACAAGGTTCACTATTAAATAAGAATGGATACATCCTTGGTATGGTTTAGAAATGACCCAATACCATACAATCCACTAGAAATCAATACTTGTATTACAATGAGTAGGATATTCCCTTTCACTTTTGTAGAACTATGTAAACAATTCCAATAGTGTGTGTGCACCCTCTTAACACAAATAGGGTAATACAATATTTATTTAACAACACTTGTTACTTGGGATTATTTTAAATTCAAAAAATGTATTCAATTGAAATAAAATTCATCTATTCCTTACCCATAAGAAAGGTAAGAACCTACTTGACTTTGTTAAGAAAACTCTGTCTGATTTCCCTGGGTCTGATTCTCCCAGTCTGATTCCTCCGAGTATGATTCTTCCAAAACAATTCTTCTAGTCCAAATTTCTGATAGAAGAAAGTAGTAATGAATTGGAACCACTTCAATTCCTGAGAATGATAAAACCAACTATGTTTCTTCCTCGGTCCAAGAAACCCAATATATAAATACCGAAGTTGATTAATCCATCCTGATATGATGATTAGCCAAATACAATTTTCACTTCTTTATCAAAACTTCTTCTATAAAAGATCAAAATGGAAAACTTATTCTTCTCTCTAATACCCAGAGATTCTATCTCTACTATAAGGAATAGTACATCGTCATCTAAAAAGTACAATGTACTTTCTTCATTTTATAGGTGACCTTTAAGATTTTTGGCGAGAGTCCCAAAAATCTTTCCCACTCACACAAATTCACCCAAATTCAAATTTCCCCTGAAATATCGTGCGAATTTTTAAATTCTTCAAAACTTCATGAAGCTTCTAGATTATTCTAAAAACATAATATCCTTTAACCTTATATTTGAATCATCTGTAAAATTTCAATACATGAGTCTAATTATTATCAATCTGATTTCTTCACTGTTAAGCTCTGTATCAATTGAAAACAATAGTATAAAAAATGGATACCATTAAAATTTTCGGAATAATATTATTAGAACTAATTTAAATGAAAATATTTCATTTGAATGTACATCTCCCCCATGAAAATTCATTCATAAATCTCCTTCTCATTTACTCTTAACCCACTTGAGACTCAAAACATCATCTTCTCCTCTTCTCTTGACTTAGTTGTAAACCTAAAAAATTAATTCAACCCTTTTGAAAAGGTTGACTACATTATTGATATAATTATATCCTTCTCTTATCTTAACCCACTTAAAAAACATGCATTCACAATCATGTGCTCGTATCATGACTTCCTTCATGACTTTAAATTCATATAAGAATAGTTTTAGCATCATTATAATTTTATTGGAAAGTATCGTAATGTTCTATTTATTCCATCTACTTTATTTTCTTCTCAACCCAAGTACAATATTTTCTAAATATGATTGGTCTAGATATGATCATCCTGGGTATGATCATTCTGGATAAGATAATTATGAGTATTATTGTCCTAGATACAATTTTCTAGAATATGATATTTTTTTGGGTATGATCATTCTGAAAATTTTCATTTCTTCCTCCAACTAGATATGATCATTTTGAAAAACAATCAGCACCATCTCTTACTCTTCAATCAGCACCATCTTTTCAATCAGCAGTATCTTTTTAATCAGCACCACCTTTTCAATTGGTACCACCTTTTAAATTGGAACCATCTTTTAAATCGGCCCCACCTTTTCAATTGAACCACATTTTAAATAAGAACCACCTCTTTAATTGGCACCACCTTCATAATTTTTACCACCTTTTCAATCAACACCACCTTTTTAATCGGCACCACATTTTTAATCAGCATCACCTTTTAAATTAGGACCACCTTTTACTCTCACTCTCTTCCATCAAGATTGAATAATAATTTCTCCAATAAATTTATGATTTATATGAAATAAAAATCAGAAAAGAATTATCACTATTAAATTTATCATAGTCAGTATACTCTGATACTTCATCAAAATAGCCACTTCTTTCACAAAAAATTCAGAGTGAATCTGGTAACCATTTACTTCCAACAAGATTAATTCTCCATGCGACCGATTATCTCTTTCCAGATAACGATAAAATCCTCAATATGATGAAAAGTGTGAATATGATTTTTTAGAAAACATGAGTCCAATTATTTTAAAAACATGGATCCGATTCTTTTGAAAACATTCCTCAATATGATTTTTTCTAAGATACAAATTGAGGTGATTTCCAAAAACTTTCCTTGACAACAAAATAAAATACATGAAGACAATCACCTTCTTCGTCAACTTGGTCCTAAAAATCTCCCCTTTGGATTTTTTTGTAAACCAAGTTTCATAAATCACTAAACATTGTATTCTCAAGAAACGGATCACTTATCAACAATTCTAAGCCTATATGAGCTAACTTATTGTAGGAAACAAAAATCATTGACAGCAAGACCATGATTTCCAAAAGTAGTAATTATGAAAACCTCATTATTTTTCCTTATTCATACCTTCTTCAACCTCATATTTTCTTCATCCTTCCTGGAATACAAAAAAATTAATTCCTTTGACTACTCCAATAACAAGTTAGAATAGATCACTCACAAAAAAATGCTTAATTTACAGCTTACCCACAACTCTCTCTTTTATGCAATAGAATTACGAAACAATAAAATTATACCCCTTGTAAATACAATACAATGGTAAGATGAGATAGGGGACAGAAATTCATACCTCAACTTTTAATATGAATATTTTGTATTCTTATGTTCAACCTCAATCTAAAAAATTATTCCTTTGGTAAATGTTTTTTGAAAATGTAAGCCACTTGTTCTGATGTTGGAATGTACTCTATCTTTAATTCATTATTATTAACATTCTCTTAGATAAAATGATATTTGATATTAATATGTTTTTAACAAGAATGTTGATCTAGATTCTTGGTGAGATTTATTGTTATTTGATTGTCACAACCCAAGAGTAAGGTCAACTTTACTTCATCAAGTAGATATTCTAATTGAGTTTTCATCCACAAGAGTAGATTAGCGGCTTGAGTATCAGAAACATACTCAACTTCAGTCATAATGAAAGTTACTGAATTCGATTTCTTTGAATTCTAACAAAAACAATTCTTTCCCAAAAGGAATACTCCACCATATGTGGATCTTCCATCATCATCATTTCCTTCCCAATATGCATCTTAATACCCAAATAAATCAATAATATATAAGATACAATACCTAATTCCAAATTATATTGTGCCTATAATGTATCTGAGAATTCTTTTTCTAGAAACGATATGTGATTATTTTGGATCACTCTGAAATTTTTCAAATTATGTACCATCATAAACAATGGTGGGTCTTGAGGCAGTCAGATATAATAGGCTTCCAATAAGCTTCTGATACTCTTTCTAATCAACTTATTTTCCTTCTCCGTCTTTAATCAACTTGGTTCCTACTGACATAGGTGTGTAAATAAGTTTTGAGTTTTCCTTGTTGAATCTCTTAAGAAGTTCTTTATCATACTTTTCTTGGGAGAGAAAATTTTATTCTTTCTTTTGAAATATTTTTAACCCAAGAAAGTATTTCGTTTCCCACAACATGGACATTTCAAATACCTTCTTCATTTATTTAATAAATCTTTCACAACTTCTTTCATCATTTCCAGAAAAGATAATATCATCAACATAAACAATTACAATGAGGGAATACTCTTTACTTTCTCTAATATAAATATTTTCTATCCACTCTTCCTTTCTTGAAATTTATGTTCCTGTTTCGCGCGGAATCTGGGGATGACCTCCTGGACGGGAGATTCAAACGTTCCGATCGGTTTCTAACGGGTTTGTTCGTAGAACCGGAAACATCCAATGATTCCACATCCGTCTGGACCTACTTTCCAAAGGCAGGCTCTCATTAGTTTGTGGACTAATGAGGCTTGGGAATTTGCATTGGTCGAGAGGATGGGAGGTCGGACTCATCACACCTTTTTGAGGGGAATTATTGTCTACTCCGGGACTCTCTTTATAGATTTAAGTTAAGTTCGTGAATCCTTATTACATTACCAAGTATAAAATGAGCTTTCCTTTAGTTTTAACAATCAATGATTAAATATGCAAGAAATTTAGAGAATCTTTTATATGTATTCGAGGTTCTTCATCAATATATAATCATCTATATTTGTTTAGAGATTCTTGGTCAGTGGTATCCTTCAAAACATTTATATAAAAGTCTCTTGGTCATTTTGATGACCAGGCTGGTTTTAAAGCCACTCAGTGGAGCACTTGAAGTTTGTCGTCATTCAGAAGGACATAGATTATTTCAAAGTTGGGATCGAACCCATAAATGGGCTACCTACGTATCCTTTCTTTTGGAAAAGAAATCAGAACCCACGTAGTTCGAGGAATGGGATATGATGTTTATGATTGATGGCTCAAAGATGAATGTCATAATTACTTTTACACTCTAAGCTCACGTGAGTCATGCTCGGTGTGAGAAACAAGAGGTATTGGTAAAATTTAGACAATTGTGCCATAAAAGATGCAATCATAAGAATTTGTTTTGGGGCTTATGTATAGATGATTGCCCAGATAGACGAAGGTTTAGGATTTACTTTTAGGGAGAAAATCCATGAACAGGGTCCACAAAGTTATATGTGCTTCATGGAGATTTGAATACTCTAATCTTGGGGCTTACTCCTAAGGAGGATGCACAAGTTAGGAGGGGACTTATGATTGGGTTTTATTCCTGAAAAGGAAACCCAAATCAAAGGTAATTTATGACTGGTTAAGAGAAGTTTAAGGGGACTTGGGGCTTATTCCTGAAAAGGAAGCCCAAGGTTATGACTGAGTCTTATTCCTGAAAAGGAAACCCAGGTTAAGGATTAAGATTTGGGGCTTACTCCTGAGGAGGATGCCCAGATCAAAGGTTTTATAACTGGGGATTATTCCTGAAAAGGAGACCCAGGTTAAGGATTCTCTCATTTTAAAGGATGAGGTTGAATGAATGAACTTTCAATCTTTGGTGACATAAAGATTTTTAAATCACTAGACTTTGAGAGATATTTCACAGAATTCCTTTCAGACAAGGATGTCAAATCAAGAAATCATGCCATAAATGGCTTTGAAGAGTATCTTGAAGACTGAATCTTGAATAGGAAAGGTGAAATGGCTTAAGAGGGGTAAAATGGGCAAGATGGGCACCGAAAAAGATAGGGGCGTGCAAGTCTTTAAAGGCGCGCAAGTCATGCGGCGGCGCGCAAGTATTGGTCGCGCAAGTATACTTGCGCGACATGAGTGGTACTTGCGCGATTTTCAACCAGCATTGAAATGCTTGAGCGACTCTTTAGAAAACCCTTTACAATCCTCTTGAGGTTCTTCCAGAGAAGGGACGCGCAAGTTATATTGAAGGAATTAAGTCGGTGCGCAAGTGTTTGATAAGTTTCAACACTTAGGCCTTCCTTCTTCTCTTTAGATCTTCCGTTCTAGGTAAGAAATTACCTTAGAAGTGTTCCGGAAGCTTTGAGAAGAGACTTGGGCGTCGGGAGCTTCAATCCGAGTTTCTGGAAAAAGATCCTCACGAATGGGGGGCCCACAGGGTCTATTTATAGGCAAAAGAAGACCCAGGGCGGTTACCGGGCGGTTACCAATTTGGTCGCGCACGTCACCTGCGCGACCAAGGTAGCCGCGCAAGTATACTTGCGCGGCAGTGGTATCACTTGCGCGGTGGATTTGCTGTTGATCCTTTGTTCATGCCTTTGTCGATTTTTGATGTTTTCTTCAAAGGATGAATCACTTTCAGCTGAGATATTCCCTTTTCCGATCTTTAGATTCTGTGACGAAAGGAGCGTCAACAAAAGTCCCCCCTCAGAGTTGGATCTGGAGAGAAATGAGGATTTGACTCTGAGGAAATCGAATCCTTCCAAAGGAAAAGGGAGGCGCGCAAGTTTTCAGTACGCAGAGGGCGGCGCGCAAGTTTGCGTCGCGCAGGCCTTAAGCGCTCTGGGTATGGCGCGCAGGTAGGCTTTTGAGCCTATAAATACACGGCCTCCTCTCTGTTACATGCATCTGGATTTCCGGATTTCTCGAGCTCTCGCCGCGCAAGTCTTCCTCGCCGTGCAAGTCTCTTGTTTTCACTGTTTCCTCGCTGCCGCGCTACTCTCAAGGTAATAGGTCTTGCGCGACATAAACTTGCGCGGCACATGTACCACTTGCGCGACATCTCCATACTTGCGCGCCTTAATGCCTTAGCCATTTTTTCCCAAATTCTTTCACAAATTTTATGAAAAAAATAAACCCACTTAAGAGTTTAATTTATTCAACTCCTGTGCAGATTCAATGGCTCTTAGACCTGGATTAATTGATGAACTGGCTAGCAAGCGGATAGATGACATGATGAACATTATTGGCCATGATTACTATGATATCTGCGACAGCACTTTCCCAGATTTGGATAAGTATTTGAAGAAATATCATCTTAATTTCCCACAGAGCATCTACCTGTCTCTGTGTGTTCATGATCATCTGCAAGGAGTCAATGTTCCAAATGCAAACAATTATACACCTGAGATGCAGCTGCACTACTACTTCTCTATTTCGGTTATGCTGTGCATTAAGAGTAACAACAATGGTGTGAACTTTCAAATTCTTCCTCCATGTCATTCCATTGCAGATATGAAAATGGCAAACCCATGGGCTGAAATGTTTTCCACTGCCGGTTGGTGGAGAGAAGACAAACATGGTATTAGAGTAATATCTGAAAAGAGTACTCTCTCCAAATGGCTCTTTACTTCCAATGCTCCATTCTCAAATCCACGTATCCATCTTCCAAGTCTCTTGGACAGAAACAGAGTCACTGTTTGATCAGCAGAAAATTTTCTCAAACCGCACTCAAGAACATCCTTTTACAATTGTTCCAAGAAGAGCTGGTATCACTGCATCTCTTATTGTATCCAGTTGAATGAATGAATTCTAGGTGGTTGCTAATGAAGATCGGGATGCCGTAAATCAAATGAAGTGTTATGTTGAAAGCCTCTTGTAATTCTTGAAAGAAAAGAAGAGACTCTAGTCTTTGGATGTCCTTCTAACTCTTGTGTATCAATGAAAAACACTTTTGTCTTCAATCATTTGTACCTGCATTCTTCCATTACCTGTTTCAAATTTACTTAAGCCAATGGGCTTAGTAATCATAGTTTGATTTTTACTAGGATTATTACAAATAATCCTACAAACTTTGAACCTTTTAACTGCTCAATATTACCTAAATCATACAAAAAATGTATATTTAGTGAGCTGAAACTTGACTTTTATTCAGAGTTCCTTTGTCTTTTGTGTGGGCAGTTTAAAGTCATGCACGCCGGACATAAAGTGGCTAATGTTTAAGGCCGAAATAGCTTTGACCGAAAATGGATTAAAATGGATTCAATTCCTTGACAATTTATCTGAAAACATATTTACCATACTCAAGTATGAGGGAAAAAATGTCAACTATGGCTTAAGAATATTTGAATCTGAGGAATGATATGAAAAAAGAGCTAAAAGGCATTAGAAGAAGTAGTTTCCAAGAATGAAGTTACTATTATTTAACAAAACCCGTTAGGGGGTTGAAATATGCAGGGCCACCTATGGGCATTGGCTGCATAGTCAAATAAAATAGCATCTTTTGGCTGACAAGTCTGTTATGTGGACTGTTTATGCAAGGCCACCTATGGGCACGTGCTGCATAGTCAGGCAAAAGAACTCCCAGAAATTTACTTTCCTAGTGCTAAAAGCCAGTGAAAGTTTATGGAGATTCAAATTTTCTAAAGCATAGAGTTTGTTGTATGGAAAGAGGTACTTGAATATGGAGAAGATATTTCCAAACAAGAATATCGAAGAACTGGATGAATATCACTCCTACGAAGGTCTGACCCAAACGTAGGGAAGAAGAATAAACCATAGACTTGAATACTTTCAGATCATGAAAAAGGATATGAGACAAATATGTTAAGGATGGCTATTTTTGCGGATCCCTACATACTATCGTTTTAAGACAAATAAGGAAAAAAGAGGCATTCTTCCCAAGAATGAAGTTACCATTATTTAACAAACCCGTTAGGGGGTTGAAAACATGCAGGGCCACCTATGGGCATTGGCTGCATGGTCAAATAAATAGCATCTCTTGGCTGACAAGTCTGTTATGTGGACTGTTTATGCAAGGCCACCTATGGGCACGTGCTGCATAGTCAAGCAAAAGAATTCTCAGAAGTTTGACATTTTTGTGACTAGAAGTCATGAAAAGGGTTATGAAGATCTGAAAATATTTAAGGTTAGGATTATAACACATAAAGATGGGTATTGTCCAATGTATATAGAGATACATAGGTCAATGAAAACCATAATCATGTTGTGGATGGGTCCCAAATTGAAATTTTGGACTTCACTACGTATCTCATAAGAATGAGAATCAAGCCATACGTAGTTCTTGAAATGTAGTTTAACGTCGTGCAGGACGATAGTATGAGTGATCTTAGTTTAAGGTCATATAATTCGGACCATAATAATGAATACACAGTGTGTGTTTTCATGATGACTTTTCAGCCAAGGGACTGAAAGTGAAATTTGGGGTTAGGCCCAAAAGACTTGGGACTGGATTCGAGGGACACTCGAATGTTCCTACGTATCCCATAAGGATGGGAATCAAGTCCACGTAGTTCTAGAACTACCCTTTGTACAAATTTGGTTCGTACATGTGAAGGGTGAAAGGGGACTTTAGTGCAATGATGGTTATAACCTAAGATAAAAAGTTTAGGCATTACCATGTATGTACGTAGTCTTTTGAAAATGAAAATCATGATTGAAAAAGAATCAATGTTAATAATGGTTCCTTCTCAAATGAGTAAATCAAAGAATATTTTAGTTTATTGTCGTACCAGACAAAAGTGTTGTATATTTTAACGTCATATAACAAGGACGAAAGTGAATCAATGTAAAGATATTGATTCCAGGGGTGGTTTCACAAATCATCATCATATGAGATGGTGGTGAACCGATGTGAAGAGATTGTTTTTGGGCTTGAACCTTGGGAGGTTGCCTACATACCCAGCCTGGAGGGCAAGGATCAAAGTCCGTGTAGTTCAATTAAAGAATGAATCAATGATCAAGTTGTTCTTGTGGACAATGATCTAATAAAAAATATTGTTGGGACTTACACATGGTTAGTGTCCCAAAGGGAGTGTTATGGTTGATGTTCACTCTAAGCTCACGTGAGTCATACTCGGTGTGAGAAACAAGAGGTAATAACAACCTTAACGATGTACAGTTTAATGTCATGTAGGACATAAAAAAGGGGACTATGCAGTTTAAAGTCTTGCAGTTAGGACTATTGGTGCTGCACATTTTAGTGTCATGTAGCAGGGACAAAATACAGTTTAATGTCGTGTAGGACCTATCAAGGATTTTCTGTACAGTTTAGCGTCATGTAGTTAGGATGATGGGGATAAAATAGTTTAACGTCATATTGGACGAAAGGGGGACTGTGCAGTTTAATGTCATGCAGTAAGGAAAAAAGAGTGTATCATTTTAACGTCATGTCGGACGAATGTGCGAATAGTTTAAGGTCATATGCATGGACCGTGAATGGTGCAGTTTAATGTCATACTGGACTTTTGAGATTATATAGTTTAACGTCTTTCCGGACGTGAGGGACTTTTATACAGTTTAGCGTCATGTAATTTAGGACGTCACAGTTTAACGTCTTGCTGGACATAAGGGATTTGCAAATAGTTTATGGTCATATACCTGGACCAGGGATGATGCAGTTTAAGGTCATACTGGACGGTTTAGGGAACTTTTTCACAGTTTAATGTCGTGTGGGACGAAGTTGCAGTTTAAAGTCATACTGGACCATTGCTGTATAGTTTAACGTCATATAGCAAGGACGAACTGGTGTTGTACAGTTTAAAGTCATGTAGCTAGGACTAAGGTGAACCAATATGAGGATATCAGTTCTGGGGACTTTTTTATAGTTTAACGTCATGCTGGACGATGAAAGTGCCACACAGTTTAATGTCATGTTGCTAGGACACAATATAGTTTAATGTCATCTTGGACATTGAAGTGACATAGTTTAACGTCATGTTGGACGACATATAGTTTAATGTCATCTTGGACAAATAAGGAACTTCTGTACAGTTTAATGTCATGTAGGAAATTGAAGGTGACACAGTTTAACGTCATGTTGGACGAAGTTGCAGTTTAAGGTCATAATGGACCATAAATGTATGAACCAAATGTAAGAGTCTTGGTTCTGGGAACAATATTTTGTGTTTATACAAAATACTTCTTCAGAAATCTGGCATTAGTTGGAGTCGTGATGTGTTCTCCATCCATCGAGATCAGAGAATACGCTCCATTGGAGTAGACCTTATGTATTGAATAAGGTCCTTCCCATTTTGGTTCAAGCTTGGGAGGCTTCTTTCCTGGTATCATTGGTGTTCTGAGAACCAATACCAATTCTCCCTGAATTGATGAACGAAGACGAACTTTTTTGTTAAAAGCTCGTGCTATCCGATTCTGATAGATTTCCAAGTGGTGCAAAGTGCACAATCTCTTCTCATCTAATTGTTCCAATTCATTCAACCGTTTTTGGGATTGCTCATCTGTTGATAACTGATCACAAATGGCTATTCTGAGTGAGGGAAATTGAACTTCAATTGGCAAGACTGCTTCTGTTCCATATACCAATGAATATGGAGTAGACCGCGTTGCATTGCGAGTGGTAGTCCGATAAGCCCATAAAGCATGATAGAGTTTATCAGGCCATGACCTCTTATCTTTATCTACCATCTTTTGCAGTATATTTGAAAGAGTCTTGTTGAAGGCCTCTATCTGGCCATTAGCCGATGCATGATATCGAGATGAATGGTTGGACTTAATGTTGTATTCTTGATACAATTTCTTTACCTCAGAAGAACAGAAGTTGGTGCCGTTGTCCGTCAATATGGTATGAGGGACACCAAATCTAGAAATGATGTTAGACTTGATGAAGCTAACTATGCATTTAGAACTGACTTCTTTGAGAGGTACTGCCTCTGCCCATTTGGAAAAGAAATCAGTAGCAGTAAGAATGTACTTAAACTGCTTGGCCTTAGCTGAAGGGTAAGGTCCCACCACATCCATTCCCCATGTGGAAAATGGCCATGAGTATTTAGCTGTATGAAGCAACTCTGGAGGTTGATGAATGAAGTTGGCATATACTTGGCATGAATGACACTTCTTTGTGAAATTAACACAATCTTGTATCATTGAAGGCCAGAAGTATCCAAGCCTTCGAATTTGATCAGACAATCTATGTCCAGACTGGTGGGCACCACAGACTCCTGCATGCACTTCTTTTATGACAGCCATTTTCTCTTCACCATCAATAAATCTGAAGAGAACTCCATCAAAACCATGTTTGTAGAGAATTTTCTCGAGGTGGTTTGGACCATCATAAAGAGTAAAATTGACCACACGTCGCCGAATTTGTTCTTTCTCAGCTCTATCAGGTGGAAGTGTTCCATTTTGAAGGTATTCCTTGATAGGTGACATCCATCCTGTAGTATGACCATATGGTTCAGGAATAGGACTAATTTCATTAATTTCCTCTGTTCTGACTTGAACATAAGGTGAAATTGCACGACGGTGGGCAATACCGATGGTTGTCTCGTCCCGATTTGGATCTGCTAAAGCTGTGGCTATATTAGCCAGTGCATCAGCTTGAGCATTTTGTGATCTTGGGACATAAGAAAATGTCGGTTCTGAAGGGAATTCCGACATTAACTCTCTGACGTAATCATACAAAGGGATTAATTCTTCTTTTCTGATGGCATAATCCCCATTGATTTGTTTGATTACCAGGTCTGAATCACCTTTCACATTTAAGTGATTCACTTGTGCTTGAAGTGCTAACTCCAAGCCTGCAATGAGAGCTTGGTATTCAGCTTCATTATTGGTACCACCTTCCCACAACAAAAAGGAATAAGGTAACACTGCCTTATCTGGAGAAATGAGCACAATTCCTAAACCAACTTTGTTGAATTTAGGATTTTCCATTTTCTTCCCTGTTGGACTTCTAGAAGCACCATCAAAATACATTTCCCATGTTTGAGGACTCTCTTGAATAGAAAAAACTTCCTCATCAGGGAGTTCGATATCTGAATACGTGTCTTCCACTGAAGGGTGTTCAGCCAGAAAATCAGCCAGAGCTTGGCCCTTAATTGCCTTTTGAGACACATACTGGATGTCGAACTGCTGTAGAATAACCTCCCACCTTGCCAGACGTCCTGTAAGCATTGGACGACTAAGGATGAATTTGAGTGGATTATTACGAGATACCAATTGGACCTCGTGATGTTGCAGATAGTGTCTCAGTTTCTGAACTGCAAAGATTAATGCTAGGCAGCACTTTTCAATACTCGAATACCGGTTTTCTGCTTCAAGCATAGTTCTACTAAGATAGTAGAGACTATTTTCATTCCCAGCATCATTCTTTTGATCGAGAAAGTCACTCAATGATCGCTCTAAAGCTGTCACATAGAGGATAAGAGGCCTACCCTCAACAGGTGGCATGAGTACTGGTGGACTCAAGAGGTATTTCTTGAGAACATCAAATGCTTCTTGACATTCCTTAGTCCACTGGTAAGTGACTCCTTTCTTCAATAATTTGGTAAAGGGTAAACTTTTGCCTGCCAAATTGGCGATGAAACGCCGAATATAGGCTAAGTGTCCTTAAAGTCCTCTTAATTCTTTCAAATTCTGAGGAGGTGACATACCAAGGATTGATTTGGTCTTCTCAGGATCGACTTCAATACCACGATGGCGTACAACAAAGCCGAGGAATTTTCCTGAGGTTACCCCAAAAGCACATTTTAAGGGGTTCATCTTCAAATTATGTTGTCGAAGCTTGTGGAATATGATTTCCAAATCAGCCAAGTGATCAAAACGTTGTTTGGATTTAACCACCAAATCATCTACATAGCATTCAACAAATTTCCCTAGAAAAGGTTTGAAGATACGATACATGGTGCGTTGATATGTTGCACCTGCATTCTTTAAACCAAAGGGCATCACCCGGTAACAAAACACACCTTGAGGAGCTCTGAAGGCTGTATATTCCTCATCTTCTGGGGCCATTCGGATCTGATTATATCCAGAATATCCATCCATGAAAGAAAGTACTTCATAGCCAGCCGTCGCATCAATTAAGAGTTCTGTAATCGGAACTGGAAAATCATCTTTGGGACAATACCGATTAAGATCTCTAAAATCGATGCAAACCCTAATTTGTCCGTTCTTCTTCTTTACAGGGAAAATATTATCCAACCACTTGGGATATTGAACTTCTCTGACGAAGTTAGCTTTGATAAGCTTATCCACTTCAGCCTCGATTTTGGAATCATAGGTTGGGTGTGTTCTTCTCGCGGCTTGCTTGAATCCTCGATGTTCTTTTGGCAAACCCAAATGATGGGTGGCAACATCAGGATCAAGGCCAGGCATCTCTGTATAATTCCAAGCAAAAATATCTTTATTTTGCTTTAGAAAAGAAATATACATCTCTTGTTCTTCAAGGGTCATGGCCGCACTAATTAAAGTGGGGCGTGGATCGTTCTCTGTACCCAGATTTACTTCTCTGAGTTCATCCACAGTGGTAGAGATACCCTCTTCAAATGCTGGAGGAGCATCTCTAAGATCTTCCTCTTCCTCTTCATCATGTGTTATTTCTTCCGTTTCTACTTGCAAAGTGGATGAAAAAATGAAATTCTCATGACCATAAGAGATGTCAAAATTTTCACATTTTGAAGAAGAAGAAGCTTCCATTTCCGACCCTATTGATGATAAAGGGTCTTCTTTGGGAATTAAAGAGGAGATGATGGATTGAGAATCGACATCAATATTCACCTCTGGTGTTGCTATAACTTCTCCTGGACTGATTAGCGAAGTATAGACTTGTTGTATTTCAGCAGACGAAATGAAAACGTCACCACTTATGCTTTCATCACTGCTTGGTAAGTTACCAATTTCTCCCATGTTGTCTGGCTCGATTGTCGTAATTGACATTATGGATCTTTCCATAAGAGTATTTTGATTTGGGCCTATTTTGTCAATTTGACTGATAGGTAACACATAATCTGTACTCACATGTGAAAATGGATTTATTGGAATTTTTTCCAAACCATATGGAGCATTAACTTTGGTAATTTCCTTCATTGTAGATTTTTCTCTTCCCTTCATGTGATAAAATTCCGCCTCAATGTATTGAGACTCACATGTCTTGAACGGGGCCTTATCACCATACAATGTTCCAACTTGACCATCGAAACAGTATTTGAGACATTGATGGTATGATGAAGGAATAGTTGCATGCTGATGTAGCCAGGGTCTTCCAAGCAAGATATTGAAAGCTGAGTCTTGATCAACAATCATGAAATCCGAATTGGAAACAAGATCTCCAAACTGAGTTCTGAGCGTAACTTCTCCCAGTGGTTCTTGTTCATTTTTATCATATCCTTGCAACATCATGGTAGAAGGAGATAAATCAGATTCCGTGAGGCCCAATCGACGAAGTGTACGAATGGGCATGAGGTTGACTCCTGAACCATTGTCAATAAAAGCTCTTCGAACATCTATACCATTGACTTTGCCAGATAAGTACAAAGGTTTTATGTGCCCATGCACAACATCATCTTCATCTTTATCAGTAAAAGATATCACTGCATGACATTCTGCAGGATTATTCTCTATGTGATAAATTTCAGCTGCAGCAATTTCAGCTTCAAACTCCTGAGGACTTGACAAAGCTTCGATGAGTGCTTCCCGAAGATCTTTTGATAGATTCAAAGCATCCAAAATTGATAATTTGGCTGGTACTTGGGCCAAGTGTTTCAATATATCATACTTTTGATCTAGAGGCCTGCGTTTCCCAATAAGAATATGCGGTTTAGCAGGTACCTTGGAAGCAGATGCTTTGGAAGCTGATGCATCTTGTATTGAAGTTGGCAACATCTTTGGTTTTGGAAAATTAGACTGATTAGATCCATTTACTTGCTGAGATAAAGAAGATGGAACCTTTAATCGGTCTTCCAAAATAACTATGCCGAAGCTGAGTTGGCCATTGGCAGAAGAACTTGCTTGTTCTTTTTGAGCTCGTTGAAGGGCTCTACCACGAGTTTCTGCTGCATATACAGTGCTAGCAGGGGTAGAATTAGAGTAGTGGCTTCAGAAAGATCCACGTCTTCCCCTATATCCTGAACCTCTAGAACTTCCTCGGGTTCCTTTATTTGATACAGGGAATTCAGGCTTATCAAGACTGAAATATGAATCTATTAATTGAATCATATTAACAAAACCAAAGATTAACTCTTCGTCTGATAAAGACTCTGCCTGGTTAGCCTGTTTAGGTTGTGTCGTTTGATGGGGCGTTGCCCGTTGCTTTGAAGTAGATGGCATGAAATCTGCCAGAGTCAAAGACAATTTAGGCTTTGATGCATACTCATCTTCTCCTGATTCCTCTTTCTTCTTTGAATTGTGCTGCCCTTTTGAGGATTTGTCCTTTGATGGAGGCTTTACTGCAGCTTTTGTAGGAGACACAATTGGCTTCTTCAATTGTGTTCGCAAAATGGAATGGGTCCGATTGATTGTCTTTCTGACCATCCAATCATCATATTTTTTCACAGTTTTGCTTTTGACTTCCTGCCACTCGCCTCCTTCTTCTGGATCTGTAGCGGTAATACACGCTACATGAGCTGAAGAACCTTTCAATTTGACTTGTCCCAAGTCGACCATCTTTTGCAGGAGGTCTTTAAAGAAAAAACACTCCTGGATGGGATGCCCCAACATTTGATGAAAGGGACAATAATTGGGACGGTCTTCATCTCCTTCCTTGTTTGGCCTCTTGGGCACTGGTAATTGAACCAAATTATTTTCCAGAGCTGAAATGAAGTAACCAGGAACTTTCTCACTTCGGAAAGAGTATGTTTTACTCTTCATATCCTCAAATTGTTTTCGTCGTTGATCTTTTTGATCATTTGGACGAAATAGCCTTTGTTGTTGGCGTTCAGGAGGTGGAGCTCTTCGAGAAGATGAAGGTTTTGAAGTAGAAATAGGTACAGGTGCCTGTTTAAGCATAACTGTAGCAGTTTCTTCTTTACCCATTCTTCTTCCTGGAGCTGATGGAATTACACGAGATTTAACCTTAGCCTGTATAAGGGAATATTCAATCTGTTGAGCGATTGAAGTAAGGTCTCGAAACCCTCCTGTGTATTTCACAGGGTTCAATGGCGTGCGTAATTCGTCACGCAAATTTGCCACACAGATTGGCAACAATTCCTCCTGAGGGAGTGATAAACTCAAGGAATACGTTAATCCCTTCCAACGAGCAATGAAATCAGAGACTCTTTCATTATCCCTTTGCTTGCAGTTTGTAAGATCGAAAACTGTCGTTTTTGGCAAAGTTGAGCTAAACTGAAGAAGGAATATTTGACGAAGATCCTCCCATCCGATGACTGACCGGGATTTCAAGCTTGTATACCAGACAAAAGCTGGTCCTTGCAAGGTTCGCACGAAGCATCTGAGTTTCACTGCTTCTTGCTGCTCTGGAGTTCCCATCATAGGATCACAACAAGATACGTAATGCGTCAAATGTTGTTCAGGGTCGCCTGATCCATTGAAATTAGGGAAAATAGTGTTTCCAAAACTGGATGGAGGAGAAATTGAATCTACCCATTCAGGGTAAACTTTCTTTTCAGGTTGAACTTGCGCCCGTTTCCCTTCCATAGTTTCTAACCGAGCTGTTAATGACTCAATAGTAGTTATTAACTTTTGAGAAACGTCAGGTTGAACTTGGTTTTGGGTAGGTGCAATGAATGGAGCTTGGACAGACGTGGTGGTTGGTGCTGCAACTGATGGTAGTGCTGCCAACCGTTGTTGCGTTTGACCCGTAGGATTAGACCTCTGTGGGTGTACTGACAAAGGAGGATATTCTTGATCCATATCAGTAGTTACAACAAATTCCTTCGGCTGTCGGACTTCAGCATTCTTAAGAAGAAGACTATTCTGAAGTAGTTCTGCATTCAACCTTCTTAATTCTTTCATTTCTTCCTCCTGTTGTGCAAACCTTTGCTCTAATGAGAGCGATTGACCTCCTTCAGAGGAAGGGTGAGAAGTAACCTGATTCTTACCTTTCCCCTTATTGGATCCTTTTCGGAGAGGGGGAAGTGGGTTACTTGAAGGAATACCCAGATTTTGGGTAAGCCTTTGATTACGTGTGCGCACACCTTCTTCATTTAGGTCTGTGTGCGCAACTTCTTGAGCAGGAACCTCTTCGTCTGATCCCTCTGATTGAGCCTCATCTGGTGAATTAGCAGCAACGGTATTGATGACATTAATGGATGCATATTGCATGGAATCCTTTCTATCATCATTTCTGTGATATTGTCTCCTTCTATGTCCATGATAAGACATGGCATTCCGTTGACTTGATCCCTCAGGAATTTCTTGGAGAACCGTCACTTGGAGAGAATCTCCTGACAGCTTGGCTCTTCGTTCCTCTTGAGGCTTATTCCCTAATCGAGAGAATACTGACTTTCTCTGAGGGAAGGATTGAAGATTTGAAAAAGTCCCCAGTCCGGTGGATTGGGGGTGTTCCTGTTGCTTCCGCTCAACTCCTCGAATCCCATTCGTTGATTCTAAGGGTTGGGTTAGAGAAGTCCCCAGTCTGGCAAGCTGGGGTGTCTCTTGACATGCTATGTCTGAGATCTTTTTGAAATCTCTCTTGATCTTGCGAATTTTAGTTCGGAAATTAGCTGGATGCATTAACCTGTATCCACTTTTATCACCTGGTTCAACAGACCGTTGGATGATTTCCGAAACTTCTGTCATTTGATGACGTGTTTGCTCTAGACGAGAGGCTTGTGCAATATTCTCGCCTGCTTGATGTAGGAGCAATTCAACAACCTATTCTCTATATACTTGATTTTGAGAGGAACTAGTTGAAGCTTGTTCTCGAGCAATCTTTTGATTATGAACAAAGCCCATTGACTGTGGCCGGCCATGGGCAATAACATTGCATGAAACCATTTTCGGCGGGCTCTGCTGACCGGAAAGCACTGTGAAATGTAGTGCTCCATGAACACCCCATTCTCTGATATGAACATTAGATGGAGCATTGGAAATTAACTGACGCAATCTTCTTAGTGTGCCAAGGCATGAACGTTGAAGGGTTCTCTGTTGCTTTTCAGCCTTCGGATACCGAGATACTGATAGAGATGCCAAATCAATCTGGCGTTGTAACCCTTCTATTATCTTAAGATGATTTTCATATTCATCGTAAGATAATACCTTTTTCTTTAATTGACAAAGAGTTTTCCATATGTTGAGACGAATATCATGGATTCCATCATCCGTCAACATCTTTGGAATGTCGTACTGGGAATCAGCCAAAGGCCAAAACATGACTGGTACTTCACCTTTTGCCAGTTTTTTTCTCATGTTCAGCATTTCCTCTTTATCATTAAATGAAGATTCTTCTACCTGTTTGGACCAGAGTTGGTGTTTCCTTGTTGCTTCATTGGATTCAACAAGATTGGTAGAGGAATCACTATTCATGCTGGAAGATGAATAACCCAGGGAAGGTTCGGAGAATAACCTGAACCCCAGGCTATCTTCTGATGGAGAAAGAGTTTCACCTGCCGATAGTAAAGCATCAGACATGACTTGTTTTACGTTTGCAAGTGCCTCGAGATAGGAGGGCTTTCTCGTCACTACATTGCCTTCTGAAGAATTTTCGAGACAACGTGAATCACTACTGCGGAGAGGACTTTCGCAGCGAAGTTTATCATCATGAGGAGGACCATCATGATGGGTTACAGAAAAAGATGAAATCTCTTGCTCCTTGGCCTTCTGACCACACAGAGGGTTCCTATGGCTCTCATCTGAAGAAGAAACTTCAAGATTGACCGAATTTTCATGAAGCAAGTCTTCATGAGGAAGTGTCTGTTGAAGACCTTCAAAATTAATGTTCCTGTTATTGGGAACTGAGGGAGTAGAATCTTGAATTCCGACAGATAAATGTCTGAGGGCTTCAAGAACTCCAGCATCGAGCAAGGCTTGGTTGCAGATTGGACTTTGATCTCCTGACTGTGCTGGGCGGATCTTTTTCTTAGATGCCTTCTTACTCGCTTTAGAAACCACTTGATGACGAAAGTGATTGCTCTGAGCAGGTGTATGTGCCTGATCAGGAAAGATGGTCAGGTTAGGCTGACGATCATCGCTCAAATCAGGTGTATGTGCCTGACTTGGTTGTCCATATGATATGGGGGAGTATGCCCCATAACCCTCTTGGACTGGAACAGATGTGTGTGTCTGTTCCGGAGTGAATTGTTGATGTGTCACTCCACTGCTAGGGATAGATTTATGTGTCTATCCCTGAGATGATGCTGAAGATGTTATGATATCCTGGCAAGCATCCAGAATATGAGCAGGAATTTGCTTCTGCTCTTTCACCATTGACAAAATATGCTTGGTGACTTCAGCCGCCAGAACAGGGATATACGTCCATTCCGGGTTTGGAGTAGGTGTATGTGCCTGCTCCTGTCCTCCTTTTCCTGTCAGTGAATCCTGACAGAAATCAAGTGTGGAGGCAGAGAGTTTAGTCTGCCCCCTGTTTGTCGTCGGGACTTTCCGACTGACTTCTCCGTGCGCTACCAAGCAAGACTGTTGGTAGGCCTGATTAGTATTAGCAGGTGTATGTGCCTGCTGATTACACTTCGCCAAACGCGGTTGACGAGATCCATCATATGTAGTCAGACGAGCCTGCTGACTAACTGATGATGTATAAGCAGGTGTATGCTCCTGCCTATGGTACTCCGCCAGAATTTCCTGGCGGGATCGGCTAGATGCTGTCAGACGAGTCTGCTGGACAGCTGAATTAAAACGGGCAGGTGTGTGTGTCTGCTCGTTGTTTGCCACCAAGTTAGGTTGGTGGACTTCTCCGGAGATGGCAGGGATGACAACCTGCCTATTGTTAACCGGATTCCGTCTCTGGCGGTTCATCTTGCCTGCTCAGGTTCGAGGAACCTGAGCTGAATGCCTGGAGTCGGTACCCTCATCATGTTGAGGGCGCACTACCGCACGAGTCTGGCGGCGATTGTTGATGGGATCCCTTGAGAAGGACTCCTGTCTTTTTGAATTAAGGCCCCGAGGGACCTGCTCATTTACTTCCTCGGAATAAGGGAGTGAATGGAAATTGCGTTCCGGGGATAACGACCCGAAACGGTTGGAGACGGTAGTCAGCACCGCCTGCTTCTTGATTGCTGGTCGCCGTTGTCCGGACGACCAGGTAGAATTGTTAACTTGGAGGGCTTGACGAGCGGCCTCCAGAGTTGGGATAGTACTGTTGCGACGGTACTCCTTAACCAATGCATTAGAAACACAGCGTTGAAGACGCTGAGTTGGTGATGTCATCCTCAGAGCGGATGACGTTCCAGCAGGAGTAGCAGCATTGGTTTTCACAGCAGCAGACCTCACAGTAGAGGTGTTTACAGCAGCAGTATTCACAGGGGTGAATTTAAGGTAAGCCATTTTTGCAGAAGATCTTGAAAAAAGAGTGCCTGTTCCATGTAACAGACATAATCAAGATGAATCCGGCCACTACATTTTTTGGATGAGCATATGTCAATGATTGCTTTGTTGGCCCAAGGGGCCTAACAAATAAGAAGAACATCACTTTCACTTGGTTAAGGATTCACGTCGGGTTCACCATTTTTGTTTCGCGCGGAATCTGGGGATGACCTCCTGGACGGGAGATTCAAACGTTCTGATCGGTTTCTAACGGGTTTGTTCGTAGAATCGGAAACATCCAATGATTCCACATCCGTCTGGACCTACTTTCCAAAGGCAGGCGCTCATTAGTTTGTGGACTAATGAGGCTTGGGAATTTGCATTGGTCGAGAGGATGGGAGGTCGGACTCATCACACCTTTTTGAGGTGAATTATTGTCTACTCCGGGACTCTCTTTATATATTTAAGTTAAGTTCGTGAATCCTTATTACATTACCAAGTATAAAATGAGATTTCCTTTAGTTTTAACAATCAATGATTAAATATGCAAGAAATTTAGAGAATCTTTTATATGTATTCGAGGTTCTTCATCAATATAGAATCATCTATATTTGTTTATAGATTCTTGGTCAATGGTATCCTTCAAAACATTTATATAAAAGTCTCTTGGTCATTTTGATGACCAGGCTGGTTTTAAAGCCACTCAGTGGGGCACTTGAAGTTTATCGTCATTCAGAAGGACATAGATTATTTCAAAGTTGGGATCGAACCCATAAATGGGCTACCTACATATCCTTTCTTTTGGAAAAGGAATCAGAACCCACGTAGTTCAAGGAATGGAATATGATATTTATGATTGATGGCTCAAAGATGAATGTCATAATTACTTTTACACTCTAAGCTCACGTGAGTCATGCTCGGTGTGAGAAACAAGAGGTATTGGTAAAATTTAGACAATTGTGCCATAAAAGATGCAATAATAAGAATTTGTTTTGGGGATTATGTATAGATGATTGCCCAGATATACGAAGGTTTAGGATTTACTTTTAGGGAGAAAATCCATGAACATGGTCCACAAAGTTATATGTGCTTCATGGAGATTTGAATACTCTAATATTGGGGCTTACTCCTAAGGAGGATGCCCAAGTTATGAGGGGACTTATGATTGGGTTTTATTCCTGAAAAGGAAACCCAAATCAAAGGTAATTTATGACTGGTTAAGAGAGGTTTAAGGGGACTTGGGGCTTATTCCTGAAAAGGAAGCCCAAGGTTATGACTGAGTCTTATTCCTGAAAAGGAAACCCAGGTTAAGGATTAAGATTTGGGGCTTACTCTTGAGGAGGATGCCCAGATCAAAGGTTTTATAACTGGGGATTATTCCTGAAAAGGAGACCCAGGTTAAGGATTCTCTCATTTTAAAGGATGAGGTTGAATGAATGAACTTTCAATCTTTGGTGACATAAATATTTTTAAATCACTAGACTTTGATAGATATTTCACAGAATTCCTTTCAGACAAGGATGTCAAATCAAGAAATCATGCCATAAATGGCTTTGAAGAGTATCTTGAAGACTGAATCTTGAATAGGAAAGGTGAAATGGCTTAAGAGGGGTAAAATGGGCAAGATGGGCACCCAAAAAGATAGGGGCGCGCAAGTCTTTAAAGGCGCGCAAGTCCTGCGGCGGCGCGCAAGTATTGGTCGCGCAAGTATACTTGTGCGACATGAGTGGTACTTGCGCGATTTTCAACCAGCATTGAAATGCTTGAGGGACTCTTTAGAAAACCCTTTACAATCCTCTTGAGGTTCTTCCAGAGAAGGGACGCACAAGTTATATTGAAGGAATTAAGTCGGCACGCAAGTGTTTGATAAGTTTCAACACTTAGGCCTTCCTTCTTCTCTTTAGATCTTCCGTTCTAGGTAAGAAATTACCTTAGACGTGTTCCGGAAGCTTTGAGAAGAGACTTGGGTGTCGGGAGCTTCAATCCGAGTTTCTGGAAAAAGATCCTCTCGAATGGGGGGCCCACAGGGTCTATTTATAGGCAAAAGAAGACCCAGGGCGGTTACCGGGCGGTTACCAATTAGGTCGCGCAAGTATACTTGCGCGGAAGTGGTATCACTTGCGCGGTGGATTTGCTGTTGATCCTTTGTTCATGCCTTTGTCAATTTTTGATGTTTTCTTCAAAGGATGAATCACTTTCAGCTGAGATATTCCCTTTTCCGATCTTTAGATTCTGTGACGAAAGGAGTGTCAACAGTTCCTTAAGCAAGTATCCAATTTGGAATACCATGCCATTAGAGCTTGTTTTATTATATAAAAGGCTTTCTTCAATATGCATACATGGATTTTATCTTTCCCAATAACAAATCCATAAGGTTGTTTAATATAAACCTCTTCTTCAAGATCACCATTTAGGAATACAGATTTAATATCCATTTGAATGATCTTGTAGCCTCGTTGTGTAGCAATAGAAAGAAATATTCTAATTATTTATACTCTAGTCACCGAAGCAAAGGTTTCATCAAAATCAATTACTTCAATATATAAATACCATTTAAAACCAATATTTTTTTGTTTCTTATAACTTCACCTTATTTATTTATCTTGTTCTAGAAAACCAATTTTTTTCCAATAATGTTTATGTTTTCAATATTGGGTATGAGTTCCCAGGTATTGTTCTTTTTAATCTGGTCTAATTATTCATTCATGGGTTGAACATATTTTGGATGCTCAAAAGATTCTTTCACATCATTCAGTTCCACTTTCTAATATAGAGAACAATGTGTAATATCATCTATTTTCTTCTGGTTTGAACCTTTTGATTTTGTTCACCAATTATATTCTGATATTTCACATTATTCCTCAGACTTTGGATGAGATTTTAGAGTATATTCCTCATCAATGGAAATAGATAAGTCTGATTCTTCTTCTTGAGTGGGAATACAATTATTTTTATCCTTATCATAATTGTTTTCTCCAACTTTCTCAACTTCCTTGTCTTCCTGAGCATGTTTATCTTTTTATTCCTTTTCAATTACTTTCACATAAACTAAATCAAAAATTCTTTTTTTTTATTCATTGAATCATCAGTATACTCTCCCTTCTAGAGAATAGACAAGAAATATTCCATCTTCACCTTTCTTATCAAACTTACCATAGTTTACATCTTTATACTTTATAATACATGGACCCCCAAAAAATCTTAAGTGTTTCAAACTTGGATTTTTGCCATAAAATAATTCATATAGAGTCATACCTGATTGAGTTCTATAGAAACAAATGTTCTGAATATAAATAGAAGTTCTCGTGTCTTGCCTCCAAAAGTAATGAGAAAGGACATGTTCAAGTAACATGGTTCTTCCCATTTCCACCAAGCTTCTATTCTTTCTTTCAACGGCCCCATTTTTTTGGGGAGTATATGGGGAACTATACTCATATCGAATTCCATGATTCTCAAGATAGTCTTCAAACTCTTCACTTCTATATTCATCACCATTATCTGTTATAAACTTCTTCACTAAATACTCACATTCCTTTTTTCTTTTCTTCGGAAACTTTTAAACAAATTCAAATCTTATGATTTATGTTTCAAATACATGACATAAGTAATGCAAGTAAAATAATTAATGAAAGTAATGAAGTAAATCTCACAATTTTTTATTCCTTTATCATTGGCCCATAGATATTGGAATGAATCATCTCCATGGGTTGTCTTGAACAAATCTCAACATTCTTATGCACAGTATTTGTAATCTTTCCTTTCGGGCAGATAGTGCAACACCAATCTCTTCTACTTGGAAAGTCATGAATGTCTTAGAAAATATCTCTTTTAGATAAATTTCTCATGTTTCTATGACAGATAGGTCTAATCCATTTATGCCACAATTGATTCTATTCAATCAAGGTTATATAACAAGAGTTCTTTATTTCACCAACCAGAAAAAAATCCCCTTTTGCACGGTGTCCTCTTGTAACAATCTTCCCATCTTCTTTACTCTTTACAAAAAACTCATATTTCTAGAAGATAACTTTCTTACCCTCATCACAAAATTGTGAAACACTTAAAAAATTGTGTTTTATCCCATCAACATAAATTTTTTTCTTGGATTTAATTTTTTCTTTTACAATGATGGTTTACCCAACACATTTGATTTTCAATGATTCATCATTGCCAAATGTCACAATTACTTCTTTAAAATCTTTCAGATCTTTAAAACATTTCATGCCTCCTGTCATGTGAGTAGAACACCCCCAATCAAGTATCCAAGGTTTTTCTCCTTTTGTGGAATTCAATGTAGTTTTAACAATAAGATCTTTTTCTCCTTTCGTTTCTTTATTCACTTATGGATTTTTAGTATTATTAGGTGTAACGCCCCGACCCCTCTAGACTGGAGCTGGTGCATTATTAAGTACATTGTCATGGATAGAAGGAAAGAAAACCCCAAAGGAATAATCATTTTAGTATTCTTGAAGATACTAGATACATATATGTAACTCAAATTACATTGGAAAAGGTTACAAAATATGATACATAACAAAAACTAAAACTACACCTACAAGAACTCAATAAATGATCTCCTCTTCACCGCCTGTTGAAAGTAATCAATGAAAGGGTGATCTCAAATGCTCGGTAAGGGTTACAAATAGCAGAAGCATGAATCAATAATAACTGAATTGTAAACAATTTGACTTAATCAAAATGGTATGGTGAACAAATAAAAAACTCAATCCATTAATAAACTGAGAATGAAGCTGCATCCATAGATTTTGTCATAGTAAAAAACTCATGGATAGTAATAATTGATAATTAATAAAGAGAATTATTATTAATTTGATGTCATGTATCTGTCACATGATACCATAATACCATTAAAAACGGTTTAGTTCTATGGGTAGAAACCCTTCTGATTTTTTTAAGAAAACTCGAAGGGTTTGTCGCCAAACTGATTGTCTCATGAGACATACCGATGCATCAAAGGGGTGTAGCGGGCCCCACACACCTCTAAATCCAAATCATTATTTATACATATATTCAACATAATAGAAATATGACTTTACATTATCTGTATAGAATAGAGGATATGGATTCATAAATAATTCCACAGTCAAAACAACATTCAAAATAAATACTGTATGTAAGATGGTATACAGCTTAGAGAATAATAATATCCTTGATATGAAAATATGGAAATTTAAATGGAATATAATTTCTATTGAAAATTTATCTCAAATGGGAAGTAATTACACTACATAAGAAGTAGTAGGTGCATAATACTAAGCAAGCCACAACGAAGTGAAAATTGAAATAAAGATCATTACCACGTTGTATTCAATTGAGTCATATGACCAAAAGATGATAAACACCAAAAGAATCATATAATACCATGAATATAAAGAGAACCATGATAACGTATATCAACTGTAAGTACACCTATACCACATATAAGAAATAAGATGCGAATAATGGAAATCCCACAAAATTGGAAGTGTGGTGAGAAAACCCTTTACAAACATTTCAGCATTGTAACGAGTGCTCTTGCGAGGGATTAATGAGAGGTAAAGGGGTATCCCATTATTTATATGTCATAAGAGAACTATGGTGGAGGTTTGAAAACCTACCTCATCATTAGGTTGTAAAAATAAAAGGGCACAACATAGGGAAGATGCTTGAATAAAAGGGAGAGAGAGGATCACTTACCTTATGCTCAAAGGTGTTCTTGATTGTTCTTAACGACCTGAATAATAAAATTTAGATTCATTAATTAATAATTCCATAACCTCATCATCATATAATTGATATGTTATAACCTTATTAGGTTCATTAATGGTATTTTTTATGGGTTTTAAGATATTCAATTTTATTGTTTTGGAAGCATTTTCTTCCTTGGTTTTCATGATTCATTTAATTCCATTCATGAATGGAAGTTATTTTTAAATGTGGTTAAACATTAAGAATTGTTAATATATATTATCAGTGACATTAAAGAGATATAAATGTTCATATAATGATTTTGGGTTATATACTTGAGGATGAATCATTAGTTAAAAGTTATTGATAAACGCTTGGATTTAGCTCGGCGGTTTTGTGCACAATAAACTAGTTTTGTATTATTATTCAATATTATGAGTGTGTAAGGATTCCAGAACATTAAAAAAGATAAAATACATATATTATGATCTTTTTCAACCACTGAAAAAGGTTTCATGACCAGTATTAAAGATAGTGATGCAAATTGAAAACTTGTCTTCCTTGAGTGTGATAAATTAACACATCTCGGATGGTGTTTGAATTTATTGTATAAAAGGAAAGGAAGAAAATAGATTATGATGAAATATTCCATTAGCATAATGAAAACCCAGTAAATTTATGGTACTAGAATTATCATGGCATTTTTATGAGGTGAGGTGAGAAGAGAGAACAAAATAATAGAACTTGTAAAAAGAATTGAAAGAAAGAGGTTCACGTCTTGAGTACTCTTCCTTGAGAAACTTCTTAAGGCCTTAGTTTTTGGCCTTTTGGTGAGACCAGTAGGTCTTGAATGTGGGGAGAGGGCTTGGGAAGAGTATTTGGCATAATTAGAGCAATTCTTGAAGCTTGAGTGGTGTGGGAGGAAGAGGGGGTGAGGGTGGTTTATATAGTGGAGGGGAGAGGATTTTTCCTAATATTATAATCATTAATTTATTATTTCCTCTCAAGACAAGGAATAGTGAGTATTATATTACCAATAATAGTAATATATACATGTGAGTTAGATATTTTTGTGCTTACATCACTCATGATTCTAGGGATAGTTAATTTAAATTATAATGTATTTATATGGTAAATTAATGTATTTTACTATTCAACAAAAAATCAAGTATTTTAGAAAAATACTAAAAATTCACCCTAACAATTTTTCGACATGTAGATTCTAAAAATGAAGTAAATTTTTCAAAAATAATTTTCTATATATGATTAATTAAATATTTAATTAAATCATTTCTTAATAGAAATATATAAACACTAAAAATATTCATCTTCATTTTTAAGGTGCCTAAATTCATTTATACACTCAAGGGTATGGATACCATTAATAAGAGTCATATTACTATTCATAAGGGTAAGTTAAAATTAATAAGGTATGGTTACTATTCATAAGGGTAGGTTACTATTCACTAAAAATTAAGTTAATTCTATCATACTCTAAATATCACCTTGAACACAATTGTGTTTGTCAGATTTTTGAAATTCAAATCACAGAGCTAGAAAATTTAAGTTTAATGGCTAGGTTATGGTTGTATCCTATAAGTAACAATGTTTTGTTCCATAGAGGCTCAGGGATTCATGAAATATAGGCTATATAATTAATATAGTATATTTAAGAGAAACATACCATAAAATGTTAGGGGTGCTACATTATTCCCTCCTTCAGAAATTTCATCCTCAAAATTTTAGGTATAAAGCCCACCAAAAAGATGTCGGTGGTTCTTCTTCATAACATCCTCAGGTTCCCATGTTGTTTCCTCCATAATCTGGTTTCTCCAAAGAACCTTTACTAAATGAGTTATCAGATTTCTCAATACCTTCTCCCTTGGGTCAAGAATCCCGATAGGCTTTTAATAGTATGAAAAATCAGGTTCTAGTTCTATTTATTCATAGTTGAGTACATGTGTGGGGTCTGGAATGTATTTCTTTAACAATGACACATATAACACATCATGAACTCTAGGGATATTTGGAAGTATCTCTAAAGGGTAAGCTACAGCTCCAATTCTTTCCAGAATATCAAATGGTCTGATGTACATGGGGCTCAGTTTCCCTTTCTTACCAAACCTTAAGACACCCTTCCATGGAGATACTTTCAGAAAAACATGATCTCCCACTTGGAATTCCAAATCTTTTCTATGGTTGTCAACATAACTCTTCTACCTACTTTGGGCTTCTTTAATATGGGATTCAATTGTCTTTACCTTTGTTGTGGTCGCTTCAATAAGTTTTTGGGCCTATAAGTTTCCTCTCACCAACATCATCCCAACAAGTTGGAGTTCGACATCTATTTCCATATAATGCTTCATATGGAGCCATTTGAATACTAGAATGGAAAATATTGTTGTAAGAAAATTCCACCAAAGGCAAGTATAGATCCCACATACCTTGGAAGTCAAGAGAGCATGACCTCAGTATGTCTTCTAGAGTTTGAAGAGTCCTTTCAGATGGTCTATCGGTTTGGGGGTGATAACAAGTACTCATAAGAAGCTCACTATTCAAATATTTCTGGAGACTTTTCCAGAATTTTGATGTAAAATGGGGATCTCGATTAGACACAATCAATATAGGTGCACCATGAAGTCTTTAAACTTCATTAACATAAAGTCTTTCAAGGATATAAAGTGGTAAATCCTCCCTCATTGCAAGAAAATGTGCAGATTTTGTGATACGATCAACAATTACACATATTTCATTATTCCTTCTAGGAATCTTCGGTAGTCTAGTGACAAAATCCATCGTAATGTCATCCCACTTCCACATAGGAATAGGTAGAGGTTGCATCATGCCTCTAGGATGTTGTCTCTCTGCCTTCACTTGTTGAAAAAATAGTCACCTTGACACATGGTCATCAATTTCCCACTTCATATTATCCCAACAAAAGTGTTCCTTCAAATATCTATACATCTTTGTGCTACTCGGGTGTATAGAGAAATTAGATCTATGAGAATCGTCTAATAGTTCCCTTTTTTAGCTCAGGTGCTGATGGAACACATAACCTCTTCCCAAATTTCAAAACTCCTTCATACATGAAGTCTTCCAATCTCCTATCCTTGACAGCATTAATTTTCTTCTGTAGATTCTCATCATCAGATTGAGAGATTTTTATCTTCTCTAGTAAAGATGGTTTAAAAATAATCTAAAATAGGAAATATGTTTCCCCTTCCTTAAAAATTCCCATATCTATCCTTAGTAGATCCATGAATATAGGATCTCTCTCAATCCTCAATTGAGTCAGAAGTCCATGATATTTCCTTCTTAAGGAATCTACCACCTTATTTGCCTATCATGGGTGGTAGTGTATTGAATAATCGTAATCTTTGAGGAACTTGAGCCATCTCCTTTGCCTCATGTTGAGTTATTTCTATGTGAAAAAGTATTTCAAACTCTTGTGATTTTTGTATATCTCACATTTTTCACCGTAAAGATATTGTCTCCATATTTTTAGAGCAAAGATTATGGATTTTAACTCAAGATCATGAGTTTGATAATTTTTCTCATGAGTCTTAAACTATCTTTATGCATAAGTAATAACTTTATTGTTTTTCATAAGGACGCTACCCAGTCCATTCTTTATGTATTGTTGTATAATAAAAATCCCTCATTTCTAGATGGAAGATTGAAAATTAGAGCACTAACCAGTCTTCTTTTCAATTATTCGAAGCATTCTGTACATTCTTTTGTCCACACAAACTTAACTCCTTTACGTGTGAGCTTGGTTAGCAGGTTAGCCAGTTGGGAAAAATTCTGAACGAAATGCTAATAGTAAACTGCTAAACCAATAAAACTGCATACCTCAATAATTTTTGTTGGAATGGGCCATTATTGGATTGCCTTTTTCTTTTCAGGATCGACTAGGATTCTATCCTTCGATACAATATGGCCTAAAAAAGAAACTCATTGAAGCCAGAATTTGAAATTTCTAGACTTCCCATATAATTCATTTCTTCTAAGAGTTTTCTAAATAATCCTCAAGTGATTCTCATGGTCTTCATAGATTTTTGAGTATACCAGGATATCATCGATGAATACTACAACAAAGTTATCAAGATATTCCTTGAAAACTCTATTCATTAAATCCATGAAAATAGAGGGTGCATTTGTCAGTACAAGAGGAATCATTGTAAACTCGTAATTCCCATACCTAGTTCAAAATTATGTCTTAAGAATATCTTCCTTCTCCACACGTAGTTGATGATATCTAGATCGAATGTCAATCTTCAAAAATTATTGATCTCCATGAAGTTGATCAAATAAATCATCAATCCAGGGCATAGGATAATTATTCTTTATCATAATAGCATTGATTTCCCTGTAATCAATTGTCACGACCCGCCTTCACCAAAAGGAGGGAAGGGTCAGCAGATTGCCAGGCCCTTCCTTCTTTAAGTTGAAGGAGAGATAATGACCCCCGAAACCCGCCTTCAATAGGTCCCGGAGTGGCGACTAGCACCAAGGGTATAGGAAATTCTCGCAAATGGAAGGCATTACCCTTTTTATTTTATAGGATTGAAAGATAAGGAGGAGAAAACCCAACAACACCAAGATAGGAGAAAAGTAAAGCCAAAAGTAAACCATCCCCACATGCATGTTTCAAAAGTGAAAGCCACAAAGTGCAAAAGATGACTACAAGGTAAGTACCAAAAAGAAGAGAAAAACAACTGCAACTGCTCCAAAAACCCGAGCTAGTAAGGTCCTGCGTGATCCCTGAAGTCCTCCTGGGAACCTGAAAGCAGTTTCATATACGTAGGGTGAGCATACAAGTACACTCAGTAGGGAAAACCAAGACTCTCGTGCACAAGTGGGGGAACGTACTAAAGTCCCGTGAGAAAGAGTAAACCAAACACCTAACAAGGCAAACTATCCATCCCAAGCCTCACCAAGGTTCGCTCCCCAAATAACGCAAGTCAAGTAATATATATGTAAGAGCACATCGATGTTTGGGTACCCCGCGCCACTTTCCCACTGGTTATTGAGACATCCTACGCATCAGACCAATCCCGCCATTCTCACCGCAGTCCCACTGCCACACCCGCCCGCACACACCTGGGCCACAACCACACGCAGTCCCACTGCCAAATCCCGCCCGCACACACCTGGGCCACAACCACACGCAGTCCCACTGCCAAATCCCGCCCGCACACACCTGGGCCACAACCACACGCAGTCCCACTGCCAAATCCCGCCCGCACACACCTGGGCCTCAACTGTCACAAGTAACCATGCCTGCAAACACCTAGGCCAGAACAACCACCGCTACGCCCGAAGACACCTGGGCTAAAGAATCCACTGCCACGCCCGAAAACACCTGGGCCTCATCCCGAAGACACTTGGGAAACCACCTGCCGCACACACCTGGACAACCACCACAACACCCTGCCCGATGGTTCTTGGGCTAATAATGGACTTCAGGCCATCACAGCCTGCCCGAAGGTACTTGGGCTATCCGGGAAAGGGAGCAGAAAAGGAGCTAATAACCAGCCACTAAGGATAGTGTTGGGAAAAACACCCTTCCCCCATAAATGGGGGTGTTCGGCACTAAGTGCTCAACTTGGGTGGGGCGCGAATAAGAAACACAAAGCTACAAGTATAGATATAGGTAACAAACACTCACCCAAAACTTAGGTTTTCCTAGCCAACCTACAGAACACAACACCACAACGTCCGAGTCGAAATTCACGACCCTTGCCCACAAACCATCTTTCCCATTCTTGTTTCACGTTCAGTCAAAAGTTCAATTAATTTTAAGCACTACTGGGCAACTACCATAAGCATAACCAAGGAAAACGTCAAGCATAGATCAACCAAAACACTCACACCTGGTTCTGTCAACAGAGGATCTCTCCCCAGTTTGTGATAAAAACCCACAACCACTGAAACCATGCCAACAGGAGATCCCATCCCCCAAATTCACACAGCCACCGAGAGTATAAAAAGAACGGGGGATCCCATCCCCTCCCACATTTCCAGCAAACGGCCCGAAGGGAAAACAACCAACAACCACTACCAACACGAGTCAGGGATTTTCAGATTTAAACGACTTAACACACTCCATGATTCAAAATTCCATGTGTTCTATCCGTTAGTTATCACAAAAGGGTTGATCCTGGTGCTTTCAATTATTCAGCCGGGTATACGTGATTAACCAATCTCACAGCAGGAGTTCACAATTTCAGCAACCCATTTAAAACATCACGAGGGGATTCAAGTGCACACACACGACCACCAACGGCCTCAATTTTCAGAAAACATAGACCAGTACAACAAAAGGGATGATCACTAGATAAAGCATAAACAACGATCACAACCCCTCCCCTTCTTTCTTTAGAACTTCGTTTAGTATCTCCATTAGGGTTTGGTTCAACCAATTTCATAGGAACAAAAGTAACGCCCACCCCGCATGATACACAAAAGTGAGAGACGAGAGAAATTCCCTACTTGTTGATGGATGATCGACGTTTAGGCCGGGGGCGCGGAACTTTACGGATAACGACGCGGCGGTCCCGATGCACCAGAAGAGTCACGATCGAAGAAGGGGGAAAACCACGGCCTAACCCTTAATTATAAGGGCTGGGGACGGTTGAGATGAAAACACAAAACCACGGAAGACGAGGGAGTCGTGGGTTGACCACGTGGCTTGACTCATCATTAATGGCGCTGGGTGGTTTTAACTGACCCATGAATTAATGAAGCATTTAATTAAGACCTTTGCGCGCGTTTCGGATTTCCAAGATATTTTTAGCAAGGAAGAATAGGGTTTAAAACCCTATTTGCGAAAAAGGAACATTACTGGAACAACTTAGCAGGGCCGGTCTCACCGATCGGTGTCACCGATCGGTCTCACCGATCGGTCTCGCCGATCGGTCTCACCGATCGGTGTCACCGATCGGTCTCACCGATCGGTCTCACCGATCGGTCTCACCGATCGGTCTCACCGATCGGTCTCACCGATCGGTCTCACCGATCGGTCTCACCGATCGGTCTCACCGATCGGTCTCACCGATCGGTCTCACCGATCGGTCTCACCGATCGGTCTCACCGATCGGTCTCACCGATCGGTCTCACCGATCGGTCTCACCGATCGGTCTCACCGATCGGTCTCACCGATCGGTCTCACCGATCGGTCTCACCGATCGGTCTCACCGATCGGTCTCACCGATCGGTCTCACCGATCGGTCTCACCGATCGGTCTCACCGATCGGTACCCCGCAAGGAAACCGGATTTTTGGCAAAGGGAGGGACTAAGGGGGTTCTGGGTCTTCACATCAGATACCTCTTGAACGATTCTCGTCCTCGAGAATCAAACAAACTAGAAGGAAAGAGAGGATCCGAACAACCATCTTCGAAGATACCTCTTAGGAGTGGACCCCCGCTAGTTGGAAATACTCCCTGTCATGAACCAAGCATCACACCACGCCAAACCGCCCGGTCATGTGGGTTTGGGGAGTTCCCCTCCCCCATGTCAAGATATTATCCGCTCTGGGCGGCACTGACTCGCCCGCACGGGTTTAATCGCATCCACCTTAATGCGTCCTGATTAGGGGTCGGGTTTCCCCTTCCCTTCAACCGGGGCTTCCCACACAAAACAGAGGGAAGGAACCTAGCACATTTCATAGCCAAAAAGGTCAAACGTTCTGTCACAACAGGCACCAAGGGTTCAAAACTCAGAACAACTCGGGGTATTGGGCACGCATCTGTGCTTCCCTCTCCCACGTACTCTCTTCGAGGCCGCCATGTCTCCACAACACACGAACCAGGCCGACGGTTCGTCCACGGAGCACTTTCTCCTTGCAATCCTCGATTCTGACTGGCCGTTCCTCGAAGGTCGCGTCTCCTCCCACGTCTAGCTCTCCCCAGTTGATGACATGAGAGTCATCATGTAAGTACTGACGAAGCTGGGAGACATGGAAGACGTCATGGACCCTCTCCAACTGAGGTGGTAGGGCCAGCTGATATGCCACCTCGCCAACTCGCCTCAGCACCTCGAAAGGTCCGATGAACCTAGGGGAGAGCTTACTCCCCTTTCCGAACCTCCGCTGCCCCCGTCGAGGGGAAACCTTCAAAAACACATGATCTCCCACCTCGAACTTCAGGGGCCTCCTCCGACGATCAGCATAAGATTTCTGCCGATCCTGAGCTGCTTTCATCCTCTCCCGCACTAGCTGGACTTTCTCCGTGGTGCTCTGCACTATTTCTGGTCCAAGAGTACCAGTCTCACCAACCTCTGCCCAGCATAAGGGTGAACGACATGGTCTTCCATACAAAGCCTCAAAAGGAGCCATGCCGATAGTAGAGTGAAAACTGTTGTTGTAGGCAAACTCTACTAAAGGCAAGTGTCGTACCCATGATCCCCCGAAATCCAGAACACATGCTCGCAGCATGTCCTCCAAAGTCTGGATAGTCCGCTCTGTCTGCCCATCAGTCTGAGGGTGAAAAGCAGTGCTAAGGCGTAGTTGGGTGCCAAAAGCATGCTGTAACCCCTTCCAGACTCGTGAGGTGAATCGAGTGTCCCGATCCGAGACGATCGTTTTCGGAACTCCATGCAAACGCACCACCTCATCCACGTACCTCTGTGCTAAGGTACTCACGGGTCCCGACTCCTTGATAGCCAAGAAGTGAGCAGATTTTGTCAATCGATCCACCACTACCCAGATAGCATCATGCCCGCCCTGAGCTCTGGGTAGTCCCGTGACGAAGTCCATTGAGACGTCGTCCCACTTCCACTCGGGAACATCTAGAGGATGCAACAGACCACCAGGAACACGGTGTTCAGCCTTCACCTGCTGACACACCAGGCATTTAGCCACGAACTCTGCCACTGCCCGTTTCACCCCGGGCCACCAAAACTGTCCCCTCAGGCCTCGGTACATTTTCGAAACACCCGGATGTACCGCCAAGGCTGAGCTATGGAACTCATGAAGGACTTCATCACGCATCACCTCTGGAACAAACAACCTCCGATGAAAGAGCATCCGATGTCGGCTGTCCTCCGACCATCCTTCCGGGGCGTTCCCCTGATCGACACGATCCCGCAACACTTCTACCTCAGGATCTCCCCACTGAGACTCTTCCACTTGCTGCAACAAGGAGGACTGTACCGTCATCTGAAACAAACAGCCTCTAGTACCTTCCACCCTTGCATCCAAGTGCAAGGCAGCCAACTCCCCCATTGCCTTCCAAGCATCAGCAGATTCCCGAACCACCTCCTGATGCGGCTTCCTGCTCAGGGCATCAGCCACAACGTTTCCCTTACCTTCAGTGTATGAGATCTCAAAGTCGTAGTCCTGGAGAAACTCGACCCACCTCCGCTGTCGCAAGTTCAAGTCACGCTGGGAGAAGATATAGCGCAAGCTTTTGTGGTCGGTGAAGACCACAAAGCGCTCCCCAAAGAGGTAATGTCGCCACAGCTTTAATGCGAACACCACCGCTGCAAGCTCCAGGTCATGGGTGGCATAGTTCCGCTCATGGGGGCGTAGCTGCCTGGACCCGTAGGAGATCACCCCTTGTCGCTGCATCAATACGCACCCCAGGCCCTGTCCTGAAGCATCACAGAATACCTCATAGGCCATCCCTTCTTCTGGCAACCTCAACACTGGGGCACTAACCAGTTTTTCTTTTAGGTAGCTGAAGGACGACTCACATTGCTCGCTCCACATGAAAACTTGGTCCTTCTTGGTCAAAGCCGTCAAAGGGGCTGCTACCCGGGAGAAGTTGGGTACGAATCTCCGGTAGTAGCCTGCCAGTCCAAGGAAACTCCGAACTTCCGCCACATTCTTGGGTGCTGCCCAAGAAACAATTGCCTCAACCTTTGATGGGTCGACTGCTACTCCCTGCTCAGACACTACATGTCCAAGGAAGTGCACTTCTCGCGCCCAGAACTTGCACTTTGACAACTTCCCATAGAGCTGGTGCTGTCGTAGGACCTTCAAAACTGTCCTCAGGTGCTCTGCATGGTCCTCTTCTGACTTTGAATAGATCAGGATATCGTCGATGAACACCACCACAAACCGATCCAGGTACTCCCGAAAGATGGAGTTCATAAGCCCCATGAACACGGCCGGGGCGTTCGTAACACCAAAGGGCATGACCACGAACTCGAAGTGCCCATACCTGCATCTGAACGCCGTCTTCGGGACGTCGCTATCCTTCACCCTCAGCTGGTGGTACCCGGATCGCAGGTCGATCTTCGAGAACCATCCTGCCCCCTTCAGCTGGTCGAAAAGATCATCTATCCTCGGAAGGGGGTAGCGGTTCTTGATTGTTACCTGATTCAGCCTCCTGTAATCAATGCATAACCTGAGGCCACCATCTGCCTTCTTCGCAAACAAGACTGGGGCACCCCACGGTGATGCACTTGGACGAACATAACCCCTCTTCATCAGATCGTCAATCTGTATCCGCAACTCCCGTAGCTCCGAAGGTGCCATCCGGTAAGGAGCCATCGAGATTGGTCGAGAGCCGGGCTGCAGGTCTATCCCGAACTCGATATCACGTCGAGGGGGGTAGAGTCGTCACCTCCTCAGGAAAGACGTCCATAAATTCACGAACGATCTCTGGTACTTCCACCATTTCCGCATCTGTTGATTCTATCGTCAGTTCGGTCAACAAGGAGAGGAGAGGTTCCTCCCTCCTGTTTCCCTTCGGACAGCTCCGCTCGCCGGTGAAAGTAACACGCTGGCCGTCCAAACCGGAGAACACCACCCTCCTTTGGAAACAGTCGATGACGGCGCACACAGAAAATAGCCAGTCGATGCCTAGGATGACATCGTACGGCCGAATCTGTAGCAGAAGGAGGTCCTTAACCGACTGATGTGGCCCCAACATCAGTCTACATCCCCGACAAACGAACAGCAAGTCGATCTGACCTCCAACTGGTGTGCTCAACACCAGGGGCACTGGAAGTCTCTCGGCATCTAGACCCAAGGCGCGGGCTAGACTGGGTGCAACAAAGGAGTGCGAAGCTCCGGTATCGAACAAAGCATAAGCAAGAGTGCTAAACACACTGATCGTACCTCGAACAACCTCTGGCCCTGCTGGAACTGTTGCTTCTGCGGCGTGTAACTGTCCACGCCCAGCTCCCCTACCCCTCGGCTGTCGGCCACCTCCCCGACCACGCCCTGGTCGAGGTCCCTGGGGAGCGCCCTGAGGTCGGCCTCCCCCTCCTATGTCTGTCTGCGGAGGAGCGGGAGCTCGCTGTCCCTGCTGCTGCTGCTGGAAGGGTCTGGCTGGGAACTGCTGCTGCTGTGGCGGATGCTGGGGATGACTGCCACTGCTGTACTGCACCCGATCGGGGCACTGACTCCGAAGATGTCCAGGGCTCCCGCAGATGAAGCACCGTGGTCCCGAGCCTGAAGGGAAAGAACGTGGGCCAGGGGATCGAAACTGAAACTGCTGCGGCCTGCTCCCTGCGGGTCGGAACCTGGAGGGTCCCGATGCTGGGGGCCTGGTGCTGACGGCCTTCCCCTTCGATGGTCCCAGCTGGATCCCTTCTCGTGACAGTCCGCCTAGAGTGTGCATTCTTTCCACCACTTCGGCCTTCTTCTGAACCTCTAAGTATGTCGGAAGGGTAAAGGGAGTAACAGCATACTGGAGGGAGGGTCGGAGCGCCTCCTCCAAACGTCTTGCCCGAGACTCCTCATCGGGAAAGAGGTCTGGAGCAAAACGCAGGAGGTCCTTGAACTTGATTCCAAGTTCCCTCACGGACATGCTCCCCTGCTGGAGGGAGAGTAGCTCCTGTCTCTTCTCCGCCTTCATTGTCGAGGAGAGAAACTCCGCCCGGAACTCCTTCTCGAATTCCGCCCAAGCAACCTCAGACTCTTTCCTACTCCCCAGGTGAAGCATCCACCACTGACGTGACGCTCCTCGCATCTGGCTAACAGCCAGAGGAACCCAGTACTCTGTCGGGGCCCGAATCAGGCCGAAGGCTATGACTAGCTCCTCCAGCCAGCCTTCCGTCTTCATGTCGGAGGTGCTGCCCTCATATTTCTCGAGGGCCTGTCGCTGAAAGGCTCGAAGAGTCTTCTGCCACCGGTCGTCCTCTTCCTCCCGATCAGCTCTCTGCTGATTGGCCAAGGTAGTCTCAGGAGTCTCGATCGCCTGTACCACACGTGGTCGCCTTCCAGGTGCCATAGCTGCAAGGTAAACAAGGAATGCCTAAGCCCAGTAGTGCAAGGAAAACCGTTCTCAAAACTTATTAAGATTTAATTTATTCTTAATTCCCCAAGACGTCCCAGAAAACACAAGAACACAAGTCATTTATGATGCATGTACCTTTCCTAGGGTCTCTACCCTGCAATCAGTGTGGCTTCACTTGGTCGTTCGGTAGGTCCAGAGTCCTTGCATCGGATCACGGGGGGCCCTAAAATCCCGTGTCCTAGCCGGTCCTCCCTGGCCTATTTCACGCACCAAGGTCACCCAACGCTGTTGCCTTACCATCCCATGAAATCCTCACTGTGCCTAACTCCAGACTCCGTCCTATCTCTCAACCTCCCTCTGATACCATTCTGTCACGACCCGCCTTCACCAAAAGGAGGGAAGGGTCAGCAGATTGCCAGGCCCTTCCTTCTTTAAGTTGAAGGAGAGATAATGACCCCCGAAACCCGCCTTCAATAGGTCCCGGAGTGGCGACTAGCACCAAGGGTATAGGAAATTCTCGCAAATGGAAGGCATTACCCTTTTTATTTTATAGGATTGAAAGATAAGGAGGAGAAAACCCAACAACACCAAGATAGGAGAAAAGTAAAGCCAAAAGTAAACCATCCCCACATGCATGTTTCAAAAGTGAAAGCCACAAAGTGCAAAAGATGACTACAAGGTAAGTACCAAAAAGAAGAGAAAAACAACTGCAACTGCTCCAAAAACCCGAGCTAGTAAGGTCCTGCGTGATCCCTGAAGTCCTCCTGGGAACCTGAAAGCAGTTTCATATACGTAGGGTGAGCATACAAGTACACTCAGTAGGGAAAACCAAGACTCTCGTGCACAAGTGGGGGAACGTACTAAAGTCCCGTGAGAAAGAGTAAACCAAACACCTAACAAGGCAAACTATCCATCCCAAGCCTCACCAAGGTTCGCTCCCCAAATAACGCAAGTCAAGTAATATATATGTAAGAGCACATCGATGTTTGGGTACCCCGCGCCACTTTCCCACTGGTTATTGAGACATCCTACGCATCAGACCAATCCCGCCATTCTCACCGCAGTCCCACTGCCACACCCGCCCGCACACACCTGGGCCACAACCACACGCAGTCCCACTGCCAAATCCCGCCCGCACACACCTGGGCCACAACCACACGCAGTCCCACTGCCAAATCCCGCCCGCACACACCTGGGCCACAACCACACGCAGTCCCACTGCCAAATCCCGCCCGCACACACCTGGGCCTCAACTGTCACAAGTAACCATGCCTGCAAACACCTAGGCCAGAACAACCACCGCTACGCCCGAAGACACCTGGGCTAAAGAATCCACTGCCACGCCCGAAAACACCTGGGCCTCATCCCGAAGACACTTGGGAAACCACCTGCCGCACACACCTGGACAACCACCACAACACCCTGCCCGATGGTTCTTGGGCTAATAATGGACTTCAGGCCATCACAGCCTGCCCGAAGGTACTTGGGCTATCCGGGAAAGGGAGCAGAAAAGGAGCTAATAACCAGCCACTAAGGATAGTGTTGGGAAAAACACCCTTCCCCCATAAATGGGGGTGTTCGGCACTAAGTGCTCAACTTGGGTGGGGCGCGAATAAGAAACACAAAGCTACAAGTATAGATATAGGTAACAAACACTCACCCAAAACTTAGGTTTTCCTAGCCAACCTACAGAACACAACACCACAACGTCCGAGTCGAAATTCACGACCCTTGCCCACAAACCATCTTTCCCATTCTTGTTTCACGTTCAGTCAAAAGTTCAATTAATTTTAAGCACTACTGGGCAACTACCATAAGCATAACCAAGGAAAACGTCAAGCATAGATCAACCAAAACACTCACACCTGGTTCTGTCAACAGAGGATCTCTCCCCAGTTTGTGATAAAAACCCACAACCACTGAAACCATGCCAACAGGAGATCCCATCCCCCAAATTCACACAGCCACCGAGAGTATAAAAAGAACGGGGGATCCCATCCCCTCCCACATTTCCAGCAAACGGCCCGAAGGGAAAACAACCAACAACCACTACCAACACGAGTCAGGGATTTTCAGATTTAAACGACTTAACACACTCCATGATTCAAAATTCCATGTGTTCTATCCGTTAGTTATCACAAAAGGGTTGATCCTGGTGCTTTCAATTATTCAGCCGGGTATACGTGATTAACCAATCTCACAGCAGGAGTTCACAATTTCAGCAACCCATTTAAAACATCACGAGGGGATTCAAGTGCACACACACGACCACCAACGGCCTCAATTTTCAGAAAACATAGACCAGTACAACAAAAGGGATGATCACTAGATAAAGCATAAACAACGATCACAACCCCTCCCCTTCTTTCTTTAGAACTTCGTTTAGTATCTCCATTAGGGTTTGGTTCAACCAATTTCATAGGAACAAAAGTAACGCCCACCCCGCATGATACACAAAAGTGAGAGACGAGAGAAATTCCCTACTTGTTGATGGATGATCGACGTTTAGGCCGGGGGCGCGGAACTTTACGGATAACGACGCGGCGGTCCCGATGCACCAGAAGAGTCACGATCGAAGAAGGGGGAAAACCACGGCCTAACCCTTAATTATAAGGGCTGGGGACGGTTGAGATGAAAACACAAAACCACGGAAGACGAGGGAGTCGTGGGTTGACCACGTGGCTTGACTCATCATTAATGGCGCTGGGTGGTTTTAACTGACCCATGAATTAATGAAGCATTTAATTAAGACCTTTGCGCGCGTTTCGGATTTCCAAGATATTTTTAGCAAGGAAGAATAGGGTTTAAAACCCTATTTGCGAAAAAGGAACATTACTGGAACAACTTAGCAGGGCCGGTCTCACCGATCGGTGTCACCGATCGGTCTCACCGATCGGTCTCGCCGATCGGTCTCACCGATCGGTGTCACCGATCGGTCTCACCGATCGGTCTCACCGATCGGTCTCACCGATCGGTCTCACCGATCGGTCTCACCGATCGGTCTCACCGATCGGTCTCACCGATCGGTCTCACCGATCGGTCTCACCGATCGGTCTCACCGATCGGTCTCACCGATCGGTCTCACCGATCGGTCTCACCGATCGGTCTCACCGATCGGTCTCACCGATCGGTCTCACCGATCGGTCTCACCGATCGGTCTCACCGATCGGTCTCACCGATCGGTCTCACCGATCGGTCTCACCGATCGGTCTCACCGATCGGTCTCACCGATCGGTCTCACCGATCGGTACCCCGCAAGGAAACCGGATTTTTGGCAAAGGGAGGGACTAAGGGGGTTCTGGGTCTTCACATCAATGCATAGCCTCATGGATCCATCAAAGAGGACAGGGGATCCCCATGGAGAAACACTAGGTTGAATAAATATTTTTTCACTCAATTCCTCTAGTTTTTTCTTTATCTCCACTAATTCCACTGTGTCTATTCTATAGGGAGTATTTGATATAGGTCTTGCACCAAGATTTAAATCAATATAGAACACAAATTCCTGCTCTGAAGGATGCCTAGGTAAATCCTCTGGAAATACATCAATGTATTTTTGCACAATGTGCACATCTTCAATTTGAAGATTTCTTTCCTCACCCATAGATATTGGGTTATCTTCCTCTCCAAGAATTGCATTTAATAGAGCTACAGGGGGTGGGTCTAAATAAGAATCAGATGGCGAGGCCTATGCTCTAAAGATAAAGATTATACACCATTTTCAAAAATTGTAACTTCCATTTTCTTTCAATATATCTTCGCATCATAATTTGACAACCAATTCATACCAAGAATTATATCAAATTCATTCATTGGTATGATGATAAGTTTATCAACTAAATCATGTTTATGTGTCACGAGGGGGACTAGTTGACATGCCTTTTTTGCAATGATGCATCCCCTGGGAGTTTTGGCTGATAACTGCTTTATTAAATCAAATTGGATATGTCTAATTTTCTTAGAAAACTGGGAATATATAAATGAATGCAATGATATAGAATCAAATAAAGTGTTGGCTAAGTTTGAGGAAACAATTAAAGTACCTACCACCACATCATGAGGAACTTCAACTTCCACGATTATAATCGCATAAGCTCTCCCTTTCTCTCTTGGATTTTTTTGAGGCATGTTTCCTTGGCGCTTAGGACACTCATTTTCATAGTGTCCCCTCTCTCTACAATTATAGCATTGAAAATCATCAAATTATTTCTTCCCCTTGGATTCATGAGATAGATGACCCTTTTTTCCACACTTATAGCAGACTCCCATGCCATTGAAGCATTTCCCAAGATGATTCTTTCCACAGTTCTCGCATAATGGGAATTTCTTCATTCCCTTGTTCTTTTTTAGTACTTCACATTTCCCTTGGTTATCAGAGTGCCTATTTTTATATTAGTTTCCCTTGAAAAAATTAGATCTAGAAAATTCTTTCTTTGTTTTCATGGCACTTGATAAAATTTCATCATATGATGAAAATTTTTGAGAATCTAGTGGCCTTCGAAGACATGGCTTAAGACCTTCAAAGAAATGATCAATCTTGTCTCCTAATTCATGTATATAATATAATACATACTTGGCTAGCCTTGTGAAGGTACCCTCATACTCTACAACATTGTCATTTTCCTTTTTCTTTAAGCCAAGGAATTTCCTCTTCATTTCAGTTCGTTGCTCATGAGGGATTATTTTTCAAAGAATATTTACTTAAAAGTCCTCCATTCCATATCTTCAATTTCTTCTTCCTCTATGGTATTATGAGTCAAGGACCACCATTGATCAGCGTTTCCCTTGAGACAATATACTTCCAGTACTACCTTTTCATTTTCATTGCATCTTAATGCCATGAATATCTTTTCAAGGTACTTGATCTATTGCTTAGAAACCATTGAAATAGTAGTCCCGCTGAAAAATGGGGAATTTTGCCTCATTAAATGATGCAACACAGGTGTGGAATGGTTATTTTTTAAAACCTGAGAAAGTTTTCCCAATATGGTCATGATCTGATCTGCTCCAACATTGACTGTGTTGACTTGCTCAGTGGGGAGATCCTAACCTTTCCCACAAGTATTGATTCCCCTTATTTCATTAGATACCATTTCTAAATAATGTCACACACTAGATTAGGGTATGAATCATAATTTATAATCCTAACATAACCAAATACTTAGCATAAATTGAGATCCTAATCATGGCTAATCCCATAATCAGAAAAATGGTTTCTTTAAGGAATAATTTACATTTGAATCCTTTATAATGGCTTGTAAATAAAATATGAATTATTATAAACATATCCCCTAGGAGTGTCATAACCAAGAGTGCAGCAAGGCCCATTTTCATGTACCAGGATACCCCGGGTCAAGCCCAAAACTCCTTATCAGAGCTTTCACTCCTAGGTACATTTAGGCCAGAGCCACCTCTACCTGATCGTATCCAGACAGGGATGTATTTTCTAGAAATATTCACATAATATATTCCTTACCAAAACACTGGGAAATTCTGGTACATTCATCCTCAAATACTACCTTAGGTCTTTGTTCCCTAATTTACATTTTCTAATCTAGTTTCCAAGTATGCTACTAAACTTTCTCTGATATCAACTGTAATGCCCTGACCCCTCTAGACCAGAGCTAGTGCATTATTAAGTACATTGTCATGGTTATAAGGAAAGAAAATCCTGAAGTAACGATCAGTTTAGTATTCTTGAATAAACTAGATACATAGATGTAACTAAAATTACATTGGAAAAGGATACAAAATACGATACATAACAAAAACTAAAGACTACACCCACAAGAACTCAATAAATTATCTCCTCTTTGTCACCTATTTAATGTAATCAATGAAAGGGGTGAGATAAAATTCTCATTAAGGGTTACAAATAGCAGAATCATGAATCAATAATAACTGAATTGTAAACAATTTGACTTAATCAAAATATCATGGTGAACAAATGAACAAATCTTGCAATTAATAAATTGAGAATGAAACTGCATCAATAGATTTTTTCATAGTGAAAATCTCATGGATAGTAATAACTGATAATGAATAAAGAGAATGATTATTAATTTTATGTCATGTATCTAGAACATGATACTATAATACCATTAAAAATGGTTTAGTTTTATGGGTAGAAACCCGTCTGATTTTTGCAAACAAACTCAAAGGGTTTGTCACCAAACTGATTGTCTCATGAGACCTACTGATGCATCGAGGGGATATAGTGGGCCCCACCCATCTCTACATCCAAATAATTATTTATACATAGATTCAACACAAGATCAATATGACTTTACATTATCCGTATAGAATAGAGGATACAAATTCATAAATAATTCCACAATCAAAACAACATTCAAAATAAATACCATATGTAAGATGGTATATGGCTTAGAAAATAATAATATTCATGATATGAGAATATGGATATTTCAATAGAATATAAATTCAATTGAGAAGTTATCTCAAATGGGCAGTAAGTACACTACATAAGAAATAGTAGGTGCACAATACTAAGTAAGTCCCAATGAAGTGAAAATTGAAACAAAGCTCGTTTCCACGTTGTATTCAATTGAGTCATATGACCAAAAGTTTATAACCACCAAAATAATCACAAAATACCATGAATATAAAGATAATAATTATAACATATATCAAATGTCAGTACACCTATACCACATATAAGAAATAAGAGGCAAACAATGGAAATCCCACATAATTGAAAGTGAGATGAGAAAACCCCTTACAAACATTTTGGCAGGGTAATGAGTGTTATTGTGAGGGATTAATGAGAGGTAAAGGGGTATATAATTATTTATATGTCACAAGGATAGTATGGGGAGGTTTGAAAACATATTTCATCATTAGTTACTAAAAATAAAAGGGCGCAACATAGGGAAGATGTTTGAAAAAAAAGGAGAGAGAGGATCCCTTACCTTATGCTCGAAGATGTTCTTGATTGTTCTTAATGACCTGAATAATCAAATTTAGCTTCATTAATTAATAATTACAGAACCTCATCATCATTTAATTGATATTTTATAAACTTATTAGGTTCATTAATGGTATTTTTCATGGGTTTTAAGATATTCAATTTTATTGTTTTGGAAGCATTTTCTTCCTTGGTTTTCAGGATTCATTTACTTGCTTTCACGAGTGGAAGTTCGTTTGAAATGTGGTAAAACATCCAGAATTGTTAATAAATAATATTTGTGACATTAAAGATATATAAATGATCTTATAATGATTCTGATTTATATACTTGAGGATTAATAATTAGTTAAAAGTTATTGATAAACACTTGGTTTTAGCTCGGCAGTTTTGTGCACAATAAACGTTTTTTGTATTATTATTCCATATTATGAGTGTGTAATGATTATATAACATTAAACAAAATAAAATACATATATTATTATATGTTTAAACCATTGTAAAAGGTTTCATGACCATTATTAAATATATTAATGCAAATTGAAAACTCATCCTCCTTGAGTGTGATAAATTAACGCATCTCGTACAGTGTTTGCATGTATTGTATAAAAGGACAAAAAAGAAAAGATATTATGATGAAATATTCTATTAGCATAATGAAAACTTATTACATGTATGGTACTGGAATTATCATGTCATTTAGATGAGGTGATGTGAGAAGAGAAAACAAAATAATGGAACTTGTAAAAAGAATTGAAAGAAAGAGGTTCACCTCTTGAGTACTCCTCCTTGAGAAACTCCTTAAGGCCTTAGTTTTTGGACTTTTGGTGAGACCAGCAAGTCTTGGACGTGGGGAGAGGGCTTGGAAAGATTATTTGACATAATTTGGGCAAGGATTGAAGCTTGAGTGTTGTGGGAGGAAGAGGGGGTGACGGGTGGTTTATATAGTGGAGGGGAGAGGAGTTTTCTTAATATTATAATCATTAATTTAGTATTTCCTCTCAAAACAAGAAATAGTGAGTATTCCATGACCAAGAATTGTAAAATATGCATGTGAGTTATATATTTGGGTTCTTACATCACTCATGATGCTAGGAATAGTTAATTTAAATTATAATATATTTATATGGTAAATTAATGTATTTTACTCTTCACCAAAAATTCAAGTATTTCAGAAAAATCCCAAAAATTCTCCCTAACCATTTTTTGATGTGTAGAATCCAAAATGAAATCCATTCTTTAAAAATAATTTTATAAATATGATTAATTAAATATTTAGTAAAATTATTATTTAATAGAAATATATACACTTAAAATATTTATCTTCATTTTTATGGTGCCTAAATTTATCTATACACTCAAGGGTACGGATACCATTCATAAGAGTCATATTACTATTCATAAGGTTAAGTTACTATTCATAAGGGCAGGTTACTATTCATAAGGGTGGGTTACTATTCACTAAAAATTAAGTTAATTCTATCAGACTCTAAATATCAACTTGAACACAATCGTGTATGTCATATTTTTAAAATTCAAATCACAGAGCTGGAAAATTTAAGTTTAATGGCTAGGTTATGGCTATCTCCTATAAGTAATCATGTTTTGTTCCATAGAGGCTCAATGATTCATGAAATATAGGCTATCTAATGAATATATTGTATTTAAGAGAAACATACCATAAAATATTTGGGGTGATACATTAGGAGTCTTTTTTTGTGTCGGTAGTAAAACAAGATGTCCTTTTGCAAGGTGCATAGGTTGTTCACATCTTTCACAAATAGTTTCTAGGGGCTGGAACCTATTTCCAATACTTATTCCACTCTTTTCAAACTTCTTCATAGAAATTTTCTCAGTCTTCTTCTTTTGAGGGAATTTAATCCCCCTCAACTTTTTCCTTTCATATCATGTGGGATAATAGAAATGTTGTTGGTTAAACCAAAACATATTTTCCATTTGTTTGAATCCCCTAAAATACCAGTAATAGACATAGAAAGAATATTTTCCTCTGAAACTTCTATACTGGCCAGAATTATGAATACATTTTTCATTAACCCTCTTATATTTATTTTCTAATCCAGAAACCTTTCCATTGTCAATCGAATTCTTCTTCTTCTTTTCATCCTTAATAGAATTAGAAGTATTCAATACTTTTCTGGATCTAGATAATATTTTTTCGGACTCAATATATTTTCTAATATATGAACTCTTAACATTGGATACATATATAACTTACTATATTTCTTCTCACCCTTTGAAGGTAACTTTTATTAAACCTAATTAGGTCTCTCATTAAGAGAACATTCACCAACTTCAATAGTAGAGTTTTGGAAACTTGTATTTATAATTTCAGCTTTAGATAAATTTTGTTGGATAAGTTCCAACTATTTTTATTTTTCTTTCAACTTCACTTCTAGATGCACATTAAAATTCCTTTATTCTACAAGATATTTCTTCAAATCATCAATCTCTTTATCAAGATTCACTTTATCATCAGAAAATAAAATCTTGATTGTTCATTGAAGAACATTCATCTTCCAACTTTTTTGTTTTTCATTTCAAACCTTATGATCTTTCTCGTACATTCTTTCAATTATTATTTCAAATGTAATTCAATTTTAGTTTATTCTTCTTCTAAACTACTGCTTCTAAATTCTTCATCATTCACTATTGCAATAAAATTATTTTCTATACAACACTATACCAATTTTTTGGATTCAGCATCACTGCCTTCTTTTTCTTTATCTTTAGAAAATAAAATTCTTCTTTTGGATTTGAATAATTTCTTTTCTTTACCTATGTATTTCAATTTTTATTTGTTTCCCTATTTCTTCCATAATATTTTTGGATTTCTTTCTTAATCATCACTATCCTTTTCATTCTTTCTTCAAGGATATTTTTCCACAAAGTGACCAACTCTTCCACATTGAAAACATTTCAATGAAATTTTCCCTTTTTACTTCTATGTACCTCTTTTTTCATTATTAGTAAACAAGAAAAAAATATCATTGAGATTTTTACATACCTCATTTTCAAATTCAGGATCACCATCTTTTTCTTAAATAAGAATATTCTTTGATTTTTCTTTCTTTACAACCTTGAAAGAAATTTCTCTATCAAATTTTGTTTTGATCTTCATATCTTTATCTCTTCTCATTTCATTATTAATAAGAGTTCTATGAAAATCATCATGAGATGATGATTCAATATCTCTATCTTCTAATGAAGAAACTTTTACATCGAATTTGTTAGGTAGGTTTCTCAGGATCTTTTCAACCATAGTAGAATCATCCAAATTTTCATCAAGAAATCATATAGTAATCACAATGTCATTTACCCTGGTAAAGAAGTCCCTAAAAGATTCATGCTCACCCATATTCAAATCTTTATATTTCAATCTCCAGATTTGTAGCTTTTCCTTCTTGACTTTTGTATTGCCTTCATATATGTTTTTCAATTTATCTCAAATACCCTTGGTTGTGTAAACTCCTTTTATCCTAGAGAATTCACTTTTAGAAACTGATGACAATATAGCATTTTTTACCCTTTCATCATTCTCAATATGCTTCTTACCAACAAAAGTAAGTGGTGCATTATCATCAATGGTTGGAAACCCAACTGTTGCAGCTTAAAGAATGTCATAACTAATAGACATAAATTAAGTAAACATTATATATTTATAGATATTATATTTATTTCCATCAAATACTAGAATACCTTTAATTTTCACACAATTCAAATTCTCCATAATCAAAGAATAAGCTAATGGAACCTATGCTCTGATACCACTTGAAAGTTCCCATCCAGTGTGATTGTATCACTGAGAGGGGGGTTAATCATTGATACTCTTTTTCTTTTATGTTTCTTTTCAATTGAAACAAAATTTTCCTCCTGTTATATATTTAAATTCCCTATTGAAAACAAATCCAACATACATCCACAGGAACATAAAGATCTATAAAGTTTGATATTAAATAAGAATATTTGCATCCTTGGTATGGTTTGTAAATGATCCAATACCATAAAATCCACTAGAAATCAATCCTAGGATTACAAAAAGTATGATATAACCTTTCACTCATTTAGAACTATATAAACAATTCATGTAATGTGTAATCACCCTCCTAGAACAGATAGGGTAATTCAATATTTATGTAACAACTCATGTTACCTGTTCTTATTTTCAATTCAACAAATGTATTCAATTGAAATACAGTGTACATTATACCTTTTATAGGTGAACTTTGAAAGTTTTGGAGGGATTCCCAAAAAAAATTTCTTGCTCACACAAATTCACCCAAATTTCAATTTCCCTTAAAATCTCATGTGATTTTTTGGCTTCATCAAAACTTCTTGAATCTTATCGATTATTCTATAAAATTCATCTCCTTCTTCAGACTTACATTTAAATCTTCAGTACAATTTAAATACATGAGTCTGATTTTTATCAATCTGATTTCTTCACTACAAAGTTTTTTATCAATTAAAAACAAATGTATAAGGAAATGGATACCATTCTGATTTGTTGAATATGATTCACAAAACCGATTTAAATCAAAATATTCCGTATGAATTTATATCTCACCCTTAACAATTCATTCAAAAATATCCTTCTCTTTTTCTCTTAACACACTTGAGATTCAAAACATCATCTTCTTCTCTTCTCTTGACCCAGTTGGAAACCAACAAAGTAATTCAACCCTTTTGAAACGGTTGACTACATTGTTGGTATCATTCTCTCCTTCTCTACTCCTAACCCACTTAAAAAAACATTCATTCACAATCTTGTGCTTGTAACATGACTTCCTTTATGACTTTAAATTCATTTGATAATAGATTTATCATTGTCATACTTGGATTGGAAAGTATCATAACTTTTTATTCATTCCAGCGACTTTCATTTCTTCTCAACCCAAGTACAATATTTTCTAAATATTATTCTTCTAGAGACAAAAATTTTGGATATGATCATTCTGAGTATGATTGGCCTAGATATGATTTGCCAAAATATGATCTTTTCTCGGTACGATCATTTTGAATATGTTTATTCCTTCCTCCACCCATATATGGTCATTTTGAAAGACAATTGGCATCATCTCTTGCTCTTCAATTGGAAACATATTTTCAATCAACACCACCTTTTCAATTGGCACCACCTTTTCAATCAGCACCATCTTTTCAATCGACACCACCTTTTCAATTGGAACCACCTTTTCAATCAGTACCACCTTTTTAATTGATACCACCTTTTCAATTGGAACCACCTTTTCAATCAGAACCACCTTTTCAATTGGAACCACCTTTTAAATCGACACCGCCTTTTAAATCAACACTTCCTTTTACTCCCCCTTTCTTCCATCAAGCTTGATTCATAATTCCTCTAATAAAATTATGATTTATATGAAATAAAAATCAGTAAATAATCATCATAATTAAATTTATTTTAGTCAATATAATCTGATACTTCATCAAAAGATACACTTATTTCACACTGAATTCAGAGTGAATCTGATGACCATTTACTAATAGAAAGATAAATTCTCTGTGTGATTGATTCTCTATTTACAAATAATGATCAGTTCTTCATTATAATGGACAGAGTGAATCTGATTGTTCAGAAAAAATGAGTTCAATTATTTTGAAAACATGGATCCAATTCTTTTGAAAACACTTCTCAATACGATTTTTCCAAGATACAAAGTGAGGTGATTTCTAAAAACTTTCCTTGACAACAAAAGGCAATACATGAATAAAATTACCTTCTTTTTCATCTTGGTCCTAACATATATTAAATGGGATAATGTATGATAATCATTGAATATTGTTAATGTGTTAAATAATGAGAAAGGGAAATGGGTTAAATGGGATATCTAATGTAAATGTTAATATGATAATGGGATAAGGATTGATGTTAATTCACATGTTGACTAGTTATGTAATATGAATGTTATGTGTATTGATTTTTTTAGGGTTTTTTTATATGGTATATGTGGTGAATGGATAAATAATCATGTTCATGTGGCTTGGTAGTTATAGGGTATTGGACTTATGGATCAATGCCCACGGTTCGGGTTATATTGAGGCTCTAAAACCCACCCCATAATGTATGGGTTAGGGAAGGGGACTCGGGCTTTGTGCCCTTAATAGTTTTATTTGATGAGATCGCCTAGACTGAGGTTCTGAGGTGAGTGTGTTGAATTTTTTGTGATATGTTTATCCCTAGTGAGATAGGGAACTTAACTTATTCACGTATTCTTAGTAATTGACCAAATTATTACCTTTTTTAAATGATGTAAATGCCTAAGGCATGGAACATGTGATGAAAATAAACTTAGTGAAGAAGATGAATAAGTGGTGAACATGGAAATAGTGATGGAAATGGTTAAAGTGAATTTAATGGAACTTGAGTTGTATTTTGTTTTCCTTTTCATTTGTTTAGTAATTGCATGTAATATCTGTTTAGAATGGGTATTTTATAGACACTATTGGTGGTCTCCTACTAAGTTGTACTCACACCCTGCTTAGGTCGTCGTTGGTTACCTTGGCAGATTTCATGGTTACAAGTCAAGATAAGGGAAAAGGCCCTATTATAAGGATTTTCATGGGCATGGGATGTATAAGGATGAGGATCTAGACTTAGATTTAGGTCCCATTTTTTGGATTTATATGTATTTATTTTGCGTTTTCTTCACTTTTGGCACTATTAGCATGGAATGACATATTTATCATATAGTTTTGGTTTGTACCCTATTTGGAAACTAGTTAGTAATTCATGTTTCTCATTTGTGGATTATTATTTCCTTTATTTAATATGTTAAATATTGTGGATTAATCGCTTAAAGAGTTTATAGTCTCCCCGTGTGACCCATTAGACCCTCCCAACTAGTCAAAAACCTTTAGCATATAGGGAGGCCCACTTGAGATATCGTGGCGACTCAGATCGGAGCACCAGTTTAGTGCCTTCTGAGTCAGGTACATTGTAAAGTAGAATTAGAGTAGGTTTTTTATGTTTTCATATTATTTGGGGATATTATAAGAGATATAAGGATGGGTCTAACCTTGGAAATAATCTCTTTATTAGGAGTATCTAACCCATGTATGGGGGAAAACCCAAGTACCAAAGGTGGGAATTATGGTTCTTGATGTGTGTTGTTACATTTGAATGATATTTCTCCATTGGATGATGAATCTATTTTCTCATCTGATCATTTTAGGATATTTTTCTCTTGTTCATAATGGCATGAGGCTGTGTATTCATAGATCATTATAGACGCCTAGGGATATATGTGGAATTCATTATGATAGGCACACATGGGTTGGGTGTGTGTCACATGAAGGATATGATGAATTTTTCTTCTTAAAAAAATTAAAGGAATGCCTAATGAAATGATGTATATTTCTAAAATGGGAAGAATGTTAAACAATGATTAAATAATTTTTCTTAACGGAGGGTTGTGAATGAGTTAACATATTGGCTGTAACAAATTGTGAAAGGTTAATTATGCCTACGAGGAAATATATAGTTTGTGAGAAAGTAAACAGTTTTAAGAAGGTGTATAAGGAAAGATTTGTGACTATGTATATTGGTTTCCCCCATGTTATCCATGACTCGTGGTAGGGATGGTCTAGGGTAGTGTTCTAGGTGTGACGATGTTCATTGGGATAGTGTGTGGAGGATGAGTTTTTATGCCTAGTGAAGAGCCTTATTTTATATAAATTGTGAAAGATTTATGTTATATGTTCTAAGACTTGTGCTTGAAATTTTAGCAAGATGCCACCATGTTGACATGTGCCGGTTGGATGACAAAAAGACGTTATTGAGAATGCTCCTCCAGAAGTGGGGTAAAAAATTTTGGTAGTTCGGGATAACATAAGAGATGAGTAGTTCTAGTTAAAGTTTGCTCATTTCATATAGATGATGGAATGGGACCCATGGAAGGTCGTACATATTATGTTTGATCCGGAAAAATAGTTCTAGTTGCGTCACCCTCCAAGTTTTTCTTGTGAGGGAGGACTCAAGGCTACAATTCTGGATAGATTCTATCCAGAATTTTATGGATCACTTGGAGAATCCTATATAGAAGAGTGTCAAGGTGGAAGCATACATGTTATGGAGACAGGCAAAACACCAGTGGTATATTCTGGTTCAGGCTCAGTAAAATGATGGTATGTTGTGGAAATTCTTTCAGGAAACTTTCTGGAGAATTTATATCCAAATACCTTGAGGTAGGAGTAGGATATATGATTTGTGAGGTTGACCGAGGGAATGATTTCATTGATGGATTATGAAGTCTATTTCATGGACTTGCAATGCTTTATTCCAATTTTGATAGGGGATGAGGCTGCTATGGAAATATTTTTCTATGATGGGATTAGACATGAGATTAATTCCAAAGTAAACATATTTCATTTAAATAGGTTTGCCGAATTGGTGGATCAGGCCCTTATTTCATAAGGGAACTTGAGGGAGGATTCAGGTGGTGGACATGTGGTTCTGGTTAGGCGAACTAGTGGTTCAACATTCAAAGGAAGGAATCATCTTTTTAGAAATCTTCACCAGGGTGGTAGTGTGTAGAGTAGTCAAAACAGAGGATCATCCTCTCAAGATGGTGACCAAGTATTTTTTCTATAATTGTGGAAGGATGGGGTACATGTGGAGTCAGTGCCCCCAGCACCAATTGAGTACTGAGCATGCAGAAGAACGGGTCATGTATAGAGGTTCTGTAGGAACCCTCAATATTCAAGCATAGATAAAGGATCGAGGTCGACTCTAAGTAGAGGTAGGGGATCATTTACCCATTACTAGGAATGAATTTGGATCTCTACTGGACATACTAGTAGGGGTGGTGGGCATAGTACTCTAAGATGAGAGAATTTATACTAGAAGGGTAGTGTAGTTCCAGGTATTTAGATCGGTGCCTGGGGTTGATAGGTATGTTAGCTTCATGTAGTTCAATATACAACTAAAGCTATTGAGGATGGGTCATTGATTGTTTGAGGTACAATCCTTATAGCTTTCATTCTTTCTAGTGATTTATTCGATAAATGTTCCTCACATTATTTTATTTCTTCTTGGTTTTTATTTGTGTTGGGACTAGAAGTGGAATGTGTGTGTGGGTTATGTTGATTGATACCTCATTGGGGGTGTGAGTGGAGAATATTAAGTAGTTTAAGGGGTGTTCTTGTGAATTTGGTGGGTACCATTTCCTATGGGATTTAATTATACTTGATATTTCAGGATTTGATATAATTTTGCGAATGTATTGCCAAATTTTTTACCAAAGCCATATTGATTGTTATCATAGTATGGTGACATTCACATCTCTTTAGGGAGACACTTATGTATATTGTGGTGGATGGGATGTTCAAGTAGGTCATGCAGGGCCAGTTAGTCAGCATATGGGTGAACTTATAGCCCAAGTGGCATGTCTTATGCTTGATGATGGGGGAGTAGAGTAACTTCTCTTTCCTTCAGTGGTGGATCATTTTCAAGATGCGTTTCCTGATGATTTCTCAAGGCTACCACCCAAGAGATATGTTGAGTTCAAGATATAATTTTTTCTGGGAGATGAACCTATTTCCATTCCACCATATATAATGGCATTTATAGAACTCAAGGAGCATAAATCTCAGATAAAGTAATTAGAGAGTAAAAGATTTATTCTTCTAAGTACTTCACCTAGGGGATCTCTTGTGTTGTTTTATAAGAAAACTAATGGATACTTATGACTATGTGTCAATTATAGGAATCTAAATCTAATTATGGTTAAGAACTGATACCTTGTTCCTCGTATCAAGGATATTTTTGACCAGTTGAGAGGTGAAATTGTGTTCGCCAAGATTGATTTGATATTAGGGTATCATTAGCTAAGGTTGATACATTATGATATATTGTAGACTTGTTTCAAGAGAATGTATGGGTTTTATGAGTTTGTTGTGATGTTTTTTGACCTAACCTGTGAATCAGTAGTTTTTATTTTCTTAATGAACTAAATCTTTCATCCTTACCAGGATAAATTCATAGTTTTCTTTATTGATGACTTCTTAGTGTACTCCAAAACTCATAATAATTATATCATGTCAACCATCTTAAAATTGTCTTGAGTGTACTGAGAGATAATAGGATATACTCTAAGATATCCAAGTGTCATTTAATGATTAGAAAGGTGAAATTACTTGGACACATTATCTCAGAAGAAGGTGTCTCAATGCATATAGAGAAAGTGTAGGAATTTGTATCTTGGTAGTAGACCATGAATGTTTCTAATGTCTGGAGTTTTTTGGGTTTGGATGGCTATTACTGAAATTTCATTAAATAATTTTCCCATTTGGTTGCTCCACTTTCAAGTTTTTCCAAGAAGGGAATAAATTTTGAATAGTCTGAAGCATGTGATAATGCTTTCCAAGAGTTAAAGGAGTGATTTAATACCACATCAGTTCTAATTTTACTTGATTCAGGTAAGGATTATACCTTGTTTTGTGATGCATTTGGTGTTTTTCTTGGGAAGGTGTTGATTAAAAATGATTGGGTCGTGGCATAAGGGTCACAGAAGTTGATGCATCATGAAAGAAACTACCCTATGTATGATCCTGAATTAGATATGTTGGTTTATACCCTAAAGTGATAATGGAAATACTTTTTGGGGGGAAGGTTTATAGTGTATATTGATTATAAAATCCTGATTTACATTTTTTCCAACATGATTTGTATCTTCATCAGTGAATATGGGTTAAATACATGAAATTATTTTATTTTGAAATGGTCTAAACACCTAGAAAAGGAAACAGGGTTGCAGATGCATTGAGTTGGAAGACTCAAAATCAGGCAGTTCATGAATCTAGTTTTCAGTGGAGGATGATAGTTTTGTTCACTAAGATGCATCTAGAGGTATAGGATGGCCAAGGGAAGATGACTCTTTCATCCTTGGTAGTTGATTCTATTCTTCTAAGTCAAATTGAGTATAATTTTTATGAGGATTCGGAATTTTTGGCCTTAAGGGAAATTATTAAAGGGGGGATTTACCTTCCAATTAGACCATTGGTGATGATAGGATCATTTATGGTTGTGGTCGTGTGGTTGTGCCAACATGTATACGAGAGGAGTGGATGTGGTAGTTTCATGAATCAAAGTGGGAAGTGCATCCTAGATTGAAAAATATATATCCCGATCTCTGTAGGAAATATTCGTGGCCAAGGATAAAGAAAGGGGTTGCAGGTTTTATGGTGCGACGCCTTACCAGTCAATGGGTGAAGGTTGAGCATCATTGGTTGGGAGAAATTTTACAACTATTTCTCATTTTAGAATGGAAGTGGGATGACATAAATATGGATTTTATAGTGGTTATTCCTAGGATGCCTCAGAAAAATGATGTAATCTGGGTATTTGTTGATCGATTGACTTAGGTGGATTTTTTCTTACTAATTTTAGAGACCTTTATCATAGATTAAATGGGTGAGTTTTATGTTCGGGAGATAGTACGGTTTCATGGGGTACTACAGACTATAGTTTCATATCATTAATTATGCTTCACATCATAATTCTGGGAGTTACATAGGATTCTTGGTACCCAAGGTTTTTTGAGTATGGCATATTAGCCACATACAGATGGGAAATTAGAGCGTACTATTCTGGTACTTGAGGACGTGTTGAGATCTCGTGTCCTATATTTTGGAATATCATGGCGAAACCATCTAGCACTGGTTGATTTTTCCTAAAACAACATTTACTAGGCTATTATTTAGATGGAACCATTTGAGGATATCTATGGTAGACTATTTAGATCTATGTTTCATTGGATTGAAGTTAGGAATTAGAGTTGTTGGGACCAAGACTCATACAAGATATGTCAGAACAAGCCCAGTTGATTCATAAATGTATGGAAATGGATTAGAGTAGTAATAATTCATATATGGATTGGTATCGTATACCTATTCAATTCAGGGTAGGTGATCGTGTGTTTCTTTAGGTATCGCCAAGGTTGGGGCATCGTTGGATTTGGAAATAGGTAAAGTTGGCACCTAGGTATGTGGGGCCATTTGAGATTATGGATAAGGTCGGACCCATGGCTTACTGATTGGATCTTATATAGTGGTATAGTGGTATGCATGATGTTTTTCATATGTCATAGCTCTGTAAATATCACCCTAACACGTCTCATGTAATTGATGTTGAGTATGTTGATCTTGAGGCTAATACGTCCTTTGAAGAGCATCTGGTTCATATTATGGATCGTGTTGAAAAATTCTTGTGAGGTGGAACTGTGCCCTTAGTTCAAGTTTTTTCGTAGCATGGTAATTTTCAGGAAGAAACTTGGGATAGGGAGTTTGATATGTGTACCCAGTGGCCTAAACACATTTTTTTGAAACTCATTGATGCTTGGAAGTGCGGCTCAAGGATGATCTGTTATAAGGTGTGGATTCTATAAGATCATGGACTTCATGGAGGTTTTTTCTATTTAAATTTCGGTTTTAATTCTTTAATATTGGATAAATGAATGTTTATTGGGTGCCTACGGAATCTCGGGGGTGCTTTGGGGGTTCGGTACATCAAAGAAATCGAAGTCGGTCCATCTTGTGCATGTCGCACAGTTAGCGCGAGGTTAGTGAAAAATATACAAGGGGTGATGCCAAACAGTGCAACCTTGTACAGAGGAATTATACATGGTTATTCAAACCATGTGGAATCCCTAGGTAACCATGTGAACCAGCCTCTCTTGGATAGAGGCAAGAACACTATTGGAACACGATTTGGAAAACCGTCCGACCAAACCATGCGCCCCATTAAAAAGTGAGAATTTACCAAATTTTCCCCTCATAATTTTAAGTTCGTCTTCCCATTTTCCTCCCATTTATTCCTCTTCCAACCCTAGTGATGATCCAAATCTCCCAAATATTGACAAGGGTTTATATCCTTTGATTATAGGCCATTTGGAGTGTCATTGGTTGCAGATCAAATCTCTGAGTAAGTCTAACGCTCCCATTTCTTCTCTTTTTCAGATTAGGGGTTTTAGTTTCATTCTTCTTATTTAAAAGACCTAAAACCTTTTATATAGTCGATCTTAGGTTGGGTTTCAAAGGGTGACTGAATATATATTTAAGTCTAAGATTAAGGTTTTTTTATCATTGGATTCTAGGTTAGTGTTCTACAAGTTATATCCCATAGTTTTGATGTTGATTTGGGCATGTATGGTTTTGATAATGGTTCTCTATTATTTTAAATTTTATTCCTTTAGAAATATTTGATAAAATAGATGTATAAATTATGAGTTGAATCCTTCATGATCCTCATGGGATGAATTGAGGATGATTAGGAAGGTTTAGGGCCACCCCTAGGGTGTGTCCAAATTCCCAAACATGGAAAATGGTAAGGTTGATAATGGAATTGACTTATGATAAAGTGGATCCCAAGGTAAACATTTTAATATGTTAGTTTAGTTGAAAAGGTAATAATTATAGTTGTGTCTAGACTTTGATAATGGTATAAGGGATTGTTTGGTATGGTATGAAAATGGATTAATTGGATTAATGTGAATGTGACTAACAATATATGAATTGTAATTGAAATGCATAAGTGAGTTAATACATGTGAAATAATGAATGTTAATAAATGGGTTAAAGCTTTTGAATTGATGAATATATAAAATGGGAAAATGTATGATAATCATTGAATATTCTTAATGGGTTAAATCATGCTAAAGGTAAATGGGTTAAATGGGCTATGTAATGTAAATGGTAATGTGACAATGGGTTAAGGCTTGATGTTAATTCATATATTGACTATTTATGGAATATGAATGTTATGTGTAATTATTAGTGTAAATTTTTTGATATGTCATATGTGGTGAATGGATAAATAATTATGTGAACATGTATTGGTAGTTGTGGGGTATTGTACTTGAGAATATATGCCTACAGGTTGAGTTAGACTGAGGCTCTAAACCCCACCTTATAATGCATGAGTTAGGGAATGGGACTGAGGCACTATACCCCCCCCCCAAACAGTTTCATTTGATGAGAACACCTGGACCGAGTCTCCGAGGTGAGTGTGTTGTATTTGTTGTAATATATTTATACCTATTGAGATAGTAAACTTGACTTATTCCCTTATGTTTAGTAATTTTCCATCTTAGGCCATTGTTTAAATGATTTAAATTCCTAACTTATTTAACATGTGATGAAAATGAACTTAGTGATGAATAAGGATAAGTGATGAACATGGAAATAGTGATGGAAATTGTTAATGTGAATATTATTAACTAATGGAACCTGAGTTGTCTTTCATTTTCCTTATCATTTTTTTATTACTTGCATGAACTGTCTATTTAGAATGGATATTTTGTAGACATCATTGGTGGGGGACTATTGAGTTGTACTCACACACTGCTCGGATCTCTCTTGGGTACCCAAGAAGATTTCATAGTTTCATTTCAGGATAAGGGAAAAGTTATTATTCTATGGAGTTGATTTGGGATTGGGATGTGCATGGATGATGATCCAGACTTGGATTCATAACCCGTTTTTTGTATTCAGTTGTTTATATTTATTTTGGGTTTTCTTCACTTTTTACATTGTTAGCATGACATGATATATTTATTATTTAGTTGTGGATTGTACCTTGTTTGAAAACTAGTTGGTAATGCATTTTCTCATTTATGGATTATTATTTACTCTATTTCATATGTTATCTATTGTTTCTTACTTTGGTAAAGTGGGTATAGTCTCCCCATGTGACCTATTAGGACCTTTCTATTATTCTGTAACCTCTGTCATACAGGGATGCACACCTGAGGTCTTGTGGTGACTCGGCTCAGGTCACCGGTTTAGTGTATTCCGGGTTGGGGATATTAAATCAACAACACCTAAAAGAAAATTTTCTCAAAAACCCATGGTAATATAAGGCTCACTATAATGAAAATAAGTTAGGAACTCTCCCATAACTGACCCCTTAAGTCTTGAAAATGCGATATCTTTTCTATAAAAACATTGTAAACTATATAATGACATCAAATATGAGGCACTACCTCCCCTGATACTAATTTTTGATAAACTAACCTAGATAACCCACCAAAACTATACCTGGATCAATTTTTACATTAATGTAAGGTAATTCTCGATCCTTGTGGGCTAGGGAGTTGTTCATGGAAATCAAAAAATAATTTGGTATGGTTTCACCATAAGAATAACTCATTGAGACAATACAGATGATACAAAAGAATTAAATACTCAGTATTCCAAACACTCCACAAGAGAGAAACTATCAAAAGTAAAATAGATAAAATTATCAAAATTGTACGTTGACCAAGTCACTAGATAAAAAACCATATACACATAAACACTGGATAAATCCATTAAATAAGTGGGTCACAATCTCCACCAGTTTCCGCCAACACCCATGGTCATGCTAATCAATAACATCCACTTTCTCCAAGTGGTGCCTTTATTTTTCCTTAACATGTAATGAGAAAATATACAAATTCCTACAGGTAATAGTAGTGTGGGAGAAACAAATTCTAGTAGGGTCTCAGAAAAAAATCCTAAGAACTCTAAAAATTAAACTAGTTTTTCTCAATTTTAACTAAAAAATAGCATGTGAATCTTTCATAATTCAACACAATGAATTCATTGTAAAATATTTAAATGTATAAAAAAATTATAAAAGTAAATTTTCATAAATATATGCATGTTGAGGAATATTTTTCAAAATTGGTATAAAGAAATTATTTTAGTCAAACATGAATTAATAAACATTTCAACCAATCACTGACAAGTATAATCAATTTTAATAATAGAACCATGGTTAAGAGACACAGGGTTAGATTAGTACAGGTATTATTATAATTATTAGTGAATTATGACTACATGTGTGTAAACACTCTATATATCCCAATCATATGGGATATAGGAGAGAATAAATATTAATAAAATCACTACCAACATGATAATTTCATTATCATTGTTATCATTAATCCATTGTGAGGTAGAGATAAAACATGCCCAAAAGATTATTCTTCCAACCTAAATACACTGGTTCCAATGTGCTTCATGGTATATCAAACATTTATATGGAAATAATTCAATTCAATCAATTTAAATAATTTAAATAAATCATATCAATTTTCCCCACATTTATGTTTCAAAATATTCCTTTCATTTCAAAAACCAACATAAAATGGTTTTTATCAAATACTAATGACTTCATTTAAATCATTTTAATTCTCATTACAACACATTTAATTCCTTTTAATTTTATCAAATCATACTTCAAATCGTTCATAACCCATTAAGGTCATTTTATAGAAATCATATTTTATTTCAAAGGCCATTTTTAGAGGAATTTCATCATACAAAAAAATCCATTTCAAATCACTTATCAAGTGACTCAAATAAAGATTTAGAAACAAACTGGAAAACCAATTTAAATTTAAAAAAGCATTAAATCATTAAATTAATATAGATTTCCTAATTAAACCACCTACCTCAACAAAGTTCAACCACACCCACATGGGATCCATTAACATAGAGATAAAAGTTATATTTCTCAAAGAAGAAGCTTAGAATCAGAATTCATAAAGAAAAAAATCTAGATCAGTCAATTGCTTAATGAATCACTAATCTCAAATAGGGGGATAGAGGAGTAATAGATATTCCTTGAACAAATATATATATTTATATTACCAGAAGAGATAAAACTCATCAATTGACACTTTGATCCATGAAGATGCACGGTTGAGAGAGCCAAATTCATCTCAATAGTGTCACTAAATGGTATTGGGTTGGATGAATTTTGAGGGAGGAGATTTAGAGTTAAACCTAGAATTAAAAAATACAAAAATAAGATACTACCCTGGGATTTCTTTTCCCCACCACCATCACTGGATAGTTGATTCCCCCCAAAAGCTACCTAATGGAACGCACCAAAATAGCCAGCATTATGGAAGTCCAATTGCATAGATAGTGGGATTCAACCATCTGGACAATGGGATTCCTATAGTAATTCCTACGACCCAGAATTACAGTGACTAGATGATGTCCCTCTCTAGCCAGTTGATGGGCATCATGAGGATATTCCAGTTATAGGATCTTACCCATTGTAACAGACCAACCTGGGTCAACTAGAACATATACCCAAGTCATTCGTCACATGGTGAGGTGAATCAAGAGAACATAATAATGTATTTTATATAAAGAAACCAGATATACAACTAGACTACTAATAATAAGAAAAATATTCAAACATATCCATATAATCAAATCCAATCTAGAAAAACCCAAAAGTATAAATAAAGAAATACCAATAAGTCCCCATGTGACTGACCATCACCTCCAAACCACCCCACTATGAAGGAAAATACAAAAATATAATCTAAGATAATATAATATTTCCTTAACTTTACCTATATCATGTAATACAACATCTACAATTTCCCAAAGTTAAAAGTAGGGTGTGATCACTAATCTTAGTAGGATAAGGCCAAAGTTTCTATAAAATGTATAATAACTAGAATGCGACACTTCTATATTTTAAAAAATCATTTTTAAATGGAATTTTCATAAACCCAATTCATTTTTAAACCATTCTACCTTTAGTTTTTATATAATTCTTTCATATTCTAAAACAAAAAATATGACAAGTATAAGTGATATAAAAGGAAATCGCATATATCCTTAAAGAGGTAAGAAAGTAAAAAATATATCCATGAAATAACTTATCATGTGATGATATGTGATACAATCTCATATAAACCTATGATAAACAATCCATGATAAGAAAAATCATGTAATAAATAACCATAAATGAAAAATCAACTCATCTTGGTCACTAGCTTATGGGATAATATGTACTGGACACTAAAGAACCTAAACATGCATAATATTGGATACAACCAATATCGAGTCCTACCGCAGTCCATCGATATCCAAAATTTTACCTATTAATGGTTCCACACATACTAAGGATACCCAAGTCTCTTTCTTGACACACCCAAGGTTCCTAATGCGCCAAATTTCAAAATACATTTTCAAAACCATTCTAACAATGTTATAAAACATTTTCAAAGACAATCTAATCTGATCTAGTTTTTGAAAACCCATATCCAAATCAAGATAATCAATTTTCAAAGAATAACACCTTTTTGAAAACATTTTCCTTTTTAATAAATCCTTTAAAAACACATGTCACATCAAATCAATGGATAAAATAAAATTAACTTACCAATAATGAAAATAAATTCATTGCATTAAACCATTGTATATAAATACCTACCTCAAAATGGTATAAAATAAACTTCCTTCAATAATAGTGATTGGAAACCACGGGAATGGTCTTTGAAAGATAAGAAATGTCAAGAAATTAAAACTAATCTATAGAAAACACTATCTGATCACAAATCTAAAACCTAACCACAAATAATATGATAGATGTGACAAAAGTAAAGAATAACTAGAAGGAATTCTCTCCTGAAGAAATTCACTGCAAATAAAATAGAAATCCATCATCAAACAAAATGATCAGGAAGGGTCATAGGCCCCTAAAATTTCCCCTGAGAGATTTTAGGTAAAGATGGAGAAGGGTTGTAAACAAATGAAATGAAAATAAATCGTGAATCACCATAAATTCTCAACTCACGATGATTACACGGAGTGTAATCCCATTACATGTTGTGCAATCCACAAATCTAAAGTATCCCGAAAATCCATCACTTTTTTACTAAAAACAAGATTTTTTATAATACATGACATGAACTTAGTACATCTCTTATAAAACCATCATTTTGAGAACCCATTTCACATCATCCTCCTAAATGACATTAAACAGTGTTTAATACCTTTATACATGTGTAGTTTCCCAACAGACTACAAAAATTGTTGGTTTTAAGAATAAAAACTCAAAGAACCAATTTCGTGTGTTCTCCAAACATGGGAAGAACCCCACTAAGTATTTGAAAAATTTATAACAAGAATCCATTAATTAAAATAAACATAAATCAATAAACTTTAGGTCATTTCCCCCAAAAAAGGATCTTTATCTATAAGAATACCACAAATGAACCCGAACAAGGATGATAAATAAATAATAAAAAAGGGAGTGCCTGAAAAGCGTAATAGGGTGTTATAATGTCCCCATCAAAAATGATTTATTTCCCTAAAAATACCTCATATTTTTAAACTCTAAAAAATTTAAGTCCATTTTTTACTTATCAATAATTCCCTCTCCCACATCTCATGGATATCCCTTCTTCACTTCCATAACACCCAGACCAGAGGAATCATTTTACCATATAATAAATTCTCTGGATAATCCAAAATATAAAAGAGATACTCAACCTAAGTGGTGTCAGTATCAAGATCAAAATCCTCCAATATAATCACATGAGGAGGATTCGGTATATACCTCCTCATCTAGGAAACATTAAACATATTGTGTACTGAAGTAAAACCAAATGGTAGTTCTAACCACTAGTCCATCACCCACATTCATCAAACAATCAAAAAGGTGCCCACAAACCTTGGTTTCAACTTTCCCTACTTACCAAACTAATGATGTACCAAGTGAGGTGAAACTCTAAGAAAAATAGGATCACAAACCTCAAACTTTAGTGGTTAATGATAATGGACCTCATAATATTTATAATGACTCTTTCCCATGACAAATCTTCTCCAGATCAAATGCACCATCTTTGTCATCTCCTAAATTAGATGTAACCCTACAAAGGAACACTCTCCCAACTTTTCCCCACACAATGGAGATCTAAATATCCACCCATAAAAATCTTTAGTGGGTTCAATCCTAATTCAGGATAGATAACTATTATTATAGGAAAACTCTACCAGAGGAAAATGCATTTCCCAAGATCCTCCAAAATCAAGCACACAATCCTGAATCATATCCTAAAGAACATGGATATCCCTCTCTATCTATCCATACATTCATGAATTATAATCCACTCTTAATCAAATCTAGAAAGCCATGGCCTCCTGCAAACCTTTCCAAAACCTAGATGTGAACATCATGTCCCTATCAGATAAAACTGCAGAGAGAACCCCATGAAGTATCATAATCTCTCGAAAATACAAGACCCCAATCCATTCTAACTTTATCATGCCCTTGATAAGGAGTAAATGGGATGATTTCATGATTCAATCAATTATCACATGAATATTATCCTTACCACTTGGATTCCATGGAAAACTAATGATGAAATCCAAGGAAATATCGTCCCACATCCATATCGGAATGAGTAAGGGATGAAAAACACCTACAGTTCTCTAGTGTTTTCCCTTAATTATCTAACTAGTGAGACGCTATGATACAAAATCCCCAATATACCGCCTCATCCCCTACCACCAAAAATGAAACATCAAGTCATGATACATTAAGGTAACACTATAGTGCATGGACAAACAAAAATAGTTTCTACTATATAACAACTCCTGCCTCTAGAGAAATGGAATAACTAACATAATATAGAAGTAAAATGAACCACTAGGAGACTGAGACCATTCACTCGAGGTCTTTCCACCATAAATGATTTTACTAAATCATTGGAACTCGGTTTCAACCACCTGATTGGGCCAAACTATCTCATAAAATATGAGTTTTATTTTATCAAAGCTAATGACACTTGTACATAAACTTCTTCCACTCATAATCTCATATCAGTAAATAAAATCATCGGAGACCCCTACTCAACTGATTTCTTCATGCCTTCTGTCTGTATTTTTTTTCTCAAAGCATCAAAAACAATATTTCCCTTCCCATAGTTTTATGCAATATCAAAATCCAAATTCTAAAGATAATTTTCCCAATTTATCTATCTCATGTTTGGATCCCTTTGAGTAAAAATATATTTTAGGATCTTATGATCAAAATGTACTATAAACTTCACTCCAAGGAGATAGTGTATCCATATTTTGAGTGCATGCATGACCAATGCAAACTCAAAATCTTTGGTAGGGTAGTTATTCTCATTAGGGCCTACCTAGCATGATCCACAGTCCACCACCTATTTCTCCTACATCTAGAAACATCCAAAATGTGTAAAAGAAGTATCAAAAAAAACATCACAACCTGAACCTAGTTCTAGAAGAATCAAAACTGGTGTTGAATTCAACCTCATCTTCATCTCCTCAAAATATATTTAATAGCTATCTTTCCTTTAAAAAAATTCACCCTTATGGGTTAAGAAAGCCATCAATGATATAATCTCGGATAAATCTTTAAAAACCCACCTATAGTAACCATCCAAACCCAAGAAGCATCAAATCTCAAAAAAACTTTTGGGGTTCTCTTAGGACATCACTGCTTGTATCTTTTCAGGATCCACTAAGACACCCCTCTTAGATATCACATTCCTCATAAATTTCACTTCTTGGATCCAAAACTCAGACTTAGAAAGATTACCATATAGATGATGTTCCTTAAATGTTTTAATAATGGTATCCATATGCTCCTTGTGCTCCTCCTCTAACTTAGAGTACACCAAAATATCATAAATGAACACGAAAACAAAAGAGTCCAAGTACTGATAAAAGATCTAGATCATCAAATCCCTAAACACTATAAAAGCATTAGTCAGACTAAATAGCATAACTAGAAACTCAAAATACCAATACTGGATCCTGATCTCTATATCAGGTATATCCACTCCTTAGACCCTGAACTGGTCTTATCCTAAAGACAGGTCAATCTTTGAAAACCAGCATGCCTCTCTAAACTGGTCAAAAAGATCACCAATCCTAGGAAATGGATATTTGTTCTTAACATTCACCCAATTTAACTTCTCATAGTCAATAAAAAGTATAATGATTTTGTATTCCTTCATAGAAAATAGGATTGTAAAATCCCATGGTGACGTACTGTGATGAATAAATACTTTAGCCTTTAGGTCCTCAAGCTGGACACTAAGTTATGCCAACTCAGTAGGTTCTATTCGATAAGATCATATAGAAATAGACATTATACCATGTAGAAGTTAAATATAAAACTTGGCCTATATCTGGGGTGATAAATAAGAAAAATCATCTACAAATACCTTAAGTTGTGCACTTACCATTACAGGATGTTGACCACCCAAATAGGGTTAAACTACATCAAGAAACATCTCTAACAACTAACATGTGATTACCCTGGCATAAGGAATAATAGGCCATGCCCTTCCTGATCCAGAGTCCCACTCACCCTAAAAGACATGAGTGACCCCAACGATAGATAAGAACTGTACCTATTGGCGATGATAATCAATCTAGGACTTAACATTGATCATCCAATCCATACTAATAATCAAGTCGAAGATTTCATGATCAAACTCCATGAAGTCCCATTCCGCCTCAAAGTCAGATATCATCACCTGACACGTGGGACACTTGAAACCTTTTTTGTACCTTTTTCCCATTGGTGTGTATAGATCCAACAAGTATGGAATAAGTTTCAAATTCAATCCCAACATGTCTACTAACTTTGACGATAAAAAACAATGATTAGTATGTATATCAAACAAAGATAGCACTATATAAGATAAAATAAATGTAATACCTCTAACAGTAGATGGTCCAACATCAGATCCATATTGCACATACTAAGTGGCATAAAAATTTCTGGTATTATCCCTATGAACATCCCCCATAGACTAAGGACTTGACCCACCAACATTTTAATCATTGGTACGAACCTCTAAACCCTTGGTGAGAGTGGATATTGTGTTATTTCCATGGTTAATCCTTTTATAGAAATGATTCATATGGACTAATAATATAAAACTATGAAAACTACTATGAGCCTCCATACAGTTTGTCCTGGTATGACCCAACCACCCACACTGATAAAAAAACAACCTATTGTTTCCCTATCGAATCCCCTGAAGCTAGTCCTGAAAGGAACTAAACACCCTAAAGTTTCCTTTTTTGTCTAAAATATAAACTATAGATAATAACTGAACTGACTAAAGTTTCACCCAAATTTTTCTTCCCAGCTATGTCTACCTTAGATAAAGATGCTTTGTCAAAAACCTCCACAAAGGTCAGAAGGCACATGATAATCAACATCAACCAAATATCATGCCTCAAACCCAACACAAACCTCTAATCCTTGAGGTAATCATTAGGGGAAAGCTTCACTATCAGATGCACCAACTTCGAAAAATGGGTAGAATACTCTAGAATGGTATTCTCCCCCTACTCCAAGGTTAGAAACTCCTAGGTCTTTACCACACATAACGTCTCAGGGTAAAATATTTGATTAAATATTTTCTTGGAAGAATCATGGGTAAGGTCCTAATTAAACTTAGATTACAAAATATATTCCCACCATCTCTTTCCTAGTCCCCCAATCATGTAGGTGGAAAACCCCACCTTCGAGTCTTCTAGGGTCTTCAAGAACTTAAAGAACCTCTCAATCTATTCAATCCACTCCTCTGAATCTAGAGGTATTTTTTCTCCATATAAGATTGGTGGATTCTTCTAATTAAGCAAACTCATAGCCAAGATCCATCACACATCCTAGGTTATGGACATCCAATTGACCTAGATTCGGAACAGTGGGGATTACTGCTCCAATAAATGAAGTGTCCACTAGATTATTCACCTATAAAAACTTCCTCATAGATTCTTATCTTGAATTTAGAATAAATATTATCAAATAAATTTCCTAATAAATACAAGAAAATAACCAATTAGGTCATGAGAACATTCCAAAAATATTAGGACTGTAACACCCCAAGCTTCTACAGTACGTTTCCCTTCGAATAATGCAATAGCTTGCATTGTACGCAACTTCGAGATTCTAACACACCGTGACCAATAAAACTAGCCGTTATGAATAGTAATACCCACTTTTTGAAATTTTATAAATTTTATCTTTCAAAATGGACTTCATTTTTGGATTCAGAATATCGAAATTAGCTTAGGGTGAATTTTTGGTATTTTTATGGAAACTTTCAATTTTTGATGAATAGTGAAAAACACAGAGTTATAGTTTAAAACTAAATTTTTATTTAAATAATTATTTATTTTATTTAAATATATTTTAGGTCAAAATAGATACATAATACCTATATAATTTTAATGTAATTCATTGGAGTTAGTTTATAATAATTTTAGATATATAAAAATGTTATTGAACTTTTCACCGTCTTTTACCCATCTCCTAGGAGAATTTTGAAATTCACATAAAATTTAGTTTTACCGCTTCTATGAGTGGATTTTAGAAAATCCAAGAGACACAGTTAATATAAAGTAGTAAAATGTGGTTCAATAAGATAAAAATAATTTTTGGTGAATAGTAACTTTTTACTTTTATTTACCACAGTTAAAAGTAAATATGGTAATTAAGGGTAAAAATGATATTATTATTACCCTAACACATGTCCTAATTCTATTTGATAAGTATAATTCGACCAAAAAAAACCTTAGGAATAAAATATGAACTTCTTTTGTCCACTTGGATTAGATTATGACATTTATTATTATTTAATTCAAAGAAGAGTTAAAATAGTTAAAATCAAAGTTTAATAACTAAAACATTTTTAATATATGGTTATACATAATATAAATTAGATTATAAATATTAATTAGAAAGATAAAAATATTTCCTACATAATGGTATTTTATTTATAATTTTTAGACATTAAATAATTTAATTTATTTATGACACAATGGTGATGTTGTAATTACCTAATTAATGAAATATTAAAATAATTGATATTATAAATAGCCAAATAAATGTAATTTGAGACTTTGTATGACCTAAACTAATTTTATAGGTTAATATGACATATTAGGGTTATTTAGATGAATTTTTTTTGAAGTAATAATTCTGTTATAAATTTAGAAAAAACAAAATACCAAATAGTGTCAAAATTGACATAAAAGAGTTTTTAAAACAAATATTATATTATTAATTGATATTCTATTCATAAAAATCTAAGGTTCATCCAAAGGACTTATATAATGATATGTATATCATTAATGAACCACTTGGGGTTCTATTGGATGTATATAGTAAGTTCATTAACCATATAATATAAAAATACAAAGAGACATGGTAAATGTCAAACTGTTTAACTAAGAGTTAAATCTAAAAGATAAAGCTAATATAGTGACCCAAACCTGTCTAAAACCAATTTTTTGAGTGTTTTTAGACCCATACCCACCTTATCCTTTAAATAATACATTTTTGATTTATTAGAATCCTAAAATTATTTTATTATAAAATAATATTTCAAGCTTTTCCTATGGTGCCCCTCACCCCACTTATAAAAGGTCACTCCCCCTTCTCTCTAATTCACACCTTCAAAGCCTTTTGGATCGGCCAAAACCTACCCAAATATCCTCTAAAATTCCCTAAATTCATCCTATAGGACTTCCTTTAGTCAGAAATCCAACTTAAGGATCCCATTTTATCAAATCAAAAGGAAGAACCCGAAGAAGAGGTAATAATTTCACCACCCTCTTTCAAGTTCTTTTCTTCTTCCACTTCTTCTTTATTTGTTATTTTCATCCTAAAATAAAAACTCCAGTATATTATATATACTGAGATTTTATTATAAATATGCTACATCCATATTCATTATTCTATCTATCCTTTGAATGACATGTCACCATACGTGCGTACGTACGGCTTACCGTCTCTACGTCGTGGTGTAATTGTTATTCAATAAATTATTATTTGGATGGGTATAATAATGATGTGTAATTGATGTAAATAATGAATATAACATGATAATGATTCTGTATATATGATATACTATCCAATTATATATTATTTTAATATCAAAAGAATGATATTGTCACTCATGCGTACGTACGGATTACCGTCTCCACGAATGCGATGAGACTCATTCCCCATCGTATCCATTCAAGACTAATTTTCATTTGATGATTAAAAATAATGTTTAAAGACTTTATATCATTCCATATATGAATAATATACGTCCCATACATAACAAATATGACTAACATAACAAATAATATAAAGGAAAATGAATCCTTTAACACCCGAAACGACAATAGTACTAAGATATTATTAACAAAGCAATGTTAAAAGATAATATATGATATCATATTAATGTATATGATTCTTGTATAATTTAATAACAATTATTTCACAATTATACAGGATTTTAACCTATCCTCTACCAAGTAAAATTACAAGGTAAGGGTTAATTCTACAATCTCTTCATTATCTGAGGTTGTTTATACGTAATTATCTACCGGGACCTCTTTATCATCCACATCCATGTTTCATAAAAATGTATTTTAAAACATTTTTACTATTTACTAGACAATGGGTTAAATTCATTTATACCCTTATGTGTTTTTAAAGTAATATTTCTTTCATTTTCCAAAAAAGGTACTTTTTTACCATTTCGACAAATTTAAGGTAAGAATGTTTTTTTTAACTTATACGGCGGGTGCGGCTATTTTCCACCGTTATAACATCATCAAAGCTTCCCTTACAAGCTTATAAGAATATTTTCAAAATAAATGTTTTCTTTATAATTATGTGACTCTTAAATGATTTCAAAATAGAAAGAGATATTTCTCTAAAAAGGGTTTTGATTTCATCTATGTCAACATCCTTTGATGGATTTTAAGTTTATTTGAAGTCAATTTATTATGATACAAAACTTTAATATTTTACTGAAGGTTTTGTGATATGTTTGATTGTGGATGTGCTATTTTTATACCATTCATGGTTTATGGTTAAAGTATATACATTTCGTATGCTAGTTTTAATACAAATTTTATGATATGTTTAAACCTTTTCATATGAGGAATGTATTGGACTTAGTAAGTGATGGGTGGAGCCTGCTATATCTCCTCGATGCATCGGTAGGTCTCATGAGACAACTAGACGTGCAATTGGCCGAGGCCTTTCCCAATTTTATATATGGTTTTGTTCTAGGCCTTAATCATTCTTAGACGTCTTGCCCGAGGCCTTGACAAAATGTTTCAGAATGTCCGGCATTATGCATTCCCTCATTATGAAAATAATATTAATGGTTCATCTGGTCATTCGACTAGTAGAATACCCATGATTAGTTTTTATTATGGAATTATTTACCCAGCTCATATTCCTACCATAAAAGTATTCCTGTTTATTATTAGTAAAGAAATGTGGTTTCAATTATTCACGATGCTTAATATTTATGTTATCTTCCGTTGTATTGCTTACCCTTACTGAGAATTTGAGCTCACCCCTTTCATATGTTTCATTTTCCCAGGATATGAAGAAGTTAGTTATGAATGACTTTCAGGCATTATCAAGGAGTTTTTGATGTTTCCAATGGAATAAATTCATGTTGTATTTCTTTTCAAGTTGTAAAGTTCAAGTTATGTATGAATCTTGTTTCCAATAATACTAAACTGATCGGTCTTTCAAGACATGATTTCCTTGTGATCATGCCAATGTTATGTAATAATGCACCAACTCTAAGTAACTAGGGTCGGGGCATTATATTTGGTATCAGATTAAGTTTAGTACAAACCTTGGAAAGTAGATTTATATAAACTATGATTAGAGCACATAGCCCTAAGATAGACTTTGAGGATTAGTATAGAAGAAGTTCCTAGAATTTTGATATTGTAGAGATTTTGTGAGTTTTCCAAGTAATACATCCCTGTCAGGATACGAGTAGGTAGAGGCGGCTCTGACATAGATGTACCTAGGGTTAAACCTAAAAACACCGCTTTGAGCTAGACTCGAACGGGAACTGGTGCACGACAACGGGCCTTGCTGCACTCTTGGTTACGACACTCCTGGGGGATATGCTTAGGATAATTCTCATTTTCTTTAAAAACCATTATAAAGGGTTTATGAGTATATACTTTCTAAAAGAAAACATTTTTATGATTATGGATTATATCCATAAACTTTTCAATTTATGTTAAGTGTTTTACATGTTTGGAGTTATGTATTTCGATTCATAAACTAATCTAGTTTATGATATTGTTTAGAAATGGCACCTAGTGTATGGAATGGAAACCGTTTCAATGCATACACTCCATGTAGGGATTTACCTCATACTCAAGATAATTATAGTGGAGCTGGTGATACAACTGGTGCTGATCAGCTTCTCACTATACTGGGACAACTCACTCGGGTTATAAATAATAACCTTACCTATATGGAGCACCCAGATCCGCAGCATGGAGGATCAATGCTAGATCTCTTCATGAAAAAACAACCACCAACATTCAATGGTAGTACAAATCCATTAGTGGCTGAGCAATGGATAAATTCCTTAGAGAAAATATTCCATGCTTTGGGGATTAGCGAAAGGGAAAATGTTGTCATGGCAGTTTACCGCCTCAATGGAGATGCTAATCAAAGGTGTTCATTGATTCAAAACACAAAGGATGGCGAGGAATTATCAAATATGGAATGGATGGAGTTTAAAGAAATTTTCTTAGAAAAATACTTTCCTCATGACCATCGAGTGGATACGGAAAGACAATTTCTGAGTCTGAGGAAAAAGGAGGATGAGAATGTCACAAAGTATGAAGCTAACTTTACAAGGTTAGCATGGAATGCAATAGATTATATACGTAACCCAAGAAGTAAGATCGATCATTTCTTTAATGGGTTAAAACCATTTCCCCATCGAGCATTAGTATCACAATCCTTCTCATCATACGATGATATTGTCTCATGTGTTATCAAGACAGAAAATGAATTCTCTAAGTCTTATGACTTTAAATCAAAGAAAGAGAATAAGAGATCTACTGAACACTCTAGGAAAGAAAATATGGAAATAGGGAATAAGGGAAGAATTGAATTTCCACCCTGTGATAATTACAAAAGGAAGCACCCTGGTGCCTATCTAAAAGGAAAAGGAGTATGCTACAAATGTAGATAGAAAGGCCATATTGCTGGTGATTGTAAGGGAAAGAAAGACAATACCAATGTTAAATGCTATAATTGCAGGGAGATGGGAAATTATGCAAATGAATTTCCTAATCTTCAGGGAAACTTACCTTAGAAAAGTCCAAGGGATCAAGGTAAATCTTATGCGATCACTATTGCTGAGGTTGAAGCTCCGAAAGACGTAGTGGCAGGTAATTTAATGGTTTCCTCAAGTTTAGTAAATGCATTATTTGATTCTGGATCATCACATTGTTTCATATCTTCCCAGTTTTCTAAGATAATTAGATACTTCCAATTTGATTTAACAAGGTAGTTGTCAGTCAAAACTCCTAAGGGAAGTATCATTGCTACAAAGTTCTGTGAATAAGTTCCCATTAGGGCATATAAATGTTCTTTATTTGCTGATCTCATCATCATACCCATGATATAATTTGATATAATCCTCGGTATGGATTGGATTTCGGACAATGATGCAAAAATTTATTGTTAGAAGAAAGAGGTTACTATTTTTTATGACGATGATAAAGAGCACCTTATCTTTAGAGCAGAATCGTCACCACCCAATTCTTATCTAGATCCACCCCCAGTAGCTCATCTAAATTCAATTATTGGGGAGGAAGAGAATGAAATGACTGTGGGTGAGGAAAGGAATGTTCAAATAAAGGATTTACCTATTGTGGGAGAATATGTTGATGTGTTTCCAGAAGATTTACCTACACATCCTCCAGAATGAGAAATTTAGTTTTACATTGATTTAATTCTTGGTTCAAGGCCCATATAGAAAACCCCTTATAGAATGGACACTGTGGAATTAGTGGAACTAAAGAAACAACTAGAGGAATTGAGTAATAAGGGATTTATCCACCCTAGTGTTTCTCCATGGGGAGCCCATGTCCTTTTTGTGAAGAAGAAAGATGGATCTATGAGGTTGTGCATTGACTATAGGGAGATCAATGCTATAATAATAAATAACAAGTATCCCCTACCTCACATTGATGATTTATTCGACCAAATTCATGGAGCTCAATACTTTTCAAAGATTGACCTTCGATCTGGATATCATCAGTTTTGTGTGAAGAAGGATGACATTCCAAAGATAGCATTTCGAACCAGGTACAAGCATTATGAGTTTATAGTAATGCCTTTTGGATTGACTAATGCACCTTCTGTATTCATGGATCTAATGAATAGAGTTTTCAAGGAATATCTCGATGATTTTGTGGTGGTATTTATGGATGATATCTTGGTATACTCCAAAATTTATGAAGATCATGAAAATCACTTGTGCATTATCCTGAAGACTCTTAGAAGACATGAATTATATGGGAAGTTTAGCAAGTGTGAATTCTAGATTCAGGATATTTCTTTTATTGGCCATATTGTATCTAATGATGGAATCTCTATCGATCCTTCTAAGACCAAGGCAATCCAAGAATGGCCAGCACCGGCGAGTATAACTGAGTTACACAATTTTATTGGTTTAGCAGGTTATTATCGGCATTTCATCCAGAATTTTTCCTGATTGGCTAACCCATTAACCAAGCTCACACGTAAAGGGGTTAAATTTGTTTGGACAAAAGAGTGTGCAGAATGTTTTGAAGAACTGAAGAGCATATTAGTCAATGCCCCTATTTTGACTCTACCATCAGGGAATGATGGGTTTGTTATTTATAGTGATGCATCGAAGAAAGGACTTTGTTGTGTCCTTATGCAGAATGATAAAGTTATTGCTTATGCATCACGATATCTAAAAATTCATAAGAAAAACTATCCTACTCATGATCTTGAGTTATCAGCTGTAATCTTTGCTTTGAAGATTTGGAGACACTATCTATATGGTGAAAAATGTGAGATATATACCGATCACAAGAGTTTGAAGTATATTTTCTCACAAAAAGAACTCAACATGAGGAAAAGGAGATGGATTTAACTACTCAAGGATTATGATTGCACTATACACTACCACCCAGGGAAGGAAAATAAGGCAGAAGATGCTTTGAGTAGAAAGGGTCATGGAGTTTTGAAGAAGATAAGAGTTGAAAAGGATCCAATATATATGGATCTAGTAAAGATGGATATGGGAATCACCATGGAAGGTTAAATATCAATACTTTTTCAAATGGTTGCCAAACCATCTTTACTATAAAGGAAAAAGATTTATCAGACCAGTGATGAAGAGTTTCAATAGAAGATTAAAACTGTGAATGATGGGAGATTGAGTGACTTTTTGTATAAAGATGGAATTTTGAAATTTGGGAAGAGAGTTTGTGTTCCTGATATACCTGATCTAAAAAGGGAATTGTTAGATGATGATCATAGCTCCAATTTCTCTATACACCCTGGGAGCACCAAAATGTATAGATATTTGAAGGAACATTTTTGGTGGGACAATATTAAGAGGGAGATTGTTGATTTTGTGTCAATATGTATGGTTTGTCAACAAGTGAAAGTTGGAAGGAAACAACCTAGAGGAGTCTTGCAACCTATTCTCATACCTGAGTGTAAATGGGATAATATTATGATGATATTTTTCATGGAACTACCAAAGAATCCTAGAAAGAACAATGCAATATGGGTCATTGTTGATCGTCTTACCAAGTCAGCACATTTTCTTGCCATAAGAGAAGATTTAACACTTGAATGATTGGCATGAATATATATTAATGAAGTTGTTAGACTTCATGGAGTACCCCTATCGATTGTTTCTGATTGTGATCCACGTTTTACATTTAGATTCTGGAAAAGTATTCAGAAAGCCCAGGATACTGAACTTCGTTTGAGAACTTCCTACCACCCCCAAACTGATGGACTATCAGAATAGACTATTCAAACCTTAGAATACATGTTGAGATCATGCGCACTTGACTTTCAAGGTATATGGGATCAATATTTTACTCTGGTATAATTTTCTTATAACAATAGATTCCATTCAAGTATTTGGATGGCACCATATGAAGCGTTATACGGAAAGAGATGTCTCACACCAACCTGTTGCGATGATGTTGGAGAAAGAAAAATCGTAGGCCCAGAACTGGTGGAGGAAATGATGGAAAAGGTGAAGGTAATCTAAAACCACATCAAAGCATCTCAAAGTAGGCAGAAGAGATATGATTATAACCAAAGGAAGGATTCAGAATTTCAGGTAGGAGATCATGTTTTCTTGAAGTTATCTCCATTGAACGGTGTTATACATTTAGATAAGAAGGGTAAATTGAGTCTCAGGTACATTAGACCTTTTCAAATTATAGAACGAATTGGGGATGTAGATTACTGTTTGGAAAAGCGTCCAAGTCTCTCCAAAGTCCACGATGTGTTCCACGTATCATTGTTGAGAAAATACATGCCTGACCTGATGCATGTACTCACCTATGAGGAATTAGAACTGGAACCCGATCTGTCTTATTGAGAAGAGACTATAAATATTCTTGATATAATAGAACAAGTGTTGAGAAATCAGACTACTCATCAGGTAAAAGGTCTATGGAGATACCATAAGATGGAAGAGATAGCGTGTTAACCCAAGGAACTTATGATGAAGAACCATATGAGTCTTTTCATGCGGTAGTATTCTAGAAATTTTGAGGACAAAATTATTTGAAGGAGGGGAGAATGTGACACCCCAAGCTTCCACAGTATGTTTCCTTTTGAATAATGCAATAGCTTGCATTGTATGCAACTTCGAGATTCTAACACACTGTGACCAATCAAACTAGCCATTATGAATATAAATACCCCCTTTTTGAAATTTTAAAAATTTTATCTTTCAAAATGGACTTCATTTTTGGATTCAGAATATCAAAATTAGCTTAGGGTGATTTTTTGGTATTTTTATGAAAACTTTTAATTTTTGATGAATAGTGTAAAACACTAAGTTATAGTTTAAAACCGAATTTTTATTTAAATAATTATTTATTTTATTTAAATCTATTTTACGTCAAAATAGATACATAATACCTATATAATTTCATCTATGTCAACATCCTTTGATGGATTTTAAGTTTATTTGAAGTTGATTTATTATGATACAAAACTTACATATTGTATTGAAGGTTTTGTGATATGTTTGACTATGGATGTTCTATTTTTATTCCATTCATGGTTTATGGTTAAATTATTGGCATTTAGTATGTGAGTTTTAATACGAATTTTTATGATATGTTTAAACCTTTTCATATGAGGAATGTATTGGACTTAGTAAGTGACGGGTGGAGCCCACTATAGCTCCTCGATGCATCAGTAGGTCTCATGAGACAACTATATGTGGAATTGGCAGAGGCCTTTCCCAATTTGATATATGGTTTTGGACGAGGCCTTAATCATTTTTAGACATCTTGGTTGAGGGCTTGAAAAAATGTTTCAGAATATCTGTCATTATACATTCCCTCATTATGAAAATAATATTGATGGTTCATGTGGTCATTCAACTAGTAGAATACCCATGATTATGTTTTATTATGGAATTATTTACTCAGCTCATATTCCTGCCATAAAATTATTCATGTTTATTATTGGTAAATTCATGTGGTTTCAATTATTCAAGATGCTTAATATTTATGTTATCTTCCACTGTATTACTTACCCTTACTGAGCGTTTGAGATCACCCCTTTCATATTTTTCATTTTCCCAGGATATGAAGAAGTTAGTTATGAGTGACTTGCAGGAATTATCTAGGAGGCTTCGATGTTTCCATTGGAATAAATTTTTGTTGTATTTCTTTTCGAGTTGTAAAGTTGAACTTATGTATGAATCTTGTTTCCAATAATACTAAACGGATCTGTCTTTCGAGACATGATTTCCTTGTGATCATGCCAATGTTATGTAATAATGCACCGACTCTTGGAAACTAGGGTCGGGGCATTACAAGGACCACCTTCAATATTCAAAACAAATATTTAAAACAAAAATAATTTAAAGCAATTAAGAATTCATATCAAAAAAATAAATTTCAAAAAAGAATAGGTCAATTTAAATAAACCAGTCATATAATTCATTAAAATGAAACCAAACCCCAAGTCTCAAACCTAGTAAAAGTCCATAAACACCCTTGGTAACTTGAGTTCAGTCGCAAAAGGTATCTGTACAGACCCCTTTTTTTCACCTAATACATGAATTCTCACAGTCCTAAATCCTACCTACCAAAGGCATAGAACTAAACTCAGTTAGTGTTAACACATTTCAAGATAAGCCTTTACCCTTATATGAATTTTTAATAGACCAACTAGGGTCAACAAAACTATACATTCAAGCCAGTTTTCACATGGTGAGGAGAAGCAAGAAAATATAACAAGGGATTGTATATAACAAAACAAGACATAAAATCAGAGTATTATAAGATAGAAAAAGATACAATAAAATATATATGATCCAATAAAAACAATCTAAACCCAAAAGTATGAATAAATAAAGACCATAATGTCCTCATGTGATCGACAGTCGCCTCCAAACCACCCCACTATAAAATCATGGACAAAATGAGAGGCCAACATGCTACAATATTCCCTTCTCATTACTTTTATCCTATAATAATACATTCTAAAACTTCCTGATTTAAAATTTATGTTTTTATCAAAAATCCCATTAGGATACCACTATAGTGTTTATACAAGGTATAATAACAAGAATTAAATAGATCTAGTTTCTAAAACAAAAATAGTATTACAAAACATTTTTATTATCCCAATTAATTTGTAAATCATTTTCTATTTGGTTTTCATAAAATCCATTCATATTATGAAACCATAAATATGAAAAGTATAAGTGATATAATAGTAAATCACATCCATGAATCAAGAGTTCAGAAAGTAAACACATATCCATGAAATAACCAATCATGTAAAGTTGTGTGGTAAAACCTCATATAAAACCTATGAGAAAAAATCCATATTAAGATCAATCGTACGATAAATAACCATAAATGAAAAAGACCCTCATATTCATCCCCAGAATATGGGGTAATAAATACTAGAAAATAAATATCCTAAATAGTCATAACATTGGATCCATCCAATATCGAGTCCAAGAACATTCCATCAATATCCAAAAGGTTACCTCCTAGCGGTGCCACACACACTAAGGCTATCAGTGTCTCTTTCTCAATGTATCAAAGGTTCCCAATGTGATAATTTTCAAAATAGATTTTCAAAACCAATTTTATAGTTTAATAAAACATTTTAAAACACAAAACAAATTTTTTGGGTTTTTTATAACCCATTTCTAAATCAATCAAATCCATTTTCAAAAAAAAATTACTTTTTGAAAACATTTTCCTTTTTAATCAGTCCTTTAAAAACACATATCACTTAAAATTAATGAACATCCCAAATAAATTTACCAATAAATAAAATAAATTCATTACATTAATCCATTGTATAGAATCACCAACCACAAAGTAGTACAACTCTAGATTCCGTTTAAAACAGTAATTTTAAACTACTGGAACGACCTTTAGAAGACAAGGCATGCCAAGAAACTGAAACTGATAAATTGAAAACACAATCTGAACAAAATGATGAAACCTAACCCTATCCAATGAAATATACATGACCAAATGAAATAAGAACTAGGAGGAAATCTTACTCTGAGAAATGAATCGAAACTGAAACAATGATCAATCACCAAAAGAACCAATCTGGAAGGGTCAGAGGTCTCCAAAATCACCCCTTGAGAGCTTCTGGGTAGAGAGGACAAGGGATTCAAATTAATTAAATGAAAATTAGTTGTCAAGAACTTTAAAATACAAAATATTGAAAATTACATGGTGTGTAATCTCCTTAGACATTTTGAAATCTAGGAAACTCAAGTACGCCTAAAACCCATCCCTTTATTATTAAAAATACAATTTTTTAAAATTCATGAAATAAACCCAGTACACTACTTGTAAGATAAGGCCCAGACCTTAAATATTACATAATCTTGAGTTAAAAAAAGAATTCACATTGAGTATCTTTTTAGGTTTAGAGTTTTAGATAAATAGTCCATAACTATTACATAACATCTCAAAATTTACAAGGTAGACTCTTCTACTCAATACCAATTTTTTAAAAATAATAAAACTCCTTAAATAAAATAGTAATTCTTTTCTTGATAAAGATATTCTTGAATTTTTCCTTTCTCTTACCCTTCCTTATATCTTGTGAAAAAAAATTCAAAAATTTGGGATGAGCATAAAAATATCAGTAAGGGACATAAAATAAGGAAATAAATCATTAGTCCATGAATACATAAAAATCCATGAAATCATACTTTTCACTCATAAAAAAATAATATTTTTAACATACCTCATGAAATAAAAAATTTTATGAATAAAACATATAAATCATAAATCATAATGGTAACATGTGGCATCCATAACATAATGACATTTTATCTCTCACAGCTACATAGGGAGTTACATTTGGAATACTCATCATAGTATATTTCTTAAATCTATTAGGAGAAATATTAATTTTTACCTCCATCGAATTACCCAGTGTATTAGAGAGCTATCTCGAGCTCACATGCCCTAGGTTTATCACGGAACCACCCGTATGTGGTTTATCATGTAACCACGCATCAAATGTCCAAGTACCATTACATAATCATAACACATAAAATATTGAAATTATCAACATTTCACTCATTAACCACAATTAATCAATTCAATATATTTAAATATTCAATCCATTTCTAAAACCATTTAAAAAAATTAATAAAGATATTTTTGAATCAAAGTGTCATATACCACTTTGAAACTTTTAAAGGAATTAACATTTTAAAAAATTAATGTCCATATAAAAAAATCATTAAAACCATTTTGAAAACATGGACATTAATGGGAAATATTTGGAAGATTAAATCTTTAAAATATTTTAAACAATGTTTTAGTTAAAGAGTCCCTTACCACTTCAGAAAATACATGAATAAAAATAATTCAAGAATGAAATTAAATGAAACATATAATATCATGAGAATAAATAAATTCAAGATATGATATTTCAAAGGGTAGTATATACACCTTATAGGATAATAAATGTGCACAATATCAAGATATGCCTCGATAAAAGGAGATTGTGACGTAATCCCTTAAAAAGATTATGTCATTAGATTAAGGATAAATCAATGACATAATTATTTATAAAAAATATAAATACACCCAATATAAGTAGATATTAAGTGTAAAACAATCAAAGTTTATTCACACATATTCTTGGAAAAACAAAACCAATGACATGGATATTTAACTCAATGAATGGAGATTGAGTTAATATTTCCCTTACAAAGTTTGTATAAATGACGTAAGAATTTATAAATGGAGTGATTATGTATAGTGACAGTATATACATAGAAAGGTAAGTGTAAATTACAACATAAATAAACAAATACTGATTCCAAACATAATATTTATATAATATAATCAATGACATATGCATAAAACCCAAAGAGTGAAAATTGAGTTTAGAAATTCCCTTACAAAGATAATTTAGTAAATAAAATAGATTGACTATATATATTCACTATAATTAAACATAAATCATGTATAAAAATAATATACAACATCAAAATTATATTTATCACATAATTTTATCATGACATAATCATGAATTATAAGATTAACCCAATGAATGGAAATTGGGTTAAGAAGTTCCCTTATGAAAATTCAACAGTCTAATGACATCACTTAAAATTTAAGAAAATGAGTTGATGAGAGAGAAAAGGTTCTATCGTCAATTATACATAAAATTTAAAGCAATAAGGATATAAATTAACATATCCCGACATTCGAAAATGGAAATTAAAATACATAACATAAAATAATTCTTTGTCTAAAAGAGGAGGGTGAAAGGTTCCCTTACCTTGAGTATGACTTGTCTTATTCATTCTTTATCTCCATGAAAAATAAACTTAATTTAATTTATACTTGTTTCAGAACCTTTTTAAAGTTTATTATTCCTTTTATATTACTTATTACCTTGTTATAATAATCATATAATTATATAAGTTCATATCAGTCGTTTTGTCAATGTTCGGTACTTGAGTCAAAGATGAACTTGTTATAATTACAAATTATCCATGTGGTCAAAATTTAATTATCTAAAGAATATTATTAATGGTTTAAATATCATATATATCAAATATATATACAGTATATATTTATTTATAATAGTCCATAACATTTGGAGATAAGAAAGGAAATGCACCTTCATGTAGACGGTAAGTCGTACGTACGCATGAACGCTACTTTAATTTCTTTTTCATATTTAAAGGAATGAAAAATAAATGATAAATAGGTATATTATAATTAAATTATAATATCATATTTTATATACATTACATAAGTTCATTAACTTCATCCTTTATATGTTCCATGTACGGTATGAACGAGTCGTATCATTTTGAGGGGGCGGTAGTCCGCACTTCCTCAAATTAAATTATCGTATTGAAACGTTATGGAAAGAGTAAAGGATTGTTGTAAATGAAAAATACATAAGAATAGATATAATATAAATATAATATATATCATATATAAATAAATTTTCATCATAATGGACACCATGAGAGGTGGTAGGGGAAAATTGAACAATCAACTTTTAGTGAGGCAGTAGTTCACCATACACAGAAATAGTATGTTCATATCCATTAGATGGAGGTGCATGTAAGTATAGTTATAATACTTATCATAACAAAATCCTAGAATATTAAGTATACTAGTTTTTTTATGTAATAAAATAATAAGAATATTATACGGAGTGGAGAAGGAAAATAAAGGAAAGGAACTTCAGAGAAGACGTTAGCTCTAAATCGGGTAACTTCTTTTGATTTGAACCAAAAAGGCTTTCTTGAATTGCCTTATTCCCAAGTTAAGGCTTATAATAGGAATATAGAGATTTTGGGAGCTTATTTGATCAGAATTTGGATGATAAAAGGGGCTTGATAGGTGTCATTTAGTGGGTAGAGGTAGTGGCCTTTTATAAGAGGGGGGAGGGGCACTTTAGGAAGGAATTAATTTATTATAAAATTATTTTTGGTTTGAAATCGTCCCAAACCCATTTATTTTAAAGATAAGATGTTTTGGGTCTAAAATATCTCAAATAATATGTTTTATACAAGTTTAGTTTACAAAATTAACCTTATCTTTTAGCTTTATGGCTTAGTTAAAAACATTAACTCTTACCATGTCTTCTTGCATTTTCATAATATATGGTTACTATAGTTACTATAAAATGACAATAGATGAAATAATAGATATTTAATGACATTTGTAAAATTATATAAGTTATTTGGATGAATCTTATATTTTTAGGTCTATTATATCATTTAATAAAATATTATTTGTTTTACAAAATCATTTATATCAATTTTGACACTATAAAGTAATTTATTTTTGTTAAAGTCGTAAAAACTTGATACCTTCAAAAAAAGGAATTAACTCAACTATAATATGTCAATATCATCCATAAAATTCTTTTATGGCATCAAAATATTCAAATTAAATTTATTTTAATATTTATAATATCATTTATTTGAATACTTTATTAATGAAGCAATCACAGGATCATCATTGTGTCATAATTAAATTTATATATCTAATGTATAAAAATTATAAATAAAATATAATGATATAGAAAATATTTTTTTATTTATAATTAATATTTATAGTTTAAGAGATAAATTATATAACCCCATATAAGAAATTTTTAATAAGATATACATGTTTATGTTATATATTTCTATACTTTAAATTAATTATTATAAAATATTATTTTCACACCCAAGTGGCTCCATGGGGACCCAAAATAGACCCAAGGATTATCATGGTATAACATATTTCATCCAATAGGATTATGACATGTGTTAGGGTAGATTAATATTATTATAATATTATTTTTTACTCTTATTTACCAGATTTACCCTTTAACCATGGTAAATAAAATAATTACTAAAGTTAGTATTGATAATGTTCAAAAATAAAATGTACCTATTTACACAATTTGGACCTTGTAATTACAAATATGTAATACATTTTTCCAAATTCAAAACACAGAAGTTGTAGTAATTAATTTAAAATTAATTCCCGTTTCCAAAAACCAAAAAGTGGGTTTTAAGAAGTAATATCTATCAAAATATTCACATGTGTTTATGTCCAATTTCAATGGAAATTTACTTCCAGTGACCAAAATTTAATTAAATGATAAAAAATATTCCATTTATAATTTAAAACCATTAAATAATATGATTTAACCATATAAATTATCTCTATGGAAAAAAGTTGTTTTCAAATAAAATTTAGCGTATTTTTACTATTCATCAAAACATGATAGTTTTCAAAAAAATATAAAAAAATCATCCAAAGTAAATTTTGATGTCCCTGTTCTAAAGAAGAAGTTTATTTTGTAAAATAGAACATGTAAAGGTTTCAATAAATTAATTTAAAAAGGTTTCACCATCAAAAGGCTGTAAACCTGCATTTTTAGAAAAATACTTCTTTTATCCGAAAAATTAAATTTTGTTCTTATATGATATCTAGAAAACATATAATATGTATTTAAACCATTAAATTGAATATATAACATATATTTTTAATTAAATTAATATCCATAAATATTAATATGCTTTTATAAACACAATTATCCTATTTTTAAATAGGTTTTCATAAAAACACATCCTTTATACTCAATTGGTTTTTATTTACATTTCTAATAAATTTGGTAAAAAATGAATCATTATTTAAACTAAATTTTCATAATTCAATTGAAACTACTCATTCCCTCCATTCCAACGACTAGGCATTAAGTACTATTTAAAATAATAACAATATTATTTTATTATTTTTTGGTATAACTCAATGTTGTGTGCAATGTAAGATTTTAGATAAACCCATTGTTATGTTTTCAGAACACTATTGGAAAAAGCATCTCCTTTATCATAAAATTAATATCTTATTCAAAAATATTAATAGAAATGAAAAAGTATTATTCGATAAATACTAGGTTTGTTACATGTAATCCCTTCATTCCCTAAGCCTATTTCATGGTATCTTCCTAGAAAAAATTAAATGGCATGTAATACCTTTACACAGCATGTAATCATTCATCAGACTGTAGAAACTATAGTTTTTAAGAAGAAAAACTCAAACACCCTTCTCTGAGCACTCTCCTAACTTAAGAAAAACCCTACTAAGTCTTTGAAACATTTATAACTAGACTCAATTAAGAAAAATAAACATATATCCCTCAACTTAGGTTATTTTCCCCATAAAAGGATATCCATACTCGAGAATACAACAAACTCACCCAAACAATGGTGTTAAACAAATCATAAACAAGGGAGTACCTAAAAAGCATAATGGGGTGTCATGCCCACTTTCATACCAAAGGTCCCAACCACCTCCCAAGAACTAAAACCAGAATAAAACACTCTCCCACACCCATATAAAAACTCAAATTTGGGGGAAAATTTAAAAAACGTGTAAATTTAAAAAAAACAACTGAACAAATAAAGATTAAGCATGAAAACAAAGATATCCAAGAATAAAAAAATGTTCGTACTGGAAAGATGGCAACAGGATGTCATAGATTATTAAACATGGTAATGAATAAAATAACTTATATATATTAATATATATATTAATATATTTTATAATTTAGTTACATTTATTCAATATTAATAATTTAATGTCTATGTTTTAATGGTATAAATATATTGTGATTTTGTTTTAATTTGGTGTTGTGTGTAAAGAAAGCTACCAAACATATGTGGATTAATTAGAGAAAGATGTATATTAAAATCTCATGTCCTTAAAATCCCTATATAATGGAATAATTATTATTTTTATAATAAATTTTATTATGCTATTGTAATAACTATTAACCACCCTGACCTTTTTTAATTAAGAAAAACCAAATCATTATTTGTGTATTGTGTGGACTACTACTTCCAAGAAGTGAGGAATTATATTTTTCATCACCGCCTATATTTTTTTATTTAGGTGTGAAATTGGAGAATAAATATAAATTATGTAATTTAATTATGATTATTATAAACCAATTATAATAAACCTTCTTTACCTCATATTCTTTAGGAAATGAAAATGTTAATCATGTGTTATGTGGACTACCATCTTTATGGAGTAAAATTTCTCATTTTTGGTCAATATTATTTATTATTTATTAAAATGTTTTCAAATAGTATTCAAAAACTTAAATTTATATAAATAATATCATTATGCTTCTATAATAATGATATTATTCCAAAATATTCCATATTGATAATCGCAATCATCCGTTAGTTATGGTATATTCATATTTGGGTCGGTTTAACCTCCTACATGAACAATGCTATAAAATAATATATTGGATGAATATGTTAGATTAATTAATTATTTTATATGATATAAATAATTAAATAATTATTTAATTCTAGTTTTATAATTTCAACATTAAAATTAAACTCATTAATTATTATACCAACATCGATTCATTGAAAATCATTGAAACATGTTATTCACTGATTTCATCAATTAGGATCATAACCAAAACCCCATATAATGAAAAAATAAAATTATAAATAATTATAATTATTAAATAAAAATTAATTTTATCATATATGAATAATTATATTTGGGATAATAATGATTAACAAACACACTAGTACAAAACTAGTTCAAAATGTTCAAGATTACGGACACATGATATTGAAAATTGATAATATCTAACAAATATTCATTTAGAGACTAATTATAAATTAATTTTATAAAAGGTTATGTATATGAAAATGGTTCTCAAATTTTTTTTAGTATATTTATATTTTTTATATAGGATCCTATAGTTTATTTTCCTAAGCATGGAAATAAGGTTAGGGTTTCTTGTCTAAAATTTCTAACCCTTGAAATATATTTCTTATTATATACCATGTTTTATTTTGAATGTTGTATATAATACCAAATTAATTTATATTACCGTATTTATTTACTTCACAGGGTTTTATGAGCCATATCATGTTCTCACTTTAAAAGGATTTTGATTCAATAGATACCAATGTTGTAAGGGTTTTTGTTAACTGAACTCCCTCCATTGAGTTATAATGATTCCAATGGAACTTTTTTATAAAAACAATGGTTTCTTACACATTAAGATTTTATTTCATGGTACCTTCTATTCCCATATAGTGGATAATTACCTTTCAATTTATATATTTTACCATGATATATTTGTATTTTAATAAATTATATCATTATTGATAATAATTCAAATCCTTTTTCCTGATGGTTCCCCTCCTTGTCCATATTTTAAATTCTCACCAATATTATCCATTATAATTAGAAATATAATTATGTATTATTTAATTTGACCTCAAAATTCTCCTTATCCTATTTAAAAAAGTAACTTTTGTTACTCTTGTTATGATGTCTGTTTTTAACAAATATGTTTCAAAATATTTAACAGGGTTTTCTATCCTTCAAAATCAATTTTTTTATAATCCACCCTGCATTTATTTTGATAATATATATTTTTTTAAGGATATATTATTGATTTTTATTTATCAAAATTAAATTCTTTTAAAAAAAATCACTTCACCTTTTTTAAAACAAATTTTGAAAGTACTTGTAACTTATACTTTTTCAGTAATGTGAAAAATGTATACTGTAATATATTTTTAAGATTTTATTTCATGTGAACACATCATTACACTACCTTTTTAATTTTATATGAAACTCCTCCCTATGTTTTCATTTTTTTCTAAAATAAATTATTTTTATCCTACTTCTATAAAATATTTCTTTTAAAATTAATTCTAATGATCGAGAATATTTTTTATTTCCAAAGTGACTTTTATAAAAATCATAAAAATAATTTATAATCTAAGCCATTTTCCTTTCATATATCTTATGCCTGATTGAGGAAATTATTCCAATGATACTATACACCTTCATTATATATAATACTTATATAATGTTCTTTTCTATAAAATAAATGATTTATCAATATTTTTTTCATGCTTAAACATCCACTATGGATAAGAATATATTTTATTCAAATGATTTTTTATTATGGACACTCTATATTTGATTCCTTATATTGAGGGGTGTTCACCTAGATGAAATACATTGATTTATTTGGAAAATGATTGACTAAACCATATAACTTTTATAAATACGGTTTAAAACCCACATACTTCGTTAAATGGTAATACTGAACATCCTTGGATATTGATTTATATACCATGTATTTATCATTTTTATTGGATGAATTATGAATGTTTTCCTTATATTATTACATTATAAATAGATATTAAACCCATTTTTATATCCATTATTTCTTTATGATATTATTTTATAGGGCACACATTTGTATAGATAATGATGGGTGGGATCATATATCACCCTACAATGTGTTAGTTTATGTTTATATCTAAAAATATTTTTCAGGCATTGATATAATGAATTTTTTCACATATTCATGGGAATAATGATATTGTTCACATTTTTTAATGTAGACAAAATGATTTTTTTACATATGTGTGGGAATAATGGGTTTTATTAAAAAAAATCCAATACTTATTGTTATTCCAAATTTCCATGCTTTTATCAAGTTATGATATATTTATAAGATGCTTTTCATTTCCAAGTTATTCAATGTTTTCATCTTGTACAATATTTTTAATATATTCTACACTATTTTGACTTCCTGTCATGTTTTGTGACTATTGAGATGTATTTTGAGGTATTCCCTAACTTTTTTATATTCTTAATGATTTTTTTAAGATCATGTGTTTCTCTACCATATTTTATGATTTTCATTTGTGGTCACATAACCTTTTAATAAGATATTTATCCCCTCCTCATTCTCTTTTTCATGTTTATGATGTGAAACATTGTGATAATATTTCCCCTTACTTTGAATTTGATCTCACACCTTCCATATATTTCCACTTCCCTAGGTTATTAAGATAGTTATATCAGGTGGGGTTTGTGAAAAAGGTCATAGAGGAGCACGATAATGATGAAAAATTTTAAAGTTTTTCAAAATATAATGTTTATACTTTTAATCTCCAAGACACTAAACATTTAGGTCCTGGTTTTTGCATCTATTTTTGAGTTCTATTGTTTTATTCATGATATTAATGTATTATTCATTTTATGTTCATATTAATCCACATTAATAAATTTTTTGTGTTGGTGCTCAAGTAATAGCGTGATGGTCATATTTTGTTATTATGTTCAATCATGGATAATTAATGGGATTTGGTGATTAGATACTTTGGTTTAGTAGAGTGATGATAAGTATACTCCTATAGTGGGTAGAATTGAATAAGTGATTTACGTCAGACACTCGTGTTGGTAGGGTTGTATATATTGTAGGACTGGTTGGAGGATGGTCGAGATGACACCAAAATATTGGTGTTCAGTTTGATCCAATTTTATCTATTTCCTTAGAGAATACCAGATTAGGGATTCAGAAATAGTTCCATATAGAGTCTCAATATTAGCATCAAGTTTAGGATATAATTTTTTGTGATCCAAGAGTGAGTCATATCTGATATGAATTAGTGCTCATGGGGAGAGTACAATGGTGGTGTTGATTAGTTGAGGGTCTAGCTATGGAAAAAAATTTAATTTTAGGATTTCAAATCAATATGGGTGATTATATTGTTATTTGATGATTTTAGGAATTAAGGAACTACGATTAGGAGATGTGAAGATACATTGATGGGTGAGGATAAGGAATTTTCAAAATAATTCATCCCAAGAAGGAATAATTGTAAATTTTTCTAATAATTGGATATAGTGACATGGGAACTGAACAGGGTGCATCATATCATCTATAAAGGACGTGTTTCAAGGATTAAATAGGGTTTTAGGGAAAATATGTTGGATCTAGGCTTAATTCATGAATAGTGAATGCTAATCAGATTTAGTTTAAAATCAAGCAAAAGGAGCGATGTCATATTCTGATCAATTGATTAGAAGTTTAGGGATCTTTCTTGGTGATTCTTAGGGATGAGAGGTATTATGATGAGGATATTTTAATGTCCTAAAATTTTATATTTCATTTTTTCTAATTGAATTAAAATTATTGGTTTCAGAGGAGGGTTCATTTACAGAATTGGTTCTCATATTAAAATTCAAAGGGTTATAACATCTCAAGAAGAAGTTTTTGGATTTGCTTAAAGTCTTGAAAGGTGTTTTATGTGCTCATGAGAATGTTTGATAAGAGTTTTATTGACCCACTAATATAATTTTTCTATTGGTGGATTGTCACACCATGAAATCTGAGGGCCATTATTTTATTAGGGGTGGATTAAGTAATCACACAAAAGTTAGATGGGATACTACAAAATGAAGGAGGCATGCCATACCCTAGCCAATGGGTTCAATGACATTTCATGTTTTTTTGGTATTTTTATTGAGCTGATGAAACATAATTATGAATTTCATGTTATGGTAGAGGGAATCACACCATAAAAATTACCCTCATATATTATCTAAGAATTTATATGTATTCCTTTGTGAAATTACATAATAAAATGATGATTTTTCTATGACCCTTATGCCACAATGTAAAACATTTACCTTGGAAATTTTTCATGACATGTAGTGGGAAGCCTGTTCTATGGAGGGAAAATGACATTCCATTTAGGGATGAGGATGAGATATGGTGGATTTAGTTTATATTTTTTTAGTTCTACCTGAGGGAGGTGTGTAACCTCTTCAGTGGTGTCTAGTATGGGAATCATGTAGCTTCTGGTCGCAGTGGAAGAATGGGATGGGCGTGTACCCAACATTGCAAATTTCCATGATCGATGATTAATCCAAGATCAATACAATAATAAATTCCAGTATCCATGGAATTGAATCAAAGATAAAAGAAAAAGGAGAGAACCTAGAACCAAGAAGATAGTATCTACATATTTTGTTTATAATTAATTTAATTTAATTAAAGAATTACCTCTAAGGTGATTCATTCATCATCGATGTTTTCGACCATGGGTCTGAGGTGAAACTTTGCTAAAATGTAGAATCTAATGATATGAATCCTCTAGTGGTGATCCACATGTGCTCTATATATATCCATATGACATTGAAGGAGTCTCTGGGTGCTAGCACGGAAGATCCTTGTGCTTGATATGTCCACCTTTGATCGCCTTGAGAATCACTTCCAAAGAGTTCTCCTAGATCTGGTGGAGAAGGATCTCTCTTATTCTTTAGAGTGTTCTTGGAGAGGTAATATTTATCTAGGCTCAAGAGATTTTCTCCAAGGATATTGTGCACACAATAATTGGTTAGTCATTCAAATGAACCCTTGGCTAATTTAAAGAATAATAACATGATTGGGAATTTAATTCACCATGTAATAATAAATAATTAGCATAGGCACCATTACTTAATTTATTATTCTATGTGAAACCCCATGTCAAATAATAATAGCAATCCTGTTATTTTCATGACATGTTTTTAACTTCCAGGTTATATTTAAATATTATTTAACCAAATAATATTTAATATTATTTCTCACCGGACCCATAACTTGGTTTGCCAATCCTCCTCAGTATTTACCAGGCCTTGATTAATGACTATTTATTTATTAAATAAATATAACTTCATTATTCACCAATAAATAAATATTTAGTCCCCAATATATTCTCTCAAATAACTAGCGATGAAATAAATGAGATCCGACATACTTGAATAATTATTAACCTATAACTGGGAATAATATTTATTTAACTATTTAACATATAAATTATTTAACTGAGATATTGGATACACTTAGTGTGTGACCCTCTAGGCCTCTTTCTCTTTGGCATTAGGTAGATTTTCCTAAAGGCCACGATTACTGTCTAGCAATGGGTCAAGTCACCCAAGATAAATAAGTTGATGTTGCAATGGCATGTCACCTCATACGAATGCTTACCATGTAAAATAATCTCTTTTCCATGATATCTCCAATCAAGCAGGTCGCATGCAAGTGGCATGAACCCATGTGCTCAATTTCTCATTATTTGACTTCCTGGAATTGAACTTTCCTAAATAACACCATGGTCAAGGATTTAGTTAGGCTATATCATTTCCCAAAAAGGCCCTGAGATATCTACTTCTGTAGAAGTGACAAATCCTTTCTTTCATTATTCATTAATGCAGTATTACTTGTGATAAACCCAATATATCCTACCTTGTTGTGAACATCTGTCATCACCGTTTTCATCAATACATCTAATTTTTCGAGTCATAATACCCATGAATAATAATATTAAAGTTTAAGGACCAATACACATGTACGTAGATAGGAACATCCAATGAAACTTATGAATGTGGATTTCCTACTAGAGGGTATTTTTCTTATAATATCCTCCTGGATATTACAAAGGGTGCACATCATGAGAAGGTTCCTCAAAGTTTCATGATTCACCACCCCTAATAGCCTATATTATTTTAATCCCTTAAAATTATATCATCTCACCATAGAACATATATTCAAGAATAGTTTTATGGCACTTCTGGGTTCTCATCATAGCATGGATCCACTATGAACTTTTAGTGCGAGAGTTATTCTTAGGACATTATCACATAATATGTCACACAAAAGAACAATCATGATGTGAAAAATATTTTACTAATATCCACCCAATGCATACAGGTTTATCATAAAGTAAAAAGAAGTTGGTTTATAGGGAACCAACTCCAACAGAGGGACTTCACTTTGTGTCCATCACTCCCACTTGCACTAGATCCAATTGCTAACAACCTTAAATATACTAGCTCTCACATGATATTCATGATTCTATTGATATAGGACTTTAGTCAATGGGTCTCCCACGTTCTCTTCCATGGATAGTCTTCTCACTGTAACTTAACCCCTTTGATATAAATCCCTCAAGAGCTGATACTTTCAAAGTATGTGTTTTTTTTATTGATGTGACCTTTGATCCTTTGTAAGAGCCACCGTTATAGTATTATCACAATACAGTGTAATGGGATCATTACTATTAGGTATCACATCAAGATCACAAAAAATGTTATGAATCCAAATGGCTTCCTTGGATGCATCAGAAGTCGTTAAATATTCATACTCTATTGTAGAATTAGCGACAAATAGATGCTTTCAACTATACCAGCCCATAGATCCTCCATTGACATAGGAAACATATCTTAATTGCAAATTCAGATCATTCTAATATATCTGAAAACTAGCATCATCATACCCTATAATGACAAGCTCCTAATCTCCTCTATACACCAAGAACATATCCTTAGTTCTTCTTAGATACTTAAGGATGGTCTTGACTGCAGTCCAATTTTGTTCTCTTGGATCTGCTTGATATCTAACTACCATGATCAGTGCATAGGAAACATAAAGTATGGTACATAACATGGCATACATGATAGATCATATCGCTAAAGCATATGGAATATTACTCATCCTATATTTCTCATGTTGTGTCTGGGGACACATTTTCTTCGAAATATTTATACCATGTGACACTGGAACCAATCCCCCTTTGATTGTTCCATACTAAATCTCTTTAGTATCTGGTCAATGTATGTACTTTGACTTAGTCAAATAAGCCTCTTGGATTTATCACGGATGATCTTAATCCCTAGAATATAGGATGCTTTACCTAATACCTTTATGGAGAAGCACTTGTTCAACCAGTCCTTGATTGAATGAAAGACTAGTATGTCATTTCCAATAAGAAACATGTCTTCAATGTACACTACTAGGATAATGACCGCATTCACATTAAACCTCTTATAAACATATGTCTCACATTCATTCTTAATGAAACCAAATTCTCTTATGTCTTCATCAAATCAAATGTTCCATGACCTGGATACGTTCTTTAATCCATAAATGGGTCTCTACAACTTTCATACCCTTTTAGCATCACCTGGTGTCACAAACCCTTCTATTTGTGTCATATAGACATATTTATGAAGGTTTCCATTAAGGAATTCAGTTTTGACATCCATATTCCAAATCTCATAGTCATGAAATTCTACTATGGAAAGTATGATTCTTATGGATTTAAACATGGAAACTAGCAAAAAGGTTTCATCATAGTCAATTACTTGATGATGTTTAAAAACTTTATCCACTATACTTGCTTTATATGTACTAACTTGACCTTTCAATTCCAGTTTCTTCTTGAATACTCATTTACACCCAATAGGATTTACATCAACTGGCGCATTGACCAGAACATAGACTTAGTTCTGATACATGGAATTCATCTCAGAATTCATAGCTTCTAGACATCTTACAGCTTCTGAGTTCTCTACTTCTTCCTTGTAGGAGACAGGTTCATCATTGTCCAACAATAATGAGTCACCATCCTCGGTGACAAGGAAACCATATCTCTCTGGTTCCCTTACCTCTCTTGTACTCCTACTTAGTACTTGTGTTTCAAGAACTACCTCTTCCATGGGGACCTATGGAACATGTTCTTGTTCCAACTCTTATGTATCTTGAGCATCAACTTCATTGAATTCAATCTTCCTCCCACTATCCTTTTTTAGGATGTTTTCCCTCTCAAGAAAGACAGTATATCTACAAGCAAAAACTTTCTTATCTGATGGTTTGTATAGGTAGTGTCCCTTTGTTTCCTTGGGATACACAATAAAGATACACTCCATGACTCGGTTTTCTAGTTTGTTTCCTGATAAAGCCTTAACAAATTCCTCGTATCACCATAAACATGTATACTACAAAGTGGTTTTCTTTCCACTCTATAAATCAAATGGAATCTCATTTTCCGCCTTATTTGGTACTTGGTTTAATGTGTATGCTGCATTTTTCAATGAATATCCCCAAAAGGATAATGAAAGATCTGCATGACTCATCACTGACCTTACCATGTCCAATAAGGAATGATTCCTCCTTTCATGAATATCATTCCACTGTGGTCTATAAGGTGGATTGAGTTGAGATACAATCCCAAACTCCCATAAAAGGTTGATGAACCCTTGGTTAAGATATTCCCCACCTCAATCCGATCAAAGCTTCTTTATCTTCTTACCAAGATGATTCTATAATTTATTCTTGAACTCCTTGAATTTATCAAAGGAATCACACTTATACCTCATTAAGTAGACATAGCCATATCTACTCAAGTCATCAGTAAAAGTAATAAAGTAAGAATATCCACTTTTAGATTCTACTGGAAATGGTCCACACACATCAGTGTATACCAATCCAAGAAGATTTGTGGCCCTTTCACCCTATCCACTAAATGGTGGTTTGGTCATTTTCCATTATAAACAATCATTACATCTATCAAGTGATTTTAGCTCAGAAGAGTCTGAAATACCATCTTGACAGAGCTTTGTCGGGCGATTCTCGTTTGCATGACCAAGTTAGTGATGCCACAACTAGGTGTTATATGAGTCATGTGAACATGGTTTTTTATCAATTTACAACACTTGGTTCTCATAATTTAATACATACAAACCGTTATTTAAATATTTCATACCATAACATATTTTATCCTTATAAAAGTAACAACATTTATTTCCAAACTTGAAAATAAATCCATCTGTATCAAAACTTGATACATAAATTATGCTCTTGGTAACACTAGGAACATAATAATATCCATGTGAAACCAAAATTATTCTCGTCAACAGTGTGAGGTGGTAGTCACCAATGGTAAGAGTAGCTAGCCTTCCACCATTGGAATCTCACATATCCACCTCTCCTCTGTAAATTTTAAAGAATCTACTTGGTTTGTGTATTTGAATACTTTTGTGTGCCCCGCAAGCTATATCTAAAACCCAATGTATAGAAATGGAAATAATTCACTTAATAACGAACACACCTTTGGCTTCCCTATAATGACCCATACTTTAAATACATTGTTATTACTTCAGAATTGAAGCATACTTATTACAACATATAACAAAACCATGATGGGACCGTAAAGGTATAGTGTCTTTAGAAACTGGGAAACATAAACAAATGGTTCATAAAGCATCTACATTGTCTCCAATTAATTTCATCATGTTTAGAGTCCCTTTTGGCATATCCTACTTAATACCCTTCTTCATCACCTGGGGAAAAGAAAACATACAAAAGGGTGAGCTCAAATGCTCATTAAGGGTAAACAAAGTAAATATCAATCATATCATATTCATAAGAACATATGATTTTGAAAATCTTAACCTAAAAAAGAGATCATAATATCATAACATGGGATAAATCATAGAAGCGAAATGTAATCCCAATAATCATAACAAAAAATATGAAACTTTGTGAAATACACACATAATCATAGAAAATCATTTCATATTAGTCAAGACTCATTGCCAAGACTATCATAGCCGACAAATTCTATTTTTGAACCAAGTTCACCCCTCGTTCCAGTCCTGTATCACTGAACCAGATTAACTTGTAGTTCCAGCCATGTCTATCTCATGAGATATAAATCTTTACCCAATGCATTGGAGGGAGATATAGGTCCCACCAATCTCATAATAAAACCATTCTTATGTGTGCCACAAAATCATAAATCATATATCATAGCATAACCCATGTAATAAAAATGGGATTCTTAAACATCATGCCATCATAACATAATAAATATAAGATAAAAGGACTTCATAAAAATAATAACATAACAACATAATCAAATAAATGTAAAAGTATGGATCTAAACAAAACCCTATATTATCTTATATGGAAAATAATTTTGAAAAAACACTTGAACTCCACTCCTGAGGAAAAAATCATTTCTACTTCAAAAACATTTTTCCTTTCTAAACATGTCATAAAATTTTAAACTAAAAGAAGTTAATTAAAAATAAACTTGAAAACTTATAAAGGAAGAATCATGGAAATAATTTTCTATGAAATCATAAAAATCCATTCATGTCGTATAAGTTAAAAAAACATTCTTCTCGTACTTAGGCCAGAAAAGTCAAAAAGTATCTCGTACTGAAAACGACAAAAGCTTCCTTTCATATCTTTTAGTAAAAATTCACCAATAGGTAAAATTGGATTTAAACAAATTTAGGAGGATAGATATAATATTAAATATTTATGAAACATGGATGTGGATGATAAATATTCCCCAGAAAATTCTGAAGTATAAACAATCTCGAATAAAAATTAGATTGTGAGATTTTCCATTACCTTAGGTCCGATATGATTCATACATATCTAAACCTCCTGTATAATGATTTAAATAATTTCATTGACTTATTATAGAATCATATTCATTGTTATGATATCATATATGGTCATACTCTTATCTTCTTATTAGTAATATTTCATTGCTACTTGTTATCCGGGTGTTCATTGCTTTATGTTCTTATGCATGTTCTGTCGAATAAATTCTTATTAATATTTTTAGGTTATAGATACCTCATTTAAAAAATGTTATTAGTGTAATTTATATCATATTTATTCATTCAATTCATTTATATAATCATTATTCAATGATGATCATGTAGAACGAGTCGCGTCACATCGTAGAGACGGTAGGTCGTACGTACGCACGAGCGATAATATCATTCTTTTGATACTAAAATCGTATATAACTGGATGGTATATAATATAAAAATAATCATAATAATGTTATATTTATTATTTATACTCATTTATACTCATTATCATACCCATCCAAATGATGAAATGTTTGAATAACAAACTACACCATGATGTGGAGACGGTAAGCCGTACGTACGCACGTGTGGTGACTTTTTCATTCATAGGATGGATAAAATAAAAAACATGGTTGTAACATTTTTATAATAATATCATAGTATAAATAGTATACTATAGTTATTATTTTATAATGGAATTAACAAAGAATGAGGAAGTGGAATAAGAAAGGAACTTGAAATAGGTGATGAGATATTTACCTCTTCCTCGGGTTCTACCTTTTGATTTGATCAAAAGGGATCATTAGGTTGTCTTTATGACTAGAATAAGGAATCTATGATGATGGGAGTATAGTTTAGAGGGTATTTGGGCAGGTTTTGGCCGACCCAAATGGCTTTGGAGGTGTGAATTAGATAGAAGGGGGAGTGCCCTTTTATAATAGGGGTAACGGGCACCTTAGCAAAAACTTAAAATATTATTTTATAATAAATTAATATTCGGTTTATAATGGATATAAAGTGACTTATTTTGAGTATAGGGTGCGTATGTGTATAAATCATCTCAATAAATAGGTTTTATACAATTTTAGGTTACCATTTTAACCTTATCATTTAGATTTAACTCTAAGTTAAATAATTTAACTTCTACCATGTCTTCTTGTATTATTACACTATATAGTTAATAAACTTACTATAAACTACCAATAGAACCCCAATTGGTTCATTAATTTCATATATATTATTATATAAGTATTTTTTCCTAACCTTAGATTCTTAATAATATAATATCAATTAATCATTTAATATTTGTTTTAAAAACTCCTTTGTGTCAATTTTGACACTATTTGGTATTTTGTTTTTTCTAAATTCATAACATCATTATTACTTAGAAAAAAATTCATCTAACCAACCCTAATATGTTATATTAACCTATAAAATTAGTTTAATTAATATAAAGTCTCAAATTACATTTATTTGGGTATTTATAATATCAATTATGTAAATATTTCATTAATAAGGTAATTAATGCATCATCATTGTGTCATAAATAAATTAAATTATTTAATGTCTAAAAATTATAAATAAAATACCATTATGTAGGAAATATCTTTATATTTCTAATAAATATATATAGTCTAATTTATCTTATGTATAACCCTATATTAAAAATGTTTTACTTATTAAACTTTGATTTTAATTCTTTTAACTCTTCTTTGAATTAAATAATAATAAATGTCCTAATCTAATCCAAGTGGACCTAAATGGTCATATTTTATTCCTAATGTTTTTTTGGTCGAATTAAACTTATCCAATAGAATTATTACATGTGTTAGGGTAATAATAATATCATTTTTACCCTTAATTACCCTATTTACTTTTAACCGTGGCAAATAAAAGTAAAACGTCATTATTCACCAAAAATTATTTTTATCTTATTGAACCACATTTTACGTACTGATATCAACCTTGTCTCTCGCATTTTTTAAATTCCACTCACAGAAGCGGTAAAATTAAGTTTTATGTAAATTTGCAAATTCTCCTAGGAGGTAGGTAAAAGAGGGTAAAAAGTTCAATAAAATTTTTATATATCTATAATTATTATAAAATGACTCTAATGAATTAAATTGAAATTATATAGGTATTATGTATCTATTTTGACCTAAAATAAATTTAAATAAAATAAATAATTATTTAAATAAAATTTAGGTTTTAAACTATAACTCAGGGTTTTTCACTATTCATCAAAAATTGAAAGATTTCAGAAAAATACCAAAAATTCACACTAAGCTAATTTTGATATTCCGAATCCAAAAATGAATTCCATTTTGAAAGATAAAATTAATAAAATTTCAAAAATTGGGTATGACTATTCATAATGGCTAGTTTATATAATATTTTAATAACATATCGTTGTTTAGTGAAACTCTGTTTTGCGTACAACGTAAGCTATCAAGGAAGGTTTCTCTTACGTGTAACGCAATCCAAGACAGTGTTGTGTGTATTAAAAGATTAATTTGGTGTTTCATATAACATATACATAAAAACAAAATATTTCTCATAAAATCTTAGGGTGTTACATTCTACCCCCCTTAAAAAGAATTTCGCCTTCAAAATTCGTCACTTCGAAATAAACATATGAGGATACCAATCCCTAATCATATACTCAAGTTCCCATGTAGATTCTTCTAATTGGTGGTTCCTCCATAAAAATTTAACCAAGAGAGTGGTCTTTTTCGTAGAACTTTTTCACTATGATCTAGAATCTTTATTCGTTGTTCTTCATAAGAAAGATCTTGCTCCAGGGGTACAACTTCTGAGATTAGTACATGTGAAGGATCGGGTATGTACTTTCTCAGGAGAGATACATGGAACACATCATGAACTTGAGAGAGATTCTGTGGAAGTGCCAATCGGTAAGATACCTTCCCAACACGATCCAGTATTTCAAAAGGACCAATATACCTAGGGCTCAGCTTGCCCTTATTTCCAAATCTCATTACTCTCTTCCAAGGAGATATTCGTAAGAATACTTTATCAACCACTTCAAACTCTAGGTCTTTTCTTCGGTTGTCGACATAACTTTTTTGTCGAATCTGAGCTTCTCTTATGTGTTGTTTAATAGATCTTACCTTTTTTACCATCTCATCAATAAGATCAGGTCCTAATAGCTTTATTTCCCTAACTTCATCCCAGCAAGTTGGAGTTCTGCATTTCTTTCCATTGAGAGCTTCATAAGGATCCATCTGAATACCAGAGTGAAAGCTATTATTATAAGAAAATTTCACCAAAGGTAGGTGTTGATCCCAACCACCTTTGAAATCCATAGAGAAAGCTCTCAACATGTCTCTTAGAGTTTAAATTGTCCTCTCAGACTGACCGTCTGTCTGAGGATGATAAGCAGTGCTGAAACTCAACTCTGTATCTAGAGTATGCTGAAGACTTTGCCAAAAATTCGAGGTAAACCTCAGATCTCGATCAGATATAATGGAAAGTGGTAATCCATGCAATCTTACCACTTCCCTCACATATATTCTGGCAAGCTGATCAGGAGAGAAATCTTCTCTAATAGCAATGAAGTGTGCCGACTTTGTAAGACGATCAACTATAACCCAGATAGCATTATTTCCTTTGGATGTTTTAGGAAGTCTAGTGACAAAGTCCATAGTGATTTTTTCCCATTTCCATTATGGTATGGGTAATGGTTGTAACATCCCCTTAGAGATCTGTCTCTCAGCATTAACTTTCTCACAAACCAAGCATCGTGAGACATATTCAGCAACATCTCTTTTCATGCCATCCCACCAGAAGTACTCTTTCAGGTCCCTATACATCTTCGTGCTTCCATGGTGAATAGAGAATAAATAACTATGAGCTTCATACAATATTTCTTTCTTTAATTCTGGGATGGGAGGAACACAAACCCGATTCCTAAACCTTATTATTTCATCACAATCAATGTAAAATTCAGGAACATTTCTCACATTCTTTTGTAACTATACATCTTCTTTTTGTGCCTCTTTAATCTTCACATGTATATATGGTTGAACATTCATTTGAGAAAGATAATATTTTTCCCCTTCCATTATAATTCCAAGATCCATCCTTTGTAAATCCATAAATATTGGATCTTTTGTGATCCTCATCATGGATAAACTAGTATGGTCTTGTCGACTTAATGCCTCTGCCACCTTGTTTGCTTTCCCAGGGTGGAAATGATTTGAGCAGTCGTAATCCTTAATAAACTCTAACCATATTCTTTGGCACATATTCAGCTCCTTTTGTGTGAAAATATACTTTAAACTTTTATGATCAGTATAAATATCACACCTTTCACCATAAAGATAATTCCTCCAAATCTTTAATGTAAAGATTACCGCAGCTAATTCCAAATCATGAGTTGGGTAATTTTGCTTATGGATTTTCAACTGTCATGAGGCATAAGCTATCACCATATCATTTTGCATAAGAACACACCCAAATCCATTCTTGGATGCATCACTATAGATCACAAACCTTTCTCCACTACAAGGCAGTGTGAGCACATGTGCACTGGATAACCTTCTTTTTAACTCCTTGAATTTCTCTTCACACTCCTCCATCCAAACGAACTTAACTCTTTTTCGAGTCAACATGGTGAGTGGATTAGATAATCGTGAAAAATCTTTCACAAAATGTCGATAATATCCATCCAAACCAAGAAAACTTCAGAACTCAGTTACTGTTGTTGGTCTTGACCATATTTCGATAACCTCAGTTTTTCCTGGATCCACAGATATCCCCTATTTTGAGATTATGTGACCCAAAAATTAAACTTTTTGAAGCCAAAATTCACACTTGGTAAATTTGGCATAAAGCTTATCCTTTCTTAGGGTCTTTAATACAATTCTCAAGTGATCTTCATGTTCTTACTTACTCTTTGAATAGACATAAATATCGTATATAAAGACTACCATAAATTGATCAAGATAGTCTCTAAAGACTCTATTCATTAGATCCATGAAGATAGCAGGGGCATTAGTAAGACCAAATGGAATCACTATAAATTCATAGTGTCCATACCTTGTACGGAAAGCCGTATTTGGTATATCCTCCCTTTTGACCCTTAATTGATGATACCCTAAACGAAGATCAATCTTGGAAAAGTATTGATCTCGGCGTAGTTGATCAAATAATCCATCAATGCATGGGAGAGGATATTTGTTCTTGATAGTGATCTTGTTAAGTTCTCGATAATCAATGTAGAGTCTCATTGATCCATCTTTCTTCTTAACAAACAGAACAGGTGCTCCCCAAGGTTATGCACTATGGCGTTTGAATCCCTTATCAAGATTTTCTTGGAGTTGCTTCTTCAATTCCTACAACTCAATTGGGGCCATTCTATAAGGTGTCTTTGAAATGGTCATAGCACCCAGTATTAGTTCTATTGAAAATGCAACTTCACGATTTGGTGGAAGAATTGTAAATTCCTATGGAAAGACATCATCAAACTCCCATACAATGAGAATATTATTAATCATGAGTTTCTCTCCAACCATTTGAGAAAAATAACCTTCATTTATTGGAATAAAGACCTATAAGATGGAAGAAAATTCCATTGGAAGGTTATGTTCACCCTTGCATCAACAAATGATCATGGATTGATCAGGAATATGAAATGTGACTTCCATTTTTTGGAAATTGATATGATCTCCATATAAAGAAATCCAATCCATGCCAAGAATCACATAAAATTCCACTATATGAAGTATCACAAGATTTGTAGGAATCACTTTCCCACAAACTTCAATCAGAGAAGAATTGTAAACTTTTGATGCGACTATTGTGCCCTTAAGAGTTATCACTGCTAACTCAACAGCTAATCGTTGGGGTCGTATGGAGATACCCTTAGAAACTTATTCAGAAATAAAAGAGTGGGTAGATCCAGAATCAAATAAAACATTTGATACTTTAGAGTGGATGGTAAGTGTACCTTTCACCACTTCGTTATCGTACTCCACATCATCGATAGAAATTGCATGTGACTTTTCTTTGTCTTTGGCCTTAATAGTTTGTTGACATCAATCATCATCAACAACCCTTGGTTTAGGTAATTGATTATCATAATGCCCCATTTCCTTTCACTTGTAACATTTAAGTGTAGGAGGTGCATTCTATATAGAATTTTCTTTGTTCGCATCACTAGACATATTTTTCCCATCATTGTGGAATTCAAATGCCTGATGACCTTCTTTTCCACATTTGAAACATTTACTTATCCCTTTAAGACAATTCCCTCCATGTTTCTTTCCACACTTTGAGCATAAGGGAAAACTCATCTTTTTTTCAGTGTGGTCATTACATTTCCCTTTGAATTCCATTTTCCTCTTCTTATCAAACCCATATGACTGATGGGTTAATCCAATCTCCATCTCAACCTTGAGAGAACATCGAACAATTTCCTCATATCTATTGAAGTCCCTTATGGCTAACGCCCTTCGAAGACTTGGTTTTAAGACACTAAAGAATCGATTGATCTTACTCTCAGGTTGGATAATAATTCTGGGAGCATACCTTGCAAGTCTTGTAAAATTTTCTTCGTAGGTACCAACAGATTCATCATCCTTTTGCATTAGTTCAAGAAACTCCTTCTCCATCTTTGTTCAAAGAATATGAGGGAAGTACTTATTGAAAAATATTTTCTTGAACTCATCCCATTCCATGGAATCAATTTCGTCTCCTTGCATTGTATTCTTGATAAGATTCCACCATTGATCATCTTCACCTTCCAAATGATATACTGCTAAGATGACTTTATCATGTTCAAAACATTTAAGAACTGAAAATATCTTTTTAGTGGTACTGGTCTATTGTTCAGCCACTAATGGATCAGTAGACCCGCTGAATGTGGGTGGACATTGCCTCATGAAGGATTCAATATAATGTTGCTCCTTCCTTTGCTCGTTTGGAAGTCCTGCATTATTCATAGCTTGAGAAAGTTGTGTGAGCATGGCTACAAGATTTTTCATTCCAACTCCCATAACGTTTGGTTGCTCAGGAGGACAATCATTGCATTGCCCATGGCATTTAGCATTAACATGATTCCTTTGAGTTCCGGACACTGACTAAAACCAATAAGCATAGTGTGAGAAACACTAATCATAGTAGGAAAACCACATAATCAAGAATTAAATTTCACACTTTAGGTCTTATCATAGGTTATTGATGGACATTTCTAAAACACTAATATTGTGTTATATGCTTAGACATATCCTTAGGGTTCTTACTATGGATTTCACATCCTAGTTTACAAAGGTTGACTATACCTTTACTATGATACCAAAAATAGTGACCCATACATTACATACAATGTTATTACTTCAGAATTAAAACATACTTATTACAACATATAACAAAACCATTATAGGACCGTATAGGTATAGTGTCTTTAGAAACTGGTAAACATAAACAAACGGTTCATAAAGCATCTACATTGTATCCCATTTATTTCATCATATCTAGAGTACCTTTTGGCATATCATACTTAATACCCTTCTTCCTGACCTGGGGAAAAGAAAACATACAAAAGGGTGAGCTAAAATACTTAGTAAGGGTAAACAAAGAAAATGTCAATCATATCATATTCATAAGAACATAACATTTTTAAAATATTAACCTCCAAAAGATATCATAATATCATAACATGGGATAAATCATAGTAGTGAAATGTCATCCCAATAATCATAACATAAAATCTGAAACATTGTGACATACACACATAATCATAGAAAATCATTTCATATTAGTCAAGACTCATTGTCAAGACTATCATAGCGGAAAAGGTCCATTTTTGAACTGAGTTCACTCCTCATTCCAGTCCTGTATCACTGAACCGGATTAACTTTTCATTCCAACCATGTCTATTTCATGAGATATAAATCTTTACCCAATGCATTGGATGGAGATATAGGTCCCACCCATCTCATAATGAAACCATTCTTATGTGTGCCACAAAATCATAAATCATATATCATAGAATAACCCATGTAATAAAAATGGGATTCTTAAACATCATTCCATAATAACATAGTCCATATAAGATAAAAGGACTTCATAAAAATAATTCCATAATAAAATAATCAAATAAATGTAAAAATAGGGATCAAAACAGAACCCTATATTATCTTAGATGGAAAATAATTTTAATAAAACACTTTAACTCCATTCTTGAGGAAAATATCTTTTCTACTTCAAAAACATTTTTCCTTTATTAACATGTCATTCAATTTTAAACTAAAATAAGATAATTAAAAATAAACTTGAAAACTTTTAAATGAATATTCATGGAAATAATTTTCTATGAAATCATAAAAATCCATTCATTCTGTATAATTTAAAAAAACATTCTTCTCGTAATTTGGATGGAAAAGTCAAAAAGTATCTCGTACTAAAAACGACAAAAGATTCCTTTCATATATTTTACTAAAAAGTAACCAATAGATAAAATTGTATTTAAATTGTTATATGAGGATAGAAATAATATTACATATAGAGGAAACATTGATGTGGATTCTAAATATTCCCCAGTAAATTCTGAAGTATAAACAATCTCGGATAAAAATGAGATTGTGAGACTTTCCCTTACCTTAGGTCTGATATGCTTTTTATGTATCCTAACATTATTTATAATGATTTAAATAATGTCATTGACTTATTAAAAAATTATATTCATTGTTATGATATCATATATGGTCATATTCTTATATTCTTATTAGTAATATTTCATTGCTACTTGTTATTCAGGTGTTCATTCCTTTATGTTCTTATGTGTGTTTTATCGAATAAATTCTTATTCCTCTTTTTAGGTTAGAAATAACTCATTTATAGAATGTTATTAGTGTAATTTATATCATATTTATTCATTCAATTCATTTATATAATCATTATTCAATGATGATCATGTAGAACGAGTCGCATCACATCGTGGAGACGGTAGGCCGTACGTACGCACGAGCGATGATATCATTATTTTGATATTAAAATCGTATATAATTCGATGGTATATCATATATACATAATCATAATAATGTTATATTTATTATTTATATCATTTATACTCATTATCATACCCATACAAATGATAAAATGTTTGAATAACAAACTACACCACGACATGGAGACCGTAAGCCGTACGTACGCACGTGTGGTGACTTTTTCATTCATAGGTTGGATAAAATAACTAATATGGTTGTAGCATTTTTATAATAACATCACATTATATAGAATATACTGGATTTATTATTTTATAATGTAAACAACAAAGAAGTAGTAAGTTGAATAAGAAAGGAACTTGAAATAGGTGGTGACATATTTACCTCTTCCTCGAGTTCTTCCTTTTGATTTGATCAAAAGGGCTCTTTGGTTGGCTTTATGAATAAATTAAGGCCTCTAGGATGAATTGAGGACAGTTTAAAGGGTATTTGGGCTGGTTTTTGCCGAGATAAATGGCTCTGTATGTGTGAATTAGAGAGAAGGGTGAGTGCCCTTTTATAAGAGGGGTGAGGGCACCTTAGGAAAAACTTAAAATATTATTTTATAATAAATTTATATTCGGTTTATAATGGCTCCAAAGTGACTTATTTATAGTATAGGGTGTGGATGGTTCTAAATCCTCTCAACCAATAGGTTTTAGAGAAGTTTAGGTTACCATTTTAACCTTATCATTTATATTTAACTCTAAGTTAAATAATTTAACTTTTACCATGCCTTCTTGTATTCTTACACTATATGGTTAATAAACTTACTATAAACTGACAATATAACCCCAATTGGTTCATTAATGTCATATATATTTTTATATATGTCTTTTGGCCAAACCTTATATTTTTAGGAATAGAATATCAATTAATAATTTAATATTTGTTTTAAAAACTCTTTTGTGTCAATTTTTACACTATTTTGTATTTTGTTTTTTCTAAATTCATAACAGCATTATTACTTCGAAACAAAATCATATAACCAACCCTAATATGTTATATTAACCTATAAAATTAGTTTAATTCATAAAAAGTCTCAAATTACATTTATTTTGGGTATTTATAATATCAATTATGTTAATATTTCATTAATAAGGTAATTACTGTGTCATCATTGTGTCATAAATAAAAAAAAATTATTTAATGTATAAAAATTATAAATGAATTACCATTATGTAGGAAATATTTTTATATTTCTAATAAATATTTATAGTCTAATTTATCTTATTTATAACCCTATATTAAAAATTTTTTACTTATTAAACTTTGATTTTAATTCTTTTCACTCTTCTTTGAATTAAATAATAATAAATGTCCTAATCTAATCCAAGTTGACCTAAATGGTCATATTTTATTCATAAGATTGTTTTTGGTCGAATTAAACTTATCCAATAGAATTATGACATGTGTTATGGTAATAATAATATCATTTTTACTCTTAATTACCCTATTTACTTTTAACTGTGGTAAATAAAAGTAAAAAGTTACAATTCACCAAAAATTATTTTTATATTATTGAACCTTATTTTACTTACTGATATCAACCATGTCTCTTGGATTTTTGAAATTCCACTCACAGAAGTGGTAAGATTAAGTTTTATGTAAATTTGCAAATTCTCCTAGGAGGTGGGTAAAAGACGGTAAAAAGTTCAATAAAATTTTTATATATCTAAAATTATTATAAAATTACACCAATGAATTACATTGAACTATATAGGTATTATGTATCTATTTTTACCTAAAATAAATTTAAATAAAATAAATAATTATTTAAATAAAAATTCAATTTTAAACTATAACTCAGTGTTTTTCACTATTCATGAAAAATTGAAAGTTTTCAGAAAAATTCCAAAAATTCACCCTAAGCTAGTTTTGATATTAACAATCCAAAAATGAAGTCTATTTTGAAATATAAAATTTATAAAATTTCAAAAGGTGGGTATTACTATTCATAATGGCTAGTTTATATAATATTTTAATAACATATTGTTGTTTAGTGAAACTCGGTATTGTGTACAACGCAAGCTATCGAGGAAGGTTTCTCTTGCGTGTAACGCAAGACAAGACAATGTTGTGTGTAGTGAAATATTATTTTGGTGTTGTGTATAACATAATACATAAAAACAAAATATTTCTCATAAAATCTCAGGGTGTTACATTCCCCTTGACTATGGGTGTAGTTCTTCTTCCAGTGGCCTGACTTGTCACATGCAAAGCATACTGCCTCCTTTTTCTTGTCCTGCCTCTAGATCTTCTTCTTCTTGATTGGATGGTGCTCATAAGCTTTACATTGTTTATAAATATTAGGACCATATTCCTTGTCCTTCCTCTTCCTAATTTCCATAAGTATTGTGGGTGTTTCACACCCCATGTCCTTATCCACTTGGAAAATTAGGATAAGAAGCTCCAATAAACTCTTCTCATTATTTCTTATATTATAATTCACAATAAATCTATAGATGGTCTTAGGTAGTGATGATAGTATTATATCTACATGAATCTCATCTAGGAATTTAATTCCTAAGATTTCCACATGCTCAATGTAGCCAATAAGCTTGACTACATGTGGTCTAGCTGGCTTAGACTCCCCAAACTTAGTAGTGAACAAAGTGTTAAGGATCTCATTCCTCTCTTGTCTCACTTTCTCTTGATAGATATACCAAAGGTGAGACATCATGCTATAAGCATCCATTTACTCATGTTTCTTTAATATCTCATTGGTAATGGATGATATCTTGAGGCACTGAACATCCATAGCATCATTCAGATGTTTCTTGTACATAGAGAGTTCTTCACCACTCGCCTAATTTTCAGGCATAATTGGTAAAGGTTCTTCCAGCACATAAAATTTCCTCTCATGGCGAAGGATAACCCAAAGGTTCCTTTTCCACTCTTGGAAATTAGTTCCAGTGAGAAGGTTTTCCTTCTCGAGTATGGATCATAATGATATTTTTGATGTCATTTTGATTTTTGTATATATAAATTAATATGAATAGTGTTTTAGTACTTTATCTTGATAGATATAGACAAATTAATAAATTAATATTTATTAGTCTCCCAATATTTTGTCAAAACCCAATAACCCTCTCCATTGGATTCGGAATATCATGTTTCTTGAAAATTCTAGCAGCAAGAATCCATATTTCCCTTCACATTACCCCAATCATGTTTGTTTAAGGAACTTGAAAGGTTTTAGGTAGGCATTCTAAATTCCAACTACATTAACTCACAGATCCATGATCTGTTGAGTGGAATCCCCAATCTTGAAATCCTTAATTTTGGATTCCCTCAACCTTTTCCTCTCAATTACACCAAGTCCTACTAGGGTTGTTAACCCTTGATGTAATCTAAGTTAAGTCAACCCAAAACCTCAAATTAGAGTTCCACAATAATTGAAATCACCCCAACTAGGGTTGGTCAAGCACTTTGAACTATGGTTCGATTCTAACCGAAGTAATGGAAGTCTATACTGAATTAATATTTAATTGAGGGATTTTATCCTTTATGCATAAATTTTCAGTTATTATCATTGCACATTCTTATTAATATCCAGTGGGATATACTTAAGTGATTAACCATGTATAGATAATATTTACGCATATGCCATTTTATTTTAGTTCCATCTCATATGCTTGTTAGTTCATTAATTATGTGATCGCGTCAAACATCCATAATGAATAACCACACATCTGACATAAATAAATAATGGTTATGATCATGAGATTTACTATTGGTTAGTTTATCTAGAGGTTGATAAACTAACCCTGACCTAGGGGAGTAACACCTTGAACCGTTTAAGGTTCGTGTTTACAGCTTTTTACTTGTCCACCTTTGTATCTCCTTGGATTGGTTTTTCCTTGACTCCTAAATTGAACTTCCTCCACTAGCTTGGGAAATCTATCCATTACATATTATTTTAACTCACACACATGTGAGAGGAAATGTGGGGCTTAAATAAAAGAAAACATGGGCATGTGGTCCCTACATATTAATGAGGTGAAGGCACGTAGGCCAACAATTTTAATTTAATAAATAAATAAAATGGTAACCAATCACATACAAAGGTCTGGTCTAGGTCATGATCACCCACATACATGCAATGAATCATGAATTTAATATAACTTGCATTTAATTATTTAATCGTTCTTATTAAGATATATCACACTCGAGTCGATTAATCATTATCTTTAATTAATCAATTCTTTTTATCTTAATCCTTTTCTAAATTTCCTTGAGATTCTCTTCCATAACCTTGTACATAACTCTTACCTTGTAGTAAACCCGATAAATACCCGTCCAAAACTACCCATCATGTATTTAAACATGTATACACTTTATTCTTTATGACATGTAGCATGCACGCAGAATTATAATTGTAATACAACTCGTACATGATGTGAAGATATTTGAACATTACGCAGATGTTAATTAAGAATTTATATATATATATATATATATATATGAAACACCTATCACATGTTGTGTCCCATCTTTACACCCACACGAAGGTACATGTCTCAAGGGTTTACATCATAATAATAATTTTTTTTAAATCTGCATAATCTGGAAATAGTACATGGCATGTGGATCTGACTACATGACATTTACCCTCCTCACTGTCCATCTAAAGTACACACCTAGGGAAATGACATGTGAGGTTTTATTTAGAAATCTTCAGAGTACACGGCGTGTCCAGTGGGACACACTCCATGTAAACTCCATGTTAAACAGTCACCAGCCAAGAAATCCATGTATGGGATACATGACTTGACCCTGACCCAAAGGGACTACACGTTGTGTCTAGTGGGCCACACGGCGTGTAGTATGGCTGACCGTGTGCCAGTCTGCCCTGGTCAACATGTGGTGTAAGAATTGACTACATCGCATGTCATTAATGAACGTTCCTTGAGTAATTGTAAAATTACTCCGAGCGCATTAAACACAACTACACGGTGTATAATCCGGATTACACGGCGTGTGTAGAAGATTACACGGTGTGTAATTATGAATACACGGCATGTACTGCCATGTTACCTGGAAAAAATCATTGGCACCTCCTGATCAGATCCTCGATGTAATTTTAATCCAAAAATTATTCATTTCTGTTATATCTATGAGAAATGAAAGAGAAATAATAGATCTCAAAATTCAGATTACAATAACGATTAAACATGAATTGACAAACTAAATTATTAAATTATAAATCAACAACGAATTTTTTAAATAATTATAAATGGAAATATGACCACCCTGATACCACTTGTAGGTTCTAGGCATAGCAGAAGCATAGGATGGGCATGTACCCAACATTGAAAATTGTGATGATTGGTGATTAATCTGGGATTAATATGAAGATAAATTCCAATATCCATTGAAATGAATCAAAGATAAAAGAAAAAGGAGGGAACCCAGAATTGAGAAGAGAGGATCGACATATTTTGTTTATAATTAATTTAATTTAATTAAAGAATTTCCTCTAAGGTGATTCTTTCTTCATTGATATGTTTGACCATGGTTCTGAGGTGCAGCTTCGTTTCAATGTAGAATCCAAGGATAGGAATCCTCTAGAGGTGATCCACACATGTTCCACGTATCTCCAGATGTTGCTGAAGGAGACTCCAAGTGCTGGCACGGAAGATCCTTGCAATTGCGATGACCACCTTTGATCGCCTTGAGAATTGCTTCCAAAGTGTTCTCCAACATCTGGTGGATGAGGATCTCTCTCATTCTTGAGATCATATTTGGAGAGGGAATAGTTCTCTAGGCTCGAGAGATTTTCTCCATGGATGTTGTGAACATAATGATTAGCTAGTCCGTCGAATGACCCCTTGTCTATTTTAGAGAATAATAACATAGTGGGGAATTAAATTCACTAAGTAATAATAAATAATTATCATAGGTGTCATTACTTAATTTATTATTCCATGTAAAACTCCATGTCAAATAATAATATCAATGCTATTATTTTCATGACATGTGCTTAACTTGCATGTTATATTTAAATATTATTTAACCAAATAATATTTAATATTATTTCTTACTAGACCCATAACTTGGTCAGCCAATCCTTCTCAATATTTATCGGGCTTTGAATAATGACTATTTATTTATTAAATAAATATAACTAAATTATTCATTGATAAATAAATATTTTGTCCACAATATATTCTCTTGAAAAACTAGCAATGAAATAAATGTGAACAGGAATACTTGAATAATTATTAAACCACAACCAAGAATAATATTTATTCAACTTATTACATAAAAAAATTATTAAACTAAGATACTAGCTACACTTAGTGTGTGACCCTCTAGGCCTCTTTCTCATTGGCATTAGGCGGGCTTGCCAAAAGTCTAAGATTACTATCTAGTAATGGGTCAAGGCACCCAAGATAAAGAATTTGATTTCACAATGACATGTCACCTCATGTGAACGCTTACCATGTAATATAATACCTTTTTTCAGATATCTCCAATCAAGTGGGTTGCATGCAAGTGTCATCAACCTATGTGCTCGATTTCTCATTCTTTGACTTCCCATAATTAAACTTGCCTAGAGAACACCATGGATATAGATTTAGCTAGGATATATCATTTCTATAAAAGGGGATGATATATCTACTTCCATAGAAGTGACAAATCCTTTATTTCATTATTCAATAATGCAGTATTACTAATAACACACCCAACATATCCTACCTCACTGCAAACATCTTTCATCACGGTTTTAATCAACACATCTAAGTGAATGAGTCATAATACCCATTAATAATAATCATAAAGTATATTGTCCAATACAAACATCCTCATATAAGAACATCAAATGACACTTATGAATTTGGATTTCCTACTGTTGTGTCATGTTCTCATAATATCCTCCTGGATATTACCAAGGGAGCACACCATGAGAAGGTGCCTCAAATTTTCATGAGTACCCACCCATAATAGCCTATATAATTTGTATCCCTTAAAATGATATCATTAATCCATAGAACATATATTAAAGAATAGTGTCATGGAACTTTTAGGTTCTCATCATAGCAGGGATCTTCTATGACCTTTTAGTGTGACAGTTATGCTTAGGACATTATCACATATTATGTCGCATGGAAGAACAATCATGATGTGATAAAGAGTTTATTCATATCCATCCAATGAATATAGGTTTATCATAAAGTATAAGAAGTTGGTTTCTAGGTCACCAACTCCAATAGAGGGACTACACAACATGTCAATGAAGTCATTCCATGATCCCAATGGGACATTCCATGATGGGTCCCTACCCTAGTTTTTTAATGTAATATCCCAAGTTTTTTAAAAGAAAACACTAAGTTCAATAGTGTGCATGATACACCATGTCAGGCATAATTGAACAACTAAATATTATTATTTTCCGGAATATCTAGACGGAATTTGTTATAAATTAATGTAAATCCCTTTTAAAATATAAGGAAATAATTTTCTAAGAAACTATTTAAATGTGCAGCAGTGTGTTTTATACCAATAAATAATAAAATCACTCTTGTTGGATTATATTAATTAAAAATATATATAATATATTAAATGTACTGTTTATAATTCATATTATATGTTTACTATGTATGATATAAGAACAAATTCAATTTTATGCATAAAAGAATTATTTTTCAAGAAATGCATTTTTATCGCCTTTTGATGGAAACCCCATTTTAATTTTAGTTTTTGTCACTTTTATAAATTTTATTTGAAAAAATAAACTTGTTATTTAGAATAAAAGTATCAAAATTTATTTTGGTTCAATTTTTAGCATTTTTCTGTGGACTTTCATATTTTGATGAATAGTGAATAATACAAATATTAGTTCAAAACTCCTTTTTCGTCAAATTTATCTATATAGTTAAATTATTTTTTAAATTGGGTTTAAACTATAATTAAATAAGGTTTTTATAATTTAATCCAATTTAGTTAATTTTAAAAAAATTCATATTTAAATTGGATATAAAAACTTTGTGAACTTTTGAACATTTTTACTTTAAAAACATGTTTTCTCGATCCATCAACGGGATTAATTTTAAATTAATTTTAGCCAATTATATATGTTGAATTTTTCAAAAAATACATACACAGTTGTAATCCGTATGATATTTATGATCTAATAGGATCAACATAAAATTTGAAATATATGAATATTATATTTAGTAATTATTTTTAATACCATAGTTAAGGGTAAATCGGGTAATTAAGGGTAAAAATAATATTATAAATTACCATAACACTTATCATAATTTCACTATATGAGTTTTTTTCAACCTAAAATCATCTTGTATCTAAATATAACCTTTGTAATCCACTTGGATGACTTTAAGACATTTATATTATTTTATTCCAAGAAAAGACAATTTTGTCACACTCTTGTTTTCAACAAGTAAAATATTTTTAATATGGGGTTATATAAGGGATATGTTCAAATATAAATATTATTCATAAATATAAAATTTTTACCTATATCATGGAAATTTATTAATAATTTTTATGAAATAAATTATTAAATTAAATTATGACATGATAATGAGGCAATAATTGCTTCGTTAATGGAAGAATCAAATAAATGATCTTAAAAATATAAAATTAAATAAAATTTGATAAAATTTATGTCATTAATGTATTTTATGGATGAATTTTAAATTTTAAGGATGACATAATAGAGTTTTTTTATGATATAAAGTTATTATGATATTTTAAAAATTCAAGTAATGAATAGTGTTAAAATTGACATAATTGATATCTTAAAATAAATAATACATTAAGAAATGAGATAAAAAATTATAAAAATATAAAATTCAAGAAAATAATTGTAATGAGTCCTAAAATTTAAAAAATTACTCATTTATTGGTCGTTTTTAAAGTTATGGTAATTATATTAACACTCAAATTGTAAATTACATAATAACACGGTAAGAGTTGAAAGGATAAAATAAGGGTGAAAAACAGGATTTAAAAAATAATCAAAACATGTATTATTTTTGTTTTTTGAATTTATTTTTATTAATTATTATTCTATATTATAAATAAATCAATTTTGAACCATTTTTAATATATAATTAATTTATACTAGATTAATACTTTGAGGAATTCCAAGAGTGTATCTCCCCTCTCCTATAAAAGGACACCCATTCTTCTCTATTATTCACACATCAAAACCTATTTGCTTCAACCAAGATATTTAAAAATAACTTCTTATAATCCCTCCCCAAATTATATATTCCTTATTTTAGTCATAAAAATATCCTTATAGGTGTTAAGGTGTTAATCAAAGGTGATCGTCTGAAGAATAGGTATCGTTTTTAATTAAGTGTTTCTGTTTTATTTCTTCTTCCACTTCATTAAAATATTCTCCAAACATTATAAGATAATAATTTAAATATAAAAAATATAATGAGATGTTATTATGTTAATATAATCACCAAAATCCATCTATGATTCCATCAAATGGGAAATTAATTAATTGTTTGTGAGTACATGTGAACTATCACCTCCACGAACTGATAAAAAAACTTTTTCATCACCATCTCTCAAGACTAGTTATAATTATGGAATTAATTTTTACATATGATATTAATAACATATTTATCACTATTATAGAATAATATATAAAATACGTTCTTACTTTCCATGCACACTAAAATGATAATTCCGTTCATGCGTACGTGTGAGCTATCACTTCCACGAAGCGATGTGATTCATTTTTCATCACCACATCACATGGATGATATATATAAGTATATTTAAATGATTAATATGATATTAATGATATTATTATCATTATAAAAATATAAAATAATAATTATCTTCTTTCCATAATGATTGTTCAAAAATGAAAACATTGCTCATGTGTACGTATGTCTTATTGTCTCCATGATTGTAATGTATTTAATTTTTCATATCCATATATAATGAATGGATTTAAAATAATGATTTATTTATAATTATTATTATTATTTCATAAATATTATTTTGGATATTATGGACTAATGACCACTTTGACCATATTTTACTTACCAATTTCATTTTGGACTCAAATACCGAATATCGTCAAAATGTCCTACATGAACTTTAATAATTAAGTAATTATTATAACATTGTTTTAGGTGATTTAATAGGAATAATAAACTTAAAAAAGGTTCTAAATCAAGTAAATGATTAACCAATTTTATTATTTTAGAGGATAAAGATTCTACATGATGAGTCGGACTCAAGGTATAGGAATTTCTTTTAAAAAACACTTTTAAAGTTACTATTTCAACTAGTTTTACAATATCCAAAATGGATGTTTTTTAACTTATATGTAATGAATGGATTTTTCAAATTTTATGTCACTTTAATTTTTTTATTCTTACTTTAAAAGTTTACAATTTTTTTCTAATAAATTGATTTCATTTATGAGTGTGTGGCTTTGTAAAAATGAAATGTGATTTCAAAATGGAAATGTTATTTTTCCTTTATGAATGTTTTATGTGTTATGATAATATTTTGGTTCTTAGGAATTTCTTATGAGTATGGGTGGTTCCATGATAAACTGAGGTAGGGTGATCCTATAATAGATCTCCAATACATTGGGTAATGAGATGGATTTAATTAGTAGAGTTTCTCTTTAGATATTAAGGGAATATACTACGGTAGGCATTCTAAATATAACCATAAAGGTTACTCCCTATATAGATATGAAAGATACTATAAGAGTGAAATTTAATTTATGTCACAATTTACCTTTATGATTTATTTTTTCTATGGAGATCTTATGATTTTATGAGGTAATCTAAAGAGATTATGTTTTATGGGTGAAAAGTATATATTTTTTAAAATGTTTTCATGGTTTTAAAGTATTCATGGACTAATGGATTCTTTCCTTATTTTATGTCCCTTACTGGTCTTTTTTTCTCATCCTGAGATTTAAATGTTTTCCATATGGTATAAGGATGGGTAAGAGAAATTATGAATTCAAGATGAATGTTATGAAAATTTTTCATGAAAAATAAATCATGATTTCTTTTAAAAAAGTAATATTTTGGAATAAATGGATATTGTTTTAGTTGTATCCATTTTTTATGAATGTGAAATATTATTTTTCCGCCTCCAAGGTGGCACATTTATGGGCGGTGCGGAAATGGTTCAATGAGGATCATCACCCATCCCTTTCTCTATATATACGGGTTCTCGTCAAATTTACCATTTCTTTGTTTCGACCCATTCAGCATCATTATCCTATAAAGAAGGTTGAATTAAACCTAAAGGAACTATTGGTCCTAGTGGGTGATTGTGTGGGGTTCAAGCACTCATGAAATCGGTCCTTCTTAGATATAACTTCCTCGGATGGTCTCCAACGGGTTTATTTGTGGAGCCAAGAATGCCCAATGTCCCTGGTATCTATGATTCATGGACCTGCTTTCCAAAGGCAGGCACTCATTGGCTGATGATTTGGCCAACAACACTTAAGGATTCCATTGGTCGAGATGATGGGAGTTCAGGCTCACCTCACCCTTCTAGGGGAGTATTGTTTTCTGTTCCAGGACTCTCTTATAGATTTAATTCATGTTGATATATTCATGAATCCTTGGTTCATTCCTGAAGAGTGTGTCCACGGGCTACCCATGGTTTCCAAGATCATCATAAGCATGTATATATTTGATTCTACAGAGCTGATGCTAACTTGATCCATATTATAAGGCGCTCAGGAGTTTATCATCATCCAGGGAGGATGGAAGGTGACTTGATGTTGGGATCAGGACCACAAGTAGGGATGCCTACATATCATCGGGAGAGGAATCAGAACCCACATAGTTCGAATTGTGTGGGGCTTACAAATAGAAATTCCCATTTGACAGGACATGATTGGGTGAACCCTTTTGGAGGGGCACCCTATTGAGATCGGGCCTTCTGGTAGGTGTCCTACATATCCTGTTTTGATCAGGAATCAAAGTTTTTGTAGTTCAGATGGTTTGGGACTTACACATAGAAGCCACCCATTTGATAGACATGATTGGGTGGACCCTTTTGGATGGGCACCATTTTGATCTTGGGCCTTCTGGTAGGCTTCCTATGTATCTTGTTTTGATTAGGAATCAGAGTTCTTGTGGTTCAGAATCATGTGGATGTTGTAATCCTCACAAACCTCTAAGCCCAAGTGAGTCATGATTGGTGTTAGAAACAAGAGGATGTGAAATATTCAACAATTCACATGCCTCCTCCTCCGTTGGTGGGGGAGAGAGAGCCCGCGGTGGAAGAGGCTGAGGCGACCATGGGTGAGGTCACGAAGCGATGAACCTTTCAATGTGAAATGACACTGAAGGTCACACGGCCCTGCCTCAGAATATTGGGGACTTACCTCCATTGGAGGGCCCCGGAACATCATGTGTGATATACTAAAGTTTAAAGTCATATAGCTTGGACACTAATTAACTGGAGGATAATCATGTTGGGATGTTTCGACATGCCTCAAGAATGAGAGGGAAGGAACATGTAAACCATGATTCTGGAGGATTTCAGATTAGGGAAAATGATATGAGGCATGGAATCCATTGAGGTGTATAGAGGTAGGAGAGGCCTCTCCTGAGGACAAATTTTCCTCTTGTTGATAGGTCATTTTTGTTGGAAATATATACAGAGCCATTGGGGAATGATGTGCATAGTTAAGCAGAGGTGTCCTCAGGACACCGTTCTTCCTCTTCTGATGACTAGGGAGGTTTATGAAGATCCAAAATCACCTGGAATACTATAGTTTAAAGTCATGTAACTTGTACGATGGCACAAAAGTTTAATATTGTATGGAATGGAATGATACCATACAATTTAACATCATGTGGTTAGGAAGATAACTCATAGTTTAAGGTCACAGATTTTGGACCATTTTTTATCGAATCCATGATTAGATGTAGGATAATCGAACTGGGATGTTCTGACATGCCTCAAACATGAGAGAGAAGGAAAGTGTAAATCGTAACTTAGGTATTATCATATCAGGAGAAGTGAAATGGGACATGGAATCCATTGAGGTGTAAAGAGGTAGGAGAGGACTCTCTTAAGGATGAATTTACCTTTGATTTATGGCCATTTTTGTGGTCAACAAATACAGATCCATCAGGGCATGATGTGAATAGTCAAACAATGGTGTCCACAAGACATTAGCCTTCCTCCTCTGATGGCCATAGAATTTTATGAGGATCTGGAATCACAAGAGACACAGAGTTTGATAGACGGAAAGGATGTTTCTGGGCATTTAAGAAACATTCATGTTGTGATTATCCATAGAGTTCTCGGTCAACCTGGCATAGGAGGTAGGTGATAGGGCTTTCAGGAGGTGCATGAGGAATGTCTATGCTCATGGAATTTAAGGAACAGATATTTTGGCGGCATAAGCGTGCAAGGAAAAAAGTTGTCCACCCAGCCCGAAAAGTTCCCAGTGAAACTCTCTATTTTTCATGGGGGGTAGTGACAGTAGCGAAGGGACTAGCCCAGAGGGTCGGGACTATAGCCCAACACTAATCCCAAGTGGGGGTGCGGGGGTGCATACCCCATGGTATGGATCGGTGGGTGCGAACTATTTTCCACATAAATCTAGATGCATAGGCTGGCTACTTAGGATGGTACGTAGAGGAGTTGTCCGTGTATGATGGTATGCGGAAGAGCTTTCCGCGAACTGTCTTCCACATAGGGGACCCCACGTATAGTCTTCCGCATATGGTCATCCATGAACCATTTTACGCATATGGGCATCAACAAACCGTGTTTATTATATTTTTTATTGGTTTGCTGGTTGGATACAGAGGGTCTTCCAAAGACGGTTCACGGGGAGGGCTTCCACGAACTGCTTTCTACATATGGTTCACGGGATAGATTATGCAAATTGTTTTGGATGCGGGATGAAGTCTCAAAAATAGCTTCAAGTGCGGTATAAATTTCTCCCGCACCCTCTACATTCTTCATCGACATTTTTCCCATCCCAGATACCTCTCCCCCCCCTCCTTTCACATTTTTTTAGTTCCTCTAGCTGTCCTTTTATAGAGCATCAGGGAATCTATATTTGTGGTTTGTGCAGTACCTTCTACAGAAGCCCATGGAGAGATATCTAGATCTATAAAAGACTTGATCAACCATGGTTTCCAAAGGTGCATTATTCCATCATCTTTTCCTCATCCATGAACCACATAATTCATGGGGATGGTGTGCAGTGCGTACATCTGTCGGATTCTTTCCAGTGAAAATAGTTCGTGGTGGCTTCAGTACGCAGGTGGAAATTCACCGCAAAAAACATTGTTTTTTGTTCAACGTATCGATGGCCAGTGTGTCATAGGCCTTCTATGTACCAGTGGTTCACATCTTATTCCTTCTGTGAACCTTTCCTAGTATTCATTATGCAGTCAGGACAAATCCCTTTCAACAATTTTATTTTTTCACTTTTATCCTCAATATTTTCAATCAAATATTCACCCATCTTCATTACCAAACTTTTGGGAGTATTTTCCTTCCCTTTTCTAAATTTTTAGGACCCTACAGTTATATATGAATTATGTCCTAATTCACTAAAACTATAAACCTAAAAAGATTATCTATGTTAAATAAATTAAATTCATGAATAAAACTCAAGATCATGTAATGTTTAAGGTTGGGTCTTTATAGTTAGTATCAGAGGTCGGTTTAGAATACTTTAGTGGTTAGGGTGTCATTTAAGAATAATTTACAAGTTTTATATCACCAAAATGGTTAGAATAGAAGGAATATTCATAGTTATTTTAGATAAATTGAATGAGTTTGAGATAACATGAATAAGGATATCTTAGTGTTTATCTTCTTCATAAGATAGTATATTATGATTTTATTGATATACTCACACTAAACTTTTTAGTTTTTGTAAATGGATGGATCTAGTAGGCCCTAAATTAATAACAGATGTGAAGTAAAATGTGGCGGTCAACCAAATGAAATGGGAGCTATAATGATAACTCTTGTGGTTACTCTAAAACAACTACCAGGAGTAATGATTAACAACTTGAACATTGGTGATTTTTCTAATGAATCATATATGAGATAAATGAATAACTATGGAAGTTCATGTAATAATGATCATAATGGTAAATATATTAAATGATATATGTTTCAATTATGTGGAAAGAAACACCTATGAAAATGTATTAAAGGGACGGGAAAATGTTTTAGATGTGGTAATGGAGGTTATAAAGAAATAATCTACCAAGGAAAAAGGAAGTATTCAGTTGACTCCATGAAAAGGAAATAATTTCTTCCTTAGTAATCAATTGAATGTTTTAAATGTAGTGAGTATGGAAATTATGAAAATCATTGTCCTATGAATAAGGTTCACGAATAGGATCAAAATGACCATACAAATATATGTTGAGAAATACCTAATGCCACTAAGATTGAAAATGAGAAAACTGAAAATGGCATATGAAAGGTATGAATTATTTCTTGACTCATGTTTTGAAATTATTGAATCTTAGGAAATGATTTATGTTTTTTTGTAAGAAAGAAGTTGTAGACTCCAAAAAATGTGTAAGTGTCGGAGAAAGTTTCGAGAAAAAAAAAACAAATCCATATTCGGACCCAGAGGCCTGGTCCGGATGGCCTGGAGATGTTGCGCAAAAAAAAGGAGAAGCGAGCGAAAAAATTACATCCCGCGCGGAAGGCCCCGGGATTTGCGAAAGGCCCCGGCACCGGCGTGAAATAATTCTGTACCCGCGCCCCGCGTGGTTGATGTTTCACACCATCACATCGGTCGTGCAATTATTTTGCGCAAGCTTGGAATTCCATGTCGTCGGATGCCTATAAATAGAAGGAGGCCCCCTCCTTTTTCGTGGATTAAGAATTTGAACCACCTCTCGTGCGCGTAATCAACATTTCGCGCATGCGTAATATGGCCTTCAGGTAGGGTTCTTTTTCACGCCAAGTTGCCTCGGGATCTGCCTTCATGCGAGATCCCCCAGGCTTAGACTAAATTCCAACCCCTCAGGTTCTGCCCCCCTGCGCACAATTCCTTCCATTGCGCGCAAGCCTATTAGTTGCACACAATCTTTGCACGCCCTTGTCCTTATGTTTGGCCCTCACCACCTGTGCGTAATTCTTCCCCCTTTCGCACAATTCATTCAAGTTCCGCAAAGCCTCGGTCACCCTTATTTTGCGCAGCCCCAAGGGATGCATGTAATCCTTCGGCACTTTTCACCTCGGTGCTCCTCGGGCACCCCCTGTGCATGAGTCTGATGCCCTCCTTCCTGGTTCCATTTGCAGGTGTCATGTGCACCCCAGGCATTCGTATTATGTATGGATTTCTTGTACGTCCTTCTCCGCTCATACAAGGTAACTTCAAAGTCCCTTGGACAATCCTTCCCACTGCGTTGCTTCGCCTCAAGCTTCTTCACATAGGCATGCTAACGGCTATTTATTCTTCTCATAGCCACGCTAACGTGGACCCCTCGACGGTTCACCCTGCGACACCCCGTCAGAACGGCCTTTCGATGCCTTCCCTTCCACAAAGGGTGGAGGGCACCGTCTATGTAAGCCCTAGGGGTGTGGAGTCAACCCACCTCCTCTGAGCTACAGGACGTTAAATTTCCAAGCACCTCGTCCTCAATACATGACGTTAAACTGTGACTCGGCCTCGTGCCTCGCATGCAGGGTCCCCCTGCCTCGGACATTCTCCACGCCTGTTTGTCTCCCCGAGGATGGTGGGGTCATCCCTCACAGGGGGTGATTTATTGGAGTGGTGCTTGTTCACGGGGAAGGGCAGCCTCCTTGGTGTAAGCCCCTAGTCCTTCTTGCGACAGGTAGCACCCATGCACCTCCATACTTCCCCGACATTAGGGCCAGTGGAGAGCATGATGGGAAGTGGGGTCCCTCCTTTCTAGGGCCTCAAATCCCTCTCCCGTTGCGCTTTGTCGCCCTTGAGACTCCATCCTGGAGTAAGTCCTAGCACCATGGGCTGCTCAACGCGTAATCCCCTCTTCGCTTCCCACGGATGCACCCTTCGCAACGTGATCATCAGGTCTCGGGTGCCTCTTGTTTCTCACACCGAGCATGACTCACGTGGGGACATTGATCCATGTCAAGGCATGGTATGTAGGAAGCCTCCACAAGGTTCAATCCCACTACTCATCGGACCCTCGATCCATCTTCACGTCGTTTCTTTGACACCACCTCCATCCCAAACTACGGGGACTTTGATCTGTGCTAAGGCATGGTATGTAGGAAGCCTCCACGAGGTTCAAGCCCAATACCCATGTCTCATCCTGACCTCTTCCTGAAGCCCACACGCCTCGGGAAGCTCATTACCTAACCTAGAGTTCTTACTCCCTCTGGGTCCCATCCATGCGTCCATTCTCACGGGTCACTTCTTCAGGTGTCCCACCGTATCATCGAACTACGCGGACTTTGATTCCCTGCCACGTGGATATGTAGGAAGTCTCCTCGAGACCCAAGCCCAAAGCCATCATTCATCCTAATTCTTACCCGGGCCACCACATCCCGGTGGGAACATTCTATTTCATTCCCCTCCATAGTATCTAAGAAGCCACCCACCTGCTATCCCCAACATCGGTGTTCCCTCTAGGGGTTATTCAATGTGATCCACTCTAACTAGTGTTTCGATTAGTCCAATCCATCTCCGATGGACGTTAAACTTGCGGCATACCCTTTGTTAAACATGGGAAGATGAGGAAAACCTCAAATACATGCCTATGGCATGCAGTTCCCCGCGTTCGATGTGGGATTACTCGGGCTTCTGCGCCCTCGAGAAGCCTTATATTATAGGACAGAAGACAGACATGACAATTCCCCAGCGTCGAGACCCGCCAGTGATGTCCCAATGTGACTACTCTTTGAACCGAAGGTTGCTGCCCTAACAAGACCCCTTGGAAGGTCCTGACAGAATCGGCTTAATTAATCAGTGTCCATAAAGATATGGCATCAGTAATAGATTCACGAACCATGACTTAATCTATGAGGGAGACCTGGACTAGGTGACGAGCTTTGAGGAGGAATCCACGGAAGGAAGAATCGACATCCCATCATTCTGGTTTCGATCAAGGAGAAGATGTCCCTGAATAAATAACGGATGTCGCCCACCTTTGGAAAGTGGGAATGTGAGGCAAAATCCGCGCGTCCTCTCTGTGACGGATGCGTGTGCGTTCCCAGAAAAAGTTTCGGAAAAAAAAATGGTGAACCCGATGTGAATCTCCTCTCCTCAGCTTGGGGACTAGTAGCGCTCGGGACATCAGGGGATAAGAATGTCGCCTGACCTAATCATCTGGTACCAGGTCCTACCGAGTAGTCCAGACGTGGAACTCACCAAAAGTTGGGACAGTCAGGACGTTGAGAATTCCTTTCTGCGACGTTGTCAGCGTGGACCCCTCTTTCCAACCATGGAAGACAGAACGGCTCTAGGGAACTGGTTGTCGATTCCATTTTCTAGCAGTATTAATGAGTTCTTCTCCCTACTTTAGGAATCAAGTCATTGCATCTGGAGCTCGATCACCTACCCACCGACGTGGGGGAGGGGAAATATCAGCGCGACTTCCACACGCGGTTTTTCCTCTTCCACGACGGCAGTGACCGCCATGACTTATGGGCGCTCACACCCCCTCTCCCCATTGGAGATTATCCAGCTAAGGGTAATCTATGAACATGTACGCAGGTACGAGGAGGAAGGGGTCATCCCCACCAGGGATATGGCCCGCCTGGATCTGGAGGTAGCTATGCCTCACCATCCACGCCGCCCCTGAGGGCCGCGCAGGGAGCCGCTGCTCCCCACCCCAACATTTAATCGCTTTGGTAGCTTGTCACCAGAGCGCCTCGACAGCTCCCTCCCCTACGCCGACGAAGTATGAGGTACCCGGGCTGACCCAATCAGAGTCCCTCTTCAAGGAATCCTGGAAAGATCCCCCACCAGGCCGTGTCAGCGCTGCCACCCGGTTCCCCGAGCCGAGCAGTAGGGAGTTCACGCGCCTGCACCACTAGCTCCTGTCCACCTGACCTGACGCCAGTGTCGGGCATGAGCATAAGAAGACGCTCATCGTGGGGTGTCAACATCAGTGAATATTGTGGCTCGAGCTACCGCTGGTTCATCCCTCTAAATCCATGCATACGTTGAGCAGGGAAAGTAATACGCCCGACCCAGATCGAGGCCCCAACCACCCCACGGGTAGGTTTGGTCGACTCTCCTGGTCGTCGGCACAGGTCATGGCCGCCACAGACCAATCCGTAGCAGGGCCGCCTGGCGTGAAGGCTCACTCTGTACCACCACTACGGAAGGTGTGGGCCCTCCATGCTTCCAATCTCGGCTTGGAGGTCTGCCCCATGCCACCGTCAACCCAGGAGAGGGTCTTCCCTCTGACAGCAACACTCCACATGGGGGTATCTCCCGCGCCCACTACACTGGGTATGGGGTCACTCCCCCATCCGCGAATAGCGAGCATGGAAGCATTGCACATCTGGTCACTCACCAGCACAGAGGTCCTCCCCATGTCCCTTTCGACATCTGTCCCGATGCCCCTCACACCCCGGCCTCCTTTGGTGGGAACTTTCTCCACCCTGGTGTTAGTGCAGCCGGGGGACCCCATGTCAAAAATCAGCCCTGCCCTGAAGAAACATCCAGGGGCAGGAGAACTGGCCGCCGCCACCGCAAGAGGAATCCTAGGGAAGGCTGGGCAAGAAGCAGGCCAGTCCATTTCTCAGACTCTGAGGCGTAGCACGATCCAGCGTAGGATCCCTCCCCTCGGTCCTCTAAGTCAAGGGCTGGGGCAGAAACGAGGTGCATCATCCTCATGCTTCTGGAATGCGAAGCCCGCCAGATCCCTTCCTCCCTCCGAAGGTATATCCAGGAGGACGAGACCCTGACATGCTTCCAAGGTTCGACCGCGCAATCGCCACCATCACCTCCGGAAGCACCCTCTACCTCAGAGCTATTTTGGGGGGTCAATGGTGGAAGATCCAAGATGTAACCCACCCCCGGTAGACACTGATTTCACATCAGGGGTTCTGGTCGCCGGTCCATCCTACCGTGACATGGCAGCCAGGTTACTGAAATCCTCAGGGGACAGCCTGAGATTCGGTGGCCAATCAGCCCATTCGTCGTATTCTCCACCGACCAGCCTGTCTTCCTAGCGGTCTGCCTCAGTGTCGCCAATAGTTACTCAGCCACCCTCAGTTGACAAGTGGGGAAATCAAAGGCCAGACCCTAGATCTGATCTAGGGAACTTCTAGACCATCCTTGCAGCAAGCCACTTCCCTGAGAAGTTTTGGCTGGTTGCAGGATCAAATTTTGGTATGCCAGGATCGCACACCGCAGAGGAGTTTGAATGCTTCCGCCAGACCCTCTGGGAGACTCACCTCCGTCTTTGCCACCGGCGGGTGACTTATCCCAAGATCCAAGATCACCTCGAAGGCATCGGAAAAAAATGCCACCTGGTGGACCTGGCCACACTCCCTGCAGTCCAACACCCCAAGTCACCTGGCCACCACAGGACCCTCTAACAACAGTGCGTTTAGAGTTTTCAAGTACTCTGCAGAGTTGTCAAGGAGGATACCCCCCACTTGAAAGTCCGTGGATGGGGGTAGTATGCTTCCCTCCTCTTAAGTAAGATTCACCAGCAGCCTGATTCCCTTGGCAGTGGTGAGGGAATGCCCCTAGGAAGAGTGGAGGTCAACATGACCAACCTGATAAGAGAGAATGAGCCGGAACTTCTTGATGGGAACCTCCTCCCTGAGGACGTGCCACCACTACTGGACCCATCAGGAAGGATTACTCTCCAGTAAAGGAACATCCTAGGTCTCCCTGCGTCCACCGAGTCACTGGTACTGAGCTGGAATGTCAGTAAAGTCAAAGAGCATGTTGGAGATTCCAAGCACTCTGACCCGTCAGCCTCAGTGCAGCAGATGGAAGTGGACCCTGAGAAGGTCGCGCTGCATCAGCAGCTTGTCGAGCAGAAGAAGTTGGTCGATGAACTTCTGGCAGAGTGCATTGCAAAGTGGCATCCCGACTACGGCAATCCTAGGTCAGGGCAGCAGGGGAAGGAAAAACTACCCCTTAGTGAGATTCTCTCAGGCAACCCTGATCCTGTTGTGTTCGCTGATAGGGCATAATCTGGAACACATGGTAAGAGGGCACAGTATGTCTCGTTGAACCCTCCTGAATGACGAGACCGCCCAGGAAACCCCGCCCGTACTCCACCAGCTGCTCCAAGATCGGCTGAGCTTGGATACCGCATTGAAGATCCCGGTAATGTGCTCATGGTTAGGGATCCTCATCAGGACAGGGACCCACGCCCAGAAGATCTGATGGCGGCACTCATTGCCTGCCTAGAAGCTTTAGAAATGCGACAAGTGGCTCTCCCACCCGATGGAAAGCCATACCCAGCATGGGTGCACGACATGCCGGCACCCCCAGGATTCGGAAATCCCACTTTCTCCCCCTTTAATGGGATGGGGGACCTACCATAGCACCTGGCCCACTTCAACTCGAGGTGTGGGCCTATGTTGGGGACTCCAGTGCAGCAGGAGGCCGAAAAGCTCTGTTGCTTTGTTCAGACACTAGAAGGGCCGGCATTCATTTGGTATAGCCAGCTCCACGTTGGATCTGTGACTAGCTGGGAGGACCTTCATAGGTAGTTCCTTTACCAGTTCAGCTCTACCACCTGGAAGACAAACATCACAGACCTTTTCAGGTGCAAGAAAAGCCCTGACGAGCGAATTGCAGACTTTATCGCCCAGTGGAAGGGGCTCACGTACTCCCTTGACATGCCATTGACTCAAGAGCAATTACTAACAGTGTGCGTGGGGAATGTCAAGATGGAACTAGTTCCCTCCTTGATCACCTAGAATTATCCTGGAGGGTTCTAAGACTTCTTAGATAAGGCCCAGCTCCTCGAGGAAGCTCTTCAACAGGCTGGCCAGGCACGCCTGCTGCCCCCTATAATTCAAGCAAGGAGAGCTGCCAGAGCTGATCCCGCCACCATGGCCCAGATAGAGTCCCCCAGGAAGCTAGAGTTTCTACCGGTGGAGCCTATTCTATATCTTCGTAGAGGCCCTCCACCATGGGCACAGTTTCCAACCCAGTAGTGCATGCCCCATAATCGGCAGGCGCCTCCGCGTAACGCACCGCCACCGCCTAGGCGAGATAATCAAGTTATGCCCCCTCGGCTGGCTCCCCGGCCCCCCGTCAGGGTTAGTCTCTTAGATCCCCTTTTCCAAACAGAAGGAATCAGACCTACTTGTTCGCTGAGGCTCAGTTCCCCGACTACTTCTTTAGCGCCTTGGATCAGAGAATCGTGCGAATGCCCGAGTGCCAGAAGCCGGGAGAGGCATATCTCACTGATCACCCCAACTACTGCCCTTATCACCGGATCCTAGGGCACACCATCAAGCAATGATATGTGTTCAGGGACTGGCTCCAAGACCAGATTAACAACAACATAGTTAGGTTGGGCCCAGACCTGGCACAAGTGGCGGGTGTCTTTGTGAGATCAGATAGCAGTAGCGACGACGGAGGCGCGTGGCAGCAGGTCCCTGACCACAGGTCCTGGAAGTATAGCGATTGGATGGCTCATAGGACGATCACCTGCGCCCATGGCATTATCCGTGCATGCCTGAATCATCCGGATCCTTCAGAATCTGCGGCCACCACTTCAGCGTCATCATCTCAGCTAGCCTCTTCCCAGAAGAGCAAGCATCGGCAGTGCAAGAAGAAACAGCACGCCCCGCCAATGTCATCGTTGTCCTGCACCCATGACGACTTCATGCCCCAAGAGATGGGAATCCCTCCTAGAATCTGCCCCGTGGTGGATGATTCTTCAAGTGATAGTCAGGGGTATGCTTCAGTTAACATCATTGAGCTGGTAAATCCCTATATGACTCACGACGAGGGGGAGCATCGGACGAACCTCCCCAATGTCCCCAGCTGATGCCAACATCATCGGAACCGTGGCCATATGGGTCGTTGGAGAATGTAAGTTGGCACCTCCATCCAGGCTGTGCATGCCGCTGAGACCATACAGTAGGTCCAGGGTAGAACTCAGCACGTGACAGGCCCTCCTCCGCCACCGTTTGTGTTACTGGATCAGGCATAGCCACTTCGGCTATCTCGCGACCAGCTTCGCCCAGCCACAGGACAATCTTAGTCACCTGGTCCTTACCCAGCAGCTGCCCTCTGAGCTTCGACTAATGAGAAGCAGGATGTCCCCAGCACCAGTCAGTTGCCGGTCATGCCGACAGGGTCTGCCATGCCTCCAGATGCATATAAATCTCTTGTAAGAAGAATTTCACTTATGGCATGGAAGTAGGATGTTCTAAAGCACCTCTCCAGCATCCCGGTAAGGTTTTCTATCCTTTAATCCCTTCACCTATCATCGGATATGCGCGAAGCACTCGCGGAGGCTTTAAGAAGCCCCTTCCAGTTTGAGACGGAGGTAGTAGCTGCAGAAGCCTTCCACGTTGAAGCAGTTGAGAGTGCCGAGTGCCAGGACTTCATCTCATTCTCTGGAGAAGATTAAGACCCTCCCATACTGGGGAACATCTGCCCGTTGTATATCATTGGAGAGTTCAAAGGCGTGGAAGTCTGCCACTGTCTTGTTGACACAAGCTCTAGGATTAACCAAATCCCAACTAAGACACTGCGGAAGCTGGGGTTGTCTAAGGATGATTTAACTCCCTCTGACCTCAGAATCCAGGGATACGATAGGACCGAGCATACCCCGGTCGGCAATATCCATTTGAAGACCCAGTTCGGTAGCCTAGTTGCCAGTACCGAATTCATGATTGTCTCCCAGGACACCACGTACAACACATTGATGGGAAGTCCATGGCTACACCTGCATGCAGAAGTCCCTTTATCATATCACCAATGCCTCAAATACTCCCTCAATGGTCAAGTAGGCGTGATCCAGGGAGATGCATCTCCTTTTGCCTCTTGTGAATCCCGCTATCTGGATGCTGACTATTACAAGAGCAAGGATAAGCAGATTATGGAAAGTGAGGTTGAACCCACCCCAGTCACAAGTGATCCTTGGGCAGGTCTGGATGACACCTATATCTTCCTAATACATCGGTTGGAGGCCATGACCCCCAACATGGGGAAATGTTTTGTTGTTTCGAGTACAAGAGGAAGGCATATTCTTAGGTGCATGCGACGGTATAAAATCACCTCGTACTCCTATACAAATCAGGATCAGGTGATCCTAGAACCTCCTACCCATGTACGGTATCGAGACGTCCGGCTCATGGCAAAGTTAGTCCGTCATACGTGTCTATTTCGTCGGGCTGGGATAAGTCGGCTATGGCTGACGCGCCACTCCTGCTTTGATATTATTAAACGTGGCCCCTTAGGCCGAAGACCATATGGGATTGGGTCAACAGCGTTCATAGCCATGGTCTCAGTGGTGCATGAATCTCCCGATGTGGTGACCATGGCCGCACAAGCAGGTAGCAGCCGCCCATCAGGGTTTGATAGCTCAGAAGTAGCTCAAGTACAGATGATCCTTCCATAGGTGGAGAAGGAGATATAGAGGACGCTCCCCATGCCTTTGATGAAGGTGTCCCTACCACGGTCGATGAACAGGTACATGTGAATCTTGGTAGTGAGGTAGATCTGAGACCCACATTGGTCAGTGTCGCTATGTCTCTCGAGGAGCATCAGTGGTATATGTAATTCCTCAAATAGCACCGTGATGTGTTTGCTTAGAGTTATGACGAGATGCCAGGACTAGATCCTTAGGTAGCCGTTAATCACCTCGGTCTCCCTGCAAACTATCGTGGGTTCAAGCAGCCTCCCAGAAAGATTCACCCTTCTCTCAGTTCCATGGTTGAGGCTGAAGTTGACAATATTATCAAATACAACTTCATCAAGGAAGTTTAGTACCCCAAGTGGTTAGCCAACATTGTGCCAGTCAGGAAGAAGAACTGGCAAATCAGAGTCTGTATCGACTTCCACAATATCAATCGCCACTATCTGAAGGATGATTTTCCCCTTCTAGTGACGGAATTGTTGATTGACACTACGGCTGGATTCCAAGCTCTCTCCTTCATGGATGGTTACTATGGATATAATCAGATCCGTATGGCCCTCGAGGATGAGGAATCTACCACTTTCAGGGTGCCCCAGGTTACTTTCTATTATTAGGTCATGTCATTCGGCCTGAAGAATGCGGGTTCCACCTATCAGCGGGCCATGCATCGCATATTCAAACCGATCCTCAGGATGCTGGTGGAATGTTATGTGGATGACCTAGTGGTCAAATCTCACCAGCGCCAGGACCATCTCAAGGATCTTGAGAAATTTTTCAGTTTCCTATGTTCCCTCCACCTAAAGATGAACTCGTTGAAGTGTGCCTTCGGGGTCACCTCTGATAAATTCCTCGGATTTGTTGTCCGGCACCGGGGCATCGAGGTTGACCCAGAGAAGATCAAGGAAATTAGCTAGATGCCTCTCCCGAGCAGTATTCAGGAGCTTCAAGGTCTTCAAGGCCACTTATCCTACATATACTAATTCATTGCGAATCTGGACGGCAAGTGTAAGCTCTTTTCTCGGCTCATGAAGAAGGGCGCCGCTAATGAGTGGGATGAGGAGTGTCAGACCGCCTTTGAGGAAATCAAGCAATATTTTCTCTAACCTTCGGTCTTGATGCCACCTGCCTCCAGGAAGCCACTGATTCTCTATGTCACCACCCTAGAATGATCCTTGTGCGCCCTTCTCGCTCATAAGAACAATGAGGGGACGGAGAACAGCCTCTACTACCTCAGCTGCATGCACCTTGATACGGAGATCAGATACTCCCCCATCGAGAAAATCTTCCTTGCACTCATATTTGAAGTGCAGAAACTACGGCATTACCTACAGCACCACGAGGTATAGTTGGTCTCTCAAGTGGACCCGCTGAAGTACATTATGAATCGCCCCATGTTAATTGGCCAACTAGCATGGTGGGCGGTGATCCTCCAACAGTTTGACATCAGGTTCGTTTCCTAGAAGGCTATTAAGGGGCAGGCATTGGCATACTTCCTATCTGCCCATCCAACCTACGTGGATCAGCAGCTGGACCTAGGTTTTCTTGATGAGGCAATCCTCTCAGTTGATCAAGCCATACCAGTTTGGAAAATGCACTTTGACGGTGCCTCCCGGAGCCCCACCGGTAGAAGAATCAATGATCCTAGGCTCAACAGAGTGGGCCTGGGTGTCGTCTTCATCACCTCGGAGCAAGTCGTTATGTCGTACTCATTCATGTTGTCCAAAGGCTACACTAACAATGAGGCAGAGTATTAGGCCCTCATTACTGGTCTTGAGCTGGCCCTTGAGATCGACATGTCCCATTTACATGTGAAAGGGGATTCCAAGTTGTTCATCAAGCAGGTCAATGGCAAATATGTTGTCAGAAATCCAGAACTTGTACCATTGTTAGAGCACACTCTCCAGCTAATGGCCTAGTTCCCTTCTCGTTCGGAGGTCATTCACGTCCCTCGGTCACAGAATGGTCAAGCAGATGCTTTGGCCGTCCTGGCTGCATCGCTTGCAGAGCCTGAACAGGATGACCTGATTATCCACATGGTGCACTAGAGATTCATTGCCCCCGTTACCCTGAAGGATGATCGCGGCCCACGGATAAACCATCTTACCACTAGTGCCCCTACGTCGGGAACCCTGGGTGCTTCAGATGCGGTGATCTAAATAGTTGCCGATTGGAGGACACCTTTGGTCGAATACCTCCAATACGGTAATCTCCCATTAGACCGGGTCGAGCACGAGTGAACCTGAATCTGCATGCTATAGTTTACCCTTTATAGCGGTCCCATCCTTGAGTAGATATTCTATAAATGCGGATTTGATGGTGTTCTCCACTGTTGACTTCAAGGAGTCTAGATTCCATAGGTCATGTAAGAGGTTCATGCCAGTTCCTATGGTGCCCATCAAGCCGAGTCAAAACTGTCTCACTAGATTCGGAGACTAGGGTATTTTTGGCCCTCCATGATCCATGACTACATCGAGTTCGCCAAGAGGTGTCATGCATTCCAAGTTCATGCTAACTTTGTGCATCGGCCACCAGAGCCTCTCCATACCACCAAGTACTCCTGGCCCTTTACAGTCTGGGGGTTAAATGTCATGGGGCCATACCCACCGGCAACGGCACACCAGTGCCAGTTTATCCTGTCCGCTACAGACTTCTTTTCCAAGTGGGTGGAGGCAATTCCGCTCAAGGAGGTCAAGGCCCGTTCTATCGTCGACTTCATGAGTTCCAATATCATCTATCGATTTGGGGTACCTCACTCTATCATCGCCGATAACGGCACCAAATTCCAAGTAGTTGAGCTGAAGAAGTTGTACGCCACGTAAAACATCCACTCCAACCATACCTCCCACTATCATGCACAGGGAAATGGCCAGATTGAGGCGTTCAAAAAAACCCTCTCTAACATTTTGCAGAAAATGGTTGGTCATAACAAGAAAATTTGTCCAGAAAAGATCCCCAACTCCCTTTGGGCTTATCGAATGACGACCCGTAATTCCACCCAGGTGACCCCATATTCCCTAGTGTATGGAACGGAGGTTGTCCCACCCATTGAGATTCAATTTCCCTCATTGCGCACAGCGGTATATGACCAGTAAGCACCGAATAGGGTGTCTAAAATCTATCTAGCAGAATTGGAAGCACTGTACGAGAATAGGCTTCGTGCCCTGCACAACCTATAGAGGCACCAGAGCAGGATGGCTCAAGCTTTCAACAAGAAGGTTTGCCTCTACTCTTTCTTGCATGGTGACTTGGTATTGGCCCTCAGAGTGCCAATGATCCTCGGCAGGAAACCACCCAAGTTGGAGCCCAAATGGGAAGCGCCTTTCGTTGTTCATAATGTTTATCCCAATGGAGCGTACTCCCTGGTGACCATTGATGGTGAGCGTATAACTCCTCCCACCAATGCCAAGTTCCTCAAGAAATACTTTGCCTGAGCCTCACGGTCCTGCATGACCTTAAACAGTATGGTCCTGCATGACCCTAAACTGCATCTGGTCCTACATGACCCTAAAATGCATTTGTTCCCGCATGACCTTAAATTGTATGCTCGTCCCACATGACGTTAAACTGCGAGCTGATCAGGCCTTGTTGACCGAGGCCCAACCTCAGGCCCCTTGGCCTTTTAGGTCCCTATCCCATGTTCTTACATGGAGGGTATGGTGTGGTGTGGGATTATGTCCTCATTCACATCAGGTTATTCACCGCACCGTACACCTCCATTATCTGAGGTGTCTTCCTCCTCTTCCCATCCCCACTGCAAGATGGTAAACTGTGAGCTGGTCAGGCCTTCCTGACTAAGGTCCAGCCTCAGGCCCCTTGGCCTTTTTTAGCCTCTGGCCCAGGTTCTCTCTTATGGGATTGTGTGGCGTGGTGTGGGATTATGTCCTCATTCACGTCAGGTTACCCGCCGTACTGTGTGTATCCTCGGATGAGATTCCCCTCATCGTCCTACATGACGTTAAACTATGCTACTAGAACTACGTGTGGCTTGATTCCCATCCTTATGGGATACATAGGATCGCCTGAACACCTAGATTTCAGGTCCATACCCATCTCTTAAGAGATCCCCCGATCTCCCGGTCACCTCGTCCTCTTGGCCTGTCCCTCTCCACGAGGGGGAGATATAGCTATGGTACAGGGTTTTGGGTGCCATGCCCCCCTTCTTCTGAGAATCTTCCATCTTTTGGCCGCTCTCAAATTGAGCCCCTCAACCCTACTCAGTGGTCCGCTAATGTGTTCAGAGTACTCTGGTCTAGGACCTGGAGTGTCAGATTCAACTTAGGCAAGTTCCGTGCACTTTTCAAGCTTCGTGTTTCCCTTCATTCGGGTTCCCGTTATTTGTCACACCCAGAGGGACCCCCAAAAAATATCCTGGATACAATGCCTATGGGCTCTCCTCCCATTACAGGCCAATGCCCCTGAGGGTCTCGGACAACAAATTGATACAAATCCCACATTGCGAACATGGTTAGCGGTTGATTCTCATTTGTTTGTCCCTATTTCAGGCTAGCACGATAGGATGTTGTGTTGCAAACATGGTCAGAAGTAATCCTCCATCGTCACGCCAGATCCTTCAGGCCATGAATATTGGTTGCATGATTCACATTATGTTCCACCCCATCATGTCAAGGTGGAATATCGACACTCTTTGCACTAACCCTTAGTGCACTTTCACACGTCAGGAAGACAAAGCTGCAATACAGCGTCTCTCGGGGCTCTTGCGATCTGAGCGCTATGATTATAGGATGAGATCTTCTCTAAGAGCCATGCGTAGCTTAACCCTCATCCCCATGGGATATGTGGGGTCTCCCAGACATTGCATTTCGGGCCCAGATCAGCTGGAGGCTAGTGTCTCCTGCCCCTTTATCTTTAGACCTTCGTCGGCCCCTTGGACCGAGGCTCCTTTCCCAGAATCGTGTCCGGTTATGGTGTGTGATTATGTCCTCATCGGGTGTGCTTTATCGCATCATGCACATTCCCCCAAGTCCAAGCCATATGACCTTAAATTGTGCTAGTTGGTACAACCACATGACCATAAACTGTGATGATATCGTCCCAGCCGCACGATGAAAAACAGCACTGCATTGTGATGAACTCTCCATAGAGGAAATCACATTGGGTATCGGTAATTTAACATACCATTTGTCAATTCTAGTATACGGCTTGACTATTGTGGCAATGCCAGGAATTCCTACCCTAGGTCGGTCGCTCCACAAAAGAAAAACCATTCACCTAAGGACAAACAAGATACATCAAATGCCGCTTCTTTTGGTGTGAGGGATAAACCCGCCCGCCCCTTTCATCCTTTTCACAGGTACCATATCGTGTCGTTCCACCCTCCAAGAACTATGTATGGCTTGATTACCATCTTTATGGGATACGCAGGAGTGCCCGGGCACTTCCCCGCGGCGCCCAGCCTAACTTTCGGGTTCGATCTCTTGATCAAAACACTTCCCCAGGGAACACATGGTAAGTAGGGATTATATCCTCATTCACGTCGAGTTTCATAACCACCTAACCATGTGTCTTCTTCTCTTCTTACTGATCCCTGGTCCAAGTTCTAAGACCTTAAACAAAGACTCTTTCTAGAACTATGTGCGGATTGATTCCCATACTTATGGGATATGTAGGAACGCCCAAACACTTCGTCTCGGGTCCAGCCCTAGAGATCACAAGTCCATCCCCCCCTCACTATCGTCCATTTGGCCTGACTTCTTAGAGAATTGTGTAATTCTCCCTGAATCAATTCGGGATGCCCCATAATGACGTTGGGAAGCGACAGTTCCCTCACCAGAGAGGTCCTGTATAAAAGTAGGGATGATCCATGACCGGATTAATACGTCTACCTAATGTGCCTCCACCTTGGTGGCATAATCTTGTGAGTGTTGGATTCAATAAGAACAAACCATCACTTTGCCTTCCATGCTTTGCATGACCCTTTATTTGGATCTTCATCCTCTTTCACGTTTTGATGGGACCCCCTAACGGTATGGATGCTCGACCTATGGTCTGCCTGCTTTCCTGGGACAACGTTTTGGAAGACTGGTCATGTTTGGAGGGACCCCCTAACAGTATGGATGTTTGACCTATGGTCCTCCTTCTGTCCTAGGCCAATGTTCCGGAAGACTGATTGATGATATTTGAGTCGGGCCCTGTGTTGCGAACATGGTCAGCAGTTAGCCCTCATTTGTTGTCCCCATTTCAGGCTAATGCGATATGGATGATGTGTTTTCTCCATAGTCAATAACTATCCAGCATCGTCACACCCATCCCATAGTGTTCCGAATTTGGGTAACGTGATTAACCTTTCTCATCTCCCTATGTTCAGATTGATTCTAATGCCCCTAGCATTGCCCCACTCGTGCGCTAGAGCACATTGAGAAGACAATACTTCAATTGGTCTGAGGTCCTCTACCTTTGGTTGGGCCTCCCTCATCTCCTTGGGAACCTGAGTTTGAATTTCGAACACCCGGAGCCTGGTTGACGCTCTCGCAATCGAACGAAGTGATAGTACGAGCCTCCTTTGTTTCTCATGGCCCACGTGAGCTTAGGGATGGATTACTATTTATTTCAGGATTATGATTGAGAATGTGAAACCAAAGGGACAAGTAAGATTAATCAAAGGGGTAAGTAAATAGGCTTGTCTATACATGTAGTTCAGGGAAACAACAGAAAGCAGCGGAGCAGGACAAGTATAGGGGTTTTGGCCAAAACAGGCCCCCCCTAGGGGTCAACTTCTTGGATGGATCTCTCTAATGCCGCCACCTTTTCACTAGTGGCCTCCAGGACTACCTCCCATCCCCTGATAAATCTTTCTTCATCATCATCCACAAATCGCAGCTCGTTAACCCTGGCATGTGCCCGTGCCTGTTCATCTTGGAGCTCGGTTATCTGATGACTTGCTTCTAAGAGTTGATCTTGAGAATCTGCCATTTAGGCCATCAGCTGCTCCACAAGCTCAGAGAAGGTTGCAATGAACACCTCTTGCTCCTTCGCCTATTCCTCGAGGCGTCAGACCTCCTATTCCGCCCTCAAAAAGGCTTGGGTACTCCCCAAATCCTCCTAGCACCGAATGACATCAGCGTGTCGGCTGCTCTCCCGCATCCTCTCGTCCAAGTAATCACGGACCATCAAATGAATACATTGAGCGTCCACCCCTCCAGCACATAGGAACCGCAGCCAGGTGTGGAGTGAACCCATCCGCTTCAGCCATTCTGCTTTGGGTTGATTGAGGAAACGCCGGATGCACTTCCATCCCTTGTGTTGCGTCATCCGACTCTCCTCGGCCGCTTCCGAATCAGAATCGTCAATTTCTTCGGGATCAGCAGGCCGATAAACAGGGAACACAGCCAACAAGGCATCATAAGGGTCTTCCTCAGAGATTCCCCCCGGTATTTTGGCGTTTCCCTTGGAATCTGATCGTTGTGACCCCTCGTCGATCCAATTCTGAGGGGGGGCATCTGTAGACGCCAAAAAATGCATAAGTGTTGGAGAGAGTTTTGAAACAAAAAAGCAAAGCCATATTTGGACATGAAGGCCCAGTTTGGAGGGCCCGAAGATGTTGCACGAAAAAAAAAGGAGAAGCACACGAAAAAATTACGTCCCGCACGGAATGCCCCGGGATTCGTGAAAGGCCCCAGCACCGGTGTGAAATAATTCCGCGCCCGCTCCCCGCGCGGTTGATGTTTCGAACCGTCACATCGGTCACGCAATTATTCCGCGCAATCCTAGAATTATGCGCCGTCGGATTCCTATAAATAGAAGGATGCCCCCTCTCTTTTCAGGGCTGAAGAATTTGAACCGCCTCTCATGCGTGTAATCAGCATTTCTCACGCGTGCAATATGGCCTTAAGATAGGGTTCTTTTTTGTGCCAAGTTTCCCCGAGATCTACCTTCTCGCGAGATCCCCCAGGCATAGACTAAATTCCAACCCATCAGGGTCTTCCCCCCTGCGTACAATTCCTTCTATTGCGTGCAGGCCTGTCAGTTGCGCACAATCTTTGTGTGCCCTCTGTCCTTACGCTCGTCCCTCACCACCCGTGCGTAATTCTTCCCCCTTGCACGCAATCCATTCAAGTCGTGTAAAGCCTCGGCCGCCCTTATTTCACACAGCCCCAAGGGATTCGCATAATCCTTTGGCACTTTTCACCTCGGTGCTCCCCGGGCACCCTCTATGCACGAGTCCGATGCCCTCTTTTCGGGTGTCATTTGCAAGTGTCCTGTGCACCCCGGGCATTCGTATTATGTATGGTTTTCCCATACGGCCTTATCGGATCGTACAAAGTAACTTAAAAGTCCCTTGTACAATCCTTCCCATTGCGTTTCTTTGCCTCATGCTACTTCTCATAGGCACGCTAACGGCTATTGCTTCTTCGCATAGCCACGCTAACGTGGACCCCTTGATGGTTCGCCCCGCGACACCCCCTTAGAATGGCCTTGTTGATGCCTTACCTTCCACAAAGGGCGGAGGGAACCAGATCTGTAAGCCCTAGGGATGTGGAGCCAACCCACCTCGTCCGATCTGTATGACGTTAAACTGCCAACCACCCCATCCTCAACACATGACGTTAAACTGTGACCCAGCCCCGTGCCTCGTACGCAGGGTCCCCCCGCCTCAGACGTTCTCCACGCTTGCTCGTCTTCGCGGGGATGGTGGGTCATCCCTCACAGTGGGTGATTTATTAGAGTGCCTCTTGTTCATGGGGAAGGGCAGCCTCCTTGGTGTAAGCCCCTAGTCCTTCTTGCGAGAGGTAGCACCCATGCACCTCCGTACTTCCCCGGTGCCAGGGCCAGCGGAGAGCATTATGAGAAGTGGGGACCCTCCTTTCTTGGGTCTCAAATCCCTCTCCCTATATGCTTTTTCACCCTCGGGCCTCTATCCTGGAGTAAGTCCCGGCACCATGGGCCGCTCAACGCATAATCCCCTCTTCACTTCCCACGGATGCACCCTTCGCGACGTGATCATTAGGTCTCTACTGCCTCTTGTTTCTCACACCGAGCATGACTCACGTGGGCTTAGAGTGAGCATCGACCCTGACCCCCACCTCCAGTGAACTACGAGGACTTTGATTTGTGATAAGGCATGGTACATAGGAATCCTCTTCGAGGTTCAAGCCCCACCACTATGGGCCGTCCCAGAGCTTAATCCCCATCCATCCCGAACTACGGGGACTTTGATCTGTGCTAAGGCATGGTACGTAGGAAGCCTCCATGAGGTTCAAGCCCCACCACTATGGTCCGTCTCAGAGAATAAGCCCCATCAATCCCGGACTACGGGGACTTTGATCCGGGCTAGGGCATGGTATGTAGGAAGCCTCAATGAGATTCAAGCCCACCACCCGGTCGTTTCGGCCCCTTCACATCGGTTCACCAACTCTATGGGCCGCCTTAGAGCATAAGCCCCATACCCAACATGGGCCATCTCAGAGCATAATCCCCATCCATCCCGTACTATAGGGACTTTGATCTATGTCAAGGCATGGTATGTAGGAAGCCTCCATGATGTTCAATCCCACTACTCATCGGACCCCCGGTCCATCTTCACGTCGGTTCTCCAACACCACCTCCATCCCAAACTACAGGGACTTTGATCGGTGCTAAGGCATGGTACGTAGGAAGCCTCCATGAGGTTCAATCCCAACACCTATGTCTCATCCTAACCTCTCCCTTGATCCCACACACCTTGGTAAGCTCATGCCCTAACCCAGAGGTCTTACTCCCTCTGGGTCCCATCCATGCATACATTCTCACGGGTCACCTCTTCAGGTGTCCCACTGTATCATCAAACTACGCGGACGTTGATTCCCTACCACGGGGATACGTAGGAAGTCTCCCCGAGACCCAAGCCCAAAGTCATCATTCATCCTGATTCTTACTCGGGCCGCCACATCCCGGTGGGATCATGCTGTTTCATTCCCCTCCACAGTATCTGTGAAGCCGCCAATGTGTTGGCCCCAACATCGGTGTTCCCTCCATGGGGTTCCTCAATCTAGTCCACTCCAGTTAGTGTTATGATCAATCTAATCCATCTCCACTGGATGTTAAACTTGCGGCATACCCTGTGTTAAACATGGGAATCTGAGGAAAACCTCAGATACATGTCTATGGCATGCAGTTCCCCGAGTTCGATGTGGGATGCCTCGGGTTTCCGCGCCCTCAATAAGCCCTATAATAAGGGACAGAAGACAGAAATGCCAATTCCCCAGTGTCAAGACATGCTAGTGATGTCCCAACATGACTACTCTCCTAATCGAAGGTTGCTTCCCTGACCGGACCCCTTAGAAGGTCCTGACAGAATTGGAGTAATTAACTAGTGTATATGAAGATATGGCGCTGGGAAGAGATTCACGAACCACGACTTAATCTATGAGGGAGACCCGGACTAGGTGATGAGCTCCGAGGAGGAATCAATGGAAGAAAGAACCGAAATACCATCATCCCGGTTTTGATCAAGGAGAAGACGTCCCTGAATAAGGAATAGATGTTGCCTGCCTTTGGAAAGCAGGAATGTGGGGCAACAGCTGTGCGTCCTCTGTGTGACGGATGCACGCGCATCCCCGAAGAAAGCGTCGGAAATAGAAGTATTAAGGAATAATTTGTAAAATCATAGTTAATGGATAATTAATAACACTGAATGATTAAGAAGTATACATATATAGAATTAAAGAGATATGGTAGAATGTAGGATGATTAAATGTTTAAAATTATTGATAATATTTTGATTATTATAGTAATTAGGAAGACTTTTTTTAAATTCATGTTATATGTAAACCTTATGTTTTTTATGTGAAAGTGTTATTTGAGGAAGAATTGTCTTTTATTTTTTGGAAATCATCATAAAGGTATGAATAATCCTTTGGGTTTATATGATCTTTATTTTTGAGGTAATTGTGGTTAATGACATTTTGGGAATGTTATAATAATTATATAGCTTTAGAAAAGGGACAAGTTATGGGATGGGTGAAAACTTGTCCCATCTAGTAAGGTCATGGGAATCAAACCCACAACTGAAAGATGACAAGGGTACATTTCCTACCATTTTCCAACATGAAGTCCATAATTATTATTACTTTTTATTTTTAGTTAAATGAGTAGATAGAATAAGAATAAGTTGATTTTGGTAACATATGTTTTATAAAATAGATAACCTTGGTATTGGAAAATGATTTTGGGATTAAGTGATAAATGTTATTTCAGAGGATATTTTCTATTTTGGGAATCCTATATGAACAAGGTAAATATAACACTATGGGATTTTATTTCAGAATTAAAGGTTGAATTATATTTTTGAAGAATATATTATTTTATTATGGACTTATGGTGATTCGAGTTATTTATGAAAATAATTATAATATCTTGCAGATTATGTGATTTAAGAAATTAAATTTTTGGTATGAAACATTAAGATTTATTGATGTTATTTGGAGATAAATGTTAAAATTTATCTTGGAAGATGATTTTATCTCATCCTTTTGAATTTTGGATATTGAAGTAGTTTTTCTTCATATAAGATTTATTATTTTTTGAGGATTAGCTTATCTTGTACTAATTTTTTTTGTTAATATCTAAATACATGAGAAATATATATTTAATAATTTTTGGATTATGTGATTCTATATTAGTTGATTCTTGTGCTCCAGGTGTGAAAAAATGCATCTTTAATACTCATCATTTGGAGAAAAATATGTGTTTGAGGTGGAAAATGATTAAAGTATGAAACTCTACTTTTCAAGTAAGTATGTTTACTTATCTTATTAGTACAAGTAGAAAAATAATTCCCCAACTCTAAGAAAAATAACTTATAAGAAAAATGTTATCTATTTACTTTTCTTACTAAGAAATCAATGACCTTTTAACTCAACACATATTTATGTTTTTGTGATTGTTAATTTTCTCATGACCATGATTTTCTACCACTATATATCAGAACTTGATAGTTAGTTTTTCTTCTATATCCATTTTTTCCTACATCAAACCCTCCTATGTGTTATGTCAGGTGACCATCATACTTCCCTTTCTTTCTTTTAAAGTGGAAGTTTTATTGACCCTTGTTCCAATGTGGGATATCAATAAATGTATTTTGAAAAGTCAACCCCCTAGTTTTCTATCCCAAGTTCAAATTGCAAGGATGCAATTTATTAAATGGGTGACAATGTAACATCCCAAGTTTTTTAAAAGGAAACACTAAGTTCAATAGTGTACATGATATGCCATATCAAGCTTAAATGAACAAATAAATATTATTATTTAATATGGAAGTTATCATATAGTCATTAGACTAGCAGGTATGAACAGGATTAACTAAATTATGAAAATAATTTTACATGTGTATATATAATTATTTGACCAGTTAATTAAAAATGAATGTAAAACCCTTTTTAAATAAAATTAAATGTTTTTATGATAAAATATTTAAATTTGCACAAGTGTGTTTTATACAAATAAATAATAAAATCCCTATTTTATGATTATATTAATGAAAATTTTATATTATATATTCAATGTAATATTTATAATTCAACTTATTTTTTTCTATACATTATGTAAGAGAAAATTAAATTTTATGCGTAAAAGGAGTATTTTTCAAAAAAGGCATTTTTATTGCCTTTTGATAGAGAACCCATTTTAAATATTATTTTTGTCCCTTTTATAAATTTTATTTTAAAAAAATAAACTTCTTATTTAGAATAAGAGTATCAAAATTTACTTTCATTGAATTTTTGGTATTTTTCTGAGAACTTTCATATTCCAAAAAAATAGTGAATAATACAAATATTAGTTAAAAATTTATTTTTTCCAAATTTATTTATATAGTTAAATTATGTTTTTGATTTTTTTTAAAGTATAATTAAATAAATATTTTATCATTTAATTCAATTTAGGTCATTAGAATCAATTTCACATTGAAATTTGATATAAAAACTTTGTGAACTTTTGAATGATTTTACTTTAAAAACTTGTTTTCTCGATCTGTCTACGGGATTAATTTTAAATTAATTTTATCAATTTATGTGTTTTTAATTTTGAAAAATTGACATAAAAATTTTTAATTAGTATGATATTTATTATCTAATATGATCAACATAATTTTTTGAAATATATGAACAGTAACTTTAGTGATTATTTTTATTACCTTGGTTAAGGGTAAATCGGGTAATTAAGGGTAAAAATAATATTATTAATTACCCTAAAACTAGTACTAAATTTATTATATGGGTGTTTTAGACCTAAAATCATCCTCATACCAAAATATAACCTTCAAAAGCCACTTGGATGACATTAAGACATTTATATTATTTTATTCAATGAAAATACAATTTTGTCACACTCTTGTTTTAAACAAGTAAAATATTTTCAATAAGGGGTTATATAAGAAATATTTTAGAATATCAATAGTATTTATAAATCTAAAATTTTTACCTTCATCATGGTAATTTATTTATAATTTTTAATAAAGAAATAATTAAATTAAATGGTGACACAATGATGATATAGTAGTTGCTTCATTAATGGAAGAATCAAATAAATGATATTAGAAATATTAAAATAAAAACAATTTTCTATAATTTATTTAATTCAAGAATTTTATGGATTAATTTTACATTTTAGGTATGATTTAATATATTTTTTTAAGATATAAATTTGTTATGATATTTTTAATAAGTCAAGTAATGAATGGTGATAAAATTGACATAATTGATATCTTAAAATAAATAATATTTTAATAAATGATATAAAATTTATAAAAATCTAAAATTCATAAAAATATTTTTTATAAGTCCTAAAATTTCATAAATTACTAATTTATTAGTATTTTGTAATGTTATGGTAATTATATTAACCCTCAAAGTGTAAATTACATAATAACATAGTAAGAGTTAAAAAGATAAATTAAATGTTAAAATAAAAAGATATGGATTAAAAAAATAATAAAGACTTGTCTAATTTTTTTTGGATGAATTTATTTAGACTAATTATCATCCTATATTCTAAATAAATAAATTTGGAACTATTTTTAATAGAAAATTAATTTATATTAATTTAATACTTTGAGGAATTCCAAGAGTGCCCCTCCACTCTCCTATAAAAGGGAAACCATTATTCTCTTTTATTCACACGTAAAAACCTATTTGGTTCATCCAATATCTACCCAAATAAATTAATATAATAAATAACCATGTTATTTAGTACTTAGTTTATTCATAACACTCTCCTTATAGGTGTTAAGGTGTTAATCAAAGTTGATCGTCCAAAGAAGAGGTATAGTTTTTAATTAAGTGTTTCTGTTTCATTTCTTCTTCCACTTCCTTAAAATATTCTCCAAATATGATGATATAGTAAATAAATTAGCATAAATATAATTATATGTTATTATTTTAATATAATCACATAAATCCATCTCTAATTATCTTAAACGGGAAATGAATTAATCATTTGTGCGTACATGTGAACTATCACTTCCACGAACCGATATAATTCTTTTTACATTACCATCTATCAAGACTGGTTCTAGTGATGGAATTAATATTTATATATGATATTAAGAAAATATTTATCATTATAATTTAATAATATATCAATTAATTTCTTAATTTCCAAGCACATGAAAATGATAACCTCATTTATTTGTATGTGTGAACTATCAACTCCACGAAGCGATGTGATTCATTTTTCATCACCACATCACATGGATGATATATATAAGATATTTAAATTATTAATATGATATTAATTATATTATTATCATTATTTAAATATAAAATAATACTTACCTTCTTTCCATAATGATCTTTCAAAAATGAAAATGTTGCTCATGCATACGTACGACTTACCGTCTCCATTATTGTAACATAGTTCATTTTTCATATCCATATTTAATGAAGGGATTTAAAAGTATGATTGATTTATAATTATTATTATTATTTAATGAGTATTATAGTGGATATTATGGACTAATTACCACTTTGATCATATTTGACTTACCAATTTTATTTTGGAGTCAAATACCAAATATCATCAAAACTTCTGACATGAACTTTAATAATTAAGAAATTGTTATAAAAATATATTAAGTGATACAACAACAATAATAAAACTGAAAATGGTTCTAAATTAAGTAAATAGTTAACCAAATTTTATTATTCAAGAAGATAAATATTATATGTAATGATTAAAACTCAAGGTAAGGGAATTTCTTTTAAAAAAACTTTTAAATTTACTATTTAAACTATTTTTACAAAAGACAAAAGGAATGTTTTTTACTTGTAAGAAATGCATGGATTTTCCCAATTTTATGACTCTTTAATGTTTTTATTCTTACTTTAAAATTTTATGGATTTATTTTCAAATAAATTTATTTCATTTATGAGTGCGCGACTTTGTAAAAATTAAATTTGATTTCAAAGTAGAAATGTTGTTTTTACTTTATAATTAATTTATGTGTTACGATAATGTTTTGGTTCTTGGGAATTGTTTATGAGTATGGGTGGTTTTGTGATAACTAATTATCGGTGATCCCATAATATACCACCAATACGTTGGGTAATAAGACGAAGTTAACTAGTAGGGTTTTTCTTAAGAGATTAAGAGAATATACTGGGGTGGGTATTCCAAATGTAACCATGAAGGTTACTCCCTATGTTGCTATGAAACCTACTATAAGAGTGAAATGGAATTGATGTTGCAAGTTACCTTAATTATTTATTTTTACTATTTAGATGTTATTATTTCATGAGGTAATATAAAGAGATTATGTTTTATGGTTGAAAAGTATATCTTTGTGAAAATGCTTTCATGGGTTTAAAGTATTCATAAACTCGGGGTTTCTTACCTTATTTTATGTCCCTTACTGAGATTTTTGTGCTCGTCCTGATTTTTAAATTTTTTTACATGGTATAAGGATGGGTAAGATAAATTAAAAAGTCAAGATGAATGTTTTAAAACATTTTCATGAAAAATAAATCATTTTTTCTTTTATAAGTTTTATATTTTGGAAGAAATGGATACTTTTTTAGTTGTATCTAATTTGTATGAATGTGAAATGTTATGTATGAATTATGGATTAATTCTATAAAACTATAAACCTAAAAAGATCCTCAATATGAAAGATAGTAAATTATTTAATTAAACTCAATATCATGTAATGTTTAAGGTCAATTCCTTATATTTAAATAGGGGAATAACTTTCTTTTCTAGGTTACCCCTTTGCAATTTATGGAAATGGGGCATCGATAGAGGTCTATTCATATAAATATTCCACTCTAATTTTGTTCTATATCCCCTCATCGATTAGGGGTTTTTCTTTGGAATTTATATGGTGATTCAAGGTCCGTTCTAAACTAAAATCCCTTTCATTTTTCTCTACCTTCATTATATATGAATTTTAATATCATTGGGTGGGGGTTTGATGATGATTCCACCAAATTCCATGGAATTAGTTTGCGATGATTGGTATTTTTTCAAGGGAGTACTAAGATCATTTTGGGGGACATTAGCATGTAATTTCTTAAGATTTCTGTGATTAGAAACATATTGGTGAGTTTTTGGACATTATTAATATTTTTTAAAATTAGATAATTAATTATAAATTGTTATAAAAAATTATCTGGTGATCTTAGAGGAGGCATGGATGAGCTTGGTCAACATTGACTAGAGATTGTAAAGGATAGTAACTTCATGTTTGTGGTGGGTTATCCAAATAATACTAATCCATATGCCTATTTATACATTATTTTATATTCATTCAAGAAAATGTGTGTTTAAATAGAAGGTATAGGTATTGATATTTTCCTATGAATATATATAGAATTATATTGATCCTCTTAGAATTATAGAAAGTGATAATTTTCACTTTGAATATTTTATAATCTCCTGATGATTGTGACACAAATGGGAAATGATATAAGTTTAGGTTACAAGATAGTAGGTATTGGTCATTTGGATTGAGATGTGATAAAAATATCTAAGGTTAGTTTCCTAGGGCTAGTGAGGTTGGTATTAGAGGCTTAGTCCTAGTTGTGATGGGTGACATCACTCTATGTCTCACAGAAGATAGAAACAACCTCTTAATGTGAAGTGAAGATTTATTTTGTTATATAAGTGTGATACACCCTCCTAGGATTTACATGTAGTGACATATAGTGTTTAATATAGATGATGGTTTGTGAGATATCCAATGGTGATGTCGGATTGGAACCAGACACATGTTGGGAGAATTTTTGGCATCTTGGAATTTGGTTACTAAAAGTATTAGTATGAGTTATCTTGTGATGGAACTTGGTTAGTAACACTGAGTCATGATGAAGATATTATATAAAAAATGGATCAGCCACTTGAGGATGGGTTCAAGAAGGTTCATATGATGAGTAGTCAACATGAAGTGATGAATGTGTGTCAGTATTGACAAGAAGATACCATGTAAGGTTTAAATATACTAGTATATTATTTTATTTTTGATATAGAAATACCAATGATCCCGATAATTTTTTCATGGATGATAAAATCATTCTTGAGGATAAAATATTAAAAGATTTTGGGGGGTTAGGATGTATAGGTAGTTTGAGAGGATAGCTAAGAGATAAGGCCCCAATGTGAGAGTTATATTGATCTTTCAATATGGATATAATTCCATGTTTATGGATATATGGATGCACCTTATAGTATATATTCTTAATTATTTGGTTGGTTATTGATGTGTGACCTCCCTGGATGAGAGGTGATAGTGTAGGACATGTTGAGTGGATTCCCTCAATGAGAGGGGATGGTTTTGGACTTTATGTGAAACATCCATGGAGTTAAAGTTTACATTTTAGGATTTTATTTGTTTCCTATCCTAGATGAGTGGGGATGGTTTGAGAATTGACGTGTCACCTCCCCCGAGTGAGATAGTATGTGGTCTAAGACTTGATTTATGATATCCCCCTTATGATAGGGGATGGTTCAAGAATTTATGTGTGATATCCATTGTGTGATTGGTGATATGATTTAGGATTTAATGTAAAACCACCCATGAGTGATATAGTATGGTTTAATATGTGATTGTAGGACCCTACCCTAAGAGAGTGGGTAGTGGTCAAAAATTGATAATACACCTTACCCTATATATTGGGTATGGATTAATGTATAGAAAGATTACCTACCCTACATAATTGAGTATGGGTTGAGGATTGGTATGACACACTACCCATAGCTTTTTATATGGGTTATAATTTGTCACATGAGATGACATATTTTCTGACATAGGCTGAAGAAGGTATGGTTTGGTATCGTGGTGGTCGGCGAGATATCACATGATGACCCAATATTTATTTTTGTGTGTTTTATTTTTTATTATTTACTTTCTTATTTCATACATTTATATATTATGGGACACATTAAGGGAATATATGGAGACCCTACTTAGATGTATTTCTCACACCATTCATGTATACCCTAATGCATCTGAAGACTATATCTCTATTGTAATGTTTATAGCATAATTTTTTGTAGTGAATTATACTGAAACCACTCGATTGGGATTGATGACTTGGTTGAGGTAATTATTGGGGATTTTATTTTACCCACAATACATTATTATTTTTATATTTCATCATCCTGGTAGGTGACTAGTGGGGTTTCCTAACTATATGAATGTGTTATATTTGTTACAACATTGTTGTATTATTGATAAATGTGAACTATGATTATTCACTATGGATATTGTTTTGTAATTTATTTGTTTATTATGATTATAAAATCAAGGAAATAATATCCTCAATGCATGATTTAGATCCCCTCCAATAGTCAATAACATCTAGTGTATGTGCAGGCATGGTGAATGTCTTGTAACATGCTACCTGGGAGGCCACTGAGTTATTTCAATTAGGGTGTTACAAGATGGACTTCAATGGATAGGGGAGTTTTATTTTAAATTCAATATATTTTTTTCATTCCCAATATTTCTAATTACCATATAAGTAGTAGGAAATTACATTCCATATTTAAATTATTTCTATATTTTTATCTATGATGTACATAGTTGCTTAAGTATACCATTATTCATTATTATAAAAGTCATTTTTGATAAATTTTAATATGAGAGATAATGGGTAAAGTAGTGAAGATAATAATGTTATTGTTGTATCAATAAATCATGATATCAAAAGAGTGGTTTATTTTCTTTTAAGAATTATTTTTTAATTTTGACTTAAAATAAATTTAATATGATAATTTCTTAGAATAGTTTGGGATATATTATTTATTTTAATTTTAATTTATTATTAGTATTTAGTTTTTTATGAAGAAAATAAAAAATGAATGAAAATAAAAGATCAAAAAAATAAAAATATAGGAATGAAATTATATTGGATTGGCCTATAGCTAAAAAACATCACCCCTATTGTATTAAATTTACAATAGGGTTTAGGAGGATATGTATGAGAGAGAATGAGTCACCAATCTTATTTGACATCTGAGGATGTTTTAGATACTATATTAATCATTCATATTTGATCAATGATCTCATTTTAATATTAATAATTAGTGTCTATAGGATATAAAATAAAGTGAGATTAGTGGATATAAAACTTTTTTAAGGCATGAATTTAATTGATGACAGATGGTGTAAGAAAATAGAGAAAGATAAAAAATAGTGTTATTTAGTCATTCTCAAATAAAAAACTAAATACCCATATCAAATTTAATTTTTAAAAAAATTGATGGAAATTAAAATACATGGTTTGTTGGTTTACATGAATAGTGATGGGTTGAAAATGATTTTTCATATAATTCATGAATGTATCTTCTCAATGTTAGGAATTTTATTTTATTAATTATGAGGTTTAAAATTTGGATATGATGGAATATCATTGTGAAAATTTTTAAATATAATCTTAAAGATAAGTAATAGTTTAATTGTTAGGGAATTATGAAATCATAAATTTTTATATACTTTTCCACCCTATTTTTTAATGGTTAATGTGTTATTACTGCCTATGACTATGTGTTTTCAATGATTTATGGTAGATTAAAGGTTAAATGTGACTTTATAAAAGTATAGAGATTTTGAAATATGGAATTTAAAATCATGGTGTTACTAAATTATGATATGATGGGATAATTTTTTTGTAACTAAAGATAAGACTCTGAGAAATTTTTTTGTGTAATAATATTTTATAACACACAATAATTCATATATAATATGAAAAATAAATAACTCAAGAAGTCTTTTTTGGTGTGAAAAATAATGGTAACAGAAAGTAATAAATATTTTTATGGATAAAAATTAATGGGGTGTATATTCACTATAATTGATAAGTCATGATTGATAGAATTATGAGGAAGAAACTATGACATAGAGAATACATCATGAAAGTATTATCAAAATGATCAAAGGAAATTTCATTTCAATTGTGACATGAAATTCTCATATAGTGGTGTGAAAATTTAGACATTGAAGTATGGAATATGAATCACTAGTAAATATTTCAGGGATTACACCATGGGTTTTATAGATTTGGAGTTGGATATGAAGATATATTTAAATTTTACATTAATAAAAATTTTATACTATTATTTATAGTTTAGAAAAAAATTATAAACAGAGGTGGTTCTAACTTGAAGAAGAGAAATGATCCTAAGGTAGAATTTGGTTGGATGGTAAGGTTGATTTAATATTTTATATTTTTACTAGTTAGGACTAGATCTTGAGTCTCTCCAATGTCTAGTATGAATCGATATTTTTCTTTTCTGAAAAAATATAGGGGTAGATGTTGATTCTTAAGATTTCTAATTAAGTTTGTTGTAATTTTATAGTTATTATTTTAATAGTAATTTATTAGGTTATTGTTTTCATTCTTTATTATAATATACTATTATTTTTAAGTAAAAGTTAAATATTAATTGATTATGGAATTTCCATTTAATTAATAAACTAATTTCAAGGATTTATGTATGATCATGTAATTTGTTTAATTATTCTATGTTTAAACATGGTTTTGGATTACCAAATTACTAAATAAATCAAAGTACTTGATCATATGAGAAGATAAGTATAATAATTAGAGAATAATTAGTGAATCATGGATTTGTTTAGATTCAATTTAAACAATAGTAAAGTTAATCATAATCAAAATTAGTAGATACACTATTTTATAATCTTGTATTTATATATTATCATCATGAATCGATTATGAATAGTTAATTATATTATATTTTGACTTGTTTTATTCACTCATGTTAACCATCAATAATTTTAAATTTATGTTCTACTATAGGGATAACTTGTCTTTCTATATTTTCCTTTGACTAACCATGTATTATAAATTAATAATTAGTGATTTGATAGAGTATTATAAATTTATAAACTTGATACCTACTTATAATTAAGGATTCCATATGGGAGGTATGATGAAAACCCTCTTAGTCCAAAATAGATTCATTGAGGTACTTTGTGTGTTGAAAAATAATTCCACTAGTTTATCTACCTGTGTATGAACAACCACATCCTATATTGATATCTTGAATAAGGTGTTAGAAAAAGATCATAGTTTCCTATTATTATCTTTGGGTGATAAAGCATTGTATGTTGTTTCTTATAAATTTTATTATAATTCTATTTTTAAATAAATTGATCGTTTATATAAGAAAAAATTGGATAGTAAATATAAATTTAAGGATAATAATTTTTTGCTCATTTAAAAATTTTATTAATTATTTGGGGGATTTGATTATGTATGATAAAGAAATTTTAACACTTGAGTAAGTTAAATCATATTTATTTTCCATGTAAATTCAATCTAAATATATATTTAAGGTGGAGGTGGAAATTATAAATGTAATGGGTATAATTAAATATATTGGGAGGAGGAGAGACTATAGTTATTCATGATATATTTGATCTAAATAAAAACACAAGACAATAGTTTTTCTATATGTAAATGATAGGAAACTTTAAGAGGAATTGACCTAATAAAAAATACCATAGTAATATTAATGATGAAACAAATCACTCTTTATTAATTAAAAATGGTTATAATGGTGTGTGTATTTTAACTATTATTAGGAAGACTATGGGAAGTCAATGGGTGTTAGATTCCAATTATTATAATCATATGTTTCCTTTTGAAGAATTTTTCTTTCGCAATTTACTATGTTTATGAACGGTTCTGTTATTTTAAATAATAAAAAATATTTAAATCTAGGGGTATGAGTACTCTTTCATTTAAACTATATAAAAAAAATTAACATTTTATATTGTGATATGTGTACCTAAAATTCAAACAAACCTCATTTTATTATGAGTTATTAATAAAATCCCCCTACATCAGACTCCTAATTCATAAATATCACTAAAGAATCTCTTACTTTTTTTAAATGGTATTTTATAAGTGGCCCATGTATTTTTAATTAAACCCCCCCACACTAAATAGTTAGGAATATGTTATTCAATTAATAATGAAAAAACCACATTGTGCCATAAAATACATGGCCTTATAAGTGATAAATAGTTGGAGGAATTTAATAAAAATGGATTATCAAATCAGATTAATATACTCATTTATGAAGATTGTGAACATAATAAATATAAGATGGTGGGTTTTGAAATATATTATTTTATTTCTAATTGTGTCACCCTAAACCCATACTCTTATATTGTTACAAAAAATATGTTATTTACACACTGATTTTGAAATAAAATTATTTGTACTATGATAAAAATATCCTTTTTTACATAATTTTTTACAATTTAACCATTACATCTCAAAATTAGATAGGCAATACAAAGACCGGAAGGTTTGATTCCTTTGAGGATCTACTATATAAAAACATATTTTATGATAATTTTGAACATTTCTCCCCAAATAATCCACAGTAGACTCCCTTATAGGCTTCTCTTAAATTATAGTCATCATTATAAAATATTGAAATGGAAACATAAAAAAGGTTAACTTCAAATGCCAGTAAGGGTAAAATAAGTGATAATAATTAAATATCATAAATTATAATAAGATGAGAAAATGGGTATAATCAAGGCACATGGACATAACATAAGTGAATCACACCCAATAAATCATAGATTATAAATCACAAGTCATGGAATAAGGATTGGAATAACATAAGACTTGAACCTACAAAGTGTGGACACATTATTTAATAAACATGAGCCATGATAGAATAACATTATAATACAATATAAATGTGACAAAAAAATAGAATTGGGAAAAATCACCTTTGTGAGTCACACACTTTCACCCACGCTTCTGTGGCAACTAAATTATACCCAAATATATATGTATATTGAGATAAAAACTTTTAACCAATACATTAGAGGGGGATATAGGAACCCAATATTCATTCTTCAATATGAATGTGTGACACTTTAAAACAATCATTTATCATATAATAAAAATTACTTGGAAGTAAAATGGGTTTCATTTCTCTTTTAAATAGAATAATATAAGGAAAATATTCATAATACCATCAATAAAAATATTTGGAAAAAAATCCCTCAATGTATAATTGTATCATTTTTGAGGTGATTGTGTTTATTGACAAAGCGGGCCTCCATGTTTTGTTTGTTAACAAAGCAAACCATGATGTTCAATTTGTTGACAAAAGGGGTTTATATGGTGAGTTTTCGAGTTCAAGAGATGTTATATACAATCCATGATTGAAATAAGAACCTCTAAAATGGAATGGATGATCTGGAGGTGGTATAAAAAGAGCATATACAAGGTGGTGTTGTTTTCCAGTGTTTGCCAAATTTTTGGGCCTCAAAATTTACAAATGGAGAAAAGTGTTTTTGGAAAAGGGACTTGTGCGCCAGTATCTTGGAGGCTTGTAAACTTGCGCACTATATGTTTTTAAAGATTAGAACATCAAAATATAGAAAAGTAAAGAGGGGAACCCAATTTTTAGTTTGGGCGTGCAAGGTGATTAGGCGACAGAGACTAAGGCAGTTGGACTTGTTTGCTAAGAGGAGACTTGCACACCGATGCTTAGGGTACCCAAAATGCCTATAAATAGAGGTTTAACCCTCCTCATTTTTTATGGAGTTCAACACTTAGAGAAAATTAGATCTCCATTCATGCATGTGGTTTGGTCGCGCAAGTGGTGGTGTGAGAGCGCAAGTATTAGGTTATTCAAAAGTTATGCGTCAGTTGATAGTTGCATGACAATATTGGTTTGGGCGTAAAAGGGTGTGAGTCTCCCAAGTTTGGAGTTGGAAAAGGGAGTGTCGCGCAAGTGGTTAGGTGAAACTTGCACTCTAGGATTGAAGAAGCGTACCAGGCATTAGAGAAGCACACCAAGCATAGAGAAGCGCGTCGGTCACTCTAGGAATGTGCGAAAGTTTGAAGATTTCTTGGTACCTCCAGTGAAAAGTGTGATTCATCTACAGGTGAAATTTGGACATCAATAGAGCATCTACATATAGAGAAATATGCATTCATTTGTGATAATAAAGGGACCTACAAGTCCATAAACTATGAGTGGATCCTTTCCAGAGCATTGAGAAAAGGAAGAGGAAGAAGGTGATCATCTCCACCGGTAGTGAGCTAGAGAGAGAGAAATAGGGAGTGGCCCTTGGGAAAGCTGTGAGCTAACCCTAAAATTTATAAAGGCAGTGATCCTAGGCATAGAAGTGATCTATCCTAAACATTGCAAATTTTCATTGAGCTTTAGTGGATTTGGTACAACGGAACATCGTCATTGTATGCTCCTTGGACATAGCCTAGAGAGGGTGAACTAAGTAAAAATTTATGTGTTTCCTTGATTTCTTTCCTACATTTCATCCAAAGCATCATTATCAGATAAATAAGGAAATAACAAGATAAATGTTAACAACATAAGAGAAAACAAAGTTACCCTTTTAATATATAGGTCAAGATCCAATGGGGAAGGAAGAATTTTGAAATAGGATATCCATACCCTGATTCACCTCCCCCCCCCCTCTCAGGGTATCTAGGCCCCTTTTTTCCTAAAAATTGGTATTAGAGCAAGGTTTATTTTATAAGATTTGTTTTCTCTATCTTGGTTCAATTGATTGCTCAAGTTAAAGATTTAGTCTTCTCTTATCTTGGTGTGCCATGGCAAAGGGAAAAACATCAAATAAGAATCAAAAGTCATATGGTATTCCTCAGTGTGGAAGTGTTTATGGAAAAATTATGATTCAACTAAAGGAATCAAACAGCTTGATGAAGGAAGGCTTGGATGAATCAGATTGGGAAAAGATAGGTTCACTCAATAATGATGTAGGAACGAGTGAAGTACCTGATATTCCAAGTGATGTTGGAACTACTAATGATGAAAAACTTCCAAGAAGTCAAAAAGTGATAGTTGTCCATGAGACAAAGGAATTGGATCAGAAATTGGATGAAGAAATTAATTGTAAAGATATTCGGATCTAGGTACTGAAAATTGAGGTCAAAAATCTAAGAGTGTTAAATCAAAGGATTATTGACATGGATACTGATCTGAGGGAGAAGAATGATTCCCAAGCTGAAGAACTTAAAAATTTTTCTATAAAGAAAGAAAATATCAAAGCTGATGTTAAGGCAAAGAATCTGAACTCAAATGAAATTCAGATTTTAAAATCCAAAAATGATGATCTTGCTACACAGCTATCTGAACTAGTTCATAATAATCAAAGGGTACAACAAGATAATGCATGTTGTTCTGATTCTGTTGCTTAAGAAAAATTGAAATTAAATGATCAAAGTGGTATGGTGGATAAGTTAACACGTGAATTGGAAGATGAGATAAGTAGATGGAAGCTTCTCAAGAGATAAATCGATACCCAACTTGAATCAAGGGATATAAAGATTCAAAAGTTGGAAGAAGAAATAGAATTAGTCAATAATGAAATAGAGAAATCGAACTCAAAAAACAATCACAAGTTAAAGGATGCCTTGCACTTACTATTTAATTATCCTTCGGAAAGTGATGATGAAATGAAATCCAAATATACTACACCAGAGGAGAAGCATGAAAGGGTTGTATCATCCCAAAGGCCATCCATTTTTGCAAAATCTGGAATTGGATATGATGATCTCACTTCTATGAGTGATAGTAAAAGAGTAGTGAAAATATAAAGAGATAACAAAAACCTTGTAGGTGTTGGAGATAGACCTAAAAAGGATTTTATAGGAAGCAATGATAGCATGTTCCATTTTTTGTGGGATTCATAGTCATACATCAAGCTTCTATTCAGAGGCACAAGAATACATTTTAGGCTGTGAAAATAGAAACATTAATAAATCTGAGAATAAGAAGACATGTCATGAGAAATCATAAATAAGAGTCTCTCAGAGGAAAGCATTCATTAGATGCTATTACTGTGGAAGAATGGGAAACACCATGAGTATGTGTTAGGAAGCTCAGGAGCTCAATGTCAGAGGAAGAACTCAAGATGCATCGACATCTCGACATAGAAATGATGAAATGAGGTATGCCTTTGATGGAAAATGTTTTATATGTTCTAATTATGGGAATTTGACAAGACATTGCAGTAAGAAGAAAGTTAGAGAGAAAAAGTAACTTGAAAGGAAATTCTTGACTCCAGTGGTGTATAATGAGAAATCCTATACTGGAAGACAGAGTGGTAGGTTGAAAAATAGGTTTTCTACCTTAGGTAAATCACAAGTAGATAAAATAAAATGTATCAGTCACCTCCTCTATCACACTCACAATAGCTCTCGTGGACAGAATGTGAACAAACCTAGAAGATTAAGGGGAGATATACTCTAGTCATGAGTAAGAATAACACACATTCAGTGGAGGACTCACCGCTAGCGCAAAATAGTGTGGTGAATCAGATATTTGATAAAAGAAATATGAACAAATAATGTATTGAAAACCCCACATGTCATGTACCACAGAGAGAAGTGGAAGAAATAGAAACATCCCTACAATGGTGGAAGATGAAAGGGAAGATGACAAGTAGAGAGATTCCTACTCAGAGAAGGAATTAAGAGAAGTGGCATATTATTGGAAAATCAAAGATAAAAATGTGTATCAGTGGGATTAAACCCAAAATTGTGAGAAAGGCCAAGCCTGTAGAATCTACATATGGGGGGAATGTCCTATGAGGATGAGGGAGGTGATGTGACTGGGGAAGACGGCGGCGATCGCAAAAACCTAATGGGGATGATGGCATCCCCCCCTCCACCACTAGTCGGTGGAAAGGGGGAGGATCCATGGACTTCCCATAGTGGCCATAGATGCGACTTCCACATCTTCATTGATTCTGATTCGATCCCAATATTTTTTGAGATTTGCCTAGGCCCGAAGGTCCCCGGTATTAGGGAAGTCGATCCCATGATCCTGATATCGGCTCTAGAGTTTACGGAGGCGGAGATCTTTCTAAACCTAACTTTGGTTTCCCGTTTTAGGAACAAATGTCCGTCATTGGATGATTTTGATAGGTTTATCTTCAAAACTTGGGGACTTCAAGAACGAGTGGTTTTAGGACTGTTAGATAAAAGGAATTTGATGGTGCGATGTTCTTCGTTGGAGTATTTTATCTGTGCTCTATCGTGTGCGCCCAGGAAGTGCGGTGGATGCAGCTTCTACCTGTTTCGATGGATCTAAAATCTTTACTTGAATTGTGACTCTCCTTTAATTCCGGTTTGGGTAAGCCTTCCTCAACTACATCTTCCATTCCAGAATCCTGCAATTATACATATGTTAGGAAATTTAGGGGGTTCGTTTCTCTGTGTTGACTCGTGCATGGCTTCTTTGTTCCATCTGATCAACCCACACATGTGTGTGGAGGTTGATGTATCGAGGACGCTGGTCGAGTCTATATGGATTGAAGCCGGTGAGGAGGTACAGTGTAAGCAGTCGGTGGTCTATGACCATTGGGTGGAGTTATGCTCCTCTTTCCGTCGACTGGGCCACTCAGATGCTATCTGCAGACGGGGTGTTCACCATAGGAAGGTCCCAGTATAGGTGAGGAAAGGTAATGATGTTAAATAAATAAAGCAAGTGGTGAACAATGAGGTTCAGAGTAAACCAGTGGGAAAGAAGGTTGAGGAACCCTCTGTATCAGGGGTTTTTTATCGGCTCAAGGAGGATTTGAGGGACCGGGACACCAGTAAATCAGTGGCATAGTAGAATTCTGATCCACCCTTGCAATCACCTCAAGCTGAAGGTGGTATTTTTTCTGGGAAGGAGGTTGTGGCCTGGACAGAAGGGGTGGATGAACCTCAAGTCAATGTTATTCAGAGTGCTGCTACTTTGGGGGTCATCCAACAATCAGGAGGGAAGGGATTGGTCCAAGATGGTGTCTAGACCAACAACTCTTTTGAGTGTTTGGACACCGAGGAGATTATACAAGATCAGCCCTTTGATCTAGATGGAGGAGAAATAAAAGGTAGGGATTATGAGGAGGACTATGGAGTAACTAAGGCTCATGAGGAGGGGAAGTCCTCTAAGAAGAAGAAGGGGAAGGGTCTCAAGGGATAATCACATCTACCAGAACCAATGGAAACACGATTGAGTAAAAAGTCTAAACCGTGTGAGAAAGAAACATCATCTTCTTCCATGAGTGTTGTGCAGGAGAATCCTCAAGTTTTGGTTCAGGGAATCAGCAACGACAAGCTGAGTCTGAGTCGTAAATCTAATGAAAACTATATCGAAGTGGCAAAGGACTCTAAAGAACCTATCCTCCACTCTGAGGAGGAAATGGTGGAAGAATTCTTTTATGTCAACATACCACAGGAAGATGCAGAGATGATAGGAAGACATATTCAAGTGGAGGTCAACAGCGAGAAGGCTAATTGGATTGACAAATAGGATATGATCCTGATGAGAGTCTTCAATGATGGGAAAATCAACAAAGAATAGTATATTCAAACTTTGTAAAAAATGGAGTCCCACTTCAAAGTTATTATCAGCGAAGACCCTGATGCTAAGTTATGGCTTATAAACTAGAAACTTTATAGTGAGAAAAGTAACAATAGGCTAAGGCTATGCTTTGATGGATTTTCTTTCTCTTATGAGGCATCACCGCCGAATTAATTGGGACTAGTTTCTCACTTTTCCTAAAAAGTGATTTTATTAATAAAAAATTAATTTTCAGTCTATAGAATCTACATATCATAAAAAGTCTCATAATGTCGGTAATTAATTCTTAGTCATATGTCCATAGTAGTTGAAGTTGGCTAGACAGCTAGAAGAAGCAAGGAAGGAGTGTGATGCTCTATAAGAAATAATCAAAGGGTTAACTCATTAGGATCAACCACAATCCTCGAATTGAAGATTCCAGAAGATCCCCTCTCCCTATGTGTATAAATTCTATTAAATGATGATAATTTTATTCAGGTTTAAAGGGAGATATGATCCAAGGGTAAGTGGAATCAAAAGATGAAAATTAGTAATGTGATATGATCCATAATTTCGAATGATTAAAATTAGTTTCTAGAACTAAATATGGACTCTAGAAGATTTCCAAGAAAGGAGTTAATGTTATATGGATAAATAAGAGAGTAACATGTGAAGAAATGATGTAGGAGACGAAGAATGTTTGTGGGTCTAAACAGTGGGCTCAATAATAAGAAGAGTTGTACATTAAAGGGGAAGCATTATATATCCTAATTAGATGAAATTTCTCAAAGGTGTATGATGGTTGATAAAATTACATGATAATAGAATGATCATAATAGTTAAATCTCACATATGATATTAGATTCACCAATTTCTATTACACAACAGTTTTATCATTCAAATCTACCTCAGATGGTTGTATTCTGTAGAAAGAAGAAATGATATGATAAAGAGTCTACATTAAAACTGAAGATCTCACAAATCAATACATGGATAATTTAGTGTGTTTGAGTTTCATTGAATATATATCCATTGGTAACAAGCCCAAGTTCAAGTGTTAGTTGTTCGTTAAGAGAATACGAATTGAGGTGAAGCACCAACAGTCGTATATTTCATAATTAACTATTTTTTCCTAACAATGTGGTATAAACTGACTATTTTCAGGATATCAGTAAGTTGTAGGAGATTTTTTTGAGTCCAGTAGATAAAAATTTGATTCATAATAAATGGGTCTATCACAACAAGATGAATGAAGATGGCACAGTGATTCAAAACAAAGCATGACTAGTGTGCAAAGTGTTCCAGATGGATGTCAAATCTACATTCTTGAATGGGATTCTAGAGGAAGAAGTGTATATCATGTATCCAAATGGTTTTCTCATTCATGAGGATGAGAACAAGGTTTTTTGGCTGAAGAAGGTGTTATATGGGCTGAAACAAGCACCAAGAGCATGGTACTCAAGGCTAGATCAGTATTTGAAGAAGCTTGGTTTCCAGCATGGTGGAATTGATTACAATCTCTATTTAACAAAAATAGTAATAAAAGTATGATGGTAGTGGTTTATGTTGATGACATAATATTTGGCATATCAGATGAAGCACAGTGTAGACATTTTTTCAAATTCATGAAACATGAGTTTGAAATATCTATGATTTGTGAGATGAAATTTTTCCTTGGTTTACAGGTGACACAATGAATTAATGGAACATTCATTTCTCAATCCAAATTTTCCAAGGAGGTTCTGAGAAGATTTGAAATGGAAAATTTCAAGGAGATGAAGACTTCGGTTGCTACCCGGATGAAATTATTGAAATATGATAATGGCAAGGCAGTTAATATTATAGAATACAGGAAGATTATTGGGAGTTTATTGTACCTAATAGAGACGAGACCTGATATTGTTTTAGCCACATTCCAAGCAGTGCAATATCAAATAAATCCTAAGGAAAGTCACATTATTGCAATGAAAATAATACTTCAGTATATCAAGGGCATGGTATATTTCATCTTGATATATAGTGAAAAATATCAGTCAGAGTTATTGGGATATACTGATGTTGATTGGGCTAGTTCAGTGGATGACAGTAAATCAATGTCAGGAGGTGATTTCTATCTTGGTGGATTGATTATTTCTTGGCTAATAAAGAAGTAAGATTTCATTTCATTGAGCACTGTAGAAGCTAAGTATACTGCGGCCACTCAAGCATGCTCTCAATTATTGTGGATGAAGTAGCAGCTTGATGACATGGGAGTTGAAGTGAAGTCTCCGATTGGAATCCAGTACGATAACTCAAGTGCTATAATTCTCAGCAAAAATCTTTTCTATCATTCAAGGACAAAGAACATTGAGATAAGTATCATTTTATCAAGGATAAGGTTAAGTAGGGAATCATGAAGTTGGAGTATGTGCCTACAGAACTACAGGTTGCAGACATTCTGCCGAACGCCTTACCCAAGGAACCTTTTGAGAGGCATCGACTGGCTTTGGGAGTTTAGTCGAGTCCCCACACTTGAAAAAGTGTGGATGCACCCCCCCCCCCCCCCCCTCCCCAAGGTATGGTGTGTTTTTTTCTAATGTGATAATCTGTGTTCTTTTCAACGTATCAGACCAAAAAGGAGTGACCTTCGTGTTTGTTGAAAAGGGGGGAGAAATAGTGACCCCTCAAGGGGGAGAAAGTGTGGCTAAATAAGGGAGACAATGTCTTTTTCAAAGACATGGGAAGAAGCTGACAGGTGGTACAGTGAGATAGGGGGTTTATCAAGACAGGTGAAGAATCTGATAGGGGGAGCACCATGATGAGAGTATGGGGTGTTCGAAGGGCTCATCTAGAGCTTATCTTTGGAAACACAAGACCCAAGAAGTGAAGATGGAGAGTATTAAATCTGACAATTCTAGAAGTGATCAATCAAATCATAGATATCCTGATAGCTGAGGATCATGATAAAAGCATAATACTAATGTTGTAATGGTGTGAGAAGGTTTCCAGCGATCATCATTTGGTAGCAGTTTGGTATCAAAAAGTGGTTTTTAGAAATGAAGTGATTCATTGATGAACTTTTCATTTAATCTTGTTTCTCATGTCGATCATTACTCATGTGGGCTTAGAGTATGTGTTTAGTGAATCCTAGATCACTATCAGAATCGAAAAAGGTGAATGGTGGCTGAAGCATTAAGGTAGTATCATTTTATGAAAAAGTTTTCAACAAACCCAAAGGGGGATATTTTTGGGCAAAAATCCCGCAAGGTATCATTGAAGCATTTTTTAGGTGATTTTTTTTGTTGAAAAAGTGGGTCTTCATGTTGTGTTTGTTAACAAAGTATACCAGGATGTTCAATTTGTTGAAAAAATGGGTTATATGGTGAGTTGTAGAGTTCAAGAGATATTATCTACAATCTATGATTGAATGAAGAACCTCTAAAATGGAATGGACGATCTAGAGGTGGTACAAAAAGAGCAGATACAAGGTGGTGTTATTTTCCAGTGTTTACCAAATTTTTGGGCCTCAAAATCAACAAATGGAGAAAAGTGTTTTTGGAAAATGGACTTGTGTGCCAGTGTCTTGGAGGCTTGGAAACTTGTGCACCATATTTTTTTCAAGATCATAACATAAAAATATAGAAAATGAAAGAGGGGTGTCCAAGTTTTGGTTTGGGCGCGCAAGGTGATTAGGGCGATAGAGACTGGGGTGACTGGACTTGTGCACCGAGAGGAGAATTTCGCACCGGCACTCAGGGTACCCAAAATGCCTATAAATAGAGGGCTACCCCTCCTAATTTTTTATAGAGTTCAACACTTAGAGAAAATTAGATCTCTAGTTGCGCAGGTGGTTTGGTCGCGCAAGTGGTGGTGTGAGAGCGCAAGTATAGGTTATTCAAAAGTTGTGCGCCAGTTGATAGTTGAACGCCAATATTGGTTTGGGCATAAAAGGGTGTGATTCACCTATGTTTGGATTTGTAAAAGGGAGTTCCATACAAGTTCTTAGGTGACACTTGCGCACCAGGCTTGAAGAAGCGTGTTAGGAATTAGAGAAGTGCGCTAAGCATAGAGAAGCGCGTCCGTCACTCTAGGACTGCATGAAAGTTGGAAGATTTCCTGGTACCTCTGATGCAAAGTGTGATTCATCTGTGGGTGAAAGTTGGATGTCAACAAAGCATCTACATACAGAGAAAGATTCATTCATTTGTGATAATGAAGTGACCTACAAGTCCATAAACTTTGAGTGGATCCTTTTCATAGCAGTGGGAAAAGGAAGAGGAAGAAGTTGATCCTCTCTACTGTCAATGAGCTAGAGAGAGAGAAACAGGGTGTGACCCTTGGGAAAGCTATGAGATAACCCTAAACTTTATAAAGGCAATGATCCTGGGCATGTAAGTGATCTAGCATGAACATTGTAAATTGTCATTGAGCTTTAGTAGATTTGGTACAGCGGCACATCGCCGTTGTATGCTCCTTGGACGTAGCCCAGTGAGGGTGAACCAAGTAAAAATTTATGTGTCTACCTGCTTTCTTTCCTGCATTTCATCCAAAACATCATTATCTGATAAATAAGGAAAGAATAATATAAATGTTAACAACATAATAGCAAAAAAAGTAACCCTTTTAATATAAAGTTCAAGATCCAGTGGGGTAGGAAGAATTTTGAAATATAATATCCATACCCTAATTCACCCCCCCCCCCCCCTCAGGGTATCTAGGTCCCTTTTGGTCCTAAAAAACATGATAAACCAACAGAATATCAATGGGTATCCAATGATACAAAATAAATTTCTAGTTAGATACCATTCAATGTAGTATATTTTATTCACACCATATATATAATGGGTATATAGTTTATTCCATAGTTTCCATAATTACTAAATGTATGGAATCTTAATGAACACCCTTCAATCAATGAAATGGAAAAAATTTATTCATAAAAAAATGAATTGGTATAAAAGTTGTGCTTATTAACAGTGGATGTTTAGGAAAGAAAAATATAGTGATGGATCACTCCACTAATAGAAATTAATATTTAATCATTCATATTTAGGAATAATTAAAATGGTGTCATTTGAATAATATCCTTGATCAGGTATAAAATATTTCAAAAGATGTTGACATAGTTAAAAAACTCTTTTTAAGAGCATTCTAAAAATAACTTTGGAAATTAGAAACATTCATGATATTATTGAAAAGAATTATTTAAATATAAATATTTTATAAAACTGGTATAATATGAATTTATTTTATAAAACATGAAAATATATATATGATGTTTCATAGTAAAAGACAAAAATGGTGGAAAGATGTGTTATCATGGAAAACATTAAAAGGTTATTGTTTCAGACATTGATAAAAATGACCCATAAAAAAATTTACACAGTTTCTTTAAAACTCTTAATAAAGGAAAAACTAGTAGAATGTAAAATTAATCAAAAATTATGGAATAAATAAATAAAATCATAAAATCATAAAATGGATATAGACATGGAACATGATGAATCTTGACAGAAAAGAAGAGTAAGTGTCAATTTCCTTACAGTAGGTAAATATTGATCCAATATAAATATGAAATGGTGATAAGGAATATAAAACTAAAAAATTAATTAGAGTAGGGTAAAATTAATGGGGGGGTTTAGAAATAAATATCATTTAAATTAACCAGATTGATTATATTTCAAAAAAATCTCAATTTGAAATTGAGATTAAACTTGAAACCCTTATGGTAATGGTAATGTAAGAATTAAAAAATATAATAGGGTTTCCATAAAATTTTAATTAACATATCATGAAATAAATGATATTTATAATACTTTAAGGTAATAGTCCATGAATACACCCTATAAAAGAAATGATGGTACACATTATCAAACATGTCTCATAAAATTGAAAATAGAGACAATTAACACTTAAAACCTTGATATCCTTTGAATTGAAATCCATTTAAACATATAACATGATATAGATATTAAAACCCTATTAATTAAATTCATATGGTTAAATACATAAATTTGGAAATAATCAAACTACGTTAATGATTTCATGGTGCACAATAAGAAATATGTCTCAAGAGATTATATTTGAGATAAAGAACACCATACCTAAATTCCTAACTATCACTAATGTTCTTGAATATCCTATTTGAAGAAAAAAATATTAATCACCTATTTAAAACCTTGTTCAACTCTATAGTTTTAAGATCCCTTCTTTTTCCATGTATGTCCCTCTTTGAGTTTTTCATTGGACCTTGGTGGCTGAGTCTTAATCAAAGAAGTATAGATTTTGTTGGGGGGAAATGACCTAAAGTTCATGGATGTATGTTTATTTGAATTAATATATTCTAGATATAAACATTTTAAATGGTATTATGATATTTTCCCATGAGTTTGGAAGGATTCATAGGTGTTTTGGGAACTTTCATATAAGATAGTCTGAAAACTGTTCATTGGAAAATTACATGCCTTGTACTTATTACACGACGTGTAACTATCGCCAGACACATATCATGAACTGGTTCATGATGTGAAGTGGTTATACATCATGTAACAAATTCATGTCATGTAAATTATGATCTGGGATAAATTTTAACCTGAGGATATGGGCTTTTTCATGTATCTCATTAATTAAGAAACACATGATGTGAAAGGATTACACACCATGTATTTCTCAAACCTAGTGGTTTTAAGTGGGCAGTATATATGATATTTTTCATTCTAACACATTCATCTCTATCCTCTCAACCTTGGGATGATTTCTAAATGATTTTTGAGTCTCCTATTCAATTTTTAATGTCCCTATTATAGATTCAATCCCTAGTAAGTGTTTCTACTTAGGTTTTCCCTTCTCTTCCATCGTTCCTTGTTTATTGCAATGTAATCTTTAGATCAAGGAATTTTTTGGGTTTTGATACTGACCTAGGTTGATTTAGTTTATTATTTTGATCTTCTTAACCTTCTTCCTTGTTGGGATTTACCATTGGAAGCATTGCGTTAATCATCGGTTAATGTTAGGGAGTATGAACCTAACCCTATGGTCTATTTAATTGTGAAGTATATGAAGTATTATGATTGTGCCAGCATAATGTGAACTCTAGTTAATTTGTTCATTATTTTATAGTAAATCATGGATTATAATATTGGTTGGATCCACTGGGGTTCAATTGTGGATGTGACCTGGCTTATGGATACCTTTTGGGTGAGATAACCTTTTAGTAATAAGAAATTAGATAATGGTTTTAAGTGTGTTTGGCACAACATGAGACCTTAGGTGATTGCTTGATATATAATCCCTCGGTAATTTATTATTGATTATTTATATGAATAATGATCATTTGAGATATAAATGGAAGTTTAATTAAAAGGTAAATTGTAATTTTCATGATTAACCATTGAGATTTATGATTTGATATTGTGATCTCCTTATTTTAATTCTTATATTGAGAGGAATCTTCCTAGTCCCATTATATAATTATTATATAGTGCATTGGCCCAGTTTTATTCTGTAATGATTATATTAAGTGGGAACTTCCCAATCCCATGCTAAAATTTTTACATAGTGATCTTGGACTAGTTTGATGTTTTGATTATTATATTGAGTGGGTTCTACACAATCCCATGCTGAAATACTTATATATAGGGTTATGCACGGAGTCTAAAATGTGTATACAGAGGTATTTTTCTAGTTGTTTGATTATGACATGGTTTATTATTATTTTTTTAATGGTTGTATGGCATTCTTAGATATATTTTAGCATGGATCCAAAATAGGTTGATTGATGTATTATACTAATTGAATAATTAATAAACACGTTTATCGCTTTATTACGTACACTTATTGTCATACTAGTTTTGTTTATACATGGTGGTGTCAACCTACTTAGTTTTACCCACACCAGGTTCGGTCCTCCATTTGAGACCTAAGTAGATTACATGTATGCATGTTTGGACAAAGGAATGGTACCTTGTTACTGATTTTTTTGATGGCTAGATGGGATAGAGTATGGAAATGGGTCTGACAATGGGTTTAGAACCAGAGTCTTTTGGGATTATTTTGTATTAGATGATTATTTTATTTTTATTTTTTCAGTTTTTATTTTATATATATCTCATATTTTTATTACATGATTCACCATTATTGGTTTATTGGTTTCTCATTTACTTTCTAGTTGTATTATATATAGTTTTTTTGTTTTTCTGTTACTCTTATATTATTGTTGCTAGTTTATTCCCACTATATTGTACTCTATACAAGGGGGTATAATATACCCACTATATATATCATATCCCCCACTACTATTTGGAAGCCTTTTTCATATGAGGAGGAACACTTGAGGTCTTACAACCAACCTGTTTTGTCTATGTGAGAGAGTGCCAGATCGAGGGACGTAACAAAGTGGTATCAGATGAGCTGGTTTTTCTTCTCTATTTCTTTACTATTTGGTAAATGTGTAAAGGAGACTAAGATGTGTCGATACATGGTAATAAGATTGTGCATAGGATTATCTAACCCATGTATGAGGTAAAATTCGAGTTCCTAGGTATGATATTTTTGTTTATGATGTTTGCTTATTACAGTTAATGTTATTTTACCCTGAGTAATTCACATGTTGTGTGATGTTATTATTTTTTGATGTTATTATTTATTGATATTTATACTCATGATTGTGTATGTAATGATATGAGTATTCTTTCATCATTATAGGTACATAGGGATATATATTGACATGAATTTTTCATGATAGGGACATATTTATTTCATGTGTTATATACTTTCCTATATAAACTATGGTATGAGATACCTGTTATATTTGATAAATGGAATGAAATGAACTATTAGGTAATGATAAAACACTTTTAATCCATGTTTAGAGAGACATGGAGTAGTGGTTCTATATTTTTGTTACCCATTGAGGTTAACTTTGTTTTTAGCCAATGTTCTAAGGAGTGTATTTTTCTGATAGAGAAAAATTAATCCTTGTCATCTTCAAGTTCGGTGTTAGGTGAGTGTCTATCCGCATGATACTAATTCAGTTAAACCAAATCTTCCTATAGATCCTAAGGATTTGATGGATATTCATCTTCGTGATATCTTCTTGAGGATCATGTGATCCATGGAAAGTGAGATTGTTCGCACCATTACTTTGACATCTAGGATGAAGAAAGACTTCCAACTATAGCATCCAAAAACGTTCAATGGGGAGGGAGATCCCCAGGTAGCCAAATTCTAGATTGAGTTAGTCTAAATGATCTTCATCCATCTTGAGATACCTGTAGATATAAGGGTGAAAATTTTTGCATATATGCTCCATGGACCTGTGAAGTGTTGGTGGGATATTTTAGAGTAGGATGGGTAACATCAAGAGTTTTCTTGGAAGGACTCCAAGTTGAACTTATTGATCCACTTTTATACAAAGACAATTAGGGATGATAAGTCTCACAAGTTCATGCATCTAACATATGAGGGAATGTTAGTGATGGACTATGTTGAACATTCCACTGACCTGCAGCACTTTGTGTCATCTTTATATTCTTATGGGATCTCTAGAGTGAGATGTTTTTAGGATGGACTTCACTATGAGATCATGTCACAGGTGAAAATTTTTCATCTAAGTATATTTTCATACAAGTTTAATTTAGAACTCATTATGAAATTAAATCTGAGAGAGGCCCTAAGAAACAGCTAGGTTGTTTCAGCAGTGTGAACTAGGAGCTCTTCTTCTGGTGGAAAGAAGAGCTACTACAACAATTTCCACCAAAGAAGTAGTGAGAAGACTAGTCAGGGAAATAGGAATCCATTTCAAGACTGTGTTCTATTTCATTATTATCAGTGAGGAAATTTGGTCAACAAATGACCCCAGTGTCCATACCTCACTTTGGAGTTCCATGCTTGTAGTGGTATGGACCATCATTAGAATTATTTTTGGAACTTCTCATAGTAGATTAGTGTAATGTGATTGTTATAGGTACCTGTGTATAGAAAGGATATAGCTAATCCTCATTATACATGTATTTAGAGTACCACAAGATGTTCAAGTCGAGGCATGGGACATAGTACCCTAGTATAGGAATGGAAGTACCAGGCAGAGGGAATAGCTCAAGGGAGTCAGGTGGGAGCCCAAGTCAGAGGGGATGGTTAGATACACATCATGCAGAATACTCTAGAAATTTTGGAATCATGAACTTCTACCATTAGAGGAACGATTCTTGTATCATCTATTATTTCTTATGTTTTGTTTGATATAGGACCATCACCTTCCCTTTTATCTTCTATTTTTTCAAAAAAATTGGGATTAGATATGGAAATCTTGGATGTTTCTTTAACCATCAATACATCATTGGTAGTGTGATCAAAGAACATCAAATGGTGCAAGGCATGTTCTCTAGATATTGGTGGTTACTATTTCTTTTGGTAAAATTTTTATGCTAGAAATGATAGGTTTCAATTTTATTCTTAGTATGGATTGGTTAGTCCTATACCAAGATCATATTAATTGTTACCAATTGAGACTTACCTTTCTATCTCCAGAAGGAGACAGAAATTCTCACCAAGTTGAGTGGGATCTTTAGGCAGGTTGTGCAGGACTAATTTAATTTAGAATCGATTGTCTCGTAGCTCGGATAGAAAGTCTTGTTTGGGATGATGATGTAATTCAGTGAGATTATTTTTCTATAATGGTAGACCATTTTTAGGATTTATTTCCTAAAGAGTTCTTTGGATTACCTCCAAATAGGGAAATTTAGTTCACGATCAAGTTGGTTCTGGGAGTAGAACTAGTTTCTATCCCACTAAGATAATTGAACCAGTAGAGCTTTGGGAGTTGAAAAATCAATTAGAATATCTATAATCTAAATGTTTCATATGTCCTAGTAAGTCTCCATGGGGTTCTCCAATTATTTTCACTAAGAAGGATGATGGTGCCTTGTGCTTATTTGTGGATTATCAAAGATTAAACTAGACAACAATCAATAACCGGTATTCTCTTCCATGCATTGATTAACTCTTCAATCATCTAAGAAGAGTTATGATCTTTTAGAAGATTGGTTTGAGATCCGGATACCAATGGTTGAGGTTGAGACCATCAAAAATACCTCAAACTTCTTTTAGAAGTATATATGGATTGTATGAGTTCATAATGATTCTGTTTTGTTTGACCATTATACTAGAAGTATTCATGGTCTTGATAAATCAGATCTTTCATCCTAATCTATATCAGTTTTTGGTGGTTTTCTTCAATAACATCTTAGTGTACTCCCAGCCAATGGATAATTATTCCAATCATCTTGACTTCATCTTGATTTCAATGATAGAGCATCGGCTTTACACAAATCTAACCAATTCGGTTTATAGATTGAAAAAGTGAACTTCTTGGGTCATGTCATCTCAGAGGAAAGAGGATTGAGTGGTATCTTATTGCTCCAGATAGTTGAGACTGCATGATATTAATTACCCTATTCATGATCTAGAGTTATTTGTGGTGGTACATGTCCTGCGATGTTGGAGACACTATCTTTTGGGTGAGAGGTTTGTAGTATACATGGACCACAACATCCTCAGGTATATCTTTTCTTAGTAAGACCTGAGCCTTTGGCAGAGGAGGTGGGTTGAGTATTTTTAGTCTTTTGACATTGAGTTAGATTATACACTGGGAAAGGGATACATAGTTTTTGATTCATTTAGCTAGAAGATATAGAAATTGGTACTGCGGAAGTCTTACAATGACTGGAAGATGATGGAACTCTTTGTACACATGAATATTGATGTTCAGGAGTATCATGAATGAGTAGCTATGACTTCTATTTTTGTTATACCCATGCTATTAGACAAGATCAAGATGGAGCAGTTATTTGATCTGGAGGGATTAGTTCTGAGAGATATCATATATGGTGGGAAGACGCCATTAGGATGGTCTCTTGGTAGTGAAATTATTTTATTTTTTATGGATGAATATGGGTTCCTATGGTCTTACATGAGGATATGATGAGATAGTATCGTGATTCTAGATGGGAAGTACATCTTCATTTGAAAAGGATGTATCATGAACTTTATATATAGTATTGGTGGTCAGGAATAAAGAATGAGGTAGCGGGATTTATTGTGATATGTTTCACTTGTTAATGGGTAAATTTGAAGCATCAGAGGCCAGTTGGGATTTTTGATGCTCTACCCATTCCTGAGTGGAAGTGGGATGATGTCATTATATATTTTTTGATATAATTACCCAGGACACCCTATAATAATGATGTAGTATGGGTGGTTGTGGATTGACTGATGAAGGTTTCCCACTTATTTACTATTGGGGTGACTTTCTCTTTTCATGATATATGTAGTATTTACATGGGTGATATAGTTTGTTTATACAGCGTTTTTAGGAGTATCATTTTAGACAGAGATCCTCATTTCACATTATAGTTCTGTAAGGGTCTTCAGAAGGCTTTGGGATCATAGGTTCTTTTGAGAATAGCCTATCATCCTCAGATTGATAGTCAATATGATTATACTATTCAGGTTTTAGAGGATATTTTATAAGATTATGTTTTGGATTTTGGTGGTTCATGGTAGTACCATATGAAACTCATGGATTTTTCATATTATAACATCTTTTAGGAATTGATACAAATAGAACCTTTCAAGGATTTGTATGGAAGTCCCTTTCGCTCTCCTCTTTTTTGGTTGGAGGTAGGTGAGTTAGTGCTTATTGGGCCTAGTATTTTGTAAAATAATTATGATAAGGTTCATCTAATCAAGAGGTGGTTGGTGATCGCACAGAGAAGGAATAAATCATATGTTGAACATCGAAGATGACCTCTGGAGTTCAACGTTGGTCATCAGGTTTTCCTTTGGGTGTCACCTAGGTTGGGGAAATGCTATACCATAAAATAGGTAATTCTAGCACCCAGGTTTATTAGTACATTTGATATAGTGGATAGGTTCAGTTCATTGGAATATCGATTAGCCATTCCATATCACTAAAATTCCATGCATGACATGTTTTACGTGTCACAGCTTCAGAGATATTATCTTAACCCTTTATATATGGTATAATTTTAGGACTTTGAGATTTTTTCTGATTCATCCTTTAAGTATCATCCAATATGGATTGTGGATCGTAGTGAGAAGTATATCTGGGGTTGTATTATACATCTGGTTCGAGTTCAGTGGCAACATGGGTGTGTTCAGGAGGAGACCTAAGAGAGGGAGTATGATATGTGACCACATTGGATAGACTTGTTCATTGAGTCCCTAAAGTGATTATTACAATATTTTGGGGATAATATAGTATATGTAAGGGAGGTTGTAAGATCTCATCTTATTCTAAGTACGTCCCTCCTTCAGTTTTTCATTAGACCTTGGTGGCTAAGTCTTGTTTAGAGATTAAAATCTTTTTTTGAGGAAAATGTCCTAATGTTTAGGTATGTATAATTATTTGAATTAATATATTCTAGGTATAAATGTGTTAAATGTGATTATGAGGGTTTCTTGGGAGTTTGGAAGGATTCATAGGTGGTTTTATTACTTTAATAGAAGATGGGATGAAAACTACTCGCTAGAAAATTACACACCGTGTACATGTTACCCAAAGTGTAACTATCACCTGACACATGTTGTGAATTGGTTCATGAAGTGAAGTGGTTACACATCATGTACCAATTTCATGCCATGTAAATTTCAATCGAGGATAAATATTAACCTGAGGCAATGAGTTTTTTTATTGTATCTCATTAATTGAGAAATGCACAACATGAAAGGATTATACGTTGTGTATTCCTTGGAACCAACTATTTTAAGTGGGCATAATGTATGTTATTTTTCATTCCAATGCATGCATCTATATCCTCTAAACCCTAGGATGATTTCTATGTGATTTTGGATTCTATTATGTTCTGATTAAAAATAAAATCCCTAGTAATTATTTCTACATAGGTTTCCCATCTCTTCTGTTGTTTCTTGTTCTTTATGGTGTAATATTTTGATCTTGAGTTTGTTTTTTTATTTTGATCATTACTTGGCTTGATCTAGGTTATTCTTTTGATCTTCTTCACCTTTTTACTTGTTGGCATCTTCCATTTGAAGTGTTGTGTTAATCTCCAGTTAAAGGTAGGGAGTCTAAACCTAACCCTATGGCTTGTTTAATTGTAAAGTATATGAAATATTTTGATTTCACCATCATAACTTGCACTATGATTAATTTATTCATTGGTTTATAGTAAATTATGGATTGGAATATTTTTTGATCCCTTTTGGTTAAATTTTTTACATGACCTGGCTTATGGGTACCTGTTGGGCGAGCTAACCTTTTAATAATAAGAACTTGGATAATGGTTTAAAGTGTTTTTGGCATGACATGAGACCTTAGGTGATTTATTAATATAGAATAATAGGGTAATGTCTTATTGGTTATTTATATGACTAATGATCATTTTAGATATAAATTAAAGTGTAATTTAAATACAAATGGTAATTTTCATAATTAACCACTGAGATTTATGATGTGTTATTGTGATATCCTTACTGTAATTTGTATTTTGAGCAAGCTCTACCTAGTCCCATGATGTAATTCTTATATAGGTCATTGGAATATCTTGATGTTTTAATTCTTATATTGAGTGGTCTTTTTTCAGTCCCATGTTGAAATGATTATATAGAGGGCTTGGCCCAATTTTATGTTGTAATGCTTATATTGAGTAGGCTCTTTCCAGTCCCATGCTGAAATTCATATATATTGGGCTATTCTTGGAGGATAAAATGACTATAAAGATGGATTTTCCCAGTTTTTTGATTATTACATGGTTTATGGTCATGTTTGGAAAGGTTTTGTTATATTCTTAGTGATATTTTGACATGGTTCCAAATGCGGATGATCAATGTATTATATTAATTGATTAATTAATACACATTTTTATCACTTTATTTCATACACTTATTATTAGAATATTTTTCTTAGACATGATGGTGTTAACCTAATGAGTTTTACTCATACCCTATTTAGGTCATTTTTTTGGTATTTGGGTAGATAAATGGATGCAGGTTTGGATAAAGAAAATAGATGTTGTTACTGATTTTTTTTCTAGTTGGATGGGTTGGAGTTTTGAGATGGGTCCAACATGGGGTTTGGGATTGGGGTATTTTGGGATTATTTTGTGTCATCTTGTTCTTTTATTTTTATTGTTTTCAATTTTAATTTTAGATAAATCTCATCTTGTAATTACATGATTCACTATTATTAGTTTATTAGTTTCTCCTTTACTTTGTATTGTATAAAATTTCTGTTATTTTTCTTTACTATAATATTATTATTACCAGTTTATTTTTGTTGTATTTTACTCCATACAAGGGGGTATAGTCTCCCTACTATACATATCACACCCCCACTTCTAGTCGGCAGCCTCTGTTATATGGAGAGGCATGCTTGAGGTCTTATAACCAAACCATTTTTTCCACGTGATTGTTGAATCAGGGTATGTTACAATAACCTTTCATAAAAATTATTTATAATTATTTTTTACATGTATATCATTTAGTTATTATCTATTTTCAATATCATGAGTGAGTAATCTTGATCATTTTGATTAGTTTCGTAATAGCGGTGTTGTTTATTATACTTATCGAAAATTTAATCATTACAAAATCATAAAAGGTTCTAAGATTGATACTTTTTAATTATAAAGTCATAATTTCATTATATTTTAATTTTTTATTATGATACTCATAGATGAAATTAGTGTTGAGCATGTTTTGGTATTTTTTAATGAATAGATGTTTATATATTAATTAATAAGTATAATATTAATGATACCATTCCAAAGAGAAAATAAAATAAATATTTACTTATTTATATAATATATTATTAGTAACTATGTTCTAATTTTATTCCAACATATTATTTTATATAATTGTTTAAGTAGGTGGTTAGACCATCCCAGACATTAACATACTACAATTAATGGATGATTATGGTTGCGAAAGTGGTTTATTTTGGAATATTATCATTATTAATGAAGAATAATGATATTATTTAGAAATTTTTAAGGTGATGAATCACATTTGAAGATACTTTAACAAAATATGAATGTATCTATATAAAAAATGAGATATTTTTTCATGGAGGTGGTAGTCTGGATAAACGCATGAATGATGTTTTATTTTTTCATACTATAAAATGGGAAATCTAGTTAATGGGTATTAAAAAATATAAAAACATTTATTATACTATAAATAATTATTACATAGTATAGTATTGTGGAAAATATATATTTAAATTTAATCATACAAAAGAAAAAATGTTAAGTAAAAGTTGGTACTTACGTTGAGAAGTTTGAAGTTCTCTTGTATGATTTCTTTGAAAGAGAGGATATAGACCAAATTCTTGTATCTAGAAGCTTAATAAAGTTATAAAGGATTATATGTGAATTAAATAGTGTATATATTTAACAGGAATCTGAAATTTGGTAGTGTTATTGAATGGGTGGGGAGAGGCCCCATTTATAAGTGGTAAGAATAACATTTTTGTAAATATTTCATCTTAATATAAAGAGAACAAAATTTTCACATTTAAAGAAGACTCAAAATATACAAAAATGGATTGTAGATATTTTCTGGTAGAACCAAACCTCTATCACTCGATTAGAAACACATTTTAATATTTTTGACCTTTTACACCTTTCGTTAACTCTTTTTACCCTTTTGGCTTTTACTGTGGTAACTATTTTTTACCTAAGTAGTTTAATTTTATGGATAAAAATAAATCATACCTTATTAAATATTTTGTACCTGATTATTCCAAATATGAAAAAAATAGATAAAATTTATTTTTTGGGGAAATAAAAATTTTAACTTTAGCACATGTAATGCATAAAACGTTTTTAAGAAAAAAATGTATTTTTAATCCTAGAATTTTTAGATGTGAAAAAAAGTATCTATATAATTTATTTTAATTATATAAATTGTTATATTATAAAAAATATATCATTTAAATAGATTTAAAATAATTAAAAAAACAAATTTTACCAATATTATATCAAATTAAAATAAAAGATAAAAATAGTTTCTTTTATTTGAAAAATATTACTTATGTTCATAAAATAGTAAACAAAGGTTTTCTAAATTCATAATGGTATTTAAAAATTTATAGTTTTGTTCCATAGATACATATTTGATCACGAAAATTATTTTATAATTTTTTTTAACTAATACCTACTTTTCGATAGTGTCATAAACGTTATGGTTTTAATAAAAAATTTATTTTTTAGTATTCACAAAAAATCAATTATTTTATAAAAATACTAAAAATTTATACTCATATAATTATGTAATTATAAATTTAAAAATGATAATTTTATTATCTATTTAAAATTATAAAATTCTAAAACTTATTTTTTAAATGAAAATAAAAAAATATAAAGAAAGTTGCTTTTATGGAAAATATCCATTTTGAACATTATGTTTTCTTGATATTTTTTATGCTAATTCAAAATTTAAATAATGTTAATATACTAGTTTATATATTTTAATATCATATGTTATCATAATAATAATTTAATTGGTAAATTTAATTTATTAATATTTCAAATAGTTATTTGATAAATAATGATCCTTTTTAAATATTAGATAATATTAATTATTTACCCTCTAAACATATGAAACTTTTAATTTATTACCATATTTTTAATTACTAGAGGTTTTATTCATCTTATAATTTCTTAATAATGTTAATCTAATTTTTATTAACTCATTTTATTTTGTATTTTCATGTAGATTAAGTAATGAACATAATATTTATTTAAGGAAAATACTTAGTGAAATTTTAATTCATTATGTTTGTTGGTCGGAGTGGATACTCAAGAGGGGGGTGAATTGAGTTCCAATTAAAATTTTCTGTTAAAAACAATGTTGATTAAAATCCCCCTATTTCAAAAACAGATTAAACTGTAGTGAATTTATACAGATTATAAAGGTTCAATTAGTTTCTCAAAGATTGATTAGTTCTCAGTTAACTTAATCTTATGATTAAATTAACTTTTGAAACTAACTTATTGGTCTATAATAAATATAAACACTTGCGAGTTTAACTATCAAAGTAGCTTTGAAAATAAATTATATTTCAAAGTAATAGCAGCGGAATATGAAATAAATATGTAGTATGGATATAGTATGTAGCTACAAACACAGAGAATTAACCAAGAGGTTCAGTCTCAAGCCGAGACTTAGTCCTCTCAAAAGTTTATATAAAAATGATCCACACCCTGGATCGGGGTTAACAACAGTGAACACACTGTCCAGGTCACAAGACCTCTACCACAGTTCTGTGTGGGAAAACAAACAACAGCTTAGAGATGTCCAGGTCTCATACGACCTCTACCACTATCCACAGTGGGAAATGAAGTGTAAAAAGGTTTGCTGAGGATTTACAGATCCTCCAGTGAAAGTACAGGAGTCAGTGTGTGTGTTTAATACAGCAGATAACACACACTGCTCAAAATGTAAAACAAATGTATCACAGAGCAGAGATGTAGAGTTTAGAAATGGCTCTGGTGATTTCAGTGTAGCTCTGGACTCTTTTGTATTTGGTCAGAATTTATTCTGAGTCCTCTTCTTGTTTTTGTTTGATAATAAGAGTGTCGTATGCTTCAGGCTCAAAGGCAGTGAGATGTAGTCGATGAAGTTCTTCAATGTTCTTTTGTATGCACAGAACTCTTCTTGAGTAGGATTGATTGTGTATGAGGTTCTGTTCTGATTGGTTCTTCCTCCTCTTTCTTTTCCTCTTTTTTCCTCTTGTGTTCTTCTGTCAACTCTTTTATCTTCAGTAGAGTATTATTGTATTTATCTCACGTGCTTCGAAAGACAGAAAAAGTTTCCTTTCTGCAGGTACGAGGTACGGTTTCCTGACATCCGACAACCTTTATTAATTATTTGACAGAGCATTAAAATATACCTAATATGACCGTTGGTTAGATTAATTAAAGATAAAGATAAAGAAATTCAAACATTTGTTTATGACTATTGAAGAATCAAGTGATCGGTAGGTCATCAGCATTAGTGAGTAATGATCGGTGACTCAGATAGATCAGCATCGGTGAATCAGACTGATCAGCATCGGTCTGTCATCTGATCGGTGAGTCAGTTTGATCGGTGAGTCATTTGATCGGTGGCTCATTTGCATCGGTGAGTCATTTGCATCGGTGAGTCATTTGATCGGTGGCTCATTTGCATCGGTGAGTCATTTTCATCGGTGAGTCATTTGATCGGTGGCTCATTTGCATCGGTGAGTCATTTGCATCGGTGAGTCATTTGATCGGTGGATCATTTGCATCGGTGACTCATTTTTCATCGGATCGGTGCGACCGTTGTCCTTTGATATGCGATCAGTGCTTCCGATGTCTGTTGATATTGAATCGGTGCTTCCAAAATACTTTGTACGTCAATAAGCATAGACAAAAATGTGATAACAGATTCATTAACAGATTGTAATTAAGTTTATGAGAAATCAAACCAGATTAAGCATTAATGGTATGTGATGATTTGTGATTATTAAAACATCAATCATAGACATGAAATCAACAATCTTCCAGAGGGATCAACAATCTCCCCCTTTTTGATAATCACAAATCTTTATCATTAAATATAAATAATATGATATATCATTAATAAAAACATAATGAGAATTAAACCATAAGAAGAATAAATATAAAGAGATATATAAATCTCCCCCTTAATTTAGATTACCCATATATATTATACAGATTTCTCCTCCTGAGATATATACATCTTTTCTCCCCCATATATCTCTTCCATACATCTTTCTTCTTTCATAAAGTATTCTTTTTCTTCTCCCATAAAGTATTCTTTTTCTTCTCCCATAAAGTATTCTTTTTCTTCTCCCATAAAGTATTCTTTTTCTTATCCCCCTTTGGGATGATCAAAAAGGAGGGAAAAACAGATAAGAGAAAGTGAAAGGAAAAGCAGTCAGTAGAGAGTATAGATAGAAAAATATTTGATAAAGTACAGACTATTACAAGCAGCACATTGTTCACCCTATCAAAAACAATACACAACTATTTGTTGGGATACAAAGGGGATTTGCCTTTGTCTTTGGGATCAATAGTGGGTAAGTTTGAAGGCTTGGAGGTAGGCTGGTCTTGGCGAATCTGAAGTGGTGGTAGGACAACTCGGGCAGGTGTAGGAGCAGGTGCCACAGAGGGTTGTTGTTGAGAAACAGGAGCTAGTTGAGAAGCTTGCTGAGGGACTGGTCTTAACTGAGATAGAGCTTGAGCAACAGATAGCTGATTTGGAGCTACATCAGAGTCACTGAGAGGTTCAGAAGTAGGAAGTACTATTGTAGTGGCCTGTGCATGCAAATAGGGCTTCAAAAGATGAATAAAATCCTGAATGACTTCTGCTCCATACTTCATAGCTTTTTCAAAATCATCTTTATTCTCCATGAACTGTGCCAAGGAAGGGATAAAATCTTGCAACTGATGAACTTGAGTTTTGAAGGCCTGAGTGACTGGAGGTAATTTCAGATTCTCTACCAACAGCTTGAAGCTTGCAGTCATCTCATGTTTTGTATAAATCTTGGAAAAGTAATTATCAACTTTCTCTTTGATCTCTTGCAGAGCTTTCTTAGCATCTGCTGAATACACCAATGCCATCTTATGACTGTTATCACAGAGCTATTTCATCTTCCTCAAAGATTCTAAATCAAGAATTTGTCTAACAGCAGCTAACTCATCATGCACAACTTTTCTTAGAGCTTCTAGCTCACGGGTAGTGATCTTGGTTACCTTGCCTGTACTGGCTTGGCCAACTATGTGAGTTAACTCAGCTTTCAACTTCCTCGGGTCAGACTTGTTGAGATGTTCAATCAAATTTCTCAAAACTTCCATCATACCAGAGATGGTTGATCGGAATTCGCTTGATAGAGATACCAGGCCGGTGTGAAGATCCTTCATAGTCTGATTCAAAAAGGCTATTTGCCTGCCAATAATTTCACCAGTATTGGCCAGGTCTGGCTTCACAGCATTAGATACTCTTTGTGAGAAGGCTTCCAATGAATGTTCAGAAACTTGGAGAGACACTTGAGTAAGAGCATTAGAAATTTCTTCTCTAACTGTGGCTCTCACAGCGGTTAGAAATTCAATCTTAAACTTATCAAGATCAGCTTGAGAGATTCCAGAACCAGGTAAATTATCATTTGTAGGATCAACAGCAGGAACAGACCTTGCTTCTCGTGGGAGGTTCCTCTTCACAGCTGCAGCAGATTCTGGCATTGCTTCTTTGTCTTCAGAATATTCTAAGCCCAACACAGCATAACCAGGGTATTCATCCCAAACAGCATCACACAGGGTGTATTTTGGTTTCTCATAGCTTTCTATTCCACTGATTTTTGGTGAATCATCCTTGCCACTGATATGTATTTCTTGTACTGACTGAGGTGATTCTATTTGATCTTCAGAAAGACCATCCACTGGTCTGTTATCACCATCAAAAACAGCCTCAACATCATCAGCACGTCCATCATCACTCTTCTCAGAAGCTTCACTGTGATATTCTTCAGTGTCAGAATCTTCTTCATCACCAAGAATAGGTTCTGATTCTCGTAGGGCTAAGGGTGGACTAGCAGGTCCAAATTCTATTCTTCTTTTGGGACTGGCAGTGTCAGGATCACTCCTATCATCAAGATATGACATACTTCCTTCCTCATTCGCAGCTTCTTTTTGCTCTTGGGTTTCGGTGGCCTCATCCTTTCCTTCTTATTGCTCATCATTATCAGAATAAACTGGTTCCTCATTTGGTTTCAAGCCAGGGTCTCTCAAATCCTTTGGCCTCTTGCCATGATCTATGGGATTGTAGGATTCATACAATTTATCTTCATCTGCAACCCATCACTTCTTCCATGGATTCCAATTGATTTTCATCCTCTTGCAGATCTCTTTGTTGAGACAGAAGGTATGATCTGTTTCATTAACTTCATCATCTTCATCAATACATTCTAGATTCTTGAGCATGGTAGATATCATCTTTGAATAAAACAAGGCAGTGGCTTTATTGGACGGTTTTACCATTCCATCTATGTGTACCATCACATATCTACACAAATTGATCTTCTCATGTGTTTTCAGAAGAAACAACAAGAAAAAATCCTGGCACTTTACAGCAGCAAAATCTCCTCTCCTAGGGAAAAGTTGGTGCTGAATAAACTTGAAAAGAAGTATGCATTCACCATCTAATTCTGAAGCTGTGATTCTCCGTGACTCTCTATTTCCTGTCAGAAGCTCCAGAGCTAATTCATAAGAGAAGTAATCAGATGTTGGAGGAATATTCCCAGCATAATCCTCATACCGACCTTTATGAGGTACGTTCAAGCACTCAGCCCACTGCTTAGATGAGAAGGATATTTTCTTTCCTTTTACCACAGACGACATCCTGGAAGCCTCCACACCATCTAAAGTGATTTCCAGATTCATATAGAACTCATGTACTAGATTCAGGTAGTCTATTCGAGAGTTGTCAGAACACCAGTCTATCCATCCTTGCGATTCAAGAACTTGCAGCAACAGTGACTTACTTGACAAAAGCCATGCAGAGCTTACTTCTTTTTCTACAGCAACAATAAGAGTTTCCAGGTTCGGATTTACTTATCGTTGAGAGGTACTACTCGACTCGCCTCGAGCACGCTTTGAAGGTACAGGGCTATCCGGTCCTTTGCTCGGTCTCTTTTTCTTAGCCATTCGAGGATTTTGGGAAGGCAGGAGTTCGAAGGTTCGAAGTAGAGGGGAAGAGAGGTTGAAAGGTTCGGCGGGAAATGAAAGGTCAAAGGTTTAGGGAGGATAAATAGCCACGTATCATTTATTTTATCATTTAGGGTTCCCATAAAAAGTATAAAAGAAATTTACTAATTAATTCCAATATAATAATAAAAAAGAATATCGGTATGACAGATCGGTTGCACAGATCAGTTTCATAGATCGGTTTCAAAGATCAGTTTCACAGATCAGTTTCACATATCGGTTTCACAGATCAGTTTCACAGATCAATTTCACAGATCGGTTTCACAGATCGGTTTCACAGATCGGTTTCACAGATCAGTTTCACAGATCGGTTTCACATATCAGTTTCACAGATCAGTTTCACAGATCGGTTTTACAGATCAGTTTCACAGATCAGTTTCACAGATCCGTTTCACAGATCGGTTTCACAGATCAGTTTCACAGATCAGTTTCACAGATCGGTTTCACTGATCGGTTTCACTGATCGGTTTCACAGATCAGTTTCACAGATCAGTTTCACAGATCGGTTTCACAGATCGGTTTCACAGATCAGTTTCACAGATCAGTTTCACAGATCAGTTTCACAGATCAGTTTCACAGATCAGTTTCACAGATCAGTTTCACAGATCGGTTTCACAGATCGGTTTCACAGATCAGTTTCACAGATCGGTTTCACAGATCAGTTTCACAGATCGGTTTCACAGATCGGTTTCATAGATCAGTTTCACAGATCGGTTTCACAGATCAGTTTCACAGATCGGTTTCACAGATCAGTTTCACAGATCGGTTTCACAGATCATTTTCACAGATCGGTTTCACAAATCAGTTTCACAGATCAGTTTCACAGATCAATCATACACAACTCTTGTTTAATAAATTTTATTCTTTCAGAGCATAAAGGCTTTTCGAAGATATCAGCTAATTGATGTTCAGAACTAATAAATTTCAAAGAAATATCACTTTTTTGATAATGATCTCTTAGAAAGTGATGTCTGACATCAATGTGCTTAGTTCTAGAGTGAGAAACAGGGTTCTTAGATATATTTATTGCACTAGTATTGTCACATTTAATTGAAACATGTTTAAGATCAAATCCATAATCCAATAGAGTGTGTTTCATCCACAGAATTTGTGCACAGCAACTACCAGCAGCTATGTATTCTGCTTCGGCAGTAGACAATGCAAATGAGTTCTGTTTCTTACTACACCATGATACTAGAGATTTTCCAAGCAAATGACATGTTCCATATGTGCTCTTCCTATCTAACTTACATCCAGCAAAGTCAGCATCTGAATAGCTAGTTAGGTTAAATGATTTTCCTTTTGGATAAAACAAACTTAAATTTATAGTATACCTAAGATACTTAAAAATCCTTTTAACAGCCAGTAAGTGTGATTATTTAGGATTAGCTTGAAATATAGCACACATACATACACTGAACATAATGTCTGGTCGACTAGCAGTAAGATAAAGTAATCTCCCAATCATACCTCTGTAATTGGTTTGATTCACTAGTTTCCCAGCTTCATCTGTATCCAATTTACAGGTAGTACTCATAGGTGTATCACTTTACTTAATACTATCCAATACAAAACGTTTTAAAAGATATTTTGTATATTTACTTTGATTTAAAATAATTCCATCTTTAGTTTGAAGAATTTGAAAACCAAGAAAATACTTAAGCTCTCCCATTAAGCTCATTTCAAATTCATTTTGCATAACCTTTGAAAAATCAGTACATAAGGAATTTTTAGAAGATCCAAAAATAATATCATCAACATAGATTTTTACTATTAATACATATTTTGAAATCCTTTTTATAAAAAGAGTGGGATCAGCTACTCCTTTTGTAAATCCTTTTGAGATAAGAAAGTTTGAAAGCCTTTCATACTAAGCTCTTGGAGCTTGTTTTAAACCATATAAAGCTTTAGAAAGTTTAAAAACATGATTTGGAAAATGAGGATTTAAAAAACCAGGTGGTTGTTCTACAAAAACATCTTCAACAATAAAACCATTTAGAAAATCACTTTTGACATCCATTTGATATAGCTTGAAATTCAGATGTGATGCATAGGCAAGTAAGATCCTAATAGCCTCTAATCTAGCTACAGGTGAAAAGGTTTCCTCATAGTCAATTCCTTCTTCTTGATTGTAACCTTGTGCAACTAGCCTAGCTTTATTTCTAATGATGTTTCCAGATTCATCAACTTTGTTTCTAAACACCCATTTTGTGCCTATGGTCAAAATGTCCTTAGATCTTTCTACTAATTTCCAGACTTTGTTTCTTTCAAATTGATTTAGTTCTTCTTGCATAGCCATTACCCAAAATTCATCATTGATAGCATCATTGATATTTTTAGGTTCTAACTGTGAAAGAAAAGCTTGATGTTCAACCTGATTTCTTAGAGAAGCTCTAGTCTGTGTTCCTCTATCTAGATTTCCTACAACAGCATCTAATGGATGGTTCTTTAGAGTCCTAGATGGTCTTGAAAAGATAGGGCTAGAGATTTCAGATTCATCTACAGATTGAGGTTCAACAGAAGCAGGTTCTGGAGAATTTCCAGAGCTGGATGTTTTAACTATAGGTCCATTATATTTATCATTGAGATTCAAACCAGAGAGATCATCTTCAAGAGAGATTTTAGGTTCATGTGGATCAGTTTCATCAAATTTGATGTGAACAGATTCTTCCACACATTTGGTTCTTTTATTGAAAACTCTATAGGCTTTACTAGAGATAGAGTAACCTAGGAAAATTCCTTCATCACTCTTGGATGCAAATTTGTCAAGATTGTCTCTAGTATTGAGAATGAAGACTTTGCAGCCAAAAACTTTTAAGTAGTTAACCTTAGGTTTCCTATGGTTCCACAACTCATAAGGGGTCCTCTTAAGAACTGGTCTGATCAAGACTCTATTAATGACATAACAAGATGTATTTATAGCTTCAGCCCAAAAGTAAATAGGCAGTTCATATTCATTGAGCATGGTTCTAGCTATTTCTTGCAGGGTTCTATTCCTTCTCTCTACTACACCATTTTGTTGGGGTGTCCTAGGGGCAGAGAAATTGTGACTATAGCCATTGTGTGAGCAGTAAGAATCAAACTCATGATTTTCAAACTCACGACCATGATCACTTCTCAGGGTCTTAATCTTGAGTCCACTAAGATTTTCTACAGACTTGGAGTATTTAACAAAGTAAGAACAAGCTTCACTTTTGTGATCTAGAAAATATACCCAAGTATATCTAGAAAAGTCATCTACAAGAACATAGACATAGTGCTTCCCATTTAAACTAGAAACTCTAGAAGGTCCAAATAAATCCATGTGAACTAACTCGAGAGGTTGAGAAGTTGACACTTCTTTCTTTGATTTAAAATAAACTTTATGTTGCTTTCCTTTTTGACAGGGATTACAAACTTTGTCTGCTGGAAATTCAAGTTTGGGTAAGTCTCTAACTAAGTTCTTCCTAGAAAGTTTTCTAAGTGAGTGTACATTTCAGTGTCCTAATCTTCTGTGCCAAAGCCAAGACTCTTTATGAAAAGCATTTAAGCAAGGAATATTCTGCTTAGCTAAGGAATCTAAATCAACAGCATAAAAATTTTCATTTCTTAAAGCAGAAAATACTAAAACATTTTTAGAGTTAAAAACATTGCAAGAATCATCTTTAAATTTCACATAAAAACCATCATCACACAATTGAGAAATGCTTAACAAGTTATATTTAAGTCCATCGACAAATAAAACTTTAGAAAACAAGATTGAATCAGTGTTACCAATCTGGCCTAAGCCGATGATTTTTCCTTTTGAATTATCACCAAAAGTGACAAAGCCTCCATCAACTTTTACTAAACTCTTGAAACATGAAAAGTCTCCTGACATATGTCTTGAACATCCACTGTCTAAGTACCATATCTTCTTGTGACAGCTCTTCAAGCAGGTCTCCTACAAAACAGATTTAGATGGAAGATGATTTTGGTACCCAGATCTTCTTAGGTCCAGACATGTTAGCCAATGATACTTTAGGTACCCATATTTGTCTAATGGGTCTCATATAATTTGTAGAATTAACATTCTTTGAAAGATAAACCTTATTAGATCCATAACTATGAATATAACTGGTTGAGGCATATGAAGTTCCAGAATTAACTATCTTATGTCCAGATTTGGGAATGAATCTAGTTTTGGAAACTTTTCTTTGTCCAGGTTGGTATCCTATACCAGTAGTATATCTAGGTGCAACTTGCTTTCCTAGCATTTGTGTTAGAGTATTCTTGCCATTTGTGAACTTCTCTAAGTCTTTTCTGAGTTGTTCATTAGACAATTTTAGTTCAGTATTCTCTTTAAGCAACTGAGCATTCTTTTCTACTTCTATATCCATATCAGATTTATGCTTAACACTTAAAGCATACTGTTTCTTTAAACCTTTATATTTATCTTTAAGCTCATTACAGGTTTCTTCAAGCATATCACAATATTCAAACAGTTCAGATTTAGACATGTTATCACATTCATAATCATCTCCAGAATAATATGAATTTGAAGCAGGAGTTTCTGATGTTACCTCAGAAGTGTTTGTCATGAAACACATGTTGGCTCGATTCCTTTCAGAGTCTGAAGATTCAGCTTCACTTGTGCTGTCTTCTGAAGCACTCCAAGTAGCCTTCATGGCTTTCTTGTACTTGTTATCCTTGTATTCATACTTCTTTCTATATTTCAGCTTTGGACAGTCTGTTTTTATGTGTCCTTTTATTTTGCATTCATAACAGACAACTTCATCTGATTTATCAGACTTCTTCCAATCCTTTTTCCAGTGTCCTTTGTTATCATACTTTCCTTTGTAGTTTGACTTTCTGAAAAACTTCTTCTTCCTATAGAATTTCTTAAATCTTCTAGCAATGTGTGCCATCTCAGCATCACTGTCAGAATCATTCTCACTTTCCTCACTACTTAAACTTTCATTGATATCTTGAGGCTTTTCCTTATCCTTATTCTTTGAGGTTGTAGTCTTGAAGGCAATAGACTTCCTTTTAGGTTCATCATCTTCTTCTTTATTTACTTTAAGATCTTCTTCATACATCATCATCTTACCAATTAACTCCTTGACAGGCAGTGTTCCAATGTCACAGGATTCTCTAATGGAGACAGAGGTTCCTCTCCATCTTTCAGGTAGACATCTCAAAATTCTCATGATTTTCTCCTTTGCTGGAACATCCTTTCCCAGAGAAGTCATTGTGTTGAAAATTTCATTGAACCTAAGATACATATCAGAAATGGGTTCATCAGGCTTCATCTTAAAATTATCATACTTAATAGTATAGGTATTCAATCTCATCTCCTTAACATTAGTTTTTCCTTCATGAGAAACAGCTAAGGTATCCCAAATTTCATATGCAGTTTTACATGCAGAAATTCTATTAAATTCTTCATCTCCTAGAGCACAGTACAGAGTATTCATAGCTTTATAATTATTATTGTAAGCAGTCTTTGTAGGTTCATCCCAAGTAGATCTATCAGTACTGGGAATTTTATATTCAGCTTCAATGACAATCCAAATATCAAAGCCCATACTTTCTAAGTGAATTTTCATTTTTAGCTTCCACTGAGCATAGTTGTTTCCATTAAAGAAAGGTGGCCAGTTAGTAGCAGCACCCTCAAGTCTATTATCCATGATATTACAAAAATAATTTTAAAGAGATAAAAATTTAGAAATAACAGAAATTTTAAGAACTTTAAAATACAACTAAAATCACAGTTGAAAAACAGAGTACTTTTAGAAAATATTAACAACCTATGATACCAAGTGTTGGTCGGAGTGGATACTCAAGAGGGGGGTGAATTGAGTTCCAATTAAAATTTTCTGTTAAAAACAATGTTGATTAAAATCCCCCTATTTCAAAAACAGATTAAACTGTAGTGAATTTATACAGATTATAAAGGTTCAATTAGTTTCTCAAAGATTGATTAGTTCTCAGTTAACTTAATATTATGATTAAATTAACTTTTGAAACTAACTTACTGGTCTATAATAAATATAAACACTTGCGAGTTTAACTATCAAAGTAGCTTTGAAAATAAATTATATTTCAAAGTAATAGAAGCAGAATATGAAATAAATATGTAGTATGGATATAGTATGTAGCTACAAACACAGAGAATTAACCAAGAGGTTCAGTCTCAAGCCGAGACTTAGTCCTCTCAAAAGTTTATATAAAAATGATCCACACCCTGGATCGAGGTAAACAACAGTGAACACACTTTCCAGGTCACAAGACCTCTACCACAGTTCTGTGTGGGAAAAAAAACAACAGCTTAGAGCTGTCCAGGTCTCATATGACCTCTACCACTATCCACAGTGGGAAATGAAGTGTAAAAAGGTTTGCTGAGGATTTACAGATCCTCCAGTGAAAGTACAGGAGTCAGTGTGTGTGTTTAATACAGCAGATAACACACACTGCTCAAAATGTAAAACAAATGTATCACAGAGCAGAGATGTAGAGTTTAGAAATGGCTCTGGTGATTTCAGTGTAGCTCTGGACTCTTTTGTATTTGGTCAGAATTTATTCTGAGTCCTCTTCTTGTTTTTGTTTGAGAAGAAGAGTGTCGTATGCATCAGGCTCAAAGGCAGTGAGATGTAGTCGATGAATTTATTCAATGTTCTTTTGTATGCACAGAACTCTTCTTGAGTAGGCTTGATTGTGTATGAGGTTCTGTTCTGATTGGTTCTTCCTACTCTTTCTTTTCTTCTTTTTTCCTCTTGTGTTCTTCTGTCAACTCTTTTATCTTCAGTAGAGTCTTCTTGTATTTATGTCACGTGCTTCGGAAGACAGAAAAAGTTTCCTTTCCACAGGTACGAGGTACGGTTTCCTGACATCCGACAATCTTTATTAATTATTTGACAGAGCATTAAAATATACCTAATATGACCGTTGGTTAGATTAAATAAAGATAAAGATAAAGAAATTCAAACAGTTGTTTATGACTATTGAAGAATCAAGTGATCGGTAGGTCATCAGCATTAGTGAGTAATGATCGGTGACTCAGATAGATCAGCATCGGTGAATCAGACTGATCAGCATCGGTCTGTCATCTGATCGGTGAGTCAGTTTGATCGATGAGTCATTTGATCGGTGGCTCATTTGCATCGGTGATTCATTTGCATCGGTGAGTCATTTGATCGGTGGCTCATTTGCATCGGTGAGTCATTTGCATCGGTGAGTCATTTGATCGGTGGCTCATTTGCATCGGTGAGTCATTTTCATCGATGAGTCATTTGATCGGTGGCTCATTTGCATCGGTGAGTCATTTGCATCGGTGAGTCATTTGATCGGTGGATCATTTGCATCGGTGACTCATTTTGCATCGGATCGGTGCGACCGTTGTCCTTTGATATGCAATCAGTGCTTCCGATGTCTGTTGATATTGAATCGGTGCTTCCAAAATACTTTGTACGTCAATAAGCATAGACAAAAATGTGATAACAGATTCATTAACAGATTGTAATTAAGTTTATGAGAAATCAAACTAGATTAAGCATTAATGGTATGTGATGATTTGTGATTATTAAAACATCAATCATAGACATGAAATCAACAATCTTCCAGAGGGCTCAACAATGTTCTCCCCCCTTAAATAATTTTTTCCTCAAAATTTTAGTTATTATTTTCTACTAAAATAGTTTAATGTTTTATAAGATAGGAATGACACTTGATTTAATTTCTAATTAGGATTCACCCTCACTGTATTTTGTTTGACTAGTGAACTCATTTTTTCCCTCATAATAGGAATATCACTAATATTGAGTTTCTCTTTAACGATTTGAGATCAGCACCTATCATGATTTGATGTTAATACCTACATATATTGAGACTGGTTTTTTAGAATTTTATAGTCATCTTTGTACTAATAGAGGATAATTGGTTGATTTAGTGTTTTAAATGTGATTTTCCTATCTTGGAAATTATTATGGTCTCTGTATAGACAGATCCAATCCCAACTCAATACCAAATAAATTTATAATCAAAGCAGGATAATACAATTTTACAGGGAGAGAATATATTAGGGAAGAGTTATATAATTGGGTAACAATTATCATACCACCATATTTCTTATTAATAATTCAACATCAAGTCATTAGGATGGTGATTTGATGTTCCTAGAAATCATCCTTGGTAGAATAAAATTAAACAATCATAGTTCTTTATAGGATGATCAGCATTCCTCACTCCAGATAATTTTTGGAACTCACTTATGTAGATTTGGTTTTATAGGATTTCCCTCAATAGTGCATATTATCCATGTTCCCCACACCTAATACACTGAACTTTTAGTGGTACTTTCTGAAAAACTATATTTACTTTAAATGTTCCCAGTGAGGTCTACACTTTTATTTTTTAATTATTTTATATATTCCCTCTATTTCATCATATTAAAAATGAACTATTTATTTTATTACATTACCCTTGGTGATTCTTAACATATTTTTGACACGAGGAGAATTAAATCTTCTTTCCTCCACCATCTTCATCACCTAAACCTCTATGAGACTCCATCATTCTCTTCCTTGATGTGTTTGTAAACTCAACTATATTCACAATATTAATCATAATTAATGAATGATGGTTAGGCATAACCATAATATTTCTCACTCTAACTCTTATCTCATTAGGTTGCTCTTTTAGAAAATCCACACATGGTCTTTATCATCCATTTTTAAATTGATTCCTTTGGGATTCAACCATTACTAAAACAAAAAGGATTTAACATGATTGATGAAAACCAAAAGAGAATTATTATAAGATAATTATATAACAAATTTAACCTCTAAATGTATTACACTTTGAAATTATTAAATTTTATTTGAGTTCAACCAAAATCACTATTGGTTCAATCTAGGATTCTTTAGGTTGGGTTCTCTTATATTCTTTAAACTAATTCTTTAACATAATAAATCCATCATATTGACTTGTGAGGAGAATTTTATTGACTAATGTGTGTCCCCTGGGATTTTCTAGATATGTGTAAAGTGTTCATCCCACTCTTAGGCACTGAGTGAAGGCTGAGTTGATACATAGTTGGCCTTTTTCAAGGTGATTACACCAGGGGCATCAATTCCACAACCTCATCTACTTTCCAGTATCCAAATATGGATTTAATTTGTTGGAAAACCTCATACTCAAAACTTCACCAAAATTTTAGGATATTATCTGACACCTAAAATTACCATTAGGTTCTTCACTAAGGTAATCCAATGATAACATTAAAATTTACTAGAATAATCCACAAAAATAACTAAACTAATGTCCAAAAATAGATATTGTTCTGATTACAAACTGTGGAACCCCGTATATGAATTTCTAAATATAGTGTTAATGAAATTTTCCTTAAACATTGATTTTGATACATCTTGATATGTACTAAGCTAAATATTTCATTATTTTAAATCATTTCCATATGTTAAACATTACATCTCACAAATAGTCATACAATCATAATAACAAATAGTATAATGTCTTTAAGGTTCGGCTATATAATAAAATTATTTTATGATTCATGTGAACATTTTTCTATAATTGATCCATAGTAGACTCCCTTTTATACTTTTCATAAATTACAGTATTTTTCATAACCTAAGGAACATGAAATATATGGAAGGGGTGAGATAAAAAAATCAATAAGGGTAAAAATAATTGAAAAAATTTTAAGATCATAAATAATATTAATATAATCATATTGGTATAATCAAGGAAGGTGGTTATAACATACCAAAATCATAACCAAAAAATCATAGATCAAAAATAATGACTTTGGATATAAGTCTTTGTATAACATAAGTTATGAATCAAAAGAGTGTGTAAAAATTAGTCAACAAACATGATACATGACAGTGTAAAATCATGATATGTTAAAAAATTTCCTAAAACATTAACATAGGGAAACATCGCCATTGTGAGTCATAGACATTCACCCATGCTTATGGGAAACTAATTTTTGCTTTTTTATACATCACATTCATGAGTCACACAGTTGAATCCATGCTTGTTAGACAACAAAATTATGACTGCATATATATGTCCCATGAGATATAAACATTTAACCAATACATTGGTGGGAGATATAAGATCACACCCTCCATTCATCCACTTATTTTTGTGATGGTTGAAATAAATTAGACATTATATAATAAAGAACCCATGAAAATAAATTTAGTTTCATATCCCTTAAAAATAGAATTATATAAGGAAAACCATTAATAATTTCATCAACAAAGATGATAAACCCATAAAATATAAATGGGTATACAATGATATTAAATAAATATGTTGGTATATATCATTAAATGAAGTATATGGTACAGACACCATATAGATAAAAGGTATAAGTATTTGTTAATAAATTCCCCAAAAAATCAACATATGGAATCTAGGTGAACATCAATCAATTAATGTAATTGAAAATTTGGTATTAATAAATAAAATAAATTGGAATAAAAGTTATTCCCATTCACAATGGATGGTTAGGAAATAAAAAGGAATTAATTTATCACTCCTTTAATATAAAATAAAAGTCTATAAGAAATCCAGAGGAAGAAATATGATGGTATCATCTGAATAATATACTAGATCAGGTATATAATTTGTCAAAAGATATTGACAAATCTAAAAAACACTTTTTAGAATAATTTTTAATAGTCACTTTATAAATAATTATTATTTTTGATATTCTTTAAAACATTTAGTTAAATTTTTTTCATAAAACAAGAATGTTGGTCGGTGTAAGACACTCTAGAGGGGGGTGAATTAAGTTCCTCTAAAAATTTCTTTCTAAAACACTTATTTAAAAGTTCCCCAATTTGAAATAAAAAATAGCCTAGTTAACAAAAGTATATGATTTATAAAAATTTTGATCTTTTAAAAGACTTATCAAAGAGTGATTGGTTCTCATTTAAAGCAATATGGATTATTATTTTAACTTTTGAAATCAATATACAAAATCAATTTCTATATAAACACTATCTAAGATTTACTGTCAAATTTAATGAAATTTTTTCTTCTATGAATAAATAAAGCAATGAAAACAAAACTTTGAAAGTCGTGGAGAAAATAAAACAAGAGGTTTAGTATCAAGTACATACTTAATCCTCTCCACTTGGTGATCACATAACACCAAGAATTTTATATAAATAAACTTTGATCAACACCCCAGATTGGGGTAAACAACAGTATACACATTTTCCAGGTCAACAAGACCTCTTCCATAGTTTTTGTGGGAGTTCTAAAATAACTAATCGATGTAGGTACCTCTTCTACTGTTATATGTGGGAGTATAAGGTTTAAAATGGATGGTTTGTGAATATATGTGTATATATTCTAGCTTGGAATAGTATTTAGTGTGTGTTTATAAAATAGAGAAACACACACTTCTTGTAAAGTAAAAATAGTACACAATCAGAGTATAAACTAAAGAGAATAGAGTTAGAAGGATCTGTGTGATTGGAAATAGAGATTTCTACTCCTCAAAGTTGTTTTTAAATGCAACTTGAGTTAAATTCTAGAATTAGAAATAAAAATAGTGTGTCATGAGATCTTATGTCTATTGTTTCTGGTGAGGTATTAGTTTGATCAAGTAGTGCTTCTTCTTCTTTTTGTTTTGTTGATTCAAGATGTTCTTTGGTTTAAGCTCTAAATAGTATCTTCATGATTCTGTAGTTTTTAGTTCTCAAATTTTTCTTAGGCACACAAGTGTCTCTCTATCTTTATCTATTCATTCTTCTACCTTTTTGATCTAGTATTCGGTTAATACACTACATCCGGTAAGAAGCATGATCTCTGGTACCTCGTACCTTGTACTAGTCTCTAACATCAATATTAATGTTGTCTAAAAAACAAAGACAAAGTTTTTAAAATAAATAATATCACTACATTTCACAAATATGACCATTAGAATATATTTGAATTTAAATGAAAATGTAAGAGTTGACGGTGTCTTAGGAACGGTAGGTCAGGTATTAGTGTCTTACAACCGGTGTCTCAGATTTAGAGCATTCTACAATCTGGAATGGTGAGTAGAGTAGTGGGGACTAAGGAATGGTATGTCAGTTTGAGGTTAGGTCCTCTTGACAGTGACTCATGCTATCAGTAGATCATGATAGTAACTCATACTTAGCGAAAATTCTAATGACATCAATAATTCATTCTGTTGGTAGGTTGATGAAACAGTGACTTAGCTATCAGTAGCTCAATGTGATTGTGTCTCATCCTTTGCAAAAATTTTGAGTAGAGTTGTCAGTAAGTTTAACAACAGTAACTCAATTTTTCAGTAGCTTGAGTGACGGAGTCTCATCCTTTGTTAGAATTCATTTTCTATGCTGACGGTGAGACATTTGACAATGATATATTTCATCAGTTGGTTTATTGAAATGGTAGCTCATACTTAGCTATTTTTTTGTCATTAGTATGTTATCCAACAGTGAGTCCACCTTAACAGTGACTCATAATTAGTCAAATATTGACAACCTATTTTTGATATAAAACACTAATAGAATAGGCTAAGATGATAAGTAAACATGAGTAAACATAGTTAAATATAATGAAACATGATGTAACTTAATTATGCATGATTTGTGAGCATTAAAAAGAGAGGAGGCCAATAATCACCCCTTTCGATGATCAAAAATCATGGCATTAATAATCCATTCATAATGATCAAAGTAAAAAAGAACTATTCTGATTAACATGTCATACAGATCATGAGAAAGTAAATTATAAAATTAAATTAAATTCCATATCATATTTATCCTTTTCTTAATGCCATATGAATTATCCCCCTTTTGGTATTATCAAAAAGAGAACAAATAAGAAAAAAATAAAAAGGCATATAATAGAGGAAAACATATTATTCATTTCATGAGAAAAAGATAGTACATGGGATGATAAAGAAATGGAAAAGTACATCCCTATAAAAGATAAACCCATAATCAAATCTTCTCTAAAGAATGATCCATGATAGATTTCCCCTTATAAGCAGCAGCAGGTGGGGGAATAGAAGGTATAGTAGGGGATGATTGATACAACTGGTGAATGGTAACTCCATAAGTACAAATATGGGTTTGAGTGAAAGGAGGGGTTGTAAGTTCCCTATAGATCATAGGCCTTAGATGACTAAGATCCTAAGCAGGATTCATGGGAAGTGGTTTAAGGTTTTTAGGTAGAGGATTAAAAGGGTTTTGAGTAATAGCATCTCTAAATTGAGGATCCATAGATCGGTAGATGAATCTTAAAGGCAGGTTCTCAATTACTGGTCTAATAGGGAATGCTTCTAGCGAGAAAAAATGTGTAATTTGGACATGCAGGTATGGATTCAACAGGTTAATAAAATCCATTATTATCTGCCTACATTTTTCCATAGTCTTGGTAAAATCATCTTTGTTCTCCATAAACATCTGAAATGCAAGATTAAACTTCTTGAGTTGTTTGACATGTTCCTTGAAGGCTTGCGTGACAGGAGGTAGCCTCAAATTCTCAACCAAATATTTGAAATAATTTTTCAATTGGTGTTTGGTGTAAATATTTTTAAAGTAGAAATCTACCTTCTTTGTGATCTCCTCTTGATAATTAGTGGGGCCTTTTGTGTAAAAACCTTACCATGTTACATATATGATCATTGTTATGTTTAATTTTTCTTAGGATCTTATGGTCTAAGCTACCCATCATAGTTTGAATCTCTTCTCAGATTACTAATTTGATTATATAACTATCAAAAGACTAAGTAGGGGTAGCAGAGGTTTAGGCTTCATTTACTACATCTTTGACTACTGGTCTCAAAATATCCAGATCAAGATTTGGAGGAGGAGGAGTATCATCCTCAGAAGATGTATCTTAAGGAATTTTTATAAACTTTTTCCAAGGATGCCTCATACTTAGATGAAATCCCTTTCACAACAGGAATGAGTACAACCAACTCATCACTTAATCTTTTATTTTCCATCATTACTTATTGAAGTTCAGAAACTGTCTAAGGGTGAATCTAAGAGACAACTTTTTCTGCAATCATAGAAACATTTGTTTCACTAATACTTGCTATAGGTGAAGATTGAGGTTGAATGATTTCTCTAATAGATGAGCAAAAATACTCTTTGAAGACAATTAAGACAAGTTGGGTCACATAATTTACAAACATAGGTGCAACCAAAGTAGTAGAAGTAAGATTAGGATCCACCATTGTATTTGTTTCAACAGTAAATATTCAAGAATAACCTACTACTTCAACCATAAACCCCTCAGGATCAGATGCCTCATCATCTAAATCTGGATAATCCAAGCCTAAAGTGACATATCTAGGGTATTTCTCCTATTCAGATATTGTTAGATAAAAAGGAATAAGGGTATAAACATTAACTCTGTGAGACTATTTATCCCCCTCAACATGTGCTTTCTTTCTAGCATAAACAAGTTCTTTCACTTGAGAAACTTGAGCTACTTATTCAGCTAAAACTAACTCAGGAATTCTTTGAAGTTCCACCACTTGTTCCTTTTCCACTACAATAATTTCATCATGATCATTAGGTTCTATATCATTTTGAGTTTCCAGAACATTTTCCTTCTCCACTAAAGAATTCTCAATATGAGTATCGGATTCTTTAACAGGTCCTTGATCCCTAATAGTAGGATTATATTCACCACCAACTTCACCAACATTTCTACCACTCTTCTTTTTCTTTGTGTTCTTCATTTTCTTCACTTCCACCTTCTTCTTCAGACTCTTCTTCTTCTTCAGACTCTTCTTCTTCCTCTTCAATCTCTTCTTTTTTCTTCCTCTTCTACTTCAGCTTCCTCATCATCATTTTTACTATTATCTTCATCTTCTTCACTGCCACTTCCACTTTCACTGCCACTAACATATTTAACATTTTTCATATTCCTCTATCTCTTTATTGAAACCAACATTTAGAAGAGGTTCTTTGGTAGGAATCATTTTTGGAGGGCTAGGAGATATGAAAGTGATTTTTTCTATACTTCCTATAATATCATGATCACTCCTATCATTAATAAGAGATCCTATTTCTTTCTTTACCTCATCAAATTTTTATTTCTCATCTGAGTACTCTTCCACTTCATCTGGTCCTAGACCAGGATCATCAATATATTTTGTCTTAGTGGGATGTTGACTAGGCTCAAAGTATTTATAAATTTTCTCATTATCCTCAACCCATTGCCTCTTCCAGGGATTCCAACTAATGTTCATTCTTTTTCATATAGCTTTGGTGATTAAAAAACCATCACAGTCAGTCACAGTTTATTCTCCTTTATTTAAAACTCATTTATATTTCATCATTTTATAAATCATATTAGAATAAATAAGGGGAAGTTTAATTGGATTAAGCTTTAATCATATCACTCATGTGAACTATGAGGTATCTCCAAAAATTGGTCTTATATATTTCCTTCATTATATACAATAGATAGAAATCCTGATATTTAAAGGAAGAAAATTTCACTTTCCTAGGATATAGTTAATGGTGAATAAACTTAAATAACAACCTTTATTCACCATCTAACTCAGTTTCTATAGGTCTTCTTGGAATAACATCACTATTCAACTTAGTTAGGGATATTTCATAACTAAAAATATCACTTGGAGGAGGGGGACTACCTTGGTAATCATCAAAAATACCTTCATGAGGTAAATTTAACCATTCAACCCACTACTTAAAAGTGAATGAAATCATTTTTCCAACTATTATAGACTTGATCTATATATCCTCGGTTCCTTCAAGAATAAACTCATCATACAAGAAAAAATCTTGTACTAACTTCGGAAAAAGATCCCACATGTTTTTGGAAAACCACTCCAACCAACCTTGTTCTGTTAATACTTTCAAAATGAGAGACTTACTTGACAACAGCCATTCTATATGTACTTCATTTTTAGGTATGACTATTCTATTGGCAAGATATTGGTTAATAGGTTCAGGAATTAGAGCACTCAATTACCTTTTCTATTTCTTCAATGGATGAGATTCGTCTATAGACATCTCAAGAAAATGCTTCACTCGATCCATTTGAAAGATTCAAAATGTTCGGTTTTAGGGGAGAAGGTAGTGAAGGTTTGGGAGACAAAGGTTTGGTTTTGTGAGATGAGTAGGTGAGAATATGATTTAGATCAATTTAATATTTATCATTTAAGGATTTCAAAAACTTAAATCAAAAAATCAATATAAAATAATGCAAAATAAATAAAACATCGAATTTAAGTTCGATCCATAAAAATAACAAAGTAAAGACCAACGGTAAGTCACAATGGTGAGTGCTAATGGCGATTCATCAATGGTGAGTCATCAACGATGAGTCATCAACAATGAGTGATCAAGGGTAAGTCATCAAAGGTGAGTCATCAATGGTGAGTCATCAACAGTGAGTCATCAATGGTGAGTCGTCAACAGTGAGTCATCAATAGTGATTCATCAACGGTGAATCATCTACAGTGAGTCATAAATAGTGAGTCATCAATGGTGAGTCATCAATGGTGAGTTCAATAGTGAGACATCAATGGTGAGTGATCAATGGTGATTCATCAACAGTGAGTCATCAATGGTGAGTCATCAATGGTGAGTCATCAACGGTGAGTCATCAATAGTGAGTCATCAAGGTTGATTCATTAATGGTGTGTCCTCAACAATGAGTCATCAATAATGATTCCTCAATGGTGAGTCATCAACGGTAATTCATCAACGGTGTTTCATCAACAGTGAGCCATCAACGGTGAGTCATCAACAGTGATTCATCAATGGTGAGTCATCAAAGATGACTCATCAAGGGTGATTCATCAACAGTGAGTTGTAAACATTAATTCATCAATAGTGAGTCATCAATGGTGAGTCACTAAAAATTGATCATCCCCAAATCATGTTTGATGTAGCTCATTCTCTTAGAATTTAAATGCTTAGTAAAAATACCAACAAGATGATGTTCAGCGCTAATGAATTCAAGAGTTATAACACCTTTTTTATAATGATATCTAAAAAAGTGATGTATTACATAAATATTCTATGTTCTTAAATGAGAAATTGGATTCTTAGAAATGTTAATAGCACTTTTGTTTTCAAAATTTATAGGTAAATGCCTAAATTGATATCCTTGGTCTAGTAATGTGTGTTTCATCCAAAATATTCGAGCACAACAACTACCAGCAATTATTTATTCAAATTCAGTAGTAGATAATGCAACAAAATTTTGTTTCTTACTACACCATGAAACTAGAGACTTGCCTAAAAAGTGAAATGTTCCATAGGTGCTTTTTCTATCTAACTTACAACCACCAAATTCATCATTAGAATAACTAACTAAGTCAAATTATTATCCTCTAGGATAGAATAGTATTAAGTTGGTAGTATATTTGATGTACTTGAAAATTATTTTAACTGTAAGAAGATGTGACTCTTTAGGATTTTTCTGAAAACAAGCACACATACACACACTAAACATAATATCATGTCAGATAGAATTTAAGTACAGAATACTTCCAATATTACCTCTATAATTGGTTTAATCCACTGGTTTTTCATCTTCATCAAGATCCAATTTAGAGGTGGTACTCATAGTAGTATCACTACTTTTAGTGCTATTTAAATTAAAACTTTTTAAAATATCTTTAGTATATTTACTTTGATTTAAAATAATACCTTCCATATTTTGAAAATTTTAAAATTCAAAAAATAATTTGAGTTCACCCATTAAACTCATTTCAAACTAATTTTTCATTATTTTTGAAAAATCAAAACATAAATAATTTTTTGAAGATCCAAAAATAATATCTTCAATATATATTTGAAAAATTAAAAAAAATTAGAAATTATTTTTATGGAAAGAGTAGGATCATCTATACCTTTTGTAAAACCTTTAGAAATAAGAAAAGTTTTGAGCCTATCATACCAAGCTCTTGGAGCCTATTTTAAACCATACAAATATTTGGTTAATTTAAAAACATGATTTGGAAAATGAGGATTTTTAAAACTAGTGGGTTGTTCAACAAAAATATCCTCAACTATATAACCATTCAGAAATACACTTTTTACATCCATTTTATAAATTTTGAAATTAAGATGTGCTACATAATCTAATAGTATTCTAATGGATTCAAGTCAAGACACAGGTGAAAATTTTTCTTCATAGTCTATTCCTTCTTCTTGACTATAACCTTATGCAACTAGTTTGGATTTATTTCTTATTGTTGTACCAGCTTCATACACTTTGTTTCTAAATAACCACTTAGTGCCTATTATTAAGGTGTCTTTGGGTCTATTAATAAGTTTCTATACTTTGTTTCCATAAAACTGGTTTAATTTTTATTTCATATCCATCATCTAGAATTCATAATTTATTGCATCATTGATGTTTTTAGGTTCAAGCTGTGAAAAAAAATAATTGATGTCCAAACTGGTTTCTTATAGAAGTTCTAATCTATGTTTAATTGTCTAATTATCCAACTAAAATATCTAAAGTATTATTTTTTAGGGTTCTAACAAACCTAGAAAATGAAGAGTTGGTCACTTCAGTTTCATCTACAGGTTCAGGTTCATTTTGGTCAGAATCTGGAGAGTTTCAAAAATCAGTTTTTGCTACTTGTTTAACAACAGAATCAAGAGTTTTAGGATTTATGTCTAGACTGGACAAATTATCTTCAAGATTTTCTAGGGAGTTTTTGGACTAATGTAGATATGTTTCATCAAACTTTACATGCACAAATTCTTCCACACATTTGGTTCTTTTATTAAAGACTATATAGAATTTACTAGAGATTGAATAACCTAGGAAAATCCCTTCATCACTCTTGGAGGAAAATTTGTCAAGATTGTATTTTGTATTGAGAATAAAGGCTTTGCAACTAAAAACTTTGAATTAATTAACCTTGGGTTTCCTATTAGTCCACATCTCATAGTGATTCTTCTTTTAGATAGGTATAATTAAAAATCTATTGATTATATAGCAAGTTATATTCATAGCTTCTGCCCAAGAATAAATAGGTAAATAATATTCATTAAGCATAGTCTGGGCTATCTATTGTAAGGTTCTATTTCTCCTTTCTATAACTCCATTGTCTTGGGATGTCCTAGGAGCAAAGAAGTTATGACTATATCCATTTTTTGAGCAAAAAGATTAAAATTCTTGATTTTCAAACTCACTTCCATGGTCACTTCTTAATGTTTTGATCCTAATTCCACTTAAGTTTTATACTGACCTAGCATACTTGGTAAAATAAGAGTAGGCCTTACTTTTTTGAGCTAAAAATAAGGTCCAAGTATACCTAGAAAATTCATCTACTATAAAATAGACATAGTTATTCCCATTTAAACTTGAAACTGTAGAAGTTCCAAACAAATCCCTATGAACCAACTCAAGAGGTTGAGAAGTTGAAACTTATTTCTTTGATTTAAAATATATTTTATGTTGTTTTCCTTTTTGATAATTATTAAATACTTTATCATTTAGAAACTATAGTTTAGGTAGATCCTTGAATAATCCTTTATAGTAATTTTTCTAAGAGAGTGAATGTTATAGTGGTCTAGTCTTGTATGCCAGAGCCAAGACTCTTTGTGAAAGGCACTTAATAAATAAACATTCTATGAGTCTAAGGAATCCAAATTAACAGAATATAAATTTTCATTTCTAAAATTAGTAAATACTAAATCATTTTTATATTTCAAAACATTACAAGCATCAATTTAAAATTTAACATGAAACCAATCACCACATATCTCTTAAATTCTAAGTAGATTGTACTTATGACCATCAAAAATAAGAACTTTAGAAATTAAAACTGAGTTAGTGTTACCAATTTGGACAAGGCCAATAATTTTTCCTTTTTCATTGTCACCAAATGTGACATGTCCACCATCAATCTTTATGAGATTATTGAAGCTAGAGTAGTCCCATGTCATGTGTCTTGAACACCTGCTATCCAAGTACCATAATCTCTTACAAGAACTCTTCAAAAAACTTTCCTAAAAAACCAGTATAAGCAAGAAAATACTTTGGTAACTATATTTTTTTAGGTCTAGTAATATTATTAATTAAAGCCTTAAAAACCCACATTTTCTTCATTGGTTTCCTTTAAGTAGTTTGTAAAGTTTTGGAAAAATAAACTCTATTAGATCCAGAAGAACTAGAAGTAGTAAAATATGTTCCATAGCTAGAACTTGTAGAAAATTTTCCATAACTAGGAATAAAATTGAATTTTATATATTTGGATATAAAATTTTTTTTAGTAAAATTTTTTTGTCCAAGTTGATAACAAATACTTGTAGTATATTTATTAGTAACTTGTTTTCCCATCATTTGAACTAAGGTATCTTTATCATTTGTAAATTTCTCTAAGTCCTTATTTAATTGCTCATTAGAAAGTTTAAGTTTAGTGTTCTCATTGAGCAGTTGATAATTCTTCTCTTTTTCTACAGTGAGTTCATATTTAACAATAGTAGTAAGATCATGTTTTTTCTTGAGAGATTTGTATTTATCTTTCAGTTTATTGTAGGTATCATCAAGAATTTGTAAACATTCAAACATTTATTCATTGGTCATGTTTTCAGAATTTTTAGATTCAGATTCATCTCCAAAATAATAAGAGTTCTATTCAGGAGATACTAAGGTTACCTTTAATGTGTTTTTTATAGAACACATGTTGGATTTTTCACCCTTTTCATTGTGAGATGATTCGAATTCACTAGATCTGTCCTCAGAATCACTCCAGATAGCCTTCATTTCCTTATAGTACTTTATATCTTTATCCTCATATTTCTTCTTATAATTTATCTTTACATAGTTATCCTCTACATGTCCTCTTATTTTACATTCATAGTAGACTATCTCATTGGTATTATCACTTCTTTTCCAATACTTTTTTCAGTTACCTTTATTTTCATGCTTCCATCTACAGCTAGGCTTTCTAAAGAAATTCTTCTTTTTGTAAAATTTCTTAAATCTATTGTCTAATTGAGCCAGTTCCTAATCACTATCACTTTATTTATCTTCATTGATGGAACTTTAAGTAGGAACTTGAATTTTCTCCTTTTGTTTATATGTAGTTGTTTTGAAATCCACTCACTTTCTTTTAGGTTCATCATTTTCTTCTTTATTGACCTTCAGTTCTTCCTCATACGTCATCAGTTTGAAAATCATCTCCTTTACAGTCAGTGCATAGATGTCACAAGATTCTCTAATTGATACTGAGGTCCCTCTCCACATTTCTAGAATAAATCTTGAGATCCTTATGATTTTTTCTTTTATAGTGATTGTCTTTCCCAATGAGATCATTGTATTTACAATCTCATTGAACCTAAGATAGATGTCAAAGATAGGCTCATCGTGCTTCATTTTGAAATTATCATATTTAATAGTATATGTGTTAAGCATCATTTTCTTAACATTATTGGTTACTTCATGTGAAACAACTAAAGTATCCCAATTTTCAAAGGTTGTTTTACTTGTAGAAATCATATTGAATCTTTCATCACCTAGAGCATAGTATAAGGCATTCATAGCTTTTCAATTGTTATTTTAGGATACCTTATTTGGGTCATCCCAAATTTTTCGAGATGTAGTAAGAATATTAGATTGATCTATAATTGAATACCATATTTCAAAACCTATGCTTTCTAAATTCATTTTAATCTTAAGTTTCCACTGAACATAGTTTATTCCATTAAAATAGAGAGGTATGTTGGTAGAAGCACCTTCCTGTCTATTATCTATGTTAAAGAATAAAAACAGGTTTTAAATAACTATAAATTTTGAACTGATAGAAATTTTTAGATCTTTAAAAACACAACTAAAATCACAGTTGAAAATATTTAAAAACTTTTTAAAGTTTGAAAAGTTTGAAACTCATAAAGTAAGAAAAGTTCCTCTGATAAAAAATGTTGGTCGGAGTAGGACACTCAAGAGGGGGGTGAATTGAGTTCCTATAAAAATTTATGTCTAAAATACTTATTTAAAAGTTCTCCAATTGGAAATACAAAACGTCTCAATTGACCAATGTGGTATATTTATAAAAAATTGGATCTTTTAAAGGACTTATCAAAGAGTGATTAGTTTTCGGTTAAAGTAATATGGATTATTATTTTAAATTTTGAAATCAATCTACTAAATAAAATTCTAATATAAACACAATATAATATTAACTATCAAAGTGAAATAAATGGTTTCTTCTATGAATAAATAAAGCAGTGACAATAAAACTCTGAAAGGCATAGTGGAAAAAAATAAGAGGTTCAGTCTCAAGTAGAGACTTAATCCTATCCACTTGGTGATCACCTTCCACCAAGAAATTTATATAAATAAACTTTGATCCACACCCTGGATCAGGGTAAACAATATTATACACACTGTCCAAGTCAACAAGACCTCTTCCATAGTTTTTAAGGGAGTTCTAAAACAACCAGGCCATATAGGGACTTCTTCCACTATTATCCATGGGAGTGTAAGGTTTAAAAAGATGGTTTGTGAAGATATAATTTTATATTCCAATTTTTCATAGGAGTCAGTGTGTGCTTATAAAACATAGATACACAAACTGATTGTAAATTAAAAACAATACACAATTAGAGCATAAACTAAAGAGAATAGAGTTATAAGGCTTTGTGTGTTGGAAATGGATCTTGTGACTCCTCAAAGTTGTGTTAAAATGCATCTTGAGTCGAATTCCAGAAGCATACATCAAAAAAGAGTGTTGTGATATCTTCTGTCTACTATTTTTAGTGAGGTGGTAGTTTGTTCGAGTAGTGATTATCCTCTTTTTATTATCTCAAGATGTTATTTGCTTTAATCTCTTAGTAGTATCTTCATGATTCTACAGTTTTCAGTTCTCAAGTTTTTTTCAGGTTCACGAGAAGCTCTCTATCTTTCTCTAGTCACACTTCTACATTTTTGATCAGGTATTCACTTTATACACTATAACTATCAAGAATCATGATCTCTGGTACCTCATACATCGTACTGGTCTCTAACATCGATATTAATGTTGTCTACAAAAGACAGACAAAGTTATTAAAATAAATAATATCACTGAGTTTCAAAAATATGACTGTTAGAATAAATTTTAATTTAAATGACAAAGTAAGAGTTAATGGTGTCTTGGGAATGGTAGTTTAGGTAGTGGTGTCTTAGAACCAGTGTCTCAGACTTAGAGAATTCTACAATCTGGAACAGTGAGTCATGTAGTAGTGACTCAAGAACGATAGGTCACTCTGATAGTAGCTCCTCTTGATGGGGAATCATGCTATCAGTAGCTCATATTGATAATTCATACTCAATGAAAATTATGATTTCATAGGTAAGTCATTATATCAGTAGGTTGATGCAACTATGACTTATCTATCAATAGCTCAATGTGATGCTGTCTTTTTCTTTGAAAAAATTCTGAGTTGATCTATTGGTAGGTTGAATAATGGTAACTCAGTGTGTCATTATCTTGAGTGACAGTGTCTCATCCTTTTTCATAATTCAGTGCATGTGCTGACAGTGAGACAGTTGATAGTGAGATATTTCATCGGTAGGTCCATGGAAACGGTAGCTCATACTTAGCCATTTTTCTATCATCAGTAGGTTGTCCAACAATGAATCCAACTTAACAGTGACTCATAATTTTTAAAATATTTACAACTTATCTTATGATATGAAACACTAACAAATTAGATTAAGATGATAATTAAACATAGTTAAACATAATGAAACATGATGTAACTTAATTTTTCATTATTTTTTAGCATTAAAACTAGAGGATTCTGACAAAGAAGAATCATAATTGATTTGAGAAAACATGAAAATGTAGATAGGAAGTTTCATAAAGAAAGGAAAAAATGCGAGAATGATGTGTTCACAGATAAAACATTAAAAAAAGTGCTTTGAACAATTTAAAAAAATGAACCATAAATAATTTGTTTTTTTAACCTATAAAGATGGTCAAAGTATTAGAATGTGAACTTAATCAGTAATTATGGTATAAATAAGGACATTCGTATAAACATATAATGAAGAGGATAACTGAATTGAAGGATTACCAACTAAAAAGAAAAGGAAAGGTCAGTTTCATTACAACAGGTTAAGAATTTGTAACACCCTAAGACATTATAATATATTTATTTTATAATAAATTTAATTTCATTAATATCTTGGGGTGCACATAGCATTGAGTTTAAAAAAATGTGACACTCTATTAATATATTATTTAAACATGACCATATTAATCGAGAAATTAAATTATAGGGTATGAATAGGGCTAACAAAATTATGAAAAATATGTATTTTACGTATGGAAATTTTTTATCAATTGATTATAAATAAAAATAAGAATCATTTGGAAGAAAAGTAAATGTTTTCTGAAAAACATTATTTTTTTCTAAAAGGCGGTTTAGATGCACTTTGCACACATAATTTAAAATTTATTTTTAACATGTTTAAAAAATGAATTTTATAAAATGAACTTAATTTTTTAAGTCATCATATCAAAGTTATCTTTGTGTGGTTTTTTTTATTTTTCTAAAATGTTTCATTTTTTGATGAATAGTGAAAATAATGAATTTTAATAGAAAACATCCTTTTCATGTTAATTATTTATACAGATAAATTATATTTTAAATTAATTTTAAAGTAAAATTAGTTCAATTATATTTCATTTAATCCAATTTATCTCATTTTAACAATTTTCATATTTATTTTTTATATAAAACCCTTATAACCTTTTGAACATTTTATCTTTAAAAACCCGCTTTCTCATTATGTCTACAGGATTAATTTAAAATTAATTTTTTCTACATATGTGAATAGAATTTGGGAAAATGGGTTAAATTTTTGTAATTATAATAAATTATATTATCTAATATTAACTTATTTTTTTACCAAAATGAATAGTGAAAATAACAAAAATTATTTATCGCAATTAAGTTAAAAATGGGTTTATCAGGGGTTAAACTAAAATGATATGTCTTAAAATGACCTAAAAACTTGTCTAAAATATATTAGTTATAAATTTTCATACTATATAATGTATAATCTTCTATAATAATCCATTTTGGACCATTTTGGCATGTGAAAAACATGGTTACACCTTTTTCTATTCAAAAATTACAAGTGTGTCACTCACCTCACTTATAAAAGGTCACCCCTATCCTCTCTTCTTCACATTATAAAACCATTTTGTATTGGAAAATACCTAAAAAAATCACTTACAAACATCCATTACATCATTATAGAATCATTTTTTAATAAATCCATTCTAGTAATACTTTAGGTGTAATCCTAAAGAGGTTGTCTGAGAAGTGGTAAAATTACAAACTATGCATTTTTCTTTTATTTCTTCTTCCACCTCCTTCAGATATTATTAATTTATTATTATATAATAAAAAAAGTATCTAAAATATATTGATATTTTATTATGTTATTTTTATGACCTATATCCCCCTCCTCTTTCCTCAAATGGTAAACGGTGATATCTCTCATGTATACAGTGAATTATCGCCTCACGAACCGATATGACACATTTTCCATCAACACCTATCACAAATGGGTATGATGATTGATATAAATTATATTTATTATATTTATAACATTATTATAACTTTTTAGTAATTATAAAATATATTTTTTTTTAATTTACATTATGTAGGGGATATTATAATGTCGCTCATGTGTATGTCAGACTACTATCTCGCAAAGTGATGTGATTCATATTTCACTAATGCTTAGCAAGGAAGGTGATAAGGATAAATTTAATGATTATATTTTATATAAATGACATAATTATTATATTCATGACATATTTGTCATTCATAAATTATAATATACTATTATCTTTCTTTCCTTTTTACTCACTGAAAGATGATAACATCTTCATGTACGTGTGGACTGCCACCTTCATGAAGTAATATGACTCTCTTTTCATCACCACACAAAAAGGATGACATATATAAGTATATTTAAGGAAATAATACTGTATTTATGACATTATTATCATTATTAAAAGATAAAATATTACTTTCCTCATTTTCGTGATGATTATTGAAAAATGGAAATGTTACCCATGCGTGCATACAGCCTACCATCTCCATGATAATAATGTACTTAATTTCTCGAAAACATATTTCATGATTGGTCTTAAAAGTATAAGTTTTTTATAAATATGATTATTATTGTGGATTTGTTTAAATAATATCCTATTTGACCATATTCAACCTACCAAAGTCATTTTTGACACATTATCCAACTATTATTGAAACATATGATGTAAAGTTAATTGATTAAGTAATATTATATAACATGGTAATAATTAAAATAAAATGAATAATAAACTTTAAAAAAATTATTTATAAATTAAATAATTGAAATTTTTTAATTATTCTAGAAGATAAAGATCATACGTGATGATTCGGACTCAAGGTAAGGGATTTCATCTCGATTTCCCTTTATTGAGGCATATTGTAATTTTATGCACCTAATTTGTTTTATATGGTGTATATACTACCCCTTTAAATGTAATTTCATGATTAATTTATAAATCATGGTATTTTATGTTTCAATTGTAGTTATTTCAAACAAGGGGATTTTAGTTGAAATTTACCAAGTAGTAAAAGTTATTGTACAGCCTCACTTTCTTTTGTGATTATTAATTTTCTCTTGAAATAATCAATTTATTCTCATAATTTTTAATTATACAATAAATTTCTCCTAAATAACCATTTTCTTATATAATTTATGTGATTATTTCCTAGACTATATACCATTCTTACAGATGGTGTTTACTTTGGATGTTATTTGATTAACTGGGGAAAATTGATTAATCTGAATCCTTTAATCAATATAGATATTTAATGATAAGACATATCAATTAATGAATTAAATACATTATTCAATATATGAGGAATTATTTGGAAATGTAGATATGGTTGGGGACCAGTTATATATATCCCCTTGATGCATCAACAGGTCTCATAAGACAATTTATTTGGCCAAATTAAATGGGTTTTTACCTGTAGTTTTAAACCATCTTGTGAAAGGTCTTAATGGTATAGGTATCAAGATGCCTAATATCATGAAGTCTAATATTTAATCATTTAATTCATTTATAATGCATTTATTATTATTATCCATGATATTTTTTCTATGATGTTATCTATGGATGCATTTTTCTCTTAGTTATTGATTAAATGATATGTGTTTTTAGAAATTCACCTAGCTATATTGATTATTCATTATCTGGTTAATATTGCCAAGTAATTTTTTAAATGGTATATGTTTTTAGCTATTTACCATGACATATTGATTATTATTTACCAATTCATGATTTATTACATTGTACTTAACCCTTGTTAAGCATTTGAGTTCACCCTTATTTTGTTTCATTTCCCTGGGATATGAAGAAGAAATCACTGAATAAGTTTTCAAAGATGAAATAAATTTTCTTTTATGATGTATTGTGTTTTATTTTTTAATACCAATGTATAAAATGGGTATCATGTATATATGTGTTTCTCCAAAAAAGCTAAACTGATTGGTCCTTCAGGAATTGACCCATTATATTTATGCCAATGTAATAAAGTAAGGCACCATATTTGGATTACTAGATTTGGGGTCATTATAGTTAATATCAGAGGAAGCTTAGCAGAAAAATTGGGAACTAGAATAAAGAAAACATAGATTAGGGAATATAACCCTATATTATATTTTGATGATAAGTATAAAATAACATCCTAATTTTTTGGTATTGAAGAGATTGTGTGATTTTTCCAATAAATGCATCTTTATCTAGATACTATAAGTGGATGTGGTTCTGGAACTGAGGTACCTTGGGGTAATAACTCTAAAAAGGTCACATTGGGATTAACCTAGTCATCACCTGGGGAACAAAAATGGGCCTTATAGTGCACCTATTTTTACAATCCCAAGAGATATTCTTAGGAAAAGTCGCAATTTATTACAAACCATTAGGAATGATTTAAGAATAAAGATATCCTCAAAGAAATCAAATTTGTGATTCTGAGATTAACAATTCATAAATTTTAATTTATGTTAAGTGTTGCACCATATTTTGAATTATAAATTAATATTTAAAATTTATAATTTTATAAGATAATCTAGTATATTAAACTATTTAGAAATGGAACCTGGGAGGAGCAAGGGTATCAATACTCATGTCCAATGTAGAGATTTCCCTACTGAGGAAGCCAATATAGATGGTATTGGAACTAATAAAATTATGTCTATATTAGGGAATCTTAAAAATTTTATGAAAAATAACCTTTACTGAATAGAGAAACCTTTTCCATAGTGTGATTCTCCTATGTTGGATCACTTCATGTGATAGAATTTCTCTTCATTTGGTGGCACTACTAATCCAATGGTAGCTGAGAAATGGATTAAGTCTCTCAATAATATATTTATGGCCTTATAATGTGGTGAAAAGGAAAAGTTTACACTTTCGTGTATTATCTAAAAGTTTATGCTGATCAATGGTGGTCGTTGATCCAAAAAACTAGAGAGGAATAGGAAATACAACTCTTGGAATGGAAATATTTTAATGATACTTTCTTTGATAAATATTTTCCTCGTGAGAAATAAATTTTAATAAAGAGAAAGTTCCTTATCTTAAATAAAAATAAATAATAATGTATTTTAGAGTATGAAGCTACATTTATAAGTATATATAGGTAATTTAGGTATTATATACGCAACATAGAGTGAAATATTAACCATTTATTTGAAGGTATTAAGCCAATTTTATGAAGGGTGTTGGTCTTTCAAAAAATTTACTCATATGATGAAATAGTTTTATATTCCATCAAAATGGATAATAAATTCTCTTGATCTTACATATATAAGGGAAATCAAGAGAAGAAGAGGTCATTCAAACACTATGAAAAGGGGAATGTGTCAAAGAAGAATAAGATAACACAATGATTTTCACCTTGTGAAAACTATGGGAATAATTGCCCTGGGAAATGCTTGAAGGGGTTTAGAGTTTGTTGTAAGTGTGTATATAAGGTTCACTAGGAAAAAGAATTCAAATAAAATAATGAAAATACCATATTTAGTGTTTCAATAGTAGAGAGATGTGTCACTATGAAAACGAATTCCCCAAGCATCAGGGGAATCCATCACAGAAGAGGCCAAGGGGAGAATTCCAAGCTTATGAGATTGCTACAGCTATAGTGGAAGTACCCAATGATGTGGTGGTAGGTAATTTAATCCTATAATCAAACTTAGAAAATGATTTATTTTATTCTTTATCCTTTAACTCTTCTATATCTACCCAGTTTACTAAGAAAATTAGACATTTCCCTTTTACTTTAAGAAGGGAGTTATTAGTCAAAACTCATTATAGAAGTATCACTATAACAAGTAAATGTTAGGAAATACCTATTATGACACATAAATGTGCTTTATTTGCTGACCTTATTATCATACCTATGGTTTAATTTGATATAATCCTTGTTATTGACTGGATTTTAAAATATGATGAAAATATTTATTATAAGAAAAAGGAAATTACTATTTTTAGGAAGATGTTGAATTACTTATATTTATAGTAGAGGCTCAATCATCTAAGACATGTCTAGTTCCACCTCAAGTAGCTCTACTAAATTATATTCATGGGGAAGGATAGAAAAAAAATCTAGGGATAGAGAGGGTAGTTTATAATTGAGTATATACCTATTGTATAGTAATAAATTGATGTATTTCTTGAGGAATTAACTAGGCACCCCCCCTCCACAAAGCATGAAGTTGAGGTTTCCATTGATTTAACCACTGATAGAAGTATAATATCAAATATCCCCAACAGAATGACCACTATGGAATTATTATAGTTGAATAAACAACTAGAATATTTGGGTAATAAGGGATTTATTCTCTCTAGTATTTCACCATGGGGATCCCTTATTCTCTTCATTAAGAATAATGATGGATCCATGAGATAGTGAATTTATTATTGGGAAATCAAATCCATTATGATAAATAACATGTATCTTATACCTCTCATTGATGACTTATTCAATCAACTTTACAAAGCCTGATATTTTTCAAAGATTGACCTTCATTCTGGATCTTATCAATTGTGAGTAAAAAAGGAATACATTCTGAAGACATCATTCCAAACATGGTATAGACATTATGTGTTTATAGTAATTCCATTATGATTGACTAATCCACCCTATATTTTTATAGATATAATGAATAGAGTATTCAAGGAATATCTTAATGATTTTTTTGTGTTATTCATTATGATATTTTGGTGTTTTCTAAAAGTTGTGAGTACTATGAGAATCACTTGAGGATTAATATTAAGACTCTTATAAAGAAATAGTTATAGAGTAAATTTAGTATGTGTGATTTTTGGTATTAATAAGTTTCCGTTCTTGTCCATATTTTCTCCAAGGATGGAATCTCAATTAATGCTACGAAGATAAAGGTAGTAAGATAATGGCCTACACCAATGAACATACCTAAGTTATATAGTTTCATTGGTTTCGAGGGATACAATTGTTGATTAATTCGGAATTATTCCTAATTTGATAACCCATTAACCAAGTTTACACATAAAGGAGTTATGTTTCTTTTTGGACAAAGTAATGTGAAGAAAGTTTTGATGAACTAAAGTGGATATTATTGAATTATCCAATTTTGACTCTACCATCTGGAAATGATGGGTTTATTATATATAGTGATTAATAAAATAAGGGACTTGGTTGTGTCATAATTAAAAATGGTAAATTTATTCCATATACATCAAAGAAATTGAAAAATTATGAATATAACTATCCAACTCATGATCTTGAGTTGGAATCTGTAATCTTTTCTTGAAAGATATGGATACATTATCATTATGGTGAAATATTTGAGATATACACGGATCATAAAATCCTAAAATACATCTTTTCATTGAAAGATCTCAATATGAGACAAATTTTTTGGATCTATCCCTAATGGATTATGATTTCTTAATAAAATACCACTCAAGGAAAGAAGATAAGGTAGTTGATGCATTGAGTTGGAAATATCATGGAATTATGACCTAAATGAGGATTGAGAGGGATCCTATGTTCATGGATTTAGTAAACATGGATATGGAAATTATTAAGTAGGGGGAGGAATCACTCATTTTTCAAATGATTGGGAAACCATATTTATTATAAAATATTAAAAAATATCAATCTGAAGATGAGAACTTCAGAAGAAAATTAAAGATATGAATGATGGTAAATTAACATACTACATTTTTTAAAATAATGTTTTTAAATTAGAGAAGAGATTATATATTCCATCTATACCTGATCTAAAAAGGGAATTTTTGGATGACCCTCATAGATCAAATTTTTCTATACACCCTAGTAGCACCAAGATGTATATGGATTTGAGGTAACATTTTTTTGGATAACATGAAGGAGGAAATTGATAATTATGTGTCTATATGTTTGTTTTGTAAACATTTTAAATCTATAAGGTACCATTCTAGAGGAGTAATGAAACATATTCCATTTCCTGTGTAGAAATGGGATAAAATGACTATGGAATTTTTCATAGGACTACCAAAGACTCCTATAATGAATAGTGCAATATAGGTTATCATTGATCTTCAAACCAAATCAAAATGTCTTTTTACTATAAGAGAATATTTTACTCTTGATAACCTCATAAGGATATATATTATTAAAGATATAATAATTTGTGTTTCACTTCATTCAATTGTATTTGATCGTGATCCCTAGTTTACATTGGAATTCTAGGAATGACTTCTGAATGCTCTTAATATTGAGTATCATTTGAGCACTTCCTACCATCCTCAAAGTGATGGACAGTCCAAATGGACTATTCAAACAATGTAAGACATATTAAGTTCATGATAGATTGAATTTCAAGTTATGTTTGATCAATATTTACCTTTTTTAGAGTTTTCCTATAACAATATTTTTCATTCAAGTATTCAAATGGTGATGTATGATGCATTATATGGAAAGAGATGTTGTACTCCAACTTATTGGGATAAAGTTGGTGAAAGGAAACTCATAGTGCCATAAATTATTGAGGAGAAAACAAAAAAGGTAATGTCAATCTAGGATAACATTAAATCACCACAAAGTAGGAAAAAGAGTTATGCCAATAATCATAGGAAGGATTTGGAATTCTGAGTGGGAGATCATGTTTTATTGAAAGTATCTCTATGGAAGGTTATTATAAGGTTTGGTAAAAAAAGGAAAATTAAGCCCCATGTACATCAAAACATTTTAAATTCTTGAAGTAATTGCATTTTTTGCTTATCATTTTTCAATTTCACTAAATCTCTCAAAAGTATGTGATTTTTTCCATATATCATTGTTATGGAAGTACATACCAGACCCAACGTATGTGCTCACCTATAATGAAATTTAATTGAAACTTGATATATATTATTGTGAAGAACCCATATAGATCCATGATATTTGAGGGAAAATATTTAGGAATCATAAGACTCGACTAGTCAAGGTACTTTGGAGAAATCACAAAATGGAGGAAGCAATGTGGAAACTATAGGATGATATGAAGAAGAACTGTCATCATATATTTAGAAGATAATATCCATGAAATTTCAAGGGAAAAATTTATATGAGGGAAATATGTAACACCTCAATAATTACAATATATTTCTTTTAGAGTAAATTTAATTTCATTGATAGCATTCGATGCACACAACACCAAGTTTAAACAAAACGTAATACTCTATTAAAATATTATTTAAACATGACCATTTTAACCTAGAAATTAAATTGGTAGGTGTGAAAAAGACTAAATAAATTATGAAAAATATATATTTTACACATGTACATTTTTTATCTATTGATTATAAAAAAATAATAATCATTTGGAAGAAAAAGAAATGTTTTCTAAAAAACTGTATTTTTTTATAAAAGGTTGTTTAGTCATGGTTTGTGCGTATAATTTAAAATTAATTTTTACCAATTTTTGAAAATTTATTTGATAAAATGATTAATATTTTTGAAATCATCATATAAAAATTATCTTAGGGTGAATTTTTGTGATAAATCTGAAATGTTTCATTTTTCGACGAATAGTGAAAATACTAAATTTTAATTGAAAATTACCTATTTGTTTTAATTATTTAAAAAGTTAAACTATATTTTAAATTGATTTTAAACTAAAATTATTTCAATTATATTTATATTAATGAAATTTATTTCATTGGAATCATTTTCATATTTAATTTTTATATAAAAATATTATAAACTTTTGAATATTTTCTCTTTGAAAACATGCTTTCCTGATACGTCTATGGGGTAAATTTTAAATTATATTTTTCAATTTCTATGAATTTAATATCAAAAAATTGATTCCATATATTGAATAAGAAAACTATAAATTATCTGATACGGCCAACTTAATTTTTGACCAAAATAAATAGTGAAAGTAGTGAAAAAATATTTACCATTATTAAGGTAAAAATGTATTTACAGAGGGTTAAACTAAAAGGATAAGGGTTAAAATGAACTAAAAACTTGTCTAAAATCTATTTTATGGCCATATTTTAACCTTATCGTGCCTACATGTTGATAATAATCCATTTTTGACCCTTGTGTCGTGTGAAAAATGTGGGCACACCTTTTTCTTTTTAAAAATTACAAGTTTATCCCTCACCTCACTAATAAAAGGTCACTCCCTATTATCTATTATTCACACCTTAAAACCCTTTTTGTTCATCCATTACCTAACAAAATCACTTCCCAACTTGCATCCCCACATACTAGAAGCCTCTTTTAGGTCAAAAAATCATTCTAGGAATACTTTAGTTATAATCCTGAAGAGGTGGTATGAGAAGTGGTAAAATTACTAACTATGTGTTTATACTGAGATGTTATTATGTTAAGGTATTGACCTATATCCATATACTAATCATTAAAATGGTAAATGATAACATCTATCATGTGTATAGAGGACTACCACCCCACGAACTCATGTGACATATTTTCCATCAACAACTCTCATGGTTGGGTATGATGACAGATATAAAGTATATATATTATATCTATAACATAATTATACCTACGGAGTCATTATATCATATATAACTTTTTTACTTTCTATTCTGTATGGGATATGATAACATCTCTTGTGTGTATGGAGGACTACCGCCTCACAAAGCAATGTGATTCATCTTTCACTAACGCTATACATGGAAGGTGATAAGGATAAATTTAAAGATTATATGTGATATAAATGACGTAATTATGATATTAATGATGTATTTATAATTAGATAATATATCATTTTAATTCTTACCTTTTCACTCATTCATCTTAGAAAAGGGAATTACCCTGTGTGGCATTTTCGAACCCTCCACACAAGGGAACCCCCCTCCCCACGAAGGGGTCACTCCGGAGAGAGCCCCAGCCGGGAAGGAGCCGTTGCCAGCCGAGATGGCAGAGCGTCCCGGAGGGTGATGGCCCGGCAGTGATGGTTCGTCAAGAGATCCATCAGTGATTGTTTCACGCCTCATTTTGCCCGCCCAAAAGAGACCGGGCGACCCGGAAAGGTGGGTGGATCCTGGGGGAGAGGTTCGCCCCGAAAGCGGACTCCCAGGATTCAAACCCAGAACCTCCCAAAGAACAGTATGGATGTGCCACTCACCTTCACCACCACACCACCACCGAAGTGGAAAACGTGTTGTATGGGTAACGAGGTATAGGGCTGGCCTACCCACCTGTGCGCCGCACGCCCCCAGCTAGGCCCAAGGTGGCCAACCCTTGGGCTTGGGCCAGTTCCTGCGGAGTCGAGGGGACGAGAGGATCGCTGGCGTATGGTGCGCGTTGCCTTTTTGAGGACTCGAACCCGGAACCTCGATGACGGGATGCCACCGTTAGTGTATGTGTGTAATGTCGCCTTCAGGAAGCGATAAGATTTTATTTTCATCACCAAACCACATTGATGATATATATTGTAACACCCCAAAATTTTAAGATATGCCTCTTTTTAAATTTAACTTATTTGATAGCTTACGAGCTTAACAAATGATTAAATGTTATTATTTAATTATTATATTTATCTCCTAGATGTTGGTAATTTTAGGAATGGATGAGATTAAGTAAATTATGAAATTATAAATTACACATGTTTATAAAATTAATTAATCAGTTACTAATTAATTATAAATGAAACCCAATTGAATATAAAGGATGTATTTTATTAAAACTATTTGTATGCCTATGATGACATTTTATATTAATAAATTAAATTAATCACTATTAGTGAAATATATTAATTAAATTTATTTATTATATATTTTTTCATTTGTCCAAAATATTTTTAATTGGTATAAGATAAGAATAAATCCAATTTTATACATTAAAAAGCTATATTTTTATAAAGACAGTTTTACCGCCTTTTAATGGAGCACTTGTTTTAAAACTAAATTCTAACACTTTTATAAATTATATTGATTAAAATAAAATTCATTTTTAAAAGAAAAATTTCAAAATTAGCTTATGGTGAAATTTTGTTATTTTTCTGAAAATATTTATTTTCCAGTGAATAATGAAAAATCATAATTTTTATAAAACTATAATTTTCATTATAATTGATAGTATATTTATGATTAGAATAGTAACCACGTCATTTAAAGTATAAATAAAATTTATCCATCATATAAATGGTAATATGATATAATTATATCATGATATAAGTAGATAAATGTTTAAGAAATTATTAATTAAGTGTTGATATTTTTATAAAATATAAATGTTTATTTTCAATTTTATAATTAATCTAATGATTTAAAAGGAAATTTATTTTCATAAAATTTATTCAAAAATTAATATTTTGTTGTCTTATGGTTATAAGATAATTTTATGATACCTTAATTAATTTTTCAAAGTGTTAAGCAGAGCCTCTTAAGGCTACTGTGATTTTCCTCCAAATCCTTTTTTTGTCATTTTCAAAAAACCACTTTTGGATAAGTGGGAACCTCACAAAAACCAGAAATCAGTTCCAAACATCACCTAAATAAACCATTACACAGCAAACCACATCCCAAAATCCACATTCAAATTTCAAAATTCAAATTTAAACCTTGGAAGAAGCAAAATCTCAGGAAAGCGAGTAGCCCGAGAGACCAACCACTGAGGAGATACCTCACTGCCATCACCACCATGCCATCCTATCCTCTCAACACCATCACCACCTTCACGTCGTCACATCACCTTAGACATCAACCTCATCGGCTCATCACCGTCGGCCTCTTCTCCGACCACCACCGCCTGCACACCGTCGCCACCATCTCGCAAAGCCTCCCTCACCATGACTATCGTAAACTCCGGTCCACCATCACCACCATCGTCGCCGATCAACCCCACACCAGAACATCGAAGCACCTTAACAGCATCCAGTCGTCGTCTCCCATCACCAAACCACATACCGGCTATAAAAGGAATCAACTGAATGAAGATTTTTCCTCCTGGAACACTAATAACAACTCGAAAGGAACCTACCAAATCTTGTGTGACAGCCACCTCTCCAGACCGACCCAGAGATGAGAGGTGAAGCCTGAAGACAGAGAAACATAGGACAAGTATGGAGTCTTCATAGGGAGTCAAGATCTTTGTTGAAAATACCCATCCAAACTGAAAACCCCACCGTCTCCTGAACCCAGACCGGGCCTCCTGGAACCCCCCACCACAACGCACAACACAACCCAAAACCTATTGGAATCCATTGCACCCGACTGACTTGGAAGGGAGCAGTGGATCTAGAGGCCAGAGAGGAGTATAAGCGGGCAGGACTTCCATAGCAAGTCGCGACCAAGGTATGAATGCAGAACTTGTTGTTGTTAGTCCTGCTTTATACATACCTGGCTACGCAAATACAATGGGTAAGGGATAGCCCTCTTCCACTCCTAAATCCAAATATAATCCATTTTCAGCTATTTCTAGTGGAAGTGATATTTTTTCTAGATTTAATCCATCTGGCACTGAGAGTGCCAAAACTGCTTCCCTGTGTACTGTTACACCACATAATTATGTGGTTGATTTGGATGGTACTGATCACATACAACCTACTACATAGGTAGGTGTCTCATATGTCAATCAGGGTCATCTCTCCCTTGTGCAGGATAGTCCTAATAAAACAATGGTGACCTCCATTTCATCTGACAATGCTAAAAGAGGCTAGAAATTTTGGGATTTCACATTTCAAATATCATGTGGATGATGAATCTCATTCTGTTAGGAACAAGAGTGTGGATCCACATGTCAACTCTCACACGATGGGAAAAAAAAAATCTACTACTTCTACTGATAGTTTAGGCCACAGGCAGCAAGTGATACCAAACATAAAGGTTGCTACTCACAATTCTTTTATGCTACTTGCTTGAGGAAGCAGTGATGAGGACGAACAAAATGATGATCGAGGTGGATCAAATGAAGAAGTGGGTGTCATTGATGTTGGACTTCCAGATGATGGAGGTGGACCCTGGTTATAGGCCAAAACATATCGAAGAGGACGACATCCTCGTGGATGGGGAAGGCACTCCTCACACCATAGCATGAGCACCTACTCTCGAGCTACTTAGTTGTTGGTTTTTGGAATGTTTGTCATGTAACTTTATGTTTCTTTTTCACATCCTTTGTAATTGTTTTAAATTTATTAAAGGGGTCATTAAGCCTCACCTTTTCAAAAAAATATTTATTTAATAAATATATAAATATAAATATAAATATAGTAAATATATTCATTATTTAAATATATTTATTATAATTTTATAATTATAAATATATTTTTATAATTATATATATATATATATATATATATATATATTTATTTAGTAAATATATATAAATATAAATATAAATAGATTAAATGTATTATTTATTTAAATATATTTATTATAATTTTATAATTATTTAAAGATATAATTATTTATTTATAATTATATAAATACTTTTAAAAAAAATAATATCTATATATTTATATCATTATATATATTTATACAAATATATATTTTTATTTAATAAAAATATATAAATATAAATATAAATATAGTAAATATATTCATTATTTAAATATATTTATTATAATTTTATAATTGTAAATATATTTATATCATTATATAGATTTATATAATTATATATATTTATATTTAATAAATAAATATTAATATTAATATTAATATATTCATTATTTAAATATATTTATTATAATTTTATAATTATTTAAAGATATAGTAAATTATTTATAATTATATAAATACTTTTAAAAAAATAATATTTATATATTTATATCATTATATATATTTATATAATTATATATATTTATTTAATAAAAATAAATAAATATAAATATAAATATAGTATATATATTCATTATTTAAATATATTTATTATAATTTTATAATTATAAATATATTTATATCATTATATATATTTCTATAATTATATATATGTATAATATAAATATAAATATATTAACTATGTTCATTATTTAAATATATTGATTATAATTTTATTATTATTTAAATATATAATTAATTATTTATAATTATATAAATACTTTTTTTTAAATAATATTTATATATTTATATCATTATATATATTTATATAATTATATATATATATATATATTTAATAAATACATATAAATATAAATATAATTATAATTATAATTATAATTATAATTATAATAAATATATTCATTATTTAAAATAATTTATTTTAAAAAAAATAATTATTTAAATATATATAATTATTTATTTTAAAGTGTAGATAATTTTAAAAAAAATAATATTCATTTATTAATAATTATAAATATGTAAATATATAAATATAATAAATATACATTTATAAATATATTTATTTATAAATATTTATTTACAAATATATTTTTAACAGTATTAATGAATATATAATCTTAAATGCATACATGTTAAAAATGAGTGAAATTGAATAATTAAAAATGAGTACACTTTAAAAATATTGAAAAAATGGATATGTTTTATTAATTAAATATATATTATTAAAAAAATGTGGATATATATTGAAATAAATATGAATACATATTGAAAATATTAAAACATAGTAAATATATATATATAAATAAATAATAAAAAATGATTTAATTCCAACAAAAATATTTAAAATGAATAAATAATACCTAACAATAATAATATTAAAAATAAATAAATAAAATTTACCGATTAAAAACATGATATATTAATTGTATCATGTTATAATGAAATTCTAAAAATTACATAAATATTACGTGTATGTGTTTCTATATAAGATTTCATTAATTGTGTAAATATTTGTGTGTGTGTTGTATATAAAAATGCATTAATTACGTATATGTATGTGAAATTAATGTAACATGCATTTGATATATGTTAAATTGAAAAATAATACAACATTCAATTATGTCCATTTCTCGATGCAATTAGTTGGTATTTTTAATTAATATTAATTTTTAATTATAAACCACTAAATATATGACTTATTTAATGTAACCATATATATTTTGTATTGTAAAAATAATATTTTATGAAATATTATATACATTGTTATATATATATATAAATATATATAAATTGTTATGAAACGTTATTAATGGATGTCATAATTATAACAATAATAACGACTCCTCAATTCCCAATTAATTCCCCTCTTAATGGCCAACCTTTCATATTCTCACTGTTGGATCAGATCTCATGTACTTTATAAATATTGTGATCCGTTAATGAAATGGGATGGACTTTTGGCTCTACATTGTGTTCTCTACTTTTTGTATTTCATTTGAACTTGTATTTCCATTTGTTATAATCATCGTCATATGCAAATTCGACATTCTCTTTCTCAACTATGCGCTTCTCTTACGATCGATCTTACATTTTCGGTTTCGAAATGCTTCGCGATTTCAATCGGGGTTCGATCAATTTTACAACACATTATCAGCATGGTCGTCTTCTCCACATTGCTCATCGTGACATCGCTGTCTTCATCACCATCATCAGCATAAGAAAGATCTCATAGGAAAAAGGTATGTCACATGTTTTTATAAAACTTCTTATTTTGACATACTCTTTTGTATGCACATTGACTCCACTCATTCTAGGAGCTACGTAAAAATGTGATCCTTATTGTATATTTAAGATATTGTAACATTTATTTTTCCCCACTTGATAAATCTAAAAATAATATATGATTTTCTTAATCTTTTGCTATGGGAAAAATAATGAGCTCCTAAAGAGCTATAATGACTCACGGTTGACAAATTTTACTTCATTCCCTAGAGAGAATGTGTGTGATTAAAAACTGATGTGGTCGATGTTGAGACAAACACCATTCATCAAATGAATAAAAATATACACCACCAAAAGTGGTTGAATGATGAACATCGTGTACCTGTCATACGTCAAGTCGTTGAATGATGAACATCGCGTACCTGTCGTACGTTGAGCCATTGAATGATGAACATCACGTACCCGTTATACGTTGATAAAAAGTTTGATGAACATCATGTAGCTGTCATATGTTGAGCCTAAGTTTGATGAACATTGCTTACCCATCGTACGTCGAGTCGAAGTTTGATGAACATCACATACCCATCGTATGTCAAGCTGAAGTTTGATGATCATCGTGTACCTCTCGTACATCGATCCAAAGTTCGCTAATCGTTCCTTTGAACCATGAAATTTCATATCTCTTATTTCTTGTTCCCCCTAAAGGTGTAAAGTTTTATTATTCTTTATAAACGTTCATGATGGAGATGATGTTTACTTTAAATATTTGTAAATATTTTTTTATTTTTTTTCTCTTTCTTTTATTTCTTATAAAATGATTTAGAGAAATTAAATATTCTTGATGAAGAAGCATAAATATATTTTATATATATTAATCCCCCGAAGTGGATGAAATTGATGAAATTGTTGTATTGAATATTCCTACAATTGTCTTGAAGACACTATAAAACTCGAAGAAATAATTTTATTCTGTTCCCTGGAGTGAATGAGAATATTTATTGAAAATGATTTTTTTCATTCCTCGAAGTGAATGAAAATATACCTAATTTTATTATAAATCAAGTTAGAGGTGAATATTATTTTGTGCGAATGATCATTATGTTGTATTTTTTTTTAACAAATAATAAAAATATGACCACCAAAAGTGGTTTGATTATAGTAAATATTTATAGAGCACAATGAATTTTATTAATATTTATAAAATAATGCATCCCTGAAGGATGATATGAAAATAATGTCCTTTGACATTATATAGAAGAACATATTCATTTATCATTTATTGTTCCTAGAACAAAAATATCAAGGTAAACATTATTATTTGTCATATTCTTATGGATTATCAATATCATCTCATGTAATTCATCTATCCCCTGAAGTGGATGTTGTTGTTCATATAATTCATAAATGAAATGATTGAATTGCATAGTTTTGATAATCCGATATATATTATGAAAATTATTTTACCACCTGAAGTGGTTAAAACAATGATCATCATAATCAATAAAATTTATATTTTATACAAGATGATCATTATTGATAAATATTAAATTATCATTCATGAATCATGAAATCCGATGAATGAATCCATTCCCCGATGTGAATTTAGTTTTAATTACTATATCTAATTCCTTGAAGTGAATGGAATTATTCATAAAACGTTTGATATAATTTGTGATATCATTAATATTTTAGAGTTGATGATGTCTGATCAAATGATATCTCCTTCATTTGGTAAAGTGAATGTTGTTATTCAATAAAATATAATTTTGGATGGTGATGAGGTGTGTGTTGTGAATCCATAAGATTCTTCCACATTGGTTCTCGCTACCACAATCACCAGCTTCAAAATACGTGGGGGATCCTATCCTAGGTAGATATATTGTAAAATAATATTTGGGCCCGAAGTTCCAAAATATTTGAGCTATAAGTTCTAAATTATACAATAATCTTCCTGGTTATGTGTCTAACCCGTTATGATTATATTATGAATTCATCAACCACCATAAGTGGAAATTATAATGAAAAATATGAGTATTCACAATGAAAGATCCTGGAGATCTTATATATGTGGATCTTGAAGAAAAATATTTATAAACATTATTTTTTATTAAATGCTTCAAAAGAACTCATATGAGTTAGTATATGCTCATATAAGTACCTTTACCGGTAATGAGAATAAATAAATGACTCCAGAAGAGCGAATATATTCCTACCTGGTAGTACAAATTATTAATGCTTTGTTATATCTAAAGTCTCAATGACATATATGAATGGTATTCTTGAAAATGAATATCATATGGAGACAAAAGAGGTACCTTGATATGTAACAATCATTCATAAAAGTGATTTGTTATGTATAATTGAATCAATAATGGTAAACCATAAGTTTACTAATCCTGGCACTTCAAATATATGACAAGATGATTTAGGCCATCTGGGATCAATTATAACGAAAGATATTGATTCAAGTATACATGAGCATCGATTTATTGATAACATAGTATACATCCATCAGGGAGAGAATGATGAATTTATTTAATGGATGCATGTATACAAAATTATCAATGAATTTATTATCATTAAGTCATTATGAATTCCCCTTGTATGATAGTTTACCCTGAGGTGCCCATTTTTGAGGTAAATTACTTATATCATTAGCAGCTATTATGGAAATAAATTTCTCATATACTTATGAAGAAGTATATATGGGTGCGCCCATCGACCATGTGATCCATCTATATGAAAGATGCATCCACTAAATGATCACGTGTATAATTTATTGTTGGTGAGTATACATTGCATGTTATGCATGTTGATTAAAAGAAATACTGAGTATCATATATTATATGGTCCTGCAAAACCATTGACAAGATGCTCACAACACTTACATGAATGTAAAGTGTTAGAAATCAATAGTCTGATTATACACACCTAAAGTGTGGTTAAACTGATTATATAAAATCATTGTTTATCATGAGTAGAAATAAATAAATATATTTTCCCTTGAAGAGGAAAATGAATATATCGACAACATTATATATTTTTAGATATTTTCCCTGAAGTGACACCGATACCAGAAAAATTTATGAGGTCTCAATAAAATGTTTTTGATGATATATTTTCTATAAATTCTTGTAAAACTCATTGATGGAAATGGATTTTGACAGATGTTGACATCATAATAATTGTCCAAAATTATTAAAGGAACTTATGAAATTTTCAACATATAAAGTTATGGATTGATTATCCAAACTATAAAGATTATTGAATATTGATGATTTTATTATAAGAGATATTTTTACTTGTATATTTGGATATTTATATATGAATCCCAAAAAAGTTTGAAATGCCTAAAGTATTTTCAAAATTATGAAAGTTTCACACAATCTGATAAATTATGGGTTGAACTAAATAAGATGTATCCATATTGAGGAAGAATATAAATTTATTTTATCATCCCATGTCTTTTATTAATCATTGTATTCATCATATTATTAAGATGTTTTGAACAGTATCTAAACTCTCAAAGAGTCTTGTGAAATCAATGAATTATTTGATCATGAAATTACATTAAATGTCCTTGTAATTTGAATTAATCATCCCGAAGATGAAATATTAAATTTTGGAATGGGTTTACCATTAATGAATAATTAAATCTCTTGCTTCCAAGAGTGATATATTTCATATATAAGGGGTTGATTAAGAACATACTTATCCCAGAAGGATTAAATATAAATGCACGTTTTATTTATCCCTAAAGGAAATACATGTACATGTGAATATGAACCTTGAAAATAACAAATCATATTATAAGGTAATGTTCTTCCCTATTCAATGAAATCTAAAGGGTATGAATTATTATTATTCCAAAAATAAAAATTGAATGTTTTGGTTATGAATTGATCATGGACATTCTATGAGTTAAATGACGATCATTATGAATTAAAGATGTAATTGTTGTATTCTTTTTCCCTTAGTCAAGTTTTTTCCACTGGTTTTTCATGATAAGGTTTATAACGAGGCAATACTCTGGGGACTTGAGGTTATTGTACTCTTTTTCCCTAGTCAAGTGTTTTACCCTGAAGGGTTTTTCCTTAATGAGGTTTTTAATGAGGCAATCATACATTATAATAGATATCCAAGAGAATGTTATAAATTATTATGGGTATCTATAATTAATGTAAATTGTTGGTCTTCCCCATGAGTTTTAATTTTTAATGAGACCATTCATTATTACCTATGGTTTTCCTCCCATATCCTGAAGACATAATTAAATAATAATATTAATTGATGTCCTAAAGATATAATTAAATAATAATATGAATTGATGTCCTAAATACATAACTAAATGATATAATCAGGGGGAGTTGGGAATGTTGCACTCTTTTTCCCATCATCAGGTTTTTTCCACTGGGTTTTCCTGATAAGGTTTTTAATGAGGCAGAATGACATGGAATTTTTTTTTTTTTTTTGCTTCACTTATTTTTCCCATAGGGTTTTTTTAAGTGAAGATTATATAAGATTCCATGAAATTATGACATCCAAGGGGGAGTGTTATGAAATTTTATTAATAGATGTCATAATTATGACAATAATTACGACTCCTCAATTCCCAATTAATCCCCCTCTTAATGGCCAGCCTTTCATATTCTCACTGTTGGATCAGATCTCATGTACTCTATAAATATTGTGATCTGTTAATGAAATGGGATAGACTTTTGGCTCTACATTGTGTTCTCTACTTCTTATATTTCATTGGTATTTGTATTTCCATTTGTTATAATCATCGTCATACGCAAATTCAACATTCGCTTTCTCAACGACGTGTTTCACTTACGATCGATCTTACATTTCCGGTTTCAAAATGCTTCGCGGTTTCAATCAATGTTTGATCAATTTTACAACACAAATATATTTCTATATTAAATGTATTAATGAATAATTATGTATAAAACCCATTAAAAATGAATAATACATTAATATGTTTTTAATTATTACATTTTATTCATTTTCTATATTTATATTTAATATATTTATTTTATTAATATTAATAATTAATATATATATGTATATGTATATGTATATGTTATAAAACATTATTAATGGATGTCATAATTATGAAAATAATGATGACTCAATTCCCAATTAATTCCCCTCTTAATGGCCAACCTTTTATATTCTCACCATTGGATCAGATCTCATGTACTCTATAAATATAGTGATATTTTAATTAAATGAGATGGACTTTTAGTTCTACATTGTGTTATATAATTATTTTATTCTTCTGTATTTGTATTTCCATTTGTTAATATCATCGTCATACGCAAATATGACATCCACTTTCTCAGCAATGCGCTTCGCCTATGATCGATCTTACATTTTCGATTTCGAAATTCTTCGAGGTTTCAATCGGCATTCGATCAATTTCACAAAATGTTATCAGCATGATCGTCTTCTCCACATTGCACATCGTGACGTCGCTGTCTTTATCCCTATCATCATCATAAGAAAAAACTCATAGGAAAAAGGTATGTCACATGTTTTTATAAACATTCTTATTTTGACATACTCTTTCGTATGCGCATCGACTCCACTCATTCGAGGAGCTACGTAAAAAGGTGAGCCTTATTTTATATTTAAGATATTATTGCATTTATTTTTCCCCTCTTGATAAATCTGAAAATAATATATGATTTTATTAATCTTTTGTTGTGGGAAAAATAATGAGCTCTTGAAGAGCTGTAATGACTCACGATTGACAAATTTCACTTCATTCCTTGGAGAGAATGTGTTTGATTAATAAACGATGTGGTAGATTCCAAGACAAACATCATTCACCAAATGAATAAAAAACTACACCACCAGAAGTGGTTAAATGATGAATATCGTGTACCCATCGTACGTCGAGCTGTTGAATGATGAAAATCGCATACTCATCGTACATCGAGCCATTGAATGATGAACATCGTGTACCCATCATACGTTGAGTCATTGAATGATGAACATCGTGTACCCATTGTACATTGAGTTGTTTAATAATGAACATTGTGTACCTGTTGTATGTCGATCTGTTGAATGATGAACATCGCGTACCCGTCGTACATCGAGCTGTTGAATGATGAACATCACGTACCCATCGTACGTCGAGCCGTTGAATGATAAAAATCACATACCCATCGTACGTCAAGTCATTGAATGATGAACATCGCATACCCATAGTATGTCGAGACGAAGTTTGATGAACATCGTGTACCTGTCATACGTCGAGACGAATTTTGATGAACATCACGTAACCGTCATACGTCGAGCCGAAGTTTGATGAATATCATGTACCCCTCGTATGTTGAGCCTAAGTTGTATGAACATCATGTACTCATCGTATATCGAGCCTAAGTTTGATGATCATCGTGTACCTGTCGTACGTCGATCTGAAGTTCACTAATCATTCCATGAACCATGAAATTTTATATCTAATATTTCTTGTTCACCCTGAAGGTGTCAAGTTTGATTATGTTATATAAAGGTTCATTATGGAGATGATGTTTACTTTAAATATTTGTAGATATTTTTTTATTTCTTTTCTCTTTCTTTTATTTCTTATAAAAAAAATTAGAGAAATTAAATATTCTTAATGAACAAGTGTAAATATATTTTATAGAAATTAATCCCCCGAAGTTGATGAAATTGATGAAATTGATTAATTTAATATTCATGCAATTGTATTGAAGACACTATTAAACTCGATCAAATAATTTTATTTATAGTTCCCTAGATTGAATGAGAATATTTATTGAAAATTATTTATTTCATTCCCCAAAGTGAATGCAAATATACTTGATTTTATTATAAATCAAGTTCGAGGTGAATATGATGTTTTTTGAATGATCATTGTGTTGTATTTGTTTATAACAAATAATAAAAATATAACCACCAGAAGTGGTTTGATGACAATAAATATTTACATATCACAATAAATTTTATGAATATTTATAAAATAATACATTCTGGAAGGATGATATGAAAATAATGTCCCTTGACATTATATTGAAGAATATCTTCATTTATCATTTATTGTTCCCGCAGCAATAATATCAAGGGAAACATTATTATTTATCATATTCTTATGGATTATCAATATCATCTCATGTAATTCATATATCCCCTAAAGTGGATGTTGTTGTTCATATAATTCATAAATGAAATTATTGAATTACATAGTTTTGATAATCCGATATACATTATGAAAATGACTTTTCTACCTGAATTGGTTAAAACAATGATCATCATAGTCAATAAAATTTATATTTTATGCAATATGATCATTATTGATAAATAATAAATTTTCATTCATGGATCATGTAATTATATGAATGAATGAATTCCCCTATGTGAATGTAGTATTAATTATTATATCTCATTCCTTGAAGAGAATGAAATTATTCATGAAAATTGTTGATATCATTTGTGATATCATTAATATTTGAGAGTTGATAAAATGATTAATCCTTCATTTGGTAAAGTGAATGTTGTTCAATGATTTATAATTTTGGATAGAGATGAGGTGTGTATTGTGAATCTAAAAGATTCTTCCACATTGGTTTTCGCTACCACATTCACCAGCTTTAAAAGACGTGGGAGCTCCTATTCCAAGTAGATGTATTGTAAAATAAAATTTGGATCCGAAGTTCCAAAATATTTTGTCTAGAAGTTCTAAATTATGCAATAATCCACTTGGTGACGGGCCTAACCCATTATGATTATATTATGAATTCATCAACCACCATAAGTGGAAATTATAACGACAAATATGATTTTGCACAATGAAAGATCCTGGATATCTTATATGCATCGATCTTGAAGAAAAATATTTACAGATATTATTTTGATTAAAAGCTTCAAAAGAACTCATATATGCGCTAGTTTATGCTCATATAATTATATTTACCAGTAGTGAAAATTAATAAATGACTTCAGAAGAGCGAATATATTCCTACCTGGTATTAAAAATTCTTAATGCTTTGTTATATCTAAAGTCACGATGAGATATATGAATGGTATTCTTGAAAATTAATATCATATGGAGACAAAATAGGTGCCTCGATATGTAACAAGCATTCATAAAAGTGATTATAAAGAATTTGTTGTGTACAATCAAATCAATAATGGTAAACCAGAATTTTACTAATCCTGGAACATCAAATATATGACATGATGATTTAGGCCATCTAGGATAAATTATAATGAAATATATTGATTCAAGTATACATGAGCATTGATTTATTGACAACATAGTAGACATCCATCAGGGGGAGAATGATGAATTTATTTAAGGGATGCATGTCTAAAAAATTATCAATGAATTTATTATCATTAAGTCATTATGAATTCCCCATGTATGATAATTTATCCTGAGGTACCCATTTTTGAGGTAAATTATTTATATCATTAGCAGCTATTATGGAAATAAATTTCCCATATACTTACAAAGAAGTATATATGGGCACGCCCACCAACCATGTGATCCATCTACATGAAAGATGCATCCACAAAATGATCACATGTGTTAGTATACATTTCATGCTATGTATGTTGATTAAAATAAATACTGAGTATCATATATTATATGGTCCTACAGAACCGTTGAAAAGATACTCACAACACTTACATTAATGTAAAGTGTTGGAAATCAATAGTCTGATTATACACACCTGAATTTTGGTTGAACTGGTTATATAAAATCATTTTTCATCATGAGTAGAAAGCAATAAATATATTTTCCCTTGAAGAGGAAAATGAATATATCGGCAACATTATATCTTTTTTAGATATTATCCCAGAAGTGACACTATTACCAGAAAAATTATGATATCTCAATCAAATGTTGTTGAAGATATATTTTCTATGAATACTTTTAAAACTCATTAATGGAAATGGATTTTGACAGATGTCGACATCATAATAATTGGCCAAAATTATTAAATGAACTTATGAAATGTTCAACATATAAAGTTCTGGATTGATTATCCAAACTATAAAGACTATTTAATATCAATGATCTTATTATAAGAAATATTATTCCTTGTATATTTGGATATTTATATGAATCCCAGAAGGGTTCGAAATTCCTGAAGCATATTCAAAATTATGGAAGTTTCACCCAATCTAATAAATTATGCAGTGAACTAAATAAGATTTATCCATATTAAGTTAAGGAAGAATATAAATTGAATTTATTGTCTCATGGTTTGTATGAATCATTATATTCATCATATTATTAAGGTGTTTTGAAAAACATCTAAACTCTTGAAGAGTTTTCTAAAATCAATTAATTATTTGATCATGAAATTACATGGGATGTCCCTGTATTTTTAATTAATCATCCTAAAGATGAAATATTAAATTTTGTAATGGTTTTACCCTTAATGAATAATTAAATCTATTTCTTCCAAGAGTTATAGATTCCATACATAAGGGGTTGGTGAAGAACATACTTATTCCAAAAGGATTAAATATAAATGCACATTTTATTTATCCCTAAAGGATATACTTGTACATGTGCATATGTACCTTGAAAATGACAATAAATCATATTATGATGTAGGTTAATGTTTTTCCTCATTCATTGAAATATAAAGGGTATAAGTTATTATTATTCTAAAATTCAAAACTGAATTTTTTGGTTATAAATTGATCATGGACATTATATGAGTTAAATGTAGTGATAATCACTATGAATGGAAGATGTAACCATTGTACTCTTTTTCCCTTAGACAAGTTTTTTCCACTGGGTTTTCTTGATAAGGTTTTTAACGAGGCAACACTCTAGGGACTTGATGTTAATGTACTCTTTTTCCCTAATCAAGTGTTTTCCCCTAAAGGGTTTTTCCTTGATGAGGTTTTTAATGATGCAATTATACATCATAACGGATATCCAAGGGAATGTTATAAATTATTATGGATATCTATAATTAATGGAAATTGTTGGTCTTCCCCGTGAGTTGTAATTTTTAATGACACCATTCATTATTACCTATGGTCTTCCTTCCATGTCCTGAAGACATAATTAAATAATAATATTAATTGATGTCCTCAAAACACGACTAAATGATATAATCAGGGGGATTTGGGAATTCTGCACTCTTTTTCCCTTCATCTGGTTTTTTCCCACTGGTTTTTCCTAATAAGGTTTTTAATGAGGTAGCAGGACATGGAATTCATTTATTTTGGCTTCACTTATTTTTCTCATAGGTTTTTTTTAAGTGAAGATTAAATAAGGTTAAATTAAATTATGACATCCAAGGAGGAGTGTTATAAAACATTATTAATGGATTTCATAATTATGATAATAATGATGACTCCTCAATTCTTAATTAATTCCCCTCTTAATGGCCAACCTTTCATATTCTCACTGTTGGATCAGATCTCATGTACTCTATAAATAAGGTGATATTTTAATGAAATGATATAGACTTTTGGCTCTACATTGTGTTATATACTTATTGTATTCTTTTGTATTTTTATTTCCATTTGTTATTATCATCGTCATACGCAAATACGGCATCTGCTTTCTCAACGATGTGCTTCACCTACGATCGATCTTACATTTTTTGTTTCGAAATGCTTCGCGGTTTCAATTGGAATTAGATCAATTTCAAAACATGTTATCAGCATGATTGTCTTCTCTAAATTGTGCATCGTGGCGTTGTTGTCTTCATCTCCATCATCGGCATAAGAAAAAACTCATAGGAAAAAGGTATGTCACATGTTTTTATAAACATTCTTATTTTGACATACTCTTTCATATACACATCCACTCCACTCATTCGAGGAGATATGTCAAAAGGTGAGACTTATTTTATAATTAAGATATTGTTGCATTTATTTTTCCCCTCTTGATATATCTGAAAATAAGATATGATTTTATTAATCTTTTGCAGTGGGAAAAATAATGAGCTCCTGAAGAGCTGTAATCACTCATGATTGACAAATTTCACTTCATTCCTTGGAGATAATGTGTTTGATTAATAACCGATGTAGTAGATGCCAAGACAAACATCATTAATCAAATGAATAAAAAACTACACCACCATAAGTGGTTGAATGATGAATATCTCCTACTTGTCATACGTTGAGCCATTGAATGATGAAAATCACGTACCTGTCATACGTCAAGCCATTGAATTATGAACATTGCGTACCTGTCGTACGTCGAGCCATTGAATGATGAAAATCACGTACCCGTAGTACTTTGAGCCGTTGAATAATGAACATTGCATACTCGTCGTACATCAATCTATTGAATGATGAACATCGCGTACCTGTCGTATGTCGAGCCGTTGAATGATGAATATCCCGTACCCTTCATACGCCGTGCAGTTGAATGATGAACATCATGTACCCATCTTATGTCACACCATTGAATGATGAACATCTCATACCCGTAGTACGTCGAGAAGAAGTTTGATGAATATCACGTACCCGTTGTACATCGAGACAAGGTTTGATGGACATCGCGTACCCGTCGTACATCGAGTTGAATTTTGATGAATATCACGTACCCCTCTTACATTGAGCCGAAGTTTGATGAACATCGTGTACTCATCGTCCATCGATCCAAAGTTTGATGATCATCGCGTACCTGTTGTACGTTGATCCAAAGTTCGCTAATCATTCCATGAACCATGAAATTTCATATCTCTTATTTCTTGTTCACCCTGAAGGTGTCAAGTTTGATTATGCTATATAAAGGTTCATAATGGAGATGATGTTTACTTTAAATATTTATAGATATTTCTTTTATTTCCTTTCTATTTCTTTTATTTATTATAAAATGTTTTAGAGGAATTAAATATTCTTGATGAACAAGCGTAAATATATTTTTTAGATATTAATCCCCTGAAGTTGATGAAATTGATGAATTGAATATTCATGCAATTGTCTTGAATATTAAACTCAAACAAATAATTTTATTCTGTTCTCTAGAGTGAATGATAATATTTATTGAAAATGATTTATTTCATTCCCCGAAGTGAATTCAAATATACCTGATTTTATTATAAATCAAGTTCGAGGTGAATATGATATTTTTCGAATGATCATTGTGTTGTATTTGTTTATAACAAATAATAAAAATATAACCACCAGAAGTGGTTTGATGACAATAAATATTTATAGACCATAATAAATTTTATGAATATTTATAAAATAATGCATTCTTGAAGGATGATATGAAAATAATTTCCTTTGACATTATATTGAAGAATATCTTCATTTATCATTTATTGTTCCCACATCAACAATATCAAGGGAAACATTATTATTTATCATATTCTTATAGATTATAAATATCATCTCATGTAATTCATCTATCCCCTGGAGTGGATGTTGTTGTTCATATAATTTATAAATGAAATGATTAAATTACATAGTTTTGATAATCCGATATATATTATGAAAATGATTTGTCCACCTGAATTGGTTAAAACAATTATCATCATAGTCAATAAAATTTATATTTTTTGCAAGATGATCATTATTGATAAATAATAAATTGTCATTCATGGATCATGAAATCCTATGAATGAATGAATTCCCCTATGTGAATGCAGTATTAATTATTATATCTCATTCCTTAAAGAGAATGAAATTATTCATGAAAATTGTTGATATGATTTGTGATATCAGGAATATTTGATAGTTGATCAAATGATTAATCTTCATTTGGTAAAGTGAATGTTGTTCAATGATTTATAATTTTGGATGGTGAGGAGGTGTGTGTTGTGAATCTAGAAGATTCTTCCACATTGGTTTTCGCTACCACATTCACCATCTTTAAAAGACGTGGGGGATCCTATCCCAGGTAGAAGTATTGTAAAATAATATTTGGACCCGAAGTTCCAAAATATTTGGGCCAAAAGTTCTAAATTATGAAATAATTCACTTGGTGATGGACCTAACCCATTATGATTATATTATGAATTCATCAGCCACCATAAGTGGAAATTATAACGACAAATATGAGTTTGCACAATGAAATATCCTAGAGATCTTATATGCGTCGATCTTGAAGAAAAATATTTGCAGATATTATTTTGATAAAATGCTTCAAAATAACTCATATATGCATTAGTATATGCTCATATAAGTACATTTAATGGTAGTGAAAATTAATAAATGACTCCAGAAGAGAGAATATATTCCAACATGGTAATACAAGTTCTTAATGCTTTGTTATATCTAAAGTCTCAATGATATATATATGAATGGTATTCTTGAAAATGAATATCATATGGAGACAAAAGAGGTACCTCAATATGTAACAAGCATTCATAAAAGTGATTATAAAGATTTTTTTTTATACAATAGAATCAATAATGGTAAACCAGAATTTTACTGATCCTGGAACTTCAAATATATGACATGATGATTTAGGCCATCTAGGATCAATTATAATGAAAGATATTGATTCAAGTATACATGAGCATCGATTTATTGATAACATTGTAGACATCCATCAGGGGGATAATGATGAATTTATTTAATGGATTCATGTCTACAAAATTATCAATGAATTTGTTATCATTAAGTCATTATGAATTCCCCATGTATGATAATTTACCCTGAGGCACCCATTTTTGAGGTAAATTATTTCTGTCATTAGCAGCTATTATGGAAATAAATTTCCAATATACTTATGAAGATGTATATATGGGCGCACCCACCCCCCATTTGATCCATCTACATTAAAGATGCATCCACTAAATGATCACTTATGTTATTTACTGCTGGTGAGTATACATTTCATGCTATGCATGTTGATTAAAAGAAATATTGAGTATCATATATTATATGGTCCTATAGAACCATTGACAAGATGCTCACAACACTTAGTATTGGAAATATATAGTCTGATTATACACATCTGAAGTGTGGTTGAACTGATTATATAAAATCATTTTTCATCATGAGTAGAAATCAATAAATATATTTTCCCTTGAAGAGAAAAATGAATATATTGGCAACATTATATCTTTTTTAGATATTGTCCCTAAAGTGACACTGGTACCAGAAAAATTATGAGATCTCAATCAAAGTTTTTTGATGATATATTTTCTATGAATACTTTTAAAACTCATTGATGGAAATGTATTTTTATAGATGTCGACATCATAATAATTAGCCAAAATTATTAAAGGAACTTATGAAATGTTCAACATATAATGTTCTGGATTGATTATCCAAACTATAAATACTATTGAATATCAATGATCTTGTTATAAGAAATATTCTTCCTTGTATATTTGGATATTTATATGAATCCTAGAAGGGTTCCAAATGCCTGAAGCATATTCAAAATTATGGAAGTTTCACCCAATCTGATAAATTATGCGGTGAACTGAATAAGATTTATCCATATTGAGTTAAGGAAGAATATAAATTGAATTTATCGTCTCAGGGTTTGTATGAATAATTATATTCATCATATTATTAAGTTGTTTTGAAAAACATCTGAACTCTTGAAGATTTTTCTAAAATCAATGAATTATTTGATCATGAAATTACACGGGATGTCCATGTATTTTGAATTAATCATCCCGAAGATGAAATGTAAAATTTTGGAATGGTTTTACCCTTAATGAATAGTTAAATCTATTGCTTCCAAGAGTGATAGATTTCATACATAAGGGGTTGATGAAGAACATACTTATCCTAGAAGTATTAAATATAAATGAACATTTTATTTATCCTTAAAGGATATACTTTTACATGTGCATATGTACCTCACAAATGACAATAAATCATATTATGATGTAAGTTAATGTTTTCCCCCATTCATTTAAATCTAAAGGGTATAAGTTATTATTATTCCAAAATTCAAAACTGGATGTTTTGGTTATGAATTTATCATGGACATTCTATGAGTTAAATGTAGAGATGATCACTATGAATGAGAGATGTAACTGTTGTACTCTTTTTCCCTTAGACAAGTTTTTTCCAATGGGTTTTCTTGATAAGGTTTTTAATGAGGCAACACTCTGGGAACTTGATATTACTGTACTCTTTTTCCCTAATCAAGTGTTTTCCCCTAAATGGCTTTTCCTTGATGAGGTTTTTAATGAGGCAATTATACATCATAACGGATATCCAATGGAATTTTATAAATTATTATGGATATCTAAAATTAATGGAAATTGTTGGTCTTCCCCATGAGTTGTAATTTTTAATGAGACCATTCATTATTACCTATGGTCTTCCTTCCATGTCCTGAAGACATAATTAAATAATAATATTAATTGATTTCCTGAAAACACAACTAAATGATATAATCAGGGGGAGTTGGGAATGATGTACTCTTTTTCCCTTCATCTGATTTTTTCCCACTGGGTTTTCCTGATAAGGTTTTTAATGAGGTAGCATGGAATGAAATTCATTTATTTTGGCTTCACTTATTCTTTCTATAGGGTTTTTTTAAGTGAAGATTAAATAAGGTTCCATGAAATTATGACATCCAAGGGGGAGTGTTATGAAACGTTATTAATGGATGTCATAATTATGACAATAATGATGTCACGACCTGTCCTCGGGACCCGTGATGTGACTACCCCAAGTCCTCCTTCCATAGGCCAGGGGCTGGCGACTAGCACCAAAGGCGTAATCTCGATAAAAAGGGAAGGCATTACCTTTAAACCTGTAAAACACACTGTCTGAACACAAGCTGTAGAAGCAACAAGTACTAAAATAGAAAAGAAAAGTGTGCTGAAAGTAAGTGGGCTAGTATACAAACCCAATTGAACAACAAGTACAAGTAAAAAGGAAAACAACTCATGGATCATCCACCGGGGAATCCTACCTGAAGGGTAGGTACAGACCTCGAACAAATCGTCCCTACAGTACGTCTCGTCTAGTCCAGCTCCGAGCAGCCTCCTGTTCGTCACCCTCAGCCTCGATCGTTGATGACCGTCGTCTGCACAGAACACAACAATGTACGGGCGAAGCCCGTGCAGGGGTGAGTATAAAAATACTCAGTAGGGGACCCCGAGACCCCCGAAGGTCTCCCAGAATCCACAAAGGATAAACCATGGTAGAAAGATACAATCACGAAGTATCAACCAACCCTACTTAGGTATATGACCATACATATACTTAAGTTATCAATCACAGTCCGGCTCCAACTCTTGAGCCCAAACACAATCCATTCCACAAAGAAATTAAAGTCAATCACCACGATGATAATGGTTGAAAACATGACTCAGCTCACACAGGTATACATCTTTCATAGAGTGATAGAGATGATCAGATGTAGTCACTGATTCATCTAAGTTGTCAGACCCACATAGGATACAGAATCAGCTAAGCTGTCGGACCCACACATGATACAGGACCAGCTATTTTGTCGGACCCACATAGGATACAGGAATAGAAATCAGAACTGTCGGACCCACGGAGGATCCCGGTACAGTAGTCATCGCTTTCGAACCCATGGAGGATTCTGGTATAGTAGTCATCATTGTCGAACCCACGGAGGATCCTGGTATAGTATTCATCGATGTCGAACCCATGGAGGATCCCGGTACAGTATCGTCGCTATCGAACCCACGGAGGATCCTATCATCTCAGTCGCAGCCAGCCCTAGGGTTCCCGCACACAGCATGCTCGATTCTGGGAGGGTCCGCTCCTCGAGCCAAGAGTCGATACATCAACTATCACGAAGTCCTAATTTGATGTATCCCGTAGTTCTGTCTCATCATAAGGAACCCAACGCAACAGACGGCGCGTTAATTGGACGCTCAGTCTGAGAGTTATTGGCATTTTCGTTCCAGGGTCCCGGTTGGTTTTTAGGTTCAAACCAACCCAAACATACCCCAACTACGTCCAAACCTCAAGAAGGGTATGCCAAAATAATATTCCCACTCTAAGCCTTCCGTCGTCACAGACGGTTCGTCGTTCGGACACCCGTAGCCCAAAATACGGATGAAAAGGTGATTTCGGGTTAAACGGTTTGAACAGGGGTCTGACCCGGTCCGATGGAGCGGACCGGCCCGATGGTGGTCCGGCCTGATGGCGATCCAACCCGATGGCGGCCCGGCTGGTCAAGGGTGGCCCGGCCCGGTGGCGGCCCGGCCCGTCTGGCCGTGTGGCCCGGCACGTCTGGCCGTGTGGCCCGGACCGTCTGGTCGTGTGGCCTGGCCCGTCTGGCCGTGGCGCCCGGCCCATCTGGCCGTGGCGCCCGGCCCGTCTGGCCGTGGCGCCCGGCCAGGCCATGTGGCTCGGCCCGGCTGGCCGTGTGGCCTCACCCGGCTAGCCGTGTGGCTCGGCCCGGCAGGTCGTGTGGCACCCAGCCCAGCTGGCCGTGCGGCGCCTGGCTGGCCGTGTGGCGACCGGCTCAGTTGGTCGTGTGGTGCCCGGCTGGCCGGCCCGGATGGCCAGCTGGCCGCATAAAAGGGGGGTGTTACACCCCCCCCCCCCGGCTCCCGAAACGGCTGGCGCAAGGCGCCGGCCCTTGTAACCGCGGGACCCGTAGGGTCCCGCCTGGCGCGCACTGGCGGTCGGCTTAGCCGTCCGCCCTCTCCTATTCGTTGCGGCATAAGGTTGCGGTCCTGCTCCACCGGTGCGGCGCGACGGCGCCACGCCCCTCCGCCGCGACCTCCTGTAGCACTGGCGCCACGGGACGGTGCCACGCCCCTCCTTGTGGCCCGGCTTGGCCGCAGCCCGGCTTTCCTCCGCCCTGCACGACGGTGTCGCGCATTTCTGGTGACCCGGCGGTCTTGCACTGTCAATCTCCTTGCGGTCAGCCCGACGTCGGCCACTGTTGTACGCTCCCATCATCAACCACAAACAAGATCAAAACGGGGAAAGGGTCAGCCGTGTTGGTGCGGTCCGAATTTCCCCATGTTACGGTGATATCATTTGGTTGTCAAACCATAATTTCAACGACGTAGAATGGGTACAAGAATTCAAAACCCCTACCTCGTAATCGGTGTTCGCTTGATGGAGTCGCGGAAAGTGGCGTCGTTCCGTTGACGTCAGGAGGAGATGAAGTTGTCGTTGGCAACATTCTTCACGGGCGACGTCTTCCCTTGCCCCGGTTGGAGGGGGAGAAGACGGCGTCGTCGTTCCTCGGTGGAGACGGGCATTCATCGTTGAGAGAAGATGTCGTTCTTCATTGGGAGGATATTTTCTCAATCCTTCCAAGGCTCCACCACAAGATTAAGCCAACCCCAAACAATAAAATAACACATCTTAATATAATGTTAGCTTAATGAATTCAAAATGACTGAAATTCATTAAGTTACCTCACTTAATTAAAAGGTGGTGTTGGCTCATTAATTTGGAGAGGGAAAGTGAAGAGGCTCCATAATTTATGGGGGAAGTGAAGAGTTTCCCCCATTAATGGGGAACTCAAGGGGTTAAAGGGGGTTTCAGGGGGTTTGAGCTCGTGTGGGTCCCGCCACATAATATCCTCCCATGGGAGGTTATGCACGGGTGGGCCCCACCTCCAACCTCCCCTTGGAGGATTAAACCACCACTCAAATAAAAATATGTTAGACATATTTTTATTTAATTTATTTAGAAACCCCAAAAATTAACTTTCAACCTCGATAAAATACAACTGCGGTGAAGGTCTCCTTAAGAGAATACCGGCGCTGCGAGTTCAACTGTGTCCTCATATTTCAATTCCGAGCACCAGTTCAAAAGATATAAAATATCGCATGTACGTTTACTGAACCTACCCGAACAAAACTTCAGAAATTGATTCTGGACACACCGGGCCTCGGAATCAGGCACCGTCGAAAACTGCGGACTCGTAAAATTCCCATGTATTTAAAAAAAATCCTCGAGAATTCCGGGTCTTTAAATTCTCCCCACCTCAGGGCTTTACATCCCCAAAAGGTACAACTGACACTAAGGAAACAAATGGGGGTACTGAGCACGCATCTGATCCTCCCTCTCCCATGTGCCCTCCTGAAGGTTCTCATGCTACCAGTGAACGCGCACCAGAGGAATCGACCGTCCACGTAGGACCTGCTCCTGTCGATCCTCAATCTCCATTGGAACCTTTGTAAATGTCACCCCGTCATCGATATCTAGCTCACTATGATCGATGATGTGGGGCGGGTCGTGCACGTATCTCCTCAGCTGAGATACGTGGAAGACGTCGTGCACCCGGTGAAACTGAGGTGGAAGGGCCAAGTGGTATGCCACCTTGCCTACCCTGCTGAGGACCTAGGAAGGTTTGATGAATTGCGGAGATAACTTGCCACCTCAGCCAAATCTTCATAGACCTCATCGAGGTGAGACCCGTAGAAAGATGTGGTCACCATCCTCGAAATCCAGTGGTCTTCGTCTCCTATCAGCATAGGACTTCTTCCTGCTCTGTGCAGTCTTCATCCGCTTCTGGATGATCTGCACCTTCTTCATCATAGACTGCACCATCTCTGGTCCTACAAGTGCTGACTCCCCTGGGTGAGTCCAGCACAGAGACGATCTGCAAGGTCGGCCATAAAGTGCCTCAAAAGGTGTCATCCCGATGGTGGAGTGGTAGCTGTTATTATACACAAACTCCACCAAGGGTAAGTGATCCTCCCAGCTGCGACCGAAGTCGAGGAAGCATGCATGGAGCATGTCCTCGGGAGTCTGAATGGTCCTCTCCGTCTAGCCATCCGTCTAAGGATGGAAGGCGGTGCTCAAGCGAAACTACATCCTGAAAGCCTCCTGCAACCCCTTCCATAGCCAGGAAGTGAAACGGGCATCTCGATCGGAGACGATCGTCGATGGCACACCATGAAGTCGTACGATCTCCTGTACAGAGAGGCATCCCAAGCTCTCTACTTAGCCCTACTCTCTGATCGGTAGGAAGTGGGCCGTCTTGGTGAGTCGGTCGACAATAACCTAGATAGAGTCATGTCCCCTAGATGTACGTGGAAGTCCCATCACGAAATCCATGGATATCCCGTCCCACTTCCACTCTGGGACCTCTAAGGGTTGAATCAAGCCTGCTGGAACCTGGTGCTCCACCTTCACTTGCTGACAAGTGAGGCATTGTGAGAAAAACTCTGCTATTTCCTTCTTCATACCTGGTTACCAGTGCTGTCGTTGGAGGTCCTGATACATCTTCGTCACTCCAGGATGTACCGCTAAAGGAGATGTGTGGAACTCCCTCAACACTTGCTCCTGAAGTGAAACAGGTACCATGGTACATCCTATGAAGAGAAATATGTGCTCCCCACCTTCAGAAAATCCATCAGGTGCCTGCCATGTGGATATCTGAGCATGTCGCGTCTCATAGTCAACATCCCCACGTCGTGCCTCCCTGACTTGCTGAAGAAGTGGAGAAGTGACTATGAGATACTGTAGAAAGGTTGCTCCATCTCTATCCACAAAGGATATCTGCAACGCGGCCAGCTGCTATGTCGCCTCTCCTAGTAGTTGAATGCCTGATCTTATACTAAGAGCATCTGCTAAAATGTTCCCCTTCCCAGGAGTATAGACTATCTCAAAGTCATAGTCTTGGAGGAACTCGAGTCATCGTCACTGTCTCAGGTTTAGGTCCTTTTGTGAGAAGATATACCTGAGACTCTGGTGGTCTAAGTAGACTATAAAGCGTTCGCCCATAAGATAGTGTTGCCACATCTTCAAGGTGACGACCACTACTACTAACTCCAGGTCATGCGTAGCGTAGTTCTGCTTGTGTTGTATCAACTGTCGAGAACCATACGCGATCACTGCTCGCTCATGCATCAGGACACACCCGTGTCCGGTCCCTAATGTTTCGTAGTAAACTACGTACCCAATGCCCTCCTCCGGTAGCCTCAAGATGGGTGCACTAGTCAACCTCTGCCCCAGCTCCTGAAAGCTCTGCTGGCATCTCTCTGACCACACGAAGGGTTGCCCCTTCTTCGTCAATGCTGAAAGCGTTGCTACAACTCTGGAGAAGTCTGACGCAAAGGTAAGTCTAGCCGACTCATGAGTGAATGACTGCACCTTCTTATGCATGATTCCATCCTGTGCTGCCTGGGTTTTCCTTTTCTCCGACCAAGGAAAACCTCATCCCAACATTGTAGATAAACCACAACCTTTTTGCCTAATACTATCAATCTGTGTATGAACTGTGGTTGCCCAGTCCATACTCAAACTAACGTCGTAAGGTCTCGACGCTGCCACCAAGAGGTTCCAACCAAAACTCTCGCCTCAAGGGTCCGATCACACTGTCGGCGTATGTGTGATTATCGAGTCTCCTCCTAAAGGTATCTCCAGATGTGAGGGTCAAGTCAACGGTTTAACCAGAAACTCTAGGTCTGGGACAAGATTCATGGAATGAAGGAATGATTGGTATTTATGTTTGTTGATATGGCAGCTAGTAGTAGACACAGAACATACCTCAAATCATTCTTAGAGCCCTTGTGTCACACTTCTTAACCGCATACAGCTACTCTCTTCCTCAACCCTCCATCTCCCTAAGCCTAGCGGGGACTACAAAGGCGGGTGGTGGCAACATGTTAAAATGTTCATCACCTCATGCTGCTCTCCTAGCTCTGCTTCCACGTCTATTGCCCTGCAGATTCACCTATCCTTAACATTTCCTCTTCCTGAAACATTTTACACGCTGAAGTCTCTGAGACTGGCACCAGTTTCATGCTTTCCAACTGCTAACATTCACTGGTTTTATCCGCTTATCCAACGAACTTTCAACCACAAAGGTTCTCTCTAGCACCCTAACATAAGTAGGAATGCATAGAGGAAAAAGTGTTGGCTCGGATATCCTTAAACACACCCCCTTTAGAGGTTCGAGCTCTAAAGCACTGATCTTATCATATTCATTGAGTACCAGGAAAGATCGGTATGCCTCGATGAATACTCAGCTACCGACACGTCGTCCTGCCGAAGCTGTATAATCTCTAGAAAACTCTCAGCCACCTCCTCAAATCAGTCCTCAGCCGCCTGTGGGTCGGGCTCACCTCGGAACTTGAGGGATATCTGGTGCTGAAACACATGTAAGGCATTAAGCCTACAAGTGTCCTCTACCAGTACCGCCGGTAGTGTTTGCTAACCAACAGGCAGTGATATAGTTGGCACACTGCCCGAAGGTACCATCTCGGAAAACGGTCCAAGTACCGAAACCTCATCACTATGCGGACCATCCTCATGGTCACTCACTGAAAAAGATTAGTAGCTAAGATCAACATCTGCTCCACTAGTGTCTCAACTAGGTGGAAAACTCCAGTAATCGCCTCCATCCAGTCCTCTGCTGCCTGAGAATCTGTCTCGCCTCAAAACCTTGGAGGCCTTTATCGTTGGAACTCGTGCAATGCGCTCATTCAACGTGCACCGTCCTCCAATGTGGATGGTGGCATTTTCTACCCAACGGGTGGTGGTGTTGTTGGTACACCACCCGAAGGTGCCAACATAGTAAGAGGGCCCTAAACCGGAGCCCCGTCGCTCGGTGGGCCGTCGTCGTGTACTCTCTCGGAAACCCTAGCTGGTTGTCTATGCAACGGCATCCTGATAAGGAATAGATGCACCACAGTCAATAAATTATACCTGGTGAGATGACCCAAATAGTTCACAAAGAATACTCTTGAAAACACACCCGCAATCAGTGTTTTCGTGTACTAAGTCGGAAATCATAAGTCAGGGTCCTGGTGTATGAATACATCGACCGCCGTACCAACACTGGACTCCCTGAACTGAAAACCACACTCAATACTCTTAACATTATTGATTCGCAGTAAGACAGATCAGAGTCCTAAGTTCTACGGTAGAACCGACTCCTTTGATACCAATTTGTCACGACCCATCCTTGGGGCCCGTGTCGTGACTACCCCAAACCCGTCTTCCATAGGCCAGGGGCTGGCGACTAGCACCAAAGGCGTAATCCCGATAAAAAGGGAATACATTTCCTTTAAACCTGTAACACACACTGTCTGAACACAAGCTGTAGAAGCAACAAGTACTAAAATAGAAAAGAAAAGTGTGCTAAAAGTAAGTGGGCCAGTATACAAACTCAATTGAACAACAAGTACAAGTAAAAAGGAAAAAAACTCCTAGATCGTCCACCGGGGAATCCTACCTGAAGGGTAGGTACAGAACTCGAACAACTCGTCCCTACGGTACGTCCCGTCTAGTCCAGCTCCGAGCAGCCTCTCGTCCGTCACCCTCAGCCTCGATCACTGCTGACCGTCGTCTGCACAGAACACAACAAGGTGCGGGCGAAGCCCGTGCAGGGGTGAGTATAACAATACTCTGTAGGGGACCCCGAGACCCCCGAAGGTATCTCAGAATCCACAAAGGATAAACCACAGTAGAAAGATATAATCACGAAGTATCAACCAACCCTACTTAGGTATATGCCCATACATATACATAAGTTATCAACCACAGTCCGGCTCTAACTCTCAAGCCCAAGCACAATTCATTCCACAAAGGAAGTAAAGTCAATCATCGTGGTGATAATGGTTGTAAAACATGACTCAGCTCACACAGATATACATCTTTCGTAGAGTGATAGAGATGATCAGATGTAGTCACTGATTCATCTAAGATGTCGGACCCACACAGGATACAGGACCAACTAAGCTGTCGAACCCACACAGGATACAGGACCAGCTATTCTATCGGACCCACACAGGATACAGGAAGAGAAGTCAGAACTGTCAGACCCACGGAGGATCCCGGTACAATAGTCATCGTTGTCGAACCCACAGAGGATTCTGGTACAGTAGTCATCGGTGTCGAACCCACAGAGGATTCTGGTACAGTAGTCATCGCTGTCGAACCCACGGAGGATCCTGGTACAGTATCGTCGTTGTTGAACCCACAGAGGATCCTGTCATCTCAGTCACAGCCAGCCCTAGGGTTCCCGCACACAGCACGCTCGATTCCGGGAGGATTCGTTCCTTGAGCCAAGAGTGGATACATCAACTATCACGAAGTACTGAGTTGATGTATCTCGTAGTTCCGTCTCATCATAAGGAACCCAACGCGACAGACGACGCGTCAATTAGACGCCTGGTCTGAGAGTTATTGGCATTTTCGTTCCAGGGGTACGGTTGGTTTTTAGGTTCAAACCAACCCGATCATACCCCAACTGCGTCCAAACTTCAAGCGGGGTATGCCAAAAGAATCGTCCTGCTCTGAGACTTCTGTCACTGTAGACGGTTCGTCGTTCGGACACTCGTAGCCCAAAATACGGATGAAAATGTGATTTCGGGTTAAACGGTCTGAACAGGGGTCCAACCCGGTCCGATGGAGCGGCCCGACCCAATGGCGGTCCGACCCGATGGCGGTCTGGCCCGATGGAGGCTTGGCCCGGGGCGGCCCGGCTGGCCGTGTGGCCGGGCCTGGCTGGCCGTGTGGCTCGGCCCGACAGGTCGTGTGGCGCCCGACCCGACTGGTCGGGTGGCGCCCGGCTGGCCGTGTGGCTCGGCCCGGCTGGCCGTGTGGCGCCCGGCTCGGCTGGCTATGTGGCGCCCGGTTGGCCGGCCCGATTGGCCAGTCGACCGCGTAAAGGGGGGGGGGGTGACACCCCCCCCCCCCCCCAGCTCCTGAAACAGCCGACGCAAGGTGCCGACCCTTGTAACCGCGGGACCCGTAGGGTCCCGCCTGGCGCACACCGGCGGTCGGCTCAGCCGGCCGCCCTCTCCTGTTCGTCAAGGCCTAAGGCCGCGGTCCTACTCCACCGGCGCGGCGCGACGGCGCCGCGCCCCTCCGCCGCGGCCCGATTTTCCTCCGTGCGGCACGACAGTGTCGCACCTTTCCGGTGACCCGACGGTCTTGCGCTGTCGGTCTCCTCGCGGTCGGCCCGACGCCGGCCACCGTTGTCTGCTCCCATCGTCAACCACAAACAAGATCAAAAAGGGGAAATGGTCGGTCGTGTTGTTGCGGTCCAAATTTCCCCTTGTTACGGTGTTATCATTTGGTTGTTAAACCATAATTTCAATGACGTAGAACGGGTACAAAAATTCAAAACCCCTACCTCGTAATCGGTGTTCGCTTGACGGAGTCGCAGAAAGCGGCGTCGTTCCGTTGACGTCAGGAGGAGAGGATGTCGTCGTTGGTGACGTTCTTCATGGGCGGCGTCTTCTCTTTCTTGCCCCGGTTGGAGGGGGAGAAGACGACATCGTCGTTCCTCGGTGGAGACGGACGTTCTTCGTTGAGAGAAGATGTCGTTCTTTGTTGGGAGGATATTTTCTCAATCCTTCAAAGGCTCCACCATAAGATTAAGCAAACCCCAAACAATAAAATAATACATCTTAATATAATGTTAGCTTAATGAATTCAAAATGATTCAAATTCATTAAGTTACATCACTTAATTAAAGGGTGGTGTTGGCTCATTAATTTGGAGAGGGAAGGTGAAGAGGCTCCGAAATTTATGGGGGAAGTGAAGAGTTTCCCCCATTAATGGGGAACTCAAGGGGTTTAAGGGGGTTTGACCTCGTGTGGGCCCCGCCAGATAACATCCTCCCATGGGATGTTATGCGCGGGTGGGTCCCACCTCCAACCTCCCCTTGGAGGATTAAACCACCACTCAAATAAAAATATGTTTGACATATTTTTATTTAATTTATTTAGAAACCCCAAAAATTAACTTCCAACCTCGATAAAACGCAACTGCGGTGAAGATCTCCTTAAGCGAATAACGGCGCTGCGAGTTCAACGGTGTTCTCGGATTTCAATTCCAAGCACCGGTTCAAAAGATACAAAATCTTGCATGTACGTTTACTGAACGTACCCGAATAAAACTTCAGAAATTGATTCTGGGCACACCGGGTCTCGGAATCAGGCGTCGTTAGAAACTGCGGTCTCGTAAAATTCTCATGTATTTAAAAAAAAAATCCACGGGAATTTCGGGTCTTTACAAATGATGACTCCTCAATTCCTAATTAATTCCCCTCTTAATGACCAACCTTTCATATTCTCACCGTTGGATTAGATCTCGTGCACTCTATAAATATGGTGATATTTTAATGAAATGTGATGGACTTTTGGCTTTATATTGTGTTCTATACTTCTTGTATTCTTTTGTATTTGTATTTCCATTTGTTATTATCATCGTCATACGCAAATATGACATTTGATTTCTCAACGACGCGCTTCGCCTACGATCGATCTTACATTTCCAGTTTCGAAATGATTCGCAGTTTCAATCGGCATTCGATCAATTTCACAACAATATATATATATATATATATATATATATATATATATATATATATATATATATATATTAAACTTATTCATTTTCATTAATAAATGTTTCATTAATAGCTTTTTTTTGCAATTTATTCATTTTTAATTTTTTTATTTAATTATTACAATTTATTTGTTTTTAATTTTTTTGTCTAATTATTATAATTTATTCATTATGTATATAAATATATATATATATATATTATACTATTTATTAATATTTATAATCTATATATATGTATATTAAATTTATTCATTTTTATCAATAGTTATTTAATAAATAAGATGTTTAATATTTTTCTTAATTTACTCATTTTTTATTTTTATTTGTTTTTAATTATTCCATTTTACATATCTATATATTTAATATATACTATTTATTAATATTTATAATTTTTATATATGTATGTTACATTTATTTATTTTTATCAATAATTATTTAATTAATAAAATTTTTAATATTTTTTTAAAAGTTACTCATTTTTAATTTTTATTTGTTTAATTACTTCATTTTATTCAGAACCTTTATTGGCACTAAAATACCATTTGTCTGCGCTAAAAAAACAATGATAAAGGATAACATTTATTATCGTTAAAACAAAGTGATGATAAAGGGTACCATTTATTGTCGCTATAAAAAAACACTAATAAATATTACTATTTATCAGTGTTAAAAAAATCAATGTTAAAGGGTACTGTTTATCAACGTTTTTTTTAGCGTTGATAAAAGGTGCTCTTTATCACTGTTTTTTTAGCAGTGATTAATAACACATTTATCAGTATTTTTTTCTAGCGCTAATAAATATAAGTACTGTTAAAGACCTGTTTTGTAGTAGTATTGTCATAATCTCTTACCAACATGCACATGTACATTTTTTTGGAACTCATACATAATATTAATTAATAGTGTTATATATATATATATATATTAATAATTGCTAATTATTTATATAATATCAATAATATTATACATAAGAAATATTTATAATTATTAATTGTATTCAAATATTATTCTTTATATTTTCAAAAAAATATCAATTATATAAACGAATAAATATTTTACATTAAATAAAAACATATAACATTATAACTGTATTGTATTTAAATATATAAGATTTTTAATACATTTTAGAAATTAAAATAAATATTAAATTTACCTATTAATTTTACTTTTAAAAATTATCCATTATTTTATATATTTAAATTAAAACTTTTCAAAAAAATTATAAATTGCACGTACATACATAGTTCCCATGGTGAAGTTCAGTGGTGGTTGCCTCTGTGGGTTTCTGCGAAGTATCGAGTTTGAGTTCTCCGAGTACATCTCTGCCGTGTATGTTGCCAACTTTTCTTTGTAATGTAGCCCCTTTTCTCGAATAAACTGCACACACACACATCATTATTAAAATGCATATATATAATTACATTAATTACATTTGAATCAAATTGATTTTTAGTATTATAAATGATGACAAATATAAAAGATAAGTATTTTATCAATGCTAGGATTAGAGGTGATGAATGTTAATTTTTATGAGTGCTAAAACAAGGGGCAATAAAACAATGGTATGGGATAAACTAACAACCAATAATCTCTGTAATGAAGAAGTTATTATCCAAATATTTTTTTTATATTTATTTTGCAATCCTATTTTTCCAAGCCGTAGAATAATAGATGAGCATATTAGGTTGGATAGATCGCATTCCCATCGATGATAATTGGGTTTAAAAATAAATAAATAAAAGTCAATATTCGGGATATGGAGATAGCAAGTGGGGCCCATCACTCATCGCTCCTCATCCCGTGCAGCTGACTCCCATTACGATGATGCGCGCCCACAAGACCCAAAGATAAAGGCGGAGTAATTACTTTATTTGTATGTATATGATATTATAATATTCATTATTATGACATAAATTTATTATTTTCAAAAGCAAATAAAAAGGGATTATTCATAATAATAATAATATAATACGGGGATTGCGTGGATGGTGTGGGAGACTTTCCTTACTAGAAGGGTGAGATGGGTGGGTTGGATGAGCCTTTGGCGTGATGGGAGGGGAATCATAGAATATAGGGAGAGGGCAAGGGAGGCATGGGACCTTCCCCATCATATAGTATCATGTCATACACATTTTATTTATAACAAAATAATATGGGAGGTTTTATTCATGGTGGCTTCAAGAGAACATAAAATTACATCATGTGGCATGTTGAGAACTAATGCATGCAATAAAAGGTCGCCATTTAAGTTGAAGCATTGTCGTGAATCGTCATGTTTTTGTGGGCCGCATTTTGATTTTGCTCAGTATAAGCCCAAATCCCACATCGATAAATGAACAAATTGTTTACTAACATATAGGTTTGGATGTGTTACTCATTCCATCACTAATGGATTTTAAAATGAAACCCTAGTTGGACATATGTGTTGTGCTTTTGAAGGTCTAGACTGGAAGAATGGATCTACTATTACAGATCGCGTGATATTAAGCACCAACTTTTATCAATGGTGATAAAGAGATGACCTTTATTAATGCTAAAAAAAGAACTGATAAAAGGGTTTCCTTTATCAATGTTTTTTAGTACTGATAAAAATGTCACTTTATCAATGATTTTCTTAGGGCTAATAAAATCCACACATTTAACAACACGAAAAAAACAATGTTAAATGGCGCAATGAATAATTAAATTTATATATACATATTCATATATTTTTAAATAAAATTTATATTGCAGTAAGTATATATATATAAATATGATTCACATAACTTTTAATAAAAAATATTATCAATCTTATTTTCGTAAATTATATATAAAAATCGTCAAATTTATATTAATCAATAAAAATGTTTAATAGTATATTTATATACATTAATCACAATATATATATATATATATATATATTAAAAAGGGAATTCTCATGTGACATTTTCGAACCCTCCACACAAAGAAACCCCCCGCCCCACGAAGGGGTCACTCCCCGGAGGTAGAGCTCCAGCTGGGACGGAGCCGTTGCCAGCCGAGATGACAGAGTGTCCCGGAGGGTAATAGTCCAAGTGGCGATGGTTCACAATCAATCTTCCAGCACATGTGAGTTGCGCCTCATTTTGCCCACTCAGCACGAAACAGGGTGACCTGACAAGACGGGGGGATCCCGGGGGAGAGTCTCATCCCGAAAGCGGACTCCCAAGATTCGAACCATGAACCTCCCAAAGAACGACCGATTTAGGCCCCTCACCTGCACCACCGCGCCATCGCCGAAGCGACGTCACAATATATATATAAATAAATTTGATATATAAATATTTAATTTAAACAATTATATAAATATAGAAATGAATATATTTATTTAAATATGTGATTCATATTTGAATTTATATATTTATATTAATATTAAACAATTTAAAATATACATACATGGATCTGTATGTATCTGTATGCATGTGTATGCATGTGTATGTATGTATGTGCGTGTATGGATTAACTTTTTAATTAGCAACAACATTAGTATTTATTTATTCATTTTTACATGTTTTCCAATTTATGTAATGTAATGAATTAACTTTTTTTTTTAAATGTATATATTTTCGTAATTTAGTTAATTTTATTTATTAATTTTTAATATTATATCATTTAATATTTTGTTGTCATTTTTGGTATTTATTAATTTTTAATATTTTTGGAATTTATTCATTTTTTAAAATTTATAAATATTTGCTTACTAAGTTTTAATATTTTTAATATGTTTGTAATTTATATGATTAATATATATTCATTTGTATTTATCAAGTTTTAACATTTTTAATATGTTTGAAATTTATATAATTGATTCCTATAAATGCATTTTAATTTTAATATTTTTATACAATCATTATAATTCATTTTAAATATAAGCGCTGATAAATACTAATCTGTTAGCGCTGATAAACCATAGCTCTTATCAGCGCTAACAAAACATTGATAAAAGTAGTACTTATCAGCGCTTATGTTTTTAGCGCTGATAAAATGCACTTTTATCAGCGCTTTTCGATAAGCGCTGATAAAGCACTTCTCCCTCTTTATAAAAGTACTCTAACATCGTGTTTTCCTTACATCGCATTCAAGCTCTCGCAGAACCGAAGGTTTGCTGCAACTAAAGTTGATCATTTTGGACAAATCAAACCTCAAAATCAAAGGTGTGATATTCCAAACTTGTTTTATAAGTGTGAATGTCCCCTATAATATGTTGGGTCAGAAGTGGATTGGCTACAGAATAAACTCGGTTGCGACAACAATAATTTGTGAGAATCGCCAATGTAAACGAAGCGTAAAAATCAAATAGCAGAATAATAAACGGGGATATGGATTTTAACGTGGAAAAACCCTCCAATGCAGAGGATTAAAAAACCACGGGGCAACTCCGAGAAAATCAACTATGAATTAGAGAGTACATAGAATCCAAGCAGAAGCCCAAACTTAAATTACAAATAAGAGAGTAGAAAACATGTGTGAAATTTACACCCCGATACACCTCTGTCGTCTCTCTGATATTTGTCTCACGATAAGACATCACTCTTCGAAGATCAAAACCGAACATGCGACGTTGTTGTAGCACCTCGTTGCACAACCCAATTTACTGATATCCGTTGCTGCCCACACCCGAAATCGTTGTCCACGTATTTGTTGTACCAGACGTGACTGCTTGCACTCAAGTCGCAACCCACATTTTTCTGCACAAGTCTCTGCCCTCTGCTGCTGCGTGTGCGCCTCTGCCTTCTTGCAGCGGCACTGCCCCTTTTACAGTCCATTATTTCCGCGTCAAAATAAAAGGGTCAATAGAGAAAACATGTGTAATAAAGGAGAATAAATGACCATAATTCTCGACGATCTGGGTTGAACCCCGACAATCCCCCCCTTCAGCCCATTGAAGAAGGAGATCACATCCAAAAACTCAGTTGAAAAGCAAACTGGTTGGTATCGCACCGACTGTCAACCACTCTAGAAAATATGACATCCCATTTTTGCATCTCTGACGAAAACCTGAAAGCTCCCCCTGCAAAAGAAATCCAATTGCCGAAGTCTTCGTCATATCTGTGTCTGCACCGCTAATACCAGAATCAATCATATCTGGCTCCCCCATAATCGTGATCACCACATAATCTGGAGCACATGTAGGAATTACTTGCTCCCTCTGCTCAACATCCTCTGAGCAGTCAAAAACTCTCAGTGCATCACCCGATCTTTGATTTTCATTCTTTCTTCAATAATGGCACCCTCTGAAGAAAAAGAATTAGGTGTAAGATCTGAAACACCTGACCTGACATACTTCGACTTCCAAACTTCTTCAACTTAGTCGATGGTCTTCGACTTATGCACGACAATTGCCTATGCAACAAATCTGACGAAGTCCTTTTCGCAATTGGATTCTTCACATCACCACACACCTGCATATCTATCCTGTAAAGCGTTTCATCCATTTTTCCTCGTGCATAAACCATCAATCATCTAGACAAAGTCCATCTTCCACCGCCAAACAAACTCCTGAATCCATCAGTATCAAGAGCACAAACAGATAACAAATTATGGCATATACTTGACACATGTCGCACATCCCTCAATGTCAGTGTATGACCTGCATTCGTAGCGATACAAATATCACCAACACCAATGACATCAACAAAATCTCTGCTTCCCATCTTCAATCTACCAAAGTCACCTTCTTCAAATGAAGAAAATAGTCCCCTCTTTGGTGAAATATGACATGACGTTGCCGAATCAACCACCCATTCGGTGCATAGATCTGACCTACGACAGTCAACACCAACTGAAAGTAAATCACCCTCACCCTAAACAAGACTTATGATGGTATCCTTAGAATCAGTGTCGTGTGACTTTTTTTCCTTCTTAAGCCTTTTAAATTCATACCAGTATCTCTGCACATGACCCTCCTTGTCGCAAAAGAAGCACTTGACCTTTCTTCTTATCTTTGACCAACCTCTCTAACTACCACGTCCATCTGCCACAACCAGAATACCACTATTACTTGAAGATTCACCATCATTTGTCTTTCACCGAGTCTCGTTCATCAACAACGATGAAATCACACCATCCAACTTCAATGTATCTTTCTCAAACAATAGTGTGGTGATGAGATTATCATATGAATTAGGCAACGAACCCAAAAGAAGCAAAACCTTATCTTCTTCTTCCATTTCAACAGGTATCGAGTTACCTTTATCATCGATTTTGATTACCACTAAAGATAGATCCTTCAGAAGTTTGGTGAACTCGTCCAGATGGTTACCTAAATCTCCATTCTCTAACATTCGCAAATGATACAACCGTTTTTTTCAAATATAAACGATTTGTGAGGGATTTTAATTTATACATGCTTTTAAGCTTTGCCCAGATCTCCCCCAGATCTATCAGATTCATCATTTCCCACAGTGTATTATCACTCAAATACATCCCACGACCATGTGTAGTGTCTAATCTTAATAAAAAAACACTTTATAATTACACGGCTGCAATACTATGCCCACGACCATGCACGTGTCAGTGCGTGGTGTCCAGACACAATAATTAATGCAATTATTTTTTCTACTGGTTTTATTATTTTAGTTTTATTAATATCATTATTATTATTTAAGTTGATAATTCAATTTAGTTATTATTATTATTCTAGTTAATACTTTAATTTGGTTGTTTCTATTATTTTAGTTCTATTATTTTTAGTTTTATTATTAGTATGAATTTTTTTTATCATTAAATATTTTTTTATGATTTCATTTTTATTTTAATTATTTTATTATTTTATTCTCATTTCCCCCCATCCATTTCACTCTTTATTTTTTATTTTCTATTTTTTCTCCCCTCTTTTCCTCCCCCTCTCTCCCATCACGCGGTCACCCCTTCCCTGGTTTTCGGCATAGCATCACACCCCTCTAACCCTAAGCAGCTGCTCATCTCCCCCTTTGGTCTCAGATGGTGCTTCGCCTTTATTCTGTTAGATGACCTCACTTCAGTGCCCCACCCTCGCTAGCTGTGACGCTATTCCCCCACGTTGCCTTGCACCGAGCTATGCGCGCCCTCCCTACCTCCAACCTTCTTGCATGCCTCTTTACTTCAGGGTAGCCCCGCTGGTTTACTCACCAGCCGCGCACCATTTCTCCTGCCGGATACCCACGCGTACACCCTACCCTCGTCCAGAAGCTCCCGCGCCCCGCTCCTTTGTTCAGCCAAAGATCTGGTACCCCTCCATTAGCCGCGTGTTTTTTTACGGCCAGAGTTCCAGCGACACACACTTTCTCGGCACTGTACAGGCTCCGATATCCTTCTTCCACCTCTGGATAGCCTCTCATACCACTCGCCGTAGGTGCAAAAACCTCCCAACACTTGTTCATCAATAGAGAAAACATGTGTAAAAAAGGAGAATAAATGACCATAATTCCCGACGATCCGGGTTAAACCCCAACAATCTCCCCCTTCAGCCCATTGAAGAAGGAGACCACATCCAACAAACTCAGTTGAAAAGAAAACTGGTTGGTATCGCACCAACTGTCAACCTCTCTAGAAAATATGACATCTCCTTTTTGCATCTCTGACGAAAACCTAAAAGCTCCCCCTGCAAAAGAAATCCAAACGCCAAAGTCTTCGTCATATCTGTGTCTGCACCGCTAATACCAGAATCAATCATATCCGGCTCCCCTATAATCGTGATCACCACATAATCTAGAGCACCTGTAGGAATTACTTGCTCCCTCTGTTCAACATCCTCTAAGCAGTCAAAAACTCTTAGTGCATCACCCGATTTTTGATTTTCATTCTTTCTTCAATAGTGGCACCCTCTGAAGAAAAAGAATTAGGTGTAAGATCTGAAACACCTGACCTGACATACTTCGACTTCCAAACCTTCTTCAACTTAGTCGATGGTCTTCAACTTATGCACGACAATTGCCTATGCAACAAATCTGACGAAATCCTCTTCACAACTGGATTCTTCACATCACCACACACCTTTATATCTATCCTGTAAAGCGTTTCATCCATTTTTCCTCGTGCATAAACCATTGATCCTCTGAATAAAGTTCATCTTCCACCGCCAAACAAACTCCTAAATCCATCAGTATCAAGAGCACAAATAGATAACAAATTATGGCATATACCTGACACATGTCGCACATCCCTCAATGTCAGTGTACGACCTGCATTTGTAGTGATACAAATATCACCAACACCAATGACATCAACAAAATCTATGCTTCCCATCTTCAATCTACCAAAGTCGCATTCTTGAAATGAAGAAAATAGTCCCCTCTTTAGTGAAATATGACACGACACTGCCAAATCAACCACCCATTCGGTGTACAGATCCGACATACGACAATCAATGTGAAAACCGGGTCCCGGTGACAGCACAGCCACCAGGTACCCCCAGTTGCCCCGCAGACACGTGGGGCCCACCCCAGGGTACACCCACGTGCCCGAACGGGTCATCTGACTAATGACAGTCCCCACAGGCCAACACATGTCCTTTCCAGTGTGCTTTGTCCCCACTCACACACATCCTGGGAAACTTCCCAGAAGGTCACCCATCCTGATCACTACTCCAGGCCAAGCACGCTTAACTGTGGAGTTCTAATCAGGTAGGCTCCCGAAAAGGAAGATGCACCTTTATATCTATCCTGTAAAGCGTTTCATCCATTTTTTCCTCATGCATAAACCATTAATCCTCTGAATAAAGTCCATCTTCCACCGCCAAACAAACTCCTAAATCCATCAGTATCAAGAGCACAAATAGATAACAAATTATGGCATATACCTGACACATGTCGCACATCCCTCAATGTCAGTGTACGACCTGCATTTGTAGTGATACAAATATCACCAACACCAATGACATCAACAAAATCTATGCTTCCCATCTTCAATATACCAAAGTCGCCTTCTTGAAATGAAGAAAATAGTCCCCTCTTTAGTGAAATATGACACGACACTGCCAAATCAACCACCCATTCGGTGTACAGATCCGACATACGACAATCAATGTGAAAACCGGGTCCCGGTGACAGCACAGCCACCAGGTACCCCCAGTTGCCCCGCAGACACGTGGGGCCCACCCCAGGGCCCACCCACGTGCCCGAACGGGTCATCTGACTAATGACAGTCCCCACAGGCCAACACATGTCCTTTCCAGTGTGCTTTGTCCTCACTCACACACATCCTGGGAAACTTCCCAGAAGGTCACCCATCCTGATCACTACTCCTGGCCAAGCACGCTTAACTGTGGAGTTCTAATCAGGTAGGCTCCCGAAAAGGAAGGTGCACCTTTATATCTATCCTGTAAAGCGTTTCATCCATTTTTCCTCGTGCATAAACCATTAATCCTCTGAATAAAGTCCATCTTCCACCGCCAAACAAACTCCTAAATCCATCAGTATCAAGAGCACAAATAGATAACAAATTATGGCATATACCTGACACATGTCGCACATCCCTCAATGTCAGTGTACGACCTGCATTTGTAGTGATACAAATATCACCAACACCAATGACATCAACAAAATCTATGCTTCCCATCTTCAATATACCAAAGTCGCCTTCTTGAAATGAAGAAAATAGTCCCCTCTTTAGTGAAATATGACACGACACTGCCAAATCAACCACCCATTCGGTGTACAGATCCGACATACGACAATCAATGTGAAAACCGGGTCCCGGTGACAGCACAGCCACCAGGTACCCCCAGTTGCCCCGCAGACACGTGGGGCCCACCCCAGGGCCCACCCACATGCCCGAACGGGTCATCTGACTAATGACAGTCCCCACAGGCCAACACATGTCCTTTCCAGTGTGCTTTGTCCTCACTCACACACATCCTGGGAAACTTCCCAGAAGGTCACCCATCCTGATCACTACTCCTGGCCAAGCACGCTTAACTGTGGAGTTCTAATCAGGTAGGCTCCCGAAAAGGAAGGTGCACCTTTATATCTATCCTATAAAGCGTTTCATCCATTTTTCCTCGTGCATAAACCATTAATCCTCTTAATAAAGTCCATCTTCCACCGCCAAACAAACTCCTAAATCCATCAGTATCAAGAGCACAAATAGATAACAAATTATGGCATATACCTGACACATGTCGCACATCCCTCAATGTCAGTGTACGACCTGCATTTGTAGTGATACAAATATCACCAACACCAATGACATCAACAAAATCTATGCTTCCCATCTTCAATATACCAAAGTCGCCTTCTTGAAATGAAGAAAATAGTCCCCTCTTTAGTGAAATATGACACGACACTGCCAAATCAACCACCCATTCGGTGTACAGATCCGACATACGACAATCAATGTGAAAACCGGGTCCCGGTGACAGCACAGCCACCAGGTACCCCCAGTTGCCCCGCAGACACGTGGGGCCCACCCCAGGACCCACCCACGTGCCCGAACGGGTCATCTGACTAATGACAGTCCCCACAGGCCAACACATGTCCTTTCCAGTGTGCTTTGTCCTCACTCACACACATCCTGGGAAACTTCCCAGAAGGTCACCCATCCTGATCACTACTCCTGGCCAAGCACGCTTAACTGTGGAGTTCTAATCAGGTAGGCTCCCGAAAAGGAAGGTGCACCTTTATATCTATCCCGTAAAGCGTTTCATCCATTTTTCCTCGTGCATAAACCATTAATCCTCTTAATAAAGTCCATCTTCCACCACCAAACAAACTCCTAAATCCATCAGTATCAAGAGCACAAATAGATAACAAATTATGGCATATACCTGACACATGTCGCACATCCCTCAATGTCAGTGTACGACCTGCATTTGTAGTGATACAAATATCACCAACACCAATGACATCAACAAAATCTATGCTTCCCATCTTCAATCTACCAAAGTCGCCTTCTTGAAATGAAGAAAATAGTCCCCTCTTTAGTGAAATATGACACGACACTGCCAAATCAACCACCCATTCGGTGTACAAATCTGACATACGACAATCAATGTGACAACCGAGTCCTGGTGACAGCACAGCCACCAGGTACCCCCAGTTGCCCCGCAGACACGTGGGTCCCACCCCAGGGTACACCCACGTGCCCGAACGGGTCATCTGACTAATGACAGTCCCCACAGGCCAACACATGTCCTTTCCAGTGTGCTTTTTCCTCACTCACACACATCCTGAGAAACTTCCCAGAAGGTCACCCATCCTGATCACTACTCCAGGCCAAACACGCTTAACTGTGGAGTTCTAATCAGGTAGGCTCCCGAAAAGGAAGGTGCACCTTGTTGACATGAGTCATATCATTTAGTCATTTAACCCTTTATCATTTGGGGATGTTACAATCACCCCCCCCCCTTTAGAGCACAACGCCCTCGTTGTGGGCCCTACATCTCAACCCAGGCAGTGCACCGCACACTTAAGGCTGGGTTCCTCCTCTGATACCAAATGTGACAACCGGGTCCCGGTGACAGCACAGCCACCAGGTACCCCCAGTTGCCCCGCAGACACGTGGGGCCCACCCCAGGGTACACCCATGTGCCCGAACGGGTCATCTGACTAATGACAGTCCCCACAGGCCAACACATGTCCTTTCCAGTGTGCTTTGTCCTCACTCACACACATCCTGAGAAACTTCCCAGAAGGTCACCCATCCTGATCACTACTCCAGGCCAAGCACGCTTAACTGTGGAGTTCTAATCAGGTAGGCTCCCGAAAAGGAAGGTGCACCTTGTTGACATGAGTCATATCATTTAGTCATTTAACCCTTTATCATTTGGGGATGTTACAGTCAACACCAATTGAAAGTAAATCACCCTCACCCTAAACAAGACTTATGACAATATCCTTAGAATCTCTGTCGTGTGACTTCTTTTTCTCCTTAAGCCTTTTAAATTCATACCAGTATCTCTGCACATGACCCTCCTTGTCGCAAAAGAAGCACCTGACCTTTCTTCTTATCTTTGACCGACCTCTCTAACTACCACGTCCATCTGCCACAACCAGAATACCATTATTACTTGAAGATCCACCATCATTTGTCTTTCTCTGAGTCTCGTTCATCAACAACGATGAAATCACATCATCCAACTTCAATGTATCTTTCTCGAACAATAGTATGGTGATGAGATTATCATATGAATCATGCAACGAATCCAAAAGAAGCAAAACCTTGTCTTCTTCTTCCATTTCAACAGGTACCGTGTTACCTTTATCATCGATTTTGATTACCACTGAAGATAGATCCTTCAGAATTTTGGTGAACTCATCCAGATGGTTACCTAAATCTCAATTCTCTAGCATTCGCAAATGATACAATCGTTTTTTCAAATATAAACGATTTGTGAGGGATTTTAATTTATACATGCTTTCAAGCTTCACCCAGATCTCCCCTAGATCTGTCAGATTCATCACTTCTCACAGTGTATTATCACTCATATACATCTGAATCATGCTTGCCGCCAACTCTCTCATATCCTGCCAATCACCAACACTCATCGTCTCCAGTTTATCTGATTTTTTCTTCAATGCCTTCATTGTATTCTCACAGACCAAAATATTTTTAACTCTTTACAACCAAAGTGTAAAATCATTTTGTCTGTTAAACAGTTCAATGTGGATAAAAATCCCATGACGTGAATCACACATATTTAATCAGAAAGAAACACGGATAACCTCCTTTGATACCAGATGTTGGGTCGGAAGCAGATCAGCTCCGGGATAAACTCGATTGAGACAAAAATAATTTGTGAGAATCACCAATGTAAACGAAGCATAAAAATCAAATAGTAGAATAATAAATGGGGACATAGATTTTAATGTGGAAAAACCCTCCAATGTTGAGGATTAAAAAAACACGGGGAAACTCTGAGAAAATGCACTATGAATCAAAGAGTACATAAAATCCAAGTAGAATCCCAAACTTGAATTAAAAATAAGAGAGTAGAAAACCTATGCGAAATTCACACCTCGATATGCCTCCATCACCTCTTTGATATTCGTGTCATGACCAGATGTCACTCTTCAGATATCAAAACTGAACACGCAGCGTTGTTGTAACACCTAGTTTTCCAACCCAATTTGCCGTTGTTCATTGCCACCCACACCTAAAACCATTGTCCACATATCTGCTGTACTAGACGTGACTGCTTGCACTCAAGTTGCAACCCACATTTTTTCATATAAGCCTCCACCCTCTGCTACTGCGTGTGCGCCTCTGCCTTCTTGCAGTGGCACTGCCCCCTTTTATAGTCCATCATTTCCGCATTAAAATAAAAAGGTCAATAGATAAAATGCGTGAAATAAAGGAGAATAAGTGTCCATAATTCCCAATGATTTGGGATAAACCCCAACATATAATTGGTAATGTGGTCCCCCCCAACATCTCCCAGTCTCTGTTGCCCTGCCAGTCTCGTTTTTCCTATTATCGCTTTCCTTATGTCCGTGTACCCAGGTCACAAGGTGTCTAACACATTTTTTGGTTTTAAATAGATAACACTACATCTCATATCAAACTTGAAGTTTCTAGGGTTACTCTTTTATTAGAATGGTCATGCACTACCACCACTCGATCGACACTGCTCCATATCACCTTTAGGTAGCTCTCTCCTAGGCATTCCTTTTCCCATGCATCTGCGAGCCATTTCCATTAGTTTTAGCATGCTACTTTTTATTTTCCCTAAATCTAGATCTTTGTAATTCTTATTATAGAATGATGTTTCCGTGTGAGAATCTTCAGAATTTGAATTCCACTTAAAAATATGAATATATCCCTTATGCTTCTCAATCCTAAAATCCTTCTCCTTCAGTTGACCTTCCAAATTATCCATGCGAGAAGTATTTTACTTGTGTACAATATTTACCTATTCTTTATGTTGGAGTTATCATAATAGAACCAAATTTTGTGTACTTTATGATAACATGTATTCACTATTTTGAATATTAATAAACTTCTTACCACATCATGGTTGTTCTTCTACGTAACATAGTATATGATAATGTCTAAAAAGTAGTTGTCGCACTGAAAGGTCACAAAAGTTCCCTGATATGACGAGAAGTCAGAAGTTCCATGATAATATTTTTAAATATATGTTCTATTGATGGATGAAATCATTTGTGGTACACAAATGATTCAGGCTATCAGGGTTGGTGACTCATAGGACTTTGAAACACATTCTCATGGTGTACACCCTTGGTAATATCCAGTGTAGGATATTATGAGAACAAGACCCATCAGTAGGAAATCCATATTTATATGTGTCATTGGATGTTCCTATCCATAGACATGTTTATTGATCCTTAGACTTTAATATTGTTATTAATGAGTATTATAATTTGCGTACTTTGATGTGATGATAAAAACTGTGATGACATGTGTTCACAGTGAGGTATGATACGTTGAGTGCGTCACGAGTAATATTTCATTAATGAATAACACAAAAAATGATTTTTCCTTATGTTCTTTAATAATTTTTTATATATCAGGACCTTTGATGAACATGATATAGCCTAAATAAATCCATAGCCACAATGTTCTATAGGAAAGTTTGATTTTCAGAAATTCAAAGAAAGAGACATTGAGCACATAGGTTAATGGTACCAATATGCAACCTATTTGATTAAAGATATCATGATAAAGGGATAATATTACACAATAAGCATCTGTATAAGGTATTATGTCATTGCGACATTAACTTATTTCTCTATGGGTGCCTTGGCATGTTGCTAGATGTTAACCTTGAACTTTAGGCTGCTGCACCTATTTCCATTGAGAAAGAGGCCTAGAGGGTCACATATTAAGTGTATCCAGAATCTTAGTTAAATAATATATTGTTATTTATTATTTAACAAGTTGAATAAATATTATCTCCGCACGTGGTTTAATAATTATTCAGGTTTACTTGATCACATATATTTCATCACCAGTTATTCGAGAGAATAATATGTGAGCAAAATATTTAATAAATATTTAATTTCTATTTAGTAAATATAATATTTATTTATTTATTGGAAAATAATGTAGTGATTTTTATTTATTAAATAAATAGTCATTATTCAAGGTCCGATAAATATTATGTAGGAACGACGTACTGAGTTTAATGGTCCAGTGATAAATATTATATGCATTGAATATTATTTGTATAAATAATATTTAATTTAATTCACGAGTTTACCACATGTTAAGAAATAATAATAATAATAATAATATTATTATTATAGACATGGGGTTCCACATGAATTAAAGAAACAATAAAGGGCGCATGTGAAATTAATATTTTCTAACCCTAGCGGTATATAAACCCAATTACATTATCTTCTTAATAGGACCAATTCATTTTATGTTGTGCACAATGAGATCCAGAGAGAATTCACTCAAGCCCTAAAGAGCTCCTCACCCAGAACAATACCAAAAACGGAGTGCAATCTTCCTTCACCTTCAACTCTCAAGTTTAGAGAGATCAAGGAGAATCCTTTGGAAGTGATTCTTAGGGATATCAAAGGTAAATGATGCAAGTGATAAGATCTAATGTGCTAGAATTCATAGATTCCTATGATGACATTCAAAGATTCATGGGAAAAAATGTGAATCACCACTAGAGGAAATATATTCTTGATTCCTACAATGTAATGATGGTACGATTTAGATCCGTTGTCAGATCCATCAATGAATAAATAATTTCTCACATAGAAATTATTTAATTGATTAAATTAATTATAAATAATATGCGACGATCCTACGCTTTGGTTCCAATGTTTATCCATTGTATATATTTTTTTATTCAATTCCATTGATCATGAAATTCATCATTATGTAAATCTCAGATTAATCATCGATCATGACATAAATCAAAGTTTGGCATGACCCATTCAACGCTTTCACTACACCCACAACATTTAGTTTACACTACTCTTTTAAGATATACATTGAGGCTCCATGGAGTTTTCCATTTCTATTCCTAAATTCTTCTGATGAAAAAGTTATCCAATTACATCACATTATTTCTTTACTTTATAATTTATTCTTGCAATGGTATCCTTTGAATCCATCTCTTCATCCATTAACATTCTCTTATATTATTCCAAATCTAAAACATATGAATAATTTCTTCAACATTTAGACTTTAAGAATTGCAATCACTTAACATGACTGGAATCATATCTTTTTTGTGACATAGAAAAACTCCATATTTATGACATGATGCGATTTCATATTTTTTACCAGCATCCTCTAATAATTCAGGTGAATATAATATATACATCAATAAGTAATTTGTTTTGATATATGTTTTGATAGTGAAATTTTATTATATATACCCTAATACTTATCCATTGGTAGAAATACAAAGGTTTATTATGAACCTTAATAGTGACAAGGAGTGAATTTTCCCTTGATGAATTCATTTAAAAAAATAATAATGATTTATGATATGTGAATTATTGTAATAAAAAAATAAGTTTTATAAAACTTTAAATTCATATAATTCACGGTCTTTCTATATTTTAAAAATTTGTTGATGTAATGATAATTTATATCAAATATGATGACTATATGTGTGTATATATAGCCCGAATGGCCCGAAGGCCTTTATTTTTATTGATTTTTGATAACCCCCCTTTCAAGGGATGATGGGGAACCCTTACAAGGCCTGTATCTTCCATGATACTCTTCTCTTTCAATAATGCAATAGCTTGCATTGTACGTAAGTTTGAGATTCTAACGCATCGCGACCAATCAAAATAGCCATTATGAATAGTAATACCCACTTTTTGAAATTATATATATTTTATATTTCAAAATGAACTTCATTTTTGGATTCGGAATATAGAAATTAGCTTATGTTGAATTTTTTGTATTTTTCTGAGAACTTCCAATTTTTTTATGAATAACAAAAAATACTTAAAAACAACTTTTTTAATCAAAATAATTTATAGTGATAAATTATAATATTTAGTGGTTTTATAGTATAATTAGAATATATTTTTACCATTTAATCCAATGGTGTTCATTAGAATTAATTTCACTTTGAAATTGGATATAAACAATTGTCAATCTTTTGATATATATTGTTTCTTAAAAACATGCTATTTGTTGTGACATCGAGAATTAATTATAAAATTAATTAATGAAACTTATATGTTTGTAATTTTGTAAAATAGACATCATTTTTGAATTCAGAATATCAATTATATCTTAGGGTGAAATTTTGGCATTGTTCTGAAAAACTTCAATTTTTGATGAATAGTGAAACCACTAAGTGGTAGTTAAAAAACTGATTTTTCGTTTAAATGAAACATTACCACTTCTCTGATTTGATTTTCAAAAATCCAACATATATGGTTATCATTAGGAAGTAAAATTTGATTCAATGGGATTAAAATAATTTTTGGTGAATAGTAACTTTTAAGTTTAATTAATCGCGATTAAAGGTAATTAGTGAAATTTAAGGTAAAGATAATGTTATAATAATATGAAATGATATTGACACATGTCCTACCCCTATTGGATGCATCATGGACGACCAAGAAAATCCATGGGTCAACTTGGAGACCCCATGGAGCCACTTTGGTAGGAAAATGACATTAAAAACGTTTTATTTAATGCTAAAATAAAAGTGTCACAAACATGAGTTGTTTTACTAAAACAATTTTTAAATGGGGTTATACAAGTAATATTTTTTACTATAAATATTCATTAGAAATCTAAAAATATTTCCTACATCATGATATTTTTTTTTATAATTTTTAGACATTAAATAAATTAAATTTTTTATGACACCATGATGATGCAGCGATTACCTCATTAATTAACGATTTAAATAAAATGAAAAGATAATGTAAAATCTAAAACTTACACTTGTCAAAAACCTATTGGATGAGTATATTTATAACCCTTATCATCTTAGCCTAGAAATATATAAGTGTGGTACCTTTAAAATCCGAAACTCATTATATAATAAAGTAACATTTCATGACTTTCCAAGAGTGCCCCTCCTCTCCTCTTATAAAAGGCCCCCACCACTACCACCTTATTCACACCTTCAAAGACTTTTGGCTCTTCCAACCTCTGACCAAATACTCTCTCAACTTCCCTCTCTTACTCCTAAAAGCCTCACTTTGGGCAGAATTCTTCCCAAGGAAGCCTTTGGCTCAAATCAAAAAGAGTTACCCGATTTTAAGGTAATGTCTTCTTTTATGTTCTTTTGTTTTATTTTGCTTCTACAACCCCCCTAAACTATTTTTATTCATTTATTTTGTAACAAAACCAGTATCCTCAATATACTAGTATGTTTTTATAAGAATTATTCGACCTACACTTACACACACCTACATCTAATGGTTAAAGAACATACTATTTCTGTGGATGGAAAATTTCCGCCTCACGAAACGATGATTGTTCAACACTCATATACCACCTTCAAAGGTGGCCATTAAGATGTCACTATATTTATATATGATATATAATATGTTTATGTTTTACTTAAGCTTCTGTATTTTTCATTTATAGAATACCTTTATGGTTTCCATTATGGGTAAACGCGATATTTTCATTTTAGGAAGTGCGGACTACCGCCCCCTCAAAGTGATTTGAATCATTAATGCCATATGTGGGATGTATAAAGGATGGAGTAAATGGTATTATACATTATATTATACTAGAATTATATTATACCTTTATATATTTATAACTTCATTCCATTAAATACGAAATAGAAATGAAAGTAGCGTTCATGCGTACGTACGACTTACCGTCTCCATGAACGGTGCATTTCATTTCTTACCTCTAAATGTTATGTAATATTATAAATGAATGTATATACTGGATATATATGATGTATATGATATCTAAATCATGAATATAATTATGTATATAATGTATATTTTACCACATGAACAAAGTGTAATTATAAGAAGTTTATTTTTGACTCAAGTACCTAAGATCGACAAAATGACCGTTATTAACTTAAATAATTACATAATGTTCATAACATGGTAATAAGTGATATAAAAGTAATAATGAACATGAAAAAGGTTATTAATCAAATATAAATTAACTCTAGTTTATTATTCAGGAGATTAAAGAACGATCAAGTCAAGTCGGACATGAGGTAAGGGAATTTCTTAATCCAATTTCCATTCTTTGGGTTAATCTCCTACTTTCAAATTATGTCATGATATTATTATGTACTATCTTGTATTTGTACTTTTTTTATGTGTACTTATATTAAATACACATAATATATCTATTTTATTTTAAAATGATCTTTGTAAGGACTTCGTCTCAATCTCCTTTCATTGAGGCATATTTGGTTTTATACACAACTTTCATTTATACTGTGTATAGACCCCTTTGACTTTTACTTTTATTCAAAAGGAATCTTTTTATACGAAGCGTTTTTACTAAAGGAAAAAAGGAATGTTTTTTCTTACGTATGCGGCGATAACGACTTCTCCGCCTCCGTGACTATTATTTGAGTATCAGCTTCCTCTATAAGCCATAACTTTTTTTTAAAAAAGAAAAATAAATACCATGTTTTACTTTTCTTTTATTTTGGTATTGAAAATGGTTTTGATAAAGTTTTTATTATATCAATGTGTTGTATTGATATCTTGTGATTGAAGTGTGGAAATCTTATGTTTCCTTTATGCATGTTTTATGTGATACAATTATGTTATGGTTTATGATATGTTTAAACCTGTTCATATGAGGAATGCATTGGACTTAATAAGTGACAGGTGGAGCCCGCTATAGCTCTTCGATGCATCGATAGGTCTCATGAGACAAACCAGTGTCTTGGCATGAGGCCTTGACAAAATCTTATTTGTAGTCTTGGCACGAGGCCTTGGCTACGTGGTTATGATAGTCTGGCATTATGCATTCCATCATTATGAAAGTGGTTATTGATATTGCATGTGATTATTCGACTAGTAGAATATCCATGTGAGTAAGTAAATGGAATTATTTAATTTTATTTTTTCCATATTATGCTGAAGTTCAAGTTTAAAAAAGACTTTTGTTTTAGTTATACATTTTCTTAAATGTTAATGTTTATTTATGAAAGCTTCCGCAATATTGTTATCCTTACTGAGCATCTGAGCTCACCCATTTCAATATTTTAATATTTTCCAGGATGTGAAGAAGTATTTTATGAATGACCTACAGGGATAATCAGAAGAGGATATGAGTGTGGACTATGGAGACTTTTTTATTGTATTTTTTCACTTTATGATGTAATGTAACATTTATGAATGTATCTAGTGTTTCCAAGGCTACTAAACTAATCGGTCTTTCAAGACTTGATCTTTTGTGATCATGCCAATGTTACGCAATAATGCACCGACTCTGGGTAACTGGGGTTGGGGAATTACAGTTGGTATCAGAGGCATTTTAGTACTAACCTTGGAAGCTAGATTTAGATAAACTCTGATTAGAGCACATAGCCCAAAGATAGACTTTGAGGATTAGTATAGAAGAACTTCCTAGAATTTTGGTATTATAGAGATTTTGTGAGTTTTCCGAGCAATACATCCCTGTCTAGATACGAGCAGGTAGAGGTGGCTCTGGAACAGATGTACCTAGGGTAAAACCCGAAAACACCGCTTTGAGCTAGACTCGAACGAGAACTAGTGCATGACAACGGGCCTTCCTGCACTCTTGGTTACGACACTCCCAGGGGATATGCTTAGGATAATTCTCATTTTATTTACACAACACTATGAAGGGTTATGAGTATATACTTCCTCAAATAATTTTTTTTATGATTATGGATTATATCCATAAATAGTTCAATTTATGTTAAGTATTTTACAAGTATGAAATTATGTATTTTGATTCATAAACTAATCTAGTTTATGACATTGTTTAGAAATGGCGCCTAGTGGGAGGAATGGAAACCGTATAAATGCACGCACTCCATGCAGGGATTTACCTCCTGCTCAAGATAATTATTGTGGAGATGGAGATACAACTGGTGCTGATCACCTTATCACCATACTGGGACAACTCACTCAGGTTATGAATAATAACCTTACTCGTATGGAGCACCCTGATCCACAACGTGGAGGATCAATGTTAGATCGTTTCATGAGGCAACAACCGCCAATATTTAATGGGGGTACAAATCCATTAGTAGCCGAGAAATGGATAAACTCCTTAAAGAAAATATTCCACGCCTTGGGGAGTAGCGAAAGGGACAAGGTTGTCATGGCAGTTTACCGACTCACTGGAGATGCCGATCAATGGTGGTCGCTGATTCAAAACACGAAAGAAGATGAAGAAGTATCTAATATGGAATGGAGGGAGTTTAAAGTGATTTTATTAGAAAAATATTTTCCTCGTGACCATCGAGCAGATATGGAAAGACAATTTCTGAGTCTGAGACAAAAGGAGGATGAGAATGTCACAAAGTATGAGGCTAACTTTACAATGTTAGCGAGACATGCTACAGATTATATACATAACCCAAGAAGTAATATTGATCGTTTCTTTTATGGGTTAAAACCATTTCTTCGTCGAGAATTAGTCTCACAAACCTTCTTGTCGTACGAAGATATTGTCTCATGTGCTATCAAGACAGAAAAGGAATTATCTAAATCTTATGACAATAAAGTAAAGCAAGAGAAGAAGAGAACGGTGAAACAAGAGACAGATAAAGGGAAAAAGGGAAAGAAGTATTTTCCATTATGCAATAATTGTGGGAAGAATCACCCTGGTACTTTCCTAAAAGGAATGTGAGTTTGTTATAAATGTGGAGAAAAAGGTCACCAGGCTCGTGATTGTAAGGGAAAGAAAGAGGCTATCAATGTTGAATGCTAAAATTGTAGGGAAATTGGGCATTATGCAAATGAATGTCCTAAGCACCAGGGAAAATTACCTCAGAAAAGGCCAAGGGATAAAGGACAATCTTATGCTGTTACTACAATTGAAGTGGAATAATTAATGTATTGGTGCTTTTGGACTCAAGGATTATATTCTGGTTATAAGGATAATGTGATATATATATAAGGATTGTACTGAAGTACTTGTTGTTTCATTAAGGTTTTAATATGATGAAGGTAATCCTATTTTTAGTATGTGATAATAAGAGAAACTTTAATTTGTTTGGGGAATCTGATGTTACAATTGATTTTGGAATTTAGAGACCTTTTAGAGAAAGTCTGGACAGATGTATTTTGGATAACTATAAAGGTTGGAATGGATTAATTTGATCTTTGGATAGTATTGTTTAAGGTTAAAACATTTCTGAAGATTATTTTTGGAATATTATAATACTATAGTTTTAGGAAAAGGACAACCTGCAGGTTGGGGGATAACCCGTCGCGTCGGACAAAGCTGCAGGAATCGAACCCACAACCATAGTGCGACATGCCTTTATTACCTACCACTAGCCTACAGGAAGTCCCTGGTTATTACAAAATAGTTTTCCTAATCTAAATGGTATGTGGTAATATTTGGAACCTTATACAATTAGGATAAATAGAATATTTTTGAGTTCTGTTACCATTTGGAGTGAAAGATGGGTTTGTGGTAAAAATTTATTAAAGAATGAAAGTCTACATGACAAGTAAGTATATTTCCTTACATTCTTAGTAAATCTCTTAAATAAATTCCTCAACTTTATGAAATGCAACTTAAAACAAAAACGTTTTCGGTTAACTTTTCCAACTGAGGATTCAATGACCGTTTAACCAATCACAAGTTTGTGATTTTCTTGTGGTTAACTTTATCCTAATCCTATTTTATACAACTCTCCATCAGACCTTGATGATTTGTTTTTCCTCCATATCCATATTTTCATATAATCCTAGTATGGGCTATCTCGGGTGACCTTTGTACCTCTCTTTCTTTCTTTTAATGTTATATTTTTATTAACCCTATTTCCGATGTGGGTTTTCCACAAAGGTATTTTCTATTTTCAACCTTTTATTTTCAAATAAAAATTTCAAATTGCGAGGACACAATTTATTGAAGGAAGGGAGAATTTAACACCCCGAGCTTCCATGATACGCTTCTCTTTCAATAATGCAATAGATTACATTGTACGCAAGTTCGAGATTCTAATGCACCGAGACCAATCAAAATAGCCATTATGAATAGTAATACCCAATTTTTGAAATTATATAAATTTTATATTTCAAAATGAAATTCATTTTTGGATTCAGAATATAGAAATTATCCTATGTTGAATTTTTGGTATTTTTCTGTGAACTTCCAATTTTTTATGAATAGTGAAAAATACTTAAAAACAACTTTTTTAATCAAAATAATTTATTGTGATAAATTATAATATTGAGTGGTTTTATAGTATAATTAGAATATATTTTTACCATTTCATCCAATGGTGTTCATTATAATTAATTTTACTTTGAAATTGGATATAAACAATTGTCAATCTTTTGATATATATTGTTTCTTAAAAACACGATATTTGTTTTGAAAATGGGAATTAATTATAAAATTAATTAATGAAACTTATATGTTTAGAATTTTTTAAAATAGACATCATTTTTGAATTCGGAATATCAATTATAGATTAGGGTGAAATTTTGGCATTGTTCTGAAAAACTTCAATTTTTGATGAATAGTGAAACCACTAAGTGGTAGTTAAAAAACTAATTTTTCGTTTAAATGAAACATTACCACTTCTGTGATTTTATTTTCAAAAATCCGACATACATGGTTTTCATTAGGAAGTAAAATTTGGTTCAATGAGATTAAAATAATTTTTGGTGAATAATAACTTTTAAGTTTAATTAATCGCGATTAAAGGTAATTAGTGAAATTTAAGGTAAAGATAATGTTATAATAATATGAAATGATCTTGAAACATGGCCTAACCCTATTTTATGAGTCATGGCAGACCAAGACAATATATGGGTCAACTTGGGGACCCAATGGATCCACTTTGGTAGGAAAATGACATTAAAATCTTTTTATTTAATGTTAAAATAAAAATGTCACAAACATGAGTTGTTTTACTAAAATTTTTTTTAAATGGGGTTATACAAGTCATATTTTTGACTATAAATATTAATTATAAAGCTAAAAATATTTCCTACATCATGATATTTTTTTTTATAATTTTTATACATTAAATAAATTAAAGTTTTTATGACACCATGATGATGCAGCGATTACCTCATTAATTAAAAATTTAAATAAAATGAAAAGATAATGTAAAATCTAAGACTTAAACTTGTCAAAAACCTATTGGATGAGTATATTTAGAACCCTTATCACCTTATCCTAGAAATATATAAGTGTGGGACCTTTAAAATCCGAAACTCATTATATAATAAAGTAACATTTCATGACTTTCCAAGAGTGCCCCTCCTCTCCTCTTATAAAAGGCCCCCACCACTACCACCTTATTCACACCTTAAAAGCCTTTTGGCTCGGACAAAATCTGCCCAAATACTCTCTAAACTTCCCTCTATTACTCCTAGAAGCCTCACTTTGGTCATAATTCTTCCCAAGGAAGCCTTTGGCTCAAATCAAAAAGAGTTACCCGATTTTAAGGTAATGTCTTCTTTTATGTTCTTTTGTTTTATTTTTCTTCTCCAACCCCCCTAAAATATTTTTATTCATTTATTTTGTAAAAACAACAGTATAATAAATATAATAGGATGTTCTTATAATAAGTATTATAGCTACACTTACACACACCTACATCTAATGGTTAAAGAACATACTATTTCTGTGGATGGCAAATTTCCGCCTCACGAAACGATGATTGTTCAACACTCATGTACCACCTTCAAAGGTGGCCATTAAGATGTCACTATATTTATATATGATATATAATATGTTTATGTTTTACTTAAGATTATGTATTTTTCATTTATGGTATACCTTTATAGTTTCCATTATGGGTAAACGCGATATTTTCATTTTAGGAAGTGCGGACTACCGCCCCATCAAAGTGATTTGAATCGTTAATGCCATATGTGGGATGTATAAATGATGGAGTAAATGGTATTATACATTATATTATACTGGAATTATATTATACCTTTATATAATTATAACTTCATTCCATTAAATACGAAATAGAAATGAAAGTAGCGTTCATGCGTACGTACGACTTACCGTCTCCATGAACGGTGCATTTCATTTCTTAACTCTAAATGTTATGTAATATTATAAATGAATGTATATACTTGATATATATGATGTATATGATATCTACATAATGAATATAATTATGGATATAATGGATATTTTACCACATGAACAAAGTGTAATTATAAGAAGTTTATTTTTGACTCAAGTACCTAAGATCGACAAAACGACCGTAATTAACTTAAATAATTACATAATGTTCATAACATGGTAATAAGTGATATAAAAGGAATAATTAACATGAAAAAGTTTCTTAATCAAATAGAAATTAACTCTAGTTTATTATTCATGAGATTAAAGAACGATCGAGTCAAGTCGGAGACGAGGTAAGAGAATTTCTTAACCCAATTTCCATTCTTTGGGTTAATCTCCTACTTTCAAATTATGTCATGATATTATTATGTACTATCTTGTATTTGTACTTTATTTATGTGTACTTATAGTAAATACACATAATATATCTATTTTATTTTAAAATGATCTTTGTAAGGACTTCGTCTCAATATCCTTTCATTGAGGCATATTTGGTTTTATACACAACTTTTATTTATACGGTGTATAGACCCCTTTGAATTTTACTTTTATTCAAAAGGAATCTTTTTATATGAATCATTTTTACTAAACGACAAAAGGAATTTTTTTTCTTACGTATGCGGCGACAACGACTTCTCCACCGCCGTGACTATTATTTGAGTATCAGCTTCCTCTATAAGCCATAACTTTTTTTTAAAAAGAAAAATAAATACCATGTTTTACTTTTCTTTTATTTTGGTATTGAAAATGGTTTTGATAAAGTTTTTATTATATCAATGTGTTGTATTGATATCTTGTGATTGAAATGTGGAAATATTATGTTTCCTTTATGCATGTTTTATGTGATACAATTATGTTATGGTTTATGATATGTTTAAACCCGTTCATATGAGGAATGCATTGGACTTAATAAGTGATGGGTGGAACCCACTATAGCTCCTCGATGCATCGGTAGGTCTCATGAGACAAACTAGTGTCTTGGCACGAGGCCTTGACAAAATCTTATTTGTATTCTTGGCACGAGGCCTTGGCTACGTGGTTATGATAGTCTGACATTATGCATTCCATCATTATGAAAGTGGTTATAGATATTGAATGTGATTATTCGACTAGTATAATATCCATGTGAGTAAGTAAATGACATTATTTAATTTTATTTTTTCCATATTATGCTGAAGTTCAAGTTTAAAAAAGTCTTTTGTTTTATTTATACATTTCCTTAAATTTTAATGTTTATTTATGAAAGATTCCGCAATATTGTTATCCTTACTGAGCATCTGAGCTCACCCATTTCAATGTTTTAATATTTTCCAGGATGTGAAGAAGTATTTTATGAATGACCTGCAGGGATAATCAGAAGAGGATATGAGTGTGGACTATGGAGACTTTGTTATTGTAGTTTTTAACTTTATAATGTAATGTAACATTTATGAATGTATCTAGTGTTTCCAAGGCTACTAAACTAATCGGTATTTTGAGACTTGATCTTTTGTGATCATGCCAATGTTACGCAATAATGCACCGACTCTGGGTAACTGGGGTCGGGGCGTTACACATAGGCTTAGAGATTAAAAGGCCCATAGGCTTAGAATATTACATGACCCGAAGGTCTTAGAGAATTCAACCAGACAATCTACAAGGAACTTCCCCTCCCCAACATCTGCGTCATGATAGTAGCTCTCCACCTTTTCATGGCCGTCTGTCTAGGATTCCTGTGCAAGCACAGGCTGGTACCGATGGCATAGCCATACCCTCTCATTATGACAATTCATTTGGCTCTGCTCTGGTGAGTGCACCTGCTCTAAATCCTCTTCTAGGGCTGCTCCTTTTCTGTAGTGTGTCTGGGACAACTGCATGTGGCCCGAAGGCCTTGAGGTGGCCTGAAAGCCCTACTGATCCGAAGGCTTGGGTGGCCCGAAAGCCTTAAGGACTCCAAGCCCAAACTGATGGCCCAAGGTGAATAGTTCCAGTTGCTACAGTATCAAACATTACTTGCTACAATAACTACTACAGTGCCTGATACAGTACCCGCACAATGTACAGTTCTTCTATAGTACCTGTACAGTGTATAGTCTGCTACTGTACCGCACAATGTACAATACTACTACAGTGCCTGCTACAGTATTGCTACAGTGCCCCCCAGAAATATGCCTCTACCTGGTTTTAAACCTGGGTCTTGTGGATGCAGTTAAGGATACCTCACCAACTGGGCTGAGGCTCATATGCCTTTTAGGGTTCTAAGATCATAGTTTTTGTGAATTTACTTATTTTGTTAAGTTTGAATATTACTGAATCAAATTAGATGGATATAAATCAAGAATGGATGGATGCAAATCGTATGAAAAGTGAGTATGGGGATGGGGTGAATGAGTTCATCAAGTTTACAAAAGATTGTACAAATGACCCCTTTCAAATCATTTTTCCATGTTTATATTGTTTTTATTAAATACTAATTAGTCTAGTGGAGTTGGAAGAACACTTAATCTATCACTAAATAGATCCAAGTTATAAATGTTGGACTAAACATGGGGAAGAACTGAATGTAGCTAGTGACTGAGATAAAATTGCATTTTATGGATCATCTGATATGATTACAAGTGAGAACAATGATGAAGACTGTATCAAAGATATTATTATAGGTTTGAATGATGATGGAGATTTTATTAAGGAAATGATAATGATATTTTATGATGAACATTCTGATTTTCCAAAACTATTTTTTGAAGTCAAAGAGATGTTATAAGACATCATTGTATGCTAGTTGTATTAAATATACAACATTATCAACCATACTAAAGCTATATAATGTAAAATTTGGAAATAGATGGAGTGACGCCATCTTTACCAAACTACTTTCTATATTAAGACATGATACCAGAAGATAATGAGCTTAATTTCCAAACACATGACACTAACAAATGATACATTCAACGGGTATTACCTCTAAAAGAATACATTCTTGTCTAAATGATTTTATATTGTTTTGTAAGGAACATAAATCACTTAAAAAATTCCCAAAGTGTGGTGTATCTCGATGCAAGAAAGATGAATCATGTCCTTCAAAAGTTTTATGGTACTTTCTAATCATTCCAAGGTTTAGGTGCCTATATATAAGTGATGTGACTTCAAAGAAATTGACGCGACACACATATATGAGAAATCATGATAGGAAACTTCATTACACAACATACTATCCTTAGTGGAATAAATTGATCATAAGTATCATGAATTTGGAAATGAGCCGAGAAACCTTTGTCTTGTGCTATCTACAGATGGAGTGAGAATTTTTGGTTTACAAAGAAGCACTCATAGTACATGGCTGGTTATGTTGGTAAATTACAACTTTCCACCATGGTTATGCATGAAGAAAAAATACATTATGTTGTTTCTAATTATATTTGGACCAAAACAACCAGGTAATAATATTGATGTTTATTTGGATCCATTGATTGAATATTTGAAATTAATATGGGATTTAGGTGTTATGTTATATGATGATTACAAAAATGAATATTTCATGGTGAGAGCCATCTTGTATGGGATGATAAATTAATTTCCTACTTATGTAAATTTTTTATGATATATCATTAAAGGAAATTAATGGTGTCCCATTTGTGAATAAGGTACACACTTAGTTAGGCTGATACATTCATCGAAATCTGTGTTTCTAGGACATCACAGATTTCTACCCTGATTAAAAAATATTGATCTTGGAAAAAATGATTTGATTGGAATTTATAAAAGGTAAAACACCATCTCCATTCATAGGTGTTCAACTATTTGAGAAAGTAAATGATATGAACACCACTTTTGGTAAAACTTATTTGAAAAACCTTACAAAAAACCAGGTAGAAAAAGCGATCAATTTTTTTTGAGTTACCATACTAAAATATCTTGTACGTTAGACATTTTCTTGATTTCATGCATGTGAAAAAAATGTACGTGATAGTGTCATTGTCACATTACTAAATTCACCCTACAAAACAATGGATGACATTAAGGCTAGGTTGGATATGATTAACATGGGAATACAAGAAGTGTTGGTTCCAGTGAAGGGTGGAAGATAAACTTTTATTCCTTCAGCTTATTATAATCTTTCTAGGAAAGAGATATATCAGTTTTTCAACTTCTTGAATGATGTAAAGGTTCCAAAGGTGTATTCATAGAATATCAATAATATCGTGTCAATGATTGATTTAAATTTAAAGGGCCTAAATTCACATAACCATCATGTTTTGATGCAATATATAATGCCTATAGCTTAAAGTATCATTTTTCCTAAGAATTTCCATCATACATTAACCAAGATCTGCTTATTTTTCAAAGTTATATGTGGTAAAGTTATAGACCTGATGAAATTTCTAACTATGGAAAATGAATTTGTTATCATATTATGTGAATTGGAGATGTTCTTCCCACCATAATTCTTTGATAAGATGGTTCACTTGATGTTTTACTTGGTTAGAGAGATTAAACCATGTGGTCCTGTACATTATAAATGGATACACCCCACTCAATGGTATATGAAGTTTTTGAAAGGGTGTGTCGAAAATCAAAGTCGACCAAATGATTATATTATGGAGTGATATATTATTGAGGAAGCCATTTAATTCTATATCGATTACCTATATGATGCGGAAATAATTGGTCTACCAAAATCTCATCACACTAGGTAACTTGTGGGTAAAGGAATTTCCAGAATAGATGTTGTCGCAATTACTATTACAGAGCAATAGAAGGATAACATTTACATTTTTCATAATAGTTTATAGGTTGTGCCATATGTTGAAACTGAAAAAGTAATTCTTAGGGATTTGAATCCATTAAGGACTAAAATCTGGATATCAAATGCACATAATCGACAACTTATAGGATGGTTTTGAGACCATATTTTTAAGGAGTCAACTGTAATTCTGAATTCAATTTTAGAATGACTTCGATGGCTAGCCAAAGGACCAAGTGTTCATGTATTATCATATAATGGTCATGTAATTAATGGTTATACGTTCTATACAAAGGATCATGGTGAACACAATACCATATAAAATATTGGAGTTAAACCTATGGCTGAAGAGATGCACGTATCTAGTACCAAGGATATAAATTCAATTTATGTGAATATTCCATACATTGGAATCATCAAACGAATATGGGAGTTTGATTATACATCATTCCAAGTGATGATTTTTCAATGAAAGAAAGTTGATAATAGTAGTTTAATTAAAATCGATGAATTGGGATTCATGAATATGGATTATTATAAAGAAGGGTACAAGGGAAAACCACTTATAATGATATCATAGACAATACAAGTATTTTATGTGTTAGATAATAAAAATAAAAAGTGGTCAATTTTTATTTTATCGACCAAAACCACTGAGGGTTCATATGTAAATTCAACTGAGGATAACCCTTTCATCAGGATGTCACAATCATTTTTTGGAATCTCTAATGTATAAGGGGTCTTGTATGTCATAGAAGACCATGATGAGGTGATTTTAACACTCAATAAAGGGGTCAAATCCCTTTAACCTTTAAAGAAAAAAGAGATTTCAATAATCAGGTTATATTTTTTTTGTAATATACATTACGTTACGATATATTGTTATCTATTCACTATTACATTCACATAATCTAAATTAAAATTTCAACCATTTATATAGATAATGGATTATACACATGTTGATTCTCCCAATCCCAAGAAATAATAGGTTTATCAACATGTTGATGCTACCAATGTAGAGGAATAATAAGTTTCTCCACATAACGATGCTTCCAATCCTGAGGAACAAAATTTTGATGATATTTGAGGAAAAGTAAATGGTAGAAAGTGAACAAAATATATCCCATAAAAATTATGAGCATCATCGTAACATCCCAACCTGGGTGCCACACACCGGTGCCTCGAGATAGTTTTCTACATGACCTCAAGCATGCCTCCCCGTATGCCAGATGCTGTTGTCTAGCAGTGAGGGTCTAATATTGATCATGGGGATACTATACCATCTTTATCATAGTAATACCACAACATAAAATAAAGAAAAAATAATAGAATAACCAAATGATATAACCATAACCAATACAATACTAGAATCACATGATTAAAAAGAAAACAAAAAATACAATATCCAAAACTGAACAGTAGATATGCCATGACAAAGTACGTTCCAAGTGACAAAATGAAAACCCAAAAGTAAATACACTAACAACTCCCAAGTGGGTCCTGAATCATGTCCAGTTCCCTCATCCATGATCCATCCCAAATCATCCATCTAACACATGGCCTTTTCTCTTATTCTATTCTACAAACATGAATTCTATTTAGGTACTGATCAGGTAGCTCGAGTAGGTTTTGAGTACAACTCAATAGACCAACACAAACGAAGTCTAAAACAATATAGAGTCAATAATAGTGTATGTAGTTTTATAAAGAATTAAATACACGTAAATAAGTAAACAATTATATTTATTCAATTATCCTTTATTTAACTGCATAAACCTCCTAATTCTTAAGGACACCCAAATCTAAATACCTACTTCAGCCCATGATGAAGTCAGAACCACATCACATATTCAATTCAAAAATCATTATTACAATTGGGATTTCATTATCTATTTTATTTAAATTTATAATACAACTAATTGGAGCCATAGTCCAATGATAATATTTAGGGCGTAGAACATCATGTCTAGCATCCCGTGAGTATTTGGAGGATCAGTCTCTGTCTCACACCTCATAGTTATTTGGAGAATTAGTCCCTATATCATACAATTTTCATGCATTCCTTTGGTCCTAGAACTCCATGGCTAGGACCCCATGGGTATTTGGAGCATTAGTCCATGTCCCACACCCTGTTTCTCAATCAAACACATGTATCACAATATCATATGTATCACTATTTCCTATATATCACAATAAGTAAGGTTAATCAACATTAAAACCCTTATCACATTTCACATCACAATATCACATTAATTAATTCAACACTTAATTAGTACAATTTAACAATTGCACATTCACATTAATTCCATTAATTAATTCAAAAATTATTCAATTCAATTTATTTCCATTAAATAATTCAAAAATTAATTAATCAAGTTAATCCCCTAAATTAATTCACAAATTAATTAATCACATAACATTCCATTAATTAATTAAAAAATTAATTAATCACATCAAACCTTTCAATTAGTTCACAAATTAATTGATCACATCAATTCCATTAATTAATTCAATAATTAATCAATCCAATTTATTTCCATCAACTAATTCAATAATTAATTAATCAAATTTACAATCCCAATACCCCCATAATTAATTTAACAATTAATTATTCTAAACCAACAATCTCAATATCTCTAATTTCACAATCCCTTAATTAATTAATTTACCAAATTAATCAATTCAATTTATTAAACTCAATTGATAATCATCTAATATAAATTCTATAAATAAAAACATATAATTTAAATCATGATATTGGGATTTGAATTATAGACCACCTACCTCAGAAACGGTGATGAACGCTCACCAATAGATATCCCCAATTGAAGTGAAATAACCCTAAACACATTGAAGAACGAGATCTTGATTCGATTCCTAGATCCAAGATTTAAATGGATTATATCTAATAAAACATATATCTAGATCCATCATGAATAGAGGAAAACAACCTTTCAAGGATGGTAGAATAATGTGAAAGAGATGAGGAACCAACTAGAATTAGGATCTCTTATTGGGAGAGGTAAAAATCTTAAATCCAGACATTGAATAACCAAGAACAGAGGTCGAGAGCCTTATGAATTCATATAGGAGCCAAAAAAATGAGAGAAAATGACTTGGTCTGAGTCAGAGTCGATTTTGGGTTAAAATGGGGGTTTTGAGAATTTTAAATCTAATTTTCAGATTAATTAAAACTGCGTGCATGGTTTTCTTGGTAGAGGCGCACGAGTTTCCAAATCATGCACCTTAATTGTGTTCTTAGTCTGGGGGGGGTACATGGTTTCTCCTAATAGGGAATAAAAATTAATAAACCATGCACTATCCATGAAAATACCATTTTTTTGGGTTCACACAGTTTGATAGACTGGGGTACACAGTTTGATGGAATGGGACACACAGTTTGGAAAAACCGTGCGCCAACCATTCACTTGCCCTCTTCCTTCCAAAATTCTAAATATTCACCAAAATGAACCACAAGGTAAAACCCAAACAAAAATTACTCAAAACAAGGGAAAATAGTACCTATAAACAAGATTGAGACATCTCCAGAAAAGGTCAGAATCATACAATATCCTCACCTTATAATAGCTCATCCTCGAGTTGTACTCCCAAGCATCTCTAAGATTTTGCGATAAAAATATTGGGTCACTGCGCTCACATATCCACTTCTCTTTCCCATGTTTCCTTCTGAACACATCCATGTTTCCACAATGCACAAACTAACATCACAATACTTCCCCATAACACTTTTTCACTATGATCCAACACATATATAGAATTATCCTAAAAGGACACATATTTCTCAAGCTCAACATCATTCACATTGATCATATGAGAAGGTTTGGGGTGATACTTTAAAAGTTGTGACACATGGAAAACATCATTCATAACACTATATTTCTATGGAAGAGACAATCGGTAAGCCATCATATTGATTCTCTCCAAAACCTAAAATGGTCCAAAAAACCTGGGTACCAACTTTCCCTATCTTCATATCCTGTGGTGACCCAATCTAGGAGAAACTCAAAGGAATACACGATCACCCTCTATAAACCCTAGGGGTCATTGGTGTCTATCTATATATGAATTCTATCTACTCTAATTCATAGTTATACGCTTCTAAATTAATTGAACACACTCTAACGTATCCTACATGATACTTGGTCCCAACAACTCCGACTTACCTACCTCCATCTAGTATAGAGGTGATATGCATGACCTACCATAAATATCCATGTATAGTTCTATCTGAATAGTTTCTTAATAACTGTTATTATAGGTGAACTCCACCAAATCTAGGTTCTTCTCCCAAGACCCATAAAAGTCTAGGAAACATTCTCTTAGCATATCCTCAATCACCTGTATAGTATGCTCTGACCACCCATCTATTTGTGGGTGGTATTCCATACTCAGTAAAACCTGTATACCAAGCGCCTTTTGTAATCCCTTCCAGAGGCACAAAGTAAATCCTGAGTTATGGTCTAAAACTCTATAGTCCTTGAAAACACATGTAGATGGACTATCTATTAGAAATATAATTCCCCAAACTATTCCACTAAGAAATTCTCCCATATAGAAAAAAATTCACTAATTTCTTCAATCGATCAGTGATCACCCAAATAACATCATTCTTCCGCGGCGTCCTCAGGAGACCAACCAAAAAGTCCATGGTCACATCATCCCACTTCCATTTCGGAATGGGAAACAACTATAACAAACCACTAGGTCATTGATTCTTGGCCTTCACCTATTAACAACTATAACATCGTGTCACAAACCCTGCTATCTCCTTTTTCATTCATGGACACCAAAACTATCATCATAGGTCATGGTGCATTTTGGTCACACCTAGATGCACCACCCACTTCAAGGCATGAAATTCATGCATCAGATCCTCCCACATGCTCGTAGGTACTAAAACCTAATTATTGAGATAAATGATCTCATCCTTATCTATCAAATAGTATTAAGGTTTCTACCCACATTTAATAATTTCCATTAAGGAAAAACATTCAGGATCCTTATACCACCTATCTCTGATTTATCTCAAAAGCATAGAATCCAATGAAGCTGCTATGAGAGTCATCTTCTCCCAAATCTCTTGAACTAAAACATGAATCTCATCCAGAAAAGTCATCATTTTCCACTCATCAATAGACTCTTGAACTACTTGAGTCCAAGTTTTCCTACTTAGAGTATCAACAACACTATTTCCCTTCCCGGGTGTACATGCTCGCTCAAAATCAAATGACTGCATATAATCAACCCACCTCCGCTGTCGAAGATTAAAATATCAATGTGAAAAGATATAATTTAATCTATTTTGATCTATATACATAGTAAACTTCTCACCCAACATATAATTCCACCAACAATTCAAATCATAAACCACTACCGATAACTCTAGGTCATTCGTAGGGTAATTTTGTTCATTAGGCCTCAACTGTTGAGACCCGTACACCACAACTTGATCTCCCTACATCAAAAATCCTCCTATTATAGATTCATAAGTGTTACAATATACTATATACTACTAACCTAGCTTGGTTAAGATCATGATTTATGCTAATGTCAAATTCTTCTTCAAATACTAGAAGGAATTATCACATTCTTATGACTATTAAAACTTTATCCCCTTCTTTTTTTAGGCTCGAAAGTAATGATTCCAAATAAGAAAAGTCCTGGATGAACCTCTGATAATATCCTTCTAACCCAAATAAGCTACAAATATTGAAAATGTTATTGGGATACTCCTAAGATATAACTGCTTGAACCTTATTTGGTTCCATTGAAACAACTTCCAAAGAGATGATGTGACCCAAGAAGTGTCCTTGATCAATTCAAAACTGACACTTAGATATCTTGGCATATAACCAATTCTCTCTTAGTGTACTCATGATGATGTAAAGATGTTGTGAATGATATTCATGAGTCTTAGAGTACACCAATATTTCATCCACAAAACAACAAAAAATTGATCCAGGTATGGATGGAAGATTCTATTCATCAAGGCCATAAACACTATTGGTGAATTCATCAACCCAAATGACATTACAAAAAAATAATAGGGGCCATAAATGATACTAAAAGAATTATGAGGTATATCATATGTTCGAACCATAAATTGATGATACCATGATCTCAAGTCAATCTTTGAGAAAACACAATCTCCCCTCAACTGGTCAAAAAGATCATCAATACATGGAAGAGGATACCGGTTCTCCACAGTCATTTGGTTCAACTTCTGGTAATCAAGACACAAGCACAAGGCCCTGTCAGCCTTCTTTGAAAAAAATATTGGAGAACTCCAAGGATACATGCTTTAATGAAAAAACCCCTTATCAATAAACTCTTTTAGTTGAGTCTTAAGCTCTTGAAGCTCTATCAGTTCCATTATGTATGGTGGAATAGAAACTGGTTCAGTCCCTAATATGAGAACAATAGTAAATTCCACATCCCTCTAAGGTGGAATCCCTGAGAATTATCTAGGAAAAACATACTAAAATCCATACACTATTAGTGGGAATAAATATTTCATTACACCCCCATAATCTAGAAACAGATAAGAAACCTAGGTGGTGATCTCCCCTAATTGATGATGAACTAGCCCTGCATGACCCACCTGTATATCCCACTCTTCATGATGAAAATAGTTTTCACCCTTAGAAGACTTAATGGACACTCTCCTTCGGTAATAATCAATGTGGGATCAGTATGATACTAACTTGTCCATACCCAAAAATCAAGTCAAATCCCGACATGTATAGGATGTAGATATCCCACAAAAAATGACACTACCCATCCTCAATAAAACACCCCTTTCATAAGTAGATGTCTCTCAATCGTACTCCCAATGGTGTATCTATCATAATTACTCCACTCATGAACTCCACTTTCAGGCTTAAACCATTCACAAGTTTTTTAGAAATAAATGAATGAGAGGCACTGGTGTCAAACAAGGCACTAACTAATATGGAAGCTATAAGAATAGTACCTCTCACTATTGATGGTCCAACCTCGCTATCCACCAGTGTAGATTGAAATACATGTAACTGTCTTGACCCTATTCCCTATGATGCGGTCTGAGCTCCTTGAGTTGCACCACTTTTTTGATATGGGTGATCTTTCCCAGAAGTTCCACATCCACTACCTCTACAACCACATCTAGTAGAACTCCAACTACCGAATTGATATGGTGAAAAATATCCCCTTATTGCACTATGGTTCTTTCTAGATCCTCCATCACTACCTGTCTATCATGGGTTCCTATAGAACTTCTATAGATATCTCATCCTTCCACAAGATTGACACTCTACTGGTGGTGGGGACAATGTTTATGAAAGTGTCCTGACCTATCTCACTTGTAACAAAGCACTCGGGTATGATCCTGAGTAACTAATCCCCCCTAGGCACTTTTCTTTCCACTACTCAGATAAAATTATCATAGTGATACTTCCTACCCTCGAAATATTTACCTCCTTCTAACTTGGGAGAAACCACCTGTCCTTCACTAAAAGCCTCCTTTAGGTTCCCCTTAGTTATGAGAGCCCGATTTACCACTTTTGAATTTTTTTTCAGCCTGAAGATATTCAATTGGGACTTAATTTCACCTTTAAGCCCATCCTGAAACCAATTTACCACAATATCCTCCTCTCCTACCAATGCTAGAACAAAGCACTACAAATATGTAATGCTTCCAGTATAGTCTATCACATACATGCTCCCCTGAGTTAGTCTCATGAACTCATCTTCTCTCTCCTGCCTGAGTGTATTAGAGTAAAATTTCTCCAAGAACTTATCCTGAAATTCCTTCCACTCCATAGTCTACAACTTTTCATACTGAGTTTGGATGTCCCACCAACACTTCACTTGACCACGTAACATGTAAGAAACCAAATTGAATCTTTTCTCAGTAGGAGTCTCCAAGTGGTCAAGTATAGTTTGGATAAACTCAATCCAGAACTCGACTCCCTCAGGTCCACCCTCTCTAGTAAAAGTAGGAGAGTGTTACAACTAAAACTCCCTCATCAGATCATAAATAATTTTCACAACCTTCCTTGGGTATATTTCCATGAATTTTATGAAGCAATTAAAGTTCTATTAGAACTATTCCCCTACCTCCTAACCCGACACTACTGGTGCCTCAGGTTCCACCACTAGATGATCATCCCTAGCCATGTCCTCCCATTATTCTCTCAACAATAATCGCAGTGGAGGAATGATTCTATATTTCCAAACATGCAACTTAGGATACAGAACAAAATAGTAACACATTTATGAAAATTCACAATAATCCATAACAAGTCATTTCCTCAAACCCCACCACACAATAAAAAATGAGGATCTATCACTACCCTTAACCATAATACATCTAGTTCGTGGTTAAAAAAAGGGTAGAATCATTATCATTATTCAAGTTTCTCATCATACATCCATTTATTCACATATTACATCATTTAAAAATTTTCAAATTTCACATTAGGAACCGTTTCATTTCAATTTTACAAGAAAGGGAGAACAATTTAAAGTTTAACAAATTACCCAAAAACCTTCTTTTCCATGCGTTCCTATAAAATATGTATGTCACAATAATCTTGAGTTCCTAGAAAGATGCATGCATACTCATCTCTCATGTCTTATCAGGCCATGAGTCAAATCTAATCAAATCTTTGAAACAATAATCACATCCACAACAAGTGCATCATTCAAGGTGAAATAACATCCAACTGTAACATCAAATACCAATAATAGTAATCCCACCTTGGGTACTTGGGTTTCCACCCATACATGGATTAGCTACTCCCATGAACAAGCTCATAACCATGGCCCGAATCTTCTTATTCTCCTGACTACCTTTCCCAAATAGTAATATGAAATAAAAGAAAAGAAAACTAGGCTATAATACTACTTTGTAATGTCTTGACCCATGTTCCACACACTAGTACCCCAAGCCAATCTGCTACATGAACTTAGGTGCACCTCTTCATACACCAGAGGCTTCTGACTAGTAGCAAGGGTCTAATATCGATCATTGGGAGACTATACCCTCTTTATCAGAGTAGTACCACAATGAAAAATAAATAAACAATAACAAAATAACCAAATTATATAACCATAACCAGTAAAATACCAGAATCACATGATGACCAAAATAGGAAATAAAATATCCAAAACTAAACAGTAGATATTCCATGCTAAAGTATGTGCCACGTGTCAAAATGAAAACCCAAAATTAAAGAAACCGATAACTCCCAAGCGGGTCCTGAACCACATCTGGTTCCCTCATCCATGCTTCATCCCAAATTATCCATCAAACACAAGTCCTTTTCCCTTATCTTATCATGTAAACATGAATTCTATTTGAGTACTGATCAAGAATCCTGAGTAGGGTGTGAGTACAACTCAGTAGGCCACTACCAATGACATCCAAAACAATACCCAATCAATAACAATGTATAAAGTTGTATAAAGAATGAAATACAAGTAAATAAGTAAATAATTACATTTATTTAAAGACAAAACCCCTGGGTTCCCAAGGACACCTGAATCTCAATACCTATTTCATCCTATTCCGAAGTTTTCACCACATCACATATTCAATTCACAAATAATTATTACAATTGGGATTTTATTATCCATTTCATTTCAATTTATAATACAAATAATTGGAATTATATTCCAATGCCAATATTTTGGGAATATAATTTCATTTCTAGAACCCCATGAGTATTTGGAGCATCATTTTAGCACCCTAATCTTCCACGGTATGCTTCTCTTTGAATAATACAATAGCTTGCGCTGTATGCGACTTCGAGTTCTAACACACCACGACCAATCAAACCAACCGTTATGAATAGTAATACCCACTTTTTAAAATTTTATAAATTTTATTTTTCAAAATGGACTCCATTTTTAGATTTATAATATCAAAATTAGCTTAGGGTGAATTTTTGGTATTTTTTTGAAAACTTTCAATTTTTGATGAATAGTGAAAAACACTATGTTATTGTTTAAAACTAACTTTTTATTTAAATAATTAGTTATTTTATTTAAATTTATATTAGGTAAAAATAGATATATAATACCAATATATGTTCAATGCAATTTATTGGAGTCATTTTATAATAATATTAGATATATAAAATTTTATTGAACCTTTTACCATCTTTTACCCACCTTTTAGGCGCATTTGCAAATTTGCGTAAAATGTAATTTTTCCACTTCTGTGAATTTAATTTCAATAATATGAGAAACACGGTTTACATAAGTAAGCAAAATGTGGTTTAATAAGATGAAAATAATTTTTTGTGAATAGTAACTTTTGACTTTTATTTACCATGGTTAAAAGTAAATAGGGTAATTAAAGGTAAAAAATGATATTATAATTACCCTAACACATGTCCTAATTCTATTGGATAAGTGTATTTAGACTAAAATCAACCTAATAAATAAAATAAAATCCTTTTGGTCCACTTGGATTAGATGGGGACATTTATTATTATTTTATTAAAAGAAGAGTTAAAAGTGTTAAATTCAAAGTTTAATAACTAAAACATTGTTAATATAGGGTTATACACAATATAAATTAGAATATAAATATTCATTAAAAAGATAAAAATATTTCCTACATATTGATATTTTATTTGTAATTTTTAGACATTAAATAATTAAATTTATTTATGACACAATGATGATGCAGTAATTACCTTATTAAAGAAATATTAAAATAATTGATATTATAAATATCCAAATAAATGTAAATTGATAATTTTGTTGAATTTAAATAATTTTATAGTTTAATATGACCATTTAGGGTTTATTAAATAATTTTTTTCTAAGTGATAAAGTTGTTATGACTTTCAAAAAAACAAAATACCAAATAGTGTCAAAATTGACATAAATGAGTATTTAAAACAAATACTATATTATTAATTGATATATTATTCCTAAAAATATAAGGTTAATCCAAAGGAATTATATAAGGTTATATATATCAATAATAAATCACTTGAGGTTCTCTTGGCTTTTTATAGCAAGTTTATTAACCATGTATTATAATAATACAATAATACATGGTAAAAGTTAAACTATTTAACTAAGAGTTAAATCTAAAAGATAAGGTTAATAAGGTAACCTAAACCTATATAAAACCTATTTGCTGAGATTTTTTAGACCCATCAATACCTTAGACTCTAAATAAATCATTTTGGAGCCATTACAAATGGAATATGATTATATAATAAAATAATATTTCAAGTTTTTCCAAAAGTGACCCTCACCTCTCTTATAAAAGGGTACTTCCCCTTCTCTCAAAATCACACATCCAAATCCATTTGTCTCAGCCAAAACCTGATATAATATCCTCTAAACTAACATCACATAGACCTAGAGGCCTTACGTTGATCAGAAAGACAACCTATGGAGCCCTTTTGATCAAATAAAAAGGAAACACTCGAAGAAGTAGTAATAATTACACCACCTCTTTCAAAGTTATTTTCTTCTTCCACTTCCTATTTATTTGTTGTTTCCATACAAAAATAATAAATCTAGTACCTTATATATAATATGATGTTATTATAAATATGTTACAACCATATTCATTATTATATCCATCCTATTAATGACAAGTCACCATATGTGCATACGTACGACTTACCATCTCCACGTCGTGGTGTAGTTTGTTATTCAAACACTTCATTATTTGGATGGGTATAATAATGAGTATAACTGATGTAAATAATAAATATAACATGTTAAGTATTTTTTATATATTATATACCATCAAATTACATATGATTTCACCATCAATAGAATGATATTGTTGCTCGTGCAAACTTACGGATTACCGTCTCCATGAACGTGATGAAATTCATTCACCATCATAACCATTCAAGAATAATTTTTATTTTATGATTAAAAATAATGTTTATTAACTTATTATCATTCTAGATATAAATAAAATATATCCTATCAATAACAAACATGTCTTACGTAACCAATCATATAAAGGAAAATGAATCAGTTAACACCCGAAACGATGATACTACTGATATATTATTAACAAAGAAATATTAGAGGATCATATATGATATCATATTTATCTATGAGGTTATTTTATAATTTATTAAAAATTATTTAACTATTATACAAGAGGTTAGAGTAACCTCAATCAAGGAAAATTACAAGGTAAGGGTTAATTCTACAATCTCTTCATTATCTGAGGTTGTTTATACGTGAGTATCTACTGAGACCTCTTTATCATCCACATCCGTGTTTCTTAAAAATGTTTTTCAAAACATATTTAATATTTTCTAGACTATGGTTTAAATTCATTTATACCCTTTTTTTAATTTTTATAAGATGTTTATAAAGGAATCATTACGTCGTTTTCCAAACAAGGTCCTTTACGACCTTTTCGACAAAATTAAGGAAATAATGTTTTTTTAACTTATACGGCAGGTGCGACTATTTTCGGCCATTATAACACCTTTGAAGCTTCCATTAAAATATTATAAGAATATTTTCAATATAAATTTTTTCTTTTAAAATTACATGACTTTTAAATTATTTCAAAATATAAAGAGATATTTCTCTCAAATAGTTTTGATTTCATCTATGTCAACATCCTTTGTTGGATTTTACGCTTGTTTGAAGTTGATTTATTATGATAAAATCTTACATATTGTATTGAAGGTTTTGTGATATGTTTTAATATGGATGTAATACTTTTATACCATTCATGTTTTATGGTTAAAGTATTGAAATTTCATATTCTAGTTTTAAAACAAATGTTTATGTTATGTTTTAACCTTTTCATATGAGGAATGCATTGGACTTAGTTTGTGATGGGTGGAGCCTTCTATATCTACTAGATGCATTGGTTGGTCTCATGAGACAAAATAGTTTCTTGGCACAAGGCCTTGACAAAATATTATTTGTAGTCTTGGGACGAGGCATTGACTATGTGGTTATGATGTCCGACATTATGCATTCCATTATTATGAAATTGGCTATTGATATTACATGTGATTATTCGAATAGTAGAATATTCATGTGAATAAGTAAATGAAATTATTTGATTTATCTTTTCCATATTATTCTGAAGTTTATGTTTAAAAGTCTTGTGTTTTAGTCTTATACATTTCCTTAAATTTTTATGCTTATTTATGAAAGTTTACGCTATATTGTTATCCTTACTGAGAAACTGAGCTCACCCCTTTCTATGTTTTATTTTTCCCAGGATGTGAAGAAGTATATTATGACTGACCTATAGGGATGTTATAAGGGATATGAATGTTTTCAAAGGAGAAAATGTTGTTGTTGTTTTTCATTTTATAATGTAATGTAAAACTTATGTATGTGTCTAGTACTTACAAGGCTACAAAACTAATCGATATTTTGGGATTTGATCCCCTGTGATCATGACAATGTTAAGTAATAATTCACTAACTCTGGGTAATTAGGGTCAAAGCATTATAGTTGGTATCAGAGGATGTTTAGTACGAACCTTGGAAACTAGATTTATAAAAACTATGATTAGAGAAAAGTATCATAAGATAGACTTTGAGGATTAGTATAGAATAAATTCCTAGAATTTTGGTAATGTAGAGATTTTATGAGTTTTCCAAGAAATACATCCCTATCTAGATATGAGCAGGTAGAGGTAGCTCTGGCACATATGTACCTAGGAGTTAAAACTCCAACAAGAAGTTTCGTGCTTGACTTGAGGTATCTTGGTACACGATAACAGGCCTTGATGTATTCTTGGTTCTGACACTCTTAGGGGATATGCTTAGGATTATTCCCATTTTATTTAAAAACCATTATTAAAGATTTATGAGTATATACCTCCTAAAGGAAATTTTTATTATTATTATGGATTATATCTATAAACTGTTCAATTTATGTTAAGTATTTTACAAGTTTGTAATTATGTATTGTGATTCATAAACTAATCTAGTATGTGCCATTGTTTAGAAATGGAGCCTAGTTGAAGGAATGTAAACTATATAAATTCATGTAATTAATGTAAGGATTTACCTCCTAATCAAGATAATTATAGTGGATCTAGTGATGTAACTGGTGCTGATCAGCTTATCACCATATTGGGACAACTCACTCAGGTTTTAAATAATAACCTTACCCGTATGGAGCACCCTGATCCACAATGAATATGATCAATGTTAAACCACTTCATGTGACAAAAACCACCAAAATTAAATGGGAGTACAATCCATTTGTATCTGAACAATGGATAAGTTCCTTAGAGAAAATACTTCATGCTTTGGGGAGTAGAAAAAGGGAAAAAGTTTTCATGACAGTTTATCAGCTCAAGGGAGATGCAGATCAATGGTGGTCATTACTTCAAAACAAAAAGAAGGTTGAAAAAGTATCAAATATGGAATGTAGGGAGTTTAAAGATGTTTTCTTAGAAAAATACTTTCCTCGGGACCATCGAGCGGATATGGAAAGACAATTTCTGAGTCTGAGGCAAAATGAGGATAAGAATGTCGCAAAGTATGAGGCAAACTTTACAAGGTTAGCAAGGCATGAAAAAAATTATATATGTAACCAAATGAGTAAGATTGATCGATTATTTGATGGGTAAAAACAATTTATCCATCGAGTCTTAGTCTCATAATCCTTCTCATTATATGAAGATATTGTCTCATGTGCTATCAAGATAGAAAATGAATTATCTAAGTCTTAAAACTTTAAAGCAAAGTAAGAGAAGAAGAGATCTCCTGAACACTCTAGAAATGGAAATAAGGGGAAGAAGGGAAAATTTGAATTTCCATCCTGAGGTAAATATTGGAAGAAACACCCCAGTACTTACCTGAAGGGAATGGAAGTCTGTTACAAGTGTGGTGAAAAAGGCCACCAAGCTCGTGATTGCAAAGTAAATAAAGAGGCTATCAATTTTGAATGCTATAATTATAGAGAAATGGGGAATTATGAAATTTTATGTCTTAAGTGCCAAGGAAACTTACCTTACAAAAGGCCAAGGGAGCAAGGTCAAGCTTATGAGATCACTAATGATGAGGTTGAAGCTCTAAAAGATGTGGTGCCAGGTAATTTAATGTTTTCCTCAAGTTTAGCCAATGCTTTATTTGATTTTGGATCATCACATTATTTTATGTCTTCCTAGTTTTCTAAGAAAAATAGATATTTCCAATTTTATATAACAAGAGAGTTATCAGTTAAAACTCATAAGGTAAGTAACATTGCAATAATGTTTTGTGAATCAGTTCCCATTAGGGCATATAAATTTTCTTTATTTACTTATCTCATCGTCATACCCATGATTGAATTTGATATAATCCTCGGTATGGATTGTCTTTCATACCATGATGCAAAAATTTATTGTAAGACGAAGGAGGTTACAATTTTTGATGATGATAAGGAGTACCTTATCTTTAGATCAGAAACGTCACCACCCGATTCTTATCTAGATCCACCCCCAGTAGCTCTAATAAATTCAATTATTGGGGAGGAAGAGAATGAAATAACTATGGGTGAGGAAAATAATGTTCAAATAGAGGACATAACTATTGTACAAGAATATTTTGATGTGTTTCCAGAGGATTTACCTAAACATTCTCTGGAATGAGAAATTGAGTTTTCCATTGATTTAATTCCTGGTTCAAGGCCCATATTGAAGATCCATTATATAATGGCCACCATGGAATTAGTGGAACTAAAGAAACAAATAGAGGAATTTATTAATAAAGGATTTATTCTCCCTAGTGTTTCTCTATGGGGAGCCCCTATTCTTTTTGTTAAGAATAAAGACAGATCTATGAAGTTGTGTATTGACTATAGGGAGATCAATGCTATAACAATAGTGAAAAAGTATCCACTACCTCACATTGATGATTTATTCTATCAACTTCATGGAGCTCAATATTTTTCAAATATTGACCTTTCGATCTGGATATCATCAGTTGTGTGTGAATAAGGAAGAAATTCTGAAGACAAAATTTCGTACTAGGTATGGGCATTATGAGTTTATAGTATTTCCTTTTGGACTGACTAATGCACCCTCTGTTTTCATGGATATAATGAATATAGTTTTCAAGGAATATCTTGATGACTTTATAGTATTACTTATTGGTGATATCTTGATATAATAAAAAAGATACAAAGATCATGAAAATCACTTGCGCACTATTATGAAAACCCTCAGAAGAAATGAATTATATGGGAAGTTTAGCAAGTGTGAATTATGGATTTATGAAATTTCTTTTCTTGGACATATTTTCTCTAAGGATGGAATCTCCGTTGATCCTTCTAATACAAGAGAAATACAAGAATGGACAACACTGATGATTATAACTGAGGTACTCAATTTTATTGGTTTAGTAGGTTATTATCGGCGTTTTTTCCAGAATTTTTCCCGATTAGAAAACCCATTAACCAATCTCACACGAAAAGGGGTTAAATTTGTTTGTAAAAAAGAGTGAGAATAATGTTTTGAAGAAATAAAGAGAATATTAGTCAATGATTCTATCTTGACTCTACCATCGGGGAATGATGGGTTTGTTATTTATAGTGATGCTTCAAAGAAAGGACATGGTTGTGTCCTTATGCAAAATGATAGAGTTATTGCCTATGCATCACGACAACTAAAAATTCATGAACAAAACTATCCTACTCATGATCTTGAGTTAGCAACTGTAATAATTTCTTTGAAGATATGGAGACACTATATCTATGGTAAGAAATGTGAGATATATACCAATCACAAGAGTTTGAAGTATATTTTCTTACAGAAATAACTCAACATGAGGGAAAGATAATGGCTTGAACTACTCAAAGATTATTATTGCACTATACACTACCACCCGGGGAAGAAAAATAAGGTGGAAGATGCTTTGAGCAGAAAGGATCATGGAGTTTTGAATAATATGAGAGTTGAAAGGGATCCTATGTTCATAGATATAGTAAAGATTGATATGAGAATAATCATGGAAGGTGAAACATCAATACTTTTTCAAATGGTTGCCAATACAACTTTACTAGAAAGGATAAAAAGTTCTCAGACTAATGATGAGGAGTTTAAAAAGAAAATTAAAGCTGTGAATGATGGGAGATTGATTGAATTATTATATGAAGATGAAATTTTGAAATTTAGGAAGAGAATTTATGTTCCTGATATACCTGATCTAAAAAGGGAATTGTTGGATGATGCTCATATCTCCAATTTCTCTATACACCCTGGTAGCACTAAGATGTATAGATATTTGAAGGAATATTTTTGGCGAGACAACATGAAGAGGGAGATTGCTAATTATGTGTCAAGATGTATGGTTTTTTAACAGGTTAAGTCTAGAAGACAACATCCTAGAGGATTCATACAACCTATTTCTATACCTGAGTGGAAATGGGATGATATTACGATGGACTTTGTTATGGGGCTACCAAATACTCCTAGAAGGAATGATGCAATATGGGTCATTGTTGATCATCTTACCAAGTCAACACATTTTATTTCTATAAGAGAATATTTACCAGTTGAACGTTTAGAAATACTATATATTAATAAAGTTTTAAGACTTAATGGAGTACTCCTATTGATTGTTTCTGACCATGATCCCCAATTTACATCAAGATTCTAGAAAAGTCTTCAGAAGGCCTTGGATACTGAACTTCATTTGAGCACTGCCTACCATCATCAAACTGATGGACAATCAGAATGGACTATTCAAACCTTAGAATACATGTTGAGATCTTGATCACTTGACTTTCAAGGTATGTGGGATCAGTATTTACCTATGGTAGAATTTTCCTATAACAATAGATTTCATTCAAGTATTAAAATGGTAATATATGAAGCATTATATGAAAAGAGATGTCGCACAACAACTTTTTGGGTTGATGTTGGTGAAATAAAACACATAGAATCAGAACTTGTTGAGGAAATAATGGAAAATGTGAAGGTTATCCAATCACACATCAAAGAATCTCAAAGTAGGAAAAAGATCTATACCGATAACTAAAGGAAGGATTTGAAATTTCAAGTATAAGATCATGTTTTTTTGATGGTATATCCATAGAAGGGTGTTATATGATTTAGTAAGAAGAGAAAATTAAGTACCAGGTACATTGGACCTTTCGAAATTCTAGAACGAATTGGAGTTGTAGCTTATCATTTGTAAATGCCACCAAGTCTCTCCAAAGTTCATGATGTGTTCCATGTATCACAGTTAAGAAAATACATGCCTGACCCAATGCATGTAGTCACTTATGAATAAATAGAATTGGAACCCGATATTTCTTATTGTGAAGAGCCTGTCAAGATTCTTGATACTAGAGAACAAGTGCTGAGAAACCGGACAACTCGTCTGGTGAAAGTTCTGTGGAGAAACCATAAGATGGAAGAGGTAACGTGAGAACCCGAGGAACTTATGATGAAGAACCACCTGAATCTTTTTATGCTATAATATTCTAGAAATTTCAATGACAAAATTATTTAAATGAAGGACGAATGTAACACCTCAAGCTTCCACGATACGCTTCTCTTTGAATAATACAATAGCTTGCACTGTACGCTACTTCGAGTTCCAACACACCACGACCAATCAAACTAGGTGTTATGAATAGTAATACCCACCTTTTGAAATTTTATAAATTTTATTTTTTAAAATGGGATCCATTTTTGGATTCTGAATATCAAAATTAGATTAGGGTGAATTTTTGGTATTTTTCTAAAAACTTTTAATTTTTGATGAATAGTAAAAAACACTGCTTTATTGTTTAAAACCAATTTTTTATTTGAATAATTAGTTATTTTATTTAAATTTATATTAGGTAAAAATAGATACATAATACCTATATATTTTCAATGTAATTCATAGGAGTCATTTTATAATAATATTAGATATATAAAACTTTATTGAACTTTTTACTGTCTTTTACCCACCTTTTAGGCGCATTTGCAAATTTGTGTAAAACGTAATTTTACCACTTTTGTGAATTGAATTTCAAAAATCTTAGAGACATGATTTACATCAGTAAGTAAAATTTTGTTCAATAAGGTGCAAATAATTTTTGGTGAATAATAACTTTTGACTTTTATTTACCACGGTTAAAAGTAAATGGGGGTAATTAAAGATAAAAAATGATATTATAATTACCATAACACATGTCATAATTCAATTGGATATGTTTATTTCGACCAAAATAAACCTTAGGAATAAAATATGATCCTTTTGGTCAACTTGTATTAGATTAGGACATTTATTATTATTTTATTTTAAGAAGAGTTAAAAGTGTTAAATTCAAAGTTTAATAACTAAATCATTTTTAATATAAGGTTAAAAATAATATAAATTCAAATATAAATATCTGTTAGAAAGATAAAAATATTTCCTATATAATGGTATTTTATTTTTAATTTTTAAACATTAAATAATTAAATTTATTTATGACACAATGATGATGCAGTAATGACCTTATTAATGAAAGATTAAAATAATATCCAAATAAATATAAATTGAGACTTTTGATTAATTACACTAATTTTATAGGTTAATATGACATTTTAGGGTTTGTTAAATAAATTTTTTTCGAAGTGATAAAGTTGTTATGACTTTCACAAAAACAAAATACCAAAAAGTGTCAAAATTGACATAAATGAGTTTTTAAAACAAATACTATATTATTAATTAATATAATATTCCTAAAAATGTAAGGTTCAGAAAAAAGACTTAGATAAGGTTAAATATATCAATAATGAAGCACTTTTTGTTCTCTTGTATTCTTATACTAACTTTATTAACCATTTATTATAATAATACAATAATACATGGTAAAAGTTAAACTATTTAACTAAAAGTTAAATCTAAAATATATGGTTAATAAGGAGACCTAAACCTATCTAAAACCTATTGGTTGAAAGGTTTTATACCCATACCCACATTATCCTCAAAATAAATCATTTTGGAGCCATTTTAGTCTGAATATGATTTTATAATGAAATAATATTTCAAGATTTTCCTAAAGTGACCCTCACCTATCTTATAAAAGGGTACTTGCCCTTCTCTCAAAATCACACCTCCAAAGCCATTTGGATCAGACAAACCCTTATCAAATATCCTCCCAACTACCCTAAAATCGACCTATCGGCCATACTTTTATCATAAATCTAACCTAAGGATCCATTTTGATCAACTCAAAAGGAAACACCCAAAGAAAAGGTAATAATTTCACCACCTCTTTCAAAGTTCTTTTCTTCTTCCACCTCCTCTTTATTTGTTGTTTCCATACCAAAATAATAAATCCAATACCTTATACATACTGTGATTTTATTATATATATGGTAAAACCATATTCATTATTCTTTCCAACCTATTAACGAAAAGTCACCATACGTGCGTACGTATGACTTACCATGTCCACGTCGTGGTGTAGTTTTTTATTCAAACACTTCATTATTTGGATGGGTATAATAATTAGTATAACTGATTTAAATAATAAATATAACATGTTAAGGATTATTTATATATTATATACCATCCAATTACATACGATTTCACCATCAATATAATGATATTTTCGCTCGTGCATACGTACAAATTACCATCTCCACAAACGTGATGAAATTCATTCCCCATCATAACCATTCAAGAATAATTTTCATTTTATGATTAAAAATAACGTTTAATAACTTATTATTATTCTGGATATGAATCAAATACACCATATCCATATCAAATAGAGCTTATGTAACCAAGAATATAAAGGAAAATGAATTAGTTAACACCAGAAATGATGATACTACTGAAATATTATTAACAAAGAAATATTAGAGGATCATATATGATATCATATTTATGTATGTAGTTTCTGTATAATTTAATAACAATTATTTAACTATTATACAAGAGTTTAACTTACCCTTGATCAAGGAAAAGTACAAGTTAAGGGTTAATTCTACAATCTCTTCATTATCCGAGGTTGTTTATTCGTGATTATATACTGGGACCTCTTTATCATCCACATCCGTGTTTCTTAAAAATGTATTTCAAAATATTTTTACTATTTCCTAGACTATGGGTTAAAGTAATTTATACCCTTTTTTGAATTTTTATAATTTGTTTATAAATAAATATTCCCATTGTTTTCCAAACAAGTTCATTTATGAATTTTTCAACAAAATTAAGGAAAGAATGTTTTTTTAACTTATACGGCGGGTGTGCCTATTTTCCGCCATTATAACACCTTCGAAGATTCCCTTACAATATTATAAGAATATTTTCAAAACAAATGTTTTCTTTTAAAATTACATGAACTTTAAATTATTTCAAAATATAGAGAGATATTTCTCTCAAATAGTTTTGATTTAATCTATGTCAACATCCTTTGTTGGATTTTATGCTTGTTTAAGTTGATTTATTATGATACAATCTTCTATATTGTATTGAAGGTTTTGTGATATGTTTGACCGTGGATCTGATATTTTTATACCATTCATGGTTTATGGTTAAAGTATTGACATTTGATATTCTAGTTTTAATATGAATGTTTATGTTATATTTCAACCTTTTCCTATGAGGAATGCATTGGACTTAGTAAGTGATGGGTGGTGCCCGCTATAGCTCCTCGATGCATCGGTAGGTCTCATGAGACAAACTAGTGTCTTGGATAAAGGCCTTGGAAAAATCTAATTTGTAGTCTTGGCATGAGGCCTTGACTATGTGGTTATGATGTCTAACATCATGCATTCCATCATTATGAAATTGAATATTGATATTACATGTGATTATTCGACTAGTAGAATATCCATGTGAATAAGTAAATGGAATTTATTTGATTTATATTTTCCATATTATGCTGACGTTTAAGTTTAAAAGACTTTTGTTTTAGTCTTATACATTGCCTTAAATGTTTATGCTTATTTATGAAAGTTTCCGCTATATTGTTATCATTACTGAGCACCTGAGCTCACCCCTTTCTATGTTTTATTTTTCCCAGGATGTGAAGGAGTATATTATGATTGACGTGCACAAATAGTCTAAGGGATATGAATGCGTTCAAATGAGACAATGTTGTTGTTGTTTTTCATTTTTTAATGTAATGTAAAACTTATGTATGTATCTAGTACTTCAATGGATACTAAACTGATTGGTCTTTCATAATTTGATCTCTTGTGATCATGCTAATATTATGTAATAATGCACTGACTTTGGGTAACTAGGGTCGGGGCGTTATAGTTGGTATCAGAAGAAGTTTAGTAAGAACCTTGGAAACTAGATTTAGAAAAACTCTGATTAGAGAACATTATCCTAAGATAGACTTTGATGATTTGTATAGAATAAATTCATAGATTTTTTCTAATGTAGAGATTTTGTGAGTTTTCCAAGAAATAAATACCTGTCTGGATATGAGCAGGTAGAGGCGGCTCTGGCACAGATGTACCTAAGAGTGAAAACTCCAGCAAGAAGTTTCAGGCTTGAATTGAGGTATCCTAGTACACGAAAACGAGCCTTGCTGCACTCTTGGTTATAACACTCCTAGGGGATATGCTTAGGATTATTCAAATTTTCTTTACAAACCATTATGAAGGATTTATGAGTATATACCTCCTCAAGGAAAACATTTTTATGATTATGGATTATATCCGTAAACTCTTCAATTTATGTTAAGTGTTTTAAAAGTTTGGAATTATATATAGCGATTCATAAACTAATCTAGTGTATTCCATTGTTTAGAAATGGAGCCTAGTGGAAGGAATGGAAACCATATCAATGCACATAATCCATGTAGGGATTTACCTTATACTCAAGATAATTATAGTGGAGCTGGTGATGCAACTGGTGCTGATCAGTTTATCACCATACTGGGACAAATCACTCAGGTTTTGAACAATAACATTACCTGTATGGAGCACCCTGATCCACAATGTGAATAATCAATGTTTGACCGCTTCATGAGGCAACAACCGCCAACATTTAATGGGAGTAAAAATCTATTTGTAGCTGAGAAATGGATAAGTTCCTTAGAGAAAATATTTCATGCTTTGGGGAGTAGCGAAAGGGAAAAAGTTGTCATGGTAGTTTATCACCTCATGGGAGATGCAGATCAATGGTGGCCATTAATTCAAAAAAATAAGGATGAAGAAGTATCAAATATGGAATGGAGGGAGTTTAAATATCTTTTCTTATAAAAATACTCTCCTCGTGACCATCGAGCGGATATGGAAAGGCAATTTTTAATTTTTAGGCAAAAGGAGGATGATAATGTTGTAAAGTATGAGTCTAAATTTACAAAGTTAGCAAGGCATGCAATATATTATATACGTAACCTAAGGAGTAATATTGACTGATTCTTTGATGGGTTAGAATCATTTCTCTGCCAAGCATTATTCTCACAATCTTTCTCATCATATGAAGATATTTTCTCATGTGCTATCAAGACAAAAAATGAATTCTCTAAGTCTTATGACATTAAATCAAATCAAGAGAAGAAGAGATCTTATGAACACTCTGAAAATAAAAATAAGGGGAAGAAAGGAAAAATTGAATTTCCATCCTATAGTAAATGTGGGAAGAAACACCCTGGTACTTTCCTGAAGGGAATGAGAGTCTATTACAAGTGTGGTGAAAAAGGCCACCAAGCTCATGATTGCAAGGGAAAAAAAGAGGTTGTCAATGTTGAATGCTACAATTAAAGAGAAATGGGGCATTATGCAAATTAATGTGCTATGCACCAAGGAAAATTATCTCAAAAAAGGCCAAGGGAGCTAGGTCAAGCTTATGCGATCACTACTGCTGAGGTTGAATCTATGAAAGATGTGGTGGCAGGTAATTTAATGGATTCCTCAAGTTTATCCAATGCTTTATTTGATTCTAGATCATCGCATTGTTTCATATCTTCCCAATTTTCTAAGAAAATTAGATATTTCCAATTTGATTTAACAAGAGAGTTGTCAGTAAAAACTCTTAAGGTAAGTATCATTGCAGCAAATTTTTGTGAATCAGTTCCCATTAGGGCATATAAATATTCTTTATATGCTGATCTCATCGCCATACCCATGATTGAATTTGATATAATCCTCATTATGGATTGGATTTTGGACCATGATGTAAAAAATTGTTGTAAGAAGAAGGAGGTTACAATTTTTGATGATGATAATAAGTATCTTATCTTTAGAGTATAAAACTCACCACCTGATTCTTATCTAGATCCACCCCCAGTAGCTCTACTAAATTCAATTATTGGGGAGGAAGAGAATGAAATAAATATGGGTGAGTAAAAGAATGTTTGAATAGAGGATATACCTATTGTACAAGAATATGTTGATGTGTTTCAAGAGGATTTATTTGGACATCCTATGGAACGAGAAATTGAGTTTTATATTGATTTAATTCCTGGTTCAAGGACCATATCGAAGACTCCTTATATAATGGACATTGTGAAATTAGTGAAACTAAAGAAACAACTAGAGGATTGAGTAATAAAGGATTTATTCTCCCTAGTGTTTCTCCATGGGGAGCCCCTAATATTTTTGTTAAGAAGAAAGATATATCTATGAGGTTTTGCATTGACTACAGGGAGATCAATTCTATAAAAATAAAGAACAAGTATCCCCTACCCTGCGTTGATGATTTATTCGATCAAATTCATGGTGCTCAATATTTTTCAAAGATTGAACTTTGATCTCGATATCATCATTTGTGTGTGAATAAGGAAGACATTCTGAAGACAACATTTCGTACCAGGTATGGGCATTACGAGTTTATAGTAATTCCTTTTGGGATGACTAATGCACCATCTGTTTTCATGGATTTAATGAATAGATTTTTCAAGTAATATATTGATGAATTTATAGTAGTATTCATTGATGATATATTTATATACTCAAAAATCTATGAAGATCATGAAAATCACTTGCGCACTATTCTGAAAACCCTCAGAAGAAATGAATTTTATGAGAAGTTTAGCAAGTGTGAATTCTTACTATAGGAAATTTCTTTTCTTGGCCATATTTTCTCTAAAGATGGAATCTATGTTGATCATTCTTAGACAAGATCAATACAATAATTTCTAGCACCGACAAGTATAACTGAGGTATGTAGTTTTACTGGTTTAGGAGGTTATTATCAGCGTTTCGTCCAGAATTTTTCTCAATTAGAAAACCCATTAACCAAGCTCACATGTTAAATTTGTTTGAAAAAAAGAGTGTGAATAATGTTTTGATGAACTAAAGATAAGATTAGTGAATTATTCTATCTTGACTCTACCATCAGGTAATGATGGGTTTGTTATTTATAGTGATGCTTCAAAGAAAGGACTTGGTTGTGTCCTTATGCAGAATGATAGAGTTATTGCCTATGAATTAGGACGGATAAAAATTCATGAACAAAACTATCCTACTCATGATATTGATCTAGCAGCTATAATCTTTTCTTTTAAGATATGGAGACACTTTCTCTATGGTAAAAAATGTGAGATATATACCGATCACAAGAGTTTGAAGTATATTTTTTCACAGAAAAAACTCAACATGAGGCAAAGACGATGGCTTGAACTACTCAAAGATTATGATTTCACTATACACCACCACTCGAGGAAGGAAAATAAGATGGAAAATGCTTTGAGCAGAAAAGATCATGGAGTTTTGAACAATATGAGAGTTGAAAGGGATCCTATGTTCATGGATCTAGTAAAGATGAATATAGGAATAATCATGGAAAGTGAAACATCAATACTTTTTCTAATGGTTGCTAATAAAACTTTACTAGAATGGATAAAAAGTTCTTAAAATGATGATGAGGAGTTTCAAAAGAAAATTAAGGGATCCTATGTTCATGGATCTAGTAAAGATGAATATAGGATTAATCATGGAAGGTGAAACATTAATACTTTTTCTAATGGTTTCTAATACAACTTTACTAGAATGGATAAAAAGTTCTTAATACGATGATGAGGAGTTTCAAAAGAAAATTAAAGATGTGAATGATGGGAGATTGATTGACTTCTTATATGAAGATGGAATTTTGAAATTTGGGAGGAGACTTTGTGTTCTGGATATACCTGATCTAAAAAGGGAATTTTTGGATGATGCTTATAGCTCCAATTTCTCTATACAACCTAGTATCACTAAGATTTATATAGATTTGAAGGAACATTTTTAGAGAGACAACATGAAGAGGGAGATTGATGATTATGTGTCAAGATGTATGTTTTTTCAACAGGTTAAGTCTTGAAGAAAAAATCCTGGAGGAGTCATGCAACCTCTTCCTATATCTGAGTAGAAATGGGATGATATTAATATGGAATTTATCATGGGGCTACCAAATACTCCTAGATGGAATGATGCAATATGGGTCATTGTTTATCATCTTACCAAGTAAACACATTTTCTTGCTGTAAGAGAAGATTTACCACTTTAATTTTTATCAAGACTATATATTAATGAAGTTGTAAGACTTCATCAAGTACTCCTATAGATTGTTTCTGATCATGATCCCCATTTACATCAAGTTTCTAGAAAAGTATTCAGAAGGCCTTGGATATTGAACTTCATTTGAGAACTGCCTACCACCCTCAAACTGATGGATAATTATAAAAGACTATTAAAACCTTAGAATTCATGTTGAGATCTTTCTTACTTGACTTTAAAGGTATGTGGGATCAATATTTACCTTGGGTATAATTTTCTTATAAAAATATTTTCCACTCAAGTATTCAGATGGAACCATATGAAGCGTTATATGGAAAGAGATGTCGCACAACAAATTGTTGGGATGATGTTGGTGAAAAAAAATTTGTAGGCCTAAAACTTGTTGAGGAAACAATGGAAAAGGTGAAGGTTATCCAAACGCACATCAAACCAGCTCAAAATAGGCAAAAGAGCTATGTCGATAACCAAAGGAAGGATTTTGAATTTCAAGTAGGAGATTATGTTTTCTTGAAGGTATCTCCATGGAAGGGTGTTATACAATTCAGTAAGAATGGAAAATTAAGTCCTAAGTACATCGGACCTTTAAAAATTCTAGAACGAATTAGATTTGTAGCTTATCGTTTGGAAATGCCTCCAAGTCTCTCCAAAGTTCCTGATGTGTTCCACTTATCACTGTTAAGAAAATACATGCCTAACCCAACACATGTACACACTTATGAAGAAATATAATTGGAACTCGATCTGTCTTATTGTAATGATCCTGTCAAGATTTTTGATACCAAAGAACTAGTGCTGAGAAACCAGACGACTCGTCTGGTGAAAGTTCTATGGAGAAAGCATACTATGGAAGAGGCAACGTGGAAACCCGATGAACTTATGATGAAGAACCACCCAAATATTTTTATGCTGTAATATTATAGAAATTTTGAGTATGAAATTATTTGAAAGTGAGAATAATGTTACACCCCTAGCTTCTACGGTACACTTCTCTTTGAATAATACAATAGCTTGCGCTGTACGCAACTTTGAGTTCTAACGCACCACGACCAATCAAACTAGCTGTTATGAATAGTAATACCCACTTTTTGAAATTTTATAAATTTTATTTTTCAAAATGGGCTCCATTTTTGGATTAGGAATATCAAAATTAGCTTAGGGTGAATTTTTGGTATTTTTCTGAAAACTTTCAATTTTTGATGAATAGTGAAAAACACTGCATTATTGTTTAAAACTGAATTTTTATTTAAATAATTATTTATTTTATTTAAATTTATATTAGGTAAAAATAGATAAATAATACCTATATATTTTCAATTTAATTCATTGGAGTAATTTTATAATAATATTGGATATATAAAATTTTATTGAACTTTTTACCATCTTTTACCCACCTTCTAGGCGCATTTGCAAATTTGCGTAAAACATAATTTTACCATTTATGTGAATTGAATTTAAAAAATCCAAGATACATGGATGAAATCAGTAATTAAAATTTGGTTCAATAAGATGAAAATAATTTTTGGTGAATAATAACTTTTGACTTTTATTTACCACAATTAAAAGTAAACAAGGTAATTAAAGGTAAAAAATGATATTATAATTATTCTAAAACATGTCCTAATTCTATTGGATAAGTGTATTTTGATAAAAATAAACCTTATTAATAAAATATGATCCTTTTGGTCCACTTCTATTAGATTAGACCATTTATTATTATTTTATTTAAAGAAGAGTTAAAAGTGTTAAATTCAAAGTTTAATAACTAAACCATTTTTAATATAGGTTTATGCATAAGATAAATTCAAATATAAATATCCATTAGAAATATAAAAATATTTCCTACATAATGGTATTTTATCTGAAACTTTTAGACATTAAATAATTAAATTTATTATGACACAATGATGATGCAATAATTACCTTATTAATGAAAGATTAAAATAATTGATATTATAAATATCCAAATAAATGTAAATTGAGGATTCTGAATAATTCAAATAATTTTATATGTTAATATTACATGTTAGAGTTTATTAAATAATTTTTTTTCTAAGTGATAAAGTTTTTATGACTTTCACAAAATCAAAATACCAAATAGTTTCAAAATTGACATAAATGAGTTTATAAAACAAATACTATATTATTAATTGATATAATATTCTTAAAAATATAAGGTTTGAAAAAAGGACTTAGATAAGGTTATATATATCAATAATTAAGCACTTTGGGTTCTCTTGGATTTTTATACTAACTTTATTAACCATATATTATAATAATACAATAATACATGGTAAAAGTTAAACTATTTAACAAAGAGTTAAATCTAAAAGATAAGATTAATAAGGTGACCTAAAACTATCTAAAACCTATTTTTTGAGAGGTTTTAGAACCATAACCACCTTATCCTTGAAATAAATCATTTTGGATCCATTATAAAGCGAATTTTATTGTATAATAAAGTAATATTTCAATCTTTTCCTAAAGTGACCCTCACCTCTCTTATAAAAGGGTACTTCCCCTTCTCTCAAAATCACACCTCCGAATCCATTTGGCTCGGCCAAAACTCCTCAAATATCCTCCAAAATACCATCAAATAGACCTATAGTCCTTAATTTGATCATAAATCCAACCCAAAGAGCCCTTTTGATCAACTCAAAAAGAAACACCAGAAGAAGAGGTAATAATTTCACCACCTCTTTCAAAGTTCTTTTCTTCTTCCACTTCCTCTTTATTTGTTGTTTCCATACCAAAATAATAAATCCAGTAACTTATAAATACTATGATGTTATTATAAACATTTTACAACCATATTCATTAGTATATCCATCCTATGAGTGACAAGTCAACATACGTGCGTACGTACGACTTACCGTCTCCACGTCGTGGTGTAGTTTGTTATTCAAACACTTCATTACTTGGATGGGTATAATAATGAGTATAAATGATGTAAATAAAAAATTTAATATGTTAAGGATTATTTATATATGATATACCATCCAATTACAAACTATTTCACCATCAATAGAATGATATTGTCGCTCGTGCGTACGTACGGATTACCGTCCCCATGAACGCGATGAAATTAATTCCCCATCATAACCATTCAAGAATATTTTTTTTATGATTAAAATAATGTTTAATAACTTAATATAATTATTTATATCAATAAAATACATTATATCCATAACAAACATGCCTTATGTAACCAATCATATAAAGGAAAACGAATCAGTTAACACCAGAAACGATGATATTACTGAAATATTATTAACAAAGAAATATTAGAGGATCATATATGATATCATATTTATGTATGAAGTTATTGTATAATTTAATAACAATTATTTAACTATTATACAATAGGTTAAAATACCCTCTATCAAGGAAAATTACAAGGTAAGGGTTAATTCTACAATCTCTTCATTATCTGAGGTTGTTTATACGTGAGTATCTAGTGGGACCTCTTTATCATCCACATCCATGTTTCTTAAAAATATATTTCAAAAAATATTTACTATTTTATAGACTATGGGTTAAATTCATTTATACCTTTTTTTTAATTTTTATAATATGTTTATAAAGGAATCATTGCGTCATTTTCCAAACAAGGTCCCTTATGACCTTTTCGACAAAATTAAGGAAAGAATGTTTTTTTAACTTATACGGCGGGTGAAACTATTTTTGTCCATTATAAAACCTTTTAAGATTCCCTTACAAGCTTATAATAATATTTTAAAAATAAATGTTTTCATTCAAAATTACTTTAATTTTAAATTATTTCAAAATATAAAGATATATTTCTCTCAAATAGTTTTGATTTCATCTATGTCAACATCCTGTGTAGGATTTTACGCTTGTTTGAAGTTGATTTATTATGATACAATCTTACATATTTTATTGAAGGTTTTGTGATATGTTTGACTATGGATGTAATATTTTTATACCATTCATGGTTTATGGTTAAAGTATTGACATTTCGTATGCTAGTTTTAATACAAATGTTTATGTTATGTTTTAACCTTTTCATATGAGGAATACATTGGACTTAGTTTGTGATGGGTGGATCCTTCTATATCTCCTAGATGCATTGGTAGGTCTCATGAGATAAAATTGTGTCTTGGCATAAGGCCTTGACAAAATATTATTTGTAGTCTTGGGAGAGGCCTTGACTATGTGGTTATGATGTCCGACATTATGCATTCCATTATTATGAAATTGGCTATTGATATTACATGTGATTATTTGACTAGTATAATATTAATGTGAATAAGTAAATGAAATTATTTGATTTATCTTTTCTATATTATTTTGAAGTTTAAGTTTAAAATACTTATGTTTTAGTCTTATACATTTCCTTAAAATTTTATGCTTATTTATGAAAGTTTATGCTATATTGTTATCCTTACTAAGAACCTGAGCTCACCCATTTCAATGTTTTATTTTTCCCAGGATGTGAAGAAGTATATTATTACTGACCTATAGGGATAGTATAAGGGATATGAATGTTTTAAAATGAGAAAATGTTGTTGTTGTTTTTCATTTTATAATGCAATGTAAAACATATGTATGTATCTAGTACTTCTAAGGCTACTAAACTAATCGGTATTTCGGGATTTTATCCCTTGTGATCATGACAATGTTAAGTAATAATGCACTAACTCTGGGTAAATATGGTCAGGGCATTATAGTTGGTATCAGAGGATGTTTAGTATGAACCTTGGAAACTAGATTTATAAAAACTCTAATTAGAGAAAAGTACCCTAAGATAGACTTTGAGGATTAGTATAGAAGAACTTCCTAGAATTTTGGTAATGTAGAGATTTTGTGAGTTTTCCAAGAAATACATCCCTATCTAGATATGAGGAGGTAGAGGCAGCTCTGGCACATATGTACCTAGGAGTTAAAACTCCAACAAGGAGTTTTGTGCTTGACCTGAGGTATCTTGGTACATGACAACGGGCCTTGCTGCATTCTTGGTTATGATACTCTTGGAGGATATGCTTAGGATTATTCACATTTTATTTAAAAACCATTATGAAGGATTTATGAGTATATACCTCCTCAAGGAAAACATTTTTATGATTATGGATTATATCAATAAACTGTTCAATTTATGTTAAGTGTTTTACAAGTTTGGAATTATGTATTGTGATTCATAAACTAATTTAGTGTGTGCCATTGTTTAGAAATCAAGCCTAGTGGAAGGAATGGAAACCGTATCAATGCATGTAATCCGTGTAGAGATTGCATGACTTTTAAATTATTTTAAAATTGATATAGATATTTCTCTCAAAAAGTTTTTATTTCATCTATGTCAACATCCTTTGTTGAATTTTACGATTGTTTGAAGTTGATTTATTATGATACAATCTTCCATATTGTATTAAAGGTTTTGTGATATGTTTGACTATGAATATGATATTTTTATACCATTCATGGTCTATGGTTAAAGTATTGACATTTCATATTGTAGTTTTAATAAGAATTTTTATGTTATGTTTCAACCTTTTCGTATGAGGAATGCATTGGATTTAGTAAGTGACGAGTAGAGCCTGCTATAGATCCTCGATGCATCGGTAGGTCTCATGAGACAAACTAGAATCTTAGAATATGGCCTTGAAAAAATATTATTTGTATTCTTGGAATGAGTCCTTGACTATGTGGTTATGATGTCTAGCATTTTGCATTCCATCATTATAAAATTTTCTATTGATATTACATGTGATTATTAGACTAGTATAATATCCATGTTAATAAGTAAATGGAATTATTTGATTTATATTTTCCATATTATGCTGAATTTTAAGTTTAAAAGGCTTGTGTTTTAGTCTTATACATTTCCTTTAATGTTTATGCTTATTTATGAAAGTTTACTCTATATTTTTATCCTTACTGAGCACCTGAGCTCACCCCTTTCTATGTTTTATTTTTCCCAGGATGCGAAGAAGTATATTCTGACTGACCTGCAGGGATAGTCTAAGGTATATAAATGTGTTCAAAGGAGACAGTGTTGTTTTTGTTTTTCATTTTATAATGTAATGTAAAACTTATGTATATATCTAGTACTTCCAAGACTACTAAACTGACCGGTCTTTCAGGATTTGATCCCTTGTGATCATTCCAATGTTAAGTAATAATGCATCGACTCTAGGTAACTAGGTTTGGGGCATTACAATTAGTCCATATCTTACACCACATGGGTATTTGGAGCATTATCTGTTGTCCAATATAATTTTCATTCATTCCTTTGGTCCTAGAACACCATGGCTAGGACTCCATATGTATTTGGAGCATCAGTCCGTGTTTTACACCCCATTTCTCAATCAAACAAATATATCACAATACCACAGGTATCACAATTTCCCATATATCAAAATAATCAAGGTTAATCAACTTTAACCCCCCCATATCACATTACATATCACAATATCACATCAATTAATTCAATAATTAATTAGTCCAAATTAACAATTTCATATTCACATCAATTCTATTAATTAATTCAAAAATTAATAAATCCAATTTATTTCCATTAACTAATTAAAAAATTAATTAATCAATTCAATCCCTTTAATTAATTCACCAATTAATTTATCACATCAAATTCCATTAATTAATTTAATTATAAATTAATCACGTCAAACTTTTCAATTAATTCACCAATTAATTGATCACATCAATTCAATTCAGTTAATTAAAAAATTAATCAATCCAATTTATTTCAATTAACTAATTAAATAATTAATTAATAAAATTTACAATACTAATACCCCCAAAATTAATTTAAAAATCAATTATTCCAAATTTACCATCTTAATATCCCTAATTTCACAATCCCTTAATTAATTAATTTACCAAATTAATCAATTCAGTTTAGGAAACTCAATTTCTAATCATCCAATAGAAATTCTATAATTAAATTCACGTAATTGAAATCAAGACTTTGGGATTTGAATTATAGATCACCTACCTCAGAAACAGTGACAAACGCTTGCCAATAGATATCCCCAATTAAAGCGGAATAACCCTAAACACATCGAAGAATGAGATCTTAATTATATTACTAGATCTAAGATTTAAAAGGATAATATATAATAAAACCTAGATATATATCCATAAAAAATAGAGGAAAAAATCCCTTTAAGTATGGGAGAATAATTATAAAGATATGGGAAACCAATTGGTATTAGGATCTCTTACCGGGAGAGGTGCAGATCTTCAATCCCAATTTTGAACTACCAATAATGGAGGTCGAGAGCCTTATAAATTCATCTGAGAGCCTCAAAAAATGAGAGAAAAAAACTTGGTTTGAGTTAGGGTCGACTTTGGGTTAAAATGGGGGTTTTAAGAATTTTGAATCCAACTTTAGTATTAATTAAAACCACATGCACGATTTTCTAGGTAGAGGCACACAGTTTTCCAAACTGCGAACTTTAACTATACAGATCTTCTAAGTGGGGTGCATATTTTCTCCTAAAAAGGGGCATAGTTTGATAAACTATGCACCAGCCATACAAATCCCTTCTATTTGGGTTTGCACAGTTTTCTAGGATGGGGTGCATGGTTTGGGAAAACCCTGTGCCAACCATGCACTTGCCTTATTCCTTATGAAATTCTCAATTTCACCCAAATGAACCCCAAGATAAAACCCAAACAAAAAGTAATCAAAATAAGGAAAAAGAATACCCGTAAACAAGCTTAAGAAATCTCCAATTTTTTTTTGGTATCATACAATTGTATAATGATTGTTTTAATAAAAAATATTAAAGAGATAAGTAGAGGCATCAAATTCGAGGTTGGATAAAATACATGCGACTAGTATGTTAACCCTAATAAGTCTATTTTCATTAGTTACATTGGGTTAATCACTTAAATTCATGTGATGATTGATTTAGAAATGTGGAATAATGTTGTTCCATGATTAAGGAACTAATTTGGGAAAATATAAGTGTAACATTATGATATACTTTCTTAATTTTATTAAAAAATTAATGAAATGTTTATTTACTCTTCATTATCCCTTATAGAGTTCATTTATACTAGATAAACACCAAATGGAATTTGTATTAATGGTTTCTAAAAAGGATAATAGTTGATTTTAGAAAATTATTAAGAAGAACCATATGAAGGATGCTAAAGTTAAACCCGCTCCCACCACAGATGTATGCACACATGAAAAACTAAGAAATGTGGAATGCATTCATTGGTCATCATGAGAAGTCATCTTTTCAGGTACATTGTTACTGGTAATACATTACTTTATAATATGTGTATTAATAACTTTGATTAATAATTCATATTTTATGAAACAAAAACTGAGTGCTAAAAATATGTAGCATTTAGGAAAACCAACACATCCCTACTGTAAAGAAAGGATGGGGTACACTTCACTTGAAAAAATGATATGCATTTTAAATCTATAGTAATACTTTTAGGTGACATGTAAAAACAACATAATTATATTACTTTATTTATATGAAGGCTTATGAATCAAAATCCAAAGACACTTCTATCCCAATCATGTGCTATGGAAGTATGATCATAAAAATAAATATGGAATAGTAATAGATGAAATCACATAAAAAGTATGGGAAACATGTGTATGTATGTAATAATATTTTTCCACTTTAAATCAGTATCACGTAACAATGATTACTTATTTTACTATATATTTTATTTGGTTTAGACACAATAATAATCACTAACTGTAACTGATAAATGACTACTTTTAATGGACTTGAAGCGACCAAAATAATATGGACACATTAAATGTACAGGTTTTACGGTGTTGGATCAAACATATTTTGAGAAAAGAAATGAACATGGGGATAAAATTAAGAAAAAGGGGGACATAAAAACACTAATAGTTATTCTAAAAGAAGTACTTAATTGGTGATCTGAGTTTTTTGAGAATTTTATTGGTAGGAATTAAAGATAAGAAACAACACAACAAAAAAAACCACTATATGAAGATCTTCCCCTGGCTATGAGGTGATCCCTTCCCCTCAAAGGTTCTCCTTACTAGAGGTAATCAATTTTTCCATAACTATTTTTACAAAATGTGAATAAGGAAGATACTAATACCTTTCATGTACTAATATTATATAGGGTGAAAATGATTTTGATTTGTATCTATCAATACCCACCCATCCCCTTGTTGCAAGGGTTACAATGTACAATATCCAAGGATATATTCTAAAAAACAAATGACTTCCAAAAGGTCATGTGAGAGTGGGGATTCACACAGATCACAAGACGAGTGTCGAGATACTTTTTCCCATTTATCATTTTGATGTTCACATGGTCAAACTTTTTATTTGAACTTTCATAGCATATCCATTTTATTATTTAAAAATATATTTCGGTAAGAATGAATTCCTTTAATTTTTTTTATGAAAAACATTTAACAATTAATTAAAAAATGATTGAACCAATGAATGTTGTTACATATGGATAAAGTAAAGGGGAAAAAAGGTCAAATAAAAAGAATCTATAAGATCAACCAATCAATCAAAAATAAATTTAGCAAGTTTCTTTACCCATCTAGTTTATATTTCACATTTACTAATATTAAAAGTTCATAGTGATACAATGTTCAAAAAATTAGTGATATGACTATAATTTATTTTTAATAAAAAATGTATAGAGATTCCATTATAGACTTTCTTGGTCTTGAAAATGTAGATTAAATCCTAATACATAGATGTTTAGGATTAAAAATTATAAACGTATACATTATGTGTGTTTTCATAATTCTTTTGACCAATATATAATCTAATATGTTAATTATAGCTAAATACTATTCATATTTTTTATTGGCATATATATTAGTACCATTTGAATGGAAAACCCTATGAATAAAAATTTGGACTCATTAGTCCTCAAATCACTTCTATATAAGTAAGTTCATTGGATGAATTGAAACAATGGATACAATATTTGAAAAAAATTATAGATGATAGACCCTCATTAATACCCATAATGAAGGGACAAAACTCTACATTTTAATAATATCAAATTTATTTTCATTCTTTCATTACTTATTCAATTTTCAGGGAGATATGGTTGCTCACTACAATAAATTTAGATACTCTAAATATTTTTTTTGATTTAATGCATGGATACCCAAAAAATCAACTGCACATGATGATGTTTATCAATTTGTAATACACTAAATACAACATTTTAAAAATAAACATCATGTTATATATGTTATATTTTTTTTAATGAAAATTTTATTATGATAGGATTATGTTTAAATATAATAAAAAACATGGCATGAAGACAATAAATGATCACAAGAAGCCTATTGACTTCTACAATAAGATAAGTATTAGGGTATATATATTAACATTTCACTATAAAAACATATATAAAAAATTACTTATTTTTATCAATGTTTATATAGTGTTAAAAAAACTAATAGAAAATTTTGTGGTCATTATGTTAAAAAATTTATGAAAGATATTGTATTCCATAAACAAACTAGTATCCCTAAAGAGGTATTTCTGATGATAATTACAAATTCATCTAATAAATTTATTAATACTTTTTTTATTTATATTTTTCTAGTACTACCAAGACTATTTATAGTCCACATATTCAAAAGAAGAAATATATTTGTTTAGAAATTAATAGGTTGAATACATGGTGTTTGAATGTATGAAGAAATCATTAAGAGGTGACTTCCTACTACTTATTTTGTTAAATTTCTCATAAATTTATCTACTGTTTTTTTGTTAATTTATTTTTCATTTTTATCTGATACTTATTTAGTTCATTTTCAAAGAGATCATGAAGAAATTAATTAATCAAGAATTGATTTTTCTTCAACCATTGCGTGCTCTATTAAGAACATAGATTGATCAGAAAAAAATTCTTGAAAAAGTCTTCAATAAGGATGATGCACTTAGGTACTATTTATTCTATTTATAGATCCATTTTTTCTTTATTTTATTTTTTATGTTCATTAGTGTGTGTTTTCAATTTAAAATTACTCAAATGTCAGTTTTTATTTTAAATTGAAATTTTAATTAAAAAGACACGTGGCACAATCAAAACCAATAAAAAACATTTAGATTATTTTTATACTTGAGGAAAATAATCCACAAGTCATTTATGATGTTTAGGAATCAGTTATACCTCAACACGATTCACAATGCAACTGTTATAACTTGAAATGAGTTTATTTAGTTTAAAAATGACTTTTTAGTTTAAAAAATGTTTTACTCACCGAAAACCTATAAAACATGATTTTATTATATTGATACTTTAGGAAAATGATCCTTTAGTCATTTTCGATGTGTAAGAATCAACCACATATCAATTCAAAAAACGGTGTGACTGGTATAAATCAAAGTGTGTGTTTTATTTAAAATTTACATTTTAGTTCAAAACACATGTCACATACTCAAAATCAAGAAAACACATTCACAATGTTTTTATATTTTAGGATAATGATCTATAAGACATTTGTGATGTGTATCAATCAGTCACACCTCAATCTGTTACATGGTGTGCCCGATATGAATCAAAATGTGTGTTTTTAGTTTAAAAATGAAATTTTAGTTAAAAAGACTTATGACATACTCAAAACTAAGAAAACTCATTAATTTTGTTTAATACATTAGGATAATTATCCATATGTTATTTATGATCTGTAGTAATCATTCGTACCCCAATGAAATATATGGTGTGACCTATATAAATTTAAATGGACGTTTTTAGTTAAAAAATTAAATTTTAGTTAAAAACATATGTCACTCACTAAAAACCAAGAAAACATTTTGAGATTTTATTGATAATTTAGTAATGATATTCATATGTTATTTTTGATGTGTAGGAATTAACCACACATCAATCTGACACATGATCTGACCAATATGACTCAAAGTGTGTATTTTCAGTTTAAAAATGTCATTTTAGTTAAAAACATTTGTAACACACTAAATAAATATAAAACAAACTCATATTGTCATGATACTTTTGGAAAATTATTCTTAAGTCATTTGTTATGTGTAGTAATCAACCATACATTAATACGACACATGGTGTGACCGATATAACTCAAAGTGTGTGTTTTTATTTAGAATTGACATTTTAGTTCAAAAGATATGTGGCATACTGAAAATTTAGAAAATGAATTCATATTACTTTTAAATTTAGGAAAATGAATCATAAGTTAGTTTTGATATATAAGAATATGCTGCACCTCAATCCATGACTGGTATGAATCAAAATATGTGGTTTCAGAATAAAAATGTCATTTTATTAAAAAAGATGCATGGCATAATCAAATTTTTTTAAAACACTTTAATATTGTTTCTATACTTTACTACAATGATCCATAAGTAATTTTTGATGTATAGGAATTATTCATGACTAAATCCAATACATGTGTGACTGACATGACTCAAAATGTTTGTTTTCAGTTTAAAAACTTCATTTTAGTTCAAAATGTGCATCACTCACTAAAAAAAGTTAAACATGCTCAAATTCTATTGATAATTTAGTAAAATTATCCATAAGTAATTTTTGATGTGTAGGAATCATCCTAATGTCAATCTTACACATGATGTGACTGGTATGACTCAAAGTGAATGTTTTTAATTTAAACATGAAATTTTAGTTAAAAACAAGTGCAACTCACTTAAAACCTAGAAAACAGACTTAGATTGTATTGATAAATTATTACAATGATCCTTAAGTCATTTTTGACATATAGAAATAAACCTTACATTAATCTGACACCCAGTGTGAGCAGTATGGCTCAAAGTTTATGTTTTTATTTAAAATTAATATTTTAGTTCAAAAGACACATGATATACCAAATCGGAGAATCCAAAACCATATTTTTTGAAACTTTAGTAAAATGATCCATAAGTCATTTGTGATATATAGGAATCAACCTCACCATAGTCCGATACATGGTGTGACTTTTATGACTCAAAATGTGTGGTTTTATTTTAAAAATTACATTTTAATAAAAATATATGTGATATGCTCAAAACTAATAAATGACATTAATATTGTTTTAATACCTTATGAAAACAATCCATAATTAAATTTTTATGTGTAGGAATCAACTGTACCTTGATCCAATACATGGTGTGACCAATATGATTCAAAATGCATATTTTCAGTTTAAAAATGGCATTTTAGTTAAAAATGGATTTCACTCACTGAAAACTAAGAAAACATGTTTGAATTATCTTCATACTTTAAAAAAAAAAAATACATAAGTCATTTTTAACATGTAATAACTATCTTCACATAAATCTAATACACACTACAACTGATATGACTTAAAGTGCATGTTTTTAGTTTAAAAATGATATTTTAGTTAAAAACACATTTCACTCACTGAAAAATTATAAAAAACATTTAGATTGTATTGATACTATAGTAAAATTATCCATAAGTAATTTTTGATGTGTATGAATTAATAACTTTTAAATCCAACACACATTGTTACTGGTATGACTCAAAGTGTGTGTTTTTATTTAAAATTGACATTTTAGTTCAAAACACACATAAATGCTTAAAACTAAGAAAATGAACTCATATTGTATTGATACATTAGTAAAAGATCTATAAATAATTTGTGACTTTTAGGAATCAATCACACATTAATATGACACATAGTGTGCCTTGTATGGATCAAAGTGTATGTTTTCACTTTAAAATAGTCACTTTGGTTCAAAACACACGTCACATAATTGAAACTAATTAAATGAACTCATATTTTCTTGATACTTTAAAATAATAATCCATAAATCTTTTGTGATGTATATAAATTAACCACACATTAATCCGACACATGGTGTGCCTCATATGACTCGAAGTGTATGTGTTCAATTTAAAAGTGTCATTTTATTAATGTATTGTTTCATATTTATGTTTAATTTATTTCTTTATAGTATTACTATTATGTGAATTGTTTTTTATATAGGTGAACTCTTTTTCTCGAGATGGGGTGGTTTTTTGATAACTAGTAGTGTGATTGGGTTTTTTGAGAGGGGTTAGAGGCCAAAGACAACAAAACATTGATGTTTTGGATTTTTTTGAAGTTTGTGATAAATTTTAAGTACCAAGGTAATTGTAAAAAAAATGTTTGAACTGTCTATTATATAATGTTTTTCTTATATTTGTGATGTAAATTTAATTTAATTTAAATTGTGTATTTTCTACTGTAACGTGTTGTAATTCTTTCAGCACACTACTACTACATGGATTTTATTAGTGCTAAAAACTAGCTGATAAAGCATCCCCTTTATTAGTTCTAAACCAGCACTGATAAAGTACCCCCTTTATCAGCACTTTTTTTTATCACTTATGAAGTTCCCTTTTATCATCGCTATTTTTAACATTGATAAAAACAATTTAATTTTAAAGGCACTTACAGCATCAGTGATTTTTAGCACTAATAAATCTTATTTATATTTATTTTAAAACCCATATCTATAGTAGTGATATAATAAGTTTTTATTTTCATTTAAATCACATGGTTATGGATTTTAGAGGTGGTGTACAATTTTGTTAAATTCACATTATGGATTTTTGTTTTCGCAGTTGAGTTATCACCTGTCTAATGAGTAAATATTTTGTTATGTGATGTATTATTGGATAATTTTCTATTGTATAACATATGGTTATCCCTCACAAAAATTATATAATCAGTGGAGGAATTCATGAATCATTTCTTGAGTAATTATAGATCACAATTTTCATAGTAAATCACTAGTAGTTGATGCTTGTTAAAATTGATTAAAATAAAAAATAAAAAATAATTACTTGGGAGATATTGAGAGGGGGGGGGGACCATGAACAAAAAGAGAGATTTTATTTGAAAAAACTCAATGCGGGATAAGGTAATTGTGTGAATATTTTTTTGAAAATAAAACTAAATGATATTTTTATTTGTTTTATAAAAGTGAGGCATGATATTAGAGCAACATTGGTGTATTGTGAGCATAGATAAATTCTTCTAGATAACAGAGCAAGGGAGGGGGGGGGGAATCCTATCACCAAAATTGTGAATTGTTGTCATGGTCAATCTATAGATATTTTTGTTGCATTTTATGAAAGGGAAGAATACATTACAAGAATATCCATGTGAACATATTGATGGGGTGAGCATCAGTTGGTGTAAATTTAAAAGTGAGATAGAGTTTTTTAAATTTTTGTAAATTTAATTTGATAATAAAATAAAAAATTCTCCCATGGAGTAGGCTTCCACCAAACCATTACATTCAAGGTGTTCTTGATTTATTATCACTACATCAACATGATTTATCCCCAAAAAATACTACCATGGAATCACAAATCATGGAAATCATTTGAATACATAATGGTTTTATTTAAAATTTATAAAAATTTGGAATTTCTATAAATAAATAATGGATGTATCAATATTCATCATGATGTAATTATCATGGAAACCACTTCCCAACTACAACCTTACATTATCCTCCATATATTAAGATACAATTTCAACCATTAAATTTTACTTGATGACAAAAAAGAAGTTTGGAACATTTATTAGATTCTCATATAGTGTATACATATAAACACACACACACACAGACACACACACACACACATACATAATGGTTTTATTAGGCCAGGGGCCCGTGCCGTGACTACCCCAAGCCCGCCTTCCATAGGCCAGGGGCTGGCGACTAGCACCAAGGCGTAAATCCCGGTAAAGGGAAGGAATTTCCTTTTTAAAGTAAACAACAAACACCACAGAGTAAGCAGGCAGAAGTAAACACTAAGAAGAAACTGGTACAACAGTAAGTGCGGAAAGTAAGTGGGCCAGAATACAAACCCAAACTGAAAGTAAAGTACAACTGGAAAGGGAAAACAACAACTGAAAAGTAAAGACACAACGTTGAGCTGCCCATGGGAAATCCCACCTGAAGGGTGGGTACAGAAAGCCTCCACTACTCCTCGGGTCCAGCCGACCGCTCTGAGTACGTCCCGCCCAGTGGTCCACCTCCAGGTACCGTCCTGCTCCGCAAGCCTCCACCCCGATCAGCGCTGTCCGTCGTCTGTAACCAACACAACGTAGTGCGGGCATAGCCCGTGCAGGGGTGAGTATAAGCTACTCAGTAGGGACCCTGAGACCCCCGAAGGTCTCACAGAATCCACAAAGGATAATCCACAAAGGAAAGATACAATCACGAAGTAACATCCGACACTGCTTAGGTATATGCCCATACATATACCTAAGTCATCAATTCTTGTTCGGCTCGAACATCCAAGCCCAAGTACAACCCATTCCACACAGGAAAGCAAAATGTAAATCCACACAGAATAGCACAACACAATCCACAAAGGAAAGAAAAATAGGGTTTCAGCTCACATAGATATACTTCTTCGTATGACGATAAAGATGACCATATATTTCCACTGATTCATCTAAGCCGTCGGACCTACAAAGGATCGATAGGTACTAACCCCCGCAATGACCCACAAAGGATCTGACCCACAAAGGATCGATAGGTAACTAACCCCCGCAATGACCCACAAAGGATCTGACCCACACAGGATCGATAGGTAACTAACCCCCGCAAAGACCCACACAGGATCGGACCCACACAGGATCTGTAGGCGCTGGCCCACACAGGACCGCTGAGCGCTGACCCACACAGGATCGGACACACACAGGATCTGTAGCACTGACCCACAAAGGATCGCTGAGTGCTGTAGTCGTCGCCGTCGAATCCACTGGGGATCTCTGTACAGTCGTCACCGTCATAGTAGCAGTCGCAACCAGCTCTTGGGTTCCCGCACATAGCAAGCTCGTTCAGGAGGGTCTGCTCCACGAGCCGAGAGGCTGATACATCAACTGACACATAGTCCAGAGTTGATGTATCCAAAAGTTCTGTATCGTCAACAGGAACTCAACGTCGCAGACGGCGCGTCAATCGGACGCCCGGTCTGAGAGTTATTGGCTTTTTCGTCCCAGGGGCCCGGTTGGTTTTTAAGGCAAAACCAACCCAACCGTACTACAACTGCGTCCAAAACTCATGCGGAGTATGACAAAAGATCTATCTCACCTAGAGGAATCTGACAAAGTTGACGACACGTCAATCGGACATCCGTAGCTCAAGATATGAGCGTTTCCGCTCTGAGGGCCCGATTGGTTTCGTGTACGAACCAACCCGGCCGAACCCAAAGTATTCCGAAACCTTGAGTGTGATATACCGAAACGACCGTCTCGATCCAAGAATCTCATCGCCGCTGACGGCACGTCTTTCGGAGATCCGCAGCTCAAGTTATGAGCAAAAGACCGAAAAGGTCAAGAAACGGGGGGTCTGGGCCCGGACCGACCCGGCCCAACCCCCCCTGGGTCGGCCCGAACCGGGTCGACCCGAACCGGGTCAGGGTCCAACCCAGCCGGCGCGGCGCGGCGCGGCCCGGCCTGGGCGCGACCCGGCCGGCCGGCCTGGCGGCTCGGCGCCGGCCGAGCGGCCGCACCCAAGGGAGCTGCGACCCCCGCGCGGGGGCCGCTCCGTGTCACCGGACGCGACTTAAGCTGCGTCCCTTCCTCCGTGGTCCCACGCAGCCGCGGGACCGGCTAGCGCCGCCGCGGCTTCAGCCGTGGCGGGTCTTCCCGGCGGCGCGCCGGGCGCCGCCGCTTCCTGGCGGCCGGCCACCGCCTCCAGCCGCCGGTGCCGCCGTGCCGGCGTGGCGCACCGGCGGAGACTTCCGCGGACCACCGGACGCGCTCCGGTGGTCCGATTTGCGTGCGGTCTTCGCCAGTGCTCGTCCCTGGACTCGAACTTCACTGCAAAGCCTTCAAAATTAACTTGCGGCCCCGTTTGTCGTAGCTCGCCAATCCACACATCAACGAAAAACTGCGGAGGGTTGTCGGGCCGTGTTTGTTTGGCCCGCACCCTCCGCGTTAGGTGATAACAATCGGGAATAATAAATATTCAACACATGAAAAAAAACAAGGCACAATTTTAACAAAATTAAAATTGAACTTTGATCCGGGTTCTTTATTTGAGAAGAAACAACCATGGGAATAAATATCATTCTCATATAAAACCCCTACCTCGTCGTAGTCGTCGGACGTGCGTTCTTTGCAGGATTGACCATCGCGGAAGAAGAGGATCGTCACGTCGCGGAAGGGCATCACATCGTCGCAGAAGGGAATCGCGTCGACGATCTCTGAGGGTTAAAGGAAACAGACGGATTTAATTTCATGAATTAAATCCATGTTAAGGATAAAATCCACAAAGGAAATTTAAAAGATTTGAAATCTCCTACCTCAAGCAGTTGGTGATCGGAGATTGTTGCGGGGAAGAAAGTCGCGGAAGAAGCATCGTGGAAGGAGAATCGTCGGCGTCACGGAACATGACGTCGCATCGTCGATCTCTGAGGGTGATGGCATTCTTCGCGTTCTTCGTGTTCTTCGCATTCTTCGCGTTCTTCGCGTTCTTCGCGAAGGAGGATGAAGGCACATAATCTCCAAATCCTCTCAACAAATCGCACCCATAAAGAAAGGTGTGTTGGTCTTATTTTATTAATATGCCAATAGTTGAAAAACAGGTTAAGAAATGCACAAATTAATTCATAGAATTAATTTCAACGAATTAACCTCCCAATTAATAGGAGCGTTTAAGAGTTTTAGAAAACGCCCCAGTTGACTTTCATTAATGAAGAGTTTTCGCGGGTGCGTTACTTAGAGGAAAAGAAACGGTGGGGCTCGTGCGGGCCCTACCTCACAAATATCCTACCAAGAGGGTAGGATATTTTGAATTTCACCCTATCTGCTTCAACTTAGCTTAAGTGGCTTTAGGTGGCTTTAAGTGAAATAAAATAAAGTTGTCGTACCACTTTATTTTATTTTCGTCACTTAACTCCCAAAATTTAAAAAACACACCCGAGCAAACGCAACTCCGGAAGAGGCATTTCTAAGCAGATACCGGTGCTGCGATTCCATCGATTCCCTCAGAATTTGATTCCGAGCACCGGTTCAAAAGTTAGAAAAACCCGCTCGTTCATTCACTGAACGTACCCAAGCCAAACTTCGGAAAATGATTCCGGGCACACCGGGCCTCAGAATCAGGTGCCGTCAGAAACTGCGTTCTTGTAAAATTCCAAAGAAAATTAAGAAAAAAATTTCCTTGAATTTTACGGGTCTTTACATCACTCCCACCTCAGGGCTTTACATCCCCATAAAGATACATCATAAACTAGGGAAACAAAAGTGGGTACTGAGCACGCATCTGATCCTCCCGCTCCCAAGTGCTCTCCTGAAGGTTCCCGTGCTTCCATATGATGCGCACTAGAGGAATCGATTGTCCACGTAGGACCCACTCCTATCGATCCTCGATCTCTACAGGAACCTCCGCAAAAGTTTCCCCATCATCAACGTCTATCTCCCCATGGTCAATGATGTGTGTCGGGTCGTGCACATATCTCCTCAGCTGGGATACGTGGAAGACGTCGTGCACCCGATGCAACTGAGGTGGTAGATCCAGGTGATAATCCACCTCGCCAATCCTGCTGAGGACCTGGAATGGTCCGATGAAGCATGGAGAAAACTTTCCACCTCGGCCAAATCTCCGTAATCCACGTCGAGGTGAGACACGCAAGAAGACGTGGTCGCCATCCTCAAACTCTAGTGGCCTCCGACTCCTGTCAGCATAAGACTTCTGCCGGCTCTGAGCTGTCCTCATCTGCTCCTGGATGACCTGGACCTTCTCTGTTGTGTCCCGGACCATCTCTGGTCCCACAAGTGCTGACTCCCCAGGGTCTGTCCAGCACAAAGGAGATCTGCAAGGTCGGCCGTACAACGCCTCATATGGTGCCATCCCGATGGTGGAGTGGTAGCTGTTGTTGTACGCGAACTCCACCAAGGGTAGGTGGTCCTCCCAGCTGTGACCAAAGTCGAGGACACATGCACAGAGCATGTCCTCGAGAGTCTAAATGGTCCTCTCCATCTGACCATCCCTCTGAGGGTGGAAGGCGGTGCTCAGACGTAGATGCGTTCCGAACTCCTCCTACAACCCCTTCCAAAGCCGGGAAGTAAAGCGAGCATCTCGATCGGAGACGATAGATGATGGCACACCGTGAAGCCACACAATCTCCTGAACGTAGAGACGTCCCAAGATCTCCACTGAGCCCTACTCTCTGATGGTTAAGAAGTGAACCGACTTGGTGAGTCGGTCGACAATCACCCATATGGAGTCGTGACCTCTGGAAGTGCGTGGAAGTTTAGTCACGAAGTCCATAGATATCCCATCCCACTTCCACTCTGGGACCTCCAAGGGTTGTACCAAGCCTGCTGGTACCTGATGCTCTGCCTTCACCTAATGGCAGGTGAGGCATCGTGAAACGAACCCCGCCACAGCCTTCTTCATGCCTGGCCACCAGTGCTGTCGTCTGAGATCCTGGTACATCTTCGCCACTCTAGGATGTACCGCTAAGGAAGAAGTGTGAAACTCTCTCAGCACCTCCTCCTGTAATGCAACTCGTACCAAGGTACGTCCTCTGAAAAGGACGTCATGCTCTACCCCAAAGGAGAAACCATCAGGTGCCTGTCCTGAGGATAACTGTGCACGCCGCGTCTCATAGTCAGCGTCCCCACGCTGTGCCTCTCTGACCCGCTGCAGTAGTAGAGAAGTGACTGTGAGAGACTAAAGGAAGGCTTCTCCATCTCTATCCACGAAGGATATCTGCAAAGCGGCTAGCTGCTCTGTCACCTCCTCAAGTAGTTGAATGCCCGTCCTCCTGCTGAGAGCATCAGCTACTATGTTTCCCTTCCCAGGAGTATAGAATATCTCAAAGTCATAGTCCTAGAAGAACTCGAGCCATTGCCACTGTCTCAGGTTCAGGTCCTTCTGAGAGAAGATATACCTGAGACTCTGATGATCAGAAAAGACTGTAAAGCGCTCGCCCCTCAGATAGTGTTGCCATGTCTTCAGAGCGAAGACCAGTGATGCTAACTCCAGGTCATGGGTAGCGTAGTTATGCTCATGCGGCCTCAACTGACGTGATCCATAGGCGATCACTGCCCGATCCTGCATCAGGACACATCCGATTCCGGTCCCTGATGCATCGCAGTAGACTACGTACCCTACTCCCTCCTCAGGAAACCTCAAGATAGGTGCGCTGGTCAATCTCTGTCTCAGCTTCTGGAAGCTCTGCTGACATCTGTCTGACCACACAAAGGTTTTCCCCTTCTTTGTCAAAGCTGAGAGTGGTGCTGCAACTCTGGAGAAGTCTGGCACAAATCTCCGATAGTATCCAGCTAGTCCCAAGAAACTCCACACCTCCGTCACGCTCCTAGGTGGCTCCCAAGCTAGCACTACCTCGATCTTCGCAGGATCCACTGCAACTCCCGCCTCAGAGATGACGTGTCCCAAGAAGTTGACCTCACGCATCCAGAACTGACACTTCGAGATCTTACCATAAAGCTGGTTCTCTCGGAGTGTGTCTAGCACAACCCGCAAGTGGCATGCGTGCTCCTCCTCAGTCGTCGAGTATATCAAAATGTCATCGATGAAGACTATGACAAAACGATCGAGGTATGGCTAAAAGATCCTATTCACGAGGCCCATGAAAATTGTTGGAGCATTGGTTACGCCGAATGGAATAACCAAGAACTCATAGTGGCCATACCGACATCTGAAAGCTGTCTTCTGTATGTCCTCGTCCCGAACTCTGAGCTGATGATAGCCTGACCTGAGGTCTATCTTCAAGAATCACCGTGCTCCCTTGAGCTGGTCGAAGAGGTCATCAATCCTCGGTAGCGGATACTTGTTCCTCACCATCACCTGGTTCAGGCGACGATAGTCGACACAAAGTCTCAAGCTCCCATTCTCCTTCTTGGCGAACAATATCGGGGAAGCCCAGGGTGAAACACTGGGTCGGATGAATCCCTTGCCCTGTAAGTCCTCAAACTGTACCCGTAGATCTCGAAGCTCAACGGGGGCCATCCGATACGCTGGAGTCGATATCGGGGCTGTCCCGGGGTACAGGTCAATATAAAAGTCTACCTCTCTGCGAGGAGGTAGTCCTTGAACGTCGTCAGGAAGGACGTCCGCATACTGATCCACCACTGTAGGAAAACTAGGACTCCGCATGTCAACAACTCCTAGGATGAGGCTAGCCAACCGATGAGTGATGGTATGTCCTCTCCTCTTCGAAAGTCCATCCTGTGCTGTGAATGCTCCCTTCTCGCCGGTGAAGGTGAACCTTCTCCCGTCGGTGTGTACACATCGCACCTTGCGCCTAATACAGTCAATCTGTGCATGGACTGTAGATAAACAATCCATGCCCAAGATGACGTCGTAAGGCCTTGACGCCGCTACAAGAAGATCCCAGCCGAAGCTCTCGCCTCCTAGAGTAAGCTCACACTGCCGGCACCAGTGCGTAATCGTCGAGTCTGCTCCCGTAGGAGTCTCTAGCCGTAAGGATCGAGCCAACGACTCTGTCGAAATCTCCGAGCTCCGAACAAGGGCAGCGGCTATGAAAGAGTGACTCGCTCCTGTGTCTATAAGAACTGCAGCAAGGGTGGAATAGACACAGATAGTACCTCGAATCATCTCGGGTGCGCCGTGGTCGTAGGCCTCTCCTACCTGGAGTTGTGCCTGTCTCTTCCCTCCAGCTCTCTGTGGTCGGGGTGGACCTCCTGGTGGTGGTGGTGGTAGAGCCTCAAAGCATCGCCCACCACCTGGTGCTCGTCTAGCTCCCCTTCCTCGTCCGCCTCCTCCCTGAGGACCACCACGGTCGAGCCTCTGCCTCTTACTGGGTGGCCCCTCAACCGTCTGCTGCTCCTCGGCACGGTGGGTCGGGCAGTCACGAGCCATGTGACCCTGCCCGACGCATGTGTAGAACTGCCTGCCTCTCAAAAGACTGGCTCCACGCTGTGTGCCTCGCACTGCTGAGCTAGTGTTCTGAGGTCGTCTACGTGAGGGTCTGGTCTGCCTGGACCCCCGATTCATCCGTTGACTACCTTCTGCAGAAGACTCTGCTACGTGCCTCCCTGTGGTAGGTCTTGCTGCTGATGAAGGCTCAGCAAGGAAGCTCTCGATCAAAAGGGTTCGCTCCAGTACTCCTACCTGAGTCGGAATGCTGAGGGAGATCAGCGATGCCCTGATCTCATGCCTCAATCCCTGCTCAAAGGTCTGGGCCCGGAAGAATGGGTCCCGTACCATGTCGGTCGAGTAGCGAGAGAGATCGGTAAATCTCGCCGAGTACTGGGTGACCATCAAGCTGCCCTGTCGTAGCTGAAGAAGCTCCTGGATGCGTACCGCACGAAGGGTGGCCGAGATGAACTCTAAGTGGAAGAGGCCCTCAAAGTCTGTCCAGAGAAGAGATGCCTCATCGTGCACCTGGAGCATCAAGCTCCACCATCGGCCCGTGCTGCGTGCAGTAGGCTCGCTGCGAGGATCACCATGAGGTCTGCTGGTGTCCTCACTAACCGGAAAACTCGCACCACTGCCTCCATTCAGTCCTCGGCTGCCTGGGGGTCTGTCTCCCCGTGGAACCTGGGCGGTCACTGGCACTGGAACTCATGCAGTGCACTGAGGCGACGTGCATCATCAGCGGCTAGTGCTGGAAGCATCAGTGGCTCGGCGGGTAAAGGTATCGCCGGTGCCTCAGCTGTCAAAGGGCCCTGCACCGAGGCCTCGTCGCACGGTGGGCTGTTGTCACGATCAACTCTCGGAACCCTAGCTGGCTGCCATCGTGGGGCCATCCTGAAAAGGAAACAGATGCACCACGGTCAGAACAATATACCTGGTGAGCTGCCACAAAGTAATCACAAAGAAAACTTGAAACACACACGCAATCAATGTTTTCATGCATTAAGTAGGAAATCAGAAGTCAGGGTCTTGGTGTACGGATACATCGGCCGCCGCACCAACACTGAACTCCCTGGACTGATAACCACACCCAATACGCTAAAAACTATTGCTTCACATAGAAAAAGATTAGAGTCTGCGGTAGAACCGAACTCCTCTGATACCAATTTGTCACGACCCGTCCTCGGGGCCCGTGCTGTGACTACCCCAAGCCCGCCTTCCATAGGCCAGGGGCTGGCGACTAGCACCAAGGCATAAATCCCGGTAAAGGGAAGGAATTTCCTTTGTAAAGTAAACAAAAAACACCACAGAGTAAGCAGGCATAAGTAAACACTAAGAAGAAACTGGTACAACAGTAAGTGCGGAAAGTAAGTGGGCCATAATACAAACCCAAACTGAAAGTAAAGTACAACTGGAAAGGGAAAACAACAACTGAAAACTAAAGCCGCAACGTCGAGCTGCCCACTGGAAATCCCACCTGAAGGGTGGGTACAGAAAACCTCCACTACTCCTCGGGTCCAGCCGACCGCTTCGAGTACGTCCCGCCCAGTGGTCTACCTCCAGGTACCGTCCTGCTCCACAAGCCTCCACCCCGATCAGCGCTGTCCGTCGTCTGCAACCAACACAACGTAGTGCGGGAATAGCCCGTGCAGGGGTGAGTATAAGCTACTCAGTAGGGACCCCAAGACCCCCGAAGGTCTCCCAGAATCCACAAGGGATAATCCACAAAGAAAAGATACAATCATGAAGTAACATCCGACACTGCTTAGGTATATGCCCATACATATACCTAAGTCATCAATTCTTGTTCGGCTCGAACATCCGAGCCCAAGTACAACCCAGTCCACACAGGAAAGAAAAACATAAATCCACACAGGATAGCACAACACAATCCACAAAGGAAAGAAAAACAGGGTTTCAGCTCACACATGTATACTTCTTTATATGACGATAAATATGACCAGATATTGCCACTGATTCATCTAAGCCTTCGGACCCACAAAGGATTGATAGGTACTAACTCCCGCAATGACCCACAAAGGAACTAACCCACAAAGGATCGATAGGTAACTAACCCCCGCAATGACCCACAAAGGATCTGACCCACACAGAATCGATAGGTAACTAACCCCCGCAAAGACCCACACATGATCGGACCCACACAGGATCTGTAGGCGCTGGCCCACACAGGACCGCTGAGCGCTGACCCACACAGGATCGGACCCACACAGGATCTGTAGCACTGACCCACAAAAGATCGCTGAGTGCTGTAGTCATCGCCGTTGAATCCACTGAGGATCTCTGTACAGTCGTCGCCGTCACAGTAGCAGTCGCAGCCAGCTCTAGGGTTCCCGCACACAGCAAGCTCGTTCGGGAGGGTCCGCTCCACTAGCCGAGAGGCTGATACATCAACTGACACATAGTCCAGAGTTGATGTATCCAGAAGTTCCGTATCATCAACAGGAACTCAACGTCGCAGACGACGCGTCAATCGGACGCCCGGTCTGAGAGTTATTGGCTTTTTCGTCCCAGGGGCCCGGTTGGTTTTTAAGGAAAAACCAACCCGACCGTACTCCACCTGCTTCCAAACCTCGGGCGGAGTATGCCAAAAGATCCGTCTCACCTAGAGGAATCCGACAAAGTTGACTTCACGTCAATCGGACGTCCGTAGCTCAAGATATGAGCGTTTCCGCTTCGAGGGCCCGATTGGTTTCGTGTACGAACCAACCCGGCCGAACCCAAAGTATTCTGAAACCTTGAGTGTGATATACCGAAACGACCGTCTCGATACAAGGATCGCATCGCCGCTGACGGCACATAATTAAAATATCCTCAGCTCAAGTTATGAGCAAAAGACCGAAAAGGTCCGGAAACGGGGGGTCTAGGCCCGGACCGACCCGGCCCAACCCCCCCCTGGGTCGGCCTGAACCGGGTCGACCCGACCTGGGTCCAGGTCTGACCCGGCCGGCGCGGCCCGGCGCGGCCCAACCTAGGCGCGACCCCGCTGGCCGGTCTGGCGGATTGGCGCTGGCCGAGCGGCCGCACCCAAGGGAGCTGCGGCCCCCGCGCGGGGGCCGCTCCGTGTCACCGGACGCGGCTTAAGCCGCGTCCCTTCCTCCGCGGTCCCGCGCGGCCGCGGGACCGGCCAGTGCTGCCACGGCTTCAGCCACGGCGGGTCTTCTCGGCGGTGCGCCGGCCGCCGCCTACGGTCGCCGGCGCTGCCGTGCCGGCGTGGTGCGCCGGCAGAGACTTCCACGGACCACCGGACGTGCTCCAGTGGTCTTATTTGCACGCGGACTTCGCCAGTGCTTGTCCCGGGACTCGAGCTTCACTGCAAAGCCTTCAAAATTAACTTGCAGCCCCGTTTTTCGTAGCTCGCCAATCCGTGCATCAACGGAAAACTGCGGAGGGTTGTCGGGCCGTGTTTGTTTGGCCTGCACCCTCCGCGTTAGGTGATAACAATCGAGAATAATAAATATTCAACACATGAAAAACAAACAAGGCACAATTTTAATAAAATTAAAATTGAACTTTGATCCGGGTTCTTTGTTTGAGAAGAAACAACCATGGGAATAAATATCATTCTCAAATAAAACCCCTACCTCGTCATAGTCGTCGGACGTGCGTTCTTCACGGGATTGACCATCGCAAAAGAAGAGGATTGTCGCGTCGCGGAAAGGCGTCGCGTCGTCGCGGAAGGGCGTCACGTCGACGATCTCCGAGGGTTAAAGGAAACACACAGATTTAATTTCATGAATTAAATCCATGTTAAGGATAAAATCCAAAAAGGAAATTTAAAAGATTTGAAATCTCCTACCTCAAGCAGTTGGTGATCAGAGAATGTTGCGGGGAAGAACGTCGCGGAAGAAGCGTCGTGGAAGGAGAATCGTTGGCGTCGCGGAACACGGCGTCGCGTCGTCGATCTCCGAGGGTGACGACGTTCTTCGCGTTCTTCGCGTTCTTCGCGTTCTTCACGAAGGAGGATGAAGGCACAGAATCTCCAAATCCACTCTACAAATCGCACCCAAAAAGAAAGGTGTTTTGGTATTATTTTATTTATATGCCAACAGTTGAAAAAAAAGTTAAGAAACGAACAAATTAATTCATAGAATTAATTTCAATGAATTAACCGCCCAATTAATAGGAGCATTTAAGAGTTTTAGAAAACACCCCAGTTGAATTTCATTAATGAGGAGTTTTCGCGGGTGCGTTACTTAGAGAAAAAGAAATGGTGGGGCTCGTGTGGGCCCCACCTCACAAATATCCTACCAAGAGGGTAGGATATTTTGAATTGCACCCTATCCTCTTCAACTTAGCTCAAGTGGATTTAAGTGGCTTTAAGTGGCTTTAAGTGAAATAAAATAAAGTTGTCGCACCACTTTATTTTATTTTTTTCACTTAACTCCCAAAATTAAAAAAACACACCCGAGCAAACGCAACTTCGGGAGAGGCGTTTCTAAGCAGATACCGGCGCTGCAATTCCATTGGTGCCCTCGGAATTTGATTCCGAGCACCAGTTCAAAAGTTAGAAAAACCCACTCGTTCGTTCACTGAACGTACCCGGGCCAAACTTTGAAAAATGATTCCGGGAACACCGGGCCTCGAAATTAGGTACCGTCATAAATTGCGTTCTTGTAAAATTCCAAAGAAAATTAAGAAAAAAAAAATTCTTGAATTTTATGGGTCTTTACATATGCAATAAAGAAAAACTATAATGTGGAGTTATTAATCATGTTATAGTTTTTACTAGATTGAACCAAATCGCAATGGAGGTCAGTACGTCATGGTTCTATACATGGAAGTCTATGCATTATATGATAACACACGTTGATCATTGTTCCTTTTACAGAAGATATCATGCTCAGTTATAACATAATTGAATAATATTTCAAGGAGTATGAAATTTCATATTAATTATTTAAATTTGAAATAATTGGTGGTTGATTTAACCACACATTAAATTGAGTTTTAACATTTTTAAATGTTTATTAAACATTTTGAATGATTTTTAAACATTTATAAAATATTGTTGGAAGTGTAATAGGTTCCAAAGAGAGTGTAACTAGAACTGAATTGAAATTTTCAACTTGTATTAAGAATTGATGTTTGAGAAAGCTTTTTGAAATTTTCAAATGGATGTTTTTACGGAGGTTTCTTGGGTATAAGAGGTTGTGGTTGAGTTAAGGGATTTTGAGAGATAGAAAGGGGTTGGTTGGTGGCTACAACAAGCCACAAGGTACATGGTTTGGTGGTACCAATTACCTAATGAGAATCTAGGGTTGGTCTTCCCTCTATCAGGCCACAAGTGTTGTCCTAGATTATTATTATAGGTAAACTAAAGAAGGTGGCGTGGGGTGAAATGTATTGAAAAGTGTGAATCAAAAATTTTCACCACCTGGAGGATTAAAACTAAGATAAATAAAATATTTCATTAAACACATAAATTATAAACCCATTAAATGTCATAAAAATTATAGATATTCATAATAGAAATTGGAATTGTCAGAATTTATTAAGATTTCAACAAGTTCTAATGTACAACAGAAATAACAATAACTACTAAATGTGGTAGTCATAATTAAAATAAGATAAAAACATAGTGTATTGATTCAAAAATAAAATAACCCTTAAAGAATATTATAAATTACACTTTTAACCCAAAAAATAAGGGGAATAATAAACCTATCTCAAGGTATCCTCAAATTTAACCTATAAAAAGTACTATCTTGAAATACCCTATAAGCCCTTGAATTAACCTATAAATAGGTATCAATACAATTATACAAATTAGAATCTTGATTTTGACTTCCTCAATGAAATACCTCAATCAACTTGATAGGAAGAACCTCTTCTTTCAAAAGAAATTATCTATATTCCTGTTAGAATCCCTCAAAATCAGATGACAGTAAACTCATTAATTACAATAATAAATGCTAAGAGTTTTATAATGAAAATCTCTCAATCAAACTCTTAGTAGAGACACTCAGAAATAAAATACAATCATATGCGCTCTCATAAAAAATATGTTGCATACTTCATGTGATTTCAATATCACAAGTGTATCTTGCATACTCTTTTCCAATCTTATATATTTTGGTACTCAAATTTTTAGTCCTATTTATATATAATTCCCCAATGGTTATATTTTTCATTATTTAGGATAAGTTATAACTACATTAAAAACATTTTCATTATCATCCAATGAAATTAGAAATGCTTCAAATATTTCAATGAAATTGGTTATTCACCCATACAGTGATCATAAATCCATTGAAAATAGTTTAGATTGGAAAATCAATCCTTCATATTTTCACACTGAAATCCTTCGGAATTAAGGTTACTATATTTTTTAATATGTACAAAAAAAATCTTAATAAAAAATCATCAAGTTAAAATGAATTAAAAACATGAGTGTTATGTGATTTTAAATAATAATAATAAAGTGTGACTCAACAATATCACCATTTTTGGAAATAAAAAACATGATTAATTTTTTTTTAAAAAAACTTCCTTTTGTAAAACCAACAAAATATCCCCCTTCATAAAATAATGAAAGTTTTAAAAAATTTCCCTAACTTTCCTAAGTAATTTTTAATTACACTTTTGTTTAAGCTAACTTTTTAATGATCTCCTTATTTATAAATACTTTTTTTTAATTTTTTTAAAATCACTCCCTTAGAAATTTTTAAAAATAATATATAAAATAAAAATAATGAAATAAAATAATAATAATATATTATAAATTATTCTCCCCTAGAAAAAAAAATACTATTAATTTTAAAGAAAACTCCCCTTTTAGAAAAATATAGTCTTTAAGGAATTAATACCCCTTGGATTTTCAAAATAAGGTCCTAAAATAAAAACAAAACACCTTTCTCCCCTATGGGCCATACATAAAGATAAAAATTATTAACTTTGAAAATAAGAAAATACTATATTAATGGATAAACCTTCAAACCACAATAACTGGAGATATGAATACTTTTTTATAAATATTGGAATGAATATGAAATTGATAAATAAGAACAATCATTATAGAGAAGTTTTACAAAAATCAAACACCTAAAAATGAAATTTTCATCCTTTTAATGAAGTTTATCTATCTTGTGTTTTTCATTATTAATTTTATTGTATTGTTTAGTTGACTTATCATCTTGAGTGGGTAGATTTATTTCCCGGGTAACTATATTTTCTTATAGAGTAGTCACTTTTTTAATATCCAAGGTTTTCCTATGAGGTAAAAATATTTTCAATTTTAGTTTAAATTATTGGTTTTCACCTGTTATGATTTCCTAAGGAGGTTATGGGAGTTTTTGGGGCTGTATGGGGCTTGTTTGGATTCCTAGGGCCTTGATAACCCGTGGATCTGGATTATTTGGACTCACAGTGGGAACGATCTATTGACATGATCCTTGGAATCCACCCAAGTCTTTACTGAGTTTCTATTGGGATACTCCTTGGACTCAACGTGGATCACTTGGTCTTCTATACATTGGATTTGGCCCTTAATGGTCTGGAACTTTGATTACATGATTGGACCTTTGTAGACACTTTTGATTATATAGTGAGGCTGTGATGGATGTTATACAATTGATTACATGGAGAGGACACTATGATTAGATTGGACTGTATCTCACCTTTTGTTTCTATTTACATCTTCCCTCATTTATGGGATCTTTTCAATTGTTCACAGGGATCCATTTTTGGCTAAACATGATCACTTTTACTTGATGATTTACTTTTAGTAAATTTATACCTTTGATATATGGAACATTTATTCTATTTATATTACATAGATTGAACTTGTTATAGACACTATTAGTGGTGTCCTACTGAGTGTTATCTCACACTCTATTTGGAGCACTGTTGGGTACTCAGGCAGACTTCATGGATGCAGTTTGGGATTGGGTCAAGCGGTCGTTGTACGACACATGATTTGATCATTACTTAGGAGAAGGGGAACAGAGGACCGAGCTATGTTCGTGATGCTAGATGGGATAGTTTTTTTTTGTTATTTTGATACATTTATTGTACTGGATGTTTGTATACATATATTCTTTCTTTGTAGAGACATGAAATGACACATCATTTTGTATATGATATTTCCTTTTTCATTGTTTATTTATTTATGTCTTGTATATCTATTTTATATCTGATTGATTTACTGCTTCTACTATTGATCGTTAATATTATACCACTACATTAAACTCTGACATGAGGGAATAATCTCCCTAAAAACACACCATATTCCCTCATTGTTAGTTGGAAGACTCTAGCATATAAGGAGGCACACTTGAGGCCATGTGACCCACCGGCTCGAGGAACCATTTAGTGGCAACTGAATCTAGACGTTACAAAGCGGCATCAAATATTTTTTTTCTAGTTGTCTTAATATTTTGAGATAATAGATAGGGATTAGGAAGGATTAGAATTTGGTAATAAAATATTCCTGAGAGTAGCTAACCCACGTACAGTAAAAATCTAAATTGCTTGGAACAAAACATGTTTTTATAGATTTTTTCTATTATAGTTGATTTTATTCCACCATTGGGTGATGTGATTGCTGTTTGATGTTTCTTATGATTACATATTTTTATAACTTTCCTAATGAGATAAGGGTATTAATATCATACATCATTTTAGGCACCTGTTAGAATTCATATTCCATGCATTATGCCATGCCATATAGGGTGCATTTCGTGACTGCATGACAATTATGATGTGTTCCTTGCATGATATACCTATTTTTTGATTGGTTATTTGTGAATATAATTGAGAAAAATGTTTGGTACTAGAACAACTACTATATCCTAAGTATAATTTTCCTACTTAGGATACAAAAAACACCATAAACAGCCAATGATGGCATGTTGAGTCATGAACCATTGGTCATTTGGACTGGAACATGTTATGGTTTGGATTAAGTGAAAGACACACTTAGGTTCATAAGGCTTATGGTACCTTATGGATTGGAAGAGGTGAACCATTTGGTTCAACCAACTAAAGATATTTTTAAAATAGGTATTAAATTTAAATGAAATTTAAATCAAGAAACAGAGAACTTGACCTGGACCTGACTTTAGAGTGAGAAGTAGGTAGTGTCTATGGTACTTTTTTGGATGTTTTTATCACACAATGCTATATTTAAGAGTAGGAATAGGGGTGTGACTTTTTTATAGGAACGATTAAACCTTTTCTATGTTCTTAAACTGTGATATTCTTATTATCAATATTTTCTGAGTCATGTGTTTGGAATTATAGAGATATGCCAACATGATGACCTCCAGTCATATGCCATAAGGGTGGCGATGAACATGCTTCAGAGGTGGTGGTACATGGGATACTAAAATATCCTCCTATAGTTCTAGATAAGACACTACCAATTTTACAAAAAATGGGTGCTGATTCCTAGTTTTGGAAGGGGTTTTTACTCTGTATGTGGAATTTTTAGGGAGAACCACAACCTAGATTGTCTATGGAAGAACTGGTGCATGTGTTCTAGTAGTAGAATATACCCATGTTTTTAGGGGATGGTGGTCCATAGGTTGCTGGTCTATGGATTGATACTACTTTTTTGATTTTCAAGCTTCTAGAGACACTTCATGAGAGGAGAGTGAAGTTCGTGACATATATGCTATAGGGAGAAGCTAAGAACTGGTGGGATGTTTTGAACCATGATGATATGCTCAAAGATATGGTTCGGAGGGATTTAAAATCTAGATTTTATGTTTACTTTTTTTATGATACCTTGTGATTTGAAAGGGTTAGTGATTTTATGTGTTTGGAGCGAGGTGTGCTGATGGTTATGGATATTCAACATGATTTATAGAGCTTCAATATTTTGTGCCGATTTACTTTACTAATGACCCATAAAGGGGAGATGTTTTGAAGAAGGTATAAAAAATTCCATTAGATCATAGGTAAACATGTTTTGGTTGACTAAAATTAATGATATAGTGAATCATGTTCTTATTATTGAGTGAAACCTGAGGGAAGTTGGGGGCGTATAACAGGGCATTTCAGCCTCTCAACCCAGTATTTCAACAAATTATAGAAGGATGCTCCATTTTGAGGCTTATATAGTGGTGGAGTAATCTATAGTAGAATAAATTCCATGATTTGTACAACCAGTTCTCCAACTTCACAATGAGAAGAGGAGAGTGATACAAATATCTCTTAAACTTACATCGTAGGATCCTTTCCTTTACCTTAAAAGTTAATATATTTTTTGGATAAGAGGTCATTCACCAATATATTCTTGAATATTAATAGAGTTTAATATGGACCTCACTACTTGAGAAGCTATTATATTTTGAGAGTATTTCTTCTTCTTATTTTCCTTGGTTTGATCTCAATGGGTCTCTTATCATAAATCCATAACTTCTATTTTATCTAAGAAAAAAACAAGTCTTTCTAATTATAAGGCCCCAGGATTAAACCTTACTTAATCTTTAGTTATTTCAAGAATACACATTGAGTATCTTTTCAGGTTTAGAGTTTTAGAGAATTAGATCATAAATCATGCATTACATTCCACATTTAAACAAGGCGGTAACATAAAATACAGTATTCATTTTTCCCATCAAAGGAGACATATTTAAAATAAAACAATGGATTCTTTCTTGACACTTCCTTGACACTATCATCACATCATGTACTTTTCCCTTGACCCGTGAAAAACATTTCAAAACTTGGGATGAGCATAAAAAGCTCAATAAGGGATATAAAAAAACAGAATGAAAACATTAGTCCATGTATACATAAGAATTGATGAAATCATACTTTACTCATAAAACATAATCACTTTATCATACCTCATGAAATCATAAGATTTATGAATAAATCATATAAAACATAAGACATAAAGGTAACTTGAGGCATTCATAACATTCTTACGTAGGGAGTAACCCTCATTGTTACGTTTGGAATACCCATCAGAGTATATTCCCTAAATCTCTTCAGAGAAACCTTAACGTTTAACTCCATCACGTTACCCAATGCATTGGAGAGCTATATAAGGCTCACCCTCCCTTAGTTTACCACAGAACCAACCGTGTTCATAAACAATTCCCAAGAACCAAAACATAATCATATCACATAAAACATGCATAAACGAAACATAACATTTCCACATTTCAATCACAAGATATCAATACAACATATTGATATAATAAAAAAATTATGAAAACCATTTTAAATACCAAAATAAAATAAAAGTAAAACATGGTATTTATTTTTTATTTTAAAAAAAAGTTATGACTTGTAGAGGAAGTCGAAACTCAAATAATGGTCATGGCAGCGGGGAAGTCGTTGTCGCCACATATGTACGACAAAAAAAAGAATTAACTTTTTTTGTTTAGTAAAACAATTCATATAAAAAAGATTCCTTTTGAATAACATAAAATTCAAAGGGGCTTATACACCATATAAAATAAATTTGTGTATAAAACAAAATATGCCTCAATGAAAGGAGATTGAGACGAAGTCTCATACCTCGTGTCCGACTTGACTCGATCGTTCTTTAACCTCCTGAATAATAAACTGGAGTTAATTTATACTTTCTTAAGAACTTTTTTCAAGTTTATTATTCCTTTTATATCACTTATTACCATGTTATGAACACTATGTAATTATTTTAGTTAATAACGGTCGTTTTGTCGATCATTGGTACTTGAGTAAAAAATAAACTCCTTATAATTAAAAGTTGTTCATGTGGTAAAATATCCATTATATCCATAATTATATTCATTATTTAGATATCATATATATCATATATATCCAGTATATATATGAATTTATAATATTACATAACATTTAGAGGTAATAAATGAAATGCACCGTTCATGGAGACGGTAAGTCGTACGTACACATGAACGCTAATTTCATTTCTATTTAGTATTTAATGGAATTAATTCATAATGATATAAAGTTATATTATAACTCCAGTATAATATCATATATAATATCATTAAATCCATGCTTTATACGTCCCACATATGGCATTAACGAATCAAATCACTTTGAGGGGGCGGTAGTCCGCACTTCCTAAAATAAAGATATCGCGTTTACCCATAATGGAAACCATAAAGGTATGCCATAAATGAAATATACAAAAGATTAAGGAAAAAATAAACATATTATATATCACATATAAATATAGTGACATCTTAATGGCCACCTTTGAAGGTGTTAGAAGAATATTGAACAATCATCGTTTCGTGAGGCAGAAATTCTCCATCCACGGAAACAGTATGCTCTTTAACCATTAGATGTAGGTGTGTGTAAGTGTATCTAGAATACTTCTTATAACAACATCATAGTATATTGAATATACTGGTTTTGTTACAAAATAAATGAATAAAAAGAGTTTAGGGGGTTGGAGAAGAAAAATAAAACAAAAGAACATTAGAGAAGTCTTTACCTTTAAATCGGGTAACTCCTCTTGGTTTGAACCAAAAGGGTTTCTTGAAGATCTTTCTGCATAAGGTAAGACTTCTAGGATGAAGATATGGATGTTTAGAGATAAAATGATCTGAGTTTGGCCGATACAATCACTTGAGAGGTGTGTGTAAAGAGGTATAGGTGGGGGCCTTTTATAAGAGGGAGGAGGGGCACTCTTGGAAAGTCAAGAAATGTTACTTTATATTGAAACGAGTTTCGGATTTTAAAGGTCCAACATTGATATATTTTGAGAATAAGGTGATAAGGGTTTGAAATATACTCATCCAATAGGTCTTTTACAAGTTTAATTCTTATATTTTACATTATATTTTCATTTTATTTAAATCTTTCATTAATGAGGTAATCGCTGTATCATCATGGTGTCATAAAAAATTTAATTTATTTAATGTCTAAAAATTATAAAAAAAATATCATGATGTAGGAAATACTTTTATATTTCCAATGACTATTTATAGTCCAAGATATCATTTATGTAGACAAAATTAAAATTGTTTTATTCGGTGTTACATACTTTTGTGATATTCTCCTTTCTTTAAAAATAAAAAGATAAGTGTCACTATCACCCAAAAGTGATTCCATGGGGTCCCGAAGTTTGGAACAAGGAATACCATGGTCAACCATGACAAAACCAGTAGCATTAGGACACATTTTTGGGTCATTTGGTATTATTATGATATTATTTTATTATCCTTAACTACCTGATTACTAATTAATCACGATAATTAAAGATAATTATCGTCATTACTATTCATAATGTCCAAAAACAAAAGAGTCTTAATTAAATAATTTGGAAATTATGATTCCAAATATGGAATCCATTTTACCAAATTCCAAACACAGATATTTCAATAATTAATTTAAAAATAATTCTCATTGTCAAAACAAATAGCGGGTTTTTTAGAAACAATATCTATCAAAAGATTAACAATTGTTTATGTCCAATTTCAAAGTGAAATTAATTCCAATTACCACCATTGGATTAAATGGTAAAAATATATTATATTTACACTTTAAAACCAATTAAAAGGAAAATATAACCATATAATTAAATTAGATAAAAAATCAGTTTTGAAGTAAAATGCAGTATTTTTCATTATTCATTAAAAAATGAACATTGTCAGAAAAATACCAAATATTTATCCAAAGTAAATTTAAATGTCCCAATTATAATGAATAAGTTTATTTTGAAAAATAGAGATTATAAAATTGTCAAAATATATATTTAAAAATGGTTCTCCATCAAAAGGCGGTAAAATAATCTTTTAAAAATATTAGAGAATTATATGCTTAAGATTGGATTTATTCTCATTTTAAGTATTTAAAACACTTTCTAATTCATAAATAGACATAGATATGAAAATCTATAATTCTTTACTTACTTGGTATGTTACATCCTCCCCCCTTTAGAAAATTGCGTCCCCGCAATTTATTTACTTATCGAATAAGTGGGGGTATTTATCCCTCATTGCATTTTTAGATTCGCATGTTGCCTCTTCAATCATGTGGTTTTTCTACAAAACCTTTACTTGATGAATCACCTTATTCCGCAACACTTTCTCCCTGTGGTCAAGAATCTGGATCGTTTGTTCCTTATAAGATAGATTCTCTTCCAGCTGAACTGCCTCTGGACTCAAAACATGAGATGGATCTGGAATATACTTTCTCAACATCGAAACATGAAAAACATTATGTACCTGAGATAAACTCGGAGGTAAAGGTACTCGGTATGAAACTGATCCAACTCTCTCTAGAATTTCATATGGTCCAATAAACCTTGGGCTCAGCTTTCCTTTCTTACCAAATCTTATCACACTTTTCCATGGAGATAATTTGAGAAAAACATGATTACCTACCTCAAAGGAGAGATCCTTCCTTCTGTTGTCCGCATAACTCTTCTACCTGCTTTAAGCTGTTCTCATGTGTCTCTGTATCAGCTGAAATTTTTCTGCCAACTCTTCTACCAATTATGGTCCCATCAACTTCCTTTCACCCACTTCATCCCAAAAAGCCAGAGTTCGACACTACTTCCCATATAATGCCTCAAATGGTGCCATCTGTATACTGGAATGAAAACTGTTATTATAAGAAAACTCAACCAAAGAAAGTTGTTGGTCCCAACTTCCCTGATAATCCATCGAACAAGCACGTAGAATATCTTCTAAAGTCTGAATTGTTTGTTCTGACTGCCCATCCACTTGAGGATGAAAAGATGTACTAAAATTTAATTCAGTACCCAACAACTTCTGAAGGCATTTCCAAAAGTTATAAGTAAACCTGAGATCATGATCAGATACAATGGAGAGGGGAACTCCATGAAACCTGACTATCTCTTTAAGATACAAATAGGAAAGTTGATCTAGGGAAAAGTATCTTGTATAGCAAGGAAATGAGCAGATTTAGTCAAGCGATCAACAATAACCCAAATTTCATTATTACATTGAGGTGTCTTCGGCAATCCCACAACAAAGTCCATGGATATATTCTCCCATTTCCACTCTGGTACTGGTAAAGGTTGAAGTATCCCCTTTGGTAACTGCCGCTCTACTTTAACCTATTGACAAGTCCAACACTTCATAGTAAAATCAGCAATATCTCTTTTCATTCCATCCCACCAGTAGTACTCCCAAAGATCTCTATACATCTTAGTACTGCCTGGATGAACTGAAAATAGATAACTATGAGCTTCACATAACAACTCTCTCTTCAACTGTGAATCAAACGACACACACAATCTATTCCCAAATCTCAAAATACAATCATTATCAATGTTGAATTCAGACAACTTACCTTTCTGAACTAGCTCTACCTTTTTCTGCAACTCACTGTATTGCTTCTGTGCTTGCTTAATTCTGTCTGATAGAGAAGATTTCACCGATACCTGAAACAAAACAGAATAACATCCTACACCAACAACTTCTATGCCAAATTTCATCAAATCCTTAACCAAAGGATCACATTCCAAATGCATCATTATTAATGAAGAATTACTTTTTCGACTCAAAGCATCAACCACTTTATTTGCTTTTCCCAGATGGTAATGAATTGTACAATCATAATCCTTGATTAATTCTAGCCACCTCCTCTGTCTCATGTTCAATTCTTTCTGAGTGAATATATACTTTAAACTTTTGTAATTAGTGTATATTTCACACTTTACACCATACAAATGATGCCTCTAAATTTTTAAAGCGAAAACAACAGCAGATAATTCCAAATCATGTGTAGGGTAATTTAACTCATGGGTTTTCAAATGACGTGAAGTATAAGCAATTACCTGATAATTATACATTAGGACGCAACCAAGTCCTTTCAATGAAGCATCACTGTAGATAAAAAACTCACCATTCCTAGAAGGTATTTCCAAAACTGTAGCATTCACCAATATTCTTTTCAGTTCTTGAAAACAATCATAACATTATTTTGTCCAGATAAACTTAACACCCTTCCGAGTTAGCTTAGTCATTGGACTAGATAACCGTGAAAAATTTCCAACAAACCTTCGGTAATAGCCTGCCAAACCAAGAAAACTACGAATCTCAGTTACATTTGTGGGTATTTCCCATTATTCAACAACCTTTGTTTTTGCAGGATCAACAGTTATTCCATCTTTTGAATCAATGTGACCAAGGAAAGAAATTTTTTGCAACCAAAACTCACACTTTCTGAATTTCCCATACAATTTATTTTCTTTTAAGGTTTGAAAAATAACCCTTAAATGAATTTCATGCTCCTCTTTACTTTTATAAAACACCAAAATATCATCAATGAAAACAACCACAAACTTATCCAAGAACTCATGGAAAATTCTATTCATAAGGTCCATGAATACAGCAGGTGCATTGGTTAGCCCAAAAGGCATTACTAAAAATTCATAATGGCCATATCTTGTACGAAACACGGTCTTCAGAATATCTGATTCTTTTACATTCAACTGATAGTACTCCGATCTCATGTCAATCTTTGAAAAATACTGAGCTCCCTAGAGCTGATCAAACAAATCATCGATATGAGGCAAAAGATATTTATTCTTAATAGTGATGTTATTCAAGGCTCTATAATCAATTCAAAGTCTCATAGAACCATCTTTATTTTTAACAAATAAGATAGGATCACCCCATGGTGATGTGCTAGGTTTAATGAAACCTTTCTCTAATAAATCTTGCAATTGCTCCTTCAACTCTAAAAGTTCAATTTGAGCCATTTGATAAGGGGGTTTTGAAATTGTCTTAGCATCAGGAACTAAGTCAATAGTAAATTTAACTTCCCGATCTGGTATTATTCTAGGCAACTCAACAAGAAAAACATCAGGATACTCATTTACCACTGGAAGATCATTAATTTGAATGGTTCCTTTGTTTTCAACAATATGTGGAAGGTAACATTCATTTCCATGTTTTACAAGTTTCTCAGCCTCTTGATATGTTATCAACAGTAAGGGTTCATTCTTGTACACAAACTGAAATTCTTTCTGAAAAGAAACTTCTTTAGCTCTACAATCAATCTTAGCATGGTAAACAGAGAACCAATCCATACCCAGGATAACATAAAACTCTACTAGAGGTAAAAAAAGGTTTTCAAGTAGGTTCTTTCCATGGATAAGGATAAGAAAACTCTTATAAATTATTTTTTACTCAACATTCCCCCCAGGTGTTTTTACCACAAGTTCAGGAGTCATTTATTGAGATGGTATTCCCAATTTACTAGAAAATTTTTCAGATATGAAAGAATGTGTAGACCCCGAATCAAACACCACATTAACATAATCTGAGAAAACAAACAAAGTACCTGATACCACTTCATTTGATGGCCCAACATCTGCTGAAGTAGTTGCAAAGGATTTCACCACACCTTTCTTCTTGTAGTCTGATTTCTTCCCATCATTCGATCTCTTTGATGAACACTCGTTTTCATAATGACCCATCTCATTGAACTTGAAACATTTCACTAACTATAAATCAAATTTGGTCTTACCATCACCCTAATATTTTTCAGTGAAATCACGAGCCTTATGTCCCATATTACCACATCATTAGCACTTTCTAGAATTCATAAGACATCCCCCAAAATGCCTTTTAACACATTTATCACAAACTAGAAACTTAGTTTTATTACCATCATTCCTTTTTGAAGAATTATTCTCTTTCTCCTGCCACCTCGGTCTCTTCTTCTGTTGGTTGTTATAGAACACTTGATCATCGAAAAACTACATTTCCACATTCTTAGCACATCAAACAAGCTTTTCATAAATTTTGAACTCACGATAAGACAATGCCCTTCGATATTTTGGCTTTAATCCTGAGTAAAAATGATTGATTTTACTATCAAGGTCTCAGATAAAATTTGGAGCATACCTTGACAATCGAGTGAACCTTTATTCATAAGCAGCCACTGAGTCTTCCTCTTGCCTCAATTCCAAGAATTGTTTTTCCATCCTAAGTCGAACAGCCTTAGTAAAATACTTCTCAAGAAACATACCTTTGAATTCATCCCAGTCGAGAGCATCAATCTCATCAGTGTCCCTGATATTTTTAACCATCGACCACCACTGATCTGCTTCACCCTCCAAACGGTAAATTGCAAGACTAAGCTTTTGATTTTCTGAACACCCCATGACATTGAAAATCTTCTCTAGTTCTTTAATCCACCCTTCAGCTAGCACAGGGTCAGATGATCCTCTGAATGATGGGGGATGTTGCCTCATGAAATGTTCCACCACTGACATGTTCCTCTGTGGTTGATCTAGATGATCTCGTGCTTGGATACCACCACCATTTATCACTTGAGTCAACTGCACCATTACTGCAACAAACTGTTTAGTTCCATTTCTAACCATATCAAGATGCTGATTCCGAAGGTCATTTCCTTCTATATGCCTTCCTAGCACTGCTTCTCTGTTTCCTCTGCGGAAAACTATTATGAACAAACATGTCTTAGATGAAGCAACATGGTAATCTTCAAATGCTATATCATTTTAATTTGACCATAAAAAAATATTTTTGGATAATCATTTAATAGAATTATAACTCCTAAAGTTATCTAAACCGACCTCTGATACCAACTTTAAGGCCCCAGCCTTAAACCTTACTTAATCTTTAGTTATTCCAAGAATACACATTGAGGATCTTTTCAGGTTTAGAGTTTTAGAGAATTAGATCATAAATCATGCATTACATTCCACATTTAAACAAGGCGGTGACATAAAATACAGTATTCATTTTTCCCATGAAAGGATACATATTTAAAATAAAATAATGGATTATTTCTTGACACTTCCTCGACACTATCATCACATCTTGTACTTTTCCCTTGACCTGTGAAAAACATTTCAAAACTTGGGATGAGCATAAAAAGTTCAGTAAGGGATATAAAAGTACAGAATGAAAACATTAGTCCATGTATACATAAGAATTGATGAAATCATACTTTACTCATAAAACATAAGCACTTTATCATACCTCATTAAATCATAAGATTTTTGAATAACTCATAGAAAACATAAGACATAAAGGTAACTTGAGGCATTCATAACATTCTTACGTAGGGATTAACCCTCATGGTTACGTTTGGAATACCCATCATAGTATATTCCCTAAATCTCTTCAGAGAAACCTTAACGTTTAACTCCTTCGCATTACCCAATGAATTGGAGAGCTATATCGGGCTCACCTGCTTTTAGTTTATCACGGAACCACCCGTCTTCATAAACAATTCCCAAGAACCATAACATAATCATATCACATAAAACATGCATAAAGGAAACATAACATTTCCACATTTAAATCACAAGATATCAATACAAAATATTGATATAATAAAAACATTATGAAAACCATTTTCAATACCAAAATAAAAGAAAAGTAAAACATGGTATTTATTTTTCATTTAAAAAAAAGTTATGGCTTGTAGAGGAAGCCGAAACTCAAATAATGGTCAGGGCGGCAGAGAAGTCGTTGTCGCTGCATACGTACGACAAAAAAAACATTCCCTTTTTTCGTTTAGTAAAACGCTTCGTATAAAAAATATTCCTTTTGAATAACGTAAAATTCAAAGGGGTTTATACACCGTATAAAAGAATGTTGTGTATAAAACAAAATATGCCTCAATGAAAGGAGATTGAGACGGAGTCCCATACCTCGTGTCCGACTTGAATCAATTGTTATTTAACCTCCTGAATAATAAAATGGAGTAAATTTCTACTTGCTTAAGAACCTTTTTCAAGTTCATTATTCCTTTTATATCACTTATTACCATTTTATAAACACTATGTAATTATTTTAGTTAATAACGGTCGTTTTTTCGATCATTGGTACTTGAGTAAAAAATAAACTCCTTATAATTACAAGTTGTTCATGTGGTAAAATATCCATTATATCCAGAATTATATTCATTATGTAGATATCATATATATCATATATATCCAGTATATACATGCATTTATAATATTTCATAACATTTAGAGGTAAGAAATGAAATGCACCGTTCATGGAGACGGTAAGCCGTACGTACGCATGAACGCAACTTTCATTTCTATTTATTATTTAATGGAATTAATTCATAATGATATAAAGGAATATTATAACTCCAGTATAATATCATATATAATATCATTAACTCCATCCTTTATACGTCCCACATATGTCATTAACGAATCAAATCACTTTGAGGGGGCGGTAGTCCGCACTTCCTAAAATGAAGATATTGCGTTTACCCATAATGGAAACCATAAAGGTATGATATAAATGAAAAATACAGAATCTTAAGGAAAACAAACACATATTATATATCATATATAAATATAGTGACATCTTAATGGACACCTTTTAAGGTGTTAGAAGAATATTGAACAATCATCGTTTCGTGAGGCAGAAATTCGCCATCCACGGAAACAGTATGCTCTTTAACCATTAGATGTGGGTGTGTGAAAGTGTAGCTCGAATAATTATTATAAAAACATCCTAGTATATTGAAGATTCTGGTTTTGTTACAAAATAAATGAATAAAAAGAGTTTATGGGGTTGGAGAAGAAAAATAAAACAAAAGAACATTAGAGAAGTGTTTACCTTTAAATCGGGTAACTCCTCTTGGTTTGAACCAAAAGGGTTTCTTGAAGAGCTTTATGCCTAAGGTAAGGCTTCTAAGATGAAGAGAGGAATGTGGAGAGATGAAATAAGCAGAGTTTTCCTGATCCAATGGCTTTAGAGGTGTGTGTAAAGAGGTAGAGGTGTGGGCCTTTTATAAGAGGGAGGAGGGGCACTCTTGGAAAGTCAAGAAATGTTACTTTATATTGAAATGGTTTTCGGATTTTAAAGGTCCCAAATTGATATATTTAAAGGATAAGGTGATAAGAGTTAGAAATATACTCATCCAATAGGTCTTTGACAAGTGTAAGTCTTAGATTTTACATTATAGTTTCATTTTATTTAAATCGTTCATTAATGAGGTAATCGCTGCGTCATCATGGTGTCATAAAAAATTTAATTTATTTAATGTCTAAAAATTGTAAAAAAAATACTATGATGTATGAAATATTTTTAGATTTCCAATGAATATTTATAGTCCAAGATATAATTTATGTAGACAAAATTAAAATTGTTTTACTTAGGTATTACATACTTTTGTGATATCCTCCTTTCTTTAAAAATAAAAAGATAAAGTGTCACTATCATCCAAAAGTGATTCCATGAGGTCTCAAATTTTGGCACAAGGAATCACATGGTCGGACATGACACAACCAGTATAATTAGGACACATTTTGGGGTCATTTTTTATTATTATGATATTATTTGATTATCCTCAACTATCCGATTACTAATTAATCACGATAATTAAAGATAATTACCGTCGTTACTATTCATAATGTCCAAAAACAAAAGAGTCTTAATTAAATAATTTGGAACTTATGATTCCAAATATGGAATCCATTTTACCAAATTCTAAACACAGAAATTGCAATAATTAATTTAAAAATAAATCCCGTTGTCAAAACAAATAGCGAGTTTTTTAGAAAGAATATCTATCAAAAGATTAACAATTGTTTATGCCCAATTTCAAAGTGAAATTAATTACAATGACCACCATTTTATTAAATGGTAAAAATATATTCTATTTAAACTTTAAAACCAATTAAAAGGACAATCTAACCACATAATTAAATTAGATAAAAAAGCAGTTTTGAAGTAAAATGCAGTATTTTTCACTATTCATTAAAAAATGAACATTGTCAGAAAAATACCAAAAATTTATCCAAAGTAAATTTCAATGTCCCAATTATAACGAATAAGTTTATTTTTACAAATAGAGTTTAAAAATTTTCAAAATATATATTTAAAAATGGTTCACCATCAAAAGGCAGTAAAACAATCTTTTAAAAATATTAGAGAATTCTATGCTTAAGATTGGATTTATTCTCATTTTAAGTCTTTAAAACACTATCTAATTCATAAATAGACATAGATATGAAAATACATAATTCTTTACTTACTTGGGATGTTACACTAATAACCCTTTATTCTTTATTATAACTTATTTATTTATTATTTTACTTCAATTATTAACTATGAGTATAAATTAAATTTTAAATTTTATCAGTATTAGAAGAAAAACACCAATACATGAGATTTTTCTATTGAATTTCACCTTATATGTGTTTCTTTTTCTCTAGAGTTGGGTGTAAAAAAAACCCCTCATAAAAGATTTTTATTCTAATTTGATGTCTTCTCACCCTTTTACTTAGATTTATTATCAATAAATATTTGGAAATCTATATTAGTAACTTATGATGGATTCTAAACAAATTTATTTCCACAAAAGTATTACATTAACCTCATTCAAAATATAATTTCAACATTAGTCGAATTTTCTTTTACTCTTTTAGGTTGAGATTAATTATAAAATACTTTTTTGTCACCTAGATAATGTTAATAATAATCAATATTATGATTTATAAGTATTCATTTTATAAATTTGTATTCATCATAGTTTTTAATTGACTTTATATAAATTTTTGAATGGAAAAAGAAATAGTTTAATTTAAATAAATTGTTTTTCCATTTATTTCATAGTTTTATTTAAAATTTAAATTTATTTATTTTAGATTTTAAAATTTATAAAATGGAATACAGTTTTAATTCATCATATCAATTATATTTTAGGGTGAATTTTTGGTATTTTTTTAAAAGATTGATTTTTAGATGAGTAGTGAAAAATATCATTTTTCAATAAAATTATCATTTATTTTCAAGTATTTAAAAATTTACATTCGATATTATATTTTTTTAAAGTTAAATTAGTTTAATTTTACAAAAATCTATACAAATAATTTCATATTAATTACCATTATGCTTTATTTTGGTATAAAATCATTTCTATACTTTAAAAGGTCATTTTTCTAAAAACTGATTTTATTGCAGTTTACTTATTTATATTAAAATTATTTTTTACCAATTATAAAAATTGAATCTTTAAAAATGGATATAGTTTTATAATTATTATTTTAAAATTTTTTAATAAGGTTAATTTTGTTTTCAATCATTATGGATATTTACCACGGTAAAAATTAGTTACTATGGTAAAAGATTAAAAAGGTTAATTAAGATAAAAAATAAGCGATAAGGCCAAAAAATATTATATTAATTTTTATTAGATGATTTTATTTATACCATTATCACATTATATTATAAATTTTATAGTTTTATATAAACTTTCCCATGATTAATACTTTATATTATTCTAAAACATTAATAAATTACAAGTGTGTCAGTCCCCTCACTTATAAAAGGAAACCTCCTCCCCTAACTTATTTAATCAATTTGATCCTTTTAACTCAACCAAGACCTATAAAAATACATTAAAAACATCCTTATCTATATAATATACCTCTTGAACTCACCAAAATACCAATATAACAAGGCTTAAAGTATAATCCAAAAGAGGTTTTCTAAAGAGTAAATGCAATTCTTAAACAAATGTTTCATGTTTATTTATTTTTATAACTCCTTAAAATATTATTTAATCATGATAAATAATAACATAAGTATCCTATATATATTTAAATATTATTATGATTTTTGTATAACCATTTTTCATCTCATTTTCTATCCTATGAGAAATGAAAACATCGCTCGTGTGTACGCGTGGACTACCACCCCCATGAAGAAATGTGGTTCATTTTTCATCACCAGATTATATGGATGTTTAAAATGAAGGATAAAATTAATATAGATAATATTTATGAAATATTTATGATTCCATAGAGATAATATGTTACTTACCTTTTTACCCTTTCCATCTTTTGGAAAATTATAACGTCGCTCATGTGTACGTGTGGAATACCACCCCAATGAAGTGATGTGATTTATTTCTCATTTCCTCCTCAAAAGGATGGTACTAAAGATAAAAATAATTAATAAATATGAAATTAATAAAATATTTATGATTCTTGAAAATTAATATATTAAATACATTATTTATTTTACACTCATTAGAATATTCAAAACGCCGTTCATGCATACGTACAGACTACCGTCTCTATGAAACAATATGATTCATTTTTCATGAACACCTTAAATGATTAGTTTTAAAATTATTTTTAATATATAAATATTATAATAATAAATTTTTTAATATTATAGAGGTATTGTAACCAAAAACCCTTTGACCATAGTCAATGCACCAATGTTGTTTCAAGGTTATAAACCAAACGACCCCGAAACGTCCAGCATGAACTTAACCATTTAGTAACTAAAAAAAAATTACAATTAATAAAATAAGATGAATAATAACAATTAAATTAACCTGAAAATGGTTATTTATAAATTATAAAACTAATATAGTTTTATTATTCATGACTTAGAGAATGTATGAAGCTAGACTAGACTTAAGGTAAGTGATTTTCTTTTAAAATGTCATTTTAAATGTTTTAAACTCTTTTTACTCTATATGCATGTTATTTAAAATGTTATTATTTATATATAAATGATTTTTAAAAGTAATTTTCAAATTATTTTTTCTTTATTTTTTAAATTTTTAAAAAGGAATCTTTTAAACATTTATCGTATGGGTCATTTTGACCTTTTTTACTAAAATGTAAAATAATGTTCTTTTAATATAAAAAACCTGATTGAATTTTCCTAAAATAATAATTATTATTCACAATTATGATTAATCTTCATGTTAATGTGGTTTTTCAAATAATATCTTATTCCAAACATATTTGGAATTTTTCATTTCAAAGAGTTTCCAAAGAAAAAGGACATTTCTTCTTATGATTATGTGAAAATGGAAAGTGATTTACTTACGGGTTCAAATGAGTTTTTCAATGTTTTTATAATAAAAAAGTAAAATATTTTTTTAAATGATAAAATTAACTATCATTATAGATTATGATGAATGAACCCTATAAATATCCTGATGATGGGTTATCCTTATATATCTCTCCAATGTATTGGGTAATGATTCATTATTAAAAGGAAAAAAATGAGAGAGATAAATATACTGGTTACTCTTATGGAATTAAATGGTCTTTAGTTATTCTAACCTAGGTTAAACATGTGTGAGCATGGGTTATGAATATTTTTTTCTAAGATACCTATATCATGGTTTCAAAATGGGTTTTTATTAAAATATTTTTCTTTTATGAGGTAAGGAAAGTTTAAGAAATTTTAAATGTGAAAGGTTTGTTTTTAAAATAAATGTTTTTATGAGTTCCCACATGCCTCAAGATGCCTTCGTGGTTTTTTTCTATGCTTTCTAATGGATTTAAAATGTTTTATTTGAGTAAAGATTTATTTTTTACATGTGATTTTTTATATTCTCAATGTTTTATTATGAAAAAGGTAAAAATATTCATAGGTTTTCATGTTTTTCATTGGAACAATGAGATTAGTTTATTTTATATCCCTTTATGATATTTTTTTTACTCATTCTATGCTTTGAAATGTTTTTCATAGGATTTATGGATGGGTAAATTTTTTATAAAGGTCAATATTTCTTTTATGTTGACTTATATTAAATTAATATAAAGTGTCTTGAATAAAAAAGGGGTGTAAAATTAAATCTTAATTTATGTGAAAAAATTGTAAACTATATGGAAGTGTCCACTTTGTTATGTAATTTTTTCTTAATTCTCTAAAACTCTAATCCAAAAAATCTGGGAAATATATGAATGTGACACCCATGTTATAAGTAATGTAATTTATGGGTTGATTATGATACAAGTTATTATATTTGGTATCATAAAAAAGTATTAAATACCTTTAGAGGTTAGGATAATATTAAAATAAATTTTAAAGAGAATTTAATTTGTGGTTATTTTATCACGAGATATATTTTAAAGATCATCATGTTGCTTCATCCAATTATTTTATATTCATAATGGTTTTCCATAGAGGAAACATAGCTAGTGAAGTAGGAAGGGATCATGAGGATAATAACCTTCTGAATTAGAAACCTAGAATAGTTGTAATTGAGCATTTTATGGTAGTGTTAACTTAGTCGATGCAGGCTATTAACATTGACACCCATGAAAGAGAGAAACTGGATTCTCTATAGAAGAATATATATATAGTGGATCATTCCATGAAATAAAACCCTCCAAATTTTAGAGGATATTTTGATTGGGTAAAATATAAATTAAGGATAAATGATTTTGAGAATATATTTGAATTTTTGGGATGTATGAAACATTAAAATTTAACTCTTTTTATTAATTATTTTGAAGGTGAAACAAATATATTATGGCCTCTGATTAATAATCCTACGGAAAATAATGAGATTAATGCCATAGAGTGGGAAATATTTAAATATGTTTTTCTTGATAATTATTTTAATAAAGTGGTTCAATATGTAATGAAAATTAAATTTATAGAGTTGAATAAAAAGGAAGAAGACTTAGTAGTCACTTATAAAGAAAATTTTACTAGATTGGCAAGGTATGCACCAAATTTCATTCTGGACTATAAAAGTAAAATTGATAGATTTTACATAGGTATGAAACCACATTTATAAATATAATTGAACTCTTTTGAAATTTAAAGTAATTAGGAGGTTTTTCATTATGATAAGAATGTTGATAGGAGTTTAATGTACTTATGTACTTCATAAAAATAAGGGTAAGAATCGATATTTGTGGAAATAAATTGAGAATTAGCCAGCTAAGAAATATAGAGGTAAGCCTCCCAAATTTTCCAAATGTGGTAAAAGGAATTTTAAATAATGTTTTATAGGATTAAATAAGTGTTACTGATGAATTAAAATTTATCATTTGGCTAATGACTATAACGAAAATAGTTCTGATAAAAAAGTAATGGGAAAATAGATAATCAGATGATAGTAAGATGTCTCAATTGAATTGAGTTATAAAATTATTCTAATTAATGCCTAAAGTTAGTTAGTCAAGATGGGAATCCTAAAAATATGAAATAGAAAGGTCCAAAAAAGTCTTTTCTACTACTATGGAAAATAGGAAACCCTAAAATAATGTGGTGACAGATACATTACTTATTTATTAATATTAATCCAATGTCTTGTTTGATTTGGGATCTACGCATTATTATATATCTTAAAAAATTGTAAGTAAAATAGAAATAACATCTCAAGAAATTATGTCTAAACTCTTAGTAAAAACATTTGGGTAAAGGAAACAGTAATTTATAAAAATCTTCACTTTTTCATATATGGAATGGTTTTTCCTATAAACCTAGTTATCTTACCCATTATAGAGTTTAATGTTATTCTGTGTATGTATTTTCTTTCAGTTTACCATGATAAAATATATTAAAATTATAAAGAAGATATTTTTTGGAATGAGTTTCAGTTTGTATATAATAATTAATTCATAACTTTGATTATATATCAAGAAGATGAGAAATTGATAAAATATGGAAGTGAAAGTTATCTTACACATATTATTGAAATGAAAAAACTATTAAAATTAGTGATGTGACATTTTTAAACGAATATATAGATGTATTTATTTATGATTTTCTTACTTTTATTCCTGACTGGTAGGTTAAATTTAATATTGACTTAATTCCTTATTCAAATCTTATTTTAAAACCCCTTATCAAATTGCTCTATTAGAACTTTTAGAATTGAAAAAGCAGTTACAAGAGTAACTTCGTAAGGGTTTCATCCACACTAGAACATCACATTGGGGAGCTCCTATTTTGTTTTTTTAAAATAATAGGTATTGAATAATAAGGTGATTAACTAGGTAAAGGTTTTATAGAATAATCACATTATTGAGAAAGCAACATTCTATGAGGTAATAATACCTTTAGCTATTTAAGTAAAAAATAAAATTGTGAGGACGTAATTTCTTAAAGGGGGTAAGAAATGTGATAACCCAATAAATGTTAATAATAAATAAATATTATGATTTATAATTATTCACTTTATATATTTATATTTATCAAAATTTTATAAATGACTGTATAATTTTTCAATTGAAAAAAGAATAGTTTATTTAACTAAATTGTTTTTACTTGTATTACATGGTTTTATTTAAAATTTAAATTTATTAATATTAGTATTTAAATTTATAAATTTTAATTCATTTTTGGATTCATAATATCAAATATATCTAAGAGTTATTTTTTTTGTATTTTTTGTTGAAAAGATTGATAATTGGGAGAATATTGAAAAATACTGTTTTTAATAAAATTGTCATTTGTTTTGAAATATTTAAATAATATCATTATATAATGGATTAATTTTAAAGTTTTATTAGTACAATTTTACTAAAAATAATCCTATTAATTCCATATTAATCATAATTATTCATTATTTTGGAAAAAAATCCCTTTTATGCTTAAAAAGGACATTTTTCTAAAAAAATGTTCTTGTTGCGGTTTGTGTATTTATTTTAAAATTAATTTGTAAAACTTATAAAAGTTGAATGTTTAAAGGTTTATTTCATATTTAGAATCAATAGTTTCAAATTTTTAAATAATTTTAATTTTATTTTGGGCAATTATGAATATTTATGAGGGTAAAAATTGTTACCATGGTAAAGGGTAAAACAGGTTAATTATGGTAAAAACTAAGTGATAAGTCCACATAATATTATATTAATTATTATTATATGATGGGGTTTATACCCCTACCACCTTATCTTATAAATTGGATATTTTTATAGGAAATTTATGATGATTAATACTTTATGATATTTTTAAACTTTGAAAAATTACTTGGGTACCACTCTCCTCACTTATAATAGACCACCTTCTATCGTCACTTATTCACACACATGAAGCCTTTTATCTCAACCAATACCTACCCAATAACTTAACAACATATCTCTCCACCTTCTATATGTATTTTTATCTTCATAGGACTAACCTAATAATGATTAAGGTGTAATATAAGGGTGATTTTCTAAAGAAGAGGAATAATTCTTAACTGAGTGTTTCATGTTTATTAATTCTTCAACCTAATTCAAATATTATTTAACCATGATGAAATAACAACATAAGTATATTATATATAATTAAGTGTTATTATTACTATTTTAAAACCCTTCTTCATCTCTTTTTCCATTCTATTGTTAATGAAACCAATGCTTATGCGTATATGTGGACTACTAACTCCACGAAGTGATGTGTTTCTTTTTTCATCAACATATTATATGAATGGATAAAGTTATGGATCGAATAAATATAAATTATATTTATGAAATAATTATAATTCTATAAAGTTTATATATTACTTACCCTTTTACCCTTTCCATCCATTGGAAATTGATAACTTTGCTCATTCGTAGGTGTGGAATGCCACCTCCACAAAGCGATGCAATTTAATTTTCATTTACACCTTAAAATGTGGGAAATAAGGATGGAAATAATTAATAATTATGAACTTTTATAGCATATTTATGATTTAGTAAAAGAAAAATACGAAATAATTTATTTCTTTTCCACTCAGTAGAAAAATAAAAATTTCACTCATGCGTACGTACGGACCACTGTCCCCATGAAACGACATGATTCATTTTTCATGATCTCATTACATGGTTAGTTTTAAAAGTGTATTTAATTTTTAAATATTATAATTATAATAGTTTTATGATTCCTTACGTAATTTATCCTTAACCCCTTCGACCACAGTCAACGCACTAATGTTGTTTTTAGGTTATAAACCGAACGACCCAAAAACATCCAACATGAATTTAACCATTTTAATAACTAAATAAAAATTGTTAATAAATGAAATATAAGGAATAATAAGAATTAATTAAACATAAAAATTATTATTAATAAAGTATAAAACCAATATAATTGTATTATTCACGAGTTAGGGAATGTATGAAGCTAAATGAGATTTAATATAAGGAATTTTCATTTAAAACATTGTTTTTAATATTTTAAATCATTCTCCTCTTTATACATGTTCATAAAAATGTTACAAGAATGTTATTATTTATACATAAAGGATTGTTAAAATTAATTTTCAAATACTTTTTTACTTTCTTTTTTAATGTTTTAAAATTAAAATTTTTAACATTTACCATTTGTGTCATTTTGTATATTTTTTATCGATGTGAAAATGAATGTTTTTTAACGAATATCGCACGACCAATGTTATTAATTATCAAGACTACTATATAATTTAACATGGGTTTTAAAATAATATATTATTCCCAATATTCTTATAATTTTATATTTTTAATAGTTTCCAAAGAAAAATGATATTTCTTCTTTTGATTATGAGAAAATAGAAAGTGTTTTACTTATGATTTATAATGATTTTCAAGGGTTTTATGATGAAAAAATGAAATATTAAAAAAAATGTTCATGATTTACCACTTCATAATTATATATTATAGCACCCCAAACACTTCATGGTATGTTTCTCTTAAATAAATTCTAGTTATAGCCTATATTTCATGAATCACTAAGCCTCTATGGAACAAAACATGGTTACATATAGGAGATATCCAGAACCTAGCCAAGTAAACCTAATTTTGTCACTTCTATGATGTGAATTTCGTACATGGTTGTGATCAATAGGTTATTTGGAGTCTGATAAGGAAAAATCAATTTTCAGTGAATAGTAACCTACCCATATGAATAGTAACCTACCCTTATGAATAATAACTTAAACTTATGAATATTAATATGAATATTATGAATGATATCCATACCATTGAGTGTATAAATGAATTTAGGCACCTTAAAAATGAGGATGAAAATTTTAGGTGTTTATATTTTTTGATTAAATAATGATTTTAATTAAATATTTAATTAATAATACTTAGAAAATTATTTTTGAAAAATGGACTTCATTTTTGGATTCTATACATAAAAAAATGGTTAGGATAAATTTTTGGGATTTTTCTGAAATACTTGAATTTTTGATGAATAGTAAAATCCGATAATTCACAATAAATGCTAAATAATGGATTAATTGAGTCATTGATGAAGATCTGCTAATGTAAGACCAATTTTTTCGAAGTAACATGAATATATTACTGTTCTTGGTCATGTAATACTCACTATTGGTTTTCTTGAGAGGAAATAATAAATTAATGATTATAATATTAAGAAAAATCCTCTCCCCTCTACTATATAAACCACCCCTCACCCCCTCTTCCTCCCACACCACTCAAGCTTCAATACTTGCCTAAATTATGAAAAATACTCTTCGAAAGACCTCTCCCCACATCCAAGACCTGATGGTCTCACCAAAAGGACAAAAACAAAGGCCTTAAGGAGATTCTCAAGGAGGAGTACTCAAGAGGTGAACCTTCCTTCCATTTTCTTTCAATTTCTTTTACAAGGTTCCATTATTTTTTTCAATATTCTCACCTCCCCTCATCAAAATTCCATGATAATTCCAGTACCTTACATTTACTGGATTTATTTTTTTCTAATGGAATATTTCATCATAATATCTCTTTTTCCCTCCTTTTATACAATAAATGCAAACACCGTCCGAGATGTGTAAATTTATCACACTCAAGGAAGACGGGTTTTCAATTTGCATTTCTATATTCAATACTGGTCATGAAACCTTTTAAATGGTTGAAACATGTCATAATGTATGTATTTTATCTTTTTTAATGTTCTTAAATCTTTACACGTTCATAATATGGAATAATAATACAAAATAAGTTTATTGTGCACAAAACTGCCAAGCCAAATCCAAGCATTTATTTTAACTCATCGAATGAGTCATCCTCATGGTATATAACCATAATCATTATAAGATAATTTATATCTCTTTAATATCACTAATAATTTATATTAACAATTCTTTATGTTTAACCACATTTCAAATGAACTTCCATTAATGAATACAAGTAAACAAATCATGAAACCAAGTAAGAAAATGCTTCCAAAATAATAAAATTGAATCACTTAAACCCATCAAAAAGGACATTAATTAACTTAATAAGGTTATACCATATCAATTAAATGTTTATAATGTTATTTAATTATTAATTAATGAAGCTAAATTTGATTATTCAGGTCGTTAAGAACAAACAAGAACACCTTCAAGCGTAAGGTAAGGGATCCTCCCTCTCACTTTTGTTCAGAATCTCCCCTATGTTGTGCCCTTTTATTTTTAATTTCTAATGATGGGGTTTGTTTTTGTACCCCCCAATACTTCCCTTGTGACATATAAATAATGGAATACCCCTTTACCTCTCATTAATCCCTCGCAATAACACTCGTTTCCATGCCGAAATGTTTGTAAGGGGTTTCTCATCTCACTTTCATTTCTGTGAGATTTTCATTGTTCGCCACTTCTTTCTTATATGTGGTATAGGTGTAATTAAATTTGATATATTTTATCATTATCAAATTTATATTCATGGTATTATTTGATTAATTTGGTGGTTTTTAACTTTTGGTCACATGACTCAATTGATTACAACGTGGTAACAAGCTTTGTCTCAATTTTCACTTCGTTGTGACTTGCTTAGTATTATGCACCTACTCTTTCTTATGTGGTGTACCTAATGAAAATTTTAAATCAATTTTCAATTGAAAATATATTACATTTAAATTTCCATATTCTCATAACATGGATATGATTATTTTCTAAGTCGTATACCACTTTACATACAGTATTTATTTTGAATGTTGTTTTGACTATTGAAATATTGATGAATCTATATCCTCTATTCTATAAGGATAATGTAAATTCATATTGATATTATGTTGAATATATGTATAAATAATTATTTGTATGTAGAGGTGGGTGGGGCGCACTACATCCTCTCGATGCATCGGTAGGACTCATGAGACAAATCAGTTTGGCGACAAACCCTTTGAGTTTGTTTCTAAAAATCAGACGGGTTTCTACCCATAGAACTAAACCATTTTAACAGTATTATGGTTTCATGTTCCAAATACATTATGTACAATTAATAATCATTCTCTTTATTCATTATCATTTATTATTATAATCCATGGGGTTTTCACTATGAAAAAATCTATGGATGCAGTTTCATTCTCAGTTTATTAATGGTGTGAGTTTTTCATCTATTCACCATGCCATATTGATTATGTCAGATTGATTATGATTCACTTATTATTGTATTCATTATTCCACTATTTGTAACCCTTAATGAGATTTTTATCTCACCCTTTTCATTGTTTACCTTCAACAGGTGATGAAGAGAAGATCATTTATTGAGTTCTTGTGGATGCAGTTTTCGTTATGTATTATATTTTGTAAACTTTTCCAATGTAATTTTAGTAACATCTATGTATCTAGTTTCTTAAATACAACTAAACTGATCATTAATTCAGAATTTTCATTCATTATAACCATGAAAATATCACAAATAATGAACCGGATCCATCCTAGAGGGTTTGGGGTGTTACATTTATAATGAAGGGTGATCCCAATATAGATCATGAAAATGGGTGAGCCCAATATAGATCTCTAATGCATCAAATAATGATATAGTCTTTGAAGGAAAAAATGAAGGAGATAACCGAGTTGGTTACTCATATAGATTTAATCGGGCTTTAGTTATTCTTACATGGGTTAAAAATTAGTGAACATGGGATATGAATACGATTCTCCAAGATACCTATATTATTCCTACAAAAGGGTTTTTATGGAAATATTTTTATTTCATGAGGTAAGAAATGTTTATGAACTTTTAAAGGTAAAATGATTTTTTTCTAATTAATGTCTTTATGAGTTCCCACATACCTCAAGGTGCCTTTGTGGTTTTTTATATGGTTTCTAATGGGTTTCAAAAGTTTTATTTGAGTAAATATTGGTTTTCACATGTATAAATTTTTACTTTATGAGCACAATTTTTTATTTTGAAAAAGGTGACAGTCTTCAGAAATTTTCATGTTTTCACTCAAAAAATGAGATTACATTATTATTATATCCCTTAATGAGATTTTTTTTATCATCCCACGTATTCAAATGTTTTTTCAAATGATCTAAGGATGAGTAGACATTTTATTTAGGTAAATATTTCTTCTATGGTGACTCATATTAAACAAAGATAAAATATATTGAGTAAAATAGTGGTGTAAACTTGAATCCCATCTTATGTAAAAAATATGTACACTACATGGATGTGTCCACTTTATTATATAATTTTTTACCAAATTCTCTAAAATTATAAACCTAAAAGATCACGAGAATGTAAAAATGTGAATTCCTTGCTATAAAACTCATGTTTTTAGGTTTTTAAAGTAATGGTTCATTATACCATTATCCATTATTAGCTACACTAAAACTCTATTCAATTTATTCGAAAATAAAAAAATATTTTAATTTACCATTCCTGTGATAATAACTTTGATATGGTTAAAAATAAATTTCATAGTATTCAACTTTTTCCCATTGAAAATAAATTATAATAGATAATCATCTTGAATTTTCAACACATCTTTATCACCTTCCCTAGAAAATAAAAAATATTTTAAAAAATACTATCTGTACTTTTGGATACATATGGTTCATTTTATATACTTTATAATTAACCATAAATAAGCTATCTTTATCATTCCTCTTTACAAAATATCTAAAAACTTTCAAAAACTTGTGTGAAACAAACAACAATTAACCTTCCAATGGTATTCTTAGAAGTTCAAGAAACCTCTCCAAAGTTAAACTCAATGGTTTCTAAAAGAGAGTAAATGATACTCATTTTGCATCTCCTGATTCTATAAATATAATAGTTTTATAGAAATAATAGAAAATCATAGAATAGTTCAAATCAAAATATTATTTATCCAAAACAATTCTTCCTATACTTGTAATTTTATAACATACTTCAAAAGAAACTCATGATTTATAAACAGATCATGATCTATTAGCCTTTCATGAATAATTACCCATCTTTACATTTCTCCAAATGATTACATTGCTTGATTAGAAGATGAATAGTATTATATAATTTTTTCAAAGGGCCTAAAAAAGATTCTAAATTTAATGTTTCCAAACAACTCCAATTACAACCCTTTATATAAGTATAAATTTTATTTCTCAATAATAATTGATTATCAAAGACTGTATAATATAACAAATTTCCCTCCAAAATATATTATTGGAAAATTATTTAGAAGAATTAAAATTTCAATTTCCTCAACTTTCTATTTCTTAAAATTTAAAATCTTCTATTAAGAATTCAAAAAAACATGAAATTCAATTTATGATCAAATAAAAATTATTTTAAGAATCTATAGGTACAGAAAAATTCAAAAATATAATGCATGTTATCTTCTAGTAAGCCGACAAGATCATCCTATTTTAAAAATGGTTCCAGAAATATTTATCAAAAAAAATCCATAGATTAAAATTTTACTTCTTAAGGAGTTAGATAAAGACATAAAACTAGAACCCACACCAATAAAAGAAATTAAAGAAATATATTAATAAAAAAATTAACATTTGAAACTTACAATATAGTAAACTCATAAAAAAGTATATTTCAATTTATTAAAAAATGTTATTACAAGGTACAAGATAAAGATGTTCAATTTCTATTATATAGTGACTTCATTTTTTTAGAAATTATGTCTTTAGAAGATAAGCCTTATTGGGTTCAAAGGTATTTTCAAAAAAAACTTTTGGAAGCTAGATTTTCTTAGGTCTAAAGTGCTCATAAGAATCCTTATCCCTTTAAATAAAAGATCATGGTCTTCTAAAATATTTAACTTTTTTTTAAAGATATTTTCTTTTAATAGTTTCCTCCTATCTAACATATAATTAAACAAGACACTCGACTTGGTACAAAATATTTTTAATGTTATGTCTTAATTATTGTGGTTGTACTTCTATGTTTGAAGATAGTTTTTTGGGCCTTAGTAGACCATACATATTTTACAAGATTTTCCTTCCAGTTGTAAATATTTTTAGTAATTTCTTTAAGATTTAAATCTATAATTTCAACATAATAGATTCAACTTTATTAGATTTTTCTTTCCTATTAGTATTTTTTAATTTCTAACCATTAGATTTAGAATGAACTTCTAAATATTTAGCAACCCCTTTTCCTTTCCTATTATCATTAACCTTAGAAAAATTTCCTTGAAATATCATAACATAAAATTTAGATTTTCAATCCTACTTTTCAGTTTTTCATGCTTATATAATGTCTCATAAACTTATTCTTTCCACTATACCGACATAGTTTTGAGTTCACTGTAATTTTTATAAATTTTTAAAAATCCAACTTTAACTCTTTCATATTGACCCTTTACTATTTTTTCTCTCTTTACAATAGTTTGAGTATACAAATCCATCTCTTCAATAGTAGGAGAATCATATTCATCTTCACTATCACTACCAATTTAATCATAAAAACATTTTGAATCAATATTTTTATTGGTAATTGCATTGTAAATCATTTTTCCAATAAAACATTTCTAAAAATCTTGGGAATTGGAATAAAAATAAAAATTTTTATACTATAATCCCTATACTTTGATGATCTATTATACATTATATCTCTTTCAATATCACTCCATATAACTAATTATTTCAATATTTTCTTATATTTTCTATTAGATTATTTTTTTAAGGATTCCTATATTTCTTCTTTAACTCTAGAGAATTTGTTTTAATATGAATAGATTTTCTACATTCATATAAATTTTTTTAGATTAATATTTCATTTCAAATTTCTAAATTATTAGAGATATTTTTTTATGATAAGCTCTCTAAAACTACTGCACAAACCTCTCACCTCTCTTCCCTATATTTCAAATTTTATTACTATTAGGTATGTTCTAGGTTCTTTTATAGAATTTTAAAATTTGATGCTCATGACTCTGGGTGGACAGGACCTAGTGGATACTTTCTTGAACCTTCACCCTCTTTCTAAAGTTTCTCTTCCACAAGCTATCCCACCCTTACCTTTAACATTCCACTCTCTATAGATATTGTGCCTTCTGCTTCTGGTTTGAAATCCTTAGTTTCATCCAAATACTTATCCTCATATAAATATGATCTAGTATTTAGATCATCCCCAGCTCTACCACCAACTCTCCCTATAATCCCTTAGACCCAGTTTTCATACTCAGTTTTGGAGGTGGTTTAAGGGAGTTTTTCTTTTTATATATCATAATAATACTTTTCCTCTACTATATATTATCATTTATATACTATTGTTTCCATGTTTTGGTAGGATCAACCTCACTTCCTATTTTTCTAATGCTTTGTGGACTCCTAGAATTTATCTTCCTCAGTGGATGTCTCACCATTTAATTGGTATCCCTATACTAACCATTTTCCAATGAGGACATCATCTTCACTTAGGCTAGAGAAGGAAAAATATATGGTGGTTTTCATTTCTTTATTTTCTGATGGTCAATGGATCTCTATAAAGTTTTTTATCCTCGGACCACAGTAGTTTGGGTTCATCTCCCTAGTTTTCCTCTCTAATTTTACAATATAGAATCCTTTAAAGGCATAGGATATGCTTTTGGTTCCATTATCTACATGAACAAAGGAACTCTAGAGATATAATATATTATGGTTATAAATATTTTTATAGAGATGGACCTATTATCCCCTTCCCCAATGCATATTTCTATGCACCAGTTCAGATATATCATTCTAGAAATGGATCTTATTATCTTATATGATGAATTAATATCATGTTTGTGGGATCTAATTCCATTAAATCTCTATATTCATTAGGAGTCATGTTCATAGGGAATCTTGGGATCTAAGAGTAGTTAATGGGCCTTCCCTAATTTTGTCTTATGGAACTTCCCATCATCCTAACCCTATCATTACTAAGTATTTATTACTTCAGGTAGCTCACTTGTTGAGTCATAGGACTCATGAAGGCTAGTAGAAACCCACTCCTACCCAATTTACTAAGTATTAGGCTAGACTATGGGTGATGCCTCTAAGCACTGGCATCTTGGAACCTTTGGTTCTTTTGGATTTTCCAGAGGTCTCTCTTTAAGAGGTGGATGATCCCTCAGTTTCCACTACTGATATCACCCCATGTTCTCAATTGGACATTATTTATTCTTACCTTGATTCCATAAATGAAGAATCTATCTTTAAACCACTCAAGTAACCATCTCTTGTCTTGTAAGACATGTTTTTTTTTTCTTTCTCTTCCTTTGGTTCTTCCTCCTAAGCCCATTATTATCTCTATCCTAGATCGTACACCTCCTATTATAAAATTCTCCATTAATTATTATTCTAACTCTTTTAGTGTCCTATACACAATTTTTGAGATCCCTTAATTTACTCTTAGTTACAATAATTGAAGACTGAATAGGGATAATTAATCCACCCTTGATTCTGGTGGAGTCTCCACTAGGCTTAAGGCTAAGTCCACTTTAGTAAATATGATATCCTCTATGTAAAATATATTCCCCAAACTTCTCAAGGAATTGGTGGACCTAGAAGGTTATCTTAGGGAGGTCCTTGATGAGGTATTCTTTAATATTATCCCCTTTCTTATTGATGACTAGATAAATTCATAACTTGAATACGTGTTTGATGTGGATTAAATTATTCAAGCTACTAGATCCCTTAAATCTTATAGATCCCTAGGAATAAGTGGTTTTCTTAGATCCTTCTTCATGGAAATATGATATATATTCAAGGAGGATCTCATTAAATTTATTCAAGATTATTTCTTGGGAGTCTCTCTCTTAATATATTTTTATTCTAATACTCCTGTTCTCATAATGAATGTGAAACATACTATGTAATTTTTTCTTCAATTCCTGATGATCATATTGTGAAAATTCACTCACAAAATTTTATCTAAAATCTTCAATGATAGGACCTCCCTCCTTTTTCCTTAGCTGGTGTCAAATTAACAACATAGTTTTATGAAGAATAAAAAAAATCCATACTACAATATCATTGGACTAGTAAATGGTTCATGATGTCAATAGAAAAGTGTTTGGTTCCAACATTATAGTTAACATGAACATTGAAAAAGATTATGAAACCATGGAGTGGAATTTCATCATCAATAGAATTCAGTATCTAGGATTGTTGAAGTGGATCCATGATTTATTATTACATTGTTTTTTGAATCCTTATTTCTCTATCTCATTTATGGGAATAAAACTTGGATTCCCTAAATATTTTAGAGGACATTGATATGGTGAACCAATTTCCCCTAGTTTATTTTTTTTCAAGACTCACTTAATAGGAGCATCAAAAATGCTATCTCAAATTACCTTATTCTTCTTTTAAAAGGTATATATAACTATTTGGGAATTTTTTATCTATTATTTATAGATGATATGATATTTTTTATAAATTGAAAGCATGTATTGACCATGGTCTTCAAATTCATATAGAAATAATATGAAAAGTGGAGGGGCTAGATATCTAGAATTTCTAAAACCTCTATTTATATTTATGAATATTTCAATATGAGGCATGTCACTTAGACTGAGAATATTTTGGGTCATAAATGAAATTACTTCCTAATATATTATCTAGGTACTTCTATTTCTTTTGGAAGAATCAGAACCCTCCATTTTTATAATAAGGTCCAAATAATTGAGGGTATAATTACTAACTAAAAGATTCATCTTATTTCATTTTGAGAGAACATTACTCTCATCAAATATATCCTATCTACTATGCCCATGAACATTTTATTATTCATCAATGTTACAAATAATGTTTTTCACTACATTGAAAATAATATTAATACCTTCCTATGGGACTCATGTCATGAATGCGTGACTCACTGGACTAGTTATAACCATCTTTCTAAACCCATTAAATAACTAGGTATAGGAATAATGAGGATTTATGTATATATAAAAATCATGAAAGTTAATATAACATGGAACATGATATCAAATGAATCCCTTTTGGCTAGGTTATCTAGAATCAAATATGGGAATGTTATAGAAACTCTCCAGGAGATACCTTTTTTCTCATATTTTATCTGGTTTATTATGTAAGTCCCCATATACTCCCTTCTCTCACATTTGCATTGAATAATTGGTCATAGAGATATTATGTTTTGGAAAGATAATTGGGTTGGGGTACTTCAATTCTTTTCATATTTTCCAACCCTATATATTAGCTTCAAAGAGGCCAAGTGTTCTCCCAATTTCCCCAAACATGTTATTTCTAAAGAGAAGATAAACCTTTTCAATGACATCTTTCTTATGGATGAGGAGGATCACTTCCTTTTAAATTATTTTGGAAAAATATCTTTTAGTACAAAATAATATCATAAGCTCATACAAATTTCTCAATTTAGATATCCTTGGGGTTAGTTCTTCTATAAAAAAGACATACCCACCATGTTAAACTTCTTGATTTGGAATTCACTCTATAATAAACTTTACACATACAATGGAGTCTAATATAGATGAGTCCACTTTGAATCCAAATGATATTGTTTCACTCAGTCTCATAAGGAAATGTATGAATATATGTTCTTGTTAGGACAATGGAAATAATTCATATGGTCTTTTCTTAGGGATGATCTAGATATCAATCTATTTTTAATAATTTTGATCTCTTGTTTTTTTGTTTGAAGGTTCTAGCCTATTCTCAGATACTGGTTAGATCTTTAAGGTTTATCTCTCTTCTAGCTTTCGTATTTTTTGGAATTTTTCAAATTACTATAGACATAATGGAAAGCACTACACCTTCCATATCCTATAATATAAGACTCTCTTATTAATCTATGATATGGAGGCTCTCTTCAAAGGAAATTCCCTTTAGAACATATACTTTGGATTTAAGTTTTTTTTCCAAATTAACTACTACAACATCAAACATTACGTCAAACAACCCCTATGTACTCTAGCTTAAAGCTCAACGCTGATAGTTCACACTCGAACAAGAATATATGGGCCAGAGGCATTGTTCGATACAAACATGGTCCATCAATTCTGAACTTAAGTGACTTTAATGGTGGGGGAAACCCACTTCACATAGAATCCATGACTGGTTTAGTGGTCTATCAATTTGTAAAGAGAGGGTAATTTCCTTATCAGTGGTGGAATATGACTCAACTCTAACCATAAAATTCATATAATGTTCTAGCCCTGCACCCTATCACATTAATTACATAATTTGGGAGTTAAAAAACCTCCTTAATCATAATAATATGATCTATTATACATGTCATGAGGGAAACATAGTGGCTAACAAGTTGGATTGAAAAGGTGATTATTTTAATCCTATCATTGTCTTTTCTGATTTAGTAACTCTACCTTATGATTATAATTTTGTGGTGGAAGAGGATACTCTTAGCCTCCATAATTAAAAACCTCCTTCATTTATATTTGGGCCTTACTCCTTTATTAAAAATTTAATTTTCTATCATTCATATTTCACATTTATTTACTTAAAATAATATCTCCAAGAATTATAATTTCCCATATATTGATTCACCCTTCCCATGAATTGGGAAATTTCATCTTCACTTAACTCAACACAACTATAACCTTTAGAAAAACTTTTATTATCATTACAAACTACATAATTTAAATCTCTAGTTGATGTAAAATAAACTCTATTTTTTATATTTTATTTTTCTATATCTATTTTCAAGATACATTTATACTACATTAATGTTATTATTAAATCATCAAGACTTATCATGGAGATATGATTTGTATCATCAATCATAGTCCTCTTATATTCTCATTATTTTAGTAAAATATCAATGAATATTTCTACCAAATGATAATTTGAAAATTATTTTTCTCAATGTGACTGTTGATTATTAATGATAGTCATCAACCTATGATGCATTTGAGTGAAACATTCTCCAGAAAAAAAACTTAATGTCTTGATAATAACCTCTAAGAATATCTCTCTCAGTATCAAGAAATTTTGAATTTCCAAAATGCATAAATTATAACCTTTTCGAAATTACTAAGTAGTTTTGTAAGAAGTTACCTATATTTATATATTCCATTGAATAAAATAGATTAATGTAATTAGAGCTTGAAAATTTAACTACAATTTATACTTTTCACATATTAAAAATGTACCAACTTATTCCTATAGAATTTGGTATGTTTCAGTTAGATTAAGAAAATTTTATATGCTATTATTGATAATAAATGTTTTTATATGATCTTTCCAATATTCATAATCATTCGCATAAAAAATAAAAATTAAATTAGGATTAATTTTGTTAATGATTCCAACCTATATTCCTTCTATCATAAATTTTATTTATACCACAATATTAGGTGTAAGTAAACTGAGATACGAAATTCCGATTAACTAAAAAAATGAAGTAATATCATTTTTTTCTCAAACTTCGAGACTAGATCAGATATGAAATGTTTTCTAAATTTCCATGGAAGGTAAACTACAAGAGATAGGGGGGGGGGGGTTGTTTTCAAAATAATGATTCACAAATTTTAACCACCTCAAGTATTAAAACTAACAAAAACATAAAGTTCCATTAAACCCACAGTTTATAAACCCATGAAATTTCTGGTTAACAATAGATATGTGTAATGAAGATTATAATTTTTAGAATTTATAAAGATCATGATAAATTCACATGTACAATAAAAATAAAAATAATTACCTAATGTAGTATATATAATGGAAATAAAAAAACTTGGAGTACTGATTCAAAAATCAATTACCACTTAAAGTATATTATAAAGAACTCTTATAACCAAAATAATGTGGTGAATTGTAAACTTGATTCAGGGTATCCTAAAATTAAACCAATAAAAAGGTATGTCTTCCAATACCCTAAAACTCCTAGAATTAACCTCTCAGTAGGTATCAGTCCACTTTTATAAACTAGAATTTTGGATTTTTCTTCCTTAATGGAATCCCTCAATCAACCCGATTGGTAGAAACTCGACTTCCACACATAAAATCTTTGTCTTCCCATCAAAATACCTCAATTTTACGGGATTGGAAACAAGGTGATTATAATAAAATATTATAAGAGTTTTACAATGAAAACCTTTCAAAAAAAATCTTAGAAGAATAAATAAAAAATAAAATAAAATCAAAAGTTTTCCCATGATAATAAGCTATTGTAGAATTCAAGAAATTAAAATTTCACATGTGTCTCTTGTATAATCTTCTCGTATCTTATATCTTATAGTCCTTGAATTCTTGGCCCTATTTATAATAAATTTTCCCAAAAATCAGATTCCATGTTCTTAAGGATCAGTTGAAACTACATCATAAACATATTCATCATAATCTAATGAACTCATGAATTATTCACAACTTTTTATTAAGTTAGTTATGCATCACTATAGTGCTCATAAATCCAGTGAAAATATTCTAGACAAAAAAACAAGTCCTCTAGATTTTCATAATGAAAACCTCTATAATTGAGGTTAACGGATTTTCATTATGTATGAAAAATAACTAAAAAACCTTCAATTTAAGATTAATTAAAAACATGAGTGTAATGTGAATTTCAAAACTAAGAATAAAGTGAGTCTATGAATCAATGAAAGGTTGTCTGATTCTTAGAACCAGGTACCTGATGGATCATTAGGTGGTTGATGCTGGGTGGATGAGCACTTAGTGTATCTAGGATTTGTGTTTTTTCTAAAAGTGGATTTTTTTATTTGATGGATTTTATTTTGAACCCCTGTTCAGGGTACCTCTTATCCCAACTATTCAACAAGAGGGATCCATTCCCCCTTTACCTCAACTCTTCCCCTATTTTTTCCCTTAGATCTAGAAGTATTAGAGCTTGATTCCTTGGTGTTTTGAGATATGTTCCTAGTTCCCTTTCCTACAATTATATTTTCTTTTACTTTCCACTAATTTTGGTGGTTTATATTTTTGTATTTAGTGATAATTTCTCAAGATCATGGTTGAATCATCCCGACATGAGAGGGATTTCTCTCAAGATGGTTAAAGTAGTATTGAGAGGATGAACAGACTAGGTTTCATGCAGTTTCATTGAGGAATGTCTATAATTTTAATTATTTTTATATTTAATCAAATTAGAAGTGAAATTAACTAGTTAATTGAAGTAGATTGTGGGTCCTTTGTTCATTAGTGCTCTTAGGGTGGTTCCATGAGTGGCCATTACCTGTTTCTTGATGTTTCGATAAGAGGGTTTAACCTAGTGAGCTATTATTCCTTTATCCCTATAGATTAATTATGTAATCAATGTTGGTTTAATATATAAATTGATTATAATTGGTTTATAATTAATTAGAGTGGTTAATTGGGGGGGGGGGGGTGTTAGAAACTTGTATTTATGGATGGAGTCCATTTGAGAATGGCCCATGATAGTGGATGGACTATGCTAAAGGAAATGACATCATCTTGAGGTCGATGGCCCTTAATTATTACCCGAAGGTTATAAATTTTATATGATTCATGTGATATGTGATAATTCTAACCATGTGTTCCTAATATTAATTAAATTAATGTAAGTGGATCCTTTCTTTACCAATGAGATTGGGTAAGCCTTACCAGTACCTTGTATGGATTCCTAGGTAATGAGACTTGATTCCATGGGAAATATTGATCATGAGGGTTAACCAAATTGTTAGAAATTATATAAATTGTAACATATTGAATTTAACTTAGTAAAAAAAATTTATATAACCTTGGAGAGGTTCCTTTAGCTTCCTCCGAGTAGGATTTGAGATCAAATATTGGTGATCGACTTAAGGCATAGACTTGTGGAAATTTCTTATCATCTTATAGATTTACTAGTTGAATAATACTTGGGGTTATTTTCCTCCCTAAAAATAATATACATTGAGAGGATATTCCTAAAATTATGGTTGTATACATTTATTGGGAATGTATGGAATAACCTAGAATAGATCCATGGTTTTTTGAACATTATACCAATCCTTGAATGATATTACTTGAATGAGATGCTTAGACTGTGTTTCTTATGCTATCATTATCCCATATAATGGTCAGGGTTTTGGAATGGGATGAAATTACTACGTGTATATGAAATGTAATGTGTTCTAGTTGACCTTGGAAGGATCCCTAGTCCCATGTAATCAAATGGGATATTTATAATATAGGTCTAACTTGGAATTATCCTTAGTGAAATGGGATATGCATATAGAGTGTGTGTTTGAGAGGGCACTCTAGGAAATGTATGGCAACCCTGCTCTTTTATTACACAATTAAACATAACTTATTAATAAACTTCACTTGATACAACATAAAAGATCGAGAGGTCTAGTGTCTTTGGGGATTAGGATCATTACATAACCTCTTAAAACATGAAAAACAACATCTTTATTGAAAACTTCCTTTACATGACCACTACATTCCCTTGTAATTAGTATTGCATGGGATAACCTGAGGACATGCATAAAAAAAGGGTGATATATAAAGACCAGTAAGGGAATACTCATAGAATAACATGAGGAATACAATAAATATTAGACAATAGGTATATCAATAGATCACAAGAGGAGCATAAACATAAGGGCATTATAATGCATGATAGTCATAACATGGAAATGTGGAAACAACACTTAACATGGAATTAGCATGAGCCAAAGCTCATTGCACATGAAGCATGAGTAAATACTCATTGCATATGAAGCACAAGTAAAAACTAGTTTCACTTGAATTAGCATGAGTCAACACCCATTGCACATGACATATCATGATACTATACTTTACCCAATTCATCGGAGCTCTATAAGGGCGCACCCTTCTTAAACCTTTCATTTCATGTATAAGTGTGCCACATGGATCATATAACATGGATTAATAAAACATAATAATTTATTCCATGATAAATGAATGTGTAATTCATACATGAAAATTTATAATCAATAAATAAATGTGCATAAAGGTGAATACCCTTGATAGAGAAATGGACATAGTATTCACTACACAATGGCATTGGATTGGAAAATCGGTGCAATATCAGCAGCGTAATGACGTGACGTAAGAATTCATAAATATGGTTGATGAGATAGAAATGTGTGTCTCATCATATTTAAATTACATGGAAATTAAGTGGGTTCATATAGATACATGTCCTAACAAATGTAATGGAAATTAGATTCATGATACAAAAGAATTGCTTGAATGTAAATGAGGAGATAGAAATTCCTTTCGGAATTTCAGCATAGTAACGGGTGTACATGGGAGGAATTTAATGAGAGAGAAAGGGGTCTCCCATCATTCAAACATAAATAGGGTAGTATGGGGGAGGTGAGAAACCATACCCCAACATTTATAATCGAATTTAAAAGGGCATAACAACATTAAGAAAATTGGACAAAAATTAGAAAGGAAGAAAAACCCTTACTTGTAAGTGTGATTCCAAAGGATTGAGAGAGGCTTAAGAGAGGCTTATTGGGAGATTGGGGAATTTTGGGAGGATTCTAGAGAGATTAGGGCCTAGGTTGGACAAACTCCAAAGGATTTTAGTGAGGAAGAAGTGGGATATTGGGTTGGGTTTATATAGGAAAGGTGAGGGTATTCTTAATTATTTAGGTTTGGGACCCTCACATTAAACTAATCCAAAGCACAAACGAGACCATGGTTTTTGACCATGGTTTTTTGAAAATGGAATAATTTTTTTTATAAGACCAAAGTCCGAAATTCTTAAAATAATGGGGTTGCTTATGTGGATGTGAGTCACACTCCCATGGAAAACACTTTAAAAATATAAAATGTTTAATAAGTCTTGAAGGCTCCACTAAAGCTTTGTAAAATAAATTAAACAAACCAAAAATCACATTATTTTAATGGTAAAACATATATTGGCCGAAAATAAGGTTTATAGTATTTTATTACATCACTATTGGGTCATTATGATGTCATAAAACACATTATATATTTAAACGGTATTAATTTTTACCGAAAAATTTGACTATTTCAGAAAATTATGAAAAATTAACCATTGGATAATTTCGACGTCCTGATTCAAGAAATAATATTCATTTTATCTAAATAATTTTCTAAATATGTTACTTTTCACTTTTAAAATAAAAACCGATATTTATCGAAAATTCATGGGTTTTGACAAAAATGGATTTCAAACCTTAATAAAAATTAAAATTGCATTCATAAAATTATACAATAATTTATATTTAATAAAAATTAATTTAATAATAATAATAACATTTTATTAAAATATTATTTAATTCAAAAATCCATCAGTTTATCAAAATAGATTTCTTATTTTAATATTCACTAAAAATACTATTTGTGCTTTAAAAACTATTTACAAGGTAACAGTAATAAAATGAAAGTATATTCGTTATTATATACCAAAATAATGAACATAACCATATTAATAGGTATTTGTTACATAACCCCTTAAAACAGCCTCATAAAACCAAAGGGTAAGGTATGCGACAGTGAGAGACTCTTGGGGTGGCTCAGATAACATTGCACGCGTGGTGATCTCTATCAACTTACACTTCTCTCATAGATGGTTCCGTTCAAGCTTGACATGTTGAAGCTCAGCTTGGGCTTGGTCAAGAGTGAAGACCAATGATGCCACCTCTTTTCCGAGCTCCGACAAATGGGCTTCATATGGAGCAATTCTACTGGATGAGGTCTTCACTTCCTTTTTCTAAGTAAATTAGATTGTTAAAGCCCTATATTTATACTAATCATGTGATCACTATTGAACGACTATATCAGCAACGGTCAAAATTATTAAAATAAAACCAAAGAAGTTGAAATTTTATATAAAAATTTCACATAAAGATATATTTAATTAGATCAAGAGGGATATCCATTAATTAAAGTTTGAGTCGTTACAATCTTCCCCCCTTAAGAATTTTTTCCCTCAAAATTTCCTTTTCCCACACGAAAACAGATGTGGGTAACTCTGCTTCATCATTTACTCTGATTCCCACGTCGCTTCTTCAAACTTGTGGTTTTTCCATAACACCTTGATGAGGGGCATTTTCTTATTTCATAGAAAATTTTCTCTACGATCTAAGATCTTCACTGGTTTCTCTTCATAAGAAAGATCATCCTCTAACTGTACCACCTTTGAAGAGATTACATGTGAAGGGTCTGGTATGTACTTCCTTAAGAGGGATACCTGAAATACATCATGTACTTTGGCCATGGTAGGTGGAAGTGCTAGTCGATAGGCCACAACCCCTACATGATCAAGAATCTCAAAGGGGCCGATGTACCTTGGACTTAACATACCTTTCTTTCCAAACCTCACGAACTTCTTCCACAGAGATATGCATAGAAATACCATGTCTCCAAATTTAAACTCAAGGTCTCATTGATGGGTATCTGCATAACTCTTATGTCGACTCTGGTCTGCCTTGATATGCTGCTGAATGGTTTTCACCTTCTCCACCATTTCTTCGACCATTTCTGGTCCAAGAAGCTTACACTCACTGAACTCATCCCAACACGCCAGTGTTCTGCACCTTTTCCCATAAAGGGATTCATATGGTTCCATTTGGATGCTCCAGTGGAAACTATTATTATAAGAGAACTCAACCATTTGAAGATGTTGTTCCCATCCTCCTTTAAAGTCCATTGACCCTGATCTCAAAATGTCATCAAGTGTTTGGATAGTCCGCTCGGATTGGCCATTAGTTTGGGGATGATAGGTCGTACTGAAGTTCAGTTCAGTATTTAGAGCATGTTGAAGACTTCCAAAACTTAGAGGTGAATCTTGGATCTCGATTGGACACAATAGATAGGGGTACTCCATGAATCCTTACCAATTCCCTGATATATATCCATGCCATTTGATCCCATGAGAAATCCTCCCGAATAGAAATGAAGTGTGCATCCTTTGTAAGGCGATCCACAACAACCCAGATTGCATTGTTTCCTTTAGATGTATTCAGAAGTCTAGTGACAATGTCTATGGTGATGTTCTCCCATTTCCATTCTGGTATGGGAAATGGTTGCATCATCCCCTTAGACTTATACCACTCTTCCTTCACTTACTGACACACCAGGCACTTTGATGTATATTCAGCGATCTCTTTCTTCATATTATCCCACCAATAATACTCTCGGAGATCTTGATACATCTATGTGTTTCCTGGGTGAATAGAGAAATTTGAACTATGTGCATCATCCAAAAGTTCCTTCTTGATCTCTAGACTTGATGGAACAAATAGTGTTTTCCAAAATCTCACAATCCCTTCTTCATTGACATTAAACTCTGAGTACTTCCCTTTTCCGATAGCTTTCACTTTTTCCTGAATTCCTAGATCATCCTTTTTAGCATCCTTTAACCTTTCTAAAAGTGACGGTTGAGCAATCATTTGTGAAAGTATTGATGATATTCCCTTATTTATGATTCCTATGTCCATCTTCATCAAATCTAAAAAGATTGGATCCTTTTCAATTCCCATCAATGATAGAATCACTGGGTCCTTTCTACTTAGGGCATCCGCCACTTTGTTCGCTTTCCTAGGGTGGTAATGGATTGAGCAATCATAGTCTTTGATTAGATCTAACCATCTTCATTGGTGCATGTTCAAATTTTTCTGTGTGAATATATACTTGAGTCTTTTGTGGTCCGTATATATTTCACACTTCTCCCCAATGAGATAATGCCGCAAAATTTTTAGAGTGAAGATCACTGCAGCCAACTCGAGGTCATGTGTTGGATAGTTCTGTTCATGAAATTTCAATTGCCTTGAACCATAGGCAATGACTTTGTCATTTTGCATCAAAACACTTCATAGGACCTTCTTCGAAGCATCACTGAATACCACAAAAAGTTCTCCACTTGTGGGTAAAGTGAGCACTGGCATAGTGATAAGCCTCCTTTTTAACTCCTTGAATCTTTCTTCACATTCATCACTCCAAGAAAACTTTAATCCATTCTGAGTTAGCTTTGTAAGAGGGTTGGAAAATCATGACCAATTTCTCAAAAATCATTGATAATATCCAGCTAACCCCAAGAAGCTACATATTTCTATTAATGATTTTGGCCTCGTCCATCCCTCAATTTCATCTATTTTAGAGGGATCCACAAATATCCCATTACTTGTGATGATATGGCCCAATAATGAGACCTCCTTCAACCAGAACTCACAATTTCTGTACTTTGCATAGAGCTTCTCCTTCCAAAAGGTTTCTAGTACAGTTCTTATATGCTCCTCATGATCCTTCTTGGTTTTGGAGTATATTAGAATATCATCCATAAAGAATACCAGAAATTTTTCAAGGTAATCTCTAAAGACTATATTCATCAAGTCCATAAAGATTGCTGGAGCATGAGTGAGTCCGAAAGGCATTAATATGAATTCATAGTGCCTGTATCTTGTATGAAAAGCAGTTTTGGGGATATCTTCCTTGTTCACCCTTACTTGATAATATTCCAACCCAAAATCCACCTTGGATAAGTATTGTGATCCACATAGCTGATCTAACAAGTCATCAATTCATGGGAGAGGATACTTGTTCTTTATCATGATTTTGTTAATCTCATGATAATCAATGCAAAGGAACATTGACCCATCCTTTTTCCTGATAAAGAGGATTGGTGCACCCCATGGTGAAGCACATGGGAATTTAAACCCTTTATCCAGATTCTTTTGTAGTTGTTTCTTCAGATCCTCAAGCTCCACAACATCCATTCTGCACAGAGTCTTGGATATTGGAAATGACCCAGGTATAAGATCAATTGATAATTCAACATCTCTTCTAGGAGGAATTCCAGACAATTCCTCGGGAAACACTTCAGCAAATTCCCTCAAAATAGGCATGTCTTATAGGATGGTTGCCTCCTTAGACTCAATCATCTGATCCAGATACATGTTCTCATAGGGAAGTAATATCCACACTTGAGATGATGGAGATAAAGAAGGTTTATCTTCCTCCTTTCACTTGTAAAGAATCGAGGTTCGATTCTCCACATGGAGAGTGATTTCCCTCTCACGAAAATTTATGTTGGCTCTATATAAGTAAAGCCAATCCATACCAAGGATTGCATCAAATTCCACCAGGGGGAGTATGAAGAGGTTCAATAGAAAGTTAAATCCACAGATTATGACAGGGGAGGAGTTATATTCACGGGACACAATGATTGCCCCATTTTCCGTACTCACTACCATCTTCAGTTCCATGATTTGTGGTGGTGATGAGATTGTTCTACTAAACTTTCGATATATAAAAGCATGCGTAGAACCTGAATCAAAAAGTACATTCACTATTCTTGAATGAATAACTAGTGTACCTATCACCACTTTATTGTCAGGGTTCACTACGACAGTAGTGATTGAAAAATCTTGCGCTTTCTACCTTGGAGGTTGTTGGTTGCCTTAGAAGACCCTTGTCTTAGGGTACTGATTTTCAAGATGACTTGGTTCTTTGCAATTATAGCAATGAACCACGCGTTGAGGTTCAAATGGAGCATTCCTATACTCTACCGCAGCAGCGATCCTTTCTTTCTGATAGTTAACAGCTAGGTTCCCTTCTCTTCCACACCTAAAGCATTTCCTCATACCCTTCAGGAAATTTCCAGGGTGCTTCTTTCTACACCTTTGGCAAGTGGGGTGCTGTATATTCTTAGAACCATTGGATTTTTCCATTGGACCACCAGCATTGAAGTCCACCTTAGGCTTCTTATCCCCATGATACCCCTAAGATTCTCTGATCTCCATTTATACCTTGAGGCCACATCAGACAATTTCCTCATAGCTGTCAAAGTCACTGATCACCAACGATTTCTGAAGGCTAGGTTTCGACCCACCAAAGAAGCAGTCAACCTTGCATTCAAGGGTAATAACAAAGCTAGAAGCATATCATGTAAGACTTGTGAAGTTTTCCTCATATTCTCCAACAGATTCATCATCATTTTGCTTGAGGGAAAGGAAGTCCCTTTCCATCTTAAGATGGAGGGTGCACAGAAAATATTTATCAAAAAACATCTTCCATAAATCATTCCTTTCCAATGCCTCGATCTCCTCCTCAGGATTCATATTTTTGATCAACGTCCACCATTGATCAGCTTCACCCTCTATATGGTAATCAGCCATGATAACCTTCTCTTGTTGAAAACATTGAAGGATGAAGAAGATCTTTTCAATGGAGTTTATCCATTGTTCAATGATTGAGGAATCAGATGATCCATTAAAATTAGGAGGCCTTTGTCTCATGAAGCTCTCGATAGTGACTTGTTATTTCTTAGGGGGGGTTGAATGTTCCTCTTGACCCATGTTTCTATTTAAATCTTGAGTTTTCTGAGAGATAAGCATGGAAAAGTTTGCGATTCCCGCTCCCATTGGATTGGGCATCTCATTAGCACAGTCATCACATTGATCTTCACATCGATTGTCAGCTCGAGTCCTCCTATTACTGGACATTGGATGAAATAAAAGGAAAGTTAGGGGTAACACATAAAGGGTAATACAAGGAAAAAACTGATGACTTATAAATAACTTTTATTTCCTTAACATATGAATCTATTGGCTTTAGTCTATGTTATCCTTGATCCACTTTCTAACATATATTCGTAGGGATTTTTTTTTGTCTCTTAATAATGGTTCATACTAAGCTTGTGAATTTACCAAAGCATATCCCCTGGGAGTGTCGTAACCAAGAGTGTAGCAAGGTCTGTTATCGTGCACCAGTTCCCATTCGAGTCTAGCTCGAAGTGGTGTTTTCAGGTTTTACCCCTAGGATACATCTGTGCCAGAGCCACCTCTATGTGCTCGTATCCAGATAGAGATTTATTTTCCTAATAAACCACTTACTCAATATTCACCAAAAATTAGGGATTTTTTTATTATACCTAGTATTTTCTCTAAGGCTTTACTAGGGTTTTCTAATCCTAATCCCAAAAATAACTAAACCTATCCTCTGATAGAAACTATAGAAACCCTACTCTTTTATTACATAATTAAGCATAATTTATTACATAAAATTCACTTGATACAACATAGAATATCAAGAGGTATAGTGTCTTTGGGGCTTAGGATAATTGCATAACCATTTAAAACATGAAAAACAACATCTTTTTTGAAAAAATTTCTTTACATGACCACTACATTCCCTCGTACTTATCATTGCATGAGATAACCTAAGGACATGCAAAAAATGGGCGAGATATAAAGCCCAATAAGGGAATAATCATGGAATAACATGAAGAATAAAATACATGTTAGGCAAAAGTAATATCAATAGAGCATAAGAGGATCATAAACATATGGTCATGGTAAAGTATGATAATAATAACATGGAAATGTGGCAACACCACTTAACATGGAATTAGCATGAGCCAGGGCTCATTGCACATAAAGCATGAGTAAATCCTCATTGAACATGAAGCAAGAGTAAAACCTCATCGCACTTGAATTAGAACGAGTCAACACCCATTTTACATGACTTATCATGATACTATACTTTACCCAATGCATTGGAGCGCTATAAGGGCTCACCCATCTTAAACCTTTCATTTCATGCATAAGTGTGCCACATGGATCATATAACATGGATTCATAAAACATCATCATTTATTCCATGATAAAGGAATGAGAAATTCATACATGAAAATTTATAATCAATAAGAAAATGTGCAGAAGGGTGAATAAACTTGATAGAGAAATGGGTATGGTATTCACTACACAATGGCTTTGGCTTGGAAAATCAGTGCAATTTCGGCAGCGTAACGTAAGAATTCATAAAAATTATTGATGAGAGAGAAAGGGGTGTCTCATAAAATTTACATGACATGTAAAGTAAGGGGGTTTATATAGATACATGTCCCAACAAATTTAATGGAAATTAGATTCATGATACAAAAGAATTTCTTGAATGTAAATGAAGAGAGATAAATTCTTTTCGGAATTTCGGCATATTAACTGGTGTACATGGGAGGCATTTAATGAGAGAGAAATGGGTATCCTATCATTAAAACATAAAGATGGCAGTATGGGGGAGGTGATAAACCATACCCCAACATTTATAATTGAAATTAAAAGCGCATAACAACATTAAGAAAATTGGACAAAAATGAGAAAGGAAGAAAAACCCTTACTTGGAAGTGTGCTTCCAAAGGATTGAGAGAGGCTTGATAGAGGATTCTTGGGAGCTTAGGGAACCTTGGGATTATTATAGAGAAAATAGGTTAGATTTTGTACGAACTACAAAGGCTTTGAGTGAGGAGGAAGTGGGAGCTTGGGTGGGTTTATATAGGAAAGGTGAGAGAATTCTTTATTATTTAGGTTTGGGACCCTCACATTAAACTAATCCAAACCAAAAACTAAACCATGGTTTTTGCACATGGTTTTTGGAAAGGGAAAGTAAAAAAATATATTTTATAAGTCCAAAGTCTGAACTTCTTAAAATAATGGGGTTTATTATGTGGAGGCGAGTCACACTCCCAAGGAAAACAATTTAAAAAGACAAAATGTTTAATAAGTCTTGAAGGGTCCACTAAATATTTTTAAAATAAATAAAACCAACCAAAAATAAAATTATTTTAATGGTAAAACATATATTGGCCTAACATAAGGTTTATATTATTTTATTATATCACTATTGGGTCATTATGATGTCATAGAACACATTATATATTTAAACAGTATTATTTTTTCCCAAAAATTTGACTTTCTCAGAAAATTATGAAAAATTCACCATTGGATAATTTTAACATCATGATTCCATAAATAATATTCATTTTATCTAAATAATTTTCTAAATATGTTAATTTTGAATTTTAAAATAAAGATCGACATTTATCGAAAATTCATGGGTTTTGAAAAAAAATGGCTTTCAAACCTTAATAAAAATTACAATTTCATTCATAAAATTATACGATCATTTATATTTAATAAAAATTAATTTAAAATAATAATAATAATAATATTTTATTAAAATATTATTTAATTAAAAAATCCATTAATTCATTAAAATAGATTTCTTAGTTGAACATTAACTAAAAATACTATTTGTGCTTTAAAAACTATTTACAAGATAACAATAATAAAATGAAATTATATTCATTATTATATACAAAAATAATGTACATAACCATATTACTGGGGATTTTTTACATAAACCCTTAAAATAGCCACATAAGACATAAGGGTAAGGTGTGCGATGGTGATAAACTCTTGGGGTGGCTCAGATAACATTGCACGCGTGGTATTCTCTATCAACTTACACTTATCCCTTAGACGGTTCCTTTCAAGCTTGAAATGTTGAAGCTTGGGTTGGGCTTGGTCAAGAGCGAATCCCAATGATGCAACCTCTTTTCTGAGCTCCGACAAATGGGCTTCATATGGAACAATTCTATTGGATGAGGCCATCACAACCTTTGTCTGAGTAAATTAGATTGTTAAAGCCCTATATTTATACTAATCATGTGATCAATATTCAACGACTATATTAGAAATGATCAAAATTATTAAAATAAAGCCAAAGAAGTTGACATTTTATATAAACATTTTACATAAAGAGACATTTAATTAGATCAAGAGGGATTTCCATTAATGAAAGTTTGGGTCATTACAAAATGTATATGTAAAAACCAAGGTAATGCTAAAAATAAATAAATTTTATGTCTTATTAATGTTCAAAAATACACACAAACATATATATTATGGATTAATAAATTATATGATAATTTTATATCCTTTTCAGTTGAAAAAAATGGTTTTATTCTAACTTAAATGTTTTCCATGAAATATATGGTTTTATTTAAAAATTACATTTTTAAATTTTATAACTTTAAATTGATAAAATTAACTTAGTTTTTGGATTTATCATATAAAATTATCTTAAGGAAAATTTTTGTTATTTTTTCTAGAAATATTGATTTTGGGGAAAATATTGAAAATAACGATTTTTGTTTAAGCTATCATTTCTTTTCATGTATTTAGAAAAGAAAATTTTTATTTTGGATTGGTTTTAAAGTTAAATTAGCCACATTTTTATAAAAATAATCCAAGAAATTCCATATTAATCAGTATTATATTTTATTTTGGTATAAAATCATTTTTAATCTTAAAATGACATTTTTATAAAAACTATTTTTATTGTGTTTTGTACACATATATTGAGGTTAATTTCTACCAATTATATAAATTGAATCTTATAAAACATATTTAATATTTGTAATAAATACTTTAAAAATGGTAATTTTTTTAATGTCACTTTTGGGAAAATTTAATAGTTACCATGGTAAAACTTTATCACCTCTATAAAGGTAAAAGGGTTAATTGGGGGGGGGATGTTAAACTAAAAGACAAGGTGTTAATATCTATAAGGCTTGGATAAATGTGATTGGTTGATTAGATTTATAACTTTAAATATCTTATATTTCAATTATATCCATTTAGTCTTAATTTACCTTGATAAATACATTTATTATATTTTAAAGTTTAGAGTATTTACATGATTGAAACTCCCCTCACTTATAAAAGGAAACCTCTTCTCCTCACTTCTTTACAAATTTTGAGACACCTAATGTAACATAAATAATTTTAATATATTACTTGATTAAAGATATTATGTATCTATTAAATGGTAACTAATTGAGTTGTGCCATGTTAGAGGTGTTTGGATAAGGAAGTGTCTTAGAAGCTAGAAACTGGATGTTGGAGCCGATTTATGTTGTGAACGGATTTTCACAATGTGAATGGTTTCTAGGGAGAATAAATGAATTATATTAATGGATTTAAGGATTTTCTAGGTAGATTTATCATGATATAGTTTTATGTTGATCACAATGTGAAATTTTGTTCATGGCATGAAAAGTATTTTTATAATTTTAAGTTGAGGTGACTTGATTTTTAGTGTATCGGCTATTCTGAGATTTCACAATGTGAATCCACAATCCACAGCATGAATGAAGTATTCACTATAAACTTAAATTATCAAGGAACTAATTTCATTCTCATTCAACTCCCTCCATATTCCCTGAATCCAATTCCTTATCTAGATGAATTTGGGAAACCCAACTCTCTTGAGAAGCTAGATTCATTGGATCTTCAAGCTCATAATCTAGAGATTTGTATTCTACTTCTTGTTGTTCCTAGAATATTGATGTCACCAAATCTTATCTAGTATGTTAAATCTATCCCTACCCATTTGGTGTAGTTTTCCTCTAATATATCTATCCTATAGATCTTAGGAGATTTAATGGGGATGGTTCTAAGGACCATTGATGTGAAATTTGACTTGGGTGATAATTATTGAAATCATAAAATCATTGTTCTTGAGGTAGGGAGACCTTACCATACAAGGGAAATGTAAATGGTTTTTTATTTATTTTATTGTGTGTGTGTATCCCTATGAGACCTATAATTAATGTTATTCATATTTGGTGTGTGTGTATCCACATGAGACCCATGCTTGATATGATTCCCATGCGGATGCATGTTGTCTATATGATTCTTGATCGATATAACATGATTATGAACTTTCCTATTATAGCATTGTGTGTTACATGTGTAGGTTTTCTTTTATTATAATTGAATGATTAGGTTGAGTTGTATGGGCTAGTCACTCCCTTATAGAGGTAACGTGGATGATGTGGTGGATTTCCCCAGAGTTGTGAGACTGAGTCGAAAATGGCGTAACCTTCCCTAGAGCTATGAGATTGGGTCAATATGTGGTATAAGGATTTCCCCAGAGACATGAATTATGTTAAAACATGTATTTAACTTAAATTCAGGCATGACTATCCCTTCCAATGGGATATGGATAGATGATCAGTTGGACAAGTACATCAGGCCAATGTATGAGTTTCCCTTAAGCATGGTGATGAAGTAGGTAGATCCTATCTTTAATGAGATGACATATGTGTTCACTTGTATGGTTTATACTTGTTTATTTATGAATTTATTATTTTTATGGCATACCACACCACAAATCATATATTTTTATTTTAATAAAAATTATAGCATCATATATCCATCTGAAAACAAAGTTCACCCCTTAGAGATTTCAAAATTCAAAAAAATTCAAACAACACTAGATTCACCGCACCTAGAAACATCCCACACACCCTATTAAAAATTCAAACATATCATAATCAATGCCTTGATCCATGAACCCTGCAACAAGATGAGACCGCTTCATCAACCACTCCATTGTCACCATCATCACATCACCACTTTCACCAACACAGCGCCACCGTTCACATCGCCATCATCAGCATTGTCGAACGTCGAAACAAACATCATTGAACCCCAATCATTTTTCCAAACAACAATGGTCACTGGAAAATCAATTGATCCAATAGAGAACCAAAACCCAACAAGAACATCAGAACAAACCAACATCATCCAAAAAGCCGTAAGCAGAAAGAACAACCAAAACTGAAGAGGAAAATACTGAAACCCATACAAATCCATCACCGAAAACACTCATATCCAATGAAGAAGAAGCCACCACAAGCCAGCGGCTTCCCAAATGCACATCCCAAAGCACCTAGAAGACCACCTCACAAAACCGTCTCAGAAATAGAAGTGGAGTCCCTGAACCAGAGTAGAGAATCAAGTATAATGGAGGTTGGAAAATATCATCCTCAATACTCCATATTAGGTAAATGACCACAGAACAAAAAACAACACCCCAAGAACCCTGAATGAAGCAGAAGACAAAACCTAGAAAGAGAAGGAGAAAAGGGGACTAAAACCCGAAGATAAAAATAAGAAGATGCCGATAGGACCCAAAATATCCAAGACTCAAGCACAAATTCTTAGAGATTCCATCACCCCAAAACCAATGTGGCGAGGAACAGTGGAACTCAAGGTCAGAGTGTGACATTGAAAACTGAGGGAAAAATCCAAATTCCTTCTCTGAAGTGAAAGAAAGAACATGGAAGGAGTGTATTAAACCTATTGAAATGGGTGGTATTAGGATTAAATATATTATAATATTCAATGATGGACTCATTAAAAAATTTGCATGGTATTTGAATACTAATGACACACCTTATGATTTTCTATCTAATAGTTTCAAAGAGAAATTATTTAATGGATAGAAATTTTATCTTGCATCTTCTGTATGGTTAGCTCTTAATAAGTCCTTAACTAATATCGCTAATGATATTAAATGGTTGGTGAGGACTTATACTCTCAACTGTGGACCAAAAATTGGCTTGGTATCCCACTGGAGAATATTGTCAGCATACCTCCTAGTCTTATGAACATGAATATTGCTAATTTTGTCACACAATACCAGAACCATAGTCACATACTACCCTCTCAAGTCTAGATTAACATTCAACATTACTTCTTCATAAACTGTGATACCCTTATATAGAGATACATCAGGTTTGGTCACTTCAACACTGGGGATTATTATAACTTGTAATCCAGGACATTCAACTGACCACCATCATGACTAAGAAAATTCAAGGCACCCTTTATAAAACATTCTTGATTTATTATCCTTTGGAGGATATGGAAACATAGGATCCCTACCCATGAAAAAATTTGGAATAATGGACAACACAAGGTGTTAGTCTGTCCTCTATGTTTCAAAGCTAAAGAATATTCCCCTAATCTTTTCTTTACTTTTAGTTTTGTCTAGAAGCTGTGGGAATATGCTGGATACCTATTTGGAATTCATTTTAACATTGGTTCATGATTTCATGGAGATTATCACCAGTTTAGGCTGAAGTGAATAGATTTAACACTTCCTACATGCAGCCATTGAAGCCATATTTTCAGTATTCTAGATTGTAAGTAATTCCATAACCTTTGATGATCAATAATTGTCCCTTTGTGTGGTCAAGAAGGCTATTCATAAAGAGGTGTATGCTGCATCAGTTCTATAATTTGTAATCATGTCAAACATCCTTTAGGACCTTAACACCCTTCCATTATTGGGTTTTGTAGGCAGGCTGAAAAAACACAAAGTGCTAAAATTTATATGATGGACCCCACCTATCATTTCATGGATCATGGTTAACGTTGATGGCGCAACCTCTGGAATTCCTGGACCCTTGGGTTTTGGAGGTGTTTTCTGCACCTACCACAACTTTTTCAAGGGATGATTTTATCATTACAATGAAATTGGAGTGGCCTATGATTCAGAATTATGGGCCATTATGCACGTAGTTAGGTATTCCATTCAATATAAGTAGAACTACTTATGGATCAAATCTGATTCTGAAGTTTCTATTAAATCTTTGCAAACAAGAACAATGAATATGCCCTATAAAATCCTTCCCCATTGTATTGATTGTCTTAGTAATATTTATCAACTCAATTTTATTATTTCACATGCTTATCAAGAAGAAAATCATGTAGCAGATTACCTACCTAAGAATACGATCTTGGAAATGGGTATGATGTGGTCTTTTTGAACCCCTAATTTTTTTATTCACCTAGTAGATACAAACATGTATGGTACCCTACATACCCAAATTTGTAATAACCCCTTGTAACATTTAATTTTACTTATTATTTATTTAATATAATATTTTCTCAGGACTGGATTTGAGCATACCTTGGACCTTTTGGCATGATATAATTAGAACATCATATTACTATAGCATGGTTGATTCTCTTATTAGATTATTTATTACCTTATTATTATTATTATTATTATTATTATTATTATATCTACTGTTTATATGTATTTCCTGATGTTTTTTCTATCATAGAGGGAATAGTCTTCTCATGATGCCTATCAGGTGCTCACCACTAGTTAGAAGCCTCTTGCATATGGGGAGGCATGCATGAGTTCATGTGTCAATCCAGACTAGATCCAGTGATTTGAGTTAGTGTGTTTGAAAATGGTATCAAAGGAATCATATATTTATTAAATTATTTACTTATTTTTACATGATTTGTGGATTTGGTAAACACGATATAGGTTTTTAGGACTCAGGAAGGGGAATTATGTAAGTACTTGGATAACACTATATAGTAGACCTCTATGTTTCTTGGAAAGTGGGATTAATGTTCTTATTGTTCACTATGATCAATGATTTATTCACATTGGGTGATGTACATGATTTTTATATTTTGATTTATGGTGTTTAGGGTGTATTCATGCAACTTGACTAGGCACATAGGTTTATATATCACATGGTTGTTTCTTTCATTAGATATGGTTCAATTAATTAAATTCATATTACAACTTATAATTTGTGTTTTAGTGGTATATTATTTCTTAAATTAAATTACCTAAACATGATAATTCTATTCTTGTTGTGTATATATATATGTTACTAATTTGAAGGTACCAGAGACTTGTCTTGGGCCTTTTGTAGTGATAAGGAGTTATAACTTATGCTTGAGGCTAGCCTCCTAGGATAAGTATCCTATAGAAATCCATTATTATTACTTTAAATCACTTAGCTTGTTACCTTAAAATAGAATTTATAGAAATTATATAGTATCATTTGTAATTTTAGATAATTCCACTTCAGTTATGATTAATGCAACTTCCTATTGAAGTAAACTAGAGCATTTTTGGAAGGAGGGAATGCCTTTGTTACACCAACTTATATTCATGAGGATACAAATGGGAATCCTCTCATATATTATTCATTTTTTAATTCTATAGAAACCATCCAAACCAGACTCTTTTAGATAGCCCATACCTAGTTTAGAGGATTTAAAAGGTCCATAACTGACTACACTCATTATTTTCAGCTCCAGGCCCCCCAGAATTATAGGGAATTAGAGGCTATCAAGATACTGAAGAATGGATATACATTATTGAGGGTGTATTTGACTTTTTGAAGACTCTATATGATTATAAGGTAAAACATGCTAATTTTATGCTCTAGGTACTAGTTAGGAGGTGGTGGGGTGTTGCGAATTAGGTAGAAAGGTATGCTGGGCCAACATGGGAAACTTTAAAGTAACTCTTATTTGGGGAATTATTCCTTGATAAATTGAAGTTGGATCACAGTCAAGAGTTCATGGGGCTATAAAAATTGACCAGTTTTGTATCTTCTTATTATTTATGATTCACTGAGCTACTTTGTTTTTATCCTTTGTTAGCAAAGATTGAGGTGTAAAGGGTAAGAGGTTTGAGATTGTTCTTTGACCCATGTTTAGATATAAGGTCATGATTTTTTTTAAATTTATTAATTATAATGAGGTGATTCATAAGGATATAACTATTGATAAGGGATCATAGGAAGGTAAATCTATAGGTATTCTTTCATATTTCAGATGATCGACTAGTGGATTTTTGAGTGCCGCATTAGCTACCTTGTCAAGTTATAAAAAGAGGAAATTCGAGGACATGTTATAGGGTAGTGGAGAATAGTCATAATAGATTAAAGGTTCTTCATCAGCCTCTATAAGATATGGTTCTTCTAGGTTCAAAAATTGTGGAAGGAAGTGGAATTATCTCATATTCTATCCTAACCCTCCCAAAAAATGTCACCGATGTGGTAAAGAAGGACATTTAAAGATGTTTTGTGTGAAATTTTCTCAGATGAGTTTAGTGAGGTTAGGAAAAGATGCAAGCTAAGAGTTTTAGTAGAATGTTCATACTTGGGTGACACATAAGCCTCAGAGTTGAGGCTGTGAAGCCAACATAAGAAGAGTCTATACAATTGACCTGTATCTATCCAATGGAGGAGAGGCACCTTCTATGGTTTGAGGTGTGATCATGATTACTTTTATACTATCTATTTCTTTGTTTAATTTAGTAACTTCCCATTTCTTTATATGTACTCAAGTTACTATTGGGTTATACATACCAGTTAAAATTTCTTTTAAGTTTCTCTTTATAAATACAACTTTGGGAAATGAAGTGGATTATATCCATATTTTCCTAGAGCACTGCATAGTAATTTCTTGGTATGAAAATGTGTGGGATTCCATGATTTTATAGATGCATAGATTTTATTTGATCTTTGGAATGGAACATTTTATTCCTAATGGACCAAGCTTGACATACATAGACATTAAATTTATTTTGCAGAGGATATAATACATTAAAAAAATAGATGGATAAATACCATATTAGTTTAGTGTATTTGGAAACTTGAAACAAATTCTTATAGCTTCGTGAAAGATCTTTAACATATCCCATAAAGATCTTCCCCTTTTGTTTTCCTACCTAAAACCTTTATTTATATCATGGGAAAAATAAAAAAAATAAAAAGGGTGAGATCAAATGCCCAGTAATGGAAAACATGAATAATATCAAACAAAAGATAAGCATGAGAATGTAAAAACATGAACATAAATTTTGAATATAAAAATATTGAGTCATAAAATAAATCTTGGCAATATGTAAGACATAGATCATAAAGGAACATTAACCATGATAAAATATCATTGGCATAAAACATGGAATTATAGAAAACAAATAAGCACATAATATGATTTACATAGTAGCCAAGACATTGATTCCAAGACCATAATAGTGGAAAAAGTCCATTATTAAACTGTGTTTACTTTCCATTCCAACCATGTATTACTAAACCATATTTACTTGCTGTTCCAACCCTATATTACTGAACTAGATTTACTTTCCATTCTAGCCCTATATTACTGAACCATATTTACATTCCATTCCAGTCATGTCTATATCATGAGATATAAATATTTACCCAATGAATTGGAGGTATATATAGGTCCTACCAATCTCATAATTAAATCATTCTTACATATTCCATAAAAACATAACTCATTCATCATAGCATAAACCAAGAAATAAAATGGGTTTCTTAAAAATCATTCCATCACAATATAATCCATAAAAAATTTCATTCCATAATTAAAATATTAGAATATTAGTGATAACAGGGATCAAAAAATAACCTTATTTAAAGAGAATCATCTTATATGGGAAGTAATTTTGATAAAACACTCGAACTTAATTCTTGAGAAAAATATCCTTTCTTCTTCAAAAGTATTTCCTTTTCTAAAAATGACCCAAAATTTTAAAAGAAAAGTATTTATTTTAAAATAAAATTGAAATAATTTAGAGTAATATTCATCTAAACAAGGCATTGTTAAGATGTAAAAATCCATTCATGCCATATATGTTAAAAAACATTCTTCTCATAGTCTTGCTGGAAAAGTCAAAAAGTACCTTATTTAGAAAATGAAAGAAAGATTCCTTTCATAACATTTAATAAAACTTAAAAAATGGGTTTAATTGACATTAAATAATAGTTTAATAATATAAATAATATTATATATTTTTGAAACATGGATTTGGATGATAAATATACCCTAGTAAATACTTACGAATAAACAATCTCGGATAATAATGAGATTGCAAAATTATCCCTTACCTTAGGTTTGATTTCTTATGTAAGTGTCTAAAACTCATTTATAGTGGGTTTAAAAATATTATTAACTTGTAAAAGAACCATAATAATATTTATTATATCATATATGATTCACTTATGACTTTATATTACCCATTTATTTATCAATTCCATGTTAAAACAACGTTTTCGGTAATAATCGTTTTATTTATCGTATGTGTTTTGATTTGTTATTCTTGATATTATTACATATATTGTGATTTAATTAATTCCAAAATGTAAAAAATTATTTATATATCATAAATATGCAGTAAAAAAATATATATAATAGATATATAAATGAAATGTAATACACCATTCATGAAGACAGTAGGTCCTACGTACGCATGAACGCTGTTTTCGTTTCCTTACTGAATTGAATGGAAGAAATTAAATGAAAAAAAATATATAAAAATAAATATAATAGTATTATTATGTTAAATATTTTATTATTATTTATTATATATCCTTTATAATCATTATTTATTGGTTAACGCGAAGAATGAATCACATCACGTCGTGGAGACGACAAGACACACACACACAGATAACAATATAATTTCCTTGATGGTTAAATAGTATAGAATTAGATGGTATATTAATTTTTTAAAAATAATTTTATGTTATATTTATTATTTAAGTCATTTATATTCATCATTAAACCTTTCTATATAAATTATAGATGATAAACAATTTACACCTCGACGTGGAGACAGTAAGCCGTACGTACACACGCATGGTGATATTGTTTTTCATAGGATGACTAAAAGGATAAATATGGTTTTACCATAACAATAAAAACAAATAAGAATATATTGGATGATATATTTATTATTTTAGTATGGTTACAAATTAGTAAGAGGAAGTAGAAGAAGAAAATAACTTTAAAAGAAAGGATAAAATGATTACCTCTTCTTCGGGTGTCTCCTTTTGATTTACACAAAAGGACTCCTTAAGTTGGTTTTACTCCCAAAGGGTGTACTATATTATGAAATTATGAAAGTTGGTAGGAGATTTTGGTAGGTTTTTTTCTAGAAAATGGGCTTTGGAGGTGTGAATAAAAGATAAGGAGATGTTCCCTTTTATAGGAGAGGTGAGGTGCACTTTAGGAAAGTCTTGAAATATTAATTTATTATAAATTTATTTTCAGTTTCTAATGGATTAAAAGTGATTAATTTCGAGGATAATATGATTATTGGTCTAAATCATCTCAAAAAATAGGTTTTAGACAAGTTTAAGTAACAAAATTAACCTTATCTTTTAGCTTTAACCCTTAGTTAAAAACATTTACTCTTACCATGTCTTCTTACATTTTCATAATATATGGTTACTATAGTTATTATAAAATTCCAATTGAACCCCAAGTGGATAATCAATAAAAATTTTAACATTATATAATTCTGTTGGCCAAATATTAGATTTTTAGGACTGTTATATAATTTAATAAAATAGTATTTTTTAAAAAAACTCATTTATGTCAATTTTGACACTATTTAGTAATTGATTTTTGCTAAAGTCATAATAACTTGATTCCTTTGAAAAAATAATTAACTCATCCCTAACATGTCAATTTCATCAAAAAAATTTGTGTATGACATCAAAATATTTAAATTAAATTTATTTCAATATTTATCATATCATTTATTTGAATATTTCATTAATAAGGCAATCACTGCATCATCATGGTGTCATAAATAAATAAATTTATTTAATGTATAAAAATTATAAATAAAATACCATGATTTAGGAAATATTTTTATATTTATAATTAACATTTATAGTCAACTATATAAATTATATAACCCCACATTAAAATTTTTTTAGTAAAAAGATACATGTTTATGTTATATTTTCCTTTACTTTAAATTAATTATTATAACTTGTCATTTTCACACCCAAGTGGTTCTCAAATTCCAAAATTTCAACCTAAGGATTTTTTTGGTCATTAATGAATCATAAAATAGTATTATTACACGTTTCAGGGTAGTTTTATATTATTATAATATTATTTTTACCCTTATTTACCTATCTTACCCTTTAACCATGGTAAATAAAAATAATTACTGAAGTTACTATTCATAATATCCAAAAAATAAAAGGTACCTATTTAAAAAATTTTACTTTATGATTACAAATATGGAATCCATTTTTTTAAATTCAAAACATACAATTAGAAGAAATTAATTTAGAATTAATTCCCGTTGTCAAAACCAGAAAGCTGGTTTTTAAGAAGTAAAAACTGTCAAAAGATTGACATGTGTTTATGCCTAATTTAAATTTGAATTTACTTCCAATGACCAAAATTGGATTAAATGATAAATAATATTATAATTAAACTTTAAAATCAATTAAAATGATAATCTATCTATATAAATAAATTAGATGAAAAGGCAGTTTTGAATTAAAATGCATTATTTTTCACTATTCATTAAAATATGATTTTTATTAGAAAAATACCAAAATTTAAAACAAGGTAAATTTTGATGTCTAAATTCTAAAATGAGAATTTTATTATGTCAAATAAAAATTATTAAATTTTTAAAAACTATATTTAAAAAGGGTTCGCGATCAAAAGGCGATACAACTGTATTTTTTTAAAAAATACTTCTTTTATCTGAAAAATTGAATTTGTTATTATATCATATCTATAAAACATATAAGATGAATTTAAAACATTAAATTTAATATATTAAATAAATATTTCACTAATAAAATCCATAAAGAGTGATTTTATTATTTTTATAGACTCATTTATTTTCATTCAAATAGTTTTTTTAGAATGAAGTTAATACTATTCATACTCGCCATTATAAGGAATAGGTTGTAATATTTAGTTTTCAATTATAATCAGTCTTGCATGAAATTAATTCTATCAAAAGAAATTGAAATTTTGTATAACTCAAGCCAATAATAGTATTGTGTATACAACAAGCTAATATGGTGTTGCGTATGGTGAAAGCTAATCTTGATGTAACATAAAACACAAGAAATCAAAGAAATTAAAAAGAATCCATATCATAAAATATTGGGGTGTTAAATTACTAGTTACCGTGAAAAAATCATCTATTATTATATACAAGCATCCTTTATAATGTATAAGGGAGAGAAGTTTGTGTTAACCGGTGAGTGAGATGTTGATGCAGACCAAGTGGGACCAGACCCTATTCATATTGGAGCCCTTACAACACAGGTTACTGGCATAATCCTTGCTATAGAACAGACAATGACTCCCTCATATTTAAATTTCATGGTATACCTGCACCAAGATTGTAACACCCTGAGATTTTATGAAAAATATTCTTTTTAATTTCATTAATGTCTTGTGTTGTACTCTACACCAAAAGGAGCTTGCACAACACGTATCCCTGACTTGCCTTGCATTAAACGTAATCACGACCTTCCTCGATAGCGTGTGTAGTACGCAATACCGAGTTTCACTAAACGAGATATTATTATGAACTAACCGTTATGAATAGTAATACCCACTTTTTGAAATTTTATAAATTTTATCATTCAAAATGGACTTCATTTTTATATTCGGAATATCAAAATTATCTTAGGGTGAAATTTTGGTACTTTTCGGATAACTTTCATATTCTGATGAATAGTGAAAATTACTAAATTTTAATTAAAAAAAACTTTTTTAATCGAAATAATTAATAGTGATAAATTATTAATTTCAGTGGTTTTAAAGTATATTTATAATATATTTTTTACAATTTAATACAATGTTGGTCATTGGATGTAATTTCACATTTAAACCAGACATACACAAGTGTCAATCTTTTGATAGTTATTATCTCTTAAAAACACGCTATTTGTTTTGACGACGTGAATTGATTTTTAAATTAGTTAATGTAACTGATATGTTTTGAATTTGATAAAATATAAATCATTTTTGAATTCATAATATCAAATATAGCTTAGGCCTAATTTTTGGTATTTTTCTGGAAACTTTCATTTTTTGATGAATAGTGAAACCACTAAGTGGTAGTTAAAAAACTGAATTTTTCATAAAACTTAATTTTACCACTTATGTGAGTGGAATTTCGAAACTCCTAGAGACACGGTTAATATCAAGGACTAAAATGTGGTTCAATGAGATGAAAATAGATTTTGGTGAATAGTAACTTTTTACTTTTATTTACCACGGTTAAAAGTAAATAGGGTAATTAAGGGTAAAAATGATATTATTATTACCCTAAAACATGTCCTAATTCTATTGGATAAGTGTAATTCAACCAAAAACAACCTTAGGAATAAAATATGACCATTTAGGCCCACTTGGATTAGATTAGGACATTTAATATTAATTTATTTAAAGAAGGGTTAAAATAGTTAAAATCAAAGTTTAATAAGTAAATAATTTTTAATATAGGGTTATAAATAAGATAAATTAGACTATAAATATTCATTAGAAATATAAAAATATTTCCTACATAATGGTATTTTATTTATAATTTTTAGACATTAAATAATTTAATTTATTTTTGACACAATGATAATGTAGTAATTATCTTATTAATGAAATATTGACATAATTGATGTTATAAATACCCAAATAAATGTAATTTGAGACTTTTTATGAATTAAACTAATTTTCTAGGTTAATATGACATGTTATTATTGATTTAGTTAACTTTTTTCGAACTAATCATTCTGTTATGATTTTCACAAAAATCAATTACCAAATAGTGTCAAAATTGACATAAAATATTTTTTAAAACAAATATTATATTATTAATTGTTATTTTATTCCTAAAATTCTAAGGTTCCGCAAAATGACTTAGATAAGGTTATATATATTAATATTAAACAACTTGGTGTTCGTTTGTCTTGTTATAGTATGTTTATTAACCTTATAGTGTAAGAAAACAAGAAGACATTGTAAAAGTAAAATTATTTAACTTAAGGTTAAATCTAAATGATAAGGTTAAAATAGAAACCTAAACTTGTTTAAATTATATTGGATGAGAGTATTTTGACTCATCCCAACCTTATATTCGAAATAAATCAATTTGGAGCTATTAAAAATGGAATATGACTTTATAATAAAATAATATTTTTAGTTTTTCCAAAGGTTCCCCTTTCCTCCCTTATAAAAGGGCACCTCCCTCCTCTCTTCCTCACACCACTTTGAGACTTCAAGCTCGGCCAAAAACTGCCAAATTCTCTTCTCCACTTCCCTAGAAACATCCTATAGGTCCTGGTCTTCTTCAAATACCAATTTTAGTGCCCTAAGAGGAGGTCTCAAAGAGGCGCTTCAAAGAAGAGGTAATGTCCGTTACCGATTCTTTCAACTTTATTTCTTCTTCCACTTATTCTTATTAGGTTGTTTCATTATGAAGTAATAACATAAGTATCAACAATATAATTATATTTTATTATAAGTATTAAACAACCCTATTCCACCATCTATCCAACCTATGGAAAACGAAATCACCATGCGTGCGTACGTACGGAATACCGTCTCCACGCCGTGGTGTAATCTATTTTCCACCACCACCTTACTTGGATGGGTATAATGGTGTAAATAATAACTATATATGATTATTGTAAAGTGATATTGATTCTGTAATAGTATACATACACTCCAATAAAATTTCACGATCATGGGAATGATATCATCACTCGTGCGTACGTACGGAATGCCGTCTCCACGACGCGATGAGATTCATTCTCACTGATTAACCATTCATGAATGATTATAAAGTATATATATAATAAGTAATAATGAAATATATTACATAATAATGATACTATATATATATATATATTTATGTCATCCAATTAATTCCATTCAATTCAATGAGGAAACAAAAACAACGTTCATGCGTACGTACGACCTACCGTCTCCATGAACGGTGTATTTATTTTCATTTATCGATCTATTATATAAATGTATATTCTGAATATGTATTATATATAAATATGTTTTATATTCTGGAATTAAGTAATCATGATCTAAGGAATCATATGAATAATTACAAGTCAAAACACTGACGATAAATGAAACGATTTTACCCAAAGCACTCTTTAACATGGAATTTACAAAAGAACGGGTAATATAAAGTCATAAGTGAACCATATATGATATCATAACAATGAATATGATTCTTTAATAAGTCATTGACATTATTTAAATCATTATACAGGAGGTTCGGATACGTACGAAGCATATCAGACCTAATGTAAGGGATAATTTTGCAAATTTCATTTTTATCCGAGATTGCTTATACGTAAGTATTTACTGGGGTTATTATTATCATCCATGTACATGTTTTCAAAAAGTGTTTTCATGTATGTTTAAATTCCTTTTTACCCATTTTGACTTTTACTACATGGTATGTAAGTAATATTTCTTTTGTTTACGTTATGAGGTACTTTTTGACTTTTCCGGCAAAAGTACGAGAAGAATGTTTTTTTAACTTATACGACATGAAAGGATTTTTACGGTTTTATAAAGTCTTATTTTCGTGAAGATTCATCCAATAGATTTAATTTATATTTTCAATAAAATCCTTTTATTTTAAAATTGAATGAAGTTTTGTGAAAAGAAATTGATTTTGAAGAAGAAAGGATATTTTCCTCAAGAATTCATTTCAAATGTTTTATCAAAACCATTTTCCATATAAGATGAAATTATTTCATATGTGTATGATTCAAGTTTAATGTCTCTATGATTTACATGGTTTCAATTTTCTTATGATTAAATGCCCATTTGATTTATATGTATTATGAAATGATGGGATGATGTTTATGAAACCCATTTTATTCTTTTGGGTTATGGTGAATGTTTTAAGTTTATTTTGTGGCACAAGTAAGAATGATTTCAATATGAGATGGGTGGGACCTATATCTCCCTCCAATGCATTGGGTAATGATTTATATCTCATGAGATAGACATGGCTGGAACGGTAAGTTAATCCGGTTCAGTATTACAGGACTGGAACGAGGAGTGAACTCGATTCAGAAAGGGACTTTGTCCACTAAGATGGTCTTGGCAGCAATGCCTTGGATACTATTGAAATCATTACATGTGATTAATGAATTCCACAATTACATGTTTTATTCCCATACTATGTTATCATGATTTATGTTCCATTATGATATATGACTTATGTACTTCCATGTTTTAAGTCGTTGCTCAAGATTTTGATGTTTAAACATTATGTTCATGTTTTTAAGTTCAAATGTATATGGTATGTTTTATTTTATCCATGATTACCCTTACTGAGCATTTGAGCTCACCCTTTTTATGTTTTATTTTCCCCCAGGATTAAAAGAAAGGTTTTAGGTAAGGGAACAAAAAGTGGAAGATCTTTATGGGGGATGTTGAAGATCTTTAACCACGATTAGAAGATTACGTTCCAAGTTTCCAAAGACACTAAACTATTACGGTACTTGTGTGTCTGTTTTTGTTATGTTTTATGTATTCTGCAAAAGTAATGTAATATCCATGTATGTCAAGATTCGGGTCTCTACAATTGGTATCAGAGGCAAAGGAGGTAGGAATGAAACCGATCCTTGGGAACTTTCACATGTGAGCGTTGGACGAAGCATGGCTCTCCGCCCAAGGGCTTCATGAGGAAATGGATGCCACTGGGGATGGTGGTGTGTCCCGCCCAGGGGGTGTAGCCACCCATGGAGTGCCCTGATAGGTATCAATTATAGTCCACTGGAAGTAATTCCATACCGCTATAATTGGTATCAGAGTAAAGGTTTAGTCAACCTTTGGAAATTTGGATGCGAAAACTTTAGTGAGATCCCTAGAGATATTTCTAAGGTATGTCTAGGGATGTCCCTAAGGTTAGGTATACGTATAGGTTATAGTCCTAGAATTGCGCTAACGATCTTAGAATTTAATCTAAGATGTTAGATATTAAGGGTACTCCCCCTTTACTATGTTGTTTTCCATAGCATGATTTTTACCTCTCACACTATTCCTTTTGGGTTTTAGACGATGGATGGAACCCGAAGGAACCGTGTTGATCAATGCAATGGAAAATTAAATGATTGTCCTCCTGAACAAACAAATGTTATGGGAGATGGAGTGAAAAATCTTACTTCTATACTTGCACAAGCTATGAATCATTCTGGACTTCCAAATGAGCAAAGAAGGGAACAATATTCTATTGAGTCCTTCATGAGGCAACGTCCACCTTCTTTCAGTGGGTCTTCTGATCCACTTGTTGTTGAACAATGGATCAGTACCACTGAAAAGATATTTTCTGTTCTTCAATGTTATGAACATGATAAAGTCATCTTAGCAGTATATCGTTTGGAAGGTGAAGCTGATCAATGGTGGAATCTTATCAAGAATACCAGGCCATGAGATGAAATTGAGTCCATGGAATGGGATGAGTTCAAGAACTTATTTTTCAATAAGTACTTCCCTCGTATTCTTCGAACAAAGATGGAGAAGGAGTTTCTTGAACTAAAGCAAAAGGATGATGAATCTATTGGTGTATACGAAGCGAATTTTACAAGGCTTTCAAGGTATGCATCTGGCTTTATCATCCAACCTGAAAGTATTTTTGATCGATTCTTCAGTGGATTAAAATCAAATCTTCTAAGGGAATTAAATATAAGAGACTTCGGTAGCTATGAAGAAATTGTGCGTTGTGCTATCAAGGTAGAAATGGAAGTTGGTGTTACTTATCCATCTCATAGTTTTGACAAGAAACTAAAGATGGATTTCAAGGAGATATCTCAGAATAATGGTGAAAAGAAGATGAATGTTTCCTTATGCTCAAAGTGTGGAAAGAATCTTGGTGGAGATTGTCTTAAAGGGAATAGAAAATGTTTTAAGTGTGGAAAAGAAGGTCATCAAGCAGCTGAGTGTCGAAGTAATGGAAAAAGGGTTTCTAATGATGTGAATAAAGAAAAGACTTCATAGAATGCACCACCAACACTTCAATGCTTCAAGTGCAAGGAAATGGGGCATTATGCTAATAAATTCCATAATCCAAGGGTTAGTGATGATCGACATGAGCAACCACTTAAGGCAAAGTACAAAGGGAAGTCACATGCGATCACTATTGGCGATGTTGAATATGAAAACGATGTGGTGGAATTATTAAGTGTTTATGTAATGGGATTCCAAAATAATGTTTTATATAGTATCACGGAATATTGGAATATTTATGTATTGGTCTATTGTGGTTTTCAATAATTTTAGGGTACCGGTAACCATGGAAAGTGATTGAGATATTTTTGGAAAAAAATTGATATGCGCATAATGAAGGGATAAGGAGAAAATGAAATATTTTACAGTATTCATGAGCTCATGACTGATATAAGGAAAGAGTTATATCATGGTTTGAGTTTATAGAATTTTGGGGTTTTGGTATGTGGAAAGAGTTAACTTTTGATAGCACTCATGTTTTCACTAAGATTCAATGGGTATTCATTTTTCAAGAGAATACATGATTAAGGCCTTCAAATGTTTGTAATGTGACCAGCAAGACATATCTCATGATATATGGGGATCAAAGATGGTATTAACATGCTTGTTATATGAACTCTTTGGTAATCGTTTTCACTGTAATATGAGATTGGACAATAGTATTTTGGATAAGCCAAAAGATTGGAATGAATTATGTTGGGAATAAGTTAGTATTGTTTAAGGATAGAAGTTTTTTTCGATATTATTGATGGGATGTTATAGTAATGTAGTTTTAGAAAAAGGACAACCTGTAGGATGGGTGACAACCCATCGCGCAGGACAAGGCTGTGGGAATCGAACCCACAACCGAAGTGCGACTGGCCTTTATCGCCTACCACTGGCCTACAGGAAGTCCCTGTTTAGTAGAAACTAGTTTTATTATATTAAGTAGTATGATATATGAAGTATAAGTCCATTTTAGGAACCATATATGATTAATCTCATTATAGATGGACTTATGTATTTTTTGATAACTTTTCTAACCTTTTGTTTGAGACAGATGGAATGACCCATCATTCTATCACATGATCTGATAACACTTCACGAATGACAAATTCAACTTCATTTCTGTAAGAGATGAAGTGGAAATTGTCCAAAGAACGACCAACGGTGAGACTGTACCAAAATCACGAAAGTATTTCTTCTAATTTCAATTTCATCAACTTTAGGGAAATGATCTTGAAAACCAAAAATGTTGTCGTAGTGCTCTTATATCCGATGAATCAGATGGTACCTTAGATCGTCACAAATTTATGGCTTTTTGATTGTTGGATTTTTCATAGCCATTTTCTCTACCACTCTCCATCAGAAATTGATGATTATATTTTTCTTCCATATCCATATTTTCACCTATGTTCTCCTACGTGGAAACCCAGTGATGAGTTAATTTGGGTAACCATTACGTTTCATACTTTAGTTTTTAAAGCCAAGTTTTGGTATTCCTTTTTACGATGTGGGTTTATATTAAAGAAACTTTCGAGTAGTAAACCATTTATAACCCCAACGAATTTCGAGGGTGAAATTCATTTTAAGGGGGGTAGAATGTAACACCCCGAGATTTGATGAAAAATATTCTTTTTAATTTCATTAATGTATTGTGTTGTACGCTACACCAAAAGAAGCTTGCACAAAACGCATCCCTGACTTGCCTTGCATTAAACACAATCATGACCTTCCTCGATAGCGTGTGTAGTACGAAATACCGAGTTTCACTAAACGAGATATTATTATAATGTTATTATGAACTAGCCGTTATGAATAGTAATACCCACTTTTTGAAATTTTATAAATTTTATCATTAAAAATGGACTTCATTTTTATATTTGGAATATCTAAATTAGATTAGGGTGAAATTTTGGTACTTTTTGGATAACTTTCATATTCTGATGAATAGTGAAAATTACTAAATTTAAATTAAAAACAACTTTTTTAATCGAAATAATTAATAGTGATAAATTATTAATTTCAGTGGTTTTAAAGTATATTTAGAATATATATTTTAAAATTTAATACAATGATGGTCATTGGATGTAATTTCACATTTAAACCAGACATAAACAAGTGTCAATTTTTTGATAGTTATTATCTCTTAAAAACACGCTATTTGTTTTGACGACGGGAATTAATTTTTAAATTATTTAATGTAACTGATATGTTTTTAATTTGGTAAAATATACATAATTTTTGAATTCATAATATCAAATATATCTTAGGCCTAATTTTGGTATTTTTCTGGAAACTTTCATTTTTTGATGAATAGTGAAACCATAAGTGGTAGTTAAAAAACTGATTTTTTCATAAAACTTAATTTTACCGCTTCTGTGAGTGGAATTTCAAAATTCCGAGAGACATGGTTAATATCAAGGACTAAAATGTGGTTCAATGAGATGAAAATAATTTTTGGTGAATAGTGACTTTTTACTTTTATTTACCACGGTTAAAAGTAAATAGGGTAATTAAGGGTAAAAATGATATTATTATTACCCTAAAACATGTCCTAATTCTATTGGATAAGTTTAATTCAACCAAAAACAACCTTAGGAATAAAATATGACCATTTAGGCTCACTTGGATTAGATTAGGACATTTAATATTAATTTATTTAAAGAAGGGTTAAAATAGTTAAAATCAAAGTTTAATAAGTAAATCATTTTTAATATAGGGTTATACATAATATAAATTAGACTATAAATATTCATTATAAAGATAAAAAGATTTCCTACATAATTATATTTTATTTATAAATTTTAGACATTAAATAATTTAAATTATTTTTGACACAATGATAATGTAGTAATTATCTTATTAATGAAATATTGACATAATTGATGTTTTAAATACCCAAATAAATGTAATTTGAGACTTTTTATGAATTAAACTAATTTTATAGGTTAATATGACATGTTAATATTTATTTAGTTAACTTTTTTTGAACTAATAATTCTGTTATTAGTTTCAAAAAAATCAATTACCAAATAGTGTCAAAATTTACATAAAATAGTTTTTAAAAAAAATATTATATTATTAATTGTTATTTTATTCCTAAAAATCTAGGGTTAGGCCAAATGACTTAGATAAGGATATATATATTAATAATAAACAACTTGGGGTTCGTTTGTCTTGTTATAGTAAATTTATTAACCTTATAGTTTAAGAAAACAAGAAGACACTGTAAAAGTAAAATTATTTAACTTAAGGTTAAATCTAAATGATAAGGTTAAAATTGAGACCTAAACTTGTCTAAATTATATTGGATGAGATTATTTAGACTCATCCCCACCTTATCTTAGAAATAAATCAATTTTGAGCTATTAAAAACCGAATATGACTTTATAATAAAATAATATTTTTAGTTTTTCCAAAGGTGCCCCTTTCCTCCCTTATAAAAGGGAACCTCCTCCCTCTCTTCCTCACACCACTTTGAGCCTTCAAGCTCAGCCAAACCCTGCCAAATTCTCTTCTCCACTTCCCTAGAAACATCTTAGAGGTCCTGGGATTCTTCAAATACCAATTTTAGTGCCCTATGAGGAGGTTTCAAAGAGGCGCTTCAAAGAAGAGGTAATGTCCGTTACCGATTCTTTCAACTTTATTTCTTCTTCCACTTATTCTTCTTAGGTTGTTTCATTATTAAGTAATAACATAAGTATCACACATATAATGATATGTTATTATAAGTATGAAACAACCCTATTTCACCATCTATCCATCCTATGGAAAATGAAATCACCACGCGTGCGTACGTACGGAATACCGTCTCCACGCCGTGGTGTAATCTATTTTCCACCACCACCTTACTTGGATGGGTATAATGGTGTAAATAATAACTATATATGATTATTATAAAGTGATATTGATTATTTAATATTATACATACACTCCAATAAAATTTCATGATCATGGGAATGATATCATTGCTCGTGCGTACGTACGGAATACCGTCTCCATGACGCGATGAGATTCATTCTCACTGATTAACCATTCATGAATGATTATAAAGTATATATAATAAGTAATAATGAAATATATGACATAATAATGATACTGGATTTTTGTATATATATATATATATGTATGTCATCCAATTAATTCCATTCAATTCAATGAGGAAGCGAAAACACCATTCATGCGTACGTACGACTTACCGTTTCCCTGAACGGTGTATTTCTTTCCATTTATAAATATATTATATAAATATATATTATGAATATATATTATATATAAATCATGTTTTATATTATGGAATTAATTAATCCTAATCTTAGTAATCATATGAATAATTACAAGTCAAAACACTGACGACAAATGAAACAATTTTACCCAAAACACTCTTTAACATGGAATTTACAAAAGAACGGGTAATATAAAGTCATAAGTGAACCATATATGATATCATAACAATGAATATGATTCTTTAATAAGTCAATGACATTATTTAAATCATTATACAGGAGGTTCGGATACGTATGAAGCATATCGGACTTAATGTAAGGTATAATTTTGCAAATCTCATTTTTATCCGAGATTGCTTATACGTAAGTATTTACTGGGGTTATTGTTATCATCCATGTACATGTTTTCTAAAAGTGTTTTAATGTATGTTTAAATTTTTTTTTACCCATTTTTTACTTTTACTACATGGTATGTAAGTAATATTTCTTTTGTTTACGTTATGAGGTACTTTTTGACTTTTCCGGCAAAAGTATGAGAAGAATGTTTTTCTAACTTATACAACATGAAAGGATTTTTAAGGTTTTATAAAGTCTTATTTTAATGAAGCTTCCTGCAAAATATTTAATGTCTATTTTCAATAAAATACTTTTCCTTTAAAATTTAATGAAGTTTTGTGAAAAGAAATTGATTTTGAAGAAGAAAGGATATTTTCCTCAAGAATTCATTTCAAATGTTCTATCAAAACCATTTTCCATCTAAGATGAAATTATTTCATATGTGTATGATTCAAGTTTAATGTCTCTATGATTTACATGGTTTCAATTTTCTTATGATGAAATGTCCATTTGATTTATATGGATTATGAAATGATGGGATGATGTTTATGAAACCCATTTTATTCTTTTGGGTTATGGTGAATGTTTTAAGTTTATTTTGTAGCCCAAGTAAGAATGATTTCAATATGAGATGGATGGGACCTATATATCCCTCAAATTCATTGGGTAAAGATTTATATCTCATGAGATAGACATGGCTAGAACGGTAAGTTAATCCGGTTCAGTATTACAGGACTGGAACGAGGAGTGAACTCGATTCAGAAAGGGACTTTGTTCACTAAGATGGTCTTGGCAGCAATGCCTTGGCTAATATTGAAATCATTAAATGTGCTTAATGGATGCCACAATTACATGTTTTATTCCCATACTATGTTATCATGATTTATGTTCCATTATGATCTATGCCTTATGTACTTCCATGTTTTAAGTCGTTGCTCAAGATTTTGATGTTTAAACATTATGTTCATGTTTTTAAGTTCAAATGTATATGGTATGTTTTATTTTATCCATTATTACCCTTACTGAGCATTTGAGCTCACCCTTTTTATGTTTTATTTTCCCCCAGGATTAAAATAAAGGTTTTAGGTAGGGGAACAAAAAGTGGAAGATCTTTATGGGGGATGTTGAAGATCTTTCACCATGATTAGAAGATTACGTTCCAAGTTTCCAATGACACTAAACTATTACGGTCCTTGTGTGTCTGTTTTTGTTATGTTTTATGTATTTTGCAAAAGTAATTTAATATCCATGCATGTCAAGATTCGGGTCTCTACAAATATGTCTTTCTTTAATATTTGTCCGGGTTACTTCCAAAAATGAGTATTGAGTTTTAAATTGAACTCATGCCTGATCCACAACCTATATGTATTCCTCCATACTATATGGAACTTACCAATTTGAAAGAGATCAAGGCACAACTTGAGGATCTAGAATTTTAGGGATTTATCAGACCAATAACTTCCCCTTGGGGTGCTATGGTGTTGTTCACTAAGAATGAAGATGGTAGTATTTGGATATGTATGGACTAGAGGAAGTTGAATCAGGTTGCTATAAAGAATAAGTAATTATTTATAAGGACTGATAACATTTTTGATTAATTAAGGGGAGGTCGATGTTTTTAAAATAATTGATCTCCAGTCTTGCTTCTATCAACTTTTGGTATAGGAGAAGGATATACTGAAGACACCATTTAAGAGTAGATATAGTCTATATGAGTAACGTTTTATGCCATTTGGATAACGAATTCTCCAACAGAGTCCATGGATCTCATGAAAATGACATTTCACCCATAATTAGGATCCTTCATCATTGAGTTTATTGAAAAAATATTGATATATTCAAAGACCTCTGAATCACATGCTAGATACCTTGAGATTGTATTGAGTATTATTTGAGCAAATCATTTTTATTCCAAGATCTTGAAATTTCACTTTTGAATCTTGGAGGTTTATTTCCTTAGGCTTGTGATTTTTAAGGTAGGTATTTCTGTTAATACAGAGAAGTTAGTGGATATTATATCTTGGTCCTGACTTAGGAATGTTTTTGAAGTTCAAAGTTTCCTTGGATTGGCTAGATACTAGAGGTGGTTCATTTAGGACTTTTCTTGTTTAGTAGTTCCCATGCCCGTGATTACCAAGACGGGGGTAAAGTTTTAATGGAGGTATTAATGTGAATAATATTTCATATAACTAAATAAAAGATTTAAATAATCTTAGATTCTGGTTTTTATGAACCCAAAGTTGGGTATACAGTGTATTGCGATGATTTTAGATCTATCTTGTTAAGTTGGTATGGAGTATGATGTTGTCTAATGATACCAAATGTATGATCGAAATGTAACAGTAGATGCTCAATATACAAGCGGGGGGGGGGGGGGGGTGAATTGTATACTTTAAAATTTCTTTGGGAACTTTTAAAGTTGATTAGAAACCTTTCTATGGTTTAACAAGATTAAATAAGGTAAATTCACAAAACCTCTAAGTTCTACAAACTTGCTTGATTCCTGAAATGTGATTTTGAGAATGTAATTATGAAAAAGTGATTCCATAAATGAAACTTAAAAAAGTTTACAAAACAAAGATTCTACCTTAAAGCATATAAAATCTTAAAAAATTAGAGTAAAAGTATAAGAAAGTATAAGATAGTTATACTTTCCTCAACATGCAAAATACAACAGAAAACTTGAAACAATAAAAGTATCAAGTAGTAAATCTTTTAACCAAAAGAGAAGGGTATCCAACAACCTTGGATAAAGGTCCCTTGATTTATACTTTCAAGAAAGTCTATCTTACCCATAACAGGGTAAGCCCTCGATACTAAAATCATATTCTGTCTTGCTATCCCCACATGCCCTCAACTTCAAGGTAGTCGGCACCTTAGTCTTCCTATCCCTGAAAGCCCTCAATTGTACTCAGCAACATTTAGAGTCACACAAAGAAATTCTAGACAAGGTGTTCAGTACACACAAGGAAATAAAGTCTCTCTCTCTATAAATCACTTCAGCAGCATATAATCTCTAGATTGATCAACTTCTTAATCGAAGTTGTGAGCTCTTTTAAATGAGCTCCTATTTATAGGCACATTTCCAACAGTCAGCTCCCTCCTCCAATAGTCATATTTTTCCTTGAATTTCGAAGGGACCTATACATGTGTCACTCAAAAAATGGTCGGTTAGTAACTGAATGCATGACATCGCTTTATAACCAAAATATGAGTAAGCAAAAAAAATGGTTACTTAAGCAAATTCATTTTTCCAAGTGTAAGGAAAATTGAAAGTTTGGAGTCTAACCCAAAAACTATTCGGTGTCTATAAAACATGGATATTTGGATTTTTTCTTCAAAGGAATTTGTAACCTAAATTCTGTAGAATTCTGAATTCTGAATTTCAAGGAAATTCAGAGTTTTAATTCATAAGAATTCAGAGTCTGAACTTAGAATGTTTGGAATACGAATTCAGAGAACACAAAGTCTGAACTCAGAAAGTTCAGAGTCTGAATTCAGAGAACTCAGAGTCTGAACTCAGAAAGTTCGGAGTCTGAATTCAGAGAACTCAGAGGCTAAACTCGGAAGGTTCAGAGTCTGAATTCAGAGAACTCAGAGTCTGAACTCAAAATGTTTGGAGTCTGAATTCAAATAACTCGAAGTCTGAACTTAGAAAGTTCGGAGTCTGAATTCAGATAACTCAAATTCTGAAATCAGATCCTGAAAATAGAATTCTCTATATCTTAGTATTTTAGATTCAGAGGTTTTGGATATGAAACCATATTTTTATACTTAGATAAAATATGAACAATGAAAAACAGTTTAAGGATAAATTTCCTTGGGGAAGGAAAATTTTCCTTATAAAAGTAAAGAATAGAGTAAAAGAGATTTTATTTAAGATAATGTGTTTGTGATTTTCAAAACAAGAAATAATGGAAAAGTCATAAGGAAACCTTATTTAATCAACAATCTCCCCCAAACATGAAGGAATGGAAAAGTCATAATGAAACCTTATTGACTCAACAATCTCCCTCTTTTTGGAAAGCATAAACATCCTTATGAAAAAGAATATAAGGACTTTATTAAATATTTTTATTGACTTTGAAAATAAAACTTATCTCCCTTAACACATGTTTAATGATGAATATGTCTAACTCCCTTTTAGGCTTTGGACACACTAAGGATCATATTCTATATTTCTAGAATGAGTCTTAGTAATTTTATTGCTTACATAAATCTTCTTGGATAAGAAACGCCCCTTAGATGAACTCCCCCTTACTTAGGTAATTTTCTTCTTTTCTTAGTATTATTTTTCCTTTCTCCCCCTTTGTTTTTTTCAAAAAGAAATATAGGGAATGGAAAATAAAATATGATACCTAAAATATTAGTACTAGATAACAAAATATATGAAGAGCAACCAAAAAATTCCATTACGATTGGAAAAATTTATACAAGGAAGGAATACAACAAAATATTAGAATTTAACAATTTTATCCTTCATTTTACTTTAAAATCAACTTCTTCACAATAGTTTTGAGCTTCTTGATCTCCTTGTGATCTTTATATGTTCACTTGATAAGCTGATTCTAATCTTCAGTTTTCTTTTCTAAGGCTTTGATTCTTTCCTCCTGAGCTTTAAGAACCTCTGCCCGAGCCTTCAAAGCTTCTTCCTGATTGAAAAGATTTTCTTCAATCTCAATCTGGAGATCCCTTTCTCTCTTCCAACTCTAAGCAACTGAATACAACTTCCCATTCATATCTTTCACTTCTTGAATACGGTAATTCTGTTCCAGAGTAAGATTCTCTTCAAAATTATTTGTGAGATCCTTGATCTTCACATCTTTAGTGTCATAAGAATCCTTGAAACTTTCTTAGAACTTATCAAGAATCCACATATCTTCTATAGTTTTCCATGACCAACTGGTCATCTTCTTGCAGGATCTCTTGTGGGCTTCATAGTTTATGAAAAAAGATTTGAAATCAGATTCAATCTTGACACACTTATCCATCACCATGGATACTGAATCTTATTTTTGATTTAGAGTGTGTTGAAGCATCTGGAATCTAGAGTCAATACTTGGAAATATAGGGATAGTTCCAACAAGATTATTCAAGGACTGAACCATGAAATCATATCCTAGAGATGATGATTCCAAATCTAAAACTTTACTTGGTGAGGGATCTTTTTCTAACTCAGCAGCTTTCCTATTTGATTATCCACCAACTACCTTCTTCTTCACAACAGATTTTGTAGGTGTATCAACAACCAACTGTTTACCCTTATCAATCTTTGGAAAGAATTCCACTTGGTCAAGGGATTTATGTTCACTATCAGATATTTGAACAATTTTGTATTCCTCTATCTCTTCCTTCGCAGCTCCTGCCTTAGCATCTTCTAGATGAATGAAATCTTGATCAGAACTTTCTCCTTCAGATAGTTTATTCACTTATTCTTCATCCTTATCTTCATCCTTTTCAAGAGTAGCAAGATTTGATGATTTGGCTTGAGAATTTTGGATTTATAATTTTTCTGAAGGGCTTTCCTTATCATGAAAATCCTCAACTTGGTTAATGAGATCTTTGGAATCATCATTGGATTCTTCTTCCTCTTCTTCTTCCTGCATTACTTTTTCTTGGACTTTTTTTGGAGTCACATATTTATTTCCTGGAGTCTCAGGAAAAGCTTCTATCTGAAAGGATTCGTGTACCGAAATGTTCTTAGAGGCTTTCTCAGTATCCTTCAGAAGAGATTGCACAATCTCTGCTTCAGTAATTTTCTTCTTTTGTTTCTTTTCATTTTCTTGATTCTCAAGATCATCAGTAATCTTCTATTTTAAGGATTTTTCTTCAGCAGTATACAAACCAAAACTAGGCTCCCCTACTTTCTTTTTCCTCTTATCTTCCCTCCACTTAGCTACTACCTCATCCGGATAAGGTTTTAGCTTCTTCCTCAGGTAAATCATAAAATTGTTCAGATTCTTTAGAAAATCCAACATTCATCCTTCTCAGAGTTTCATCACTTACCAGCATGACTTTGAAATTCCTTGGCTTTGAACTGCAAGGAATTTTGAAAGAATCTAAGAACCAAACAATCAACTTAGAAAGAATGGATGGATACATAATGATCTGGGCCTTCATATTTCCATTCTTTATATTCTTGATCATAATCAGAATATACTTGACCAGGTTAATTTTCCTTAGATTCACCAAGAAATCCAAGATGTACATGTCACTCTTCTTTAAGGTATCCTTGTCTTATTTCCTTGGAATGATGAATCCTTGAACCCATAATTCAAGAATCCAATAATTTGTGGATAAGTGAAAAATTTTCAGAGTCTTAACATTTTTAAGACCGAGGCAATCCCTAGCCTTCACCTTAACAAAACTTCCTTGGACATCCGATAAATTATTGGAACAAAACTCTACCTCACCTTCATGGGGAACTCCAATCAGACTAGTATCCTTGGAATAAGATAAAGAATATTTCTTCCCATATCACTTAAATGAAAATTTGTCTCTGGCTTCTTCCTTAAAAAAACTCACTATTTCATAAAATTAAACTAGAAAATCCGAATACACTAAATCTTGAGCTCCTGGATTCGATACGCAAACACTATCCCATCTATTCAACTTGATGTTCTTTCATAGGATGGAATCATACTTAGAAAAGAAGTTTGAATGAACCAACATCTCTCTATACACCTGCCACTCTGAGATTGTCTTGACAGTTGACATGTCTTTCTTAGAAGATTCCTCGACAGATATTCAGATTTGAGCAAGATATGAGATGTTCAAAATGGGCTTAAGTAGGAAGACCAAGCTTCATCATGCTAAAGCTTTGGAATCGATGTAGGAAAACCATTTGGGGGGTCCTTTATATGGGCATTTGAGGCAATGATTCATCTTCCAAACTCAATCCAACGGTTAAAAATACTTCTAATCAGATCTGACAGTTGAAATGATAGCCGGAAGGAAATTCTTATAGAATCCGATCATTTGAGATTTTTATAAGAAAAACATTCGCATTTAAGAAAAAGGGAATACACAAATTTTAAAAATAGATGAAAATAACAAAAAGTAGAAGATGATTACGAGAACTCAAGGAAGAATCATACCTTTCAGATTGCTAAGAAGATTATTCCTAATGAGGAAAAATTTTTCATGAAGAAATTTAGATTCCAAAAAATTGATTATGAAAAGTTTTACAAAACTAACTATAAAATTTTTAGAAAATATTCATTATGAAAAACTTAACAAATCTTCATTAAAAAAATTTAGCAAACCTTAATTACGAAAATTTAGAAAATCTTCATTACAAAAATTTATAAAATCTTCATTACAAAAATTTAGTAAATCATTATTATAAAAATTTAGAAAATATTCATTAAGAAAGTTTAAAAAATCTTTATTTTAAAAATTTATAATGGAAATTTTTTTTGAATGATTTCTGGACTATGAAAAATTTTAGATTACGGATTTTTTTTGGAAATCTTACAAACAAATATACTCCCCCTATGAAAAGGAGTTTGTTACTGTATGTAAATATGTTTTGAACAAGAAGTTAACAAGGAAGATTAACTTATAGTTATCATTCCTAAATTATATTTAATGTATTCAAATATATCGGATGATGATGATTTTGTAAAAATATCAGCAAGTTTATCTTGAGTTCCGATAAATTGAAGAATAATATCCCCTTTTTTGTGTGTGATCTCTAAGAAAGTGATGAATAATATCTATGTGTTTTGCACGAGAGTGATGTGCACGGTTTTTACTAAGGGCAATGGCACTGTTGTTATCATAAAAAATTTGCGTTTTGGTAAAACTCATACCATAGTCTATGAGTGTGTGTTGCATCCACAACACTTGACCACAACAACTTCCAGCTATAACATATTCAGCTTCAGCAGTGGAAAGTGCTACTGAGTGTTGCTTTTTGCATGACCAAGAAACCAATGAATCTCCCAAGAAATGACAAGTTCCAGATGTACTTTTCCTATCCATTCTATATCCACCAAAATTCGGATCCAAAAAACTTTTTAGAACAAAATCATTTCCATAAGTATAAAAGTGTCCAAGATCCATGGTTCCCTTTAAGTAGCGAAAAATTCTTTTCACTGACTTTAAATGAGATTCCCTAGTATTAGATTTATATCTTGCACATAAGCATACCAAAAACATTAATTATGGACGACTATCTATGAAGTAAAGTAGACTTTATATCATACCTCTAAAAGATGTTTTATCTGCTAGTTTCCCAGCTTCATCTAGATCAAGTGAATTTGAGGTACCAATGGGAGTACTTATACTCTTAGTGTTTTCATATCCATATTTTCTAAGAAGATATTTAATATAATTATGTTGGGATATATAGATTCCTTTTGGTTTTTGAGAAATTTGAAAACCAAAGAAAAACATTAACTCACCCATCATACTCATTTCAAACTTAGATTTCATTAGATCCACAAATAAATCAGCTAAATATTGCTGAGTTGAACCAAATATAATGTCATCAATATAAATTTGAAAAATCAAAAAAATTTTCTTATCTTTATTTATAAAAAGATTTGGATCAACATTTCCCTTAACATATTTATTTTGAAGAAAAAATATTGTAAGACTATCATACCAAGCTCGAGGGGCTTGCTTAAATCCATAAAAATATTTGGTAAGTTTAAAAACATGTTTAGGATGTTTTGTATCTTCAAAACCATGAGCTTGTTCAACAAAAACTTCCTATTGAACATAACCATTAAGGAAAGCACATTTAACACCCATTTGAAAAAGTTTGAAATTGAAGAATACTGCAAAGGCAAGTAAAATACAAATAGATTCAAGTCTAGCTACTATAGAATAGGTTTCTTCATAGTCTATTCCTTCTTATTGATTATAGACTTTAGAAACCAATATATATATTTATTTCTTACAATGATTCCATTTTCATCACACTTATTTATGAAAACCCATTTTACTATAATAACAGAAGTTTCCTTAGGTCTTTTAAACAAGGTCTAGACTTTATTACTTTCTAATTCATTTAGTTCATCTTGCATAACTTTTATCCAATCATCATCACCTAAATATTCATCAGTGCTTTTTGGTTCTAATTGTGAAAGAAATTCTAGATGTTCTGCTTCATTTCTTAAGGAACTTCTTATCCTTACAGGTTGATTTACATCACCAAAGATACTATCACTGGGATGATTCTTAAGAAAAAAATGATTTGGGTTTTGTAAAACCTGTTCATCAACATAGGGTAGGAAATCTTCTGGGGTAAATGTTTCAGAATTATCTTCTTGGAAATTTTCCTTATCAGAAAGATCTTCTAACAAAGGTTGATGATCAGTTTTTGAAAACACATCCGAAGATGTATGTTGAGGTTGTTTAAAAACAAAAGGATCAGTTTCATCAAATTTGACATGTACTATTTCTTCAACAGTACAAGTATTCTTATTGGAAACTCTATAAGGATTAGAAGTTGTGGAGTAACATAAGAAAATTCCTTTATCATATTTTGGTGCGAATTTTTGAATATTATCTTTAGTATTTAGAATGAATACTTTGCAACCAAAAACCCTGAAGTAGGAAAGTCTAGGTTTTCTACCATTCCATAAATCATAAGGGGTTTTGTTTAGAAAAGGTCTAATCAGAACATGATTTATAGTATAACAATCAGTACTTATAGCTTCATCCCAAAAATGTTTGGCTACAGAATACTCACTCAACATGGTTCTTATTATCTCTTGAATAATTCTATTTCTTCTTTCAACAACACCATTCTGTTGAGGTGTTCTGGGTGATGAAAATTTATGAGTAATACCTTTTCTACTACAAAAAGTTTAAAAATATGCATTTTGAAATTCTCCTCTATGATTATTATGGATAGTTTTCAAAGGAAGGTTTTTCACATTTTTAACTTGGGCTCTAAAACTTTTAAAATATGAAAAAGGTTCATATTTATTTTCTAGAAAATTGACCCATGTAAATCTAGTGTAATCATAAACTAAGAAAAATACATAATATTTGCCTCCAATGCTTCTAGTTTGTATTGGACTGAAAAGATCCATATGCACTAGCTATAATTCATCAGTGCTTGAGACTTCACCAACTGATTTAAAACTTGATTTATGTTTATTTCCATATTAAAAAGGATAAAAAACTTTTGAAGAATCAAATCTAAGCTCTGGTAGATCCTTAACTAGTCTTTTCTTAGAGAGTTTTCATAGGTTTCTAAGGTTACAGTGTCCTAACCTTCTATTCCATAACCAATAATGATCTTCCATTGCACTAAGACAAGGTAATTCTTGGATCCTAAGATCTTTTATGTTTAGTGTGTATACATTCTCTTTCATATGGGAATAAAGAATAAACTCTTCCTTGGAATTGTGTACTAAGCACTTATCATTCCTAAAGTTCACAAGGTAACCTTCATTACATAATTGACTTATGATAATGAGGTTGTTATTAAGACATTTAACAAATAAAACATTTGAAATCAAAGTTTTTCCAAGAAGAACAATGTTTCCTAAACCAATAATTTCTCCTTTAGCATTATCTCCGAAAGTTAATTTTCCTCCTTTAGTCTTGATAATATTTCAAAGAAGTTTTTGTTACCAGTCATATGTTGGGAACATACACTATCCATGTACCAAGTATTAATGTTGGTACCATCTTTATTTTCCTGAAAATAAGAGTGTTAGACTTTCGAACCCAAACTTTCTTGGATCTGGAAATTTCAGAAAGAAAAATTTTAGGCATCCACATTTTCTTTGAAAAATAAGATTTTTGAAATCCTAAAGACTGGGTTTTTTTAAGGAACAAATTTTTGCCCAGTGTCCACCACACTGACACTTAGTACAGAATGAAGCACTTTGAGGAACAAAATAATTGTTACTAAAAATCGGTTTTGAACTTGTATAACCAAAACCAAAATTATTCCTAAGAGGTCGGATTTGAGAATACATCTTATCCAAATTTTGCTTACCTAAGGTAAAATCTGACAAACACTTTCTTAAGGAAAATATTTCTAAATTCATTCTAATAAATAAGTTGTTGTCTTCCAAAACATTCGTTTTAGTACTAGAGATAGGCTCGAAAACTTTTTTATAGAAATTACATTTTCTAGATCCTTAGAAAGTTTATCCTTCTCAGAATTTACTTCCTCAAGATTTTTTGAAATACTTTCAAAATCAAGTGTTTTTTATCAAGATCTTTAGAAAGATACGATACTTCCTTAGTAAGATTAGTATTCCTAGAAGAAGATTCCTCATCAGAAGAGTTATAATATTTATTATTACTATAATTAGCATTTAAAGATACATTGGTCATGGATTCAACATTGTGTACCTTACCCATTAGACAATGATTTTGAATAGGTAGTCTGACTATTAAACCAAGATTCTTCTATCCAAAAGATTCGTAATCTGATGATTCATCTGAAGAGTCTCCACCACTGGCCCTCCAGGTGTCATTATCTTTCAATACTTTCTTAGTTTTAGATTTGTAGTACTTATTTCTATTTCTCTTAGAATGCTTTTCCTTTATTTCCTTTCACTTAATCGTAAGAAAATCTGGTCTTATATATCCAGCTCTTTTTAATTCATAACACGTGACTTATGAATATTTCTTATCTTTCCTTTCTTTCTTCTTGTATCTAGATTGAAAGTTCTTCTGTCCAAAAATCTTGTTCATCCTTCGAGAAAGTTTGGCTAACTCATTTTCTGAAGATCCACTTCCACTAGATTTGGATTGAATAACAATATTCTTAGATTTAGATCTCATAACTTTCTCAGGAGTATTGGCTTTCATATGATTTGAAGTTGTTTTAAAAGAAACACTACCATTTACATTCTTTTTGTTGATATTATCAGCATCTCTCTTCATCCTAGTCTCATGTTGAAGAAGAGTTCCAAAAAGTTCATCAAGAGAAATCTGAGTAGCCTTTCTATTCTCATCAATAGCAGTTCTCTTGGACTCCCAATCATTGGGCATGATGTCTACGATCTTATCCACAAGAGCTTCATCAACTAATCATTTCTCACCCATATATTGTAAACTATTAACAATAGTCATGAATCTCTATTGCACCTTACATATGTGTTCTCCATAAGGAAAGTAGAAACCATGGTATTCAGATCTGAGCATGGATTAGTTTAAATAACTTTGGAAGTTCCAAAGTGTGTAACTTCAAGATTCTTCCAGATACAATTTGCTGCTTCATAAGATGAAATTTGGATATATATTTCTAGTCATAGAACAAAGCAATGTATTGCATACCTTATAATTCAGTTGATATTCATGCTTTTCTTGGTGGGTGAAAGAACTGACTTCCTTGTTAGAGATTTTATATCCTCCTTTTAGCATAACAAAATTATATACTTCAGTATTGATAATGAATGTCTTCATGAGATCTCTCTAATATGCGTAATCATTCCCATAAAAAATAGGTGGTCTTGTAGGGTTTAATTTTTCTATGGAACCAAAGTTGATTCTTGTCATCTTAAAAGAAATCTTTCCACAAAAACTTGTTAGTAATAAAATTTGTAAACAAGGACAAGAATACACTAAGCAAGGAAAATATAGAACAATGAAAACTTGAGCAAGAAAAATTATATGTGGATATAAGTATTTCAGATACCTCCTCTGATACCAACTGTTATGTTGGTATGGAGTTTGATATTCTCCAATGATACCAACTGCAGGGTAGAAATGTAATAGTAGATGCTCAATATACAAGAGGGGGGGGGGGGTGAATTGTATACTTTAAAAATTCTTTTGGAACTTTTAAAGTTGGTTAGAAACCTTTCTATTGTTTAAAAAGGTTAAAAAAGGTAAATTCACAAAACCTCTATGTTCTACAAACATGCTTGATTCCGGAAATGTGATTCTGATAATGTAATTCCGAAAAAGTGACTCTGGAAATGAAACTTAACAAAAGTTTACAAAACAAAGATTATACCTTAAAGCATATTGAATCTTACAAAATAAGAGTACAAGTATAAGGTTGTATAAGATAGATATACTTTCCTCAACAAACAAAATATAGTGGAAAACTTGAAACAATACAAGTATCAAGTAGTAAATCTTTTAACCCAAAGAGAAGGGTATCCAAAAACCTTGGATAAAGGTCCTTTGATTTATACTTTCAATAAATTCTATCTTACCCACACCAGGGTAAGCCCTCAATACGAATATTGGAGTCTATCTTGCTATCCTCTCAATCCCTCAACTTCAAGGTAGTCGACACCTCTGTCTTCCTATCCCCATAGGCCCTCGAATGTACTCAACAAGATTCAGAGTCGCACGAAGAAATTCTAAACAAGGTGTTCAATATGCACAAAGCAATAAAATATATCTCTCTAGAAATCACTTTAGCAATATGTAATATCTAGGTTGATCAACTTCTTCATTAAATTTTTGAGCTCTTTCAAATGAGATCCTATTTATAGGAACATTTACAATGGTCGAATCCCTCCTCCAACGGTCATATTTTGCTTGAATTTTGGAGGGACCTATAAATGTGTCCCTCAAACAATGGTCAGTTAGTAATTGAATGCATGAAATCATTTTATAACCAAAACATGAGTAATAAAAAAAATAGTTACTTAAGAAAATTCATTTTTCGGAGTGTTAGGAAAATTGAAAGTTTGGAGTCTAACCCAAAAACTATTTGGTGTCTATAAAACATGGATATTCAGATTCTGTCTTCAAAGGAATTCATAACCTAAATTCTGTAGAATTCCAGAGTCCAAATTTCATGGAAATTCGGAGTCTGAATTCATAAGAATTCAGAGTCTGAACTTAGAAATTTTGGAGTCTGAATTCAGAGAACTAGGAGCCTGAACTCAGAAAGTTTGGAGTCTGAAATCAGAGAACTCGGAGTTGGAACTCAGAAAGTTTAGAGTTTGAATTCATAGAACTCAGAGTCTAAACTCAGAAATTTTAGAATCTGAATTCAAAGAACTCGGAGTCTGAACTTAGAAAGTTCGGAGTCTGAATTCGGAGAACTCGGAGTCTGAACTATGAAAGTTTAGAGTATGAATTCAGAGAACTCAGAGTCTGAAATCAGAAAGTTCAGAGTCTGAATTTAGAGAAATCAGAGTCTAAACTCAGATCTTGAAAATAGAATTCTCTATATCTAAGTATTTTAAATTCTTAGGTTTTGGATAAGAAACCAAATTTTTATACTTAGATAAAATATGAACAATGAAAAACATGGTAAGGATAAATTTCCTTGGGGAAGGAAAATTTTCCTTATAATAGTAAAGCATAGAGTAAAAGAGATTTTCCTTAAGATAAGGTGTTTATGATTTTCAAAACAATAAAGAATGGAAAAGTCATAAGGAAACTTTATTTACTCAACAATCTCCCCCAAACATGAAGTAATGGAAAATTCATAAGGAAACATTATTGACTCAATAAATATTAGAATATTTCATGAAGTAGAATGACCAGAAAGTTGTTTACAAGTATCACTAGTTATATACCCATTTTTGGAACTACCCTACTCATGACCTGTAGTTAGATGTAGTGGTTCATGAATTGAAGTGTTGGATATATTACCTATTTGGAGATAAATTTATAATATATAAAGAACAAAAGAGTTTGTGGTATATCTTCGACTAGAGGGACTTGAATCTATGTCAGATTTATAGGGAAGAGTACCGACATGTGTTCAATTTTGAGATGATATATTCTATTAGAAATGGTATTGTTTTCATGGATAATATTAGCTAGAAGATACACGAACTTAGAGAGAGAACATCCAAATCAAAGTGAAAGATAATGGAATTTCCAGTAGACTGGTAAGTGGGAATTATTGAGGAATAAGGAACAGTTTCTTGTGATCCATTAGTGATCACAACCTATTTGATAGAGCAGGTAAATTCCAGTCAAGAGTGTGATCTATATTTTCCTATGATGCTTGATAGGTTAGTGGAATACTATATTGCTTTGGGATTGACCATGGATGCATATGGTGTAGTTTATGTTCATAGTAGAGTAGTCATTACTTCTTATATGAGAGATGAAATGATGAGGTAATCTCATGTTTCATAATGGGAAGTTCACCCAAGTTTAACTAATATGTATCACAATAAAAAATAATGATTTTGGTGGCCTGGCATGAATAGTGACATTATAGGTTTTTCATATCACTGTCTAAGCTATCAGAGGATTAGATCTAAGCATCGGTAACCAGGATGGATAATTTAGCCACTTCCCATGCCTATGTTGAAGTAGAATGAGTTAATTATGGACTTCATGAAGAGGTTTTAGATTCAAGTTTTTTTGGGTAATAATTGATCGGATGACCAAAGTGGCTCATTTTTTTCCAAATTGAGAGACTCATTCAGTGGATGAACTATGAAAGTGTTTTGTCTAGAAGATTATAAGACTACATTGAGTTACTTCCAATATTATATCAGATAGAGATGTATGTTTTATATAATGGTTTTGGAAATCTTTTATAAGGATATGGATGATTAGTTAAATCTAAGTACAACGTATTATTCATAGACCAATGAGAAGTTAGGAAGAATGATTTATACATTAGAGGATATGATCCAACCATGAATCTTGGATTTTTTAAGAGTGTGGAATGATTAATTAGCCTTTATATAATTCACTTACAATAATGGTTTTTAGTATTAGATTCTGATGGTCCCATTTAAGGCAATCTGTGGACAGTTGTGTTGTTCACCATTTTATTGGCATGAGAAGGGAGAGTCTTCATTTTTTGGGACAAGTATGGTGTATGATACCTCCAAATGGGTGAAGTTTATTTATAAGAAGCTAATTATTACTTATATTATACAACAATAAAATGGATATTGGAAGAGTCAACCTTTAAAGTTTGTTGTGGGAGACTAAGTATTCTTGTAGGTGTCCCTCGGTTATGACATCAATTATTACAAAGGTATGAGAAGTTGGCACCGTGGTTTTTTATACCATTCAAGATAATTTAAATCATTAGTATAGTGTCATATTAGTTGGACCTATCCCCACAATATCAAGGTATGAATAATGCGTTCCATGTATCTCATATTTGGGAGTAAAAGCATGATCCTACACATGTGACCGACTATGCGGATGTTGATCTAGAACCAGATGCATCATATTTAGGTTGAACAATTTGGATTATTGACCAAAGTGATAAGGTTATGTAAGGGAAGATGATTCCTATTGTTTAGGTACTATGATAACACAAGTGTATCCAAGAACAAACTTGGGAGTAGGAGTTAGACATTTGAGTGTAATGGCCTGAATTGTTTGAGCAAGACCATTAGAGACACTTCTCAAGGATGAGAAGTAAATATAGAGGGATATTTATAACATCCTCAATTTAAGGTATTAATTGTTTTAATATTTGATGTGTATTTTATGTAAGATCCCATGTTTTGAACTGGTTTTGAAATTCTAAAAGAATTATATTTTTTATTTGGTGGATGGGATGAATGTTAACCCAGGATTTGAATTGTAAATTTGAGAGATGGAACACTTAAAAGTGTTCTTTTAAGATGAGGTTTAAGTATCAGGAGGCGTATTCAGTATTCATATGAGTTTTGGTAGCTTCTAGCTTTGAAAGATCGGTATGAGGAGAAACAGATAGGGGTGCACAGTTGGCACATAGTTAGTGCTAACCATGCAACCCAAACTTTGTGGGATGTTTTTATAGGGAAATAGTTTTTTAAAACCATGTGGCGCCCTAGAAAAATTGTGAAACTTAGTGTAGATGTATAGAGGTACCACACATGATTGGTGCATGGTTTACCTAATAGTGTGATATAACCCTATGGGGTAGGGGTGTGTTTGGAAAGTGGTACCACATGGTTAGTGCACAATTTTCCAAACCATGTGACTCATTAAAGTGTGTGCAAATTAATATTTTCCCACCTATACTTTAAACCTCGTTTTTCATCTTCCTCCCTTATTTCCCAAAAACAATAGCCCCTCTTCTTGGGAGCTCTCCCTTGGATTCTCACATAGTAATTGGTGTATCTCCAACATTTAGGCTCAAGAGCGATCATCATAAATTACATTGGATCACCCTTTATTAGTATATCATTCCTTTTACTTCCTTTCTTAGTTTATATTTTTATCTTGGATGATATTTCCATGCGATATCATATGCAGTATTTTCAGGGCATTTGTCTATACTTTTGATTTCTCTCATTTTTTCTCGAGTTAACGGACGATAATGGGTGAGTGAAGCTTCCTTGGTATAAAGTAGGTGGTATATATGATTTTCCATTTTGGTATCGTATGTTTATAAAATGAACCATTCTAATGCATGTCAAACTTTCTATGAGTTACTCCTAAAATGAGAAATCCTTCAATTAAAATGGTTAACACTTGTCATATATAATACATTTGAACCTTATTGTTGTTAAAGTTAATTTACCTCAATCAGTATCAACCCTTTGGGTGTGATTAATAAAATTACTTTGACACACTATAAATGATTTTGACCAAACCACCTTTTAATTGGGTTTGGCTTGTCTCCAAATTGAGTGGTGTGAATTAAAGAAAATGGAATTTCAACGGTAAGACCATATAACTTGCCTCCTTGGTCATTTATAAAATAGGTGGTTAATGAGGTGAGTTCAATGAATTTTTAAATGGTTGATGTAACACCCCAAGATTTTTCAAATAAATTTAATATCGAATGCATGAAACACTGAGTCTCTACAAAACAACACTTTGTTATAACCTATCTAGTAAACATAATTTTTCCACCTATGTGATTTGAATTTTGAAAAACTGACATACATAGTTGCATTCATTAAAATATTTAGAGTTTTATAGAATCAACTTAGTTTTTGATGAATAGTAACATACCATTATGAATAGTAACACACCCTTATTAATACTAATGAATAGTAAATCAGACAAAAAAATAGAAAATTCACCCATAAATGTATAAATAAAATTTAGACATCTTAAAAATGAAAAAATGATCATAGTATAAGTATTGGTATTTTTGTATGTCATAAATATTTTAAATAAAATTTTATGATTAATTTAATAATTTAAAATGTAAATGTATTTTCATAAAATGTAATCATAAATTGTTATTTTATTGTATTATGGGTATAATATAATTTTATGGGACCTTGATTAATTTTTCAAGGTGTTATAAAATGAGTTATAGTTTTAATGTTGTTTTTTTGAATAAATTATTATTTTATTTAAAAATTAAACTAAAAATATTAGAAAATTATTTTCAAAAAATGGATTTCATTTTTGAATTCTAAATGTCAAAAAATGGTTGGGGTGAATTTTTGGGATTTTTCTAAAATACTCGAATTTTAGGTGAATAGTAAACTACGATAATTTATGATGAATACTAAATACATGATTTATTGAGTCATAGGTGATGTAAGGCTGATGTAAGAACAATTTTTTCGAAATAAAATGAACATATTACTATTCTTTCTCATAATAATCAATACTATTGGTTGTCTTTGGAAAAATAATAAAATAATGAGTAAAATACTAGGAAAACCCTCCTCTCCTCCACTATAAAACCCTCTCACTCCCTCTTATATTCACTCTTCTAAAGACTTATTCCTTATCTAAATTTAGATCAAATATTCTCCCCAGATCCTACCCCACTTTCATCAGCCCTTGGCCTCATAAAAAGACCAAAACCTCTCCCCTAATGAGGCTCTCAAGGAAGATTACTTCAAGAGGTAAATTCCTATTTTCATTTATTTTATTTCAAGTTCCTATCTTTTTATTTCATAACCTCACTTCATCCAAATTTTGTGATGGCTCCATTAACTTACATGTACTGTAATTTTGTTATTATAAAGGAATAATTCTTCATCATCTCTCCTTTCCCCTTCTTTTATACTAGAAATGAAAACACCACCCGAGATGTGTTAATTTATCACATTCAAGGACGATGGGTTTTCAATTTCTATTACCATATTCAGTTATATACACGAAACAATTTTTATGGTTTAACCAGACTATAATATATGTATTATAACTTATTTAAGGTTCTGAAATCCTTTTTTACACATGATATTAATTTATAAATCAAAATGATTTCATTGTGATCAAAAACTGCCAATTAACCCAAATAATTGTCATTAAAGTCTTATATAATGATTCATCTTTACTCCCAATAACCAAATTAATTTTATGAACATGTAATATTTTGTTTTTCACTAATTACATACAACTTCACATGTTTATTCATAGATGAATATATGTAGACCGATCATGAAAACCAAAGAAGAAAACACTCCCAAACAATGAAATTGAATCTCTTAACCCATAAAAAGGAATGAATGAACCTAACATGGTTATAATAAATCAATTACATGTATATTAGGTTCTTTAGTCATTAATTTATAAACCTAAATTTTATTATTCAGGTCATCAAGATCAAGTGAGGAATACCTTCAGACTTAAGTTTAGGGTTTTCTACCCGAACCTCCATTTCCTTCGGGTTACTCTTTGTTTCTATTAACACCAATAAAATAATTATTTAGTATTATTTACTCATAATAAATTATGTTTTAATATTATATATATGTGTACCAACCATAATCCTTCTTTCTTTTATGGTTAGTTATATTTTTTAAAAGGATCTTTCAAAAATCCTTCCTGAAATACAAGTCTGATTCAAGGGAATTTCTCTAATTCTTACCTATTTTCAAGGGAACTATATAATATGTTTTTGGAAAAAATTATCTTTAAAAAATCAAAAATTTTATTATGAAAATAATATCTTACTTCAATTATCATTTTATACAAATATTTTTCCAAAATAACTCTTCTTTTCAAAGTGAAAAAGTATTTATCTCAATAATTAATCAATGGTTTTATAAGAGCATCTTCATCTATTTCAACACTATTTTTGATCCTTTTGTATTATTGGGATTAATATTTTATAATATCATCTACCATATTTAATTTAATGGTTTATGATTAATTTTACTATGGTTGTACTATATTAAAACCATTCACCAATTTAAACTGAATGGTCAGTGTTTATACTTAATGTTTGGGGAAAGTTATTTACATTTCATATATTAGTTTCAATGTGAATGTATATATTGTTTATGTTTATACCCATTCATATGATGAACACATTGGACTTAGTAAGTGTCGGGTGGGTCCCATTATAGCCCCTCAGTGTATCGGTATATCTCATGAGACAAACTATGGTCTTGGCACGATGCCTTGAAAAAATGGATATTTATGGTCTTGGCAAGGGGCCTTGAAGATATGGCTACGATTTCCCGCATTATTATTTCCCTGATTATGAAAATAGTATTGATAGTTCATGTGGTTATTCGACTAGTAGAATACCCATGATTATGTTTTATTATGGCATTATTTATTCATATCTTATTCCTTCCATAATGTGTTCAAGTTTATTTTTAAAGGCATGTATTTTTAGTTATTCACCATGCCTAATGTTTATGTTTGTGATATCTTATGCTGTATTGATTACCCTTACTAAGCATTTTATCTCACCCCTTTCTTATGTTTCATTTTCTCAGGACATAAATAATTTTATTATGAGTGACCTGTAAGGATAAACTTATAGTTGTGGATGTTCCCAATAAAACTTATATGTTGTATTTCATTTCAAGGTGTAATGTTGAACTTATGTATGTATCTTGTTTCAAAATATACTAAGCTAATCAGTCCTTCAGGATTTATATTACTTGTTTATATGTCAATGTAATCAAATAAGGCACCAACTCTAGGAAACTGGGGTCGGGTCCTTACAGTTGAGTACCACATTTTATCCCCATATCTTTATAATTTAATGGGTTGATAGAATTGATAGAATAAAATTGAAAGTTAAGTAATAAAGTGAATCATAAATATTGTAGATTTGGAATGGATGTTATCATAGCCTATGTTTATTAATTAAATGAGATGCTTGATTATTATTAATCAAATTTTGGAATCACATTATGATTGAGTGTAGTATTAATGGTTATCTGATGATGGTCATGGTGTTTCACATTGTCTTCTTGAAATTGTTGGAAATGATGATTCTCTTAATTATTAGAGACTTCCAAACGTGTAATTAATTATTCATTTATTGAACCTATAGGAAATGATGTTTCTTATTTATTTATTGAAACTGTTTTACATGAAGATCCTACTTATTTATTTTAATTTTAGGAAATGGTGTTCCTTATCACTGTTTATATAATTATTGGTAATGATGATTTATTTTATTTATAGGATTATTGGACATGATGATCCATATTGTTTATTTAATTATTGGTCATGATGAAATATATTGTTTATTAAAATATTTTACACAATTCTCCTGGTCATTTACTAATTACGGAACAATGTATTCCTAATTTACTTATTTAGATGTTTGGACTGATGTTCATTATTTAAATGTGAAACCTCTATATGACCATATTTATGCATTGATGACTTGGATGTCTACCTCATGCCAATGTTTATTTTTAAATACATGTACACACACACACAAATATACATGATGAAACATTCCCAGAGATATTCCATATTTTATCGAAGTAGGTATGGTTGGCCAGGGATCCTATGAGGAGCCTGATCTGACATTTTTATATTTATTTTAATGATTTACTTATGATATACACTATTTAATTTTATATTCCTAGATTTTATTACATTGGAAACTATGGGTGGTGTCATAAGTTTTAATCACGCCACTGTTCAGGCCACCATTGGGTACCCAGATAGATCTCACGGCTATAGGTTAGGATTATTGATAGTGCTTATTTTTGTTACTCTTTATGGACTAGGAATTAACATGGGAGATGGGGACCAAACATGTACTCGAGATGCCTACATAAGTTCAAGTCTTTATTTATGTATTCTTTTTTCAATCCAACCCTGCCATAAGTATTCCTTACTATATTTTTAATTCCTTGTATCTATGATGTTACATGTTCATGCATGATTAACGTACTTGGATTTGGTTTAGTTATTGTTACTTCTAGTTATTTTATCTTCTATTTCCTTTCAATGATTTATGGTTCCACTTACTTTATTATTGATCCAAAGGGTATAGTCTCTCCATCGTACCATCATTATACTATTTCTAATAGTTGGAATACTTTGGTGTATGGGGAGGTGCACTCGAGGACTTGTCACCAACTAGATCAGGGCCCTATTTTAGTGGCTCCCAAGTCAGGATGTGACATTTTAAATGGAAACTAAATGTATCGAGGCATGTTTGAGGTGTTTAGAGAGTGAAGTGAATGAGAAGATAGAAATTGGAAATAGGATCCGATTCATTCCATGAATGGGTATTCACGATGTGAATGGTTTTTGGGAATAATCCATGAATTCCATTTAGGGCATGGAGTTTTTGTGTGTGTAAATTCACTGAGATAAAATCTATGGCCATTCATGATTTGAAATGTTATTCATGAAGTGCATTGGATTTTTGAGATTTTAGGATTAGGTGACATTATTTTCAATATATCAATTATTCCAAGATTTCATGATGTGAATCCATAATTCATACCATAAATGGAGTCTTCTCTAGAAAATTAAATTATTCTAGGGCTCCTTCCTTTCTTATTCAACTCCCTCCTTCTCCCCTGAACCCCAGGCCTTCTTAAGATGATTTTGGGAAATTGAACTCCCTATGGAAGTCAATTTTGTTGGATATTCAAGTGCCTAATCTAGATAACTAGATTCTACTTCTCCTTGGACCAATATCATTGATGGTATTAGGCCTCATCAGGTATATTCAATATATTACTATGCCTTTGGTGTGGTTTTCCTCTTATATCTCGATCTTATAGTTCTTAAATAATGGAATGTGGATTTTTCTAGGGATAATTGATGTGTAACTTGACTCTAGAGACAAGTCTTGATATTGAAACATCATTATGCTTGAGGTAGGGAGTCCTTACCATATAGAGAATATATAAAAATTATTTCTTTGATTATATGGTGTGTTTGTAGCCCTATGAGACATATGATTGATTTTATTTACATGTGGTGTGTATCTAGACCCATGAGACCTGTGCTTGATATGATTCACATGTGCATATGTTTTGGATATATGATTCTTATTTGACTTGAATCAATTATGAGTTTTGTTATTATTACATTGTTTATCACATGTGTAGTTTCTTTATCCTTGCAATAGAATAAACAAGTTGATTCATATGGACTAGTATATCCTTTTGAGGGGAAGAGTGGATAATGTTATGTATTCTCCAAGAGCTATGAGATTAGTTTGAACCATGGTGTATCTTTCATCATAGCTGTGAGATTGGGAATACCTGTGGTATGAGGCTTTCCCTAGAGTTGTTAAATGGGTTAACATGTGTACTAACCTTAAAGGTGGGCATGAATGTCCCTTAAAAGGGGATATAGATAGATGATCGATGGGCTAAGTATGTTGGTCTAATGTATGACTTTCCATTTGGAATGGTGCTGGAGAATATAGAGATAATCATTAAAGACCTAGAATATGTGTGCACTTTTATGGTTTCTAGTTGTTTATTTGTGAGTTGATTACTATCATGGAATAGAATATGTATTTTCTCACTTATGTTGATGACTTGTCAGTGGTTCTATATTGGGATTTATACTCACACCCTATATGTGCATCTTGGTGAACATGTAGATTTCATGACCAGAGATCCATTAAAGGGAAAGAGTCATATAATGAGAATTTGAGTAGGAGCACTGGGATTATGGGAGGTGGTTCTAAGATAGACTCTACTTATTATATTTTTTATACATGATTATTATTTATCTTCCCCTATTTTAGTACATCGATCCACCATATGTGGGAATTCTTTATATTTCTTGGATATTATGATTGGAACTCCATATTGTTATTGCATGGGTTGAGACTCTCACTAGATTATTTATTCCCTTGTTATTTTAATTATTATTGTTTTTTACTTAACTATACTTCTATAATGATTTTCTATTATTTATGTAATAGTCTCCCCATGATGCCTCTTAGGCCCCTATAACTAGTTAGCAACCTCTTGCACATAGGGAGGTGAACTGAGGTCACATGATAATCTAAACAAGACTCGGTGATTTAGGTCTGGGTGTTACACCTATCTCAACTGAGATCTACCCAAATAACTTCCCAATATCCCTACCCATATCTTATAGGTCCTAGTCTTCTCAAAATACCAATCTTAGAAGGCTTAAGGTGTAATCCAAAGGGAGATATCCCTGGAGGAGGTATAAGTCCCAAATGACCTATTTTAAGTTTATTTTTTATTATACCTTCTTAAAATATATTATAACCACTATAACATAATGAAATTAGTAATTTATATAAACTTAAATGTTATTATGTTTATGGAACAAATCTTTTCTCTCATTTTTCTATCATGTGGGAAATGAGCAGATCACCCATGCATATGTTTGGATCACCACCTCCGTGAAGTGATGTGTTTCGTTTTCCATCACCATCTCACAAAAATAGTTATAAAGATAGATATAATTAATATATAATATGCTTATGAAATTATTATAATTCTATAAATATAAGATATTATTTACCTTCTTACCCTTTCCTTATTTTGGAAATTGACAACGTCACTCGTGTGTATGTTTTTAATACTATCTCTATAAAGCAATGTGGTCTATTTTCATTACTGACTCACATGGTAGGTCATAATTATAGAAATAATTAATTAATATGAAATTTATAACATAATTATAAATATATAAAACTAAAATATTATATACCTTATTTATTTTCCATCCATTAAAAAATGGAAATGTCGCTCGTGTGTACGTGTGAACTACCTCCTCCATGATACAAAACATTTCATTTTTTAATTACAAATTACATGGATGGATATAAAAATGTTTTAAATGTATAAAAATGTTATTTTTTTTCATAATTAGGATTCTATAAATGATGTAATAATGATCCCCTTGCCCATAGTTGTTTCGTCTAGAAATGGGGATGACCTTGTTTGATTAAGGTTCAAACTTTCCAATTGGTTCATAATGGGTTTATTCATAGAACCGGAAACACCCAATGATTCTATATCCATTTGGGAATACTTTTCAAAGGTAGGTGCTCATTAGTTATAGACTGATGAGGCTTAATAATTTTCATTGGTCGAGAGGATGAGAGGTCAGGCTCATCACACCTTTTTGGGGGGAATTATTGCCTACTCCAGGACTCTCTTATAGATTTAAGTTATGTTCATGAATCCTTATTAATTAAACAAGCATGAAAATGAGTTTTCCTTTGGCAACCGATGAATAATATGTGTGGGATTTAGAGAATCGTTTATATGTATTTGAGGTTCTTCATCAATAGAGAATCATCCGTATGTATTAGATATTCTTAGTCAATGGTATCCTTAAATATATTATATAGAAATCTCTTGGTCATTATGATGACCATAATGGTTTTAAAGCCACTCAGTGGGGCACTTGAAGTTTATTTTCATTCATAAGGACAAGGATTATTTTAGATTTGGTATCGTACTTGCAGATGGGCTACCTACGTATCCCCATTAAAGAGGAATCAGAACCCACATAGTTTGATAAGAAGGATATAGTTTAACATCATATGGGAAAGAAAATAATTAATGAATGATGGGATGGAACCTTGGAAAGACTTCCTGCGTACTCTACTTTTAAGGTAGATATCAAAGTCCACATAGTTCGGGTGGAGAAATATGGGGCTTATGCATGGTTAACGGCCCAAAAAAGACTTCGTGATTACTTTTACACTCTAAACTCACGTGAGTCATGCTCGGTGTGAGAAAAAAGAGGTATCAGTAAACCTGATGATCGTGCAATGAAATATGCAGTCATAAGAAATGATGTGGGGCTTACATATGTATAACTGCCCAAGTAGATGAAGACCCATACTTACTTTAGGAAAGAAGCCCGGGAGTAGGGTCCATAAAGGTATTTGTACTTTATGGAGATTTGGATTTTTAACCTGAGGCTTACTCCTAAAAAGGATGCCCAAATTAAAAGGGGACTTATAACTTAGGTCTTACTCCTAAGAAGGAGGCCTAAATTAAAAGGGACTTATGATTGGGGCTTATTCCTGAGAAGAAGGCCCAAATCAAAAGAAATTAGGATCGAGGCTTACTCTTAAGAAGGAGGCCCAAATTAAAAGGGGTCTTATAACTTGGGGATTACTCCTGAGAAGGAGGCCCAATGTTAAAGGAAATTATGATTGGGGCTTACTCCTGAGAAGGAGGCCTAGGTTAAGGGAACTTGGGGCTTACTCCTGAAGAGGATGCCCAAACTAAGGGAACTTGGGGCTTACTCTTGAAGAGGATGCCCAAAATAAGGGAACTTGGGGCTTACTTCTGAAGAGGATGCCCAAATTAAAGGATCTTCTCATCTTAAAGGATGAGGTTATATGGAGGAAACCTCTAATCGTAGTGTAAGTCACAAGGTTTTGAGAGAGGTTCTTGTTGGGAAAAAATCCCTCAAGGCATCATTGAAGCATTTTTTGTGGTGATTGTGTTTGTTGACAAAGTGGATATCTAAGTGGTGATTGTTGAAAAAGAAAAACAATGACATACAAATTTGTTGACAAAGAGGATTTAATGATGGAATGTAGAGTTCAAGAGATGAGGTCAACGATCCATGTTTGATTCAAGAACGTCGACAAAAGGAATGGATGATCTGGAGGCGGTATAAAAGAATATATACAAGGTGGCACCGTTTTCTAGTGTTTTCCAAATTTTTGGGCCTGAAAATCGACAAATTAAGAAAAGTGGTTTTTGGAAAAGGGACTTGCACGCCGTGTACATGAAGGCTTGGAAAATTGCATGCCATATGTTTTTCAAGATCAGATCATCAAAATATGGCAAAGGAATAAGGTTTGCGCAAGTTTTGGTGAGGTCGCGCAGGTGACTTGTGCGCCGTGAAAGATACTTGCGTGCCGATGCCTTGGAAGTTTGAGAACTTGCACGCCTATGGTTTTTCAAGATCAGAAGATCAAAATATGGAAAATTCAAGAGGTTCGTGCAAGTTTGGAATTGGGTCGCGCAAGTGACTTGCAGGGGAAGAGACCTGCTCATCGAGACTTGCGCGCCGTCGCGTAGGGTGGTCATATTGCCTATAAATACCGGACCACCCATCTTCATTATTCACCAGAGTTCAACACTTTGAGAAATCAGATCTCCCATCGCGCAGGTGTGGTGGTCGCACAAGTGGTGTGTGGTCGCGCAAGTGAAGTTGCGCGCCAGTGTGATAAGTTGCGCACCGGTTGGCAGTTGCGTGCCAATATTGGTTTGGGCGTAAAAGGAAGAGATTCACGCAAGTTTGGAGTTGGGGAATATTGTGTCGCGCAAGTGTCTGAGGTGGACTTGAGCGCCTGTTGTGACTTGCACGCCGATACTTGTGTGCCGAGTTAGACTTGCATGCCAAGTAAGGTTTATTTCCATCAGTGATTTTCGGGCTGCGTGGAAGCTGGAAGTTTGCCTGATACCTTCGGTGCAAAGAGATATTCATCTATAGGTGAAAGTTTTACTTCAAAAGAGCATCTACATACAGAATAAGATGCATTCTTTCATGAAAATGAAGAGACCTACAGGTCTATAAACTATGAGTGGATCCTTTCCAGAGCAGTGAGTGAAGGAAGAGGAAGAAGGCGATCCTCTCCACCGGCAGTGAGCCAGAGAGAGAGAAATAGGGAGTGACCCTTGGGAAAGTAGTGAGATGACCCTAAACTTTGTAAAGGCAGTGAGCCTGGGAATAGAAGTGTTCTAGCGTGAACATTGTATCCACATCTAGTGAAGAATAGTGGAATTTGGTATGACCGGAAACTTGTCGGCGTATACTCCTTGGACGTAGCCCAGTGAGGGTGAACCAAGTAAAAATCTCTATGTGTGTCTGCTTACTTCCCTGTATTCCATTTAAAGAATCAACATCAGAAAAAGAAGAAAATAAGTGATCATAATAAACACACAAGTGAAAACAAAGTGACCCTTGTAATAAAGAGGTCAAGATCTAGTGGGGCAGGAAGAACTTTGAAAAAGAATATCCATACCCTGATTCACCCCCCCTCTCAGGGTATATATGGCCCTATTGGTCCTAACAGTTCTTAGAGAATTCCTTTTAGATAAGGAAGCCAACAAAAGAAACCATGCCATAAATGGATTTGAAAAGGGGTTCAATGGATAATATCTTGAAGAGGAGAGATGAATGAGAGAGAGGCACACAAATGAAGTTGGCGCACAAGTCTTGGCCGCACAAGTGTACTTGCACGGCATGGGTTCACCTGGGCGATGAAGTATCTATAGGGTAATACTTGGGAGAGACTTAACCCAAGCCCTCAATATTATCCTAAGATGTTTCCAAAAGGTCGGCGCACAAGTTTCATCGAAAGGGTAGTGCAGCGCGCAAGTGTTTTTATTTTTAAGGAGGTATGGAAACTTAGGCGCACAAGTGTTGATGAATTCTAAACACTTAGGCCTTATCCTACTCCTTCAAGTCATCTATTATAGGTAAAAAGGTTCCTTATAAGTTTTTGGAAGAGTTGAGATGGAGATTTGGGCGACCAGAGCTTGAATTTGACTTCTGGAAAATCCGTCTTTTAAATGGGGGCCCACAGGGGCTATTTATAGGCCACCGTGCACCTTGGGTGAAAAAAATCAAATGGGGCACGCAAGTAAGCTGCGTGACCCATAGGTGGCGTGCAAGTGACTTGCACGGCGCACAAGTAACTTGCACGCCTCACTCCAAACTGGATCCCGGTCCATGCCTTCATCAATTTTTTGATGTTTGTTCAAAGAGTTACCCTCTTTGTGCCTAAGGTATTCCCCTTTTCCATTCGTTGGACCCTGTGATGGAAAGGAGCGTCAACAAAAGTCAACCCACATAAGTCATTTTTGACTTATAAACCAAACATTCTAAAGACGTTGAATGTGAACACAACCATTTGAGTAACGAAATAAAAAGTGGTAAAAAATAAAATAATGGGAATAATGGTATTGTAATTATTGTGAAAATTATTATTAATCAAGTTTAAAACTAATATAATTTTATCACTCAGGAGGATAGATATACGAGTGAAATGAGCCTAGACTCGAGGAAAGGGACTTTCTTTAAAAAATATTATTTTAATGTTTTCCTCTAAACTCTTTTTATTCCATGTTTATGTTCTTTTAAATTTTTTAATAATATTCTTAATTATTCCTCACTTTTAAAAAAAATTAATTTTCAATTATTATTGAATTTATTTAAAAATTATTTAAAATGAATCTTTTCAACAATTACTATATGGGTTATTTTTGACTTTTTACAAAAGTACAACAATATTTTTTAACATATAGGGATTCAAAACCATTTCCTACCATCAGAACTATTATTTTTATCAAGATTATTTTACAATTTTCCATGTTTTTTTTCAAAGAAAAAATTTATCTCAATATTATGGGTTTTTTATTTTTAAAAATATTTTTTAAAGAAATGAAAATTTCTTCTCATTTTTATGGGATAAATTAAATTGTTATTACTTATGAGCTTGGATTCCAATTAAAATATTATTTATAGTTAAAGTAAAATATATATGTATTTTATTAATGATATAGTAAGTGGAGATTTTATATGAATGATGGACGAGCCCTATATAGCTCTAATAATGGGTGATACCGATAGAGCTCTCTAATGGATTAAGTAAAGTTATAAAGTTTACTGGTGATAGGTTACTCCTAAGAGATATGAGAATTATCAAATTAGGTGATTACATTTTAAGGGTTCTTGTAAGGATGAATTTAAGGATAATATCCTAGGGTACCTACATTATATGATTACAATGTTTTATAGAAAAAATATTTTTATTTTAAAGGGAAATAAAACGAGTTTATGTTTTTAAGGGAAGATTATGATATTTTTCATTTTAAAAAGGGTGAAAGGATTGTTTTTCCAAAAAAGGTATTCATGAGTTTTAATGTTTTCTAATAGACCCTTTTGATTATGATTTTCTTCTTTTATTATTGAATATAAAATGTTTTTTTAAATCTTTTGATAAATTAAGATGTTTTCATGGAGAAGTAAATGGATATCTAATCTCAAATAGTTATTATGAAAAATGAAAACTCTATTATAGATTTTTTAGGTTTAAAAATGGAATAATTATTTACTTTTATGACCATTAATAAGCTTTATATTTTTCACCCAACATCTTCAAATGTTTTTATTATGGCTAAAGGATGAGTAGGAAAAATAATAAAGTCAAATTTTTTAGTTATGGGAGTTACCTTAATTGAAGAAAGTGTATCCTTATAAAGATTTTTTTTATGGAAAAATAGACTCTATATAGAAATAACCACTTTGTAATGTAATAGATTTCATAATTCTATAAAACTCTAAACATAAAAAGGTATTTGGGATATAAGGGATGAAATATACACAATAAATAGTGTAATTTTTTGGATGGTTATGTTTTGGTTGTTATAGTATATGATAGTGTTTGGAGAGTGGAAAACACATGTATCCTTCTGATATATGTGGGTATATCAATTTTTTTTATTACTCATGGTCAAATTAAAGAATGATCTACATTACATGAATTCTTATATAAATTAGTGCTTATGGTCAAATTGTTAAATGAAACTTATAAATTATTATACTTATTTTGGTTTGTTAAATGATTTTAATATGGTGGTGGATTGAGAGAAACTAGAAACTGTAACACCCCGCCCCTACCTCATTGGATTGAGGAGGTGGTGAGGGCTACATGGCCTTATGTGACATTCCCAAGACGCCAAAGGCTGACAATAAATGCTGAGGGCTTCAAGATCAAATTGGGTAACAATTTTCCCTTAAGACAAAACAAACCAAACCATCCATTAACCACCACTATATGATGCATGTCAATAAAACATTCCAACATGAATTCCCAAAAGAAAACCAATTTATTGCACCATACTACCCAAATCCAAAACAAACAACACAATATCAGAGTACTACGCGGAAGACCAAACAACAAAGCACCATGTGCCATGATACCACCATAGCTCTACACCAAGCTCCAAGCTCCGACTCCAAGCTCCACCAAGACATCTAAATGCACCACTAAAGGAGGGTGATGACTTACCTTTTCCCACGTCTCGGTTCATAACATATGCAAAGACACCAACTTGCCAAATCAGGGGGTGAGTACAACTACACAGTAGGATTTCCCCAAATGACTTCCCTACAAACACCACTAGGATACAACCATTAGCACCTTTATATAAAACAATTTATATAAAATAATCACAAGTGAAACCATTACCATAATCCATCATACCCTTACCAAGCCATATCACCCAAAATAAGAAACCAAGGGAAAACCAACAAACATGCCACAATCCATTTCATCATTCACACACTAGCACAACAATTTCCAACTTGCAAAGCAATGCACAACAAACAACCAAAACAACCAAACGGTGGAGCTTCCATCCCACCTGTTCACCCATTCACACCTAGTGGTACTTCCCAACCACAACCAAATGATGGAGCTTCCATCCAACCCGTTCACCAATTCATAACTAGTGGCTCTTCCCATCCACTTATCCTTTGATGGTGGCCCTTCCGTCCACTATCCATCCCCTTTTTATAGTGGTACTTTTTTCCACTTCCCCACAACATTCGCATAAATCCATAAACAAACATATGACCCACCAAGGTCACAACAACATGAAATCAACCAATTCCATTGCATATCAATCCACTTCAATAAATCACCCATTTATTGAAAATCATTTTCCATGCCAATCCACATTTCAATAAAAAAACTTCTTTATTGAAAACCATTTCCATCAATCATTTTCAAAAATAAACTACAGAATCCCATCTTAAAATCTCAATTTTAAAATCCACAACAATATCATTTCACCATAAAACCCCCCTTTTCCCAAAAATACCCAAAACATCACCAAAGGGATTTCCAACCAATTTTGCACAAAAATCATAATTAATTTCAAGCACAAAAAATTAATATTAATCAAACACCACTAGTTCTAACCAAGTTGAGTCGAGACAGAAGCCACCTACCTTTAGGGTTCCCTAGAAATCGACCCACAAGCACCCGCACCTCAAATCCAGCGAACGCACCACCGAAACCTCCCTAGATCCCTTTACCTAGCATGAAAAAGCCTTAAAATCAACATCCAAGGCAACCAAAACCCTATATCTACAAAAAAAAGTGTATATCTAGAAAACCAAGAAATAGAGGGATGTGGATCTAGAGGAAAACACAATGAAACCAAGAGGAGAGACTTACCCAGGACAAACTACCTTCAAAACACCAAGGAACCTCTTCAAAATGCTTCCAAACCGAGTGGGAGAGCCCCTAAAACCCTTGAAAACTGAAGAACCCGAGTGAGGATCATGTGAGAGGAATATTGGAGTGAAATAGGTTAAGCCCGAGGGAGCTCAGAACTTAAACCCTATTTTTAAGTTCCCACACGGTTTGGAAAACCATGCGATAACCATGCGCACACTACTGCCTCGAGAGCAAGGGTCCTCATGGTTGACTCACACAGTTTTTCAAACCGTACGCAGGCCGTGTGAAGCCTACTGCATCCACCTGCGCGGTTTCCTGGAGCACCCGCATGGTTTCCCTTAGCCGTTCTCAAACCGTGCACCCATAGAAAAGCCTCCAAACTCATCCAAAACCATTACAAACTCTCCCAACCTCTTCCCAACTCATCCCATGCACATTAAACACATAAAAATGCATAACCAAAGGAAACATACCTCAAAATGGGGGTACTACATTCTCCACAACATTTGTGTTTATGTCCTCAAAAGGTAGTGAACCCACCTTTGTAGAAAGAGCTCGAGCCACTGCTCGACCATATCTTTCTCCTACTCCCAAGTCTCCTCTTGAATCTAACCATACTTCCACAAAACACAAACTAAACCAATGATTTTACCACGTAAGACTTTCTCTTGGCTATCCACAACCTGCACTGAAACGTGCACCAACAAAGCATCTGGTTCTAGCTCGACATGATCCCATCAAATCACATGGTCACGATCTAGCTGATACTTTTTCAACTGTGACACATGAAACACATTGTGCACCACACTGAACCTAGGTGGAAAAGCCAAATGATAAGACACCTCACCAACCTACTCAAGAATATCAAAATGTCCAATATACCTCGGAGATAACTTTCCCTGCTTCCCAAACCGATGATGTCCCAACATAGGATAGATCCTCAAGAAAACATAATCACCCACCTCGAATGAAAAAGAACATCGACAATGATAAAAATAAAATTTCTAACGACTCTAAGCCATCTCCATTTTCTTCCTGACCAGCTTGATCTTCTCTGTAGTCTCCTGGACAAGGCTCGGTCCAACCATTAAGGACTCACCTGTTTCCACCCAACATAGTGGAGAACTACACATGCACCCATACAATGTTTCAAACGAAGCCATATTTATGGATGCCTGATAACTGTTATCGTACAAAAAATCAACCAACGACAAGTGATCCTCACACGATCCACCAAAATACATGACGCAAGCCCACAACATATCCTCCAGAGTTTGTATCATCCTCTTGGATTGACCATCTGTCTGATGGTGGTACATCGTACTCATGGTCAAATTAGTTCCAAGGGCTTACTGTAAGGATTTCCAGAAACGAGATGTAAACCTCATATCTCTATCGGATACAATATAAAATGGAACACCATAACTCTTTACCACCTCCTGGATATAGATTTTGGACAGATCCTCTACCGTATGAGATTCACGAATTGGAATGAAATGGGCCGACTTTGTTATCTGATCCACTATCACCCAAATGTCATCGTGCTTTCTAACCGTTCTTGGGAGACCTACAACAAAATCCATCACTATTTGATCCCACTTCCAGAAAGGGATTGGTAAAGACTGAAACATTCCTGCTGGCCTCTGATGCTCTTCCTTGACCTACTGACAAGTCAATAATCTCAAAACAAACTTAGCCACTCTCCTTTTCATTCCAGCCCACCAGAAATGATCTTTCAACACTTTATACATTTTCTCAATTCCAGGATGAACAACCCACCTGGAATGATGATACGTCCTGAGAAGATCCTCCTGAAAAGTAACTGGTACAACCATCCGATTCTGAAAACAAAAAACTGAATCTCCATTCAGTTGCCAACCCTCAATGGTCTACCCACCATTAAGTTTCGACCCCATGGTCACACACTCAGAATCAGATATCTGTTCCTCCTTAACCAGGCCAACCAAGTTAGGAATCAACAAAATTGGAAAGAAGACCGCTCTATCACCCTGGTCGTCACATTCCAACCGCATATTGACTATAACAGACATCAACTACCACTGGTCCGATGCTTGTTTCACCAACTGAGCATATGATTTTCTACTTAATGTGTCCGCCACCAATTTTACCTTACCTAGTGTGTACATTAAGTCAAAATCAAACATCTGGAGATATTCTATCCATCTCCTTTGCCTCAAGTTCAAATCTATTTGTGAGAAAATGTGCTTTAAGCTCTTATGATCTGTATATAGCATGAATTTCTCACCGAAGAGATAATGGAGCCACACTTTCAAAGCATGCACCACTGCTGAAAATTCCAAATCATGAGTTGGGTAGTTCTTCTCATGAACTCTCAACTTTCATGAGCCATATGCAACCACCTGATTCCCTTGCATGAGAACACACCCCAACCATGATCACGATGCATCACAATACACCATGTACCCTTTTCCTGGTTCTGGAAAAACCAAGATTGGTGTTGATGTATGGTGACCCTTTATCTCTTTAAAACACTGTTGACACTATTAATTCCACTGGAATGGAACATTATTTCTTATCAAAGCTGTCATCAGTGAAGTCAAACGTGAAAAATCATGAAAAAAATGCCGATAATACCCAATTAGACCAAGGAAACTCCGTATCTCAAACAAATTCCTTGGCTGTTTCCATGAGATAACAACCTCTATCTTTTCCGGATCCACTGAAACACCTCTTTCATAAATCACATGTCCTAGAAAAAAACTTCCTGTATCTAAAAGTCACACTTTGAAAATTTGGAATACAACTGATGATCCCTCAATATCCCTAGAACTGTCTCCAAGTGCTACTCATGCTCCACCCTTGTCTTTGAATACACCAGAATATCATCTACAAACACCACCAAAAATGAATCCAAATATCTCTGAAATATACGATTCATCAATGCCACGAACACCGATGGAGAATTCTTTAGACCAAAGGGCATAACCACATATTCATAATGGCCATATCTACTTCTGAAAGCTGTTTTAGGAATATCATCCTTCCTCACCCCTAATTGATGATATACCAACCTTAGGTCGATCTTGGAGAATCACTGGGCTCCCCTCAACTAGTCGAACAAATCATCAATTCATGGAAGTGGATATCTATTTTTTTATCGTAACTTGTTTATGTCTATGATAATAAACATAGAGCCTCAAAGATCCATCTTCCTTTTTCACAAACAACACCGGCGCTGCCCACAGGGACATGCTAGGATGGATAAACCCTTAGTTTTATAACTCTTCCAACTGGAATTTCAATTCCCGCAATTCAGTAGGGGACATACGATAATATGGAAGTGAGATAGGACTGGTCCCTAGAAGAAGATCAATTGTAAACTCCACTTCTCTTATGGGAGGTAACCCACAGAATTCTTCAGGAAAAACATCCATGAACTGATCCACCACTGTCGGAAGAACACTCTGCTCAACACCCATTACTGATTCCAACAACAACACTTCCAACCGATAGGATAACATGACCACTACTGGTGCCAACACACCCGTTGCACCCTGCCTTTCATGCCTCTTTCCTCTAAAGAGATGTCTAACACCATCGTGTGTCGTAAAATCCACTGTTCACTCATTACAGTCAATGTGGGCCTTAAACGCCACCATACAATCCATTCCCAGGATTACATCATACCCATACATCTCAAGCACTGAGAAATTCCACATTAGCTCAACCTCTCCCACAAAGATACAACATGCTCTATAAAAGAAGGCTCGACACTCTCTTTTACCCAGAGGAGTTTGAAGTTTCAAAATCTAAGGCATCATTTCTATCCTTAAACCCAACAACTCAACCATACGTGCATTAATAAAAAAGTGTGAAGTACCCATATCAAATAGCACTTACATCAAGGTTGAATATAAAAGAATAGTACCTCGCACCGTGGATGGTCCCGACTAATCATCCACCACAACCTGCTCAGCTCCAAACACATGTTTTCTTTCCATGCACTGATCTTTATTGCCCTAATGAGGCGTCGTGGTATTCTGAGAATCACCATGACCCACTTTACTCTACTAACGAGGGGTATACTGCTGTCCCCGTCCCATCAAAGCATACAATGTCTGAGATCCCTGAAGAGTTTCACACGCACCCGACCTTAGAGAATTCTTAAAATAACACTACAGATTCCCCATTTACTTACAATTATGATATTCTTGAGGTTGTGCCATACAATATCACTTGATGTGACTCATCGAACCACACTGAAAACATCCTGGGTTGCTCTTGGTCTTCGGAGGAAGATTCACAAATCCTGCCATCAGATTATGTGCCATACTCCCACCCTAGAAATAAGTGTCCCTCCTCCTCTTGAACCCATCGTTATAGTTACAACTATTCCCCAGGGGTACCACCATGCTTCCTCCGCCCGGAGCACCCAACAGATCCCACTTAGCCACCGAGGCTCTATTCACCATCTCTGTGTAATCATCTATACACAGTACTACTATCTTTGAACATTTTTATTCCCTTAACCCTACTTCAAAGATCATTGCCTTCAACAATGTACTACCCGCCACCTCAGGTGCAAACCTCACTAAGTTCATAAACATAGTTGCATACTCTGTCACAGACATAAGCTCTTGCTTAAAACTGAAGAAATCAGTCGTACGATAAATTCTAAACGTATGTGGGTAGAATTGTTTATTAAATAATTCCTATAATCCTTCCCATGTCACAACCTGGTCTGTCCCCGCATGGACTACCAACTCCCTCCAATGAAGGGAAAGATCTACCATTATATACGTGGATAACTTCACATTTAACTCTACTGGTGTTCCCAAGAACTTGAAAATCTTGTTCATTCTATTCAACCATGCTTCTTCCCTCTCTGGCTCTGAATCACCCCTGAAGGTGGGTGGATTATTCTTTTGAAACTGAAACTCATGATCCACATGCCTTGGTTCATCCATTTTATTTCCACTTTCCACAGCTTGGAAAGCTTGCACTATGCTTTGCACTAACTACTAGTTCACCTGAGGCTCAGTTGCTACCACATTCTCAGCAGTCTCCTCCGGTTGGTCTCTACGACGCCTACCCGATGTCATTTCTATCAATAGAAAACAAAAAACCATGAGTCTCACTTCCGTAGATATCAATAATTCCCATTTCTAATCACATTACACAACACTATTGCACAAGGCTTTCCACAAGTTCACGTTTTCCATGTTTCCCCATTTTGAAAACCTAACCATTTTCAAAATACCAAATTTATTCACATTACAATTTCCCACATTCATATCACACCATAAATCATTATACCTCAGTGAAATATGCATCCTAGTGGTAAGTCATTTCTACCATTCATGTCAAGCTCATCGCATTGGCTACACCCACAACATTGAGATATCCAATGCATATAGGTGTATCCAAAACACTTATGTACCCAACTCTATGGTAACTTGAAGTTCAACATAAAAGGGTTATCTATGTCCTTTTATACTATATATTCCAAGTTCTGACAAGCCTACGCCTTGCTACCATCCAGAACTAAGGAATATTCCACAACGAATGTCAACTCCAAATCCAAGAATCAACTCCAAAGGACCAAACAACATTACACCAATAGTAACACCCCGCCCCTAACTCATTGGCTTGAGGAGGAAATGAGGGATACTTGGCCTTAAGAGATGCTCCCAAGATGAAAAAGTTTGGAAATAAATGACAAGGGCTTCAAGATCAAATTAGGGAACGATTTTCCCTTAAGACAAAACCAACCAAACCATCCATTAACCACAACTATATGATGCATGTCAATAAAACATTCCAACATGAATTCCAAAAAAACAACCAAATTGTTCCACCATAGAACCCAAATCCAAAAAAAAAAACAACACAATATCATAGTACTACATGGAAGACCAAACAACAAAGCACGATGTGCCATGATACCACCACAGATCTACACCAAGCTCCAAGATCCAAGATCCACCAAGACATCACAATGCACCACTAAAGGAGGGTGATGCCTTAACTTTTCCCACATCATGGTACACAACATCTGCAAAGACACCAATGTTCCAAAGTATGGGGTGAGTATAACTACTCAGCAGGATTTCCCCAAATGACTTCCCTACACACGCCACTAGGATAAAACCGTTAGCACATTTATATAAAACAATTTATACAAAATAATCACAAGTGCAACCATTACCATAAGCCATAATACCCTTACCAATCCATCTCACCCAATCCAAGAAACCAAGGGAAAGCCAATAAACATGCCACAACCCATTTCATCATTCTCACTCTAGCACAATAATTTCCAATTTGCAAAGCAATGAATAACAAACAACCAAAACAACTAAATGGTGGAGCTTCCGTCCCACCCATTCACCCATTCACACCTAGTGGTAATTCCCAAACACAACCAAATTGTGGATCTTCCATCCAACCCATTCACCAATTCACAACTAGTGGCTCTTTCCATCCACTTATCCTCTGATGATGGCCCTTCCATCCACTATCCATCCCCTTTTTATAGTGGTACTTCCCACCACTTCCACACAACATTACCATCAAGCCATAAACAAGTATATGACCCATCAAGGTCAAAATAACATGCAATCAACCAATTCTATTGCATATCAATTCACTTCAATAAATCACCCATTTATTGAAAATCATTTTCCATGCCTAACCACATTTCAATAAAACAACCTCTTTATTGAAAACCATTTCCATCAATCATTTTAAAAAATAAACCATAGAATCCCATCTTAAAATCTCCATTTTAAAATCCACAACAATAACATTTCACCATAAACCCCCCCTTTTCCCAAAAATCCCCAAAACATCACCAAAGGGATTTCCAACCAATTTTGCACAACAATCACTATTAATTTCAAGCACAAAAAATTAATTGTAATCAAACACCACTAGTTCTAACCAAGTGGAGTTGAGAGAGAACCCAACTACCTTTAGGGTTCCCGAGAAATCGACCCATAAGCACCCGCACCTCAAATCCAGAGAACACACCACCAAAACCTCCCCAGATCTATTTACTTAGCATTCACAAGCCTTAAAATCAATATCCAAGGAAAGAAAAACCCTATATCTACACACAACAAGTGTAGATCTAGAAAAACATCAAAGAGAGGGATGTAAATCTAGAGGAAAACACAAGGAAACCAAGAGGAGATACTTACCTGGGATAAAACACCTTCAAAACACCAAGGAACCTCTTCAAAACACTTCCAAACTAAGTGAGAGAGCCCCTCCAACCCTTTAAAACCAAAGAACCCGAGTGAGGCTTGAGTGGGAGGAAGATTGGAGTGAAATAGGTTAAGTCCGAGGGAGCCCAGAACTTAAACCCTATTTTTTAAGTGGCCGCACGGTTAGCCCACACGGTTTGGAAAACTATGTGCTAACCATGCACACACTACTGCATCAAGATCAAGGGTCCACATGGTTGCCTTGCACGGTTTGTCAAACCATGCGCAGGCCATGCGATGCCTACTGCCTCCCCCTGCACGGTTTCCTGGAGCACCCGCACGGTTTCCCTTAGCCATGCTCAAACCATGCACCCATAGAAAATCCTCCAAAATCATCCAAAACCATTCCAAACTCTCCCAACCTCTTCCAAAATCATCCCATGAACTTTAAACACATAAAAAATCATAACCAAAGGCCACATACCTCAATACAGGGGTACTAAAGAAACCATACTCATGAGAGGTAATAGAAAAGTGGGTTGTGTATCATGACAACCATAGACAAAATAAATGATATGGGATGAGATGTATGTAACATTTTGGGTTTTCATGTGAAATGTGGATGATTCTAGACCATGGATTGATGTGTGTTTTGGGTAGGGTATTCATCTTAACTATGGATGAGTGGGACTTGTATGGGAATATTGTATAGGTTGGATGTGATTCCTCCTAATATGGTTTTGATGTGTCATATTTGACATGTATTGAGGTGATTATGATGTGGTTGGTTGGATATGATGCCTATCAATATAGTTTTTATGTGGGGGTTAAACATGTCCTGAGGTGGTTGTGATGTGTAGGGTTGGCTGTAATACCTCTTAAGATGGTTGTACCATTTGAAGCATGTATGGTCACTCCTAGGTTTCTTGGGAAGCGCCCATTATCATAAAATGTCTTATCTTTATAGTTTTTTTATCTATTTATTTTGAGAATATCACATTATCCACGCACCCTATATACTGGATATATTAGGGACACTATTAATGGTGGATTTTTGAGTTATTCTCATGAAAAATTCGAGAAAGCCCTAACACTTTGGGACACAACCAAACCTCATGATTTTAGGAATATGTATGTAAAAGGCCTGAAGTTTAATGTATGACCTAGATAGCTTAGATGAAGGAATGATATTGGAATAGTTTTGGACTCAAAACCTATTGGAGGTTATTTTTTGTTTAATTTTTTTTATTCTGGGTTATATATGACCAACCCATGGAATATATTGTTGGTATATTCCTGAATCATGTGACATTTTGATAGATCATTCTATTATAACATGTGGTTTATTATTTACGTTTTTTAAGGTTATGAATGGATGAAATATTTTATACTATTTTTATTTTGATGGATGGTTATATATTTAAATTTTTTTACATTATGGATTTATGCACCAAAGGTTATAGTCTCACCATAGTATCACCATAAACCCTTACTACTAGCTGGAAACCTCTAGCATTAATTCCTAAGGTCACATGAAAATTCGATATGGTTACTAACTGAGTGAACAGGACTGGGATGTTACAAAGTGGTATCGAAAAATTTATTGGTTGTTATACTATTTGGTATTTAGTATAAATTATATAAAACTATTAAAAACTTTAGTTGAACACTTTGTTTTCACATGATAAACACATAAATGATCTAAAGTCCATGTTTCTAGGTATTCAGGATTGTTTCTATTTATTTTTTGATGTTATAGATAGGTTGATTATTTTCTAGCATGTTGTTTTAGATTTATTGATTTATGGGTTTCCCTCTTATCTTGATGCAGAAAGATAGTGGGTGTTAATGCATCATATCAGTCATATAGGGTCACACACTATGTGAATTATTATACGTGACTATGATATTGATCTATTTAAATAAAATAGGTTTTAGTTACTTAAAATTTCAACAACAACTTATTTGGTGTTTCTTAAATAACGTATTGGTAGTATGTACCTGATTTTGATACTTGAATTCTAGTGTGTGTATGACTGGTGAGGATTAGTACCCTAGAATGGGTTGTTGGGCTGGGTATGATATTCTTGATATATTTGAAAAAATAGAGTGGGAGAATTGACTTATGAGTTTCTGGATGATATCTAAGATTTTCATGTAGATTTCATTATATAAGTTGTGACCTAAGTGGGATATGACCTATGGACTTGGTAAGATATACTAGTGATATTGAGATGAAACATATTACATTGGTGAGATGTGTTCTATAGTTTTATATTTGGGAACATTCCTCTTATTTTTTGAAGTGAGTTTCGATGTTTGAGGGTAACTTGAGGTAGGGGTTAACCCAGGCTTGTGAGTACCTTTAGAGATGGAAAAAATATGTAGAATATTTCTGTTATGGATACAAAACCCAAGTGGTGTGTGATCATGTATCTGGTTAGGCATGGGGCACCACGGGTATTGAGAATGTGAGAGAAATTAGAGTGTTTGTTTAGTGATAGGTTTGACATGAATGAGTGGCATATTCAACTGGTCAATTAGGTGAGTAAGCCCAAAATTGATGAACTGTGACTCATAGTGGGTTAATTTGAGTTATATTACCAGGTAGTAGTAGGGTATATGCTTTCCTAGTATGATAAGTGAGTAAAAAGGAGGGATATGAAGAATTATTTTGAGAGTGGTTAGTTAAATTAACTCTTATTATGGGATAATAGAGCCAGTTTTGTTTATCCCATGGGGTATGTAAGATTGGTAAGTCTCAGGACTAGACATGAGAAGGTAATATTTGAGGTCAGTTAGGCATGATCAAACTTGGAAGAAATGTGTGTAATGTTAATGGTTGAATGTCAAGAAATATCTAGGATAGAGATATTTAGTTTTATAGTTTTCAAAATTATTAGGGCAAGGTCATGAAGATGGGTGGAAATGCATGGTAGTTTCACATGATTCTTTCTTATAAAACTACAAAATCACCCTATTTCCATGGTTTTAAAATTTTAAAATAGGATAAAAAACCACGACCATAGACTAAATCCATAATTTACTTGAACTGTGATCCCTATTGTATTTTCAATAGGGTCCAACCTATAGCCATTGCTTTAAATCGTGGCCTTAGGTAGCTATGGCCATGATCCACAAGGATTTTGGTCGTAGGATATTGAAACAGAACCTATTTCCATAGTTTAGTAAACCATATTAGTAGGTGGTTTATAGCCACAATCCATGTGGACTGTGGCCATTGGATGCATACTATACACCTATTTCAATGATTTACTAAAACCTTAGTATCGGCCTTTGAAAAAACAAATGAAGCCAATAAGGTTTGATCTAATGAACTCTTATATAATCCTTCCAACACTTTACTACTACACTGAACTCTACTATATGTATATATATATAAATATATACATATATATAAATATACACATATATATAAATTTATACACATATATAAATATATATAATTATAATTATTAAACTAAAAAAACAAAAATATTATATTTTGATGGAATCCTATGAACAAGGTTACCTAAAACCATGGAAATAGGTAATTCTCAAGAGGTCTATGGCCCCATTTTTTAAAACCATTCTAATAGGTCATTTTCTAGAGGGTTATTTCCATGGTTTTAACAAACCATGAATATAGGTGAAATTATAGGGGGCTATTTCCATGGTTTTTAAAACCATGGAAATAGGTGAAATTATGGATGGCTATTTTCACAGTTTTCTATAATAATGATAATAGGTGAGATTATGGAGGGTAATTTCCATGGTTTTCTAAAACCATGGAATTTGGTGGTTTCTTATGTGGTATATTTCCATGGTTTTTAAAAACCCTTGTAATTGGTGTTTTTTGTGAGGGATTTTGCCATAATTTTCTAAAACTATAGAAATAGGTCTTTCTCACCAATTTCTTACATTTTTGGGGATTCTCGCATAACCTACCATAACAGTTTAAAATATCCATGGATATATTTTGGACTATAACTAGATTTTATAGAAATCATGGATATAGGACACCTTTGACTACAGTTTTCAAGAGAGTGTCTATAGAAGCTGGCCATATGGCCATTTTCTAATTGTAATAGTTTTTGGGTTAGACCATATTGGGATGTTTTTGTTCGATCCTTTGATACCCATAGTGGGGTGTATAACCATGAAGGGTGCCTGTGTTTTTTGGTGGGGTCTTGGACTCCTAAATTTTCTATTTGTATGGTGTTAGGTCTTGGGTTATCAATAGAATAATCATTTTTAGATGGTTATTAGATATGAGATGACAGTGGAAAGGCATGAGACACCTTATTGTGATTATGTAATGGAAAAGGGTGCTGTCACTTGATTTTATATCATGAATTTTTTAAAATAGGGTTTTCTATAGAGGTTGGTGAAGTGCATTTTCCTGAGGTGTGTTGGTGCATTAGGGTATGATCAGTGCATGACAGAAGGTCTCTATAAGGTGAGGATGAAATAACCAAGGGTTCATGAGGTTTTGAATGTGTTGATATAATTATATCATGTAAAATATGCGCCATGATATTTTTTGGAATATGAAATACGGTAGGATGATTATTTAGATTTATGAGATATTGAAGGGATGATTACCTCAATGCGATGATTGATGAATTAGGAGAGTTCCTGGATTAAGGTGAGTGGGAAACCGGGTAGATTGTGAGGTGTTAAAAGGACTAGATTGGCCCCACAATGTATTGGAATGTGAGATTCACATAATGATGCATAGGGATACATACCTATTTTGGTGTGATGTCGAGCGAGTGATGGTTTTATGTTGGTCAATGATTTCAATAGGTGGTGTATGATGTTAGTGGATTGGAATGCATGAATGTCATTAAGAGTGGGTAATATTCATGGAGTTAGTGGAATTGATCAACACCATGATATGTTGGATGATGTGTTTTTAGGAATTATTAGTGAGGCACATTTGTTTTACACATGATCAATCATGATAGTTTATATTCAAATAAAAATGAAATGTTTGGGTGTTGACTAATGGTTGTGATGTGTTACAATAAGATATATTCAAGGTTTTGATTAGTGGATCTAGTTTAGGTGTAGTTTCAGCATGACTATAGCTAGCAGGAGACTTGGAATTAGAATTTCCATTGCATGTTTAGTGACTAGGAAGGTTCACAAAAAAATCATGTAGATACTTATTTGTTAGAAAAAGAGTTATGGTAGGGTGGTTGTAACAACACACCTCCATTTGGGATGGCAGAGTTGGAATTGAACTGGGTTCCAAAGAGAGAATAAATGGAATTAGTTTGAGTTTTTTTTGGATTTTGATTTGGAATTGATGTTTTGGAATGACTTTTAAATTTTTAAATGGATGTTTTTGAGGTGGAATATTATTTGGAGGAGACCCAGGTATAGTTTTAGGGGTTTTAGAGATGTAAAAGGGTAGGTTTTTGGATAAATTATGCCCTTGAGTAGTCAGTTTAATACCACTAGGTACTGAGTGAGTATCCATGTAATGAACCCATCCCACCAAATATATCTCAATGAAGGGAGAGAGATAATGGACCTTGAGGCCCACATCCAATAGGCCCTGAGTTGGATAATAGCACCGAGTGTATAAAATATCAAAAAATGAGAGACATTACCCTATACAATAATATAATATCAGGAGATATGATGAATAAAATTAAATAAAATACACGAAAAAAATAATATAAATCCAAAACCATCCTACAATTCCTGTATAAATAAATCAGGTACAAATAAAAGTCTCCAAATCAATACCCAAAAGAAAATATAAAGTAGGGACATAGCCACAATCCAAGGGTATGAGCTTTTAATATCTAGCATGTTCTGCATAATCCTACTAGGAAACTAAAAATAAATTTATATATATATATATTTTGAACATAAAATTATACTTAGTAGGAAAACCAAAGTCTATCATGACCATGTGAAAGAAGCATACAAATGCACCCGCGAGAAAACAGAAAAACCAACAACACCTAAATTGGTCAATTATCCAACCAAAAACTCATAAAGGAATGATCAACAAATAAAAAAATACAATTATAATAACATAATAAGAAGCATATCGATCAAGGGTTCCCCACATCACTTTCCCACTGATTTATTACTATTACATCCCAACATCGTACATCATGGTGTTCCTATATATTCTATATAACATATACCACCATCCCACAATACAGTCATATCACATATCACATGAAGAAACCTAGGACATCGCATCGCAAAAATAATTATAGTAGTAGGATATCATGAACATGAAAGAAATAAACCTCATTTTCACCTCCTACCATGCACGACCCCCACTATAAACTGCCCTATAGCACGGTTACATAATATCTTGCCCGAAGACACCTGAGACACTATACCGTAGCATGGTCACATATCATCTCACCTAAAGACACCTGTTCCATCACCTAGTGTAGTATCAGACCTCTTACCATCACATCTTATGCGCATCTACTCTCTTAGATGAGATAGAAGGAAAGATAGTGTATCAATCCATCCATCCTCATCACCAATATGTTGAAAAAAATACCCCAGTATAATTTTATGAGTGTTATCACATCGATATTGAAATGAGTGGGGTGCATATGGAAATCAAAAAGAGAATACAAGATATTTATATATATCCACACCAATAATCCCAACCCATGGCTTCACAACAAATCACTAACCAACTCACAACATCCCCACTTTTGTCACCATCTCTAAATGAAGAAAACCATGTAACAAACACAATCCACAATCCACTTTCCACTTTTATTTACCAACCAAAATCATTTAAATATTCCATTCATTTCATTATTTATCAACAACCACATTTAACCACATTTCTCATTTTTAATTCATTTATTATTCATTTCCAATACATTAGCCAAACCAAACCATTTCATTTTAATTTCAACATTTCATTTAATTCCAATACTACCTGGGAAACTAGAACAACACAAACATTCTCATCTCATCCACCACACAACACAACTACACATCACTGCCCATAAAAACACCTCATACCAACCCCGCATTAGCACCCTTAAACATGAACCCACAAACCCATCTACCCCAAATACCACAACCACACATCACCACCCCACAACATGATCACATGAAAACCATACATTTCTACCCCATTGAATGACCTCACAATCCCATCTGAACCACATTCCCCAACCACACATCACCTCCCCACACCATGACCACACATCACATCACATCACAAAATGTTTTAAATATCTATCAACCATTTTTTTTATCAAATTCACTTATTTATTTTAAGGTAATTATCACAAAAGCTATAAATCATAGGGAAACCATTTTATTAATCAAATATAAGTGGTTAAAAAATTTCAATTTTTGGTTGATATCACAATAAAATTCAACAAGGTTTCCACATCACAACAACTAAATCTCAAAAAAAGGCTCCTAAGAACCACAATCATCAGTGGGGCGTCAATCCCCTCAGTTCAAAATATCAAGATAATAATATCAAAGCTATAAAAACATGTAGATCAAACCCCTTTACCTTAAATTCTAATTAATTTATTAATTTATCTTGATTGGGAAAGAAAAAAAATCTCTCATAGATAAACAAGAGTAATACTCTCCTACATGATATAAAAAAGTGAGAAATGAGGGTTTACATACTCAAAAAAGATTTTACAACTCTCTACACACTGTAGGGTGAAGAAGAAACATCCACAAAAAAAAACCACAACTAAAACCCATGGATAAACCTACACCACATTAAGGGTTATAAAAAATGCACCCACACACACACCAAACCAAAACCACAATGCTAAAGTGAATCTACAAGGAAGAACATATGGGGAAAATAATGGGGAAATAAAGAGGAGTTAACATCAATTTTCAAAAAGAATATAATGGAACCAATGGATAAATGTGAGGGAAGTGGGTATGGAATACCTCCCAAGAAATCTAGGGCTCTACAAAAAATGAGAGTAAGGGAGTGAAACCAAATGAAAAAATATTATCTGAACATGAGACATAAAAACATGGATCCCATGGGTTTAATGTTGTGTATTCCTTTGAAAATGTGAATTTTATGGGACCCATAGTTTACTTGAAGTGAATCTGGTATAAGGTGTGAAGCCCCCATATTTTTGGTTTTCATTGAAAATTAATTTTCCTTGGCTTTTATTTAATTACACATCATGAATTTCCCTTTCATGATGTGATTTTTTTTCATGATTGACACCTCACCGGAACATAAGATGTGAATCTACCATCCCCACATACTGTAGATCACTAACTCACAATATAAATGCAGTTCACATCGTGAACCACCACTTGAAATACTTCTGTAGTTCCAGCTCTATCGAAACCTCCAAAACCTCCTAAGTAAATTTTCATACCATAAATTCCACCACTAGAAAAACTTGACAACCAAAACACCCACAAATAAACCACACAATCACATCACCACCTCTCACTGGGTACAATAACACATCATTCAATACTATCCATGAACTACTACATATCCACACAACCACTTCTCACCACACATCATCACCACATCACTTTACTGTTCTCACAACAATTTCCACAATTATCCCAACCTTCACATATCCCAATATAATGACCACCACCACAAAAAATAGTGCTTCATCGAGTATAAAAATCAATGAATCCCATCTTCCATGTCAATATACTAACTTCTTTGGGTGGTACTGACTCACCTGTATGGTTTCAATCATGTCAAGGTATAAAAAATCTCGATTAGGGTTAATGTTATTCATTTTTCTTGTGAATTTAATCTTTAATCACACATCATATCAATATGTAATAAACACATCTCATAAAAAAACAGTAATGTCCAAAAATCACATCACCCAAAAAAATAGGAAAGACAAGACATACTCAAAGAAACTTATGGTATTGGGAATGAATCTACATATCATGCTCTCAAGTACTCTATTACAAGCCACAATGCCTCCAACACACATGAACCAATGGAATGGTCCATCATAATAGCACATTCTCTCAATGATCCTAGATCTCAGCTATCCACTCCATGAATGTCACATCATTATAGATATCCAAATATCCTCAGTTAATGATGTGGGAGTAATTATGAAGATACTAATGGAGATGGGAGATGTATAAGATGTCAGGAATCTGATCAAATTGTGGAGGAAGTGCCAACCGATAATCCACCTTAACAATTCACACCAACACCTCGAAAGGACTATCAAACAAGGGTAAGATATTACCCCCTTCCAAACCTCTTCTACTCATGTTGAGGGGAGACCTTCAGGTACACATGGTCTATAACCTCAAACTCCAAGGTCCACCTTTTATAATCATAATTTGACTTCTTCTGGTCCTGCAATGATTTTATCCTATCACAAATGAGATGAACCTTCTCTATCATGCTCTGTACCACATCAGTATTGAGAACTAATGAATCCCCAATCTTAGCACAACACAATGGAGAATGAAATGGTCTCATATATAAAGAATCAAATAGGGAGATGCTGATAGATGAGTGATATAATTTGTTATGATAAAACTCAACCAATGACAAGTTCAATTCCGAAGATCCTCCAAATTCTAATATTCATTCTTGCAGCATATCCTCCAATGTTTGGATTTTCTACTTTATCTTTCCATACATTTGAGGGTGGAAAGAAGTGCTGAGGCGTAACTCTAGGCCAAAATCATGTTGTAATATCCTCCAAACTCAGGAATTAAAATGAATATCCCAATCTAAGATAATGGATCTCAAAACCCCATGAAACTACACCACCTCATACACATACCTCCTCTAAAAAACAACCATTAAACCTAACTACTTTATCACTAGAATGTGAGATGATTTCATCAACTAATCCATGACTACTTAGATTACATCACAAAATATCTGATTTAGGGGTAACCTTGTGAAAAATTCCATCAATATTTTTCACATTTCCACTTGATAACATATAAGTAATGCAGGAAACTGCTTGAAACATGAGGCTCAACCTTTACCTACTAGATAACCAAACAAAGAGCCATAAACTCCGCCAACACCCATTTCATCTTAGGACACTAAACTAAATCCTCAAGCCAGGGTATATCTTGGATAATAATAGGTGTATTGACAATTTAGATATATGAAACTCATTATAGACTCCCTTACACATCACTGTGATAATAAATAGTCTCACATGAAATATCATCAAATTTTAACTATCCTCCAAACATCCCTTTAGAGCCTCACTATGGTCAACATGATCATGAATCACCACTACCTATGAGTCTCCCCATTGAGAATCATCCACCTTCTTTATCATAGAATACTATAATATCATATGAAACAAATAACCTTTACCATAAACTACTCTCGCATCCAAGTGTAGGGTTGAAAACTGTACCATTCCTTTCCAAATATATATAAAATCCTAAAAAACAACCTTTCACGACTTCATTCTCAAAGAATCAACAAAAAATTCCCCTTTTATGAGGTGTAGAAGATCTAGAAATAATAATCCTGAAGAAACTATATCCACCTCTATTATCATAGATTTATATCATTATAAGATAATATGTTCCAAAAAATATTATGATTTTTGAAGACCAAAAAGCATTCCCCAATAATGTAATATTTCCAAAAATTCAGCACAAATGTAACCGAAAGTAACTATGGATCATGGATGGAATTGTCATACTGATGGGGGAATAATTTCCTAGACCATAATAGATCATTTACTTCTACTACATAAAGATTCATCCCAATCCCATACAGTAAGTGTCACAAACACCTCAAACAACACACCCTCTCTTAGAAATAGATTCATTGGAATACTGACCAAATTTCCCTTCAAATAGTCAAATATTTATTGATACTGATTATTCTAGATAAAATCTTGGTCCTTATTCATGGATTTAAATGATTCCACAATTTGTTATATGTTGGATATGAACCTTTGACAATACCCCACAAGACCAAGGAAGCTACAAACCCCCCTAAAATTCTTGGCTGCTACCCAAGAAACAACTGCCTTGACAATCGATGGGCCCACTTCCACACTATAATTAGACACAACATTCACAAGTAAGTGAACATATCATGTTTAGAACTTTCAATTTGACAAATTTCAATTGATATGGTGGTGTCGAAAAACCTGTAAAATAGGTCTGAGATGATCAACATGCTCATATTTTGACTTCAAGTGGATCAAAATTTCACTGTTTAACACCACTATAAAGTAGTCTTAAAATTAAAGAGACATGGATTCAATGATCCCCATGAACATGGTTGGTTTTTTCATGACACCTAATGACATGAATAAAAACATGAAGTTCCCATACCTATATCTAGATGCAGTATTTGGGATATAATCCTCCTTCACCCATAACTGGTGATACCCAGACCTAAAATTAATCCTAGAAAACCGACTCACCCCACTAAACAAGTCAAAATGATCATCTATCCTTAGAAGAGGGTAATGATTCTTGATCGTTACTCGATTCAATCTCTAATAGTATATACACAACGTCATACTACCATCCTCCTTCATAGAGAATAACACCATGCCACCCAAAGATGACACACTAGGATGGATGAATCCTTTCTAATTCAGATCATCTATTTGAATCCTCAACTCCCACAACTTAGAGGGAACCATATGATAAGGATATATTAATATACAAGAAGAACCTGGATGTAGATCTATCCCAAAATCAATATCACGTTGAGGGGGTAACATCACAACCTCCTTAGGGAAAACATCTACAAACTCCTTAACAACTATGGTAACCTCCACTATCTCAGTTCTTACTAATTAAATAGAAATGGAATCCATCAGATAAGTAAGGGTCTCTATACACCGACTACCGACCTGATAACCCTGATCACAAATGAAAACCACATGCTAGATATCCATATCCGAGAACATGATTCCTTTCTAAAATAAATTGATAACATCACACACATAATACAACCATTATATGAAAAAATGATGTTGTATGACTACATATGAAATAATAATAGGTCCCTAAGGGACTGATGTGATCCCATCATCAGTCTACACCCCCAGAACACATCAAACAAGATGTCTTATCCCATGAATACTTATTCAACACCAGGGGCATGGGAAGCTTCTATAAATCTAGTCTAGGAGCACAAACTAGAGTGGGTGTAATAAAAGAGTGTAAATATCCCAAGCCAGAGAAATTAAAAACTAGTATAGATGAAAATATAAGCACAACTTGAATGATTTCTATCCCCTCTAGCAGTTCTGACTCTATTGTGTGCAATTAACCATTCCAATCTCCCCTACCTCTTTGACTATGGAAACCCCCATGGATAGGTTCAGGTCGAGGTCCCTAATCATGAGGAACATCCTAAGCTTATCCTCTAGATGCTCCATATCCCTTGGTGAAGCATAATTCTCCTGCCTCTACTGTTGAAATGGCCTCCGTGGAAATTGTTTCTAAGGATGGAACTGTACCAGACCGCCTCTACCAAATTGAGCTTAGAGATCCACTGGTAACAATTTTTGGTGATGAATATGAACCCCATAAAAAAAATACCCTATCCTAAAGTTCCCAAGAAATGTATGAAAACCATTGTCCCTAGATGTTTGGAATGGAGACTACTATGGTTGACTCCTTGCTGGTTGAAACCTCAAAGGGCCTAGAGCTTGAGACCTGCCTCTAACAACTCTACTCCTTGAGGAACCCTCCTGGTTACCCACTCATAGAAAAAATACTCATGAGTGTATTCTCCTGATCCTATACACCTTATTATAAACGTCCAAATATACTGAAAATGAAAAAGAGTAACTACATAATGGATCAAAGGATGAAGTGACTCATCAAGGCATCTTGCACAAGACTCCTCATCTGGAAAATATATAGGGGAAAAACAGAAGGTCCTTGAACTTGATTCCCAAATACAAAAATGAAAAATTACCTTGATAAAGATAAAGAAACTCCTACCTCTTCACTACCTTCATGGTTAATAAAAGGCACTCTGGTCAGAACTTTTTCTAAAAGTAGATCCCTGGAACATATGCCTTCTTTTACTCACCCATATACAATGTACATCAATGATGCACAAATATATATTTTTGAATGACTGCTAGAAAGACCTAGTACCCCACCAGGGAATAGATCAAACTACAGGTGATATAAAGATAATCCAACCAGTTCTCTATATCTACATTAGAAACTATTACCTCATTCTTACCTAAATACTTCCCCTAAAAAATGTACAACATCTCATGCCACTAATCCGAAGGAACCTAGGGTGTGATGGAAGTGTGAAAATATAAAAAATGAAACATTTTGGTTTTCTATTCATGTAAAAAACATGGAATCCACAAAATCTCTTTTCAATATTTCTTAAAGTATCACATGCAATTCAATTTAATCATGAAAATAAAATTGAATGAAAGTGTAAATGTCACCTTTTTCATTTGAAGTCAATGATTTGATTCACTCACCATCAGTGTGTTGTGGCTCAAAGGTGATAAGCTAGGAGTTTTATAGATCATCCACATGTGAAACAACACTCATGGTTCATCAATATAAATTTACTAGGTTGTATCATGGGTAATCAAAGAGCTTTACCTAATCCCATATGTCATGTGAAGAATGTGGACTCGATCAAGAAGAAGAGATCGATCTGACCTTGTTCTTTATCCGAAATCACTATCTAAGAACTTGATAGGATATTAGAAGATAAATTATATCTCTACGTTCATAAAAATGATAGATATTACTATTCAAGAGGTTAAAATGGGATTTTATACATAGGTTATTCTTTCTAAGATTGCGCTTTGGCCCCGGAAAACTAATAACCTTCATTTTAGACATTTTCCCACATGTATGACTTAATAAAATTGTCATTAATGTCACAAATATTTTATCACTCACCTGTAACACTATAAATTATTACTTTATAAAATTAAAACCATTAACTCAGCTTTTAATTCAATAAATAATTTAATTAACCTTGAAAATCCTACATTCATTAAAAAATTATATTCTCTCGTATTCACTTTTATGATCAAACAACTTGTGAATACTATGAGAAATAAATTCAATAATCATTATTATAAAATCAAATAATATAATTGAATTATTTTTCTTGCGATCAATCATACTCGCATGTTCACCACCCTATGTGGGTCCCACTTTGTTCTAAACTCTTTTTCATTAGAATTGGTGGAACTGATTGATACAATTAGTGTGTGACCCTCTGGGTCCTTATATTGACAGAAGTGAGTCCAAACTAGAGATCAAAGTGGAGTTTAGAAACCCATCATGGACCTTAAGGATATAAGGAATGTCATAGCAATTAATATATCCTACGAACATGATTTGTGTAATATAATATGTTTGGCTTCATGATATCTCATAAAGAACGTTGTACACTTTTGCTATCATCATTTTATTGGTTTATATATTTCATGAAATTACTAGAAAAACTTAACTTATTATACCATGTTTATGGATTTAATGAAGGTACTACAATCATGATAAAAAATGGTCCCACAAGATATCTCTTCCTCAACTTGGAAGTGACAAATTCTATCTTTATCATTTAACGAATTCCATACCACCAATGATGCACCCAACACTAGCTACCTCATTATAGCTTCAATGTAATGGTTTTTTCATCACATCTAAGTACATGATAAAATGGAACACATTGATAATTATCTCAAGTGTAGAGACCAATACACATGTTCATATATTGAAAAAACCAATTACACATGAAACATGTGGCTTCCCTATTGGCGGGTCAGTCTTTATGATCTCATCTACTCAATATCACTAAATAAAAACATCACCAGAAGAAGTCTCAATGATTATGATCCCCTAGAACTTGATAGTTAGACATCATCCGTGTCCCATCAATATGATATATCTGAACCACAGGAATTATAGTTAATATTACTATTATAGTATCTTGAGGTTCTCATTATAACTGGGAACTACTATAACCTTTTTATAGGAAAAGAAATCTAAGGAAATTACCATGTAAACAATGGATGAATAAGTATAAAAACAATTATGGTAATAATAAACACATGAATCTATAAAACTATATACATGTAATGGTAATTAAAGTAAAAAAACGAGTTGGGTCTAGGGCACCGACTCACAACACTCCCACTTACACTGGAGTAAACTGATAATAATTCTCAACCAGTTAGATCTCTCATGTGTACCATGATTCTGTTGAGATATGTATTTAGTCAAGGGGCCTACCACATTATCCTATGTTGCTATCTTCTAACCCCAAATTCACCTATTTTATTAAAATTCATTAATATATGAATCTTTTGAAGTATATGATTTGTACTCTGGTGTGACCTGGGATCCTTGACAAGCACCACTGCCACAATATTATCTTAGTATAATGTAATGGGGTTTTCATTTCTAGGTATAAAGTCAAGATCATAAAAAAATATTCATATCCAAACTAATTCCTTTGTTACATCAGAATCCTCTATATAATCAGAGTCTAATTTATAATTAGAAACCACCAATTTTTTCAAGATCCTCTAGCTCACTATACCACCATTCAGGAAAAAGACATAGCCTGACTATGATTTTAGTTCATCTGGATATGTTTGGAAGCTATCATCAGTGTATCCCATCATTAATAGCTTCTCATATCCTCCATAAACCAGAAACATATCCTTTTTCACATCTCAAGTACTTTAGGATAGTTTTTATAGCTTCCCAATGTAGCTCTCCTAGATTGGATTAATATCTTCCCACCATGATTAAAGAAAAGGAAACATCAATCCTAGTACATAGCATGGAATTAATGATAGATCCCACTGTAGAAGTATAATGGATTCTACTCATTTTTTGAATACCCCATTGTGTTTTTGGACACATATTATTAAAGAGGTTAATGCCATGTGAAAATAGTAAAAATATTCTCTTTTATTGTTCCAGATTGTAACTTTTGAGTATCTAGTCAATATATATACTTTTAATTAGCCCAAAAAGTTTTTTTAAGAAGGTGGTGCCTTGGTCAAATACCAAAGCACAAAATATATTATTAAAATAAGGAATTACATGATAATTTTGATTATTTTCCCATTAATAATATGTCATAAACATATAATACTAGGAAAATGATGCCACATACACTAAACTTATTATAAATATGTGGATCAATTTCATTATTAATTAAAAAAATTCTGTTATGTCCTCATAAAAATGAACATTCCATGAATGTGCTTCCTACTTCAATCCATAAATGGATATCTGTAGCTTTGACACTTTATTGGGTATCTTTGATAAAATAAACCCTTATACCAGTGTCATATAGATATCTTCAACCAACTCCCCATTTATAAAAATAGTTTTTAAATCCATTTTCCAAATTTCATAATCATGGAAGGATACTATTACAAGTAATATTTTGATGGATTTCATCATTTTAACTAGCGATATGGTTTCTTTATAGTCGATTTCTTGATGTTTACTGAAACAATTAACTTATAGAAATTACTTATAGGTTCTTACTTGACTATCCATGTAAATATTTTTATTGAATACCTATTTACACCCAATACGATTTACATCTAATGGTGGGTATACCAAATTCCAAAATTAATTTTATTACATGGACTCCATTTTATAATTCATGGCTTCTTTCCATTTAGCAGCATTATTTCCATATTCTGCTTCCATGTAGGTTATAGGTTCATCATTCTCTATGAGTAATGTGTAACCTAACTCAGTGATAAGAAAACTATATCTTTTTGGTTCTCTAACCTCTTTAGTTGACCTATGTAGTACTTTTTTCTCAAGAATATCTTTCTCTCACACTATCTCTTGTGGAGATTATTCCCGCACCAACTCTTGTGCATCTATAGTATCATCTTAATCAAATTCAATATTTATCCCACTATTTATATTAAAATTGTGTTCCCTTTATAGAAATGTATCATGTCTTTCTATAATCACCTTTCAATCTGAAGGGTTATATAGGTAATATCCTTTAGTCTTAGTAGGATAATCTATAAGGATACACTTCATGCTATGAGAAGCTAATTTGTCACTAGGTATATTCTTTAAAAAATCCTCACATCCCCATACACGTATGTATGATAGACTTGATTTCTTTATGTACCATAGCTCATACATAATTAAATATAATACTTTAATTGGTAACCAGTTTAGTGTATATGTAAAAGTTTGTAGTGCATATCCCCAAAAGGATAATGGTAGAGTTGCATGAATCCTTATTTATTCGACCATGTTAAGTAGGGTTCTATTTCTCATTTCACAAAAACCATTACACTAAGGTGTATAAAGAGGAGTGACTTGGGAAATTATCCCACACTATTTTAAATGATCTTTGAAAGCTTGGTTAAGATATTCTCCATGACTGTCTGAGTGGAGTTTCTTAATCTTCTTACCGACATGATTCTATACTTCATTCTAATATTACTTAAACATGATAAAAGAATCTGACTTATACCTCATCAAGAAGATATATCCATATCTACTGTATTCATTGGTAAAAGTAATGAAGTATGAAAAATCATGCCTTTACTCTATTGGAAATGGTCTACATACATTATTATAAACCTATTTCAATGGTTCTATGGCTCTTTATCCTTTCTTAATGAATGATTCTTTGGTCATTTTACATTTTAAAATTTAATGACATACATCCAAGGGTTTAAATTCTAGGAGGCCTAAATACCCTTCTTGATTTAGTTTTCATAAACACTTCTTGTTTACATAACCTATCCTGAAGTGCTATAATAAGGTAGGATTTAAGTCATTCTCGCAAGTTTTTTCATTGATTTACAATACTAGATTTTATAGTTTAATTATATATAACCCATTGTTAAGATGTACCATACCATAACATATGTTATCCTTATAAAGAAAAATATTTATCTAAAAACATGAAATAAAATCCCATAGTGTCCAAACTTGATTTGAAGATTATATTTCTGGTTACGGAAGGTACATAATAGAAATTATTTAATACAAGAACCAAACCAATAGAAAAATATCAATGATAATCTTCCACTGCTAAGGATACTAGAATCGCACCATTTTCAGCTCGAAGATCAACGTGACATTTTGCAATTATCTTGAATCTAATTTTTTATTATATCTGAATAAAGATATGTGAGACACATGCATTATCCAATGCCTAAATTATATTAATATTCATATTACATAAATGAATCATATACCTAAATTAGAATCATCAACTTTATTCTTATTCCTAATTGTGTAATTATTCTTACAACAGCCTTTATTGCCACATAAAAAGAATACCACCTCTTTCTCATTGCTCTGCCTATATATATTTGGTTTCTTGAAAGGATAATGCATTAGTTTCTTTGAATTAGTCTTATCCCTTGACACTTTAGCTTTGCCTTTGCTCCTATTTTTCACTAGAAGGACCGAATAGTTTGAATTATTCATATCCTTTTTTTCTTGGAGAACTAAAGTCAATGAATATGGGAGTGAATAATTCATGTTATTCATATTATAATTTATAATGAAATTTTAGAAGATATTTGGTAAATAGGTAATAATGAGATCAATTTCTAGATCTTGGTTTAGTTTGAACCTAATGGACTCAAGCCTTTCAATGTACCCGACCATCTTAAGTACATGAGGCCCTAGTCAATTTCCTTATACTATCCTATATTTATACAAAGCACTTGTTATATCATATATTTATTATTTATATATCTCATAGTATAACTATTATATATAAGAACTCATTTAGAAATAATATTTATCCTTATGAATTTTACGCAACTCACTGGTCATAGATGAAAAGAGGAAGCACTGTACATCTAGTGCATCATCCATATGATAATTATATTTATATTTATATTTATTTATTGATCCCTAAGAGGGATCAGTAGAAAGTGGGTATTCTTACACATAAAGATTATTATTTTTTCATAATACTATACGCAAGTCCCTTACACTTAAGATAGTGCATTTCCTTAGGCACACTAACAAAAAAACCTAACAAAATCATTTCCACTCACCAATAAATATTAAAATTTTGTTTTCACCAATCAGGTCATCTATAACAGTTAACTTCTCTATAATGAATTCCACTATAAATTTTTATAGCAATAATTTTCCCAAAAAAATTTAACTTTCATGTTAAAAAATTGAATCAGAAAATGTGGGAACTCAGAGATCACTCCTCTCAAGATGATAAAAAATTATTTATGGAGGTTCACTCATTCACCAACCAAAAGTAAAAGTCTTAGAGTTTGAATGAACTTTTAGCTTCAATTCCTAATTCAAATATGAACAAGAATCAAGAGGTCCTTTTTTTGGGATTTTAGTGGAAAAAGTATGGTAGGAATATAATGTCCAAAAGAGAAGAAAATAGTGGTAAAACACCAACATAGAGAAAATCATGCATAATTTGAGAAATAAGTATTGGAAGGTTATGTAAACATAGATTTACAAGGGAAAAAATGTGTGAAGGATGTTATAAAAGAGATTAAAAATTGGAAGAGGATAAAAGGATGAAATATGTACAAAACACAAAACTTCTCCTAAATACACAAGAAATGATGATGAAAGTACTTTTCCTTTTCTTTTTTCAGAAGTTGAACTTGGAAAAAATATCACACACATCTACCAACCCTTTTTTGATATCCCCATGAAATTAATTTTAATATTCACAATAATATCAAAGGTTGAGGAGGATTGACTTTTGACCTGCCTAAGAAACAACTTGTTCATTTTTTTTTGTTTTTTTTTATATTTTTCATTTTTTGAACAATTTCCCATAACATTTAAAAAATTACATAAATATGAATCGATTCCCAAAACTCACTGAATGAAAACCTCTCCCCCATACTTAAATGGATTCTTTTTCTAAAGAATATGGAGACACATTTAAAATCAAGTAAATGGTACCCAAAATAAAATCCATTCCACCACACATAAATTTCAATAAACTACACAATGAAAATACATGTAGATGTTGTGTGGGACAAGGTTTTGGACTTGTAATGTGGCTACCAAAAAAGTGTTTTCATAGGCTTGAAGGTTCTTTTAAAATTAGGATCACTGTAAGGTTAATTGGATGCTATTTGGATATTTCTATTCTCAGACGGTTTATAAAATACCTCTATCATATTATTGTATGTTAAAGTAGGAAATCTACCTATAAGGTCCAAAAACCCAAGAATCACAATCAGGGGGTGGAAAACAGACAACATTAAAAGATGGTCATAGGTGACCGTGGCATTAAAGATAATTTTATCCTCACAGTTGGGGAAGAATCATTTTCCAAGTAAAAAATTAAGGATTCCAAATTTATTGGTCTTGACACAAAATTATTGATCCAAATTTCTGATTAAAATGCAAAATGTTTGAGATGAAAACAAGTCAATGGAATCCCCAAAATGGTTGTAAAAAAATTAAAAATATAATGGTGAGTAATTGTGACTCTTTTTGCTTTTTATATATTTTTAGTTTTTTTAATTGTTTTCTTAAATACACACTCACACAAAAAATAAAGATAAAAAATGCATGATAATGAAAGTGGTAAAAAAAATTAGAGAGAACATGATAAGGAAAGAGGAAGAATAATAAATAGAGATAAAGATAAAGAGAAGTTGGAGTAGGAAGAAGAGAAGGAGATAGAGCTAAAGAGAAATTGGTTCCGCTAGTTTGAATTTGGTGGGACACCATCTATATCTAGTGGTGGGTTAGCAGAAGTTGATGTGGTTCCTAGGGCATGTTTCCTCTATGGTGATGCTTTGTAAAACATACACTACCTATAATAGAATAAAAAAAATAAAAAATTCATAAATTTAAAATAAAACTTGGGTTTCCTCCCAAGATGTGCTACAATTATTTTTTCTATAGCTGGAAAATTATAGTGTACAACCCATAGTCCAATAATGGACAATGTATTTTCTCAAGTCTAGTGTGCTTCTAGAAAAACTTATCCTCTGGGAGTCCTGATCTTTCATTGGATAATTTATTCCCTTACTTGTTGTCATTATTTTAATTCAATGGTGGTGGAAAGATAATGTGGATATGCTACTTTTGGTCTTAAACTTGAGGAATTATTCATTCCACCAATTTATGATTTTCTATGCTTGGAAATTTAGGAAGTTGTTTCAATTCTAATAGTACATTTATGTGTGATTTAGACCATATAAAATCAGATTATGAGATCCCAGTTGTTTTTAACTCATTTTCCATCACATTCCAATGTGAAGTAATTACGGTCAAAGGGGACATGTGACTCAATAGATTTTTCAATATCCTTTATATCAATTTTGTTTGACAAATAATGGTCAATTTCAATATCACTAGTGATTAGTTTATTAACTAGGGAAAAACCTCAAAAATTTCACTCCCATTGACCAAAGGTAAGCACATTTGTTCAAGGTTCACCTTACATACAAGAGAATTTTTAGAACCATGGATGGGAAATGATGAATGTTGGATAATATGATTTGAATAAAAAATAAGCATGCTAGTTCAATTTCCTCATCACTATCCAAGTTGGATAAGTCGAGATCAAAGGTGATATGGGATTCCAAAGAGTTTTCGAGATCTTTTAGATTGATGGAGTTTATATGTGAAAGGTGAACACCAACTTATGCATTTATTACTTGTTTAATGAGAATAAAAAATTCAAAAATAATATATCATCAGAAAAAATAACATGATGTATTAGGGTTCAACACAGTCTTATAGAGACTTTGAGAATCATGGATAGAGAATATAGAGTGATTACCTGATGGGTATCGCAGTGCTTAAAAAATATTGAACTTGATTAGTTGGTCAAAAAATTCCATAGAAAATATTCTTGCACGGACATAAATTTTTGTTCTATATTTCATGAGGAAATGTATTCCTAGAGTCATAGGATATTGGAAATAATTTGTCTCACACTCCATTTAAAGGACATAAAAATCAGCTAGGAAGATAAAATCATTAACATAAATAAGGACATCCTTGATTATTCCCTCAAGAACAACAGTTCTTCAATTGGATAACTAGATGAAAACACTTTTTAGGTGAAAGGGATCGAAATGAAGGTTACTGAAGATAGATTTTGGCATGAAATTTATTGAATATTCTAGGTCTATGAGTGCATCATCACAGTTGTAAGTCCCTGTTTGGCATGGAAAACTAAATTTCCCCAGATCTTTGCACTTCATGGGAATGGACTGTTGGGTTCAAAAATTTAAATGGTCCTAATTAGTCAATTTTGGATGAATAATTACATAAAATATTTTTTTATACTTAGGTATTTTTTTGATGAAATATAAGAGGGTAATTTTTAATTCAACATGTCTAAACATGTCGAGCATTTCAAAATTAGGTTTAAATGAATTTTTGTGTTAGAGAAATCTTGGGGAAAATGAATTAGGCTATTTATAGAAATGTACGGAGGTGAGGGAGTGGATTATTGTTCATTTTATAGCATTTTGTTCTTTTATTTTTTCCATATCACCATTTAAATGTGACTTTGAGCATTCATCATGAGGAATACCAATTTTATTTCCTGATATAAGTTAAGTTGTACTTAAATTAACCTTGTGATTGGGAAATTATTGAGCTAGGAGTTAGGAATATTTGGATTGTTTCTTCTAGCAGAGGTGGGATGCAAGTTTACCAATTTGGTTTTCAATGTTTTGAAGTCTAGAAAGGGTGAAGTCAGAAAAATATTTCAAAACACTTTCCCATGGATTCTTAGAAGAAGAGGCATGTACCACATTTGGATTTCCTTGATTTTCGATCCTCAGAAAGAGATTTTGTTGGGTTGGGAATTTGGGAAGGATCACTATGATAGTGGAATCGAGGAGGATAATGAGCATTATTGCTTCCTTTATGTTGAGGAACAAAAGGAAAAGGTTATTGTAAGTTACCACCACCTTGACCATACTAGAATTGGTTTGGATTTTGAGGATGGAATTGAGGGGGATGAGAGACAATATTACCATACCTAAATATTGGGTTATAGGTAGAAGAGGAGGGCTTATATGGGGTTTTTTGGAGTTTCTAATGAACTGAACTGATAGTTGAATTGGTCCAAATGAATTTTATGGATTTTCTTGAAGCTGTGGATATGTGTTGGTTGGATGATCTAGTGAGAAGCATATTACAAATTTTTTGATAGATCTAAGGAATAGAGATTATGGAGATGATGAGGTTGGAGCCTTGGTAGCCACCATCATTTGTTTTTCAATACCTATAAGTTCACTCATCCAATCAGTCATCTTGTTGGGATCTATGGATTGATTCTCTTATACTTGTTTGACTTTGAGAATGTTCTCAAGTATGGAATTGATGTGTGTTTTCAAGGATGTTGATTATGAGATCTTGTGTAGTTAGAGGTATTTTGTCACCAAGAGCACTTCCAATTATGGCATCGATGAGAGTTCGATCCATATCTAATTACTTCTTATAGAAGTATTGGTTAAAGAGTTGGTCAGGGGTATGATGGTGTTAGAAAATTTCCATATGATTTTTGAACCTATCACAATACTCATGGAGTGATTCATTGGGGAGTTTAAGGATACCACTTATTTACTTTTGGATAGAAGTAGTTTGATAAGTAGGAAATAATTTCTCTAAGAAGATTCACTTTATATCATTCCATGTTTTTATATAACTAGGAGGGAGGTAGTACATCCATTAATTGGTGGAATGAGGTAAAGAGAAAGGGAATGACCGAAGTTTGATTTGTTATCCATAAACCCCTTGAGGCTTTATGGTAGAGAACACCACTTAGAACTATTTGAGGTGAAGATGTGGACCCTCACTAGGCAGCCCATGAAAATTAGGTATAATATGAATCAAACCATATTTGAGTTCAAAATAAGCCTTAATGTTTGGATATTTAAAACCAAGGGGTTGGTAATTCATATCAGGGAAAAATGGGTTATTCCATAGGATTGGAAATTTACTATTCAGTTGGATGGGAAATGAATGATTCTTGAGTGATTTTATTATCCATAATGTTTCTCCTAAGTTGGTGAAGAGTTTTCTTGATTTTTGGGTTGAAAAAATCTGATGGATTGTTTAGGAGTCCATGAGGCATTCAAAGAAATTTTTAAATGATGAAAAAGGTGGTGTTTTATTTTTGTTTTTTTCCTTTTATTATTTTTATGTGAATAGGGGTATATTTTTTTTCATTTATGATTTTTATGGGAAGGTGGGTTTTTCTTCATATTTTTTTGGTTTATTTTATTTATTTTTTTTAAAAAATAAAAAAATACTGACTAATAGTTTCACTATCCCAAAAAATGACACCATTTGATGTGAAGACAATTGTAACCTATTTAAAATTTTAAGGTTTGATGATCGTCTAATGTTTATAATGACACTCGGGTCAAATCATCAGTTGTGATACTATTTTTTTGAAGTTGTTTGTTTTTTTTTTGATTTGAATTTTGTATTGGGGGTTTGTTTTTAGAGCTTAATTAAATTGATACATTGATTCAGTTTGATTTTTTTTTTAAATATTGGGGTGATTTAATTATTAGGTATATAATATTATTATATCCTTGATGTTTTCATTATATTAGATTAAATTAACACTCACTTCACAAGGTTATTTTGGATAGAATCCCCAAGTGTTGAGATTTTAATCTAAGCCTTAACGTAACCGGGGTTCTAATATCAATTAAAAATTATTTATGGTAGTTTATTTATGATTATAATAATATATGTAATACACACTTTAAACAAAACATGTCATTAATCCATGAAATTTTATGTTTAACATACGAAATGTTAAACTAAAGAATATTTAACAATAGATATCTCTCAATCACTTAACATCCCAAAATTATGACACACCCCAATGGGTGATTTACTCATCCATTGAGAAATTTATTAATACTGGTTATTATTTTTAGGGTTTTTACTTAAAAATATAATAAAAATTAATGGACACGATAAGGGTAGTGTGTCGAACACACACACGAATGATGAAGAAAATTAAACATGAAGTTTTGATTGAATAAAAAAGAGAAAGAAGAGAATAGTTTTCAAATTTATTTAAATAATTTTTAGAAAATTAATATTAAATAACATAGGGTGTATAATAATTATATATAATGATAAGGAAACATGCATTAGTATTAAATTTAAATAAAAAAATATACATGATTACAACTAAAAGAAAGTGAAAACAAATATGAAATGGAAAGTGGAGGAGTGGTTTATCTTGTTAGAAAAAAAGGATGTAAAGTAATTCTAGGCACTTTGAATGAATATTTTAATTCCAATTATCCTTTTTAATTTCTTAAATTCCAACCCCTTCTAAGGAGATCAAGGGAATGTATTTATAACCCAAGGTGGTCGATTGTTTACATTCCAAAACTATCCCTCAACTTGGATTTCCAATTTGACTATTTATATTGCATAATATAGAGATATACTATTATTAAAAGTTGTGTATAGGTATGTGGAAAGTTCAACTTCAAAATTTGGAGGCCATTGGAATTTTTTATCAAATGTTATGGTAGTTTTCCTAAAACATGTGTTTCTGTCCATTTTTACCCATAATTTTTCAGAGGCCATAAGGTTAAATGGTTTTTGGATAGAATTATACCCTAAAATAAAAAAAATTTATTCGAGTTTTTTAGCCAATATATTTTATTTCTTTCCAAAAAATATCAACTTAATTGGACCATTGAAGTTGGATAAAAGTCATGAATTGGGACTTGTTTTAATATACATGACAGAATTGTTGGATGGAATCTCATGCATCAATTGAGCCTCTTATGGGTTGTGTCAGACCTTGAAATTTTTATCCAAATTGTAATGTAATATCCTTAGAATTATTCTAGTGAATAAATGATTTTTTTAATTTGGTATTGATCCCAAAAAATATAACATCACAGTAGGTCTAGTATCTTTGAAAGATTCTTTGGGACTTCTTGTTTGATCCATATACCCCTTTAAATGGATGAATTTACCAAAGATCCAATTTAATTATTTGTTGTAATTTAAATCAAGAACAATAAAAATTAATTATAATAAAATTTGGAAAATTATTTTGAAATATATGATCAAAATATTAAATAGTAGTTTAATTAAACAAAACAGAACAATGCTCTTTATATATTTTTATGATCAAAACATGAACTTTTAATGGAAATTAATCATTTTGAAGTGGAAATTATGTGATGGGAGTAATTTAATATATTTAATGAATATGTAATATCATAAAGTTCATGTACAACTCTTTAAATTTATGATTGGTCATGATATTCTATTTATCTAATATTGATTGTAGTGAAATTTAATTGGTGGTGGTTTCCATTTGATCTACAATAAATAAAATTAAAATATTAGTACTTTATCTTGATTACCCGTATAAATTTTCAAATTATTAATTTTAAATGTATCCCAAAATTTTATCACATCCTTGTATCCCTAAAATAATAGATTCAGAATAATATATCAATTTAGTATTGTAGAGAGAAAGATCCTTGAAACCTATACTCATAGTCTATAAGATATGGATATTCCACTACGCATATAATTTCATGGTAGGAGTTTGATTAGACAACTGAATTAACTTGAATCTCCTTGATCTATTGATTAGAGTCACATTTGTTATAAATAACTACTTTGAATTGCTCAACACTTTTACTCTAAAGTTACAACGAGCTAATTATGTCCACTCCTTTACTTACAACTTTAGTTACGTCAACCCCCACTCTCATAAGAACTCCACGGTAGTAAGATGCACCCTCAACTAGGACTGATGTTCACCCCAAACAATTGGTTGTTTCCAAATTCAAGTGATCAAAGGTATTTAATGAATTAATATTTTTTTAATGGATTTGTAAATTTATTCTTAGGAAATGAAATAGTATTCTATTTAACATGTTTTTTCTATGTAATCACACTCACAACTTAACCATGATTTCAATAGAAAAAATCCATTACACATGTTAATTTTATCTTTTCATGCTTCTTTATTATTATACAATGTGATTGTGGATAATAAATACACATTTATGAAATAATAAACCATGTACATGATAAAATAAATAAATAATGACATGATCATGATCCATTTACTATTGGAATATACATAGATCAAATTAAATATGGATGGATAATGTGAAGATCATCAAAATGAAATAATTATTACATTTTAAAAAAATTAAATGAAAAAATTAAATTAAATAAATAACAAACAAAACATGAACGAGTTGGTATCAGATCATGATAAGTCGATATATAATTATATTTCATATGAAAAATTTAATTTTTGAAAATTCAACTCAAGGGTATTTTTAATGTGTTAACTTTAATTAAGATAATTTTTTTAATTATAGATACGTCCCAAAAACCCAATATAATTTTACTAAATCCTTGGAAATTAAATTTATTTATGTAATTTTTTTCATAATTTTTAGGTTCATTTAGACATAAATAACATCCATGAAAATTAATTTAGGGATAGTGATAGGTTGGGTTGGTCAGACCTGGACTATACCAGTTTGGTCGAAGTCTAGTTGGGAATTCATTTAAAGGACATATATAATATATATATAATGATATAAAAATAAAAATGGGATGTGGGTCCTTATTTATATATTATAAAAGAAATATTATAAGGGAATCTTTGAACAATATTCCTGGGGAATATTTATACCCCTTTTTTTAAACAAAATCAAGCTTCCAGAGATAGCTTTGTCCGTTTAATTAAACAATCTTACAAGGGAAGCTTTGTTTTTTTTTGATTTTTGGAAACTAAATCAAGCTTCCACAACAAGCTTGTATTGCCTATGGACTACCCACAATGAAATAAAACATATCAAGCTAACACAAAATGTACTCAAATACCACTCCTTCTATAAATCTATCTCACTGATATCCTTTCTTGTATTTATTAGAGGATCATGTGAAATTTAATTTAATCAAGAAAATAAGATCAAATGAAATATTAAATGGTACCTTGTTTGTTTGAATTTGATGATTTGGTTCGCTCACCGTCGGTGTGTCGTGGATGAAAGGTGCCAAACTAGCCATCCTCTAGATTTTCCAAATGTGCAACAAGTATCTAGGATCATTGGTCTACATTTATTATGTTCTATCATGGGAAATATAAGAGATTTACGACATCCCTTTGATCATGTGGAGAACACATACCTGATTGAGAAGATGAGAGCAATCTGACCATGTTATTTCTTTAGAACCTCTCTCTAAGAACATGAGAGGAGAGGATAAGATATATTATCTATCTAAATTCATCATAATTGTGTATATTACTATTTAATAGGCTAAAATGAGCTTTATACTTAGGTTATACTTTTTAAAATTTCACTTTGGTCCCTTGCAAGTAATAACCTACATTTTAGACGTTCATTCACATGTATGAATTAATAAACTTGTCATAAATGTCAAAAATATTTTATCACTCACTTGTAACACTATAAAATTTTATGTTATAATATAAAAACCATTAATTCATCTTGTAAGCTCCCCAAATAATTAAATGAACATTGAACATCCTATGTTTATTAAAAAATTATATTTTATCGTATTCACTTTTATGATCAAACTACCTGTGAATACCTTGGAAAGTAAAATCAATCATCATTATTCTAAAATTTAATAATATAATTGACTTATTTTTAATTTAGATCAATCATAATTGTATGATAACCATCCCCCAATTTTCAGACCCACTTCATCCCAAACTCTTATTCATTAGAATAGGTGTAACTTTTGGATATAGTTAGTGAGTGAACCTATAGTTCCTTATCTCAATAGTAGTGAGTCCAACCCATAGACCAAGAGTGGAGTCTAGTGACCCATCGTGAGACTTAAGGAGATAAGGAATGTCATAGTTATAACTACCTTCTATGAACATACTCTCTGTAATATAATCTATTTTCCCATGGTATATCATAAAGAATGATGCACACTTGTGTCATCATAATTTTGTGGATCATATATTTCTTTACATTATTTGAGAGAATTAAATTATTGTATCTTGAACATAGATTTAATGAATGTACTACCATCCTAGTCAACATGGTCCCCTAAGATATCTCTTCCTCAACTCGAAAGTGACAAATTATATCTTGATCTTTCAACCAATGCTCTACCACCAATGACACCCCCAACACAAGTTACCACAACATCACTTCAATGTCATGGTTTTTTTCTTGCATTAGAGTACATGATCAAATGGTACAAATTGATAATAACATAAAGTCTAGAGACCAATACACATGTTCATATATAGGAATAACCAATGTCACCTGAAATATGCGGTGTTCCTATTGACATGTCTATCCTCATGATCTAATCTACTCAAGATCACCTCATAAAAACTCTTGAGAAGAAGTCTTAATTATTATGAGACCCCAGAACCTGATATCCAAACATCAACTATATCCTATCAAAATGATGTATCTAGAACATAGGGAATATAGTTATGATTACTTTAATATTATCTCAAAGTTCTCATTATAGCTGGGAACTACTATATCCTTTTGATACGACACATAATATAAGGAAATTACCATGTAAACAATGGATATAGAAGTATCAACACTATTATGGTAAGAAAAAACACATGTATGTATACAAATTTATATATGTAACATTAATCTAAGTACATAAAGGAGTTGGATCTAGGTAACCCACTCACAACATGATCATTCTCCTCAACTAGATCAACCCTCTAGCGATCAATTGGATCTTTCCCATGAAGCTCCACTGCCTGAACTACATGTGAATGATGAACATGATCCATAACCAAAAGGAAGAAAAATATTTCCTATCACAATGTAGTATAGAATTATATTTTGATTCATTTAATTATTTTTAATTATTTTAAACTTTCCAAAATAGTAAAATTCAAATAGGAACACAATTCATCATGATGCATGTACCTCTCCAAGGTCTCCACCTTGAAAACAGGTCCACCTCACTTGTTCATTCAACAAGATCGGAGTTCATGCACTAGATCATGGGGGGGGGGGGATAAAATCCCATGTCTTATCTGGTATCCCTAGACCATATCACATACAATGGTCAACTATAACTATTTCCATTCCAAACTGTGTAATCCTCACCGTGCCTAAAAATGAATTACAACATATCCCTCAACCATCACCTTTAATACCACTATGTCATGATCCTATACCACTAAGGATTATGTAATGAAGGGAGAGTGATAATGACCCCCGAGTCCTACCTCTAGTAGGCCCGGGGTTGGCGACTATCCCCCAAGGTATAAAAATATATTAAAATGGGAGGAATTACCCTCTATAATAATATAAAATAAGAAGATATGATAAATAAACCGCAAAAAAATTCATGAAATAATATAAAAGAAAGAAAAAACTATACCATAATGCATGTATAAACAATTTAGGTACAAATAGAAGTCTCGAAATTAATACCCAAAAGAAAAGATAAAGCAGTGAAACAACAACCATCCAAGGGTCCAAGATAGTAATGTCCAACACGGTCCATGTAATCCTTCTAGGAATTGGAAAATACGTTTATATACATAGGGTGAATATAAAATTAAAATCAATAGGAAATCCAAATTCTATCGTGCACATGTGAAAGAAGCATACTAATACACTCATGAGAAAAAAACAGAACCAACATCACCAAAATAGGTCAACTATCTTACCCAAAACTCACCAAGGCACAGTAACTAAATAATACAATCCAATTATAATAACAAAATAATAATTGTATCAATCAAGGGGCCATATGATGCTTTACCACTAACTTTCTACTCTCACACCCCAATGTTATACGTCCTGGTGCTCCAAACTATTTCGTATAACATATACCACCACCTCACAACATGGTCACATCACATATCACATGAAGAAACCTAGGAAATCACATAAAAAACATAACCAGAGTAGTAGGGTATCATGAACATGAAGGAAATTAATATCATTACCACCTCCTACCATTCATGACCCCCACTAAAAGATTCCCCACAACAAAGACACATCACATCTCACCTGAAGAAACTTGATCCATCTCCCCACAATATGGTCACATATCATCTCACTAGATGACACCTGGTCTATAACATATTGCACTATTAGACATTTGGCCATCATATAATGTGAAAATATACTCACCTATAAGAGAGAGTAGGAAAGATCGGGTAACCGGCCTTCCATCCTCATCACTAGGATGCTATAAAAAACACCCCTCGTATAAATATATGGGTGTCATCACATTGTGATTGATTTGGGTGGAAAGTGTATAAAAATCACAAGGAAAATACATGATATATATATATATATATATCTACACATATAATCCCAACTTATGGGTTTGTAACAAATATATAACCAATTCACAACATGACCACTTTAACTACCACTTTAAATGCATAAAACCACTTAGAAAACACATTCCACAAGATTCTTCCCACTTTTCATTACCAATAAAAATAATTAATATGACCCATTAATTTCATTATTTATCAACAACCACATTTAAACACACTTTCTATTTTAATATTTTCATTAGACATTTCCAAACCATTAATGAAACCAACCCATGTCATTTCAATTTCAACATTTCATTTAATTCCCATACTACCCATGAAACTATCATAACACAATTGTTCTCATCTCATACACCATATAACACAACCACACAACGCCTCCCACAACATGAAATCATACCAACCACACATTACTACCCCACAACACTATCTCACGAACCCATCATCCCCATATGCCACAACCACACATCACCATCCCATAAAACGACTTCATAGACCCATCATACCCACATTCCACAACCACACATCACCACCCCACAACATGAACACACATCAAAAAACATTATAAAACATTTTAAAAATTTAGAAAGGTTTTTTTAATCAAATTAACTTATATATTTTAGGGGCATTATCACACAATCCATAAATCCCGAGGCAAAAATTTTATTAACCAAATATAATTAGTTAACCAATTTCCATTTTTTGGTGACATCACACTGACATGAAATAAGGTTTACATATAACAACAACTATAGTGAAATAAAATACTCCCAAAAACCATGGTTTTTAGTGGGGATACAAGAGTGTAAGTTCAAAATATAAATATAATAATATCAAAGCTATAAAGACATGTATATCAAGCCCATTTCTCCTTCAATTCTGATTAAATGATTAATTTATATTGATTAAGCAAGTGAAAACCATCCCCAATAGATAAACAAGAGTAATCCCCTCCCACATGATACATAAAAGTGAGCAATAAGGCGTTCCCTACTCAAAGAATATTTTCTAACTCATTGAGCACCATATGGTGAGGAATAATTTCCCATAATCTATAACTTCATAAAAAATACATGAATAAACCTACACCACATTAAGGGTTATAAAAAAGAAAGCCCACGCACACCCTAAACCAAAAAAACAATGATTTAGTGGATCTATGAGGGATAACGGAAGGGTAAAACAATAAGGGAAGTAATATGACTTACCACTAATCATCAATGATCATCCACTAGAGCTAATAGATCAAAGTAAGGGAAGGTTGGGCTGGAAGACCTCTCAAGATTCCTAGGGCTCTACTAAAACAAGATGAAGGTATGGTGGTCGAATAACGAAAAATATTCCGAATATGAGATATAAAAACTTGAATCCCCTGGGTTTTACATTGTGTACTCCTTTCAAAATGTGAATTTCATGGGACTTATGGTTTACAATACATTAACTAGGTACAAGGTGTGAAACACCCATATTTTTGGTTTCGAATGAAAATTAAGTTTCCTCAGCTTTAATTTAATTAAATGTTGTGAATTTCCATTTCACGATGTGAATTTGTTTCACTCTTCATAGCTTAGTTTAACATAATCCATGAATCTTCCAGTGTCATATGCCATGAATCACCAACTCATGACCTAAATTTTGTTCAATTCATGACCCATCATCTTTAGTATGCCTACATCTCCATCTCCACTGAGCCCTCCAAAACCACTAAAACTATCAAAGTAATGGGAAAAGAAATAACATATCATTACAATCAAGGGGAGGAATTCCCTTTTTATGGGACCACTAGGTGGATAGTGCTGGGTGACTTAGTACTCAGTGTGTATAGGGGATTATTTTAATTGAGGGTGGAATTTTAATCTTTTAATGCTTTTATTTTAAACCCTAAATCAGGTTTCTTCTTCTCTCGGTTGATGAAAAAGAGATATTTCCCCCCTTTTACTGAGGCTACCCAAGTATCACTTATATACAAATTTAATCAATTTTGATGAAATATTAATATATTACATAATAATTCACACCCCTAAACTCTAGTGGTTCATTGTCTTTGAATATTAGATATATAATCAAATTATTTCATAAAATATATTCTATATATACCTCAAATTTCTTCTCATATGGTAACCTTATAATATATATCCTACTCAATACCTTTCTTTATAACCTAGGAAAAATGGGAACATAAGAAAGGTTGAGCTTAGATACTCAATAAAGGAAAACATGGGAGACATCAATATAACATCCTATATTAGTATAATATACGCATAAGGGTATGGGATCATGATCATAAATTATAAAAACATACCTAATAAGTCATATACATTGAATCTCAGATAATGGAATAAGGTTTTTTCATAGGAAAATACATGATTAATGAGAGTATAAAATTAAAAAAAATTAATATTGAGCCATGAGATCATATCATAAGCATAAGAACATGTCATAAGATTTTTTCATAATAATAATAATATAAAATCATTTCATTAGTCAAAGATCACTTAGAAAATCACCATAAAATAGTTGATAGATCCCCAAAGTGGATTGAGTTCAATCCTCATTCCCTTTTTATACATGGTGGAAAAGCCCCATATTGGGTTGGCTACACCCCTATTCACTTTTATATTATATAATGAGATATCGGTATTTTACCAATTAATTATAGGGCTATATAATTCTAGGCACTCCCATCACATAAAGAAAACTTTATATATGTGTTCCATAAGATCACAAAAACATTCATCATTTCATCATATCTTAATTAACCCATGGTATAGAAATGACATTCATGAAAACATCATAAATAAATCAACATCATAATACATCCAGATAAATAAAGTGGATGATATCATTATATAATATACCAACTTAAGCATAATATTATTTAAATTATATTAACATAGATGAAAAGTAATTTTATAAAACAATTTAAAATATCCTTTGAAAATAATAATAGAAAACATCCTTTTCAATGGCAAATTTTAAAATATAAAAATTACTAGAAAAATAGGTATATTATCTTATTTTTAAAATAATGGAAACTTTTAAATTAATCTTAAAAACAAATAATTATTTTGATATTGAAAAATCCATTCATTCAGTAAACATTAAAAAAGTTTTTTTTACATTTTTAAAAATATTCAAATATAAATCATACAGAAAAAATTGAAAAATTACTTTTAAAAACATTGAAAAATAAATGAAAAATAAGTGAAAATAACTTTAAAAAATCATTTTATTGTAGAAAATAACATTCTTGAAACATTTTAAAGAATATTAACATGGAAAAAAATATTCCCAGCCTAGAAGAAGAAATAATGTTAGCATTGATTAAACAAATTATTTTTCGATTTTTTATTATCAAGGAGGTGGAAAATATAAAAAATAAATATAAAACCTATAAATAACTAGATTATAAGAAAATAGGTGAGGTTTAAGACATATATATTATAAAATTTACCTGGTGGATATTTAAACAATAAAAATCCTAATTAAAAATGAGATTGCCACATAAACCCTTATAGCTTTGAAAAAATTTGTATTAAAACATCATAAAAGAGATAACAGTATATATATTATAAAATAATCATAATTTTCCTGAAATGTATCATAAAATTAATTAATGGAAAGTATATAGAAATCACAAAATAATGAAGTTGGTGAATATATAACATATCTCAATGAAAGGAAATTTAGATGAAGAAACCCTTACCACAAATAACAATTTGATTCATACACACTGTAAAATAATATAAATAAATTTACCTTTATTTTAAATATATATAATAATAATACTAATAATTTTCTTACCTAATATTATTCATTAATAACTTCTAACCACCCATTAATTATTAATTTTCCATTAAAATAATTATTCTGGTGGTTAACTGTTTCATTTTTCATGCATGGATTGATGATTCCAATACTTGAACCTTGGTTATGGTTTCATAATACCTATAATAATAGTAAATTCATAAATATAATATTTATTAATTATATAAAATTTTATAAAAATCATTTAATGAATTGATTTAAAATGAATTACACAACTTTATGGAGCCAGTAGTGCACATGTAGACATGAGAGATAATTTCATTTTTCTATTGATTGATACAATGGAAGATAAATTACAAATATTTTTATATAATCATAATTATACCATAAATATAATATATATAGTTTAATTCATAAATATAACTATCCATGTGAGTCAGTTTTGAAAAATGAAACACGTCGTTTCATGGAGATGGTAGTCCATATGTACGCATGAGAAAAAAATTCATCTTCAATTGGATTGAAAGATGATATAAAATGGTCATAAAATTTTCATAAATTTTTTAATATATTAAATATATTTGATTCATTATATGATTTTGATTAAATAATATTTTTAGGAATTAGAAGAAGAAATAAACTTGAAAGAACTCGTTTAAGTTAATTCCCTATTCTTTTAGTATAATCCTTATCTTACACCATAAGCCTTACCAGGATGGTGTTTAAGTGATAAAAGAACCTATAAGTCATAGGGAATAAATTTGGTAAGATATTTGGTTATTTATTGGCCAATATATAGTGATCAAAGTGTGTGAAGAAGTGTGAATATGAGGTTCCCTTTTATAAGTGAGGGTAGTGATACCCTTGTAAATATTTATATTTTTAAAATAACATGAAGTAATTTTATATGGAAGGTAGAAAAAAATGGATAAATTTAAAAATATAGGATAATATAATATCAAAATCCAATCAAAAAATATCTTTTAACAAATTTTTATGATAATTATGGCCTTATCTCTTAGTTTAATCCTTTCATTAACCCCTTTAACCCTTACTATAGAGATATGTTTTTTAGCATGATAAATATTCATTATGGATAAAAATTATGTTGAATAAATTACATAATATTAATTATTTTTATTCCAAATATGTAATCTAGTATTCAATTTTCAATTCCTCTTGGTGGTAGAAACTAATCCTTGTATCCTCGCATAAAATGTGTAACAATAATTTTTAGAAGAAATGTATTTTTATATGTACAAATTATTTAATGATCATTATTTTACTAGTAAAAAATATTATATGAATGTTAATTTTTTTAATGAATATTTTATCTAGAAATTTCATTTAAACCATTCATCAATAGTGATCAATTTAATTTTTTATGATGAAAACACATTACACATATAAAAATAGTTTTCAAAAAAAATATTCATTTTTACCTTTAAATGGATTAATAATTATTTATGACCATTTTATAATCAACTTATGGATGATAAATAATTTTTATATGCATGAAAATAAAAAATTTATATTAATTTATTACCAAAATAAATAAATAAATTAAATTTTAAATAAAACATATAAAATAAAAACAATGTTTGTAAACAAAACATTTTTGTTTACCCATGAATTATGTGACTGACATTCCTTATCATTTCTTAGATATTTTATCAATGTTATTACTTTATTTTATTACTTGAATTTTATAAATTTCACTTAACTATATATTAATATCTTTTATTTTATATTTTTAATAAGGAATTATTCAGTTAGGTTCGGTGTGGCACACATCACATGCTATCAAACACATAAAATTTATTAGAGGAAAAAATATTCAAAAATATTAGGATGTTACATTATAAAACCTTATAATAATTTCTCCATAAAAATCCTACTACTCTAAAAAAATTAGTATACTTATTCCTCATTACATCCTCATTCTCCCACAAATATTTTTCAAATTTACGATTTCACTTCAAATTTTTGATCAGGTGAGTGGTATTTTTCCATAACACTTTTTATTTAAGATCAAAGATCTATACTGGTTATTCCTTATAAGAAATATCTTTCTCTAGTGGTATAAAATATGAGATAAGTAAATTCTAAGGATTAGTTATGTACTTACTCAAAAGAGATACATAGAACACATCATAAACTTGTGTGAGGTTCGATGGAAGCATTAAGAGATAATCTACTATCTAGATATGATCAATAATCTCATAGGAATATTTATATTTTGGGATATACTTACCCTTATTTATAAATATCATAACCTTCTTCCAAAGATATGTTCATAAGAATACCTTCTCTCTAACTTCAAATTCTATATTCCATTTATGGTTATCACCGTAACCTTTCTATTGAATCTAAGATACCCTAATGTACCATTGAATGTATCTAAATTTCTCATACATTTTCTTATCTATATTAGGTCCTAATAACTTTCATTCTCTTCATTCCAAAATTTTATATTTCTACACTTATTTCTATAGAGGGATTCATAGGGAGACGTTTTAATTCCTAAGTAAAAGTCATTATAATATAAAAATTCAACTAAAGAAAGGTGTTGATTCCAACCTCCTTTGAAATCCATAGTGAAAAATCTTTAGATATATTTGAGTGTTTAAATATTTATTTTAGAATAACTATACATTAGAGGATGATATACAGAGTAAAAGTTTAACTTTGTATTCAATGCTTTCTGAAAAATTCTCCAGAACATTGAGGTAAACCTGAGATCTCAATCATATATGATTATGAGTGGTACTCCATGAAACCTTACCCCATTATTAATGTGTATTATATAAATTCTTTTAAGTGATAAATATTATCTGATAATAATATAATGAGATGTATTCATATGGAAACCGACTGTAACCCAACTAAAATGACGACCTTTAGATGTGTTGAGGAGTCCTATGAAGAAATCCATAGTGATATTTTCCCATTTACATATAGGTATAATTAATGGTTTAATAATACCCTTAGACTTATAACATTTATAATTAACTTACTAACATACCAAGAATCAAGATATATACTCTAAAATATACCAATGTATGTTTTCCCATTAGAAATTATCTTTAAGATATCTATGTATCTTTTTACTCCCATGATGGATTGAAAATGATTATCTTTGTGCTTCATCAAATATATCTTTATTCAATTCTATTATTTGTGGGACAAATACTTGGTTCCTAATCTTTATTATTCCACCACTATCACAGTTGAATTAAGGATCATTCCTTAACTTCTTTTGTTGCTCTAAATCCTCATTTTTCACCTCTTTAATCTTCACATAAATAGATGGACAATAATTCATCTTATAAATATAATATTTGTCTCATTAAATAATTATTTATATATATATCCTATTATAATCCATAAATACTAGATCTTTTTGAATCCTCATCATGGAAAATCTAGCATGGGCCTTCTGACTCAATGCATATGCTACCTTATTCACCTTCCCAGGGTGGTAATATATTGTGTTGTCATAATATTTAATCAAATATGACCATCTTCATCAATATATACCAAATTATTTCTATGTGAATATATACTTAAATATTTTATGATCAATATATATAACACTTTTCCCCATTAAGATAACACCTCTATATTTTCAATGAAAAAATTACTACTACCAGCCACAAAATCATGAGTTTATTAATTTTGATCATGAAGATTTAATTTTCATGAGTCATATTATACTACCATATAAATTTTTAGGATAGAATATCCAATTTCTTTATTTGATGAATCACTATAGATCAAAAACCCTTTCCCATTGTATGGTAGTGTGAGCACAGGTTGACTAAAAACATTATCTTTAGTTTCTTGAAATACCCTTTTAATTCACTAGTCCAAATGAACATGACTCCTTTTCATTGAAACTTGTATAGTGGATTTGATCAAAATTTTATATTTCTTCCAACATGTTGATAGTTTCAATCCAATCTAAGAAAAATATTTAACTCAATCACCATGGTTAGATTGAGACAGTGAAATATAACTTCCATCTCTGAAAGATCCACTGATATACCTTCTCTTATAATTATATAAAACAAGAATTATACTTTCTATATCCAGAATTAACACTTTATAAATCTAAGATACAACCTATAATTTATCAAGGAATTAAAAAAAATACTCAAATGATATTCATGCTCTTACTTTTTCTTTGAATATATAATAATATCATCTATAAAGACTACAAAAATTGATCATGGTAATATTTAAAGGCTCTATTCATTAGATCCATGAAGATGAAAGGATAATAAGTAATTAAAAATGGAATAACATAAATTAATAGTTTCTATAATTTATATGGAAGTATTATTTGTGTATATCCTCTCTTTTGAACCTTAATCGATGATATCTAGATCGAAGGTCATTCACCGAAAAGTATTGAGCTCCTCCAAGATGATCAAATACATAATCAATACAGGGAAAATGACAATTTTTCTTAATCATGATATTATTATGTTAATCATTATCAATAAATATATGAATCAATATATATTTCTTCTTAAAAAAATAACTGGTGCACCCCATGGAGAATCACTTGGCCAAATGAATCCCTTATCCAAATTCTACTTGAGTTTCTTACTTAATTCATACAACTCAATCATGGACATTCTATAATGAGTATTTGAAATAGACATATAAATTGAAGAAAAGTTTATCCTATTGACCATTAAAAGGTACACTTCACTTCTACAATGTGTATAGTTACAATCAGGTCAAATCCTCAATGATGGTAATATTTTTGGAGTCGATTGTTTTGTTTTATCTTTTTAGAGGGGGGGGGGGGTTGTTTCTAGAGCTTAATTAAATTTATTGATGAAAGAATTTTGGTCTAATTTTTTATAAATATTTAGGTGAGTTAATTATTGGTTATGTAATATTATTTCATCATTGATATTTGAAAACATTTTATTAAATTAACATCCACTTTACAAGACGATTTTGATCGAAATTCCCAGTTTTGGCTTTAGTCCAAGCCTGAATGATGGTTATAATATTTATCAATTATCATTTATGTAATGTTAAATATTACATGAATCCATTTATTTTTATGGTTAAAATAATATATGTAATCTACATTTCAAACAAGATGTGTCAATAATCTATGACATATCCAGTTTCACATACACAATATTAATTTAAAGAACGCCAATCGATTGAAATATATTGATCACACAACATACCCAAATTATGACTCACCCAAATGAATGATTTAATCATATATTTATATGTTTATTAATCTAGTTATTATTATTATTATTATTATTATTTTCTAAATAAAAGAAGGAATGATATGATAAAAAAAATTGTGCACCGAACACGCACAAGTAAAGGGAGCTAAACCCATGCTTTTGATTGAATAATAAAGAGAAAGAAGTAAATGGGTTTCAACTTGATTTAAATAATTTTAATAAAATTAAAATGAAAAAATAGATTATGGATTAAGATAATATATGATGAATATTAAATATGAATTAAAATTTAAATGAAATTACAATCACACTTACATAATTGCATTTCAAAACACTTTAAGTACATGAAAAAAAGAAAGGATTAATGGTATATCAAGTAAAAAATTGAGTTTTGAAGGTCCTTAGAAGAATATTAAAAGTCCATGGTCCTTCCAATATATCCTTATAAGTTCTAAAGTACCAACCTTTTGAAAGTAGAACAATGGAGTGTATTTATATCCCAAAGTGGTAGAATATTTGTATTCTAAAGCTTCCCCTCAAGTTGGATAAAAAATTTTAAATTTTAGAAAAATAAAGACAAATAAATATTATTCATAAAAGTTTTATATACGGATGTTTAAATTTAACCCTCCAAATTCTTCAGAAATTTTACTTTTGGATAAAAAGAAATGTTTGTTTTGGTAAACCATGTGTTGCTTACCAGAATTGTCCTAAAATTTTCCATGTTCTAAATGTGAATGCATTTATGGATTTTAATATTCCCTAAATACTACCCATTTCTTCTAAAATTTTTTGTACCTATATATTGAATTTATCCTCACCAAATTATATCTCAATTATACTGCTAGAGTGGGAGAAAAGTCAATAATAGTGGGCAATTTTAAAATATCATATAGAATTTGGAGATGGACTTTCATGCATCAATTGGGCCACTTACTGGTTGAGTTAGGACATAAAATTTTTATACAAGATGTATCTATAAATATTATAAAATATTATATATTTTAACAAAATTTAGAATTCTAGATTGATCCCATAAATTCAATCATCATGGCTATTCCATTTTTCATCACATATTCAGTGGGTCTTCTTGTATGGTCAATATGGTCTTTAAAATGGGAAAATTAGACAACTATATAGTTGGATTATTTTTAATGATTTTAATGAGGAATCCTAAAAAAATAGTTATGCAATTTTAAAAATTAGGGAGAGATTTATTACTAAAATAATAAATAGAATTAAACATGGATTAATTTAAATAATGCTCAAAAATTATATTTAATATTAAAAGATGGGTATTTCAAACCAATTATGCACTTTTAATTTAAAATAAGTAAAATGAGTAGATAAAAAGTTATGAATAAATGAATAACATCAAATCCCCCACACTTAGGCATGTTCGTGTCCCCATGTATAATAAATACAGAAACATAACAAAATATTTTTCACTCACAAAGAAATATTAATTTTTTCACCAATAAGGGGAGTAAAATATTAGTTCACTCATTAATAAATAATTACATCACAAATTTTTAATGAAATAATGTGTAAATAAAATTAAATTTTCATGTTTTAAATTATAATTGGAAAATTTGGGCACGGAAAACTTACTCCACTCAAGATGATGTAAATTTATTCAAGTAAGGTCACTGATTCACAAAAAAAAGGTGAAAACCATAGAGTTTGGAAGAGATATATGCTTAAATTACATATAATAAATCAAACAAGAATAAATAGGTATTTCAGGTGGTTTTTAGTGGAAATGTGATGGTAGGAATATAATGTCTAAAAGAGAGGAAAATAAGGGGAAAACACAAACTTGTGAAAACAAATAACAATTTTTGAAATAATACATTGAAGTTTATGGAATCAAATATTTACAATGGAAATAATGTGTTAAGGATGAAGCAAAATAGATAAAAAATTGGAAGAGGATAAAAGGATTAAATATGTACAAAACAAAAATCATCTCCCAATGACATAAGAAAAGATGACGCAAGTGTTTTTTTTCTTTTTTCAGAAGTTGAACTTGGAAAAAATATCACACTCATTTTCCAACCCATGTTTGATATCCACATGACACTAATTTTAATAGTTATAACAAGATAAAATTTATATTAAGAGTTATTTTTGACCTATCCAATACACAACCCATTCATTTTTTTTTTCAATTTTTTTGTTTTTTATGTTTGTTTAACATTTTTTCAATTTTTTGAACACTTTTACATAAGTTTTATAAAAAATGACAAAAATATATAAATATATTTCCAAAAACACTGAATGAAAACCTCTCCCCCATAATTAAAGGGATTATTTAACTCAATAATATGATGAAATGTTTAAAATTGAGGAAAGGATACCCAAAATCAAATCTATTCCCCCACACTTAAATTTCAATTAATCATGCCATGAAAATCCATGTATATGTCAAGTGGGACATGATTTTAGGCATGTAATGTGGCTATTATAGAAATGTTTTTTCCATAGTCTTGGAGGGGCATTAAAAATGAAGATCAATGGAAGGATAATGGGAGGATATTTAGAAATTTTGATTCTGATGTGCTTCAGAAAATGCCTCTATCATATTAATTCATACCAAAGTAGTGGAAAATTCAATTTTCAATTAAAAAATTATTATTCAAGAATTATTGGTCCGGAAATTTTTTTTTTATCCAGGTCTATGATGAAAATAAAAAATGTTTGAGGTGAAAAAAATTATTTGGACTCCTCAAAATGTATGGAAAAAAATTTCAAAATTTTATGGTGATTAATTATGACTATTTGGATAGATAGAGTTAGAATGAGAGAGGGAGAAGAAGAGAGTGAGGAAAATAGAGAGAGAGAAGGTGAGAGAGATAGAAATGGATAAGTATAAAGAGGAGGGGATGGAGTTAAAGGGAATTAGGAGTTACCTGGTTTTAATTTCTTAGGTCATTGTCTCTATCCATTGGTTGTTTGACTACATTATTTGGGGATTTAGTGGAAGTTTATGTGGTTCCAAGGTGTGTGTCTTCTCATGGTGATTCTTTAATCGCTGTCCATTAACTATGAATTACCTTTTGGAAGAGGTGTCTTGGACATGAACTAAACCAAATGGGTAAACATTATTAACAATAAAAGGACCTTTCCAATTAGAATGAAGATTACCTGGGTGAAGCTGAAATAATGAATTAAAGAGAATTACCTTTTCAACTTCATGAAATACCTTTCAAAGGATGTGTTTTTCATGGAGTGCATTAACATTTTCTTTGTAGATATTGTAATTCTCAAACGAATCATATCAAAGATCCTCCAGTTTATTCAACTACAACAATATCTCTTTAATAGATTTTTCAAAATCAAAACTATAAGTTTTCCCTTCCCAAAATGAACTAAGTTTGATTTTAACTAGTAAATGACATGCTTTAAAAAAAACTAGCCTAAAGTAAGACATTACAATGGGTGTTTTATAGGTAGTCTGATATTACCAAAGCACTCCACCAATTATTTTAGACTAGTCTTTTCTTGTAGGCTTAAAAATTATATTAATAACTCTTTTCACTCATCTATTGGAAAGTTCATCCATTCCATTTGTCCAGGGGTGATATATAGTTGATGTTTTATGTAAAACCCCATTATTTTCCAAAATAGATTCCATGGTTCAATTATAGTAATGGGTTTCTAAGTCACTTACTAAATCATGAAGAGTTACAAATCAATGAAAGATATGGGTTTTGAGGAATTCACTAATAGTATATGCATCATCTTTTCTAATGGGTTGAGCCTCTACCCACTTAGAAACATAGTTGATTGCAAGACGAATGTAGGAGAATCCATTGGAAGAGTGCAAGGGTCACATGAAATCGATGCCCCAAACATCAAAGATCTCATATAAGATTAAATGATTTGGGGGAATTTCATTTATTTTGGAAATTGTGACAACCATTTGGAAACTAGGAAACGATTTAAAGAACTTGTGTGAGTCCTTGAATAGTGAAGGATCTAATAATCTAGAGTCAAGAAAATCTTGGGAGGTCCTTTGTGGTCCAAAGTGTCAAACTCTAGGTATTGAGTGGTAAAATTTCAAGATGGAGGAATGTTCATCTTCATCAAAAAATCCCCTAATCACCATGTCATCCCCAGTTTTCCAAAGTTATCATCCAAAATATAGTATTTTGAATCACTTTTCAACTTTATGTTTTTTTGAAACATTTTCAGGAAAAACACCATTAACAAAGTAATTTACAATTGAGGCATAACATGGTAACTTTGGAGTGAGATATGAGATGTGTTTAGTGTGGAATTCATGATCAATGATTTTAAATGAGAATAATTAGAAATTATAATCTGGTGATCTACTATAGGGATTTAATTTCAAGGTCTATCTTTGATCTCAAGGTATAACTATTGGAGAATTTGGATCCATATTATTAGACTTTGTTTAGAATTAATTTTCTTGAGTAAGGAATTTTGAGTTTAATATTTTTCAAATATGATGATGATTTTGGCACCTAAGAGATAGTTCTAAAATTTATCCATGTCCAATAATAGAGATAAAAGTTATTTTTCAGTGATAGTGTAGTGGTATGGAGTTTCATCTAGTGTTTTTGAGGCATAATAGATAATATTATGAATTGTTTCTCCTTGTTGACCAAGTACAACCCCAATGGACCTATTGAAATCACCACACATCAATTTAAATGGTAAGTACAAATATAGGGGTTAGATTATTAGGGAATATTCAAGAACAAATTTGATTTAAATAAGGTCTCTCATGAAATTCTCATCGAAATGGAATGTAATATCATTCTGGAGAGAGTAATCTCTGATAAAAACCAGCATAGCTAAAAGAATAAACATATGTATCAAAATTATGTGGGTTTAGGAAGTGATTAAATTTGCCCAATTTTTATAGGATCAACTTGAGTAACCTTTTGAAAAATTATGTGTCCTAGAATAATCACATTTTCAGGAACGAAGTGAAAATTTTCAAAATTTAATACAAGGTTACATTTAACACACTTTTATTGGACCATAGAGAGTAAATTCAAGAAGGATTCAAAAGAATCACTATAAATGAGGAATTCATTCATGAATACCTCCATAAAATGCTTAATTAAATCAAAAAATATACTCATTATAAACCTTTGGAATGTTTTAGAAGAATTGTAAAGGCCAAAAGGCATTCTTCTACATGTATATGTTCTAAAGGGGTAAGTGAATGTAGTCTTTTCTTGAACTAGAGGTGAGATTGATATTTGTAATTAGTTGGTATATCTATCCTGAATGTAATAATATAACTCTATGTAAAATATTTCTAGCATTTGATCAAGGAAAGTAAGTGGATATTGGTTCTTTTATGTTTCAACATTCAATTTCCAAGAATCGATGCACACATTCTATTTTTTTCACTTGAGTTGTGACCACCTCTCTATGTTCATTTGTGAAAAAAATTATACCACCCTTATTAGGTACAACTTGAATTATAATAACCAATTAACTATCAAAAATTCGGTAGATAATACCATCTTGAATAATATTAAAGATATCTTCGCTAACTTCCTCAAGTATGAGTGGATTGAGTATTTTGAGGTTGTATTATTGGTTTGGATGATTATTTTTAGATAGATGTGATGCATGAAAATGGTATGGTTGATGTTTGGTATACCATATATGGTACTACCTACAGTCTCTTTATTTTATTCTATCACATGAATAATTTTGGACTCCTCAGTTTCAGTAAGTGCAGTAGAGAGAATAATAGAATAAGAGTGATCCTAGAAAAGGAATTTATACTTCAGGTGTCTAGGAAGGGGTTTCTATAAGAATTTGGACATCAATTATAGGTATAGATCTTTATTTCATGTTGTTTTTGAAGAAAAATGAAGATATGAAGTTTTTCTAAGTACACGCTGTGTACTTCTGAGTACACACCATGTACCTAGTTTACCGCGTACTGGCCGTGTAATAGTAGAGTACATGGATGTGTGATGACATGGCCGACCCGCTTAAGTTGGGGGCTGGTTGTGGCTAATACACAACGTGTACATTTAATGAATACAACATGTAATTTTATTTTTATTTGATAAATCGGAGCGGGGTCACGTCTCATCTTCAGAGACACCTTGTTTTGGTAGCGGTTTTTACAGGAGCATGATGGAAGGGCCGAAGAACTCTAAACCCCTCCCAATTCTCCATCCAAGTTCTGACTGAGATGCCGTTAAGTGTGTTGGAATCCCAACGGTGATTCCTGGAAACAACTAGAGCCTTTATTCACTATTCCTCCTCTCTCATGAGTTATTCAAGGTTGGAAGTTTTTCACCTTTTTATAGATCTATGCTAATTTAGGCATATTCAAGGGCCAACATTAAATTATATCGATCGTGAGACATCTAGGTAGGTGGTTTGTGCCTTTTTTATTTTTATTTGGATTATATATGCTAAAAGTGCTTCATAAAAATGATTGGGTATTGCTTGATTTGGAATTCAACCCTATTTATTACCTTCTATGGTTTGATTGATTGATAAAGGTTTTTTTCTTATGCATAAGGTTAGATACATTGTCACGGGATGACCTATGGGTGCGTTTTCCCCTGATTGACTATTTATGATCATTTGGTCTAGAATTCCTATTCGATGTACCTTGTTTTCCATGCTTTGGTTGATTAAGATTGAGTTGATTGTTCATATGAAATGCATGTGGTATGATTTTTGAATGTTTATCCATGTAGTAGTTAAAGATTACATATTCTTCTTTGATATGATATGTACGATGTTTTTCCAATGGACCATGATAGACTCAGATGAGGACAACTATAGGGGTTTACATATAATTTACAAAGGACTATGAGTGCCTTAGTGTAGATATTGACCCTGGGGTATTGACCATGAGAGCTACCCAAGAGGTCGTTTAGAATTACCTTATGCTATGTTGACCCCGAGTTATTGACCGTGAGAGCTATACAAGAGGTCATTTATAATTGTTTGACGTTGTGTTGACCTAGGGGTATTGATCATGAGAGCTACCCAGGAAGTCATTTATAATTTATTGATACTACGTTGACCTAGCGGTATTGGCTATGAGATATGCATAGGTGGTCATTTGTAATTGACTAGTACTATGTCGGACTAAAGGGGTTAGACTGTGAGATCTTTTCCAAAGGGTTGTTTATGAATGATTGAATGATTGTGATGAGTCTGCCAGGCCAAAGCACAAGCTTGGACTTGGTCTTACTTGATTATTTAGATAGTCTTATGAGACATCTGTTATATTACTATTACAAGGGGGATATAGAGCTTAGGCTAGATCCCGAGGTTACATGATTTAAGGGATAAAGAATAAAAATAAATTAATGTAATTGAAAACTACAAGATTTTTTAATTTTGAGTACTTCCTAGTTCATTGTTTCATTTTTTTATATTGCCTGTTATATATACTCACTGATAGTTAGGCACATATTTTTTGGTGTTTGGATACTGGGTTTTATCTCACACCTTGTATGGTTCATGTTTTGGACCCAAATAGATTATATGGTTGCAGGTATAGGTAAGGGAAAGGGCCCTTCTTCATCAGGTACTTGACTGCAGTTGGAGTTGGAGGGCATGGGACTAAGATGAGGCCTGTGATGCTACTAGAGTTTATTTGTTTCCTTTTTTTACCTTGGTTTCTTTTTTTTTTCCAGCATTTTGACTTGTTTGTATGCTTTCTTAGATACATATTCCATGAATCATATATATATATATATATATATAGGCCTCTATTGGATTTACTTTCAATCTTCTCCTGTTTACTTATTTTGTTGGTATTACTACTTTCACTATTTTTTATTATTTGTTATTCTACTGTGTATACTATGTCAATGAGGGCATAGTTTTTCCATTATTAGACCTTGGACCTCACTTCTATTTGGAATCCTATGGAATTTGGGGAAATATGCTTGAGGTCATGTGAACAATTGGGTACGGGGCACCTTTGGACGACACCGGGAACCGTGATGTTACAAAGTGGTATCAGTGGTTATTTTTCTTTTCTGATTTTCCTTAATATTTGAATACTATAGACTTGGATGCGAAGGAATAGGTATTTGGTAATCAACTGTTCCCAGAAGTATCTAACCTGTGTATAGGGAAAATCCAAGTTACCTCAAATATTGCAATTTTTTCTGGTTTTTCAATTGTTACAGTTGATTTGATTTCACCATTGGGTTATTTACTTGTTTTATGATGTTACGATTTATATCATTATGGTTCTATTTATATTTGAACGTTATGAGATGAGGGTATTCCATCTCATGCATCATATAGGCACTTTCTAGAGATCACATGTCATGCATTCTTTTTATGCCATTTGGGATGCATTACTGATTGGATGCTGATGTGATTGACATTTTTCTAATTATGAATGCTATTGTGATAGATGATATGGTATAAATACATGCTATTTTGATAGGGTATTGGTATATGTAAAGTTTTATTTGTATGGATGCCAAACTTTGGTCAGTGAGGTGTTATGGGCCCTCTTGGATTAGAGTTTGGTGAATCATGTTTGAAATTTAATTGAAATTTGTTTAGTTATTATATGAATGAGGCTGAAAAAATTTTATTTATGGGGAGTTTGGGCTCTTAAGGATCATAACCTGGCATGTCTTGTACAAAATTTTATGTTTTTAAGGGTGCTGGAGAAGTTTCAAAGGCTTAATGTCTAGAAATCCAAACAACACAACCTGTGATGTTATGAACACATGCCACATGTTCTTCTATTCTAGAAGAACTTATTTTTCTTAAGTAAATGCCGTGTACTATATATACACGCAGTTTAGTTATTGACTGTTTGAATAACTATGTAAGTAAAGACACGAGGTTTGTAAAATTTCGGTAGAACACACCGTGTACTGGGAGTACACGCCATGTTTTTTTGAGATGTGTATTCGGCCGTGTGACTAACGACACGGGTGGATGAAACTTAGGTTGTACTTGTTGTTTCTAGATTATACATTCCATGTAGTAATCAACCATGTATCTAGCTATGTGACTAACGATACAGGTGGATGGAACTTACATGGTACATGCCATGTGTAAAGTGTGGACGCTGTGTAGTGTTACACCAGGAGAGAACTGTGTAGTTCTTGTTGTGTAGAAGAATTTGGGTTGGAGGGAATATTCAATTACATTCCATGTCTCATGATGAACACACCACGTGTATGGGGTGTTACCCATCCAGGATGGCAGAGGTACGTGCCCATGTTAAGGCTTAAAGAGAAAACGCTGTGTGGTAGTTATACATGCCGTGTAACCTAATTTTGTAAAACTTGAATGTTTTACTTATCTTGTTCTGTTATTACAAATTTTTTGTTACTATCCTTGATAACCTTGAACTAAGGTGTGTGCTTGACCTTGCAGAGTCATGCCTCCAAGACGTCCTCCAGTTGTACGCCACGTACAAGGCGATGATCATACACCATAAATGGTAGATTAAGAACTACTAGGAGATCCTCATATAATAGATGTATTGGCACCAACTGTTATACCAGATGCAGGTACTGATGCACAATTATGTGAAGGATTTATGTGGATGATGCATACTTTTTGAGGGAGCACCACATCCTGCCCCGACTATGGCGTATTTGATGAGGGTGATCCAACAACATCATCCTCTGAATTTTTCAAGATATGGAGGACCACATGATGTAGAATCATGTTTGTAGTCCATGATTTCTATCTTCAAGAATATGGAGATGCGTCCTGAGAGGAGGGTGAATCTCATGACGTACAAGCTACGTGATTCCTCCAAGAGATGGTGGGATGTTATCTCACAGGCGGGACTATATTGGGATTTGGATTTGGAAGAGTTTTAGAGGAGCTTTTATGATTACTTATACCACGATACGTTGAGGGATGACCAATCATGGGAGTTATTGAATTTGGAGCAGGGTTCTCTTTTAGTGATGGATTACTCTTCTCATTTTACAGAGCTTCATCACTTCACACCTATTTTGGGAGGTGACGAGTTATCACTGGATATGTGGTTTGAGGATGGTCTTAGGTATGACATTCGATCGCAGGTGAATGATTTCAGGCTGACTTCAATGATTGTTATAATTAATCAGGTGCTGATTACTGATTACAATTTGAGTAAGTTGGGAGCTGTGATCCAGGGCAGTTCAACATCTTGGGCTAGTACTTTTTCATTTGATAGTAGGAAGCACCGTAGGGAACCTTCATGCGGTGATTCCAATAGAAGGGATATATCTTTTGGTAGCCAAGTGAGGTGATACCAGTGTGGGAAGAGTGGGAACATGAAACTTCAGTGCCTAAGAGACCTAGTAGAGTGCCGATGTTGTGGAAATATGGGTCCTCTTCAGCGTTTTTGCCAGTTTTTCTCACCAGTAGCTAGTGAGAGGGGATCTGTTACGCTCCACGTACATGAGTGGGGCCACTAGTTCTTTATCAGTCATGGAACTGGAGTTCATTAGGTCATTCAAGATGAGGAGGTGGTTATGGCAATGGAAGATAGATGTCAGGTTTTTAGCGATAGTAGGGAGGATCGACTCAGGGTAGCCAGGAAGGGTCGTAGGGCCGTGATATTGGTCAGACTTTTGCGGTGGAACAAACCCAATAGAAGTAGGATCCCTGAAACTCTATAGGTAGAGGTATGATTCTAGTGGCCTCATTTTTAGCTTCTTCACTATTTGATACAAGTGATTTCTATATTTTCATATTTGTTTCAATTTTTGAGAGCCTTGGGCTCTGCATCTTTACTTTTTATGATGTTATGACATTAGACACCCCATTGGGGATTAGGACGACTTGTTATGTTAGTGCAAGGAGTTCCCTGTTGAGGTTGGTGGGTTTCACATATTATGGGACCTCTATGTATTAGAGATTATAGGATTTTATGTCATTCTCAAAATGGACTGGTTGGTATCCTTTTAGGCCTTTATTGACTGCTATCGTCGTAGGATGAGTTTCACATCACTAGAGGGTGGGTCATTTCTATACAAGGGAGAATTGGATGTATAAGAGAGAATAACTTGACCCGAGTATCATGGGTTAGGAGTAATTGTAGCCCAGATTTATAGTTTATATCTTGATGACTAGGTGGATTCCCAGATAGACTTTCCTCCTATGGCGGAACATTTCAGAGATGCCTTTCCAAAGGAATTTTTAGGTTTACCTTTGGAGAGAGAGGTAGATTTATCTATTGCGCTTGTACCAGGAGAATAAATAGTGTCCATTCATGTTTATAGAATGGCTACACTAGAGTTTCAGGATCTCAATAAGTAGTTATAGGAGATTCAGGTGAAGGGTTTCATCTGACCCAATACTTTTCCTTAGGGGTTTCCTATCATTTTTCTGAAGAAGGTGGATGATACCCTCATAATTTGTGTGGATTATCAAAAGTTAAACCAATTGATGGTCAAGAACCAATATCCCTTGACAAGGATTGATGATCTCTTTGATCAGCTTCGAGAAGACTGGGTGTTCTCGAAGATTAACTTGAGATTTTGTTATCACCTGTTGCATGTTAGACCATCAGATATACTGCTTACATACTTTCGAGTTAGGTATGGTCTATACGAGTATTTGGTTATTCCATTCAGTCTCACGAACGCCCCAGTAGTTTTAATGGCACTGATGAACTGAGTGTTCGATCCTTGGATTATTTTGTGGTAGTCTTTGTGGATGATATCTTGGTATACTTTCACACTCAACACAACCATTTGATCCATCTTGAGATTGCATTGAGTACATTGAGAGAGAATCTGTTATACACTAAGTTCTCAAAATGCCACTTTTGGATGGAAAAGATACACTTCTTGGGTAATTCCATCTTAAATAAAGAAGTATCAGTAAACCCAAATAAAGTGATAGCAATAGTTTCTTGGGAGCAGGTGAAAAATTTCTTTGAGGTACATAGTTTTCTGGTGCTGTTTGGTTACTATAGGAGCTTTATTCTGGACTTTTCATGCTTAGCAGTGACACTGACTAGCCTTAATAAGAAGGTTGAAAAGTACTTGTGGACAGATTTATGTGATTCCTAATTTTATGAGATGAAAGGGAGATTAACTTCATCACCGATACTGATTTTTCTATAGTTGGGAAAGTGTTACAGTGTTTACTACAATGCATCAAGTATCGGGTTGGGAGAAGTTCTTATGCAAGGGGATGTAGTCATTCGGTACAGTTCTTAGTTGTTGATGACACATGAGAGAAATTACCCGATACATGATCTCGAGTTAGCTACAGTTGTGTATATTTTACGCTGTTGGAGACATTATCTTTTGGGATATAATTTTTAGGTATACATTGACCACAAAATCCTTAAGTATATCTTTACTCAGTATGTTCTAAATTTGAGATAGAAAAGGTGGGTTGAGTACCTTAGTATTTTAACTTTGATCTTGACTACATGCCTGGAAAAGAAAACGCAATGGTTGATGGGTTGAGGAGGAGGGCTCAGATACATGCAGTTCATGAGGCCAGCAGTGAGTGGCAGCTTATGGATATGTTCTCTGAAATGCATTTGGAGGAGCATGATAGACAGGGGCAGAAATTTATTTCTACTATAGATGTTACCTCTACTATACTGGATCAAGTGAAAATAAGTTAGTTGTTAGATTTTGAAGACCTAGTCTTATGGGAGAGTGTGTAAGGCAAGGACCCTACTCCATGATAGAACGTAGGAAAGGATGAGGTTTTTCATTTTCATGGGCGCATGTGGGTGTCAAAAAACATGCATGAGGAGCTGTTGTGAGATTTTCATGCCTTCTTATAGGAAGCTCATCCTGGTGTCACCACGATGTATCGATATATACATCATCATCATTGGAGGTCATAAATGAAGAGGGATGTACCTGGTTTTGTTATGGGATGTTCCACCTTTTATCAGGTGAAGGCGGAGCATCAGTGACCGACATGGCTGCTACAGGAGTTACCCATTCCTGATTGGAAGTGGAATGATGTCGTGATGGATTTTGTGATGGGTTTACCAAGGTTTCCTGGAGGAAATGATGTAGTATGGGTTATTGTTGATAGACTCAAAAGGTTGCACATTTAATACCGATCAAGGTAACCTTTAGTGTTGATGATCTTGGAAGTTTTTACATCTAAGAGATTGTAAATTTTCATGGGGTTCCTCACTCTATCATTTCAGACAGGGATGCCTTGTTTACTTCTCATTTCTAGAAGGGACTACATAGGGATTTGGGTACACATGTACTTTTGAGTACAACTCACCATCCCCAGACAGATGGCCAATCCAAGCGTGTGATTTAGGCTTGAGAGGAAATGCATCGAGAATGAGTCCTGGATTTCAGGGGATCTTGGTAGAGACACATACCCCTAGTAGATTTTTCCTACAATAACAGTTTTTAGAAAACAATTCAGATGGTAACTTATGAGGCCTTGTAAGGTAGGCCATACCAATCACCCCTATGTTGACTAGGGGTAGGAGAGACAACTATGCTAGGACCTCATCTTTTCCAGGAGACCACAGAGTAGGTGGGGTTGATTCAGAAGATGTTGGATACTCCATAATATTTATATAAATCTTATTCTGATCGACAGAGATGACCTCTGAAGTTTGAGTTCGGAGATCAGGTTTTCTTACATGTCACACTGAGGTTGGGAAACATGAGGATTAGGAGACATGGGAATATTTCACCAAGATACGTTAGGATATTTGAGGTTTTAGAGAGAGTATGTATGGTTGTCTATCGGTTTTAGTTACCTCAAAGGTACTAGGCTATGCCTGACGTCTTCTATCTTTCTTAGCTACGACGTTACTTTTTAGACCCGTCTCATTTTTTTCAACCTGAGGAGGTTGAGTTAGAGGGGGATGCATATTTCGAGTAACACCCTATTCAGATTGTGGATCGCAACATGAAGGTTCCTCATGTCCGTTATGTTCCTATGGAATAGGTTCTTTGGCAACATGGGCGAGTACATGATGAGACTTGGGAGAGGGAGGCTGATGTACGATCATAGTGGCCATAGTTGTCCCTAGATTCTTCTTTACCACCCTTGGAAGGGAAATTCGGGGACAAATTAGTTTAAGGGGTGAAGTTTTTAAGAAACCATATCTTCATTTCAGGTATGGATCTTGATTTAGGGTTGTTTTGGAGGAAAAAGGAAGACATGGGGATTTTTTTAAGTACATGTTGTGTACTTTTGAGTACACGCTATGTACCTAGCTTACTGCATACTGGCCGTGTAATGGCTAAGTACATGGCAGTGTGATGACCTAGTCGACCCGATTAAGTTGGGGGCTGGTTGAGGCTAATACACAACATGTACATTTAATGAACACGCTGTGCACTTTTCTTTTTATTTGATAAATTAGAGTAGGGTCGTGTATCTTCTTTAGAAAGAGATTATTTTGATAGTGGTTCATACAGGAGCATGACGGAAGGGGCGAAGAACTCCAAACCCCTCTCGATTCACCATCTGAGATTCGATTGAGACGCTGTTAGGTTCCTTGGAATCCAATCGGTGAGTCCTTAAAACCCTTAGAGCCTCTCTTCCCAATTCCTCCTCTCTCGTGAGTTATTCAAGGTTGGGTGTTTTTCACCCTTTTGTAGATCTACACTGATTTAGCCCGATTCAAGGGCAAATGTTCAACTATATCGATCATGAGACATTGAGGTAGGTGGTTTTAGCCTTTCGTTGTTCATCTTTAGATTATATATGCTAAAAGTGCCACATGCCCGTGATTATGGTATTTATTGACTTGGAATTTAACCCTGTTTATTACCTTCTATGGATGGATTGATTGATAAAGGGTTGTTACTTAGGCGCAACCCGTCATTTATAATTTCTTGACATTGTGTTGACCCAGGGGTATTGAACGTGATAACTATGTAGAAATTAGTGTATAATTTATTGATACCATGTTGAACTAGGGGTATTGACCATGAGAGATGCCTAGGTGGTTGTTTGTAATTGATTAATACTATGTTGGACCAAATGGGATAGACCATTAGATATTTACCTGAGGGTTGTTTATGAATGAATGAATGAATGATTGTGAAGAGTCTTCCAAGACAGAGCACAATCTTGGACTCAGTCTTACTTGATTGTTTAGATGGTCTTCTAAGACATCTGTTTTGTTACAATTACACGGGGGGATATATAGATTTGGATAGATTCTAAGATTACAGGATTCAAGTGATTAATAATAAATGTAGATGAATGTAATTTAAAACTATAGGATTGTTTAATTTTGAGTACTTCTTATTTTATTGTTTTATTTCTGCATATTGCCTGCTATATATATTCACTGACATTTAGGAATAAATCTTTTGGTGTTTGCCTACTAGGATTCGTTTCAGACCTTATTTGGGTCATGTCTTGGACCTGATAAGATTATATGGTTTCTTGTATAGATAAGGGAAAGCGCCCTTCTTCATCAGGTACTTGATTACTGCATGATCAGGAGATCATGGGACTAAGATTAGGCTTGCGATGTTGCTGGAGTTTACTTATTTTCTTTGTGCCTTGGTTATTGTATTGTTTTCCTGTATTGTGAATTGTTTGGATACTTATTTAGATACATATTCCATCATCATATATATATAATGTGGCCTCTGTTGGATTTACTTTTAGTCTTCCTCTGATTACTTCTTTTGTTGGTATTTCTGCTTCTGCTATTGTTTACAATTAGTTATTCCGCTATGTAAACTCTGCCAACGAGGGCATAGTTTCCCAATTACCAGACCTTGCCTCTCACTACTAGCTGGTAGCCTTTGGCATTTTGGAAAATTTTATTGAGGTCATGTGACCAACTGGGTATGAGGCACCTATGGGCATCACTTGGAATTGGGACGTTACAGTTTCAGATCAGTTTCATCCTTCATTTGTGGGATAAAAAACATAGAAACAGAGGAAGGGATTCCAGTTGGTTTTTAATCATTTTCCTCATTTATTCACAAGGTGGAATAGTATATAACAATAGTGAGATGTGATTCAAAATATTTTACAAGATCCATTAGATTAATGGATTCTATAAATGAAAGGTCATCAACAACTTGTCCATTTATAACTTGGTTAATCATGGTGAAAATTTCACAAAATTCATTCTCATTAGAATAGGAAGAACATGATGGAATAATATTCAATAGACTCTCAGAAATTTCCCCAAAATTATGGATAAATAATTTGTAGTTATTCTCCGATGGGTATCACATGGCCTGATTTTTTTTTGAAATTGACATGTTGGTCACTGAATTCCATGGATAAGATGCCTAAATGGACATCAATTTTAATTATAGTTGTCTTCATGAATGGTCTTCTTAGAATAAGGGTATATCAAGAATAATATGTCTCACATTACATGTCATGGACATATAAATTAGCTTGGAAGATAATACCATGAACCTAGACAAAGACATCCTTAATTATTCCCTCTGGAATAGAATTTATTTTATTAGATAACTAGATGACAACACTCAATGGATGAAAGGGACCTAGAACAAGGATATAGAAGATGGATTTGGGAATGAAATTTAGTGAGACTCATAGGTCAATTAGTGCATCATAAAAGTTGGAACTCCCTATTTTTCATGGAACTATAAAGGTCCCTTGATCATTAAACTTAATAGGAATGAACTTATGGGTTGAAACATTTTCAATGGTCCTATTCTTTCTCTTATGGGTGAAAAACTCATTAAGAAAATTTACATACTTAGTATTTTTTAATATAATCTATAAGGTAACTATTAAATTCAACATATCTAAACATGTCAATAATTTTAGTATTGGGATCAAAAGAATTATTAAGATTAGAGATGGATTAAGGAAAATGAATTGGGATTCTTAAAGTAATGAAAGGAGGTGAGGGAGTGGATTCCAGTTCTTTTTTATTCTTTTATTTTTTTATTTTATTTTTCCATTTCAAAATTCAATTTTTATTTAGAGGATCCATCATAAGGTATGGATTTTTTTCCCGATTGAAATGAAATTTAACTTATATTTACCTTGGGGTTGGGAAATTGTTGATCTAGGAGTTGGGAAGAATTATATATTTTTTGCTGAGTTTAGTGGGATGCAATTTAACCAATTATATTTTCAATGTTTTTAAGGCTAGAATGGGTGAAGTAGGAAAAATATTCTAAAATGATTTCCCATGTCTTCTTAGAAGAAGTGGAATTTCCAACATTGGGATTTACTTGATTTGGGTTCTCGAGAAAAGTTCTTATACTAGGTTAGTAATTGATAAGTCTCACTAGGATAGTGGAATCTAGGAGGAGAATTTGAAGTATTTCTCCTTTCACATAGAGGAAAAAAAGGATAAGGTTATTGAAAGTTACCACCACCTTGACCAGAATATAATTGGTTTATATTTTGAGGAGGGAACTAAGGGAGGCGGGAGATGAGATTTCTATAACTCAAGACTTGGTTATAGGTATAATATAAGGGATTATAATGAGGTTGTTTGGAGGTTTTCATGAACTGAAATGATAGTTATAGTTGGTGTTCTACTGATTATATATTGTGTCGAGCTTCATGGGACCAGAAGAATGTGATGGATCAACTTGTAGGTGTGGTAATGTGTCAGTTGGGTGAGCTGGTGACTAAAAATTTCACAGTTTTTGATAGGTCTAGGGAATAGAGATTGTAGAGAATATTTGGTTGGAGGTTTTATAGCCACATTTAGTTGTCATAAAAGACCTTTAATTACACTCATCCACTTAGTTATATTGTTGGGCTCAATTGATTGATTTTATTGGACTTTTCTGACTTGATCAAATTCTCAATTATGGAATTATTGTGTGTTTACTCCCATATTTCTTATGATATCTCATGAATATATATGTGTTTTGTCAACAAGAGCACCACCACTTGTGGAATCGATGAGAGGTTTCTCTATAGACAATAAACCCTCATAGAAGTATTAGACCAACAATTGTTCTGGGATCTAATTGTATTGGAATGTTTCTAAAATCTTTTTAAACCTCTCCTAGTATTCATGGAGTGATTAATTTGGGAGTTTTAGATACCACTTATTTCCTTTTAGATAAAATAATTTTATAATAGGGAAATAATTTATCTAGGAAGAGTCACTTTACATAATTAAATGCGTTTATGGAACTAGGAGGGAGATAATAGAGTGATAACTTGGAAAATTTGGTTAGGGAGGAAGGGAATTCTAAAAGTTTGAGTTTTTTATTTATAAAACCCTTGAATATTAAGGGTATATAACAACACTTTAAAATATTTGAGGTGAAGATGTGGATCCTCACTAGCTATCCCATGGAAATGAGTTTGAATATGAATCAAATAAAATTCGAGTTTGAAATATGTCTTGATGTTTGGATACTGAATACCAATGGTTGGTAATTCATATCATGGGAAACATGTTCTTGAAGTGTATGTTCCCTAGGATTAAACATATCTAGTTAAATTGGATTCACAATGTTTTGATTATACCTAATGTTCTTCCTAAGTAGGCATATATGTTTCTTGAATTTAGGGTCAAGAAAATCTGATGTATTATTTAAGAGGCTATGTAGAATTAAGATAAATTTTTAAAGGATAAGTAAAGTGGTTTTTTATTTGTGTTTTGTTTCATATTTTTTTAGATTTTAGATTTTTTTTGTTTCAAAAAAAATAAAAAATGACTGACTACTTATCACCCCATTCCTAGAAACATTTACATTTTAACTTTGAATGATTTTTTCATATTGACTATTCAAAGTCTTAGTACTATGTTATAATGTGTGTAGCTTAACTTTGGTATAATACTCTATTATTTTATTATTTTTGGAGTCAATTGTTTTGGTTTTTTATTTTAAGGGGGGGTGGGTGTTTGCAGAGCTTAATTAAATTTATTGATAGAGAATTTAGTTTTAATATTTTTATAAATATTTATGTGAGTTCATTATTGGGGATTTAATAATATTAAATCCTTTGTATTTTCAAGACATTTCATTAAATTAACATCCACTCCACAAGATGATTTTGATCAGAATTCCTAGTTTTGGATTTAATCCAAGCCTCAACGAGGGTTATAATATTTATCAATTATCATTTTTGTAAGGTTAAATATTTCATGAACCCATTTGTATTTTTGGTTCCCATAATCTTTGTAATCTTTATGTCAAGCAAGATTTTTCAATAATCCAGGACATATCCAGTTTCACACACATAATGATAATTTTACGAAAGAAAATCGAGTGAAATATCTCAATCACTTAATATCCCAAAATTATGAATCACCCCAATGGATGATTTAATCATCAATAAATATGGTTAGTAATATAGTTTGGACTATTATTATTATTATTTAAATAAAAAATGAATTATATGATAAAAATAATTGATCACCAAACACGCACAAATGAATGGAGGTAAACACATGATCTTGATTGAATAAGAAAGTGAAATAAGGGAATGGGTTTAAACTATATTTAACAAATTTTAAGAACTTTAATATTAAAGAATATATGGTGTATTATGATAAGATATGATGAATATGAATCATGTATTAAAATTCAAATGAAATTACAATCACACTTACACAATTACAATTCAAAACACTTGAAGTAAATGAAAAGAAAGAAAGTAAGAATGAAACCTGAAGTAGAAAATTTAGTTTGGAATGTTTTAAAGGAAATTTTAAAGTATATGGTCATTCCAATATATAATTATAATCACTTAATTCAAAACCTCTTGCAAGGAGAAGATGTGAGTGTATTTATATCCCAAGTTGGCAGACTGTTTTCATTCCAAAACTCCCTATAAAGATAGATCAATCATTTTACCTTTCAAATAGATGAATATTGAGAAATTTAATTCTTAAAAGTTTTATATATGGATTTAGATATTACACCCTAAAAATATGGTTCTAATTAAAGTTTTGGATCCAAAGTTATTGCTATTTTTGTAAACCATGTGCTCTTGTCCAGAATTGTCCTAATTTTTTCTCTGGCCAAAATATGAATGAATTTATGGATATTAATATGCCCTAAATTATGAATCATTTATTCTAAAAGTTTTGATTACTATATATTTAATTTATTACCACAAAATTAAATCTCAATTTTACTTCTAGATTGGGAGAAAAGTCAATAAATTTGGGCTGTTTTAAAATCCTAGGAAAAATTGTGGGACTATTTTTTTTGCATCAATTGGGACACTTATTAGTTAAGTTGGGACTTACAATTTTTATCTTAGATGTGTCTAGATATCATAAAACATATTTTTTAGTTTAATAAACTTTAGGATTTTGGATTGATAATATAAATTCAATCATCATGGATGGTACCGTTTTCATCACAGTTTCAGTGGGTCTTTTTGTGTGGTCTATATAGCCCTTTAAATGGAAGAATTAGCCAATGATCTAGTTGGATTATTAGTAATAATATGAATAATGAATCCTAAAAAATAATAATCACACAATTTGGATAATTATGGTGTGATTCATGATTAAAATATTAAATGGACTCAAATCTAGACTCATTCAAATAATGCTCAGAATTTATATTTAATATTAAAAAAATGAATATTTCACATCAATTATGAAATTTACTAGAAATTAAGTAAATAGAGTAGATAAAACGTTATTAATAAAATAATAACATCACTATAGTACCATTTATGAGTTCTATTGAAAACCTAACTTCATTATTCAAGGTAAGACTAGGCTATAATTTAATAAACACATCGACATATTCCGAAAAAATAGTTATGTATTCAATGTGGAGTTTCAACCTAAAAAATTGAGATAAATATCCCTCATGAGAATATTTTAAGAATAATTTGATGAAATTAATTTACATTGGAATTTAATGTTCATACTTTCCATGATAGATGATCATAGTTTGATTTAGAATATCAAAAAAAGACTTCACTTCCACGAAAATTAATATGGGATATATATACATAATCCAATTCAAAAATCACTTAAAATTAAAATATAGGGGAGAATAATAATATTTACCATAATAAAATTCCTAAAAACCTCTATCATAGAATAAATATACACTTTATATGCTATCATCATACCATTAAAAATTTTCATTGGTAATTCAATATATAATCATTTAGGTTACAGATTAATTGTCTTATAGACCTTTCGATATTTAAAGGAATACATATAAGTAGAAACAAAAAATATATTTTAAATATTGATCATAATTTACACCACCAAAAATTCATAATTACACATTCTATTCAATACTAAAACAAAAAATGGTTAGTGTGATAATCACTTGGTAATAGTTAGAGTAAGAAATCATATCATAAATAAAATTAATCCTAAGTCGTCTTGAAATATGGAACGTTATTATCAAGATCTGAGGCTTTAGGTTCATTATATATCATTTTATGTTTATAAAATGTTGTACTAATTTCTTTACTTTCATTATTTATAACATAATATGAAAAAATATAAACACTATTCTTTAATACCAACTGATCTTACTTGAGAATCAATTACATATTTCATCATTTTTGATGAAAACTTAATATAATACATAATAATTCATACCCAAAATCCATAAAGGATTAGTGTATTTGAATACTAGATACATAATAAGATTATTTCATGAAGTATATTAAATATATCTCACAAATTTATCCTCATATAGTACCCTTCTTATCCATATCCTACTTAATATCTTTCTTTATAACCTAGGGAAAATGGAAATATATGGTTGATATTAGATAATTAGAAATGGTAAACATGGGAGATCTCAATCAAAAATCATAAGTGAGTATAAGATATTACCAAGGGTATTTTATCATTATCATAACATATAAAAAAATTAAAAAAAATTCATTGATAATAAATCATGAGGCATGGCATAAGGCTTCATCATAAAAAAATACACGAGTCATAAGAGTGTATAACAATCAATAATAAATCCCAAGACCTTAGAGAATATCGTAAGTATAAGAACATGTCATAAGAGTGTCGAATAATAATAAGGATACAAAATATTTTCATTAGTCAAAGATAATTACCAAGTCCATCATAATATAGTGGATATAACCCCATAGCGGATTATCTTCACTCTATATTCCCTTTTCATTCATTATGGAAGATTCCTATATTGGATTTGGTTCACTCTTCATTACATTTCATATAATATCATGATATATTAGTCTTCATCCAATTCATTTGAATGATATATAAATATATTACCACATATATCATAATTAAAACCATATATATTTGTTTTATAAGATATCAAAAACATTCAACATTTCATCATAGCTTAATTAACCCATGGGAATGAAATGGGTTTCATGAAAACATACCTAAGCATCATAATCAGAATAAATAAAGAGAAATAAATTGAATGGTGTTATTAGATAATATAACTTGTGAGGCATAATATTACTTAAATTATGTTTACATGAATTAAAAATACTTTTATAAAATCATTTGAAGTATTTTTAAAAAAATAGAAAAAATCATTTTTTGGTAACTTTAAAAAAAAAATTCTTGGAAAAGGGGAATATAATTTTCATTTTAAAACCATGGATAATTATAAAGGAATTTAAAAAAAAATAATTTTCATGATTTATAGAAAAATTAATTCATTTGATATATGTTAAAAAATATTTTTTTTCACTTTTTAAAAATATTAAATATAATCCCTATAGAAAATAGTGTAAAAAATAAATTTTAAACCCCTGAAAAAAAAAGTAAAAAATGGTTTAAAATGACTTTATGTAATCATTATAGAATTAAAAATAACATTCTTTAAATAATTTAAATAATATGGATGTGGAATAAAATATTCTCGACCTAGAAGAAGAAATAAGGCTGAATTTACTTAAAAAAATTATTTTGGTCTTTTTGAGTACCAAAGGGGGGAAAATAGAAATAATACTTGAAAAAACTATAAATAAATATAGTAGAAGAAAATATATTGGGTTTATTAGAAACATTTAGAGATTTATATAGAGCTTACAATTTCCCTAATGAAGATTTTGAACATGAACAATCCTGATTAAAAATCAGATTACAACATAAACCCTTACAACTTTGGTAACCTTTAAATTAAAACATCATGAAAGAGATAAAATTGGATCAATAATTAAATACAAATTATTATCTTGAAAATTATAATAAAATTAATTTTCTTTAATTATATACACCACAAAAAATAAATAAGTTGGTCAATATAGAATATATGTCATAATGAAGGGAAATTGATACGAGGAACCTGAAACTCAAGTCCCAAATTGATTTGTACTTGATATAACCTCATATTTAATAATTTATAATTATTATTAATATATATAAGAAAGATAATCATACTTATAATACCAAATATTACTTGTTAATAATTTTCAATATCCCTTTTATTAACAATTCTCCTCTAAAATCAATATTCCAGGTGTTAACTATTTTTTTTTCATGCATGTTTATATTTGAAAATTCTGATCCTTTCACCCTATTCCTTGTTTAATCATATAAAAAATATTAATAATTTAATAAATATTATATTTATTCATTATATAAAATTTTATAAAAATCCATGTAAGGTGGTGATGAAAAATGAATTGCATCAATTCATTGAGGTTGTAGTCTGTGTATATGCATAGGTGATATTTTTATTTTTCAATGGATTTAAAGAAAGGAATGTGAATAATAATTTATCTTCAAAAATAATAATTATATCATATATATCATATATATTCATTTAATAAATAAATATAACCATTTATGTGAAGGGGTGATGAAAAATGAATCATGTCGCTTTATGTTGACAGTAGTCCGTATGCATGCATGGGAAACAATTTCATTTTCTAGGGGATGAAAATGAAATATAAAATGGTTTTAACATTAACATAAAAATATTTAACTATATTAAAGTTACTTATTTTATTATATTAATATGTTTATAGAATATTTGGAGGAGTATGAGGAATAAATAAACTAGAAATAACTCAGTTAAGATGATTTCTTCTTCTTTGAGTATCTTTCTCACCTTAAAACTTAAGATTTATTGGGATGGTATTTTGGTGAAACAAAACATCTAGGATATGGGTAGGAAAGTTTGCAAGATATTTTATATTATATAGTGATCAAATTGTGTGAATAAGTTAGTATAGGAGGTACCCTTTTATAAGTGAGAGGATTAACACCCTTGAAAATTTTCAAAGTTTTAAAATAATGTAAAGTCATTTTATGGGTAAAGTGTAATAAAATGTTCAAATTTTAATAGATAAGATAATTTAAGGTTTAAATCAACTCAAATGATCATATTTATACAATTTTTATATATAATTGAAGCCTTATCTCTTAGTTTAACCCCTTTATTAACCCTTTTAACCCTTACTGCAATGACAAGCGTTTTACCATGGTTACTATTAATTATGTATAAACTTTAAGATTAGATAATTACCTAATATTTATTATTATAATTAAAAAAACGGAATAAATTTTTCAATATTATTTTATTTGATGTGGGTAAAATTAATTCAAATATCCACACACAAAACGTGGTAAAACCATTTTTTGAAAATATATATTTGAAGAAAAAATGATTTTATACTAATTACATACCTAGTAACAATAATTAAATGAATATTAATTTATTTTATTAAATTAATTATCTACACATTTAATTAAAATCATTAATCAATGGTGATTAATTTAATTTTTAATATAAAAAACACATTGCACAAATAAAAATTATTGTTTTGAAAAATATATATTTTCTACATTAAAATGATTTTCTCTTGATTTCTAACCATTTTATAATAAATTTATGAATGATAACTTAATTTTATATATGTTTAAAAAATAAATTTTAAATTTTTAATACTCAAAATTCAAGAAATTAATTTTTAAATAAATTATATATAATAAAAAAATATTTATAAACAAAATATTTCTATTTAGCCAAGAATTACTTGAATAAAATTCCATATCATTTATTAACTATTTCATGAATTTCATTACTTGATTATATTACTTGAGTTTTATAAATTTAATTTAACAATATATTAATTTTTTTATTTTTTATTTTTAATAACACATTATTCACTTAAGTTTGGTGTTGTGTGTATCACAAGATATGAAACACATAAAACTTATTAAAGAGAAAAATATTCTAAAATATTAGGGTGTTACATTTCCTTATATTTTTCTATATTCTTCTCCTTTTATGTAAAAGTGTTATATATTTATTCCTTGGTGGTTTAAGGTAATTTCATAGACCCTATTAATCATCTTATCATCACTATTACTTCCAAATAACATTAGTGGTTTGGATTTTTGGATTTTGATATGATTCCATTGAATCATGGTGGAAATCATCCTTATATGAGAGGGATTTTTATTGGTATGGTTATAGGGAGTCCCAAGAGGATGTGTTTTCTAGGTTTTATATGATTTCATTGAGTTATATCATTGTATGAAATTATTTTTGGTTTTCATAAATTTGGGGGGTGAAACTAATTGGAGAATTGAAGTTAATTATAAGATATTTAGTTTGAAGTGGACTCAGGGTAGTGTCAGGAGTGACCCAAACCCTGTTTCTTGAGGTTTTAAGAAGAGTTTATTGCACAATGAGTTGTTATTCATTTTTTCTTAATAAATAATTATGTAATCAATATTAATTCAATATATAAATTAATTATAATTGTTTTATAATTAATTGAACTGGTGGTTTTGTGGTATTTGGAAGCCATATCAATGGATACAGGTTGGTTGAGATAAATCTATGATGGTGGATGGGTTTTTATAAGGGAAATGACTTTGGGTTGAGGTAGGTGGTATCTAATTATTTCTTAAAGGTCATACATTTTTTAATGCTTCATGTGGTATGTGATTGTTCTGATTGTGTGTACTTGATCTTAATAAACATAAAGTAAGATAATCCTTCCATTACCATTAAGAGTGTGTGAGACTTATTGGAACCATGTAAGGATCCCCAAGTAATGAGACTTGATTATATGACCAATTTAGATTATGAGGGTTAACTAAATTATTATAAATTATAGAAATTGGAACCTATTTGATTTCCCATGGTAAATAAAAATAAAAGTAGCTTAGATAGGTTTCCTTATATTTCTTCTAGAGGGAGTTGAGATTTATTGTGGGTGATTGACATACAATATAGATGTGTGGGACCATAATGTCACATTATTAAATTACTTTCTAAATAATATGTGGGGTTATTTTTCCTCTCTCTCTCAAGAATTTATGTTGAGTTTATACATCATGTTTATGATTACAATAATTGGATTTGTATGTTATAATTGGATTAACATAGGCCCCGGGGTGTGTTGGATGTTATAAAATTACTTGAATGAGATTATTAGACAAGGAGTTTTTAGCTATAATTATCCCATATAATTGTTAGTGTTTTGTAATTGGATTAAACATCTATATTTACAAAGAGTATAATGTATAATAATAGACTATGGTAGATAACCTAGTCCCATGTTATCCAATGGGATATTTACATGTTGGGATGACTAGGTGGTAGCCTAAGGTAAATGGGATATGGGGATAGGGTGTGTGTTTGTGAGGCTACTCTATGAAAAGTGTCTACTAATGATTGGAGAGTTTTGAACCCTCAAAAACTTATGATATATGTGAATCTATCAACCCATTATATTTCTTATTTTTTTAATTAATGAATGATGTACCTCACATGGATTTCTATATAAATTGGTCCCCATGGTTAAATTTTTAAATATGACTTATAACTTGTGATATTTATGTTTGTTTTTTACATTATTATAATGTGGTGGTGGGATATAATATCATTCAAACCATTCTCATAAGAGGATACAAGAAAGTGGGTTGGGTGTCCTAGAAACCATAGAAAAGAAAATGCTGTTGTATATGGTATGTCTAACCAATTGGGTGTCTATGGAAACTATGGATGATGTATGAATATAAATTGATATGTGTTTTTGGTTGTGAGTTCATGAAAAAAATGTATGGGTGAGACATGGATGGGAATATGGTATAGGTTGGATAGGATTCCTACCTATATAGTTATAATGTGTTGGATTAGAATTGATTCTTCCCAATGTGGTGTGTTGGATATGATTAATTATTAGGATATATAATGAAGGTTAGAAAAGTTTACCCTTAGTGTGGTTGTGTGTGGTAGGTTGAACATGATTCATCTTAAGTAATTTTTTATGTAGGTTCTTCATGATGCCTTCTAAGGACTTTTTGATGATTTTTGGACCTAATTCTTCCCTAGATGATGGTTACATGTGATTGGACATGAGATTCTATGTGATATGTATTGGGAAATCATGCCTTGTTAGTATTCTTTTGTAATGTTCAGAGATTCCCCATCCATGGACTGAGTAGGTATGATCACTCTTAGGTGGCTTGGGTAGAACCCATGGCCATAAAAGATTTTATGTTTATATTTTTTTTCTATATAATCTGGTAATATCACATTGTTCTTTCATTGTATATATTGGATATGTTTGGGACACCATTGATAGTGGACTATTGTGATGTACTCAAAACCTACCTCAGGTGTTAAAAAAACTTTTTTACCTAAAAAACCTTATAATTTTAGGCACAAGTTGGGTATAGGATTGATGTGGTATAATTAAGCTAGATATCATGGATGGAGTTAAGAGATGTGACTGGGTCAGAACATGGGATCGAGTGGTGGTTGATTTTAGTTTTTTATTATTTTATTCTGGGTTGTATATGATCTTTCCATGAGGGATATTTTTGTTATCTACTTGACTCTTATGGAATTTAAATAGATCATTCTTTTATAGTGCATGGGTTATTATTTAATTTTTGTTTGGTCTTGTCCAAATGGTATATTTTGTCCTATTTTTATTGTAATAATTGATTTTGTGTTACTTTGATTATGTTTTATAGATCTCTACATGAGAGTGTATAGTCTCACCAAGGTATAATCTTAGACTCTCACTACTAGTTAGAATCCTCTAGTATATGGAGAGACAGATATGAGGTCTTGTGATGTTACAATCAAGTTATTGACCAAGTGAGTTAGGTTGGGACATTACATAAGAGCATACTTGAAGACCATATATTATGGTTATGTGAATGTTTTATAATAGTTCTATGAAAATATTTAATACATAAGCATTTAATTTCCCTTAATCATTTAATACAAAGGATATAATAGGTCATGGATAGAAGGGATATCCTTTATAAGTTTTAGGTGATTTATAAAACTCATGGGATCCTTTAAAGGATATATTATTTTTATTTTCACTAATTGATCTTCATAAATATCTCATAAAAGATCTTGAATGGATCAATTACTAAAAAATAGGTATATTCTTCATTTATATTATTTTAAATTCAAAAAGTTATTTAGATCTTTTGGAAAAGAGTTTTAGAGGATAATTTTATCTATATTTAGATAAGTGTTTCCCTACTAAATCCCAATAGTATAATCATTGATAATGTTAAATAGTTAACTGATTAATGGGAACTCTAATGGATGGATGTGTGATGAAATGAGACTCTCCTCCTAGGAGTTCTATCATTGATGTTATGTAGACCTTATTTTTTTAATACTTTTAGTTTTTGTTTCTCAAGTGTTGGAAATATTATAAGGAAGCGTGGAGGTAGATATAGGGAAATATGTTGAGAAAATGATTTTTTCAAATAAAAACAGTTGTAGATCATCTACCCTATGTCATGACGGAGTATATGGGTGATCATGGTCTAGTTGTATGAGTGGAAGCTAAGATATTTTTCTAGGTTTTTAGAATTATGGTAGAAAATAACTGTTTTAGAGTGGGTTATTACATGTATGAGTTTTATGGTGTAGAGGCGGTTGTTTTGGAAGTCATGGAAACATAATGAAATATCTATAATCTATATGGAATACTGTATCACCGATTTTAGAGAATTTTTTTGATATTTACCATGTCTTGGAGAACATTGTTCCCTGAGTGTATCATGAATGTTGCATGGAAACAATAATAATGGGTTATGCCATGATGGAACTATGGTTTGAGTTGAGAGATAGGGGAGACCGTGAAATATTTTACACCACTATACTATAGTTTTGGCCAAATATATTTAACAAAAAATAAATTCTCAATAATTTAAAATGGATTAATCTATTTTAAAATATGTGGATTTTTGATTTTTGTTGAAAATATCCACTATGACATGATCTAGACATAACCTTTCCATGGAATTGTCACACAATTTTTATTTGAAATTTAAAGTGTATCTTTAAATTGGATTGATTATTTTGGTCTCTCTTTAACAAAATATGCACTAAATAATAGTTTTTTTTGGTAGTTGATACCTGTAGTGGATTTAAAGCCTTTCTATTTTCTTGAATAATCCCTTATGATCCACACTGCCATTCTTTTCCTTTTTAATTTCCTTACAAACTTTTTATTTCTTCCCATAAGGGTATGAGAGATGTTTGATGTTCATTTATGTTCAATTTAGCTAATGATTTGATGGATAATTATGTTTCACAGGTCATTAATCCTTTTTATTAGGATCCTTTATGGTTGATCTTGGTTTTTACTCTTCCTTTAGGTATTGCGTTGTTGAAGATTATTATGATGCAGTGGATTCAAAAATATGATTAATTTTATTTATATTCAATGTGTAATTTTTATTATTTAGTTTCCATTGTGTAAAGATTTAGAATTTATATAATAAATATAAGAATAATATTGGAAATTGGATTTTGAGAAATTGATAAAAACATGTTTTATTTATTTCTCTTTTTATTCCGATGACATTATTGATTAATTATCATTTTATCATGTTTTTGTGATTTATGTTGTTGTTAATATGTGTAACCATGTTGAAAATAGTTAAATAATTTATACATTGTAATTAAAAGTGGATATAAAAATCTATAAATCATATTTATATTATTTGGTATAAATTATTGAATAAATAATGAATCATGAAAATCTAGTATGTTTTGTTTCCGCTATATTCTGTTTATATAGTTGTATTATTGTGGTTTCAGGGATTAATTTAAGATAGTATCTTATAGTGATAGATTGAGGAGGTTTTGTTTATATTATACTATTATGGATATGCTTGTTTGGTTGATACTGTAATAATAGAGGTGATGCAGTGGCTATAGGAATTATTATTGAATTAGTATTTTAGAGAGGTTGATGTTGTAGTGTTGTAGATTTCTAAGGATATGAAATATTGTTGACATAAATAAATAAATTAATGAAGTGGTTAAATGAAAGGGGAATTGTTTTTGGTGATATAATGATATACAATAAATAATGAATGTAGTGTTAAGAAAAATATATATTGTAACTGGATTATAACGAAGTTGGAAAATTATTAAGTGATTAATGAAATGCGTTACAAACTGACCGAGATAACCCACCATAACGGTACCTAAATCAGTTATGAAAATCCCCGAAGTGCATTCCGGATCCCCATGGGATGGAGATTTGCACCTTGGAATCAAAAAAATAAATAGGGAATGATTTCAACAGAATAATGACCATTAAGAAAATTAAAAAGATATAAATAATAAATAGTTCTCATGAAATAAACTATACAATAGATAAATTACCAAAAGTAAAGAAATAAAAGTCTCAAAGAGTTATGTTGATCAAATTCATCAGATAAAACTATCTAAATACCATCACCAATATATCCATGTTATAATTGGATCACATGCTCCACCGATAACCACCAACATCCAAGTCCCACTAACATTATCGACCACTACCACCAAGTGGTTCCTTAACTTTACCTTGACATAGAATAATATAGTCTACAAATTCTCAAAGGAAAAGGTAGGGTGTGAGAAAGAAATCCTAGTAAGACCACACAATGCATTTTATAAGAAATCTATAACAAATAAATCAAAATTTCTCATTTTTTCATGAAACAAAACATTGATATATTTTCATAGGTAATATCAAAATATGATTTTCAAAGTGTTTCAACAATAGTTATAAAACAAAATTCAAGGTGTATTTCAATCAAATCAAGAAGAAAAAAACTTCTTTATAAAAACAATCATGAATAAGTATTTCCATAAAAATAAACATGAGTAAACTATTTCAATCAATAATCAGCATGTATAATAAATTTTCAATCATAACACCATGGTTAAGTGACCCAATGTTATATTATTATAGGTATTATAACACATCATAGTGAAATATGACTCTAAATTTGAACACACTCCCTAGATCCCAAGCCTATGGGGAATAATATGAAATCCAAAAGAATAAACTTCATACCCTAAATATAGTCTAGTTAGAATTTTCATTATCAATATATGTGTTCATACCACCCAAATACCAATTATTCCATGTAATTCAAGGTAAATCAAACATTTATGGGGCTATCAATAAACTCAATCAATCATTTCTAACGACCCTATGTTCATGTTTCAAAACATGCATTTATTTTCAAAAAATAACATAAAATGATTTTAATAAAAATACCATGCCTTTTATTTCAATTTATCTCATTTAAAATTATAAAAAATTTCATGACTTTTCATTCCATCAAAATCATGATTGAAATATTTCTTTTTCAATTAAGATCATATTTCTTAAGATCACACTTAGTTTCAAAAATCCTTTGTTAAAGTGTTTTCCATGAACACCATGAAAATTAAAGTCATAATTCAAGAGTCTCAATTGAATATTTAGAAAAAATTGGAATACCTGTTTAAATTAAACAACATCAAAGGTTTCAATTGATAGATATTTCCTTACAAAACCACATAATTTTATTAAGATAAAAAACACCAACATGGGATCCACCAATGGAGAATGATGTTAAAAACGATCAAAAGTGAATCCTAGGATCACAATACATCAAATAAAGATCATGATTAAATGTTGACTTGAGGACTAATTTCCCTCTAAGTGGTATAAATAAGAGGAAATTAAAATCCATGATCGAATAGAGATTACAATTATTGGAATATATCCAACACACCAACCGTCACTTCGATCCATGAATAAACTAGGTTGGGAGAGCCAAACTCATATCAAGAGGTCCTCCAAAGGGGTTTGGGTATGAAATCTGATAGAGGAGATTTTGAATTAAATCATGGATTAAAAATAACAAAGATATTACACCACCATGGGTTTTCTCATACCCATCGACATTGCTGGCTACCTGATAGCACTGGGAAGAATGCACTTCACCCTAAAAGTCCCATTATCTAGTCAGTAATATTATTATAGGAATGGGCATAGCCTATCCTCCCACCAAATGGATGGCCCCCTTCATTATCTAGATGATGATTCTCCTATATATTTTCCAGCTACGTGATCATACCCACTCCTGGGATAAGACGCTTATCCAACTCCTCACCACTAAAATCTAATTCAAACCCTCTCCCACACCCAACTAAAAACTCAAAGAATTGGAAAAAATACTAAAAAAATAAGTAAAACCATTAATGAATGGAAAAAATAATTAATAAACTCAAACTAAAATAACCTAGTTTAAATTAAGGTTCATACATGAAATATGGTAATGATATGTTACAATCTCCCCAACATAAATGCTTTCTACCCCAAGAAATCCTATCAAGAAGTCTCCAACAAAAATAGGTGAGGACACTTATCTCTTATGAAAGACTCATTCTCCCATCTGTCATGTGATTCATAGTAATAATGATATAACACCCAATCTACAAGTATAGAATTTCCATGAGGAAATTTTATCTAAGAGTCAATAATTCAGACCGACTGTGTAGTCATTGATAAATCCAAATCCACATAAAGATCCTCCCATCTTAATAAACATGACAAATTATAAATATGCTTTCTAAGCTAAGATACATAAAACATGTTATGTATTGAAGTCATATGAGGTGGTAAAGAAAAATTGTAAGCCACCTTCCCAATATTCTCAACAATATCAAATGGTTCCACATATCTTGGTGCTAACTTTCCTAATTTTGCAATCCATAAATGAACCAACTGAGGTGAAACTCTCAATTACACAAGGTAACCAACCAATTAATTCAAATGATGTTAGGAATGACCAATATATGATTTATAATGACTTTATTCCATTACCATTCTATGATGAATCAATTGAATCTTTTCTATCATATCTTGGATCAAAATAAGTCTAATCAGGGAAGTTTCACTAATCTCCAACCAAAAAAGTAGATATTTAAATGGAAAACCATAAAAGGACTCAAATAGTTCCATCTTGATTTATGATTGTTATATTTTATTATAATAAAACACAACTAACCCATATATAAATCCCAATCTCCTCCAAATTTAAGAAGGAAATCATGGGGAATATCTTCAAGAAACTGCATTGCCTATTTTGTTTGACCATTAGTTTGAGGATGGTATAATATTCTCAACTTTACCTAAGATCCCATTATATTTTGGTGGACTCTCCAAAAATAAGAAGTTAATCAAAAATCCCAATTAGAAATGATAATGGATGGAAATATATGAAAATTGATGATATACCGAACATACATATTTCAAAATTCCTCAACTATAGTGGTATAGAAAATGGGAATAAAATGAGTTTATTTGTTCAATCAGTCAATAACCACCCAAATCACATTATTTAGATAATTTGTACAAAGAAATACAATAACAAAGTCCATCTACATCTCATCCCACTTCCTATTCAGCATAAGAAAGGAGTTAAGTAGTCCTAGAGGCTTTAATGCTTCACCTTAATTTGATAAAAAGTATAAGAATGAGAAAAAATTTTATCAATATCTCATTTCATACCCATAAACCAAAAAATAGGCCTCATGTTATAACACATATTTATTGTGATTAGGTGATCTACCCACTGGGAGTGATTCCAATCCCCCATTACAACTTTCCTCATAGGTAATGGAACAACAAGACTATTTCAGAGTAAAAGTATACCCTTGGAATATAAAGACCACACACTGATGGTCTCCCAACCATCTAAAGTATCCCTAATTCCATGTAACTGATCATTAAACGATAATTACTAGATATCATATTGAAATGTGATGACATAAACTGAAAACTTTAAAAAACAATATCGGTCTCATCCTCCCAAACTCTTAAGTGTATCCCAGAAAAGAGATCCATAAAATTCTAATCCTCGGAAGATTATTTAATGGTTAATGATGGAAGTTTCCTTATGAATTCACCATCAATATCATTCCCATTACCAGGAGTTTAGGAAATGTTAGATTTAAAGACTAAAGGTACTCCACCCATCACCTCTTCTAAAGGGTCATTTATTTTTTTGAGAAGATATAAATCAAGACTCTATGATCATATTAGGTAGTAAACCTTTAAAAAAAAGTTAATTCCAATAAATCTGGAGATCATGCATCCTAGATACAAGTTTGAGATTATGTGTGGGATATTTTTTATCCTAAGGTCTAAGCTATTGAGAACCATACTCCACCACATGATCACCCAGATTTAGAATGCAACCCAAACCCAAACTAAATTCATCACAAAAGAACACATTTACATTATTAGACTAAAGAAGTTTAACCAATGGAACATATGAGAAAAAATTATTTAACTCCTCAAAATAAGTCTAAAATTTCATATCCCAACTCCTCTCTTTGATTCCCAAACACCCGTTCGATCGTGTGCATCAAATCCAAAAAGTTATTCTTTAATCAAGATCACTTTTATCCTCTTATTAAAGTTAAAAATAAAGTATATATTCAATATCATAGCTATATATAAGGGTTTTGTAATGATATGACAAGGGTTATGATGATCATTAATATAATTAGCATCAAAATTCAACGATTTGGATTCTATAAAATATTTGGACCAAGACTGTGGTTGGTAAAAAAATTATTTAGTGATTTGATCATGTATTAACCTTTTTTATGTAATTATTATTTTAACTCAATCCTGGAGTTCTAAATGCGTAAAAGTAGAATTTTTTTAGGATCTAATGGGGATTTTGGAATTGGATAGTGACCCTTTCCCTGATCGTCATTTTTGCACCTAAGGTAGGAATCCCTTGACTTTAGAGAATGTTTTATATGGGATCTTGGCATGTTTTTTGACATGTGTGTATAACCCCTAGAGACCTTTGTTTGATTGTTGATGATGTGTGGTTTGCACACATACCCTAGTGAGACCTATTATTGTGTTTCTTACTTATGTATTGTGTTATTTATGATAATTGTTTATTTTATGTAATGTTTTATCTATAATTATATCTTGTATCATATTATACTATTTTATGTCTTATAGTTGAGCATTTGGGTTGAGCCTCATGGACTATTCCTATGAGGGGGATGTGTCAGATGCCTAGTCATCATGCATTAAGATATCACATGAAGGGGGATATTCTAGTCTTGTTTTTGGACTATACCATATAGTGGGATGTTCCAGGTGGCTGATCGATGTTCTTTTTGGCATGTTGACAATGTAAGAAGAGTCAGTTTTTGGGGACCTAAAATATATTTTGTAATTATGTGATACATTGCTGTTATATCTATATCTTGTTTACTTTCATGTTATGAACATGTGTACCTGATTCACTGATGTTAAGGGAAGTTGGTAGTGTCCCACCAAGACTTGTACGCACACCCTACTAAGGAATTTCATTGCAATTATAGATTTAATGCTTAGGGATATGGTTAAGGGAAAGGGCCTCAGGATGTAAAGTTGAGTATGGTTTACAGGATGACACAAACACTACATGATAGACTTTGTTTTGATGTTTATACACTTATTTATTGGATTACCCATACATTTAATCCTTTAATTTAGTTTTGGTTTATTTACATGACATACCATAGTTCTATTACATGGGTTGGTTTTTATTTTTATTTGATTATACTAGGATAGTTATTTTTTATTTATTATTTGATGATTTATTATTTATCATTATTTTTATACTGTGATGTTCATTTGGTACCATGGTAATAGTCTCACACACCATTCCTTAGGCCTTATACACAAGTTGGAAACCTCTTATATATGGAGAGGCATCAATGAGGTCATGTGGAACCCAAAATCAGATTCAATGGTTTGGGTCGAGGTGTAAAAAAATTTGATGTTGGTTTTTAAAAATAAAGTAATGTTTTGAAACTTAAACATGGGATCATTAGAAATGATTTATTGAGTTGATTGATTACCCCATAAAAATTTTATTTACCTTGAAGTATGTTGAGTATTGTGTAATTAGATAGGAAGAGAACATAGATTGATGATGAAAATTCTAACTAAACTATCTTGAGGAAAGGGAGTTTATTATTTTTGTTTCTCTCCCATTCCCCCAAGGCTTGGGAACTAGGGAGTGTGTTTACATGTAGATCTATATTTCAATTTGATGTGTGATAATACCCATACTAATCTATCCTCAAGTATATAAACCATTGTGCTATGATATAAAAATGATTATACATGATGATGATTGATTAAAATAATTTACTCATATCTGTATTGATAGAAATTATTATTTTTTCATGTTTTGATAAAGATGTTTATTTAGAAATTATTTTATGAAAATGAACCTTGAAATCCGTTTTACAATTTCCATTAAAATGTTTTAAAAATTATATTTTTATATGACTTGAGAAAATATATCTATGAAATTTTTATGTATAATTGAGAAAAGTTTGTTATTTCTTATAGATTTCTTATGCAATAATTAGTGATATCCCACTAGGATTTGTTTCTCAGAACTGACCTTTTACTTTTGGTGTTTTTTGATTATATTATGAAGTTTTAAAGGAAATGTAAGTCACTTCTTTGTGGAGGTGGTAGTTCTCATTAGTGGGACCTGGGTATTGGTGGTGACCAGTGGATAATGTGATCCACCTACTGCATAAATATTTTAGTGATGTTTTTTTGATAGTTTTATTTGATGAATTTGATCGAAATACTATTTTGATACTTTTATCTATTTACTTTGGTACTTTCCCTTTTGTGTAGTTTTTGGAATACCAACTATTTATTATTTTATATCTACTACATTTTCTTAATAATACATTCTTATGGTGAAATAATTCTCTATTGATTGTTTTTATTCTTAAGAACTAGTCACATGCTTAAGGGGATTAAGAACACACTTTGGTACATGTCAGAACTAATTCAGGTACCTTTTAGGATGGTTATCTAGTACAATTCATAATAAAATATATGATTTTTAATTCCTAAATTAATTTAAATTAATGGATAATTATATAATGATATATATATATTTATAATGATATGATGATTCTTTATTATAGTAAAGTTATCTTATTATAAGTCTAGTGGTAACTGGAGTGGTTAGATTTGTTGTAACATTGATGGTATGGTGATGGGAAGTGGCTATAAAGGTTTAGATATCATGAGTTAAACCTTAGGATGAGATTGTATGCATGAATATATTCACTATAGTTACATTAGATCTTATGAACCACCACTTTATTCACGTAAAATTATTGGTACCTATATAATATTTTTTAGGTTTGGTGTGACTTCCCCAACACCTAGGATATATGGGATACAGATGGATGACTAATACCCCTTCCCTCCCCTCTCTTATAAATATAATATTTATTATAATGATATAATATTATGATATATTTGTAGTATTTTGGTAGTGATATGATTATGTAGTGACGATATAATGATATGGAAATTATGTAGATTATGTGGATGTAATGTGGTTTTATAGTGTATGTAGTATGTGGATACTGTATGAAATATGGGCATATGGTTATGTGGTTGTGGATATGATATTGAATTGGGTTATGTGTTTATGTGAATATGGAAGGTATGGAAGCACCATGATGTATGTTATTGGGGGTGTGAAAGAGACTTATTCAGTCAATAAGTGGGTTAGAGGCACCTTTATGAATATATTTTTCTTGATTATTATATTACAATAATTTTGCTTAATTTTTTTTGAATAAACATTGGTGATGATGGTTTTAGTTGAATTAATTGAGTAATAATTTTGTTTTAATGTTTATTCACATTTTCATTAGGGTTTCTATATATTAAACTATTGATTATAATTGTATGTTCACCCTTATTATGTATATACTATGTTTATTTTAAAATTTTATGAAATAGTTACCGATTGGGATTAAAATTAATATCTTGAGGTGATTATTAAAGTTGGAGTTTCTAATAGAGTCATTGATCTTATTTTGGTTTTGATCTTTGTTTATATATAGAATTATATACATTATAAGGTCATGATTTTATTTTATATAATTTTGTAATATTTTATTGGTGTTTTCTTTAATTCTTGGTAATTATGATGTAAATGAATCCTATATATGTGTTTTATTCCCTAAGTTATAGTATAGAAAATTCATCCTATTAGGGTAAGGATTTAGTGGCCACACATGCCTCTATTATAATCCAAGGTGAGTTTTTAGTGGGGATGGGTTGTTATAGAGTGGTAATAAATATTTTTTTGAGAGTTTGAATAGAGTTTAGAGTAAAAAATTAGTGATTATTTCATTAGGTTGGTAGGGGTAAAATTTTATCCAGACTTAGTATGTGATGTTGCAAGGTAGAATTACTGGGATACAGAAATTACCCTTATGACCCCCATTATCAAAATAACCTTACTAGACCTACTAAAGTGAGATTATGCTGATTATAGGTACAAACCTTTGTTTGGTACATGCCACATACTTAAATGTGCATGTGTTTGAGTTGGTAAATTTTATAGGAATTAAAATGAATTTAATTAATTTGTATAAATGATTTATATATCTATTTTTAGTAGTTCTTATTAAATTTATAAATATAAATAGTGTAATGTTTCAATTTGTGGTTTAGGTGGGGTAAGTATAGTAAGATGCTTCAGTTGAACATAGAAGGGTTAAACGTAAGGGGAATGATTCATGGAGGAAATAACTATGGGAGATTAAATGTTCATGTTTTCCAAATAATGGGGGATTGTCTCTAATCAGGACACAACAAGATGGTTGGAGTTTCTCAATATTCCAATCAAATTGATCTATGAAAGGAATGATTATTATATTTCTATAACTATTATCTTTTTATAAGGATATGATCATTATTGGAATATTATTTTACAAAGATATTTCACGGATCTAGTGGTATCTTGGGAGAAGTTAAGTTTCCAAATCTATGATGAGTTTCTTTCTACAACATTGAAGGTAGTGTGATGGTTTTAGTTTCTCTCTATTTTATAGGGGATCCTAAGCATACAATATTTAGAATTATTGTTTATGAATTATCTTACATATTCTTAAAATATTATTTATAATTAGGTAGATAGGGAATAATATTTATTGGAGGCTTTGTATCTATATATTTAGTACCAAGTCACCCCTTTTATATTTTTATGTATCTTCAGGTGATAACAATGGTGGGATTTTAAATAAAATACTAGAGAAATCTTGTTTTTATAATGAGGGGAGTTATAATAAATTCATGGGGAGTATAAATCTCAATGGAGGTTCTCATTTGTCTAGGAAATTGAGGTTTTGACCTATGGGAAGTTAGACATATCTTTTTTTATTGTTTCTACGAATCTATAAGTTTTAAGCTCTGTACTGAGAGGTCTGGTGTTGTTTTATTTTATTATAAATGATGAGACCATTGGAAGTTACATTGTTTGAATATCCTTGGTTTTTTACTATGGGATAAGTTTATTGTTTTTAAAGAATCCTAATAAGAAGTTGTCTTTGAGACCTTATCAGCAACAACAAGGTCCTCAATATTTTGGGTATCATAGAAGATATGTAATTAGTGAAGGATATTCCTATGATATTCCTTATCCTTTAGGACTTAGGTATGAGTGTGGTCATAAAGGTGGAAATCATCAGGGTTAGTGAGGTAGAGGGGTATTCAATGGATAGATGTATTCTATCAAGTTTCCATTATATGTTTAACTACATATTATTTAAGGTATAATATATTTATCATATAATCTAATATATGGATTTCTTCATCAAAGAGATTCCCACTGCTTCATTTGAATTGCCTTGGTATGAGATATGTGGGTAAAACTGGAGAGACATCTAATATCCTTGGTGTTGACAATATCAGCTGAATTTTAGTCTATAATTTTTTATGTGTGTTGAAGTTGTGAGATGATTATATGGAAACATCAAACTGTGGGAGGTTTCATTTTAGACAATGCAAAAATTTAATATTCGTGATAGTTTAAATGGACTCCACTTGTTTTCATAGAAATTTTAGGAAAACGAAGATAATTATAATGTTAGGAAATATTTATTTTCACTTTTCTTTATTCAGCAATGGTATCACTCAATTTTCATGAAATGTTTTTAAAAATGGTTGTTAGGGTTTTGGTAGTGGTTTTCCATAAAATACAATTTTTTAATATATAATATCATATAGTGGTGGTTTAAACCACCACTATAATACAAATTCTTTAGTAGTGGTTTAAACTGATTCTATTTTTACTATCATATATAGTTATAGTTTTTGTAACATCCTATCCTAGGTGCCACACAATGATTGCCCAAGACGGTTGGTTAAAATACCTCAACAAGGATCAAATAAATAACATTGGGAGACTATACCCTTTTCATCAAAGTAACACAACAATGATAGTAAATAAACAACAACAAAATGATAATAACCATAAAAATAATAATACCAGTATCATATAATGATCAAAATATGAATACAATATCCAAACCAAAATAGTGGATATGTCATTCCATATACATGTCATGTGTGAATATGAAAAAACCCAAAATAAAGAAAGACACTGAAAACTACCGAGAGGGTCCTGACACCTTGCCCAATTACCTCATCTATTATCCATCCCATATAATATATCTATAATAGGGATCTTTACCTTATTCTATCTTGTAAATATGGAGTCTATTACGGTACTGATTAGGCATCCTAAGTAGGTTGTGATTACAACTCAATAGGCCACCACCAAAGGTGTCTAAAAAAATCTAGTCTATAATAGTGTATTAACTTTTATAAAGAATAAGGTTCAACCAATAAGGTAAAAGATTTAAATATTTAATTATTATTTATTTAACCACATTCTTTTTCTGCGATTCACAATGACACCCATACCATCAATACCTACTTTGGCCCATGCGAGAGTCTAAACCATATCACATAGGGAAATCACAATTCATTATAACATGGGATTTCATTATCCATTTAATTTTATTTTATATCACTACCATTTAGAACCATATTACAATTCTAATATCATAGGCATATAATGTCATGTATAGTACCCCATGGGTATTTAGGGCATCAGTCCCTATCCCACATCTCATGGGTATTTGGAGCATCATTATTTGTCCCATACCGTAATATTCACAAGCATGCATTTTGTCCTAGAAAACCATTTTTAGAACCCTGTGGGTATTTAGAGAATGAATCCCTACCCCACACCCCATTTTTCAATCAAGCACATATATCACACACACTACATTTAACAATGTTAATAATAATTTACCCTCTTATCACACATATCACATAAAAAATTAAGGCCTTTGGGCTATTCCGACCGACTGACCCTCTTATCAACACATCACATCATGGTATACCATTTAAACCATCAATTAAATCATAATTCATCACTTTAATTATATATAATAATATAAAAAATAAAATATTACAACATTTATCAACATTTAAATAATTAAAACATTAATGATTCATGGTTTTGTCAACCATCCACTTTACCCATTATCAATCAATTCCATTTCCCATAAATTAATCAATCACACAATCCTATTAATTTAACTATTTCAGAATACCAATATCCCATTAATTCTATGATCACATCATTCCATTAAATAATTAACTAATTAATTAATCCAATTCAAGATGCAATTTTCAAACATGGAAATTTATATTTCACAATTTCATACAAAAAATTATAATCAAGACTATGGGGTTTGTAATTTAGACCACTTAAGTCAAGATCATTTATGGAATACCACAAACAAAAATACCCAAATTAAAGCGGAACACTCAATTACATAATTAAGAACAAGATAAAGATTCAAAACCAAGATACAAGATTAAAAAGATTAATATCTATCAATACTTATATCTAAATCCATCACTAATGGAAGAAAAAAATCCCTTCAAAGGATGATATAATAGAGGGAGGAATCCAATCGGGATGAGATATCCTACCAGGAGAGGTGTAGAACCATCAATAAGATCTTTAATTCATTAAGAATGGAGTTAGGAATGCCTTTTAATCCTCTTGGAGGTTTCAAAAAACATTTGAACTAGTTTAGTTCTAAGTAGGGGTGATTAGGGTTTAATACCATGGGGTTCATGAGTTTTTTTTAAATTTTTAGGGGATTAAAATCCCATGTGCACAGTTTCATGTACTGGGTGTACGATTTGTCGAACTAGGAACTCCTACTGCTGAGGTGAAGGGTTACTCCTAATAGGGAATATAGTTTTAAAAACCGTGTGCAAATATGAAATCCCTCTCCGTCTTCTGTTGCACGGTTTGTTGGGGGTAGGGCACATAGTTTGGGAAAACGATGTTCCCATCATGCATTGCGCAAAACCCATAAAACATTTCCAAATTTACCCCAAACACACTCAAGACATGCATCAAAAAAATTATAACCAAAACAAGGAAAAAGAGTACCTATAAATGAGCTTGATACATCTCTAGAAAATATTGTAATCTTACAATATCTCCACCTTATAATAACTTATCCTCAAGATGTAGTCCCAATCATCTCTAAGATTACAAGGTAAAAATATTGGGCCATTGAGCCTGAATATCTTCTACCTTTCCTATGTTTCCTCCAAAACACAACCATGTTTCCTGTAACACCCCGAGCTTCCATGATACGCTTCTCATTCAATAATGTAATAGCTTGCATTGTACGCAACATCGAGTTCTAACACACTGCAACTAATCAAAGTAGCTGTTATGAATAGTAATAACCACTTTTTAAATTTAAAGAAATTTTATATTTCAAAATGGACTTCATTTTTGTATTCCTAATATTGAAATTAGCCTATGTTGAATTTTTTGTAATTTTCTGAGAACTTCAAAATTTTTATGAATAGTGAAAAATACTTAAAACAACTTTTTTAATCAAAATAATTTATAGTGATAAGTTATACTATTGAGTGGTTTTAAAGTATAATTAGAATATATTTTTACCATTTTATCCAATGGTGGTCATTAGAATTAATTTCACTTTGAAATTGGACATAAACAATTGTCAATCTTTTGATATAAATTGTTTCTTAAAAACACGCTATTTGTTGTGACAACGGGAATTAATTATAAAATTAATTAATGAAAATTATATGCTTGGAATTTCATAAAATAGACATCATTTTGAATTCGGAATATCAATTATAGCTTAGGGTGAAATTTTGGCATTGTTCTGAGAAACTTCAATTTTTGATGAATAGTGAAACCACTAAGTGGTAATTAAATAACTGATTTTTCGTTTAAATGAAATATTACCACTTCTGTGATTTGATTTTCAAAAATCCGACATACATGGTTGTCATTAAGAAGTAAAATGTGGTTCAATGAGATTAAAATAATTTTTTGGTGAATAGTAACTTTTAAGTTCTTAATCGCGATTAGAGGTAATTAGTGTAGTTTAAGGTACAAATAATGTTTTAATAATATGATATGAGCTTGACACTTGACCTACTCCTATTTGATGAGTCATGGACGACCAAGACAACCCATGGGTCAACTTGGGGACCCCATGGAGCCACTTTGGTTGGAAAATGACATTAATATATATTTATTTAATGTTAAAATTAAATTGACACAAACATGAGTTGTTTTACTAAAACAGTTTTTAAGTGGGGTTACACAAGTCCAAATTTTGACTATAAATATTCATTAGAAATATAAAAAGATTTTCTACATCATAGTTGTTTTTTATAATTTTTATACATTAAATAAATTAAATTATTTATGACATTATTATGATGCAGTTATGACCTCATTATTTAACGATTTTAATAAAATGAAAAGATAATGTAAAATCCAAGGCTTACACTTGTCCAAAGACTATTGTATGGCTAGATTTAGAACCCTTATCACCTTAGACACGAATTATATAAGTGTGGGACCTTTAGAATCCGAAAAGCATTGTGTAATAATGTAACATTTCAATCTTTCCAAAAGAGCCCCTCCTCTCCACTTATAAAAGACCCCCACCTCTCCCAACTTATTCACACCTTCAAGCCTTTTGGCTCGGCCAACCTCTGCCCAAATACTCTCCCAACTTCCCCCTCTTACTCCTAGAATCCTCAATTTGGGCAGAACTCTTCTCAAGGAAGCCTTTGGCTCAAATCAAAAAGATTTACCCGATTTTGAGGTAATGTCTTCTCTAATGTTGTTTTGTTTTATTTTTCTTCTCCAACACCCTAAACTCTTTTTATTCATATCTTTTGTAACAACACCAGTATCCTAAATATACTAGGAGGTTTTTATAATAAGGATTAGAGCTACACTTACACACACCTACATCTAATGGTTAAAGAACATACGGTTTCTGTGGATGGAAAATTTCTGCCTCACGAAATGATGATTGTTCAACACTCATATAACACCTTAAAAGGTGGCCATTAAGATGTCACTATTTTTATATATGATATATTATATGTTTATGTTTTACTTATGCTTATGTATTTCTCATTTATGGCATACTTTATGATTTCCATTATGGGTAAAAGGCGATAATTTCATTTTAGGAAGTGCGGACTACCGCCCCCTCAAAGTGATTTGAATCGTTAATGCCATATGTGGGATGTATAAAGGATGGAGTAAATGGTATTATACACTATATTATACTGGAATTATATTATACATTTATATCATTATTATTTTTTTCCATTAAATATGAAATTGAAATGAAAGTAGCGTTCATGCGTACGTACGGCTTACCGTCTCCATGAACGGTGCATTTCATTTCTTACCTCTAAATGTTACGTAATATTATAAATGAATGTATATACTGGATATATAAGATATTTATGACATCTAAATCATGAATATAATTCTGGAGATAATGGATATTCTACCACATAAACAACTTGTAATTATAATAAGTTTATTGTTGACTCAAGTACCAAAGATCGACAAAACAACCGTTATTAACTTAAATAATTACATAATGTTCATATCATTGTAATAAGTGATATAATAAGGATAATGAAATTGAAAATGGTTCTTAATAAGGTATATATTAACTCTAGTTTATTATTCAGGAGGTTAAAGAACGGTCGAGTCAGGACAAGACGCAAGGTAAGGGAATTTCTTAACCCAATTTTCATTCTTTGGGTTAATCTCCTACTTTCAAATTATGTCATGATATTATTATGTCCTATATTGTATTTGTACTTTATTTATGTGTACTTATAGTGAATACACATAGTATATCTATTTTATTTTAAAAATGATCTTTGTATGGGACTTCGTCTCAATCTCCTTTCATTGAGGCATATTTTATTTTATACACAACTTTCTTTTATACGGTGTATAAAACCCTTTGACTTTTACGTTTATTCAAAAGGAATCTTTTTTATACGAAGAATTTTACTAAACAAAAAAAAGGGAATGTTTTCCTTTCCATACTTATGCGGCGACAACGACTTCTCCGCCGCCGTGACCATTATTTGAGTTTCGGCTTCCTCTACAAGCCATCACTTTTTTTTAATGAAAAATTAATACAAAGTTTTAACTTGCTTTTATTTTGGTATTGAAAATGGTTTTGAAAGCGTTTTTATTATATCAATGTGTTGTATTGACAATCTTGTGATTGAAATGTGGAAGAATTATGTTTCCTTTTCGCATGTTTTATGTGATACGATTATGTTATGGTTTATGATATGTTTAAACCTATTCATATGAGGAATGCATTGGACTTAATAAGTGACGGGTGGAGACCGCTATATCTCCTCGATGCATCGGCAGGTCTCATGAGACAAACTAGTGTCTTGGCACGAGTCCTTGACAAAATCTTATTTGCGGTCTTGGCACGAGGCCTTGACTACGTGGTTATGATAGTCTGGCATTATGCATTCCATCATTATGAAAGTGGTTATTGATATTTCATGTGATTATTAGACTAGTAGAATATCCATGTGAAGAAGTAAATGGCATTATCTCATTTCACTTTTGCCATATTATGTTGATGTTCAAGTTTAAAAGGCTTTTGTTTTAGTTATACATTGCCTTAAATGTTAATGTTTATTTATGAAAGTTTCCGCTATATTGTTAACCTTACTGAGCATCCGAGATCACCCCTTTCAATGTTTTAATATTTTCCAGGATGTGAAGAAGTATTTTATGAATGACCTGCAGGGATAGTATGAAGAGGATAGAAGTGTGGACTATGGAGACTATGTTATTGTAGTTTTTTACTTTATGATGTAATGTAACGTTTACGAATGTATCTAGTGTTTCCAAGGCTACTAAACTAATCGGTCTTTCGAGACTTGATCTTTTGTGATCATGCCAATGTTACGAAGTAATGCACCGAGTCTGGGTAGCTGGGGTCGGGGCGTTACAGTTGGTATCAGAGGTAGTTTAGTACTAACCTTGGAAGCTAGATTTAGATAAAATCTAATTAGAGAACATAGCCCGAAGATAGACTTTAAGGATTAGTATAGAATAACTTCCTAGAATTTTGGTATTATATAGATTTTGTGAGTTTTCCGAGCAATACATCCCTATCTGGATACGAGCAGGTAGAGGAGGCTCTGGCACAGATGTACCTAGGGGTAAAACCCGAAAACACCGCTTTGAGCTTGACTCGAACGGGAACTGGTGCACGACAACGGGCCTTGCTGCACTCTTGGTTATGACACTCCCGGGGGATATGCTTTGGATAATTCTCATTTTCTTTATAAACCACTATGAAGGGTTATGAGTATATACTTCCTCAAAGAAAACATTTTTATGGATTATATCCATAAATAGTTCAATTTATGTTAAGTATCTTACAAGTATGGAATTATGTATTTTGATTTATAAACTAATATAGTTTATGCCATTGGTTAGAAATGGCACCTAGTGGAAGGAATGGAAACCGTATCAATGCACGCACTCCGTGTAGGGATTTCCCTCCTGCTCAAGATAATTATTGTGGAGCTGGAGATACAACTGGTGCTGATCAACTTATTACCATACTGGGAAAACTCACTCAGGTTATGAATAATAACCTTACTCGTATGGAGCACCCTAATCCGCAACGTGGAGGATCAATGTTAGACCGCTTCATGAGGAAACAACCACCAACATTTAATGGGGGTACAAATCCATTAGTAGCTGAGCAATGGATAAACTCCTTAGAGAAAATATTCCACGCCTTGGGGAGTAGTGAAAGGGAAAAGGTTATCATGGAAGTTTACCGCCTCACTGGAGATGCTGATCAATGGTAGTCATTGATTAAAAACACAAAGTAAGATGGTGGCATATCGAATATGGAATGGAGGGAGTTCAAAGATCTTTTCTTAGAAAAATACTTTCCTCATCACCATAGAGAAGATATGGAAAGACAATTTCTGAGTCTGAAACAAAAGGAGGATGAGAATGTCGCAAAGTATGAGGCCAACTTTACAAGGTTAGCGAGGTATGCTGCAGATTATATACGTAACCCAAGGAGTAAGATTGATCGTTTCTTTGATGGGTTAAAACTATTTCTCTGTCGATCTTTAGTATCACAATCCTTCTCATCATATGAAGATATTGTCTCGTGTGCTATCAAGACAGAAAAGGAATTCTCTAAGTCTTATGACAACAAAGTAAAGTAAGAGAAGAAGAGAACGGTGGAACAAGAGATAGATAAAGGGAAAAAGGGAAAGAAGGATTTTCCATTATGTGATAATTGTGGGAAGAATCACCCTGGTACTTGTCTAAAAGGAATGAGAGTTTGTTATAAATGTGGGGAAAAAGGTCACCAGGCGCGTGATTGCAAGGGAAAGAAAGAGGCTATCAATGTTGAATGCTACAATTGTAGGGAAATGGGGAATTATGAAAATGAATGCCCTAAGCATCAGGGAAACTTACCTCAGAAAAGGCCAAGGGATCAAGGACAATCTTATGTTGTTACTACAGTTGAAGCAAAATAATTAATGTATTGGTGCCTTTGGACTCATGGATTATATTCTGATTATTAGAATAATGTGATATATATATATATATATAAGGATTGTACTGTAGTACTAGTTGATTTCAGTAAGGTTTTAATATGATGAAGGTAATTATATTTTTAGTATGTGACAATAAGAGAAACTTTACTTTTTTTGGGGAATCTGATAAATTGATTTTGGAATTAAGAGACCTTTTAGAGAAAGACTGGAAAGAGGTATTTTGGATAACTATAAAGGTTGGAGTGGATTAAGTTGATCTTTGGATAGTATTGTTTAAGGTTAAAAATTTATGAAGATTATTTTTGAATATTATAATACTATAGTTTTAGGAAAAGGACAACCTGCAGGGTGGAGCATAACCCGTCGCGTCGGACAAAGCTGCAGGAATCGAACCCACAATCATAGTGCGACAGGCCTTTATTTCCTACCACTAGCCTACAGGAAGTCCCTGGTTAGTAAAAAATAATTTTACTAATCTAAATGGTATGTGTTAACATTTGGAACCTTATACAATTAGGATAAGTATAATATTTTTTAGTTCTATTATCTTTTTGAGTGAAAGATGAGTTGAAGGTTGAAACTCTAATTGTCAAGCATAAATATATATATACCTATCTCTTATTCAATGAATAAATTAATTCTTAAACTTTAGTAAAGGGATATTAAAACAAAAAAATGTGTTATCCTAATACCTTATGTCTTGTTGAACTGATGATATTTTAAATCAACATATATTGAAGTCTTTGAGGCCCTCAATTTGACAGTTGATTGTGATTGATGACCTCAATCACTCCCTACAAATATTTACGTTTTTCCTCCAATTATATGTCTTTAATTTCCACCAATGTTCTCCTAATCGAGATCATAATTGGGTGGTGACTTTTTCATTTCCCTTTCCCTCTTATTAAGGCTAAATTTTATTAGTCTTATTTTTGATGTGGGTTTTCCACAAAGGTATTTTCTCTTTTCAACCTTTTATTTACAAATAAAAATTTCAAATTGTGAGGACGCAATTTATTGAAGGAGGGGAGAATGTAACACCCCGAGCTTCCATGATACGCTTCTCATTCAATAATGTAATAGCTTGCATTGTACGCAACATCGAGTTCTAACACACTGCAACTAATCAAAGTAGCTGTTATGAATAGTAATAACCACTTTTTAAATTTAAAGAAATTTTATATTTCAAAATGGACTTCATTTTTGTATTCCTAATATTGAAATTATACTATGTTGAATTTTTTGTAATTTTCTGAGAACTTCAAAATTTTTATGAATAGTGAAAAATACTTAAAACAACTTTTTAAATCAAAATAATTTATAGTGATAAGTTATACTATTGAGTGGTTTTAAAGTATAATTAGAATATATTTTTACCATTTTATCCAATGGTGGTCATTAGAATTAATTTCACTTTGAAATTGGACATAAACAATTGTCAATCTTTTGATATAAATTGTTTCTTAAAAACACGCTATTTGTTGTGACAACGAGAATTAATTATAAAATTAATTAATTCAAATTATATGTTTGGAATTTCATAAAATAGACATCATTTTTGAATTCGGAATATCAATTATAGCTTAGGGTAAAATTTTGGCATTGTTCTGAGAAACTTCAATTTTTGATGAATAGTGAAACCACTAAGTGGTAGTTAAATAACTGATTTTTCGTTTAAATGAAATATTACCACTTCTGTGATTTGATTTTCAAAAATCCGACATACATGGTTGTAATTAAGAAGTAAAATGTGGTTCAATGAGATTAAAATAATTTTTTGGTGAATAGTAACTTTTAAGTTCTTAATCGCGATTAGAGGTAATTAGTGTAGTTTAAGGTACAAATAATGTTTTAATAATATGATATGAGCTTGACACTTGTCCTACTCCTATTGGATGAGTCATGGACGACTAAGACAACCCATGGGTCAACTTGGGGACCCCATGGAGCCAGTTTGGTTGGAAAATGACATTAATATATATTTATTTAATGTTAAAATTAAATTGACACAAACATGAGTTGTTTTACTAAAATGTTTTTAAGTGGGGTTACACAAGTACAAATTTTGACTATAAATATTCATTAGAAAGATAAAAATATTTCCTACATCATAGTTTTTTTTATAATTTCTAGACATTAAATAAATTAAATTATTTATGACATCATTATGATGTAGTGATGCCCTCATTATTTAACGATTTTAATAAAATGAAAGGATAATGTAAAATCCAAGGCTTACACTTGTCCAAAGACTATTGGATGGGTAGATTTGGAACCCTTATCAACTTAGCCACGAATTATATAAGTGTGGGACCTTTAGAATCCGAAAAGCATTGTGTAATAATGTAACATTTCAATCTTTCCAAAAGAGCCCCTCCTCTCCACTTATAAAAGGCCCCCACCTCTCCCACCTTATTCACACCTTCAAGCCATTTGGCTCGGCCAAAATCTGCCCAAATACTCTACCAACTTCCCCCTCTTACTCCTAGAAGCCTCAATTTGGGCAGAACACTTCTCAAGGAAGCCTTTGGCTCAAATCAAAAAGAGTTACCCGATTTTGAGGTAATGTCTTCTCTAATGTTGTTTTGTTTTATTTTTCTTCTCCAACACCCTAAACTCTTTTTATTAATTTCTTTTGTAACAACACCAGTATCCTCAATATACTAGGATGTTTTTATAATAAGGATTCGAGCTACACTTACACACACCTACATCTAATGGTTAAAGAACATACGGTTTCTGTGGATGGCGAATTTCTGCCTCACGAAATGATGATTGTTCAACACTCATATAAAACCTTCAAAGGTGGCAATTAAGATGTAACTATTTTTATATATGATATATAATATGTTTATGTTTTACTTATGCTTCTGTATTTTTCATTTATGGAATACTTTATGATTTCCATTATGGGTAAAATGCGATAATTTCATTTTAGGAAGTGCGGACTACCGCCCCCTCAAAGTGATTTGAATCGTTAATGCCATATGTGGGATGTATAAAGGATGGAGTAAATGGTATTATACACTATATTATACTGGAATTATATTATACATTTATATCATTATGATTTTGTTCCATTAAATATGAAATTGAAATGAAAGTAGCGTTCATGCGTACGTACGGCTTACCGTCTCCTTGAACGGTGCATTTCATTTCTTACCTCTAAATGTTACGTAATATTATAAATGAATGTATATACTAGATATATAAGATATGTATGACATCTAAATCATGAATATAATTCTGGAGATAATGAATATTCTACCACATAAACAACTTGTAATTATAAGAAGTTTATTGTTGACTCAAGTACCAAAGATCGACAAAACAACCGTTATTAACTTAAATAATTACATAATGTTCATATCATTGTAATAAGTGATATAATAAGGATAATGAAATTGAAAATGGTTCTTAATAAGGTATATATTAACTCTAGTTTATTATTCAGGAGGTTAAAGAACGGTCGAGTCAGTACAAGACGCAAGGTAAGGGAATTTCTTAACCCAATTTTCATTCTTTGGGTTAATCTCCTACTTTCAAATTATGTCATGATATTATTATGTCCTATATTGTATTTGTACTTTATTTATGTGTACTTATAGTGAATACACATAGTATATCTATTTTATTTTAAAAATGATCTTTGTATGGGACTTCGTCTCAATATCCTTTCATTGAGGCATATTTTATTTTATACACAACTTTCTTTTATACGGTGTATAAACCCCTTTGACTTTTACGTTTATTCAAAAGGAATCTTTTTTATACGAAGAATTTTACTAAATGAAAAAAGGGAATGTTTTCCTCTCCGTACTTATGCGGAGACAACGACTTCTCCGCCGCCGTGACCATTATTTGAGTTTCGGCTTCCTCTACAAGCTATCACTTTTTTTTAATGAAAAATAAATACAAAGTTTTAACTTGCTTTTATTTTGGTATTGAAAATTGTTTTGAAAGCGTTTTTATTATATCAATGTGTTGTATTGACAATCTTGTGATTGAAATGTGGAAATTTTATGTTTCCTTTACGCATGTTTTATGTGATACGATTATGTTATGGTTTATGATATGTTTAAACCTATTCACACGAGGAATGCATTGGAATTAATAAGTGACGGGTGGAGCCCGCTATAGCCCCTCGATGCATCGGCAGGTCTCATGAGACAAACTAGTGTCTTGGAACGAGGCCTTGACAAAATCTTATTTGTGGTCTTGTCACGAGGCCTTGGCTACGTGGTTATGATAGTCTGGCATTATGCATTCCATCATTATGAAAGTGGTTATTGATATTTCATGTGATTATTCGACCAGTAGAATATCCATGTGAAGAAGTAAATGGCATTATCTCATTTTACTTTTTCCATATTATGTTGATGTTCAAGTTTAAAAGGCTTTTGTTTTAGTTATACATTGCCTTAAATGTTAATGTTTATTTATGAAAGTTTCCGCTATATTGTTAACCTTACTGAGCATCCGAGCTCACCCCTTTCAATGTTTTAATATTTTCCAGGATGTGAAGAAGTATTTTATGAATGACCTGCAGGGATAGTCCGAAGAGGATAGAAGTGTGGACTATGGAGACTATGTTATTGTAGTTTTTTCACTTTATGATGTAATGTAACGTTTACGAATGTATCTAGTGTTTCCTAGGCTACTAAACTAATCGGTCTTTCGATACTTGATCTTTTGTGATCATGGCAATGTTACGAAGTAATGCACCGACTCTGGGTAGCTGGGGTCGGGGCGTTACATTTCCACAATACACAAACTATCAGCATGGTCTTTTCTCGCAACACTTTCTCATTGTGTTGCACAATACGTATCAGATGTTTCTTAAAGGATTTATCAGCCACAACCTCAATATCATCCACATTGAAGCTATGAAACATGAAAAAAGTCATTGATATCACTATACCTATGTGAATGATAGAATCGATATGCTCCCAGTCTAGTATTCTCCACAACCTCAAAAGATTTGAAAAACATGAGCACTAACTTTCCCTACCTGAAAATCCTATAGTGACCCAATCTTTGAGAAAACCAAAGTAACACATGATCACATAATTTAAACTCAAGGGGTCTTTGATTTCTATCAATATATGACTTCTTCATACTCTATGTTGTAGATATTTGTTTTCTAATCATCTGAACCTTCTCTAATATCTCTCATGTGAGACTCAGTCCTAATAGATCTGACTCACCTACCTCTATCCAATAGAGAGGTGATATGCATGTCATACCATTAAGAGACTCATATGGGTCTATATGAATTCTTTCTTGATAACTATTATTGTAGGATAACTCCACCAATTCTAGGTGCTTCTCCCATGAACCACCCAATTCAAGAAATCATTCTCTAAGAATATCCTACAAAACCTTCCTAGTACATTCCAACTACTCATCTATCTCTGGGTGGAAAATATGCACTAAAAAATACCTATGTACTAAGTTCTTTCTGCAATAATTTCCATGTAAAACACGAGTCACAGTCTATAAATCTACTCCATATAACCCCATTAATATGGACTATATCTTGAACATACATATAAACCAATCTACTATGTACATCTCCTGAATAGGAATGAAATGTGGTACTTTCATCATTCAATCTACTATCACCCAAATAGAATCACTAAGGGGTTTCCTTGGGATAACCACCACAAAATACAAGGTAACTTCATCATACTTATATTATGGAATGTTTAAAAACTATATTATACCACCCGATCACTAATGCTCGACCTTCACTAGTTGATAGGTGTAGCATCATGTCATGAACCCTAGAATCTTTTTTTTCATGCCCAAACCCTAATGTTATCAATGTAGGTCATAGTGTATTTCAGTTAAACTTGGATGCACCACCCACTTCGAGGCATGAAACTCACATATAATCTCCTTGTGCATACACATGGACACAACAACATGGTCCTAAACATAGATGATATCATCCTCATATATTGTCTAATCGGAAGGTGTCTCCCCACCTTCACGGATTTCCATCAAGAAAGAACACTCCAAATCCTCATATTTCCTCTCACTAATTTGGCTCAAAATTGTGGATTCCACTAATACTAATATTGATATGAGGGTCATCCACTCCTATCCCTCCTGAACCAAAACATACATATCATCCAACAAGGTCATCATCTTCCACATTGAACTTGACTCCTAAATTTCTTGAGTCTGAGTTTTCCTACTCAAATCTTAAGAAACACAATTTCCCTTCCTAGGCATATATGGAAAGTCAAAAATCAAATGAATAAATATACTCATACCACCACCACTTTTGGAGATTCAAATCTTGTTGTGAAAAGATATACTTTAATCTCTCATGATCAGTATATATAGTAAATGTTTTTCCCAATATACAATTCTTCCAATAATTCAAAGCATAAACCACTACAGCTAACTCGAGGTCTTATGTAGGGTAATTATGTTCATGTGGCCACAAATTCCATGAACCATGAACCAAAAATTGACCCCCCATACATAAATACTACTCCAATTCCAATCCCAAATGATTTAAAAAACACCTTATACTCCTCCCCTTGATCAGGGAGGATCAAGATTATACCAGTTTCCAAACAACTCTTTAACTCCTGGAAAGCATACTCACATGCTCCAAACCATTCAAAATTATCTCCCTTCTTGGTCAAGCCCAAAAGTGATGATTCTAAGCTGGAAACATCCTTTATGAACCTATTATAACAACCTTCTAATCCCAAAAAGATATGGATATCAGATAAATTCATAAGATACTCCCAAGAAACAACTTCCTGCACCTTCTATGGGTCCACTAACACACCTTCCAGATGAGATTATATGACTCAAGAAATGCACCTGATTAATAAAAAATTGACTCTTATATAGATTTTCATATAGATAGTGCTCTCTTAGTATACTCAGGATGATTTCAAGATATTGGGAATGATTTTCATGAGTATTGGAATTCACTAAGATGTCATCCACAAACACTACCACAAAATGATCTAAGCATTAGTGGAATAGACTTTTCATCAATGCCATAAACACTAATGGAGCATTAAAAAACACGCATGACATGAAAACGAACTCAAAAATGCCATACCTACTTTTTAAATCTTCCCATGGTATATCAGAAGGCTAAAATCTCAACTGATTATAACTTTATCTCATGTCAATATTAAATAAAATACATGATACCCTCAACTGGTTAAATAGATCATCAATATGCAGAAGAGGATATTAGTTATTCACTGTTATCTGATTAAACTTCCAGTAATCAATACATAAACCCTAATTACCATAAGTATTATAAAAAAAAGACTAGAGAACCCAAATAGAGGTACTTGGATAGATAAATACCTTATCCATAAACTCTTTTAGTTGATTATTATGCTCCAAAATCTCTGTTGGTGCCATTATGTAGAGTGGAATGGGAACCGGCTTATCTCCAGGTATGAACTCAATCATAAAATAAACATCTCTCTCAAAAAGTATTACTAATAATTCCTGTATAAACATGTCCTATAACCATTCTAAAATGGGTGGAAAGACACCATTCTTAAAACCTCCATTATCCAGTAAAAGACTTGTAACCCGAGTGGTGATCTCCCCTAGTTGGTAATGAATTGGCCGTGCCCAACCCACCTAGATATCCCAATCTCCATGATGAACATAATTTTCACCCTCATGACATATATATGTCACTTTCTAGTGTTAAAACTATATGTGGAATCAGAATCATACTGACCAGCCTAACCCATAGCCAGTTCAAAGTCTGACATATCGAGAATATAGAGATCCTATAGAAAATGATACTTCCCAACCTTAAGAGAACACCCCTTGCACAAAATATATCCCTTGACCGTAATCCTAATGGCATGTCAATCTTCATGAACCCACTCACAAAATCCACTGCCAGTATCAAATCATTCACAAGTTGTGAAAATATAAAATAATAAGAGGAACCAATATCAAATAAGGAACTATAAATAATAGAATCCACAAGAATGGTACTTATAAATGTAGATGGTCCAACCTCGCTATCTACCGGTATGAGATGAATGACATGTAACTGTCCTTCCCCTATTCCATATGATACAGTAAGAGTCCCATGAGATGCACCACTCAATTGATATAGGCACTCTTTCCAAGAAGTACCATGTCCACTACCTCAATCTCCATGGCTAGTAGAACTATAACTGCCAGACTAATATGGGGTAGAAGATCCCCTTCTCATACTTTAGTTATATCTAGACACTCTATCATTTCCCATATGTCATGGGTAACGAAAAAACCAATATAGATGTCCCATCATACCTTAATCTCAACACTCTACTGGTGGTCAAGAACAATGTCTATGAAAGAGACCCGACCTACCGCACTGGTGATATAGTGCTCAAGTATGGTCATATGTAACCGATCCTATCACCTAGTCACTATTCATTCCACTAATCTAGTTAACATTCTCTTAGAATCACTTCCTAATATCAGAAGATGTACCTACCGAATGTCTAGATGAAACCACATACAACTCATTAGAACCCTCCTTCAGGTTCCCCTTAGATATGAGAACCCAATTTTTCACCTCTAAAAACTTCTTCAGACTGAAGATATTAACCCAAGACTTAATGATACATTTAAGTTCATCCTAAAAATGATTTTTTGTATTATCATCATCCCCTTCCAACACTAGAATAAAGCTCTATAAATCTGTAAAGAATCACACATAGTCCATCAATGACATGCTCCCTTGGAAAAACCTCATGAACTATGCTTCTCTCTCCTACCTAATAATCTCAAGGTAAAAGTGCTCTAAGAAATTGTCTTGAAATTCCTTCCAATGATATTCTCTAGCATCCCATCCAAAATTTGGATTTCCCACCAACGCTTCACCTAATCATGTAACATACAAGTAGCTGATTTGACTCTCTTCTCAGTAGGAGTCTCTAACTGGCCATGTCATGACCCGTTCTCAGGACCCGTGCCGTGACTACCCCAAGCCCGCCTCCCATTGGCCAGGGGCTGGCGACTAGCACCAAGGCGTAAAACCCGACAAAAGGGGAAGAAATTGTCTTTATAAGGTAACAGACACACATAGTAAGCAAGAAGAAGTAAACACTAAGTAAAACTGGGTACAAGTAAGTGCGGAAACTAAATGGGCCAGAATAGAAACCCAAACGGAAAGTAAAGTACAACTAGAAAAGGAAGTACAATAACTAAAAAGTAAATCCGCAATGTCGAGCCATCCACTGGAATTACCACCTGAAGGGTGGGTACAAATAGCCTCCTCAGCTCCTCAGGTCCAGCCGTCCACTCCAAGTACGTTTCGCCCATTGGCCCACCTCCAGGTGCCGACTTGCTCTGCAAGCCTCAACCATGATCAGCGCTGTTCGTCATCTGCAACCAACACAACGTAGTGCTGGCATAGCCCATGCAGGGGTGAGTATACACTACTCAGTAGGGACCCCGAGACCCCCGAAGGTCTCCCAAAATCCACAAAGGATAAACCACAAAGGAAAGATACAATCATGAAGTAACATCCAACACTACTTAGGTATATGACCATACATATACCTAAGTCATCAATTCCCGTTCGGCTCCAGTATCCATGCCGAGTTCGATTACGTCCACATAGGAGTACTACCCAATCCACACAGGATAACACAACTCAATTCACATAGGAAAGCAAGTCAATCATATCGAAAATATTGATTGAAGTCAAGACTCAGATCACATAGATATGCATCTTCGTAAGACGATAGAGATGATCAGAAATAGCCACTGATTCATCTAAGCCGTCAGAACCACACAAGATCGATATGTACTAAACCCCGCATTGACCCACATAGGATCAATAGGTACTAACCCCCACAATGACCCACATAGGATCTGACCCACATAGGATCGGTGTGCACTGGCCCACACAGGACCGCTGAGAGCTGACCCACACAGGATCGATAGGCACAGATCCAAACAAAATCGCTGAGTGCTGTTGTCGTCCCTGTCGAACCCATGGAGGATTTCTGTACAGTCGTCATCGTCGTCGAAGTTGGAGCTAGCTCTGGGGTTCCCGCACACAACAAGCTCGTTTGGGGAGGGTTTGATCCACGAGCCGAGGGGATGATACATCAACTGACATGAATTCCGGAGTTGATGTATCCCAAAGTTCCGTATCGTCAATAGGAACTCAACGTGACAGACGACGCGTCAAACGAACGCCCGGTCTGAGAGTTATTGGCTTTTTCGTTCCGGGGGCCCGGTTGTTTTTTAAGTCAAAACCAACCCGCCCGTTCTCTAACTTCATCCAAATCTCGAGTGGAGTAATCCAAAAGGTCTATCTCACTAAGAGGAATCCATCAAAGTCGACGAAACGTCAATCAGACGTCCGAAGCTCATGTTATAAGTGTTTCCTCTCCGAGGGCCCGATTGGTTTTTTGTTCGAACCAACCCAGCCGAACCCCAAGTTCCCCGAACCTTTTGGTGTAATATACCGAAACGACCATATCGATCCAAGAATTGCATCGCAGCTGACGGTGCGTCGATCGGAGGTCCGTATCCCAAGTTATGGGAAAAAGACCGAAGAAGTCCGAGAATGGGGGTTTTGGGCCCGGACCGACCCAGCCCGAGACCCCCTGGGTCGGCCTGAACCGGGTCGACTCAACCCGGGTCCGGCCCAATTGGGCGCGGCCCGGCCCGGCTGGCGCGGCGTAGCCCGACCCGGATGGCGCGGCCCGGCCCGACCTGCGTGGCCCTGCCCGGCCTGGGTGGCCCGACCCGGCCTAGGTGCGGCCCGGCCTAGGTGGCCCGACCCGGCCTAGGCGCGGCCCGACCCGGCCTGGGCGGATCGGCCCGGCCTGGCGCGCTCGGGCAGCCCGCATGGCCAGCTCGACTGGCCGAGCTGAGTGGAACAGGGGGTGCGCTGCCCCCCTGATTGGCATACCATGACCCCCACGTGGGGGGCCGCTCCTCTTCCCAGCAGGGGGTTACGAACCCCCGGTCTCCCCCTATAACGGCCGGCCGGCTTCTGCCGTCGCGGGACTGCCGCGGTCCCGCCCTCCTGCTCCGGCGGCCTGAGGTTCCGACCGCCGCTCCCTACACCACCGTGCCCATAGGCCACGACCTTGTCCGATCGGCGCGGCACGACGGCGTCGCGCCCCTCCTCCATGGCCCCGCTCCGGCCGTGACCTCTTCATGGTTCTCCGGCGCAGCGCGACGACGCTGCGGCTTTGTTCATCTTCAACGGCGCGGCCCGACGACGCCGCGCTTCTTCGCCCACTCTTCATTATTTCCGCGCGGTGTAACGGCACCGCGCTGCCTTTGATCGTGCCGCAGAAAATTCATGCATAAATGGGGGAGGAGAGTCGTCCGTGTTTGTGCGGTCTGACCTCCTCCCATTATTGCGATAACAGGCGGCCAAATTAGAGAACGATGAAAGGCGATGAAAAATATTCACGAAGAAGAAACAATTAACCCCTACCTTGATGAAATCGTTGAAATAATATTCTTCGCCGAATTGGACGTCACTGAAGAAGGGAGTTGCGGAAGAGGGTTCCGTACATGTTGATAGAGATCGTCTGAGGAGGAACGGTGTCTCCCTTCCTTTGACGCGAGAAGAAGAACAAAGGAAGGCACGTCGGTGTTCTTCACGTTCTTCAAGGAAGATGATGGAGTTCTTCGTGGAAGGGTGAAACTCTACAAAAAACTAGAACTCTCCCAAAAACAAAACACAACAAGCTCCAACCCAAATAAAATAAGACACCTCTTATTTTATTACTCAAGCCATGTATTTCAAAAAATACAAAATTCAAAAAAATGAAACCACTTAATTAATTAAAATTATGTTGTAATATTAAATGGAGAGTTTAAGGGGTTAGGGAATATAAAGGGGTGGAGTTCCTGTGGGCCCCACCACCCTCATAACCTCACATGGGAAGTTGGGTGGTTGTGGGCCCCACCAACAACTTCCCATGAGAGAATTAAACTAACAAGGATAAAATAAATTGCACACAATTTATTATACCTAACATTTTATTTCCCTAATTTTTTAACAACTCTTCCCGAGCAAACGCAACTCCGGAAAAGGTCTTCTTAAGAAATTACCGGCGCTGCGGTTTCATCAGTGTCGTCGGATTTCGATTCCGAGCATCGGATCAAAAGCTAGGAAATCCCACTCGTTCGTTCATTGAACGTACCCGAGCTAAACTTCAGAAAATTATTCCGGGCACACCGGGCCTCAGAATCAGGTGCCGTCAGAAACTGCGTTCTTGTAAAATCCCAAAGAAAATTAAGAAAAAATTTCCCTTGAATTTTACGGGTCTTTACATTACTCCCATCTCAGGGCTTTACGTCCCCGTAAAGATACATCCTAAACTAGGGGAACAAATGTGGGTACTGTGCATGCATCTGAGCCTCCCACTCCCAAGTGATCTCCTGAAGGTTCCTGTGCTGCCATCTGATGCACACTAGAGGAATCAACCATCCACATAGGACCCGCTCTTTTGAATCCTCAATCTCCACTAGGACCTCAGCAAAAGTCACCTCATCATCAATGTCCAGCTCCCCATGGTCGATGATATGCATCGGGTCGTGCACGTATCTCCTCAGCTGAGATACGTGAAAGACGTCGTGCACCTCATGCAACTGTGGTGGTAGAGCCTGGCGATAAGCCAACTCACCTATCCTGCTAAGGACCTGGAATGGTCCGATGAAGCGCGGAGATAACTTTCCACCTCGGCCAAATCTCCGTAATCCACGTTAAGGTGAGACCCGTAAGATGACGTGGTCTCCATCCTCGAACTCTAGTGGTCTCCGACTCCTGTAAGCATAAGACTTCTGCCGGCTCTGAGCTATCCTCATATGCTCCTGGATAACCTGGACCTTCTCTCTCATGGCTTGGACCATCTTCGGCCCCGCAAGTGCTGACTCCCCAGGGTCTGTCCAGCATAGAGGTGATCTGCAAGGTCAGCTGTACAACGCCTCATATGGTGCCATCCCGATGGTGGAGTGGTAGCTGTTGTTGTACGCGAACTTCACCAAGGGTAGGTGATCCTCCCAGCTACGACCAAAGTCTAGGACACATGCGCGGAGCGTGTCCTCGAGAGTCTGAATGGTCCTCTCCGTCTGACCATCCGTCAGAGGGTGAAAGGCAGTGCTCATACGTAGCTGCGTCCCGAATGCCTCCTATAAACCCTTCCAAATCCGGGAAGTAAAGCGTGCATCTTGATCGGAGACGATAGATGATGGAACACCATGAAGCCGTACGATCTCCTGAACGTAGAGGCGTCCCAAGCTCTCCACTGAGCCCTGCTCTCTGATGGGTAAGAAGTGGGCCGACTTGGTGAGTCAGTGGACAATCACCCAAATGGAGTCGTGACCTCTGGAAGTGTGTGGAAGTCCAGTAATGAATTCCATAGATATCCCGTCCCACTTCCACTCCGGGACCTCCAAAGGCTGTACCAAGCATGATGGTACCTGGTGCTCTGCCTTCACATGCTGGAAGGTGAGGCATCGAGAAACGAACTCAGACACAACCTTCTTCATACCCGGCCACCAGTGCTGTCGTCTGAGGTCCTGGTACATCTTCACCACTCCTGGATGTACTGCTAAAGGGGAAGTGTGAAACTCCCTTAGAACCTCCTCCTGTAAATTAGCTGGTACCATGGTACGTCCTCTGAAAAGGATGACATGCTCTCCTCCCACAGAGAATCCATCTGGTGCCTATCCTGAGGATAACTGTGCACGCCGCGTCTCACAGTCAACGTCCCCATGCTGTGCCTCTCTAACCCGCTGAAGAAGTGGAGGAGTGACTGTAGAAAGGCTACCCCATCACTATCCATGAAGGATATCTGCAAAGTGGCTAGCTGCTCTGTCGCCTCCCCATGTAGCTGAATGCCTGTCCTCCTACCAAGATCATCGGCTACTACGTTTCCATTTCTAGGAGTATAGACTAACTCAAATTCATAGTCCTGGAGGAACTCAAGCCATCGCCACTGTCTCAGGTTCAGGTCCTTCTGTGAGAAGATGTACCTGAGACTCTGGTGGTCAGAATAGACAGTAAAGAACTTGCCCATCAGATAGTGTCACCACATCTTCAGTGCGAAGACCACTACTGCTAACTCCAGGTCATGGGTATCATAGTTCTGCTCATGCTGCCTCAACTTACATGATCCATAGGAGATCACTACCCCTTACTGCATCATAACACATCCGAGTCGGTTCTTGATGCATCGCAGTAGACTACGTACCCTAATCCCTCCTCCAGTAGCCTCAAGATAGGTGCACTGGTCAATCTCTGTCTCAGCTCCTGGAAGATCTGATGACATCTGTCGGACCACACAAAGGGTTTCCCCTTCTTCGTCAAATATGAGAGTGGTGCCGCAACTATGGATAAGTCTAGCAAAAATCTACGGTAGTACCCAGCTAGTCCCAAAAAACTCCGCACCTCCGTCACGCTCCTGGGTGGCTCCCAAGCTAGCACTTCCTCGATCTTCATAGGATCCACTTCAACTACCTCCTCAGAGATGACGTGTCCCAAGAATTGGACCTCATGTATCCAGAACTGACACTTAGAGAGCTTACCATAAATCTGGTGCTCTCGGAGTGTGTCTAGTATAACTCGCAAGTGGTAGGCGCGCTCCTGCTCAGTCGTCGAGTATATCAAAATGTCATCGATGAAGACCATGACAAATCGATCGAGGTAAGGCTGAAATATCCTGTTAATGAGGCCCATGAACACTGCTGGATCATTGGTTATGCTGAATGGCATAACCAAGAACTCATAGTGGCCATACCGACACCTGAAGGCCGTCTTCTGCATGTCCTTGTCCCGAACTCTGAGCTGATGATTGCCTGACCTGAGGTCTATCTTCGAGAACCACTGTTCTCCCTTGATCTGATTGAAGAGGTCGTCAATCCTCAGTAGAGGATAATTGTTCCTCGTGGTCACCTGGTTCAGGTGACGGTAATCGACACACAATCGCAAGATCCCGTCTGCCTTCTTGGCGAACAAAATTGGGGAACCCCAGGGTGAAACACTAGGTCGGATGAATCCCTTGCCCGGAAAGTCCTCCAACTGTACCCGTAGCTCTCGAAGCTAGGAGGGAGCCATCCGATATTCTTGGGTGGATATCGGGGCTGTCCCGGGGTACAGGTCAATATAAAAGTCTACCTCTCTGCGAGGAGGTAGTCCTGGAACATCGTCAGGAAAAACGTCCGCATATTGATCCACCACTGCAGGTAAGCTCGCACTCCGCACGTCAAATGATCGTAGGATGAGGCTAGACAACTTATGTGTAACGGGCTGTCCTCTCTTCTACGTGAGTCCATCCTGCGCTGCAAAGGCTCCCTTCTCGCCAGTGAAGGTGAACCTGCTCCAATCGGTGCGAACACATCGCACCTTGCGCCTAATGCAGTCGATCTGAGCATGGACTGTAGATAACCAATCTATGCCCCAGATGACGTCATAAGGCCTCGATGCCTCTACAAGAAGATCCCAGCCAAAGCTCTCGCCTCCTAGAGTAATCTCACACTTCCGGCACCAGCGCATAATCGTCGAGTCTTCTCCCGTAGGAGTCTCTAGCCATAAGGATCGAGCCAATGACTCCGTCAGAATCTCCGAGCTCCGATCAAGGGCAACGACTATGAAATAATGACTCGCTACTGTGTCTATAAGAACTGCAGCAAGGGTGGAGTAGACATAGATAGTACCTCGAATCATCTCGAGCGCACTGTGGTCGTAGGCCTCCACTACCTGGAGCTGTGCCAGTCTCTGCCCGCCAGCTCCCTGTGGTCGGGGTGGACCTCCTGGTGGTGGTGGTGGTAGAGCCTCAAAGCATCGCCCACCACCTGCTACTCGGCCAGCTCCTCTGCCTCGTCCTCCTGATCCCCGGGGAATGCCACAGTCGACCCTCTTCCTTTTCCTGGTTGGCCCCTCAACCATCTGTTGCTCCTCGGCATGGTGGGTCAGGCAGTCATGAGCCATGTGGCCCTACCCGCCGCATGCGTAGCACTGTCTGCCTCTCGTAAGACTGGCTCTACACTGTGTTCCCCACACTTATGAGCCAGTGTCCTGAGGTAGTCCACCTGAAGGTCCGGTCCGCCTGGACCCATGTGTCATCCGTCGACAGCCTACTGCAGAAGACTCTTCTACGTGCCGCCCTATGGCAGGTCTCGCTGCTGGTGTAGGCTCAGAAAGAAAGCTCTCAAGAAGAAGGGATCGCCCTAGTACCCCTGCCTGTGTCGGAATGATGAGGGAGATCATAGATGCCATTATCTCATGCCTCAATCCCTGCTCGAAGGTCCGAGCCTGGAAGAAATGGTCCCGTAACATGTCCGTCGAATAGCGGGAGAGATCGGTAAATCTCGCTGAGTACTGGGAGACCGTCAAGCTGCCCTTCCGCAGCTGTAGAAGCTCCTGGATGCGCATCGCACAGAGGGTGGATGGGACGAACTCCGAACGGAAGAGGCTCTCAAAGTCCGTCCAGAGGAGTGATGCCTCATCGTGCACCTAAAGCATCAAGCTCCACTATCTGCCTGCTGCCGCGTGCAAGAGGGTAACTGCGAGGATCACCATGAGGTCAGATGGTGTCCCCACTAACCTGAAAACTCACACAACCGCCTCCAGAAAATCCTCGGCGGCCTGAGGGTCCGTCTCCCCGTAGAACCTGGGTGGTCTCTGATGCTGAAACTCGTGTAGTGCACCAAGGCGACGTGCACTCTCAGCGGCTGGGGCTGGTAGTATCGGTGGCTCGGCGGGTAGTGGTACCGCTGGTGCCTCCACAGTAATAGTGCCCTGCACCGAGGCCTCATCACTCGGTGGGCTGTTGTCACGTACAAAAATCGGAACCCTAGCTAGCTGCCGTCGTGGGGCCATCCTGAAAAGAACAGGTGTGCCACGGTTAATACAGTATACCTGGTGAGATGACACAAATTAATCACAAAGAAAACTTTTAAAACACACATGCAATCAATGTTTTCGTGCATTGAGTCGGAAATCAGAAGTCAGGGTCCTGGTGTACGGTTACATCGGCCGCCACACCAACACTGGTCGCCCTGGACTAATAACCAAACTCAATACTCTTAACACTATTTCTTCACATAGAAAAAGATCAGAGTCCTGAGTTCTGTGGTAGAACCAAACTCCTCTGATACCAATTTGTCACGACCCATTCTTGGGACCCGTGCTGTGACTACCATAAGCCCACCTCCCATAGGTCAGGGACTGGCGACTAGCACCAAGGCGTAAAACCCGAAAAAAGGGGAAGGAATTGCCTTTATAAGGTAACAAACACACAGAGTAAGCAAGAAGAAGTAAACACTAAGTAAAATTGGGTACAAGTAAGTACAGAATGTAAATGGGCCAGAATACAAACCCAAACGGAAAGTAAAGTACAACTGGAAAAGGATGTACATCAACTGAAAAGTAAAGCCGCAATGTTGAGCCATCCACTGGAAGTCCCACCTGAAGGGTGGGTACAGATAGCCTCCTCAGCTCCTTGGGTCCAACCGTCCGCTCTGAGTACGTCCCGCCCAGTGGCCCACCACCAGGTACCGACTTGCTCCACAAGACTCAACCACGATCAGCGCTGTCCGTCGTCTGCAACCAACACAACGTAGTGCGGGCATAGCCCGTGCAGGGGTGAGTATACGCTACTCAGTAGGGACCCCGAGACCCCCTAAGGTCTCCCAAAATCCACAAAGGATAAACCAAAAAGGAAATATACAATCACGAAGTAACATCCAACACTACTTAGGTATATGACCATACATATACCTAAGTCATCAATTCCTGTTCAGCTCCAGAATCCATGCCAAGTTTGATTACGTCCAAAGAGGAGTACAAACCAATCCACACAGGATAACACATCTCAATCCATAGAGGAAAGAAAGTCAATCATATCGAAGATATTGATTGAAGTCAAGACTCAGCTCACACATATATACAACTTCGTAAGATGATAGAGATGATCAGATATAGCCACTGATTCATCTAAGCTGTCGGACCCACATAAGACCGATAGGTACTAACCCCTGCATTGACCAACATAAGATCGATAGGTACTAACCTCCGCAATGACCCACACAGGATCTGACACACACAGGATCCGTATGCGCTGGTCCACCCAGGACCGTTGAGTGCTGACCCACATAGGATCAGTAGGCATTGATCCACACAGGATCTCTGAGTGCTGTAGTCTTCGCTGTCGAACCCACAGAGGATTTCTATACAGTCGTCATCATCGTCGAAGTCGCAGCCAGCTCTAGGGTACCCTCACACAACAAGATCGTTCGGGGAGGGTCCGCTCCATGAGCCGAGGGGCTGATACATCAACTAACACGAATTCTGGAGTTGATGTATCCCAAAGTTCCGTATCGTCAACAGGAACTCAACGTGACAGACGACGCGTTAATCGGACGCCCAGTCTGAGAGTTATTGGCTTTTTCGTTCAGGGGGATCAGTTGGTTTTTAAGTCAAAACCAACCTGACCATTCTCCAACTTCATCAAAACCTCAAGTGGAGTAATCCAAAAGGTCCGTCTCAATAATAGGAATCCATCAAAGTCGACGGAACGTTAATCGGACGTCCAGAGCTCAAGTTATAAGCGTTTCCGCACCGAGGGCCCGGTTGGTTTTGTGTTCGAACCAACCCGGATGAACCCAGAGTTCTCCAAAACATTGAGTGTAATATACCGAAACGACCGTCTCGATCCAAGGATCACATCACAGCTGACAGTGCATCGATCGGAGGTCCGTAGCCCATGTTAAGGGCAAAAGACGGAAGAGGTCCGAAAATGGGGGTTTTGGGCCCAGACCGACCCAGCCCGAGACCCCCTGGGTCGGCCCGAACCGGGTTGACCCAACCCGGGTCCGGGTCCGGCCCAATTGGGTGTGGCCCGGCCTGGGCGGCTCGTCCCGGCCTGGGGGCGGCCCAGCCTGGCGCGCTCGAGCGGCCCGCGTGGCCAGCTCGGCTGGCCGAGCTGAGCGGAACAGGGGGCGCACTGCCCCCCTGATTGGCAAACCGCGACCACCACGTGGGGGGGGCCGCTCCTCTTCCCAGCCGAGGGTTACGAACCCCCAGTCTCCCCCTTTAACGACCGACCGGTCTGGCCGACCGACTTCTGCCACCGCGGAACCGCCTCGGTCCCGCCCTCCTGCTCCGGTGACCGGCGGTTCCAACCGCCACTCCCCATACCACCACAGCTATAAGCCGCTGCCTTGTCCGATCGGCATGGTGCAACGACGCCACGCCCCTACACCATGGCCCCGCTCCGGCCGTGGCCTCTTCGAGGTTCTCCGGCACGACGCGACGTCGCCGAGACTTTGTTCGTCTTCAACGGCGCGGCGCGACGGTGCCGCACTTCTTCGCCCACTCTTCATTATTTCCGCGCAGTGCAACGGCACCGCACTGCCTTTGATCATGCCGCAACAAATTCAATCATCAAGGGGGGAGGAGAGTCGACCGTGTTCATGCGGTCCGACCTCCTCCCGTTATTGCGATAATAGGAGGCCAAATAAGAGAACGATGAAAGGCGATAAAAAATATTTACGAAGAAGAAACAATTAACCCCTACCTCGATGAAATCGTTGATCGAAGGTTCGTCGCAGAATTGGATGTCGCGGAAGAAGGGGGTCGTGGAAGAGGGTTTCGTACACATTGACGAAGATCATCCGATGAGGAATGGTGTCTCCCTTCCTTTGATGCGGGAAGAAGAATGAAGGAAGGCGCATCGTTGTTCTTCGCGTACTTCAAGGAAGATGATGGAGTTTTTCGTGGAAGGATGAAACTCTTCAAAAACTAGAACTCTCCCAAAAACACAACACAACAAGATACAACCAAAATAAAATAAGACACCTCTTATTTTATTACTCAGGCCATGTATTTCAAAAAATACAAAATTCAAAAAAAAAACCACTTAATTAATTAAACTTATGTTGTCATATTAAATGGAGAGTTTAAGGGGTTAGGGAATATGAAGGGGTGGGGTTCGTGTGGGCCCCACCGCCATCATAACCTCACATGGGAAGTTGGGTGGTTGTGGTCCCCACCAACAACTTCCCATGAGAGAATTAAACTAACAAGGATAAAATAAATTGCACACAATTTATTTTACCTAACATTTTATTTCCCTAATTTTTTAACAACTCTTCCCGAGCAAACACAACTCCGGAAAAGGTATTATTAAGAAATTACCGGCGCTGAGGTTTCATCGGTGCCCTCATATTTTGATTTCGAGCAACGGATCAAAATCTAGGAAATCCCGCTCATTCGTTCACTGAACGTACCCGAGCTAAACTTCGGAAAATTATTCCGGGCACACCGGGCCTCGGAATCAGGTGCCGTCAGAATCTGAGTTCTTGTAAAATCCCCAAGAAAATTAAGAAAAAAATTCCCTTGAATTTTATGGGTCTTTACAGGCCAAGTATCATCTGGATTTACTCAATCCATAACCCATCTGCCTCAAGCCCACCTCTTCGGTAGAGGTTAGAGCATGATACAACTGGAAATCCCATGCCTTGTTAGACATATATCCACAACCTTTCCTAGTTCTCTTTCCATAAAATTCATGAAGTGATAAATGTTCTCACATAACTTCTCTCTATCTCCCTCACCCAGTACTATCGGTTCCTCAGTTTCCACTACTGGAGGCAAATTTTTTAGCGATGTCCTTCTATCTTCCTACCAACAAGACTCACCATGGAGGAATATCTATACAATGAAACAACCATATCTTATGACACATAAAAAATTACTAACACATTTATGTAAGAGGGATTCAGATAAATTCATCCCTTATACCCTGCCACCCGTCCAAAACTGAGACAATATCACTACCCTCAACTATCCATCATCTAGATCATGATTAATAGAGGTTAAACACATTCACATTAAAAGACCCCCTTTAGAAACCCATTTTTCCATTTAATTTATTAGAAATTTCATTATTTAAGATTTTAAATTTCACTTTTGGAACATTTTTCATTTAAATTACACAAATAAAGAAAATAATTTTCATTTAGCAACTAAACCCAAAACCCACTTTTCCATGCATGCCTAAAATGATTCATGCCATAATTAATCCTGAGTACCGAAAATGATGCATGTATTATTAACTATCATGCCATACTGAACCACGAGTCAAATTTTAGAAAATTTCAGAAACAATAAAAACATCACACATTAAGTGCATCACCCAAGGTGAAATAACATCTAACCGTAAAAACAAACATCAATAATAGCGATTCCACACTGGGTACTTAGGTTTCCCTATACAGGGGTTAGCTACTCCCATGAATGAGATCATAACCAAGGTGTGATTCTTTATAGTCTCCTATATACCTTTCCATAATAATAAGTCAAAAGAAAAGAAAAGAAAAATAAATTGATAACACTTTTTAACATCCTAACTCAGGTGCGACACACTGGCACCTCAAGACAGCCAATCTTATAACCTCAAGAACATATCCACATATGCTAGAGGATACCGACTATTAGATAGGGTAAAATATATAACATTGGGAGACTATAACCTATTCATAAAAGTATTAAAATAGTGGAAATAAATAAAAAATAAGCAAATGATAATAACCATAACCAAAATAATACCAGTATCACATGATGATCAAAATAAGAATATAATATTCAAACCAAAATAGTAGATATTTCATGGAATATATGCATCAAGTGTCAAAATACAAAAACCAAAATAAGTAAAGACACTAACAACTCCCCAGTGGGTCCCAACACCGGGTTCAGTTCCCTCATCCATGCTACATCCATTCCATTCCATCTAACATAGGGATTGTTTCCTTACCCTATCCTGAAAATATGAATTATTTTCAGGTACCGACCAGGAATATTGAGTAGAGTGTGAGTAAAACTTATTAGGACACCACCAACTACGTTTAAAACAAAATCCTATTGATAATAGTGCATGTATTTGTATAAAGAATAAATTACAACCAATAAGGTAAATTGTTTAAATATTCAATTATTCTTTATTTAACGTCATAATTTCCCTGTGTTCACGATGACACCGTACCATAAATACCTATTTTTTACCTTATCATATTTTGAACTATATCACATAGGGAAATCAAAATTCATTATAACATGAGATTTTATTATCAATTTAATTCAATTTCTTATTATTTCTATTTGGAACAATATTTCAATTCCAATCTCATGGTCATAGCACATCATGTCTAGCACCCCATTTTTATTTAGAGCATCAGTCCTTATCCCACACCTCATGAGTATTTGAATCATCAGTCCTTATCCCATACAATAATATTGAAATTCATGAATTTTGGCATAGAATTCCATGTATAGTACCCCATGGGTATTTGGATCATCAATCCCTATCCCACACCCCATTTCTCAATCAAGAACATATATCACACACATCACATTTAACAGGGTTAATCATCATTACCCATATTATCAATGGATCACATCATATTATACCATTTCAATTATTAATTAATTCATAATTCTTTACTTCAATCACATGAAATAATACAAACATTTCATTATTAATCCATTTATCAAATTTTAAACAATTAAACCATTAACCCTTCAAGGTTAATCCAAACATTACCCTTTTCCCATTATCAATCAATTCCATATCCCATAAATTAATCAATTACACAATCCCATTAATTGAACAATTTCATAATCCCAATATCAAATCAATTCCATAATCACATTATTCCATTAATTAATTAACTAATTAATTACTCCAATTCAATATGAAATTTACAAACCTGGAAATTTATATTTCACAATTCAATAGAAAAAATTGTAATCAATACTATGGGATTTTCAATTTTGACCACCTACCTCAGGATTATTGATTTATGTTTGCTAATGGAAATCCACAAATTGAAGCATAATGTTCAATTGCACAACAATGAAGAAGATCTAGATCCAAAACCCAAATTAAAGGTTAAATAGATTAATATCGATAAAAAATAGATCTAAATCCATCAAAAATAGAAGAAAACATCCCATAAAAAGATGAGAGAAATATTGAAGATAAGAGGAAACCAATCGAGATGAGATCTCTTACCAGGAGTGGTGTAGATTCATCAATTGGATCTTCAATTCATCTAGAACTGATTTTAGAAGGCCTTGGAATCATCTCAGTGGATTTAGAAAAAATTGGATCCATTTTATTTCTAGTTGGAAAAAATTAGGGATTAATACCTGGGGATCAATATTTTTTATAAATTTTCATGGGATTAAAATCCCGCATGCATGATTTTTTGTATGGGGTGCAAATTTTGTGAAATAGTTCACCATAAACTTGAGCCCCTTCTGGTGGGGTTCACAATTAATACTAAGAGAGAGCATGGTTTGACAAACTATGCACCAACTATTCAATACCTCTCTAACTATAGTTTTACGTTTTGATGTGGTAGGGTGCATAGTTTGGGAAAATCGTACACCAACCGTATACTGCCCAAAACCCCTAAAAACATCCAAATTTATCCTAAACTCACCCAAGAAATGCCTCAACCAAAGTATAACAAAAAAAAGAAAAAATAGAACCTATAAATTACATAAATACATATTCATAAAAGGAGGGGATATTATAGTTTAAACTACCACTATATATAGAAGTTAAAAGAATGAAAACCATGCTGCCGTTGTCCAGAACAAAAGAAAAATCCTAAAACAATGTCAGAAACCACATATATTATCAAAATCCAAAATTTAATTTCAATATTTAGTTATTTTATATTAATTAAATAATCCATTTGAATTGAAAACCATATAATAACACTTCTCATTAATGTAATCACAAATTTCAATTAATTTTTATTGATATCCACTACATACAAAACTATTCAAGAAAAACGAGAATAAAACAGAATATTATATGAAATATAACAATGGAATCTCCATATAACATTAATTCCATCATTTAATAGTGGATTTTATCATAAAAAATGGATCATAGCATCATATAGAATAACCAACCCACATTATAATTTATATGAGCATAATCAATCCATTTGATCATAAACATATAATGATTTAGATCTTTACACACTGGAAATACCATCACATTCATACATTAACTTTAATTTACTTCTTTGTTTATTAATCAATAACTATATAAATATTAAACATGAATCAAGGGATATAAAATTAAATGAGAAATTAATATAGAAATAAACAATAAAAATTTCATAACATTTTAAAATTATTTTGGGTGAACTAATTATACACATTACATATACAAAAAATGAAATTCACATTAAAATACTCAAAAAATATTTGAATAAATAATTTTATGATTATAGAAAAGTTACAAATTATTATTTTTTACATTAGTTATAAAAACAATCAGACAATTTTGGATTCTAAAACTTATTTGAATTACAACTTTGTGTTTGTATATACTTTCTTGATTCTAAAAATATAATGCGAGTCCAAATGATTCACATAAGAATTTTTTTGGTTGATTTTATTTATTTCAATGAATTTTTTAAGATATTACTCCAAAAAATAGATCTTTTTCACATATTTGTGAATAAATATCAAGTTTTATAACATTCTAGATAATATATCTTAAAATTTTTATTTTTTGATAATTTTCCTCAAAGAAAGGATTGTGATATTATTTTAAACAATTATAATCTATAATTGATATTTATATCAATTAATTATAATTTTTAAATTATTATAAAAAAATTAAATTATAAAATATACTCACATTAAAAGAATAATTTTTCTTTCAATGTGTTAATATCCATATTCATATATCCTTATGTCAACATTTTTTTCATTTCAAGTAATTATTATCTATAAATATAATTTTTTTAGTTGTAAAAATTATTACATTATATTTAAAAAATTATATTAAAAATAACAGACATACACACACACATATATAATTTAATAAAATAAGTTACAAATAGTGATTTTAGTTATAAAACATTACCATTGAGTTTAAAATTCATCATCGCCACTACTTCCTGATGATCTATGATGATCTCCATATAAATTTCTACCTTCATCTCTGTCTCAATATCCACTCTCTTCTTTAGAAACCTGTGTGATTATTGGATTGAAAATTAAATAGAAAATTTATATTTAAATTTCAACTTAAACCCCAAAAACCTATGTTCTTTATTTGATTATGAAATTGTTCCATTTTCCTACTTCCTTGAACTATCCATCAATGAAATATCTCTTGGGACATATCTAGCCACCTTATGATATAATTTAATTAATGCTATTTATATAGCAAAAACCTTCACATCTTGAATTTTTATAGGATTCCCCTATTTATAGATAGTATTCCATTATTCTTGAAATTTCATTTTGAATCACATGAAATTTATTCTGATATTTAATAGGGATAGAATAACTATAACATGAAGTATATGCTTCTGGAGCCCCGAGTGACTTTTTAAAGACCTCAGATGGTAATGGGCTAGAAACCATCCAACGAAAACAACCAAGATCCCAATTCCTAACAACTTGACCAAATGAATCATCCTGGGAGACAAAGAAATAGTGCATGTGATTACCATACCACATTTATTTTTTACTAGTAAATTAAATATTATTCAAATTTTAAGTCATAAATATTAACATAAAATAAGAGATAATTTATATATACATATCATAAATAATTTCACGATAAAACTGAACCATAAATGATGACACAATAATGTTAAAAAATGCAGGAACACATATTTTAATTACTTTTATTGATAAAATACATAACTATCTCACTTAAAAATGATTAATAATAAATATTAATAATAGTTTGAATTGGTTTAACATGAAAAAGAAATATTTTAATGTACCAACAAAATTCATCATTTAATAATTTAACCTTCTAACCATTAATGAAACAAATTTTAGTGCCCTTATACACATCATCATATATCTTGGAATTCAAGGAAATAATAGTCCATTTGAAACAACTAAAACACCCAAAACTAGTTATATGAGACATATCAAAATTCAGTAACTTTTACCATGTATGATTTTTTTCATCAAAGAAATAATAAAGCATTTTCATCTTTTTTTGAGTTTCATTATTATTTTAAATAATTTTTAGGATTATTAAAACATCTTCGAAATAATATTATTGTATAAAATCTATTTGGATTTTAGTGTTTTCAAAATTAAATTTCAAAATTTTTCATATATTTCATTTACCATATTTAATTTTATTAGTTTTTTAATGTGATTTATAAAGTGTCCTTGGTTTCATAAGTTATTAAGGTATTTAGACATTTGTATAAACCATTATATTGAGAAATAAATTCATACCCTAATATATTTTACATGATCATTAACATAACCACCATCAGATTTGTTGTGGATATCCAAGAAAACTTATGTCCATAAGATTTGACGCCCTAACTTCTTTGAATATGTTAAAAAATACAAATAAAAATTTTAATATATGAAACACATAATATTTTCATATAAATATTTTATTTGATTAAAATATTACCATAGTGGACCTATATCTAAAAAAACACTTTGAACCGACTCTCTGAGGGGTGGTTTGTTTCACTCAGTTCGATATATTATTTTTTCTTGAATCTGATTTAAATAAGTTACATGAAATTTAATAATAATGTATGTAATTCCATATTATTGAAATATACATGAATATTTGTAAAAATATATAAATATAATAATATATTAATCAATACATATGCTTGTCATATTTTTGACTCTAAAAGAAATCTTTACACTACAATTGAGGTACTCCTTCTGGTACTTTGTTGTACATCTACTGAGTAGTCAAAAATATATAGTTGAACTTGTTCCACAATATCTATTTAAAATATTTCCATTTCTTGCCCAAAAATTTTAATTTCCACTTACAGGTGATGGAATCACCCACAATAAAATGTAATGTCATTTATAAAAATACCTTCATTAAAAATATTATAATTTAATTAAATAATGATATTAAATTGTTGCATAATGTATTAAAATTACCTTTATCTACAAGTGAAATAACTAATTATTCTAATATGAAGGAATATGTCTATAATCAAAATATGTAATGGGAAGGGTCACTAGATCAGATGCCAACTAGCCTAGGATCTAACAAAATATTCCCATGATATCCTCTATCAGGACCCCCAAAAGAATCAATTGATACAACTATCTCTAATAAATTTTTATTTCTTATTTCTTAAATATAAATTATTGTCTCTATATTAATATTTATTCTATCTATTATGAAAAAATAATTTTTTAGTAATAAAATGTGGGATATGTTTTTCCACATTAAACTTTATCCTTATAACCATAACCCACCAATATCCTCAATAGGAAATTAGAGTTACAACATGTTCCTTCGCTATATAAGTGTGACATATAGAACTTGGTGAATTAGTAGTAAATGTGCTAGAAATTATTAGGTATGAGATGGAGGGAATCCAAGATTTCATAGGGAGGGAGCCCAAAGGAATGTTTGGTGTTTTCGAGATGGAGTCATTGGGGGGGAATACATACTGTAGGTGAGGGATCATCAGGAAATTCCATTGATGTGTTCATGGTAGGGGAAACATCAATAAGTAATTAAATGTTGTCAGTGATTTAGTTTTTCATTGACATTTCTATCATTTTAACATGTAAAAAAAGATTCAGAACAAGTATTTTCAAACAAGTATGTTTTTTTTTTCAAAATTAAATAATTCATGCAAAAAGGAAATTTGAAAATGATAACAGACACAAGATACTAAAAATAAATAACATTATAAATATATAGTTGATAATTCAATAGATAACTGCATATACAAACAATTAAAACATTTAAATTTTGTAAATCAATCAATTCTTGTAGAAGAATAAATTTACAAACGATATCATATGAAGAGTACTAAAAATGAAAAACAAAATACATAGGTATGTTAATGGATGAATGAATATACAAAAAATATAAAATTTACTTTTCAAAATTAAACAAATTATTCATAGAAAGAAATTTTCAATATGATAAGAGATGAACAATACTAAATATAAATATCATAGGACATATGTAACAAATAAGTTAATGGATGACTACATATAAAGTCATTTTATACTTAAATAATATTGTTATCATGCTCCATAATTACTCATTATACTTTATCCACCCTTACAATATCAATATTTTCAATATCATCATGGATATATAAGAAAATTTCTTACTACTAATGGGATTCAATGTCAGAGTCCAAATATTAAACTTCACAAATCATATCATGAAAGCCTCTTTGTTTCCTATAAATATCCACACTCCAACTTTCATCCAATACAACTTGCATATAATATATGATTTTATCTTGTGAGAAAAAAATAAATAGATTATCTACTTCATTGTCATTGACATCTATTAAGAGACATATGTTCATAGAATTAAATTATAAGGAACAATTTTTAACACTCATAGTTATATTGACACACTTTCATTTGAATAAAACAAATAAAAAATGATCATTATAGTTTAATTTGATAATAATAGTAAACTTTATATATTATTCTAATTCGATAAAAATTAATATTCCACTATTTTTTATTTTTAAACCATCTTCCTGATTGACTGTATGAAATTTGAGGCCCTTGAAATTTTACATGTCAAATTTATTAGCTTTTTTAGAGGACCCCATACAACAGATTTCAAATATTATGATATTTCAGCTCAATTATTGATATTTATGAACTTAAAAAATATTAAAAAAATATTATATTTAAAATATATATACTAACATATTTAATATTAATATTTACTAAAATATTTATGAATTTACATGATGTAAAAACCATCCTAGCAGCTCTTTATTAACCACTTTTGTTATAACTGTCTCATTTTATTTTCAAATTATCATAAATATATTTATTTGTATGATAAGATATTTAATTAATGGATATAGAATTTGACTATTTAGAAGCACATTTCCATGTTCTTGTAATAATTTAAAAAATTTCACTATGATATTTTAGATCCTCCCAACTAGCCGACCAATAGTAGGAAAAATCATTGATTTCCTATGCAGTTGAGATTGATCTGAGATTTTTTAAACATGTCTAACTCAGTTTTATATTCTCTCAATATCATAAAAGTATCTAGAAATTTTTTTAGGTACTCTTATTATAGGAAACATTTATAAATATATCCTTATAGTTGAGATTTATTTTTCACATTTTATTAAAAATAAAATAACTTTATGATAATCAAAATGAATGAAACATAGTTACATATTTAATAAAATGTCCTGAATATTTTAATTAAGAAGAAAAACATATAAATAAATTACCACTCAATTGGATACATCCATTGACAATTTATGGGATCGCCTAATGTGGTTTCCTGGACCAAATTAATGGGTAAATACATCATTATAGTAAAAAATGATAGAGGAAAGATCATCTCAATTTAAGAAAGTATTAGTAAAAATATTTTCTGATGCTTCTCAATATCAACTGGTTATATTTTTTTCTCACACAGTTTTATGATGAATGCAAAAAATTATATTAAAAATGTATTTACCTTTTGAGGTAACAGTATAGGAAATGTGAAATCTAGTAACCATTATAGAAATATATATCTATCATAAATTTTCAATCCCTGTAACCAATTATGAATTAAGTCAACAAACCATGAGATGTTAAATTAAAACCCATCAGTTACTATCATATTTTATAAAATTTAAAAGAATATATCTATCCATTGAGATAATACTTTTATTTTCCTTAATCATTAAGTAATGTAAAGAGAATATTTATAGAATAATTATTCTCAATTTACATAACATGAAGATTATTATTTTAAAAAATTAAATTCCCAAAATAAAAGTTTTAAAAATATCATTTTTTAATCCATTATTTTATTTTGATTTCAACTGATGATGTACTTAAAAATCATTTAAATATATTATTCAACTGATCGAAATTCTCCAATCTTCCTTCAATATTTACTAGTTATTCCAATATTTAAGAAATTTTGACTAAATTTATAGGTGGTGTAAAATCAATGAATCTATTGAATTTTTACTTTTTCAATGAAAATATATAAGAAGGATTATAAAATATATTATGACATGATAAACAACATTTTTTTACTATAAGTAGGTTCTCTAAGGTCAAAATCAAAGTTACAAATTGGATAAGCCAAACCCATGTTAGTTTTACAACTAGACTAGTTCCCATGTATAAGGAAGTCAATAATGGTCCACATTAGAGAAACATGCATTTTGAATTTTTTTACATTAGCTGCATCATACGTCATAACACCATTAGTCCAAAACTCTTACAATTATTCAATTGTGAGTTAAAACTATACATCAACATAATTTTTAGGTTTTTTCCCAGGAATAATCATTGAAATTATAAAGAAATTTTGTTACATACACATCCATGGTGGTAGATTGTAAGGGACCAGAATGACCAACCATATTCTATAACAGGTACTCAAAGTCCCAAATGTATTTAATCCATCGGTAGACAATCACAATAGTACATTCATGGGAACGAATGAGAATATATACATAATGAATCAAATGCATCCACGATTTTTAATCTACTGGACACCGTATTAGCCTGTCATTATTATTTTGAATAACATGCAACTTCATGTGATTGATGCATTTTGATTACTAGAATAATATTTTCAATAATTTATTTAAAGGGAATTAACATAAAACCTTTATAGAAGTGTTGTTTATATTATTCTTCACAGTATTATATAAATTCAGACTTCAAACATCACCCATTGACATCTACTAAGAAGATGAACATTTTTTTCACTCTTTAATACATGAACCCTCTACCTAATAAAGCATATAATCATTAGGATAAGTATGTATTGTTGTATAATTCAGGCCAATATTCTTAGAAAAATTATTCATGGCCTAAAAATACTCAGGGATCATAGCTTCAAGAAATATATCATTGAACAATTCAAATATCACGGACATTTCTTTATTTTTAATTCCATATAGGCATTTGATATTCTACAAATTCAACTAAATAGAAAGTTTTGAGTACTTTCGTAATCCTACATACAACTCTTGATTTCCATCCCCAACTAAATCATGAAACACATTTCACACTCAATAAATATCTCTCTTTCATTATTCCCCACAAAATTTAGAATATAATCCAATAATATGTTATAATCTTGATCTAGTTGTCCTGAGCTCCCAAAAACATTATTTTTCAAGTTAATATTTTTATTATCCTTGATTGTTTCTACTAATATGTTTTAATTTGATGATGTTTTCCTACAATACCAAAGAAAAATAAATATGGTTATGAATTTCATTTTCCATAATCAAATAAGTTGTGTGATCATTATGCTATTAATATCATTGCTAAAAATTTATGTAACATTCGATTCTCTAAGTCAAATCCAATTCATATATTGAGTAGGGAATTGTTTTAATATCAATTTATTATAAACTTTATGTCTCTTCACCCATATTTTAAATTTATATTTAAGACATGGAAATCTTATTCTCCCATCAAATGATCGATTGATAACTAAAAAATCTAAAAAATCTTCCAAACTCTTAGCACACTGAGTTGTGTTCCAAAGTAATTCAATACACCTTTTATAAAAAAATCACCAATATACTACAATTTATTAATTAAAATTTAGTTTCATCAATATAATAACTTCCAAATATGAAAAAAACATAAAAATATTATTTCATTTATAATGATTCATTTTCATTATTTAATTATTTCCTAAAAAAATGAATCAATACAAATAATATGTTTTTTAATATAAAATATAATAAAAAATAATCAATAAATTATAGAATTCAATTGTCTTCCAAAATATTTTTTATAACTAAAAATGTAATAAAAATATGGATACATGATTTATGTATTAAAGAAATAATATATTTTAATATAGTATTTTTCATCAAAATATGTGTGAATGTAACTAAAATCTCAGTACCTTAATTGAAAAAAAGTAAACATAAAACATTTTTTCACAGATTTGAAAAAATAAAATTTCATATGTTCAATCATTTTTTTACTATTAATGGGATATAAAGAAAATATTTTGAGATAAGAAACCACAATAACAACCAATAAATCACACTATAAACCTATAACATAAAACAGAAGAACTATTCTATACATAAAATATTTATAATCTAAAAAATCTAATAATTTTCTTTGTCTAAAAAAAATTATTTTATTTTTTTGAAAAATAGTGATTTGATTTAAATTAATTTTTTTACTATAATCATTTTTGGAGTAAAAAAATTGTTTCGACAAAATGATAACACACAAAAAGAGAAATTAACTAATTTAATTTAATTTATTTTTTTATAGTGGCTATATATATTGAAAAATAATTTTAAAAGTTATAAGAATGTATATATATATAGTCATATTACATATAATTTAAAATAAAAACTAAAAAATAAATAAAAACAAAATTTATGTGGTTATTGAATTATTATGAAATGGTTAATGAAAAAAATAAAATAAATTAACCATGAATTTTTAATTGAATATATATTTTTATTTTTTTATAAAACTAAATTGATAAATTTAAAGAAAAAAACTGAAAAAATGATGACTTCATTAATAATTTAGTAGTGAAAAATACTAAATTTTTAAATTGATTATTCTTAAATGCGACACAAAAATCATAACAATTAATGTTTTTAAATAATAATATCAGTTGGGAAAACCTAAGTTTTTCATCAATAAACACTATATTAATTAAATTATATCTTGAATTCTTCCATTATTATTTTTTTAAAAAATTTATGGGTTAATACTGTACTTTAAAAATATATTTTTTACAGTTTCAAACACTACCAAATTGGTTCATTTCTATTAAAACAAATTTAGGCATTAAAAAATATATATACACCTCAAATTAACAACCTTAGTAGTTGTGTATTATCTCTCAAATTCTATGGAGAAACATCACAAAATACATATAAATAAACAAAATCCAAAATATTTGTGTCATAAAAAGTGGGTGAGTAGTGATTTAAAGTGTCTATGTCATATTCTCAATGAGATGATGAATAATGTATTTAATACTTCCAAACACCTGGGCACAACAAATTATGCCTAGATAGAAGTAGAGTAAGAGAGAAATTATAATATATAATTATAAGATAATTTATTTTGTTAGTAAATTTAATCCAAATAATATGGAATACTCTCATTGTTTCATGAAACTATAATAATAAATTTTTTTGACTTACCATAATCACATATAGAATAATATAAACATGGATATTGCATTTTTTATTAACTCAGTAACTGATAAAATCTATAATTATTTATAAGAGTGTTTAAAATGCATTAAAATAAAATAAAGAAAATATTTTACCTTTATTTGACCTCTTAAGTGATTAGCTAATCAGAAATGATGATAAAAAAATGAGGGAAATGTCGACGATGAGGGGAGGGATTCATTAAAAGTATATCCATGGATGGAATCACTAGGAGAGGGTGATCATGAGGGGTAAGTGAATTAAGAAGCGGGAAAGGGATACATAGGTGAGGGATTAGTGGTAATATATTGGGGGAGATGAATCGAGGCGGGTGAGGGCTTGGGAGAGAGTAATTTGTGGGGGAGTAATTCATGGAAAATTGGGTCAACAGATTTTGGGAAACTCAAAAGATGTTTCTTTTCAATTTCAACAAATATGTAGTGGTTTTTTATAAATCTAATGATAAATAATTTAAATTTTTTTGAGTGATGATTTAACAAAATATCACGTAATAATCACTATTAAATTACAAAATTCTATAGTTTTGTTATAGGTGTAACCATATGATTAAATATTTTGCATTTTATTACTCTATATAAAATATTATTGATTTATTATTGTGGTGAGTTATTTTGTTTTTATGTGTAATGATACCCTGTACTATTAATATATATATGGATTCTATTTCATCTCAGTTGGAAGGGTTTCTATTTTGATCAATGGAAGATTATGTAATAGTGTTTATGAAAGTTTTATAGGATTTTTTGTATTTTTTCAATAAAGAGGCTGTGACTCCACCCCTAAAATGTGACATTGAGTTTGGGATAGAGTTAAGAAATAGTTAAACATTAATTTATGTGTCTCCAAATAAGATGTTTCTTTTAGAGTTTCAAACTGTTTAGATATATATTGATGATCTATTATAGAGGGATTTTATCTATCCTAGTGTGTCATATTGAGGTGCTTTAGTTTTGTTCTCTACGAAAGAAGATGTCAACTTTTTAATATTTAGGAATTATTATTTTTTGATTTTTTTATAGTGAAGAATAGATATACCAATCTGAAGATTAGAAATTTATTTAATTAGTTGAATTGATATAGACTATTCTCAAATATTTATTTTCTTTTGGAATGTTATTAGAAGGGTATAAAGGAGAAATATGTCATACAAACTAACTTTATTAGTTTTTATGGGAACATTATGTTCAGGTTAATGACTTTCTATGTCCCAATATACCCTAATATATTCATGGGAATAATGAAGTCAAAGTTTCATAATTTAGTATATTAGTTATAGTAGTATTCATGAATGAAATTCCCATGTATTCAAGATTATAAGAGTATTATTATGTACATTTGAGATATTTATTATAATTTTTTAATGATACTAGATCCTTGGGAAGAAATACAAGTGATTTTTTTGGATGTGTGAGATATATTTCCTTTTTAATATAATGTACTAATAGAGAGTGATAACCAATCTTTTGAATTTTAAGGTAATTTTTTCATAGTTTGATACCAAAAATTTGTCATAGGTTCATAGTTTCATTGGTTATATAGGCTATTATAGGAGTTTTTTGTTTGATTTATCTTAGATTATAAATCCTTTAATAGTTATTACTAAAAATATTGGTCTATTTTATAGTCTAATTAATGCAAGTTAGTGTTTTAGTATTTGGAAGATAAGTTAATAAGTGATCTTATTAATTGATTTCTATAAGAGGGGTCCATGTTTAATGTTTTATATGATTATTTTAATCTTGGTATGGGTTTTGGTTAGATTTGGTAGAGGTTAGTGTTATCTTAAGTATATCAAAATTTATAATCTCATGAAGGTATGTACACTACCCATGATCATGAGTTTGTGGTGGTGATGTTTGATTTACAAATATGGTAGAATTACATTATCTATGATCACTTTATGTTAATTAAAAATCAAAATATCTAGAAATATATTTCTTGTTAGTGAGATTTGAATATGAATCAGTGGATTTGGATGAAGTTCATACTTGATTATGATACTGAGATATCCTACTATACGACACCCCAAGATTTTAATGTATGTTTCTTCTTAAATAATTTCAATTCATTAAATAACTTATTATTCATGAAACACTAAGTATATTTGAAAGAAAATTCTTTATAGGATATAGGTATAACCTATCCATTAAACTTAATTTTTCTACTTATGTGATTTGAATTTTGAAAAAAGAATATACACAATTTCATTGAGTAAGTTATTTAGAGTCTGATATGATCAACTTAATTTTTGGTGAATAGTAGCTTGAAACTTATGAATAGTAATGTACCTTTAGGAATAGTAACTTTACCTTTTTTAATAGTAATATACCCTTTTTAATAGTAACATAACCCATTTAAGTATAAATAAAATCTCTGCACCTTATAAATGGGAGTGAATATTTTTAAAAATTAATAATCAAGTGTTGGTTTTTCGTGGGTAATAAATATTTAATTACAATTTTATAATTAATAAATTAATTTAAAAGATAATTAATTTTCAGAAAATGTATTCATAAATAAATATTTTGTTTTTCTACTATTTTTTAATAATTTAATGAGACCTTAGTTAATTTTTATGGGTATTATAAAATAAGTTATAATTTATAAAACTTATTTTTTTGAGAAAATTGTGATTTTAATTGAAAATTAAATTCCAATATCTAGAAAATTATTTTCATAAAATGGTGTTCATTTTATTATAGACATTTAAATATGGTTGGGATGAATTTTTGGGATTTTTATGAAATACTTGAATTTTTGAGGAATAGTGAAATTCAATAATTTATGAAATATGCTAAAAAATGAATTTATGAATTATGATTGAGTCATAGATGATGTAAATGTCCATTGGTTCAAAATAACATCCACTTATTACTATTTATTGTCATAAAAATTAATACCGTTGCTTTTCTTGAGCAAAATAATAAAATAATGAATAAAATATTCAAAATTTACCTCTCTCCTCCATTATAAAAACCACCCTCACCCCTCTTCCTATCACACCTCTAAAGATTTAATCCTTTCCTAAGTTTTAATAAATACAATTTCCAAGACCCTCCCACACATCCCAGACCTGATGATCTCACCAAAGGTCCAAAACCAAAGGCCTTTAGGAGGTTCTCAAGGAGAGAAATTCAAGAGGTAAACATCCTCCTTTTCTTTTCAATTCTTTTCAAGTTCCTTATTTGTTTATTATTCTCTCCCCACCACATATATCCAAATTATAATTATAATTCCAATATCATGTATATATTTTAATTATATCATGTTTATGGAAGTTAAATCATCAATATCGTTACTCCCTCCCTTTTATTTTAAAAATGAAATCATCATCCGGGAGGTGTCGATTTACAACCTTCATGGTCGAAGAAGTTTTGTTCTTCAATTTATACTTCAAGTCAGGTCATTAAACAATTATTTATGGTTTAAATAGATTATAAAATATGTATTATATCTTATCTAAGGTTATAGAACCATTATATATATATATATGATATTAAATAATGAAACAAAACTAGTTCATTATGATAAAATACCGTGGAAATCATGCTAAATTATTATAATCAACATGTTATCTAATGATTCATACTAAAAAAATATAACCAAATTATTTTTATAACCATATACACTTCTTTATGTTCATTAATATCATGTAAATCCAATTTTGGATAATTATATCCATTCCACTTGAATTCCATTATTTATAGTCAAGTGAATCGATCATGAAAATCAAGTAAACGAACACTTCAGAACGACGTAATTCAATCTTATAAATTATCAAGAAGGATATAAATGATCTTAATGAAAATATAGTGAATAAAATACATGTATAAAATTTTCTTAATTAATTAATTAATGGATTTAATTTTACTATCTAGGATGTTAAGATCAAAGGAAAAACACATTCAGACATATGGTAAGGGGTTTCTCATCTCACTTTTATTTTAGTGAGATGTCCATTTTTTTCCACTTATTTCTTGTACGTGGTGTATTGATGCTACCATTTTATATATAATATCATTATTCTATTTATATTCATTATATTAAATTATTCATTTTGTTATTACTAATTTTTGGTCATACGATTTGATTGATTACAATGTGGTAAGAGACTTTGTCACAAATTCAATTTCTTTGAGACTCACGTAGTATTATACAACCAATGATTATTATGTGGTGTAACTAATTCCCCTTTTTTATAATTTTTCATTTTAAGTTATAATTTTTTTAAATTTCTATATTATTATGTCCTGAATATGATTATTTTCTTAGGTGTATACCCTTTTATATATGATGTTTATTTTGAATGTTATTTTAACAGTGTAAATATTGATGAATACGTACCCCCTACTAAATACAAAAATTGATAAGGAATATTGTTCTGGAAGTAAACCTTTTTATAAGAAAGATTTGGAATTTCAATGACATTCAAGGAATGTTATATCCCCTATATGCATCAATAGGTCTCATGAGATAAACTAGTTGGCTACAAACCCTTCGAGTTTGTTTCAAAAAATCAGACCTGTTTCTATGCATAGACTTAACCCTTATTTAAGGTATGATGGTTAATTTGATAGAAACATGTCATCCAAAAAATAACCATTCTATTTATTAATTATTTAGTTATTACTGTCTATGAGGTTTTCACTATGACAAAATCTATGGATGCACTTTCATTCTCATTTTATTTATGGTGTGTGTTTTTCAATTATCCACCATGCCATATTGATTATGTCTAATTAATTACAATTCAATTATTATTGTTTCATGATTTCAACATATGTAACCATTACAGAGCATTTGAGGTCACCCCTTTCATTTTTTTCCTTACCCAGGTTATGAAGAAGTGATCATTTATTAAGTTTTCAAGGATGTAGTTTACTAGCATCTGTTATGCATTATATTTTGTTTTATTTTTTCTAATGTAAAATGGGTTCCATTTATGTGTCTAGTTTCTTCAATAATACTAAACAGATCAATCCTTATAGATTTTTTTCCTTCTAATCATTCTAATGTAATAGTGTAATGCACCGACTCCAGGCTTATGGGGTAATGGAATTATAGTTAGTATTAAATGAAGTTTAGTAGAAACCTTAGGAATTGGATTTAGAAAACATAGATTAGGGAGCATAACCCTAAGATAGACATTGAGGATAAGTATAGTATAACATCCTAGAATTTTGGTAAGGTAGATATTATGTGGGAATTCCAAAAAATACATCTCTGTATGGATAATAAAAGTGTAAATGGTTCTAGAATAAATGAATCTAGGAGTAACACCTCTGACAAGGTGTTTTGATCTTGACTTTGGGTAATCTGGTACACGAAAACGGGCCTTACTGAACACCTAGTTTGATACTCTAGGGGATATTATTTGGATAATTCACATTTTATTTTCAAACAATTATGAAGGATTTAAAAGTAAATAGAATTAATGTTTATAATTATGATACAACTAAGTTGGATTGTTTCATGTGACAGAATCCCCTATCTATTAGTGGGACTAATAATCAAGTGATAGGTGAGTAGTGGATAAAGTCCCTTGAAAAGATATTTTTGGCATTAAGATTCAATGAAAATGAAAAGGTAGTACTGGCAATATATTTTCTCAACAGTGATGCTGATCAATGGTGGTCCTTGATCCAGAATACCATAGAGGAATATGAATTAGAATATATGGAATGGATAACTTTTAAGGAAGTATTATATGAAAATATTTACCTTGTGATCAGTGGACTTAAATGAAGAGAAAATTTATTATCTTGAAACAAAGGGAATAAAAGAGTGTTGAAAAGCATGAGGATAATTTTAAAAGACTATCCAAGTGGTATATATATTACATATGTGATTTAGAATACAATATTAATCATTTATTTTAAGGTCTTAAGCCAATTCTTACAAGGGCATTGGCTTCTCAAAAACTTTCATCATATAACGAAATAGTATTAAGTGCCATTAAAATAGAGAAAGAAATTTCTAGATAGAATTTATTAAAGGGAAATCAAGAAAAGAATAGGTCTTCTAATAATCACGGAAAAGGTAAATCTAAAAAGAAGAAGAAGGCAATGGAGCATTTCCCATCACACGAGAACCGTGGAAAGAACCATCCTGTAAAATGTTTTAAAGTCAGGGGAGTTTATTATAAGTGTGGAGAAAAGGGTCATAAATATAATGAATTTAAGGGGAAGATAAAAACCAATTATGTTCAATGATATAATTTTAGGGAGATGAGACACTATGAAAATTATTATCCTAAACATCAAGGAAGCTTTCCTCAAAAAAGGCCACAGGAGCAAGGGTAGGCTTATGTGATCGCAACTGCAGAGGTTGAATTTTCTAATGATGTGTTGGTTTGTACTTTAATCATTTCCTCAAATTTATGAAATGCTTTATTTGATTCTGGATCATCTAATTATTTTATATCTTTCTAGTTTTCCAAGAAAATTAGACATTTACAATTTTATTTAATAAATGGGTTTTCAATCAAAACTCCTAAGGTAAATTCCATTGCAACAATGATGTGTAAGTCAACCCCCTTTGTGACACATAAATGAACTTTAGTTTCTAACCTTATAGTCATAACCATGATTTAATTTTATATAATTCTAATTATGGATTGGATTTCAAATTATGATGTGAAAATATATTGCAAGTAGATGAAATTTACAATTTTTGAGAATGATGTAGAATCAATTATCTTTAGAGTAGAAACATCATCCTCTAGATATTATCCTGATCCACCTTTAGTCTCTATTCTAAGTGAAATTCTTGGGGTGGAAGAAAAAAAATCATCCATGGATCTTCAAATTGAATATGTACATATTGTGCAAGAATACATTGATGTATTTCCATAGGATTTATCTAGACATCCTCCAGAGTGGGAAGTTGAGTTCTATATTGATTTAATTCCTTATGCATGACCTATATCAAAGACTCTATATATAATGACCATTGTGGAATTAGTGGGGCTAAATAAAAAATTAAAGTAAATGAGTGAAAAATATTTATTCACCATAGTATTTCCCCATGGGGATCTTATGTTCTCTTTATTAAGAAGTAAGATGGATCCATGATGATTTTCTTTGATTATAGAGAAATAAATTATATTATAATAAAGAACAATTATAATATACCTCACATTGATGATCTATTTAATAAAATTCATGGAGGTCAATTTTTTTTGAAGATTGACCTTCGGTCTGGATATCATCAGTTTGATACGAGAAAAGAAGATATTCCAAAGACAACATTTCGACCCAGGTATGGGCATTATAAGTTTACAGTAATGTCATTTGGACTGACTAATGCACCCTCCATTTTCATGGATCTAATGAAAGAAGTTTTGAAGGAATATATTGATGATTTTTTGTGGTATTTATTAATGATATATTTATATATTCCAAAATCTATGAGGACCACGAGAATCACTAATGAGTAGTTTTAGAGACTCTTAAAAGAAAAGAGTTATATGGGAATTTTTTTAAATGTGAATTATGGATTAAAATAGTTTCTTTTATTGGATATATTGTCTTTAATAATGGAATCTCGATTAATCCTATGAATACAATGTCAATCCAAGAATGTCCTACCCCATCAAACACAATCGGGGTATGCATTTTTATTGGATTAGCAGGTTACTATCGGTATTTCGAATAGAATTTTTCCTGATTGTCTAACCCACTAACCAAGCTCACATGTATTGAGGTTAAGTTATTATGGAAAAAAGAATGTACATAATGTTTTGAATAATTTAAAATAAGATTGTCCAATTCCATAATTTTGACTCTTTCATATAGAAATTATGGGTTTGTGATATACAATAATGCATAGAAGAATGGACTGGGTGGTGTCCTTATTAAAAATGATAAAGTTATTTCTTATGCATAAAGGTAGTTTAAGAATCCTGAAAAAAAATTATCTAACTCATGATCTTGAATTAACATCCATAATATTTTCTCTGAAAATATGGAGACACCATCTCTATGGTTAAAGATGTGAGATATATATGGATCATAAGAGTTTGAAATACATTTTTACATATAAATAACACAACATGAGGCAAAAGAGATGGATAAAGTTACTCAAAGATTATGATTGTTCAATACACTACAACCCAAGATAGGAAAATAAGGTGGCAGATGCAATAACTAGGAAAGATCATGGACATATGACCCAAATGAGGATTGAGGGAGATCCTATATTTATGGATCTAGAAAATATGAAAATGAGAATTGTTATGGAAGATGAAACATGAATCCTTTTTAAAATTATTACAAAAAATATATTTACTGGAGAATATAAAAGATCTCACCATGATGATAAGAACCTTAAAAAGATAATTAAAGGTTTTACGGTTGGAATATTGGGATACTTCATGTCTGAGGATGGAGTTCTGAAATTTGTAAAGAGGTTATGAATTCCATCAGTACCTGAACTAAAAAAGGAAACTATTAGATGATGCTCATAGATGAAACTTCTCTATAAACACTGGTTGCACCAAGATGTATAGAGATATGAAGGAATATTTTTGATGGGATAACATGAAGTGAGAAATTGCTAATTATGTGTCAAGGTGTATATTTTTTCAATAAGTTAAGGCTGAGAGACAACCTTATAAAGGAGTCATGAAACCTATACCTATTCCTATGTAAAAGTGGGATGAAATTATGATGAAATTTTACATAGGACTACCAGGACACATAAAAGGAATGATGTAATACATGTAGTTGTTCATCTTCTTACAAAATCAACACATTTAATTGTTATAAGAAAATATTTACCAATTGAGTGCTTGGTAAGACTCTATATTAATGAATTTTTAAGAATTCATGGATAACATCTATTTATTGTGTCTAATTAATATCCCTAATTTAAATCAAAATTCTGGAAAAGTACTTATAAGGATTTGGATACTGAGATTTATATGAGTACAAATTATTACCCCCAAATCAACAGATAGTGTGAAATGACTATTCAAACACTTGAATACATGTTTAGATCTAGATCACTTGACTTTCAAGGTATGTGGGATCGGTACTTACCCTTGGTGGAGTTTTACTCCAATAATAGTTTCCATTATATTATTCAAATGGCTCCATATGAAGCATTATATGAAAAAAGATGTCAAAATCGAACTTGTTGGGATGTATTTGGTGAGAGGAAAATTATAGGCCCAGAACTTATTGAAGAGACAATGATAAAGGTTAAGACAATTTAGGCCCATATTAAAGTATCCCAAAGTAGTAAAAAGATATATGATGATAACTAGATAAAGGATTTAGGATTTCAAGTGGTAGATCATGTATTTATAAAAGTACCCCATGGAAGGGTGTATTATGGTTTGGTATGAATGGTAACCTGAGCCCCATGTACATTGGACCATTTGAAATTCTAGAAATAATTAGAGCAGTAGCTTACCGTTTAGCATTACCCTAAGCCTATCGAAAGTTCATGACGTGTTACACATGTCATTGTTAAATAAGTACATTCTAAACCCAACACATGTACTCACCTATGAAGAAATATAATTTTAACCTGATTTTTTATAATGGGAAGAGCCTATCGAGATTCTAGATAGTAGAGAGAAAATATTGAGAAATTAAAAAACTCAACTGGTAAAGGTTCTTTAGAGAAACCATAAAATTGAGTAAGAAATTTGGGAACCCGAGGATGTTTTGAAGAGGAACCACCAACATCTTTTAGAGGGCTATATAAATAAAAAGTTCTGAGGATGAAATTTCTGAAGGAAGGAAGAATATAACACTCCAAGATTTTATGGTATGTTTTTTATTAAATAATTTCAATTAATTAGATAGATTATTATCCATGAAACAATGAGTCTCTATGCAACAAATTTTGTTTTAGGAGATAGCTATAAACAAGCCATTAAACCTAATTTTTCCACTTATATGATTTCAATTTCAAAAAATGGACATACACGGTTCCATTAAGTAAGTTATTTAGAGTCTGATATGATCAACTTATTTTTTGGTGAATTGTAACTTGACCCTTATGAATAGTAACATACGTTTAGGAATAGTAACTTGACCCTTATGAATAGTAATACACCCTTAGGAATAGTAACATCACCCATGTAATTATAAATAAAATTTTGGAACCTTATGAATGGGGGTGAATATTTATAAAAAATAATAATTAAGTGTTGGTATTTTTCTGAGTAATAAATATTTAATTACAATTTTATAATTAATAAATAAATTTAAAATATTATTCATTTTTATAAAATGTATTCACAAATCAATATTTTGTTTTCTTATGATTTTGGTATAATTTAATGAGACCTTATCCAAGTTTCAGGGTATTATAAAATCAATTATAATTTTAAAAACATATTTTTTTGAGTAAATGGTGATTTTAATTAAAAATTAAATTTATAATATCTATTTTTTTTTCATAAAACTGAGTTTGTTTTTTGTTTCTAAACATCAAGAAATATTAGGTTGAATTTTTGGGATTTTTTAGAAATACTTGATTTTTTTGTGAATAGTGAAAGTCGATAATTTATGAAATATGCTAAATAAATGAATTTCTGAATAATTATTGATTCATGGATGATGTAAATTGACATTGGTTTGAACTAACATGCACTTATTATTGTTTTTGGTCATAATAATCAATACTCTTTGTTGTCTTGAGCAAAATAATAAATTAATGAATATAATATTGAGAAATCACTCCTCTCATCCACTATAAAAACCACCCCTCACCCCCTCTTCCTATCACACCTATAAAGACTTAATAATTGTCTAAGTTCTACCAAATACTCTTCCCAAGAAGCTCCCCCCACTTCTAATATCTACGGGTCTCACCCAAAGTCCAAAACCAAAGGCCTTAAAGAGGTTCTCAAGGAGAGAAATTCAAGAGCTAAACATCCTCCTTCTTTTTTTCTTTTCTTTTCCAGCTCCTTATTTTTTTATTATTCTCTACCCACATCCTATTTATAAATGAACTTGATAACTATGTTATAATATATATACTATAATTATATCATGTTTATATAATAAAAATCATCAATATCCTTACACTCTCTCTCTTTTATTTTAAAAAAGAAATCATCGTCGGGGAGGTTCCGATTTACAACCTTCATGGATGACGAAGTTTTGTTCTTAAATTTCTCATTTAGTTCTAGTAATAGAACCATTTTTATGGTTTAAACAGATTTTAAAATATGTATTATCTCTTATTAATGTTTTTGAAACCATTTTATATACATTATATTAAATAGTGGAACAAAACTAGTTCATTATGATCAAAACCCACTAAAATCAAGCTAAATGATTATCATTAACATGTTGTATAATGATTCATCTTGAAACCATATAACCAAATGATAAATATAAAAATTTAAAGTTCTTTATTTTCATTAATATCAAGTAATTATAATTTTTTAAAATTATATCCCTTCTACATGAACTCCAATATTCATAGTCAAGCGAACTGATCATGAAAATCAAGTAAACTAACACTATAGAATGGAATAATTGAATCTTATAACTTATCAATAAGGACATAAATTAATGTAATAAAAATATAATGAATCAAATACATGTATAAAAGTTTCTTAATTAATTAATTAATGGATTTAATTTTACTATCTAGGATATTAAGATCCAAGGACAAACACATTCAAACATAAGGTAAGGGGTTTCTAATCTCACTTTTATTTCGGTGAGATTTTGATTATTCACCACTTATTTATTGTGTGTGGTATATGCATGCTACATTTGATATATAATATCAAGATTATATTTATATTCATTATATTCAATGATCCATTTTATTATTATTAATTTTTGGTCATACGATTCGATTGATTACAATGTGGTATGGGACTTTGTCACAAATTCAATTTCATTGAGAGTTACAGATTATTGTGCACCTAATAATTATTATATGGTGTAAATACTACCCCTTTGGGATAATTTTTCATTTGAAGTTATAATTATATTAAATTTATATATTCTTGTGTCACAAATATGATTATTATCTTATCTATATACCCTTTTACATACAATGTTTATTTTGAATGTTATTTTATCTGTGGAAATATTGATGAATCCGTATCCTCTACTCAATACAAAAACTTATAAGGCATTTTTTTCTTAAATTAAACATTTTTTTAATAATGATTTGGAATTTTAGTGATGGGAGGGTCTAGCTATAACCCCTCGATGCATCGACTGTTCTCATGTGACAAACTAGTTTTTGACAAACCCTTCAAGTTTGTTTCCAAAAATCAGATAGGTTTATACCCATAAACTTAAAACATCTTGACAGTATGATGGTTTGTGTTCTAGATAAATGACATACAAATAATAGGAATTCGATTTATTTATTATTTAGTTATTACTATCCATGAGGTTTTCATTATGATAAAATCTATGGATGGACTTTCATTCTCAGTTTATTGATGGTGTATGTTTTTCAATTATTCACCATGAAGTATTGATTATTTCTAATTTATTATGATTCAATTATTATTGTTTAATGTTTCCACTATATATAACCCTAAATGAGAATTTTACCTCACCGATTTCATTTTTTCCTTCCTGAAGTTGTAAAGAATATATCATTTATTGAGTTTTCAAGGATGTAGTTTGCTAGATTCTGTTATGTATTATGTTTTGTTTTCTTTTCCCAATGTAAAATGGGTTCTGTTTATGTATCTAGTTTCTTCATGACTACTAAATTGGTTGGTCATTTGGGATTGTTTCCTTGTAATAATTCAAATGTAATAAAGTAATGCACTAGCTCTGGGCTTCTGGGGTCGGGGAGTTATATACTATTTATGGAAATAGTGTGTTATAGTTGATTCATTATTTTGATTTTATATGGATATATTTATTGATATGATGTTGATAAGTGAAATATGATAGAGGATCTTTCATATTTACATTTGTATATGGAGGTAGTTGGTTATAGAGTATTCCTGTACCATATGAAAATGAATTCTTCTCTATTGTAGTAGATAAACGAGTCTCATCATGGAGATTATAAGTTGGAAGTGTTGAGAGATTTTGTCAACTATGGAGATACACTCAAGGGATATTAATAAGATGATCAACAACAAGCATAATGTTCATCGAAATTATTATTTCTATTTGTGGTGTGAGAGATAGTTCTTTGTGATTTTCATAGATAACCTATATAAGTATATCCTTTTATATCAAATATTCATCTTACTTTGAAGATATAATTATTGTGGATAGGGAAGAAGGGGGTGATATATAAGTTTGTTTCATAGTGTTTGGTCTTTCAGAGGATGATAACATTGAGTTTATCCTTTTTATTATATCAATTGGATATTCCATAGTGTAAATTACAGGCTATTTAAATATAATTCTTTACTTGTTTACCTTGATCATAGGGAAGATGTGATTCTATCATGGTGATTATGGTTTGGTTGATATAGTAGGCTCATTTACTGGTGATAATGGAGTCTAGTGTGGTGGATTCTTTAGAGAGAATGTATGAGGATATGGTGGTGTGAATTCATAGAATCCCAAATATGACCATCAATGATCGATATTATTGATTTAGTCTATAGATATCAAGGATTATATAATTTAATTTTATATTTTATACATCCCTTAACTCTCATATTTATCCTTGAAATAATGGGATGACAGAGTCGAAAATCAATATGTCTAAAGTCATGTTATGTTTTTGTGTTCCTGATTTTGGATGATCATGGGAAAAACATTTGTTTTTGGTTTATTTTTGATATATTAATGTCCCTTAATAAACTATTGGTGTGTATTTGTTTGAGTAATTTTTTGGATTTCTTTTAGATCTCGGTTTAGAAGGGATACTATTTGGGAGTGTATAATTATTGGACCAAATTTGGAATTGATCATGACAGAGAAAGTCTGGGTGATTAGTGAGTGGTTAAAAGTTTCTCAAGATGATTATAGTATAGGTATATAGATGGAAAATGCTATTCTTGAAATAGTGAATGAAGTTATAAATAAAGGATATCTGGTAAATGAATTATTAAGTAGATAGGAAAATGCTAGGTGATTAATGAAATGTCTGGACTCTAGCTGATGAATGAATTGTTTTAAGTAGTTAATTAATAAATATGATAGAGTAATTTTAATGTGTGTTAGTGGTGATGTTTTTTTATATTAGATGTTTTCTGTTGTATTTATAGTGGTGGTCCAAGTGATTAGCCTTATTGTTAAAATACGGTATAGTGATGAGAAGTGATTGTAAAGGTATCGAGGTATGGTGTTGTTCCCTAGGATGGGATTGTGAATATTCATATATTCATTTTAGTTTTGTTATTTATTTGCACCATTGTTTGAGTTAGGTAAGTTGACCGATGTATATATTATGTTTTTATGTTTTGGGTGTTTTCTCAATATTGGATGTTAGTGAAACGAATTCTTTCCTACTCCCCCATCTTAATTATCTCATAAAAATTCAGTATAATATTTGAAAACATGAAATTATGATATATGTGTAATTTTGTGGTATTGTGGAAATGATGTGATGATCAAGTGATGATGTGATGATGAGGAAATGATGTGGATTATGTGAATGTGATGTGATTATGTGGTGGTATGTAGTATGTGTCTATGGAATATGGCATGGGGTTGTGGTTATGTGTTTTTTGATATAATGTGTATGTGAGGTACATAATAATTTGAATGTGGATGGGTAGGGTGCTCCAGAACATATTTCTTCAAGGATTAGGGGTGATTAGCTTATTAGAGATGTATGTGAGATGTTTCTTCCTCAATATATTTTTCATGATTATTATATTACTATACTTGTGAGATGATTTGGTGAGTGAGAATTAGTGAATATCGGTGGTAATTAACCTAGTTTAGTAATGATTTAGGTTTTCTATTTTCTCACTGAGGCAACAATATGATTCATCTATATTTTTAAGAGAGTTTTAGGAAAAGATTTTATAAATTATAATTGTATTCTCATACCTTTATTAAATATATAGTTTTTTATATTTTTAGTTGAATTTGGCGATGATGAAAAACATTACAAGCTCATGGTTATTGTTGGAGTTATATTTACTCTAATCAAAGTAAGTTATATTTTGGTATTGTTTTTAGTTTATGTATGAAACTATATACATTTTTTTATATTGTTTTTAGCTTATATTATTCAGTCAGATCTGATTGGTGGTTTAATTATTTTATTCTTATAAATTATTAGGGTAATTTTAATAATATTTGTTTTCATTCCATGTGTTATAGTATCTAAAAAGTATCCAATAAGAGGTTGGAATTGGGTGGTATACTGGTCCTTAGTACCTCCATAGGAAATGTTTTAATGAGGATTGGTTTTGATAGATAAAAAATAAATAATTACCCAATTAATTGAGGTAATAGGGTGCTCTGATAGGTTCATATAGACACCATATTGTATGTATTAAATTTATGGATATGATCTTTCCGCCACAGTGGTGTTGGAGTGAGATAAACGATGTCTTTTGGAACTCTAGAATTTTAGGGAAGTTAGATTCTTGTGAAACTACAGCTCGTATGAATTTTAATTTTCAAATTTGGGTTGATAATGTTACTTTATTTTATAATTTTAAATGATTAATAAAATGTTTTAATGGTATAATTTCAATTATTAAAGGACTTAAGAAAATTTTGAGGTATTTAATAAATTAATATATTTTTGGCGGTGGCTGTAGAAACTACCAGGTACAATGTGTGGTTCTACTAGGTAACCAGTAGGGCCTTCCCCTTATTTCTTCCATTAAATATCCATTTATATTACATTGGGTATATGGTGAGCCACTAGTTGCTCAATGAGAGTCTACTGGGCACATAGTTTTCCCAGTTACACTTTTTAAAAAGAGGGAGAAAAACTATATCCTTTTGATCACCACCTACCATTTTATATAGTAAGGGCCCCTTGAGGAAGGATAATAATTTATATCCACACCAAAAGTTTTCCTACATCATTTCAACATAGTTAGGGATAATTTAGAAGGGGTTTATATTGAAACTTATGGTATTATTTTTACTCTTTACCCTTTGATACTCCCTCATTTCCCTTAAATATGGGATTACTAGGTTAGAGTTTTGATTCTAAATTTTAGTAGATAATATTGGATTTAGATCAATATGAAGGAAATTTCATGTAATGAGGCTATAGGGTGAAGGAAAAATGAACAAATAAATTTCATTTTCCCTGGTGTTAATTGGGAGTGGTTCACACTCCATTTGTTGACGTTTTGTAAATATTGTGACATGTAATGATTTTTAGTAGTTTTTGACCAATCGTATAATTATGAATTAATAATAGAAATTTCATATATGGTGCTTATAATTGATTTTAGAGCCCCTTGTATGATACATGGGATAATGGTTGAGTTGGAGGTAATCAAGTGTGATTAAAATAATATGGATTGAAGGTGATTCCTATTTTCGAGGTGAAACTAAGGAGGAAATTTAATCTTGTAGTTGGACCTCAAAGTGTTATGCATCGATTACATAGCTACTTCTGGATATATTTCCTATAGGGAATTCTTAATCAAAGATAAACTGAAATCAAAAAGGGTTTCCAACCATAAAAAAGGAAATTAGGGACCTAAACATGTTTGATGTGTTATAATAAGGGGTTTCACCTAGAGTTAGGGGATGGGGTGAGTAAAGTTAAGGGTTGATTTACATATTATGGTGAGTGTGGGTTGACCATGGGAGGTATCCTATGATTGAGTTAGAACTAAAAAGTGGTCTTTAGAAGCTTATAATAGGTATAAAAGAATATATACTTTTGATATACTAGTAAGCTAACCATTAAATGATTTTTTTTATATTGGGGGTTGGAGTATTAGATAAAGTAGAGATGATCCTTATAGTTCTTTTACCATATGAGGGTTGGGTAGTTAAGTCTGAATGGGATAATGTAATATCCCAAAATCAATAATATATTATTATTTGTTGTGAAAGATCAAGGGTATAGTGTCAAATAACCAATATATAAAAGGTATATCACATAAAATTCGTGGGATAATTATAATTTATAGCTTAAGGTCCCATAACTCAGAATATGTGGTTTTGATGGTTGTCAGATGATCCTAGAACGCATGAGACTTACTGAGTATGTTAGTTTAGTGATAGTTAAGATTACAATAGTATTTTTAGTCAAGGGATTAGAGTAGGGGTCATTGAGAAGCATTGTACATAAGCGGTATTGGGTCATCATTGAGTTCCTAAATTTAAGAAGGTGAAATCAATGATTTGGATTATTATTCTTACTGATGTTGGAATTTTTTGATGCGCCAATTATCTTAAGGAGTGGATAGAATCTGGACCAACTAATATGATGATTGTTAGAGGATTTGAGATATGGATTCCTATACCATATGAAAGATTTTTATAGACCATGAGAGTTTATACTTGAACCTATTAATGTTTCATTTCTTATTAGTGACATATTGTTAACCTGATATATTTTTGGTGACACATTATTTACCTATTATTATAAAATGATTATATAGCTTTCTCCCAGATTTATGAACATGGTAATACATTTTTAAACTTTTTTTTTAAATTAAGTGCCTCTTTATTTACTTATTTAAAGTATGTAATGTTTTTGGTGAAGTTTGAGATGGTTTTGAGGACTTTTGGAATGTTTTTTTGGGAATTTTCTTGAGGTGGACGATTTGAGCACGGTTAGTAGAAACTGTGAAACTCCTACATAAAACCATGAAAAGTAAGGAAGTGGGATCTAGGTAGGTGAATGGTTGGGAACATAGTTTTTCCAAACCATGTAGACACTTAGGATAAATTTTACTTTTTGGACAGATAGCTTGTGTATAGTTAGTGCACTGTTTTCCTAACCATGCGCCCTAACCATGCCTGACTAAAAGTTAGATCTAAAAAGTGTGGATATAAATATATTTCTAACATTAATGGGTATTTTACCCTTAATAATTCCCTAAATTTAATTCCTCTCTTTCAAATGGTTTTGAAGATCATTCCTCTTGACATAGAAGCGATCCGTTGGCAAATCATGGTGTATTAAAGCCAAGATTCCTTAGCAAGTGCGCATTCTTGGTTGTTTTCACTTAGATTATTCTTATTTTCTATCTTATATTCATGGAAATAATATTTTTGGGATAGATAAAAGGTCTTTAATTCCATTTATGATGATATTTAACTATGTTGATTTATGGAACAAGATCTGAGGCTAGTTTTTGGAGTTTTAACATGGATTTGTTGAGGAATTTGGGATGTTCTTAATTTCCACCATAGTGTTTGTGGTAGGTGGATTTTCTCTTGAATATTATTTTTAGAAAATTAAGGATTAGTTTTAAATTAACTGAATTTATTGAAATTTATTGTGAAATTTATGTTCGAATCTTTTTGTAGGCACCCTTTATAGTGATGGTTTGGTAAATTATGGAAATTGGTTGTTGTGAAAAGTGATTGTTTCATGATTTAAAAATGATGTTTTAAAATATGACTTGGTTTTGATTTATAAAAATTGGTTGATAGAAAGGATTTCAATAAAATATTTTTTTATTGAAATGGAATGAAATGAATGGTTTGACATGGATTTTGGATTACTTGTTTGGCGTGTGTTAATTTTCATTGACGTGACCTTGTGTAAGGGGTGTGTGAAATTAGGGAACTTGGTTTAAAGTTACCTTATTATGACTTGGTAGATCAATTAGAGACCACTGATGATTATGGGACTACCACATGGGCATGCATGTGTGGTTGTGTGGAATTTTGGAACAAAGAAATGAGAATTCCAATGGATTAAGAAATGGTTTAAAGGAATTGTTTGGTTTCTTTTGTTGGAATTTGTTTTGGTTGGGAAAAATATTTTAGAATAAAACCGATTTTTAGTAGAAATGGTTTGGGTCTAATATAAACTATATTAAAGCACTTTATATAAATTATTCTTTATATAAATTATTTTTTATATAAATTTTCTAATATGTCCTATCCTAATGTAATGAGTTGGGAAGTCATTGGGGAAAATCTACTGAGTTTCATTACTCAACCCTACTAGGGAACATTGGTGTATTTATAATTTTTTTTATTGATACATAATTAAAGGAATGGTAATTCATTTATTTAGTGATGCATTATGATACCCTAGGAATGGATTGTGGAGTATGATCTTGGAGCATGTGGAGAGATTTTGAGCTATATCATAGATTCTTTGAGATTTTTTGGGTTTTTGTTTATGTATTTTACTCTAATATGGGTTGTGGTATAGTTTGGTATTGTTGTAATTTTTTATTACTCTAGTTTCATGCATAATTTAGAGGTTGTTTGGTTATGGTATTATAGTTTTGGTTATTTTATTTTTAAAGGGAAAATATTCCCCCCATGGTATTAAATCCCTTGGAATTTATTTCAGACCCTTTCCATATTGGGGATGTTTCCTAATGAAAAGTATTAATTTATCCTTGACTGAATCCAATGAGAAGGGGTGTAATGTTACAAGTGGTAACATTTTGTTTGATCCTTGGGAATCAGTGGTGTTAGTCTTAGAGTTGAAAATCATTCTCAATCACTCCTTGAGTTGGGATGGCAGAAATGAGTAGGATTGTGAAAACATGAAACATAGTGCAAAAAAAGGAATAACTAACCAATTTATGATGAACCTAAAGTTACCATGGAGTTGGGTAAATAAGTGTTCTGATACACTTATATGATTTTTACCTCATTTTCATGGGTTTAGTGAATGTGAAGAGCATGGCATGCATTTTAGAAATGACGTCCCACTAGGAATTCATATTTCATTTTGATTAATTATATATGTTGCGGTGAAAATATGTTAATTTTTAAAAAATGTTGATTTTTTTTTTCAAGTGTGAGATTTTGAAAAGGAATTATTTTGGTATTTTGATTTTTTTTTGATTTTCATAAGAATAGTGAAATTTTCAAAAATTATTTGGAAATGGGAAAATGTGGAATTTGGGAAAGCCTTGATGTGATATTTATGATGTGATAACTTTAAGTTTCCAAGACTTAAATTGATACAGAGTGATACATATTGAATTTTGTTTTGGTTATAGAAAATGGGACTTGGTACACATTTTAGGAACTAACTAGAAGAAACTGTTAAGAATTTGGTTTCACCTGATCCATAGGTGAACCAAAAACTAGTTCAGAGTATTGTTCATGATTTTAAAGATGCGGATAGGGGGAATTTAAGGGATAAACCATGGAAAGTGGATCATTCCATTCAGTTACAAAAGCACAATTCACCCATATTTCTTAGGGTATTCAAAATAAGAGAAATAAGTGGTGTGGATGAATATGATTAATCAAATATTTTATTTTCTTAGCACACCATTAGAGTTTAAAGTCAAGTTAGTGACATATATGATATAGGATCTTTCACACTAGTGGTGGGATTTAGCAGTTCAAGATAAATTACACCAAGTCATAACATGGATGGTTTTTGAATAATTATTCAATAAACAATAGTATCCTCACATGTTCTGGATTGCTATAATGACAATTTTTTTAGCTTAAATTAGGAAAATCTCTCAACGACAGAGTATATAGCTAAATTTATGAATTTAGTCCATTTTCACTTGGAGTTTCTACTAGTGTATCCTTTAAGGTAGACAATTTCTAATTGGGGTTGAGACAGGAAATTCGATTGAATATTTTAATGTTATGTATAACGGATTATATGAACATGGTCAATAGAGAGAGAGTGGTAGAAAGGAAAATATTAAGAAATATGGGTGTAGGAATCCTATTCATACCTATGATAAATGGTGGGAACTCTAATATTGGGAACAAGAAGAAGAGGGAAACCTATTTCTAAGGTAGTGGAATAGATCATAAGGAGATGGCTATATTAGTGAATCTTCTTCCAAAACCTTAGAGTAAATCTAGTTGTTTTTAATGTGGATATTTTGTTCATATAAAGGGAGATTATATTGAACCTCCAAGAGAATTGCACAATTTCAACCAGATAGTCCATCTTTAATGCAATTTTCATAGTTCTCCAAGGTCGGATTCTAAGGATGCATCTCATGTTTCATAGACATCCTATGCTTCTACGGGATGAGGGTAGTAGAATAACTCTCTTTAATAGATCCTATCTATCCATGGTGATTATAGGAATACCATGACTCCTCAATATGTGAAATCTCAATAGGGAGACAAGGATCAAAGTGTAGGAAGTAAGAAATTATATGGAGCTGAATAAGTGGGAGAAGAAAAAGTGATTATGGATGATCAATCTGAACTATTGATAGATAGATGTATGTTTTTTTTGAATTCTATGAATTTTCAAGATTTATTTGATACAGGTGTATCCCATTCGTTTATTTCTTCTCATTTTTTGGATATTCTCGGTTTTCATATAGAGATGATTACTTTGATTTTAAACTTCAAAATTCTCTAGGTAAAAGAGTATTTGGAGCCCTTATGTGAATAGAACATTGTATAACTATTGATGGAGAATAATTAAGTGGGTACTCTCTATGCTTGAGATGGATGTATATAACATAATCTTGGGTATGTATTGATTGAAAATGTTGGAAGCTCAAGAAAATTTTTATACCGAACAATTAGTTTTATGACTCATGATGGCATTGAACATCACTTTAATAGAGAACGGAATGTAAAGGAAGGTGAAGAAGGATTTTTGGAACCCTTTGTTGGAACTATATCATGACTGTTGGAAGATCTAACCTTTTCATTGATGGATGTGATTGAGAATAGTGGTTTTCCAATTGTTGTCGATCAGTTTTTGGAGGCTTTTCCAAATAACTTATCAATAATTCCACCCAAAAGAGAGGTGGAGTTTATGATTAAACTCTTACTGTGGAAAATTACTTTTTCCATTCCATATTATCGTATGACAATAATACAATTAATGGAATTTATCTCTAGTTTTAAGAGCTATAAATTAAAGGGTTCATTCATTATATCTCATATCAATGGGAAGTATTGATCTTGTTTTCCAAATGGTGGATGAAACTCTTTGGATCTATAAGGATTATCGTAAAATTAACCATGTTGCAATAAATAATAATTATCAACTTCAACAAATTGATAATATATTCAATTAATTGTGGGATCTTAGTGGTTCTCTAAAATTTACTTACAATTAAGATATTAACAATTGTGAGTTTGGAAGGAGGATATTTGGAAAAAAACTTTCAAAACTAGATAGGTCCATTATGGGTATATGGTTATTCCTTTAAGTCTAAAAAATGAACCAATAATATTTATAGAATTGAAGAATCCAATATTTAAAAGGTATATATATTCTTTTTGGTAGTGTTTTTCAATGACATATTGGAGTATTCAAAGACAAGGAATGAGAATGAGTAACACTTGGAGATATTGTTTGGAATTTTCTAGGATCATCATCTATATTCTAAATTATAAAGGTGTGTTTTTGGATACAGAAGGTACATTTACTTGGCTATATAATATTTAAAAGAGGATTTTTTATTGATTCAAAAAATATAAAAGATGTTATATCTTATAAAACCACCAAATAATGTCTTTGATATATGCAGTTTCCTTGGTCTGGCTGGTTATTACTGATGATTTTTTTTTGATTTTTCATGACTATCTTCACCCATGATGAATTTGATAAGGAAAAATGTTCCATTTAAATGGAATGATGAATGTTAGAAGTATTTTCAAGAGTTAAATTTTAAATTACATCACAACAATCTTGATATAGTTGGAATCAGAAAAAGGCTAAATGGTTTATTATAATGATTTTAGATCTGGGTTTGGATGTGTTCTCCTGAAGGGAGATCATTTTGTTTCTTATAGATCATGATAAATATGGTTACATGAGAAGAATTATCCAGTATATGATTTTGAGTTATCTAATGTAGTCCATGCCTTGAATACTTGGTGTCATTACCTTTATAGAGAGATATTTTTGGGGTTTAATAATCATAATATCTTGAAACACATTTTCTCATCGAGAGATTTGAACCTAAGACAAGGAATATGGATGAAGTATATCCATTTTTTTTGAATTTGAAATGATGTATACACTAGGTAAGGGAAGTTTGGTGGTATATGCATTAAGAAAAAAAATCATTTTCTTAGTTAGAAAAAGAATATTTTATTAGTGGTAATTTATTTCACTAATAGATGACTTGAACTTATATTGTGAATATCTAGGTAGAGTTGCAGTTTTCTTCTTGGTTTCCTTGGTTCCTAATATTGTAGAGACAATTAAAGAGTTACAGACATCTGACTCAGAATGTGTTGCAATGAGGTGAAAAATCAATGGTGGGGAGACCATTGAGAGATAGAAGATCGACATGAGTTCAATGTTGTGGTTCCAAGATTGTAAGGTCATACCTTTGTCTTGTTAAGAACAACTTATTCATGCTTCCCACTATTAAAGATGGGTTGTTCAACCTATAATATAGAAGATGTATAAGGCATTGAAAGGTTATTTTGGGTGGGTTAGAATTAAAAGGAAGGTGGATGAGATTATTTCGAGATGGATCACTTTTTAGTAAGTTATGGCAGAGAATAAATGGCCAATAGTTATATTGCAAACTTTACCCATTCTTATTTTGAAATGGGAGTAGATAGCCACAGATTTTCTGACAGGTCTCCCAATAATGGTTCAGAATCATGATTCCATATGGGTGATAGTAGATATTCTCATAAAGTCATCCCATTTCATTCCTATTTGTGAATCTCATATGGTAGAGTACTTGTCCAAAATATAAATATGAGAAGTGGTAAAGAGGCTTGGTATAATTTTTTTGATATTATCAGACTAAGATCCGAGGTTTACATCTTGTTTTTAGAAATCCTTATAGTAATCCCTTAGGACTCATTTGACCATGAGTATGGTTTATCACCCTCATATGGATGAACAATATGAAAGAATAACATAAACGTTGGATGAAATGATTTAGGATTGTGTAATGGATTTTGGTGGTTCATTGGAGGAGCACATATCGCGTGTGGAATTCTCATATAAAAAAATTTATCAAACCTTGATACAAATGGATATTTTTAAAGCATTTTATGAGAGTCTGTTTCTTTATCCACTTTGTTGGATAGAAATAGGAGAGAATTAACTAGTTAGGTTGAACCTTGTATAAGAGACAACATAGAAGATTTAAATAATGAGGAAGATAATGGAGATGGATCAGAGTCTTCAGAAATCCTATTAGGATCCTTGTATATGGATTTTTTCATTCCAATGAGGGATAATTTGTTCTTGATAATCTCTCTAAGGTTAGGAATAATCATTTTAGAAAGTATGTCAAGTTATATCCTCTATATAGAGGCACTTTTGAGATATTAGAATGGTTTGATGAGGTGGAATATTAGTTTTCATTTCCACTAAGGTATTGTTGGGTGAGTAATGTGTTTCATATATCTCAATTGAAAAAGTATCATCCTAATCTCGACTATGTGATTAAATGGGATCACATTGACTTAAGGTAGATGTTTTGTTGGTTCATGTGCGAGTATAGATTCTGGATAAGAAAGAAAATGTATTTCATGAAAAAAGTATCAACATAGTATATGTTTTGTGGAAACATGTTAAGATTCAAGAAGAATACTAGAAATGGGGGAAGGAAATGGTCTAGTAATGGCCCGAACTATTTTGGGTAAGTGGTGGTTTTCTAATTTCTTAGAATGGAAAGGATAATGTTGAGGAGAATATAGAACCTATGGTTTCAAGTAAGTACCCCTTTATTTATTTATTTTATATATGTAATGTGTTTGGGTAAATTTTGGGAGGGTTTTGAAGACTTTTCTAATGTTTTTGGGGGTTTTCTGAAGGTACATGGTTTGATCACGGTTTATAGAAATTATAAAACTCCTATAGAAAAATTTAAAAAGTGGGGTAGTGGGATCTGGGTAGGAACACTGTTAGGTTCATTGTTTGTATAAACTATATGATCACGTATGAGAAATCATGATTTTGGGGTAAATTTCTTGTGAATGGCTAGCACACAGTTTTCATAATCATGCACCCTAACCATGCATGGAAAAAGTTAGATCTAAAAATTGTGGATCTAACTTAGTTTTTCTCCTTAATGGATCATTTCACCTTTTCTGAACCTAACTCATATTCCTCTCTTCCCAGATGATTTGGATACCATTCCTCTTGTTTTGGGAGTGATCCTTTGGTAGATCTTGGTTCATTGAAACCCAGATTCCTAGGAAAGTTCCCATTCTTGGTTGTTTTACCTTAGATTCTTATTCTTCCCTATCTTGTATTCATATATCTAATATTTTGGGGATAGTTCCATGGCGTTTGATTCCAATTATAATGATATTTTGATGTGTTGCTATTATGGAATAAGATCTAAGGTGGGTTTTTTGGAGTTTAAACCAATTTTTGATTAAGAATTTGTGTATTTATTCATTTACACCATAGTTTTCGAGGTAGCTGGCTTCACTATTGACTCATCTTACCATAACATGAAGGGTTAGTTTAAAATTACTTTAATTTCTTGAAATTAATTATAAAATTGAAGTTTTAAGATATGTATAAACCCTATTTAATGATAGTTTATAAAATTATGAAAATTAGTTGTTGTGAAACGTTCTTTATTCATGTATTTAAAATGATGATTTAAAATGTGGCTTGGTTTTTATTCATAGAAATGGGTTGATAAGTATGATTTTTAATAATTTTTTTTATTGAAATGGATTTAAATTATTGGTTTGGCATGGATTTTGTTTTACTTGGTTTTCATGTGTTAATTTGAATTGATGTTACCCTATGAAAGGGATGTGTGCCATTGGGGAACTTAGTATATGGTTTCCTTGTGATGACTTGGAAGATTGATGAGAGAAATATTAGAAGTATGGGATTATCACGTAGGAATTCTGGTGTTTTTTGGTAGAATTTTGGAACCAAGTAATGGGTATGCCAATGGATTGAGAAGTGGTTTAAATGATTTTTTTTTGGTTTCTTTCCTTTGAAATGTATTTGGTTGGGAAAACTATTTTGGAATGAAATATATTTATCTTGTATATGGTTTAGCTTTGATATAAACTATTTTAATGTCTTTTATATAATTTTTTATATATAAATGTTCTGACATGTGTTATCTTGGTGGTGTGAGTAGGGAATTCATTTGGGTAAAATCTACTGAGTTTCATTACTCACCCCCTTCATGGGAACTTTGGTACGTTTGAAGATATTATTTATTGAGTCATAGTTAAAGGCATGGTATATCATTTATTTAGTGATGCATCATGATACCTTGGTCATGGATAGTGGAGTAGGATCTCGGATCATGTTGGGAGATGTGGATTTATATCATGGAGTCTTTGAGCTTTGTTAGTTTTTGGATTCTGCATTGTACTTGTATATATATTATATTATAGTTTGGTATTAATGTACTTTTTTATTAATATGGTTTCATGCATCATTTATTGTTTTCTTTGTTATTGTATGTTTTTTGGCTATTTTATTTTCAAATGGAAAATCATCCCCCAATTGTATTTAAGCCCTTGACATTTATTGCAAGCCTTTGGCACCTTGGGGATGTCGCCTAAGGCCAAGTATAAATTTTTCATCGACTCAAGCTAATGAGAAGGGGCGGGATGTTACATACATCATTTATCTGTGGTTGTTAAATTGTAATATATCATTCATAAAAATATATTTCTATAGCGATACATCATCCACCCATATTTTTTAGAAAGTGATATATCATTCAACCAAAGTTGTGTATATAATTATACATATTTTGACCTTTCCTATTAGCTAGGTGATATATAATTCACGTAATGTTAGTATGGTGATACATCACTCACCCATGTTATTTTATTGGGGACACATCATTTATTATATTATTGTTGATAGTATATCCTTCATCTTTGGATTGTATGAGGATACAATATTCATCCAAGTATTATCATATTAGTAAAACATTATTCACGCATGTATATTTGTAAGGTGATATATCATTCTCTCTTAGTATGTATGGTGGTGCATTATTTTACCCTATTATTATATTGGTGATAAATCATTCATCCATTATTTAATTAGTGTTACATCATTAACCATGCTGTTATTGGCGATATATCATTTTTCATAAGTTAGCATGGTAATACACTATTCATCCATGTGTAGTTATTTTTGTGATATATAATTAAATATTTTATTATAGTAGGGTGGTATAATTTTTACCCTTGGTTTGTATAGTGATATGTTTATCACCCCTGTTATGTTATCAGTAATACATATTTCACCCATGTATATTTACATTAGTTAAATAACATTCACCCATTATTGTATTTTCGGTAATTCAGTCACTATGTTTAATATTAATGAGGAATCATTCACCCATATTTATTTATATAGTGATAAATTATTCACTTATGATATAGTTATATAGTGATAAATTAATAAACTATAGTTTTGTTATATATTGGTAAATGTTTCATGTTGGTTTTATATTATTTCAAGGTGATAACTCATTCATTATCCAACTATGGTTAATCTAGTTGAATATATTCCAATTTTAGTACTGGATAACATATATTCGAGTCAATCATTAGGATGGACTCTTCATAACTTAATACAAGTGATTGTATGTGATCATTTATAGATTTTATTCATTTAGTATATATATGCACATATTTATAGAATTTATTATGGTCATTATTAGTAGAGTCCTGTTGAGTCTTATTCTCACACCCTACATGTGCATCCTGGTGGATGTGGAGACCTGATAGATGGGATTCATGCTAGGAAGAGATCTTAATGTAGGGATGTGAGCCAGAGAAGGTCAATGAGAATTTATAAATTGGTTTGAGGTGGAATTGAGGATATTTTAAAGAGACTCATTGACAATTTATTTTTAGTTTGGTTTTGTATTCTAAATTATTGGACCACTAAGTGATATTTATATGGATGTATGACTGTATTAATTTTATGGGTATTATTTTTCATAACATGGTTTATGATTTTATTTATGGTATGAATCATTTTATATATCCATTTTAATTTAATGTGATGTTATTATTGTGATATTACATGATATATTTTTTTTTCATACTATAATACCAAGGGTATAATATTTTTATACGGTATTATCAAAACCTTACTGCTAGTCAGCAACCTCTGGCATATAGGGGACATACTTGAGGTAACTTAGCACTCCAACATGAGATAATAATTTATTATTGGGACTAGGATGTTATATAGTGATATATGTACATAACTTTGGTTCGATTACTATTTAACAAATGGTAGATATAGGTATTATAGTAACCTAGGATTATCATACATAGATATTACATCCCTTTTTATGAATATTCATTACATTATACAAACACATTCCTAAGAACCATAATATTTTATTGTCTTAGGAAACTTGGAAATACAAACAATTGGTCCTTAGGTAAACTACATCATCTCCCATTATAATCTTCATAACTAGAAACCGTTTTAGACATATCTTATTTAATACATTTCTTCAAAACATGGGTAAAGTAAACATAAGAAAGGGTGATCTTAGATTCTCATTAAGGGTTAAAAATAGAGATACGTAAGCATAACATGAACATAGGGTTATGAGAACATGAGAATAACATATGAAAACCATACCCTACATGTCATAGATCAGAATATTGAGTCATGTCATAATTATTGAAAGTTCATAAGACATGAATCATAAATAAATCAAAGAACATGTCCCATGAGAGCATAAATTTAGCATAAGACTTGGAATTTTTGCATAAAAATAAGTAAAGAAAATCATTTCCTTAATTGTAAAGGCTCACTAACAAGGATATAATAGTGATATGGTCTAACTATACATACTATCATAGTAATAAAGGTTCACTTCCAATACCATCATAGCGATAAAGCCCCTTACTAAACTAGGTTCACTCCCCCTTCCATTCCTATCTATATCATGATATATAAATATTTACCCAATTAATTGGAGGGAGAAATATGTCTCACCCATCACATAATGAAAAACATATTTATGTGTGACATAAGATACAAAAATTGATCATATCATAACTAATGATGTGAAATGGGTTTCATAAAAATTTCATCATATCATAACCTATGGAAAAGATATAAGTTTTATAATAATTTTATCATAGCTTAATATGTGGAAAAATAAGAATTATTTATATGAATTTTATCATGGTATAACTTTTAGAAGAGAAATGGGTTTCAAAAAAATAATTTCATCATAAATATAAAACATTTAGAGAAAGAATTAGAATGTTATAATTGGATAATATCCTCATTAATTCACAGTTAAAATCAATAGATTTTATCTTATATGTGAAATTATTTTTAAATTATTGTTTTAAACATTTCTTGAGGAAAATATCCTTTCCAATTTGAAAAAAACATTTTAAAAAATAAAAAATTTTGAAATTTTTTTATTTGAAAATAAAATAAAAATCTTATAAAGGAATATTCAAAGAAAATAATGGTCTTGAAAAATGGATGTTTTTTTGTGTAGTACACGTTAAAACAAAGTTTCAATTCACATTTTTAAAAAAAGAAAAATGGGAATTTTTTGGAAAACAACATGAAAATTACTTTCAAAAAAGTTGTAAAAAGGTTAAACATGTGTAAAAATGTTTTTTAAAAACTATAAGAGAATAATAAAAAAATTTAAAACATTTTTAAAAATCATGGTTATTGAAGAAAATTTATTTTCGACCGAAGAGAGAAATAAAGTTGAATTTTATTAAAAATATTTTCTAATTTTTTTGTACTAATATTGAAAAATGGCAATATTACTTGAAACCATCATGAATGAAAATATGATAATAAAATTCATGCGTTAATTAATATATTTATCATAAAATTTTATCATTGGAAGCAGAATCATAAACAATCCTGATAAACGTTGAGATTATAACATAAAATAATTAACACTTTGGTATCCTTGAATAATAAGACCCATGAAGGAATAACATAAAATGGAACATAAAATGTCATTAGGATAAATAAATTCATTATATTACATGTCAAAGGGGCTATATATTCACATCATGAAAGTATATAGGTTTATAACATAACATACATCACAAAGAAGGAAAATTGAGACAAAACCCCTTAGCATAAGTCTTGAATTCTATCGTACATATTCAAAACTAAATTATAATAAATATAAGTTTATAATAAATATTTTAAATAAAAATATTTATATATATAATATGATATATGATTTTATTATGACATTTTACTACCCATTTATTAACAATTCAATGTTAAAGTTACATTTCAGGTAATAACCTCTTCATTTTTATTATATGTTTTGCTTTTTTATTTTTGGTCCTCCTAATTTTTATCATGGTTTAATAATATAAAAAATTCTTAACATGATATAAATATCATATATATTCATTATATATATATATAGTAATATATGACATTTAGTGACATAAAATGAAATACACTGTTCATGGAGACGGTAAGTCGCACGAATACATGAACGCTATGTCCATTTTCTTATTGAATTGAAGGAAACACAGGTATATGATATATTATAATTTAAAAATAATTTTTATGTCAGATATATTAAATATTTTCAGTTAAACCATCTTTATTACCTTTTATATAAATCAGGAACAAATTACATTTCTTTATGAGGCGATAGTCCACCATACACATGAACAACATCATCATATTCCCAATAGAAAAAATGAATGTATGTGAGATATAGAAATTAAATAAGAATAATAATATCATAAATATAATATATAATTAATAAATATATAATTATTTCCCACTGTTAGAGGTGGTAATTAAAAACATAATGACATTGGTTCATGAGGTGCCAATCCGCCATACACACGAACGATGATTTTGTAAACCATTTGATGGAAGTGGAGATAGTTGTAGGTCATGACCTTAAAATTAAAAATTATTAGTTTATTAATGATATTGTGTTTATTATATCATTATGGTAAATTAATGATTTAATTATGTGTTGGATGAAATAAAACAAAAATTCTCGTTGATGAATGTTACCTCTTCTTCAGGTATCCTCCTTAGGCTTTCACCAAAAGACTTCCTAGGTTGATTTTTTGTCTAAGATAGAGATTATAGGATGATAGGAAAGAAGTTGGGAAGTGATTTGGGTACGTATTTTCCAACACAAAAGTGTTTTAATGTGTGACCAAGAGAGGATATGGGTAGCCTTTTATAATTGAGATGAGTGGTAGAATTGTAATTTCTTGAGAAGAAGAATTCCACCCATGCTATTTTCATGTCACAAGGCCTCAATAATTGACAATTATAGAAGATAGAATAGATAAGGTCTTAATATTGACATAAAATGGGGTTTTAAAAAGTTTTTTGTTATTTATAACCCATATATTTTTAGTTTAACCCTTGGTAAACCCATTTTTACCTTAACTGCAGAAAATAATATTTATTGTTTTTACTATTCATATTTTTTAAAAATTTGGTTTAACTGATTAGATAATATAAATTATTCTAATTGAAAATATGGAATCCAATTTTACAAATTCCATTATTATAATTGGAAAATTTCAATTTAAAAATTAATCTTGGAGACACGACAAGAAGTGAGTTTTGAAAAAGAAAATTGTCAAATGTTTACAATGTTTTTATATAAAAATTAAATATAAAATTGTTTCAAATGACCTAAATTTGATTAATTTATGTATAATTGAACTATTTTTCTTTAAAACCATTTTAAAATATACACTTTATAAATAAATTAATCAAAAAATATATTTTCAATTATAATTATTATTTTTCACTATTCATAAAAAAATGAATCTTTTCAGAAAAATCCCAATAATTAACCCACGTTAGTATTTAAATTGTGATTTAAATGTTAAGGTTTATTTTATAAAATAAATTTTATAAAACTTTATAAAACTAATTTTTTTTATTGTCCATATAGTCATAGAAATATATTTTTAGAGAAAATAGTTTTTCTGAAACATAGAAAGACTTTATAAAAAATTATGTAATTTTTATCAATATGTTTCCTTTATATAAAACCATTTTAATTACTATTTATAAAGTATTTATTACTAGTAATATAAATAAGTTTAATAACTAGGTTATAAAAATAATTTTTAAATAACTATATTAATAATATATCATGATTTTGCTAAAAATCAGTGCACAAGCTATCCCAGTGTTGCGTATGACACAAGCCTAACTTGATTTTTCATATAATGAATGGTACCAAAGAAATTTAATTTTATTGGAAAAAATAATTCATAAAAACTCAGGTTATTATAGGCAGGAACGTTCAAAAGTTGGTATAAATGTTATAATGTTTCCCTCTAGAAGAATTACGACTAAAAATCATTGTATTTTGTGTGCTGGGATAATTGATTTTACTTTTCATTATTATAGTAAATATATTTTGGTATTTATAATATTTTGAGTTATGGTTTATTATTTTTCTCTTTACCCAAGTTATTAAGAGGTGTGTTCACATGCATAATACTTGTCCCATCATTTTAGATGACTTATACATGATTATTTGTGACTGTGAGTCTTGTTTATATCAAAGAAAAAAGGCTCGTTTATTTGAATATGTTAGAATTGGGTGATAGTAGACCACCCATTGGGAGGGGGGGTGGTAAATTAGTGTTTACCATAACACTAACTATCAAAATATTTTACCCTCAAATTTTCATTATGATTTTATGTTGAAAAAACGATAATATAATTTGATATATAAGTATGAAGAACACACATAACACAATGGTTTTTACAAGGTCCAATCATTCTTATTATAGAGAGGATAATCCTATGTGAGTAATAATTATGATCCCAATACACATATTATTATAAAATTATTAACATGATAAAGGAATAGAGCTATATAATGGTCCATAAATTTACACTCAATAAATAAATATAATTTTCAACAATTTTATTGATTTCTAATTCCTAAACTCACGTGAATTTGAAATTTGAATCACTTGTGTAAACTTCTACTTCTACTTATTCCTAATTAAAGATTCAATGGAATTATTTCTAAAATGGGTGATTAGTTGTCTTAAATATTCACCACACTTATAAAATTGATACTCACTAATTATTTAATGACAGAACACCACTCTGACATAAAAACATATAGCATGAGTTTTTTGGTGTTGATGTTAGACCAGTTTGCATTATATGGCCAAATATTCCTTATAAATCCTTTTCTCTTAAATTATTAAATCCATTAGATTAAAAATTTAATCAATCACCATATAATATTCCAAATAAACACACTATAGATATTTTCATATTCAACTAGAAACATAAAAAAACAACCGTTTCAGACTCAACTCACCATGGTCTTTCTCAGAAAGCTCCCCTAGAAATCCTAGATCAAATTTTACATTTTCTCTCTTCATCTATGGCATAACTATCCTAAAAATATGTAACATTATGACCCAAACCCATTGGATTTGGTAGGACCTAGGTTACAATAACCTTAGGTTAAATTCCTTGTACATCGAATGCTAGCAATAAATGCCTAGGTTTTTGTAATATTATGCGGAATAGTCTACCCTTACATGTAAAATAACTCATTGTAAACCACCCAAAGAAAATATAAACACATGATTCATTAATGAAAAAAGAAAAAACTCCAATAAATAACATAACATTACAGAATAATTAAATTATAGTATCCAACAGTAATATAAAGTATAAAAGGCTAAAAGTCACAAAATGAAAGAAAAAGTTATCTTATGGAAGGATCCTAAGATCCCCAAGACAATTACCCCCAAGCACGCAACTCCATCCTAGTCCACATATTCAACACATCCCATTAGTGTGTAGGAGGCCCTCCCCTCACCTATATCATAAAGAAAAATGATTTTATACACACCAAAGTGAATAATCAGTGGTGAGTATATCGAATGAGCAGGAAATACTCTCATGAATTCACACACATGCCACATAAACTTGAAAAAGTCAACTTAAAATTTATATAAAACATGAGAGAGAGTAATAAAATTAACAGGGGAAGAAAACCAAGTAAGTAAAATCACAATCGTGCGAACAATCCACTTTTCCTTTGAAATAAATAGTATCCTCAAAACTACCTATGACACAACTTAGACCCCATTTCATAAACTCACACTCGTGCATACAATCCCCACTAAAGAAAACCCCCCATAACACTTACAAACTCTTGAGAATAACCTTGTTCCTCCATTCCAAGTCACCACTTAGTGGAGTAATATCCCAATGTTCTCTAAATGAAATAAAAACCATGTTTGAATCAACAATACACATTCCATAGGCATATCATGAATGCACACCAAACCATGTCAACCCGTTGTTCCCCTTATATTTGAAATTGAAAATTGAGTCCAATCTAATGCGTCCCCAAACATGAAAGTTATGAATGCTACCCAATCCATTCTATTGAGTCTATACACATCAATTTTTTTGAACAAAAATTAACAATAGATATAAATTCAATGGATTTTTCTAAAATATTTCATAAAATATATAGTAAAATTTATATAAAAAATCATTCAAGTTCAAGATAGATGTGGAGAGGGATAGAATCCACCTACCTCAACTATGTTTTTCCAGAATAAACCAATAGAATATCTCTAGTGGAAAAAGGATTACTCAAAACCCCTATAGATAACCTCCTATTTTAGATCCATAGTGATCTAAGGGTGAATGAGTGTTTTCTAAAAACATAACTAAGTTAAAACAATGTTATGAACCCCCTACAAATAATCACACATAGTTTCCCTTCAAAAGACATATCTCCCACAATATATGAGGATTGATTTGGCTATTTTAAAAACAATATTTGAATAGAACCATGACTTGGACCATGATGTGGTACGTTCTCCCTAGGTGTTTTGAATAAGCTACATGAATTTGAACCTATACAACCACCAAAGGAACCATCCATAAAATAGGGAGAAATACCAAGTTATTTTTCCTTAGCACACCTAAGACCACAAAATAGTGAGACCTAACTAGTCATTCTCCAACTTTAATGATCATCTTGGAAGTCTCTTAAATAATCTCACCATAGATTTCCACTCTCAATTTCAAAATTTCCATTTTGTAGAAGTAAACAAACCAAGGTAAAAAACTTTCGAAAATGGATATCCAAATCATTTCACTACCCATGGAGTTCCCTAGAACCAAAAAACCAGCTCTAAAATGCTCAAAACTTCAACACAACCACCGTTAATATACACACCATTGCATTAGCTATTGTGATGAAAAGACCCCCAGGAGAATACCCACACATGATATTATATTCCTTCATATAGTTGAGATACCCTTATATAGATTGATATTATCTTGATATAGCTTAGATATACCCTCACACAGCCGACCAAAACTAGTTTACCACAATTCTCAATCACCAAACCCACAATATCCCCACTATAGAGACCACAACCTACACTATGGTCTTCACCATGGATTAGTGAAGCCTAGTGAGCTGAAAACTCTATTCTTTAACAGTAAACCCATATGTTAGATTAAAATAAATAATAAATAGTGGGATATAATATTAAAAGGTTTCTATATTCTTCACACCATTATAATTTCCATCCCCAAAAACTAGAGCTTAGTTCCATTTAAACTAAATCTCAAACCACTGGTGTAGCATAATGTTGTACCCTTCACTAGACACTTGACAAAGTTAACTACGATACTACTAGAGATGTAAAAAAGGTATTCATTATATTTATATGATCTTTTATTTACTATAATAAGATATAAATTATTGAGAAACCTAATGTAACTTATGAAATGAAATCCAAAAGATTTTAACTACCATGAAAAATAGAATTAGACTCACCCTTCTACAATAAATCATCAGAAAAAAGACACTATTTAATTTTGTAAACTAGAGAGGTAGTTCTCACCACTAACCAAGATCTTAGATATAGTCAACAAACTCTAAGGGCTTAATAAACTACTGATTTATATATATTTTTTTCGTCCAAAAAATAATTCCCTGATCAAGTGATTTTGAGATCAATATAAAAATCATAAAATCTTTAAAATAGGTCCATTTGAAGAATTCTAGATGATGAAATATGTATGAGAACTTTGACAAGGAAAAAAACTCTTCCAATAACCACTAAAGTTTATCCTATCAACTCTATGTACAATATTTTCATTAAATATATCTCCAACCACCTCTTATATATAAGGTGGTATATTTTAATCACGTTTAAACAAGATCCCTATTATTAATAAATGACCAATAACCCACAATAGAAAATTAGGAATTTGTCAAGGAACATGGTTATTAGTGTATTATGAAAGGTTAATACTACGTAAACATACACAACTACTATATCTTTAAAGACTCTATCCCCTGGACTAGAATTAAATGAAATTGTTTGATGAGTTTGTTAATTACCACCTCAATATCTAAATAGACCATCCACTGTAAAACCTAAGAGAATAGGGAGTAACCAGAATTGGATCCTAAAGTACAAGAGAAAACTTCCATCCTCTATCTACCATTTGATAGATCCCTACTATAATGATTTCTCCTTAGGCTAATACTATCAAAATTCACCTACTAAGCTTTATAGGACTTTATTTCAGAAACATGGAATGGTTGTTTGGACTACCCAGCCAAGATTCAATTATCACTGAGAGGGGGAGGGGGTGAAATAGAGATATCTTTTTCTCTTAAGTTTACTTAATTTAGAAAAAACCTTTTCCTCTTGTTAAAAATTTATTTCCCTACTGGAAAAAATTGAACACACAACCACAAGAAAATAATAATTTACAAGGCTAATTACTAAAAAAATCTATCTTGTCCTTGGTATGGTTCAAAAATAATCCAATACCACATAATACACTAGAAAACAATCCTTCCATGTGGAATAAAATGAGAAGGATATTCCCTTAGACTCATGTAACACTATGTTCAATAAAATAGTGAAAGTACTTCAAGTAGAATGAAATTATGTAATATAAATTTTTTAACGAAATTATTTAAATTCTTCTTGATCAACTTTAAAAAATATTAACTTTCAAAAAAATTCTTCACTTTCTTACCCAGAAGCTGGTAAAAACTTCCTAGACTTCATAATGATACTCTGTTTTATTTCCCATTCCTATTAGCAAGACCAATTACTAAATACAAAAATAATAATATGTCAGAATAACTTGGAAACAATCCCAAACTTCTTCTTCCTTAGACGAAAGATCCTTGTATTATTTCTCAGTATGATTATGTAAAATTTGATTACTATCTTCTCTATTCTCCTTTATTTTTTATGTTCAAAAAACTACTTCAATAAAACACAAACTTGAAAATTATTCTTTCTTAAATTTTAGAGTTTATCTCTTCAATTTTTTAAATAATGAAAGTTGTATAATAAAAAAATTATTATCCTCATTTCATAGACATGAAAAATGGTTTATGAAGGATTATTAAAAGGTTTTCCCGCTTCACCAAATTTCCCAAATATTTAATAATACTTAAATCTCAGATCTCTCTTTGAATTATTCAACATCTTTTTGAATCTTAAAATCTTATTCTCAAATGGCCTGAAAGACTTATTTTTATTTTTATTATGGATAATACCCCTTTTAAGGGATGAAGGGGAACCCATACATAACTCTTAGGCCCAAGGCACAAGGCCTGACATGACCTGCAATACATGACCCAAAGGCCTAGACATACCATGCCCAATACATGACCCATAGGCCCAACCCACTAGAAATTCCCCTCCCATCTTCTATATCATTAATCGACTAGCCCCCCACTTTTCATTTTTGAATGGCTAACATTGCCCTGTACAAAGCTGCACGGTGCCTGGTACCGATTGAAGTTGCCATACCCTCTATTTCTTCCAATCCAGTTAGCTCTACATCTGGTGACTTCTACTCTTGTTGCTCTGATCTTCTTCTGGGGCCTATTATGTGTTAATTGGGCTACTCCCTGGTCTCTGTGGCCCGAAGGCCCTAAGGCCCGAAGGCCTTTGATGACCAGAAGGCCCTTGAGACCCGTAGGCCCAAACTGTGGCCCAAAGGCCCAAATCGGGTGAATAGTTCTATCTGCTACGGTATTGAACAAAACCTACTAATGTAATGCTACAATGATTCTACAATAATGGAAATTCAACTCCACCCGGTTTTGAACTTGGGTCTCTTGGATTCCAAGAAAGAGCCCTTACCACTCGGGTACATGCTCGTTTGCTTCAAATCTCCTTGATTTTCAGATATCTCTTTGATTATTTCAATGCTTTATCCTTTATAAAAATTCTTTAGTCTAATTATGATTTATGAGTCAAATTTTCCATTATGATTTATTCATTATGATAAAGTCATTTGGTCACTCTAATTTTCTTTATCGAATTGAAAACAAATCAGAACTAAAGATGTTTCATTATGTTTCTCTACATGAACAGAAAGTCTATCTACACATTCCGATTACCTCATTATTATGAAATCTTATGTTCAATAAAATTTTATTTATTATGATTCTCCATACCAACATATAAATATAAAGTTAAACAAATTCTAGGAACTTCAACAATTCTTTCATTCCCCCTTGAAAATACTTTTAGAAAGTATTAAAACAAAACACTTCTTATTCTTTTCTATTGACGAACTTATTAGAGATATTTAAAACGTTATTTATCACTTTTCTCAATCAAAAAATCATCTTTACGAGAAATGGTTGACTATATTTTTTATTGATCATGGAATTAAAATAAATTTTCTTATTCAATTGTACCAACATATCCCAAGAAAATTATTCATAAAAAAAAATTTCTTCAAAAAATGTTTCATATAAATGAGCCTTTGATGTCATAAGCATTCCAAAAAACTTTATTGACTAATTAGTGTTAGATTAACTCTGATTATTGGTAGCACACCGAGTTTTATGGACTCATTCTAGTTTCATCAACTTTAGAAACTTCTTTTCTTTTCTGATTACGGTACCAATGAACAATCTGTAACCACTATCTTCTTTCTTACACAAAATTCTAATTATAATCTTGAATTTATTCATGAATTTGAATACATTTAAGATTAGATTAAACATTATCTACAGTAATAAAGAAAGTATTTTAACTTCCTTATATTCTAGCAACATCTTCATTTCCAATCAAACCTGAATATGATTAGAAACACCTTTTTCTTCCAATCAGATGCACAACACGCTTTTTAGAACTTATTATCCCTATTTATTTTAGAAATCTAGAATAATGAGTTTTAAAACTTTATTATAATTTTTGGGAAATAAAAAATATCAAAGAATCATCATATTTCCATTTTGATCCATTTTGGATCCAATTCTCTTCCCTATTATAATATATCTTTCATTCTGGACCCGAGGTGAGTCGAATGAATTTTTCTTTTAAAAAAAATATTTTCAATATGAAGGAATATATTAAAAATTGTGAGTCTGATTTTCTGAATATTATGTTATGTTTGATCATAAACTTTTACAAAGTGTAGCGATTTCTTTTCTTTTTAAAGTTCCTTGACAACAAAAGACAATACCAGAATATGATAATCTTCTATATCATCTTGGTCCTAACAATATCCCCCTATGGATTTTTTTTCAACCAATGTTCATAAATCACTAAGCTTTGTGACATCAAGAAAAGGATTTCTTATCAACAATTCTAATACTACGTGAGCTAACTCATTACAGGAAAAAACAATCATTGAAAAAAACCATCATATCAAAAAGTAGTGACTCATGAACATCTTCCATAGCTTTCTTCAGTATATTTCTTCCATATTTATTCCTTAGCTTGTCTAAACTTCTTCAACTTACCTATAATACAAAAATTTGTTTCCTACAACCACTCCAACAAAGAGTTAGAATATTCCACATGCTTAAATGCTTTATTCATAGCTTACACACAACTCCCCCTTATTCTTAATTCCATAAGGATAGATTTATGAAACAATTATCCCCATTGAAAACACTATCCAAATATTATATGATAGAGGGAAAACACACACATACCTCAACCTTGATGAGAATGAGGTTGTACTCCTATGTTCAACCCCATTTTTTAAAAAGGTTCCTTTGGTAAAGGTTTTGTGAATATGTTATCAACTTGTTCCAATTTAGGAACATACTCTAGATTAAATTCATTATTCTATACATGATATTTGATTAAGTGATACTTTATGTCAATATGTTTTGAAAAATAATGTTATACCATATTCCTTGTAAGGTATATTCCACATTGATTATCACATCCTAAGAGAAAGGTTTACTTTACTTCAACAAGTAAGTCTTCCAATTGAGTTTTCATAAACATAAGTTGGGTAGAAGTTTGAGTGGAATTAATATACTTAGATTTAGGCAAGCTAAGAGTTATTGAATTTTTTTCTTGGTATTACAACTAACTAAACATTTCCCCAGAAAGAAAAATCCACTATATTTGGATCCTCTATCATCAACATTTCATACTCAATCATCACATGAATACCCAAAAAATTCAATTATTTCTGAGCTATCACACTTATCTCCAATTTTTTTGTGCCTTTGATATATCTAAGAATTATTTTTCTACGAAGTAAATTTTATTCTTTAAGACCACTCTCAAATATTTAAAATAAGGTAACAATACTGAAAATGTTGGGTCTTGAGGTAGTCAAATATAAAAAACTTCCAATCAGCTTTCGAAACTCTTTCTGATCAACTCCCTCTTCTTCTAAATCATTACTCATCTTGGTCCCACTAAAATATTTGTGGAAACTAGTTTTGAATTTTCAATTTTGATCTCATTAAGAAGTTACTTAGCATACTTTTCTTGAGAAAGAAAATTGTGTTTTTTTTTTAAATTTGAAACCCAAGAAATTATTTCATTTCTCCTAGCATGGATATCTCAATTTTTTTTTCATCTCTTTAGAGAATATTTCAAAAGATCTTTCCTCATTCCCCAAAAATATAATGTCGTCAAAATAAACAATTATGATGAGGGGAAACTTCTAACTTTACTTGATTTGAAGATTTCTATCAACTATTCCTTTCTTAAAATTCATCTTCCTTAAGAAAGTATCTAATTTGGAATACTATGATCATGAAGCTTATTTTATATCTTACAAGGATTTATTAATCTTTCAAACATAAATTTATTCTTTCATAACAAAAAATCCATAATATTGTGCAATGTAAAATTTCTCATCAAGATCCCCATTCAGAATTGCAGACTTCACATCCATTTGAAATTTTTCGTAACTTCATTGTACAACAATAGGATTAAATATTCTGATTATTTATAACTGTTCCATTACAACAAAAGTCTCATAAAAATCAATATCTTTAATTTTTGAGTGTCCTTTCCACACTAATATTAAATTGTTCCTTATCACTTCACCTTAATCATTTATCTTGTTTGGAAAAACCCAATTTTTACCAATAACATTTTTGTTATCCAACTTGGGTATAAGTTCCAAAGTATAATTATTTTCTATCTGATTATGATCTTTATTCATATCTTGAACCCATTACAGATGCTCAAACACTCTATTCACATATTTGGGATCGAATTTTGAATACAAAGATTTATATGTAAGAATTTTTGAAGTTCTTATTGTTTTAACCTTCTGATGTTGATCATATATAATGTTTTGAGCTTCCACAAGATTCCTTATACTTGTATCGGTAATTTGATTTTCATACACATCACTTGAAATAGATGATTCCAATTCTTCTTCTTGATTAGGATTACAAATTCTGGAATCCTTATCAGAATTTTTAACAAAACTTTTCTTATCTTTATCAACTTATTTATCTGCATAAGTCTATTTATCTTACTTAACCTTTTCAATCACCTTCACATAAACAGAAAGACCATGTTCAAGTAACATAGTTCTACCCATTCCCATTATAGTTTTATTCTTTTTTAGAAACCCCTTGTTTTTGTGGTGTATATAATGAACTGAACTCATGCATAATTCCATAATTCTCTTGAAAATTTTCAAATTTTTCATTCTTATACTTACCCCCATTTTTAGTTATCAACTTATTCACTAAATACTCATATGACTTCTCAGCTTTCTTTTTGAAACTTTTAAATATTTCAGATCATCTGACTTATATTTCATATACATAACAAAAGTAATGTGAGTAATGTTAAAAATCATAGGGATGGAGTACTTATATCCATTGGTTGATTGTTTGATCATTAACCCATATATATTAGAATGAATAATTTCCAGGGCTGTTTTGAACAAATATCAACTTTCTTAATCACTGAGCTAGTAATTTTCCCTTTTTTACAAATAATTAAATACCAATTTATTTTTATTTACATATCCAGAATATCATAGAAACTATATCACTTTTATAGGTTGATTATGTTTCTCTAAAACATGTTTCCCAGCCTTTTATTCCACAACTTATTTTCTTCTATCATTCCAAAGTAAAAATAGTTTTGTATTTCACCAACTTGAAATAAATTTCATTTTGTATGTTGTCCTCTAGTAACTATCTTTCAATATTCATCACTTTTTAAAATAAACCCATATTTTTAGAAGATGAATTTTTTACCCTTATAAATTTTTTTGAATCACTCGACAGGTTGCGTTTAAACTCATACACATATATATATTTCGTGGATTTCATCTTTATTCCCTAATCATGGTTGATCCAACACCTTTGATTCTAAAAAATTTATCATTTCCAAATGTCACAGTTCATTATTTTAATTATTTAACTTTATTCAATAAATTTAAGTATCCTTTTATAGGAAAAAAACACCGATTATCAATAATCCAAGTTCATACTTATTTTATATCTTTCATAGTGGTTTAAAAATATATCATTTTTTACCTTTTATTTTTTAACCCCAAGCTTTAGATAATTGTTAAGAAACTTTTTCTATGGTGGTAAAAAATAAGACAACCCTTAGAAAGATTTCTAGGTTGTTCACATATTTCAAAAATATTTTCATAGGGTTGGAACTTATTCTAAACTTTCACATCAACCTTCTCAAGTTTCTTCCAAAATCCCTTCTCAGAATTATTATTTTGTGAGGATTGTCTCCACCTCAAACCTTACCTTCCATAACCTTTGGAATATTAGTAATGTTGTTGGTAAAACAAAAAATATTTTCCATATTTCCAAATCCACAATAATAATTGTAGTATCCATATAAAGATTACTGTCCTATGAAACTTTCATATTAACCAGTGTTGTGAGTCTATTTTTCAACAACCTTCTTAATAAAACTTTTTTGACCAATAACCTATCTATTTTCAACCATAATATTCTTTTTCAGATCATTTTTATTTTCATCCTTATCAAAACCATAAGTAATGTAAACTTTTCTGGACTCTGAATGTTTAGGATTTTTTTTAGACTCATATTTTTTAGAAACTTGTGAATTCTCAAATTTGTTAATCTTAACCATATACACAACTTTACCAGCTTTATTCTTCTCATGAGAAATTCTATCCATCTTCTCAACCTTTGATGGTAACTTTTTTTATCCTTCTCAAGTTCATCCTTACAATAAATTTCACCAACTTCAAATATATTTTTTTTGAAATCTATATCCCTCAATTCAATTTTAGAAAGTTTTTGTTGGACAAGTTCCAAAACTTAATCTTTTTTCCTTTAGTTTTACTTTTAGATGTTCATTATGATTTTTCTATTTCTCAAGTTATTTATTCAAATAATAAATATATTTAATTATCTTGATTTTATCATGAGTAGAAATTTCTTGATTTTTTTAAGAGTTCTCATTATTGATTTTTTGATTTCCATCTCTTTCCTTCCAGCCATTCTCAGAATCTCTTTCGATAATTATTTAAGATGAAATTCTACTTTGTTTTCTTATTCTTCTTTAGCATTGTTGCTTCTGAAATATTAATTATGCACTATTTGAATACAAGTATTCTCTCTAAACTCTTTGAAGGATTTTTTAGATTCAACTTCACTTTTTTCTCCATCATTATATTTAGAAAAGAAAATTCTCCTTTTGTATTTGAATAAGTTTTTATCGTTCCCTCTAGAAAAATATTTATCCATATCACCTTGTTTATTCTACAATATTCTTGGCATTATTTCTTCTTCATCCCTATCTTATTGTTTCTTTCTTCATGGATAGTTAGCTAAAATGTTCCCAAAAACTCCATATTTAAAACTCTTCAATCGAGGATTCCCTTTATATTTACTTTGACCTATTTTCACATTTTTATAAAACAAGGATAAAAATTCATCAAGGTTTTTATATACCTCATTTTTGGTGTTAGAGTTAGAAACATCATCTTCCTAAAGAACCTTGAAAAACATTTATATGTTATCAAATTTGAAAGAAATTTATCTATAATATTTTGTTTTTACCTTCCAATTTGTTAAGTAATGAGAGTATTATGAAGATCACCCAGAGATTGAGTTTTAGGATCCCAATATCCTAATGAGGAAACTTTGGAATCAAACTTGTTGGGATGGACTCTTAAGATATTTTTAACAACTCCATAATCTCCTAACTTTTCACCAAAACATCAGATATTATTGATTATATCATTTAAACTAGTAAAGAAGTCACCAACATATTCATATTCACCAATATTTAGATCTTCATACTTAAATACCAATATCTGAAACTTTTTCTTATTTTCTTTTTTATTTCCTTTGTAATTTTTTTCAACATAACATAGATACCTTTGGCAGTGGAAAAACCTTTTACTAAGGAATTTTTATATCAGCCATCTTTATCAAGATTATTATTATCTATAGGTATAAGAGGGAAATTATCATCAATAGGAAGACATATATCTATTATATCTTCAATAACATCATACCCAAGATACATAAGGTAAGGCATCATTTTATCTTTCTAGATATAATAGTTCTTTCCATTGAAGTTAAGAATCTCCTTACTATTCACAAAATTCGGATTCTCAATCAGAACTAATCTTCAAAACTTCAACAAAGAGTAAATAAAGGGAACCTTTTCTTTGAACTGATTGAGATTACCTAGCCCGGATTTAAGTATCACTCAGAAGGGGAGGGGGTGAATCAGTGATATATTTTTCTTTTAGGTTTCCTTAATTTAGAAACAACCTTCACCTACTTTTAAATATTTCCTTCCCTGTTGAAAAAAACAAACACCTAACCACATGAAAACATGAATTTAAAAGTCTCACTACACAACAAGAGTAGCTAGTCCTTGGTATTATTTGAAAATAATACAATACCATACAATTCACTATAAAACAATCCTTTTTTATATAATACAATGAGTAGTATATTACCATACACTCTTGTAGCAATATTTTAAATAAAATAGTGGATGCTATTTAAGTAGAAAAAAATGATGTAATATAATTTTTGTAAAAAAAATTTTATGGTTCTTCTTGATTAACTTTCAAAAATATGATATTTCAAAACAATCCTTCACTTTTTACAAAGAAGACAGTAAGAACTTCCTGTAATTTATAATTATACTCAATTCAATTTCCCATTCCAATTCCCAAGCCCAATTGATCAACATAGAAATAATACTCTATAAAAATACCATTGAAATAATCATGAAATTCTTCTTCCTCGGTTTGAAAATTCTATTCTTATTTTCTCATTCAGATTCCAAAAACTCTGATCACATTCTTATCTCTTCTCATTTCCTTATACTTTCTAAAAAACCTCTTCAAGAAAACAAAAAACAAAAACTTATTCAGGCTTAAATTGTGAATATTATCTCTTATATTTCATGAATAATGAAGGTAATAGTGTACAAAAAAGTATTCTTCTGCTTTAATAAACAAGAATTTTTTTTAATAAGGATTCTAAATTGGTTTTTTCATTTTTATAAAATTTCCCAAATCTTTAGTATTCCTTAAATCTCAGATCTCTCTTTGACTTCTTCAACATATTTTTGAATCATAAAATCTCCTTGATTTTTGGATATTTCTTAAATTTTTTCAAAGATTCATACATTATAAAAAATATTCAGTCCAATTATGATTCCTTATTCAGATTTCCCATTATTATTTCTTCATCACGATAAAGACATTTGGTCACTCTAATTTTCTTAATCCACATGAAAGAAAATCAGAACTAAAGATATTTCATAATATTGATATACACCAATTGAAAGTTTATTTATCCATAAAAATTTCCTCATTATGATGGAATCATATGTTCAATAAATGTTTCTTTATGATGATTCTTCGTACCAACTGATAATGATAAAGGTAAATAAATTCTTGTAACTCTAAGAAGGATTCCTTTCCCCCTTTAAAAAAACTTTTAAAAAGTATTCAAAAAAATTCTTCTTATTCTTCTTTTATCTTGAACCACTTGTTAGATATATTCCAAAACACTATTTATCAATTTACTCAATCAACAAATCATCTTGATGAGAAATGGTTGACTATATTGCTAATTGATCTTGGTGTTTAACAAAATTTTCTTATTCAATTTTCCCAAAATATCCTAATAAAATTATTTCTAAAATCATTTATACTTCAATTTTTTTTCTTATCAATATTTTTATGTTGTCATATGGATTTAAGAAAAATGAAATTACTATTAGATGTAAGAGTAACTCTAATTATTGTTGGAACACCGAGTTTGATGGGCTTGTTCCAGTAACATCAACTTCAGCAACTTCTTATCTTTTTTAATTACTATACCAATGAACTCTCCATAACCACTAAATTATTTCTTCCAAAATCTTCTAATTATAAGAATTAATTTATTCATAACTTTTAATATGTTGAAGATCTACTTCAGTATTGTCTATATTACCATGAAAAGTATTTTAACTTACATGTCTTCCAACGACATCCTTATTTCCAATCAAAACAAAATATGATTAGAAGAACCTATTTTATTTCAATACGATTTTGAATAAGATTGTAAAAAATTCTTCTCCCACTTTCTTTTATCAAGATTTCATCATAAGTTTTAAAACATACTTATGATTTTTGGGAAATAAAAAACCAAAATAATCATTTAATTTGAATTTAGATCAATGCCAAATATGATTATATTCTTTATTACGATATTTCTTTCATTATGGACCTGAGGTGAGTCTGATGAAAATTTTCTTCTAGAAATCATCTTCCCTATCCGATAGAATATTTTAAGAATTTTGATTCTAATTTCTATAATATGATGTTCAGTCTGATCTTTATTTTTTACAAAGTGAGGTGATTTCTTTTCTTCTTAAAATTCCTTGACAAAAAAAATAAAATACCTAAATACAATAATCTTCCTTTCCATATTAGTCTTAAAAAGTGTCACCCAATGAAAAAATATCATTGTCATGTCCCATACAACCCCTGTTCATACCATAAATCTAATCCTTGAATCATCCATGATCCAAAATTTTACTATCCAATTACACAAATACTTAATATTTAATGCATATACTTCCCAATTAATCATGGATTATTAGATCATGTTAGAGAATTCCTTGGTGAGGCAAAAAATGATAAGACTTGAATACGTTTTTTAAAATAAAACACTAAGAAAAGATGATAATATTGTATAAGGTATATATAAATTATACCATTCAACCACGCTACGAAAAAATTTCACACATTTCTAAATATTGGGACATGAAAGTGCACCCAACCATATAAGGAAAATCCAAAAGAGGTTATACTTATTAAAAATACTCTTGCATAACCACACCTAATTGAGATGTTCATACAAGGTAGGTTCTCATGAAATAAATTGATCCCTATTTTCCAATTCCTCAAAATGGACCCATTGTTCACCTGGTTCAGTTGGTGACTGTCAAGTTATAGCTATGAACTCCTCCTATAAAGTCTATACTACTATAAGATTCATGAACCATATATGTTGAAAATATGAATAACCCCATAAAAATATGTGAGAATTTTATTCTAAGAATAATCATTTGAATATTGGAAACTGATGCCTTCTCTAGAACACAAAAATGAAATTCTAAGATAATGAACTCTAATAAAGATAGATCATATCAATTTTAATTGAGTAGTGTGGCCAATATCAATTTCATAATATCCTATTACCCATGAGGTGTGATGATTCTTGTCCCATGAGACATCATTTCCACATGAAATCAATATTTCCCCTTCGAGTTATTATGTCTACCATATAAAAACAATTACCAACCCAACCAACACAACAGGGAGAAGAAACACATAAATTATATCAATACAAAAAGTTTAGTTAGAATAGAATCAGAACCAACATATCAAGTGTAACAAGTACGACTATAAAAAAAATCACAAAAAAAAACAATTCCACCAATAGAATATCCAATCACACTTTCCCAGAAACAATAAATCACCAATTCTTATTACAACCACCTTATATATGATTTCCACCTACCAATTCACCATGATATATTATTCCGAAAAAAAATTCTTTCTAGTTATCAAAACAATGATAAGGTTTTAAATAAAATATAACATTTTTTAAAATCATATTTAAAGAAACCTTTTTATAATTAGAACACCCAAAAAACCATTCATAAAATATATTTTTGTACAATATATTTAAAGATAGATATGAAACGATACCAAATCTATAAAACAATTTTTTTAAAAAAACTATAGAATTCAAAATATTAAAATGTTTCTTTTTAGTAATTATTTCTCCCATAGAAAAGATAATGAGATCATTTTAATTTTTTCATCAAACTAAAATATGAGAATAATTTAATCCAACATCCCAAATAAATCCTTTTCATAAAACCTATTTTAAATCCCAAACACATTTTAAAAAAAAATATTAAAATAAAACTATTTAATTTGATTAAATATTTATAAATAAAAAAAAGTCTCACCAAACTAGATAAAATAAACAAAAGAATCCAAATATTGTAACCTTTGATGATAAACAGATGAAAAATATGCACTTATCATTTCATATACGTGAAACAGTTACTAAATCCATTATAAATTAATGTTTAATATACTAGGTTAGTAAAAAAACTAATCATGTAATGTTTCCTAGAAATGTTAACCATTTTAAGTTTTTTGACTAAGGAGATACTACTTTTTATGAAAAATATTCTAGGGTCATATATCATGTCATGATTCTCAGGGATTAAATATCTTACTTAAAAATATTTTATTTTTAAACAATAATTCTCATTTAATATCAAAATTATACAACCATGGTTAACATGTCATAGATTTCATCATGCTTTTATAACCCATGAATTATCCATTTTACTACTTCCAAAATAGACAAAGATGCATTGGACTACAACATCTAACATATTCCGAATTCCACATTCTATTATGTTCATTATATTAAATATACTTATATACAAATTCACATACCATGGAATAATAACAAAATGTTTTTATTTATCATGTCTTAAAATTAATAAAAACAAAAACACTTAATCCCCCATTATGTTTTTTTAATTGAGTTTCAAAATATCTTTTTAATTGAACACATGACATGTTATAATTTAAGGCTAACACAACCCTCCTTTTCATGTATTAATCTATTCTAAATTATAAATATGTTAGTAATGACTAAAAATGTTGAGAAGTAAACATATTATCTTGATTTTAAGAAATATTTTTGAAATCATTAACTTTTTCTTGAAATCATAATGTTTTCACTTATCATGTAATAAATTATTTCCAACTAGCTTCATTAATAATTTATGATTCAGTTCCAAGCTAATTTAATTTCACTATATTTGATAAAATAACCAACAAGACATAAATAAAAATTAATGAAAACCGTTGTAAATAAAAAATAAAAATCCAAACCATATGTTACGATGTTCAGAAAACCATTCATTAGAAACTCTCACTTAGAAAAATTAACTATTTACTAAAAAAATCATCTTGATACCATTTATTTATTCATAAAAAAAGAAAAAAACATGTAAATGATATAATACCAGTGGAAAATCTCTTCAATATTTCGTGATACCAAACTCTTACCGACTGAACCTACAAAGATGAGGTTGTGGCACACTTAAAATTTACCAACCTATTAATGTGAAGTATATTTTAAAGTGTTTAGATGTTCCTTTTTAGAGTCTACATTTAATAGTCCAACAAATCCTATCTCCATGCCTAACATCCCAACTGAAAGACTGTACTGAACTGATACCATTTATAACATCCCAACCCCGACTTATTATCCTGGACATGATCAAGGTGACACTAACTTTAGGTGACATTCCCAAAACATTGAATAATGGAAATAAATGTGTAGGTTTTAGTAACATATTGTGGAAACATTTACCCTTACATAAAAAATAAATCATAATATACCACCCCAATATAATTCATAAACATGATTCAGGGACAAAACAAGACAAAAAATACAATACATTACATATTGATTTGAAATAATCAGAGTGAATAAACAAATAGTAATACAAAAAATACTAGATATAAATACTCAAAATGAAAGAAAAATTTTCCACAATGAACACTCCCATGATCTGACTTACAACTACCAGCAACCTCCCAGCTTTATCTAAGTCCAAAAAATCAATGCATCTAATTAGTAAATCATTGGTACTCCACTTACATGTATTATAATGAAAAATGAATACATATAAACTAAAGTTTATATGAAGGGGGTGAGTATATCGAATCAATATGAAATCTACCATATAATTACCACATAGACCACTTAAACAAGAACAAGTCACCTTAAAATTTATTTAAAACACCAGAGGGTAATACCATAAACAATCCAATAAAACCAAGTCGGCAATTCATACCAAAATATACTTTTCCATTTTTATCCATAGTTTACTTAAAACCACTCTTACTATAACTAACACATCAATTCCCTAAAATCACACCCATTCCATGAAATCAAACCCATTAATTCATCCCATACTAAAATGAGACTTATATAAAAGACCCAAACTTGTGAGTGGAACCCTGTTCTTCTAATCCAAGCCATCATTTAGTGAAGTAACATCCAAATATTCCCTAGATTGTATGTAATCCAAGTTCTATTAAAAAATACCCCTTCTATATACATATATTGAACATACATTATCCCATTTCAACCCAAAATACCCCTTAATATTTTCATCAATAGCCGATTCCAATCCTATCTGGCCCCATACACAAAAGATATAAATACAATGTAAAGAATTTAGTCGAGTTTATGCACACCAAAATATTATTTTGAATATCCATTAAAAATAGAAATACTTTATAGGTATTTTAAATAGAATCTTTCATAAAATAAAAAAAGTTAAATTTTGATACAACAACCTCAAAGTTTGATATTGAAGTATAGAGAGATAACATACACCAAACTCAACCATAATATAACATAAACCAAAAGAAGAGCTTTAGTGGAAAAAGTTATTTCCCAAAATAACTATAAAGAAGCTTCTCTATGATCCCTAGGGATCTAATGGATAATAATTTTTTTATTAGAATGTGACATAGTCAAAATCAAATTACAATCCCATTAAAATAATCCAACATGTTTTCTCTTTAAAGAGAATAACTCCCATAGATATTCAATGCCTGATTCATTCATTTAGAGAAATATATTTGAAAAACACCATGATTTGGACCATGATGTAGAGCATTCTCCATGGGTCTTTTGAATTTCCCAAAAGATGATGAGCTAATAAAACATCCATGAGAAGCTACCATGATATAGGGAGAAGTCTCAATCTATTTTAACTCACCACACCCAAGACATGGTTATGGTTAGACCCTTCTAATTATTTTTCAACTGACCTGCTCTACTTGGACTCTTATCTATTAGGATCACAACACATATCCACTTTCCATTTAATGCTCCTTATTTAGAAATGATCAACACCCTAGGGAAAAAATCACTCATAAATTACTAGACAATCCATTTTACAGTACATGGTGCACCCTGGTATCAAACTAACATCTCTAAAATTTTCAAAAAATCAACTTGGATGCCATTAAAATTCTTGTACATATATGAGAAACCTAAATTTGAATACCCTAATGTGTAGTTCCTCACACGAGATTAGATTACCTTCACATATATGAGATAAACTTTTGTATATCAATATTACCCCAACAAAACTATGGCTTACCATCTCATATCTAAAGCAAATAGGCTTACCACAATGACCAAATACTACACCCACATTTTCCCTATGATTAAGACCACAAAACTACACTATGTTATTCTCCATGGCATTGTGAATCCTAGATATTCTAAGGCTCACTTCTCAAATTTTATTCCCATCCATTGGATTAAAATAAATATTAAACAGAGGGATACCACACACTATGGGTGTCCAAAAAACATCCTAAAATAATCGAATTATACTATGATTTTTCATTAAATAATGGTTAATAAGAATTTTTATGACACACTATAAAAAGTGAAACACTCATTTTTGATCCTTTAATCCATTTATCATATTATACCTCTAGTTATAAAAAAAATCCCAACACAATGATATGATAATAAATATAATTTTTTTCATCCACCTTGGTAAATAGGAAAACTAAATTAAATGTTTTAAGATATCCTGTAGTCTACCCCCATACCTCTATGAGACCACATCCACTTAATCACATATTTCACATGGATTTATTCTCCAAACATTTTTTCTCATGCACCATGGTCATTTTCAATGGATCACCACATCATATACAATACTTATAAAGAGTACATTTATTTCTTTTTCGTATAGATAAACTATATTTACCATATGAATCATAAATGAGAATGTTTTCAACAAATAAAAAAGGAATATACTTTCAAAATCACGATTTAATTTTCTGAGTAAAAAATGAGTAGTATGACTCAAATGTGATGATTATTTAAACACTACACCATTGGATGAAATGATGTTTTTGAGAATTATCTATTTTAAGATGTAATGATAAATATTATGTTGACCATATATCAACTGGGAACAACAAACAAATCCCCATTTAATTCACTTTAGGATGGATCTTCTTCAATCTCCAAAAACACATGATTAAAGCGTAGGGATGTTTAATCCACCTCGATGTATTTTTTGTAAAATTGAAAAAATATACGTTCTTTTCTTTATGATTAAACTAACGTCTCCTTAATTCTACCCATATATAGAAAAATATCATTTTTCTTCTCCCCTTTAATTATCTTTTATAAATATAAGTATCATATATCCCCTTTTTCAAGAAGATATCCAATGTATTCTTCCCCTTTGTCAATAAATGAAATTAAAAAATAGGGGAAATAAATCATAAAAATTACATTGATTTTGGGAGAGAATTCAATCTCAAAGATAGTCTCAATTATTCGGTGAAATCCTTCATTTGATACTTTTTCAAGATATCAATAAATTATTTCTTTATTGAAATATATTCTAATTAAATATCTCTATGTTCTAATTTTTTTATGATGAAGTGATAAATGATATCAATAAGCTTTAAAATTGAATATTATACCAGATTTTTTGGAGATTATTTGATATTTCATTATCACACCCAATCACCAATGGGTGTAAGAAATCCACCATAATTCAATAAAACTATAACTTTATCCAAATCATTTTATTTTTTGTATTGTGATTCCAAAACATATTTAACTTCAGTTGATCTAAGAGTGAAATTATTTTTCTTCTTGCGGTTCCATGAAAAAAACCATTCTAAAAAAAATTCACCTATAGAAGAATATTTAAATTCGGTAACATATCCTTCCTAAACTGAATATATGGAACACCCTGAGTTTTTTAATATATATTTATATAAATATATATCTTTTTATCTAAAGTCATACAATATTTGATATCTTGCTCATTGTAACAGCCCAAGATTTTATGAAAAATATTCTTTTTAATTTCACTAATGTCTTGTGTTGTACGCTACACCAAAAGGAGCTTTCACAACACGCATCCTTGACTTGCCTTGCATTACACGTAATCGCGACCTTCCTTGATAGCGTGTGTAGTACGCAATACCAAGTTTCACTAAACAATGATATGCTATTAAAATATTATTATAACTAGCCGTTATGAATAATAATAACCACTTTTTGAAATTTTATAAATTTTATTTTTCAAAATGGATATCATTTTTGGATTCGGAATACCGAAATTAGCCTAGGGTGAAATTTTGGTATTTTTCTGAAAACTTTCAATTTTGATGAATAGTTAAACCACTAAGTGGTAGGTTAAAAAATAAATTTTGCATAAAACATAATTTTACCGCTTCTGTGAATGGAATTTCAGAAATCCGATCAGTAAGTAAAATGTGGTTCAATGAGATAAAAATAATTTTTTGGTGAATAATATCTTTTTACTTTTTTTACCGCGGTTAATAGTAAATAGGGTAACTAAGGGTAAATATGATATTACTATTACCCTAACACATTTCCTAATTCTATTGGATAAGTTTAATTCGACCAAAAACAACCTTATTAATAAAATATGACCATTTAGGCCCACTTGGATTAGATTAGGACATTTATTATTAATTTATTTAAAGAAGGGTTAAAATAGTTAAAATCAAAGTTTAATAAGTGAATCATTTTTAATATGGGGTTATACATAAGATAAATTCGACTATAAATATTCATTAGAAAGATAAAAATATTTCCTACATAATGGTATTTTATTTGTAATTTTTAGACATTAAATAATTTAATTTATTGATGACACAATGATGATGCAGTAATTATCTTATTTATGAAATATTGACAAAATTGATGTTATAAACACCAAAATAAATGTAATTTGAGACTTTTTATGAATTAAACTAATTTTATAGGTTAATATGATATATTAATGTTGATTTAATAAACTTGGTTCGAACATATAATTCTGTTATGACTTTCAAAAAAATCATATATCAAATAGTGTCAAAATTGACACAAAATAGTTTTTAAATAAAATATTATATTATTAATTGTTATTTTATTCCTAAAAATCTAAGGTTCGGCCAAATGACTTAGATAAGAATATATATATTAATAATAAACAATTTGTGGTTCGTTTGGTATGTTATAGTAAGTGTATTAACCATATAGTGAAAGAAAACAAAAAGACACGGTAAAAGTTAAATTATTTAACTTAGAGTTAAATCTAATTGATAAGGATAAAATAATACCCTAAACTTGTCTAAATCCTATTGGTTGATAGTATTGCGACCCATACCCACTTTAGCTTCGAAATAAGACCCTTTGGAACCATTATAAACCGATTTTGACTTTAATATAAAATAATATTTTGAGATATTCCTAAGGTGCCCCTCTCCTCCCTTATAAAAGGGCACCTCCTCCCCCTCCTACTCACACCAAATTGAGCACTCAAGCTCGGCCAACCCCTGCCATTTTCTCCTCTCCACTTCCCTAGAATAATCCTAGAGTTCCTGGTCTTCTTCAAAGACCAATCTTAGTTCCCTAAGTGGAGGATTCAAAGAGGCGTTCCAAAGAAGAGGTAATATCCATTACCGATCTTTTCAATTTTTTTCTTCTTCAACATATTCTTCTTTAGTTGTTTCATGATAAAGTAATAACATCAGTATTACTTACATACTGATATGTTATTATAAATATGAAACAACCCTAATTCACCTTCTATCCATCCTACGGAAAAATGAAATCACCGCGCGTGCGTACGTACGGAATACCGTCTCCACGCCGTGGTGTAATATATTTTCCACCATCACTTTACAAGGATTGGTATAATGGTGTAATGAGTAACTATTTATGATTATTATAAAGTAATATTGATACTGAAATAATATATATATATACTCCAATACAATTCCACGATCATAGGAACGATATCATCACTCGTGCGTACGTACGGAATACCGTCTCCACGATGTGAAGCGACTCGTTCTACATGATCATCATTACATAATAATTATATAAATGAATTGAATGAATAAATATGATATATGTTACACTAATACCATTCTTGATATAAGATATCTATAACCTTAAAAGAAGAATAAGAATTTATTCGGCAAAACACGCATAAGAACAAAAGGCAATAAAGACCCGAGTAACAAGTAACAATGAAATCTTACTAACAAGAAGCTAAGAATATGACCATATATGATATCATATCAATATGTATGATTCTGGAATAAGTCAATAACATTATTTAAACCATTATACAGGAGCTTCAGACACGTACAAAGCAAATCAGACCTAAGGTAAGGGACATATCACAATCTCATTTTTATCCGAGATTGTTTATTCGTAAGTATTTACCAGGGTGTATTGTATCATCCACATCTATGTTACCTCAATATGTAATATTGTTTCCATCCAATTACAATAGTTTAAATCCAATTTTACCCTTCAGTGAGTTTTTAGTAAAGAATATGAAAGTAATCTTTTGTCATTTTTTCGTACGAGGTACTTTTTGACTTTTCCGACAAAGGTACGAAGAATGTTTTTTTTAACTTATACGGCATGAATGGATTTTTAAAACATTATTTCCAAGAAGCTTACTTTACAAGTTTTCAAGTTTATTTTTAATCAACTTATTTTATTTTAAAGTTGTATGACATGTTATGAAAGGAAAAATGTTTTTGAAGAAGAAAGGATATTTTCCTCAAGAATGGAGTTCAAGTGTTTTTTTCCATCTAAGATAATAAAGGGTTTTGTTTTTATCCCTATTATTACATTGATTTGATTATTTTGTGAGGGAATTATTTTTATGAATTCATTTACCTTATATGATTTGTTTTATGATGTCATGATGTTTCAAGAATCCCATTTTTGTTACATGTGTTATGCGATGATTTATGATTATGTGGCACACATAAGAAATGATTCATTATAAGATTGGTGGGACATATATCTCCCTCCAATGCATTGGGTAAAGATTTTATATCTCATGAGATAGACAGGGATGGAACGGTAGGTTATACCGGTTCAGTGAAACAGGACTGAAATGAGGGTTACTCGATTCAGAAAGAGACTTTGTCCACTAAGATAGTCTTGGCAATGAGTCTTGACTAACAAGAAATGATTCTCTATGATTATGTGTGAATGCCACAAAGTTTCATGTTTTAAGTTATGATTATTGTGATTACATTTCACTGCCATGATTTATCCCATGTTATGAAATTTTGATCTCTTTTGCAGGTTAAGATTTCCAAAAGTTATGTTCTTGTGTATATGATGTGACTGATATTTCTTTTGTTTACCCTTACTGAGCATTTGAGCTCACCCTTTTATGTTTTCTTTTCCCCAGGATATAAAGAAAGGTTTTAGGTTAAAAAAAGGGAAGATCTTTATGGGAGATATTGAAGATCTTTCACCACGATTAGAAGATTAAGTTCCGAGTTTCCAAAGACACTAAACTATTACGATCCTTGTGTGTGTGTTTTTGTTATATACTAAGTATTCCTCAAAAGTAATGTAATGTCAATGTACGTTAAGCTTCGGGTCTCTACACTCATTGTGTAACATAGAGATAAAATATGAAAAGAAATATTTATTATTAAGAAAATGTAAGAATAAAAAAAACCTTTGTTAAGTAAAAAAATATTTCAATCAATTAGAAAATTTATACAAAATTTTATTAAGAATGCTTAAAGTTTTAAAAAGGTATTTGTCAATAAAAATTGTTATATATATTTTTAATTTTAATTTATAAGATATATTTAAAATTTTAAATGTTTAAATTTTATGAAATGAACTGAATTTTTGAATTTAATATATCAAAATCAACATAATATGATTCTTTTATATTTTTATAAAACAATTGATATATAGGTGAATAGTAAAAAATACCTATTTTTCTAATACCCTCACTCTTATAACATTGTCATAATAAAAGAATGAATTAAAAGTAATTAAAACCTTTTTTATATACAAATGTAAAATTATAAAGTAAAATAAAAAATTTAAAACACTATGTTTTATTTATAAAACACAAGTTTAACATTTTTGGAACATAAGTAATATTTTACTTGAAAAAATATTTTTTCATTATATTAAAAATTAGCTTTCATCAATTGTAGAAAATAAATATAAAAAAAGTATTTCCTTTTTTATATCAACATGTTCAAATTATATAGTATATACAATTTCATTTTTGGTATAAAAGTATGATTACTATGATTAAAGTTAATGACCATGATAATAGTGAAAGGGTTATTTTCAAAAATTATTTTATTAATGTTGTATACATTTTATATAAAAAATAAATATAATATATTTTATATAAATACAACGGTATTATATTTTCACATGTATATAAACATTTTATCACTCATTTAATTAGTAATTAATGTCATATAATAATAAGAACACTTAATTGTTAATTCATTTTTTTCAATATATTAATTTTTTAATTTAGAAGTTAATTTTATATTATTTATAAATTTAATTATATTATATTAATATTATTTTTAGCTTCATTAAACTCACATTTTATAGGATTGGAAACCTTTTATTTTTAATTCCTTGCAAATTACTTAGTTAAATACTTGTTTCTAACGGAAAACCAGAAAAGGTAAAATAATAAAATCAAGTGATAAAAGACTTGAAAAATGGTTAAAACTTGTGTTAAAATAATTGGTATATGCATTATCAACCTTATATAACAAAAAAATCTTTTATATCTTAATTTTCGTTCCATTTAATCTTTAATAGTGTCACTCCATTATTGAAAAATAATATGTATTCCGAAAAGTTACCTTTTATTCACTATTAAAATGGGATCAATTCCACCACTTCATGCTACACGTATCAATTACAATTTTCACCTTAAAATCTTAAATTTTTATCCACCTATAATTCTATGTGATTTTCTTAAGACTATGGTCTCAATTATATAGCCTAAGGCCTCTATTTCTAAAGAGATTTCCAAGATTAATCCCACGTTCTTAACATCTGTATTTCTTTCTGCTTAATAATTTATTCTTAATATTCCTATTCTAAACATATTATAGGAATCATAATATAATTAAAATTATATTATTAATATTATATAATTTTATTATATAATTTTTTAAACTTGTATTCATTCCTTTATATCCTCTAATAAAAACAAAACAACATCGATCGTTTGTACATGCATACCACCACCACCATTAATTGATGTAGTTATTTTTTTGTTGCTGCCTATAATAGTTGGTATAAATGATATATTTTATGAATTAATATGTTTAATATATAATAATTATGATTTATAAATGATAATTTATTATATAACTTCATTATATACAATTCATTGATAAATGGAATCGTTAATCGTATGTACATGCGAAATACTGCATCCACGAATGAGGAATTTAATTTCTCATCATCAACATAAATGGATGGTTGTAGAATTAAATTTAATTAAGGTAAATTATATTTATTAAATTTTAATATTTATAAAATTAATATTAACATTATACATAAATATTTTTTTACTTGTTAAATCATATAACATGCTCTCATTTGGGAAAAATTTATCACCTATATGAAGGATGTTGTAATAATTATATCATGAATGATTAAGGAAAATTATATAATGATAATATTTTTTAATATTAATTCATTTAATTTTTTTAGTGATTCTTTAAAATGTTTATCAATATTTAATATACTTATTAATATATCACTTTTTGATCGCCAAACACACTAAAACGAGTTCTTCACAATTTCTATTTTTACAAACCAAACCTTTATCATTCAACAAGTGAAAATAGGATATTGTAAATCATTAAAAATACCTGACTATAGTATCTTGGATAATTATTTAATGATCAAAATTTTATTGATAAAAAATAATTAACAACTTCATTACAACACTAGTATAAAATAAAAAATCAAAGTTTCTAGCTTATGATTGTGAAAATAAACCATAAATGACAATTATATTTGAAATAAATGGTTATGATTGAAGTGTATAAATAAAAATATATTTGAATAAGGTTCTTTAAAAATTTATCAATATATTTATGTTTATTATATATGATTTTATATTTCATTTGAGTAAGTAGGAATATAAGGTAAGGGGTTCTTTTCTAAAATTTAATTCCTTGACACATATTTCTAATTCTGCACCATGATATATTTGATATGGTGTCATTACTACCTAATTTTTTTTATATTGATGAAATTTATGGGGTTTAAAGATCCATATCATTTCCTTTCTTTAAAATTTTTTTCGATTAAAAATATTCTAAATTTGTTAGTATTTTTGTTAACTCAGATGCTTTCATAGAGTTAATATGTGTCTTGTTAAACTTATTTCTTCCATGATTGTTTATTTACAATATAAGATTTTATTTAATGGTTATTTCTCTTTATATTCTTGTAACATGAACCTTTTGATTTAAATCCCCCCCTTAATGAATTTCTTCCCCATACAAAGTATATCATTATTGAGATTAATTCACATCCTCTTTAATATCAGTTTCCAATCCTTGCCTATATTTCCCTTTCATACTAATATTCTCCATTATATTTGGAAAGAAATTTTTTTTATATCATGTTACCACCATATTTTTCTTATATACTTTTAAAATAGTACTTTTTTGCTATATTTGTGATGTTGGTTTTAATCAAAGGTATTTTAAAATATTAAAAATTTATTCCATCCTTTCAAAATAAAATATTTTATGTTCCAATAAATATTTTTTTAACTTTTATGTCATTTCGAGGATCTATAATAGAAGATTATTTTTTAAAAGTAATTTATTTAAATGTATTTACTTTACCTTTCTCAAATCATTATATATTTACCAATTCTCTATTATTAATTATTATATTTAAATTTAAAATTTTTCTATGTGTTTTCAATTCACCTATTTGATTATTTATTTCTAAATATTAATTTTTAAAATGAATTCTTCTCAATTTATAAATGGAATCCTTTCTAAAAATTACATCTAAAATTTATCTTAACATCATATTTCATTCTAAAGAAAAAAGTGCTTTACAAAAAAACTCTTTTATGATTTATCTACTATTACCTATTTATCTATAGAGGTTTTATTTCCCTGGAAATTATTTTTTATTAAGTACCCTATAAATTTTCTTATGAAGTACTCTTTTGGGGTGGTAAAATTTTGGGTATTAACAATTTACATTATTGAGGTGAATTTGGATGATACCTTTTAGAAATGTTATGAAACTAATTTTATTTCCATGGGGTATCCATGTTATAAATTTAAATTGATTTTTTTCATAGAACACATGTGTATGAATTATAATTAGGAGAACTTTTGGGTCTAATAAAACCCTCAGACAATTTGGGTCTAATAAAACCTTGAAATAGTTTGTGTTTAAAATATCCATGGGACAATTTGAGTCTAGTAAATCCCTAATATTTTTTAGGTTTCATAAAACCCTAAGACTATTTGGGTTTTATAAATCCTTGAGTTTTTTGGGTTTATTAAATATAAAAAATTCATTGTTTAATGTTTAATATCGTATGGGATAGTGGACCACATAAATTCTTGGATTTGTTCATAATTTTAAAGTGTTGAAATACTTATATTTGATCATAACATAGAACATGGGAATAATTTTATTTTTTCACAACTAACTGGGAGTAAATACTTGGACTTTTTCACAAATTATAGGTTTGACATACTTGGTTTTTTTTTCAAACTTTACATTTAGGAATTCTTAGATTTGTTCAAAAACTTAAAGTGTGGACATAGTTGGATTTTTTAACAACTTATAAGGTGAGAATGATTGAGTTTGTTCACAATATGATGTTTTCATGCTCATATATTATGTTCCTTTATTTTAATTCATGGGTAATGTTTATTTTCTAAATTTACACACTCTTTTTCCATGATATATATATATATATATATATTCAATTTTAGGATTAATTTTCCTTTTATCATGATTCAAGGATAACTTTTGTTATTTTGATTTATTTAGTAATATATTTCTCTTAGACCATGTTTTCTTTTATGTTTAAGATCTAACCCCTTATGGGATGTTGGTGAGTTATTCCCTTACCGAGCATCATATATCCCTCTTTTATTATATTTACATTCCAAAGGTTATGAATGTTATTATAAATTATTAGAAGTCAAGAAGGAATTATATCATGGATCGATTATGTATAAATGTTAAAAAGTTTTATAAAATAATTTATCTATGTAACTGATCCTCAAAGTGACTAAACCATTCATTCTTGCTATTATGAGTCATCAAGGAGATATAAATTTTGGCTTATTGATGCACCTACAAGCATTATCGAATTCATGCATGATGTGGTCAGATTCAAATTGTATTTGTTTCCCCAACCATCACTTGCTACTAGGGTGTTTCATAATGAAAGTCTAGGGTTGATCCCATGGGTATTGTAAGTTGGAAATAGAAATCAATGTATTAGAAATTTTTGGGTAGGATTCCTTTAAGAATGGTTTAAGTTTGGGAGTTCTATGTATAATGGTTGATGGTTTGCTTCAAGATTGAGAGAGGGATTAGGATCAATTTCAGGTATCTGTAGAAAGGATGATCTTAATTCTAACTTGGTTTGATCCAAAGGTTTAGTCTATGATGAAAGAAAGGGTCTCTATTTGATTTTGGTCAAATCAACTTGTTATACCTAGGAGGTAACTATTACTTGATCAGTAGATTGTGACAATCTAGATGAATTACTCTTTGATTTTATGGTATAAATAATTTTAGGCTATTGGTTGCTTTCTAATCTATACTAACCGTGATGGAGTTCTAAACTTGAAAACCTCATGGTCAGGGTTGTTCAAATTAATTGGATAGAAAATTAACTTTTATCCTAATTACTATCTCTTAAGTTTACCAAGTTTATAATTGAAGATTTTTTTAGAAACACCTACTCTTGGTCCCTACCTTGGGTGGTTTAGCTACTCATGGTAGGAACATACATGAGTGAATAGATAATGGAAATTAACATTATACTTAACATGCTAAGAACAATTGAATTTAAACAATTAAAAATCATGAAATATTTTGGATTTACTAAATGGGACGAGCACAAAATCCAGGTTAAGAAATGAAAATCATAATTAACTCAACTTCTTACTTGAAATGATAATGAAAATGGGAACCCCATGAGTTTTTCAAATATTGGTGATGAATGGATGAGATGATACGAATAGGAAAATAAAGGTGATGTTGAAAAACAATCAACGATTCTTATATTTAGATAAAATAATGAAAAGGGACTAAGGAATTTGAGTTTAGGGATGATGAAGTAATAAGAAACTCAAAGGGATTGAAAAATGTAGAATTTTTTTACTTTGTAATCTCTCTCAAATCAACTACTGGGCACTTTATTTATAGGAGAAAAATTACATGACATGTAATGAGATTCACATTGTGTAATGGTCGATTTATTTATATCTCAACATATTTTGAATCTTAGGGGTATCTCATGCGTAAATCATCTCAGATATTAGGCTTGACTACTTTCATGTCGCGTATCCAGCTTTCATGACATGTTCTGGACTTCCAACTATATCTTCAGAGTGGATTTCTCATTCAAATGGTTCATAACGTGTATTGGAAATTCACGAAATGTGTTTTCTTCTTCACTTGAAATCTTCATGATTTGGTTCATGACTTGATGAATGCTTTGAAACCCTATTACACGATGTTAATTGTTATTTAATGACGTGTAATAAACAATTTATGCTCTTTTTCTGCATTTCCAACTTTGAATCCTTGGATGATTTATTCAATAAAAATTCAGTACAAACAAAGTTTATTACCAAATAAATCAATCAAAATCATTAACTAAATTAAAAAACATTATATATAATTTCAAATTTTCAAAATCCCCCATGCTTGAACAATTGCTTGTCCTCAAACAAAAAAGTATCAATAGTGATTTAAAAAATATCAGTAATTATTAAAATATGAAGAATTCATTATTTCCACAAAATTAAAATAAGTGTAAGCATAAGAAGTTAGTCTCTAGAATCATTCTTGTATTGAAAATTAGTCATGCCTCATAGCTCAGTTCTTTAAACAAATTCTAATATTTGAATTACAGTTATTTAACTTTTCATTGAATTCTATACCCATTTTCAATTTACCTCACAATTAATTTTCTCTCATCACTCATGGTAAGATGATATTAGAGTTATGATCATAACCTGAGTACACGCTCCTAACTATAATATTATATTTTTTATATCAACTCCACTTTGTAAAGAAAAGTACATAATAAATCATGAGGGATTCAATAATTAGGTTCTAATGACTCTGAGGTTGTGGGTCGGTGGATAAAAAGTATAAAATAAAGTCCCCAAGGAGGGAAATATCTGAAGTATAATGAATTTATGTCATGATAAGTGTAATATAATGTCTCCTATGAGATAATCAATTCCACACTCCCAACATCTCAAATTGGATCCATGTATATGGAAAATAAGTTCCAAAATGGTATCATATTCCTTCAATTTTTCTTTGTTTTTTTTATTTTTCAGAAGTCATGTCTAGGACAGATCTCCCATTCATCCCCTAACCATATATTATCCTTTATGGGATTTATCAATCTAGAAATGGTTATTTTTTACCTTCCTAATACACGACCCCTGTCAATTTTTCATTCCTTTTTTGTTTTTAAAAGGAAAGAAATAGACGTGAAATGATACAAAGTATAAATTGATCATAATAAAATATTATGACAAGTATCAAAATATATATCTATAATAAAATAATCTTGGGTTGTCTAAAAGACTCCAACACACTTGTTTAAAGTAAAGTAATGCATTACACAAAGAGTAGGGTGGGAAGGGAACATCATCTTGGAATGGATTCATACTAAAAGGCCATTCATGGAAAATATGGGATTAATGAAGGAAATATGTAAGGTGGGTCTTAGGAAAAAGTGTCTCAAAAAATATTGTCTCAATCATTTTAAAATTGTACTTGTTCAGTCATAGCCTCAATAGGATCTCAATGCAAGTTCTGATAGGTTTACATGTCTTAGGTAACACTCAATAAATAATCTCTGAAATAATATCTAATTGTAGGATTAGAATCCTCTCGGGTGATGATAATCACAAAAGAAACTGGCAATCACACAGGGTATAAAACCAAGTAGTAAGTCAATTAACCATAATTTAAAATATGTTCAATTTAACTTAAATTTTGAAGATCAGTAATCATTCTAAAGTACAAACAATGAAAAAACATAGATTTTATCAATTTCAACTTAAATTTTGACATTATTTAAAGTGGAATAATCTTTTTCAAGTTTAAATAATACTTATAAGTTTAAAAATTTTCTCCAAGATAAATTAGAATAGACAAAAAGTCAAATTTATCAAAATTGAAACTTATGAAAAAAATTCCCCTGCACTTTCAAAGAGACAGTTTATGCACTATACATGGAATTATTTTGGGAGAGTTATGAAAAATTAAGATCAGGAAATATGAAATGGAAATTGAAAATTTAAATATGGAGGGAATCAACAGTTCCCTGCAAGAAGTAGCATGACATGAGGGAACCTGGGATGTCTTGATGCTGATTTTGGGTCACCTATGAAATTGGTTAGAAAAACATTTCTTGCACTAGATAAAAAATTAGTCCACTTGTTCAAGACATGGATAATCACAGTAATAGGCAGGTGTATAGTATGAAGAGAAAGAGTAACCATTTTTATTAAAATGTATCAGATTGGTACAATAAATCTCTAAAAAGGAATCAGAATGAAAAATAAAGGAAAATACTCTAGAATGACAAATCAATATTGAAAATGATAAACTATAGGTTGTCTCACATACAGTAGTAATTGGATATCATCATCCAGAGTAATGGACCAAAATATCCTATAGTGTGGTCCATCAACTCAGTTTCTCCTCTTTTGTTTACAACCACTAGTGGTAGTGTCCTCTAGCTCACAGTGTCTATTAAATAGATTGATGACTTGAGAGGAAAAGTGAGCATGAATTATATGTGGAAGGAATGGTATCATAGATCTAGGTTTTTGCTACTGGGAATGAATCTCTAGGGAATGTTCATGAAGTTTACGTTCTATTTCTACAATGTGTTGGGTCACCCTTTAGACTAGAATAGATGGTGTTATAGGTCCATCAACAACCATAGATGAAAAATATGACCTAGACATGTCTATTGTAAATTTTAAAGTTATAAAAAGCAATCCAATTAGAAGTGACACAAAATCAGTTCCCATATTTATAAAGGAGTAGTAAAAAAGTGGAAATCTACAAATGAAAAAAATGAAAATAACCAATGATATCCCAAAAAGTATATAACAAAAAATGAGAAAAATGGAAGAATGAGAACAATAATTAGAAAAAACTCCTCCATAATCAGTCCTCCATATGGTGGTGATGGTTTTGGTCTGTCCTGATCAATGTTAGTGGCTGTAGTAGGTGCATGTGGATCAATGAAAGGGGGTGGGGTCACAACAATCGAGAGACGGGCTAGGGTGGGTGGTGGAAAGGTGGAAATCCTAAGTGGGGCCATGGATCAAGAACCTGGATCGATGAAGGGCCCCTTTGTGGATTGATCAGTGGCCAAACCCTTTCCACAACAGGCCGACTTAGATAGGTACTTCTAATGGGGAGTATGGTGAGTGATATGTGTGGGAAGGTCGGGGTGGGCTCTGGGTAATGCAGGAATGGTAGAAGAGTAGGGGCCAACCGAGGCTGGTGGTGATGGAGTGGTGAAATCAAGAGGCTTGGAGAAAGGATGGAATAGATGGGTCGATATCGGATACATGTTCTCCAGGATGTATAAATAGACAACCCAAAGATCTTCCAGGGTGGGATGGATGTGTATAGGGATGGGAGATGTGGTTGTGGTAGAGGCAGAAATATGGGTGGGTGGTGGAGGTTTGGAAGTGGTGGATGGGTTAGTTTGTCAGTTTGCTGATGATGGTGGTGGATTTGCTACAAGGGATGCCTGATGAATTCCCACTTCCCAATGGTATAAATCATCCTCCCTCACCAATAGTTGTATCTTGTGCAACATCAAAAAATAAATGATCTCAATGGGTTCTATGGAGGTAAGAGGAAGGGATATATCAAAAACACCAAGGTATTTGACTAAATTAATAATAAATTATCTTCCCATAAAAGTAACTCAAGTATTCTATGCATGAGCCTTGTAATAGTAATAGAATCATACTACCATTTTGATGGCTGGGCCACCCATGAATACTACTAAGATGGACACATCCACACAGATCACCCTCCCAAGCGACTCTTCTCTGGAAAACCATGCATTTTTTAAGGTGAGATGAAGTATATACAAGGCTAGACTACGTAACTAGGTTGACTTGTTTATCCATGGGTCATGGGGTAACTGAGGGTCCCGTGCAATCATCTTCCAAAGCCACTGTGTATCAGATTAGGGAGGGTCTAAACAAAGTGTAGAAAAGACCTCTGAAGCTACAAACTCATCTGTATAAATGCCGAGGCCAATACTGAACTTGGTGAATGAAAGATCATGTGGCCAAACACCTAGATGGAATATGAGGTTGTCTATGGGAAACTCGAATATCGACAAGAATTACAGAAATAGCTCCTTGAATGTATCTTCACATACCACAATGATGCAGTCCACATGTAGTGTCTTAAGGAGGTACTGTATAGAATCAATGATATTCGAGTGGGAAAGAATAGATAAGTTTAAGGTCTTTTCTATCCACATAGTATTGGTTTATAGCCTCATGAGGTTGACAAGATTCTTTGGGCTGTAAATGCATAGGATAGGGTGAATATGGAGGTTATAATCACTGGATGACTCCTCAGAGGTGGATGAGGATTTGGAATGAGCATCTAGCACAACACAGGCTACTGCAGAAGGTGAACATGGTGCTGGAGGTGCAATGCCTCACATGTGCTTGGATAGCTGCTACTCTTCATGGCCTAATGATGACTCAGAAGGTTCCATCTACAGTTTTTTGGTCCTTGCCATTTCCGAAGGAGGCTTAGGGGTGTGGGTGTGTTTAAGGGTGGTCCAACCAAGAGAATAAGAGGTAGTGGGATAGGGTTTTGGGATGTCGAGCAAGGATCGGGATGAAAGGTGAGGGAGGTTGGGAGAGTGTAAGGAGGTGGAGAGGGACGAGACAAAGGAGGTGATTGCATGAGAGAGGAGGAGGAGTTCGGGTGTGTGGGAGGTAGGAGGAGGGAGGTCGGGCGAGGAGAAGGCTGCGGGTTGTGAACGTAGGGTTCAAGATCTGTATCCTTTATTTTTTTTAAAATTTCTCTAGGAATTTTACATCTTGTAATAGGTTTTAATTATGTGTAATAATTATTTTGATTAAATTTATGAGTAGAAAAGTACATGTCATGTGACTTTGTTACATGACATGTAATTAACAATTTTAGATTACTTCTGTAATAACTCTATCCTTTAGATCTTCAGCAGATCCCGAGCTTTGCGAAGGATATCTTAGTCTAGTCTAAGATGAACTACCCTAGGCTGCCTCCTAGTTAGTTCTTCCTTTAACATCAAGATCTTGACTCAATTAAGGCTAAATTGAACTTGATCTAATAACACAACCATCAGAGAAGGGTTCTTGAAATTTTTTCAATCTTTTACTATTTACAATAAAAGGTGGTCTACCCTCTCTTTGATTTTTATAGTCCAATAAGGGAAAACTTAAAAGAATACAAAGAGACTGGACCATCAAAATTTCATCTTAATGGAGAATAGTTTTAGTCTAGAGTTGAATAAGATTACCTTATTCCCTAGGAAAAATATACAAGTTTAAATTTGTTGATCATGACGTTTATTTGTTCATTATTTGTAGATATTGAAATTATCATAGTCATACTTTCTGATTTCTTCTAACTTAGTCATTTTTAGTATCCTAGCTTCTCCATCATTCTTAGAATCCAAATTCATCATCTTGATTTCCCAATACAAGTGACGATCCAATTCAACTAGGAGCTAACATGGTTTATAATAAACCAATATGAATGGAGTTATACCTGTGGGTGTTTTTTATTCAAGGAAATATGACCATAGTGCATCATCCAGTTTTAGATTCCAATCGTTTTATTTGGTGTTAACAGTTTTCTCCATGATTTTCTTGATCTCCCTATTTGACAATTCCAGTTTCCCAATTGATTGAGAGTTATAGGGAGTTCCTAGGTTATACTGGATTCCAAAATTTCTGTTTAATACTTTCACATCTTGGTTGGTGAAATGTGTTCCTTGATCACTAATGAGTAATATTTTAAATCTAAATCTTTAGAACACATTATTTTTCAAAAAATTCATGAACACTTTCATTATGTCATGGGATTTTTCTTCAGCTTCTACCAATCTTGGGATGTAGTCAACACCAACCAAAATGTTGGACTTTCCATGTGATGTGGGAAATGATCCCATGATCTCTATTCCACATACATCAAATATATTGACTTCCATGATTGGGTTTTGAGGTATTTCATTCCCTTTTCAAATATTCTTAGTTCGTTGGCACCTACACCACTTTGAAAAAATACCCCTGCATCTTGGTATAGCATGGTCCAAAAAAGTTAACTTTGCTTAATTTTTTCTATAGTGCACTTGGTTTCATGATGTCCTCTGGTTGGTGATGTGGTTCACATTTCTATCCTATTAGGGGTTTTTTATTCTAGAATGACACATCACAATATGGCATTAGCACAACACTTTAATAGTATTAGTTCATCCCAATAGTAATGTTTGTATTTACCCAAAAATCTTTTCCACTATTGATATGAAAGGTCTTGGTTCAAGAATCCTTTTGTGAGATAATTAGCAATTTCATAAAACCAAGATTTCACTTTAATAATTATCATGGTTTCAATAGGGAAGTTAGCTTCGATATTAGTATCATCGTTTCCTTGATGATGGGAAGAGGATGTTAGGATAAATGATCTAGGATCACATTCTATATGCCTTATTCATATTTGATCATAAGATCAACTTATTTCAGCAGGAGGATCCACCTTGGATTAGAATCCTTTTTTTCATTAATTACCTTAAGGAAGCTTTATCAGTGTGCACAATTACTTCAGATAATACCAAATAGGAACAGATTTTTTCAAAGGCATAAACAATGACTAAGAGTTTATACTTCTATTTCGTGTATTTTACTTGGGATTAATTTAGTGTATGGCTGTAATCGTAGATTGGATAGAAGATGTGACTAACTTGTTGGCCTAAAACAACACCAACAAAGAAATCCCTGACTCCGCACATTAATAAAAATTCCTTATCCCAATTGGGTGAAATGATTACCATGGCTACTATCAAGATTCTCTTAAATTTTTTGAATTCTTAGAAACATTATTAAATGAAATCAAAAGGAAATTATTTTGATAACATGTGTTTTTGCAATGCCTTTTGTAAATTGCCTGTTGAATCTAGCATGGCCCGAAAAGCTTCTTATAACCTTAACTTTTGAAGGTTAGGGTAAATAATTGATGGCCTTTATTTTGAATAGAGCGACTTCAATTAATTCTGTATAAATTTTATGTCTGAGAAATATGCCTCCTTGAACCATAAAATGACACTTATTTCAATTTAAAATTAGGCATTTATCTTCACATCGTTGTAGGACTGACTCCAGATTTTTTAGGAAAACTTCGAATGATCTTCTATAGACAGATAAGTCATCCATGAATATTTCCAAGAATTATTTTTCCATATCATGGAAAATATGAATTATTTATCTTTGAAATGTTTTTGGAGCATTACACATTCCGAATTACATGCTCTTATAGGTGAAGGTGCCAAATGGACAGGTGAATATGGTTTTTGGGTAATTAGTTGGGTTGACTTCAATTTGATTGTATTCTAACTATACATATTGGAAATAGTATAATTAATGTTCTACAAGTCTTTACAACATTTTATCCATAAAGGGTAAATGAAAATGATCTTTTCTTGTTGCTTCATTTAAGCTTCTATAATGTAAAAAATCTCTCTATCCAGTGATGATGTGTGTTGATATCAATTCATTCTCATCAGCATTATCCACTGTAAGTCCACATTTCTTGGGAAATACTTGTAGTGGTATCACCCATTCACTATCAGTTATGTAAAATATTATTCATTCATCTAGAAGTTTCAGAACATCATTTTTAACAACTTCCTTCATTTGTGGTGTGATCCACCTTTAAGGTTGAAATTTAATTTTGTATCTTCCTTAAGAAGAATATTGTGGGTACATATTTTCGAGCTGGTTCCTTTGATGTCTTCCACTCCCCTGGAAATTGACTGCATGTGTCTATTCAAGACTTCAACCATTTTTTTATTCTTATGTCTGAGATAGTTTAGCATTTATGATCATTGGCAGAGTGGTTGAGGATTCTATACATGAATACTTAAGGGTATTGCGTAGAGGCATAAACTCTAGTGTTGGTGGTTGAATGACTGAGGGGGTGAAGGGAGGGAATGTATCCCTCATGAAAGGTTCATTGAAACTGACTTCCTCAAAATAATACAGTTCTTTGACTTATAAAAGTGAATCTTCACAATATTATTCTATTTCCATGTAATCATTTCCATCTTGGGTAAGAGATATGTCATTGAAATCAATTGAATCATATGATTGTTTAACATATTTGATGAGGTTTAATACTACCTTTCCTTCTTTGACTCAAAAGATCATATTACCTTGATTCACATCTATCAGAGCCTTTCCCATGGCTAAGAATGGTATTTTATGAATAATGGGGATGTCACCTTCTTCCATATCTATTACTAGGAAGTCTACTCGAAAGAATAATTTTTTTACTTTGACTAAAAAATAATCAATAATTTCTCTAGGATACTTCACTGATAAATATACAAGTTTTAGTTATACTTGAGTTGTTTTGAGATCTTGGAGTCCCAATTTGTGAAATACACTCATTGTAATTAAGTTGATACTTTATTTAAGATCTCATAGATCTCTCCCAAATTTTCACTCTCCAATAACACATGAAATTGAGAAACTTTAGGGGTCTCTCTTCTTTGGAGGGATTTTTTTGAATCATATTAGATCATTTTTTTCATTTAGTGAGATGACTCCAAGATCGTCCATTTTTTGTTTGTTGGATAACATATCCTTTTGGAATTTTGCATACATTTTCATTTTGGAAATGGCCTTTGTAAAAGGTATTTTGATATTCAATTGATTGAACATCTTCAATAAATTATTGTACTGTGACTTCTTTTTTCCTTATCTTTCTCTTTCCAGAAAAAGAAGAGGTGGATTGTATGGTGGTAGGTTGTTAGGTCCACAAGGCTGAATACCCTGAGATGGGGGGGGGGGTGAATCAGGGTATGACTAATTTAAAATTAAATTCCGTTCTGATCTTGTTTCACTACTAAGAAAAACAATCTTTTCTCTCTTTCCTATTGCACAATATAAATAGAAAGTAAAGCAAGCACAGGACATAGCAATTTTTACTTGGTTCACCATTAAGGGCTACGTCCAAGGAGCATACGCCGACAGGTTGTCAGTCGTACCAAATTCCACTAAACTTTACTAGCTGTGGATTACAAGGTTTGGGCACAGTCACTCTATCCTAGGCTCACTGCCTTTACAAGGTTTAGGGCCATCTCACTGCTTTCCCATAGGTCACTCCATATTTATCTCTCTCTGGCTCACTACCAGTGGAGAGGATCAGCTTCTTCCGCTTCCTTTGCTCACTACTCTGGAAAGGATCCACTCACATTTTATAGACTTTCATGTCACTTAATTATATCAAATGAATGCATCCTCTGTTGTATGTAGATGCTCTATTGAAGTTAAACTTTCACCCGTAGATGAATTTCTATTTGTACCGAAGGTATCGGGAAATCTTGCAGCCTTCACATAGCCCTGAATAAACACCATGACTCAACCTTACTTGGCACACAGTTCTAACTCGGCGTGCAAGTATCGACACACAGGTCACAACTGGCATGCAAGTCACTTCAAAAACCTGCACGACACAATATTCTGCAACTCCAAACCTATGCGACTCAACCCCTTTTACGCCCAAACCAATATTGGCACAGAACAACTAACTGACATGCAACTTCATACACTGGTGCGCAAGTCCACCTGCACGACCACACACCACTTGCGTGACCACCACACTAGCGCGACGAGAGCTCTGATTTTTTAAAGTGTTGAACTCCGTTAAAATTGAGGAGGGGTGGTCCTGTATTTATAGGCATTTGGTCAACCTATGTGGCATCGGGCACGTCTCCCCTCGGTGCGCAAGTCCTGGCATGCAGGTTTCTTCCCCTACAAGAGACCTACGTGACCCTATTTCCTTTTCCATATTTTGAAGATCTGATCTTGAAAAACATATGGTGCACAAATTTCCAACCTTCCTAGGCACCGACGCACAGGTCCTTTCACAACGTGCAAGTCACCTGCACGACCACACCAATACCTACACGACCCTATTTACTTTTCCATATTTTGACCTTCTGATCTTGAAAAACATTAGGCGTGCAAGTTTCCTCTCCTTCATGTACATGGTGCGCAAGTCTCCTGCGCGACCACCTTGTATCTATTCTTTTTTACCACCTCTAGATCATCAATTCCTTTGTCGATGTTCTTGAATCAAACATGGATCATTGACCACAGCTCTTGAACTCAACATTCCACTATGAAATCCCCTTTGTCAACAAATTTTTATGTTATTTTTTTTCTTTGTCAACAACCACACAGATGTCCACTTTGTCAACAAACACAATCACCTAAAAAATGCTTCAATGATACCTTGAGGGATTTTTTCCCAACACGGGGAAACATAAACTTGTTTCTTTGGATTATCAAGTGTTTGTGTTTCTGCAGCTGGTGATACTAAATGGGGTGATACTGGGGTGGTCTCATCGAATTTTGATTCTTCCAGTGGTGGTTTATTCTTAGGGTCTTAAATTTTTCCATCATATCTTCCACATGGTTGTTGAAAGTAAAAATATTTACACTTCTAAGCACTACAACTTTGGATTATTACCTTGGGTATGTCTCTATATTACTAGGTTGAGTACATGGTAATCTACCAAAAAAGGACATTGAGGTTTTTCCCATTTGAAGTTTTAGATTTCACAAAGTTGCTCATTGGTTCTGCATATCCATATCTTGTGTTGTCATTCTCAGGTCTAATAGTGGAACAAAAGTATCTAGGATATTCTCTAGGTTCTTTGGAGAGGGGAAGGCTACTGATGAGGTCTTGGATGAGAAATATGAAACTGCTACTATTCTTTTTGGGGGAAAGGTTTTTGCTAAACTTGTTATTATGGTCTTGGAATAGGGTTTGTGGGTGGATACCATTGTGGTCCTTGATTAGAAAATAGTGCTTAAACAATTCGATATTGAGATATGCCTTTGTTTTTCTGAGGTGGTTGCTAAGGCGACCTTTGTTGATAGTACTATTGCTGCTGTTGGATTGATGGATTTTTTCTGATTGTAATTGATGTAATTACAATATTTAGACACTATTTCTTCAGCTCAGGCCTGTAATTCGTGGTATAAGTGTAGGCCACCACACATTTCACATGATTATATTTCCATTATTAGAGAAGGAGAGGGTTGTGTAGTAGGCAGATGGAATGATTCTAGCTTCTTTTTTAGTGCTTCGACTTTTGTTGCTAGTCTTGTGTTTTCATAGACATGGTGGATACCATGATGCGGTGATCCATAATCACATTGAAATAGGATATAATTGTCTGATAATTCATCTAATATGGATCTTATGGATTTTGGTGTCTTGAACATTAGTCGTCCATCAGCAAAATCATAGATGATTGTGTGTGCAATTGGTTGGAGGACTTGGTGGAAAGTTTGTATCTAGATGAAGATGTCTAAACCATGGTGTGGGAACTTCCTCATTAGCTCCTTCAGTCTATCCCAAGCTCCCAAGGCAGATTCTCCTTCAGTCTGAGTGAATTTCTAAATGTTTTTCAAGATCTTAGAAGTCCAAATTAGTGGGAAATATATATCTAATAACTTTTTATCTAGATCATCCCAAGTAGCGATTGACTCATGATCTTGAATTTTAAACAAATACTTGGCTCAATGTTGAAATGATAAGAAACAAAATCATAGTATGAGAGTGTCTGATGATACTCCCAGGTCTTGAATGTTATAACATACTTCAGGAAGTTGGAGATGTTCTCATGAGGATCTTCACTTTGAAGTCCATTGAATTTCTCCATGTTTTGGATCTTGTGAATGAGTCCAGGATTGATTTCAAAATTATGGACTGAGATCATAGGATGCACTATGATTGGTTTGAAACCATGGAATAATGGAAATCCATAATCCATGATGGTCTTTTCTTAATGCATCGAGTTCTCTCCAATTATCAATTGATTCATATTAGGAGGGTTTGGTGGTCTAGGTCCCACTTTATGGTGTTGATCAACCATGGTTGACCAGAGTCATGCACGAAGGTACCGTTCAATATTAGGATTGAAGGCTAGGTGTTATTCTGTATCAAGGATCCTTTAATGGGTTGTAGGGACTCAAAACATGCACTATTCCATAAGAAAAGATAAAGAATTAAAGGGGTTGAGGGAAAGGAAATCCCAGGTCCTTGTCGATAGTTAGACTGCATAACACACAACTTTACATACTTCCTCAACAATATCACCAAATTTTGATAGGTCTGCACACATCGTTGAATTCATGGAGGTTTCATTCATATTATAATTTTATTTATTTTCCTAAACTTCACTTTTACTAGGGTGTATTATAATGAAATTATAGATTCAATCCCAAATGGAACATAATCTGGTGATGGAAATCATTCAATTGGACCTTTTGGGGTAGGATTACTTTCGAAATGGTTTGAGTTTGGGAGTTTTATATCTAAGGGTTGATGATTTTATTCATGAATGAGAGAGGGATAAAGATCAATTTTGGGTATCTGTAGAAAGGATGGTCTTAATTATAACTTGGTAGGATCCTAAGGTTTAGGATGTGAAGCAAGTGGAGGTTGCTATATGATTTTGGTCAAATCAACTAGTTCTACCTAGGAGGTAACTATTCATTGATCAGGAGATAGTGACGACCTAGATATATTAATCTTGGATTCTAAGGCAGAAAACATGATAGGATATTAGTCGTAGCCTAATATACTCCAACCAGGATATGATCCTTTACATGAATAACCCATGGACAAGGATGTTCAAATGATTTGGATAGAAAATTAACTTTTATCCTAAATACTATACCCTAGGGTTAATAAGTTTAGAATTAAAGATCATGTTCTGATACACCAAATCTCAATCATTACAGTAGATGGTTTAGCCACTCATGGTTGAAACAAACATGAGTGAATAGATAATGGAAAGTTAAAATTATTCTTTACATGCTAAAAAAAACTGAATCTAAACAGTTTACAATCATGAAATAATTTGGATTCACTAAAGGGGATGATCATTAAATGAGGGTTAAGAAATGAAAATCACAATTAACTCAACTGATTACTTGAAATAGGAATGAAAATGGGTTCCCCACAAGTTCGTCAATGATTAGTGATGAATGAATGCGATGATGTGAAAAGAAAAATGAATGGGATGTTAAAACACAATCCATGGTAGTTGTATTAAAACTAAAAAAAACTGAAAAGGGACTAATAAATTTGAGTTTAGGTAGGATGGAGTAATAAGAAACTTGACATGACTAAAAAATGTAGAATTTTCTGCTCTGGAAGCTCTCTAAAATCCTCTGCTGGGCAACTTTATTTACAAGAAAACAATTACATGATGTGAATTGAGATTCACAATGTGTAATGGTCAATTCGTGTATATGTCAATTTATTTTCAATATTACATGTATCTATCATGAAACTCATCCGAGATATGATGTTTGAAAACTTTCACATTGTGCATCCAGTTTTCAAGACGTGTTCTTTCCTTCCAACTATATCTTTAGAGAAGATTTCTCATTCAAATTGTTCATGACGTGTATTGGACATTTTGGACATGTACTGGCATATTCCCTTGAAATATTCATTACTTGGTTCATGATTAGGTTCATGATTTTATAGATGTTTTGAAACGCTATTACATGACATGAAATGCTATTTCATGATGTGTAATAGGAAATTTCTGTTCTTTTTATGTGTTTCCTCCTTTGAAACCTTATAATATTTTTTCCTAAAAAATCTAGTACAACATAAGTGAATTATCAAATAAATCAATTAAAATCCTTAACTAAATGACAACAAAAAGTATATATTATTTCAGCTTATCATTTATGGAAATGCTGTAATTTAAATATATGTTCATCACACTTTTTATAAAATCCATTATTTAAAGAAAGTGTTTTTATAACCCTACCTAGGAGTGTGGGCCTGGGGAGCATCATCTAAATATATCCATAAAGCTAAAAACAATAACTTTATCATGAATTATTCCATAATTAAGAGTCCCTTTGATACAATATTGGATTTATTTTATTACCATAAATTACCAATCTGTGGAATCAAATTAGAATCATGTACAATGAGTAACCTTAAACAAGGTGACAAATATAAATATTTTCAAGTAAAGTAAGAAACCAAGAATCCTTTAGAACTCTATTTAACACACACTAATTACTTCTTCATACATTTAAAATATAGTACCAATCACTATAAGGGCATTTCACATTATTGATTATTTCATGTAATTTTTTAAATAAATTTTGTGAAAACTATTTATATGAAATTTATATTGGTCCTGATATGTGTGTGGGTTTCAATCCTAAAAATATTTTTTTCATAGTAAAAATTGACATCTTAAAGTGTTTTATCATTTGAGAAGAAACAGTTTCAATGATTTTCCCTAGTTCCTATAAAAATAATATTATCTATGTATACAATCTGAATGATCAAGTTTGAATCTTATCTCTTGGCATATATATTTCTATCCACCTTGAATTTCATGAATTTCTTGGTCCTTAATCTATAGTATATATTTAAATAGTATTCTTGAGAAATTTTTTATTCATATACAAATACAAATTCATTATAAAAACTCAATATCCATCATCCACTTGTATAAAACATCTTTATTTTTTAATATAGACCCATTTATCTAGTTCAACATCAATAATTTTTTTACTTAATATCCAATTTAAAATGAACATAATTATTTAAAAAAAATACCACAAAAATTATTCATTTATTTAAGGCTTGCGGTTGAGACAAAAGTTTCTCAAAAATCTACATAATCAATTCCAGTGCACCCTTTTCATTAAAATGACCAGTTTTCCATGATAATACTCAATTATAATTGAGTTTTTATTTCCAAAAACTCTAGGTCACCCCTATCATGTTATTATCTTTATGAAATAACACTAATTACAAAGTTTAATTCTTCACAATCTTATTTATCTATTTTTTCATCATTTTATAAAATCCACATGTTACTAAGAAAATTCATTATTTTTTACTTCTACTTATGATAAAAAGTTGGTGTGATGGAAGATCATCATAATTTTTAATATTTTATCACCATATATATTGTATCAAAATATTTTTTAAGCCTCAAAATGTTTTTTTAATAATTTGTAACTTATATCCTTGTTTCATTGGGCTATCCTTGTAACAACCCAACTACAGATCGAATAAGAATTTTTCATATTTATTTATATTTATGAATTACATATAAATTTTAGATTTAAATGGTTGATATGTTCTATAGAATATATGACACATAATAATTATTTTCTTTAAAATCATGCATTTCATGCAAGACTGAGTTATACCGAACAATAATATAATGTATATTTTATTATTTCATATAGATGTTACTGCCTAGCCATTATAATGGATGTTTTGAATTAAACTTACTTTATTATATTTAAACATGTTTGTTAAATGTTTTTACACCATCCATTAAATTTTATATACATAAGATAATAATAAATCCAGTTTTACGCTTAAAAACTCAATTATTAATAAAAAAACACTTTTATCACCTTTTAATGGAGAACTTGTTTTAAATATTTTTTGAAATTTTTATAAATTTTATTTTAAAAAATAAACTTCATTTTTGAAATAATAATACAAAAATTTACCTTTCGTGATTTTTTGGTATTTTTTTGAGAAGTTGCATTTTTGATTAATTGGGAAAAACATTGAATTTCAATTGAAAACAACATTTTTGTATAATTTATTTATATAGTTATATTATATTGTAAATTGGTTTTAAAGTATAACTAGTAATATTATTCATCAATAAATCCAATTTAGGTCATTTAAATCAATTTCACATAGGAATTGGATATAAAAACAATTCAAACTTTTGAAAATGTTTACTTTAAAAACCCATTATTTCATCTCATTTACGAGATTTTTTATCTATTAATTTCTACCAATTATGAGAATTGATATTTTAAAATTTTTTTACATTTATTTAAACATAATAATTTAAAATTTATATTATGGTTAATTATTTTTTTATCAAAAAAATTAGTGAAATAAATTAAAATTAATTATAACAGTTAAGGTAAAAACAAGTTTACTTAGTGGTTAAACATCAATCTTAAATAAAAAAATTACCTATTTTTTTCCAAAATCCAATATATGAATATATTTTTACCACATAAACTATTTTATATAAATTATTTCATTATTTTAGGCACATGATGTATGTTAGACCACCCAATAGTTTTTTCCTTTTGGTATTTACAAGAATGCAACTCCACATCAATAATAAATGTTCCTTCACTCTCCCCCATTATACACACCAATAATGAATTTATTATCACTAAAACTCTAAAAAATCAACTAAAACATCCATCCACTGGTACTAGATGATTTTTTGGACATAAAGGATACTAGGTAATAATTCCGGTACAAACAACTTGTAGTTACCTGAAGAAGAGGTAATGTTCATCAACACACACTTTTGTTTTATTTCTTTCTCCACCCCCTAATTTATTTATATACCATGATAATATAATAAAATCATTATAAAAAATATATTGAAATTGTTTATGTTATGGGTTTGACCTATACAGACACAAACTTTCATAAAATGGGTTACAAAATCATTATTCATGTGTATGATGAACTACTACCTCATGAAATGATATTGTTCATTTTTTTCCTTTACCACATATCTTGGATGGGTATTTTGATGGAAATACTATTTATATATAATATTTATAATATTTATAACATGATTAATCTTCTAGAGTAATTATATATAAATCATTTTGACATTTCATACCATAGGGGATACGATACCATTGTTCATGTGTACAACAAACTACCACCTCACGAAGCGATGTGAAGCGTTTTCACTAACGTGTTACATGGAAGGTAATAAGAGAAAATATAATGATTATATATGATATAAATTACATAATAATTTTATTAATGACATAATTTATCTTTCTATAAATATAATATATTTTTTTATTCTTTCAATTTCAAACACTAAAAAAGCGATAATGTTATTCGTGGATGTATGGAAAACCGCCTCCTCAAAGCGATGACATTTTTATTTTTTTATCACTGCATTAAAATAATTATTTATATATATATATAATTATATATAATTAAATATATGGTATGAATTATGTAATTATAAATCTGTAAAGATAAATTTTACTTACCATCTCTCCATAACGATCATTGAAAAATGAGAGCGTTACTCATGCGTACGTACGACCAACCATCTCCATGATCATAACGTTGGTTCATTTTTCATAACCATATTCCAAAATTAGTTTTAAAATAATAATTTATGTATAAATATGATTATTATTTCATTATTATTATTAAAGATATGTTAGTAACCAACCAAAGTCCTTTTGAATCATAAGCTGAATATGGTCAAAACATCCAATGTAAGCTTAATTGACTAAGTAATTGTATAAAAAATTTTAATAAATGAAATAAAATTAATAATTAACATGAAAAATGTTCTTAATAAAGTAAAAAATCAACATAAGTTTATTATTCAGTAGGATAACTTCATAAGTGATCAGTCTAACTCAAGGTAAGGGACTTCATCTCATTCTTCTTTAATTGAGGAATATATTGACATTATACACTCACATTATTTTATGAGCTGTATATACAGACCCATATATATATTATATCCTGAGTTTATTTATTATAATGTTTTTAATGGTTTTTTAAATGTTATTATTTCATGGGGCTTATGGTTCAATTGTCTCAAAGTGGTACGAGACACATTGATTTAAAAATATATTTTTTAAATGTTTATAGATTTAAAAAAAAATTATTTCCTCAAATTAAATTTTATTGATATTATATTATATGTCATAAATGATTTTTTGTATATTTTTAATTTCATTCAATGGTTTTAAATATTATTTTGTTTTCTATACAAAACAATTGACTTTATTTACAAAAAAATGAATGTTCTTTTTTAATGTATACAGAGAAAACAACTTCTACACCACCATGGACATTATTTAAAATTTTTTTTCCTCTAATATAATTAATTTTTTTAAAAAATAAAACGAAACAACTATTTTCATTTTTGGGAATTTTTGTTATTGAAAATAGAGTTTTGAAAATGGATTGATTATTTCAATAAATTAAAATCTTTAAGTGAAAATGAAATTTTATGAGTAAAATGCTCAGAATTAAAAGATTTTATGTGTTATGATTATGTTATAGTTCTTGTACATTATGATGGGTGGTTATTTTATAAACCAATTATGGATGATTACATGATAAACTAGTGATAAGTGGGGCCATTATATTCTTCCAATTCATTGGGTATGGAAGTCGAACATATAGTTATTCCATTGGTAAGCATGGAATATATAGAAGTTGGCCGCATGGTTATTCCATTTATAAGAATAAAAAGTATAATGATTTCCCATGATACTTTTATGTGTTATATATTATTGCGATGAGTTTTTTGGTAATCTTGTGATTACATTAAGGACATGTTATGGGACTACTTTCAAATGTATGTTTTCACTATTTCTTAAGGGTGAAATATATTACTTTAGGATAATTTTTTCACGACTTTATCATTTTTTCCAAGAAACCATTATGTTTTTTATTTTTTCATAAGTTTTCTTATGAAATGTTTTATGAAAATAGTTTGTAGAGTATGGAATTTTATTAGGTGAGAAAATTTTCAATTTTGATCCCAAAGATATTTTTTAAAAGTGATATTTTCATTAACTAATGTTTTTTTTATTTTTTTTCATATATCTTATTGATATTTTTGTGCTCATACAACATTTTTATGGTTTTTATTTGGTTTTAAGCATAAATTGTGATAAGGAAGAGGTCAAGATCAAAATTGTGGATATGGGACATGAAAAAAAGCGCGTGTATTTTTAAAAAATTTCTATTATGGAAAAAATGGATACCAATCAGAAATATCCACTTTGTAATCTATGGATTTTTTATGTATGGGTTATTACATAATTATATAAAAATCTAAACTTGAAAAGATCTTAAGGATTGTAAGTTGATAATTCTCATCTAAATACAAAAGAATATGTTATCTTTAAGGATGATTCCTTATATTTGTTATCAAAGGAAAGGTTTAGATAAATTTAGAGTTTTGGTCAATATTAGTATCATGAACTTCAAATATTTCACATTATGTTTAATTTGAATTGATATAGAATTTGTAGATTACCATGTTTTGTTATCTAAAGTATGTTTTTTTCAGAATGGTTTTACATAGAGTAAACAAGAAAGCAATATGGTGTTGGTATTGAGAGGAAAATATCATTCCGAATCAACATCCCAAGGTAGTTGGAATTAGAATGGAGTAGTTTTTTGTTGTGATGGATTAGTAGACACATGCTATAAATGGTGGTGGTTTCCATTTATGAGAGAAACTATATCCACCATAGATAAACACGATGACGGTGGAAAATTTAGTAGAAAACAACCCCATCATTCATAAGAACATCTAACCCTGGGATAGTGAATGATGAATTAAATCCATAAAAAATATTTTCAATGTCATCAGTTGTTCGAATCAAAAAAATTTAACTATTAAAATTTATCATTTTGAAGGTGAATCCAAATAGTAGTGGTAAATGGTTACGAATATCAGAGAAATTGAAGAAAATGATGCCTTGGAATGAGATGAATTTAAGAATATTTTGTTTGAGAAATATTTTACTATGGATGTTATAATTAGGAAGGAAAAAAATTCTTCTAATTTAGAAAAAGGAGGAAGATTCCATGACTGCATACGAAGAAATCCTTACATCATTAGAAAGGTACATCACAAATTTTTTCTGAGATATTTATTGGAAGATAAATCTTCTTTACATAGGATTGAAGCTAAAAAATTGAAAGGAATTGGATTCTAGTGAGTTTAAAAGATATGATAAACTTGTTCAATGTGATGATATGGTAGAAATGGAATTTCATGATGACCATGTGTCCCATGAAAACAAGAAAAATAAGATTCCTAGTTGGAAGTTATTGGGAAAAAATTCATTGAATAATTTTGGAGGTAAGATAACTAAATTCAAATATTTGAGAAGTGTGGTGAAAATAACCCTAGGAAATGTATTTAAAAGTATTTTATGTGATTCCAATTTGGTAATATTGGTCATATGGATTTTTATAATAATGGAGAAGATTATACAGGCATTGAAAACCCAATAATATGAGTTTTTACTTGCAATGAGTTAGGGAATTATGCCAATTCATGTATGAAGTTTATTACCCCTGGAGGACACCAGCTATATAGAATGAAAAATGGTGTGGAAAAATATTTTTCTACTACTATGGTTGATGTTTGTCCATCAAATGAAGTGGAAAATGACATGTTACTGGTTTATTGAAATTATGCCAATAATATTTTTAACTCTAGATATTTTTATTCTTTCATTTATAAGAAATATTCAGGTAATTTTTTAATATCACCTTAAGAAAGTAAGATAAAAATTTTGGTTAGAACATTTTGTGGAAGTATTAAAGAAACCAAGATTTATAAGAATATTCCTATATTTGTCATTGGGAAGGTCTTTCTCAAAAATCTTGTTGAGCAAGATATAATAATGTTTGATATCATTATTTGTATGTATTTGGTTTTTATGTCATTATAAGAAAAATTTAAATGATAATAATGTTGTGTTAAATTATTTCATCCATTTGATAACTTACCAAGATGCTGAGAAATTGATTAGAGATGGTAGTGAAATTTACCTAGCTCATATTATTGAAAATAAAGAAACTGTTGAAACTAGTTATGTGCCAGTACTAGATGAATACATGGATGTTTTTTAGGATGACATTCCTAGTTTTATTCCTTATCTAAGGGTTTATTTTACTTTTAAATTAGTACTTTATGTTAATATTATTTCTAAACCCCCTTATCAGAACATTGAGGCCATACAACTTGGGGCCAAAGCTAGGAACCACCATTTTTAATGGCCTCCCTCCACATCTGGAATTATTGAGACCTGGGTACTTGGGTAAAAAATTACCACATTTTTAATAAGATTCACTCAAAAAATATATCCCTTTCTATGGTGATAAAACCCAAAAAAATTCTTCTAAGATCAAAGAGTTTTCTAACATAATCAATACAGGAGATTTCATGCATGCCGATTCTCTAAATTCGAACATATTGTTGTTCTGGTATTTTACCATCACTGTGTGTTTAGTCCCGGCATCATATCAGTGAATCGTCATGAAAATTATGAATAAATCTCAAACCTTTTCCATCTCATTTTTATACAGTATCTTTCATTATATAAATAATGGTTTCTCTATGGAAAGAGCTTGAGTCCTTTGATTTTATGGGATATTCTTGGTTGGTGGGGGGAGTTTTTAATTTGGTGGTAGACCCAAGAAAAAATAAAGGTATGGGTACCTTTACTCATAATGAAAGTATGGAAATACCTCAATTCCCATCTCAAAAAGGCCTATTGGAAGATGATTATTCTTGAATACACTTCACTTGGTGTAATAATCAAAGAGGAAACCACCATACATGGTGTAGACTGAACCATTTCCTTGAAAATGTTCATGCCATATTGACATTCCAGAATGCTAAAGTGTCTCACCTAGTTCATAAGGTATCATATCACTCCCCATTCTAGTCAATATATCTAATAGATAATTGAGGTAGGAGTCTCATATATTCTCTCATTTATGGATCCGTTACCAGGGATACTAATAAATAGTGAATGAATCATGGAGTAAGGTAGTGCAAGGAATTGCATGGGAAAGTTTATTGAATAAACTAAAGAAACACTGGGTAGACCTTTGGGAGTGGGTTAGTAAACAACCTCCTCCCACTCAAGACCTGGATGTAGTTAAGCATGAGATTTATTGTTTAGAATCTAATATGGAATTGAACTAGAGTGAGAATGTGTTTGGGGAGATTTTGATCAAGAAGTCCCAACTGACCAAACTCATACCGAGACAAGAGCGTAATGATCATGATAATTAGAGAGTCAAATGGATTCGTGAGGGTGATCAGAACATATATCACTTTCATGCATTCATTAAATAAAAATGGAGGATGATTTATACCAATATCTAGATGGAGGATGGTTCTTACATTGATGACTATAATGTTGTTGGAGTCTTGGATGATGATTTTTCAATGATCTTCTTGCGGGCCCAAATCCCAAGATGACTAAAGGATATCTGAGGGGGAATGAAGAGATTACTAATGTTATTACTTTTATTGTGTATGGGATTGATCATGAGAGGTTTGAATCTATGCTGCATGAGGAAGAGATATTAGAGGTGGTGAAGTGTCTTAATCCAGAAAGTGCCCCAGGCCCCGATGGGTTCCCAAGGTATTTCTTCAGATCACCATGAAGTATGGTCAAAGAAGATATGGTGATGGACCTACATGATTTCTTTCATAGAGGTTGTCTTCCTCAGGTTGTCTGTGAAACTACCATGATTCTCATCCCAAAAGTCAAGAACCCCACCCTCCATCAGCACTATCGCATAATGAGTATGTGTAATTTCATGTACAATGTGATTACCTCTATCTTTAATAGAATATTGTACATTCACCTTCCTCACTATAATTTTATGGAACACCATGATTTTTTAAAGGAAAATATATTCAAGGGTATATTTTTCTTACTCAAGAAATAATATGCAATCTTAAGACCAATGTTCATGGTTCCAATATGGTCCTCAAGCAGGATATGGACAAGGCCTATTATATGATCGAATAGAGCCTCATCATAAATTTTTTAACAGGTATGAGTTTTTCATCCTAGGGCCCAAATTTGATCTTCATATGAGTCATCTCATTGTGGCTAATATATATATTAATGGGAAGAATCATGGTTTATTCAAGGCTGTTTGAGGGAAAAGGTAAGGGGACCCTCTCTCCCCAAGCCTCTTTATCCTCTATCAAGATGTTTTTAGTCGGATAATTAGAAAGGATATAGTGCAATGTAATATCCTTCATTACCAATACAACGCCATTAATTTGGGTATATAACATCTCATGTTTGTAGATGAATTGATCATTTGCATGAATTCTGGTACAAGGTCAGTTCATAGTATGAATAAAATCATCCAGGACTACTATCACTAGAGTGGTTAGGTTGTTAAAAGGAATTTGAGTCACTTATTCATATCTAATAAATTCATAGAAATAAGGATTAGATCCCTTAGAAGAATGATATTAATGTAGATAGGGTGTTTCCCTTTGAATTATCTGGGTGCCTTAGTCTCTCCTCAAAGAATGCGTATACATAATTTCAACCATATTGTTGGAAGAATAGCGTACCACGTTCGGAACTAGAAAAATAGTTTCATATATCTCAGTGGTAGTATCAATTTGTTAAACAGATTATTTTAATCCATTCCAAGACATTATCTTTCCAGCAATATAGTTCCTATGTTAGTGATCAACAATATTGACATTATTTGGTTTACTTTAATATGGTATTCCCTCGAGGATGGTAAGAGACATTGGGTCTTGTGGAATAAGATCACACGACCATTTCAGTAGGGTGGTATTGGTGTAATACGTATATCTGAAATGTTTATTGGCATGTGGGAAAAGCTATATTGGGAGGTTATTAAGGAACAAAAGCTCTGGGTAAAATTAATGGAAGAAAACTACAACATTGATAGGAAGGGTATAAGTGGGAGACAAGGGTCTTTATGGTCCACTATTTCTCCCCACATTCAATATCTTCTCCCTCATACCAAATGATTCATGGGAAGATGGGGGTTATCCTTATGGAATCAAAAATAGGCTGGTGAGACCATTGGTTTTCTAGGATTTGCATCCACAGACATATCCTTAAGAAAAGTAGGCACATATCCACCACTCATCAATGTAGTGCTGGATATTAATCATTGTGCGATGTTTGATCTCATTGACTTTATGGATGAAGTGGACAAATGTGTGTTTACTGAGTCAGTGTTAGGATCCTTTTAAATAATGTAATATCAGATGGTGATGACTAGAATGGTACATCAGGATGCCTGGAGTTCATCTCTATGGGTTAAGGAAATTCCAATTAAACTCAACTTTATTATTTGGAGGATTAGAAATAGTGCTTCAACTCTAGATGATAATATTAAAGGAACTAGTTTAAATATTTTATCTAGATGTTTATATTGTAGGGAGAGTGGGGAGGAATGCTTGGAGAACCTATTTTACTCTAGTGACTAGGCTTGAAATGTGTGGAGGACCTTCATAGATTTCACTAGTATTTCCTATTTGGAGTTAAGGGTCTCCTCTTTCATCGAGAGATGGTTTCATGGTGCACATGATGCTAGCCCGAAGTGGAAATCTTGTGGAATGATTCTAGATGTTGGGTATCAGTGTATTTGGTTTTCAAGGAACAAGTCCAAATATTAGGGTATTCTCTACTCCGAGAAGTCTTTGGTCGAAATTAAAAAGTTCATGCTAGTTGAAATGGTTTGTATTTATAAAAAATGGATTGAATTTCCCTCTATTAGACTGATTTAGGTGGGCAATTATTCTATATCCATGAGTAACCCTAGGCATTAGGTTTTTTGGTTTCCTCATCCTCTTGGTCCAAAACTTAATAATGAAAACTCATGTATCATGTATGAAATGAAATGTGGTGGTGTGGGAGAGACTCAATGGTTTGGGTAATATATGCATTTACTGATCACTTTGGTAGAGGAAACTCTTAGCTAGCTGAATCTCTAGCTCTTCTTACTAGCTTCTAGATATGTAGAAAAATGAATATTTATCTATATGCAGTTAAAATAGATTCTATCATTATCCATGACACCATGCATGGAAAAATAAATACTTCGTGGTCTATTTCCTATGTTATGATAAGGTGAATGATTTTATTAGAAACAACACAGACATATTACACACATGGAGAGGGGGAAACATGGTAGATGATCACCTCACCTCTATACCAATTCATGGTATCAATATCATCCTCCCCTCGGATTTTCTCGCCTTGTCCATTGAAGGTATAAACATTGTAAGAGGGGATGCTCTTGGGCATCACTACTATAGGCATCCATAGTTTCCTATCTCTTGTGGTCTTTGAATTTTGGTTTTGGTTTTTTTTCTACAATTTTATGCTCTCTCCTTTCGTAAAATAAAATAAATTGATCGATTGATAAGGGTTTAATTCAACCTTGAACTTCAATATGGGGTGATCCTGCCTTGTTTGTTAAAATTAAAGATAGTTTAATGAGACTTTATGTAGATTATAGATTATTGAACAATATCACTATTAATAAAAAGTATCCTTTGAATCATATCAATGATTTGTTTGATAAAATCCACAGAACACAATATTTTTCAAAGGTTATCCTAAAGCTAGGGTAACATAAGTTGAAAGTGAAGGAAGTTTACATTTCTAAGTCTATGTTTCAAATAAGATGTGGGTACTATGATTTTTTAGTTATTCTCTTTTTTATCTAATATACCTACTGTTTTTATGGAACTTATGAATAGAATATTTCAATATTTCTTGAAAAAGTTTTTGGTTTCTTTTATTGATGAAATTTTGGTGTATTCTAAAAGTTAAGAGGAATAGGAAAGAAACCTAAGGGATTTTTTGTAAACTTTAAAATAAAATAATCTATATGGGAAATTTTTCAAGTTTGCATTTGGTTGAAAATAATTTCATTCTTTGAAAATAGTGTTTCCAAAGATGAAAAAATTGTAGATGATGATAAAACAAAATCTGTCAAAGAATGGGCATAACCCACAAATATCATCGAATTTTGTACTTTTCTTTAATTAGTGGGTTACTAACAAGTTTTTTTTGAAAACCTTTCTTAGATTTCTAGACCTATGAACATGTTAAATAAAATAAGATTTAAGTTCATTTGAAAAAAAGAACGTGATTATTGTTTTGAAGAACTAAAAAGAATATTGGTTAATGATCATGTTTTGGAACTACATTCTAGAAATTGTAAATTTGTCATCTATAAGGATGCTTAATTAAAATGGATTGGCTGTGTCCTAAGGAAGAATGATCAGGTAATTTCTTATGATTTACATTAGTTGAAAATACTTGACTTAAATTACCCTACACATGATTTGGAATTAGCTACTATTTTTTTCTATAAAAATTTAGAGGCACCTTTGTGTGGATTAAAGTGTGAAATATAAAAAAATAATAAATGTTTAAAGTATATATTCACTCAGTAATAAAATAACATGAGACAAAGAAGATGGAAATGTAAAATCAAGGATTATGATTAAATGATTTATTACCATCCAAGAAAAGCAAAAAAAGTGGCTGATTCTTTGAGTCAAAGAAGTACTGCTACATTAACCATGTTATATTTTGAATGTGGACTTTTGGTTAATGATTTGGTTAATTTTGGATCATAAGTTTTGTATTTAGGGATATCCTATTTTTTTTTATTTTAGTGTAGTCTAATTTGTGATAAATAATTATGTTAGCTCAGAAGGGGGATCAATATTTTCAAAAAAAGGTATAATACATTAAGAATGGTAAGTTACATAATTTTAATACGGAAAAGGTAGATATTTATGATTTGGAAAAAGATTATGTGTGCCTTGTGATTCCTAGATTTTGAAAGAGTTACTTAATGAAGCTCATAGTTCTGAATTTTCAATTTTTCTGTGCATTTAAAAGATGTACAGAGACATTCAGGATTATTACCAATGGGATGGAATGAATATAGATATTACTAACTTTACCATGATGTGTTATAATTTTAAATAGGTTAAATTATAATTATAGTTACTAAAGGTAATTCTTAAACCTTTTCCAATGCTATAGTTGAAATGAGAGAATATATCAATGGGTTTCATGGTAGGACATCCAAAGGCTTCTCAATGTAATAATATGATTTGGGTTATAATTGATCAATTAACTACATATACATGTTTCCTTCCCATTGGATATAAAATATATTTACATTAGATTTATTGACTGTATATAAAAGAGGTAGTAAAGTTACACAAAATTACAATCTATATTGTATTATACTGTAATCCTTGGTTCACATCAAATTTTTAGAAAGTACTTCAGAAGTAGTTGGGTACTAAATTAAATTTCAGTACAACTTTTTATCCTCAATATGATGGACTGTCTATGTAGCCACTTCTGAACTTTGAATATATGATTCATCCTTTACCATTGTATTACTTGGGAAATTTGGATTTACAATTTCTTTGGTTTAGTTTTCTTATAATAACAATTTTCATTATAGTATACAGATGACACCATTTGAGGAATTATATTGAAAGAGGTGCCAAAAAAATATCATTTTGGTGTGATGTAAAAGAAATTATGTTAATGAGACTATTGTTAGTAAATAAAATGAAAGATATAGTTTAGTTGATTAATCAAAACTTGAGGAGAGATTGGGTCAAGAAGAAAAGTTATGTGGATAACTAGAGGAATGATCTTTCTTTTGAAGTAGGTAATCAAGTATTTCTAAAAGTTTCTCCATTGAAAAGTGTTTTATGTTTTGGTAAGAAAGTAAAGTTGAGTCTATAGTTAATTATGATATATGAAATAATATAGAATTTTGGATCAATTCCTACAAAGTGGATTTCCCTTTGATTTTATCCTAGGTACACAATTTATTTCTTGTTTGAATGTTAAGGAAGTATGTACAAAATTCAAATCATGTTTTGAGACTTAATGTAGTTCAGATGGAATAAAACCTTTCTTATGAGGAATAACGTGTTAAAATTACTAAACATAAAGATCAATTATTATAGAACAAGATAATTCACTACCTTAAGGTTTTATGAGAAAACCATATGGTTGAAGAAGAAATATTGGAACCTGAAAATTTTATAAGGAAAATATACCCCACTTGTTTAATAAGTGAATAAAATTGTGAGGATGGAGTTTCCAGAAAGGGGAAGAATATAAAAAACTTAGAAGTTATATAATTATTATTTTTCATATTTATTAATATTATTAATTAGACAGTTATTTTAAATTAAAAGGTATGATATTTTCAATATCGTATATGTCACACAACTATGAGTTTCTTCGAAATCTTTCTTTGCATACAAGACAGAGCTATACTGAACAATAATATAATGTTATTGTGATTATTTAATATAGCATTTATCACATAGTAGTTATATTTTTTATTTTTAATAGGACTAAATATATTATTTTCACACACATTTATAATTTTTTTGACATTCATCTAATATATTTTATAGGTATAAGATAAGAATAAATCCAGTTTATGCTTGAAAGCTATATTTTTCTAAAAAATTGTTTTTTCTGTCTTTTAATGACGCACTTGTTTTAAAACTAAAATTTAAATCTTTATAAATTTTAGTTGAAAAAATAAAATTCATTTTTATAGTGAAATATCAATATTTACCTTGGGTTAATTTTTTGGATTTTTCTGATTTGTTTTATTTTTTGATGAATCGTGAAAAACAATGATTTTTAATTGAAAACTGCATTTTCATATAATTTATTTGTATGGTTAAATTATATTTTAAATTGGTTTTAAAGTATAATTAGTTAAATTATATATCATTAAATCCAATTTAGTTAATTTCAGTTAATTTCAAAGGGAAATTGGATTTAAAAACATTTCAAAATTTTGAATATTTTTACTTTTAAAACCTGTAGTTTTATGTTGTCTCTGAAATTATTTTTAAATTAATTTCTACCACATATTTGAATTTAATTTTTAAAAATGAATTAAATATTTATAATAAAAATAATTTATAATTTATATTAATTTAAACTTAGTTTTTATCAAAAATATTATTTAAAACAATTAAAATCAATTACAGTTATTAAGGTAAAAACGAGCTTACTTGTTGGTTAAAATTTAATATTAAGGGTCCAAATGGCCTAGAAAGTCATCCAAAACCAATTTTATATCAAACTTTATACTATAAAACCTATTATTTAGAAAATGGTTAATTATTGGAGACACATTATGTAAGGGATACCTCCCAATAGTGTTTTTTGGTTTTAAAAAGAATTCCACTCCTCAATTATAAAACAGAATTCACTCTCCCACATTCTACGTGCATCTCAAGAAATTTTGAACATATAAAACCTACAAAAATAAATTCTAAAAACCCCTAAAATCTTCCCAAAAACTTATTTTTTAGACATAAATCATACCAAGGAAGGATTTTTGTATAAACCAGAAAGAGTTACCCGAAGAAGAGGTAATATTCATTATAGAGCACTTTTGTTTTATTTCTTTCAACACCCATTAATTTCTTCTTATACCATGATTATATAATAAAAAAGTATACATTATATAATTATATGTTGTTATTTTATGTGTATGACCTAAACCCACACAAACATCCATAAAATGGGTTACAATATCATCATTCACATGTACAATGGACAACCGCCCGACGTAACAATGTTGTTCACTTTGTTTCCTTTACCACTTCTCATGGTTGGAAATTATAATGTAAATCATATTTATATATGATATTTATTATATTAAAAAAATTATAATACTTCTAGATTCATTATATATACACCCATTTTACTTTTCATATCATAGGGGATACGATAATTTTGGTTGCGTGTATGAATGACAACCACATCACGAAGCAATGTGAATTGTTTTCACTGACGTATTAAATATAGGGTAATAAGGGTAAAAAATAATTATTATATTTAATATAAATTAATTAATTATGATATTAATGAAATAATCATATTTCTATAAATATAATATATCATTTTATTCTTTCCATTTCACATACTGAAAAAGTTATAGCATCGTTCATGGATGTATGGACTACAACATCCTTGAAGCAATGTGATTCTTCTCTTTTAATCACCACATAAATATAATGATATATATAAGTATATATGATTAAATTATTTGGTATTTATAACATAATTATCATTATATGAAGATAAAACATACTTACCATCTTTCCATAGTGGTCTTTGAAAAATGGGAACATCACTCATGCGTACGTATCACCTACCATCTATATGATTGTAACATTAGTTCATTTTTCATAACCATATTAACTGATTTATTTTAAAAGAATAATTGATGTATAGGTATTCTTATTATTTCATTATTATTAATCTAGATATGGTTAAATAATGACCTCTTTGACCATAGTTAACCAACCAAATTTTTTTTGATACATTAGACGAATATGGTCAAAACATATGATGTAAACTTAATTTATTAAGTAATTATATAAAAAATTGTAATATGTGAAATAAAATTAATATTAAAAATATAAAATTTTATCAAGAATGTAAATAATAAACGTACGTTTGTTTTTCTGGAAGATAAAGACACAAGTGACAAGTTGGACTCAAGGTTAGGTAATTTGTCTCAATATCCATTCATTGAGGAATATTTTGACATTATACACCCATATTATATTATGAGTTATATATAGAGACCCTTTGAAATTTTATATCTTGAATTTATTTATTCTCATTTTATTTAATGTCTTTTTATGTTTTATTCCTTCATGGGACTTATAATTCAATTGCATCAAAGTGGCATGAGAATTTTTTATTTAATTTTTTTTAAATATTTAAATATTTAATGTCAAAAAAATTTCCCCAATGTAGATATTATTTATATAATTTTATATTTAATAATGTAAATTTTATGTCATTTTTGAATTTTATTAAATGGTTTTCAAAAAGTAATCTTTTTTTATGTTTTCTATACAAAATGCTTGACTTTATTTACAAATGAAAAAAGAATCTTCTTCTTAATATATAGGGAGACAAAAAATTATCCATATACATGATATTTATTTAACATTTGGATTACTATAAAATATTTATTGTTTCTTAAAATAGAATTAAACCCTTATTTCCATTTTTATGGATATTTTGAAATTTAAAATTGGTTTAAAAAATGGAATCATTATTTCAATAACTTGAAATGTTTTCTCATAACTGCAAATGAAATTATATGAGTGACATGTTAAGAGGTTAAATATTTTATGTGTTATGAATATGTCATGACTATTTGAAATTATGATAAGTGGTTACATTATAAACTGATGTTGGGTGGTTCTGTGATAAATTAATGATAGGTGAGTTTGTGATAGACCTCTAATGGATTGGGTATAAAAGTCGACTGTATGGTTATTCCACTTGTAAGAATGAAATGTATGAAATTAGACCACATGGTTATTCCATTTTAATAATAAAAATTATAATTATGTAAAATGATTTTTTATGTGTTATATTTTCTTTCTATGGGTTTTATGGTAATATTTTGATTACAAAAAGGGTAAGCAATGAGCATATTTTAAAAGGAAAAAATATACTATTTCTTAAGGGTAAAGTTTTTTACTTTATGATAAAGTTTTCATGAGAATAACATGTTTTCAAAAGAAATAATAATGTGTTTTATTCTGCGTTATGTTATGTTTTATGAAAATATTTCACAGAGTAGGTAATTTTCTTGGATAATAAAATTTCAATTTTTAGCCCTAAAGCTATTTTTCTAAAAAGGTAAATTTTCATGAACTAATGGGGTTTTTAGATTATTTTATATCAATTACTGATATTTTTGTGCACATACCAAATTTTATAATACTTTAATAGGGTTTTAATCATGAATAGGAACATGGAAGAGGTAAATAAAAAAATTATAGAGATTTTATTTAAAAACAGTACATTAATCTTTTTAAAAGTTTTCTATTATAAAAAAATGGATATAAATTGGATGTGTCCACTTAGTAATCCATGGACTTTTTTATATATGAGTTATGAAATAATTATCTAAAATTATTAACCTGAAGATATTATCTAGATTAGGATAATGTTAATTCTTTTTTAAGGACTGTAGAACATGTCATGTTTAAGGATGGGGTCTTATATTCCTCATCCCTGAAAATTTCAAAATTATCATTAGAATTTTGAATATTTTGTTTAAAAAAATCACTCACATGTTTTCCATAATTATATTTAAGATAATATTAAATATCATCATGAATAGATTATTTCTATTGATTTTTTTCAATTTTATCAAACAATAACCTCAAATCTATCAATTATATTCCTCAGATTCTTTTTAAAATAAAAATAACTTCTCCCACTAAATGTGTATCCAAGAAATATTCCCACGTCATATCAGTCAGAAAGCCTTCTCAAATGATTACCTTTGATCTTGATGTAATAGGGGTATCTAATTACCATTAATATGTTAATTTTTATATTCTTTCTAATTCATTTCTCATATGGTGTATTAACTAAATTAAATTAAATTCATAATTTATTTAAGATGTAAATAATCATTATTGTGGGTTTTATCCAAAAGTACTTATAGGTAAATTATTTTGAAAACATAGTCCTTCCGATATTCACTAAAAATTGGTTTTTCCACATAGATAATCCTTTTTATTTGGGTGTTTATGGAACACTCTATTCATTCCATATTCCCTGATTCTTAGTGTATGTCTCAAAATATCTATTCTTTAATCCAAATCCATTATTAGAGTTAAATATTCTAATATCACTTATTATTTTGTTTTAAATATACCTCGTAAAATTCTTAAAGATATCAAGAGCTTGTGATTTAATTCATAAAATTAAATATATGCCATGAAATTGAAATCATAAAAAAATTAATGAAATATTTATCTCAATTAATTGAATTCAATCTAATTAGACCACACATATCCAAGTATACCAACTTTATAGGTTTCTTTGTTTCCATCCCTACTACCTTTTGATTATTTTTAAATATTTTCCCTTGTGACATGTGTTATGAGTGTTTTATAATTCATGATTCAGCCTTATTTGATTCAATATAGATTCATATTGAACAATATTATCTATGTTTTTAGACCAAAATAAATAAGTCTTCTATGCCATAACTCACTCTCCTCTTTCATTCATATGAAATAAGAAATTTTATCATTGTAAATATTGAAAAAGTTGACATTGGTTCACTATCTCTCAGTGATGATAGTTCTATACTTTGATATTCTGATGAAACATCAACTCTAGTGAATAGTCACCATATTTCCACTATCAAAAATCTTTTATGCACTCAATATATTATGACTTCTCCCATTAAAAAGATAACATTATTAGATTTCTACTTACTAATTTTAGTGAGTCTAACTCCTTTCACATCAAGTTTCAAATCATTCTAAAGATTAACAGATTCTATATCATTAATTTTTTATATCCATTAAGAATTTATTATTTTCAATAATATGAAACAAGAAAACTCTAAAAAGTATCTAGATCTTCTCAAATTTTCTAGCTTTGTATGTTACCTCAGCCACTATTTCTTAATCTTGGTTACTTATACTCATGATAGATTTTTAATTTTGTTTTTATCAGCTCATATGGTTTTATTTTGGGATATTTTATAGCAGTATATCCAATTTTATCACACATCATAAAGTATTCTTCAAGAGAATCATATAGTATTACATAATTGTACCTTCTATTTCAGATGTTTTCAAAATTGGATTCCTAAAACATAAATATGAATACCTATTGATTCATGAGATATCCTTGATATAGGGGGGACATGTTATACTAGGAGTCTTATTATTTGTTCCAATACACTCAAAAATGACAACATATTCTTTCATAGAAAAACATCTTCAGTTTAAATATGATTCATAAAATTCTACAAGTTTCTTTTCCAATTGATTTATAAGTTGAAGATTTTTTGTAAACATTACCATGATTATAACTGTAATCATTTACTATATTTTTTCAATTATATGTGACCTAAACACTATTTTTATTCAATACCTCACTTCCTTTAGATTTGTTTTGCATCACCACTTTGGGTAATAATGGGTGTTTTCTTCTTTATGGGTGAAATATATTATTCTTTATTTTTATCACTATTTATACCATTGGAATCGAATTATTAAGTCTCAAAGACAATATTTCATAATACAATATGATAATATATAATTTTATTTATAGAATTATAAACTTCATCTACAATTTTAGAGAATTTATAAGTTTTTTTCCTAAAATATATAAATTCCACAGATTTAACATGTCTCAATGAATTTTTATATTCTACTAATTACACCTTAAGAGCCTTTACCTCCTCATTTTTAGAAATAATATTTCTATTTTAATCTTAATAATCTTATCCATAACATCAATTATTTCAATTAGATCACCAATCATTCATTTAAAATAAACTTTTATCACAAAAATGTCTTTGAGTTCTGATTCATCAAGAGATTTTATCAATAAATAATTATATTTATTCAATTCAATAATTTCTCTTTAAAATTTTAATTTGTTTCAACATCACAAAAATTTCCTTCCTAACTTGAAACATTTATTACATTTCACCATTACTTCTTTCATATTCACCTATAACCTCTTTTAATTAATAAAATGGTTCTTTGGATGGATCTGATTTTTCTATGAATGCTATAAGTTTTTCAGCATTCATGTATGTATACTTATTATAACTTCCCCATCCCAAGATATAAAATATTTGTTTATAGAAAGTTATTTGTTGAATTCATGGAATTTCAATTTCCCTTATATAATTCTCTTCCATGAATATTCTTGTCACCTTTATTCTCATAGATTATCATTGAGGATGAAAATATATTTCCTCACTATTATTATTATATAAGAATATAAATGAAAAATGTACAATATTTCCACAACCGAAACACATGAAAGAAAGTTTGACCTTATGTTAACCTTTAGAAAATTTAATGATTTTTAAAAATAATGATAGAAATTACTTTATATTCATGTAATTAACTTGAGCATTAGATTCCTCCATGAGTTCTTTTATGGTCAAGATGTTTGAAAATTTTTATAGATTGAATATCCACATACTTATCATATTTTTCCTTTAAATTTTTTCTTAACCTAATTCTCATATAATAGGTAATTAAGATATTATTGAGTTAATTAATTATATACTTATCCATGTTCTAGTATTCTGGAGAAGAAATAATTCAATTAAATTTAACAAAGAGTATCATCATTAATTTATTGAAAACCATGTAATTGTAAAATTTTTATCCTAAACATATAATAGTGATTACAATTTTTCACCTTAATGATGAATTCGTCCCCCAAATCATATTTTTAATGTATACTTCCTCAAATTAGGATGGAAATTTTTATAACCATGAATCATTCACCTTATTGTCTCCCACATGGATATCATGATCTATCCAATAAATTTCATTCACTTTTTTATATGCACAACTCCCATAAATAACTTCTATAATAGCCATGCAATTAACATAATGTATGCTCTAAAATTGAATTTAATATATTATTTATCAAGTAAAATTTAAGATATATCTACTTTAAGAAGATATACACTAATCAAAATGATGTTAAGAACATATAAGATAAAAAAAGAATATATAGAACCCTTATCTATTTCTATATATGGAATAACAACCCATCAAACCTTAGAACTGCTTTATTATTCATGATATTAAATCATTCCATATATATTATCAAGAAAAGATTTTTTAAATAAAATCAATCCCATATCCCTGATAAAATACATATAACAACTTAAATAACAACTTAAGACCATGTGTTAGGATTATGAGAGAGTGAACCACCATTGGGGGGGGGGTGAATCAATGGTTACTTAAACACCAAATTACCTTTTTTACCTTTATCAATTATTGTGATTTTATCTTGAATGAATTTACATGATGATATGATATAGAGGAATAAAAAAAATATATAAAAATTTGGTTTTTACAAGGTTCTCTCACTCTTGTTATCGAGTTTCTAATCCTTGATTAATAATGGTTGTGATAATATTATACACATTCCTATAATATTATTATCAATAATAAGGAAGCAAGTATAAAGGTAGACTAAAAATATATAAACAAAAAAGAATTACTAGCTTCAAAAATATGATTAAACATTATTTTAAAATACCAAATGCCTCAAGAATTTCAATCATTGATATAGCCTTGTACTTGTCCTCAATCGCATTCAACATCTCTCTATAATTCTCCATGCAATGGGTGACCGGTTATATTAATGTTTCATTACTATATGAAATTTTAACCTCATTAATTATTTATAAATAGATACCTATAAGTGTATAAACACATATACCATGTGAATTTATTTGATGATGCTAGTCGTATTTTATTTCTAAAACTATATATATCTCTAATATTTCTATTTTCTTTGGTTGTTTCACTGCTTAGATATAATTTAAAATCATAAAAAAATATATTCTAGACTGCGACACCCTAGATCTCTCATATTTAATACATAATTGTCATTAAAACTCATATTTCAACCACATGTCCCTATGGTCCATTTGTAATAACCCCCTTTGAAATCCCATATCCATTACAATATTTTCTCACATCATATGTGATATAGAGATCCTTATAATTAGCACGAAATTACCATATTAAATGATTTTTTTTCAAATAATGTTATATAAAAAATTCATATCATTTATAGAGATATTAATACCCTATTTCTGATCTTTTCCTCTATGTTTACTTCTTAGATCTTCCCTTGAGTCTTAAAAAATGTATCCCATCACTATGAAAATCTTATCCTTGGGTGTTTTCTTTATTTTCCATGTCATAAGGGAACTCTGAAATTCCCATTTTGAGATATCAAATGGTTTACTACCAACCACTATGTTACCTGGTCCACTTAAACTCCCATTTAACTTAGGATTCTCCATAATATATTTTTCTCAAACACCATAAATTTTTTTATCATATCACCATTGTATATACATTGCTTCCTCAAAATTTATTTATTCATATTTCATTTAAATAAACTCAAATTAGGCTCTTAATAATCTACGATTATATTGTCAAAAAATAATGCAATGAATTTAAATAAAATTTTGATCATATAAATATTATAATTTATTTTTTTAAAGAACATGGGCATGGAAGACAATTTTCATCGACCTAAGAAGAAATGATGTCAGTTTTATTAATAAATTTTTATATATCATTTTAGGTAAAAAGATAGAAAAATAGAAATATTACATGAAAATTTTAGTAATAAATAATTTATAATAAAATATAAAGCGTTTAAAGGACAAGATATATATTTTTTTCCTCAAAAAAAATTTATCATAGAAAACCTGAAAAGAAATGATAATTTAACAAAAACCCATACCTGAAGTCTCATATTTCTCCATATGTTTTTAAATATACTATTTAGTAAATATATATTAATTATACATATATATTAAATAAATATATTCATACAAAATTACAATTTATCATTCCTTTTATAATTTATAATTATCATTTTATTAGTAATTTCGTCATTAAAATGAACATTCGAGTGAAAACTAGTCTGTTTTACATGCATATTTCAGTTTGATGGTTCTAGTACATAAACATTGGGATAAATTTATCATATAAAAGATATTAATATTTAAATAATTAAAATATTTATTGATTATATAAAATTTTATTATAATTTATATAAATTTTTGATGAAAAATGAATTACACCACTTTATGGAGGCAATAGTCCACATGTATGCACAAGTCGCATTATCATTTTCCAATTCATGGGAAGGAGATAGAAAATTGACATAAAATTATAATTATAAAATATAATTATAGTTAATATAACTATTAAATCATTCTAATATGGTTATATAACATATATATGAGTTTAATAAGAAAGATACAGTAAAACGTTCGGTAAGAACATATGCCTCTTCTTCGTGTATCCTCCTCTGAAAAGTAACTTAAGGTTTCTTGGATGAGTCATTGGTGAGAAAATAATGTAAATTTCATGTATAAGAATGTTTTTATAGTATTTAGGTAGATATTATTTTAGATAAATGTCTCAAGTGTGTTTTATAAGAGAGGATAGAATGTGAGAGTTTATAAGTTAGGTGAGTGGAAAACTTGCAAATACATGAAACTTTATCATATAATATATATATTACTCAATTAAAGTGGCTCAAAAATTACAAATATTAAAATACAATAAGGATAATTCCTAAAATACATCAAAAACTAAAATTAGATCTTAGGTTTTATGATATTTTAAAACATAGCTCTTATGTTATCCCATCTTTTAACATTTTTAACCCTTACCACGGTAACAAGATTTTTATCTCAGTAAATATTCGTTATGGGAAAAGATAATATGAAAATATTAAAAAAAATTAATTATTTGGAATGAAAATATTTAATATATTTTAAAATATGTAATTTATATAAGTGAAATAAATTCATTTTAAAATACGTTTACAAAATGCAATAGAAACCGTTTTTATAAAAATTCATTTTAAGTGTAACAATGAATCTATAATTATTCCATAACTAGTAATTACCATTATATGAATGATAAAATATTTTAGGGAATATATATTATATATATGTATATATATGTTTAATTAAAACTGTTTATCAGTATTTTTTAATTTATCTTGTTAAGATAAAATACATTTCATGCATAAAAACCATTTTTCATAAAAATATCTATTTTTTTACTTTCAAATTATTTTATTTTAACATATAACCAACTGATAACTAATGTTTTCATTTTCAAAATGTTTCTACAATATTTTTTCAAAATTTTAGTAGTCTTATTCATACCGTCTATTATGACATCTAAGTGATAATTTTCCCATTTAATAATAATATTTCAATAGTATATCATGGTTCATTTAAATTCAATGTTACTTGTAAAACAAGATATTAGAGGAATAAAATTTATTATAATTAAAATATATTATAAAATATTGGGTTATTAAGTTACGTCCATCTAATAATAATTTATCCCTTGAAACTCTATTACTTATATATAAATAACTAAGGATACTTATACCTCATCATATTGAGAGTGTTCTATATAACTTTCTTAAATTTATAGATTCACCATCAAAATTTTACCAAGTTAGTGTTTTTTGGAAACAATTTCTATATTAATTATAAAATATCCATATATTATTCCTCATAAGATAGATCCTTCTACAATAGTATGGCCTTTGAGTTAATTACTTGTGAGGGACCAGGAATGTACTTCATTAAGTGAGATATATGGAACACAATGTGAACTTGTGAGAGAATCAGTGGAAGGGACATGATAAAATATACCAAATCAGTATGATCAATAACATAAAATGATATGATATTTATAAGTCTTATTTTTCCCTTATTTCCAAATATTTTTACCTTCTTCCAAGGATATATTCACAGGAATACCTTGTTACCAACATAGAACTCTTGATCTCACAGATGATTGTGAGCATAACTTTTCTATAGATTATGAGAAGCCATGTTTTTCTGTTAATTGATATTGCCTTATATAAAATTTCTTAATATATCTAAGTTACTTATAGATTTAATTCTCCCACTTTATCACAACACATTTTATTCCTTCACTTCCTACCATAGACGGAGTCATAAGGCACTATATGAATACTTGTGTGAAAGATATTGTTGTTTGAAAACTTGAACATAGAATATTATTGATTCTAAAAACCATTAAAATCCATTTAATATTCTCTAAATATATCTTATAAGGTTTTATTGGTCCTCTTAGGTTGAAAATATACTTTTTAATAACATATAATTCTAATGGATGAATTTATATTCAAAGTATGCCAAAAAATTCTCCCAAAATCCGTGAAAAAACATAGATCTTGATGAGATACACTAGAATGTGTTACTCAAAGATACCTTATCACTTTACTATTGTATATACTATAAATATTACCAAGATATATATCTTCTCTTATTATAATATTTTTTTGGATTTATAAGGCGATCGATTAAATCTTAGATATCATTATGGCCTTTAGATGTTTTGGGGATTCCGATGATGAATCCATGACAATGTTTTCCCATTTATATTATAGTATGGGTAATGGTTCTAAAATACCCATATACTTATATCTATTATCCATACCTCTAATAAATAGCACACATTGATATATATATTTTACAGTATCCTATTTTATATTTTCCCACCAGAAATACTCTTTTAGATCTCTATAGATGTTAATAATTTCAGGACTAATAGAAAATTATGAGCTAAAAGATTCATACAATATCTCATTATTAAAATATTGTATTGAAGGTATTCATACTTGGTTTATGAACCTTGTTATTCTGTCACAATCATGTTTTAAATCACGAACATTCCTTACCTTCTTATATAATTCAACATCTTCCTTTTATACCCCCATAATCCTCCCATGAAAGCATGGATGAAAATTCATAAGAGAAAGATAAAATTTATTCCCTATACTCATGATTTAAAGATCATTAAAATGTAAATCAATAAATATTAGGCATACTTCAATCATATTTGTAAATAAAATAGCATTCTCTTTCAGAATCAAAGCATTTTCCACCTTGTTTGCCTTCCCGGGATGGTAATGTATGGAGAAGTAATAATCTTTAATTAACTCAAACAAAATCTCTAGGTTCATATTCAACTATTTATATATGAATATATACTTATTATTTTATTATCAGTACATATATCACATATTCAACCATTAATATAATTACACTTTATTTTTAATGAAAAAAACTCCTACCAACTCCAAATCATGATATGGGTAATTTCTGTAATGAATTTTTAATTGAAATACGGCATAATATATCACTATATCATTATTAATAAGGACACAAACTAACGACTTATTCAATTCATCACTATAAATCTCAAAACCTTTTTCACTATAGAGAAATTTGGTCGTAGGTTCAGTGACCTATCTTATATCTAGTTTCATGAAAATTTCATCACATTAATCCATCTAATGAAACTTGGATCCCTTATGAAGCATATTGGTTATTGAATTAGATAACCATGATAAATATATCAAAAATATTTTATAGTACCTATATAACCCAATAAAACTATGGATATTAATATCCATTGATAGTTTAGTCCATTTCTCAATAACTTCTATATTTGAAGGATCTATCGATATACTATCACCTTAGATTATATGACCCAAGAATGAAACATTTTATATCAAGAATTCACACTTTCTGAATTTAGCATAAAATACATCATTACTTTATTTTTACAATTCAATCCTAAAATATTATTTATTATCTTCATCTCTCTTGTAATATAAAAGAATATAATCTATAAATATTACCACAAAATGATCAAGGAAATCTCTAAAGACTATATTCATTAAATCCCAAAAATAGTGTGATAATTGGTAAATCCAAATGAAATAACTATAAATTCGTAACAACTATACCTTGTACAGAAGGATGTATTTAATATGTCATCTATCATGATCCTCACTTGATGATATTTAAATTGAAGGTAAATCTTGGAAAATTGTTGAGCTATGTGTAGTTGATAAAAAAGTCTTCAATACGAGGTAGATGATACATATTCTTTATAGTGATCTTGTTAATTTTTTTATAATGAATTAAAATATGCATTGAATCATATTTATTCTTAAAAGAAATAATATGTGCACCATATGGTGATGTACAGGGATAAATTAACCCCTTAACAATATTCTCCCATAGTTTCTTTTCTAATCCTTATAACTCAATTAATTCCATTCTATATAATTTCTATGAAATAGGAATAACACTAAGTATACGTTCTTTTGAAAACTCAACATTAATATTTAGGATAATACTTGTATATTATTTGGGAAATAGACTATCATATTACCAAATAGTATGAGTATCTCCAATTTAGAGTTTCTATCCAACCATTTGAAATGAATATACCTAAACAATTTCTAGTAAGAACCATATAATAGAAGTAATTTTAATTTAAAGTTTATATTAATCCTCACATTGATAGATGATCATAGGTTGATTCAAAATATGAAATCTGATTCCCCTTCCTTGGAAATTGATATGGGATTTATAAAAATAAATCCATTCCATGCTCAAAATATATACTCCTCTTAAATCATATTTTTTATATGAGTCTACCATTGATTAGCTTCACCTTCCAAACAATACTCAACCAAAATAACCTTATCACAGTCTAAGTGTTAAAGAACATAAAATATATTTCAATTTCATTAATACATTTCTTAGAAACAAGTGGATTAGGGGAACTACTAAAGTAAGGTGGATGTTTTTTCATAAAACAATAAATAGCTAGTCTTTCATAACTTTGGTCATTTGCAATTTTAGCATGATTCATGTTACTATTCATATATTTAAAGACTTGGGTGAGCATAGATAAATAGTTCATATCACTACTCCCATTCCATTTGGTTTCTAATGAGGATATTCATTTTAATGGCCATCACATTAATTATTCACATGATTACTCCTAATTCCATCCATTTTATAAAACAAAAAATCTTATCATGAGTATTAAATATCAATAATCAGTGTAAACAATCATATGAATATGAAAATCATTATTTCTATGTCCTAAGTTATGAAACCTTCTTTCAACCCAAGATACTTTTATATAACCTCATATCAAAATGGATTATCATAAGTTTTCATAGATCTTATGTAACACCCCAAGCTTCCACGGTACACTTCTCTTTGAATAATACAATAGCATGTGTTGTACGAAACTTCGAGTTCTAACACACCACAACCAATCAAACTAGCCTTTATGAATAGTAATACCCAATTTTTGAAGTTTTATAAATTTCATCTTTCAAAATGGACTTAATTTCTGGATTCAGACTAATTCTTGACAACCCATGGGGATCATATAAAATAATGATAGGAAGAATAAAGAAGAACTATGTGAATAAATATATTCTAATCCTCATGAAAAAGTAAACATTCACTTTTCATGACCTATCCAGGTCATGTGATAGCACTACAACATGTCACCCAAGTCTCACAAAGTCCTCAAGACATGGAAAACAACTCATGTGATGCCCTCCAAGCATGTCAGAAGGTCTCAAAAATACCTCTTATAATGTCATAAAATTCATTATAATAACTCCATAAATGTTAATAAATTCATGAATCAGTTCCAGGACATGTCACCCAAGTCTCACGAAGACCTATGGGAATCTCACCCAATTCTCAAAAATTCTTCCAGGAAATGTCAACATGCATCGAGACACCATCCAGGAATGTTATCACGACTCGTGATACCCCATGAACATGTCAAGTCATGTGGATGTTCTAGGAGATTAAATAAAGTCTTTTTGTTCCCTCCAATCATGTCATCCAAGTCATAAGATTCCCCCCCTAGCATGCCAATCAAGTCATGCTGCAGTACATGTACATGTCACCCAATTATTGAAAAGTCCTCCGAGATTCTTAGCCAGATATTGTGATGCACTCCATAAATGTCTACGATGATCATGTAACTACATCCTAAACATTCCATACAAATCATGTAATATCCTTTAAATAATTCAACCATATTATTCAATTTTATTTGTAAATGTTTCTTAGGAAACTAGGATATGTTCTCAGATCATTAGACTTATAAGAAATACACCTTGAACACCTTGGGGGGACAATCAAGACATGTCAGGTGAACACCCTGGGTAGTGATAATCATCCCTAGTAGACATATTTGATAAAATATCCAAAGTTACCTATGAGAACATTGATTCCTATAATAGACATGATATTTTGTAATCCTTCTTTAAGGACCAAGATCTAATGAGCATTCACCTCAGTGTATGTCTCTCCATATCTCACACATTATAACCCTTGGGACTAATCATCTCCCATGGGTTTATCATTCTTCATCATACATCAGTGGATCCATTATCTAATTTAACAATGTCAAATATGATTCCTATTATTAACAGGATATGCAAGACACCTTACTAAGGCTCAAACTTCAATGTGAATCCACCTTAGTGTAATTCCCTTCATTTCTCATACATTATAAACCTTGGGACCCAATATCACCCATGGGTTTATCATTCTTACTCATCCATTAGTGGATAAATGATCCAAATGAACTATTAAGACTCTGATTCCATCCAAAAATATTATATGTAGGACTCATTCCGAAGGCCCAAGATCCAATGGGAATTCACCCTAGTTTAATTCCCTCCATAAATCAGACACACTATCCCATGAGACCAAAACTGTACTATGGGGTGATCATTCTTCATCATCCTTCCATAGATTCAAAAGTAAAATAAACTAAAAATAATATGATTCCTTCTATAATGAATATACATAGGACTTATTTCAAAGTTTCAATCCCCATATCAAACACCCCATTAGGTCCACCAATGTGAAAAATCCCAAAGTCCATATGAAATTAGAGTGATCACTAGTTATCCATTTCTTCTTAAACTGACCATTTATCACGTGGTATTATATATTTTTCACAATGATAACATTTTCACTTCCCATCCAATGAATCATTAGTGTGTAATCCCCATATCACATCATAATATGACTACCCCCATACATCAACAATGACCTCTGGGTAAGTCCAAAAAGCATGATAAACGGTGATGATTTTGATTCCTATTATAAATTGGAAATATACTAAATCTTACTATGGATTTAGTTCAATATCCATTTCTTGTGTTCCCTCATATATATCCTTTAAAATGACATTAAACTGTGTGGTTTAAAAAAAATATGTGGGTTTTTATTTCTATCATAAAAAGGATACACAGTACACCTCATAAAGGTTCAATTACATCCCTGGTATATAAATCACCTCCATGGATGGTATTAAACACCAAATTTATTAGTGATATATATTAAAAATATAATAAATAGAAGGAAATATATTATGAACCTTTGATATATATATATAGATGTATTTCTTAATAGAAACCCCCTAAAGATAAAAGGATTAAACTCGAATTAATTTTTTATAGGTAACTAATTTCATATCTATATTAGGGATAGATTCCCCAAAATATCTTAAATCAATAATATATTCCCATATAAGATAAAAATCCCCCCAAAAGGGTATGATTATCCCATGCTCTCTTCATCTTGACCAATGTGGGTTCCTAAGCAACATCGGGCCTGAAACCCCACATAAGAACCTGTCTTTGGAAAGTAGGACCACAATCTCTTATAGATTTGGGAATAATTGGGAGTTTAAATCAAAGAAAAAATAGTGAAATCGACATGAAATCATGTAATGACAGAATAATTAATTAATATAGGCATTGTGCATCATGTCACTTAAACTTAAGGAACCATCCATATCTTTCTACGAAACAAAATCACTAAAAAACATCATAATATGAAATATAAATAAAGTATATTATTGTTTAATATGATTAATACCCTATTTAATCACATAAATCTACGATGGTTTTTTATATAAATGAAAAAATACATTTACAAAGGTTTTATAAATATGATTTTAAAAAAATATAAAACATCCTTTTGTTATGGTAAGTTTTTAAAACTAATAATACAAAGAACAATGGGAATATAATTTTATGTTAAACACTTTTATAATTTTCAATATATTTATCTGATTAATTAAGGACATGGTGGTGGTAATATCCATTAATTAAACAAATGTTTCAAAACATTGTTCTCTTACATTTGTAAAAAGTTAAATGTGAGATGTATGGAAAACATTTTAAAATAATACATTAAATAATTTTTATATAACATAAAACATAGAATAAAAATACCATTATCAATATTATAAATTTAAATATTAACTTCAATATAAAATTTTTATAGAAACAAGTTATTTTTGAAAAGGATTATTTTCCAAAAGATGAGAAACTAGGTTTTCTTTTTTTTTACATCGATGAAATATTTTGAGTACCGATTATAATAAAATGGAACTAATACTTGAAAAATTATAAATAAAGAGAAAAATAAGAAAGTATAGGTTTTTTAGATATAAATAACATATAATTTCCCATAATTTAAATAGAAACATACATAATATTGAGAAAACATTTAATTTTAATATAAACTTGTGCCTCATGTTCTGAAATTATTTGTACTCACTATAACCTCATATATTATAAATTGAGAAAAAATTATAAATAAAAAAATGAATCATATTCATATTTAATTTACTATATATCATTCCCCTTTACTTTTTAATCTCCTATTTATTAATATTTTTCATTAAATCAATATTCAGTTGTCAACAGTTATATTCCTACAATGTTTCTATAGAGTTTTTCCATTACATGGAATTTTTTCAAGTTTTCATCATTTCTAGAATATTAATATTTTAATACATATTTAATTTATTTTATATAAAATTTTCTAACTATTCATGTATGGAATTGAAGAAAAATAAATTAAATAACTTAAAGGAGATGGTAGTTCCTACGTACGCATGAGTGATGTCTTCATTTTTCAACAGATCGAAATAAATAAGGTACATAAATTTTATCATTAAATAATAATAATTATATTATAAAAGAAAATATATATTAACATAATACATTTATAAAACTATCCTATATGTATGTGAGGAAAAATGAAAAATTACACTTCATGAAGGTGGTAGACCATATGCATGCATAAGCATTTCCTTCATTTTTTATTGGTTGGAAAGGAGACAGAAAGTTATTATAACATTAACATATAAAACTTTTAGTATATAAAAAATATATATTTAATTAATTAAATATTTTTTAGAATATTTGAATTACATTTAAGAAGTCAGTAAGAACCTATACCTCTTCCTTAGATAATATATTTTAGAAAAACACCTTAAAGATTTTTTGATGGGTGGTTGGGAAGACCAAAAAATGCTATGAAGTGAGTAAGAGAGAGGGTAAGTTATTATTTTGAGCATGGCTGAGATAAGGTGATCATGTTTCATGGTTCATGTGAGAAGAAGAGTTTCACATTTATAGGTGAGAGGAGGGCCAACCATGTAAATATTAAGAACATTAAAATATAATAAATTCCCCATAATGGGGAAGTGTCACCAATGTAGCCCAAATTATATGATAGGATAATATAATGTTTCAATCCACTAAAATAACAATATTTATCCAAATTTAGTGTCATTTGAATATTAATCTCATATTTTACCACCCTCATTAAGTTTTTTATCCCTTATAGTGGTACCAATATTTTTACCAGGTTAGCTTTTCATTTTGGATGCAAAATTATTAAAAAAATTTACCCAAAATTTATTAATAATATTCTTAATATTTAAACCATTCTAAAAAATTTAATTCATATATATCAAATAACTTAATTCTAATGACAATGCACAAAACAAGTAAAAATCATTTCTAGGAAAAAAGTATTATTATTCATTAAAATGATTTTATTCTCATTCCTTGTTGAGTAGCAACAAATAGATGAATGTTAATTAAATATAATTAATAAAAAATTTAAAAATTACCTCAAAATAATTCATAAATAGCGATAATTTAAATTTATTAACATTATAACACACTACATGCATAAAAATGGTTCTGTGAAAACTATAACTTTTTTACTTTTAAATGATTTAATATCATTTTAAAAATTTTTTAATCCATGTATGAATTATAAATAATTATTATACATGATATAAAAATATTATTCCCTAAGTACAATTCTCAAAATAATATAATATTACTTTTAAATATACCATATGTAAAACAATAATTTTTTTAAACCAAATGCTTTCATTTGGGGGATAATTACTCGACAAAAATTATATATTATTTATCAAATATTTCATGATTTTATTAATTTATATTATTACTTGAGTTTTATAAAAATTATTTAACTATATTTAAATTTATATTCATTTTATGTTGGTAATAAGTCATTATTCAGTTCAGTTTAGTGATGTGTACATCACGAGCTATCAAAGGCATCAAATATATTAAAGAAAAATATATTCTAAAATCATAGGGTGTTACATTTTACCCATTTTGAAAATATCGTCCTTTATGTTCAATTATTGTAAATAAAATATATTAGGATAATTATTCCTCCTTACACCCTTAGGTTCCCACATAGCATATTAAAATTTTGGGGTTGAACATAAAACATTAACCGTCTGGGTGGTCTTATTCCACAACACTTTATCTCTACTAACTAGACTTCCCACCCATTTTACCCATAAAAATTATCATGTTACAGAGGTATAACATATAATTTTAGTACATGGGAAGTAAAAAATTTATAATTACTTTAAAGAGATACATGGAAAACCTCATGAACTTAGTAGAGGTATGGTGGGAGTTCGAGGTCCTGATCTACCATCTAGATATAATAAGAATATCATAGGGATATATATATATAGGGCATGAAATCCCATTATTTATTAATATTATAACTTTTATTCATGTATATATTTATAATAATACCATATCTCTAACATCAAACCCTATTTTTCACAAGCGGTTATCAACATAACTCTTTGATCAGCTTTGAGCTTCTTTGATGAGATCTTTTATAGATATAACTTTTATTTATCATTTATTAACATATCTCAAGCCCCAATATATTATCTCCACTAAAATAATCCTATAATGTTGGTGTTTTGTTCTTATTTCTATAGAGTGCTTCATAAAGATCCATTTTATTATTAAATTCAAATCTATGTTTGTAATAATATTTTAAAAGAGGATGGTGTTGAACCTGGAAAACTTTTAAAACTAATGATAAAGCACTCATAATATATTATACTATTTTATTTTACCTATAATGGCCCCAACCCCCTTTATCCTAGTGAAGATAGTTATCTTATTACACTTTCACTAGATACAAGAATTTATATATAGAATGATTGAATAGTGTAATATTCAATGTAAACTAGATACAAACTTGAATATCATATTATGAGTAAAAAAATAAAAATAAAAATAAAATTTTCTTTGTGGCAACTATCTTACCTTTATAATATCCCACTATTTAAATAATTTAAAAATCCATATCATATAAGAGAAAACAAAACTGAAGAAAAAGGGTTGATATCTAATACATATTAAAGTTATTAATATAGTACAATATATCATGAATAAATAAAACATAATCAATATGGTAGGGTAAATAAATAAATAATAACATTCCATTTATTTAATAAGTGTATCATAAAATAGAAGGAATATATGAAAATCAAATTATTCCATAAATAATCATATGATCTTGAAACTTGTCCATAGATATTATAAATAATCAAATAATCACATGGAAAATAGTAACTAATCTCATAATGATGGAACTCATAATGCCAAACTTCATAAATATACCATGAAGGAGTAAATCCATGAAATATTACATAAAGGGGTAAGGACTTGGCCAAAACCCAATCTTCATTGTCTCATGACATCTGCTGACATGTCAAGGGGCTATATAATTACATCCCCCACCCATCACTGGTTATAACATAGAAACCATAATTTCTTGTAATGTTGCCACCATCCTGGGTTATAAGATAACTACATTTAGAAAAGAATTCCAATTCATTCTTCATATAAAATGGGTGAAAAATAACAAACATAAACCTTCATATTGAATAACTAACCAAAAAATGTTAATACTTTCCCCAATATACATTCATAATCACAAGCGATCCAAAATAATATGGGAAATGGTTGAAATAACATATTTATAAAAAAATTATCAAAAACCATAAATATAAATAAGATATAAAGTTTCATTAAAAAATATTCACAATGGATCATAAGTATCATCAAAGATTTTTTATATTGGTTAACGAAAAATTCCTTTAATAATATTTTGGAGGATAATATCCCTTTCACATCAAAAATAAATTTTAAAAACTTATTATTTCAAAAATATTAATAAAAAAATTTCATTGAAACTTTAATTTTTATCATTTTATATAATCACCAATATATTTAGTTTTCATGATTTTGAAAAATTTCATTCATTCTATATAAGTTAAAAAATATTCATTTCTTACCCTTTTCAAATAATCCAAAAATTAATTTATTTTGGAAAGTATATAAAGATTCATTTAAAAAAATTAAAATGTATTACATGAAAAAAGTTAATTTATAAAATAATTAGCTGAATGATAAAAAATTATGAAAACCTTTTATGAAAACATGGATGTAGAAGAAAAAGGGTTTTCGATGGAAGAGATAAATAATGTATATTTTTATTAAAAAAAATAAACCCTTACCATTATGATAATTTTAAATCATAACCACCATGAAATAAATAAAATAAACTGATATTTAAATAAAAATAAGATAATTATATGCATGATATAACATATCAAAGGAGACTTATATATACCACATAAAATAAGCAAGTTGTGAATATTGCATATGTATCGCGGATGTAAAAGTGATATGAGAAACCCTTACCTCATGTTCGATTTACTCCGAATGTGTATGACCCTATTTTATCATAAATATATATTTATTAAAATTATTCTATAGAACCATGATTTTATTTACCATACCATATATTATTCATTTATAATATTTTATCACCCGTATATTAACAATTCATTATTAAAATAACTATTTCAGGTGATTATTGCTTCATTTTTCATGTATGTCATGAATTAGTAGTATTGGTCCATGTAATTGGATTATTGTTACACCATATAAATAATTTTAAAAATAATATAAATATCATATAGAATTATTATATAATTATTTATAGTAATTCATAAAATTTAGAGTCAGAAAAATGAATTCCATTGCTTATGGAGACGATAGTATGTACGTATGCAAGAATGATATATTAATTAATTAAAAGATGGAATAAAATAAAGGTAAACAGTAAATAACCTTTAAATAATCATTATTAAATCATATAAATCATATATATTCATCATATCTATCCTTATTTCCATCGAAGTAAAATAGAAATGAAAAATGAATAACATCACTACGTAGAGATGGTAGCCTAAACATAAGCACGAGCGACATTGTTATTTCCCAATGATTTGGAAGATAAGAAGTTAGATATTATATTATCATTAAATAAGAATAATTAGTTATAAATATCATATATAATCATTAAACCTATCATAATACTCACATTTAAAAGACAATGATGAAAAATGAATTTTATCTCTATGTGGTGACTCTAAGTCTTATGTACACACGAGTGATTCTTTTATTTCTCAATTTTGGGTGGTTTCTAAATCATAATAACATTACAGTATATTTTTGATATGTAATATTATATTTTTTTATGAATAACATAAATTTATAATAGATCTCATGAGAAGTAGATTGAAAGAGATCAAGTAAGATGATTACATTTTCTTCGGGAGGACTCCTTTGGATTTTTCTTAAAGGTACTAGGGTTGGTATTAATGGAATAAAAACACCTCAATAGTGATTATTTAAAAATATAGAAGGTAATTAAGAATTATTTGTTCTATTGAAGAGGCTCAACGTGATGTAAATAAGTTAGGAATGATATTCCCTTATATAATTGAAGTGAGGGTCACATTGGAAGTTCTTAAAAAAAATTAAAATATAATAATATTATTCTTTAGAAAAATATATAAAATGGACTATCAATTAATATCAGATGATATTTCAAACCACATGTAATTTAATTTTTATTTTTATGTTTTTTATTATTTTTATATTATTCAATAATATTTTATTTTCTTAAAATAACATTTTTTTTCAGTTTCTTCACTATAAATTTAATTCAACTTCATATACATCAAGAAAAAAATGATAAAATAGAATAAAATGATTTAAACCCTCTATAATATTTCAAATTGATTAAAAAATCATGGTAGACATTAAATCGGTCAAATTATATCACTTTTAATTTCTGACAAATCATTTATACTATTGTTCTATTAATTAAATAAAAATAGTTATAGCGTTTCACAAACATTTAAGGTAATTATTTAATTTTTGAAAATTAAAAATATATTTTAATAATTAAAATATATTTATGAATATCAAAATTTAAATTAAATTTCCTAACATATGTATTTGAACTCACATATAAGTCATGGAAACTTATTTAATGTGTTATTTTGGTCTTTTTATCCTTCTACAAGCATTACACAAAAATTTCGACAATCCACTTGTTATATGCCTTAGAAATTCATATATTAACATAAAAAAGAATAAATAATTCAGAATAGTTAATAAAAATTTAATTAATGACTTATTCTATAAAAATGTTATTTTCAAGGTACCATATTTGACTTTTCAAATATTTTTTTGGCTCTCTATTAACATAGAAAATAACTTTTATATTTATTATAGAATAAATTATTATATAATTAACCTCAATTATTTGAGTACGATATTTTTAGTAATTAATAATAATTTATTCCTTCCATATGTTTCAAAAATAATTATATTACACTTATTTCTTTGTTATAACACAAATAATACTGTATTTCATAAAAACTATATTTTTTACTAGTCCTAAATTTTTTAAATTTCTTAAAAAAGTTTCAAAAATAAATCATGAAATAAATATTAATATTTAAATCCAATAATAAATTAAAATTTTATGAAATTAAATTCGTATGAGTTATAGAAATTGATTTTATTTTAAATTAATAAAATTCAATTATAATAGATTTTTAAAATTTTCTTTTTAAGTATAGAAATGTTTTTTTAGAAATTTCAAAAAAAAATTGATTCCAAAAAACCTAATTCAATATTAATTAAATAATATAAATACTTTGACTTTAAAAATATTTTAAAATAAAATTTATCATTGTGATTTATTGAAACAAAAATAAATTTTCTAATAAAAAATGATATTGTTTACTAATCAGTAAAAATAATTTTTTTTCAGAAAAATATAAATCCTCACCTTAAGATAAATTTCATATTTTGATTCAAAAAATTATAATATATTTATAAAGTAAAATTTATATATTTTCTAGAAATTTATTATGAAAGTTTCTCACAAAAAATAATAATAATCATTTTATTGAAGATAACTTATTTTTAACGCATAAAATAACATTACTAAAAATTGAGTAATTATTAATCAAAGAAATTTTATCTAGTATGTACTTTATATATATTTCATAATTCATTTAAAACTATTCATAACCAAAAATTTAGTGGCTAGGGTATAATGACCATATTTAAATAATAATATTTTGGTGTTCGTTTAGGCTCGATGTTTTATGTTGTATAAGCTGCCTAGCATAGAATTATTTTAAAATATTAGGGCATTAAATTATACGAACTTAAATAAATTGATTCTTCAAACTTTATACTTTTTTTCATAGATCAAGTATTTGACCTTTCAGGAATCCTTATTGGAAAATCCCACATCGTAAAAAGGGGTAGTAAAACCTTATCTTGATATGAGAGAATGTGAAAAATGATTGGAATTTGGAATAACTCATATCTATATTTCCATATAGGAGAACATTAGTGTGGGGTGAAAATATAGGTCTAGATGAAAAAGCAATTCCCAATGACTAATAGAGAGTGATAGAGAATATAGTGAGGAGAAAGTTAGTGACCACAAAACCATAAATTAGTGAAGAGTTAAAATGTCATCAATTCTTTAAAATTGAAGGTTATATGACAAAAGTTTTCTTTTTGTATCCATTTTTCAAGAGTTTAGTAATTTATTTACATTTTAGAATAATAAAATAAGGAAATATACTTAGCTGGATAGATGAATTTAATAATTTAATAAACTTCAAACATAACTCATATTTTATTCCAAATTATGAGTATTCAAGAGGAATTTTTCATGTTTAAATAACTAAAATCAACTTCTATTTAGTCACATAATCTATTTTAGAATAAATTGTTATTCCTACTATCTTTATACATCTACCAAAAAAAATTTAGCACAATTTAAGATAATTTACAATGCGAATGAACCTTTAAAAGAAGAAAAATTACATTAATATTCAACAATAATACAAAATGTTCAACATAGATCATTAGACAAACAAAAATTCCTAAAATTACTCAAAATATTTGAGAATAATATTAAAATACAACAATTTATTACATATTCTTCCAAGATAAATTTATTATTTACCTCTAAATAACATCAATCACTCTTATGGTCATATACACAAAAAATACATATACCATATTCATACAATCTCTTTGTTATGTTAATAATTTCTATAAATGACCTAAATCACCACAAATGTACAATAAAATCATTTATACATAAAAAATATAATTCCAAATTTATTCCTTAAATAAGATAACATAATATTATATTTACCCTAATCATATAAGATTCCAAAAATAATTACCCTATTCTGAACTAACATTAACCACCTATTCACCAAATCACTTTTCAATCTCTTGGTTATCCTGAGGAAAAACATATGTTCCATAAATCAATTTTATCATTCTATATCAAATTATTCTTATAAAAAAAATATTTTCATACTTACCAGGAAATCACATAAGAAAGTGGTTGGTATTTCACCCTTTCCTCCCTTCCATTGTGGTTTCAAGCCCTATGGCCTTTCTAGATGTGATGGGTTTTTACAGGACATATGGGTTGTCCTTTTTTTAAACTATAAATTTACCCTGAATATAATGAACATCCCCAAAAATGACATTACTCCTCAGATACCTTTTTTTAACTCCTAAATTTTTATATACAATATATTCCTAAAATGTACTTACTCTTTTACCCCATAAATCCATAAATAAATCACCCTAAAATCATATTATCATTAATGGTTAAAAATAAAAATAAAATTATTTTCTCTAAATATAATATCATTCTTTCAAAAATACCCTTTTCATTGAAGCATATGCTATAAAAGGGTTTTATCTCCCAAAAATGTATCCAAAAAATTTAGTCATGTCACACTCCCAACATATAAAATTTAAAATGGGTATAAATTAATTTAAAATTATTGCAGACAAGATAATTACGTTTCACCCCAACATGGAATACATACTAAGGGTTATCAGTCCCTCAATCACATATTTCCTAAAAATGTTACTTTATGACTAAATCACTTTTCTAGGTTATCAGTATCATTCAACATCTTGTTTTAAAATCCAAAAATAAAAACAACTATGGAGAAATATTTAGAGATTTCATGATTCTTATATTCATAATATCATTGATATAATTCTACTTTATAATAATTCTCATATACCGATAAATAAAAATTTTAATCCTTTCACTTTTATAATTACCATAGTTTAGCTCCCTCATTTTTCTATTAGTTTACCCTTAGATTAGTGAAATTCCTATGATAATGTCTATATTCCCCACACATAATATATTGAACTAAATATGGGGTTTTATGGCGTAGTTTATTCCCTTCCATCATACTCTTCATTTACCTTGAAAACTCATTGATTTATATCCTTCTTTTCCACACATAAAACATGTTCACATTACATTGGGACATTCTCCAATATATATCTTACAAAATTATTTACAAGAAAGAAATTTATAATTCTTTCCTCGATGGACTCTACTACAAACTATTCTAGATAACTCTATACTTATCTACTTTAGTGAGTCCAATATTTGGATAAGGTAGATGTTGTTAATCATAAATTTTGGTAACTAATTAATCATAATGAAAATATATTTCTCTATAATAATAATCCATTTTAATTTTTCATAATTATTATATTTTCTATGACCTTCAATGTTAATGTGGTTACGTCTTGTTTAAACCATTAACTGCAAAAATGAATAATAGTTTGATAATAAATATTCATAGTGAAATGTCTTGAAATATCATTTATATGATTTATAGATTATTACATTTCATTTTCACTCTATGACACTTTACTCTTAACATAATATATCCATGGTTATAATTTATTAAAATATTCATATTTCTCTATAAATAAAATGTAAATAAACCCAATCATATCCCCATGGAGTGTCAAATATGGTGTATAGCAGGGGAATAGTCACTGTGTACTAGAATGATGGTTGATATATTCTCAAACCAACCCTTTAAATGGTTATTACATGAATATGAATTTGTTCTAAACCCACATCAACTTGTAATAGCAAGACAAGGATGTATTTCTAGTAATACCACATAATCTGTGCCTAACTAAAACTAATTAATTATATACAAAAAATTAACTTATCCTCAAAATAATTCATAGGGCTGTATTCGCTAATATATGTTTTCCTAAATATAGTTCTAAAATATTATTATAAACAATATTTAGTACAAACTATAAAGGCCCTCACACTAGTAGCTAATATTTTATGGTTACTTTATTATATTGAAACTAGATGCCATAAATCACATCGCTATAGTCTGAATAGTTTAATAGTCTTTGTAAATTAGATACATAATTTAATCTTGTATTATAATTGAAAACCTAAAATTTAACATAACATTATCTTTGGGAAACCCATCTTTCCTTTATCAAATCCTCGTATTCCAATCCTATAACACATCATGGCATCCTATGTAAAATAAAACATAAGAAAAATATTTAGTTCAAAACACTCAATAACGGTATGAATACAATATAATCTATCATGAATAAATAAAAATAATAAATATAGAATGATAAAAAAATAAAAACACATTTAGTTTATTCAATAACTACATCATAATATTTAAGGAATAAAATATGATCATATAATTCCGTAAATAATTTCATGATCTTGAGATATATCCATGTATATTATAACTAGTCGAATAATCACATGGAAATGAATTACTATTATCAAAATGACGGAACTTATATTGTCGAAAATCATATACATACCGTTAAGTTCGGTTTCCATGAAATATAACATAAATCACTAAGGCCTCATCTAGAAACCTATCTATTTTCTTGCATGAGACCTATTGATGTAGTGAGGGAAAATGTTATTATAGGCCACCCCAATTAGTGGTTATAATATAACCACTATCCTTGGTTATAACATGACTGTTTTACTTGGACAAAATGAAAAAACCAACACATAATAATTCCAATGAATTCCTAATATAAATTGGTGAAACCAAATCATCATAAACATTCTTATTGATAAACAAACATATGAAATGATAATATTTACCCAAATTAATAACCATAATCATAAATCATCCATAGTAATATGATTAGTGGTCAAAAGAGAACATATATAGAAACAAATACAATAAACCATCTAATGAAATAATATTTATGTTATAATTAAATAAATATTCCCAATGTATCATACGTAACATCAAGGGTTGGTGACATTGATGAATACAAATTTCTTTAAAAAAATTAGAGGAAAATATCATTTTCACTTTTAAAAGCACTAATTAAAATAAATAATTTTACAATTTTTATTTAATAATTTTTATTTTAAAATAAAATTATAAATTTTTAATTGTTTATTTAAATCATTGAGTGGTCATGATTATGGGAAATTCTATTCATAAAACATTACTTTCATACTTCTGTTGGAAAATTTAAATTAACTTGTTTGGAAAATGGTAGAAATATTCCTATAAAAAACTTGTAAAAAGTAAAAAATCTATGAATCATTCTTAATAGAATGATTGGATAATCATAAAAAAAAATTTGAAAAATTTTTATGAAAACATACATAAATTATAAAAAGGGTTTTGGACTAAAGAGAGAAGTAATGTATATTTTCCACAACAACAAATAAACCCTTTCTGTTTTGTAAATTTTAAACCCCCATGAACAAAATAGAATCAAATTTAATATAATTACCATAAATATTAATATATTTATGATATAACATATCAAAGGGTAGTATATACACCACAGAAAATAAATAATGGATAAATATGACATATGTCCCACAGAAGTAAAAGTTAGACGAGACACCATCACCTCATGTTTAAATTCCCCTAAATGTGTCCAAACCACCTATATAATAAATAATATTTATTGGGAATAAAACCATAATTATATTTATAATACCATGTATGATTTAACTATAATTTTCTATCACCTATTTAATAAAAATTATTTGTTGAAATGTATGGTCTGTTGATAAATTCTTCGTTCATTGTTTATGTTTCTAATTGTAGTTTAAGTACTTCCACTTTGGTTATGATTAAAATATTTAAAAAAATATAGTAGTGATATAATATTAATATATATTTATTATAAATTTATTTATATTAATCTACAAGATTTAGAGTTTGAAAAATGAATTCAATAGTTCATGTAGATGGATGTCCGTACATACGCATGAACACTGTGTTCATTCTTCGACAGATGGAATGAAACAAAGTTAAACAATAACAAAAATTTAAATAATAATTATTATATCATATAAATCATATATATTCATCACATACATCCTTATTACCATTCATGTCAAATGGAAATAAAAAATCAACCACATTATTACGCGGAGGTTGTAGTCTACACGTAGGATTGAGTGATGTTATTGTTTCCCAATGATTTAAAAGGTAAGATGGTATACATGAAATTATCATAAATTAATCATAATTATGACATTAATATCATATAAAAACATTATAACTATAATAATATCTACCCATAATATATTTTTAGGAAAAATTAATTGTATCTTAATATTGAGACGGAACGTTGTACGTACGGTCAAGTTGTAATTTCACATTGAATTTTATGGGGAAAAGGGTGTACAATGGTTTATTCATAATCATAATAACTTTTTACCATTTCTTGGATACTTAATAAATTAATTTTTTAAGAATAAAATATATCTATGACGGGTTAAAAAATAAGTATATTAAAATAGATCAGGTTAGACGATTCCCTCTTCTTCGAGTGAACTCCTTTATATTTATTCATAAATACATTACGGTTGGTATTTGGGGAATACCATAACCTATATAATGTATATATAGAGGATATTCCCTTGTATAACTTAGGTGAGGAAAACTTTTGGAATTTCAAACACAATTAAAATATAATAAGACTATTCTAGATAAAAAATACTTCCAAATGACCAATAAATTCATAAGGGTGACATTTTCAACAACATATTATCCCATTATTATTAAATTATGATTTTGTGATTTTTAAATAATTTAATAAATAATATTATTCTCAGAAAATATCTTTTTTTGTCAATTTTGACACAATCCATTTAATTTGGTTTCAAATTCATCATGATAAAGGATGAATTTGAAAATAATTCTTCAAAACCTCTCTAATAAGTCACATAGATCTATAAAATTCATGGGATGCATTACATCCCTAAAATTATATCAATTTAAATATTTTTAAAATCATTTATTATATTTTTCAGTTTATTAAAAAATATTATTCAATCGTTGCAGAATTATTTAGAGTAATTATATAATTTATAAAAAAATTTAAATAAATTTTTATTATAAAAATAATATTATTATGATAATAATACCCATTTAAATTCATTAAATATGTATTTTAACTCACATATATTCCATGAAAACATATTTAATGAGTTATTTGGGTATTGTTGGCCTTACTCAAGCATTACACACGCATTTAGATAAACCACTTGTAATATAACTTATAATTCGTTAATAACCATAAAAATAAACAATAATAAATTATATTTAGTAAAAAAAGTCTATAAAAAACTTATTATATATCAAATATTATTTTAAGGATACCAAATTTTACTTTTCCAGTGCTGTGTTGGTTATGCGTCGACACTAAAAAATATTTTCATATTTATTATGAATTAAATTCTAATTAATATGTTTTAAATTAGTTGTGAATATATTATTAGTATTTTACCATAATTGATTCATTCCATAACTTTCACAAATTTTTATATTATTTTTATTTATTTTTTATATCATAATTGATAAGATATTTTTTAAAATATGTATTTTTTACTATTCACTAAAAATTTATATTCATAAAAAAATGATAAAAAATACTATGATAAATTTGAAATTTTGATTCCAAAAATATATTAGATTTAATGAAATTATAATCCTTTTATTTATAAAAATTAATTTTCATATTAATAAATAAAATGAAATGAAAAACAAATTAAAAAAAAATAATTTTAAGTATAGATATTTATATATACAAAATTCAACCATAAAATTAATTAAAATGAACTCAATTTCATATTAATTATATTAGATAACTAATTTTACTTTTAAAACGATTTATAAGAAATTTTAATTTCTCAAAATTTTTATACAAAAATGTAGTTTTATATAATAGTGGGTATTTTCTACTATTAACGAGATAATCAATCTTTTCTAAAAAATAAAAAAAATAACTTAACATAATTTGGATATGTTTAATTAATAAATTATATTATTTTTATAAGATAAAATTTATAAAATTTAGTGAAATTTAATTTGTTATTTACTCAAAAAAAATGAAAAACATTTTTTTAAAGAATACATATGTTTGAATAATAAAATAACTTTCAAAAAAGAGAGTACTTATTTTTAAATGAAATTTTATTGACTATGTCCTATATATATTTTTCAAAAATCATTAAATCCTATCCATACCTAATTTTTTTTTGGCTAGGTTATAACATCAACATTTAAATAATAATAATTTGGGGTTTATTTAAGCTCAGTGTCAGATTCTATATACTCTACCCAATATAGTTTTATTTTAAAATATCTAGTTTTTATAGTATATATAAGACTACCCATATATATGACTATGAAATGAAGTTCTAAAGTTGAACACTGTATTCAATGATTGCAAAATATTTCTCCATAACATCGAAGTAATCCTTTGCTCTTGATCAGTTATCATTGAGAGTTGTAGTCCATGCGACCAAACCAAAATCATAAAGTATATTTTGGTAATTTTATCAAGTGACAATTCTTACAAGATAGATATAAAATATGATAACTCTGTAAGGTGATTGACTATAAACCAAATATAATTATGTCATTTAAATTTCTTGGGGATTCCCATGTTGAAAACCATTTTTATTTTTTCCCATTTCAATATACATATGAGAAATGGTATAATTAATCCCTTTAACGTGTGGTATTCAAATATAACCTTTATACATTCCAAACATCATGATGCATAATCTACAATACCACTTTTTTATCCCATAAACCTTGTTATATGAAATCCCTATATGTATTTGTATTTCTAGGATGGGTAAAGCATGAATGACTTGGTGCTTCATCCAATATCTCTTTCTTCAAATATTTTATTAAAGATGAACATATTCAAACCCTGAATATTATTATTTAGTCATATTTTCAATTGATCAATGGAACATTACATACATTTAACTAGAGTTCACTGTCACGACCCATCCTAGTGGGGCCCGAGCCACAACTCCCCAAGCCCGCCTCCAATAGGCTAGGGGCTGGTGACAAGAAACGAGTAGGCATGATAAAAACATGGGAGGAATTGGCTATAAACCTGTGCACAAGCACACACATCTCTAAGCCCACAAAGCTGAAAAGTAAAAACTCAACTAAAAATGGAAATTCATGCATACAATAAAAATTCCAACCAACAGAGTGCGACAGGAAAGTAAAGTACAGTAAGTGTAAAACCCTAGGTCAAAAGTACAATCCCACCAAAAGAGAGTTCGTAACAAAGTCCAACCTGTAAAGAAAGGTGCTGGGACTACAGTCTGTAGCTGTAGGAACACACCTCGTCCTGTCTGATCTCACTGAGTACCGTCCGGTCCTAGTCCGCCTAAAATCCTGTCAAAGGCTCACTTCTCTGCACAAGACATGACACGTGCGGGCAAATCCCATGTAGGGGTGAGTATAACAATACCCATTAGGACACCCTGAAACCAAAAAGAAATAAAATAAAAGAAATACCACAAAAGAAAGGCATAGTTATCTCTACACAGTATATGTCTACTGAACATATAATAAGAACATCCATATATACTCATGCATGATCTACTATCGTGAATACCACCACTAGGATCCAGCTCAAAGATTTCACAAAGCACACAACAAGGAGAACACACTCCTAGTTCTGAATATAGAGATACAAAGAACTCATTCTGAAAGAACACACTCCACAAGTACTTTGGGAACATGATGCCCCGATGAGGATCACAACGAAAAGCCATGGGGTGATTCCGAAAACTCCGTCTGAGCTAATCCTCTAAGCAGAGGATCGACGCCCGGGTAAATTTAGTCACGTCGATACCAAGAACTCTACCTAGGGTTCTATGAATGAATAGGCGATCCAGTTCTAAGTCTCACAGAGGGGATTCCAACAACTCTATCCAGGAAGTCCTGATGAAGGGATCATACTCCTGTATAATGGAAATGATACCAGAACCTTTAGGGAAAAGACAAAGGGTACGAACCCTAAGAAAACTAGTCCAAGTCACATAAGACATGTGGCTCAAGCCATGTAAGATTGGTTACACAACATGTAGTATGGTTACACACTGTGTTCCGTGACCCCAGGTACTGCCCGTGTCATCTGTACAGTCTATGTAAAACTAGACTACATGGCGTGTAGAAGGATCACACGCCGTGTTCATTGAATCTGGGTACTACCCATGTAAACGGCCCGTGTCATCCGTCCAAGATGTGTAAAACCTAAATACATGACGTGTAGAAGAATCACATGTTGTGTTCCTTTACTCCAGGTACTAACTGTGTGAACGGCCCGTGTCACTCATCTTGTCGGATAGAAAGTTACTACACAGCGTGTAGAAGAATCACAGGCCATGTCCGAGCACCTAGGGATCGCTTCGTGTATGCTGACCATGTGCCTGTACACGGCCTCTGTCCGTGTCCGGGTTTCCTGCCCGTGTACCAGTACACGGGGTATACCGTGTATCTGGCCGGGTCTGGCCGGGGAGGGGTATACACACCATGTCCTTGGCTGTGTACCCAACCCGGGCTCGTGTACTCCCGGAGTATAGGACATGTGGTCCACCGATGAACTCACACCGTGTATCCCATACTACACAGCGTGTAGTCAGGAAATTTCCAGAAACATCGTCTTCTTCCTCATGCTTCGGCCGATATTCCAGATCGCGTTTCTCTAGTCCGTTTGCCGCGAAACACAAGATCAAGGGTCGCCTCGACGTTTGATGCCGAATCTGAGGGTTTGGTCCTTGAATCGTCTTGACAAACAACATATGATCTTCCGATGAAAATATTCTCTAAGAGCGATTTCTCTCGAATCGCTAAGATCCGTCCATTGTCATCACAATCGCTGCTCTATTGGTTCATCCCAGTGTCAGATCTATAATCTCGGATCATTATGCCATAGATCAGAGGTGTAATCAATCATTGATCTTATCTCATGAAGAACAAAGAATACGCGTGAAGAACGTGAGGAAAGAATCACAAAAATTGAACAAGAGGGACGAACCACGATCGTTGTTCGTGACGATCCGAGTTCGTCACTGTTAGATCAAAACCAAAACAACCTCAAAATCCCTACAAAAAAACCTGTCGTATAAGAACGATTAATCCACGGGCTAATCTGTTCGTGGATTAGTTCTCGTTCATCATGGAAATCAAAAACGGGGAAGGAAATAAAAAAAAACATCCTACCTGGATCTGTGGCGTTCGTTGGTGAAGATCTGGTAGCCGCGTCGTCGTCGCCGGTGAAGCTCGTCAAGAACACCATCACCGCATTGGGAGGTTTTCTCCAGAGCCTCCATAGCCTCCAGGGAAATTCAAGGTTAGGGAAATTTGTAACCCTGATCCCCTGCAAAATCTCTATTTAAAAAAGATAAGAGATTTCACTGCAATAAGGATTTAAATAAAATATTTTAATTAAATATTTTATTACGGTTGTGTCCAAAAACCAGATTTCACCACCGACCTACGCCGACCGATGTTAGGCCTCACCTAAGGTAAAATTGTGGTTCCGAATGCAATGGTGCCCTTAGATTTCTGATCCGAGCACCTGGTCAGTAGTTATTACACTTTTTCAGGAAAACTGCATGCGCTCGTTATTTAATTATTAAATTAAATTCAAACATTTGTTCTAGGCTCACCAGGCTTTGGAACTACACGCCGTCTCAGAGCCTGGTCTCGAATTAATTCCCATATAATATTAAAATAATATATGGAAAAATTTGGTACATTACATCACACCCACCTAAGGGATTTTACGTCCCTGAAAATCCAAAACAAAAGATACTAAAAAAATGTGGGTACTCCACGTGAATCTGATCCTCCTGCTCCGACGTGCTCTCATGGATATTCCCATGCTGCCACCAGACACGCACTAAGGGAATAACTCTCCCACTAAGGATCTTCTCATGCCGATCCTCTATCTCCACTGGGTACTCAGTAAAGGTCGCTCCATCATTGATTTCCAGCTCTCCCCAGTCGATGATGTGTGATGGATCATGCACGTACCTCCGTAGCTGTGAAACATGGAAGACGTTGTGTACCCGGTCCATCAGAGGAGGTAGAGCCAATCGATACACCACCTCACCAACTCTACTCAGAATCTGAAAATGGCCAATGAGCCTCGGAGATATCTTGATGCCTCTGCCAAATCTCTGCAATCCCTATCGAGGTGAGACCCAAAGGAACACATGTTCTCCTTCCTCGAACTCCAAGGGCCTCTGCCTCCTGTCAGCATAAGACTTTTTCCAACTCTGTGCAGTCTTCATCCGCTCCTGGATGACCTGCACCTTCTCTGTAGTATCTCTCACCATCTCTGGGCCCATAAGTACTGACTCTCCTCGGTCAGTCCAGCAATGTGAGGACCTTCAAGGTCGCCCGTACAGAGCCTCTAATGGTGCCATACCAATAAAGGAATGATAAATTTTGTCATAAGAAAAATCCACCAATGGTAGGTGATCCTCTTAGCTATGACCGAAGTAAAGTATGCAAGCTCGAAGCATATCCTCCCGGACCTGAATGGTCTGCTCTGTCTGACCATCAATCTGGGGATGAAACGCTGTGCTCAAGAATAACTGAGTCCCAAAAGATTCCTGCAATCCCTTCCACAACCAGGATGTGAAACGAGCATCACGATCTGAGACGATTATGTATAGAAATCCATAAAGTCGAACTATCTCCTACACGTAGAGGCTTACCAAGCTCTATACTGAACTCTGCTCCCGTATGGATAAGAAGTGGGCCGACATTGTGAGTTGATCAACGATAACCCAGATGGCATCCTGTCCCCTGGATGTACGTGGTAAACCTGTGACGAAGTCCATGGATATCTCATACCACTTCCACTCTGGCACCTCAAGGGGCTAAGTAAAACCCGCCAGCACTTGGTGCTCAACCATTACTTACTGACAAGTAAGGCCCCCAGAAACAAAATCTGCCACACTCTTCTTCATTCATGGCCACCAGAACTAACTTCGTAGGTCCTGATACATCCTTTCCATGCCTGGATGTATCACCAAAGGATATGTATGGAACTCCATTATAACCTCCTCCCACAATGTCACTGGTACTACTGTACACCCTCTAAAAAAAATATCGTGCTCCCCACCTTCTAAAAATCCATCAACCACAACACCTGTGGACATCTCAGCACGTGGAGCCTCACAGCTAGCATCCTCGCACCGTGCTTCCCTGACTCACTATAAGAGTGGAGGGGTAACAACCATAAATTGAAGGTAAGATCTCTTATCTCCATCCACAAAGGATAACTATAACGAGGCCAACTACCTCATCGCCTCATCCAGCAACTGCGAACTGGATTTCTTTCTGAGAGCATCTGCTACGACATTCCCCTTTCCACATGTGTAAATGATCTCAAAGTTGTAATACTGGAGGAACTCAAGCCATCATCTTTGTCACAAATTCCGATCGTTATGTGAAAATATATATCTGAGACTCTTGTGATCAGAGTAGACGGTAAACCGCTCGCCCATCAGGTAGTGTCGCCACATCTTCAATGCAAAGACTACCACTGCCTACTCAAGATCATGGGTCGTGTAGTTATTCTCATGTGGCCTCAACTAATGTGAGCCATAGGCAATCACTGCTTTCCTCTGCATCAAGACACAACCAATCCCAGTTCCTGATGTGTCGTAGAACACTACTTACTCGATACCCTCCTCCGATAATCACAAAATCAGGGCGCTCGTCATACTGTGTCTCAACAGCTGGAAATATTGTTGGCATCTCTCGGTCCACCTGAAAGGATTCCCCTTTCGGGTCAAAGTAGTCATGGGTGATGAAATCCTGGAGAAATCAAGAATGAATCTCCGATAGTAGCCTGCCAACCCAAGGAAGCTCCGCACCTCCATCACGCTCCGAGGTGGCTCCCATGCTAGTACTGCCTCCACCTTGGCTGGGTCTAGTGCAAAGCCATCTACTAAGATAACGTGTCCCAGAAAGTGGACCTCCTATATCTAGAACTGGCACTTTGAGAGTTTCCCATAAAACTAGCACTCTTGGAGTGTGTCCAGAACCATCCTTAGGTGTCTTGCATGCTTCTCCTCGGATGCAGAGTACACAAGGATATCATCGATGAAGACTACTACGAACCTATCAAGATAGGTCTGAAAGATCATGTTCATGAGTCCCATTAACACTGTCGGGGCGTTCATCACGACGAAGGGCATCACAAAGTACTCATAGTGACTATAGCGACATCTGAAAGCCGTCTTCGGTATATCCTTATCCCATACTCACAAATGGTGATAGCCTGATCATAGATCAACTTTCGAGAACCATCATGCCCCTCTCAACTGGTCGAAGAGGTCATCGATCCTTGGTAGTGGATACCAGTTCTTCACAGTCACCTGATTCAAGTGCCGGTAATCCACACATAGACTCAAGCTCCCATCTACCTTCTTGGAAAATAGCACTGGGGTCTCCCAGTGTGAAACACTGGGTCTCACAAATCCCTTCTCCTGTAAGTCTTCCAGCTGCACCCTCAGCTCATGAAGCTCTGCAGGAGCCATCCATTATGCTGATGATGATATCAGTGTCGTCCTGAGTTTCAAATTAGTGTATAAATCTATCTCCGAAAGGGAGGTAGTCTGGGGACATCCTCCGGAAAAATGTCCTCGTACTTAGCCACTACTACTGGAAACTGGAAACTCGTAACATCTATTGTGCCAAGGGCTAGGCTAGCCAAATGATGTGAAATCGGTTGTGCTTTCCTATACAGGAGTCCATATTGTTCTTCCTGGGTCTCTCTTTCACTGAAAAAAGAGAACCTCGTTCCATCACTGCAGACACACCACACCCTTCGCTTAAAACAGTCGATCTGGGAATGAACTTTGGATAGAAAATCCATACCAAGAATGACATCGTAAGGCCTCGACGCTACCAACAAGAGGTTCCAACTGAAACTCTTGCTTCCAAGGGCCAGGTCACACTGTCTACATAGGTGTGTGATCTCTCAATCTTCTCCAGTCGGTGTTTCTAAGCATAAGTGTCGAGTCCATGGCTCAACTAGAATCTCAAGGTCTCGAACAAGATAAGCATCCAGAAAGGAATGACTAGAACCTATGTCTATCAATATGGAATCCAAAGTATAAAAGACATAGATTGTACCTCTAATCATTCCGGGTGTACCTGGTTCATAAGCCCCTGCCGCCTCCAGCTGTTCCAGCCTTTGTCCACCAGCTCCCTGAGTTTGGGGTGGACCTCCTGGGGGTGGTGGTAGTAAAAAGTCAAAACGATGACCACCTCCAGCTACTCTCCCATCTCCACTACCACATCCATCGCCCCGCGGTTCTGTCTGCTTCACACGTTGCCTCTGCCTCGGTGGTCCATCCACTGCTCCTGTTTCAGTAGTATGGCGAGTCAGACAATCTCAAGCGAGATTTCCCCTGCCATCACATGAGTAGCATCGCCTCTCTCGAGGTTGGTTGGATGTGCCTTCTGAACCCTGTACGGAAGATCCCCTATCCTGGGATCTCCTCTAAAAATGTCTCCCACTCCTGGGTCCCTGAATTCGGCTCCTTACTGCCGAGGTCTCTGCTCTAGCTCGCCCACTACAGAAAACTGCCGACTGTCTCTACCCTGCCAAGAATCTCTCGACCACCAAATCCCGCTCGAGCACCCCAACATAGGTAGGAATGATCAAAGGGATAATGCTAGCTTGGATATCTCTGCGCAAGCCCCGCTCAAAATTCTGAGATCTAAAGTACTGATCTCTGACCATATCCATCGAGTACCGCGAGTGGTTGGTAAACCTCGATGAATAGTCATCCACCGACATGGTTCCTTGCTAGAGCTGAAGAAGCTCTTGTATACGTACTGCTCTCAGGGTAACTGGTGAGAACTCCTCTCTGAAGAGACGCTCAAACTCCGACCATGAAAGAGTCACCTCGTCGTGGGACTAGATAACCAAATTCCACCATCGTCCTGCTGAGCCCTGCAGAAGGCTTGCTTCCAAGATCACCATCTGGTCTGTTGGTGTCCTGACCAAATGGAGGACTCTAGTCATTTCCTCAAGCCAGTCCTCTGCCGCCTCAGGGTCAGGCTCGCCTCAAAACCTGAGGGGTCTCTGTCTCTAAAACTCATGGAGTACGCTCAGCCTGCGCTCCTCCTCCACTGGTAGAGCATGCACTAAACACTTCTCCCCAGGTGGCGGGATAACTGGCACACCACCTGATGGTAAAACTGGTGGATCTGGTCCCTATAATGAAGCTTCATCCCTGAGGGGGTCATCCTCATGATTGAGCTGCTAGATCCTAGAGGGTACGCGTCGCGGAGGCATCCTATTAAAGAAACAAGATGTATCTCAGTCAGTGAGTATATCTGGAGATCTGACTCAAGAAGGACATGGAAACCACAACCCATTCTTATATGATGTATGTACCATTTGTTTCCCCTAAAACTAGTGGTCTCATGTTCCGAGTCGAAAAGCAAGTTATCAGAGTCCTAGTGTATGGATACGTTGGTCGCCCGCACCAACAATGGGGTCCCTGTCCTAAAAGCCGAACTCGAAACACTTAACACTATTGCCCCAAACCAACTCACAGACTCGATCCTAAGGTAGAACCGACCACCTCTGATACCACTCTGTCACGACCCATCCCAGTGGGGCTCGAGCCGCAAATCCCCAAGCCCACATCCCATAGGCCGGGTGCTAGTGACTAGCACTGATTAGGCATGCTACTAACATGGGAGGCATTTCCTATAAACCTATACACACACACACACACACACATCTCCAAGCCCACAAAGCTAAAAAGTAAAAACTCAACTATAAATGGAAATGCTTGCATACACTAAAAATCCCAACCAACATAGTGCGACCGGAAAGTAAAATACAGTAAGTGTAAAACCCTGGGCCAAAATTACAAGCCCACCAAAAGAGAGTCCGTAACAAAGTCCAACCTCTAAAGAAAGGTGCTGGGACTGCAGTCTGTAGCCGTAGGAACACACCTCGGCCTGTCTGATCTCACTGAGTACCATCCAGTCCTGGTCCGCCTAAAATCTTGTCAAAGGATCGCTCGTCTGCACAAGACACGACATGTGCGGGAAAAGCCCGTGCAGGGGTGAGTATAACAATACCCAGTAGGGCACCCTGAAACCACAAATGAATACAACAAAGGAAATACCACAAAAGAAAGGTACAGTCAACTCTACATAGTATATGTCTACCGAACATATAACAAGAACATTCAAATATACTCATGCACGATCGACTATCACAAATACCACCACTAAGATCCAGCTCAAAGATTCCACAAAGTAGGAAATAAGGAGAACACACTCCTAGGTCTAGAAAGAGAGATACGAAGTACTCGTTCCAAGAGAACACACTCCACAAGTACTTTGGGAACATGATGCCCAGATGAGGATCACAACCAAAATCCATGGGTTGATTCCGACCACTCAGTTTGAGCTAATCCACTAAGTACAGGATCAACGCATTGGTAAAGTTGGTCACGTCGATACCAAGAACTCTACCTAGGGTTCTAGGATTCAATAGAGGATTCGGCCCTAAGTTTCACAGAGGGGATTCCAATAACTCTATTCCGGAAGTCCTGCTGAAGGGATCATACTCCTGTATAAAGGAAATAAAACCAGGACCTTCAAGGAAAAGACCAAGGGTACGAACCCTAAGAAATTTTATCCCATGTCACAAAAGACAAGTGTCTCAAGCCATGTAAGATTGGTTACACGACATGTAGTATGGTTACATGCCGTGTTTTTTGACACCAGGTACTACCCGTGTAACAAACCGTGTCATCTGTCCAGTCTGTGTAAAAATAGATGACACTACGTGTAGAAGGATCACATGTCGTGTTCCTTGACTCCGGGTACTGCCTGTTTAAATGGACCATGTCATCCATCCAAGCTGCGTAAAACCTAACTATACAGTGTTTAAAAGAATCACTCACCGTGTTCCTTGACTCTGGGTACTATCCCTAAAAAGGCTCGTGTCAGTCAGCTTGTCAGATAGAAAGTAACTACACAACATTTAGAAGAGTCACATGCCGTGTCTGAGCACCTAGGGCTCGCTCTATGTACGCTGGCCATCTTCCCATACACGGCCTCTGTCTATGTCTGTGTTGCCTGCCCGTGTACCAGTACACGGTGTATCCCGTGTATCTGGCCGGGTTTGGCCGGGGAGGGGTATACACACTGTTTCCTTGGACATATCCCCAACCCGTGCCCGTCTACTCCTGGAGTACACGCCATGTGGTCCGCTGACAAACAAACACTGTGTAGCACATACTACACCGCGTGTAGTCGGGAAATTTCCAGAAATGCCTTCTTCTTCCTCGCACTTCGACCGATCTTCCGAATTGTGTTTCTCTGGTCTGTTTGTCGTGAAAATCAAGATCAAGGGTCGCCTCGATATCGTGATGATGAATCTGAGGGTTTTGGTCCTTGAATCATCTCGACGAACAACATATGATCTTCCGATGGGAATACTCTTGAAGAGCGATTTCTCCCGAATCGCTTAGATCCATCTGCTGTCGTCACAATCACATCTCCATTGGTTCATCCTGTTGTGGGATCTATAATCTCGGATCATTATGCTGTAGATCAGAGGCATAATCGATCATTGTTCTTATCCCATGAAGAACGAAGAATGCGCATGAAGAACGCGAGGAAAGAATCACAAAAATCGAACAAGAGGGATGAACCTCGATCATTTTTCCTGACGATCTGGGTTCATCTCCGTTAGATAGAAACCAAAACAACCTCAAAATCCTCGCAAAAAAACCCGTCCCACAAGAACGATCGATCTGTGGCGTTCGTTGGCGAAGATCTGGTCGTCACATCGTCGTCGCCGGTGAAGCTCGTCAAGAACACCGCCGCTGCAATGGGAGGTTTTGTACAGAGCCTCCAGAGCCTCCAGAGAAATTTAGGGTTATGGAAAATTGTAACCCTAATCCCGTGCGAAATCTCTATATAAAAAAGATAAGATATTTTTCTGCAACAAGGATTTATATAAAATATTTTAATTAAATATTTTATTACGGTTGCGTCCAAAAACCAGATTTCACCACCGACCTGCGCAGGCTGATGTTAGTCCTCACCTAAGGTAAAATTGTTATTCCGAAAGCAACGGTGCCCTTGGATTTCTGATACGAGCACCCGTTTTGGAGTTATTACACTTTTTCCGGAAAACCGCACGCACACGTTATTTAATTATTAAATTAAATTCAAACATTTGTTTTGGGCTCACAGGGCCTCAGAACTGCACGCCGTCTCAGAGCCTGGTATCGAATTAACTCCCATATAATATTAAAATAATACATGGAAAAATTCGGGACATTACATTCACGACCATCCTTTTGTACCTCATCATAGAGAGGGACTTTTGATACATCATTTGTGAAAGATATAATTTTTCCCCTCCCCACATGATTTCAAGGTCCATCCTCATGAAACAAATTATTTATAGATTTCTTTAACTTCTTAAAAAAGAAAAAATTAACATTTTCATTCTAACTCAGGGTACCACCCACATTTTCCTCATACAAAGAGTAGTGATGTATTGAGAAATTATAATCATTAATCCACTCTAACCTTCTCCTTTTGGATCATATTCAATTAATTATTTTTGAATATGTACTTTAATATTTTATTATATATATATATATATATATATCAACCCATCACCATAAAGATAGTTTCATTATATATTTAAATATAAAATTACCATTTCCAACACGAAATCATAAGTTGGGTATTTTTTTCTCATGAACCTTCAATTATAATGAGGCATACGATACTACCATGTCATTATTTATGATAATATATCCGGATACCGTATTTGATAGATCACAAAATATCCAAGACCCTTCTCCAATTTTTGGTTGCATGAACCCATCTGTTGTAACAACCCAAGATTTTCTAAAAATAAATATAAATGCATGGAACTTTGTTTTAAGTAGATATTTATAACTAGACATTAAACATAATTTTTTCACTTCTATGTTTTGAATTTCAAGAAACTGTCAACTATAATTATGTTCAGTAAGTTATTTGGAGTATGATGAAACCAACTTGTTTTTTGTGAGTAGTAACATACCCTTATGAATAGTAATTTGAATATTAATATGGCCCTAATGAATAGTAAATTTTATTATTATTTTATTTTATTAAGGATTTAAGATAATAACATCTTGGTTATTTTTTCCTTATGATATTGAAGTAGTTATAGAATTAAAATTGTTACGTTTTAAATTAAGTATGCTTTTATTTAAAAAATAAAGTAATAATATTTAGAAAATTATTTTCAAAAAATGGACTTCATTTTTGAATTCTAAACGTTGAAAAATGGTTAGAGTAAATTTTTGGGAGTTTTCTGAAATTCTTGATTTTTAAATGAATAGTGAAATACAGTAAAATATAGTATAATCAAATTTTCAGTAAAATACACTATTTATGAAATCATAAGTGTTTCAAGGTCACATGGTTCTAACTCACATGGAATTATTACTGTTTTATCTCACATGAACTAATAATATTCATAATCTTGGGAAAAAATATTATAATAATGATTAATATAATGTCAAATACCCTCTCTCCTCCACTATAAATACCACCCTCACTCCCTCTTCTTACCACACCTCTCAATCCTTAATTCATGCCTATGTTTTTCCCAATACTAATCCAAAGGATATTCCCCAAGTCCTAGAGCTTCTGGTCCCACCAAAATCCCAAATCCATATCCCTTAATAAGGATCTCATAGAGAAGATATCAAGAGGTAAACACCCTCATCTATTTTCTCTCATTTAATTCATTTTATGTTATTCTCTTCCTTTACCTTTGTCTTATGTCGGGATATTTTATTCCATATCCCTCCTTAGTATCCATATTATTTAAGAGTGATGAGATATCCCCTTTCTCTCATCAAACTCTTTTAATGAAATTTTAAGAGACATTGTTAGGCTGCCAAATTTTCGTGAGAAATGTCTCAAGTTTTATTTTATTTCAAGATTCCTTCTTTTTATTTATTTACCTATTATTATTAAAGAGGCATGGAAGCTCTAAAATCAGTTATAATCTGGATTTTCTCATGTTCCGGGAAAATTCATCATCATTCTTTTGCTCCTCTCCCATTTATTCAAGAAATTGAAAACATTGTCCATGATGTCTCGAATTACTGACATCGTGGACGATGTGATTTCATTTTTCATTAAATCCTTCAAGTCTGGTCATGAAACCATTTTTATGGTTCAACCTGGTTATAAAATATGTATTATGTCTCATAAATAGTTCAGTAATTATTTTGTACACATGGTTTTAATTTATAAAACAAAATGAGGTTGTTATTATCAAAGAACCACTAAAATGATCTAAATGAACGTCAATAATGGTTTAACTTATGAAACATCCTCATGTATGAATTAAAAATGATAAATGGTATAATTTATGTTACTGGATATATTTAAATACTACTCCATTCCAATTCTATAGTTTCACTTCCAATCGACAAGAACATCCATTATGAACAAATCTTGGAAATCATTTAAAGAACTCACCCAAAAACAGTGCAAGGAGCAAAATACTAACAATTAAAAGGTGAAATGTTGTTATGAAATGAATATATAAGATGTTATAAACAAGAAAATGTTTCTATAAAATACTAATAAAACTCTTTTAACCATTATACAAGAAGTTTAAAAAAGTTTTAATTAAGACAAGCTTGAGGTAAGTGAATTCTTAACCCGATTTCCATTCTTTGGAATTATTCCAAAGCAATGTATTTATGGAATTATTCATGTTGTATGATTATGTTTGGTTATTGGAAATTTTTTATGATGAAGGTTGGGACCTATATTTCCCTCCAATGAATTTATTATGTGTAAGTTGGAGGTCGGTCATATGGTTCCTCCATGTGTAATTGTGATGGTTACACAAATTGTAAGGTAGTTATGAGGGTTAAAAATTATAAGGTAGTCGTGAGGGTTACAATATTATGTATATATTTCACCAGGATACCTTTTTGATTATATTTATGTTATCATGTTTTTTTGGATCTTGTGTAAATCTCATGGTACACAAAATAAGTATATATGCGTGACAAGCATGTCTTTTGAAAATGTTTTCAAATGTTACGAGTATTCATGAACTATTGTGATCTTTCCTTATTTTTCATCCCTAAATGAGCTTTTATGCTCATCCCATGTTTTTAAATGATTTTTACAGGTTAATGGATGTGTAGGAAAAATAAATAAGCCATGTTAAATGTTAAATTTTTGTCAAGGAGCCATGTTTATGTTTTAATGTTTTATATTTTGAAGAAAATGGAAACTGTTTTTTATGGTATCCACTATGTAACAATGTGTAATGTTATGAAAGTATTATGTCCAAATTCTCTAAATATATAAACTTGAAAATATCCTAATTGTAATAGGAAGTGTTTTCTTGACTAAATTCTATATTATGTATGTATTAAGTTCGGGACCTTATAGTTGGTATCAGAGGATGGTTTAGATAAAATTAGGGGTTATGATGATGTTAAAAGAATAAAATAAATAATTTTTACTCTATTATTAATTTGAAATGTTTTTGAATTTAAATATTACCATGTTTCTTCATCTAAGATAGGTTTTTTAGGAATGTTTGTTTGCAGAAAGAAGAGAGATGCTGAAGAGGAGAGGCACCGACAGAATGACATCCTTATGGATCTACAACCTAGAATAGTAGGGATTGGAACTGAGTAGTTTGTGATAGTAATGGCTCAGCTAATGCATTCAATAAATGGTGGCGACATCATTGCAAGAGAGAAAATAGATTTACTAAAATGGAAAACGATAGTAGTGGAACATTTTAGGAGAAAATAACCTCTTGTTTCCAATGGATCTTTTGACCTAGTAGCAGCTGAAGAATGGATCAAAGCCCCGGAAAATATATTTGATGTTTTGGGATGTTCAGACAATCAAAAGCGAAGTATTTCCATTTATCATTTTTAAGGGTAAGCTAATCAGTGGTGCTCAGTTTCAAGGAATATTAGGGGTATAGAGGATTTTGATGCATTAGAGTTGGATTAATTTAGAAGTCTTTTCCTTGAAAAATATTTTCCTAAGGTGGAGGGACTTAGGATGGAGAAGAAATTCCTTGAATTAAAGAAAAAGGAGGGGGATTCAGTGGCTCTTTATGAAGAAAACTACACTCGACTAGCGAGGTATGCTCCAAAATCTTATTCTTGTTCTTGATAGAAAAATCAATGGATTTTACTTAGGACTTAAGGCAAGGTATCGAAGGGAGTTGTCCTCCCGTGAATTCAAAATCTATGAGAAATTTTTTTGATGTGCTAAGAGGGTAGAGATGGAGTTTTTTGATGATCATGTACATTTTGGAAATAAGGAGAATAAGATTTCTAGATTGCAAGAGATGGGTAATAATTAACCAAATAAATCTGATGGTAAGAAAATATAGTTTCTTGTTTGTGAAAAGTGTGGCAAGAAACACCCTGGGGAATGTATTATAAAAATTGAGAAGTGTTTTAAAGGTGTTAAGTTTGGAAATATAGCCTAAGATTGTAATGAAAATGATCCAAAGTATAATCTTTATAATCAAACTATAAAGTGTTTTAAATGTGGTGAGATGATTCACTATGCATATTTATACCCAAAGAGTGATCTGAATGATGCAAAGAAGCCAAACTAAAAGCAGAAATGTATAGTGAGATCTTTTCCGACTATGTCAGCAGATGTCTGGCCATCTAATGAAGTTGTATCTTGTACATTGTTTGTTCACTCAGATTTTTCTAAAGTTTTGTTTGATACAGGGTCTACACATTCCTTCATCTTTGAGAAATTTTTGGGTAAATTATAAACATCAACTCAATAAATGAGACCCTAACTTATTGTTAAAAACCAGGGGAAATATTATAGAAAAGAGAAAGTTTAATAATATTACTATTGTGATTTAAGGAAATACTTTACCTAAAAACCTTTTTGTTTGACGCTTAGTTGAGTTTGATATAATCTCGTGAATGGATTTACTTTCTGTTTTTCGTGAAAAGACTAACTGTATAGCTAAATAAGTTGATTTTTAGAAAGAGTTTCTATTTTTATACAATAACGAACCCATAAAATTGATAACATATCAGGAAGATTAGAAATTATTAAATGATGGAAATGAAAGTTATATTGCTCATATTGTTGAAAAAAATGGAACTATTCAGATTAATGATGTTCCAGTGGTAAATGAATACCTTAATGTTTTTCCTGATGAGTTACTCGATGTCATATCTGTTCAGGAAGTCAAATTCACAATTGACTTAGTTCCTGATGCTAAGCCAATTTCAAAACCCCCATATCGTATAGCTCAAATAGAACTTATGGAATTGAACAATCAATTGTAGAATTTTCTCGATAAAGGCTTCATACATCCTAGCACTTCACCATGGGGAGCCCCAATTTTTTGTGTTAAAAAGAAAGATGGTTCCATGAGACTTTTCATTGATTATAGATCTCTGAATGACATCACTGTTAAAAACATGTATCCTTTTCCTCATATCGATGACTTGTTTGATCTACTCCAGGAAGCTCAGTACTTTTCCAAGATTGAATTGAGATCCAGATACCATTAGCTGAAGGTGAAGGATGATGACATCCCAAAAACATCCTTTCGTACTAGATATGACCATTATGAATTTGTTGTTATTCCCATTGGGTTAACCAATGCACCTTCTCTATTCACGAATCCTATAAATAGAGTATTTAATGAGTTATTGGATATGTTTTTGGTTGTATTTATTGATGACAATATGGTATTTTCTAAAAATAAAGAGGAGCATGAAAAAAATATAAGGGTTGTTTTACAAGCCTTAGAATAAAAGAAACAGTATGGAAAATTCAGCAAGTGTGATTTTTGGTTAGAACCACTTTCCTTTCTTGGGAACATTGTAACTAAATATGGAATAATAGTTGATACTACCAAAACAAATGTGGTTTATGAATGGCCAAGTCCCACAAATGTTACAGAGATTCGTAGATTTCTTGGGTTAGTAGGTTATTATTAATAGTTTGTTACAAACTTCTCACGGTTATCTAGCCCGATAACTAAGTTAACATGGAAAGGGGTTAATTTTTTTTTGGAAAGAAGAATGTGATATTTGTTTTTTGGAACTGAATAAGAGATGGGTGATGATCTAGTTTTTTCCTTACCTTCCCGGAATGGTGAGTTTTTCATCTACAATGATGCTTTTTCGATGGGACTTGGTTGTGTTTTGATGTAGAATGATCAGGTAATTTCCTATACATTGAGACGACATAAACTTAATGAGCTAAATTATACAAAAAATAATTTGGAATTGGTTGCTATGGTTTTATCTTTGAATATTTGGAGGAATCATTTATACAGAGCCAAAGGTCAAATATATACTGACCATAAAAGTATAAAGTATATATTCACTCAGAAGGAATTAAACATGAGGCAGAAAAGATGGATTGAACTGATAAAGGATTATAATTACAAGATCAATTACCATCTTGGAAAAGAAAACAAAGTGTCATATGCCTTGAGTTAGAAACATCATATATCATTAACCAAGATATGTTTAGAACATGATCCCTTGATTAATGATTTAATGAATTTTGTCATAGAAGTTGTTGGTGTTGGAAATACATCAGTTTTGATTTATGTTTTAGTCCAGACGTCATTTTCAGACTGAATTAAGCGATCATAAAAGGAAGAAAATGAGCTACAAATAAAGGTAGAATTGGTTAAATGGTTAAGTTTCTAGAATATAACCCTCATAAAGATTGTGTTTTACGATTTGGAAAAAGGTTGTGCATGCCTAGTGATTCTCTGTTGAAGAAAGATTTATTGTGGGAAGCTCATAGTTCTCCAATTTCAGTTCATCCTGGTAGTACTAAGATGTAGAAATACCTTTGGTAGTATTATTGGTGGGATGGAATGAAAAGAGATATTGCTGATTTTACCATGAAATGTTTGACATGTCAACAGGTTAAAGCAGAGGACTAGTTTATTAAGGGGATACTTCAACCTATACTAGTTCTAGAGTAGAAATGGGAGAATGTGTCCATGGACTTTGTGGTGGGACTACCTAAGACATCTCGAGGTAACAATGAAATTTGGGTTATTGTTGATCAGTTGATAAAATAAGAATTTTTTTTTCTATTCAAGATACAATATCATTGGATCTATTTTCTAGACTATACCTCAAACATATTGTCAAGATACATGGAGTTCTTCTTTCCATTGTATCTGATCGGGATCCCAGGTTCACTTCTAACATTTGGAAGGAACTTCAGAAGTCGTTGGGAACATAATTAAATTTCAGTACATATTTTTATCCACAATTAGATGGGAAATCAGAATGAACGATTCAAACTTTGGAGTATATGCTTCAAGCATGTTCAATGGACTACTAGCGAAGTTGGGATAAGAATATTTCTTTAGTTGATTTTTCTTATAATAAAAATTTTCATTCTAGTATTTAGATTTAACCTTTTGAGTCATTGTATGGGAAACAGTGTCAGACTCCAATGTTTGGGGATGAATTCAGTGAAAGGAACTTTATGGGGCCAAAATTAGTATAAGATGTGGTTGAGAAAGTGAGGATGATCCAATAGTAAATGAGGACTGCTTAGAGTAGGCAGAAAAGTTTTGTAGATGACAGAAGGACAGACTTCTCTTTTGAGGGAGGATACCATGTTTTCCTTAAAATCTCTCTTGGGAAAAGTGTGATGCATTTCGTTAAGAAAGGGAAGCTAAGTCCACAGTTCATCGGTAGTTTTGAAATCTTGGAGAAAGTTGAAACAGTGGCATACCGTGTAGCTTTGACTTCGAGTTTGTCTCTGGTACCCAATGTTTTTCATGCTTCGATGTTGAGAATGTTTGTGCTAGATTCATCACATGTCTTTATCCTAGAAGCAGTTTAGCTGGGATATAACCTTTCTTATGAAGAGAAACCAGTTTAGATTCTTGATCGAAGGGAACATGTATTGCGGAATAAGGTAATCCACTAGGTAATGATTTTGTGGAGAAACCACATGGTTGGAGAAAAAACATGGGAATATGAAAATTATATAAGGGAAAAGTATCCTGAGTTATTTAAAAAGTAAATAAAATTCTGAGAACACAATTTCTAAAAAGTGGGGATAATGTAACACCCCCAGTTTTTCTAAAAATAAATATGAATGCATGGAACATTGTTTTATGTAGATATTTATAACTAGCCTTTAAACATAATTTTTCCACTTCTATGTTTTAAATTTCAAGAAATTGTTATCTACAATTGTGTTCAGTAGGTTATTTGGAGTCCGATGAAACCAATTTTTTTGTGAATAGTAACATACCTTTATGAATAGTAATATGAATAGTAACATGACCTTAATGAATAGTAAATTTTATTATTATTTTACATTATTAAGGCTTTAAGATAATAACATCTTGGTTAATTTCTCATCATGATATAGAAGTAGTTATAGAATTAGAGTTCTTAATTTTTGAATTAAGTATTATTTTATTTAAACATTCAATTAATAATATTTAGAAAATTATTTTCAAAAAATAGACTTCATTTTTTAATTATACAATTTTAAAATGGTTAGTGTAAATTTTTGTGATTTTTCTAAATTTCAGGATTTTTCGATGAATAATGAAATACGATATAATACTGTATAATCAAATTATCAGTAAAATACACTATTTATGAAATCATAAGTGATTCAAGGCCACTTTGTTCAAAATAACATGAAATAATTACTATTTTAGGTCACATTAACGAAGACTATTCATAATCTTGGGCAGAAATATTATAATAATGATTAAAATAATGAAAAATACCCTCTCTCCTCCACTATAAATATCACCCTCACTCCCCTCTTCTTACCACACCTCTTAATCCTTGAGCCATGCCTATGTTCTGCCCAATACTCTTCCAAAGGCTCTTCCCCACGTCCTAGAGCTGATGGTATCACCAAAATACCAAAACCAAATCCCTTAAGAAGGATCTCAAGGAAAAGAGATCAAGAGGTAAACATCCTCTTTTATTTTCTTTCTTTTCTTTCATATAATGTTATTCTCTTCCATTACCATTCGATTATGTTGGGATCTATCATTCCATATCCCCCCATACTATCCATATTAGTTAAGTGTGATGATATATCCCCTTTCTCTCATCAATCTATTTTTATGAAATTTTATGAGACGCCGTTAGGCTGCCGAATTTTGGTGATAAATTTCTCAAGTTTTCTTTTATTTCAAGATTCCTTATTTTATTTCCTCACCTCCTCTTATCCAAGAGGCATGAAATATCTAGAATAATTTATATTCTGTATTTTATCATGTTCATGGAAAATTCTTCATGATTCTTTTTTCCTCTCCCACTTATTCAAGTAATTAAAAACATTGTCCATGATGTGTCGAATTACCGACATCGTAGACAATGTGATTTCATTTTTCACTAAATCATTCAAGTATGATCATTAAACCATTTTTATGATTAAACCAGGTTATAATAAATGTATAATGTCTCATAAATGGTTTTTGAATTCTTTTTTACACATGGGTTTCATTTACAAAACAAACTGAGGTCGTTATAATCATAGAACCACAAAAATGATCTAAATGCACATCATTAATGTTTTAACTTATGAATCATCCCCATGTATGAATTAGAAATGATGAATGGTATAATTTATGTTACTCGATATATGTAAATACTACTCCCTTCTAATTCTAGAGTTTCACTTCCAATCAACAAGAACATCCATCATGAACCAATCTTGGAATTCATGTAATGAACTCACCAAAAAACATCGCAAGAAGCAAAATACTAACAATTAAAGGGAGAAATGATGTTATCAAATTATCCTATAAAATTTTATAAACATGAAATATTTCCATAAAATAAAAATAACACTGTTTTAACCATTACATAGTATGTTTAAAAAAGTATGAAGTAAGACATGCCTGATGTAAGGGAATTCTTAACCTGATTTCCATTCTTCAGGTTGACCTCCTACTTTGTTATTTTTGTGCTATAAAAATTGTTTGTGTGATGATTTTTCTTTATATTAAGTTTAGTTATGTGTATTTACAGTGTCTAATGATATCCCATCTACTCTATTAAGTCTCACTTCAATTATATGATTTATGTAAAGCGGTTTTCTTTAAAATCCTTGTTTTAAATTCGGTTTTATGAAATTCCAAATAAATGTTTTTATAGAATTATTCATATTGTATGACTATGTTTTGGTTATTGGGAATTTTTTATGATTAATAGTGAGACCTATATTTCCCGAAAATTATTTGGGTATGTGTATGTTGCAAGTCACCCATATAGTTACTCCATGTGTAACAGCGATGGTTACACAGATTATAAGGTAGCCGTGAGGGTTACAAATTATAAGGTAGTTGTGAGGGTTAAAATATTATGTAAGAAATTCCCAAATATACCTTTATGATTATATTTAGGTTCTCATATATTGTGTAAATATCATGTTAAAAAAATTAAGTATATATGGGTGACAAGCTTGTCTTTTGAAAAAGCTTTCATACATTACAAGTATTGATGGACTAATGTTCTCTTTCCTTATTTTTCATCCCTTAATGATATTTTGTGCTAATCACAAGTTTTTAAATAATTTTCACAGGTTAATGGATGTGTAATACAAATAATGGAACCATGTTAAATGTTGAATAATTGTCAAGGAGTCATGTTTAAGTTTTAATGTTTTGTATTTTGAAAAAAATGGAAACTGTTTTTTATGGTATCCACTCTGTAACACTGTGTAATCTTATGAATGTATTTTGTACCAATTCATTAAATCCCTAAACATGAAATGATTATCAATGTAAGAGGAAGTGTTTTCTTGACTAAATTCAAGATTATTTTTGTAATAAGGCTGGGTCCTTACATCTGTAATGGATAAACATCTCTTTAGTTCCCTAAAATTATTTATATAATAATTGGTCCAAATGATATTGGTACCCTTATATTTAATCATGATTAGTAGATTTGATAGCCAAGAGAAATTTTCCACAACGAATCAAAATTATCATACCAAAATAAGAAAACTAATTATCTCATTTGTAGTGTTTAGTGTCTCAATTTCTCAATAATATCCTTTATTTTTGGATCCACTAATTTTGCATTTCTTTTAATTACGTGAAATAATAAGGTAACTTTATGTTGCAAAAATTCACACTTTCTAAATTTTTAAGGGATTCTCCTTTCCTCAATGACTCTAAAAAAATCCTTTTATGGTATTCTTTCACTTCCTTTCTTATTTATTATATAAGAATATCATCTATTAAGACTACCATAAAATTTTCTATGTAATGTGTATAGGCTATATGCATTTAATATATGAAGATAATAGGATCATTGGAATATCTAAATGGTATATCTATAGATTCATTGTGTCCATACCGAAAATAAAATGATCCATTGTCTTCTATTATGACCCTTATAAAATTATACGTATATAAAAGTTCAATCCTAAAAAATTATTAATCTCCACATAGTTGATCAAAAAAATCGTCAATATGGGGCAAAGAATACTAATTATTGATCGTGATATTTTTAATTTCACAATAAAAAATTCAAAGACACATTAAATTAAATATATTTCTAATAATAAAACAAGTGGACCCCATAGTGAGGAAGCATACTGAATAAATATCTTTTCCATATTTTCCTAGAGTTTCTTCTTCAAAATTAATCCCATTAGGAGTTATTCTATAAGGAGTATTCAAATTAGATAAAGCACGCGGTATGCATATTATTGAATACACAACTTCATAATTCTGTTTAAGACTAGGAAACACTTTAGGAAATAAATTAACATATTCATGAATAATTGTCATAACATCGATATTGATTTCCCCTGAACCATTTGAGATAAATACCCTTCATGAATATTTAGTAATTCATATATAATTGAATTAATTTTCATTAGATATTCATATTCATCCTTATATCGATATATGATTTTAGGTAGATTTGTAATATCATAAATGGTTTCCCTTCCTCGATAATTGATTTGGGCTCTATATAGGGAGAGCTAAATCATGCCTAAAATACTGTCAAATTCTATTATTAGGAGAATTAAAATATTTTTAGGAATCAAATTACCATAATCATCTATCAGGGAATATGTATAAACATGATTTGTGATAAACATACAATTATGAGTATCAACCTATAATTTACTATCTAATAATTTAGGCTGATATTTGATTCTATTATTAAATTCTTTAGATACCATACTATGGGTATATATTAAACCAAATAAGAGACTTTTATTCTTGATTGGATGATAAGTGTAACATTCACCACTTCATTCAATAGAGAATCTTCAGTGACTGTGATCGTAAGAGATTTATCATTGACTATTGTCTTAAGAATTTACTTATGTATATTTTCTTCCTTAATCCTTGGATTTATGCACTGGTTGGAATAATATCCACCATAATTGAATTTAAAGAATTATAGTGTGTTTGGTGATTTCAGTTGAGCTTTTACTCTATTCATTTCATTGATTATTATATTTATTTTATTTTAACATTCATTTGATCGATGAGATTATTTTTATACACATTTTTTTTGAATAGATAAGGAAAATTCATCAATGATTTTTTCCACACATTCTACATGAAGGAAGGTTAATTCACCTTCTAGCATGGGTTTTATTACTATAATTTCCCCAAAATTCCATATTTATCTTATTTCCCCCAAAACCAATAGAATGAATTATAGTCTCTAATACCTTTTTGTACCTTGATAGAACATAAAAAAACTTCTTAATATCTATAAAATTATCTTATAAATAATTCAATTTGGAGACATTATTTTAAGACACTAAATAATTGATCAATTTTTCTTCCGCAGTCGATGATGAAATAAAGATAATACCTATTATGTTTACTGAAATTTACTTCATATTTTCAAATAGACTCATAATTAATTTAATACGTCTCAATTAATACCATTTTAATTTTAATATATTGATTTTGGTGGGGGAACTTACTAAAAATAATTCTTAACTCCTCCCATTAAATGGATTAAATTTTTTAGTCATGACTCATATTCTTAATAAGCTTCAACCATTGATATATTTAATCTTCAATGTGATAAATATCTAAGAAAATGTTTTCATGCTCTGATCACTATGTAATAAAATTTCATTTCATTGGTACTAATCTGTTTCTTAGAAATTAAGGGATCAAAAGACCCACTAATGTAATGTGGATATTACCTCATGAATGAGTCAACAACTTTCTTTCTCCTCCAATGATTATTTTTAAGCATAGAATGATTCATGATTTGAGAAAGTTGGGTTCCATAAGAATAATTTTTTTCATTCCATACCCCAATTATTTATCTTACTTATGAGTAAAATCAATATATTTCCTACCTCATTCATTATCAACATGATTCCTACTGGTTCCACTGATTTAATATAACAACAAAACAATTTAAGAATAAGTAATCATTAATTGAAGTGGGAAATCATATAATCTTGAAGATCATTCCATAGATATCCCAAACCATGAAACAATTTTATAAATCGATGACACTTTAGTTTCCTCCTAAATTACTATTTTTTATCATAGTTTTTTATGTCTTCTATCCTCTCATTTCGCATGACCTGATATCCAAGAAATAAACAAAACCTTCTCTATTACCAACTGATATGATCTATAAGATCTTATTATTTTTTGAGGTATTTTCCCTTTTGAGTTTTATTTTTTTATTTGGGTTTCCAAGTGTTTGATTTAGGTATTGAAGGCCTTGGTTGTGGTTGGATATTTTATGTATAAATTTTAGGTTTGAAAAATTTTCTAATAAAAATTTACATGATGTGTAATACTATTAAACACCATGTAATACTATTAAACCCTCTATAATTATCAATTGGTATAAAATCACATGAGGAGGTGAGTTTTTCAACGTGTAGCACTAAAAAAAATTACACAATGTCTAATTCCCTGAGTAACAATTTAAAAGGTGTTGTGTGGTTAATTTTGAATTAATTCCTTCAAAAAAACCTTCCTTATCTCAAACATAGGGAGACTCTTAATTATTATGGAGGGATTTACTCATCTATGATCATCATAGATTTTTTTTTTGATTCTGGGTTTTAGTCTAGATATTTTCTTACATTATTAATCCAACTATTCTAAATAAATTGAGGGTTGTGTGGGGAAGGAGGTCTATTTATCAATTTCTAATGTCTCAATTTCAATTACTTATCTGTAATTATGAAATTTCAATTGCATGTTTAGAAATTTCATCATTAATTTGATTAATTAATTAGTTAATTAATTCATTAATGGATTATGGATTGGGTTGAATAATGTGAGATTAAATTGATTAATAATGAAAATTAGGGGATGTTTTTCTTAACTTCAAAGGCTAAATGGATTGTTTGATTAAATTTTGAAAAATTATTTATTGGTGATTTGGTTATATTATTCTATGTGATTAATGTGATGAAACATGATTATATTGATAGTTTAATTGGTACCACATGATGGGAATGTTTGGTAAGAAGGTTTGATAAATGTGGTATATGTGATGTTTGTGATATATGTTGTTAAATGATAAATGTGTCTGGAACATAGACCGATTCTTCAAAATACTACATGTGATTGAGTGGTATATATATTTTGGACATATACTAATTCTTCAAAATCCTATATATTATAAAAATTGGTTGGGGGGACATGGAATTGTGCTCCAAATACCCAAATAGTGTTAGACATGGCATTCTTGGCCCAAAATTATGGCATTGGACTATGGTTCCAAGTAGTCATAATATGAATTTAAATAAAATTGATAATTGAATCCCATGTTATAATTTATTTTGATTCTTTATGGGATACAGTTAATACTCTGGCATAGGATGAAGAAGGTATCGGGGGTTTGAGTGTCATCGTTATCTTGGGTAATTTATGTGGTTAATTAAATAATAATGAAATTTGATAAATATTGTCATCATTTCACTTTATTCTTCATGCAGTTATATACATTGTTATATATTGGATATTTTTCTACAATTCATTGGTGGTGGCCTTCTGAATTGTACTCACAACCTACCTTGGCTACCTGATCAGTACTCGAATAGACTTCATGTTTTTAGAATAGGATAAGGGAAACATCCCCATGTTAGGTGGATGCATTCGTATGTAGCATGGATAAGGGAACTAGACATGATATTAAGACCCTCTTAGTTAGTTTTCAGTGTGTCTTTATTTTTGGGTTTTACTTAGACACTTGACACATATATGGAATGAATATCTCCTATTTTGTTTTGGATATTGTATCCCAAATTTGGTCGTCATGTGATATTGGTATTATTATTCTTATGGATATCTTAATTTGGGGTTTTTTAATTTATTTTATCTATTGTGTTGATTTTATAATGAGGGTGTAGACTCCCCATGTTGTATATTTGACCCCTGCTACTAGTTAGTTGCATCTGGCATATGGGGAGGTGCGCCTGAGGTCATGTAGTGAACCGGATCAGGGCACCAAAATGTGGAACTCGATTTAGGATGTTAAAAAGTGCTATAAGAGCTATTGGAACCATGTATCGGGTATGAGACATTAGAGTAGGTTCAGATAATTCAAAAACATAGTGTTATGGCTTATAGTAGGATAAATACTATGTTGATTTATTTCATCGACCCTTGTATTTTATAGTGGGATATTTTCTGTTCCTTCGAGTGTATCCTAGATTAGGTCACTATAGGATTTAGAGACAGGGTAAGCTTGTTCCAATGTTTCTTAGGCCTTTTGAGTTTGTGGAGAAAATCGGGATGGCTGTGTATCAATTGGCTATTCCATAAAGGTATATTCCTATGAATGATGTTTTCTACGTGTCACAGTGTCAATGGTATCAATTTTAACCATCTAATGTGAGTGATTTTCATGATTTTGTGATTGATACAGATGTGTCCTTTGAGTAGAATATGATACGTGTTGTAGATCTCATTGAGAAAGTGTTTTAGGAAATTACCCTATCGATAATTCGAGTGTTGTGGAAAACGTTCCTGTTCTTAAGGAAACATGGGAGAGGTAATTAGATATAAGGGCTTAGTAGACCAACATTTGACATTGGAATATTAGATTTTCTTGCATGTACAACTCAAGGAAGAGCTATTATAAGGTGGGGGGATTGTAAGATCCCTTTATTTTCCCAGGTATGTTCCCTTTTGAGTTTAATTTTTTCTTTTATGGTTGAAGAGGGTTTTATTTTAGTTTATAAGGCATTGCAAGTGGTCATATATTTTATTATATATTTTTGGGTGTAAAAAATAGTCAGCATAAAATTTACGCTCCATGTAACACTATTACACACCATGTAATTTTTAATCAGGGTAAAATCGCCTGAGGTGATGGGTTTTTCAGCATGAATGATTAAAAATAATTACACTATGTGTATTGGAATTATACACCATTTAGTTCCCTAAATGGAAAATTAAATGGTGTCATACAGTTTGTCTTGGTTGCATTCTTTCATGAATCCTTCCTTCCCTCAACCCTAGGGGAAGCCTAAGCTATTTTGGAGTGCTTTAAACACCTCTGATTGTCAGAGATAGGTGTTTAATTCCCGGTTTTGGTATGGATATTTTTTACCATTTTTGATCTAACCACTCTACATAAATTGAGGGTTATATTTGGGTGAGTGTTCGTCAATTATCTTGAAGTATGTGGTGTTTTATCAATTTCTAAATTCTTGATTTTAGTTATGTGTTTGTAATTGTGAAATTGATATTGGATGTTTAGAATATGATTCTTGAATTGGATTAATTAAATGGTTAATTAATTAATTAATGGATTGTGGAATTGGTTGATTAATGGGATGTTTAATTGAATGATAATGGGAATTAAGGTATGTTTTTCTTATCCATGAAGGGTTAATGGGTTATAAGATTAAATGTTGATAAATGCTTTAACATTGAATGGTTATATTATTCCATGTGATTAAATTGATGAACCAAGATCGAATTTATATTTTAATAAGTACCCCATGATGATAATGTATAATAATATGGTTAATGATGATTAATCTTGATAAATGTGGTATTTGTGAGGTTTCAAATATATGTGATATATGTGATACATGTGATTTATTGATAAATGTTTATGGGACATTGGATATGGAATGATGCTTTAAAAGACCATATTTTATGGATTTATACACATTTTTGGGACATGTAATGATGCTTCAAAATTCCATACATGATAACAATCCTTTGTGGGACATTAACTAATGCTCCAAATACCCACAAGGTGCTAGACATGGAGTTCTAGGCCCAAATGGTATTCATTGGACTATGGTCCCAAGACAATGTAATATGAATTGAAATGAAATGGATAATGGAATCCCATGTTATAATGAATTTTTATTCTTGGTGTGAAATGGTTTAGACTCTATAATGGGTTAATGTAGGTATTAATGGTTCATGTGTCATTGTGAACCCAGGTAATTTATGTTGTTAATTAATGAATATTAAAATGTGGTCATTATTTTATTTATTGGAATCTATTCTTTATACAACTTCATACAATTTTATAGACTAGAAATTATTTTATACACCGTTGGTGGTGGCCTACTGAGTTATTCTTACAACCTTTTTGGGATACAAGATTGGTACTTGAATAGTCGTCGAGTTTGCAGGATAGGTGAAGGACAAGATCCCTATGTTATATGTATGAATTGGAATGAATCATGTATGAGGGAACTAGACATGATTTCATGACCCACTTGGGGATTATTTAGTGACCCTTTATTTTTGGGTCTCATTAACACACTTGACCAAAATATGGCATAACATATCTACTATTTTGGTTTGGATTTTGTACTCATATTTTGGTCATTATGTGATATTATTATTATTTTGGTTATGGCTATTATCATTTGGTTATTGTTTATTTATTTTTGATGTTTTATGATTTGATAAAGAGTTTATAGTCTCCCCATGTTGTATATTCGACCCTCACTACTAGTCAGCATCCTATAGTGCATGGGGAGGTGCACCTGAGGCCATGTACAAAACAGACTGGTGGCACCGACATGTGGCACCCGAGTTGGGTCATTACATGACTTAACCATCACCTATATATATAGTACATAATTTTAGATAAATATTCAATACATATTGTTATAATACACACCCCTTAACAATAATGGATTGTTTCATTGAAAAATATATATAATCAACATATTTCATAAAATATACTCAAAATATCTCATTAATACATCCACATCTAGTAATCTAATTAGAAAATTTATAGTGAACCATACATTTACTACATATATATTACTTCTTATTATATAAATATTAATTGCATAAAATAATGATACTTGCTATAATTATATTGGTGTGGTTACTTTACAAACATGGATGCATAAACAACTTGTTCTATATGTTCTACATCATCTCTAAATCAATTCTACAAAACTTGAACCCTTATTAAACATATCATACTGAAACAATTCCTTCAAATATTGATGAATTGAAACATAATAAAGGGTGAGATAATTTTATCAATGAGGGTAAACTTGGGATATATTAATTGATGATTATTTGAAAAAAAATGATAAATACTAGTGTAAAAAATCATGATCATAACATTCAATTTTCTTACCTAATATATAATTGATTAAATTCATGATTCATGGAATAAAACTTTTTCATTTCAGTATTCTTGAATCATATGAATGAGAGATTGTCTCTAATCTATCATGAACAATGCATTCATGTTATAATGAAAAAAAATAAAATTTTGCCACCATAATTTGTTTAAAAATCATCTCATATGTCAAGGATAACTACCAAGACCATGAAATCATAGTGGTTAATACATCAAAATCAATTTCCCCTATCGTTATAGATCACTCAAATTTACTCATTAAACATAGTGAATTAGAAACATAAACTTGTATCCAATATTTTATTATGAAAATTGAATTATTTCCAATAATTATCTTATGTGATATAAATCTTTATCTAATAAATTGAAGGAATATATAAATATGGTCCTATAATCGCATAATGAAAACAATACCATTTGTGACACATGATCATAAAAACATTCATAATATCTCTAAATATAACCTATATAATGATAATGAGATTCATAAACATTTATTCATTTATTCATAGAATTCCCTATAGAAAATAAATGAGTTTTATAAAAATTTCATCATCACATTCATAAATCATCCAAATAAAGAATAAGGATGTTATGATTGGATCATTTCCCTAGTAACTAATATTCCAAATCAAAGGATGTTATCCTACTTGAAATTTACTTTGAAGGATCACGAGAATATTTCATGAGGAAAATACACTTTTAATTTTTAAATCACTTTATTAAAATTTGAAATTTTAAAAAATATTATAGAAGTATGTTTCTTTTAAAAACCCTATAAACATGTAAATGAATCATTAACAAATACATTATTTATGATGGGGGAAAATTATTTTCTCTCTTTTTATGTTAAAATAAATAGTTCTTTTAAATTTTAGGTATAAATTCAAAAGTACAAAATTCAAAAAATAAAAAGAAGATTCCGTTGAAAAAAAATCATTAGAATTAAAAAAATGAGTAAAAATGACTTAAAAAATTCATTAGATAATATTAAAACTTTCTTGAAAACATTTTAAACAAAACATGAACTTGAATGAAAAATATTTTTGACCAAAGAGGGAACAAATTATGATTTCTAAAAAACATTTCGTATTCATTAGAAATTCCTCAGGGAGGAAAATGGTATTATTATAAGAAAATATTACGAAACAATTGAGTATAAGAATATGAAATGTATTTATCATATAAGGATCAAATAATTTCTTCTATATAAATTCAAACATAATAAATCTTGATTAAAATGGGATTGATAAATAAATCCCTTACAAAATTGGTAATATTAGAATCAAAAACTTGTGAATACAATTACCTTATATAGATAGAATATCCCCTTAATTTTCATGATATGAATTATTAAATTAATTTATGATATTTATGTAAGTCACATAAAATAATCAAGGGTTCAAAAAGTCCCCCGTCACATAGAAATAAAAGTGGGATGAAAATAACTTACAACAATTATCTTCCTTTTTTGTACGTGTTGAACCTCTTGTATAATAAATATAGATTTATTTTAACAATATTACATAAAAATAAGATTATATATCATACCATATATGATTTAATTATACCATTTTATGACATGTGTATTAAAAATTCTTTAATAAAATAATTGTTCCAGGAGAATAATTGTTTTGTTTTTCATACATGTATTGGTTTGGAAGACCCAACCTTTAGAAATTTTTCATGATTTGATAATATCCAGAATGATAATATTGATAACAATATAATATAAATTAATTATATATATAGATAGAGATACTCATCCATAAAATGTGGACATAGAAAAGTAATTACATCATTTATTGAAATGGTTAGTCTATGTAGGTATGAACATTGTTTTCACTTTTCAACAAATTGAAATAAAGGTAAGTAATAATTCAAATTTATAGACTTATTTTTAATTAATAGATATTATATATTTTCATTAATTATATCCTCATTATCATACATGTAATTCATAATCAAAAAAATCACATCGCTTCATGGAGGTGGCAGTCCACACACACACATGAGTGACATTATCGATTTCAAACAGATAGGATGGTAAGAATTCAGATGTGTGATTATAATTCTAGAATGATAATTATTTCCTAATTATCATTAATAATGAATAAAAACACTATTATAAACATCCATAATATATAGTGATGGGAAATTAATTTTATCGCTATGTGGAGGTGGTAGTCCACTTGTATGCACAATTGAAGCTTTCACTTCCCATTTTATGGAATAAAGTGTGGATATTGGTGGTTAAATAATCATAGTAAAATTTTAATATATTTAGGTTATTGAATTTATTATTTTATTATTATTACCATACAATTAAAAAAGGTATCATAAGAAATAAATTGAAAGAGGTCAGCTAAGATAATTCCACCTTCTTAAGTAGGCCTCCTTTAGATCCTTTATTATGGACCTATATATTTTTTTTTGTAGAGGAGTATACACCTAAATAATTTATAAGGAATTATATAACATAATTGTGATTTTTTTTGTCGATATCGATGGATAAAAGTGTGTTATAAAGTGTATATAAGTGATTCCCTTTTAAAAGTGAGGAGAGGGGAACTCCTAGAATTACATAATGTATTAAATTAATAATAATTAATTTTCAACTTCAAGTGGATTCAAATTTATGTATTTTTAAAATAAGGAAATTATGAGTCTAAATAATCACACAAAATAAAGTTTTTAGTAGATTAGTTCATATTTTCAACATTATATCTTTGTTTTAACCCCAAGTTACCCCTTTTGACAATTACCACAATATCAATGTTTTTTAACCTTTAAGTGATATGGATATTTCCATAAAAAGGAAAGTTACCCATAAATGGAGAATTATTCACATTTTAAACCATATTAAATTAACTGGGATAAAAATATAATTCTTATTATTTTAGTATCATTTAATAAAATATTATTTATTATATAATATCTTTAATATATTTTTGGGAAACATATAAAATATTATAATATATTATATGTCTAACTCAAGTAAAATAGTACAAAAATGTTTTGGTTTATTTTATAAGGAGTAAATGGTCATATTATAATCACCAAATGAAATTTATATAGGGTTAATTATCATTTTAAATCTTATATTTTGGTATAAGACCATTGGTTAATCAATTTAAATATTAACCATGGTAATGAATTTTTCAAATTTTATAGGGTTATAATTTTAATTATGATGAAATAATTGAACCCTAAAAGGAAAAGTGTTGAAAATTTAGACCATTAATCATATTACTTGTTCTTTTAAAACATTTTCAAGATTTTAAAATAACATAATAATATATATTTAATATAAAATACAATTAATGTCATTTTATGAACAGTTTTCATATTTTGACTTTAAAAACAACATTACAATAATATAGTTTTAATAAAAACCATTAAAAAATTATAATATGTTATATTTATCTATAAAATTATTTTCAACTAGTTATTCTCCAAAATTGTACTACTTTAATTTTTTAAAGAAACATATTTTATTTGTTCATTAATTGAATAAATATTTTTTCAGTGTTTTGTAAGCATTTGAGGTAATTATTCAATCACTAAAAATTTAAATTATATTACTATGATAAAAAAAGTAATTCATATTTCAAAATAGAATTTTGAACTGATATTTTCCTCTTATTCTCGTTTTTAAAAAAAATTAATACACATTAATGTCTAGAGACTGATATTTTTTATTTATTACTTTCTAAAAATATGATAAATGACATATTAATAGAATAAGGTCAAAAAGTGTCCATAAATTCAATAATTTGATATAAATTTCTAAACCCTATCTATAAAATAGGTTAAAAAAAGTCGTAGGTAAATTTTTAAACCTGGTCGCTAATTTTAACCTTATTTTACATTTTTTACCCATAGTGAGGTGACAAATATTTACCAAGGTTAATACCCATGATAAAAAAATAATTTCACCTATTTAGAAAAAATACCTAATGATTCTAAATATGTAATCCATTTTTAAATATTAAATTTATATAATTAGAGTAATTTAATTTAAAATTAAACCAACAAAAAAAGATGAAAAACAATTTTCCATAATAAAAATTCTAAAGTTTGAAATATTTTTATATAAAAATACAAAATAAAACTAATAAAAATTAACATTATTGGATTATTACTAATATAAATTAACTAGTTTAAACTTTTAATCTATTTTTTAAAAAAATAAAAGTTTGAAAATTCTTTAAATGAAAATATAATTTTCAATAAAAATTAGAATTTTCACTATTTATCAAAAAAGATCATTAAAAAATATAAAAATTTCACAATATAATAAACATGGAAATATTATTTAAAAAATGACTTTAATTTTCTATAATTAAAATTTCTAGATTTTTTATAATTTAACTATAATTTCCAGGAACAAAATTTAGTAAAAATATTTTTCAATAAAATTCATTTCTAACGCATAAAAGGAATTTATTAAAAATTTAGTCTTATTTAATAAGAATTAAGAAATAATTTTTTTTGAGTTATAATATTATAAATATATTTCATAATGTTGTTAATTATATTAATTCTAATTAATTTAATGAATTAGTTATAACAGTCACATTTCAATAATAATTTTTTGCACTACATCTAAATTATCTTAAATATCATTATTATGAGTTAAGAAAGATATCGGGCATTTTATTATTTTAAAATAAATTTTTAGGTGTCATATTCTCTCGAATTAAATAAATTTAATTCTCAATTTTTAATTTTTGTCATCAATGGTTTCAATATTTTAAAATACCACTATTCAAAACCCACATCACAAAGGGGGATAATAAAACATATTTTAATAAAGATATGTGGGAATGATATTCGTTAAATTAAATGATACATAATTGGTTTCTGAAATAAAGATAACATTGGTTGGAAGTTATAACATAGACTTGGAGGATAAAATTACCATATAAAGACTAATATATAATAACATATAATAGATTCATGAGAAAGTTAATGACCCTAAAATAATAAATCAATGTGGGGTGAAATTATCATGGATTCATTAGGAATGAATGTAAAAGGATAATAATTTTATTTCATGATAATTTCCTCAAAGTTGAGTTATTATTTTTCAATTTAGATGGTTAATATGATAAAATATACTTTCTGGATTTATTTCCACTTCATAAGCACAACTTCGTCATTTTTTTGTACATTGATGAATTTACACTTCATTTTTTTCAATGAAATGAGTATTCAAGATGAATTTTCAGGCCGAAAATACATTTAATGGACCACCATATGCCTAAATAAAGGTAAATTCATTAATTATTTCTCTAAATAATTAAGAAAACAAATTTTTTTATTAGAAGTTATCCTATATGGATACATATAATACATTAATATCTAAAACCTCAAGAATAAATCAGAAAGTTCAAAATAGTCCATCCCATAAACAGTGAAAATTATGAATCATCCAAATAATTCCTGACCAAATTCAAAACCCATAAATATGAAATTTTTTGTCACATATTTTTGTAACATAAACATTAAAATTTATCCCTAGAAAACACAAATTTCTCATGACGTCACATACTAAATATGTGAATACCTTGAACATATATTCTCTTAAAACTTATTAATAACTTGAATCAACATATAAACTCAATGAAAATATTTACACTTATAAAAATTAATATAATACTTATATCTAAAATATAGTCACAGACTATTGAGTATATTCCATAAATCAATAAATGAAATAAACTACATCAATGATGACCTAAATCACATTGTTATAACATCACTAATCCATTTTAATGTTACCAATAAAATCTGATTGACTTCACCTGTACCAATCATATCATTATCCAAAAAACATTATTAATTTAATAGTAGTCATGTATTATGTTCTATCATCCCTTTAATCATGTGTTCATAAAAAATATCACCTTACCACTAAATATGTTTTCAAATCCTTAAATAAAAACTATTATAGAACAATCCTTATATGTTTCATGATTCTTGTAAAAAATATTTTTATATTGAACTTCTACAAAATAATTCTATAATCCTAGTACATAAACACTCCAATACTTTCACCTCAACAATTGGCATAACAAAGGTCATTCCTTTGTCAATTAGTTAAAAATTGGATTTGGGAATTTTCTTGGATAATTCCTATATTCAACACAAACAATACATTGAACTATAAATGGTACCTTAAGATGAAATATATATACATCAATTGAACACAACATTTTTCTCATTAATTTCAATCTATCTACCCTTATTTTCCACATATGAAACATTTTCTCATTCTTCTGAAACATTTATCTAATTCCTTTTTCCCACATAATTGACATGTATGAAGTTGAATATTCTTCCCTTTATGGTATTTTTAAAAGTTTATATCTCTCTTATTATGTGGGTTAGGAAACCCACCCATGTAGATATTTTTATCAAATAAATAAATAACTATATAGGAATAATCACAAGGTTGTGCCTTCTAGATCCCATTTCATTTAGTTTCTCCTAAGGAAAATCATTGAATTTCCCCCATATTAAGTGTTAAATAAATTACCCCTAGATCTAACCATTTTTTGATACCCAAAATATTATTGTGGGAAATAATAATCATTGTGGGAAATCATATAATCTTGAAAAATAAATTATCAGATGTGTAAATAACTACACATTCTTTTAAATGTATGACTCTATTTCATCTTGATATTTTGACATGGTGGTTGATTATGTGGGGATTAGTATAGTTTAACAATCAATGATATCTTTAGGGTTTATATATAGTGAAACTCATCGGTTACCACATTTGTAATGAATATGGATCATATTTCCAAATCCATAATGTCATTGGTGTTTCAAGACCAACGATGCTTAGTACCTTTCATTGGTTAAGAGGACGAAAGGTTGTGATCATAAAACCCTTTTGGGTTAAATTATTTCATATTTTGGGACTCTCTAATAGATTTATTATATGTTCTTGAATCTCTTCCAAATCCTTATATGGGACTAGTTACCCTAATAAAATTGTTGAGTGTTGAATCCTTATTCATGAAAAAAGGGTTCTATTAATGAGACCACATATATATATATATATATATATATATATATATATCTGATATCCTCCATACATTACCTGTTATTTCTTATAAATGGGTAGCTATTTATATTTTTAAGCCATATAATCCAGAACTATCATGTTTACTACCATCTAGGGAGGTTATTGGTGTTTCGAGGATGGGATTGAACTCATATGAGGTGTCCATTTTATCCTTTTTATAATCATAATCAGACCACATGTAGTTCATTTAAGTCAAATTTTTTCAATATAAATTCATGTGAAAAAGGGCATAAATGAGGTAACTTAAGAGCCAGGTATGGATCTAGATCCTCTGGAAGGCATCCCACATGTCCTTCTTATAACAATAGTCTGATTCATTATAGAATGATCTTCTCTGAAACTGATGATGGGTTGTTATAGATAATTAGTTCCCATGAGGGTTATTTCCCTTGTGTTTACCATTTTTATAATGCCTTCTTGACATACTCTAAGGTGTATGCCCTTGTATGGGGGAACTCATATCATGTCCCTAAATATGGCTTACACCCTGTGGTTTCCCTTGATAGGGGAAATTCATGACGCTAGAGATAAGTTCATTTTAATTCCCTAATCCCATGTGGGTTGTGACAGAGGGATAGTAAGTGTTTAGAATAACTACATATGAATATATGAATTATGCACGGGTAACGACCTAATGGGGTGTTTGATATGGATATCAAAAATTAGTATGACATTCTATGTATCTAACTTATATTGGGAATCAGTGTCTTCACAGTTCAACTAGATTTTTCAATCCACTGATTGATGGGGAATAATATTAAACCCAGAAAATATTTTTGGTCTAATGGGTTATATTGTATGAGATACATACCTAAATACACCATAGTGGACTCCCATTGGATGATATATGACCATTACCCTCTGATGGATAAAGATTATGAACCATCAGTGGACAATTGAGCATCTCTAGATGGCATAAGTATCCCATTCTATAAATTGGATTATATGAATATCATAACTAAACCATTATGGACACTTCCAATTTGAAAGGGGAATCCCCTACCAAAAACTCATGGATTGGGGTTCACATCGTTCCTGGGAACATTCCAATGTACTATTGCTAGAAAATCCTGACATTTATGAGGGTTTCTTTCTAAAATGTCTAGAGTATCTTCATGACATGTTCTGATTGTCTTTCTGACATTTTGTGAGTTACTAGTTGACATGTCATGGTTTTCTTCCTAACATGTCTGAGGGTTCCTATACATGTCCTGGCTATTTGATGGATATATCTAAGGAGGGGCGTGTGATCCAACTAACTTATATGGGGGATCTTCATGTGATAAATATTAACATGTCTAAGTTTGTTGTTTTATCAAGGATAACATGTTGGAGATATACTTCATGATCTATATGACATGTATGGAGGGATTCTTGTGTCTTGGAAAATATGCTTGGATTCTTTTTCAGGACTTAGAAAACATTTATGTAATACTTTTCATGGCATGGATGACATATATGGAAGATCTTCTGTGACATGGAAGACATGATCAGGTGTTGCACATGATCTAGAAGACATGTACATGTGATTTTACATGATTAGTGATTATGTCACTTGAGTTTTACCACTCTATCAAATTAAAATCAGTGTATCCTTCATCGAATAATTCTTTCATATTTTTCGTCATTTATTACAAAAAATCCTCAATATTTTTCAGATTTTGGCCCATTGAGAATTCAAATGACTAAGTTGATATTTGAAAACTTCAATTTTTAATCTATTCGGTGAATCATAATTACTTCATGTGATCAATAGGTTCATCAGAAAATGAATATAGACATGTTGCATTATCCTTTAAATTGTTCCCTAGGCTTACATGGTAGAGTACCCATGTGATTGTGTGGCTTTCCCCTATGAGAAGTTCACTCTCTCATTTTTACTCTCATGTGTCTATTTTTTTCTAATAGGAAATGATTAATTGGCATCACAACCCCATATTTATACCACATTTCATGGAGCATATATTGAAAATATGGGATTCTATTAGAGTAGTATCATGTATTTCATGTGAACCTTCCATGGGTCATCTATGGGGGTCATCTATGTGTCATGTGATAAAAGTTTTCCATTATATGAATGCATAATATTTATATTTAATTGGTCCATCTCTTTTCATATACATTCACATATTCAATATGACATGTCAAATGACCTTTGACATATCATTCTAACGTGTCTGGGGGGGATTTGTGAAATCAATTTCCCTATTAAAGAGGCTTTCATGTGATTAAGGTGGACTTGTTTTGGTCCCTTCACATGATCAAGTTTTCTTGTAGATGGTAATTAAAATGAAAAACATTATAACTATCCTTAACATAATGGTACCACCATTTCAAATTTTATTTTATAAGGCCTATGGTACTCATCCATCGATTGTCTATCAGGGTGTCACCGGATCAAATGGGCATGTCTAAGATTATTCATATGATATAGGTGACATGTCCAATGGACTTCAAATGATGAGTACAACATGTCATCAAGTACATCACATGATCAATGTACTTGTCTTACGGAACACATAACACCTTCACATGAAAATCAACGTAACTCCCTTTTGAATGAGGCTCCCAACTTTATCAGAATTTTATTTTTATTTGGAAATTCCTTGGAAAGTTTCCTATTTATTGTCCATAAGGGTGTCTAATGATCAAATGAAAATTTCTAAGGAAACTATTAGGATTAAAATCATGGATAACATCTGCTAGAAAACTCACATGATCTTTGAACTAATCTTGTGATATGTATAATCCATTTCTATGAAAATCAATGAAACTTACATTGAATGAAGCTTCCTCCTTTTTTAATTTTTATTTTGTAATGGGATTTAAGATATTTTCAAGAACATTAAATTAAAATGTTGCATTATTATTGAAAATCATTTTTTAGAGCTTTAGAATGGGCTTATTCTAACTAAACATTAGAAATACCATTAGTCTCACAGACTACCTTGGTATGGACTCGGTCTTCTGGATGATATTTTCATTCCATCACCCAACTATAATATTCCACTTCACTAGGTATCATGTTTTACTAATTTAATTCAAATGAAAATTTCTAAATACAATCAATTAACCATTGTAAAACTCAAGATTTTTGCTATATATTTTTCCACTTTCCTTGATGTCTTTATGGTCATGATCTCACCCATCAAACAATTCCTCACAGTTACTCAAACAAACTTGTCTCCAATTTGAATAGCATGAGTTATTTTTAAGGTTCAAAGTTGAACTCTTAACCAAGAAGTAATTCCTTCAATGAAGGGCCATGTTCATTCTAGGTTATGTCGAGTTTATCAAAATTCACTAATCAGTTAAACTCGATTCATCTTTATGAGACAAAATGGACTTTTTAGTTTTTCATGTACTGTCAATCAGAAATCCTCAGAAATATGATTAGCCACTAGTTTACTAGAACCATATCCTTTCATCTATATCCTTGGGATATATGGATCAACCTTTGATATATTTACCATTTTGCAGGTATACCACCCCTTTGGTATATGTATGATGAATTACATCCTATTGCGGATGTTTTTGATGACCTCAAACAAACTCCAACCTTAAAAAGGGATATGCTCAATATTATGAATGATAAGTTAATAAAATAGATGACCATACTCTTACTAATTTCATTTATATATTTTATCAATATATTCCTTTATTATATCAAGACTCAACCAACTGTTATATTCCCCCATCGATGTCCTTCTCGATAAGCATAAAACAAAATAATCTCTTATTGTTCCATTATTGAAGCTGGGAAGTATACCGTATTGGGATACCAGGTGAGACTAGTGGGTTCCCCAATACTTTATCTATCATGGATTATATCCATGATTTTTAATGGATTTATAATCTCAGCTAGGGATGCACTATTTCTTGGATGAGTATGTAGATTGTTGATGGAATGCCGATTAACATAGTGGTGGTTTTTAAATCTAGTAGTGTAGATTGTTGATCACCATTATCAACTCATTGTCCATTTAAGACAAGGAAACATCCCCTACCATATTAGATTTCCATTATAATATTTATTTGGTAAGTTAAGAGAAAAGTTTTAATGTCATAAATATTATAACACTACTAAAATATCTCATTCTTCTATCCCTGGATATTGAATGTTTCCATGGTCGGTTCGATGCAATTAGGTCCCAATGAGGTTATTAATATATTGATCCTTCATGACAGTTTCTAATTTATTCTCTATTCAACACCTACTAGACTAATTATTTTTAATGGAAGAAGTTCTCTTGAAAAAAGTTTATATAAAACCTATCTTTGGTATGGGGTTCATCCAGCTCACATAGAAGAGTTGATTATCTATGAGTAATAGACCCCTACCAATTTTGTCATAGTTTTTTTTATTTAGATATTTTCCCCTCTTACCATAGCTACTATTTAGGAAGAATGGAATCCCGGGATCATTCACCAATTTTGTCTTATGATGCTATGAGAAGACAGAAATAATGAAATCATTATTCTTTTTGGTGATGTCCCTAACTATATTCCTCCTAAATATTCCCTATATTGGGTGGAATATTAAATGATCGGTATATTTAATCAACTGATACTTCATGTGGATAGGCCCAAAACTTCCCTAAGCCTATTATCTATCGAAGTAAAGGAGTTGCTTAAATAATTTGGGTATCCCCCAAATATACACTCTTATAATAGTAAATAACCTCCCTTTATAAGGAAAAGATTTGTTGAGTACATTTTCCCCTCAGTGTTAGTGATAGATAATATATCGGTTGGGGGAAAAATATCAAAGACTCTGTATCTTGATTCCTCATTGACTCGGTCGATCCCTCTTCCAATAGAACAGTTTCCAAGAAGGATAAATTGTATAAAAATATACACCCTACTAATGTATACTCAATTAGAGGACATTCATGACCAATAAGAACATATTTTCTATCTCTTTTGTGATTTGGGAGCTGGTGAATTTGACTGTATGCAATTCCAAGATACCATGATACAAATAGTCATTGATTGGAATTAATTGGCTAAAAATGAGAGTGAATTGTTAGGATTTTATGAATAGACTCCTATGGTTGAATTAATAAAATTATATTTTGAGGTGATTGAATAGTTGAATCAGATGGTCTCTCAAGTGCATGTTCAGATGGATGACTTGACTTCACATATAGTAAAATAATAAACAACCATATCTCATGAAAGTTTCCATAATTTGATTTCATCATCCTTATAAGAAACCACCCATAAAGGATGTGAATATTTTAATTATTTTATCTATACTCTCCATCCTTAACAAGTGGATGAATAAATGTAGTATATGTAACTTCAGTTCTCAACAGATGCCTCTGTCCAGAATCTTCCTGATTTAGCAAACTCAGCTTTTCAGAAATGCCTTTTTCATTTTTATAGATAGAACAGTAGAGAGACTCTAAAATATGAATATTCCTCCCTCTTATTTACATTATAAATGAACAAATATTCTAGACATTGAATGTCATTTTTAAGATTTCCTCATTCTCTAAACAATTGGAATTTCATTTTTTAGTACCATATAAATCATAAAATACATATTACCTTTGTAAAATACCATGTCAAACAAAACACCTATTTTTTAACATAATATTCATAACATATTTCTATTGATAATTTCTCATGAATGACTACTAGTATGAGATTACACATTAATGTTCCTTCTTTGGTTACTCCAAGATCACCTAATTCAAAAGGGTAACATAGAAAAACATATGTCCAAGAGGGAAGGAACTCTAATTTATACCCAAGTCATTAGACTTAGTGAGAGTAGTTTTATTTTTTATAGATATAAATAATTGTCCCAACAATCTATTAAGATTTTTCAAAAACACCATTTAAATAGTTTACAACCTTTTATCTTGACCAATTTTTTATTTTAGTTGTGTGTATTTTTTCTCAAACCATCTATTTTAGTATATTAAATTCTTTTATCTCAGACTTTCTATTGTAATTGTTTTGAGTTCTTAGATCAAGACATTTATTATTGTATTTTTTGTTTTTTTATCTTAGAACTCATTTTTTATTGTTTAATTTATTCTATATCAGAGTATTTATTATTGGTAGTAAAGGATGAGAATTTATGAATAGTTCAAGAACCTCGCATCCCTGATGGAATTATGAAGAATGAGTGTCCATGAAGGGTTATAATACAATTCAATCTTAGTTGATATTTTTAAGGGTGAATATTCCAGAAGGGGTTTTGAACCCTTTGATATTATATAATACAAGGATGAATATCCATGATGAGTCATAACACCCAGAATCCCTACTAAGATTCAGTTTTGTGTATGTTGGAATATTAGGGATGAAGAATCTATTTGGATAGTTGTAATATGGGTTATATAAATTACGTGTCCTTGAGCATTAACTGGTGAATATAGAATGGGGGATACATGTTGGTGATGACTACCGAACACTCTAAGGTGATGAGTTATACAATGTTGTTTCTTGGGATCATGAGGATTGGAGGTCCTTTTCTATAAGGAGGTGAAAATTATATTCAATTGTTCAAAGGACTTTATGTATGATCCAATATGGTGTACATTCATGATCATGCCTAAGATTCACACTCTTTTCTAGGGGTCATGAATGTTTTTTCATGATTCCAACATCTGGATGATGATGTTATAAGTGGGGAGAAGGCTATCCAAGGAGTGTCCTAAAACCCTAATGATAATTTTTCTTATGGTTAAAAGTATCTATTACCACACCAAGTATTTTTGAGTCACATTGTGTGGTCCATCAAAAGTTTTTGGAACTGAAAATCACATTCCTTTTTTGAGAAAGGGTATAACACACCATGATTTAATATTGAGGATGTCGAGTCTACTTGAATAGTATTTTATGTGGATTATAAATAATGACCTAATAAAATATTAGTTAAATTAAAATGGGTACTAGTGGGTACAATATGTCTATTAGTATTGGGGGAATTCATTATCACACATATCCAATAAAATAGAGCGGTTGTTAAAGGGTGACCATTCACCAGAGATAAAAACACCAACTATGTGCAAGGATAGGGGTGTTCAGTTATTCACCGATAAATTCGATTAGGGGTCCCTTTAGAGTTGTTAGTCCCTATTATAAATAAACAATAGGGGATAACCATGATTAAGAGTTCCTAATATTTATGGGGTTCTAAGAAAAGGTTATAAACTTGATAAATTGGTGTTTTCATCATAGGCTTCGAAGAAATAAAGGTAGTTTATGGAAAACGCAATAATCAAGAAGCGTTTGAGCACCAAAAAACTTGTGTAACCGCCTAGTGAACACATTATCACAAATATGATATATAATTAACCATTTACCTTAATTTTTCATGTAAAAGTGGGTCTAGTAATCATAGATCGACTTTTACTCATGCCACATAGTAGGACCCATGATATTTTTACCTTTTTTATTTATACAATATCTTCTCTCTACACTCTAGTGTTGAAGAGTTTGGTGAAAGTATACTTGAATTTTTCTTAGGAATCCCTTTGTATATTTTCATAATAATAATATTTATTCATATCTCCCATTTAATTTAATGTCTTAAAATTTGGACCAAAAGATGACAGAGTTTAAGGTCATACATCTTTGGCCAAAGTAGATGAAGTTTAATGTCAGGATTCATGTATAATTGACATGAGTGGAGTCTTACACAATAACTAGTTAGGATTACCATGGTCTAGAATGCTCTAGCATGCTTTCGAGACGAAGATGAGAGTATTGTAAATCATAGCTCAAGGTTCTAGGTTCATGAGTAATGATATGATCTATCAATGATGAAAATGATCATGAATTACTCTATGTTGACAAGATACACAATGATGATGTTAAGGCTCACAAGGATCATAAAGCCCTTCCCACACGGGCAAGATACATCCGGTTGATGGGTATACAACTCTTATGCGGACCCCCACTAACATTTTCAAACAAAGATATAATATTTTCTTTCTAAGGGTTGTGAAAGGTTGGAGGAAACCCTATATGCTCAAAACACGACGTGTGATCAATAGATTGAGCTTATTAAAAGATCAGGGAAGAACCTCATTCTTTTTTTGACTGTGGGTAGGCTCTTGTGGTCCTTCCATAAGGAATGAATATGGGTGAAGGTATAAACATTTTAACATCATGTAGTGGGGGCCTATCTATTTTTTATTTTTATCTTATGAGATAAGGACATTTTCCTTGTAGTTTAATTTCATGGGTTAAGGATTTTGTTGTTATGCTGAGTGACTATCTCTTAGTATTTGGGTCTTCAAAGAATATAAATACCTATAATTATAAGCGTACAAGGATAGTATTACATAATATATGTTTTTCAATGGGTAAAATCCACAAATGTGTAACATCCTGAGTATCTGAATCCACTCGAATAGATGGGTTATGTAAGGTGTATATCATAACCAAAGAATTTATAAGTTAACTAGAGGTTGAAACTAGTGGGTAGAGGTTAACCATTTATAATGGAAGAAGACCATATTCTATAAAGTTGGGAAAATAACACCATGGTTTTAGAGGGCCTCTCCTCTTGGATAAAAAAATAATCTAGTAATAAAATACATAGAATTATGTCATTCACCAGTGAATCCAAGTGGGGTCACTTTAGATTAGACTGTACCTATTACCAATTTGGTATAGGGTAGTATTGGGATCAAGGTATCCCAAAGTCTATGGTGTTCCAAGAGAAGGATATCAACTAGAGGAATTTGTTGGTATAAACTGAAATATCAAAGAAACAAATTTGTTTCATAGAGAATGTAAGATTTTAGAAAGTTTAGAGCACACTAAAGTCTATTATATTATGTATTGAACTCACTTCTAGGACAAGGGATAGAACTTGTTATTATTGAGTAAAAAATAATCATAGTGTATGATCTATTTGGCATGAAGTCATCTTTTCATGCCTTTTAACATCACATCACTAGGATGTTGTCATGAAGCTTAACATATTGTAACGAGAACATTTCATAGATATTCATGAAATGGAGGATCAAAGAATCAATAAATTTCCCATAGTATATGAATAAATCCATAAATATTTCTAATTTTAGAGAATACATTGTGTAAGAAGAAGCCATGCGTAGGGGAAGGGGAATTTTTATCCTCTTCATAATGGTTGGACCTAGGATATTAGGTCCGGGTATAACTACGTATCCTATGGTAATATGAATCAATTACCACATAGTTCTAATATAAATGTCATTTAGTTTATATTATTTATTATAGGACTTGGAATATGATGGAATAAATCATTGAGTCAATCATTATCCAACTTGGACATGGGAATAATGTATGATATATATCTAGTGAATGAAGTTTTACAAGGGGGTGTCCAAAGGGGTTTTTCAATCCAAAAGAAGTTAGGTATTCTAGGAATATACATAACCTAAAATGAAGGGTTATGAGAATATAATTTCATAATAATTCATTGAAAATGAGTACGATGCATGGATGAGTAACATCAATGGTATCTGAATACACAAGAATAATTAGGTTATGGGGAGTGTAAATTATAGACTAAGATTATATGATTCAATTGAAGGTGGAAGCTAGTGGGTATAGGTAAAATATTGATATTGGTGGAATACCTTATTACACTAATTCTAGATTATTACTCTTCAGTTTAATGTGGTGCACTCCTTTAGAACCCAACATCATCTAGGCATAAGATCTTAGGAATTGTTTTATTCACTAGTGATTCCTAGTGGGTTCCTTTGGATTATTCAATTCCAGTTACCAATTTTCTATAGGGGTACCAAGAGAAAGGGAGCTCAAGGTTTGTGGGACTCCAATATAAGGATATAAACATGAGTAATTGGTTGGTATTGACTTCATATTATGTATATGAAGACGTTTTATGGGGAATTAATGATTCAATAAGGCTTTGAGCACCCTAAAGTATACACCAATTTCAATTGAACACAATTTCTAGGAAAAGGATAAGACATCCAATTCATGAATATAGAGTCATTAGGTTGATCTTTTGGTAAAAAAGTCCTCTTATCATGGATTTTAATATCTTTAGGATTGTATTTTTTCATGTAGTTTAATGAAATGTTTCTATTATGTGGTCAGGAAAGTTTAACATCATTAGACTATGACATGGTTTCCTATCCAAGACATGTCTTGGTTGCACCAGCTTGAGTGGCTTTCCTGGTTGCTTAATATTTCATTACCCATTCTCAGTGTGAGAAACAAGGTATAACTAGGTAGTAATTTAACCATCATGAGAGTACATGAGTGGGGATACATGGAGTTGTTCAAAATTTATTATGGACTTCAGCCTCTACATAGATCTGAATCTCATGGAGGATCATAATTGGGAGAGTTTATTACATGATGATAGGACTAGAATATAGGATCCATAAATCTCTATGTATAACATGATAGTATGAATCAATTAACACTTAGTTATTATATGGTTACCTATATGGGTATGACCCATACACCAGGAGGGGATCTTTTTTTTTAAAACATATTACTATTGGACAAAATTTTTGTGATATGGGTGTCACTATATATCATATTATAGAAAGAATAAATCCAAATGTAATTATGGAATGGATAACACTCCATGAAGGTCTAACCCATACATAGAGGGGGGGGGGGGGGAGTTTTTTACATTTATATTGAAAATGAACCCAATATTTGGGATCATGGTTTCATAATGTATCATGTGATATAAGGAACAAATCCATACATAGTTCATAAATGGGGAGATTACCTATGTGGATCAAACTAACACACATGGATGTGATTACTTGAGTTTTATTTTTTAGAGATCTAGATCATAGATAGTTTATTATTCCTGAGGTAACATTTTCCAGGTAGTTGAATATCATTCATTAAATATGTATTTAGTCTAGGTTAACATTATATAGTAAAGATGTCTTCTATGTAGATTAACATAAAGTAGTAAGGAATTATTCTGTGAAAATTAACATCACGTGATAAATAAGAATTATGATATAATGTTTAATGTATTTATTCCATGACGTTAAATCCTTGAGGAAAAATTTGAAAAGTAATTTTTGAGAAACCTAGGATTGGTGGGGGCATAACAACTTCCCCATCCATTTTGTCCAATGAGTAATATCTATTGCAATAGAATATATGTATGATTTAAGGACCTTCCCAATTATATTATATCTTTGTTTGTTTATGTCATAGTATAATTATGTTTCAAAGATACAATTCCAATTATCTTTGAAGTAAATAGAGGAGGCAATCCATTTTACTGAAGGCTTGTGAGTTATGATTATAATGAACTTCAAGGTTGGGCATTGTATGCAACCTTTTCACATTGAATCATTCCAACTCATTTTTCCATTTTTTCAGGTTCACTTCATCTAAGATTTATCCTTATATAGATATTATGAGCAAGAAAAATTGAACTTGAATGGGAAACACTTCTTCAGTTTTGTACACTAATGAATATGGAGTCTCTTGTGTGTTAGTGCTTGTGTTGTTATGGTAGGACCATAACGTATAATGTGACTTTTCTAGTTAGGACTTCTTTCCATTTTAAACCATTTACAATAGTATATTCTATAGAGTCTTATTGAATACCTCTATCTATCTATTTACCATTACATGATAGTGGGATGAATGTTTGGATTCGATGTTATACTCCTAGTAAAATTTAAATAATTCAGATAAATAGAATTTTATATTGTTGTCCATCAATGTAGTTTGAGGGACACCAAATATGGTGATGATGTTGGACTTCATGAAGTTGGTTATATTCTCCATAAAATCTTTTTTAAATGGTATTTCCTTGTCCCATTTGTAAAATTATTTGGTGTTAGTAATGATGCACATAAAATTATTTCCTATAGCAGAGGGAAATGGTCCCACATCATCCATTTCCTATATATAAAATAGTTAGGAATATTTATCTTTATGTAGAAAACCTAGGGTTTTATGAATTATGTTTTTATGAATCTCTCATGCATGAAATATTTGGTCAAATTCCACACAATATTGTATCAAAATTTTCTAGTAATAACCAAGCCACCTATTTTGGTGGTAGAGTCTAGTCCCAAAATGATAATTACTGAAGGCCCCTACATGGTCTTCTTATATGAATTTGATAATCTATCATTATGTTATGAATCTGAGTATGATTACATCAAATCCTCATTTGTAAATTTATGATTTCTTATTTTCCCATCTTGAAGGGCATAGTTCGGTACTCGACATCGAGTTTATTCCCTTTTGGATTGATTTAATAAGAGGGTCCCATTTTTGTGGTTATATATTATGTGTTCCATCCATTCAAGAGTGTATATTGGTTCAACGTGTTCTGGGGAAGTGTTGACCTAATTTATTTCCTCCAAATCAGAAATGATGACTGATGTGACCACCCTTTAGTGCATGATGCAGAAAACCAATTCATCCTTACCAGGGTGGGCCAAGACTATGGCTGTATTATCCAATGCATTGGCATGATCATTTTATGATTGAGGAATGTGATGCAATGTTGGTTTCAAAGGGAATTTTGTAATCATTCCATTGAATTAACCAATGAGAGGGTCCAACTATTCCTTCTTGTTGGATTACTCATTATTGATTTATTTGGTCCCTATATCTAAATCTCATTTGATGTTTAGGTAGTATATCTGTAGTTTTATGGCTAGTTCTATGAATTCAATTATAGCTTGGTGTTGTACCTCATTGTTAGGGTATCCCTCAGAAAATGAGAATGATAAAAAAATAATTTCATTGTATAGGGAAACAAGTACAATTCCTAGAGAAACTCAGTTCATCTTTAAGATTTTTTATCATATTTATAATTGAACATCTTGAGGCCCCATCAAAATACATTTCCCCCATTCATGGAGTGTCATGGGCATATAAAACATCTTCATCTAGGAGTTTAGTTTCCATTGGTGTGATTTTTGTGGAGGGATGTTCAACAAAGAAATCATTAAGGGCCTTCCCTTTAGCTTCCTTATATAAAATGATATTTATTTTGTATTTTTATATAATAAACACCCATCAATCCAAACACATAGCCAAAAAAGGGCAGATAAGAATATACTAGAGTGGGTTAAAAAAAGAAACCAATTAGAATTCGTGATGTTATAAGTAATGTCACTACTTTTTCACTACAAATATGATTTCAAGTAAGTTCTTATGAAAATAAAAATACCAGGTATCATTTCATATAATCACTAAATTGACATGGAATAGTATTTTTTCATTCCTCACATTTTTTTATGTAAGGAGTACACTAAGTGATTTTTTCATGGCTATCACATATAAGATAAGAGACTTACATTATACTGGTGGAATGAAGTCTGGTAGGTGTAGTAAATACTACTTGAGATTCTCAAAGGATTCTAGGAAGTACTCATCCCATCGGTAGGTGACTCCCTTCTTTATTAACTTGGTGAATGGGAGATATTTTACAGCCAGGTTAGCTATGAAACGTTGAATGTAAGTGAGGTTCCCTTAGATACCCCTCAGTTCTTTAGAAATTTGTAGGGGGTTATGTGGCTTGAATTTCACTAGAAATTTCTGAATTTACCTCGATGATATGATAGTCTAACATAAATCCATGTCATTTCCCTACCGTTAATATGAAAATACAATTCATAGGATTCATCATAAAACTTTGTTTTCACAACTTTCTGAAGATTGTTTGAAAATCCATGAGAGCATCACATCACTATTGATACTTGAATACCATATGATGACATAATATTATATTGCTATTATTAATAAGGGCATAAATATATGATGTATGGTTCATTGTTATGTAGAAGAGAAATTATTTAAATCCAAAGGGTGTGGAAAAATAACAAAGGATCCCCTAAGGTTCTATGATTGTGGAGGCTTTGTCATCCTCGAGGGCCATTTTTTTATTAAACCATGAATACCAATCCATGAAGGAAAGGGATTATAATTAAGTTGTTTTATTGATCTATTTTTTTTATCTAAATTAGAAAATTTCATGTTGGAAATTCTCTATTAATATCTATAAAATCAATGCATACCCTAATCATCCTTTTCTTTTTCTTGACAGGATGATGTTAGTAGGCCCTTTTTGGTATTGTAATTCCTGGGAAAAGTTGGATTTGATAAATTTTTCAACAACATATTTCACATTAGTAACATGAGAGGGGTTTATCATCATGGATGCCTTATTGAAACATTTATGGTGATCAGGTAAGAATGGGTGATGCATATCCACATTGGAGGTTCAGTCTATGAATTTTTATATAATTTTAAGTGATGACATATCGATGCTACATTAGATATGTAACATATATCTAATTCTCAATGAGAGGCATGGAACCACTAATCAATATAGTTTTAATGTATTAATTTTTTCTTAGAATCACATTCCTAAGGACATCAATGGATGTGGAGACTCATTCATCAATTTTGATAGGGGTGTTCCTAAGTTAATTTTCTTCTTATTCCATCAATGATTCCATAAATGATTTTTTCAAACATGGGGGGTAATTTAATGTCATTTACTATAAAGGTAAAAGAGGCCATGGGAATATATGTTTTCATCCTAAACATACAGACTCGTCACAGAAAAATTCTAGGTAATTTTTTTCTTTTATGTTACTACTGGGGGTAGGAGAAGCCTATACATCCTGAGTTATAGTGAATGTCTTAGGGGAATTATCAAATTTTAATGATGGTGTGAGGGAATTATCAGATCCCAATAGATAATTATCCCAATACCTTCATAATGAATCCATTTTAGCTAACACTACTGTTATCACATAGACACAATCCAAGGAATTGTTTTGTTTATGATAGATTACTAGGAATAAGTCTACAACATCAAACAAGTTTCTGGGTAGCACATAATCACAGACAATCATGATCCAAGGATTCATAGGGGTATTCCCAAAGCCATTGGGGGTTACAACCTTCATATCATCATCCACCATTGGTTCTTTTTATTTCTTATTGTAGAAGCCTACTACTGAATATATGGATTATTAACACTTAAAGATGGTGTTGTCACCATGTAGTATATCTCCCAACCTATCAGTGGGATATTTCATGAATTAATGAATTTTTAAAGGTACTACTACGTGGCTATGATGCCAACATCTTATAATAATGACATTATATGTTGGATCTGGTTGGATAACCATGAACATAGTTTTAGATGTGAGATCCCAAAACTAAGCCTTGAGCTTGATTTTCCTGAGCTACCTTTTATCACTGTTAATATACCATAAAATGGTTATATTTTTAGAGATAATTAAACCTATCTATATCTCGAATTTTGAAGGGTTTTAATTGGAATGAGGTTGATCAATAAAACATTTTCAATAAAATCCCTTAATATTTTGACATTATTGAGTTTACTTAAAACAAATAGGGGTATGATATGTCACAGGATAACTTCATACTTGTCTTATTATATGAAAAAGATGGTGATATTACATTATGTAGTAATAGTCTTCAATCGATAAATATTGTGCTTAAAGACTTCTATATCGAACTCTTATGAGCTATAGAGGGAATCGATGAGTTCCTCTCTGAGTTCTTTCAAAATATGAACAGAATCCAAGATAGAGAATTTGGTAGGAACAAATACCAACTATTTCAGAATATTAGGTTTTTATCTAGAGTTCAACTCGTACTAAGGTGGGATTGTTCTCAATTATGTGGCTTAGTCATTCAGTCATTTTAGGTGGAAGTTATTGGTGCTAGAAAAGAGGTTGAAGGAGCATCCACTACAAGTGGCATAGGTCATGTCAACCTTCCCCTTTGTTTATCATGGTCAAACAATTTCACACCTTCTTATCGGTCATGTAAAATAATTTGGTTTAAATAACCTCTAAAGGGATATGAGGGATATCCATAATTCTATTGGTCATGATAAGGTTATCACCCATGGTTCCCTTCTGCATATAAGTATTTAAAAAGGATATGACCAAAATATTGGATTCAACCACACCCACAACATCTCATGTATCCTTGGATTCTACTAACACCTCTCTGGTTAGGTATAATAAATCATTTTTGGAGGAATATTTATCATCTAATAATGGATCAATAAAGTGAACTACATTAATAAAAAAAATAAGGTCTATATCTAATGATGTTTCTATTTTTAGGGGTGGTTCTCATTCATTGGATGTTAAAGGGAAGATGTATTCAAGAGTGAGAGATTATGTGGGATCTGGATATGGCTGTTCATTCAATTACTTTCCTTGTTTCTAAATATTATTTCTATAACCAAGAGGTGTATTAAATGACGAATCCCTAGGTATATTGTTTTTTTAAATATGTTCTCTTAGGGTGGCATGAACTCAGTAAACTATAATTTGATACATGCAGTTATCATACTTATATCAACACCTAGATAGAAATTCTTACATGTAACTTTCCACATCTAGTAGAGTGATAGTTACAAAGGTCACATGTTCTAGGGAATTCTCTAGTATCAACTCTCCAGAATCAACCATCCTTTGGAGGCTGTATTTTAAGAAAAAGTAATCTTGGATAGTGTAACCCAGCCTTCTATAAAAAGGAAAATAGTTATAAAGATCAGATAGGTTGGCCTATTTGGGTTTTCTAGGATATGAAATCTTGATTAATTAATTTTACATGGATGAAAGGAAATAACTAGGGAACTACTCATTTATAAGTACCACTCTTTATTGATAAATTAAAAAAACTTCGAGTGAATGTTATATTTTTTTCTATTGGTCCAGGGAACGTTTGTTGTTTCCACTTGACTAGAGGTGATGAATGATTCAAGGCCTTTCAGGGTGATTGATTGGACAACTCTACATGTTTGAGGTGTAATGTCCTAGAATTCCATGTTTTTTTTAAAAATTGAATGGGATTATTTTGAGACTATGCTCTAAGATGGAGCATCATTCCAAGGCATGGATTGGACAGAATGTATTTTCATACTATTTTTAAAGTAAATTAAATAAACATATGAGTGAGTTCTTCTAAATTTCAAACCAATGTATAGATAAATAATCTGATGGCACCATTGAACTCATAGCCTCGAGATTCACCTAATAAGTTCCTAACATTGACCGGCATGGGTTGACCAAAAAAGATATTTTTAAGACATTTCAATAGAAAAATAAAACAACTTAACGAGTTATTTTATTATATTTTTTGTTGTTACACTGTGACTCGTCAGTGTTGTGGTGAAGTGATGAGGCGATGAAGATTCCAATAAATGAAACTCATTAATGAATCAGCATGGAAATGCTAAAACATACACGTGTCTTCCTTTATTAATTAAAAAAGTAATTAAGGGGTTGATAAACAACCCTAGAATTTCTCTAACGAACAATGAAGGTATCCTCTCCAATGATGAACACCAATGAATCAGATGACAGTGAAGACACCCTTGGAGATCAGATTTGGGATTAGAAATTGACAGATGATGATGAATGATCATACTTGAGAAATATTCTTCCCTAGGTAAGGGGTTTTTCTGAGTAATTATTTTCCCCTTTCTTAAAGTTTAATGATGAACTCGAACCAACCCATGAACATGTTAATCTGTGGTTTAATCATTCATGTGGGATGGTTAATGATATGGGATAAATGGGATATCTATCTTAGGGATTATTCTGCCATATTTTTTGTTCTTCGTGACCCTTCTAACAAGAAAGCATCTAGATAAACATGAACAAAGACTTGGATCGTTCTTTGGTTATTCTTGTATTGTAATTTCTTCCCCAAATTCTTCTTACATTCTTCCTGTTCGTCATGGAAAAATGGTCAGTAGTGATGAAATCTATTGTCTATGAAGGACTGTAGTGGTGCATCATTTTGCGACGCTAGGCGTGAAGGTTCATGATGGCGAACGGAGGCCGTAGCGGTGACATAAGGTCGTTACTGCAGCAGGATCCTCCAGTGGCAAGAAGGATGTGGCGCACGAGCAGCGCACCACAACAGCTATAGGGGCCACCGGAACAGCATCCGATGACTAGAGGATGTAGCCACCGGGCTGAGTTAGAGGTTCTATTCAATGTAAAGCCTTAGTATGTGGACCATGGCAGTGATATGGTCTCGCGGCTTGTTGCACGTCATGTGGAAGACTCAGTCCGCATGAGCGAACTGGCTAGCCAAGGAGGCAGCACCACCCTGGCCCTACCTGGTCGCATGAACTAGACACCGTATGGAATTATGTCTAGAAGATAACTAGTTTTCCAATACAGGATGGGTTGGTCGGGTCAGTCTTACCATGTCGGATCTGACCCGAAGACAACCAGCCCATGTTTACTAAAATGATATAACCTTTTATATTGGGAGTCCGATTGACACATCGTCTTCAGCTTTGGGACCCTTGCGATGATATGGTCCTTTGGCTATATTCTATGTGAGACTTCCTGGAAGTTTATATAAGACCTATGGCCTCAGGATTAGAATCTTCAAGAGTAAAGCGCACTAGAGAGCAGGAATCCTATGGCTAGTTGTGACACGATGGATATGATGAGTAGGACATCAATGGTAAAGTAATTGAGTGGAAATTAGTGTTCCAGTATCTTAGTGAACCATTTTGGTCTAGTAGAAAGGTGAACCTTAGTGGTCCATCAAATGAGTGGACCTCTGTGGTCAAGCAGTCGAGGGAACCTTATTGGTCCAGCAGCTCTGTGGACCTTAGTGGTCCAACAACAGAGTAGACCTTAGTGCTCTAGAAGTCGAGGAGACCTCAATGGTCCAATATCCAAGAAAACCCCAATGTTAAATTAGTAGAGCGAACCTCAGTGGTCTAGTAGTAGAGCAGAAAGTAGTGGTCCAATAGTTTAACGAATCTTGGAGACTCGTCGGGAATGATCCCCTCAGTTGTACAAGATGATTCATCTTTAAAACTAAGAATCATACTTTCTATACATTTATTTATACATGTTATGAGATTTCATTACTTTGTGGTCATGCTTTTTGGTATTTTATTTGTTTTTTAGGTCCCCATTGAGTTTTGTGTTAGTAACCCATGCACAGGCTTCTCCTACACATGTCATGTCTTTTGTAGGTGGTTGACACTTAAATGGAGACCTTGGTGGTTCGGGACCAGGTGGTGCTCTGTGAGATGGGACTGACGAGCATACTTATACATCTACATATACCTACTCTTGATCTAACCTTTAGGTTATGTCTCGAGCAGAGAGACCGTGGTAGTTGTACTTTTCTTTGTGGTTTTGGGCTTGTATTCTGGAACCTTTGTACTTTCATTTGTATTGTACTCTCAAAAGTTTTTTGAGTGACAGTTGTGGTTTATTTTGTGTTTAATTACAGTAGTTTTATATTTATCTATCGGTACAAGTTTAAAGGTCAATGCCTTTCTTTTTTTGGATATGCCTATATTGTTCTAGTCGCCAGCCCCTGGCCAATGGAAGGTGGGCATGGGGTAGTCACAACACAGGCCCTGAGGGATGAGTAATGAAAATGTGGTATCAGAGGGAGGTTTATTATTCTAGAAGAACTATGAGTCTGAACTTTTTTATGGGTAAATAGTGTTAAGCGTCTCTAGTTCAAATATTAGGATAGGAAGTCCAATATTGGTGCGATGACCAATTTATCCATACACCAGGACCCTGGATTCTAATTTCTGACTTAGTAGATGAAAACAATGGTTACATGAATATATGAATGTTTTATCCTGATCCTTATAAGTTAGAGTCATATCACCAAGTATAATCTATTAAACATGATTCATATTGATCTCTTTCATGATGACTCAACGTAGACAACCATCCAAGTTTCCAGTGTGTGACCATGTGGATGTTCCATAGGGTGATGAGTTTTTGGCATATGGATCATTTCCCAAGATGGTAACTTTGGGAGGTGTCCTAGTGATACCACCAGCCATTGGTCAGAAGATACTACCAGCACTAATATTAGAGGATGCATGTAGGCTTAGTGCCTTTCAAGAGTTCTAGAGGAAGATACCTCCCATGTTTAGGGGTGTGATAGATCCTCAGGTTGTCGAGGATTGGATATAGGTAGTTACATGAATTTTATGCTTAGTGAGGATGCCACTTGACCAGAATGAAGTTATATCTACAATCCTTCTACAAGGATCAGACATGAGGTGGTGGAGTTTGATGATCTAGATGCACAAGGAGGTGACCCTCACCGGTTCTAACATTGAATGAATTTTATAGGAGGATTTATTTCCTGAAAACTTGTGATCAGTGAACATACAAGAGCTGATTCACCTAATGTACGGTATCCTGAGAGTGGATGAGTACCCTGCGACGTTCACATACCTCTCTAGTTACTCTATTAATATGGTACAAGACACTTTATTTAGGGCCCAAACCTTCGAGAAGGGACTCTGACAAAAGATCAGGGAATCAATGACATCCCTAAACATCCCTAAGTAGGATGGGGTGCTGGAGCGAGCTCTACTTGTGGAGATTTTACTCTAATACCATGCACCGGTGGTGGGAGCTACCAACAGGAAACAATTAGTCGAGTCATCCATGGAGCGTAGCCAATATATGACACAGATGCCCAAATTTGAAAGACCTTTTAGAGGATGACCCCAAGACTTAGGGTCGATGGTACACAGATCCTAGGGAATAGTGAGTCAAAAGAAGATAATAGTATGCTATGTATGTGGCGATCAAGGGAACATTGTTCGGGGTTTCTTGACTCCCTGGGAAGAGGACCGAGAGTCGGTCGAGGGACCGCAAAAGTAGCAGAAGAGACAGGAACATGGTAGTCCTCCTAGTGGTGGATGTGATAGAGGGACGAGATGAGTGGAGGAGGTGGTAGTAGGTACAAGGTACTACCACCACCACCCCCGAGTGGTCCGCCACAGGCTCCGAGAGCAGGTCGATTGGGGTGTGTTCAACTCTAGGACATCAAGGCCTATGGTCTGAACATCCCATAGATGGTAAAAGGTACAATCTGTGTCTTCTCAACTTTATTTGTAGTTATTATAGACACAGATTCTAGTCACTCCTTTCATTTCTAAGACCTTGGTTAGATCTCAGAGATTCTGATCGAGCTGTTGGCTCGGTCCTTATGATTAGAGACTTCTATGGGAGGGGATTCAATGATCACACGCCGGTGCCAACAGTGTGTGGTTAATATTAGAGGAAAAAACTTTGGCTAGGATCTCTTTGTAATGACATTGAGGCCTTAAAATTTTATCCAATTTATGGACTAGCTCTTTGCTGTTCATGCTCAAATTGACTGTTTTAGGTGTAGAGTGTGGTGTGTCTGCAAATATGGGACCCAATTTTCCTTCACCAGCGATAAGGGAGTTCTTGTAGCATGGGATGGAATCATTCATAGGAGGGTGCAACCGATCACTCATAATTTGGATAGAATGACCCTTGGTGTAGTGGATGAGATGATTTCGTAGTTTCCTACAGTGATGGAGGAGTACAAGGATGTCTTTCCAGAGGATGTTCCCGGACTACCTCCTCATAGTGAGGTAGACATATACATTTATCTGTACACTGGGACGTCACCAATATCTACACATGCATATTGGATGGCTCCCATAGATCTCTAGGAGATGACAGTACAGTTGGAGGACATGTAGAGGAAGGGGTTCATAAGTCCATGTTTTTCAGCACAGTCATCCCCAGTGTTGTTTTCCAAGAAGGAAGACAGAAGCTTGAAGTTATGTGTGAACTTCCAGCTCCTAAACTAGGCGATTGTGAAGAAAAATTATCCTATGCTGAGGATTTATGACCTCTTCTATCAACTTAAGGGATCAATATGGTTCTCAAAGATAGAACATAGATCAGGCTATCACCATCTTCGAGTATGAGATGAGGACATCTCAAAGATGGATTTCAGATGTCGATATAGCCACTATGAGTACTTAGTGATGTCGTTTGTCAAGAATATAGCCCTAGTAGTGTTAATGGGACTCATGAAAAGGATATTCCATCCATACATAGACCATTTTGTAGCAGTCTTCATTGGTGAGATCTTAGTGTATTCAACATTTGAGGAGGAGCACGCATACACCTAGGGATGGTTTTGGACACACTACGAGGTCGCCTTATTAATGAAAATCTCTCAAAGTGTGTGTTCTAGAAAAAAAAATCATTTCCTAGGACATGTTTTCTCAAAGCCTGGAGTTGTAGTGGATCTAATGAAGCTCGAGACAATTCTGTCTTCGGAACCATCCAAGTTCATTAACAAGGTGTGGATTTTCCTTAGGTTGGATAGGTACTATCAAAATTTTATACATAACTTCTCCATAATATCAGCAACCATGACAGCATTGACGAAGAAGGGAAAATCCTTCGTTTGGAAAGAATGATTCTAGAAGAGCCTTTAGCAGCTGAGGAAGATCTTGATGAGTTCCCCTATCTTGATTTTTTTTTGGAGGATGGAACTATCTACATTGTGTTTGGTGACGCATTAGGAACCAAGATTGTCTGTGTCATGATTCTTGGGAAAGAAATGGTTTCTTATGGATAATGAAAATTGAGACCGTATGAGTAGAACTATGTAACTCACGAACATGAGTTGGTACTGGTATTATTCTCACTAAAGATGTAGAGACACTACCATATGGTAGAACGATCCATCATCTACTTTGACCAAAATTGTCTTCAGTATATCATTTCTCTAATGTATCTGAATCTAAGACAATAATTTTGGATAGAGTTCCTCCATGACTATGAATTTGAGATAGTCTATACTCCTTGAACAAGGAATGTGGTGGAAGATTATCTCAGTAGGAGATCGAGTTCACAGCTATTGAACGAGGGATAAGAGTAGTTTTCCTAACTTCATATATCCTTCTTGGATATAGATAAGACTGATTTTCTTAATTCAATGGTAGTTTCCCCTCTATTATTATAGAAAGTCAGGGATACACAACTCGTTGATGTCAACTGCAATTCTACACATGCCCAGATGTCCAGAAGGAATTCCCCTGATTGATATTGTAAAGGTGGGGAGCACGCCATCATTTTCAGAGGATGCACCGTAGTGCCAGTGGCATTGCAGGAGGAGATGTTGAGGGAGTTTCATACGTCCTCTTTTTCAGTACATCCATGTGTGTAAAAGATATAATAGGACCTCGAATGTTAGTACTGGTTGTCAGGAATAATGAAAGAAGTGAAAGAGTGGTCTCAAGATGCCCCACTTGTCAGCATGTGATGGCTGAGCACCAAGTTCCTACACGATTGACATTACCCCTCAAGGTACCAGAGTGTAAATGGGATGGGATACCGATGAAATTTGTTAAAGAATTACCACGTATGACCAAGGGGAACAATACCATCTGGGTGATCGTAGAATGACTCACCAAGTTGTCCCACATCCTACCCATTCAAGAATAGGGTTCAGTAGAGATATTGGGATGCCTCTACGTGCAGGAGATAGTTAGACTCCATGGAGTCCCATCTACGCTATTCTCAGATCGTGATGCATGATTTACATCCCGATTTTATAAGGGATTACATGAGGTGTTTGGGACTCAGCTACACTTGACAATAGCCTTTCACCCACAGTTGAATGGTCAGACAGAGTAGACCATATAGACTTTAGAGGACATGCATCATTCTGGAATTCTTGATTTTGGTGACAGTTGGGAAGACCACCTACTAATGGTGGAATTTTCATACAATAGAAGGTAAAACTCCACCATCGATATATCACTATTCAAGGAACTATAGGGACGACGGTGTAGGTCACAGTTCTGCTAGAAAAACCTAGGGGAGTTAGCCCTCTTAGGTCTAGAGATGGTATATGATACCACTAATAAAGTTTAGGTCATTCGAGAACAGATTAAGACCACACAAATCCGACAAAAGTCTTATTATGGTAGGTGATGGGGACCTTTGGAGTTTGAGGAGGGGGACCACATATTCCTATGGGTCTCTCCTCGATAAGGGATACAAAGATTTTTCCTGGGATCCAATCTATCTCAGAGGTTTATTGGACCTTTTCTGATACTATGTAAAGTGGACGAGGTGGCATACAACTTTTCTCTACCGCCACAGTTAAAGAGGTTTTACAATTTATTCCACATATCCCAGGTGAGGAGATATGTGCACAACACTTATCATCTCATAAGCCATGGTGAACTAGAATTTGATGATGGGGTGACATTCGCAGAGTACCCTATTGAGATAGATGATCAATAGGAGAGGGTCCATCATGTATTTTTAATTCCTCAGGTGTGTGTTTCTTGGTAGCACGAGAATCTCTAGGATAACACGTGGGAGCAGGAGGCTGAGATTCATGGTCAGTACCCCCAATTTTTGACATTCCTTTGTTTTGGTTTGTTTGAACATAAATCCCTAGATGTAGGAGTGATATAATGTCTCAGAATTCTATGTATTTTTTTTTGAAAAATAAATTGGATTATTTTGATGGAAAGCTCTTAGAAGACATGAGATTTCAAGACTTAGAGTGGCTGGAATGGATTTTCTAACTATTTATGTTCATAAAATAATCATGGGAGTGGGTTTTTCAAATATTAAAATGGTTGCCAAAATCAAAAATCTGAGGGATCTGTTGAACTCAAAGCATTATGATTCACCCAGGAAGGGACAAACATCAACCAACATGGGTTTTCCAAAAAAGATAGTTTTCAGACATTTTGGAAGAAAACTAAAATAAATAGACAAGTTATTTTATTATACTTATTTCTTCATTATGCAGTGGCTTGTCAGTTTTGTGGTGTAACATCGAGGAGATGTTGAATCCCATTAATGAACCTCATTAATGAATCAGTGTGGTGATGCTGCAACATGCATTCTTCTTTCATATTTAATTAAATAGAGAATTCAGGGTTGATGAACAACCCTAGAATTCCTTTATCGAACGAAAATGGAAACCACTCCAACGATGAACACCGATGAATCGGATGATGAAGACAACACCATTGGAGAGAATATTTGGGACCAGATATCGATAGAGGGCAATGAACGATCATCCTAAAGAAATCTCCTTTCCTAGGTAGTGGATTTTTATGAGTTATTTTCTATTAGATATTCTTAATGTTTAACGACGAATGCGGACCAACCCATGAACTGGTCGATATGTGCTTCAATCATTCATAAAGGATGGTTGATGATGTAGGATAAAGGGAATATCTATAATAGTGATAATTTCATCATATTTTTGGTTCTCCATTATCTTGATAACAATAACGCATCCTGGTCAACACAAAAAAAAGACCTGGATCATTCTTTGGGTGTTCCTATGTTGTGACTCCTTCCACAATTTCTTCTTATGTTCTTCTAGTTCTTCATGGTGCAACAGTCGGCAATGATGAAATCCATGGTGTAGGCGGGAATGTGGTGCCAGGAGGGAAGATTCCTGACCAAGTGGGTCGTGGCATCGACGAGAGGTCATGACACAAAGCAATGGTAGCGGCACTAGGCCATGGCACCAAGCCGCGGTGGCGTTACTCAGTCGCGACAGAAATAGGATACACCGACACTAAGGCTAGTGATAGGGGCCGCCTGCATAGTGGCTATCGGCTAAAGGAAGGAGAACACAACTGCCCGACCGAGTCGGAGGTGCCACATGGCACAAAGCTATGGTCCGCATACTGCGGTGGTGATCTTGACCTGCGGCTTGTCACGGGATACATGGAAGACCCGATCCATGTGATAGGACTGGCTGGACAATGAGGCAGCGCCACCCTGGCACCACATGGCTATGAAAACCAAAAGTCACACAGCATCTAGGCCGGAGGATAATTGGCCCACCGAGGCGGGCTGGGCTGGAAGAATAAATTAGGACACTAGGCGGCATGAGTAGGAGGAGAATCAGTCCACCAATGTCGACCGAGACAGATGGGGAATTGCGCCACTGGGTGGGCTAGATGGTCATAAATGGTTTGACCAAGTTGGACAAAGACCTAATGACAACTAGGTCACTGGGAGACCCGTTGGGATGGACCCATGGATGAATATGGATTGGTGTAGCTAGGTCTAATGCACTTGGACAATAGGCCAGTACAGACTAGGTCAGTCCAAACCCAACTGGGTCATGTCATGTCATGAAGGACCCCCAGGCCGGGATGGTCGGGTGGGTCTGACAATGTCGGACCGAGCCTAAATGCAACTGTCCCCTATTTACTAAAATGTTAATATCTTTCAGATTGGGTGTATGATTGATGTAGTGTTGGGACCCTTGCGATGAGACAATCCTTTAGGTCTACTCTAAGTGAGACTTCATGGCAGTTGAGATTTGAAAAATGGATTGAGGAGTAGAATCTCCCAAGTCAAGTTCACTAGAAAGTGGGAATCCTATGGCTGGATGTAAGATGAAGGATATGACAAGTGGGACCTCAGTGGTCCAGTAGCCGAGTGAGCCTCAGTGGTCTAGTAGCTCAGCAGACCTCTCTAGTCCAGTGGTAGAGCAGGCCACAATGGTACATCAGACACGTGGACTTCAGTGGTCCACCATCCGAGCAAACCTCAATAGTCTAGTAGCTCAACAGACTTTAGTGGTCCAATAGTGGAGCGGACCTTAGTGGTCCAATAGCCAAGCAGACCTCTGTGGTCTAGCATCCAAGCAGACCTTAGTTGTCAAGTATCAGAGTGGACCTTAGTGTTCTAGTATATTAACTAACCACAGTGACTCATCAAGGATGATCCCCTTAGCAATTAAAGATGATTTATCTTTACAACTGATAATATTAATTTCTATACTTTGAGTTGTACCTAGTGTGAGCTATATTTTCATTGAGGTCATGCTATGTGGTCTTTCCTTTGTGTTTTGGTGTCCCTAATAAGTATTGTGTTACTCACCCCTGCACGGGCTTTTCCCACATGTGTCATGTCTCGTGCAGGTGATTGACGCTTTGACGGAGACCTTGGTGGTTTGGGACTATGTGGTTCTTAGTGAGACAAGAAGGATAGGTGTACTTCTAAAACTAAAAGTATCTACCCTTCAACTACCCTTCAGGTAGGGTCCTGAATAGATAGACTATGTTATTTTAATTTTCCTTTGTGTCTTTGGGCTTGTATTATGTCCCCTTTGTACTTTCAGTTGTACTATACTCTCAGTAGATGTATTAGCGAATTTTTTTGTTTACTTTGGGTTTACTTTCCACAGTTTGATCTTTGTGTGTGTGTACAAGTTTAAATTAAAATGCCTTACCTTTTTGGGATATGACTAATCAATGATAGTAGCTAGCCCCTAGCCTTGGTAAGGTGGGCTTGGGGTAGTCACAGCATAGGGCCTGGGGTACAGGTTGTGACATGAGGGTAAAAATAAAATTCAATTCCTTACCAATACATTTTACCAATTCTGAGGGAATGTGATGAGATTTATCTTAGGTCCGATAAATGGAATCATATGGGAAATGTTACATTTCTATAAAATCAAGGGATCCACATGGATACTTTCCCTGGATCCAGTCTATTTTCAAATCATTCTGATGATTTTCAGAAGAGAGTTTCTACCAATTCTCTTAGAATAGAGGTATACTGAGTGGATAAGTTAAAATGTTCCATCTGATAAAGAATTTAGAAACCCTCTTATTTTTTCATTGTTTTAAAATTTTAAGGTTGTTAATTTTTTCCTTACCATAGAGTTAAATGAATAATGTAATTGATAGTGAAGTTATTACCATCCAATAACAGATCTCAATGGAAGGTTGTTATAGTAAAAGAAGGATGTCCCTATTAGAATTTATATAAAATAACTCAGTTTGGTCACCTCATGTTGATCTTTAGGTCCCATCATTGGGCCACATCGGGACCTGAAGTGTGTTGGATGTATCATTAGATCTCCCACATTATCAATGGTTCAGAAGTTATGAATAATGAAATTGGGTAGGGGAAGTTTTATCCACCCAGTAAGGATATGGAATATTTTTTAAGCTCTATGAGTGCACACTTCCCTTCCATGGATTACATTTGAGCATCTATGGATTCAATGTCACTGAGGAGTTATGAAGGTACCATTCTCTAGACCACCTTTAATCTACATGGAGTGGGTGAGTTTTGATGAGGTGACCCTCTTTTCTTATCCTACTAAATATCAATCCATACTAGGACTAAATGATCTCCCTAAAGTGTGATAGGTTATTATTATAGTGGGGGAATGTCATGATAATCCTTAACTTCTTCTTTTATGTATACCAGCTTTCTAGATCAAAAGGCAACCTAATCCTAAATTTTCTCTCTTTTAGGAGGATTATATCTATCCTGATATGAGTGAGGAGGGATGTTTGTCTCTATCAGAAGATGATTCCCAGTTGGAATGTTGCACCTGAGTAGCTCCCCATTGATCTCCCTATAAAATTTTATCTCATTCTCATATTGTACCATTCATTCCCATATGGAGGGAATTTTGATTTCTATTGGTGAGGATTGGGTTGTAAGCAGACCTTCCACTTTATCCTTATTGGAGTTATAGAATGGAGGTGGAAATTAATTATTCATAGGCTCCATGTTCTGGCTCTTTCTTTCATTCTATGTATATGCATCCTCAATTTCTACATTCAGATACCCTACCTCTAAAGTAATAGTTTCTGTATTTAATCCCTATGCATTTATATATTAGTATACAACAATTTATAAATTTATAGGGATGAAATTCACAAGGTTGTATCCAGAAAAAGAAGTTTTTCAATTAATCACCATGCAATAGGGTGATTTGGCACTGTTTACTCCACCTTTGTGTGTTGGATTTGGGTTGTTTCTCTAACCCATGACCATTTTGAACCATTTTGGCTTATGAAAAATATGAGGTTTCATTACCCTTCTCATAAGGTCCTCCAATATTGGTATGTTAATAGTGAAATTATGGTAGTTTCTGGTCATGAAAATAGAAAAGGTATGTCTCATGGTAGGAGGAATAGAAGGGATTTTGATGGTTTAAATTACCTCCCAACCTTGAGGAGACATATTTTTTATATGATGATGATAATGATAAAAATTCCCCCATCCCTATAGGTTGGGGATGATTCAGGGCCACTATTAGCACTTTATTATCCAATTCATGAGGATTTGATTATTCTATTAAAGGATCTGAAATATAATGAGATAGAAATTGAGATATAAATCCCTATATCCCAATAGAATATTGTTGATCTAGAACCGTTTCTCATTTCTTCAGGACCCTATTGGGGTGTGATGAACCTAGTGGTGTTTATTGAGATAAAAATTCCCCCAGCCCAATAAGTTGGGTTTGAATTTAAATCACCACTGGTATTTAAAGGATCCTCTTAGGTTATGATGACCCAAGGGTTGAGGTGATGGAAAATTTTCCCCATCATTGTTGGATTTACTTTCTATTAGACAACTTCTATAGAGGATTCTATAGTGATTTTAATGATTTGGAAGAATTGTACTCATTTATGAGTTGGGTTTAATGGCAGCCTATGATGGGTGTAACTTTCTATGGGAAGTTATTGTGTAATCCATAAATTTTTCCTTTTTGTCAAAAATGGATAACCATTGTTTTGTGGGGGGGGAATCTTATGAGTCTTTTGAAATCCTTATACCTCCAATCGTGATGTATGTGTGCCTTCAAAGAGAGGGAATCTTTCTTTATTGACTAATTGGCTAGTGAGTTACTCAGTCCCCTAATTTACCATATTTTTTTTAACATTTTAGGATTTCATATCTGGAGAGATTTAATGTTCTAGGGACATAGTGAAGTTAAATTCTTTATATTTTACTCATCATCAGATACATATATTTGATGGGGAACTAGAAATTAGTTGACAGAGAATTGGAATAATATAGATACAAACACTATAAAGGACATTTTTATGCTCTTTTATACCTTGGTTCTAAGCTATAGGGAACATAGCTATGTCCAATTAACAATAGAGTGTATTTATTATCTATATATGTCCCTCATATCCTTGTTAACAGGGGTTTATAACTTTCAACAGGTGTTGATTTCCCCACATTTTCAAGCATAACCACGACATGCACTCCTTATATAGATAATTTTGGGTCTCATAGTCAAAAGTGGAGCTGGTACAAAAAATATTATTTGAAGGTTTTTTCGAAATAAAAACATCTATATATCCATATCTTCATATTCTTCATTAGGATTATTTTCCTCCACCTGGTCGGACCATAGAGGTATCTTCTATGGATTTCCTACTGACCACAGTGAAGTGCTACTCATAGTTTATGAGGAAAAATATATGATTAACCTTAGGGTATATTGAACCTCTATATATAGTGGTTTTTGAGTTTTGGGAACCTCTCTATAAGAAGGTGTCTACGAAAGGAAATAATATCCTTATTTGGGATAGATATTACCAAGGGGAGGTTGTCCATATCCGATATCTGGAGTAGAGTTCTTGTGATCCAACTCTGCACTACCATGAGGAGGAATATCAAGGTAGTGATCACCTTTTTCTTCATTTGAAGAGTCAACCGATAGTTGATTTTTTTGCAGATATGTATCATATAGTCTCAAGGACAATGGCCTTTAGAATATTATTGAAACAAACCCACTTCTACTATGTGCTTGAAATATGTGGACATTTCTTTCATGGTTGAGTATGGATTTGATCATACTGGAATAGTTTTTCTAGAATATCTTGATAACCATCTTGTGTTGCGAGGATATGCTCCCACTACTGAGAAGATGCTCGAGTATTCTACTGATCTTCTTTATTATCGGTAAGAGTATGAGCCTTACAGTCGGTGGATTCTAGAATATGATAGTAAATCATGGCTAAAGAGGGAGTACGATCAGAGTGAAAAAATTTATTACATTTCAAAATATTATGATGGACCATTGGAAAGGGAGAAGGGATATGAGACTCCACTTAAATAGCCTTGGAAGGATTCTGGTGTAGTCATTCATTAACATAAGTAGAGATATGATCTTGGATTATGTAATCTATTAGAATATGCTGACTAGCCACACTAGTAGGGATATGATACTTCTATGAGGTGATTTCCATATTTTATTGATGAACCTATATTGGAGTTGGAATATAATCTCCTTCCTATTCCTTTGGAGTATCCCACTAATTTATTTTTACAATAATCTATACCTATCATGAGGTATGTGTGAAACTAGTCTGGTGATCCCAGGTCAGAATGAGGATATGATCCCAGATATATTCCTTTACAGTATTTCACTGGTATTTTTTGACTAGAATGTGTACCTAAAATGTGGAATGTTACAAATTGAGCTGGTGAACCTCGGTCAGAACATGAATATGAGCTAGCCCATGTGCTTTGTCCTTCACTAAAATATGTCAACAATCCACCAGTACGGGAGCAAGAATCAGTTCTTTCTCTAGAGTAGTGTCTTATTCATACTAAACATGGTTATATTATAATTTTACTTTTGGGATAGAGATATTTTCTTATAACTAAATCTTTACCTATACTAGAATATACTAACAGAGTTCTTTTAACATTCTTAGAAGGTAGTGAAACATTATAAATGTTTATACTTGATTGTAGGAAAGCACTTTCAGAGTATAAAAGATATAATGGAACCTATATTTGATTAAATCAGGGATATAATCCCACTAATTTGATCTATGTTCCTTCAAAATATTCCAAGGGGATTCATGTGTGGGGAAAGGATATGTTCTTCCCCATGATTTTTATTGGAATATGTGTGCAGACTTGACCTTAGTGAAAAGGGATATAATCCATCCCCCCTGTCCACTACCAAAATATTTCAACAGGATTTGTTATTAGAATCTGAGATATGATCCCACATCCATTTATCAACACCTTTTCTATACCTGGTGAGGCCTCCTTGATACATGTTCATGAGTTTCCAAGATGATAATTTGTTGGGTGGTTCTCTTAACAAGTGACTAATGGACACAAGAAGGATGGTGGTGTTGATAGTGGGTGAATAAATCCCTCCAACAAAACTCATGAAATGGGATTGAATTTTAGTCAAACACTTGATCCACCTTCCAAAGATATGGAACATGTTGATTATCCTACTCCATGGATAAGCTTACAATGTTATTTTTGTGTGGAAATGGTTTCCAATAGGTTCATTGCATCTTTCCCTGAACAAGAAGGATATGTAAACATTAGTATCTAGATACCTCTACATTCATCCTCATGGGTCAAGATCATTCCATTTCAGTGGTAATATTAAACCATCACTTTCTCTAACCAAAGATTAATCCTTTAGGTGGGTGATGTTTTTTGTGACCCACATAGGTTACTACCATACATGAGGTTACATGACATTTTATCAAAAAAGACATGATCTTAATTCAATATGCTTGTGATAGATTTCTCTACCGACTCAATGAGAACAAGGAGCAAGTCTACCAATCTGTGCATCATTGAAAGTGTGAATCATACTTAATCATCTATTCACAAGAAACATAATTGACATTTCTTATCATTGGTTCATTGATTTTTCTCATGTTTAATTTTCATGGCGCAAATGGCCTTTTTCAACAGAAATGTAGTTACATTTTTTTACAGAAGGATTTCATGTTGGGAATACCATTTTATTTTTTGTAGATGAAAAACAAAATGACCTAACACATTGTGAAATGATATCTTTTATTATTCGATAGATTCATATCAATTTCACCAATCTTGGTTTTTTGTCATATATTCTGGTCCATTAGAAGATTGTGAGGGGAGAAGAATAGTTTCACAATTAACCATGTTAGTAGGGTTTATCTATAGAAACAAAAAATGGTTCCCACATCCATAAGGAGCTGTAACCTACTTTCCAAACACTGATAGTCATTTTTTGTTTCAAGACCAATGACTCTTAGGAAATAACTTAGGCCGAGACTATGAATGTTCGGGAACATTGCACCATTTTAGGATTAATTATGTCCTATTTTGGGATTGTCTTATCAATGTAGGATATGTTAATGAATATCCTCCAGATCCCGATACATGAATGGTTACCCTAATAAAATGATTTGGTGATGAATCCTTATAAATTTAAAGGTTGTTTTATTAATGATGCCTTCTATTTATATCCATGTTTCCCCATTCATTTCCCGTTATTTCCTAAAAATAGGTACCTACTTATATATTGAAGCTTTATAACTAGGAACAATGGACTTTACATTATCCTTGGAGGTTATTGCTGTTTTGAGGATGGGATTGAACCTTAATGGGATGTCATACATATCCTATTTATAAAATGAATCAAAAATCACATTGTTCATTTAATTCCTAGACCTATACTTTAACTTCATGAGGAGATAAAATATTTGAGGGAACTTAGGTACTATGTATGGAGCTCGTCGCTTAGGAAGGAATCCTACATATCCTACTTATAACAATAATCAAAGTCAAAATAATTTGATCTTCCATAAACCCACTAATGGGTGGTAATAGATAATTAATCCCCATGAGGGTTATTTCCCGATGTTTCAGCTATATAGAAATTCCATTTGGACTTACAATTAGTTGGATTCCATTATATGGGTGAAGTAGTGTCATGTCCCAGAACTAGGCTTACACACTAGGGTTTCCCTAGATGAGTTAAATTCATGATGCTAGTTATATGATATTTGAAAATCCCTAAGCCCAAGAGAGTCATTCTTGGTGTGATAAATAAGGGATAGAAAGTGGCCAGACTCATAACATATGTGTAATTTTCCAAACCCGGTGCTCCCTCAAGTGATTGAGTCGGTTTGCTATGTGACATCAGATGTGCCTACATATATGCCATAGGCCTCCAATTAGTAGAAATGTTATAAAGAAGATAGTGAGGAGGGTATAACCTCTTGTATATAGTTGAAATAAAAATAGAAAATAATAGAAGATTAAGAAAAATAGCATAAACAATATGAATAAATAATCATAAAACCAATGATGAGAATGGAGCAAGTATACTAATCTAAATAATAAAGAAATAATTTAATGAAAATCTTAAAGAAACTAAATGAGATGATAATGTTCATACAAATAAAATAATTGCAAACTCAAATATAGACTTCAATTACTCTAATCGTGAACCCCATGTTGGTCCCGTCTCCAAGATCTAACCCATCTAACAATAAACAATCAACTAAAAGTTACTTTTCCCTTATCTAAAACAGCATCCATGTAATCTTATTTTGTAACAAATGGCTTATCGAATAAGGTATGAGTTAAACTCAATAGGTTGACATCATAGTGTCCAAAAAATCCAATCAAAGAAAAATAATGTATTAAATAAATATAACAACATGGTATTAAATTAATAAATTAACACTACACATGTAATAAACCTGCTAACCCTCAAGCTCAGGGTTGACACCCAGATTCAGCCGAACCTACTTCAGCACCCTATCGAGTATCTATATATGAGGTAGATCCTCCCTCATCAAGAACTACCACTCAGGTCAGTGGAATATTCATTTTTCAATGATGAATCACTCTAAACACATCTTGAACAAAAAATACTCTTCCCTTAGGCCAACCAAAATCTCATTGTAACTACCCAAGGTTTTATGAATGGAAATTTCCCTTGTTATAATAATTTCAAATAGTATAAATCCCATAAAATTCCACATCAAACACAATTAAAACATTATAAATAAATAAATAATTAAATAAAAGTCTTTTTCATAAATTAAGGCACGTATACCAATGGAATAGTATCTTGACCTTTGGAATAGTGATATGACCCTTAGAAATAGACATTTTAACAATAGAATAAAAACCTCACCTATGAAAGTATAATGAAAATTTAGGAAAACTATAAATGAAAATATGATATATTTATTTTAGAAAATGGGTAAATAAATTTTTTAAAAATGATAAATTATTTATTGATATTTTTTAGATATAGAAATATTTATTTGTAATATTATAATTAATATAAAGATTGAAAATAAAATTTATATTCATAAAATATATTTATAAATTAATATTTTGTTATCTTATTATTAAAATATTATTTTATGAGACTTTGATTAATTTTTCAAATTTTTATAAATTAGAAACAATTTTAAAATTCGTATTTTACTAATAAATAATGATTTTAATTAAAAAATAAATTTCTCATATTTTGAAAACTATTTTCTTAAAATTAAGTTAAATTTTTTATTCTACACACCTAACAATGGTTAGGTTGAATTTTTGTGATTTTTCTAAAATTGTTGAATTTTTTTGAATAGTGAATTATTATAATTTATTGTATATAACATTATAAATTAAATAACCTATTTATTGATTCATTGATGATTTAAGCACTATAATCTCAAACTCTCATCTATTTAATTTATCTAGTCATGGGAATAAAAACTATTCATTTTCTTAGTAGTTTTCCTTGACTCATGCTCCTCTAGGTGAAATGATAATTGAAGTTATCTTGGAATCATGATCCTCTATGTGAAATTGTCTTAGTAGTTATACTTGAATCATACTCCTCCATGTGCAATGCTCCTTGAATCATGATTATGTTATAGTGTATTTTTTTCACATTCCTATGATTTTATGCCATACATGTTATGCTTCCTTGTGTTTATTTATGTTCCATGCCCTTTTATGTCATCAAGTCATTACTTTTCGCCCATGTTCTATATTTTGTTTCTATATTTATAACCCTTCTCAGATTTTAGATCTTCCCTTTTTTCATGTATTCCCCAAGTTATCATATAAATATGTAATTGCACAAAATAATTTATGATCTCATTATGGAGATTAAATAAAAGTTGTTTTTAATCTGGTTTCTTTCTTTCTAATTATGTACCTAATCATCTAAAGAAACATGACTTTATGTTCCTTGTTTTTTATTTTTTAGATTATTATGTTTAAAATAATTTAATAATATGTGAAAATGGATAGTTTTTATATAGTTTTTAATGATATCACACTCTAGTTATTTTTGGATATTAGGACTAGAAAACATTAGTAAAAACCCTATGAATAATTATATCACCATGGATAAACTTGATTGAAACTTAGGTAATCACAAGTAAAGATATAATATTCATATATAAGTTATCCCTTTAATGTTATCTATTACCAATTTACGTGTTTAAATGTTTAAAACTTCTTATCTCAATTTCTATTTCAGATGTATTATATGATTAGAACAAGAATCAAATAGTGAAAGTTTGGATTATCATCTATAGTTCTACATATCCTTTAATATCTTACAATTTTAGTATAAAAATTCAAACACCACACCAAAATACGATGGCTGAGAATAGTAAATGGGGAAATTATTGCATCCAAAGTATATAACTCCTCCCTAGATAATGTTTTTTGACTGAACCTCCTAGAAAAGTTGACATACTTCCTTTGGTGGAGATTGATGCTACATTGGGCATGGATTGGATATATTTATATAAATGAAACATCAAATGTACAAAAAGGGAGATCACTTTCCATATCTTGAAGCATCCTCCAATTCTTTATAAGTGTAAGGAGGATGATGAATCTCATTCAGAATCATCATCTCAAGTGTTGATATTACTAGATTTTGAGGAATCATATATATGATAAATGATTGAGACAAAAGGGAGAATCATTCTTGAATACATTCTTATTATGAGGGACTAAAATAATTTTTTTCCTGATGAATTGGATGGTCTTAGTCACAATTTAGAGGTTAAGTTCTCAGTTGAACTTGTTCTAGGATCTCTGCCTATTTCAAAGACACCTTGTAGAATGAACACTATTGAGTTGGTGGAACATAAGAAAATGTTGCAGGAGAATCTAGAAAAGGGTTGTATACTCTCGTGTGCTTCAAGATGGGGTTCACTAGTCCTCTTTGTCAGGATGAAGGATGTATCAATTTTCCTCTGCATATATTATCATAATCTTAATAGAATCATGGTAAAGAAAAATTATCCCCTTCCACGGATAGATGACTTGTTGAATCAACTAGGTTGAGCCTGGTATATATCTATGTTGGCCCTTCATTCTGGGTATGAACAATTCGATGTGAGGAAAGAAGATATTCCCAAGGATAACTTTCGAACAAGGTATGTACACTTTGTGTTCATAGTGATTCCCTTCAAATTCACTAATTCTCTAGTAATATTCCTGGATTTAATGAATAGTGTCTTTGGATATTATCTTGAAAAATTTGTGGTAGTCTTTATTGATGACATTTTGATATACTTCAAGAGTAATGAGGAATATGAGGATCACTAGAATATAGTGTTTAAGACTTACAAAGGGAGAAAATTAATTTAAATTATAGTAAATGTGTGTTCTGATTGGATGAAGTATCATTCTTGGGGAATGATCTCACTTGTAATGGAATATATGTGGACTCTTCCATGAAAAAAAAATTAAAGAGTGGACCATGCCACATATATAAGGAATATCCATAGTTTCCTTGGTCTATAAAGGTATTAATGATGATTTGTGAAGAACTAATCCTAATTGTAAAACCCACAAAATCTAGTAGCATTATATTTATCAAGAGAAGTGTGAGATATATTGTGACCAAAAGATCTCTAATATATATTTACATAGAAGGAGAATAATATGTGCCTTAAAAGATTGTTAAATCTAATCAAGGATTATTACTGCTTAATCCACAACCATCCAAGTAAAGAAAATAAGTTGGTAGGTTTTCTAAGTTGAAACGAACCTACAAATTTATCATTGATGATAATTGAGAAGGATCCAATCCTCTTAGGATTTAAAAGGAAGCACATGGGAATCATTAATGAAGGAAAATCATCAATTATTTTTCAAATGATTTCTTAACCAACCCTTGTGAGTATAATTAAGGAAGCCCAATGAAATGATGTGAAAACTAAGAAAAATGATGGATCTATCAACAAGGGTAAATCCTTAGAGTTAAAATTTTATGAGTATTAATTATTAATATTTGTGTCATGATTATGTGTACCATCCAACCTAGAGATAAATAAAAAGATTCTGAAGGATTCACATAGATCAACATTCTCTATTCACCTAGAAAGCACAAAGATGTATTGATATCTCTAAGAGCACTATTTCTGGGAAAATATGAATAATGAGATCACAAAATATACATTAATGTTCTTGGCATGTCTGTAAGTGAAGGATGAAAGGAAAAAATTAATAAAGGGATGATTAAACCATTACACATACCAACATGGAAATGGAAAAACATCACCATAGGATTTTTCAATGGACTTTCAAATATATCCCATGGGAATTATTCTATATGGGTCATTATGGATCTTCATGCAATGATAGATCAATTTATTATAATTTGAGAGGACTTATTACTAGATAAAAGTACAAGGATATACATCAGAAAAGTGGTAAGGATTCTTGGATTACTTCTATCGATTATATCCTATTGAGATTCGAGATTTGCCTCTATGTTCTGGAAAAGTATTTAACATGATCTAATCAAAAAATCGATATGGAGTATGACCTATCAACCTCAAAATTATGGCCAATCTTAGAGGAATATTCAAATACTTGAAGACATGTTGAGAGCATTTTCTATGGACTAAAAGGGAAGATGGGACTAACATCAACCTCTAACCGAGTTCTCCTACAATAGTAGTTTCCACTTGAGCATCCAAATGGCTCTATATGAATACAATTATGTGAAAATATATAGAACATCAGCATGTTGAGATGAATTCGATTTAAATAAGCTCTTAGGCACTAGAATTGTTGAATAAATAGTAGAAAAGGTGGAAACCATCAAGCATCACATCAAGGAATACTGAAGCCGACATAAGATCTAGGTAAACAATCATCGATGGGATTGAGATTTTTAGGTTGGGTACATGGTGTTAATCATAATATCATAATGGAATAGGATCATGATATATGGGAAGAAAGAAAATCAATGTCCCATGTACATTACCCCCTTCGAGATTCTTGATCGTATCAGAGTTGTGGAATATTGACTACAATTTCCAACTACCATGACTCAATTACATGATGCACTCCAACTATCCATCTTGAAAAATTACATATCATATCCCTCAGATGTACTGAATTTAGAGGTGGTATAGATGGAAAATGATCTCTCTTATGAGGAGAAGCCACTGAAGATCTTGGACAATAGAGATAATGTTCTACACAACAAGACCACTCACCAGGTCAAAGTACTATAGAGGAACCACAAGTACGAAGTGGAAACATGATAATTAGAGGAACCAATGAAGGCGATGTACCCCAACCTATTTTTTATTTAGTTTGTAAAACAAAATATTTAAGGCTAAATTTAAAAAGGGGGAAGAATGTAATGACCCGTATTTTTTTCAAAGTAAATTTTCCTTCTTATAATAATTTAATAGAGTATAAATAAAATAAAATCACATTGATAACACAATAAAAACTTTATAAATGAATAATGAATGAAATAAGAGTATTTTTCATAAATTAAATAACATATACCAATGGAATAGTAACTTCACCTTTGGAATAGAAATATGACCCTTTTGAATAGTAATTTGGCCAATATAATTGTAACCTCACCTATGAATGTATAAATAAAATTTAGATATCTTATAAATAAAAATATGATATATTTATATCATGCAATAAGTCAATAAATGTTTTTAGATTATAAATTATATATTGATATTTTGGTGAAACATAAATGTTTATTTATCATTTTATAATTAATATAATGATTTAAAACAAAATTTAATTTCATAAAATTTATTCAAAAATTAATATTTCAATGTTTCATGATTATAATATAATTTTATGAATCCATAATTAATTTTTTAAAGTCTTATAAAATCATTTATATTTTTAAAATCGGTATTTTTCAAATAAATGGTGATTTTAATTAAAAAAAATAAATTTCTTAGATTTAAAAAACTTATTTCTATAAAATGGTGTTCATTTATAAATTCTAAATTTTGAAAATTTATTAGGGTGATGTTTTTGTATTTTTCTAAAATTTTGGATTTTTCACTGAATAGTGAAATACATTAATTTGTGGTGTATAAAGTTATAAGTTAAATATGTTATTTTTAGAGTCATTGCTTATATAATTACTATAATATTGAACTCTATTTATCTATTTATTTTATACATTCATGGTAATCAAAACTATGTACATTCTTGATCCAAAATAATAAATTAGTGAAAAAAATTCAAGAAACACCCCTGTCACCCCATAAATATCACCTCTCAACACCTCATTTCCTCACACCTCTAAATCCAGGAAGCTTTTCCAAATTATATCCAATATTATTCCCAAGTTTCTCCAGGACATCTAGGATCCTTTTGTATCAAAAATAAATTCCAAAACCAATTCCCAGAAGTAGGTCATCAAGGAGATTAATTCAAAAGGATAATAAGTTCAAGTGTAGAACACTTTTAGGCATAAGGTAAGGGATTCTTTCAAAATCTCCATTTTATTCCCATTTATGCTCTCTCTCTCTCTCTCTCTTTTACCCAATTTAATTGTTCATTATTTTTTATAATTATTATAATGTTGGTGAATGTTTTCTAAACATGTGTATCCAGATTAGTTCATCTTTCTTTGATGGGGGAATACATATTTGAAAATGGTTTACATATCAATTATTCTTGATAAACAAGCCTGATTAAAAGAAACTCTATGATTTCTTACCTATTTTTAGATGTACTCCATAATATATTTTAATCCAAAATAATTTTCTAAAATTACTCATTATATCTTATAAAAATATCTCAATTCATTTCTGATTTTATTCAAACAATTATTCCTTTTCCCGCTTTAAAGAATCTTTAAACTTTTCCCTTAAATCTAAATAATGTGGAACATTTATAAAGCTTATTAAACAATATTTTTATATGTTTTCACTTTATTTTGGTATAACTTATCATGTTTTATTCATAATTTCACTTATAAATATCCATGTATGTTTTAAATCCATTCATTCATGGACAGGTTTTTGATACACCCATTTATTATGCTTTATGACATGATTATGATACCCATTTCATTAAATAGATAACACTTATGTTTATTTTTTATATGGAACACATATTCATGAACATTTTACGTGGGTGTTCTTAGATAGTTCTCCAACTCATTGGGTAATATTTAGTATCATGAGATATCATGTGCGGTGGTCTTGGTAGTTAGCTTTGTCTCATGCTCCTCCATGTGAAATGGTCTTGGATGTTAGACTTGACTCATGCTCCTCTATGTGAAATGGTATTGGCGGTTATCCTTGTCTCAAGATCATCCATGTTTAATGGTCTTTGTAGTTAGCCTTGATCAATTATCCTCCATGTGAAATGATCCTTGACTCATGTTTATGTCATGGTTTAGGTTGTTTCCACATTCCTATGATGCCATGTTGTACATGTTATGCTTCCCAAAATTTATTCAACTTTCATTCATTTTTATGTCATTTTTATTCCTTATTAGCCAAGTGTTATGATTTATTTCTATATTTATAACCTTACAAGGATTTTATCTCAGCCCTTTGTTCATTTATTACTCTGGTTTTCCTATGGAGATGTAAGAGCTCCCCAGAATTTAGGAGTTCATTACAGAGACTAAATAAAATATGTTTTTAATTTAGTTTTATACTTTCTAATTGTGTAGAAAATTCTTAAAATAAAATAAACATTACAATCCCTATTTGAATTTTTTTGATAATTATGTTCATTATCATATAATAAAATGTGAAAAATTTTAGGGATGCTACGCTCACTCTCAAGCATAACAAAATCTATCCATTAAACATATCATAATATCACCCTCGTGTATATCAAAATCTCACCCTTAGGAATATCATAAATCTCACCCTCGAACATATCAGAATCTCTCCCTCAGGCATATCATAAATCTCACCCTCAGGCATATTATAATCTCACCCATAGGCATACCAAAATATATCCCTTTGTAGTATTATAAATATCACCCTCAAAAATTAATCACACTAGCTTCAAATAAACACAAAAAAACTATGTAAGAAATATCAAGGTTAAAACAAACATGCTGTATATATAATCATAAGACACAATGATAAATTTATAAAATTATTATTTTTATATAAAGTTATATTTCATTAATTTAGGTTCCCAATTATCATCCTAATTATATTAAACCAAATTAATTTATCATTTCACTCTATGTTCATTAACATATCAGTTAATATAATTTAGATAAGGTGATTCTATCACAATAAATCACACAATATACATGTTATTCCAATTCAAAATCTTAAGCAAATAATTAATTAATTTTTCTAGTTTATCATTGGGATCTAATGTAAAGAATACCAAGATGAAATAATTTCTTGGTCTAGCACACCTACTGGAAGAACTCAGGTACTAATAAAATATTTTTTTATATTTATTAGTGTTATTTAATTAAATACTAAAATTTATTATGTTATGTAATTCTTAAAATAAATAATTTTATTAGAACAATTTCTCATATAGTTTTATTTAAAATATTAATTTTACAATTATATAATTTTAATTTGAAAAAAACTAATTTAATTTTTTGAATTAAACATGTTGGGATTACATTATTTAGAATTATTTATGGATTTTATGAAATTGTTTTTAACTTTTTTAGTGAATAGTTAAAAATACAATTCTCTAAAATAGTGTATTTTTGTGACATTGTCAATAAATAATTATAATATAAGATTTATCAAAGTTATGGAATGAATAAATTACTAAATTATAATAGAAATATTTTAAAATATATAATTTAGTACCTGTAAATGAAAATTTATTTCATGATAAGTATAAAAACCATTATCAGTGTCGACATAGTTCCTGCACAGTCCTGATAAAATCAAATTTGGTAATTCTAGAAAATAATTACGTATTAAAATTTATTATCAATACTTATTTATTAATAATTATTTATATTTAGTTTTTGTATTATAGTTTCAAATTTTAAAATTATATAACATGAATCCTATCCAAATGCTTGCACAATGCTTCTGCAAGTCAGGAAAAGTTAGATTAACAAACTAAAGAAGTTGTCTAGACATTGATTTGAGTAGATATACATAATTAATAAATCTAAAAGACTATATTAAACCAAATTAAATTATATTAATTATATAAATTTATTTTTAATTTTTATATATGAAATATTTAACTTTATGGTTTATGAAATGCTAATGTAGTACTTATACAAGTATATCAAAAATAAATAAAATGATTTTAATAACATTTATAAAAACCATTAAGTTAAATAAATTTTGGAAAAATTATTTTTTTATGAGTACTTTTAGGCCATTATTGTATTATTTTATAATTTTATACCTTTTTTATCCACTTGGATCACTTTATGACACTTATAATATTTTTTATAAATGGAATTTAAGTTGTTCACACTATAAATTTTAATTTGTTTAACTTTTTAATATATGGTTTTATAGAAGGCGTTATCAACTATAAAAAATATTTTTAAATATAAAATATTTATATTAATCATGATAATGTATTTTTTTGTTTAGAAAAAAATAAAATAAAATAATGGCTTGGCCAATAATGATGGAGTAATTGTTTCTTAAACAGAAAAATGAAATAAATTTTGTTAAAAAAATTAAAATAAATATAATATTAGATAATTAAGATAATCCTTGAATTATATATATATAAATAAGAAATTTATAATATATAATGAAATATTTGGTTCAATTTATAATCTTTTTTTATGTTTCTAAAGTCGTGGTTATGAAAAGTTTTATATTTGAAAAAAATTATATTTCTTGAATAAAATATTTTAATAATTTTTTTAAAAAATCACTAAATATATTTAATAAGGAAAAAATGATAATATTTGTTTTAAAATCTAACATCATTAAATTTTTAGGACATTTGGGAGTCTTTACCCCTATATTAGACATTATATTTTATAGTTTTAAGTAATATAATAATTAACCCTCACCTAAAATATAAAAGGGGACTCATTCCATCAATTAATTACTTAACCTAGAGACTAATTGAATGAACACACTCTATAAAATTATATTATATTCATTTTTTCCATGTTCAAGTATTAATTTTCTCACAAAAATATCAATTTAATGAGCCTTAACGAGGTTCTCAAGGAGAAAATATTCCAGAGGTAATTTCCTCCAACTTCTCTTTTAAATTCTTTCTCACTTATAACTTATCCTCACCCCAATACAAAGTTTCATGATAACTCTATTATCATATATATAAAAAATAATTTAATAATTTTAAATGTTATATTCATCGTCAAATATATTGTTTTCTTCTTAAAAAATAAAATTTTCGTACATAGTGTATCAATTCACCACCTTCGTGGACAATGAGTTTTCATTTCACAATACTACATTAATTAAAAGTTTATATTCACATATAATTGTTCAAAATGGAAGAAATATATATATTATATATGTTATTACATTATTGAATTAATATATGGCCATAATATTAGACAAAATGAAACAATTTTGTGAAGGTCGATGAAACCGCCAAAGAAACAAACTCTATTATTAATGTTTTATCTAATAAATCATCATAATATAAGAATAAAAAAATGATATGTTGGATATTTTAGAATCATGTAAGATTATTTATAACATTTTTCCACTTATGGGGTATTATTTCCATTTAACAGGAAAATCTATAATGAACCGAACAAGAATAATTAATCGAATGCAACTGAAACATTAAAAAAATTATTAATAAATCGGTGGAGTGATGTTATAAAAATATTATATATGGTATTATAAATAATAATATAGTGATTTAATAATTAATAACACTTTTTAAACCATTATACAAGAGTTTAAACACATTAAAAAGAATTCAAACCTCTGGTAAGTGGCTCTTTAACTAAAGCATTATTTTAAATGTTTTAGAGAATTATTCTTCAAAATATTTCTATTTCAAGTACATATTTAAAAAATGGATTTTATTAATGTATTTATATTGTAAGTAATGTTTTACAGTGCTAATTTTCTAATTTTTATCAATTTTTTCAAAAATGGATATTTTTAAGGTGTTATATTTGGGACATTCCTTTTAAAATCCACTTAAATGTGTCTTTTTAAGAAATTCAAAAAGATTGTTTTTTAAACTTATAAGAAATTATTATATTTTTCTATATTTCATGATGAATTATTGTTTTGAAAGATTATTTATAATATTTCATGGATATTTTCAAAAAAAGTTTTCATTTTCATGTGTACTATATTTTTTAAAATAAGTTCTTTTCCTCAAAGAATTTGTTTTATGATGAAAGTATTCATTTTTTTATGATAAAGTTCTTCTTATTGGGAATTATTTATTATAAAGGGTGGTTCCATTGTAAAAAAATTACGGGTGGGTCCATGATATATCTCCAATTCATTGGGTAAGTTGAAGTTTACCATCATGGTTTTTCCAAGTGTAACTACGATAGTTACATTATAGGGCAGCCATGAGGGTTACATTATAAGGTAGTAAAGAGGTTTAAAAATAATATAGTTTCCATGAGGGTAAAATTCATAAGTAATTAAGGTATGAAAATTATTCCCCAAGTTACTTAAAGGGGTTTTTATGCTTTCTATGTTTTATGGAATCGACATGATTTCACAAAGTAATAATATATTACTTTTAAGGGTGAGAAGTGTATCTTTAATGTGTTTATAAGTATTAATTTACTAATTGTTTCATTCCATAAACTTTTTATGTAAAATACTGAGCATTTTGTGATAATATTGGGTTTTGAAATTTTATTCATGGGTTTTAAGGCTGGTTATGAGAAATTAAGAATCCAAGATAAATTTTGTGAAAATTTTTCATGAAAAGAAATAAAGTAATGTTTTATTTTTAAAGAAATATGTATTATGGAAAAATGGAAACTATTTGAGGATTATCCACTTTGTATTATAGAGGGTTACTATATACTAATTTTTTCTATAATTCTCTTAAACTATAAACCTAAAATATATTTTGGAATTTAAGAATGTGAAACTAAATTATGTAATGGTTTGTGTAGGCTCCATATAGTTAGTATCATATAATGGTTTCAAAAAAATTAGGGGTTATGATGATTTTAATAAAACACCATAAATGTTTTTTACTTTATGATTAATTTGAAATGATAAGGAATTTGAGTGTTACCACATTTCTTCCTCTTAGATATACTTGTTAAAACTTTTTTTTGCAGAAGAAATATGGAAGTTAAAGTAGTAAGGCACCAAGAGGATGATAAAATTCTAAAAACAGAACCTAGAATGGTGGGAATTTTAACCAATAAGTTTGATAATGTAATGGATTAGTTGAATTATACTATAAATGGAAATGGAATACATATAAGGGAACATCAATATCTACCAAAAAGTAACCTGATGATGGTGGAATGTTTTATGAGGCAACACCCTCATTCTTCCAATGAATCTATTGAACCAGTGTTGGTTGAAGGGCAGATTAAATCTATTTAAAAAATATTTGATGTCATGGGGTGTTCCAATAATCAAAAGTTTTGTATTTTTATTAAATTTTTTAAAGGTGAAGCTGACCATTGGTGGCCAGTGGTCAAGAATATCATGGAAAGAGAATAGATTCATTCCTTGGAATGGGATGAATTTAGGAATATCTTACTTGAAAAATATTTTCTTAAGGTGGATCAACATAGGATGAAAAATAAATACCTTAAATTATAACAATAGGAATAAATTTCAAAAATTTTGTATGAAGAGTACATCACCCATTTGGAATGGTGATCCAAATATTATTTGGGATCTCGATAGTAAAATCAATCAAGAATTAAAGGAAATATTTTTGTGCTCATTGCCTCCCATGAATTCAAAAGTTATGAGAAACATTTTTGATGTTCTGAGTTGGTAGAAATGAAGTTTGCTGATAATCATGTGTACATTGATAACAAGTAGAAAAAAAGGTCCAGAAGGAAAGAAATGGGTAAGAATCAATCAATGAAATTTGAAGGTAAAAAAATACATTTTAAATTTTAGGGATGTGTGTTAAAAAGAACCATTAGGAATGCCTTAAAAATTTATCGAATTGTTTTTTCTATGTGGTAACCTTGGACATATGGCTTGTGATTGAAATGAAAATGATCTTAAGTTTAATTCTGAAAAAAAATTTAAAGTGTTTTAAATGTGGTGAGATGAGGCATTATGCACATACCTTCCCAAATAAGGATCATAATGATAGGAAGAAGCAAGATTTTAATAATAAAGTTGTTGTGAAATCCTTTACAACTACTTCAACAGATATTAAGCCATCCCATTTATTGGTAACATGTACATTTTTTGTATACTCAATTTTTTTTATTTTGTTGTTTGATATAGCGTCTACATATTCATTTATTTATGAAGAATTTTTTGGTAAATTTTAGTCTTCACCTCCAGAAATGAAACCATAACATATATTAAAAACACAATGTGGAAATATTAAAGAAAAACAGGAATTATAAGAATCCTATTATTATTGTATATGGAAATTAATTACATAGAAACATTAATTTTTTCTTATTAGAGTTTGATGTTATTCTGGTTATGGATTGGGTTATTGTTTACCATGCTTAGATTGATTTTAGATATAATGAAGTTGTTTTTTAGAAAGAGTTTCAGTCCATATACAAGAATAAAACCATACCATTGGTAACATATGAAGAAGTTGAGAAACTATTAAAATATGTAAATAAAATTTATCTTTCACATATTGGTGAAAGCAAGGTAACAATTCAGATAAATAATGTTCTAGTGGAAAATGAATACCTGGATGTTCTTCTTGATGATTTCTCTAGTGTTATAATGGATCATGAATTTCAATTTACAATTGACTTAGTTCTTGATGCTAATACAATTTTGAAACCCAATTTTCTAATGTATCAATTGGAACTTCTTGAATTGAAAAATAATTTCCTTGAGTTTCTTGATAAAGGTTTCATTCATACTATAACATCACTAAGGGGTGATCCTCTATTGTTTTTAAAATATAAATATTCTCCCATGAGGCTTTGTATTCATTACAGATATTTGAATAACATTACTATTACGAATATGTATTCATTCCCTCATATCGATGACATGTTTCATCTGATTTAGAATGATCTGTATTATTCCAAGATTGACTTGAGATTTGGGTATCATCAGCTGATGGTGAAGGTTGATGATATTTCAAAAACATAATTTTTTACTAGATACATCCATTATGAGTTTATTTTTATGCCCTTTGGTTTGAAAAATGAACATAATATATTTATGTATTTTATAAATATAATCATTCATTAATATTTTAATAAGTTTTTATTTATTTTTATTGATGATATTTTTTTTTCCAAAAATCAATTTGGATCATGAAAAACATCTAAGGAATTTTTTACAAACTCTCAAATAAAACAGAATATATGAAAAATATAAAAAATATGATTTTCAGTTACAATCAATTTCTTTCCATGGGAAAATTTAAAATAAGGATGGAATAAAAATTGATCCTGCAAAAAAAAAAGTGGTTAATGAATTTCCAAGAACGACTGATGTTAATGAGACTCATAGTTTTCTTGGATTAGTAGTCTATTACCGATGGTTTTTTTTGAAAACATTTCATGATTATCTAGTACCCTAACTAGGTTACACAAAGAGGATTCAAATTTATTTGGAAAGAAGAATTTGATGTTTTTTACAAAATTATAAAAAAGTTTGTTGAATGATGTATTTTTGGACTTGACCTCAAGAAATAGTGATTTTTTCTTCTACTGTGATACTTCATTGTAGGTACATGGATGCGTTCTATTATAGAATGATCATTTTGCGGCTTATTCTTAAAGACAACTGAAACCTCATGATATAAGTTATCTTACACATTATTTTTAATTAGTTGTTTTTTTTCATTAAAAATTATTAGACATTATTTATATGGGTCGATGTGTGAAATATATACTGATCATAAGAGTTTAAAGTATATATTTACACAGAATTAATTTAACATGAGTTTGAGAAGATGGATGGAAATCATGAATTATGATTTTTTCTTGATCAATTACCTTCCAAGAAAATAAGAAAAGTGTTGGATTCCTTGAGTTGAAAACATCATGCATCATTAACCATGTTATGTTTTTAACATTACCATTTGATTAATTATTTGATAAATTTTTTACTGCAAGTTGTTGGTGAATAAAATTCCTATATTTTGTTTCAGGTTTCAATGAAATAATCTCTTTTAGACAGAATTAATCATTCATTGAAGTAAGACTTTGAGTTATAGGAAAAAAGTAGAATTGGTTGAGAAAGGTAAGTTGTAGGAATTTGATGTTGATAATTATTCTGTCTTGATATTTTGAAAGAGATTATGTGTGACTTGTGATTTCCATCTGAAGAAAGATTTTTTTAGTGATGTGCATAGTTCTCTATTTTCAATTCGTCATCGAATCACTGATATGTACAAAAATACCATAAGTATTACTGGTGGGATGGAATGAAAAGAGATATTACTGATTTTACCAAGAAATTGTTGAATTATTAATAAGTTAATGAAAATCAATAACTATAAAAGGGGATTTTTCATCCTTTGTCAGTGCTATAGTGGATATTAGAAAAATATATTCATTGATTTCATGGTGGTATAACCAAAGAACTCTCGAGGTAAAAATGTGTTTTGGGTTATTATTGATCAACTAACTAAATATGAAAAATTTCTTACTTTTCGAGATACTCTATCTTTAGAGAAAATTTCCCGACTATATCTCAACGATATTTTCAGGTTACATAGACTTCCTCTCTCCATTGTATCCGACCTTGATCCCAGGTTCACTTTTAACTTTTGGAAAGGCCTTAAGAATTCGTTGGACATTGAATTAAATTTCATCACCACTTTTCATCAGTAGTGTGATGGGAAGTTAGAATGAACAATTAAGGACATTGAAGGCATGCTTCATTATTTTTCAATGGATTAGTAGGGAATTTGGGATCAACACCTTTCATTGTTTGATTTTTCTTATAATAACAGGTTTCATTCCAGTATACATATGTTTCCTTTTGAGGCATTATCTAGACAAGGGTGTTTAATTCCATCATTTTGGGTTGAATTTGACGAATGAAAGTTCATGGGACCTAAAATTTTAGTGTTATTAGTTCATAAATTGAACATCATATCACAACATATAAAGACAACTCATATCTGGAAGAAAGGTTATACATATAGTAAGAGGAAAGACCATTTATTTGAGGTTGGTGATCATGATTTCCATAAAATATTTCCAAGAAGAAGTGTCATTTTTTGTAAGAAATGAAATAAAATTACCTAGATCATTAGACCATATGAAATCTTAGATAAGTTTGGACCATTTTCCTACCGAGTTTCATTGCCAGTAGGTTTATCCCTAGTACAATTTTTTTTTTCAGATTTCGATGTTAAGAAAGTATGTTTGAGATTCGTCTCATGTTTTGAGCCCAAAAGTAGATAATATAGAAGAGAATCATTTTTATGAAGATAAAACTATTCATTTTACTGATTGTATAAAGAAATTATTGTGGAAAACGTAAATTCACATGGTTAACATTAGTTATAGAAACCACATGGTTGAATAAGCGACATGAGAATATCAATATTCTATGAGGGAAATGAATCCACATTTATTTAATAAGTAAATAAAAATAAAATTGAAAAATTTCTAAAAGTGAGGGTTAATTTAATAACCGAGGCATTAAAAGAATAAATTTTTTCTTATTTATTAGAATTCATTAATTAAATAGTTAAATTCATTATGTTAAGTAATTCTTAAAATAAATAATTTAATTAAACTAATTTATCATATGATAATACTTTAAAGATTAATTTTTTAATTATAGAATTTTAATTCAACAAAGAAATCATTTTTGAATTTAGAATGTCAAAATTACCTTACTTTTAATTTTTTATAGTTTTCTAAAAGAATTACTTCTTTTTTGAATAGTAAAAATTATAGTTTTTTAATAATATAGTATTTTTGGGGCATCATCAACACAAAATTATGGTATAAAAATTATTGAGCTTATGTAATGACTAAATTTTGAAATTATAATATAAATATTGTACAATAAATAATTCATAACATGTAAATTTGATTTTATTTAATGATAAGTATAAAAATCATTGTTAGTGTCGGCGCAGTGCCTACGTAATGTTGACAAAGTCAAATATGGTTCCTTATAGATAAAAATTGAGTGATAAAACATATTTTCACGAATTATATACTAATTATTATATTTAATTAATGTTATTTCTGATATTTTATAATTTTAGAGTTATATGACATGAATCTTTTCCAAATGTTTGTGCCATGCTTATGCAAGGAAACAAAAGTCAAATTAACAAATTAAAGAAGTTTTCTTGTCATGTATATGGTTAAATATACAAGATTAATGAATAAAAATATTATATTGATCTAAATTAAGTAATATTTTTTATTTTAGTTTTTTTATAATTTTTATATATTAAATAATTAGCTTTAATTTTTATGCAATGCTAATATAATTCTTGTACAATAAGAAGAAAAAAAACAGTAAAATTATTTTAATTAAAATTAAAATAACCATTAAATTACATATAATTTTGAATAAATATTTTTTATGAGTGATTTTATGCCATTATATTATTCTTTTTTGAATTTTGGAACTATTGTATCTACATGGATCACAGTAATCAACTTATAAAATTTTATTCAAAAGGAAGTTAGGTTGTTCACACTATTGTTTTTAGTATTATTGCTTTTTAATATATGGTTTTTCATTATACATTTCTGACCACAAATAGTATATGGAAATGTAAAATATTTATCGTAGTCCTGATAACTTATTTTTAGTTTTTTGGCAACAAGTAAATATTGTAAAGGCTTGCACAACGATGAAACAATAATTGTTAATTTAATGGAAAAATAAAATAAATGATATTTAAAATATTTAAATAAATATTATATGATATAATTAAGTTTATATGTTAATAATGTAGATAATTATGAAATTTATAATATAAAATAAAATATTTGGTTTTAATTTTAATCCTTTTTTGATGTTCTTAAAGTCACAATTATGAATAGTGTTAAATTAGAAAAAATATATATCTCATTAATAAAATATTTCATTAAATTATTAAAAATCAAGAAAGAATATTAAATAAGGCGAAATATAATAATATTTTGTCAAAAATGTAATCCCATGGGCTTTTAAGGCTATTGGAAGTAGTTACCCCTATATTAAACTTTTTATATTACAATTTTTTATGTAATTCCTAAATTTCCCCTCAAATCAATTTTAAAATGGGACTCATTCCTTCACATAATTTCTTCACATTAAAAATTATTTATTTATTATCCTATTACAAACTCTATTATCCTCATCCCTATCCACATTATTTTGTTTTTTTTCTCACAAAAAGATCAATTCCAAGAGCATTAAAAATGTTCTCAAGGAAAATATTGAAGAGGTAAATTCCCCCTTCTTATCTTTTAAATTCATTCTAACTTCTACATTATTATCACCCCTATCCAAAGTTGCCTGATAAATCTAGTATCATATGTATAATATAATTTTTTTTATGTTTAGTGGTATGTTCATCATCAAACCACTTAATTTATTCATTAATTATTAAAAAATTAAATTTTCATCCATAGTGTGTCAATTCACCACCTTCGTGGATGATGAGTTTTCATTTCCCAATACCACATTCACGGAAAACTTAAATCCACTTGTAATTTTTTTAAATGTACTAAATATATATATTATTTATTTTATCACATTATAGAATTAATATATGGTAATAATATTAAACTAAATAAAACTTGTTTATAAAGTTCAGAAAAATGCCAAAATAAACTAAACCATTATCATTAACATTTTATTTTATGAATTATTCTTATATTAGAATAAAAATTGATATATGGGATAATTTAAAATAATGAAATTGTATTAATACCATTTCTTTCCAATTCTGGAGTATTATTTCATTTTAACATGAAAATCCATAATGAACCTACCATGGAACCATGAAACGAATGCACCCGCAGCAATGAAAAAAATTATTATTAATAAATGGGTGGAATGATGTTATAAAAATATTATATAAGGTGTTATAAAAATATTATATGAGCTATTATAAAGAACAATATAGTTTTTTAACAAATTAATAACAATCCTTAAAACACTATACAATATGTTTGAACACATTTTAAGGAATCCAAACCTGGGGCAAGGGACTCATTAACAAAAACATTGTTTTAAATGTTTTAAAGAATTATTCATATAAATATTTATATTTCATTTCATTATTATCAAAATTATTTTTATTAATTTTTTTTTGTTTATTAATTTTTTTATAATGGGAATTTTCTAATTTCCCGCAATTCTTTCAAGAAGGAATCTTTTTATGTGTTATGTAAGGGACATTACTTTTTCTTAAATGTATCATTTTAGAAGTTTCAAAAAGATTGTTTTTTTGAATTATACAGCATTAGATTCTTTTCCTACTTTCAGGATGGCATATTGTTTTGAATCCATATTTATATGATTTCATGGTTATGTTAAAAAGATATTTTCATGTGCGCTGTATTCTTGTAAACTAAGTGATTTTGTTGAAAGAATTGTTTTTGTGATGCATGTATTCTTATTTTCATAATTATGTTCTTGTTCATGGAAATTTATTATGATAAATCTTGGTTCCATTATAAACTAATGATTAGTGGGTCCATGATATCCCTACAATTCATTGGGTATATTGGAAGTTGACATTAATTGTTATTCCGAGTGTAATTGTGATAGTGACATTATAAGATAGATTAGATAGTGACATTATAAGTTAGTCGTGAAGGTTAAAAATAATACGGTATCTATGAGGTTTACAATCATAAGTAATTATGGTAATAAGATGATTCCCAAAGTTACGAAAATGGTTTTTTATGCTATAAATGTTTTATGGAATCCTTATGATTTTATAGAGTAAGTATATGTTACTTTTAATTTTGAAAAGTGTATCTTTCACATGTTTGTAAGTATTCATGGTCTGATGGATTCATTAATTATTATTTTTTATGTCCCTAAATGATATTTTTTTTCTAATCCAAAGTTTTAAAATATTTTTCATAGTGTTTAATGTCAGGAAAGATAATGTTAGAATCCATGCTAAATGTTGTGATGATTTTTCCTCAAAATAAATAATCTCATGTTTTAATTTTAAAGTCTATAATACTATGGAAAAATGGATAGTAATTTATGAGTACCCACATTGTTTTCTTATAGGTTGTTATGTATGAATTATTAACTAATTCTATAAATATCTAAACCTAAAAGATCTTTGTGGATCTACAAAATTGAATTGTAGGTGAATTAACTATATTATATAACAGTTTAGTTCATATCCATAAACTTATCGAGTGGCCTCATGTCTTAGTCTTTACACTAATGAACCCAATTGATCCAATGGGAAGTCTAAAATGGAAAATTTTAATTTAACAAGTGTTATCAAATTAATTTAGTTACATGAAAGGCATGCCATCGTGATCTCATATATTTCATATACTATAGATAATTAAATTAGAAAATTAGGCATTAGATTTAAAACACCCACCTTGAAAGAGGAGAAGTCAATAAAAAATCATATCATCCAATGTAGTGATCATATTCTATATTACATTAAATGAGATCCATAAATTCCATCAGTAATGGACTGAGAAGTGTAAGAACCATGAGGTGTACCACAACCATCTAGGTTTGTATTTCCAAGATACAACATGGATTCACTTTTGGATCAAAGTGGACTGCATTAATTTTTTTTGGAAGGTCTACAGTTTAGAAGTAGTTGTCTAGACAGTCTTCTTTAAAATATAGCAGTCTTATTTTTAAATTTGAGATAATTGATGGGTTTTAAAAGAATATGGGTGTGAAAAATTCCTTCTGTTAATTTATTTCACATTGTGTAATAGTCATTTCTTTGTTTCTTTTATTTTCTTCCAAAAAAACCATCGACACAATTTAATAACATTAAATCAACATTACAATTGGTGTATTTTCATTTTTTTGAAATGATTTAATTTTTTTGATATGTTTATATGGTTTTTAAATTTTTTGAAATGTTTATTGGGTGTTTAAAGTTTCAAGATATTTTTATATAGTGTGAATTAATGCAGGCTATGAATAAAATTCATGAGGTTTACCCAAAACAATCATGACATGAATGCGTTCTACAGCCCGAACTCACCTCTTATTCTTAATGCACCCATGAAACACTTGACCCACCCCAAACCTTAGCTTGGAAACCCATGTTTAGATAAAATAAAGTCCAACAAAAAGATAGATAACCAAAAAATTTATGAGAGATGTACCTAGAAAAACATGAGATCTTAAATCCTCCCAACCATATAATAGATCATCTCAAATATACTTCAGACATTACTATGGGGTATCAATGAGAAATTATATCCACTATCCTCACACATCATACACCCAAAACAATATCTCCTATTGAACATGCTCGTGCTACCACAAAACTCATACTAGAGGCATGGTTTTCGACCAAAGATTTTTCTCACTTTGGTCTTTGATATGGATCATATTTTTCTTCAAAGAAGGCATGAATATCCATCACATAATCATGAACATATATCATTTGATAAGGTTCAAGATTTTATATTTGAATCTCTAACATGTGAAACACATCATTCACAGAGTTTTATCATTTTAGAAGAGACAAATGGTATCCTAATGGACCGACCCTTTCAACTATCTTGAATGGATATAAAAACATGGATGTTAGACTCCCTTTACTTCTGATACGAAATTAACCGAGGCTATGAAATAACCAACAAAAAACTCTTTGTCCAACCTCAAATTCCATATGTCATATCCAATGGTCATCTTTGATGGTCATTTTATGATTTCTGTCATCTTTTCATGGTCACCAACCACTTTATGATCAATTGAACATACTCAATTAGCTCCTATACTAGACTAGATCCATCAAATGATGACTCACCAACCTCTAACTTGAAAAGATGGGAAAGAAAAATTCATTCAAACATGGACTAAAAATGAGATATTTGGATCAATTCCTAGAAGACTCTATAATATAAAAACTCCACAAGTTCCATATTCTACTCCCATAAACCACATAAATCCAAAACATTGGCCTATAACATATCCTCTAAAACCTGAATAGTTTAATTATATTGACCATCAATATGGGGTTGGTTGGATATACTTTGAATAAATTTCAATACAATAGCCTTATAAAGACCCTTTTAGACCCTAGATGTGAAATAGGGATCTCAATCACAAATTCTACTCCTCAGAATATCATGCAACCAGACTATCTTAAACACATAAAGACAACCTATATCATCAATGGTGAATGTCTCCCTGATTAGAAAGAAGTGGACTACCTTCATCAGTCGATCCAGGATCACCAATACTGTATCATTCATATAATCTTCTGAGAGTTTTCTTATCAAAGAAATCCATAGTGACATCATCTCATTTCCACTCCTGAATAGGTAGAGGTTGCAATAGACCAAAAGGCCTCTGATGCTCGACTTTCACCTACTGACAACTAAAACTTCTTTCCACAAAACCCACAACCTATTTATTCTTTCATGTACACCAGTACTATCTACGAGTATCATAATTTATCATTATCATACTAGGATTTTCCACCCATCATGAAGCATAAAACTCTCTTATTTTCTCGTTGTGAAATCCCATAGGAACCCATACATGGCCATGGAAAATAAAAGTGTTACTACATCTAAGAAACCATCCTAATGGGGACTCCACACCCTATAAGTTGTCACTAAGATATAATCCCTTCATATCAAATAACTTCTGCATCTTGATCCAATCACGATGTAAATGTATAATCAATGATGAACTTGGATCTGATCATCCATAAGACTCCTAAACATCTATATAAATTTCAACAAATAATTACATTATCCTTCACTTGTCACAATACTTTTACATTACCTGTATCTGAATCTTTTGACTCAAGGAATCGTTAATGATTTTTCCCATCCCTAGAGTATAATCCAAAACAAAGTGTAAAACTAAAGATACTAAAACCACATCCCTTATATAAGGTTCAACCATACCTAAGAAAATATGTACATGAATCTCATTTGGTTCGTGTACACCGCAAGTATCTCTCTCCGAATATAGTGTCTCTATCATCTCCGAACATGTACCACCACGACTAAATCTAGATCATGGGTATGATAGATACTATCATGCGATCTAACCTGTCTAAATATATAAGAACCAACACGATCCTTCTGCATCAGGACTATTCTAAGTTCAACTCTAGATAAATCACAACACATTGTATATCACTTAAATTTAACATGTAAGTTGGGGATTAGTGTTGACGCCAACCAACCTTCCAGTTTCTGAAAATATGTCTCCCAAGAATCTAACTAAACAAAATTCACTCCTTTCTAAGTAAACTTGGATATTAGTTCTTCCAGACATGAGAAATCCTAGATAAAATTCTACTAATGATTTTTTAAACCAAGAAAAATGTGAATCTCATAGAAATTCATTGTTTTCTCCCAATATATTGTAGCTACAACCTTCATTGGGTCCACTAACACTCCATCCTCTCAGATAAAATGGCCCAATAAGTGAATGTTATCAATCTAGAGAATAAATTTATAAACCATTACAAAAAGTAATTTATCCCTTAATGTACTCAAGGAAATGCCACGAGTTTGGTTATGATTATTGACAGATTGGGAGAAAACTAAGATTCCATTGAGAAAAACCCACACAAATTGGTCTTGGAAAGGAACAAATATCATATTCATTAAGGCCACGATTACCATAGATGCATTCGTCAACCCAAATGGAATCACTATGAACACATATAATCCATTACTAACCTAAAAATATATTGGGGTTTGTCCAATGGTCTCACCATCAACTGGTAATACCCTGATGAAAAATAAATATTAGAGAAAATCATGGAACAACTCAGTTGATAAAAAAGACCATTAACGCATGGAAGGGTATACTAGTTCATATCCATCATTTGGTTTAGTCTCTGATATTATAAATATATTTCTAATATCCCATAATCCATCTTGGAAAAAAGAACTGGATAACCCCAAAAAATGTAATAGGTCTTATAAAACCCTAAGCTTCTATATATGCTGATTGAACTCTCAATTTCTAAAACTCTACTATTGTCATCCTATAAGGTTGGATAGAAACTCACATAGCTCCTTAAACCAAATCGATTATGAACACAATATTGTGCTTGGGTGGTAATCTAGATAACTATTCTAGAAAAACATCCTTAAAATGGTCCAATAATTTTGGAAACGTATCATGCTGAATTTCATCATCATAAAAAAAGACTTTCTATATAATCCATGAGACAATCCAAACTATACTGAACTTTTCTTGCATGACTTTTCTGAATATCCCACTCACCCTGGTGAATATAGATACCTCTATCGAGAGATAGAAAGTTAACCCTCTCTATATAATAGTAGAGATTGTCCTGGTATATAACTAGACAATCCATAACAATAATGAAATCAAATCTTTTCATCTAAAACACAAAATCTACAAAATGAAATGGTAGCCGCCAATTTCAAGAGATAACTTCTTACATTGCTTTCTACCCCATGACTACACATCTTAAGGTGCATTAATGGTCAAGTACCCATCCTATATACAACTATCTTAAGGTGACTGAATATGTACTGGACTAAATCAATCCAAAACTAATATTCCTAGGGGCCTTCCTCCCTAGTAAATGTAAGTGGATTTCTAGCTAGAAATCTCTCTTGAGCTTAGATAGCAAAGGCACAGTGTGAACAGAATCACATTCCATGGATCGCATGAACCATATAAATCCTTCACAAAGAAGAAAATTCATCTAATATTTAATAAATTTTGGAAATTATTATTAATCTATGTTAGGAATGTGTTTATTTCTACTCTACTGACGGTTAACGTGAATATGACGAGAAGGAATTTTTACTAGAAATCTAAAATGATCCTTAAAAAATAGGGTAATGAGAAGTTTGACCTAAATAGGTGATAAAAATATAGAACCACTGGCTCACGGTCTATATAAATATTTCTTAACAATTGAATTGGAATAACATAATAGTTCTTTATTTTTCTTTTTTCATGAGATATAATGGGTATCTCATTTCACAGTTAATACAGAAAAATATATCACATGTGATAAATATGTCTCTATCATGGACATCACATGTAAATATAAATACTTATGTTAATATAATGATACATTAATACTAATATTTTATTATATTGGGCTATGAGTATAAATATAATGAAAAAATAACATCACACAACATGTGAATCAATCAAGGTGAAACATTGTCAACTATAATAAGAGAACATCATGAACTGAAATCCCACCCCTGGGCACTCAGATTTCCACCTATAAATGGGTCAGATAATCCAATGCACAAGATAATTACTAGTCCTAACACATACATACCATTAAATAATATTAAAGTAACATAAAATAAAAACAAGATCTTCTAATACCACTTTTTAACATCTCCAATATGATTCTCCCTCAGGTGACGAATTTGGCTGGTTACATAACCACATGAGCACCTCCCAGTTTTCCAGAGGATACCAACTAGCATCAAGGGTCTAAATAATATAGTGGGGACACTATACCCTCTATGAAATATTTGCAATGAAAATAGAAAATATTATATGTGTAATAAGAAATAAGGAAACAATATGAATAAATAATCATACAACCAAAGTAGAGAAATGTAATATTTAATAATTGAAAATAATAATGTAATAATGTAAAGAAAATTTGCCTGAACCTAAATGAAATGATGATGGTCAAACAAATAAAATTATAGAATACTCAATTAAAAACTCCAATAACCCCAGTCCCTAACCCCATGTTAGTCCCATATGCAAGATCCAACCCATACAACAAGGAACAATTAATTATAAGGTCTAATTCTTTTGTCTAAATCTACATGCATGTAATCTTCTAGGATAAAAAAATGGAAGAATGAATAGGGTGTGAGTAAAACTCAATAGTTATAAAAAAATATAGTATGAAAATATTAATGTATGAAATAAAGTGAATAACATGGTATTAATTTGATAATTTAATACTTCACATGTAATTAAAATTCAAATCATCAAGGTTTGGGTTGACACCCAGGGTCATCCAAACCATATTTAGCACCCTAATGGGTATCTATGTCTAATGTTAAATCCTTATACTTCTAGATGGATCATCTTAATTAGTGGTATATTCTCTTAATAAGGATGAATCACTCCTAACACATCATAAAAAAATCCTCATCCTTCAGGACAACCCGATTCTCACACTCATACATAATAGAATCCCACCCTCAGTCAAATCAGAATCATTCCCTCAATAATATATTTACCTCACCATGAAGAATATCATAAATATCTCCCTCAAGAATATATTAATCTCCGTCTCATGTATACCAAAAATTTCCTCATATGGTGTTGGAGAATATCAAACTTAGACATACCATAATCTCAATATTAGGCATATAAAAATCTCACCCTCTTGAATCAATCACATCAATGTTGAATAAGCACAAAAAACAATATAAGTAATCACAAGGACCAAAGTAAATATTCCAAATATATAATCATATGACACAATAATCAATTTATAAAATTATAATATTTCTAGAAAATTATATTTCATTAATTCTGATTCCCAATTATAATCATAACTATATTAATATTGATCAATTTATAATTTCACTCTAAGGTAATTAAAATATCATTGAATCCAATTTATCTAAGGTGATTATATCATAATAAATCACAAAACACACATTTTATTCAAATTAATAATATTAATCTAACAATCCATCAATTATTCTAGTTTATCATAGGGTTCTAATTTAAATAAGATCGTGTCCTAGCAAGTTCCTTATATAGAACACCTATATGGGGGCCGCATGACTCATTCCTCATGCCTATGGACCCAACAGATCCAATGGATAATATAAAATAAACAATTATAATTTAATAGGGACTATCTAATTAATTTTGTCACATGTGCAGTGTGCATCCATGATCACACCTATTTCACATACTATTAATAACTAAATCCAACAATTAGGGATTTAATTTAGGCTACCAAACATGAAAGAGGATAAGGGATTGAAAAATCCTCCCAAATACGGTAGTGACTATCTTCATTCTTCATTTGAAAAAGAACCATAAATTCTTTCAATAATGGATCAAGAATTGGAAGATTAACCAGAAAGAATACAATAAAAAATAGGTCTCGATATCAAAGATCCAATCTAGTTTTTCTTTGGGATCAAATAGGAATCTTGAAAATCATTTGTGGAAGGTTTTCAGCCGAAAATGAGTTGTGCATAAGTTCTATAGTCTAATATAGATGTACTCACTTGAAATAAATGATCCTGGATGGGTTTTAAAAAAATATTACGAGTGAAAAAAATCATGATGCGAAATAAATTCACATCATGTAAAATTAATTTCTTTATTAATTTAATTGTTTTCCAAAAAAGCTAATCAATAATGTCTAAATAAATATTTAAATAAACATTAAACCTGGTGTAATATGTTTTAGTGACATGATTTTATTTTCCAGAAATGTTAAATGGGTGTGTAATTTTTTTACTTGGTGAGTAAAATTTAATGGGTGAGTAATTTTCATGAAATATTGATATGGTGTGAATTAATTCAGTATATGGATTAAATTTATTAGTTCTACCCCTAAATAATTCATATCATGAATTGGGCTCAAAAAGTGAATGTTATTGGCCTCCAAAACATATATCTTATTCTTGCTGGACCACTAAAACACTTGATCCACCCTGAACCATAGCTCAAAAACACAGGTTTGAATGAAATACAACTCCACTCAAATAGAGTTTACCAATAATTTAAGAAATATTTACATGGAAAATTATGGGATATTAAAATATGGATATAATACTTATGCACTGGGGTGGCCCTAATGGGTTGTTTGATACATGTCTTATGTCTTATGAAGGCATAATATGCACCATTATAATAGTAGAAATAAAATTCTTTATAATTCAATTAGATTATTAATGAACTGATTGATAAAGATGAATGGTAAAAATATAGTTGTGTTTGGGTCCCTTAGGTTATAGTGTCTAATATATGAAGAGACTTACAACAATGTGGATTCCCATTGGAAGATATTTTACCCATACCCTCTGACAGATAAAGCTTATGAAACATGAGTAACTAGCTGAGATTGTTTAGATAGAAATATTATCCCATAATACCCATATGTGTGAATTAATTTCCATTCTTAACATAATTTATAATCTTCCCACATGAAAGGGGAGATCCCAACCAAAGACTCATGTTTATGTGGTCACGTGGTTAGAGGGAACATCCTCATGTTCTCTTTCAAGATAAGGCTGATATGTCTAAGAGTGATAGATTAACATGTTTAGAGTGTCTACCTTCCATGTCCTAATTATATGCCATACATGTCCTAAGTGTCTCTAGGAAAATTTATTCTTTTATTATTAAAATATATGAGGAGGTATAGACATGTCTTGTCTATATGTAGGAAATGTCTAAAGATGGTCATGTGCCCAACTAACTTGTCTGGGGGAGGTTCATGTTATCAATGCAAACATATCCAAGGGTGCCGCACAATCAAGGAAAATGTGTCTGAGAGATACCACGTGGTCTGGTTAACAAGTCCATAGGTATTATCTTTGATTGTTTAATTTTTCATTATGACTTTTCATTATTTTTAAATCATGTTCGGAGGACTTTGTGTGACTTGGTTGACTAGCCTGGATGAGCTCACCATACATGGCTGGTATACCCATGTGTTGTTTAATTATCTAGATGGATTTTATGGGCATTTTGACAAGACAAATGATTATTACACATGAATTTAGTTACCCTATTTCATGAAAATAATTATATATATCTTCAAATAATACATCATCTTTTTTATCCTTTATCACATAAATGCATTAATGTCTTCAAGGCATTAGCATACTGACATGTCGTGTGACCAAGTTGATATTTGGAAACTCTTTTTCAAAATTTTTATAGAGAACTATAAGTCATATACATGATCAATAGGGTGATTACGCAAAGTATATATATATTCTATGTTTTCCCTTAAATCATTCCATGGGTTTACTTAGTGGACGACCATTTCGATTTCATGGATTTATACTCCAAGAAGTATAATCTCTCCTATGTTCTCCCACGTGTCTATTTTTTTATATATTGGAAGGAATTTCTAGGCTTATCCATCCTAGATCTACATTGCTTCACATGGTTTATATAACAGAGATATGGTCTTCACTTGGAAGAGCATCATGTGTTTCACATGAACCTTTAGTGGGTAATCCAGGGCTTCATATTGGTGTTTCATGATAAATAGAAACCATGAGATCCCTTATTCATCTCCAAATTAATTATACCCATGGATTTTAAAATTATTTTTCATATTTAATTAGACATGCCAAATGACTATTGCAATATCAGGACAACAATTCTAGGGTTCTTTAAGAAATCATGTCACCTATTGAAGAGTCTTTTGCATGATCAAGGAAGACTTGTTTAGGTCCCTTTATAAGATTAATTTGGCTCATCGAATGAACATATAATGAAAAACATGATAAATCTCTTTAACAAAAGGGTATCATTTTTTTATATTTTATTTTATAATTAATATTTCTCTCTCCAATTTATTGTCTATCAAGGTGTCGTGTGATCAAATGGACTTGTTTGGTATTCTTAAAATGACATAGGTGACATGTTTAGTGGCCTTTTTGTAATGAGGACAAATTGTTGGTATGGATTTCACATGATCATCAGATTAGTCACAAGGATTTTATTATCACTTTGCATCAAAATCATTGTAACTCCCTCTTATCATGATGCTCCATCACATTTTACATTTTATTATTTATTTGAAAACACTTTTGAAATTTTCCAATTTATTGTCTGTTTTGATGGGACGAGTAATTATAAGAACTCATATAATAGTCATTCAAATGATATGGAAGACTTTTCAGAAGAGATTCACATGATGAAGCGGGTTGTTTAATGGGGATTTTATGATTAGGAGGGTTCACTAGAGGTGATTCTCATGATCATTATCATATGAGATGGAATTCATAATCAAATCGCATGACATTCATAAGGTCATGTGATTGTGTGTCCTCCTCATTTTCATTTGATTTGTGTCACCTATCTACCTGATCTCTATGTATCTATAATGACATTTCCTTTATTTTGTGGATAATTTAATAATTATTCTTCTAGTATTTCTTCAATACTAGAATTATTTATGCTCATTCAGAGGGTGTCAACAAACTCATTAGGTTTAATCTAGGTCATTATTGTCTTCATATATTCAAATATGTTATAATAGGTTATAAGAAAATTTTGATTTAACCCATCAATATCTCCTTGTAGTTTTCAAATATGTGTATAGTAAGGGCACACTCATAGTTCACCATAATGACAATGAAGATATAACTGAATTTTTTTTAGAGTAATTAACTTTAGATACATTTTTTCCAAAACCATGTCATATTTTAGAATCAAGATATGAATGTATTTCTAATAAAATAAAATAATATATCCCTTAACAAACTTTTAGGATGAAATCCTATACTTAGACATATCTATAAGGGTTTAAAAAAATTCTCTAATCAGAATAACCAAAGATTAACTAAACCCAACTCTGATACCAACTATAAAGGCACATATATTTCATACATAAATATTACATCTTATTATATGAATATTAATTACATAACATATTTCTCCATGTCAAAATCATATATTTATATTGCCTTTGTGAACATGGATTTATAGAAAACTTGTTCATATAAGATGAAAATTGTCTCCCACTTAATTCTTCACAACATTCTCCCTTCTTATACATATCATAATTAAAAATTCTATTTAAATCATAGGGAAGGGGAAGATAAGAAAGGGTGAGCTTATATTATTTGTATGGGATAACATATGATATATCAATCAATGATCATTTGAAAACCTAAGATAAACACAACAGTGTGAGATCATGAAAAATAAAATAAAAATTTATTACCCAATCTATCCCAAATAAATTATTTGAAAGATGGTTTCACACTCTCCCATATCTCAATGATCTCGTAGCCTTCTCGTCCCCTCCAAGGGGTTTTAGAATCTTATCGATGGAAATGCCTAGTCTGTCATCTTCCCTATATTTCGTTCTTCTTTATCCTTCTAGACAGATGTGTCTTGCTGGTTTGGAAATCATGCACTTCTCACCACCCCTCATTTAGTATTTCCCAATACATTAAACTCCCATTTTTTGTCTATGTGTGTGGGTGTTTATAATGGCTTGGTTAATAATATGTGAAAATGTTTGTTGCCTTTCATCTCCTCCTACCTAGTTGTTTGACCCATCATGTTTTAACACACTCCTTTTGGGTTCAATTAGAGATCTGTTTCATCTTGGGATGGTGTTGGAGTAGGGTTGGCAGTAGTCTCAGATTGGGTTATTTCTTCTATTTTCCTCATTCTCTATTGTGAAGAAGAGGTTCTAGATATGTTTTGGTGTTATCATTTGGTATTTTTTATGTTTATCTATTATTGGATATTTATTTCAATGGAATTATGTGGTTTCTATCTTTTCACATGTCAAGGCATCCATTGTCTTATCCCAACTCTGATGCCCTAGTCCTACACTTCATTCCCTATCAGTCCGGTGCAGGGGTCTTCACGGATGTTTTGACAGGTGTGGATGGAGAGGTGGTGGGTCTCTAGGTGGTTGACTATCCCACCAAAGAATGTTAAAACGGTAGTTTTTTTTGTGTTATTACGGTATTTTGGCGGTGATGGTGGAGTTTATAGGTATGTTTTTGCAGATGGTGGTGGTGATTAGTAGATGTCAGGGTTCTGTGTCCCGGTTCCCAGCTCTGACAATAATGATCGATGATGAAAAATATGGTTTGATGAGGGTTATAGTGATGATGTTTGGAGTGTTCAAAATTTCTGGGACAATTAAAACATGTTATGATAATAACATTAGTGATTTTTATGGGCTGAAGATGGTGATTGTTGTCTAGCGACCTGATGATGGTGTGTCACTGATAGGACGGGGCGGTTGTCGTGATGGGTTTGTGTTTTGAGGAAGATGATTGAATAATTGATTTTGATGGAATTAAATTTGAATTTTGAATTTTTTGGTTTTTATGGAAGGTGGTAGTGGCGGTAATGTTTTGGTAGTGAAGTTGGTTTTTGAATTTTGAATGTAGTATGATGTATGTTGGTTTTCTACGTAGGGTTTGTGTAGATAGTTTATGGTGGTTTTGTATGCTTATCACTTACCCAAAAGTGAATTACTTAAAAAATATAAAACATAGATTGTGTTATCATAAATCAAATTCAGGATTTATGGTATAATACTTTATAATTTAAATGGACATGAATTATAAGGTTGAGAGATCGTAACAAATCAATCTTGAACTACACGTTCAAATTATAAACATAAAATCATGTCATAAAGGTGTGGAATAATCATATTTGTGAAAACCATTACATATTTCATGGTTAATTACCAATAAATTCAAATAATAGAAGATTATGAATCAATAAAAATTTCTCATATGATATGAGATTATGAATCATCACTTATTTCACATAGTGGATTAATCACATCAACATGTTTCCCATAGTACATAAAGTGCATCGACTTTTTCCCTATATTATTTTAATGTGATAATAAAATTTACCCAATGAATTGGAGGGATATTTAATTCCTTGAATGCACATCACATAATGAAAACAATAAATGTGTGTTTCATAAAATAATAAAACATTTATTATATCCTCATTAAGTAAACTGTGGAATTAATATAGGTTTCACTAGAATTTCATTATTTCATCTAAAAAATAAATGATATTCATAAAAATATCAACATCATAATAATAAAATATAAGATTAAATGATAAGGATGGTATCACTGGATTATATTCTCAATAAATAATAATTAACCTCATAAGACGTTATTATAGATGAAAATTTCTTCAAAAGATCACTAGAATATCTCTTGAGGAAGAAAATTTTTATTTTTAAACCGCTTATTTAAAATATAAAAATTTACATAATATTATGTAAATAATTTTATTAGAAAAGAAACATTGAAACTTTTAATGGAATGTTTTAATCCTTAATTGGTCATGATGGGGGGGGGGGATTCTCTTTATGTCATGTAAGTTAAAGCAAAGATTCCTTTCAAATTTTTAGTAAAAATTCAAAAGTTCTTCACTCATAAAATGGAAGTAAAAAAACTATGAAATATTATTTTTAAAAATGAGAAATGGTAAAAACTAATTTAAACATTATTATGTGAACATTAAATTTTTTTTGAAAAAATTTAGAAGAAAACATGAAAATGAAAGAAAAAACATCTTGGTCCAAATAAGAAATAAAGTATGCTTATCTCATAAAAATTTCTTATTAATTTTATGTAACATACAGAGTAAAATGGTAATAATAATTATAAATTTCAATAATAACCATATGATAAGAAAATGAAATGGATTTATCAGATGAGGACTATATAATTTCCTAAATATAAATTCAAGCAATAAATTCAAGCATTGGTAATCCTGATTAAAATGAGATTGAAGCATACGTCCCTTACCACATAGGTAACTTCTAAATAAAAAAACTCATGAAATAGGAAACCTTATATGGATATTTATATCCCAATTTTTTCAATATAGTAAAAATATACTTTCATTGTTAGTATATATTCCACATAAAAGAAACAAGCGGTCAATATAGCATGTGTCTTACCAAAATAAAAGTGAGATGAAAATCTCTTACATCAATTCTCTTCTTACTTAATTTACATTAAAACATACTATATTGTAAATATAGAATCATTATAAATTTATTATATAACTATATTTATTTACATATAACCTTATATTATTTAATTATTACAATTTTCTCCAGTGTATTAACAATTATTTTTTAAAATAACTATTCTTAGTGAATAACTGCCTCATTTTTCTTACATGTTTCATCACGATAGTCATGTTGTTTATACATTGATCATGTCTCTATTATCTCTATAATGTTAATTGTAACATCCCATCCCATCTCACCTCTAAGAAGGTGGCTTGACTGATGGAGAACATGACCTCAAGAACATTTACCTAAATGCCAGAGGCTGGCAACTAGCAGTGAGGGTATAGGGTGTGTTCGTTGGGAGACTATGCCCTCATAGATCAAAGTATGAACAATTATTAAAAATATATAATAGATAAAGGAATCATAACATGAATAGAAAACAGAAGAAAGAGTAATAAATAATTAACAAATCAATGGAAGACAATAAGTAACAATTTAATAAAAGTGGTCAATTCCAGATTAGACAACATATAAATGCATGTCATAGTGATTATATATAATAGAATGAAGCAAAAAATACAATATGATTTACAACATAGTACAATAATAATAAAAGGATAGAATTTTCCCATGGGGGATCTATATGAGCATCCTGAGCTCCATATTGATCTATTGCTCCCAAATCCCTAGTACAAGAAATACATCATTCAACCTAGATCCTGCAATTATAAGTTCTAATCGTGTACCATGGGTACCTAATCAGGGTGTGATTTATAAATCTCAGTTAGCTTAGCAACCAAAATATCTATATCAATCCAAAAAATGCAATATAAATTAATAATTATTCCACATAAAATAAATGAATAGTAATAAAAAAATTTTATAAAATCCACTTGGTTTATGTTTCTAACGGACACCCATCCCATATCACCTGCATCGTCCTATGCTGGAAATTAGAAGAGGTACATGTGAAAGACTAATATATGAACTGCTTCCAAAAGTAACATGGAAACTCAAATTGGTTCACCCCCAAGCTTGTTATTAGGTTTGGGGTCTAATTCCCATGGCATCACTTAAGTATGCTAATATGCAATAGAGAAAAGTAACAAGTACATGCTCCAATATAAATATAATCTAGGAGTACATCACAAGCAATTAACCCAAGAAAATGGTCAATGCATTTCAAACCATCTATCAAATATAATAGTGGATTCTAAGTCCATCCATAATGTATCACTGTGGTACATCCATTCAAAATTACAAATGACATTGAGTCCATCCAAGACGATCCTTTTGAATTTATAAGTATTGCTTGTGGTATGATAACCAAGAGTCCATCCTGAGTATCACACATAAAGGACCATGTAAGACCCAAGGCTCGGCGTAGCCATCTTACCCAAAGGTCTTTCATTAGTTTACCTGTAGGAAACTATTGTAACCCAATAGTATTATAGAATTTTTGGGGGAGCTCTTTATTAAAGAGCCTAAAACACTGCTTCCTTGGCATGTTGTGGTATAACCACCCAAGAACGGGATTCCATCCACGAGTCCTTAATACGGAACCCATGTTCTCACCTAACCCATATCAAGTGAACCATAGTTTCCAAGGTATATTTCATGTCAAAACTCAATACATAAAATACATGGAAAGCATATACAAAAATCATGCTACTAAAAAAGCACCATGAGCCAGAAGTTATTCAAGATATATAGTAAAACAATCCAATCCATCAACATGGCATAAGGAATTTATCATAAAATTAACACAAGGATCGAAGAAATATCACTAGGTAATAAGTAATAAACATAAGTAAGGTTCAAGAAAGAGGATTATAAACAAGGAATAAGATATCACAATGAAATAAAACTAGGGTTAGGTGGTATTAGAATTCATTTAGCCATGTGTCATTAATGATGTATCAAGGTCTCAAGCTATCAAGATTGAACTTGTATTTTATACAGCCAATCCAAACCCCTTTGGAAAAAGCAATATACCTACACAATTATATGCACAAGGCTAAAAAATAGGATGTAAAAATATGCATTTCCAAATTCCCAGTTCATAGTTCAATTCTCATTTTTTAAATCAACTTATAAATTTAGAACATTAGTACATGGTACAACACACACATCCATAAGTGAAACAAAAATCAATGCATTAGGAAAAAAGGTCATTTAGGTTGGGAACAACCAAAGGGGTTTCCAAGAGGCATGTCAAATACCCCAAATGGTTTTTACCATAAGATAATGCCACAATGAACAATATAGAACAAACCAAACAATTTAATAACTAACAACAAGGAATCTCTAGAAGATTTTAGTGAGCCGCACAATAGTGCGACATGAAATAGGAGACAAAGAAAAAGTGGGGGAGGGTAGATGACCTACATTAGTAATTCCAACTAAAAAATATTCCCCACACATAGGAGGTTCCTTGGGTCATCTATCATTTTTCAAAGAAATCAAAATCATTTACAAAAAACTAAGAAGTTCCATGTACAAGAATGTCATTTATCAATTATAATCTCAAGAAAAAAGAGACAACAAGGCATTAAGGAAGGAAAGAATAAAAGTCTATCACCACATTTTTAACTTGAAGGTAGTGAACCTAAATTTTAGGGGTATTATTACACAAAATGACTTCATTTACAAAAAATAATTTATCACCTTTAATCATTTAACTGACTTATTGAAGGGAATCATTTAATCTAAACTAAGATTCATTAATTAAAAACTATGAACAATAATTAATTAATTAATGGATTAATAAGATTAAAGGGTAAGGGAAATGGATCCTATGTCATGGTTGAACTAATCCGAACACTTAAAATTTTGATTATTTCTAACTAAAAGTAGCTTCTTCCCCCACTGAGCATATCCACTTTTGCATACATAAAAGGATACCTAGCCCATATGCATAAATTTTCATGGTTATGAGCATGTGTAATGGGATCCTTACACATATTCTTATATTCATATACCCATCCCCACTCACCTAAGTATGCATTTTAATATATATACATATGAATACCTTTCCCCATACATGTATATACACTAGCATTGATGAATATACACATAACGGGGGAACTTGCATATATATTTATATATTTTTATTCAAATGCAAGATACCCGACATAGACCCAACAACTTGAAATTAATCCAACACACTATAAAACAACTACCAAGGACCTTTAAATAATTAATTACTATAAAATAGGTGGTTTAAAACTAATCAGTGAGTCTAAAACTTACCCCAAAATGATGTCGGCTGATCAAAAACTACCCAAACTACCTCGCCTTCTGTCATTGTTACTAGAACTCACCCGAACATGATCTGAGAGGCCATTAACACACCATATCGAAGAAAGAAACAAATAAAACACAAATAACCCATACCTAGGGTTCTTCCAAACGTCGTAGAGTGATGTAGAAGCAAAAATCAGCCAGGCAGAGGAGGAAGACTATAACAGAAGGCCTTACCATGGAGATTTGAATAAGAAATAACAAGAAATAGTGGTTGAATCGATGAATGGAGGAGGCCGCGAGGAGGGGTCGTGCATGCTAGGGGGTTCATCTTGTGTTTTCCCCCTCGAGTAAGAAGACCTTTAGGGTCTCTCAAAAAACTAACCTAACAATAATAATAGTAATAATAATACTACTACTACTATTATTATTATTATTATTATTATAACATTACCCCATTTAAATAATTTATATTTAAATTTTAAGTAATTTAGTTCAATTTATTTAAAATAAACATTATAGTATCAACAGTAAGGAAAAAAATAAGTTTTGATGCTCGGTATTAAAAACGGCCCGCCCAACAAACAGATAAATTTAAATTCCCTTGGAATTTTTCAACTTATTCAAAAAAAAGGACATTGCATTTCCAATTATATATGTATATATATCATATATATTCATTATATATATATATATTAATATATAAAATTTATAGGTAAAAAATTAATTACATTGTTCATGGAGATAGTAGGACATACGTATGCATGGATGTTGTTTTCACATTTCAATTGATAGAATGAAAGAAAGGTAAATAATCATTAATCATTAAAAAAATTAATATTTCATATATATCATATATATTACTTAATTTTATCCATATTACAATCTATGTAAAGCTAGATTGTAAACAATTCACATCCCTTCGTGGAGGTGGTTGACAACACGTAAACATGAGTGACGTTATTGTTTTCCATCGTATTGGAAGGTATGATGTTTGATATGATATTATCGTTAAGAACTTATAATTATATTTCAATTATCATTTATAAATATTAAACCCATCATAAGAACCATCCCATAAAGTTGGTTATGGATATTGAATTATATCTCTATGTGGATGTGGTAGTCCACATGTACACATGAGCAACACTTTCACTTCCCATTTTATGGAATAAGGGATGTATATTGGAGGTTCCATAATAAGAATAAAATTTAAGTTAATTGAGGATGTGTATGTTATTATTTCATTATAAAAACCATTTATTTATAGGTGGTATAGGAAAAAATATATTAAAATAGGTCGAGTATGACATTTATCTTTCCTCAATAGTCCTACAATAGATCCCTTCTTATGAACCATTTGAATGGAATTTTAAGGAGTCTTAAACCCCTAATAAATGGATAGAAATTTTAATAATATAATTGGGATGATTTTGGTTGACCTATATGTCTATATGGTTTTGAGGAATAGTGGAGAAGGTATTCCCTATTATAAGTGTTGAGAGTGCACTCTTGAAATTTAATAATTTATTAAATAAATTTAAAATAATTTTATTGTTAATGTGGCTCAAAATTGATATATTTATAAGATAATGTATGGAAGAGTTTAAATAATTTAATAAAATAAAATTTGGACATTTTTTGAATATGTCTTGACCTCGTCTCTTTATTTTAACAAACCACTACCCATTTTTGATAATTTTCACAATATCAATGTTTTCCCCTTTAAGGGTCAAGAAAGTTACCATAAAATTACAAGTGACCGATAAATGGTCCTTTTTTATATTTAAATCCATATAAAATTAACATTTATGAATATAGGGTTTTTACTAATTTCTACAATTTTAAAATTATCTAATAAAATACAATTAACATAAAATAATATTAATGCCATTTTCAGAAGTTTTCAAATAGTTTGACTTTGAAAACAACATTAAAAAAATATAATTCAAATACTAAACTTTAACATATATATAATATGATATATTTATCTATAAAGTTTATTTACCACAATAATTCACTAAAATTGTATTACTTTTAATATTTATAACATCCCATATTTTATTTTCTCCACTAATTAAATAAAAAATTTGTATGTGTTGCGTAAGAGTTTAAGGTGATTATTCAATCAATAAAAACTAAAAATAAATTAAAATGTGAAAAATAATTAATTCTTATTTAAAATAATCCTTTATAAATACAATTATCCCCTTTTATCCTTATATAAAAAATTTAGACATATTAAATTCAAGATATTGACATTTTGTATTTAATATTTTCATTAAATAAGAAAATTGTATTTATCAAAAAGAAATATAAAAATGTTTCCAAATATTCTTGAATTTGGTGGAAATTAATGAATTAAATCCATAAAATATTATAATGGAATGTGGTAGATAAATTTTTACACTTAATAATATTTTATCTGTTTTACTATAGTTTAGGTGGAAAATATTCACCATGGTTACTATTAGTGATAATAAAATTTACAATGGAAATATTTAAAAATAATAATCCTCCTAATTAAAAATATTGAATACAATTTTAAAGAATCAATTTCCTATAAGATTCATAATTTAATTTAAAAATTAACCAGCAAAATGTGATGAAAGGATGTTTTCCGGAAAAAAAAATTAATGTAAAAATAGTTTTAATACAATAACTGCAACATAAAATTAATCAAATTGGAATATATTGGATTAATAATATTCTAAATTAACTATATTTAATTTTAAAACCATTTTAAAATAGAATGGAACTTTTAAAATTATTTAAATAGAAAGATAGTTTTCAATAACAAAATTGTATTTTTTTACTATTCATCGAAAAGTATATCTATTCAATAAAAATTAACAAATTGAATCTAAGATAATTTTCACCAGATAATTTATAAAATGAAGTTATTTTTTTAAATTAAAAATTTTCAAAGGGGATGTAATTAATTATTATTCCCTCATACAAAAATAATTAAAATTATTTTTGAAGCCTAAAATGACTTTTTTGATAATTAATTGATTTTTTAGAAGTATTAATCAATAAATTTATTTTGGGTTAGGATACTATACATATAATATATAATGTGTTTACGCATATTCATACTCTTCAAATAAAAAATTTGGATATAATAGTCACATTTAAATGGTAAGACACTTTAATCAACTTTATATTGTATAATAATTTATATTTATTTTTTGGTATAATAACTGGATTTTTCTAGAAGCTATTTTCAAGTGAATAATGTTACTCCATTTTAATTAATTAAAAATAAAATAGTGAGTAATGGTTTAAATGATATTTATAGATTATTTATAAATAAAATATAATTTAAATTCATATAATGATTATTATTAGTCATAAATTTAATATAAAATCATCTTTTTTTTGGAAAAATGAAATTCTTAGAAACACACTTTTTGTCTCGACAACGAGAATAATTTTATATAAAATTTTCCACTGATTTGAATATAATTTATTAAAATTGAATAAAGTTTTTTATACACAATATTTTATATTATATAATATTTTTAAATTAATATTTTACAATAATGAATAGTGAAAACAACAAATATTAATTAATGCATTTAAGGGAAAAAAATATTTACAGTGGGGTTAAACTAAAAAGATAAGGTCTATAATTACATAAAAGTTGTATAAACTGAATTATTTAAACATATTTATACATAATAAGTTCTAATCCTTGATAATGGTCCATTTTGGTTCGTTGTGGAATTTGAAAAACATGGGTACACCTATTTCTTTTCAAAAATTACAAGGGTTCCACTCACCTCACTTATAAAAGGAAACTCCCTCTTCTGCCCACTTTAGAGCTTAAAATCCATTTGGATTAGACAATACTATTAAAAATATATTCTTTAATTCTATTTAAACTACCTATATACATTATTTTGATCATAAATACATTCTTTGAAGGCTTTTGGTCTGTTCCTGATGAGGTTGTCTGAAGAAGATGTATTAGGACTAACCGAGCATTTCTAAATTTTTTTTTTCTCCAGCCTCATTTAAATATTATTATATTATAATTAAAAAATATCAAATGTATATACATTATATTGATATGTTTTCATATTATCTTAATAATCTTAATCCAATTCTTATTTTATCTAATGGGATACAGATTCATTATCTGTGTATATGGAGGACTACCACCTCACAAATTGGTTTCATTAATTGACCATAATCACCTCTCATATATTACTATACTGAATTATTTTAATTATATAAAATATATTTTTATCATATTTATACATATGGGGTAATGGTATTATATATATCATTTTAATTTTCATTCTTTGGGGGATATGATAACATCGCTCGTGTGTACAACGGACTACCACCTCATGAAGCGATGTGATTCATCATTCACTAATCATTTGCGTATAAGGTAATAACGATAAAATTAAGGAGTATATGTGATTTATGTGACATAATTATTATATTAATTACATATTTATCATTATTATAAGATAATATATCATTTTATTTCTTATATTCAAAAAAGATAATGTCGTTCATGTCTATGTGTAGACTAGAGCCTCCACAAAGCGATGTGAATTGTTTTCATCACAAAATCACAGGAATGATATATATAAGTACATTTTAAGAAATAAGATCATATTTATGATTTTATTATTAATATTTTATAAATATAGAAAATTATATACCTTATATTTATAATGATTGTTGAAAATAGAAAATTTACTCACATGTATGTACGACCAACCGTATCCATGATCATAACATTGTTCATAAACCATGAACATATTACATGATTGGTTTTAAAAGTATAACTGATGTATCAAAATTGTAAACATTTCATTATTATTATTTTGGATATTTTTAAAAAATGATCTCTTGGAAAATAGTTAAACGACTGAAGTCATTTTGGACACATAAGCCGAATATCATCGAAACACATGACGTACACTTAATTGATTATGAAATTGTATATAACACAGGAAAAAGTAAATTAACTGATTTTTTAAAAAAAAATTATTAAAAAGGTAAATAATTAATATAATTTTATTACTCATGATGATAATGAACTCACGTGATGAGTTTGAATTAAGATAATGGACTTATTCTCAATTTTCTTTCATTGAGGTCTATTTCTATTTATTAACAAAATTTAATTTATATGGTGTATATACAACCCATTTTACATGTAATTTCATGAATAAATCTTAAATTATGGTATTTGAGGTTTCAATTTGAAATATTTCATCCAAGGGGACATGAATTGAATGTTACGAACTATTAATTAATTTCATAACTCAATTTATTTTCATTGGGTTATATCACATCCTTCATTTTATTTGAATTTATATGATTATATGTGTAATTACATATTATAATATTATTTTTTACATATACATGTTATATTTTGGTTTAAATTTGATGCACATAGTCAATTAATTCATTAATTTTCACTTCAATGTTATGTTCATTGTCGGGGGTTCTTGTTTGAAATTTACTTCTTTAGGACATATGTTATGATATACACCTATCCAACTTTTTGAGTTCTATCTACATCATATTTGATATGTTATATCATTAATATCATTATTTTCATGATATTTAAGGTTTTATTTGATGTTATTATTTCAGGGGGATAATGACTGGATATTTTACCAAAGTGGCAAAGGCTTTATGTTACAATCTCATTTTTAATCTGGATTATCTATACATTTTTTAAAATTTGGGGCCAAAGCCTCAATTTATTATTTAAAGAAAATACCTCTTTAGACTGGGTAGAGGAAGACCCATTACATAGCATGAAGTCCCAAGGCCAGGTGGCCTGAATATGAGGCTTGAAAGCCCATTTTTTGGCCCAAAGGACCCCTCGGTGAACAGTACTGCTATAGTACCTGCGCTGTAATAGTAACTGCTACAGTAAAGCCGTCGCTACAGTTCCTACTACAGTCCCTCCACCACTACAGTTCCGCCACTGCTACAGTTCCACCGATGCTACAGTTCCACTACAGTGCCCTACTACATTACTGCTACAGGACTTGAAAATTATCCCCTACCCTGATTTGATTCATATTACCTATACATTAATTTACATTGATTGAAATTATTTAATAATTACCTATAAAACCCCTTCCATTTTCATCTCCTAAATTTATTCCTAAAAGTTTCAGGGAATAGTCTATTTTCCTCTCTTTGATAGTTAAAATGATTTCAAAGAATGTTTTTAATAAAATATAACTTCTTTTCTCTCTTCGGTCAAAAAACATTGTTCTTCTAAATCCATGTTTTAAAATAACTATATTACAAAGAAATATTATTATTATTTAATTTTATTTTCACCCTTAATTTTTTTTGGAACAAAAAATTAAAAATAATATTCCTATTGTATTTTGAATGAAGAACCTTTTGACATTTACTAAAAACATGAAAGGAGTCTTTATTTTAACATACTCTGTATATAAGAATTTTCCATCCATCATTAACACTCTATATTATAAATATTATTATTTATGTTTAAATTTGTATTTTAAAATAAAATTATTTTGCTAATGTTTGGGAATTTTTTTTGAATTAATATATAGTTTTTCAAAATAGAAATTATTGTTTCCTCAAAAAAAAAATGTTCTGAGTGATCTTTCAAAATCATTTTCAATATAATATGACTTTTTTTGATATTACATAAAGTGTAAAAGTTATTTTCATTAAAAAAAATTAAATTTTATTTTAATGGAATTTCTATTCATCATTATTAACAACCTGTGATGATTTATTTATCTCCACTGGGATATGTTGAAATGATATCCCCATTATTCTTTCTCTAGAAGGATGATGATTGTCTCAAGATATTTTTTTGGAACTCATTTCATTTCCATGGTATAATTTTTTATTAAAGGAATAATTATTTTTATAATATTTTTATTTATTTTATGGTCCTTTTATATTTTCATTCCCTTTGCAGATGGTGACTTTCAGTGGTGGAAACAAAACAAATGGATTTGTTTTTTTATTAGACAATTTCTTCCATTGTTTCTTCCATCATGTTAATAGTGAACCATTTGTTTGTGTCTAGTTTTAATATTGTATGTGCCCTATTTTGGTGTTTTTTGTTGATGTTTTTAGAATAGTTTCATGACTACTTGACAGTCGGTGATGGTAATAAAGACGACATTATGAGTTTTTTTTTCTTATGGTGGTGGTCAGTGGTTAAGTGGACATCGGTGATGAGTTTATTTTTATGGTTTTGTGATGATTTTGATGTGTGGACAAGATGATACTCCCCTCAATATAGGGATCCTTAGTCTGCTTAAGGTATTTTTGGTGATTTCGTTGACATTATCTTCCAGTGACTTGGATTTTGAGTTTTTGTTGGATTTTGAATTTTGAATTTTATTACTGAATTATGTATCATTTAATGATGTTTGGGTTCCCACTCTATCACAGAAAGTGGTTTTATGAAAAATTAAATAATTATTTGGTGATTTAATGGTTTTATTATGATGATGTCTCAAGGTACCATCACATTTTCTTTATGCTTTCTATGGGTTTTTAATGATCACATTGATCAATATTAAAATCCCACGACATATGATTATTTATTATAACAAATATTTCCTTTTTAAAAGTATTATCCCAATCTATGTGTTTATTGATACATATTTTATGTTTACGAGTTATCTTATGTTATGCTCGTGAACTTGGATTACTTCATCACACCCTTAACATATTATTATTCTCACTAATAAAATTAAAATTTTAATGTTTGTATTTACCCCTTCTGATAATTTTAACTCATCCATATGATTTTTTATTTTCCTAAGGTCATATAGAATAATGTTAAATTAATTATGTTTATAAAGGTTTCTAATGGTTTGTAGTAATGAACTTATATGGAATATGAATAGAAGGATATGGTGGGAAAATATTCTCTTAAAGTCAGGAATATTTTATATGTAAGAGTTTGAATCAATTATTTTAAACTCTAAACCCAAAAGGTCATTGGGAATGTAATTGATCCAATATGTATTTTTGATGTTGTGAGTTTTTTATGTGAAACAATTGGTCATATTTATTGGTATCAAAAATAGAAATGTTATGTTTATGATTTCAACACTCAATCTAGTAGTGTGGGTTTGAGGTTGTTCGAGTTGGTATCATATTAGGGTTAAGGTAACATTAGAGATTATGATTCTTTCATGTGAGGTTATTTAAATATGTTTGGATATAAACATAGGTATGTAATATTAATGATGATCATAATATTAAAGTCTTCGACGCCCCTTGAAGTTTTTAAGAAATGATATTTTTACTAATTAATGACATTTTAGGTGAAATTTTATAATGTTGGAGTATATGTAAATATTTATTCAAACATAATTTATGAATTTAAATTTTTTGGCCAAAAGTTCTAATGAATTGATATCCTTAAGTTTTTATATGATCTTAAATAATGTTTTAGTTATGGGAAACATTTTATTATTTAGATAACCACAGTATTGAAAATTGATTTGGTGACTGTGATTAATAATATTTCAAAATAATATCACCATAATTTTTGTCTTGAAAGTTGAAATCTATAATATATAATTTTATTTTAAAACATTCTTTAATGTTTAGGTTTTCTAGAAATTATTTAGTTTGATATTTGGGTATCACTATCGAATTTTGGAGATTATTATATTATTTCATCATATAATGGTTTATTAATATTGGGAATTATCATACCATGTCCTAACCATTTTTCTTTTGGTTAATGTATAAAGAGAATTGGGATGGATTTTCTTCCCTTCTAGGTTTCTATGATCCTTTAAAAGTTTATTTTTAGTGCATCCTGGAAAAAATCTTTTTTAATACTCATCATTTAGAGAAATATATTATATTGTGGTGGAAATTTAAAAATGGGTGAAATTAAACTTAATAATAAATTATATCTCATTATGTTTTCGGTCTATAGATTAAATGAATTTCTCAACTCCAGTAAAATTAACTTGGAACAATATTTTATCATATTACCTTCATATATGATGAATTAGTATTAATTTAACTCATCATAGATTTATGGTTTTTAGGACCTCAAATTTCTATTGTTTATTCAATTTATTTTGATAATTGACCTCTATAAATCGCTCTAATTTTTTACACTTTTATTTCATGTACATATCTTCACATTCTAAAAAAAATCACCAATGTATAATCCTAGTTACGTGATGACCTTCATATTTTCCTTTAACACTTATTAAGAGAATGTTTTATTATCCCTTTTTATGATGTGGCTTACCAAAAAAGATATTTTAAAATTTAAAACATTAATTTATCAAGATTATGTAAAAAATGAAAGGAAAAATTTATTAAAGTGTGGAGGATATTTCACCCAGATATTTAAAAATAATAATATATGATCGAAGCATTGAAAACATGCAACAGTTAGCTTAAACGAACCTTGAAATAATATTTTTTAATATGACCATTATAACATAGCCATTAATTTAGATAGTATAAATAGTCTTAAAAAATTAATGATATATATATATATATTTCTTACTAAATATAAATTTATTTTTAGATTCTTAGTAAGTTGTTAATCAATTTCTATTAATTTAATTTTATTCATCAATAATATTGTTTCTTAAAAAATGATTTTTATTTCTTTTTTTGAGAAAATATTACAATTATTTTTTAGAAATTTCATAAAAAAATTAAAAAACATAAAAACATTTTTAAAATCATCTTATCAAAATTAAAATAGGTTGAAATTTTTGTATTTTTGGGAAAATATTGATTTTTCAGTGAATCCTTAGAAATACTAATTTTCTTAAACATGACATTTACTTTCAATAAATTAAGTAATTTAAATGTAACATAATATTTTTAAAGTGATTTAATTCAACAGATATATTATTGAGTTATATTTAATCTTATAAATTTCATTTTAATCAATATTATATTAGATTTGAGTATCAGTTCACTTTTAGGATTAAAACGGGGGTTTTAGGAATTTGTTTATGTAAATAATGATTCTATATTTTAATTAATTATGAAAACCTATAATGATGAATTATTTAAATGAAATTCAAAAAACATATATCTATAAATATTAATTTAAATTCATATAATAGTTATTTTTGGTCAAAGAGTTAATATAAAATCATATTTTTCTTGAAAAATACACTTCTTGAAAACCCTCAATTTCATTGCACTAGCGGTTTTTTATAAATTACTATTTTACACTACTATGAATTAAATATTATAAATTGGATTTAATATTTAAATATATATAATAATTTTTACTTACCTCTTTACTATAATGAATAAGTATAAACATTAAAAAATAATTGTCATAAAAGAGATAGAGGCACTCATAGATTTGAAGAGAGAATAGATACACTCATTTATGTAGAAATCGCTGTTGAGTGGATAAAGATCATGATACATGAATGAGTGTTGACTCTCTATACCATCTGAACCTTCTTGGTTGTAGCTCACACCAACTCTAGACCCATGAGTGCTGACTCCCCAGGGTCGGTCCAGAAAAGTGGTGACTTGATGGGTCGCCCATATAAAGCCTCAAACGGTGTCATACTGATGCTGGAGTGGTAGTTTTTGTTATAATAAATCTTCACCAGTGGCAGGTGGTCCTCTCAATTTTAACCCAAGTCTAAGATACATGCCCGCAACATATCCACCACAACCTGAATGATTCTCTCCATCGGGCCATCTTTCTGGGTATGGAATGATGTGCTCAAGCATAGCTGAGTCCCTAACACATCCTAAAATCCCCTTGACAACATGGATATGAAAAAATCATTGTGATATGAGACTATAGTTGAAGGTACTCCATGAATCCAAACTATCTCCTATATGTAGAGGCATCTCAAGCTCTCTATATAACTCTTCTCCCTAATAGCTAGAAAGTGGGTCAATGTGGTGAGTCAGTCAATGATCACCCAGATGGAATCATGTCCTGTGGACATTCATGGTAATATTATCATAGAGTCCATTGATATTCCATCCCACTTCCACTCTGGTACTTCCAGGGGTGAGATAATCCAGTTGGAACCTAGTGCTCATCCTTCACCTATTGTCATGTAAGGCATCGAGAAGAAAACTCTGCTACTTATTTCTTTATACCCGACCACCATAAATGACATAAAAGGGCCTGGTACATTTTTTACACTCTAGGATGTACCACCAATGGGGATATATGAAATTCCCTTAGAACCTCCACCCGCAATGCCACTGGAACAACTTTTCGCCCTCTGAAAAGAACTATTTTCTCCCCACCATACAAATATCCATAAGAAGAATGTCTTATGTATAAATGAGAAGGTAAATTCTCATAGTCGACATCCCCTAGATGTGAAACCTGGACTTCACTAAAGAGTATAGGTTTGAAAACCACCAACTGTAGATAAGATTCATCATCTCCATCCATGAAGGATAACTATAGCGAGCCCAACTAATCTAACTCCTCTCTCAATAGTTCTGAACTCAATCTTTAATTGAGAGCATCTTCTACAACGTTCTTCTTCCCATGAATTTATACGTTCTTTAATTCATAATCATGGAGGAACTTCCACCATCTCCTCAACATCTAATTCAGATCCTTCTATAATATGGCGTACTTGAGGCTCTTGTGGTCAGAGTAGATGATAAATTGTTCACCCATAATGTGGTGGCGCCACATCTACAACATGATGACTACCGCTACTAAATTAAGATCATGGGTTGTGTAGTTCTACTCATGTGGAATTATCTAGTGAAAACCATAATCAATCACCACCTGCCTCTGCATCAGAACACATCCATGTTTGGTCCCTGATGCGTCGTAGAAAACTACGTACTCAACACCATCTTCTGGAAGTATAAAGATCGGTTCACTCATCAAAGTCTACCTTAAATGCTATAATTTCTAATGGAACTTCTCCATCCATACGAAAGGCTCCCATTTTTGGTTCAAGGCTATCATTGGTGATGATATCTATGATTAATCAAGGATTAATCTCTAGTAGTATCCTTCCAAGCCAAGGATATTTTGTACCTCTATCACACTCTGAGATGGATCCCATTCTAACACAACCTCGACCTTGGCTGGGTCCACTGCCACTCCATCTACTGAGATAAAATTTCTTATAAAGTGGACCTCTTGTATCCAAAACTAGCACTTTGAGAGCTTCCAATAAATATGGTTCTCTCGGAGTACGTATAGAACCATCCATAGGTGTCTTGTGTGCTCCTCCTCTGACACCAAGAATGCAAGGATGTTGATGATGAGGACCACTATGAACCGATCTAAGTACGGTTAGAAGATCCAGTTAAAAAGTACCATAAACACCATTGGGGAATTCATCATGCAGAAAGGCAACACCAAGTAGTTTTAATGACTGTAGCCGCATATTAAAGCTCTATTCAGTATATCCTCTTCTCATACATGTAACTAGTGGTAACCCGATCGAAGGTCAACCTTTGAAAACCATTATGCCCCTCTCGGTTGATTGAAGAGGTCATAAATCCTCAACAGTGGATACATGATCTTAACCATTACCTGATTCAGGTATTGGTAATCGATGCACAATGCCAAACTCATGACTACCTTCTTGAAAAAAAACTGGTTCCACCCAGGGTGAAACACTTGGTATTACGATTTCCTTCCTCTACAAATCATCTAGTTTCAACCTCATCTCATGAAGCTCTACAGGATCCATCTAATATGCCTGTGGGGATATCAGTGTCTTCTAGGGTTTTATGTTAATATAGAAGAATATTTCCCAGTGGGGACTAATCCTAGAATAGCTTTTAGAAAAACTACCTCCTACTCCACCACTACTGTTGGGAACTGAAATCTCACAATATTTGCACTCTGAGGGAAGGATAGCCAACTCATGTGTGATCGACTACACCCTCCTAATAATGATCTCACTATGTGCTTCCTGGATTTCCTTTTTACCAATAAAGGAAAACCTCATTTCATCTATGTAGACATACCACACTCCTTGCCTAAAGCAGTCAATCTAGGCATACATCAAAGATAACCAATCCATACTGAGAATGAATTCATAAGGCCACGACATTACCACAAAATGGTTACAATATAAATTCTGCCCTCCAAGGGTAAGATCAAACTATCGGCAAAGGAGTGTGATCATCGAGTCTCCACCGGTAGGTGTCTCCTAGCATAAGGGTCGAGTCAACAGCTCCAACCGAATCTCAATGATTTTCACAAGACAAATGGGAAGGAAATAATGGATTTCCCAGATGTCTATAAGTTTAGAAGATAAGATATAAAAGACACATATTTTACCTTGTATTATCTCAAGAGTCCTTGGGACATACGCCTCGATCACATATAGCTTCCCCCACCCCATTTCCCCAGCTCCATAAGCCTAATGAGAACCTCCAGCGTGCGGTGATAGAAGTAGGTCATAGTGTCTTTCACCTCCTGAAGCTCTCCTTGATCCTTTACCACGTCCACCACCTGGCGGGTCTTCCTGATCCACTCTCTGCCTCTACCTCATTAGTGCATCCACCACCTCCCAGTCATCAGTTCGGATGGTTGGTAATCTCTAACAAGATTTCCCTTATCGTCTCAAGAGTAGTATATCCTCTCCTTCAGCTAATTGGATCTATCCTGAGAGGCATAGACTGCACATCACCTATCTTGAGTCCTCCTATGACATCTCCCGCATCTCGATCCCTAATCCTCATGCCATCTCTCTATTATCAAGGACTCTGCATCTATCTACCTAGTAATGACTTCCAATGGCTATCTCTGCTTATCCAAGAAGCTCTAGACCACCAACTCTCTCTCAAGCACCCATTCATATGTCAAAATGCATAGATCCAAAACACTATCTTGGATGTCCCATCATAGACCTCACTCAAAGTTCCAAACTCTGAAGTATTGATCCTAAACCATATCAATCAAGTACCTGGTGAGGTTAGTGAACCTCGATGAATTGTTATCCACCATTAAACCACCCTGATAGAGCTAAATAATCTTCTAAATATGCACTTCTCTCAATGTAAATAGAGATAAATCCTCCCTAAAGAGTCTCTTAAACTCTGTCCACAAAGGAGTCTCCTTGTCTTGATTCTTCATGGTCAAACTTAATCAACATCCCAATGAACCCTAAAGAAGGCTCGCTCCTAGGATCACTATCTGGTCCTCTGGTGTCCTCCCTAGAAATAAAACTCTGGTCACTGTTTTAATCCATTCCTTAGCCACATGAGGGCCATAATCACCTTGAAACTTGAGGGATCTCTATCTTTGAAACTCATGGAGTGCACACAGCCAGCTCTCCTCATCTTCTCATACTGTAGGTACCACGTGTTATTCCACTGGTGGGGGTATAGCAGGTTCACCCCCAGGAGGTAATGCATGGGGAACTGGTCCTTAAATAAAAGAATCTTCACTAAGGAGGTCATCCTTTTTATCAAGCTTCTAAATCCTAGTTGGTATGCATCATGAAAACATCCTGTAAACAAGATGTACCACAGTTAAATAGTATATCGGGATAGCTGACACTAATGGACAATGAAAACACAACCCATTCCTATATGATTTGGGTACCATTACTTATTTGTGCATTCCCTATTACTAGTGATCACATGTACTGAGTCGAAAAAAGTTTATTATTGTCTTAGTTTATGGTTACATCGGTCGCATGTACTAACAATGGATTCTATGGCCTAAAATCCATACTTGAAACACTTAACATTGTTTCCCCAAACCAATCTCACAAAATCTTGGTCCAAAGGTAGAATCAACCACCTCTGATGCCATAGTGTCACAACCCATTCCTGTGGATCCCACATTGCAACTCCCAAATCATGCCTCTAATAGGCTAGGGGCTGGTGACTAGAACCGAGTAGGCGTATCACTAACATGGGAGGCATTTCCTATGTACATGTACACATACATGCCTATCCAATACCACAAATTCTGAAATGTAAAAGCACTAAGGAACCAAATTCATGCATACAAATAATCCCAACCAACATAGTACATTGAAAAGTAATTTGTGTAAAGTAAACTAGGCCAGAATACCAGCCCACCAAAAGAAAGTGTCTTAAAACTAATAATTTAAACATGTAAGAAAGAAATTGGTACTGGGATTGTTTCTTTTAGCCATAGTAACAACTCGTCATGTAAGGAAGCTCCCAAATCTCAGTCTGGTCTTAGTCCACCCTAGAATATGTCAAAAGGCCACTCATCTGGACAAGACATGACATGTGTGGGGAAAACACATGAATAAGTGAGTATAAAAATACTCAATAGAGAACCCTGAAAACCACAAATAAATACACAATGTAAAGTTACAACCATCTATACATAGTATATGTCAACAGAACATATAAAAAGAGAAAATTATCCAGACATATTCAGAACCTAGACCCATAGTCTAGAGGTAAGTCATAACGATCGCATAGCCACACTAGAAATTCAGTTTGAATATTCCAGGAAGAACTTGTTTACGAGAACTCAATCCATGATTTTGATAGCTCTGATGATGTATGGCTGAGATGTAATTTCTTAGTGAAGTATAATGAGATAGATATACGTACCGATAGATCTGAATAGATAATAGATACATTCATTCTAGGAGAACTCACTCCTGAGTAGGGAAAGTTCCCAATAAACATATAAGGATCACTGCCAAGGCCTTGGCGTATACCAAGAATCATATGGATTCACCTAATATATTGAGGATAGGAATCCTATAAGATTACTCACATTGATACCTGACTCTATCTTGGTCCCAAAAAATGGGTATAGGATCTCTCTACAGGCCTCTCGGAGGGAGTCTAACTCTATCCAGAAAGTCCCGCTGAAGGGATCATACTCCTATAGAAGAAAACAATAACTGGGCATTAGGAGAACTTGGAAATGGGGCACAAACCCAAAAAAACATGTTCAAGGAATTGTTGAAAAGGATATCAAGCCATATAAAACATGTTCTAAGGCATGTAGAAAGGTCACACGTCGTGTCCCTTGACGTCAGGTACTACCCGTGTGCAACAACCCAAGTCAGAAGTGATGCCTTGTAAAAAGTTCATACACAACATCTAGTGATAGTCACACACCATGTCCAATTATCAGGGCATGCACCATGTAAGTTGGACATGTTTTTGTACATATCTTAGACTCATGTATGCAAACTCATGTACTAGTACAAGGGGTGACCCAGGTAACCAGTCGGGTCTGGCCTTGTGGTTGAGTACAATTCGTGCACTCCACCCCATATCTATGTATCATCTGAGATACACGTTGAGTCCCACGTAAGGACCCACATGCCATGTAACATTTTTCACATTCCATTTCATCACTTTCTGCATCACAAAACCCTATCTTCCACCAAGCCTACCCCACATGCCGTGTTCTTTAGAGAACACACCGTGTTTGTCACGTTTTTTCAGAAAACTGTGTTCTTCATCCGGCACATCGAGTGAATATTTGATTATCAATTTGTTCATTTGATCATAGTGAAACTCAATATTTTGTTTTGTTTCATCACCACAAGGCTGATTTGGTTTCTTTGGGCCTCCGATCAGCACTAAAACATGTTTTTATCATCCTTACGAAGAACGGATGAATTACTATTTCTTACGATTCATTTTGATTCTCCATTCTCCATCATTGTAACAACTCCACCGGGTCGTCATGATGTCGGATCTCCAATTTGGGGTCGTCACATTGTGAAATGGCTGCACGAAAATCCATTTTTCATAACCCCATGAAGAACGAGAAAAAAGCGAGGGTCAAAAATGGAGAAGAAAATCCAAAAAAAAAATTGATGAACGAACCTCCACTGTCGTTCATCATGGAGTTGATCCAATCCTGTTAGAAGGATAAAATGGATAAAATTAAAATATGAATTAGAATAATCATGGATTGATTTCCAAAAATAAAACCCAACAAAGGATCCTTCTGCAAGAACGAACAATATGTGCTTCAATATGTTCATGGGTTGATCCCTGTTCATCATTAAATTAATGAATAGTGGAAAATGAAATCAAAACAATAGCTGCTACCTCGGTCATTGACGAAGAGGGAGAGAAGTCATCGGTTAGGATTCAATCTCACTATGCAACAATCCACACATCTTCGCTCGTCGTTGATCATTGAGATCACTCCATGGATGGCTCCTCTCTAAATCTCCAGAGTTTCCAAGGAAAGTTTACTTGGTTATGATCCTATCCCCAGGCTCAAAGTTATTTAAAAATAATTAATGTGTTGATGCGTCATGGAAATTTTTGAAATAAATTAAATTATTCATTTATTTATTTTCCTTTAAAACACCAAAAAACTTACTTCTACTATAGAACCACACATGTCGATGTTTGGTCTTGCCTTAGTTAAAGTTGCTACTCTAAACACAACAATGCCATTAGATTCTTGATCCAGACACCCATTTAAATTTTATTTCACATTTTCAAGAAAACCACTCATCCACACTATTTAATAGTTTAATTTATTGAAAATATTTTTTACAGGAACTCTGAGCCTCAAAATCTCAATACATTGCAAAGCCAGGTCTCATAAAAAATCCTTGTAATCTTTAAAAATAATACACAAAAAATCCAAGACATTGAAATGAGATATAAATATTTAGATCTTATAATTCATAATAATAAATAATAGTTCATTTTGGATCCTTTTTACATATAAAAAACTTGGTTACACCTTTTTTTTCAGAAATTACAAGTTTTCTACTCACCTCACTTATTAATTGACACCCACTCTTCAAACCTTTTCACACATTAAACATACTTTATATTTTCCATGCACTAAATAAATATATTAATTAATTTCATCACCACTACCTATAGAACTTTTTTTTATTATAAATAAATCCAATTAATGATTTTATTTCTTACCAAAGTTGGTTGTCCGAAGAAGAGGTATCATGCTTAACCAAGCATTTTTAATTTATCAATTATCAAGACTACTTTAAATATTATTCAATTATGATTATATAATAAATATTTTATCTAAAATATAAAAATATTTCATTTTGATAATGTAATAACCTAAATATATTTCTTCTTACTTTAAATTTGTAATGGAATCATCATTCATTAGTATGACAGACTATCGCCTCATGAATCATTGCCATTCACCTTCCATTATCCAATCTCATGAATTGTTATAATGATGAATTTAAAAAATATATATATTTATATATGAAATTTTTTAATATATTTATAAATTTGTAGTTATTATACCACATAAAACTTATTACTTTCCATTCTATGCGGGATATGATAATTTCTCTCATGTGTACAGTAGACTACCAACTCATGAAGCGGTATATTTAATTTTTTTTTCTAATGCCATACATGGAAGGAAATAAATATAAATTTAAGTAATATATGTTATATACATGATAAAATTATGATATTAATGATATATTAATTATTATTAATAGATAATATTTCATTTTATTTCTTACACTAAAAAATGATATCGTCATCCTTGTGTATGTGTGGACTCCTGCATCCACGAAGTGATGCGAATATTTTTCATCACAAAATCACATGGAAGAAATAAGTAAGTGTAATTGAATAAATAATATGGTGTTGATGAAAAAATTATCATAATTTAAATAAAACATGTTTATTACCTTCATTCCATAATTTTTTTGGAATCCCTATACATTTATATCTTAGTCCAAAATAATTTCTAAATTGATGGGGATGAAATTCACAAGTTTGTATCCAGAAAAATACGTTATCTAATTAATCACCATGCAATAGGGTGATTCAGAACCATTTACTCCACCATTGTGGGCAGTATTTGGGTTGTTTCTCTAACCCATGACCATTTTGGACCATTTTGGCTTATGAAACTTATGAGGTTTGATTACCATTCTCATAAGTTCCTCTAATATTGGTCTATTAACAGTGAACTTATGGTAGTTTTTATCATGATTGTCAACCATGCCTTAATAAGAAAAATAATGTCTCTTGGTAGTAGGAATGGAAGGTATGTGGATGGTTGATATTACCACCCAACCTGGAGGAGACATATTCCGTCTAAGATGAAGATAATGATAAAAAATTCCCCCATACCTATAGCATGGGGATTATTTAATGCCACAATTATCACTTCATAATCTAATTATTGAGTATTTGATTATTCAATTAAAGGATCTGAAATCTCATGAGATTGAAATTGAGATATAAATCCCCAATCCCCTATGGAATATGGTTGATCTAGAATTTTTGTTCATTTCTTTAGGAAACTCTTTGGGTGTGATGAACCTGGTGGTGTTGATTGAGATAAAAATTCCCACATCCCAACAAGTTTGTTTTGGATTAAAATCCCCGCTGATATTTAATGGATCCTTATAGGGTTTGATGACCTAAGGGTTGAGGTGATGAAAAATTTTCCCCATCATTGTGGGATGGATTTTCTCCAAGACAGATTCTATAGAGGCTTATATAGTGATTTTCTTGATTTGGAACAATTTTAATCATTTATGAGTAGGGTTTAATGGCTGCCTATGATAGAAGTAACTTTCTATGGGACGTTATTGTGTAATCCATAAATTCTTCTTTTTTAAATTTTCTTTATTACCATTGTTTTGAGGGGGGAATATTAAGATCCTTTTGGCATACCTATACCTCCAATCATGATGTATGTGTGCCTTAAAGAAGAGGAAATCTTTCTATATTGACTAATTTGCTAGTGCGTTACTTAGTCCCCTAATTTCCCATATTTTTATAACATTTCATGATTTCATATATATGGAGATTTAATGTTCTGGGGACATAGTGAAGTTAAATTATTCATATTTTAACCATCATCAAATACATATATTTGATGGGGCTCTAGAAATTAGTTGACAGATAATTGTTATAATATAGACACAAACACTTCATAGAAATTTTTATGCTATTTTATAACTTGGTTCTAAGCTATGGATAACGTAGCCATGTCTAGATAACAATAGAGTGTATTAATTATCTAGATATGAACATCATATCCTTGATAATGGAGGTTTATAACATTCAACAGTTGATGATTTCCCCACATTTTCGGGCATAACCAAGGAAAACACTCCTTCTATAGCTCATTTTGGATCTCATAGTCATAAGTAGAGATGGTACAAAATATGATATGAAGGTTTTTTTTTAAAAAATATCCATATATCCATATCTTCTTCTTCTTCATTACAATTATATGCCTCCACCTGGTCGGACCATAGAGGTATCTTCTATGAATTTCCTATTGACCACAATGATGTGCTACTGATAGTTTATGGGGAACAATATATGATTATCCTCAGTGTTTATAGAACCTTTAAATATGATGTTTTTTTGAATTTTGGGAACCTCCCTATAGGAAGGTGTCTAGGAAATGGTAGGATCTCTTTTTTTGGGATAGATATTACCAACGGAAGGTTGTCCACATCTGGTATCAGGAGTAGATTTCATGTGATCTAACTCTGCACTACCATGAAGAAAAATTTCGAGGTAGTGATCACATTTTTCTTCATTTTAATAGTAAACAGACCATTGATTTTTTGCAGATATGTATCATATAATGTCAAGGAAAATGACATTGAGAAGATCATGGATACAAGACTCCTTATAATATGTTCTTGAAATATGTAGACATTCCTTTCAAGGTTAAGTAGGGATATGATCATACTAGAAGAAATTTTCTCGAATATATTGATAACCATATTGTGTTGCGAGGATATTCTCCCACTATAGAGAAGGTTCTCAGGTATTCTCATGATCCTATATATTATCGGTAAGAGTATGAGATTTCCTGTGGGTGGATGCTAGAATATGGTAGTAAATATTGTCTAAAGATGGAGTATGTTCCCAGTGAAAAAATGTATTCCATTTAAAAATATTATGATGGACCATTTTAAAGGGAGAAGGGATATGAGCCTACTCTTATATACCCTCTGAAGGATGTTGGTGCATTCATTCAATAGCATAGGTAGGGATATGATCTCAGATTCCAGAAGCTATTAGAATATGTTGAGTAGCTTCACAGGAAAAGATATGAGCCTTCTTTGAGGTGATTTCTATATTATACTGACAAATATATGTTGGAGTGGTAATATAAGATCCTTTCTATTCATTTGGAGTATGTCACTTGTTTTTTTTATAATAATCTACACCTATCATGAGGCATGTGTGAAACTAGGCTGGTGAGCCCTGGTCAAAATGAGGATATGATCCCAGTCATATTCCATTAGAGTATTTCACTAGTATTTTTTGACTATAATGTATACCTATCTCAAGGAATGTAACAAATTGAGCAGGCGAGCCTTGGTCAGAACATGAATGTGAGTTAGGCCTCGTGCCTTGTCCTTCACCCAAATATCTCAAAAATCCACCAGTAAGATGGTAAGAATCTGTTCTTTATCTTGAGTAGCATCCTATTCATACTGAACATGGTGATAATCAAATTTTACTATTGGAATAGAGATATTTTCTTGTAACTAAATCTATACCTATACCAGAATATACTGACATAGCTCTTTTACCATTGTTAGAAGGTAGTGAAACATTAGAAATGTTTATACATGATTTTAGGGATGCACTTTCACAATATACAAGATATTATTGAACCTATCTTTGATTAAATTGGGGAAATAAGCCCATTAATTTCATATATGTTCCATAAAAATATTCCAATAGAATTCATGAGTGGGGAAATGATATGTTCTCCACCATGATTTTTGTTGGAATATGTGTGCAGACTTAACCTTAGTGAGAAGGGATACGATCCACCCCTCTGGCCACTACCAGAATATTTCAACAGGATTTGTTATTAGAATCTGAGATATTATCCCACATCCATTTATCAACACCTTTTCTATACCTGGTGAGACCTCCTTGGTACATGTTCATTAGTTTCCAAGGTGATAATTTGTTGGGTGGTTCTCTTAACAGGTAACTAATGGAATTAAGAAGGATGGTGGTGTTGATAGTGGGTGAATAAATACATCTAAGTAAATTATTGAAATGGGATGGAATTTTAGTCAAATCCTTAATGCACCTTCAAAATATATGGAACATGTTGATTATCCCTCTCCATGGATAAGCTTCCAATGAGATTTTTTTTGGTGGAAAAGGATTCCACTAGGTTCATTACTTCTATCCCCGAATGAGAAGGATATTGCAACTTTAGTATCTAGAGACCTCTACACTCATCCTCATGGGTCAAGATCAAACCATATCAGTGGTAATATTGAACCATCACTTTCTCCACCCAAAGATTAATCCTTCAGGTGGGTGATGTTTTTTGTGACCTATAAAGGTTACTACTATAGATGAGGTTACATGAAATTTTATCGAAAAATAAATGATCTCAATTAAATATGCTTGTGATAGATTTCTATACCGACTCAATGACAACAAGGAATAATTCTTCCAATCAGTGCATCATTGTAAGTGTGAAACATTCTTAATCATCTATTCACTGGAAACATAATTGACCTTTCCTATTATTGGTTCGTTGATTTTTCTCATGTGTAATTTTCATGGAGAGACTGGATTTTTTGAATGGAAACTCAGTTGTGTTTTTTATTGAAGGATTTCATGTGGGAAATACCATTTTATTTTTTATAGATGAAAAAAAAACAAAATGAATTAACACATTGTGAAATGATAGCTTTTATTATTTGATAGCTTCATTTAAAGTTCACGAATTTTGGTTTTTTTGTATATTCTAGTCCATTGGTTGAATCTGAGGGGATTAGAATAGTTTCACAATAAAACATGTTTGTAGGGTTTATCGATAGAAACACCAAATGGTTCCCACATCCATAATAGACTGGAACATACTTTCTAAACACTGATAGTAATTTTGTGTTTCCAGACCAACGATGCTTATGAAATCAATTTGGTCGAGATTATGGGAGTTCGGGCACATTTCGCCCTTTTGGGATTAATTATGTATTATTTTGGGAATCTCTTATCAATATAGGATATGTTCATGAATATCCTCCTGATCCTGATACATGAATGCTTACCCTAATAAAATGATTTGTTTATGAATCCTTCTAAATTTAAAGGGTGTTTTATTAATTATAGCTTCAATTAATATCCAAGGTTCCCCATTCATTTCCCGTTATTTCTTAGAAATATGTACCTACTTATATATTGAAGCTTTATAACTAGGCACAATGGACTTTACATTCTCCTTGGAGTTTATTTCTATTTTGAGGATGGGATTGATCCTTCACGGGATGTTATAAATATCCTATGTATAACATGGATAAAAAAACCACATAGTTCATTTAATTTCTGGACATATAGTTTATCTTTTTGAGGAGATGAAATATATGAGGGAACTTAGGTACCATGTATGGAGCTCAGACATTTGGAAGGAATCCTACATATCCTACTTATAACAGGAATCAAAGTCAACATAATCTGATCTTCCCTAAACCCCCTATTGGGTGTTAATAGATAATTAATCCTCATGAGGTTTATTTCCCTATGTTTTTGCAATATGGAAATTCCATTGTGACTTACAATGAGTTGGATTCCATTGTATGGGGGAAGTAATTTCATGTCCCTGATCTGGGATTACACATTGGGGTTTCCCTATATGGGTTAAATTCATAATTCTAGTTATATGATATTTGAAAATACCTAAGCCCAAGTGAGTCATGCTTAGTGTGATAAATAAGGGATAGAAAGTGGTCATACTCACAAAATATGTGTAATTTCCCAAACTCGGTCCTCCCTCCAATGATTGAGTTAGTTTTCTATGTGACCTCAAATGTGCCTCCCAATATTCCATAGGACTCCAATTAGTATAAAGGTTATATAGAATAAAGTGTGGGGGTATAACCTCTAGTATAGAGCTGAAATGAAAATGGAAAATAATAGAAGAGTAACCAAAATAGCATAAACAATATGAATAAATAATCAGAAAACCAATGATGAGAAAGGACCAAGTATACTAATCTAAATAAAAAATAAAAAATTTAATTAAAATCTTTATGAAACTAAATAAGATGCTAATGTTCTAAAAATAAAAATAATTTCAGACTCAAAAAAAGTCTTCAATTACTTTGATCATGAACCCCATGTTAGTCCCGTATCCATGATCCAACCCATATAATAAGAAACAATCAACAACAAGGAACATTTCCCTTTTCTAAAACTACATCTATGTAATTGTATTTGGTACTAAACAGCTTCCCAAATAAGTTATGAGTTAAAAAAAATAGGTTGACATCATAATGTCCAAAAAATCAAATCTAAGAAAAATATTGTGTTAAATAAAGATAATAACATGGTATTAATTTAATAAATTAACCCTTCACATGTAATAAACCTACTAAACCTAAAGCTTAGGGTTGGCACCTAGAGTTAGATGAACCTACTTCAGCACCCTATCGAGTATCTATATATGAGGTAGATCCTCCGACATCAAGAAGTACCACTCAATTCGGTGGAATATTAACTTTTCGATGATGAATCGCTCTAAAAACATCTTGAACAAAAAATACTCTTCCCTTAGGCCAAGAAAAATCTCACTGCAACTACCAAAGGTTTTATCAATGGAAATTTCCCATGTTATAATTATTTAATATAGTATAAATCGTACAAAATTATACATCAAACGCAATTAAAACATTATAAATAAAGAAATAATGAAATAAGAGTCTTTTTCATAAATTAAGGAATTTATACCAATGGAATAGTATCGTGACATTTGGAATAGTGATATGACCCTTAAGAATAGTTATTCGACCAATAGAATAACAACCCCACCTATAAAAGTATAAAGAAGATTTAGGAATATTATAAATGAAAATATGATATATTTATATTAGGGAATTGGTAAATAAATTTTTTAAAAACGATAAATTAATTGCTAATATATTTTAGAACCATAAATATTTATTTGAAATATTATAATTAATATAGTGATTTAAAATAAAATTTATATTCATAATTTAATATTGGGTTATCTTATAATTAAAATATAATTTTATGAGACCTTGATTAATTTTTCAAATTGTTATAAATTTGAAATAATTTTAAAATTAGTATTTTTCAAATAAATGATGATTTTAATTAAAAAGTAAATTTGTCATATTTAGAAAACTATTTTCTTAAAATTGAGTAAATTTTTTAATTTTACACATCTAACAATGTTTAGGTTTATTTTTTTTGATTTTTCTAAAATTGTTGAATTTTTGTGAATAGTGAATTACTATAATTTACTGTATATAAGAATATATATAATATAAACTCTTTCTTGATTCATTGATGATGTAAGTACCGAAATCTCAAACTCTCCTCTATTTAATTTTTCTAGTCATGGGAAGAAAAACTATGCATTGTCTTGGTAGTTTTCCTTGACTCATGCTCCTCCATGTGAAATGATCATGGACGTTATACTGGACTCATGATCCTCCATGTAAAATGGTCTTAGTAGTTAGCCTTGAATCATGCTCCTCTATGTACAATGATCATTGAATCATGCATATGTTATAGTGTATTTTATTTCCACATTCCTAAGATTCCATGGCATACATGTTATGCTTCCTTGTGTTTATTCATGTTCTATGGCCTTTTATGCCATCGTGTTATTCCTTCTAACCCATGTTCTCTGTTTTATTTCTATATTTATAACCTTTTTTCAATTTAGGTCTTCTCTTTGTTCATGTATTCCCCATGTTATCCTATAAATATATAATAGCACAAAAGAATTTAGGATCTCATTATAGAGATAAAATATAAGTTGTTTTTAATCTAGTTTCATGCTTTCTAATTATATACCTAATCCTATAAAAAAACGCCACTTTATGATCCTTGTTTTGTATTTTTTAGATTATTATGTTTAAAATCATTTAATAATATGTGAAAATGGATAGAGTGTATATAGTTTTTATGAGATCACACTCTAGTTAATTTTGGATATTAGGACAATAAAATTTTAGTAAAAACCCTAGGAATAATTATGTCACCATAGATAAACTTGATTGAAACTTAGGGAATCAAAATCTAAGATATACTCTTCATCTATAAGTCATCCATTTAATGTTATCAGTTACTAATTTACGTGTTTAAATTTTTAAAAGTTCTCATCTCAATTTCTACTTCAGATGTATTAAATGATTAGAACAATAATTAAATAGAGAAAGTTTGGATTATCATCTATGGTTCTACGCATCCTTTAATATCTTACAATTTTAGTATAACAATTCAGAAACCACACCAAAATATGGAGGTTGAGTTATCTATGAGAATAGTAAATGGGGAAATTATTGCATCCAATGTATATAACGCCTCCCTATTTAATTTTTTCAGACTGAACCACCTAGAAAACTTGATATTCTTCCTTTGGTAGAGTTTGATTTTATATTGGTCATGGATTGGATATATTTATATAAAAGAAACTTCAACTATAAGAAAAGGGAGATCACTCTCTACATCTTGAATCACAATCCAGTTCGGTATAGTTGTAAGGTTGATGATGAATCTCATTCAGAATCATCATCTCAATTGCAAATATTACTACCTTTTGAGGAATCATATATATGATAAATGATTGAGAAAAAGGAGAGAATCATTCTCGAATACATTATTATTATGAGGGACTACACTAGTGTGTTTCCTGGTGAATTGGATGGTCTTACTCCTAATATAGAGGTTAATTTCTTAGTATAACTTCTTCTAGGATCTATGCATATATTAAAGACACCTTTTAGAATGGCCATTATCGAGTTGGAGGAACAAAAGAAGATGTTGCAGGAGAATCTAGACAAGGGTTCAATATTCTCGAGTGCTTCATGATGGGGTGCACTAGTGATCTTTGTCAAGATGAAGGATGTATCAATGTGCCTCTGCATTTATTATCATGAGCTCAATAAAATCACAATAAAGAAAAAGTATCCCCTTCTACAAATAGATGACTTGTTCAATCAACTATGTTGGGCCTGGAATTTCTCTATGTTGTACCTTCATTCGGGGTATGAAAAATTCAAGGTGAGGAAGGAATATATTCCCAAGGATAACTTTCGAACAAGGTATGTACACTATGATTTCAAAGTGATTTCATTCAAATTCACTAATTCTCTAGTAATATTCATGGATTTAATGAATAGTGTCTTTGGATATTATCTTGACAAATTTGTGGTAGTACGTATTGATGATATTCTGATATAGATCAACTATAATGAGAAACATGGGGAACAGTAGAATATAGTGTTGAAGACCTTACAAAGGGAGAAAACAAGTTTAAATTAGAGTAAATGTGAGTTCTTGATGGATGAAGTATCAATCTTGGGGCATGCTATCACTGGTCAAAGAATATATGTGGATTCTTCCATGACAAAGGAAATTGAAGAGTGGCCCAGTCCACATCAATAATGAATATCCATAGTTTCCTTGGTCTATGTAGGTATTAATGATGATTTGTGAAGAACTAATCCAAATTGTAAAACCCACAAACTACGATGACATGAAAGGGAGTAAATTTTATCTTAACAAGTGAATGTGGAGACTTATTTAAAGATTGGAAAAGGAGAATATCATTACACCTCATACATATACTACTGAAATGTTGGGAACTAATTGTGGTACACATTTATGATTCAAATAATGGATTAGGATTTAATAGATGTAAAATGAAAAAGTTACTCCAACACCTAAAGGAAGTTGAAAATTAATGAGAAAATTATCTAATACATGATTTGGATTTTATAGTTGTGATCTTTGAATTACAAATCTAGTAGCATTATCTTTATGGGGAGAAGTATGAGATATATATTGATCAAAATATTCTTGAATATATATTGACATGGAAGGAGCATAATATGTTCCTAAAAAGATGGTTAAAGATATACAAGGATTATTACATCTCAATCCACTACCATCCAAGTAAAGAAAATAAATTGGTAGGTGTTAAAAGTTAAAATGAACCTACAAATTTATCATTGATGAGACTTGAGAAGGATCCAATCCTTTTAGGATTGAAAAGGATACACATGGGAATCCTTAAGGAAGGTACACCATCAATCCTTTCTTAAATGATTTCTCAACCATCCCTTCGGGATAAAATTAAGTAAGCTAAAATAAATGATCTGAAAACTAAGAAAAATGTGGAATCTATCAGCAAGGGGAAATCCTCAGAGTTAAAATTTGATGAGTATAGAGTCTTAATATATGGGTCATGATTATGTGTACCATCCATCCCAGAGATAAATAAAGAGCTTCTGAAGGATGCACATAGCTCAACATTCTCAATTCAACCAGGAAGCACAAAGATTTATTGAGATCTCTAAGAGCACTATTGGTTGGAAAATATGAATAATGACATCACTAAATATACATCAATGTTATTGGTATGTCCATAAGTGAAGGATGATAGGAAAAAAGTAAAAATGGATGATGAAACCATTACCCATACCAACATCGAAATGGAAAAAAATCCCCATGGAATTTTTCAATGGACATCCAAATACATCCGGTGGGAATAATTATATATGGTTAATTATGGATCTTCATACAAAGATAGATCACATTATTATAATTTGAGAAGAATTCTTAAAAGATAAACATTCATGGATATACATCAGAATTGTGGTAAGGATTCTTGTAGTACTACTATCTATTATATTCTCTTGAGATCAGAGATTTACCTCTATGTTCTGGAAAAGTATTCAACATGATCTAAACACTACATTGAGATTATGTATGGCCTATCACCCTCAAAATTATGGCCAATCTTATTGGACTATTCAAATATTTGAAGACATGTTGAGAGTGTTTTCTATGGACTAAAAGGGTGGATGTGACTAACATCAACCTCTAACCGAGTTCTCCTTCAACAATAGTTTCTACTTGATCATCCAAATGGATCTATAGGAAGCCAAGTATGGGAAAATATATAGGACATCGACATGCTAGGATGAATTTGATGAAAATAATCTCTTAGGAAATGGAATTGTTGAATAAATAGTTTAAAAGTTGGAAACCATTCCGTATCACATCAAGGCATACTGAAGCTGACAGAAGAGTTAGGCAGACAATCATCGATGGGATCTGGAGTTTTAGGTTGGATACATGGTATTCTCTTAATATCTTAATAGAAGAGGATCATGAGATATGAGGAGAAATGAAATCTAAGTCCCATATACATTGGCCCCTTCGAGATTCTTGATTGTATCAGAGTTGTGGTCGATCGACTACAATTTCCAACTACCATGAATCAATTACATAATGTACTCTATCTATCCCTCTTGAAAAATTACATATCATATTCCTCACATGTATTTAATTTAGAGGTGGTAGAGTTGGAAAATGATCTCTCATATGAGGAGAATCCACTGAATATCTTGGACTATAGAGATAATGATCTACGCAAAAATACCACTCACCTGGTCAAAGTACTATAGAGGAACCACAAGTATGAAGTGGAAACATGAGAATCAGAGGAACCAATGAAGGTGATGTACCCCCACCTATTTTTTTCTTTAGTTTGTAAAACAAAATTTTAAGGGCCAAATTTCATGATGGGGAAGAACGTAATGACCCATAGTTTTATCAATGGAACTTCTCCTTCTTATAATAATTTAATATAGTATAAATAAAATAAATTCACATTGATAACACAATAAAAACTTTATAAATTAATAATGAATGAAATAAGATTATTTTTCATAAATTAAATAACATATACCAATGGAATTGTATCTAGACTTTTTGAATAGAAATATGACCCCTATGAATTGTAATCTATCCAACAGAATAGTAACCTCACCTATGAAAGTATAAATAAAATTTCGATATAATTTAAATGAAAATATGATATATTTATATCATGTAAGAAGGTAGTAAATGTTTTAAAATTATAAATTATGTAGTGATGTTTTTATGAAACATAAATGTTTATTTACCATTTTATAATTAATATAAAGATTTAAAAAAATTATTTTCATAAAATTTATTCAAAAATTAATATTTCAATGTTTTATGATTGTAATGTAATTTTATTAGACCATTATTAATTTTTTAAATTGTTATAAAATAATTTATTTTTTTAAAATCAGTAATTTTCAAATAAATTGTGATTTTAATTAAAAACTAAATTTCACATACTTAGAAAATTATTTCCCTAAAATCGTGTTCATTTATAAATTCTAAATTTTGAAAAGTTATAAGGGTGATTTTTTTGGATTTATATAATTTTTTTGAATTTTCACTAAATAGTGAAATACATTAATTTATGCTATATAAAGTTATAAGTTAATTTATTTATTTTTTAGAGTTTCTACTTATATAATTATCATAATATTGAACTCTATTTATCTATTTATTGTATAGATTCATTATAATCAAAACTATTTACATTCATGAGCCAGAATAATAAACTAAAGAAAAAAATTCAAGAAACACCCCTCTCCTCCCCTATAAATATCAACGCTCAACACCTTATCTCCTCACACCTCTAAAGCCATGAAGCTTTTCCAAATTATACCCAATATTATTCCCAAGTCAATCCATGAGATCTAGGATCATTTTTTATTAAAAAAAATTCAAACCAAAGTCCCATAAGTAGGTTATCAAGGAGAATAATTCCAAAGGACAATAAGTTAAATTATAGAACACTTTCGGGCATAGGGTAAGGTATTCTTTCAGAATATCCATTTTTCTTTCGGTTTACACTCACTATCTCTCTCTCTTTTCCCAAATGTAATTGTTCATAATTTTATATAATTATTCTAATGTTATTGTATGTGTTCTAAAATCGTGTATCTAGACTAGTTCATCATTCTTTGATGGATAAATACATGTTTTAAAAAGGATTACTCCTCAATTCTTCTTGATAAACAAGCCTGATTAAAAGGAACACTCTAATTTCTTACCTGTTTTTAGGTGAACTCCATAATATGTTTTAATTGACAATAATTTTATAAAGTCATTCATTTTATCTTATAAAAATATCTCAGTTCATTTCTGATTTTATACAAGCAATTATACCTTTTCCCGCTTTAAAGAATCTTTAAACTTTTCCTTAAATCTAAATAAATTGGATCATTTATAAAGCTTCTTAAACACTATTTTTATATGTTTTAATATTAGTTTGACAACACTTATCATGTTTTATTCATAATTTCACTTATATATATATATATATTCATATATTATTTACATCCATTCATTCGTGGAAAATTTTATGATAAACCCATTTAATAGGATTTATGACATAATTTTGATACCCATTTCATTTAATCAATAACACTTATATTTATTTTTTAAATAGACGAAATATTCATGAACATGTTATGATGGGTGTTCTAAGATAGTTCACTAATTCATTGGGTTATATTTAGTCTCATGAGACATCATGTGCGTGGTCTTGGTTGTTAGCTTTGTCTCATAATACTCCATGTGAAATGGTCTTGGATGTTAGCCTTGACTCATGCCCCTCCACGTGCAATGGTATTGGAAGTTATCCTTGGCTCAAGATCATCCATGTAAAATGGTCTTTGTATTTATCCTTGATCAATGATCCTCCATGGGAAATGATCCTTGACTTATGCTTATGTCATGGTTTAGGTTGTTGCCACATTTCTATGATTCGATGTCGTACTTGTTATACTTCTTAAAATTTATTCAACTTTTATTCATTTTATGTCATTTTTTATGCCTTATTACCCATATTTTATGATTTATTTTTATATTTATACCCTTACAAGGATTTTATCTTAACTCATTGTTCATTTATTCCTCCGATTTTCCTATGGATATGTAAGAGCTCAAGGGATGTTAGGAGCTCAGTACGGACATTAAATAAAATATGTTTTTAATTTAGTTTCCTGATTTCTAATTATGTACATAATCCTCAAAATAAAATAAACATTACAATCCCTGATTGTATTTTTTGGATAATTATATTCAATATCATGTAATAGTATGTGAAAAATGTTAAGGATACTATGCTCACTCTCAAGCATAACAAAATATATCCATTAAGAATATCATAATCTCACCCTCAGGAATATCAAAATATCACCCTTAGGAATATCATAAATATCAACCTCAAATATATTAAAATCTATACCTCAGGCATATCATAAATCTCACCCTCAAGCATATTATAATCTCACCCATAGGCATACCAAAATATCTACCTTAGGAATATTAGAAATATTACACTCAAACATCTATCACATCAACTTCAAGAAAAAACAAAAAATTATTCATGAAATCTCATGGCTAAAACTAACATGCAAGATATATAATTATAAGACATAATGATAAATTTATAAATTTATCTTTTTTATAGAAAGTTATATTTCATTAATTTAGGTTCCCAATTATCATCCTAATTATATTAAACCTAATTAATTTATCATTTCACACTATTTTCATTAACATATCAGTTAATATAATTCATCTAAGGAGATTATATCATAAGAAATCACACAATATACATGTTATCCAATTCATAATATTTAGAAAATAATTAATTAATTTTTCTAGTTTATCATTGGGATATAATGTAAATAATACCAAGTTGAAATATGTTCTAGGTCTACCACACCTATTGGAACAACTCAGGTACTAATAAAATAAATATTTTATGTTTATTAGTATTATTGAATTAAATATTAAAATTCATTATGTTATGTAATTCTTAAAATCAATAATTTTATTAGAACAATTTATCATATGGTTGTCTTTAAAATACTAATTTTACAATTATATAATTTTAATTCGACAAAAACAAATTTCATTTTTTTAATTAAATATGTTGAAATTATCTTACTTGGAATTTCTTAAGGCTTTTCTGAAAAAAAAATAACCTTTTTAGTGAACTGTAAAAAATTCAATTTTTTAAAATACTGTATTTTTGTGTCGTTGTCAAGAAATAATTATAATATAAGATTTATCAAAGTTATAGAATGAATAAATTATTAAATTAAAATATAAATATTTTTAAATATATAATTTAGTGCTTGTAAATTAAAATTAATTTCATGGTACGTATAAACACTATTATCAGTGTTGACATAGTGCTTGCGCAGTGTTGATAAAATCAAATTTGGAAATTATAGAAAATAATTAAGTGTCAAAATTTTTTCAGGACTTATTTATTAATAATTATGTATATTTATTTTTGTGATTATAGTTTCAAATTTTAGAGTTATATGACATGGATTTTAACCAAATGCTTTCACAATGCTTGTGAAAGTGAGGAAAAGTTAAATTAACAAATGAAAGAAGTTGTCTTGAATTTTATATGAGTAGATATACACAATGAATAAATCTAAAAGACTATAATAAACCCAATTAACTTATTTTTATTATAGAAATTTATTTTTAATTTTTATATATGAAATAATTAACTTTTTGGTTTATGCAACGCTAATGCAGTTCTTGTACATGTAGATGAAAAATAAATAAAAGGATTTTAATAAAAGTTACAAAAACCATCATGTGAAATAAATTTTTGAACAAATATTTTTTTATGAGTAATTTTTTGCCATTGTATTATTATTTTCAATTTTTTTATTTTTTTAATCCACTTGGATAACTTTGTGCCACTTATAATATTTTATATAAAAGGAAGTCAAGTTGTTCACACTATGGTTTTTAATTAGTTTAACTTTTTAATATATTGTTTTATGGAATATATTATCAATCATAAATAGTATTTGTAAAAATTAAATATTTATATTAATCATGATAATATATTTTTGTTGTTTAAATAAAACTAAATACAATAAAGTCTCACACAATGATGATGCCGTAATTGTTGATTTAACATAAAAAACAAAATAAATTATATCAAAAAAATTAAAATAAATATAATATGAGATAATTATTCTAATCCTTGAATTATATAATTAAATAAGAAATTTATGAGATATAATAAAATATTTGGTTCTATTTTTAATCTTTCTTTATGTTTTTAAATTCATAGTTATGAATAGTGTTAAATTTGAAAAAAATTATATTTCATGAATAAAATATTTTAATAAATTTTGTAGAATTCACAATACAAAATCTTTAATAAGGCAAAAAATGATAATATTTGGTTGAAAATATAATCCCATTAGCTTTTTAGGACTTTTGGAAGTCTTTACCCATATATTAGACATATTATATATTAGTGTTTTAAGTAATTTAAAAATTGACCCTCACCAAAAATATAAAAGGGGACTCATTCATTCAATTAATTTCCTATCCTAGAGACTTCTTGCTGGACCACACTCTACACAATTATATTTTAATCATTTTTTCCATGTTCAAGTATTTATTTTCTCACAAAAATATCAATTCGATGAGCCTTAAGAAGGTTCTAAAGGAGAAAATATTCATGAGGTAAATTCCTCCTACTTCTCTTTTAATTATTTCTCACTTCTACCTTATCCTCACCCCTATACTGAGTTTCATGATAACTCTATTATTATATATATACAATAATTTAATAATGTTAAATGGTAATTCATCGTCAAATATATTTTTTTCTTCTTTTCTTCTTAAAAAACAAAATTTTCATCCACGGTGTATCAATTCACCGCCTTCCTGGACGATGAGTTTTCATTTCCCAATACTACTTTAATGGTAAGCTTAGTTCGATTATAATTGTTAAAAATGGAATAAATATATATATTATTTATTTTCTTATAGTATATAATTAATATATGGTCATAATATTAGACAAAATGAAACAAGTTTGAGAAGGTCAAAGAAACCACAAAAGAGAAAACTCTATCATTAATGTTTTATCTAATGAATCATCCTCATATAAGAATAAAAAACGATATGTGAGGAGTATCCAATTTGTATTATAGAGGGTTACTATGTACTAATTTTTTTATAGTTATCTAAAAATATAAACCTAAAAGATATTTTGGAATGAATGAATGGGAATTCTAGTTCAATTAACTAAATTATGTAATGGTTTAGGGAGGGTCTATATAGTCGGTATCAGCGAATAGTTTAAATAACATTAGGGGTTATGATGATTTTTATAAAACTCCATAAATGTTTTTACTTTATGGTTAATTTGAAATTATAATAAATTTGAATATTACCATGTTGATTCCTCTTAGATATTCTTGTTCAGACATTTTTGTAGAATAAATTTGGAAGTTGAAGTAGTAAGGCACTAAGAGGATGATAACTTTCTGAAACTACAACCTAGAATAGTGGGAATTTTAACTAATAAGTTCATGAATGTAATGACTCAGTTGACTTATACTATAAATGGAAATGGAATACATGCAAGGTAACATCTAGATATACTAAAAAGTAATATAATGATGGTGGAATGTTTTATGAGGAAACACCCTCCTTCTTCCAATGGATATTTTGACCCAGTATTGGTTAAGGGGTAGATTAAATCCCTTTAAAAATTATTTGATGTCATGGGGTGTTACAATAATAAAAATTTGAGTATTTTTATTTAATTTTTTAAAGATGATGCGGACCATTTGTGGCCAGTGGTCAAGAATATCATGGAAAGAGAATAGATTCATTCCTTGGAATGGGATGAATTTAAGAATATTTTACTTGAAAAATATTTTCCTAAGGTGGATCAACTTAGGATGAAAAATAAATTCCGTAAAATTTTAACAATAGGAATAAATATTACTAATTGTGTTTGGATAAAAAATCACTCACTTGGAAAGGTATGCTCCAAATATTATTTAGGTTCTCGATAGTAAAATCAATCAAGAATTGAAGAAAAGATGGTTATGGTCATTGGCCTCCCATGAATTCAAAAGTTATGAGAAACATGTTCAATGTGATGAGTGGGTAGAAATAAAGTTTGCTGATAATCATGTTAACATTGATAATTACTAGAAGAAAATGTCCAGATGGAAGGAAATGGGTAAGATTCAATCAATGAAATTTGAAGGCAAGAAAATAAATTTTAAATTTTGTGGGAAGTGTGTTAAAAAGAACCATGGGGAATGGATTAACAATTTATGGAAGTGTTTTCTATATAGTCATCTTGGATATAGGGCTTTTTATTGAAATAAAAATGATCTTAAGTTTAATTCTGAAAAAAAATGTAAAGTGTTTTAAATGTGGTGAGATGAGGAATTATGCACATACCTTCCCAAATAAGTATCTGGATGGTAGGAAGCATCATGATTATAAGAATACATGTGTAGTGAAATTCTTTACGACTACTTCAATTGATATTTTTCCTTCCTATTTAGTGGTATTAGGTACATTTTTTATTTACACAATTTTTTTTATTTTACTGTTTGATATAGGGTCTACATATTCATTTATTTTTAAAGAAATTTCTAGTAAATTTTAGTTTTCTCCTCCAGAAATAAAACTAGAACATATATTGAAAACAACATTAGGAAAAATTAAAGAAAAAAAGGAATTATGAGAATCCTCATATTGTTTTATATGGAAAGAAATTACCTAGAAACATTTTTTTCCTTATTAGAGTTTGATGTTATTCAGGGTATAGAATGGGTTTACGTTTACCATGCTAAGATTCATTGTAGAGATAATGAAGTTGTTTTTTAAAAGTATTTTTAGTTAATTTACAATAATGAAACCATACCATTGATAATATATGAGGAATCTGGGAAAATGTTAAAATATATAAATAAAATTTATCTTTCACATATTGTGGAAAATAAGGGAACTATTAAGATAAATGATGTTCTAGTGGTAAATAAATACATGGATGTTTTTGTTGATGAGTTTTATAGTGTTATAACTGATCTAGAAGTTCAATTTACCATTTACTTAGTTCTTAAAGCTAATACAATTTCAAACCCCAATTATCTAATATATCAATTGGAAATTAGAGATTTGAAAAACAAATTGAATGAGTTTCTTGATAAAGGATTCATTCATATTATAACTTCACTTTGGGGTGATCCTCTATTGTTTTTAAAAAATAGAGATGGTTCCATTAGGATATGTATTCATTATAGAGATTTGAATAACATTACTATTAAGAATAAGTATTCATTGCCTCATATCGATGGCATGTTTGATCAGATTCAGGGAGCTCAGTATTATTCCAAGATTGACATGAGATCTGGGTATCGTCAGGTAAATTTGAAGGAGGATGAAATTTCAAAAACTGAATTTTTTACTAGATATTGGCATTATGAGTTTATTTTTATGCCCTTTTATTTAAAAAATGAACCTATAATATTTTTTGTATTTTATGAATATAATCTTTCATTAATATTTTTGATAAGTTTTTTGTTATTTTATTGATGGTACTTTTTTGTCAAAAATCTATTAGGATCAGGAAAAATATCTAAGTATTATCCTAAAAACTCTAAAAGAAAATAAGTTATACGTAAAATCAAAAAAAATTGGATTTTTGGATAAAAAAAATTTATTCCCTTGGGAACATTTTCGATAAGTATGGAATAAAATTTCATCCTGCAAAAAAAAGTGGTTAATGAATGTCCAAGAACAACCAATGTCCCTGAGACTCATAGTTTTCTTGGATTATTAGTCTATTATGGATGAATTTTTAAAAACATTTCACAGTTATCTAGCCCAGAAACTAGACTCCACAAAAAGGATTCAAATTTATTAGGAAATAAAACTGTGATTTTTGTTTTCAAAAATTATAAAAAAAGGTTGTTGAGTGTTGAAGTTTTGGATTTGACCTCAAGAAATAGTGATTTTTTCATCTACTGTGATACTACATTGCAGGGACTTGGTTGCGTTATATTATAGAATGATCATGTTTTTGCTTATGCTTCAAGACAACTGAAACCTCATGATTTAAGTTATCTTACACGTGATTAGGAATTAATTGTTTTTGTTTTTTCATTAAAAATTATTAGCAATTATTTATATGGATCCAAGGGTAAAATATATACTGTTGTTAAAAGATTAAAATATATATTTACATATAAGTAATTTAACATGAGTTTGAGAATATGGATGGAAATAATAAAGTATGATTATTTCTTGATCAATTTCCATCTAAGAAAATAAAAAATGGGTGATTCCTTGAGTCAAAAAAATTATGCATCATTCACCATGTTATGTTTTTAACATGACCCTTTGATTAATGATTCGATAAATTTTTTTCTGCAAGTTAAGGGTGCATGAAATTCTCCTTTTTTTTGAAATGTCAGTGAAATCATCTCTCTTAGAATGAATTAAGCATTCTCAGAAGGAAGACTGCTAGTTATAGAAAAAAATAGAACTGGTTAAGAAAGTAAAGTTTTAGGAATTTGATGTTGATAAATATTGTGTCCTGAGATTTTGAAATAAATTACGTGTGCCTTGTTATTCCCATCTGAAGAAGTATTTTTTTAGTGATGTGTAGAGTTTTATATATTCATTTCTTCATGGAATCACTAATATATACAAAAATACAAGAATTATTACTGGTGGGATAGAAAGAAAAGAGATATTTCTAATTTTACCAGGAAATTAGTGACTTATCAATAAGTTAATACAAATTGATAACTATAAAATTGGATTATTCATCCTTTGTCAGTGCTATAGTGGAAATTAAAAAAATATATTAATGGATTTCATGGTGGTACGACCAAAGACTTCTCAAGGTAACATTGTGATTTGGGTTATTATTGATCAAATTACTAAATAAGAACATTTTCTTACTATATGAGATACTCTGTCTTTATAAAAAATTTATCAACTATATCTCAAAGATATTTTTAGGTTACATAGACTTCCTCTCTCTATTGTATCTGACCTTGATCACAGGTTCACTTCTACCTTTTTAAAAGGCCTTTAAAATTATTTGGAAACTGAATTAAATTTTAACACTGCTTTTCATCATTAGTCTGATGGGAAGTTAGAATGAACAATTCATGACTTATAAGGAATTCTTCATTATTGTTTAATGGATTAATAGGGAATTTAATATCAACACCTTTCATTGTTTTATTTTTCTTATAATAATACTTTTCATTTCAGTATAAAGATGGTTACTTTTAAGGCATTATCTGGATAGCAGTGTTGAACTCCATCATTTTGGGTTGAATTTGGGGAAAGGAAGTTCATGGGACCAGAATTTTTAGTGGAATTAGTTCATAAATTTAACATCATCTAGAAACATATAAAGACAACTCAGATCTGGAAGAAATTATATGCAGATAGTATAAGGAAATACCATTTACTCGAGGTATGTTATCATGCTATCCAAAAAAATTTCCATGCAGAAGTGTTATTTTTTTTGTAAGAAATGAAATAAAATAACCTATCTCATTAGACCATATGAAATCTTAGATAAATTTCGACCATTTTCTTACCAAGTTTCTTTGCCTACAGGTTTATCCCATGTACACGATGTTTTTCATGTTTCGATGTTAAAAAATTATGTTTGAGATTCATCACATGTTTTGAGCCCAAAAGTAGATAATCTAGAAGAGAATCATTTTTATAAAGATAAATATGTTAATCTTATTTATTGTATATAGAAATTATTGTGTAACAAGTTAATTCACATGGTTAACATTTCTTAGAGAAACCACATGGTTGAAGAAGCGACATGAGAATATCAATATTCTATGAGGGAAATGAATCCACATTTTTTTAATAAGTAAATACAATTAAAATGAAAAAATTTCTAAAATTGAGGTGTAATGTAATAACCTAGGTGCTAATAAAATAAATTTTTTTCATATTTATTAGTATTCTTTAATTAAATAGTTAAATTCATTATATAAATAATTCTTAATATAAATAATTTAATTAAACTAATTTCTTATATGAAGATATTTAAAAGATCCATTTCCCAATTATAGAGTTTTAATTCAACAAAAATAATTTCATTTTTGAATTTAGAATTTCAAAATTACCTTACTTTTGATTTTTTATCATTTTCTAAAAGAATTACTTTTTTTCAATAGTAATAATAGATTTTTTTTAATAATATAGTATTTTTGGGGCATCGTCAACACATAATTATGATATTAAAATAATTAATCTTATGGAATGACTAAATTATGAAATTATAATATAAATATTGTATAATAAATAATTCATAACATGTAAATTTAAATTTATTTAATGATAAGTATAAAAATCATTGTCTGTGTCGACGTAGTGCCTACACAGTGTTGACAAAGTCTAATATAATTCCTTATAGATAATAATTGAGTGATAAAACTTATTTTCATGAATTATATATTAATTATTACATTTAATTGATTTTTTTGTCATATTTTCTAATTTTAGAGTTATATAACATGAATATTTTCTAAATGTGTGTTCCATACTTACGCAAGGAAAGAAAAGTCAAATTAACAAATTAATGAAGTTGTATTAACAAAAATATTGGTAAATATACATGATTAATGAATAGAAATATTATCTCGATCCAAATTAAGTTATATATATGATTTTAATTTATTTTTAATTTTTATATACGAAATAATTAGATTTATATTTTATGCAATTCAAATACAATGCTTGTACAAGCAGAAGAAAAATCTATAAAATTATATTAATTAAAATTAAAATAACCATGAAATTATATAGAATTTTGAATAAATAATTTTTATGAGTGTTTCCATTATATTATTATTATTTTTTTAATTTAGGACCTATTGTATCTATATGGATCACATTAATCCACTTATAATATTTTATTCAAAAGGAAGTTAGGTTGTTCACACTATGATTTTTAGTTATTATAACTTTTTAATATATGGTTTTTCATAATATATTTTTTACAATAAATAGTATATAGAAATTTAAAATCTTTATCTTAGTTAGGATAATTTATTTGTAATTTTTAGGCAATAAGTAAATATCGTAAAGGCTTGCACAATAATGACACAATAATTTTAAATTTAATAGAAAAATAAAATAAATGATATTAAAAATGTTTAAATAAATATCATATGATATTATTAATATTATCAATAAATTATGTATATAAATATAAAATTTATAATATAAGATAAAATTTATTGTTTTAATTTTAATCATTTTTTGATGTTCTTAAAGTCATAATTATGAAAAGTGTTAAATTTGACAGAAAAATATATCTCATGAATAAAATATTTCATTAAATTATTAAAAATGAAACAAAATCCTGAATAAGTCCAAATATGATAACATTTTGTCAAAAATGTAATCCCATGAACCTTTAAGGCTATTATAAACCGTTTCCATTATATTAGATGTTTTTTATTTTAATTTTTTATATAATTCCTAAATTTCCCCTAAAATCAATTACAAAAGGGGACTCATTACTTCACATAATTTATTCACCTTTAGAATTATTTATTGACTTCCCTATTCCAAATTATATTCTCATCATATCTATCCACATTATTTTGTTTTTTTTCTGACAAAAAATCAATTCCAAGAGCATTAAAAATTTTCCCAAGGTAAAAATATTCAAGAGGTAAATTCCTCTTTTTGTCTCTTTTAAATTCGTTCACACTTCTACCTCATCATCACCCCTATCTAATTTTGCATGATAAATCTAGTTTCATATTTATAGTATAATTTTATTGTCTTCAATGTTATTTTCATCATCAAATAGTTTATTTTATTCATTTATTCCTAAAAAATGAAATTGTCATCCATAGTGTGCCAATTCACCACCTTCGTGGATGATGAGTTTTCATTTCCCAATACCAAATTCATGGAAACTTTAAATTGACTTAATTTTTTTATAAATGTCTTAAATATATATATTATATATTTTTTCACATTATAGAATTAATATATGGAAATGATATTAAGTAAAATGAAACCTGTATGTAAATTTCGGAAAAACTGCCAAAATAAACTAAACCATTATCATTAAACTTTTATCTTATAAATCATCCTTATATCAGAATGAAAAATGATATATTGGATAATTTAAAATAATTAAATTGTATTAATACAATTTCATTCCAATTCTGGAGTATTATTTCCTTTTAACATGAAAATTCATAATGACTCTACTATGGAACCATGAAATGAATGCACCAAAAGCTATGAAAATAAAGAAAAATATTATAAATAAATTTGTGGAATGATGTTATAAAAATATTATATAAGTTGTAATAAAAATATTATATAATCTATTATAAAGAAGAATATAGTTCTGTAAAAAATTAATAACAATCCTTAAAACACTATACAATATGTTGGAACACGTTTTAAGGAATCCGAACCTGGGGTAATGGACTCTTTAACTAAAACATTGTGTTAAATATTTTAAAGAATTATTATTATAAATATTTATATTTCATTTCCATATTATCAAAATTATTCATATTAATGTATTTATATGTGTATTAATGTTTAATTTGAGAATTTCCTAATTTCTCTCATTTTTTACAAAAAATGGGTCTTTTATGTGTTATGTAAGGGACTTTCCTTTTTCGTAAATGTATATTTTTAAAATATTCAAAATGATTATTTTTATGAAATCAACATCATGATATTATTTTCCCACTTTTAGGATGGTATATTTTTTTGAAGCCATATTTACATGATTTCATGGTTATTTAAAAAAATCATTTTCATGTGTGCTATATTCTTTTAAAATAAGTGATTTTCCTCAAGGGATTTTCTTTGATGTGATTATTCTAGTTTTTATAATTATGATCTTGTTCATGAGAGTTTATTATGATAAATGGGGGTTCCATAATAAACCAATGATGAGTGGGTCCATGATATCCCTGCAATGCGTTGGGTATGTTGGATGATGTCATTAATGGTAATTCCAAGTGTAATTGTGATAGTTATATTATAAGTTAGATAATAGGGTGACATTATAAGGTATCCATGAGGGTTAAAAATCATATGGTATCCATGATGGTAACAATAATAAGTAATTATGGTAATAAAATGAATCCAAAAGTTACCAAAATAGTTATTTTAGGCTTTATATGTTTTATACAATCCTTATGATTTTATTGATTCATTATATCTTACTTTTAAGGGTGACAAGTGTATCTTTCATGTGTTTGTAAGTATTCTTGTACTAATGGTTTCTTTAATTTTTATTTTTATGTCTCTTAATGATATTTTTGTGCTCATCCAAAGTTTTAAAATGCTTTTCAAAGGGTTTAATGTCATTAAAGAGAATGTAAGAATCCATGATGAATGTTGTGATGATTTTTCATCAAAATAAATAATGTTATGTTTTAATTTTAACATCTATAAAACTATGGAAAAATTGGATACTAATTTCGGAGTACCCACATTGTTTTCCTATAGGTTGTTATGTATGAATTATTAACTAATTCTCTAAATCTCTAAACCTAAAAGATCTTTGGGAATTTATGAAATTGAATTTTAGGTTAATTGACTATATTATGTAATAGTAAAGGTCATGTCCATATACATATCGTGTGTTCTCATGTCTTATTATTAGCACTTATGGACCCAATGGATCCAATGGGAAGTCTAAAATAGAAATTTTTAATTTTACATGGGTTATACAATTAATTTAGTTACATAAAAAACATATCATCGTGATCTTATATATTTCATATACTATAGATAATTAAATCATAAAATTAGGTATCAGATTTAGACCACCCACCTTGAAAGAGGAGAAGTCAATAATAAAACATCTTATCCATTATAGTGATCATATTCTATATTACATTAAATGATATTCATAAATTCCATTAGTAATGGACCGAGAAGTGTAATAAGAACCATAAGGTGTACCATAAATATCTAGGATTGTATTTCCAAGATACAACATGGATTCACTTTTGTATTGAAGTGGACTACATTAAATTTTTTCTGTATGGTCTACAGTTTAGAAGTTATTCTGTAGACCGTCTTCTTTAAAATATAGCAGTCCTCTTTGGAAATATGAGATACTTGATGGGTTTTAAAAGAATATTGGCGTGAAAAATTTATTTTTTAATTTATTTCACATTGTGTATTAGTAATTTCTTTTTTCCTTTAATTTTTTTCCAAAATATCCATCGAAAAAATTAAATAACATTATATCAAAATTACAGTTGGTCTATTGTTGTTTTTTTAACATGATTTAATTTTTTTATATGTTTATATGGTTTATAAATTTTTCGACATGCTTATTGGGTGATTAAATTTTCCATAAATTTTTATAGGGTGTGAATTAATTCAGGTTATGAATTATATTCATGGGGTTTGACGAAAAAAATCATGAAATGAATGTGTTCTACAGCCAGAACTCACCTATTATTCTTGATGCACCCCTGAAACATTTTACCCACCCTAAACCTTATCTTGGAAACCCTTGTTTAAATAAAATACAATCCAACACAAAGAGAGATAACCAAAAAATTTATGAGAGATGTACCTAGAAAAAAATGAGATCTTACAACCTCCCTACCATATAAAAGATCATCCCTAAGCTACTTCATGCATTACTCTGGGGTATCAATGAACAATGCTAGCCACTATTCTCACACATCTGACTCCCACACCAATGTCTCTTATTCAACATGTCCATGCTACCCCAAAACTCACACTAGAGGCGTGGTTTTCCACCAAGGATTCTTCTCACTTTGGTCTATGATATGGATCATATTTTCCCTCAAATGATGCATAAATATCCATCACATCATCATCAACATATATAATTTTAGAAGGGTTAAAATTATATATTTTAAGCTCTAACATTTGAAACACATCATTCATAGAGTTGTATCATTTCAGAAGAGACAAATAATATCCCAATAGACCGACCCTTTCAATTATCTTGAATGGATAAAAAACATGGGATTTAGCTTCCATTTACATCAGATACGACATTAAACTAGCCTATGAAATAACCAAAGAAAAACTCTTTTGAGAACCTCAAACTCCCCAGTTCATATGCAATAGCCATCTTTCATGGTCATCTTATGATTTCTGTCATCTTTTCATAGTCACCAACCACTTTCTGATCAACTGAACCTGCTTAATAATCTCCTACACAAAACTAGAACCAACAAATGATGACTCACTGACCTCTAACTAGAAAATATGGGGAAGACACGGTCTTTCAAACAAGGCCTCATAATGAGATATTTTTTATTAATTACTAGAAGATTCTATAATATCAAAACTCCACAAGTTTCATATTCTACTCCCATAAGCCACATAAATACAAAACATTGGCTTATAAAATATCCTCTAAAACCTAAATTTTTTACTCAGATTAACCTTCAATATGAGGATGGTTGGATATATTTAGAAGAACCTTCAATCCCATATCCTTATAATGACCCTTCTAGTCCAACGATGTAAAATAGGTTTCTCAATCATAAATGCTACTCCTCAGAATATCATGCAACCACTCTATCTTGAACACATAAAGACAACCCACATCACCAATGGTGAAAGTATCCCAGATTGGAAAGAAGTGGGCTACCTTCATTAGTCAATCTAGGATCACCAATACTATATCACTCTTATAATATTCTGAGATTATTGTTGTCAAATAAATCTGTAGTGACATCAACTCATTTCCACTCCTAAATGGGTAGAGGTTGCAACAGACCAAAAGACCTCTAATGCCCGGCTTTCACCTACTAAAAACTAAAACATCTTTCCATAAAACCCACTATCTTTTTATTCTTTTAGGTCCACTAGAACTATATAGATATATCATAATTTATCATTATCATACTACGATGTGCCTCCCATCCTGAATCATAAAACTCTCTCATTAGCTCCTCATGCATGCCCATAAGAATTCATACATGGCCATGGAAAATAATAGTATTAGTACATATAAGAAACCATCGTAATGGGGACTCCCCAACATATAAGTTTTCCCTTAGAGAAAATCCATTTAGATCGAATAACTTCTACATCTTTATCTAATCAAGAAGTAAATGTATAATCGATCTTGATGTTGGATCTACTCATCCCTAAGAATCCAAAACACCTTTATAAATTATGAAACATAGTTACATTATCCCTAACTTGTCATAATACTTATACACTACCTCTATCTCCATATTTTGACACAATGAGTTAGTAATGATGTTTCCAATCCCGAGATTATAATCCAAAACAAAGTGTAAAACTAAAGATACTCAACACACATTGCCTATAGAAGGTTCAGGTCTATCTATTAAAATATGTACATGAAGCTCATTTGGTTCATTTACACCGCAAGCCTCTCTCTCAAAAGATATTGTCTCTATTATCTCCAAACATGTACCACCACTACTAAATATAGATTTGGTGTATTATAGATACTCTCATGTGATCTCAGCAATTTAAAGCTATAAGAACCAAATCGAATCTTTTGCCTGAAGACTACTCTAAGTTCAACTCTAGATACATCAAAATTCATGGTATATCACATACATTTAACATGTAAGTTGGGGATTGGTGTCGAGGTCAAACAATATTCTAGTTTATGAAAATATCTCTCCCAAGAATCTAACAAAAAAATCACTCTTTCTTAGTAAACCTGGACATCAGTGCTGCCAGACTAGAAAAATCCTAGAAAAAATTATAATAATAACCTCTTAAACCAAGATAAATATGAATCTCATAGACATTTTTTGTATTCTCTCAATATATTGTAGCTAAAACCTTCATTGGGTCCACTAACACTCTATCCTTTGAGGTAAATTGGCCCTATAAGTGAACATTATCAATCTAGCGACTCAATTTAAAAAACATTACAAAAAAGTCAATTATATCTCATTGTACTCAAGAAAATTTCATGATTTTTGGTATGATCATCGATAGATTGGGAGAAAACCAAGATTCCATTGAGAAAAACCAACACAAATTGGTCTGGGAAAGGAATAATGATCATATTCATCAAGTCCATGATTACCATCGATGCATTAGTTAACCCAAATGGCATCACTATGAACTCATATAATCCATTCCTAGCCTAAAAATATATTGGGGTTTTCTAATGGTCTCACTCTCAAATGGTTATACCCTGATGTCAAATATATCTTGGAGAAAATCTTGTAACATCGCAATTGATCAAAAGGACAATCAATACATGGAAGGGTATACTAGTTCATATCCATAATTTGGTTTAGTCTCTAATATTCTACATAAATGTCTAATATCCCATAATCCATCTTGTAAAAAATAACTAGAGAACCCCCAAATGTGTAATAGGTCTTAGAATACCCTTAGCTTCTATATATTCCTATTGAACATTCAATTCATGAAACTCTAGTGCCGCCATCCTATATGGTTGGATAGAAACTAGCTCAATTATGAAGACAATATTGTTCTTGGGGGGTAAGCTAGAGAACTATTCTAGAAAAATATCTTGAAAATGGTCCAATACTATATAAAAGGTATCATGATGAATTACTTCATCATAAAAAATGACGTTCTATCTAATCCATGAGACAATCCAATTTGTACTGAATTTTTCTATCATGACTACCCTAAATATCCCACTCACCCTGGTGACAATATCTGCCTCTATCGAAAGATAGAAAGTTAACCCTCCCTATATAATAATAGATATTTTCATGGTATATATCTAGAAAATCTGTACCAAGAATAAAATCCAATATTTTCATTTAAAACAAAAAAAATCCCAAATGAAATGATTGCCCCCAATTTCAAGAGACCACTACTTGCAGTGCTTGCTACACTATGACAATACTCCAAAAAGTGCATTAATGGTCAAGAACTCATCCTATCTATAGCTGTCTCAAGGTGATTGAATATGGATTGGACTAACTCAATCCAAAACTAAGATTCCTAGGGACCTTCCTACCTAGTCAATGTAGGTGGTTTTATAGCTTTAAATCTCTCTTGATATCAAACATCAAAGGCATGGTGTGAACATAATCCCATTCCATGGATCTCATGAACCATATAAATCCTTCAAGAAGAATAAAATTCGTCTAATATTTAATAAATTTAGGAAATTATTGTCTAGTTGTGTTATGAATGTGTTTATTTTTACTCTCCTGATGTTTAACGTGAATATTATGAGGAGAAATTTTCACTAGAAGACTAATATGATCCTTATAAAATAGGGTAAAGAGAAGGTCGACCTCAATAGGTGATAGTAATATAAAACCCCTGGATCATGGTCTCTCTAAATATTTCTTAACAATTGAATTAGAATAACACAATAGTTCTTTCTTTTTCATTTTTCATCAGATGTAATGGGTATCTCATTTCACAATTCGTATAGAAATAATATATATCACATGTGATAAATATGTCTTTATCAAGGACGATGCATGTAAAGATAAATCCTTATGTTCCAATCATGATATAAGAATACTCATATTTTATTATATTGGGCTATGAGTATAAATCTCATTAAAAATTAACATCACACAACATGTGAATCAATCAAGTTGAAATTGTGTCAACTATAATAAGAGAACATCATGAACATAAATCTCACCCTGGGGCACACAGATTTCCACCTATAAATGGGTTAGCTAATCCAATGCACAAGATCATTTCCATTCCTAACACATACATACCATTAAAAAATATTAATGTAGCATAAAATAAAAACATGATCCTCTAATACCACTTTGTAACATCTTGAATATGATGCTCCCTCAGGTGACTAATCTGGCTTGTTACATGACCTCATGAACACCTCCTAGTATTCTAGAGGCTACCAACTAGCATCGAGGGTATAAATAATATAGTGAGGACACTATAACCTCTAGGAATGAGCTGAAATGAAAATAGAAAATATTAGACAAGAAACAAGAAATATGGAAACAATATGAATAAATAATCATACAACCAAACTAGAGAAAAATAATAAAAATAATAATAAATGAATAATGTAATGACAGTTTCAATGAAATTAAATGTAATGATGATGTTCATACCAATAAAAGTATAGAATACTCAATTAAAAATTCCAATAACCCCATTCCCTAACCCCATTTTAGTCTTATATGCATGATCCAACCTATACAACAATGAACAATTAATTATAAGGTAATATTACCTTGTCTAAACCTACATCCATGTAATCTTCTAGGTTAAAAAATGGAAGAATGAATAGGGTGTGAGTAAAACTCAATAGTTATAAAAAAATGTAGTCTAAAAATATTAATTTATGAAATAAAGTGAATAAAATGGTATTAATTTGATAATTTAATACATTGCATGTAATTAAACTTCTAATCATCAAGGTGTTGGTTGACACACTGGGTCATCCAAACCATCTTCAGCACACTTATGGGTATCTTTGTCTAATGTTAAATACTTATACATCTTGATGGATCATCTGAGTCAGTGCTAGCTTCTCTTAATGAGGATAAATTGATCCTAACACATCATAAAAAAATCCTCATCCTTCAGGCCAACCAGACTCTCGCACTCATACATAATATAATCTCACCCTTATCTATATCAGAATCATTCCCTCAAGAATATCTTTACCTCACCGTCAAGCATATCATGAATATCTCCCTCAAGAATATATTAATCTCTCCCTCATGTATATCAATAATTTCTTCCTATAGAATATAAGAATCTCACCCTTAGGCATACCATAATATCAATATTAGTCATATAAAAAATCTCACCCCTGGAATCAATCACATCAATGTCAAATAAGCACAAAAAAACAATACAAGTAATCAAAAGGGCCAAAATACACATGCCAAATATATAATCATATGATACAATGATCAATTTATAATGATATCATTTTTCTATAAAATTATATTTCATTAATTATGATTCCCAATTATAATCATAATTATATTAAACTTTATCAATTTATAATGATATCATTTTTCTATAAAATTATATTTCATTAATTATGATTCCCAATTATAATCATAATTATATTAAACTTGATCAATTTATAGTTTCACTCTATGGTCATTAACATATCATTGAATCCAATTTATCTGAGATGATTCTAGCATAATAAATTACACAATAAACAAGTTATTCAAATTAATAATATTAATCTGACAATCCATCAATTACTCTAGTTTATCATGGGGTTCTAATGTAAATAAGACCATGTCCCAAAAAGTTCCAAGTATATAACACCTATTTGGTGGCCACATGACTCATTTGTCATACCTATGGACCCAACAGATCTAGTGGATAATCTATAATAAACAATTATAATTTAATAGGTAATATCCAATTTATTTGGTCACATGTGCATTTTGGATCAAAGATCACACCTATTTCATATACAATGGATAAATAAATAAAACAATTAGGTATTTGATTTAGGCCACCCATCTTGAAAGAGGATAAGGGAATAAAAAATCCTCTCAAATACAGTAGCGACTATCTTCTTCCTTCATTTAAAAAAGAACCATAAATTCCAACAATAATGGATCAAGAATTTAAAGAAGAACCAGAAGGAATACCATAAAAAATAGGTCTCGATATCAAAGATCCAATTTGGGTTTTATTCTGGATCAAAGAGGACTCTAGAAAATCATATGTGGAAAGGTTTTCAGTCGGTAAGGAGTTGTGCATAGGTTCTATAGTCAAATATAGTGGTCCTCATTAGAAATAAATGATCCAAGATGGGTTTTAAAAAAATTACGAGTGAAAACATCATGATGTGAAATAAATTCACATCATGTAAAATTCGTTTCTTTTTTTAATTTCATTTTTTTCCAAAAAACACATCAATAAAGTCAAAAAAATTAAATAAACACTACACATGGTGTAATATGTTTTCACAACATGATTTTATTTTCATGACATGTTTAATGGGTGTGTAATATTTTTACTAGGTATGTAAAATTTAAAGGGTAGGTAAATTTTCATGAAATATTTATATGGTGGGAATTAATTCAGGATGTGAATTAAATTTATGAGTTATACCCAAAAATAATTCATATCGTGAATTGGGATCACAAATGGAATGTTATTGGACTCCAAAACACATCTCTTATTCCTGATCCAGTAATAAAACACTTGATCCAACCTGAACCTTAGCTCAACATCCCAGGTTTAAATTAAAGACAACCCAAATCAAATAGATTTAACCAAAAATTTAAGAAATATTTTCCTAGAAAATTATGTGATCTTAAAATATGGATACAATACTTATGTACAAAGGTGGCCCTAATGTGTTGTTTGATACACATCATGCATCTTTGGAAGTCATACTATGTATCATGATAATAGTAGGAATCATATTCCTCATAATTCAATTAGATTATTAATGCACTGATTGATTAAGATGAATCATAAACCTATAGTTGTGTTTGGGTCCCTTAGTATATAATGTCTAAGATATGGAGAGACATACAACATTGTAGATGTGCATTGGAAGATATTTTACCCATACCCTCTGACAGATAAAGAGTATGAAACATGTGTAACTAGATGAACATGTTTGGATGGAAATATTATACCATAATACACATATGACTAAATCAGTGTCCATTCCTAACCCATTATGGAATATTCCCATTTGAAAGTGGAATTCCCAACCAATGATTCATGGTTTGGGGGTCACATAGTTAGAAGGCACATGCTCATGTTCTCTTTCAAGACAAGGCTGGTATATCAAAGACTAATAGATTAACATATCTAGAGTGTCTACCTTCCATGTCCTAATTATATTCCATACATTTCCTGGGTGTATCTCAGACAATTTATTCTAGTATTATTGACATTTATAAATATGTATAGACATGTCCTATCTATATGGAGGAAATATCTGAAGATGGTCATGTGACCCAACTAACTTGTCTGGGGGTTGTTCATGTTATCAATGCAGACATATCCAAGGGTGTTTCATAATCAAGGACGATGTGTCAAAGTTCTACCACATGGTCTGGCTAAAAATTCCATAGGTATTATCATGGCTTGTTTGATTTGTCATTGTGAAATTGCATTATTTTTGAAACATGTCTGGACTACTTTGTGTGACTTGGTTGACAACCTTGGATGAGCTCACATTACTTGGATGACATAACCGAGTGTTGTTCAATTATCTAGAAGACATTTATGGGTGTTTTCACCTGACCAATGATTATTCCACATGAAGTGAACTACCCTATTTCATGAAAATAATTATATATATCTTCACATAATACATCATCATTTTTTATCCTCTATCACATAAATGCATTAATGTCTTCTAGGCATTATCCTACTGACATGTTGTGTGACCAAGTTGATATGTGGAAACTCCTTTTTTAGTTTTTTTTTGGAGAACCAAAAGTCCTTTACATGATCGATATGGTGGTTACACAATGTATATATACATTCTATGTTGTCCCTTAAATCGTTATGTGGGTTTATCAAGTGTAAGACCCTTTCCATTTCATGGATTTCTACTCCAAGAAGTATAATCTCTCTTATGTTCTCTTGTGTGTCTATTTTTTCATAGATAGTAAGGAATTTATAGGCTTATCCACCCTAGATCTACATCACCTCACATGGTTCATATCTCAAAAATATGGTCTTGAATTGGAAGAGAATCATGTGTTTCACATGAACCTTAAGCGGGTAATACAGGGCTTCATATTTTTTTTTCATGATCAACAGAAACCACGAGATCCCTTATTCATCTACAAATTTATTATACCCATGGATTGTAAAATGATTTTTCATATTTAATTATACTTTCCAAATAACCATTTCAATATCAGGATAACAGGTCTTGGGGTCTTTAAGAAATCATGTCACCTGTTTAAGAGTCTTTTACATGATCAAGGAAGACTTGTTTAGGTCCCTTAATAAGATTAATTTGGATTGTCAAATGAAAATAGAATGAAAATAATCATGAATCTCCTTAAAAATGGTATCTCTTTTTTAGGATTTTATTTTATAATGAATATGTCTCTCTCCAATTGATTGTCTATCAAGGTGTCGTGAGATCAAATGGACATGTCAAGGATTCTTCAAATGACCTAGGAAAAATGTTTAGTGGCCTTTTTGTGATGAGGATAATATGTTGGTATGGATTTCACATGATCATCATACTAGTCACAAGGATTGTATTATCACATTGCATTAAAATTAGTGTAACTCCCTTTTCTCACGATGCTCTATCCCAATTTAGATTTTATTATTTATTTGAAAACACTTTTGAAATTTTCCCAATTATTATCTGTTTTGGAATAGCATTATTGAATGGACCTATCCAGGGGCCTTCACATGATGAAGGTGGCATGCCCAAATTCTTTTATATGGCATATATTTCGTACCACTAATAAAATTGTGTGATTTTTTAACTAATCACATGAGTTATACAATTCTTTCACATAAAAACCAACATTACTTACATCCCATAAAGATTCTTCCTTTTTCAGATTTTATTTAAAAAAGGTATTTAGTTGATTTTCAAGAACCTCTAGATTGATGTGACGAGTAATTATAGGAACTCATATAATAGTGGTTCAAATAATCTGGAAGATTTGTCAGAAGAGATTCACATGATGAAGCAGGTTGTTTAATGGGGATTTTGTGATCAGAAGGGTTCACTAAATTGGATTCCCCTGATCATTATCATATCACATGGAATTCATAATCTACTCGCATGACTTTCATAATGTCATGTGATTGTGTGTCCTACTCATTTTCATCTAATTTGTGTCACCTATCTACCTAGTTTGCATGTAGCTATGATTATATTTACTTTATTTTGTGGATAAAGTAATACATATTCTTCTAGTATGTCTTCAATACTAAAATAATTTATGCTCATTAAAAGGGTTTCAACAAACTCATTAGGTTTAATATATGTTATTATTGTCTTTATATATTCAAATATGTTATAATATGTTATAAGAAAAATTTTACTTAACCCATGAATATCCCCTTGGAGTTTCAAAATAGGTGTACAGTAAGGGCGCACTCATTGTTCACCATAATGGTATTCAAAATAAAACTGACAAAAAAAATTCAGAGTTATTACGTGTAGATGCATTTTTTTCAAAACCATGTCATATTTTACTATCCAGATATGGATGTATTTCTATGAAAATCAAATAATATATCCCTTAAAAAAATTTTAGGATGAAATCCTATACTTAGAATTATCTATAGGGGTTTAAACAAAGTTCTCTAATCATAATATCTAATGATTAACTAAACCCAACTCTGATACCAACTATAAAGACACATATATTTAATACATAAATATTACATCTTATTAGATGAATATTCATTACATTACATATTGATCCATGTCATAATCATATATTTATAGTGCCTTGGGGAACTTGTATTTATAGAAAACTTGTTCATATAAGATGAAAATTGTCTCCCACTTAATTCTTCACAACATTCACCCTTCTTATACATATCATGATTAAAAATTCCATTTATATCATAGGGAATGGGAAGATAAAAAAGGGTGAAACTATTATCATTGTATGGGAAAGCATATTATATATCAATCAATGATCATTTGTAAACCTAAGATAAACATACTAGTATGAGATCATGAAATATAAAATAAAATTTTATTACCCAATCTATCACAAATCAATTATTTGGAAGATGATTTCACACTCTCCCATATCACAATGATCTCGTAGCCTTCTCCTCCACTCCTTGGATTTTTATGAAAATATTGATGGAAATTCCTAGTCTGTCATCTTCCATATATTTCCTTCTTCTTATTCCCTATAGATAGATGCGGCTTGTTGGTGTGGTCATCGTGCACTTCCCACCACCCCTCTTTTAGTCTTTACATATGCATCATATTCCTATTTTTTGTCTGTGTGTACCGGTGATTATAAGGTCTTGGGTAAGAATAGGTGATAGTGTTAGGTTCCTCTCATCTCCTCATACCTTTTTATTCTACCAATCATGATTGAATACACTCTATTTGGGTTAAATTTGGGATCTGTTTCATCTTGGGATGGTGCTGTAGTAGGGCTGGAAGCAGTCTCAGATTGGGTTCTTTCTTCTGTTTGGGTCATTCTCTATTTTGCAGAAGTAGTTCAAGGTATGGTTTGGTGTTATAGTTTGGGATTTTTTATGTTTATCTATTATCAGTTCTCTATTTCAGTGGAATTATGTGGTTTCTATCTTTTAACCTATTGAGGTCTCCATTTTCTTATCCCTAATCTGACGTCCTAGTCTTACACTTCGTTCCGTATCAGTCTGGTGCACGGGTCTTCATGGAGGTTCTGGAAGGTGTGGATCGAGTGGTTGTGGGTCTTTGGGTGGGTGATTGGCTCACCAACGATGGTCAAAACAGTTGTTTTTTGTGTTATTATGGTATTTTGGTGGTGATGGTGGAGATCATAGGTAGCTTTTTGAAGAAAATGGTGGTAATTAGTGGATGTCGGGGTTCTATGCCCCAGTTCCCATCTCCGACGATGGTGGTCGATGATGACAAATATGGATCGATGAGGGTTATAGTGATGATGTTAGAAGTGGTCAACATCATTGGGATGATGAAAACAAGTTATGATAAAAACAACAGTGATTTTTATGGGCTAAAGATGGTGATGGTTGGAAAGAGACCTGAAGATGGTGTGTCACCAATAGGACGGGGCGACAGTCGTGATGGGTGTGTGTTTTGAGGAAGATGAGTGAATAATGGGTGATGATGGAATTATATTTGAAATTTTAATTTTTTGGTTTTTATGCATGCTGTTAGCGGTGGTAAATTTTCTGTAGTGACGTTGGTTTTTGAATTTTGAATGTAGTATGATGTATTTTGGTTGCTTAAGTAGGTTATGTGCGGAAAGTTTGTGATGGTTTTTGTATGGTGCTTATTTACCCTAAAGGGAATTATTAAAAAAAATATTAAAAATAGATTGTGTTATCACAAATAAAATTCGTGATTTATGGTATAATACTTTATAATTTCAATGGACATGAATTATAAGTTTGAGAGATCATCACAAATCAATCTTGAACCACACATTCAAATTATAAGCCTAAAATCATGTCATAAAAGTGTGAAACAATCTAATGTGTGAAAAAAATTACATATGTAATGGTTAATTACCATGACCATTAAATAATAGTGTATTAGGAATCAATACACGTTTCTCATATTATTCCAGATTTGGAATCATCACTTATTTCCCATAGTGGATTAAACACATCAACATATTTCCCATAGTAGATAATGTGCATCGACTTTTTCCCTATTTTTTTTAATGTGATACTAAAATTCACCCAAAGCATTGGAGGGATATTTAATTCTGAGAACACCCATCACATAATAAAAACAATAAATATGTCTTTCATAAGACCATAAAACATTCATCAAACCATCATAAAGTAAACCGTGTAATTGATATATGTTTCACTAGCATTTAATTATTTCATCTAAAAAAATAAATTATATTCATAAAAATATCATCATTGTAATAATAAAATATAAAATTAAAATATAAGGATGGTATCATTAGATTTAGTTTTCTATAAATAATAATTAACTTCATATGACATTATCATATATGAAAATTCCTCCAAAAGATCACGGGAATATCTCTTGAGGAAAAAACATTTAATTTTTAAATATCTTATTTAAAATATAAAAATTTACATAATATTATGGAAAAAAATTATTTGAAAAGAAATATAGAAACATTTAAATGAATCATTTAATCATTAAGTGGTCATGATGTGGGTAAATTCTCTTCATGTCATGTAAGTTAAATCAAATATTCCTTTTACATTTTTAGTAAAAATTCAAAAGTTCCTCACTCAGAAAATAGAAATAAAATAACTTTGAAATATTTTTTTTCATAATTAAACATTTGTAAAAACTAATTTAAACATTATTACATGAACATTAAAAAATTCTTGAAAATATTTCGAAGAAAACATTAAAATGAAATAAAAAATATTTTGGACCAAATATGAAATAAATTATGAATCTTTATTTAAAATTTCATATTAATTTAAAGTAAGATATAGAGTAAAATGGTAATAATAATTATAAATGTCATTAATAACCATATGACAAGAAAATTAAATGGATTTTTTATATAAGGACTATATAATTTACTCAATTGAAATTCAATCTTTGGTAATTCTAATTAAAATGGGATTGAAGCATAAGTCCCTTACCACATTAGTAACATTCAAATAAAAAACTCATGAAGTAAAAAACCTTATATGGATATTTATATATCAATATTTTCAATATAATAAAAAAATACTTTCATAGTTAGTATATACACCACATAAAATAAAAAAGTGGTCAATATAGTATGTTTCTTACAAAAATAAAAGTGAGATGAAAATATCTTACCTCAATTGTCTTCTTACATAATTTACTTTCAAACCTACTATATTGTAAATATTGAATCATTATAAATTTATTATACAACTTTATTTATTTATATATAACTTTATATTATTTAATTATAAAAAATTTCTCTAGTGTATTAACAATTATTTTTTAAAATAACTATTCCTGATTAATAAGTGCCTCATTTTTCTTACATGTTTCATCATGATAGTAATGTTGTTTATACATTGATCATGTCTCTATTATCTCTATAATATTAATTGTAACATCCTAGCCCATATAACCCCAAAGAAGTTGGTTTTACTGGTGGGGAACATGACCTTGAGTGCATATCCCCAAATGTCAGAGTCTGCCGACTAGCAGTGAGGGCATAGGGTGTGTTTGTTGGGAGACTATGCCCTCATAGATCAAAGTATGCACTATAATTAAAAATAAATAATAGATAAATGAATCATAACATGAATAGAAAACAGAAGAAAGTGTAATAAATAATTTAAAAATCAATGGAAGACAATAATTAACAATTTAATAAAAGTGGTCAATGCCAGATTATACAACAGATAAATGCATTTCATGGTGAGGATACATAATAGAAAGAAGTAAAAAAATATAGTATGATTTAAAATAGAGTAAAATAATAATGAAAGGATAGAAATGTCCCATGGGTGATCACCATGAGCATCCCAAGCTCTAGCTTGATCTATTGCTCTTAACTCCCTGGTATAAAGAATACATCAGTCAACCTAGATCCTTCAATTATAAGATCTACTCGGGTACCAGGGGTACCCGAGAAGGGTGTGAGATGTAGATCATAGTTAGTTCGGCACCCACAATGTTTATCTCAATCCAAAAAAAATCAATATAAATTGATAATTGTTCCATATAAAATAAATTTATAGTGATAACAAATTAATAATAGCCACTTGGTATATGGTTTTAATGGACACTCATCCCATATCACCTTCTTCGTCCTAAGCTGGAAATTAGAAGAGGTACATGTGAAAGACTAATATACGCACTGGTTCTAAAAGTAACGGGGCAACTTAAATAGGTTCACCCCAAGCATGTTCCTAAGCTTGGAGTCAAATTCCCATGTAATCACTTAAGTATGCTAACAATCAAGAGAGAAAAGTAACAAGTACATGTCCAATATAAATATAAGCAATGACTATAGCACAAGAAATTAACCTAAGAAAAATGGTCAATGAATTTCAAACCATCTGTCAAATATAATAGTGGATTCTAAGCCCATCCTCGAGGTATCACTATGGTACATCCATTAAAAATATCAAATGTCATTGAGCCCATCCAAGATGATCCTTTTGAAGTTATAAGTATCTCTTGTGGTATGATAACCAGGAGTCCATCCCCAGTATCACACATAAGGGACAGAGTAATACACAAGGCTCGGCGTAGCCATATTACCAATAAGTCTTTCCTAGGTTTCCCCTTATGGAACCAATGTCACCCAATCGTATTATAGAAGGTCTAGGGGGTCCCTTTCTTAGAGATCCTAAAACACTGCTTCCCAGACATGTTGTGGTATAACCACCCAAGCACGGGATCCCATCCATGAGTCCTTAATACAGAACCCATGTTCTCATCTGACCCATATAAATTGAACCATAGTGTCTAGGGTATATTTCATGACAAAACTCAATACATAAAACACATGGAAACCATATACATAAATCATGCTACTAAAAAATCACCATGAGCTACAATTTATTCAATATATCTAGTAAAACAATCCAATCCATCAACATGGCATAAGACATTTATCGTAAAATTAACCCAAGGATCTAAGAAAGATCACAAATTAATAAGTAATAAACATAAGTAAGGTTCAAGAAAGAAGAATAGCAACAAGAAATAAGATCTCACAATGAAATGAAACTAGAGTTAGGTGGTATTAGCATTCATTTAACAATGTGTCATTGTTGACGTCTCAAGGTCTCAAGATATCAAGATTGACCCTATATTTTATACAACCAATATAAACTCCTTTGGAAAAAACAATATACTTACACAAGTTTATGCCCACGGCTAAATAATCGGATTTAAGAATATGCCTTTCCAAATTCCCAGTTCATAGTTCAATTTCCTTTTTTTAATCAACTTATAAATTTATAACATTAGTCCATGGTATTACACACACGTCCATAAGTGAAACAAAAATCAAGGAATTACGAAAATGTTCATTTAGGTTGGGAACAACCAAAGGGGTGTCCAAGAGGCAAGTCAAACAACCCAAATGGTTTTTTACCAAAAGATAATGCCACAACAAAAAATATAGATCAAACCAAAAAATTTAATAAGGGATTACAAGGAATCTCCATAAGGTTTTAGTGATCCACATAATGGCGTGACATGAAATAGGAGACAATGAAAAGGGGGGAGAGAGTATATGACCTACAGTGGTAATTCCAAATAAAAGTTTTTCCCCACACATAAGAGTTTCCTTGGATCATCTATCATTTTTCAAAGGAGGAAACGTCATTTTAAAAAAACCAAGATGGTCCAGGCATAATATTGTCATTTAACTATTATAATCTCATGCAAAAAGAGACACAAAGGAATTAAGGAAGGAAAGCATAAAATTATATCACCACATTTTTATCATGAAGGTAGCGCACCTCCATTTGAGGTGTTTTATTATACAACATTACTTCATTTTACAAAAAATAATTTATCAACTTTAATAATTTAACTAACTTATTGAAAGGAAGAATTTAATCTAAACTGAGATGCATTAATTAAAAACAAATAACAATATCCAATTAGTTAATGGATTAATAATATTAAAGGGTAAGAGAAAGGGATCATACCTCATGGTAGAACCAATCCGAACACTTCAACTTTTGATGCTTTCTAACTAAAAGTAGCTTCTACTCCCATGGAGCATTTCCACATTCACATACATATAATGATACCTAGCCTATATTCTGACATTTTCATGGCTATGAGAATCTGTAATGGGATCCTTAAAAATTTTCTTATATTCATATACCCATCACCACCCACCTAAGTATTCATTTTCATATATATACATAGGATAAACTTTCCCCATACATGTATATTCATTACCATGGATGAATATACACATAACTAGAGAACCTTCATATATATATATACTTCATTATTCAAATGAAAGATACCATCCTTAGACCTAGTGACTAAAAATGACTCCAAAAAACTATAAAACAATTACCAAGTAACTTTAAACAATTAATAATTATAAAATATTTTGTTTAAAACTAATTATTGTGTCTAAAACTAACTCCAAAATGATGTCGGCAGATCAAAACTACCCGAACTGCCTCGTCTTCCACAGCTGTTGCCAAAACTCACCAGAACATGACAAAAGAGTCCATTTACACACCCTATCAAAGAAATAAACAAATAAAACATAGATAACCCATACCTATGGTTCTTCCAAACAACATAGAGTGATGTATAATCCAAAATCAGCCACGTAGAGGAGGAAGACTATAGCATAAGGCCTTACTATAGATATTTGAAGGAGAAATGATGAGAAATGGTGGTGGAATTGATGAACGGAGGAGGCTGCAATTAGGGGTTATGAATGCTAGGGGGTTCATCTCATCGTTTACACTAGAGTAAGGAGACATTTAGGGTCTCTCAAAAAAATTAACCTAAAAATAATAATAATAATAATAATAATAATAATACTAATAATAATAATATTATTATTATTATTAGAACATTACCTTATTTAATTTCATTCTATTTAAATTTTAATTAATTTAGTTCAATTTCTTTGAAAGAAACATTATAGTATCAACTCTCAGGAAGAAAAATATGTTTTGATGCTCAGTTTTTAAATTGACCCACCTAACAAATAGAAATATTTAAATTCCCTTTGAATTTTTCATCTTATTAAAAGAAGAGGACATTGTGTTAATAATTATACATATATATCATATATATTCATAATATATATATACATATATATTCATCTATAAAATGTATAGGTAAAAATTAATTACATTGTTCATAGAGATGGTAGTACATACGTATGTACGGACGTTGTATTCACATTTCAATTGATGGGAAAAAAAAGAAAGGTAAATAATCATTTTTCTTTAAAAAATTATTAACATATAAAATATATCATATATATTCATTAATTTTATCCATATTAGCACCCATGTATAGATACATTGGAAAAAATTCACATCCCTTCATGGAGGTGGTAGACAACACGTAAACATGAGCGACGTTATCGTTTTCCAACGTATTGGAAGGTATGATGTTTGATATGATATTATCATTAAAAACATATAATTATGTCACAATTATCATTTATAGATATTAAACCCATCATAATAACCATCCCAGAAAGTTGGTTATGGATAATGAATTATATCTCTATGTAGAGGTGGTAGTCCACATGTACACATGAGCAACACTTTCACTTACCATTTTATGGAATAGGGGGTGGATATTGGAGGTTCCATTATAAGAATAAAATTTTAGTTAATTGAGGATATGAATTTTTTTTATTTCATTTTGAATACCATTTATTTATAGGTGGTATAGGATGAAATAAATTACAATAGGTCGGGTGTGATATTTACCTTTCCTCAATAGTCCTACGTTAGATCCTTTCTTATGAACCATTTGAATGGAATTTTAAGGAGTCTTAAACACCAAATACATGGAAAGGAATTTTAATAATATAATTGGGAAGATTTTGGTTGACCTATATGTCTAAATGGTTTTGAGGAAGAGTGAAGAAGGTATGCCCTATTATAAGTGATGAGAGTGCACTCTTGGAAATACATAATTTATTAAATAAATATAAAATAATTTTATGTTTAAATTGGATCAAAATTGATATATTTATAAGATAATGTATGTATGAGTTTAAATAATTTAATAAAATAAAATTTGGACATTTTTAGAAGATGTCTTGACCTTGTCTCTTTGTTTTAACCAATCATTACTCGTTTTGATAAATTCCACAATATCAATGTTTTTCCCCTTTAAGGGTCAATAAAGTTACCATAAAATGGAAAGTGACTGAGATATGGTCAATTTTTTATTTTTAAATCCATATAAAATAAATTTCCTGAATTTTTTATTTTTAATAATTTTTACAATTTTTATATTATTTAATAAAAAATAATTAACATAAAATAGTATTAATGTCATTTTAAAAAGTGTTCAAATAATTTTACTTTGAAAAAAACATTAAAAACATATAATTAAAATATTAAACTTTAACATATCTATAATATATTATATCTATCTATAAATTTTATTTACCACAATAATTCACCCAAATTGTATTACTTTTATTATTTTTAATATCACATATTTTATTTTTTTCCACTAATTGAATAAATAATGTGTCTATGTTGCGTAAGAATTCAAGGTGATTATTCAATCACTAAAAATTAAAAATAAATTAAAATGTGGAAAATAACTAATTCATATTTAAAATAAGACTTTATAAATAAATTATCCACTATTTTCTTTATATAATAAATTTAGACATATTAAATTCAATATATTGAAAGTTTGTATTTATTCTTTTCTTTAAATAAGAAAATGGTATTTATCAAAGGAAAATATAAAAAATTTTCTATATATTCATGAATTTGATGTAAATTGATGAATTACATCAATAAAATATTATAATGGAATTTGGTAAATAAATTGTTACACTCAATCCCAATGTTTTAATGATATTTTATCTCTTTTACTATAGTTTAAGTGGAAAATATTCCCCACGGTTACTATTAGTGATAATAAAAATTATAATGGGAATATTTAAAAAAAATATCCTCTTAATTAAAAATATTGAATCCAATTTTAATGAATCAATTTCTTATAAGATTCATAATTTAATTTAAAAATTAACCTGCAAAATGTGATGAAGGGCTATTATACATAAAAAAACTAATGTAAAAATAGTTTCTATACAAAAAATGCAACATAAAATTAATCACATTGAAATTTATTGGATTAATAAAATTCTAAATTTTCTAAATTTACTTTTAAAACCATATTAAAATAGAGTGGAACTTTTAAAATTTTTTAAATATAAATATTGTTTTCAATAAGAAAATTGGACTTTTTTTTACTATTTATCGTAAAAACTATCTATTCAAAAATTTATCACAAATTGAATCTAAGATAATTTTCACCAGATAATTTATAAAATGAAGTTATTTTTTAAAAATAATATTTTTCAATTGGGATGTAATTAGTTATTAATACCACAAACAAAAATAATGAAAATTATATTTGAAGCCTAAAATGACTTTTCTAATAATTAAGTGATTATTTTATAAGCATTAATCAATACATTTGTTTTGATTTAGTATACTATATGTATAATTCATAATGTGTTTACGCATATTCATAATCTTCAAATAAACAATTTGGTTATAATAGTCACATTTAAATGGTAATAATTTTTAATCTACTTTATATAGTATTACAATTGATGTTTATTTTTTTGGTATAATAACTTGATTTTTCTCGATGATATTTTCATGTGCATAATGTTACTCCATTTAAATTAATTAATACTAAAATAGTGGGTAATGATTTAAATGTTATTTATAGATCATATATAAATAAAAAATAATTTAAATTCATATAAATATTATTACTATCCATAGAGTTAATATAAAATCATATTTTTCTTGAAAAATATAATTCTTAAAAACCCGCTTTTTTGTCTCAACTGTGGGTTTAATTTTAAATAACATTTTCCTAGTATATCAATATAATTTATTAAAATTTATTCAATATATTTAAACACAATAATTTTAATCATATAATATTTTTAAATTAATATTTTACACTAATGAATTGTAGAAACAAATAATAATAATTAATGCATTTAAGGAAAAAAAATATTTACAGTGGGGTTAAACTAGAAATATAAGGTGTATAATTGCCAAAAAGTTGTATAAAATAAATTATGTGGACATATTTATACATAATAAGGTCTAATCCTTGATAGTGATCCATTTTGGTTTGTTGTGTAATTTGAAAAACATGGGTACAACTAGTTCTTTTCAAAAATTACAAGTGTTCCACTCACCTCACTTATAAAAGGAAACTCCCTCTCTTCTCCACTTCTAAGCTTAAAATCCATTTGGATTAGACAATACCAAACAAAATATATTCCTTAATTCTAATTACACTACCTATATTCCTTTTTTTTATCATAAATACATCCTCTGAAGGATTTATGTGCATACCTGAGGAGGTTGTCTGAAGAAGATGAATCGGGCCTAACTGAGCATTTCTAAAAAAATCTTCTCTAGACTCATTTAAATATTATTAAATTATAATTATATAATATCAAATGTATCTAAAATATAGTGATATGTTTTTATATTATGTTAATAATCTTAATCCAATTCTTATTCCATCTAATGGGATACAGAATCATTATTTGGGTATATGGTGGACTACCACCTCACAAATCAACGTCATTGATTCCCCATAATCACCTCTCATATATTACTATATTGAAGTATTTGAATTATATAAAATATATTTTTATCATATTTATACAAATGGAGTTATGGTATTACATATAACATCTTAATTTTCATTATTTGGGGGATACGATAACATCGCATGTGTGTACAACAGACTGCCACCTCACGAAGCGATGTGATTCACTATTCACTAATTCTTTACGTATAAGGTAAAAAGGATAAAATTATGGAATATATGTCATTTAAATGACATAATTATTATATTCAATACATATTTATCATTATTATAAGATAATATATCATTATCTTTCTTATATTCAAAAATAATAATTTTGTTCATGTCTATGTGTAGATTACCGCTTCCACAAAGCGATGTGAATTGTTTTCATCAAAAAATCACCAGAATGATATATATAAGTATATTATAAGAAATAATAACGTATTTATGATGTTATTATTAATATTTTTTAAATATAAAATATTACATACATTATTTTTATAATGATTGTTGAAAATAGAAAAGTTACTCACATGTACGTATGACCTACCGTATCAATGATCATAACATAGTTCATAAACCATAAACATATTTCATGATTGGTTTTAAAATAATAATTTATGTATCAATATTATAAACATTTTATTATTATTTTTTGGATATGTTTAAAAATGATATTTTTGACAGTAGTCAAACGACTGAATTCATTTTGGACACAAAAGTTGAATATCATTGAAACATCTGGCGTAAACATAATTAATTATAAAATTTTATATAACATGGGAAAAAGTAAAATAAAAGAAAAAAACTTTAAAAATTTTATTAAAAACGTAAATAATTAAAATAATTTTATTATTCAGGAAGATAATGAACTCACATGATGAGTTCGACTTAAGATATTGGACATCATCTCAATTTTCCATCATTGATGCCAATTTCAATTTATTAACCTAATTTATTTTATTTGGTGTATATACTTCCCATTTTACATGTAATTTAATGAATAATTCAAAAATAATGGTATTTGAGGTTTCAATTTGAAATATTCCATCCAAGGGGACATGACTTGAAAGTTACCAAGTGCTAATGAATTTCATAAATCAATTTCTTTTCATTGGGTTATATCACATCCTTCATTTTCATTGATTTATATGATTATATGTGTAATTACATATTATTATATTATTTTCTTCTTATAAATGTTTTATTTGGGTTTAAATTTGATGCACATACTCAATTAATATATTACTTCGCACTTCAATTTTATGTTCATTGTAAGGGGTGCTTGTCTAAAATTAACTTCTTTAGGACATATGTTATGATATACACCTATCCTATTTTATGAGGTGTATCTACATCATATTTGATATGTTATATCATGAATATAATTCTTTTCAGGGTATTTATGGTTTTATTTTATTATATTCTATCATGGGGATAATGACTGAATATTTTACCAAAGTGAAAAAGGATTTATGCTACAATATCTTTCTTAATACAGATTATCTATATTTTAATTTACATTGACTGAAATTAATTAATAATTTTATGAAAAACCCCTTCCATTTTCATCTCCTACGTTTATTCATAACTTTTTTATTTAATAGTTCTATTTTCCTCTCTTTGTCACTTAAAATGATTTCATAGAATGTATTTAATAAAACATGACTTTATTTCTCTCTTCAGTCAAAAAACATTGTTCTTATAAATCCATGTTTTTAAATAACTATATGAAAAAAATATTATGATTGTTTAAAGTTATTTTTACCCATAATTTTATTTTTTTCAACCAAAAATTAAAAGTAATATTCCTATCATTTTTTGAATGAGGAACCTTTTTAATTTTACTAAAAACATGAAATGAGCATTTGTTTTAACATACTCAGTATGAATGAAATTTTCATACATCATTAAACTTCAATATTTTAAATATTCATTTTTAGGTTTAAAATATTATCTTAAAATAAAAATATTTTTCTAATGTTTGAGAATTTTTTTTGAATTAATATATAGTTTTTCAAAATAGGAATTATGTTTTCCTCAAAAAAAATGTTTTGGGGGATCTTTCAAAATCATTTCTAATATAAGATTAAATTTGATGAAATTACATAAATTGTAAAAGTTATTTTCATCAAGAATGTTTTTAATTTTATTTTAATGTAATTTCCATTCATCATCATTAACAAATCATGATCATTTCATACACTCCACAAGGATATATTGAATTGATATCATTGTTATTATTTTTCTAGAAGGATAATTATTGTCTCATAAGATTTTCAGGGAAATAATTTCTTTTCCATGGATTAATTTTGTTTTTAAAGGAATAATCATTTTTATAATATTTTTATTTATGTTTTGGTTCTTTAATATTTTCATTCTCTTCATAGATGGTGACTTCCAATGGTGGAAACAACAACAAAAATGGAGTTGTTTTTTGTTAGATATTTTTTTTCATTGTTTCTTCCTTCAAGTGATTAATGAACTGATTGTGTATATCTAGTTTTTGGTATTTTATGTTCCCTATTTTTGTGGATGTTGTTGATGTTTTCAAATTATTGTTGTGACTACTTGACAGTCAGTGATTGTAATGAAGACGACATTATGAGGTTTTTTTGCTTACGGTTGTGGTCAATGGTGAAGTATACAACAGTGTTGAGTTGATTTTGATGGAATTATGATGATGAATTTTATATCTGGAAGAGATGAGACTCACCTCAATGCAGGGATAATTGGTCCGCTCAAGGGATTTTTGGTGATTTCAATGACATGATCTTCCAGCGACTTGGATTTGGAGTTTTTGTCGGATTTTAAATTGTGAATTTTCTCATTGAATTATGCATGATTTAATGATGTTCGGGTTCCCACTCTATCCATAAAAGTGATTTTATGAAAAATTAAATAATTATTTTGTGATTCAACGATTTTATTACAATGGTGTCTCAAGGTACAATCACATTTTCTTTATGCTTTCTATGGGTTTTTAATTATCACATTGATCAATATTAAAATAACATGGCTTGGGGATATTTATCATAAGAAATATTTCCTTTTTAATAGTTTTATCTAATGCCATATATTTATTGATATATATTTTATGGTTATGAGTTTTCTTATGTTATGCTCGTAAACTTGGATTATTTCATCACACCCTTATCATCTTTTTATTCTCACTAATTAAATTAAATTGTTAATACTTGTATTTACCCTTTCTGAGCATTTTAACTCATCCATCATATTTTTTATTGTCTTTATATTGTTAATAATAACATTAAATTAATTATTTTTATAATTGTTTTAAATGGTTTATAATTATGACCTAATATGGAATATGAAAAGAATGGGATGGTGGGAAAATAATCTCTTAAAGTCATGAGTATTTTTTATGTAAGATTCTATATTTATTATTTTAAACTCTAAACCTAAAAGGTATTTGGTAATGTAATTTATCCAATATTTCCTTCTGATGTTGTATGTTTTGGATGGGAAAAAATTTGTCAAATTTGTTGGTATCAAAAATAGAAATGTAATTATTAGGATTTCAGCACCCGATCTATGTGTATGAGTTTGAGGTTATTTGAGTTGGTATCATATTAGGGTTAAGGTAACATCGGATATTAGTATTATTTCATGTGAGGTTATTTTAATATGTATGGATACTAAAATAGGTATGTAATATTATTGATGATCATATGTTCAAAGTCTTAGACACCCTTTGAAGGTTTTAGGCAACGAGTTTTTTACTAATTAATGACATTTTAGGTGAAATTTTATTATGTTTGAGTATATGTAAATATTTATTCAAACATAAAGTACGTATTTAATGTTTTTGGACCAAAGTTTTAATGAATCAATATCCTTAAGTGTTTGTATAATCCTCAATAATGATGTAGTTATGGGAAAGATTTATCATTTAGATAATCATGGTATTGACAATTGATTTGGTGACTGTGATTAAAAAAATTTCAAAATAATATCACCATAAGTTTTGTCTTGAAAGATGAAAGGTATAATATATCATTTTATTTTAAAACACTCTTTAATTTTTAGGTTTTTTAGAAATGATTTTGTTTGAAATTTTGGTATCACTATTGAATTTTTGAGATAACTGTATTATTTCATCAAATAATGGTTTAATAATATTGGGAATTATCATACCATGTTCTAACCATTTTTATTTTTTTAATGTAAAAATATAATTGGGATGGATTTTCATCCCTTCTATAGTTATAGGATCCATTAATTGTTTATTTTTAGTGCTTCCTATAAAAAAATCATCTTGAATACTCATCATTTAGAGAAATGGATTAGATTATGGTGGAAATTGATTGATGGGTGAAAATTAACTTAACAATAAATTATATTTCATTATGTTTTTAGTATATAGGTAAAAATAATTCCTTATCTCTAGTAAAAGGAACTTGTAAAAATATTTTATCATATTACATTCATATCTGATGAATCAATTTTCATTTAAATCATCATAGATTTATGCTTTTTAGGACCACAACTTTCAATTGTTTATTAAATATATTTTGATAATTGTTCTCTATAAGTATTAATAATTGTATAAACTTTTATTCCATGTAAATATCTTTACATTCCAAAAAAAGAAACAATGTATAATCCTAGTTAGGTGATGACCTTCATATTTAACTTTAAATATTTTTAAGAGAATGTTTTATTAACCCTTTTTATGATGTGGGTTTCCAAAAAAGGTATTTTAGAATGTAAAACATTTATTTATCAAGATTATATTAAAAATTAAAGGATAAATTTATTAAAGTGTGGAGGATGTTTCACCCTGAGATTTAAAAAAATAATAACAGATGCTCGAAGAATTAAAAACATGAAACACTAAGCTTAAACGAACCTTGAAATAATATTATTTTTAATATGACCATTATAACCTAGGCATTAAATTAGATAGTATAAATAATATTAAAAAATTAATGATATATATATATATATTTCTTACTAAATATAATTTTTTTTAAAATTCATTGTAAATAGTTAATCAATTTCTAGTAATGTAATTTTTTTCATCAATAATACGGTTTCTTCAAAAATTATTTTTATTACTTTTTGTGAGAAAATATTATTATTATTTTTTATAAATTTTATAAAAAAATTGAAAAATTTAACACAATTTCTAAAATAATCTTATCAAAACCAAAATATGTTGAATTTTTTGTATTTTTTTGGAAAATATTGATTTTTTAGTGAATCCTGAGAAGTACTAATTTTTTTAAAAATGTCATTTCCTTTCAATAAATTATGTAATATAAATGCAACATTATATTTTCAATATTATTTAATATAAAAATATATTATTGAGTTATATTTAATAATATTAATTACTTTTTAATCAATATTATATTTGATTTTAGTATAAGTTCACTTTTAGGATTAAAAATAAAGTTTATCTATTTTTTTTAAAATTAAATAAAGATTCTCCATTTTAATTAATTTATAAAACCTATAATATTTAATGATTTAAATAAAATTTAAATAAAGTATATCTATAAATATTAATTTAAATTCATATAATAGTTATTTTTAATCAAATAGTTAATATAAAATCAAATTTTTCTTGAAAAATACACTTCTTGAAAACCCTCTATTTCATTGCATTAGCAGTTTTATTTTAAATAAATATTTTCCACTACGATGAATTAAATTTGATAAAATGGATTTAGTATTTTAAAATAGAATAATATATACCTAATAATTTTTACATACCTCTTCACCATAATGAATAAGTATAAATAGTAAAAAATAATTTTCACAGTTAAGGTAAAAACGGATTTTATAGGGGTTAAACTAAAATAATAATGGCTAAAATGACCTAAAAACATTTAAAAATAAAATTGGTGTCATGAGACATCCCAATGGGGCCCACACCATGACTCCCAAATCCCACCTCCAATAGGCCATAGGTTGGTGACTAGCGCTGAGTAAGCATATCACTAACATGGGAGGCATTTCCTAAGTACTTGTACACACACACACATCTCCAAGCTCACAAATTCTAAAATGTAAAAACCTATAAGGACCAAAATGAATGCATACAACTAAACCCAACCAACAGAGTACATCACAAAGTAATGTGCAGAAGGTAAATTGGGCCAGAATACAAGCCCACCAAAATAAATAGTCTTCAAACTACAAAGTCCAACCTGTAAGGAAGAAATTGGTACTGGGACTGCTACTCATAGTTTTACAAACACCTTGGTCTATAAAGAAGCCCAAAAATCTCGGTCTGGTACTGGTCTTCTCAGGACTCCGTTAAAAGGCCACTCACCTGCACAAGATAAGACATGTGTGGAAAAATCCTGTGCATGGGTGAGTATAACAATACTTAGTAGAGTATTCAGAAAACCCCAAAGAAATAAAAAAGTAGAGGTCGAGTCATCTATGCAAAGTATCTATTTACAGAACATATAACAAGATAAACATATCTATATATACTCGAAATCAATACTCGTAGTATATAGGTAAGTCACAATGACTGTATACCCATGCCATGGATTCAGTTCAATGATTCCACGAAGCACTTATCTAGGAGAAATCACTCCATGAGTCTGATAGCTCTGATGAAATCTTCCAGTGAAGTACATTCTTCAAGAAGTGTCATGAAATAGATAGACGCACTGATATATCTGAAGAGAGAATGGATACCCTCATTTAGGTAGAACTCACTCTTTAGTGAACAAAGATCACAATACACTATTGAGGATCGCTTCGAGAGCCTTGGTGTATACCACGACTCTTCCAGATTCACCTTCTAAGTAGAGTATCGGTATCTTTTAGTATTGTTCATGAAAATACCCGACTATACCTAGAACCAAGAATGGGTAAGGATGTTTCTTTGAGCCTCTCTAAGGGATTCTGAATCTATCCAAAAGAACCTACAGAAGGGATCAAACTCTTATAAATGGAAACGATAACTGACAATCAGGGTAACAAGAAAAGGGGGAATTAAACCAAAATAAACTTGTCCAAGGAATGTTGGATAAGGAGATAAATACATGAACAAGAAGGTATATGGTGTTTACAAATTTCACACATCATGTCCCTTGACATCGGGTATTTCTTGTGTGCAGCAGCCCAAGTCAAAAGACAAGTCGTGAAAAAAAGCACACACACAGAGTGTAGTGACAGTCACATGCCATGTTCGATTATTCGGGTTCCACTCCATATGCACTGGCCATGTTCCCATACATGGATTAGACCCGTGCATTTCAACCTGTGTACTTGTACACGGGGTGACCTGTGTAACTGGTCAGGTCTGGCCATGTGGTGGAGTACAAGTCATGTACGTCACCTCATGTCTGTGTATCATCTGAGATACACGCCAAGTTTCATATAAGGACCCACACCCCTCTTAATAGTTTTCACAAGTCATTTCATCATTTCCTACATCATGAAACCATAATTTTTGTTGATTTGTCCCCATATATCATGTTATTTGGAGAACACGCTGTGTTTATTGCATTTTTTCAAAAAGAATTGTTCTTCATTCGGCGCTTAAGGTGAAGCTCTTATTCTCAATCAGGTTGTCTGATCTCCATGAAACTCAATATTTTAGGTTATTGCATCACTATAAGGTTGATTATATTGGTTTTGGGCTTTCGATCGTCTCTAAAAACATGTTTCGATCATCCGTGTGAAGAATGATCAAAGAACGATTTCTTCATATCTATGTCTATTCATCATCCAACATCGTTGTTTCACCTTTATTGAGTCATCATGATGTCGGATCTCTAATTTTGGATCATTTTATTGATAAATGGATGTGCAAAAATCTCTTATTCATAACCCTGTGAAGAACACGAAGAACGTAGGTTCAAAAAGGGATAAGAAAATTCAAATAACAAATCAAGGATTGAACCTCCAACGTAATTAGTCATGGTATCGATCTCCTCCTATTATAGGGGTCAAACAAACAAAATCAAAATATGAATCATAATAAGCATGGATTGATTCCCCAAAATAGAACCCAACAAAATACCCTCCCGTAAGAACAAATGATATGCACAACAACCTATTTGTGGTTTGATCCTTGGTTATCATTAAATCAAAGAACAAGGAAAAAAAATGGAAACAATTATCCCTACCTCAATCATTGATTAATATGGAGAGAGGTTGTAACACCCCGAGATTTTATGAAAAATATTCTTTTAATTTCATTAATGTCTTGTGTTGTATTCTACACCAATTTTACCTTGCGCTATACGCAACACCGTATTAGCTTGCAGTATACGCCACACTATTCTTGGATCGTGTTACACACAATTTTCATAATAGTTATTCTAAGCAACATTGAGTATATATATATATATATTCAATGTATAAATGAAATATGTTTGGATTCTGTTATACGAAACAACGAAGGATTCTTTCACAACATGCAACCCTGACTTGGCTTGCATTACACGCAATCGCGACCTTCCTCGATAGCGTGTGTTGTACGCAATACCGGGTTTTAATAAACAATGATATATTATTATAATATTGTCATGAACTGGCCGTTATGAATAGTATTAACTAAATTTTGAATTTTATAACATTATTATTCATCTTACACATTTTCTAGAACATGGTATAAGAACAAAATAATTTTTTCGGGTAAAATAAGTATTTTTCAAAAAATGCAGTTTTGCCGCCTTTTGATGGCGCACCCACTTTAAATCTAGTTTTTGACATGTTTATATGTTCAATTTGACAAAATAAAATTCTTATTTTGAATCAGGATATAAAAATTTACATTAGATAAAGTTTTGATATTTTTCCGATAACTTTCATATTTTAATGAATAGTAAAAACACGCTAGATTTTAATTAAAAATAACTTTTTTCATCATAATATCTTATGTGGTTAAATTATAATATTTAATGGTTTTAAAGTATAAATAGAATATATTTTTACCATTTAATATAATGTATGTCATTATCATTGATTTTACCTTGAATTCGTAGGTTAAATCAACTCAATCTTTTGTAATGTTTTAAAGAAAACCCCGTTTTCTTTCGACAACGGGATTAATTTTAATTTAATTTCTGCATATTTTGTGTATTGAATTTGTAAAAATGGATTCCATATTTGGAATCAGTGTTTCCAAATTATGTTAATAAGCTACTTTTTATTTTTGGGCATTGTGAATAGTAATTACGGTAAATTTTATTTACTATAGTTAAAGGTAAATTGGGTAATTAAGGGTAAATATAAGATTATAAAATTATCCTAACACTTGGAAAAATCCTATTGGATGGCTAAAAGTAGACCCATATAACCTAAGGGTCTGATTAGATTCATTCTATAGACTTTGTTCCATGAAAATAATTTAATTATTATTAAAACCAAAGAATGTGACAACATGTCACTTTCTTAAATATTATAAGTATAATAATTTTAATTTAGTGATAAACTTCATGAAACATAGAACATGAATAGTATCACGAATTCTAATACAATTATCTACATCATAGGAATTTATTTAGAATTTTTAGGGATTAAATAAGTATCATTTATTATGACACAAAGATGATGCAGTAATTGTCTTATTAATGAAATATTGACATAATTGATGTTATAAATACCCAAATAAATGTAATTTGAGACTTTTTATGACTTAAATTAATTTTATAGGTTAATATTACATGTAATTGTTGATAAAAGTAACTTGGTTTGAACTTATCATTCTGTTAAGAATTTCATAAAAATCATGTACCAAATAGTATCAAAATTGTCATAAATTAGTTTTTAAAACAAATATTATATTATTAATTGTTATTTAATTCCTAAAAATATAAGGTTCGGCCAAATGACTTAGATAAGGATATATATGTTAATAATAAACAACTTTGGGTTCGTTTGGCTTGTTATGTTATGTTTATTAACCATATAGTGTAAGAAAACAAAAAGACACGGTAAACGTTAAATTATTTAACTTAGAGTTAAATCTAATTGATAAGGTTAAAATAATAACCTAAACTTGTATAAATCCTATTGGATGAGAGGATTTCGACCCATAACCACTTTATCTTCGAAATAAGACCCTTTGGAACCATTATAAACCGAATTTGACCTTAATATAAAATAATATTTTGAGATTTTCCTAAGGTTCCCCTCTCCTCCCTTATAAAAGGGCACCTCCTCCCTCTCCTCCTCACACAAATTTGAGCATTCAATCTCAGAAAACCCTTGAAAAAAATATCTTCTCCACTTCCCTGGTATCATCATAGAGGTCCTGGTCTTCTTCAAATACCATCTTTAGTTCTTTAAGTGCAGGTTAAAAAAAGGCGCGTCAAAAAGAGGTAATATCCATTACCGATCTTTTTCAATTTCTTTCTTCTTCAACTTCTTCTTCTTTAGTTTTTTCATGATAAAGTAATGAAATAAGTATTTCTTATATACTTATATGTTATTATAAATATGAAATAACTCTAATTAACCTTCTATCCATCCTACAGAAAAAGGAAATCACCGCGCGTGCGTACGTACGGAATACCGTCTCCACGCCGTGGTGTAATCTATTTTCTGCCACCACCTTAATTGGATGGGTATAATGGTGTAATGAGTAACTATATATTATTATTATAAAGTGATATTAATACTTAAATAGTACACATACACTTCAACGCAAGTTCACGTTCATGAGAATGATATCATCGCTCGTGCGTACGTACGGACTACCGTCTCCACGACGCGATGAGATTCATTCTCCACATTAACCATTCATGAATGATTATAAAGTATATATAATGAATAATAATTAAATATATGACATTTTAAATCTACTGGATTTATGTATATATATATATATGTATGTCATCTACTTACGTCCATTCAAGACAATAAGGAACGGAAAACAGCATTCATGCGTACGTACGGACTACTGTCTCCATGAACGGTGTGTTTCATTTCATTTATATATCTATTATATATATATATACTGAATATATATGATATATAAATCATGTTTTATATTCTGGAAGTAATTAAATCATGATATAAGTAATAATAATGTCAAGAACAACAAGTCCAAACACCTAAGATAAATGAAACGATTTTACCCAAAACGCTTCTTTAACATGGAATTTACAAAAGAACGGGTAATATAATGTCATAAGTGAACTATATATTATATCATAACAATGAATATGATTCTTTAATAAGTTAATGACATTATTTAAATCATTATACAGGAGGTTTGGACACTTACAAAGCAAATCGGACTTAAGGTAAGGGAAATATCACAATCTCATTTTTTTATCCGAGATTGTTTATACTTTGGTATTTACTAGGGTGTATTTTATCATCTACATCCATGTTTCTTCAATATGAAATATTATTTCCATCCACCTAAAATTGTTTAAATCCAATTTTACCCTTCGGTGAGATTTTAGTAAAAGATATGAAAGGAATCTTTTGTCGTTTTTCGTACGAGGTACTTTTTGACTTTCCGAAAAAAGTACAAGAAGAATGTTTTTTTAACTTATAAGGCATGAATGGATTTTTAAAACATTATTTCTAAAAATATTACTTTACAAGTTTTCAAGTTTATTTTTTTAATCAACTTCTTTTAGTTTAAAATTGTATGACATGTTAAGAATGGAAAAGTGTTTTTGAAGTAGAAAGGATATTTTCCTCAAGAATGATGTTCAAGTGTTTTATCAAAATTATTTTCCATATAAGATAATAAAGGGTTCTGTTTTTATCCCTATTATTACATTGAATTGATTATGTTGTGATGGAATTATTTTGATGAATTCCTTTATCGTATATGAATTGTTTTATGATGTCATGATGTTTAAGATTCCCATTTTTATTACATGGGTTATGCAATGATGTATGATTTATGATTTTGTGGCACACATAAGAATGGTATCATTATGAGATGGGTGGGACCTATATCTCCCTCCAATGCATTGGGTAAAGATTTTATATCTCATGGGATAGACATGGCTAGAACGGTAGGTTATACCGGTTCAGTGAAACAGGATTGAAATGAGGAATGAACTCGGTTCAGAAAGGGACTTTGTCCACTAAGATAGTCTTGTAAATTAGTCTTGACTAACAAGAAATGATTCTCTATTATTTTGTGTGTATTCCACAAAGTTTCATCTTTTATGTTATGATTATTGGGATTACATTTCACTACTATGATTTATCCCATGTTATGAAATTATGATCTCTTTTGCAGGTTAAGATTTCCAAAAGATATGTTCTTATGAATATGACGTGATTGATATTTCTTTTGTTTACCCTTACTGAGCATTTGAGCTCACACTTTTATGTTTTCTTTTCCCCAGGACATAAAGAAAGGATTTAGGTTTGGAAAAAAAAATAAGATCTTTATGGGAGATGTTTAAGATCTTTCACCACGATTAGAAGATTATATTCTGAGTTTCCAAAGACACTAAACTGTTACGGTCCTTGTGTGTGTGTTTTTGTTATGTACTAAGTATTCAGAAAAATTAATGTAATGTCCATGTACGTCAGGCTTCGGGTCTCTACAGTTGGTATCAGAGGAAGGTTTAGTCAACCTTTGGAAACTAGGATGCAAAAACTTTAGTGTGATCCCTATAGAAATTTCTAAGGTATGTCTAGGGATGTCCCTAAGGATTAGTATACGTATAGGATATAGTCCTAGAACTACGGTAACGATATTAGAATTTAACCTATGATGTTAGATATTGAAGGTACTCCCCCTTTATTGTGTTGTTTTCCCTAGCATGATTTTTGTCTCTCACACTATTTTTTTTGGGTTTTAGAAAATGGATGGAAACAAGATGATTCACGATAATGGAGGATATGATGGACAATGGAATGATATTATTCATGAGAAACCAAATGAAATGGGATTTGGAAGTCCAAACATAATTATTATGTCGAATCAACAATCTCATAATATGATCAATAAAGTAAAATTTGGTAAGTTTCCTGACTCGGCTAATAAGAGAAATATGGAGTTTCATGATGATCATAGAGGAAAGAAAGTTCAATTTTCCCTATGTAAATCATGTGGGAAGAGGCATCAAGGAGAATGTTTCAAAGGAACTGGAAGATGATTTGGGTGTGCAAAAGAAGGACACAAAGCCAGTAAGTGCAAAGGAAAAGGTTCAGTTAACACTAGGGATGAGGATAATGGTCTTGCTACGACATTAAAAATGGTTAAATGTTTTATATGTGGAATGTACGGGCATTATGCAAACCAATGCCCTAAGGGAAAGTCTCATGAAGAGAATCAGTATGGTCGTATGGGTAGTATTTATGTTGATGATGATGAAGAGACTACAAATGATATGTGAGATGAAAGAATTTTTGATTCTCGGTCTATGGTTTAAGAAGGTAGTGGAATGATTACATGTTTATCAAGTGTAATGCTGTATAAGTAATCTCATGGTACTATGGAATAAAGAGACATCTAAGGATTGTTACACTGTTGTCTTTCCTTGAGTTTTGAAATTGTATGATTAATGGTACTGGTATCCATGAAAGGTTATTCAGATATTTTTGGAAAGTAGATGATATGCACATATTGAAGGGATAAAGAGAAAATTAAATGTTTGATAGTATTCATGAGCTCATGACTGATATAAGGAAATAGTTATATCATGGTTTGAGTATATAGAATTTTGAGGATTTTGGTATGTGGAAAGAGTTAACTTTTGACAGCATTTATGTTTTCACTAAGGTTTAATGGGTATTCATTTTTCAAGAGAATACATGATTACGGTATTCACATGATTGGAATGTGACCAACAAGATAATGGGAGATAAATGATGTTTGGTTGATGACATTTCAAGTAATCATTTTCTTTATACTATGAGCTTGGACCGAAGTATTTTAGATAAGCCTAAAGATTGGAATGGATTATGTTGGACATAAGTTAGGATAGAAGTTTTTTCGATATTATTGATGGGATGTTATAGTAATATAGCTTTAGAAAAAGGACAACCTGCAGGACGGGCGACAGCCCATCGCGTCGGACAAGGCTGTGGGAATCGAACCCACAACCGAAGTGCGACTGGCCTTTATCGCCTACCACTGACCTACTGGAAGTCCCTGTTTAGTAGAAACTAGTTTTATTATATTAATCAGTATAATATATGAAGTATAAGTCCATTTTAGGAACCATATATGACTAATCTCACTATATATGGACTTATGTATTTTTTGATAACTTTTCTAACCTTTTGTTTGAGACAGATGGAATGACCCATCATTCTATCACATGATCTGCTAACACATCACTAATGACAAATTCAACTTCATTTCTTTAAGAGATGAAGTGAAAATTGTCCAAAGAACGACAAACGGTGAGATTATAAAAAAATCACGAAAGTATTTCTTCTAATTCCAATTTCATCAACTTTAGGGAAATGATCTTGAAAACCAAAAATGTTGTCCTAGTGATCTTATATCTGATGAATCAGATGGTACCCTATATCATCACAAATTTATGGCTTTGCTATTGTTGGATTTTTCATAGCCATGTTCTCTACCACTCTCCATCAAAACTTGATGGTTAGATTTTTCTTCCATATCCATATTTTCACCTATGTTCTCCTACGTGGAAACCCAGTGATGAGTTAATTTGGGTAACCGTTACATTCCATAATTTAGTTTTTAAAAGCCATATTTTGGTATTCCTTTTTACGATGTGGGTTTCTATTAAACAATCTTTCGAGTAGTAAACCATTTATAACCCCCGAGGAATTTCGAGGGCGAAATTCATTTTAAGGGGGGTAGAATGTTACACCCCACGATTTTATGAAAAATATTATTTTAATTTCATTAATTTCTTGTGTTGTATTATACACCAAGATTACCGTGCGCTATACGCAACACCGTATTAGCTTGCAGTATACGCAACAGTATTCTTGGATCGTGTTACACACAATTTGGATAATAGTTATTCTACGCAACATTGAGTATATATATATATATTCAATGTATAAATGAAATATGGTTGGATTCTATTATACGAAACGACAAAGGATTCTTTCACAACACGCAACCCTGACTTGGCTTGCATTACACGCAATCGCGACCTTCCTCGATAGCGTGTGTTGTACACAATACAGGGTTTTAATAAATAATGATATATTATTATAATATTGTCATGAACTAGCCATTATGAATAGTATTAACTAAATTTTAAATTTTATAACATTATTATTCATCTTACACATTTTCTAGAACATGGTATAAGAACAAAATAAATTTTTCGGGTAAAATTAGTATTTTTCAAAAAATGCAGTTTTTCCGCCTTTTGATGGCACACCCACTTTAAATCTAGTTTTTGACATGTTTATATGTTCAATTTGACAAAATAAAATTATTCTTTTGAATCAGGATATAAAAATTTACATTGGATAAAGTTTTGATATTTTTCCGATAACTTTCATATTTTAATGAATAGTAAAAACATGCTATATTTTAATTAAAAATAAATTTTTTCATCGTAATATATTATGTGGTTAAATTATAATATTTAATGGTTTTAAAGTATAAATAGAATATATTTTTACCATTTAATATAATGTATGTCATTAGCATTTATTTTACCTTGAATTCGTAGGTTAAATCAATTCAATCTTTTGCAATGTTTTAAAGAAAAACCCGTTTCCTTTCGACAACAGGATTAACATTAATTTAATTTCTGCATCTTTTGTGTATTTAATTTGGAGAAATGGATTCCATATTTGGAATTAGTGGGTCCAAATTATGTTAATAAGCTACTTTTTATTTTTGGGCATTGTGAATAGTAACTACGGTAAATTTTATTTACTATAGTTAAAGGTAAATCGGGTAATTAAGGGTAAATATAAGATTATAAAATTACCCTAAAACTTGGAAAATCCTATTGGATGGCTAAACATAGACCCATATAACCTAAGGGTCGTATTAGATTCATTTTATATAATTTTTTCCATGAAAATAATTTAATTATTATTAAAACCAAAGAATGTGACAACATGTCACTTTCTTAAATCTTATAAGTATTATAATTTTAATTTAGTGATAAACTTCATGAAACTTAGAACATGAATATTCTCAAGAAATATAATAAAATTATCTACATCATAAGAATTTTTTTATAATTTTTAGGGATTAAATAAGTATCATTTATTATGACACAATGATGATGCAGTAATTGTCTTATTAATGAAATAATGATATAATTGATGTTATAAATGCCCAAATAAATGTAATTTGAGACTTTTTATGACTTAAATTAATTTTATAGGTTAATATGACATGTTATTGTTGATATAAGTAACTTGGTTCGAACTTATCATTCTGTTATGAATTTCATAAAAATCATGTACCAAATAGTATCAAAATTGACATAAATTAGTTTTTAAAAAAAGTATTATATTATTAATTTTTATTTAATTCCTAAAAATATAAGGTTCGTCCAAATGACTTAGATAAGGATAGATATATTAATAATAAACAACTTGGGGTTCGTTTGTCTTGTTATGGTAAGTTTATTAACCATATAGTGTAAGAAAACAAAAAGACACAGTAAAAGTTAAATTATTTAACTTAGAGATAAATCTAATTGATAAGGTTACAATAATAACCTAAACTTGTCTAAATCCTATTTTATGGGAGGATTTCGACCCATAACCACTTTATCTTCGAAATAAGACCCTTTGGAACCATTATAAACCGAATTTGACCTTAATATAAAATAATATTTTGAGATTTTCCTAAGGTTCCCCTCTCCTCCCTTATAAAATGGCACCTCCTCCCTCTCCTCCTCACACCAATTTGAGCATTCAATCTCGGCCAAACCCTGACAAAATCTCTTCTCCACTTCCCTAGTATCATCCTAGAGGTCCTGGTCTTCTTCAAAGACCATCTTTAGTTCCTTAAGTGGAGGTTAAGAAAAGGCGCATCAAAAAGAGGTAATATCCATTACCGATCTTTTTCAATTTATTTCTTCTTCAACTTCTTATTCTTTAGTTTTTTAATGATAAAGTAATAACATCAGTATTTCTTATATACTTATATGTTATTATAAATATGAAACAACTTTAATTAACCTTCTATCCATCCTACGGAAAAAGGAAATCCCCGCGCGTGCGTACGTACGGAATACTGTCTCCACACCGTGGTGTAATCTATTTTCCGCCACCACCTTAATTGGATGGGTATAATGGTGTAATGAGTAACTATATATGATTATTATAAAGTGATATTGATACTGAAATAGTATACATACACTTCAACACAAGTTCATGGTCATGAGAACGATATCATTGCTCGTGCGTACGTACGGACTACCGTCTCCACGACGTGATGAGATTCATTCTCCACATTAACCATTCATGAATGATTATAAAGTATATATAATGAATAATAATGAAATATATGACATGTTAAATCTAATGGATTTATGTATATATATATATGTATGTCATATACTTACTTTCATTCAAGACAATAAGGAATGAAAAACAGTGTTCATGCGTACGTACGGACTACCGTCTCCATGAACGGTGTGTTTCATTTCATTTATCTATCTATTATATATATATATACTGAATATATATGATATATAAATCATGTTTTATATTCTGGAAGTAAGTAAAGCCTGATATAAGTAATAATAATTTCAAGAACAACAAGTCCAAACACCTACGATAAATGAAACGATTTTACCCAAAATGCTTGTTTAACATGGAATTTAAAAAAGAACGGGTAATATAAAGTCATAAGTGAACTATATATGATATCATAACAATGAATATGATTCTGTAATAAGTTAATGACATTATTTAAATCATTATACAGGAGGTTCAGACACTTATGAAGCAAATCGGACTTAAGGTATGGGAAATATCACAATCTCATTTTTTTATCCGAGATTGTTTATACTTTGGTATTTACTGGGGTGTATTTTATCATCCACATCCATGTTTCTTCAATATGTAATATTATTTCCATCCACCTACAATTTTGTAAATCCAATTTTACCCTTCGATGAGATTTTAGTAAAAGATATGAAAGGAATCTTTTTTCGTTTTTCGTACGAGGTACTTTTTGACTTTCCGACAAAAGTACGAGAAGAATGTTTTTTTAACTTATACGGCATGAATGGATTTTTAAAAAATTATTTCCAAAAACATTCCTTTACATGTTTTCAAGATTATTTTTTTAATCAACTTCTTTTAGTTTAGAATTTTATGACATGTTAAGAATGGAAAAGTGTTTTTGAAGTAGAAATGATATTTTCCTCAAGAATGAAGTTCAAGTGTTTTATCAAAATTATTTGTCATCTAAGATAATAATGGGTTCTGTTTTTATCCCTATTATTACATTGATTTGATTATGTTGTGATGGAATTATTTTTATGAATTCCTTTATCGTATATGAATTGTTTTATGATGTCATGATGTTTAAGATTCCAATTTTTATTACATGGGTTATGAAATGATGTATGATTTATGATTTTGTGGCACACGTAAGAATGGTATCATTATGATATGGGTGGGACCTATCTCCCTCCAATGCATTGGGTAATAATTTTATATCTCATGGGATAGACATGGCTGGAACGGTAGGTTATACCGGTTCAGTGAAACAGGACTGAAACGAAGAATGAACTCGGTTCAGAAAGGGACTTTGTCCAATAAGATAGTCTTGGCAATGAGTCTTGACTAACAAGAAATGATTCTCTATGATTATGTGTGTATGCCACAAATTTTCATGTTTTAAGTTATGATTATTGGGATTACATTTCACTACTATGATTTATCCCATGTTATGAAATTATGATATCTTTTTCATGTTAAGATTTCCAAAAGATATGTTCTTATGAATATGACGTGATTGATATTTCTTTTGTTTACCCTTACTGAGCATTTGAGATCACCCTTTTATGTTTTCTTTTCCCCAGGACATAAAGAAAGGATTTAGGTTTAGGAAAAAAAAGAAGATCTTTATGGGAGATATTGAAGATCTTTCACCACGATTAGAAGATTATATTCCGAGTTTCCAAAGACCCTAAACTATTACGGTCCTTGTGTGTGTGTTTTTGTTATGTACTAAGTATTCCGCCAAAGTAATGTAATGTCCATGTATGTCAGGCTTCAGGTCTCTACAGAGGTCATAGTTTAGGATTGGATCTCGTTGCGCAATAATCCATGTATGGTCACTTTTCATTGTTCGTCAATATCCCTCCAAGGATGCCTCCTCTTTAGAGCTCCGAAGAATCCATGGAATGTTTCTAGGGTTTTGAGCCTAGCCCTGGGCTTCTAGTTATTTAAAACCAATTAACATGTTTCTGCAACATGGAAATATTTAAAATAAAATAAATTATTCATTTATTTTATTTCCTTTAAAACATCAAAAAACTAACTTATGTTGTCAACCCGCATCAGTTGCTATTAGGACCCACCTAAGGTAAAGTTTCTACATTTAACACAACATTACCCGTGGATTTTGGATATGGGCACCCGTTTAAAGGTTATTCCACTTTTTTAGGAAAACCACTCATGCGCGCTATTTAAATGTTTGATTTATTTCAAACATTTATTCTGATCACCCCTGGCCTCAGAATCGCACGATGTCACAAAGCCTCATCTCATAATAATTCCATATAATATTTAAAAATAATACACGAAAAATATAAGACATTAAATTATCCCTAATTTAGGGCTTTTAAGTCCCTGAAAATCCAAAAAAAATTATTCTCAAATAGATGTGGGTACTGTGAATGAATTTCAGCCTCTCGCCCCCATGTTCTCTCCTAAAGGTTCTTGGGAAGCCATGAGACATGCATTGAGTGAATCACTTTCCCATGAAGGATCCTCTCCAAAAAACCTTGATCTCCACTTGTTAATCTATAAAGGTTTCTCCATCCTCAATGTTCAGCTCACCCTAGTTGATGGCGTGCGATGGGTCATGCACATACATCCCCAGCTATGATACATGGAAGACATCATATACTGCGTGCAACTGCAGTGGTAGATCTAGGTTGTATTCCACCTTTCCAACACTGTGTAGTATATAAAAAGAGATGATGAACCTCAAAGATAAATTTCCATCCCATCCAATTCTTTGCAACCCTTATCAAGGTGATACTTGAAGGAAGACATGGTCTCCCTCTTTAAACTCTATAGGTATCCACCATCTGTCAGCATAAGACTTCTGTCGGCTCTGTTTTGTCTTCATCTGCTCCTGGATGATCTAAACCTTCTTGGTTATAGTTCACACCAATTCTAGACCCATGAGTTCTGACTCCCCGGGGTCAGTCCATAAAATCAGTGACTTGATGGGTCACCCATATAAAGCCTCAAACAGTGTCATACCGATAGTGGAGTGGAAGTTGTTGTAAGAAAACTTCACCAGTGGTAGGTGGTCCTCTCAAATTCGACCAAAGTCTAAGATACATGCCCACAACTTATCCTCCACAACCTGAATGGTTCTCTTTGATTGGACATCTATCTGGGTATGGAATGATGTGCTCTAGCGTAGATGAATCCCAAATGCCTCCTACAATCCCTTCCACAACAGGGATGTGAAACAATCATTGCGATATGAGACTATCGTTGAAGGGATGCCTTGAATCTGAACTATCTCATATATATAGAGGAATCTCAAGCTCTATAATGAACTCTTCTCCCTAATATCTAGAAAGTGGGTCGGTGTGGTGAGTCATTCAATGATCACCCAAATGGAATCATGTCTTGTGGGAATTCATGGTAATCCTATCATAGAGTCCATTGATATTCCATCCCACATACACTTGGATACTTCCATGGGTGAGATAATCCTACTGGAACATAATGCTCATCCTTCACCGGTTGTCATGTAAGGCATCGAGAAACAAACTCTACTACTACCTTCTGTATACCTGACCACCATAAATGACATAAGAGTTCCTGGTACATCATTTCCACCCCATGATGTACCACCAATGGGTATATATGAAACTCCATCAGAACCTCTTACAACAATTATACTAGCACAACTATGCTCCCTCTGAAAAGAAATATTTTCTCCCCACCATACAAATATCCATCAGGAGAATGTCTTATGGATAAATGAGTGGGTAAATTCTCATAGTCGACATCCCCTAGATGTGAATCCTTTACTTCACGGAAGATTAGAGGGCTGAAAACCACCAACTAGAGATAAGATTCAGCATCTCCATCCATGAAGGATAATTGTAGTGCGGTCAACTAATCTAACACCTCTCTCAACAGTTGTGAACTCAATATTCGACTAAGTGAATCTGCCACAACATTCTCCTTCCCATGATTATATACAATCTCAAAGTCATAATCATGGAGGAACTTCCACCATTGCCTCTACATCTAATTCAGATCCTTCAACAAGAATTCATACTTCAGGATCTTGTGGTCGGAGTAGATGATAAATCATCCAACCATCAGGTAATGGTGCCACAATCTCAATGTGAAAACTACCACTACTAACTCAAGATCATGGGTTTCATAGTTCTACTCATGTGGCCTTAGCTAGTGAAAACCATAAGCAATCACCGTCTACCTTTGCATCAGAACACATCCAAGTCTGGTCCCTGATGTGTCGTAGAAAACTATGTACTCGACACCCTCTTCTGGGAATATAAAGATCGGTGCACTCATCAAAATATACCTCAACTGCTAGAATGTATAATGGAACTTCTACATCCATACAAAAGGCTTCCCCTTTTGGGTCAAGGCTATCATTGGTGTTGATATCTAGGATAAATATATGGTAGTATCCTTACAACCCAAGGAAGCTCTACACCTCTATCACACTCTGAGGTGGCTCCCAATATAACATAGCCTCAACCTAGGAAGGGTCTACTACTACCCCATATACTAAGATAAAATTTCCTAGAATGTAGACCTCCTATTTCCATAACTAGCACTTTGAGAGCTTCCAATAAATATGGTTCTCTCAGAGTAGGTCTAAAACAATCCGTATGTGTCTTGTGTGCTCCTCTTATGACACTGAGAATACAAGGGTGTTAAAGATGAAGACCACTATGAACAGGTCTAAGTACGGCTGGATGATCCGGTTAAAAAGTCCCATAAACATTGTTGGGGAATTCATCATGAAGAAAGGATTCACGAAGTAGTCGTAGTGACTATAGAGGAATCTGAAATCCATCTTCGGTATATCCTCATCTCATACTTGTAACTGGTGGTAACCCAATCGAAGGTCAATCTTTGAGAAACATCGTGCCCCTCTCGGTTTATTTCAGAGGTAAGAAATCATCTAAAGTGGATACTTGTTATTCACGGTTACCTAATTCTGGCATTGGTAATCCACGCACAACCTCAAACTCTTGTCTACCTTTTTGAGAAAAAACTTGGGCCACCAAGGGCGAAACAATTGGTATTATGAATAACTTCCTCTACAAATCCTCCAGTTTCACCCTCGTCTCATGAAGCTCGCTGGTGGGGATATCGGTGTCGTATAGGGGTGTAAGTAGATACCGAATTAGATTTACCAGGAGGGAGGTAATCCTGGAACAACTTTTGGAAAGACATCCTCCTACTCCACCACTACTATTGGAAACTGAAGTCTCACAATATTTTTTTCTCTGAGGGAAGGCTATCCAACTCATGATTGGTCGACTACACCCTCCTAATAATGATCTCATTCTGTGTAGCATGGGTTTCCTTTTTTACCAACAAAAGAAAACCTCATTCCATTGCTGTAGAGATACCATACTCTTCTCCTAATGTGGTAAATGTAGGCTTACATCAAAGATAACCAATCCACACTGATAATGAATTCATAAGGACTCAACTTTTCCACCAAAAGGTTCCAATCAAAACTCTATCCTCATAGGGTAATATCAAAATATCGGCAAAGGAGTGTAATCATATAGTCTCCACTGGTAGGTGTCTCCAAGCATAAGGTTCGAGTCAACAGCTCCACCAGAATCTCAATGTTTCACACAGACATATGTAATTGAAAGAATGGCTTGCACATATGTCTATAAGTTCGGCAGATAAGGTAGAAAAGACACATATTATACATTGTATGATCCATGGAGTCCTTGGGTCGTATGCCTCAATTGCATATAGCTGCCCCCACCACTATTCCTCAGCTCCCTAGGCCTAATGTGAACCTCCAGGGTGTGGTGATAGAATTAGTTCATAGTTTATGTCACCTCCTATATCTCTCATTGATCCTCTACCACGACCGCCACCTGGTGGGTCTTCCAGCTCCACTCTTTGCCTCTGCATCATTGGTTCATCCACCGCCTCCCTACCATCAGTTTAGAAGTATGGGGAATATCTAACAGGATTTTCTTTACTATCTTAAGAGTAGCATATCATCTATTTCGGCTAATTGGATCCATCCTGAGAGCCATAGACCACAGATCCCCTATCTTGAGTCCTCCTATAACGTCTTCCACATCTCAATCCCTGTTCCTGATGTCGGAACCCTACTAGTGAGGACTCTGCATCTATCTACCTACTACTGACTGTCAATGGCTATCTCTACTTATCCAAGAATATCTCGACCACCAACTCTCTCTCGAGAACCCTAGAATAAGTATAAAGTCGTAGATCCTAAACACTAGCTTAGATGTACCATATTAGACCTCACTCAAAGTTCCAAGATCTAAAGTATTGATCCCTAACCATATCCATCAAGTACCAGGAGAGGCTAGTGAACCTTGATAAATAGTTATCCACCATTAAACTACCCTAATAGAGCTGAATAATCTCTTAGATATGCACTTCTCTCGATGTAACTAAAGATAACTCCTCCCTAAAGAGTCTCTCAAACATTGTCCATAAAAGAGTCTCCTTGTCGTGAGTCTTCATGGTCAAACTCAAACAATGGTCCACTGAACCCTGAAGAAGGATCTCTCCTAGGATCACCATTTTGTCTGATGTTTTCCTCCATATAAAGAAAACTTTGTTCGCTACCTCAATCCATTCCTCAGCCACCTGAGGGTCAGAATCAACTTGAAACCTAAGGGATCTCTATCTATGAAACTCATGGAGCGCACTCAACCTGCTCTTCTCATCTTCTCGTACTACAATTACCACGTACTACTCCACTGGTGGTGGTATAGCAGGTTCACCACCTAGAGGAAACACCTGGTGAACTGGTCCCTAAATCGAAGTCTCATCACTAAAGAGGTCATCCTTGTGATCAAGTGATTGAATCCTAGCTGGTATGAATCATGAAGACATCCTATAAACAAGATGTACTGTAGTTAAAGAGTATATCTAGATAGCTGACACAAATGAACCAAGAAAACACAACCCATTCCTATATGACTTTTGTACCGTTCCTTTTTTTTCCCTATAACTAGTGTTCTCATGAACAGAGTCGAAAACAGGTTATCAGTGTCTTAGTGTATGGTTACATCGGTCTCTTATACCAAAAAAGGAGTCTATGACCTAAAAGTCATACTTGAAACACTTAACATTGTTTCTCTAAACCAATCTCACAGACTCCTAGCCCAAAGGTAGAATCAACCTCCTTTGATACCACCCTGTCATGACCCATCTCAGTGGGTCCCATGCTGTGACTCCCAATGCATGCCTCTAATAGGCCAGGGGCTGGTGACTAGCACCGAGTAGGCATATCACTAACATGGGAGGCATTTCCTAAGTACATGTACACATGCATACATCTCCAAAACTAAAAATTCTGAAATGTAAAACCACTAAGTAGCCAAATTCATGCATACAAATAAGCCCAACCAACATAGTACAATGGAAGGTAAAGTGTGGAAAGTAAACTGGGCCCAAATACAAGCGCACCAAAAGAAAGTGTCTTAAAACAACAATGTCCAACCTGTAAGAAATACATAGGTATTGGGATTGTTGCTTATAGATATAGGATCGCATAATCATTTAAGGAATATCACAAATCTCAGTCAGGTCTTGGTCTACCCTAGACTCTGTCAAAAGGCTAGTCGTTTGTACAAGACACAACACGTGTGGGGAAAGCACATGAAGGGGTGAGTATAACAATACTCAGTAGACAACCCTGAAAACCACAAATAAATACAAAAAGTAAAGGTACAATCATATCTACATATTATATGTATATTGAACATATAAAAATAGAAAATTATCTAGATATATTCAAAACCTAGACCCATAGTCTAGAGGTATGTCACAACGACTGGATACCCACGCTAGGAATTCAGTTTGAATATTCCATGAAGAACTTATTTAGGAGAACTCAATCCATGATTCTAATAGCTCTTATGATGTCTGGATAAGAAGTAATTTTATAGGGATGTTTTATGAGAGAGATAGACACACCAACAGATTCGAATAGATAGTGGATACACTCAATCTAAGAGAACTCACTCTGGAGTGGGGAAAGATCATGATAAACATATGTGGATCACTACCAAGGCCTTGTCATATACCATGAATCATACAGATTCACCTAATATGTATAGGATTGGAATCCTATAAGATTATTCACGTTGATACCTGACTCTACCTAGGTCCAATAATGGGTAGAGGATCTCTATATGGGCCTCTCAGAGAGAGTTTGACTCTATACAGAAAGTTCTGCTGAATCGATCATACTCATATGGAAGAAAAAGATAACTGGCCATTAGAATAACTTGTAAATGGGGCACTAACCCAAAAAAACATGTACAAGGAATGGTGTACAAGGATATAAATCCATGTAAAAGATGGTTCAAGGGATGTATAAAGGTCACACGTCGTGTCTGTTTACTTCGGGTACTACCTGTGTGCAATGAACCAAGTCAGAAGATATGTCATGCAAAAAGCGCATACACGACATCTAGTGATGGTCACACGCCATGTCCGATTATCTGGGTATACACCACATATGCTTCCATGTTTTTGTACATAGATTTGACTGGCGTATTCCAACTCGTGTACTGGTACACGGGGTGACCCGGGTAACCGGTCAGGTCTGGCTATGTGGTTGAGTACATGTCATGCACTCCACCCCATATCTATGTATCATGTGAGATACACATTGAGTCCCATGTAAAGACCCACATTCCATGTAATAGTTATCACATGAAATCATGCATTGCAAAACCCTAGTTTTCGCTGAGCCAGCCCCACAGGCCATGTTCTTTAGAGAACACAGTATGTTTGTCATGTTTTTCTAGAAAAATGTGTTCTTCATTCGACACATCAAGTTAATATTTTTTTATCTATTTGGTCATCTGATCACATTGAAACTCAAGATGTTGGGATATTTCATCACCACAAGGCTGATTTTGTTTCTTTTCAGCCTCTGATCAGCCCTAAAAACATGTTTCAATCATCCTTATGAAGAAAGATCAAAGAACGATTTCTTAGTATCTATATCGATTCTTTGTCCTCCATCATCGTCACACCTACTCTAGGTCGTCACAATGTCGGATCTCCAATTTGGGATCATTACATTGTGAAATGGACACACAACAATCCATTTTTCATAACCCCGTGAAGAATGGGAAGAAAGTGGGGTAAAAAATTGAGAAGAAAATCCAAAAAAAAATCGATGAATGAGCCTCCACCATTATTTTTCAGGGAGTTGATCACATCCTATTAGAAGGATCAAACGAAGAAAATAAAAATACGAATATTAATAATCTTGGATTGATTTCCAAAAATAAAACCCAACGGAATATCCTCTTGCAAGAATGAACAATATATGGTTCAACATGTTCATGGGTTGACCCATGTTCATCATTAATCAAAGAATGGGGAAAATGAAATCAAAACAATAACCCCTACCTCGATCATTGACGAAGAGAGAGAGCAGTCATCAGTCAGTATTTGATCTCACCTTGTAACAATCCATGCATCATCACTCATCATCGTTCATCGAGATATCTCCAAGAATGGATCCCCTCTAAATCTCCAGAGTTTCCAAGGAAGGTTTACTTGGTTATGAGCCTAACCGTAGGCTCCTAGTTGTTTAAAAATAATTAATTTGTTGATGCATCATGGAAATTTATGAAATAAATTAAATTATTCATTTATTTTATTTCCTATAAAACATCTAAAAACATACTTCTACTACCAACCCACAATGGACGATGTTTAGCCCCACCTTAGTTAAAGTTGCTACTCTAAATGCAACAGTGCCCTCAGATTATTGATCCAGGAACCTGTTTAAATTTTATTCCACTTTTTTAGGAAAACCACTCACCCGCACTATTTAACAATTTAATTTATTTCAAGTATTTATTCCAGGAACCTCAGGCCTCAAAATCACAAGTCGTCGCAAAGTCGGGTCTCATAATCATTCCTTGTAGTATTTACAAATTATACACAAAAAATCCCAGACACTACAATGAGATATAACTATTTAGATATTATAATTCATAATAATAAATAATGGTTCATTTTGGATCCTTTTTACATCTAAACAACTCAGTTACACCTTTTTATTTTTAAAAATTACATGTTTTCTCCATACCTCACTTATAAATGGCCACCCACTCTTCTAACCTCTTCACACATTAAATTCACTTTATATTTTCCATGAACTAAATAAATTTATTAATTATTTTCATCAACACTACCTACACAATTTATTTTAATAATAAATAAATCCAATTAATGATTTTATTTCATAGCAAAGTTGGTTGTCTGAAGAAGAGGTATCATGCTTAACCAAGAATTTTTAATTTATCAATTCTCACAACTACATTAAATATTATTCAATTATGATTATATAATAAATCTCATATATAAAATATACAAAATTTTCATTTTGATAATGTAATAACTTAAATCCATCTCTTCTTCCATTAAATTTGAAATGAAATCATCATTCATTAGTATGACAGAATATAGTCTCATGAATAAATGACATTCACCTTCCATTATAAAATATCATGAATTGTTATAATGATTAATATAAAGTATATATATATATATATATATTAAAATTTTTAATATATTTATACTTTTTTAGTTATTATTTCACATAAAACTTATTACATTCCATTCTGTGGGGGATATGATAATTTCTCTAATGTGTACAATGGACTACCGACTCATGAAGCGATGTCTTTCATTTATTAATAACACCTTACATGGAAGGAAATAAGTATAAATTTAAGGAATATATGTTATATACATGATAAAATTAAGATATTAATTACATATTCATCATTATTAATAGATAATATTTCATTTTCTTTCATACACTAAAAAATGATATCGTCATCCCTGTGTATGTGTGGACTCCTGAATCGACGAAGCGATGTGACTATTTTTTCTTCACTAAATCACATGGAAGATATATGTAAGTATAATTGAATAAATAATATTGTATTTAAAAAAAGATTATCATAATTTAAATACAACATGTTTTTTACCTTCATTCCATAATGATTTTTGAAAAATGGAAACATCACCCACGCATACGTACGACATACCATCTACTTGATCGTAACGTAGTAAATTTTTTAAAAACAAATTTATTTATTGGTTATAAAAGTATAATTTATTTATAAAAATTATAATTTATTAATGATTATTATTTTATTTATGATGAAAAATTACCTCTCTGACCATATTCAACCTATCAAATATATTATGGACATGTAAGCCGAATATCATGAAAACATCTTACGAAACCATAATTGATTATGAAATTGCATATATGCTGGGTAAAAATTAAATTAACTTGAATAATGAACTTGAAGATTGTACTCCTGAACATAAATAATTAACATATGTTTTTTATTCATGAAAATATGGAATTTTCATGACGAGTTAGACTCAAGTTAAGGGACTTCGTCTCAATTTCTTTCGTTAAGGAATATTTTAATTTTTTGCACAAAATTTTTTAATATGGTTTATACAATTACCCATTAACATTTAAAATCATGAATTATTCATAAATAATGGTACATTAAGTTTGATCTTTAATTATTTAATCCCAGTGTTTTTGACATGAAACTTACTAAGTTGTAAATAATTTAATAACTCCATTTATTTTCATTGGTTTATATTACTTCTTCCTTTTCATCGATATTATAAAATTATTTGTGTAATGATTTTTTATTATTTTATGTTTTATTTAAAACTGATTCATTTTTAATTATACTTATATTCATAATTTATTTATTTATCAATTCTCAATTCAATTTTATATTCATTATATGGTTTTCTCATCTCAAATTTTCTTCTTCGGGGCATATGTAATGTTATAAACCTCTATTATTCTATGAGGTGTATAAAATGAACCTTTTTTATCGTATATAATTAATATACATATTTTCATGATATATAATTTTTAATTTAATTTTATTATTTCATCGGTCATATGATTTAAAATTTACCAAAGTGGCGAAGGCTTTATGTTACCATCATCTTTTTAATCCAGATTATTTATGCTTCAATTTTCATTAAAGGAAATTATTTTAACATTTTATTATAAACCCATTAATTTTTAGTATCATATGGAAGTTGATATAATTTTCAAGTAATATTACCACTTACCTACCTTCAGTACAGAAATTTATTTATGAAATTATTTTTAAAAATATATGATATTATTTTTTTCTTTGGTAAAAAATATTTTTTCTTCTAAATCCATGTTTTCTAAAAATGATTTAAAATGTTTTACTATGATTTTTTATGGTTATTTTTAACCACAATTTTGATTTAAAAAATTATCTTCATGTATTTTTTTTAATGAGTTCCTATTTTACTTTTACTGAAAATTAGAAAGGAATCATAGTTTTATCATACTTATTGTGAACGCAGTTTCCCACCATCGTGACCACTCAATGTGTCAAAGATTTTTTTTATGTCTCAAAAGTTATTTTAAAAGAAAAAATTTCAGTAATTTTTTAGAAACTATTATAATTTAAATATTTTTTTCTAAATAGAGAGGATATTTCAGTAATAAAATTTCCTCAGGAATGATTTTATAGATTTTTAAATGGAATTTCCATTCATCAACATCAACAACCATTGATGATTAATTATTATATACTATGATTTAATGAAATGATACTATCCTTATTCTTTCTGTAGATGAAAAAATTATTGGTCTAGTATATTATTAAGAATCCTATTTCTTTTCCTTTTGTCAATAAAGTTATGTAATTATCCTAACTCCAATGACTATGATTCAATGACAACTTAATTACCTTTTCATAGATACAAAGGGTCAAATCCCAAAGGATATATCACTTTATCATTTTTAGAGAACAAGATAAATACATGATACCCATTTCAAATTGGAAATATAAAATTAAACATATAAAAAGAACATTATCATCCTCCTTGAAACTCATTCAAATAATTCATCTTTATTGCCTGGGAAAATGAAAGAAAATAAGGGTGATCACAAATTCATAGTAAGTGTTATATACAAAAGAGGATATCATAAATAAATAAGGTATAATAAATTTGGAATGGTAAATAACTTAACACACATTCCATTCAATCAAAAACGTTACTATCATATTCAGATAATTCATAATCAATATGGAAAGGTAAATAACTTACCACACATTCCATTTAATCAATAAACTAAAAATGAAAAGCTTACAGAGATAATATCATCATGAAAATATCATGAAAAATAATAATAATAAATTTAAAAATGATTTAAATTCTTAGTTGTTGTCCTTAATTATATCATGCTTTCTGATTTCTTTACTTTTGAGACCATTCACAATACCATTTTAGACTGTGGATAAAGACCCATAATGCTTGGCCAACATATTTATATTAGCAGACCTATTGATGCATCGGGGGGCTATATATAATAATTCCCCACCAATAAATTCATTTCCAAATAATTACTCATATATCTATTAATCTATTTAATTCATGAATCAATATTTCTTATCATCAATTATCCGTATTGAGAAACAAATAAAGATTTTTCAACATTTTCCAAGTTAATCAAATAACATCCAAAGTAAACACCATATGTAGATATGGTATATGGTTTAACAAATTATATCCATTATATAATTATATTTATATTTAATATAAATGTACTTTTCATTAAAAATTATCACAATAATGTTATTGTTTTAGGAGAAAGTAAACAATCACAAAAAAAGTGAGATTTGGAAATAATTTTTACCTTTTTTGGGAACTTTTACACCATTACCCCTTGAAGAGTAAACATAAAATGAAAAATTAATCATAATTAATAAATTTGCATTCATGTTAATTACATAAATTGGTAATTATACAAACTATAAAAAAAATTGACTATGTGCATATTAATAAGTATGTCGGAATAAAATGGAAATAGAGATGAAATCCCTTACCTAACACTTTTCTTTAGTTGAATGTAAATTAACTTCATGTATAATGGTTTTAATATTTTTATTAATTCATAATAGTAAAATATTAATATTTATAATATCCTATACAGTCCTCTTATAACATTTTGCAACCTATTTGTTAATAATATTTCATTATTTTCATTGTTTTGGGTGTCAGTGGCCCTGTTTTCTCACATGTATTTTTTCCATGAAGGATCTGGTTTAGATAGATATTATATGACTAAATCATCTAAAAATTATAATAATTTCATAAATAACATATTTACACATTAGAAATATTATTAAAATGGTTACTTAATGTTTGGTAGGGAAAATGAATTGAATCGCTTCATGGAGACAGTACGTCGTGCATATGCACGAGCAATGACATCATTAAAAAGACGTGTGAAAGGGTATGTTATAACATTATATATTAATTTTATATAATTTTTATTACTAAATATTATAAAATATATTCATTAAATGTATCCTTATAACATTCCATGTAAACCATAACTGAAAAATGAATCATGTTGCTTCGTGAGGTGGTAGTCCTCCATACACATAAAAGACATTATTATATTCAAAATGGAATGGAATTTAAGAAGTTGTATGTGATATTATAATTATATAAGTGTATTTATATCATAAATAATATAAAAAAATTATTCCATCATTATATACAACCATTAGTGGTGTTGACGTAAAACAAGTTACATCGGTTCACAAGTCAGTAGTTTTCCATACACACGATCAATGATATTGTTTCCCGTTTTAAGGAAGAATAGAACGATATAGGTTATTAAATTAATATAATAATATAAAATTTTATGGGATATACTGGTGTTATTATATTATAATTATCTAATAATATTTTAAGTAGGTGGAAGAAAAAATAAAATGAAAATTCTCATTTATGAATGTTACCACTTCTTGAGGGAACTTCTTACGGTTTACACTAAAAACCTTCCTAAGATGGCTCTACAACAAAAAATAATTCTAGGATATTGGTAGATGAATAAGGAACATATTTGGGTAGGTAATGAAAAAAATAAATTGATTTTTAAGTGTGATATGGAGAGGAGTTAGGGCAGCTTTTTATAAGTAGGGGACAAGACATATATGGAATTTTTGAAAAGAATCAATTACACCCCCATTGTAATCCTAAAAAAGCCTAAATAATAATAAATTAAAGATAATTAGTGGTTATAAGGTCAAAATATTGAAGTAAAATGGGTTTTGGACAAGTTGGTATGTCATTTTAACCTTTATATTTTTAGTTTAAACCCCTGGTAAAATAGATTTTACCTTAACTGCGGTAATTAGTTTTTACACATTTTAATATTCATAAGGGTGAAAATTTAAGTTTACCATATTACATAATATAATTTTTTTATTCGAAATTTTAAATACATTTTTAAAATTAAATTCACATAATTCCCAATATCCAATTTAAAATTATTCCCACGGAAACGATAGAAAGTGGGTTTCTAGAGTGAAAAATCTCATAAGTATAGATAATTCTAACAAAAAACATAAAAATTAAATTTATTACGAACAAATAAATTATATTTAATATAGTATAATTGAACTAATTTTTCTTCAAAATAAATTTAAAAAATATTTTAACGTTGAAAATAATTTAAATGAAAATGCAGTTTTCAATAAAAAAAAGTGTTTTCCCTATTCATTGAAAGATGAAAAATTTCATAAAATTACCAAAAAATCACCCCAAGGATATTTTGATATTATTATTTAAAAAATGAATTTAATATAATAATAAAAATTGGTAAGAAAAATTCTAAATTATATGCACGAAGCATGACTAAATGGATTTTACAAAAAATTTAAAAAAACATTTATTTTTATTTCAAATTATTCTCATTTTATTTATAATGAATAGATAACCAAAATTTTTATTATTTAGTTAGTCTTATTAATACCCAAAAAATTTATATCTATTTCATAATGTTCATGTTTAAATAATAATAATAATTTAATAGGTTATCGGGTTTTTCTTAAAACTGGTGTTGTGTGAATCGTAAGCTATCTAACTGGTTGAATTTTTTTAAAAGGATGTAAATTGTAAGTTCCCAGTGTGTCACATTCATTCCTTCTAAAAATAATTATATTTTAAAATTTCAGGGATTTTACCTTTTAAGCATATGAGGTGAGTTTATCTTCATAACATCCTCTGGTTAGCACATTTCTACCTCTGTTTTACAATTTCTCTAAAGTACCTTTACTAGTCGAATCGTTTGATTTCTCTATACTTTATCTATAGTATCGAGAATATAGATGGGTTATTCACATTAATATAAACCAGGTTACAATTATATTTCAATATATGTGATCACATGCATTGGTTTTGAAACCCACCTCCTTAACAATGATATATGGAACAAATCATGTACTTTTGATTGACTTGGTGGCATTGCTAACTAATCAGCCAAGGATCAAATCCATTAAAAATTTTCAAAGTGTCCAATGTACCCAGGCCTTAGTTTTACCTTCTTAACTAAGCTTATAACACCCTTCTATGGAGATAATTTGATTAAAACATGATCTCCCACTTGGAATTCCCAATCCTTCCTTTGATTTTCAGCATAACTCTTTTTGTCACATTAATATACTTTAATATGAGACAAATAGCCTTTACATTTTTTTCTATTAATTTTTTCTTGAGAATACAATTTCACTTTCACCAAATTCATCCAAAAAAGTTTTAGTATGACATATCTTTAAATATAATGTTTTATATGACGTCATTTGAAACCATGAATAGAAACTATTATTATAGGAAAACTATACCAAAGTTAAATACAGATCCCACATAACTTGAAATTCAAGTTAGTATAACCTCAACATGAATTACATAGTTTTAATAGTATTTTAGATATTTTTATTAATTTGAGGATGGTTGGATGTGCTCAAATAAAACACCATATCATGAGCCTTTTAAAGTCGCTTCCAGAATTTTGATGTAAAATGGGGATGATGATCAGAAATTATCGAAATATGTGTTCCATGAAATCTTAAAATTTCATTAATATACAGTCTTATGGTATTCTCATGTGGTAAATATTCTACTATAGGGAGGAAATGGGCAGGTTTGGTTATGTGATCAGTAATAACCCATATTTCATCATTCTTTCTAGGAGTATTTCGTAAAACCTATGAAAAATTCCATATTAATGTAATCCTATGTCCACATAAAAAATAAAAATAGGTTTTATGAATCATATTGGATATTATATAATAGATTTAACTTATTGAAGCACCAAATATCTGGTCTCATAATTAGAAATTTCCTAATTTAGGTTATCCCCTAAATTGTTTTTTCCTCAAACCCATATACATATTTGGGAAACCATAGTGTATAGATAAATTCGACCTATTACCATAATTCAAAAATTACCTTTTAAGATAAGGTATATATGGAACACATAATCTCATACCAAATTTTATAACACCATTCTCTCAAATTACATCCATTTATTTATCATCATTCACAAATTTTATTTTCACCAGAAAGTTATCGTCATCGGACTAAGAAATTTTTATATATTATAACAAATACGGCTTCAAAATAATTTGTAAAACGATTTATGAACACCCCCCCTCCTCAATAATTAAATTTTTTATATTTACTAAATCCAAGAGCATAGGATCCCTCTCAATCCTTATTTGGGAAAGAACTCTATGGCCCTTCTAGGTCAAATCACATGCCACTTTTTTTCCTTTCTCATGTGATAGTATATTGATAAATAATGATCATTAAGTATCTCAACAAATATCATTTTCCTCATATTGTGATATTTCAATGAAAAAAATTATTTTAATATTTTATTACCTATGTATATCTCATATCTTTTACCATTGTGATAATTTCTCTATATCATCAAAATAAATATTACAATTACCAACTCAAGATCAGGTTTTTCATTTTTCTATTCATTATCCTTCAATTTTCTTGATTCATATGTAATAACATTATCATTTTTTACTAGGAAAAAATCTTGTCCATTCTTTGATGCATCACTATATATAACAAAACCATAATTTCTAGATGGTTGATAAAAAATAATTTTATTGACTAATCTCCTCTTCAGTTCATCAAAATATTCTTCACATTCGTTTTTTCATAAAACAACAAAGCATTATTTGTTGTAAGATTGTTTAAAATGTTATAAAATTATGAAAAATTATAAACAAATCACTGACAATAACTTACCAACCCAATGAGATTTCATAACATAGTATGTTTATTAGGGGTAGGCCATTCTATGACTTCTTTTATCTGTATATGGTAAGCTGGTATTCCATGCATGGAGACAATATGGCATCAAAAGAAACTTCTTGAAGCTATAAATTACACATATTAAATTTCCCATAAAATAATTTACTTCTAAGAGTCTTAATAATAATCTAAAAGTGATTCTCATAGTACTCAGAGTTTTTAGAATACACAAAAATATAATCAATGAATACCAAAATAAAATCATTAATATATTTTTTGAATACTCTGTTTATTAAATCCCTAAAAAGGGATAATTAATCAATCTAATTAGAATAACTATAAACACATAATGTCCATACCTTATCTAGATTATTGTCATCAGAATGTATTCTTTATTTACTCTTAATTGATGATACCCAGAATGAATACCTATCTTTAAAAGATATTGAGATTTGTGAAGTTGATCAAATAATTCATCAATGCATGGTAGATGGTATTTTTTTATTTATTTCAATAAAATTTATTTTACAATAATCAAATTATAGCCTTGTGGATCCAACTTTCTTCAAAACAAAGAGAGCATGGGATTCATATTGTAAAACATTGGGGTGAATAAATAACTTATCATAGAACACTTATAGTTGTTTCATCAACACGACAAATTCCAAAGTTTCCATTCCATAAGGTGTCTATTATATTGTTCTATCATCAGGTAATAAATCAATGGAAAAAATAACTTCAAGATTTGTTGGATGACTATATAATCCCTCAATAAATTCAACAACATCAACATGTACGTTTGGTATAACCTCATATTGAATATTATCATCTCCTTATATTATGAAAAATATTATTTTCCAAGAATCCAATTTAGTAGATATATTAGGGGTGGATCTAGAGATGCCTTACATCATTATGTCTCCACTCTAAATATAATGAATTATATATCTTCATCATGAATAGTAATTTCATTCTTCGTGCAATAAATGTTTCATCATATTTTGAAATCCAGTACAAATCAAGGATTATAAAAACATCTACCATAGGTGTAATAATATTATCATCATATAAATAACCTTTATGTTTCATAATGGGTATATCTAGACACATCCTTGTTATTGTGGGACTTCCACTAATATTTTTGAATAAAAACTCCCATCTTAAATATATAAAGAAATATCTGATTTTCTTAGTAATCATGGAGGTTATAAAAGCGTGAAAAGATCAAGAGTCTAATAAATAATTTGTTAAATTTTAGCTAGGACTATATTACCTTCCACCATATCATTGGGTACTTCCACTTTAGCTATAGTAATTGCATAATCTTTTCCTTATCCTCTTTACCAATTTTATGGTAGATTCCAATAATGCTTGGTGCATTTATTTTCATTATTCCCCATCTCCGTAAAGTTAAAACCCTGGATAAAAGTTTTATATTTATTAACTTTTAATTATTTATCATAGTGACCCATATCACCATACTTATAACAAAATCCTAATCCCTTCAAGAATTTCATTGGTTTATTCTTTCTACAGTTCTCACAAGATATAAATTTCTTCTTTCTCTTATTCATATTTTGTACATTCCCTTTTTCTTAGTTATCATTACTTCTCTTTTTTTCTAGACTCCCCATGAACATATAGGATATAGATAATTACTTAACAATTTTTTATGTAAGATAAAACAATTTCATCATATAAAGAGTAATTTTGAGAGTCTAGTTCTGTTCGCTGACTTGTCTTAATCTTTCCAAATAAATAGAAAATCTTGCATTATATGTTGTATATGAAATCCAAACCATTTGTGTCTAGACTTGTAATGGTAGCCTCATAATCCACAAAAAAAAATATTATTTTTATTTAAGCTAAAATAACATTTTATTCATTTGATTTTGTTTATCATGAGGGAAATATTTGTTGAATAATTTCTCCTTAGAATCTTTCTATTTTATGTGTTCTATTTACACTTCCTCTGTGGTATTACTGATTAATAACCACCATTGATCAAAATATCCTTTTAGATAGTACAATGAAATGGAAACCTTTTTATTTTTATCCCATCCCAAGGCTATAAATATCTTCTCAAGAGACATAATCAATTTCTTATCACCCATTGGATTAGTAATCCCACCAAATAATGAATAATTATTCATATAAAGTGGTCAAGCATAGAATAATAATTTTGTGGAACAACATGTTTCTCTATCTACACATGGTTATTTTTTCTGACCTAAATAAGATTCCCTAATGTAACCATGATCTTCTCAGTCCTAATACCAGTAGTATTGGCTCACCCAGGAGAGAAAAATATACATTGACCACAAGTATTGAAACCCTTATTTCTTCTAGGAACCATTTCTAAATAATTACATATAATGTATTAGATCATAAAATTATGAATTTAAAATCATAATTTATAATTATAATTATGGTGTAACACTTGACATAATTTTAAAAATTTATGCATTGCTAACCTTAGAATCATATACTGGGTTTCTTTAGGGATATATTTATTTTCAAATAATTCATAATGGTTTGTAAAGAAAATATGAATTATCCTAAAAATATCCCATAGGAGTGTAAAACCAGGTGTGTATTAAGTATAATATTCATTCTCTATTTGATGATCATGTTAGAACCAATATTCCATTTCATATTTATTACCCATAGTTACATCTATTCCAGAACCACTTCAACTTGTACAATCTAGAAATTGATGTATTTCTAGGGAAAACCACATAATCTCTTCCTTACCAAATCATTAGGATGATCTTATATATTTATACTCCAAGTATAATATATGTTAATTTTCCCTAATATATGTTTTTATTAATCTTTTTCTTCTATATTCTAATAAAATTTCTCTGATTTCATTTGTTACAACCTCAACTCCAGTAACCCGAAGGCAGTGACTACATAATTATATTAGCATAGATACAAAGGTTAAAGTCCAAAAGGACTGATTTTTTTTTCATTTTTGGATAAATAGATACATATATGATACCATATTACAATTTTAATAGAAAATAAAGAATAAAAATTTCACATGATCAACATCCTTTAAAATCAATCAAAGGATTCAGCTTCATAAATTGGGGAAAGAAAAAATAATAATGGTGAGCTGAAATGTGCGGTAATGGTTAAATACATGTGAATATATAATGAATAATTAAAGAATAATCTATATGTATAGGTAAACAATGGAAACAATATTCCATTTAATCAATAAATTGACTATTATAATTATATAAGGAATAATCAACATGGAAAGGTAAATAATTGAAGGCACATTCTATTTTATCAATTAACAAAGAATGAAATTTATCCAAAGATAATATGAGTGAAAAAATATCATATATAATAATACTAAATTAAATATCAATAAAATATGTTCCTAATTACTATATATCATTGTCTTAGGAATCATGATACCAGTACTGTCAAGACTGTTCAAAAGATAGTTTAAAATTATGGGTAAAAACACATCTGGTTTAACCAACTGAATTCTATCCTGAGACCATTATATGAATAGAGGGGATATATATAACTAGGTCCCACCCATAGCTACAAGTTAAAATCATTCCTCATATATCAAATAATCTATTTAATTCTTGAATAAATATTCTTTATCATCAAATATTTGTATTGAGTAAAGAATATGGATTAATCAATAATTTCAAAGTTAATAAAATAACTTATTAAGTAAAAAACATATGTAAAAAAGGAATATGGGTTAGAAAAGAATAATACCAACCATAAAATAATATTTATATTTAATATCAATTTATTTTCCAATATATAATGATATCATGAAAGTTATTATTTCATGAGAAAGTAAACAGTCACAAAATAAAGTGAGATTGTAAAATAATTTTTACACTTTTATAAACATTTAAACTGCAGCCCGTTCAAAAATAAAAAAAATAACTAACACTAATAATTATTATTAAAATTTTAATAATTTTAAATATAAAAAAATGATAAGTATATACACCACATAAAATTGAATAGGTCCATATTAACAAATATGTCTCAATGAAATGGGAATTGAGATGAGATCTATTTAAGTATGTTTTCCTTTAGTTGACCATGATTGAACTTCATGTATAATGGGTTTTATAATGTTATTAATTTATAATATAACTATAATAATATTTATAGTATCATAAATTATCCTCTTATAACATTTTATCGCCCATATGTTAATAATATTTCATTATTTTCATTATTTTTCGTGTTAGTTTCCTGGTTTTCTCATGCATATTTTTTCATTAAAGATCTGATTATTGTACATATGTTATAAATAAATCATCTATCTAATTATATTAATGTAATTAATATCATATTTACTCATTATATAAATTATTAGAACCACTATTTAATGTTGGGAATGGAAAATAAGTCATATCACTTCATAAAAATGGTAGGTCGTATGTATGCTAAAGCGATAATACCCTTCCATTAAATCTTGAAGGAGTAAGTGAATTTATGATATATTAATTTTTAATAATATTTATAATTACATATATTTCACATTTATTAATTAAATTTATCTTTATTTCATTTCATTTAAAGCATATGTGAAAACAAAAATCACATCGCTTCATGAGGCGACAGTCTGTCATACACATAAGTGACAATATCATATTTTAAATGTAATATAATGTAAGAAGTTATATGTGATATTATAATTAAAGAATTATTTTTATAACATAAATATTATATATAATAAGTAAGTCTATAATTATATACAACTTTTACATGTGTTGATGGAAAATGAGTTACATCGGTTCACGAGGCGGTAGCTGCCGTACACACAATCGATGATTTCATTTCCCATTTGATGAAAAATGATATATATATATATATATATGTTATAAAATTAACATAATAAAATATATGTGTGTTTTAGAAACATTTTAATTATATTATCATGGTTTAATAATATTTTAAGGAGGCGGAGGAAGAAATAAATTGAAAACGCTTGTTTATGAACATTACATATTCTTCATAGAACTTCTTTATGTTTACACCAAATAACTTCCTAGTATGAATTTATAGTCAAACCAATGCCTCTAATATTTTTTAAGTTCAATAAAGAAGTTATTTTAGATTTTATTGGATAATACAAATGCCTTTTTATGTGTGAATAGGAGAGGAGACTGGTTTTCCTTTTGGAAAATGGGAGGGGACACACAAGGAATTTTGGAAAATAATCAAGTGCACCAATGTTTTTATCTTGAAAATTTCCAATAAAGGGAAAATTATAGACCATTAATCGCAATAATTTCTAAATATGTTCATAAAATGATTTTTTTTGAAAAGTTGGTTGGTCATTTTAACCCTTTATCTTCTTACTTTAACTCTATGTAAATAATTTCTTACCCTAATAGTGATAATTAATTTTTACTTCATTTACTATTAATTATGGTTAAAAATTAATTTGAAATTATAAGATATTATAAATTATTATTATTCCAAATATAAAATCCATTTTTCAATTTAAATTCACCGAAGTAGAAGAATCCATTTTAAAATTATACCCATATACGTGATGGAATAGTGGGTTTCCAAAGAAAAATTTATCAAAAGTATAGAAGGTTTTAATTTAATAATTAAATATGAAATTGATCCCACTAATTTAAATGGTATACATTATATTATAATTTTTCAAATTTTACTTTAAAACCAATTTTAATTATAATTTAACATTGTAAATAATTTTAAAAAAAATTTGTTTTCAATGAAAATCGGTATTTTACTATTCATTATAAGATAAAATATTTTAGAAAAATCAAAAAACATTAACCCTAAGATAATTTTTATATTATAATTTAAAAAAATAAAGTGAATTTTATAAAATAAATTTTCAAAAAGGGGTAAAAATTAATTATAAATTTTGAGCACAAAGTGCGATTAAACTTTCTTTCAGAAAACATTTATTTCTATTTCAAATGACTCTTGTTTTATTTTTAAAAAATAGATAAACATAATTTTCATAATTCTTTATTACTATTCATACCTTTTAATGTAATGGGTGGTTTATAATGGTCATTTTTAAATAATAATATTTTAATATAGAATTATGTTTCATTAGAACCTGGTGTTGTGTACATCACAAGTTATCAAAGAGAAACAATTATTTACAAGAAAATAAATTAAAAATTCTCATGGTGTTACAATTTATTATAATAATAGTGATATTTTCCAATATTTTTATGTATTAAATGGTTTTTCAATAGTTGTTATGATGGTTTTATCCCCATTATATATCATGGTTGGGCCCAAAACATCTAATACGATGGGGTGATCCATATTATAGATCAAGATATGAAGGTTCAATCCCCATTATATCTCAATAGTGAGCCTGGTATACATTAAAAAAATGTTTTATCCCCATTGGGTGAGCATGATATAACTTATACAAAGGATTAATCCCCATTATAGCACAGGGGTGAGCAAAATATAACTTATACAAAGGGTTGAGCCCCATTATAACCCTATAATTCATTAGGTAATGATTATGTTATCGTGAGAGCTATATTGGAAGTCAACCATATGGTTATCACCACTTTATTTTTTTTAAGGATTTTATGATGATAATGTCTCAAGGTACAAACATGATTCCTTTATGCTCAATATGGTCTTCAAATGATTAATCTAGTCAATATTTAAATACCAAGGCTCAAGATTTATGATTCTCGTGAATCTTTACATTTATTTCTTTAATTCATGCCACAAGTTTATTGATCATAGTTTTGTCGGTATTATTTCTCTTAGGTTGTTCCCATAGACATTTATTATGTAATCATATCCTTATACACTTCTTATTCTCATTGATTTCACTCAATTATTAAGGCTTATATTTACCATTATTGGGAATTTTAGCTCACCCTTATTATGTTTTCCTTTCCCTAGGATTACAATAATGATGTCAAATTAATCTTTTTTGGAATTTTTTTCATATCAATGAGGATAATGATGAAATTTGGAATATGAAAATCAGGGTATAATTGAAAAAAATACTCTCTTGAAATCATTAGTGTTGTTTATGTAAGAGTTTTTACAAACTCTCTAAAACTATAAACTAAAAAGTTATTTGGGTATATAATTAATCTAATATTTCATTTTTATTTTTTTATTTTTTTGGATGGAAAAAATTGCATTTCATTTATCAGTATCAAAACTATAAATGTAATGTTTATGATATCAACACCAAATCCATGTGTATGGGTTCGGGGATACTATAGAAAACCACCCGTATACCCATTTGAGTTCATACAATATTGAAATATACTTACAGTATTGGGAGGGGTTTGATGGACCAAACCATCACAAAACAATAAACCTTTCATATATATTCCATAGAATAGAACATCCTTTATCATTCCTTTATAATTTTATTATCCCATAAAAAAGAACCAATTTTCATTAACCATTTTCAGTATAAAGTATCAAAAGAAATTAATTGTAAGGTATCATAGTATCAAATTATTAGTTAACAGTATCAATCATTAAATTATGTTCACATATATAAAAAATAAATCTTTTAAAACACTGGAAATTTTATTTAATAATTTAAATAAAACCCCCATTATTTAATGTATGTTTAAAACCCCCAAAATTCATTGTGATTCTTAAATAAATTCAACTTTATTATAAATAAACATTTATCAATAATTTAAATTTATATAACAAATTATATAAAATAATATTGATGAATTTGTATATAGATAATAAAGATTCATGAATAAAAGAAGAGAATCTAGGTTAGATTTTCCTAAAAATAACATGTTGGTTTTATTGTGTACCAAAGACTAAGAAACAGTATTAATACTTGAAAAACAATAAAATAAATAAATTTGAATAAAACATTTGAGTTTTAATATAGATATAACATGTTATTTTCCATTATTTAAATTGAAATATAATCAACACCGATAAAATGTGAGAGTTTTTGAAAAATTCATACCTTGGTTCTCAATATGCTTCATATGTATTCTAACCTATAGTATAATTAATTTAGACATATTAATAATCTTAAAAATAACCATATGAGTACTTATCTTAGTATATTTGTTTTCAAAATAATTTACAGTCACCCATATATTTACAATTATTTATTCAAATCAATATCCAAGTATCAATAGTTCTATTTTACATTTCAATTTTGGTTCGGTGATTCCATTCCATCAACCTCAGTCATAGTTTAATCATCTAAATATCATAATAAGGTCCTAAATATTATATTTATTCATTATATATAGTTTTATAACCCTCCATGTAAGGTGTTGATGAAAAATAAAATTCATCACTTCGTGGAGGCGATAGTCAATACATAAACAAGGGTGATGTTTTAATTTTTCAATGGAATAAGGGAATGAAAGTTAAATAATAATTAATATTAAAAATCATAATTTTATTATAAATACCATATAAATTCATTGAATCTGTCTATATAACCATCCATAATGGTTAGTTAAGATAAATAAATCATGTTGCTTTATAGAGACAATAGTAAGTATATACATATGGTCAACACCATCATTTTCCATTGGATGGAAATGATATATAAAATGGTTATAAAATTTAGAAAAAAACATTTATCAGTAGAAAAAATTTTAATGTCATTAATTTTATGTGGATATGGAAGATTCAAAGGATTTTTAATAAAAAAGAAACTTGAAAATTTTCTGTAAGAACAAAAACCACTTCCTTGGATAATCATCTTTTTAAAAACAACTTAATGCTTCTCGTATGAGTATTTTGGGAATACTAAAACCATTATTAAGTGAATAATAGATTTGGGAAGGTATTTTATTATGTATTTATTAAGATAAAGTGTTGAATTGGTGTATAAAATTTAGAATATGGGGTTCCCTTTAATAAGTGAGGGGAGTAACATCCTTTAAAATATTAAAAACATAAAAACATAATAAAGTTTCTCTCATGAGAGAGTGGATAAAATTTACTCCCAATTAAAATATAGGATAAGTTATGGTAAAAATAAGAAAAACTATATATATTTATAAGAGTTTTATTGATTTTTTAATCCCTATATTTAGTTCAATTCTCTCATTGTATTTTTTAACCCTTACCATTGTAACAAGATTTTCATGAGGGTAATTATTCTTTATGAAAAAATATGCTGAATTTATTACCCAATATTTATAAATTTTATTCTAATTATACAATCATTTTTATAATATTCAACCTTTATAGGTGGTAAAAAATAATTCTAATAGTATTTCATTAATCGTGTAAATCAATTTAGAAAAAAAAGTATTTTAGGCATAAAAATGATTTTATATTCATTCCTTATATACTAACAACCATCATAAGAATGTTAATTTGTTTTAGTAAATATCTTATCTACATATTTAATTATAATCATTCATCAATAGTGATTAATTAATTTATTAACAAAAAATCACATTTCACACATATAAATGGATTTATGAAAATATCACTTTATACCTTTAAATTACTATATCCCCAAAACTAAAAATTTGATAATTAATTTATAGATGGTAAATTATGAAAACCCTACTATTTATTAAACATTAATTCAATATTTATTACATATGATTAAAATTAATACAACCTAACAGATCGATAAGTCTAGTGTCTTTAAATATTATTACTATTAAATAAAAACTTTAAATAGGGAATATGCCATCTTTATTGAAATCTTCCTTAACATGTTCATGTTATTCCTTCATACTTAAAACAACACGGGATAACTAGGGGACATACATAAGAAAAGAGTGAGCTGTAAAGCCCAAAAAAGAAATAAAAATGGAATAACCTAAATAAAGTAATATATGTTAGAAAATAGCCATATCAATGGGGAATAAAATGAGTGATAATCATAAACATAAACAATGAGGAATTATATAGCATGATAATAAAAAACCAATAGGGGAAATGTGTAAAACTTAAAACACTACATGATAAGCATAGATCAATTCTAACTACTAATTAATCATGGTGAAAAAGTACCATGATGGATTAGGATCACTCCTAAATCCATTTCATAATGTATTATGAGACTAAAACAATACCTAATGCATTGGAGCACTATGTAATTTTGGGTTTTCGTGTTACTTTCATTTCATTCCCATGCTTAAGTGTACCACATAGATTATAAAAAATGGAATAATTTATTTTTAGATTTTTTTACTTGTTCAAGGACTTTGGAATAAATAAATTTAATTCTCCAATTAAATAATTATAAGTCCATGTATTGAAACTCCCTCGATAGGAAATGGGTAAGGGTATTCAATAATAGTTGTTTGGAATGGAAAATTGCAGTGATATTTCTCCAGTATAACAAGGGTGAATAAATATTCATGGAAGGGATTAATGAGAGTGAAATTGGTATCTAATCATTTTTACATAAAATATAAAGTAATTTGGATATGTAAAAAAATATCCCATCGTTAGGAATTGGAGATAAAAGATACAAGATAACGAAGAAACTTGAATAAAGACAAGAATGAGAGGATCCCTTTCCTTGAGAGGGTGATTCAAAATGATTGGAAAGAGATTATTGAGAGCATCAGGGAACTTTTAGAGGATTATATTTGGAATATGGAAGAGTAAGTATGGTCTCAAAGGTTTTTATTTAATATAAATATGATCTTCGGTGGTTTTATAAAGGAAAAGAGAGGGAAGTTTGTTATTATTTCTCAAACATAGTTTTTGGACTCTATATGATAACATAACAGAAACCATAAACCGTCCCATGGTTTCTTCCATGGTTTCTAACAAAGGGTAGTGATTAAAATTATTTCATTAGGTAAAGGGATGAACATTTTAAAATTATACTCTTTCTGATGTGGAATTGAGTCATGTTTACAAAGAAATGATTTTCAAACCATAAAATATATTATTTGTATTAGAGGATTCATGAAGGATTTAAAAAATTAATCAAATAAAATTAATATTTCATTATTTTAAATTTAAAACGTATATTTACTCATGGATACCATTTATAATATTTATTACATGGTTTTTGGGTCACCCTAATGTCAAAATACACACTATATATTTATACCATATTCAAATTTTACGCAAAAATTTGATTATCTCAGAAAATTATGAAACATTCACCATTGGATAATTTTGACATTATGATTCCAAATATAATATTTATCTTATCTAAATAAATTTATAAATTGGTCAATTTTCAATTTTTAAATAATAATCGACATTTATTGAGAAATGTTGGGTTTTTTAATACTAATAATTTATGAATCCATATAAAAATTACATCTAACTTTATAAAAATTCTATGATCATTTAAATTTAATAATAATATTTATTTAAGAAAATTATTTATTTTAAAAATCTTTTATTGCATTAAAATAAATTCCTTAATTGAAATTGAATACTGATTAAAAATAAGATTTTTGTTTTATTGTATCCAAATCAAAAAAACATTTTAAAAGAAAAAACAATGAAATGAAAATATATTCATTGTTATATATAATAAAAACATTAAAATTATTATGGTATTAATACATGTCCCTTTAATACACCATCAAAAACCCTAAGATTAAGTTATGTGATGGTGATACTTTCAATGGGTGGTTTGGCATATACTGTTTGGGTAATGATTTTGATGAGTTTCAAATTCCCCCATAAATGGTTTTTCTCATTCATAAGTTGCTGGATATCAGCTTGGGCTAGGTCCAAGACAAATCCCAGTGATGAAATATCTCTAAAAAATTATGATAAATGGTCTTCGTAGGGTATGATCCCAATGGTTGAGGCCACCACTTTCTTTGTCTATGTAACTTGGACTTGTTAAAACCCTATATTTATACTAATAATATGATCAATGTTCAACAGCTATATTATCAAGTATAGTTATGGTTAATGGTATTTCAAAATGGATAGGATATAGTGAAACCAAAAAAGTGCATGTGATTTCCATATCCATAATATAATAATTCATTTAATTAAACCACAAGAGGGTTTTATTTATAAAATTTCGGGTCATTACAGTCTTCCCCCCTTAAGAAATTTTAAACTCAGAATTTTTATTTCAAGAATTAAAATGGATAAGGGTAATTTTGTTTCATCACTTCCTCTAATTCCCACATTTCTTCTTCAAACATTCGGTTTCCCCACAAAACTTTTACCAGGTGTGTTGTCTTGTTCTATATAACTTTATCTCTTGAGTATTTGATCTTCACCATCTACTCCTCATATGAGATAACATTATACAATAGTACTACTTATGGATTGAATACATGTGAGGGGTCTGCTATGTACTACCTAAAGAGTGATATGTGGAACACATCATGTGATTTAGATATATCAGGTGGGAGTTCTTGTCAATACACCACCACTCTGATGCAATCAAGGATCTCAAAGGGAAAAGATATATCATGGACTAATATTTCCTTTATTCCCAAATCTCATGACATTATTCTGTATAGATATGTGGTGGAATACATTATCTCAAACCTTAAACTCTTGGTCTCATTGAAGATTGTTAGAATTTTTTTTGACACTGAGAATCCTTGATATGCATCTGAATGGTCTTGAACTTTTCTACAATGTACTTAACAATTTCAGGACCTAATAGTTTGTACTTCCCAACTTCATTCCAATATACAGGTGTTCTAAACCTCTTCTTCTAAAGGGATTGATATAGATCTAGTTTTATGCTTGAGTAGAAACTATTATTTTATGAGAAATTGATTGGAGGAAGATATTGAAACCATCCTCCTTCAAAGTATATTGAGCATGCTCTCATCATGTCCTCGTGTGATTGGATAGTCTAGTCACATTAGGATTCATTTTGAGGGTGATAAGTTGTAATGAAGTTCAACTCTATATTTAGAGAACATTGGATACTCTTCTATTACATGGAAATAAATATTGTCTCTTTATCAGATACAATCGATAGTGGTGTTTTATACAGCCTTTCCACTTATCTAATGTATATTCTTGAAATTTGATTGAGCGAGAAGTATTATCTAATTGTAATAAAGTGTGAAGTATTTATAAGACAATCAACCAAAACCCATATAGAATTATATCCTCTTGATTTATATGGAAGACTAGTGTCAAGTTCCATGGTGATGTTTTCCCATTTCCATGTAGGCATGGGTAATGGTTTCGTCATCCCCTTGGATTGTTTCCTTTCTACCATCACTTTAGGAAATTCAAGATGTCTTTATTTATATTTCATGATCTCCTTCTTCATATTTTCCCACCAATACTTATCTTAGAGATCTAGAGGAATCTTTGTTCTTCCTGTATGGATAGATAATTTCAATCTTTTGGCATCATCTAACATCTCCTTTTTAATTTAGTTTTAGATGATACGCATAGTATTGACCCAAATCTTACAACTATTTCATAAACATTGAACTCTAAGGATTTCCCTTTTCTTATAGCTTCCCCTTTATTCATAATTCCCACATTATCTCATTGAGAATCTTTTATTTTTTCTAAATGGGATAATTAAGAAATCATTTGTAAACGAATTGATGATGTTCCTTCATTTATTATTCCCATGTCCATAATTTTCAAATATACGATGATCTGATCCTTCTCAATTATCATAAATGATAAAATTGTTGGATCCTTTCTACTTCGAGCATATGCCACATTATTTTCATTTCTATGATTGTAGTGCATTAAGAAGTCTTAGTCCTTCATCATCACAAACCATCCTCATTGACATACATTCATCTCTTTCATTGTGAATATACACTTTAGTCTTTTTTGATCTATTTATCTTTCACGCTTCTCCCCAAAGAGATAATAACCCCATATTTTCAACCCAATGATCAATATAGATAACTTTAGATGATCAAATGGGTCTTTATATTCTTGAAACGTCATTTTACTTAAATTATAGGCTATCAGTTTTTCATTTTTCATTAACACATAGCCTATTCCTTTCATCTAAACAACATTGAATTCCATAAAAGTTCTCCATCCATGGGTAGTGTGAGTATTGATGTAGTGACAAGACAATTTTTTAACACATTGAATATCTATTCACATTCATCATTCCAAAAAAACATGAATACCTTCTGATTTACCTTTATTAGATTGTTTGACAGTCATGAGATATTTCTCACAAAATGAAAATAGTACCAAGATAATCAATGGAAACTACATATTTTTATCACATATGTTTTCCTTGACCATACTTAAATTTTTTCTCTCTATAAATGGTCCTAAAATATCCCATTTCTTATGATAATATTCTACAATAATGAGACTTCCTTCAACTATAACCCACATTTACTATACTTTTCAAAAGGCATCTCCTTTTGTAAGGTTTTTAGAAAAGTTCTTAGATTATCCTCTTTCCCCTACTTGCTTTTGGATCTATAAATACTAACATAATTTTTTTTGTTAATATATAAATACTCTATTAATAAATTACATGAAGATTTTTGGATCATTTTTGAGTTCAAATGGAATTTCAATGAACTCATAGTGCCTGTAACTTGTACAGAAAGTGGGCTATGGGCTATCCTCTTTCTTCACCCTTACTTGATAATATATCAACCGAAGATCGACCTTGGAGAATTATTTTTCTACATAACCCTAATCAAAAAATTCATTAATTCATGGTATTGGATACTTATTCTTATTCATGATCTTGTTGAGATCATGATAATCTATGCAAAGGAAAATTGACACATCCTTCTTTTTGACGAAGGGGACTCGTGTTCCCCAAGGTGAATAACTTGGGTGTATGAAAACTTTATCCATATTATCCTGTATTTATTTCATAAGCTCACCAATTTATAAAAAATCCATTCTATATGGTGTCTTGGATAAGTATAAAGCCTTAGGTATAAGCTCTATTTGAAATTCAACCCCTCATAGAGGAGGAAGACAAGGCAATTATTCAAGAAACACATCCGTGTATTCCCTCACAATAGGCATGTCTTCAATGATAATATTTTCTTTAGTGTAAATAATTTGAGCTAGATATTATTTCTTATAGGTAAATAAAATCCATTATTGATATGTTTGTGCTAAATAATATTCCTCCTCCTCCTTGAACTTATACAGAACTAGTGGACAATTCATTATATGGAGAGTGACTTCCTTCTCACATAAATTTATATTGGATCTATATAAAAAATTACAATAAATTCCCATAATTGTATCAAATTATACTAGAAGGATCATCATAATTATTTATGGAAATTTTATCCCACAAATATTTATTTGGGAGGAGATATATACTCGGGATGAAATAATTTCCTCATTTTATGTTTTCACCAACAGCTCTACTTCCATGATTTGTAGTGGTGTTTAAATTGTTCTATAAGAAAAGTGTGATATAAAGTAATTAATAGAAATAAAATAAAAAAGTATATTCTCCATTACTTAATTAATAACTAGAATACCTGTAACCACTTATTTTTCAGGATCCACATTAGTGTTTGTGATGAAACAATCTCTCCCTTTCTTCCTTGGATGTTGTTGGTTATCTTTAAAAACCCTTGTCTTAGTGAATTGGTTTGAAAAGTGACCATATTCCATGTAGTTGAAACAGTGACTAGTATGTTGAGGGTTGAATAGATAATTACATTATTGGGTTTCTACTGACAAAAATCTATATCTAGGTTTCCTTCCTTCCTACAACGAAACTATTTCCTCATCCCCTTTATAAAATTTTATGGGTGCATCATTCTAATATTTTTATAAGTGGGGTGTTAAATTTTATCACTATTAGATTTATCCAATAGACCTCCATAATTAAACATCACTTTTCACTTCTTATCCAAATTAAACCCTTAATATTCACTGATCTCTATTTTTACTTTGAGGGAATATCGTATAATATCACCATAACTATCAAACTGTCATATCAACAGTTATTTTCATATACAAGTTTTTCTCCCACCAAAAAAGTGGTCAACATCACACTAAGGGATAATAAAAAAGTTGGAGGAAAATCATACATGTCATTTGAAGTTTGTCTCATACACCCTGATAGTTTTTTAGTCTTTTTTTAGTGAATAGAAATCCCTTTCTTCTTTATATTGGAGAGTGTGAGGAAAATATTTATTGAAAGACATGTTTTATATTTCCTTTCACCTTATCTCTTCAATATCATACTTAGGCTATTTATTCTTGATCAATGTCCACCACTAATCAAATTCTCTCTCCATATAATAAATATCCAATAGAACCTTATCTTTCTCATAATAGTGAAAATTTTCTAAGATCTTATCAATGGATTTGATCTATTGTTCCTTGATTTTGGGATTGGATGATCCATTTAATGTTGAGATCCTTTATAACATAAAGTTCTTGATTACATCTTTTCCTTTCTTTAAGGGATTTAGTCACTCCTCTTTATCCTGACTTCTATTTATAACCTTAGTTATCTTGTAGTGTATCATCATAAAGTTCATTATTCCTTCTCTCATTGGGTTGGGAATCTCATTTAGGAATACATCACATTTCCCTTCACATTAGTTGCATACCTGATTCCTTCTATTTTCATCCATTGGATATAATAAATGGAAAATTAGGTATGATTGTTTTTAAAAAATTAACATATAAAAGGGAATCCAATGAAAATAAATGGATAACTTATAAATTCCATTTATTTCTTAACTTAGGATTTTATAGTCTCGAATATATGTTATCTATGATATATTTCCAAACATATACTAATATGGGAAATTATGTTCCCTTAATAATGGTTCTTAATGAGCTTGTGAATATACTTAATCAAATAACGAGAGTGTTTCAAACCAGGTGTGCAGTAAGGCTCGTTGTCATGCACCAGTTCTTAGTCAAATCTAGCTTAATGCAGTGTTTTTGGGATTTACCGATATGTAAATATGTGATGTAGCCACATCCACTTATAGAATCCATAAAGGGGTATATTTTCTTTCAAAACCACATAATTTATAATTTACCATAATTTAAGGAATGTTTCTTATACTTAGTTTTATCCATTAGGATTTAACAAGAGTTTCCTAATCCTAAACCCAAAAATAACTAAACATTTCATTTCAAGGAAACTATGATAGACCTACTCTTTATAAAACAATAATTCATGATTTATTACATATGATAACACATAACGCAACCCAAAAGATCAATAAGTATAGTGCCTTTGGGAATTAGTTACATTACATAATAACATAAAATAGGGAATACGTTGCCATTATTGAAAAAGTCCTTTACATTTTCATATTATTCCTTCATACTTAAAACTAAATGGGATAACTTTGGGAAAAACATAAGAAATGGGTGATCTATAAAGCACAGTAGGGTAATAAACATGGTATAACATGAATAATGGAATACATGTTGGAAAATAAACATGTCAATGGGGTATAAAAGGAGTGAAAATCATAAACATGAACAATGAAGCGTGATATAACATGATAATCATAAGGACAACATGGAAATGTGGAAACAACTTAAAAAATTACATCATAAATATTGGTCAAGGATAAATTCCATGAAATCATGATGGACTATAGTGACTCAGATTCTCCATGTATTATTTTTTTATAATATATAGATTATTTTCGTGACCAAGTGCTGAGAAAACATGCAATTATGAGGTCTTGTGTTCCTAGAAAAAATGGTTGAAATATATTAAATATATTAAAACGAAAATAATGGATGTTTTCTAGAAAAAGTTGAATAACTTCTAAATAAGGAAATAAACTATAAATGTAAGGGAACCATTGATTTTAGAATGTGGGTTTTAACCAAGATAGTACATAACCTTTTTCGGTGTGAGATGCATGTAGAAATTTCATCATGGGTGTAAAATGAATAAAATAATTAATTAAATCATTTTATTTTTTTTTCTTTGATGCATAGACTGATGTGTCTTTAATTAAACTTTTATGGTGCAATTATATAGTTATCTCCATTACCTTGGACCCATTGGAGAACCCTTGGATATAATATTGGAAGATCCCCCTCAGGTGAACATCAACCTGATCACAGATCAGGGATCGGTGTGCAATGAGATTTGGGATCTTACCAATGACAATGATGCCAGATCATTCCTTATCAGTGATCTATCCATATCAAGGTAGTAAATTTTTTGGATTATTTCCTCATTCTTAATTCCTATGATGAATTTTAATCAATCAACCAATAGAATGATTTGTAGTTCATTAGACTTATGGGATAATTTTATTTTTGGGATTATTTTGGAAGTAATTATTGATTTTTATTGATTATTCACTATTAATTATAATAATTATTGATTGAGGTCAACATAAACATTGGATAATGGTTGTTCCTTGTGTTTGTGGATGTGAATTTATCCCCTTTTTTGTTCTTCACATGTGTTCATCACTGACCCATGGATCAATATCTATAGAGAAATCGGTCATTGGGAACTCATTTCATGGAAAAAGGATTAAATATTTTAGATATAAGATTAGTATGAAAAATAGGTAGTGTGATAATAGAAGTGGTGGAAAATTAGATGGTTTTGGATGCCCAATTTTCTGATCATCTATGTGCAACAAAGAATAAATAATGAGGTCCTTTTCTGAGTGAATCAATGGTCCCAAATTCTATTAGAGTCAGAAGTGAGGGTTGGATGGAATATATCTATGATTTCTTGCAATAATTAATCCATATTTTGAGGCGGCGGTCATGTGGATGACATTGGAAGGAAGAACCAGCATGATTTTGTAAATCTCGATCTACACAACGTGTAATTCGGTATTTCCTGGTGTGTGGATACCTACTAGTAGTGGATAGGGTTTTATGATAATGTTAAGGATCACAGAGTGTGTTACCCTATCATATATCATGTGACCTCTCCCAAATGTATCGACATGTACCTTAGAGGGTATATAGACACTGGCTAGAGTACACAGGCATGGGAACCTCTTGTACTCCCACATGGACATGTCTTGGCTAGGTGTACATTAGTAGAGTACATGGGATGCCACATGTCATGTACTATAATCCAAACATGGAAAAAGTCACAGACTATTTACATAGGCAGTACTCGGGGTCGAAGGGACATGACGTGTAAACCTATAGGTCATGTACTATTGAAAATGTTGGCTTCAATCCCTTTTCCATTATATCTTGGACATGTTTTTAGGGGGGTTTACCCATAACCATTCCTTGAGTTTTATTATACAATAACCTCATACACATAGGATAGTGATCCCTTCAGCTGGACTTCATGGATAAAGTTGTTAGAATCCTTCTATGAGGCCTAAATTGAGATCTTTTATTCATCTTCATGCCTTAGTTGGAGTTCTTAGTATCATAATGAATAACATTATGGGGTGTAGATCCTCTACTAAATAGGTTAATCTAAATTCATTTTTCTGTATACCCCATGGATGTGATCCTCATCCATGTATCATATCTCTTTTGACTATCATTGGGCACTTATAATGGTGAGACCCCATGAACATGACCTCTCAGATGGATTCCATCAGTACTATCAGACTCATTAAGTGTGTTAACCTGGACAATATCTACGTGGAACCTTCTTGCTGGAATCCTAGGTCGGTATTATGGTTGCGGATTACCTTTTTATTTTTTTTCTTTATTGAGTATATCTAGATATTCTTGTTATATGTCCAGTATACATATACCGATGTAGATCTAATGTTTATTCCTTTATTGTATGTGTTTTGCTTTTGGGGTCCTACTGGGTATTTCTATACTCACCCCTACATGATTTTTTCCTACATATGTCGCATCTTGTGCATATGTTTAAACTTTTGAAAGAGTCTTAGATGTGCAAAGACCGAATGGTGCTTAGTGAGACCAGATAGACAGAAGTGTATTCCTGTTGTATCTTGACAGTAACCCCCAGTTTAATTTCAGGTTGGGCTAGTTTTTGAAATCTTTGTGGTGGGATTGTATTTTTTTCTCATTTACTTTCCTTTACATCATATCATAATCTAGTTATGGTATTTAGATATATAAATGCATGGTTGTTATTTTTTTTACATTTCAATTTTGTATGGGATTAGATATGTATGTATATGTGTGTACAAGTACATAGGCTAATGCATCCCATGTTAGTGACATTCCAACACTGTGCTAGTCGACAACCCTAGGCCTATTATAGGCGGGCTTGGTGAGTTGTGAAATGATGCCCATTAGGATGGTTCATGACAGAATGGAATGAAAGTATTCAGTTATACCTTAGGACTAGATTTTGTGAGATTGATTTTAGGAAACCATGTTAAGTGTTTTGAGTTCATCTTTTAGGAAAGGGACTCTAGTTTTGGTGCCGAAGCTTTCATATCTATACAACCATACTCTTAACATGTCATTTTTAACTTAATATGTGAGAACATTGGTTGTATGTAAATCAATGGTACATACATCATATAGAAATGGGTTACGAATTTCATTTCCGTGAGTTAAATCTCTATATATAGTCATTGAACATGGTATATCTTGTTTATTTCAAGATTCCTCTATGATGTATTCTAGCTTAGATTCAACATCATGATCACGATGATGATCCCCTCAGTTATAAGACATCGATAGAGGGACTAGTTCCAGAGATGATACCTCTAGGTGGTGCACCATCTATACCACCACATATTGAGCCACTTATGGTACCCACAAAACCATTTGATAAGGTGAAAAAGTTGAGTTCCCTTCATTATTTTTAGTGATATATACCCCTAAAGTTCTGAGGCAATCCCAACCAATCGGAGGCTGAATAATAGCTTAAGGTGGTGACCCGATTTTTTCACCTGGTGATGACACCAACAAATTAGATGGTGGTCCTTGTGGTGATCCTCCTCCATGGCTTAGTATAATGGTGGTGGGGGTTAGAAACCTAGTATAATGATGAGGAAACTCTAGAATGGTTAGAGTTTGAGATCCTTTTATCGGGTATTTTTCTTCAGCTACACTAAGGTTTGTAGGTATCCAAAGGATTTTTCAGCTTTAGTAGGCTAGAATGATAGTATCTGAGTATTCATAGAGGTTCAACAAACCCTCTAGGTACTCGATAAATATTGATTATGACTAGTTCTTTAGGGATCATACCTTTAAGTGAGGACTGTGTAGAGACATCTGAGTTAGTGTTATCCCTATTTGCATTCCTTCCTATGTTGGTGTGTTAGAAAGATTTTTGGTGGGTGAGAGTTTCTTGGCTGAGCGAGCATAGATAGTGGTTGGTGGAAGTGGGTCCATTGGAGGAGAGACCTCAACAACATGGAGTCTATGTTATTCCTAGGGTCGTGAACATGTGATACGTTTCATTAGGGAGTCCCATGAAAGATGTTCTATGGTTCAGGACATAGACGGTGGGTCCATTCATCCCCTAGAGACACATTGATACTCTTTTGATGGTAGGGGACATCTTACTCGATATTGTTTGACAAACTATATAGTTGGTAGGGAGACCATGGATAGGCCATCAAGGAAAGACAATAAAAGGTTCATACAAGTCTGCAAGGTGGAAGATGTGGAAGAGGAGATGAGAGTGTAACTAGAGGTGGAATACACTTTGACTTGTTCCATGACCAACCCTAGGGGGTCCACGCCAGGCTCTTGGATAGTTGCAGGTGGCCGAGGCATACAACCTAGATCCTCAAAGAATGATATGAGATACAATATGTGTATTTTCTACATTATCTACAACACTGAATGAACTATTTTCATGTAATTCCTTTCTTTCTAATTATTTGTTTCAAGACATATATATTTTATATGTGTCCTTGGCTCAACCCTTACTCTTGGAGACTCCCACTGGAGATCACTCAGAAATCACACACTGGTGTAGACTATATGAACTGAATCTTAGATATAAGATTTTTTATTAGGATCACTTTGTTTCAGTGATGAGGCCTTAAGACATCATTTTGGTACAGACTGTTTATATACAGTCCATGCCAAAATTGACTGTTTCAGGTGGAGGATGTGGTGGGTCTACAGTGATGGAAATATGTTCCCTTTTTGGGTGAAATTGAAAACTATGTAAGGAAGGATAGACTCATGAAAAGGAGGGTGTGGTTGATTAGTCATCAGTTGTCTAGAATGACCCTTGGTGTAGTGGATATTATGGGTTCCCAATTTCCTACAGTGGTGGTGGGGTAAAAGGATGTCTTCCCTGAGGATGTTTCAGGTCTACCTACACACCAAGATATATAATTATACATTTATCTACACCTCAGGATGACACTAATATCTACACCATCATAACATATGGCTCATGAAAAACTTTGCGAGCTAAGGCTGTAGTTGGAGGACTTACATAGTAAGGGCATTGTTAGGTCCAATGTTTTACTCTGGGCATCCCAAGTTTTGTTTTCCTAGAAGGTAGACAGGAACCTAAGGTTTTTTTTTGGACTAATGGTGCTTGAAACAGGTGGCCATTAAGAATATTTATCCACTACCAAGGATTAATGACCTCTTTGATCAGTTGAGATGGTCTTGATGGTTCTCAAAGGTTGACCTTAGTTCAGGTTATCACCAGTTGTGAATATGAGATGAGGATATTCCAAAGAAGGTATTAATATGTCACTATATTCACTATTAGTTCTTGGTGATTCCTTTTGGAATGATGAAATCCTCAATAGTGTTCAAGGGACTCATGAACTATATCTTTAATCCTTTCATTGACTATTTTTTGGTAGTCTTCATCGATGATATCCTTGTGTACTTGGTGATCGAGTAGGATCACTATAAACACTTGGGGATGGTTTAGTCTTACTCTGAGAGTACCAACATTAAGGAAATATCTATATGTTTTAGTTCTATTTATAGGATTTCAACTTCGTGAGAAATGTTATCTCAACGAATGGTGTGGTAGTGGTCCCAGACAGGGTTGAGGTGGTTTTAACTTGAGAGCCACCAAAGATCGTGATGGAGGTGTGGAGAATCCTTGGGTTTGTGGGATATTAACATAGATTCATACCTAATTTATGAAGAATATCAACACACATTATATATTTTACTCTAAAGGGGAAGTTTCTCATGTCAATATAGAGTTTTTAGTAGGCCTTTCAACAGTTGAGGCAGATATTGACAAGTGTTCCCATCTAGAGATTTCCATATGAGGGAATCGAGTACATAGTGTAATGTGATGCATCAGGAATAGGGATTGGTTGTTTTCTATTTTATAGGTAGGATTTGGTTGTCATTGGTTCATGTTAGTAGAGGCAATATGAGTTGAACTACATGAACCATGATCTTGAGTTAGTCGTGATAGTATTCTCACTTAATATTTGGTGACACAAACTTAAGGACGAGTGTTATATCAACTACTCAGAACACAAGAGTCTCAATTATATCATTTCTCAGAAGTCCCTTAACATGAGTCATAGGATATGTCTAGAGTTCCTTCAGAATTATGAATTAAATATTTTCAATAATCTAAGGAAGGAGAATATAGTAGCATATTCCCTTTGCATGAGATCTTTTTTTTGGTTGTTGAATGAGACATCAAAGTAGTTTTCCTCATTAGATTTACATCTCTTGGATGGATATGGATTGAAATATCTCCAATAAATGTTTGTCACACCAAATATCATATAGTGATTTAGGGAAGCATGACTTAGGTATGTCGACAGTGATATCCTAAATTCTTAGATATCCACTAGACATACTCTGGATGGATTTTCTAAAGGTGGGGATCATTTTTTTCTTTTTGAAGGAATAACGATGGTGCATGTGATATTGTTGGAGGAGGTTATTAGTGAGTTTTATAAAACTCCTTTGGTAGTACATATAGGTTTGGAAAATATGTATCAGGACCTCCAACGTTAGTTTTTCTAACCATGGATGAAGGAGAGAGTTTCAATGTTCTTCTCTCAATACCTTACTTATCAGAAACTGAAGGTTGAGAACCAAGTTCCCTCAGGTTTATCTCAACCCCTTAATGTTCAAGATTTGAATTGGGATGAGACGTTCAGAGACTTTTTTATGGGATTACCATGTAATTAGAGGGGACATGATGCATTTTTGTGGTCATTGACCAACTCAACATGTCTTCTCACTTCGTAGTTATTCGGGTGTAGAGATCAGTAAGGAACTAGGAAAGCCTCGACATGCAAAAGATAGTCTCACCATAAGGAGTTCCATAAATGATCATTTCTGACCATGATGATCTCTTCAAATCCCAATTATGAATTTGATTGAAAGATGTGTTTGGGACATAGTTACACATGTGTAGAGTGTTCTCCCCCATACTGACAACCAAATAGATCAGACCATTTAGTTTATGGACGACATGTTTCGGGCATGCATGATGGACTATGGTCAAAGTATGGAGGATCACAAACAACTAGTGATGTTTGGATACAAAAAACAGTTACTATTCTACTATTTGTATGGATCCATTCACGGTTTTCTACAAGAGACCCTACAGGTACCCACATTGTTAGACTATCCTATAAGAGTTAGCACTTATGGGCCGAGAGTTCATGATAGAAACTAATGATTATGTGAAAATAACATGGGATTATATGAAGACTAAAAATATCCATCCTATGTATTATGTCAATAGACAAAGGAGGCCTTTTGAGTTTGAGGAGAGAGACTATGTTTTCCTACGGTTTTCACTTGAATGTGGATTACAGATATTTGTCTAGGGTGGTAAGATATTTCCAAGATTCACTAGCCTTTTCTAGATACTACGTAGAGTTGGTGAGGTGGAATACCACTTAAATCTAAATCTAAATCTATATAGGGTACACAAAATCTTCCATGAATTGCAGTTGGGAATGTACTTGAACAACCCAACGTAGTTCATCACCATGGACAATTTGGACATCGATGATGGAGAAAACGTAACTAAGTACCAATTATAAATTGAGGTTCCAAAGGAATGGATAATTTATGGGTGGTCGATTTGTTTATTTTGTATCTGGTGGCAGCACGGGAATCTTCAGAAGACCACATGGTAGTGAGACGCTCAGACTTTTTCTCATTACCCATGTCTTTTTGTGTAGCCCTTATTTTGGAATTTTGGGATGTAAATCCCCAAGGTGGGGAGGATTCAGGGACTCATATTTTAAATGTATGTTTTTTGGATCTTGTATAAATTACTTTCGAGATTTGGAACTGAGAAGGCATGTGATTACATGGCCTGGTATGCCCAAAATAATTTTTTTTAGAATATACTAAATAGCATGTGCATACAATTTTCCATAAAAATTAGAATAAATTATAAATGGGGGGCTTGAACTACCATTAAAAGGGATTTGTGGACATAAAAATGTGGGTTTTACCCATGGAATTAAATAACCTTTTTTAGTGCGAGGTGTTTTTGGAAAAATCGGAGTGGGCATAAAATGAAAAAAAATAATTAATTATTTTATTTTATATTTATTTTGTTGATGCAGTGATTGACGTTTATTTAAGAAGACTTATTTTATTGAATTTCATGATTATTTGAATAACCCTATAGTTTTTGGAGAACCCATAAAGAGGGAGTTGAAGTATCCCTCTTAGAAAAACATCAACTAGATCATAAATCGGTCATTAGTGTGCAACTGAATTCTGGATCTCGCCAATGATAATGACATCAGCTCATTATTCATTAGCGATTGATCCATATTGAGGTAGAATGTTTTTGGTGTTTGGATTCCTTCACTATACTTAATTACTACAATGAACAGAATTAATCAACCATCACTTTGATTCATGCTTCAATCATCTTGTGGGATGGGTTAATTTTTAGGATTATTTTGGGAGTTTTGATTGAATGTCATTGAATATCCTCTTGTTGTTCTAAAGGTGATGGATCAAGGCTAGCATAAACATTAGTAGATATTTGTTACTTGTATTTTCTTTTATGTATTTCTCCCTTTTTTTCTTCGTTCATCATGGGGGTTCTTTGTTGACCTGCGGTTCCACATCCACTGAGAAATAGATCATTATGCACCTATTTATTGACACAATGATTTGATATTTTTGATCTAGGGTTGAAATGACATGAAGGTGGTGTGATGTTGGAAGTATCGATGAATTAGATGGTTTTGGATACCTGATTTCTTGTTCTTCGGTCTATAATGAAGAATGATGAATGAGGTATTTTTCTCATCGAATCGAAGGGACATAATAAATAGATTGGCAGTGGTGAGGTTCAGCTAGAACGTATCTCAGATTTCCAAAAAAGAATTAACTCGTATTTCTAGGTATTACTAGTGCATATTTGCATGGAAGTAATAAACAGTGGAGTTCTGGAAACCCGGATCCATACAGAGTTTAATCCAAGAATACAAGGCATATGGGCCCCTCCTAGCAGCGTCTAGGGATTCAAGATAAATTTAAGGATCACACGATGTGTGACCCTATCACGTGACATTTCACCTCTGCCTGATGGCTCATCAAGTTCCTTGTATGGTAAATGGACATGAAATGGGGTACATGGGAAAGACGTTTAATCTCATAATGACGGGTCTTCACTAGGTGGACACGGGAATACCCGTCTCTTGGTACATGACTAGAGTACATAGGCAGCCACACGGCATGTAATATTACATGGACATAGAAAAACATACAGATGTCGTTTACATGCATAGGACCTGAGGTTGAAGGCACATGACATGAAACCAAACAACATGTTGTGTACTCCTAAAAAAATTCATTGATCCCATTTCCTCAGTATCGTGGACAAGTTTAATTATGGTTTGTTCCCTATATCTATTCCCTTGGGGTTAGTGTGGAATCACATCCTACACATAGGATTGTGATCCACTCAGTAGGATGTCTTGGATAGAGTTATTAGAATCCTTTTTTGAGGCATGGAGTGAGATCATCTATTAATATGCATGCCCTATGTGTAGTTCTTAGTATCATTGTTACCAACATGACATTGATTTCAATCATATACGTAGTATGTTTATCCATATTGAGTTGTTAATATACCCCATGGACTTGGTTGTGATCCTCATCTATGTATTATATCTCTTTAGACTATCAGCGTGTACTTCTAATGGTGTGACCCAACGATCATTAACTCTCATATAGATTCTATTAGTGTTATCAAACTTGTGTAGTGTGTTCTCTCAGACAATTTCTATATGGAACCTTTGATCAGGAATCTTATGCTAGTATTATGGTTGTGACTTAACATTAGAATATGTGTCCTTGTAAAGTATATCCTTATATTTTTGTTATATATTTGGTATACATATACCTGTATTGATTTGACTATTATTCCATTCTTGTATGCTTTGTGGTTTCAAAGTGTGTTACTTTCTATTGTTATACTCACCCATGGAGAGTCTTTTCCCACACATGTTGTGTCTTATATAGATCATTGACATTTTGATAGAGTCTTATATAGACCAAGACTAGACAGTCCTTTGTGAGATTAAATAGACCAAAGTGTGTCCCTACTATATACTGATAGTATTACCTAGTTTACTTTCTAGTTGTACTTGTTTTCAAACTTTGTGGTGGGCTTGTATTTGATTCAATTTACTTTCCATTACATCATGTCATACCTTGGATGTGGGATTTATAAGTATGAATTTATGGTTGTTAATTTGTTTTAACATTTCCACATTGTGTGGGCATGGAGTTGTGTGTGTGTGTGTGTGTCTAGGTACTTAGGATAAGGCCTCACATGATATTTATATTCCTACTAAGTGTAAGTCGCCAGCCTCTGACCTACTGAAGGTTGGCTTGGAGAGTCACATGAAATTACCCATTGGGATGGTTAGTGAAATTTACATTGTACTATGATGTATTAGGTTCACCCCCTAGTCCATTTCATGACCTCTCATGAGACTAGAACATTACCCAATGCACTAGAGATCTATGTAATTCTGGGTGCACCCATCACATTCATTTCATTCCCAGGATTATGTGTGCCACATAGATAATAAAAAATGGATTCATTTATCATTAAAAAAAATTCCAAGATTAAGGAGTGTCTAATAAATACTTTTAGGTATCAAATAAAATAATTATAAGTGCATGAAAGTGACCACCCATGATAAGAAATTGGTACGGGTATTCACTACACAATTGTTTAGCATGGAAAATCACGGTGAAATTTTGGAAGCTTAAAAGGGGAGTATAACTGTTATTAGGAGGGATTAATGAAACTAAAAATGGTCTCTAATAATTTATATATATAATTTATATTAATCATGATATGGGAGAACATAACCCATCATTATGAATTGGGGATAAAACACTTAAGAAAATGAAGAAAGTTGAATAAAGAGTAGAAGGATAACATACCTTGCCTTGAGAGGGTGATTCCAAATGCTTGTGAGGAGCTTATTGAGAGATTAGGGGAACCTTGTTATGAATTTTGAGATTATAGGGAAGTGTAAAGACATGATCCAAGGTTTTTTTAGTGAAGATAAATGGGTGATTGGATGTGTTTTTATACGAAAAGAGAGGGAAGTTCTTTATTATTTCTCAAACATTGGTTCTGGACTCTATATAATGAAGTAATAAAAACCACAAACCTTCCCATGGTTTTTCCCATGGTTTCATCCAAATAGGAGTGGTTTTCATTATTTTTTTAGTCTAAGGGGAAAAATTATTAAAATAATAACATTTCTTATGTGGAAGTGAGTCGTGTTTATAAATAAATGATTTTAAAACCTTAAAATATATTATAGCTTTTGTATGATTCATAAAGTATTAATCGAATTAATAAAATAAACATAATATTTTAATATATTTGGGGTCTGGCTTAGTGGTAAGCACCACATAATCCTACATGAAAAATGGGGGTTCAAAACCCGTGGGGCGCAGGTACTGTAATAGTACTGTAGCGTTATTGTAGCAGTAGTGGTATTGTTGATCGACGGGTACTGTAGTGGTTGCAGGGCACTGTAGAAGTGGAGGGTACTATAGATGCCAGGTTACTATTCACATAATGGGCCTTAAGACAAAAATTTGGTCCTACGGTCTATGTAATGGGCTACATGCCCACTGTGCCTTTGGTCTATGTAATGGGTCTCCCTCTACCCAGTTAAAAGAGGACTTTACTTTGCTTTAATAATAAAATGAGGCTTCGGCCCCAACCTTTTATAAAAATATTTTAATATTTTAACGGAAAATATATATTTCTTCATGGATACCCTTTATATTATTTAATACATATTTTTTGGGTCATTATGAGGTCATAATAAACAATATATATTTATATCCCATTAAATTTTTACCCAAAAAGTCGACTTTATAAGAAAATTTTGAAACATTAACCATTGCATAATTTCAATGGTAGGATTCCCAAAATAAAATCTATTATATTCAAATAATTTTATAAATATGTGATTTTTTACTTTTAAAATAATAATCGATATTTATTGAGAAATTATAGGTTTTTTGACAATAATAATTTTTGAACCCAAATAAAAATTACTTTTGACTTCATAAAATTTATATGATCATGTCTATTTAATAAATATTATTTAATTAAAATATTTTATAAAATTATGATTTATTTCAAAAATTCATCAAATCATCAAAATAAATGTCTTTATTGAAATTTAATACTAATTAAAAATATAATTTGTGCTTTATTATATCCAAATGAAAAATAATTTATAAAGTAAAAAATCAAACTCTATTCATTATTATATAAAATATACAAATTCATATTGTTAGGGTATTGATACATATCCCTTAAATACACCAGAAAATTCCCTAAGAGTAAGGTGCACGACAATGAGAGTTTTATGGGGTTGTTCGATGTAAAACATTTGGGTTGTGATCTCGATGAACTTAAAATTCTCCTGTAAATGGTTTTTATCATTATTAAGTTTTTAAATATCATCTTTTCCTTGGTAAAAGAAAAATCCATTAATTCTATCTCCCTTGGAAGATCTGATAAAATGTCTTTATAAGGTACGCTCCAACTAGTTGAGGTAGTCACTTCATTTTTCAATGTCACTTGGATTTCTTAAAACCCTATATTTATAATAATCATATGATCACAATTCAATTACTATATTATAAATGGTAATGATGTTTAATGGTATTTTAAATATGATAGTATAAAATGAAACCAATAAATTTTATGTATTTTCTATATCCGTTATATATTTTAATACATTTAATTAAATCACAAGGGGGATTTTAATTATTAATGTATGTGTCGTTATATAAATCTTTTTTATACATGTGTAAAAAATAATTTTACATAAATTTAATAATAATAAAATAACATTTAAATAAAATATATATAATAAAAAATTATTTTTTTACACTAAATTTCTTAGGAAATAATTATGATACTATCATTACATATCATTTCTTAAATATTTCATGAATGTTATTACTTAGTTTTATTTCATCAATTTTATAAATTTAATTTAACTATCTATTATGTTATTTTATTTTATGTTTTTAATAAGGAATTATTCACATAAATTTTTTGTTTCATGAATCAAAAGCTATTGAACATCTCATATGTATTAAAAGGTAATATATTTAAAAAACAGGTACTAAAGAAACATATAGGGAGTATCAATTTTAAATTTATTTCAAAAAATAATTTATCATTTGTGTTGTTATTTTAAAATTGGTAGATATTTAAAATCCACAAACTCATATTATCATTAGTTTTTAAAATCACTTCATACTAAAGTAAAAAAAATTTAAGTTGATGTTTTTTTAGTTTTTATTAGTGTGTAGTATTAAAATTAAATAAATATATTTCTCAAGTGTAATGATAAATCATGAAAATATTTTTATTTTAGTTTTCATGAAAGATTCATGTTTTTATATATACATGGACTGTTGTGGGGAAGTATTATCTTAATTTGAAGATGAATAGTTACATTGAGTTCATCAAATGATGATGAAGTAACTTATGACGTAGTTACAACTGACACGCAAGTCTAAAAATTCAAAATTCTCAGTTTCCTAAATATTTATCTATAAAAATTTCATATCCTTGAATATCTTATGAAAAAATATCAGCTTATATTATATTACTTTGGGAATTCGACAGAAAGTGATTCTGTTAATTATGTAGAAGTTATGAAACTATTTATTTCTATGATAGATTATAATCATTATAATATTTATTTATAATTATTTATCTATGATTTTTTATTGTAATTATTTCATTTTAAATATATTATAAGTTTTCATTATAATCATTCAATTTCTAATCCATTGTAATATAGGGATTTTAACTGAAGTGAACATTGATTTTTCTAATTATTTGGATCGAGGATTTTCATGGGGAAGAGATATTTTCTTCTGGTTATCTGGATTGAGGGATTCTGGGTAGAGGATGGAAGAGACATCACCTGATGATTTTATAGACGAATATGTTCAAGTGTTTGGAATAAGGTTACAATGGATCAGTTTCATGATCATACATTTACTTTCGAATAAAAGTTTAATCTTGGTAATAATATCCATTTGTAATTTTTGAATTATTATCATTAATTTATTTTTTTATTCATTTTGGTGTTTAATTTAAATTTTAATTTTGTTATTATTATATTAAAAAGTTTTAAAATTCCAATAATTTATATATTTACTACATTTAATTTTGTTTTCTATTATTTTTCAGTTCATCAGAAGATCATATCTTCTGTTAAAATAAATAAAAAAGGAGGATGGAAATTGTAATTTGGTTTAAACTAAAATTCACCCCCAATTTGTAGAGTGGAATCCATATCATTCTAGGATAATTAGAACTATATATCAATTATATAATGGATACATGTAAAATAAAGGAATCAATTACTAACTTATATTGACTTAGTCATTACTAATAATCATATAGGAAATCAATATTTATTTATTATTTATCTTTTAGTGCATTTGAATTATTAAATGGTTAAAATATTAAAGTTAATAATCCAAGATAGGAAAGCATGTTTTATAAAAAATACCCAACTTGCCTCTACCTAGTTACCCCTAATTTAATCCATGAAAACTAAGAATGTATGTCTTACTCAATAGAGTAAAAATTGATCATAGACTACCGCCGGTAGCACAAATATCAAACAAAAATTTTCTAGATAAGAAATTTTATGTGTTACTTTGGGATTATTCAAATTATTACATCATATATACTCACAAATCCCATACCCAAGTTCACTATATAGCCATTAAGAAAAAAAATTGACATCTCCGATGAAAATAAAATAATAGTACGCGAATTATATTGTTATGAAACCTCAAGTGAATCTCCCAATTAGTATAGGAAAGTGAAAATAATAGAGGTTGAATAACATTTTAGTAGAAGGTGATATAAACAAAATATGATAAAATAAAATAATTTATGTTTATTCCATTATTTATATGGTCTAACATTAGTTAAAAATAAAACCACATACCATACTAATTGAAAAATAAAAGAAGGAAATTGAAATTATAATATTGTATGAAAATAAATATAATATATCCAAAGTTTTAAAAATACCCCCAAATAGTTTGAGTAGGAATTAATCATTAAAAATATGAACTCTATAAAAAATTTGTGAACATATTCCCAAAAAATGAAAACAAAAGGTTCATTAAATGGAAACTCTTAAAAATACAACTAAATATTTTCCCCAAGTTATACCCTTGAATATCCTTTCGAATATAAGAAACAATTCGAAAGACTCAACCTAAACAAAATATTCATTTTGGAACATTATCCAATTATCTAATGATTTACGTTACCAAAATCACATACAAAAGATTATTTATGGATCTTATGAGGACATAATATATGTTCTATTCATAACAAACATTTTTGAGATCAGTAACCCACCACTGAATTCCTATTATATTAGAATTTGTATGTAATAGTAGTGTGAATTTTGAGGAATAAATAAATTAAACCAGAATAATTATTATCAAGTATCAAACATTAGTATAAGTTAAAAAAAATTACCCACAATATAAGAATTTTCCAAGCCTTTTTATCTTCTTCCAGTCTATTTTCAATATTTGAGATGACCATTAGAAATTATTCAGGGGTAATACCCATCTTAGAAGGAAATATAATTTTTTATTATGCCACTAGGTAACCATATATCCCACCGTAGGGGGTAAATGGGAAAGCGGTAAAATGATTCATGGAATTTTAATCCCATCCCAAACCATCGACATATTCATCAATAATAGAAATACCATAACACCATTTAGAAAACTACATAATTTCCATTTTTGAGATAATTTATCATCCCCAAATTTAATATATAAATAACTATATCCTAATGCATGAAATATTTTAAACACATCCATATTATTAATTTGTATTATATATTTTAAACATGCTATATAATAACATTTACAATAATTATTCTTCGAGGTTAAATCATTTACTCTAAGGTATAAATAATGTTTTTAAATTATTAGAAAATAAAACATGTAAAACATATATCAATAAAAAAATTATATATATAAATAAAATTCAAATCGTTCAATCCACATTAATATTTAACAAAATAATTCTATATAAACTTCATTACTAGAAAAACATATGTCACTATATAAATTCACCTGGACCCAAACTATTACTAACCCATCCCTTTAAGATTATGAGAGGAAGAAGGGGTTCACATAAAAAATATATATGGTTCTCATAAGGTTTGTAGGCATAAGGTATTCTACCATTAGAACAAAAAACTATCCTAACATGGGGGAGAATTAGGTTTTAATAACTCCATTAATAAAAGTTAAATCACAATAAAAAAATCCCCCATTACCTTGGTTGTACCTAGGATAACTCCCAACAAGTAGCTAGAATAGAAGTAAAATGAATAACTCAACAATATTCCCAATAACTAGTATAAAGTTGAATTTAGAGATTTAAATTATATCTTGTAGATAATGGTAAATAGAGAAAGAAAAGAGAACTCACCTTACGGATTCCAATGGAGAGATTCTTCAATGTAATTGTATGGACTTTAATCATCCAAGGTGATTTGTTCTTCATGGGAGGAAGAAATATCTCCCAGACTTAATAGAGGGTGGCTGGGAAGTGGGTATTCCTTTGATTGGAGTATAATTTTATGATTTTAATGATTAAAATATTAAAATATAAATATTTTAATTTCTAAAAAATAGATACTGGATTCTCTCCATAATAACATTTGTATACCAATATACTTCTCTTTGATTTAAAATTACCATTGAACCCTTAGTGTTACAACGAGATTTTTGGTTCCATATTTCCCCAATTTCACCCATTTTCATTCTCTCAACCACCTTTTTAATTAAAATTTTATAAATCTACTTACCACCATTCATGACCCAATAATTCTATTTAAGAAATAAACATATATAATTTAAAAAAATAATTATCCCATAGGATCAATGTCTTTATAATTAGAATATTCAATAGATTTTTCCTTTATATGATGGAAATGAATCGAAAATATATATTTCTTAATCAAATATAACAAACTTTAATGGTTCATATTGAAATCCTTTTATGTGAATATAAAATTTATGTTTCGATAATTAGTTTTTGTCTAACACTTATCCCCCAATGGCCCGAAGGCCTTAATTTTTTATTGATTTCGATAATCCACCTTTCAATGGGTGATGTGGGACCCTTACAAGGCTAATAGGCATTAGAAAATTTAATTGCATTTAGTCTTGAATCATTACATACAACCCAGACTAACCACTTGGAATTTCCTCTCCCCAGCATCTTCATCGTGAAATCAGCTCTCCACCTTCGCATGGTTGTTCGGCTAGGCTTTTCTGTGCATGTACAGGCTTGTCCTGATGGAAGCTTACATACCCTCTCATTCTTTAAATCCATTTATCTTCATCTATGGTGAAATCTCCTTTCTCTTGATCCTTATAAATCATGTTCTTGGTGGGTTATCTAGTTTGCATCTACACATAATGTGGCCCGAAGGCCTTGAGGTGGCCTGAAGGCCTTACTAACCCAAAGTCATGGTTGCCCCGAAGGCCTTAAAGGACTTGGGCACCAAATCAATGGATTGAAGGCCCAAACGGGTGAATATTCTCAGCTGCTACAGTACCAAATAGTGCCAGTTACAAATCCCACTACAGTACCTGCTACAGTTCTGCATAGTCACTGCTACAGTAACCCTGGAAATTATCATATGCATGGACTTGATCCCAGGTCTCCTCGATGCACTTAAAGAGTTTTCACCAACAGGGATGAGGCTCATTTGTATCTAACACTTATCATTACATAGTAAATTCATTCAAATCATCAATGGAATTATTAATGCATCAACCTCTAGGTCATAGATCAGGTAATTTTACTATGGGATATGAAATAGTATAATATAATATTCTATAATGTTAATCATTTTTCATGAATAAACAAAATCCCCTATTTGAATCATCATTATATATCATAACATCATCTTCACTTAATGGTAATGTGATTTTATAACTCGTATTCTTATTAAACTATGTACATGTTTATCTGAATTTATCATTACATAAAAAAATCTTTTCCAGGTTAATTTGATTATTAGGTTTGATAACCATATGTAATATTTTACAAAGAATTAATGGTACCATGTTAATCTACAAAAATTAAAAAAATTAATCATAAATATTTGCTAGATCATTCAACAAAATAATTTTTTGATGAAGTATCAATAGATATTCCCTTGCCAATTATTATATTACCCATGAATTTCACTACATACATATAGAAGTAAAAAAAATTAAAATACATAAAATCAATTCTTTCAAATTATCTCTAATATAATACTCAAATATTCCTTATTTTCATCCTTACTATTGTAATATTTGATAATATTATCTTCAATTAACACAACCTATTTATAAAGGCAATATCAACAGAATCTATTGACTAAATCCATAAATATGTTTTGAGTATTTTTTATTCCAAATGGAATTACAATAAACTCTTATTATCTATATCATCTATAAAAGTAAATTATTATAGTATACTTCTTTTTCACCGTCAATTTATTATATCCCAATCGAATGTCCATTATAGATAATTATTGAGCCCCATATATCTGATTGAATAAGTTAATAATCTTTGGAATATGATTCAAAGTGTTTCCCATAATCTTTTAATTATCAATATAATCAAAAAAGAGATAATTTTTACATCCATCATCATGACACTGAGGTTTAGGGAAACATATGGTGAAGCACAAGGGCATGAAAACCCTTATAAAAATTCTTTGGTAGTCACTCGATTAATTATCCCAGTTTAATAAAGGAAATTTCATAGGGACTCTTTAATATGGTAAGATCTATGATTATATATTTATTTGAGAAATAATACTTCTCAATCATTGGGGTAGAACTAATACTCTTTTGATAATACATTTCCACAATCCCTTATAATCACAATATCATCAAGGATACTCTTTTACTTTTTCTTAAATAATTTTTCATGATATGATTTTTAATAAGTAAAAAAGTCTCATACTTTTGAATTATTTTCCAATAGAGATTAATTATTTTCTTTGTTTTTTTAAAATTATTTACCTGTTTGAGATTTGGATTAATATTTAAACATTTTATGTATTGATATCTCATATATATAAGGAAAATTAATCCATGCATAGTAAAACATCATATTCTATAAATGATAGATTGAAAATATTTTTGTGAAGATTATTCTAATAAATATTAATCAATGAAGAGTTATAATATTTAGTTTTAATAATTGTATTGTTTAATTTTTTAACCAAATAACTCCTCATTTATGTCACGTATTCTTTATTAGAGTCCCCCACTGATCAACTTCACATTAATTTTAAAATATATCCATGATTACTTTATGTATGTTTGAACCTTGATGTAAATAAGTACCATTTTGAAAATATATCCATTACTATGGATTATTGAATCAAATGACTCATAAAAATGTTATATGATATCACATAAATTAGTTAACTAAAAACTATTATCCATCACAATGGTTTTTTGAATTATTTATCATGTTTTCTTGAATTTAATAAAATAATGAAATGGTAGGGGTGTTAATACTCTAATTAAAACACATATTAATGTACTAATATCACTTATATGAAGAATGACATGAATCACTAAATTAGCCTAACTTAGGAATTCATTTATTTCATCAGATGTCTATATTATAACTTGTTTATTATGCTTACAAAACTAGTTTTAAAAAAACTAAAATATCCTCTAATTACATATATAATGTATCATATCACATTAATATATTAACATGACATTTGAAAATAATATTCATAAATAAAAAATCCAATGAATATAAAAGACTAATATCATTGTGACCTTAACTATATAATAATATATATTTAAAATATACCAACATAATCATTTATTAACATATTCATAATAATAACCTATAACTTATAATACTCCTATCATAGGAAATAATAACTTGAGGATATACATAAATAGAGGAGTGAGATAAAATATTATTATGAAAATAATATAAATTAATATAGTGGTAATATATAATATATATGTCAATAGACATAACATTATATCAAAAAATATAGACACCATAAATAATAAAATTGAAACATGAGATGATAGTAATGAAATTGGATGATCATGGAGATCATATGAATTTTAAAATAAGAAGAATAAGATGCTGTCCTAAAAAATTCATTATAAACATAAGTTAAGTATTAATTCTAAGTCATGATAATATATTTTTATTGTCTCAAAACCCAAAAATAATATGTAGTATCCTAAATAGTACCATATACCTATGGCGAGTGGGGGCGTATAATTCGAGGCCCACCTGGTACATCATACTACTTCATGAATATTTGTTCCACATGGAATAATAATCCTACATCAAGCACTAACATTAAATAAACCTACAAAAACATATCTATAAAATAATATCATAAATCATACTCAAATGATGGATCAAAGAGTGTTCAAAAGTTATAATATATTGAGGGTTATTATACATTAAATAATATATAAAATAAAACAGGTCACAAATATAGGATTCATAGTGAATGGTTGAACATAAGAAATGGGATAAGAAATAGTTTTGAAAATCATTATTAAACCATAATTTAATGAAGTGAATAAAAAATGATCAAAATTAAATAGTGGAATATAAGACTATTCAATGAATATATAAGTAATATAGGAGTAAAATAGAGAAACTTGGAGATCGTATGCTGAAATTAAAGGAATAAAGAGTTGATATCATCCCTTTAAAAAATTATTTTGTGAATTATGACTATAAAAAATAGTCAAGAAGAAATGGAATTAAAAATTATAAAGTAAATATAATAAGGTGTACATTAATAATAATTTAGTTAATTCATAGAATAGAATACATATAAAAGAGTAATATTACATTAAATTAGTGTATTTCCTGAAGCGAACCCCGAACTGTGAATCATGACTTGCCTAAGAATCTTCTATAACTATTCCAATATTTAATTTACCTAAATTAATTTTTAAATAGATAAATATATGAATTTTTATTTTATAAATTATAATTCAATTATTAAAATATATATATTAAGATAAATTTTATTAATGTTGACCATTTTGCATTTGTTCATCCCATAGTTTAAAATATTATTTGATATGTCTGTAACTATCATTTTTCATTATAAAATTGATACATAATCTATAGAAGTATCAACGTGGGGATTAAAATCATTTTATTAGTATAAATGTTACCTAACTCAATAGATATTCTGAAATATTTTTAAAATAAGTAATATTTCATAGTATAATTGTATTTAGGCGGCTATACCGACACTAATTTTTATTTTAAAATCATATTATCATCAATAATTTATAATTATTGAATATTAGACATGATTAAATTTGATATTTAAGGTTGTAATTATTAATCATTTTATTCAAAAAAACCATGTAATTGTGAAATGAATACAAAAAAATCATTGTCCACATTGTCAGTATAAATGTATCATCAGTTGAATATAGTTTCTATGAAATATTTAAAAGGAGTAAATAATTAATCTTATATTTTAATAATATAAATAAATTGAACTTATAATACTTAAATCAGGTTATTATAATTATAAAATTGATTTAGTTGGGTATTATTTCAAATATAACTTAATAGAAAGTGTTTGGAATATTTATGCTTCTCCTTAAAATGCATAAATTATTATATTTTTTAAGACTTCAAAAAATGGTAGATTATTTAGGAAAAAAACATCAAAAATATGTATTAGAGAGTTTTGGGGAGATAAATTGGTATAGATTTATTAAAGGAAGAAATATCATAAGTGGGAAGAAACAATTATATGTGGGTGGTGTTGTTATGTTAAGGGAGGGATTTTTTGAATAATATTTTGTATAAATTATTTTATTTCTTTATGAATATAAATAGTATTGACTATTATAACTTTATATAGTAATTAATACTTTTGAATATTATGAAAGACCTATTAACCTCATCCATACAATATAGATGATGTTTGTGCTCAGGTATTTACCATGCTATAATATTTAATGTTTTACATTGTTTTACTATTCAAATTCCTTTCTAACTATTTAAAAATTGAAAAATATCATTTTTTGTGCATGCATGTCAGAATGATGTATTCTATGCATTTTGTTTTATATTTTTTTTGTTTTTATAAATTTACAAAAAAAATTAAATGATCAAAAAATTTCAATATTCAATTCAGTAGGATTTCAAACACACTATTAAGATGGATGTGTTAATGAAATATTGATTTTATGTTGGACTAATTTCCAATGTTAATGTATTCTAAAAGAAGAAATATTTTTTAATAATTAAGGACATGATGTTCTCATGGAATGTTGGAATGTTCATTACCTAATGTGTTAGATCAATCAAGGTTAAGTGAACATGGTGAAGATCATTATGATGATATTAAGGCATATATTTAGTTCTCTGGGGAAGGATATCATTAGAGATTATGGCAGTATATTTGAGATAAATATACAAGGATATTCTAAATAACTTATGTAAATCGAGGAGATATTTTAGGTTATAATATCCCATTGATTAATCATAGAAGAGTTTTATGAATAAATAAGATTTCTTTATTGAAGAATGTTATTGAAATAAAGTATGCCTAGACTAGATCCTCAAAAAATCTTATAATAATAAGTATAACATTTATTTTTAAGAAAAATATATATTATTATAAATTAATTAAATATAAATCATGTGTCCATTATTCATGTGATTTCATTTTCACTAAGGTATTGAAATCACTTATAAACACTATACAAACTGATGGTGTTGTGGGAATAACATTTCAATGTCGTTAGATGTGGATTGATCCTTTGATGAAGGGTTTATAAAATTGTGAAAAGTTATATATATATATTATTTATGACTTTGAAGGTTTATTGATGAGATATCATTGTGATTTATTGGGATATTAAAGTGTCACATGATTATTACATTGATAATATAGAAGGAAGATGAAGTATAGTTCATTATGTGGGAAAAAATCATGATGTGATCCCATAAAATCATGATAAAAAATTAAGAACATTATGGATGATGAAGATGATGGAAGTAAAATTCAAGGGTTATACTTGAGAAAAACTACTAAGGAGACACATACCACATTATGGTGGTCACCATGACAAACATTGGTTTATTTATTAAAACCAACATTAACTAAATTCAAGGAAAAAAATTTATAAATTTGTGATCTAATATTTTTGGGTAAGTTTCCATGGTGAAGCACCATGATTTCCAAGATAACCATCATTATTCCATGTATTAAAAGGAAACGCACATAGAGTGGTTATCCCTGATTTTGAAAAACTAAGTAAGATAAAAAAGTCACAATTTGGAGTGTTTAGGAGAAAATTAGTGTGGTCAATCACATGGAGTGATGAAAAGTCCTTATATACCATGATTTGGAATAAAGTTTTCATTGACCTATATATTATTATTTTAATGCTATAGAACAGTATATTTTTTCAAATTTAATTTTTTTTAGGGGAATATTTATTTGATTCAATAAATCTATAAAACACAATAAATTTAAATGGTTAGAAGAATAAATATTACTACCCATGATAACAAAATACACTATCATTTTTGGGTGGCTTCGTAATTATAACTCCATGATTACGATTTCTTGGTATGAAGTAGTTTTAGGATGGGTAACTTTCTACTATGTTTTACATGGTTTGTTTCAGTTAATAATAATCACATTAAAAAAATATTTTTTGGATTGTGGGCATTTTCATTAGCCTAGTGAACTATTAGATCATAGGGGTGCTCCCTAAGGAGAGGATAACAAGTGTATATGGGGGAACTGGTAGTGAAAAGTTGTCCAAAACCCAAAAACCATATTAGAAAGGTAGGGTGTGTGTTATACGTATGGGTAACAGTCGATACATAGGTTTAAAAGTGATAAAAAATTAAAAGTACAATGTAAATTCCTAGAATAAATTTTGGGCCCAAAATGAGGACATTGTTCTCTAATGTAGTAGAAGATTTTACACTCGATAAAGATAAATGGATAAAGGCTTATGTTATGACCCATGTAAAAAAGGTGTAACATGTTTTATTAGGGTCCTTTCTAATTTAAACATTGTATTTTAGTGATCTTTTTCTCAAGTAGCATGAAGTTGAGTTAACTTATGGGAATTTAACCAGTTTATTTTTAAATGAGGGCAAAGCACATTGAAAGACCATGTGTGGGAATATGGGGACATTTATAAGCCTAATAACCCATTTAGGAACATATGTTGACCCTAGTAAGATAAAAAACATGTTCATATAGAAAATATGGGAACCAGGAAAGCTAGGATCTGACATCCATATTAGTATAGTAGTGTGCCAATATTATAAGTAGGGATAAGTTGTTTTAAAAATAACCTCCAGATAATGGGGATAGAAAAAGGATAATTGAACTGTATTTGGGATGTGGATTTAATAAGTTTACACATGTTTTGGATAACTACCCAACCTGTCACAATGTGTAAAAATTAAAAATATTTTGAATTCAAATACATAATAATTTAGGGTATAAATAAGGCCTTAAATGGTGATATAATAGTATATTTATTAATGAAATAGAGTTGTAATTATGTGGACTTTCTATATGGACAATATAGAGGAAATATAGAACTCATATATTGATCATAATAATTGAAATATATATATATATATATATTATTTTTTATAAATGAATTATCCATGCGGTGGTTCAAAGTGTAGATTTATGAGTGTTATATATGTGAGTGAATAACCAATAGATATAATAGAAAGGTAGGGACACTTAACTATGTTTTACTTGAGATAGTAATAAGGTGAAGAACATATGTTAACAAAAATTAATTTTGAAGAAGGTGGGGGGAGATCGTACATTCTAAAAAAATATTTCATTGAGATATTTACATTTTATTTTTTAAATCCCATGTTGGGAAAATTAAATGAAATTAGATTTATTAGTTCAGAAAGTGAATGGGGCATAAAATGAACATCTTAAATTATAATAAGATATTATAAATGTTTTATAATTATTATATTGGTTTCATAATGGGGTGTTTCTATCAGGATGGTATTTGGTGATATTTCAGTCCAGTTGATTTTTTAACAATAAGTTAATATTTCTTAAGTAAATATTATTTACTATGAATGTAGATATTTATATATATTTTTAATAGAGTGAAGGATTGAAATTATGATTCCTCAATAAATTTAATAGCATGTGATTTTTTTTAGGTAAGGGGTAAACTCACTGAAGGTTCTATGAAACATGGTGATAGTTAAAATGAGTGTCTTATATAAATTAAATTATTTAAAAATTAATTTAATTTTGCAACATCCCCAAGGATTCATATTCATGATGTAAGGGAGGGATATTTTTTCTCACTTGGATAATGACTGAACTGATATGGGAAGGGTGATTGGTTCTACAAAACATCTTATATGGCAGTGATCGATATAGGATAGGGGTGAAAAGACTACATAACACAAATTTTGACATAAAATTCAATGTTTTCACCATTAAGGAGTCCATATTTGATTTTTTTCAAAATTTCCCCATTTAATCCATAGTTTTTAGTTTTTAAAACTTTTTATATATTGTTAGATACACCACAACATTCATTATGGAATGACTTGGAGATAAAGGAGATAACTGGGAGATTGTAAGGGATTTCTCTTTATGGGTCCTGACCACATTACAAGTGGTTTTCAAAAATATATTCCATGTCTTCATTATTTTATGATAGGGATAATGATAATATCTATTAGGTGTTTATTACATATGGACATGATAATTAAGTACACTACGGGTGTGGTTGAGTGCTTAACTAGACCCCCTATGTGAGAGTACATGTCCATATATTATATAAGTTCAGAACCCAACTATGGTACATGGCCTGGGGCCATGTGTAGTATTAGGCTAGAGGTTGTGTGAAATACATGGGAAGGTACCCCACTTGGGATAAAATCCAAGCACCATAGTGATATATCATTTTATTCAGTATTAAAAAATGTGTCTTGCTGAGACACATGCCCAAGTGGAGTTGATTCGGTCATACACTATATACCCATGGATACATTCCATGTATTATTCCCTTTGAAAGGTTTTAAGTTATTAAAACCCAAATACTAGAAATGGACCCAGAGGTCTCCTATGGGAGACCTGATATGAGACCCAAGTGAGGGTTAGGAGAATGATTGGAGGGATTGGCATAGGATCACCTAGGCCCTTGTGTTATGATAGAATGGTATTATACCGATTTTGTGGGAAGGTATTTAAACTCAATAATTTGGATAGGTTGGGTGCATGAGGTCTTAACAAGGATGATTGAAGTTATGATATTGACTTATACCATCTCTCTAAAATGATGAGACTAACGGAACCATGGTTTGTTCTCTAATGAGATGATAACCCCATATATGACAGAGGCATGGACAAGGGTAGTTATAGTTGTGTGTGACACCGTAGAACCTAAGTCAATATTTGATCTTATTAATTCTTCTATAATAATAGGCTTTGAAAATGAGAGGATGAAATTATCTATTCAATAATGGATCATGAATATGAAAATCCTAGATGATATTTTATGAGAGGAAGTACATCCAACTAATATATATTTTTTAAAATATTAAGATTCCTTGGAAATTTCCTTGGATCCATGAGTTGGGGATGAAAACACTCACTCATATTTGAGTGTTATTTACTGCCATGAATGGGAGTTGTCCATTGAGCTTTTATATTGGGTTGGTCTTCCCAAGCTGTTAATCTTATATATACTCGGGGGACCAACCCCCAGTTGTTCATCTTTAATATACCATGTTGGTTAACCCAGGGTGTTTATCTTCTATATACTAGATAGATCATCCTCAAAGTGTATATCATCAATATAATAGGTGGTTCATGTACCAGGTGTTTATCTTCTATGTAAAATATGGTTTATCCACTAGTGTTTTTTTAATGTAATAGGTGGTTCATCCCCCATGGGTTTATCTTTTATATATTGGGGTGGGTCAGCCCCGATGAATTTATATTATCTATACTAGGGTGAGTCATACCCTAAGTAGTTACATTTGTTGGAATGGTTAAATGATGTGATTAGGGACATTTAGACATTGAAAGTAGTAGGCTTGGGTTGATCAGGGTTCATGATAGAACTTATGTTCAATGACCCAATATTTTAATATATTTTTTCATCTAGTTGAGAAATATATGTTCAAAAACATACTCCACATGAAAAATCAAAATAAAATGTGACTATGATATTTTTAGATTATTAAAAATCAGCTGTGGAAATAGAATATATGAAAAAGAGTATCGAAATTATGGAATTTATTAATTTATTTAAATATATAAAGGTTATTTTATACAAATTTACTTAATTAATTATTGTGTTTAAAAATATACATTTTTATTGGATGTAAGTTTTATTAAATATTACTATGTATATTATTATGAAATGAATATTTTAATAAGATATAATATTTATTGATTCATTCTATCATTACTAGTTTTTATATAAATTATGAATATGAATAACTATTACTTTTAAGAAGGTTATTTTCCAATTAAAACAGATTTTCCTTATATTTTATGACTTTATATAAAATTTAAAATATAAAATTCTAGAAATTGAATTTTAAAAAATAACCTTTATTTTTGGATTTATAAATTCAATATTATTTTAAGATGAAATTTTTGGTTTTTTCTGAATACATTTCCTTTTAGGAGAATAATGAAAAATACCAATTTCATAAATAAAATAAATTTTATGAAATTATTAGAAAATAAATAGGAATTATAAATTCATGAAATTTTTTTTCTATGAAACAATATTTATTTTATAAGTGTCTATGAATTTTAAAAAAATTATAATTTAAAAACCTATATTTGACATTTTAGAACTTAGGATATATTTTTCAAAAAAAAAATTCTAACATATTTTACATTTAATATTTTAAAATTATTATTTTTCACCAATATATTATTAATATAATAAAATAAATTTCATTTTTATATTAACCATTTTAAAATAAAATGATGATTAATTTGTTTTATTTTTCTAAAATAATTTAATTTTAGATAAATGGTGAAAAAATGCAGTTTTTTCCAAAGCAATGACTTTTATTAATTTATCAATATATAATAAATACATGAAACATTATAAAACATTTTAATTAATGAAATAATTATTTAAGAAAAAATTTTATTTATTTTAAATAAATTTTCTTGAATTTATAAAACATATGTTTGACCTTATAAAAATGTAATATTTTAATCCTAATAAACAACTTATTTTTAATATTTTGGTAAACACGGTTTATTATTTTATTTTAAAGACAGATGAAATTTATTTATTTTATAACAAAAAAATTATTTCTTGAAAATCATAATCATTAATATTCTTGTTTCACACTGAAATTTTATGCTTAAAATGAAGTTTTCTATGAAACAGTTTTTATATATTGTATGAACTTGTACTAAAATTAATTTATGTAACTCATTGAAATTTTATTTAAAAAAAATTATTCAAATATTTAATATTATAATTTTTAAAATAATAAATAATTTCAATTCTTATTTTCATTTAAAATTATCAACCAATGGTGAGGGTTGAGTAGCCAAGTTATGGGTAAATTAGGGTGAAATTTTGTTAACCCAGTGCAGAAGGTTTAAAAAAGTAGAAGAAATGTTTGATATTGGATGGTGGAGGGAGTATTGGAAATATATCATTACCCAAACCATTGTTGTCCATAAACAAGAGCCTTTTTTCTTAAATGATGGATTGATATTATTAATAAATAGTTAGTTTTTACAAATGTAGCCTTTTATTCACATAAAAAAGGTAAAAACCTTCTTCCCTTTTTCCACCAATTCTAAATATTTAGAACAACCAAAACTCTACCCTATTATCTTCTTAACACTGTATCCAGGAATTTGATTCTTTTTCCTCAACAAAAGTCCAATCTTGGATCCTTAATGGTCTGCCTAAGAGATAACTTCCATGGGAGGGGTAATATTATCCATCTAAACATTCAAGGTCTTTTCTTCTTATCATCCCTTAATGTCCACTATGTTAATAATGTTATGATAGCACCAAAATTATTACTATGATGATGTGTTGTTATAAAAATGTGATATCTATTTTATACTTTCATAAAAATCCTTATGAAAATGGAAAATGTCATCATGTGTGCATGTGGACTACCGCCTCCATAAAAATTGTGTGTAAATTTTAATCACCAATATAAATGGAAGGTTCAAAAATGTTATTTAATTAAATAATATTATATTTTTTACACCATTAATATTTTGTAAGTATAATATTGGGAATTTTATATGTGTGATTAATAATAAATGGTAGAAGTTACTTTAAACACCTTAAATGTACCTTTCATGGGAACATTCTTCTTCTAGACCAATTTTGAGATGTACTTTGAAACTATATAAGTATTATCCAAATGGAATAATAATTTAAATAAAACTCCACAATTATAGAAATCATGAATTAAATTTATAACACCATTGACCACGTTCAAAAAATAGAATGTGTTATGAAGAAAATAAATGAATAACCCCGAGTAACCGACGTGAGAAAAAAAACTATGTTATAAAGAAATGATAAGGATAACAGATGGACCATATAAAACAAAAATAATTAATGAGGTTATTAATTATATATATAATTATCATAATTTAATTATTCATGATGTTAACTCCATGTTCAGAGCACTTTCGTGCATGAGGTTTAGTTTTCATATAAAAATATCCTTCTTTGAGACATATTTTCTTTAATGCACCTAACTTATTCTAAACGGTTTTCATACTACCATTTGGATATATAATATCATTTATTATATTTATACATTTTATATTTACTTAAACTTATATATCTCTCTCTATTAAAGATTTTTTAATGTAATGTTCTTTAAGCTATAAGGGGTTTCATCGCAATCACACTTCATTGAGGGAATCATTGATATTATTCAATAGTCTATGTTAGTATTATGTAACTACTATCCCTGTGAGTTTTAATATCCTACATTATTTTTTGAAAAGTAAAATTCAATTTAATTCATTCTCTTTTTTATAGTGGGACAAGATTCAAGCCTTCCCAAAAATATAAGTCTTTCATAGCTCAATTTTCGTTATAGTGTTATGATGTCCCTCCTTCAGTATTGTCATTAATTTCATATTGAATACCCTAATTCTATATTTATATTTAAATTTTTATTCAGATATTCTTTATTTATGTGTTCTAATACTTATTTCAATATAAACTATGTGAAAAATAAATCACATTTTCTTAAATGATCATTTCACCTCTTTGTCCATAATTTCCCTTCCATAGAATGTTCTCCTTTTAAATTGGAAAAATAATTAAGTGTTATCTCATGTGAGTTTTTTTTACCTTCTAAATTTTTTAAAATATTTTTTTTGTTTTACTTAAGTTAAGGTTTTCTAAAACATTACAATGGATCCTCTAAACCACCCTCATTACATTTTGGTCACACATTTTCTTTATTTTTCTCCCTTTTATACAATATTCTTATCATATACCACTTTAATTTTTTTATATTTCTATTCTATATATAACCATTTAAACATAATTTAATTTATATTTTTATACATATTTTTATAATCCTTCACATCTCCCACTTTTATTTAATTCATATTTGAGGAAAATTTCTTATTTCTTCTCTCACATCGAGCATTACTCCCATCAAATGTTTTTAAACAATGAAAATCCTCTAAAAATACTAATTATATTATGGAGAACCCTATTTGTTGAATAATTGTTTTATGGAGCAAAATTAGGTCTTTCATCCTATAAAAATATCCCTTAATTAATTCAAAAAGCAAAAACAAAGTCGAACTTTTTTTATTTTTTCTTCTATAACCTTCTCTTAAAATAAAAATAATGTAAGTTATTGTTGAAGAACTATGTTTCTTTTTAAAATTTAAAAATCCTATTTATTTAACCTATTCTTATCTTGGGAATACTTATGATTCTATGTTCATTTATTCCTTGAATTATAATTATGAATCCATATTCCTTATCATGGGTTTGATCATGATTCTAATTTATGTTTGGTTTTTCCTCATGTTTAATGCATATGTATGATTTTTTATTTATGTGATGGGTTGTTCTACAATTATATATCCCTATAAATATTGGTTTGAACCTTTATATTTCATGATATGTTATGTAAGTTATTAGGGAGTGAACCTAATACCCCATGGGACTTTTTCCATTTTATAACGATCGTGTTGGGAGTGACCTTTCAATTATGTTTCTGATATCATGTCTTGTGTTGTTGCCACATGTTTGTGATATTATAAAATCATTTCTTATTCTATGTCACCATTCATATTATCATCCTCTTTATGATATAATAATATTCCTCTTGACTAATTTTAGTCTTTACTTCCATGTTTATTCCCTTAATGTGGATTATAACCCACCCTTTTCCTTATATATTTTACCGAGGATGTACGATCTTGTTTTAGAAGAATATTATATAATTTATAAGAAATATATATAGTTCCTAATAAATTTAATGTTTTTATATTTATGAAGATTTATTTTAATTTGAAATATTATAAATACACTAGAATACTAAATCTTTGGAATGTATTTATTAGAAAATTTTGTTACTGATTATGAAAGAATATGTGTTTAATTATTGGGTAACCATAGTTGGTATTAAAGTAATGTCTATTTATTTTTTAATATTATGATAATATAACTATATATAAACCCAAAAATATTATTCTAAGGGGTAGGCCTAAGTATTTAAAAATGTCATAAAATGTTGGTAAAATAGATATTGTGTGGTTTTCCTTTTAATGAAGTCCTACTGTGGATATAAAAAGTTAATAAAGGATCCAATACATATGTACCTAGGGGTAATATCCCAGAAAAGGAAGTATTGGGTATTAAATCAATATTTACCTGCTATATATGAAACGGGCTTAACCGTACACCTTGTTTTACTATCCCAGAGTATATTTTTTGGTTAATCATATACTCTTTCTGAACCACTATGAAAGATTTATTTTTTAGTTTCTTTGAGAGATTAAGATGAGAAGTATATGATAACATGATTTCAATTAATGTATATTAGTTTATGACTATTATTTCTTGATATAAATGAATTAAAATTTTATATTATTTGTAAAAGGTTAAATGATTTTAAGGTCGAATCTATATTATGTTATTGATTATAATAACTCCCATATGATATTAAATGTTTTTACTCATGTAAACCCTTTTGGTTTCAGTAAGGTATAAAGCTATAAAAACCCATAAATATGGGATAAAATATGATGATTATCTCAAATAAAAAACCATAATAATGAGATCTAGAGTGAGAAACATAGTGATTATGCCAAACCAACAATCAGAAAATATGATTGACCATGATTGCACAATTCAAATCTTAAAATAAACAATGAAGAGAATGATAAAGTCTTTTGGGAACTTGGAAAATAAATAATATTTGGTAAATAATATTCAATATACTACATATTAATAAAGTGGGGATAATTTCCAATAGAATTCCCTCAAGGGGATATTAAGATTCCTTACTTGTGTTAAAGGAGGGAATCGAATTACAGTCTTTTGAGAGAGAAAAGAGGGATAATTAATGGAATATAATTTCATTCATAAGAATACACTAATGATTTATTGTTATATATGTGATAAATTTTATCACTATAATATTCATTGCACTATTCAAAGGGTTGAAGTGAATAATCAACAGAAACCACCACCTTGATAATTGGAATAGGGAAAATCGTATTAAACAACTATTCTTCAGGTAGATAAAATAGTTTCACCCTGTATTTTTTTATGTCCTATATATTTTAATATTTCACCTATTAGGTATTGAGATACATAAAAAAATTGTTGTATAAATATTATAACCATGACATATGAAAATTCAATATGGATTGTGGAAAGTTACACACTATATTTATGTCTCTTCTTCTCTAATTATGATTTTTTAGGAATGAACTATAACTTTTTACAAAGGGATCATATCAAATTTTATATTTATAAATCTCACATAATTTCCAAAATAAAACAATGATCAAAAAACATTTAATAGTTTATTAGAAGCTCCTAATGGAAGTTACTCCCATTGTTTTAGTTTTAAATTTTCAAGGATGCAATTTATTTAGGGGTGATAATGTGACAACAAAATATTTTAATATATGTTTTCATTTAATTAAGTGAAATATTTTTAATAACTAGCTCCATATACAAAACCAAACTAATATGAAATTTTTGTATTTTAAGACCTTTAAAACCTAGACATTCAATTATTAGGTAGGAATATAACTATATTGATTATAAAATGTACTAATTTTTATATTTATATATAAAGGTTATTTTATAAAAAATTTCTTAAATTCGATATTTTGTTTAAGAATCAATATTTTTATTCAATTTACTTTTTATTAAAGAAAAATAAATATATTATTGTTCAATGTTTTTTTAATAAAATTAAATATTTTTTATTAATTCTATGGTTACTATTATTCTGAATAAATTAATAATAACAAAAACAAGAGTTTTTAAAAATTTATTTTCCTAGGATATCATATTTTAATTATATTTTACGATTTTAGTTAAAATTTAAAAATAAAATTATAGAATTTTAATTTGGAAAATTAATATTTAGTTTGAGATTTATAATTTCAATATTATTTTAATATTATTTTCATAGGTTTTTTTATAAAATATTTACTTTTAGGAGAATAATGCAAAATACCATTTTTATAAATAACATGAATTATATGAAATTATTAGAATATAAGTATGAATTTTAAATTCATCAATTAATATTATTATACTAATAACTTATTTTATTAGTTACTTTATGATTTCAAAAAATTTGGCTTTAAATTACGAACCCATATTTGACATTTTAGAACATAAGTTATATTTTTCCAAAAATGGTTCTTAAAACATTATTCATATAATATTTTATAATTCATTTTTATCTCCTATAAGTTTTTAATTTAAAAAAATGACTTTCATTTTTTGATTCATTATGTTGAAATGTTTCGTAGAATTAATTTTGTTAATTTTTTAAAAATAATTTATCTTTACATTAATAGTGAAATTTTTTAATTTTTTTCCAAAACATTGACTTTTATAACTTTATCATTATATGAGTGAGAAGAATGATTTTATAAAATATTTTAATTGATCAAATATTTACTCAAGTAAATATTTCATTTATTTTAAGGATACATTTTTAAATTTATAAATGTTATGTTTCTTCTTATAAAAAAGAGTAATATTACAATCGTGTTAATTTGATTTAAAATATTTTGATAAAATCAGTTTTCAATCTATTTTAAAGCCAAATAAAATTTATTTGTTTAATAATAAACTATTTTTTCTTGAAAGTGAGAAAATTTGATATAATTATCCCACACACAAAATTTAATCTGAAAATTATCTTATTCTAAAAACAGTTTTTATGAATTATATACGCTAATATTAATTTGATTTCTATAACTCAACGAAATTTTATTTAATTAACTGATTTAAATATTTAAAATAATTACTTTAAAATTATATAACAATTTCAATTTCAATTTTGGGAATTAAAATTTGTTTCCAAGTGTGAAAGTGGAGTTATCATGAAAATGGTAAATTAGGGTAAAATTGGTTAATATAGTGTAATGGTTAAAACATTTGAAAAAAAAGTTTTATGTTTGATGGTGTAAGGAATATCAACCTTATCTCATTCCAAAAACAATTATTTGGTATTTTTATCAATTGGACATAAATTATGGAGTTATATTATTGATTACTGATCAGTTTTTACAAAAGTTCCCATTTCTTCACTTGTAAAAAAAGACTGCTTCATCCCCATTTCAACACCCATTATAAAGATTTATCAAAACCAAAACTCTATAATAGTCTCTCCAAATAACACTAAACTCAATTTTTAAGTCTTATTTTCACAAACAAACCATTATATGGAGCCTTAAAGAGATACATAAGGAAGAACTTCTATGGGAGAGGTAATACTCTCCATTCGAACTAGTTCTTTTCTTCTTCTACACCCCTCAAGTACCCTCTATCTATGAAGGTATGATAACACTGTAATTATTACTATGAGGAAGTTCTGTTATACTAGTGGATTATAAATTTTATTCTTTCCCCCAGAATCATTAAGAAATGGGAAAACGTTGTCATGTGTGTCTCAAGACACCACCTCCATGAATGACGTGGTAAATTTTCCATCTACAACAAAATTGGTTGGTTCAAAAAGGTTATTTAATTAAATGATATGATATTTCTCACACCAATAATATTATATAAGTTTAATATTGGGTATAATATGTGTGTTATAAATAAGAAACTTCCTTCTTAACTTTAAATACTATACAAAGAATTATCAACGTACCATTCTTAATTTGGATATATTTTAGTATAAATTTTGAAACATTATTTGTGCTATCCTAATAGAATAATATTTTAGATAAATTTCCACAATTATGGAAATCATGAATATATTTTTCAACACCTTTAACCAAGGTTAAGAAAATGAATATGTCATGGAGAAAAAAACCAAACAACCACAGTAACATACATAAGATAAAAATATATAAAAAATAAATACCAAAATATAATATATATATATATATATATATATAATATAAAATCCAATATACATGAATAATTTTTCTTTTGATATATCTAAAATACTTAATTTAATTATTCATGAATTTAAGTGTAAGTAAAGATTTCCTATAAGCATGAGGTATGGGTTTTATCTCAAAAAAAATTAATTGAGACACATTTTCTATTATCCCCCTAATATATTTTAAATAGTGTTTACTGTACCGTTCAGATATATAATATTAGTTATTTTTTTGGTATTTTAACCTCACCTTAAAGATCTCTCTTTTTCAAATTTTGTTTAGGAGGTTTCATAATTCGTAAGGGTTTTTGTCTAAATTACCCTTCATTGATGTATGATTTACTATTATACACCAATAATATTTTGTACGGTGAATATACTACCCCCTTGATTTTTAATATCATAACATTTTATGGAAAATTAAAAATTTACTTCGAATCATACTTTTCATTACTATGGGATAAAATTTAGGTCTCCTATAAAATATATGGGTCTTTTATAATTGAATTTCCTTTATTTAGTTATAATTTTTTTCATTGAGTTTCAACTTTAATTTCATATAAAATACCATATTTCTATCATGATATATCAATTATTATTGAAATATTTTTTATTTAGGAGTTCTAATCCTTTTTAAAATGAATCTATGTTAAGAATAATTCTCATCCTCCTAAACATTTTTCCATTCCTGGTCTATAATTTCAAATCCAACCAATGTTATCCTTTTAAATAAAAGGCCAAATTAATTTTTACCATATATGAACTCTATATTTAACTTATTATATTTTCAAAGTAATGTTTTTTTATGTATTTAGTTTTCAAAAAAAGGTAACGTTCTGACCTGGGTGCTACACATCAGTGACCCGAGATGGTTCGCTACATGGCCTTAGGTGTGCCTCCCCATACGAAAGAGGCTTCTGATTAGAAGTGAGGGTATAATATCGATCACAGGGATACAATACCCTATTTATCCCAGTAATACTATAATATAAATAAATAAACAATAACCAAATGACATAACCAACAACCAAAAAAATCCAATATCAAATGATGTCCAAAAAAAGAAATATAATACCCAAATTAATCATTATATATGTCATTCCATTAAATTTAAAGTGTTAATATGAAAAAGACACAAAATAAATAAAGATACTAAAAACTCAAAATAGGTTCTAGACACCATGCCTAGTTCCCTCATCTTTTATCCATCCAATATCATCCATCTAACATATGACGTTTTCCTTTGACATATTTGGAAACCCTGAAATCTATCCGGGTACTAATCAGGTTACCTGAATATGGTGTGAACACAACCCAGTAGTCCACCACCAATGGCCTCTAAAACAATATCTATTCAATAATAGTGTATTCATTTGAATAAAAAATATTTAAAATCAATAAAGTAAATAGTTTATGTTAATTCAATTACTCTTCATCTAATCAGATAACTCTCGGGTTCCTGAGGTCACCTGTACCTCAATACCTTCTTCGTCCCTTGATGGAGTCAAAACGATATCACATATTTAATCCATAATTCATTAAAATAAATTTCTTCCATTATCTATTTCATTTTAATTTATAATACGACCATTTGGAACCATAGTCCTATTCCAAACATAGGGGTGTAGATCATTATATCTAGCACCCTCTGGGTATTCGAATAATATTTCTGTACCCCACACCACATCAATATTTGGAGCATCATTCCTTGTCCCATATAAAAATATTCACATTCTTGTTCTTGGCACTCTATGGGTATTTTGAGCATCTATACGTATCCCACACTCATATATCAAACAATAAAATATGGTTATTTGGAGTATCATTTTTCTCCCACATTCATATATCAATCAATTAAATAAATCACATGTTACATAATATCACATATATCCAAATATCCAATTAATTAATTCCATGATTGATTAGTCCAATTCAATAATTTCATATTCACATCATTCCATTAATGAATTCAATAATTAATTAATCACACCATTACCTAGTACAAACAGATGACTCTAGACCATACTCACAATGTGTATATATCATGATTAATCTAATCAAGAACTCCACCACATGGATTAAACCATTCAGAATTTTTTTAAATATAAAATAATGAGAGGAACCAGTATCAAATAAAGAACTAGCAAGAGTAGAAGGTACAAAAATTTTACCACTCACTATATATGATCCAGACTCGCTATCCAAAATTATATGTTGTATTTCATGCAACTGTGTTTTCCCTCTTCCCTGTGATGTACTCTGAGTCCCATGTGCTACACCACCCTACTGATCTGGAAAATCTATCCCAGAATTACCTTGTCCACTACCTCTACTTCCACGACCAACAGAACTCTATTCACCATATTGATATAGTGAAAAATATCATCTTCTCGCACTCTTGTCCTATCTAGACACTCCCTCACAACTCATCTCTCATGGGTACCTAGAGAACCTCTGAATATGACCCATCCTTCAATAGGATCATCAATATACTAGTGGTAAGGGACAATGTTTGAGAATGTTTCCCAATATACCGCATTGGTGGAAAAGCACTAGGGTAAGATCCTGAGAAACTAATCCTTCTCCCTATCTACTTGACTTACCACTACTAAGTCTAACATTTTCACAGAGATGCTTCCTATCCTATAAAGATATACCTCTTGATTTCCTAAAAGAAACCATTGTCCTTCATTGGAATCCTCCTTCAGGTTTTCATAATATATGAGATCCTGATACACCACTTCTAAAAACTTATTCTGACTGAAGATATTTACTTGGGACTTAATATCATAATTAATCCTATACTAAAACTGATTTTCTATAGTAGCCTCATATACTTCCAACACTGGAATAACGAAAAGTAAATCTATAAAATGTCTAGCATGGTCTGTCATGAATATTCTTCCTTTAGTAAGTCTCATGAAATCAGCTTCTCTCTCCTTCTAGAGGGATAAAATTGATCCAAGAACATCTCTTAAAAGTACTCACACTCCATATCATCCACCTATCCATTCCCAAGTCTGTACGTCCCACCAAAACTTATCTTGACCATGTAACATAAATCAATCTAATTTGATACTCTTCTCCTAAGGATTCTCCAAGTTGTCAAGTATAATCTAGATAGAATCGATACAGAACTCAGCTACTTCAGGTCCACACTATTTGGTAAATTTCATATGGTGCTACAACTAGAAATCCTTATTTAGATCTAACATACTCTTTGCAACCATCCTTGGGTCTCTTTCCATAAACTGTATGAATCGATAAAAGTTCTCTCGGAAATTCTCTCCAACTTCGTCCCCTGACACTACTAGTTCTTTAGGTGCCACCACAAGAGGATCATCTCTTTCCAATTCATCTTGTCGTCCTCTAAAAAAGTGTCATCATGAAGGAATATCTCTATAATTCCAAAAAAAACATCTCATGAAACTTTCTCAACATTTAAAAATTTACTAGTGTGAACATATACCCATAATAAAACATTCTTCTAACCCCGGCCATATAGAAAAAACTGAAATTCTATTACAACCCTTGACCATCCTATACCTAGGCCATGGTTGACAAAGGTTAAAATCACTATCCTTATTCAAATATCACATTAGACACTCATTTATTCATATTCTACATCATTTTTTAGTTTCAATTTTATATTAGTCACCTTTTTCATTTTATCACATAAGAAAAGAAAAAAAATCATTTAACAGCTTACTCATAAACTTCTCTTCCCCTGCATGCCTAAAATGATGCATGTTAAAAAATAATCCAGAGTTCCTATAATGATGCATGTATACTCAACTGTTTTTTCATTATGTTATATGAGTAAAATATCATAAAAATATCAGACACAATAATCACATCACACCACATGTTCACCACCCAAGGTTAAATAACTTCCAACTATAGTAAAAAATACCAATAAATCCATCCCACCTAGAGTACTTTAGTTCTCCCTTGAACACAGTTCAGCTACTCACAAAAACATGCTCAAAACCAAGGCTTAACTCCTTCTAGTATCATGTCTACCTTTCCCAAATAGTAATAAAAAAAGAAAACAAAATAAAATTGGGCTCTGATCTAAATGTTTCACATCCCAACCCAGGTGATACACATTGTTTCACATGATGGCATGCTATATGACCTCGGGCACCCCTCCCTATATGATAGAGCCATTTGACTAGTAGATAGGGTCTAATAATGATCATGGGAATACTATACCCTCTTTATCAGAGTAATACTATATCATAAATAAATAAACAATATCCAAATGTAATAATCAATATCCAAACCAAACTGTTATCACATGATGACCAAAAAAGGAAAAAAATATCCAAACTAAATTGTAGATATATTATACCATTATGTTTCAAGTAACAATATGGAAACCCAAATACAAATATAGAAACTTAAAACTCTTGATAGGATCTCGATACAAATTTTGGTTCCATCGTCCTTGGTCCATTCCATATCACTCATCTAACATAGGACCCTTTCCCTTATGTTGTCCTACAACCTTGAAATCTATTCAGGTACCAATCAGGAAGCTTGAGTAGTGTTTGAGAACAACTCAGTTGGCCACCACCAATGGCCTCTAAAAAGCATCTAGTCAATAAAAGTGTTTGCAGGTGTATCAAGAATAAATAAACTAAATAAAGTAAATAGTTCACATTTATTCAATTAATTTTTATTTAACCACATAACTCGCTGGTTCCCAAGGACACACATACCTGAATGCCTTATTTGGATCATGATAGAGTATGAAAAAAATCACATATTAAATTCACAATTCATTAAAACACATGTATCTCATTATCCATTTCATTTCAATTTAAAATATAGCTAATTGGAATCATAGTTCAATGCCAAGCTCATGGGAATAGAATGTTGTGTTTATCACACTGTGGGTTTTGGAGCATCAGTCCCTATCCCATACAATAATATTCACATGCATTCACTTCTAACTCTATGGGAATTTGGAGCATCATTCTGTGTACCACACTCATATATAAAATAATTGTATATGTGTATTTGGAGCATCAATCTATGTCACACACTCGTATACCAATCAATCGCATATATCACATGTATTACAATATCACATGTATCCAAAACCCCCATTAATTAATTTATAAATAAATTAATCCAATTCAAAAAATTCATATTCACAACATTCATTTAATTAATTCAATAATTAACAGATCACATGAATTCTATTAATTATTTCAATAATTAATTAATCATATCAATTCCATTAATTAATTAAACAACTAATTAATCCAATTCAAAAATTTCATATTCGCATCATTCCATTAATTAATTAAATGAGTAATTAATCAAATCAAATTTACTAATTAATTCAACAATTAATTAATCCAATTCAACAACTATAAATTCACGTCATTCCATAAATTAAATAAATAGTTAATTAATCACAACAATTTCATTACTTAATTAAAAAATTAATTAATCACATCAATTTTGTTTCTTAATTAAACAATTTATTAATTCAATTAAAAAATCCCAATATCACCATAATTAATTCAACAATTAATTATTCCAATTCAATCTATTCAATATTTCCCATTTTAAAATTCCTTAATTAATTAATATACCAAATTAATTAAATAAATTTAAGAAACTAAATTTATATTTATCTAATAGAAATTATACAATTACATACATGTAATTTAAATCAATAATTTTGGATTTTAATAATAGATCACCTACCTCAAGATCATTGAAAAATTCTTACCGATGAAAAATCCATAATTGAAGTCAAATGATGAAGAATGCAATGAAGAAAGAGATCTAGATATAAAAAATAGATCCAAGATCAAATGAATCAAGATAAATCAAATCATGATCTAGATAAAATTTCATTATGGGAGAACATCCATTTAAATAATGTTAGAATAAAGGGAGAGAGATAATAGACCAATCAGGATGAGATTCGCTTACTGGGAGAGGTGTGAATCTTCAATATGGGCTTTGGATCATGAATAACGGAGGTCAAAATCCCTAAAAATTCATTCAGGTGCCTCAAAAAATGATAGAGAATGTTTATAGTTGATCTATGTATTATTGTGGGTAATTATATGGCTTTCGGGGATTCTAAAACAAAATTTTGGGTTAATTAAAAATGCGTACATGGTTTCATGTATAGGGGTGAATAGTTTACCAAAACATGTGCCTTAATTGTGCACCTCATCTAGGGGTGAATGGTTATTCTTAATAGGTTTCACACTTAAAAAAACTATGCTAAAATTGTGAAATCAATCAATATATAGGGCTTCAGGTTTTTTTGGGTAGGGTGCATGGTTTAGAAAAATTGTGTCCCAAATGTGCACTACCCAATTTTCCTCCAAAAACATCAAATTTTCACAAAAAATCACCCTAGTTACTACCCAAATAAGTTATAACAAAAACAAGGCAAAATAATTTATATAAAAAAGTTTGATACTTCTCCAAAAATTTTTGGATATTACAAATGCTAATCAATAAATAAAAAGGTATATTTTGAACCACTCTTTTTACCTACTAGTTACACGTTCTTTTTATTTTCCCCCTAATAATAAATATTATTCACTTGTAACCCCTATGTTTTTATATATTTGTATTTTTTTGAGAAAAAATTGATTTCAACCCTTTATTTCTATAGTTTTAAAAAACACAACACATTCTTAAAAACATTTTATGTTAACATTAAACATTATAATTTCTAGAATGTTTTTGAACAAAATAAATTATTCAACTAAAGGTAGAAATAACTCTTAACTAAGTGATTATAAAAATTCCATATGAATTTTATCCATTTGACTAAAATAAGTCTAGTCCATCATACCAACATAATTCTAGTCCATCAGTCCATTGGATTGATAGATATCTAGTCCATATGATTAATAAAAGTAAAGTATATTGGTATAATGATATTCAACCTATCGAAATGACAATATCAAATCTAGAGATATAATTATATATAATCTATCAATGTTTTGATATATATCCTATCAGTGTTAATATATTTATTCTATCGATGTGAAAATATCAAATATATTTGTGTGATGATGTTTATTCTATAAGTGGGACGATATCTAATATATCAGTGTGACAATATCTATCAGTGTGATAGAATTTTTCACCCATAGGAATGACTATTTATTTTATCAGAATAGAAATATTTATAATCAGAGTTAGAATTATCAATAATTTTTGGAATACATTGTATTATCTTTTTAATTGTTCTACTAGAACAACATTGGATAAAGATATAATTTGTTGAGTTTTCAAGTGAATAAAATCAAAGTTCATTGAAACCAACTCTAACAATAGTGAAAATATGGCCATTGGATAGATTCAAATAAATATAAGTGAATTATATGAGCTAGAAGATAATGATTTTGTGAACTCAACCCATATGAGATTTTTCTTGACTATAACCACTCGTTACATTCACTTTGTAAAGTTTTTCTCAGAGTTTGTGTTCTAAGGATCCTATGTGAGGAATTGTAAAATTTTAAAAATGGTTTATTTATTTTTATTTTTCATTTGATCGAGGCTAATATTGGGGGCTTTTAGGGAGATAAATATGGCTAGATCCGACCATTCTGATCAAGGGATTCCATGGAAAGGAAGACAGATCTAATTCTTATCATACTGATCAAGGTATTTCTACTGAAGAAATATAGACTTGGAATTTTTGTTCCAAATATAGATACCTTAAGTCCAGGTTATTGGAAACCTTTGCATTTAATGTTAAAAGTGTATTAATTTATTTTATAAAGTATTAGTTTATTTTTACTAAATAACTTTTCAATGTTTCTGTTTACTTATTTCTATAATTTATATTTTTTGTTGTGAATTTTATACTGAATGTTAGATTTACTAAACTTTTCAATATCTTGATTTACCAAACTAACGCTGATTCCATAAAATCTACATTGATCATTGAAGGCACATTGAGTCTGATAAAATTGATAAAGTGGTTTTTTTATTAATTAGTTTATGGTTTTAAAACAAAAATTCACCCCCCCCCTCTTATCACCTTTATAAACTATTAAAATTCAAAAATTGGTATGAAGTATAGTTCTACTATTTTACTGTATGGTTTTAACTTTTTCATTATACTACAATTTTCTAAATCTTTTTCATCTTTTTTATTAATTTTATTGTTGATAAATTTATATTAAACTAATGTTTAAACATTAGAAAGTGTTTTTTATTTAATATGGAATACTTAAACATTGGAACTCTTGAAAATATAAACCCTCAAAGACCACCAACCTTTGATGGTGTGTATTATCAGTATTAAAGAGACAAAATAAATATGATTGTTATAAATACAGGAGTTCAAAAATAAATTATGTTAATTGGGGATGAAAAGATTCAAGAAAAAGATGTCAATTCTTTTACTAATCAAGGGAAATTGGAATATCAACGGAATTTTAGAGTAAGGAATACTCTATTATGTTATATAACTAGAAACATATATAGTTAGATTTCATTCTATGATTCTATGAATACTATTTGGAATAAATTATAAGATACACACTTTGAAACTTCAAAATTTATTGAAACTAAAAGATATATGCTTTGTACTATTTATCAAGGGGTTGATTTTCTTCCTGGTGAAATAGTTGTAAAGTTGCGTCAATTATTCATGACTATTTTCAATAGTTTACAATATCTTGGAGATAATAATCTTATGGATTAGTTTTCTGTTCAACAGATTATATAAATCATGGATAATGGGATTCTATGAGGGCTAATTTAGAAGATACTATAATAATTCCACATCTAATTTTAGATAATTTAATAGGAATCATTATGTGATACGAGTGAAGATTTAAAAGAGATGTTGAAAATATGACAAAGGAAGAATGGTGTATTTTAATTTTCAAAAACATATAATGTTTCAAAAAAATCAATTTTCTAAGAATGTTTCAATGTATTATAAGAAGTGGACGGTTATAGTAGAATTAGATAGTAGTTCTTCAGCATAGTATAGAAATTATTTAGCTAATATTTCAATGAGAATAATAAATATAGTTGGGAACACAGATTTATAATATAGAAATAATAATAATAATAAGTAAATAATTGATTATAATGATTCTTTATAATTTATCTATTATGAGCATAAAAATGCTAGATATATCATACCTGACTTTACGAAGTTGAAAATAAAAGATAAAAAATGATAGAAATTCGTAAATTAGATCTAAGAACTTTTATAGGAAAAAATAATAAGACTCTAAATTTTTTAGATAATTTTAGTGATATAGGTGGAGACAGTTCAACAAAAATTTCTCTATATAGTGGTACTGATGATAAAAAAGTATATCAGATCCTATGTTGAGATTCTGAAGGTCAAAAATTTCTTCATAAAAAGGTAACTAATAAATCTCTAAATAATCTTACCGTAAATTCAAATTATCCTAATAGTGATGATAAAAATAATTCTATATCTTCTAATGTGGAATATACTTCATCAAAATAAAAAAAATTATTTACCTAGTTTTAAAAATGTTTATATATTTTCTAAATTCCTAGAAATTTAGAATATTAAGATTACTAAAAAGATGATGTTCCTAAAAAACTTTTAAAAGAAAACTCAAGAATTTTTAATCTTACTAATGAAAATAATATCTTTCAAAGATTCATTTAAAACAATTTTTAAGAAAAATGATCTTTCAAAAGAACAATATAAATCGAATCTCAAAAAAAACTATTTTGACAAATGAGTTGGAAAATCATAATTCTAATACAACATATACAGAGGATAAGAAATTAGTTATAAAACATAATTATGAAATATCTCGTCTAAAAAGGATTTTTGAAAAGTTTACTATTGGAAAAAAGAAAACATTGATAATATTTCTAGTAAAATTATAACTCGTCGTGATGTATCTGGAATGGGTTTTATTAATAGAAAACCTATTTTTCAAAATAATTACATTGTTCCAAAAGCTGATCCATTTTCCAAAAAATGTCAAAGTGGTGGTCCCTAGAATAATAAATATTCTTTAAATAAAGTTCAATACTTTGGACTTCATAAGTCTTACCTTTTAAAATAATTAACATTTTCTCAAAAATTTAATGTTAGAAAATTGTTGATTCCTAAAATTTTACTTTATAATAATTCCTTACCCAAGAATATTTGGGTTTTGAAAATATAATATTTTTGTTTTTAAGAAGACAATAAATCTACCAACAACAATATATGTCACATGTATAGTGGTTTATCTAGACATATGACTAGAAACAACGGTTTCTTCAAGAATATTATAAAAACTAATGGTGGAAAAACATACAATAACTCACAATGATTAATGAGAGATTATTAGTATAGATAAGATATTTCTTCTTAGTATATCCTTAATTTCTAATTTTTTATCTATTGTAGGTATTAAGAACAACCTTATTATTATAATTCAATTATGTGATGATTGATATCTTGTAAACTTTAAGAATGAAAAATGTACTATTCACAGTTCAAAAGATGAATTTATTATTTCTTTAAATCGATAAGAGAATGTTTACATGTTAAACATATAATACCTTAGGATCCAAGATTTTTCTTTCCATAAAGAAATGGGGGAATAATATTGGTTATGGAATAGAATATTATGGCCCTGTAATGTTATAATTTTAGTTAAAATGTTTAAAAAATGACTCATTAAAGATCTACTAGAACACAGGTTTGATAATTCAAAAGTTTTTTATCCTCATCTGTTTTTAAAGAAACAGAAGTCATGTTTTAAATCAAATTATTATGTCTAAACTTCTAATATTTATATTTTATTCACAAGTATTGTTTAGTCCTACACAAACTGAGTGAATTAAGGAAAAATACTATGTAAATTTTTTAGTTTATGATTACAATAGATATACCTGGGAGTATTTATAGAAAATGATTCTAAAGCCATTTTTTGTATTAAAAATTTTGTAGCCGTTGTTAAAAATGATGAAAATATTTCCTTAATAACTATTATTATTGATCATGGTGGAGAATTTTTTATTTCAAATTTTGAAACTTTTGTAGTAAAAAGGTATAATACATAACTTTTCATCATCTTGAACTCCACAAAAAAATAGTGTAGTTGAAACAAGAAATATAATTCATAAATATATTACTACAACCATGATGATTAAATACTTAGTTTCTAAAAACTTTTAGGCTAATGTAGTTATTAATTAATATAATAAGATTAATTTAGTTTTAATAATACCTTTTATTAGTAAAAGTCTTTATGAGTTGTGGACTGGAAAGAAACCAAACCTTTCTTACTTATAAGTTTTTTGATAAAAGTATTAATTTTTAATACTAAAGATGACTTACGTAAGTTTTATTTAAAATAAAATTAAGTAATATATTTAGTTTATTGTACAACTAGTAATGCATATAGAGACTTTCATAAAAACAGAAGTACTATTAAAGAAATAGTTCATGTTAAATTGGATAAACCTGATACTTTTTTTAAAAATCCTCAGGCCACTACTTTAGATGTTTTTTCCAAATTTAATTTTCAACCAATGTTGGAAAGTTATTATAATGAGAGAATAAATAAGGAATATATTTCTGAAGTTATACCACTAAAATAATTTCAAAAGTTTTGGAAGAATATAGTTTTTTAAATCCACGTAATTTATTGTTTCTTATGAATCATCATACTGTTAAAATAATTTGTGATGTTGATCAACCAGTTAAAACTAGAAGTTATTTAAGAAATAAATTTGAACATTTTTCATTTATAACATAGTTCAACCCTAAAACATTTGATCAATATTTAAGTGATGAGGATTAGATAGAATAAATTTGAAATGAACATAATGAATTAGAGATGAATCTTGTTTGAAACTTTATTGAATGACCTAAATATAATTTCCTATTAGTGTAAAATGGGTTTTGCAGAATAAGTGTGATGAAAATGGAATAATAGTAATAAATAAATCTATGCTTATTTCTAAAGTATATAATCAATAAGAGGGCATAGACTATTAAGAAACTTATTCTCCAAAATAAAAACATGTTGTTAATAATATAATTCTATCATATAAAGAATTTATTAATTTCAAACTATTTGAAATGGATATGAAGTGTTAATTTCTTAATGGATGTGTTATGGAGGAAATTTATGTAGAATAACCCCATTTTTTGAAAATAAAAAATATCCTAAAGACAATTTTAAACTTACTAAGGAACTTTAAAAACATAGAAAATCCTCTGGAACCTTGTAAGATAGATCAAATGGATTTTTATTACGAAACAACATTGATAAGGGAGTTCTGGATCCAAAACTTTTTATAAAATAAGTTTCAAAAAATATCATCATTGTTAAAATTTATGTCGATGAAATTATATTTAGTTCAACTCAAAAATCATTAACATACTCCTTTGTAGATATTACGAAATCTGAGTTTTAAATGGACATGATGGGAGAACATAATTATTTTCTTGGTTTTAAAATTTCACAAAAACAGTAAGAAACTTTTATATCACAAAATAAGTATATAAAATTTCATCTTAATAAATTTAAATATGAAAATAATAAAATTATTAGTAATATTATCATAACGTTAAGTACTCTAAGGTATCATGTTTTTTTGAATGAGATTTTTTAGCAGAATTTTTAATTTTTTCCTTAGTATGCTTGTAAGGGGTAAATGATATTTTTTTCCTAGAAGATGATCTTGGATATTTTATTTACACTCTGTTGTTCCCAAAATAGGGTTTTAACATGAGGATAATAGTTTTTTTTTGGGATTTTTAATCATTAAAATTTTAGCATCATAATTAATATTTAATATTTGATAAATTAAATATTAATTTATTCAGGAAGTTTTATTCAGTCATATCCTTTTAGAAGAGTATCAGATTGAGATTTTGTCTCCATTTATGATTCCAGAATGAGGATTTTTTCCTATGTAGGAATAAGATTAGTTTGGGAATCAGGGTTAGGTTGGGCCCCCTTTTCTTTTTCTTTTCTTTTTATTATTTTCTTTTTATTTTATTTCCTCCTATGGCTTCTTTTGTATGCCTTTTATGGATCCTTCTTTACATAACCAAGATACAAAATGGGATAGGTAGAGAGAGAAAGATTAAAATAGGAATAATGGTGCGTCCATGGAGCTAGGGACACACCGGATCATCGCGTGACAACCACAGAATATGGAAATAGACAAATATTTAGAAGATTCCATGCAAAGGTAGGACATTTTTATATTTTTTCCAAAAAACCATGTATATCTATAATTTTCATGTTTCAATCCCCTTATAGTCTTATTTATAACCCCTAATCATCTGATATGTTGTTTTAGGGAGAAAATGTTGGTTCATGGTGTTTATGAGGGTTTTCATTCAGTAAAACCCCTCTACATAGCATGCGGTATAGAGAACACACATCATGTGTTCTTATTTTAGGGGGAAGATGACCCTTTTTAATTACATGTCATGTATGGGTCATACAAGTCATGTTCAGGGACTCAGTCGTGTAGCCATATACCTGGCTAGGTAGCCTGTCTAAGGGGTAAATTTCCTGTGGAGTACAGAGGTATACCTCATGTGGGTCACACACCATGCAGATGTACACAGATAGGTAGCATAAATTTCCACGACATGTGAGATACACAGGTAGGCACCATGTGTAGTGTACACTCCATGTATAGGACCAACATACCATGGACTTGGGAATTATGTAGAAGTACAGTCCCATGTAGGGCCTTGAAGGTACACGATATATACCAGGGTACACATGTTGTGTACACCTCTATTTCTACCCTTTCTAGGGTTTTCAATATATTTTATCCAAGGATTCATAATTGGACCCATGAGTAGTCCATTCTGAGTATCATTTCACTTAAATCGCAATATTAAGACCCATGAGCTATTTTGATGAATCCTAGGTTGTGTTTATTAAATAGATAGGTTCTACCTATGGTTATTATATCCAGTGCCTCCTGAGAGTGAGACTTATTCTAAGATGATCCATGATCTATTTCTCTTAACTGATGATTTTGTATCTTTTATTTTGAGGATGTCTCCCATATGATATGTGACCTTATGTCCTATGAGGTTGTGATACCAGTTTTTACTGAGGATCCCATGTAGGATTCCTATATTTATGTTTTGACCTAGAGGGTCCCATATAGGATGCCTTTATCTTCTTACTAGCTACCGAAGGACGCTTGTGGGTTACCTCCGCTTGCATACTAACCTACGGAATCCGTCGTAGGATCCCCTTACCTATATATCATTCTAAGGATCCCATATAGGATGACTCTGCCATATTATATGGTTATAGAGGGTCCCATATAGGACTCCTTCACCTATGTGTTGTTCTAAGGATACAATGTAGGATGGATTAGTCTTTCTTACCATTCGAGGATCCCTTGTAGGATTTGTCCCTTTACATTTAATGTTACAAATCCAAATTATGATTCATTCTCATATGCATAGATTAGATGATCCCTAGTAGTATTCATCTCTAGTGTTTTACATGAGGGGCCCAATGGGTTCCCCGATGTTTGACTGACCCTGAGTTAGTGTGTCTGGTTTGGGTAGAGATGGTAGCGGTTGTCGCATTAGAACATGTGCCTATCTTTTAATCGATGGGGATTTGATAGTATTGGAGGGTTTTGGAATTCATCCCCACTTACTCATTTTTTTTTAATTTTAGTTGGTTATTGTTGTTGCAATGATGTTAGCTAGAGGTGCTTCCTAGTTGGTAGCTGATGATCTTGATGCAGTGAATCTTTTTTTCTCTTTGTGATGTCTAGACATTCCTCCTGGGATCTGGATTCTGAGACATGTTATTTATTTTATTTATTTGTATACCAATTGGTACTACCATATACTTTTCTATTGAGCCTCTATGTTTGATTATTATAATATTGGGATTTACATAGGTGTTTCCTAGTATCTTGATGTTGAGACAATAGTAATGATGTACATGCATGGTGTCCCGAGAAATGATACTCATGGATGATTATTCCCTCCCAAGTGACGAGGGAAATTATGCTCTCCTTATTTTAAAATGTGATGAGTATGGTTCTCTCCTCGATTAGGGAATAACAACCCAGATGATTATACTCAAGGATTATTACAATCTCCCTATGGATTTGAATGGTTACACTCTCCCTAATTGAATACTTAATCGCGGTGTTGGACATAGTGTTCTACATCATTGGATAACTAAAATGACTATGCTCTTTGGGATGGAAATAATTATTATACTCTCCCTTATTATTTAATTATAGGTGTGGGTATGGTATCTCGCCAGTGAGCTCTCATTTCATATCTCTTAAGGGTCAGACGCTAATGGATCATCTGAGTTCCAAATGTCGTTTCAACCTATGGAATGAGACCTATAACTCATACATTGGATTAGATTTATACAGAATCACTATCATGGCATATAAATCTTGGACATTTACTGTATTTTTGGATGTAATTACCTGGAACGCTTCTTTTCAGTGATGGTAGGTGAGTACAAATGAACCTAGGGTTAGGGAGAGTATCCCCCTGTGGCAGTGTAGCTTGCTCAAATACATTTTAGTTTTTGTCTGAAGTGGGTCTATATTAGTTGGTATAATAGACCTAAATATCAAATTAATTATATATTATTCGAGTGGAATGACATCTAGATCAATTTCCCTACACAGGATGTCCAGAAGACCAGAATTTTAGATCTAAGGATGGATGGCTGATTGGTTTTATGTTATGTCATTCACCTTACCCATGAATATTCATAGTTATGTATATATATATATATAGGTATGGGGATATACATGTATACTCATATAGATATGGAAATTCATGGTGTCACATTCCCAGTTGAATGGGATTGCAGACTTGGGTTTTGACTACAGTTTCATGTTTATTTTCTTTTCATATCTTTTCAGTTGTTTCTAGATTGGGCAGAGCATATTTCTTTTTCATGCACTCATGGTTTTATATTTTATAGGTTTATCATTGGGGTCAACATATGAGTTTATTTTTCACCCCTAAACATGAATCTCGTTGTACGTGTATAACTTATGTGTAATTTTTAGTTTGAGCATAGTTGTGTCATGGATAGGGTTGAGGCCCTAAGTTTCATGTTCGATCAGAGCTGCTCATGTGGATTCTTTTGGTCTCAGTGGTGCAGTTTGACAGTGTCTAGAGGCTAGCTATGTGGAAAGGCTTATAGTTAATTGTAGAGAATGTAATTTTATTTCAATTTATTTTGTACTATTTTATCTATATGGTTATCTCAATGGGTGAATAATGTTGTATTCATGATATATCTATTTGGTATTTTATGGATTTTTCATTTATTATTACAATATTTTGTATTTCTATTTGTTCAATCTTCCCAAACACTATTTATTTTATGTTTTGTATTATAAAAAAATATTAAAACTATTTTATTATGCTAATATGATGTCATACTCTCCACATTATCACACCTTTGGCCCTGGCTACTATTCGACAGCCTCTGGCATACAAGGAGGCATGCTTGATACCGCATAATGAACGACTCAGACCACCGATTTTGAAACATCCCAGGTAAATAACGAATATGAAATTTTCATATTAATTAATATTTGTGAATTAAATATTAATTTTACTTTAAAGGGGGTTCTATGTTCGATGGTGTACTCAATATGCAACAATGGGTTTCTTTGAAATCTTATGTTGCACACAACGTTGAGTTATAACGAAATATTATATAATAATATTATTATTTTAAATGGTAGTTAACATATAGTCATTATATTGGTAGTAATGAACATAACTAACTAAAATATGATTATAAATGTTTTTTAAATGTTTTTACATTTATTCAATAAAATTTAGAATCTTAAAATGTGAATGAATCCAATTTTAAGCATAAACACTCTAATATTCTTTAAAAGGTTGATTTACTGCCTTTTGATGAAGAACCCATTTTAAATCTAGTGTTTTTCACTTTTATATATTTTATTTGACAAGAAAATATTCCTATTTAGAATAGGGACATCAAAATTCTCTTTGGATGAAATTTTGGTATTTTTTGGATAATGTTCATTTTGTATGAATATTGAAAAATACTGTGTTTTAATTCAAAAATGCCTTTTAATCTAATTTATTTATATAGTTATATTGTTCTTTTAATTGGTTTTAAAGTTTAATTGGATTATATTATTACCATTTAATCCAATGTGGGTCATTAGAAGTAATTTCACACTTAAATTGCACATAATCAAAGGTAATCCTTTTGATAGTTATTATTTCTTAAAAACACATTTTTTTACAATGGAAATTAATTTTAAATTAATTTATGCCACTTATGTGTTTTTAATTTGTAAAATTTGAATGCATATTTGGAATTAGGAGGTCCAAATTGTGTAAATATGTAACTTTTATTTTTAGACATTGTGAATATTTACTCCGGTAAATATTTTATTTACCATGGTTAAAGGGTAAATATGGAAAATAAGGGTAAAAATAATATAATAATAATATTAAATAATCCTAAAATGTGTCCTAATACTATTGGATGATACATGTATGACCATGGGCATCCTTGGGTAGATTTTGGGACCCCATGGATTCACATGTAAGTGTTAATTACTCTTTATATTAATTAATTTAAAGTAAGAAAAAAGTTACAAAAACATATATATTTAGGAAAAACAATTTTTATATGTGGTTATATAAGTGATATCTTATACTATAAATATTCATTCCAAATCTTAAAATATTTTCTACATTATGGTATTTTATTTATAATTTTTAGACATTAAATAAATAAATTTAATTATGACATATTGGTGATGTAGTAGTTTCTTCATTAATAAAGGATTCAAATAAATGGTTTTATAAATTTTAAAATAATTTTATATTGAAACTTTGTGTGAAGTATACGAATTTTAGAGAAAATAATTACTTTTTATATTTGAATTAATTAAGTATTTTGGAAATAATAATGTTTTTAAAAAAAATTTAAAAGTATTGATATGAATAGTTTATAAACTGACAAAAATGAGTTTTTAAAATAAATAATATTTTATTTAATGATAAAATAGTCCTAAAAATATAAGATTCCGAAAAATGACATATATAATTTTAAAAATGGTATTAATGATTCATTTTGGGTCGCTTTTAATTTTATAGTAAATATATTAACCCTATAGTATGAATATATAATAGGACATAGTAAAGGTTAAATAAGTTAACAAGGGGTTAAATAAAAAAGATAATGATTAAATAAATATATTCAAATCTTGTCCAATTCTTATTGGATGACTTTATTTTGACTTATATGCACATTATCTTTTAATTAAATAAGTTTTGGACTATTGGAAACTGAAAATCATTTTATGATAAAATAATACTTTCAAACTTTCCTAAAGATCCCATCCTCCCTATTATAAAAGGCAACCACCTCTTACTCATTACTCACAACTCTCAAGACCCTTGTCTCATTTAAAATATGCCTAAATAAACTCTAAATATCCATCTCTTTCTCATAGAAGCCTTACATTAGACAGAATGTACTTCAAGAAAGTCTTTTGGTTCCAACCAAAGGGAGTTTCCCTATTTAAAGGTAACATCTTCTCTCAAGTTCTCTTATTCTATTTTACTTATTCACTCCCTATTCTCTTATTATTCATTATTTACATAAAAACACTAGTATCCTCAGTATACTAGTTTTTTTATTAGAATAATTCAAACTACACTTCTACAAACCTCCATTTAATGGATACAAACATATTTTTTCTGTGGATAGCGAACTACTCCCTCACAATCCTCAGTATACTTGTTTTTTTATTAGAATAATTAAAACTACACTTCCAAAAACCTCCATTTAATGGATACAAACATATTTTTTCTGTGGACGGCGAACTACTGCCTCACAAACTTTGATTGTTAAATCTTATCCTACCACCTATTATGGTGGAAATTATGATGGAACTATATTTATATGTGATAAATATTATATTTATATTATCTCTATACTTATATATTTTTTATTTATATAATACCTTTATGGTTTCCATAATGGTAAACATTATAATTTCATTCGAGGAAGTGTGGAATACCGCCCCCTCAAAGTAATATGACTTGTTCATGCAATACGTGAAACGTATAGAGAATAGAATTACTGAAATTATATATTATATTATACTGTAATTATTATATACATATTTATCATTAATTTTTCAATCCATTAAATATGTAATTGAAATGAAAGTAGTGTGCATGCGCACATACGACTTCCCGTCTCCATGAATAGTTTATTTCATTTCTTATCTCCTAATGTTATGTACTATTATAAATACATATATATATATACTAGATATATATTATATATATGATATCTAAATCAAGAATATAATTCTGGAGATAATGGAATTTTTGACAACATGAACAACATGTAATTATAAGTTCATTTTTGACTCAAGTACCAAATATCGACAAAACGACCGTTGTTAACTTAAATGAATAAGTAATGTTTATAACATGGTAATAAGTAATATAAAAAGAATAATAATCTTGAAAAATGTTTTTAAGAAAGTATAAATTAACTTTATTTTATTGTTCATGAGATTAAAGAATGAACGAGTCAAGTCGGGCACGAGGTAAGGGAACTTCTTAATCTAATTTTCATTCTTTGGGTTGATCTTATACTTCTTGTTTTTGTCGTGCTATGATTATGTGAGAAATGAATTTTTTTATCTTGCATTATATTTATACATTATTTATGTGTACATATAGGGAATATAGATAATTGAACTATTTTATTTATAAATATTTCTTTGTAAGGGAATTCGTCTCAATCTCCATTCATTGAGATATATTTGGATTTATACATGACTTTATTTTATACGGTGTATAAACCCTTTTTTACTTTTCATTTCATTCCAAGGGAATCTTTTTATAAGTAGTGTTTTACTAAAAAAAGGGAATGTTTCATTTTTAACGTATGTGGTGACAATGACCTTTCCACCACCATGAGTATTATTTAATCTTTGGCATCATTTACAAGCCGTAATGTTTATAAAAGGAAAATAAATACCATATACTCTTTTACATATTTTGGTACCGAAAATGGTTCTGATGAAGGATTTGTTTTGTCAATATATTTAATTGATATATTTTAATTGAAATATGGAAATGTTATCTTTCCTTTATGTTTGTTTCTTATGTTATGATAATTGTATTGTTATTGGGTATTGTTTATGTATATTGGTGGTTCAGTGATAAACCTAGGGTGGGTGAGCCCGCGATATCTCTCCAATGCATTGGGTAAAGAGAATGAGGTAAACTTTAATGTTTCTCCTAAGATATTTAAGGAATATATTATGATGATTATTCTATATGTAACTCCATACGTAGTTGCGAAAGCTACAATGTAAGTATGTTATGGATGCTGCAAATTACCTTTATGATTTATGATTTCTGTTTGTTATTCATAAATCCTATGATTGTGTGTGGTATGTTAAAGATTGAAAAGTATGATTTCATTGAATTCTATGTCTTTATGTGCTAATGTTTTCTTTCCTTGTTTCATAACCCTTATGAGCTTTTGATGCTCATCCCATGTTTTTGAAAAAAAATTCACAGGATTTAAGGAAGAGAAAGAGAAAGAAAAAATTCAAGAAGATTTATATCAAGAAAATAATTCTTATTTTTTTTAAGAGTTTTTGTTTTATTAAAAAAATGAATACTAAGTAGAATTTTCTACATTGTAGTATTTGAGATTTAATGTAATATTTATGTCCTAATTCTCTAAAACTATAAACCTAAAAAGATCCTCAATGTAAATTATTAACTTAATTCAAGATTATGTAATGTTTAAGGTCGGGTCCTTATAGATTTAGTGGAATTTGGGTAAAGATGTTACAAATTGGTATCAAAGGTGTTCTTTTCCTGGTGTTTACTATTTGGGATATGGTCGACCAGATAAATAGTAATGTTTTGAAACTAATGGTGGATATCTAATTGGTATGCTGAGAACACTTGTTCTGGTATGAATTTCTAGTTTCTACGGTATGAGATTGTTGTTCTGGTCTATGATTTTATATATGTATATTATTTTCCCCTTGAGTTATGGAAATGTTGTGTTGATTTTTTGATTTACTATGTATCTCTGTATCATGGCCATTGGAGAGATTCAAGTGATGGATTTTGACACTTGTCCAACAAAGGTAAGAGGTATCTCATGAATCATATTTTTAATGTAGGATTCACATCATATATAATGCTAGTGTTTGATTTTACTGATGACTAAAACCTATTTAATTAGTCCTACATATATATATATATATATATATATATTCTAATGTAACATTATGTGGATCTACATTGATGAGTTCAGAAGTAAATATGGTGACTCAGTCCTAGTGTATGGGAGGTATAGTGACCCTAGTAAGTCGATATGGAATGTGATTCCCTTATTTTGTACCCCTTATAGGATATAGTTTCTCATTATTTGGTTTTCTAGTTGGATCACTGAGTATTATTTCTATAGGTAATAGGAGACTTCTCATGAACTGTACTTAAAGGGGGTATTACCATATATGGATGCTCGGTGAGTATCAGTTCAATTTTTATTTTGTGTTGGTATTATGTCCTTTAGGAAGAATTTCCTTATGAAGATTCTTATTAGGGATCAACCACTTGTAGTTCGTTTTTTTAGTTTTGACCCTCAGAGTTCGGTTTTCTCTTTACCACCCTTGAAGAGGATTGATCTGTTCTACTATATAGTTAGACCTTGTATCCCAGTTGTGAGACTTGATCTATTGGTCTTTGTGGGAGACCAAGAGTCCCTTAGTTTTGACTCAGACCCTTGTGGTTCATCATCTATTTTGTTTTAGGGAAACCTACAAAATAGGTTGGCCTGGGTTTTTACATTCCCTTTTTGGTATTGAGCTTGGTTTTACACTTATTTTGTGATCAACGCGCAGTAGGTGCTCGAGTTTTTCATTATAGGAATGTTGATGCCTTTAATCTTTAGAGAGAACCTTGGGTGCTTTGGTATCACAACTGGACTCAACATGTAGGATTATTCCAGCTCTTTTCCTAGTCAAATAGTGTCTCCACTATTACTAATATAATTATAGTGTGGATAGGCTCCCATGACTAGAAGGATACAGGGTGATGGGTGGTGGTGGAATAAATTATAGAATATGTGAGGTTCCTAATTATTAAGAGGAGTTACAAGGGAGATTATGTCTTGTTTAGACTAATGATTCATATTGAAAGATCAGATTAGTAATGTGTTGGAAACCTCTCTAGATCATGATTCAGGTGGTAATGGTATATGTTAGTGGTATGTGGTGCCATTAAATCATAATCAGTGAGTGGCTGAGTGTGAGTTGAGGACCGATGCATTCAAGGATTTTTGTAGGATTGATTTCCTAGGAATTGTGGTTAAATGAATAATTTTCCTCTGGGGTAGAGAAGACATCGATAACGAATGGGGTACCATAAAATGATTGACCCACGGCTGAATATTGGTCTGGTATTAATAGTATGGTGAGCATCTCTTGAAGAGAGAGTTATACCTGCCTATCGATGTAATCCTAGATAACTTCTAGTTATATATGATCATGATCTATCTTGACTTCATCTTATGTATGTTGAACCAGTATCAGTCGTACACCAACATTCGTTCCTTTTAAATTAGTTCTCGGTTGAGGGAACCTGTTGAGGTTATGCTCAAAAAGTGGTGAATGGTAATCCATATGGTGGAGAGTGCACAATTGACCATTTGAGGGAGGGTACCCTCATTTTCCATTTTATTTCATCATTTTTCATGATCCATTGAGCATAATATTTGGTTTTGAGATATGGATAAGGGTATTACTATGGGGGGTGTTATACTGGTCAAAATTTAATTTGTTCTATGTAAGAGACAATTGTTGGAACTATTAGATTTTTCATCAAATGATCAAGATAGGTTTCATGTGCAGATGATTAGGTTGATAGAATGGATTCTAGTCTTACCACTAGTATTTGTGGGGATGATAAGTTTTATGGTTGGGAGATTGTTCGGTCATGTGTTTTTTAAGACAATATTTTTTAGAATAACAATGAATTTTTTCTGTTTTGATTCTTGATAGGGGTAAAATGATCTTTTACCCAAGAATATTATCTTTTATAATTTTTCTAACCACTCTATTTGTCCCAAAATAATATTTTTACCCTAGGATAAGAGTTTTTTGGGATTCTGTGTTGTTTGGATATTAGTATAATAATTAATATTAAATATTTAAAAATGATAAATGTTAATTTATTCATGCAAGTTCATTGAGTCATGTTTTTTTAGTATAGTTTCATATTGAGATTCTATCTCTGCCACTGTGGGGGGAGCATGGGTTTTTTCTAAGCAGGGTATAAACTCATTTTGGGCACCAGGGTCAAGCCAGACCCCCCCCCCCCCATTATATTCATTTTATTTTTATTCTTTTATTTCTCTAATTTTAATATCTTTCCTCCACAGGCTTCTCACGTATTCATTATTTGGATAATCCTTCACATGACTAGGAGATAAAATGGAAGATGGTGAGAGAGAAGCATAGGGATAGGAAGAAGGATACTACAATATATCTCAGGATGTGTTGAATCGTTGTGCAGTAACCATGGACTAAGGAAATGGGTGAGGCTTCGGGGGATTCCTCCAAAATTTTGGACATTTTTATGTTTTTCCATAAATCTACACAGATAAATCATTTTCAAATTTTAATCACCTTATATGCTTTCTTATGACCCCTCGCGGTCTGATCTATTGTTTTTTGGGTGAAAATGGGGGTTTTGGTCATTTTATAGGTTTCTGGTTTGGTAAAACCCATCTATAAGGCATGTTGTTTAGGGAAAGCATGTCATGTGTTATTATTTTTGGGAGAATATTACTATTTTTATTCACATTCCATGTACAGGGAATCGGTCATGTACCAAAGTACCTAGCCAGGCTACCTGTGTATGGGGAACCTGTTTTGTGGAGTAGAAGGCTAGACCCTGTGTGGCCCACATGTCATGAATATGTACACATCTAGGTAGAATAAATGGGCATACCATGTATGGTACACGAGAAAGAACCCCCATGTAGGGTAAATTCCTTGTATAGGTCCAATACGCCATGTCCTTGGGTATTTACATTCCAAGTATAATCATAAGTACACACCCATGTGAGGCCTTGAGTGTATACTCTGTGTATGCCTCCTTTGCAATACTTTATAAGTTTTTCCATATCTTTTCAACCATGAGTCGAAAAATGACCAATGAGTAGTAAATTCTGAGTATATTTTTACAAAGATCATGAAATTAATAATTTTGAGGTGTTTTGTGTACTTTTTGGTTGCATTTATTGAATCGATAAGTTATTCCTCTGATAAGTATATCCAGTGTCTCTTGAGAGTGATACATGTTCTAAAATGAACCTTGAGTCATATGTATTGCCCAATACTTTTGTAGAATTTCCATTGAGGATGTATACCTTATGAAATTTTCCTTTTTGGCCTAAGAGTATATGAGACTGGTTATTACTGAGATCCCCTATATGATTCCTCTATTTATGTTTTGACCTAGAGGATCCCAATTAGGATGCCTCTATCTTATTATTGGTTACTAAGGGACACTTTTGGGTTACCTTTGTGTGTATCGTGACCTAGGAAAATTTTCGTAGGATCACTTTACCATTATACCATTCCAATTATACCTTGTAGTATTCCTTTTCATTCTTATACGGTTATAGAGGGTCCCATGTAGGATGCCTTCCCCTATGTGTTATTCTGAGTATCTATTGTTGGATGTTTTTTTCTTGCTTACCATTCGAGGATCCCCTATAGGATTCCCCCCTTTACCTTTTATATTATGGATCCATAGTAGGATGACTTTGGTTATGTGTATATTTGAGCATCCCTAGTAGCATTCCTTACTAATGTTTGACTTGAGGGACTCAATGGGTTCCCCGATGTATGACTAGCCCTAAGTTAATACATCAATTTTGGGTAGATTTGGTAGTGAGTGTCACCTTAGAAAACTTGTCGAACTTGTAAGCCATGGGTTTTTTAATGTAGTAGGGGGTTTTGAAATTTGTCCACCCTCACTATTTTTTTATACATTCACTTTGTTATTGCTGATGCAATGATGTTAGAAATAAGTTCTTCCTAGTTGGTGGTTGATAAGACTAACATGAGGTGTATTTCATTATATATGAGATTCCTAGACAATCTTCCTAGGAGACTACTAATAAGACATGTTTTTTATTTTATTTATTTGTTTATCCATGGGTACTTCCTCGGACTTGGCTATTGAGCCTGTATATTTGAATATTATAATATTGGTATTTCCAAAGGTACTTACTAATATCTGAGTGTTGATCCTATGGTTATGATGTATGAGAATGGTGTCCCTAGTAATGATACTTGTGGATGATTACACCCTCTTGAGTGATAAGTATTATTTATCTATCCTCTATTTGACATGTGAATAAGCTCATTAAACTCTCCTTGATTTGGACAAGGAATCCTAAATGATTATACTCGTGGATGATTACACTCTCCTGAGGGATAGGGATGATTATTCTCTCCCTAATCTGTTACTTGACCATGATGTTTGACATGGAATTCAACATTATCAAATACCTAGAATGAAAACTCTCTTCTGAATGGTAGGTATGATTATTCTCTCCTTTATTAGAGACCTCCAAGGGTGCACATGGTGTCTCACCGGTGACTGATCCTTGCAGATCACCTAGGGGTCAGACCATTAAGGTTTATACAAGTTACAAATTTCTTATCCACCTACAGACCTAGACCTAGGGCTTAGAAATTGGACTGGATTTACATGGAATGACAATCATGGAATCATGATCTTGTCCATTTAGAGGAGGTCCATATGTACTTCCCTAGAATCCTTCCTCGTAGTGATTGGAGATGAGTATGGATGAACCCCGGGTTAGGAAGACTATCCCCCTATGTTGATGTAGCTTGCTCCGAGAAATTTATGGAACTGGACAAATAAGGAGTATATCAATTGGGATTACATACCTAAATATCGAATTAATTATATACGGATTGAGTGGCATGACACCAAACTTAATTGCCTTTCACAATATGTCCAAGAGATAAAGATTTCAAACCCAAGGATAGATGTATGATTGGTTTTATATTATTTCATTCACCTTACTAATGAATATTCATATTTATGTATATATATAAATAGCTATAGGACTATACATGTGCACACATATTGATATGGACATAAATCGTGTTACTTTCCCAGTTTACAGGGATTATGGACCCAGGGTTTGACTGTTGTTTCACGTTTATTGGAATTAAATATCTTTTTAGTTTTGCCTCATCTAGGACGATCATATTTCTTTTTTATGAACTCATGTAAACATATTTTATATTTTTATCATTGGGGTTTCCAACTGAGATTATTTCTCACCCCTTTATATACACCTCAGTGTGCATATAGACCTTATATTTTCTTTTCATGTTGAGCATAGTTCTGTGGTGGATAAGGATGTTTCCCCATGTAACATGCTCGAGCATAGATGATCATGTGGATTCTTATGATTGGGCTAGGAAAATTGGATAGTATTTGGGGACCAACTATGTGTTCTGGACCAAAGTTATTAGTAGATGAATTTAGTTTTATATATTTTTATTTAATAATTTTGTATTTTTATGGTCGGCTTAGTGGGTAACCTGGTTTGTATGTATGACATAACTATTCTGGATTTTATATATTTTTCATTTGTTTTTATAGTATGTTCTATTAAAATTTATTAACTACTTATGGACTATGTTTATTTATTATTGTGTATGATGCTTAGTTATTAATAATATTTTCTTACATTAGTATGAGGTTATAATCTCCTCACTATCACAACATAGGCCCCCACTTCTTTTTGGAAGCTTCTAGCATACTAGTAGGTGTTCTTGAGGCCTCATAACAAACTAGCTTGGATAACCTGTTTAGTGGCATCTGAGACAGGACCTTAAAAATACATTTGATATAGATGAATCTAGGAAACCAGTTGATCAAATTTTTTCTAGAGGACTAATTGGAAGATAACTATTCATAACATATAGTCATCTGTATTTTCTGTCTTTTTTATTCTTATTTTTTAGATATCAAGAAATTCTAAATTTCTCTTGTATTAAAGCAGTAAAATTATTTTTGTATCTTCAGTAATCATTAGATTTTGGCTTTTTTTACTCTTATGGAAATGATTTGGAATGAAATTTTTTTCAGATGGTCACTTTGGTGGTTGTAGAATGGATATAAAAAGTACTTCTAGAACTTTTAATTTCTTTGGATAATCCTTATTGTAATGTTCCATGACTTCGTCATCCATTATATTGTGAGTTAGGTCAGTAGAAGTGATCAAAGGAGGTTTAGAGGGGTTATGGAGGAGTTTGGTTTCTAAAGGCTATAAAAAGCGGATTTCACACGGTGTAACTATATTACACAATGTGAAACTCTTCTTCTCAGCTTTCCTTGGAGTTTTCACAACATAAAAATATTTTACACATTATAAAGAAGTGATTCATGGGGTGTAATATTTCAGGGTTTGAAAAATAAAATGAATAGATAGGTGATGTGTTTTTTTTTAACCGAACCCTGGGTAGTACATGACGTGAAAGGGTATTACATGTCTTGTAATAACCCAACCATATTTTGTTTAAAAAATTATTTTCATCTGAACTTTCATCCATTCATCTTTTTTCTCTTTTTACTCTCTTTATAGAAGAAACCTTGGCACCTTGAGGATTCCTTAAAGCCCCACTCCTCCCTCCTTGATCAGTCTGGTGGTTTTCCATTGGTGATCATTGATCGATCTGTGGTGAGTTTTTTTCTCTTCTTCATATGTTTCCTCTTGTTCATTCCCTAGGATTCTCTACCATGATACAATTTGGCTTCAATTTTATGTTTGTGTAGTATCTTGATAATCTTATAGTGTGGAATTTGTAGGTCTGTGTTTCTAGTGGTGTGATTGTTTCTTATGAGAAATCTTCTTCACCCTATGGTGCATAAACAATTTGAAAAGATTCTTCAAGGTAGGGTTTACTTTGTTTATCTACAATTATGAATAATTGGTTGGGATTTAATTTTTCACCTAATGATCCTAGTTGTTTCATACTAATCAAATATAAGAATTGTATAAATAAAATTGAAAGGGGTAGGGGGTCCATTTTTCAAGCCTTTACATCTTTTTATATTAGGATTTCTATATTGTGAGTTCTATAAGATTGATTCCCCTCTGAAAATAGTGGTCATTGGTGGATTTGTTTTCACAATAAATGTTTTTCATGTTGTTTTTTTCATTTTCAACACTTATATAAGGAAATTGGTTAGTCTCATAAATTCGTATAATGAATGGATGACTCGAGACATGTTTTGAGTGATAACACCCATAAATAATGAAGTGGAATTGAATAATTATCTCCCTTTTCTAAGTATAGAAATGTTTTATGTAATTTTATGTGATGCGATGTGTGGAATAGTTTTGTAAATATGTATGGGATAAATGAATGTGAGATGGCTATGTTGTGATATGTGGGTTTTCTATAGTTTATGTTGTTGTATGTCAGTGAGAATAGTTGTGTGTTGTGGGTTCGCATGGGTGGTTTCATGGATGAACATGTAGATGATACATCAACCTGGATATGTAATGGAATATTTTGTTGATATATTTATTGATTGTGGAATAGATGAGATGTTTTTCATAATAGGGTTGCGATCAGGTTTTGTGATGATGTATTTTTGTGTTGATTGTTGTGTGTTGTTCTTGGTAGTTTTGCTGATAGTAGAGGAATAAATGAATAAATAATTGGTTAATAAAGTTTGGAACTATCTTGGGTTCATTTATTTAATGTAATTGATAAATTATTTTTGAATAAATAATGGAAATGGTTAATTAAGTTGGTTGTAAATTGAAAGGAGGTTGTGTCTTGATGTGTGGTGTTGTGCATTTAAAGGTAACAACAAAGTTGGAAGTGTTGTGAGATGGTTGTTTTTTTGAGAAACCACTAGTTGAGATTGATTTTTTGGTATCAAATTTTTATATACTATATTTCCATTGGGATTTCTATATGAACCCCACCCTAGTTGATCACTACATGAAGAACACCCCCCATCATCATGGGGAAGGGTGTCTTCCCCAAAAATCCCAATGGAAGGATGGATAGATGGCCACACGCTCTTCCCTGATCTCTCTTCCAAGTTATGATAGCCTAATATTATTTTGGCATGTTGTAGTATGTGAGGCCCAAGTGTGTGTGGGTGGGTTCGGTTTTACCCAGTTTTTTCGGAATAAGGCGGATTGTGTTTTCCTAATTATTTTTTAGATGAGATGTGTTTTGTTTTCCTATGTGTTTTTGGGATGAGATGTGGTGTGATTTCCTAGTTGTCTTAGGGATGATATGTGGTTTTTGAGGCCCATGTGTCTGTAGGCGAGATGCGGTGTGGTTTGTGAGGTTCAGGTGTCTGTGGGTGCGATGTAGTGTGGTTTGAGGCCCAAGTGTATGCGGGTGGGTTGTGATGTGGTTAGTGAGTCTCAGGTGCCTACGGGCGGAATGCGATGTAGTTTGTGAGACCTAGGTGTATGCGATCGGGTTGTGATGGGGTTTTTTAGAGAAGGTGGGAGAGTGATGAAGTTTTTTGTTAGGAAAAAGGAGGTAAACTAGTGGGAAGTGGTGCGGAGTACCCAAATCATCGATGTGCTTACTATATTACTTTACTTTACTTGTCCTACCTGGTGAGCGAGCCTTAGTGTGGATGGGATGGAAAGTATACCCGGTTAGGTGCTTTTTGGTTCTGTTATTTTCTCGCAAGGGAATTTGTATACTTCCTTTCACATGTTCATGAGATAATTGTTTTTCAATGAGTATACATGTATGCTCACTCTTTGTATATAAAACATTTTTTAGGTTTCTAGGAGGATTACAGGGATCATGTTGGGTGTTACTAACTTGATCTTTGGGATAGTTGTTAATTCACTACTTTGGGTTACATTGGGGTAATTTACATTGAAGTTTTACTGTAATTGTAGTAGTTATATTTTATTCATGCAGAAGAGATGGTTTTTTGATTTCTTTTATATATGTCTTCGAGTTATTTTGTAGACGGCCCATCAAAACTCCAGATCTTATTTAAAAACAAGGTTATTCCTTCCATATTGTGTGACCTGTATACCCTTTATTCTTGTTTCCAGCATGGGGACTACTGTAGGTGGGAATCGGGGTTCATTATCTCCCTTTATTCATTACTAGCCTAGGTGGGGTATCTTTGGGGGAAGGGGTCAAGAGTGAATAGTATCAGAGGTGATGGATAATAGATATGATAGAGTTTGGATTTAATCCTAATTAGGATTGCATGGGTTGGTGGGGAAAGAGTGTCAGGTGATCTTAGTACGTGACATAGGTAATGTAAGACTAGCTAGGACATGAGATTTTAAGTCCCCCTATGATCCAACTCAATGACTCTAAGCCTATTGAACGACCAACTGAGGCTACATTGTTTTCAAGGTAAAGACAATAGGAAATTTATATGCCTCATAATGACTTGTATTATTTTTTGTTTTGGGACACTATCACTACTACAAAAATGGGAAAGGGAAGTTCTACCCCTTTATCAGTGCTAAAAAACACTGATAAAGAGGGGCTTTATCAGCACAGTTAAAATTTATATTTCAAAAAAATCATGAAAAATAAATTATTGGTATATAATTATATTTATTCGTATATAAATATAATATAATTTTTTTAAATGTGTTTTAGATAGATATAAATAGACTATTACATTTAATATATAAGAAATTTAGTGAAAATGGATTTAAAATATTTAAAAAAATATTATCAATTAATAATTTGCTAATTATTATCAATTATAAATCATTTAATAAAAATTTAAAGACACAAAAAATCAAAACAATTAATAAAAGATCTAAAATAAGTTGAAAATGTAACTCAAACTTAAAACAGACATAACTTTTGATCTAGGTGTCCGTTTGAGCTCTACAGTATATCAAATGGAATCCTACGATGAGATCTACATAGTGGTGACCCAATAAAAGCATATGTCACATTTATAGAGGCCAGAAAGGCCCATAAGGCCTCCAAAACTGAGTTTTTAGTCTGGAAACCCTGATTTTTTAACATTCAAACAAGTATAACTTCTGATCCGGATGTCCGTTAAGCCTGTTCCACATATCATATTGAATATTGTTTCAGTTTCTTCAATTTAAATGGTTGTGGATTAGAAACGGGCTTCTAGATTATATGTTATGGTTGTTTTAACATTCTATGGCTTTCCAAATACACATATATATGTATTTATTCATAAATATATATGTGTCTGTGTGTGTGTGTGTGTGTGTTTCTGTGTGTGTGTATGTGTGTTGTATATATATGTATTTATTTATTTATTTATAAGCACTCATAAAAAAATATTTTTTCATAAATTTATTTAAAACTAATCTTATAAGTATATATTAATATAAAAATAAATATACGAATAAATTATTATAACTAAATATATATATATATATATTAATATATATTAATATAAAAATGAATATATATATATATATATACTAATATATGAATAATTATATTTCTATTAATATGAATCTATATCAATATAAGAATAAATATAACTATATATATATAAATTGATATATCATTAAATAGAGAACAAAACGAAATGTCTTAGTGGTAAAGGTGTATCCATGAAAGGGGGAGGTCGTGGGTTCGAGTTCGGGTAGAAGCAAAGGTGTGTGCATGTGTGTGGATGCGCGGAAAGGGCAGGGAACCGCCTAGCGCTAATAAAGGGGGGTCAAGCGTTGTTAAAATCACTCCCACTACATTTATAATTTTTTAATTTTTTAATTTTTTTTGACTTTTATCAGCGCTTTTTAAAAGAGCTCATAAAGGTCTCTTTTATCATAACTAAAAAAAATCCCTGATAAAGGGGTATTTTATCATCTCTTTTTTTAGTGCTGATAAAAGGGACCTTTATCAACGCTTTTCGAAGTGCTGATAAAAGGGACCCCCCCTATATTAGTGCTGAACTTGACAGCACTTTTTTAGCTCTGTTAAAGCCCGTTTTGAGCACTAATAAAGGAATTTTTTATATTATTGTATGGTAAATTTAAAATGGGTGAAAAAAGAAAGAAATGAATTAAATAAGTTAAAATTATCTGTAAATTCCATTCTACTCAGGCTTAAGAAATATTTTTTTCCTTTACATCTATGGATCCTGGTCATCTTCAGTGTGTTGTTTAGGTGATTGAGGCTCATCAAGATGATCTATTTTATCGAAAGAGGGTTTATCTAATGAATGAGGATGACCAATGGAAGATAACATTATGTGATTTCTAGCAGAAGGCTTTAAAAAAGTATGAGGATAGTGTTTTGGATGTGGAGATGAAGTGCTAGCTTGAGGAGCTTGATATCGCCTTTAGTTTTATCTTGTACATGTTGGAGTACTAGGTTCCTTTGGTTGTGATTCAAATGCAAGGAGTTGTGCATTATTAGTGGATGATTTATCTTGGGGAGAGGAAAGAGGAATATGTTTTGTGGATCAACTTAGAGAAGAAATTCTGAGCAAAGTTCCTTTCCTTGACCATGAAGGCTAAGAAGTGGAAAGAGTTACTCTCCCTTTAGAATGAGAGTATGTCTGTATGAGATATTGGGATTATGCTTAAATATTTCCTTCATTTTTTTCCATATTTATTTCCAGATGAGGAGTCTTGTGAGAGGTGTCTTAAGGAGGCACTTCGTCCTTTGATCCAGTACTTGGTTTCCCCCTTTATGTTTTTTATGTTCATGGAGGTTCAGAAGAAGGAAGAGGTGTTTAGATGATGAACTAATGAGGAGTTATAAAGTTATAAGGGACCCAACATAGTCCTTTGAAGGTAGGGTTGTTAGTGTAAACACTCATGCATCAGGACCTTTGAGGTTTCGACCAGTAGGGAGTCGACCTATACAGCTTCCTTTTCAACCATTAGGCCCTCGTTCCTTTCCTATGAACATAGGAATGAAGTGTTTCTATTTCAGAGTTCATATCCATATTTATAATTAGTGACCTATAGTTTCTTTATTTAAGTATGGTGGAGGTATATAGTTTCAACACCAGCCTTAGCAGTAGTTTCTAGCTAGGCCAACAGCAAGTACAACAGGCTTCTTCTCCACCTAGAAGAGATGGAGAAGGTAGAGGCCAACCATAGGATTTACCTCATTCTCAAGGACCATGACCTCAACATGGTTGTGGAGGTGGTCATCATTATAGATTCAAAGGATCTAGGTGTGGTTAGTAACATGATGCAGAGGCGGTAGTTCCAGTAGGGCCATAGATCGTGAGAGGTATGATCAGTTTATTTTGTGCCCTTGCTTTTTCCATCTTTGATTCAGGAGATTTTCACTCTTTTTATTCACCCTCTTTATCCCGTGTTATATGACTATACATAGAGAGGCTTCTTGTGCCCCTAGTATTGAGGACACTAGTCAGAGGCCATACCATCTAGTTTGATGTGTTTTGGGGATGTAGACTGATGATGGAACTGTATTAGTCCCAAAAGGATATTTTCTTGAAATAAATGAAGCCATACAATGTAATTCTCAGCATCGACTAGTTTTATTTAATGAATTCCACTATTTACTGCTTCCGGAGGAGAGTCTTGTTTTCATATATGGATGGTCAATGTGTGGTTTTCATTGGCGATTTGGGTTGTCAGGTGGGCAGTCAGTGTGTGAATCCACTGCTCTCTTTGTTGGATAAGATGTTAGTATAATTAGTGGACATTAAATTATAGGCTTTCTTGGAGTCATTAGAGAGTTCCTGGATGTTTTCCTCAAGGAGGTTGTGAAACTACCCCCTCTACGTGATGTTGAGTTGGGTATAGACTTACAGCCTGGTGCTTCTTCGATTTTTATGGATCCTTATTAGATGGAACCTTTTGAGTTGAGGGGGTATAGGATTCAAATAGATTACCTAATGATAGAGAGTTTTATCAATCCTAGTGTGACATTGTGGGGTGCTCTAGTGTTATTTGAAAAGAAATTTTATAGTTATATGAGGTTTTTCTTAGAGTACTGGAGGTTGAATCAAGTGAAGATGAAGGAATGTTACCCCCTTACGAGGATAGATGACATTTTTGACTATATGAAAGGGGAAATTTGGTTTTCTAATATTGATCTAATGTGTAGATATTACTGGTTAGGAAGTGCCAAGAATAATTCAGTTACCTAAATGGGATTTTGGTTAGTGCTCCAATGATCCTGTTTCTAAATATAGGGGTGATGTTTGAGGTGTTTTTTTATGCTTCCTATTTGGGTTGGGGGGTGAATCTTTATTTAGCAAAGAGCTGTGATCTCTTATGGTTCTAGGAAGTTACATCCCCATGACTGTAAATATGCCTCCCACAATCTAGAGTCAGTATTATTTTTGTTCACACAGATGTTATGGTGGCATTACCTCAAGTGGGATTTCTTTATGGTCTTCACAAATCACAAGAATTTAGGTATATCTTTTTCCAGAGTGATATGAATCTGTGATAGTGGAGGTGGATAGAGTTTCTTTAGGACTATGATTTTGAGATCTTCTATATGTTAATAAAGGATAATTTCTAGGCTGGTTATTTGATTTGGAAGTCATAAAAAGAGGTTGTTCGAGAGTTTGTGGATTCTTGGAAAGTGATGGAGGAGTTTGAATCCTCGAACATAGATGTATGAGTAGAAGGTGGTAGAGGTAGTTTGTTTCAGATGATGGTACAGTCTTCTCTAATGTGGCAGGTGGAGGTGTCTCAGTGGAGAGAGTCACAGATAGAGGTGTTGAGTGATCGTGTTGTCCTTGGTGATTCTCTAGAGGGATAGTAGAAGGATGGTCAAAACTAAATTTTGTTTCCTAGAATGTTTTTTATTAAAATAGTGTTGTGCGATGGATTCCACCATGATTTTAACATCTCAACTTTACATATAAAACCAAAAGTTTATAAGATGTATCATGGCCTGAGGATGCAGTATTGGTGGCATGGGATTAAATGGACATTGGTAATGTTTTTGGTGAAGTTCTTAGTTTTCTAGTAGGTGAAGGTTGGGCACCGTGTTCCTAGTGGTTTGATGCATCCATTGGATGTTCCTATGTGGAAATGTGATGAAATTTCAATGTATTTCATCACTAGGTTACCTAGGGATCAAAGAGTCTATGATGATATCTGGGTGATAGTGGATTGGTTGATGAAATTGGCCCACTTTTTAGCGATTAAGGAGTCAGTAATAGTGTATGCCTTGTCCATGAGTTATGTGGAAAAAGTGGTGTGGTTGAATGGAGTTATGAGGTCCATCATATTAGATTGTGATGTGCGGTTTACCTAATGAGTTTGGAGAGGATTTCATCATTCCTTTGACACCCAGTTACACCTCAACACTACATTCCACCCTCATATAGATTGGTAGACAGAGTGGACTATTTATACAAACATTGGAGGATATTTTGTGGGTGTGTGACTTGTACACGGTTTCATCTTGGGTACGAAACCTACCTTTGTTAAAGTTTTCCTACAATAATAGAAATCACTCTTCCATCGGAATGGCTCCATTTGAGGCACTTTATGGAATAAAGTTTTGTTCTCTATTGTAATGGATGGAGGTTGGGGAGATAGTTTTTCTTGGTCTAGATGTTGTGTAAAGCATGACAAAGAATTTTTCATCTCGTTCGTTATAGGATAAAAGAGGTGCAGGACCAGTAGAAGTAATATTCCAATCATAGGAGGAGGCCCTTGGAGTTCATGGTTGGGGACCACATGTACATGAAGTTTTCCCCTCTACATGGGAAGAGGAAATTTGGCAGATGGAGTAATATTTCTCCATGTTTTGTTGGACCCTTTGAGGTGTTTTTGTGAGTCGGTGAGGTAACATATCATTTGGAGTTTATACTATGATTGGAGAGGATCAACAGTATCTTCCGCATCTCATAACTCTGTCATTATCTAAATGATGACTACCATGTCATTTAAAAGGATGAGTTAGATATCAAGGATGAAACAATGGTTATGGAGCAGCCAGTGGAGATCCAAGATCATCAAGAGAGGATGCTACGTGGATGGACCATTCCTTTAGTTCAACTATTGTGGGGGAATGTGGACCAGTAAGAGATTACTTGGGAGATAGAGATATAGACTCATGCATAACACCCAACTTTTTTTGAGTTTTTCTTTGTTATGATTTAATTTTTAATAAAATTATTGAACTTTGATTTATATTAGATGATCTATTTTATAGTGTTAGTGTTATGTGTGGATCACTATGTGATAAAGTCCTCACATTTGGAAAGGGAGGACCTAACTCCTAATAAAGATGAATTAATTTCAATGTTATTAAACCCATGTGGTTGAGTTAGTGCCACCCAGAGCATATAGTATCATGAAATGGAGGATGGAATTCCCTGATTCGGATGTTTGAACAGTGATGTTGTTATGCTTGAGTGGTGTGTATTGTGGTTGTTTGATTTGATGTGATAAGATCTAGTCGCAGATGTCAAAGGAGGTTTTCTTGGATGTGTGTGTTTCAACATATTCTTTTGGATAACATAGGGCGGTTTTTCGTTTATGTTTAATGTGTTTAATTGTTAGTAGTGTTTCAAGTTTAGAAAAATACTTGAGAGGTTTCTCACGGGGTGGTTGTTCTTTCCCCTATTTCTTCTCAAATTGGTTTTGGATTCTTGAGAGAGAGAACCCTTTGAGAGGTATCTAATATAATAGTCTATCCTTTTCTAGATCGTTAAATTGGGATTTTGGTCATTGGAAGTGTTCAGAGGAGGATCAGAGAGAGTTTGGAGGATTTTTATTTGTTAAAATCTAGAAAATGGTGGATTTCACGTCGTGTAACTATATTACACTATGTGAAACTCTGCATCACATCTTGCCTTGTAGTTTTCATGACGTACATATAATTTACATGGTGTAAATAATTTTTTCATGGTGTCAAACATTTATGGGTTTGAAAAATAAAATAAATTGATAGGCAATGATTTTTTTAGTGGAAATCGAACCCCGAGAACTACATGAAATAATAGGGTATTACATGTCATGTAATAACCCAATGTAGTTTTCTTTTAAAAATACTTTTTCATCCGATGTTTCACCCATTCATCTAGTTTAACTTTTTACACTCATTCCAGATGAAATTTAGGCACCCCAACGAGACCTTCAAGCCCCACTCCCCCCTCTTTGATATATCAATCTTGGTGGTTATCCATTGGCGATCTATAATCGATCCTTGCTGAGTTTTCTCCTCTTTATCATTTGTTTCCTCTTATTCCTTCCTTATGATTCATTATCATGATATAAGTTGTCTTGAGTTGGATTTTTTGGCAGCCCTTTCATTATATTCTAGTGCGGAATAGGTTGATTCACATTTCTAGTGGTTCATTTGTTTCTTAAAGGCATTCTTCTTCCCCCTGTAGTGTACAGACTAGTTGAAAAGCTTCTTCGAGTTAGGATTTAATTTATTTCTCTTAAATTGTGCATCATGAGGTAGGGATTTAGTTTTTCCCCCTATATATTATTTTTGTTATAGGATAATCATATATAATAATCGTATAAATTAATTTGAAAGGGGTAGGGGGTCTATTGTTCATGCCTTTGTAGTTTTTATATTATGATTGTGAAATTTTGAGTTTTATGGGGTTAATGCCATGATGAAAATGGTTTTCATTGGTGGATTTGTTTGAGAACTAAATGGGTTTCATGTTATTTCATTTATCTTTAACACTTATATATAGAAATTGGTTTGTCACAAAAATCTAGCTAATGGATGGATTCCCTAGGACTTGGTTTGTATGATAATTCCCTTAAATAAATAAGTGGAATTGAATAAGTTTCCGCCTTTTCTAAATATGAAAATTTGTTACGTCATGGTCTCTGGTGATATGTGTAGAATAGTTGCAGTAGCGTGTGTGGGGAAAATAATGTGAGGAGGATATGTTGTGATATGTGGGTTTGATCTGGTTTGTGTTGTGGTATGTCTATGACCACAGTTGTGTGTTGTGGGTTGGCTTGGGTGGTGTCATGGATAAACTTGTAGATGATACATTAGCCTGGATATATAATGGAATATTAGGTTGATATATTGATTGATTATGGAATGGATGAGAATTTTTTCATAGTAACGATGTGATCGATTTGTATGGTGAAGTGTTATTATGTCTCATATTGTGTGTTGTTCTTGGTACTTTCGTGGATAGTAGTGAAATAAATGAAAAAATATTGTTTTTAAATCTTGGAACTATCTTGGGTAGTATCAGTTAGCAGAATGTATAAATGAGCTGTGAATAAAGGATGTTAATGGTTAATTAATTTAGTTTGAAATTGAAAGGAGGTTGTGGATTGATGTGGGGTGTTGTGCATTTACTGATAGTAGAAAAGTTGGTAGTATTGTGAGCTGATTTTTTTCTTGAGAACCCATAAGTTGGGATTTAGTGTTTGGTGTAATATATGTATTTACGATATTCCTTTTTTCTTTTCTATATGAACCACACTCTAGTTGAGAAATACTTGATGAACACCCCAATCATCACAAGGGAGGGTGTCTTTCCCAAACATCATGGTAGGAGGATGGATGGCTAGCCACCTGATCTTCCTTGCCACCTCTTCTAGGCAGTGATAGCCTAAGATTATTTAGGAAGATTATGGTATGTGATGCCCAGGTGTGCGCGGGTGGGTTATGTTTTCTAAGGTGTTTTTAGGAAGAGGTAGATTCTGTTTTCTTGGGTTATTTTGGGATGAGATGTGTTGGATTTACCCTAGTGTTCTCATGATGAGATATGGTGTCACTTTCAAGGTGTATGTTTCTGACACTTTCGTCGGGGCGCGTGTACCCATTTGTGGGGAGGACGTGCGGCTTGTTTCCCCGCATTCCCGCTTTCCAAAGGCGGGCGGCATTCGCTCCTTATTCAAGGACGTCCGCTCCGTGATTGAAACCGGGATGGTGGGATGTTAGTTCTTCCTTCCGTGGATTCCTCCTCAGAACTCGTCACCTAGTCCAGGTCTCCCTCATAGATTTAAGACATGCTCGTGAATCACGTTCCCGGTGCCATATCTTCATGGACGCCGGTTAATTATACTACTTCTTTCAGGACATTCCATGGGGTCCTAACTTGGTAGCAACCTTCGGTCAGAGTAGATGACAACATTTGGAATGTCGGGGCATCTCTGGATGCATAGACATTGGGGAACCTGTATTCTTCCTCATGAGAGGGCATCTCAAGGGTGTAGAACCTGAGGCATCCCACATCAAATGCGGGGAATCATATGCCATAGGCATGTCTATGAGGTTTTCCTCATCTTCCCATTTTTAACACGGGGTATGTCGTGCGTTTAATGTCTTACGGAGACGGTTACGTCAAGGGTGTGTCTTCTGAGGTTTTCCTCAGCTTCCCATGTTTAACATGGGGTATTCTGTGATTTTAACGTCTTGGGGAGACGGTTACGCAAAGGGCATGTCTTCTGAGGATTCCCTCAGCTTCCCATGTTTAACACGGGGTATGCTGCAAGTTTAACGTCTTGTAAAGACGGTTATGCAAAGGGCGTGTCTTCTGAGGTTTTCCACAGCTTCTCATGTTTAACACGGGGTATGCCGCGAGTTTAACGTCTTGTGGAGATGATTATGACAAGGGCGTGTCTTCTGAGGTTTTCCTCAGCTTCCCATGTTTAGCACGGGGTATTCCCATGCGGAGACATTTATGCCAAGGGTGTGTCTTATGCGGTTTTCCACAGCTTCCCATGTTTAAAACAGGGTATGTCGCGAGTTTAACATCTTGCGGAGATAGTTACACCAAGGGCGTGTCTTCTGAGGTTTTCCTCAGATTCCCATGTTTAACACGGGGTATGTCGCGAGTTTAACGTCTGGTGGAGACGGTTATGCCAAGGGAATCTCTTCTGAGGTTTTCCTAAGCTTCCCATGTTTCACACAGGGTATGTCGCGAGTTTAATGTCTTAAAGAGATGGTTACGCCAAGGGCATGTCTTCTGAGGTTTTCCTCAGCTTCCTATGTTTAACACGGGGTATGCCTCGAGTTTAACGTCTTGCAGAGACGGTTACGCCAAGGGTGTGTCTTCTGAGGTTTTCCTCAGCTTCTCATGTTTAACACGGGGTATGCCGTGAGTTTAATGTCTTGTGGAGATGGTTATTACAAGGGTTTGTCTTATGAGGTTATCCTCAGCTTCCCATGTTTAACACGGGGTACGCCGTGAGTTTAACATCTTGCAGAGACGGTTACGCCAAGGGTGTGTCTTCTGAGGTTTTCCTCAGCTTCCCATGTTTAACATGGGGTATGTCGTGAGTTTAACGTCTTGTGGAGACGGTTCTGCCAAGGGATTGTTTTCTGAGGTTTTCCTCATCTTCCCATGTTTAACACGGGGTATGCCGCGAGTTTAACGTCTTGCGGAGACAGAATGAGAGTGATCAGAACATCCCATAGAGACGGTTTAGATTGGTATATACGAAGGAGGGAACACCTGGAAGATGAATGGATCAGAACGTCCAATGAGGATGGATCCAAGGTGGTGCACCCTGTGTAGGGGAGATGTCACACTGTAATGGTTGATCTAAACACCACTGAGGGTGGATCTGAGAGAGTGCACCCCAAAATGGGGGACACTAGGGTTTACCATTACCTGGGATTGATCCTAATGGAGGTTCCTACGTACCCTGTGTAGAGGACAGGGATCAAAACCCACGTAGTTCGAAGGGGTGATGGTCTGGGTTGTACACAATGGACAGCGACCTGGAGACATGCTGGGGCCTACGCATAGTTAGCTGCCTGTGTGCTGCAAGGAGCAGCGCTATGATGAATGGAATGATCTCACTAGGATGTGGCGGCCTAGGTAAGAATCTGGATGGGTGGTGGATGGATTAATTAAATGGAGGGGGAATGAAATGGGACCATCGCAATGGCGATGGTGTAGTTGGACTTGAGCCTCGAAGAGGCTTCCTACGTATCCTCGTGACAGGGAATCAAAGTCCACGCAATTCGGGATGGTATGGGGATTACGCAAAGTTTCTTCCTGTGTGCCGCTATGGAGCGGCAATGGTGGATGGGGCTTACGCTCTGAGGCATCCCATGGTGGTATGGGGCTTACCCTCTGAGGCGGCCCACGGTGGTTGATTTGGGGCTTACGCTTTGAGACGTCCCATGGTTGTATGAGGCTTATTCTCTGAGGCGGCCCAAGGTGGTATGGGGCTTACGCTCTGAGGCAGCCCATGGTTGTATGGCGCTTACGCTCTGAGGCGTCCCAAGTTGGTATGGGGCTTACGCTTTGAGGAGGCCCATGGTGGTATGGGGCTTACGCTCTGAGGCGGCCCAAAGTGGTATGGGGCTTACACTCTGAGGTAGCCCATGCTAGTTGGTGAATGGACACGAAGAGGTCGTAATGACTGGGTCATGGGCTTGAACCTTGTGGAGGCTTCCAACATATACCCTTGGTAGAGAATCAAAGTCCACGTAGTTTGGGATGGTATGGGGCTTACGCAAGGGTGCTTCCCATGTGCTGCTATGGAGCGACAATGGTGGATGGGGCTTACGCAAGGGCGGCCCATAATGTCCTCCTCATGTCTGGACATGAGGGCATCCCAACTCACTGGTGGGTTGAGGTAATCACCTATGCACTAGCACACAAGAGGGATAATACCAAGGGCATTGGAATCAGTCCGAACAAAAAGAGATGAAAAGTGTGAATCACATGCCCAACATTCGGAATGCGCTGAGGGTGGTGTGGTGATGGAGGATAACTATTGACTATGGTGGAAACGCAACATCCATATCACGCTAGCCAAAAATGAGGACTAACAAATGAGGGTCGAATGCTGACCGTGTTCGAAACACAGGACCTGACTCAAAGTGTTGTCCAAAGTCTTCCGGGGCGTTGGCCCAGGACAGTAGGCGGACCATGGGTCAATCATCCATACTGTTACAGCAGTAGGACCAAAGGTCTATCATTCATACTGTTACAGTAGGCGGACCAAAGGTCTATCATCCATATTATTACAGCAGGCAAACCATGGGTCAATCATCCATACTATTATAGCAGGCGGACCAAAGGTCTATCATCTATATTGTTACAGCAGGAAGACCACAGGTCGATCATCCATACCATTAGGGGGTCCCATCAGACATGGAAGTGGATAACGATCTGAATGAAGGACAAACAAAGCGTGAGGTGGAGTGATGGAATGTTTGAATAGATTCCAATGCTCTTTAAGGTATTCCACTGTGATATTGGCATAATGCATCTTATACATGGAGCATAAGGCATCTCTTATTTGGAACAAGAGGCATCCTATGTTTGAAACATAGGGATTACTACAGTTTAAAGTCATGTAGATAGGACTGTTGGTATCTTATGCTAGGAGCATAAGGAATATCATGTATAGGGCAAGAGGCATCCTATCATTTGTTAGATAAGGAGTACTACAGTTTATAGTCATGTAGATAGGACTATTGGCATCTCATGCTTGGAGTATAAGGCATCTCTTATTTGGAACAAGAGGCATCCTATGTTTGTAACAGAGGTATTACTACAGTTTAAAGTCATGTAGATAGGACCATTGACATCTTATGCTAGGAGCATAAGGCATCTCTCGTATCGAGCAAGAGGAATCCTATGTTTGAAACATAGGGATTACTACAGTTTAAAGTCATGTAGATAGGACTATTGGAATAAGGTGCCCAAAACGGCTGGTGTTGGGTCTTATGCAAGGTTGGCCCTTTCGAGTTCAACCTGGCATAGGAGCCATGTGATAGGGTTTGGAGGAGTTGCCTGAGGAATGGTTCAACACAAGCCACTTAGGAAATTGATGATGATAATCTCAACTCACGACACGTGAAAGGGACCAAGAGGAATATGTCTACTCAAGGTATTTCATGGTCTGTAGAAGACTATCTCAAATAATGTTATTCCATAGGTGGAAAGAGGTCGCGCATAAGGGCGTAATGGAATATCCCGATGTCCCAGCCTGAAAAGTTTGTGGTGAGACTCTCCATTTTTCATGGGGGTCTGTGATGGTAGCGAAGGGATCGGCCCGGAGGGCTGGGACCGCAGCCCGGTGCTGACCCCAAGCGGGGGTGCGAGGGTGCATCCCCCGAGGTATGTACCAGTGGGTGTAGGCCTGGACACTACTGCGTTGGGTAGGCGTGCGCGCAATTGAGACTGTTGCATGGAAAACACTGGGTCAGTGCGAAATAGGAGAGTTGGGTGCACAATAGGCGCGGTGGGTGCACAATATGAGATCTGACTGCATAATACCGGAGCCAAGCGTACAATAGAAGGCGGTGCGCGCAATACCGAATGCAGGCACGCAATGGGATGCGGTGCGCGCAAAAGGTATGGAATTGTGGACAATAGGAATGCCTTTTGCGCAAAAGGAAGTGGTGCACACAATAGGGAATGCTTGAACGCAATTGGATCGTTGTTGCACTGCCATGTGAAAAATCGGGGTCAGAAGCACTGTTGCGTGCAAATATTATGTGTTGCGCGGAAAACAGGGCAGGTTGGCGCTTTTCTACGCAAAACTAATGTTTTGCGTGCCGGAGGGGGGTTTTCTGCGCGTGCGCAGAAACTCCGGACTTACGCGCATCAGAGCGGCGGTCGACCTCTAGGGACCTCTGAAGAAGGGGGTCCACTTGTATTTATAGGCGAAACTCGGACGTCGGTGTGTAAAATTCCGCGCGCGCGAAGCGTTTTCCACGTGCCAGGCAGTGCGCGTAAAATGGCACACGTGCAAGGCGGTGCGAGTAAAATTCTGTGCGCGCAAGGATGGGTGCCCAATATTCTGCACATGCAATGATGGGAATAGAATATTTCGCGCGCACAAATGGTTTTCTGCATGAAACTCCTTTTGTACGTGCAAATCCAAACTTCGCCTCAAAACCGCCCTAGATGGCCATTCCCAGCAGCCCGACTTCGAACGACCATAACTTCTGATCTGTTACTCTGTTTGGGCTCCACGACCAGTCAAATTAAAGCTTGCAGAACGAGCTATGCTTCGAGACCATTTATGGGAAGGTTAGGAAAATTTTGGGGATGCGTTTTCAGGGTTCAATAGTGTCTTTGAATGATATATGGTTTATGTGACCAAGGTGTCTGTGGGAGGGATGTGGTGTGGTTTGGGAGACCCATGTGTCTGTGGGTGGGATGTGGTGTGGTTTGTGAGGCCTGGGTATCTGCGGGTGGGATGTAGTGTGTCTTGAGGCCCAAGTGTGTGATAGTGTGATGTGATGTGGTTTTTGAGGCCTAGGTGTGTGATAGAGGGATGTGATGTGTTTTTTGGGGACCTGGTGTATTCGAGATGGTTGTGATGAGGTTCTTTGGGAAGAGGTGGGAGCACGAGGATTTTTAACATTAAGAACAAGTGGATAAACTAGTTGAAAATGGTGTGGGGTTTCTAATTCATTGATGTTCTTACTATATTTCACTTGACTTGTGTTACATGGTGATCCTACCTTGGTGAGTATGGGATGGCTAGTATACCTTGTTAGCTGTTGTTTGGTTCTACTTTTTCTTCATAGGGGCATTAGTATGATTCCTCTCAAGTGTGCATGAGAGACTTTGGTTTTCCTTCTCAATATACCTTTATTATCACCCTACATATATAAAACATCCTTCAGGTTTTCAATAGGATTACATGGACCCTGTTGGGCATTACTATCTTGGACATTGGAAAAGTGGTTGATTCACTGCTTTAGAATTTTTTTTAGTTACTTTACTTTGGATTTTTACTGTACCTAAACTAGTTCTATTTTATTCATGCATATGGGGTGGTTTTTGGATTTCTTTTATATTGGTAATTGAGTTTTTTTGGGATGATCCATCTTATATCCCAATCTTGTTACAAAAAGGGTAATTACCTCTATATTGTGTGAATTGTATACCCTTGGTGCTAGCCACTGACCTAGGGCCTACCGGAGGAGGGACTTAGTCATTATCTACCTTTCTTAATTGACAGTCCATGAGGGGTATCTTTGGATGATGGGGGTCGTGACATTTAATGCCTTGGTGTTGTAAGAAACAACACTCATTATCACTTTCCATTACTGAAGCTTGATATGTGGCAGCTAAATTTGTTTTTCTCAAGTGTTGTGGATGCAACACACACTCATTAACTATGACATGACTTTTAGAAAAAATCAATTATTATGTGACAACACGCGTGACATTTCTTTAAGTAAAACCCAACACATCACTCATGATAAAATAATAAATATATATATATATATAAGAAACATTTTTTCCAGATCACAAAAAAATGATATATAAATTTTCAATTCATAGGAATGCAAGGGAATTTTTTTGATATTTTCACTATATGCCTTAGTTGTGATAGATTCGAATATATTAAATAGAAGTGATGAATGATCAATATCAAGTGAACATCCATATCTACTTCTCATTTACCTATCCCCATATATTAATGAACTATTTTTCAAAGGGTGACTACATATGTTTTGGTATTCTAAAAAATTTATATTTTCAAAACATTTTTAGTCTTCTAAAAAAATTTAAATTCACTACTTTTTTGTTTTCCAAAAAAAATAGAATTCAATAAATTTTTAATTTTTTTAATAATTTTCATACTCACTAAAACATTTAGTTTTAAAAACATATTTGGAACAACTAAAAATTAGTATTTCAAATTTTTAAGACTTAAATTTTACAAAAAGTTTTATTTACCTGAATTTTCAATTTTTTAAAAACCAAGAATATCAGTTTACCGGAATGACCTTGTAATGACCTTGATTTCCTCAGGCCATTCCTCTGAGAAAATCATGTGCGTGTGGTTTTCTTGGGGGGGGGGGGGGGGTTGTAGTGGTTTGTTTCCTGGTTTTTCAAAAAAAAAACTAGTTTCACCAAACGATTTCACCAAAAGGTTGGCACTGTGATGGTGGCACACCAAGAAGGTGACACCATAATAGCGAAAAACTGAAATGGTGGCACAATCACAGTGGCAGACTGAAATGGTGGCACCGTAATGGTGGAACACCAAAACAATGGAACTGTAACGGTGGCACTGAAATGGTGGCACACCGAAATGGTGGCACATAAATAGAGGAACACTAAAACTATGTCACTATAGAGGTGGCACTGTTACATTAGCACCGTAATGGTAGCACCATGAAGGCTTCACACTGAAATGGTGTCTCACCCCTTTCCAAATTTCTAGTTTCCCATATTTTTTCAGTTTCTCCCCTCTTACGTCTTATTTGATGTAAACCAAGTTTAAAGCCTTGTTTGGGCATATATATGGGTGTTTCAAATAATATTAAAGTATATCTTTAATATCCTAATTCTCTAAGGATTTTGAGATATTTAAACCATGTGATCTTGAATACGATCCCACATTAATGACTTTTGAAATCATTATTCCTTTAATATATGATTTGGATCTTCAAAGCAGGGATCTTCCATTCGTAGTGTGTTTTTATTCCCTCTTGGTGAACCTAGAGCCTTACCTTCCCATGAAGTCTTGTTTTGTTCCATATCCATCAATCAATATTTCCTTAGAGTTTTCCTTTGATTTTTCTTACTTCTCACGTGATCCCCTATTTTGGCACAAAGAGGAGCTTTTCTCGCTTGTTGTTTTAGGTAAGTATTTTTCTACCTCTCTTTATTTGTGTATCATGTGGGGTGGGCATAGTAACATTCTTTTGGGAAAACTATTAAATCCAAATTTTAACAAATATGTATTCTAATACAAACTTGTAAATGGGATGGTAGTGGATTAATGTTGTTCGCATGTTTTATTTGTTATCTTTGTTGATGATGTGATCTTTTGCAGTCCTATGGATTCTAGAAATCATGGTAGTTATTGGTATTTTCATTACTTGGGTTATGCTTTACAACTTTTTTTGTTTTCTCACAAATAAATGGATGTAAAATTAAATATAATTAATAATTTATAATTGGTTAAACAAATGGGTTCCCGAAGATAAAACTTGTTTTGTGATCACCCATGTTATTTAAAGTGAAATTAAAGAACCCATGTTGGCTAATCTGAATATACTCGACTTGATGGTGTGTCCATGTGTTGTGTTTTATTGGGTTTGAGCCTTTTGTGGTTGTGTGGTCTTATTGTGGGAGGCACGTTTGGGGGTATTAGGGGTGAACAGAGGGGTTAGTCCTTTGAATGGGGAAGGGTGTACTTGTATAGCGGGGTTGCTGTTTGGTGGTGAATCACTATGGGCTTTGTGTATGGGTTAGTACAGGAGGTGTGATGGAATATAAGGTTGAGATATTTCTTTATTGTTTAATGGATGGAAATGTTGTGCAGTTGGATTGGTTTTGGGAAATGGTTGGGAAGCGGGTCTACGTGAATGGGTTGTTTCGTGACTTCATATTTATTGGTGTACTTGGTGTGGTGGTGTTGTGTAGTGGGGATGCCGATTCTAGTTGTGAGAGGGTGATGAAGAGAGATAACTTTGAAGAATGATAGTTGTTAGTGTTTTAATGGGTGTCTAGTAAAAAGGGGGTGTGTAGTTGGACTACAGGTTGGTTGTTCTTTTTTTATGAATGGGTGTTGAAATGGATTTCCTTACCTCAGTCCCTACTTCCTTGTTTTCCTTGATAGTGTTCAAGATATTTTAGCCTTATGAAAATGGTTGCAGATGATTTTCTTGGTAGTTTCCTTGGGTAGTTCTGGAATAAATTAAATTTAACCCCTTAATTAATGAATGGAAAGTGGTTAAATGAAAAGGGGTTAGGCTTGTTTTTTATTGTGGTTGTTTTTGAGGTTTTGCGTATAGGGGTAGCAAGAATTGTGGTTCTATGTGGGGTAGTTGTTTGTTTGAAAACATAGGTTGGGTTGAGTGTTTTCTTGCCTATATGTATAAATTATAATTAATTTTGATTTCTATATGCACCCTACAATTGTTAAGAACCATGTGCAGAACACCCCCATTTCATGGGGGAGGGTGTCTTTCCCAACATCCCAGTGGGAGGAAGGATGGCTGGTTACTGACTTTCTTCATCACACCATCTTCTAGGTTCTTACCACTCGAGCTTATCTGAGTGAGCTATAATGACTTGAGGTTTACCATAGTCCAATATCCTTTGAGAAAGTTTTGTTGTGAATGAGAATCCTAAGCATTTAAAGGCTAGTATTGTTTTCCCAAGTATCTTTGGGATGAGGCCTAAGTGTCTTCGGGCGAGAGGTGTGGTTGTTATGGCCCAGGTGTCTGTGGGTGGGATGTGTGGTGTGGTTGTGTCCAAGGTTTCTATAGGTGGGATTTGTGTCTGTTTTGAGGCCCAGGTGTGTGTGGGAAGGTTGTGGCAGTGGGACTAAATTTTGGAATAGTGTTAGAATCAATACATTAGTTGTTTGGAATGAGCAACTAACCAGTTGTAAAGTGGTGTGGGGTACCCAAATCATTGATGTGCTTATATTATTATCTTACTTGAAATGCATTATTTGGGGTGTATGCCTTGTTGAGGATGATCTAATTAGATTTCCCTGTTTGGTGTTGTCGGATTATCTTGTTTTCATGGGGGAATTAGTATGATTATACCACTTTTACAAGAGTTAATTTGGTTTCCCTACTAAGTATACTTGTATACTCACCTAATGTTATAAAACTTTTTTTAGGTTTCTAGGAGGACTTTGAATATCATGCTGGACTTTACAAGCTCAGGTGTTGGGATAGTTTTTTTGGTGCTTCTTAGTCTCTTTCTTTTGGTACATTCTTTGGTTCCCTCGTTGTACATTTGGATTAGTTTACATTTAAATCATACATGGGTTGGATTCTAGTTTCCTTTATATAAAAATTATCTATTGTTTTGGATTTTTACCATCTTATCTCCTAATACTATTTTCATTAAAACGGGTGATGCATTTGATTTTGTGTGAGATTCTATACCCTTAGTTCTAATTTCCACTTTGGGGCCTGTTGAGGTTGGGACTTGGGGTCATTATCTGTCCTTCATCTTAAAAAAGTAAGGGTGTGGCTCTTTGTTGTCCCTTCCCTCATCTTCTAAAAGGTGGGTTATGGAAGAATGGTATCAAATGAAGGTTGAGATATATGATGGAGTTTAGATTTAGGTACAGTAAGGATTTCATGGGATGGTAGGGTAACGATATTAGGAAATCATGGTGTGTGAAATAGGCCAGGTAAGACTAGCTAGGACATGAGACTTAAGGGCCCCCTATGATCCAATGAAAGGACTCTGAGCCTACTGAATGACCAAGTGAGGCTACACTGATTTTAAGGTAGAGACTCTAGGGAAGGTATGTGCATCATAATGACTTTTTTTCTTATGTTTCTTGAGTTTTTTGGGAATTTTTAATTTAAATAAATATTTAAAATAAATCCTAAAAGAAAACTTCATACTACATGGGCTTAGGATTCCCTTGTTTACCTTTTCAGTTATGTCAACCAGACATCGCCCAAGTGTGGTATGAGCATTTGAGGCCCAATAATATGACTTGGTTAATCTGTGGAGGTCCAGTCGAGAGGAGGAAGATTACTTGTGGTGAAACAACCTTCATGTTTTTAGCGATAGACCCTGATGAAGTACAAAGGAAGAGTTTCAAACTTAGAGACTGAGGTATGGCTTAAAGAGCTGACAATAAACTTCACCTTGATCCGTTCTCCAAGGGATTATTGGGTTCCTCTAGTACAAAGCCTGATGTAAGGATAGGTGTGTCATTGGTGGATTATTTACCTCTAGGAGAGAAATGGGACCTATGTCTCATGGGATGACTTTGAGAATGAGTTTCAGGAAGAGTTTCCTTCCTCGATGTTGAAGGATGAGAAGAGATGGGATCTTCTCTCTATCCGGTAGGGGAGTATGTCAGTGAGGGAACTGGGGATCAAATTGAAGGATCTTTTATGCTTTTCTTTGGATCTCTTTTGGTATGTGGAGTTGTGGGTGAGATGCTTGGAGGAGGCACAATGACCTTATATTTAGCATGTCGTCACTCAATTTACCATACCAACATATTTATAAGTTTAGAAGATGGTTGATTTAGTGTAGAGGATGAACTCACAGGGAGTTGTACCATGATAGGGGAGCCAGTTCAGTTCATCGAAGGGGAAGGCAATCAGTAGAAAGTATCTGACATTATGGCCTTCTAGGTTTCAGCCAGTGGGAAGTAGGCCCCAGAAATTCCAGTTCCAACCTCCTGGACCTCGCCCTTTCCCCATGGGCTCGGGACATAGGTGCTTTTTCTTTGGACATCATTGAAATATTCAAAGCCAGTGCCCAGTTTTAGCTCATTATGGTGGGGGTGGATAGGTATAGTGCCCACCTCAGTATCTACAATTTCTGGTCAGAACATTCCAATAGTAGGGGTAGTGGGCTCCCACTCCACTAAGGGTATATGGTGTTGGAGAAGGCCGACCTCCAAGTTCTCCTCTGGGACCTCAACCAAAGCGTGGTCAGGTAGAAAGTTGGCAGAAGAGGGGTAGTGGAGCTAGACATGGGAAGTTGCACACCACTGAGGCCATAGTTCTAGTAGGGCTGGCGGTTTTTCAAGGTATGATCTCTTTGTTTAGTACTCTTGTGTGTGCTTTGTTTGATTCAAGAGCTTCACACTCCTTTTTTGCTCCCAGTCTAGCTCATGCCTTCGGACTAGATGTAGAGAGACTTTCCATACCCCTGGTCTTGATCATGCCATATAGAGGTCAGACTAGTATATTTGATGTTTTCAAAAGATATATAATAATGTTGGCGCTACATCAGTCTAGTGGGATATTATTATACTACTGATGCAGCCATATAATATCATCATTGGTGTCTATTGGTTGTTCTCTGTGCATGCTGTTATCAACTACTTCTGGTGGAGAGTTGTATTTTCATATATGTATTTCCAGAATGTAGCTTTTTTCTTAAGTGAAGTCATCAAGAGGGAAACCAGCGTGTGGATCCTCTTATTTTTATTTTATCCAAGCTATCATTTGAGTCAAAGGGTGCTAATATGGTGGAGGTTTTGGAATTTGTGGGGGAGTTCATAGATGTTTTCCCTCAAAGAGGTTGTAACTCTACCCCCTTGACGTGATGTGGAGTTCAGAATAGACTTGAAACCCAATTCCTATCTTATTTCAATGGATCCCTATTGGATAGAACCTTTTGAGTTTTAGGAGTTTTAGATTCAGGTTGATGACCTCATGAAAAAGGGGTTTATCCGAATGAGTGTGTTACTGTGCGGTGATCCAGTATTGTTCGCGAAGAGGATAGATGGTATGTAAAGACCTGTAAAATTCAAGGAAAATTTTTTCTTACATTTCTGTGGGATTTTAAAAGAACGTAGTTTCTGACGGCACCTGATTCTGAGGCCCGGTGTTCTCGGAATCATTTTCCGAAGTTTGGCTCGGGTACGTTCAGTGAACGAACGAGCGGATTTTCCTAACTTTTGAACCGGTGCTTGGAATCGAATTCTGAGGGCACCAGTGGAATCGCAGTACCGGTAATTTCTTAAGAACGCATTTTTCGGAGTTCTGTTTGCCCAGGGTGGTTATTAAATTTTTGGGTTAACTAAAGAATAAAATATAATAATGTGCAACATATTTTATTTTTATTCTAAGCAGTGTTAATCTAGGCATGGTGGTTGGAGTGGGACCCACTGATATCCTAACTCCTAGGTAGGATATTAGTGAGGTGGATCTCACACAAGCCCCACCCCTTTATTTTTTTTACCTTCCATGTGCATTAAGTATGGTCACTCACCCACCCACCCCCCTCTTAAATACCAAGTCAACTCTCACGTTTAATAGAATTATTAAACGCCCCATTAATTGGACAACGCTCGATAATTAAAACGTGATCTGTTTTTGAATTTCAAAAAAAGTTGGTGTGGGAAATAAAATAAGGCAAGACATTATTTTATTATAGTGGTTGTGTCGTGCGAGAGATTTGGGGGAGGAATTACTCAAGCCTTGAATCTTCATCTTCTTCATTGGAGAACGTGAAAAATGACGAAGAACACTGGCCTACGATGGAAGACTACGAAGAACACTAGTTCCCCAGAGATTGATGACGCGACGCCATGTACCGTGACGTTGATGATCCTCCTTCCGCGACGCTGACGATCCTCTTCCGCGACGCCGTCTCCCGCGACTTCTTTTCCCGCAACGATATTCGTTCATCAACACCTTGAAGTAGGGGGTTGGTTTAATTAAATCTATGTGAATTATATAATCAACATGTGTTTAATTGTCGGAAGTTGTTTGAACTGCTAACGCGGTGGGTTCGGACCAATGAACAAGTCTGAAGCCACCGTTTCATTGTTCTTGGATTGCGGATTGACGGGCGACGATGAAGCAGGCCGCAAAGGCGTTATGAGGACTTCATAGTGAAGTGTCGGTCCCAGGAGAACCGCTGTCGAAGACGGCAGGCAAAACGAACAACTGGAGCGCGTCCGGTGGTCAGCGGAAGACCCCGCCGACGCGCCACACTGGCACGGCGGCATCGGTGGCCGACACCGGCCGGCCGCCAGAAGGCGGCGGCGTCCGGCGCACTGCCGGGAAGGACCGTCGCGGCTGAAGCCGCGGCAATAGGTTGTGAGTCCCGTGGCCACGCGGGACTGAGGGAGACGCAGCACCGGGACGCGTTTTCTGGCAAGGAGTGGCTCCCACGCGGGGGGCAACGGCTCCAATCAAGGGGGCAGCACCCCCTTGCGCGTCCGCTCAACCAGCGTCGGGCCGACCCCGCTCGGCCGGCGCCGCGCCGCCCCGGGCCGGACCGGCTGCACTGGGTTGGGCCGCCCAGGCCGGGCCGGGCCGCGCTGGCCGGACCGGTCTGTGCCCAGCCGTGTCGGACCCGGACCCAGGTTGGGTCGACCCGGTTCGGGCCGACCCAGGGGGGTTGGGCCGAGTCGGACAGGGCCCAGACCCCCCATTTTCAGACCACTTCCGGTCTTTGCCCATATCTTGGGCTACGGACCTCCGATCGACACACCGTCAGTTGCGATGTGATCCTTGGATCTATACGGTCGTTTCGGTAAATTACACTCAAGGTTTCGGAGAACTTTCGGTACGGCTGGGTTGGTTCGCACACGAAACCAACCGGGCCCTCGGAGCGGAAACACTTATAACTGGAGCTCTAGACGTCCGATTGACGTGCCGTCGACTTTGTTGGATTCCTCTTAGTGAGATGGACCTTTTGGCTTACTCCGCTAAAGGTTTGGATGTAGTTGGAGTGCAGTCGGGTAGGTTTTGACTTAAAATCGAATCGGGCCCCTGGAACAAAAACACCAATAACTCTCAGACCGGGCATCCGATTGACGCGCCGTCTGTCACGTTGAGTTCCTCTTGTCGAGATGAAACTTTGAGATACATCAAATCCAGACTATGTGTCAGTTGATGTATCGACCCCCTTATCTCGTGGAGCGGACCCTCCTGGAATGAGAAGTCTGTGTGCGGGAACCCTAGAGATGGCTGCAACTGTGACGACCGTACTGATATCCTATGTGGGTTCGACAGAGATGAAGACTGCACTGAAATCCTATGTGGGTTCAGCAGCGATGAAGACCGTACTGAAATCCTATGTGGGTTCGATGGAGATAAAGATTGCACTGAAATCCTATGTGGTTTCTACAGCGATGAAGACCGTACTGAAATCCTATGTGGGTTCGATAGAGATGAAGACTGCACTGAAATCCTATGTGGTTTCGGTAGCGATGAAGACCGTACTAAAATCCTATGTGGGTTTGATGGAAATGACTATTGTTCTTGCATCCTACGTGGGTCTGGCAGTGTCTGACTCTGTTCTTGCTATCCTCTGTGGGTCTAGTAGAGTAGCTGGTTTAGTATCCTACGTGGGTCCCAGCTTAGATGAATCAGTGGCTATATCTGATCATCTCTATCACCGAAGAAGTATACATGTGTGAGCTAAGTCTTGACTTTCAATCATTATCTTCGATATGATTGACTTTCCTTCCTATGTGGATTGTTTTGTGCTATCCTGTGTGAACGTGATCGAACTTGGGCTCGTATGCTGGAGCCGAACTGGAATTGATGACTTAGGTATATGTATGGGCATATACCTAAGTAGTGTTGGTTGTTACTTTGTATTTGTATCCTTATTTTGTGGATTATACTTCGTGGATTCTGGGAGACCTTCGGGGGTCTCGGGGTCCCTACTGAGTAGCGTATACTCACCCTTGCACGGGCTATTCCCACACTACGTTGTGTTGGATGCAGATGACGAACAACGCTGATCGTGGTAGAGGCTAGTGGAGCATTCGGTACCTAGAGGTGGACCACTGGGTGGGACGTACACAGAGCGGATGGCTGGACCCAAGGAACTGAGGCAGCTATCTATACCCACCCTTCAAGTGGGACTACCAGTGGATGGCTCGACATTGCTGCTTTACTTTCAGTTGTTGTACTTTCTTTCCAGTTTTACTTTATTTTCAGTTTGGGTTTGTATTCTGGCCCATTTACTTTCTACACTTAATTGTACTCAGTTTACTTAATGTATACTTCTGTTGTCTTGCATTTTAGTGTTTGTTTACTTATAAAGGCAATTTCTTCCCCTTTTTATTGGGATTTACGCCTTGGTGCTAGTCGCCAGCCTCTGGCCTATGGGAGGCGGGCTTGGGGTAGTCACGACACGGGTCCCGAGGACGGGTCGTGACACGGTATCCTGAGGCTGTACATAGACTACGAGAGACTCAATTAGGTAGCGGTAAAGAACAGTTACCCTCTTTGGAGAATAGATGATATTTTTGACTTATTAAGGGAAGGTGGTTAGTTCTCCAAGATCAGTCTACGGTCTGGATATCACTAGTTGAGAGTGATGGAGGTTGACATCCTGAAGACTACTTTTAGGTGTAGCTATGGGAATATCGAGTTCATGGTCATGCCCTTTGGTGTTAAAAATGCACCATCTATGTTCATGGGGCTCCTGAACTCTATCTTCCACATTTTCTTGGACCCGTTTTTCATCGAGGTCATTGAAGATATTCTTATTTAATCAAAGTCAAAGGAAGAGCATATTAAGTAACTTAGGATAGCCTTGGAGGTCCTCCGGCACCACCAACTCTATGGTATGTAGTGTAAGTGCAATTTCTGGATGCGATAGGTGAACTTCCTTACACATGTGGTGTCTCATCAAGGGATAGCAGTGGACTCATCAAAGGTTTAGGCAGTTGTTTCTTGGACAGAACCCAAGAATGTGGAAGAGGTTTACAGCTTCTTGGGTCTAGTATGCAATTATCGGAGGTTCATACCTGAATTATCTTGAGTATTAGATCCATTGATGTCTTTTACCATATAATACTAGGTCTTCATGTGGAGTGAGTAGTGTTAGGAATATTTCATCTACCTAAAGGGGAAGCAGGCCAGTGCTCTAGTGCTAAGGTTTCTAGAGGAAGGGGTGATGTTTGAGGTGATCTATGATGCTTACGATCTAGGATTGGGATGTGTGTTGATGTTATAGTAGGGAGTTATCTCTTATGGGTCTATGAAATTATTTTCCCCTGAATGTAACTATGCCACCCATGATCTGGATCTAGCAGTGGTTGTGTTCATGCTGAATTCATGGACACATTACCTCATCGGGGAGCACTTTGTGGTATTCCTGAATCACAAGAGCTTGAGGTATATATTCTACTAGTGAGACCTGAACTTGTAGTAGTGAAGATGGATGGAGTTTCTCCCGGAATACAACTTATATATCTCTTAAACATCATAAAAATGTAATACAGTGGTTGATTCCTTGATTAGGATGTCACAGAAGGAGGTAGTTCAAGAATCCACAAATGCTTGGAAAGAATTAGAGGAGTTGTTTGATTTGCGTCTGGATGCAACTGTTTATGGAGGAAGAGTATTTCTATTTTTGATGAAATTATTGTATTCCTTAATATAGAAGGTTTAGGAGTCTTGGTGGGGAAACATAGAGACTAAAGTGCGGCATGATTATGCTGTCCATGTTTAGTCTTTGGATGGATGATCAGAGGATTGTCAAAATCAGATGTTGTTATGTGGGAAGATATTTTTCCCAGAGGCCATGTGCGAGGGATTTATCCATGAGTTCCATAGATCACCCTTGAAAATGAATCCAAGAGTTTCTAAAATGTACCAAAGCTTGACGGAATGCATTTTTCAGCTTGGGGTAAAGAAGGTAGTAGAGGAGTTTGTGGCAAGGTTCCTAGTGTGTCAGGAGGTGAAGGTTGAGCACTGTGTTCCTAGAATTATATTGCATCCCTTAGATGTAATTGAGTGGAAGTGGGATGACATATCAATGGATTTCTTCACAATATTACCCAAGACTTAGGTAGGATGTGATTCTCTTTGGGTAGTAGTAGGTCGGTTGATAGAGTATGCTCTCTTCTTAGAGATCAAGGAGTCGAGTGCAGTGGATGGCTTGGTACATAGGTATGTGGATGAGTTGGGGCAGTCGCATGGAGTTATAAGATCCATTGTATTGGATTGGGATAGATGTTTTACATCTCTAGTCTGGAGGGGATAGCATCATACCTTTATCACTTAGTTACACCTCATCACTGCTTTTCACCCACATATGGATGGATAGAAAGAGAGGACCATCCAAAAAATGGAGGACATGTTATGGGCATATGTTCTGGTCTTTAGTAGGTCTTGGGTGTGAAATTTTCCCTTAGTGTAGTTTTCTTACAATAATATCTATCGGTCTTCCATTGGTATGGCTCTACTTGAAGCTCTATATGGGATTTCATGTCGTTCACCCTTGTGTTGGATGGAAGTTAGGGAGGTATCTATTAATTGTTCGAACGTGGTGTAGAGTATGACAGAGAAGGTATAGGTTTTCTATGGGAGGATGAAGGAAGCAATGGACCGATAGAAGTTTTATGTCGATCATAGGAGGAGGCCTTTGGAGTTAGAGGTTGGAGACCAGGTATTCTTGATGGTTTCCCATTGATGTGGGTAGCGGAGGTTCGGGTGAGGTAGAAAGTTTTATCCTAGTTTCCTCAGACCTTTCGAGGTGTTTGGATGAGTGTGTGAGGTGGAATATTTCACTGGTGTTGCCACTGTAGTTGGACAGGATCCACGAAATCTTCCATGTTTTTCAAATTTTTCGGTATCTACAAGATGACTCCCATATCATTGACTAGGGAGAGTTAGATATCGATGATGATGCGACGTTTGTGGAGTGACCAGTAATAATTTAGGATCGTGAGGAGAAGGTGATTCAGGGATAGAACATTCCTTTGGTTCGTGTGTTATAGATACACGGTGGCTTTGAGGAGAGTACAAGGGAGTATAAGGAATATATTCATGCTGAGTACCTAGAGGTTTCTATTTTTTGTTTTTGTGTTTTACTTTTTTGCTTCATTTTATGATTTAATGCTTCACATTATTGGTTATCAGATGTTTTATTCCCTTGTTCTTAGTTTTGCGTGGAAAGTACCAACATGTGGAGAGGCGGGACCTAATCCCTAATCGAGATGCATTAATTTGGATGTGATTAAACCTATGTGGGTGAGTCAATTCCACCCAGAGCATATAGTATCTTGACATGGAGGAATGGATTCCCTACTCCATATGTTCTGGAAGTGGAGCATTAGAGTTTGTATAGTTTTTTAGGAGATATATGTCAAGGAGTTGTTCTTCAATGTTAGGGTTTTTGACCGCGTTGTCGAACGCGTCAAATTAGTTGTTTAATTTTGACTAGAATTTCTGCAGTATAGCAGCAAACCCTAGGTCGTCTCTCGACGGAGCCTTAGATCATTAATTCTAAAATGTGGTTTTGATTATGAAATTAAAAAGGTAAATGAGGTTTTATAATACTTGGGTTTGATGATTAAAGATGACAATAGAAAATAGAAGCTATAAAACAAAGTAGAGATTAACAGAATTAATTAAGCGTGATCAACCCGGGGTACTCGTATGATGTTTATCCTTCATCGCTTCATGATATAAGGTTATGATATTTTAATCCCTGGTTTGTAACACCTAGAACTAGAATGTTACTGAGTTTATACTAGGATACATCCTAGGGTTCAGTCAAAAACACACAATGATTCACCGGACACCGTCGATGATTGAATGAATTGTGTTTGACTTCATAACCAAAACTCACCAAGGCAACACACGAAAAACTCGATGCGCTATCCAGATTTGTATGTTATTTATTTGTGATACCATGACATAAATTTACATGGCCTTGACATTACTTGTGTGAGTTCAATTTACCAATATAAACCACGCAAACACCGCAATTGAAAGGGGGAAAGAAAGTGGTGAACGGTGTGTGAAACATCACATGAATGGGTACCCCCAAACATGATCATATGAGTTGAGCATGACATACCAGTACATAACTCAATAAAATAAGAATATAGGATGATGAAAAACAACACAAAAATCTGGAATTTAAAAGATCATTCAAATATTACAAACATGAAGCTCGGGATGTACATCACATTCCTCCCCGGGTGATCACAAGGGGTTTAGAAACCCATGGGAGAGGAAGAAGAAGAAGATGTTGAAGTAGCACTTCCCATAGCCTCCAGAACTGCTAGGGATGCTGAGAAGACTCCTTGGGGACTCCAAAATGGCAGCACCTTGCCTCTTGGCCGCACTTCCAAATGAGGAGCCCAAGGTGCCCTTTTATAGGAAATGTGGGAGGTGGTTTTGGGCACACAGATTTCATCAATCCACTTGCACGACGCGTTTCGGCCTTCAGACAGTCTTATCTCGCTTTGGAAAAAATAGAAAAGTTGTATCCCTACCTCTTTACTGTCTCCACCAAATGTTTGGAACCGTTTGGACAAATACAGCTCAAGATATTGACAAAATACAGAACACCGCATTTGACTTGGTCCAAATTCGGTGGCTTGGACAGATCAGTTCGGATGGGCCCTATAAAAGACGAATCAGGATTGGGTTCCTTCATATGAAATGTATACTATTGAATTTTGGACGGGCCCACAAAATTGCAGCCCATTTGGATGCACGGCTTTTGTGTACTATTCAAAACAGTGGACAGATGTCCATGGATCCATGCAATTTTGGCCCAGTTTTCTTTCACTTCATCAAGGGCCCTCCAAATCACCTCCACCTACATTGTAATTTTCAAAACAAGTATCATTGCCCTATTTAACAGTGATAAACAAAAAATTATTGAATCAAACATGAAGCACAATTTGATAATATTTTTATAATTTTTAATACAAAATATGTTTAGCACAACGGTGTAAGGGTGAAACTGAAACAGTGAATCGTGGTACGATCACACCCCCACACTTAAACATTTGCACTCCTAGGCAAAGTCACATATCCAAATACAATGATTCATATATATATATATATATTTCCAACATCCTAAAGATTTATCATTTGAGTAAATTTTATTTAAAGTAAAGTGATCAATTCACGAACCACACCAAGGAGTTCTTCCTAGTGAAAATAGAAAAAGATGTCTCATAAATCATATCATAGTGAAATTAAAAAAGATTCATGATACCCAATTGAGAAAGGAATTATGAAGTAAACCATGACACTAAATCTCCATGTGTTTGTGTTAAAACCATTCCATGCTATTTTTTCCACTTGATATCCAATAAATATATGTTATTTTAACATTTTTCAGCTTAAATGATTTTCTCACCGAACCTGTCCTACATCCTTTGCAATCATATTTCAAAACCCACTCATTTAAGCATTCCCAGAAGTCAAACCATAAGCTCTTGACCTAGATATCCCCATATGTTTCACATTTCATCACTCCCCTCATTTATTATTTTTTTTTTTTGAAGTTGCAATTGGAACAAATCTCACACTCATCTCTCAACCCTTGTTTGATCTCCTCACGACACCAATTGCAATAGTTATAACAAGATCAAAGGTTGAGGAGGAGTGGTTTTTGACCTGCCCAAGACACAACAAAATTTTTTTTTTGAGGGCGTACAACAGTCGGACATTAGGTACACACGCATAGGTCAATCTGGTACTGTAATGAAACAGATCGGATAAGGAACGAATGTATGGAAATATCATTTAAAGCTGAAAAATATTAACCCAACATATATTTACCTTATATTAAGTAAGAAATAATCACACTTTGTGGTTTGGTGCAAATTTTTTTTGGAGATATTAGTGACACAGTTTTCCAAAAAAACTACTCACACAAAGGGAAACAATCATCTCAAAGGTTTCACATAGATACAACCATTTATATCATTGATAGAAAACCAATTCACTAAAAATCACTCCTTGATGGTAAACTCATACACTTTCTCTTTTTAGCCTTCGTTATGGTATTTTTACTTTCTCCATTTTATGGTCTCCACATCATGGAATTTCGAAATTATTGATGGGGAAAAATAAAAATACCATAAAGAAGGCCAGAAAGAGAAAACAAAAGGAGAAAATGATGAAAAATCCTAACTAACCCAGGAATGTATCCACCCCCCCCCCCCCACACCTAGAATGTGCAGTGTCCTCACTGAAATAATTGAAAATGTGAGAAGGAAGGATAAAACCTGGTGTGTTTTATTGGTATGATGCGTCGAGAAGGTGGATTTCCTCCACCGGATTCTTTGGAAAATCCTTATAGAAGTGTTTAAGTCGCTGCCCATTGACGGTAAGACTTCGTCCACTCTGCTCATGCAAAACCTGTATTGCACCAAAAGGGTAAACATTAGTAACAGTATAAGGACCGAGCCATCGGGAACAAAGCTTACCTGGGTGGAGCTTAAGCCTGGAATTGTACATGAGGACCTTCTCACCAATATGGAACTTCCGCTGGTGAATCATGCTATCATGAATAACCTTTGTCTTCTCTTTATAGATTCAGGAGTTTTCATATGCATCATGTCGAATTTCTTCCAACTCTTGAATCTGCAGCTTTCTTTCCTCACCTGTATCTGAAAGGTTCATATTACATTGTTTAACAGCCCAATATTCACGGTGTTCTACCTCCACTGGGAGGTGACAAGATTTCCCAAACACAATCCTATATGGTGACATTCCGATCGGTGTTTTAAAAGCAGTACGGTACGCCCAAAGTGCATCATCCAAGCGTAAACTCTAATCTTTCCTATTGGGTTGTACAGTTTTCTCCAAGATTCGCTTAACTTCCCGATTTGAAATTTCTGCTTTTCCGTTAGTTTGGGGATGATATGAAGTGGAGACTTTATGAACAACCCCATACTTACGAAGCAAGTTTTTCATGTTACGATTGCAAAAATGTGAACCCTGATCACTAATGATGAATCTTGGTAGACCAAACCTACTAAAAATCTGGGACCTCACAAAATCAACAACCACTCGAGAGTCATCGGTCCTGGTGGCCTTTTCTTCCACCCATTTAGATACATAGTCAACCGCCAATAAGATGTACACAAAGCCAAATGAATTTGGAAAAGGCCCCATGAAGTCAATGCCCCATGCATCGAAGATCTCACAAAATAACATGGGCTGTTGGGGCATTTCATTCCTCTTGGAGATATTCCCTATGAATTGAAATCGAGTACATGATTTACAAAACCTATGGGAATCTCTATACAATGTTGGCCAATATAATCCTGAGTCAAGGACCTTTCGAGCTGTACGTTGAGAGCCAAAGTGGCCCCCACATGCCAAGGTGTGGAAGACGGTCAAAACAGAGGTGAACTCATGGTCAGGGACACACCTACGAACAACCTGGTCACTACAAATTCTCCACAAGTATGGGTCATCCCAAATGTACCATCAAGAGTCATGCTTAAGTCTATAGGATTTTGAAGTGCTAAAATCAAGGGGGAACCTAGATGTTTCTAGAAAATTCACAATGTCCGCATACTAGGGGGTAAGGTCCACAACATCACAAAGGTTCTTATGAGGGAAGAATTCTCCAATGGGTAGGGGTGAGTCAACATGATGGTCCAATGGTGGGGAAATCCTACTAATGTGGTCAGCTAAAACATTCTCCACCCCTCTCTTATCTCTAATCTCAAGGTCAAACTCTTGGAGGAGCAGCATCCACCGAATGAGGCGGGGCTTGGCTTCAGGTTTCTTTAGGAGGAAACGAAGGGCAACATGGTCAGAAAACACAATCACTTTTGACCCAAGAAGATATGAACGGAATTTTTCCAAGGCAAACACAATAGAAAGGAGTTCTTTTTCTGTGGTTTTGTAGTTTACCTGGGCAGGGTCAAGGGTACGCGAGGCATACGCAATGACATGAGGATCCTTTTCAACCATTTGTGATAAAACTGCCCCAACTGCAAAGTTAGAGGCATCACACATAAGCTCGAAGGGGATATCCCACCTAGGTGGTTGGATTATGGGAGGTGATGTGAGACTCTTTTTTAGTGAATTGAATGCATCCTCACAATTTTTATCAAAAACAAATTCAGAATCCTTTTGTAACAACCGAGATAAGGGAAGCGTGATCTTACTAAAGTCTTTAATGAATCGTCGATAAAAACCAGCATGACCCATGAAAGACCGCACCTCACGAACACATTTTGGAAATGGAAGGGATGAAATTAATTCAATTTTAGATTTATCAACCTGAATTCCCTTATTTGAAATGATATGCCCAAGAACTATCCCCTGCTCAACCATGAAATGACATTTTTCATAATTCAAAACAAGATCTTTTTCAATGCAGCGGTGGAGGACAGAACCTACGTTTTCCAAAAAATCATCAAAAGAAGAACCATAAACCGTGAAATCATCCATAAATACTTCCATACAACTATCAAGGTACTCAGAAAAAATACTCAACATACATCGCTGAAAAGTACCAGGAGCATTACATAGACCGAATGGCATCCTTCTGTATGAAAATGTGCCAAATGGACAAGAAAATGTTGTCTTTTATTGATCCTCAGGGGCTATATGGATTTGGAAATAACCCAAATAGCCATCAAGGAAACAATAATGAGACTTACCAACCAATCGTTCTAACATTTGGTCAATGAAAGGTAAAGGAAAGTGGTCCTTCCGCGTGGCTTGATTCAGTCGATGGTAGTCAATACAGACTCGCCAACTGTTTTGCACACGTGTTGGAACCAATTCATTCCTTTCATTTGACACAACTGTTACTCCTATTTTTTTAGGCACAATTTGCACTGGGCTGACCCATTTACTATCAGATATAGGATAAATGATCCCTGCAGCAAGTAATTTACTGACTTTCAATTTTACCACTTCAAGGAGAGTGGGATTCAACCGGCGTTGTGATTGTCTTACGGGTTTAGCCTCATCATCCAAAAGTATATGGCGCATACAAATAGATGGGCTAATCCCAGGAATATCAGCCAATGTCCATCCTATTGCCTTTTTACACTCTCTCAAAAGTTTGAGAAGTTTCAATTCTTGTTGTGGAGAGAGGTTATTGGCAATAATGGCGGGCAATTGGTCAATACCCTCAAGATATGCATATTTTAAATTAGAAGGAAGTTGTTTAAGTTCAAACACCGGCTGTTTCTGGATTGAGGGAGGGGATTTATGGGGAGTGAGGTCCCTGAAACTATCTATCTGCTCATGTTTATTCTCAAATGAAAGAGAATCTATTGAAATGAGATTTGCAGAATCATCGATAGTCATGGGTACCTCAGAATAAACACACTCATCAATTAAAGCAAAAAATTTACATTTTTCTGAACCCACACAACATTCAAATGAAGAACCAAAACTCAAATCATCCAAGGGTGAAGAAAACAAAAAAGAGTCAGAGTTTGGGTTGAGGAGAGAATTTTGTGTGTGTGCATCGTTTGAGATAACTTCCATCGAATAGACAGGAAGAGTGGAGTGCTCTTTAAAGGGGTGTTTCATAGCCTCAAGGATGTTAAAACTTACCTTTTCTCCTCTGAATTCCATGGACAATGTACCATTGTGAACATTGATGATCGTCTTTGCTGTTTTTAGGAATGGCCTCCCAAGTATGAGAGAGGCATGTCCTTGGGTTCGGGTATCTTCCATCTAAAGAATGTAGAAATCAGCGGGGAAGATGAGATTCTTTACTCTAACAAGGACATCCTCAATCACTCCTTTTGGATGTGTTGTACTCCGGTTGGCAAGTTGCACGATAATTCCTGTTGGTTGAAGCTCTCCAACCTGTAGAGAAATATATACGGAGTGAGGCATTACATTAATGGAAGCACCTAAATCTAGCATAGCATCAGAAAAGAAGGTCTCCCCTATGGTACAAGGTATGGTGAATGTACCGGGATCCTTGCATTTGAGGGAAAGGAAGAGGAATTGATTGTTCATTTGAATCATCAATGATAATTTGATTTCCCTTTTTGTTTTGTTTTTCATTACATGAAATTTGTGAGGGTTGGGAAGGAGTGTTTTCAAGAGGGGAACATACCTGTTTCCTAGGATCAGTAGAAGGAGAAGCTTCTTTACCACTATGAAGTGTAATTGCACATACATTACCTTTATCCTTCGGATTGGCAATGGGTTGGGATGGTAGTTGTCCAGAACCTTCCATCTTAAGCTCATCGATGGTGTTCGCCAATTGTCCCACTTGAGTTCGTAGGTCTTGAATTGTCGATTGTGTGGTCTGTTGGAACTGAAGGTTCTGGGTTGCCATTTGTTTCACCATGTCCTCGAGGCTTGGTTCAGATTTGGGAGGAAGAGGAGGATGATTGTTTTGCGAAGTTTAAGGATAAGAAGGTTTCATACCTTGGCCTTGTTGATACCAATTCTGATTCAGGTAGCTTGAGTTTCCTCTTTGTCGGTATTGTGGTTGTGCTTGCCACCCGGGGTTTGGATTTGGCCTGAATGGTTCTTGCTTGAAGGGAGGCGCTTGTTGGAATGGACGCCCTGGGAACACAGCTGCACAGGACTCAGATGAATCTTGAAGTTGTGGGCACTGGTCAGAAAAATGAGTGTTATCAGAACAAATACCACAATGCAATGGAATAGAATTAGAGTGTGAGTTACCTTGAGCTTGAGCTAATTGCCTTAGAAGGGTATGTATCTCATCATGTTTAGTGTCTATCTTTTGTTCTAGGGCTGAATGACTTACCTCATGAACTCCTCGGGTTGGTGCAATAGCTTGTGTACCAAATTGTTGTGCATTTTGAGCCATGTTGGCTATTAAGTCACGAGCAGCAGAAGGAGTTTTGTCAACTAGGTCACCACCAGCTGCAGAATCAATCATTCCACGATCCATGGGGATAAGTCCCTCATAGAAGTATTGGATTAATAGTTGTTCACTAATCTGGTGGTGGGGGAAGCTTGAGAAAAGTCTCTTAAATCTCTCCCAGTATTCATGAAGGGTCTCTCCTTGTGATTGCCTAATTCCACAAATTTCTTTCCTAATTGATGCAGTTCAGGAGGCAGGGAAGAACTTCTCTAGAAAAAGTCTTTTTAGGTCATTCCAGCCCCCAATTGTGGAAGGCAAATAGTATAGCCAATCTTTGGCTACACCATCAAGGGATAAAGGGAATACCCTAAACTTAATGAGGTCCTCCGACACATTTTGGGGTTTCATGGTGGAGCACACTATATGAAACTATTTTAGATGTTTGTGAGGGTCCTCTCCAGGAAGACCATGGAATTTTGGAAGGAGATGGATGAGGCCTGATCTTAGCTCAAAATTGGCCGCTTCCTCAGGATATTGGATGTACGCAGGTTGGTACTCCACATCCGGGGTGGTCAGTTCTTTTAATGTTCTGTTATTTGCAGCCATGATCTCTGGGGTTTGATTTGGTTCAATTTTGGATTGGTGTAGGACCACTTTAGGTTCCACAAGGGGTTCCACAATGTTACTTGATTGACCTTCTATAGATGCCTTGATTTGTTTGTGAAGTGACTTTTCAATTTCAGGATCAAATTCAAGTAGTGTTGCTTTACCAGATCTTGTCATGCAACAATGATGTCTAGTTTGATTGATTGATTTTTTTGTTGTGTTTTTTTTATTTGAGATGGATAAAAAAAACTTAAGAAGGGTGAAATAAGAATAGAATGTTATACTATATAATTAGAGAGTGAGATGGATAAGAATAGAGAGAGAGAGAGAGAGAGAAAGAAAGAACACACAAAAAACAACAAAAAATAAAGACAAAACCCAAAACAAAAACAATCAAATGGGGGTGGGGTATTTATAGGAGTACTAATCAAGAAGTAAAATGACCCAATAAAAATAAATAAAGAAAAAAATGATCTTGGATCCCCGGCAACGGCGCCAAAATTTGACCGCGTTGTCGAACGCGTCAAATTAGTTGTTTAATTTTGACTAGAATTTCTGCAGTATAGCAGCAAACCCTAGGTCGTCTCTCGATGGAGCCTTAGATCATTAATTATAAAATTTGGTTCTGATTATGAAATTAAAAAGGTAAATGAGGTTTTATAATACTTGGGTTTGATGATTAAAGATGACAATAGAAGATAGAAGCTATAAAACAAAGTAGAGATTAACAGAATTAATTAAGCGTGATCAACCCGGGGTACTCGTATGATGTTTATCCTTCATCGCTTCATGATATAAGGTTATGATCTTTTAATACCTGGTTTGTAACACCTATAACTAGAATGTTACTGAGTTTAAACTAGGATACCTCCTAGGGTTCAGTCAAAAACACACAATGATTCACCGGACACCATCGATGATTGAATGAATTGTGTTTGACTTCATAACCAAAACTCACCAAGGAAACACACGAAAAACTCGATGCGCTATCCAGATTTTTATGTTATTTCTTTGTGATACCATGACATAAATTTACATGGCCTTGACATTACTTGTGTGAGTTCAATTTACCAATATAAACCACACAAACACCGCAATTGAAAGGGGGAAAGAAAGTGGTGAACGGTGTGTGAAACATCACATGAATGGGTACCCCCAAACATGATCATATGAGTTGAGCATGACATACCAGTACATAACTCAATAAAATAAGAATATAGGATGATGAAAAACAACACAACAATCTGGAATTTAAAAGATCATTCAAATATTACAAACATGAAGCTCGGGAGGTACATCACATTCCTCCTCGGGTGATCACAAGGGGTTTAGAAACTCATGGGAGAGGAAGAAGAAGAAGATGTTGAAGTAGCACTTCCCATAGCCTCCAGAACTGCTAGGGATGCTGAGAAGACTCCTTGGGGACTCCAAAATGGCAGCACCTTGCCTCTTGGCCGCACTTCCAAATGAGGATCCCAAGGTGCCCTTTTATAGGAAATGTGGGAGGTGGTTTTGGGCACACAGATTTCATCAATCCACTTGCACGACGCGTTTCGGCCTTCAGACTGTCTTATCTCGCTTTGGAGAAAATAGAAAAGTTGTAGCCCTACCTCTTTACGGTCTCCACCAAACGTTTAGAACCGTTTGGACAAATACAACTCAAGATATTGATAAAATACAGAACACCGCATTTGACTTGGTCCAAATTCGGTGTCTTGGACAGATCAGTTCGGATGGGCCCCATAAATGCCGAATCAGGATTGGGTTCCTTCATATGAAATGTAGACTATTGAATTTTGGACAGGAAAACAACATTTCAGCCCATTTGGATGCACGGATTTTGTGTACTATTCAAAACAGTGGACAGATGTCCATGGATCCATGCAATTTTGGCCCAGTTTTCTTTCACTTCATCAAGGGCCCTCCAAATCACCTCCACCTACATTGTAATTTTCAAAACAAGTATCATTGCCCTATTTAACAGTGATAAACAAAAAATTATTGAATCAAACATGAAGCACAATTTGATAATATTTTTATAATTTTTAATACAAAATATGTTTAGCACAACGGTGTAAGGGTGAAAATGAAACAGTGAATCGTGGTACGATCAGTTTTCACTCTATTTTTTAAACAATGTAGGGTGGTTTATCTCTGATTGGTATCTTACAGGGTGGTTGTTCAGACCCCTCTTTTTTTGAGTTTGGTATTAAATTATCAGAAATGAGAATATTTTGAGAGGTATTTAATGTATTGACCTAGATTTCGTGGGGAAATTCCTTTTTGAAAAAGCATGGGCTTATTGTGTTATTGGTAGGTTACAGTAGATTGTTTTAGGAGTTTTCCAAAAATCCAGTTTCACCAAACATTTTCACCAAAACAGTGTCACACCGAGATGATGGAACCATAATGGTGGCACACTGAAATGGTGGTACTATAATAGTGGAACACCAAAATGATGGCACAGTGATGGTGGAACACTAAAACGATGGCACACTAAAATGATGGAACCATGATGTCAGAACACCGAAATGGTGGAATCATAACAGTGGCACACAGAAACAGTGGTACTGTAATGGTGGCACCAAAATTGTGGCACACCGAAATAGTTGCATCGTAACAGTATCACTGAAACTATGGAACATTAAAAGGGTGGCACCATAATGGTAGAATCTTAATGGTAGCACTGTGACGGTGGTACACCAAAATGGTGGCACACCAAATGGCACCTCGCCCTTTTCCAAATTTCCAGTTTACTGAGTTTTTTTGGTTTCTCCCCTCTCACATCTTATTTGATGTAAACTGAGTTTAAAGACTTTTTTGGGAATTTATAAGGGATTTTCAATGGATATAAAGTATATATTTAATATCCTAATGCTCTGGAGACTTTGATATATTCAAACTGTGTGATCTTGACCATGATCTGGCGTCAATGACTTTTGAAAATTTTTTTCCTTTAATATAAGATCTAGCTCCTAAAATCAAGGATCTTCCATTCCTAGTTTGTTTTTGTTCCCTCTTTGTGCACCTAGATCCTTCCCTTCCTATGGAGTCTTGTGTTTTGTTGTATCCATCGATCAAGATTTCCTTAGTGTTTTCCTACTACTCACACGACCCACTATTTTGGCCCAAAGAGGATTTTTGTTCACCTGTTGTTTCAGGTAGGGATTATTATGCCACTCTTTATTTTTGTATCATGCAGGTTGGGTGTTGTAATTTTATTTTTCAAAAACATTTGAATCCAAATTTTAACAAAGATAAATGAAAATGTGAACTTTTTAAAGTGATGGGAGTGGGTTGATGTTTATTGTATGTTTTTTTGTTCATCTTGGTTTATGATGTGATCTATTGTGTCTATATGGATTCTGAAAGTCTATGTTATTGGTGGTCTTTGTCTTTTCATGGGTGAATCATTATAACTATTGTTGTTTCCTTATAAAAAATTGGTTTTAACATGAAATATTCGTAATAATGTATACATGGTTAAATAAATGGATTCCTCAGGATAAAACTCGTTCTATAATCACCCATGTTATTTAAAGTGAAATTGAAGAACCCTAATTGGATAAATCTGAATATGATCGGCTTGATGGTGTGGTTGTGTACTGTGTTTTATTGGTTTTGTGTCGTGTGTGGGTTGTTTGGTGCTATTGTGGGAGGCACAGTTGTGGGTTCAAGGGGTTGATAGAGGGGTTGGTCATGTGAATGGGGAAGAGTGTGTTTGTGTAGTAGGGATACTATTTGATGGTTCTTTGATCTAGGGTTTGTGTATGGGGTGGTACAGGAGGTGTGATGGAATCTCATTTTGGGAGACTAATTTATTGTGGAATTGATGGACTTGTTGTGTAATGGGACTGCTTCTAGGCAGTGGTTTGGAAGTAGGGATGCAGGAATTGGTTGTTTCATGACTTCATGTTTATGGGTGAGATGGGTGTGGTGTTTTTGTGTAGCGGGGATGCCGATTCTAGTTGTTAGAGGATAATTGAGCAGGACAACTTTGAATAATGATGGTTGGTAGTGGTTGAATGGGTGTCTAGAAATAAGGGGTTGTAAAGAAGGACTATAGTTTGGTTGTTCTCTATTTTTTTATGAATTGGTGTTAAAATGGATTTCATTACCTTGGTCTCTACTTCTTTTTTTTGTAGTGTTTAGTGGATTTTAGCCTTCTTAAAATGGTTGTAGATGTTGTGGTTGGTACTTTATCTGAGTAGTACTAGAATAAATTAAAGTTAACCCCTTAATTAATGAAAGCTAAGTGGTTAAATTAAAAGGGGTTAGGCATGTGTTTTATTGTGGTTGTTTGTGTGGTTGTGCTTATAGGGGTAGATCAAATAGTGGTTCTATGTGGGCTGGTTATTTGTTTGAAACCATATGTTGGGTTGATTGTTTTCTTACCTATATATATAAATTATAGTTCCTTTGATTTCTATACACACCCCACCCTTGTTTAGAACCTTGTCCTGAACACGCCCATTTCATAGGGTAGGGTTTCTTTCCTAACATCCTGATGGGAGGATGGGAGGTTGGTTATTAACTTTCTTCCTCACACCCTCTTTCATGTTCTTATCACTTGAGCATAACCAATCATGTTTTAATGGCTTGAGGTTTATCATAGTCCATGATCCTTTAGGTTGGTTTTTTATTGGATGAGGGGTCAAGGCATTTACGGGCTTGGATTGTTTTCCCAAGTGTCTATGGGATGAGTCCCTAGTGTCTTTCGGTGAGAGGTATGGTTTTTGTGTCCTAGGTGTCTGCAGGTGGGATGTGTGGTGTGGTTTTGGCCTAGGTATCAGTGGGAAGGTTTGTGTGTGGTTTTAGTCACTGGTGTTTCCAGCCAGATTCTGGTTGTGGGACTTCATTTTGGAAGAGTGGTAGCATCATGACATTAGCTGTTAGGAATGAGCAACTAACCAGGGGGAAAGTTGTGTGGGGTAACCAAATCATCGATGTGCTTATATTATTATCTTACTTGATTTTCCTTATTTACAGAGTGTGCCTTGGTGAGGTTGTGCTAGTTAGCATTCTTTGTTAGGTGTTTTTGGTTTCTGCTATTTTCTGAGGAGCATTAGTACGCTTCTCCCACTTCTATAAGAGTGACTTTTGTTTCCCTACTGAGTATACTTGTATGCTCACCCTACGATATAAAACTGTTTCCAGGTTTTGAGGAGGACATTGAGGACCATGATGAATTTTACTAGCATGGGAATTGGGATATTTGTTGTGGTGCTTCTTAGTCTCTTTCTTTTCGTACTTTCTTTGGTTCTTCGGTTTTTATTTTGTTTCGGTTTACATTTAAATCATGAAAGAGTTGGATTCCAATTTCCTTTATATAAAATTTTGGTGTTGTTTGGGATTTTTACTATCTTATCTTCAAGTACTATTTCGTTGAAAAGGTTAATGCATTCCATTTTGTGTGAGATTACATACCCTTTGTGCAAGATACCACTCTAGGTCCTATTGAGGGAAGGACTTGAGGGTCATTATCTCTCCTTTATCTTAAATAAGTAATGGTGTCACACTTTTTTCCCCTTCCCTCATCTTAAAGAAGGAGGTTTGGGATAGAAATTCTTACATAAATGCATATATTCACTCCAAAATGTAATATATAATCTTCAATATTTACTATTTATATTTTGAACTACGGTTTTTATTTTATAATATTTCAAAATTTTAAACAAATATTAAATTTTTTAACTTTATTACGATTACTTAGTCTGATAGTTGTTTTCAAAAACATTAAGACTTCATAATTATATATTAATATTTCTAGATAAAATTTTGACCTTCAGGTCAATTTTTGGATTGAATCTGAGTCATTATATCATTTTAATTCAAACCTTTATCCCTCTATATAAATACACGAGTGATTCAACAAAGCCTACACCAGTTTCTAAATGCATTGGAGACTCTAAACTTTTAATTTCCTACTTAGTACAATTATATGCAGTTCGTCTCATCATTTTATTCTTACTTTGATTCAGAAATATTCACTCAGTTTAGGATTTCAATATGTTGACTCTGGAAGGAATTTAAAATAAAGTGGTTGTGAAGGAAAGGCTAATATAGAATAAGTGGTATGAAAACAGTGATTTCATTCTCAAAGAGATAATCAGGATTCATGGTTGGGAGAAGGTATGTGTAGAAAAATAATATTTCCACCTTCACTACCCAATTGTTGTTAATGGATTTTGCTCTTTGATTAAAGTTAGTAAAGAATATGATTCATAATTAATTGACTTTAACCATTTTGGTGAGTAGTGAAAGTTTAACATTCAATGAGTATCAGATTAGGTAGAACTCTTATTGATTAGAAAATCTTATATTGTTACACATAAGTTACCAAATATGTTTGAAAGATTTGATAAAACCAAGTCCAAATCATATTTGTTCCTTTATTTTGAGAAAATAAGGAAATTATAGCATTTTAAACTAGATTCAAGGGTAGGTTCATTATGGATGCAAGTATATATCATACCAAGAAAAGGTTATAAGGATGCCTTACAAGTAATTGACATATTTGAATTGCGTTTTCTAATAAATTTGAGAAAAATAAATCTTTTAAAGTATATATTTCTACCATTTAAAGAAATCAAGAAGATCCAGATGAAGTTAAAGATTCTTCAATTTCCACTTTTCATAAATTATATTTTGATAAACTTCATGTCACTAATATGGATTAAAAATCAATTTACACTAATGAGGGAAAATTTCACATTCATTAATATGGAAACAATTTAGAGAATGAAAATTATTTTTATATTGAAACTCAATAGTGTTGTAGATAAATCATAAATTGTTTCATCTAAAGATGAAGTTAAACAACTGAAATAAAGAGTTAAAGATAAAAGGTAAATAGTTTAATCTCCACCTAGGACATAGAAGAAAATCAAAACTATGATTGATCAAGAATATAACGAATTGATGAATTAAAAAGTTAAGAATAAGGAAAGAGATACACAATTTGGATTAGACAAGGCTGAAGGTTAGGCTAGAAAACCAAAAATGAATAATTCTTTATGGTTGAAGAAAAGAAGAGGAAACAAAAGAAAATACATGAGGAAGCTAAAATTTTACATAGCTTGATGAAAGGTGTCAAAATGGTAGATGGATATTTTTATGATGCTGATTAGAAATAACTGAGGGTTATTAAAATTTCCTCTATATCAGTAGTTCAATCAATGTATACTCCAATTTTTAATCCTTACTCTATATCGATAGAAGAATTAGTTGGAACCTCTCAGGTTTCTGTTGTTGTTGAGAAATGTAAGGCCAAGGTAGTTGAAGCTGTAAAAGGATTTTTAGAAAAAGTTTCTAAGATAAATAAATCTATGAAATAATGATGAAAATATGATTTAAAAAGTAAATAATAATTATTATGATAGTTATAATAACAAATGGAATAATATTCTAGAGAAACATCTTCAGAAGAGTCATCAGAGAAAGAAGAAGAAAGGGAAGGGAATTTAAAGAAACGTCTTCTTTTACTACTCAGTCTGAAAAGGATGTTGATCTGGTTACCTTTGAGAAAGAAGAGAGTTTATAAAGTAAAATTAAAAATATGAAATCATGTACTAGAGTATTATAAATAGCAGAGACCAATAAAAACATTTATGTGAGAGGAGTTTTAAAATATGTAAACATCAAAGAAAAAGAAAAAGAGAAGGTGGATATTCTTGTTGAACCTCTAAGAAGGCATGTATCTAATTCCTCACCTGACTCAATATATTCTTAGTAAACTCATTTAGAACACAAAAGATAATCAAGTATCACATATTTTAGTGATTTTTTGAAGAAACTAGTGGATTCAATTCATTTTTTCAGAATATAAAGTCTCAATGCAAACATATTCATGAAAGGTAATATGTTTTAGATAAGTTGGATTCTCTGAATCATGTGAATAAGACTATTATACAAAATGATAAGGATTTCAAAGAACTTAAATTTAACTCAAAATCTAGACAAATAATAGTTAAACAAACCATCATATGGTTGAAAGATACAGAGAGAGATATGACAGTTCCTGATGAACAAATTGATATGGTTAAGATTACCTCATTGGAAAATATTGATTTTTTTCATAAGTTACATTCACAATTTGATGGTGTTTTTAATTTATTTGAACACTTAAAATTATTATTGGAATCTCAATGTGTAGATATTAAATAAATATAGAAAAATAATTCTTTACTTCAAGATGAATTCTAGAAGCTAAAGGCTGAAAGTATTGAGAATCAATTACTGAAAGAAGAATTAAAGAAGTTGAAATATGTGAATTTCAAGAACTATTTCCTTAAAAAATAAGTTGAAATTATGAAGAGATAAGTTATATGATTTCAATTTATGGATTAAATACTTAAAAGGCTATATGAAATGGATCTATAGAATGATAATAGATAAAAAGAGTGTCTAGAAGGGAAATCCATTGTGAAGAAGATCTGGAACAAAGAATAAATTATTTTTTCTCAAAACTCTAAACATTATAAATATTAAAAATATTATTTGAATTAATTAAATCTTGAATATTATTCTATTAATATGTTTGATTAAATTTTTTCAAATTTTATTGGATGAATGTTGTTTCGATACTGTCTTTGGGATAAATCTTTATCCTTCATATATTGTTTTGTAGAACTATTTTTACTAAAAATTTTCATAATTTCTACCCCACTTATTTATTTATGAAAAACAAAAAATGGGATATGTTTTTGTATAACTATTTAGGGAAAAAGTATTTAGAGAATTTAATGGGTGAGAACTCATTGTTTAAAGAATTTCTTTTATATTGAAGTTTTTACTTAGGGGGGTTTTCTTTTAACAAGACATCTTAACTCTTTCATCCTAACATAGTTTCCTTAAATTATAAAGGATTCATAAAGATAGAGGGGAGAGGAAATTTTATGGGATATATTTTTCAAAAATAATAGTGGATTTCTAGTTTTTCCAAGTTATTTTCTCTTTCTTTATGTGTTGTTTTTTATTTTGAAAAGGGGGAAATTTTTGAGTTGAAATATTAATTTCTATCCTTTAATTCCTTATTTTTGATAATCACAAAAATTATAAAAATATTTTTTACTAAAATTATCCATTCTGTGTTTTAAAATGTTTTTTTAGAAAAAAAATATCTACTACTGAACATAAAAATATTTCTTAACTTGAGAAATATAAACATTCCACACAATACTAATCCCTCAGACTGACAGAAGTCTATTCCTTCGGAATGAAATAAATGGAGTCCTTTAGACTAATAGAAATTGATTCTATCAGTCCATCGGATTAAAAAAAAGTGTATCCTATCAGTATAATGATATTCAACCAATTGGTATGAAAATATCAAATTTATCGATGGGACTATTTCTAATATATAGGTGTGATGATATCTATTCTATAAGTGTCACTATATACATTTAATCTCTGTGATGATATGTAATATATTAGGGTGATTATATTTAATCTATCGGTGTGACCATATCAAATATATTTGTGTGTCTATATTTATTCTATTGGTGTAATAGAATCTTCATCCATCGAACAGAAAAATTATTTCCTTAGAAAATAAAAAGATCATAATCAGAGTTACTTTTATTACTACATATCGTAATATTATTTAATAGAATTGTAATGGTTCTATTGGAACAACATTGGATAAAGATATAATTTGGAAATCTATCAATTTATGAACATTCAAGTCCATTGCAACCAACTCTAAAAATCCATGAAATTTGAACATTTTAGAGATGCCTATAAATAAGAGTGTATTAGAGGAGCTCAAAGATGATGCTTTTGTGAACTCAACCCATCTGAGAATTTTCATGGCTATAACTCCTCAATAATTTTTCATTATAAAGTTTCAAAGAGTTTTTATACTAATGATTCCATGTGTGGAATTGTAAAATCCAAATAAAATTTTCTTCATTTCTATTCTTCATCTGATCACAATTAATATCGATGGATTATGGGGATAAAAGGTTGGCAGGATCCAATCTAGATAATTGAGGGCTTCATGGGATAAGAAGACAGAGTTTATTCTAATCCAAATGATCAAATTATTTCTACTGAATAAAGACTTACCCAGATGTTTGGTTAAAACTATGTATAACTTATGTCGAGATTATTGAATTACATTTCATAAAAGGTTAAAAGTTTAATAATCTATTTTATAACTTTTCTATTTAGTATTACTACATCAATTTGTAAAATTTAAATTTACTTGTTTCTACCAGTTTTATTTTTTCCTATGAAATTTATGTTAAAATTTATTTATAATAAACATTTCAATATTCTAATTTATTGGATTGATGCTGATTCTCTTATAAGTTACTCTAATCATCATGCGTACACTAAGTCTGATAAAATTGATAAAGCAGCTATGGGGTTTTAATTAGTTTAATTTTATTAAATGAAAATTCACCCCCCCTTGGAATCTTGTTTCCTTAGAAAAATATTACTATCCAACATATATTTTATATATAACTAGTTAAATATAATTTTCATTTATGGGGTTACGAACATTTCTAATTCCCTTAGAAAATCCTACTTTCACATAAACATTGTTTAGGGGTACTTTCCTATTTCTTATCCCACATTGATAATCATCCCCTAAAATTTCATTAATCCATGAATAGATTTTAAAATCCAACATATTTTTTAGATATACCTCTTGGTTAAATTTTAGTTTTATATAATATGATTAGGTTTTTCATTCTTTAAAAAGATACTTTACTAATTTCCAAAAGTCTCACCAAAGGGGAATGTTTTTATTATTTTTTCTCATAGATCCTTATCATTTAATCTATATATTAGAGATAAATGATCAATATATATGTTTCATTTCCAAATATGTGTATCAAAATGATTTAATTCCAATGTATCTTGGGAATCATTAGGATTTATCCTCCTGTTATGACATCAATCAAAATTAATAAGACAACTCTTTATCATGGGTTTGAACATGCTTATAATTTATATATTGATTATTTACCACATTTGGTATACATATATTTTATTTTCATTTATGTGATCTATTGAAAATAATTATATATACCTATAATCCATTGGTAAAATATTTATATCTCAGGATATGTGATTTAAGGGATTAGAGAGTGTACCTAATCCCCTATGGGAATTTTTATACATTATAATGATGGTCTTGGGTGAAACCCTTAACTTTTATTTATGATATCATGTTTTATATCATTTTTACATGTTTATTATATCATAAAATAATTTTTGTATTCCATGTATCCATTCTTAAGATTATCCACTTTATGAAAACCTGTTATCCATCTGGACTTGCATGTTATGATTTATTTTCATGTTTATTCCCTTATTTGGATTTCCAGATTACCCTTTTCCATGTGTATTTTCCCAAATATATCATGTGATGTATTAAAATATTTTATTGAGTTAGAATAACAATTTTTATTTTTAAATAAAGATGATTTTTTTATGTTTAAGATGATGTATTTTTATGTTTAATCTTACAAAGACACTAGACATACTGGTCCTCAACATGTATTTGTTATAAATTTATATTAAGAGTTATGAAAATAAATGTGTATAAGGATTTTATTTCTATATTGATGACTAATATTGATTTAATTATTTATTTAAGTTCAATTTTTAATCTACCTGTTTGAGCTTATCATGTGCATAGGAACATGTTCATGACTAAAAATGATAGTAAATCATTCTGGGTGGATTACTAAGAATTTTTTTCTCCTCCCAACATGGGGGTATTTATGTGTGTCCATACCTCATGGATGATTTTAGGTTTTACATGAGATGTACATTAGATCAGAGAAAGGCTTGGTGTTTTGTTGTTTCGTCATTAGGTAAGATCTAATCATCAATATTTTGGAGACTAGTGACTATGACATGGCTCAAAGATGTAATTAGATCCATGTATTCATTAATTTTTTCTTTTTTTACTCTTTAAATAAAATCATCTTGGTGGATGAAAAGTGAGTCTATATAACTGTTTGATTTGGTATTACATTTCATAGAGAATTTTTTGTCTATTTGTTTCTCTTTAATGATTATTATAGTGAATGATGTTTTTCTATTCCTTTATTATTATTCACAATGATATGGGGTTATAATCTCTACATGGTACCACCCTAGACCCCCATTACTAGTTGGAATATTTTGACAAAAAAGAGGTATAGCTCAGGTCTATTCACCCTTGATTCGATTGTTCTTCCTAGAGTTCCTAGATAGAATGTGAAAAAGTGGGATCACAATAGTTTATTTGAACGATATCATAGTTGTAATAGAGTATATTTTATTTTTATTAATTATTTAGGGGGTTGTTAAATGGAGATATAGGGATATCTCAGAGCATGTGATAGCATATGGATTAATATGTCATGAAATCCTTTCCATCAGAAGTATAAGTTACCTAATATATTGGATTGATGTTCTTATATTTTATTAATATATTTGGTTAATTAAAACTTAGATGTTGTAAAAGTGATATTTATGTTCACGATTCATGAATGTTTTTTGAAATTTTCCTATAGAGGAAACAAATATCTCATTCATCATATTCGACATGTAGGATTCACAAGACTGACAAGCTCTTATGTGATTTATATCACTAGAAGTAGAGTTTATATTTTTTATGTGTTGAAGACCTATCATAATATATTTTTTAGAAAATTTCGTTATGTTATTATACTCAGCTACATGAGGATATATTTTCCTTTTATGACATATCATGTGGAATTACTGTGAGATTATTGATGATAAAAACTATGTATTCCCTCATTTAATCGAATGCATAATGAAATTTAGTAGGTCATTATGGTCATTATGTTTCATGATGATGGACCCCTTGAGGTTGGTTGTTAATTATTTTTTAATTTAATATTTCATAAAAAACCTATATGGTGTTTTCACATATAGATTGGAATTAAATTCTTCAGAACTAAAACATGTGACTGTGATTTGTGGGATATATGATAATAATGAAGATATTTCATTTTTATGTTAATATTATTATGAATGTGGCCTGATCCTTAATAGAGTATTTTTGTGTGATGATTCTCTAAAAACTTGGTTCTCTAGGAGTGGGTAGCTAATTATTGCATGTAAAGCTAGTTATATAGATATTAGAACCCGGGATGGGTGTGTTGGCATGTGAGTGTTATCTATATTGAAGGCAGTTGTGAGGATGATTCTTTGTGAGTCATAACCTATGTAATATATTACTTATTAGATAGTTGGGAGTCCCTAGTGACATTTTATACCTTACAAAGGATTTTAATATGTTATTGATATTTGATCAATGATGCCGAACCATGAGATGGTTATCTTAGGGTTGAGCATTCCTTGCTAGAGAGCATGAATATATTATGCTTTGAGCTATAGGATGGTTCATAAGAGGTGATAATATATGTTCTTAGTGGTAAAGGAAATACCTTTTTCCTTCCTGATTATAAGAACCTTGAATTAATTTACTATCAAAGTAGGAATTTGAGGTAATGATCAATAGGATTACTAGCCTAGAACATGTTAGATGTGTTTCTAAGTGGCGTAGTGGTTGATTATGATGGACTATTGTGGTCTTAGAAAAATGTCCATGTTGGTGGGTGATAATGAAAAAGACCACAAAATATGGTAGATACTCAAATTTTAATAGTAAAACTATAGGTGCTTCGGTTTATATAGAAATAACATAGCGAGGTGTGTGATCCATTGGTTAGGACTGTGTGCCAAGTTTTGATGGTGTGAAACTCATGGGATCATGAGTCGGGTTATGTGATTGGGTTTTTTGAGATCATACACCCATTAAATTTGGTTGAGTTTGACATAGCACACACTGGGTAAGTGTGAATCTATTTAATTATGAATCAGTAAGAATATGCAAGTGGGATGTGGTCTAGTGGATTTGATGGGAAGTTATGGGAATGGTTGCCTTAGAGTTATGATTGAATGATAAGTTTACATTTATGGTAGAGTATACACTATAATTTTATAGGAAGTGAAAACAAGATCAATCCAGGAGGTGATATTTATTATATAGAATTAGAGTAAATGAGTATGGATCTAGAGGATCAACGCATGTTTAATAATGAAACCAATTGAGGTATCTCTCAAGGAGCGGTATAATTTAATCAATATTATAGGGAGTAAACCATTAGAATTTGAAGGAATTACACTAGTTATATATTGAAATTCATTGGATGTTGAGGGTGAATTTTACTTGAACCAATAATGGGAATAATTGAATGTTTCCTATAGATACTTGGTTATGAGTGGGATGAAAACATCCATCCATTACATGATGTAATAGATGGATGATTAGTCATGTAGGCACAAACCTATGTGTTTAGGGTTGTGGGTGTGATATAAATAGTTTTTGGATGGTTTAGGTGGCATTTCAAAAATGGTAAGTAGGATGATATGATTTTATCTAGTCTTGTGTTGAATACTAGAGTTGTTAATAAAATATAACATTGTTTGGAGTCTGTGTGTTATCATCTGGATAAGGATGATTTTTACAGGATCCAAGAATGAATATTATAGATAGTTCACTAGTTCCTGGCTGACAGCTTGTGGGTGGTTTTTAATGGTGAAGGTTCAATACATTTAATTGCACAAGAATATTGATAATACGGTGCCTTGGGTTAGAAAATAATAGGTGGTGACTGTATAGGTGATCCAAATATTATTATGAACAGTTAGTAGATTTTAAATGTATAGTGGACCACATAGTTGGAGTGACATAGTAGAAAATCATTTTTCATTATAGAGTATAACAGAATGATTTGGTTTTTAAATGATAACCTAAATAGTTAGAAAACAAATTTGAGGACTATAGGTGCTTCTTGAGGATGAGAAGTTCTATAGTGGAAAGTTTTTAAAATCTCAAGTCCTGAAAATGAGATGAAATTTGAATTTTTGAACCATATTTGTATGAGTAGAAAAATGATTTTTTCCTAAATAATACATTCTCAATAATATTTTCTGATGATTTCATTCATATAAAACTTGAGTGTTTAACCTAGGGTGAGAATATTGTGACATTCCAAGATGATTTATTTTTTAAAAATAAATTAATATTTTTTAGTAAATATTAAATATTCAGTATAAAAAAATGTATATATATTTTTAATGGAGTGTTATATTGAAATTTTAACTCCACTGTGGAGTCCAAACTATGGGATTTTCCTAGATTTGGTGTAAGATTTCTTTTAGAATGACAACTTAGGGTGAGAATTTAAAAGGATTTTTTATTAAATTAACCTAAATAAAGATTAATTAAAATTATCCACATACCCCATAGAATCCAACACATGATTGGAGTTTCCTCTCTCTTGGTATGAACACAGTAAGAGGATGAGTGGGAGATATTCCATTAGACAGAATCTATAGAGGTGATCAAGACTGGATCAGGTTCCAACACCTATCGAGCACAAATTGGGACAAGAAGCCTCACTATTTTCACCATTATGTATGTCATGTTTTATTTTTTTCATTATTTTATATTCTAATACATAGTTTTTTTAATTCCTTATATGTGTAAAAAGGGACCCCTTTGGGGTTTTGTGGCCTGATTTGGGGAGAAATATGGGTTTGGTGGAGATTACGAGGGGTTTCCATTCTGAAAACATGACTACACAGTGTGTCATTATCCTTAATTATGCCCCCCATGACTGCCCTTACCCAAAAAAGGAATCTATTCAATTGTTTTGAGTGAGTTAAGGGAGCCTTAAAGTATATGATTTGGGGGCCAATAAGTGATTATCTTTTGGTTTTTCTAGATTATTAAGTCATGTATATAGTTTTTTGTGATATATATGGTGATGTATTTAGTTTTATGTAGATGTTGAGGTAAAAAATGATTTTTTATGGGTCTATACATTTGAGGCATCATTTGTAGAATTATATGACCCATGAATTAGAGTTTGAAAGATTATTATTAACCATAAAGACTTGGTGAACTACTTTATTAGTGATAAATTCATTGACTCTATAAACTATAAGAGTCTAAAGTATATCTTTACTAAAATAAAACATAACTTTACATGGAGTAATTATATTTTTCTGATTAGGCCATGAATTTGAAATTTTCTATACTTAGTGAATAGTAAACATAGAGACTGATACACTTATCAGAATGACTTGTTGTTATTTTTTTGTAATGCATATTAATAGTTTATGTTACTATAGATTTATATATTCGACAGGATAAAATTTTCTTATATTTTATTTATTTGGGTGGACCCTTAAAATTTTTATCACAATTGGTAGGTCTAGTCATGAGACATTTATTTAGAGGTATTATATGATTTGATATCTTTCTTAGATATACCATATATATATAATCAATATGGGAAGATCATTATACACTTCATGGGATATAAAGTAATGAATTTTTTTCTATGGGATGACTTATTGTCAAGTTTTATTCAAAACAAACTAAGATAATCCGAGAGTGATGAATATGAACTAAGAACATTAACATCAGTTTTTATTTTAAAGTAAGAAACAAATTATTAAAAAAAAATACTTGATGTCTCACCTATCAATATGTGAAGGCAGTGCACTGGGTCCAAGAATTTTTGGCCCAACACTGTGTGGCTTCAGAGTTGAATTGGGGTTTCATATTAAATAATTTCATGATAGTGATCTCAACTAAGAAGGAGTTAATTTTAATATAGTTTTTTATCCCCAATCTACTAACCATATCGCACCACTTCAATACTATTTCTGAGAAGAGTTCTGCATTACCTGTAGAATGATTTATGAAACAACTAACTACCTACCAATTTGAATTTTATGTTGATATTTTTTTTACCTATAAACGTTTCCAAAACCAATTTTCTAGAAATATTTAAACCTTAAAACTTTTAATAGTAGATAATTACTCATTATTTAGTCTTTTTTCAGGATAAAAATATTTCTATTACGTTATATTTTCAAACAAATTAGGTATTACCTCTCCCTAACATATGAAATGTAAACTTCTTATATGCCTTATTTTTATTAGTAATTCCTGCTATGAAGGATTTAGGTATAAACCTAAGAAGGTTCTCCAAAGAAGAGGAAAAATTCTTAAAATTGTGTTTTTATTATATTTCTTCTTCCGCCTTCATAAAATATTTTTAAACTATGATAATATAATAACTATAGTATCTCCCATATACTGATATTTTATTAGGTTAATGGCATAAACTATATCCTTCTCTACCTCCATCAATGGTAATCAAAACCATCGATCGTGTGTATGGAAGAGTACCACCTCACGAACCGATGTTATTAGTTTTCAATCACCACACCTCATGGATGAATATAATGATATATATAAAGTTTCTATAGTATATTTTTGATATTATTATTCCTATATTATAATTAAATCACATATAACCTATTAATTTCCATTCTGTGGGAATACGATAACGTAATTTGTGTGTGTGGCGGACTACCGCCTCGCAAAGCAATGTGGTTCATTCATCACATATGTTTTACATGAAAGGTAATAAGGGAAATTTTAAATAAAATTATTTGATATATTTTGAATAAAAATTATTATTTAATGGTAATATATTATTTCCCATCATTTCTTTCAATCCTTAGAGAAAATAGAAATAATGGTCATTCAGAAATACTGCCTACTATCTACATGAATGGTGTATTTCATTTTCAATCTTTGAAAATTATTGATTATCATAAATACCTATTAAATGAATATATATGATATTTAAATCATTGTTAAAATTATGGATATTATGTAACCATTATCAAGGTAATAGTACTCAAAATAAAAAACCAAAACATTCACAAAAAACAAAGCACTTAATTCAAAAAATCTGATTTTAAAATCTAACTATAAAAAAATTGGTAATAAATGATCAAAAGTAAATAATATAAGATAATATATATATATATATATTATTCTATAAAAGATTTATAAAAAACTTATACTTATTATACATGAGTTTCAAATGTGTATAGAGGAAGTCCAGACTTAAGGTAACAAATTTTTTATCACTTTTATTTTCTCTAAGACAGATTCCATATTCACCATGTGTTTATTCTATGTGGTGTATAAAAATACAATGAATACATTTTATTATTATTATAATATAATTCATGGGTATTTATATTTCCATTTGAGGATCTCTCATAAATTGGGTTCATAATTGAAATTTTAACAAAGCGGTAACGTATTTTTATCTCAAGTCGTCTTCTTTGGGATATAGATTATGTTATTCACCTGTATTATTTTATGTTGTGTATATAAATCCCCATTGACATGTAATATCATGAATTTATTTATTATCGTAATATTATATGTTTCATTTATTGTTATCATTTCATGGGGCTTATGATTCAATGTTACCAACGTGGAAAGCGTTTTATGTTACAAACTCATCATTTATCAAGGTTATTTATGATTATGCTTCAAATGATGAAATATTATGTTCTATATATCAAGAAACTAATTAATTTTATTATGATTTATTGTGGTCATGATAATACTTTTTCACTTAATTTTACACTCTTTATATTCTCAATATTCAAAAATAATGTTTTTAAAGTAAACTGAATTTATTTCTCTCTTTGGTCAAGAAACCATTTTTCTTCCATATCTATGTTTTCAAAAAAATGTTTTCAAAATTTTTTGAACATTTTAAAAAGTATTTATTTAATAAATTTTTACCGATGCTTTAATTTATAAAGAATTTTTTAATTAGAATATTCTTGTTTTTTGCTAAACAAGGCCCATTTAGAGTTTACCAAAAATGAGAAAAGAATCATTATTTTAAATGTGTACATCATGAAAAATAATTTCCTACTACCTTGAATGATAAATGAATTAAAGATTCATTTATATGTTCCCAAATTTATCTTCCGAGAAAATAATTTTGAAAATGATTTGTGATTTTTTAGTTTTAAAAATATATTTTCAAACTGAAAAGGGTGTTTTCCTCAAGAAATGTTACAAGTGATATTTCAAAATCATGTTTCTATATAAGATGAAATCCTTCATTGTTAATTTTTATTTATTGGGGATATTCTACAAGGATAACATTCATATTAATTTTATGAATGGTTTATTTTTATGATGAAAATATGTTTATGAAGCCTATTTCTATTCCATGGGATATGTTATGATGAAATAAAAATGAAACCCATTTCCTTTCCATGGGTTATGAAATGATATAATGATTATGAAGCCTATATTTTTCATGGGTTCTGATATGATGGATGTTTTAAGATATTTTTTCATATAAATGTATGGATTATTTGACGGTTGAGACCAATATCTCCCTCTAACGCATTGGGTAAAGATTAAGATATCATGACACAAATAGGACTGGAATGGGGAGTGAACTCAGTTTAGTAAGGGTATTTGACAACTATGATAGTATTGTGAGTGAGACTTGAATACTATGATAGTTTGGGGAGTATACCCATTCTAATATGATATCCTTGAAAAGAGACTTGACTATTATGGAATTCATTTTATATGATTATGGGTATGCCATAATTCAATGTCTAATTTCAATGTTATTCTCTCATGGATCATGTTCTTTGATTTACATATGATAAATGTCTTATGAACTGGAAATGTTTATTCCATATCTCAAGATTTTGATCTTTCATATGTAGGGTATGGTTTTTATATGTTATTCTCCTGTTCGCATACCCTTATTATCACATTATGTTTATGTATTTCCCTTGTTTACCCTTACTGAGCAACTAATTGCACCCTTTATTATGTTTATTTTCTCTATATTATTATTATAAGTATTATGTGTGATATTATTAAGAAGGGATATGGTTATGAGGAACTAAGTGGGAGAAAATGTATACCTCATTTGAACAAGTTTTTTATTTTTCATGTTTCCAAAGACACTAGACCTTTACAATCATTAGGTGTGTGTTTGTGTAACATAATTAAAAATAATATAAAAGATGTAACATCTTTGTATTAAACGACATAATCATTATTTGAAACTCTCATATCATAATCTATGTAATAATCCAACATATATTAGTGTATAGAATTATCGGTATCTCCTCAGTTTATTGACATGAATTCTGTGGTAATTTAATCAGTTTTAATATGTATCATATTTTATGATGTCATTCTATAATGTATTCCACATTATTCCCATATTATAAATTTATATATAATAAAATACCTATAAGAACTGTTGAATCTATTGGCCTTAAAAACGTCATACAACATCAAACAATATTCTTTAGATTGAATAAATACATCACATGGATAATATTTAATGTATTAAACCTTCCACAATTCATAAAGATAGATGTATCCATGATTTTTGATACATATAATCTTTAATATATCCTCAATCAGAAAAAACACCTTCCACTAATATTATACATTCAAGGAAGCCTATTTTTCGACCACCTTTCTTCTTCATATTTCTCTAATCATGGAAAACTAAGTTGTTTTTCTCCATATTTTCTGTTACTCAATGTTTTCCTTCGATCCATAACTTTTCTGTTTATTTTATTTAAACTATATCCCTCTATTTCCAGTTAAGAGGCTTTAATTTCAAATTCAAATTCTATAATGTTAACGAACTTGAAATTTATCCCCTTCGAACTAATCTCTAAGATCATATTAAATTATTTCTTCACCATTTTTGTAGAGGCCAAAAGTTGGATGTACGTAGACATTACATTACTTTTTCGGAATATATAATACATAACAGAAACAGACACCAAAGGATCTTAATAGTTTAGTGTCTTTGGAAACTCATAATATAATCTTCTAATCTTGGTGAAAGAACTTAAACAAATCCTATAATGATCTTCCTTTTTTCTTACCTAAAACCTTTATTTATATCATGGGGAAAAGAAAACATATAAAGGGAGAGCTCAAATGCTCAATAAGGGTAAGAATGGAGAAAATGAAACAAACCATATACATTTGAACTTTAGAACTTAAACATAATATTTAATCATCAAAATCTTGACTAATGACATAAAACATGGAAGTACGTAAGGAATAGATCATAATGGATCATCAATCATGATAAAATAGCATGGGAATAAAACATGTAATTTTGGAAAACCATTAAGCACATGATATGATTTCCATAGTAGCCAAGGCATTACTTCCAAGACTATTTTAGTGGACAAAGTCCCTTTCTGAATCGAGTTCACTCCTCGTTCCAGTCCTGTAACACTGAACCAGATTAACTTGTCATTCCAGTCATGTTTATCACATGAGATATAAATCTTTACCCAATGCATTTGAGGGAGATATAGGTCCCACCCATCCCATAATGAAATAATTCTTACATGTGCCACAACATAAACATGAATCATTCATCATAACCCAAAGAATAAATTGGGTTTCATAAACATCATTCCATCAAAACATAATCCATATAAAAGAAATGGATATCATTTCATCACAAGAAGAATAAAACCATGTAAATAATCAGAACATTATAATTGAAACATAACCATATTAAAGAATGTAATCTTAGATAGAAAATATTTTTTAATAAACACTTGAAATGAATTATTGAGGAAAATATCGTTTCTTCTTCAAAATCATTTTCTTTTCACAAAATTCTATGAAAATTTAAAAGAAAATGATTTTGTTGAAAATAATCATAAAATATTGTAGAGTAAGCTTCATGAAAATAAGGCATTATAAGACTATGAAAATCCGTTCATGCTGTATAATTTAAAAAAACATTCTTCTCGTACTTTTTCCGGAAAAGTCAAAAAGTACCCCCTATGGTAAACAAAAGAAAGATTCCTCACATACCATGTATTAAAAGTCAAAAATGGGTAAAAAGGAATTTAAAAATACATGAAACCATTTTTAAAAAATAGGGACAAGGATGATAAATATAACCCTAGTAAATACTTACAAATAAACAATCTTGGATAAAAACGAGATTAGAAAAGTTATCCCTTAACTTAGGTCTGATATGATTCGTACGTATCTGAACCTCCTCTTCTTCGACGCATTCCTTTTAAGCTTCCTCTTAAGGCACTAGAGTTAGTCTTTTGAGGAGACCAGAACCTCAAAAATGTTTCTAGGGAAGTGGAGAAGAGAAATGGGCAGGGTTTGGCCGAGCTTGAAGGCTCAAGGTTATGTAAAGAGAAGAGGGAGGAGGTTCCCTTTTATAAGGGTGGCGAGGGGCACCTTTGGAAACCTAAAAAATATTAATTTATAATAAATGAAACACCACATAAAAACCTCCAAAAATAACTCATATTCGAATATTAGATGATATAGGGTTGTAATCTCATAAAACAATAAAATTTACACATGTTCGAAATTTATTTTAAACCTTATCAACTTGATTTATACTTATTTAATCTATTTAATTTTATTTGTGGTAATAAGATTCCAAATTTTAAATTGTAATAAATAATTACTTATGTGTTATGAATTGTCCATAATTGGATAATATTTGACATTTTAGACCATATAAATTTTAATTTATAATTTTTAAATATTTTTGTGATTTTTAAACAATTTTATATTATGTTTTTTTTATAAAATAACAATAGTGTCAATTTTGAAACTATTCATTTATTTGAATTTAAATAAAATCCACACAGAATATATGTTTGAACTAAAATATTTAATAGATTATTAACATTCTATATTTATCTATAAAATTCGTGGAGCATATTAAATAGTTCATACAATATTTATTTTAATATTTTTAAAACCATTTATTTGATATTTCAATCAAAAAAATAATTTCAACATCACTATTGTGCCACCTTTAATGATAATTATTTAATTCCTAAAAATTATAAATAAATTTCCATGATGTAGATACTTTTATTATCTTTCTGTATACTATTTATTTTCGAAGTTTCATAAATTTTATCACAAAATTAAAATTATTATACTTATAAGATTTAAGAGAGTGACATGTTGTCACTTTCTTTGGTTTTAATAATAATTAAATTATTTTCATGGTCAAAAGTCCATACAATGAATCTATTCCGACCCTTAGATGATATGGGTCGACATTTAGTCATCCAATATAATTTTTTAAGGTGTTTGGGTAATTTTATAATCTTATTTTTACCCTTAATTACCTGATTTACCTTTAGCTGTAGTAAATAAAAATTACCGTAGTTACTATTCATAATATCAAAAAATAAATAAAACTAACCTATTAGCATAATTTGGACCCACTGAATTAAAATATGGAATCCATTTTTCAAAATTCAAAACACATAAGTTGTAGTAATTAATTTAAAATTAATCTTGTTGTTAAGAAAATGGGTTTTAAAAGCTAAAACATTGCCAAAGATTGAAATGTTTTTACCTATGAATTCAATGTAAAATTAATGGTAATGACATAAATTATATTAAATGGTAAAAATATTTTCTATTTATACTTTCAAACCATTAAATATTATATTTTAACCATATAAATTATTGCGATGAAAAAAGTTGTTTATAATTAAAATATAGTGTGTTTTTACTATCATTAAAATATGAAAGTTATCAGAAAAATATGAAAAAATGATCCAAAGTAAATGTTTATATTCTGGTTCCAAAGAATAATTTTATTTTGTTAAATTGAACTTATAAACATGTCAGAACTAGTTTTAAAGTGGGTGCGCCATCAAAATGTGGCAAACTGCATTTTTTGAAAAAATATTTATTTTACCCGAAAAAAATATTTTGTTCTCATACCGTCTTCTAGAAAATGAGTAAGATGAATAATAATGTCATAAAATTCAAAATTTAGTTAATACTATTCATAATGTCTAGTCCATAATAATATTATAATAATATATCGTTGTTTAGTGAAACCCGGTATGTTTGGGACATTACAATTTATCTTTCAGCCAGATAAATTACACTTTTTTATTCCATTGTAGTTCAGTACCTATTTATATTTACATGATCATATATTTTCAGTGTACCATTATGTATCTACTAGGACTAACTTATATATTTTTCTAATTACATTTATGTATCAAAAAATCTCTCAATTCTAGAAACTATAAATTTTGGTATGCTTTATGAATTGGCCTCGATTACTTTTACATATCCCATTGAGGATATTTTTACATTGATGAATAAGATCATCCTTGAGATGATATTTATCATGATATACACATACATATAAAGGGAGATCTTAAAAATTATTTCATATTCTCAGTAATCTAAAATTTCATAAATTAAAAGGTTTTTTCTCTTGCACTATGACTTGTACTTAAAATGGGAAAATCAAAAAATATATCTTTATCCATCTCAAATTATTTATGAAATCAAAAAATTTCTATCCTAAAATAACTTATATATTTCTAATTCAATAAAAAAAATATAACTTACTCGAATCATGCTCAAACATTCAAAAACAACTTTAACAATATATTTCTTTAAAACATCCTTAGTTCCAAAATGACTCATGAACAACATATAAATCATCACTATAACATTTTTACTTCTAGAAAAACAAATAATTCCTGATTAATTACTATATTAGGAAATTAAATCCATATTATTTAATTTTCAAAAAAATATCTCTACTTCATGGAAACAAATAATATTTATTAAATACCCAACATATTCATCATTTACTGATTGTTAATGAACCAAACATATAACCTCCTGATTACAAAAATCTCTCCCACTAGATTTTATTAATAATTATTCCATAAAATCCATGAACTATAAAGATGTTGAGATATCCCCCCCCCCTTCTCATACAATACATACTCTTCTAAAAAATGGTGTTGTTGAACTTCTTTCTCCCACTTTTTCAATAAAATTAAAAGTGTTCATTTTCACAAAATACTTCATTCCTTATTCATCGCAATATTCATTATTCCTTTAACAATAATCTTCTTACACCTTTTTTCATGAAATATAATAATATTTAAATTACTCTTTGAACCTCTATTTTTATTAAGATTATTCTTTACATATATATTTACTAAAATGATATATAAATTTTAACATAAATAAACATTAATTGCATCTTACAACTTGATTAGATCATATAGATTTATAGTGTTTTAAATATCCCCTTTGTAAAACCGTACCTTTATAGATTTAAACAAAATTATTTTGCCTTTAAAAAATTTGGATCATTAAAAATTTTATTAAATATCATCAAAAACATTTACATTCATTCAACTATCATTTATTATATAATTATTTCAATCCATATTCATTTCTCAGCTATATTCATCTAAAGAAATTATAGTGAGTGAATTTAGCACACTATAATGATTCATCAATTAATCCACTAAGAATATGATGTGGGAACATAGAATAGGATCCTTGAGTCTAATAAAATAAATTTAATGTTGTCTATATCACTCAATTACTTCCCCAATTTTATAAAACACAAGCAATTAGGTTTCATCAATAGGGTACTTTGTAGGGTCTCAATCACACTTATAGAATAATGTAAGTGTATAAGAAATAAATCACATATTGTGTGATTCATACCACATGTTGAACTACTTGAGTCTATAATTCCATGATAAACTAGTAATTAAACTTGATATCAATAATCACTTTTTATTCATAGGGCTTCTTCAATCAGGTCTGAGGTGAATCGTCCTTTGAATATTGATCATAAACCCTTCTTATTCTCATCTATTTTAATATAAAATATTTTTAAAATCATATATTTTGGGGAATAACTTATTAAATGTAGTAATTTTTTCTTACTGTATTTTATTATCCTTGAAAGAAGAAATATGATAATATATTGTGAGTTCATAAAAATATAGAACGTATATTACCCCATTGATTGATAATGTATTCTATTAAGTATACGACCTTAATCTTAAATGGAATTAACATCTTGGTAAAGTAATCTTAGCAAACTATGAATGGAAAAATTTAATTGATACCATTTTTTACACTCACATATAGTTTTTTAATATCCCTATATAAATGAAAAAGAGTTTTATTTATTGTCAATAATATAGGGAGATATTGAATAACCCTATGGAAAACGTTTTTGAGATAGTTGGAATATTTAATAGAAGATTTAAGAGTCTTGTAGGTTAAATAAATTTCATCAGTGATGGTTTGAAGAGAATATGATATTCTGGAGTTTAAGATAAAAAATGGTTAAGTATTGAAATTATCAAAATGATCACCCAGGTGTATAAAAATGGAAAAATAAAACTTGTAAAGGTTAAGGACAAACCTTTTATGGTTGATTATTGATCATAAAAATGTTTATATAGACCTTAATGAAGTTTTCTTGAAATTTAATTTTTTAAAAATTACAAAGGTGTGAACATTAAAAGGATTATTTAGAAACTTCATAATATTAACTAAAAAATTTTATGGTTTAAGAAATCATAATGAGGAGAAAAAAAACCGAATAATGTTGGGAACATATACTTTATAAGGTTTAAGGACTATTTTATTATTATCTTATGCTCATAATTTCAAACATCATAAGGTTATCATAAAACATTATATTGTTCAAAACTTTGTAAAATTTGTGATATTATTGAAAACTATTATGATGAAGATTTAAATATTAAATATCCTATAGAAATAAATATGTTGATGAAAATGATTATACTAATTGAAAAAAACATCACAATTGGTAAGTCTTTTAAACATGATTATTAAGAGAAATTATAAGGATGATCACTTGTCAAATATTTTGAAGTTTAGAAACATTATTTTGAAAAATAAAATTAGTGATTCATTCCTAATGGATCCATAAAAATTAATAGGGAATATAATGGGTTGTTTTGGATTTCATAAATCACATGAAAATAGTATTCTTATGATTCAGGGTTAGTTATCATGTCTTAGAATTATCAGGAGATTGGTAAAATAATTATTTTGTGTCTTGATTGCATGATTTTCACTATAAGTATACTGAAAAGATTTCAGTATAGGTTGATATCATGGAAAGGAAATGAGATCACTATAATAACCTAATAGAAATCAAAAATAAATTTATTTTGTGTTGTTTTAAATTTTAATCACAAAATTTGTATTTCTAAGAATTTTTTATCAATATAAATGAGAATGAATGAGAAGAATGGAATAAGGGGATATTCAGTATTTGTGGGACTATTATCTAATAAGCAGAAGATTGAAATATTTTCCAAGGATCTCATTATACCATTACATTATGATAATGTTGAAGAAAAAAAGATATAATTTTTTTCTCAATTTTATATAATTATATAATATTAATAATTCCAAATTAATGGTTAACCTAAAAGAGAAAATATATTATCATTGGGAGTGAATTATTGCGAGATAAAATTTTCAAAAAATAGATCATAAATATTAGCATTCAAGTGAGAGGATGAAACTTTAATTTCAAAAAATTTAATGAATTGAGAATGAAAATAAGATTGAGGATAAAATCATCATCTCATACTACATGATTTGAGAAATGTCATATAATATGAGGTTATCACCTTTATAAAAGGTTTATGTTTTTTGAAGATGTGAGAACATGATTTTTTGATCATTTTTGAAAGGCTCAATGTGGAGGATCTACATCTATTTGTTGGAGTAATAAATATATTTTATGATATTTCTCTTAATCTTATGATGATAATGTTAATTATAGTAGTTGGTATAATATTTCAGGGGGATCCAGTGGAAAAATAAAAGGTTAAGAATGATAATATCAAACCCATTGTGATTTATGATTGATTATAGTGTAAAATATGTGGACAATGATAGGAAGGAAATATAATAGAGTGATAACCAACACTGGGACTAAAACTTGTTTAAATTTTTTATGCATTTCCCTTTATTAATTTTAGCTTCATTCAGGTAAGGATGTGTATTAAAATTTATAGGATCAAATCCTAACCAACCAAAAATATTTATAAGAAAAAAACCACTGAATAATCACTACAACAAACCATACTTTTCATACATAGATATTACATATTAATATATGAATATTCAATATATTGTACAAATTCACACTTGAGGGTCACAATGGTTTAGTTTATTTAGATACTAGATAAATAATATTAATATTACATGAAATATATTAAACAATGATGAAAAATATATTCCCATATTGTAATATTCTTATGCATACACTACTTAAAACATTTCTTTCTAACCTGGGGATAGAAAACATAACAAAGGCCAAGCTCAGATGCCCAGTAAAGGTAAAAATGGGAGATATGTATGGTTATAAAAACATGATCATAACATTTTAAAATCTATTTCCATCATATCGTGGATTATAATCATAAACCATGTAATTTATCTTGATAGTTCACAAGATGTGAATCGCAAGGGAATCAAATAACATGATCCATGTGTTTATAACACTGGAATAAAATATAACATTTTTCCAAACATATAAGCATAGAAAATTATTTCCTTAGTCAATGATCATTTCCATGATTAACATAGTTGATTGGTTTCACTATACATTCAATCATATCTTTTTCAAAGTTCACTCCCAATACTATCATAGTTGACAGAGTCCCTTACTAGATAGGGTTCACTTCTTATTGTAGTCCTTATTATCTGATGGAATAATCATCACTACCTTATTCATTAAAGGGATATATAATTATGGTCCCACCCATCACATAATCATAATTAATTCAAATGTGTTCAAAAATATCATAAAAAACTCATCATATCAACATATTATTAGCCATGGAAAATAAAAAGTTTTCAAAATCATTTCTTCTTGTTATAACCCATGAAAAATAAATGAGTCTCATAAACCCCAAATTATCATAATCATAAACCATATAGATAGGAATAAGCATGGTATCATTTGATTATATACCCATTAAATCATAATTAACATTAATGGATGAAATATTACATTAAAATTACTTTAAAAGATCACTTGGAATATTTCTTAAAGAAACCACCCCTTTTATTTTGGATCCACCTCTTTAAAATCTAAAAAATTTCAACATATTATGTAAAATATATTATTTGAAATGAAAAAAAAGAAAAAATGTAATGAAAGTTTCAAATAATTAAGGGATAATGATGATGGGAAATTCCATTCATGTCATGTATGTTAAAATAATGATTCTTTCACATTTTTGGTAAAAATCATAAAGTATTGTGTTAGGAAAATGACACAAATGTTAATTTCAAATAATTTTATAAAAATTAAAACACAATTAAAAATTACATTAAAATTAATTTTTTATAATTAAAATAATAATTGAACACATTTTAAAGAAAATATGGATATTGAAGAAAAAATATTTTTGTATAAAGATAAATTAAAGTCTTTTTAAAAAAAATTATTAATCACATTAAGTAAAAAAGGGAGAGAAATGGTATTATTACTTCAGATTTACAAGAAAAACTAGAGGAAAATAAAATTAACGAGATTATTGATATTTTTATTAAGAAATTATATCATAAAAAACTTCATCATATATAATCCCAAAAAATAATGATATTTTAACATAAAACAATTAACACTTTGGTTACTTTTGAATAAAAAAATTAATGAAAGGGATAAAAATAGATATATGTTTATATATATATACCCATAATTTTCATGATAATCATCATTAAATTCATTCATTAGTAGTATAAGAAATATAAAAATATTTGGTGAATATTGAATATCTCACAAAAATTAAAGTGAGAAAAAAATCCATTAACTCAAGTTTGACATGATTTTTAATAACTCTAACCTACTATATAAAAAATTATATTTATGATAATTATATAAAATAATAATTTTCATACTTATGATATCATCTATGATCCACCAATAACATTTCAACATCCATTTATTAATAATTTCTTAATAAAATCATTGTTTTCGGGTGTTAACTATTTTTGTCTTTCATGAAAGTTTTAGTTCAAAAGATATGTTCATTTTGATCATGGTTACCTAGTATAATAATTTTTAATAAAGATATAAATATCATATATATTTATTATATATATATATATATTTAGATTTATCTATAGCGTGTATATATAAATAAACAATTTTCACCGTTCATTGAGATTGTAGGTTGTATGTATACATAAACATTATTTGCATTTTATAACGAAAAGAAGGAAAGAAAGATAAATATTACTTTATAATTATGGAACCATAATTATATCATAAATAAGATATATAAACAATTAATATATCTTCATGATTATCTAAGTAAAATATAAATGGAAAGAAATCACACCACTTTGTGGAGGGGGTAGTCTACGCAAACATAAGGATGATGTTATCCTTTTCAAATGATTTGTACATAAAAAGATAGATAATATATTGAAATTATAGAATCTTATTTATGACCTAAATATTATATGTAATATTTAAACTTATAATTATTACTATCCCTAAAAATAGATATGGAAAATGAATTATATCACTATGTGGAGGTGGTTTTCCACTTGTACACATAAGTGATACATTCACTTCCCATTTGATGGAAAAGAGGGTGAATAATGGTAGATCTATTATAATAATAACATTTAGGTATATTGAGTAAATTTAATTAATTATTTTTGGATTTATATTTTTGATCTAATGGAGTTAGAAGAATAAATAAATTTAAAGAGGTCGGGTAGGATTATTACCTCTTATTTGGTAGGCATGTATTAGATACTTTCTTAAGGACCATTGGAATGGTATTTTATGAATACAAAAAGTTATATTCAATTGAAATGGAATTTTTTAAATGTAATTTTTCTATATTTGATTATGATATGTAATGTCTCGGGTCCGGGTGTCGCCCAAAGCTGTCCCGTACCTAGTTGGTCACATGGCCTCAAGAGCATTTCCACGAATACCAGAGGCTACTGACTAGTAGCGAGGGAATTGGGGGTGATAGTGGGGAAACTATGAAATCATTTGTAGATAAAGAGAGTGGAATAACAATAATAAACAACCATAGAAAATGTAATACCATACAACAGAAGTAAACAGCAGAAGACTGATAGTAAATAATCAACCAGAGCACATATATAAATGATGCATGTCACATATGTCTAGGGAAGTAAACAAGTCACAATGATGGAAATACAACACATAAAACCAAATTATTGAAAACATTAAATAACTCAAAAAACATCACAAGACTCATCTTGGTCCCATTCTCTCCAACTCCAATAGTGATCAAGTACCTTATGTAGAACTGCCCTTGCCCTTATCTATAACTACAACCATATAGTCTGTTTGGGTTGAAAAGCATGACCCAAATAGGGTGTGTGATTAATATCAGTAGGAAATCACCAAAAGATCAGTGCCTAACTGTCAGTGAATAAATATATATTGTAGAAAATACAAAAAATGAAGTAATGAATGAGGAAGTACTCAAAAGTAAACAATCCTACAGGTTCAAATTATATTCATTTATATTTATTAATTATCTAAACCATTGAATAATAAAATCCCAAGATCTAGCCTAAGCTTTGTATCCCCTGTGTGAAAGAAAAATAGATGTCTTAGAAGATCATCTGACAATCAAGTAAGACTGATCAATGCTTGTGCTTTGGCTTAGCAGGCTCTTCAAAATAAATCAATCATTAACACGCAATCCCCTGATAAAGTTCTCAAAGTCTGAACCCTCTGGTTCAACATATCATCAATTCAATAAAAATATAACAACCCTATGGGAAATCTCACACATTCTAACCCCTTTGGTCTCACAAAAAAAAGACTCTCTGGGGATGCACTCAACATCAATTCCCCCTTGTGGCCCAAAAATGGTAAACTATAGACACTCTTAGGGATCAATCATCATCAATCCCCCCTTTGGTCTCACAATGTAAATATAATATAAACTCTAGGGAAGCCCTCAACGTCAATTCCCCCTATGGTTTAACTATACCAGGTTCTTACAGCCCTATGTAATACAATCGTACAAAAATAATATCCAGTATCCCAAAGTAATCTCAACTACTACAAGGCTAAGCAGCTACAATGCATTACACAGGAATTTAACAAGTAGCAATAAACAATCAGTTCCATCCCAACAAGCAATGCAAAAAAACAAGGTCTGCCTCATAGGAAACTGAGATCAAACGACCATAAACATTCAAACAAGGAAACGCACCCATGGTGTGTCCCCTAAACATGAAATTTAGAAAAATGTATCAACTAAAACTCTTAATCTATCAATAAATCTATGGTAGATGATAACAAGGTTCAATTCCTTAACATGAAATACCTGAATCATGGGTAATCAACACTTAGGAATATATAACTCAAGGACAAACATTGAAAGACAACAAACCACCTACCTCGACATTTTACGATGAACACCCTTGAATGTAAGACCTTGAATTGGCCTAGAATTTCGTAGATCTACAAAAGGTCAAAAAACATCAACCTTGGATAACTCAATAAAGAGGATAAATCAGTAATAGAGACTCTAGGGAAAGATAGAAATCACCGGTGGGAATCTAATGCACCCAGTGGTGTCTCAATCATAGCTCGAATGGAGGAATGGAAGGCACTCGAAGATTGTCAGTCATACGTTGCTCTCATGTATGAGACACAAGAAGAAGAAACGAGTTATGGAAATGAGACATGACCCCACTCTGATTAATAAAATACAAAGAAAATTACATGGAATTTTAATTTAATGTATACACCTAGTACTAGCCTCAATCAGTACTCACTTTAGGCGGTCTACATGGCCATGTACTCATTCTTTACACGGCCAGTACACAACTACCCTCGGAAACTGGGTGTAGGATGTGCACCCAAGAGTACATGATTTGTACTTAAAAAATTTCTAAATTCTTCCATTTTTCTCAAAAACAACCCAAAACTAGATCCATACCTAAAATCAAGATCTGGGTTCTAACAAACTTCCCCCCATAAAGAAATTCATCCCCAAAATTGCCTTCCAAATGTCGCAAAGAATAAATTTAAAACAACTTGGGCTACTGTGATCAAATGTTGGCCTCCCTCTCCCAAGTCTCATCATGTACTTGCATGTGCTTCCATAGCACCTGTACCAAAGGAACACGCGGTCCATAGAGGACCTATGTACCATGATCCCAAATCTGAATAGGGTTATCTTGGAATGATGCATCAACCTCCAACTCAACCTCCTTGGGTTGAAAAACATGATATGGTTCCAAAAAGTAATATTGTATCTGAGAAGCATGGAAGAAGTCTTGCATATCCCAATACCTCTGAGGTAACTAAAATTGATAGGCAACCATCCCAAATCTCTCCAAAACCTCAAACGACCCGATGTATGTAACACCTTGAGATTTTATGAAAAATATTCTTTTAATTTCATTAATGTCTTGTGTTGTATTCTACACCAAGATTACCTTGCGCTATACGCAACACCGTATTAGCTTGCAGTATACGCAACACTATTCTTGGATCGTGTTACACACAATTTTGATAATAGTTATTCTACGCAACATTGAGTATATATATGTATATATATATTCAATGTATAAATGTAATATGTTTGGATTCTTTTATAAAAAACAACGAAGGATTCTTTCACAACACGCAACCCTGACTTGGCTTGCATTACATGCAATCGCGACCTTCCTCGATAGCGTGTGTTGTACGCAATACAGGGTTTTAATAAACAACGATATATTATTATAATATTGTCATGAACTAGCTGTTATGAATAGTATTAACTAAATTTTGAATTTTATAACATTATAATTCATCTTACACATTTTCTAGAACATGGTATAAGAACAAAATAAATTTTTCGGGTAAACTAAGTATTTTTCAAAAAATGCAGTTTTTCCGCCTTTTGATGGCGCACCCACTATAAATATAGTTTTTGACATGTTTATATGTTCAATTTGACAAAATAAAATTCTTCTTTTGAATCAGGATATAAAAATTTACATTAGATAAAGTTTTGATATTTTTCCGATAACTTTCATATTTTAATGAATAGTAAAAACACGCTATATTTTTATTAAAAACAACTTTTTTCATCGTAATATCTTATGTGGTTAAATTATAATATTTAATGGTTTTAAAGTATAAATTGAATATATTTTTACCATTTAATATAATGTATGTCATTAGCATTGATTTTACCTTGAATTCGTAGGTTAAATCAATTCAATCTTTTGCTATGTTTTAAAGAAAAACCGGTTGTCTTTCGACAACGGGATTAATTTTAATTTAATTTCTGCATCTTTTTTGTATTGAATTTGGAAAAATGGATTCCATATTTGGAATCAGTGGGTCCAAATTATGTTAATAATCTACTTTTTATTTTTGGGCATTGTGAATAGTAACTACGGTAAATTTTATTTACTATAGTTAAAGTTAAATCGGGTAATTAAGGGTAAATATAAGATTATACAATTAACCTAAAACTTGGAAAAATCCTATTGGATGGATAAAATTAGTCCCATATAACCTAAGGGTCTGATTAGATTCATTTTATGGACTTTTTCCCATGAAAATAATTTAATTATTATTAAAACCAAAGAATGTGACAACATGTCACTTTCTTAAATATTATAAGTATAATAATTTTAATTTAGTGTTAAACTTAATGAAACTTCAAACATGAATAGTCTCCAGAAATATAATACAATTATCTACATCATAGGAATTTATTTAGAATTTTTATGGATTAAATAATTATCATTTATTATAACACAAAGATGATACAATAATTGTCTTATTAATGAAATATTGACATAATTGATGTTATAAATATCCAAATAAATGTAATTTGAGACTTTTTATGACTTACATTAATTTTATAGGTTAATATGACATGTTATTGTTGCTATGAGTAACTTGGTTCTAAATTATCATTCTGTTATGAATTTCATAAAAATCATGTACCAAATAGTGTCAAAATTGACATAAATTAGTTTTTAAAACAAATATTATATTATTAATTGTTATTTAATTCCTAAAAATATAAGGTTAGTCCAAATGAATTATATAAGGATATATATAATAATAATAAACAACTTGGGGTTCGTTTGGCTTTTTATGGTAAGTTTATTAACCATATAGTGTAAGAAAACAAAAAGACACAGTAAAAGTTAAATTATTTAACTTAGAGTTAAATGTAATTTATAAGGTTAAAATAATAACCTAAACTTGTCTAAATCTTATTTTATGAGAGTATTTAGACCCATACCAACTTTATCTTATAAATAATACCCTTTGGGACCATTATAAACCGAATTTTACTTTAATATAAAATAATATTTTGAGATTTTCTTAAGGTGCCCCTCTCCTCCCTTATAAAAGGGAACCTCCTCCCCCTCTTCCTAACACTACATTGAGCCTTCAAGCTCAGAAAAACCCTTCAAATTTATTCTCTCCACTTCCCTAGAAACATCCTAGAGGTTCTGGTCATCTTCAAAGACCAATTTTAGTGCCCTAAAAGGAGGTCTCAAAGAAGCACTTCAAAGAAGAGGTAATGTCCGTTACCGATTCTTTCATCTTTATTTCTTCTTCCACTTCTTCTTATTTAGTAGTTTCATTATGAAGTAATAACATCAGTATCACTCACATACTGATATGTTATTATATGTATTAAACAACCCTATTTCACCATCTATCCATCCTACGGAAAAAGAAATCACCGTGCATGCGTACATATGGAATACCGTCTCCACGCCGTGGTGTAATCTATTTCCACCACCACCTTACTTGGATGGGTATAATGGTGTAAATAATAACTATATATGATTATTTTAAAGTGTTATTTATTCTTAAATAGTATACATACACTCCAATACAGTCCCACGATCATGAGAATTATATCATCGCTCGTGCGTACGTACGGACTACCGTCTCCACGACGCGATGAGATTCATTCTCCACATTAACCATTCATGAATGATTATAAAGTATATATAATGAATAATAATGAAATATATAAAATGTTAAATCTACTGGATTTATGTGTATATATATATGTATGTCATCTACTTACTTCCATTCAAGATAATAAGGAAAGAAAAATAGCGTTCATGCGTACGTACGGACTACCGTCTCCATGAACGGTGTGTTTCATTTAATTTATCTATATATTATATATATATATATATGATATATAAATCATGTTTTATATTCTTGAAGTAAGTAAATCGTGATTTAAGTAATAATAATGTCAATAAAAACAAGTCCAAACACCTACGATAAATGAAACGATTTTACCCAAAACGCTTCTTTAACATGGAATTTACAAAATAACGGGTAATATAAAGTCATAAGTGAACCATATATGATATCATAACAATGAATATGATTCTGTAATAAGTTAATGACATGATTTAAATCATTATATAGGAGGTTCGGATACATACAAAGCATATCAGACATAAGGTAAGGGAAATATCACAATCTCATTTTTATCCGAGATTGTTTATACTTTGGTATTTACTGGGGTGTATTTTATCATCCACAACCATGTTTCCTAAATATGTAATATTATTTCCATCCATCTACAATTTTTTAAATCCAATTTTACCCTTCGGTGAGTTTTTAGTAAAAGATATGAAAGGAATCTTTTGTCGTTTTTCGTACGAGGTACTTTTTGACTTTTCCGACAAAAGTACGAGAAGAACGTTTTCTTTTAACTTATACGACATGAATGGATTTTTAAAAAATTATTTCCAAGAATTTTCCCTTATAAGTTTTCAATTTTATTTTTAATCAACTTATTTTAGATTATAATTGAATGACATGTTAAGAAAAGAAAAGTGTTTTTGAAGTAGAAAGGATATTTTCCTCAAGAATAGATTTGAAGTGTTTTATCCAAATTATTTTCCATCTAAGATAATATAGGGTTCTGTTTATATCACTATTATTACATTGATTTGATTATGTTGTTATGGAATTATTTTTATGAATTTTTTTATCTTATATGAATTGTTTTATGATGTCATGTTGTTTAAGAATCCCATTTTTATTACATGGGTTATGCAATGATGTACGATTTATGATTTTGTGGAACACATAAGAATGGTATCATTATGAGATGGGTGGGACCTATATCTCCCTCTAATGCATTGGGTAAAGATTTTATATCTCATGAGATAGACTTGGCTGGAACGGTAGGTTACATCGGTTCAGTGAAACAGGATTGAAACGAGGAATGAACTCGGTTCAGAAAGGGACTTTGTCCACTAAGATAGTCTTGGCAATGAGTCTTGATTAACAAGAAATAATTCTCTATGATTATGTGTGCATGCCACAATGTTTCATGTTTTATGTTATGATTATTGGGATTACATTTCACTACTAAGATTTATCCCATGTTATGAAATTATGATCTCTTTTGCAGGTTAAGATTTCCAAAAGATATGTTCTTATGAATATGACGTGATTGATATTTCTTTTGTTTACCTTTACTGAGCATTTGAGCTCACCCTTTTATGTTTTTTTTCAGGACATAAAGAAAGGATTTAGGTTTTAAAAAAAGGAGACCTTTATGGGAGATGTTGAAGATCTTTCACCACGATTAGAAGATTATATTCCGAGTTTCCAAAGACACTAAACTATTACGGTCCTTGTGTGTGTGTTTTTGTTATGTAATAAGTATTCTGAAAAAGTAATGTAATGTCCATGTACGTCAGGCTTCGGGTCTCTACAGTTGGTATCAGAGGAAAGGTTTAGTCAACCTTTGAAAACTAGGATGAGAAAACGTTAGTGAGATCCCTAGAGATATTTCTAAGGTATGTCTAGGGATGTACCTAAGGATAAGTATACGTATATAATATAGTCCTAGAACTATGGTAATGATATTAGATTAAACCAAAGATGTTAGATATTGAAGTTACTCCCCCTTTATTATGATTTTTTCCTCTCACACTATTCTTTTTGGGTTTTAGAAAATGGCTGGAAACAAGATGTTTCACGATAATGGAGGATATGATGGACAATGGAATGATATTATTCATGAGATACCAAATGAAATGAGATTTGGAAGTCCAAACATCATTATTATGTCGAATCATCAATCTCATAATATGATCAATAAAGTAAAATTTGGTAAGTTTCCTGACTCGGCTAATAAGAGAAAGATGGAGTTTAATGATGATCATAGAGGAAAGAAAGTTCAATTTACCCTATGTAAATCATGTGGGAAGAGGAATCAAGGAGAATGTTTCAAACAAACTGGAAGATGCTTTGGGTGTGGAAAAGAAGGACACAAAGCCAGTAAGTGCAAAGGAAAAGGTTCAGTTAACACCAAGGATGAGGATAATGGTATTGCTACGACATCAACAACGGTTAAATGTTTTCAATGTGGAATTTACGGGCATTATGAAAACCAATTCCCTAAGGGAAAGTCTCATGAAGAGAATCAGTATGGTCATATGGGTAGTATTTATGTAGATGATGATGAAGAAACTACAAATGATATGTGAGATGAAAGAATTGTTGAAGCTCAGTCAATGGTTTAAGAATGTAGTGGAATGATTACATGTTTATCATGTGTAATGTTGTATAAGTAATCTCATGGTACTATGGAATAAAGAGACATCAAAGGATTGTTACACTGTTGTCTTTCCTTGAGTTTTGAAAGTGTATTATTAATGGTACCAGTATCCATGAAAGGTTATTCAGATATTTTTGTAATGTATATGATATACACATAATGAAGGGATAAGGAGAAAATTAAATGTTTGATAGTATTCATGAGCTCATGACTGATATAAGGAGAAGGTTATATCATGGTTCGAGTATATAGAATTTTTGGATTTTGGAATGAGTTAACTTTTGACAGCATTCATGTTTTCACTAAGGTTTAATGGGTATTCATTTTTCAAGAGAATACATGATTAAGGTATTCACATGATTGGAATGTGACCAACAAGATATATGGGGGATAAATGATGGTATTCACATGCTTGGTTTATGACATTTCAAGTAATCGTTTTCTTTATACTATGATCTTGGACCGAAGTATTTTAGATAAGCCTAAAGATTAGAATGGATTATGTTGGACATAAGTTAGGATAAAACTTTTTTCGATATTATTGATGGGATGTTATAGTAATATAGCTTTAGAAAAAGGACAACCTGCAGGACGGGAGACAGCCCATCGCGTCGGACAAGGCTGTGGGAATCAAACCCACAACCGAAGTGCAACTGGCCTTTATCGCCTACCACTGGCCTACAGGAAGTCCCTGTTTAGTAGAAACTAGTTTTATTTTATTAAGCGGTATGATATATGAAGTATAAGTTAATTTTTGGAACCATATACGATTAATATAACCATAAGATGGACTTATAACTTTTGCTAACCTTTTGTTTGAAAGAGATGGAATGACCCATCATTCTATCACATGATCTGCTAACACATCATTAATAACAAATTCAACTTCATTTCTTTAAGGGATGAAGTGGAAATTGTTCAATTCACGAACAACAGTAAGATTGTACCAAAATCATGTAAGTATTTCTTTTAATGATTTTTAAAACCAAAAATTTTGTCCTAGTTTCCTTATATCCGATGAATCAGATGGTACCTTAGATCATCACAAATCTATATCTTTGTGATTTTTGGCTTTTTGATAGCCATGTTCTCTACCACTCTCCATCAGAACCTGATGGTTAGATTTTTCTTCCATATCCATATTTTCACCTATGTTCTCTTACGTGGAAACCCAATGACGAGTTAATTTGGGTAACCGTTACACTTCATACTTTGGTTTTTAAAGCCATGTTTTGGTATTCCTTTTTACGATGTATGTTTCCATTAAACAAACTTTCGAGTAGTAAACCATTTATAACCCTGACGAATTTCGAGGGCGAAATTCATTTTAAGGGGGGTAGAATGTAACACACCGAGATTTTATGAAAAATATTCTTTTAATTTCATTAATGTCTTGTGTTGTATTCTACACCAAGATTACCTTGCGCTATATGCAACACCGTATTAGCTTGCAGTATACGCAACACTATTCTTGGATCGTGTTACACACAATTTTGATAATAGTTATTCTACGCAACATTGAGTATATATATGTATATATATATTCAATGTATAAATGTAATATGGTTGTATTCTGTTATAAAAAACAACGAAGGATTCTTTCACAACACGCAACCCTGACTTGGCTTGCATTACACGCAATCGCGACCTTCCTCGATAGCGTGTGTTGTACGCAATATAGGGTTTTAATAAACAACGATATATTATTATAATATTGTCATGAACTAGCTGTTATGAATAGTATTAACTAAAATTTGAATTTTATAACATTATTATTCATCTTACACATTTTCTAGAACATGGTATAAGAACAAAATAAATTTTTCGGGTAAAATAAGTATTTTTCAAAAAAATGCAGTTTTTCCGCCTTTTGATGGCGCACCCACTTTAAATCTAGTTTTTGACATGTTTATATGTTAAATTTGACAAAATAAAATTCTTCTTTTGAATCAGGATATAAAAATTTACATTAGATAAAGTTTTGATATTTTTCCGATAACTTTCATATTTTAATGAATAGTAAAAACACGCAATATTTTAATTAAAAACAACTTTTTTCATCGTAATATCTTATGTGGTTAAATTATAATATTGAATGGTTTTAAATTATAAATATAATATATTTTTAATATTTAATATAATTTATGTCATTAGCATTGATTTTACCTTGAATTCGTAGGTTAAATCAATTCAATCTTTTGCAATGTTTTAAAGAAAACCCCGTTTTCTTTCGACAACGGGATTAATTTTAATTTAATTTCTGTATCTTTTGTGTATTTAATTTGGAAAAATGGATTCCATATTCGGAATCAGTGGGTCCAAATTATGTTAATAAGCTACTTTTTATTTTTGGGCATTGTGAATAGTAACTACGGTAAATTTTATTTACTATAGTTCAAGGTAAATCGGGTAATTAAGGGTAAATATAAGATTATAAAATTACTATAACACTTGTAAAAATCCTATTGGATGGATAAAATTAGACCCATATAACCTAAGGGTAGGATTAGATTCATTTTATGGACTTTTTTCCATGAAAATAATTTAATTATTATTAAAACCAAAGAATGTGACAACATGTCACTTTCTTAAATCTTATAAGTATAATAATTTTAATTTAGTGATAAACTTCATGAAACTTAGAACATGAATAGTCTCCAGAAATATAATACAATTATCTACATCATAGAAATTTATTTATAATTTTTAGGGATTAAATAATTATCATTTATTATGACACAATGATGATGCAGTAATTGTCTTATTAGTGAAATATTGACATAAGTGATGTTATAAATGCCCAAATAAATGTAATTTGAGACTTTTTATGACTTAAATTAATTTTCTAGGTTAATATTACATGTTATGGTAGATATAAGCAACTTGGTTCAAACTTATCATTCTGTTATGAATTTCATAAAAATCATGTACCAAATAGTGTCAAAATTGACATAAATTAGTTTTTAAAACAAATATTATATTATTAATTTTTATTTAATTCATAAAAATCTAAGGTTAGTCCAAATGACTTATATTAGGATAGATATATTAATAATAAACAACTTGGGGTTTTTTGGCTTGTTATGGTAAGTTTATTAACCATATAGTATAAGAAAACAAAAAGACATGGTAAAAGTTAAATTATTTAACTTAGAGTTAAATCTAATTGATAAGGTTAAAATAATAACCTAAACTTGTCTAAATCCTATTGGATGAGAGGCTTTAGACCCATACCCACTTTATCTTCTAAATAAGACCCTTTGGAACCATTATAAACCGAATTTGAATTTAATATAAAATAATATTTTGAGATTTTCCTAAGGTGACCCTCTCCTCCCTTATAAAAGGGCACCTCCTCCCCCTCTTCCTCACACAACTTTGAGCCTTAAATCTCGGCCAAACCCTGACAATTTCTTCTCTACACTTCCCTAGAAACATCCTAGAGGTTCTGTTATTCTTCAAAGACCTATTTTAGTGCCCTAAAAGGAGGTCTCAAAGAAGCACTTCAAAGAAGAGGTAATGTCTGTTACCGATTCTTTCATCTTTATTTCTTCTTCCACTTATTCTTCTTCAGTTTTTTCATTATGAAGTAATAACATCAGTATCACTAAAATACTGATATTTTATTATAAGTATTAAAAAATCCTATTTCACCATCTATCCATCCTACGGAAAAATAAATCACCGCGCGTGCGTACGTACGCAATACCGTCTCCACACCGTGGTGTAATCTATTTTCCACCACCACCTTACTTGGATGGGTATAATGGTGTAAATAATAACTATATATGATTATTTTAAATTGTTATTGATTCTGAAATAGAATACATACACTCCAATACAGTCCGACGATCATGAGAATGATATCATCGCTCGTGCGTACGTACGGACTACCGTCTGCACGACGCGATGAGATTCATTCTCCAAATTAACCATTCATGAATGATTATAAAGTATATATAATGAATAATAATGAAATATATGAGATGTTAAATCTACTGGATTTATGTATATATATATATATATATGTATGTCATCTACTTACTTCCATTCAAGACAATAAGGAAAGGAAAACAGCGTTCATTCGTACGTACGGACTACCGTCTCCATGAACGGTGTGTTTCATTTCATTTATCTATCTATTATATATATATATATACTTAATATATATGATATATAAATCATGTTTTATATTCTGGAAGTAATTAAATCATGATATAAGTAATAATAATATCAAGAACAACAAGTTCAAACACCTACGATAAATGAAACGATTTTACCCAAAACGCTTCTTTAACATGGAATTGACAAAAGAATGGGTAATATAAAGTCATAAGTAAACCATATATGATATCATAACAATGAATATGATTCTGTAATAAGTTAATTACAGTATTTAAATCATTATACAGGAGGTTCGGATGCGTACAAAGCATATCGGACATAAGGTAAGGGAAATATCACAATCTCATTTTTATCCGAGATTGTTTATACTTTGGTATTTACTGGGGTGTATTTTATCATACACAACCATGTTTCCTCAATATGTAATATTATTTCCATACATCTACAATTGTTTAAATCCAATTTTACCCTTCGGTGAGTTTTTAGTAAAAGATATGAAAGGAATCTTTTGTCGTTTTTCGTACGAGGTACTTTTTGACTTTTCCGACAAAAGTACGAGAAGAACGTTTTCTTTTAACTTATACGACATGAATGGATTTTTAAAAAAAAAAATCCAAGAAGTTTCCCTTATAATTTTTTAAGTTTATTTTTAATCAACTTCTTTTATTTTATAATTTAATGACATGTTAAGAAAGGAAAAGTGTTTTTGAAGTAGAAAGGATATTTTCCTCAAGAATAGATTTCAAGTGTTTTATCAAAATTATTTTCCATCTAAGATAATATAGGGTTCTGTTTATATCCCTATTATTACATTGATTTGATTATGTTGTGATGGATTTATTTTTATGGATTCCTTTATCTTATATGAATTGTTTTATGATGTCATGTTGTTTAAGAATCCCATTTTTATTACATGGGTTATGAAATGATGTATGATTTATGATTTTGTGGAACACATAAGAATGGTATCATTATGAGATGGGTGGGACATGTATCTCCCTCCAATGCATTGGTTAAAGATTTTATATCTCATGAGATAGACATGGTTGGAATGGTAGGTTATACCGGTTCAGTGAAACGGGACTGAAACGAGGAATGAAATCGGTTCAGAAAGGGACTTTGTCCACTAAGATAGTCTTGGCAATGAGTCTTGACTAACAAGAAATGATTCTCTATGATTATGTGTGTATGCCACAATGTTTCATGTTTTAATTTATGATTATTGGGATTACCTTTCACTAATAAGATTTATCCCATGTTATGAAATTATGATCTCTTTTGCAGGTTAAGATTTCTAAAAGATATGTTCTTATGAATATGACGTGATTGATATTTCTTTTTTTTACCATTACTGAGAATTTGAGCTCACCCTTTTATGTTTTTTTTTTCAGGACATAAAGAAAGGAATTAGGTTTTAAAAAAAAGGAGATATTTATGGGAGATGTTGAAGATCTTTCACCACGATTAGAAGATTATATTTCGAGTTTCCAAAGACATTAAACTATTACGGTCCTTGTGTGTGTGTTTTTGTTATGTACTAAGTATTCCGCAAAAGTAATGTAATGTCCATGTATGTCAGGCTTCGGGTCTCTACAATTTACCTCGGTGAAATCATTCCCTGTCTCATAATACTTTTGTGTCCCAACCTTGATGTGACATAAAAGAAATCCTGATCTCCGACCATGAACTCTAGAGGTCATCTTTGTCGATCAGAATAATATTTCTAGAGAATATCCATCCTCTTTCGAATCAACTCCACCTACTATGTGGTCTCCTAGATAAGATGAGGTCCTAGCATAGTTGCCTCTCCTACCTCCATCCAACATAGAGGTGATAATCATTTAATACCATACAATGCCTCATAAGGTGCCATCTGAATCATCTCCCAGAAGCTTTTATTGTTGGAAAAATTCACTAGGGGTATGTGTCTCTCCCAAGAACCCCCAAAATCCAGGATACATGCTCAAATAATGTCCTCGAGAACCTAAATTGTGTTCTCAAACTAGTCATTAGTCTAGTGATGGTAAGATATACTTAGAAGTACATATATACCAAAAGTCGTATGTAGTCCATTCTAGAAATGAGAAGTAAAATGGGCATCCGTTTCCAAAATGATAGAGTGAAAAATCCCATGCAATCATACAATCTCTCGAATGTACAACCTTCCAAGCTCATCAACTTTGAAGGTATCCATGATCGGTAAGAAGTGTTAATCCTTATTATGTTTATCAATGACAACCCAAATTCCATCGTTCCCTCAAGGTGACCGTGGTAAACCAATCAAGAAATCCATTGCGACATCATTTCACTTATACTCAGGAATGGGTTACTACTATAAAATCCATGTCGATCACTGGTGCTTCGCCTTCACTATCTGATAGGTAGAACAGCTCATAAAAAACAACAACATCTCTCTTTATACCTGATCAAAAATATGGACTGTGTAGATCTCTATACATCTTGGTGACACCAGGATGAACTTCCCAAACTGAGAAATGAAAGTCTCCCAAAAACTCCTCATGTATGTTTACTGACATCGATACACGCCCATGAAAACGCAAGACCTCATCCTCACCTATGGTCTACCCAAGAGTAGGGTCCTCTCCTTACACACTCTCTTATAGGACTAGGCCTTCAGAATCTAATAGCTTCCGCATTCTCACTCGATCCAGGAGGTTAGAGGAAACATCTACAGAAGAAATAAATGTTTGCCCTTTTCTGTTGTACACCTCCAAATGCATCTTAGAGAACATAGTCATAAGCTGCCACTCACTACTGACCTCCAAAACTGCCTGTATTTGGGTCCTCCTACAAAATTCATCATTCACTGTGTTTCCTTTCCTAAGAATGTAGGCAAGCTCAAAGTCAAAAGACTGAAGGTACTCAACCCGCCTTCATTGTCTCAAATCCAGATCACGCTGAGTAAAGATATACTTGAGAATTTTTTGGTCAGTGAAAACCAAAAAATGCTCTCCCAAAATATAATATCTCCAACACCGAAAATCATGCACAACTGTAGCTAACTCAAGATCACACGTTGGGTAATTACTCTCATGTGGTCTCAACTTCCAAGACCCGTATGCAACAACTTCTTCCCCCTGTATAAGAACTGCTCCTAGCCCAATACCTGATGCATCGCAGTAAATGGGGTAACACTTTCCTGTCTCTGTAAAAATTAGTATCAGTGATGAAGCAAATCTCACTTTCATCTTTTGAAAGGATACATTTTGTGAATCAGCCCACTAGTACTTCGCACCTTTCTTAGTCAGGTCTGTCTGTGGTTCTACTATGTTTGAAAATTCCTATATAAAGTGTTTGTAGTATCCTGCCAAACCCAGAAAACATTGTACCTCAAAGGCACTCTTTGGATCCTCCCAAGAAACTACATCTCTCGCTTTCTATAGGTCTACTGATACACAAGTTTCTGAGAAAACGTGGCCCAAGAATTGAATTTGATCTATCTAAAAGTGGAATTTTGAGAGCCTCGCATATAATTGATTCCCTCTCATTGTACTCAAAACAATCTCAATATGGGTGGAAAGGTCATGTCGAGTGCGATAGTACACCAAGATTTCATTCGTTAAAAAAACCACAAAGGAGTCCAAGTAAGGATGGAACACTCGGTTTATCAGTGCCATGAAAAATGTTGGTGTGTTTGTGAGACTGAACGGTATAACCACATACTCGTGTAGACCATACCTACTTTGAAAGTCTGTAAGAGATATATCTGATGTTATAATGAGAAAATGATGATAATTGGATCTTAATTCAGTCTTTGAGAACATGTGGGATCCTCAAAGTTGATCAAATATATCATCAATTCTGGGAAAGGAATATTGGTTCTTGACCATCAAATGGTTAAGCTTCCAATAATCCACACAAAGACTGATGGTACCATCCACCTTCTTCACAAAAAGGATATGGGAACCCTTAGGAGAAGTAATGGGTTGGATGAAACCATATTCCTGTAACTCCTCTAACTGATTCTTGATCTTCTATAACTCTGGTGTAGCCATCCTATATGGAGGAATGGACACCAGTGCCGCTCCTGGCACGAGATCAATAGATAAATATACCTCTCACTCTGGAGTTAAACCTAAAAATTCTTATTGAAAGACATCCCTAAAATGATCCACCACTGAAGGAAAATCCATCTGTGAAGTCCCCTAGTCATTTAGATATAAACTAGAAATCTGGGATGTAATTCCTCCCAACCCATGATGCTTGTATCTCACTCTTCTCACCCGGACATCCCATTCACCCTTATGTAGAAAAGACATTACCTCAAGTGACATGAAACTCACCTTGCGACGATAGTAGTCAATAAAGGCATATAAATAGAATACCATTCCATCTTGATAATGACATCAAATCCAGTCATCTCTAATACATAGAGGTCCAATAAGAAGTGACACCAACAAACCTCAAGAGGTCACTCCTTTCACTGATGTACACTAGCCATTCTAATCCCAAAAAGAGTGTCTAGAATCATAACATCCTCAGAGGTAAATATACAGAGTACGTGGCTCTCCATAATAGAAATAGATCTGAAAATGTAGGAAGTACCTATATCAAAAAGTGCAGAAGAAAAAACTAAGGCAACTGGAATAGTACCTCTAACCATAGAGGGTTCAAAAACCTAATCCAACTGGGTCTACTCCACTACAAAGGTCTGACCTGTATCGTGGCCCTGTGACCCTGTCTGACTACCCTGACCTGATCCATCCAATTTTCATAGAAAACTTATAGCCTAAATCCCATTACCACATCCTCCTCTTTGGCATTAACGGCTGGACAAACTCCAGTTCCCCCGCTGATTAAAAACTATTGGTCCTTATCCTGAATGTGGAGTCATAGAATAACCCATATAACAGTCTTTTGGTGATAAAACCCATAAAAAATATTGAAGATGTCCCATCTTGCCTCATGATCGTCCCTTAAATGGATCTCCCAGGCACTGATATCTCATATTCTCACTCTTACCACACTAGTAGCATACCACCTGGCTACCTAAAGGAATATCATGTCTATCGAGATCTCCACATGTAAACTCCTTGTGGAACTTCCTACTATTAGTCAGAGAAGTACCAAATCTGGATTCCAAACCGACCAATCTCACATATCCAGATTCCCTCAGATTACACTCGGTGAACAATGTCTAGTTGAGTATAGAAGATTTGGAAGTCAACTCAAAGATGTTCACCTAGGATTGGATATCATGTTTGAGACCACCCTCAAACTTCCTGACCAGAAATAACTCATCACCCCCCAGAATGGGATTGAAGTGCTACAACTCTTTGAAGAAAGAATAATACTTTGTGACTGAAAGAGTACCTTATTTCTGGCTAATGAACTCTCAGGCTTGATCAGCCCTCAAGTTCTCTGGGTATAACTAGTCATAGAAGGTCCAATGTAACTCATACCAAGACATAACACGTTGGAGTCCTAACTGAGATATCACATCCCACTATCTCTTAGAGGAATCTCAAAGAATATAGGTTGAGAGATTCACCCTCCTCTCAAGAGGTGTCTCAAGATTCTAGAAGATAGACAGCATGGCTTATAACCATGACCCTACATCCTGAGGTCCTCTATCCCTTGAAAAAGTGGGAGGATGTTATTACTAAAAGACCCACATAAACTCTACCATAGATGGGGCAAGATGTGGTGCTGACTGGTAGGTTTTCATGAACCTCATGAAGCCTTCTCAGAAATTTTCACCCACAACTGTGTTTGGTATAGCAGTTGGTTCCAAGAAAGGAATGATGAGAGGATATACAGGTAGTCCCTGATCTACCATTTCTGGTGTCTGATCATTTCCATGTATCTGGCATAAAACTAGAGGATGCCTTGGTGTTATGACTCTTCAAGGTCAAGTGCACACATCAGTTGAAGATTATTAAGTAATGAAACATAGAAGTGCAAGAAAGGAACATGATAAGATAACATTAAAGTTTATGAAAACAAGGTTTCACGGCGTGTATATCCACCACGCAGCATGTTTCCTCAGGTTTCAACATGGGCGTATACCTCTTCCCAACCTGGTCATGTAACAACTATACACATGGCATGTTCATTCTATAACACTGTGTGTACTTGATCCTTCGCTCCTACCCAAGTTATTTTACACGGATAAACCACATAGTTATCTCCTAGGTAACACTACACGGTGTGTTAACCCTGGACATGGCATGTACTACCTAATCCTTAACCACCCATGTTGTTAGTCACATAGTTAGACACATGGCCTCTACAACACCGCGTGAACTCCCAATACACAGTGTGTTCTACCAAGAAATTACCAACCCGTGTATCTGCTCACATAGTCAGTCATACAGTTTAAGACTACACGGTGTGTAAATACAAAACATGATGTGTACATAATAAAAGTTGTTTCTTCCAGAATACATGAACACATGGAGTGTGTTCATAACACCACAGGTCGTATTGTTTGGGTTTCTAGACACTAGGCCTCTGAAACTCCTACATAACCCTTAAAAATAGAAAATTTTGTCCATGGAATGACAAATTCTGGCCTGTGAGAACCCATACTCCCATGAATCAATGTTTTGTAACCTTATTCACACCATACTAGACAAAACTAAATTAAAGTTCATACAAGATCCACCAAATTCCAATCCAAGAGGGGCCCATAAAACCTCAGGGATAGAAGTTTGGCATCCATCCAAATGAAACTTTACATATTAGAAATACCTAATCAAATAGTAGGTATTCTATCAAGGAATCTATCACAACAGCATGAAAATGTTTCACAACATCTATCCTAACAACATGCAATCGGTAATTCACCCTAAATGGGATGAAAAGAATGCATAACATGTGATCACTAGAAAGTTCCTATATGATGCATGAGATGGAATACCCTCATCTCTTCACGTTGTAACAAAAATAAAACCATAATGATATAAACCATAACATCAAAAAACATTTGTATCACCCAACGGTAAAATCAAATCAATTGTAACAATTTTTAAACTATAAAAAAATTCAATATTCGAGGAAAATTGGCTTTTCCCTATACATGGGTTAGCTACTACCATGAATAGTTTATTACCAAATAATTAGTCCTTACTATCCCTATCTATAGGCTCCAAACAGTAAGACAAATCAAAAAAGAACCCCTTATGATAACACTTAATAATGACCCGGATCCGGGTTCCACCCAAAGGTGCCCTGTACCTAGTTAGTCACTGGGCCTCAAGCGTAATTCCCCAAACTACCGAGGCTTATAACTAGCATAGAGGTCCTTGGGTGTGATAGTGGGGAAACTATTCCCTCATTAGCAGAGCAACATAGTGTAATAACAATAATAAACAACCGTATAAACAGTAATACCATACAACAGAAGTAAACAGCGGAATACTAATAGTAAATAAACAACTGGATCACATATATAAATGATGCATGTCACATATGTCTAGGAAATTATCCAAACAATTAACAATTATAGAAATAAAACACTTAAAACCAAAGTACTGAAAATAGTAAATAACTCCCACATGATCACAAGTGTCAGCTTGGTCACATGCTCTCCAACTCCAACTGTGATCAATTACCGGATGCAGAAGGGCACTTGCCCTTATCTATACATGAAACCATATAATCTATTTGGGTCAAAAATCATGAACCAAACAGGGTGTGAGATGAATCCTAGTAGGCAACCACTAGGTTATTTGTGCCTAACTATTAGTGAATATATATATATAAGACAATATGAAAAATGAAGCAATAAACAAGGAAGTACTCAAAAGTAAACAATCCAACAGTTTCCAAATACACTCATTTACATATATTAATTATCCAAACCATTGAATAATTAAATCTCAGGATCTATCCTAATCTTTGTATCCCCTCTGTATAAGAAAAAAATGTCTTGGAAGACTATCTAACAATCAAGTAAGACTGATTCCAATCTAGTTATTTGGATTGGTAGGCTCTTCACAATAAATCAATAATTCACATGCAACCCTCTGGAAAATTTCTCACAGTATAACCCCTTTGGTTCAACATTTCATCAATTCAATAAAGATATAACAACCCTCTGGGAAAGCTCACACAGTCTAACCCCTTTGGTCTCACCAAAACAAAGACTCTCTAACGAAGTACTCACTGTCAATTCCCCCAGTGGTCTTTTAATGATAAACTACAGACTCTCTGAGGAAGTAATCAACAAAAATTCCCCTTTGGGGTCTTGTAATGATATACTATTGACACTTTGAGGGAACACTCACCATCAATCCCCCCCCCCTTTGGTCTCGCAATATAAATATATCACACTTTGAGGAAGCCCTCAACGTCAATTCCCCTATGGTCTAACTACACCAAGTTCTCACAACCCTGTATAATAAAATCATACACAAATGATTTTCATCATACCAAATTAATCTCAACTAATACAAGGATAAGTAGATATAATTCATATCCCATGCATTTAACAAGTAGTAACAAGAAATCAATTCCATCCTAATAAGAAAGGCAAGGAAACAAGGTCTGCCTCATAAGCAACCTGGACCAAACAACCATAAACATTAAAACAAGGAAATGCACCCACAGTGTGTCCCTTACATATGAGATTTAGCATAATGTATCAACAAAAACACTTAATCTATAAGTCAATATAAGGTAGATGATAACAAGGTTCAATTCCTTAACATGAAATTCCTAAATCACGGTTAATAGGAACTTAGGAATATATAACTCAAAGACAAACTCCAAAAGGCAACAACCCACCTACCTCAACGTTTTACGATGAACACACTTGAACGTCGGACCTTGAATTGGCCTATAACATCATAGATCTAAAAAAAGGTCAAAAGAATTAAACCATGGATAACTCAAGAAAGAGTTTAAATCAGGAAGAGAGACTCTAGGGAAAGAGATAACTCACCGATGGGAATCCAACGAACCCAATGACATCTCATTTGGAGGTCGAATGGAGGAACGGGAGGTGCTCAAAGATTCTCTGTCATACATTCCTCTCTTGTACGACATAGGGGGAGAAGAAAAGAGTTCTATAGATGAGACGTGACCCTGGTCGGATTAATAAAATAAAAAGATAAGTACAAAACATGTTAATATAATGTACACTCCATTTACAAGCCTCAACTAGCCCCCACTTTATGCAGTCCACATAGCCATGTACTCAGCCAGTACATGGATACCTGCAAAAATCGTGTCCACGACGAGTACTCAAGAGTACAAGGTGTGTACTTAGAAAATTTTCAAATTCTTCCTTTTTCCAAAAAAACAACCCAAAACAAGATCCATACTAGAAATGAAGATCCTGGTTCATATATGATATATGGCTCAATGTTTTTTCAAAGAAGATAAGGTCCAAATGCTTCCAAAATGAGGATATTTTAAGTTTTGTTTTAACCCCTAGGTAAACCCATTTTAACTTTAACTGTGGTATCAAATTTTGATAATTTTTACTATTTATTACAGTAAATAATTAAGATTAACTTATTAAATAAAATTAATTATGATGAATATAAATATAGAATCCATTTTATCAAATACAATTTATCATAGTGGTATAATTTAATTTAAAATTAAACCTACAAAACACGATGAAAGTAGTTTTCTAGAAAAAAATATTTTGTTAAGTATAAAACGTTTTATACCAAACTATATCATAAAATTTATTTTAGTGACCTTAGTTGGATTATTAATAATATTATTTAACTAAGTTTACAATGAAATAATTTTAATATGAAACAAAAAATTGTAAATTCTTGAAATGAAAATACATTTTTCAATAGAAATTATTATCTGTCATTATTCATTGAAAAATCATTCATTTCAAAAAATTTAAAAAAATATAATTAAAAATTGAATTGATGATTGAAAAAATTAATTTCAGTTTTTAAAAAAAAATATAAAAGTGGAAAAAATTATTATATTATTTTCTAATGAAAAGTAAAAACAATTGAAGAAAAAATCATTTTTGATTAAAAAAAATTTTTTAAAGCATATACTGAATTTATTAAAATTTGAAAACCTACTTACTGATAAATTTTATTTATCTAAAATGTTTATAAATATTTTTTTAATGTGCTTATTCTAAATCATATTTCCAATTTAATGTCCAAGTTATAATGATAGATTTTTTAGGGTTCAATTAGACTCTGTTTTTCATGTATCATATGATATCAAAGAAATTAAATTTATTTAAAGATATATAAATCATAAAATACTAGTGTTTTATATTATCCCCCCACCCATTAAATTTAATTTCACCCACAAAATTACACCATCTAGATATTAAAAAAATAAGGATATCCCTATTTTATCACATCCACTAGTTCTCATATAGCTTCTTTGAATTTTTTATTCCTCTTGGTAATATTAACCATCTAATTATTCTTTTTCTGTATAAATTTATCTCTTTGATAAAAGATTTGTATTAGTTTTTATTCATAGGAAAGAGCATGATAAAATAGTATAACCTTTGAGTTAGTACATGTGGAGGATCATGTGTGTTCTACCTCATTATAGATACATGGAACACATCATGAATACGAGAGAGGCATGATGGAAGCACCAAGTGGTAATCTACCATCCCTATTCGATTAAGGGTTTTGAAATGGAAAATATACCTTAGGATTAACTTTCATTTCATTCTAATTCTTATAACATTATTCCATGGATAAATTTATTGGAATATTAACTCACAAAATTTTAATTGTAGATTTTGTTGGAAATTGTTAGAAATAATGTCTTGACCTAGGTTCCACACACTGGTTCCCTGATCTGGTCTACTATGTGACCTCAAGTGTGCATCCTCATATTCCAGAGGCTTCTGAATATAATCGATGGTCTAATATCATTCATGGGGATATTATGCCCTCTTTTTTAGAGTAAAACACCAGTGGAAAATAAATATAAAATAACCAAATATATATCCAAAACTAGAGAGATTCTTTTACCACATGATGACCAAAACTAGAAATACAATATCAATGTAATGATAGATGTTTTATGATAATGTACGAGCCAAGTGTCAAAATGAAAACCCAAAAGTAAAGACACTAAAAACTCCCAAGAAGGACCTGAACCACTTCTGGTTCCATCATCTACAATCCACCCCAACTTATCCATCAGACACAGGGCCTTTTCCCTTAACCTTTCCTATAACCATGACATCTATTTGGGTATTGAACAAGCTTCTCGAGTAGGGTGGGAGTAAAACTAACTAGGCTACCACCAATGGAATCTACAAAATATTGATTCAATAAAAAGTGTATTCAGTTTTATAAAGAAATAATTAAAATGCATAAATTAATATTTATCACATTATCAAATTATTCGTTAATTACCAACATAATCTCCCTGGGTTCTTGAGGACATATAAACATCAATAACAACTTCACTCCACACCGAAGTCTAAACTATCCCCAAGGGATATCATGCCTTATAATTTCATTGTTACTATTCTATCTCTCATGTCATATCTCATAATTCCATTGTTACCAATCTAGATCAAAATTCTCAATTTAATTCTATTATTATCATTCATAATTATATTAATTAATTCAAAAATTAATTTATCCTCTCAATCCCATTAATTTACTCAAGAATTAATTAATAATTCAAATACCATTGACTAACCCAACAATTAATAAATCATATCAATATGATTAATTAACTCAACAAATAATTATTCATCTCAATCCTATTAATTAATTCAAAAATTAATTAATTATCTCAATTCCAATAATTAACTCAATAATTAATTAATTTTCTCAATCCTATTAATTAACTCAAAAATTAATTAATCATCTCAATCACATTAATTAACCCAATAATTAATTAATCATATTGATCCCATTAATTAACTCAATAGTTAATTAACTATCTCAATCATATTAAATAACTCAATAATTAATTAATTTTTTATATTAATCCTACTAATTAAGTCAAAATTGAATTTATCATATCCATCCTATTAATTAACTCAAAAATTCATTAATCATATCAATCCCATTAATCTACAATTAATTAATCAATCAATAATTTAATTCAACAATATCATTATCCTATAATTAATTCCACAATTAATCATTCAATTAAACATTCCCAATTTCCTCACCATTAATTCAATAATTAAGGATTCATAATCTATAATTCCAAAATTCCCAGTTTCTCATTTTTTTCTCACTTAACTAATTCATAAAAATAATTAATTCAATATCTCAATCGATTTCTAAACATCTAATCACAATTATACAATTACATACACATAGTTGAGCAAAAATCCCTCAATACATCCCCTCGGTATGTTTTGGGTGTGGTTGTGTTTTTTGACAAATCTAGATGACTGCAAATGAGAATGGTTGGTGTTTGCTGACGATAGGTTTTTAAGGTGGTGTAGTTTCCCAGTGTTTACCAAATTTTAGGTCCTCAAAATAAGATGTTTGACTTAGGAAAAGGAATGATTTCTTCATATGAGTGAGTGGCATGAATAAATTTGAAGAAAGGTGGAAAAGGATGAGAACCACGTACCAGGGAGCAGGAATGGTATGCAGATATGGTTCACAAAACCAAAAATGGTCTATGGCCGATCAGCAGTACGACACACAGATGGGATGAAGTCGGTAGAGGAATTCAACTGTGTAAGAGAAAATATGGTATGTAGAATTCATAGGAAAGTTGTTCATGGATGTCATTCAGTTCGCTGTGGCTGAAAAAATTGGTAAGCGTTGGAGGCTAAATGGAAAATTTGGTAAATATCGATTTAGAGGATTAAGTGGATATCTTTGCCTATATAAGAATAGATAATCCCATTGATTACTATGGAGATTAAACATAATTAGAAATCATATTTTTCTCTGGGAATTTGCGAAAGTCCAAAAGTTGTTCACGCTGATGTTTGTGGGTATTCTAAACCCGCAAAGGAATTCTGGTACGTGGAGGAGGAAGTCCAGTACGTGGAAGGAGTTATCTCGGTACACGGTGGATGAATCTCTAGTACGAAAGAGGAATCATTTCTCAAGAAATATGCAGAGGGGGAGATCTGTTAAACGGAAGGAGAATGCAGTCTGCAAACAATAAACAGTTCACGGATAGATATTGTTTCACAAAGAAGGTTCTTGAAATCGGTATGCGGCAGTGGTATGCAGTCGCAGAGGCGGAGGTAGTCCATGGAAGAAGGGTGGTTCGCAGTAGTGGAGACAGTACGTGAATAAGGTGTCCCATATACCAAACCTGATACTCAGTACATGAGAAAGGAAGGTGGTTTTTGATTTTCACAAGGAAGCTTGTGAGAGCTTCAAATTAGTCTATGAATGAATTTTTCAGTACCTAGAAGTTCTCAGGAAGGTGGAATTCATCAGCGGGTGAAAAAATGAACTTCAACAGAGCATCTATCTATATTTGAGGATGTAGTAATTAATGAAAATGAAGGAACCTACAAGTCCATAAATTATTTTTGACCTATAAGTCAATAAACTATGAGTGGATTCCTTTCCAAGAGTAGTGAGCGAAAGATGTGGAAGATGGTGACCCTTTCCACCAGTAGTGATTCAAAGAAAGATTCATAGTGAGTGACCATTGGGAATGTAGTGAGATGTCCCTAAACTTTGTAATGGTAGTGAGCCTAAGCATAAAAGATCTAGCTCGAACATTATACTCATTATTGGCAGTGAGCCTTAGTGAATTTGGTACATCAGCACATCATCGTTGTATGATCCTTGGATATTTCCCAGTGAGGGTCAACCAAGTAAAAATCATTATGTCATGTGCATGATTTCATATATATCTATATACTTCTATGTGCGGAAGAGAGAATTGGGTTTTTTCTAACAAAAAAACAAGATTTTAATAGTAGAATGTTTTAATCTTCCATACCATGATTCACCCCACCCCCACCTCTTAGGATATTCGACCTAGTGGACCTAACAATTACAATCAATAATTTGGGATTTGAATTATAGACAACCTACCCCAATTCGTTGATGAATAATTTCCTAACCAAATTTCCCAAAATTTGAGCAGCACAACAATGTGGAATGATATCCAATTCTAATATCATAAATCAAGATAGAACACACAAAAAATCACTTAATTCTACATCTATATCCATAAAATATTGGATAGAAACCTACCAAAATAATGGTATAAGGATGGGAGATAGAAAATAAATCAATCGGGATGAAACCATGTACTCAAAGAGATGCAGATCTACCAATAAGTATTTAAATCACCCAGAACAGATGTTGTACAGCCTTAGAATCCATCTAGGAGGCTCTAGAATTGGGATAAATAGATTATGAGCTGACCTAGGTTGTTTAATGGTATAAGATGTGGGTTTGTAATTTTGTTTAATAATTTTGGGGGTTTAAAATACCATATTCATAATTTGCTACTCGGTGCACAGGGTTTCCCCTAATTGTGGGCATCTTCTTAGGGGGGTAATGGTTTCCCTTTAGATGGCACACCATTTGAAAAACCATGCTCTAGCCCATAAAATTAACATTTTCTCGAGTTTCATGTTTTTTTAGTCTAGGGAGCACGGTTAGGGGAAACCATGAACCAACTATGCACTACCCTCTTTCTTCCATTTTTCTCAAATTTTCACCTTAACACACCACAAGATAAGACCCAAATGATAATTAATCAACATAAATAATAAGAGTACCTGTAAATAGGCCTAATCCATATCCATAAAAGTTAGGGTTTTAAAATATCCCTACCATATAACAACTCATCCTAGTGCTATACTCCCAAACATCTCAAAGATTCTGAGTCAAAAAGATGGATCCATTGATCCCTAATATATGATTCTCTCCTAAGTTTCCTTCTTCACATGTCCATGATTCCACAATATGTGAACAATTGGCATGGTCTTTCCCTGCAACACTTTATCACTATGATCCAACATGCACATCATATTCTTCTAAAAGGATGTATCTATATCATGATCAACATCATCCACCATGATCTCATGATAAGGGTCGGGGTGATACCGATGAAGTTTTTATAGATGGAAAATGTCATATATAACACTATATCTCTATGGAATATCTAATCAGTAGGCCACCAGCCTGATTCTCTACACAACTAGAAAAGGTCCAATGAACCTAGGCACAAACTTTCTCTGTATTCATATCTTATATTGACCCAATCTAGGAGACACTTGATGTAATACATGATCACACACATTAAACTTTAGGGGTCATTTATATATGTCATCAAATGACTTCTATCTACTCTGATTTGTTTCCAAACAATTCTAAATTAACTGAACCAGCTTTGATATCTCCTACACGAGACTCGGTGCTAGCAACTCTCATTATCCTACTTCCATCCATCATAAAGGTGATTTGCATGGAATTCCATAAATATCCTCTTATGGTACCACCAATATAGTTTTTGGATAACATTATTTATAGGAAAACTCCACAAAATGATTCTCCCAAGATCCTATGAAGTCAAGAAAACACACCTGAAGCATATCCTCATGCACATTCATAGTACATTATGAATACCAATCTCACAATGGGTGTAATTTCATACTCAATAAAACCTATCTATCCATATCCTTTTGTATGGACTGCTATAAGTTAGAAGTAAAATGTGATTCACAATCTAAAACTATAGTACATTGAAACCCATAAAGATGGACTGTCTCTATAATGTACAAGTATCCCAACTACTCCATTCTAAAATCCTCTAACATGGACGAAGTGATAAACTAGCACCAATGGCCACCATTCCGGATCCCCCCCCCCTTGTGGGGGGAGGGGGAGGGTTTTTTGTTGCCTTTACCTAGTTTTCAACCACCATATTTATCCCACTTCTCAAACCCAGATTTTATCCCTCCTTTTCCTATAATTTATCTCAGTTCGAAGCTTTAAAACTTTTTTGATGGACTCCTACATCTTCTGATATCAACTTTAGAATTCACTAAATTTTCCTCTCTCTTAGGTATGATTCTGATTGCAAGATTCAAGATTTTTAGGCCTTTGGTGGACTCCTTCGACCATTTTTTCTTCAGCGCCAAGGTTTTGTAGGAACGGGCAATCATCAGTCTTTTTTACTCGAAGCGTATAATGATTAGATTTGTCTCAAATAATGATATGATCCTAGATTGTTATAGTTCTCCGTGAATTTGTGTTGGATTTTTTTTTCTAATCTTCAAGTGGTCCTACAACTTTCATATGCAGTGTGATTTGTCCTTTATTGCTATCTGGGTAAGGTTTCCTAATCACCTACTTACATTTCAAAACCCATATATTTTATGCATGTTAGAGAACCAAGTAGGTATATATCTTTTTGTGTACATCAAAACAAAATCTATATTCCATTCTATTTCTCCTAGACTATGTGTCGAGGTTGATATTTCAAATCTGTCGGTCGAGTCTTTCTAGGTGGCTATAGGGTAAGAGTTTAGATACAAAAAAAGGTTGTTTTTGAGTCTTGGTCTGATTTTTGCTCCATGTGCAATCGAATGGGGCATAAGATCATCGTTTCTAGACATGGGAAGCTGGACGTGAAGGCTCTTGTTAATCTGATTCTGGTTGAACAGGCCTCCAATAGGATGCAAGGTAGCTCTACCTTGAGGTTTTCTTGTTACTTTTCTTTGGATAAGGTATTACTAGAATATAAACAGTTGGTCAAATATGTTGAAACTAATCCAGTAAGGCCAAATAAACCTTTGTCTCTTCCTCTTGATCAAAATGTACAAGATATTTTTAGCACATTGAAATTGATTTGAGTGGAGCGACTCCTGAGGTAGTGATGGTACCTCATAATAGTACAGAGATCTTCAGTAGTCTCTCTAAAGACAGTGCCAGAATTTCTAAATCTGCAGTCCAATATAAAAATAATACAGATCATAATGATGTGGTTTTAGAGGGATGTAATGAGAAGAGATAGGATGTAGGTTCAATGGAACTTACACACAATGATGATAGTCCATGCTGGTTGAAAGAAGCAAGTGGGGTGAGACCGAAAAGAATTTGTTCAAAGGTAATAGTCTGCAATATTTTTGAGTGCCTTGAAGTTGAGGACCCAATACTTGAGGGAGATAGGTCTCTAAAAACTACTGTTATGATTAATTAGATTCATACTGAATATGTTTATGGTGAACCTAATCTACAAGATAGTGGCTTCAAAAACGATGTATGACTTTCTAAAGAGATAGATGATCCGGTTCATGAGTCAGAAACTGGTGGGGGAAGGGCCTCCGCAAAGAGAGGAAAGATTATTCCCATTTTCCTAATCCAATGTAGACATGGTCAGAAAATAAATTGAAAGGTAATAAGAAGTCAAATCAGTGTAAGACTGATGATGTGATTGATCAATCCTTGAAGTTTCTCATGAGCTCGGGTGAATAAGCAGTTGAACTGCTTCTGTCTCTCAATTCTACTGAAGAAGAAGAAGCTACTAAAATTATGGGGAGATCATTGAGGGTGACTAAAAATAAGGATAAATATACCTATATTGATAAGAAGGACCTAAAATTAGTTGGGGGTTTCAATAATGGGAAGATCAACCTTGATGAGTACATCCAGTCTTGGGACAAAATGTCATGTCGTGTTGAAGATCTTCTTATGGAGGAACCCAACACTCAGGTGAACAATATCTCCTGGAAATTATTTAGGGAAATTAACTATGGTAGACATAAATTGTACTTTAATGATTCTATAATCTCTTTTTGTGGTTGAACCCATGGTTTCTCACTTTTTTATTAAAATTTTTTCTAAAATAAAAATTTAATTTTAATTCAGTCTACAATCACCCAAATAGTGTCATTCTTATAAGGCATACTTAGGAGACCCACCATAAAATCCATTATCACATCATCCCACTTCCAATATAGAATGGGAAATGATTTTAGTAAACTACCAGGTCATTGATGCTTAGTCTTCACCTAAAAATATTTTAGCATCTGGTCAAGAACCCAACTATATTTGTTTTCCTTCCAAGCCACTAAAACTATCAACGTTGGTCACTGTACATTTTGGTCACACTTGGATGCACCACCCACTTTGATGCATGAAACTCATTAATCAAATCCTCTCACATACCCATATTCACAATAACACCATTTCTCAAATAGATGATCTCATCCTCATCTATGATCCAAATGGAAGGTGTCTCCCCACCTTCAAGGATTTTCTTCAAGGACAAACACTCTAGATATTCAAACTATATGTCTTTAATCTAGCTCAATAGTGTAGAATTCACTAATATTGATATGAGATTCATCTTCTATTGACTCTCATAAACCAAAACATGCATCTCATCTAGTAAATTCATCATATTCTATTCAGCACTAAACTCCCAAAAAGCCTATGTCTGAGTTTTTCTGCTTAAATAATCAGCAAAACTATTCCCCTTCCCAGGCATATATAATAGCTAAAAATCAAAATATTTCATATCCTCAACCCATATCCACTGTTGGAGATTCAAATAACACTACAAGAAGATATAACTTAATCTCTTGTGAGTGGTAGACACCATAAAATTCTCTCCTAGTAGATAATTTCACCAACACTTCAAAGAATAAACCAAAATAGCCAATTCGATGTCATGTGTAGGGTAGTTACATTCATGTGGCCTCAACTAATGATACCCATATACCAAAACTTATTATACCTACATAAAAACTACTGAAATAATTATACTAGAACCATCACAATAAACTTCATACTCTTCACCTGGCTTAGGTAAGATCAAGATCAGTTCTGTCAAGTGCTTCTTCAACTCCTAGAAAGAATACTTACATGCTTCCAACCAATCAAACTTCATCCCATTATTATTCAAGCTCAAAAGTTTCACTTCCAAATAGAAAATGTCTTGGATAAATCTCTAATAATATCCAACCAACCCTAGAAACATTTTAAGATCGAACACATTCTTGGGCTGCTCCCAAGAAACCACTACTAAAACCTTCTCTAGATCCACTAACAAACCTTCCTACGAGATGATGTGACCCAAGAATTGGAACTATTCAATCTATAATTTACACTTACATATATTGGAGCATATTCGATGCTCTCTCTGTGTACTCATGATGATTTCAAGATGTTTGGAGGGATCCTTATGAGTCTTGGTGTACACCAAGATGCCATCCACAAGCACTACAACAAGATGATCCAGTTATAGATGGATAATTTTTTTCATCAAGTCCATAAAACTTTTTGGTGCATTTGTTAACCCAAATGGCATTAAAGTAAACTCATATAATCCATAGCTACTTCTAAAAGCAGTCTGTAGTATATCATAAGGTATAACTCTCAATTGATGATACCCTAATCCCAATTCAATCTTGTAAAGGACGCAATCTCCTATCAACTAGTCAAAATGATCATCGGTCCGTGGAAGAGGATATTAGTTGTTCATTATCATTCAGTTCAACTTTTGGTAATCGACACATATGCACAAACTACCATCATCCTTCTTTGAAAACAAAATAGGTGATCCCCAAGGTGATGTACTCATATGGATAAACCCCTTATCCATAAACTTTTCCATCTATGTATTAAGATCTTGAATATTTTTTGGAACCATTATGTATGGTGGAATATAAACTAGTTCCGCTCTTATAATGAACTCAATAGTAAATTCAACATCTCTCTTAGGTGGTATCCTTAATAATCCTTTAGGAAAAAAATCTTGAAACTAGTCCACTACAGGTGGTAAGACATCTTGTTTTAAAACTCCATCATCTAAAAATAGATTAGAAAACTTGGTTATGAGATCTCTTAGTTTTCAAGTAATTATCCCTGCTCAACCTTCCTAGATATCCCACTCTCCTCAATGAATATACTTGTCACCCTTCGGAGATTTAAAGGTCACTATCTCATGCTAATAGTCATTATGGGATTGATATGATACTAACTAGTCCATACCAAAAAATAGGATGAAGACTAACATTTCTAGTATGTAGATATTCCATAGAAAATGATACTCTTCAACTTATAGTGAACATCCCTTGCACAACAAGATATCCTTAGACTGCACTCCCGGCGGTGTATCTATCATCAACACCTTTCTCATAAACTTCACTACCTGGCTCAAACCATTCATGAGTTTTATAGAAATAAAGGAATGAGAGGAAACAGTATGAAATAAACCACTAGATAATGTAGAATCTACAATAGTAGTACCTATAATTATTTATGGCCCAGCCTCGCTATCCACAAGTGTAGGTCACACCATAAGAAATTGTCCTTCCCCTCTTCCCTATGATGCAGTCTGAGTCCCCTGAGCTTCACCACTTTGTTGATATCAGTACTCTTAAAAAAAATTACCACTCCCACTTACACTACCACCATGAATAGTATAACTCCAACAACCAACCATATATGGTTAGAAGAACCCCTTCTAACACTCTGATTCTATCTAGTTACCCCCTCATTACCCGTCTTTCACGGGTTCTTGCAGAACTTCTACAGATGCCCCATATTTTCTAAAGATTGGTACTCCACTGGTGGTCAGGGAAAATGTCTATGGTAGTGTTTTAGACTAACTCATTGGTGGAAAATAACGAGAGAATTGTCATGTGTAACTGAATTTTCCCCCTGGTCACTCTGTTTTCCACTTCTCCGGATATAGTCCTCATAAAGGTGCCACCTACTCTCGAAAGACATACCTCCATATAATCTATTAGAAACCATATATCATGCAATATAAGTCTCATTTAGGTTCTCATCAATTATTAGATACTAATTTACCACTTGTAAAAACTTATTCAGCCTGAAAATATTGACCTGGGATTTAATTTCACAGCTAAGTCCTTCCTGAAATCAATTTCTTGAAGTAGCCTCATCAACTACCGATGCTAGAGAAAAGAGTTATTAATTAGTAAATATTCCATCATATCCCATCATATATATACTACCCCATGTCAATATAATGAACTCATATACTATCTCCTACCTCATTATCTCTGGATAGAATTTCTCCAAGAACTTCTCCAAGAAGTACTTCCATAACATACCATCAGTCTTCCCAGTTAGAGCCTGAATGTCCCACCAGTGGTTCACTGATCCTTATAGCATATATGCAGCCATATTGAACCTATTATTATTAAGTGTCTCCATGTGGTCAACTATAGTCTAGATAGAAACAATCTAGAAATAAAATTCCTCGGTTCTACCCTCTCTAGTAAAATTCGGAGGGTGATATAACTGAAACTCCCTTGTCAAGTTAGGCATGACCTTCACAACCCACCTTGGTTCTATCTACATGAATTTCATGAACCAATAAAATTTATCCTATAACTTCTCTCCAACTTCATCACCAATCACTATTAGTGCCTCTGGTTTTACCACTGGATGGTCATCTATATCCATTTCCTCCTATCATCCCCTCAACAGGAATCATCATGGTTGCATAAATATAAAATACCAAACAAAAACCTTAAGATAATTCTCTGAACATTAACAAATTTACAATAAACACCAAAAAACCACAAAAAATCATTTCTCATACCTAACCGCGCATTCAAAACCAAGGAACTGTCACTAACCTTTACAATCCAGCATCTAAGATAGGTTTAACTAAGGATAAGTCATTTTATTCTTCAATTTTTCTCATTTAGACACCCAATTATTCTCATATTGTATCATTTTTTTAAATTAAATTTTGTGTTACGTATCATTTTTTATTTAATTTCACAATCAAGGAAAAACAATTCAAGTTTAACAAATTATACCAAAACCTATTTTCCATGGGTACCTTAAATGATGCATGAAACAAAATAATTCTGAGTACCAAGAATGACGCATGATTACTCAACTCTCATTCATTAATAATACATGAGTCAAATCTCAAAAATCCTTTGAAACAATAATAATCACATCACACAATAACTATGTCACCCAAGGTGAGATAATATTAAACGGTAACAACAAGCACTAATAACAACAATCCCACCCTGGGACTTGGGTTCTCCCCTATACATGGGTTAGGTACTCCTATGCATGAGCTTGTAACCAAGGCTCAACACTTCTTATTCCCATGTCTACCTTTCTAAAATAGTAATAAAAAAATAAAATAAATGAATACCCACTTTGATACCACTTTCTAATGCCCCGAAATGGGTACCACACACTGGTACCCTGAGCTAGTCCTCAAAGTGACCCCAAGCATGACTCCCCATATTCTAGAGACTGTGGACTAGTAGCGAGGGTCCAATATCATTCATGGGGAGACTATACCCTCTTTTCCAGAGTAAAACACCAGTGGAAAATAAACAATATATGAATATAAAACCATAACCAGAATGATGAAAATATCACATGATGACCCAAACTGGAAATATAATATCAAACTGAATGATAGATATGTCATGATTATTTATGTTCCAAGTGTCAAAAAGTAGACCCAAAAGTAAAGACATTTATAACTCTCAAGAGGGTCTCAAACCATGTTTAGTTCCCTCATTCATGATCCACCCCAACTCATCTATCTAACACAGGGTCTTTCTTCATATCTAGTCATATAACCCTTAAATCTATTTCGGTACTTATTAAGCAGCCCGAGTAGGGTGTGAGTAAACTCAATACATCACCACCAATGGCGTCTAAAACAATGTTCAGTCAATAAAAATTATATTCAATTGTATAAAGAAATAATTACAATGCGTAAATAAACAATTATCACATTACCAAATTATTATTTATTTAACCACATAAACTCCTCAGTTTCATGAGGACACCCGAACCTCAATACCTACTTTGGCCCGCACCAGAGTCTAATCTATCCCAAAGAGATATCATGACATAGAATGCCACTATTACCATTCTATCTCTCATGTAAAATCCAAGAACTCCATTATTACCTTTATAGATATCAATTATAATATGAATTCCACTGTTAGAATTCATCATTTCATTAATTAATTAAAAAATTAATTAATCATCTCAAACCCATTGATTAATTCAACAATTAATTAATCATTTCAATCCCATTAATTAATCCAAAAATTAATTAATCATCTCAATACAAGTAATTAACTCAAAAATTAATTAATCAACTCCATCCTATTAATTAAATAAAAAATTAATTAATTCTTTCAATACAATTAATTAACTCAAAAAGTAATTATTTATCTCAACCCTATTAACTAAATAAATAATTAATTAATAATCTCAATCCCATTAATTAACCCAATAATTAATTAATTGTCTAAATCCCATTAATTAACTCAAAAATTAATTAATTATCTCAATTCTATTAATTATATCAATAATTAATTAATTAATCCAATGCTATTAATAAACTCAACATTTAATTAATCATCTCAATCATACTAATTAACTAAATAATTAATTAATCATCTCAATCCCATTAATCCACAATTAATTCATTAATAAAACATTTAATTCTACAATATCATTATCTTATTATTAATTCCATGGTTAATTATTCAATTCATCTTCCCCAACTCCATCACCATTAATTCAATAATTAAGGATCCATAATATAAAATTCCAACAACCCCAATTTCAAATTTTTCTTCAATAAAATAATTCACCAAATAAATTAATTCAATCAATTACTCAATATCTAAAATCTAATGAAAATTATAAAATTACACACAAATGTTTTCAATCAAGACTTTGGGATTTGAATTATTGACCAACCACCTCAATTCATTGATGAATGATCACCCAATGCAAATCCCTAAAATTTTAGTGGCACTATGATGTAGATCAAGATCCAAATCTAAAACCCTAAAAAAGATTGAACAAAATAATATATTTTAATTCTAAATATAGTTTTAAAAAATCCTATATATATACTCAACAATATTGATCCAGATCCAACAAAATAAAGGATAACAACCAACCAAAATAATCGTAGAAAAATGTGAGAGGGATGGGAAATCAATCAGGATGAAACCTAATACTCTAAGAGTTTCATATCTACCAACCGGGCTTCGAATCACCATGAATAGAGGTCATCATACATCTTTGGAATCAATCTAAGAATCTCTGTAATTAAGATAAATCTATTACGGGTCAAGAAATGGAATTTTGGGGTATAAGAACAGGGTTTAAAAAAATTAAAGTTTTTTGGGGGATTAAAATCCTCTATGCACAGTTTGCTGCTCGGGGTGCATGGATTTCACTAACTGTGCACCAAACCATGTTACTCTAATAGGGGGTGTATAGTTTCTCCTAATAGGGTGCATGGTTTTACAAACCATTCTCTATTTGTGAAAATCCTCACTTTATAAGGTTTCATGGATTTCTAGGCTATTGCACATGGTTAGGGAAAACCATTCGCAAACTATGGACTTCCATCTTTCATACATTTTTCTCAAATTTTCACCCAAACACACTCCAAGATAAAACCCAAATGATAAGTATTCAATAACAAGAAATATATTACCTATAAAATATCCTCATACATCTCAAGAAAAGGTTGGGGTTTTACATTAGCATAACTTTTTTTCGACTCTGAGAAGCCTTGATGTATGGATGAATGAATCTAACTTTATCTATAATTTTCTCAGCTGAATCAGGTCTTAATAGATTTATTTCTCAAATATAATCCATCATATTAGAGTTATACACTTTTTCCCATAGAAGGATTCATAACGAGACACTTGAATTCTTGATTTAAATCTATTATTTGAAGAAAACATAACTAGATGAAGGCATTGATCCCAAACACCTTTTAAATTCATAAAACAGGACCTTAGCATATCATTAAATGTTTGAATGGTTATCACATACTAAACCTATATCTGAGGATGATATGTTTTACAAAAATTAAACTATAAAAATAAATCTTACTGAAGAAGTCTCCAAAACATAAAGGTAATCCTTGGATCCCGGTCTTACAGAATAGAATGTGGTACTCCATGAAACCCAACCACTTCCCTAATGTATATTATGTAAAATTGTTCAAGAGAGACATATTATTGTATATCAATTAAGTGTGATGACTTCATAAGGTGATCAACTATGAAACAAATAGAATTATGGTCATTAAATTTTATTGGGAGTCTAATGAAAAAATACAAAGGGATTTTTTCTATATCTATTCTTCTATATTTAATGGTTGTAACATCCCCTTATACTTCAGTTTCTAAACCTTAACTTATTAAGATACCAAACACTGAGTTACATACTCTACAATATCTCTTTTCATGTTAGACCACTAGAGATACTCTTTTATATCTCTATAAATATTCATACATCTAGAATGAATAGATAATGATGAACTATTATAATCATACAACAACTCATTAAAATATAGTATAAAAGAGACATAGACATGGTTCCTAAAAATTATCATTATATTAAAATCAAGGTTGAAGATAGGAATATTTTATACCCTCCTTTGTAACTCTATATCATTATTTTATGCCTCTTTAATCATCACTTGGATTTATGGATACTCATTTGAGCATGATAGTATTTCTATTATTCCTTAAGGATCTCCATATCCATAATTTTCAAATATATAAATACTAAATCTTTTTTTATACTCATCATAGATCAGCTATCATGGTCCTTTTAACTCAAATAATTATCTACCTTATTCAATTTCATATGGTGGTAATGTATTCAGTAGTCATAATCATTAATCAACTCCAACTGTCATCTAGGATGCATATTAAAGTCTTACAAAGAAAATATATACATGAAAATTCTATGATCAGAATTTATGGCACACCTTTCACTGTAAAGATAATGACTCCATATGTTTAATGGAAAAATTAACACATATTACTCCAAATCATGATTTGGGTAATTTTTATCATGCACCTTGAATTTTTATGAGGCATAATCTATCACCATACCATTTTTCAAGAAGATATATCCTGGTCCTTTATTTAATGCATCACTAATTATCAAAAAACCTATGTACTATAGGTTAGTGTAAACATAGGTTCACTGACTAATATTATATTTAGTTCCTCGAAATTTTCTTCAGATTCATCTACATAAAATAACTTGGTTCCCTTCTGAGTTAACTTGAGGAGTGGATTATATATCCATGATACATCCTCTATAAATCATAAATAATATCCATCCAAATAAATAAAAATAATAATGTCAATCATAGTTTTTGGTATGAGGAAAAATTAAACAACTTCTTTTCTTTGATAGATCCACTGATATACCATCACTAGAGATTATATAAGCCAAAAAAATAAACTTTATATGGCCGAATTTAGAACATGGTAAAATTTTCATACAAATTTTCCTTCCTTTGTGACTTTAATACAATCCTCAACTAATATTTATGTTATTATTTTCTCTTGTAATACATAATAATATCATCTATAAAGACTAAAAAAATTATCAAGGTATTCTATAAATACTCTATCTATTAAATCCATGGATATAGTTTGAAAATTAGTAATAAAAAATGGAATCACTATAAATTAAAATTTTCCATACCTCGAATCGAAGTCTAGATTGGGTATGACTTCACTTTTGAGCCTTAACTTTTAGTATCTAAATAGAATATGAGTCTCGAAAAAATATTGGGATCCTTATAATTGATCAAAAAAATAATCAATATAAGGTAGAGGATACTTAAACTTGTTTATGATCTTTTTTTGTTCTCGATAATCATTGTACAATATCATTGATCCATCATTATTCTTAACAAAACGTACATGTTCACCCCATGGAAATTCACATGGATGAACGAATACCTTATTAAGATCAACTTGGAGTTTCTATATCTCAATTGAAGAAATTATATATAGAGTCTATAAAACATTTATATCACCACGTAAGAACTCTATTGAAAATTAAAATTCAATATTCGTAGGAAGACATTCCAATTATTCCATAAATACATCCAAAAACTCCCATAAAATTGGAATATCATGTATTTTGAGTTTCTCCCCATACATTTGATATAAAACCCATTTGGAATATGAATCAAGACCCATACAATAGAAATAATTTCCATTCGAAGTTCATATGTCTTTTTATATTGATAGGTGATCATAAGATAGTCTATAATATCAAATTTTACTTCCTTTCCTCATAAATTAATATGAGATTTATAATAATAATTTCAATACATGCCCAAAATAACATCGAATTCAATTATATGTAGAATAACATGATTTTTTTAGGTTGTAAATTCCCCTAAACATCAATTAGAAAATAATAATAGACTTGGTTTGAGATCACTGTACCATTAGGAGTTTTCAATACTAATTCAAAATCTAATCATTGTGGATATGAATTTAAATTCCTTAACACTTTCCTTGATATATATGAATTCATATAATTATGTTCAAATAGTGTACATTGATATTTTATCATACCTATTACTACCTCAACTTAATCATTTTATCTACAATATCATAGTAGAAAAAAATTGGTTTTCTTGACTGTCAAACAATATTCACTAGAGTTATAAATCACCTATTTCTAAAAATAATTCATTGGATATCTAAATCATGACACATTATTCACATCCAATGATACATTAGGTTTAATATAGTTCATTCATGGTCATAACCTATTCAAATAAATCATAATGATTCCTGAATAAAATGTAATTTAACACAAGATTATTCATTAGGAGTGTCAAACCAAGCGCACACTATGGGAACATTCACCGTGTAGAATAATAATGTTCGATATATACCCATCCAACCCTTTTCAAAGTTATTACCCATAGATTAATCTATTCAAAAATCATATCCACATGTACTATCCTTACATGGTTTTATTGCTAGGAAAATAACATAATCTCTTACTTAAAAAATCATTAAAATGTTATCCAATTCATATACTTATCCCTATGGATTTATACAAATTTATTTACTCATAATCTCCAATTATTTTACTAAACATTCTCATGATACCAAATATATTTACCCATACTTTTCATACATATAAATTACTTATTACTATATGAATATTAAAATTATTTTTTTAACATGCACTCGAGGACTATAATGGTTTATTATCATTGGAAACTAGATTCAAAATATTATTATATCATGAATGGTCATCAAAAACTTCAACAAATATATTCCCACATATTACTATTATTATAAATATCCTACATAAAACCTTTATTAATAACCTGGTGAAAGGAAACAAAAGAAATGGTGAGTTCATATTCTCTATAAGGGTGAAAAGGGAGACATAAATGATCACTTAAGCATAATTTGAGCATAATTATATGATAAAATGAGCTTAATATTTTAAATCCATGCCTAGAATATCACATATCTAAATCTTGATTCATGTAATAAATCATGTAAGTTCATAAGGCATTAATCTTTAAGGTACAAAAGAACATTAGCCATAATAGCATAACACTGGCATAATACATTAGTTTGGGTCATACATATAAGAAGAGAAAATCATTTACATGGTAAAGGACTACTTTTATGGCTATCATAGTGGTTTCACTCCATATTATATAATATCATTAATTGATGTTTAGTCCCATGAATATCAAAAGGGATAGTGTGCCTTACTAAATAAGGTTTCCTCTCCATTTCATTCCGTGTTATATCATGATATATCCATCTTTACCCAATTAATTTGAGGTATATATAACTCCAGGACCTCCCATTAAATAATAATAATCCATTTATATGTGTTCCTAAAAATAAAAAAACATTCATCATATGAATATATCATAGCCTATAAAAAGCAAATAGGTTTCATAAAAATTAATTCATAGCATAACCCACGGAAAATAAATAATTTTCATAAAAATATAATCATCATAGTAATAAACCATGAATAGAATTAATAAGTATGGTATCATTGGATAATATCCCCAACAATTCATAAGTAACATCAAAGTATTTTATCTAAATTATAATTCCTTATAAATATTACTTATAATATTTCTTGATGAAAATAGCCTTCTCATTTTGTAATCAGATCTTTAAAATATAAATATTTTGAAAATATTATGGAAAACATTTTATTTAAAATTAATAATGAGAAACTATGAATAAATATTCAAATAATTGAGTTTCAATGATTGTGGAAAAAATTTCATGCAGTGTATGTTAAATCAATGATTTCTTTTACATTTTTGATAAAAATACAAAAGTTCCTCATTTAGAAATTATAAGAATATCACTTTTAAATAATTATTAAAAAATTAAAATACAAGAAAAATGAATTTAAATAATAATTGGATATTATTAAAAGATATCTTTAAGGAATAATAAAGAAACATGGAAATGGAATAAAAAGGATTCCCTATCCAAGAGTAAATTAATTCTATTTTTCTAAAGAAGAAAAAATCCTGATCATTTTATACAATAAATTGTGAAAAATGGTATTATTTAATTAAAATTAAAAAAAACCATAAGATGAGAAAATTATTAATATTCCTAAGATTTATATCATGAAATTTCATTATTGAACATATAATCAAAAAATTCTTGATAAATAAAGAGGTTTAACATAAAACTCTTACCGCTTTTATAAGTTTCAAATAAAATCATTTTGAAAGAGATTACCATAGATGGATATGTGTATCCCTATAATTTTAATGATTATCATAATAAAATAAACTCAAAGGATTTATATACAGAAACTAATATAATCATGTGGTGGATATGAAATGTGTCTCGTATAAATAAAAGTGAGATGAAAATATATTACCTCAAGTTCTACTTGCTTCTAAAATGATCTATCCACCTATATAATAAATTAAAATTTATTATAATTTTATAAAAAAATATTTATATTATTATTTCTCATTTATGATCAACTTATAACATTTCAACACCCATTTATTAATAATTCCTTATTAAAATCATCATTTCTAACTATTGGTTGTTTCTTTTTTATGAAAGTTCTAGTCCAGATGTTATATCCTTTAATCATTTACCATTTATCCATAATAAATATAACATTAATCATGATATAAATATCATAGAAATTAAATATCTATTTATATTTTGGATCGTACATAAATGGTAGAGATTGAAAAATGATTTACACCATTTATGGAGATGGTAAGTCATACGCATGCACCAACACTGTTTTCAATTTCTAATAAAAATTTGTAAAGAAAATTTAATATTATATTATCATTATAAAATCATAATTATATAATAAATAAAATCTATAATAATTAAATATATCCTTATTATGAACCAAATGAAATAGAAATGGATAAATAATCACATCTCTTCTTAGAGGTGGTATTCTATACTTATACACAAGCTACATTATCATTTTAAAAAAGATTATATGGTAAGAAGTTATATATGATATTATAATTACAGAATTATATTAATTTAAGAAATATAATATTTAATATTTAATCCCACCAGAATAATCATCCATGAAAAAAAATTGCGGAAAATGATTTGTATCGCAGCCTGGAGGCGGCAGTCCACACATATACAAGAGGGATAGTTACACTTCCCATTTGATGTAAATGAGGGTGAATAATTGTGGTTACATAATAATAATAAAATTATATTATATTTAATATATTTATTTTTCTAATTTATTTTTAATATTATATATTTAATGGTTTTATAAGAAGAAATAATTTTAATGGTGTCGAGTAGGATGATTACATCTTTATTAGTAGACCTCCTTTAAAACCTTTTTTAAGGCCCCTTAGAATTTTATTTTAAGAATAAAAAAATGTAAAATACATATAAATGAATTATGATAAGGGTATTGGGTAGGGTTTGGTCAAGATAAATGTATCATTGAGGTGTAATAAAGATAAAGGATGGGTGTCCTTTTATAAGTCTCGGAGAGGACACACATGGAATTTCTTAAATGATTAAAATTCAACAATTCCATACTCTTGAAAAATGATTCCAAATGGAAATATATTTTAATTTTGGATGGTATTTGGTTGATATATGGATATAAGATAGGATTTATACAAGTTTAATTCACAAACATACCCTTATATCTTGGTTTAACACACCCAATAAACCCATTTTATCCTTAACAATAATAACAATTCATTGTTATATTTATAATCTACTATAACGAAAAATTAATTTAAACTTATTAAATAATTTAAATAATGATGAATATTAGTATATAATCCATTTTATCAAATTTATTTCACATATTTGGAAGAATTTAATTTAAAATTAAACCCTCAAAATGCAATGAAAAAAACTTTTTCCTAAAAATTGTCTTCTTAGGTACAAAAAGTTTCTACATAAAAATAAATAATAAGAATGATTATTATGAACATAATTGAATTATTAATAATATAAAGTAACTAATATCACTTTAAAATAATTTTAAAAAAATTAAAAAAATTTAATATATTAAAAAAAAGACATTTTTCAATAAAAATCAGTAGTTTTCACTATTCATTGAAAGATCATTCTTTTCAATAAATTATAAAAAAATCAGTAAAAAATAATTTTAGCATGAGGATTTGAAAAATATACTTCAATTGGTCATATAAATCTTCTAATTGTTCAAAAAATAACTTTATTATTTTCTAACAAAAATCAATAAAAACAATTTTTGAGGAAAAGTATATTTTCAAAGCATATAAAGACTTTAGTAAAAATTATATGATTATTTATAATTATATTTTATTTGTCTAAAATCCAAATAAATGATTTTATAAATGATTTTAATCCTATTTATATCACCAATTTAACAATTATGTTATAATGGCATACCATATTATTATTCATTTAGACTTCAGTTTTCATTTATCACATGCTATTAATGAAATTACATTTATTTTAAGAGAAATATATCATAAAATATCAAGGTGTTACAATCACTCCATTATTAGTGGTTATCCATTATTGGGATACATCATATGGTATCAGAGATTCTTGGATCCCCCAGACTGATACTTGAGTACCTAGAAATGGATAATATAAAATCAGTGAACAATTGGTATGTACCTACTTTTGATAGAAAAATTTATCAAGGATGGAAAAATAGGATTCTATGATATCTTATATATATTTTCCTAGTGGTGGTTGATGTTGTAAAAATAGGATTTCTTCCCACTAAAAGATTTTTATAGATGATCTTTACTAATAATAAGAATTTTGTGGTTGTTAGAAAGTCTAGGAATTCTATTTTTATATCATTTTCAACAAATTATATACCAAGGGGATTGTACATTAAACACGAAAGGTGATATTGGAAAAAATATAAAGAATTATTTGGGGAAATGTAAAAGTTAAAGAATCCAACGAATTAGATTTGGATGAGAATGTTTGATTATTTCATGATGGACAAAGATAAAAATAATGATGGTTATTATAATGACTTGTGTTGTAACAAGTTAATAATTTATAGGGAACTTGAACTTTTCATCTATTAGACATATCGTTCAGAGAATCAGCTGAAAAACCAAGATAATACCCATTATAACCTTTTAAATAGGAGTGTTTACACTAGAAATTAATCTTGGTGGGCATTTTAGAGCTCAAGAAATTAGTAGAAGGGGCTCTGAATAGCTGGGGATACTACTACAACCACTAGTTATCTGATATTCCACATCAACTATCTAGTTGGGTGAGTAGTATACCTACTACTAATAAGGTCACACCATCTAGCCATTGAGCTAGATCTGGGTGGTCAATGGGCCACAAGATTTCCAATTTAACCTGAATGCTGAGCTGATGGGGCATAATGGGTAGTGGTTTTGTGAGGGTATTTTGGTCATTTGGGTTATTATGTCCCCTCAAGATTAAGTTTCCTAACTCTAATTATAGTGAGTCATTCATTTTTCTCTCCTCTTATCCCCCCTCTATGAGTTCCCCTTCATCTAGGGTGGATGTAAGAAAGATTCATTGGTAAATCATGCCAATTTCCTTTGTTCTTCAGTGATCATGGATTCCTCCTTCCACACGTGGTGGTGGATAATTTTTCCATTCCTAGAGGATGAACCCTATTGTTTTGTTTTAACCCTTTTGATTATTTCATGTTTAAATTATCTTTATATTATATTCCTCTTGATCACATGCATCAAATATTGATTTTTTTTTATTTTAGCTAGATCATAGGATTGAAATTCCATCAGTTCATAATGGAATAGTCTGAGAATTAAGTAACTTTAGATTGGCATGGCTAGAGGATATCCCATGAGGATTAATGTATTAATTTTAAAGGAATTTATTTGAATGTATATCTCTTGGTGATCTATTTTATGTTTTTTGTGGAATTGAGTTTGATTGAACATCCTATCATTAAATTGTTTTAAGGATTATATTTCCATTTATTAGTAATTTTCTGTTATTTAGGAACCTATTTATGTGTTAGTCCAGATAAAATTCATATTTCTCTTTCCCTATTTTCAAAAAAAGTGTTATTATCAATTTTACAATGTGACTTTTCAATAAATGTATTTTTAAATATTAGACCATTGAATTTCCAATCTTGATACAAAATTTTGAGAATGAAAAATATTTAATGTGGGATAATTTAATACGCCAATATTTTAAAAGAATAATATGTTCAATAGCATATAATAAATTCAATACCGAGCTTTAACGACTGAAAAATACTATTATTTAAATATAACCATTATAAAATAGTAATTTAATTGGTGGATATGAGTAGAAGTAATCACACTATTATATAAATATATATATAGTTTCTACTCAATAAAAAATGCATTGATATATTATTAGGAAATACATACATTATTTTTAGTAAAGTAATTCCATGCTTCAAAATACATGCTCTTAATATACCACTTTTATAAATTTTATTTTAAAAAAAAAGGATACCATTTTTTCAAATAATCATAAATAAAATTATCTAAATATTAAATTTAGGGATATTTCTAAAAAGATTAGTTTTTCAACAAATAGTGAAAAATACAGATTTTATGAAAAAATGTGTTTTCCATTTAAGTATTTAATAAGTATAATCCTGTATTAAATTAATTTTAAACTTTAATTAGTTTGATTTTATTAAATATAATCTAATTAATGTCACCATAATTGATATTATGCTTAATTTTGATATAAAAATATTTTTTGCTTAAAATGCTTTTTTCTATAAAACTGTTTTTTATCACATTGTATAGGTTTATTATAAATGTAATTTTTGAAAATTTTAGGGGTTAAATTTGAATAAATGAATTTAATATTTGGAATCATTATTAATAAATTTTTTAAATAGGTTAAATTTTTTTGTATTTATGAATACTAACCATGGTAAATATTTAGCATCATGGTAAGGGTAAATCAGCTAATTAAGATTAAAAATAATTTTATAAGGATTTAAATATATATGAAACCATTATTATTTCTATTTTATGAGTTTATTTTGGACACAAACATCCAATTTTCTATGATATGGAAACTTTGTGTCATTTTTCTTTAATAATGACCTTAATATTATTTTGAGTAAATAATGAATACACAATTTAACTCTCTTTGTTTTAATAAATATAATGTTTTTTTAATGGATAAAAAGAGGTTATATTTAGTTACAAATGGTTATTTTTAACATTAATTAATTTTTATCATGGTATTTTATTTAAATTTTAGTTATTAAATAATTACCTTAAATTATTATGCAATGTCAACAAAGTTCTTGTCTATACATTAGTAAAATCAAGTAAATGATTTTAAAAGAACTAAAAGTATTATTTTTTTGGGTGATTCATGGTATTATAAAAAATTTATTAGATGAATATAATATATTATTTATATTTTAAAGGCTAATATTCTAATTTCGTTTCCATATTGATTTCTTTATAGTCAAACTATGTGAATAGTTCCAAAAATGACTAATGGTGTGTTATCATAAAAATATTTTATTAAATGATTAAAAATTCATAAAATAAAATATTTCGAAAATTTAATATTATTTTATCAATCATACCAATCATTATTCACTTATTTTTCACTTTTCCTTTCATAGTAACTCTATTGACCCCTAAAGAGAAAAATGCATTGATATCATGGTAATCCTCAAAAGGGTTAAATGGGTTAAAACTAAGAGATAATGGGTAAAACATCCCCTAAAATTGTCTAAATTTTACTGTATTGTGGTATTTATACTTATATCCATCATAAATTTTAAATATATCAATTTTTACACTTTTACATGAAAGATAATTTGTATTCATTTAACAATTTATGTAATCTTAAGGGTTCCTCACCCCTCACTTATAAAAGATAACCACATATCCTTTCTTTATCAACCCATTTTACACTCAATATCATCAGATACCAACCCAAATACCTTACCAACCTTCTCATACATGACCTAGAGTATCTGGTCTCATCAATAAACTAACCTAGAAGGATTAAGACATAATAAAAAAGTGGTTTTATGAAGAAGATGTATAACTTCTAAATAAGCATTTTCATCTTACATCTTATTTTACCACATTAAAATATTCTTAAAACCTAAAGATATAATTCATCATTATATCAAATATAATCAAATTTTATTATTACTATTTTATAACCCTTTTTCATCTCCTTTCACATCAAATGGGGATCGAAAACATTGTTCATATGTATGTGTGGACTGCCACCTCTATGAAGTGATGTGTTTTTTTTCATATCCACCCATCATAGATATTTATAATGATAGATTTAGTTTATGTTTAATATTTTAATGACATTATTTAATTATATAATATAATATATCATCTATATTTTTACCATTTAAATTGTTAAAAACAAAATCATCACATGTGTGTACGTACGGACTACCAACTCTACGTCGTGATGTACTTAATTTTTCAGAAAACCACCCCTCATGGAAGATCATTGGTATGTATTTAATGAATTTATTTATATATATAACATGATAATGATTATATAAATATAATTGGTTATTTGTTTTCCATCAAAAGAAAAGTAAAAACATAACTTGTGTGTAGGTGTGGACTACCACCTCACGAGCTTATTTTTTTTGTTTCTCATAACAAATTTGCATGGATAACTATAAAATAATAATTTATGTATAAAAATTACCAATATTTCATGATTATTATTCTTTATATAATTTAATAATGATATTGTTTACCAAGATCAACATATCAATGTCTTTTTTCAACTATGAAACAAACTTCCCAAAAACACCTAATATAAATTTAAACAATTATGTAATTTAATATATAATATATAAAAAATAAAATAAATGGTCTAATTATAAATCAATCAACCTTGTAAATGTTATTAAATAATTAAATAATAAATATATGTTAATTATATATGATTTATAGTTCATATATAGCATGTTCTGACTCAAGATAAGGGGTTTCTTAACTCAATTTCTATTCAGTGGGTTATACTTTTACTCAGTTGTCTATATTATGAAATTATTATGTGTGAAATTTCCTATATTTATATTATTTTTTCCATTTTTTTATGTGTTTTTAACACATAATCACCTAAATGATTAATTCTCACATGATTTGTATGATTTTTGTAAATATTTTTTATCTCAACATTGGTTCATTGAGATATGCTTGATGATATGCACCAATTTTTATTTATGATGTATATATACATCCAATTTTAAATTTTATATCCTCTATCCTTCTTAATTCATGGTATTTAAAGTTTCAAATCAATTTATTTCATCCAAGGGCATTTTACATGAATGTTACAAAGTGGAAGGGGTTTATCATCTCAAATTTTCTTTTTGGGGACATTTGTTACGTTGTACACCTATATTATTTTATTAAGTTTATATAATACCCCTTGGACATGTTTTATAATTAATATAATTGTTTTAAATTTATTTAATGTATAATTTGAAATAATTTTTTTCATGGAGGTAATAATTCAAAAGATACCAAAGCAGTAAGGATTAACATTACAATCTCATTTCCTCTCAATATTGTCTACACTAAATTTACATTGAGGAAAATTATATATATATATATATATATATATATATATTATCCTTTAACCAGCCTATATTTTATTATAATATATTTATTCTTATAATTTTCAATTATCATTACCATTCTGTTTATTTTTAGTACATAAAATGTTAAATAAGATTTTTTAAAGAAAATACATTTGTATTTGCTCTTTAGTTGATGAATTCTTCCATGTCAATACTCTTAAAAATTGTTCTGTGAAATTAATTAAAACATATTTAAATGTTTTAAATTTTTCATTTTCACTACCTATTAATTTATTTAAAAAATTGAAAATTAGACATTCTAAATGTTTTCTAAACAAATCATGTTTTAATTTTTACAAAATTATAAAAATAATAATTTCTTTCAACATATATGGAATGAAAATATTTTACCATTTTTATCAATATTATTTTAATTAACTATTTATTTATAATTTTACATAGTTATTTTCAAATAAAATTGTTTTATCAATGTTTTAGGATTATTTATTTAAAATTTTATCAAATTAAAATGATATTTTATCATGTTTTCAAAGAAATATTTGAATGGTTTTTTAATGGTATTTTCCATCTATTTCAAAATATTTTAATGGTTCTTATGATTAACTAGGTATATGATATTTTTATACCATTAAATTAATTTATATTAATTTCCTATTATAATGTTCTAATGAGATTTCTAGAAAACTTGTTTCTTTATCAAGGTTAAATCAAGTTATCACAATTTTTATGAAATGTAAGAATTCATGTGTTCTTCATTAGTTGGTACTTAAAATTTATTTATGAAAAAGGGATTAGGGTTTGAACTCAAATCATTAAGGAAAATTTTCATATATATGATGGTTGGGTCTGTTATAGACCTCCAATTTATTGGGTAATGAGATAGAGTTAACTAGATGGAATTCACATCTAAAAGATGGTAGAGTTATATTAATCCTAAGATATGATAGGTTTAAATTAATTTAAATTTCCCCAGTGTGATAATATAGTTTAATAGTTATAGGTTTCTCCTAAGAGATATATAAATTTTCTTGTGAGTTTATTCCATGATAAATGTTTGATGTTCCAAGATACCTTTACAATTTTTCAATATGTGTTTTAATGGATCTTTTACACAAGGATTTTTTTCACACAGAACATGAATAATGACTTATATGACCCTTACCTTATGTTAAATATTTATTCCATGTATCATGATTTATGATCCATGTTTTTATAGATATGAATTATTTTATTTTATGCTCATGTATTTTGATTATGTCATTATACCCTTATACTTATCTTATCCTCGCTGATGAAATTCAATTGTTAATGCTTATGTATACCCTTACTGATCATTTTTTCCACCATTATTATGTTTATTTTCTACAATTTATAAATAAATATGTTAAATAATATATTCCTAGAAGGGTTTCAGGTCAGATATGTTTAATATTTATTGTACAATAAGAAAATATAGGTATAGCGGAAAAAATTATCACTTAGTGATATGGGTATTCTTATATAATAGTTTATCATAATTATCTGAATCTCTAAACCTAAAATTTATTTGGGTACATAATTGATCTAATATTTTAGTTTTATGTTGTATTTTTTGAATGGATAAAATTAATTCATGTTCATTAGTATCAAATCCATAAATGTAAAGATTTTTCCTAAAACTTGATCTATGAGTACGAGTTTGGGGTTCTTATATAATTAGTGTTTATTAACAGCTATAAAAAATGAGTGGAAATTTGAATTCAAGTTACTATTTAGTAACCATATTGGTTATATAGAGGATAAATTCACCCCTAATTATTTAGGTATATGTAATTAGTTATAGATTGATACATATTTTTCACTTTACTTCCCATGTTCCATTAGAAATATCAATTTATGGATTCAATTTTAGATAATATTCATGTATAACAAGGCTAAACACGTTTATAATAATATAAATTTCTTCATGTTAAAAAAATTGAATTCATAATTTTGAATTCATAATTTTATCATAAATAAATTAAAATATAATTTAAAACTAAATAAAGTGGGTTAACTATTTGTTCCATTAAGTAAAGAGTGTTCCTATAGAAAATTCATTTGAATTTAAAACCAAGGTATTACTTAAAATATTATTTATATCCTTGTAAAAAACCTTCATTTATTAGTTCATAATAAATAGTGATAGATTACTCCAAATAAATTTCTATGAGATTTCATATGATCCAGAACCACCTACTAATGAAATATAATTGATTATTCCTCAATTGTACTACAACAGCATATCAGAACCCCTTACTAACAACAAAAAAATACTCTATATACAATTATAATTAATCTACCATGTTATATAAAATGACACATAGAGACCAAAACTAAAACTTTATAAAACTAAAAATAATATCACTAATATCATGATAACTGTCAATTAGAAGAAAATATTATTTTAATTTAAAAAAAAGAGACTCAAATAAAGGTCCAATATTTGTAAAAAAATTGATAAATTATATCATAATTAATATTTATCAAATAAATAATCACATATGTTCCCTCTATCTAAAATAAGAATAACCTAGGGAATTGATATGGATTTAACCATGATTTTTTGAAAATCCATTTTTGTGAATCTATTTTCATTATGGGGGGAAGAATAAAATACAAGGGAAGAATATAGGAAAGATATAGATATGGATTACCAACCTTTAGAGTCAAATTATGTCACCAAACCTAAGAAAAATATTAAATATTTTTTAATAAATATTGAAAAGATGAGATAGAGGACCCTTAGAGGAAGTTATGCTACAATAGAATGATAAGAATGTGAGGAGGGTTGAGGATTTAAATAGAGTAATGCATAAATTAAAAAAAATAACAAATGTTTTAAACAAATATTCTAACAAGACACTAGAGTTTCAATGGTAATATACTAGACTTATAATGGAACAGTAGTAGTTATATAGCTACTAGTCGGTCATAAAACCTATAATAAACTCCCAATAGAGTTCATGTAGTAGACAAAATACTAATACCCCTCCATATTCTCCTTCTAAAGGTCATGAAGAACCAACACTTTTCTTCCAAATCACTTCCAATCCATCTTAGTGATTACCCATTGAGTAAGACCTCTTGTACAAACACTATTTCATATTTTTTATTAATAATTTTCCAAATTCTTCCTCTTAGTATTAACTCATTTTTGAGACTAATCACACTCGTGTGTGATTCTTCCTCTGATGTAGTTTATTACATATTTTATCAAGATTATTCTTTTATATGAGGTATTTCATTTAGACATCACCTCTTTCCTTTTGGAACGGTTTCTGAGACCAATCAAGAAAACTTCATACACATCCTAATAATTTCTCATTAGATTCACACCAAAATATCTGGTCTATGGTGAGTCCTTATTTTGCTGAAAATTCAATTTTTCAAATAATTTTAGAAACTTAATTCTTTTTCCTACACATATTATTTTGTTTTTTCTAAGAGGTTTACTATAAATATACCATCATTGATTATTTTTTCACCTTTCATTGAGCTCCATTTTTTATTTTCTTCCAATCTCATGAATCTGTTTTTCAATTTAATGGCCTCTTCTTCTTTTTGTGCTTATCATGCACTTGACATAGAAATGGGGTTTATCTTTTTGGAATCTTCATAATTTCCCTAAAAAATCATTTCTATATATTCATGGGTTTTTGATATAAAATACATCTCATTATACAAATACATCATGTATAGTTGCCTTAATTTTGATGTTATTATTGGTTTTCTTCCACCATTGAGTCCTTAGGCTTCTAAACACATGCTCATGGTATGTCCCATGATTCATCAATTAAATTACTTTATATCAACCATATTTTTTGATCATTCACTTCAATATTTGGGAAAAATCACTTTCATATACAATTATTCTAGTTTTCCATGCATATGGACTTGAATTTTCAAGGATTCGAAGGTGGGATATTTTCCATTAAATTAGTGGTTTTTAGACTTTATTCATGATTAAAAATATTTTTAGGCTTCTCCTTCATTTGATATTCCATTTCTAATATACTTAATCTATATTAGTTTCAAACATTAATCACATATTCATGTTATGTATAACACCCTAGGATTTTCATACATGTATATTATATCTTTTTATATGAATATTCAATACATTTAATAAACACATGCCTGAGGACCAAAATAGTTTATTTCATTTATAAACTTTCAAATAATATTTCTAGACTAGTGAAAGATCTTATTTGTTTCCCATAAATATCTTACCCTTTATTACCCTACTTAAAACCTCTATTCATAACCTGTGGAATGGAAATATAATAGAATAGTGAGCTCAGATGCTCAGTAAGGGTAAACATTTGAGATATCAATTTATTATTTTATAAAATCTTAAGATAAGAAATATGTGTATGTGATCATGATAGTAACTTAAAATTTTCATAACCAACCTCTCATGGATCACAGAATTGATCACATCATAAAACATTAACATTTCAAATGATATGTATCATAAGAATGAAACATCATTATAACTCAATCATGAACCATAAGTTCAACTTATAAATGTGTGTGTGGTGTCATCATAAGTATATAAAACCATTTCATATTTTCAGGATAACTACCATGACTCTCATATTAGGAATTATCACCTATTTCCCCTAATATATCAAGCACATCACTTGTTTCCCATCATGTATAAAGAACATTGACTTGTTTCCCATCACAGATCAAGCACATCGACTTGTTTCCCCTAACTATCTTAGGAGATATGATTCATTACCTAATGAATTGAAGGGAGATATATTTCTCACCCATTACTTAATAATAACTATACATATGTGTTCTATTGGAGCATAAATCATTCACCACCTCATAAACAATGTAAATAAATGAGTTTCTTACACACTTCATCATAACATAACTCATAGAAAAGAAATAGGTTTCACAAGTATCATTACATAATAAAAATAAAACATTAATTTAAATAATAATAATGGTATCCTTGGGTAATTTATCTATTAAATCATAAGTAATAGTAAATAATTTCAACATATATAGAATTTCTCTTGAAATATCACATGAAATAATTCCTGAGGAAAATATCCTTTCCCTTTTTGAAAATATTTTTTTAAAGAGTCCTTCAATTATAAAGAAAAAAAATATTTCAAAAGAACATTATAAGATTATAAACAAATATTAAATTAAATAAGGAATCATGAAAGTGTAAAAATCCATTCATTCCTTATAAGTTAAAAAACATTCTTTTCATATATATTTTTCTGAAAAAAAAATCACAATGTACCTCATTTGAAAAATGAAAAATAAAGATTCCTTTCAAAATGTTTTGTAAAAATTAACTCATGGATAAAAATGAATTAAAAAAATTGTAGAAAAATATGAAAAAGGTTTTTTAAATCATTTTTAAGAAACATAGACATGGAAATAAATATTCCATCAACTAATACTTTAACATAAATAATCTTGAATAGTGGTGAGATTGTGAAATAACCCATTTCCATTATTTAATTAGTCGAATCGTATGTTCCATGAAGTAAATAAAATTATATGGATATTAAAATAGCATAATATTCAAGATAATACTAAAAAAACATTTATGGGTAGTATATACACCACTCATAAGAAACAGGTAGTGAATAAGGCATGTTTCCCACAAATATTAAAGTCAGACAAAAATCCATTACCTTATCATTTGACTCTTGTCGTACTCATCAAATACTTATGTATAATAAATATAGGTTTATTATAAATATAATTCAGAACCATATTAATTTATATAATATCATATTTGATTTACTTATGACATTATATTAACCATTTATCAAAAATTCAATGTTAAAGATACGTTTTGAGTAATAAATGATTTGTTTTTCACATGTGTTTTGATTTGTCATATTTTTTGTCCTCTTACTTATATCATGATTTCATCATATCCGGAATGATAAAAATGAAATAAATATAAGATATATTTATTATATATATATTTATAATAATATATAATATATATAAATATAAAATTAAATACATTGTTCATGGATACGGTAGTTCATACATACGCATTAATGTTGTTTCCATTTTTTTATCATATTAAAATAAATAAAGTAAATGAAATATATGTATATATAAAATATAATTATAGTAGAAATATTATGTCATATATATCATATACATTCACTAAACCCATACTTAATACATTCCATGTAAAGTTTGAATGAATCACATTGCTTGGAGGAGGCGGTAGTCCAGAGGTCAACAAACGAAGTTATCATGTTTCCACAAAATGAAAATCAGGAATATATAAGTTATATAAAAATTCCATAAGATTGAATACATAATAATTATCATATATATTATATAAAAATATAAATTAAACCATTATTTAAAACATTAAAAGTTGATACTAGAAGAATGAGTGACATCGGTTTCCAAGGTGGTATTTCGTCGTACTCAAGGACGACGATTGTGTATCCCATTTGATAGAAGTGTGTGAAGGTTAAGGTCTCACACTTAACATAAAAAATCTCAGTATTTTTAAGATAATTATGTTATTACATAAACATTAAATAAATATAATTTACTGGGCTTAAGGAAGAAATAATAAAAAAATGTTCATTGACAAACGTTGTTACTTCTTCATATATCTCCTTTTTGTTTGCATCAAATGACTATTTTGGTTGTCTTTATTCCCAATAGAAGGACTCTTGGATAAAGGTAGATAATATTTTAGAATATTTTAATAGGTTTTGGTCTAACCAAATAGTTTCTGAAGTATTTATAAAAGAGAAGGATAGGTTCACATTTATAAGTGAGGGGAGGGGCACTTTTGGAATTTCTCGTAAGATTAATTTATAAAATTGTTAATCTCAATAAAAATTCCTCATAAAGGATATTTATTAACATATAAGATATAATATGCTTTTAATATCATAAAAAAAAATATTTTAGACAAGTTTCGGTGTTTATTTAAATCTTATCATTATGATTCACCCTTAATTAACCCTTTTTATTTTAACTATGGTAACAAATATTTCTATATTAAGAGGATGTACATTTTACTTAGAAAGCATAAATTGGATCATAAATGTAAAATTTATGATATTTTTTAACATATATCATCCCATTTGTACTTATTGTATATTATTATGATTTATAAATAATTTAATAAAATATTGTTTTTATTAAGTATCATTTGTGTCAATTTTGACACTATTCATTACTGTCACATTATAAAATCAATACGGCAAGAAAACATCAAATAAAATCATTTAATACATCAAAAAAAATTCATATTCACTAATAAAATTAATTTATCACATTAATTAATTCAAATTATATTTTTTTTATATTTTTAATATCGCTTAATTGAGTTTCACATTAATTTAATAATTACCACATCATCATTGTGTAAAAATTTTGGATAATTATTTATCCACTAAAAATTAAAAAAATCAATGATGTATATAAAGATTTTATATTTTATAATAATATATATAGTCGGTCATATATTCTTTTTATCCCCATATTAAAAATATTATATTAATTAAAAGTAAGAGTGCAACGTTTTTTTAATCCCTTTGATTTTAAACATATCTAATTAGTATTCATGGTAATGTGAACATTAAAAAGTTACATTTAAAAAATTATGTGTTTAGGGTCGAATTAAATTCATCCAATAAAATTTATCCATGTGTTTGGGTCATTTTTTATTCCTTACCACTTTATTTTTAACCTAAATTACCCAGTATACCCTTTACCGTGGTAACTAATAGTACCAATGTTACTATTCATATTGTCCAAAAATAAAAAGGAAATATTTAATAAATTTTTTAAATTTTTATTCTTGTTATGTAATTCATTTTTAAAAATTAAAAACACATAAATGGATAAAATTAATTTTAATATGATTTCATAGAAGGGGTGAGAAAACGGGTTTTTAATGTGAAAACGTTCAAAATATTGAAATGTTTTTATATTCAAATTAAATGTAAAATTGATTCTAATGACATAAATTGGTTTAAATGATAAAAATTTATATAATTATAATTTAAAACCAAAAAAATATAATTTAACACAACGAATTATTTAGATGAAAAATTAGTTTTCAATTAAAATTTATTATTTTTCACTATTCATTAAATCATGAAACTTATTAGAAAAATATCAAAAATTAAAGAAAAGTAAATTTTTATATACTAATTATAAATAAGAAGTTTATTTTGTCAAATATAATTTATAAAGGTGTCAAATTTTTGTTTTAAAATAATTTTTCTATTAAAAGGCAATAAAAATTGTTTTAGAAAAATATAGTTTTTAAGCTTAATGTGGATTTATTTTTATATAATGTCTAGAAAACACATTGTATGAATGTTAAAAATTATATTAAATAATATATATATATATATAACATTAATATAATCTAATAATATTGATTTCTTTATTTTATTGGTGTAAAACTCACTTATGCTCATTAAAATAGTTTTTCAGAAAAATATTTCTTCTTAATTTCAAAAGTTTTTACATGTTTAGACCATAATTTCAGAATTTAGTTAATATTTTTCATATCTTCCATTCTAACAGCTATTTTATAATTGTATTTTTTAAATAAATATAATAATATAATTTTGTTTTGTTGAAACTCAGTGTTACATAAAACGCAAGCTAAGCCAGTGTTGTTTGTAATACAAGACATCAAAGAAATCAAATTATTTTAAAAAATATATATTTTATAAAAATAATGGGGTGTTTAATTATGTATTAAATGGCATAATATTTTCTTTTATTTCCTTCTATATGGGTATTTTTTATTCTATATTACGTTAAAGTTCTTAGAGTAAGTCTCTTTTCCCTTCCAACTTTGCACCCATTTTTATAATGGATTCATTAAAGGAAAGATCTTATTTCCTTAACCTTCTATACTCAAGCACCAAATCAACCATTAATTTTTAGTCCACATTACAAATGATTTTTATAAGATTTACCTTATAAAAAAATTGGATCTCATCATGTTTACTAAAAGAAAATTCTCAAAATTAATGACATGAAATCATTTCCCCTACATCCATAGAATATTCAACCATGTTATTGAAAGGATTCTTATTATTTCTTCATTAATTATATTATTTTGATAAAAGGAATTTTTTTATCTTATTAATTATTTCTCTTTATTTCCATATTTAAAATATAATATTAAGTCTGACTCCACAACTACCATTTTCCACTATTTCTTAATAGATTTTAAAAAAATATCCAAATATTAAAATAACTAGCATAATGAATGATATTCCTAAATATCTCAATAAACATACCATTCTTAAAAAAATTTAGTATCTCCACAATAGGTACTTGATCATTATGCTTCCTCAAATCAGTATCTTTTTATACATATTATATGATATTGTTTCCCTAAGCCTCTAGAAATAATTAAACTCTTTTTCCAAATAAAAAAATATATATTGTATAAAATATGAGGATTAAACATTGAATTTATTTTTGTAATACATCCAAAAATATATTTTTAATATTGAACTCTAATACTAGAACCTATGACTCTAATACCACTTTTGAAGACCAAGTTGAATATATTCACTATGAGAAGGGGGTAAATTAGGTTTTTTTAGAAATTAAAACATTCACTTTCATTTCATTCACCCCATTATCTAATCATGCTGCTTCATTAGAAAGAACTCATTTAATCTCTCCCTCTCGATATCACTCTCAATGAAACAAACACAAATTTATAAATGATATCCTAAAGCATAAGTTGATTATACATAGTTAAAAAAAGGGATACATTCAAGTATCAAATGCTGATGATGTTTTGATGTGACAAAAATCCAATCCACTAATTTTTAATGGATTATAATTTCTATCACAACAACAAATTTCTAAGGCTCACTAGCTTTAAATAGTTTAATAGTCAGTCAATCCTTTCCCAAAGGTTACTCCATATTCTTTCTCCTAACACATAGATTCGGATAAGGGTCTATAATTTTATATACATGCGGGTAACTTCATTAGATTATAGAAAATAATGTCTTTATATATTAGAATAAATTTTTAAAACATGTTCCATCCTCAAGTATATAATATATGTAACTTTGTTCTCCACTTAATTACACTTCAAATCCAACAATATTAGATGAAATCATCTCCTTGTAAATATCTGAATCTAAATCTTCCACTTTGAATGCTATATAATATTGTACTTATAAAATGAGAATAAACTATTTACCTTTATAATAATAATAGTTTTAACTAAGCTCTTCCAAATTAATATTATCCTATAATTAAGTAATCTTTATGTGATATGTCTACTTCTTCTTCAACAGAAATATATAAGAATGTAAATCTATATTATTCATTGAGACGTATTCCATCATTCAATAAGTGATCTGTGGAACTCCATTATAGAACTCTTATCTTAATTTTCTCTCATAATGGATATATCAATACCACTCTATCTCTTTATCTTACCAAACTAATATGAGTGGTTATTATAATTTCTTCCAAACATATGACCCTTGATCCAATGATTAATATCAATTATCAATCCAATAATCCTTCTATATTTTAACATGTGTTATATTTGTTTAATTGTGGTAAAATTAATCTAACTAGGTTAAGAATGTATCCTTAAATCCAATATATATCTTTTAATATTTATATTCCAGTTGAATCTTCAAGATATTCTTGAAACCGATTTATCATGTCATGATACTTATTATAATACTGTGATTATCCAAAACTATATCCATATTGAAATTTTATCTTCTCTACTAAAAAATTATTTTAAATTAATAACTATATTTACAAAATCCACATAATATCTCATTTAAAACTCCTTATGAATCAAAATATGATCTTTCATATATCTTCAAATATCAAAAATCATTATGGAATAAGAACCTTATTCATGGTACAAATACTTATATCCATATCCAAATGATTTTTCCATATTTCTAATAAAATTTCACATTACACTGTATTGTCACATTTTCATGGAATGGTCCATATCTTCTATCACTTAGTCCTACCATGGTAGATACACTCAACACAATTCTTCCATCTATAACATTTCAACACCACACTACTTTTTCATAGCCTCTCACTACAATGTGTATTCATTAAAAAATACTCAATTAACTATATTTTTATTATTTTATAACATCTATAATAATTTTTTATCATCATAACAATTTAAAAACACTGTATTCTTATCCAAATTAACTCACATTAACTTTTATTCTACTATAACACCATCTATAGTAAGGTTTACTCTTATAAAGAATTTGGTTTACTCCATTTTTAGACTATTATATTATATTTTTAATATTCATATAACACACATTTATTCACACTTATTATGGGGTTTGGAAAACTAATTTGATTACCTAGTGTAGTATAGTAGTTAACCTTGGTAGTATCTTAAAGTGGAGTTCTCACAAAATGAGTTTGTCCCTTTTTTTGATTTTATAAAAATTTGGTTTTAATTGATTTGGATAAATTGTGAGAAAAAAAAATTGATTTAAATTATTTAAAACAAATAATTAAACTTGTGATCGTGATGGGTTTTTCTAGACCTAGGTCAATGGTATTATGGATTAAATTTATATACTAATATTCCTCAACCAAATGGGTAAGAGTGAGAGTCTTATTTCGATTCCTAAATCTCCCTTGGTGGATGATGATGGGGAAGGGAAACCTAATTGAAGTCTAAATTGGTCTACCCTTCTTCCTTAATTCATGGAGTTTTAGTGGTTCCTATTGATATATTAGGGAAATTCTCAATGGAGTATCGCAACTTCTTAATTAACAAAAGTCTCAATCAAAATTCCTTACACATGCTAGTGATCTCTGAGCACTCACCACCCAACCATAATATATTCTATATTAAACATAAGATAATTAGGTGGAGAGAGATATGGATCATCAACCAATGAATTAAAAATTAAAATATTCTAAACCTAACATATTTTCATTTGGTGTTAAAAACTAAATGATAAATTGAAACTAGAGTAAGTAGAAAAAATAATTTTATTCATTTAGGTTCAAAAATCATACAAATATTGGTCATTCCATCCTTCCCCTTCCCCGATCACTTGAAACCTTTAACAATACATGTGAATGTTAAATGAGGTAGAATTGTTGAATTAATAGATTATATATTTGAATAAAATATAATAAAATAAAGGGAAACATGGAAATAAATCTACAGTAGGTCATCGTCCATAGATTCCCATTTCGAGGGGTTTTGTTTACAATGCACTTGGTCTTCTATTTATAGAATTTAATTTGTTATTGATATAGAGTTTAGTCATAAATCATCTTTGAAAACACCTCAGACTATGCATGGAAGTCATATTTAAAAATATATGAAGATCCATTCAAGAGGATTAAATTTTGGATTTTAATTCTGTAGTAGATGATGAGTTTGCCACATGACTTTTGTATTCAAATCATAAATGTTGTAGGTATAGATTATAAAAACATAAATATCAACAAATTTATTCCATAGTCTATAATTACTAAGTAAATATCTTCTTTCCTACAAATATTTCCATGTAAATTATTTTTATGATGTGAATTCCTTGTTTTTGCATTCCTAAGGTAATGTGAAACTCAATGTAACTCTTCTTCACAGAATTTATGACATAAAATTTATTTAAAATGTAGAAATATCTTCTCCTAGATTCTAAATATTTGTCTCATGTTCAATATAGATTTAAAAATGTGGTGTCCTTCTATGCTCGGCTCACTATATTCATCTCTTTTTGTTCATTTTTTTATCAAACATGGTATTCTGTAACAAATTAGAAAACATATTAAATTTCAACAGAATTATTAAATTAAAGTGTTAAAATAATGTGTTATATTTGGAAAAGGGAAATCATAGATTGGATTTTTCATCCATAAATCCATCACTTATATATATATATTTATATATATTTATTTATTTGTATAGTTGATAGTTATTCGTAAATAACTTGAATTTTATATTATGTATAATATATTAGGGTTTGTTAACTTCCTTTATAGTGAAACACCACATATATATCCATATATTTATTCTTACATGATATATTTTTTACTCATATGTTTTGAATATCTTCAATTTATTCTTATATATCCTTTATTATTTTTATCCTTCAATGCATGGACAAATTTTTGGTGAGGTGGTATACTCTTCCTCTAAGAATACTTCTAGAATATTTCCAAAAACCTTTTCCAAGTGTGGTTCCCACGTATGGTAACTTAACTCAATCTGTGTGTAAGAGACCCATGATGGAGAAATTATAAAATAGTACTTGATCCATTTTTTCATTTTTTTTATTTATTTGGGACACAATATATAGAGATAGGTTAGTCACAACTTCGGATAGATAGTGTTATTATACTTATCTAACACCTATACGATGAAATTATATGTAACAAGGGAGTTGGATGATAGTTTTTATTTTCATCAAATATTGTTTTTTTGATTTAAAAAATAATGATTTCTATGATTAATGATTTATTTCTTTACTCTCATAATGGGGTATAAATAGGGATTTTGAATATGTATAATTCATGGAACATAGTTTCAAGTGGCATTTTCAGGATAGTGTGTGATTGAAAATCAAGTTTTGAAGAAAAAAAATTGGAAAATTATTAAATTATTATTTTTTACTAAATAAAATATATGCGGTATTTTAATTGATTAAACATTATTATGATGTATTTTTTAAACCCATTACTCAGTAGTGATATCCTTGAGATATTATAATTAATGTGATGATAACTCTATAGAGAATTAGGTGGGTATATGGATACACAAATAGACATAGTTATAGAGTGTGTGTGCTTATAGTAGTTACCTTGAGTTATGTGGGTATAGAAGAATGGGTGTGTCTTCATGACATAAGAATTAAATAGTATGTGTGGTCTATATATTATGTAGGTAGCTTGGTATTAATTAAATGAAACTCAAGTTCATGTGAGTCGAGTGCATTAGCATGGTAGAAAAAATCTTTAATTTTTTTATAAGATATATCATAGTCTCTACTACAGTGGTATGTTTTTAAATGTGTGTGTGTGTTGATATTTCCCTTCTAGTTTTTTTAGGTCTATATATTCCTCGACTATGTGCAAAGATGCAAGCATATATAGTTATTATGAGATATAGTTAGAGTGAAATGTCTATGAATATAAGATTCCACACATGATAGTTGCATGTGCCAAGGAATAATGTGATATGACTGATAAATAAATGACTTGAGTAGGAAAAAAGACTGCATAACTATAGATAAAATCTTGTGGGACTGATTATACAGACTACGGGTCTGAGAATATAAGTTAACTTGACTTTATTACTTATGAAAATTAATTTATTTTAATCAGATTAAAATGGGTCATTGTTTTCTTTATCACTGTGACTATAGAAATTTAACCCTTATTTTATATTAAGGGGATAATTCCTGTGTATTTAAATTCGTAAAAGGACCATGGAATGATGGTTCATTCTAAAAAATCATTTTATTTTTGATCTTATTATTATTGGATAGTGGTTAATAATCAATCATCTGAAGCCCATATATCATAGTTTATTGATATATCACTAAGTGATGGTAAACTAATGGATATAACTTTCACAGTAAGAAGGATGTGAGATTTAGGGACCTTCAGCAAAGAATATTTTTAAAGGGAATTGGTAGCCACCAACTATACATGATTTTTAGGAGTTGTTTATCCAACCATTTTAGGTAAATAGTGATACCATGATGCTAAAAATTAAATTAAGAAAATATAATTTTCTAGTAAATATTGTGGTACTCTAACGGATTTAATTATTTATTTATAAATTTTGAAACTAGATAGTGAGACATGTGAATGGTTGAACAATTTTGAACTAGAATGGGATATCATAATATAAAATTGTATAGATTTATAATCTCATTTATATGTGTTATTTTTTATTAGATGTTACACTCTATAAATTATTTGGACTTTATGTAAATCAAATATCTTGGGAAATTAATGGATGAATACACTATTGAATCTGAATGAATATTTAAACTTTATACCAGTCCTAGTGTGGAATGAGTTCCTATCGGATTACTACTTTGATAAGGGACATTATGATTTTTTCCAATTTTATATCATACCCTACTACCTAAAAATATTTTAAAGTAGTAAAGTAAGAATTAGTTAAAGAAATAGGTTTAAAAACATCTTAATGATGTGGAATGTAAAGTGTTGTGAAGACAGAAGTGGATTGACAAAAGTTGAGATTCACGATATCAAGGAGTGTGTAAGATAAGGGGGTGGTTCAGTCCTCATTAAACAATATTAAGGTTTACATTGAAGTTCTTCTAATATAGAAGGTAAAGGAATATTTTAGTGTTTTTTGAATATTTTATTGAATTATTTCATTGAATATGAAGATATGAAGAACCTATAAAACTTTTTAAGGTTTTACATGACATTGTGTAGGGTTTACTACATCCTTAAATGAAATTACTATAATAGTGATGTAAAAAATGGATTTCTTATTTATATTTTATAAAAACATTTATTGAGAATAATTATTTTGGATTTCTTTTTTGTATTTTCATATGTGATCATATGAAATTCACATAAAAATTATAGTTTTTTGTAATACTTTTTCCCTTTCCATGAAAAATTATATAATAAAGCACCAAAATGATTTTAAATTTATAATAATGCATGTGGTATGGAAATATTAGATATCTAACATGAATGGTTGTGAGTGATGGATTCTAAGAAAAATAATATTTATTAAATAGGTGATAAGGATAATCATATAGTGGGGAGAACACCATCAATTATTTAAGAGTAAGATTCTTGTAATGGAGATACTATAAAGAACATAAAGGGTAGTGAATTGGGAGAAATAAAACTAGTTGTAATTTAGACTCCATATAAATATGTAGATAAAAATGAATTATTCTTGTTTGCTTAGTTTTTTGGCTAATGGTTTAGATGTGAAATCTGAATAACAAGATGGTACAGTGATCTATATATTGGATATGTTAGAAATTTCCAAGGGAGTATGATGATGTATGGATGTAGAAGCACTTAATTTCATATCTAGTATTTTAGGAATCATTATTTTATTTTTAGATGTTATTATTTGGAGGTTATCAGTTATATATTTAATAAAATGGTATTTTACCCTATACTAGAGATATATCATGTTAGAGGGTTCAATATTGGAAATATTTTGTTTACAAATGTTTCTTATTTTGAGATATCATATTAGGGGGATGGGATCTATTTTCATTATAGTGTATAGTCCATCAGTTAATTCCTGGGGATGTACTATAGAGTATTAGTGGTTAGTTCTTGTCATGCATAATCAATTTTGATAAAATGAATTTTCTAAAATGAAATTAATTCAAGAAATAGAATGTATGCATAATAGTATTGGAGAGGTGGACATCAGGTTTTAGTGAGCATAGTGAAACTAAGGTATATTGGTAGAACATATCGACTATGATAAGTTGTATGTTTGATATTTTGTAATGAATGTGAATTTTTTGGAAAATTCTTATTCATTTTTTGACTTGAGAATATTATAATTTTTTTAGATTTTATTTTATTTTTATATATTTCATTATATAATTTGATTTTTGTGTGTAGGGGTGGGAAGTTAATATGGAAGAGTTCATCATATTCCTTAAGTTACTTGGTCAAGTTGTACTGGTTGCTCAATGTAGTTTTCAATACGGAGGGGAAGGAACTAAAATGGCCATCAGATAGTGTGTGTAGATCTACCATGAAGTTGATGAATCACTTGGTACCTAGTGGTATATAGTTATGTATTTATTATTTTAATTATATAAGATTTTTATAAACCCTCCCCTACCATATCCCAAATTTCCATCACATCCCTATCAAATTAACCCTATGTATATTTTCCTTTCACTATGATTCATATATCCCCTTTTGTAACTGATTTGAAACTAATTTTGGGTTTTTGTATCCTAGTGGTAACTCTAATAACATGAATCCCCTTATATTCTTTTTCTATAATTTTTTATAATTTCTCTACCATAAACCCCTAATTTGACGGTTTTTGAGATTAATAAATTTTGAGTGAATGAGATATATTAACCTGTAATTATGGACAACTTAATGCCTAATATCATGAGGTATTTGATCCCAAATATTCTGCCTCATTTATAACCTTTTTCATTTTTTGTATTATTCATATGCTCTAGTAAGTGGTCTTGGTGGACCAAGATTAGGGAAAATAGGGATTGACTATATTTTAGAGAAAGATTGAGGATTTATACAATCATGATGGATATTTAATATACAATGATCCTTGATTTATTCATCATCTAATGTTTATGTTAATCTAAGTACATTACTCGAAGCTAAATGAGGAACCCATGAAGGGTTTACAACAAGATTTTGGAAAAACAATCACTGGGAGTTCTTGTGAGATGATGATATATATTTTATCAAGAGTAGTAATCCATCTATATTTGATGAGTTAGGTTTATTATGGTGTATTCAATAAAAGTAGGTTTTTTGGGAGTTCTAACTTACATACATGAACTAAAATACAGTACATAGTCCTATTACCTCCCATTATAACCATGAGTAAGATTCTATCATGGGTATATTTTTTAATAAATACATATAAAGTTTTTCAATAAGAATTATTGAGTATTAAAAGACTATAAAGGTTTTATAAATTGTATTTTGTTCAATGAAACACTATAGAATTAACCTAAACCCAAGATGGGTCCCCACTAACCTCAAGTGCACTCCCCTTGATTTCTATTAGTTGTCAATAAGTGGAAAGGGGTGACATCACACCATGGGATAATGGATTCCCTATAACTTTACTAAATCTATAAATTCTAATTCATTAAACATATTTAATGAACACTGGATAATGTATGCAAGATTTATAATTTAAAATTTCATAAAATATAAATAAATATATATATATATATATAATACTATAAATTATTATAAAATAATGAAAATATAATGATCAAGTCCTAAATGGAAAATTTCAACCTTACACCACCCTCAAACTATCTCTGAGCTCCATTAAGGAATGTTTTTCCACCATTGACCAAAACTAAGAACAAATCCATCACTTTGAAATAAATAAAAAATAGGGATACATATTTTCATATTCAAAATAATGCATATACATGAGGTGGGAATACATATACCTATTAGAAATTTTCCTGAAAATTTGTATAAAAACATTATATTAAAAGAAACCGATCGTGCCAATTTAAAATAAATAAACAAAATAACAATATTGTTTTTATAATGAAAAAATATAACATATGAGTCAAAATTTATATATATATATATACATATATGTGTGTGTGTGTGTGTATTTTTGTGTGTGTAAAATCATAAATTGAAATAATTGTATGATTATTTTTATATCATGATTTCATGGGAGATTGCATATGGGAACATAGAAAGAAAACATAGGATCCTAATAAAAAATCCACAAATATATACATCTTGATCTATACAATAGACACTGGCCAAAGTGGAATCCAAAACTTATGGTAACATCCATAATAAAAATTTACATAGTATAATACTAAACAAGTCCATTAAAGTTAGGGATGAAGGATATGAAAGATAGGGTACAAGTGGATAAATAATAACCATTTCCCATTAAATACTTTTCCTATATTACCTCTAAATTACCCATAGTTCTAAGGATTTTTTAACTATAATCAAAAATATTTATATAATTAAAGATGAAATTCATAAATAAAATTTTTAAATAGTATCATTATAACAAACTATTATCTAAAAATAATGATATTCTATAATAGTACATTTCCATAATAAAATGTGGAAATGATTTCAAGGAAATCAATCCGTCTAACAACCATTTTCAAATAGTCCAACTGCCTCTTTACATATTAAATTTCATTACAAAAATTCAAATAGATCAACTGTCTCTTTATCTATGAAATTACTTTGTAAAAAATCATTTAAAATTTATTATAATTTACAATTCATCATTCTATAAAAAAATATCACTTATTTACTTATAAAAATTTATTATAAATTATAAAAAAACTTGGTATGTGTTGTTTATATAAAATAATGGTTATTTCATTAAAATATTTTTTTCCCCAAGGAAATATTTAAATAAATATAATTATAAAGGAATAATTACCACTTCATATTGGGTATTAATTATAAGTTATATTTTACTAAAAACTCCATTTCAAAAAATTTAGAAGAAAATGATTACTGATTTATAGACGATGTATAGAACCCCATACCTCTAGAAACCAAAAAAACAAGTGAAGGATCATGGAATGGAACTAAATAATCAAGAATAAACACATATTAAACCATATAAAAGCAAGGTCCTATTTTATTCAAACAAATAACAATGTTTCGTCGAGTCTAGATTGTTTGAAAAACTCGTTGAGCATAAAATCAGGGATTTTGTGGCTCTAAATCAAATGTGTGGAGTCATCCAAGACCCTATCATCCATACCATAGGAAAATCCCTCTTTTAAATTGGTTGTTTCATTATACTATAATAAAACCACGAAATAAAATCCCAATATTTTCATATGTTGTAAATTAGGGAATGTATAGGTAGATAAAAAGAAGATAATTATAAAAAAAGGAGTGAAATACTAACCCTTTTTCATCCTTTAGATTCCATGATTGGATGAGAAGATGAAAAAAATATAAAGTTGAATAAGTTAGGGTTTACTCTACCATTTCTCCCTTCATCCACAGATGGATCATATATGAGTTTTTTCTACTTTCTTATAACACACTACCTCTCCTTTATCCTAGTGTTTTAAAATAAGAAAAGGTGATTTTTTTTATTCAAAAGACCCACCCACATAAAATTAAAATAAAAAACATAAAACCAGTAATATAATTTAAAAGGAAGTGTGATTAAAAGTTAACCCTAACATTTAAAAATTTTAAATGAATAAAATTATCAGTAAAAAATCAAGATGAATCTATGTATTTAACTAATTTTTTGAAAGTGAATTGACAATCATGTTACATTACCTACAGATATTTGAATCCATAAAATCCTTTTTTTAATCTGTTCCAATAAACCCCCCCCCCCCAATATGAGAAGATTTTCTATGGAATCATATACAATCTATGGTTGATGTGGCTAACCACCCATAATGAATAACTTTCAATCCATTTCTTAGTATAAAAATGTGCCTTTGATAAACACCTATTATGTTCTTAAGATTCATATATAACTATCCAGGACTAGATCCCTATATAAAGCGCTATAAATATTGGATTCTTATAATCCAATTTTCTAGTGTGCCTGCCAAAATAAAAAAAATTAAATAGATAAGAATTATTTTAAATTACTCTAACTCCAAACTACTTATAAATAATTTTCATGATTTTAAATAAAAATTAGAATGGGTAGAGTTAGGAGACCTAGGACTCCCATACCTTTTTATTAAATAAAATTAAATGGTTATAGTAGTAGGATGGGGTGAGACATAAGAGAAATAGTATCAATATATGAGAAACTAAAGCTATAAAAAATATTAATAGTCATAATAAATAATATCATCTAAATCCTCAACTAAAAAATAATTATTGAAAATATAGTTATAAAATGAAGAACCTTGGTATCTTATAACACTAGTAAACTAAAAATAGAATTGATCATTCTTTCACCATACGTTATGGGGAGAAAATTTTTGAAATCACTCTTCATTCACAAAGGTCTCATTCCATTTAACAATAATAGTCTTATAAGTTATAATTTTTTTAAAAGATTCAATTTTCTCTATATCTACCCATATCCATTCAGTTAAAGTATATTGTATCTATATAATAATATCCTCTTGAATATGGGAATACTGAACACATTCTTGACCTATATGCCTCAAATACTTATGCTCCAAGATGTCAGTTCCTATTAGATTTTTCACTTTCCCTTACACTACTAGAGGATAATTTTCTAGGGAACTGTACACTATTTCCCAATCATCCCCTACACATTAGTGACCACTACCTTCTACCCATGTCCCTGTAAATGAGTTTCTTTTTCATCACTCATAATCTAAGAGTCTCCATGAACCAGATCTATAGAATATAGCCTCCCTTTGTTCCTCTATTATTGATAATACTTTATTATAACCTTGATCACCCAACCTGAATAATCCTTTATTCTCCACTAGACCTCCCTATTATATTTTTTTAAGTTAAACATGGTCCATATCCTAATATTTCACATAATTTCCATGATTATTTTTATATGACCCTACCCCTCAGTCAAATTAACATCTCCTTGTAACCAAAACAACCATTATGCTCACTTAATTAATCTTAAACTTTTAACATTTCATATGGTTCTTCACATCATATACCTTCATAATATTAATAACATTATTATTGTTGTTGTTTTTATTATTATTATAAATATTATAAATCAATCTTATATTAATAAAGAAATTTTTAATGTATATATTTGAAAAGGAAAAATATGTGTAATAAATATGATCATTTAAATTATATTCAGAAATAAAATATAAATATATAAAATATTTTAACCCTCTCAAAATTAATTTTAATCTCAATTTTAATAATTATTTTAAAGACTAATTAAAATCCCACAATAATTAAAATGCATCACTTGATAGTTACTGAATAAAAAATTGAAAATTCAAAGAGTTTTTAATGCATTCAAGGTTAACTTGAATGGTCCCCGAAATCATAAACCAATTTGTGAAGTATCTACTAGATCAATTATACTGTAATACATAGTATCTATATAGTGCCCCCGTATGAAACATGATCATGAATTTTACAAAAAAATTAAACTCATTTTTATAAAAATTATCATTACAGTATTTTATTTAAACCATTATTAAAAAGTGGGATTTATGATTTTAAGGTTACGTTCCCTAGTACCCCTTTCCTTTGTGTATTTATGGTGTTATATGTGTAAATAGAAGCCTTGGGGTGGATCAGGGGCATGTTAAGATAAAATTTTATCTAAATTTAGAATTATATGAAATAGATCCTTGGAATACATTGTAAGAGTAGTGTTTGTAGTGTGGGGAGCCCAGCTATAGTTTAGGGTCCTGAGAGGGGATTTTTGATCTACAAAAATTTCTGGAATAACTATTCAATGGAGTTAGTTCTTTTAATAATCACTTCTTTGTTGGTCGAGTGGTTGTCACTTGGAGGTCCTAACTGTGATATTGGAGTTTGTGGGTTCTTCTTCCAATTTCAATATAGTTGTGGCATGGGGGATAGGCTACGCCATAGATCCCTTCATAGAAAATGGTTTATATAGAAAACTTGGAAGCATTATTTCATACTCCCACTTCTCATTTTATAGGATTTTCATCATGGGAGTCATTATGTTCCTTTGACTTGGGTTTGACCATGTAAGTTATGTTGTGGTTTTTTGCATTGTGTTGTAGTTCTCCATGTGTTAGATAGTTTTTGGGTGTGGTATGGGAGGATGTTCCATGGATTTCTATTTTTAAGTTGGCCTATAAATAAATTAACCCCCTCCAAACCCAAGTTTCTCTACACTTTCTCTCTAAAATCTAGTTTCTAAAGAGATGTTCTTAAAGGACTTTGAATACCCTTTAAATCAGAATTAACCCCCAATTTCTAGGGATCGATCATTGGTGATCTAAGGTGAGTTCTACAAACTTTCTAGAGGTTCCTCCCCATTTGATTTTTTTTCTCCTTTATTATCTTTTCGTTATATAGTGGTATATCTCTATTTTCCAATAGGGTTTCTTTTGTTATTTTTTAGTGTAGTTGTGGAGCATCATTATTAGAGGAATCTATGTTTCCTTGTATGAGAGTTTATTGGATATTCATGTTCTTGTTTTTTTCTCTCATAAATAATGTTAATTTCTTAAGGTATGGGATTGATTTATGCTCCTTTAATTTACATTAAATCAAAAAGTTATCATGCTTTATCTTTTTGACTGGTGGTGGAATTAACCCTAATAATAGTTAAACCTAATTAATTAAATAATGGTTTATGGTTAACGATTGTATGTGTTATTCCATTATGATAACAGTTTTCCTCTTATTTTTGAAAGATAGTGTTCTATCTAAGATATGTTGTTTATAATGTTTGTTATTCTTGGTTTATTATGTGTTAATTTCATGAAATTGGTTAAAGAACATAAATCCAATTATTTTTTGGTTGGATAAAGAACTTAAAGATGTATGTTTATAAAATATTTTCTTTCTTATAATTTAATTCAAATCAAATTGATTCATTATGCATGTTTAATTGATTTTTTTCTTCCATGTGCTAATGTAATTGGATAAATAACAAGAAGTAGGTAATTCATGTTGATGATAATAATGAAAGTAATGTTAAATGAGAGTTTTTATTATCATAGTTTATTGAAAGTGGAATATATTTATGAGATAATATTTAAATAATTCTATTATATTGTTATAGTGGATGTCTTAGGTTACCCAAATTAATAACCTATAATAAATGAATCAATAAATAAAATATGAAATAAAACCATCTCTTTGATAAAGATATTTTTTTGGGTTCAAATGAGAAGGATTATTTATAAAGGCATAATTCCATATGTTTGGGGCTGAGTGAGCCTGTTGCCATGGAAATCCTGAATGAATTTCTTTTAGGTCCAAGTTTACTCATTGACCTTTTGGGTTTTTTGCTACTTTTGTTCCTATATATGTGATTGTTTATATGAGATGGGATGTGAACCTAGTATGGGTGATGAGATATATATATATATATATATATATATATATATATATATATGGAGTTCTAGGCCTATGGCATTAGTTGACAACTAGGATGGTTAGACACATGGTTACATGCATGAGGATGTTAAGGATCAAACTAGATTTAATGGAATGGGTTAAAGATAGAACTATATATTGTTTTTCTAAAAGGTGGTATTCTCACTTAATGAATCTGATTAAAGGTCAGATGGATGATTTTCTTGTTACTTGCATTCATTTCCCCACTTCCTAAGTTTGTAGGATGTTCTTGGTTATGAATATTTTCATGATATCTTATGATGTTTCCTATAATTCTTGGAATTATGGAAAAATGATAATGTTTAATAAATTATTTAACCCATGGGGTTGGTTCTTGATGGAAAGTAAATTTTGATAATCTTAAGAACCATAGACTCAGTTGGATTATTCATTGATCGTATAAGCTTCACTCTGATGGTTAATCAAATGATTTTAAGTAATTCTAAATATTGTATAATTAATTAATTAATGTAAAGTTAATTTATAAAAAGGAATGATGTAATTTAATGAAACTCCTTGGTTTCTCGTGTGCATACAGGATACTTGGTTCATAGTATTGGAAGTCAGGTGTTCAAGAGATGAGATCTAAATTTGATCCTAATACTAAATTAATTTTGGCATTCTAGTCATGAGATATATTATATCATGTATTTTTTATGATTTCACATGCTACCCCACCCATTTTAGTGGAGAAACTAACACATGGTGGTCTCTTGGAGGGTTTTTTCACCAAAATCTAGGTGGGTGAGATATGGATTACTGACTACCCCCTCTGGATTTGATCTCTTATCTAGGATACATGGTGATTATCATTACTATATATGTGTGTAGAGGGATGTGATAAATTATTATTATTTCACACATATGTATCTCTAGATATAGTATCCAAAGGATTATTAAAGGTATGATGTGTATGGGATATAGTGGGTTAGGGTATATTAATCAATGTATGGGCTATGATGGTGTGAGTTATAAAACACTATGTATGATGTAATATATATGAGTTATGGTGGATACCAAAAACTATATGGTTAATATATGGATATGCGCCATGGAATGATGAGATGACATGATGCATGAGATGTATGTTAGGATTATTTATCCAATATGTTATTGGGATAACTTCTTTTAGAAAGATATGGATTAGGACATAAAACATTGGGGTAGTGAATAAAACTAGTGGGTAATTGGGGAAGTGGTATCAGGGTTTATATTAAGTTATATGATCTCTTATATGTGATACTTGGTTACAGATATCCATGGTGAGGCTAGGAAATTATTAGACTTGTTTAGTTAATGAGTTATATTCAATTGTTGTTCACTAAGATTTAGTCTGATTTTTTTATATTTTTCATGAGAGGCTCTAGGGAGGATCCTACTATGTATACCTGTTATGATTACCTTATGTATATATTAGTTGTTTTTTAGGTCAGCATGAGAAATTTCAAGATCATGTAGTATATTACTGGCTTGTGGTAGTTTAGTTTCTTCATGGGCTTCATGGTTGCTATTGATTTTGTCTTTTGGGGCTTTTAGTTCCTATCTAGTATTTTTTGTCTCATATAACATTATATATTTGTACTTGAGATCTCTTTTATCTTTATCTGAGTAGGTGTTATTCGGTATACTTATATTATCTCTCCCTTATTTATATTCTCCTACAGGAAAATTCCTCCCATTTTTATGTATGATATAACCTCAGTACTTATATCCAACCTGTGGACTATTAGTGGCTAGCTTTGGGTACTCACCATCTCCCTTATATCTTTATTATCTTATTAAGGGTACCTTTTGGGGAGAAGGTTGTGACAGAGTGGTATCAGTGGTTTAGGTTGATGGATAGGATGAACTTTGGAGTTATTCATAGGTGAGACTACATGGGTTGTTTGAGAAATGGTGTCAACCAATATAGTAAGTGATGTAAACCTGGTATAATGGATGAGACATGGGTATTTAGGTCCTCCTGTGATCTGAATCATGGACTTTTAAGTTTAACGAGCCAACTAAGTGGAGTGATGTTGGTTGTGGGGTAGAGACTTAGGAAATGACAATTCAACATTCCCCTTTTCACCTATATTTGAAATGGGTAGACCTTAGGTTTAGGTTAAAACATAAATAAATTAATTAATTAATCTTGAATATTATATATTCTAGGTTTATAATTCTCTAACTATTGTTATTTCGCAGCTATGGATCTAGTTACACATCCCTATTAGGTTTGTGAATGATATGTTTAGGAGGATATTCCAATAGATCATTGTATAATAGAGTTTAATGATGACATCACTTGGAGGAGTACACTCTAAGAGTTTTAATTTCATATCCTATATAATAATCTAGGGTCTATTTCAAAATCAGTGATAGAAGACTGGTTGGAGGAGGTTGAGATAGGCTTCAGTTTGATCCATGCTCGGAAGGAGCGCTAGGTTTCATTGGCTATGATGATTCTATGTAGATGTGTGAGGTAGTAGTGGATCCTATTCTTTAGGTATCATGAGGAGTCAGTGGCATCATGGGAGAAGTTCAAGGTCCAGTTCCGAATAAAGTATTTTATTCGACCATGAAGGTAGCCAGTCATCAGGTGATGCTTACCCTTAAATTGGGGAGTTCTAGAATGTAGGAGTCTGAGATCCATTTCAAGACCCTTTTCTATTATTCATTGGTCCTATTTTTAGATGGGGAGACTAGGGAAAAGAATTTTCAAGAGGATTTATATCAAGGTATCCTAGGCCAGGTCACCTCATCTATGATATAGACATATCTCAAGGTGATGAAAAGTTCATATCTTGTTCATAGGATGTTTTCATAAACTATTTCATCATTATAAGGCATTCTTCATGATTTATCATGAAGCAGATTCAGGGTTTCTTATTCTCAATTTCCTAGATATAAGATATTTCAGATATTTAGTGGTAGGTCTCATCCCTCTTCATCTCATTTCTCATATGGTGGAATCTCTATAGACCTTTATGAGGGACCATATACTTGTTTTTCATGTGAAGGAAAAGGTAATGAATGGAGAAAGTACCTAACCTTTCTAAGAAATAATAATGCCTCAGGTGTTCCACTTTAGGTTCTTCCATTGAGTTAGTTTCAATCGAGGCAACAACATAGGTTATTCCTAACTGGGATCATCATAGTGGAGATGAGGAGGGAAGTGGATATCCCCAATATTACCCACATCCATGGAGGGTAGATCCCATCCATGGATGTGCTCTTCATTCGGTTCATAGTGTTCATAGAGTAGTTCATGTTTAGATTCATTCCCTAGAGTTTTTAGTGTTGGGAAAGCCATATGTCATTCAAAGCTTCCTTTTCTTTTTTATAAATTTTTTCATGTTTTGCCTGATTCAGGAGCTACACACTCTTCCATATCACCATACCTAGTGAATTCTTTGGGACACTAGGTGGATATACTTTAAATGAAAATGGAATTTACGACACCAGTTGGAGGTTGATCTTATCTATATAATGTATGTAAATACTCTGAGCTAATTTTGGTGAATTACAACTATTTGGGAGACTCCTTGTGTTTTAAAATGCATCATTATAATATCCTACTAAATATGGAATATTTCTATTTGATTCATTCTATTTTGGATTACTTAAAGAGTAAGTCTATGTTTTATTATGCTAATATAGTGTGTTGTGTTCATTGGTGAGTGGCACCCTCAAATGAGTTAGAGGTGTGTTTTATCCTTTTCTCCCAAATGGTCAATATTATTTTTTGTTCATCTAAGGTTCAACATTCAGTGTTTCCTAGGGTCATGGAAGAGTATCTGGATATTTTCCCTAATTACATTGTGGTATTTCCCCCATGAAAGGAGGTTGAGTTTAAAATAGATCTATAACTGCGCACTTCTATTATCCTGATGTATCCATATAATATGGAACCTTTTTAGTTGATAAAGTTGTGTATTCATCTTGATGGTCTATTTTGATGAGGTTTTATTCAGTCAAGTGTGTCACCTTTGGGTGAACCATTATTATTTATAAAGAATTTTGATGTCATTTTTCACCATTGTATAAATTAATGTCGCTTTAATTAAGTGACATTGAAAACCACTATCCAATTCTCTAGGTTGATGACTTTTTCAATCTGTTGAGAGGAACTAGCTGGTTCTTATAGATCAGTTTGTGGTTAGGGTATCATCTGATGTAGGTGAATGTTTAAGATATTATGAATACCCATTTTCAATGTCTTAATGAGAATTAGGAGTTTTTTATGTTGTTAGGTATGATGAATGATCCATCCATGTACATGGGTTTGATGAACATAGTGCTCAGAGAGTTCTTGGATCAGTTTATGGAGGTTTTCATCAAAGACAAGCTCATGTACTCTAGATTTAAGGAGAATGATTCAAAGTATATTAATTCCTCTTGGGAATTATTCTCCATTAGAATATGTTTGTGAAATTTTTTAATTTTTAGTTCTAGGATCATGAAGTATGTTTCTTGGGGAATGTCATGTCCCAATGAGGAGTAGATATGGATCCTTCGAACATCAAATTATTTATTTCTTAGGAATACCCCACTACTATAGTGGAGGGGTAGAGTTTTCTTGTTCATTCAAGCTATTATAGAAGGTTTATAGAAGAATTATCTTGGGTTGTGACTCCTATAACATGCTTGACTAGAAAGAATCAGGAGTTCTTTTGGATTGACCAATTTTATACACCATTCTATTACCTGAAAGAGAAGTTGGCTTGAACCCCGGTCCTTATTTTCTTATAGAAAGAGTTTAGTTTGAGGTTTTATGTGAAACTTCACATCTTGGTTTGGTATGTGTTTTGATGTAGTAGATATTAGTTGTTCTTTATGGATCTCAGTAATTACATTCCCATGAACTTAAATATACTACCCATGATCTTGGATTATAAGTAGTTCTGTTTTCTTTTAAACTTTTAAAACAATTCCTCATCACTGATCATTTTTTAGTTTTTACTAATTATAAAAGCCTAAGGTGTGTATTCTCCAAATGTGACTTGAAATTAATACAGTGATGGTGGATGGAATTATTATAGGATTATAAAATTTATCTTTCATATACATCAAGAAAAGGTAATGTTTTGGTTGATGTTATTGTCAAGAAGTCACATTGTGATGTCATGTATGAATATAGATATTCCTGGAGAGTTATAGAAGAAATTTTATAAATGAATCTTGATATAGTATAGGTTGGTGGTAGATGTCTTATTTTTAAATAATGGTATAGTTGTCTTTGGTGAAGAAGGCAGAGGATTCTCTATGGAGGACTCTAAGGTGGAGGTCTTGAGAGATCAAATTTTATATAGTGATTACCTTGGTAATTTTTATGAGGTTGAAAAGCATAGGTTATTGTTCTATGGAAGTATTTTTATTCCTTTTTAAATGCATGAGATGTTTCTTTGTGAGTTATATAGCTCACCCTTGTTTGAACATATCGGCATGAAAAAAATGCACTAGTCTCTTAGAGGACAGTTTTGGTGTCTTGGGTGGAATCCTTAAGGTATAGAGTTTATGGCTCAATGTTTGGAATATCATAAGGTGAAGATCAAGCACCATATTTCCAATGGTTTTCACTATCCATTAGATATTCCTCAGTGAAAGTGTGAGGAAATATTGATAGAATTCAATACTGGTTTAACTCAAGATCTTGGAGGCTTTGTTTTTATATGGGTGATATAGGTTTATTCGATAACATCAACCCACTTTATGTCCATTAAGGAGTCAATATCAATGTATGTTTTATAGAGTTTGTATCATGAGAAGGTTGTGAGAATCCACATAGTCTTGAGTATGATCGTTTTGGCTTATCATCCTCATTTTACTGGAGAGGTATTTATCATACTCTGTTATCGCAATTTTGCCTTATAATTGATTTTTTATTTGTACATAGATAGTCAAAACAATCATAACATCCAAAATCTTAGATACATGTTTTGTTCTTATGTACTCAATTTTTTAGTATTGAGGATGAGGTTCCTGCTTTGGGTCGAGTTTTCTTATAACAATAGTTTCCAATCTACCATTTTCATGAAACCATTTGATTATTTTTATGTATAACCTTTTTGTTCTCCATTATACTAGATAGGGGTCAAAGGGTAATCAATTCTTAGGCCATAACTAGTATAGAATATTGTAACACCCGAGACTTTTATGAGAAATATTTTTTTTTAAATCAACAAAGGAATCTTTCACTACACACAAAACTATATTGGCTTTCTTTACACGCAACTGCATCCTTTCTCAATAGCTTGCATCGTACACAATACTGAGTTTCACTAAACAATGATATGCTATTAAAATATTATTAAAACTAGCCATTATGAATAGTAATAACCAGTTTTAGAAATTTTATAAATTTTATTTTTCAAAATGGACTTCATTTTTGGATTCGTAATATCGAAATTATCCTAGGGTGAAATTTTGGTATTTTTCTGAAAACTTTCAATTTTTGATGAAAAGTGAAATCACTAAGTGGTAGTTCAAAAAACTGAATTTTTCATAAAACTTAATTTTACCACTTCTGTGAGTGGAATTTCGAAAATCCGAGAGACAAGGTTAATATAAAGGACTAAAATGTGGTTCAATGAGACGAAAATAATTTTTGTTGAATAGTAACTTTTTACTTTTTTTTACCACGGTTAAAAGTAAATAGGGTCATTAAGGGTAAAAATGATATTATTATTACCCTAACACATGTCCTAATTCTATTGGATAAGTGTAATTCGACCAAAACCAACCTTAGGAATAAAATATGACCATTTAGGCCCACTTGGATTAGATTAGGACATTTATTATTAATTTATTTAAAGAAGGGTTAAAATAGTTAAAATCAAAGTTTAATAAGTAAATCATTTCTAATATGGGGTTATACATAAGATAAATTAGACTATAAATATTCATTAGAAAGATAAATTTATTTCCAACATAATGATATTTTATTTATAATTTTTAGACATTAAATAATTTAATTTTTTTATGACACAACGATGATGCGGTAATTATCTTATTAATGGAATATTGACATAATTAATGTTATAAATACCCAAATAAATCTAATTTGAGACTTTTTATAAATTACACTAATTTTATAGGTTAATATGACCTGTTAGTATTGATTTAATTACATTTTTTCTAACTAATCATTCTGTTATGATTTTCACAAAAATTAATTACTAAATAGTGTCAAAATTGACATAAAATAGTTTTTAAAACAAATATTATTTTATTAATTGTTATTTTATTAACAAAAATCTAAGGTTCGGCCAAATGACTTAGATAAGTTTATATATATTAATAATAAACAAGTTGGGGTTCTTTTGGCTTGATATAGTAAGTTTATTAACATTATAGTATAATAAAACAAGAAGACACGGTAAAAGTTAAATTATCTAACTTAAAGTTAAATCTAAATGATAAGGTTAAAATTGATACCTAAACTTGTCTAAATTCTATTGTATGAGATTATTTCGACCTATACCCACCTTATCATCGAAATATATCAATTTGGAGCTATTAAAAACCAAATTGGACTTTATAATAAAATAATATTTTTAGTTATTCCAAAGGTGCCCCTCTCCTCCCTTATAAAAGGGAACCTCCTCCCCCTCTTTCTCACACCACTTTGAGCCTTCAAGCTCGGACAACCACTTCCAATTTCTTCTCTCCACTTCCCTAGAGACATCCTAGAGGTCCTGGTCTTTTTCAAAGACCAATTTTAGTGCCCTAAAAGGAGGTCTCAAAGAAGCGCTTCAAAGAAGAGGTAATGTCCGTTACCGATTCTTTCATCTTTATTTCTTCTTCCACTTATTCTTCTTTAGTTGTTTCATTATGAAGTAATAACATCAGTATCAATAATATACTGATATGTTATTATAAGTATTAAACAACCCTATTTCACCATCTATCCATCCTACGGAAAACGAAATCACCGCGCGTGTGTACGTACGGAATACCGTCTCCACGCCGTGGTGTAATCTATTTTCCACCACCACCTTACTTGGATGGGTATAATGGTGTAAATAATAACTATATATGATTATTATAAAGTGATATTGATTCTGAAATAGTATACATACACTCCAATACAATTCCACGATCATGGGAACGATATCATCGCTCGTGCGTACGTATGGAATACCATCTCCACGATGTGATGTGATTCGTTCTACATGATCTTCATTGCATAATGATTATATAAATTAATTTAATGAATAAATATGATATATATTACATTAATACCATTCTGGAAATGATGTATCTATAATCTAAAGAGAATAATTAGAATTTATTCGACAAAACACGCATAAGAACAAAAAGTTATAAACACCCGAATAACAAGTAGCAATGAAATATTACTACTAAGAAGCTAAGAATATGACTATATATGATATCATAACAATAATTATGATTCTGTAATAACTCAATAACATTATTTAAATCATTATACAGGAGGTTCGAACACTTTCAAAGCAAATCAGACCTAAGGTAAGGGAAATATCACAATCTCATTTTTATCCGATATTATTTATACTTTGGTATTTACTGGGGTGTATTTTATCATCCACATCCATGTTTTCTCAATATGTAATATTATTTCCATCCACCTACAATTATTTAAATCCAATTTTTCCCTTTGGTGAGTTTTTAGTAAAAGATATGAAAGGAATCTTTTGTCATTTTTCGTACGAGGTACTTTTTGACTTTTCCGAAAAAAGTACGAGAAGAATGTTTTTTTAACTTATACGGCATGAATGGATTTTTAAAACATTATTTCCCAGAAGCTTCCTTTACAAGTTTTCAAGTTTATTTTTAATCAACTTATTTTAGTTTAAAATTGTATGACATGTTAAGAATGGAAAATGTTTTTGAAGTAGAAAGGATATTTTCCTCAAGAATGGAGTTCAAGTGTTTTATCAAAATTATTTTACATCTAAGATATAGGGTTCTGTTTCTATCCCTATTATTAAATTGATTTGATTATGTTGTGATGGAATTATTTTTATGAATTTCTTTATCTTATATGAATTGTTTTATGATGTCATGTTGTTTAAGAATCCCATTTTTATTACATGGGTTATGCAATGATGTATGATTTATGATTTTGTGGAACACATAATAATGGTATCATTATGAGATGGGTGTCACCTATATCTCCCTCCAATGCATTGGTTAAAGATTTTATATCTCATGAGATAGACATGGCTGGAACGGAAGGTTATACCGGTTCAGTGAAACAGGACTGAAACGAGGAGTAAACTCGGTTCAGAAATGGAATTTGTCCACTAAGATAGTCTTGGCAATGAGTCTTGACTAATAAGAAATGATTCTATATGATTATGTGTGTATGCCACAATGTTTCATGTTTTAGTTTATGATTGTTGTGATTACATTTCACTACTATGATTTATCCCATGTTATGAAATTATGATCACTTTTGCAGGTTAAGATTTCCAAAAGTTATGTTCTTATGAATATGATGTGATTGATATTTCTTTTGTTTACCCTTACTGAGCATTTGAGCTCACCCTTTTGTATGTTTTCTTTCCCCAGGTCAGGAAGAATGTTATTAAGTAAGATATGCCAAAAGGGACTATAGATATGATGAAATAAATGGGAGACAGTGTAGACGCTTAATAAACCAGTTGTTTATGTTTCCCAGTTTCTAAAGACACTATACCTATACGGTCCTTTCCATGGTTATGTTATATGTTGTAATAAGTATGCTTCAATTTTAAAGTATTAACAATTTATGTAAAGTATGGGTCATTATAGTTGGTATCAGAGGAAAGGTATAGTAAACCTTTGGAAACTAGGATGTGAAAGACTTAGTAAGAACCCTAAGGATAAGTCTAATCATAGAACACAATCTTAGTGTTTTAGAAATGGCCATGAATAACCTAGGATAAGACCTTAAGTGTGAAATTTTATTCTTGATTATGTGGTTTTCCTATTATAATTAGTGTTTCTCACACTATTCTTCTTGGTTTTAGTCAATGGATGGAACCCGAAGGAACCGTGTTAATGAGGAATGCGATGGGCAATGCAATGATTGTCCCCCTGATCAACCAAACGTTATGGGAGCTGGAATGAAAAATCATGTAGCCATGCTCACACAAATTTCTCAAGCTATGAATCATGAAGTACTTCCAAATGAGAAAAGGAAGGAGCAACATTCTGTTGAATCCTTCATGAGGCAGCGTCCACCTTCATTCAGTGGGTCTACCGATCCATTAATTTCTGAACAATGGATTAGTACTACTGAAAAGATATTTTCAGTTCTCAATGTTCTGAACATGATAAAGTCGTCTTAGCAGTGTATCGTTTGGAAGGTGATGCTGATCAATGGTGGAATCTTATCAAGAATACGAGGTAAAGAGATAAAATTGAGTCCATGGAATGGGACGAGTTCAAGAACTTATTTTTCAATAAGTACTTCCCTCGTATTCTCTGAAAAAAAATGGAGAAAGAGTTTCTTGAACTGAAGCAAAAGGATGATGAATCTGTTGGTACCTATGAAGCAAATTTTACAATACTTGCAAGGTACGCTTATGGTATTATTATCCAACCTGAGAGTAAGATCGATTGATTCTTTAATGGCTTAAAACCAAGTCTTCGAAGGGCGTTAGCCATAAGGGACTTCAATAGCTATGAGGAAATTGTTCGATGTGCTCTCAAAGTCGAGATGGAGATTGGAGTAAGCCATCAGTCATATGGGTTTGATAAGAAGAGGAAAATGGAATTCAAAGGAAAATCTAAAGAGCACACTGAAAAGAATATGAGCTTTCCCTTATGCTCAAAGTGTGGAAAGAAACATGGAGGGAGTTGTCTTAAAGGGACAAGTAAATGTTTCAAATGTGGAAAGGAAGGTCATCGGGCATTTGAATGCCGCAATGATGGGAAGAAGATGTCTAATGATGCAAACAAAGGAAGGGATACACAGAATGAACCTACTACACTTCAATGTTTCAAGTGCAAGGAGATGGGGTATTATGCCAATCAATGCCCAAATCCAAGGGTTTATGATGATGGTAGATGTCAACAAACTCTTAAGGCTAAAGACAAAGTAATGCCACATGAAATTTCTATCAGCGATGTGGAGTACGATAACGATGTGGTGAAAGGTACACTTACCATACACTCTAAAGTAGAAAATGTTTTATTTGATTCTAGATCCAACCACTCTTTTATTTCTGAAGATTTTTCTAAGGATATCACCATATTACCTCAACAATTAGATGTTGAGTTAGCTGTGACAACCCCTAATGGCACAACAGTCGCATCAAAAGTTTATAATTCTTCTCTGATTGAATTTTGTGGGAAAGAGCTTCCTGAAAATCTTGTGATTCTTCCTATAGTGGAATTTTATGTGATTCTTGGCATGGATTGGCTTTCTTTATATGGAGCTCATATCAATTTCCAAAGAAGGGAAGTCACATTTCATATTCCAAATCAATCTATGATCGTCTATCGATGCAAGGATGAACATAACCTTCCAGTGGAAATTTCTTCCATCTTATGGGTCTTGATTCCACTAAATGAAGGTTATTTATCTCAAATGGTTGGTGAGAAACTCACGATTAAGAATATTCCCATTGTACGGGAGTTTGACGATGTCTTTACAGAGGAATTGTTGGGTCTTCCACCAAATCATGAAGTATAGTTTTCAATAGAACTTGTACCGGGTGCTTTGCCTATTTCAAAGACACCTTATATAATGGCCCCAATTGATTTGCAGGAGTTGAAGAAGAAACTCCAAGAGAATCTTGATAAGGGATTCATATTCCCTAGTGCATCACCTTGGGGAGCACATGTTCTATTTGTTAAGAAGAAAGATGGATCAATGAGACTCTTCATTGATTATCGAGAACTTAACAAGATCACTATCAAGAACAAATATCCTCTCCCACGCATTGATGACTTATTTGACCAACTACGCGGAGCTCAATAATTTTCCAAGATTGATCTTCGTTCAGGGTATCATCAATTAAGGGTTAAAAGGGAGGATATACCAAAGACAGCTTTCCGTACAAGGTATGTACACTATGAATTTATAGTGATGTCAATTGGTCTTACTAATGCCCCTGATATCTTCATGGATCTGATGAATAGAGTCTTTAGAGACTATCTTGATCATTTTGTGGTAGTCTTTATAGACGATATTCTTGTCTATTCAAAGATCAAGTAAGAACATGAAGATCACTTGAGAATTATATTGAAGACCCTGAGAAAGGAGAAGATTTATTCCAAATTTACCAAGTGTGAATTTTGGCTTCAAAGAGTTTCATTTTTGGGTCACATAATCTCAAAAGAGGGGATATTTGTGGATCCAGCAAAAATAGAGGTTATCGAAAGATGGTCGAGACCAACAACAGTAACTCAGATCTGAAGTTTTCTTGGTTTGGATGGATATTATCGAAGTTTTGTGAAAGATTGTTCATGATGATCTAATACACTCACCAATTTGACTCGGAAAGGAGTTAAGTTTTTCTGGACGGAGGAATGTGAAGAGAATTTCAAGGATTTGAAAAGAAGGTTATCCAGTGCACCTGTGCTCACACTGCCTTGTAGTGGAGAAAGGTTTGTGATCTATAGTGATGCATCCAAGAAGAGATTGGGGTGTGTTATTATGAAAAATGATATGGTGATAGCTTATGCCTCATGACAGTTGAAAATCCATGAGCAAAATTACCCAACTCATGATTTTGAGTGAGCTGTGGTAATCTTTGCATTAAAGATTTGGAGGCATTACCTTTATGGTGAAAGGTGTGATATTTATACTGATCATAAAAGTTTAAATTATATTTTCAAACAAAAGGAGATGAATATGCGCCAAAGAAGATGGGTGGAGCTATTAAGGATTATGACTGCTCAATCCATTACCACCCAGGGAAAGCAAACAAGGTGGCAGATGCATTAAGTCGACAAGACCATGCTAGTTTATCCATGATGAGGATCACAAAAGATCCAATATTTATGGATTTACAAAGGATGGATCTTGGAATTATAATGGAAAGGGAAAAATATTATCTTTCTCAAATGAATGTTCAACCATCTATACATGTGAAGATTAAAGAGGCGCAAAAAGAAGATGTCAAGTTACAAAAGAAGGTGAGAAATGTTCCTGAATTCAACCTTGATTGTGATGGGATAAGAAAGTTCAGGAATCAGGTTTGTGTTCCTCCCATCCCCAAATTAAAGAAGGAGCTTCTGGATGAGGCTCATATTTCTTCATTCTCTATTCATCCTGGAATCATGAAGATGTATAGGGACCTAAATGATTACTTCTGGTGGGATGGAATGAAAAGAGATGTTGCTGAATTTGTCTCTCGATGCTTGGTTTGTCAGCAAGTTAAAGATGAGAGACAGAAGTCTAAGGGGATGTTACAACCATTACTCATACTCGAATGGAAATGGGAAAACATCACTATGTACTTTATCACAAGACTTCCTAAAACATCCAAAGGCAATAATACTATCTGGGTCATAGTTGATCGTCTTACAAAGTCTGCACACTTCATTGCTATTAGAGAGGATTTCTCTTTGGATCATCTTTCCAGGATATATGTAAAGGAAGTGGTAAGATTGCATGGAGTACCACTTTCTATTATATCTTATCGGGATCCGAGATTTACCTCGAAGTTCTGGCGAAGTCTTCAGCATACTCTGGATAAAGAGTTGAGTTTCAGCATTGCTTATCATCCTCATACAGACGGTAAGTCTGAGAGAACAATTCAAACTCTAGAAGATATGTTGAGAGCTTGATCTATGGATTTAAAAGGTGGTTGGGATCAACGCCTACCTTTGGTGGAATTTTCTTATAATAATAGCTTTCACTCCAGTATTCAGATAGCTCCTTATGAAGCTCTCTATGGAAAGAAATGCAAGACTCCAACTTGATGGGATGAAGTTGGGGAAAGAAAGCTATTAGGAACTGATCTTGTTGATGAGATGGTAGAAAAGGTCCGATCTATTCAACAACACATAAGAGTAGCTCAGATTTGACAGAAAAGTTATGTCAACAACCGAATAAAAGACCTAGAGTTTGAAGCGGGTGATAAAGTGTTCTTACGAATATCTCCCTGGAAGAGGGTCATGAGATTTGGAAAGAAGGGGAAGTTGAGCCCTAGATATATCGGTCCTTTCGAAATACTGGATCGTGTTGGAAAGGTAGCTTACCAATTGACGCTTCCACCGAATCTCTCTCAAGTTCACGATGTGTTCCATGTATCTCTCCTGATAAAGTACATACCCGATCCTTCACATGTACTCAGCTCAGAAGTTGTACCGATGGAGCAAGATCTTTCTTATGAAGAACAGCCGATAGAGATTCTGGATCATAGCGAAAAAGTTCTACGAAACAACACCACTCACTTGGTGAAAGTTTTATGGAGGAACCACCAATTAGAAGAAGCTACATGGGAGCTTGAGGATATGATGAGGGAGAGGTATCCTCATCTATTTGTTACAAAGTGATGAATTTCGAGGGAGAAATTCATTTTAAGGGGGGTAGAATGTAACACCCGAGACTTTTATGAGAAATATTTTGTTTTTAAATCATCAAAGGAATCTTTCACTATACACAAAACTATATTGTCTTTCTTTACACACAACCGCAGCCTTCCTCGATAGCTTGCATCATACGCAATACTGAGTTTCACTAAACAATGATATGCTATTAAAATATTATTAAAACTAGCCGTTATGAATAGTAATAACCACTTTTTGAAATTTTATAAATTTTATTTTTCAAAATGGACTTCATTTTTGGATTCGGAATATCGAAATTAGCCTAGGGTGAAATTTTGGTATTTTTCTGAAAACTTTCAATTTTTGATGAATAGTGAAACCACTAAGTGGTAGTTCAATAAACTGAATTTTTCATAAAACTTAATTTTACCGCTTCTGTGAGTGGAATTTAGAAAATCCGAGAGACACGGTTAATATCAAGGACTAAAATGTGGTTCAATGAGATGAAAAATAATTTTTGGTGAATAGTAACTTTTTACTTTTTTTTACCACGGTTATAAGTAAATAGGGTCATTAAGGGTAAAAATGAAATTATTATTACCCTAAAACATTTCATAATTATATTTTCTAAGTTTAATTCGACCAAAAACAACCTTAGAAATAAAATATGACCATTTGGGCCCACTTGGATTAGATTAGGACATTTATTATTAATTTATTTAAAGAAGGGTTAAAATAGTTAAAATCAAAGTTTAATAAGTAAATCATTTCTAATATGGTGTTATACATAAGATAAATTCGACTATAAATATTAATTAGAAAGATAAAAATATTTACAACATAATGATATTTTATTTATAATTTTTAGACATTAAATAATTTAATTTATTTATGACACAACGGTGATGCAGTAATTATCTTATTAACGAAATATTGACATAATTAATGTTATAAATACCCAAATAAATCTAATTTGATACTTTTTATGAATTATAATAATTTCCTAGGTTAATATGACATGTTAGTATGGATTTAATTAGCTTTGTTCGAACTAATCATTCTGTTATGATTTTCAAAAAAATCAATTACTAAATAGTGTCAAAATTGACAAAAAAATAGTTTTTAAAACAAATATTATATTATTAATTGTTATGTTATTCCCAAAAATCTAAGGTTCGGCCAAATGACTTAGATAAGGTTATATATATTAATAATAAACAACTTTGGGTTCTTTTTTCTTGATATAGTAAGTTTATTAACCTTATAGTGTCAGAAAACAAGAAGACACAGTAAAAGTTAAATTATCTAACTTAAAGTTAAATCTAAATGATAAGGTTAAAATTGATTCCTAAACTTGTCTAAATTCTATTGGATGAGCGTATTTCGACCTATACCCACCTTATCATCGAAATATATCAATTTGGAGCTATTAAAAACCGAATTTGACTTTATAATAAAATAATATTTTTAGTTATTCCAAAGGTGCCCCTCTCCTCCCTTATAAAAGGGCACCTCCTCCCCCTCTTTCTCACACCACATTGAGCCTTCAAGATCGGACAACCCCTGACAATATCTTCTCTCCACTTCCCTAGAGACATCCTAGAGGTCTTGGTCTTCTTCAAAGACCAATTTTAGGGCCCTAAAAGGAGGTCTCAAAGAAGCGCTTCAAAGAAGAGGTAATGTCTGTTACCGATTCTTTCATCTTTATTTCTTCTTCCACTTCTTCTTCTTTAGTTGTTTCATTATGAAGTAATAACATCAGTATCACTCATATACTTATATGTTATTATAAGTATTAAACAACCCTATTTCTCCATCTATCCATCGTACGGAAAACGAAATCACCGCGTGTGCGTACGTACGGAATACCGTCTCCACGTCGTGGTGTAATCTATTTTCCACCACCACCTTACTTGGATGGGTATAATGGTGTAAATAGTTACTATATATGATTATTATAAAGTGATATTGATTCTTAAATAGTATACATACACTCTAATACAATTCCACGATCATGGGAACAATATCATCGCTCGTGCGTACGTACAGAATACCGTCTCCACGATGTGATGCGATTCATTCTACATGATATTCATTGCATAATGATTATATAAATGAATTAAATGAATAAATATGATATATAGTACATTAATACCATTCTGGAAATGATGTATCTATAATCTAAAGAGAAGAATAAGAATTTATTCGACAAAACACGCATAAGAACAAAAAGTTATAAACACCCAAATAACAAGTAACAATGAAATATTACTACTAAGAAGCTAAGAATATGACCATATTTGATATCATAACAATAATTATGATTCTGGAATAATTCAATAACAGTATTTAAATCATTATACAGGATGTTCGGACACTTTTGAAGCAAATCGGACCTAAGGTAAGGGAAATATCACAATCTCATTTTTATCTGAGATTGTTTATACTTTGGTATTTACTAGGTTGTATTTTATCATCAACATCCATATTTCCTCAATATGTAATATTATTTCCATCCACCTAAAATTATTTAAATCCAATTTTACCCTTCGGTGAGTTTTTAGTAAAAGATATGAAAGGAATCTTTTGTCGTTTTTCGTACGAGGTAATTTTTGACTTTTCCGACAAAAGTATGAGAAGAATGTTTTTTTTAACTTATACGGCATGAATGTATTTTTAAAATATTATTTCCAAGAAGCTTCCTTTACAAGTTTTCAAGTTTATTTTTAATCAACTTCTTTTAGTTTAAAATTTTATGACATGTTAAGAAAGGAAAATGTTTTTGATGTAGAAAGGATATTTTCCTCAAGAATGGAGTTCAAGTGTTTTATCAAAATTATTTTCCATATAAGATATAGGGTTATGTTTTTATCCCTATTATTACATTGATTTGATTATTTTGTGATGGAATTATTTTTATGAATTCCTTTATCTTATATGAATTGTTTTATAATGTCATGTTGTTTAAGAATCCCATTTTTATTACATGGGTTATGCAATGATGTATGATTTATGATTTTGTGGAACACATAAGAATGGTATCATTATGAGATGGGTGGGACCTATATCTCCCTCCAATTCATTGGGTAAAGATTTTATATCTCATGAGATTGACATGGCTGGAACGGCAGGTTATACCGGTTCAGTGAAACAGGACTGAAACGAGGAGTAAACTCGGTTCAGAAATGGACTTTGTCCACTAAGATAGTCTTGGAAATGAGTCTTGACTAATAAGAAATGATTCTATATGATTATGTGTGTATGCCACAACGTTTCATGTTTTAGTTTATGATTTTTGTGATTACATTTCACTGCTATGATTTATCCCATGTTATGAAATTATGATCTCTTTTACAGGTTAATATTTCCAAAAGTTATGTTCTTATGAATATGATGTGATTGATATTTCTTTTGTTTACCCTTACTGAGAATTTGAGCTCACCCTTTTGTATTTTTTCTTTCCCTAGGTTAGGAAGAATGTTAATAAGTAAGATATTCCAAAAGGGACTATAGATATGAGGAAATAAATGGGAGACAGTGTAGATGCTTTATGAACCAGTTGTTTATGTTTCCCAGTTTCTAAAGACACTATACCTATACGATCCTTTCCATGGTTATGTTATATGTTGTAATAAGTATGCTTCAATTTTGATGTATTAACAATGTATGTAAAGTACGGGTCGTTATAAATATGACTAAAATGGTTTAGTTTATTTTAGATAGGATGATGGAAATGTAGAATAATCAAAATTCTTATGATGATCATAAGAAGAGGCCATTATAGTTGGAAATTTGAGATCATGTGTTCCTAAAGGTGGTTCCACATTGTGGGAAGAAAAGTTTTGGTCACGGGAGTAATTTTTCTCCCCAGTTTGTTGGACCCTTTTAGGTATTGTCTTGTGTTGGAGAAGGGGGTATTGGATAGCACTTCCCCTATAGATGATCAAGATGCAAGATGTATTCCATGTGTTGTATCTCCTCTATTGTCTTCATAATGATTCTCATTTCATTTATTAGGGTGTGATTATTGATGATGATTCGACCATCAAGGAGAAATCTGTGCAGATTGAGGACCACCAGGAGAATGTGTTGTGTGGGAATTCTTCTCCATTTGTTTGTTTCCTTTGTAAAAACAATTTCATGGAGGAGAATTCCTGGAAACAGAAGTTGTAGATACACTCTTAGTATCTGAAGATATTTTTTATTTATCTCTTCTCCTGTAGCGATGGTCATTGTGGTTGTAGGCATTTTTTTGTGTAATGATATGGTTGAAACGTGATTTGTTTTTGGTGACATTGTTCTTGTTTGAGAGGTATATCCCCCATGAGTGTTTTTAGGAGTTTTTTGTTTGAGTTTTGTGGTTTTTCACTTTGTTCCTCTATGTGTGTAGATTGATCTCCTGTGTTGGAGAGATTATTTATAGGCATCTCATGGGGTGTTTTTTTTGGAAAATCCATTTTCTTTATTTTTCTCATAGTTTTGTTTTAAATTATCAAGGATGAGAATAGTTTTAGGGTTTTTTGATATAATGTCTTGGTCCCTAGTGTCCCTTTTCTTTGTGTGCTTGAGGTGTTTGAGGTGGAAATAGGAGGCACATCATCGATTAGAGGGAAGTTAAGATGAAATACTAGATTAATATATAATTCTATGGCATGGAGCGTTGGGATAAATTTTAAGGGTAGTGGATGAGGCATGGAGATTCCATCTATGGAATATGATCCCAAGAGGAGGATTCCATAACTACTAGTAATTTTGGAATAAATGTTTTTTGTATGTAGGTTGTGGTGTAGGCCATTACTTGGTGATTAAGTGGTAGTGGTGTGAAGTTCTTGATTATGGTGTAGGGGTCCAAGGGTGCTTCTTCAAATTTCAAGGTAGCTAAGGCATGGGGGTAGGCTTTTTCATAGCCCCCTTCTTGGAAAATGGGTTCTATGTCTTATTGGGTTATCCTATGAATTAGTCCCTCTTCCCCTTTTGTGGGATATGTTTCATGGGATAAAATGTCACGACCCGACCCTACCCGGGCTCGAGCCGCAACTACCCCAAGCCCGCCTCCATAGGCCAGGGGCTGGCGACCAGTGCCGAAGGCACAACAACTCGGGGAGGCCTTTTCCTAAGCACCTGCACACACACACACGTAGGAAACTCAATGCAAGAGTGCAGAGTAAAAGAAGAGACAAGCAGAGAAAAAGAACAACTGCTATAAATAAACCACAGAGTGCATTGACCACTACAAGATACAAGTAAAGTGCTGAAAAAGAAAAAGGGGCAAAACACACGCCCAACCAGAAAAGGTGCCACAACCCGGCAACAGGTAAACAAAAACAAACAGCTGACGGGTTTGCCACCTGGAACCCGGCCACGACCACCGCACGCGGTCCAAGCTCTCAAGCTCCTACGCTCCACCGAAGTCACGCTCTACCTGTCCGTCATCTGCAAGGGCACACCAAGTGCGGGCAAAGCCCAAGTAGGGGTGAGTATAAAAAATACTCAGTAGGATACCCCGAAGGCTCGAGGGAGCAACAAAAGGAGGTACTGAAGGGTGAGAAGTAGAACAAACAGGGAAAGTAAAGGCGTACAACTGGAAGTGAAGTAAAGAGTCCAGCTCAACCCAACAAAAGGAAGGAAGTAGACTCATCCAGGCACAAGGATCTGGAAAAGGTGAGAAGATGAACTTCCCGTCGAGTCTTCACTGCCTATAGGAGGAGAGTAGACTCGTCCAACCACGAGAAGCTAGACACGGAAAGCACGTGGCATACCCCGCGCGTCTTCGCCTCACCTGGAAGGAGAGTAACCAAACCCAAGAAGTGGGTACCGGAAACATGGTATATACATATCCCTTTTCTCAATCAAGAAGCCCGAACATCGTCGTAAGGGGATCTCCGTCCCGTAGCTCAGCCCAAGAAATGTGAGAAGCCAACAGTCCCAGACATAACCCCATCATCGTCGCCCAGCAATCCGCACGTCTTCCCTGAACCGCAAGCCAAGGGGCTCAGTCACCGCACCTTGATACTATCTTCTTTGTTTGGCACTGACTCGCTCGCACGGTTTTAGATCGCGTCGCAAGAACACGTCTCGGTGGGGAATGTGCCCCTCGTACTTGAGAGTTCTAGGAAAGTCAAACCACAACTCATCACTTCCCTGCAGTCGAGAGGTCTCCTCAAAGTCAAGCCGTCACAACACTGACCCGTAACCAGGGATCCCGCTCCGGTAATCACGGAGGAAAACCACAAGCTAGCCTAGTAGAAAGGACTGAGCCTGGAATGCCGACATGTGTCCCACTTCTCAGCCCCGCTGGAGGGTAATTCATAACCAAATATCAGGTGACCCACTTCCTAGCCCTGCTGGAGGGTAAAACCTAATACATCGTCAGGCGACCCACTGCCCAGCCCCGCTGGAGGGTAGACCTTAAAAAGATACTGGGTGACCCACTGCCCAGCCCTGCTGGAGGGTAAACCTTAATACATCATCAGGCGACCCACTGCCCAGCCCCGCTGGAGGGTAGACCTGGAATAAGTCGACAGGCGACCCACTGCCCAGCCTTGCTGGAGGGTAGACCTTAATACATCATCAGGCGACCCACTGCCCAGCCCCGCTGGAGGGTAGACTTGGAATAAGTCGACAGGCGACCCACTGCCCAGCCTTGCTAGAGGGTAGACCTGGAACTAGACGACAGACGACCCACTGCCCAGCCCTGCTGGAGGGTAGAACCTAAGATGTCTTCAGGTGACCCACTGCCCAGTCTCTGCTGGAGGGTAGACCCTAGAAGTCAGCGAGTAACCCACTGCCCAGCCCCGCTGGAGGGTAAACCCGAAGAAGTCGATGAGTAACCCACTGCCCAGCCTCGCTGGAGGGTAAAACTCAGAACTGCTCTGGCCATCTCTACAGGAGGGTGCAACACTGGCCAATCGAACACGGAGTGGGTATCGCGCAGCCACCCAAATCCAGAACAACTCTCCCAAAAGAGTTTCAGCGCCTGCTCCAACACTGGGTGTCACTAGAACCGCTACCGGCCAATCCATCGAGAGCGAAAACTAGGGGGAGACCACTCAACCCTACTGGTCAACAAACCAGCACCGAGCCAGGGGAAAACTCCAGCCTGCTGGTCAAACAAACACACGGAGGGACCCTCTACGCTGCGAGAGGTCCAAGTACGCAAAGTAGAATCTGGCATGCACGTGGGGCCCACACAATGTGTGGCCCCATCTCAACCCCAACTGAGCGCACAACCATCCTCAGGTACAAAAAACCACACGTACCTCCAAGCGCTCCCGTATACTCTTGGAGTATACCTCATTCCAGCCCAAAGGCTATCGTGCACACGGCACCCAACGTCAACGCGAAGGCGTGACGTAACAACTCCACCTCAAAGGCCCAGACACGGCCATCCACATCACTTCAAGCATTTACATCACTCACCCCAGAGTGCGTGCGATTACTCTCCAAAGGTCCGCTACAAGCAAAGTAGGGCGAACCACTACTGGAGCACCTTTCATGCTTCCACATTTCTCAAGATCGCGCAAGAGGCTCCGAACAGCCAAACGGATTGTACCATTGTAATCCTCGCAGAAAAACACGCGAGATCGACTACTTACTCACCCAAAACGGTCAACAGGTGGAAAATGTACTATTCACAGTGACCAAACCCGTGTGGGGCCCACCCCACGATCCCGAAACTGAACCAACGGATCACGCCACTGCGATCCCCTCGGAAAAACACACGGGATTGAGTACTCAATCGCCCCAAACGGACACCCGGTGAAAAGTGCACTATTTACCGTAGCCGGGTCGGGTGGGACCCACACCACGTCCCCAAAAAAGTTCGGGCGGACTGCGCCGTCGCAATTCTCTTGGAAAAACACGTCGAAATCACTACTCGCTTGAGTAGAACAGGTATCCGAAGAAAAAGATGCATTCTGGCGCACCGCACACGAGCGGCGCCACGTGGGACCCGCATCCCGGTCCCGAAACTCAACGAACGGACCGCGCCGTTGTGATCCTCTCGAAAAAGTACACAAGATGGACTACTCACTTTTCCAAGACGGTCGCCCGGTGATAAAGCTGGAAATCACCGTCAACTCCCGAAACGGCCCTCGTGGGCCCCGCACCATCGTGCCGAAATCGAGCAGGCAGATTGCACCATTGCAATCCCCTCCGAAAAACACCCAACGTTGACTGCTCGCACGCCCCGAACGGACGTCCAAGGAAAAAGTTGCTAAAAGCTGCACGCATCTCAAAAGACGGGCCGTGGGGCCCATGCCTCAACTCAAGCCTCAACGCCTGGAACCGCACTGGAAACCTCCGCCTCATTGCCAGGGTCACAACGCCGCTGACGTTGCTCAAAACGGATGTCGGACGCGTCCGCGCCGTCCAAAACAAGAAACCCGGAAAACGCCCGTCCACTTAAGGGCGTGTCGCGCCTCAGCGGCGCCTCGTTTCAGGAATTTAAATTTCTTGAAACCATCTCAAAAGCTTCCCCTCGATGTAAGCTCTGCACTGCCACAGATGGCGCGCAAAACGGACGCCTATAGCCCGAAATACGGGCGTCCGAAGGCTGAGGGCAAAGCCCCTTGGGCCGGACCGGCCGGTCTGCCCTGCTTGGGCCGGCCCGCGCCGGCCGGCCCGGTCCACACAGTTGGCCCGCGGCTCAGCCGCGAGTCCGGTTCACCCCGCCGCGGCCAGCTGGCCGCGGCTCGCTCCAGCCGACCACCCGCCTCGCGGCCGGTTGATCCCCCACAGCGACCCGCAAGACGCGGGTCGCGGTCGACGCATGGGGCCGCGCGCTTCGCGGCCCCCCTCTCCTCCGCATGCCGGCGCCCGCGGCCGGCATCCGGCAGTCGCCGCCGAAGGCTGCCGCCGCCTCCCGGCAAGCTCCGCCACCGCCTCCGAAGCCCCGATCGACCACCCTGCTGCGCCGCGCTCCGCCCCGCGCTGCCCCGCGCCGCCGCCGTCTGCCGCCCTCGGCCCTCGCCGGAAACCGCAAAACCACCCCCAACTTTGCCGGGCCGCTGCGGACGCCTCGGAGCTCCGATTTCACATTCGAAAGGTGCATCGGAAATCTCGGGTCAAGCTCTACTAATCTATGGGCTTTGTTCGATGATCGGGCGGCAATTCGATGGTATAAATCAGGTTCAAAAGAAATGCGGGAATTTAAAAACAAAATAAAACTCCTACCTCGTGGGGCTTTGCCCAACGCTTCCCGCGCGATCCGCCCCACGCCGTTGCCTTTCCGGAGTTGGCTCGCCAGATCTCGCCTCTCCGGAACTCGCCGGAAAGGAGGAGGGAAGGGGTGAGGGTGAAGAGGAAGAAGAAGAAGGGGGGGTGCGTGTTTAAATAAAAACACTTAAACACCCCGCCCGGCACGCCCCCGACTCCGCTCCCGAAGCAGACAAAAAGGAGGGCGTCCTTGGGGTAAACACGACGCTTCGAGCACAACGGCGATCTCAGAATTTTAATCCGAGACCCCGTTCAAAAGTTTTTAAACATAGCGTCCGACGCCGCCAAATTATGAAAACGCCCCTGGGGCCATTTTTCACGAACGGCCCGCGCCCGTGAAACTTATACCCCTCCTAGGGTAAATGGCATGCTCCGAACTCAATGGTGCCCTTGGTTTTCCAATCTGATCCACCGTTTAAGAGATACTAGCATTTCTCCATTAAACGAATTAATTTATTAATTAATTAATTCGTTTAACGTTCCAGAAGTGGGCGAGGGGTCGAAACGTCCTACGATGGCATGTTTTATGTCGTTCCTAGGGTAAACACCCCATTCCGGACTCATCCGTACACTCATATCTCTGATCCGGAACTCCGTTTAGGAGTTATACCATTTATTTAGCGTTTCTAGTGTGAACGCACTGAAAATTTAATTCTGGCCACTCCGGGGCTCAGAATCGCACGCCGTCAGAAGGCGCTGCTCTGGAATATCATCAAGAATATTCCAAAGCCTTTCTCAGAAAAAACTGGGTTCTTACATCATTCCCTCCTTCAAGATTTTCGTCCTCAAAAAGAAAAACCAGGGAAGAACACAGGGTACTAAGCCCACACTTGGCTTTCCAATACCCAGAAGAACCCACACAAAACTTTGCGTCACCACACACAGACCAAAGGATTGATCTGTTCATGAGGGGTCGGCCCTTGCCGACGTCGTGCACCCACTCCAGAATTTGGGGTTAGGGCAAGGCAGTAGGGTACCTCGCCATCCCTTTGCACGGTCTCAAACGGCCCGAAGGCCCTCGGGGGTAGCTCACCTCCCCGGTCAAACCTCTATGTTGCACGCCGCGACTGGAATCACCGCCCGCACCTGAAACAAGGCCCGGTGATTCCCTCCTCCAGAATATCCATATGGTGAAACACCCAAGGATATCTGGTTATGCAAGGTTCCACATTCAATGCTCTCTTACACGCTCAAAAGGCAAAAGAGTCAACACCATCGACTAAAGGAAAAGGTCTCACGCCTTTTTCCTCACCAATACAGGGTCACACCCGACGCCCTGTGTCACCCTGGTAACACATCAAACAAGGAGCAGGGAGGAAATCAGATCACACACAGAGTCTAATAACTCTACTGCACAAAGGTAGAAGAGCTGTAGAGCATACCTCTTATCTCCTCATGCTCTGCAGGATCGTAGACATCCAAAGCTCGCGGCTGTCCGTGGTCCCAACCGTCAGCTCCCGGAGCCTGACGTGGACCGCCTAGTGGTGATGGGGAGACCTCGTAACGTCGTCCCCCACCTCCAGCTCCTCCCACTCCTCTACTAGCACCACCTCTCTGGGTACTACTCCGATCACGGCGCTGCCTCTACCATGGTGGTGCGCCTGCTGCCTGCCCGAAGCTCTCAGCAACTCGGGTCGGGCAGTCTCGTGCCAAGTGACCTCGCCCGTCACAAGCATAGCATCGGCGCTCTCTGGGCTACCCTGGTTCCCTCCGGTGCCACTGTGGTGTATGACCACAGCCCGGGATCCACTCACGGAAGGGCATCCTCGGCTGAGGCCCTGCGCCTTTTCGACACAGTGGTATACGACCACGTTTCCGAAACCGGCAGTGGGAAGGCCACCTGCATCGAGGTCCTGTCCTTTGGTGCCTGCTAGCTACGGCAGACGTCCCAGCTCCATCGCGCCCACTGCCACTACCAACCGCAAAACATGACAGGAAGCCCTCTGTCACCAACGCCTGCTCTAGCACCCCGGAATATGTGGAAATTCCCAAGGGTACTCTGACAGCACGAATCTCTCGGCGGAGACCCTGCTCAAACTTCTGCGCTCGGAAGTTGTCGTCACAGACCATGTCCGGGTAAAAGTGTGCACGATCTGCAAAACTAGCCGCGTACTCGGCCACCGTCATCCCTCCCTGCTGAAACTTCAGGAGCTCCTGAATCCGAACGGAGCGCAAGCAGGAGGGGAAAAACTCCTCACGGAGCAACAACCGAAAGTCTCCCCATGAAAGCGACGACTCGTCAAGAAACTGAGTCACCAGACTCCACCAACGCCGAGCTAATCCACAGAAAAGGATGGCTGCCAAAGCCACTCTCTGATCTGTCGGCGTCTGCCCAAGCCTGAAAAGGCGAACCACTGCCTCGAGCCAAACCTCTGCTGCCTGAGGGTCTGGCTCACCACTGAACCTCAGCGGTCCCTGCCGCTGGAACTCACAGAGCGCGTTCAACCTACGCTCAAGCTCAGCCTGCTCTACTGAAACTGTCTGCTGCTCAAAAGGTGGGGGGTGCTGCTACCAGCCCACCTGGAGGAAAGGGCTTGCATGATGGGTCCTGGACTGTGGCCTCATAGCTCACAGGGTCGTCGTCACGAACCAAAGCTGGTATCCTGGCTGGCTGTCTTCGCGGAGACATCCTGAATATTATCAAGGAGTGTCGTGGTCAGATGAGCATATATATATATACCAATAACACAACGATGGGGAGCTGACTCAAGAAGGACATTCAAAGACTCATTCCTATGTGATGCACAACCAAATTTTCCCTGCAACAAGTGTCTCAGCATGCCGAGTCGGCAAGCGGGTTATCAAGGTCCTGGTGAATGGATACGTCGGCCGCCGCACCATCACTGGACTCCTTGGCCTGAGAGCCGCTCTCGAGACACGTTAACACTGTTGCCCTATATCCCAACCAATTCCTCTTTCAGGGACGTCCGCACAACGTCCCAAGGAACGAACCACCTCTAATACCACTTTGTCACGACCCGACCCTACCCGGGCTCGAGCCGCAACTACCCCAAGCCCGCCTCCATAGGCCAGGGGCTGGTGACCAGCGCCGAAGGCACAACAACTCGGGGAGGCCTTTGCCTAATCACCTGCACACACACACAGAGAGAAAACTCAATGCAACAGTGCAGAGTAAAAGATGAGACAAGAAGAGAAAAAGAACAACTGCTATAAATAAACCACAGAGTGCATCGACCACTACAAGATACAAGTAAAGTGCTGAAAAAGAAAAAGGGGGAAAACACGCGCCCAACCATAAAAGGTGCCACAAACTGGCAACAGGTAAACAAAAACAAACAGCTGACGGGTATGCCACCTGGAACCCGGCCACGACCACCGCACGCGGTCCAAGCTCCCAAGCTCCTACGCTCCACCGAAGTCACGCTCCACCTGTCCATCGTCTGCAAGGGCACACCAAGTGCGGGAAAATCCCAAGTAGGGGTGAGTATAAAAAATACTCAGTAGGATACCCTGAAGGCTCGAGGGAGCAACAAAAGGAGGTACCGAAGGGTGAGCAGTAGAGCGAACAGGGAAAGTAAAGGAGTACAACTGGAAGTGAAGTAAAGAGTCCAGCTCAACCCAACAAAAGGAAGGAAGTAGACTCATCCAGGCACAAGGAGCAAGAAACGGTGAGAAGATGAACTTCCCTTCGAGTCTTTGCTGCCTATAGCAGGAGAGTATACGCGTCCAACCATGAGAATCTAGACACAGAAAGCACGTGGCATAACCCGCGCGTCTTCGCCTCACCTGGAAGAAGAGTAACCAAACCCAAGAAGTGGGTACCGGAAACAAGGTATATACATATCCCTTTGCTCAATCAAGAAGCCCGAACATCATCGTAAGGGGATCTTCGTCCCGTAGCTCAGCCCAAGAAATGTGAGTAGCCAACAGTCCCAGACATAACCCCATCATCATTGCCCAGAAATCCGCACATCTACCCTAAACTACAAGCCATGGGGCTCAGTCACCACACCTTGATACTATCCGCTTTGGGCGGCACTGACTCGCCCGCACGGTTTTAGATCGCGTCGCAAGAACGCGTCTCGGTGGGGAAATCGCCCCTCGTACATGAGAGTTCTAGGAAATTCAAACCACAACCCATCACTGCCCTGTAGTCGAGAGGTCTCCTCAAAGTCAAGCCGTCACAACACTGACCCGTAACCAGGGGTCCCGCTCCGGTAATCACGAAGGAAAACCACATACTAGCCTAGTAGAAAGGACTGAGCCTTGAATGCCGACAGGTGTCCCACTTCCCAGCCCCGCTGTAGGGTAATTCATAACCAAATATCAGGTGACCCACTGCCCAGCCCTGCTGGAGGGTAAACCCTAATACATCGTCAGGCGACCCACTGCCCAGCCCTGCTGGAGGGTAGACCTTAAAAAGATACTGGGTGACCCACTGCCCAGCCCTACTGGAGGGTAAACCTTAATACATCATCATCCGACCCACTGCCCAGCCTCACTGGAGGGTAGACCTGGAATAAGTCGACAGGCGACCCACTGCCCAGCCTTGCTGGAGGGTAGACCTTAATACATCATCAGGCGACCCACTGCCCAGCCCTGCTGGAGGGTAGACCTGGAATAAGTCGACAGGCGACCCACTGCCCAGCCTTGCTGGAGGGTAGACCTAGAACTAGACAACGGGCGACCCACTTCCCAGCCCTGCTGGAGGGTAGACCCTAAGAGGTCGTCGGGTGACCCACTGCCCAGTCTCTGCTGGAGGGTAGACCCTAGAAGTCAGCGAGTAACCCACTGCCCAGCCCCGCTGGAGGGTAAAACTCAGAACTACTATGGCCATCTCTACAGGAGGGTGCAACACTGGCCAATGGAACACGGAGTGGGTATCGCACAGCCACCCAACTCCAGAACAACTCTCGCAAAAGAGTTTCAGTGCCTGCTCCAACACTGGGTGTCACTAGCACCGCTACTGGCCAATCCATCGAGAGCGAAAACCAGGGGGAGACCACTCAACCCTGCTAGTCAACAAACCAGCACCGAGCCAGGGGAAAACTCCACCCTTCTGGTCAAACAAACACACGGAGGGACCCTCTATGCCGCGAGAGGTCCAAGTACGCAAAGCAGAACCCGACACGCACGTGGGGCCCACACAACGTGTGGCCCCATCTCAACCCCAACTGAGCGCACAACCATCCTCAGGTACAAACAAACACACGTACCTCCAAGTGCTCCCGTATACTCCTGGAGTATACCTCATTCCAGCCCAAAGGCTATCGTGCACACGGCACCCAACGTCAACGCGAAGGCGTGACGTAACAACTCCAACTCAAAGGCCCAGACACGGCCATCCACATCACTTCAAGCATTTACATCACTCACCCCAGAGTTCGCGCGATTACTCGCCAAAGGTCCGCTACAAGCCTAGTAGGGCGAACCACTACTGGAGCACCTTTCATGCCTCCACATTTCTCAAGATCGCGCAAGAGGCTCCGAAAAGCCAAACAGATTGAACCGTTGTAATCCTCGCGGAAAAACACAGGAGATCGACTACTTACTCGCCCGAAACGGTCAACAGGTGGAAAAGGTACTATACACCATGACCAAACCTGTGTGGGGCCCACCCCACGATCCCGAAACTGAACCAACGGATCACGCCACTGCGATCCCCTCGGAAAAACACACGGGATTGAGTACTCAATCGCCCCAAACGGACACCCGGTGAAAAGTGCACTATTCACCGTAGCCGGGTTGGGTGGGACCCACACCACGTCCCCGATAAAGGTCGGGCGGACTGCGCCATCGCAATGCTCTCGGAAAAACACGTCAAAAGCACTACCCTCTTGAGTAGAACGGGTATCCAGAGAAAAAGATGTATTCCGGCGCACCGCACACGAGCGGCGCCACGTGGGACCCGCATCCCGGTCCCGAAACTCAACGAACGGACCGCGCCGCTGCGATCCTCTCGAAAAAGTACACAAGATGGACTACTCACTTGTCCAAGACGGTCGCCCGGTGATAAAGCTGGAAATCATCGTCAACTCCCGAAACGGCCCTCGTGGGCCCCGCACCATCGTGCCGAAATTGAGCGGGCGGATTGCACCATTGCAATCCCCTCGGAAAAACACCCAACATCGACTACTCGCACGCCCCGAACGGACGTCCAAGGAAAAAGTCGTTAAAAGCTGCACGCAGCTCAAAAGACGGTCCGTGGGGCCCACGCCTCAACTCCAGCCTCAATGCCTGGAACTGCACCGGAAACCTCCACCTCAGTGCCAGGGTCACAACGCCGCTGACGGCCCTCAAAACGGATGGCGGACGCGTCCGCGCCGTCCAAAACAAGAAACCCGGAAAACGCTCGTCCACTTAAGGACGTGTCGCGCCTCAGCGGCCCCTCGTTTTGGGAATTAAAAATTCCCAAAACCATCTCAAAAGCTTCTCCTTGATGTAAGCTCCGCGCTGCCGTAGACGGGGCGCAAAACGGACGCTCGTAGCCCGAAATACGGGCGTCCGAAGGCTGAGGGCAAAGCCCCTTGGGCCGGTCCGCCCTGCTTGGGTCGTCCCGCGCCGGTCGGCCCGGTCCGCACAGCCGGCCCGCGGCTCAACCGCGGGTCCGGTTCACCCCGCCGCGGCCAGCTGGCCGTGGCTCGCTCCATCCGATCGGCCGCTTCGCGGCCGGTTGATCCCCCACAGCGACCCGCAAGACGGGGGTCGCGGTCGACGCACGGGGCCGCGCGCTTTGCGCCCCCCCTCTCCTCCGCCTGCCGGCGCCCGCGGCCGGCTTCCGGCAACCGCAGCCGAAGTCTGTCGCCGCCTCCCGGCACGCGCCGCCGCCGCCTCCGAAGCCCCGGCCAACAGCCCTGCTGCGCCGCGCTCCGCCCCGCGCCGCCGCCGTCTTCCGCCCTCGGCCCTCGCCGGAAACCGCAAAACCACCCCCAAGTTCGACGGGCCGCTGCGGACGCCTCGGAGCTCCGATTTCACATCCGAAAGGTGAATCGGAAATCCCGGATCGAGATCTACTAATCTATGGGCTTTGTTCAAAGTTCGGGCGTCAATTCGATGGTATAAATCGGGTTCAAAAGAAATGCGGGAATTTAAAAACAAAATAAAACTCCTACCTCGTGGGGCTTTTCCCGACGCTTCCCGCGCGATCTGCCCCGCGCCGTTGCCTCGCCGGAGTTGGCTCGCTGGAGCTCGCCTCGCCGGAAAGGAGGAGGGAAGGGGTGAGGGTGAAGAGGAAGAAGAAGAAGGGGGGTGCGTGTTTAAATAAAAACACTTACCCTGCTCGGCACGCCCCCGACTCCACTCCCGAAGAAGACAAAAAGGAGGGTGTCCCTAGGGTAAACACGACGCTTCGAGCACAACGGCGGTCTCGGAATTTTAATCTGAGACCCCGTTCAAAAGTTGTTAAACTTAGCGCCCGACGCTGCCAAATTACGAAAACGCCCCTGGGGCCATTTTTTCACGAACGGCCCGCGCCCGTGAAACTTATACCCCTCCTAGGATAAACGGCATGCTCCGAACTCAACGGTGTCCTCGGTTTTCAAATCCGAGCCACCGTTTAAGAGATACTGGCGTTTCTCCATTAAACAAATTAATTAATTAATCCATTTAACGTTCCAGAAGCGGGCGAGGTGTCCAAACGTCCCGCGCCGGCAAGTTTTATATCTTTACTAGGGTGAAAACCCCATTCCGGACCCATCCTTACACTCGGATCTCTGATCCGGAACTCAGTTTAGGAGTTATCCTATTTATTTAGCGTTTCCAGTGTGAACGCACTGAAAATTTAATTCCGGCCACTCCGGGGCTCGGAATCGCACGCCGTCTGAAGACGCTGCTCTGGAATATCATCAAGAATATTCCAAAGCCTTTCTCAGAAAAAATAGAGTTCTTACATGAAATGTGTCCCTCAGATTCAAGTTTGACTGGGTATGCTATGATGTGGTATTTTTCATTATGCTATAATTCTCCCTATTGTTATTTAGTTCTATAGCATGGTCTGGGTGGCTTCATCTTGGTACTCTATTTTTTATCTAGACTATTAATACATAAACCCCTTCTAAACTAGATTTTTTATAAAATCTCTCTCTCAAACCCTTAGAACCCAAGATATCTTTTCAAATGAATTTGAATCCCCTTTTGATCATAGTTAACCCCAGTCTTCTAGGAATCGATCTGTGGTTGTCCAGGGTGAGTTATACAATTTTAAATTTGTTTCTCTCCATTTGGTCTTATTTCCTCCCATATTATCTTTTTATGATATAATAGTTGATCAAAATTTTTCTAATTGAGATATTTTTAGTTGGAATGGTTGTGGCATGTAATTCTTGTAGGTACTCAGCTTTCCTTTTATGAGCGGTGGTTAGAGGTCCTTTTTTTGTTTTGTTTTATCATGAAGAATGCTGACAATTTGAGGTGGTGGATTCATTTATTCTCATTTTATTTATGTTCAATAATAAAGTAATCATTTTTTAGCTTTTTGGGTGGCAGTGGAATTAAACCTAAAAAGGATAAACTAGATTAATGAAATATTATGGTTACTGGTCGTATATGTTCTTACACCATGATAATAGTTTTCCACTTATTTTTATAGATAGTATGAAATCTATGATATGTTTTTTAGCATGCTTGTTATTCTTTGGTTGGCATGTGATGATTTGATAAATTTGGTAAAATAATGTAAATATAGTAATTTTTCATTTGGATAATGAACATAATGGGAAATGTTTATAAAATATGTTCTTTCTTTTAATTTGATGGTAATAAAATAGATTCATTATGCATGATTAATTTAATATGTCCTTCATTGTGCTAATAGAATTTGCTAAAGGACATGAATATTGTACTAATTATTGATGATAATAATAAAAGTCATATTGAATGAGAATTCATCTACTCATAGTTTGTTGAAAATGGAATATATTCTAGAGATCATGTTTAAATAATATTATTATCTTGTTATAGATTATACCATAGGTTACCCACAGTCAAAACATGTAATAAGTGAATCGGTTAATTCAAGATGGAATAAAACTAGTTTTTTGATAGAGATAAATATTTTGGTCCAAGTGGGTCTTCTTGTATATAAAGGCTGAATGCTTTGTGTTTGGGGTAAAGTTAGACCGATTTCCTATAAAATATAAATGCCTTATCTTTAGGGACTATTTTCTCTATTGACCTTGTTGGTTGTTTTTTGCCTCCTGTATTGTTCTGGATGTGATACTTTATATAAGATGGGATGTGATCCTAGGATTCCTAATGATATAAGGGTGGGTAGGTCGGGATCAATGGAAGTGGTTAACACTTCTGATGGTGAGATACATGTTTATATGAAAGAGGGTATTGGGGATGGCACCGATATTGATTGAATGGGTTGAAGCGGGATTACTTGTTGTTTTGATTAAATTCGGGATGATTTCCTGATTAATCTATTCAATGGATAGATGTAGAAGTTTCTTATTATCTTCATTCACATCCCCACTACTTGAGGTATCTTGATTTACTTGGATATAAATCTCTTTATGGTAGATTAGTATGTTTCCTAGAGTTACTATAATTATTGAATGGTAACAATGTTTAATAAATGTTTTAAACCATGGGTTTAGTGCTTTATAGAATTCAAATGTTCATAATCTTAAGAACAATAAACTTGGTTGGATTATTCCTAGTGTAAATGGACTTCACTTTAATTTTTAATGAAATGTGTTTGGGATAATATTAACGAATGAATAAAGAATTAATTAATGTAATGTTAATATATAAAAAGTAAATAATTAATTTAATGAAAATCAATGGTTTTGTGTGTTCTTATAGGGTATATAGTTCTTTGTAGTGGCTTCTAGGTGTATAAGAGATGATAAATGTAGTTGATCGTAAGATTAGGTTAATTACTATAGTTTGTTTGTGAGATATATTATATCATGAATGATTTTTTATTTCACATGATACCCCACCCATGAAGATATATATATTTACACTGGATAGAATTTTTGGGCATGTTTTCCGCAACATCTTGGTTGGAAAGCTATGGATGGATAACTACCCCCTCTAGCTTCACTCTCTTCTCTTGGTAGTATTTATGTGATCGTATGCATGGTGATTATCTTTACTATATACGTGTGTAGAGGGATGCGATGGATTGTGGTTATTTTCCACCCATGTATCTCTATATATAGTTTCCTAAGGATTATTAAAGGTATTAAATGTATGGGTTGAACTACCTCGAGGTACATTAATCAGTGTATGGGTTGTGGTGTCTTGAGTTATAATTCTCAATCATTGATACATGACATACGGTCTCTGGTGGATCCTATAAACTACTTGGTTACAATATAAATATGGGGAATGAGATGATGATATGATATTTTATACGAGATGCATGTTAAGATACATTATCCAAGGTGTTTTTAGGATGGATTATTTTGGAGAGATATGGATCAGGATGTATGACATTAAGTAGGAGTGGGAAAGTAGTGGGGAAGTAATAGCAGCATACCATCAATTGATATTTAGTTAAAAGTTATATTTTATGTGATAACTATTAAAACGTATACATGATGAGGTTAGGAACTTAGTATAACTATTTAGGTGATGAGTAAGCTTCACTTTTTGTTCCCTACAATTTATAATTCTTTCTTTATCTTTTTCACAAGTGCCTCTATGGAGGATCCTACTCAGTATACCTTTTATGTTCAACATATGTATATATAAAATGTTTTTCGAGTTAGTTGGATCAAGTTAGGGATCATGCTGGATATTACTAGTTTATGGTTTTTTAGGATCTATTTGGGCTTCATGGTCACTATTGATTTAATCTTTTGCTACTTGTAGTTCCTTTCTTGTTTTTTTAGTCTTGTATGACATTAAATGTGTGTACTTGGGATCTTTCAGCCCAAACAGGATAAATACCCCAAGTGGGGGTGAATAACTACTAAAAATATTCCATATACCAATGGTTTTAAACCATTGGTATATCCCTTGGAATCATTGGTATAGGATATAATAATGGTTCCCTCAACCATTGGCTTATTTGGTTTCGGTGTTTCCCTATAAAAACCTGTTTTTATAAAATGGTTGGTTGAGGTTATTTGTATTTACCCTATACCAATGGTTCTATGAAACTATTGGTATATCCAATGACTCATTTGAATACCCAATATTTTTAGTAAACCTTTGGTATACATATATAACAATGGTTCATAAAACCATGGGTATAACATTTGGTTAGATGTATACCAATGGTTTATAAAACTGTTTGTAAATATTCCTCTCCCCAAAAACCACAGTAATCCCATCCAAAACCTTTAAAAGAACCTATAAACAAATAAAAAATCACATTTTATATTTAATTCAGTAAAAATATTATATATTTATCATTTAACCATATTCTAATTAATAAATTTCAAACCATTGATAATAATATAACATATATATACAATCCTCACAATCAATATTTTTTAGTCATTAATCACCTTCCACACATATTTCACTTTACGATCACATCAAAAATATAGGGGATCAATAACTCCCTCATCACCATCATCCTCATCCTCATTCTTATCCTTATCCTCATCGCCATCACCATAACCATCACTATCTCCATGAACATTATTTCCCTTACGACCACTAGGATCGTCCCCACCATTGCTTGATGCATCATATAATGAATGAATCATAAACATGTATGTATCAAAAATAAATTTGGTATCTATAGTAAGTGATAAACATAAGGATACCATAACTTTCATAAAATCCACATTATCCTTTTGACGCCATTCACACTCCTTTGTGACCATTTTTTCCTCTTTTACCTCTGTACGAGCCTGTGATGCCACAATATGAGTTGTTTCAAACTCATTGAATCTATAATTACCACTTAAAGTGGTCAATATATATTGAGTATAATACTTATGGAATCCCTCTAGTTTATTATATAACTTTCTGTTACATTGTACAAAAAATATGAACTTTTAACCTTTAGTTTCTTGGAAGAAAGGAACATAATACTTGAAAAACATAAAAAAAAAATATACTAAATCCACTTTAAATACATCTTCATGGGTTAAACCTAAGTTAATTTTACTACATATCATATCCTAGGGACATACCTTAATGGAAAGGGTTCGGAATGAATCCCAGAAAGGGAATAAGAAAGAGAAATATATAGCATTTGATCTTAAGATATATCAATAATAACTTGAGGCATAATGATAAGGAATGAGTAAGATTCATATCATAATAACATGGAAATTTAGATACAATATTTAAAAGATACATTCATAATCATATCACCATGTTTTATCACGAAGGTGTCATAAATAAAAATTATTAAGTTTACTAACAAAGGTATTGTAAAACATGTCATCTCTAGAGATTAAATTCATTACACAATGCATTAGAGCACTATCAGGGAACACCATTCATATTTATTAATTTCATGTGATCCTTGTAGATAATAACAAATCATTTCATGAATAACCTATAGAGAATAAAACATGGGTTTATTATCAATAATCATGTTATACAAAATAGCTTAAAGACATGATCATTACGTCATTTTTAACCCATGACAGGAAATTTGGTTTTTATATATGTAAATCCATGAATAAAAAATCATTGTTAAATATATTAAATACCCATTTAAAATAAAATAGTTTTGGGTATTCAAATGAAAATTAAAATAAAATTTCACATATAAAAGATGGAAATTTTAGAAGTAAATTTGGTGGCATGATTGGTATAAAACATGGTTTTAGAAAAGGTTAAAATGAGAGTGGAAAAGGTTATAACATTCATAAAAGATTATTATTATAGTGATGGGATAATATAAAGTGGAAAAAAGAACTTAGTTTGGTATTTAGAATAAATACCACAAAAAGGGAAATGAATGGAAAAGAGAAGTTGAGATTTCCCTTACCTTGAAGAGTTGATCCTAAAACATGAGGATGGAACCTTTAGGGAATGAGGAAACCTTAGTGGGTCTCCTTGGTAGAAACAATAACCATAAATTCATGGGAGAAAGATTGAAAGTGAATGTAAATAGAGAAATGGGTGGGTATTTATAGAATAAGTGGAGGATTTGTTTAATAATTTCTAAATACATGTCTTGGAAAACTAGGTTATGGAAAATATAAAACCATTAGGTTAGCCATGGTTTTTACTCATGGTTTTAGAAATTTGGGTCACATATTAGGATAGATTAATCCTCTATATCCAAAAACTGTTATTTAACAATTCATTTGGAATGAAAAAGTATATATTCCACAATGATATGTTTTTAAAAATCAAATTTTCCCTTTTAGACATTAGAAAGTAACTTATAGTTTTAAAAATTGAATAAAATATATTAAAATACTTAATATTAATAAAATAGAATATTTCATATCTTTTATTTTTTAAAATTAATTATTACATACTTATGTTATAAATATGATATCATAAAATATATTGAAACTCCAAAACTATACTTTTTACTAGTCACGAAAAAATAAAGTATTTTAGAAAATTATCATATATTCACTCTAACCTAATTTTGATGTGAGGGATTAAAAAAATTATGTTTATTTTATCATAAAAATTCTATTAATATTAGTAATTTAATTTTTAAATATAAAAATCTTATCTATTTAAAAATAGCAGTTTTTTAGTCATAATCAAATTTCTAGCACTTATAAAAAACATTCCTATTCCTTTATAAAATTATTCTATATTTTATTACATAAATAAAAAAAATTTAAAATCATATTTCAAAAAAAATATATTCATAAAACTTTAATTTATTATAAAAATTGTATATATTTTCTAGAAAAATAATATTATGTTTTATTTGTGTCCAAAAAATTAAATTATCAAATTCATCTCCAATAAAAATATATTTTATTAAGAAAAACTATTATTAAGAGGAATTAATAGAATAAAAAATTTATTTATAAAATTTTATTTATAATTTATGTAACTGAGGTCTGGACATTAACCCCTTATTACACTCGCATATGCCTTGAGGGTAATGTGTGTGATGGTGGTAGTTTTTTTGAGTTCCCCAGCAAACATCGATCGAGTTGTAATCTCCACTACCTTGAAATTCCCCAGTAAGTGAATTCATTTAGACTTGAATTGTTGAAGTTCATATTGATCTTGGAAAAGGATGAACCCTAGTGACAATACCTCCCACCCATGTTCTGAAAAATGGTCTTCAAACAGAATGACTCTACTTATTGGGGCTATTAATTCTTCTATCTATATCAAGTAGACTATATCATCACTACTTATAAAAAGTAATTATAATGGTAAAATTATCAACCAAGGGTATATTTTCCAATGGTTATACTGACCAATGGTCATATTGACCAATGGTCATTTCAAACAATGGTCATATTGACCAATGATCATATAATGGTTGAATCCTAACGGTCACATTTCCCTTTATACCCTATAAATACCACTTCATTATTTCACTCAAAAATCACAAAAATTTATCTTAATTTTATATTTTCATTTCATAATATGTTGATTGGTTTACTAATATTTTGTTATTTCAATATAATTTAAATTGGGGGTGATTATTCTAGTAGATTAGGGCAATCCTTAATTCCCCATTTTAAGTGTTCTATTTTATAATTTTTTCTAGTTGTAATTTTTTGGAATTTTAATTGGTTTTATAGTTAACTAATGTAATGATCATTCTTAATGAGATAAAAAAAATTCATTTATTTTGTATGTGTATAATATTATATAATATGTAAAAATCATTTATTCAAGAAAAAATGTCATTTAAAATGTCTGGTTCATTACATTCTTCCCCCCCTTAAAAATTTTCATCCCTAAAATTTCAACACATTCTCTCAGTTGAGAAAAGGTGAGGGTACTTCTATCTTATTGAATCCTCTAGTTCCGACATTTCTTCTTCATGTTTTGGTTCTTACAAAACAATTTAACAAGGTGGGTAATATTTTTTGTGTATAACTTTGACAATATGGTCCAAATACCTCCATTTTACTCTCCTCATAAGAGAGGTTGTGTTCTAGTTGTACCACCTCTAGATTAAATACTTGTGAGGGATCGGGTATGTACATCCTAAATAAAGATATATGGAATGAATCATGAACTTGATATAGGTTCATTAGAAGTTCTATTCTATAGGTTACTTATCCATTGTGATCAAGGATTTCATAGAGGCCAATGTACCTAGGGCTAAACTTCCCTTTCTATCCAAATTGCATGACTCTCTTCCACTACGATACCTAAAGGAAAACTTTGTCCTAAACATCAATCTTAAAGTACCTTCAATGATTGTCAGTATTGTTGTTTTTTCAACACTAAGAAAAATTTATATGTTGTTTGATGACTTGAATCTTTTTTTATCTTTTGAACAAGATCAGTACCAAGCAATTTCCTCTCACCAACTTCATACTAAAAAGTAAGGGTTCAACATCACTTTCTATGTAGAGGTTCATATGGTTCCATTTGAATACTCGAGTGGAATTTGTTGTTGTATTAGAAATTAACTAATGGGAAGTGTTGATCTCATCCACCTTTAAATTCCATTGAGCCTCTTCTTAGCATTTCTTCATGTTTCTGAATAACCTTTTCATATTGGCCATCACTTTCATTATTTATATCTTGGTAAGTAAGAAAAGAGAAAAATATTCCTGAATAGTGATGAAATGGAAAGTATTTGTGAAATGATCCACTATAAACTGTAGTCTATTATTTAATTTGGATGTTCTTGGGAGACCAGTGATGAATTACATATTAATATTCTCCAAATTCCATGTTGGTATAGATAGTGGTTATCATAACCCTTTAGGAACTTGTTTCTCTACCTTCACTTACTTACTTACCAAGCACCCTACAATATAGTCAGAAATATACCTTTTCATATTATCCCACCAATAATGATCATGAGGTTATATATAAATTTTAGTTCTTACAAGATGTATATGGAATTTATATCTATGAGATTCATCAATCAACCCCTTCTTTATCTCCAGGGTAGATGGGACACATATGTTGAGTCAGAATTATTACTTATTACTTTTTCATTCCTTTAGTTTTAGAAATTAGAAACACTTTCATAAAACATGTTTACTAACTTTTTAAGCCCCAAGTGTTATAGTATGTTTTTTTATAAAATATTATATTTTACCATACATAGAAAATTTTCAAATTTATTACGAATATAAACTTAATATTATTCATTAAGATCATCAGATAGAGTATGAGTATGATTAATTAGACATAACTTTTATCATACCACGAGTAAGAATTTTTTCTTGTCTATTGTAATGAAAAATTTCATGACCATTAGACTGATTCTAGTAACAATATATCAGAATAACCCTTATAAGGATAATTACATTGAAAATCAAAAAGGAAGTCCATCGGAATAACCTATGTTTATAATCAGAATAAATAGAATTTTTTCTATCATAAGGAATATAATTAACACTATAATGGTGTTAAAAATGATGTTGGTAATTATGTTTTTCCATAGCATTTTGATCCATCAAGTTCCAACTATCAAGGCTGTTTCAACAAGAAAATAAATATGATTTTTGTATCTTTGCCTATAAATATCAAGTCATTTGAAGAGTTTGGTGGTGGATGATACATTTTACAACTCAAGTCTTTTAAAGTTTTATTTGTGTGAAAATATCATTCCTAGTCATTGTAATGCATTATAGAGTCATAGTTCTAAGTAATTATTGTCATGTTGTTTCCTTTAGAATATTTTCACTTGTACTTCACATCCGGTCATTATTACGATCGTGGTATTCTAAGGATATAAAGATGGTGAATCTGGTCTATCTGATCAAGAGATTATAGTGCTTGGAAGATAGATCCCAATCATCCTATTGAGGGATTCTGTGGATATGAAGACATAGGTATCATGATCATCATATTTAGGGATTTTCTAGTAAGGGAATACAAACTTTAGAGTAATTATAAAACTATGAATATTGTTAGTTAAGGTCATTGACTACCTTTCTCTTAAGTTTACAAGAGTAAAATCTTTTAATATATCTTGCAATTCATTATTACAAATACTATATATTTCTTGTTTTTACAAGTTTCTATTCTGCTATAAATGTAATAGAAAGTTAATCATTATACTCAAATATCCATTCGATTTGTTTTATTGGTATAACTTTTATTATCGTTAAAAACATTGATATTAATCGGATCCATTGTGATTCTAATCTTTACTCTGATAATGAAACTAATTTTGAGTCTGATAAATTTACATTAATATACTTTTGGTTTTTATTGTTTAAAATTTTTTTTAGCTATAATTCACCCCCCTATTGTAAGTATTATTATCTAAGATAATTATTATGATCCGAGAATTTTTATCAGATCATATTTATACTTCTTAAATACTTGTTGAGTTTTTACTTCCATTACTTAGTGAAATTTTTTGAATTTTTTTTATAAAATTTCTATTTATCAACATTGTTACACTAACATGTATTTATAGAAAAGATTTTATATTGTTTTAATATGGTATGTGTGAATGTTGGATCTCTTGAAATTTTAAATTCTAATTGAACACCTATCTTAGATGTGAATGGCTATGAATATTGGAGAGATAGAATGAATACTTTTGTGATCTACACTAGAGTTGATAAATTTTTACTTCTTACTAGAAAATAAAAGATTCTTGATATGGAAGTTTTTTTCTTTTAAAAATGCAGACAAGCAATAATATTAGTTGAAATACAAATTTTGAAATACTTTATTGTGTTATATGAGAAGGAATATCTATAGTCAAATATCATCTTTGGAATCTTCCAATAGTATTTATAATAAATTGGTAATTACTAATTTTGGTACATCCAAAGTTATAGAAACTAGAAGAGCCATGCTTAGAGCTGATTACTAAGATTTTCTTCTACATATAGAGTCAGTTGCTAAGATGCATGAAATATTTATGAATATTATTAGTAGATTACATTCTCTTTGAGAAAAAGGACATGATGATGATATTTTATTTGAAAAGAATATCGACATCATACCTAATGAATGGGAATAAAATACAATAGTTATGGATAACATAAGTAAGTTAACTAATATTACTTTTGGTGATTTGATTGGTTCTTTTATTAAATACGAGGGTAGATTCAAAATAGATACTAAGAAATATAAAAAAAATGATTTTTATTATTTTTCTACAACATATATTATTATTTATAAATTTTAGTCAGTGGAGAAAGTTGTAAAATTTTCAAGGAAGAATAAAGTTGTTATTCAGATAAATTCTAGTACATTAGAACATTCATATAATTGTTTAGCTAACCTAGATATAAGTATGAACAAGATGTTTAGAAAGAAATATTTTTCAATACCGATATAAGAAAATTCATAAGGATAATGGTGACTAGAAAGATTTAGAGGTCACTTGTTATGAAAGTAAGAAAGTTGTATATATAAAACCTAATTGTTCAAAGATGAAAGTTACATATTGGAAGGAAGTAAATTCAGAACAAAATAGAAAAATGTACTAGAAATCAAAAGGCAAGAAATTTTTGAAATCTCTTTATAAGGCCCCAGCCTTAAACCTTACTTAATCTTGAGTTATTACATGATTACACATTGAGGATCTTTTCAGGTTTAGAGTTTTACAGAATTAGTTCATAAAACTTGCATTACATTCCACATTTAAACAAAGTGGTTACATAAAAGATAGTATTCATTTTCCCATCAACGGAAACATATTTAAAATAAAACATGGATTCTTTCTTGATACTTCCTTGACACTGTCATCATATCATGTACCAATCCCTTGACCTGTGAAAACATTTTAAAAACATGGGATGAGCATAAAAACCTCAGTAAGGGTTATAAAAATTATGGAAAGGAAACATGAGTACATATATACATAAGAATGAAATCATACATTACCCATAAAGCATAATCACTTTAACATACCTCATAAAATCATGAATAAATCATAGAAATCATAATACATAAAGGTAACTTGAGGCATTCATAACATTAATACGTAGGGAGTAACCCCTCTTGGTTATGTTTGGAATACCCATCATAGTATATTCCCTAAATCTCTCCGAAGAAACCCTAATGTTTAACTCCTTCGTGTTACCCAATGCATTGGAGAGCTATATCGGGCTCACCTGCCCTTAGTTTATCACGGAACCACCCGTCTTCATAAACAATGCCCAAGAACCATAACATAATCATAGCACATAGCTTAAGAATAAAGGAAATATAAAATTCCCATATTTCAATAACAATATAACATTTTAAGATATTGAAATAATAAATCCATTCTAAAAACCATTTTCGAAACCATTTAAAACATTTAATAAAGAGATCTTTGAATCAAAGTGTCTCATACCACTTTGAAGGTTTTAACATTTTAAACCATTAATGTCCATATAAATAAATCATTAATACCATTTTGAAAACACGGATATTAACAAGAAATATTTATAAGAATAAATCATTAAAACATTTAAAACCATATTTTAGTTAAAGGGTTTTTAACAAAATGAGAGACACTTGAATACAATAATTGAGGAATAACATTTAATCAGAACTTTATAATATCATGAGAATAAAGGAATTCATGATATAATATTCCAAAGGACAGTATATACACCATATAACAGTGAATTGGTTCATAACAACAATGAAGTATCAATAGAAATGTAAAATGAGATGAAATCCCCTGTAAAGAAAGTATCCTTAAATTAAGGATAAATCAATCTCATAATTATGTGTGAAAAATATCAATACACCCAATATAAGAGGATATTAAGTTTAAAACAATCAAAGGTCATTCACACATATTCAAATGATGACATATTCACTAACTACATGTTGAACCCAAAGAAATCGAAATTGGGTTAAGAAGTTCCCTTGACAGCCTAACAGCGTCACACCAAATTTTAGAAAAAGAGTTGATGAGAGAGATAAAGGGTATCTCATCACTTGGACATAAAATTTACGACAATAGGGATATAAAATAACATATCCCCACATAATAAGATGAAAATTAAAAGACATAACAAGATAAGTCTTTTAAAAAGAGGAGGGTGAAAGGTCCCCTTACCGATTTGGGTAACTTTCGAAACGTACACCCCATGAAAGAAGGACTATACAACAGTGATGTAAATACTCATAAATGAAAGTATGTTACACAAATAGTAGAATAATGGAGAGTACATAAACCACTAAAAAGGAAATATTGGAAAATGTATCATGAATCTCACGGGAATAAAATTGAGATGAAAAATCCCTTACGAAAACTCGGCAGCCTAACGACGCCACTTAAAACTTCCAAAAATGGATTGATGAGATCAAATAGGGTATCTCACCATATTAAAATAAAATGTACAGAAATAGGAAAATAAAATAACATCTCCCAACATAACAAAGATGAGCTTAAAATAAGTGACATAAAGGAGAGTACTTAAAAAGAAAGAGAGAGGTTGGATCTCTTATGAAAATTCGGCAGCCTAACGGCGCCAATCAAAACTTCCAAAATGGATTGATGAGATAAAATAGGGTTTCTGATCATATGAACATAAAAATTAAAGTAATATTAATATAAAATAACATCCCAATCATAAGAAATATGAGATTAAAAGGAATGAAATAAAATAGTGTACTTTAAAAGAAAGAGAGGGGTCGAATCCCTTACCTCGTGTCCGACATGACTCGATCGTTCTTTAATCTCCTGAATAATAAAATTTGGTCAATTTATAATTGATTAAGGACCTCCTTTAAATATTATTATTCAGTTCATATCACATATTATAATTTTATAATAATTGGTTAATAAAGTGAGTTCATATCAGACGTTTTTGTCGATGTTCAGTACATGAGTAAAAATTGAAATTGTTGGAAAAGAATTTTCCATGTAGTTATAGGTACATCATCTCCAGAATAGTATTTATGTTTTAAATATCATATATATCCAGTATATATTCATTTTATACTATTCCATAGCATTTGGAGATAAAAAATTAAAAGCACCGTTCATGGAGACGGTAGGTCGTACGTACGCATGAACGTTAGTTTCATTTTTTGTCATATTAATGGAATTAAAACAAAATGAGAGATATATATATTATAATTACAGAATGATATCCATAATTTATATGTAATATATTACATATATATCTATTATATATATGTACTTATAATAGTTCATAACATTTGGAGATAAGAAATGAAATGTACCATTCATGGAGATGGTAAGCCGTACGTACGCATGAATGCTACTTTCATTTACCTTTTTTTGTATTTAATGGAATGAAATAATAATGATATAAAGGTATATTATAATTCCAGTAGTATAACATTTTTAATACCATTAATTCCATCCTTTATATGTCCCACATATGGCATTAACGAATCAAATCACTTTGAAGGGGCGGTAGTCCGCACTTCCTAAAATGAAGATATCGCGTTTACCCATAATGGAAACCATAAAGGTATACCATAAATGAATAATAAAGAATATTAAAGAAAAACATAAACATATTATATATCATAGATAAATATAGTGACATCTTAATGGCAACCTTTGAAGGTGTTAAAAGAATATTGAACAATCATCGTTTCGTGAGGCAGTAATTCGCCATCCACAGAAACAGTATGTTCTTTAACCATTAGACGAAGGTGTGTGTAAGTGTAGCTCGAATCCTTCACATAACAACATCCTGTTATATTGAAGATACTGTTTTTGTTACAAAAGAAAATAATAAAAAGATTTTAGGGGGTTGGAGAAGCAAAATAAAACCAAAGAACACAAGGGAAGACATTACCTTTAAATCGGGTAACTTCCTTTGATTTGAGCTCAAAGGCTTCCTTGGAAAGGATTATGCCCAAAGTGAGGCTTAAATGATGAAGATATGGATTTGGATAGATGCAATGGGCAGGGTTTTGCCGAGCCAAAGGATTGAGAGGTGTGTGTAATGTGGTAGAGGTGGGGGCCTTTTATAAGAGGAGAGGAGGGGCACTCTGGGAAAGTTACAAAATGTTACTTTATTTTCAAATGCTTTTCAGATTTTAAAGGTCCCACTTTGATGTATTTCTAGGATAAGGTGGTAAGGGTTCTAAATCCACCCATACAATAGGTTTGTGACAAGTTTAAGTTATATTTTTAACATTATCTTTTCATTTTATTTAAATCCCTTATTAATGAGGTAATTGATGCACCATCATGATGTCATAAATAATTTAATTTATTTAATTTCTAAAAATTATAAAAAAACTATCATGATGTAGGAAATATTTTTATATTTCTAATTAATATTTATAGTCAAAAATATGACTTGTATAACCCCATTTAAAAATTGTTTTAGTAAAACATATCATGTTTGTGACATTTTAATTTTAACTTTAAATAAAAAGGTATTTATGTCATTTTCCAACCAAAGTGGCTCCATGGGGTCCCCAAGTTGACCCATGGATTTTACTGGTCGTAAATGACACATCCAATGAGGCTAGAACATGTGGAAAGTTCATTTCATATTATTAAAACGTTATTTTTACCTTAAATTACACTAATTACCTCTAATCGCGATTAAAAACATAAAAGTTACTATTCACCAAAAAAATTATTTTAATCCCATTGAACCATATTTTACTTCCTAATGACAACCATGTATGTCATATTTTTGAAATTCAAAACACAGAAGTGGTAAAGTTTCATTTAAATGAAAAATCAGTTTTTTAAGTACCACTTAGTGGTTTCACTATTCATCAAAAACTGAAGTTTTTCAGAATAATACCAAAACTTCACCCTAAGCTATATTTGATATTCCAAATTCAAAAATGATGTCTATTTTAAAAAATTAAAATCGTATAAGTTATATTAATTAATTTAATAATTAATTCCCGATGTCATGACAAATAGCGTGTTTTTATGAAACAATATATATCAAAAGATTGACACTAGTTTAAGTCCAATTTCAAAGTGAAATTAATTCCAACGACCACTATTGGATTAATGGTAAAAATATATTCTAATTTCACTTTAAAACCAATTCAAAATATAATCTAATCATATAAATAAATTAGATTAAAAAGTGGTTTTTTATTAAAATACAACATTTTTCACTATTCATTAAAAAATGAACTTTATCGGAAAAATACCAAAAAATTACACAAAGTAAATTTTGATGTCCTGATTCCAAATAAGAATTTTATTTTTTCAAAAATAACACATAAAATTGTCAAAAATTGGATTTAAAAGAGGTTCTCCATAAAAAGGCGGTTAATCGACCTTTTAAAGAATACTAGAATGTTTACGCTTAAAATTGGATTCATTCGCATTTTTAATCCTCTAACATTTATTGTAAAGAGTAAAAATATTTGACAAACATATATAATCATTTTGTAGTTAGTTGTGTTCATTCCCTCCACTACAACGGCTAGGCGTTAACTACCATTTAAAATAATATTATTTTATTATTAGAGTGCAACATAAGATTCCCAAGAAACTCGTTGTTGCGTATTGGGTACGCCATCGCGCATAGCATCCCCTTTAAAGTAATATTAATATTTTATTCAAAAATATGGATAAATGTGAAAATTTCATATTCTTTATTTACCTGGGGTGTTACACTCTTAACAATGTTTGTGGTGGAGATTTTTCTTAAAGTTATTATGAGAATGAATGTTTCAAATAGATGAATATTGGTCTTTTTTCTATTATACCCAGTATAAATCATTTTTTTATGGAAAAGGTATATATAGATAAATCTCTCATAAATATTCCCTTCAATTAAAATTATCCGGGTAAGAAAAATTCTACATCTTTTGAAATAGAATATTCCTCAGTAGAAGATAATAATTTACCAATTTATGAGGAAGTTTCTAGATTTACTAAATTACAAGAAAATTAGAATTGTAAGATTTGTAAAAATACACGATACTAATAAAACTAAACTTTCCAAGGTAGGTTCAATAATAACTATTTTTGACTAAGAAAATATCATATCTTTCTAAATATATTGATAAAACTATTTGTGAAAAAGATGCTATTTCAAAAGTTTTTGAAAAATTTATTTCTGAAAAATATGTTTTGCAAAGAAAACATAGTTCTAAAAACTAATAATGATGAGGATAAAAATATAGTTATAAATCTGAAATCTTAAGTTTCAAGTTTGAAGAAACTATTATAAAAGATTACCACTCGTAAGGAAATCTATGATAATATGTATAAAAAAATTATACCTTATGGTAATAGTTCCAAAATGGATTTTACAAACAAAAAACTATTTTAACTAACAATTACTTTATTCTAAAAAGTGAACCTTTTGTATTATGTTACAAAGTGGTGGGAATTGGAATAAATAATTTTCCTTGAATAGAGTACAATATTTACGATTACATAAGGCTTATTTTTCTAATGAAATGGAATTTTCCCAAAACAATGTCCGAAAAATATGGTTGCCTAAAATTTTATTTTATAATAATATAGGACCGAATAAGGTTTGGGTTTTGAAAAACTGATCTTTTTGTTTTCAAGATAACAAATATAGTACCAAAAACAAAAGTTAATTTGGTACATGGATAGTGGATGTTACAGGCACATGACTAGAAACAAATATTTCTTCAAGAAGATAATCAAGGTGAAAGGTGGTAACATAACTTTTAGAGATAATGCTCAAGGATAGATTATCCAAATAGTTAACATTGTTCTTCTTGTAAAATATCTTATTTAAAATGTTTTATTTGTTATATGAATTAAGTATAACCTTATAATCATAATTCAATAATGGGATGAAGGATACCTTATGAACTGTATGAATAATAAATGTTTAGTACATAGTTCCAAGGATGATTTTTTTTCTTTCTTATAATTGGTATGAGAATGTTTACAAACTGAACATAGAAAACATTATGATCCAAGACTTACCTTGACTTAGTGAAATACAAGATCCATCATGGTTATGAAATTAAAGGTTTGGACACTTTAAGATTAGAAATTTATCAAAATTTACTAAGAAATGACATGTTAAGGGTCTACCTAAACTTGGGTTTGATACTTCAAAATTTTATGATCCTTGTCAATATGGTAAGCAACATAAGTCATGTTTTAAATCTATTATTGAAGTATAAACTTCTATTACTTCCTAGTTAGTTCACATTGACTTATTTTTTCCTCCAAAAATAGAAAGTTCTATTTGAAATCACTATGTACATTTATTAGTTTATTATTACACTATATAAACTTGGGTTTATTTAATTACAAATAAATCTGAAGACTTTATTTATATTAAAAAAATTATCTAGAGTTAAAAATGATAAAACCTAACCTTGATTACTATTCATAGTGATCTTGATGGAGAATTTGAAAATTATAATTTTGAAACTTTTTGTAGTAAGAAAGTTTTTAAGCATAACTTTTCAGCACCTAGAATTCCTCATAAAAATAGTGCACTTTAAAGAAGAAATAGAATTGTTCAATATATTACTAGAACAATGTTGAGTGAATACTTAGTTACTAAACATTTTGTGGATGAAGCAGTTAGTGCTACCTTCTATACTATAAATCAATTTTTCATTAGATATTTTTCTTAATAAAAATCCTAATGAGTTGTGGACTGGAAGAAAACCAAAATTTTATTAATTAAAAGTATTTGGTTTCAAACTATTCATTCTAAATAATAAATATAATTTACATAAATTTTTACCCAAATCCAATGAAGGAATATTTTTAGGTTATTCTACTACTTCTAAGGTTATAGAGTTTTTAATAAAAAAAATCTTTCACTATTGATAAAATAGTGCGTGTTAATTTTGATGAAACTTATAACTTTGTTTTCAAACAACCTAAACCTATATCCTCATATTTTACTTCTAAAACTTATTTTTAACCTTTGTTAGAAATTTATTATCATAAGTAAATAACTAGAGAATTAGTTTATGAAGTTATTACATTGGAATATTTTCTACCTATTGTGGAAGAACATACTTTTGAAGACCCAAGAAGTTAGTTGTTTCATAGGAACCATCCTAGTGAAAGTTTCATTTAGGATGTTGATCAGCCAGTTTGGACTAGAAGTTCCTTAAGAAATGAAACTGAACATCTAGATTTATTATCCCAATTTAAACCTAAGAATATTAATCAGGCTTTAGGTGATGAGGATTGGGTTAATGAAATTAATTATATACTCAATGATTTTGAAAGGAACAATGTCTATACTTTAGTTGAACGACCTATAGAAACTTCTATAATTGGAGTAAAATGGTTTTTTCGGAATAAGTGTGATGAAAATAGCATAATCATTATAAATATCTCTATACTTATTGTTAAGGTTTATAATCAATAATAATAAATATATTATGAGTAAATTTATGCTTTGGTAGTAATACTTAAAACTAATTTAATATTTATAGACTTTAAAGAATTCTTTAATTTCAAACTATGTTAGACAGAGGTAAAGTGTGATTTTCTTAATGGATATCTTTAAGAGGAAGTTTATGTATGATAACCACCAGGTTTTGAAAATAAAAACCATCATCAATACATTTATAATCATAGAAAATATTTTTATGGACTTAAGAAATCTCGTAGAACATGGTATTATAGATTAATGAGTTTTTTGTTACAAAACAACTTTATTAAGGGATTTGTGGGTCCAAAACTTTTTATAAAAGAAGTAAATAAAAAATATTATTATTGTAAAAATCTATGTTAAAGATATTATATTTGGTTCAACTCAAAAATAGTTATTAAATTTCTTTTTGGTTCTTATGATATCTAACTTTGAAATGAGTATGCTCAGTTAGTTAACATATTTCCTTTGTTTTCAAATTTCACAAAAAACAGAAGGGGATTTTATATCTCAAAATAAGTATATAAAATATCTTCTTAATAAATTTGGATACAAAAATACTAAATCCATTAGAAATTTTATAGGAACCCCCAATATATTAGATCTTGATGATGCTAGGAAGCCTATTTTTCAAAAAAAATTCAAAGGTATGATATGAATTTTACTTTACTTAACAGCTAGTCATCTGGAAGTCATGATTTCTATATTTCTATGTGCAAGATATCAATCCCATCAAATATAATCTCATCTTAAAGCCATAAAATTAATTTTTCATTATCTTAATGGAACTATGGATTTAGCCCTGTTATATTCTTATATAAATGTTTTGTAACTAAAAAGTTCTTCGGATGTTGCATTTGGTGGATGTCTAATGGATAGGAAAAGTACTTCCAAAATTCTCAGTTCCTAAGAGATTCTCTAGTTTTTTGGTCATGTAAGAAACAACACTTAGTTGAAATCTCTACTGCAGAAGCTGAATATTTGATACGTGGAAGTTTTTGTTCTCAAGTGTTGTGAATGGAACACACACTCACTAACTATGGAATGATTTTTAATAAAAATAAAATACTTTGTGATAATACAATGTCCATTTATTTAAGTAAAAACATAACACATAACTCTTGTTCTAAGAACATAGATATAAGATATCCTTTCCTTTTGGATCACACACTAAAAGGACATAAAATATGATAATTAATTGGAACAAAAGAATAACATGCTGATATTTTCACTAAACCCCTTACTTTGGAGATATTTGAATATATTAAATATAATCTTTGGATGGTCAACGTTAAGTGATTATTCGAATATTCTTCTTTTTTATCCATCACCTTACATTAATATACTCATTTTAATCGGATGAGTTCATATGTTTTTTATTTTTTAAAAAAAATTAGTTTTTTTAATTATTTGAGTTTTATAAAAAATTTATTTTTTCTAAAACAATTATCATAATTATTTTTCTGGAATCAAAATTTTTATAAACATTTTGAAGTCAAAACTTTCAAATTGTTTTTCAAACTCAAAAATTCTTATAAAATCTGTGGACTCATATTTTGTTAAAAAAATTACGAAAAACATTATATTTAGACATGCTTTCTAAAACTATAATAATAATTTTTCAAAAAGAAAAAAACTATCATAATTAGATTATTTTTTAAACTATTATAATATATTTACAAAAAAATGAAGAACAGGTTAATCATACCAATTAAAATTTCCACTCTAAAAGGAACTCTTCTATTATTTTAGTCTTCCAATTATTTAATTACTTTAGTTTATAATTTTTTTTTTGTTATACTTTTTGTCTTATAAAAAAATAAAAAAAAATTAAGCATTTAAAAATTTAAATGATCTTCGCCCTGATAAAAGTAATAAAAACTTTAAGAGTTCAATAATTCTTTTAAAACATTCTTCAAATCTATCTTGGTCATTATATATGAATATTTTTTCATCTGAACCATTTATTTTATTATGGATGCTGAATTGTTTCCCCCAGTTTCTATATAAGTTTGGGTCAACCCTTGTCCCTCATTGGTTCTTTAGATTTTTTTCACTCCCAAGTTGCTACACCCCTAAAATATCTTAGTCCAAAAGTTTTTCATTTCATCAAATCTTTAGTCCCTTTTTCTATAACCATGGAAACAAAGGAAGATTATGCTAAGTGGTTTTTATTCAGGTAACGGTTTCTAGGAACTTCATGGTTTGACAAGTATGAATCTATGTTTAAAAATATTATCTATTTATAAAGATGGTAGTCAGTATGTGTTGAAAATCCAAATAAGGAATTGTATCATTCCTATCCAGAGGTAGTATATGAGTTTAATTCATCAGTTCAGTTTTTGAAAGGGGATGATAATGATAAAGTTTCCTTCACTATGTTTGTTCAAAGTTATAAGCAATATTAAAGAATATTATTTGATTTGGTTGGAGTTCCTTTAGAATGAGAAGCATATTTACCTTCTCATAAGTTTCCAAATAGACTTGGTACTTTTTATAAGAATAAGGTTAAGGATTATTTATTGTATTTTTATGAGAAATTAATGAAGGTATCTCACCATAATATAGATAATAGATTCATATCTTTTTGGAGTCAATGGTATTTTATTCCATGTAAGGGAGACATAAATCCTCTGAAATTATCATATGTGTTTGTTATGGATTAATTATTGAAAATGAGTAATATAGACTTGGTTAAATTCATCTTTGTTATAGTAGAAAAAATCAAAACTTCCTCTATAAATTCTAATATAATAATGTTTTTGGATTTCATAAGTAAGTTGATTGTGAAGTGTTTGTAACTTTTTAAAGTGGAAAACAAATTGTACCTAGTCTGAGAAAATATTTCCTTTATCAGTGAGGATGTGATGTCCAAGATGAGATTAGTTTTTGATTCCAAGTAAAATAAGTTTGTTGAAAAAGTTGATAGTGCCACATATAAGGCACTACCATCAAGTAAATTTGACAAAGATGATAAAAACAAAATAAAGGTAGAGACCTATCCTCCTATAAATAAAAAAAATAACAAGAAAATATCTGATGAGGTTTTTGAGTATATGATGAAACATAAGGATCAAAATAAATATAGAATCCAAAATTCAGAATTGACCCCATATTAAGTAAATCCTTGAATATTTGGGTAGTTGAATATCTTCAAGAAGAATAAAATATAAATAAATAAAATAAAATAATTCAATAATCCATTAATTTTGAATGTTTGATGAAATGAGTTGAGATGCCTTCTAGAAATATTATGCTTCTAAAATCCCATACTAATAAAATAAATATCAAAGCAATATTGGTTTTTCAAGAAAAATATATTGTCCTAATTGATATCCCTTTGATTGTTGATAATGGAAAAGGGAAGATTGATGATGAATAATTTGTACTAAATGTTTCAAAGAAATAATCAGCATTGAAATCCGCAAGATAGGGAGCTCTTAGAACCAAAAGGCAGCTAGAATAAGAGCTTAATAAGTAAGTAATTGAAGAAGTTTAAGTAAAAGAAAATGAAGAAAAAGAAGATGATCAGTTGAATATGAAGAAGTGGAATATGAAGGAGAAGTTGAAGTAGAATAATATGATGATGAGGAGCAAGAAGATAAATATGAGGATAATGATAAAAAACCTCAATCTAATAAAGAATCATCAGAATGTTAATCTTCATCAGATTTACCCTCCAAGACTAATGATGATAAAAATTCTAGAAGTTATCAAGAGTAAGAACAATCATTTGAAAAAAAATAAAAATCACCCACAAAGAAAGAAGAAAAATATCAGCAATCAAAATCCAAACCATCTAAAAAATATGAATCCAAAAAATATGTTGAAATTATTGAAGTTTCAGATGATAAAAACATCTCAAGGGAAGTTTTTAAGAAAGGAATATAAGAAGAAACTTGAAAAAGCAGGCCAAAAACTCCTCAACTTGAGCTTGATAATTCAAAATCAGAATCCACTATTGCACATAAATGTGTTCAATTTATTTACCTATCTCTAAATAGGTTGAATGAACATATTCTATACTTATAAAATATTTATTAAAGGTGTAAGATGTTTTAAAAATCCATGAATGGGAAATTGTAGTCTCTAAATTTGTTAACATAAATTTTAATAGGATCAATACTTATTTGAAAGTGTTTCAAAAAAAGTTCAAGACTCATAAATCCTCATATAATCAGGTGGTGAAATGGCCTAATCAGATTGAAACTGATATTCATATTCATGATGAAAATTTTAATGAGGTAAAGAAACTTGTCTTAGATTTGGATAAATCTTTCAAAAAAATATCTTTAGATACAGAAGAAAGGGTAAAGTTTATTGATGAATATAGAGATGACACTGATGAATGGACTGAGGATGTAAATGTTTTGAAACAAAATTTGAGATATATAAAGTTAGAGATGAGTAGGATTACATCTTTTAAAGATGGGGTAATCATAAGCATGGAACAAAACAAAGTGCTTTTTTAGGAATTAAATAATATGAAGACTCAAGATAGGTTGTAAGAAGAAATAATTGAAAAGCTGGAGAAAGATGGGCATTAGTTTAAGAAGATAAAGGATTTTGCAAAGACCTCAATGAAGAAATAATAACAGTTTTTCTTTTTAACTGTTGAATGAATTTTATAAAAAAGATTATTGATAATTAAATAATTTTTCTCATCCAATTCATTTATGTTTTAATATATTCCTATTCTTATTTTTTATATGTTCTTTCATATTTTTCATGGATTTTTAGTTAGTTCAATATTATTTTGTATATTATTTTTCTAAAATTTCAGGAAACATTGGATTCTTTCCCATTATTTTTTAAAATCATAATTGAGAAAAATATTTTACAAAGGGGTATAAATATTTTTAATGGGGCTATATTTTATGAAAAAGAGATAATTATATATTAAGACAAACATACTATCCTAAGGGGGAGTATGTTTCATAAAATGGATATGTATTCTTTAAGGAATAATTTTTCTAATACTCTCTATCATATTCAACATTGTATTCAAAGGAGTCATAAACTCAAGAGAAGCTAAATTGTAAAGAATAACTTCATAGTTTTTAAAATAAAAAATGACTGTCAGTTTTTCAAGTTATTTTTACATTTAAGTTTTTTTGCAAGTGTTTTCCAGAAATGGGGAGATTGTTGAGTCAGAAGTATTACTTCCTAATTTTCCATGTTTTGGAAATCACAAACACTTTTCAAAAATGTGTTTACTAACTTTTTAGGTCTTCAGTATTTTAGTATATTGTTTAGAAAAAATTATCTTTTACCATACATTGAAAAGTTCTAATTTATTATGAATATAAACTTAAAATTATTCATTATGATCATTAGATTGAGTATGTGTCAAATAATTTGGGCTTACCTCTTATTAGACCTTGATTTATACTTTTTTCTTATCTATCATACAGACAAAAGTCATAACCATCGGACTAATTCTTGATGTTACCCAGTTAGGATCCGTGTATCACTAAGAGTGGGAGGGGGTGAATCAGTGATATATTTTTTCCCTTTATTCTTCATTTATTTTGAAATAACCTTCATCTCCTATTAAAGAGTTATTTCCCAGCCAAATGAACACAACAATTGGAACACAATACTTACAAGGTTCACTACTCAACAAGAATAGCTACGTTCATGGTATGGTACGGAAATAATCTAGTACCACACAATCCACTAGATAACAATACTATTATGTGGAATACAATGAGTAGGATATACCCTTACATTTGTGTAGAACATGGGAGATAATCCTCAAGTGTGTGTGCACCCTCTTAGCACAAATATTGTAATGCAATATCTATGCGCTTCTTAAAGAACTTTCACAAATATGATCTTTAAAAAAAATCTTTTCTTTCCTATAAATAAGCTTCTAGGAATGAAATGGACTTCGTAATAATACTAAATCCTATACCCCAGTCATATATTATTCTAATTGAAAGCACATATCACTTAATTTGGGTACTCAAAACTTCATCACTCAGAGCTCCTTTCAAGAGATCATTCGCAAAAGCTCCCAGCTTCGTAGAGCACTCTAGTTCGCACAGCTATCTAGTTCATAGAGCATAAAAGTTTGCAAAGCCACTATTTCATGGAATACAGATTGGTCTTCGTGAAGTTCACTTCTTTCACAAAGCTCAAAGGCTCACTGTAATGCTCCTTTCCTTCGCATGGCTTACTTCCTTCACAAAGCTCTCTTTCTCTGTGAACCTTCTCCACAATTCGAGAGATCGAAAATTCTATTTAAGATTATCTTATTTTCTCGAGGGGGTAGGGGTCTATTTATAGGAATTTATCAACAACTCCAAAACCTTCCTACCACCTTAACACCACATCATCACACAATCACAAAGCTCTAAAAGTTCTTCCAAAATTCATTCTCTTTCACACAACATTGTGCCTATTTTCTAGATTCTCACATCTAGTCGTAATAATGAAGCATTCCTTCAAAGCCTTTAAGATGCCAGAATGTTCCTTATTTTTTGTGCTGCTGCAATGCTCTATTTTCTATATTCTTTATGCTTCCCATTTTCTAGATTCTCACCCTCAATGTTCATTTCCTTTTCCATTCGCAAAGCTCATCATAATTGTGAAAAACACCATCAATATTCTTTATGTCTTTATGAAATATACTTCATGAATCCCATCTTTGTGAAATTCATTCCTTTTACATATTTTGATGTGATCTTCAATAAAATCCTCTTTTCGAAATTCTATCCCAACTATAAATTTTGGAACTCAAAAATTTGGAAAACACTAGGAAACTATGCCACCTTACACGCCTTATTCTACAAGACCAACCATACAGATTGACCACATGTTTTCTCCCCCTTTCCTTCATAAAGATTGCATCATAAGTTCTCAAACCAATTTATAATCTTTGTGAACTACAGATTAGAAAAGAATCGTCATATTTACTATAGAAAGTATTATAACTTTCCTTCTTTTCCTCACATACTTATACAGAGTGAAGTGATTTCCTTTCTTCTCAGCCTTCCCTAAAAACAAAAAACAATAATTCGTGTATAAAAAAAAGTTCATCAGACAACTTGGTCCCAATAATATCCCCCTTCAACCAAGATTCGTAAATCACTGAACTTAGAAACCTGAATCAATGGGCCACTTATCATCAATTCTTAGCATTCGTGATCTAACTCATTGTAGGAAACAAGGATTTTTTTTAGAAATACCATGTTATCCAAAAGTAGTGATTAAGAAACCACATCACATAAACATTCCTCCTCAGCCTTATTCACTTTTTCATATAAAAAAAACTATTTCCTACAACCACTCTATAACCATTATTAATCTATTCCAACAAAAAATTAGAATAGTTCACATGCTTAAATGTAGAATTCACAGCTTACCCACAACTCCCCCTTTATGCATGCCTCCTTAAGGATATATTTATGACAATTCTCCCCCTTCACAACACTATCCAAAGGTAAGATGAGAGAGGGGACAGAGAAACGTACCTCAACCTTGATGAGAAGGAGGTTGGACACCCATGTTTAACCTCATTTTTTCAAATGCTTCCTTCAGTAATGGTTTTGTGAAAATATCAGCATCTTTTTCTGATGTAGTATTGCATTCCAGATTTAACTCATTATTATCCACATGCTCTTTGATGAAGTGGTACTTTAGGTCAATATGTTTTGAATGAGAATGTTGTGCCTTATTCCATGTATGATTTATTTCACTTAGATTATCACAAACCAAGAGAAAAGGTATCTTTACTTCAACAAGTAGATCATATAATAGAGTCTTCATCCACATTAGTTGGGTAGTAGCTTGAGTAGTAGTAACATACTCAGCTTCAGTTGTTCTAAGAGTTCTTGCATTATTATTATTTTTATTCCAGCTAACATAACTTTTCCCCAAAAGACAAACACCACCAGATATAGATATTTTATCATCAATGTTTCCTACCCAATCAGCATCTGAATACCCCAATAGATTAATAGTTTAGGAGCCACCATACCTGATTCCAAATTTGTTTGTGCCTTTGATATATCTAAGAGTTATTTTTCTAGTAATCAAATGTGATTCTTTATGAGTTCTATAAAATCTTGCACATAAGCTAACTGTATAGACGATATTGGGTCTTGAGGCGGTCAAATATAACAGACTTTGAATCATCTTTTAAAACCCTTTCTAATCAACTTCCTTGCCCTCTCCATCATTATAAAATTTGTTTCCCACTAAAATCAGTGTGGAAATTGGTTTCAAATTTTCCATGCCAAACTTCTTCAAAAGTTCATTAGCATACTTTTCTTTAGAAATAAAAATGTGGTTCTCTTATGTAAAATATGAAACCCAAGAAATTATTTCATTTCTCCCAACATAGAAATCTCAAATGAAATATTCATCTCCTCAGAAAATCATTCACATGAACTTTCATCATTTCCATCAAATATAATGTCATCGACATGAAAAATTACAATGATAGAAAACTCCTAACATTCCTTGTTGTAAAGATTGTTGTCAAATATACTTTTCTTGAAATTAAAATTCCCCAATCAAGTATCCAATTTGGAATATCATTCCCTTGGAGCCTATTTTAGACCATAAAAATACTTCTTCAACCTGTACATATAACTTTCATCCTTTACAATAACAAATCGACAAGGCTGGCCAATGTTAACTTCCTCATCAACATCACCATTCAAGATTACAAATTTTACATCTATTTGAAAGATTTTTTAACCACATTGTGCAGCAATATAAATAAATATTTTGATTTTTTCTAACCTTGCAACCAGATAAAAAGTTTCATCAAAATCAATGCCTTCAATTTTTGAATACCCTTTGCAAACCAATCTTCCTTTTTTTCTTATCACTTCACCAGCTTCATTCAGCTTGTTTCTGAAAACCCATTTTCTACCAATGATTTTCTAGTTGTTCGACTTGGATACTAGCTCCCAAGTATCATTCTTATCTATCTGATCAAGATATTCATTCATAGCATGAACCCATTATGGAATCTCAAATTCTTAATTCACATCATTCAGTTCTACTTTCGAATAGAGGTAAGTGTGTGTAATATCATTCATTGTTCTTCTTGTTTTAACCCTATGATGTTGATCTCTAACAACGTTCTGAGCCTCCACTTGTTTCTACGGCCTAGGATGAGCTGTTAAAATTTCATCCTCGTCACATGTGATTTTTGAGTTTGATTCCCCTTTTTAATTAGGATTAACATAGTCTATAGCATTATCATAATTGTTAAAAAAAATCTTCTCTTTCCTGCTCAACTTCCACATCAGTATATGACTGCTTTTCTTTCTCAACATTTTCAAAAACGTCTACACCTATAGAATCAATAATTCTTCCTTTTTCTTTATTAATACATTTATATCCACTTCCTTCTAGAGCATAGACAAGAAATATTCCATCATCTACTCTTTTCTCAAACATTACAAGGTTTCAACTTTTCTTCTTTATAATGCATGGACTCCCAAAAACTCTTAAGTATTTTAGACTTAGAGTTTTTCCATAAAACATTTAATATAGAGTCATATCTAATTTTGGACTATATAAAAATTGGTTCCGAATATACATAGTAGTGCTCATGGATTTCCTTCAATAATAATGAGAAGGACTATGTTCAAGTAACATAGTCCTCCCTATTTCCACAAGACTTCTATTCTTTCTTTCAGAAATCCCATTTTTTGAGGTGTGTATAGTGAAATTAACTCGTGCTGAATTCAATGCTTCTCAAGATAACTTTCAAACTCTTTTTTCTTATACTCACCACCATTATCAGTCCTCAAATGTTTCACTGAATACTCACATTACTTCCTTGATTTCCTCTTAAAACGCTTAAAATTTTTCAGAGAATCTTCTTTATATCTCATGTAAATAACACAAGTAATGAAAGTAAATTCATCAATGAATGTAATGAAGTACTTATCTATATTTTTATATTTCTTACTCATTGGTCCACATATATCAAAATTTATAAGTTTTGAGGGTCATGTTGAGTGATTGTCAACTCTCTTATGCATAGAGTTTGTAATCTTCCCTTTTTCATAAATAGTACAACGCCAATCTATTCTTCTAGACAAATCAGGAATATCTCAGACATTGTCTTGTGTTCATAACTTGAACATGTTTCCCTAACACATATGTCCCATAATTTTATTCCATAACTTATTTTCATCCACCTAACCCATGTAACAATAGATTTATAATTCAAAAAAATGGAAAAATTTCTATTTTGTACGTTGGCCTTTAGTAACTATATTTCTATCCTTTTCACTTTTCACAAAAAACCCATATTTTATGAAGATAAATTTATTTCCCACATCACAGAGTTCTGACACACTTAGCAGGTTGTGTTTCAGCCCACCAACAGATTGTTTTTTCCTGGATTTCTTCTTTTCTTTTCCAATGATGGCTGACCCAACACCTTAGATCCTTAGAGATTCATCATTTTCAAATGTCAATATTCCTTCTTTGAAATATTTCACATTCTTTAACAACATTAAGTATCCTGTAATATGCGATGAATAGACACTATCAAGGATCCATGGTCATTATCCATTCATAGATTTCAAATCAGTTACAACAACAAGAGCTTTCTGTTCATTATTTTCTTCCACTTTTTGTTGTGCTACCTCCAATATCCTATAAAAGTCAATGTGTTCTGGCCAGACAACCAAGAACTCTCTATTTTTTTACATAGTATATCTTTATTTTTTAGAAGTTAAAATCTATGGCCTTTGATAATTTTTAAAAAACTTTTCTTTCTCAGGTAACACAATCAGGCAACCCTTAGCAAGATGTCCAGGTTGATCACATCTTTCACAGATAGTTTCTAGTGGTTGGAAACAATTATAAACTTTCACAACAACCTTCTCATATGCCTTCAAGACTTTATATTGAGGTTTTTCATTTTGAGAAGATTGAATCCCCTATAATACCTGTCTTTTAAATCTTGTGAAATAGTATTGATGTTTTTTGTTAAACCAACACATATTTTTCATGTGTTCGAATCCACCACAATACAAGTAGTAGACATAGAATGAATATTTCCCTCTGAAACTTCCATACTAACCGGAGTTGTGAGCATTCTTCTCAAAAATATTTTTATCAGAACTTTACTGACCATTGATATTCATGTTTTCAATTGTAACTTTCTTCTTCAGCTCATATTTTTGTTCAGACTTACCAGAACCATAATTAGTATAATTCTATCTAGACTCGTGATTTTTAAATGCTTCTAATTTTTCATTATTACTAACTTTGACCACATACGTTGCATTTCTAGCATTTTTCTTATCATAACAGGTTCCAAATTTCTTCTCAACCTTTGAAGGTAAATTTTTTTGACCCTTATTACTTTCATTTTTATCAAAATATTCACCAACTTCTGTAACAGAGTTTTTGAACTTTATGTTCCTTTCCTCATCTTTAGAAATTTTATATTGGACAAGTTTTCTCTCATCTTCTTTTGCCTAAATCTTTACTTCCAAATGATCATTACGATTCTTTTCACTCTCAAGAGAATTTTTCAAATCATCAATATCCTTTTCAAATTTTTCTTCATTATTAGGAAAGCATTCTTGGTCATTTGATATAGAGTTTTCATTTTTAAATTTCTTATTTTCCTTATCAAGACTTATGATATTTCTTAAATATTCCTTCATATCTTCTTTTAGATAATATTCTAGTTGAGTTTCCACTTCTTCTGTACTAATTTTCTCATAATATTCATTATTCATTGTTGCAAAAAAGGTACTCTCTCTAGCTTTGTCAGCTAAAAATTTTTCAGATTCAGTCTTGTTATCATCATCTCTTCCATTTTTTGACAGAAAACTTCTTCCCTCTAATTTGAATAACTTTTTATTATTACCACTATAGGAATATTTAACTTTGTCACCATTTTTCTTCCATGACCTTCTAAGTCTTCTATCTTCTTCATCACCTTCTTCATCTTTCCCTTTTTGAGGAAAATTATCTGCAAAGTGGCCAACTTCTTCACATTCAAAACATTTTAAAGAGAGTTTCCCTTTTATTTTCATGTGCCTCTTTTCACATTTTTATAAAACAAGGATAAAATTTCATTAAACTTTTTTACATACCTCATTTTCATATTCAGATTCACCATCTTCTCATTCAATAAGAATTTTCTTCGAATTCTCTTTCTCTGCGTCCTTGAAAGACATTTATCTATCAGATTTTTATTTGCTCTTTTAATTCATCTCCCTTCCCATTTCATATGTGATTAGAGTGCTATGAAAATCATCCAGAGATAATGTATCAGGGTCTCTCTCTTCCAATGATGAAACGTTAGCATCAAATTTATCAGGAAGAATTCTCAAGATCTTTTTAATAACTATTGAATCCTCTAACTTTTCACCAAGACATCTAATTGTAATGAAAATTTCATTTATCTTGGTAATGAAGTCCCCAATGGATTCATGCTCACTCGTATTTAATTATTCATACTTTGGACCCCATATTTGACATTTTTCCATCTTCACTTTTGTATTTCCTTCATAAATATTTTTCAATTTGTCCCATTTTCCTTTGGCTATGATGACACCTTTCACTCATAAAAAATCACTATCAGAAAGAGATGATAGTAATGCATTTTTATATCTTTTATCATTCTTGTGATTATTCTTATTGGTATGTGTAAGAAGAACATTGTCATCAATAACAGGAAATCCATCTACTATAGTTTCAAAAACATCATATCTAAGAGACATAAGATAAGGCATCATTATATTTTTCAAGATATTATTATTCTTCCCATTCAATATTGGAATCCCTGTACGGTTCACAAAATTTAGATTCTCCATCAAAACTTATCTTCAAAACTTCAGCAAATAAAAAATAAAGGGAACCTCTCTCTGATACCAATTAATGTTACCGAGTCAGGATCCAAGTATCAATGATAGGGGGAGGGGGTGAATTAGTGATATCTTTTTCCTTTTATTCTTCTATTCTATTTGAAAAAACCTTCTCCTCCGGTTAAACAGTTATGTCCCAACTAAACACACAAAACCATAGGAACACAATATTTATAAGGTTCACTACTCAAAAAGAGTAGCTACATCCTTGGTATGGTATGGAAAAAATATAGTACCACACAATCCACTAAAAAACAATCCTTTTATGTGTAATAAAACGAGTAGGATAAACCCTTACACTCATGTGGAACTTGTGAGATAATCCTTAAGTGTGTGTGCACTCCCCTAGCACAAATAGGGTAATGCAATATCTCTGTGATTCCTAACAAACTTTCACAAATATGATCTTTGAAAAATAACTCTTCTATTTATTATCTATAAGCTGATAGGAACTAACTGTAATTAGTGATAATACTTATTCTTATACCCCAGTCATATCTTGTTCCAATTGAAAGAACTTATCACTTAATTTGGGTACTCAAATTTTCAGCTCGCAGAGCTCCTTCGCAGAGCTCCTCCGCGAATCTCCCAGCTTCACAGAGCACTCTAGTTCATAAATCTATCTAGTTCTAAGAGCTTAATAGATTTCAAAGATAACTAATTTTTAGAGCACATATTGGTATTTGTGAAGTTCACTTCTTTCAAAAATCTCAAAGGCTCACTGAGAAACACCTTTCCTACACGGAGCTTATTACCTTCGTAGAGATTGCTTTCTCTGCGAACCTTCATCACAGTTCGAGAGCTCTAAAATTCTTCTTAAGTATCTCTTATTTTCTTGAGGGGTAGGGGCCTATTTATAGTAATTTCCCACTGACTCTAGATCCTTCCTCTGACCTCAATGCCTTGTCAGCACCAAATCAAAAAGCTCTGAAATTTCCGCAGAAATTTACTCTGTTTCGCGAATCATCATGGATATTTTCTAGATTCTCAAAGCTCATCGTAACATTGAAGCGTTATGTAAAATAATTTGTTCCTTCATGATGTTCCTTATTCCTTTTCACTGTTATAATTCTCTTTACCTTCACAACTATAATGCTCACCTACAATGCTCCTTTCCTCAGCCATTTGCAAAGCTCGTCGTAATCGCGAAGAACACCATCAACGTTCTTTATGTCTTCATGAAATCTACTTCATGAAGACCATATTCATGAAATTAATGAATTTTCCATATTTTAATGTGATCTCCAAGGAAATACCCTTTTTAAAATTCTATCCCAAATCCAGATTTTGGACCCCAAAAATTTGGAAAATACTGGGAAACAACACCACCTTATACACCTGCTTCTTCAAGACCAACCATATTAATTGACTCTTTGTCCCCCCCCCCCCTTTCCTCTATAAATCTTACATCACAAGTTCTCCAGCCAACTTATGATCCTTTTAAACTAGATATCTGAAAATCATCATAATATTTACCATATAAAGTAATAAAACTTTCTTGTCTTTCCTCACCTACTTATACAAAGTGAAGTGTTTTCCTTTCTTCCCAAACTTCCTTGAAAACAAAAGACAATGCTTCGTGCATCCAAAAACATCATCAGCCAACTTGGTCCCAAAAATTATGGTACTAATATATCATACCAATCTTCATAATGATAATCGTATTAACAATCGATAAATAAGTCCATCGGACTAACCTAAGTTTATAATCATAATGTATATACTTTTTTCTATCATAGGGATACCTTTAACACTATAATGGTGTTTTAAAAATGATATCATACGTTTATTTATGATATAGAATTGTGAGATATCTAGTTTCTATTATCTGAAGTCATTTTAGAAAACTCAAAAATATGATCTTTGGAGCTTCTCCTATAAATAGAAGGTCATTTGAAGAGTTTGGTGTTGGATGATAAATTTTTCAAATCAATTCTTATGAATTTTTCTATGCATGAACATCTCATTCTTAGTCATCGTAACACTTTTGAGAGTTATAGTTTTAAGGAATCCATGTCAAGTTATTTCCTTTAGAACTTTTGAATTTGTATTCTAAGTCCAATCATTATTATGATCGATGGTGATTCCTTATAATGGTTTTTGGATATGGTTTAGGGAGATGGGAGACCATCTATCTCTAAAAATTGTGAAGTGATTAGGGCTTTCTCGCCCATTTTTTCTCGATCTTCTCACATATGGCAGACTTTATAATGCCTGTTAAATTTCAACATCACCACTATGAGAATCATCGAATGGTCCATGGATACCATTTTCTTGATCCAATCACCGAAAAACACAATGATGATTCCCTTGGGGGTATTTCTTACACTCGTTATTTCTCTAGTATATCCCAGGGGATCTTGTTCCTAGACATTCTGAAGTGTACTAATCTGAGCAGTGTAAACATGACGAAGCCTCCCCTTTTAAAGAAGCTTGATGATAGTGGAGTCTTGTTTGAATCGGACCTATATGTGCTTCAACAATGCATGAAAATGTGTAGGTTCTCTATTATGGCTCGTATCTCCTATCTCAAAGGTAACTTCCCCTGGTCACTATCTGATTTTCACACTCATATTTCCCATTGTTGGAACTCTTTGAATTGGAAACTAATTCCAATTGGAAAAGGGTACTTTCATATACTACTAAAATCCCAAGAAAAGTTTGATAGAATTTATAAGTTAGGAAGCCTTAATCCAAAACCTGGTTTTCTTCGACTTTATGATTGGGACTCTAACATTAACTCGCACACTTATCATAAAAAATGGCTCGTGTTTGGATCAAACTCCATGGTATTAATTGGTTTTTTTGGCACCCAAAAATCTTGAATGACATAGTATCATGCATAGGTTCTCCCCAAAAAATTGATCACTAAACCTTAAATGCAGATTTAGGACTCTTTTCTACAGTCATGGTTGAAATTAATCTTGATTCAAAGCTACCTAATAATATCAATTTCACTGCCAATGAATACAAAATAGAAATTATAATTCATTATGAGAGGAAACCTCCTTTTTGTGACCATGTAAAGATCATCAGTCATACCATATACAATTGTAGAGTGATTAGAAAACAAGTGATCCAACCACCAAAAAATGATTGGAAAAAAATAAGGAGACTTAGGAAAGACAAATCGCCTTTTTAAGTGCGCCTGAACCACCCCAAAACAAAACCAAAACATGGGTGAAAAAAATAACACTTGAACTCACTTAGGGGATCACTCAGGTACTAACTGGTCTGATCTAGTTGAAGAGGAGTAAAATGGTCAATACCTATTTGATGAATTAGAAACTATAGCCCTAGACACCTTTAAAAAATCTATTGAGATGGAAAAATCTATTACATGTCCAGCTGAACAGAACTCAAATTCCACACCCATACATAACTTTGTTAACTCCCTAGGTGGGAGGGATACTCCACCTACTCAACTACATAGCACTGTATGCAATGCAGGCACTTCTCACACTGGGGTGGTCATTCCACTGTTTGATATGAAGAATAAAACAATAACCAATGAGACTATTATAATTGCTTCCCCCACTACCCACACTTCTCCTTGTAGTCCGTTAAGAATTAAAAAACAGAATAGCACCCCCATGGCTATGCAACCTATAACACAAAAAAAAATTGATTTTTTAAGTCATGGTTATAATCCCTCAGTACAAGACTCTACTAAAATGTAGGAAAATAATGATACACATCCAAAGATATAGTTATCTCCTTAGGATCTATGCATTGTCAAATATGATGCTGCATCTCCTTCAAAAGCTCAGGGTATTCCTACTGCTACTCTCTCATTTAGTGATGCTTCATTATTGAATAATGAAAATTTGAATTCCAACCATATTTAAAACCCTTTGTTGATATGTACTAAGAATTACATAGACCCATTATTGCAAGAATCATTTAATGTACCCTCAATGAATAATCCTAACACATCCATCAATGAATAGTAAAAAAACCACAAACACTCAATAGGTTAGAAGTTCTAAGAGAAACAAAGGCTCAAGTAAAAAGAAAATGGGGATTTATAACTCCAAATTTCGGTTTAAATGAAGATTATCTTCTGGAATTGTCAGGGAATCTTTAACCCAAACACATTCAAAATTTTAAAGAGAATGGTTCATACCCATCATCCCATTTTATTTTCTATTGCTAAACCTAAAATAAATTTCTCCTCTAAATACACATATTTATGTCAGCACAGTTACGTTTTCATTGGTGCTATCAATAACCCCATCAATGATGATTCTCTATGATTTTTTTCACACTCTTTTCTATATAATACAAGTTTATTCAATGACTCTTAGCAGATTTTTACATTCTCTTTTAATATTGAGGGAACACTTTCTTATTGCCCCTTTATCTGGGCTACAAACAAATATCATGAAAGAAGAACTCTCTGGTACAATCTCTCTCTTCTAAGAAAAAACATTAATGACTCATGTTTTCTTATTTGTGATTTTAATTCCATTCTTAACTCAAGAGAAAAAATTGGTCCTTCACATGCCTCTATTTCCACTAGATAATTCAAAGCCTCAATTGAAGACAACAATCTCATTGAAATTAATCTTACAGGTTCTAAATACACCTAGTATAGGAGACATTATAACAAAGTGGTTGATTGAAAATTGGATAGAGCCTTAACAAATGTTTTTTCTTTAGATAAATGGGACTTTATATCCAACACCGCTCTCCACAGGCTGAACTCTGATCATCACCCCATTATAGTGCTTCATCCAAAGACATCAAACCCAGTCTACCTTTCAGATTTAACAATGCTCGGTTCTCTGATGATGATTTATCCCATTTCATCCAAATATTTTGGTCCTCTATTTCACATAACAAAGACAACTTTTCATGTATCCTCAAATTAAATCATCTCAAAAAATACATTAAATCCTGGTGCAGCTCCAAATCCAAACAAGTTTACAATGAAATCATGCTTCTCCAGAAGGAGCTCGATGACATTCAAACTAATAACACCAACTCCAGTCATAACATTGGTCCTAATTAAGAGATAAATATTATAATCAAACTCAGCTCCATGCTCACATTTAATGAAAATATGATAAAACAAGCATTGAAAGTTAAATGGTTAACTGATGGTGACAGAATTACCAAATTCTATAATTCACTTCAACGTATCAGAAAGGCCTACAAGACATTATCTTTTCTAATGGATGGTGACAACCTGATTGTTAATGAAGGTGACATTGCCCATCATATTGTCTCCTATTATGAAACTATCTTTAATGGTCCTAAAAATAATAAAGACCTTCTTCTTGAGGTCATTCCTATTGTGATCACTAAGGAAGACAACACTTTCCTCCTTAACACTCCGATGGAACATGAAATCAAAGACACTGTCTTTATTCTAAATCCTGATAGTGCTCCAAATACTGATGGCTTCAATAATAATTTCTTTCAAAATTATTAGGATAGTATCCTTAATGATGTCTTTAATATTGTCAAATCCTTTTTCTCCAATGGGGTTCTCCCTCATTCCCTCAATGCTCAATTTCTCACCTTAATGCCTAAACTAGATAATTCCTCTGACATTCATCAGTTTAGACCCATTGATATTATCAATACTCTTTAAAACATTATCACTAAAATCATTGCTAATAGACCTTCCACCATAACAGATAAAATTATCTCCTAGAACCAATTTGGTTTCATAAAGGGAAGATCCATTCAAGACTATATCTATATTGCTTCAGAATGTTTCAAAAACTTAAATAAACCCAACAGAGGATGTTTTATTGCTATTAAACTTGACATAAGTAAAGCCTTTGACACCATAGACTGAGATTCATATTAAAAGTCATGCAAGGCTTTGGTTTTAATGCACAATTCATCTATGTGATCAGAACTCTTTTCAACTCGGTGTCTATATCCATTTTTATTAATGTCTCCCCCAAAGTTTATTTTAAATTCACTAAAGGTGTCAGACAAGTTGATCCTCTCTTTTCCATCCTTTTCTCAATAGCTGAAGACTGTCTTATCCACCTGATTAATCATCTAGTGGACCATAAAAAGATGAAACCCATTAATGTATCTAGGAATGTAAATGATCCTAATCACATTTTTTATGTGGATGGCATCATTATCTTCCTTCAAGGTAATAAAAGGAACATCCTCAGCCTCAAAACTATGCTCCCACACTATTAAGAGGTTTCTGGCCAAACCATTAGTTGGAACAAATCTTGCATCTTATTTGGAAAAAACTCCCCCCCCCCAACTAAAAATGTATCATTATCAATGACCTCAGTCTTAAAGAAGGTGTGCTTACTTTCAATTATTTTGGGGTCTCTATCTTTCGGGGTAGTCCCAAATCTTGTCATTTTGTGTCTATTGTTGACCAGGTTCTAAAATAGCTAACTGCATGGAAAGGTAAGGCTCTCTCCATGGAAGGTAGGGCTTTCCTTGTTAAATAAACTATTGTCTCCAAAATGGTTTACTCCATAATGGTTTATAAATTTCATATTGGTATTATTAAAAAAATTAATTTCACCATTAAGAATTTCATCTGGACCAGTAGTACCCAAGAAATTAATCTTGTGAATTTTCCCTGGTCAACATGTTTCAAGTCCATTGAGAATAGTTTTATTGGCATTAAAAATATAAAACTCTTCAATGAAGCCCTTCAGGATAGGCTTACATGGAACCTTCTTCATAATCCTTCAGATGCTATCACCATTCTTAAAAATAGATTCCTTACCAAACTTAAGACAGGAAACTCTAGTTTCAATAATTCTTCCATTTGGCCTTCCATCAAACACTCCTTCTAAAAAAATATGATTAATGCCAGATGGATGGTCTCATGTGACTCTTCCATGAAATTTTGGAAGGAAAACTAGGCTGGCACACCTATAATTTCTAGGATTTCTTTGGATTACACTCCTGAAAATAGCAACTTTACTATCAAAGATATTTTAAATTCTCAACATAATCACCTCCCTAATACTATTCTGAATGTTATTGAGAATTACTCTTTCACTCACACTGAGGATTTCTTGGTTTGAAAACTAGCTCACAATGGTATTCTCACCTCTAAGAATTTCTACAATCATTATTGCAGTGATTCTATGATTGATTACTAGTGGTTAAAACATTTTAACAATCCTTGGATTAAACCATTGAGATTCAATATCATCTAGAATCTTTCTCATAACAGAGTTCCCACTGAAATTTTCCTTCAATCCTTTGGTATGCAATTTTTATCTATGTGTAGAATATGTAATCAACATAGGGAAGATGCCAACCACCTTTTTCTTTCTTGTGCTATTGTTTCTTCTCTTTTGAACTATATTTTGAAAATTTTTTATTTAAGATGGTTCTTCTTTGACTCTTTTAAAACTAAACTAAATAATTATGCATAAATGGAAGGCTCTCAACAAATCAAGAACCTTTTCCTCTCTATAGTTGTTGAAATCCACCATGTGATTTGGTATGATCAAAATTATATTATCCATCACAATTTCTCACTCAATATTAATACAGGACAGATGTAGATCCTTATTTCTATACATGATTCTACTTTTTTACAAAAGGTTCATTGCCACAACACCATGCATGACTTTGGTATCTTGAAGTGGATTCAGATAAAAGGAAATTTCTATCAACCAAATCGCACTCTAGATGTGTTTTGGAGGGCCCCTCTACTTGGATGGATCAAAATCAATATTTATAGTGCCTCCAAGGGTAACCCAGGGCATGAAAGATGTGGTGCAGTCTTCAAGAATCATCAAGTGTATATCCATGGATGTTTTATGGGAAAATGTGGGTATGATACCTCCCGAGAAGCTGAGATGCGAGGTTTAATCGATGTCATTGAATTTTTCAACCTCTTTGGTTGGAACAATCTCTGGATTGAAAGTGACTCGATGACCATCATGCAAGCGACTTGGAATGGCATTACTCAACTTTCTTGGATGATTACTACTCATTAGATAGATTGCAACTGTTCACTTATAGATATCAACTATATCATTAAACATGTGTATCAAGAAGCAAACACAGTTTCAGATGGCCTTGCCAACATGGGGTTCAATCAAGACATCACCTAGTTTGATGACCTCCCCGCCGATCTAATTTCCTTTCATGAAAAATAATGTAACATGATTCCATACTTTAGACTCTTGTAATCTCTTTTTTTCATAATAATTATGTTCTTTTCTGCCTTAAAAAATTTTTACGATCGAGGGATTCGAAGGATATGAATATATTGAATTGGATCTATCAGATCAAGGGATTCAAAGTCTAGGAAGATAGACACTGATCATCATATCTAGGTATTCCGGAGATAATAATACAGATCTATTCTAATAATCGTATCGCGGACTTTCCTAGTAAGTAAAGAAAGACTTTAAAGTAAGTATAAAACCTTGGATATATAGAGACCCTTCCTTTTCATACATTACTGTTACATCATTATAAATATAGACAACATAATAGTATTACACATAGAGGATCCAAAGGTTTAGTGTCTTGGGAAAACTATGACCATACATAACATTTACAACATCAAACATAATCATTTATTTAATTCCTTTTTCTCTAGCTTCTTTTTTGGAACTTGACATCTCCCTAGTACATGTAGTCACCTGAGGATATACATAAAAAAGGGGTGAGATAAATGCCCAGTAAGAGGGTAGATATAAACAAAATAATAATGGGTTAGCATAATCATAACATATCCAATGGATCATGAACATGAGAGGAAGCATTAATAAAAGACTTGAAATGTGGCAATGCATAAAAATGAAACATCATGTCTTAGTGGTTAACTACCACAAATAATTGTGAAAAAATCTAGAATCTTATTTATACAACATTTTACTTTAACTCGTGATATTAATAACTTTGACCAATGCATTAGAGAACTGTATAATTATAGGTGCACCCGTCATATTCAAACATTCTTATTGTGCTATATAATTCCGGAGACACCCGTCACATTATAACATTATCATTATCATGCACGACACATAGAACATATAAAAACAAATGAACATAACTAAAAAATGGAAAGTAATGGGTTTCATATCATAAGAACACATTCATAAACTCTGGGTTCCCAAAAGAAAGTGGTAATAACATACTTGATACAATGAACATCAACCTTGAGTGAGAAATAAAATGTGTGTTTATGAAAGAAGATTTATTTAGGAAAATATTATTTTGACATAAACTCAAGTGGAAAAAATTTATATCCTAGAAAATATATAATAATGATGAACCAAAGATTTTTAATGAGTTACCATACCAAAAATGGAGTAAAATAGGGATAACCTAAAGAAAGAAAGTTAGGTTCGAGAATTTTCCCTTACCATGTATCTGAACACTTTCTACACATTAATGTCCTATACAACCACATTATATTCATTAATTATCAATTAAAAAACCTTTTTTACATTAATATGACTCATTATGGTTTCATTAAGTTATTTTATTGGCCTTTTTATGAGTTATAGTGTTTAAAAACATTGTTTTGGAATGTTAGTTTTTATGGTTTTCTTGAGCAGTTCACTTGTATTCATAAATAGAAGTTCATGTAGAACATGGGTAAACATCCAGAACTGATATATCATGTTATTAATTATATTCTAGGATTTTAAATGATCATATAATTGATTATATTATATACCATGTTGATTAATAATTTTATATGATCTTAATTATGATCGTTTGGGTTAATTCAGTGGTTTTTCATCCACAACGAACTGGTTTCTTTTAATTATTTCATAAAATGTACTTAATTTAGTTCCAGAACATTAAATATGATATAATGCATAAAACAATATTCCAATTCATCCATAAAAATGGTTTCATGTCCAGATATGAAGGTAGAAATGGAAAAAATAAAACATGTTGTTCTTGAAGGTGATAAATTAACCCATAACAAACAACGTTTTCCTTTTTAAAATAAAAAAGAGGAGAAGGGAGTTGGATGATATAATATCCCATTAGTATCATAAAATTATAGTATATTTATGATAATGTAGTTACCATACCATTTGGATGAATATATGTGGGGAGATAATAAGAAAATAACATGAAATTGAAAGGAAATTAAAGTAAAAGAGGGAGAGAGGAATTGCCTCCTGAATCCTCCTCTCGAGATCCTCCTTTTGGAAGCTAATATTGGTCTCTTGATGAGACCAGAAACTCTTGTATGTGGGATAGGGGATAGGTATGATGTTTGGGACGAGTTTAGACAAGTATTTAAGATTAAGAGGTGTGTTTTGGCAAGGGGAGGGAGAGGAGTTATTTATACATGAGGAGGGGTGTTTTTAGAATAAAACATTAAATAAAATAATATATAAAATGTTAGACTAGTAATATTAGTTTTTTGATATCATAAATCATATATTAGTATAATATAATTATTTTTAGACTTTAAATAATCTTTATAATTATAATTCATTAATTTATTAAAAGGAAAGTGAAAGAAAGAGAAAAATATACTTTAAGGAATCACCTTTTGAATTTAGGCTTTGGAAACTTCTTTTTAGGTTTGGAAATTGAGTTTATGTATTTTAAGGAAAAAATTAAGAAATTAGACAAAACATGGAAGAATATAAAGTTCTATAAATTTTATATCATCATTACATCATGAATGATCCAATTTAAGATACATCGGTTATGTGAAAAAACTGGATTTTTACTATTCACCCGAAAATTGAAGTACTTCAGAAAAATCCCAAAAATTCACCATAACAATTTTTTGACATGTTGAGTCCAAAACTGAAGTATTTTTTTCAGAAAATAATTTCCCAAATATGATTAATTTAATATATAATTAAAATCATAATTTACTTGAAAAATACAGTTTTTAAAATTAAAACTGATTTTATAATGCTTTCAAAAATTACATAATGTCTTATAAAATTGTCTTAAAAATATAAGACATAGAATTTTTAATTTATGAACACATTTTAAGAAAATTAATTTTCTTTTAAATTAATTAATTAATTATAATTATTTATTTATTCCTTAAAAAAATACCAATATTTATACTAAGGTCAAATTGTCATTTATAAGGTGCCTAAAGTTTATTTAATATTTTAAGGGTAATGTTACTATTAATTTTGATGATTTACTATTCATAAAGGTCATATTTCTATTCATAAGGGCAGGTTACTATTCATAAGGGTATGTTAATATTCAATAAAAATTATGTTTGTTGTATTAGACTCCAAAATTCATCCTGAACACAAATCTGTATGTCAGATATTCGAAATTAAAAACAAAGAAGTTGAAAAATTATGTTTAATGGTCACATAATATTTAGTATCATTATATTTCATTGTGCTTCCTAATGTGATTATACTATAATAAATAAGTATAAGAAGTGTATTTCATTGATAAAACTTTGGGTCATTACCGGATACCTTTATCCAATGTTATTTACTACCTTACTCTTAATGTTAAAATAGTTATATCTTTTACAATAGGTTGTAAGTCAATCTCACTATTACGAGATATTTCTTTTTTTATAAGTTTTTATTCTGTTTTTCATGTAATAGAAAGTTATTCATCGTACTCAAATTTATATTATGTTTTTTTATCAATATAACTCTAATATTGATAAACATACATTGATATTAAAAAGATCCATTGTGATTCTGATCTTCACTATGATAATCAGACTACGTTTGATCCAAATAAATTTACAGTAAGAGGATTTGTGTTTTTCATTTTTTAAATGTTTTTTTAAAACAAAAATTCACCCCCCACCCCACCCCACCCCCCCCCCACCCCCCCCCCCACCCCCCTCTTGTAAGTATATCCATCTAAGATAATTCTTACAATCCTACAATATAGACTTGTATGAAATTTTAGTACACCTTATTGATCAGTATTGAACATAGGAAATGTCTCATTCATCACAGCGTTTATCATTCTTTATAACAAAGTATTTTCTTATTGAGATTTCTTGGTCTTCTCTAGTAATGATGGTTGAGAAATCATTTGGAATAGTTTTTGTGATCTCCCTTCCCTTACAATTCCAATGACCAGTTTTACTAGGTCCTTGATCAATGGATCTCCTTGAATCCACATCATTGTCAGCACAACATGGCCTTTCCAACTTAATGCATCAGCGACTTTGTTTTCTTTTTTGGGGTGATAATGAATTGAATAGTCATAGTCGTTAATAATTTCCAACCATCTTCTTTTTATAATGTTCAATTCCTTTTGTGTGAAAATATACTTTAAAATTTGGTGGTCTGTTTATATATCACATTTTTTTATAAACATAGTGGCTCTATATCTTAAAATTAAAAAATAACTACAGCAAGCTCTAGGTCATTTTCAGGATAATTCTACTCATCTGGATTTAACTATCCATATTCATAAGCAATCACCTTTTCATTTTTCATGAGGACACACCTATTCCCTTTCAGATATACATTTCTATAAATAAATAATCATTCTCTGATAGAGGGTAGAGGAAATATAGTTTTAGTAACCAATCCCTTCTTTTGTTCTGTGAAATGTTGTTCACACACATTTTTTAGATGAACTTATCCCCTTTTGGGTTAACTTGGTTAGAGGATTATAAAAGTGTGAAAAAAAATTAACAAACCACCTATAATATCCTTTTAACCTATGGACACTATAAATCTCAGTTACCATTATAGGATGAGGTCACTCCTCTATAACCTTTGTCTTTCTAGAGTCAACTGAGATTCATTACCTAAAATCCATGATCTAGATAAGTCAGTCCTAAGAAAATAATATAAAAGAGTAATCAGAATCGATCATTGTAAGGGGTTATTACAAAAATGGGAGTATATCACCCCACACATATCCACCTACATAATTGGTACATAATAATATTGGGTCATAAAGGACCACATCATATTCATTTATCTGACTACCTTCTTTGACAGAATATATTCCACCTGGTTTTCCCCTCTTTATGCATGTGAGATGTCTAAATTCTCATAGTTGAAAAGACTAAAAAAATCAATCCATTAATGTGATAATTTCCCAATAAAACTGTTTGTTATTGAATTAAAATACTTAACATCCATTTATTTATCAGATTCAATCCATAAAGAGTTCTAACAATAATGGACTGTATAGCTTATTGCATGAATTATAGCCCATAATCCTACTTTGTGAGCTTCCCAAATTCTAGTAATGTGATAAAAGAATAACTTGAAAAATATTCAGTGTGTGCAAAAAAATACCTCCATATACCAAGGGCCTTGGAATTATAGACGACGTACCATAAATGTTGAATTTGATCCATGGGATGACTGGTCAAATCTAATGGATGTGCTTGAGGACCATGAGCTTCCTCGGCCTGCCTGTAACATTTATTATCCTGAGAATATTCAGGTCATTTATGTTATTTTACATAGCTCCAGAAATCACCATTGAATCAGCATAAACATCTTTATATATTGCAAGATTACCCTCATATATAGAGGTATGCCTCTCATCAAACATTATAGAATTTCACACTGTTCAAATTGATGAAAATATTGATGTCACTACTGCCAAAAGAAGGTTATTCGCTAGATCACTATATCAATATATAGTAATGAGTTCTATGAGATCATCTAGGGGTATACTAGTGTCAATATTCATTCCAAACAAGTTACTTGTATATTTCCAAATATTTTGGGAAATCCACAATAAAGGAACAAGTGTTTCAAGTTTTCCCCAGCCCTTATGAAAAAGTGGAAGGCTAATACAATATAAGGTCTATCCCTTTTAAGCTAATCATGAATTGGGATATTTTTCTTCCAACTATTCTAGAGAATAATAACCCTATAGGTTTGAATAAATTTCACATTGAATTTTAGAATCCATTTTGGTGGTATTTTTGATCCTCCACATTCTATCTTGTAGTAATCTCTAGCATTAAACTTACCATTCCTATTGTGCTTTAAAACCAGAGTCTCAATATCCATAAATTTTTAATTATGAATCTCTAACCTAACTTGAATAGGGAAATAACCATATTCATTGTAGGATTGTGAAATTAATTAATAAAATGGACATGTTCATTATTCTTGGGGGACATGAATTGTGTCTTGAAGTAGTCTTTCTAGATGTAAATGTCTTTGAAAGTTGATAGAATAATGCTCAATTACAAGACACATTGTTTCATGAATAAATCCATTAAAGGATTATTTGATCGAGGTATAAACCAAGGATTAAAGTAAGTACTTGTAAATACTCATCAGCCTTCCTCTAAACTTGTTTGAAAAAAAACATAAGGAGAATTCTTAGAAATCAGGTTCCATTTAAATTTCCAAATGAGATGATCGTTAAAGATATTGTGGTCCTTGATTCTAATCCCTCCCATTTATATGGGTTTAATGCATTACTTCCAAGAAACCATTATCTGCTTCTTTTCATACAATGACCCAGTCCATATAAATTTCCTAACCATGCCTTGAAGTTACTTAGTGAATACTCTGGGCCACCTGTAGAGAGAGAATGAGTACAAAAATTTTGATGTGATAATATAATTGAAAAGATAACACCATTCTTTCTTGGGACATGTTATTACCTTTCTACCTAGCCATTTTATTAAAAATTTCAGCACAAATTCCCTCTAGATATTGTCTCTTCACCTTTCCCTAGAATAAGGGGACACCATGGTAATTGAAAAGCTTAGATCCCCTCTTAACTCTAAGACTTATATTTATTATTTTTTCTTTTCAACCATTATCCCATGATAATAAAAAATTAAATATTTCTCTTATCTAGTATCTTTGCCATACACCTCCTCGTAACTTACAAATAGGGCTTTAATATTATATATGGTCTTCCTTGTAGCTTTCCTAATAACAAGAATATCATCGGTATATAAGAAATGTGAAGAAGCATAATCATTTTTTCATATTTTATTTACTTATAAAGGACAATATATACAAGATAATTTATTTATATGCATAAATAATATTCATAGATGGAAAAAATAAGTCATAAAAGTGGATCACATTGTCTCACATCCCTAATGAATTGAAAGAGGCCACTAGGGGTTCCATTACCAAGAATGGACAACCTTGCAGAGTTGAAAATGGTGTTAAGTAACCTGATGAATTCATTCAATAACTCATATCCTCTTAAGAAAAAAATTAAATCTCCAATTCAAATTGTTAAAATCCTTGGAAATGTCAATTTTAAATGCAAAGTTTGCCTCCTTCGATTTCCTCTTCATAAGTTTTACACTTTCTCAGGCTGTGAATAGATAATTCTAAATACATATTCTAGGGGAAAATATAAATTTATTAGTTGTAATATGGTATTTAACAAGGCCTCCCATCATGTTCATGATAATATTTCTAAAAAAATTGAGATAGTGTTACCAAGTGAAACCGTCCTAAATTCCATGTTATCAAGTGCATTTTCCTTCTTTTTAATCAAGAAAATGAAGCTTGAGTTTATTCCATGGGGCATATATTAATGGTTGAAAAATTATTTTATTGAAATATTAACCACATAAGGTAAGATATACTATAAAAACATGGAGAATTTGTTAGTAAATCCATATTATCTAAGAGAACCCTCCATGTTTAGAGGGAAGAGGGCGGATTTAATCTCCTCCTTAGAAAGAGTCATAGTGATGGATCAATTTTGGTGCTCCTGAATAAAATGGGTTATGTTGTTAGACATTTTATGTGATTTTTACATCCAATTTTTAAATTCCACCCCCTTTAAGTCTTTTAAAACTTCATTAGAAATCTCACTTTTAGAAGTGTGGATACATCCATTTATTCTAATGGCCTTGGTCCCTATTTTATCTCTATTTTATTTATGTAATCTATGAAATAATTTTGAATTTCTATCTCCATTCCTTAACCATTTTATATTTAGATGATTTTTACTGAGTATTTCTTTTATCATCAAGAGATTATCTAGCTTGTGGTGAGCTTGTAACTAAACCCTAGATGGATCACTCTATTCTTTATTCCTTTTTTTAGAGAAATTAGAGACATGAATTGGTTTCCCAATTAATTCCCTGAAAGAATTTATTAAAAACAAAAGTTATAGTACAAACACGATGTGTAAAGAGCTTACACCAACTCTGGATTTAAGGGAATACATGATCAACAGTGAAAGCCGTAGACTAACATCATCAGTATGAGAACAATGTGAAATCAAACTAGAGAACAAAAACTGTGCTGGTAATAGGAAATTAGGGAGTTTGTTTGGTCTCCAGGTCCAACACCAAAATAAACACTTGGCATTTGATATCAAGATAAGTCACCATGGAGATTTAACCATTTCTGAGATTTTGATAAGCTAATTCAACCCATTGATCCCTTCGAGACTCCAAATATTCACTCACCTCCCCAGTATGCTACAATGTGTGATTCACAGCCAGATCGGAGCCCTCATTCGGATTATCATCAGTAGGCACATTAGAAGAGATAACCTCAAGCTGAGTAGTAATGTCTATAGGTATCTTACTGGAGGATCTTGTGATTGCAATGTTGTCCTTGTTAGAAGCAGTAATATATCTCGTAACAATTGTTCGTTCAAGATGAGAATAGTCCCTATTATTTCTCGTTTTTTTAGGACTGGTATTAATGAATCCATCAGCATCCACTGTTTGTTTTTTACCTTTTCGAGAACTTGATTTGAAGAAGTATTCTTCAATTTGAGTGGCTTTCTCGTCAGCCTCCAATGGGACAGAGTGAGAAAGCACTGGATCTTTGGGATTAGAGGGTTCACCTTCCTCAATATGAGCCACCTAAAAACTCTCATTAGAAGTTGTAATGTCTTCCTGAATTGGTGGCTTAGGGGTAGGCTTAGGAACATCGATGGATTTTAAGACCTTGACACAATCAACAGATATACTTTCCTGAACATTGGTGTTTTACTTTGTAGCATTCTTTTACACCCAAAATGACTTGAAATGTAGAAGGATGGGATCATCCCTTGGAATCCCACATTCTTCCCTAAAATGACCAATTATTGAGCACATTTTATAGTAGGTAGGTACCTCTTCAAAGAAAACATCCTATAAAAAGTCATTGTCTCCATTTTATATCCAAAACTGCGATGGAAATTCATGAGATATATAGACTTCATTACAAATCATAGAAACCGAAGGTATTTACATATTCAAGGTAGTATCATCAAGCATGATTTGGTGTCTGAAGAGTTTATCAATAGGAAAAAGAGCATTCTACTTGAAGAGATGGAGAGGTAAACCCGGGAAAGCAATCCAGATCAGAATGATGGGGGGTTCATAACCAACATCAAAGTTTGGAGACTATTTGACAACCTTAATAAAAGAACCCCCAAAATACCAAGAACCACGGATCCAGAAATGGTAAAAATCGTTCTCCAAGGAAAAACCAAAAAGAACGTGGCATTAATTTAGGAGGCCGATGTGAAAATTCAAAAGTCCCTTAGTGTTTTTTAATTTCCCAACCAACCTTTAGAATATATTTAAATGTCATCAATAAAAACTTCCATGAATTTATCAAGGTAGTCTTTAAAGACTCTATTAATAAAATCCATAAATATAGAAGGAAAATTAGTCAAGATGAAGGTAATAACAACAAACGCATAATTTCTATATATTTTTCTAATGGAAGACTTTGGAATATCTTCTTTCTTCACACTTAATTGATGATACCTAGATTGAAGGTCAATCTTGGGGAATAATTGATCCCCAAAAATCTGGTAAAATAAATCATCAATCCTTGTAAGAGGGTAATTTTTCTAAATGGTGATCCTATTAAGTTCTCTATAACAAATGAATAGTGTCATTAATCCATCCTTCTTCTTAAAAAAGAGAACAGTTTCTCCCCAAGGGGACACACTTGTTCAGATAAATACCTTATCCATAAGATCCTGAAGTTGTTTCTTTAATAACTCTAACTCCATATTTTCCATTCTATATGGGGTCTTTGATATTGACTTGGATTTAAGTATGAATTTAATGGAGACCCCTAACTCTCTTTCTGTGGGATGTCTAGGTAACTCTTCATAAAATACAAAAAATTATTATAGAATTATGGGGAAATTATCTATCTTTATACTTTCATTTCCTTCTCCCTCTTTTCCAATAATCTCCATAAAAAACTAAATGGGAGGTTCTTCTATACAAATATTGGGTCAGGATATCTCTCCTTTGAAACTGACTCTAGTTTTTCCATTCAACACTTTTGGGATTTCTTTGCTTTTGTAATTGATCTTGGCATTATACTTTGACATCCAGTCCATCCCTAGTATAATGTCGAATTATACCATGGGGATAACTACTATATTTCTGAAAATATTGTACTTTACAAAGTTAATACTTGAGTTTTTATACACTATTGGTGCTAGGATAATTATTTCATGAGTCTTGACTGATAACTCTGCTTATAACAGTTTAGGGATTGATTATATATTCTTTGAAAACATGGATGGAATAAAGTAATGTGTATAACTAGAATCAAAAAAAAATCTTGCAATCTTTGTGGTCACAAGACTTATACTTTCCAGCACATCATTCAGAGCCACCACTAAAACCATTATGATAGTAAATTCCTAACCTTTCTCTCTTGTCATATTCTATGGTTGATGGTGGTTCCCCTCCATTATCTTCTAATTTGGAAATTGATTGGAAAAGTTCAAAAGTTTTCCACACTTGAATCATTTAATTTCTAGTTCGTCCTTCACCATATTTCATTTGTCATTAGTGTTGAAAATTTGAGGCTTCACCTCACCACAACAGTTTTGAGCTATATATCCTTCTCTTTTGAACTTGTATCACTTACCACTCCCAAGTAAGAAACTACTCAAATTCTTTATATCACATTTGTTTCTTCTGAGATGTTGAACTTTACTTAATCCTCTTCCATGATCAAAGTTTCTCTCTGATTTTAGACACATTGATCTCTACTTCTCATTCGACTAATGTTATAACTAAATCTCTCAAAAATCCAATTCAAATTTCATAGCACTTTGCATTTCTCTTCATAGATTTGATAGTCACAATTTTCAAGATTCCTCTGTAGATGGTGTCTCATTCCACTGAAGAATCTATCAGCCTTTACCTTAGTATCCATAATAAATATATAGGTGTATCAATCAAGTCTTGTAATGTTCATTTCATTGATTCCCACTGATTCATATTCCTTCTCATTCAGTTCTAGAAATTCTTTCTCTAATTTCATTCACATTGAATGGGGGGGAAATTAATTTAAAAACATTACCCATAACTCTTCCCACTACATAGAATTGATATTCCTTATTAGAATTTTGTTTTTAATCTTTTTCCACCACTAATCATCTTCTCCTTATAAGTGGTATACTTCTAGGGTTACTTTCTCTTTCTCTGAACAATGGAGTACAAAAAATATTGTTCTATAGAGCTTATCCATTGTTCAGTAATCAATGGGTTGGTAGATCCATTGAAATAAGGTGGTCATTGATTCATGAAGAACTCAATGGAAAGTTTTTACCATCAAGTTGAATCCCATATCTCTACTTAATTCATTTTATTGTTCATAACTCAATTTAGTTGATTCATTATACTCATGATGTTTTCCATTCTATCTTTCATCAAAATGTCCTCAGTTCATCATCTGTTTCACTCACCATTTATGTAGTTCCTCTTATTTCCAACCATTTTTCTAAAATAAGAAAATATAAGTTAGAAACGTGTTAATTTTATGAATATTATAATTATAAGTGTATTTTATGTCTTAAAATATCATGCTTAGATATGTTATTATTCTGCTCTAAAAATGATTAAATTTTCTATATATCCTTCAAAATGTTTCATTTAAGTCTTTTGATTAACCAAACATATCCCCTAAGTGTGAAAACTAGGAGTGTAACAAGGATTTTTTTCATGTAATGGTTCCCATTTAACTCTAGAATGAAGAGTTGTTTTTGGGTGTTACCCCTAAATGCATTTTCATTAGATCCACATCCACTTGTTTGTATCTAGACAGGGATGTATTTTTTTGGAAACCACTAACTAAATGGTTCAACAAAATACCAGGATGGTTTCCTATATTTAAGATTATCCCTAAGGATAATAATAAAGTTTTAAAGTCCTAATTCCCACAAATAACTAAACTTTACTTTTATACCAACTATTAAATCCCACCATTTTATTACATAACATTTCATTACATGGTACAAAACTGAGTATCTTTTCAAGTTTATTTTCTTGGAAAAAAGGTACATGATACATGAAAACATAAAACAATTCTTCTAAATCCACTTAAAATACATACTCATGGGTTCAACCTAAGTTAATTTTAATGAATATCATATCTTGGGGACAAACATCAAAGTAAATGGGTGAGCATTAATCCCAGTAAAAGGAATAAGCAAGACATACATATAGCATGTGATCTTGAGACATATCAATAAGAACATTAGGAATAACGATAAGGAATGAGAAAGTGGAATATTATAATAATAAGAAGAAGAAGAATAACATGAATCATAACATGGAAATGTAGATACAATATATAAATTATAAATTCATAATTATATCACCAAGGATTATCACCAAGGTTTCATAAATAAAAATTACCAAGGTTATTAACCAAAGTATCATAAAACATTTCATATCTAGAGCTTAAATGCTTTACCCAATGCATTGGAGTGATATGTGGAGGTGATATTCGTATGTCATAATTTCATGTTATCCACATAGATCATAACAAATCGTTTTCTTAATAAACCATGGAGAACAAAGAACAGGTTTCTTATCAAAAATCATTGCATATAAAATATCTTAAAGACTTGATCATTAAGTCATTTATAACCCATGAAATGAAATGTGGGTTTCATATATGTAAATCCCACAAATAAAAAATTATGATTAAATCTATTTGAATACCTATTGAAAAGAAAATAGGTTTGGGTATTCAAATTAAAAGGAAAATAAAATTTCTCATGTAAAAGACGGAAATTTGTGGAGTAAATTTGGTGAGATGATGGGTATAAAACATGGTTTTAGGAAAGGGTAAAGTGATATGGGACAAGGGTATCCCATTCCTATAAGACTATTATTATAGTAATGGGATAATATAAATTGTACAAAAGAACTTATTTTTCTATTTAGAAGATGTACCACAAAAAGGGAACATGAATGAAAAAGAGAAGTCGGGATTTCCCTTACCTTGAAGAGTTAATCCTAAAACTTGAGTATGGAACCTTGGGGGATTGAGTACACCTTTGGGGGACTCATTAGGAGAAAAATCTCCATAAATTGTTTGATGATATATTGGGAGTGAATGGAAATGTACAAATGGGTGGGTGTTTATAGAAAAAGTGGAGGATTTGTTTATAAGTTTTAAATATAAGTCTTTGAAAACAAGGTTGGGGAAAATGACAAACCATTAAAATGGGCATGGTTTTTGCTCATGGTTTTGGAAATTTGGGTAAAATTTCATGATAATTTAATCCTCTAGAACCGAACACTATTATTTAATACTTCTTTTGGCATGGAAAGGTAAAGATTCCACAAATTAATGTTTTAAAAAACAAATTTTACTTTTTAGACTTTAGAAAGTAACTTATTGTTTAAAAAAATTGAATAAAATATATTAAAATACTTGTTTAATAAAATAATATATTTTAGTTCATTTATTTTGTTTAATAATTTGTTACATCATTATGATATAAATATGATGTCATAAAATATAATAAAACCCTAAAATTGTATTTTTTACTATTAATAAAAAATAAAGTGTTTTAGAAAATTATCATAAATTCACCCTAACCTAATTTCAATATGTTGATTTCAAAAATGATGTTAATTTTATTAGAAAAAAATATCTAAATATGATAATTTTAACTTTTAAAAATAAAAATTCTTATTTATTTAAAAATAAAAAAATTTAAGGTGCAAATAAGTTTATGACACATATAAAAAAATTATAGGCCTTTATAAAGTTATTTTATCACGTATTATTTAAGTAAGAAAATTTAAAATACTATTTAATTAAAATAAATATTATTTAGAATACCTTGGTTTATTGTAAAAATAGTATATTTTTACTAGAAAAATTAAATTATGTTTTATTTGAATACAAATAATAAAATTATCAAATTCAGCTCAAATAAACATATATTTTATTACAAAAAATTATTATTTAGTGGAATTGATGGAATAAAAATTTTATTTATAAAAATTAATTTACACTTTATGTAACTATTTTCTAGAAACATAACCCCTTATTACACCTGTATACGCCCGGAGGGTAAGGTGTGTGATGATGGTAGTTATGTGGGGTGCCTTGGCTAACATCGACCGAGTGGTAATCTCCACAAACTTGAACTTATCCCATATAAGATTTCGTTCAAGCTTCACTTGTTGAAGTTAGGCTTGGACTTCGTCAAGGGAAAACCCCAGTGATGATTCCTCCCTCCAAAGTTCTGAAAAATGGGATTCAAATTGAATGACTCTATTGGTTTAGGCCATGGATTATTCTTTCTATATCAATTATCCTTTATTAGTACTACTTATAATCACTAATTATAATAGTAAAATTATTAACCAAGGGTATAGTTTCAAATGGTCATATTGACCAATGGTTATATAGTGGTCGAATCTCAATGGTCACATTTCCCTTTACACCCTATAAATACCACTTCTTTATTTCAATAAAAATTCACTACAGTTTCTCTTAAGGTTATATTTTAATTTTATAAGATATTTGTTGGTATACTAATATTATGTTTTATTTCTATAGAATTTACAGCAGGGGTGATAATTCTAGTATATTTGGGAGATCCTTACTTTCCCATTTTAGTTTTTCTATTTTATATTTTTTGTATTGTTTTAATGTTTGGAATTTTAATTGGTTTCGTAATTTGTAACATCCCAAGTTTTAATAAATAAACACCATGTCTAATAATGTATATGATGAACTATATCGAGATTAAACTAATAACTAAATAAAATTATTTAAATGTTACAGTTATAACCTAGTCATTGGAATGGCGAGAATGAAGAGTATTAACTATATAATTAAAATATGGTTTACACATGTTTATATAATTATTATTTGGTTACCAAATGTATTATAAATGTAAATAAAAAATCAATTGAATATATAGGATGTTTTTTTATGAAAACCTATTTCAATGAGAATAATTGTGTTTATAAAATCATATCACTCTTCTTAGATAGTGAGTATAAGTGTCTAATTTATAATATTTAAGTTGTTATGTATAATTTATGGCCTAATTCTATAAAACTTTAAACCTGAAAAGATCCTCAATGTGAATTCTTGACTGAACTCAAGATTATGTAATGTTTACGGTTGGGTCCTTAAATAGTTTACTAATGTGATGATCAATTTTAATGAGAAAAAAATTAGGTTTAAATTTATTTTGTATGTGTATAATATAATATAATATTTAATAAACATTTATTAAAGAAAAAAATATCATTTAAAAAGTATGGGTTATTATAATACTCTTCCTTGGTAGACACCATACACTCTCATGGTCCTCATCTCCTAATACCTGGTTCAAATGATCATTTAGCCCAAGGTTTTCATCTTCATTCTCATCAGGGGCCTCCAAATCACACTATTTTAAATATAAATAAATTATTTAGTTTCAAAATAGATATTAAAATTTTAAATCATAAAAATTAGAATTATAATTTTTTGTTGTGTTTATTAGTTTACTGCACTTCCATATTTCATCTTTCTGGTCAAGCAAAATAATTTTTCTCGAGGAACACATCCTTCAATATTTAATACCATCCTTTGAATTTAAATTTAATGTAAAAAAAATTATTCAATATTATTATTTCTGTAATCCCATATTCCTTTTTATTTTTTATTAAATTTGGATAATATCCTTTTTAATTGGGTTGAGGGGTAACCTTAAATGGCATGAATGCCCAAGGAATAAGGCCCAATATGAGGCCACTGAAGGCCTAGATACGAGACACCCAACATAAATATCTACCCTAGGTGATGATTAAATTTCTATTCCAAATAATCATACCTTTAATGCTTCTTGGCAAGAAAATTCTATGTAGGACTGAATGTGGCCCAGTAACGATGGAAAATCTATACCCCCTCATTCAACAGATATGATTTTCATTGTTGGAGGTTTATTCTTGCTCTAACCTCATCTAGGAATGAACTTGGTATCTAACCCACTTATTTTTTCCTCTTTTTATCCTACTTTCATTGAGGTATCAGTACCATCTGTAAACGTAGTCGATGATTGAGGACTCCCACCTGCAACCTTCCACCCAAAGAACCTAATGTCATCGTCCATGATAACCCACCGTTGATGCCTTCAACTGTGGATGCCCTAACACCTTCGAGACCACCACCACTGACTGAATCCCATTATAAGGACCACCACCAACCACATCAAGACTTACTCTTCCACCATAATTGGTGTCTTTATCAAAAATCTATCATTGAATCCACTGGTCTAGTGAGAGAAATCTACAACATCCACTGCCCTGCTAGTGCTATTCCATTGGACCAGCACTGATACCATATAGGGACCCCAAAAAAATTCATTGATGTAGGGACTCAAACCCAGGATTTGAATAAAGGTTCATGGGGTTTCATTAACCATTGGGATACAATACCAACTACTATTCAATAATACTATGCGAAACTATAATTAATCAAACTGAAATGAAGGGAGAGTATAGAAAAGAATATATACCCCTAGTAAATTCTATGTGAAAGGGGAAAATAAGTAAATGAAATATATGGACAAGAATAATTATTCATTTTATTTAAAAATGATTACTTAGTATAATTAACTATATATCCATACATTTTTTTAACAAATTATTTTAAAAAGGGTTAATATTAATTATAATAGTTTTATTAAAAAAACAAATTGGGTATAATATTATAACAAGGAGTTTTATGTGTTGGATTTGATGAAATGGTTGTTATATTTATTGAAGAGGACATTTATTATGACGTGGGTATGTGAAGTGAGATGAGTGTTAGAAAAATTCCTCTTATAAAAATTTTGGTGTGTGTTTATATACAATGCATAAGGATAATCTTTAAAAAAATATTCATCATTTCATAGACCACAAAGGTTATATATGATTAAAAGAGGGTATATAATTTCAACTAAAGTAACATAGCTCACTCGATAATAGTATGTTCCCTACCCTATCATATAAATTATAGTATTTCAGTGTTATAGAGTTAATAGGTTTGTTTCACTATAAGGATTGGATCCAGGCCACAAAGGATATACATATGATGAAAGTGAATTTTGATAAATGCTCTCACCAAAATAAAGACCCATATAAATATAATGTTTCGCTCTCTGAATCTATAAGGATAGTGAATTTTAGGTCACATTGCAATGTAGGAAATGTTGTAATGAAGTGGATTCCATAATGTTAAGAGGTTTTCATGAAATTATAGTGATCTATGATTCTTGAAGGAGAATGGAATTATATTGGAATTTATTTCATCATGCCATTGTCATGCCAAAATTAAAAGAACCCAAATTTTGAGTTATTGGATAGAGAAAGTAATTATTTTAGGATGCAAGAGGACTTATCATAAAGGGTTTAAACCAATAGACTTAATATAAGCCAATAGTCCAATGATTTTGTAATTTTATGTGATCTAATAGATATAGGTTGACTTGGATTTAGATAAATATTTTGGAATAATTTTCCCATTATTATCAATAAAAATTTAAGATATAGAATTTAAGGAATATGGTTGTTATCATATAATGAAAGAGATATATTTAAATAAAAAATAAATAATAGTACCAGTATTGAAGTGGTGTGGGGATTCTAAAGAATTTCTAGAAATAAAGAGAGAATAAATAATGTTGAATTATATGATTTGTTTTGGAATTTCTTGGATATTCATCACATAGAAAAAGGTTTTGATTGTTACACCATAATTGGCATAATATACACTCTTATTAATGGAATATTAATGAAAAACATTGAGGAGGAATGTGTTATCTCTATGTGTGTGAGAGTAATAAGTTAACTGTATTGTGAGGCTTTTAAACTAATATAGTCAATACAGCCACTCAAAAATTACAACAAACAACAAGTGTAATTAGTGATTTTGGTACATAAATAAGGATCTTGATGGATAAGTCATCATTCTATGGTGAATGATTGAAGATCATGAGAGTCTATTGTCTCGAGAGATGACTTTGGGAATCTTAATCATGTGGGCTACAAAAATGGTGGAAGATAAGCCTTGAGAACTAATGGATAGTTTTTAAGATTTTTTAAAAAATTAAAACATCAATAATAATGTAAAATTTAGTGTGGTATATGATCATAAAAAAAAGTAATTCATGTATAATGTTAAGACACATGCACACACTCCTTGAAAGAATGTTTATTTGATTTCCACTCAAAATAGAAAACATTAAAAAGAAAAATAAGGATATTGGATAATCATAGATTAATCTTAAATATAAGAAAATTAGTTATTATTGTATTAATATGAGGCATACACTGTATGTGTTTCCCCTAGGAAACTATTGTGCTGCCAGGTATGCACTTCTAGGTATTCTACCAACTCTGCACTTCTTGGTAGTGGGATGGTTGGGAATGGTTGTGGTTGTCATGTCCTGTTAGGAGTGAGCATTCTGTATATTTTTTTTGTGAATTGATGATTTTTTTTATATTCTGATACATTATGATTACAACAGGTGGAAGGAAAATAATAATATATAGATAATTAATAAGAAATAGAAATCTATCATTATGTCCAGAAAAGAATATAAAAAGTAAAATGGAATCATTTAAAAATGATAATTAGAAAGAAATTGTGGATACTTTTAGTACTGTAAGAGGATTTCTTTTTATAGAATGGAAGGAAACATTCATATGTGTATCCATCAAAAAATCTCCACACCTGGAATGTACATGAACTTAGAGGAGAATAAGAATGAGAAGTAATAGATACATGTAGAATAATTCTATATGGTATCATTGAATGAAATTCAAAAAAGAAGGATTTCATGAATGGTGGAATTGGAATCTGTGTTATATAAAATAATGAACGTTGCATTAATTAGATTAGACACACCTAAGACAAGGTTCCCAATATGAATAATATTTGGGTTAGAAAATAAAATACTCCTAAGTATGTTTCTAAATGTGGTGAATCATTGAAAAATAACTCTAATGACTTAGATGAAAAATGGAATCCATGGTTTTGGATTTCATGTCTAGACACATTATCTACATGTTAATTTCTCCATACAACCCTCTACCCATGCACTTATTTATTATATATGATGATCAGGGTGATATATAATTAAGGGGTAGATGTGATTTGTGGGGTATATTATTTCAAATGATATGAATTCATAGTAAGTATGTCAAAGCATTAATATGGATTGATTGTATTGAAAATTGATATAATTTAATATTTGGTCTTATAAGCTACCACTATGGGTTTTAATGAGATATTCATGAAAAAACTGGATGAGATATATTTAGAGGATAAACTAGATAACCTTAGGGATAAATTTAATGATGATGAAATTCAAATGATGTTCTACCAAACATGATAATAATGTGGTATCAATCAGTAATAATAGATAATATAGGATGAATATGGGAATACATACTAATATTATGAAGTAATGATTGATTAAATATTTACTTGGATTAAAATTGGCATCACAACCATATTTGAGTTTTATAAATGGTATCATGCTAATTTAGGAACTCAAAATGTGGAATTATTCCTTTAACAAGTAGTCACAGTCCCTATTTAATAATATGGAAAACATGATAAATTAATATCAACATTCATGGAATAATAAATGTTCTTTATGGAATATCCATGTTTTAATAACCAATTTATTTCTAATATACTAATTTTTATGCAGAAGAATTTATTATAACCACAATTGGATTCTCTGGCTAAAGATTATAAATTTTTTGTGTTAAGAACTGATTAAATTAAATGGAATTATTAAGGAGTATTTAAACAATGATTAACCTCATCCAAATATAGTTAAATTCTATGAATAATTATTGAAAAAGGATAGAATATATTATTAGTAGTTTATGATGAACTGGTGGAATTAATTGTTTGAACATGTGTTATCATTCTCACACATAGTACTTTATTACTTATATAATGAATTTCTTGAGTGAGTTTGGTTGAGATAACATGAAATTTTATATTAAAGAAACATATTTTTACAAATTTCATAAAAATACATAAGTGAGTGACATGAAAATTATTGAAGTTATTAACATGGATTCTTGATTCTAACAACATAGTCTGACTCGGTAGGTTTAAATCAATTTTTTATTACTCATTTCCAATTGGTTAATTAAATTGATAAAATAACATGAGAATAATATAGTTTATAGTGATAATGTAGGTGAAAATTAATTTTCCTAAGGATGGTTGAAAGGACCTCAAAAATTCATGTGATATTCAACAAGAGTTTGAAAGTGATTATTTTTATAAATAAGAAAGAAATATTTAAATGGATCATTTGGTTCATTGATGAATAATCATATGATGTTGACAATTTAATATAAAGGGGATGTAAAATCCCTCTAAATTTCGAGGATCTTTAAATAAATACTACTTTATAACAATAAAAAAATCAAGAGAAAGAATAATATTGAAAAGGGGGGATTGGTAAAGAGTACATAGCGCCTCTCATTCTCCTATTTTGTAGTTCACCCCAAAGTCTGTGTATACTTCTTAGAATCTTTTTTATTTTTTTCAATGCATCATAAAAACAAAAATTCAATACAACTAGTAAGAATTAATTTTCAATAAAAACCATTTAAGTTTAAGAATACCTTAATTTCATTACTCTTCCAATTTATGATCATTTCATAGTATTATGTTGTTGGACAGTATTTGAATATTGGTGTTCCTTATAACTAAGATCCAACTCTACTCTTCCAATTGACATAAAACTTATATTTATATGACCGCTACAATTCCCCAATTTCCATCAATCATGAGACCATAGTAGCTTGACCACTGGGAAAGTCAAACTAACACTGTAAAAACATGTTAATTTATATAAATAAAACAATAATATAGAAATAAATTTAATAAATTTTATTAACCATATCTCATTACAGGATTTAAACTTTATTTTCTTACTGATATCCCTACATGAGACTCCTTTCACAGGAATGGTATTGTTTTACTTGGCTAAAGATTCCAGGAAACTTCTACATTATTTAGCATATTTACCAATCATTTGATTGTCTTCATTGTAATGTACCATTATTTTTGTTTTATGGTTCCATAATTCATGTATAGGGGTGTTACCATGTCTTCTATTATAAGATCCCATTGAATATGATAAAAGAAAAAAATTAAGATTTATTCACAATAAAATAGAAAAAATTGATGTGGTATATTTTGACACACTTATAAAAAAATTAATTAGGATAATCATTAGGATCTGAAAGATCAGTAAATTTTTATAGATTTTTAGACTCTAAATGATGTGTCTATTGCAATTCATGCACTATGTCATCTACATGTAGTGGATTGGAAGCTAAAGGAGTATAATCATAAAATCCTGAATAGATAGAAATAGGAAATAGAGGTGGCATAAACATGGTAGGATAAGTATAGAAGGGTTTGGGAAATACAATAGGATATGGAAATTGTATATGAGATTTAGATCCTAAATAAGATGATGATGGAGGCATATGTGGGAACATCCCTGGAGGCTAATGTAGATAAGGTCAAAGTGTGGTATATGGGATGTTTTTTGTAGGTATGGGTGTAAACAGGTACGACTAGTGCTTCATATAACTCTAGTAGTACCCCCACTCAATTGGCCATGTTGTTTCCCCTACTAATAGGATTAGGAGAGGTTAAATCTATTTCAAATGAATTTACTAAAAATAAATTTGGTAAGTAATAAGAACATGGCATTAAATGTAATGGAGAAGAAAAATATTACTATTATTATACTCACTAAGGAAACGAGAGGAGGAATCCCAAGATCGTGTAATCCTCAATAATTATCAAATAGTCTCTTACTTTGAATTTACTCAATATCTATCATAATATGAATAATTTATATAAATATAAATAATCATCCAAATCAAAAAAACATAAAAAATAATATTTATACAGTAAAAAAATATATCCAACAAGTGATAAAGGATATGGAAGCCCAAAGTTGTATGATATAAGAAATTAAATACAAATTTTTTTAATAAAAATTACCCACCTTCAAGTGGAAAGAAAAAATGTATCATGTTTCTCCTTCTATAAGTCTGAATAATATCTAATGATCATCCAATAACTCAAATGGTAACTTTCAACTACCAACATCAATGTAAATTGGGTCTACATACAAATAGAGTGTGCATATATTTGGAAAAATATAACTTCTACTAGGATTACAATAAATTATCCATTATTAACCATTATAATATGATAAACACTATTCTATTTTGAAATAAAACTATTAAAGTAATATTGTTTTCAATAAAAAAATACAAGTATCAAAGAAGACACTTTTTTTCATTTTTTGAATACATACAATTTATCCACTTTTAAAATATATATTCCAATTTGTTTCCTGATATTTAAATAAATATGAATATATAAAGAAATTTAATTTAATTTATGTTGGGGGAAGTTCCTTTTAAACAAAATGTTAATGGGTATTAAGGAATATCAAGAGACAAGGATCAAATTTTCATTCATATAGAAACAACTTTGAGCTAAATGGAAATGATAATTTCAAATAAAACATCACCTTATATCCAATGAACTCAATTATAAAAAATTAAAATACATTTCAAATTATATTTCATATTCATACATAGTGAATATAAATGATATAGTAATTAATAATAAATAATACCATTACGATGAACATAAGTAACCAAAAATAATAATGAACAATCAGATTATGTGAGACGTATTAGAAGAAATAAGGACTTATTAAGATAATATATCATAATAAAGTTTCACAATAAGGATCATGGGTAAGTACCAAAAGTGCTAAGGTTGGTAAACATTATAAAACCTTTATAGTCCCATGCCCATGTGTTATATTTTCATGGGAGAACCATGTCCACATGGTTTATTTTATATGGGAGAACCATATCATTGGGATGAATTTTCAAGGGAGGGTTGTGTCTATATAGATAAATTTCATTGGGAGAATCACATCCCCAAATTATTTACTCCATGAGAGAGAAATATCCCCATAAAACTATTCATAATAATTTAAATCATATCAAACCCAATTTCACATAGATGACCAACCAAGTTTCTATCCTAATTTCCAAAAAAAAATCCAAGTTCCCTCCCATAAATTATTCTATATAATTTATGTTATTAATATTTTCATGACTTATTATATACTCCATTTAATTATTTTATATGAAATGTGCATAATTTTTGTGAAATATTAATGTTCTAAAACTAAATATAATTTTTGAGCATTTTTAGAAGTAGTCCAATTGAGTTAGTTTACTATTTTATTTATAAATCTCACCCTACTGATTAAAATTATGTGGTTATTATTTCTTAGTATTCTTTATTTAATTTATCACATATCATTATAAGTAATAATGACCCAATTCTACCATTTGACGACTCATATGGACCACACAAGATGACCCAAAGAATTTGTGAAGAAACTGGACCAGACATGATGATGGAGTTACTGGTCTCACTCCCGAAGCCCATATTTTGTGAAACTCCACCACGGGTTCTTCATTATCCAAAAGAATCATGGGTAAAAATTTCAGGTCCCAACTCTAATAAAAAGGGTCCCAAATGAATATTTTAAGTCCAGACCACCATTTTGGCTGAGAATTAAAATCTAGACACTATTCATGACATATCTCATGATTTAATCATCAAATCGAGATGAGATTTTGTAGTGTGAAAGAGGAAATATAGTTGGAAGACTATGTAGAAAAAATAATTTGGTTTTAAAGGAATATTCTTATTCAAAATCCCTTTTAAATTTTGGACTTTAAAAAGACTGGATTGAAATGGACTGATTAAAATTGTTTAATCAGCCGGCCATAACTTTGGCTACATTGGTCAAAATGCCTCCAAATTTTGAGAGTAATCATCCAAAATTATTATATACAACTATAAAGAAGGAGATATCTCTAGATTCTATTGTCTATATGTCCAAATCGTCGTGCCAAGTGGAGTGACATATTGGGAATGCCAACAGTCCACTTCCTTGGGTTATAAATACATCCCCCTCCACTTCTTCAAAGGGGTTGGCATTTCAGAAGAGAGGTGCATCAATTGGCACAAACAAAGCCATTCCAAAGGCTTGGTAGGACCTTCCATACTCAAGTTTTCACTTGAGATACCCTTACTCCTCTCTTTGTTTCCTTTCACTTTTGTGTTGTTCTTCATTTATAATCTTGTAAGTTTGTGATTTGTAATTCTGTTTTAATGAAAGTTTCTTCTTCAATTTCTCTTATTCTAATCCACAGCTTATAGATTAATAGTAATGTTCTTAAAATATTTTAAATACATTTGAATCCCCTTCCCTTCTTTTGCTTCCTCATTCAATCGAAATTCCGTTTTTTTAATTATCATCATTGTTCGTGTGTGTGTGTGTTCGACACACCACTCTTTTATTATCCCTTTATTTTTCTTCTATTCTTAAATTATAATCATAATCATTATAAAAAGATTATTAAACACCCAAATGGATGAGTAAATATCTCATTGGGGTGAGTTATAATTTAGGTATGTTAAGCGATTGAGAGGTTTTTCTTGATGAATATTCTTTGAATTAACATTGTGTATGTTGGACTTAACATGTCATGAATTAATGACTTGTTTTGTTTAAAATGTGGTTTCAATGGATTATTGGAACCATAAATACACCACCATTAATAATATATGATTGATATTAGAACCTTAAGTTAAGTTAAGTCTAGTATTAAAGCCTTAACACTTAGGAATTCTTATCTACATCATCTTGTGACATGGGTGTTAATTTAATGCAATATAAAGAAAAGCTCAAGGACATCACAAACTTAACTACCTAATGATGAACTCACCCCAATATTTATCAATTTGTTAAATCAAAAATCATCCATAAATTATTTCAAAATCTCTCCAAACAAACCCCCCAATCAGAATACAATTAACTAAAAACAAACGACTATTACAAAGTATCATCACTGAGGATTCGACCCGAGTGCTGCTATACACATTAGTAGAGAACCGGAACCTTGATCTGTCGATAAGAGACAATCAGCCGCATGTTTCAAATGGAACCATTGCCGGGGATGGTTCTTTAAGTAGTCATTAGTTTCTGGTTATTGTAAAAAAAGGAAAAAAACAAAATTTAAAAAAAAATTGAAAAAAAACAAAGAAAAACCCACCTTCTCATAAAAATCATAAACTAAAAAAAATACAAAGAAAACCCGCCTTATCTTTCTTCCAAATCTATCTGAATGCCCTCTAGCCTCCCAAAAAATCCCTCGGATGTGTTTGACCCTTAAATTGAGCGAAATCTTTGCCAACTTAGGAGAAACTTAAGAGATAATCAACTCATTCAAGAACCAGTCCTTGTCCAACCAGTTGAATTAGATACGGCTAATCCTTGGGAACAAACACTTAAAAAAACTCGTTGCCCCTGAAATGAATTACCAACCTCTTGGTATTAAATATCCAAACATAGAAGCTGAATTCGAACTCAAATCGGGTTTGATTCATCTTCTTCCTCATTTCCACAGGCTAGCCGGTGAGGATCCACATCTCCACCTTAAAGAGTTCCAAGTAGTGTGCTCTATCATGAAGCTTCAAGGGGTTTTTGAGGAACAAATAAAACTTCAAGCATTCCCTTTCTCCCTAGCTGACATTGCCAAGTCATGGCTTTACTACCTCCCTCCTGGTTCTATAACCACATGGAATGACATGAAGTAAATTTTCTTAGAAAAATTATTTTCTGCTTCTCGTACTGCTTCTATCTGAAAGGAAATAAGTGGTATTTTTTCAATTCCCATGTGAATCACTCCATGAGTACTGGGAGAGATTCAAAAATCTTATTGCCACCTACCCACACGACCAAATTCCTGACCAACTCTTGATCTAGTACTTCTATGATGGGTTATTGTAAATGGAGAGAACTCTCATTGATACCCAAGTGGTGGTGCTCTTGTTGATAAAAATCATGCAGCTGCAAGAGATCTCATAAGTAACATGGATGAAAAATCACAACAATTCTCTACTCGAGCATATGATCAAGTCAAACAAGCCCAAGATAATCAATCAATTGAGCTGAATAAGATGACCGAGTGGATGAGTGAACTTACAGGTCTTGTGAGACAACTAGCTATGGCTATCAAATCCCCAATCTCATCTTCTTTGTAATCAATGTTTCCTGGACCTGTCAAAAACTGTGGAATCTGAAACTCTTCATCGCATCCAATAGATTCATATCCCTAACTTCAAGTGGATCAATCTGATTCATCTAGACCAATGGAGCTCAATGCAGTATATGCTCAGTGGAACACCAACCCTCAACTATCAGGTCAGTTTGATAGAAACTTCAACCAACCTCACTCTAAGCCTACTCTTTTTCCTATAACCAAGTCCTTAGGGATGGTAATCCCATATCTAATCCCCCTCAATTCCTTCCTCAAAACCCAAACTAGTTTCAATATGTTCAAGGAGTTGGTAACTTCCAACAACCTTATCCTTTTATTCCTCAACCTCAAAGGAATAATCCTCCTCCGGGATTCCATTATCCTAGTGAGCCTTCCCAATTCCAAAACCAATATAATCGCTTTCCCAAGAACCAAAATCTTGGTAATCCCAATACGGGACAAGCCTCATATTCTAAGAAACCATGGGAAAGTGCAGTGGAATATCTTTCCTCCTTCACCCGTTAAAGCCTCAAGAACATTGAAACCAAAATTGGTCAACTTGCATCCCACCTTAGTCAGAAGCAACCATCCAATTCTTCCTGACTCGCAGCTCAACCATTACCCAACCCCAAGGGTAATGTAAGTGTAATTTCACTTAGATCAGGAAATAAAATTTCTATGACTCAAGATAATTCCTCCAACCATCCTTTGAATGTTGACATAGAAAATGAAAAGAAAAAGAATCTTGAAATTGAACCTGAATCCATTCCCTCGCCTCCTTCCATTCCACTTAGGAATACAATTCCTTTTCCTCAAGCTGTTCCTAAAACAAGGAAATCATTTGAACCTAATCCTTAAATGCTCGACATGTTTAGACGTGTTGAATTCAACATTCCCCTCTTAGATTCCATAAAACAAATTCCTAAGTATGACAAGTTTCTCAAGGAGTTGCATACCCACAAGAGGCAACTTAGGACCTTCGAAAATGTTTCAACCCTAGAGTCCATACCCATTAAGTGCAAAGATCTAGGGACCTTTACGGTTCCATTCCAAATTGGAATTTCCAACTATGATGATGCACTCATAAACCTAGGAGCCTCAATTAATATCATTCCCAAATATATATTCTCCAACCTTGGTCTAGGTCCCTTACATCCAACGGGTGTTGCCATTAAGTTAGCCAATCGAAGAACAGCCAGTCCTGAGGGAATAATTGAGGATGTCCTTATCCGAGTCAATGATCTTATCTTCCCTGCTGATTTCAATGTTTTTGACATGGAAGGTGAGATGACCTCTTCTCGATCTCCCATAATTCTAGGAATACCATTCCTCATGACTGTGAGAACCAATATTGATGTCCATTCGGGCATCTTATCCTTGGAATTCGGTGACCAACTGGTCAAGTTCAACATTTTCCAAGCCATGCGAACCCATCTGAGGATCACTCTGCATTCTAAATCCATGCTTCTGAGAACACTTATAAGAGTCAATCGAACCCCAATCCACCATGTTCTTCATGTTCTAATGAAAAAGGATCTTGTGAAATATACACCATGATTAACAAAGTCATAAATGGTGAAGTTGATGTGGACCTCTCATTCATAGACTCCATCAATCTAGAGGAACTTGAAAACTCTCTTGAATCCCACATCAACTCTGATCTCTACTGCTCCACCTTGGATAGTATTAAGAAGAATGAATCTGAAGCAACTGAAGTCCCTTCTTCCAATCCCGAGTTTTCCAACCCACAAATGAAATATGATAATGATATAAAACCTCTACCTGAACACCTAAAATATGCATTCCTTTTCCATGATCACTCTTATCCTGTCATTATTTCTTCTTCACTTACTGAAATTGAGGAGTCCAAACTTGTTCAAGTGTTAGAGGAAAACAAAAAGGACTTAGGGTAGACCCTAGATGACATACCAGAAATCAACCCAACTCTTTGCATGCATCACATTCATCTTAAGGAATCATCTAAATCAATTAGAAAACCAAAAAGAAGACTCAATACACTCATCCTTGAGGTAGTTATGGAATAGATCACCAAGCTTCTTCAAGATGGTATTATCTACCAAATTTCTGATAGTGAATGGGTTAGTCCAATTCAAGTTGTACCTAAGAAGGGTGGTATAATTGTTGTCACAAATGAACATGGAGAGGTAGTCACAACTCGAGTGAAGAACAAATGGCGTGTGTGCATCGACTATAGGAAATTTAATGTTGAAACAAGAAAAGAGCACTAACCTCTTCCATTCCTTGATCAAATGCTGGAACAATTAGCCGAAAAGTCACACTATTACTTTCTTGATAGATACATCGGCTACTTCCAAATCCAAATCACTCCTCAGAACCAAGAAAAGACTACTTTTACATGCCCCTTTGGAACATATGCATATAGAAGAATTCTTTTTGGCCTTTTCAATGCTTCTTCAACATTCCATAGGTTTATGATGAGTATATTTTCTGAATTCATTGAACACTGCATGTAAGTCTTCATGGATGACTTCACCATTTATGGTGAGTCATTTGAATCTTGTTTGAATTCAACCTCTCTAGTCCTCCAAAAGTGTGTCAAGTGTATCCTTGTGTTAAATTTTGAAAAATGTCACTTCATGGTTAAAAATGGGATTGTTATGGGGAACATAGTTTCAAAATATGGTATTGAAGTTGATCCTTCCAAAATTGAAGTGATCCAATCACTTCCTCAACCCACTTATGTTCGAGACATCCGTTCATTTCTCGGTCATCCCAGTTTCTATTGGAGAATCATCCATAACTTCAGTATGATTTCCCTCCCACTCACTCGGTTTCTCCAAAATGACATCACTTTCCATTTCGATGAGGTTTGCAAGAGAGCCTTTTTTGAACTCAAAACGCTCTAACATCCGCCCCAATAATCCTACCCCCAGATTGGTCCTTACCCTTTGAGTTGATGTTTGATTATTTTGATAGATCCATTGGGGATATTCTTTGTCAAAGAAGAAAAAATATTCCTCATTTCATATATTATGCCTCAAAAAATTTGGATGAAACTCAATCTCACTACACTGTTAATAAAAGGTACTTTTAGTAGTGGTTTTTTTCTTAGATAAATTTTGGACCTATCTCTTAGGTTCCAAAATCATCATCTTCACAGACCATTCTTCTATAAATTTCTTACTCAAGAAAAGTGATTCCAAACTGAGGATAATAATATTGAACCTAATTCTCAAAGATTTTGACCTTGAAATCAAAGATAGACCAGGAAAAGAAAACACTGTGGCTAATCACTTGAGTATAATTTCTAATTTTTCTCATTCAGAAATCATTGATCCTGAATTCCCCACTGAGCACCTTTCATCTCTCACTCCAAAGTTACCATGGTATTCCCCAATTGTAAATTACATGGTTTCTAGTGTTTTCCTGAAAATCTTTCAAAAGAACAAAAAATGAAGTTGAAAAGTGATTCAAAATACTATTTTTGGGAAGAAAATAAACTTTGTAAAACTGGGGCAGACATGGTAATTATGAGATGTGTTGATGAAGATGAACATTCCTCCATCTTATAATTTTTTCACTCATTTCCAGAAGGTGTCCACTTTGGACAACAAATGACCTCCTGAATGGTCCTAGACTCTGGATTCTTCTGGCCTACACTCTTCAAGGACTCACATGAGTGCTGTAAATCATGTCTCACTGGCACAATTTCAAAGAGAAATGAAGTTCCCCAAAAACCATTAATTTTTTGTGAGATCTTTTATGTTTGGGGCATCGATTTCATGGGACCATTTCCCCCTTCCAATGGTTTCTCATACATCATTCTTGCGGTTGATTATGTTTCTAGGTGGGTCGAGGCCAAACCCATAAGAAAGGATGATTCACATACTGTTAGTGAGTTCCTAAAGACACACATCTTCCATAGATTTGGCACGCCTCAAGCTCTGATCAATGACTTAGGAACCCTTTTTTGTAATAGAACCATTGAATCACTTTTTAAAAACACTAGGGTTTTACATAAAACTTCAACTAAATATCACCCTAAACAAATGGAAAGGGTGAACTTTCTAATAGAGAAGTGAAAAGAGTTCTTGAGAGAATTGTAAAACCCACCAGAAAATACTGGCCTAAAAGACTTGGTGATGCACTTTGGGCTTATTGAACTGCCTATAAAACAACCATTGGGATGTCTTCTTTTAGGCTAGTTTTTTGTAAAGCATGTCATTTTCCAGTTGAAATCCAACATAAGTAATTTTGGGCAGTGAAAACTTGTAATTTTGATCTTGAAAAATACGGTGAAGAAAGATTGTTGCAATTGGATGAACTGGAGGGGCTTTGACTTGATTCTTATGAGAATTCTAATCTCTACAAAGAAAAATCCAAGGCACTCCATGATAAACACATCCTGAGAAAGGTATCTCATGAAGGTGAAAAGGTAATTCTCTTTAATTCTATATTTCAGCTTCACCCAGGTAAGATTAATTATCATTGGGAAGGTCCTTTTGTTATTAATAATGTTTAACAATTTGGTGTAGTGCAAGTCCAAGACCCCTCTTCCAAAAGGGCATTCACGGTTAATGGACATCGGTTAAAGCATCACCATGAGAGGACGCACAATCCTGGATCAATATCAACTTCCACTGGATCACCAACTTCTCCACTCGACCTACCACTAGATAGATATGGAGACCCGTAAAATCCAAACTAGGGGGAACCTCTTTCCCTTTAACTCTCTCTCTATATCTTTGTCTCCATAACTCTTTCTTCTTCTTCCTATCTCTTTCATTTTTTTATCAATTTCTTCATCAAACCCTTTCTTTTTCACTTTCTATTTTGTGTGGGTGTATCTTTATCAAAACTAAAAAAACAAAAACAAAAAAAAAACAAAAAAAAAGCATCATAACAAAAAAAATTACAAAACAAATCATGAGTCATGATTACTCACCTTCCAATTTTCTAATTTTGTGCAAAACATTTTGGGGAGTTAACAGACATCTTTTCATCTCAAAAATTTTTTATTTTCATTGTTACTTTGGATAAAGAATTTTGTGTCAAAATTAAAAAAAAATAATGCTAAATTTTTTATTTGGAAAATTATTTTCCCAAACCATGAGGAACAACATTTTCTTTCATTCCAAGGCCACCTATGGACATATTTTAAAAATTTGTATTTTTGCCCCCATTTGTGAGTCTTGAGTTTGTGGACCTTCGAGCTGAATCTCCTACCATAGTGTCCAATAATATGATAGAGGAATTTTCTGAACCACATGAGAATCACAATAGCCAAATAGCCTCCCATTTCCCTTACATTAATCCTCCTTTGGAAATCCCCTTCGAGCCTATGAAAACCTTTTCTTTGATAGCCACATTCAAAGCCCAATTCCTTTTCTCACCCAATATCAACATGGATTTTCAGTGCATTTTTTTGAAATTTAAGTGTAGGGGGAACAGATTTCATTATGGGTACCCTTTGTTGATTTCACCATGTTATCATATGCTTGAGGGCAAGCATCCATTTCAGTGTGGGGGAGACGTTGTCATTCAGTGTGTTTTGGGGAATGTAATGTACTTTAATTTATGTAATTTTTTAAATGTTATTGACAATTGTTCAATAAAAAATCAAAAAAAAATCAACAAAATCAAAATATAGAAAAAAATAGAACAAAACAATTTGGGTTGTTTCTTGGGTAGGTCAAAAATCACTCTTACTCAACCTTTGATCTTGTGATAAATATTACCATTAGTGTCGTGAGGAGATCAATCATGGTTTGGTATATGAGTGTGAGATCTTTTCCAAGTACAACTTTCAAAAAAAGAGAAAAAAAAAAGAACACTTTCATTATATTATTTTGTCATTTGGAGAAGTTTTGTGGTTTGTAAATATTTCATCTTCCCATCCCCTTCAAATTTTCATCCACTATTGTGTCTTTCTTCACACAATCATTCCCTTGTAAATATGTGTTTTCATTATCTTCCATGTTTTATTTCAAAAAAAATATGTGCATTGCTTTTTCTATGTTGGTGTTTTACCCCTCTTCTTATCTCTCTTGGACATTACATTCCTACCATCCCATAGCCACAGAAAAACCCCTTAAAAAACCTCTTGATTCTTGTGCACTTTGGATATAGATTGGAAGCTGATATCTCTTTCAAACACTAAGATTTTCACTTTTGGTTGGTGAAAGAGTGAACCTCCACAAATGAATTTTATCATCTTGAGAGGTGTGAGCTTTGAGTGTCCAAATATTCTATTTCTAAATTTGAGCATGAAAAAAAATGAATTAGTTTTGGAACATTGTTTCTATAACAACTTGTGGTGGAATTTAAAATGGATGAGTGAAATAGTCTAAACCTCCCCTGATTGGAGAAAACAAAATTTTACTATTTGTTGGTGAGTGAAAATGATTTTGTTATGTTTTTATATTTGTTTCACATGAGGACATGCACAAGACTACGTGTGGGGGATTTGATGTTATTAATATTTTCATAACTTATTATATACTTCTTTTTTCTTATTTTATATGAAATATGCATAATTTGCGTGAAATATTAATGTTTTAATACTAAATATAATTTTTGAGCATTTTTATAAGTAGTCCAATTGAGTTAGTTTACTATTTTATTTATAAATATAACCCTACTGATTCAAATTGTGTGGTTCTAGTTTTTTAGGATTTCTTATTCAATATATCACATATCATTAGAAGGAATCATGGGCCAATTCTGCCATTTTGAGGCTCATATGGACCACACAAGATAACCCAAAGAATTTGTGAAGAAACTAGACCAGCTGTGATGATTGAGTTACTGGTATCACTCCCGAAGCCCATATTTTGTGAAACTTCACCATTTGTTATTAATTATCCAAATTAAACACGGGTAAAACTTTCAGAGACCAACTCTAATAACAAGGGGCCCAAATGAAGCTTTGAAGTCCATCCCACCATTCTGGCCGAGAATTAAAATCCGGACACTATTTATGACATATCAAATGATTTATTCATAAAATAGAGCTGAGATTTTTTAGTTTGAAATAGGAGATATAGATGGACTACTTTTTTGAAGATATAATTTGGTTTTTAATGCATCTTCCTATTCAAAAACCCTTTCACATTTTCGACTTCAAAAAGACTGTATTGAAATGGACAGATTAAAATTGTTTAATCAGTCAGCAATAACTTTGGATACATAGGTCAAAATGACTCCAAATTTTTAGATTACTTGGACAACATTATTATATAAAACTATAAATAAGTAGATATCTCGATATTCTGCTATCTGGATGTCCAAATCGTCGAGCCAAGTGGAGGGATAGATTAGGAATGCAAACAGTCCACTTCCTTGGGCTATAAATATATCCCCCTCCACTCCTTCAAAGGGGATGGAATTTCAGAACATAGGAGAATCAATTGGAACGACCAAAGCCTTTCCAAAGGCCTGGGAGGACCAGAAATACTCAATTTTTCACTTGAGATACCCTTCCTCCTCTCTTTGTTTCCTTTCACTTTTGTGTTGTTCTTCGTTTATAATCTTGTAATTTTGTGTTTTGTAATTCTGTTTTAATGCAAGTTTCTTATTCAATTTATCTTATTCTTATCCACCTTTTGTAGATTAATATTAATGTTCTTAAATTAGTTTAAATACATTTGAATCCCCTTCCCTTCTTTTGCTTCCTCATTCAATTGAAAGTCTGTTTTTTTATTTATCATCATTGTTCGTGTGTGTGTGTTCGACGCACTACTCTTTTATTATCCCTTTCTTTTTCTTATCTTATTAAATTATAATCATAATTATTATAACCAGATTATTAAACACCCAAATGGCTGAGTAAATCTCTCATTTGGTTGAGTTATAATTTAGGTATGTTAAGTGATTGAGAGCTTTTTCTCAAGGAATATTCTTTGAATTAACATTGTGTACGTTGGACTTAACATGTCGTGGATTAATGACTTGTTTTGTTTAACATGTGGTTTCCATAGATTATTGGAACCATAAATACACCATCATCAATAAACTCTGATTGAGATTAGAACCTTAAGTTAAGTTAAAGCTTGGATTAAAGCCTTAACACTTAGGAATTCTAATCAACATCATCTTGTGACATGGGTGTTAATTTAATGCAATATAAAGCAAAGCACAAGGATATCACAAGCTTAACTACCTAATGATGAACTCACCCCAATCTTTATCAATTTGTTAAATCAAACATCATCCATAAATTATTTCATAAGCTCTACAAACAAACCCCCCAATCAGAATAAACATAACTAAAAAAACGACTATTACAAAGTATCATCATTGAGAATTCGACCCGAGTGAGGCTATACACATTAGAAGATCACCGAAACCTTGACCGATCGATAGGCGACAGTCATCCATGCATTTAAATAATCACGTGACATATAATAACCTCCTAATACTTAACAAATCAAACAAATTACAATATTAATTAATTAAATGATCATTTAATATATTTTATAAAACAAATTACGGATTTATGTGAAATTAGTGAATAACTAAATTAAAATATATATAGATATATATATACTACAATAACATTAATTGTAAAATACTATAAAAAATTAATCTAAAAGAAACCTTTTTCAAATAATTGGGAAGAATAATGACCTGACGGGATCTTGATTAGGGTTTAAGATGTAGATAAAAATGAAAAAAAAAAATCTCTCTATATGATATTAAGGATTCAGAAATCGGTAATATGATGTTTTAGAAAAACTAAATCAAAAAATTCTTGAACTATAGGAGATCACTAGAGGGGGAGAGAGGGGAGTCCATCACTCAGGTGAGGGGAGATTTGAGATTGTGGGTGGGGAGGGGAGGAGGGGAGTATGTAGGAGTTATGTTAAGATCCTATACCTATGTTAGTTAAAAAACCATTGGTATAGGTTTACCTATACCAAATTTTTGTAAAAATAATTGGTATATGATAACATATACCAACAGTTTTTACAAACTGTTGGTATATAATTTTTTAATAAACATTATACCAATAGTTCTTGTAAACCATTAGTATAGAGGCATGGGGATAGCCTTACTTTATAATAGTTAATAATGGAATTATAGATTAAAAAACTATCTCTTTTAGATCTTATTTAATCATTAAATAAAACTCTCTTCTCTATCTCACCTATAGCATAGAACAAAAGGATGTCAAAACATGCATAGGACATAGAAATTTTACTTGGTTCACCCTCATTGGTCAATATCCAATGAGTATAAAATAGTAAGGTTCTAATGTACTAAATACACTAAACTGTGCTACTATTATAATGTTCATAGAAGACTCATTGTCCATCTTGCTTTATAACCATTCACAATTTGAATGCTCATTTCTTTCTCTAGTTAAGTGAATGCATTGCTCCTCTAGCGGAATATTTTGAAAATAATTCCTGAGTTTATTGACACTTGTGTGTGTCTTTATAATATATTTTTATCAAGGAGATGAGAACCAACATTGTGCGAGACTCCTCCACAAGACCCCTCTGTGATACCCTTTCACGAGTCACCCTTCAGACCACGCAGATCACATGACTCCACCGTGAGACTATGTTATGTTCAGGCGGATCATATAACTCTGATTGGTATGAAAATTCCCAGTGCATAAAAACCTTGAGAATATCCTTTCATGATACCTTATTTTTATCGTATGGATTACAAGACCTTATTCAGATCATGAAGATTGTGTGACCTTATTTTGATCACGTAGATCACAAGACCTTTTTCGAATCACGAGAATCCTAAGACCTTGTTCAATTCACCATGATCACATGATATCAATAGTTCTACCTATGTTCGCAAACATTTAGTGAATACATCACTTAATGAGACTCCTTTACAAGATCCCTCCTCAATAATTTATACTAATTTTGGAGATTACAAGACTCTAACATAAGAATCCAATGTATAAATTTGTTTGGGTCACGAAAAATACTTTTTATTTGGATCAAACCAATTAAGAAAACTTATCAACTTCTTAAGGATAGTTTTAGGGTATTTATAAGAATAAATCCACAACCTTAACTATGAAAATCATAGTTATCTGTCAATTTTAACACCTAATAAATCCACCTTATGCACTTCACATGACCACCTTCTTAATGTCACATTCACTTTGAATAATCACCTACTGAATTTCACAAGTGATTTTTGTGATCATTTTGATTTTCTTCAATTGATTTTCATAATCTCATCATGAGAATGAAAGAAAATCATGTGCCAGTGCCATTTTATTTCAATGCTTCATGTGACCCCATTAAGAGATCCAAACACAATCATCTAGCCAGCTCCATTATCTTTAAGTGTTTCACATGACCCCATAATGAGATCAAAATACCATTATATAGTCCCATGATTTCAAAATTATAGAATATACCTTCATCATTTCAATGTTTTCTTCTTCACATGATTCACATTATCTCTTCACTAAATCAAGTGATAATCATGTGTGATTCATGTGAACTCACTATGATAACTTCCGAAAATCATGATTTCTCCATGTAACTTCTCCTTGAGTTTAATTCTAACAATATCAATCTATAAGATCAGTTCATACATTCATGCTCCACAAGAGCATACATTATTGATCTCTAATATCATACATTTCATGCTCCATGAGATCATGCATTCACACTCTGTGAGATCAGTTCATACATTCACGCTCACTCTTCATGCCTCCTTTGATAACCACCCTTAGTTAACAAACTAAAACATTATCATCAAACACAATCAATCCAAAATAACCACTAAGATGTATTTTTTCCCACAATCACCCCTTTTAGTTTGTTGAAAACACTTACAATCTTCAAGAACCAACTCGTTGAAAAGTCATACTCATGTGAAACTATTTTCCTTCTACAACCCTAGAGAGTGATAAAGGACTCCCTTAAAATGAACACTATTCACACATGAGTCAAGATATACATGATAAACAAGAGTATTTTGTAAATTTCATCAATGAATCTCTTATTTCTCAAACCTACCACTAGAAACCTTCTCGATAACAAAATATAGAACAATATCAGCCTTCAAGATCATCTATTGACCCAGATATATTTAATTCTTCTATCATGAACCCAAAAAACACTCCTTTCATGATTCTTCTTCATTGGTAGACTAGTTTTAGAATCATCATATTTAAAACTCACCCTATTTTTTTATCCCTCTATCATCTTATCCCTATATATTGATTAAGACAATTTCTCCCCATTTTTCAATGAACTCAATTGTCACACCTTTGTGGTCTGCAACATGATAACAAACACATATTAGATTATAGTGTAAAACACACCATACCACAGGGAAAAAGGGGTACCACATTCACATCATTTATGTGTATAGAGTCAAATTAAATCCAATAGCCATTTGATGAAATTCAAATGCTTCTCTTGGTAAGGCCTTTGCTTGGATTTCTGCAACCTATAATTTAGTAGGCACATACTCCAATTGCAGAACTTCATGCTCCACTTTCTATTTAATAAAGTGATATTTAATTAAAATGTGCTTTTTTCTAATGTGATGGACTATTTTTTCTAATATTTATAGAACTTAAAATATCACAATTAATTACAATCATATACTTCACTTCAACTCAAAAATCTTCAAACTGCTTCTTCATAGATAGTAACAATTTTCAGGATTGAGTAGCGGCAATATATTTAGCTTATACAGTGCTTAAATAAAGGAAATTTTGTTACTTTATTATCCTAGAAAAACATAGTCCACCATGATGGAAAGCACCACCTGATGTTGAATTTTTATCATCTACTGAATCTACCCAATCTAAATCTATAAATCCCAATAACTCTTATTGAGATTTTTCATTGTATAGTAATCCAAAATCTACCATGCCTCTAACATAATAAATTATTCTTTCTTTATTTTTGATTATGATGATATTGTGCTACATAGAATATGGAAAAAAAATATCTAGTCATTTTGCTATTAAGTATAACAAACTTCCAATTATCTTTCTATATTCAGTGATATTGAATGCTTCAACTGCATCATCCCTTGAAAATTTCATCTGTATAGAGACTGGATTTATCATTTCATTTGAATTTTCCATCCAAAATATTCTCAGAACCTCATTAATATAATTTGATTGAGAAATAAATTTCCCATGTATTCATTGCATTACATGTAAACCAAGGGAAATTTTTCTTTCACCAATCTTTGACATTCCAAACTCACGTTTCATGAATTCTACAGACTATTTGCACTGAATTGTATTAGATTGACCAATTATTATGTCATTGACATATACCAGCACGATAATACTTTGATTACTCTAATTATTGGCATGGAGATTATAATCAACTCCACCATACTGAAAAATGAGCTTCTTCAAATATAGATCAAGTCATTAATACCATGCTCTTGGTGCATACTTCAAACCATATATATATTTATTTAACCAACAAACATTTTATTATCGTCATGAATGATAAAACTATCTATATGTTCAATAAAAACTTATTATTATGGAACCCCATTCAGAAATGTTGACTTGACATGAATCTAGAAAACATTGAATTTCCCTTTCACTTCAATGGCCAGGAATAACTGAAATGTCTCTAGCCTTGAAACAGGTTAAAATGTTTCATCAACATCAATACCATCTATTTGATAGTATCCCTTACACACCAGTCATGAATTGTTTCTAATTATTCTTCGATATTTATTTATCTTTTTATAGAATACCCATTTGGTCCTGGTGACATTCTTATCTTTTGGACATAAAACAATATCCCATGTCTGATTATTTTCTATTTGTTAATGTTATTCATTCATTTATTGAACCCAAATACCATATCTTGAATCTTATTCCAAACACTTTGTCTCTACCTATGATAATAAAGATTATTGTTTTAGAGTCTTCATCCTCCTCTTCAACACTAGAGTTGTCTGATCCTCGATGATATTATACCTATAAATTTTGGATTGGCTATTTAGTTTCTTTATAGGATTATTTTACTCATAATATAAATCTTTTTCTGAATCTACCTTAGTTACTTGTACTCCCCCTAGTATTCTCACTTCTTTATCACTATCGTCTAGATACTATTCAAATACTTATCAAAAATTATTCTCATTTTCTACAACAAAAAAAAGCATTTCTCTCTATAATTTTTACCATCCACCTATTTATGTACTTATATTATTTTATTTTTTCAAATTAATTGAGAAATATCCCATCATCTCCATGGGATCCAAACTTCTTATATTTATCCCTATTGAGAATAAATCACTTACTTATAAAAACTCAAAAGTATTTCAATGTTAGATTATTTCCATACCATAGATCCTATGGATTATTTTCTTCCTCTGAACATATTAAGGCTCCATTATAAATGTAGACTGATGTTAACACCAATTATTTTCAATACTTATCTTGAAGTTCTTTTTTGATAAGAATCGTTCTAGCCATGTTTTTTATAATTAAATTTCTTCTCTCAACCACTCCATTTTATATGGAGTTCATACTTCTAAACTTGGTGCCTTATCCCATGCTTCTTGAGATAATACTACACTTAGCTATTTGTGAACTATATTCCATTATAAATTCATAATTTTTGGATCATTTGATCTAGCATGTTATCAACTTCCTTTTGATAGTGTGTAATGAAATAGAATACCTTGGACTTATGGGTAATAATTGAAACTCGTGACATTGTACTGAAATCATCAATTAAAAGGACATAATATATCTTCCCATCAATATCTATTTGTGAAATAGGTCCACATACATCAATATTTTCTAGTTTAAGAAAAAAATTCACATTTTACCTCTGGCATTATACATCTTCTGACTAATCATCCCTTATTGACAAGAATCGCTTGAATGAGTATGATCATGTGATAACATACGGAGATCTCAAGAATTATCACATTATAACAAATTTTATAAAGATTTTTGGGTTATATTACTAAGATTATTATTTCATAGCTATTTTTCTTCTTCCTTAGATATGAAGCATATGTCTTATTCTCTACTCACAATGTATATATTCACCTTCATACACATTCCTTGAAAAAACATTACTCCATTTTTTCACTCGATGATACAAAACTTTTTGTTGAAGATTATAGCATATACTAATTCACACAATTGACTAACACTTAGAAAGTTGTGATCAATACATTCAACAACCAATACATTTTCATGCATCATGTCTTTCCCCCCAAACATGGATTTCCCTGAGTCAATGATCTTCGCACCTTATCATTTGCAAATATTATTACACCTTCCATATTGTACCTAATTCATATCACCAAATTTTTATTTCCTATCATATGGGAGATGCATACAATATCAATAATCCATATTATAGTGTGAATTGATGGTTTGAAGGCTATATTTACAACCTCTTCCTACACTGCTCTTTTCTTTCTGATCCATTTCTTTGTCTTCATACTTGATGATGACTAATATTTTTACAAATTGATTTTTTCATATAGTTAGATTATAGTTTAGGATTTTGTATTCAACCACTTTGGGTCATCTTCGGTAATTTTCTATGCATTATCAATAATAAATATTTGTCCATGAGTCTGAATCCTCCACACCAAAAAAAATGAACATAAGGAATTCATGTAATGATTAACTCTTTTTGACTACCTCTATTTATCTTTCTCCCACTGATACCTCTTGGATATGTAACTAAAATTTTAATAATTTACCATCTTTACATAGTAATAACACCTAATACATGGTGTATTTATATGCATCATTTCTACACTACTGATTGTCTCTTGAGTTATCTAAATATTCTGATTCTAATTCATACCCAAATCAATATTCAACCTTAGAGTGGGATCTTGTGGTATTAAATCAACCATTACTACTTTATCTTTACGATCAACTCTCATACTATAAGATTTATTATGATGAGATAACTTCTTCTCCAAATATTCCTTTTATTATTTTGTTGGAACTCCTAATTGTAATTTCACATTATATGTCACCTATGAAACTTTTTTTCCCAATATCATATTAGGATTCAATAGTTTCTCTTGATCCTTTAACTTTATCTGTAAAATGAAAAATACTTCTTTGAGTTATTCAATGTGTTGAACTTGATTTATTATTGTGTTAGTCAAAATATCGATAACCTTGGTATATTCTTTTACCATGAGTTTAAACTCAATGACTTTCTATGAGTTGTCTGGTTTTTTATATCTAAGTTTTTTAATTTTATCCTTATTCTTAGAGTTATCTTCTCCTTACTTCAATATATAGAGTTTGGCATCATGAACTACCCTATTAAATTTCTTTATTTTGGATATTCAAACATCTATCTCCTCAAGAATTTATTCTAATTCAACCTAAACATCAACTCTTCCTTCAACTCCTCCTTCATCATCTTCACTTTCATCCCTTAACTCGGGATTACCCACACCTTCCACCATAGAATCTTCTTCATGATCCTTGTAGTATTCCATTTTTATTCCTTGATTTCTCTAGAAATATCATCCTCCTATGAAAGAATAATATTTTTCTTGAATAATTCTTTCTTAACATTTATCTTAACTTTCACATAGGCTGAATAATTTTTCATGGTAATTTAAACTTCATACTCATCATTGTCTTGGAACTTATTGGGGATCTTTGCTTTAAGATTTTCAACATTTCCACATAAAAATAATGCTTGAGGAAGTTTCCATTTGAAATTTAATTTAACTCTTTGATGATTTGGGGAAATGAATGGAATGAACTCATCCATCTATTCTTCTTCATAAAAATCCTTTATAGTGAGATTCTTCATGGACTTGAAAGCCACCTCTTTATATTTTCCTTTTTCCACAGAATCGTCATCATTATTTATCATCTTATATGTACAAAGAGTATTGTGTAACCTTTCCAATGATACTTATTTTTTATCTTTATCTTCAATCATGGATACTTTTAGATTGAACTGAGGTGGAATTCTTCTCAATATAATCTTAACAATGTTTACATCTTCAATAATTTCTCTGAGACCATGCATTTATTCTATGAAAACATTTACCCAATCAAATAATGTATCTTCATAATCATTGGGGATCATTATTATATACGCATACTTTTTCAAAAAATATATAATTTTTATTCTCTAACTTTTTAATTTCCTTAACATATATTTAGTATCATTTCCCACATGGTATGTTTTAACTTACATGAAATCACCTTCTTGTAGATTTTGTTTGATAAAGAACCTCCTAAGGTATCGATTCCTTTGGCATCAGTATCTAATTATTTTAAGTCCTCACCTGATAATACTCCACTATCACCACTAGTAGAAATACCATACATCACAATTTTAAATAAATCCATACCTATTGATAAAAATTAGTGTTTCATTTTATTCATCCAAAACTAAAAAAATTCCATTGAAGATTTGGAATCCCTTTTGATTTATAACCTCCATTGAAACCACTAAGATAGAAGAACTAATTTTAACCTTTTTCTCTAATACCAATTGTTAGCCCAACTGGGTTAAATACCCTTATAGGGGTGAATTAGGGTATGATACATTAAAACAACTATCCCTTTTAGATCTTGTTTCATCATTAAACAAAAATCCCTTCTCTATCTTTCTCATAACAAATAACAAAGTGATATTAAAACATGTACATAACACCAAAATTTTACCTTATTCACCCTCAATAGGTTACATACAAGGAGAATAAAACAACAATGTGCTGATGTACCAAATACACTAAATATAACTATTGTTATAATGTTCGGATCAGGCTCATTTTTCTCCTAGTTTACAACCATCCACAATTTGTAATATTAAAGCTCTCTCAGCTAAAGTGAATGCACTACTACTACAATAAAATCTTCTAAAAATTAGTTATTAGTTGATTCACACATATGGTTGTCCTTATCCTCTTATTTTTTCAATGTGATAACAACCGCCATTTCGTCGGACTCTTCCGCAAGACCCCTTCATGAGACCCTTTAGTGAGTTAACCTTCAGATAATGAAGATCACATGAATACATCAGGAGACTCTATTATGTTCATTAGGATCACATGAATCTTATTAGTCTTTATATGCTTAGTGAATAACACCCTTTACAAGACCCTTTCATGAGACCTTATTTAGTTCATGCAGATCACAAGACCTTGTCCTTATCATGTGGATTGCAAGGCCTTGTTTAGATCACATGGATCACGAGACCCTGTTTAGATCATGTAGATCATGAGACCACATTTAGTTTATATGGATCATGTGATATCAACATGTCTACCTATATGCTCAAACACCTAGTGCATACTTCACTTTGTGAGACTTATTCATGAGATCCTTTCACAATACATTATGATGATTATGTGGATCGTAAGACTCCAGCACAAAACTTTTTTAAGGTTATGTGAAATAATTTTTCTTTAGAACAAAACACTTAATAAAACTTATCAACTTCTTAAGGATGGGTTAAGTGCATTTATAGGCATAAATCCACCACCTTAACTCCAAAAATCATGGTTATCCATCAATTCAATCACCTAAGAAATATGCCTTATGTGCTTTACATGATCGCCTTATGCATGTCACAAGCACTTCGTAAGATCACCTACTTCATGTCACAATTTCTTCATGTGATCATCATAATTTTCTCCAATTTCTTCGCATGATCCCATTTTGAGATCAAATTTCAAACATGTGGCTAGAATAATTGTCTTTCATCACTTCGTGTGACCCTATCATGAGATATAAAGAAAATCATGTGTCTAGTGCCATTCCCTTTCAGTGCTTTGCATGGCCAAGTTATGATATATAAAGGAAATAATGTGGTCATATGATTTCAAATGACCGTGATATACCTCCATCATTTTCATCTTTTCTTCTCCACGTGATTCACATGATATCTTCACTAGATCAAATAATAATCATGTGTTTTTTGCATGAACTCACCATGAGCTATTTTGACAATAATGTGATGCTTTTCATGACTTATTCATGATTTCAGTTCTGATATTCATTCTTATTGAGATTTTTTTGGACATCAACGCTCTAAAAGATCAAACATTCACACTCTATGAGATCAAACATTTCACACTCCATGAGGTCAAACTTTCATGCTCCTCAAGATCAGTTTATACATTAATTCTCACTCTTTACACCTCCTTTGACAATCATCCTTCATCAACAACCTCAGACCTTTTCAATAAACACAGTTAATCCAAAAGCACCACCAAGAGGAATTTTTTCTGACAAGATATCTTTTATCTTTATCTAAGTAGTATTTTATTAGTGTACTTGTCTTATCTCTCTATTGCACACATTCTCTTGGAGGTTAATGCCTCTCATGTGTATATATGATATACCCTAAGTGCTTGTCACCAACCCATGGCCCATTGGAGGTGGGCATCGGGTAGTCACCATCTCCCTTCTCTCATTGTTGGCCTAAGTGGGCCACCTTTGGGGGGATGGGGTCATCGAAAATATTCTCACCATCATAAAAAACTTTCTTACAATAAAAATACATGTGAATTTGGAAACATAATCTATTTCACATATATTCACAAGTTTATAATATAAAATATATTTATAAATTCAATCATCTCAAAACCATTGTTAAACTCTTTCTATTTAAGTCATTATTTTGAAAATATATTTTCTTAAAGAGATAATCCTACATAATAAAAATAAATTCATTGGGTAAAGATCAAGGAATAATTAATAAATTTACCATTAAAAACATTTACATGACACTTTTAAATTTTAAAATTCTCACTTTTTAAACTATTTTATATAAAACATCATTCATATATTATAATTCAACCCACATAATCCACAGACACTATATCTCTTCACTCAAGATACTATAAAAAAATAAAATTAAATTTATTGATCATCTAATTCTAACCATGTCCTCTCTTACATAAGGGATTCTCATAACCACTAAGGTTCAATCATGATATTCATTGATTTCTTTATTTCATGCATTCATTTTTTAATATTTAATTAAATTAGGTTCTTAATTTAATTGATAATTTTTCCAATTATTAATTATTTTAAATATTTATGGGTAAATAATATTCAAAATTAATTTTTAAAAAAATAAATAAGAAGGAAACACTATTTACAATTTGAATAGTTTTGTTCAGAAAAAAATGAATAATTTTCTTGAAGAAAAAACTGGCCAATCAACTGATTAAGTAGAAAATAACACATGAGAAAGCACCAAGGAGGAGTTAACACGTAGTCAATGCATGATCTTGGATAATCATAGAATAGGAAGAGTTTCCATAGAGATCACATGTGCATGGTGGATAGACACGTCTCTGGGGTTCAGGTGTGGATATCCATAGAATTCCATCAACTCTAATTGGCCTTCAATGATTAGAGATTTCCATTATGTAAATTATTAAGCACTATGCCCCCAATCAAACAATAGATGTGGTACTTGCATATTTTTTTGACACAATGAATTTACAAATGATCAAATTTCAACCTACTCTCATGTATTCTTCCTAAAAAATAACCCATTTTCTCTCACTATCTCAATTCCTCCAATGACAGTCACTTCTACCACCAGGATCCGTTGTTGATTTTGACAGTGAGATTGAGCCCACCGACACTGCTGAACCTATGTTCTAAAAACACCATGTATCACCAATATAACTCAATTATTCCCCATGTAATAATGAATTAATACATTCATGATTATTTTATATTAATCTGGACATTATAAAGTTTATATAGTGAAGAAGATTAAAATGGTGAGCCAATTTCTCATGGTGTGTGTGACCATGGACAAAATTGATTTTGAAATGATGAAACAGTGAGAAAAAAAATAATTATGGTCATGATATCTACCATGGATGAGATTAAATGGATTCATAATTTAAAAAAAACCATTGTTTTGATATTCTTTCGACATATATAATTGAATATTATTAGAGTATGAAATGGATTACATTGCGTCGAAGAGATGCATGTTGTGGTTGATAGGTCAAATCATAATTTTGAACACTCAAGTCTATGATGTGTTAATACCCATAGTTTAATGAATGAATCATGGTATGAGAAGGAATTTATAATGGTGATGAGTGTGTTACCCCATGTATATGAAGGAAAGAGTGAAACACTTGAGGCTATGTCATGGAAGGAGAGGTTATGTTTCAAATGGATTCAATGAAATTGAAATGGATACTATTTCATCATGGCCATGCTCATATTTTAGTAAAAGAAATAGTATAGAAGAAGATAATGCATGAATAAGGTAGGAAAATTGTCTATGTAAAAATCACTATGGCATGGTGACAATATGAATAGAATTTAAATTATTCAAACTTGAAATATTTCATGGAGAATTGCATAGGGAAGATGTTGATATTCATGTGTGGATATTAATAATTTAAAGAGGATATTTTGAATATAAGAAAGTCAATATTATGTGTTTCCTTGTATATAAATTAAGAATATTGGCTACTAAAATGAGATTCATCTCTCGAAGCAACTAAAGTGTTGGTGTCAGAGAATTCTACTCAACCTCTTATTACCTCTCTCTCTTAGGTTTTTATTATTTTTATTCCCTCATCATGACTAGCATAAGGGGTTAACCCTTCATAGTTCTAGGTGAGGGTATTTTATAAGTTTAATTTATTTTTATGTCAGAATATACAAAGTAAAACACTAGAGGGGGTGAATTGTGTATTCTCAAAATCATCTGCAGTTCTTACTTTAGACACCCATTGTATTTTATGAACAATAGTAGGGTTTTTTCTTCTATTATGAAAATATAAAATGAATAAATAAAAATAAAGAACAAATCATTTTATAGTGTTTTAGGGCAAAAATATCTCATAGTCCACTCCATTAAATACTCTCCTTAGGAGCTAGGTGAATTTCACTAGTCTGGTCCTCTTATCACAAGACCGAATTTCCATAACAGAGTGCAGGAAGTTGACACCATTACAATAATAATTACAAAAGTATTCTGGTTCAGTAAAATAGTACCGGTTATCCACATCTTAGAATGAAAATCAGATACTCTACCACAACTTAGTGAGAGTAATTGAAACTCTAATAAATCAAAAGAGGTTGATTTAAGTGGGTTATGTTGATCTTCACAGTTGCAGCAGCATGCAACTGACAGATGATGAATCTTTTTCTTCAAAAAAATATTTTTAAGATTGAAGTATTCTAAAGAAATCCTTGTTTCACAATGTTCTTAAAATAATAATAGAAATATATATTAGTAGTGATCTTACAATACAATGATGAACAATATGTATGACTTCAAATTGAAGTACTCTTTCCGAGTCATTCATTATTTTCAGCATTCTAATATATTTTCAATAAGGCAGTCGTATATCACATAGAGAGAGATATATATTATTTTTGAGATATTCTAATGAAATGTATAGAAAAGATGATATCTTGATTCAATAATATAGATCTGAAATAAATGCCCAATTGATTGTAAAAAGTCAAATTTCAATTGAACAAGTGAGTCGCAACTTTCCTTAGAATTATAAATTATTTTCTCCAATGAACACAGTTCATTTGAAATAATCAAAACAATCCTTAAATCAGTCTTTAAATCTAACTCGACCATTTCAGCAATCTCAGATTCAAAATGCGTCTTGAAGAACTTCATCATTGAGAAAACAACATAGGTTTGAATTGTGTAGCGTAGGGTTCCTTCGCGTAGTGTAGGGTTCATAACAATGTTGCATTTCTTATCCATATGCTCATATTTATGTAACATAGGGAACAAATTATCAGAGGGATGATGATCCATATGTTCATACTTTTCAGCATAAAAACCCCAAACGTAGAATTATTAACCATAAATTAATCTTTCTCAAATATAGGGTATGAATAGTGAATCCAGACTCCAATGTAGGGTTTTTTATTCATATGCTTATCAATTTCCACACGTAGGGATGTTGTTACAAATAAAAAACTATTTATCATACCATAGAGTTGATACTATATGCAAATTTTATCCTTTCCAGAATAATTTAGGGATGGAAATAGTTTTTCCAGAATCATTCCATAACGCTAAAAACTATAAAACAGAATATAAATTCCTGTAAATATCACTTAACAAACCTTCATTAGAAAAAAAATTGAATTCGTAAGTATCCAAATCATCATAAATCACAGAGTATTATTGATACAATACATGCCCAACAATATCTGCCTTTTTTATGATCACAAAACCCATAAAAAAACCTTAACAAAAAATAAATAAAATATAGGACTTGTAAAACACAAAAGTATATATAAAAAATTTCTCAAAATTTTGACTCACATAATTATTTCGATAAAAAAAATTCAAATAAAATTTTGTTGTTTGAAAATATTCACTCCATATTCATAGAGATAGTTTCTTTCGAAATATTCTCTCCCTTTTGTGATATCAAAAAGATGGTTCATCAAAGAACAAATGAAATAAACCATAGTTAATATGACGCAGAACTGAAAATGAATAGTTATGAATATGGTAAAAAGAATAATAAATATAAGATTGGAAGTAAAGTATTGAATTAAAATAAAGGTAAATAAATATAGGTATGAAGAAACTGAATTTAAGTTAAACAAACATTTGAATTTTACAGTACAATCTATAATAAATATTGAACATCAAAATGAATGGTTTTAGATTTCAGTTATAATAGGAATAGAGGGTTATTTTGGATAAGGAATAGAATGAAAAGCGCTGCTAAGATCAATCAACTTAAATAGTAGGCCTTGGAAATGATTTTTAAACACTTCTGTCCAATGTTGAAGCAAGTTATTGGAATAATTTCCAACCATCAAGATCTCAACCAAATTGATCTTTATAAAAGAATTCAGAGCTTCTTTAGACTGGATGAGAGAGGTAATCTTTTCCTTGACTTAATTAATCATTGATCCCAACCAGGATTCATTTGAAGTAAGATGACTCACCAAATGCCTCTGATTCTCTAACAACACATTAAAAGGAATTATATCACACTAAATAGTGTGTATCCAATCATTAAATTCAGAAAAAATAAAAGAAATTGCCTAAAACTTCCTGACCATCTCTGGTGGTGTCTGTTGAGAAGAGGTAAATGCTCTATTTGTTTCCTTGAGAGACAGAAACTCTCTCTTAATCATTACCATAAACTCATCAAGCTATGTCTTCTTGAAAGACTTGTCTTTTAATGCACAAAATTCTCTTGACTTCTTTTATATTAGCTCCTTAATATCACCAACTAAAATAATATTTTTTTTGTATCCTCATAAATGATGCTTCTGAGCTTCATACTTGATCTTGGAACTGAAGTAACTCTGTACTCTTTAAAAAATTTCTTCTCAGACTCCAATTGTTCTAATAAAAAAACATTTTCCTCTAATAGTTGTATCTTTATTTCTTGAGAATTGACTTAAGAATAAGATGATTTAGGATAATTATCTCTTGCTTGATCAACTTCAACAATATCCAGTCTTGGCTCACCAAATCCTTCTAGTCTGTTACCCAAATCAGATCCTCTCAAAACTCTAGGATCAGGAAAAATCTGAGTTCCAGGATCTGGGATTTCTTCCCTTTGAAGTTCAAGAATTTTAACCTCCTACTCAATTTTCTCAACCAATTTAGTTTCATGACCAATGTCTCATTTCTCACCAATTATAGTGGCATCCACACATCCACCAGATTCAACAAGAAATTATGGTATATTAACTGAAACTCTTCTTATTTTTATAAAAAAAAGATTCTTATAGCCTAGATGTTCCTTCATCATTTTCAAGTATTTGGAATACTGAACCAATATAAGGGATAACCCTTTGCTCCCCCTGAGTAGCAGCAAAAAACTTCTATTGTTGTTCTGCTCCAACTGGCAGAAAATTGTTGCACGAGTTGCTCTAGAAAAAACCAAGCTTATTTACTGTTCAAGTATTCAATGTGTTACAATGATGGAACTTGGTTCCAAAAAACATATTTTCTATCTTTCCTTTCCTTAATATAAAGAAAGAAATAATCCTACCATAGGTATAATATCCCATCTTGTAATTTAGGCGGCAGTAGTGATTTAGATATCCTATCAGAGATCAAGGAAAATTAAACTTAATATGATTCAGAAACAGAAACATGATATACATGTCTAGATAGAGGACCTTCTCAAGATTAGTGGTCCTAAGAAAAATCCCTGATTGAATAAACTTCATCATCCCATGGTGTTCAAGAGTAAGTTCTTCTGTAAACACTTTATTAACACTTATTGTCCCAAACAAAGAAAACATGATGTCCTCAGATGCATGTATTCCATTACCAATGTTTTATAAATTGAACTCAAAGTCCCCCTTAGGAGTACATATTAACATCTCACCCATTTCCACAAAGGATAACGAAAATTCTTTATGATCTATCTCAGAGATAATTGAATCTTATTCAAAACCAAAACAAAACAAAACTTCTTATAAAATTCTTTAACTTCTATATCATAAACCATTAGCATATTATCTTCTCTAAAAGTGTAAATCAAATTTTGAAAATTCATATCTTCTTTAAGAGATAAATTATTAGAATCTAGATATTCAAAATTTATTACCTTTCCTTGCAAAACATTGCAGGCTTTCCCTAAAGCATACATACTGTTGTCCAACTCATCATCCCAGATCTACATGAGGTTTCCATTTCTGAATGTTTTGAAATATAAGGGATTAAAGAATTAGGGTTTTCAGTAGATGGGAAACAAAAGAGATAGGTAATTTGTAAGTCTAAAGGATTTGTAGGAGAGGATAAAGAGAGCGGGGGAAGGAAAATTGTTTTTCTCACCCCAATTGAGGATGTACTCGTTACCTTTTTTAATTTGAAAATACAAAATAAAATAAATTGAATAAAATTATTTTCAAAATATATTAAAAAAAAGTGCATAAAAACAACTCAAACAACTAAAATGAAATTGAATAATACATAAGTAAAATATATTAATTAAAATTTAATAAAACAAAAAAAATAGAGTTACTGGAAATAAATAAATAAACAATCACTTAAATTCAAATAATCCTAAATCCCCCTTAATAAAATAAAAACTAACACTAGGAAGTGGTTTAGTAAAAATATCTACTAATAGATATTCTATTTTAAGAAATTTTAAAGATATATCCTTTTTAAGAACATGATCTCTTAGAAAATGATTCCTTATATCAATGTTCTTAGCCCTAGAATGACTTTTAGGACTTTTAGAAATATTAATAGCACCAGTATTATCACATAAAATAGGTATACTATTAAAGTTTATTCTAAAGTCCAATAGAGAATTTTTCATGCATAAAACTTGTCTACAACAACTACCAGCAGATACATATTATGCCTCAACAGTTTATAGGGAAACAGAGTGTTGTTTTTTAATAGACCAAGAAACCAAGGATTTATCTAAGAAGTGATAGGTTCCTGAGGTAAATTTTCTAACTAATCTACACCCTCCAAAATCAGAATCTGAATATGAAATTAAATTAAAATCATAATTTTTGGGGTAAATAAGAGATTGAAAAACATTTCCTTTTAAATATTGGAAAAAAATTACATTAGTAAGGTGGGATTGTTTTGGATTTGATTTAAATCGAGCACAAAAACTTACTGAAAACATTATGTTTGTTCTACAAGTAGTAAGATATAACAAGCTACCAATCATACCTCTATATAACTTTTTGTCAAGTAGTTTTCTAGATTCATCCAAATTAAGATTTATATTTGTATACATAGGAGTTATATATATGTCTTGTTGTTCTCAAGTCAAATTTTTTTTAATAAATCTATGATATACTTACATTGATTTAAAACATTTCTATAATCTTTTTGAAAAAATTTAAATTCCAAAAAAAAATTCAGTTCTCTCATCATACTCATTTAAAATTCTTTTTTCATTAATTTTGAAAAATCATGACAAAGATTTTTATTATACGAACCAAAAATTACATCATCAACATAAATTTGAAATAATAAAATATTATAACAAGAAATTTTCTTACAAAAGTGTTGGATCTTCCAATCCAACCATAAAACTAGTTTTCAAAATAAAAGAAATCAATCTTTCATACCAAGCTCTAGATGCATGTTTAATTCCATAAAGATATTTAGTAAGTTTAAAAGTAGAGTTGGGTTTTTTAGGATTTTCAAAAACATGAGGTTGTTCAATGTAAAATTATTCCATAAAATAACCATTTAAAAAGGAATATTTAACTTCCATATTATATAATTTAAATTTTATATGAGTTATATAAGCTAAAAGGGTTCTAATTGATTATAATCTAGCTACAGGGTAAAAGGTCTCATTATAATCTATACCTTCTTCCTGATTATGACATTTGGATACTAATCTATATTTTTCTAGTTATGATCCCTTGATCATCTTGTTTATTTTTAATGACCCATATAGTTACTATAACTGGATAATTTTTTGGTCTCTCTACAAGTTCCCAAACTTCATTCCTTTTGAAGTAGTTTAGCTCTTCTTGCATTTCTGACATCCAAATCTCATATTCTAAGGATTCTTCAACAGTTTTAGGTTATAACTAAGATATAAAGATAGAAAATTTTACTAGATTTCCTATATTTATTCTAGTTATAATTCATATAATTAAGTCTCCTATAAAAATTTATAATGGGTTATTTTTAGGATTATAGAGTGTCTAGGAAGAACACTTTCAAGTTCTTCAGTTTCATGTTCTTCTGAACAGGACTGAAATTTATTAATATCGTCTTCAAAATCATTTTAGGGGTTTCAAGTCTCATTTTATCAAAATATTCAGTAACTTCATTTGTTTGATCTTTTTCTTTAATGAAATGGTCAGTTTCATCAAACTTCACATGAACTGATTCTTCAATAATAATTGAATTTTTATTAAAAAAACCATAAGCTTTAGAGGCAGTAGAATATACCAAAAATATTCCTTCATGAGCCTTTGGATTGAACTTACCAAGGTTTTCCTTATTATTCAAGATATAAACCTTGCATACAAAAACTTTAAAGTAATTTACTTTAGGTTTTATGTTATTCCAAAGTTCATAAGGTGTATTTATAAAAATAGGCCGAATTAAAACACTATTCATGATATAGAAGGCTATTCTTATAGATTCTTCCCAAAAATAGATAAGAATATTGTATTCATTAAGTACAGTTCTAGCCATTTCTTGAATAGGTATATTTATTATTTCAATAATTCATTTTTATTTAGGTGTTCTTGGTGAACATAAGGTGTGTTAAATACCCAAATATGAGAAAAAATAATTGAATTATTGATTCTCAAATTCTCCACCATGATAACTTCTCAATTAAATTATTTTAAAACCTTTTTCATTTTGAACAATTCTACAAAAAAATCAAAAATAGTAAAAAATTTATTTTTAAGTTTTAGAAAATAAACCCATGTAAATATAGAGTAATCATCATCTAAAACATACACATATAATTTTCCATAAAAACTAGCTACATTTTATGGTCTAAAAATCTATATAAATAAGTTCTAAAGGTTTATATGTAGAAATTTTGTTAATATATTTGAAATAAGATTTGGGTTGTTTTCCAAGTTGGTATACATCATAGAATATATCATTATAAAACTTAATACTAGTCCAATAAAAAACTAGTTGTTTATTTGATAATATATGTAAAGAATAAATATTATAGTTTCCAAGTATTCTATGACAAATCCATGATTCATTTTTCTTAGTAGTTAAACAATTCAATTTCTGTTTACATAAGTAATTTAAATCCAAAGTATAAACATTATCAGTTCTAGGTGATCTAAACTTAAGAAATCTATCTTTAAAAAATAAGCAAGAATTGTAATAAAAATCAACATAAAAACCATCACAAAAAATTTTAGAAATAATTATCAGATTGTTCTTTAATAATTGTACATATATTACATTGTTGATAGATATGATCTTCAGATCTCCAATAGTTCCAACTCCAATTATTTTTCCTATGTAATTGTCACCAAAAATGATAAGACCTCCATTCATTTGATTCATTGTATGAAATTTTGATGGATCTCCACTCATATTTCTAGAAAACCCACTTTCCATGTACCATATATCATTTTTCTTCCTGTGGCCAATTATTTGAAAAAGTATTTAAATAAATATTTGTGTTGGTACCCAAACTTTCATGGGTCTATTAGTGTTATCTAATAGAGATATGGGAATCCATATCTGCTTTGTTTTTCTGTAACTTATATCATTATAGTAAGATAACCTCTTTGAAATAAAGGTTGCTTTAATACCACTAATTTTAGGTTTTCTCAAATAATAGTTATTTGTTACATTCCCTTTCATTCCACAAAAATAAAAAATTGCATTTTTTTAATTGGGGAAAAATTAATTTTTGTACAGTTTAGATTTCTAACCCTTAAATCCTATACCAAATCATTCCTTTTTAATAACATTATTTCCAAGGATTTCATTTAATGTTTGTTTCCTTTAGTAAAGACAATAGAATATCTCTTATGTGATTATACTTAATCCTATAAATATTTGATCTTCTTTTCATGATCAACATAGTTTGATGAAGATAAGTTAAATGTTTTAATTAATTTTGATTTTGTTTCAGCAGGGTATTTCTCTCACTTAAATAGTATTATGAATATTATTTAAAGATCTGTGTTTTTTAATAAAGAATAATATTTCTCTTCTAACATAGAATAATAGGAAGCTATTTTACTTTTTGAGAAATTGGTAGAATCATAATCAAAATTGGATGAGAAATAGTTTTGTACCTTTTCCTCTTTATCCATGAAGCACATATTAGATTTCAAATTTGATTTTTATTTTTTTGAATTAGATTTAGATAAAATACCGGAGTCTTCAGAAACACTCCATGTTGCTATCATTACTCTTCTACCTTTACGTTTAGTATTTTTTTATCTTCTCTAATTTAGTTTTATCTTTTCATAATTTAGTTGAGGATAGTTTGGTCTAATATTACCTAATTTATTATATTCATAGAATCTAACTTCTTTTGAATCTTTCTCATCCTTCTTGAAGGATTTTATGAATTCTAATTTATTATTTTATAACTTTCTGAACATCCTAGCAAACCGATCCAGCATGAGACATGGCGTAAGAAGCATTCCTGATCCCCATGGGATCAAAACTAGTGTTAGGAATCAAATATAAACCAAATGGGAATGGTTTCAATCCAAATAAACTATGATCAACAAAAATAAATAGTAAAAGAATAATCAAAACAATATATGGGTCTCAAATAAATAAACAAATGGATTCAATTACAAAATACAACTAAGTAGACCGAAACTAAAAATAAATCTGAGAACCAAAAACTAAAACTGAACAAAGTTACTATGTTAGGTCCACTAGGTTAAATACACTAAGAGGGGGGTGAATCAAGGTATGAAAGATTAAAAAAATCTCCCCTTTGAATCTTATTTTGTTGTTAAAAAAAATTATATTCCCTCTTCCTCCCATAAAAATATATGAATAGATATGAAATCATGTACAGGATATGGTAATTTTTACTTGGTTCACCCTCACTGAGCTACGTCCAAGGATCATACAACGGCAGTGTGCCGATGTACCAAATTCACTAAGTCTCCCTCCAAATAATGAGTACAAAGTCCAATTTAGATATTCAATGCCCAATATCACTACCTTCACAATTTTTAGGGCATTTTCACTGCATTCCTAAAATACACTCCCTATGCCTCTTTCTCAGGATCACTTTCGGTGGATAAGGTCATTATATTCCTCTTCCATTGCTCACTGCTCTTGGAAAGGAATCCAGTCACATTTTATAGAATTGTAGGTAAAACACTGTTTGTGGACATGTAGTTCCCTTCATTTTTATGAATTTATACATCCTCAACTTTATATAGATGATCTGATGAAGTTTTTTTCACCCAAAGATGAAATATAAATTTCTGGATACTGTTAGATACTATAAAATACTTTCACAAACTGATTTGAAGATTCTGGAAGGCTCCTTGTGAAAATCATGAACGTCCTTGTTCCACCGTGTACTATGTACCAGGTATGGTATGCAGATCACCTCCTCTGCATATCGCTTTTACTTCTGTGAACCTCCCTTTGTCTGTGGACTGCCTCTGCCTTCGCTATCGCATATCGACTGTACGAACCACCTCTATGAAACACCCTATGTCTGCAAACTGTTCTCAATTCACAAACTACATACAAAAACCACCTATGTATCATGCCTTCTTCCTCCACGTACAATTTCCTTTGTGGGATATAGTTTCTTGCAAAAACCTTCACCATAATTTATTCCCAGCGAACCACTTCAGCCTTTGTGGAATTCTCCTTTGTGATCTTCCATCAGACTTTGCCGAATTCTTGGAGAAAGAATATGTTCTCTAATGACATTCACTCTATTTTAATCAATGGGATTATTTATTATTATATATGAAAATATATCTATAAAATCCACTAATCCAAGATTTACCAAATCTTTGATTTAGTGTAGCCTCCACTTCATATTGATCCTCCTGTCGCGAACTGCACCCATTTTGTGAACCATTTTTCCATAGTAGTATTTGTACTAACTTTGATCTTATACAGCTCCATTCTCTTCTACCTATCCCATGAACCTCCATGCCTTCCTTATACCACATTACATTCACCACAAACCTATTTTGGGAATGATTTATAGTTCTGCAAACCAATCCTGTATATTGTTCCCACTATCTGGTACACGACTGTGAACCCTTCCTGGACATGGTATGTGATCCATGTCTCAGGCTTCACATTTCTCTTCCTTTTCTAATTTCGTGCACTGTTCTTCACATAAATTCCCTATTTTTTGGAACAAAAATTTGGCAAACACTGGGAAACTACGCCACCTTAAAAACCTATCTTCGGAAAACACCAATTGTACTCATTTACGGTCATTGGGCTTTGTCAACAAACACAATCACACCCAAAACATGCTGAGAGGACACCTTGAAGTATTTTTTTCCAAAATTCTTCTCCTTTCGGTTTGTTGAAAACTCATCTCATAATAATTTTGGGCATTTTGATACCTTGTTAAGACTCCTTTCATCTTCAACCACCATTGGCTTCATGCGATTAAAATTGTGATCAAATATTTACTTAACAAATACTCTATGCTCACATGAACCATGCTCCGCGTGAGAAACAAGAGTATAATGAAAAATTCATCAATTAATCACTACATTCTTGACACTAACTGTTGAAATCAATCAACTACTTTAATCACAAACCTCAACTATCGTGATATGTAATCTTTGATAGATCACTTCTGGAATCATCATATTTAATACTCCCCTATGTTATAGCTCCTCTAAATAGATTCATCTCAGCTTAAACTCCCATATCTTTCTAGTCCACCTAATAGCTTCTCCCTATGTATTTTCTCCCCTTGGAAAAGTCACACTTTCTCCCCCTTTTTCAACGAACTCGAAGGGAACTCCAAGGTTGTCTGTAACAGGGTAAACAAAAAATATCAATACATTAGGGAAAAACACACTATACCCCAAGGCGAGGAGGTCCCACATCCACACATTTTCAAGTTTGAGGAGTTTACTGGACTCCTAAATCCACTCGATGCCTTTCAAATTCTACTTTCTGTAAAGCCTTCGTAAGAATATCTACCACTTATTGTTCTTTAGTCACATACTCCAACTTCACAAGCCCTTGCTCTACCATATCATTGAAAAATTGATACTTTATTTCAATGTACTTTTCCCTTGAGTCATGGAATAGATTTTTTCTCAAATTTATAGAACTTCAATTATCATAGTGGATTCTGATTAGAGATTTCACTTCAATTCCCATATCCTCATGTTGTTTCTTTATCCACAATAGCTATGTGAAATCTTGAGTTTCCGCAATATATTTTTCTTTTATGGTGGTCAATGAAATGAAATCTTGTTTCTTGTTCAACAAAAAATAAACAATCCTCCGAGATAAAAGGAACCTCTGGATATTGATTTCTTATCATCTGTTGATCCGACCCAATATGAAACTGTATATCCCAATAACTCTGGCTGAGATTTTTCATTATACATTAAACTGAAATCCATAGTTCCCTTGATATACCAAAGTATTATTTTCAACGATATCATGTGTATATCCTTGGGATTTCTTTGATATCTCACTACTTTTCATATGTTAAAAACAATATCAGACCATGTCTTTATCAGGTTCAACAGACTTCCAATGATTTGCCTATATTCTGTGATATTAACTTCCTTGCCTTCATCATCTCATGACAATTTCAACCAGGTAGCAATCAGAGTCTTCATCTCTTTAGAATTATCCATTCCAAACCTTATTAGAACCTCCTTGGCATATTCAAATTGATAAATAAAAGTTCCATTCCTTCCTTGCGTCAACTATAAGCCAAGGAAAAATGTCATCTCACTAATCATTGATATTTTGAACTCGCTTTTCATGAATTTAAAAAACTATCTGCATTGTGATTCATTTGATCTACCGAAGATTATGTCATCAACATAAACCATTACCATCATCCCTTAACTACTATCATTATTGAAATATAGATTGTAATTAACTCCACCATGCTAGAAACTGAGCTTCTTTGGAAATTGATCAAGCCTTGAATACCATTATCTTAGTGCTTGATTCAAACCATATAAAGCCTTCTTCAGCCGACAAACTCTATTCTCATATTCGCGATTGAGAAAACCATCTGTTTTCTCAATATAAACTTCTTCTTATGGAACTCCATTTAGAAATGCTGACTTAAAATCCATTTGGAAAACCTTAAACTTTCTATGCACTGCTATGGACAAGAATAATTTGATTTTCTTCAGCCTTGTAATAATTAAAAATGTCTCATCAACATCAATACCCTCTATCTAGGAGTACCCTTTGCATACCAGTAATGCTTTGTTTTGAATCAAAACACCATATTCATTCATTTTGTTATGAAAGACCCATTTTTTCTGATGGCATTCTTGTCTAGTGGTTTCGGAATAATTTCCCATATCTGATTCCTCTCATTTGGTCAAGCTCTTCATTAATTTCCTAAACCCAATTCTCATGTCCAGTAGTTTCATCAAATCATATAGGCTCCACCTATGATAAGTATGATTCTTTTTGTAGAGAATTCATCCTTCTTGTCTGCACCGGTGCTATTTGACCACTAATTATGTCATGTCTATCAATTTTATCTCTTCTTAATGGTCTCTGGGAAGACACTTGTTTATTTTCATCATTTGGGTCTTCTTCTTAATCTACCTCTGGATATGGAGTGTCTCCTGACCTAAAAATCTCTTCATCACTATTTTCCTGAGTCTGATCATGTAATTTCTAAATATTCTACTCATTCTACACTATAGTCACATCATGATGTTCAACTATGTTTCCCATCCACTTATTGAATCATTTATATGCTTTTATTTTTGTTTAGTAGCCAAGAAATATCACTTCATCTCCATAGGATTAAAACTTCCTATGTTTATATTTATTGAGAATGAAACATTTACTTCTAAAGACATGAAAGTACTTTAATTAAATCGTCTTTACATTACATAACTCGTATAAAGTTTTCTCCTCTTTCAGAAAAAGTAATGCTCTATTTGAAGTGTAAACTTTTTTCATCACTACTTCTTTCCAAAATTTCTATGGAAGGTCTTTCTCAATGATCATTGTTCTATACATGTGTTAACAATGTGATTTCTTCTCTCAATTACTCTATTCTATTTTGGATTTCTTACTAGTGAAACATGATGCCTTATCCCATGTTTCTCTATATAATCCTTCACTTGGATATTTGTGAACTCTGTTCCATTATCTAATCGAATCGTTCAGATTTTCTGACCAAGCATAACCATAAAACTGGGTTTCTGCAGTGCCACCCATTAATAGCTCTAAATAAAGTACTGATAAAGTGGGTGCCTTTATCAGTGCTAAAAAATCAATAATAAAGGGGGTGCATTTATCGGTGCTAAAAAAGCAATGATAAAGGGTAATTTTAATAGTGCTAAAAAAAGAATTGTTAAAAGTGACACTTTATAACCGCTTTTTTTAGCACCGATAAAGTCACACCCTTTATCAGTGCTTTTTTGTAGCATTGTTAAAGGTGCTCCCTTTATCAATTCTTTTTTTAGTAGCTCTGATAAAGGAGGGGGCTTTATGAGTTCTTTTTTTCCTAGAACCGATAAAGTGTATATTTCAAAAAACATATTTCATAAAATATAATATATTGATATATAATTATATTTATATTGATATAAATATAATATATATATTTTAAATATGTTTTAGATCAATTTGATATGTGGTAGACGGAAAACGGACACCTGGAACAGATGCTATGAATGTTTGGAGGGATTAAAGACCTTTCAGGCCTTGAAGAATATTAGAAGGTGTTCCAGTGGTCACTGAAGTGTAGGTTTACTCTCAAACTTCAATTTGATTTGCGGTAGAGGAAAAACAGACACCTAAATTAGAAGTTATGGAAAAACGGACCCCCGGAGCAGAACTTATGACTATTAAGAGGAATTATGGGATCTTTGCCTTGAAGAACGTGAGAAGGGGTTATAGTGGTCGCCAGAGTGTATATATTTTCTCAATCCTAGATTTGGTATTTGGTATAGTGGAAATGAACACCTAGAGAATAATATATGATTGTTTGAAATTGAGAATCCCTCCTAGCGCCTAAAACCCTAAGAAAATCGTAACTCACTAAAACAACCATAACTTTTACTTCGGGCATCCGTTTGAGCACTGTGACAAATAAAATCGAATCTCATGAGATGAGTGACGACCATGTCCAATAAAAACCTTTATAAGATCAAAGAAATGGATGATATATCATTTATACCACTCTAAAAAAGCTCCAAGTTCAAACGGCCATAACATTCACTCCGAGTGTCCATTTGGGCTCTACCACATATCAAATCGAAGGAATAAAATCTATATGTGTATAAGGATGAATAAAAAAAGTTAAAATAATTTCATAGACCCTAAAACACCAAAAACCCATGAGGAGGACTCCAAAACTCTATTTCTGTGTCTGGTTCCCTATCAAATGTTTCTTAAAATGGTAATAAATTCTTATTCTTGTGTTCTTTTGGCCTCCTCCATCTATTATATCATAGTTAGTTCCATGATATTCATTTAACTGGTCACGGAGCTGAAATGGACACCCATATTAGAATTTATACCTATTTCAGTGACTCTGTAGTTTGTTAGGTTTTTCAAGCCTCCATTTCTAGCACTTTTGTCATGTCTCTTGTTTTTTCAAACAGGTATAACATATGATCTGTCAATCTGTTCGGCCTCCACCACCTATTATATCAAATATCATTTGATGATACTCAATTTTACTAGTCATGGAGCTAGAACTGACTCTCAGATTATAATTTTTCATCATTACCCAGAGTTTAGTGTTTATTTGGCTTTCTGACTGTATTTACGGGTTTTGAGGGTTTCTCCATTTTTTACCTATTTTTAAAGTTTTTAGGGCTTGTTATCATTTTTTTATAATTTAATTCTATTTATAATCAAATATATAACAATAAATACATATTTTTTATATATTCACACATAAAAATTTAATTTTATAAGTAAATAATTAAACATATTTAAATATAAAATATATTTATCAATATATAAGCCTTATCTAAATAAAATAATAATATCCATTTTTTTAAAATAAAAATATATGAATATTTATATACCTATATAATGTGTACCTTTATATATTTGTTTGTGTGTGTGTGTGCCTCTGTATTAACAAACTGATATATATTATCTTTATATTCTAAACATATGTATATACTAATCAATATATAATATTTTTAAATATATATAAATATGTATAAGAATACTTATAGATACACATATAATATATATATATATATATATATATATATATATATATATATGTTTGTGTGTGTGTATGTTGTATATATGTATTTATTTATTTCTAAACACACACAAAAAAGCATATTTTATAAATTTATTTAAAACTGATCATATGAATATAAATTAATATACGAATAAATATATTAATATATAAATATAACTATATATATATTAATATATATATAGCTAAATATATATATATTAATATAACTAAATATCTATATATATTAATATATATATGTGTGTGTTTCAATAAAACTATATATATATATATTAATATATGAGTAAATATAACTATACATATAGATATATATATATATATTAATAAATGAAGATAAAATCAATATGGTGTAGTGTTAAAGTATTAGGTTCCCATGAAATAGGTCCCGAGTTCAAATCCAGGGAAAGGCAGGTCACGCGCGTCGATGGAATAAGGGCTAGTGCTGTTAAAGGGGGGTGGATGGGGTGTGCGGGTTGGGGCATTGTTGAAGGGGGTTCAAGCACTGTTAAAAAACCTTCCCAAATTGCAGAAATATTTTTTATTTTTTTAATGTATTTTAACTTTTATCAGCGCTTTTTTTTATCATTGATAAAAGGGACCCCCCCCCCCCATCTTTTCTAAGATTAACAGGGATCTTTTAGCACTGTAAATCGACTTTTCTAGCACTGATAAAAACCATATTTGTAGTAGTGAAGAATATTTTCACAATATTTGTTGGTATGTTGTAATGCAACTGAACACTTCATATTTGTGGTTGATTATAGATACCCATGTCATTCTACTATATTCATTAATTAAGAGAACATAATATCTCCTCCCATCAATAGCCCTTGGTGAAATTGACCCACACACATCAATATGCACCAACTCAAGAAATCTTGTTGACCTTTTCTCCTTTGGCTTATATGTATTTAGAATGATCTTCCCTTGTTGATAGCCATCACATCTAGGAGTATGATCAAATGATAATCTAGGGAGATTTTGAGTCATGTCATCTTTCACCAGATCTTCCAAGGATGCTTGGCTTGTGTGGTCAAGATGCTTATGCCATAACTTGTTTTATTTATCCTTGGATAAAAATCACATATATTCTTCTCCAATCACAAGGTATAAATTTACTTTTTCATGCTTTCCTTGAAACAAAATAGCACCACCCTTTTCCTTGATGATACATAGTTTCTTGGAAAAACTTACGAAATGGCTTGAGTCACAGAATTGACTAACACTAAGAAATGTGTGACTAAGCCCCTCAACAACAAATACATCTACTCGTCTCATGTATTTTCCTCCAAACTTGGCTTTTCCTGAACCAATAATTTTCAAGCCCTCATCATTACTAAATATTGTAATACCTTATTTATTGAACATGATTCTGATCACTATATCCTTATTTCCCATCATATGGGAAGTGCATCCAATATCAATGATAAATATCACAGTGTGATATGATGCCTTGAACGGAATTTATTCAACCACCTCCTATTCTTCCATTTTCTTTTTACCCAAGTATTTGGATTCAAATCTGATATGGCATGATAATCTTGATCTTCTGCAGTATGTGACGGACCAGCTTCAACCTGCAGAGTTGCAAATCGATTCTCAATTTTTATCTCTCTTGAAGATACATTTGGCTGCTTCTTATGAAAAAATTTAGTCTACCTCATCACATTTCTCTACATTTTTTATGTGAAGTATCTTGTCATATTTCTAAGTCATTTGCACCTTAAATGATGACCATCAAATGATGACCTGTAATTTTGAGCTCTGTACAACCACCTCTGTTGGTCTTGTTCCCTTTGGTACCTCTTTGCTATGGAACATGCATTTTTAAAGTATCCCATCTTACCATAACAATGGAATATTATGTGAGGTACATTCTTGTGTGGCAATGATGCACCATTATTTACTCCTAGGGTTCTACGAATCTTCTAATTCTACTTCATACACAAATCAATCTTCAATCTTTGAGTGGATGCCAATGGTCTGGCTTGAACCAAAATTGCTTTTTGTTTTAGATCAAGCCTCTTACTAGCCTTATCATATAGAGTTGATTGTTTCTTCTATTATACAGACCACTCTTCCCAAAACTCATATTCTATGTTGCCTGTATGGTCATCTTTCTTGATGTTGAACTAAGAGTAAATAGTTTCTCCTGGTCGTTAACAATTTGTCATATACTAATGACTTCCTCTTCTATTTCTTTGATACGTTTGATTTGATCTTTTCCAGTTTCAGTCAAACTATCAATTTTTATTTTTTGTTCTTCAATTTTTCAGTTAGTACTCAACCACCTTTTCTGAGCTTTCTGGCATTAAATACCTCAGCTTTTCATTTTTTACATTCAACTCAAAATTCTCTTCTTCCTATTGTTGTATATAGAGTTTTGCATCACAAACAACTTTGTTAGGTTTATTTGTTTTGGATCTCAAAATATATACCTCTTCCAGGGAAGCTTCTAATTCAGCCTAAAGATCAACTCTTCCTTCAATTTCTCCTTCTTCATTGTCACTTTATTCTTTTGTTGAAGAATTTATGACAAATAACACCAAAGGATCTACTTTATGATCTTTGTAGTCCTCCAAATCTTCTACCTAATATTCTTATGAACTTTCATTTTCTTTTGAAAGAAGATTCTTCTTTTTTGAGAACTTTCTCTTAGTACTTATTCTACATTTCTCATTTGATGAATACTTCTTTTGGAGAATTTCATCTTTATCTTCATTATCATCATCAAACTTCTTAGGAAATTTTACTACAAAATTCTCGATCTTTCCACATCGAAAGCATGAAAATGGAAGTTTACCTTGAACTTCCCTTTTACCCTTTTAAAGATTTAAGGATAGAAATGACATGACATTATCCAATTTGTCCTCCTTGGAACTATCTTCAACAGAGAGATTATTCATGTCCTTGAATGCCACTTCTTTGTACTTCCCCTTTTTCACTGAATCATTATCATCATTACTCATTTCATATACTACAAGGGTATTGTGTTGGTTATCCAGTGTCACCTCTTTCAGGTCTTTATCTTCCAATACTGAAACTTTCAGATTGAACTGTGGTGGACGTTTCCTCAAGATACGTTTCACAATCTTTATATCTTCAATGACATCTCCAAGACCCATCATATCTTCAACAATAACATTTACCCTATAAACAAGTGTGTCAACAGTCTCAATGGGGTTCATTTTGAGATCCTCACACTTGTTCCACAGAACCTACAACTCTTCTTTTCATACTTTTGTATCTCCCTCATAAATGTTCAACAATTCTTCCTGCATATCATGTGATGTTTTATAGGACATCAACTTCATATAAATTTCATTTGATAGGGATCCCCCTAAAGCCATGATCCCTTTAGAATCTGAATCCAATCCCCTTCTTTCAACTTCTGATAAAGCACCACTATTGATGTCAGCTGATATTACATGCATAGCTGCTATGAAGACTTCCATCCCTACTGATCAGAAGCAGTACTCCATCCAATTCTTCCACAGTTGAAAATTATTTACGTCAAATATCATAATTCCTTTATTATTAACCACCTCCATTTCTTCTTCTAAAATAGAAACACTGACTTTCAACCTTTTGCTCTGATACCAATTGTTAGGTTCACTGGGTTGAATACCCTGAGAGGGGGGTTGAATCAAGGTATGAAAGATTAAGTCTTTTCTCCTTCATATCTTGTTTTTTCTTATTAAACAAAACTCTATTCTCTCTTCCTCACATAGAAATATATGAATTGATATGAAATAATTCACATGACATATAAATTTTTACTTGGTTCACCCTCACTAGGCTACGTTCAAGGAGCATACAACATCAGTGTGCTGATATACCAAATACACTAAGTCTCACTGCCAAAAATGAGTACAAATTTCGAGCTAGATCTTCTATTCTCTGGCTCACTGCCTTTACAAGTTTTAGGGTCTCCTAACTATATTCAAAAGGTTCACTCCCTACGCCTCTTTCTCTGGCTCACCGCTGGGGGAAAAGGTCATCATCTTCCTCTTCCTTTGCTAATTGCTCTTAGAAAGGAATCCACTCATAGTTTATAGAATTATAGGTCAAACAAATTCTATGGAAATGTAGGTCCCTTCATTTTCATAAATTTATGTATCATAAACATTAGGTAGGTGCTCTTTTTAAGTTCCTTTTTTCACCCATAGATGAAATTCACCTTTCCAGGTACTATTAGATACTGGAAAATACTTTTGCAAACTGATTTGAAGCTTCTAGAGTCTTCCTGGTGAAAATCATGAACCACCTTGTTTCACAGCATAATGTGTAATAGGTATGGTATACAGATCAGCTTTTATGTGTATTTCTTCCACTTCTGTGAACCTCCCTTCCTCTGCAGACTACCTCCGCCTTTGCAATCGTATACCGCCTTTGTGTATTGACTCTACGAACCACCTCTACCAAACACCCTATGTCTATAAATTGTTCTCTGTTCACAGACTGCTTTCACAAACCACCTGTATACCATGCCATCTTCCTCCACGTACTGTATCCTTTGTGGGATAAAATTTTCTACAAAAACCATCAGCATAATTTCTTCCACCAGAACCACTTCACCCTTCATGGAATTCTCCCTTGAGAAATTCATTTGGACTTTATAGAATTCCTAGAGAAAATAGATGTTCTCTAATGATATTCCCTCTCTTTTAATCAGTGGGATTATATCTTATTATATAAAAAAAAAATATTTTCAAAATCTACTATTCCAAGATTTAACAAATCATTGATTCAGTATAGCCTTCATCGCATACCGATCCTCCTGTCATGAAATGAACCCATTTCGTGAACCATTTTTTCCTAGAGGTCCGCGTACTACCTTTGATCCTATAGAGCACAATTCTCTTTTTCCTATCCTAAAAACCATCATTCCTTACACATACCACATTACATTCATTGCAAACCTTCATCACGAACGATTTCTAGTTCCGCAAACCACTCCTGTGTACCATTCCCATTGTCTGGTACATGATCATGAACCCTTCCCTGACATGGTATGTGAACCATGTCTTGGGCTTCATATTTCTCTTCCTTCTTCGATTTCGGTCACTGTTCTTCACACAAATTCCATAATTTGAGGCCCAAATTTTTGGAAAACACTGGGAAACTACGCCACCTTAAAATCCTATCTTCAAAAAACACCAACTATACTCATTTTCAGTCATCTGGCTTTGTCAACAAACACAATCACACCCAAAACATACCAAGAGGACACCTTGAGGATTTTTTTACCAACATAATACAATCTCCATGTGAACATTTGGTCACCTCCAACCACAAGACCAACTATACTCCAACAATGAGTTGCTGAACTAGGAGAACTAGTGCAAAACGGAACATGCCAAACAACTCAGGTCTACCAACACTAAGTTTTACAAGTAGAGTGTGATCTTCACAGCTCAGTAAGAAATCACCAAATAATCCATGTATTTTTTCTTTCCTGAAAACATTCCATTAACATTAGTTTGAAATAAATTTATAAAAATACTTTTTCCACATTTTATTAAACAAACATAGCTTCCCATTTTAAAAATCCAACACACACCACATTTCATTTCCAAAATAGACTATACTTTTGATACCAAAAACTAATCCAAATACCTAATCAAAACAATATAGAGCTATTCTAAAAATAAATAAGAAAAAAAATTGCATGATGAAACTAATGGTAATGTAAAGTATATAAGAAGATATTAAAATTAACTATGGGTGATCCTAAACATCCCTAGAAGACCCCTATATGTACTCATTTTGGAACCACCTATCAGCATATGGTGAATCCCCTAAGTATATTACCAATTGGCCACCCTCAACTAGCCAATCCAGTGGCACATCCCACCTGGACTATCTACAATCCAAGGGCTACTAACCTATCTAATTGTCGATGATATAAAACCATCACTCCATACTTTATAATATTCCCAATCATCCATGGTGGTATTATATTGTGTAAGTAGGAGTCCCTCGCACATGTGACTTGCCTTACCTACCATCACCGAATTTGCCAACCCCAAACACGAACACCCTATACGATAACCCATAGAAGAAAAATCACTCCTATAGAGGTTCCTACTATATATATATATATATACATATATATATATATATATATATACATATATGTGTATCACTTCATTGAAGGTGCCAACCGGGTCGTCACATCACATAAGCATTCAAGTCATTCCATAAAATACTTAAAGATTCCAATCGGACATTCACATTTGTCAAACCCCATTTCATCCCAATGTCATAAAGTGACAATAGGGCCTCATACCAAGTCTATCCCACATAAACATTCAAAATATTTTCCAATATTTCTCAAATTCAGTACAAAGTCTCACTTTCAAAAATGAAATGTCAAACGGGCCTTTACTAAAAATCCAAGTGTATCACAAAACCAAGATGTAAACATATACAATGCACTTAAAGATGCTAAACAGGCTTCCCTATCATTTAAAAACATATATTATTTAGGAAACACCAAACCTCTCCCAAACATGATTCACACATCTTAAATTTTTTAATAAATATTTTAAACAATTTATTAAACAATTCCAAGAAGCACCACAAGGCTTTACACAAAAAATACACCAAAAATTTTCTTTCAAAACCAAAAATGCACCAAAACCATTTCATAATATTATTCTCTTTGCATGTATAATATAAAAAATCATTTAAAAAATTTATAAAACATATCCAAATAGCACAACAATTGTTTACACAAAAAAATACACCCAATTCCATATAGAAATTCTACTTTGAATCCAAACACATATATACCCCTTTAAAAAATTACTTATCCACTACACATAATTCCAAAACCACAATCCAACAAATTTTATAAAATCTTCCAATGGAAAAACATCAACCAAAATACCCAATTTTACAGAAAAAAACACAATAGGCACTTAATCACACCCATTTCATATAAATTCACATAAAAATAAACAAGAAATTTCTTAAAAAAACTATTTTTAAAAAATTATATCAACATGAAAAAACCACAAAAAACTAACCATATGTGTTATCAAGTTTCGAATCATATTTAGAAATCATCAAAAAAATTGGTATTTTATCAAACACTCCTAGTGCACAAGGCTTAGGAAAAATTGTAGAATCACATCAAAAACTATTTTTAATAAATTCAACCACCATAAAAACACTACGATGAGAAAACCATATAAACCAAAAGTATTCCAATCAAGTTTAAAAATTAATTGAAAGAAAACAAGTATCAACAGAATGCATCGGAATGGAAAAAAATAATTCACCTACCTCAATGGTGTTTGAATGCGATAAAACCCTCGGAGGAGGAAGAGAACACCCAAAAGACCAATCCTCGCACCCTAGACATCGAGAACAATTGATCCAAAAAACAACCATATCTATTAGGGTTTGTATGATTAAAATAACATAAAAGAGGAACATAAAAATAGAAAGATAAAGGAGTAGATACTCACTAGAGGGGAAACCGACTACATGAGGGAGGAGTTGCGGCCAGAGGAGGGTGGCATCGAAGAATGGAGGTCTTCTAGTGGCGGGTTTCGTAGGGTCTATCATGCACAATTGGCGGGCCGCACGAGTAGGTAGATGCTTCCAGGGGGAGTGTCGGCTAGAGAGGAGGGTGTTAGCGGGGTCACACTGAGATGAGAGGGGGAGCACCAGCGGGTCATGAAGGGAGGAGGAAGGGAGCATCGGCAGGTCGCATAGGGAGAAGAGTGGAAAGAGGGGTCATGTGGGAGAGGGGAAAGGGAGGGGAGATTTAGGGTTTATTTTTTTTAACCTTAAAAATAGTAACATTAATAATAACACAATTATTATTATTATTATTATTATATCCATAATTATTATTATTATTATTATTATTATTATTATTATTATTATTATTATCATAATAATATTTTTATTATTGTTGTTATTATTATTATTTAACATTATTTTAAATTTTATTTATTATTTTTATCAATTTTTCAATTAATTTTTACCTTTTTAAACATAGGGCAAGCCACATGGTTTAGTGGCACAGTCTGTCAGACCATGCGTCAACCATGTGTACCCTACTAAAACAAAGGGGAACGTGCATGGGTTGGACACACGGTTACCAAACCATGTGCTAAACATGTTCAAAACCTCTGTTCAGTTCCAATAACTAAACTACATGGTTGCTTCACGGTTTCCCAAACTATGTGTAGGCCAAAAACTCACATGAAAAACTCCGAAATTCAAAAATTTTACCTGAGACTCAACTCGAACCTCAACAAAAAAGATCCAAGATCAAGAATAGAATAAAATAAAAAACTTTATAGGGTTTTGGTTTTACATTTCATATAATACTTCAAGTTTTTCTAAAGCTTGATGTCACCTTTCATGCAAGATATCTAAGAAACTCATTGTTCTGTGTAATGTAAGCTAAAATCAAGGTTTCATCTAATGAAATCAATACTCAGTGTTACATGTAATGAAAAATATCAAAAATATTAAATTTATTTGAAAAATATATTCCAAAAAATCCTGAGGTGTTATATGTTTTCTTTACACTTGTACAGGAGGTGCACCTGGTAGATTTTGGTACATTGACACATCTTCATTCAATGCTCTTAGACATACCCATTGTGAGTGAACCAAGTAAAAATTTATTATATAATGTCATTTTAATTATTTCAAAATCAATGAGTCGGAGATATATATTCCTACCAAATATGATTTAATATCGTTGAAGTTTTTAATTTTGAATTAATATTCCCCTATTTAATCCCCCTTAGGGTATCATACATAAGTGGGATAATAAGTGGTATCATAGCCAATGATGTAAATTTGATGTGATTTCAAATTTAATAGTTCTATTTTCAAGGTGTTTATATCTATTCAATATATATTGTTTTGGTTTCTATCCTTAATGGGATTTAATTTTTATATGGAAAAAAAATAAAATTATAAAATTATTAGATACAACTCTATTCTCTTTCTCTTGGAATAGACATGTATATAATTGTCACACATGGTTTTCCTCGTCATTTTTTAAAATATTTCGGTGATATCGTTCAACATTATGTTTTGAGGTTGGTTTTCCACTTCTTTTGAGGAGGTACACTCTCAAAGGGTATGAATTATCAATTCATTTCTCTAATTACAAAAATTTGTGATTCTAATGAAATAAATCAATTCATGATTCTTTCCATTCTCAACACTATATACAAAATTAATGGTAAAATTATTTCTAAAAAAATTATAATATTCTAAAATAAAATCATCTATTTGAACCAATATGGTTTCATTAAAGGGTGGACCATACAATATTTCCTTATTGAAACTTCTATATGTGTCAATATTTTGATAAAATCCACTAGATGTGGTAACATTTCATCGAATCATGACATTAAAAAGGCCTTTGACACAACAGATTGGGGTTTTATTTGTAAGGTTCTTTCCAAGTTTGGATTTAATGAATCTTTAATTAATTGGTTCAAGACTCTTCTATCCTTAGATCAAATTTTAGTTCTAATTAATGGCTCTTTGATGGGATACTTCACTTGGTCAAGAGGGGTGAGGCAGGGTGACCCCCTCTTAGATATTATTTTTTCAATTTTATAGGATTACTTAATAAGGCTTCTTTTGAATTTGATTGATAATGGACAAATCAAGACAATTAGAGATTCGTGAGGTCTTCTTTCTCCTTCCCATTTATTGTATACTAATGATATTATTATTTTCACATAAGGAGATCAGAACAAGGTTAAGATCATCAAAGAGACCTTTTTGAATTATCAAAGTGTTTTAGGCTAAGAAATTAGTTGGGATAAATCCTTTGTTTATTTTGGGAAGAAAATAACTTATATGAGTAATAATGAAATCATGAATGAGTTATGTATTATAAAAGGTTTGTTTCATTTCATATAACTTGGTGATTCCATATTTTGGGGTAGACCCCGAGCTTTACACTTCAATCATGTTATGGGTCAAGTTAGAATGCAATTGGATTCATGGAAAGGTAAATCCCTTTCAATGAATGGGAGGGTCTATCTTGTGAAACATATTATTATCTCTAAATTTGAGTACTATTAATGGTCTAAAAATGGATTTTTAATTTATTAAAAAATATCAAAAACTCTATTTAAAACCTTGTTTAGAGTGGGTGTATACTTGAAAAGAGATTCACTATCATTCCTTGGAATAAATGTTTCAAACCTATTACTCTTGGGGATCTTGGAATAAAAAATACTGTCAATTTTAATCAATATCTCCAAGAACTTTTCATGTGGAGGATAATTAATGGAAAATCAAAGACTATTGGATTTAATAGGTCTAGGTTTTCATGTAAGATCAAGGCAGGAAATATAAACTCTATGGATTCTTCTATTTAGCCAGCTCTCAAAGCTACCTTCTCCAGCATTATTTCTCAAGATCACTAGTTAGTTAACAGAAAATACTCCCTTAGATTTGGGTTTGATAATTGGATATTTACACCATTAATGGACCTTATTAACTATGGTGATCCAATTTTGGACTTAAATTATATGATCAAATAGCAACTAGACACCTCAGATGTTGATTCACATATGTAGTTAATGGCGTTATTAAAAATTATATTTTCATTATTCAGGATGAAATTCTAGTTTTGAACCATATTTTAATGGAATTAATACTTCAAAATGATTTTAATACAACATAGTATATAGGAGTAATCATGGATGGATTGTAAAAATGAACAAAATATGGATTTCTCCATCCATATTTTTTTGTTATGGACAATTTCACACTCCAAAATTTTAGTGTATGCTTGTATATAAGTTGTGGATATAACACCATATTCTAGGTGAATTTTATGTCATTAAAATAAGATGGATATTTATCACCTCTTTTGATTTTTTCCACTACATCTATACTCTTGAATTTTATCCTTAACATTTTTGATGTACAGATTACTCGTTCTAAATTTATACAGGTGGGGCTTTCTAACTATACCCATATTTCTCTTTAAATTAACTCTTCAATATGTTTCTGTTGGATTGTGTTAAACACACACACATCATAAATAAGATTCATAATACAAGAATTCATGTTCTAACCATTTTTAAATTTTATTTTTCTCAAGTTTAAATTCTGATAGTAGTGAGGGATGATAAATATCTACAATATGGTAGATGCAATAACATTGTACATGATCTTCTAGTGATTAGATGAATGAGAATATATTCATTTTTCCTCTAATTCATGGTAATCTTGAAATTTTTTAGAATACCCCATTCATTTTAGGGATTAAATGCAACTTGAATAGGGAACCCTAAGGCAACCCAGGTTCATATAGATTTGGGGTAGCCTTAAGAGATCATTAAACTGCCATTTTGGGGTGTCTTTATTGACCCTATGGTACTACAACATCTTCAGAGTCTGAAATATTGGAGATGATTAATTTGGTGGCTATGGATAAATAGAGAGAATGGAAAAAATAATTAGTTTGAGTGTGACTCTAACATCATTATTCAAGAGTTGATAAATAGTCAATTTCATCTGTCATGGATTCTCACTACAAAATAGATTAGTTGTTTGGAACTTATTTCAAAAATGTGATACATCATCACACATGAATACTATGAAGTAAATTACGTAGATAATACACTTATAAACAAAGGGATATGTATTTATGAAATCTTTCTTGATGAATACTTACCTAATGAGATTATGTCACTTTTTCAAAGGTATCTTTGTAAAATACCATACTTTTTCCTATTCTAATTTTCTTTAAAATAATAAAATAATATTTCCCTATTGGGTATGTTCTCATCTTTATATAAAAAACTATACAAGATTATTTTTATGTAATCATAAAATTACATATGATATAAATTGTTTAATATCAATTATGGAAACAAAAAGGTGATAAAGGCATAATTACATGTTATTTAAATCAAATATAAGGATTAAATGATGTTCTCAATTAAATATTTTTATGGATTATTTTATCATATAAATTTTATTATGGAATAAATGTGTATAATTTTCAAATAATTGATTATATTAGTATTGAGAATCATATATTATGATAGTTTCTTGTCACATCAATCTGAAGATTTTGATTATTAAGGAATTAGATCCTAGGAAAATAACACTAGATGAATTAAAAAACATTCATATTGCATATAAAATGAGGATAAAATAAGACTATCCTATAAAAATGCAGAGTAAAATTAAATTATCTTTCAAGTTATTGAAGAATATCAACATTGAGGATAATACAAAGTATAAAAAGGTGTTAATGACATGATGACACTCTATTACCCAAATATGAAAATTGAAAAATTAAACTTCAAATAAAAGCCTCCACTCACAAGATTTTACAGTATAATTGTTGGGATCCATTCTAAAGAATGTCTTGTAAAATTTTGAGAAGATAGAGAGGGTAATAAGCTAACAAATAAATCCTTTAGAGATATTAAAAGAATAAAAAATACAAAGTATAATTTCTTAAAATGTGATATAATTATTTTATAGGAAGGTGGTATTTTGGATGAATCAAAATCATGGGATATTAATTGTTAAAAAACCTTGTTATGTGCTTTATTGTATATATTTTTTTAACTACAAATTATAGAGGAGAGTGAAGGTGAACTAGGTAAATATTAGGGATCATTTGACCATAAATTTAAACTCAAAGATATACCTATAGTGACAGATATTTGGGGAGATAAAAAAGATAAAGATAATAAAGTGGTATGAGACTCTAAAATTATATATATAAGTGGAAAGTGTAGAGAGTTAATTTTAAGGATATAAAAAACATACATATATGAATCAATAAAAAATGATAATTTTTGAGATCTTTATAAAATTGTAAGGACATGACTAAATCATTGGTTTGATCAATACAATGAATGATGGTGTCAAAAAATAAAATAACTTGAAGGTAGAATTATTGACATGTGGCACAATATTGAAAATAAATAAAAATATATGACTCCTGGAATGAAATTATTTAGCTTCATCATACTTGTTATTAAAAACATAAAGGAGAGACATGTAGAACTCTCAAAGGATCTTTTGGATTACATTCAATAGAAATAACTTACTCATGAAGAGAAGGTATGTGTGGGACTTTAATGAAAAAAATATCTTTTTTAAATAAATAAATCAAGATATCACTCTAACAAATAATACTTCCTTGTGTTATATAAAAAATACCACTATATCACCAATGAATACACTCGTTAATATTCCAATAATTAGGTGGTATTTTTTTGGAAATATATAGCACTCATAAAATGCATGTTCAATATAAAATATGTACTTAGAGGTATAATATTAACAAATATAAATGATCATAGGTAAAAGCACATGGAATTTATTTCAAGGATTCTATTTTTGGATTGAATTATATGAATAAAATTCCATGCATTTCTCATCATGAAGACAAATTAGTTTGATAAGTAAGACATTAAGTGGTGTAAAAAGGTATATAAATGTGTCATCAAAAAATATGAAAAATAAAATTTGGTTTGAAACTTTTTTGGATGACAATAATACATTAAATTCAGTGAAGAAATTAAAAATCAATAATAAATAGATGTGAATAAACATGTTTGCATCAAAAATAAGTGGAATGAAAATTTTTTATTTTAGAAGATTTATTTGAATGTAGTGAATCAATATAGAGTTGGGATTCTTAAGAGTAAATTTACTTCTAAAATGATGGGAAAATAATATTTTGAAACATGTCAAATGTGAAGAAAAAAATGTTTTATATAATATTAAAATGATAAAGGATTGAAGATATTTATATTTAGTAAGGTCAAAATTTGACGTAAATACATGAGTAAAATGGTTATTTTGGTTATAAAATATCTTCATTGTAATATATTAAGTGTAATTAAAATGTGTGACTTTAGACATGCTATATATTTTAATAGAAATTCATGTACTTCCAAAGGAAATTATGGTGCAATATTAATTTAAGTAAAGTTAGTGAAAAGAGATATCTAACTTATTTTAGAGCAGAATATTTTTCTTTTCTTACTATGGAGGATTAAAACAAGTTGTGGAAAAAACATTGTGGCCACTTCATCCAAAAATCCTTGGAATTCTTAGTGAAGCATGATGGTTTATGTTATATCCCTAATATTACATGTGATTATGTTCAGACATGTGACATATTCTAAAACAAAAAGATTTTTCATAAATTAGACCAGAAAATGGACAAAAAACCATCAATATTGATTGAATAAGTGAATGTAGATGTTTTTTGAGTTTATCACACTAATTAATATTGATATAATAAGTTACTATGTACTCTTTACATATTACTATAATATTATGGAATGGATAATGGGTATCATGTATAAATCCAAGGTTTTTAATTTCATAACTCATTATTAGAGGCTAGTTGAGGAGATTATTTGAAATAAAATCTTAAAATTATATATTAAAAATGTTATATAGTTCACCAATAGCTATGTGAAAAATTGTATTGGAAAGTACATGCTAAGGAATTATATTTCTGTGTCAAAAACTCATTAATATAATTGAGTAGTTCAGAGGAGAAATAAGAAAATATAAACCATGTATTAGATGATTTTCATTGATAATGACATACCTCATATGTTTTAGAAGGATGTATTCATGGAATCAAACAATATTATGAATATTTCCTTGTTATGTCCAAGGGAGGAGAACATACCATTGAGATTTTTCATAGGAAAAAACCAATATTTGAATATTTTTAAATATTTAAAAGAAATTTCTCTTCTCAATAAAACAAATCAAATAAAATTTTCAATATATAGGCTATAAATGAATTTTTATTTGAAATCATTGAATAAAATATCTTATAAGTGTCAAAAATGCTTGGATGATTTTTTTAAAGTCAAGATTTCACTATGGTGGAAGACAAGAAGTAATCTCAATACAATAGTGAAGAAATCCCATAAGGATAAGGTGATAAAGTGAGTGGTTCAAGTGAAACATAATAACTTTGTTATGAATATGATTCTAAAATTAATTATAATGATACTTAATTAGGTTAATCATTGAAAAGGATATTAATAAATATAGAAAAAATTTGTAAAAAATATTATTGTGACAAAATATCCCCATTTCAAATAATAATGATGAATACTTTACAAAAAATGATACTTTAATCCAAGCTAGATATTGAAACATTTCATGTGGATGCTCAAGACAAAAAATTGATAAAGGATATAAATGAGTTTCTTGATTGGATTGAGAAAAAAATGTGGGGGTCATATCAAGATATGAATATAAAAAGATCATTATAACCAAATGGGTTTTTCAAAGAAAACAGAATGATTATTAATTGGTGATTTTAAATATACCATGACTAGTGCATAAGGAATGCTATTAAATTGAAATGATTGTTATTGATAAAAAGTTTTATCATATTATAATGTATAAAATAATTTAATTTTTTTTTCATCATGGTCTAAATTAAATTTGTGGTATTCCTAATGTATGGAATGTCAAATTTTCTTAATGTATTTCCATAATAATAAACACAAGTTGATTATATTTATTGAATTATCATACATGATAATTTGAAGATAGTGTATCTATTGAAGAAGTAAGTTTATGGGATGAGGAAACCACCAAGTGTTTCATATAATAGGATTAATCAATTTATGAAAAATTAGATTCCAAAATAGAGGAGTTGATCATAATCTTCATACCAATAAGTATTGTTATCCAAGGATGATGGTGCTTATTTATCTGGATAACATTATATTTGGAGGCTAAAATGAAGTTCAATGCATTGAATTCACTAAATTATGGAAGTTAGATATTTAAATGTCAAGATTTGAGGATTAATGTATTCCTTTGTTTGTATATTTCATAAAGAATGTGTGGGAATTTCATTTCATAATAAAAGTATGAAAAGTACGTACTGAAAATATTTGGCATGGAGGAATAATAAGATATGAAAATAAAAGTATTTACCCAGATAAAATTATAAAATGATAGTGATGGAATGAATATCATTATTATGATACATAAGAAAAACATTATGATCCCATTATACATAAAAATAGTAAAATTATTTCAATATTTTTTCCACATTTTAAATGAATCTTATCAATGTAATTTGAAATTAAACAAAATGATAGCTGTAAATATGTTACTTATATGTATAAAAGTAATGTTAAATTTTGGTTGATTCAATAAATGAACTAAGTCATGATTTTTATTGGGGTTTAAATACATTTATTGGGAAGGATTAATATATTATAGGAAGTAAATTTCAGTTGAACATTCTATCATGGTGATTTTTTTTATTTCTTGGTTGGTAGAGATGCGAGATTATATTTCATTGAGTATTATAGAATCTAATTATATTTTAACTACTTGAGATTGTATTACACTCTTGTGTATGAGGAAATATCTTTATGAGTTTAGTATTGAGGTATGTTCTCCAATAGTTATTTAATGTGATAACTTGATCAGTATTAGTATTAGTGAAAACATAATTATCATTCCTAAATGGTGCACATTGATATCATGTAACATACTAACCCAACCTATCACTCCTAAACCTCAACTATTTCATGATGGAATGTTCTAGGGACTTAGGTGTGTCTGTAACCCTAATCATAAAAATCTAAAAATAAAATTTGAGGGATATATCAAGGCTATTGGTGTACATTTTTTCCTTAAATGAATAATACTCCTCGTGTTGAAAATATATTGAAATTTCATAATGATTTATCTATATAACAGAAAAACCTAAACCTATTAAAGAGAAATAATACTATAATGGAAGTATCAAAATATTATGCATGAAATAAAATTTTAAAAATAAGAAATAAAAGTAATATAAAATTAATAATGTGTGACCGGTGTATACTACCTAAAAAACCAATAAGGCGCTAAAATTTGAAACCCCAAAACAGTTCATCCAAATTAATCATTTGTGACTCCCAAAAAAATAATATGATTCATCTCATTATATCAAAACTCATCCTCCTCTATATCTCTGCCATCATTACTATGGTCCACCGCTAGTGAAAAATGTTTTCTTTCCCTTATATGTTCCATACTAAAAACAATCTACACATCCACCATGGGGCATGTAGGGGTTAGTTTAAAATATTGTATCATATCGTAATGATTTCATATATACCCTATGAATATGAAATTACAATAAAATTTATATTATAATGTAAAATATTCCACAATACCATGATATTTTTTAAAAAAATTATAAAAGTTTACACTTCTATAATAAATAATCTTTTCAACAAACCATACTCATAAAAATCATAATTTTTTATATTTATATAATAAAATCCACATAAGTCTTTTTCATTTTCAAAATCTTAATGGATAACATAAAATATGAGTAATAACCTATAAATAACTTTTAATTATGAGTATATTTACTACCCAACTTTTTATATCATCCTCATCAAACTTGATGAGGCACCAACCCTTATGAAAAATTTACTTCACCCTTGTCATGACTGACAAGGAACCCACACTATTCTAGGAATTACAACTCATTACCAACCCCTCACCCTAACCATCACTTAAATATTAGAAAAAATATAAATTTTAATGAAATAAAATTAAACTATTCAATAATTATAGAATTTCAAAACTCCACTTATTGATTTTCAATTTTTCTATAAATCACACGCACCTCTGAAAATCCAAAAATTACATTTTCACTAAAATACACTCAAAATAAAATAACCTTTGACAAAGTCATTTTAAAATCATAATGAAATAATTTTAAATCCTCAAAAAAAAAATTAATTAAAGTCAAACATCCATGATAATAAAATTTAGTGTAAAATATAATGTAACTGAAGTTACCTGTATCAAATTGGAAATGAAGTTAAATAACAGCATCAGACATAATAATATCATCCCCCTTAGTCTTCAAAATCACCTAAAAAATAAAATTCACAAAACAATTTAAACATAAACCCTCAATATCATCAATACCTCTATATTATTGTTTCACCATGAGTAAATTTATAAAAATAAAGGGAAGATCTAGAGTGATTTACCTTTAATATAGAACCCCTAATACTCTAATATCCAAAATAACCTTGATCTGAGGAATAAAAACACTAAAATCACAGATAAATTCATCCAAGGTCGATAACCTAATCTTAAATATTGTGGATGGATAAATAATCACAAAAAAAAGTTTAAAAAATAAATATGAGATCACTTTTTAAGTGAATGCATGGACCGACTATGTGACCCTAGAGCACATACATGTGACTATTTATTCCTTACTAGAAACTTTTCTCCACTAATAATGGTCAAAATCTGTTGGAATCAAGGGTGGGATTGATGTTTTGTGGTTTATTCTATTAACAAAAAATGATGGAATTTTTTTGGTTGGTTTGAATTTTCCTATAGAATATTTGTTAAATCTATCTTGGATAAATTATTCAAGAGGTAAATTATGTTTCATATTATTTTTTAAGTAAGTAGAAGGAATATTATCATAAAAATAATTATTTATAGTTTTCTATAAGAATTTTTATAACATTATTTGTCATTTTATGTTAAGAGATTTATTTTATTTTCATGGAATGTTTTTTTACTATTCATGGTGATTATTGAAAGATTGAAGATGATCTAGTCATGTTTGAAGATATTTAGATGAGGCTAGAAATAATTTTAGACAAATCTAGAGTAGTGTAAAAATTAAGAAATTTTTTAATGTAAATGTTTGAAAAAATTACAATTTATTTTGTGTGTGTAATTTTTAAAATGAATTTTTAAGAGCTACATAATAATAACTCAGTGAAATGAAGTCTATAGAAGATTGTATTTTAATTTATAAATTAATATATGATATTAATCAGTATGTTTGAATAATTACGTGAGATAAATAAATATCTATGAATGGATATGAGTGATTAATCCATATTTCTAAAGGCTAAAATGATTAACTCAGAATAATATATAATATTTAAAAAAATTTATTTAAGGAAACAAAAGAGTAAGGTAGATATTAAATAAGAGTAAGGTGAAGCTTCTAAAGTTATATAAGAGTAATTTAGAACCACATAAGAGTAACCTCAAAGATTCAAAGTCCATGTTAGAGTATAATTATACTCATGAAATATTAAACCCACATGTCAAAACCTATATAAGATAAAATAAAATGTTTTAAAAATTATTTAGGACAATTTTATAGGTGTTATACCACATTAAAATTGACTAAAATAATGGGATATTTATTATTCCTTGTTTATTTTAAAATTTAAATAAATAGAAAATTATCTAGAGGATTTAAAAGATGTTTTTTATGGAGGATATAAATGGTGGTTTTTATAAATAATTCAATTGATAAAATCATAGATACTTGAAGAGGTAGAGATACAATAAATATAGGGGAATAAATTTAAGTATTTGGTTCTAGTTTTTAATATCTAAATTAAAGTCTTACATATGCATCTTTTAAGGTTTGGTTGTTGAGTAATTAAAAGTGAAAGTATTAAAAAATACTAAATAATAATATTGTATCAATTATTAAATGAAATGAATATGAAAATTTTATGGATGCAATTAAATTTCAGACAAATATGGTTTTATTTTTAGTGAAATATATTTAATAGAGTATGGAAGATTTATAAAAGTAGAATAATGCGTTATATTTTTCATATATGTTTTAGAATTTATAAAAAATTATAGATGAAACTAAAAAAGGAAAAACTATTTATTCAATATATTATTTATCTGAGAAAAAATAGGAAGTAAATTCTAAGAGTTTTTCAAATGTCTAAATATATATAGAGAGATTTTATATAGATCTCTAGTTGTTGTGGTCATAACATTTTCATTAAAGAACCTAAATTTATAAAATGGTGAATTTTATTTATAGATATATAAAATTAATATAATTTCTATTGTGAAAATCCTCATTCAAGATCTAGATTTGATGATAATAATAAAATAACAATGAAAACACCCTTTATGTTTTTGTGTTTATCTCCTATGAATATTTCTTATGAGAAACTGTAAATTTTTATATTTTTTGTAACTCTCCTTTGAAATAGTAGTGTATAAGGAGAAATAGGGAGTAACCCTTTGATTGATAGTGAAACTTTACTAAACTATTTATTCATCTACACTAAGTATTGATATCCCCTGGAATATCAACATAATACTGACATATGATCCTTGGAGTTTCCCTTTGTGGTGAACCAAGTAAAATCTTAATGTCACTAAATTTATTTTCTATATTTAAATATTATTTGAACCTGAGATTTACATTTTCAAATGGTTATTACCAACAAGATAACAAGATTTGATCTAAGATGAGAAAAATATAACTCCCTAAGTCACCTTCCCCCTGTAGACTGTATTTCAAACTATGGTCACAACAAGTGGTATCAAACCCATAAGGTTCAAGATGGTTATTTTTTTATACATTTTTTTAATCTTAGATAATTCTTCCAATAATAAAGAGGTTTATTTTTTGATAGGTTTATCCATCAAATTTGTATGAACTGGGTGATATTATATTTATGGTCTCTCAAAATCAATGTCTATTCTACTATAATTCTTGTAATGCAACTCAATGGTGTTATAGAGTTATAAATGGATTATGGTGATAGTAAATTACTCAATATTGATATAAAATAATAAAATGTTCTCTATAGAACAATTTTTAAATTATATTTACATAAAATTAATTAGTTTTTCATTGGTGAAGTAAATTTTAGATAAAATTTACAAAATATATGAATGAGATAAAAAATAGAAGTATTAAAAGCTATCATTGAGACCCAAAAAAATTTGATAATTTTAATATGATACCAAATGAAACCATATATAGTCTCTCCAACAATCTCATTTAAGTTTTAGGAGCTATACGTGGACTTGGTGATGAAATTATGGTTATTAAAATTATGAATAAAATTATTATAGTATTACCAATAGTGTACAATACAATAGTGTCAAATCATATATAAGGAAGTCTTGTAAAATTATCTCTTTAATATCTTCACATAAATATTTTGGAATATAATTATATCATGAAAATAAATAGATCTTATAATGAAATCTCACAATCATAGGCTTTCAACAAACACTCAAAAGTAAATAATTGGAAGTATTCTAAACAAGAATTAGTTGAAGGAATCAAGAAATTATTTCTTTTTGAATGATTAGTAGCTTCTTACAAATGTACATTCTCTTATCCCTAAAAGTGCATCTCAATTTGTAGACATAATTGTAAAAAAAATTGAATGGTTAGATTTTGTATTCTTTCATATTAGTTGTAACAGAATCTCTATGAGATTTATTATACAATTTATAATGGAAACACCATATACCCATATCAAATAATGAAGTTATTATAAACCAATACATTGATTATACAAATCAGGTTTTATTATTTAGATTAATGGTATTTCACAAAACCTTAAACCATCATCATTTTAAAATACATAGGATTATATAATATTGAAAAATACACAAATAATAAGTATTCTATAAATAATTATATAATTGGTATTTCATTTAAAGGATTTTTATTTTTTATAAATAAAAAATAAAATAAAAAATCCATGTTAAAAATATTTAATAAATTGTATTTTGATTTATAATCTTTCCCTTTTTGAAAAGGAAAAATACATAAAAATAATAAACTATAGGAATTAAAAATAAATACACCCTATGATTCATTTGATGAACTTAATAATCATTCCCAAAAAGGATATATTATCCTCATTTTAAAAACTAATAATCAAATGGTTTTAGCTTTTATTTTTCTGTTAAAACTTCTCCCTCATTTTTATTTTAGAAAAGAAATTAAATAAAATATAAAAAAGCTAAATCTGTTAAAATTTATAAAAGAAACCATTTGAAATTTTATTGTTAGAATTAATTTAAAAATTCTACCCCATTGTGATTTTCAAAATTAAAACATAAAAAGAAAAAATTAATAAAATCACCCCTTGAGATACGTGTGAAATTATATTGGAAAAACATAAAATATTGTAATTATTGATATACAAAAACATTTAATACACAACCATCAAATAAAAATATTCAATAATTAATAATTTAAAAAGTATTATACAATTGAAAAATATGGAATAAATTTTTTGGAAATAATTAATTCAAGAAACACTAATTCAATATATAAATCATTCCAATTTATTAAAAATTAAGTTTGAAAAACAACCTTCATAAGTTACAATTTTACAAGAAACAAGAATTAAAAATATAATACCTTTTTAGAGTATTTTTAATCATATACTTTAGATTTTTAATATAATTATATTACTATGAAATCATATCATTATAGATATTTAATATTTGATCCATCTCTCCATTATTCTCAGAAAATTTTTCTTCTTTACATTTCTTATGATGGTCTCATTCTTTATGTTTTTAGGAGATTTTTCTTCTTGAAATTTCAATTACTAGTTATATTATTCAAGCATTTTCTCTTGAGTGTCAATATAAATTATGTTCAATTAACCTATGGTTCTATGAAAAATTTGGTTTCTTTAAATATTCAATGATATAGGAATTATTATTGATTTCATCTACTAGTTCCCTAGAAAATTCTTCAATATCATCTGATATTTTACATAGAATATCATAATTATGATATAATTTGGAAGTCTAATCATCAATAATATTAGTTTTTTTATCCAGATATTTCATATATTTTGAACGGTTTCTCATTATTTTATCAGGAATTTAACAAACTTTCTTAAGATATCTCAAACTTCCTTTAACGTAATCTATTGAATCAATTAACTGACTCCACCACTTGGATTCCTAAAATTTAATCATTTCGTATTGAATCAAATTAGATTTTCACAAAATTTGGGTAAAAAAATTTTGTTGCTATGTAATTTTTAATAAAACTAAAATAAGTATCAATTTTATATACAATTATATATATTGATATATTGGTCTTGGATTCTAAAAAACTAATGAATTTATATTTCTAAAGATACCTCGATTTCTGAACTATCGGTCTAAATAACGGTGCTTGATCTTTTCTTAGGGTATACCTCCTAAAACTTATTTATATATCTGATTTATCCAAATCAATTTCATTGTAGTATTATTCAACTTCATTGGATGAATCGGATTATAAATATCCTGAACCTTTTTTGATGCACTCGGTTTCTTGGTTGACAGCTTTGATAATTTTGAAGTTTATTCTATGAAAGTATAAATATATGATTATATAGAAGAAAGAACAAATAAAACTTCAACATAAAAAGTTTCAAAATATATTTCATCAACTATCATCTCAATATCATATTCAATAAATTTTTCTTTAGAATCGTATTCTACTAGGAAAACCCCATTATTAGTAGTATCAATATGTGGAATTTTCTCTAGAAAATTTTCATTATATTCTATAAGAAGAAATTTTGTTGTAATTATATATAAATTTTACATTAGGTTATCTAACTTCCCAATGGGATAAGGATAATGATGAATACTTCTCATAAAATTTAGAAGATCAATCTTTTATTTTTTTCATTAAAATCAATCTTTCTATTTAATGGTTATTCTTCTACAATAACATTCTTCAAATTATTAAGGAATAAAGAATAGTTTTTTCAATCAATGATTGCTTTAGCATTAAATTATACATTTTATTTTTCTTTTACTCATCCAAATTTCAATAATTTTTCTCTATAAAAGATTTATATTCTTCCTTAAAAAGTCCAAATAAAAATTTTCATGATATCCTTTCTTCCATTTTCTTCCTGGATTCAATAGAAATTTTCTTCCAAGATTCAAAATACATATCCATTAAATTTATAAATTCCTCAATTGAATTATTTTTTCTTGTATTCTTTTTAATTTTATTTTTAATAACTTTTGACTTCTTCTATGGTAGAGACGTATCATCAGTATTATCATCATGAGTTTTCCTCTTCTCAGAACTCTTTATTACCTTGTCAAATTCATCACATTAAATTGATTTTTGAGTTTCCATAGAAATTAGAATATAATATTTCTCAAAAATATTATTTAATTTAAATTAATAATCCAATATCATTCTGAATATTGTCTTATAATTTATCATATTTTTCTTAACCCTCTCAAACTTTTCCTCATGGACAATATTTTCCAATTTTAGTAGCTTCACAAGATTTATTTTAAGTGTCCAAGTATATAATATTATTTCCAACTTAACCATACCATTTAAAATAGCCTCAATATATGACTAGACAAACTTTGAACGAATGAACATTTATAAATTTACTAGAAATTCCAACATATTCACATCTTCTATCCTGATAGTTTCATTGTCACCATTTCTTAGTAAAAAAATGAATGTACGCATTAAAAAAAATTCATAATTCATGTTATAAAGGGTTGGTTTTTGTGAACATTCGCATTAAAATAAAGTTAAATTATCTATATATAGGCTTTATTAAAACTTCCTTGGGATTCTGTTAGTTTATGAGAAACAAAAAATGACTCTCTCTCTTTCTCTATCTAATGGAATTTCAAGTAGTTGAGAAAATATCTCCATAAACAATGTAAACTTATGTATGAAAAGTATAAAAGTAAACTATTTAACTCCATAAATTTTATCAAACTTAGTTGTAATATATAACTCTCTGATAAACATAGGAAAATATAAATCATGTTATTTCTTCAGTGAAAATATTGAATTAAAACCCTAAAAATAAAAAACATCCTTCGGCATAAATTCATACTTATTAAAAAGTTTAGGTTTAATACTTCTTTCCAAATAATATCTCTAGTAGAAAGATCTTTAGTAGAAATTATAGCACTAAAGGATAGTGATAAAATATTTCTAAAAATCAAAAAGAGATTCATAATAATACCATAATGAATGTGTCTAACTAACTAAAGTCTCGCACATTTTTAAAGGTGTTAGATAATATTCGAGGTCTTTTAAGTACAATATCTTGGATTAACCCCCACCAAAATAAATTACATCAGAATTATTTTTAGAAATTGATTAGTATTTTGACTTCTATTTCTTTAAATTTATAAATATAGAATCTCAATTTTTTTATAAACATAACAAGTATTGTAAAATAAAAACAAATCATCAAGAATAAAGTGGATATAAATAATACAATTTACTACTCTCTTGAATCTATTAACTTTTGAAAATGGATTTAGCATATTCTCTCAAATACTGTTTAAGATAAATTCAAACTAATAATTTATAAATTCCCCATAAACATAAATTAACTAATTTAGAATTTATCCAAAAATAAAAAAACTCCCTCTGAATAGATGGAATTAATTATATATATGAATCAGAATATAAAAAAATAAAAACTACAAAAATAAATAGTTCTCGTAAGATTAAAAAGAAGTAATAGGCACTCGTAATAAGTGTTTAGTTACTAGTGAATAATTAATTTTAGTATTTGGAATTAAGTTCATGGTAGATATACATTTTAGGTCCATAAATATTTACGAAAGGAATCTTTAGTACCCACAACTTATCATATTACCAGTGCACATAAGTAGATAAATTTTTATAGATTTGGGATCTTCTGAATTATTCAACTTTATTGAAGTATAATTTATTATTATAATGCCTTTTTATTTTAAACATAGTATAAAAAATTACTTGGTACAAAATAATTTATTTGATATATTGAAATTATGGTATTTTACTACCCAAACTTGATGTAGTTCCGTTCTATATTATATGTCGATACATTTTCTTGAAATTTTCTTTCTAATAGTAAACATAGTAAGTGACTTTGTGAGGTTCTCAATTTTAGACTTCAATTTAACAACTACAATATTATATTGATAAAAAGTCACAATATTTTAATTTTTTTCATAATTAATCTTCTTCTGGTTATCTATATTAATATGATATTCTAGTTTTTTAACTTTTCTTTTTTTCTTTAAAATTAGTGGTAAGTTTTTTAATAATTTCTTTTGAATTATCCTACTCAAAAAAATTGAATTATACTTTCTAACTTTTATCCTCAACTTATATAAAACTATCTTTTCTTTTAGTGGTTTAAATTTTAAGATCATTGTACATATTATGTAGCTTCTAAAGTAATTTTTAAAACATAATAAAATAAGATTTTATCTATTAAAAGGTTTTATTAACCTTTAAATATTCTTATAAATAAGATAAACATTCATTATTATCATTCATGGAATCATAAAAAAAATTAATCTAGATTTAGATCTGTTATATCTTCAACAGTTAATTTTCCTATAAAATATTTTTCAGTATTTGCATAAAATCTAGTGATTTTTATACTATTGTCACTATCTTTTGATAACTATCAAAAGAATTGTATCCTTAACTTTCACTCTATGTGTCCATGAACTTCATTATTTTATTACTTTTCTTCATATAATAATATCTATAATACTTTCTAACTTTCCTATTTAATTCAGAAAAAAATAGGCCAAATTTGAACTTTATTTCTATATTCATAACATATATGTTTTATAGAACTATTTTTTATATTTTAGGTATTTTGATTAATTTATCTAAAATTTATTTTGTTTAAACACCACTCTTTACATTTTACCAAGTTCAAAATCTATTGGATCATAATCATTGTCATAAAAAATATTCCATAAACTTTTATTAAATATACTTGGTTTATAAGTTTTGATAATTTATGTTCTAAAGGATTTAAAAGTAACACCATTTTTTCACTTTTTCTACATCTATATTTAATCTTCACTGATACTGTATTATAGTACTGATAAGATCACCCAAACATAACATCGTAATATTCATAGTATCCTCAATGGATGTTCCCTTCGAATACCACTCTTTGAGTAAAATATATATAACCTTCTCAACTAATTGATCATCTAATAAGTTATTTTTACCAATAAACAAAATAATATTCACAATTTTAATAAATATTTATTTCATTTGAGAAATAGATTCACTGGGTAGAAAATCAAATGACTAATAATCTTCACTCAGAATAGCTCACTTGTTTTCAAGAACTTTTGATGTTACAAAGTGTGTAACTTGAAGCTTCCTCCAAATCCCACAAGTAGAATGATAATAAGATACCTGAATATAGATATTTATGTGGATAAAATCTATAAAAGTATTTATGGCATGTAAATTTAACTAAAATTTATATTTTTCTTTTCTTGAAAATTTAGTAACTCTGTTTTCTAGAATCTTATAACTACTGGTGATTATAAGAAAATTATTAACTTTTGTATTTATAACATACATTTCCATATGGTCACACAAATATTCATAATCATTTCCATAAAAAATATGTGGTCTACTTAGATTTATATTTTCCAAACTTATGGCATTCATAATACTCGTAATCACTAAAACAAAAAGATATTTTCTCTATAACACATTAGTGTAAGTAAAAACTGAAATATGAAAAAATGATATAATAATAGAAACAAAAAAATATCTTAGACTGAGTATTAAATGTAGATACTGAATCTGATATCAAATTTTGGCCCATGTATATAGATGGAAATTAATATATAAGAGTGGGTTAATTTTAGTTTAAATGCAACCGTCAATTTTTTTCCTCCTCAAGTATTAAATCTGTTAGAAATATGTAAATAAAATATTCCCATAATAAAATCAAATAAGTAACAATATTAATAGAAAAATATTTATCTTTAAAATATGGATAAAAGTAATAAATTCAAAGGAAAAATAAATAATCATAATTTTAATAATTACTGATAAAATAATTTTTACGGTGTAAATAACAAAATACGGAGTACAGGTTTACCAATAAAGTACCCCTAAAAGATATTATTAAAAACTAAACTTTTACCCCGAATCCCTTATTAAACTGATCAAAACACAATGATTACAATAAGAAAACTGGGATCTCTTATAATAAAACCTAACAGCCCTAAGATCTTATAAAACACTCAAAAGTAAAAAACTAAAAATCTCTCTAAACAAAAAGTATTTTAAGGCTCCAAGTGACACTATTGAAAATTTGAGTCTTAAACAGCACTAGTAAAAGGGAGTTATTAGGGCTATAGAAGTATTTATAATGAAAGAAATGTTATAGGGTTATCTTTAACACTGTTTGTAAAAATCACTAATAAAGTCCCCCTTTAAGAGTGCTAAAAAATCACTGATAAATGCCTCACTGATAAAGGGGATAATTTTTTTTATTCACACCCCCTCCCCCCACACGCACACACCCCTTTATCAGTGCCCCCCCAATTATCAGTGATTCCCCCACCCTTTTATCAGTACATTAGATAATCCCACCCTCACATGCATTCCCCTTCCTTCAGTGAGTTTCAAACCTAAGACCTCTAGCTTATACACCAGTGCCTTTTCCACTCCCCTATATTGTTTTTTACCTCGAATGGCCCTAAGGCCTTCTTTTTTTATTTATTTTTGGTTAATAAACCTTTTAAGGGTTGAAGGGGATCCCTTAAATAACCCACAGGCCCATAGCATGAGACACATACATGACCCAATACATGACCTTAAAGGCCCAACACCGGACACACTTGAAACAGCCCCTCCCCATCATCTGTATCTTGAAGGCACCTAGCTCCTCACCACGCATGGCTGATTGGCTAGAATTGCCTCGTGCAGTGCTACATGGTGCTTGGTCTCTATGGCAATTGGTATACCCTCTCATTATTCTAATTCATTTAGCTCTACTCAGCTTGTTTCTATTTCTTGCTCTGAATCCCCATTAGGACTTTCTCCAATGTGGTCTTCTCGAGTTTCTTCTTGGTCTTTTCTATGGCCCGAATGCCCTCTGGCCCGAATTCCATTAGTGTTCTTATGGTAGTTTCCGTACCCTATCATTTTTTTTTTACATTTTATGATATATCTACAAATTTATAAATATTTCATTACATTTTTTTATCCATCTATTTATATATATGTTTATATATATGTTTATATATATGTTTATATATTTTTTTAAATATATGTTTATATATGTTTATATATATGTTTATATATATTCTTATATATATGTTTATATATATATATATATATTTATATTTATTTATTTATTTATTTATATATACTTTTAAATACATTTATAAAATATGTTTGTGTGTGTGCATCTATGAATATAATTATACATGTTCATAATTATTTACATATATTGTATATTAATATTAATATAAATATATTATAATAAATAGATAAATATATATCTATTTTTCAATACACACACACAAATATCTATATATATATATAAACATTATATATATATATATTAATTGTATAGTTGTATAAATACTCATGCATTTTTATTTCAAAAAAATGGATATTATTTTTTCTTTAGATAAGGTTTATATATTGATAAATATATTTTATATGTAAATATGTTTAATTATTTATTTATAAAATTAAACTTTTATGTGTGAATATATAAAAAAATATGTATATATTGTTATATATTTGATTATAAATAAAAGTACATTATGAAAAATCATAAAATTTCAAATCCATAAAATCAATTTGAATGTAAAACCTTGGAATAAATTCAATACCTACTGAAAAATTTAGAAAATACCCCCTTAAATGAAGATAAAAATCTATCAAATATTAAAAAAATTGGGTACCCTGACTATAAACTCAGTTTTGGAGGCCTTCTTGGCATTTTTTTTACCTCAAAAAAATAGTGACTGGGGACCCCTTGTTCAACATAGTATATAGCACATTGTAGGCTTTGATTTAATATGTGGTAGACCTAAAGCAAACACCCAGATCAAAAGTTGTGTTCATTTGAAGTTCGAGTTACGTTTTCAACTTATTTTAGATCTTTTATTGATTTTTTAGATTTTTTTAATCTTCAAATTGTTATTAAATGACAATTAAAAAATAATTATTATAAATTTATTAAATAAAATAATTATTTTAAAAATGTTATAATCTTTTTTTAATAAATATCATATATATTTTGTGTAAATACCTATTTAGACATATCTAAAACATATTTAAAAAAAATTATATTTATATCAATATAAATATATTTATATATTAATATATTATTTTTAGTGAAATATTTTTTTAAATATACCCTTTATCAGTACTAGTAAAAACACACTGATAAAGGTGGGTCTTTATCAGTGCTTCTAAAAAAGTACTAATAAAGATACACCCCCATTTATTTGTGATTTTTTACAAGTAGTGATAATGGCCCCCCTTTATCTGTGTTTTTTTTAATTTCTCATAAAGGCCCCTTTTATTAGTGATTTTTTACTAGCATTGATAAAGTTGGGCTCTTTATCAGTACTTTTTTTCAAGTGCTGATAATGGGTCCCCTTTAAGAGTGCTTCTTTTAGTGCTATTAAATAACTCCTTTAATAGTGTTAAAAAAAGTATTGTTAAATACCCATTTTAACATCGCTTTTTCTAGCACTGATAAAATGGTGTTTTAAGTAGTTATTTTATCTAGTGTTGTTAAAACCCTAGCACTAGATAAACCTAGTTTTGTAGTAGTGTGATTGTTGATTTTTTTAATTCTTTGTATCTTTATGTGTATGTAAATCCTCTTCTTAGTTGAAGCATAGATCTATTTATAGACATTGTTATAACAAACTAAAATGATCAAATTTTGTGTTCTTAAGGGTCTTTCGAAATGGAATCTATAGTAGATTATTTGTACACCTTTTGACTGACACAAAATTTATTTATATATATTGATGAAGTTATTAGGAACTGCTAAATTTATTATACAAACCTAATTAGATTATTTAGATTATTGGTATTCCATGAAACCATAAACCATTGGTATTTTAAAATTATTTATATCATTTGATTTTCACAAATTCTCAAACCTTCTATATTTCATAAACCCTTAAATTATCAGTATTTCATTTAAAAAAATTACATTATATATATATAATATAAAATAAAAAACTCAATTTAAATGAAATATTTAACAAAGTATATTGTGATCTTTAAAATAAAAGATAAAGTGAGGCTTTGACTCAACACATGGAACTATTTAGTATTTGGGAGAGTATAAGTAGGGATTACATGTGAGTATGTGATGTCATAGTGTGAATTCCCATGGCTCATTGATAATTTGAGATGATGAAATCATTAATGGGAATATGTTTGGTGCTTACACCTAGTCGTGAATCCCATGATCCCATGGCCCATTTAGTGGATAAACGTGTCCACCAACTGCCTAGGATAATCGGGCTTGGACCTAGGTTAGCTGATTAGTGTTGTGCGAGCCAAGAAAGATCTAATCATTATCATCCTGATAGTAACCCATTTTATCAAGGGTGTATATGATTATGACTACCCCAAGTGTCCTATCGTTTAGGTAGGATTTCCTTGGAGATTCCTTTTATCAATGAAATACATGATTGAATGGGTTCATATAGTGTTCATTCCCTAATCATGTTGATCTTGTGGTTTCAAAGGAGTCTTTAATAATTAAATGCCTAGGTAGGACACCTAAGTGAAGGGATGGTCGACCATTACAATTTGGGTATGCATGGTACCCTAGAACCAGAGAAAACGAGGGAGGTTCTAGGCTTATATAAGGATTCAACCTAGTAAGGGATAAGAAAAAAGTTTTTTCCCTAGTTGATATGGGATGAAATGGTTTTACCTAGTAGAGGTTGGGTGAAAGGGTTCTCCTTAGTTGAGTTTGGGTGAAAGTGTTCACCCTGGTTGAGGATGGGAAATAGGGATCGTCCCTGTTGAGTCTTGGAAAAAGGGTCACCCTAAGCTTTAGTGTAAAGTGATATTGTTTTCTCTATATATGAACATCTCTAGGGGACTTGGGTTCACTTTCCCCAAGAGTACCACTCCATAGAGGGGCTGGGAAAACAGTGCTCTTTTATAGTTAATGAGGTTTTTCCTTCTAACTAGTTCAAGAATATTTTGGGTAGATTGGTCTTTCAACATGGTTTTTCCTTTATATAACTCAATTACCATTCCTTTTGGTTAATTCTCTTATGTTTTAGGTGTCATAGGCTTCCAAAATGGGGTTCTGGAGACCTAGGATAAGATATAACTGAGTGTCTCTTTGTCTTCTAGAAGGTATGAATCTCATATGAAAGTGGGATCCCAAGGGGTCTATTTATAGGGAAAATCCATGAATTTGGTGTAGGGGGATAATCTAGGTACATTGGGTGGGTAGGTAGACTTGGGTATAGTAAGGAGGGTGCACCGGATGGGTGTAAAAATGGTTCATGTTGGTTAACTATGGCTTGAAAATATAGGTGGGATAATGGTTCACACAGTTCAACTAGGGCATCGAAGCCTAGGTGAAGTAGATCTAGTTGACTGGACTTGGGAACACAGACCTCAGAACATTGAGCTCGGTGATTTGAGTTGGTTGAACACATGTATTTCAATAAAAAATCTATCATAATAAATTTACAACTTCAAATGACCATAAATTTTGATTTGGGTATCTATTTTGGATCTACAACCAATCAAATTGAATCATGTGAAATGAGATATGCTATTGGTTATTGGATTAATTAATATAATGTGTTATTTTATGAAAATAAGTTCCTAGAAGGACCTCAAAATGGGTATTTCAATTTTACAACCCTTTTGGTCAACAACAGTAAAAATAAATAGCCTACTCCCAATGGGGATTCTCACCACCACATCAGTATAATAAGAAAAACAAATTAAGTAATTTCTATCCTTCCATGTATCAGTACACATATGGCACATAGAAATATCATTTGATTCATATTTGGGTAATGAAATATACTTTTAAACCATTACTTGGATTGTGTTTTCTGAGTAAGGATTATATCATGTGTTCTGTATCAATTTTTTTCATTACTTTTATAGTGAAAATAAAAAAATTATTCTCTTATACTATTCATATTTCTCATCATTAGATGTATTAGAGTGATCAAATTATTATTCCTTGATATTATGTTTCTTCACAGTATTGAATGTCATTTCGTTATCCACTTTAAACTTTTTCATAAAAATAAGATCCATTCTCATTTCAGAAGAAAAAATAATATTACGTAGTCTATCAAGAAACAAGTCACTCTGTCCTCTATAGTAGAAATATTTTCATTAAATTTTTTAGGGAAATTTATCACTAATTTCTTAACAATGGTTTATTATTCCAATGTTCTCAAAAGCCTTTTATGTTGTTGACAGTTTCATTATCACTTTTGAAGTATTCATTAATGGTTTCATCATTATCCATATTCACATTATCAAATTTTGTTCAAAATATTTGCATATTGGATTCATTAACTCTAACATTTTCCTTCAAAGATATTTTCATTTTTCCCCAATATTTATATAGAATATTTAAGTCTCATTACCTTCGTATGAACATTTTTAGATGAGGACATCATAATAGCATTCCTTCCCTTTTCATCAACCTCTAAATTCATCTTATTAATATATATTATAGTATAATCTCCCAAAACTAGTGTAAACCCAACTATGGTTGCATCAATAACCTCCAAGACAAGAGAACGGGGATAAAGAATCATCATATTATTTCATCCATGATAATTCTTACTATCAAGTGTGGTAATTCCACAACTTTTGATAAAATTTAGATTCTCTATCCTCAATTTGATTCAATAAAGGATTAAATAGAGTGAACATGGATTTTATCTGACATCACTTGAAGTGCCCAGGTTATTGATGATATGTCACTGAGAAAGGGGGTTGAATCAGTGTCACCTTTTTATAATTTATTTTAAGAAATAAACCATTTTCACCCATTAGTATCAAGATCAACTCAGTCAAAAAATATTACTCAGTTGTATAAATAAATTAAAAATAAAATAAAAATATATAAAAGTTTTATAATGTTTGACACCATAGTGGATAAATCTATTATTTTTGTGTTTGAATGAGTCTGAGACATGGATTTATCACTAATTTAATAAATTTATTACAATGAGGGAAGGTATCATTATTAGACTGTGATTTATCTAAAACATGCATCTCTGGACAGGTTTTTAAATTGAATTCCTATAATTTCAAAAATGATTTAAAGCTAGGAATATGAATATCACAAGAAATATCCCATGTGATTCAGCATTAATGACTAATCTTATTAAATCCTTGAAAATATCCAGCATTAATTCTTAATTAATTTTATTTAGGAACTGAATTTCTAGAATATTAAGAAGATATAGAAAATTATGAGTCTTACACTCTCAATATTAATCATGTTTATCTTCAAAAATTATCATAGAATATATTTAACTATAGTTTTTTTATTATTATTAATACTCAACTCATCCTCTTCAATTTATATCCTCCATCCAATTACAATAATAATTATATAAAACAAAAAAATGAAAATTCCATGAAAACTCATTTGAAATGAAATTCAGAAATTAGAACTTCTAAATAGATCACATGGGTCAACTCCCCATGATCATTAATCAATAACTAATGATTTTAATTGGTTCCAACAAATTCATCTTCTTTTTAGAAAATAATATTATTCAAGTGATTTTTCAAAAATACCTATGAACTATATTCCACATGTACATGTAATTTCATATACAATATTAATGTGACATGGTATAATCCTTCAATAGAAGATATAATTCTCATTTTACTATAGGTTTTTCATGGATATGGTGTGATGATCTTACTGTGATGTGATTTAATCATTCGTCACAATTTAGTGTCACACGGTATAGTCATGGAAATACACTATCATGAAACATCATCCAACAGTTCTTACACATTTCACATTATTTAATAATGTTCATATTCATGGGAAAACACTCATCCTTAAATATCTTCTTTAATAAAAATATTCATTGAATCATAGTGATGTTTAATTTATTTAATAAAAACATTACAATGATCTTAATTAAGTCTTAATATTAACCTAATAATATATTTTAATCCTTCATAGAACTTTGAAATACCATTCATAAACTTTGAAATTATCAAGTTACTCATACATAGCTTTTAGGTTACTCATATGTGAGCTAATTTTATTATGTCACAGCCTTTGGAATCCCTGAGTTAAACTTACACAAGTACCTAGTTACTCATACATAACCCTTACAAAATTTTATACATAGATTCAACTTAATCTAATGTAGCTCAAGTTAAATTGGTTTATTCTTATTCAACAAGAAGTTAATCTTCCATAGCTAGTTATTGCACCAACTATTCCTGCATACATCACACTTAATCTTAGACAACTCTAGGTTAATATTTTTTATAACTTGGAATACCATAATAAATCCTACAAAACACTAGATTTTATCTTATATGTTGAAAAAAAATAGATTTAATCTTATATATCCTTGAATTTATCAAATTTTCATAACTCTATAAACCATAACCTAACCCTAACATTTTAAACTCAGGTATAAACTACTTAAGACACTTTAATTCACATCAAAAACATTATTTAACACCTAAAAACCATCTCAAAAACATCCAATGAACTTCACACATAGTTGAAAACAAATAAGACACACCTTCAAAAAATCCATGGGTTCTTCAGATATTATCATATGGAAAGGAAAATTTGAACATTCACTATGACTTCCATAGAGGATACTTTATTTATTTTATATATTAGTGAGAAACCTAAATATCCCTTAGTATACTAAGAAAAATTATTCATTCCTAAACATAGTTTTTTATGTGGATAGTGGTCTGAGAAAAACATCCTATGTGGGTAATAGGTTATAGTTTTACTACCATTGAATCAGTTTTATACACTTTATACAATAAAATATTTGGAATGAGGGACCACTTACTTTTAAAATCTGTTTTATATTCCTCATTAATAAATAATTTCTTTATATATCATTTAATGTTAAACGTTGTCACAGTTTTTTATATTTTTAAGATCCTGACATTTTTTGGAGACGTCTCAGGCTCGTTTATAGGTACTATTTTACCATTTTTTTGTATATCTTGGGTGTTTTAATATTTCGGGGTTTTTTTGGGTTAAAATTGATAAATTAAAATAAATATAGCCCAGATCATGGTTAGAAGATGCTTTTCCCAAACCATGCGCCTACCCAAAGAAAACCATGCAACCTCAGACAGAGGGGGATTGAACAGTTAGCGCATAGTTTGTTAAACTATGTGCCCTCTTAGGAGAAACTATGTGCCCATAAGGTGAGGTGAATAGTTAGGGCACACAGTTTGGAAAAATGTATGTCCCTAACAAGGAAACCTTGTGTGTGGAATTAATTTCCCCAAAAAATTATTTTAAAATTCTTAAACCACCTAGATTTTACCATCATTTAACCCAACTCAACCCTAAAAATTTTCCTTCAATTTTATACGCCTATGGATGGATTCTAAGACCTTTGAAACTCCATTATTAATGAATCAAAGATAAAATTGATAGATATGAACCTATTCTGGTTTGTGATCTCTTCCTGATAGGTTTCATTTCTCTCGTATATCTTTTTACCATCTTTTGTATGGATGATTTCCTCTATTGGAAATAGATTTAGATCTAGTTTTGGATATATCTTGATCCATTTCATATTAGAACTAGGTTTTTGATTTTAGATCTCATTATTCATTATGAAATTGAAAGTTCATATTCAATTTGGCGGATTTCTAGCTTGTTGAACGCTTTTTAATGGTCTCGAGTTAGGTGGTCTAAATTTCAAATCTTGTAGTCTTGATTATAATTGTGAGGATGGAATTGTGAAATAGAAATTACCTATTTGAAAATCGCATCATGAATTGGATTAATTAATGGAATGACATGACTATGAAATTAATGGAATATTGGGATTATGAATTTGTTGAATTAATGGGATTTTGTAATTGGTTAATTATTAGAATATTGAGTTGACTGATAATGGGAATTATGGTATGGTTGGATTAACCTTAAAGAGTTAATGGTTTATATAATTAAATGTTGATAAATGGTTTAATGGTGAATTTTTCATTTTATTCCATATTATTAAAGTTAAGAACCATGTTCAATTTGATAATTGAAATGGGAAACTTTGATGATAATGTTAGATAAGATGATTAATTATTTTTAACCTTGATTAATGTGAATTGTGATATATGTAATATTGTGAAAAATTGATATGGTGATATATGTGATATACATGTGTGGGACATTGACTCGTGCTTCAGAACCCCATATGTGATTAATTGATATACGTGTGTGGGACATCAACTAATGATTCAAAATACCATATGTGATTTACTGATATGTAGGTGTGGTACATGGACTAATTCTTCAAAATCCCATATGTGATTGACTGATAAAAGGGGTCTGGGATAAGGATTGATGCTTCAAAATACCACGGGATTCTAGACATGGCGTTCTTGGCCCAAAAATATTTTCATTGAACTATGTTTTCAAGTATTCATGATTTTAAATTGATATTAAATTGATAATGGATACCCATGTTGTAATTAATTATGATTTCCCTGTGTGATATTGTTCAGAATCCTAAAATGGCCGAAGCAGGTATTGATGGTTCGGGTGTCATCATGAACCCGGGATATTTATATGGTCCATTAAAGAATAATGAAATGTGATAATTGTTTAATTTATTTCACTTTATTCTTTATACAACTACATACACTATTAAATACTGGATATTGTTTTAGACTCCATTGGTGGTGGCCTGTTGAGTTATACTCACACCCTACTCGGGCTGCTTGATTAGTACCCTAATAGACTTCATTTTTGTAGTATAGAATAAGGGAAAGATACCTATGTTAGATGGATAATTTGGGATGGAGTAAGGATGAGAGAACTGTACATGATGTTGGAACCCATTTGTGAGTTTTCATTGTGTCTTTATTTTGGGTTTTTATTATTGAGACATAACACATATATGACATGTTATATCTATTTTTTAGATTTCTTATTATATTTCCTATTTTTTCATCATGTGGATAGGGTCGTTATGATACAGCTAAGTTTTTGGATTGATTATTATATTTCCTATTTTTGTGAGAAATTTTCTCACTTTATTCAATTCATGGAAAGAGACCTAGATAGGGTTGTGAAATGTATGTCTGGCCTAACACTGGAGTTCTAGTTACAACACCCTTTGATGTTCTCTAGAGAGGTTCGGTCTGATGCAACTGAGTTTTGGATTGATTCTATCCATATTATCCTTTACCACTTTGATAATCCTACTGAGAGGAGAGTAAATATGTTATATTATATGTTATACAATCAATAAAATACTTGGTTGGACATCCAGACTCGTGATGGATAGCTATAGAACATTGTGTGGAAGAACTTTCACGCGAAGTTCTTGAAGTAATTTTATCTAGAGATGCTCAAGTAGAAGAGGGAATATGAGTTTATGATGTTGAACCATGGGAGTATGTCTATGATGGACTATATAGTACACTTTATAGATTTTAGTTCTTTTTAGTTTTGGAAGGAGTTGAGGTGACTACGGTGAAAAATTTTGAGGATGGGATCAAATGTTAAATTAAGTCCCAGGTTAACATATTTAGGCTGAATAAGTTTTCATAAGTTGTGAATCATTCTCTCATATATGAGATAAATCTAAAGGGGGCTTCCAGTTAGACACATTTGGTTTCTACTGGATGATTAGGAGTATGTCTTCTGAGAGTAGTATGAACAGATTTGATAATGTTAACCCGAGCAGTGGAAAGTAGAGTGGCCAGGGGGTCAGTTACTCAAGACATTACTCATGTAATCTTTCACTAGTATGGTAAGTCCGGTCACATTCATAGGTAGTGCACATGACCACCAATAGAGTGTATAGGTTGTGGAATTGTGGGACGTATATAGTGGTTCTGTAGGAACCCACAACATATGGGTAGTGAAGGAGCTAGGCAGAACTAGAGTATAGGAAGGGTCTCTTCTACCCCGTACCATTCTAGAAATTATAGTTATACTAGACGTAGCAGTCCAGGTAGTGGATGTGGTACTTCTAGGAAAGAGTACCAATATCAGTAGAGTGGTGTAGATCTGGGGACTCAGACTATATCCTAGGGAATAGGGGTAGGATATTTGAATTCAGTTGAGCCTACACTTGTGGATAGCGAGGTTGGACCATTGATAGGTAGAGGTACTATACTTATAGATTCTACACTAGTTAGATCCTTATTTAATTTGTGCCTCTCGTTATTTTATATCCACACAAATTTTTAATTGTTTGATCCTAGTAGTGGAGTTTGTGAGTGGGGTTATGATGATTAATACACCTTTAGGGGTACGGTCAACAGACATCTATTTGTGCAATGGGTTTTCTCTCGAGGTTGGGGAGTATCTTTTCCTATGGGATATCTACATTCTTGATATGTTAAGATTTGACTTAATTTTGGTTATAAACTAGTTAATATCATACTTATCACACATTGATTGTTACCACAGGGGAGTGAATTTTACATCTCCTAAGGGTGAAATCTATGTTCATCACGGAGAGTGGGATATCCAGGCAGGCTTTATAGGGCCAATTCATCAGTCACTGGGGGAGATTACCACCCAAGTTGCAATTCTATTATTAGATGATAGGGGTGTGAAGAATGATTCCATTCCACCCATATTGGATCTATTTTAGGATGTGTTTTCTGAGGACTTCTCAAGAATTCCACCTAAGAGTGATGTTGATTTTATAATTGATCTCATTCATGGAGCTAAGCTAGTTTCCCTTCCACCTTATTGAATGAAACCCACATAGATTCATGATATTAAGACTCAACTAGAAGATTTTATGGATAAAGGATTCATCCTTCCAAGTATATCACCTTAGGGTTCTTCATTTTTGTTTACGAAGAATACTAAATGGACTTTGTGCTTATGTATAATCTACCAAAAGTTTAATAGGATGCCAGTAAATAACTAATATCATCTTCCATGAATCAATGGTCTCTTTAACTAATTGAGGGGATATTGTGTGTTCACTTATATTGATTTGAGATCAAGGTATCATCATCTAATATTTCAACCTTATGATATACCACTCACTTCTTTCATAAAAAAGTATGACCTATATGATTTTAACATGATTCCCTTCGGGCTGATGAATACACTGATAGTGTGTATGTCCTTGATAAACCAAATATTTCACCAATACCTAGATCAGTTTGTGGTTGTGATTGTGGATGACATATTTTTGTACTCCAAGACTCATGACAATCATACCCAATAACTTGACATTATCCTGCGTACATTGAGAGAGCATTAGCTATACACCAATCTATCTATGTGTCACCTCAGGATCGATCAGGTACATTTATTAGGTCACATAATCTCAAATGAAGGTGTGTCATTCATCCCAGAGAAAGTGTAGGAAGTTGTCTCATGGGACAATCCCAAGAATGTATTTGATATCTATAATTTTCTAGAGATGGCGGGCTATTATTTGAGGTCTATCTAGGAATTTTTCTTCTTGGAATCACCACTTTTGATCTTGAAAAATAATAGAGTTATGTTTTATTAGTTTGGATCATGTAATAATTCTTTCTAGGAGTTTAATAAGCACTTTAATACCTCTCTAATTTTGATCCTAACCAAGCTAGGTGAAGATTATATGATTTTTTATGATTTTTTTTATACGAATTAGGATAATATTGATGCAGGGGGGACTATTTATAGTTTATGGGTCATGTAAGTTAAACCCACATTAATAGAACCACCCTACACATGACCTTGAGTTAACAGTGGTGTTTTATGCTTTGAAGTGTTGGTGGAATTATTTGCTGGGTTAAAATTTTACTGTGTATACTAACCACAAGATCTTAAAGTATATATTTTCTCAATGATATTTGAATCTTTGGTAGTGTATATGGGTCGAGTATATGAAATATTTTGATTTTGGTTTGAAATATAAACCCGAAAAAGGAAATAGTTTTGTTGATTCTTTGAGCGGGAAAAAATAAGACATAGGAAATTCATGAGTCTAGTTCTGATTGAAAGATGATAACTTTGTTGGATGAGATGAATTTTGTGGTTCAATAAGGCCAAGAGAAGATTAGATTCATATTAGTATCAGTGGATTCCACCCTTATGAGATGTATTAGGGAGAGGAAGTATGAGGATCTTGAGTGTTTAGCCTTGAGGGAAAGACTTAAAGGTGGGGTGTTACCTTCCTAGTAGACCATAGATGAGGATGAGATCATGTATGTTAGGGATTTTTTTGTACCTATGAGTATGAGAGAGGATATTATGTTTTAATTTCATGCCTCTAAGTGGGTGGTGCATCTAGGTTTGATCAAAATGTATTATGACCTATGTCGAGAGTATTGGTGGTTGAAAAAGAAAAAATAGATTGTAGGGTTCATGACATGATGTTACACTTGTCAATATTTGAAGTTTGAGAATCAACAACTTGATGGGTTACTATAGTCATTGCCCATTTTTAAATGGATGTAGGAAAACCTTATCATGTATTTTTTGGTGGGTATCCCGAAGACGCCTTAGAAGAATGACACTATTTGGGTGATAGTAGATTGATTGATAAAAGTACCACATTTCTTACCAATTTGGGAGACTTTCTCAATAGACTAGTGGGGAGACTTGTACGTTCGAGATATAGTCCATCTACATGGGGTTCCATGGATTATAGTTTCAAACCATGACTTGTGTTTCACTTTATGTTTTTGGTAGGGATTGGAGAAGCCACTTGGTATATAGGTATTACTAATTATGGCTTCCCACCCACAGAAAGATAAGAATTCAGAATGTACTATATAGGTTTTATAGGATATTATATGGGAATGTGTTCTAGACTTTTTGGGTCTTGGGATACTCACCTTGTGAATACTAAGATCACCTACAACAACATTTATCAAGTGACTATTCAAATAGCGCCATATGAGGTTCTTTATGGTAGGCCATGAAGATCACCATTATGCTGGATGGAGGCAGTTGATTCAGAGTTATTGGGACTGAGTCTCGTGCAGGAGATATCAGATGAGGTTTAGTACATTCAGAAATATATGGCTACGGATCATAGTAGACATAATTTTTATACTAATAGACGTCTAAGATCCATTTATTTTAGAGTGGAAAATCATGTGTTCCTTCAAGTGTCGCCTACACTGGGTCACCATAGGATTCGAAGGCAAGGAAAGTTAGTACCCAGGTTTGTCATAAATTTTGAGGTTGTGGAGATAATCTGTCTGGTGGTGTACTAATTGGCTCTTCCATAGAGGTATAGTTTTATTCCTCATTTCTTTCATATGTCGCAACTTTGATGGTATCACCTTGACCCTTATCATGTGATTAATGTGGACAATGTTGAGCTTGAGACTGATGGGTCCTTGGAGGAGCATTTGATAAGTGTTGTGAATCACAATGAGAAAGTGTTTTGGGGAATAACCATGATGATATTTTGTGTGTTTTAGAAACATGATCATGTTCAGAAGGAAACATGGGAGATAGAAGCAGATATGCGAGATCAGTGGCCCAATCTTTTTATCTCGGAATCTTAGAGATGTTTGGGAGTATAGATCGAGGATGAGCTATTATAAGGTGGGAATATTGTTGTTTTATAAAATTTTCTATAGAAGTATCAATATTTTTTATAGATACTCTTTTACCCTTGTTTTGGTATATATTGGGTGGAGTTTTCTGGGATATTTCTGGAGAAAATTGAGAAATTTAGAGGAAGAAGGGGCAGTGCATCGTGGGCTCATAGTTTTCTCAAGCCATATGCTGACCCCCAAAAAATCATACAACCCCAAATAGAGGGGGATTGCACAGTTGGAAGACATTTTGTTAAACCATGGTCCCTTTTAGGAGAAACATTTTCCCCTAAGGTGAGATGCATGGTCAGGGCATACGATTTGGAAAACCATACACCCTTTCCCAAGAAACTGTGTGCACGTAATTAATTCTACTAAAAAAATGTTTTAGAATTATCAAACCCCCCATATTTCACCCTTATTCTACAAAACTCTACCCTAAAGGTTTTTCTTCAATTTTGGTGGCTCTTAGATGGATTCCAAGTCCTTAGGAACTCTATTCTTGAAAAATTGAAGATCTGATTTACAAATCTACACCTCTTCAAGTATGTGATCTCTTCCCCATTGGTTTCTTTTCTCTATTCCATATTTATCTCATATTTTGGATGGATGGTTTAATCTATTAGAAATGTATTTAGATATATTTTTTGATAGATCTTAATCCATTTAATCCTGGATATAGGTTTTGGTTCTAGATATCATTCTTCATTGTGCAATTGAGTGTTTTGGTTCAATTTGGGGGATTTCTGACTTGGATAATGCTCGTTAATGATCTTGAGGTACGTGGGATAAATTTAAAATCACATAGTCTTAATTATAATTTTTTTTATGGAATTTTGAAATAGAAATTTCTCTATTTGAAAATCACATCCTGAAATGGATTAATTAATTGGTTAATTAATTAATGGAATTATTTGATTATGAAATTTATGGGAATTCGGATTGTGAATTTGGTGAATTAATGGGATTATGTAATTTTTTAATTAATGGATTGTTGAATTTATTAAAAAATTGAATTATGGAGTGGTTGGATTAACCTTAAAAAGTTAATGGTTTATATTATTAAATGTTTACAAATGGTTTAATGGTGAATTTTTCATATTATTCTAGGTGATTAAAGTGAAGAACCATGTTTAATTTGATAATTGAAATGAGACACTTTGATGAGAATATTTGATAAGAAGGTTAATCATTCTTAACCTTGATGAATGTGAAAATTTGATATATGTGATATTATGAAAAATGTGACATTGTGATATATGTGATATACATGTGTGGGACATGGACTGGTGCTTCAAAATCCCATATCTGATTGACCAATATACATCTGTGGGACACGGACTGATGATTCAAAATCCTATATGTGATTGACTGATATATGTGTGTGGGACATGGGATGATGCCTTAAAATACCATATGTGATTTACTGATTAAAGGGGTTTGGGATAGGAATAAGATCCTCAGCCTGGTTGGTGAGGACTCAACAAGTGCATCCAAGTGTCCCAAGTTTAAATCTTGGTAGAGACACAATTTCTAGGTACTATAGTAGTTAGGAACTATTCATCCATTTGGGATTTTGGACCTCTAGTTTGGTCCTAGGGTCCTACAAGGCCTTTGGACCACCCAAGCCTTCGGTTTAGTAAGGATTTTGAGCCACCTCAAGGATTTAAAGCCACCAAAAGGACTTCAAGACACCTCAAATCCTTTGGGCCATCTCAAGGATTTAGGGCCACCTAAAATTGTGCTTAATGGACCAGGAAGACTCTACAAGGAGAAGAATCCAAATGAGGATTTAGAGAAGGCGCATTCACTATAGAAGAAGCTAATGGATTTCAAAGAAAGAGAGGGTAATGAATTTCCATTGGCTCTAGCCTATGCATGCACAGGAAGCCTAGTCGAATAGCTATGTTATGGTGGAGATATGACATCACGATATAGAATATAGGGAGGAGTAGTTCTAAGTAGTTATAGTGTGGATATTTCCTCTAAGACCTATGAGCCATGTAATCTCTATACCTACAGGAATTTTAATGGTTCCCCATCATCCCTTGAAATGGGGATTATCAAAAATCAATAAAAATAAGGCCTCTAATCCATTTGGGTTAAAGGGGTTTGGGATAGGGACTAATGCTTCAAAATCCAACGGGGTTCTAGACATGGTGTTCTAAGACTAAAAAAGTTGGAATTGGACTATGTTTTCAAGTATCCATGATTTTCAATTGAAATTAAATGGATAATGGAATCCCATGTTATAATGAATTATGATTTCCCTATGTGATACGGTTTACACTCTAGCACAGGCTGTAGAAAGTATTGATGCTTCAGGTGTCAACATAAACCTGAGATATTTATGTGGTTAATTAAAGAATAATGAAATGTTATAACTTTTTTACTTTATTATACTTCATTATTTATATAACTTTATACGCTATTGACTGGATATTGTTTTAGACACTTTTGTTGGTGGACTAATTATTTTTACTCACACCATACTCAGGCCGCCAGATTGGTACATGAATAAACTTCATATTTGCAGGATAGGATAAGGGAAAGAGACCTATGTTATATGGATGATTTGGGATAGAGCATGGATGAGGGAACCAAACATTATGTTAGGACCCATTTAGGATTTTTCTTTATGTCTATTTTTTTTGGATGACACTTAAAACATATATGACATGTCATATCTATTGTTATGGATTGGTTATTGTATTTTATGTTTAGACCATCATGTGATACTAGTATTATTATTGTTATTGGATATTTAATTTGGTTATTGTTTATTTATTTCCATTATTTTCTTACTTTGATAAAGAGTTTATAGTATCCCCATGTTAAATATTAGACCCTCACTACTAGTTGGCAACCTCTGGTGTAAGGGGAGGCGTTCTTGAGGTCATATAACCAATTGGATTGGGCAATCTGTATGTGGAACCCGGGTCGGGACATTATAATATTTTATTATCAAACTTTCATTTTTGTCTTGTATTTTCACTACTTATGAAAAAAAAATCTATTGTTAAAGTAATGTAATAGGACTAGAAAGATAGAAATAAAAATTTGTATCCAAAAATAAGTACCATCATGTGTATAAGATATCAATTAGGCTTAATTCCTACTAATAATGAAGAATTTTAGTATAAATAAACTCAAGTAAAATCACTTCAATTTTTTATACTAAGAGATAGGTATGTTATTTTACAAAGTTTCAATAGTATAAAACCACTTCAATTGGACTGGGACTCGTACTCTTGATTTACCTCCTTTTTTAAATTTATATTAAGATGGTTATATTTGTAATTATTTATATGTTTTTGGGTACATGATGATTTCTTTGGATGCTTTGGTTGTTGATTGAGATGGATATTAATCAATTACATGTTATTAATTTCTAGTATTTGGTTCTCATTATTATATCTTGTGTGCTTTATAGGTTTAGAGGCGTTGTATGGGGAGGTTGGTTCAGTGTATTCATTCCTCAGGTCATGGTTAGGTCTTGATGTTTCAAGGATGTGTGTGGTGTTATTGGGGAATTTTTCTAAGTATCCTTCAGTTAAAATAGAGTTTAGAATGCTTCCCAAGATATATGTTTCTCTCTTTCATAACACCCTTTTTTGGGGAGGTAGACTGAATGATTCCAATTTTCCTAGCTAGTCAGGTTACTGGACACATTGTTACTCTATCTAGTTCACTATTTTATGTCCTAGTTGGGGTTTTTAAAGACATTGAATAGTTATCATGCCAACTTTTTGGACTATTTTTTGAGTTTTTTGTTTGGTTTTTTTCTAACCTCTTTCTTTTTCTTTGGAATGATGTTGTTTTGAGTTTTTTTACTTCTCTATTTCCTAGTAAACTTTGTTGTCCTTGGAGGATATTCCTAGGGATTTCTTTTTGTTTTTTATCTTCCTTATACATTTTTTTACATACTGAATGGAATATTAATTTATTCAAAAAAAAGGGAAGATTTTAATTTCATGTTTTTCATTTTGGAGTTAATGTTTGATGGAGAAAATCAGGTTGTGTCCTTATATGGCCACACTATAGTTTTATAAATGAAATAAAAATTTTAATATATATATATAATTCGATTTTTGGATTTGTGTAAGTGATATATGGAGATATAATTTGACACTTTTGGATGTTTTTTACTACCCTTAAAGTGGATTAATATATTTATTAAGATTTATAATATCTAATAAGAACCAATCACTCCATGATAGGTTGAGGGTATTGAAGAATAAATATTTTCTTACACAGCATGATGATATGGGGAAGATAAAAGCTAGGAGATTAGATAAATAAAATGATAATATTGTCTTATAAATATAGATATATAATTATTAACCACATATTTAATAGTAAGTTAATATAAACCTAGTGTTCATGATAACACAATGCTGAAGTGAAACACATCACTAGTTTAGTTCATGTGATACATTAATTCTTTCACTGTAATGGGTTGTATGAAAAAAAATACTGACACTTTTTTATTATAATTTTATGTAAAAAGAATAAAAGGGAGTGATCAGTGGTCTTGTTAGTGAACCAAAACAAATAATTTTAATCAAAAATAGTATATTTTTTGTTTTCATAACACTGACACATCATCATATGTATGCTTCTTGTACGTAGCCTATTGGGTGATCAAAGTAAAATCCTTTTATTCATGCATGTATTTCTTCATTATATGGTTATTATGATTTCTTTTTTATGCATGATAGGTTCATTATTCCTCCAAAAATGAGAATAATATATAATTGAAACTATTTGGAATAAATAATCCACACCCTAATTCACCCAGCCCTCTCAGGATTATTGGGACTTTATCCACAGCAATTGGTATCAAATCCAAATGGTTTATTATGGAATAGATTGAAATTTAATATTATTTTTGGAATATAGAGAGTTTGAAATAAAAATGGATTAGAAATATTTTATGTTTAGTATTATAAAATATGGAATAATTAGATGAGATCGCATTTATAATCTTCATACTTTGATGTTATTCCTAAAATTTACATATAATACAAATTTGTGACCCTACAAAAATATTATTAATTGGACCGGATAAGAAATTAATGAATGTTGATGAAAAAACCCAAAATAAACTATTTATAGATCTCTAAAATCAAATATAAATTAATATGATGAGTTGAACATCCCTATAAGGTATATTGAACAAACTATAAAATACTGATGAATGATATTTCAATGTAAAAGAGGAAAAAAATAAAATTCTACAGAATAAATTTTAAGACATGTAAAAGTAGTCAAATGAAATGAATTGAGAGTATAAAATATTCATTTCAAGTTGATTCTATAATATTTTAAGAGGTACAAAATTTTAAAACATGGGTTAATGAAATTACTGAATAAATTTATTAATTTAATAAAAAAAACATGAGAACTCATGAAGATACTACATGAATATAATTTTATTAGAAAAAAGTGGGTGTTTAAGAAAAATATTTATGAAATTAGAAATGTCTTTATAAATAAGGCTTGATTTTTTTGTAAAGTAAATTCCTAAATTGAAATTATGTATATATATTAAAAAAATTATTGGTGGAAAGGCTTGAATCAACTCACTTATGCTTAGTGTTGGAAATCTAAAGGTGATTCAAAATATACCAAATGGATCTTATGAAACAATTCTTAAATGGAGTACTTAGAAAGGAAATATAAATTAAATTGGTGAAATGATTTTAAATATAGGATGATAAAAATTCAATATTCTATCAAAGTAAATCATTATATAAAAATAAATAAGAAATGCATCCTTGTCTTGCTCGATGTGATATATATTTGCAGAATATGGAATTTTAGAAAAGTGTTTATCAGAACAATTTATATCTGAATATTACAAATGAAGAATAATTTATTTTAATTACCTATAATTATGATTTTATCTTTAGAAAAAAAATTAATCATTTGATCAATTTAGAAGCTTGATAATTTTGGGGTTTGAGATGTTAGTTTTTAAATAATTCACCTACTTTATTGGATTGAAATTTAATAAACAAGGTAAGTATAAATGTATATCTTAATTGAAATATTAAAATTAAATAATTAATATATTTTTAATAAATGATATAGAGATTTATTTTTCACCTATAATGGATTGAATAAAACTTCTAATAAATGTGGCCAAAAAATCATTCGATTCAACATTTTTTCTATAAATGATTATATTATCACTTTATAGAATCATTATTGAAAACTTAGTTTCAATGTAATATAAAATAATAATACCACTTTATTTTTAAGATAATAATGAATTATTTTAAAGAAAATTTTTGTTATGGATTTTTATATAAATAAAAATAATAATACAGAGTTTATGGCATATATAAATGTGGTTTATGTTGGATATATAGTGGATAGAAAATCCAAAAGTATTATATATTTCTATATTGGAAACAAATTCATTGGTTATTTGATAAATAAAATAAAATTTTCTTGCCATAGTTAAAGAAGAGTACATTTATAGTAATAAAGTATGTAACCAGCTGATTAGGATAAAATAATAGTTATATTATCTTGGTTAACAATTAGAGATTACTATGTTGATCATGTATGAAAAAAAAGTGCAATTAATATCATGAAAAATATATTGCATCACTTATTTATAAAATATATTTAGATTTGGTTTTTATTCATTAATGAAAAAGTAGGTCAAGAGGTTTTCAAGGATAAATATATTGGTTCAAATGGTCATGTGGTTGATATTTTCAGAAAATCAATAAGTGTGGTGGAATTTTAAATGTATTTATTGAATATTAAATTCAAACCACTTCTCTAAACATAATAAGGTTTGGAAGTTTAACCTCTCATCTTGTATTTTATATTTTATATGTGGTTGTTCATGTTCATAGGATTTAAGAGAATACCTATTAGGTTTATTACCAAATGGGGAGAATAAATAGTATAAATATATAGATATATGATTTATGGGGAGTAATTATGTTGGTACAAAATGTAAATATCTATTATAGAATTAAAGTGGGTTTAAAAATAATTTTAATATAGAATGATAAAAAATGAAATACCTTTGGAGTTTTAAAATAAAAAAAATGTATGATTTGGAATATTTTTAATAACACTTTTTTCTTATATTGAACATGAGTAAATTTATCTTAGAGTTTATAGAAAATATGCCTTTATAAATATTGTGTTGATAAATTATGATCTTGTGAATATTAATGTTAAATATACACAATTAACATGGGTAATTTATAAGAAATCCAAAGGAGTAAATTTTGAAACCATATAAATAATGTGGGAAATTTCATATATTCAAATATAGAGAAAATATGGAGAATGATATTATTGTATTAATTTGGAGTTTATGAAATATCTTGGAAAATTTTTATATCCATGAATTGTTTACAACTTGAATGAATGAGTCAATATATTAGTAAAATTTTAAAAAATAAAAACAAAATATAGATAATTTTAAAACAATGATATTGTCCATTTTATTTTTATAGTTGTGGTTTTGAGGGAGGAAACACATACAAAAATATAGAGGTTCAATATAAAATATATTGATATGAAAATACATGTTATAGTCCTTGAAAAATACATATTAGTAGAATGGAAAATTTTATGGTCTTGTTCATTTCAAAGAAAGTATTGTTTGAACTCATTAGATTACGTGATTTTATAAAGTCTTTGAGCTGTAGTTGAAGAATGTTGATGATGATATACTAGATTAAATGAATAGATGGTATTCACTAGAATGTTCTCCAAAAGTCATTTCAAATGGGACTAAATATATGGTCCATATATTCTATAGTAAGTTCAGGAAAATAACACCGTGATTATTTTTAATTTTTATAGGACGACATTTTTTAAGTTGTAATCACTATGTGTAACATACTCTACTAACTTGAGCACTCAAACTCAACCCCATGATAAATTTGAATCTTACCCAACCCTTTTTTCCATACCCTAACTACCAAAGCCTCACAAATAAACATATAACATCCATCATATTACCCTAGGGAACATTTTTTCTTACCAAATAATTTGATAACAATATCTTGATAAAATAGTATATAGTGTAATCATTAATGTAAATTCGTACTTACATAATATAATAAAAAATATATACTCCTTGATTCAACTAAAAATATGAATATATAGAAACAATAAACCTGCATCATCCAATAGCCTCCATTTTCCAATAAATAAATGTTCCTTTCATATTGTGACTTAATAAATACATCATCTACATGTGAACCATGATGCACATACAGAGAGTGAGTACAACAACTCTAGGATTTCCCTAATGAAAATCCATGTTCCCTGTTCATATAAAAACCAAGTAGATCATATGATTTTTATGAAAACATTCCCTTTACCCATGAAATTTAATATATTTAAATCAAACATAATAGTCACATAATCATATTATGTTTTTAAAAAAAGTAATATCGAAACATATCACAACACCATTATTTTTATGTCAACCAATTTCACACAACCCTATCCACCTAAATAAAAATGTTAATCTAAAACTATACAATAACCATCTAGGTAACTCCCAACCAAGTTCATCATTATGTTACTGATAATCCCCTCATAGTAAAATAGTATTCCTCTCCATAATTATTACACCCAAAGACCTCGCTTACCCCATCCTCCCCACGCATACACTTATGTGGGATACCACAACCATGTTTACCCACAACCAAGAATCCATATCCAAACAAAAAATCAATTTTATCAATAAGAAACATGTAACATCTTGTTACCTTCTTTAATGTACTTATTGACTCTTATTTTGTTTCCCTCTTTTTGTTTGGACATGTTTTGTGCATTTTGAAAATAGTTAGATTTTATCGGGGGAAATGACCAAAAGTTTAGGGATGTATGATTTTTTGGAATCGGTGGAGTCTAGGTTTAAATTTGTCAGCATGGAGCTATGTCGTGGTGTAGGTACAATGATGTGGAGAGTATAAGTTGTTCCATGGGCCATTAGGCTAAAATGTGGGGGAGTTGGAGGCCAGTTCAAAAATCTATTTACAATTTTGTAATAGATACACCATGGAGACCTCGACCGGTTCCTTTTAATAATACTACCTATTTGGGCATATCTTCGATGTGGGAATAAGCAATGGTGTAGAGAATTTTAGAGACAAATTAAAATCAAGTAGGGATATTTCATGATGTTTGGCCTATGTCATAGTCCCTTGTTTCGAGTAAATAGTATTTGGTGAAATATTTTTTTCATTTCAGGAGGTTAGTTGACTGGCAGTGGTTGTGTTGTTGTCTTGTGTGTTTGTGCCATGGTCTGGTTGTTTTCATCCTTTTTGAACCATGGTAATAGGGTCTGCGACATGGTATGAGTAATTACAGACGTAAATACCATGAACCCCCTTTTATATTATATTTCTCCAGCTTAATTCTCATTTGAACCATTTTCTTTTGAAGGCCCCCAAAAAACATTTTAACTATTTATAACTCCTTTCTTCTTAGATCGAAGCTCTAGTGGAATTTCTTAATTCATATTTAGTAAGAGAGCTCTACTCAATGGGAAATCCTTTATTTTATCATATCTCTTTCATATAATTTGATAGATCATCATGATATTGATAGATATAATATTTTTTGTGATTAATATTTATTCTATGGACCTCCTTATTGGTCTCTTTCACCTTCATTCCTCATTGGAATTTTTCCATTGTGGATGTTGATTTGATCACTGATTAAAGGTAGGTAGTTCCATATGATTTTTCACTATAATTGAAAACTTAAATTTCTTAATTTAATTGAGATTAGTTTTTAAATAATTTAAAAACCAATATTTTAGATGAGTGAGGGATTATTTTTGAGAAAGTAATGGAAATTGTGAAAAACCCTCAATTTCAATGGAATTGTGATTATTGGGTGGATTTGATAAAATTGATGGATTTATTTGAAAATTTTATTTGATAAAATGAATTAAAATGTATTAAATTTAAATATGATTTGAAAAGGAAAGAATTTATGAAAACTTATGATTTAGCTTTGAAATGAGAAAGCATGTTGAAAACAAAATGTGGGAAATTGCATTGCTGAACTGATCTGAAATGATTGATTTTCCCATGATTTATTGATTTATTGACTAAATAACATGTGAGACTAGGTAGTTAGTAGATAATTTGAAAAACCATTCAAGGATCTGACCCCCTAACACTAAATTGATGATGAAAACACTGAATTAAACATATTGCGGCATGATTTTTTTTCCCAATGGGGAGTTGAGTACCAACAGCCTGAGTCATGGGACATGTGTACACGTTGAGTTATGACAATTGATGCGTAGTGTGAGGATCTTATTACTAGAAACTAACATACAATAGGTCTTGATATATAGTTCTATTATATACTTTATTTTATGATTACATTCCATTTATTTATAGAAAATTTTTATTCATTCCAACTATTTTATATAATTGTTTTATAAAAATGTTATTTTATGTTTGTTTTGATATTTCTTACATTTCTTTTTATTATGAAAGTATTTTTTGTTGGAAATGTTTAAATTACTTTTTATACCTTTTTTATTTATGTTTAAATCATATTTTTATTAACTATTATAGAATTGATTATGGAACACTTGGTGATACCCTACTTGGATTTATAGCTCACACCCTACCTTTTCCTTTAGAATTTTGTAGATTATCTTATTCCAAGTTTGAGTAAAAGAAAATTACCACATAGAGGTGGTGGATATTCTTGATCCTTGGGACCAAGAGTGATGGTGGTAAACATTGGATATGTGATCCATTAGTTTCATGGGTTTATCTTAGAGATTTTTCTTGTCTTATGTGGTGTCTTTTAATGATGTATTATTTTTGTATTATTTTACCTATTTTTTCGGTACCTTATCCCTTGGTATTTTTAATCATACTAACTTGTATCATTTATCTTACAGAATTTTTGGCATAAATAATTTCTTCTTTATTCATGTATGATGTCAGCTGATAGTCCCCAACCCATGGGGATATGGAACACCCTTCCGGCCATATCAGTGTGTTCATGAAAATGTGGTGTCAAATTTATTGGTTGTGAATATTTCCTTAATGTTAATATATAGTGGTTTTTCCTAGTAGACAATAAGTAAGATTTATGGGACTTATAAGGTATTTTTGAGCGATTTCCTAGCTATCTCTTATCGTAATGCACCTTAAGTCACCATATGTGTTTGGGGAAAGTTTCTTGAGGAACGTTTTGATAAATTTTCTAGACTTTTCCCTTTTTTTATTTGATCATTTTGAAACCTCAATCTTGATTTATGCTTTATGGAATTGATATTCTTGTGAAACTTATTTGAGTTGATGATCCGTGTATCCTTACAAATTATTTTAGTGTTTTTTGTTGATGTTGTGTAGTGCCATTTCTCCGAAAATACGTTTGAATAGGACATGGGAGGAATATGATGTTGAACTACAGTAAGTGTATACTCTAGTGGACTAAAATCTTATTGAGATTGTGGTGTGTGCTATCCAATATTTGGGACTAATACCTGAACCCATTCTCATTTAGGGTCTGGTAGTAGAAACTCGAAGGGATGAATCTAGAGATCATTATCAATAATTTATTCATCAAAAACCACCATATTTTCAAGGTTTGAATGATCCTAAAGAGGATAAGGATTCCTTGAAAAATATTGAACTTATTTTTGAGTTCTTAGAAACTCCATAAGTTATAAAGGTGAAATGTGATACCTTTAATCTTAAAGAACCTGTAAGGATATGGTCAGATTTGATGGTGATGGTGAAGAATCATGAGGGTTTGGAGTGGAAGTACTTTAGAGTTATTTTCACTAATTATTTCTATCTAGAGTTAATGATCTTAGAAATATACATGGAGTTTAAAAACCTCAAGTAGGGTGATTGGAGTGTGGCGTGGTATGCAAATTGTTTTGTTGAGGTTGTTTAATTTTCTCCTGAGGTTATAGAGAATGAGAAACCAAAGGAAAAAAGGTTTTAAATGGGTCTTAGATCAAATATTAAATCATATTTTTTCTTGTTTAAGATCACTTATTAGGATTATTTGATAGATATATCATTTATGGTTGAGTTTGACATGGCTGCTAATTCAGGGTTAATGAGAGTTCCCTTTTCAGCCAGTGGCAGTTCTGTGGGTTCCTTTAAAGGAAAGAGAATGAATGATGAGTATTTTGGTGGATCTAGATATAAAGAATCATCCAGACCTCCTGGATATCCTTGAATAGGCCCTTTGAATTACTTTCATTGTGGAAAGGTTGGACATTTGAGATGGATTTTCACAGAGGCACCAAAGATATGTATTTCATGTGGTTTCTCAAGCTGCATACAGAAGTTCTGCCATTTATTTTCTACTCTGTAAAGTGTAAAATACTCATAAACACCTAAAATTACTATGTTGTAGTCAAATACATCAATATAAAATGGGTTCCAACCATAGGAATCTAGAATTAAGCTTCTTCATGTAGTGGAACAGTATCGACGGGATGTTGATGTAGGTCTAGTGATTGTGAGAGGTATCATCACTATAGAATCATATTTATTGAATGATTTATTTGATGCTATTTCATCTCACTCATTTTTATTAACCCATTTTGTGACTATTATAAATCATCCTATGTAAATTTAGTCTTATGTGATGGATATTACTATGCCCCTCTGAACAAAGAGAGGGTAGGGTATCAGGTGTCCTTGTTTTTTCTCTTTATCATAGATTTATCTTACCAAGAGTTTTCTTATTCTCAATGTGAAACCTGTGGGAATCATTTACAATATGGATTGGTTGATTTATCATAAGGATCAGATTGATTATTACCTTTGGTGTGTCTCTTATACTACACCTGATGGGGTGTTCCATGTCTTTTAGGGAGAATAGGACCTAAGGTTGAGTAGAGTCAGACCTTCTTTTATAGAGTTGGGTAGGTTAATATCAGGGTTTACTTTTAAATTGGAGAGGGAATATTTGAGTGATGATATATCTCCAATTTTCATTAAGTTCACTGATGTTTTTCCTTCTAATTTCTCTAGAATTCCATGGGTAGGAGAGGCAGATTGTTCTATTGATTTGGTACCTAGTACTTAGCTAGTGTCTATTCCTTATTACCATATGGCATTGGTGGATCTTAATGTCTTGAACTCTTAGTTGGATTATTTTCTAGAGAAATATTTTATACACTTATGTGTATCACATTAGGGCGGTTTATGTTCTCTTTTTGAATAAAGTTGATGGGACACTTTACTTATGTGTTTATTACTAGAAACTCAATCGAATTAAGGTGAATAACAAGTATTTTTTACGATGTATTGATCATATTTTTGACCAGATGAAAGGGATAAAGTGGTTTTAAATTATTGAACTTTGATCTAGTTATCATCAATTGTGAATAAAAGAGTATAACATTTAATAAATAACCTTCAGAAGTAGTTATGTCCTTTATTAGTATCTTGTTATGCCATTTGGTTTAACCAATGCTTCTATGGTTTTTATATATTTGATGAATAGGATATTTAATGAGTACCTTGACTTATTTATAGTGGTATTTTTTGGATGAAATCATATTTTACTCTCATAATAATAAGTATTGTGTGTGTTATTTGAGATAAGTTCTATGAACCTTGAGAAATCATATACTTTACGTGAATATTTAAAAATGTAATTTTTGGATTCGAGAAGTGAATTTATTGGGATATGTGGTCTCAGAACATGGTATTTTAGCTGATCCTGAGAAAGTGAAAGTTGTTATGAAATGGTGGAAACCACATAATTTTTTCAAGATTTGGAGCTTCTTGGTCTTGGCGGTATATTATCACAGATTTTTTGGAGATTTCTCAAATTTAGCTTCTATGATGACCACACTCACTTGTAAAGGAGTGAAGTTCATTTGGAATAAGAAATGACAAAGTGATTTTTTTGGGATGAAATGACTTTTGACTTCTACATCAGTATTGAATCTTCCATGGGATGAGTAGGGATATGTGGTCTAATGTGAAACATAAGGTTTGGGATTCGTTTGTGTCCTTATACAGGATGATCACGTGGTGTCCTATGGTTCCCGATAGCTTAGGCCACACAAGAATAATTATCTAACCCATGATCTCAAGATTGCAGTTGGGATTCATGCGCTCAAGAGTTAGCAACAATATCATTTTGAAGAAAGGTTTTCCATTTATTTTGACCACAACTTCTTGTGTTATATATTCTTTAAGAAATATTTTAACCTCTGATAGAGGAATTGGGTGGAGTACCAGCAATATTTTGATTTCAAAATTTCATACACCCCTGGTGAGGGGAATGTCATTACTGATGCCTTAAGTAGTAAAAATATAACCTGTTCTATGAAAGAATCATCATAATAGTGGAATTAATGGATCTCTTCACTCAGTTTCATTTCAAATTTTAGGATAATGAGTCTAAGGTTGTTTTGGTGGGCATGCAGTTTACCTCCTCTCTTCTTGATAAGATTCTTCAGGAGAAGATATTTGATGATGAAATCCATGAAATTAAGGACTCTTTTTATGGTGGGGAAAAAATTGGTGAATGTTATTTGTCTCTAGAGGGAATCCTATGTTTCTAGAACTTGTTTTTTGTACCTTTCCTAGTGATAAAGATCATGATACAAGACTTCCATAGTTCCTAGTGGGTGGTGAACCCTAGATCCACAAAGATATTCTATGATATGCGGTGTTTATTTTGGTTTCCAAGTATGATATGAGACATTTCCAACTTTGTTTCTCATTTTTAAACATTCCAACAGGTCAAATTTGAGAACTATAGACCTCCATGTTTGCTTTAATATGTTCAAATACTGACTTGGATGTGGTAAGATCATTCTATGGACTTTGTGGTCTAGTTGCCGCATGGCCCTCAAGGGAACAATGATATATGAGTTGTGATCGATAGGTGGACCAAATTGTATAAATTTACAGAAATTCAAGATATAACCAATGTTAAGGACTTTGGATGTCTCTACATGTAAGATATTTTCATATTGCAAAGAGTTCCATCTGATATAGTCTCTGGTAGGGATCCTTATTTCACTTATTGCTTCTAGAGAGGCCTACAAGAGGCCATGGTCTCCTAGGTATATTTGGTTATGGAATATCATCCACATACGAATATCCATATAGAGTAATCTATACAAATTCTTGAGTACATGCTATGTACTTCTATTCCTAACTTTTTTGGATCTTAGGATGACCATATGAGACTAGTTGAGTTCTCCTACAACAATAATTACCAGTACACTATCAGAATGGATCCTTTTTAGGAATTTTATGGATGTTTAGGAAGATTACTATTGTGTTGGTCATATGTTGGTGAAATTTTCTTGGTTGGACCAATTTTGGTCCAACAGATGACGGTGAGGGTTCAATTGATTCATCAGATAGTGTTGATGAAACAAAGCTGGTATAAGTACTATGATGTTCATCGTAAATAGTCAATGGAGTTCCCTATTGGTGAAAATGTGTTTTTTAGAGTGTCATGTCAGTTGGGTCACTAACATCTTTGAAAACTGGTAAATCTCATGTCGAGGTTTGTGTATTCTTTTTAGATTTTTTAGTAAGTGGAGAAATTGTCCTACTAATTGCCACATATTCCATAGTTGACTTATATCTATATAATGTTTCATGTATTGTAGATTTAAAACTATATTTTTTAACCTTATCATATTTTGAGCTAGGAGTATTATGATGTTGATCCTGATTTATCAGTGATTGGATATCTATTCAGGATATTGATTCAGAGACCATGGTTATTTATAGGAATATGATACCTTTATTTTGTGTGTTATGGAAACATGGTTCTAATTCACATGAGACATGGGAGCATGATTCACTAATGAGAAAGTATAGGCTTCATCTATTTTTATGTAATTCTCTTTACAGGATTTCTATGGACATAAAGTTTTTATGGTGGGGAGGTTGTAACTTTCTATTACCTTCTTTTAGGTACTTATTGACTCTTGTTTTGATTATTCTTATTGTTTTAGCATGTTTTGGTCCTTTCAAAAATGGAGATATTTTATAGGGAAAAATGACCTAAAGTTCAAGGATTTATGTTTTTTTGGAATCAGTGTAGTCCTAGTATAAATGTGTCAATAGGGAGTTGCACAGTGGTGTAGGGACTACAGCATGTAGAGTCCAATATGTTTCATGGTCTATTAGGCTACAATGTAGGGGGTGATGGATGGTTTCCATAGCTATTTCCAATTTTGTAATAGCTATGTTTTGGAGGGTTGGCTATGTCATGGATCACTTAGTTAGTGAAATTCAATGCTACTACTTATTTGGGAATAGCTACGGCATGGGAACCAGCTACAGTATAGAGGTTTTTAGAGACACTACCAAATTAGGTAGGGTTGAAAAATGATGTTTGGGATGCATTGTAGCCCCTTTTGTTTGGTAAATAGGATCTGTAATAATATGTTCCATGGTTTATGAATTTTAGTTAACTAAGGGTGGATGAGGAATGGATTGTTATGGCTGCATCATGGTCTATATTTTTTTCAACCTTTATACATCATGGAAACATGGATTTTTGTATGATCTAGGTAATTACAAAATTAAATTCCCTTATACCTATTTTATATTATTTATCTTTTACTCGATTCACATTTGAATGTTTTTATTTTTAAGGCCCCCAATATATGTTTTAACTCTTAACTCTTTTCTTCTCGGATCAAAGCTTCGGTGGAAGTGTTTGATTCCTCTCTAATAAGATAACTCTCTATAATGGGAAATCCTATGTTTTCACATATATCTTTCTTATAAATTGATAGATGGTCATGATAATTATGGATCTAATATTCATGATGATGAATCATGATTTTATGCATTTCATTGTTGGTATCCCTCACCATAATTATTCATTGGAATTTTTCTATTTTGGGTGTTGATTTAAACGTTGATTAAAGGTAGGTGGTTCCATATGACTTTTCACTATGATTTAAACCTTAAATTACTTAATTGAATTGAAATGATTATTTAAATTATTTAAAAATATGTATTTTAGATGATTGATGGATGATTTTGAAAAAGTCATAGATATTTTTAAAAACTCCCAATTTCAATGGAATTGGAATTGTTTGGTGGATTTGAGAAAATTGATGGTTTGATTTGGAAAATTAAATTTATGAAATGATTTTAAATGGATTAAATTGAAATATTATTTTAAAATGAATGAATTAATGAAGACTTATGATTTGGTTTTGAATAGGGAAAGTCATGTTGAAAACAAAAAGTGTCCAATTGTATTTTTGAACTGATAAGAAATGATTGATTTTCCAATTATTAATTGAGTGATTGAATGAAGAACATGTAAGCATGGGTAGTTGGTAGGTAATTAGGATAAGAAGACTAGGATATGACCCCCCTTGCATTGAATTATTAATGAAAACACTGACTTAAACATGTTCTGGCATTATTTTTTCCCTGAAGAGGAGTTGAGTCCTGATGGCCAAAATTTTGGGACGTATGCACAAATTGAGCTGAGATCAATGATGAATAGTGTGAATATCCTATTACCAAAAACTAACATACTGTAGGGAATGAAACATGGTTCTATGATATACTTGATTTCATGAAAACATTCCATTGATTTAAAGAAATTTTTTATTCTTTTCAACCTCTTTATTTAAATTTTTTATATAAAAAGTTTATTTAAGCCATTTTTTATATATTTTCCATATCTTTTGAATTTGAAATAATATTTTTTTGTAAAATTTTTAATTCCATTCCATGTCTTTTTTTATTTAAATTTAAATCATATTTGGTTTAATTATTTTTAATTTATTATGGAACACTTGGTGAGACCTGACTAGGCTTTATAACTCACGCCCTACTTTTTTCCTTTAGGATTTTATAGATTATATTACAATAGGTCCGAGAAAAGGAAAAGTTCCACTTGGAGGTGGTGGATGATTCTAAGAATTTTTTTATCAACCATATTGTAAAAAGTGATCATTTAAGTGCATTAATAGGTGGAGTGATTAATTAAAGGCTTCAGAAGATAAAAAATATTCCTACCTAGTGGTAAGTGTAATTTAATAAATAATTATTTGTTTTCTACTTATTATTGATGAAATTTATTAATATTTAAATATAATTGTAAAATTAGATATTACATCAAGACTATAGATAAAGTTATTAATGAATACCTCTATATAAAAGGCATTAATAATGATCACAACTTGATTCAAGAGAATATTTCAATACATTCCTATGAATTATAATATGACAATATATATAAGATTGAATAAAATATGTTAAATCAAAATTTTATTTAACTTAGTAGATTTATTGTATGTAATGACTATTTTTTCCATATAGGATCAATAATGATGAGTAAAATAATTAAATATATTCACGTTCATCTAGTGATTGATAAAAAAGATTCATACACCTAACAGTTTCTCATTCACTTCTTATTCTCAAAGAAAATTGTTTATAAGACCATTAGCATTGAAAATTGTGATCGAATCTCTCATATTCTTGGAAATAGTTCATGGTGACACATGTATTATAATTCATCCATCATGTAAATCATTTAGATATTTTTTGATCTTGATTTATGCATCAACTAGATGGTCCCATGTGTGATTATTATAAACTCACAACCTAGTGTTTATGAAGTTTTTTCTCATACAATAAGTCTAGAAACAAAATTAATTGATTATTCAATCAAGTATATTAAACTTGATAATATTGGGTGATATTCATCACATTTTTTATAAATTATTACAAGTCGGTCAGAAGTGATAAACAACTTGTGGCTCCTGTACACACTAAAAATGGTTTATATGAATCATTTATTAATTAAATATAACTTATCACTAAACCACTTCTTATGAAAACACAATTTCATAGTTTAGAATTGGGATGTTTTATTTTTCATGTAAAAACACCAATTTAAATAATACTTTACAAAGTGATCAACAATATTCCCTTTTATAATTAACTTATAGTCAAGAACCAAATATTTCACATTTAAGAACATTTTGTTATGTTGTATAATTACTCATATCACCCTCACAACCAAGAAAAATGGGACCCCAAATATCTTTTAGAATTTATATTATATTTGAATCTCCCTCAATCATAAATTATCCATATATAATGATAGGATATTATATAAGGATTTATTGATAGTCATTTTGATAAAAACAAGTTTCCTACATGAAATTAGAAAAATAAATCAACATAAAAATAAATAACATAGAATATTAATTAATTATTTCATCTTGATACTAATAATAATAAAAGTGAACAAGAAGTTCAAAAGATCTCTAATTTTAAAAAAATATTAAATTCAATTTCCCAATGTATTAAATGAATCAAAAATGGGTTACAAATACATACATACCCATGGTAAATTCACCTGTCAAAATATATATCTTAGAATCATAATCTAACAGTGAAAGTAATGATCCTTCCAATCCATGTTTAATTCTTGGACTACCACTTATTTCAAAAGATAAATAACATCATCCATATAAAGATAAATGGACCATGTTGGTTAAAGTAATAAATTAAATTAAGGATGATGGAATTTTTCTTGGTCATGATATTTATCAATAAAAAAATGTACCGTAAGTATATTTTCATGATCATGATGAAATTTATATAAATTTTAATAACACTAAAAGATACAGCAATTAAGTGAATACCATTATTTATGACATGTTTCTATACAAAGTGGAACTCGGTATCATTTATAGTGATCAAGTACCTATAATTGGTTGATGCATGTTGTGATAGACCACATTGGGATAAATGGAAAGTTGTGATTCAATATGAATTCAACTCAATTTCTAAACATGAGATTTTTTAGTCGATTGTGAAAACCCCAGAAAGGATTAAACTTGTTGGTTATAAATCATAATTTTTTATAAAGAGAAATGAAAATAATGAATTTTTGAGATATAAAGGGAAACTAATTTCTCATGGTTTCTCAAAATGACTCGAGATTGATTATAATGAAACATGCTCTCATGTATTGGACGTTATAGAAATTTTATATCTCATGATATTTTTTATACAAGAACATATTGAATTATGCATGATGGAAGTTTTTATTGCATACCTATATTCCATTATTGATAATGATGTTTGTATGAAAATACAAAAAGGATTAAAAATTCAAGAAAAATATTCTGGATCTTGAGATCTTTATTATATTAAGTTGAATAAATAATTGTGCAGATTAATAAAGACATTATGTATGTGGTATAACTATAAGATCAGGATTTATTCGTAAGGTATGTTCAACTTATGTTTCAATTTAAGTCCTTTATTTTGGTTAATTAAGTGCTTACCCTGGTCCTTAAGGAGGCTTGAGGGTGTTCCGAGGGTCTGGGACATGAAAAAAGATAAAAAGGGGGTTTTTTGGGTAGGCCGCAGGGTATGCGCACGGTTAGTGCTAACCATGTGGATAACCCAAGGAAACTATGTAGAATGTTGGATTTTGGACAATAGAATATACATGGTTTGTGAACAGTTTGGAAAACCGTTCGGGTAAACCGTGCGGCCCATAAACTTTTAAAAAATTACAAAATTTCCACTCTAGGGTTTTTATGTTCACTCAAGATTTTCCTTCTCCTCCTCCTCCCTTGAAACCCTAGGAACGAACCAAAGGGACCAAGAGCTTAAAAGGAGTGATCTCCTTTGATTATTGACCATTTGTAGTGTTGTTGGATGCGAATCAAAGATCTGGGTGTGTCTAATCTTCTCCTCCTCTCTCTTTTCTAGTTTAGGTCTTGTATTTTGGGCGATTTCCATCTGAAGCTCCCAACCCTCTATTTTTCAGTGAGATCTAGGTTGAACCTTCAAAGGGGTTTTGTATCAGGATCTAATGCATTGGTTGAGAGAGAATTCATCAATAGATTTGAGTTAGGTGGTCTACAAGATATATTCTTTGAGTTTTAAGGAGATTTGTTCATGTAAGGTTTTGATTATTACCCTCTTATGATGAGTTCTTAATGCCATTATTGTGATGTGATGTTTAGGGTGTCTAAAAAACCTAATGGAACCATCGTGATCCCCGACGGATATATGGAGGTAGATGTGACCTATTTTAGCACCAACCATGAGGTGTTCCCACGTTCCTAGACTTAGAGTTTAGCTAAGTAAATGTAGGTTCATTATGAGAGAACATACAACCCAGGGTGAATATGATATTAAGCTTGAAGGATGTGAATGGGAGTCCAAGTAAAACACTTTGGTTGGGTGGTGACCCATTTGGGTGTTTGGTTGGCTTAAAAAGGGGTTAAGTGAGATAAGGGGAAATGCTAAGGGATTATATTTATACATGATTATTCTTAGTGAGATAGGCGTGGGAAATAGGAAATAGGGATGAATGTTGTGGGTTATAAATGAAGAATTTGTTAATGGATTGTGTCATAATGTTAAATTCACATTCATTGATATTGTTGTGACATTTTTAATGACATTAGCAATGCTTGGTTTTGAATTGTGGTTGAATGTGATGAATGTTAAATAAATCATGTGCACGTGGCTTGGTAGTGTGGGGTATAGACTTGAGGTTCTATGCCCACGGGTCGAGTATTAACTAAGATTACAAACTCCACCCACTAAATGCAAGGGTTAGGGAAGGGGAGAGAGTTTTATTCCCCTAATGGTTTCATCCACCCAGACTGAGGCTTCGAGGTGAGGATAATGAAACTTTTTGTGTTATGATGCCTAGTGAGATATGACTTGTTTAATTATCTCATGTAATGAATGTTTATCTTGACTAATCAATTGAACACATATAAAGGGTGAATTCTTGGAATGAGTGTGGGTTATTTGATTGGTTAACTGAAAAGAACATAATTAAGTTTGGCCCTCTAATCTGTTTCCCTTACTTGTTTTTGTTTACCACTACATGCACTATCTATGGGCTAGATATTTTTTAGACATCATTGGTGGTGGCCTCTAGAGTTGTACTCACACCCTTCCCAGGATGTCATTGGGTACCTGAGAAGATTTCATGGTTGCAGGTCAGGAGAAGGGGAAGGTCCAAATTCTTGTGAATTGAGTCGGGATTCGAGGTGATCTTGGTTGAGATTCGGGACTTAGTGCCAGGACCATTTTGGGAATTCTGTTGTTTGTCTTCATTTCGGATTTTTTTTTCAAATTCCATTGTAGTGTGGCATGACATAATTACTATTGGTCATGTTGTACCCAATTTGGGAATGGTTTATTTATTCATTGTGTAGTTTGTTTTATATTGTTTCTGCTATTTATATTTTTACTGGTGTGGATTACTCTGGTAAAAGGGGGTATAGTCTATCTACATGACTATTTTGACCCTCGCTGGTAGTCGGAAACCTCTAGAATATGGGGAGGTGTTCTTGAGGTCATGTAACTACCCAACTCAGGGAACCAGATAGTGTCTCCCAGGTCAGGGACGTTACAATGTGGTAGTAGAGGAGTTCCTTTATCTTTATTACAATTTGGGGATGGTAGATGGATGTTAGGACAGTGGCAGGCCTTGGTAATGAGCTCTTTCTTGGGAGTACCTAAACCATGTAAGAGGAAAAACCAAATTCACCCTTGGTGGGAATTGTTGTTCTTGTTATGTGTTGTTACATTTATTATATTTCATCATCAGGTGAGTCACTTGTTGTGTGATTTCACAATTTTGTGATATTTAACTTATTTCTAGAATAGAACAAGGTTTTGCATTCATGCATCATCCTAAGTACGTATAAAGATAAGTGACATGCATCATGGTAGGAACACACGCGGAATGAGTGTGCGGGGTGTAAAGGTTAGGATGCATTATTTATTTTAAAATTGATGAAGTTATGCCTAATAATATGATGTGAATGGGTAACAAGGGGTGTAAAAAGTTTGGGTGATAATCAAGGAGCACATTTAATAAGAATGTAAAGTGGGTTAAGATGATGTTAAAGTAACTTGGAATGTTGAATGGTTTGAAATGGTGTAAGAAATAATGGCTTGGAACAGTATGAGTTGGTTAACAATATTGGACATGGTCCTAGGAGGAATGGCTAAGGGCAGTGTCTCGAATGTGATGGGCGTGGTGGAATGGTGTGTCATGACCCATCCCAGTGGGGCCCGCACCGCGACTCCCCAAGCCCGTCTCTAATAGGCCAAGGGCTGGTGACTAGAACCGCGTAAGAATATTACTAACATGGGAGGAATTACCTAAGTACTTGTACACATGCACACATATCCAAGCCCACAAATGCTGAAATGTAAAAGAACCCACTAAGGAACAAAATTCATGTATACAACTAAACCCAACCAACAGATTACGACAGTAGGTAAAGCACTGAAAGTAAACTAGGCCAGAATACAAGCCAACCAAACCAAGTGTCTGATAACTACAAAGTCCAACTTGTAAACACAAAAGGTACTGGTAATGTTGCTCGTAGTCGTATGAATGCCTCAGCCTATAGGGAAATCAGAAAGATCAGTCCTGTCCTGGTCCGCCTGAGACTCTGTCAAAAGGTTTCTTGTCTGCACAAGACACGTCACGTGCGGGCAAAGCCCATGCAGGGGTGAGTATAACAATACTCAGAAAAGGACCCTGAAAACCAAAAATCAGTAAAGTAAAGGTACAGTCATCTATGTACAGTATATGTCTACAGAATATATAGCAAGAAAAACAAAAACTAGATATACCCAAAACCCAGACCTGCAGTCTAGAGACAAGTCACGCAACCGCATACCTCCGCTAGGGATTCAGTTCGAAGATTTCCACTAAGCACTCATTCCGGGATAATACACTCCATGATTCTTATAGCTCTGATGGCATCTGTCTAAGAAGTAATGTTTGTCAGGAAATGTTACGTGAGATAGTTACACTCATTACGGGAGAAACACTGTTGAGTGGGAAATATTATGATAGATAGATTCACTCATTATGGGAGACACACTTCTGAGTGGGAAAGATCATGATACATAGATGGGATCACTGCCAGGGCCATGGAGGATATTGCGACTCATCCAGAATTCACATGTTAGGTATAGGATCAACGCTTGGTGGAGTTGGTCACATCAATGCATGACTCTACCTAGGTTCAAGAATGGATAGAGGATCTCGATCTGGGCCTCTCAAATGGATTCCTAACTCTATCACAGAAATTACTACTAAAGGGATCATACTCCTGTAGAAGGAAACGATGTCTGACCTTCATGGGGACGAGAAAAGGGGCACTAACCCAAATGAAACTTTCCCAAGATATGGTGGAAAAGAGGACCATTCCATTTTCCAAAAGGTACACGGTGTGTAGAAAAGTTACACGTCGTGTCGTCTGACCTCGGGTACTACCCATGTACAATGGCCCATGTCGTAAGGTGGGTCATTTAGAAAATTTAGTACACAGCGTGTAGTACTGTGTACATGTCGTGTCTGAGTGCCTAGGATCAGCTCCGTGTATGCTGGCCATGTGCCCGTACACGGTCTTCCACCCGTGTACTCTAACCCGTGCAATCGGTACACGGGGTGACCCGCGTTGCTGGCCTCGCCTGGCCATATGATGTAGTACATGGTCGTGTACCCCATCCTATGTCCGTGTACCCCCTAGATACACGCCGAGTCCCACGTAGCCGCCTCTGCCATGCTATACATGCCATGCTCTAAAGCTGTGTAGATCATCCTGTGTCCGTGTACTTTCCAAAAAACACACCGAGCTTTGGGGAAATTATAACACACCATGTGACCAGGGTCACATGCTGTGTGATTCCTCTTTGACCCCTGAAACCCTATCCACTACTTCCATAACTACACGGCGTGTTCTTTATAAGTACACGTAATGTATTCTGGAAATTTCCAGAAACACGGACCTCCACCATCGTGCCTCTGGTGATGCTTTGTTCGTCGATCTAGTCATCCTCTCTCCATGGAACTCCCGGGTTTTGGTTGCCCAGACACCATGAAGCCACTTCTGTTGTTTTAGGACCTCCGATCGGCCCCGAAAACTTGTTTTGATCTTCCCACGTGAAGAAAACTCGATGAATGGCCTCTTCCGATCCAAGCCGATTCATCGTCTGTCATGGTCATCGCACCTCCGCAGGGTCGTTGGGATGTCAGATCTCTGGTTTGGGATCGTTGCGTTGCAAGACGTGCGTGCAATGATCCGTTGTCTTCCGACCCACGAAGAATGGTAAGAACGTGTGAGAAGGAAAGGGTGAAGGAAAACCAATCGAATAAATTTGAGGAATGAACCTCCACTGACGTTCATCACGGTGTTGATCCGCTCCTGTTAATAGGATTAAACAGATCATAAATAAAAAACAATAATAAACATTGATTAATTTCCCATAATCATCCCAATAAAACCCTCCCGCAAGAATGTACGAATCCGCGGATCAACTTGTTTGTGGTTGATCTGAGTTTGTTGTTTAAATTCAAAAATGGGGAAAGAGGAATGAAATAAAAACCCCTACATTTAAGAAACGATCGATCATTGACGAAAGGGTCACACTTGCGTCATCTTCGAGATCCTTCAACTTCATTGGCGCAGTGATTCTTAACTTCAATCCATCATTGTTCATCGGTGAGAGTTCTCTCCAACGCTCCGTGGATCCTCTAGAGATTTCTCTATATCGTCACCAATGAGAAAAAATTTGATTATCCCTATAAAAAGGGAAATGTATTTGACATCTCATAACATTGTGGAATTAATGGGTTAGTGTTGTTGTTTATGAGTCTTTATGACATGACATTAATTACTGAAACAGGTGCCCCGTCACTGCGCTGCAGCGGATATTTCCAAAAATAAATAAAATAAACTTTGTGATTTTATTTTATTTTATTTTTACTTAAAACTTCCAAAAATTAACTTTTACCCTTGACCCACGCTGGTCTTGGTTAGGCTCATTCTTAGATAAATTCATCATCTTAGACGCAACGGTGCCCTCAGATTTTTGATCTGGGCATCCGTTTGGAAACAGCCACAACTGCACACAAGTGCTGACTCACTTAACTTAAAAAAAGTTCAAACCACCATTTTGGGCTCAGCGGGCCTCGGAATGATGTTTTGTCTATGTGACTAGTCTCTAAATAATTCCATATAATATTTAAAAATAATAAATGGAAAAATCTGAGACATTACATTCTCCCCACCTTAGGGCTTTACGTCCTCGAAAAGCCAAAACAAAGGCTACTCAAAAAGATGTGAGTACTGGGCACAGATCTGGGCCTCCCGCTCTGACGTTCTCTCCTGAAGATTCTCGTGCTGCCACCGGGCGTGCCCTAAGGGAATCAATTGCCCCCGAAGGATCTTCTCCTACCGATCCTTGATCTCCACCGGGTACTCAGCAAAGGTCACTCCATCCTAGATGTCCAACTCTCCCCAGTCGATGATGTGCGATGGGTCATGTATGTACCTCCTCAGCTGCGACACATAGAAGACATAATGTACCTGATGCAATTTTGGCAGTAGAGCTAGGCAGTATGCCACCTCGCCAACTCTTCATAGTATCTATAAAAGTCTGATGAACCTTGGAGATAGCTTGTCGCCCTGGCCAAATCTTTGTAACCCTCTTCGAGGTGATACCTGAAGAAAGATGTGGTCTCCCTCTTTAAACTCCATAGGTCTCCTTCAGCATAAGACTTCTTCCAGCTCTATTCAGTCTTCATCCGCTCCTGTAGGATCTACACCTTCTCGGTGGTAGCTCACACCAACTCTGGACCCATGAGTGGTGGCTCTCCGGGGTCGGTCCAGCAAAGTGGTGACCGGAAGGGTCTCCCATACAAGGCCTGGAAAGGTTCCATACCAATGATGGAGTGGTAGATATTGTTGTAGAAAACTCCACCAGTGGTAGGTGGTCCTCCCAACTGTGACCAAAGTCCAAAACACAGGCTCCCAACATATCCTCCAGAACCTGAATGGTCCTCTCCGTCTGACCATCTATCTGGGGATGAAACACTGTGTTCAAGCGTAGCTGAGCCCCAAAAGCCTCCTGCATTCCCTTCCACAATTGGGATGTAAAACAGGTGTCTCTGTCTGAGACTATTGTCGAGGGGACTCCATGAAGACGAACTATCTCCTGCACGTAGAGGCATCCCAAGATCTCTACGGAACTCTGCTCCCTGATATCTAGGAAGTGGGCCGACTTGGTGAGTCGGTCAATGATCACCCAGATGGAATAATACCCCTTAGATGTCCATGGAAATCCTGTCATGAATTCCATCGATATAGCATCCCACTTCCACTCAGGAACTTCCAGGGGGTGAGCTAATCTCACTGAAACTTGGTGCTCAGCCTTTACCTACTGGCATGTGAGGCATCAGGAAACGAACTCTGTTACTGCCTTCTTCATGCCTGACCACCAGAACTGTCATCAGAGATCCTGGTACATCTTTTCCACTCCAGTATGTACCACCAAAGGGAGTGTATGAAACTCCCTCAGAACCTCTTCCCACAACGCCACTGGTAAAACAGTGCATTCTTTGAAAAGAAGTATGTGCTCCCCACCTTGAGATTATCCATCAGAAGCATGTCATGTGGATAACTGAGCATGTAAAGACTTGTTTGTGCATTTTCATATTTTCTTTAATTTGATTTCATATGATTTTGTTGATTACTTTTATTATGTATTTTGATGATATCTTAATTTATGATATTTGGATTTTTTGTGATTTTTATCACGTTGGAAATATAATATATTTATCTATATTTTATTAGTTAATGAGGAAGTTTGAAAATGCTTATCTATTTCTCAAAAATTTAATGAAGTTGCTACTATGTTTTTAGAAACTCTACATTTAACTGTTTTAAAAAATTTATGTATTTATTTTACTGAAACTTCTATAGTTGTCCGATTTGCATGAAACTTCATTATATATAAAGATAAAATGTTTATCTTGATTTCATTAGTTTACATCAAAGTCTAAAAATATCGTTTGAATGGACTTTTAATTACTTGAAGTTCTGATATTCTGTTTTGAAGTAGCAGTTTTTCCAGAATTGTTTTGCTTCTGTTTTTTAATGATTTTAGGAATTGTAGATGTGTTTTTGAATTGATTCTTTTTGTGTTGGCAAGATAATGAGTGTTTCTAAAAATACATTTTTTTGACCAAAGTCTGAATCTGCTGTTAAGATCCCTTAAAAATTCGTTGAATTTTGTCACAACATTCTGTCCAGATTTCTATTAAAAAGTAAGGTTCATTTTTTATCTCAAAAGTAAGGTTCATTTTCATCAAAAGTAAGGTTCATTTTTTATCAAAAGAAAGGTTCATTTGTTATCAAAAGTATGGTTCATTTGTTATCAAAAGTATGGTTCATTTTTTATCAAAAGTATGGTTCATTTGTTATCAAAAGTATGGTTCATTTGTTATCAAAAGTATGGTTCATTTGTTATCAAAAGTATGGTTCATTTGTTATCAAAATTAAGGTTCATTTTTTATCAAAAGTAAGGTTCATTTTTATCTCAAAATTAGGGTTCATTCATACCCTACGTTACTGTTTATACCCTATGTTACTGTTCATACCCTACGTTACTGTTCATACCATACGTCACTGTTCATACCCTACGTTACTGTTCATACCCTACGTTATTATTCATACCCTACGTTACTTTATTGTTCGCTCTGAAGTTATTGTTCACTCCGAAGTTATTGTTTTCTCGGAAGTTACTATTCACTCTGAAGTTACTATTCACTCCGAAGTTACTATTCACTCTAAAGTTACTATTCACTCTGAAGTTACTGTTCACTTCGAAGTTACTGTTCATTCCGAAGTTACTGTTCATTCCGTGCAATTTTTTAAAAATTGATTTTCTACAAATATATGGATTATTTTTTAACGATTTTTTTTGTAAAATCCTCATTAAATATAAGGATCATAATGAAAGAGTTTTTAATGTTTTTGGTGCTATATTTAGAGAGAAAATTTAATAATGTTCTTCAACGTATTTTACAAATAAATTTGGACGTTTTAAGATTGTTTTAAATTTAAATGCTTGAATTTAATTCCAGAATCTGCTGCTAGTTTTCAGGAACTTTTTTGACTTCGTTTAAATCAGTTTAAATGGATTTAAAATTCTTTTTTGAATCATTCAATGCTTTTGTTATTCTAGAGATTTTATTGGAAGACTTATTCAAAATATTTTGAATTCCTTTATTTATTATATGGAATAAAGAAGCAACAGTTCTACTATTTTCAGGGAGATATTTATGGGATCTCTTAAATTAATTAATTTTGAATATCCTAAGGAAGCAGAGTTGTTTCACCTGCTAGATATTTTTATTCTCTATATATATCGTTCTCTATTGCAGAAAATAAAAAGAACAAGACAATACAAAGAGAAAGTGCTGTGAACTTCGAATCTGTTGTGCATTTGCAACGTCCTGTGACAATATGCTTCACCACCTGCTTGGTCTCTCAAGCGCTGAATTAATTCTATTTCGACTACAATTTCATTGACGAGACGTGTTGAACTAAACCTCAAGAACCAGTACCTATGCTTTAATTTTTATATTCTCTTTCATCTGGTTCTGACTCCCATCATCTAAAGTCAGGTTGTAAGGGTTGTGACTCCCCACAAAAAATTCAGTTTCGTGATTATCCATCCACTAGAAAAGGATTTTGTAATTGGGTTATGACTCCCCTTTAAAAATCATTTTTAGTGCACACGTATCTCTTGCCGAGTAGAGAGGTATAAGAGTAGAGTAGGCCCACTTTGGACTGAACTACTATAAAAAATATCCTTGCGTTATTTAATTTGTTCCGCTGCTAATTAAATTTGATAATTAACTTTGATAATTAATTTATTCGATTAAAATTTTTAATCTGGTCTATTCACCCCCCCTCTAGACCATCTTCCATTACCCTGTCCGACCTAACAAGCCTCACAGTCGACATCCCCAAGATGTGCTTCACTAACTCGTTGTAAGAGTGGATGGGTGAAAACCATTGACTATAGGTAGGCTGCATATTCTCTATCCATGAAGGACAACTACAATGCAGCTAACTGATCTAATACCACTCTGTCAGGACCCGTCCCAGTGGGTCCCACGCCGCGACTCCCCAAGCCCACCTCCAATAGGACAGGGGCTGGTGACTAGCACCGAGTAGGAATATTACTAACATGGGAGGCATTGCCTAAGTACCTATACACAGGCACACATCTCCAAGACCACAAATGATGAAATGTAAAAGAAACCACTAAGGAACAAAATGCATGCATACAACTAAACCCAACCAATAGAGTACGACAGAAGGTAAAGTACTGAAAGTAAACTAGGCCAGAATACAAGCCCACTAAAACAAGAGTTTGATAACTGCATAGTCCAACTTGTAAACACAAAAGGTACGGGGACTGATGCTCGTAGCCGTAGGAACGCCTCGACCTATAGGGAAATCAGAAAGCTCGGTCATGTCCTGCTCTTCCCTTAGGCTCTGTCAAAAGGCTGCTTCTCTGCACAAGACACGTCACGTGCGGGCAAAGCTCGTGCAGGGGTGAGTATAACAATACTCAGTAGAGGACCCCGAAAACCACAAAGCTGTAAGTAAAGGTACAGTCAGCTATGCACATTATATGTCTATAGAACATATAGCAATAAAAACAAAAACCATATATACCCAAGACCCAGACCCTCAGTCTAGAAACAAGCCTCACAACCACATACCTCTGCTAGGGATTCAGTTCGAAGATTTCTGCTAAACACCCATTCTGAGAGAACACACTCCGTGAGTCTTATAGCTCTGATGGCATCCATCCGAGAAGTACTGTTCATTGGGAAAAGTTACGAGAGGTAGTTACACTCATTACGGGAGACACACTCCTGAGTGGGAAAGATTACGATAGATAGATTCACTCATTATGGGAGACACACTCCGGAGTGGGAAAGATCATGATACACAGATGAGGATCACTTCCAAGGCCATGGAGGATACCAAGACTCATCCAAAATTCACCTGCTAGGTAGAGGATCGACGCCCGGTGGAGTTGGTCATGCCTATTTCTAACTCTACATATGGTCAATAATGGATAGAGGATCTCGATCCGGGCCTCTCGGATGGATTCCTAACTCTATCAGAGAAAGTCGGGCTAAAGAGGTCATACTCCTATAGAAGGAAACAATGCATGACCTTTAGGGGAATGATAAAAGGGGCACTAACCCAAACGAAACATGTCCAAGATACGGTGGACAAGAGGATTGTGCCATTTTCCAAAAGGTACATGGCGTGTAGAAAAGTTACATGTCATGTCGTTTGAGCCCGAGTACTGCCCCTACACAACGGCTCGTGTCGTAAGGCTGGTCGTTCAGAAAAGTTAGTACACGGTGTGTAGTACTATTTACATGTCATTTCCGAGTGCCTGGGATCGGCTACGTGTACGCTGGACATGTGCCCGTACACGGTCTTCAACCTGTGTACTCTAAATTGTGAAATCGGTACACGGGGTGACCCGTGTTGCTGGCCTCGCCTGGCCGTGTGATGGAGTACACGGTCGTGTACCCCATCCCGTTTCTGTGTAACCCCTTGATACATAATGAGTCTCGTGTAGCCGCCTCTTCCATGCTGTACAAACCATGTTCTGAAGCTGTGTAAATCATCCTATGTCCGTGTACTTCCCAAAATACAGGCCGAGCTTTGGGGAAAGTCTAACATGTCATGTAACTAGGGTCACATGCCTTGTGATTCCTCTTTGACCCCCAAAACCCTAGCCATTGTCGCTAGTGATACATGGTGTGTTCTTCAGAAGTACACGTCGTGTATTCTAGAAATTTCCAGAAACGCGGACCTCCGCCGTTGTGCCTCTGGTGATTCTTCGTTCATCGATCTGGTCATCCGCTCACCATGGAACTCCCGAGTTTTGGTCTCCCAACACCATGAAGCCACTTCCATTATTTTTGGACCTCTAATCGTCCCATAAAACAAGTTTTGATCTTCCCACACGAAGAACGCCCGAAGAACGGCCTCTTCCGATCTGAGCCGATTCGTCATATGTCATGGTCGTTTCACCTCCGCAGGGTCATTGCGATGTCGGATCTCTGGTTTGGAATTATTGTGTTGCAATACGGGTGCACAAAGATCCTTTGTTCAACGCCCCGCAAAGAACGCGAAGAATTCACAAGAAGGAAAGGGGGAAGGAAAACCAATCGAACAAATTTAAGGAACGAACCTCCACCGTCATTCGTCGTGGCATTGATCCACTCCCATTAATAGGCTTAAACAGATCAGAAATCAACAACAATAATCAACATGGATTAATTTCCCATAATAATCCCAATAAAACCCTCCTGTAAGTACGTATGAATCTGTGGATAAACTTGTTCGGGGTTGATCTGTGTTCGTTATTTAAAATAAAAAACGAGGAAAGAGGAATGAAATAACAACCCATACCTTTAAAAAAGGATCGATTGTTGACGAAAGGGTCATGCTTCCTTCATCGTCGAGATCCTTCAACATCATTGGCACAATGATTCTCAAATTCGATCTGTCGTTGTTCTTCGCTGAGAGTTTTTTCCAACGCTCTGCGGATCCCCCAGATATTTCTCTCAATCGTTTCTAATGAGAAAAAATTAGATTATCCCAATAAAAAGGGAAACTTATTTGACATCTCATAACGATGCGGAATTAATTGTTCAGCGTTGCTGTTTCTGAGTCATTATGACATGACATTAATTACTGAAACAGTTGCGTCGTCGCTGCGCTGCAGCAGATATTTCCAAAAAGAAATAAAATAAACTTTTCGAATTTATTTTATTTTATTTTTACTTAAAACTTCCAAAAATTAACTTTTTCCTTCGACCCGCACCAATAGAGGTTGGGCTCATTCTTAGGTAAATTCTTCATCCTAGACATAATGGTCCCCTCATATTATTAATCTCAGCATCTGTTAGGAAACCTCCACAACCGCTCACAAGTGCCGACTCACTTAACTTAAAAAAAGTTCAAACCACCATTCTGGGCTCATCGGGCCTCAGAATGATGTGTCGTCTCTTCTTCTGTTCTCGAAATAATTCCATATAATATTTAAAAATAATAAACAGAAAAATTTGAGACATTAAATTCTCCCCACCTTGGGGCTTTACATCCCCGAAAAGCAAAAACAAAGGCTACTCAAAAAGATGTGGGTACTAGGAACGGATCTGGGCCTCTCACTCCCATGTGCTCTCTTGAAGAATCATGTGCTACCACTGGACTCACCCCAAGGGAATCGATCACCCACGAAGGATCCTATCCATCCAATCCTCAATCTCTAATGGGTACTCAGGAAAGGTCACTCCATCCTCGATGTCCAGCTCTCCCAATCGATGATGTGCGATGGGTCATGCACGTTCCTCCTCAGCTACAACACGTGGAAGACATCATGTACCAAATGCAACTGTGGTGGTAGATCTAGGTGGTATTCCACCACGCCAACTCTACATAGTATCTGGAAATGTCCGATGAACCTCATAGATAGCTTTCCACCCCAGCCAAATCTCAGTAACCCTCTTCGAGGTGAGACCTGAAGAAAGACATGGTCTCCCTATTCGAACTCCAGAGGTCTTCGTCGTCTGTCAGCATAAGACATCTGCTAGCTCTGTGCAATCTTCATCCACTCCCGGATGATCTGCACCTTCTCGGTGGTATCTCACACCAACTCTGGACCCATGACTGCTGAATCTCCGAGGTCGGTCCAGCAAAGTGGTGACCGATGGGGTCTCTCATACAAGGCCTCGAACAGTGCCATACCAATGGTGGAGTGGTAGCTATTGTTGTATGAAAACTCTACCAGTGGTAGGTGGTCCTCCCAAATGCAACCAAAGTCCAAGATACTGGCTCGCAACATATCCTCCAGAACCTGAATGGTTTTCTCCATTTGACCATCTGTATGTGGATGAAACACTGTGCTCAAGCGTAGCTGAGTCCCAAAAGCCTCCTGCAATCCCTTCCACAACCAAGATATAAAACGGGAATCTATATCCGATAATATTGTCAAGGGGATGCCATGAATCCAAACTATCTCCTTCACGTAGAGGCGTCCCAAGATCTCTACGAAACTCTGCTCCCTAATAGCTAGGAAGTGGGACGACTTGGTGAGTCGGTCAATGATCACCCAGATGGAATCATGCCCCTTGGACATTTGTGGTAAGACTATCATAAATTCCATCGATATTCCATCCCACTTCCACTCAGGAACTTCCTGGGGTGAGCTAATCCCACTGGAACCTGGTGCTCAGCCTTCACCTACTGGCATGTGAGGCATCGGTAAATGAACTCTGCTACTGCCTTCTTCATGCCTGACCCCCAGAACTATCGTCGGAGATCCTGGTACATCTTTTCCACTATAGGATGTACTGCCAAAGGGTATGTATGAAACTCCCTCATAACCTCTTCCTACAACACCACTGGTACAATAGTTCTTTCTTTGAAAAGAAGTACGTGCTCCCCACATTGCGAATATCCATTAGGAGCATGTCCTATGGAAAATTGAGCACGTAAAGCCTCATAGTATACATCCTCAAGTTGTTCTTCCCTAAGTCGTTGTAAGAGTAGAGGGGTGAAAACCATCGACTGTAGGTAGGCTGCATCTTCGCTGTCCAAGAAGGACAACTAAAACATGGCTAACTGCTCTCATACCACTTTGTCACAACTCTTCCTAGTGGGGCCCGCACCGTGACTCCCCAAGCCCGCCTCCAATAGGCTAGGGGCAGGTGACTAGCACCGAGTAGGCATATTACTAACATTGAAGGAATTTGCTAAGTACATGTACACAGGCACACATCTACAAGCCCACAAATGATGAAATGTTAAAGAAACCACTAAGGAACAAAATGCATGCATACAACTAAACCCAACCAAAAGAGTACGAAGAAAGGTAAAGTATTGAAAGTAAACTGGGCCAGAATACAAGCCCACCAAAACAAGAGTCTAATAATTGAAAAGTCTAACTTGTAAACACAAAAGGTACTGGGACTGCTGCTCATAACCATAGGAACACCTCAGCCTATAGGGAAATCAGAAATCTTAGTCTTGTCCTCGTCCGCCCTGGACTCTGTCAAAAGGATGCTCTTCTTCACAAGACACGTCACGTGCAGGCAAATACCATGCAGGGGTGAGTATAACAGTACTTAGTAGAGGACCCCGAAAACCATAAAGTAGTAAATTAAAGCTACAGTCAGCTATATACAGTATATGTCTATAGAACATATAGCAATAAAAACACAAACCATATATACCCAAAACCCAGACCCGTGGTCTAGAGACAATTCGCACAATCGCAAACCTACACTAGGGATTCAGTTTGAGGATTTCTGCTAAGCACTCATTCCGGGAGAACACACTCCACGAGTCTTATATATATGATGGTGTCTATCTGAGAAGTACTGTTCGTCAGGAAACGTTAGGAGAGGTAGTTACACTCATTATAGGAGACACACTCTTGAGTGGGAAAGATTACGATAGATAGATGCACTCATTACAGGAGACACACTCCTGAGTGGGAAAGATCACAATACACCAATGAGGATCACTGCCAGGGCCATGGAGGATACTGCGACTCATCCATAATTCACCTTCTAAGTAGAGGATCGACTCCTGGTGGAGTTGGTCACATCGATGCCTGACTCTACCTAGGGTCAAGAATGGATAGATGATCTCGATCCAGGCCTCTTGGATGGATGCCTGACTCTATCACAAAAATTCATGCGGAAGGGATCATACTCCTGTAGAAGGAAATGATGCCTAACTTTTAGGGGAATGAGAAAAGGGGCACTAACCCAAATGAAACATGTCCAAGATATGGTGTAAAAGAGGACCGTGCCATTTTCCACAAGGTAAACGGCGTGTAGAAAAGTTACATGCCATGTCGTCTAACCCCAGGTACTACCTGTTGACAACAGCCCATGTCGTAAGTCTGGTCATTTAGAAAAGTTAGTACACGGCATGTAGTATTGTGTACATGTCGTGTTCGAGTGCCTGGGATCGGATCCATGTACACTGGCAATGTTCTCGTTCACGGTCTTCAACCCGTGTACTCTAACTCATGCAATCGGTACATGGGGTGACCCGTGTTACTGTCCTCACCTGGCCATGTGATGGTGTACACGGTCGTGAACCCCATCCCATGTCTGTGTACCCCTTGGATACATGCCGAGTCCCGTGTAGCTGCCTCTGCCATGCTGTACATGCTGTGTTCTAAAGTCGTGTAGATCATCCCATGTCCATGTACTTCTAAAAATACACGTCGAGCTTCAGGGAAAGTCTAACACATCGTGTGACCAGGGTCACACACCGTGTGATTCCTCTCTGACCCCTGAAACCCTATCCACCACCGCCAGTGCTACACGACGTGTTCTTCGTAAGTACACGCCGTGTATTCTGGAAATTTATAGAAACGCGGACCTCCACCGTCGCGCCTCTGGTGATGCTTCGTTCGTCAATACGGTCGTTTGATCGCCATGGAACTCCCGGGTTTTGGTGGCAACGACGCCAAGAAGCCACTTCCATTATTTTCGGACCTCCGTTCTGTCCCGAAAACATGTTTTGATCTTCCCGCATGAAGAACACTTGAAGAATGACCTCTTCCGATCCGATCCGATTCGTCTTCTGTCATGGTCTTCGTACCTCCGTAGGGTCGTTGCGATGTCGGATCTACGGTTTGGGATCGTTGCATTGCAAGACAGGTGCGCAAAGATCAGTTGTTCGTCACCCCACGAAGAACGCGAAGAACGCACGATAATGAAAGGGGGAAGGAAAACCAATCGAACAAATTTGAGGAATGAACCTCCACTGTCATTCGTCACGTTATTGATCCACTCCTGTTAATAGGCTTAAACGGATCATAAATCAACAACAATAATCAACATGGATTAATTTCTCATAATCATCCCAATAAAACCCTCCTGTAATAACATATGAATCCGCGGATTAACTTGTTCGTGGTTGATCCGCGTTCGTCGTCTAAATTCAAAAATGGAGAAAGAGGAATGAAATAACAACCCCTACCTTTAAGAAAGGATTTATCATTGACGAAAGTTTCATGCTTCCATCATCATCAATATCCTTCAACTCTGTGGTGCAGTGATTCTCAGCTTTGATCTTTCGTTGTTCGTCGCTGATAGTTTGCTCCAATGCTCGGTGGATCCTCTAGATATTTCTCTCAATCGTCGCCAACAATAAAAAATTTGATTATCCCAATAAAAAAGGTTAACATATTTTACATCTCATAACATTACAGCATTAATGGGTCAGTGTTTCTATTTCCGAGTCATTATGAAATGACATTAATTACTGAAACAACTACCTCGTCGTTGCGCTACAACGGATATTTCCAAAAAGAAATAAAATAAAATTTTTGAATTTATTTTTTTTTTATTTTTACTTAAAACTTCTGAAAATTAAATTTTTTCCTCGACCCGCGCCGATCGAGGTTAGGCTCATTATTAGGTAAATTCATCATCCCTGATGCAACGGTGCCCTCAGATTTTTAATCCGAGCATTCGTTTGGAAACTGCCCCAACCACGCACAAGTGCCAACTCACTTAACTTAAAAAACATTCAAACCACCATTCTGGTCTCACCGGGCCTCAGAATGATGTTTCATCTCTGCGCCTGGTCTTGAAATAATTCCATATAATATTTAAAAATAATAAATAGAAAAATCTTATACATTACATGGTGCATGAAAAATGGTTGATTATGTATAGTGATAAGCCTTCCTATGTTATCCCTTCTTTTTGTGATAGATTTAGTGCTTCTTTCTAAGGTTGTATTTGTCATTGTAGAGAAATGGTTCCATGAAAATGTGTGTCAGTTGGGTAACTGGAAGACATTGCCGATAATGCTCCTCCAGTAGTGGATAAGGAGAATCCAGTGGTTTAGGGTGACAGGGAAGACCAGTTTCATGAGAACTTCACTTGTCATATATAGATTATGGAATGGGACCCAGGGAAGGTTGTGTCGAGTATGTTCAAGCTGACTAGAGAGTTTCAGCTACATCACCCTCCGACCTTTACTAGAGAGGGTGGTCCAGAGGCAGCAGAGTTCTGGATCGATTATATCCAAACTATTCTTGATCAGATAGAGACTCCTATTGAGAATCGATTCAAGTTTCCAACTTATATGTTGAGAGGCCAAGCGAAGCGTTGGTGGACATCATGGTCCAAATGGAATAGGTTGAGGGAATGATGGGGAAGGACTTCTAGGAGAATTTTCTTGAGCACTTCTATCCAGAGACCCTGAGATGAGAAACGGTGGTGGATTTTATGAGTTTGACTTAAGAGGGGATGTTGGTGATTGACTACGCTAGTAGTTTCACTAATTTGTGTTGCTTTATTCTAGCTTTGACTGAAGATGAGGTGGTTATGGAGATATCTTTCTAGGATAGTTTGAGACACGATATTAGGTCTCAGGTAAATATATTTCGTCTAAAGTGGTTTGCTGAAGTGGTAGATAGGGATCTTATCTCAGAGGGAAACCTCATGGGGTACTCGGGTAGTGAGCTTGTGGGGGGAGCTTAGTAGACCATTAGTGTGGATTTCAAGGGTAGGAAGAGCCATTTTGGAAACTTTCAGTAGGGTGGAAGTTTGTAGACTAGACAGAAGAGGGGAATATCCTCTCAGAGTGGTGACCATATCTTTTTCTATCAATGTGGTAGGCCAGGGCACATGCATATCTAGTGTACCCTACCACCAATCGAGTTATAAGTGGGAAGAAGGTTAGGCAATGTACAGAATTTCTTCAGGAACCCACAATAGCTGGGAAATGAAGGAAGTCTGAAGAAGATCCTGAGTGTAGACAGGGGGCCGGTTACCCCATGTTAGGCTATCAGTTGGTGCTCTAAAGATCGTACTGATAGTGGTGGTGGACATGGAACTCTGGGGAGAGACCATTCTTACCATCAGGGTAGTGCAGTGTAGGGTAATCAGGTTAGGGGCTAGGTTAGAGGGGAAGGTCAACTCCATGCGGTTCAAAATACGCCTAAGGGTGGTGAGGTAGGATCTTCCACAGTTCGAGGTACGATTCTTGTAGCTTCCATGCTTGCTAGTTCATTATTTGATACAGGTGCTATGCATTCTTTTATTTCTTCACAGTTCGTAGTTGTGTTGGGTTTGACCGTGGAGAATGCATGTGGGGTAATTTCACTTGACACTCCATTGGGAGTACAGGCTGAGAACATCAGGCAATGTAAGGGTTTTCCTCTAGAGATTGGGGTTATCATTTTCTGTGGGATCTGTTTGTTTTGGACATGTCAAGTTTTGACTTGGTCTTGGGCATGCATTGGTTAGTGTTGTATCAATCCCACATCGACTATCATTGACGTCAGGTAACATTTATGTCTTTCAATGGAGACACCTATGTCCTTTATGGTGAGTTGGATGCTCAATCGGGCCATGTCAGGCCTCTTTTCCAGCAGTTGGGAGATCTCACGACCCAGGTAGCATGCCTTATGTTAAATGATGGGGAGGATCATCCAATCTTCCCACCGGTAGTGGATCAGTTTCAATATGTTTTTCCTAAGGACTTCTCGGGGTTACCACCCAAGAGAGATGTTGATTTCTCCATTGAGTTGTTATTAGGAGTAGATTCAGTCTCTATTTCTCCATATCATAAGCTTCCAGAAGAACTCCAAGAACTAAAGGCTCAATTGGAGGAATTATAAGATAAGGGGTTTATTCGTCCTAGTATATCACCTTGGGGATCACCTGTGCTTTTTTATAAGATGTGAAATGGGTCACTTAGACTTTGTGTCGATTATATGAGTCTAAACTAGATGAAGGTGAAGAATTGATACCCTCTTCCTAGTATCGATGATCTTTTCTACCAGAATAGAAGTGCTTCGGTGTTTTTTAAGATCAATTTGAGATCGGGATACCATCAGTTAAGGGTGATACCTTCTGACATACCATGAAAAGCTTTCCTAAGAGGGTATGGGTTGTATGAATTTTTGGTAATGTTGTTTGGGTTGACCAACACACCAGCTATGTTCATGGATTTGATGAACCGGATATTTCACCCATATCTAGACTGCTTCATTGTTATTTTTGTTGATGATATCTTAGTGTACTCCATGACTCATGATGATCATCTCTAACATATTGAGATCATTTTTAGTACACTAAGAGAGAATAGGATTTATGCCAAGCTATCAAAGTTTCAGTTTTGAATTTTTGAGGTGCACTTTTTGGGACACATCATCCCAAAATTAGGTGTGTTAGTGGATCCATAGAAAGTACATGATGCGGTGTCTTGGGAATATCCCAAGAGCATTTCCAATGTTTGTATTTTTCTTGGTTTTGTCGGTTATTATCAAAGGTTCATTAATTAATTCTCTTATTTAAAAGCAACACTCTCTAGTCCGACCAAAAATAGAGTGAAGTTTGAGTGTTTAGGAGCATGTGAAGGTGCATTTCAAGAGCTGAATAAGTGGTTGACTATGACACTGATTCTAGTTTTAACTAAACTAGGAAAGAAGTATACCTTGTTTTGTGATGTGTCTGGTGTTGGACTTGGTGCAGTGCTGATGTAGGATGACCAGGTTGTTGCTTATGGGTCAAGACAGTTGAGATCACATGATAGAAATTATTCAACTCATGACCTTGAACTGGCTGTAGTGGTTCATGCCTTAAAGTCTTGAAGGCCTTACTTGTTAGGAGAACCTTTTACGGTGTTTACCGACCATCAAATTCTCAAGTACAAATTCTCTCAGCACGATCTGAATCTTCAATAGTGAAGATGGGTTGAATACCTAAAATCCTTTGATTCTAAGTTAGTTTACATACCAGGAAAAGGAAATAGTGTTGTTGATGCTCTGAGCTAGAAGACTCAGAATCAGGTGGTCCAAGAATCATCATCAGAGTGGAGACTGATGGCCTTTTTTGTTGAGATGCACCTGGAGGTACGGTAAAGATGACTCTTGAATACATAGTATTTGAATATATGCTTTTGAGCCAGATTAAGGAGATCCAGTTGGAAAATCTAGAGTTTTTATCTATGAAGGAAAGTCTGAAAGTTGGGGAGCCACCTTCTAGATGGGTTTTTGGCATTGATGGTGTTTCTTGTGTTCATGACTGTGTTGTTGTACTGGTAAGAGTATGGGAAGAGTTGATGCATGAGTTCCACATATTGAAGTGGGAAGTACATCCAGGTTTGACTAATATGTATTGTGACCTCCACATGCATTTTTGGTGGCCTAGAATTAAGAAAGAAGTTGCGAGATTTATGGCAAGGTGCCTTACCTATCAACAGGTGAAGTCTGAGCAGTAGCATCCAGGTGGATTTTTTCAGTCATATCCCATTCTAGAGGGGAAATGGAATGACGTGATGATGTAATTCATGGTTGGTATTCTAAGGATTCCTCCAAAGAGTGATTAAATTTGGGTGGTCATGGATCGGTTAACAAAAGTGGCTCATTTATTTCTAATCCAAGATACCCTTACAGTTGATCAGATGGGTGAGTTATATGTTTGAGAGTTAGTGAAGTTTCATGGTGTGCCAAGAACCATAGTTTCAGATCATGATTTTTGTTTCACTTCACACTTCTGGTAGTGGTTAAAGAAGGTTCTTGGAACCCAAGTGTTGTTGAGTACATCTTATCACCCACAAATGGACGGGTAATCTTAATGAACAATTCAAGTGTTAGAGGACTTGTTAGGAGCTTGTGTTTTTTATTTTTGTGGCCCATGGGAGAAACACTTGCCTCTAGTTGAGTTTCCTACAATAAAAATTTTCAGGATAAAATTCAAATGGATCCTTTTGAGGCACTCTATAGGATACCGTATAGATCTCTACTATGTTGGTTAGAGGAAAGAGATTCTGAGTTATTGGAACCAAATATCATGAGGGAAATTTCTAAGAAGGAAAGTTCAATTCATAAACATTTGGAAAAAGTGCAGAGTATGCATAAGTCTTACACAGATCAGCTTCATAGACCTCTTTAGCTTGGGGTGGTTGATAGTGTGTTTCTCCGAGTGTCACCAAGGTTTGGTCACCATCAAATTCAAAAGTAGGGAAAGTTGGAACCTAGGTATGTAGGTCCATTTGAGATTATGGAGAGGATCAGGCTGGTGGATTACTAGTTGGATCTTCCACGGTCGTATAGTGGTATGCATGATGTGTTTCATGTTTTATAGTTTCAGAAATATCACCCTGGCTCATATCATGTTCTAGATATTGATGATGTTGAACTTGATGTTGATGCATACTTTGAGGGTCATCTAGTTCATGTTGTGGATTGTAGTGAGAAAGTTTTGCAAGGCAAGGTTTTTCCTTTGGTCTATGTGCTATGGCAGCACCGAAAATTTCAAGACGAAACTTGGGAGTGAGAATCAGATATACAGGCCCAGTGGCCAAAACTCTTTTCTTAGCAACTCGGTGATGCTCGGAAGAGTGGCTTGAAGATGAGTCGTTATAAGGTGGGTAGGTTTTAAGATCCTGGATTTCTCCATAATGTATGTTCTACTTATGTTTCAATTTAATCTCTTTATTTTGGTTAATTAAGTTCTTACACATGTCCTTAAGGAGTCTTGGGGTATTCCGAGGGTTTTGGACATGAAAAATGAGGGGGGAAAGAGGTTTTCTGGGTAGGGTTCATGGTCAGCGCATGGTTAGTACTAACTGTGCGAACAACCCAGGGAAACTATGTAGGAGGTGGGATTTTGGATAGTGGAATCTGCACAGTTTGTGAACGGTTTGGTAAACCGTACGGGTAAACCATGTGGCCCAGAAACATTTAAAAAATTAAAAAAAATTCCACTCTAGGGATTTTATGTTCACTCTGGATTTTCATCTTCCTCCCTTGCAACCCTAGGAATGAACCAAAAGTATCAAGAGCTTCTAAGGATTGATCTCCTTCGATTCTTGACCGTTTTGAGTGTTGTTTGATGGAAATCAAAAATCCAGGTGAGTCTAATATGCTCCACCTCTCTCTTTTCTAGTTTAGGTCTTGTATTTTGGGTGATTTCCATCTAAAGTCTCAAACCTATCCTTTTCAGTGAGATCTAGTTTGAGGCTTCAAATGGGTGTTGGATTGGGATCTAAGGCCTTGTTTGAGAGGGTGTTCATCAATGGATTCAAGGTATGTGGTCTACAAGTTATATTCCTTGAGTTTTACGGAGATTTTTGCATGTAGGGTTTTGATTCTTACCCTCTTGTGATGAGTTATTCATGCCATTTTTATTATGTGATGTTTAGAGTGTCTAACAACCTAATGGGACCCTCAGGATCCCTGCAGGATGCATGGAGGTAGATGTGACCTATGTTAGGGCCACCCATCGGGTGTGCCCATGTTCCCGAACTTAGATTTTAGCTAAGAAAATGTAGGTTTGTTATATAGGAACATAGATCCTAGGGTGAATATGATATTAAGCATGATGTATGTGAATGGGAGTCCAAGTAACACACCTTGGTTGGTCCGTAACCTATGTGGGTGTTTGGTTGGCTTAAAATTGGTTAAGTGAGATAAGGTGAAATGATAAGGGATTTGCTTTATACATGATTATGCTTAGTGAGATAGGCATGGGAAATGGGAAATGGGGATGAATTTTGTGGGTTGGAAATGAAGAATGTGTTAATAGATTTTGGAATAATGTTAAATTCTCATTCATTGATATCATTGTGATGTTGGTAATGACATTAGTGATGCTTAGTTGTGAATTGTGCTTGAATGTTATGAATGTTAAATAAATCATGTGCACATGGCTTGGTAGTGTGGGGTATATACTTGAGGTTCTATTCCCACGGGTCGAGTTTTGACTGAGGTTCTAAACTCCACCCACTAAATGGACAGGTTAGGGAAGGTGAGAGAGTTACATTCCCCTAATAATTGCATCCACCCAGACTGAGACATCGAGGTGAGGATAATGACAATTTTTGTGTCATGATTCCTAGTGAGATAGGACTTGTTTAATTCACTCATGTAGTGAATGTTGATCTTGCCTAATCTATTGAACACATATAAAGGGTAAATTGATAAATAAAGTATCTTGGAATGAGTGTGGGTTATTTGATTGGTTAACTGAAAAGAACATAATTAAGCTTGGACTTATAATCTATTTCCTTTAAATTTTTTTGTTTACCACTGCATGCACTATCTATGGGCTGGATATTTTTTAGACATCGTTGGTGGTGGCCTACTAAGGTGTACTCACACCCTACTGGGGCCGCCGTTGGGTACCCAGGCCGATTTCATGGTTGCAGGTTAGGAGAAGGGAAAGGGCCCAGTGCTTGGGAATTGAGTCGGGATTTGGGATGAGCTTGGTTGAGGTTTGGGACTTTGTTCCAGGACCATTTTGGGTATTCCATTTTTTGTATTCATTTCAGTTTTTCTGCACATTGTATTGTAGAATGGCATGGCATACTTATTTTTGGTCATGTTGTACCTAGTTTGGTAATGTTTTATTTATGAGTTGTGTTGTTTGTTTTATAGTTTTTCTACTATTTATATTTTATTATTGTGGATTACTCTGGTAAAAGTGGGTATAGTCTCCCCACATGACTACTTAGACCCTCGTTACTAGTCGACAACCTCTAGCATACAGGGAGGTGTGCTTGAGGTTATGTAACCACTCGGCTCAGGGCACCGATTAGTGGCTCCCGGGTTGGGGACATTACAATAACCATCTAATTGAATATTTAATAAAATAGGACTTTAAATGATCCAATTTTTCAATGTTTTTTCATTAATAGGAGTGGATCAAAATTATTCATTATTATGGTATATGTTATTGATTTGAATATCATTGAGAATCATGGTGAACCTTCCATAGGAGTATAATATTTAAAGGAATAATTTGAAATAAAATAAATTTAAAAGAAAATGTTCTTCCATGGATTAAAAACAAAACATAATGAATATGGAATTATTTTTCATCAATAATGCTATACAAAAATGGTTCTAAAAAGGTTTAATATGAAAAAATCACATCTGTTAAGTTCATCAATGGTTGTATGATATATTGATCATGATAAAGATACTTTTAGATCATTATAGGATAATAAATAACTTGTTAGTGCTAAAGTACCATATCTGTGTGTTATAGGAGAACTAATGTGGCTTGAAAATAATACAAGGCCATATATGCCAAAATCTAGGAATTTATTGATCTGGTACAGTTCTTCTCTTACTCAATGAAATTGAAATGGTGTCAAACGTATATTAATATGCCTTCAAGGTTCTATTGATTGTGGGTTATTTCATTATAATAGTTTGTAAAAAAATTGGTTAGTTCTGATGATGTTGGATATTTTTCCATTACATATAAATATAAATCTTAAATTGGATATTTTTCATGTGTGGTGGAACTCCCATTTCATGTAATTCTATAAAAAAGGAATTTTTTTGACTTCCTCTAATCATGATGAGTTGATTGAAATTAATTAATAAAGATGAGAATGTATTAGGTTGAGATCAGTAATTCAATATATCATATATAATTTTGGATTAGATATGAGTAATGATACTCTCAATATATTATATGGAAATAATTTTATTTGTATAAAATAATTGAGGGTGCGTATATCAAAGGTGATAGACCAAAACATATCTCGCCAAAATTATTTTTCACTCATAAACATTAAAATAATAGTGTGATTGATACCCAATAAACAAGTTCATGTTGTAGTATTTTATATTTATTCACAAATAAATTACTAATGAAAACTTTTGAGAAATTTTTTTATAAACATGGGGTGTAAATACTATAATTTTTATCATGATTTTATGAGGGAAGTTAAGAATATTGAACTATTTTTCCCTTTATCATGCTTTTTCTATTAATTTTTCATAATAATATTTTTAATCAGGTAGAATGGTAGAGAATTTAATTACATTAGCTTCAATTTTTTTCCTATAAGGTTTTTTAAGTGAATATTTATATGATATTCCATGAGATTAAGACATCCAAGGAGGATTTTTATGAATTATTTATTATGTGGATATCAAAATAAAAAAAACTATTATTACTCCTCATCACTAACTCCGTACCTTAATATGGAAAACTATTCATTTAATCAAACCCTTGGAATTACAACCATTGGATTTAACATAAGAGATAGGGATTGATCTAGACTATTGATTATAACATTCATACACCCTATATATATATCATTGTGTTAATTTAAGAAGGAAATTTTTTCACGTATAATTTATCTTTAACTCATGTATATCCTTGTTTATATTATTTTATTTCATTTTCCATCATTAGTATAAATATTTTACTCCAAGTTCCATCAATGCTTAAGCTTTCTTATAGTTGATCATGAATTTCCAATTTCAAAATTTATCATGGTGTCAATCAATGTTTGATTAGTTTCTCAACAAAAACACACACACAGATATATATATGTGTATATATATATATATATTAATTATTCAATGTTATGTGTTCACATAACATGTTTTTTTTGAAAAGAAATTTTTCCAATAAATAAAAATTGGTTGTTTATGTTGGGATCATATCTTTATTATGATAAACCCATTGAAAGATATTCACTGGAAAGTACAATAAGAAAAAATAAAGAACCAACAGATGATCCCACTTTACAAATTCTAAAATTTATAAGTCTTTGAACCTAAATCACTACACCAAAATAAATAAACCACTTTGAATGAATAAATAAAAAAACTATTGAAAGGTGGTGATTGAATGAATGAAAGAAAAAAGAATAAAATTATTGACATGGTTTAGATGTGATTCCTACTCCACAAGGGGGTACACTGCTTCACTTTTATTCAAGTTAATATAAAATTACTACAATCGCTTAATCATGTATCTTATGGAAATAATTGATTCAATATTCTATTTATACTAGGATCCATACGATGTGTCTATTAATTATAGTTTTCTAATATTTGTGTGGAGAAGTCCACACAGGTTTATCCCCTTAGGATTCCACCCATTAGGTCAAGGCCTTCCACTACCTCAACTTCTCCACCTAATAAACAGTGTTATTAGTCAATGATTTCGCATCACCCTTTTGTGTTTTCCCATAATACCACTATAAAAAGTGAAAAGGGGGTAACTATTGATCACACAATCAATTTGTACTATATGATAGATTCTTCTACCTATATCAACTAATGGAATCATGTTTTTTATAGCCCAATCACATTTTCTAGTTGTCTCAACTGACTAGCATCATTTGACTATATCATCTGATCAGTATCTTTTAGTAATCTAGTTTCTATAAAATATATGTTTCCATCATTTGGACACATGGGCCATAGTTGTTAATTTTACACAACCTCTATCTAAAAACCATTGAAAATTAGGCACTATAATTTTCTCTTTCTAGTGAACTAATCCATTTAGTTGGAAAATGGTTTTCATCGTTGAGCCTAATAATCTCTCACTTGAGAGTAATTTTCTAAAATTCACTATCAGGTCCTACATTATCTCCATCTAAAAACATCCATTCCTAAATATTCCTTTTTAGATACACGGTTCCCCCTCCATGCTTCTAGAAATCACATCCCAATTTAGGTGCGACATCGCCTCATAAAATCCTAGAAAGTGTCCTTTTTCATCATATCTTCCAGATTCTACACCCATTCTATATTTTGGACACCTAGAACTCCATCCTATAATAACTCCTAGATTAAGTGATACTTTTATTCAATATCATTTTTCTTGAGATGAAACATTGGATTTTTGGCATTGTGAATCTCACTTTGTGAGACACAAAATAGTACCCAATCACCTTTCCTCCTTCTAAGATATTCCGATATCCCCATATTCTAGGTCAAATCCTCACATATTCAATTAATGAAACATGCTTAGTTTATATTTTCAAAAGTTAAACTACCAATTAAAGATTTGATAACTAGTTAACTATTATTCCTCTGAAATAGAACACATATATAGTTGTGCTTTTATGAGTATCTCCATCTCTACTAAATTCAGAGTCAGAAAATCCTTAAAATGACTCCGTTTTTCAAAGAAAAGTGCCAATTTCTATAACCCTTAATCTATCATAGAATCAAATTCACAACCTTAAAATATTATCTTCCATGATTTTAAATGAACCATATAACAACTCCCACAATTTTTGAAATGTTTTGTCTAGTATATATCCTGGTATACATCAGACTTCCAATAGATAATGTATATTGAATATTATATATATATTCTACCATAAATTACATTCTTGATGCATTATCCTTGATTATCATGAAGTGTTTGGATAGTGGTGGTCACCAATTTCTCCTCACTCATTTCAAATCACTCCACCAATTTTCGAGCATAATTTGATTATCTAAGGTACAAAGTGATAGAACTTAAATATCTCACTATCCACATCCCAATATCCATTAATCAGGATAAAATAATTCATCTCAAATATTCTATAAATTTTAATTTTCATCTCATATATCCTTTCCTTTACCATTATAGTAATAAATATTTTCAATTTAGATAATAAAGTTGATGAAACTATCATCATTGAACAAATTTTGGTAATATTAATGGTCATAATTTCTCAAGATAAACCTATTATCCTTCATGAAGTCATTAAACTTATGATTTCACTACCATTATGTATGTTTCAAACTATAAAGGCTTCATTTAAGCTTACATATAATATCCTAGTCCTGATTCTATATGAAATAAACTGGCTGGTCCTTGTAAATCTTCTCATCTAAGTCTCCATGAAGGAATTTTTCCTTCACATACAATTATTAAAGATGTAAATTCTTTATGTAAACCATACTCAGAACCCTCTGAATAATCATATATTTAACTACCAGTAAAAATATCTCTGAGAAACCCAAACCTTTTTTTATTAAAATCCATTTATGACTTTTTTTTCCTTGTACTCCTACCTACCATTTTCATTTTACTTCATTTGTTTCATTAATTTATTTTGAAGGACTTTTTCCTAGAAGGTATCTACATCATCTCCTATATTTCATACACATGGAGGGAATTGATCTCATCCCTCATAGATAACTCCAAATATTTTGAGTCTTTAAAAATTATTACCTTCTATGGGATCTTGATATCTCCATTATCTATTTGAATCAAGTAGTGAATATCACACTCATACCACTACACATTGAACCTCTCTATGGTAGATCTCTAAAACTCCATTTGTGGTTCATCGCCTTCTTGTACTATAAAATCTATAGATATATCTTCTAGATATTATGCTCTATCTTCCAAGGTTATTGAATCTATATTATTTTAGGCCATGGAAACACCATCAGAACTTAAATTCATTCCAGAACATCCTCTAAAATGTCTGGTGTTTCTAGTATTAATATTATTTCTAAATTATCCAAAACATTTGTAACTTACGGATAATCATTCGGATGAACTTCACCCTCTGATGATACTTTTCTCTCATTATAATTCTAGTCTAAGTTATAATCCTTTCATAGAATTTATTCTTTGGAGAACACATTTCAACTTCTAACCACATTTTAAAGGTTGTTATCCTAGTGTCAAAATCCAAAATCTTCATCACCATATCCAAAAAATTAACATGCTCAAGACTCAGAATTAATTTTTTTCCTTTATTTGGAATCAACATGAATACTGGTGAGTGAACAAAATACATTGATATGGGTGAAGTATTCCTTCCTTTTAGACGAATATAATTTTGGTAGTTCATATCTAATGGAGAATAAGGACTCTCTTTTATTAAGTATGTCATTCAATTCACTACCTCCACTCAAAATACCTTAAAGAATCCTTCATGAATTCTCATGCTTATTTCTTTTTCAAACAATGTATGGTTTATCCTCTCTGTGAATATATTATATTACAGTGTACTTGGTATAATATTCTTAAAATATATTCCCTTCCACCAGAAAAACCTATAAAAATATCTAATTCTATATTCCCTAACATTATTATACCTCAATCAATTAAGCTTGAAATCAGTATCCTTTTTCACAAGGTCTCTCTATTGGTTGAATATTTTGAATAAATCATACATGATTTTAAGAAATAAAACTCATACTTTTCATGTTTCATAATTGATAAAATTCATATAGTAGAGAGATCCTCCATGAGAATGAACTAGAGTGGGGCCCATACATCTATATGAACCATCTCTAACATCTGGTTCTTCAATGCATTACCTTTTTCTTGGAAGTGCACATTCAACTACTTACCTTGAATTCATTCCTTGTATGTTATATAATCTATAATTTCATCCTTTAATAAACCTTTGGTATATAAGAATTTACCCCCTTCTCACAATGGTGAACCATATGGTCATGCCATAACATCATGGGATTTACTTGTCTGGAATGCATCAAACCATTTGATACTCTTATAAAGTAAAAAATGATGTCATTCACTCATTTTTCTTCAAGAATGGAACTAAATGATATCTTCCATGCTATATATAAAAAATATTTATAGATAGTTGTGTCTTCTAACTGCAAGGTCACTCTTTGATGAATTGTAGGGTCATGAAAAGCCAAGTCTGCCAGCCAAAAGATGATGGGTGTACAGAGGTGAGAAAGGGTAAGAAAAATGATACTATAGAGAAACCTTAACCATCCAAGAAACAATCAGAGGTATGGATGAAGAAGGTGACTCACTTGGGAGAGGTTTCGGGTAATAATTGGGCATATTTTGTGGATGAAGAGGAGGAGACTTCTTTGGATCAAAGAATCCAAGAGGAACTTGAAAAATTAGTGTTGGATGCTTGTCACTTAGCACTAGATGACACTGTTTTAGATGATCCTATTAACTATAACTCCTCAGAGACTATTTTTCATGAACTTATTAACCACAACTCCTCAAAGCTTGAGTTCTCTATGATAGCACCTGTAGATCCTTCTAATGAGAATTTCAGTGATACTATCACTTGTATTCGCAACACAACAAAACCTACCCTCTATATTTTAGGTTCTTCAGTTCCAACCAATGAATATATTAGAGGTTCTATCAACACTCCTCTTACTGGGAGGCAACTGTATCCCCTTGATGCTTCCAAGGGTGTTGGTTACCCAACTGGGTATGTGTCTGTTACACCTACAGACACTAGAAAGAATTATGCACACTTGATATCAGCTGGAAATGCCTCGACACATGCTAAAAACTCCTCTGAAGGTGTAGTGAAAATTGAAGAACCTGCTGTATTGATCCCCATAGATGAAAATTATGGCATCCAAACACAATCTATCATGGATTTTTTCAATGTAAATTCAATGTAAAAGCATATCCAGACTACTTAGATCATGAGCACTACCACGGTTTTGGCCTCACTGGAAGGTAATTTAGGTATGTCTACCCAAGAAGATAGGAATGTTTCTATTGAGACCTCTCATATACCAGTGGACATACAGCATCCCCTTGTTTTCACCACTACCACACTTAATGCTAACTCTTCAATGGATTCAAGGAATAGCCCCGTGGATACCCCCCTTGAACTCAAAAAAATATGAATCAAAGCAGACCATTTCCAATGAAGGTACTCCTAATATCTCATATGTTTCACCCTTGAGTAAATAAAAAAGAAAACCCACTACTAACTCTTCCCAAAATATCATAATATCTAAGAGGAAGAATGTCTTGGGGGGATCAAATAATAAAAATGGAGGTATGCCTCCAAAACCAGGTTTTAATGAATATATTATTTTTGAATTGTCAAGGAATTACAAAACCTACCACTTTTAATGTGCTTAAAAGTTTTCTTTTGACTCGTTGTCCTAAAGTGTTTTCTATTGTTGATCCAAAAGTAAATTTTTCTTTTAAATTTAGACACCTTTTCACTTATGGATATAATTATTTAGGTGCTTGTAAAGAGGGTAATGATGCCGAATCTATTTTGATTTTTTATCGTGCTTCCTTATAGAATGTTAATGTTATCAAAAAATTTGAACAAATGTTCACTTGTGATTTTTTCCTAGATGACATGAATATTCTTTGTACCATGATTTATGATAATAATAGATACCAAGAACTAAGGTCTCTTTAGCATGATCTTTCTGGGTTAGCTAACAACATTTTGGATCCCTAGTTTGTGATTGGTGACTTTAATGTTATCCTTTCCTACAGTGAGAAACTTGGACCGTCCCAATCCCATATCTCCTCAAGATATTTTAGATCCACAATATAGTATTGGGACCTAATAGAGATCAATATCACTAGTTCCAAGTTCACTTGGTATATAATACACTATAATAGGATTATTTCCAGTAAGTTGGATATGGCCTTCACGAACATACCTGCTCTGAACTTTTGGGACACCATCTCTAGCATCACCTTACCCAAACATAATTCGAACCATCATCCCATTCCGGTTAGTCTTATCAAAAAGAAAATTAAACCTATTTTTCCTTTTAGATTTAATAACACTTGGTCAGCAAACCCGGACTGTATGAATATCATTAAAAAGTGTTGGGAGTCTATGAATCAACACAACGATGATTTTGCTTGCATCATTAAATTTAAACATCTCAAAAAATGTCTCAAAGGTTGGTGTAATTCTATATATAAAAAAATGACAAATACATATCCACCCTTGAGCATGATCTTATCCAAATTCAAAACACCAACACTACCTCTAATTTCTCTTTGGACCCACAACTTTAAATCAATACTTCCATAAAACTTAATTATCTTCTTTCCCTTAAAGACAACATACATAATCATACTTTTAAAAAAATGGCTATCTAATGGTGACAGAAACACTAATTTCTAAAATTCTTTTCAAATAATCAGGAAACTTTGTATGCCTCTTTCGATACTTAGAGCTGATGCTACCCTCATTGACTCTGAGCAGGGCATTGCCAGTCATGTGGTCTCCTACTTTGTTAATATTTTCAATGGCCCAAATGTCAATAAATATTTTATTCCTGAGATCATTCTGGTTATGTTAAATGACAAAGACAATGTTTGTTTTCTTATTGTGCCTCTTGATCATGAAATCAAAGACACCGTCTTTAGACTTAACCCTGATAGTTCCCCAGGAAATGATAGATTTAACAATGGATTTTTCCAACAATACTGGGAAACCGTCCACTATGATATTTGCAAACCCTTCAGATCCTTTTTTCTAATGGTTTTCTTCCCCAAGGTCTTAACGCTTAATTTCTCACCTTAATTACTAAAGAGGACAATGCCTTGGAGATACATCTCTTTCGGACCATTGATCTCATTAACACTATTTAAAAAATCATTACCAAACTTCTTTCCAATAGACTTTTGACGTTGTGCAATAAAATTGTTTCTTTGAATCAATTTGTTTTCATCAAGGGAAGGTCTATAAAATACTTCATTTTTCTTGAATTTTAATATACCAACACCCTCAATAAATCCATCATAGGAGTCAATATTTCCATCAATATTGATATTAGTAAATCCTTTTACACCATTGATTAGGGATTCATTTTCAAAGTTCTTCATGCCTTTGGTTTTAATGAAACCTTCATCAATAGGATAAACTCCTTATTCAAATCAACTTCCATTTATATCCTTGTCAATGGATCCCTGAAGGGCTACTTTAAGTGCACTAAAGGTGTCAGATAGGGTGACCCTCTATCTTTCATTCTATTTTCTATTGTGGAGGATTACCTAAGCAGATTACTCACTCGCCTTGTGGATCAAAATAATATTAAACCTATTCAAGATGCCAGAAACATAAATGTGCCTACTCATATTCTTTATGCAGATGAAATTATCTTATTCTTATAAGGTGATAGAAAGAATATTCAAATTTTAAAAAAATCCTTCTCTCACTATGAAGAAGTCTCTGGAAAATCTATAAGTCGGAACAAATATTATGTTTTCTTTGGAAAAAAATTCTCTTCTACTAGAAAGATTAGTATCATAAATAATTTAGGCATCAAAGAAGGAACGTTCCCCTTCACCTATCTTGGAGTGCCTATATTTTGGGGAAGGCCTAAATCTATGTATTTTCTCAACATTGTTGATCAATTCATAAATCAACTGTCCTCCTGGAAAGGTAAATCCCTTTCCATGGATGGCTGTATTTGTTTGGTGAAATATATCATTGTCTCTAAAATGGTCTACTCCATGATGGTCTATAAATGGCCCACTGGTCTTTTAAAGAAAATTAATGTTTACATAAAGAATTTTGTTTGGACTGGTAGCACTCTTGAAAGGAAGCTTGTGACAATACCCTGAGCCACCTATTGCAAACCTTTAGATAAAGGTGGTCTTGGCATAAAAAATCTTAAATTTTTTAATGATTCCCTTCAAGACAGACTCACCTAGAGGTTGATTCTTAATAACTCTGACTCCATTGATTTTCTTAAAAATATATTCCTTACGAATATAAAGAAGAGAAATTGGAACAAAATTAATTCTTCGCTCTGGCCTTCCATCAGGAAATCCTTTACCAATATTATGGTTAATTCTAGATGGATGGTTAGCACAAATTCTTCCTTGAATTTTTGGTTGGATAATTGGATTGGTTCACCCCTTATCTCTATGGTGTCTCCTAATTCTCTTTTGGATAATACCAACTGCTCTATAAAAGAGTTTATGCAATCTCATAATTCAAATGTTCCTGATAACATCATTCATGTTATTGATAATTACCCCTTTTCTAACTTTGATGACTTCTTTATTTGGGAACCTTCTCACAATGGTGTTCTTGATTCCAAAAATTTTTACAATCACAAATTTTCAAGCTCTGATTCTATTTTTTACTGGTTTAAATATTTTGATAAACTCTGGATTAATCCCTCTAGACTTACTCTGATTTGGCACATTGCTCCAAATCGTGTCCCCATGGAGGTTTGTCTTCAGTCATTTAGGGTCTAACTTTTCTCCATATGTCCTTTTTGACACCAACATAGAGAAGATACTAATCATATGTTCTTGTCTTGTGTTATATCTTCTTCCCTTTAGAATTATATTTCTGAATTTTTTTTACTACAGATGGTTACTCCATGACACTATTATCTCTCAATTAAAACATTGTGTGGTTCTTGATACCTATCAACATATCAAGAATCTCTTCCTATGTGTTGTTTCTGAACTCCTCCATGTGATCTGGTATGATAGAAATTCTATTATCCATAACAATTTATCATTCAATCTTAATGAAGGTTGGATGCATATCCTCATTGCTATTAGGGATGCTGCTACAACTCAAAAATCTCATTGTGATAACTCTGTTGGAGATTTTGAGATTCTTCACTGACTTCGGATTGATGGGATCTACAAAAAACTGCGAGGTAATTTTGAGGTCTTCTGGAAATCTCCGCTACCAGGTTGGATCAAAGTGAATGTTGATGGTGCTTCTAAAGGCAACCCAGGTCCCGTTGGTTATGGATCTATTTTTAGATACCACCTTAGTCATTTTCAAGGATGTTTCTTTGGCAGTTGGGGCACTGCCTAGTATTTGGAGGCTAAAATGATGGGTGGGATTCATGCTGTTAATTTTTTCAAGCAAAAGGGCTGGAGCAATATTTGGATTGAAAGTGATTCCACCACTGTCATCCATGCTATTTGGTAGGGGTGGTTCATATTGCCTGTAATTTGACTACCCGTTATATGAGTTTCCTTTCTTTGCTTCTGGAGACCAACTACATTGTCACTCATGCTTTTCATGAAGTGAACATGTTTGTAGACAAACTTTCCAATAAGGGAATCAACCAGGGCATAACTTGGATGGATAAATTTCCTTCTGACCTTCTCCCTTTTTATGATAAATATTGTAATAAGATTCCTTACTTAGACTCATGTAGTTTTCTCTTTCCTTTCATTTTAATAAATTGTGTCTTGGACTTTGTTTGAGGCACTACCTTAAAAAAATACTCCTTTAAAATTCAGAAAGTTTTTTCTCCTTGTTCATATGGAAACATCTCCCATACCTACTATCTTGAGATATTTATCACCCACTAGATATACTATTCCAAATATTATTAATGTATAATTATCCATACTTCCTCTCTAAAATGTTGAGATAAATGAAGCTCTAGAGTATATCACCCAAGACATAAGTAAACTAATAAAACTTAAGAGTAATCCACACATATATTCTAACACAAGATTCACATATCCACTTTTAAAATCCTATATTCTAAAATTTAATTGATTCTCATTGTAATCCCTATTTAAGTGACCTTATTTTATATTGGAAAACCCATTTGGAGTTTTTTTTGGGATGTGTTTGTTGAAAATTAAATATGGAGGATGCGTCGAATCCATCCAAATTAGATCAAATGTATTTTGAAAGTACTTAAAGGAGTTTGGTAAGAAGTAGAATATATTGTTCCCATAGGTCAGAATCCAAGCCGCAATACCACAGGCTTCACAATAGAGATATTATTTACACAGTAAAGATGTGAATTACACCATGGTAAGGGGTTTAATTGATAAAAAATGAATGATTAAGAAGATAAAAAGGGATTCCATATCTATATAGGAAAATTTTGAGAAAGGATAGACCTTGATAAAACATAATCTCAATGGTCACACCCAACCAAATGAGCGTGTAGGATGAGTTTACAGCATGGGATGGTGTACATAGGGCCTAAAAGAACCTAGAATAGGGCAATGCTAGGAGTATTATCTTTGGAACAAGGTGGTTCCATGGTATTTAAATGCTTACTAATAGAGCATCCAGGTAATGGAACACTTTCTTCCCAAGTTCAATTTTTATGTTGGGATTTGAAATAGAGTACCACACCATAGATTCATGTAATATGATAGTGAATGTGATTGGTATTTGAATTCTGGTCTTAGGGTGTGTATGTCATGGAAGAATAGGTTATTCCACAATGGATAGAAGGTTATTTTTAAGGTCTCTTCCAAATTGGAGACTTCCACACTATGGAAAAGGGGTTACATCAAAAAGGATCGATGCATAATTCCTTGTGATTTTAGTGTCAATATGGTTGCAACGTGTAGAGGATTTCCAATTTAAAAATGTTTTATAGATGGATTTATGTGGCACTATGATTTTGAAAAGTTTCACTACATAAGATCCATTCACATCATAGTGTTTTTGATCAATTGATTGGTCATTCCATAGGAGTAAAACACCATGTCGTAGAAAGGTTAGAGATCAAGGATGATTGAGATAATCATGCATATATCATGGGAGAATTAAAATAGTAGATTTTGGTAGATTTTATGCATCTTTTATTTGATTGATCACAATTACATAGATGGAATACAACACAATAAGAGTTTTTAAACTGATACAAACAATGCCATGGTGAATGGTTTCATGTCATGGTCAAGAGGTTTTTCAAGGTATGGCTAGAATTAAAAATTAATGAGATTACATAGATTTTCATGGGTTGAATCAACTTAATTGGTATATTATGGAAATTATAAATATTTGGTACACATGGAACAATATAAAATGATTAGGAAAAGGTGAATAAATCTTATCCATTTAATTAAGGGTTTTATTATAAGGTTATTACAAAAAAATACTTGTTATATTTTTATAATGGTGGTTTTTTAAGAATAAAAGAATTAAATTAGAGAGTATAGAGATGCATTATAGAATCACTAGAAAGAGGTAGAGGTATTCTAGAACTACACTAAAAATAAATAGGTGTAAAATTGTGTTCCAGGTGACCTCTCAGTAGATTTTTTTATAACTTCTTCAAGAATAATATGGTCGACTAAATTGATACACCCAATGGTGTGAAAACATTCTCAGTTTTTAATGATTGAAGATAGTTTCACTTGGTGGAGCAGTGCATTCCCTAAACACTTTAGATTATTGATCATTATTAATTGTTATGTTTGTAAAATATGAGTTTTGGTGCATCTACTCCACACACATAACAAATAAGTGAAATTTATTTTTTATGGGGAAGGTTTCCGGTATAACGGAAGTTCCTTTGGTGGGTGTAAAATTAAAATTTCTTTTAATATAGAGTTTCTAGATATCCCAATAGAGAATATTGTACATTTAATTTATAATTAATGTATTTAAATTTGAATAAATTATTACCTCATCTTAGTATCCTTTCTTCAATGATGTTTTTTACCTTCCAAAACCCTTTCAGATTACCTTTTTTTTGTAAGGATTCAAGTGTAGAATCCCTATAGTTATGATCCACACATTCTCCTTTGATATTTGAGAAATGAAAATTTATTTACAGTGCTAGTGTGGTGAATTAATTATCTTACAATTTTCTTCTTGATCACTCAAATATCATTTGGTCTTGAATGAGTTATTCTAATTCTTGAGAGGAAGATAGAAGGAATTTGAGAGAGATGGAGAGAGTGTGTGTGTGAGTGAGTGAGTGAGTGAATTCTATTATGCATAATGATTCTATAAAGTTTGATAGAATAATTATTACTAAGTAAAATATCAAGATCTTTGATGATGTTTCATATAAAAAATGATTCTTTAGCTTCCTCAAAATACTCAGTATACTTGAAATCTAATGTAGAATCTAAAACCATAGCCTGCTTTAATCTCTTCTATCGTATAACATCATCATTTAAAGTGAATATGTTTCCCTTTTTTATTTCATTTAATATTTATTTGTTTAGAAACTATAATCTTCATATCTTATGAGCACTAGCTTCTGGTCTTTTCCGTAAACTAAGAACATATCCTTAATACACCTCAGATACTTATGGACAGTCTTGAATGTCGTCCAATGGAAGTCACCTGGGTCAATTTGATATCTTTATACCACACTTAAGGAATAAGAGATATTTTTCCAAGTAGTATATATTATTGATCCAAACATTTATTCATATAGAATCTTTTTGATTATTTGTATTTCCTCATGTGTTATAGGACCTATTTTCTTGAAAATATTAATGTCATGTGACATTGGAAATAATCCCCTATTATATTTTTTCAAATTGAATATCTTTAGTATCTTGTCAATATATATACCTTTACTTAGTTAAATAAGTCTCTTGGATATATCAAAATGGATCTTGATCCCAATAATCTATGTTGCCTTGCACAATTCTTTCATGGATATGAATTTATTCAACCAAGCTTTAATAGACTGTAAGACTAGTATTTGATTTCTAATAAGTAATATTTCATTAACATATACTATTAAGAAAACTACAGAACTCTCACTAAACCTTTTATATACATAAGTCTCACATTCATTATTTATGAAACCAAATCATATTATGGTCTCATCAAATTGAATCTTCCATGACCTAGATTCTTTATTTAATCTATAAATATATTTTTGAAATTTTCATATCTTGTTGGAATCCTTTTGAAGTCACAAACCCTTTCATGTTGTGTTATATAGACATCTTCTTAAAGGTTCATGTTAAGGAATGTTGTTTTGAAATCCATTTTCCAAATTCCATAGTCATGAAAGGTCACAATGGAAATTATAATTATGATTGATTTCAAAATTGAAACTGGTGAAATTGTTTTTTTTAGTCTATACCTTGACGATATTTAAACCATTTTTAAACTAGTCATGAGTTATAGGTATTTACTTGTCCCTAAATGTATAATTTTCTTATTGAATACACATTTACAAACAATGTTATTTAAATCCACTGAAGTATCTATTAAAATCCAAACTTGGTTTTGGTACTTGGAATCCATTTTATAATTCTTGGAATCTTTCCACTTGGAATGATTTGTACCACTTATTGCTTCCTTGTAGGATAGAGGGTCATTATTATAAACTAATAATGAGTCACCATCCTCAATTAATAGAAAACCATACTATTTTGGTTCTATAACCTCTCTTATACTTCTACTTAGTACTTATATCTTTGGAACTTCTCTTTCTTTCATGGGGATTTGTGGAATCCATTTCTGTGCCAAATCTTGTGTACCTTAAGGATCAACTTCATCAAGTCTATCTCTCTCTTACTATCTCTTTTAAATATGTCCTCCCTCTCAATTAATTTGGAATGTCTTTCCACTATTACTTTTTTTATAAGGGGTAGTATGGGTAATATCCCCTTGTTTCCTTGGGGTAACCTATAAATGTACACTTTGTGCCTCTAGGTGAAGGTTTGTTACTTAAAGAGGCCTTAGAAATATTCACAACCTTACACATGTAAGTATGACAATTTGGGTTTTTTTCCATTCCATAATTGGTATGGGATACCATATGTCACTTTAGTTGTCACTTAGTTTAGTATTTTTTCTATAATTCGTAATGTGTATCGTAAAAGGGAAAATGAAATACTCACATGAATCATCATTGATCTCACCATGTCCAACATGGTTCAGATCATCCTTTATCTTATACCATTTCACTAAGGTGTATAAGGAGTGAGTTGGGATAGGATCCCAGAATCCTATAAATAATCAATGAATTCTTGATTAATATATTCTCCACTGCAATATGAGTTGAGTTTCTTAATATTCTTAACAATATGGTTCTCGACTTCATTATTTTATTCATTTAATCTCTCAAAAGAATTTTACTTATACCTCATCAAGTAGATATATCCATATCTACTAAAATCATCAGTAAAATTTAATAAGTATGAGTACCCACCTCATTCTTCAATGGTAAATGGTTCATATACAGCGGTATGAACTAATTCAAGAAGCTCTTTGGCCCTTTAAAGTTTTTTAATAAATGGGGATTTGGTCAATTTTCATTATAAACTTGTGTGACATACACCAAGTGGTATTAGTTCAAAAGAATACAAATATCCATCTTGATGTAATTTAGTCAAATGTTTTTTGTTTAAATTACCTATATAGTGATTCTATAGTTGGATGTGGTATGAGTCATGTGAAGTTGTTTTGTTATCAATTTTCAATACTTGGTTTGTGTAATCCAACACATAAAGATCACTATTTAAATGTTCCTTTCCATAAAAAATGAAATATTTATTAAATAACCAACATTTATTCCTAAACTTGAAAATAAATCATTATGTATCAAGTTTGGATATAGAAATAATGTTTTTGATAATATATGTCACAAAAAAATCCTTTAAAACCAACATGATTATCATTACCAACATGAGGTAGTAGTCTCTGATAGCCATAACGGCAAGTTTGGCTCCATTAGAATCTCATAAATCAACCTCCATTTGGTAAATATTTCTTAATCCAATGGGTTCCTATTTTTTAATACATATGTGATCACCAAAAGCAGTATATAATACCCAATTTATAGAAATTGAAAATTTTCATTCGATAAAAAACACATCTGAAGTTTCCCCTTGCTTCATGGGATGGTTGTAGTTTTTCTTCCATTGGCCCTTCTTTACACATGAAAAAAATAGAATTTGTGTCCCTTTAATTCCCCTTGATCTTACTCTTCTTGGAAGGGCATGAAGAAACTTTAGTCTTATATCTCTTCGATTTCCTTTTCCATTTTTTTCTCCTTAAGTACCGAAGTATTTTTGGGATTCACCTCCTTATCTACTTGGAGAAGAAGAGTGATCATATCTATAAGATACTTCTCAATGTTTCTCATATTAAAATTAATAACAAAACTAAAAAATATCTGAGATAGTAATTTAATAATGAGATTATTTTTTAGTTCTTTAGAGATTTTAAACCCTATAACTTCTAGGAGATAAATAAATCCCATAATCTTGACTACGTGAGGTGTAGTTGAAACTTCATACCCAAGTTTACTCTAAAAGAGTTCCTTGGATATCCTAAATTATTCTTGTCTTGATTTCTCCTGATATAAACCATAGAGATTCTCAAGAATGGTATAAGAATCCATTTTTTTGTGCAAATTCATGATTTCACTGGACATAGATTATCAAATCAATCATTGAACATCAGTGGTGTCATTAAAATGTTTTTCATAGACAAGGAACTCTTCATTACTTTCCTCCTTGGAAGGAGGATTAGGAATTAAGGATTATAGAATGTAAGATTTGTATTCATGGAATAGCACAATCCAAAGGAATCTGAACCACTTTTAGAAGTTAGTACCCGTGAGGAGATGATATTTCTCCAATATAGATCATAGGGATAGTGTGGATAATGAATTTTTTCTTTTATACAATTATAAAATAGCATATTATCAGCACTTTTATTGATTGCAAATTATGTGAGAAATAATAAAATTAAGTTTATTAAATCTCCCAATATTTTATAAAGTCTCAATAGACCTCACCATTAAACTTGAAATTCCTAGTTTCTAGGGTATTCTAGTAGAAATAATCCATATTCCCCTTCACATAACCCCACTAAGGGTTGGTCAAGATATTTGAAAGTATTTAGTTAGGAAGTTATTTACAAATTGTAGACTTGTAATTCTTTGATCTATTGAGTGGACTCTCCAATCTTGAAATCCTAACTTGTATTTCCTCAAAACTTACCTCCAAGTTACATCAAGTCTATAGAGGGTTACTTCTCTTAATGTAAGATGGTTAATTCAACCCATAACCTTTATAAGAACTCCATGTTAAAATTATGTTTCCCAATGAGGGTTGGTCAAATACTTATTTCTAAGTCTGTGATTCTTAATCAAGTAATGGAAGTCTAAGTTTAACTTAATATTTAGTTTAGGGATTTTAATTTATTATGCATAAGTTTTATGTTTTTTATCCTTTACATGACTTGTTAATATTAAGTGGACTTTAATTAATTAATTAACCATGTTGGATAAACAAATTATGCATAATCCATTTATTTTAATTTTATCTTTTCCTATTAATTAATTAATTAATTTGATCACGGTCTTGAATTGATAAATTCAATAATGCATAGAAATAAATAAATAAATGGCTTGATAATGGGTTTATATAATAGTTGATTTATTAAGTTCACAATAAATCAACCTATGAAATTGGGTAATAACTCGTTGTTCTGGCCTTGGAATGAGTTACAACTTTCCACCTTTCAACCTATGTATCACATGGTTTGGAATCATTTATGGTTCTTTCTTGAACCACCTACGCATGCCTTGGGATACTCCATTAATTACATGTATTTATAAATCACATACAAGTGATGGAAACCAAAGGATTGGTTAACGATAATTACATAAATAACCTTGGACACATTGGTCCTATATAATAATAGAGGTAGGGATAACTCAAATGGCATCAAATTTAATTTAATATTAAATAATTTCAAAACCATGAAATAAATTAAATTAAAACAACCAATGCATATATAAGTCTTTATCAATCTCGTGAATGATCATACATATAAGAAATACATAAAAGTAAAACTGGTTACTATTCATTTCTTATTAATTCTTTATTATTAAGATAAAATCACTTTAATTAATTAATTAATTAATTCCTTTTTCATCTTAATGACCATCTGAATTCTCTTGGAGACACCCGTGATAAATAAATTCATAGAAAGTAAATGGTGGAGAAAATAATTTCATATTATTAAAATAAATTAATTGATGATTTAATGTTCTTTAATACGATTATCAAATTGTAAAACACAATAAGTCTCAATTAATATAATAATGTTTTAATGATTATTTTTAAATTTAATGTAATTTTAATTATATCATTTATTGTTAGACTACATGGCATGTATTTTCCAGCTACATGTTGTGTGCCTCAGTTGTCATGTATCCAAGGTACATGCTTGGGGCTTCGGCATGTTCCTTGGTCAGACTACAAAGCGTGTACTAACCAGATAAATGTTGTGTGTTCCACTTTTCATGCGTATACACAACCTGGAGAAAGAATCGGCATGTTCATCAGATGTGGGACTACACAACATTCACAATCTATCTACACGCCATGTATCTCACATGTTGTTTGTCCACATAACTCATTCAGGAACTCAGCATGTATTTTAGATGTGATAATTAATGGAATTCACATCGTATACACCGTCTACACATTGTGTACTTCATTAATTTTATAAGATATCAGTTTCAAATGGTTTTGGACATGTATTTAACCACACAATTTTCATGAATTTTGCTGCTAAATCGTGTAGACTACACAGTGTGTATTCTAGATACACATAGTTTAATACAACATGTAGTGTTCCAGGTAGGCCCAATCGACACATGGTGAGAAATAAATTCACTACATGTAATTACTACTCAGTTTGTCTTGTATCTTGCGACACGACTAGGTTCAGTTCACTTGGGTACATGGTGTGTACTCGGATTACATGTCGTGTAATCCTGTGTTATCCATCCATCTTCCTTGATAATTCCAAATATAATATCTAGTCATTCTTCATCTATTCTTGGACTTAAGAAATTGTGAATCTTGAATGAAAAAATTTAAATTTCAAAGGCATGTTAATTTAAAATTTTGAATTAAAGAGTGAATAATCCTTGAAATGAAAATCTAACCACTATTATTCATATTGATCAAAAATAAAATAAATAATTATAAATTTGAAATGTGGTTTCTCTGATATTACTTAAAGGTTATGGGCATAACAGAAGCACCTTTAGAGGGTATTAAATTAAAATTTCTTTTACTTTAGAGTTCCCTAAAAACCCCAATAGAGGATCTTGCACGTTAAATTTATAATTAATTTATTTAGATCTAAAGAAATTATTACCTTATCTTATGGTCCTTTATTTGATGACATTGTTGATATTTTAAAACCCTTTCAGATTACCTTCATTATACTATAAGGATTAAAGTGTAGAATCCCTCTAGCAGTGATCCACACATTCTTCTTTGATCTATGAGAAACACCAATTAATTTCTAGGTTCTATATTGGTGAATAAATTGTCTTTCATTATTCATCTTGATCACTCTAAGATTCATTGGTCTTGAAGGAGTTATTCTTGTTCTTGAAAGTAAGAGAGGTGAAATTCTAGAGAGAGAGAGATAAGTTTGTTTTTTTCAACGATTCTCTATTCTAAATTTTTTATTAACCCTACATAATAAACTTAACCATCTATATATAGAGAGCTATGATTTGGGTTAAAATATTATTTAATTGTTTACTGGACCTTAAATAATATTATAATCTTTATTAAACTCCACGCCACATAATAATACTATTATTATTATTTTATGGTGCATACACTAACTTGCACAATAACAATTTTTTTTATCAGCTTCTAAATTAATATTTATCACCAAACATAGTATTGATATATTTAAACTCCTCATAATTTATTGAATACCCAAATAAAAATTTTATTAAATATTTTATTCATTAGTAAATATTTATGATCTGTAAAACTTGAATAAAATTATTCCTCAATATTGCGAATAATATTTATTCTAATAGTTAAATTTAAATATAATTTAATCAAGATCAATGAAAACACTTAGTATGTGACCCTATAGAATTATTTATCATTGTAATTAAGTAGTCTTTCCTAAAGTCCTATATTACTATCTAAAAATGAGTCAAGGAATTGAAGAGAAAGAACTTAATGTCACAATGTCAACAACCAAATATGAATTCTCACTATGTAATATAATCAATTTGTATCAATATCTCATCAAGAAGGTTGCACATTTGTGTCATCAAACTATGGGCTCAATACATCTTTATTTGACTATATAAAATAAGTATGTTGTTTCACCATGTCCATATAATTTAATGTGATTGTTTTAATCCAATTAAATTGTTAAGATATAAGCTTCCATAAAGATAGAAGGTACAAATCCTACCTCGACTTATCCATTAATAATATGTCATTTTTGATGCACCCAACAAACCTTATTCCATCCAATATATGTAATGATGGTTTTGGTAAGTAAATTTAATTGTGTGAGTCATAAAATTCATCAATGATAAAATTAAATTCTAATGAACATTACACATGCTCGCATATAGGAATTTATGATGACACCAAAACATATGGAATTCCTACTGGTGGGTTTATTCTCATGATATCTCATCTTCAATATTACCAAGTGAAAACTTTATGAAAAGAAGAATTTTACATGTATGATTACTCACACCTAACAGTCTACATACTATGTATCATATCATAGTAATTTATCCAACTATAGATCTATATTTAAGAATATCATCATAGCACTTCATGGTTCTCATTGTAGCAGGGAACTTCTATGACCTTATCAATGAAACAAAGACCCTAGGCCATTATAACTTGAAATTCATGTAGAAAAATTAACAATATATTATAATATGTTTTATTAATATTCAATTCGTAGAATATACATGTAATCAAAGTATTATTAGTTTGTCCTAGTACACCAACTCCAACAAATGGTGCATTGGAATATTTCCATTACATTATCCTTGTATTTTCTCAATTTTGGTGAACCTGGTAAAATATTTTATAATCCTAATTTATATTTTTAGCATTTCATATCATCTCAATGAAGAGAGTGGGGTAGAGACAGAATTCATTCTAATTATTATAGAACAAGATCATTGGAAAGGGTAGTTTTCAAAACTATTATTACCATATTCACCCCCCCCCCCACCCACCCTTTGTGTATTAACCTTGTTTGGGACCAAAAGGTGGTATCAAATTTAAAAGTTGTGTAGATGTTTTTCTCTCTCTTAATTAATGGTTATGGTTTTCAATAATAAAATAATTCATGTATTTGAAGGAAACAATTCCCAGTTATGGAAAACCTGGATTCCATACTACTTTTAGTCATTTTATATTGATAAATACATGGTTGTTATGCATGATATATTGGTACATATGGATAGTAGAGCTTTATCAGATATAGATAAGAAAAAATTGGATCCCAATTCCAAGGTAATTAATACTTTAAATAGTTCTTTGACCAATTACATATACATAAAATAGATGTCATATAAAACTTATCATTCCATGTGGGAAAAACTTCTTAATATCTATGAAGGATATTAAAAAATTATGAGAGGAAAAGTTGTTGGTGTTGTTGAATAAGTATGAAGACCATAGAATAAGGCCAAATGGGATAGTTGATACATTCTCTAATCGAGTGAAATTTCTTATAGAAAATATACAAAGAATTAGAGAGTTTCCTGATGATGTAAAAATTATTAAAAGATCCCTAAGAATATTTCATTCAAGTTTCAATATTAATATATCGGTGCTTAAAGATAAATTTCTAAATGAAGTCACATTTGACAAATTATATAGAACTCCCATTATATATGAGATGAGGAATAATGACAATGATCCAGTTTCAAAAGAGAATTATCTATAGGTAGTATTCAAGTCCATAAAAAACTATCATTTTAGGAGGATACCAATGAAGAAGAAGTTAATGAGGCAATGTATTTTCTTTCCTCTAATATTAAAAGAGGAAAAGGGAAATTTAAAGGAAATCTTCCACTTGCTTGATTTCGATGTGGAAAAGTTGGGCATCCTACTACTAGGTGTCCTAAGAAATTTTAGGATGATGATAATGAAGTCTATATAATTATGAAACTATTAAAAATCATGAATAGTAAAAGGAAACTATATTATAAATTATTCAAGAAGAATAACTTTCTATCTTAAGAACATAATCACTCATAGGAGACATATGTAGAGGAGTTCAGGTACTATAGAGAATTTTGTGAAGAAGTATTTGTGGTTGTTTTAAATAAGATATCAATAAATAAAAGTGATGTTAAGTGTAATTACTTGAGTTTCAGCCCAAAAGACATTGTAAAATTTCATAAAATACTTTCGGAGTCGGATGTTGAGTTGGCGTGGGAATATAGGGCCCGACGAGCCTCAATGCAGTGATATTAAAAATATTAAATATATTTTGTTGCATGAATGAGTTTTTTCTTGAAACTTAAATAACTTCTGTTTGCAGTCTTGGATCGTATTTATAATATTGCGGTTGAGTCTAGAATGTGGTGTTTACCCTAGGCACGACCTAAGGTTGTCTGCGCTGTGAGTTTTGTTCGAGGGTTGTTCTGGTGATGTTGTGTTTAGAGAAAAATTAATTGGTTTTAATTTTTTGAAACCAATTATTTCCCACCCCCAAAATATCATACATGCCTGAACTAACCTAGGATATCTGCACCTCTCTTCCCTTTGGTGATGATGAAACTAACACTGAATCCATGCAATGTGGTATCATTGATCTCTATTTCTAAAGCACATTGTCATCATATTGAGAACTAGAATGATTCGAGAATCATTCTTGATCCAAAGCTATGGAATTTCTCTAAAGAGGTAGACAGATTTTATTTTTTGTTATGATCCCTTTCATTTAGCATTGTTCTAAGGTTTTACAGTCTTATTTCAACTGTTGTTGATCCATGCTAGGTTGACCTATGGGTTTTGGGTTGAATCGGGGTGAATCTGGTGATTTTTTAGGTGATTCCCAATAGGAATCACTGTCTAATGGTGTGTAGTTTAGTGAAACATGTCTTGTAGCTCTTCCTGTTTGGGGAAGATGAAAATTTGGTACTGCACACAATGTATTGGGGTTACACGTCGTGTAGTGCCCTAAACCGTGTGACCATGGGACATGGCTTGGGTTAGCCGTGTGAAAATACATGGTCATGTACTAACACATGGAAAAGATACATGGACATGGGTTCCAATACATGAACATAGGCAAACTAGATGGGTAGGTGTCTATTTATTCGAACACACCGTGTAGTATGGGATACATGGTGAGTGAGGGACACGGCCATCCAGTTTTTGTATAATAGGAACATGGCCAAGGGCCAAGAGATGAGGTACATGGAATGTACCTCCTCTAAAAACAATGTACTTATACATGGTTTGGAACTCATGTGGATCAGATACATAGGTAGGTGCTCAGGTGGGCTCACACACCGTGTTTTCCCTGGTGCATGTCCTGTACTACTAGAAGATCCTCCGGGGATCTTTCGCCTTCCATATCTCCTTCTATGGGACTCAGATTTGGGTTTTTGAGTAGTCTTTCCTGATAAATTTTATACATAGTACATGATGGTGGCCTCTATTTTGTATTACGATATACAAGGTGGGGTAAATAGAGCAATATTCTTGTGGACTGGTACTGAGCCAATGTTGGAGATTAGTGTGGTTCGTAAACAGAGACTCTAGGACTATTACTCCCCTGTTATACTAGGAAGTGGGTTTTACTTACCTCTATACTTAGGTGTTGATGGGACTCCACATGTAATGATAATGGGTTCTTTACCTTTGGGTAGTTTCCTCTAGGGGCATTACTCCCCTGATGGACTGGGGTGTAGGTTTCCCCATGATATTCGTGAAGGTATAGTAGGTACTCCCCTATAGGAAAAGGGAGTGGGTCCTCTATACATGGATTTATTACTCCCTTTTTGTACTAGGGTGTAGGTACTCTATATATGACGTATAGATAGAGTGGTTACTCCCCTGTCACTCCAGTGTGCTGGTCCTTTATTCTAGGATATGGTACTCCCCTATCGTTACAGGGTGCAGGTCCTCTATATGTGTTGTTCCCACAGATTCAGTTCTCCCCTAATGTGTTATGTGGTAGGTCCTCATTCCTAGGGTTAGTACTCCCCTACCATGATAGGGTGAGAGTCCCCCATAGTGAATGATTTGGTAGATTCGGTACTCCCCTGTCATTCCAGGGTGCGAGTCCTCTAGCCACTGAGTGGTACTCCTCTACTGGGTTAGGGTGAGGGTCCTTCATTTAAAAGCTATTACTCCCCTATCATATCAGGGTGTGGGTCCTTCATGAGTAGTACTCACCTATTGGATCAAGTTGAAGGTCCTCATGGAGTAGTACTCCCCCATCTCAGAGTAGTAGTGGGGAGAGGGTCATCCATAGGGATTGGAGCTTCATCGGCTGTGGGATACAGTTAGGAGGAGTGGGAACATACACTAGATGTGAATGATACCTATATAGGGTTTAGTTCTCCCTTGATATACTGAGTTATGGGCCACTCCTTAAAATAGTGATATAGGTTTTTCGGGTTATTTATGAGTAGTACTCCCTTGACTACGGGGCAGTTGTGAGGTGTGAGTCCCTCTGTTCTCTCTTGTTAAAGAGGATGCATGTGGTGAATATTCTGGAACAATACTCCCTCAATTGTGTGTAGTGGTGAGGGGGGATCTTCACTTAGGCTTCTTTATCTTACACTGGGTGTGAGGTAATGATGATAAGACCTCTAGTGCTAGGCCCTAGAGATAGACCTAGTAAGATGTTCCTGATGGAGCATGTTCTCTCGTATGTACTATTAGGAATGGAAGAGTTGTTCCTGATGGAGTGAATCTCTCATAAGGGTTCCATCTGGGATGGATGATCTCATGGAGTGTGTTCTCTTGGTTTTATGTTAGGATTAGAGCCTACAAATAAAATCTTATTTCTGGCTATGAGGTTGGAACCTCATGAGACTTGGATTATGAGAAGAGTATATCTAGGTGATTTCTGGGAGTCCTTGTGGTTTTGTCACATGTCGGGGTTGACACTCCTTATAGACTGAGATGACTTGTTATGTATAGCTGAGGATGGTTTGAGATGGAGTTTCTCTCTTGATTGGGTTTCCCTTTGGCTAGGTCTAGTAGATTGTTTCCTTTTAGTTTCTACCTTTTTCTTTTAGGGTTTTTGGTATGCCTACTTAGTATTTTTATACTCAACTATGAATGGGATTTTCCCTCACACGTTTTTTGTCTTGTGAATACTAAAGGCCTTTCAATAGAGTTTGTAGAGTACCTGAGGTAGTCAGATCTTAGTGAACTGGATAGACCAAGGTGTTTACCAGAGCTTGGTCTAGGAGCTTTCAAGCAATTACATTTGATAGTGATCTCCTCCTTCTAAGTAGGTTGGACCCTTTTATAGTTTTTCTTTGGTGGTAATTGTTTTCCCTTTTACACTTTTAGTAATTCTGTTGTACTCTGGTTGTGGTATATATATGTATGCATGCATTGGTTACCTTTGTTTTTTACATTTCATTTTTGTGATCTTGGAGATGTGTGTGTGCATACAAGTACATAGGAAATTCCTCCCATGTTAGTGATATTCCTTCTAGGTGGTAGTTGATAGCCCCTGGCTTATTGGATGTGGGCTTGGGGAGTTGCATCCTAGGCCCCATCAGGTCAGGTCGTTATATAGTGGTATCATAGGTGGTTGGTTCCCCATTGGGACCGTAGTGTCGTGAACTTGGTTTGGGTTTCATAGAGACAGTGTTAGGATGTTTTGAGTTTGGATCTCAGGCTATAGGTTCTAGTTTTGGTGAGGCAGCTGACGTATCCATTCACCAAGACTCTGATAACCTAGTTTTTGACTCGTTGCATTAGGATATTGGTCACTGGGAAATAAATGGTACATACATCATATAGGATTGGGTTTTGTATTTTTATGTCCTTCTTGAGTTAGATCCCCAAATATACTCTTTGAATGTGGTACATCTTGATTCTATTTCAAGATGACTCCACGAAGACAACCATACAAGATTCTACAGTGAGATCATGATGAAAATTCTCCCCATGATGAGGCTTTAGTAAAAGGCATTGATTTTGAGGCATTACCTCTAGGTGGTCTTCTGGTGGTGCCACCACCTATTGAGAAGTAGGTTTTATCGGTAGTTCAGGATGAGGATGCGCATAGACTAAGTGCACTAAATGAGTTCCATAGGTAGTTACCTCTAAGGTATTGGGGTGATCCAGACCCCTAGGTAGTAGATGAATAGATCGAGGCAGTCACATGAATTTTCTTCCTAGTGAGTACACCTCCCGATTAGATGTTGGTCCTAGAGGTGAGCATTCTACATGGTTCAGTCAGACGATGGTGGAGTTTGGTGATACAGCCTCATGAAGAGATGATTCTCACTTGGGAGGAGTTCAAGCAACTCTTCAATGAAGATTTTTAATTAGCCACATTGAGATCAGTGAGTATCTAGAAGATTATACAGCTTTGGTAGGGTAGTATGACTATGGAGGAGTTTTTGGATAGGTTCATAGACTTGTTGTGATACTCTTTGGATAAGGTTTGGGATCCGTTCTTCAGAGCACGGACCTTTGAGAAGGGCTTTAATTGGGAGAATAGGGTGTATGTAATTCCACTGTGCATTCCCACCTAAACTGGAGTGCTAGAGTAGGATCTGGTGATGGAAAATTTCCTGGCTGAGGAACAAGTGGATGTGACCCACAATAGTGGTCATGAGGATGAGGTATCTGTAGGAGCTAGAAGATGATAGGTAACAGGAACATGACGTAGGAGGTATACCCATGCCAAGACACATATGCGTGGGTATGTAGCATAGAAGCAGCGCTGAGAATTAGAGAATTTAGGAGAGGTGGTGTTATGCTTGTGATGGTCAGGGGCATCTCTCTAGATATTTTTCAACCTTCCATGTTGTTGAGATGGAGCCAGATTATGATCCGCCTTAGAAAATTCAGTTCTTGGATCAAGTAGTTATAGAAAGTTGTGGATAAGGTGGAGAAGCTAGAAGGGTGATTGGAGGTGGAAGGCAATTCAAGGTGTTTCCACCACCAACAACAAGTGGTCCATTCTAGACTCAGGGAGATGAAGAACGTGGGTGAGGACAGTTGTAGGTTGTAGAGGCCTTTGACCAGAAATCTCCAAGGATGAATAGAGTTATGCCTTATTTCCTTTATAATTTTTGTAGTATCAATTTTTAAACACTATTGTGGGTACTCTTTTCTCTCTGGTCATGCTTAAGGTTTAACCAGGGTGACGTGGGGAATCGGTAGAACCCCATATTAGTAGTTTTGATAGAGGGCCTGGTAATACCCAATGCGTATTCGGGTCCCCCTTTATTTTTAATGATTACCCTCATGTGTTTGGATTCATCTTTGTATATGACATTCTCAAGGAGTATTTGGTGCATTTTGACATAGATTTGAACTCATGAGTGATGGGAGACTCTTTATCCACTGAGACATGTTTTTGTAACACGATCAAAATCATGTGGGTGAGTCAGTGCCACCCAAAGTAGAGATTATAAAGGTGTGGTGGATGATTTCCTTAGACTTATGAGTTCAGGGAGAGTTTATGTGATGAAGTTTCAGAGTAGTTCCTAGCCTTTCTAGCGGAGTTTTTCCTGCTTGACCCCCTTTAGCTTGGTATCCCTTGAAGAGGGAGAGCCTTGCTTAGAATCATTATGTATCAGCATAGTTATACCCTATGATGTTTCCTTGGTATGGATTGGTTTCCTACCATCCATAATTAGTTGGGATGCCATTAGTGGGTGTTTCAGTGTTTCTATTTTAGAGATTTGTATTACAGCTATAGGTTTGTAGAAGAAGGTCCTGGTAAGACCTAGTGTTTACTCTTGGGAATCCATGTTCCATTCGTGAATACCATCACATGTTCAGCATCAAACTTGAATGAAAAATGAATGAGAAGGTTTTTATATAGTCCATCTAGGGGTGAATGTAAACTATGGGGTTTTATTAGTAGTTTTGTTAGGTTAATGAGGTGGAGTATCACTAGACCCCATGATTACAGATGGACTGTAGTGCATGGTGTTTTCCCACATGTCGCAGCTAAGGACACATGTGCCCATTTGTTACATGATGTTGTTCTGGTCAAATACGGACATAATAGTGGTTTGATATTGGTGGTTCCTTGGTGTGCGTGCTTGTAAGAATCATAGGAACCCTTGATGAGATCTATGGAATAGGAGTCCAGTGGGTAGCTCAATTTATTCCCTTGTGCTTAGGATTTCACTTTTTGAGGAAAAAATCCCAAATGTGGGGAGAATTTAATAACTCAGTTTTTGGCCCAAAGGACTTTATTATATTTTAGAAAATATTTTTGGATTTGTGCACTGAGCCGATGCAAGAAGTCGTTATAGCATCCCGCCTTTTATAACATAACTTTTCATTACATTTTACAAAACCGAGGATCTTTAAGGTTTAGTGTCTTGGAAACCAGGAACTTAAAACATGAAAACAAAAAAAACATTCTTCTTAAACACTTTAAAGGATTCTCCTTATGTTCATCCTAGGTTCATTACTATATCTCATAACTTGGGGACATACATCAAAATAAAGGGTGAGAAAAAGGCCCAGTAAGGGTAACAAGGGGAAACATTTAACATGTGAACTTGAGATACATCAATAAAGTCATGAAAAAGAACTTTAAGGCATGATAAATAAATCATGAGGCATATCATAATAAAAATAACGTATTTCATAACTTGAAGATGTGGCTACAACATTTAATGTAGACAATCATTTATGTTTCACCAAGGTCCATCCCCAAGGTGTCATTAAAATTTACCAAGGTTATTCACCAAGGCGTCGTTAAAAATGGTCATCTCTAGAGATTAAGTCTTTACCCAATGTATTGGAGCGATATCAGGGCGCACCCTTAAATTTTCCTTTATTATCATGTGATCCACATATATCATCATCAAAAATTTCATAAATAACCCATATAGCATAAAATAAATGGGTTTCCTTTCATAATCATAACGTTTTAAAAACTGCTTTAAAGACATGATCTTTATGTCACTTTAAACCCACGGAAAAAGGAAAGAGGGTTTCATATATGTAAATACCAGAATTTAAAATAGAACATTTTGATATATATCTGAATAACCCTGTAGAATAAAGAGCTTTGATAATTCACTTAAATAAATAAAATAATTTGAGAAAAAGAGAGAGGCATTTTGAGACGAAAATTCTGCAGCATAACGACTATGTTTCAGGGTTTTAGAAAATATTGAAAAGAGAGAGGACATGGGTCACCCACTTATAACTGATCCATAAAACATTATAAGGACAGAATATAATGTATATAAGAACATGGTAATGAAATTTTAAAGACATACCATATGAAATGAAAAACATTTAAGGAAGACAAAAATAAGATTTCTCTTATGAAAATTCGGCAGCCTAACGGCGCCACTTAAACATTCTTAAAATGAATTGATGAGAGAAATAGGGGGTATCTCATCATATGAACATGAAATGGAAATTATAATTAATATAAAATAACATCCTCCAACATAATAACTTGGGGATTAAAATAAATGACACAAAAGAGAGTACTTGGAAAAGAAGAGAGAGGTAGGATCCCTTACCTTAAAACATAACTCTTAAAACTCAAAGTTTGGGACCTTGAGGGATTGGGGGAACCTTAGGAGGACTATTTGGAAGGTAATGAGACCATAGATTCGTTGGGGGAGAGTTGGGAGTGAAAACTAAAGGAGGCAATGGTAGGTATTTATAGGGAAAATGAGGGGATAAGGTATTAATGGACAAGGGACACCTCGTTGGTGGTTTTGGAAAAACCATGGGCTTGCCCATGGTATTGGCCACTTGGGAAACCTAATACCTTATATTAATATTCATAAGTCGACCACCCCATAAAATATCTCATGACATCATCATGATGCAGTTATGATGTCATTAAACATACCGAAACCCTAAAACTGTATTTTCACTATTCACTGAAAATTCATTTTTTTCAGAAAAATCCCCAAAATTCACCTTAACATAACATTGATGCTATGAATTCAAAAATAAAGTCCATTTTATAAAAATAATTTTATAAATATTTTTAATTTAATTTTTAATTAAAAAACACTATTCACCCGAAAAAAACTGATACTTGACTAATAATTTCTGAAACAGTTATTTACCTATTTTATTGAATCACATTACTTAATCAAGGTGCCTAGATTATATTAATACTTTATTTAAGTGAGATTACTACTCTATTTGGTCACATTACTAATCCTAAGCGTAAAATCACTATTCATAAATTACTATTCATCAAAAATCAAGTTCATCTTATTAGACTCCAAATTTCTTACTGAACACATTTGTAGAAGACCATTTTTTGAAAATAATTACACATAATTAGTTATTTAAGGTTTACATAAATATTTTAAAATATCCTTTTTCCAAAATTCATCAAAAATTTACATCCTAAAATTATCTAGACAATTGAAAATTCACAACTTCACTAAAGGAAGAAATCACAATTTTATTTATTCCAAAGGATTACACAAAGTATATACGGTATCATCACATATCCCCTTATAACACCATCATATGACCTAAGTGTAAGGTGTGCTATAGTGAAATAATCTGAGAGAGACCCAGTAACATTGCCCTAGTAGTAATCTCCACTAACTTGAACTTCTCCTGTAGGTGGTTCTGTTCAAGCTTGACAAGCTGGAGTTCGGCTTGGGCTTGGTCCAAAGCGAAGCCCAAATTTTCCACCTCCTTCCCAAGCTCTGATAAGTGGGATTTATAAGGTTCGAGTCTACTGGATGAAGTCGTCGACTCTTCTTTATTCATTAACCATTAACATCTCTATTAAATCATTTAAGAGTAAATTAAAATACTATTCAAAAAGTTTGGGTCGTTACATTCTTCCCCCTTAAGAAATTTCATCCCTGAAATTTTAAACCAAAGTCCTAGTCAAAAAGGTGAGGGTACTTATACTTCATTGTCTCCTCAGGCTCCCACATTGCTTCTTCAAACTTATGATTCCTCCAAAACACTTTCACAATGTGGGTAGCCTTGTTGCGTAGAACCTTGTCTCTACAGTCTAATATTTCCACTGGCTGCTCCTCATAAGAGAGGTCATGTTCCAGTTGTACCACCTCTGGGTTCAGTACATGCGAAGGTTCGGGTATGTACTTCCTCAAGAGGGATACATGGTAGACGTCATGAACTTGAGTTAGGTTCGGTGGAAGTGCTAGATGATAGGCCACTACTCCTGTGTGATCAAGGATTTCATAGGGGCCAATGTACCTAGGGTTGAGCTTCCCTTTATTTCTAAACTGCATGACTCTCTTCCATGGAGAAATTCGAAGGAAGACTTTGTCGCCAACACCAAACTCCAAGTCCCTTCGACGGTTGTCAGCATAGCTCTTCTTCCGATTCTGAGTAGCCTTTAAGTGTTTTTGGATGGCATGAACCTTTTCTGTCATCTCTTGCACAAGATCAGGCCCAAGAAGATTTCTCTCACCAGCTTCATCCCAACAAGTAGGAGTTCTATATCGCTTTCCATACAGAGCTTCATAGGGTGCCATTTGAATACTCGAATGGAAGCTGTTGTTGTATGAGAACTCAACTAATGGGAGGTGTTGATCTCATCCACCTTTAAATTCCATTGAGAATAATCTCAGCATGTCCTCAAATTTCTGAATAGTCCTTTTAGATTGGACATCAGTTTGAGGATGATCGGCCGTACTAAAATTTAATTCAGTATTCATAGCATGTTGAAGACTTCTCTAGAATTTTGATTTGAATCTTGGATCATGATCAGATACGATGGATAGTGGTACCCCATGCAGCCTTACAACTTCCTTCATGTATATCTTGGAAAGTTGATCCAAAGATAAATTTTCCCAAATGGAGATAAAATGGGAAGTCTTGGTGAGACGGTCCACAATAACCCATATCGCATCGTTTCCTTTGGAAGTTTTCTGGAGACCAGTGAAAAAGTCTATAGTGATATTATCCCATTTCCATGCTGGTATGGGTAGCAGTTGTAATACCCCCTTAGGAATTTGTCGTTCTACCTTTACTTATTGACACACCAAGCACCTTGTAGTGTAATCAGCAATCTCCCTCTTCATGTTATCCCACCAATAATTATCATTAAGGTCTCTATACATTTTAGTGCTTCCCTGATGTATAGATAAGTTAGAGCTATGATCTTCATCCATCAGTTCTTTCTTTATCTCTAGAATAGATGGAACACATAGTCTTGTACAGAATTTTAGTACACCTTCTTGATCAATATTGAAATCAGGAAACTTCCCATCCTTTATAGCCTCAAACTTCTCCTGCAACAAAAGATCTTATTTTTTAGCCTTCTTGATCCTCTCTAGTAATAAAGGTTGAGAAATCATTTGGGATAGGGTTGATGATGTCCCTTCCCTTACAATTCTCATGTCTGTATTTACTATATCCTTAATCAAGGGATCTCCTAGGATTCTCATTGTTGCCAGAACAACAGGGTCTTTCCTGCTTAATGCATTCACGACTTTTTTTGCTCTTCCAGGGTGATAATGAATTGAACAATCATAGTCTTTGATAAGCTTCAACCATCTCCTTTGTCTCATGTTCAATTATTTTTTCATGAAAATATAATTTAAACTTTGGTGGTCAGTGTATATATCACATTTCTCCCCATAAAGATAGTGCCTCCATATCTTTAGAGAAAAAATAACTGCTGCTAGCTCTAGATCATGCGTAGGATAATTCTGCTCATGAATCTTCAACTGTCGAGATGTATAAGCAATGACCTTTTCATTTTTCATGAGGACGCACTCAATCCCTTTTAGAGATGCATCTCTAAAAATAATGAATCCTTCTCCGATAGAGGGTAGTGTTAACACAGGTGTAGTAACCAATCTATTCTTCAGCTCTTGGAAATTTCCTCGCATTCTTTTGTCCAGATGAATTTAACCCCTTTTCGAGTCAACTTGGTTAGTGGATTAGAAAGCCATGAAATTTTTTTCACAAACCTCCTATAATATCCTACTAAACCAAGGAAACTACGAATCTCAGTTACTGTTGTGGGTTGAGGCCACTCCTCCACAACCATTGTCTCTGTAGGGTCAATCAAGATTCTTTCATTGGTTACTATGTGCCCCAAGAAAGCCACTTGTTGTAACCAAAACTCACACTTGTTGAACTTTCCAAAGAGCCTCTCCTTCCGCAGAGTTTGCAAAATGACCCTCAAATGATCTTCATGCTCCTCACAACTTTTTGAATATATCAATATATCATCAATAAAAACTACCACAAAGTTATCAAGGTAGTCCTTAAAGACTCTATTCATCAAATCCATGAAAATAGCAGGAGCATTAGTCAAGCCGAAGGGCATAATAGTAAACTCATAATGCCAATATCTTGATTGGAAGGTGGTCATTGGAATATCTCCCTACTTCACCCTCAGTTGATGATAACCAGATCAAAGATCAATCTTGGAGAAGAATTGATCCCCATGAAGTTGGTCAAATAAATCATCAATTCTTGGAAGAGGGTATTTGTTCTTCACTGTGATCCCATTCAGTTCTCTATAATCAATGCATAGCCTCATTGATCCATCCTTATTCTTCACAAATAGAACTGGTGCTCCCTAAGGAGACACACTCGGTCGGATAAACCCTTTCTCCAACAAGTCTTGGAGTTGTTTCTTTAACTCCTCTAGCTCCACATTTTCCATTCTATACGGGGTCTTTGATATCGGTTGAGATCCAGGTAAAAGTTCAATGGAGAACCCTACCTCTCTTTCTGGGGGAGGTCCAGGTAACTCCTCAGGAAATATGTCTATGTATTCCTGAACAATCAGAAAATCTTCTATTTGTATACTCCCTTTTCCTTCTTCATCCTCTCCGATTAACTCCATAAAGAAGGCTATAGGAGGTTCCTCTAGACAAGGATCAGGTCGGGATATCTCTCCTTGGAAGATAATTGTAGGTCGTTCATTCAAGACTACTGAGATTTCCTTACTTCTGAATTTGATCTTAGTATTATACTTTGAGAGCCAGTCCATCCCTAGTATAACATCGAATTCCAACATGGGAATGACTAATAGATTTGAGATAAGATTGTACTCACTAAAGTAAACACTAGAGTCTCTAAACACTGTTGATGCATGGATAATCCCACTTGGAGTCTTGACTGAAAACTCTACCTCTAGCCATTCGGGGATTGATTCTATATTCTTTGCAAACTTGGAGGAAATAAAGGAATGCGTAGAACCAGAATCAAACAAAGTACTTGCTAGTTTTGAGAGGACAACAAGAGTCCCTGCTACCACATCATTCGGAGCTTCAACTTCAGTTGTTGTGATAGCAAAAGCACGACCTTGATCCCCTGGACTTTGCTGATGTTGATGGTGATTCCCCTCCACTGCTCTTGGATTTGGACAGTGATTAGGAAAGTGTCCAAGCTATCCACACTTGAAGAATTGGACTTCAGGTAGGTCCAGAACCATCTTTCCTCTGTTTTTAGTGTTGGGGAGTTGATGATTCACCTCACTATGACAATTTTGAGCAATATGGCCTCCTCTTCCACACTTGTATCACTTTCCACTTCCGATCAATCAGTGCCCCGAATGCTTCTTCCCAAATTTATTGCATGTGGCAAGTTGCATTTTCTTTCCACCTCTTTCATGATCAAAGCTTCTTCCCAAGCTTGGTTCTAGAGCTCTCTTCTTCTCATTAGATTTGTGAGACCACTGTACCTCACCAAACTCCAATTCGACTTTCATAGCACTTCGAACTATTTCTTCTTAGCTATCATAGTCCCTGTTGGCTAGATTATTCCGCAGATGAGGTCGTAGTCCACCAAAGAATCTATAAACCTTCCCATTAGGGTCCATGACAAAGCTTGAGGTATAACGGGAAAGCCTTGTGAAGTTCATCTCGTAGATTCCAACAGATTCATTCTCCTTCTATTCCAGCTCTAGAAACTCCTTATTCATTCTAATTCTCATGGAAGGAGGGAAATACTTATTAAATAATATTCCCCTGAACTCTTCCCACTCCATAGCTTCCATCTCTCCTCTTGGCTTCATGTTTTTGAACAGTGACCACCACTGATCAGCTTCTCCCTCTAGGCGGTAAACAGCAAGGGTGACTTTTTCTTGTTCCGAACAATGAAGTACAGAAAAGATCTTTTCAATGGAGCTTATCCATTGTTCCACAACCAATGGGTCAGTAGTTCCACTGAATTTTGGTGGTTGTTGATGCATGAAGGACTCAACAGAATGTTGTTCCCTTTGTGGTGAGATTGGCCTCTCAGCTTGATTCAAGTTATTACTCATAACTTGAGTCAGTTGGTTCATCATTCGCATGAATGTTTCCATTCCGGCTTCCATCGGAGGGTTGTCTGTGCATGGTCCATTGCAGTCACCATTTGCACGGTTCCTCCTATTGGCCGCCATTTTCTAAAAGAATAAAATCTTATTGAGAAACTTGTATCATTTATGAATCTTTTAAAGATAGAGAATTCTACGTCTTAAATCTTTATTCTTAAACAATTATATTTCTTTATAATTCCTTCATAATGATTCATAAAAAGCTTGCGATTAACCAAGAATATCCCCTGAGAGTGTCGTAACCAAGAGTGCAGCAAGGCCCGTTATCATTCACTAGTTTTCGTTTAAGTCTAGCTTAAAGCGGTGTTTTCGGGTTTTAACCCTATGTACATCTGTGCTAGAGCCGCCTCTACCTGCTCATATCCAGACAGGGATGTATTTATTTGATAAACCACTAACTCAATACTCACCAAAATACCAGGAAGATTTCCTATATTTAAACTTTTCTATAGGGTTCTTCCTAAAGTTTTCATAGCCTAATTTCCACAAATAACTAAACTATCCTTTGATACCAACTATAGCATCCCTCCTTTTTATAACATAACTTTTCATTATATTTTACAAAACCGAGGATCTTTAAGGTTTAGTGTCTTGGAAACCAGGAACTTAAAACATGAAAACAAAAAAAACATTCTTCTTAAACACTTTAAAGGATTATCCTTATGTTTATCCAAGGTTCATTACTACATATCATAACCTGGTGACATACATCAAAATAAATGGTGAGCAGAAGGCCCAGTAAGGGTAACAAGGGGAAGCATTTAACATGTGAACTTGAGATACATCAATAAAGTCATGAAAAAGAACTTTAAGGCATGAGAAAGAAATCATGAGGAATATCATAATAAAAATAACTTATTTCATAACTTGAATATGTGGCTACAACATTTAACATAGAAAATAATTTCTATTTCACCAAGTTCCATCCCCAAGGTGTCATTAAAAATTACGAAGGTTATTCACCAAGGCGTCGTTAAAAATGGTCATCTTTAGAGATTAAGTCTTTACCCAATGCATTGGAGGACTATTAGGGTGAACCCTTAAATTTTACTTTATTATCATGTGAGCCACATATATCATCATAAAAAATTTCATAAATAACCCATATAGCATAAAAGAAACGGGTTTCCTTTCATAATCATAACGTTTTAAAAACTGCTTTAAAGACATGATCTTTATGTCACTTTAAACCCACAGAAAAAGGAAAGTGGGTTTCATGTATGTAAATACCAGAATTTAAAATAGAACATTTTTATACATATGTAAATACCCCTATATAATAAATATCTTTGATTATTCACTTAAATAAATAAAATAATTTGAGAAAAAGAGAGAGACATTTTGAGACGAAAATTCTGCAGCATAACGACTATGTTACAGGGTTTTAGAAAATATTGAAAAGAGAGGGGAAATGAGTCACCCACTTATAAATGGTCCATAAAATATTATAGGGACAGAATATAATGGATATAAGAACATGGTAATGAAATTTTAAAGTCATACCATGTGAAATGAAAAACATTGAAGGAAGACAAAAATAAAATTTCTCTTATGAAAATTCGGCAGCCTAACGGCACCACTTAAACATTCTTAAAATGAATTTAAGAGAGAAAGAGGGGGTCTCTCATCATATGAAAATGGAAATTACAGTAGGATTAATATAAAATAACATCATCCAACATAAGAACTTGAGGCTTAAAAGAAATGACATAAAAGAGAGTACTTGGAAAGGAAGAGAGAGGTAGGATCCCTTACCTTAAAACGTAACTCTTAAAACTCAAAGGTTGGGACCTTGAGGTCTTGGGGGGGACCTTGGGAGGTAATGAGACTAGAGCTTCGTTTTGGGAGATTTGGTAGTGAAAACTAAAGGAGTAAAGGCTGGGTATTTGTAGGGAAAGTGAGGGGACAAGGCATTAATGGCCAAGGGACACCTCATTGGTGGTTTTGGCAAAACCATGGGCTTGCCCATGGTATTTGCCCATGGTATTGGCCACTTGGGAAACCTCATAGCATATCTTACTATTCATAAGTCTACCAACCATTAAAATATCTCATGAAATCATCATGATGCAGTTATGATGTCATTAAACATACCGAAACCCTAAAACTGTATTTTCACTATTCACTGAAAATTCAATTTTTTCAGAAAAATCCCCAAAATTTACCTTAACATAACATCGATGCTCTGAATTCAAAAATAAAGTCCATTTTATAAAAATAATTTTCTAAATATTTTTAATTTAATTTTTAATTAAAAAACATTATTCACCCGAAAAAAACTGATACTTGACTACTAATTTTTGAAACTGTTATTTACCTATTTTATTGAATCACATTACTTAATCAAGGTACCTAGATTATATTAATACTTTCTTTAAGTGAGATTACTTCTCTATTTGGTCACATTACTAATCCTAAGCATAAAATCACTATTCATAAATTACGATTCATCAAAAATCAAGTTGATCTTATTAGACTCCAAATTTCTTACTAAACACATTTGTAGAAGACCATTTTTTTAAAATCATTACACATCATTAATTATTTCAGGTTAACATAAATATTTTAAAATATCTTTTTTCCAAAATTCATCAAAAATTTACATCCTAAAATTATCCAGACATTTGAAAATTCACAACTTCACTAAAGGAAGAAATCACAATTTTATTTATTCCAAAGGATTACACAAATTAGCTACAGTCTCATCACATAGACCCTTATAACACCAACATATGACCTAAGTGTAAGGTGTGCTATGGTGAGATAATCTGAGGGAGGATTAGATAACATTTCCCTAGTAGTAATCTCCACTAACTTGAACTTCTCTTGTAGGAGGTTTCGTTCAAGCTTGACACGCTGGAGTTCAGCTTGGGCTTGGTCCAAAGCGAAGCCCAAATTTTCCACCTCCTTCCCAAGCTCTGATAAGTGGGATTTATAAGGTTCGAGTCTACTGGATGAATCCATTGACTCTTATTTCTACATTAACCATTAACATATCTATTAAATCATTTAAGAGTAAATTAAAATACTATTCAAAAAGTTTGGGTCGTTACAGTCGTGGCCTAGGGAGCCTCGGTGCGATGATATTAAATATATTAAATATATTTTTGTTGCATGTACACAATTTCACTTGAAACATAAATAACTCTGGTTCAGGGTCTTGGATCTTATTTATGAGACCGAGGTTGAGTCTGTAATGTCATGTTTACCCTAGGTGTGACCTAAGGTAATTTTCACCATGAGTTTTGTTCAGGGGTCATTTTGGTGATGTGGTGTTGAGAGAGAAATTAATTTGTTTTAATTTATTGAAAATAATCCCCCCCAACCCTCTTATGTGCATGACCCAACTAAAGAGATACATGCCTCTCCTCCATTTGGTGATGACTAAGACGATGCCAAATCCATGCAACGAGGTGTAGTTGATCTCCATTTTTGAAGAAGATCATTATTAGATTGAGAATAAGAATGATTCGGGAATTGTTCTTGTCACAAAGCTTCAGTGTTTCACCAACTAGGTAGGAATATTTGAGTTTTGGTCCTGATCCCTTTTTTGTGTTATTTAAGGTTCTAGATCCATATTTCAATTTTTGTTGATCCATACTAGGTAGATCTATGGGTTTTAGGTTGAATTAGGTAGAATTTGGTGATTTTGTAGGTGATTCCTGACTGGAATCAATGTATACACAGTGTTTGGTTTAGTGACACATGTTGTGTATCTCTTCATGTTTGAGGAGGATGAACATTTGGGACTACACACCGTGTATAGGGGTTACATGTCAGGTAGTTCCCTAAACCGTGTGACCATGGGACATGGATTGGGTTAACCATGTGAAAATACATGGTCATTCACTAACACATGGACAAGATACATGGACACATGGTCTAGTACATAGACACAGGAAAACTACACTGGCAGGTGATCTTTTATCTGAACACATCATGTAGTATGGGATACACGGCGTGTGAGGGAAATTATTGGTCGGTCCATGTAGAAGAGGAATGTGGCCAGGGGCCGAGAGATGAGGGACACAGTATGTACATTTTCTACACGTTGGGTACCTCTACATGGGTTAGAACTCATGTGGACTAGATACACAGGTAGGTGCTCAGGCAGGCTCACATGTCGTGTGTGCCCCGGTGCACGTTGTGTACTACTAGGAAATCCTCTGGGGATCTTCCACCTTCTGTATCTCCTTCTTTGGGACTCATATTCGGGCTTGTGAGTAGTCTATCTTGAGTAGTTTTTTTCATAGGTTGTGATGGTGGCCTCCATTACAGCTTAAGATATATGAGGTGATGTAAATCAAGAAATATGCTTATAGAGCGATACTGAGTCAATGTTTGAGATCGGGGTGGTTCATATAGAGAGACGCTAGGACTATTAATCCCCTATTAGACTAGGGAACGGGTCTTCCTTACCTATCTAATTAGGTGGGGATAGGAATACCCACATCATGGGTGTGGGTTATTTACCTATGGGTAGTTTCCTCTAGGGGTGTTTCTCCCCTAATGAACTAGGGTGCAGGTTTCCCCATGATGTTTGTAAAAGTGGAGTAGGTACTCCTATGTTGGACTATGGAGCGGGTCCTATATCCATTGATTCAATAATCCCCTATTGGACCAGGGTGTGGTTACTCTATATATGATGTATAGATAGTGGGTAATCCCCTATTGCACCATGGTGTGGTCTATTCTAGGATTTGGTACTCCCCTGTCATTCCAGGGTGAGGGTCCTCTATACGTGTTTTTTCGGTAAAGTCAGTACTCCCCTACCGTGTCAAGAAATGGGTCCTCAAGACTGAGGTCAGTACTCCCCTACCGTGTCAAGGTGCGGGTCCCCCATAGTTAACAAGTTAGCATAGTCGGTACTCCCCTGTCGTTCCAGAGTGTGGGTCCTCTAGTCACTAAGTGGTACTCCCCTACCGTATTAGGGTATGGGTCCTCAATTTATGAGGTAGTAATCCCCTATCATATCATGGTACAGGTCCTTCATGAGTATTAATCCCCTGTTGGATCAAGTAATGTGTCCTCATTTACGGAGTAGTACTCCCCCGTCTCCAAGTTGCAGTGAGGAGCGGATCCTCCATTGGGATTGCATCTCCCTCAGCTATGGGATACAGTTATGAGTATTGGGCTCATCCACTATATGTTAATGACACCTAGATAGGGGTTAGTGCGCCCTCAATGGAATGAGTTGTGGGACACTCATTATAGGAGCGACAAAGGTTTTTCGGCTTAGTTAGGAACAGTACACCCTTGATAGTGGGGCAGTGGTGAGGCATGAGTCCCTTCATTCTCTATTGTTAGAGAGGATTCACACGGAGCATATTATCGAGTATTATTCCCTCAATTGTGTGTATCAGTGAGGTGCGGGCCTCTTCACTTGGGTTTCTTTATCTTATTATGGGCACGAGGTAACGATGACTGGATCTCTAGTTCTGGGCACTAGATTCGGACCTAGTAAGATGTTTCTGATGGAGCACGTTATCTCAGATTTATGAAAGAGGGGCCTATTGTCTCCAATTGATTGGTCATTTTTCTAATGCTCTGATAATATGTATAGCAGTACTCAGGTCGAATACTCAACGATGATACTTTTTAATAGTCGATTGTTTTTAATTGATTGTATTTTCATTGGGGGGGGTTTGTTTGCAAAACATAAATGAAGTGATTAATGATTGCTGTTTGATTTAACAATTTGATAAAGATTGGGTTGAGTTCATTTTTAGTGAGTTAATCTTGTGATATCCTTGAGCTTTGATTTATATTGCATTTAAATTAACACCCACTTCACAAGATAACGTTGATTGGAATTCCTAAGTGTTAAGGATTTAATATAAGACTTAACTTATCTTAGGGTTCTAATATCAATTAGATCTTGTTGATGGTAGTGTATTTATGGTTCCAATAATCCATGGAAAACACACGTTAAACAAATCATGTCATTAATCCATGACATTATATGTTTAATATACACAATGTTAATTTAAAGAATATCCATTGAGAAAATACTCTCAATCACTTAACATCCCAAAATTATAACTCACCCCAATGGTATATTTACTCAGCCATTGATTTGGTTAATAATCTTGTTGTAATGTTTATTATTATGAATTAAAAATAGAAGAAAAATAAACGGATAAGAAAATAGTTGTGCGTCGAACACACACACACAAACAGTAAAGAGAATTAAATACTAACTTTAGATTGAATGAGAAAGCATAATAAAAGAAGGGGATTCAACTATATTTAAAATATTTTAAGACCAATAATATTATTTAATATAAGTTGTATTAAAATAATATATTAAGAAAATAAAACATTCATAAAATAGAATTACAAAAACCAAGACTTATATGATTACAAACGAAGAACAACACAAAAGTAAAAGAAACAAAGAGAGGAGGAAGGGTATCTAAAGTGAAAACTTGAGTATGGAAGGTTCTCCCAATCCCTTGGAAAGTATTTTTTCGTTCCAATATGTTCTATTCTCTTCTGAAATGCCAAATCCTTTTAAGGAGAGGTGGGGGATGTATTTATAGCCCAAGGATGTGGACTGTTTGTATTCCAAATTTGTCCCTCCAACTAGCTCGATGATTTGGACATACAGACAGCTGAATCTAGAGATATATCCTTCTTCAAAGTGGTAGATAATAATGTTTTCAAACTACTCTAAAAATTTTGAGGCATTTGGATTTATGTATCTAAAGTTATGATGGTTTTATTAAACAAAGGTAAACTATCCATTTCAATCCATGTTTTTATAAGGCTGAAATTTGAATGGGTTTATAAATAGTAATATGCCTTCAAATCTAAAAACTTTATTAAAAAAAGTAGGCCTCCTATATCTCGTCTTTCACACTGAAAATCTTATCTTTATTGGATAATTACATCATGAGATATGTCATGAATACTGTACTGATTTTATTTCCCAGAAAAAATGGTGGGATGAGTTTAAATTGATCATTTTGGACCCTTGTATTTGGAGTTGGTACTTTAAATTTTTATAAAATATTAATTACATTGTAACATGAAATTTTGAGTTGAATAAAGGAATTTGGATTTCCTGATGAATCCCAGAAATTAAATCCTCATGGATGGACCAGTTTCTTCACAAATTCTGTGGGTCTTCTTGTGTGGTCCATATGACCATTCAAATGGAATAATGCGACAATGATTCGTTCTAATGATATGTGGTAAATTAAATAAGGAATACTAAAAAACAAGAACCACACAATTTTGATCAGTAGGGTGAGAGTTATAAATAAAATAGTAAACCGAATCAATTGGAATACTTCTAAAAATGATCAAAAATTATACTTAGTATTAAAACATTAATATTGCACACAAATTATGAACATTTCATATAAAATCAGTAAATGGAGTATATAATAATTCATTAAACTATTAATAACATCAACTCTCCTACACTTATTCTTGTTCATGTCCTTATGTGCAACAAATATAAAAACATGACAAAAACCATTTTCACTCACCATCAAATATTAAAATTTTGTTTTCCCCAATCAGGGAGGTTTGGACAATATTACTCATCCATATTGAATTACACCACAAGTTTTTACAAAAACAATGTGTCAAAAACAATTCATTTTTTTCATGCTCAAATTTAGAAATGGAAAATGGTGGCACACAAAACTTACACCTCTCAAGATGATAAAATTAATTTATGGAGCTTCACTTATTCACCAACCAAGAGTGAAAATCTTAGAGTTTGTAAGATCTCTCATATTCCACTCCCTATACAAAGTGGACAAGAATCAAGAGGTATTTTTAAGGGTTTTTTTGTGGCTATGGGACGGTAGGAATATAATGTCCAAGAGAGATAAGAAGAGGGGTAAAACACCAATATGGAAAAAGCAATGCATATTTTTTTTAAATGAGACATGAAAGGAAATGGAAACACATATTTACAAGGGAATTACAATGTTAAATAAGACAAAAAAGTGGAATTAAATATTAAGGTAATTATAATATTTAATATTTACAAAACACAAAACTTCTCCCAATGACATAAGAATATAATGCAAGTGTTCTTTTTCTTTCTTTTTTTCTCTTTTTTCGAAAGTTGAACTTGAAACAGATCTCACACTCATATCCCAACCCATGATTTATCTCCTCACAACACTAATTTTAATAGTTATAACAATATCAAAGTCTGAGAAATAGTTATTTTTGACCTACCCAATACACAACCCTTTTTTTTGAGTTTTTTTTCATTCTTTTTTTAATTAATTTTTTTTAACACTTTTTATTAAAATTTGAACAATATTTCATAATCATGTATACATTCCTAAACCCCATTTAAGTAAATCCTCTCCCCCACACTAAATGGATTATTTCCCTCAAGCATATGATAACTCGTTGAAAATCAATAAAAGGGCACCCAAACAATGAAATCCATTCCCCCCCCCACCACATGTAAATTTCAAAAAAATATGCAATGAAAATCCATGTTTATATTTGGTGGGATAAGGTATTGGGATTGTAATGTGTCTATCAAGGAAAATTTTTTCATAGGCTTGAAGGGGATTTCAAAATGAGGATTAATGTAAGGGAAATGAGAGGTTATTTGGCTATTTTGATTCTCATGTGGTTCAGAAAATGCCTTTATCATTTCAATGTACATGAAAGTAAGAAATTTAGCTTTAAGGTCCAAAAACTCAAGATTTACAAATAGGGGTGAAAAAAAAACTCATTTTGAAAATATAGACATAGGTGTCCATGGAATGAAAGCTAATTTGGTTCCCCATAGTTGGGAAAAATCAGTTTCCAAATCAAAAAGTGAGCATTCAAAAATTTTTGGTTTTGACACATTATTATTTATCCAAATTTATGAAGAAACCACAAATTTTTTGAGATGAAACCATGTCTTTTGACTACCAAAAAATGTTGGACAAAATTTTACAATCGGAAGGTGAGTAATTATGACTCTTGTTTGTTCATTTTTAAAATTTTTAGGTTTTTTTGTGTTTTTAAATTACACACCCAGACAAAAGAGAAAGAGTAAATAAAAATGTGATGAATAAATTAGTAAAAAACCAAAATGAGAATGAGGGAGGAAGAAGAGAAAGAGGTAGGGAGATAGAGAGAGAAGAGGAGTTAAAGGGAAAGAGGTGCCCCCTGGTTTGGATTTGGTGGGTCACTGTCTCCATCTAGTGGTGTGTTTACTATAGAAGTTGTGGATCTGATGGAAGTAGATGTGGTTCTCAGATTGTGTTTACTCTCATGGTGATGCTTTAACTGATGTCCATTAACTGTGAGTGTACTTTTAGAAGATGGGTCTTGGACTTGCACTGTACCAAATAGTTAAGCATGAGAAACAATAAAAGGGCCTTCCAAATGATAATTAAGCTTACATGGGTGAATCTAAAATCAAGAATTGAAGATCATTACCTTTTCACCTTCATGAAATACCTTTCATTGGATGTGTTTTTTATGGATTGCCTTGGATTTTTCTTTGTAGAGATTAGAATTCTCTTAAGAATCAAGTTGAAGCTTCTCCAGTTCATCCAATTGTAACAATCCATCTTCACCAGATTTTTCACAATAAAAATTACAGATTTTCATAGCCCAAAAAGGACTTACGTTGGATTTTAATTGGTAAATGACATGATTTACAAAAAAACTAGACTAAAAGGAGACATCACAATGGGTGTTTTATAGCCAGTACGATATGACCAAAGTGTTTCACCATGTCTTTCAGGCCAGTCTTTTCTGGTGGGTTTTACAATTCTCTCAAGCACTCCTTTCACTTCTCGATTTGAAAGTTCAGCTACGTTATTTTTTTGGGGGTGATAAGAAGTTGAAGTTTTATGTACAACACCATTCCTTTTCAAAATAGATTCCATGGTTCTATTACAAAAATGGGTTCCTAAGTCACTTATCAAGGCATGTGGTGTGCCAAATCGGTGGAAGATGGGTTTCTTTAAGAACTCACTAACAGTATATGAATCATCCTTTCTAGTGGGTTTGTCCTTGACCCAACTAGAAACATAATCAACCACAAAAATAATGTATGAGAATACATTGGAAGGGGGGAATGGTCCCATGAAATCGATTCCCCAAACATTGAAGATCTCATAAAATATTTAAGGCTTTTGGGGCATTTAATTTCTTTTAGAAATTGTTCCAAACTTCTGGCAAGTGGGACATGATTGAAAAAACTCATGTGAGTCCTTGAAGAGTGAAGACCAGAAGAATCAAGAGTCTAGGACCTTTAGGGAGGTCCTTTTTGGTCCAAAATAGCCACCACCAGGCATTGAGTGATAGAATTATAAGATGGAAGAATGTTCATTTTCATCAACACATCTCCTAATTTCCATGTCTACCCCAATTTTTCAAAGTTTATTTTCTTCCCAAAAATAGTATTTTTAATCACTTTTCAACTTCATTTTTTTTCTTTTGAAAATTTTTCAGGAAAAACACCAGAAACCAAGTAATTTACAACTAGGGCATACCATGGTATTTTTGGAGTGAGAGATGAAAGGTGTTTAGTTGGAAATTCTGGATCAATTATTTCAGAATGAGAATAATTACAAATTCTACTCAAGTTATTAGCCACATGGTTTTCTTTTCCTGGTCTATCTTTGATTTCAATGTAAAACACTTGGAGCATTAGGATCCATCTTATTATCCTTGGTTTGGAGCCACTTTTCTTGAGTAAGAACTTTATAGTAGAATGGTCTGTGAAGATGATGATTTTGGCACCTAAGAGATAGGGCCGAAATTTATCTAAGGCAAAAAACACTACTAAAAGTTCATTTTCAGTCATAGTGTAGTGAGATTTAGTTTCATCCAATGTTTTTTTGAGGCATAATATATGACATGAGGAATTTTTCTATTCTTTGACCAAGAACAGCCCCAACAGCTCTATCAGAAGCATCACACATCAACTCAAAGGGTAAGGACCAATCTAAGGGTTGGATTATTGGGGAAAATGTAAGAGCAGTTTTGAGTTCAATGAAGGCTCTCTTGCAAACCTCATCAAAATGTAAAGTGACATCATTCTGTAGAAACCGAGTGAGTGGGAAGGAAATCCTATTGATTTTATGGATGAATCGATGATAGAAACCATCATGACCGAGAAATAAGTGGATGTCTCCAACATAAGTGGTTTCAGAAAATGATTGGATCACTTTAATTTTGGAAGGATCAACTTCAATACCCTCTTTGGAAACTATGTGCCCTAGAACAATCTCATTTGTAACCATGAAGTGACATTTTTCAAAATTTAACACAAGGTTACACTTGAAACACTTTTGAAGGACTAGTGAGAGAGAATGCAAGCATGATTCAAATGACTCACCATAAATGGTAAATTCATCCATAAATACTTCCATGCAGTGTTCAATGAATTCAAAAAAGATACTCATCGTATACCTATGGAATGTTTCAGGAGCATTGAGAAGGCCAAAAGGAATTATCCTATATACATATGTTCCAAAGGGTCATGTGAAAGTAGTCTTTTCTTGGTCCTGAGGTGCAATTGGGATTTGGAAGTAGCTGGTTTATCCATCAAGAAAGCAATAGTGTGACTTTCCAGCTAATTGTTCTAGCATTTGATCAAGGAATTGAAAAGGGTAGTGATATCTTCTTGTTTCAACATTAAATTTTCTATAGTTTATGTGCACATGCCATTTATTCTTCACTCAGGTTGTGACTACCTCTCCATGTTCATTTGTGATAACAGTTATCCCACCCTTTTTAGGTAAAACTTGAATTGGACAAACCCATTCACTATCATAAATTGGGTAGATAATACCATATTGAATAATATTGGTGATCTCTTCCCTAACTACCTCAAGAATGAGTGGATTTAGTCTTCTTTGTGGTTGTCTAATTGGTTTGGATGATTCCTCAAGATGGATGTGATGCATGTAAAGATAAGGGTTGATTCTTGGTATGTCATCTAGGTTCCAACCTAAGGCCTTTTTGTTTTCCTCTAACACTTGAACAAGTTTGGACTCCTCAGTTTTGGTAAGTAAAGAAGAGATAATGACAGGATAAGAGTGATCATTGAAAAGGAATTCATATTGCAGGTGTTCAGGAAGAGGTTTTAGATCAGTATCATCTTTTATTTGTGGGTTAGACAACTCAGGAATGGAGGAAGGGACTTCAGTTGCTTTAGATTCATTTTCCTTAATATTGTCCAAGCTGGAGCAGTAGAGATCAGAGTTGATCTGGGATTCAAGAGAGTTTTCAAGTTCCACTAGATTGATGGAGTCTATGAATGAGAGGTCAACATAAACTTCACCATTTATAACTCGGTTAATCATGGTGCAGATTTCACAGGATCCTTTCTCATTAGAACATGATAAACATGATGGAATGGGGTTCAATTGATTCTCAAAAGTGTCCTCAAAAGATTGGATTGAGAATAAAGTGTGATCCTCATATGGGTATTGCATGGCTTGGAAAATGTTGAACTTGACCAGTTGGTCACCAAATTCCATGGACAAGATGCCTGAATAGACATCAATCTTGGTTCTCATTGTCATTAGGAATGGTCTTCCTATAATTAGGGGAGATCGAGAAGATTTCATCTCACCTTCCATGTCAAGGACATAGAAATCAGTAGGGAAGATAAGATCATTGACACGAACAAGGAAATCCTCAATTATTACCTCAGGATTAGCAGTGCTTCTATTGGATAACTGAATGACAACACTCATTGGGTGCAAGCAACCAAGACCAAGGTTGGAGAAGATGGATTTGGGCATGAAATTAATTGAGGCTCCTAGGTCTATGAGTGCATCATCAAAGTTGGAACTTCCAATTTTGGCATGGAACTGTAAAGTTCCCTGGATCATTGAACTTTATAGGAATATACTGTTGGGTGGAAACATTTTCAAAGGTCATAAGTTGCCTCTTGTGGGTGCACAATTCCTTAAGAACCTTGGCTTACTTAGGGATTTGTTGTATGGCATCCAAGAGGGGTATGTTGACTTCATCACGTCTAAACATGTCAATCATTTTAGGATCAAGTTCAAAGGACTTATTTGGCTTAGAAACGTCTTGCGGAAAAGGAATTGGGTTTTTAAGTGGAATTAAAGGAGGTGAGGGAATGGTTTCATATTCCTTTTCATGTTTCTTTTTCTTTTCATTTTCTAGGTCAACATTTAAAGGAGGGTTGGAGGACTTATCTTGAGGTATAGCAATTTACTTTCCTGATCTGAGTGAAATTTCACTTACATTACCCTTGGGGTTGGGTAATGGTTAAGCTGGGAGTTGGGAATAATTTAATTGTTGTTACTAGATTAGCTGGGATGCAAGTTGACCAATTTGGGTTTCAATGTTTTTGAGGCTGGAATGGGTGAAGGATCCAAGATCTTCAACTACACTTTCCCATGGTTTCTTAAAAGAAGAGGTCTGTCCCGAATTGGGATTGCCTTGATTTTGGTTCTTGGGAAAGCGATTGTATTGGTTTTGGAATTGGGAAGGCTCATTAGGATAGTGGAAGCCTGTAGGAAAAGGAGGAAGATTTATCCTTTTTTGTTGAGGAACAAAAGGATAAGGTTGTTGGAAATTACCAACACCTTGAACATATTGAAACTAGTTTGGGTTTTGAGGAGGGAATTGAGTGGGATGAGAGACAGGATTACCATACCTCAGGCCTTGGTTATAGGAAGAAGAGAAGGGATCAGAGTGAGGTTGGTTGAAGTTTTTAACAAACTGACCTTATAGTTTAGGGTTGGTGTTCTTCTGAGCATAGGCTTCATTGAGCTCCATTGTTCCAGATGAATCAGATTTATCCTCTTGAAGTTGTGGACATGTGTCAGTTGGATGAGCTGGGGAGTTGCAGATTCCACGGTTTTTGATAGGTCTAGGAAACATAGATTGTGAAGAAGATGAGGTTGGGGCTTTGGATTCCACAGCTAGTTGTCTCACAAGACCTGTATGTTCACTAATCCACTATGTTATCTTGTTTTTCTCTATGAGTTGATTGTCTTGGACTTTTTTTACTTGAGAATGTGCTCGAGTATGTAATTTTTGTGTGTTTTCATCCATGTTTCTTATAATATATCTTGCAGTTGCAGGAGTTTTATCAACAAGAGAACCACCACTTGCGGCATCAATGAGAGTTATCTCCATCACCAATAACCCCTCATAGAAGTATTGGATCAAAAGTTGATCAGGGATTTTGTGGTGTGGGTAGGTTACAATAAGATTTTTGAACCTCTCCCAGTACTCATGGAGTGATTCACTTAGGAACTGATGGATACCACTGATTTCCTTTCAGATAGAAGCAGTACAAGAAGCAAGAAAGAAGTTCGCTAAGAAGAGTCACTTTATGTCATTCCATGTTGTTATAGAACCCGGAGTAAGGTAGTAGAGCCATGACTTAGCAGTGTCATCTTGGTAGAAAGGAAATGCTGGGAGTTTGATTTGTTCCTCAGAAACCCCTTGAGGCTTCATGGTAGAGCACACCACTTAGAACTTTTTAAGACAAAGATGTGGATCCTCACCGGCTAGCCCGTGGAAATGAGGGAGAAGATGAATCAAACCTGATTTGAGTTTGAAGTCAGCCTATATATTTGGATTTTTAATACCAATAGGTTGGTAATTAATATCAAGGGTAGTTAGTTCTTTAAGTTTTTGTTCCCTAGGATTGGATATATCTAATTCAATTGGTTCAACAAGTACTGGTTCTTGAATTATTTGATTATCCCTAATGTTACTCCTAAGTTGGCGAAGTTTTCTCTCAATTTTAGGGTCAAAAAAATCCAAGGGATTTTTAGGGTGGCTACAGGGAATTCATAGAGATGTTGGAAGAAAGAGGAAGACAGATTTTTCTTTTTGTGTTTTTTGTTTATTATTTTTATGAAGAAGTCTGGTTTTTATTTGTGTTTTTTTTCAAAAAAAATTTAAATTTGGTTCTTTTTTGGTTTTTTTACAATAACTAGAAAATAATTACTACATAAAGCACCATCCTCGGAAACAACACCATTTGAAAGCATGGCTGATTTTTATCTATAGACCGGTTAATGTTCTGATGCTCGGGTAATGTGTATAGCAGCACTCGGGTCGAATCCTAGGTGATGATACTTTTTAATAGTCGATTGTTTTTAGTTGATTGTATTTTGATTGGGGGGTTTGTTTTCAGAGCTTAAATGAAGTGATTAATAATTTCTTTTTGATTTAAAAATTTGATAAAGATTCGGGTGAGTTCATTTTTTGGGAGTTAAGCTTGTGATATCCTTGAGCTTTGCTTTATATTATATTTAAATTAACACCCACTTCACAAGATAACGTTGATTGAAATTCCAAAGTGTTAAGGCTTTAATCCAAGACTTAACTTATCTTAGGGTTATAATCTCAATTAGATCTTGTTTATGGTAGTGTATTTATGGTTCCAATAATCCATGGAAACCACATATTATACAAATCATGTCATTAATCCACGATATTCTAAGTTCAACATACACAATGTTAATTTAAAGAATATCCATCGATAAAATGCTCTCAATCACTTAACATCCCCAAATTATAACTCACCTCAATGGTAGATTTACTCATCCATTATTTTGGTTAATAATCTATTTTTAATGTTTATTATTATGAATTACAAATAGAAGAAAAAGAAAGGGATAAGAAAAGAGTTGTGCGTCGAACACACACACACAAACAGTGGAGGGAATTAAATACTAACTTTATATTGAATGAGAAAGAATAATAAGGGAAGGGGATTCAACTGAATTTAAAATATTTTAAGACCACTAATATTATTTAATAGAAGGTGTATTAAAATAATATATGAAGAAGATAAAACATTCATTAAAATATAATTACAAAAACCAAGACTTACATGATTAAAAATGAAGAACAACACAAAAGTAAAAGGAAACAAAGAGAGAAGGAAGGGTATCTCAAGTAAAAACTTGAGTATGGTAGGTCCTACCAAGCCCTTGGAAAGGATTTATTCATGAATATATGTGCTCCTCTCTTCTGAAATGCCAACTCCTTTGAAGGAGAAGAGAGGGATGTATTTATAGCCCAAGGATGTGAATTGTTTTCATTCCCAATCTATCCCACCAATTGGCTCAACGATTTGGAAATCCATACAGCCGAATCTCGAGATATCTCCTTCTTAAAAGTTGTATATAATAATTTTTTCCGACTACTCTCAAACTTTTGAGGCCTTTTGACTTATGTATCCAAAGTTATGGTGGTTTTATTAAACAAAGTTAAACTATCCATTTCAATCCATACTTTTTTGAATCCCAAAATGTGAATGGGTTTATCAATAGGAAGGTGCCTTCAAATCCGAACACTTTATTAAAAAAGGTAGGCCGACTATATCTCCTCTTTCACACTGAAAAATATTAGCTTGATTGGATGATTACATCATGATATATGTCATCAATACTGTACTGATTTTATTTCCGGGCCAGAATGGTGGGATAAGTTTAAATGAATTATTTGGGACTCTTTTATTTAGATTTGGGCCTTGATATTTTTATCCAAGACTCCTTACATTTTTACTATAACTTTGGAGGAGAATAAATAAATTTTGACTTTCTGATGGAGCCCAAAAATTTAATCTTCATGGATGGTCCAGTTTCTTCACAGATTCTATGGGTCTTCTTGTGTGGTCCATATGACCATAAAAATGGTATAATGGGCCAATGATTCCTTATATTGATATGTGGTAAATTAAATAAGGAATCCTAAAAAACAAGAACTACACAATTTGGATAATTAGGGTGAGAGTTATAAATAAACTAGTAAACTGACTCAATTGGACTACTTCTTAAAATGCTCAAAAATTATACTTATTATTAAAACATTAATATTTCATAAAAATTATGCACATTTCATATAAAATTAGTAAATGGAGTATATAATAAGTCATTAAAATATTAATAACATCAATGTACCATTATTAATGGTAGATTTGTTCTTGATGTGGTTAATCTCTCAAACGGGTGACATCTGAGATGACTGAGCTCATGGAGTGTGTTCTCCTAGTTTTATGTAATGGTTAGATACTATGAAGAGAATCATGTTGTTGGGTATGATATTGGAACCTCATGATACTTGGAGTGTAAAGACACGGTAAATTTCAAGGAAAATTTTTTTCTTAATTTTCTTTGGAATTTTACAAGAATGCAGTTTCTGACGGCGCCTGATTCCGAGGCCCAGTGTGCCCGGAATCAATTTCCGAAGTTTGGCTCGGGTACGTTCAATGAACAAACGAGCGGGTTTTTCTAACTTTTGAACCGGTGCTCGGAATCGAATTCTGAGGTCACTGATGGAATCGCAGCGCCGGTATTTTCTTAGAAACGCCTCTCCCGGAGTTGCGATTGCTCGGTTGTGTTTTTTTTTAATTTTTGGGGTTTAAGTTAAGAAATAAAATAAAGTTGTACAACAATTTTATTTCATTTCACTTAAATCCACTTAAAGACCACTTTAAGCTACCTAAGCTGGGTTGAAGTGGATAGGGTGCAATTCAAAATATCCTACCCACTGGGTAGGATATTTGTGAGGTGGGACCCACATGAGCCCCACCGTTTCTTTTCTTCTTAAGTAACGCACCCGCACCCCATATTAAACGAAGTCAACTGACGCGTTTCCTTAATTTCTTAACGCCTCTATTTAATTGGGCAGTTAAGTTTTACAATTAATTCTTTGAAAGTAATTGTGAGGGTTACGTCGTTTGAATTTTGAAATCGTTGGCGGAAAGCAATAAAATAAGGCCTTAGCCTCATTTTATTTTTGGGTTGGGAAGTGTTGCACTGAGTTTTCCTCTCCTCCTCCTCCTTCGTGAACAACGCGAAGAATGTGCCACCTCTGATGAAGAACGCTTGTTTTCCTTCCATGGAATTTTTCCCCTTCCACGGCGAGACTCTTCAACGGATCTTCTTCTTCCCCTTCATCGTCAACGGATCGACGAACAAGCTCGAAAACGGAATCGGGTAGAGAGCGAGGACGGCTTCGCCTTCCCTCGAGTCGGACGAACGCCGACGTCCCCCTTCGACGTCGTCATCCTCGCGACGCCATACCGCAACGAACCTCGAACGACGACACCTCCTTCCAATCGACTTATACCCAAGGTAGGGAATTGTTTATGAAATATTAAAGAACCCCATGCTACTTCCTACTAAATCAAAGAACGCGGATCAAATAAACATTAATTTGATCCGCGAAGATTATGTTGCGGGTTGGGATTTTATTTTGGTATTCCCTTATCTTTTGAGAAAAGAACGACGAGCGCGGACCAACCAATTCCGGGTTGATCCGCGGATCGTTCGTACATGTGAATCGATGTAGGGGTTTTATTTATTTATTTGTTCGTGAATACCAACTTGTTGATCTTCGTGGATTTAACCGCTTGTTATCGAATAACGTGAGGGGATCGGACCGCACAAACACGGCCAACCCTCCTCCTTTTTTTATGATTGATTCCTTTGTGGATTGGTTCGGGAAGGTGTGGTGTCATCGCACCACAGGGAATCGAGTGAAAGGAAACGCGCAGCGTTGTCACGCCGCGCCATGGAAAGAAGTTTAAGAACGCGACGCCGTCGCGCCGCGTCGAAGAAAACTGAAGACACCGTGGCCAGAAGGGGGCCACGATGGAGGAGCGCGGTGTTGTCGCACCGCGCCGGACGACAAGGTCTGTGGCCGGTTCCGGGCCGCGGCGAAGCAGGGTGACCGGTGGCCGGTACCGGGCCACCGGCGACGGAGCTGGAAGGGGACCAGCAATCACCGGTCCCGTTGAGCAGAAACCGGCCGACCAGGTCGGGCCGGCTGGAAAAGGGGGAGCCGGGGGAATTAATCCCCCCGGCTGGATTTCAAGCGGCCCCTATTAAAGGGGCCGCCATTTTCATAAAGGAGGGGCAACGCCCCTCCCTTGGCATGCGCGGCACAAAGGCCGCGCTGGCCGCGCCGCCGGCCGGGCCGGAATTCCGGGCCGGATCGTCGGGCTGGGTCGTCGCCCGGTCCGGGTCGACCCGGTTCGGCCGACCCAGGGGGGTACTTGGTCGGGCCGGGCCGGGCCCAGACCCCCTATTTTCGGACTGAGTTGGTTCAAATGCCCATATCTTGGGCTACGGACCTCTGATCGATGCACCGTCAGTTGCGTAGAAATCCTTGGAAAGAGACGGTCGTTTCGGTATATTTTACTCAAGGTTTCGGAATACTTTGGGTTCGTCCAGGTTGATTCAGATACGAAACCAACCGGGCCCTCGGAGCGGAAACGCTCGTAACTCACAGATCGGACGTCCGATTGACGCGTCGTCTGTCTCGTTGCTTTCCTCTTAGTGAGATGAATCATTTGGATTACTCCACTCAAAGTTTGAATGCCATCGGAGTGCGGTCGGGTTGGTTCGCTCACGAAACCAACCGGGCCCCTGGAACGAAAAGGCCAATAACTCACAGATCGGGCGTCCGATTGACGCGTCATCTGTCTCATTGATTTCCTCTTGATGAGATGGAACTTTTGGCATACTTCGCCCGAGTTATGGATACAGTTGGATAGTGGCCGGGTTGGATTGTACCCAAAATCCAACCGGGCCCCTGGATCGGGAAAGCTGATATCTTTCAGACTGGGCGTCCGTTTGACGAACCGTCAACGGCGATGGTGATCACGTTGAGAAACGGTCCCTATGAGTATACCCTATGAGAGTTCGGGGTACAGTTGAGATATGGCCGGGTTGGTTCGCTCACGAAACCAACCGGGCCCCTAGGACGAAAAGGCTAATAACTCACAGACCGGGCGTCCGATTGACGCGTCGTCTATTGCGTTGAGACCCCTATGACGAGGCGGTCCTTGAGATACTTCTCCGTGGGACTTTGAGATACTTGGATTATTGACCTTGTAGCTCGTGGAGTGGACCCTCCCGGAGACGAGCGTGCGGAGTACAGAGACAGTGTAGCCGACTGAGACCTGACGACTGCTTGACCGACCCGACTTGGAGTGAGTCGACTAGCCCAGTGGACGGAGCACTACTTTGTGAGGTGAAGACTCATGGCGGATGGAGCACTACCTGTGTGATAGTGCAGACCCGCGTTACTCGTCCGGAGAGTACCTCAGCAGGCCACTAGGGGGTGTGCACTATTGTGTTTGGGTGACATACCTCGGCGGGAAGCACTATTGTGTCTGGGTGGCTGACCCGCGGTACTCAATAGGAGGAGTACCTCAGTAGTCTTAGGTTAGTGAGCAGTACCTCGGAGTCGTGACAGGCCCACTGTACACTCCAGAGACGGAGCTCTTCAGCAGTTACAGTTTCGATAATGAAAATCTTGGTTTGAGTTGAGTCTATGACCTTTATGTTTCCTCAGGATTGAGATGGGTTACTTGATAACTTAGGTATATGTATGGGCATATACCTGGGTAGTGGTTATCCGTTAATTTCACAATCCTTATGTTTCCTCAGGATTGAGATGGGTTACTTGATAAATTAGGTATATGTATGGGCATATACCTAAGTAGAGGTTATCTGTTGAGATCTTCTTTGTGGTTATCCTTGTTGGTTTTAATGAGACCTTGAGGGTCTCAGGGTCCCTACTGAGTATCATTATACTCACCCCTACACGGGCTATGCCCGCACCTCGTTGTGTTGGATGCAGACGACGGGCAGTGCTGACGGAGGCCGAGTGTTCGAGGACTGGACGGTACCCGGAGGTGGACTACATGACGAGTCAGTACCCAGAGGTGGACTACAGAACGAGATGACACACGGAGGAGGTTGATGGGCGAGAGCGTTGAGGAGGCTATTTTTACCTAACCTTCAAGTAGGATCCATGGTGGACGACCAGGAGCTGCGCCATCTGTACCTACCCTTCATGTAGGATCCGATGAGGACGACCCAGGAGCTACTTCCTTTCTTCCAGCTGTTGTCTTTTTCTGTTGTACTTGTTCAGTTGTAGTTGTACTTTCATTTGTGTTTGTATTCTGGCCCATTTACTTTTTCAGCACTTCTTCTTTGTACTTAGTATTTTACTTCCGCTTGTACTCTGTGGTGTTTTGTTTACTTTTATAAAGGAAATGTCTTCCCAGTTATCGTGATTTACGCCTTTGGTGCTAGTCGCCAGCCCCTGGCCTATGGAAGGTGGGCTTGGGGTAGTCACGGAACGGGCCCCGAGGACGGGTCGTGACAAATTGGTATCAGAGGAGTCGGTTCTAACGCCGAACATATAACTCTGATATTTTCTTTCTGTGAAGCAATAGTGTTAAGAGTACCGAGTGTGGTTTTCAGTTCAGGGAGTCCAGTGTTGGTGCGGGCGGCCGACGTATCCATACACCAGGACCCTGACAACTGAATTCCTACTTTGTGCACGAAAACACTGATTGCATGTTTGTTTTCCAGAAGTTTTATTTAAATGTCATCTCAAACCAGGTCAGCTAACCAGGTATAATCGTTTGACCGTGTCACGTTGTTCTTTTCAGGATGCCTTTTCTCGGACGACCAGCTAGAGCCCAGAGGGATGTGCGTACTGACAGCCTGTCGAGCGACGAGGCTTCGGTACAGGGCCCTATTGCAGTTGAGGCACCAGCGGTACTACCATACATTGGGCCACCGATGCCACCAGCCCCAGCAGTAGGCGATGCACACCACTTGATTGCGCTGCATGAGTTCCAGCGCCAGAGGCCACCCAGGTTCTGGGGAGAGACGGACCCGCAGGCGGCTGAGGATTGGCTGGAGGCTGTGGTGAGAGTCTTCAGGCTAGTGGGGATGCCGGCAGACCTCATGGTGACCTTTGTTGCCAGCCTTCTTCAGGCAGCAGCAGACAGGTGGTGGAGCCACTTGTTCCAGTTTTTCGACGGGATGACCTTTGCATGGGAAGACTTCGAGACCTTCTTCAGGGTGGAGTTTGTGCCAGCAGCTCTACACCCCGAGCGTGTACCAGAGCTTCTGCCTTTGCCGCGTGTTTTTTGATCAGTATCCGAGTCATTTGTGGGCAGTAGACCGATGATGCAGAGGTCCAGGAGGACCAGACCAGCAGTTGGACGATCTCAGGTTTTAGGACCGGTGGTGTGGGGCACCCGGGGTGGGGTTAGAGCCAGGAATTCCAGAAACAGGCTGTGTTACTCATGCAGCGGAAAGGGTCACCTAGCACGTGACTGTCTGACTCCTCGTACAGTAGATCCACAGGCTTTGGAGGAGCCACCGAGGAAAAATCAGCGGCGGGTGCTTGAGCAACAGCCGAGCAGTGGACAAGGCAGTAGAGCTCCGAGAGTAGGTGGACAGGAGCAGAACTAGTGGATACGTCCCTTGTACTTCTAGTTACATGTTTCTGTTGTATTCGTGTCTTTGAACTATGAGCTGCAATAATAAAAAGACACCTATCCTTGTTTTATTTCCTGTCCTTTTGTTTGGTTGATACTGAGTGGTCCCGGTTAAGACTGTTGACTTGACCCTCACTTTCGAGATTTCTACTGGAGGAGACCCAGTGACCTCACATTGATGCCGACAGAGTGACTCAACCCTTGGAGGCGAGAGTGACAGTTGGATATCTTAGTAGTTACGTCAAGGCCTTACGACGTAATCCATGGCATGAATGCATCCTTCATGACAGGATTGACTGTATTAGGCAATGGGCATGGTTCATCCAGGGGGGATGAGACTGGGTTTCTCTTTTCGGCAAAGGAGAAATTTTAGCATCTCTTCCGGATCGTAGGCAAGGAAGGTGCAGATCATCCAGGAGAGGATGAAGACTGCACAGTGCAGTAAGAAACAGGAAACTGGTGCCAGTCTTAGAGACTCGGGCGTGTTAAATGTTTCAAGAAGAGGAAGCTTTAAAGAGAGATGAGTCTGCAAAGCAACAGACGTGAAGGCAGAGCTAGGAGAGCAGCATGAGGTGGTGTACATCTTAACATGCTACAACCACCCACTTTAGTTATCCCCGCCAGGCTCAGGGAGCTGGAGGTCGGAGGAAGAGTGCGGCTGCATGCGGTCAAGGAGTGTGACCCAATGGATCTAAAAATGATTCAAGGGACTGTCTATGTCCACTACTAGCTGTTGTAGTAACAGACGTCGGTATGAATCATTCCTCGCTTCCACAAATCTTGTCCCAGACCTAGAGTTTCCGGTAAGCCGTGGACTTGACCCTCGCGTCTGGAGATACCTTGGGAGGAGACTCGATAATCACACTTACGCTGACGGTGTGGTCAGACCCTCGAGGCGAGAGTTTCGGTTGGAATCTCTTGGTGGCAGCGTCGAGGCCTTACGACGTTGGTTTGAGTATGGATTGGGCAATCACAGTTCATACACAAATTGACAGTATTAGGCAAAAAGGTTGTGGTTTAACTATGACATCGGGATGGGTTTTCCTTGGTCGGCGAAAAGGAAACCCCAGGAAGCATAGGATAAACCCATGCTCACGAGGGTGAGACCGATCACTCTTGAGTCGGTCAACCTTACCCTCGTGGCAGCAGTCGTTTTGAGTTCCAGTTCTAACAGGAATTGGAGACCTCTAGAGTTCGATGATGATGATCATGTTCTTATACGGGTCTCACCTCGACGAGGTTTACGGAGATGTGTCCAAGGCGGCAAGTTATCTACGAGGTTCAATGGACCATTCCTAGGTCCTCAGCTGGTTAGGCGGGGTGGTTTACCGCCTGACCCATCCACCTCAGTTGCACCAGGTGCACGAAGACTTCCACGTATCTCAACTGAGGAGATACGTGCTCGACCCTTCGCATATCATCGACCATGAGAAGCTGGAAGATGGTGATGGGGTGTCTTTCACGGAGGTTCCAGTGGGGATCGAGGATCGACAGGAGCGGATCCTATGAGGATGATCGATTCCTCGGGTGCACTTTCTCTGGCAGTACGGGAACCTCCGGGTGAGCACATGGGAGTGGAAGGCTCAGGTGTGTGTTCAATACCGCTTTTGTGACCCTAGTTTATGTTTAAGCTTTACGAGGACGTAAATCCCTGAGGTGGGAGTAATGTAAAGACCCAGGAAATTTCAAGGAAAATTTTTTTCTTAATTTTCTTTGGAATTTTACAAGAACGCGGTTTCTGAAGGCACCTGATTCCGAGGCCCGGTGTGCCCGGAATCAATTTCCGAAGTTTGGCTCGGGTACGTTCAGTGAACGAACGAGCGGGTTTTTCTAACTTTTGAACCAGTGCTCGGAATCAAATTCCGAGGCCACAGATGGAATCACAGCGCTGGTATTTGCTTATAAACACCTCTTCCGGAGTTGTGTTTGCTCGGTTGTGTTTTTTTTTATTTTGGGGGTTTAAGTTAAGAAATAAAATAAAGTTGTACAACAATTTTATTTCATTTCACTTAAATCCTCTTAAATACCACTTTAAGCTACTTAAGCTGGGTCTAAGAGAATAGGGTGCAATTCAAAATATCCTACCCACTAGGTAGGATATTTGTGAGGTGGGACCCACATGAGCCCCACCGTTTCTTTTCTTCTTAAGTAACGCACCCGCACCCCCTATTAAACGAAGTCAACCGACGCGTTTCCTTAATTTCTTAACGCCTCTATTTAATTGGGCAGTTAAGTTTTACAATTAATTCTTTGAAATTAATTGTGAGGGTTACGTCGTTTGAATTTTGAAATCGTTGGCGGAAAGCAATAAAATAAGGCCTTAGCCTCATTTTTTTTTTGGGTTGGGAAGCGTTGCGCTGAGTTTTCCTATCCTCCTCCTCCTTCGTGAAGAACGCGAAGAATGCACCACCTCTGACGAAGAACGCTCGTTTTCCTTCCACGGAATTTTTCCCCTTCCGCGGAGAGACTCTTCAACGGATCTTCTTCTTCCCCTTCATCGTCAACGGATCGACGAACAAGCTCGGAAACGGAATCGGGTAGCGAGCGACGACGGCTTCGCCTTCCCTTGAGTCGGAAGAACGCCGACGTCCCCCTTCAACGTCGTCATCCTCGCGACGCCATACCGCAACGAACCTCGAACGACGACGCCTCCTTCCAATTGACTTATACCCAAGGTAGGGAATTGTTTATGAAATATTAAGGAACCCCATGCTACTTCCTACTAAATAAAAGAACGCGGATCAAATAAACATTAATTTGATCCGCGAAGATTATGTTGCGGGTTGGGATTTTATTTTGGTATTCTCTTATCTTTTGAGAAAAGAACGACGAGCGCGGACCAACCAATTCCGGGTTGATCCGCGGATCGTTCGTACATGTGAATCGATGTAGGGGTTTTATTTATTTATTTGTTCATGAATAACAACTTGTTGATCTTCGTGGATTTAACCGCTTGTTATCGAATAACGTGTGGGGGTCGGACCGCACAAACATGGCCAACCCTCCTCCTTTTTTTATGATTAATTACTTTGTGGATTGGTTCGGGAAGGTGTGGTGTCGTCGCACCACACGGAATCGAGCGAAAGGAAACGCGCGGCGTCGTCGCGCCGCGCTGTGGAAATAAGTTTAAGAACGCGACGCCGTCGCTCCGCGTCGAAGAAAACCGAAGACGCCGCCGCCGGAGCGGGGCCGCGGCGGAGGGGCGCAGTGTCGTCGCACTGTGCTAGACGACAAGGGCCGCGGCTGGTTCCGGGCCGCGGCGGAGCAGGGTGACCGGCGGCCGGTACCGGGCCGCCGGCAACGGAGCTGGAAGGGGACCGGCCATCGCTGGTCCCGTTGAGCAGAAACCGGCCGGCCAGGTTGGGCCGGCCGGACAAGGGGGGGCCAAGGGAATTAATCCCCCCGGCTGGATTTCAAGCGGCCCCTATTAAAGGGGCCGCCGTTTTCATAAAGGAGGGGCAACGCCCCTCCCTTGGCATGCGCGGCACAAAGGTCGTGATGGCCGCACGCGCTGGCTACGCTGGCCGCGCAGGCCGCGCTGCCGGCCGGGCCGGGTTGTCGGGCCGGGTCACCGCCCGGGCCGGGTCGACCCGGTTCGGCCGACCCAGGGGGGTACTGGGTCGTGCCGGGTCGGGCCCATACCCCCTATTTTCGGACTGAGTTGGTTCGAACGTCCATATCTTGGGCTACGGACTTCTGATCGACGCACCTTCAGCTGCGTAGCAATCCTTGGAACGAGACGGTTGTTTCAGTATATCGCACTCAAGGTTTCGGAATACTTTGGGTTCAACTAGGTTGGTTCAGATACGAAACCAACCGGGCCCTCGGAGCGGAAACGCTCGTAACTCACAGACCGGGCGTCCGATTGACGCGTCGTCTATCTCATTGCTTTCCTCTTAGTGAGACGAATCTTTTGGCTTACTCCGCTCGAGGTTTAGATGTTGTCGGAGTGCGGTCGGGTTGGTTCGCTCACGAAACCAACCGGGCCCCTGGAACGAAAAAGCCAATAACTCACAGATCGGGCGTCCGATTGACGCGTCGTCTGTCTCGTTGCTTTCCTATTGATGAGACGGAAATTTTGGCATAATTCGCCCGAGTTATGGATACAGTTGGATAGTGGCCGGGTTAGATTGTACCCGAAATCCAACCGGGCCCCTGGATCGGGAAAGCTGATATCTTTCAGACTGGACGTCCGTTTGACGAACCGTCAGCGGCGTTGGTGATCATGTTGAGAAACGGTCCCTATGAGTATACCCTATGAGAGTTCGGGGTAGAGTTGAGATACAGCCGGGTTGGTTCGCTCACGAAACCAACCGGGCCCCTGGGACGAAAAGGCTAATAACTCACAGACCGGGCGTCCGATTGATGCGTTGTCTGTTGCGTTGAGACCCCTATGACGAGGTGGTCCTTGAGATACTTCTTCGTGGGACTTTGAGATACTTGGAGTATTTACCTGTAGCTCGTGGAACGGACCCTCCCAGAGACGAGCGTGCGGAGTACGGAGACCGTCTAGCTGACTGAGACCTGACGACTGCTTGACCGACTCGACTTGGAGTGAGTCGACTAGCCCAGTGGACGGAGCACTACTTTGTGAGGTTCAGACCCATGGCGGACGGAGCACTACCTGTGTGACAGTTCAGACCCGCGGTACTCATCCGGAGAGTACCTCAGCAGGCTACTAGGGGGTGTGCACTACTGTGTTTGGGTGACATACCTCGGCGGGAAGCACTACTGTGTCTGGGTGGTTGACCCGCGGTACTCGACAGGAGGAGTACCTCAGTAGTCTTAGGTTAGTGAGCATTACCTCGGAGTCGTGACAGGCCCAGTGTACACTCCAGAGACGGAGCTCTTCAGCAATTACGGTTTCGATAATGAAAATCCTGGTTTGAGCTGAGTCTATGACCTTTATGTTTCCTCAGGATTGAGATGGGTTACTTGATAACTTAGGTATATGTATGGGCATATACCAGGGTAGTGGTTATCCGTTAATTTCACAATCCTTGTGTTTCCTCAGGATTGAGATGAGTTACTTGATAACTTAGGTATATGTATGGGCATATACCTAAGTAGAGGTTATCTGTTGAGATCTTCTTTGTGGTTATCCTTGTTGGTTTTAATGAGACCTTGAGGGTCTCGGGGTCCCTACTGAGTATCGTTATACTCACCCCTGCATGGGCTATGCCCGCACCTCGTTGTGTTGGATGCAGACGACGGGCAGTGCTGACGGAGGCCCAGTGTTCGAGGACTGGACGGTACCCGGAGGTGGACTACACGATGAGTCAGTACCCGGAGGTAGACTACACGACGAGATGACACACGGAGGAGGTTGACGGGAGAGAGCGTTGAGGAGGCTATCTGTACCTACCCTTCAGGTAGGATCCGTGGTGGACGACTAGGAGCTGCGCCATCTGTACCTACCCTTCAGGTAGGATCCGACGAGGACGACCCAGGAGCTGCTTCCTTTCTTCCAGCTGTTGTCTTTTTCTATTGTACTTGTTCAGTTGTAGTTGTACTTTCATTTGGGTTTGTATTCTGGCCCATTTACTTTTAATCACTTCTTCTTTGTACTTAGTATTTTACTTTCACTTGTACTCTGTGGTGTTTTGTTTACTTTTATAAAGGAAATGCCTTCCCAGTTATCGGGATTTACGCCTTTGGTGCTAGTCGTCAGCCCCTGGCCTATGGAAGGAGGGATTGGGGTAGTCACGGCACGGGCCCCGAGGACGGGTCGTGACATGGAGTCTGAGATGAGTATATCTGGGTGATTTTTGGGAGTCCTTGTGGTGTTGTCACATGTAGGGGATGAAAACCCTTGTATACTGAACTAAATTTTCATGTACATTCTATGATGGTTTGAGAAGGATTTTCTCTCTCGATTGGGTTTCCCTATGGCTAGGTCAAGTAGACCATTGCCTTTAAACTGCTCCCTTTTTCTGTTAGGGTTTTTGGGGTGCCTACTAGGTATTTTTATTCTCACCCATGCATAGGCTTTTCCCGCACATGTTTTGTGACTTGTGCAAACCATAGGCCTTTTGATGGAGTCCATATTGGACCTGAGGTAGGTAGATCTTAATGATCTAGATAGACTGAGGTGTTTATCAGAGCTTCACTGAAGATCTTTCCAACAGTTTTAGTTGATAGTGATTCCCTCCTTCGGAGCAGGTTGGAAACTTTTATAGTTTTTATTTGGTGGGTTTTATTTTTCCCTTTTATGCTTTCATTACTTTTGTTGTACTCTAGTTGTGGGATATAGATTTATGAATGCATTGGTTGCCTTTGGTTTTTACATTTTAGTTTTGTGAGTTTGGATATGTATTTTTGTGTACATGTACATAGGAAATTCCTTCCATTTTAGTGATATAACTTATTGGTGCTAGTCACCAGCCCCTGGCCTATTGGAGACGAGATTGGGTATTTGTGATCTGGGCCCTGTCAGGTCAGGTCGTGACAATAAGGACACTGGAATTGAGGTAAGAGTTGACCTATAAGTTGAACTTGAGGATACTCTTGGATAAATAGTCATTTGGAGGGGAAAAATGAAGAAACCAAATAGAGTTGTATGTGAATCCAAATTCTATATATAATTATAATGAGAGGGGAATTCAAAATTGAAATATAATATTGAAAAACTTAAATATGTAAATTTTGGCAACAAAGAGAAGGAATTTGATCTTAAACTAAAAATTGAAGAACATGTTTAGATTATTGATAGAATGAATGATTCGGTGAAAGAAAGGTTCAAAAGAATAGAGGAACTCGAATTTGAATTCATCAAGTTTTTATGGAAGTGTGATGACCAAGAAAGACTCCATAATCCATGTATGAAATTGGGAAGTTCAAGTACACCAACCAATAAAGAATCTAAGGATGTTTTTAGGTAATATTATGAAGAGATTATAGCTTACCCCCAAGTGAAATGATTCAAATATAAAGTGAAATAGTATGTGGTGCTTGATCACAAGAATAAAATAGTGGGTATTAATGTAAACCCCCAAGAACCCAGACCCTGAAAGAAGTTTAAATTGAATGGAATGAAAAATACTCTGATTTCTACTAATAGTAATACAATGGAACATAATAATACCTTAGAAATATAATGTTACTATTGCATAAATTTGGGTCACACTCAGCATGTGTACTTCATTGAAAAATTATATTTCAGGATGTAAGGGAAACAATAGTAAGAGAGCAAAAAATATTACTCAAAATATTATTTTAAGGGTTATTACTTCAATTTTAAAGGTTATGAACACAAATATGTGAGTTTTCCATCATGTTTCTAAAGAATTGTGCCATTGGAGACCCATATAAAATGATCTCAAAATGTGAAAAATTAAACAAGGAATATGGAAACTTAGAATGGATATGTATCCTTGTAAGATAAAAAAGGATTGTTGGAGATGAAGGTGGAAAAATTTATTTCGTCACCAAAGGAATGGAAGTAGTGATAACGGATTAAAAAGGGGAAAGATGATAGGGATAATGTTTCTAAAGTTTCACTGATAGAAACTAATAGTGCAGTAATATTAATTCTTGACAGTGAGGGTACTTCCCAAATGATGGGAAATAAATAAATTATCATAGGAATAATATATGACAAATATGGAGTTGCTCGTTTAGTAATTAATGTGGGTTAGAAGATAATTGACTCTGGAAATGAAAAAATAGGTGTAAAATATAATAGAAGCACATACATCTTATTAGTAAAAGGCCTTAGTCACAACATACTTAGTGTATTCCATTTGTGTGATTTGGTACATGAAGTGAAGTTTAATAATAATTCAAGAATTATTAAAGGGAAATATGGATTGATAGTTTTGAAAGGAACAAAAAATGGAATATATATCTCATAAATGGAGAGCATAATAGATGTTTATTGTATAAGGATGAATAAAATAAATTATGGCATCAAAATCTTAGCCATTTGAGTCAAAAATCCTTGGAGTACTTGGTGAGAGGTTAAGAAACTTGAGACATCCCTACACTCTCACATGATCACACTCATGTATTTGATACTTATCAAAAAGGAAAATTTATTCAAAAGATATATAAGCCAAAGGAAATGAAATTTAAAATTTGTCTTGATCTTGAAAATGTTGATGTGTGTGGTCCTATGATACAAAAATACATAGATGTTAAGAGATATTATGTCTTTTTTATTGATTATTGAAGTAGGATGGAATAACTAATAGTCATCACTCACAAATCCAAATAATTCTATTGCATTAATCGTTATTGGAGTATGGAGGATAAAATACTTGAGCTAAAAATTATGAAATTTCGTACCAATAATGGAATAGAATTCATCAATACTCAAGTGTAATAGTAACTTGAAAAACACGAGATATTTCATCATGTTTTAGTGGTAAGGAATATTCAACAAAATGGATTCATTGAAAGGAGGAACTAAATTATCAAAAATATGGATTAGAAAATACCCAACAAAAAAACCTACAAGAGAAATATTGGAAGGAGGAAGTGATTATTGTAGTTTATATCATCAATAGAGGTTTTATATCTTTAAATGAAGAGAATACTCCCTATGACAAGTTTAATGGGAAAAATCCAACACTTAAGTACTTTGAATCTTCGAATGTAAGTATTTTATTATCAAAAAATAAAAGAACCAAAAGTTTAAGGCATATTGTTATGAAGGTATTATTCTTATATATTCATCCCAAATAAAATTATAAAGATTGTATAATTAGAGGATTTGGAAAACTATGGAAAAAATAAGATGTAACTATTGTAGAAAATGAACAAAATTTATATAATAGTGATAAGATTTCATAGTTATACAATGAATTTATTGAGTAAGAAAGTTATATTGAAGTTAATAGATCAAGGGGAGTTCATATGACTATATAATAATCAAAGGGAGACATTTAAAATGAAGAAACTACATCTAGTTTAGTAGTAATAATGAAAAGAATTAGAAGAATAAAAATCAATGACAACAATATAGTGGGATATAGGAGATATTTGGTTCAAACTAAAAGGATAAAGGCTCAAAAAATAAACTTTTTATATCTCAATTAGATCCTAAAATCTTTTAAGAGGCCTATAGATATGAAAATTGGGTCAAGGGTTTTCATGAGAAACTTGAATAAATAGAAAATAACCAAACATGAAAAATTGTTTCAAGGAAAAAGGATAAAAATTTCATTATAACCAAGTGGATGTTCTGGAAAAAACAAAATAAATATAGTAATGTGACATATAAAAAATCATGAATAGTGTACAAGGGACATTATCAAATTAAAGGCATAGATTTGGATGGGATGTTTTCACATGTGGCGTGATTAGAGGCTATATGACTATTTTTTCTATAGTAGTGTAAAGAGGATTCATAGTGTATAAAATATATATTAAATCAATATTATTGAATGTATTCATTGAAGAGTGAGTCTATATTGGGAAAACAGATTGATTTTTTGTGGATGAATATGAGAAAAAAATGTGTATTGGTTTAAGAAGGAATTTTATGTATTGAAACATGCTCCAAGGGCTTGGAATTCTTGAATCGATCAATATTTAAATAAATTTAGATTTAAAAGAGATTGTGTTGATTATAAACTTACATAAATAAGTAATATGATCAAAGGATGATATTGTTTGTCTATGAAGATGATATAATGAGACACATTGCAATATGTTTTCGTCTTAAATGAGGTGTGAATTTGATATGTATATGATTAGAGGTATTATGATTTTTTTATCTTATTGGTAACCCATGGGAAGGATGGAACATTTATTTCTAAAAAAAATATTCCAAATGATTTATAAAAAGGTTTGAAATTACATATTTGATGCTAATGAAGAATCTGATGGAGACCTGAATGATTTTTTTGAAGGATGGTGGTGGAAAATAGGTCAATGTGATGGATTATAGATAGATTATCATAAGTTTTTTGTATCTTTCATACAAATGACTTGATATTTTTTTCTATGTGCCAAGTTTCATATTACCAATGTTTTCATAAATAAATCCATATTCTATAAGTGAAGATGATACTTTGATACATCAAGAATATGGGATAATTTGGGTTGTTTTATTAAAAAAATCATAATATGAGCTACTGAGATTTACATATATAGATTAGGATTATTCAGTTGAGGACATTAAGTCAACATCATGTGGTTATTTTTAACATGGGATCTATTGAATTTCTTGGCTGGGTAAGAATCAAGACTACTTTTAATTGAACACTATAGAGGTAGAATATATATCAGATACTCAATAATATACTCTATTGTTATGGATAAAACAATAGCTTGAAGATATTGGAGTGGATGTGATATCTCCCATTAGAATCATGTGTTATAACTTGAGTTCTATAAATTTTATAAAAAATATCTTCAATTATTCATGGACCAAGACCAGTGAGATAAAGTATAAATTTATAGAAGAGAAGGTTGAGTAAGGACTAGTGAAGTTGTGGTATGTGGCTACACAAAATCAAGTTATAGTTATTTTGATTAAGGCTTTAACTAAATCATATTTTTAACATTATTTATTAGATCTTAGAATCCAACCAACTCTCTCCAACTACATGAGTTAGACAATATACCCCCACTCCCCTGTATGATATTTATACTTATAGAATGGTATGATTTATTTCCTACATTATTTTTTAGATTTATAACCCTCATTTGTGATATTTCAGAGAACTGGTCTTTAGGTTCATTAAAAAGGGGGGAGAAGTTCTCTATTACATTGGAAGGGAGAGATTGTTTTAATTTTAAAAGAGTTTAAAGAGTTCCTTCATATTGATGAAGTGATATAAATCCTATGATACTGGTTGATTAGGGGGAGAATTATTTATTATTTAATTAGGGTGAGTAGTTATGCAAAGAGTTATTAAAGTTCTTGGAGGTAAATGAAGTGTTGTCATGAGGATATTTTCATTAAATCTTGTTTCTCACACCAATATTGACTCAAGTGGGATTAGAGTTGGTTATAGGTGAATCATTAATACACTTTGTGAAGGAAAAAATATACATATTCATGTTCTATTCAGATATAGTAATTTATGAAGTATGTCACTTAAATTATGATTCATCTATTTTGTAATTTTCAACAAACCTAAGGAGGTGATTGTTGGGGAAATCCCTTTAGAGTTTCATTTCAATTGTGTTTGTTGACAATTGTATGCAAAGGATATATGTAAGTCTTCCCAAGAAACTCAAAAAGATATCTAAGGTACTTGAAGGATTTTTTTAAGAAGTGGAAGTGGTTCTTCCCACATGGTAGAAACCATTCCACAAGACCACAAGTTTTGATATGGGGATATTATTTTTCATCATAAATATGAATATTTAGTCATGGTGGAGAGTTTCATTGAGAAAATAATAAAAAATGGAGAATAGGAAAGTGGGGGAGCTAACTCTAGCTAGGAATGACCAAAGAAAGGCCAACCCTTGAGAAACAATAAGCTCAATAACCACACCTAGCCAAATAAGCATGAAGGAGGTGTGTACAGTGTGATTTAGGGTGCAGTGGGTGTAGTAGAGCCTAATATAGGGAGAATCTAGGTGCAGTGGATGTGGAACGGGATGGTACCATGGGATTTCAACACTATCTGATAAATCACAAAGGGTAATTAAGTAAATGCTACCCAAGCTCAAATTTTATGTGGGACTCTAGAATAAAGGATCACGTCATGGATCCATGATCTGAATCATGGAATGTGATTAGTCATAACATTTTGATGTCGAAGTGTGTGTTTGTCTGTGTGTGTGTGTTTTGGAGGAACATGCTATGACATAAATGGTCAAAGGTAATTTTCATTGGTTGTACCAAATTTGAGACTTCCATGTCATGGAGAAGGTGCTACGTCATAAAGGATCGGTGTACAGAGCCTTGTGGTTTCAGTATCCATATGGTAGAAATAGGAGGAGGATTTCCACACCACAAAGGTTATCTAGATAGATTTATATGTAGATACCATTTTGGAATGGTGTATAATACAGGATCCATTTATGCTAGAGTGGTTTTGATCAATATATTGGACACACCATAGGGGTAAAAGGCCATGCCACAAAAAGGGTAGTGATCAAGGAAATTGAGAGAATCATGTTGAGATCATGGGTGAATTAAAATATAATATTTTAAAATCTTTTATAGATCTATTAATTGATTGATCACCACACCACATATGAATGACCATTCCATGGGGGTGTTGAAACTGATACAAACCATGTCAGGGTGAAGGGTTACACATCTTAGTCAAAAGTTTACTCAAGAAATAGCTGAAATTCAAAATTAGTGAGATTTAATGGATTATAAAGGGTTGAATTGCCCTAATTGGCATATTATGATCACATTAAAATATGAGGAAATCCTAGAAAAAACTCAAAGGATTTACAAAATTTTAATTAATCCTAACCATTATATTAAGGATTGTATTCTAAGTAGATTACAAAAATAACTTGTAGCATTTCTTAAATATAGGTTTTTCTAAGAACAATAGAGAGAATTCTAAGATCATAGAGAGGTATTCCAGAATCACTTGAAATATTTAGAGGTATTCCAAACATTCACTATAAGGAAGGTGGTATATAAGGTTGTTCCAAGAGACATTTCACTATATGTTTTCAGAAGTTATTCAAGTTAAAGAAGGTAGATCAAATTGATAGACCATATTTTGTGTGATATCATTCCCAATTAGTGAATATTGAAGACAACAGCACTTGATGTAGTAATATGTTTCATAAGTACTTGATATTAGTGGGATATATCAATTGTGAAGGTTATAAACTAGGAGGTTTGGTGTGACTGTAATGACTCGAACTTTTATAAATGAAATTCTTTTTTTAAATAAGTAAATTCCTTATTAAGAAATGAGGTTATAGAAAACACATGCACTACTTTGGATATTTTGAATAGTTATAAGGACTTTAAAATTTAAAATACCATTAATCATATTAAATATTGATAATATATACATTTAACTATGATTATATATATATATAATGGATTATGATAAATAACAATTGACATATATGGGCGAAGTGATGGCCTTGACTAGTAGGATCACACCCTATGAAGACCATTTATCAGAGCCTGTGAGGGATAGTATCATAGGTATTTTCCCTCGACCAATATCAAGTTGAGATTCAACACCTAAAACGTGAAGCAAATCATTTATTGGAGAAGTTCAATCTCATTAAGATCATATTCCAAACCATGTATATCAAACCACCCTAAGAAAATCTCACTATTACACATCTTACACTTAAAGAATTCACTGGTGTAATAAAGGTTTATGTATCTAGACCCTAAAGGTATTAATTTGTATATGTTTATTTTTTTATAATAAATTAATTATTATACTTATACTTTTATTATTACATTAAAATTATTAAATAATAAATTTAACAAAATTTGTTTTCAATGCGATGAAACACAAATTATATTTATGGGAAATATATAGTTTCAATAAAGACATTATTTTTAGTGAATTAAATAATTTTTTAAATAAACTATATTTTAATAATATATTATTATTAAATATAAATGAAAATCTAATTTTATGAAGTCAAAAATGATTTTATAAGGGTCGGAAAATTGTTATTTAAAAAACAGTATTTTGTAATAAATGTGGATTTTTTATTTAAAAGTGTAATCATAATAAATAGATAATTTTACAGATAAAATATATATTGTTTTTTGAAATTATCACATTAAAATTATCCAATGGTGAATTTTTTTCATAATTTTTGGAGACAATCAAAATTTTTAGTAAATATTAAATATGGCATAAATATATGGTGTGTATTATGACATCATAATGACCCAAAAGTGATGTAATATATGAAATAAAATATATCCATGACTAAATATAAATTTCCTATTTAAAATAATGTTTCTTTGAGGATATTTGATTAATTTTAGAAATCCTTAATGAATCCTCCAAAATACATATTTTATTTTAAGTTTTTAAAATCAATTATTTATAAATATGACTCACTTCCACATCACCAAGGGTATTTTTTTAATGAGAATAGTTTTTAAAGATGTAAAATAATTAAAACCACTCCAATTTGGTAGAAACCATGGGATGGTTTGTGATTTTGATTACTTTATTATATAGAGTCCAAACCCCAAGTTTAGAAATTAATAAATAAATCTCCTCTCTTTTTCTATATAAACCTACCCAGCCTCAATTTTTCATTCACTCAAAAACCTTGGATCATGAAATTACTATTACATTCACTCTCAATAGCCCTTCCAAGGTTCCCCCAAGCTCTTAAGAAGCTCCTCCCAAGCTTTTAGAAGCACCCTCTCAAGGTAAGAGATCCTCTCCTTCTCCTCTTTATTCAAGTACCTCCTTATGTTATGCCATTTGTTTTCTATTTGTTCATATTGGGATATGTTATGAAATATAAATATTACTCCCATTATGATTTAAAAGTGATTATAGACCCATTTCACTCTCATTAATCCCTCCCATGAACCTTTATGTTCCCCCGTTATGTTGCTGAAATTATCCTGCAATTTTCCATGCCAAACATTTGTGTAGTGAATACTCATACCCATTTCCACTCAAGGGTATCTAACTTGATGTACCTATAATTAATTGATAGGGGGATTCCATATATGTAACCCACACTCCTTTATCTTGGTATTATGAAATATTTTCTTATTTTGAATGATCTATGTGGCACACATGAGCATGTACATATTATGATTGGTGCGCCCAGATAGTGATCCAATGCATTGGGTGATGTTTTAGTCTCATGAGACATCATGTATTGGAATATTAAGTAAACATAATCCATTATAGCCCCAAATGGCCTGAAGGCCTTCTTTTTTATTGATTTTTGATAACCCCACTTTCAAGGGATGAGGGGGGAACCCTTACAAGGACCATAATCTTAGAGATTACATGACCCGTAGGTCTAAAGGAAATATACAAACTATAACTACATATAACTACTCATCCCCAACTTCTTCATCGTGATATTAGCTCTCTACCTTTGCATGGCCTATTTGTCTAGGCTTATCGTGCTTACATAGGATGGTCCTGATGGAAATGCTATACCCTCTCTTTCTGAAAAATCTGCTTAGCTTCTGCTCTGGTGAATTCACCAACTCTAAATCCCCATCTGGATTCTGCTCCTTATAGAGTCTATATGGTCATTAAGCACAATTTTAGGTGCCCCAAATTCCTTGAGGAGTCCCAAAGGCCTTGAGGTTCCCCGAAGGCCTTGAGGTGGACCGAAGGCCTTGAGGTTGCTTGAAATATTTACTAGGTCAAAGGCCTTGGGTGGCCCGAAGGCCTTAAAGGACCCGAGGCCCAAACCGGTGGCTTGAAAGCCCAGATGGATGAATAGTTCCAGCTATTACAATACCGAATAGTGCCTGCTACAATACTACTATAGTAAACCCATAAATTGTGTCTCCACCTGGTTTTGAACTCAGGTCTCTTGGATGCACTTGCCCAGTCCTCACCAACTGGGTTGAGGCTCTTGTGCACATAATCCATTATAGGACTTTATCCATCATGTGATTTTGTCTTGGAAGTTATCCCTAACTTATGTTTATAACATGATTTATCTTGTCATCGCATTCTCATGCTGCCTTTATGCTATCATGTTATATCATACTTCATTATTCAATATTATGATTCTCACCCCTATTATGTTACCTTGATATGACTATTGGATCACATGTACTAATTTACCTTATTCTATGCTTTTTTTATTCCATTATTGGTATTTATAGCTCACTATTTCTTATGTGTGTCCCTAGGTTATCCCCTGAAGTTTTAGAAGAATGATGGAATTTTAGGAGTATGTTAATGAATTTTTCAATAGTGTTGTTGTATCCATGTTTCAAGTTGATGTGATATGTACCTAATTTTTCAAATACACCAGGCTCCATGATCTTATGGGATTTTTTTATGTGTACCTTTATGTAATAATTCATAAATTATAGGGAAATAAACTATGGGTTTTCAAAGTTAGTATCAAAGTAAAGTCTAGTTATTTTTGGGATTAGGATTAGAAAACTATAGAGAAAGTATTAGTGATAATACTAGCCACTCCTAGAGATTACCTTTAAGAAAAAAGAAGTATTATTGATAATACTAAACATGGGAAAACATCCAAGAATTTTGGTAAAGTATAGAGTAAGTGGTTTCAATAAAATACATCCCTTTTTGATACTACATGTGGATATGTCTCTATCATAGAGGTACCTAGTGGTAATAACCCTAAAAAGGGTTCATTGATCTAGAATTGATCATATCCTGGTACATGACAATGGCCATTACTTCACACTAGGTTTGACACTCCCATGAGATATTCTTTGGTAAATTCAAAATCTCCTTATGAACCATTATTAAAGGAATAAAATTTCTTATAATATTTTATGTTAGGAAAATATCATGGAAAACTTAGATTGAAACCTAGAAATTCATATGTTAAAAAATATATATGTTATTTATGAGTTATCCCCTTCAATTTTTGTATTTTACTTCTTTGTTCTTAATAGTTTAAAAATTATTATCTCTAATTCTATGTTGGTTGAAGTAAAATATTAAAACTAGAATTAAATAGTGAAAAGTGGGATTATCATCCATTCATGAACTTTAAATTTCTTATGTGACTATGGTTCTATTCATTCTTTCATGTCATGCAAGTTTAGTAGAACTAGTTAAAAAACCTCAAATCATGGAAGTTGAGTTATCAGTGAAGATAGAAAATGGGTCGATTATTTCATCCCAAGTATATAACTCGTCCTCTATCCAAATTTGGGGCCACAATTTCCTAGAAACATTGTGATACACCCCTTGGAATAATTTAATGTAATTTTGGGAATGGATTGGAGTTCCTTATATAGATTCAATATAAATTGTCAATATAATGAAATCACTCTATGTATTACAAATCACCCTCTAATTCTATACATGTGAAAGGTAGAGGATGAATATTATTTAGTTCCATCATCTCAAGAATGGATATTATTTCCCTATGAGTAATAATATCTATCTCAAATGATTGAGAGTAAAGAAAAAATCATCCTGGATGACATTCCCATTGTAATGAAATTATCTAATGTGTTTCCTAAAGAATTTTTATGTCTTCCTCCTAGTTATGAGGTTGATTTTTCAATCAAGATCATACCTATATCTTTAACAATATCCAAGACTCCATATAAAATGGATGTTGTTGAAATCAAGTAACTAAAGAAGAAACTCCATGAGAATTTGGATAAAGGGTTTATACGCCCAAGCGCTTCACTGTGAGGTACGTCAATCCTCTTCATCAAGAAGAATGATGGGTAAATGAACCTTTATATTGATTATCATGAGATAAAAAATATCACGATAAAGAAAAAGTACCCTCTACAATGAATTGATGACTTTCTTGATTAGATATGTGGATCTTAGTATTTCTCTAAGGTGGGTCTTTAGTCAGGATATTATCAAGTAAAGGTGAAGAAGGATGATATTCCAAAGAATAATTTTTCTACAAGTTACAGGAAATAAGAGTTAATAGTGATGCCATTTGTACACACAAATTATCTATAAATATTCATGGTAATAATTAATATATTATTTAGGGATTACCTAGAGAAATGTTTGGTAGTAATTATATATGATATTCTTATCTACTTAAAATGTAATTAAGAACATGAAGAGTATTTAAATATTATAATGAAGACCTTATAGAAGGAAATTTTATATGAAAAGTATAGTAAATGTGTGTTTTTGTTGTATAAAGTAACTTTATTGGGGAAGGATATCACCAATAAAGGAATATCTATGGATCCTTAAAAAATGGAGGCAATTGAAGGATATATAGGACCAGCATCTATGACAAAAATCCACACACCCTATTGATTATATGGGTACTATTGTCAATTTTTGAGAAACTTCTCACGATTTTCAATCCCACTAACCAAGATTACTCATAAGGGAGTTAAGTTTTCCTAGAATAAATAATGTGAGTAAATTTTTAAATAGGTAATTAAAAGGCTTATCACTACACGGGTAATCATATGACCCACCAATGGGGATGGATTTTTTATTTACAGTGATGCGTCCAATGAGTCAAGGTGGGATGATAGAATTATAAGGGTATGATGTAACCATTTCCCATACCCTATGGAAATGGGAAAAAACCATGTATTTTTTTAGGACTCCCTAGGACATCTAAAAGAAATAATGCCATCCGAGTAGTAGTTGATCACCTAACAAAGTCAACTCTTTTATTCATATCAAGGAATATTTTTCTCTTGACCAAATCTCCAAGATATAAATAAGGGGAGTAGTAATATTGTATAAAGTTACACTCTCTATTATATATTATTGAGATCCAAGGTTTACTTCAAGGTTTTTTAGAAGCCTTTAAAAAGTGTTGAATACAGAACTGAGATTCGGCATTGCTTATAACCCTCAAATGGATGGTCTGTCTAAAATGACCATTCAAAATCGGGAAGATATACTGAGATCATGTTCAAAGTATTTACAAGGATGTTGGGATTAAAACCATACCCTATTAGAGTTCTCATATAATAATATTTTCTATTCTAAACTTCAAATAGCACCTTATGAGGCTTTGTATGGGAAGAGGTGTCGGAATCCAACATGCTGGGATGAAGTTGGAGAGTGTAAGCTAATAGGACCTGATCTTATCCAAGAGATTACCAAGAATATTAAAACCATTAAAAGTCATATGAAATACATGAAATATATATAAATTTGTTTTAGATAATAATCGATGAGACATGGAGTTGTGTTCAAAGATAAAGTGTTCCTTAATATATCACCAAGGAAGAAAGTCATGAGGTTTAGGAAGAAGTTAAATCTTAGTCCAAGATACATTATACCCCTTTGAGATCCTTGGTTGCATTGAAGTGGTGGCCTATTGACTAGAAATATAATATAACCTAGCTCAATTAGATGATATGTTCCATGCATCCCTCTTGAGAGAGTACATACCAGACCCCTCACATGTACTGAATCCAGATGTGGTACCATTAAAAATTGATTTTTCATATGAGGAGAAGCCGATGAAGATCTTAGATTGTAGAGACAAAATTATATGAAACAAGACAACTCACCTGGTCAGAGTTTCTTTGTAGAACCACAAGTTTAAAGAAGAAAGATGGGAATTGGAGGAGTTGATGAAACAGAAGTACCCTCATCCATTTTAGTGTATGAAATAAAAATTTCAAGGGAGAAATTTCTGGATGGGTGAATAATGTAACAACCCAAACTTTTATAAATTAATCCTCTTTTTAAATGAGTAAATTTCTTATTAAGAAATGAATTTATAGAAAACACAAGCACTAATTTGTATATTTTGAATAGTTATAAGGTCTATAAAATTAAAATATCATTAATAATTTTAACTATTTATAATATATCCATCGAATAGTGGTCAAATGACTAGTATATATAAAGGGTTATGATAAATTCCAATTAACACAAACATAATAATAGATAGCATCGACCAGTAGGATCTTACCCTATGAAGCCCAGATATAGCATCATTTGGATTTGACCTTGAAAAGTCCCAAGCTAAGATTTAACACCTAAATCGGGATTGAAACTATTTTTGGGAGAAGTTAATGCTCATCAAGTTCTGAAACGCATGGCCAATTGTCACCTATTGACCGGTCAATGTTCCAGTGCTCTTCTAATGTGTATAGTAGCACTCGGGTCGAATCCTCGGCGATGATACTTTGTAATAGTTGTTCGTTTTTAGTTGATTGTATTCCGATTGGGGGGGTTTGTTTTCAGATCTTATGAAATAATTTATGGATGATGTTTTATTTAACAAATTGATAAATATTGGTGTGAGTTTATCATTAGGTAGTTAATCTTGTGATATCCTTGAGCTTTTCTTTATATTGCATTAAATTAACACCCATGTCACAAGATGACGTTGATTAGAATTACTAAGTGTTAAGGATTTAATCCAAGCCTTAACTTAACTTAAGGTTATAATCTAAATCAGAGATTATTGATGGTGGTGTATTTATGGTTCCAATAATCCATGGAAACCACATGTTAAACAAAAAAAGTCATTAATCCATGACATGTTAAGTCCAACATACACAATGTTAATTCAAAGAATATTCATCGAGAAAAAGCTCTCAATAACTTAACATTCCTAAATTATAACTCAATACAATGAGATATTTAATCATCCATTTGGGTGTTCAATAATCTGGTTATAATTATTATGATTATAATTTAAGAATAGAATAAAAAGGAAGGGATAAGAAAAGAGTGGTGCGTCGAACACACACACACGAACAATGATGAGAATTAAAAAAAATGGAATTTTGATTGAATGAGGAGGAAAGATAAGGGAATAGGATTCAACTGTATTTAAAATATTTTAAGAACATTAATATTAAACTACAAAATATGGATTATAATAAGAGATATTGAAGAAGAAACTTGAATTAAAATAGAATTACAAAAGAAAGGACTTACAAAATTACAACAATGAAGAACATAAAAGTAAATGAAAACAAATAGAGGAGGAAAGGTCTCTCAAGTGAATACTTGAGTATGGAAGGTCCTCCCAAGTCTTTGGATGGTCTTTGGTCGTGCCAATATGATCTCCTCTTTTCTGAAATTCCAACCCCTTGCAAGGAGAGGAGGGGGATGTATTTATAGCCCAAGGAAGAGGACTGTTTGCATTCTCAATTTGTCCCTCCACTTTTCTCCACGATTTGGACATCAAGAAAGAAGAATCTAGAGATATATCCTTTTTCAAAGTTTAATATAAAACTTTTGTCCGACTACTCTCAAAATTTAGAGGCATTTTCACCTATTGATCCAACGTTATGGCCGGTTGATTAAACAATTTTAATCTGTCCATTTCAATCCAGTCTTTTTGAAGTCCAAAATGTAAAAGGGTTTTGGAATAGTAATATGCCTTAAAAACCGAATAATTTATTCAATAAAGTCGGCCACCTATATCTCCTATTTAAAAATTAAAAATATCAGCTTGATTAGATGCTTACATCATGAGATATGTCATGAATATTGTACTGATTTTATTTCCCGTCCAGAATGGTGGGATGGACTTCAAAGCATATATTGGGCCCCATGTGTTTAGATTTGGGCCTTGAGATTTTTATCCAGGAATACTTACATTGTCCCCCGAACCTTTTAGGAGAATGAAGTTATTTTAACTAATAGATTGAGCCCAGTAATTAAATCTTCATGGATGGTCCAGTTTCTTCATAGATTCTGTAGGCCCTCTTGTGTGGTCCTTATAAGCATTAAAATGGAAGAATTGTCCCATGATCCCTTATAATGAAATGTTTTATATTGAATTAGGAATCCTAAAAAACAATAACCACACAAATTGGATCAGTATAGTGATATTTGTAAATAAAATAGTAAACTGACTCAATTGGACTACTTCTAAAAAATGCTCAAAAATTATACTTAGTATTAAAACATTAATATTTCACAAAAATTATGCACATTTCATATAAAATCAGTAAAGGGGGTATATAATATGTCATGAAAATATTAATAACATCAACTCCCCCACACTTAGTTGTGTTCATGTCCTCATGTGAAAAAAATATAAAAACATAACAAAATCATTTTCACTCACTAACAGATATTAAAATTTTGTTTTCTCCAATCAGGGGAGGTTTAGACTATTTCACTCATCCATTTTGAATTACACCAAAAGTTTTTTTAGAAACAATGTTCCAAAACTAATTCATTTTTTCATGCTCAAATTTATAAATGGAAAATGTGGACACTCAAAACTCACACCTCTCAAGATGATAAAATTCATTTGTGGAGGTTCACTCTTTCACAAACCAAAAGTGAAAATCTTAGAGTTTGAAAGAGCTCTCAGCTTACAATACCTATCCAAAGTGCACAAGAATCAAGAGGTCTTTTTAAGGGGTTTTTCTGTGGCTATGGGACGGTAGGAATATAATCTCCAAGAGAGAGAAGAATAGGGTTAAAACACCAACATAGAAAAAGCAATGCACATTTTTTTGAAATAAAACATGGAAGGAAATGAAAACACATATTTACAAGGGAATGATTGTGTGAAGAAAGACACAATAGAGGAAGATAATATGAAGGTAATGAGAAGATGGAATATTACCAAAACACAAAACTTCTCCCAATAACAAGATAATTCAAGTGTTCTTTTTTTTCTTTTCCTTTCTCTTTTTTCAAAAGTTTAACTTGGAAAAGATCTCACACTCATATCCCAACCCATGATTGACCTCCTCACGACACTAATTGTAATAGTTATAACAAGATCAAAGGTTGAGGAAGAGTTATTTTTCACCTACCCAAGAAAAAACCCAATTTATTTTTATTTATTTTTTTGTTTTTTTTTGATTTTTTTTTATTTTTATTTTTTTGAACACTTTTAAATTGTACATGATGAACATATATACATTCCCAAACCCCACTGAAGGAAAACCTATCCCCCACACTGAAATAAATGATTTCCCTCAAGCATATAATAACATGATGAAATCAAAAAAGGGTACCCATAATGAAATCCATCCCCCCCACACACTTAAATTTTAAAAAATTATGCAATGAAAATCCATGTTGATATTGGGTGGGAAAATCTATTGGGCTTGTAATGTGGATATCAAAGAAAAAGTTTTCATAGGCTCGAAGGGGCTCTCAAAAGGATGATTAATGTAAGGGAAATGGGAAGCAATTTGGATATTGTGATTCTCATGTGGTTCAAAAAAAATGCCTCTATCATACTAATGCACACTAAAGTAGTAAATTCAGCTCGAAGGTCCACAAACTCAAGACTCGAAAATGGGGGTGAAAACACACATTTTGAAAAGATGGCCATAGGTGGCCTTGGCATGAAATAAAATGTTTTTCCTCACGAGTGGGGAAAATCATTTTCCAAATCAAAAATTGAGCATTCAAAATGTGTTGGTTTTGAAACAAAATTATTTATGAAAAGTCATGATGAAAATAAAAAAAATTGAGATGAAAATATTCCCATTGACTCCCCAAAAAGGTTGGACAAAATTTCAAAACTCTATGGTGAGTAAGAATGACTCTTAATTTTTTTGTATTTTTTTTATTATTATTCTTTTTTTTATGTTTTTTCGATTTTTTTTTAATTTTTAATAAAGAAACACTCACACAAAAGAGAAAGAGAAAAATAAAGGGTTTGAAAAATAAAGTGGTAAAAAATGAAAGACAAAGGAAGAAGAAGAAAAAGGTAGAGGAAGGAAGAGAGAGAGAGAGTTAAAGGGAAATAGGTTCCCCCTGGTTTGGATTTGGTGGGTTGCCATCTCCATCCAGTGGTGGGTCAACTGTAGAATTTGGGGATCCGATGGAAGTTGAGGTCATTCCTGGGATGTGTTTCCTTTCATGGTAATGCTTTAACTGATGTCCATTAACCGTGAATGTCCTTTTGAAAGAGGGGTCTTGGACTTGCACTGCACCAAATGGATAAACATTAGTAATAAAAAAAGGACCTTCCCAATGAGAATTAAGCTTACCTGGGTGAAGCCGAAATCGAGAATTAAAGAGAATTACCTTTTCACCTTCATGGAATACATTTCTTAGGATGTGTTTTTCATGGAGTACCTTGGATTTTTCTTTGTAGAGAATAGAATTCTCATAATAATCAAGTCAAAGCTCCTCCAGTTCAGTCAATTGCAACAATCTTTCTTCACCAGATTTTTCAATATCGAAATTACAAGTTTTCACTGCCCAAAATGACTTATGTTGGATTTCAACTGGAAAATGACATGATTTACCAAAAACTAGCCTAAAAGGAGACATCCCAATGGGTGATTTATAGGTAGTTCGATAAGCCCAAAGTGCTTCACCAAGTCTTTCAGGCCAGTATTTTCTGGTGGTTTTTACAATTCTCTCAATAACTCTTTTCACTTATCTATTAGAGAGTTCATCCATTCCATTTATTTGGGGGTGAAATGAAGTTAGAGTTTTATGTACAACCCTATTCTTTTTCAAAATAAATTCCATGGTTTTATTACAAAAATGGGTTCCTAAGTCAATTATCAAGGCACGAGGTGTGCCAAATCAGTGAAAGATGTGTGTCTTTAGGAACTCACTAATAGTATATGAATCATCCTTTCTAGTGGGTTTTTCCTCGACCCACCTAGAAACATAATCAACCGCAAGAAGAATGTATGAAAATCTATTGTAAGGGGGGAATGGTCCCTTGAAATCGATGCCCCAAACATCAAAAATCTCACAAAAAATTAAAGTCTTTTGGGGAATTTCATATCTATTTGAAATTGTACCAAAATTTTGGCAAGTGGGACATGATTGACAGAACTCATGTGAGTCCTTGAAAAGTGAAGGCCAAAAGAATCCAGAGTCTAGAACCTTTTGGGAGGTCCTTTGTGTCCAAAGTGGCCACCTCCGGGAAGTGAGTGAAAGAGTTCTAATATGGAAGAATGTTCATTTTCATTGACACATATCCTAATTACCATATCTGTCCCAATTTTCAAAAGTTTATTTCCTTCCCAAAAATAGTATTTTGAATCACTTTTCAACTTCATTTTTTGTTCTTTTGAAAAAAATTCAGGAAAAACATCAAAAACCAAGTAATTTATAATTGGGGCATACCATGGTATTTTTGGAGTGAGATATGAGAGGTTATCGATGGGGAATTCCGGATCAATGATTTCAGAACGAGAAGAATTAGAAATTCTACTCAAGTGATCAGCCATAGGGTTTTCTTTTCCTGGTCTATCTTTGATTTCAAGGTCAAACTCTTGAAGAATTAGGATCCATCTTATTAGCCTCGGTTTGGAATCACTTTTCTTGAGTAAGAACTTTATAGAAGAATGGTATGTGAAGATGATGATTTTTTCACCTAAGAGATTGGGCCGTAATTTATCTAAGGCAAAAACTACTGCTAAAAGTTCTTTTTCACTGAAAGTGTAGTGAGATTGAGTTTCATCCAATGTTTTTGAGGCATAATAGATGAGATGAGGAATTTTTTTTCTCTTCTTTGACCAAGAAAATCCCCAACGGATCTATCAGAAGCATCACACATCAACACAAAGGGTAAAGACCAATCTGGGGGTTGAATTATCGGGGCAGATGTAAGAGCAGTTTTGAGTTCAATTAAGGCTCTCTTGAAAACATCATAAAACTAGAAAGTGACATCATTTTGGAGAAAATGAGTGAGTGGGAGGGAAATTTTATTGAAGTTATGGATGAATCTACGATATAAACCGGTATTAACAAGAAATGAATGGATGTCCTGAATAGAAGTGGGTTGAGGAAGTGATTGGATCAATTCAATTTTGGCAGGATCGACTTCAATACCATATTTTGAAACTATTTTCCCTAGAACAATCCCATTTTCAACCATGAAGTGACATATTTCAAAATTTAACACAAGGTTGCACTTGAAACACTTTTGGAGGACTAGAGAGAGTGAATTCAAACAAGATTCAAATGACTCACTATAAAAGTTCAAGTCATCTATGAAGACTTCCATGCATTTTTCAATGAATTCAGAAAAGATACTCATCATACACCTCTGGAATGTTGCAGGAGCATTACAAAGGCCAAAATGCATTCCTCTATATGCATATGTTTCAAAGGGGCATGTGAAAGTAGTTTTTTCTTGGTCCTGAGGTGCGATTGGGATTTGGAAGTAGCCGGTTTATCCATCAAGAAAGAAATAGTGTGAATTTCTGGCTAATCGTTCTAGTATTTGATCAAGGAATGGAAGAGGGTAGTGATCTTTTCTTGTTTCAACATTCAATTTCCTATAGTCTATGCACACATGCCATTTCTTCTTCACTCGAGTTGTGACTAACTCTCCATGTTTATTTGTGAAAACAGTTATCCCACCCTTCTTAGGTACAACTTGAATTAGAATAACCCATTCACTATCAGAAATTGGATAGATAATACCATCTTGAAGAAGCTTGGTGATCTCTTCCCTAACTACCTCAAGTATGAGTGGATTGAGTCTTCTTTGTGGTTGTCTAATTGGTTTGGATGACTCCTCAAGATGGATGTGATTCATGGAAAGGGCAGGGTTTATTCCTGGTATGTCATCTAGGGTCCAACCTATGGCTTTTTTGTTTTCCTCTAAAACCTGAACAAGTTTGGACTCTTCAGTTTCAGTAATGGAAGAAGGTACTTCGGTTGCTGTAGATTCATTTTCCTTAATGTTGTCCAAGGTGGAGCAGTAGAGATCAGAGTTGATGTGGGATTAAAGAGAGTTTTCAAGTTCCTCTAGATTGATGGAGTCTATGAATGATAGGTCCACATCAAATTCACCATTTATAAATTGGTTAATCATGGTGAAGATTTCACAAGATACTTTATCATCATAAAAGGATGAACATGATGGAATGGGGTTAAATTGACTCTTAGAAGTGTCCTCATAAGCATGGATTGAGAATGCAGAGTGATCCTCAGATGGGTATCGCATGGCTTGGAAAATGTTGAACTTGATCAGTTGGTCACAAAATTCCATGGATAAGATGCCGGAATGGACATCAATCTTGGTTCTCATAGTCATGAGGAATGGTATTCCTAGAATTAGGTGAGACCGAGAAGAGTTCGTCTCACCTTCCATGTCAAGGACATAGAAATCAGCTGGTAAGATAAGATCATTGACTCGGACAAGGGAATCCTCAATTATTCCCTCAGGACTGGCAGTGCTTCAATTGGATAACTGAATGACAACACTCGTTGGATTTAAGGTACCTAGACCAAGGTTGGAGAATATGGATTTGGGCATGAAATTAATTGAGGCTCCTAGGTCTATGAGTGCATCATCAAAGTTCAAACTTCCAATTTGTCATTGGACCGTAAAGGTACCTATATCTTTGCACTTTATGGGAATATACTTCTGGGTGGAAACATTTTCAAAGGTCTTAAGTTTCCTCTTGTGGGTACACAAATCCTTGAGAAACTTGGCATACTTAGGAATTTTTTTCTGGCATCTAAGAGGGGAATGTTGACTTCAACGCGTCTAAACATGTCGAGCATTTCAGGATCGGGTTCAAAGAACTTATTTTTCTTAGATACGGCTTGAGGAAAAGGAATTGGGTTCCTAAGTGGAATTGAAGGAGATGAGGGAATGGTTTCAGGTTCCTTTTCAAGTTTCTTTTTCTTTTCATTTTCTAGGTCAACATTCAAAGGAGGGTTGGAGGACTTATCTTGAGGCGTAGAAATTTTATTTCTTAATATAAGTGCAATTGAACTTACATTAACCTAGGGGTTGGGTAATAGTTGAGCTGTATGTTAGGAATAATTGGATGGTTGCTGCTGACTTAGGTGGGATGCAAGTTGACCAATTTGGGTTTCAATATTTTTAAGGCTAGAACAGGTGAAAGAGGCAAGATCTTAAAGTGAACTTTCCCATGGTTTTTTGGAATAAGAGGCTTGTCCCGGATTGGGATTTCCTTGATATTGGTTCTTGGGAAATAAATTTATTGGTTTTGGAATTGGGAAGACTCACTAGGATAATGGAATCCAGGAGGAGGATTTTTCCTTTGAGGTTGAGGAATAAAAGGATAATGTTGTTGGAAGTTACCAACACCTTAACCGTATGGAAACTGGTTTTGGTTTTGAGTAGTAAATTGAGGGGGATGAGAAATGGGATTCCCATATCTCAAGTTAGGGTTATAGGGAGAAGATAAGGGCTCAGAGTGAGGTTGGTTGAAGTTTCTAACAAAATGACCTAATAGTTGAGGTTTGGTGTTCCGTTGAGCATATTCTACATCGAGCTCCATTGGTCCAGATGAATTAGATTGATCCTCTTGAATTTGGGGACATGTTTTAGTTGGATGAGATGGAGAGTTACAGATTCCATAGTTTTTGAGAGGTTTGAGAAACAATGATTGCGAAGAAGATGAGGTTGGGGATTTGGTATCCACAGCTAGTTTTCGCACAAGACCTGTAAGTTCACTCATTCACTCGGTCATCTTGTTCAGCTCAATTGATTGATTATCTTGGGCTTGTTTGACTTGAGCATGTTCTCGAGTATGGAATTGTTATGTGTTTTCAGCCATGATACTTATAAGATCTCTTGCATCTGTAGAAGTTTTATCAACAAGAGTACCGCCACTTGCGGCATCAATGAGAGTTATCTCCATAGCCAATAACCCCTCATAAAAGTATTGGATCAAGAGTTGGCTAGGAATTTGGTGTTGTGGGAAGGTTGCAACAAGATTTTTGAACCTCTACTAGGATTCATGGAGTGATTCACTTGGGAACTAACAGATACCACTTATTTCCTTTCGGATAGAAGTAGTACGAGAAGCAGGAAAGAATTTCTCTAAGAAGAGTCGTTTCATGTCATTACATGTGGTTATAGAACCAGGGGTAGCTAGTAAAACCATGACTTAGCAGTGTCATCTAGGGAGAAAAATAATGCTATGAGTTTTATTTGTTCCTCAGAAACCCCTTGAGGCTTTATGGTAGAGCACACTACTTGGAACTCTTTATGGTGGAGATTTGGATCCTCACCAGCTAGCCCGTGGAAATGAGGGAGAAGATGAATCAAACCCGATTTGATTTCGAAATCAGACTATATGTTTGGATATTGAATACCAAGAGTTTGGTAATTTATATCAGGGGAAGCATGTTCTTTTAAGTGTTTGTTCCCTAGGGCTGGCCATATCTAATTCAATTGGTTGGACAAGGACTGGTTCTTGAATTATTTGATTATCTCTTATGTTCCTCCTATGTTGGAGAAGTGTTCTCTCAATTTCAGGGTCAAACAAATCTGAGGGATTGTTTGGGAGGCTACGGGACATTCATAGAGATGTTGGAAGGAAAAGTAAGAGAGGTTTTTCTTTGTGTTTTTTCTATTTATGATTTTTATGAGAAGACGAGATTTTCTTTGTGTTTTTTTTTCAATTTTTTTTTATTTTTTTTTTTTTTTTGCAATAACTGGAAACTAATGACTACTTAAAGCACCATCCCTGGAAATGTCACCATTTTAAATGCACGGCTGATTGTCGCCTATCAACCGGTCAAGGTTCTGGTTCTCTGCTAATGTGTATAGCAGCACTCGGGTCTAATCCTCTAGGATGATACTTCGTAATAGTCGTTTGTTTTTAGTTGATTGTATTCCGATTGGGGGGTTTGTTTGCAGAGATTATGAAACAATTTATGGATGATGTTTGATTTAACAAATTGATAATGATTGGGGTGAGTTCATCATTAGTTAGTTAATCTTGTGATATCCTTGAGCTTTGCTTTATATTGAATTAAATTAACACTCATGTCACAAGATGACGTTGATTAGAATTACTAATTGTTAAGGTGTTAATCCAAGCCTTAACTTAACTTAAGGTTCTAATATCAATCAGAGATTATTGATAGTGGTGTTTTTATGGTTCCAATAATCCATGGAAACCACATGTTAAACAAAACAAGTCATTAATCCATAACATGTTAAGTCCAATATACACAATGTTAAGTCAAAGAATATTCATCGAGAAAAAGATCTCAATCCCTTAACATACCTAAATTATAACTCACCCCAATGAGATATTTAATCAAAAATTTGGTTGTTTAATAATCTGGTTATAATGATTATGATTATAATTTAATAAGATAAGAAAAAGCAAGGGATAAGAAAAGAGTGGTGCGTCGAACACACACACACGAACAATGATGAGAATTAAAAAAATGGATTTGTGATTGAATGAGGAAGAAAAATAAGGGAAGAGAAGTCAATTGTATTAAAACTATTTTAAGAACATTAATATTAAACTATAGAAGGTGGATGAGAATAGGAGATATTGAAGAAGAAACTTCCATTAAAACAGAATTAAAAAATAAAGGACTTACAAAATTACAACAATGAAGAACATAAAAGTAAATGAAAACAAAGAGAGAAGGAAAGGTCTATCAAGTGAAAACTGGAGTATGTAAGATCCTCCCGAGCCTTTTTAAATTATTTGGTCATGCCAATATGATCTCCTCTCTTCTGAAATGCCAACCCCTTTCAAGGAGAAGAGGGGGATGTATTTATAGCCCAAGGAAGTGGACTGTTTGCATTCCCAATATGTTCCTCCACTTGGCTTGATGATTTGGGCATCAAGACAGCATAATCTCGAGATATCTTCTTCCTAAAAGTTGAATATAATAATGTTGTCCCACTAGTCTCAAAATTTGGAGGAATTTTTACCTATTAATCCAATGTTATGTCCTATTGATTAAACAATTTTAATCTTTCCATTTCAATCCAGTCTTTTTGAAGTCTAAAATGTGAAAGGGTTTTGGAATAGTAATATACCTTCAAAAATGAATGATTTCTTCAGAAAAGTCTGCCGCATATATCTTCTATTTCACACTTAAAAATATCAACTTTATTGTATGCTTAAATCATGAGATATGTTATGAATATTGTACTGATTTTATTTCTCGTCCAGAATGGTGGGATGGAATTTAAAGCATATGTTGGGCCCCTTGTGTTTGGAGTTGGGATTTGAAATTTTTATCCAGGACTACTTACATTGTCCCCTGAACCTTTGAGGAGAAATAAGGGATTTTAACTTCTAGATTGATCCCAGTAATTAAATCTTCATGGCTGGTCCAGTTTCTTCACAGATTTTGTAGGCCCTCTTGTGTGGTCCATATGAGCATTAAAATAGAAGAATTATCACATGATACCTTCTAATGAAATGTTTTATATTGAATTAGGAATCCTAAAAAAATAACCACACAAATTGGATCAGTATATTGAGTGTTATAAATAAAATAGTAAACTGACTCAATTAGACTACTTTTAAAAAATGCTCAAAATTTATACTTAGTATTAAAACATTAATATTTCACACAAATTATGCACATTTCATATAAAATAAGTAAAGGGGTATATAATAAGTCATGAAAATATTAATAACATTAAATCCCCAACACTTATTTTTGTTCATGTCCTCATGTGCAACAAATATAAAAACAGAACAAAATCATTTTCACTCACCAACAGATATTAAAATTTTGTTTTCTCCAATCAGGGGAGGTTTATACTATTTCACTCATCCATTTTGAATTCAACCACAAAATGTTATAGAAAAAATGTTCCAAAACTAATTCATTTTTTCATGCTCAAATTTATAAATGGAAAATGTGGACACTCAAAACTCACACCTCTCAAGATGATAAAATTCATTTGCAGAGGTTCACTCTTTCACAAACCAAAATTGAAAATCTTAGAGTTTGAAAGAGATCTTAGATTCCAATACCTATCCAAAGTGCACAAGAATCAAGAGGTATTTTTAAGGGGTTTTCCTATGGCTATGGGATGGTAGGAATATAATTTTCAAGAGAGAGAAGAAGAGGGTTAAAACACCAACATAGAAAAAGCAATGCACATTTTTTTGAAATAAAACATCGAAGGAAATGATAACACATATTTATAGGGGAATGATTGTGTGGAGAAAGACACAATATAGGAAGATAATATGAAGGTAATGAGAATATGGAATATTTACAAAACACAAAACTTCTCCCAATAAGAATATAATTCAAGGGTTCTTTTTTTTCTTTTCCTTTCTCTTTTTTCGAAAGTTGAACTTGGAAAAGATTTCACAATCGTATCCCAACCCATGATTGATCTCCTCACGACACTAATTGTAATAGTTATAACAAGATCAAAGTTTGAGGAAGAGTTATCTTTGACCTACCCAAGAAACAACCCAATTTGTTTTTTTTTTACTTTTTTTTTATTTTATTTTTTTTTTTGATTTTTTTTTGAACACTTCTCAATTGTACATGATGAACATATATACATTCCCAAACACTACTAAAGGAAAAATTATCCCCCACACTAAAATGGATGCTTGCCCTCAAGCATATGATAACATGGTGAAATCAACAAAGGGTACCCATAATGAAATCCATCCCCCCCACACTAAAATTTCAAAAAATTATGCAATGAAAATCCATGTTGATATTGGGTGAGAAAAGGTATTGGTCTTGTAATATTGATATCAAAGAAAATGTTTTCATAGGCTCGAAGGGACTTTCAAAAGGAGGATTAATGTAAGGGAAATGGGAGGCTATTTAGCTATTGTGATTCTCATGTGGTTCAGAAAAATTCCTCTATCATACTAATGCACACTAAAGTAGGAAATTCAGCTCGAAGGTCCACAAACTCAAGACTTGAAAATGGGAGTGAAAACACACATTTTGAAAATATGGCCATAGGTGGCCTTGGCATGAAAGAAAATGTTGTTCCTCACGGGTGGGGAAAATCATTTTCCAAATCAAAAATTGAGCATTCAAAATGTTTGGTTTCGACACAAAATTCTTTATCCAAATTCATAATGAAAATTCAAAATTTTTGAGATGAAAACATTCCTTTTGACTACCCAAAAAGGTTGGACAAAATTTCAATACTCGATGGTGAGTAAGCATGACTCTTAATTTTTTTGTATTTTTTTTTTTATGATTATTTTTTTTATGTTTTTTTTTTTTGATTTTTTTTTAGTTTTTAATAAAGACACACTCACACAAAAGCGAAAGAGAAAAATAAAGGGTTTGAAAAAGAAAGTGGTAAAAAAATGAAAGACAGAGGAAGAAGAAGAGAGAGGTAGAGGGAGGAAGAGAGAGAGAGAGTTAAAAGGAAAGAGGTTCCCCCTGGTTTGGATTTAATGGGTTTCCATCTTCATCCAATGGTGGGTCAAATATAGAATTTGGGGATCCGATGGAAGTTGAGGTGGTTCCTAGTATGTGTGTCCTTTCATGGTGATGCTTTAACTGATGTCCATTAACCGTGAATGTCCTTTTGGAAGAGGGGTCTTGGACTTGCACGGCACCAAATGGGTAAACATTAGTAATAACAAAAGGACCTTCCCAATAAGAATTAAGCTTACCTCGGTGAAGCCCAAATCGATAATTGAAGAGCATTACCTTTTCACCTTCATGGAATACCTTTCTTAGGATGTGTTTGTCATGGAGTACCTTGTATTTTTCTTTGTAGAGAATATAATTCTCATAAGAATCAAGTCGAAGCTCCTCCAGTTCAGCCAATTGCAACAATCTTTCTTCACCGGATTTTTCAAGATCCAAATTACAAGTTTTCACTACCCAAAATGACTTATGTTGGATTTCAACTAGAAAATGACATGATTTACCAAAAACTAGCCTAAAAAGAGACATCCCAATGGGTGTTTTATAGGTAGTTTGATAATCCCAAAGTGCTTCACCAAGTCTTTTAGGCCAGTCTTTTATGGTGGGTTTTAAAATTCTCTCAAGAACTCTTTTCACTTCTCTATTAGAGATTTCAACCATGCCATTTGTTTGGGGGTGATATGCAGTTGGAGTTTTATGTACAACCCCATTCTTTTTCAAAAGAAATTCCATGGTTTTATTACAAAAATGGGTTCCTAATTCACTTATCAAGGTACGAGGTGTGCCAAATCGGTGGAAAATGTGTGTCTTTAGGAACTCACTAACAGTATGTGAATCATCTTTTCTAGTGGGTTTGGCCTCGACCCACCTAGAAACATAATCAACTGTAAGAAGAATGTATGAAAATACATTGGAAGTGGGGAATGGTCCCATGAAATCGATGCACCAAACATCAAATATCTCACAAAAAATTAAAGGATTTTGGGGAATTTCATTTCTCTTTGAAATTGTGCCAAACATTTGGCAAGTGGGACATGATTGACAGAACTCATGTGATTCCTTGAAAAGTGAAGGCCAAAATAATACAGAGTCTAGAAAATTTCGGGAGGTCCTTTGTGGTCCAAAGTTTCCACCTCCAGGAAGTGAGTGACAGAATTATAATATGGAAGAATTTTCATTTTCATCGACACATCTCCTAATTACCAGGTATGCCCCAATTTTACAAAGTTTATTTTCTTCCCAAAAATAGTATTTTGAATCACTTTTCAACTTCATTTTTTGTTATTTTGAAAACATTTCAGGAAAAACACCAGAAACCAAGTAATTTACAATTGGGGCATACCATGGTATTTTTGGAGTGAAATATTAAAGGTGCTCAGTGGGGAATTCGGGATCAATGATTTCAGAATGAGAAGAATTAGAAATTCTACTCAAGTGATCAGCCACATGGTTTTCTTTTCCTGGTCTATCTTTGATTTCAAGTTCAAACTCTTGGAGCATTATGATCCATCTTATTAGCCTCGGTTTGGAATCACTTTTCTTGAGTAAGAACTTTATAGTAGAATGTTCTGAGAAGATGATGATTTTGGCACCTAAGAGATAGGTCCGAAATTTATCTAAGGCAAAAACCACTGCTAAAAGTTCTTTTTCAGTGATAGTGTAGTGAGATTGAGTTTCATCCAATGTTTTTGATACATAATTGATGGAATGAGGAATTTTTTTCTCTTCTTTGACCAAGAACATCCCTAACAGCTCTATCAGAAACATCACACATCAACTCAAAGGGTAAGGACCAATCTAGGGTTGGATTACTGGGGCAGATGTAAGAGCAGTTTTTAGTTCAATGAAGGCTCTCTGGAAAAACTCATTGAAGTGTAAAGTGACATTATTTTGGAGCAACTGAGTGAGTGGGAGGTAAATTTTACTAAAGTTATGGATGAATCTCCGATAGAAACCGAAATGACCGAGAAATGAACGGATGTCTCGAACAGAAGTGGGTTGAGGAAGTGATTGGATCAATTCAATTTTGGAAGGATCGACTTTAATACCATCTTTTGAAACTATGTGCCCTAGAACAATCCCATTTGAAACCATGAAGTGACATATTTCAAAATTTAACACAAGTTTGCACTTGACACACTTTTAAAGGACTAGAGAGAGTGAATTCAAACAAGATTCAAATGACTCACCATAAATGGTGAAGTCATCCATGAAGACTTCCATGCATTGTTCAATGAATTCAGAAAATATACTCATCATACACCTCTAGAATGTTGCAGGAGCATTGCACAGTCCAAAAGGCATTCTTATATATGAATATGTTACAAAGGGGCATGTGAAAGTAGTCTTTTCTTGGTACTGAGGTGTGATTAGGATTTGGAAGTAGCTGGTGTATCCATCAAGAAAGAAATAGTGTGACTTTATGGAAAATCGTTCCAGCATTTGATCAAGGAATGGAAAAGGGTAGTGATATTTTCTTGTTTCAACATTCAATTTCTTATATTCGATGCACACACTCCATTTGTTCTTCACTCGAGTTGTGACTACCTCTCCATGTTTATTTGTGACAATAGTTATCCCACCCTTCTTAGGTACAACTGGAATTGGACTAACCCATTCACTATCATAAATTGAGTAGATAATACCATCTTGAAGAAGCTTGGTGATCTCTTCCCTAACTACCTCAAGTATGAGTGGATTGAGTCTTCTTTATGATTGTCTAATTGTTTTGGATGACTCCTCAAGATGGATGTGATGCATGCAAAGGGTAGGATTGATTCCTGGTATGTCATATAGGGTCCAACCTATGGCGTTTTTGTTTTACTCTAACACCTGAACAAGTTTGGACTCTTCAGTTTCAGTAAGTGAAGAAGAGATAATGACAGGATAAGAGTGATCATTAAAAAGGAATGCATATTTCAGGTGTTCAGGAAGAGGTTTTAGATCATTATCATCTTTAATTTTTGGGTTAGACAACTTAGGAATGAAAGAAGGGACTTTGGTTGTTGCAGATTCATTTTCCTTAATGTTTTCCAAGGTAGGGCAGTAGAGATCAGAGTGGATGTGGGATTCAAGAGAGTTTTCAAGTTCCTCTAGATTGATGGAGTCTATGAATGATAGGTCCACATAAAATTCACCATTTATGACTTGGTTAATCATGGTGCAGATTTCACAAGATCCTTTATCATCAGAACAGGATGAACATGATGGAATGGGGTTCAATTGACTCTTAGAAGTGTCCTAATAAGCATGGATTGAGAATGAAGAGTGATCCTCAGATGGGTATCGCATGGCTTGGAAAATGTTGAACTTGACCAGTTGGTCACCGAATTCCATGGATAATATGTCGTAATGGACATCAATCTTGTTTCTCGTAGTCATGAGGAATGGTCTTCCTATAATTAGGGGAGACCGAGAAGAGTTTGTCTCACCTTCCATGTCAAGGACATAGAAATAAGTAGGGAAGATAAGATCATTGACTCGGACAAGGACATCCTCAATTATTCCCTCAGGACTGGCAGTGCTTCGATTGGCTAACTGAAGGACAACACCTGTTGGATGTAAGGAACCTAGACCAAGGTTGGAGAATATGGATTTGGGCATGAAATTAATTGAGGCTCCTAGGTCTATGAGTGCATCATCAAAGTTGGAACTTCTAGTTTAGTATGGGACCGTAAAGGTCCCTGAATCTTTGCACTGTATGGGAATAGATTTCTGGGTGGAAACATTTTCAAAGGTCCTAATTTGCCTCTTGTGGGTACACAACTCCTTGAGAAACTTGGCATACTTAGGAATTTGTTTTATGGCATCTAAGAGGGGAATGTTGACTTCAACACATCTAAACATGTCGAGCATTTCAGGATCGGGTTCAAATAACTTCTTTGGCATAGATAAGGCTTGAGGAAAAGGAATTGGGTTCCTAAGTGGAATTGAAGGAGATGAGGGAATGGTTTCAGGTTCTTTTTCAAGTTTCTTTTTCTTTTCATTTTCTAGGTCAACATTCAAAGGAGGGTTGGAGGACTTATCTTTAGGCATAGCAATTTTCTTTCTCGATCTAAGTGCAATTGCACTTACATTACCCTTGGGGTTGGGTAATGGTTGAGCTAGAAGTTGGGAAGAATTGGATGGTTTCTGTTGAATTAGGTGGGATGCAAGTTGACCAATTTGGGTTTCAATATTTTTAAGGCTGGAACGGGTGAAAGAGGCAAGATCTTCAACTGCACTTTCACATGGTTTCTTGGAAGAAGAGGCTAGTCCCGGATTGGTATTTCCTTGATATTGGTTCTTGGGAAAGTGATTGTATTGGTTTTGGAATTGGGAAGGCTCACTAGGATAATGGAATCCAGGAGGAGTATTGTTCCATTGAGGTTGAGGAATAAAAGGATAAGGTTGTTGGAAGTTACCAACACCTTGACCGTATGGAAACTGGTTTTGGTTTTGAGGAGGGAATTGAGGGGGATGAGAAATGGGATTCTCATGTCTCAAGTTAGGGTTATAGGGAGAAGAGAAGGTCTCAGAGTGAGGTTGGTTGAAGTTTCTAACAAACTGACCTGATAGTTGAGGGTTGGTGTTCCGCTGAGCATATGCTTCATTGATCTCCATTGGTCCAGATGAATCAGATTGATCCTCTTAAAGTTTTGGACATGTGTCAGTTGGATAAGATGGAGAGTTGCAGATTCCACGGTTTTTGACAGGTCCAGGAAACATTGATTGCAAAGATGATGAGGTTGGGGATTTGGTAGCCACATCTTGTTGTCGTACAAGACCTGTAAGTTCACTCATCCACTCGGTCATCTTGTTCGGCTCAATTGATTGATTATCTTGGGCTTGTTTGACTTGAGTGTGCTCGAGTATGGAATTGTTGTGTGTTTGAAGCCATGTTACTTATGAGATATCTTGCAGTTGTAGGAGTTTTATCAACAAGAGCACCGCCACTTGCGGTATCAATGAGAGTTATCTCCATAGCCAATAACCCCTCATAGAAGTATTGGATCAAGAGTTCGTCAGGAATTTGGTGGTGTGGGAAGGTTGCAACAAGATTTTTGAACCTCTCTCAGGATTCATGGAGTGATTCACTTGGGAACTAACGGATACCACTTATTTCCTTTTGGATAGAAGCAGTATGAGAAGCAGGAAAGAATTTCTCTAAGAAGAGTTTCTTCATGTCATTCCATGTGGTTATGGAACCAAGGGGTAGGTAGTAAAGCCATGACTTAGCCATTTCAGCTAGGTAGAAAGGTAATTCTTGGAGTTTTATTTGTTCTTCAGAAACCCCTTGAGGCTTCATGATAGAGCACACTACTTGGAACTCTTTAAGGTAGAGATGTGGATACTCACCGGCTAGCCTGTGGAAATGAGGGAGCAGATGAATCAAACCTGATTTGAGTTTGAAATCAGCCTCTATGTTTGGATATTGAATACCAAGCGGTTGGTAATTCATATTAGGGGAATCAAGTTCTTTAAGTGTTCGTTCCCTAGGATTGGCCATATCTAATTCAATTGGTTGGACAAGGACTGGTTCTTGAATTATTTGATTATATCTTATGTTCCTCCAAAGTTGGTGAAGTGTTTGCTCAATTTCAGGGTCAAACAAATCTGAGGGTTTGTTTGGGAGGCTACAGGTCATTCATAGAGATGTTGGAAGGAAAAGGAAGATGGGTTTTTCTTTGTGTTTTTTCTGATTATGATATTTATGAGAAGATGGGGTTTTCATTGTGTTTTTTTTCAATTTTTTTTTTTAATTTGTTTTTTTTTTGAAATAACAAGAAACAAATGACTACTTAAATTACCATCCCCGGAAACATAACCATTTGAAATGTATGATCGATTGTCTCCTATTGATCGGTCAAGGTTCTGGGGCTCTACTAATGTGTATAGCAGCACTCGTGTCGAATCCTCAGCGATGATACTTTGTAATAGTCATTTGTTTTTAGTTGATTGTATTCCGATTGGGGGGGTTGTTTGCAAAGCTTATGAAATAATTTATGGATTATGTTTGATCAAACAAATTGATAAATATTGGGGTGATTTCATCATTAGGTAGTTAAGCTTGTGATATCCTTGAGCTTTGCTTTATATTCCATTAAATTAACACCCATGTCACAAGATGATGTTGATTAGAATTATTAAATGTTAAGGATTTAATACAAGCATTAACTTAACATAAGGTTCTAATATCAATCAGAGATTATTGATGGTGGTGTATTTATGGTTCCAATAATCCATGGAAACCACATTTTAAACAAAACAAGTCATTAATCCCGGACATGTTATGTCCAACATACACACTGTTAATTCAAAGAATATTCATCGAGAAAAAGCTCTAAATCACTTAACATACCTAAATTATAACTCAACCCAACGAGATATTTAATAAGTCATTTGGGTGTTTAATAATCTGATTATAATGATTATTATTATAATTTAAGAAGAGAATAAAAAGGAAGGGATAAGAAAATAGTGGTGCGTCGAACACACACACGCGAACAATGATGAGAACTAAAAAAACGGACTTTCGATTAAATGAGGAAGCAAAATAAAAGAAGAGGATTCAACTGTATTTATAATATTTTAATAAAATTAATATTAAACTACAGAAGGTGGATGAGAATAATAGATATTGAAGAAGAAACTTTCATTAAAACAGAATTACAAAAGAAAGGACTTACAAAATTACAACAATGAAGAACATAAAAGTAAATGAAAACAAAGAGAGGAGGAAAGGTCTCTCAAGTGAAAACTTGAGTATATAAGGCCCTCCAGAGCCTTTGGAAAGGCTTTGGTCATGCCAATATGATCTCCTCTCTTCTGAAATTCCAACCCCTTGCAAGGAGAGGAGGGGGATGTATTTACAGCCCAAGGAAGTGGACAGTTCGCATTCCCAATATGTCCTTCCACTTGGCTCGATGATTTGGACATCAAGACAGCCGAATCTTGAGATATCTCCTTCTTCAAAGTTGAAGATAAAAATCATGGCTGACTATTATCAAACTTTTTAGGCATTTGGACCTATGGAGACAAAGTTATGTTCGGTTTATTAAACAATTTTAATCTGTCTATTTCAATCCAGTATTTTTGAAGTCCAAAATGTGAAAGGGTTTTGGTATTGGAATATGCCTTCAAAACCGAATGATTTGTTCAACAAAGTTGGCCACATATATCTTCTCTTTAACAATTAAAAATCTCAGCTTGATTTGATTCTTACATCATGATAGATTTCATGAATACTGTACTGATTTTATTTCTCATCTAGAATGGTGGGATGGACTTCAAAGCATATGTTGGGCCCCTTGTGTTTGGAGTTGGGACTTGATATTTTTATCCATGACTCCTTACATTGTACCCAGAACCTTTGAGGATAATTAAGGGATTTTAACTTCTAGATTGAGCCCAGTAATTCAATCTTCATGGCTGGTCCAGTTTCTTCACAGATCCTATAGGCCCTCTTGTGTGGTCCATATGAGCATTTAAATGGAAGAATGAGACCATGATCCCTTATAATTAAATGTTTTATATTTAATTAGGAATCCTAAAAAATAATAACCTCACAAATTAGATCATTATAGTGATAGTTATAAATAAAATATTAAACTGACTCAATTGGACTTCTTCTAAAAAATACTCAAAAATTATACTTAGTATTAAAACATTAATATTTCACACAAATTATGCACATTTCATATAAAATAAGTAAAGGGGGTATATAATAAGTCATTAAAAAATTAATAACATCAAGTTCATATCTCAAACCATGTACGTCAAACCACCCTAATAAAATCTTACCATCACACACCTTACCCTTTGGTAGTTCATTGGTGTAATAAAGGGTTATATATGTAGACCTTAATAGTATGAATTTGTACATGTTTTCTCTAATAAATTAATTATTATATTTATCATTTTATTATTACTTTAAAATTAGTGAATAATAAGTTTTATAAAATTGGTTTTCAATGTGATGAAACACAAATTGTATTTATGGGAAATATATAGTTTCAATAAAGAAACTATTTTTAATGAATTCAATAATTTTATAAATAAATTATATCTATAAAAAATGTTATTATTAAATAATATTTTTTAATTATAAGTGATAATATAATTTTATGAAGTCAAGAAATAATTTTATAAGGTTCGAAAAATTGTTATTATCAAAAAACCCATATTTTCCAATAAGTATAGATTTTTTATTTAAAAGTGTAAATCATAATACTTAGAGAGTAATATAGATAAAATCAATATTATTTTTGAAATTATCATGTTGAAATTATCCAACAATTATTTTTTTTCACGATTTTTGAAGACATTTGAATTTTTAGGTAAAAATTAAATATAATATAAATATATGATGTGTATTATCACATTATAATAACCCAAAAGTGATGAAATATATGACATAAAATGTATACATGACTAAATATATACTTCCCATTTAAAATAATACATTTTTATAATATTTTATTAATTTTATAATGCCTTAATGAATCCTTTAAGATCTATATTATATTTTATGGTTTTAAAATCAATTATTTATATACATGACTCACTTACACATAACCAAGGGTATTATTTTAATATTGTAGGTTGTTAAACATGTAAAATAATTAAAACCATTATACTTTGGAAAAAATAATGGGAAAAATCATGGTATGGTTTGTGGTTTTGATTACTTTATCATATAGAGTCCAAAACCCTAGCTTGGAAATTAATAAAAAAAACTCTACTCTCTTTTGCTAGATAAATTCACCCATCCTCTCTTTTATCTTCAATAAAAACCATTGGAGCCTGAAATAACTATTAAATTACATCTCCATATCCTTTCTAAAGTTCCCCCAAGATCTCAAAAAATTCCTCACAAGCTTTTAGAAGCCCCCTTTCAAGGTAAGGGATCCTCTCCTTCTCCACTTTATTCAAGAACCTCCTTTATGTTATGCCTTTTTTCAATTTTTTCATGTTGGTATATGTTATCATACATCCCTATTACTTACCTTATGATATCCAAGTGATGAGAGGCCCATTTCACTCCCATTAATCCCTCCCATGAACCTTTACGTACCCTCGTTGTGCTGCCAAAATTATCCTGTGATTTTCCACACCAAATATTTGGGTAGTGAATTCCCATACCCATTTCCACTCAAGGGGATTAACATATATTTATCTATAATTCATTGATATGGTACTTACTTTTATTTAACACACACTCCTTGATCTTTGGATTAAATGTGATGAAATATGTCTTTATGTTGAATAATATATGTGACACACATGATCATGTACATACTATGATGGGTTCGCCCGGATAGCGCTCAAATTAATTGGGTAATGTTTTAGTCTCATGATATTTCATTTATGGGATTATTGAGTAAACTTAATACATTGTGGTACTCTTTACACCATGTGATGTTGTCTTGGTAGTTATCCTTGACTTATGTTTATGGCATGATTTATGTTGTCGCCACATTATCATGTTGCCTTTATGCTATCATGTTATATAATGATTCATTATTCAGGATTATGATTATCACCCCTATTATGTTACCTTGATATACCTCTAGGATCACATTTACTACTTTACCTTATGCTATTATTTATTTATTCCTTTACTGGACTTTATATCTTACCCCTTTCTTATGTATGTCCCTAGGTTATCTCATGCAGTTTTAGAAGAATGATGAAATTTTAGGATCATATTAAAGAAGTTTTAAATAGTGTTGGTGTATCAATGTTTCAATTTCATGTTTTATGTACAAAATTTCCCAAATAAACTAGGATCAATGATCTTTTTTATTCTTTTATTTGTACCTTAATGTAATAATTCATGAATTATGGTGAAATAAAATTTGTGTTGTCGTAGTGACGGCTTAGAACTTGTAAAAAAAGTAGTGAACTTTAGTGTTTTATATGCATTGGAACATTCCCATTGCATGCTCATTAGATTAGTACAGTTTGGGAGAACCATATAAAATCTTTTTATCCCTCCTTTATAGTTTTTTCATTTTATATCATCTTGATGTAGAGAGAGAATTTTTCCTAATACTTACATAACAAGGTAGTTAGAAAGAGTGGTTTTAAAATTTGACATACCCTAAATTATCCCCCCACCCACCTACCTAGGGGTATTAACCTTATTTGGGATCAATACTTCCCACAATGCCTGCACATGGGGCCACCTTCTGCTGAGCTACTCATACACTGACTTCTATTTTACATATTTTCTAACCTTTCTATTCTATGGAACACCCTATCCCTTCCACTCTATAGGAATTTATATAACACTCCTAGATATAATTTTGATGAAGCTACTTGTTAATTATCAGTTCCTTAACATTCTAAAATACTAGTTCATTCTTCCTACTCAAGTTATTCACAATAGTGATCATTATATCCCAAGATTCAAGGAGCGATGAGAGTAATAAAAAATACCAATTTGGATCTCTAAATTTCATATTCAATGACTCCAAATAACTTCTTATCATGTTTAATTTTTTAATATTATTAACACTAGAATTACCTTTTGATGTCCTCATGTTGAATAGTCTCTTTAGTAAGAACACTTTTGTCATCATTGTGGTCTTCTCATACATGCCAGTAAGGGTCTTCATAAGTTTTGATGTAGTTTTCACTTATGGTTATTATAAGACACACTATAATATAATCTCATCCATATCAACTATAGTGATTTCTTATCTAGTATCTCTCACTCTTTCTTCTTCATTACTTCTGGCTTGGTACCCATCAGCGACAGATCAAGGTCTTTCTGTAGTATAAAATATTTTATTTGTATTCTCCAGAACCCATAATCCATGTCATCAAACATATTAACTAGGACCTTACCCTCATCCAATTCCATTCCTCTAAAAATTGTGAACACCCACTAACTTATGATTAACATAAAAAGGATCAGGGACTATTTTTGAAAAACTCTCCTACAAGACAAAGGGTATAATGATGCTACTAAACCGAGATCTGAATCACCTTCACTAGGATATAACCATCCAAAGATCCTCCAACCAAATATTTGATGCTACTTATTGGGATCATGACTATCATCCATTAAACCCATGGGAAGATATCCACCAGAACATAAAAAAGGAGGAAACTAAGAACTGGTACATGAGAATGTACTACGATGCCTATAACTTAAAAGAGTATGCACCTAAATAACCATAGTGCAATGAACAAACCACTTAGAATGCACATAGAAAATAATTATCAAAATATAACCATTAAAATAATGTAACCCAAAATTGAAACACTATTCATGTGGTTTGGATGTGAGTCTTACTCCATGGGGAAATTGCTTCACTTTTATTCAAGGTAGTAGAAGATAATTACAATCTATTACGTAAGATCCAGATATTCCTTGAGGTACATTATTGTTTAAGTTTTGACTTAAGTCTATTTAATATGGTTAAAATAATGTTTAATGGGTATATAATGAGGCTTTGGGTGTTCTAGGGGTTTGGGACATGAAATAAGGGAGAATAGGGTCATCCAATGTAGGTTGCATGGTTGGTTCACAGTTAGTAGTAACAGTGCACCCAAACTGGGAATGCCTGGACGAGGGGTGCATGGTTTGAAAAAACCATACAAGGGGGGAGGATAGACCATGTGGGCTTGGAAAAATCCATTCTGTGCGGTCATCGCATTCTTTTTCAAACCGTGGGGTATCCCTAGAAAACCGCATAACTTGGGTCCCTTTTGAACATAGGGTGGCACACGGTTTTTCCAACTGTGTAGTCAAACCATGCACCCCTTTAAAAGTGGGTTTTACCATTTTTCATCTTGTTCCTTAAGTATTATAAATCAGTATTTTCCTCCATTATTACTCTATCATCCCTCATGATGAACCAAATCACCCCAAGCTTCCCAAGGATTGATCTCCCTCATTTCTAAAACGTTTGGAATGGTGTTGGTTGAAAATTGAAGATCTGGGTGAGTCTAATGCTTCTATTTGCTCCTTTTCCTGGGTCAGGGATTGTAAAAATTTTCTTATCCTTCTGAATCCCTAAATACCTCTTTTTACAGTGGATCTTAGGTTGGATATTTGAAGTGTGTTCGGATATTAATCAAAGGATAAGGTTAAGTGAGTGTTCATCTTCAGAATCAAGGTAGGTGGTCTATAAGTTATATCTTGTAGTCTTGATGTTAGGTTTATGTGTATGTGGTTGTTCTATGGTGATTTCTCATTTTTCATTTGGTTACTTTAGTAATATTTGGTAAATTGGTTAGCTAAATAATTAATTGAACCCCTCATGTTCCCTATGGGATGCATTAAGGTTGATTAGACAGTTTATAGGGCCACCCATGGGGTGTGACATCATCCCGAACATAGAAAATTGTAATGATAAGTGTAGAATTGATTTTTTATAAAGTGTATCCCATGATAATCATGTTGACATGTTATCTTGAGTTATGAAAATACATTAATGGTAGTTGTGTATAGTTGTTAACATGGCATAAGGGGTTGTTTAGAACATTGTGAATGGATAAATGAATTAAAGTAAATTTGTTAAATGACTTATGGGTTGTAATGGAAATATTTAAATGAGTTAAGGGATATAAATGAGAATTTGTAAATGGGATAGGCCATAATGATGGTTTATGTGTTGAACTAACTATGAATTGTGAATGGTACATATATTCAATGAGTAAGGTTGTGAAATGGTATTTTTGGTAAATGGTTAAAGAAGAATGTGCACATGTATTTGTGGTATTCAGGGTATTGAATTGAGGTTATACACCCACAAGTCTATTTAGACTAAGGTTATAAACCTGACCCATAGAATGCATGGGTTAGGGAGTCTGACGGAGGCTCTATGCTCCTAACAGTTGCATTTGATGAGACTACCTGGACTGAGAATCCAAGGTAAGTGTCATGTAATTGTTTGTGAAATGGTTTCCATAATGAGATAGGGAACTTAAATTATCCCCTTATATATAGTATCTAGCTAACATAGGTGGTTATGTAATAAATGAGAGCCAAACCCATGGAACAAATGATAAAAATGGTTCGAGTGAATATTGTTAACTAATGGCACATGGTTTATCATTTGTTTATATTTTCATTCATTTAGTACATGAATACACTATATATTTAGACTGGATATTTTTTAGACACCATTAGTGGTGTCCTACTGAGTTTTACTCACACCCTACTCAGGTCGTCATTGGGTACCCAAGTAGATTTTATGGTTTCGGTTCAAGACAAGGGTCAAGTCCCTATAATAGAGGGCTGATTTGGGCATGGGATATGAATGGGGGATGGATCCAAACATGGAGTCAGGAACCATTTGGGGAATTCTTCATTTTTTCTTCATTTTTTATTTTCTTTAGACTTGGAAATGTATGACATGACATAGCATATTTACCATTTTGTTGCGGGCTTGTACCCAGTTTTGGGAAATGTTTGGTAATTCATGTTTATTGTTTATTGTTTCCTTTATTTTGTATCCTATATATTGTGGATTAATCTAATAATGATATTATAGTCTCATCATATGACCTATTATACCATCACTTCTCTTTGATAGCCTCTAGAATATGGGGAGGTGCGCCTGAGGTCATGTGGAAACCAACTCAAGGCACCGGTTTAGTGTCTCTCGAGCTAGGTATGTTACAAATTGGTATCATATGGGGTTTATTTTCTATTGTATTACTATTTGGTAATGGTAGAAATGAGATTATGGAGTGTTGGGTCTTTTAAATGAGCTCATTCATGGGAGTAGTTAACCCATGTATAAGGGAAAACCCAAGTACCCATGGTGGGATTGTTGTTCTTGGTGTGTGTTGTTACAGTTGAATGATATTTCACCATTGGGTGATGCACTCATTTTATGATGTGACTATTTTATGATATTTTTCTTGTGGCCAAAATGGTATGAGTTTGTGCATTCATGAATAATTTTAGGCACCTATGGATATAGATAGCATGCATCATGGTAGGCATACATGGGGAGGATGTGTGGGACATGAAGGATAGAATTAATTTCATTTTCTATGAAAATTTTAAAGAAGTGGTGTCTAATAGAGATGATGAAAATGGGTAAATGAAAAAAATGTGAAAGAATGGATAAATAATAGCACCTAATGAAAAGTTATAAATGGTTAAAAAAATTTGTGGTAATAAGTTGTAAAGATGGAATAGTGCCAAAAAGAGAATGATTTACGTCATGAGAGTAGAAACGATTAAAAAGAATATTTTATGAAAAGTCTTATGGTTATGTGAGTTGGTTTCCCCATGTTTACCATGACTCATGGTAGGGATGGATGAGGTTAGTGATAAAGATGTGATAATATCTTTTGGGATAGTGTATGCGGAATGGGTTGTTTATGGCTAGTAGTGATCCTTATTTTGTGAAAATTGTGGATGTTTTGTGTTATGTGTTCTGATATGTGTGTTTTTAATTGTAGAGAAATTCCACCATGAATATGTGGTCTAATTGGGTGATAAGAGGATATCACTGATAATTCTCCTCCATAAGTGGTGTAAGAAACCTCAGTGGTCTAGGGTAACAGAGGAGAGGATCTATTCCATGATAAATTTGATCATTTTATGCAGATAATGGAATGGGACCCAGGGCGGGTTTTTTCGAGCATGTTTGAGATAACTAGAGAGTTTCAGCTGCAAGACCCTCTGATTTTTGATAGAGAGGGTAGAATTGAGTCTTTTGAGTTCTAGATAGAGTCTATCTAGATGATTTTTTATCACTTAGAGACTCCTCTCAAGAAGAGAGAAAAGTTAGCATCTTGCTTTTTGCGAGGATAAGAAAATCACTTGTGGGACATCTTGGTTCAGATTGAGCAGACATAGGGTATGTTATGTAAGGATTTTCAGGAAAATATTCTGGAACATTTCTATCTGGAGACCTTGAGGAAATAGAAGGTTTTATATTTTATGAGTTTGAATCAGGGGAATATAATAGTGATGGATTATGTTTTCCACTTTACTGACCTACGAATCTTTATTCCATATTTGGAAGGGGATGAGGTGTCTATGGAAATACATTTCAAGGATGGAATTAGACATGAGATTAATTTATATTTGAATATATTCCATTTAAATATGTTTGCAAAGGTGGTAGATCAGGCCCTTATTTTAGAAGGAAATCTCAAGGAAGCTTATGGTGGTGGACATGTAGTTCCAGTTGGGTGATCCAGTGGTGCGGCTTTCGATGGTAGGAATCACCACTTCAATATTTTTCACCAAGATAGTGATGGAAAAAGTAGTCAAAAAAGATAACCATCTTCTCAGGGTAGTGATCGAGTTTTCTTCTATCAGTACGACAGTCCGGGACACATGCGTGGTTAGTGACCCTGACCACTAGTTGAGTGTCGATCATACTATAGGATGGGGAATGTTCATAGGTTCTTTAAGAACCATCGGATTATAGGAATAGATGGAGGGTCAAGGCCGGACTAGAATGAAAAAAAGGGGTCATCCACCCCATATCAAGCAGGCAGTTGGAGATCTACTAGCTATATTGGTCAAGGTAGCAGATTTGGTACTTCGGGACAAGAGTGTATATATCAGCAAGGTAGTAAAACACTAGGAACTCAGTCCATATCCCAGGGTATAGAGGAAGGTTATATTCAAATAGTTCATCCTACACCATGAGGTGGTGAGGTGGGTCCATTGATAGTTCGAGGTACAATTATTGTAGCTTCCATGCTTCCTGGTGCTTTATTTAATACAGGTGCCTCACATTATTTTATATCTTCTCAATTTTTGGTTATGTTGGGTCTAGCGGTGTATCATATGTGTGGGGTTATGTAAATTGATACACCAATAGGGATACAAGTAGAAAATATTTAGCAATATAAGGAATATACCCTTGAGGTCGGCGGGTACTGTTTCCTGTGGAACTTTTTTGTTCTTGAGATGTCAAGTTTTGATCTGATTCTGGGGATGGATTGGCTAGTGTTGTATCAGGATCATATCAATTGTTACCACCTTAGGTTAAGGTTCACATCTCTTGAGGTAGACACTTATGTTCACCATGTAGAATGGGATATTCGAGTAGTTTGTGCAGGTCCAGTCTGTCAGCAGTTGAGCGAACTCACAGCCCAAGTAGATTATCTTATGCTTGATTATAAGGGAGTAGAACATATTTTATTTCCTCCTATAGGAAATCAGTTTTAGGATATGTTTCTTAAGTACTTATCAGGGTTTCCACCTGATAGATATGTTGAGTTTATAATATAGTTATTGTTGGGAGTAGAACCAGTTTCTATTTCGCCATATATAATGGAACCGGAAGAACTCTAGGAACTTAAAACTAGGTTGGAGGAACTTGAAAACATGGATTTTATTTTCCTGAGTATGTCACCTTGGGGATATTTAGTGTTTTTTTCCAAGAATACTAATATATCCTTATGGTTTAGTGTGTATTATAGGAAGTTGAGTCTGATTAAAGGTAAGAATAGATACCCTCTTCCTTGAATTGATGATCTTTTTGAGTAGTTTAGGGGTGCTTCAATTTTATCCCAAATTAATTTGAGATCAGGGTATCAAAATTTGAGGGTGATACCTTTTGATATAATATGTAATACCTTCAATAGTAGGTATGGTTTTTATGAGTTTGGTGTGATATCATCCAGGTTGACTAATACACCATTAGTGTTTATGGCCCTGATGAACTCAATCTTTCACCTATACCTGGATTTTTTTGTAGTTGTTTTTGTGGATGATATCTTAGTGTACTCCAAGACTCATGAAAATCATTACAAACATCTTGACATCATCTTAAGTACACTAAGAGATGATAGGATATACATAAAGATATTTAAGTGTCATTTTTGGATTAACAAGGTACATTTCTTGGGTCACATCATCTATGAGGAAGGTATTTCTATGGACCTAGAGAAATTGGAAGTTTTTTGTATCTTGGGATCAATCTAATAATAATTTTGATGTCCAAATTTTTATAGTTTTAGTGAGCTATTACTGAAGGTTCATCAAGGATTTATGCTGCTTAGAAGCACCAATTTCAGGTTTAACTAAGAAGGGAATCAAGTTTTAATGGTCTGAAGAATGTCAGAATGCTTTCTAAGAGTTAAAGAAGTGGATGACTACTACCCCAATTTGATCCTACATGATCTGGGTAAGGATTATACCCTATTTTTTGAGGCATATGATGTTGGGATTGGGATAGTGTTGATGAAAAATTATCGGGTTATGGTGTATGGGTCACAGAATTTGAGGCATCATGAATAAAATTACCTTACACGTGATCTTGAATTGTCTGTAGTGGTTTACGCCTTAAAGTGTTGGTGGCATTACTTTTTTGGGAAAGTTTTATTGTGTATATCGACCATAAAATCATTAAGTATGTCTTCTCCTAGTGATATTTTAATCTTCTTCATTGAATATGAATTGAGTATATGTATTCCTTTTATTTTTGAACTGGTATACACATCGAGAAAGGGAAACAATGTTGCTAATGCCTTGAGTCATAAGACTCGAAACCAGGAAGTCCAAGAATCTAGTTCTGAGTGGAGGATAATGGCGTTGTTTGTTGAGATGCACTTAGAGGTTCGGAATGGTAAAGTAAATATGACCCTTGCATCCTTGAAAGTTGATTCCACCCTCCTTAGTCATATCAAGGAGAGGAATTATAAGTGTCCAGAGTGTTTTTATTTGAGGGAAAGTCTTGAAGGTGGGGATTCACCTTCTGATTGGACTGTTGGTGATGATAAGATCGTTTATGTTCATGGTCGTGTTTTCATGACTACTTTTATACAGGAAGATTATATGCCCAAGTTTCATGCTTCGAAGTGGGAAGTTCATCCTAATTTAATCAAAATGTATCATGAACTTTGTAGAAAATATTGGTGGCCAGGGATGAAGAAAGAGGTTACAGGTTTCATGATGTGATGTTATACCTATCAACAGGTGAAGGTCAAGCATCAGTGATCAGGTGGTTTTTTATAGACTTTTCCCATTCTGTAATGGAAATGGGATGATGTGATAATATATTTTTTGGTGGTACTTCTGAGAACACCTCAAAATAATGATGTGATATTGGTACTTGTGGATCGGTTGACCAAGGTGGCACATTTCTTATCGACTCGAGAGACCTTCATTGTTAATCAGTTGTGTGAGTTGTATGTGTGGTAAATAGTATGGTTTCATGGGGTTCCATAATATATAGTTTCATATTTTGATCTGAGGTTTACTTTTCACTTATATCAGGGGTTATATAAAGTTCTTGTTACCTAGATATTTTAGTAAGTTTTTTCACCCGCAGATGGATGGGTAGTCCGAGCGTACTATTCGAGTACTAGAGGACATGTTGAGGGAATGTGTCCTAGAATTTGGTGAATCTTGGGAGAAGTAATTATAACTTATTGAGTTTTCCTACAATAATAGTTACCAAGATATTATTCAGATAGAACAGTATGAGGCACTCTGTGGAAGACTGTGTAGATCCCCATTATGTTGGATGGGGGCTAGGGAATTAAATTGTTTGGGGTTGAGTCTTGTGTAGGAGACATCAGAGCAGGTATAGTAAATTCTAAAATGGATAGAGACGAACCATAATAGTAAAAATTCATATGTGTATTGGCATCTTTGACCTCTTGAGTTTATGGTGGGTGATCGTGTCTTTCTTTAGGTGTCAACAATGTTGGGTCACAGTCAGATTCAAAAATAGGGTACGTTGGCACAAAGGTACATGGGGTCGTTTGAGATTGTAGAGAGGATCATACTGATGTCATACCGATTGGATCTTTCATAGTGGTATAGTGGAATGCATGATGTTTTTCATGTGTCACATCTTTGGCAGTATCACCCTAACCCCTCTCATGTGATTGAAATTGATGTTGTTGATCTTAAGGTTGATGCGTCCTTTAAGGAGCATCTAGTTTGTATTGTGGATCATAGTGAGAAATTCTTGTGGGGAAATATTGTGCCTTTGTTTATAATTTTGTGGAAACATGGTAATGTTTAGGAAGAAACATGGGAGAGGAATATAGATATGTGGACTCGGTTACCTGATTTCTTTACCTTGGAAGCTCAGGGATGCTTGGGAGTGCGGCTCAAGGATGAGCTATTATATGGTAGGGAGGTTGTAAGATCTCAGGCTTCCTTGAGGTATGTTCTTATTTAAGTTTTTGGCTTATGTATCTTCAATTTGGTTAAAATAATGTTTATCGGGTATATGAGGAGTCTCAGGGGTGTTCTGGGGGTTCAGGACATGAAAGAAGGGACAATAGGACCATCCAGTGTAGGTCGCACGGTTAGTAGTAACTATAATGCCCTGAACCCATAAGCTCGGAGTAGATGCCTTATTTTATTACATTGGCATAGATACAAGGAAGATGCATCTCGAAGGACTAATCAGTTTAGTAGTTTTGGAAAGAAGATACATACAAGAGTTCAAAATTACAACTCAAAACTAAAAACAACATAATAACTTCAACAGAAAAGCCCATAATCTCTTAGATTAACTCTGTAATTCATTCATAGTATAATAATCCTCATAAATTGGAAGGATAAAACATAAGAAATGGGTTATATCAAATGCTCAGTAAGGGTAAGAAATATAGTGGAAGACATCATAAACATAAACATTATGCATAGTTAATAACTAAAAACACATGCCTTTAAAAATGAACTTTAACACATTATGGTAGGAATAAGAGATGAATAAATAATGCCAAATTAAATCATAAACATGGGTATTCTACTAGTAAAATAACCTCATGAACTTTCAATTACTAGTTTTATAATGAGGTAATGCATAATGTGGGACATCATAACCATACCATCAAGACCTCATCCCAATACCATATATATCCATTTTTTCAAGGCCTCGTGTCAAGACTATATTTTTTATTGTGAGACCTAACCACTGAGGGGGTATAGCAGGACCCACACAACACTTACTAAGTTCAATGCATTCCTTTTATGAATGGGGATAAACATAAACAATATACACATTCATTTTGAAACTAACGTATGAAATGTAAATAACTTTCCCCAATCATTAATCATAAACACTAACCATTCAGAGTAATATGGTGAATGGTTTCAAGATAGCACATACACAATCAAACTAATCATAGACCATTAAATAAAATATGGTGGATGATATAATAGAAGATAAAACTCAATGAATTACAATATTCAACAAATAATTTTGACATATATGAAGATACATTTAAATGAGACTATTATAAAATCCTTGAGGAAAGAATCCTTAATCATTCCAAAGTGTCTCATACCACCTTGAAACATTCAAATAATAATCCCTTAGAATATAATGATAAAATTGATACTCTTGATATAATATACCAAAGGATAGTACATACGCCACAAGAAATAAATAAGTGGTGAACAAGGCATATATCTCATAAAATTTAAAGTGAGATGAGAAAAAATCTTTTACTTTGGAAAGAAGAGTTATTTTAAAAAATCATTTGTATTTGTCATGAAATAAGATTGTAAACATGGATATCCCACAAAATAAAATGAAATGTCATTGAAATTATATTTTAGGCTTAAATAAATTCTTCTTGAGGTTAAATCATTTAAAATGAGTTTTTAAAGAAGCTTTAGAAATAAAACAGTTTAGTGCTTTTAAGGAAGATATTAAAGGATTTTAAAGTGCAAAGGCATGTTTGCTTTCATAAAACCTTAAATGAACCAAAATATATTTTTTATGTTAAATTTTGAGATTTTATAAAGATAAATATGGATTAAAATAGATTATATAGTAAACTTCAACATAGGTAAGAATTCAAGAAGTTCCTTGAATCGGACTTTCATTTCAGAACAATTTTTGAAAGATTATTTTAAAACATGTAACTACCCATAAAATAAAGAAGGATTATTATTGGTACACATGTATAGAACATTAACATATATTTTATGAGGATTAAATAGGAATAAATAATAATTTAATTAAGGTTAGTAGATAATAAGAGAAACCCGAATGAAAATGGAGGTTCGGGTAGAAAATACTTAAAACTTTGTAATCAATTGAATCATATGCACAAAAATTAATAATCATAAAATGATACATTTAAAATAATTAAAATAAATATATTAATTATATGAAACATAAATGGTCATTACACATACACCATACACAAGTAGTAGTAGTTAATACAAAATATCTCTCAAAAATGGAAGTGAGGTGAAGAATCCCTTACAAACATTTCGGCATTGCAACCAGTGTTCTTGTGAGGGATTAATGAGAGGTAAAGTGGTATATTTTCATTTATATATCATAATGGAAGTATTTGGGAGGTAAAAAAACATACCCCATCATTAGGAATTAAAAATAAAAGGACACAACATAGGGGGGATTCTTAAATAAAAGTGAGAGAGAGGATCCCTGACCTTAAATCTAAGGGTGTTCTTTTCTTGATCTTAATGACCTGAATAAAAAAATTTGGTTCATTAATTAAAAATTAAATAACCCTTTATAAATTTATTTTTTTTATTATGAATTTATTAAGTTCATTAATTACCTTTTATATGGGTTAATGGATTCAATTTCATTGTTCGTGAGTGCTTGTTTTCATAATATTCATGATTGGCTCACTTATAAAAGAGTATGGTAGTTCATGTAATATGGGAGTGGAGGACCATAATTTATTTTATATGTTATTAATGAACATTAATAATATTACATAGTAATAAAATTAATTTGGTTATTTGGAGTGAATATGAATCATTATATAAAACATTAATGATAAACGCTTGGATTGATTTGGAGATTTTGCTCATAATTACCTTATTTTGTGTTATTATTTTACATCATGAGTGAATAAGGATTCCATAACATTAAATAAGATAAAATACATATATAATAGTCTATTTCAACCATAAAAATGATTTCATGGCCAGAGTTGAATAAGGTAAATCAAATTGAAAGCATCGTCATCCTTGAATGTGATAAATCAACACATCTCGGACGATGCTTCATTTTTAGCATAAATGAGGGGGAAATGATAGATAAAGATGAATTATACCATTATAATAACAAAATTACAGTAAATTTATGGTATTTTAATTTTCATACCATTTTTATGAGGATATGTTAGGAAAGAAAAGATAACAAAGGAACATGAAAATGAAAGAAAAGAACAGATGAATTTTACGTCTTGAATTAACCTTCCTTGAGAGCCTCTTAAGGGAAGAGGATTTGGTCATTTTACGAGACCAAGGGATTCTGGAAGTGGGGGGGGAGATTTTTAGGAGATTTGGACAGAATTTGGAGAAGGAGCAAGGCTTAATAGGAGTGAATAGAAGAGGGTGAAAGAGGTGGTATTTATAGTAGAGGGGAGGAGGGTTTTCTTAATATTTTAAACATTAGTTTATTATTTTTTCATAAGACAAGAAATAGTGATGATTACATGACCAAAAATAGTAATATGTGCTTTTGATTTAGAAACATTGGTTCTTACATCATCATAACATCATCAATGATTCAATAAATCAATTATTTAGCATTTGTTGTAAATTGTCGTATTTTACTATTCACCAAAAATTCAAGTATTTCAGAAATATCCCAAAAATTCACCCGAACCATTTTTTGATGTGTAGAATCCAAAAATGAATTCCATTTTTCAAAAATAATTTTCTAAATATGATTAATTTAATTTTTAATTAAAATCATAATTTACTTGAAAAATACAATTTTTAAAACATTTATTTACTTATTCCAAAACATAGGTACATCATAATTTAACTTGAATCCTATATATATACTATCATAGGTGAGGTTACTATTCATAATGGAATGTCACTATTCATAAGGGTAATATTACTATTCATAAGGGTATGTTACAATTCACTAAAAAATAAGTTGGTCATATCAGACTCTAAATAACTTATTGATCGCAATTTTGTATGTCAAATTTTAGAAATTCAAATCATAGGGATGGTAAAATTATGTTTACTTGATAGGTTATAACAAAGTGGTGTTTTTTAGAGACTCAGTGTTTCATGCATTCAATATTAAATGTATTTGAAAAATATTTGGGTTTTACATTATCCCCTCCTTACAAAAATTTCATCCTCAAAATTAGATATTTCTCTTTGAAAGTTATTGGTTGTTACTTAAAAATTTCCTTGTGAAAAAACCCATATTAGAAATAGGGTTAATAGAATATCCTCCTTAAAAAGGTTAATGTAAAAGAGGTCTCCAAAATAATAATAATAATAATAATAATAATAATAATAATAATAAATGAATGAATGAATGAATTATCCTTTAGAATGGAGTGACATTGATTGGAATTGATAACCTGGGCATAGAAGAAAAACTGGACTATGAATTTCTAGTGATAGAAAATAGGTTTATATGAAATTATATTACCAAAAAATCATAAACTATAGTTATGAAAATTTTCATTAACGTTATCAATGATTATGATAACAAAACAAAATTTAAGACTCTTTTCATTGAGTTGATGGATTATTATACTCTATAAGTGTATATGTTTATATTTCATAAACATGATCTTATCCTTTGATTTTTCCTTGAACTGCCTACACTTCATCTCTTGGCATAAGTTGCATCATGGGGTGTCATTAACCTCTACAACCTCATACAATGATCAATTTAAACAATTTCATAAATGGTTTAACATTCCAAAAGATCAAGATCCAATACTTTAGAATCATTCCCATGGTGGTTAGTACTATCCAATTTACTTTATCCATATATATCATCTCTCTATTCCAAAATTGACATCTCTGTATTATGAATATAACAAGGGTTGTCTACCCCTCAACCATATATTTTCCAAACTTTTTACCTTCTACTGATTCAATTTCCCTTAGTACCATTAATCATATGACCTCAAATCCTTAAAGAAAAAGTATTATAGTACAATCCTCATATATTCCATAATTCTTATAACCAGTTCATTGCTGATAAAATATTCAAAATATGTGTTTCTTGACTAGGAATATTAATCATTCCACTTCATTTGTGGTAGTATCATAACTTTATCTTTATCCAGTAACATCATTTGGGTTATATTCCTTGGATGCTTGGGAATTTGATTCACATAGTTTTGCATCTCCTTGTAGTTATAGAATTGTAAATTGGAAACCTTTTTCTTACCCTTGCAATCACGAACTTGGTGTCCTTTTTCTCCACACTTATAACAAACTCTCATTCCCTTAAATAATTTACCAGTGTGATTCTTTTCATAGTTATCACATGTGGGAAAAACCGTATATCCCTTCTTCCCTTTATCTATGTTTTTCTCAACCATCCCCTTCTTCATTTATTCCCTTCAAATCCATAGGACTCATAAAATTCCTTATATACCTTATTAATTCATGATATTATTTATTCATATGATGAGGATACTTGGGAGACTATAATCCTTTGAAACGATGGATTAAGACCATTAGATATATGATCCTTCTTACCCTTTGCATCATGTGCATTGGTGAAATTATCATTCCTTTTGTTAGGATTCATTTCTAATCAATTTCATATAATAAATTAGCTCATAAAATTATGAACTCTCTATATCTCTAAACATGGTATAACACATAACATAAATTTATGCATCATAAATCCTAGAACCATATACTTTGGTTACTTTGGGGGCATAAATCCTTCATGATGGTTTGTAATAAGCTTATGAATTTGAAAAATCATATCCCCTAGGAGTGTCGGACCAAGATTGAAACAAGACCCATGGTCATGCACCAGTTCCCATTTGAGTCTAGCTCAAAGCGGTGTTTTCGAGTTTTACCCCTAGATACATCTGTGATAGAGCCACCTCTACTTGTTCGTATCTAGACAGGTATGTATTTTCTTGATAAAACACATAATCTATTCCTAGATAAAATTCTAGGATGTCCTTGTATTCTTATCCCCAAATTCTATTTTAGGTTTTGTTCACTAATCTACTTTTTATATATCTAGTTTCTAAGTTTTCTACTAAACTTCCTTTGATACCAAATGTAATTCCCTGACCCCAGAATCTCAGAGTTAGTGCCTAATTTTATTACATTAGAATAGATATGAGGAATATGCATCCCGAAGGATTGATTAGTTTAGTACTTTTGGAAACAAGATACATACAAGAGTTCAAAATTGCCACTCGAAACTAAAAACAACATAATAACTTCAATAGAAAATCCCATAATCTCTTAGATTAACTTTACAATTCATTCATAGTAAAATCATCCTCGTAACCTGAAAGGATAAAACATAAGAAAGGGGTGATCTCAAATGATCAGTAAGGGTATGAAATACAGCGAAAGACATCATGAGTATAAACACTAGGCATGTTGAATAACTAAAAACACATGCCTTTAAAAATGAACTTGAACACATTATGGAAGAAATAAGAGCTGAATAAATAATTCCGTATTAAATCATAAACATGGGTATTCTACTAGTAAAATAACCTCATGAACTTTCAATTACTAGTTTCATAATGAGGGAATTCATAATGTTGTAACACCCCAAGGTTTTGAAAATAAATATGGAATGCAATTTTATAATCTATCTGTTAAACACAACTTTGCCTCTTCTGTGTTTGGAATTTCAAATAATGGTCATCTAGAGTTGTGTTCAATATGTCATTTGAAGTCTGATAGAACAAACTTGATTTTTGGTGAATAGTAACATACCCTTATGAATAGTAATATGAATAGTAATATTACCCTTATGAATAGTAAATAATGATATTATTTTATTTTCATAAGGTAATATGATAATGGGATCTTAATTAATTTTTCAATGTCACATAAAACTAACTATACCTCTAAGATTTTTATTTTTCGAATTAACTATGAAATTATTTAAAAATTAAATTAATAATATTTAGAAAATTATTTTTGAAAAATGGAGTTCACTTTTGAATTCTACATGTCGAAAAATGGTAGGGGTTAATTTTTTGGGATTTTTCTGAAATTCTAGAATTTTTTATGAATAGTGAAATACGATAAAATACCATATATACAAATTATCAGTTAAATACACTATTCATGAAATCACAAGTGATTCAAGGCCACTTGGTCCGAACTCAAATGCACTTATTACTATTAGGGGTCACATGAAACAACATTATTGGTTGTCTTGTAAGAAATAATAAAATAATGAATTAAATATTCAAAATTTACTCCTCTCCTCCACTATAAAAACCCCTCACCACTCCCTCTTCTCTTCACTCATCTAAGCCTTGAAGCTCCTCAAAGTTCTGCCCAATTACCCTTACCTAGTCTCTCCCCACGTACAATAATCTTCTGTTCTTTCCAAAAGACCAAAACCCCTTCCCTTAAGGAGATTCTCAAGGAGGTTATTTCAAGAGGTAAACACCCTTCTTTTTCATTTGGTTTCATTTAAATTTATCTTCATTTTCTATACTCACCTCACCTCCTATGTACAAATGATAATTTTAACTCCATTGTCATATATATACTGGAATTATATCATTTGAATGGAAGAACCATCATAAATATTCCTACTCCCTCCCTTTTATTTTTATAAACGAAATCAATGTCCATGAGGTTCCAATTTATAGCCTTTGTGGATGACGAAGTTTCATTCTTCAATTTCTTCTTAATTAATGATCATGAAACCATATTTATGGTTTAAACAGACTATAATATATGTATTATAACATAATTAATATTCATGAACCCTAATATGTACATATAATTAAGCTATATGACAAAACTAGTTCATAATAATCCAAATACCGCCAAATAATCAAAGTGGTTCTCATTTAATGATTCATCCTCATTCCATATAACCAAATGATAGAAATGACCATTACCAATTATTTGTATTTATAAATAATATATAATTCCAATCCTGGAGATTTATAACCATTCCATATGAACTCCATTACTTTAAAACAAGTGAACCGATTATGAAAATAAAGAAAATGAACACCCCGGAACAACGAAATTCAATATAATAACTTATAAATAAGGGTATAAATGAACTAAACAGAATTATGATAAAATAAATACAAGACTAATAGGTTCTTAAATAAGTTATTAATAATTATAATTTCATATTCTAGGAGCTTAATTTCAAGAGCGGAACACGTTTGGAGTTAAGGTAAGGGTTTTTCCACCCGAACTCCCATTTTCATTCGGGTTACTTTCATTGTCTGATTACCTCAATGAAATTCTTATGTATTGTTATGTACTCCTCATATATTATGTTTTAGTATTATATATATGGTTAAAAACCAGAACCCTTCCTTATTTTATGGATATTTACACATTTTAAAAGGAACTTTCAAAATTGTTTCCAAAATACAAGCCCGATTCAAGGGAATTTCTCAAATTCTTACTTATTTTCTAGGGTGCTCTTTAATCTGTTTTTGGAAAAATTTATCTTTATAAAATCACTAATTTTATTATTAAAATACTATCTTACATCACTTCTTGTTTTATACGAAGATTTTTTTTCAAAAATAACTCTTCTTTTCAAAATAAAAGAGTATTTATCTCAAGAATTGCTTAATGATTTTATAAGAGTGTTTTCATATAATTAAACACTCTTGTTGATTCCATGGTATTATTGGGTTTAATAATTTATGAAGTCATATACCATATTTTATTTAATGGTTTATGACTAACTCTATTTTGGATGATCTATCCTAAAACCATTCACCATATTACTCGAAATGGTTAGTGTTTTGTGTTTAATGATTGGGGAAAGTTAGTTACATTTCATATGATAGTTCAATATGAATGTATATGTATTTTATGTTTATCCCCACTCATATGAGGAATGAATTGGACTTATTATGTGATGGGTGGGGCCCATTATATCCCCTCGATGCATCGTTAGGTCTCATGAGACAAATAGATGTGGAATTGGCCGAGGCCTTTCCCAATGTGATATATGGATTTTGGACGAGGCCTTAATCATTAGAAATCTTGGCCGAGGCCTTGAAAAAATGTTTCAGAATGTACAACATATGCACTTCCCTCATTATGATGCTAGTATTTGAAGATCGTGCGGTTATTCGACTAGTAGAATACCCATTATTATGTTTTATTATGGCATTATTTATTCATCTCATATTTCTACTATAATGTGTTAAAGTTTATTATTAAAGGCATGTGTTTTCAATTATTCACCATTTCAAATGTTTATATTATATTCTACTGTATTTCTTACTCTTACTGATCATTTTAGCTCACCCTTTTCTTATGTTTCATTTTTCTCATGACATGAAGAAGTAAATTATGAATGACATACAAGTATAATCTAGGAGACATGATGTTTCTAGTGGAATAATTTAGTGTCTTTTTTCCTTTCCATATGTAAAGTTGAACTTATGTATGTATCTTGTTTCCAATAATACTAAACTACTTGGTCCTTCGGGATTCATATTTCTTGTATGTATGCCAACACAATCAAATAATGCACCGACTCCGGGCAACTGGGGTCGCGTCTTTACAGTTGGTATCAAAGAAAGTTTAGTAGAATACTTGGAAACTAGATTTAGAAAACGTAGAATTAGGGAAGAGTCCCTAAGTTAGTATTTGAGTATATACATACAATAAAATCCTGGTATTTTGGTAAGGAATAGATTATGTGGATATTTTAATCAATACATCCCTGTTTGGATATGAGCAGGTAGAGGTGGCTCTGGCACAGATATATCTAGGGGTAAAACCCGAAAACACCGCTTTGAGCTAGACTCAAACGGGAACTGGTGCACGACAACGGGCCTTACTGCACTCTTGGTTACGACACTCCCAGGGGATATGCTTAGGATAATTCACATTTTCTTTACAAGCCATTATTAAGGATTGAAATGTAAAATATTCCTCAAAGAAACCATATTTTTGAATATGGGATTAGCCATTTGTAGGATATCAATTTTTTCTAAGTATTTTATTAAGTTAAAATTATACATTATGATTCATAACCTAATATAGCGTATTCCATTATCAAGAGATGGCACCAAGTGGAAGGAATGGAAACCGCATGAACACACATGTCCCTTGTAGGGATTTTCCTCCGATGCAAGATGATGATGTTGGATCTAGTGTTGTGACTAGTGCTGAGCAACTCATAACTATACTGGGACAACTTACTCAGGTTATGAATAATAACCTTGCCCGTATGGAGCATCTGGATCCACCACATGGAGGAGCTATGCTGGATCACTTTATGCGACAGCATCCTCCATCGTTCAATGGGACTACAAACCCATTTGTAGTTGAGGAGTTGATAAGTTCCCTCGAGAAGATATTTCTTGCTTTGGGATGTAATGAAAGAGAGAAGGTTTTCATGTCAGTATATCGTCTATCGGGAGATGCAGATCAGTGGTGGTCATTATTCTAAAACACAAAGGAGGAGGAAGATATAGAAGATATGGAATGGAGGTATTTTAAGGAAATCTTCTTAGAAAAATATTTCCCTCGTGAGCAGTGAGAAGAAATGGAGAGACAATTATTGAATCTGAGGCAGAGGAAGGATGCAAATGTTGCCAAGTATGAAGCCAACTTCGCAAGGTTAGCAAGACATGCTGTGGACTATATACGAAATCCAAGGAGCAAAATTGATCAATTCTTTGATGGCCTAAATCCATTCCTCTAGCGGGCACTGGTCTCCCAAAGTTTTTTAACATATGAGGATATAGTTTCATGTGATATCAAGATAGAAAAAGAATTCTCTAAGTCTTATGACTTTAAGGGAAAGAAAGAAAATAAGAGGGCTGCTAAAAACCCTGGGAAAGGAAATAAGGAAATGGGGAAGAAGGGAAGAGTTGAATTTCCATCATGTGACAATTGTGGAAATAAACACCCTGGTGAATGCTTAAAAGGAAAAGGAGTATGCTACAAATGTGTTCAGAAAGGCCATCTTGCTGGTTATTGCAAAGGGGAGAAGGAATCCAATGATGTTCAACGCTATAATTATCGGGAGATGGGACACTATGATAATGATTGTTCAAAGCATCATGGAAATATGCAACAGAAAAGGCCAAGGGATCAGGGACAGGCTTATGGAATCACAACTGTAGAGGTTGAAGTTCCTAATGATGTGGTGGAAGGTACTTCAATAATTTCCTCAAATTTAGCCAATACTTTATTTGATTCTAGATCATTGCATTCATTTATATCTTCCCATATTTCCAAGAAAATTTGATATGTCCAATTTAATTTAATAAAGGAGTTATCAGTCAAAAATCCTAGTGAATGTATCATTGCAACAAAGGCATGTCGATTATTCCCCCTCCAGACACCAAAATGTGCTCTAGTTTCTAACCTTATCATCATACCAATGACTGAATTTGATATAATTCTCGGTATGGATTGGCTGTCAAATTATGATGTGAAGATTTATTGTAAGAATAAGGAAGTTACAATTTTTGAAAATGGTGTATAATCCCTTGTCTTTAGGGAAGAAACTTTTCCACCTGATTCATATCTAGAACCACCCCCAATAGCTCTACTGAATACAATACTTGGAGGGAAAGATAAACCAATATCTGTGGGAGAGGAAAGAAATATTCAAATTGAGTAAGTGCACATAGTTAAAGAGTAAATTGATGTATTTATAGAGGATTTTCATGGGCATCCTCCAGAGTAGGAATTTGAGTTCTCTATTGATTTAATTCCTGATCCAAGACCTATATCAAAGACTCCCTATAGAATGGACACTGTGGAATTAGTAGATCTAAAGAAACAGCTAGAGGGTTTGAGTGAAAAGGGATTTATTCGACCTAGTGTTTCTCCATGGGGAGCTCATGTCCTCTTTATCAAGAAGAAATATGGATCCATGAGGCTTTGCATTGATTACAGGGAAATCAATGCTATTACAATAAAGAATAAGTATCATCTGCCCTATATTGATGATTTATTTGACCAACTTCATGGAGCTCAATACTTTTCGAAGATTGACCTTCGATCTAGATATCATTATTTGTGTGTGAGGAAGGAAGATATTCATAAGACAGCATTTCGGACCAGGTATGGGCATTACGACTTTACAGTGATGTCTTTTGGACTGACAAATGCACCCTCTGTTTTCATGGATTTAATGAATAGAGTTTTCAAGGAATATCTTGATAACTTTGTTGTGGTATTCATAGATGATATCCTCGTATAATCAAAAATCTATGAAGACCATGAGAATCACTTGTGGGTTATTCTGAGAACTCTTAGAAGAAATAAATTATATGGGAAGTTTAGAAAGTACGAATTCTGGCTTCAATCAGTTTCTTTTCTGGGCCATATTGTCTCTAAGGATGGAATCCTAGTTTATCATGCGAAGATAAAGGCAATCCAAGATTTGCCCACGCCAACAAACATAAATGAGGTATGCAGTTTTATTGGCTTAGCAGGTTATTATCGTCATTTAGTTCAGAATTTTTCCTGACTGGCTAACCCGCTAACCATGCTCACACGTAAAGGAGTTAAGTTTGTGTGGACAAAAGAATGTACAGAATGCTTTGATGAATTGAAAAGAATATTGGTCAATGCTCCAATTTTGACTCTTCCATCTAGGAGTGATGGATGTGTAATATACAGCGATGCATCAAAGAATGGATTGGGTTGCATCCTTATGAAAAATGATAAAGTTATTGCTTATGTATCAAGACAGTTGAAGACTCATGAGAAAAATTATCCAACTCATGATCTTGAGTTAGCAGCTGTAATCTTTTCTCTGAAAATATGGAGGCATTATCTCTATGTAGAGAGATGTGAGATTTATACGGACCACAAGAGTTTGAAATATATTTTCACACAAAAAGAACTCAACATGAGGAAAAGATGATGGCTCGAGTTACTCAAATATTACGATTGTTCAATACACTACCACCCAGGAAAGGCGAATAAGGTGGAAGATGCATTAAGCAGGAAAGATCATGGACTTTTGACTCAAATGAGGATTGAAAGAGATCCTCTATACATGGATCTACTAAATATGGATATGGGAATTGTTAAGGAAGGTAAAACATCATACCTCTTTCAAATTATTGTTAAACCATATTTACTAGAGAAGATATAAATTTCTCAATCTGATGATGAGAATCTGCACAAGAAAATTAATGTAGTTAAGGATGGGAGACTGGCTGACTTCGTGTATGAAGGAGTTCTGAAGTTTGGGAAGAGGTTATGTGTTCCATCAGTACCTGAGCTAAAAAGGGAACTATTAGATGATTCTCATAGCTCAAATTTCTTTATACACCCGGGAAGCACCAAGATGTATAGAGATCTGAAGAAACATTTTTGGTGGGAAAACATGTAGAGGGAGATTATTGATTACATTTCGAGATGTTTAGTTTTCCAACAGATAAATATAGGAAGACAACATCCTGGTGTATTCATGAAACCCCTTCCTATACCTATGTGGAAACGGGATGATATTACGATGGACTTTGTCATGGGGCTACCAAAGACTCCAAGAAAGAATGATACGATATGGGTCATTGTTGACTGTCTTACAAAATATGTACATTTTCTTGCTATAAGGGAAGATTTACCACTTGAACATTTAGAAATAATATATATTAATGAAGTTGAAAGACTTCATGGTGTACCCTCATCAATTGTTTCTGATCATGATCCCTGTTTTAAATCACAATTCTAGAAGAGTCTTTAGAAGGCCCTAGATACTGATCTTCTTTTGAGCGCTGCCTACCACCCAAAAACTAATGGACAGTTAGAATGGACTATTCAAACATTGGAAGACATGTTGAGGTCTTTTTAACTTGATTTTCAAGGCATGTGGGATCAGTATTTACCTATCATAGAATTTTCCTACAACAATAGCTTCCATTCAAGTATTCAGATGGCACCCTATGAAGCATTATATGGGAGGAGATGTCGTACACCAACTTGTTGGGATGATGTTGGTGAAAGAAAGCTTGTGGGCCCATAACTTGTTGAAGAAACAACAGAGAAGGTGAATATTATCCAGAACCATATCAAAACATATCAAAGTAGGCAAAAGACCTATGTTGATAACCGAATGAAGGATTTGGAGTTTCAAGAAGGTGATCACGTTTTCTTAAAGATATCTCCATAGAAGGGTATTATACGATTCGGTAAGAAGGGAAAATTAAGTCCCAGGTACATTGGACCTTTTGAAATTATGGACCGAATCGGAGTCATAGCTTACCATTTGGCAATGCCGCCACGTCTCTCCAAGGTTCACAATGTGTTTCACGTGTCAATGTTAAGAAAGTACATGTCAGACCCAACACATGTACTTACTTATGAAGAAGTATAACTTGAGCCTGATCTATCTTATTGTGAATATCCTATCAATATTCTTGATACTATAGAACAACTATTGAGAAATCGGATGACTCATCTGGTAAAGGTTCTATGGAGGAACCATAAGATGGAGGAAGCAACATAGGAGCCTGAGGAGCTTATGTTAAAGACAAACCCGAATCTTTTTAGGTAATATTTTGTGAATTTCGAGGACGAAATTTTTGTAAGGAGGGTAGAATGTAACACCCCAGGGTTTTGAAAATAAATATGGAATGCAATTTTATAATCTATCCATTAAACACAACTTTGCCTCTTCTATGTTTGGAATTTCGAATAATGGTCATCTAGAGTTGTGTTTAATAAGTCATTTGGAGTCTGATAGAACAAACTTGATTTTTTTTGAATAGTAACATACCCTTATGAATAGTAATATGACCCTTAAGAATAGTAAATAATGATATTATTTTATTTTCATAAGGTAATATGATAATGGGATCTTAATTAATTTTTCAATGTCACATAAAACTAACTATACCTCTAAGATTTTTATTTTTCGAAATAACTATGAAATTCTTTAAAAATTAAATTAATAATATTTAGAAAATTATTTTTGAAAAATGGAGTTCACTTTTGAATTCTACATGTCGAAAAATGGTAGGGGTTAATTTTTTGGGATTTTTCTGAAATTCTAGAATTTTTTATGAATAGTGAAATACGATAAAATACCATATATACAAATTATCAGTTAAATACACTATTCATGAAATCACAAGTGATTCAAGGACACTTGGTCCGAACTCAAATGCACTTATTACTATTAGGGGTCACATGAAACAACATTATTGGTTGTCTTGTAAGAAATAATAAAATAATGAATTAAATATTCAAAATTTACTCCTCTCCTCCACTATAAAAACCCCTCACCACTCCCTCTTCTCTTCACTCATCTAAGCCTTGAAGCTCCTCAAAGTTCTGCCCAATTACCCTTACCTAGTCTCTACCCACGTACAATAATCTTCTGTTCTTTCCAAAAGACCAAAACCCCTTCCCTTAAGGAGATTCTCAAGGAGGTTATTTCAAGAGGGAAAGCACCCTTCTTTTTCATTTGGTTTCGTTTCAATTTATCTTCCTTTTATATCCTCACCTCACCTACTATGTCCAAATGATCATGTTAACTCCAGTATAAAATATATATTGGAATTATATCATGTTAATGGAAGAACCATCATAAATATTCTTACTCCCTCCCTTTTATTTTTATAAACGAAATCAACGTCCATGAGGTTTCAATTTATAGCCTTCGTGGACGACAAAGTTTCGTTCTTAAATTTATTCTTCATTACTAGTTATGAAACCATATTTATGGTTGAACCAGACTATAATATATGTATTATAATATAATTAATATTCATGAACCATAATATGTACATATAATTAAGTTATATAACAAAACTAGTTCATAATAATCCAAATACCACCAAATAATCGAAGTGGTTCTCATCTAATGATTCATCCTCATTCCATATAACCAAATGATATAAATTACCATTAACAATTATTTATGTTCATAAAAAATATATAATTCCAATCCTGGATATTTATAACCATTCCACATGAACTCCATTACTTAAAAACAAGTGAACCGATAATGAAAATAAAGAAAATAAACACCCCGGAACAACGAAATTCAATATAATAACTTAGAAATAAGGGTATAAATGAACTAAAAATAACTATGATAAACTAAATAAATGTCTAATAGGTTCTTAAATAAGTTATTAATAATTATAATTTCATATTACAGGATCTTAAGTTCAATATCATAACACGTTTGGAGTTAAGGTAACGGTTTTTTCACCCGAACTCCAGTTTTCATTCGGGTTACTTTCATTGTCTGATTACCTCAATGAAATTCTTGTGTATTGTTATGTACTCCTCATATATTCTGTTTGATTATTATATATATAGTTAAAAACCAGAACCCTTCCTTATCTTATGGATAGTTACACTTTTTAAAAGGAACTTTCAAAATTGTTTCCAAAATACAAGCCCGGTTCAAGGGAATTTCTCAAATTCTTACTTATTTTCTAGGGCACTCTTTTATCTATTTTTGGAAACCTTTATCTTTATAAAATCACTCATTTTATTATGAAAATACTATCTTACCTCACTTATGGTTTTATACAAAGATTTTTTTCCAAAAGAACTCTTCTTTTCAAAATAAAAGAGTATTTATCTCAAGAATTGCTTAATGATTTTATAAGAGTGTTTTTGTCTAATTCAACACTCTTGTTGATTCCATGGTATTATTGGGTTTAATCATTTATGAAGTCATCTATCATATTTTATTTAATGTTTTATGACTAACTCTATTGTGGATGATCTATCCTAAAACCATTCACCATATTACTCGGAATGGTTAGTGTTTTATGTTTAATGATTGGGGAAAGTTAGTTACATTTCATATGATAGTACAATATGAATGTATATGTTGTTTATGTTGATCCCTGCTCATATGAGGAATTCATTGGACTTATTATGTGACGGGTGGTTCCTTCTATAGCCCCTAGATATATCGGTAGGTCTCATGAGACAAATAGACATGGAATTGGCCGAGGTCTTTCCCAATGTGATATATGGATTTTGGTCAAGGCCTTAATCATTAGACGTCTTGGCTGAGGCCTTGACAAAATGTTTCAGAATTTCCGACATATGCACTTCCCACATTATGATGCTAGTATTTGAAGATAATTTGGTTATTCTACTAGTATAATACCCATGATTATGTTTTATTATGGCATTATTTATTCAACTCATATTTATGCCATAATGTGTTCAAGTTTATTATTAAAGGCATGTGTTTTCAATTATTCACCATGTCTAATGTTTATATTATCTTCCGTTGTATTTCTTACTCTTAATGAGTGTTTGAACTCACCCTTTTCTTATGTTTCATTTTTCTTAGGACATGAAGAAGTAAATTATGAATGACATGCAAGCATAATCTAGGAGACATGATGTTTCTAGTGTAATAATTTAGTGTCGTTTTTACTTTCCATATATAAAGTTGAGCTTATGTATGTATCTTGTTTCCAATAATACTAAACTACTTGGTCCTTTGGGATTCGTATTCCTTGTATGTATTCCAATGTAATCAAATAAGGCACCGACTCTGGGAAACTGGGGTCGGGTCTTTACAATGTGGTACATCATAACCATATCTTCAAGGCCTCATGCCAAGACAATATATATCCATTTTATTAAGGCCTCGTTCCAATACCATAGTTTGTCTCGTGAGACCTACTGATGCACTGAGAGGCTATAGTAGACCACACTTGACACTTACTAAGTTCAATTCATTCCTATTATGAACAGTTATAAACATAAACAACATACACATTTATATTGAAACTAACATGTGAAATTTAAATAACTTTCCCCAATCATTAATCATAAACACTAACCATTCAGATTAATATGGTGAATGGTTTCAAGATAGCATATACACATTCAAAATAATCATAAACCATTCAATAAAACATAGTGGATTATATCATAGTATATAAACCTCAATGAAGTACAAGATTTAACAAAGGATGTTGACATAGATAAAGATACTTTTTAATGATACCATTGAAAAATCCTTGAGGAAATAATCCTTAAACATTCCAAAGTGTCTCATACCATCTTGAAACATTCAAATCATAATCCCTTAGAATATCATGAGAAAAAGGAAACTCTTGATATAATATACCAAATTATATTACATACACCACAAGAAATAAATAAGTGGTGAACAAGTCATAAATCTCATAAAAGTTAAAGTGAGATGAGAAAAATCATTTTACTTTGGAAAGAAGATTTCTTTTGGAAAATAATTTATATTTGTTATTAAATAATATTATAAACATGGATATACCATGAAATAAAAGGTAAGGTCATTGAAATTATATTTGAGGCTTAAATAACATCTTGTTGAGGTGAAATAATTTAAAAAGAGTTTTTAAAAAATCTTTAGAAATAAAACATTTTAGTGTGGTTTAAGGAAGATATTAAAGGATTTTAAAGCGCAAAAGAATGTTTGCTTTCATAAAATCGTAAATGAAACAAAATATCTTTTTAATGTTAAAATTTTTGATTTTATAAAGATAAATATGGATTAAAACATATTATAGAGTGAAATTAAACATAGGTGATAATTTGATAAGTTCCTTTAATCGGACTTGCATTTCGGAACAATTTTTGAAAGATTCTTTTAAAACATGTAACTCACCATAAAATAAATAAGGATTATGATTGATAAACATATATATAACATTCAAATATAATTTATTAGGAGTAAATAGGAATAAATAATAATTTTATTGAGTTAAGTAGAGAATAAAAGCAACCCGAATGAAAATGGAGGTTCGGGTATAAAATTATTAAAACTTTGTAATCAATTGAATTGTGTGAAAAAAAATTAATAATAATAAAATGATACATTGAATATCATTAAAATAAATAGATTAATGATATTAAACATAAATGGTCAGTATACATAAACCATACACAATTAGTAGTAGTGAATACGGAATATCTCACAAAAATGGAAGTGAGGTGAAAAAACCCTTGCAAACATTCTGGCATGGTAACCATTCTTCTTGTGAGGGATTAATGAGAGGTAAAGGGGTATATAGTCATTTATATATAATAATTGAAGTATGGGTGGGTTAAAAAACATACCCCATCATTATTAATTAAAAATAAAAGGATACAACATAGGGGGATTCTTAAATAAAAGTGAGAGAGAGGATCCCTTACCTTAAATCCATGGGTGTTCTTCGCTTGATCTTAATGACATGAATAAAAAAATTAGGTTCATTAATTAACAATTACAGAACCATTTATACATATATATTTTTATTATTAATTTATTAAGTTCATTCATGTCCTTTTATATGGGTTAAGGGATTCAATTTCATTGTTCGTGAATGCTCGCTTTCATAATATTCATGATTGGCTTAGTTATAAAAGAGTATGGTAGTTAATGTAATATGTAAGTTGAGGTCTAGAATTTATTTTATATGTTATTAATTAAAATTAATAATATTTCATGTTTATAAAATTCATTTTGTTATTTTGAGTGAATGTGAATCATTATATAAAACGTTAATGATAAACGCTTGGATTAATTTGGCGATTTTGCTCACAATTACCTTGTTTTGTATTATTATTTTACATCATGGGTGAATAAGAATTACAAAACAATAAATAAGATGAAATACATATATAATAGTCTTGTTCAACTATAAAAATGGTTTCATGACCATATTTTAAGAAGGTAAATCAAATTGAAAGCATCGTCATCCTTGAATGTGATAAATCAACACATCTCAGACGATGTTTCATTTTTAGCATAAATGGGGGGGAAAGGAGAGATGAAGATGAATTATCCCATTAGCATAAAAAAATTAAATTAAATTTATGGTATTTTAATTTTCATACCATTTTTATGAGGAGAGGTTCTGAAAGAAAATAGAACAAAGGAACATCAAAATGAAAGAAAAGAAAAGATGAATTTTACCTCTGGAATTAACCTTCCTTGAGAGCCTCTTAAGGGAAGAGGATTTTCTATTTTTATAATACCAATGGCTGATGGTCATGGGGGATGATCTTGGGAGGATATTTGGGTAGAATTTGGATAATCCACAAGGCTTGATAGTAGTGAAGAGAATAGGGTGGAAGAGGTGGTATTTATAGTGGAGGGGGGAGGGTTTTCTTAATATTTTAATCATTAGTTTATTATTTTTCCATAAGACAAGAAATAGTGATAATTACATGAATAAAAATAGTAATATGTGCATGTGAGTTCGAACCATCATTTCTTACATCAGCAGAACATCATCAATGACTCAATAAATCAATTATTTAGCATTTATTGTAAATTATCATATTTTACTATTCACCAAAAATTCAAGTATTTCAAAAAAAATGCAAAAAAACAACCTAACCATTTTTCAATGTGTAGAATCAAAAAATGAATTCCATTTTTCAAAAATAATTTTCTAAATATGATTAATGTAATTTTTAATTAAAATCATAATTTACTTGAAAAATACAGTTTTTAAAACATTTATTTACTTATTCCAAAACATAGGTACATCATACTTTCACTTAAATATTATATATATACTATAATAGGTAAGGTTACTATTCATAATGGTATGTCACTATTCATAAGAGTAACATTACTATTCAAAAGGGTATGTTATTATTCATCAAAAATTAAGTTGGTCATATCAGACTCTAAATAACTTACTGATCACAACTGTGTATGTCAGATTTTCAAAATTCAAATCATAGGGGTGTTAAAAATATGTTTACTATCTAGGTCATAAAAAATTGTGTTTTGTAGAGACTCGTTGTTTCATGCATTCAATATTAAATTTATTTTCAAAATCTTAGAGCGTTACAGTAACTGTGTGCTCAAACCGTTCATGCCTGGAGGAGGGGTGCACAGTTTGAAGAAACTGTGCAAGGGGGAAGGAAAAACTGTGTGGGCTTGGAAAGATCCATTCTACATGGTCATCACATGGTTTTTCAAACCATGTGGGCTCCCTAGGAAACCATGCAACTTGGCCCCCTTTTGGACAGAGGATGGCGTATGGTTGGTGCATAGTTTGGCCAACCATGCGTCCAAACTGTGTGCCCCTTTAAAAGTGGGTTTTTACCATTTTTCCCTCTCAGAACTTAAGTGTTCTAGCTCTATATTTTCCTCCACTATTCCTCTAGTATCCCTCATAACAAAACAAATTTACCCAAGATTTTAAAGGATCGATCTCTCTCATTTCTAATCTATTTTGGAGTACCCTTGGTTGTGAATCGGAGTTTTGGGTGAGTCTGACGCTCCTCTTTGCTCTTTTTCTAGGTTAAGGATTGTAGAATTTTTCTTCTCCTTTCAAATCCCTAAATACCTATTTTTTCAGTAGATATTAGGTTGGGGATTTTAAGGGTGTTTAGATCTGAATCAAAGGTTAATATTAATAGGGAATTCATCTTCATAATCAAGGTAGGTGGTATATAAGTTATATCTTATAGTATTGATGTTTGGTTTATGTGTATTTGGTTGTAATATGGTTCCTTCTCTCTCACGACCCATCCCCTGGGGCCTATGTTATGATTTCCCCAAGCCCACCTCCTGAAGGCCAGGGGTTGGAAACTAGTGCCAAAGGCATCAACCTGCAAGTGGGATTCATTTTCCTAAGTACCTATACGCACGCACACACAACCAAGTCCCAAAAACTGGAAAGATAATCATGCATGCCACTAAACATCCACTGAGTAAAGGTACAAGATATAAGTTAAATGGGCTAGAATACAAAACTAACAAAAGACAAACTAAAAACAGGAAAGTACAATTATATCAAGAAATTCATCCGCTAAAAACCCCACCTGATGGTAAGTGTAGAATAGCTACTGGAAGTTGTAGAAGTATGCCCCACCTACCTGATCTCACTAGGCCCCACCTGGTCCTAGGCCACCAAGCCCTTTGTCTAGGTGTCGGTCATCTGTGCAAGACACAACATGTGCAGGCGAATCCTGTGTAGGGGTGAGTAACACAATACTCATTAGGGATACTAAAATACAAAGGAAAGACCACAAAGGAAAGTATACACATGGGACTATCAGCTCACGCTAGTATAATCTGGAGTATAGAAAGAAATACCATCAGTTGCAACACTGAACACCTTGGACTGTTGGGTACTCATCCCTAATGAGTATCATGGGTATACTGGGTCACACAGAGCCACTCCCCACCATGGGTCTTCTGGGTCACACAGAGTCTCTTCCCACCTTGGCCATCGTACTGAGGTATACATGACTGATGAGTACCATGGGGATGCCAGGTCACATAGAGCTTCTCCCCATCGTGGTCCTACCAGGTCACACATAGTCACTTTCCAATGGTCCATCATAGCTGATCCACATAGGGTCTCTTGTAGCAGATCCACACAGGAATGCTTTTCAATAGTCTTCGTGTGTCATTTAGTTGTAGGATTTTCACACATAGTGCGCTTGATTCTAGGAGAAATCACTCCTCAATCCATTCTTATCATTTTTAAATTCAATTAAAACCTCCTTATATTATTCCAAAATAACCTTCATGTCTCAAGGCTTACAACACCGAAAACGGCCCGTCAATCGAACGCCCAGCCTGAAAGATATTGATGTTTAAGTAATTAGGGGTTGTGTCTAATCCTGGTCTAACCCGACCAACCCAGCTCGGGGGGCCCGCATGGCCCGGCTCAGGGGGGGACCTGCATGCCCCATTATGATTTGACCAATCCAACCAGACCCATTTCAGATCTGAGGCATCTTGGGACGGCCTGGCCGCTGGGCCAGGCCTATTGGGCCATGTTGGACCCGGCCCGGTTCAGCCGGGGGTCCAGCCCGTCGGGTCGCCCAGTGACCTAGTTCCATCTGTCCCTACCCACAATAGTGGGCCGGATTTACTTCCATCTCGGGTCATTCCCTCCTTATTCAAATTTAAAACAAGGGGGTTTGAGATTATTATTCCATTAGAAAATAAATAATCTCGGTGAAAAACCCCAAGAAAAATCACCCTCCCGCCAGAACAAGCAATCCACGGATCAACCTATTCATGGGTTGATCTGCATTCATTGTTTTAGAATAAAGAATAGGGAAACTCAAAAAAAATAACCCCTACCTGGGATAGATTCGTGCTGGAGGGAAACACGTTGTTGTTGGCGATCCGTCCGCAGAGATTCAAGAGTTCTAAGCCATCGGCATTCGTTGCTCACCGTTCACGTTCTTCAAGGTGTGTCGATGTCACTAGTGATATGCTGAAGTTTGTTGGAGATGATTCCTCACTGTCGATTCTTCATAGGAGTTCTATATTTTTTATCCCGTTTCTCCAACCCCTTTAATCCATTAAAAGAGAAATGTGTCACAGTGTTTCTGTTACACTGCGTCGTCGCATCATTATGTTGTTTCATTTATGAAACATCATATCGGTTACGTTTCATTTAATGATTCATTACACTACACATTAATGATCCATTAAATGGCATCATTTAATGAGACTCGGTGTTTCCTCATCACCACACTACAGTGTGGATGTGTCACCGCTCAACGGTGAAGTAAACAAAAAAATAACTTTTTATGTTATTTTTATTTTTCTCCCAAAAAGTCTGAAAACTAACTTTTTCGATCAACCCTTGCTGGTCAAAGTTAGGAACCTTTTAGGAAAATCTTGGTGTTCTAATTTCAATAGTTCCCTCATGTTTTTGATCCGAGCACAGTTTTAAAAGTTATAAAAACCCACTCGCATGTTTATTTAAATGAACTTAAAAAGCTTAAAAATCTATTCTGGGCTCACTAGGCCTCAGAATCAGGTGTTGTCTGAGTGTATGGTCTCGAAATAATCTCGTATAATTTAAAAAAAATACATGAAATTTCCAGGACCTTACATTACCCCTACCTTTAGGTCTTCACATCCATGTAAGCCAAAACAAGGCTAAACAAACAAATGGGGGGTATTGAGCACAAATCTGAGCCTCCCGCTCCCATGTTCTCTCCTAAAGATTCTTGTTCTACCACCGAACACACACTAGAGGAATCGACCATCCATGAAGGACCCACTCTTTTCGATCCTCTATCTCCATTGGAAACTCTGCAAACATGGATCCATCATCAATGTCCATCTTACCCCAGTCGATGACGTGCGATGGATCATGCACGTACCTCCTCAGCTACAACATATAGAAAACATTGTGCATCTGGTGCATCTATTAGGGAAGATCTAGGTGGTACACCACCTCACCAACTCTGCTCAGAATCTAAAAATATCTGATGAACCTTAGATATAACTTACCACCCCAACCAAATCTCTACAATCCTCTTCGGGGTGAGATCCGAAGGAACACATGGTCTCCCTCCACGAACTCCAATGGCCTCCATCTCCTATCAGCATAAGATTTATTCCTACTTTGTGTAGTACTCATTCTCTCTTGGATGATCTTCACCTTATCAGTGGTAGCCCGTATCAACTCTAGACCCATGAGTGCTGACTCTCCTGGGTCTTTCCAGCATAGAGGTGATCTACAGGGCCACCCATACAAAGCCTTAAACGGTGCCATGATAATGGTGGAGTGATATTTGTTGTTGTATGAAAACTCCACCTATGTAAGGTGGTCATCCCAACTAAAAAAAATCAAGGATGAAATTTTGAATCATGACCTCCATGGTCTGTATGGTTCGCTCTGTTTGACCATCATTCTATGGGTGGAAAGTTGTGCTCAAGCGCAGCTGAGTCCCGAACACCTCCTATAATCCCTTCCATAACTGAGATGTAAAGCAATCATCATGGTCTGATATGATCGTCGAAGGAACCCTGTAAATCTACATTATCTTCTGAACATAGAGGTGTCCTAAACCCTCTATCGATCCCTGCTCCTGGATAGGTAGAAAGTGAGATGACTTGGTGAGTCGTTCAACAATCACCTAAATAGAATCATGGACCATGGACATGCATGCTAATCCCATCATAAAGTTCATCGAGATTCAATTCCACTTCCACTCTAGTACCCCAAGTGGATGTGTCGAGCCTGCTGGAACATGATTCTTAGTCTTCACTTGCTGACAAGTGAGGCACCGTGAAATGAACTTGGCCACTGATTTCTTTATCCCTAACCACCAGTACTAACGTCAGAGATCCTAGTACATCTTCACCACTCCAGGATGTACCTCCAAGGGGTGGTATGGAACTCCCTCAAAATCCCCTCATGCAATGCCACTAGTACTACAACGTGCTCTCTAAAAAGGATGATGTGCTCCCAACCTATTGAAAATACATTAGGATCTTGTCCTGAGGATAACTAAAAACGTCGGGTATCATAGTAAATATCCACAAGTTGTGCCTACCTAACTCACTGTAAGAGTTAGGGAGTGAAAATCACTGATTGAAGGTAAGATTCTCCATCATCATCCATGAAGGATATCTGCATCACAGCTAGCTACTCTGTCACCTCACTCAGCAGCTGCAAACTGGATCTCTTATTGAGCGCATCTTCCACCATGTTTCCCTTCTCAAGAGTATAGGATATCTCAAAGTCATAGTCCTATAGGAACTCTATCCATCTTCATTGTCTCATGTTCAGGTCCTTCTAGTAGAAGATATACCTAAGACTCTTGTGGTCAGAGTAGATGGTAAACCGTTCACCCATCAAGTAGTGCCACCACATCTTCAGAGTAAAGACTATTACTGCAGACTCCAAGTCATAGGTCACATAGTTCTGCTCATTCTGCCTCAACTGCTATGAAACATAGATGATCATTGATCGCTCCTACATCATGACACAACCCAGTCCATTCCCTAATGCGTCATAGAAAACTACATACCCAATACCCTCCTCTGGTAGTCTCAATATGGGGGCACTTGTTAGTCTATACCTTAGCTCCTGGAAACTTTGATGGAACTTCTTTGTCCACATGAAGGGATGTCCCTTTGTGTCAAAGCTGATAAGGGTGCTACTACTCTGGAAAATTTAGGCACAACCCTCTAGTAGTATCCAGAAAACCACAAGAAACTATGTACCTCAGTCATGCTCCTTGGTGGCTCCCAAGAAAGCACTGCCTCTATCTTCACCAGAACCACTTCAACTCGAGCCTCTGAGATGACATGTCCTAGAAAGTGGACCTCCTGAATCTAGAACTATCACTTCAAGAGCTTCCAATAAATTTGCTGCTCTCATAGTGTATCTAGGACTATCCGTAGGTGTGTAGCGTGCTCCTATTCTGACGCCGAGTACACCAAGATGTCATCAATGAAGACCACCATGAAGCGATTGAGGTAAGGATGGAAGATACTATTCATAAGTCCCATGAACACTATTGGGGAATTGTTCATGCCAAAGGTCATCACCAAGAACTCATAGTGTTCATATCAGCATCTGAAGGTTGTCTTTGGTACATCCTTATCCTATACTCGAAGCTAGTGATAGCCTGATCTAAGATATATATTTGAGAACCATCTCACTCCCTTAAGTTGATCGAATAGGTCATCCATCCTCGGTAGAGTATACATGTTCATCATGGCCACCTGGTTCAGGTATCGATAGTCCATGCATAACCTCAATCTTCTATTATCCTTCTTGGTAAACAACACTGGGGCTAACCTATAGTCAAATATTGGGCTTTATGAATCCCTTCCTCCACAAGTATTCTTATTTTATCCTTAGCTCCTAGAGATCTACAAAAGACATCCAATATATTAGCATGGATATCGATGTCGTTCTAAGGTACAAATCAATGTATAAGTCTACCTCTCTACGAAGAGGTAGTCCCAGAACATCCTTAAGGAAGACGTCCTTATACTCTTCCGCTGCTATAGGAAATCTTGGACTCCTCTTGTCCCCCACACCGATGTTGAGGCTAGCCAACTGGTGAGTGATTGGATGTACCCTCCTCCAAGAAAGTCTGTCATGTGCTACAAGAGCTCCATTCTCGCTGGTGAAGGAAAACTCAGTCCCATCCTCACAGACACACCACAATCTGTGTCTAAGAAAATTGATCTGAGCATAAACTGTGGATAACCAGTCCATACCCAATATGATATTGTAGGGCCTTAACGCCGCTACTAGGAGATTCCAATCAAAGATCTTGCCTCCCATAGTAGGCTCACACTCCCGACACTAGTGTGTAATCATTTAATCCCCTCCCGCAGGAGTATTTAATCATAAGGATCGAGTCAATGGATCCACTAGAATCTCTGAGCTCCGAACAAGATCTGTGGAAAGGAAAGAGTGGCTGACACATGTTTCTATAAGAACTAAAGTTAAGGTGGAGAAGACATAGATAGTACCTTTATTCATCTTCGAAGCGTCGTGGTCATAGGCCTCCACTGCCTGAAGCTGAGTCTGCCCCTGTCCACCTGCTCCTTGAGGCCGAGGTGGACCACCTAGGGGTGGTGGTGGTGGTACCTTGAACCATCGCCCACCGCCTGCTGCTCGGCCTACTCCTCTACCACATCTTCCACCCTGCGAACCTTCTCGTTCGAACCTATTCCTCTGCCTCAGCGGTCCCTCGACTTTCCACTAATCATCTGTGCAGAGGGTCAGGCATGCATTATCCATGTGTCTCTTCCTACCGTACGTGAAGCACAGCCTGGCTCCCTGTTGAATCCCTCTACTTTGGGAGCCCCGCACTACTGACCCTAAGTCCTGGGGTCATCCCCTGAAATATTTGACCCACTTGGTTCCCCGCTTCTGCTACCTAATGCTCACTACTGAAGACTCTGTCTCCTGGTGTCTACCGGTGCCTCCAGATGTCGGCACCTGCTCTTCCAAAAAGCTCTCCACAAGAAGGGATCTCTCTAGCACCCCAGTCTGAGTAGGGATACTGAGAGACACCATGGATACCCTGATATCCTGATGCAATCCCTATTAAAAGGCGCGATCCCTGAATAACGGGTCTCTAACCATGTCTATAGAGTAGTGAGAAAACTCGGTGGACCTCACCGAGTACTCTGCTACTATCATTGTACCCTGCAGTAGGTGCAGTAGCTTCTGTATGCGCATACAATGCAACATCGCTGAGAATAACTCCTCCCTAAAGAGGAACTCAAAGTCTATCTAGGTGAGGGTCGCCTCATCGTGATTCTGAATCATCAATCTCCACCATCTCTATGTCGAGCCCTGAAGAAGGCTCGTGGCTAAGATCGATATCTGGTCAAGTGGCATCCTCACTAAGTGAAAGACTCACGTCACCGCCTCTTGCATGTTCTCAAAGACCTGGGGATTTTTCTCTCCCCTGAACATGGGGGGTCTCTGTATCTGAAACTCGTGCAAGGCATTGAGTCTACATATATCCTCTACTAGTAACACTGGTAGTAACTGCTGTTCAATGGGTGGTGGTAACACTGGTGCACCACCCAGTGGGGCCATCTCTAGCACAGGTCCCTAAACTGATGCATCTTCACTATGCGGGATGTCCTCATGGTCAAGCATCGGAATCCTAGCAGGCTGTCTGTGTGGAGGCATCCTGAAATAGATCAAGATGTACCACGGTCAATAGATTATACTTGGTGAGATAAGTCTAATTCAATAAGAACATGAGGAAACACTCAATTCCTATATGATGCATACAACTAGTGTTTTCATGTATAGAGATGAAAACCAGAATTCAAGGTCCTAATGTATTGATATATCGATCGTCGCACTAACACTAGACTCCCCGAGTCTGAAATTCAAACTCAAAACATTTAACACTATTGCCCAAAAACAAAACAAGAGACTCTCAATCTTTGAGGTAGAATCGGCCACCTCTAATACAAATTTGTCATGACCCGTCCCTCAAGACCCATGTCGTGACTTATCCAAGCCTGCCTCCTAAAGGCCAGGGGTTGGCGACTAGCATCGAAGGTGTAAACCTGCATGTGGGAGGCATTTTCCTAAGTACATGTACACACGTACACACAACCATGTCCCAAAAATTGGAAAGGTAAACATGCATGCCACTAAACAACCACAGAGTAAAGGTGTAAGCTATAAGTCAAATGGTCTAGAATACAAACCCAACAAAAGACAAACTAAAAACAGAAAAGTACGAGGATCTCGAGAAATCCATCTGTCGAAAACCCTGCCTGATGGTAAGAGTATAGTAGCTGCTGGAATCTATATATGTATGCCACGCTTTCCTGGTCTCACTAGGCCCCGCTTAGTCTTAGGACACAAAGACTTACATCTAAGCGTCGGTCATCTTCACAAGACATGAAAAGTGTAGGAGAAGCCCGTGCAGGGGTGAGTAACACAATACTGAGTAAGGATCCCGAAACACAAATAAAATTCCACAAAGGAAAGTATACACATGGGACTATTAGCTCACGTGGGTATAATCTAGAGTATAGATATCAAGACCATCAGTCGCAACACTAAACACCTTGGACTGCTGGGGTACTCATCTATGATGAGTACCGTGGGTATGTTGGGTCACACAGAGCCGCTCCCCATTGTGGTTATGTTAGGTCACACAGAGTCGCTTCCCACCTTGGCCATTGTACTGAGGTTCTCATCTCTGATTAGTATTGTGGGTCTGTCGGGTCACACAGAGCCGCTCCCCACCGTGAGACTATCGGGTCATAGAGAGTCACTTCCAGATGGGACATCAAAGCTGATCCACATGGGGCCACTTGTAGCTGATCCGCATAGGATCTCTTGTCATCAGTCTTCGGGTTTCAGTCAGCCGCAGGATTCTCACACGTAGTGCGCTTGATTCCAGGAGAAACTACCCCTCAAACCATTCATCGCATTTAAAATTCCATGAAAATCTTTTTAGAGTATTCCAAAATAACCGCCTCATCACAAGGGTTCCAATGCCATAAACGGCCCGTCAATCAGACGCTTGGTCTGAAAGATATTGACGTTTTAGTAATCGGGCGTCGGTCATGTCTGGGCCCGATTCGACCCAGTCGAACTGACCTGACCAACCCGGCCTGGGGGATCCGCATGCCTCGGCTCGGTTCAATTGATCTGACCTAACTCAGTTTGGGTCTGGTCCAGCCAGGCCCATTGGGTCTTGCTGGACCTAGCCCGCTTCGGCCGGGCGTCCAGCACGCCGGGTCGCCCAGCGACCCGGTTCCATCCGGTCCAGCCCGCAACTGGTGTGCTGTTTCATTCCCACCCGGGGCCTCCCAACAGCCCGGTATTATCCCTATATCCTAGCTCTCAATAGTGGTCCAGCTTTACTTCCAACATGGGTAGCGTAGCGGGCTGGTCCCCTCCAACCCAAACGCCATATGGCTTCCTGTTTTCCGCCCCACGGCTAGAGTCGGCGTGCCGGTTGCCTTCAGCGGACCACTGGGATCTGCCTAGTGGTCCATTCCTCATGCCTTCTACACCTCCAACCTCTATAGGGTGTCTTCTTCTCTATTAAGGCCTCGAAATCACTTCACCGTCAACTTGAAGGTTAGGCCATGAAAAATGCACAAGGATGAGGGGTTTGGGCCTTGTTTGTGCCGACCTGCACCCTCTACATTAGAGTTTAAAATAAGGGGGTTTATGATTATGATTCCATCAGAAAAAAAATAATCCTGGTGCAAACCCCAAGAAAAATCACTCTCTATCTAGAACAAGCGATCTGTGGATCAACCTATTTGTGGGTTGATCTGCGTTGGTTGTTTTAGAGTGAAAAATGGGGAAACTCAAAAAAAAATAACCCCTACCTGGGATAGATTCACACCAGAGGGAAACTCGTTGTTGGTGTATATCCATCCAAGGAGATTCAAGATATTGAATTCGTTAGCATTTGTCGCTTACTGGTCTCATTCTTCGAGGTGCATCGATGTCGCTAGCGATTCACCGGCGTTCGTTGGAGTGGATTCCTCGTCATCAATTCGCCAGAGGAGTTCCAAGTTTTTTATCCCATTTCTCCAACCCTGTTAATCCATTAAAATAGAAATACATTGTAGTGTTTCTGTTACGTTGCGTCGTCGCGTCGTTACGTTGTTTCATTTATGAAATAGCATATCGATTACGCTTCATTTAACGAGTTATTACGTTGCACATTAACGAGCCATTAAAGGGATTCATTTAATGTGACTCGTCATTGCCTCGTCGCCACACTGCGGTGCAGATGTGTCACCACTCAATGGTGAAGAAACCAAAAAAATAACTTTTTTAAAGTTATTTTTATTTTTCTTTCGAAAAGTCTGAAAACTAACTTTTCTGATCGACCCTCACCAGTTGAAGTTAAGTCCTTTCTAGGAGAATATCAATGTTCTAAGTTCAACGGTGCCCTCATATTTTTTATCCAAGAACCGGTTTAAAAGTTAAAAAAACTCACTCACACGTTTATTTAAATGAACTTAAAAAGTTTAAAAATCTATTTCAGGCTCACTGGGCCTCGAAATCAAGTGTTTTCTGAGACTCTGGTCTTGAAATAATCTCATATAATTTAAAAAAAAATAAATGGAATTTCTGGGACATTACATTCTCATTGTGCATTTGGTTCCTTTAGTAAGATTTGGAAAATTGGTTGGATAAATGATGAATTGAACCCTTCATGATCTTCGTTGGATGTATTGAGGTTGATTATACTGGTTATAGGTCTACCCATGGGGTGTTCCATCATCCCTAACATGGAAAATTGTAATGATAAGCATATAATTGATTTGTGATGATGTGGATCCCATGAAAAACATGTTAACATGTTATCTTGAATTGTGAAAAGGAATTAATAGTAGTTGTGTCTAGTTTTTTACATGACATAAGGCGTTATTTGAAACATTGTGAATGGGTTAAATGAATTAAAGTGAATGTGTTAAATGACTTATGGGTTGTAATTGAAATATGTAAATGAGTTAAGGCATATAAATGAGAATGTGTAAATTGGATAATGAAGGTATCAAGGTCACAGTAGAAGCCAGTGGGCTGAAGATTTTAAAAAAAAAATCAACTTCAGAGTGACAGAACTTTTCATCTCTGACAATCTATGTCTAAGTATAGTCCAAGGATCTTTCTTAAATTAAAAGAACACATTTATTAAAACTGAAAACATACTTGTTCAGATCTGAATTCACGCTCGACTGCAACTCTTCAACGGTGATTGTTTCTTAAAGTATCCATAGCAGGATCCCTCTAGACCATCCACACGCACTTCAAAAATCCTTTGGAGCATCGATCGTTGAATTTCGAGTGCTAGCATGGAGATATGATAATGCATTTGATGCTCCAACGATCATTGTGATCATCTGCCTTTGATGCTTGGAGGTGTTCTTGGATCATCACTCGGAGAGAAAGAATCTCTCTATAGAAAGTGGGACGAGAGAGGGGATCTCATTCAAAAATGAATGAATAGTCATCGTTGCGCAAGAACATTCCTCTATATATAGTGGATATTCAAAATACTCAGTAGGGTTCCCTGACCCCCAGAAATTTAACATCCACTAAATAATAATTAAGATCAATTAAACTATACCATAAATATTATTTATAATTTATCACATACCTATAATATATATTAAATATATTTCATGATAAAACTAAGTCATTAACTCGACTCGTAATTCTCGCTTAATATTAAATGAACCTGGAATATTAAAATAATATTCGTTCGAATAATATTTTCCCATATTTAATTAACTTGTAAATACATTTAATAAATAAATTCAATACCAATTATTATTTACTTGAATAATATGAATTTATTTATTTATTGGTAATCGATAACTTGGATGACACTCAGACCTCGTGGTGGGCCCCACCATGCCCAATATACTTATTCGACTGAATAAGGCATATTCTTGAATACGCTATTGTGTGTGGCCCTCTAGACCCTTATCTCGATAGCGGTGAATAAAATCCACAGATTAAGAGCGGAGTCTAGCAACTCATCAAGGACCCTAAAGAGATGAGGATTGTCATATCAACGACAACCAACCTACAAACACGCACTGTGTAATATAATATCTTTATCTTTAAATATTTCATAAAGTCAGACGCACACATGTGTCATCACCTTTTTCTTGATTTATTATTTGTTGATATAACCAGATAGATTCACCTTTTGACTGCTTTTGCCAAATACTTTTGAAGGTAGCACAATCTTGATCAACCAGGCCTGAGATATATAACTTCCTTAACTTGGAAGCAAAAAATAATTTCTTGACCATTCAACCAATGTCATACCACTAATGACGCGCCCAACACTAGCTACCTCATCAGGATTTCAATATCATGGTTTTTGCTTTGCATCAAAGTATGTGATCAAATGGAACACACTGGTAATGATCTCATGTCAGGAGACTAATACACATGTTTATAGATAGGAACAACCAATGACACCCAAAACATGTGGTGTTCCTATTAGTGGTTCTGTTCTCGTGATTTCACTACTATAGATCACCATGTGTGAACTTCATGAGAAAAAGTCTCAATGTTTATGATCCCCCAGCACCTGATAGTCAAACATCTATTGTGTCTGGTCAGTAAGATGTATCTAGACCATATGGACTTTCTTTAAGATTAATGTTATAGTATCTTGAGGTTCTCATTATAGCATGAGATTTACTATAAACTTTTGATATGATAATTAATCTAGGGACATTACCACTATTTAGTGGACGCGTAAATATCTACACTATAATGGTAAGAATACATAATGTGTATCTAACTGTATACATGATATGGTAATCAAAAGTACTGTTCAAGTTGGGTCTAGGGAACCCACTATTACAACAGAAAAGACGTAATGATGGATTGTGTGTTGAATGAACTATGAATTATGAATGGTATATGTATTCAATGAGTAAGGTTGTGAAATGGTATTAGGGGTAAATGGTAAAAGAATCATGTGCACATGGCTTGGTGGTATGTGGGGTATTGACTTGAGGTTCTACACCCACTGGTCGTGTCATGACCCATCCCCTGAGGCCCGTGTCGTGACTACCCCAAGCCCACCTTCCATAGGAAAGGGGCTGGCAACTAGCACTGAAAGGCATATTCCCTAAAACCTGGAAGGCATTGCCTTTATAACTTGTAAACACACGCAACCAAACACACAGCGAGATACAAACACAAGTAAAACTGTATAGAAAAAAAGAGTGCTGAAAGTAAGAGGGGATGGAATAAAAGCCCAACAGTAAAGGTATAAGTACAACTGAAATACAATACAACTAAAGAAAGAGAAAGACAGTTATTGGGTTGTCCTCTTAGTTTCCTACCTGAAGGGTAGGTACAGATCGCCTCCTCATCACTCCATGTTTACCCATCTCCTCTGCATACCGACACGTCGTATGGTCCACCTCCGGGCACCGTCTAGACCTGGTACACTCATCCTCGATTAGCGTTGTCCGTCTTCTGCACCAAACACAACAAGGTGTGGGCATAGCCCATGCAGGAGTGAGTATAATGATAACCCACAAGGAATGAAATCAACTGACAACCCTACATAGGTATATACCCATACATATACCTAAGTTATCAAGTATACTCATCTCAATCATAAGTAAAACACATAGTCCAACTCAAAGCCCAAAGCTCAATTGTTCTACAAAGGAAGGAATACCACGAAGGTAAGTACCACACACGTACGCCACATAGAAGAATACCACCAAGGTATTACCACAAAGGTAAGTACCACACAGGTATGCCACACAAAATAATACCACCAAGGTATTGCCACGAAAGAAAGTACCATATATGTACGAACTCAGATCACACTAGGTATAACTTAAGTATAGTAGTAGAGATGATTAGTTGTAACTACTGAATCATATTACTCTATTAAGAGGCTCTGTTGCTGACCCAGACAGGATCGCTCGGTGCTGACCCACACAGGATCGCTCGATGCTGACCCACACAGGATCGCTCGGTGCTGACCTACACAAGATCGCTCGGTGATAACCCACATAGGGTCACTAGGTGCTGACCCACACAGGATCACTCAGTGTTGACCCACATAGGATCGCTAAGTGCTTACCCACACAGGATTGTTATTCATTCTTTACGTCACATCCAGCTACTGGGTTCCCGCACTAAGATTGCTCGTCTCCTGAAGAGTCCACTACTCCATCCATTGGTCGATACTCCAAATGCCACGAATTCCCATGAATAAGTATCTCAAAGGGCTTCCATGTCATAGGGGTCTCAATGCAATAGACGGTGCGTCAATCGGACGTCTGATCTGTAAGTTATTAGCCTTTTAGTCCCGATGGCCTGGTTGGATTCGTGCTCGATCCAACACGTCCATACCCCAACTTTACCCAAAACTCCAGTGGGGATATACCAAAGGGACCATCTTTCTCCAAGGTTTACAGTGCCATTGACGGTTTTTCAAACGAATGCCTCGTGCCAAAGTTGTGGCCGATAGAGCGAAAAGCTCGTAGTTGGTCCAGGTCTGGTCTGACCCGGTTGGACCGACCCGGCCTGACCCAGCCTGGGCCAACCCAACCCGTTTTGGGTCAACCCGGCCCGCTAGGTCTGACCCAGCCCGCGTTGGGCGGCACGGAGACCGCGGAGCAGCGTGAGGCCGCGAGGACGACGAAGCCACGGGAGCCGCAAAGGGCCGCGGGGCGGCGAGGCCGTGGGGGACGCCAGGCCGTGGGACGGCGAAGCCGCGGGGTGGTGGAAGCCATGAAGTAGTGAGGTCGCGGGGCAGCAGAGGCCGCAAACGGCGGTGGGTGCGGAGCGGCGGTGGCCACGGGGTGGCGGAGGCCGCGGACAGCGCGAGGCCGTGGGGCGGTGAGGGCCTCGGACGGTGGAGGCCACAGGGTGGCGGTGGCCGCCGGTGGCGGAGACCATGGGGCAATGGTGGACTCGGGCGGCAGAGGCTACGGGGCGGCGGAGGCCGCGGACTGCGTGAGGCCGCGGGGCGGTGTCGTTGTGCCATCGTCTTCGTCACAGCCGATGGTGGTGCCAGCCGTTGTTCTCGTGCCCCACCGAGGTTGGTTGTCATCCTCCTCCATTGCAAAGAACGCAACAATTAAACACTGTATTTGTGGAGAGGTCGGGCCATGTTTGTTTGGCTCACACTCTCCACGTTAGAGCGGTAGAAAGCAGCTATAATCTCTTCTTGATTTTTACGATGAATAATCAAGAACGGGTAAGGGGAATAACTTCAAAAAACCACCCTACAACCTCCTGCAGAGTTTATTCCCAAACCCGTAAAAGAAATCATATGTGGATCAACTAGTTAGATAGTTGATCCGTGTTCTTTTTTTTTATAAGGGAAGAACATGGGAATATATAACCATACATAACTAAACCCCTACCTTGATTGCTCGTTGACATTGGAAGGGGTGAAGTCGGTGATGTCGGCATTTCCACGATCATCGGTTCATTTTCATCAAAGGCGTCCTATGTTGGTTGCCTCTTCAAGGTGCTTCTGATCCAGATCAGGGTTGGTTTCCTCGTTCTTCGATCTCTGGTGGTCGTTCTTCGTTGGGAGGTGTTCTTCGTTGGAGAGGGTAAAAGTTTCTCCAAGTGCTTTTCCAACACTTCTCCCAACAAAAGAATAGCCAATATAAATTAAATTAGGTTTTATTATTTTAATTTGAATTGGCACCATTAATCAAGAGGTGTTGGCATAATTAATGTGGAGGAAGTTCAAGAGAATTATCCTCATTAAAGATAGAGTTTAAGAGCTTCTCCCATTATGAGGGTTCGGGTGGCCCCACCTTTAGGAATTCAAAATTGGGGGGTTTTAGGCTCAGGTGGTCCCCACCACTATAAACCATGTGAGAGGTTTTAGTTCAGGTGTTCCCCACCTTTATAACCTTCACATGGGAGTTTCAAATAAAAATAAAATGTTAAATAATTTTATTCTTATTTTTCCACAAAAAAAGTGAAAAATTATCTTTCACTCTCAACCCACTGCGATCGAGGTGAAGGTCTCTTTAAGCGAATACTGACGCTACGAGTTCAACGGTGCCATCAGATTTCAATTCCGAGCACCAGTTCGAAAGTTAGAAAATCTCACTCGTACGTTTAATAAACGAACCCAGAAAAAAGTTCAAAAATTCATTCTGGGCACTCCAGACATCATAATCATGCACTGTCAATTTTCGCGGGCTCGTATAATTCCCATATATTAAAAAAATTACATGTAAATTCCGGGACTTTATATTCTCCCCACATCAGGGCTTTGTGTCCCCGTAAGCCTCAACTCAAACTAAGAGAACAAGTGGGGGTATTGAGCACGTATCTGAGCCTCCCGCTCCCATGTGCTCTCCTAGAGGTTCCCATGCTGCCAGCGAACGCGCACTAGAGGTATCGACCGCCCACGAAGGACCCGCTCCTGTCGATCCTCAATCTCTACTGGAACCTCCGTAAACGTCGCCCCATCATCGATGTCCAACTCTTCGTGGTCAATGATGTGAGAAGGGTCGTGCACGTATCTCCTCAGCTGGGATACGTGGAAGACGTCGTGCACCTGATGCAACTGAGGGGAAAGTGTTAAGTGGTAAGCCACCTCTCAAACTCTACTGAGGACCTGGAAGGGTCTAATGAACCTTGGAGATAACTTGTTGTCTCGGCCAAATATTTTCAAACCTCGTCGAGGTGAGACCCGTAGAAAGATGTGGTTGCCATCCTCTAGCTCCAGATGTCCCCATCTCCTGTTGGCATAAAACTTCTATCTGCTCTGTGCAGTCTTCATCCACTTCTGGATGATCTGCACCTTCTCTGTGGTAGCCTGAACCATCTCTGGTCCCACGAGTACTGACTCCCCTGGGTCAGTCCAACACAAAGGTGATCTGTAAGGTCGCCCGTACAACGCCTCAAAATGTGTCATCCCAGTGGTGGAGTGATAGTTGTTGTTGTATGCAAACTACACCAAAGGCAAGTGATCCTTCCAGCTGCGACCGAAATCGAGGATGCAAGAACGCAGTATGTCCTCGAGGGTCTGAATGGTCCGCTCAGTTTGGTCTTCCGTCTGAGGATGGAAGGCGGTGATCAAATGAAGTTGCGTCCTGAAATCCTCCTGCAACCCCTTCCATAGTTGGGAAGTAAAATGTGCATCAAGATCGGAGACAATCATCGAGGGTACTCCATGTAGCCGCACAATCTCCTACACATAGAGGCATCCCAAGCTCTCTACAGAACCCTACTCTCTGATCGGTAGGAAGTGGTCCGACTGGGTGAGTCGGTCGATGATCACCCAAATCGAGTCATGTACCCTGGATGTATGTGGAAGTCTTGTCATGAAGTCCATGGATATCCATCCCACTTCCACTCTGGGACCTCCAAAGGCTTAACCAAGCCTGCTGGTACCTGATGCTCCGCCTTCACTTGCTGACATGTGAGGCACCGAGAGATAAACTTTGAAACTGCTTTCTTCATTCCTGGCTACCAGTGCTGTAGTCAGAGATCCTGGTACATTTTTGCCACTCCTGGATGTACCGCTAGAGGGGAAGTGTGGAAATCTCTTAACACTTCCTCCTGAAGTGACATTGGTACCATGGTATGTCCTTTGAAGAGGATAACTTGCTCCCCACATTCAGAGAATCCATCAGGTGTCTGTCCTATGGATATTTGAGCACGTCATGTCTCGCAGTCAGTGTCCCCACACTGTGCCTCCCTGACTAGCTGAAGAAGTGGGGGAGTGACTGTAAGAGACTGAAGAAAAACCGCTCCATCTCGATCCACAAAGGATATCTGCAAAGCGGCCAACTACTTCGTTGCCTTGCCTAGTAATTGTATACCAGACCTCCTGCTGAGTGCATCTTCAACAACGTTCCCCTTCCCAAGAGTATAAATTATCTCAAAGTCATAGTCCTGGAGGAACTCAATCCAATATCGTTGTCTCAAGTTCAGGTCTTTCTGAGAGAAGATATACCTGAGACTCTTGTGATCCGAGTAGACTGTAAAGAATTTTCCCATCAGATAGTGTCGTCACATCTTCAAGGCGAAGACCACTGCTACTAACTCTAGGTCATGGGTAGTGTAGTTCTGCTCATGTTGTCTCAGCTGTCAAGGGCCATACGCGATCACCACTCACTCCTACATCAGGACACATCTGAGCCTGATCCTTGATGCATCGCAGTAGACTACGTACCCTACGCCCTCCTCTAGAAGCCTCAAGATGGGGGCACTAGTCAGCCTCTGCCTCTGCTCCTGAAAACTCTGCTGGAATATCTCCGACCACACGAAGGATTTCCCCTTATTCATCAACGATGAAAGTGGTGCTGCAACTCTGGAGAAATCTGGCACAAATCTCTGGTAGTATCCGGCCAATCCTAGGAAACTTCGTACCTCCGTCACACTTCTGGGTGGCTCCCAAGAAAGTACCACCTCAATCTTCACTGGATCCACTGCAAATCCATCCTCTGATATGACATGTCCCAGAAAGTGAACCTCTCAGATCCAGAACTGGCACTTTGAGAGCTTACCATAATGTTGGTGCTCTCATAGTGTGTTCAATATTACCTGCAAATGGTAGGCATTCTCCTCCTCAGTAGTCGAGTAGATCAGAATGTCGTCGATGAAGACTACTATAGAGCGATCAAGGTATGGCTGAAAGATCATTTTCATGAGTCCCATGAACACTGTTGGGGCATTGGTCACACCGAACGGCATGACCAAAAACTCGTAATGGCCATACCGAAACCTAAAAGTCGTCTTCTGTACATCCTTGTTTCGTACTCTGAGCTGGTGATAGCCTAATCTGAGGTCTATCTTCGAGAACCACCGTGCTCCCTTCAGCTAATCAGAGATATCGTCAATCCTCGGGAGTGGGTACTTGTTCTTCACGATCACATGGTTCCGGCGCTGATAATCAACACAAAGCCTCAAGCTCCCATCTGCCTTCTTGGTGAACAAAATCGAGGCTGCCCAAAGTGAAACACTGAGCCAAATGAATCCCTTCCTCTGTAAGTCCTCTAGTTGTACCCGCAGCTCACGAAGCTCTGTGGGAGCCATATGATATGCTGGTGTAGATATCGGTGTCGTCTCGGGGTACAAGTCAATGTAAAAGTCCACATCTCTGCGAGGAGGTAGACCCGGAACATCATCAGGGAAGACATCCGCGTACTGGTCCACCACTACAGGATAACTCAGACTCTCCACATCAACGGCTCTAAGGGTAAGGCTATCCAACTGATGTGTAATCGGTTGCACCCTCCTCCGGGTAAGTCCATCCTACACTGCAAAGGCTCCCTTCTCGCTGGTGAAGGTAAAACTGGTCTCATTCGTGCAGACACACCGCACTTTGTGCCTAATACAATCAATATGAGCATGGACTATAGATAACGAGTTCATACCCAAGATGGCATCGTAAGGCCTCGACGTCGCTACTAGGAGATCACATCTGAAGATCTCACCTCCTAGAGTAAGCTCGCAATGTCGGCACCAGTGCGTAATCGTCGAATCTGCTCCTGTAGGAGTCTCTAGCCGTAAGGATCGAGCCCACGACTCTATCAGAATCTCCAAGCTCCGAACGAGGGCAGTGGTAATAAAAGAATGATTGTCACATATGTCTATAAATACTACAGCTAAGGTGGAGTAGACACATATTGTACCTCGTATCATCTCCGGAGCGTTGTGATTGTAGGCCTCAGCTGCCTGGAGCTGAGCTCGCCCATGTCCTCCTGCTCCCTGTGGTCGGGGTGGACCACCTGGTGGTGGTGCACGTAACATCTTGAATTGTCGCCCACCGCCAGCTACATGGCCAGCTCCTCTGCCACATCTGCCTGCTCCCTGCGGACCTCCTCGGTCAATCCTCTGTCTCTGTCTGGGCAGTCCTTCGACCGTCTGTTGATCATCTGTACGGCGGGTCGAACGGTCATAAGCCATGTAAACCTGCTCGCCGCATGCGTAACACTGCCCGCTCCTGGCATGACTGGCTCTACCTCAGGTGCCCTGCACAACCAACACTGAATCCTGCGATCATCCACCTGTAGGTCTGGTCCTCTTGGACCTCTGCGACATCTGTCTACTGCCAGCTACAGAAGACTCCACTACGTGACGACTAGTGGTGAGTCTCGATGTTGGACTGCTCAGCAAGGAAACTCTCCACTAAGAGGACTCTCTCCAACACCTCTGCATGCGTCAGGATGCTAAGAGAAATCATTGAAGCCCTGATCTCTCACCCGAGTCCTTGCTCGAAGGTTCGGGCCCTAAATAATGGGTCTCGCACCATATTAGTGGAGTAGTGTGAGAGGTCAGTGAACCTCGCTGAGTACTGAGCCACAGTCATGCTGCCCTGCTGCAGATGAAGAAGCTCCTGTATGCGCAATGCGTGAAGAGTCGCTGGAACAAACTCTGCCCGAAACAGGCTCTCGAAGTCCGGCCAGAGAAGCATCACTTCATCGTGAACCTAGAGCATCAAGCTCCACCATCTGTCTGTTGCTGCCTGTAGAAGGCTGGTTTCAAGGATCACCATGAGATCAGCTGGTTTCCCTACTAGTCAGAAGACTCTCACCACAACCTCCAGTCAATCCTCAACCGCCTGTGGGTCCATCTCTCCCCTGAACCTAGGTGGCCTCTGGTGCTGGAACTCGTGCAACACGCTCAAGCGGTGTGCACCCTCTATTGTTGGGGCTGGTGGCATCGGTGGCCCAACGGGTAGTGGTACCGTTGGTGCCTCCGTTGGTGCCTCTACTGGAAGAGGGCCCTGCACCGAGGCCTCGTCGCTCGGTGGGCTATCAGTGCATACTATATCTGGAACCCTAGCTGGCTGGCTGCGTGGAGGCATCCTGAAAAAAAAAACATGTGCGCCACGGTCAATAAGTTATACCTGGTGAGCTGACTCAAAGAGATCACAAAGAAAACTCTTTAAAACACACACGCAATCAGTGTTTTCATGCACTGAGTCGGAAATCAGAAGTCAGGGTCCTGGTGCATGGATACGTCAGCCGCCGCACCAACACTGGATTCCCTAAACTGATAACCACACTCACTACACTTAACATTATTGTCGTTAAAAAGAAAGATCAGAGTCTTATGTTCTATGGTAGAACCGACTCCCCTGATACCAATTTGTCACGACACGTCCCTCGGGGTCCGTGTCGTGACTACCCCAAGTCCTCCTTCCATAGGCAAGGGGCTGGCGACTTGCACCGAAAGGCATATTCCCTAAAACCCAGAAGGCGTTGCCTTTATAACCTGTAAACACACGCAACCAAGCACACAGCGAGATACGAACACAAGTAAAACTGTATAGCAAAAAGAGTGTTGAAAGTAAGAGGGGTCGGAATACAAGCTCAACAATAAAATTACAAGTAAAACTGAAATACAATACAACTGAAGAAAGAGAAAAACAGCTACTAGGTCGTCCTCCGAGGTTCCTACCTGAAGGGTAGGTACATATCGCCTCATCAGCACTCCACGTCTGCCCGTCTCCTCTACGTACCAACACGTTGTATGGTCTACCTCCGGGCACCGTCCAGACCCAGTACCCTCAGCCTCGATCAGCGCGGGGCGGCGGGGGCCGCGGGCGGCGGTCGGCGCGAGGCTGTGGGGTGGCGGTGGGGGTCGCGGGCAGCGCGAGGCCGCGGGGAGGCGTCGTCGCCTTCACCGCGGCCAGGGGTGGTGCCGGCTGCCGTTCTCATGCCCCACTGAGGTTGGTTGTCGTCCTCCTCCATCGTGAAGAACACAACAATTAAAGACAAGATTTGCGAAGAGGTCGGGCCATGTTTGTTTGGCCCGCACTCTCTACGTTAGAGCGGTAACAAGCGGTTATAATCTCTTCCTGATTTTTACGATGAATAATCAAGAACAGGTAAGGGGAAGAAATTCAAACAACCACCCTACAACCTCCTACAAAGTTTATAATCTCTTCCTGATTTAGCTACTCTTTGTTGGAGTGGGTAAAAGTTTCTCCTAGTGTTTTGCCAATACTTCTCCCAACAAAAGAGTAGCTAATATAAATTAAATTAGGTTTTGTTAATTTAATTTGAATTGGCACCATTAATCAAAAGTTGTTAGCATAATTATTGTGGAGGAAGTTCAAGAGACTTCTCCTCATTAAAGGAGTTTAATAGCTTCTCCCATTATGAGGGTTCGGGTGGCCCCACCTTTAGGAATTCAAAATTGAGGGGTTTTAGGCTCGGGTGGTCCCCACCACCATAACCCATGTGGGAGGTTTTAGTTCAGGTGGTCCCCACCTTTATAACCTTCACATGAGAGTTTCAAATAAAAATAAAATGTTAAATAATTTTATTTTTATTTTTCCACGAAAAATTGAAAAACTAGCTTTCACTCTCGACCCACTGCGGTTGAGGTGAAGGTCTCTTTAAGCGAATATCGGCGCTGTGAGTTTAACGGTGTGCTCATATTTCAATTCCGAGCACCGGTTCAAAAGTTAGAAAATCTCGCTCGTACGTTTACTGAACGTACCCGGAAAAAAGTTCAGAAATTAATTCCGGGCACTCCGGACCTCGGAATCACGCACCGTCAATTTTCGCGGACTCGTATAATTCTCATATATCAAAAAAAAAATACATGGAAATTTCGGGACTTTACAAGTCGGGTTGGACTATGGCTCTAAACCTCACCCCTAGAATATACAGGTTAAGGAGTTGGACTAGGACTCTATGCCCCCTAACGGTTGCATTTGATGAGACTACCTGGACTGAGGCTCTAAGGTAAGTGTGATGTAATTGTTTGTGAAATGGTTTCCCTAGTGAGATAGGGAACTTGACTTATCCCCTTATGCATAGTAGTTGATTGGCATAGACTATTATGTAATAAATGAATGCCTAACCCATGGAACAAATGATGAAAATTATTCAAATGGATATTGTTAACTAATGGCATCTAGTTTATATGTTGTTTATCTTTTCATTCATTTAGTACATGCGTACACTATCTGTTTATATTGGATATTTGGTAGAAACTGTTGGTGATGGTCTGCTGAGTTGTACTTGCACCTTGCTCGGGCCGTCATTGGATACCCGAGTAGATTTCATGGTTGCAGTTCAGGATAAGGGCAAAGTCTTTATGCTAGAGGGTTGATTTGGGCATGGGATGTGCATGGTTGAGGGATCTGAACTTGGAGTCAGGGACTGTTTTGGGGATTCTTTAGTTTGTCTTTATTTTGAGTTTCCTTTACACTTGGCATTGTATGACTTGACATAGCATATTTACTGTTTGGTTGTAGGCTTGTACCTCGTTTGGGGAAATGGTTGGCAATGCATGTTTATTGTTTATTGTTTCCTTTATTTCGTATCTTATCAGTTGTGAGATACTCTGATAAAGAGACTATAGTCTCCTCATGTGACCTATTTGACTCTCACTGCTAGTCAGTAACCTCTAGCGTACGGACCAGCGCGCTTGAGGTCATCTGGCGACCCAGCTTGGGGCACCGGTTTAGTGGCTCCCAGACTGAGGACGTTACATCTTAAGCGTGTCTCTTACGATCACAGGTGATCTGCTCTATTATTTGTAATAGGATCCAGGTGGTGTGTCCAATAGTCTCCGTCGTCCAAACTTTAGAGGGAGAAGTCCACATAAGCAAATCTTCATGATTCGGTCATGGACTTCCACCACCTCAACCTCTCTACTCGGTAAACAGTGCTATCTACCAAAGCTTTTGCATTGTCCCTTCGTGTTTTTTCAAACTTCCTCCATGAGAAGTGATCAAAGGGTAATTGTCGATCAGATCATCCGACTATATTGTCTGATAGCATCGTCCGATTGTGTCATCTGATGGCATCGTCCAATGTGTCGCTTGATTTCATCGCACAACTGTCTTGTCTTATTAGTGTCGTCTGGTTGTATCGTTTGATCATCATCATCATCCGATCATCCGGTTTGCAAAACTTCTGGGTGTCCATCGTCTAGACACCTATACTTGAATTTTCTCATTCTAGTGAACTAATTCCTTTGGTTGAAAAATATTTTTCACACCAAATTCTAACATTTCCACATTGGACCTCAAGTAAAATAATTCTTTTGAACTTAACAATAATTAGCTCATTGATAATGGATTTTTTGATAGATTTGTGTACTTTTTAATCAAAATATTAAGACAGAGCACAAAATACATGTTTTTTCATAAGACAAAATACATGTTTTCTACTTTTTTTTTGTGACATGACACATGTTTAAAAAATCAATAAAAAATACAAATCAATTGTTTCATTTTTGATTTTATATGAAGGTTCTAATAAAAATGTAAGAAAATATAATATTTCTATTAAAAATCAATAAATAACACAAAACATGTGTTTTGTTTATTAAAAAAAATCGGATAAATCCATCAAGCATCAATTGTTAATGCATATTTTTCCAAAAAAAGTCAATAAAGAAGGCAAAACAATTGCTAATCTTTAATTTCATACAAAAATTGTAATAAAAATGAATAAAATACAATATTTATATTTTAAATAAGTAAACAAATAGTGCGAGGCACATCTTTTTTCAATTTTGCCGGATGGCACTGAAAGACACCGGACACATATTTTATTTTGAAAAAAATAACAAATTGGGATTATATAATAATAATTATTTTGCTCTATTTCATATTAATGTTAAAATAAAAATGTAGAACATGTATTTTGTTTCACAACATTAACAAAATAAACACAAAAATTGAACTAGTTATATTTTGAGGTCTTAATAAAAAGCTCTTGGGCATTTCAAACAGAGTTTCTGGTACAGTGTTTGTTATAATACTACTACAGTACCTGCTACAGTTCTAATTTAATAACTCCATAAATTGAATAGTTTTTTATAATACTCAACGTGAATATTAAAAGAGTTTTTAGTTCTATATTTTATAAAAATATTAAAATCTCATCCTATTAAGATTCAAAAATATCAGTGATTATTTCAGGAAAATAAATGATAAATAAAATTGAAAATATTGAAAATGGTATGGAGTGGGGAGTGGAATAAATGTGGGGCTGTTGGGGTGGGTAGCGCCAAAAAAGAAATGTCCTTTTATAAAGTTGGGCGACTCCAACCCTAGAAATTGCGCCCCTCCTCATGACATATTTACCGTGTTTATAATAATAAATATATAAATAAAAACACATAAAACAAAAACACGGAAGGGGAATTTTTACTTTTGCAGGTGTACCCTCCAATTTTCCCAAAATCATTACACCTACGAGCTCTCTTCCATTTTTTTTCACGGTTTGGTGGAAGCTAAAGATTGATTCCAATAATAAAAAAACAACGTGACAGCGCACATTACGGGCAGCATAATATTAAAATTAAGAACGCTCCTTTGCAAAAGTCATAATACGAAATTTATTTCATTATTGATCATGGAATAAAAAAATCCTCTTTTTGAACCTAATACAACACTATTAAGGGACTTTATTTGGATTAAAAACAATTTCTTAATTATTCTGAACTTTGAATTTATATTCTATCAAGGAGAATAGGTCATAAAGCCAATTATAATTATGAATAAATCAAAATAATTGCTTCCGTAGAAAAAAAAGGGAAATAGATACGTAAGAAATTCTTAAGCGGTTTGGTTTGGCCATATACATCCCTTCAAAACTATCAAATTTATGATAATTGATGCATTCTTGTCTTTTTTTACAGTAGAGGGTGAATTTATTATCAGGTCTTAAATTCATATCGATATTATGGTTTTGAAATTTTATCGTTTTTTCATATTGTAATGTTATTTATAATTAAATATATACATATTTGTATATATTTACAAATAAAAAAGTAATTGTAAAAATAAATATTTAAATGTAAAATAGATTTTTAAACATATAAACCATATTGAAATAATTATTATCCATTTTATTTAAAAAGGGATCTAACCATTTTAATTACCTTATAAAAATGTATGAATATATGTATATACACACACCTAAACAAATGTATATATAATGTTTATATATAAATATATGTGTGTATTAATAAACATATATATATTTATGTATATATTTTAATAATATATGTAGATAAATATTATATATATATATATATTAAAATAAGTATATATTGAAAAATATATATACATATATATTAAATATGTCAATTAATCCTTAGGGTGGTGGTATTGTGTACTTGTGTGTCTATATACATGTATGTATATTTATACAATGCAACAAATATATTTTAAAATATATATAAATTATATATATAGACCCACACATACTTCTATACAAATATATAGAGAGAGGGAGAGTCTCTCTCATTCACACACACATACGAACACACACACACACACATGCATTTACAATAAATATGCATCTTATAGGGACATTATAAACAATTTATATGTAAATATACAATTATATTTAAATATATAAATATATACTTAAATATATAATATGTAAATATATAAACATAATTTATAAATGCACTTAAAAATAATTATATAATTATATATAATTATATGAATAAATATGCAAATAATTAATTGTGTGTCATTAAATGTTGGGGAAAACAAAAAACAACAATGGTAGAAGCATTCATCCTAAAGGAATGAGTTTACATGTTCGAATCTTCATGGGCACTAAGCAGTGCAAGGTTGAGGAATTATGTGAGGTGATGATAAAGAGGGGGCGGGGGGCGCTGATAAAGGGGTGGCGGTGGCGGGGCATATGAGGTGGTGATAAAGGGGGAGGGATGGTGTGGTTGGCTTCTCGAATTTAAAAAAACATTTTTTGAATTTTATCAGCGCTAGAAACTAGAAATGATAAAAGAGGACATGTTTTAAAAAAATATTTTGAGTTTTATCGATGCTAAAAAATGCACTAATAAAGACATTCTTTATCAATGTTTTTTTAGCATTGATAAAAGCAATCAACTTTTAAAAGCGCTTACATTGTTAGCGCTTTTTTAGTGTTGATTTTAGCACTTATGAAATGTGTTTATGCAATAGTGAAATTATAATTTACCAACACAACTGGTTGTGTACTGCAAGTGCTTCTTCTCATGATGTGAGGAATGATGCCATCCATGGATAATGCAAGACAATATTTTAATGATTTGTTCTCAAATTCAGGATATTCATGACCAATTTTCTTCAATTGAGGAGCATCGACAGGATGCCAATTTTTTTATCATTAATTCCTTTATCTGGGTGACGTGTTAATTGACTTGTTATCTCAAAACTCCGTTACAAGTGTATAAATCATGGAATGATTGGAAATTAATATATAAATTTGGATACACACGATTCATTTTTCTTGTATCATGATGTGGTGATGTGTGTGGTGGAATGCGAACAAAATTGACATACGCAAATGCAATGCACATAGAATGTTGTTATGAATAAACAAGATTCCCCTAGGATTGGTAATGATAAGTTCCTTCACTGTCACACTTGAATTAATCCCATTCTCACTCAATGGTCGTACTCCACCATATACATGAACATTGCTCACTCATCGTTTGATACTGTGAATGCACAATTCACCCAAAAACCCTTGAGTGCACCACACATTCACCTCCTTCACGGGATGTTGGAATGGTGTATCTTGGCCCTTTGGATGAAGTTGGGCTGACTGCTAGAGGCTCGGACTACACACTAGATTGCAACTCTCATGGTTCGACTTTCACAATGAGATCGCTGGGGGTTGTAGGGGGCAGCGTGCCCCTACTTAGGGGTCCAATGGATGAAAGTCCTCAACCCAAATTTGGGGACTATAGCATCTCTAATTGAACTATAGTAGAGCTAACCAGACAATACCGATAGGGAATTGAAGCAGTGAAGACTTTGACATTGTTATTGTAGCATCTCGGACTTTAGAGACAGCGGTACCGTAGCCCCGCGAACTTCTAGCCATCAATACTGTAGCACAATGAACTTACTATGCGGTTGGTGGCACAGTTGCACCATCTTCTTTACGAGCTCATTCAAGCAAGGGGTTTCGGCGTGTGTGAAACTCTGAAATTTCCCTATAATTTTGCTCCTGATCATATTGATTTTTTGCCTCTCCATGGACATAGAGATCATTTCCCAAACCACACATATCACTTTGTCTCATGTTCATCTTCTTCTTGTTTTTTATTTTCTTAATCTGCTAACCATTATATCACCACGACTCCCAATATTTCTACAATAACTGGTATCAGAGGTTGAGTTCGGAAGATCAAGGTCATATTTCTTGAATTGAATAATGGTTATGGAAGAAGGTAATGTGAAGATTGATCACTTCGATGGAACTGACTTCATTTACTAGAGGATGCAAATCAAAGACTATCTTTATTAGAAGGAGTTGCACTTGCCACTTGTAGGTGAAAAACCAACAAAGATGGAGAAGACAGAATGAGAGCTACTAGATCAATAAGTTCTGGATGTTTTGCACCCTACATTGGAAAAAAGCATGGTGTTCAACATCAAAGAGGAGAATATGAAGATTGAGTTGATGAAAGCTCTTGAAAATATGTATGAGAAGACTTCTACCATGAACAAATTGTACATGATACGACGACTATTCAATCTGAAAATGATTGAAGGGAAGATTGTTGCAGATCATGCCAATGAATTCAACACCATTACAAGTCAGTTGTCATCGGTGGGAATTATGCTTGATGATGAGGTATGTGCATTGGTTTTACTATCTTCATTACCTGGTAGTTGAGAAGTGTTTGTAACAGTCGTGAGCAGTTCTTTGGAGAATACAAAGCTAGTTCTGAAGGATGTGCGAGACTTGATCTATAGAGACCCAAAGCTTGATGTACATGGAAATTACATTACTTTTGCGGAATACTTAATACATAACAAAAACAAACACTAAAGGACCGTAATAGTTTAATGTCTTTGGAAACTTGGAACATAATCTTTTAATCATGGCGAAAGATCTTCAACATCTCCCATAAAGATCTTCCCCTTTTGTTTTCTTACCTAAAACCTTTCTTTATATCCAGGGGAAAAGAAAACATATAAAGGGTGAACTCAAATGCTCAATAAGGGTAAGCATGGAGAAAATAAAACAAACTATATACATTTGAACTTCAAAACATGAGCATAATATTTAAACATCAAAATCTTGAGAAATGACATAAAACATGGCAGTACGTAAGACATAGATCATAAAAAAACATTAATCATGATAAAATAGCATGAGAATAAAACATGTAATTGTGACAACCATTAAGCACATGTTATGATTTCCATAGTAGCCAAGACATTGCTGCCAAAACCATCTTAGTAGACAAAGTCCCTTTCTGAATCGAGTTCACTCCTCGTTCCAGTCATGTATCACTGAACCAGATTAACTTTCCGTTCCGGCCATGTCTATCTCATGAGATATAAATCTTTATCCAATGCATTGGAGGGAGATATAGGTCCCACCCATCTCATAATGAAATCATTCTTACGTGTGCCACAACATAAACATAAATCATTCAACATAACCCAAAGAATAAAATGGGTTTCATAAACATCATCCCATCATAACATAATCCATATAAAACAAATGGATTTCATTTCATCATAAGAAAAGTGAAACCATGTAAATCATATAGACATTATACTTGAAACATACACATATGAAATAATGTCATCTTATATGGAAAATGGTTTTGATAAAACACTTTAAATGAATTCTTGAAGAAAATATCCTTTCTTCTTCAAAATCATTTTCTTTTCACAAAATGCCATGCAATTTTAAAAGAAAAGTATTTTGTTGAAAATAGTCATGAAATTTTGTAGAGTAAGCTTCATGAAAATAAGGCGTTATAAAACCGTAAAAATATGTTCATGCCATATAAGTTAAAAAAAACATTCTCCTTGTACTTTTGTCGGAAAAGTCAAAAAATTCCTCGTATGGTAAACAAAAGAAAGATTCCTTCCATAACACAAAGTAAAAGTCAAAGAGGGGTAAAAATGACATTAAACATACATGGAATAATATTAAACACTTTATGAAAAACATTTTATGGGCATGGATGAAAAATATAACCCCAGTAAATACTTACGTATAAGCAATCTCGAATAAAAATGAGATTTGCAAAATTATCCCTTACCTTAGGTCCGATATGCTTCGTACGTATCCGAACCTCCTATATAATGATTTAAATAATGTCATTGACTTATTACAGAATCATATTCATTGTTATGATATCATATATGGTTCACTTATGACTTTATATTACCCGTACTTTTGTAAATTCCATGTTAAAGTAGCATTTTGGGTAAAATCGTTTTATTTATCGTACATGTTTGGAATTATTGTTCTTGATATTATTATTAATTATATCATGATTTAATTACTTCCATAATGTAAATCATTATTTATATATCATTTATATTCAGCATATATATATATATATAATAGATAGATAAATTAAATGAAATACACCGTTCATGGAGACGGTAGGCCGTACGTACGCATGAACGCTGTTTTCCTTTCCATATTGATTTGAATGGAAGTAAGTAGATGACACACATATATATAAATAAATCCAGTAGCTTTATCATGTCATATATTTCATTAATATTCATTATATATACTTTATAATCATTCTTGGATGGTTAACATGGAGAATGAATCTCATCGCGTCGTGGAGACGGTAATCCGTACGTATGCACGAGCGATGATATCGTTCCCATAATTATTGAATTGAATTGGAGTGGATGATATAATATCACAGAATCAGTATGATGTTATAATAACTATATATAGTTATTCTTTACACCATTATACCCATCCAAGTAAGGTGGTGGTGGAAAAACAAATTACACCCCGACGTAGAGATGGTATTCCATACGTACGCACGCGCGGTGATTTCATTTTCCATAGGATGGATAGAAGGTGAAATGGGGTTGTTTCATATTTATAATAATATATCAGTATATTAGTGATACTGATGTTATTACTTTGTAATGAAACAACTAAAGAAGAAGTTGAAGAAGAAAGAAAACTTGAAAGAATCGGTAGAAGAGATTACCTCTTCTTCGACGCACCTCTTTTAAACTTCTTCTTAGGGCACTAGAGTTGGTCTTTTGAGAAGACCAAAACCTCTATGATATAACTAGAGAGGTTTATAATAGGAATTGGCAGGGGTTGGATGAGCTTTAAGGCTCAAAAGGGTTTGAAGAGAAGAGGGAAGGGGTGCCCTTTTTATAAGGGAGGAGAGGGGCACCTTTGGAAAAACTTAAAATATTATTTTATAATGAAGTCATATTCGGTTTATAATAGCTCCAAATTGATTTATTTCGAATCTAAAGTGTGGATGGGTCGAAATAATCTCAACCAATAGGTTTTAGACAAGTTTAGGATACTATTTTAACCTTATCATTTAGATTTAACTCTAAGTTAAATAATTTAACTTTTACCGTGTCTTCTTGTTTTCTTACACTATATGGTTAATAAACTTACTATAACAAGCCAAAAGAACCCCAAGTGGTTCATTATTAATATATATAACCTTATATAAGTCATTTGGACAAACCTTATATTTTTAGGAATAGAATAACAATTAATAATATAATATTTTTTTTAAAAACTATTTTATGTCAATTTTGACACTATTTGGTAATTGATTTTTGTGAAAATCATAACAACATGATTAGTTCGAACAAAGTTAATTAACTCAATACTAACATGTCATATTAAACTATAAAATTAGTTTAATTAAAAAAAAGTCTCAAATTACATTTATTTTGGTATTTATAATATCAATTATGTTAATATTTCATTAATATGGTAATTACTGCATCATCATTGTGTCATAAATAAATTAACTTATTAAATGTTTAAAAATTAAAAATAAAATACCATTATGTATGAAATATTTTTATCTTTCTAATGAATTTTTATAGTCTAATTTATCTTATGTATAACACTATATTAAAAATGTTTTAGTTATTAAACTTTGATTTTAACTCTTTTAACTCTTCTTTAAATAAAATAATAATAAATGTCTTAATCTAATCCAAGTGAACCTAAATGATAATATTTTATTTCTAAGGTTGTTTTTGGTTTAATTAAACTTATTCAACAGAATTAGGACATGTGTTAGGGTAATAATAATAATATGATTTTTACCCTTAATTACCCTATTTACTTTTAACCGTGATAAATAAAAGTAAAAAGTTACTATTCACCAAAAATTATTTTTATCTTATTGAACCAAATTTTACTCCTTGATATTAACCGTGTCTCTCAGATTTTCGAAATTCAACTCACAGAAGCGGTGAAATTAAGTTTTATGTACAATTACAAATGCTCCTAGGAGGTGGGTAAAAGACAGTCAAAAGTTCAATAAAATTTTTATATATATAAAATTATTATAAAATGACTCCAATGAATTACATTGAACTTATATAGGTATTATGTATAAATTTTGACCTAAAATAAATTTAAATAAATTAATAATTATTTAAATAAAAAGTCGATTTTTAAATAGTAACTCAGTGTTATCACTATTCATCAAAAATTGAAAGTTTTCAGAAAAATACCAAAAATTCACCCTAGGCTAATTTTGATATTCTGAATCCAAAAATGAAGTCCATTTCGAAAGAGAAAATTTATAAAATTTCAAAAAGTGGGTATTACTATTCATAACGGCTAGTTTATATAACATATCGTTGTTTAGTGAAACTCGGTATTGCGTACAACACACGCTATTGTGGAAGGTCGCGATTGCGTGTAATGCAAGCCAAGTCAGGGATGCGTGTAGTGTAAGCTCCTTTTGGTGTAGCGTACAACACAAGACATCAATGAAATTAAAAAGAATATTTTTCATAAAATCTCAGGGTGTTACATTCTACCCCCCTTAAAATGAATTTCGCCCTCGAAATTCTTTGGGGTTATAAATGATTTACTACTCGAAAGTTTCTTTAATAGAAACTCACATTGTAAAAAGGAATACTAAAACTTAATTTTAAAAAGTAAAGTAATAAATGCAACGGTTACCTAGATTAACTCATCACTGGTTTTCCACATAGGAGAACATAAGTGAAAATATGGATATGGAAGAGAAATATAACCATCAACTTCTGATGAAGAGTGGTAGAGACATGGCTATGAAAAATACAACAATCAAAAATCCATAAATTTGTGATTATCTAAGGTACCATATAATTCATCAGATATAAGTGCACTAGGACAACATTTTTGGTTTTCAAGATCATTTCCTTAAAGTTGAAGAAATTGGAATTAGAAGAAATACTTTCTTGATTTTGGTACAATCTCACCATTGGTCGTTCCTTAGACAATTTCCACTTCATCTCTTAAAGAAATGAAGTTTAATTTTTCATTCGTGAAGTTTTAGCAGATCATATGATAGAATGATGGGTCATTCCATCTGTCTCAAACAAAAGGTTAACAAAAGTTATCAAATATACATAAGTCCATCTATAGTGAGATTAATCATATATGGTTCCTAAAATGGACTTATAATTCATATATAACACTACTTAATATAATAAAACTAGTTTCTACTAACCAGGGACTTCCTGTAGGCTAGTGATAGGCGATAAAGGCCTGTCGTACTTTAGTTGTGGGTTCGATTCCACAGCCTTGTCCGACGCGATGGGTTGTTGTCCGTCCTGCAGGTTGTCCTTTTTCTAAAACTACATTATTATAACATTCTATCAATAATATCGAAAAAGTTCTAGCCTTAAACAATACTAAATTATGTCCAACATAATCTATTCTAATCTTTAGGCTTATCCAAAATACTTCTGTCCAAGCTCATAGTATAAAGAAAACAATTACTAGAAATGTCATCTACTGAGCAAGTGAATACCATCATTTATCCCCCATATATCATACGATATATCTTGTTGGTCAAATTACAAGCATGTGACTACCTTAATCATGTATTATCTTGAAAAATGAATACCCATTGAACCTTAGTGAAAACATTAATGCTGTCAAAATTTAACACTTTCCACATACCAAAATCCCAAAATTTCTATTTAATCAAACCATGATATAACTTTTTCCTTATATCAGTCATGAGCTCATGAATACTATTAAACATTTCATTTTCTCCGTATCATATCATCTACTTTCCAAAATCACATTTCATGGTTACCGGTACCATAAATTTATTGAAAACCACAATAGACCAATACATAAATATTATAATATTCCATGATACTATATACAACTTTATTTGGGAATCCCATTACATAAACACTTCATCATTCCACCACATCGTTTTCATATTCAACATCACCAATAGTGATCGCATGTGACTTCCCTTTTTCCTTTGCCTTAAGAGGTTGTTGATGTCGATCATCATTAACCCTTGGATTAGGGCATTGGTTAGCATAATGCCCCATTTCCTTGAACTTGAAGCATTGAAGTGTTAGTGGAGTGTTCTCTATAGTATTTTCTCTATTCACATCATTAAAAACCTTTTTCCCATTACTTCGGAACTCAGTTGCTTGATGACCTTCTTTTCCACACTTGAAACATTTTCTAGTACCTTTTAGACAATCTCCACTATGATTCTTTCCACACTTTGAGCATAAAGAAACATTCACCTTCTTTTCACCATTGTTCTAAGGTTTTTCCTTGAACTCCATCTTTCATTTCTTGTCAAAACCATGAGATGGATATGTTACACCAACTTCCAATTCTACCTTGATAGCACAACATAAAATTTCTTCATAGCTACTGAAGTCTCTTATAGCTAATACCCTTCAAAGACTCGGTTTTAAGCCACTGAAGAATCAATCAACTTTACTTTCAAGTTGGATGATAAATCCAGATGCATACCTTGCAAGTCTTGTAAAATTTGATTCGTATATACCAACAGATTCATCATCCTTCTGCTTAAGCTCAAGGAACTCCTTTTCCATCTTTTTTCTAAGAATACGAGGGAAGTACTTACTGAAAAACAAGTTCTTGAACTCGTCCCATTCCATGGATTCAATTTCATCTTGGGGCCTTGTATTCTTAATTAGAGTCCACCACTGGTCTGCTTCACCTTCTAAACGGTAAACAGCTAAAATGAATTTTTCATGTTCTGAACAGCGAAGTATGGAAAATATATTTTCAATGTTACTAATCCATTGTTCAACAACAAGTGGATCAAAAGACCCATTGAAAGAAGATGGACGTTGCATCAGGAAGGACTCAATAAAATATTGTTCCCTTCTTTGATCATTTGGAAATACAGAATGATTCATAGCTTGTGTAAGTATAGAAATAAGATTTTTCACTCCATCTCCCATCAAATTTGGTTGTTCAGGAGGAAAATCATTGCATTGTCCATTACATTGATCAACACGATTCCTTCGGGTTCCAGCCATCCTCTAAAACCCAAAAAGAACAGTGTGAGAGGCAAAAATCATGCTAGGAAAACAACATAATAAAGGGGGAGTACCTTCAATATCTAAAATCTTAGGTTTAATTCTAATATAGTTACCATAATTCTAGGACTATAGCCTATACTTATACTCAACCTTAGGGACATCCCTAGACATACCTTATAAATATCTATAGGGATCTCACTAAAGTTCTCGCATCCTAGTTTCCAAAGGTTGACTAAACTGAACCTCTGTTACCAACTGTAGAGACCCAAAGCTTGACGTACATGGAAATTACATTACTTTTTCAGAATACTTAATACATAACAAAAATAGACACCAAAGGACCGTAATAGTTTAGTGTCTTTGGAAACTTGGAACATAATCTTCTAATCATGGTGAAAGATCTTCAACATCTCCCATAAAGATCTTCCCCTTTTGTTTTCTTACCTAAAACCTTTCTTTATATCCTGGGGAAAAGAAAACATATAAAGGGTGAGCTCAAATGATCAATAAGGTTAAGCATGGAGAAAATAAAACAAACCATATACATTTGAACTTCAAAACATGAACATAATATTTAAACATCAAAATCTTGAGCAATGACATAAAACATGGCAGTACGTAATGCATAGATCATAAAGAAACATTAATCATGATAAAATAGAATGGGAATAAAACATGTAATTGTGTCAACCATTAAGCACATGTTATGATTTCCATAGTATCCAATTCATTACTGCTAAGACCATCTTAGTGGACAAAGTCCCTTTCTGAATCGAGTTCACTCCTCATTCCAGTCCTGTATCACTGAACCAGATTAACTTTCCATTCCAGCCATATCTATCTCATGAGATATAAATCTTTACCCAATGCATTTTAGGGAGATATAGGTCCCACCCATCTCATAATGAAATCATTCTTACATGTGCCACAACATAAACATAAATCATTCATCATAACCCAAAGAATAAAATGGGTTTCATAAACATCATTCCATCATAACATAATCCATATAAAAAATGGATTTCATTTCATCATAAGAAAAGTGAAACCATGTAAATAATATAGAAATTATACTTGAAACATACACATATGAAATAATGTCATCTTAAATGGAATTTTTTTTGATAAAACACTTGAAATGAATTCTTGAGGAAAAAATCATTTCTTCTTCAAAATCATTTTCTTTTCAAAAAATGCCATGAAATTTTAAAAGAAAAGGATTTTTTTGAAAATAGTCATGAAATATTGTAGAGTAATATTCATGAAAATAAGGCATTATAAAACCGTAAAAATCTATTCATGCCGTATAAGTTAAAAAAAAAACATTCTCCTCGTACTTTTGTCGGAAAAGTCAAAAAGTTTCTCGTATGGTAAACAAAAGAAATATTCCTTTCATAACACAAAGTAAAAGTCAAAGTGAGGTAAACATGAAATTAAACATACATGGAAGAATATTAAACACTTTATGAAAAACATTTTATGGGAATGGATGAAAAATATAACCCCAGTAAATACTTACGTATAAGCAATCTCGGATAAAAATGAGATTTGCAAAATTATCCCTTACCTTAGGTCCGATATGATTTGTACGTATCTGAACCTCCTGTATAATGATTTAAATAATTTCATTGACTTATTAAAGAATCTTATTAATTGTTATGATATCATATATGGTTCACTTATGACTTTATATTACCCGTTCGTTTGTAAATTCTATGTTAAAGCAGCGTTTTGGGTAAAATCGTTTTATTTATCGTACGTGTTTGGACTTGTTGTTATTGATATTATTATTAATTATATAATGTTTTACTTACTTCCATAATGTAAATAATTATTTATATATCATATATATTCATTATATATATATATATAATAGATATATAAATTAAATGAAATACATCGTTCATGGAGACGGTAGGCCATATGTACGCATGAACGCTGTTTTCCTTTCCTTATTGACTTGAATGGAAGTAATTAGATGAATTATATATATACATAAATACAGTAGCTTTATCATGTCATATATTTCATTAATAATCATTATATATACTTTATAATCATTCTTTAATGGTTAACATGGAGAATGAATCTCATCGCGTCGTGCAGATGGTAATCCGTACGTACGCACGAGCGATGATATCGTTCCCATAATTATTGAATTTAATTGGAGTGTATGATATAATATCAAAGAATTAGTATGATGTTATAATAACTATATATAGTTATTCTTTACACCATTATACCCATCCAAGTAAGGTGGTGGTGGAAAAATAGATTACACCACGGCGTGGAGACGATATTCCGTACGTACGCACGCACGGTGATTTCATTTTCCGTAGGATGGAAAGAAGGTGAAATGGGGTTGTTTGATATTTATAATAACATATCAGTATATTATTGATACATATGTTATTACTTTATAATTAAACAACTAAAGAAGAAGAAGTTGAAGAATAAAGAAAACTTGAAAGAATCGGTAGAAGAGATTACCTCTTCTTTGACGCACCTCTTTTAAACTTCTTCTTAGGGAACTAGAGTTGGTCTTTTGAGAAGACCAAAACCTCTATGATATAACTAGAGAGGTTGAGAAGAGGAATTGGCAGGGTTTGGATGAGATTAAAGGCTCAAAATGGTGTGAAGAGAATAGGTAAGGGGTGCCCTTTTTATAAGGGAGGAGAGGGGCACCTTTGAAAAAACTTAAAATATTATTTTATAATAAAGTCATATTCGGTTTATAATAGCTACAAATTGATTTATTTCTAAGATAAAGTGGGGATGGGTCTAAATACTCTCAACCAATAGTTTTTAGACAAGTTTAGGTTACTATTTTAACCTTATCATTTAGATTTAACTCTAAGTTAAATAATTTAACTTTTACCGTGTCTTCATGTTTTCTTACACTATATGGTTAATAAACTTACTATAACAAGCCAAAAGAACCCAAGTGGTTCATTATTAATATATATAACCTTATATAAGTCATTTGGCCGAACCTTATATTTTTAGGAATATAATAACAATTAATAATATAATATTTTTTTTGAAAACTATTTTATGTCAATTTTGAACCTATTTGGTAATTGATTTTTTTGAAAATCACAAAAGCATGATTATTTCGAAAAACGTTAATTAAATCAATAATAACATGTCATATTAACCTATAAAATTAGTTTAATTCAGAAAAAGTCTCAAATTACATTTATTTGGGTATTTATAATATCAATTATGTTAATATTTTATTAATAAGATAATTACTGCATTATCATTGTGTCATAAATAAATTAACTTATTTAATGTCTAAAAATTATAAATAAAATACCATTATGTATGAAATATTTTTATATTTCTAATGAATATTTATAGTTGAATTTATCTTATGTATAACCCTATATTAAAAATGTTTTAGTTATTAAACATTGATTTTAACTCTTTTAACTCTTCTTTAAATAAAATAATAATAAATGTCCTAATCCAATACAAGTGGACCTAAATGATAATATTTTATTTCTAAGGTTTTTTTGGTCGAATTACACTTATCCAATAGAATTAGGACATGTGTTAGGGTAATAATAATATCATTTTACCCTTAATTACCCTATTTACTTTTAACCGTGGTAAATAAAAGTAAAAAGTTACTATTCACCAAAAATTATTTTTATCTTATTGAACTACATTTTACTCATTGATATTAACCGTGTTTCTCGGATTTTTGAAATTCAACTCACAGAAGCGGTAAAATTAATTTTTATGTACAATTACAAATGCTCCTAGGAGGTGGGTAAAAGATGGTCAAAAGTTCAATAAAATTTTTATATATCTAACATTATTATAAAATGACTCCAATTAATTACATTGAACATATATAGGTATTATGTATCAATTTTGACCAAAAATAAATTTAAATAAAATAAATAATTATTTAAATAAAAATTCGGTTTTTAAATAGTAACCCAGTGTTTTCACTATTCATCAAAAATTAAAAGTTTTCAGAAAAATACCAAAAATTCACCCTAGGCTAATTTCGATATTCCGAATCCAAAAATGAAGTCCATTTTGAAAGATAAAATTTATAAAATTTCAAAAAGTGGGTATTACTATTCATAACAGCTAGTTTATATAACATATCGTTGTTTAGTGAAACTCGATATTGCGTACAACATATGCTATCGTGGAAGGTCACGATTGCGTGTAATGCATGCCAAGTCAGGGATGCGTGTAGTGCAAGCTCCTTTTGGTGTAGCGTACAACACAAGACATCAATGAAATTAAAAATAATATTTTTCATAAAATCTCAGGGTGTTACATGATCCTTAGTGTGGATATTTGAATAAGAGAATCAAATAGATTCTTTGGTTATGCTCTGAAAGTGGAAGGGAGTGACATAATTTGGAAGAACACACTGAGAGCATGGAAAGGGAAAACAATTGGTATTTCACAAACCATCAACTTGAACATGAAGCTTTGATGGGAAAGCATGCATTGGTGAGTGAAGAAGAGGAGGATATCAAATTAAGTAAGTTGTCTAAGTCAATAGCATCGAAGCAGGTCAACATAGCGGATTAGGCTCTATGTGAGAGATTGTTGGAATGGTGTATCCCAATCATCTGGATAAAGTTGGGATGACTGTTATAGGCCCAGAATGCACACTAAACTGTAAATCTCACGATTCGACCTCTATTATGAGGTTGTTGGGGGGGTTGTATGTGGTAGCGTGCCCCTGCTCAAGGGTTCAGGAGCCAAAGGCCCCCAACCAAAATTTTGGGAACTGTAGCATCTCTGACCAAATTGTAGCAAAGTTGACCAGATGACACCGATAAGAAATTGTAGTAGCACAGACTTTGACATTTTTAGTGTAGTATCTCAGACTTTAGAGATATTGGTACTGTAGGTTTGCGGACTTCTAGTCACCAATCACTATACCACAATGGACCTACTATGTGGTTTGTGGTATAGTTGAATCATCTTCTTTATGAGCTAATTCGAGCTAGGGTTTCAATGTCTATCTGAAACTTTGAAATTGCCTTTTAATTCTGCTCCTGATCATTGTGATAATTTAGCCTCTCTGTAGATGTAGGGATCATTTTCTGAACCACGTAAATCACTGTGTCCTGTGTTCATATTCTTTTTGTTAATTTGTTCTTTCTTTTCTTCATCTGCAAACCATTTGGTTGTTGTGACTCTCAAAATTTCCAAAACATGGAAAACCAATAAGATGTTCATCAACTGAGAAACAATCCTACAGGTTCACATAGAATGCTACCACACCCATTCATCACTCAATCCATTGGTTCCATCATATACTAGTGAAATAAATAAAGGGAAGGGAAATGAAAATTCCGTGGGAGAATAAAATAGATATGAAGAAAGGTGAGAAACACCATCACCAACCTCCCATCCCTATAACTTCTCAAATCCTCAGATTTGAAACTTGATAATAAAACTTATTGCATGGGGACTTGGGATATTCAAAAAAACTTTCGAGGAGAAACCCTTGTGTTATCCATCAATGATCATGGAGGTAAAGTTCACATCTATAAAATTAGAAAAAAGATGAGAAGATGAAACACAAACTTCTATATTATAATAAATGCATATTAGAATAAAAACTAAAGAAAACCCAATCTAAAACCACAGAGGGAAACTAAGGAATTATGTATTATTCCAAAATTGAGGAAGTGTTTCATGCATAATAGGTCTTATAAACCAAGAACCAATTCAATTCTCTAGGTATAGAAGAGGAACAAGGGTAGTCATATGAAGCATGGATGAGCCAAAAGACCCAAATAAAGGAGAAAAAGGTGAAAAAGGATGAGATCCTTCTGGATGAATGAACTTTAACATTAAAGTGTGCCCAAAATCATTTTATGACTCATAAACATGAGGATGGATTATATTTTTATTTAAATTTGAATTCATGTGAATCACTGATGAAAGATTACAAGTCCTCATACTGTCAGTTTGAATGTATTATTGTTCTCTTATATCTAGGTGCCCACTTCCTTCAAAGTGACCTTTTATCAAAAAAGGGGGTTTAGAGTTTATATAGTGATACACACACTAAGGGATTTTTTTAGTAAACCACACTTCTTTTGAAACAAGATTCATTCATGGGGACATGCATATATATTTTCATCTCTCAAACCCATGGACCATAGCTTCATTTAACTTCATATGTTCATGAAGGAAACTCATTTTCAACTGGTAATATATCCCTCAAGAGAGTAAGTAATTCTATAAAACTAGTGTCACATCATCTATTGGTAACCTTTAAGCTATATAAATTCAGTGCGGCTAATATCATTGTAAATTTCTTATAGGCATCATATAATGATACATTTGTATAACTATTCAACATATCAAACAACTAGGATAGTCTTGATATTTATCTTTAACAACCATTGTCATTTCCTTAATATGATCTATATCATAATTTACAATTTTATTGAAATAATGTGTTACGTAACTCATATTGTCATTCCATCCACAAGATACATTTACTTCTTCCCCATGTTTTCCCCAAAATTTATAAATATGATCAATTCTATAAAAAATTAAGCCCTATTTCAATTAATCTGGACCAATTTACCATGAGTAACATTAATATAAAAACACACAAATATTTATAGAATGGACAATTACATGGTTTGTTGCAAAAAAATGAAATATTTGACATTGTACTTGTGATATATGATTAACATTAATCCATTTTCGCTTCATATTTATCATATAAGTTTATAATATTAAATATTTTCATAAGGGTAGTTGAAATAATATATTACAATGCATCATAGATCATATAAAAATATAAGAATACTTTATGATAAAAACCATAGTTTTTATCATCTTTTAACTTTAACTCACAGTAAAAAATTCAAAAATAAAAAATATATCAATATGTACATATGTTTCTGTGTTTGTGTGTGTATGTGTATTTTTGTGATAATTATATGTACACACACAAACCCAAAAATAATTGATAATTATATAGACAACACACACACACACACAACACACACACAAATAATATATAAACTATATATATATATAAATAATATATATATGTGTGTGCGCGCGCGCGCGTGTGTGTGTGTGTACACATACCAAATATATGCACACCAACATATAAAAATTATAAAAAATATATATGGTCAAACATATAATCATATAAACTATATAAACAACATGAACACACAAAAATATGTGATAATTATATAAAAATTACACACACATAATCAATATATAAATATATATATATATATATAAATTATTTATATAAAAATTATATGATATATATGTATAAATTAATACACACACACACACATATGTACACACATATACATATACACTAATAGAAAAATATGATTCAGAATCATAGTTTTAACAACAATTTAGGCATAACCGATGTTAATAGCGACGCAAGAAGGATTTTAACATCGGTTATACTAAAACTGGCGTTTAAAGTGCTTCAGAATGAATTTTAACATCAGTTTTAGAATAAACTGGCATTAAAAGTTATGCTAATGCACTTTTAACATTGGATTCATCATAATATATGTTGAAGGATTTTAAAAAATCTAATACACATGACCCTTTCTTCATTTTTTGACACGATCTCTCTGAAACCCTCATCCTCACGACCCACGACCGCACACCCATGCTCAATATTCCACATTCATTTGATTTTCATACTTAATTTTTCATTTTTTCTCCTCAATATTCCATTGTTTGTCTTTATTCCCCAATCTTGGACTTAATTTAGTCCACTAAAACCCTAATTTTCTCGACTCATGACCGCGCTGTAGCTTTTTAGTTCAATTTTGACTTCTTTTTTCCCAAATTTTTTCTTGAATATTGCATCATTCACCTTGCTTCCACCACCATAAACTAAATTCGAATTAAATAAATATATATTTTTCATTACTTTCATTTATATTTTGTAAGTTACTTTTTTATTATTTTTGTTATATTAATTAATTTTTTTAGTTATAAATTTCATTCATTAATTTATTTTTTTGTATGCATATTTTTTTCAATTATAAATTTTTATTCTTATAATTTGGTTAAGGTTATAGTTTTTTTTATTATAAATTTTCTGTGATTGTAAATTATGGGTATAAATTGTTTTTTGATTGTAACTATTTGTATTTATAATTGTTAGTAATTATAATTTTTTTGTTGTTATAATTTATTTATAGTTAAAATAATTTTTATTATTAATTTTTTAGTTATATTGTTTTTCATTATAATTAATTTTGGTTATAAATTATTTTCTATTTGAAAATTGATTTTTAGTTATAAAATGTTTTTTAGATATAAATTATTTGTTAAACATTTATGCATGTTTATATATTTATATGATTATATGTTTTAAATTTATATGTTTATACGTATGTTTAAATTTTTATATGTTTTAATATATTCATCTATTATATTATAACCTTAGGTAATTAATGGATCATGATTAGATAAATGTATGAATAACTAACATTGAATATGAGAAATGGGTTTCCAATTTATTGGATTTTTCTTAATGAAATATTGTAAACAAAGAGTTGTTTTTCTATCCACACGTAAAGTGTTTGAATATGAAAAAATTAGGGTATAAAGAAATCAAAGACCATATGATTTTTTATGGTTTTAATCATAATTATAAACGCTAGATCTGGTATGGTGAAATAACAAAAAAGTCAAGATCCAATGATAATGAATATTTTCAACATGAGAAAAAGGATCATCTTGAAGAATTGATTCATGATGTAGGTGTTGAAACCATTGAAAGGACAAAAAAAATTTAAATGACTATACAAAGATGCTGAGAAATCACTGTTCTCAAGCTGCACTCAATTTATAGTGTTATTAATAATGATGAGATTAGTTAACTTGAAATAAATAAATGGTTGGAGTAATAACATTTTCACTATTTTTTTGAACTTTTAAAAGAGAAACTTTCAGAAGGCATCAAGATTCCCAATTCCATTAATGAGGGAAAAAAATATTATTCCCAATGGGATTGAGGTATAAAAAGATACATGATTTCTCCAATAACTGTGTTCTATATGATAAGGAATATAAAAGTTTATCATAATGTTCTAAATGTGGGACAACATGATATAAAATGAATGAAAAATAAAACCATGATTTATTCTCAAGAACATGCACCAAACCACCGGCCAAATAAATTTAGTATCTTCCAATAATTACTTATTTGAAGTGTCTATTTTCAAATTAAAATGACTCAAATAGGCTAAGATGAAATACATATGAGCACATTTCTGATGGAAACATATATCACCCTTATGATTCACCATAATGGAAGAGATTTGATCACAAATTATTTGATTTTGGAAATGAGGTTATAGATCTTTCTTTTGAAAAGGTAATCCCCCCGTGTGGCCTTTTCGAACCCTCCACACAGAGGAACCCCCCTCCCCCACGAAGAGGTCATTACCCAGAGGTAGCACCCTAGCTTGGGAAGGGACTATGCACAAATAGTATGAATCTATATTAGAGCCTTATTAGAGAACATTGTTCATGGTTTGTTATGTTGGTTGTCTATAACTTTTTTCCCATAGATATGTTTGAAGAGAAAACATGTGACGATGATCTTGAAGAATTATGGACCAAAATAATCTAGAAATGATATTAATGTTTATTTATCACCATTGATTGGTAATTTAAAATTTATATGGGAAACATGTGTTAAAAATTTGATGCATATAAGAAAGAGTATTTTGTTTTGTGTTCTATGATAATGTTAACTACAAACAACTTTCCATTACGTGTAAACAATTTAGATACAGTGTTAAGGTACATAAATATTGTCTAATTTTGAAAAGAGTGGGCTACATATCATCAATTTCGGAATGGAAGAAAAATAATGTACATGGGACATTTAATATTTTTGTGAATGGATTATCCTTATCGGAGATTAAAAATGAAATTTAATAGTGTACAAGACTATGATTTTCCCCACAACCATTGTCATCTAGAGAATATTACAACAAGGTGAAAGACATTGATGTTACATTTTGAAAGAAATGAATTTTGGTCATCAAAAATATACATGGAAGAAAAGATCCATTTTATTCGAGCTACCTTATTAGATATTTTTGGAGGTAAAACATAACATTAAAGTTATTCATGTCAAGAAAAACATATATGAGAGTTTGATTGGAACTTTGTGAAACATAAAAGGAAATAAAAAAGATAGATTACATGTAATATTGGACTTAATGACCATGCAAATACATTTAGAGTTAGTTCCCACTATAAAATGAATCATATCATATTTACACCCATCTTTTCACACTTTAAGAAAGAGTGATAAGTTGCCGCTTCGGCAGTGGAACAGTGGTGGAGGTGAGGGGCATAAAAACACCGTTCTTTGGGAGGTGTAGGGTTTGATTCCTGAGAGTCCACTCTTGGGATAATTTCTCTTTACCCCAAGATCCACTCTTCTTGTCAATTCACCTGGTCCCTAACTGTGTTGGTGAAATGTGGCACAACCCACCTGTTCTGACAGATTGCTTTGCTGACCCATCACCGCCTGGATTTTTACCCTCTGGGATGCTCTTCCATATTGACCGGAAAAGACTCCTTCCCAATTGGGGATCTCTCTAGAGTGACCTCTTCATGGGGGGGGGGGGGTTCCCTTGTATGGAGGGTTTTAAAAGGCCACACCTAGGGATTCCCTTTTTTTAGAGAGAAATAAAGAGTGAGAAATTAAATTTGGTTCAATATCTGTATGGTATTAAAATACCAAATGTGTTTTCTTAAAATGTGATAAATTTGGTGTCATTGAAGGATTTAATGTTAATAGGTATGAAATATCATGATCGTCATGTATTAATGCAAAAAATGATACCAATTTCATTACATGGAATATTTTTGATACCTTTCAAGAATCCTATCATCTAGTTGTGTTACATTTTCAATTCCATTTATATCAAAGTCATTGATCCAAATTTGTTATATGTGATGGGTAATGGATTTTTTCTCATACTTTTTCAACTATAAATGTATTTTCCACCATCATTTTTTGATATAATGGTTCATTGATCGGTTCATTTGGGGTAATATATAAGAATATATGGACCTATTTATTTATGCTGGATATATCCTTTTGAAATATAGATGAAAATTTTAAAGGGATATGTTAAGAATCTGTATCGACCAGAGGCCTCTATTGTTAAAAAATATATATCAAAAGAGTTGATTAAATTATGTACTATTTTTTTAAGTGGATTACATTGGTCTCCTTATATCTCAATATTTTACAGTTGATATTGAATGTAAAGGGATTCATGGAATAAATGTAAAGTTAATTCTACACGATGAATTGATTCATGCACATTTATACATTTTGAACAATATTGGTGAGGTTCAACCATATATAGTACTGCATATTGTTGGATTGAAGGTATAATGTTTGAGAAGAAATGAAAATTGGTTGATGAATGAATATGAAAACACATTTTTTATGGTTTAAGGAGAATGTCAATACTAATTTATCCACATCAGAAACATTGAAATGGTTAGAATGGGGACTAAGTGTTGATGTGATCACATGGTTAGGTTTTGATATTAATAGTGAAAAATTTTAGAAAAAATGTCACAAACCAGCCCTGGTACCTTGGTACACTGATACCCGAGATGAAACTAACATGTCCCGAAGGGTGTTCCTGATCCCCATGGGTTGGAGACGAGAACTTAAAATCAAACAATATGAAATTTGGAACAAATATGCCACAAAAAAATGAAATAAAGAGATACAAGTCACTATGCACAAAATAAAACTCCACAGGGAGAACTATACTATATGTCAAACATGTATAAACAACCTAAAGTACATAATCTGTAGCGACTCGGGTTTTGGCCCTGTCAGACTTTGGAATATTCCTATGAATAATTCCACATCTAAGCGCGAAGACGGCCTGCGATTCCGAGGCCCAGTGTGCCTGGAATTAATTTTATAAAAATATTAAGTATTTTTTATACTATACACATGGAGGGGGTGTGTTATCACCTAAACGGTAGCTCAGAATGGGAATCTGAGGGCATAGCTGCATCTGAAGCGTGCCGTTTACCCTAGGTGGGGTGTAAACTTTGCGAGCGCGGACCTGCTATGAGAAAAGATACCAGGGGTGTTTTCATAAATAAATGGAAAAGTTTATTTATGAGTGTCAGCTTGAATAACTTCTGAACGGAGTCTCGGATCGAAAATCTGAGTCCATCGTTGCATTCATAACGCTGTGTTTACCCTAGGCGCGACATAATTTTAGTCAACGTCGGGTGCCGGGTCGGAGGCGTGTTGGGTGGGGAGATGAAATGAAGTTTTTATAAAAAAAAGAAAATCAATCTCTCCCCCTCCCTCACCTTGTATGTGCAGGCGCCAGATGAAACCCTCCCCCTCCTCCATTTCTTCATTGAATCGAGCCTCAGGCATCCGTTTTCAGCGCCGATCATCAGCGGATCGAGCTTCAGGGAGTCGCGGGCATCGTTCTGCACCTAAAGCTTCGGCGATCCGCCAACAGGTAGGCGTTTTGAGTTTCGAAATCCTGGATCCCGATTTGGTTGGTTTTTCTCTGTTTTGAGCCTACAGATGTGTATATCCGGTCCCGAGGGGTGTGCATATGCCTTCAGATGCGCATTTGGACCCCCGGGGTGCCCCCGGCGGCCCTTGGAAAGTCCACCGGCACGACACCGGCGCGTCGGTGGAGGCCCGCGACGACGGCCCGCAGAAATGTCATCGGACCACCGCAGGGGTGGCCTTCCAACCACCAATTAGCAGTGAACCCGCAACAGAGGTCGGCTGCGCGCGTGCTACGCCACGCGGCGGCGACGGCTGGGTTGGCCGGATTCACGTGCCATCTGCAGTGACATGACCTTGGCAATAAGGCGAACCCTTTGAGGTGGGTTTGGGAGTTTAAAGTTTTGGGATCATGGCTTGGGATCTTGAAACGTCGAATAAAATATTAATATTTTTATTATTATTCGACTTCGGGCCGTTGTATCTTCTACCCGGAGCATCCAATTGACGTGCCGTTAGTGGAGTTGAGACCCTGATGGAATGAAATACTTTTATTAATGGTTTTTGGGTGTTGGGATCGAGATTGGAGTGTGGGCCCCATGAGGCCGTGTTTGGGCATTTATGTAGAAACACAACTTTCTCACCAGGAGTCTGATTTTGGCGGATGAATAGTCGATCCTATGTGTTTTTCCAAGAGGATCACAATGGTATGATCCGTTCGATGTGTTCTAGGATCGAGGCGTGGGCCCCACCCGGGTTGGCTTCGGTGAATAGTACCTTTTCACCAAGTGTCCATTTGGGATGAACGAGTAGTTGATCCTGTGTGTTTTTCCAAGGGGATCGTAGTGGTATGATCCACTTGACGAGTTTCGAGATTGTAGTGTGGGACCCGCATGGGATAGCTATATTGAATAATGCCTTTTTCACCAGTTTTCCGTTTCGGGCGAGTAAACAGCCTATCCTTCTTGTTTTTCAGTGTGGATCGTGATGGTGGCCTCGGTATCGGCCTTGGAGGTGCGCAGGATGGAATTGTGGCGGGTCGCTCAGGTTAGAGATGTTTGAACTAGTAGTGGTTGAGGGTACTACCTTGGTTCTTTCCTACGAGGGTTCACGCGACATCACAACCCTAGTAAAGGTTTGTGATCCTCTTGAGGGGATGTTTAATCTGTTATAGTTGTGTCATCCCTCCAGTGGGCCTAGAGCGGAATCCTCTAGCATCGTTTCCCTAGATCGGGTTCTTGGTATCGCTGTGACTGCTTATACATGGGCGACGATCCCCTATCTAGCAGGTTAACCCCATAGGGTTTGTGGCATCATCGGGAATATGATCCCCTATGCAGTGATCCATGCTCAGTAGGGTTGTATCATCATCGGGTATATGATCCCCTACTCAGCATGAGGATTATAGTAGGGTTTCAGTATCGTTGGTTATACGATCCCCTACTTAGCACGTGATTTCTGTAGGGTTGTGACATCGTCAGTTCGATCCCCTATAGCGCGAGATGTACCAGATAGGGTTGCGGTATCATCGTGACCGTCGTGACACGGGTGATGATACTCTATCTGTGTGACGAGTTTCTATCGAGTGCCAGATCGGGTTGTGGTATCCCCCAGTGGATCCTAGGAGTGATCCCCTATCTGTGAGATCTACGAATGCCAGATCAGTTTTTGGTATCCCCCAGTGGACCCTGGGAGTGATCCCCTATCTATGAGATCTTCATATACTAGTGTTGGTTTTGGTATCCTTTAGCAGACCCTAGAAGCGATCCCATATCCGAGGAGTTTGGTGTTTATGTTGTTTCAGCGAGGTTTCCTCAGTGACGATATCCGATGAGCGTGATCTCTTGGGTGAGCGTCTGAGGTGTTTGTGTGGGACCCTATAGAGTGTATCTCTCGGACGAGTGTCATATGGGATGACAGTGATCATGGAGTGTGCTCTCCTGGTTGTGAACCGTTGCTGGTGATGAGGTCGGTACCTCATGTGGCTTGGTGCGTAAGCTAAGTATATCTGGATGTTCAAGGTGTATGTATGGGAATACACCTGGTTTGAGCTGACTAGTTGTGTTTAATCGAGGATGGTCACAATATAGAGTTTCTCTCTCATCTGGGTTCCCTCTGGATGGGATGAGCAGACTGTTGCCTTTCAGTTGCTCTCTTTTGTTTTGGGTTTTTGGGGTGCCTACTGAGTATTGTTATACTCGCCCCTGTATGGGCTTTACTCGCACATGTTTGTGTCTTGTGCAGACTATAGGCCTTTCGACGGTGTCCCAGGAGGACCTGGAGCAGGTGGAGCTGAGTGAGAAGGACTGACCATGGAGTCTTACCGAAGCTGTGCCGAGGAGCTTTCCGGTGGTGATTTTGGCAGCGTACCCCTCCTTCTGAGTAGGTTGGACGCTTTTGAGTTTTATTTTGGTGAGACATGTTTTTCCCTTTTGTACTTCTATTGTAGTCTGGTTGTGGGATAGATGTGTGCATGCATTCTATTTTCAGTTTTATATATCTCTACATTGTTGCATGGAGGTGTATGTGGGTGCGTGTGTACATGTAACTTAGGCTAATGCCTCCCCTGTGTGTGATAGCCTACTCAGCACTAGATGCTAGCCCTTGGCCTATTGGAGGTAGGTTTGGGGAGTCGTGGCTCAAGCCATGTTGGGTCAGGTCATGACAGAGTGGTATCAGATGAGGTTCCACCTTTGGGATCTCAGAGCATAGCTGGTCTAGATGTGAGTTTGGTTTGGGATGCATAACGGCAGTGTTAGGATGTTTCGAGTTCGTCTTTCAGGCCAGGGACTCCAGTGTTTGTGTGATGGTTGACATATCCATTCACCAGAAATCTGACAACCTGCTTTTTGACTTGGGACGTTCGTACACTAGTCACATGGGAAAGATAATGGTACATGCATCATATAGGACTGAGTTTTGGGTTTTCCTTTTCCTTATTGAGTCAGCTCTCCAAATATACTCTTTAACCACGATGCGTCTTGATTTTATTTCAGGATTCCTCCATGATGAAAATCAGCAAGAGTTCCGCAACGGGATTGTGGTGACGATTCTCCCCGTGTAGAGGCTGTGGACCAGGGCGCAGGTTCTGAGGCTGGACCTCCAGGTGGTCTGCCAGTTGAGCCACCACCTGTCGAGCAGCTGGTTGTGCCGGCAGTGTAGGATGAGGTTGCACGCAGGCTGAGTGTGCTGTATGAGTTCCAGAGGCAGCGACCTCTGAGGTTCTGGGGTGATCTAGACCCTCAGGTAGCTGATGACTGGCTTAAAGCAGTCACCTGAGTTTTCCTCCTGGTGAGGACACCCCCAGATCAAATGGTGGTCCTAGTGGCGAGCCTTCTACATGGTTTGGCCGGGCGATGGTGTAATTTGGTAATGCTGTCCCACGACAAGGAGATGCTCACATGGGAAGAGTTTGAGTGGCTTTTCAGGGAAGAGTTCTATCTGGTGACGCTGAGGTCAATGCGGATTCAGGAGCTTCTGCAACTTTGACATGAGGGCATGACTGTGTTGGAGTACTCAACGAGGTTTACAGACCTGTCACGCTACTCCTTGGATATGGTTCAAGACCCGTTCTTTAGGGATCGGACCTTCGAGCAGGGATTACACAGGGACATCTGGGCAGGTGTGGTTTCCTTGTGTCTACCCACCTATGCTGGTGTGCTGGAGCGGGACCTAGTAGTGGAGAGCTTTCTGGCCGAGCATATCCCACCTGTTAGTGTTGGGCACGTGAGAGCTAAGACTTCATCAGTCGGATCAGTATCTGGTAGCCAACAACAGGCACAAGGGTCTGGATGTGGCCGACGTTTCAGGAGGAGACCCCAGGATGGAGGATCTGAGACTCATGGCTCACAGGGCTTGCAGGCCAGTTTTGGTCAGCCGCCGGAGAGGCGGTGTTATGCTTGCGACGGTTGGGGACATCTTGCTAGAGATTTTTCAACCCGTCGTGCTATTGAGAGAGATCCGATTGACAGAACGCCTTGGCAGAGGCAACATCTTGAGCAGGGAGGTCTGTAGGGCGGTGGACATGGCGACAGAGCTAGTGCAGCAGCATGATATGGTAGGCGGTATCAGTTGCCACCACCCCCACCCCAGGTGGTCCACGCCAAGCTTAGGGAGATGGTGGGCGAGGGTGAGGACAGCTGCATGCCCTAGAGGCTGTTGACCCAGGGGCTCCACGGATGGATAGAGGTATGCCTTGTGTCCTTTCTACTTTCTGTAGTAGTTTTGATAGAAACTGTTTAGCGGTACTCTTTCCTTTCCATTGCTTTCTTGAGTTTTGTTCAGGTCATTGGTAAGACCCTGAGTGGGTGTTGTTTGGCATGCTTCGAATGCATGAGGAAGAGGGATCCTTCCCCCACCAAGACGTGTTTTTGGGATGTGATCAAAACCGTGTGGGTGAGTCAGTGCTGCCCAAAGCGGATAGTGTTGAGGTGTGGTGGATGAGTCCCTCTTACTTATGTGATCGAGAATGGGTGTTTGTTGGCGAACTCGCTGGCATGGGAGACCCAGTTGAGAGTCCAATTGCTTTCCGTGTGCTTAGGGATTTTTGGGGAAGAAAAGTTCTAAGGTGGGGATTATGTAGAGACTCGGGTTTTGGACCTATCAGACTTTGGAATATTCCTATGAATCATTCCAGAGCTAGGTGCAAAGACAGCGTGCTATTTCCAGGCCCGGTGTGCTTAGAATTAATTTTATAAAAATGTTAAGTATTTTTTATACTATGCACATGGTGGGGGTGTGTTATCTCCTAAAAGGTAGCTCAGAATGGCAATCTGAGGGCATGGTTACATCTGGAGCATGCCGTTTACCATAGGCGGGGTGTAAACTTTGCGGGCGCGAGCTTGTTGTGAGAAAAGCCACTAGGGGTGTTTTCGTAAATAAATAGAAAAGTTTATTTATGAGCGTCAGCTCGAATAACTTCTGAATGGTGTCTCATATAGAAAGTCCGATTCTGCCGTTGTGTTCATAACACCGTGTTTAGCCTAGGCGCGACATAATTTTAGTCGACGCTGGGTGCTGGGTCGGAGGTGTGTTGGGCGTGGAGATGAAATGAGGTTTTTATTAAAAAAAAGAAAGTAAATCTCTTCCCCTCCCTCACCTTGTACACGCAAGCACTAGACGAAACCCTCCCCCTCCTCCGTTTATTCATTGAATCGAGCCACGGGCATCTGTTTTCAGCGCCGATCGTCAGCGGATCGAGCTTCAGGGCTTCACGGGCGTCGTTTTACACCTGAAGCTTCGGTGATCTGCCAACAGGTAGGCGTTTTGAGTTTCGAAATCCCGGATCCCGATTTGGTTGGTTTTTCTCTATTTTGAGCCTACAGATGTGTAGATCTGGTCCTAGGGGGAGCGCAGATTCCTTCGAATGCGTGTTTGGACCCCCGGGGTGCCCCCGACGGCCATCGGAAAGTTCATCAGCCCGCGGCGGCGGGTCGTGGGAATGTCATCAGACCGCCGCAGGGGCGGAGGTCCGGCCTCCAATTAGCAGCGACCCCACAACGGGTGTCAGCCGCGCACGCACGACGCCATGCCGCGGAGGCGTGGTCCCCCGGACGGAGTGGCCGGTGGCTGCGGCGACCGGAGCGGCCGGCGGTGGCGGCGGCCGGACCAGCTGGTTCAGGCTAGTCCGACCCTCTCTTTGTACACGGGGGGTTTTAAAACCCCCATTTCTTACAATCCAGAAGTCGGATTTGTGTGCCGTCTACGACGACCCGACCCTGGAAATAAGGCAAACCCTTTGAGGTGGGTTTGGGAGTTTAAAGTTTTGGGATCGTGGCTCAAGTGCTTGAAACGTCGAATAAAATATTAATATTTTTATTATTATTCGACTTCGGGCCGTTGTATCTTCTACCCAGAGCATCTGATTGATGTGAAATCAATGTCGTTGAGACCCTAATGGAACGGCGGGTTTTTCTTGATGGTTTTTGGGTGTTGGGATTGAGATTGGGGTGCAGGCCCCACGAGGTCGGGTTTGGGCGTTTACGTAGAAACACAACTTTTTCACCAGGAGTCCGATTTTGGCGGATGAATAGTCGATCCTATGTGTTTTTTCAAGAGGATCATAATGGTACGATCCATTCGATGTGTTATAGGATTGAGGCATGGGCCCCACCCAGGTTGGCTTCGGTGAATAGTACCTTTTTCATAGGGTGTCTATTTGGGACGAACGAGTAATCGATCCCTTGTGTTTTTCCGAGGGGATCGCAGTAGTATGATCTGTTTGATGAGTTTCAGGATTTTAGTGTGGGCCCCGCATGGGCTAGCTACAATGAATAGTTACTTTTTCACCGGTTGTCCGTTTCAAGCAAGTAAACAACCTATCCTATGTGTTTTTCTGTGTGAATCGTGATGATGGCCTCAATATCGGTCTTGGAGGTGCATAGGGTTGCATTGTGGTGAGTCGCTCGGGTTAGCGACGTTTGGACCAGCAGTGGTTGAGGGTACTCCCTTGGTTCATTACTATGAGGGTTCGCGCAACATCACAAACTTAGTAAAGGTTTGTGATCCTCTTGATGGGATGTTTAATCTGTTAGAGTTGTGGCATCCCTCCGGTGGGCTCAGAGTGGGATCCTCTAGCATCGTTTCCCTAGATCGGTTTCTTGGTATCGTTGTAACTGCTTATACACGGGCGGTGATCCCCTATATAGTAGGTTAACCCCGTAGGGTTTGTGGCATCATCGGGAATATGATCCCCTAAGCAGTGGGCCATGGTCTGTAGGGTTGTGGCATCATCGGGTATATGATCCCCTACTCAGCATGAGGATTATAGTAGGGTTGCAGTATCGTTTGTTATACGATCCCCTACTTAGTGTGTGATTTTTATAGGGTTGTGGCATCGTCAGTTATATCCCCTAAAGTGCAAGATGTACTAGATAGGGTTACGGTATTGTCGTGACCATCATGACACGGGTGACGATCCTCTATCTGTGTGACGGGTTTCTGTCGAGCGCCAGATCGGGTTGTGGTATCCCCCAGCGGATCTTGGGAGTGATCCCCTATCCGTGAGATCTATGAATTCCATATCGGGTTGTGGTATCCCCCATCGGACCCTGGGAGTGATCCCCTATCTATGAGATCTTCATATACCGGTGTGGGTTCTGGTATCCCCTAGCAGACCCTAGAAGCGATCCCCTATCCAAGGAGTTTGGTGTTTATGTTGTTTCAGTGAGGTTTCCTCAGTGACGATATCCGATGAGCGTGATCTCTCGGGTGAGCGTCTGAGGTGTTTGTGTGGGACCCGATGGAGTGTATCTCTCAGACGAGTGTCATCTGGGATAACAGTGATCATGGAGTGTGCTCTCCTGGTTGTGAACCATTTATGGTGATGAGGCCGGTACCTCATGTGGCTTGGTGCGTGAGCAGAGTATATATGGATGTTCAGGGTGTATGTATGGGAATACACCTGGTTTGAGCTGACTAGTTGTGTTTAACCGAGGATGGTCACAAGATGGATTTTCTCTCTCATCTGGGTTCCCTCTAGCTGGGATAAGCAGACAACTGCCTTTCAGTTTCTATCTTTTGTTTTGGGGTGCCTAGTGAGTATTGTTATACTCACCCCTACACAGGCTTTGCCCGCACATGTTTGTGTCTTGTGCAGACCACATTCCTTTCGACGGTGTCCCAGGAGGACCCGGAGCAGGCGGAGCTAAGTGAGCAGGATTGACCATGGAGTCTTACCAGGGCTATGCTGAGAAGCTTTCCGGTGGTGCTTTTGGCATCTTACCCCTCCTTCTGAGCAGGTTGGATGCTTTTGAGTTTTCTTTTGGTGAGCCCTGTTTTTCCCTTTTGTACTTCTACTATACTCTGGTTGCGGGATAGATGTGTGCATGCATTTTATTTTCAGTTTTATATATCTCTACACTGTTGCATGGAGGTGTATGTGGGTGTGTGCGTACAGGTACCTTAGGCCAATGCCTCCCCTGTGTGTGATAGCGTACTCGACTCTAGACACCAGACCCTGGCCTATTGGAGGCGGGCTTGGGGAGTCATGGATCAAGCCCCATTGGGTCGGGTCGTAACATCATCAAACTACCAAAAAATATAATAGACAACCCAAGTCCCAACAGACACAACAGCTCAAAGACCAAAGATAAAAAACAACTAACACGTCCAAGTGGTGCTTTCCCTTTGCTCGAAACAGGAAGGAGGAAATATACAAACACCCAAAAGAATAGGTAGGGTGTGATCTAAAAGCATAGTAGGGTCTCACCAAGGATTCTATAATAAATTTACAAAATTAATTAACTAGATAAAACCTTCAATTTTAAATAAACAGGCTTTTCAGTACAAAATAATATTTAAAACAAATCATTCTTTACATTTCAAGTGATGGAAAAAATTTCTAAATAATGTCTTAATAAACATTTTATATAAAATAATTTATATAAATTCATAAGGCATGTGTAAAATTGTTTTCAAATAATGGAATATATATAAAATATAAAAAAATGAGCAACATGGTAATCTAACAAGAGGCATGATAGTTCTAGGTTATGGGATCCTCACACACTCGAATAGATGATTATGGCAATAGTGTACACACATCCCTCAGACACTAGTAAAAGAGGACTCATTACCATACCATCAGGATTGTGACCTACTACACTATCTTTTGTTAGATTTGTAAAGAGTTAATAGAGTAATTTTCTAAATAACTCACTAAATACCTAAGCTTTCATGCGATCCAACAAAAATCATTAATTGAAATTTAATTAAAAAATTTTAAAAATATAATTAACCCATTTTTCCATTTAAATATTCCAATTTCCTTTTAAAAACCAAAACAAGTTTTCAATCAATTTATTCCCTTTTCTAGGATAAAACTGATGGTTTCTTATGAAAAAAATGTAACTATTTTCTCATATAAAATTTGAAATAAATTTAACAAATAAATTTCACAATTTAATTTCATAATTAAATTTTGTAATTAAATTTCACAACTTTCCATCCAATTTCCACAAACACACCCCAATTCAATGGAATTGGGGGTTTCCCCCAATTTTCATATCAAATAAAACTATTACCAAAACCCACAATGAATTGGGTTTTTCCTAATTTAATTAAAATAAATTCAATTTAAATCAATAAATTTAGGGTTAAATCAATTGGATAAACATAAATGGAACCACCTTCCGAAATAATGAGATCACATCTCATAACACCCGTAACGAGAAAATTTAACAAACTTAGGAAAAGGAGATCCAAGAATCAAACCTAGATTCAAGATCTAAACCAAATTACATTAGATCCTCCAATAACATAGTGATATAACAAAACCAAAGGAAGAGAGAGAAATATAGTGGGAGAGAAGGATCAAGGAAATAAATCTTATTAGGAAATGATCGAATGAAGATCACCTAGCTTCGATCCACCTTGGAGAGGGTTTGGAGGAGAAAAAATTGATCATTGAGATCCCTATCAACCTTATATAATAAAATAATGTAAGTTAGGGTTGAGACGGGGTAAAAATGAGGGTTTGTGGAATTTTTAAAACCATGTACCCTAACTATGCACCCCTGATATTGGGGTTTCACAGTTTCTATTTGGAGGATGAAAGGTTTAAAAAATTGTGCACCAACCATGAAAACACCAATTGTTTGGGTTTTTATGGCTTTTACTAGCAGGGTACATGGTTTAGGAAAACAATGTACTAACTATGCATAGCCTAAGAGCCCTTCAAATTTTTCATAATTTCACCTGAAGCACCCCAAAATGAGACCCAAACAAAGCATGATCAAAACAGGGGTTGAAGAGTACCTAAAAATAGTAATAGGATGTTACAACCTCCCCACCATAGAAACTTTCAGTCCCCATTAATCTCGTTAAGAAGATTCCATGCCAAAAAGGTGCAACCACTACTCTCTCATCAGTGCCTATCTCTCCCACATCTCATGAGAATCAGAACCGTGCTTCCATAGCATTCGAACCAAAGGTATTATCCTCCCACAAAGCACCTTGGTTTTAGAATCAACTATTCTGACTAAATTCTCAGTCATAGATAAATCAGGTTTAACATTAAGATCACTCCAACTCAGAACATGAGATGGATCAGAAAGATACTTTCATAGTTGAGATACACAGAACATGTTATGTATCAATGTCAGATATGGTGGATGTTATAAATGGTAATCCACTTTCTCCACATGATCAACAACCTCAAAAGTTCCCAAAAAATGAGGATAAAGTTTACCTTGCCTCCCAAGCTTTCAATGACCCAAATGAGGTGAAACTTTTAAGAACACCAGGTCACCAACTGAAAATTCCAATGGTCTAGGGTGATGATCAACATAAGACTTACACCGGCTCTGTGATGTCAACATTCTTGGATTAATTAATTAAATATTTTATAACATTTCTTAAACCAAGCTTGGTACAACCAATTAACTTTCACTAATATCCGATCAAAAAAATAGAGATTTTCAAGGCTGACCATAATGTAGGTTTTGAGCACAGCGGAAGCACGTTGGTGGGTATACCCAACTTTAATTTTTCCATTAACAATGATCAATCCGAGATCCATCCTAATAATAAAATGCCGAATCTTTAGAATATATTGAATAAAGAAAGAAAAGAGGAGAGTCCTGAAACCATAGAGAGGATCATCATATATTGGTTATAATTAATTTAATTAAAATATAAGAATTATCTTGATGAAATTATATCTTCGTTGATGTTTCCGGTCATGATCTGATGTGATCCTTCATTGCGTTGTAGAAGCCAATTATAGGCTTCCTATAGCGGTGATCCACACATGCTCCACGTATCTCTAGAAGTCGCCTAAGGGATCTATGAGTGCTAGTGCGAAAGAGCCTTCGCTTTTGATTTCCACCTTTGATCACCCTGAGAGCCACTTCTAATGCGCTCTCCTTGATCTGGTGGAGAAGTATCTCTCTCGTAACTTGAGAGCGTTCTTGGTGGAAAAATAATTCTCTATTGGCTTGAGAGATTTCTCTAGATCTATTTTTCACAACCACACAAAATGGATATGCTCATGAGAAGAATATAATTGGGATTTTATTTACTTAGAATAATAAAATGAATTAATTACACGAAAGTATTTATTCATTTCATTTAATTCTTAGTAAGCCCAATGTCTAATAAGAACAATTGACTATTATTATTACTTGACATGCACCCAACAAATTACAACTAATATTATTTAATTAAATAAATAATATTATTTCTCACAAATCCCAGAAAAACTACACGGTGTGTATATTAATATACACATCGTGTAATTTTGTTTTTCCATTTTCTTTATTTCATCCACCACATTTATTAGACCTTGAATAATGACTATTTATTTCTCAAATAAATATCACTGCATTACTCGCTAAAAAATATATTATTTCACACATAATATATTCTCTCGAATAACTAGTTTCAAAATAAATGTGATGAGTAATCCTTGAATAATTATTAAACTAGAATCAGAAATAATATTTATTCAACTTGTTAAATGAATATTTAACTAAGATACTTGGACATACTTAGTGTGTGACCCTCTAGGCCTCTTTCTTAGTATCATTAGGTGGATCCATCCTAAAGTCCAAGGTTAGAATCTAGCAACACGCCAAGGAACCCATAACGAAAGAAGTTAATTACATAATGACATGCCACCTCCTACGAATGCTTACCGTGTAATGTAATCCCTTTGTCTCGATATCTCAAATCAAGTGGGTTTCATGCTAGTGACATCAACCCATGTGCTCTATTATTCTTTCTTTGACTTCCTGGAATTGAACTTTCCCACTCTTTACCATGGACATGGATTTATTTAGGATATATAAATTCCATCAAAGGGCCTAATATATCAACTTCTGTTATGGAATAGAAGGGACAAATAATTTCTCACATTATCTATTAGTATAGTATTACTCATGACACACCCAACATATCCTACCTTGCTACGAATAGTGTGTCATTGTAGTTTTCATCAATACATCTAAGTGTGCGAGTTGTAATACCCATTAATAATAATCTTAATGTCTAATGACCAATACACACATCCGCAGATAGGAACATCCAATGACACTATGAAATGTGGATTTCCTACTGGCGGGTCTCATTTTCATAATATCCTCTTGGATATTACTAAGGGAACACACCATGAGAAGATTCTTCAAAGTTTTATGAGTCCTCACCCTTAATGGCCTATACTATTTGTGTCCCTCAAATAACATCATCCAGCTATAGAACATATATTCAAGAATAGTGTTATGGCACTTCCGGGTTCTCATCAAATCAGGGATCCGCTATGACCCTTTGGTGCAACAGCTATCCTTAGGACATTATCACATGAATTGTCATACATAAGAACAATTAAGATGTTATAAGGTATTTATTAATGAATAAAGTACAAAGTAGTTGGTTCTAAACCACCAACTCCAACACATAAAAGACATCAAAAGAAGCCATTCTAATCATAGACTGGTAACTATTATTATAAGAAAACTCAACCAGAACCAAATTATCATCCCAAGACCAAATAAAGTCAAGAATGCAGACACGTAGCATGTCATCAAGAATCTGTATATCTATTTCAGTCCAACCATCCTATAACAACCATCATCTTTATTACACATTTAAACATGCTTTATTACATAAAATTTCAATTAAAAAAACCTAGAAGATTGATAGGTCTAGTGTCTTTGGTTCTTGGGAACATTAAATGACAACTTAAGACATAAAATACAAAATCTTTATTGAAAACTTCTTTTACATGACTACAAACTTCCTTCATACTTAGCATTGCATGGGATAACCTGAGGACATACATAAGAAAAGGGTGATCTATAAAGCATAGAAAGGGATTAAATAAGGAATAACAGGAATAATACAATACATGTTAGGAAATAGTCATATCAATGGATCACAAGAGAAATATGAGCATAAAGGCATGATATAGCATGATTATCATAACATGGAAATGTGGAAACAACTTAAAACACCGCATCATAAACATAAAGGAATCAGGTAAACCCTGTCCCAATATAGTGGAAAAATATCCTAAAAGGAATCAGGTAAACCTCTATCCAAACATGATGTATCATGATACTAAACATTACTCAATGAACTGGAGCACTATTAGGGTTCACCCTTCATGAACATTTTAATCTCATGCTTAAGTGTGCCACATATATCATATAACATGGATTCATTCAACACAATAATTTATTCCACGATAAAGGAATGTGAAATACATACATGAAAATATATAATAAATAAGTATATGTTCATAAAGGTGAATAACCTTAATAGATAAATGGGCATGGTATTCACTACACGATGATTTTGTCATAGAAAATCACGGTGCAATTTCGGCAGCATAACAACATCACATGAGGATTCATAAAATGGGTTGATGAGTGAGAAATGGGTATATCATAATTTAGACATGAAATGGGAAGTAATGGAATCATGGAGCATAATATACCATCATATGAAATTTAATTTGAGATTCATAATATAAAATAAATGCTTGAATAGAAATGAGGAGAGAGAAATCCCTTACGGAATTTCAACAAGGTAACATGTGTACATGGGAGGGATTAATGAGAGTGAAATGGGTCTATAATCATTAAAAATTAATAATGAAAATATGAGGAAGGTTAAAAAACATACCCCATCATTTTTAATTGAAAAATAAAAGGTTATAACAATATAAGGAAACTCGGACAAAAATGAGAAAGGAAGGAAAGTGAGGATCCCTTTCTTGGATGTGTGATCCCAAAGGCTTGGGAGAGGATTCTTGGGAGATTGGGGGAATATTAGGAGGACTACAGGGAGTGGAGAGAAGAGTGAGGGAGATCTTAAAAGATTTTGAGTGAAGAGTAATGGGTTATTGGGTGGGTTTATATAAGAAAGGAGGGGGAATTATTTATTATTTAGGTTTTGAACATTACACACTAAAATATTCAAAACCACAAACCAACCCTTGGTTTTTTCCCATGGTTTCTGGAAAAGTGTAGTGGAAAACATTATTTTATAAGTACAAGGGAAAAGGCATTAAAATATTATCCTTGATTATTTGGAGGTGAGTCACACCCTCACAAAAATGAATTTAAAATCATAAAATATATTATACATTTTGGAGTATTCACTAAGGCATTATAAAATGAGTCAAATAAATATAAAATCAAATTATTTTAAATTTAAAACATATATTTTTTCTAATATCTATTTTATGGTATTTATTACATCACTATTAGGTCATTATGATGTCATAAAACACACTATATATTTATATATTATTTAATTTTTACCCAAAAATTCGACTGTCTCAGAAAATTATGAAAAATTCACTGTTGGATAATTTTGAAATCATTATTCCAAAAAAAATATTCATTTTATATAAATAATTTTTTAAATATGTGAATTTTAAATTTTAAAATGAGAACCAACATTTATTGAAAATTGACAGGTTTTGATAAAACAGTTTTTAAACCTTAATAAAAATTACAATTGACTTCATAAAAATTATACAATAATTTATATTTAATAAAAGTAATTTAATAAAAATATTTCATTAAAATTATATTTATTTCAAAAATCCATCAAAATATATTTCTTAATTGAATTTGAATATTAACCAAAAAAAATAATATTTGTGCTTTAAAAATCATTTACAAAGTAACAATAATAAAATGAAAGTATATTCATTATTATATATAAAAATAATGCACATAATAATAATGCTAGGGTATTTTTACATATACCTTTATTACACCAGCATATGCTCTAAGATTAAGGTGTGGGATATTGGGGCTTTCATGAGGTTGTTCGGTAAACATGGTTTGAGCTGTGATCTTGATGAGCTTGAACTTCTATCGTAAACAGTTTCCCTCATGCTTAAGTTATTGGATCTCAGCTTGGGATTAGTGTAGGGAAAATCACAGAAATGATATCTTCCTCATAATCTCTGATAAATGGGCTTCATATGGTATAATCCTACTAGTTGAGGCCATCATTTCCTTTGTCTATGTCAAAAGGATTTGCTAAAAACCTATATTTATACCGATCATGTGATCACTATTAAATGACTATATTATCAATGATAAGTATACTTAATGGTCATTTAAATGTAATCTGATATAATAATAAAATTATTTCATGTGTTTTGATATCCACAATACATTTAATTAAAATAAAGAGAACTTTATTCATAATAGTTTGGGTCGTTACAACCTTACCCCCTTAAGAAATTTCAACCTCAAAATTTCATTTTCCCAAAATAAAATAGATATGGGTAACTCTACCGCATCACTTCCTCCAGTTCCCACATCACTTCTTCAAACTTGTGGTTTCTCCACAACACTTTGATGAGGGGAATTGTCTTATTTTGTTAAATTTTTACCTTTGATCTAAGATCTTCACTAGCTTCTATTCATAGGAGAGGTCATTATCCTATAGTACCACCTTTGGATTGGGTACATGTGATGGGTCTGGTATGTACTTCCATAAGAGTGATACATGGAACACATCATGTACTAGAGACAGGTTTGGTGGGAGTTTTAGTTGATAGGACACTACTTCGATGTGATCAAGGATCTCAAAATGGACGATGTACCTTGGAATAAGCTTTCCATTCTTCCAAAATCTCATAAATCTATTCCATGGTGATATACAGAGGAATACCATGTCTCTACCATCAAACTCTAGGTATCATTGACAATTGTTAGCATAGATCTTTTGTCGACTCTGAGTAGCTTTAATGTGCTACTAGATGGTCTTAACCTTCTCCACCATTTCTTCAACCATTTATGGACCTAGAAGTTTTCTATCCCCAACTTTATCCCAACATGCTGGTGTTCTGCACCTCTTCTCATAAAGGGATTTATAAGAATCTATTTGGATGCTTGAGTGGAAACTCTTGTTATAAGAGAACTCAACCAGAGGAAGATATTGATCCCATCCTCCTTTTAAGTCCATTGATCATGATCTCAACATATCCTTAAGTGTTTGGATAGTCTGATCAGATTGGACATAAATTTGAGGATGATAATCCGTATTGAAGTTCAGATTAGTATTCAGAGTGTGTTGGAGAATCTTCCAGAACTTAGAGGTGAATCTTGGATCTCAATTGAATATAATTGATAGTGGTACACCATTCAGCCTTACTACTTCTCTGATGTATATCCATGAAATTTGATCCAATGAGAAATCCTATTGAATCATAATAAAGTATGCAATCTTTTTAAGACGATCCACAACAACTCAGATAACATTGTTTCCTTTGGATGTCTTTAGAAGTTCGGTGAAAAAGTCCATGATGATGTTCTCCCATTTACATGTTGGTATGGGTAATGGTTGCATTATACCAATATAATTATGCCTCTCATCCTTCACTTGCTGATATACCAGGAACTTTGATGTATATTCTACGATCTCCTTCTTCATGTTATTCCACAAATAATGCTCTCGGAGATCCCGATACATCTTTGTGTTTCCTAGGTGAATGGAGAAATTTGAACTATCTATATCATCCAAAAGTTCTTTCTTTAACTTCAGATTTTATGGAACACATAATTTTGACCCAAATCTCACAATTACTTCTTCATTAACATTGAACTCTGAGGATTTATCTTTTCTAATAGTTTTCACTTTCTTTTGAATTCCCACATCATTATTTTGATTATCCTTTAACCTTTCTAAAATATATAGTTGAAAAATAATTTGTGAAAGGATTGATAATGTTTCCTTTTTTATGATTCCCATATCCATATTCACCAAATCTAATAAGATTAGATCCTTTTCAATTCCCATAAATGATAGAATCATTTGGTCCTTTCTACTTAAGTATCCGCCACATTGTTATCTTTCTCAGGGTGGTAATGGATTGAGCAGTCATAATCCCTGATGAGCTCTAACCATCTTCATTGGAATATGTTCATCTCTTTCTGTGTGAATATATATTTGAGACTTTTGTGATTTGTATATATTTTACACTTTTCCCCAAAAAGATAATTTCACCATATTTTCAACACAAAGATCACAACTGCTAACTCCAAATCATGCGTGGGATAGTTTTTCTCATAAATTTTCAACTTTCTTGAGGCATAAGTGATGAATTTTTAATTCTGTATCAACACACAACCCATGACCTTCTTCAAAACATCACTAGAGATTATGAAAATCTCCCCACTTATGGGTAGTGTGAGCACAGTGGTAGTGATAAGCCTCTTCTTCAACTCCATGAATATTTATTCACATTCATCACTCCAAGAAAACTTAACCCCCTTTCGATCTATCTTGGTAAGAGGGTTTTAAAATCATGATAAATTTCTCACAAATTAGTGATAATATCCAGCTAACCCTAGGAAGCTACAGATATACGTCATAGATTTCAGCCTTGTCCATCCCTCAATTGCTTTTTTTGGAAGGATCCATAGATATCCCATTGCTTGTGATGATATTCCCCAAGAATGATACTTACTTCTACCATAAATCATACTTGATGTACTTTTTATAGATCTTCTCCTTTCGCAAGGTCTCTAGTATAATGCTTAGATGCTTCTCATGCTTCTCCTTGGTTTTGGATTATATTAGAATATCATCTATAAATAATACCACAAATTTGTCGAGGTAATATCTAAAGACTCTATTCATCAAGTCCATGAATATTTTTGGAGCATTAGTGAGTATGAAAGGCATTAATATGAATTCATAGTGCCCGTATCTTGTACGAAAAGCAGTCTTAGGGATATCCTACTTCTTCACCATTACTTGGTAATATCCTAATTATAGATCCACCTTGGAGAATTATTTTTCTCCATATAGATGATCGAACAAGTCATCAATTCTAGGAAAATGATATTTGTTCTTTATTGTGATTTTGTTGAGATCACGATAATCAATGCAAAGGTGCATTGACTCATCCATCTTCTTGATGAAGAGAACTGGTGCACCCCATGGTGAAGCACTTAGGCATATAAACCCTTTATCCAGATTCTACTATAGTTGTTTCTTTATCTCCTCAATCTCTAAAACAAACATTATATACAGAGTCTTAGATATTGGAAATTCCCCAAGTATAATATCAATAGATAATTAAACATCCTTTCTAGAAGGAAGACCAGGAAATTCCTCAAGAAACACCTCAATGAATTCCCTTATAATAGACATGTCTTCAAGGATGGTCCTTCCTTAGAATCAATCATCTGATAAAGATACGCATGATCATAGGGAAGTAATATCCATACTTGATATGATGGTGCTAAATAAGATTCATTCTCCTTGCACTTGTATAGAATCAGGGGTCGATTCACCATATGGAGAGTGATTTTCCTCTCATGAAAATTTATGTTGGCTATATATAGGGAAAGCCAATCCATGCTAATAATTGCATCAAAATCAACCAAGGAAAGTATGATGAGGTTTTATAGGAAGTTAAACCCAAAAATTGTGATAGGGGAGTAGTTATATTTATGGGATGCAATAATTTCCCCATTTTCTATTCTCACCGATATCTTTACTTCCATGATTTGTGGTGGTGTTTGGATTATTCTACTAAACTTTTGGGATATAAAAGAATTAATAGAACTATGGAAAATAACCCTACCTTTTACTTTTTGATTCTAGTTCTACTTTATCTGATATAGTCCTTGGGATGAGTACTTTTAAAATTTCAAACCCATAAAGGGGAATCTAATTAAAAGAGGGATAAATTATAAATTACATTTATCTCCTTAACTTATGAATTTATAAGATTCGATCTAAGTTATCCATGATATAATTCCTAGCATATATTCTTAGGGGTATTTTTTTGTTCCCTTAATAATGGTTCGTACTAATATAATGAATTTACCAAATCATATCCCCTGGGAGTATCAAACCAAGAGTACAAAAATTACTATTTCAGTGCACTAGTTCCTGTTTGAGTTTAGCTCAAATCACTATTTTTGGGTTTTACCCCTAGATACATCCGTTCTAGAGCCACTTATACTTGTTCATATCTAGATAGTGATGTATTTTCTTGATAAACCACTTACTATACACTCACCAAAATTTAAGGATTATTTTCTTATACTTAGTCTTATCCTTAAGTCTTTCACTATATTTTTCTAATATTAATCCCAAAAATAACTAAACCTATCCTATGCTACCAACTATAACAACCCTGGTCTTTATTACACATTTAAACATGCTTTATTACATAAAATTTCACTTATTACAACCCTAAAGTTCAATAGGTCTAGTTTATTTGGGGCTTAAGAATATTACACGACAACTTAAGACATAAAACGCAACAACTTTATTGAAAACTTCTTTTACATGATCATAACATTCTTTCGTACTTAGCATTGCATGGGATAACCCGAGGACATACATAAGAAAAGAGTGAGCTATAAAGCCCAGTAAAGGAGTAAACAAAGTATAAAATGAAGAATATAATATATGTTAGGCAATAGGCATATCAATGGAGCTCAAGAGAAACATGATCATAAAGGCATGATATAACATGATTATTATAAAATGGAAATGTGGAAACAACTTTAAACACTGCATCATAAACATAAAGGAATCAGGCAAACCCCTGTCCCAAAATGGTGGAAAAATTTCCTAAAATGAATCAGGTAAAACCCCATCCCAACATGATGTATCATGATACTAAACATTACTCAATGCATTGGAGTGCTATCAGGGAACACCCTTCATGAACATTTTAATCTCATGCTTAAGTGTGCCATATAGATCATATAACATAAATTCATTCAACATAATAATTTTTTCTATGATAAAGGAATGTGTAATAAATACATGAAAGTATATAATAAATAATTATATGTTCATAAAGGTGAATACCATTGATAGAGAAATGGGCATGGTATTCACTACACGATGATTTTGGCATGGAAAACCGCGGTGCAATTTCAGCAGCATAATGACATCACACGAGGATTCATAAAATGGGTTGATGATAGAAAATTGGGTCTCTCATCATTTATAAATTAAATGGGTAATAAGGGGATAATTTATAATAATATCCCATCATATTAAATTTAATTTGAGATGCATAATATAAAATTAATTCTTGAATGGAAACGAGGAGAGAGAAATCCCTTACAGAATTTCGGCATGGTAACGGATGTACATGGGAGATTAATGAGAGTTAATGGGGTATATCATCATTAAAACATAACAATTCAAGTATTGGGGAGGTGTTAAAACATACCCCATCATTTTTAATTGAAAAATAAAATGGTTTAACAATATAAGGAAACTTGGACAAAAAATGAGAAAGGAAGGAAAGTGAGGATCCATTACTTGGATGTGTGATCCCAAAGGCCTGGGAGATGATTATTGGAAGCTTGGGGGAACCTTGGGAGGACTCTAGGGAGTGGATAGAATAGTTTTGAAGATCTTAAAGTAGTTTGAGTGAAGATGAATGAATGCTTGGGTGGGTTTATATAGGAAATGAGGGGGAATTCTTTATTATTTAGGTTTTAGACATTACACACTAAAATATTCAAAACCACAAACCAATCCATGGTTTTTTATCAATGGTTTATATCCAAGTGGAGTTTAAAAAATTATTTTATATGTCCAAGGTCCAAAGTCATTAAAATATTATCCTTTATTATGTGGATGTGAGTCACATCCTCTAGGAAATGAATTTAAAATCATAAAATATATTATACATTTTGGAGGATTCACTAAGACATTATAAAATAAGTAAAATATATCTAAAATAACATTATTTTAAAGTTAAAACATATATTTGGTTGAATATTTATTTTATGGTATTTATTACATCACTATTGGGTCATTATGATGTCATAAAACACACTATATATTTATATATTATTTAATTTTTACCTAAAAATTCAACTCTCATAAAATTATGAAAAATTCACTATTGGATAATTTCGATGTCCTGATTCCAAAAAATAATATTCATTTTATCTAAATAATTTTCTAAATATTTGAATTTTCACTTTTAAAATGATAACTGACATTTATTGAAAATTATCGGGTTTTGACAAAAACAGTTTTTAAAACTTAATAAAAATTACAATTGACTTCACAAGAATTATAAGATAATTTATATTTAATAAAATTAATTTGATAAAAATATTTTATTAAAATACTATTTAATTCAAAAATTCATCAAAACATTTTTCTTAATTGAATTTTAATATTAACCAAAAAAATAATATTTGTGCTTTAAAAATCATTTACAAAGTAATAATAATAAAATAAAATTATATTCATTATTATATAGAAAAATAATTCACATAATAATAATTATAAAGACTTTTTATATATCCATTTATTATACCAGTATACACCCTAAGAGTAAGGTGTGCTATGGTGGGGCTTTCATGGGGCCGTTCGGTGAACATGGTTTGGGTTATGATCTCGATAAGCTTGAATTTCTCTGCGTAAACGATTTCCCTTGTGTTTATGTTTTTGGATCTTGGCTTGGGCTTGGTATAAATAAAATTCTAGAAATGTTATCTCCCTCATAAGCTCTGATAAATGGGCTTCATAGGGTACAATCCTACTGGTTGGGGCCATCACTTCCTTTGTCTATGACAAAAGGATTTTTTAAAACCCTATATTTATACCAATCATGTGATTACTATTAAATGACTATATTATCAATGACAGGGATACTTAATGGTCATTTAAATCCAATTTAATATAATAAAAAAATGATTTCATGTGTTTTCTATATCAATAATATATTTAATTAAAAGAAAGGGATTTTTATTCATAGGAGTTTGGGTCATTACACATCCAAATGTAGATGATATGCTGTACTCAAACAAACCTAAGATCCAAATGATTCCTAAAGGTATCTCCAAAATAGATAAGTGAACCGAGGATCTCAATCAGAAACTATAGCATATGGAACTCGTGCAAACAAACAATCTCTTTCATATATAGGTTTCCTATCTTTTCAAATTTTGTTGTATCACGAATGGGTATAAAGTGATATGATTCATTTATCCCATGGATCAAAACCCATTTCACATTATTCTTTCTCTAGGTAAGCAAAAACCCAACCATAAAATCCATAGAGATCTCATCCCACTTCCAAGTCGGCATTAGAAGTGTATGAAGAAAACATGAAGGTCTCTGGTGCTCGACCTTGACTTACTAAAATGTATAACAATGAGACACAAAATCAACAATGAACCATATCATACTTGGACACCATAATTTCCGCCACATTTCATAGAACATCTTCATGGTTCCTAGGTGCAATTCTCACTAGGAATTATGTCAATCCACCATCACATCTTTCCTAACTTCTAATGGTAAAACATACTGGTTCAGAAAATACAGAATACACTCCGTGGAAAATGACCGGTCAACAATAGTCTCCCCACCATAAATAGAGTCTCTAATGATATAGAACTCATTATCAAGCTGTTGTTCCATAAGAATCATCTCAAGAAGAGTAGAATTCAACTGAACACTAGCCATAAAACTTTTGATCCTGATTCTAGAACTCCAATATGAAACTGTGAAAAAATATCCATCAAGTTCCACTCTTTCGAAGATTCTTTCATGTCCGGGTTCAGAAGCTTCCTACTCAAATAATATTTGATGGAATTTCCTTTCCCCAGGGTATAGGAAATGTAAAAAACAAAATATTATAGGTATTTCACCCAATGACTGCAGTAGAGATTAAAATATTCTTGAGAGAAGATATAACTCAATATCTTGTGGTCAAAAAATATGGTAAACCTTTATATGAAAGGGTAATTCCACCAACTCTTAATCACATGCATCATAATTGAAAGTTCAAGATCACGAGTTGGGTAATTATTTTCATGTGGCCTAAGTTTTCAAGAGACATAATAAATGACATGATCACCGTGTATAAGAACACAACCCAAACCTAAACCCAATGTATCCAAAAAGACCATATATCCCTACCCGAACTTTGGAAGAGTCAACACTGGTGCAATAGTAAAATGTCATTTCAGTCTAACAAAATAATTCTGAAAATTTTCATCCCAAGAAAACTTTACTCCTTTATGAGTTAGAGAAGTCACCAGAGAAGACAAATTTGAGAATTCCTTTACAAATAGGTGATAATATCCAACTAAACCCAAGAATATTTGAATCTAAAAAACATTTCATGGTTGCTCCCATGTCATAATATCTTTCACATTCTTAGGATCAACTGAAATACCATGTTGCAACACCATGTGTCCCAAGAACTTCACTTCCCAAATATAGAAATAACATTTCGATATCTTGTTATAAGGTATGTGATTTCCCAAAAATACTATAACTACTGTCAAACAACTCACATGATCCTCCTCATATATATAGTAGAAAATGATTTCATCCACAAAGACCACCACAAAATTATCAAGGTACTCATGGAAAATACTATTCATTAGATCCATAAAGACTATAGGAGCATTGGTCACACCAAATGGCATGACAAGGTACTTATAATGGATAAACCTACTCTAAAAGAAATTTTTATGAATGTCAGATTATTTTATTCTCAACTGATGGTAACCATATCAAAGATCAATTTTTGAAAAACACTTCCCCCCTTCAACTGGTTAAAAAAATAATCAACATATGGCCATATATACTTGTTCTTTACTATAACTTGATTGAATTTTTATTAATAAAAAAGTTAAGTGACCCATAATCCTTCTTAGTAGTGATAACTGGTGTCGCTCACGGTGACACACTCAGGCGTATAAAAAATTTCTCTAAAAGATCATCTAGTTGAGCCTTCATCTCTTTTATTTCAGTTGGTTCCATGCTGTAAGAAGAAATAGATACCATCTAGGATTCTAACACTAAATCGATCGAAAAATCTACCTCACTTACCAGTGGCAGACCAGAGAAGTCAAAAGGAAAAATGTTGGGAAACTCAAAGATATATGGAGGGATTTCACCGCTCAAATATTCTTTCTCTAGATCAAAAGTGAACATAAATATCACTTTCCCTAACTCTAGATAATAAGGTCCGACTCCACTCAACCTCAGGTCCCATTATCCCTGAAATATTCTATAATATAATTATCCCTTTACATATTTAATTGCATGATTTTAAGCATAAATAACCAAAAATTACAAGTTAAGGATCATAAATTCAATTTTTTTGGAATATTAGGTACACAATTATAAAACATGAAACCAAAAATAAAAACATCTTTTATTTAATCTCCATAATAAACTTCTAACTTCCATTTAGATATTACTTATGCATAGGATAAACTGAATAATATATAATCAAATGGATGAGATAAAAATACTAGTAAGGGGAATAAAAATATAAATAATGAAAAACACATGGGTTAGAAGTCATAACATGATGACATAAAAAATTCATGGAACATGAATAAACATATGGAAGCATAACATATAGAACATGGGATTATAGAATCATGGAATCATAGAAATGTGGAAACAATATACAACACGACATAAGAATGAGTCAAGGCTAACCACCAAGACCATTGAACATGGAGGAGAATGATTCAAGTATAACCACCAAGAGTACTACACATGAAGGGGCATGAGTCAAGGCTAACCACCAAGACCATTACACATGGAGGAGCATGAGTCAAGACTAAGCACCAAGACCATTACACATGACATCTCATGAGACTAAACATTACCCAATACATTGAAGTGATATCTATGTGAACCCATAATAATGTGTTCATTCATATGTGTTCCACATTAAGAATAAAACATAAGGTATAAACATAAGGGTTACCCCTGGAAAGAAATGGGTAACATAACCATTTCATAAAGCATAAACAATGGGTGCATCAGAAAGGTGTCCATGAATGAATAGATTTAAATAATAAACAGAAATTAATAATATAAAATAGGCATAGATAATGATAAATTATGTCCAAATAAATTTAAAACATTAAAAATATTGGTTAAGAAACTTTAGAAATGAGCCACTTTAGTACAGTTTAAGGGAAACTTTTAAATATTATTTAAAAAGAAAAAGGCATAATTGTTTGTATAAAACTATAAATAAACCAAGATAGTTTTTTCATAATAAAATGAGTGATTTTATAAAAATAATTTTTTCTTAAAATAGATTATTTGGTGCACTTAAAATGGGTAAGAAATCAGGAAGTTTCCTTTAATCGGGCTTGTTTATAGGGAAGAATTGAGAAGGGATCATTTTTAAAAGATATATTTCCCCATAAAATAAGGATGAAATAATTTGGATACATGATTTTGTAACATATACACAGTATATAGAATAATTATATAAAAATAAAGAATAATTACATTGGGATAAAGAGAGATAAATCGCAACCCAAAGGAAAAATGAAGGTTCGGAAAGAACCCCTTACCATATGTCCGAAACTGTTCTGCACTTGATCTTAATATCCTAGATAATAAAATTAAATTAGTTAGTTAATTAATTAAGAACCTTTTATATATTTATTTTATTTTTTTACAATTTTATTAAGTTCATTCAGGGGATTTTTTATGAGTTTTGAGATACAATTTGATCCTTCAGGAGTGTGTTTCCTTGGTTTTCATAGTCAGTTCACTTGTATATGTGAATGGAAGATCATGTAAAATAAGAATCATTATATAAAATTGAAATTATATGTTATTAATGAAAATAAATAATATTAAATGTTCTTATCTATCATTTTTTCCATATGTGAGTATGATTCATTAGATAAAATGTTAATGATAACCGTTTAGATTATTTTGGCGTTTTTTCAATCATCATAGACTAGTTTTGTTTTATTAATTAATATTATATATATATTGGTTCCAGAACATTAAATAAGATTTAATAAATATATTATAATATTTTTTAACCATAAAAATCGTTTTATTACCAGACTTGAATGTGGTAGTAGAAATTGAAAAATCATCGTCCTTGAATGTGATGAATCAATATATCACAGATGATGTTTTCATTTTTAGAACAAAAGGGGAGGGAAAATGAAATGATAATGTGTTGTTCCATTAACACAATAAAATCAAAGTATATAAAATATACAATATTTATCATTTCACTTGGATAATTTGAGGTGAGTATAGGAAAATAAAATAAAATGAAAAGAGACTAAATGAAAACGAAATAAGATTTTACCTCTTGAATTCCTTCTCCTTGAGAACCTCCTTGAGGAACTTGAGTTTGGTCTTTTATTGAGACCAAAGGCTCCTGGTAATGGGTTAGATAATTGGAAAAGTATTGGGTAGAATTTGAAAAAGATTCAAGGATTTTTATGGGTGAGTAGAAGATGTGGTGAGGGGTGGTATTTATAGTGGAGGAGAGGGGTGTTTTTTGATTATTTTATTCATTTGTTTATTATTCTGGATCAAGAATATGAATAACATTGATTCTTGTGAATAAATATAGTAAATTGTTCATGTGAGTTTGAACCAATGGTTATTAAATCATCTATACATCAACCATGACTCAATAATTCATGTATTTATCTTATACTGTAAATTACCGTATTTCACTATACACTAAAAATTCAACTATTTTAGAAAAATCAAAAAAATTCACCCTAACCATTTGTCAATGTGTATAATTAAAAAATGGAATCCATTTTTTAAAAATAATTTTCAATATATGAGAAATTTAATTTTTAATTAAAATCATCATTTATTCGAAAAATACAAATTTTAAAATTATAACTGATTCTATAACACTTTGAAAAATTAATTAAGGTCTCATAAAATTATATTATAATCATAAGATAAAAAATATTAATTTATTAATATATTTTATTAAAATAAATTTTCTTTTAAATCATTATATTAATTATAAAATTGTAAATAAACATATATATTTCAAAAAAATACCAATACTTAATTTATCATTTTTAAAAAATTTATTTACTTATTCTATGATATAAATATATCATATTTTAATTTATAATATAACTAAATTTTATTTATAATTTCATAGGTGATGTTACTATTCTATTGGTATGGTTACTATTCTTAATGGTCACATTACTATTCCAAAGGTCATGTTACTTTTCCATTAGTTTGGGTTTCTTAATTTCTATAAATACTTATTATTTCATTAATTTTTAATTTATAAAGTTTTTATTGTGTTCTCTAAGTGAGTATATTTGATTTATACTATATTACATAATTATAAGTAGGGAAATTTCATGGATAGAATTCTGGGTTGTTACATTCTCCCCCCTTATGAAATTTCACCCTTGAAATTTCATTTTACAACTAAGGGGAAAACAGGAGAGGCTAATTATCTATTTTCACTTCAATGAGATATTCAATCTTTCCTATTGGAATTTCCTTCAAGGATAAATGGTTCATGCATCCTGATGGCACCTTAGGATATTTTCAAAATCATCTATTTTTCTTTATATAAATACAATCTAGGCATCTTGGATTATATTGAATGAAGCACCGATAAATCATAAAAAAGTATTTCTAATATATAATTTTTAAAAATCTTATTGAACTTGTTTTTTATAAAACAATCTTACTAATTCATCTTCAAATATTTCAAAATAGGGTTTTGGTAAATATTTTTTGATATTTTCCCAAAGACAGAAATCTATAATTAGATACATATAGGATGCTTAGAGGTCTCCCTCTTCTGTAGCATCTTGAAAATCATTGAGTGCTTCAAGTGTTTTAAATAATGAGAAGAATTTGAAAAGACCCTGATGGTACTTCCCACTCGTATCATGGTAAGAAATTTGAGAGTGAAAGATTCTCCAATAGATGATACTTGATCCTTGAAAGAATCAAGCAATAGTAGAGGTATTGGATGCCTCATAAAGCTGTTTTCATGTAACATGGATATTGGAAAAAGTTTTTAAGTCATGTGAGCATGAATTTAGGATAATATTTATAAGTATTTCTTTAGGAAGAGAGAGAATAGTTGTTCATGATCTTCCTCCTTCCATATTTTAACTAAGTAAAATAAAATAGAATTAGGGGGATTGAATACATAGATAATAAGAATAATAAAAGGAAATTTGAATGTTGAAGGACAAACTTGTAAATGAAAAGTGTATCCTAACATGTGATTCCATAAGTTCCAATATATGTTATCCATGGTGATATAATTAACCCTTGGGTTATTACTAAAGTGCTATAGTCCTAATCTCTAAAAATAACTAAACTATGCTATGATACCAACTATAATAGCCTTAGCCTCTTACACATTTTATTACATGATTTTAAGCATAATTAACTAACAATTATGAGAAAAGGATCATAAAGTATAGCATCTTTTGAATATTAGGTACATAATTAGAAAACATGAACCCAAAATAAAAAGATATTTTATTTAATCTTCATAATGAAATCCTAACTTCTATTGAGATCTTACATCTACATAGGATAACCTGGGGAATACATAAGCAAAAGTATGATATAAAAATACCAGTAAGAGAAATAAATATATGAATAAAGCAAAGCATATAGGTTAAAAGGCATAACATGATGAAATAAAAGTCATGGAACATGAATAAATATATGGAAGCATAACATATAGATCATGGGATCATGTAATCATGGAATCATTGAAATGTGGAAACAACAAAAAACATGACATAAGCATGATTCAAGGATAACCTCCAAGACAATTTCACATGGAGGATCATTATTAAAGGATAACAACCAAGACCAATGTATATGGAGGATCATGAGTCAAGAATAACCACCAAGACTATGGCACATGGAGGGGCATGAGTCAAGTCTAACCACCAATACCATGCCACATGAAGTCTCACGAGACTAAAAATTACCCAATGAATTGGAATTTTATCTGGGCACACCCATCATAACATATTCATTCATACGTGTGCCGCATGAATAATCAAACATAATTTATAAACATAAGGGTAACCCCTGGAAAGAAATGGGTATCATAACCATGCCACAAAGCATAAAAATGGGTATATCATGAAGGTGTCCATGAAATAATGGATTTAAATAATTAATGGACATTAATAAGGGAATATATTCATATATCATGATAAATTTTGTCTAAATTAATTTAAAACATTTAAAAAAAATCTTTTAATTAACTTCAGAAATGATCCACTTTAGTGCGGTTTAAGGGAAAATTTTATAGATTCTTTAAAAATAAAAAGACATAATTGTTTGTATAAAACAAATAATTAACCCATATAGTTTTTCATGATAAAATGAGTGATTTTATAAAAATAATGGTTTATTAAAATAGATTATAGAGCACACTTAAAAAGGAATAAGAAATCAGGAAGTTTCCTTTAATCAGGCTTGCTTATCAGGAAGAATTGAGAAGAGAACCTTTTTAAAACATGTATTTACCCATCAAAGAAGGATGAATTAATTTGGATACATGAATTTGGAACACATACAAAAAATTTATAAGAATTATATAAAAACAATGAATAATTAAATTGGGGTAAATAGAGAGAAAGCATAACCCTAAGGAAAAATGGAGGTTCATAAAGAATCCCTTACCTTATGTCCGAAACTGTTCTGCACTTGATCTTAATGTACTAGATAATAAGATTAAATCCATTAATTTATTAATTAATTAATAAAGTTTTATACACATATTTTATTTATTATAAATTTATTAATTTCATTCATATCCTTTTTGATGAGTTATAAGATATAATTTTATCGTTCAAGAGTGTTGGTTTCCTTGGTTTTTATGATTGGTTCAATTGTATACGTGTATGGAAGATCATGTAAAATGAGAATAGTTGTCCATAATTGAAATTATATTTTATTAATTAACTTACATAATATTAAATGGTCTTATATATCATTTTTTCTATATGGGAGGATGATTCATTAGATAAAATGTTAGTGATAACCGTTTAGATTATTTTTGGAATTTTTTCGATCATCACAAATTGCTTTTGTTTTATTAATTAATATTATATATATAATGGTTTCATAACATTAAATAATATTTAATACATATATTATAATATTTTTCAACCATAAAAATGGTTTTATAACCATCCTTGAAGGTGGTAATGAAAATTGAAAACTCGTCGTCCTTGAATGTGATAAATCAACACATCACGAATGATATTTTCATTTCTAGAACAAAAGGGGAGGGGAAAAGAAATGATGATGGGTTGTTCCATTATAAAAATAAAATTCTAGTATATAAAATATACTATATTTATCATGTCACTTGGATAAGTTTAGTTGAGGATAGGAAAAAAAAGAAAATGAAAAGAGAATAAATGAGAACGAAAGAGGATTTCACCTCTTGAATTTCTTCTCCTTGAGAACCTCTTTTAGGAACACGAGTTTGGTATTTTATTGAGAAAAAGGATCCTAGATGTGGAAGAAATAATTAGTAAGAGTATTGGGTATAATTTTTACCAGATTCATGGCTTTTGATGTGTGAGGAGAAGAGGCGGTGATGGGTGGTATTTATAGTGGAGGAGAGGGGTGTTTTTTGATTATTTTATTCATTTTTTTATTTTGGATCAAGACTATGAATAGTGTTTATTATTGTGATTGAATACAATAAATAGTACATGTGATTTCGAAACAATGGTTATTACATCATCTATTCATAAAAAATGACTCAATAATTCATGTATTTAGCTTATACTGTAAATAACTGCTTTCACTATTCACAAAAAAATCAACTATTTTAGAAAAATCCCAAAAATTCAACCTAAACCTTTTTCAATGTATAGAATTAAAAAATGTACTCCTTTTATGAAAATAATTTTATAAATATGATAAATTTAATTTTTAATTAAAATCATAATTTATTCGAATAATACGAATTTTAAAATTATAATTGGTTTTATAACACTTTGAAAAATTAATTAAGGTCTCATAAAATTATTTTATAATAATAAGAAAAAAATATATTAATTTATGAATATATTTTATGAAAATAAATTTTCTTTTAAATCATTATATTAATTATAAGATTGTAAATAAATATTTATGTTTCAAAAAAATACCAATACTTAATTTATCATTTTTAAAATATTTATTACTTATTCAATGATATAAATGTATCATATTTTCATTTATAAAATACCTAAATTTTATTTATACTTTCATAGATGAGGTTATTATTCTATTGGCTGGGTTACTAATCTTAATGGTTACATTACTATTCCAAAGGTCATGTTACTATTCCATTGGTTTAAGTTCCTTAATTTATATAAACACTTATTATTTCCTTCATTATTATTTTGTTAAGTTTTTATTATGTTATCTTAGTGATTTTGTGTTATTTATACTATACGACATAATTATAAGAAATTAAATTTCATGGATAGAATTATGGGTTGTTAAAGATATGACACAATCCATCGGGCGCAGTAAAGGAGACCCATCAAAGATAGAAATTAATCTTGGTTTTATTGGAAATGAGCCAATCCATACTGAATATGATGTGAAGAGGTTTCATGTTGAGAACTAGAAAATCCCAAGAAAGATTGATCTATGATAAAGAGAAAGCATGACCAATAGAATATATGCCCCCCCTCTCTTTGTTCTAAGGGGTGTAATAATATCCATCACATAAGATAAAATATCCATAGGAAGATTTAGCAGATTGACAATACGAGTTGAAATAAATGAATGAGATGCACCGATATCAAATAAAGTAGCCACTAATGTCAAATCTATAATGATGGTACCTCTCACAGCCACTGGACTCATGTTTTCTTCCTCTGGAGACTCTTCTATTATGTGAAGAAGCTTTGTTCTTGATGCCTGTGGCCAGAACCCCTTTGTTCATGAAGCTTCTGATTGCACCAAAGTTTTATTAGGTTTTGATGATCCCATGCCAGTACGTGGTGTAGAATAGACATGGAATAACTTCTATAGGTTCCCAAAGCATCCACAAGAACCACATATTTTGGGTGCCTTACTGAAAACCCACTTTGAGTGCTGAGGCTTGCAACACTAGTAACATATCAAAGGGCTTCTACCAGGAACTAAAAGAGGTCTATAAAAACATTGATGTCATGAACCACCACCAGAATCATCACGCTTCCTCTTCTATTTAGAGGAATTCATAGAACTGCCATTGGGAGAAAAAGAAACTCCCTTCAACACTGACTTATCAGCTAGGTTCATCTCCACCATTAACTTCCTATCCAACAAATCAGCATAGGAAGTCAGCTTCAATAAGAAAACATGATAGTGAATATTAGATCTAAGTCCCATCTTGAACCATCAAGTCTTCATCTTCTCATTCGACACAATATCAGGTGAAAACTGCATAAGCTCAGCAAATTTTTTTCATATTCTATCACGGTCATATTATCTTGGTCGAGTTTGAAGAATTATAAATCCTTATCCACCACAATAGAATCTAGATAGAACTGGTCAATGAAAATAAATTTAAAGTCTTTACACTCTAATCCCCCATGCTTCTTCACATTCATCATCCTATCCCACCATCTCCTCCTAGGTCCCTCTTGCTTGAAGGTGGCACATTTCACCTTGATTTCATCGAGTGTTTCCAAGAACTCAAACTGAAGCTCAATATCTCTCAACAAATCCCTAAAATGTTAGGATTGTTAGAGCCTTGGAATGTTGGTGGATTTTGGTGAAGGAAATTTTGAGCATGATTTTGTAAAACATTCTTTTGAGGTTCCATAGCTAGAGCCTGAATAGGAACATGTGCAGGTTCCTATCCTAGAGCTTGGAAAACACGCACTATAACCTCAACTAGATTCTAGTCAATAAGAGGATTTTATCACTGTGGTTCATCAACATCTTCCTCTTAGATTCGATCCACACATCTTCTCAGAGGCATGATTCTACACAGCACCAGTAAACCACATTGAAGATATCAGATTAACACTCAAATAGAGTAATAGTGGAAATTAATCCCATCAGATAAAAAAACAAGAATTGGATTTAAATCTATCTGTAATTCCCCAACCCCAGTTACCCAGAGTCAGTGCATTATTACATAACATTGGCATGATCACAAAAGATCAAGTCTCGAAAGAATGATTAGTTTAGTAGCCTTGGAATCACTAGATACATTCATAAAGTTTACATTATAGCATAAAGTGAAAAACTACAACAACATCTTGTCTCCATAGACCACACTCATATCCCCTCATACTATCCCTGTAGGTTATTCATAAAATACTTCTTCACATCCTTAGAAAAATAAAACATAGAAAAGGGTGAGCTCAGATGCTCAGTAAGGATAACAATATAGTGGAAACTTTCATAAATAAGCATAAACATTTAAGGCAATGTATAAATAAAACAAAATCCTTTTGAACTTGAACTTCAGCATAATATGGTAGAAATAAAATGAAATAATTCCATTTACTTATTCACATGGATATTCTACTAATCAAATAATCACATGAAATATCAATAACCACTTTCATAATGATGGAATGCATAATGCCAGACTATCATAACCACATAGTTAAGGCCTTGTGCCAAGACTACAAATAAGATTTTGTGAAGGCCTTGTTCCAAGACACTATTTTGTCTCATGAGACATATCGATACATCGAGGAGTTATAGCGGGATTCACCCGTCACTTATTAAGTCCAATGCATTCCTTATACGAACAGGTTTAAACATAACATAAACATTCGTATTAAAACTAGCATACGAAATGTCAATACTTTATCTATAAATCATGAATGGTATAAAAATAACACATCCATAGTCAAACATATCACAAAACCTTCAATACAATATTTAAGTTTTGTATCATAATAAATCAACTTCAAATAAGCTTAAAATCCATCAAAGGATGTTGACATAGATGAAATCAAAACTATTTGAGAAAAATATCTCTTTTTTTGAAATCATTTAAAAGTCACATAATTATAAAATAAAAAATTTACTTTGAAAATATTCTTATAATCTTTTAAGGGAAGATTTGGTGATTTTATAATGGTGGAAAATAGCCGCACCTGCCGTATATGTTAAAAAAGACATTCTTACCTTAATTCTGTCGAAAAGGTTAAAAAGGACCTTGTTTGGAAAACGACAAAAAGATTCCTTTATAAACGTCTTATAAAAATTCAAAAAAGGGTATAAATGACTTTAACCCATATTCCATAAAATAGTAAGAATTATTTGAAATATATTTTTAAGAAACATAGATGTGGATGATAAAGAGGTCCCGGTAGATAATTACATATAAACAACCTCGGATAATGAAGAGATAGTGAAATAAAACCTTACCATCTACTTTTCCTTGGTCGAGGGTAGGTTAACCTCATATATAATGGTGAAATAATTGTTATTAAATTATACAAGAATCATATACATTAATATGATATCATATATGTTCTTTTAACATTGCATTGTTAATAATATCTTAGTATTATCGTCGTTTCGGGTTTTAACTTACTCGTTTTCTTTTATATGTTTTGTTACATAAGCCATGTTTGTTATGGATAGGTTGTATATTATTTATATCTAGAATGATATCAAGTCCTTAAACATTATTTTTAATCATCAAATTAGAATTATACTTGAATGGATATGATGGGGAATGAATCTCATCGCGTTCGTGGAGACGGTAGTCCGTACGTATACACTAGCGACAATATCATTCTTTTGATATTAAAATAATTTATAATTGGATTGTGTATCATATATACAGAATAATTATAATGTTATATTTATTATTTACATAAATTAAAAATCATTATTATACCCATCCAAATAATAATGTATTGAATAACAATTACACCACGACGTGGAGACGGTAAGCCGTACGCACACACGTATGATGAAGTGTCATTCAAGGGATGGATATAATAATGAATTTGGTTGTTCAATATTCATAATAAGATCACAGTATATAGAATATACTGGAGTTATTATTTTATAATGGAAATAACAAAGAAACAAGAAGTGGAAGAAGAAAGGAACTTGAAAGAGGTGGTGCGATTTTTACCTCTTCTTCGGGTTCTTCCTTTTGATTTGATCAAAATTGATACTTAGGTTAGATTTATGATCAAAATAAGACCTCTAGGTTGAATTAAGGTAAGTTTAGAGAATATTTGGGTAGAGTTTGGCCAAACCAAAAGGCTTTGACGGTGTGAATTAATGAGAAGGGGGAGTGCCCTTTTATAAGAGGGGTGAGGGGCACCTTTGAAAATGCTAGAAATATTATTTTATAATAAATTCATATTCAGTTTCTAATGGATAAAAAGTAAATTATTTAAAGGTTAAGGTGGGTATAAGTCTAAAACCACTCAACCAATAGGTTTTAAACCAGTTTGGGTCACTTTATTAACCTTATCTTTTAGTTTTAACTCTTAGTTAATTAGTTTGACATTTACCATGTGTCTTTGTATTTTTATATTATATAGTTAATAAACTTACTATATACTTCCAAGAGACCCCAAGTGGTCCATTAATAATACACATATAATTATATAATTTTTTTTACAAACCTTATATTTTTCGGAATATAATATGAATTAATAATATAATATTTGTTTTAAAAACTCTTTTATGTCAATTTTGACACTATTTAATAATTGATTTTTGTTAAAGTCTTAACAACTTTATTAATTAGAAAAAAAATTCATTTAAGAAATAATATCATGTCATATTAACCAATAAAATTCGTGGATGTCATAAAAACTTTCAAATTATATTTATTTTAACATTTATAATACCAATTATTTGATTCTTTCATTAATAAGGAAAATAATGCATCATTATTGTGTCATAAATAAATTTAATTATTCAATGTCTAAAAATTATAAATAAAATACCATTATGTAGGAAATATTTTTATATTTCTAATGAATATTTATAGTCTAAAATATAACATATATAACCCTATGTAAAAATTGTTTTGCTAAAAGATATATGCTTATGTCATTTTTGTATTTACTTTAACTTAATTAATATAAAGTGTCATTATCACTTACAAGTGGATCCATGGGGTCCCAAAATCGACCCAAAGATGCCCATGGTCGGACATGTATCAACCAATAATGTTAGGACACATTTTAGGGTATTTTTATATTATTATAATATTATTTGTTTACCCTTATTTACTGGATTTACGCTTTAATCATGATAAATAAAATATTTACCGAAGTAATTATTCAAAATGTCTAAAAATAAAATTTACCTATTTACACAATTTGGTCCTCTTGATTATAAATATGGAATCCATTTTTCTAAATTCAATACACAGAAGTGGCAGAAATTAATTTAAAATTAATTCCCGTTCTCAAAACAAAAAGTGTGTTTTTAAGAAATAATAACTATCAAAAGATTGACACTTGCTTATATCCAGTTTAAATGGGAAATTATGTCCAATGACCAACATTGGATTAAATGGTAAAAATATAATCTAATTATATTTTAAAATCACTCAAATTCATAATTTATCACTATTAATTATTTCGATTTAAAAAGTTGTTTTTAATTAAAATTTAGTAATTTTCACTATTCATCAAAAATTGGAAGTTTTTAGAAAAATACCAAAAATTCATCCTAAGATAATTTCAATATTCCAAATCCAAAAATGAAGTCCATTTCGAAAGATAAAATTCATAAAATTTGAAAAAGTGGGTATTACTATTCATAACGGCTAGTTTGATTGGTTGTGGTGTGTTGGAACTCGAAGTTGCATACAACACATGATACTGTATTATTCAAAGAGAAGCGTACCGTGGAAGCTTGGGGTTTTACATTTTCCTCTCCTTCAAATAATTTCATCCTCAAAATTTTTATAATACTACCGCATGAAAAGACTCGGGTGGTTCTTTATCATAAGTTCCTTTGGTTCCCATGTTGCCTCTTCCATCTTATAGTTTCTCCACAGAAATTTTACCAGACGAGTCATCCAGTTTCTCAGCACTTGTTCTATTGTATCAAGAATCTTGACAGGTTCTTCGCAATAAGACATATCAGGTTCCAGTTCTACTTCCTCATAAGTGAGTACATGCATTGGGTCAGGCATGTATTTTCTCAACAGTGATACGTGGAACACATTGTGAATTTTGAAGAGACTTGGCGGCATTACCAAACGATAAGCTACAACCCCAATTCATTCTAGAATTTTGAAAGGTCCGATGTACCTGGGACTCAATTTAACTTTCTTACCAAAACGTTGAACTCCCTTCCATGGAGATAACTTTAAGAAAACATGATCTCCTACCTGAAATTCCAAATCCTTCCTTTGGTTATCAGCATATATCTTCTGCCTACTTTGAGCTGCTTTGATGTGGTTTTGAATTACCTTAACCTTTTCCATCATTTCCTCCACCAGTTCTAGGCCTACGAGTTTTCTTTCACCAACATCATCCCAACAGGTTGGTGTGCGGCATCTCTTTCCATATAACGCTTCATATGGTGCCATCCGAATACTTGAATGTAAGGTATTGTTATAAGAAAATTCTACCAGAGGTAAATATTGACCCCACATACCCTGAAAGTCAAGTGAGCAGGATCTCAACATGTCTTCTAAGGTTTGAATAGTCCGTTCCGATTGTCCATCTATTTGAGGGTGGTAGGTAGTGCTCAAACGAAGTTCAGTATCCAAGGCCTTCTGAAGACTCTTGCAGAATCTTAATGTAAAATGGGGATCATGATCAGAAACAATCGATAGGGGTACTACATGAAGCCTCACAACTTCATTAATATATAATCTTGCTAGAAGTTCAAGTGGTAGATCTTCCCTTATAGCAAGAAAATGTGCTGACTTGGTAAGACGATCAACAATGACCCATATTGAAATGTTCCTTCTAGGAGTGTTTGGTAGTCCCATGACAAAGTCCATCGTAATATTATCCAATTTACACTTTGGTATGGGAATAGGTTGCATGACTCCTCTAGGTTGTTGCCTTCCATCTTTCACTTATTGACAAACCATACATCTTGACACAAAATCAGCAATCTCCCTCTTCATTTTGTACCACCAAAAATGTTTCTTCAAATCTCTATACATTTTGGTGCTCCTAGGGTGTGTAGAGAAATTGGAACTATGAGCATCGTCCAAAAATTCCCTTTTTAGATCAGGTATATTTGGAACACAAAGTCTCTTTCCAAATTTTAAAATTCCATCTTCATACAAAAAGTCACTCAACCTCCCCTTATTCACAGCTTTAATATTCTTTTTAAACTCTTTATCATCAGTCTGAGAACTATTTATCCTTTCTAATAAAGATGGTTTGGAAACAATTTGAAAAAGTATCGATGTTTCACCTTCCATGGTTATTCCCATATCCAACTTTACTAGATCCATGAAAATTGGATCCCTTTCAACTCTCATTTTGTTTAAAACTCCATGATACTTTCTACTCAAAGCATCTTCCACCTTATTTTCATTCCCCGGGTGGTAGTGTATTGTGCAATCATAATCCTTGAGTAGTTTAATCCATCGCCTTTGCCTCATGTTGAGTTCTTTCTGTGATAAAATATACTTCAAACTCTTGTGATCGTTATATATCTCACATTTTTTACCATAGAGATAATGTCTCCATATCTTCAAAGAAAAGATTACATTAGCTAACTCAAGATCATGAGTAGGATAGTTTTTCTCATTAATTTTCAACTGTCGTGATGCATAGGCAATAACCCTTTCATTTTTCATAAGGACATAACCAAGTCCTTTCTTTTAAGCATCACTATAAATAACAAACCCATCATTCCTCGATGGTAGAATCAATATAGGATCATTTACTAATCTTCTCTTCAGTTATTCAAAACATTCTTCACAATCTTTTGTCCAAATAAATTTAACCCCTTTACGTGTGAGCTTCGTTAATGGGTTAGCTAATCGGGAAAAATTCTGGACTAAACGCCGATAATAACCTACTAAACTAATAAAACTGCGTACCTCAGTTATACTCGTCGGTGCTGGCCATTCTTGGATTGCCTTGGACTTAGAAGGATCAATGGAAATTCCATCCTTAGAGACAATATGACCAAGAAAAGAAATCTTCTGAAGCCAGAATTCACATTTGCTAAACTTCCCATATAATTCATGTCTTCTAAGAGTCTTCAGGATAATGCGAAAGTGATTTTCATGATCTTCATAGCTTTTGGAATATACCAAGATACCATCAATAAATACCACCACAAAATTATCGAGATATTCCTTGAAAACTCTGTTCATTAGATCCATGAAAACAGAGGGTGCATTAGTGAGCCCAAAAGGCATTTCTATAAACTCATAATGCCTATACCTGGTTCAAAATGCTGTCTTCGGAATGTATTCCTTCTTCACACACAACTGATGGTATCCATATCGAAGGTCAATCTCTAAAAAGTATTGAGCTCCATGCAGTTGGTCAAATAAATCATCAATGTGAGGTAGGGGATACTTGTTCTTTATTGTTATATCATTGATTTCCCTGTAGTCGATACATAACCTCATAGATCCATCTTTCTTCTTAACAAAAAGGACAGGGGCTCCCCATGGAGAAACACTAGGGTGAATAAATCCCTTATTACTCAGTTACTCTAGTTGTTTCTTTAGTTCAAAAAATTCCATAGTGGCTATTCTATAAGGGGTCTTTGATATAGGCCTTGAACTAGGAATTAAATCAATGGAAAACTCAATTTCTCATTCTGGAAGATGTCCAGGTAAATCCTCTGGAAACACATCAACATATTCTTTCACAATAGGTACATCCTCTATTTGAACATTCCTTTCCTCACCCACAATTATTTCATTCTCTTACTCCCCAATAATTGAATTTAGTTGAGCTACTGTGGGTGGATCTAGATAAGAATTAGGTGGTGACGATTCTGCTTTAAAGATATGGTGTTCTTTATCATCATCATAAAAAATAGTGACCTCCTCCTTCTTACAATAAATCTTCGCATCATGGTCCTAAATCCAATCCATACTGAGTATTATATAAAATTCAATCATGGGTGTGACGATAAGATCAGCAGATAAAGAAAATCTATGTGCTCTAATGGGGACTGATTCACAAAACTTTGTTGCAATGATACTTCCATTAGAGGTTTTGAATGAAAACTCCATTGTCAAATCAAATTGGAAATATCTAATTTTCTTAGCAAACTGGGAAGATATGAAACAATGAGATGATCCAGAATCAAATAAATCATTTTCTAAACTTGAGGAAAACATTAAATTACCTTCCACCACGTCTTTCAGAGCTTCTAACTCAGTAGTAGTGATATCATAAGCTTGGCCTTGATCCCTTGGACCTTTCTGAGGTAAGTTTCCCTGATGCTTAGGATATTCATTTGCATAATATCCCATCTCCCTGTAATTGTAGCATTGAACATCGGTAGCTTCTTTCTTCCCCTTGCAATCACTAGCTTGGTGGCCTTTTTTCACCACACTTGTAACAAACTCCCATTCCCTTCAAGAAAGTACCAGGGTGTTTCTTCCCACATTTACTGCAGTATGGATATTCAACTTTTCCCTTATTCCCCTTATTTCCATTCCCAAAGTGATCGGCAGATCTCTTCTTCTCTTGCTCTGTTTAAAGTTATAAGACTTAGAGAATTCCTTTTCTATCTTGATAGCACATGAGACAATATCTTCGTACGACAATAAGGATTGTGAGAATAATTCTCGATGAAGAAATGGTTTCAACCCATCAAATAAATGATCAATATTACTCCTTGGGTTACATATATAATCTGCAGCATACCTCGCTAACCTTATAAAGTTAGCCTCATACTTTGCGACATTCTCATCCTCCTTTTGTCTCAAACTCAGAAATTGCCTTTCCATATCTTCTTGATGGTAACGAGGAAAGTATTTCTCTAAGAAAAGATATTTGAACTCCCTCCATTCCATATTTGATACTTCATCATCCTCCTTTGTGTTTTTAATCAATGACCACCATTGATCAACATCTCCAGTGAGGCGGTAAACTGCCATGATAACTTTTTCCCTTTCACTACTCCCTAAGGCATGGAATATTTTCTCTAAGGAATTTATCCATTGCTCAGCTACTAATGGATTTGTAATCCCATTGAATGTTGGTGGTTTTTTCCTCATGAAGCGATTTAACATTGATCCTACATGCTGTGGATCTGGGTACTCTATACAGGTAAGGTTATTATTCATAACCTGAGTGAGTTGTCCCAGTATGGTGATTAGCTGATCAGCACCAGTTGCATCACCAGCTCCACTATAATTATCTTGAGCAGGAGGGAAATCTCTACATGGAGTGCATGCATTGATACAGTTTCCATTCCTTCCAATAGGCTCCATTTCTAAACAATAGCATAAACTAGATTAGTTTATGGATCGAAATAAATAATTCCAAACTTGTAAAACACTTAACATAAATTGAAAAGTTTATGGATATAATCCATAATCATAAAAATGTTTTCTTTGAGGAAGTATATACTCATAAACCCTTTCATAAGGGTTTGTAAAGAAAATGAGAATTATCCTAAGCATATCCCCCGGGAGTGTCGTAACCAAGAGTGCAGCAAGGCCCGTTTTCGTACACCAGTTCCCGTTCGAGTATAGCTCAAAGTGGTGTTTTTGGGTTTTACCCCTAGGTACATTTGTGCCAGAGCCGGCTCTACCTGCTCATATCCAGACAGGGATGTATTACTCATAATACTCACAAAATCTCTATAATACCAAAATTATAGGAAGTTCTTCTATACTAATCCTCAAAATCCATCTTAGCTCTATGTGCTCTAATTAGAGTTTATCTAAATCTAGCTCCCAAGGTTTGTAATAAACTTCCTCTGATACCAACTGTAATTCCTAGACCCCAGTTAACTAGATTCAGTGCATTATTAAATAACATTGGCACGATCACAAAAGATCAAGTCTTGAAAGACCGATTAGTTTAGTATCCTTGGAATCACTAGATACATTCATAAAGTTTACATTACAGCATAAAGTGAAAAACTACAACAACATCTTGTCTCCATAGACCACACTCATATCCCCTCATACTATCCCTGGAGGTCATTCATAAAATATTTCTTCACATCCTGAGAAAAATAAAACATAGAAAGGGGTGAGCTCAGATGCTCAGTAAGGATAACATTATAGCGGAAACTTTCATAAATAAGCATAAACATTTAAGGCAATGTATAACTAAAACAAAAGACTTTTAAACTTAAACTTCAGCATAATATAGAAGATATAAAATGAAATAATTCCATTTACTTATTCACATGGATATTCTACTAATCGAATAATCACATGCAATATCAATAACCACTTTTATAATGATGGAATGCATAATACCAGACTATCATAACCACATAGTCAAGGCCTTGTGCCAAGACTACAAATAATATTTTTTCAAGGACTTGTGACAAGACACTAGTTTGTCTCATGATACCTACCAATTCATCGAGGAGTTATAATGGGCTCCATCCGTCACTTATTAATCCAATTCATTCCTCATATGAACAGGTTTAAACATAACATAAACATTCGTATTAAAACTAGAATACGAAATGTCAATACTTTCTCCATAAAACATGAATGGTATAAAAATAACACATCCACAGTAAAACATATCACAAAACTTTCAATACAATATGGAAGTTTTGTATCATAATAAATCAACTTCAAATAAGCTTAAAATCCATCAAAGGATGTTGACATAGATGAAATCAAAATTATTTGAGTAAAATATCTCTTTTTTTAAAATCATTTAAAAGTCACATAATTATAAAATAAAACATTTAATTTGAAAATATTCTTATAAGATTTTAAAGGAATCTTCGACAATTTTATAATGGTGGAAAATAGCCACACCTGCCGTATATGTTAAAAAAGACATTCTTACTAAAATTCTGTCAAAAAGGTTAAAAAGGACCTTGTTTGGAAAACGACGAAAAGATTCCTTTATAAACATCTTATAAAAATTCAAAAAAGGGTATAAATTACTTTAACCCATATTCCATAAAGTATTAAGAATGATTTTAAATACATTTTTAAGAAACGTGGATGTGGATGATAAAGAGGTCCCAGTAGATAATTACGTATAAACAATCTCGGATAATGAAGAGATTGTGAAATAAACCCTTACCTTGTACTTTTCCTTGTTCAAGGGTAGGTTAAACTCCTATATAATGGTGAAATAATTTTTATTAAATTATAAAATAATAATATACATTAATATGATATCATATATGATCTTTTAACATTGCTTTGTTAATAATATCTTAGTATTATCGTCCTTTCAGGTGTTAACTTACTCATTTTCTTTTATATGTTTTGTTACATAAGTCGTGTTTGTTATGGATAGGTTGTATATTATTCATATATATAATGATATCAGGTCCTTAAAAATTATTTTTAATCATCAAATGATAATTATACTTGAATGGATATGATTGGGAATGAATCTCATCGCGTTCGTGGAGACGGTAGTCTGTACGTACGCACGAGCGACAATATCATTATTTTGATATTAAAATAATTTATAATTGGATGGTTTATCACATATAAAGAATCATTATAATGTTATATTTATTATTTACATGAATTACACATCATTATTATACCCATCCAAATAATAATGTATTGAATAACAATTACACCACGACGTGGAGACGGTAAGCCGTACGTACGCACGTATGGTGACATGTCATTCAAGGGATAGATAGAATAATGAATTTGGTTGTTCCATATTCATAATAACATCATAGTATATAGAATATACCGGAGTTATTATTTTATAATGTAAATAACAAAGAAGAAAGAAGTGGAAGAAGAAAGGAACTTGGAAGAGGTGGTGAGATTTTTACCTCTTCTTCGGGTTCTTCCTTTTGATTTGATCAAAAGGGCTCCTTAGGTTGGATTTATGATCAAAATAAGGACTCTAGGTTTAATTTAGGGAAGTTTAGAGAATATTTGGGTAGAGGTTGGTCGAACCAAAAGGCTATGAAGGTGTGAATTAGTGATAAGGGGGAGTGCCCTTTTATAAGAGGGGTGAGGGGCACCTTTGGAAAAGATAGAAATATTATTTAATAATAAATTCATATTCAGTTTATAATGGATCCAAATTGTATTATTTAAATATTAAGGTTGGTATAAGTATAAAAACACTCAAACAATAGGTTTTAGATAGGTTTGAGTCACTTTATTAACCTTATCTTCTAGTTTTAACTCTCAGTTAATTAGTTTGACATTTACCATGTCTCTTTGTATTTTTATATTATATAGTTAATAAACTTACTATATACTTCCAAGAGACACCCAAGTGGTCCATTAATGATACAAATATCATTATATAAGTCCTTTGGCTGAACCTTATATTTTTAGGAATAGAATATGAATTAATAATATAATATTTTTCTTAAAAACTCTTTTATGTCAATTTTGAAACTATTTAATAATTGATTTTTTTTAAAGTCTTAAAAACTTTATCAATTCGAACCAAATTCATTTAAGAAATACTATCATGTCATATTAACCAATAAAATTAGTGTATGTCATCAAAACTTTTAAATTATATTTATTTTAACATTTATAATACCAATTATTTGATTCTTTCTTTAATAAGGAAAATACTGCATCATTATTATGTCATAAATAAATTTAATTATTTAATGTCTAAAAAATATAAATAAAATACCATTATGTAGGAAATATTTTTATATTTATAATTAATATTTATAGTCTAAAATATAAAATATATAACCCTATGTAAAAATTGTTTTTCTAAAAGATATATGCTTATGTCATTTTTGTATTTACTTTAACTTAATTAATATAAAGTGTCATTATCACTTACAAGTGGCTCCATGGGGTCCCAAAATCAACCCAAAGACGCCCATGGTCGGACATGTATCAAAAAATATGGTTAGGACAAGTTTTAGGGTAATTTAATATTATTATAATATTATTTGTTTACCCTTATTTATCGGATTTACCTTTTAAACATGGAAAATAAAATAATTACCGAAGTAATTATTCAAAATGTCTAAAAACAAATGTTACATATTTACATAATTTGGAACTCCTGATTCTAAATATGGAATCAATTTTTATAAATTCAAAACATATAAGTGGAAGAAATTAATTTAAAATTAATTCTCATTGTCAAAACAAAAAGCGTGTTTTTAAGAAATAATAACTATCAGAAGATTGGCACTTGCTTATATCCAGTTTAAATGTGAAATTATGTCCAATGATTAAAATTGGATTAAATGGTAAAAATATAATCTAATTATACTTTAAAATCACTCAAATTCATAATTTATCACTATTAATTATTTCTATTAAAAAAGTTGTTTTTAATTAAAATTTAGTAATTTTCACTATTCATCAAAAATTGGATGTTTTCAGAAAAATACCAAAAATTAATTCTAAGATAATTTCGATATTCAGAATCCAAAAATGAAGTCTATTTTGAAAGATAAAATTCATAAAATTTCAAAAACTGGGTATTACTATTCATAATGGCTAGTTTGATTGGTTGTGGTGTGTTAGAACTCAAAGTTGCGTACAACACACACTACTGTATTATTCAAAGAGAAGCGTACTGTGGAATCTTGGGGTGTTACATTATCCAAATTAAAATAAGGAAAAATACTAGAACCTATCCTCAAGATGCCTTTCCCAAACAACCCCCAGTGACTTATGGCTATGCCACGTCCCCCTCCCTCCAAAGATACCCCTCTTGGGCTGGTAATGAAGAAAGGGAGACGATAACCCCTGAGCCCCATATACAGTAGGCCCCGGGTTGGAGAATAGAACCAAGGGTATACAATCTAAAAAATTGGACGAATTTAACTTTTTAGGAAAATAAGATTGGGATATAATATAGTTAAGCCCAAAATAACTCTAAAAAATATATAAAAAAAGGAAACCAAAATCAATTCCACATGCATGTTTAAAATAAAACTTTTACAAGTGAAATAAAAACTACAAGGTAAGTACCAAAAGAAATCTAAAGCAGTGAATCAATAACTGTCCCAAATCATGATCTAGTAACACCCAACACAGTCCACATAATCCTCTCAGAAAGCTGAAAGTAGTTTTATATATGTAGGGTGAGCATAGAAGTATACTTAGTAGAAAAAACCTAAGTCTCTCATGCAAAAATGAAAGGAATCATACTAATTTCCTTGTGAGAAAATATTAAAACCAAACAACACCTAACAAGGTATACATTACATTCCATCCTCACCAAGGCATGCCCACCAAGTAACACAAGTCAAGTAAAGTAACATATTAAGAACATTGATGATTCTGGTAACCCACACCAAGTACCACTAATTTATCTACTCTTGCCTAATAGTAAACATACTTGTGCTCTATTATATTACAAAAGAAACATGTCACAACCCACCCACACACACATGGGCCCCACAAACACACCTCATGCCATCACTTGGTCCACGAACCGCATCACATCCCACCGACAGACACCTAGGCCACAAACCAAACCTCATCCCGTCACCTGGGCCACGAGCCACATCACATCCTACCCAAATATGCCTGGGATACAAAAAACATAACATCCCCCCATAGACACATGGTTCACAAACCACATCTCATCCTGAAGACACATGGTAAATAAAATCACATCTCATCCTGAAGACACCTAGGAAAGCACAACACATCTCATCTTGAAGACACTTGGGAAAGAAAAAATCACCCGCACATACCTGAGCCTCACAAACCACAACCTACTAGAAGAATATTGGGCTATCATTTCTTTTAAGAGGGAACATGGAAGAGCAGGTGGCCAACCATCCATCCTCTCACCGGGATGTTTGGGAAAGACACCCTCCCTCGTGACGATGGGGGTGTTCAATACATAGTTCTCAACTAGGGTGGGGTGTCTATAGAAATCACAGGTAAAAAAATAAAAGTATATTAATATATAATACAAAGCACTCAAGCCCAACCTACAACTTCCAAACTAAAAGAACAACTCACAGACACCTTTTCTTCTACCTCTAAATGCACAAAAACACACATCATTCCACAAAACCATTCACATTTCCACTAAATTCCATTAACCCACTTACATTCTTTATTCACAAATCATTTATTCATTATGTTGACCAAACCAACCCAAGCCAGTTCAAAAATTTATTAAACAATTATTTATTCATTTATTCCACCAATATCTAGGAAACTACCAAGCACAAAACACAACAAGAAACACAAAAACACATCACCGTACATCCCAATCATAGCCCTGTTGTGCAAAACTTTTAATCCATTCCACAATCAATCAATCTCTAAACCTGAGATTCCATTACTTGTTCAGGTTGATGTATCGTCTACAAGTTCATCCACAACACCACCAAAACAAACCCACAACACAAAAATGTTCTTCAAAAACGTACCACAACACAAACTAGAGTGTATCCACACATCACAACATAACTACTTGACATTCCATCTATCCCACACACACAACCAAAACTATCCTACACAACACATCACCCCACATACCAATGAATAACACAATTTTTTGGATTTATCAAGGCATCCCTTATTTAATTTCACTTGTTAGTTTAGGGGTATCAAAAAACTGGGTAATACTAGGGAATCTGTTTATTATCCAAGTATATGTGATTTACCAATTTTCATATACAAATTTTCAATAGGAATCAACCAACATGAAACCTTTTTAGTGCACAACCAAGGACCAACAATGGACATGATTTTCAGCAGGGCATCGAGACCCTATAATCACAACATCACAATCATAATATAAAAACTAGAAAAGCATAAAAAATGAATCCCCCTACCCCTTTTAATTTTGTTTAACTGGTTATTATCTTTGATTATCCTGGAATGACCATGATCCATAGGTGAGAAAAAGTAAATCCCTCCCACATGATGCATAATTGAAGAGAAATAAGGGAAATCCTACCTCAAAAGGGTGTCAATGATCCTTGCATAAGAATAGATCATGTAACAAACCTCCTATTACCTCCCATGAAAGATTTTCATCCACCCGAGTATGTCGTGAAACCACCGCATCGACAACAACCGAAGAGAAACCCATTTAAAACTAGAGGAGAACATTCTCCATCACATGGGAAGAATAACAAGAGGAAAAGAGAGAGAAACTGAAGAGAAATTTTAGAAACGGGGAAGAACGCACCTTAGATTGAATTCAGATCACTACAGATCGAAGGAGAGAAGCTAAGAACCGATCCTTGATGATGGAGTCCTCAAGATATCAGAGAAGGTTCACTGGTTCACCTAGTGTTGAGGGTGTATCACTGCAGCCACAGGGTTTGATAACCCAAGTGGTAGGAAAAATGTTTAAAACATTACAGTAGCAGGGTATTACATGACATGTAATACCCTTTCATGCCGTGTAATCCCTTGAGGTCACCTTCCACCAAAAAACCCATCGCATTTAGATTTATTTTCATTTTTCAGACCCTGAAGCATTTCACACTGTAAACCAATTTGGACAAGCCATGGAATTGAGATTCTCATCATGAAATCTACTTACACTGTGTCTAATCCCTATAACTACTTTTCTACACCTATAAATCTTATAAAACCCCCAGAACCTCCCCCAAACATCCCCAACACCCAAAACCGAAAAAGTAACGGACTAGTAGGAACATGGACCGTTACATCAAATACCTATCAAATTATTCTTGCCCTCAAGAATCAAAAAACCAAGCCTATAAACCCTGTGAGATACCTCTCAAGGATCTAGTCACTCCTCAAGAACTACCACCAGGAAAACATGCCAACCCAAATGACCACAACCACACTGCTACACAAACACCGTGCAACCATCTCAACCTCCGAATAACCCAATCCAACAACCGCTATAGCTAAAAAAATACACTATCCTGAACACACAGATAATATAATTTCATCCTTCATGTCAAGATCCTATGCGCTCTAGGTGGCACTGAATAGCCTGTACAAGTTTAATCGCATCATAATTAATGTGTCTCGATTAGGAATATGGTCCTCCCTTATTGTATGTCTGTAATTTATCACATATCACACCACACGTAACATTACCAAGGGATAAAAACTCATATCATATTAAACAAGGTTCAATCATTACATCATAAAACAAAATATAATAAAGAAAAACTCAAAAAAACTCTGAGTACTAGGCACGCATATGTGCTTCTAGCTCCCAAGTACCCTCCTCCAGGCCACCATGCCTCCATAACACATGAACCAAAGGAATTTTCCATCCATGTAACACTTTCTTCTGATGATATTAGATCTTTATTGGATTCTCCACATATGCCGCATTGCCCTCGATATCCAACTCTCCCCAATCAAGGACATGGGAGTCATCGTGAAGATACCGACAAAGTTGAGAGACATGGAATATTTCATGGATATTCTCCAACTATGGTGGCAATGCCAACTAGTATTCTACCTCACCAACTTTCCCCAAAACCTTAAAGGGTCCAAATAACCTGGGGGAAAGTTTAATCCCTCTTCCAAAACTCCAGTGATCATGTCGAGAGGAAACATTCAAGAACACATGGACCCAAACCTCAAACTATAAGGGCCTATTTCTACGATCGACATATGACTTTTGTCGGTCCTACGCTAATTTCATCCTCTCACGAATGAGATAAACCTTCTAAATCATGCAATGCACTACCAAGAGGCCAATAGAAGCTATCTCCCCAAACTCTATCTAGAAAAACAGAGAATGAAATGGTCTTCCATACAAATCTTCGAGCAGAGCCATGAAAATGGAAGAGTGGTAGCTATTATTATAAGAAAACTCTACTGAGAGAAAGTGTCAAACCCAAGATCCTACAAGGTCTAAGACACATCATCACAACATATGTTCTAATATATGGATAGTATATTCTGTCTGTGCATCTGTATGAGGATGGAAAGCAGTGTTGAGGCGTAATTGGGTTCCAAAAGCATACTACAATCCCCTTCAGACTTGTGAGGTGAACCATGTTTCCTGATCTAAGATAATGGACCTCAGACCTCCAAGACGCTATACCACCTCATCTATATACCTATGTGCCAAGGCATATACTACTATTGACTCCTTGATCACTAAGAAGTGAGCCGATTTCATTAGCTGATCCACTACTACCCAAATAGAATCATAACCTCCCTGAGCTCTGGGTAACCCTATGAAAAAATCCGTCAAGATGTAATCCCACTTTCACTTGGGAACATCCAAGGACTAAAACAAACCACTGGGAATACGGTGCTCAACCTTCCCCTATTAGTAGACCAAGAATCTTGCCACAAACTTCGCTACTACCCGCTTCATCCTGGGCCACCAAAACTGCATCTTCAAGCCATGGTACATCTTAGAAATCCCTGGGTGTACCGCTAAAGGTGAGTTATGGAACTCATTTAGGACTCCCTCATGCATAGCTGTCAGAACAAACAACCTTACATGGAACAAAATCGGATTTTGACTATCCTCCGACCATCCCTCCATAAAATCACTATGGAAATCACAACCGCACAACACCTCTTCCTCTGAGTCTCCCCATTGAGACTCCTCCACCTGCTACATAAGAGAAGACTGAAATGTCATTTAAAACAAATAGCCTCTACCAACTCCTACTCCTATATATAAGTGCAAGGATTCCAACTCCTCCATCAAATTATAAGCATACGTAGAGTCCTGAATAACCTTTTTCTTCGACTTCCTACTCAAAGCATAGTCCATGAAATTTATCTTTCCTGAGATGTAGGAGATCTCAAAATCATAGTCCTGAAGAAACTCCATCCACCTTCACTATCGCATGTTCATATCTCACTGGGAAAATATATACCTCAAACTCTTGTGATCTATGAATACCAAAAAGCACTCCCCATTGAGGTAATTCTACCACAACTTTAGTGAAAACATGACTGCTACTAGTTCCATATCATGGGTGGCATAGTTACACTCATTGGGGTGTAACTGTATAGATCCATAAAAGATTACTGCTCATTACTTCATCAAGATGCATCCCAAGCCCAGATGAGAAGCATCACAAAACACCTCAAACATCACCCCTTCCTCTGGAAACCAGAGCACTGGAGCACTAACCAACTTCCCCTTCAGATAATCGAATGCTATCTATCACTGCTCACTTCACACAAAATCTTGGTCCTTCCTAGTCAGAGCTGTCAATAGAGCTGCAACATGAGAGAAATCAGGTACAAACCTCCAATAATAGCATATGATACCAAGAAAACTGCAAAATTCATCCACATTATTGGGTTCTACCTAATAATAAACTACTTTAACCTTTTACAGGTCCAATTTCATGCCCTACTAAGACACCACAAACCCAATGAAATGCACCTATCATGTCCAAAACTTGCACTTGGACAATTTTCCGTAGAGTTGGTGGCGTCGAAGAGCCTACAATATGGTCCTAAGATTCTCAACATGGTCCTCATCTGACCTTGAGTAGACCAAGATTTCATTTATAAACACAATCACAAACCAATCCTAGAACTCATGTTAAACAGAATTCATAAGTCCCATGAACATAGCTGGTGCATTTGTAACACCGAACGACATGACTACGAACTCGAAGTTCCCATACCTGCACCTAAAAGTAGTCTTCAGGATATCATCCTCCTTCACCCTAAAATGGTGGTATCTAGACCATATATAGATCATATAAAACCAACTTTCCCCTCTCACCTAGTTGAAATGATCATTTATCCTTGGAAGAGGGTAACAGTTTTTGACCATCAACTGATTATACCTCCGGTAGTCTATGCACAACCTCAAACCACTATCCACATTCTTTTCAAACAACACTGGTGCACCCCATTGTGACACACTAGGCCAGATAAATCCCTTATTCATCATATCATATATCTAAATCCTAAAATTCCATAACTCAAAAGGTTTTATATGATAAGGATCCATAGAAATCGGGGAAGCACTGAGCTGTAAGTCTATCCCAAACTCAACATCATGTCAAGGGGGTAGAATCAAAACATCCTCAGGGAAAGAATCCATTAAATACATAAAAACTTTGGGAACCCACAACATCCCAACATCTACTAATTCCATTGATATCTTAGCCAACAAGGAAAGAAGATGCTTCATACGCCGACTGCCTACCTGACAGCTCCACTCGCCAACAAAAACCACATGCCGACCATCCATAACTAAAAAACAAGACTCTCTTACAAAAGCAATAAATAATTTAATTCATAGAATACAACCATTAGATGCTAATAATGAAATTTTATGGCTTCATTTGTATCAGGAAAAGATCCCCACGGGACTGATGCGTTCCCATCATCAGTCTACATCCCCGACACACATCAAACAAGCTAGTTTGACCTCCGAATAGATTACTCCACACTAAGGGAATGGGAAGCCTATCTATGTATAGTCCCAAATCATGATATAGAGAGGGTGAAACAAAGGAGTGTTAAGCTACCAAATCCAACAAATCACAACAAGGGTATTAAAAAAATTGATCATACCTTTGATGATCTCTGGTCCTACTAAAAATGATGTATCTATGGCATGAAATTTACCATGCCCATATCTTATGACCCTATAATAAAGACCACCTCCATGACCACGCCTGGGTAGAGGTACCTAAGGGAAATACTATGGTCAGTCCATACCTGCTTCATCTCTCCTCAGTGGAGCAAGAGCCTGCTATCCCTACTACTGAAACAGCCTAGCTGGAAACTACTACTGAGGCTGGAACCAAACCTATCCACCTTCACCATACTGAGGTCAAACAGTTACTAGAAACTGAATCTTAATATTTACATGGGCTCCATAGATGAAACACCTCATTCCCAAACCCACAGAAAAATCATGAGGACCAGTTGGTCGAAAAGGAAGCTATTGAGGTCGAATCCCTACTAGTCAAAACCTTAAAGGTCCTGAAACATGAGACATACCATTGGTAACCCTACCTCTTGAAGAGCCCTATTGGCCCCCCTATCATGGTAAACCTCCTAGAGAGTGCATCCGTTTGATCACCTATGACTTTTTCTGGACCTCCAGATAAATTGGAAATATAAAGGGAGTAACAACATACTGGATCAAAGGATGGAGCACCTCCTCTAGATGTCTCACATGAGACTCCTCATCTGGAAATAGATATGAAAAAAGGAGGATATACTTAAAATTGATACCCATATTTCATACTAACATACTCCCATACTAGAGGGAGAGTAAATTTTTCCTTTTCTCAGCCTCCATGGTCAATGAAAGGAATTATTCTTGGAACTACTTCTCAAAATCATCCCATAGAACGTCAGCCTCTTTCCTCTCCCCCTGGTCCAATTTACACCACTGACGCATAGCTCCCCGAATCTGAATCACTTCCAAAGGAACCCGATACTCCATTGGGACCTGAATCTAATTGAAGGTGATCTCAAGCTCCTCGATCCATCTCTCTATTTCTATGTCCAAAACACTACCCTCATACTTTTCCAAAGTATGCCACTGGAAAGCATGTAACATTCTTTGCCACTTGTTGTCCTCCTCTACTGGATAAAACTTTTTTCATTAAACTGGATCAGCCTACTAAGCCTCAACTTCCTAAGACACACGTATATGATGACCGAGAGCCATAAATAAAAAGTAAATAAGGGATTACTAAGCCCGAGTAGCATGAAAATTTTATTTAAGATTCATTTGGACTCATTTAACTCATTTCTCTATCCAATTAAAATTTCCAAAAACAACACAATTCAAACAAGAAAAAAATTCATCATGATGCATGTACCTTTCCTAGGGTCTCTACCTTGAAAATGGTGTAGCCTAACTTGGTCGTTCGGTAGGATCAAATTCCTTGCATCGGATCACGGGTGGCCCTAAAATCTCATGTCCTAGCCAGTCTTCCCTAGCCTATGTCACGTACCAAGATCGCCTGCCACTTTTTCCCTACAAACCCATGAAATACTCACTATGACTAACTCGAAACTCTATCCTATATCTCAAACATCACCTATGATAAAATTATTTCATGACCCCCTCCCTTTAAAGATACCCCTCTTAGGCTGGAAATGAATAAAGGGAGATAATGACCCCCCCGAGTCCTGCCTCCAGGAGGCCCTGGGGTGGAGAATAACACTAAGGGTATAAAATATCACAAAATGGGAGGCATTTCCCTTTTTAGGAAAACAAGATCGAGAGATAAGATGGTTCATCCCAAAATAACTCTAATATATATATATATACATATATAAAAGGAAACCAAAATCCATCCCATATGAATGTTTAAAATAAAACTACTACAAGTGCAATAAAAAATACAAGGTAAGTACAAAAACCAAGCTAATGTAGTGACTCAACAACTATCCTAAATCTTGATCTAGTAACACCCATCATGGTCCATGTAATCCTCCTATAAACTTGAAATCAGTTTTATATACGTAGGGTGAGCATAAAAGTATACTTAGTAGGAAAAACCTAAGTATCTCATGCACATGTGAAAGGAAGCATACTAATTCCCCTATGAGAAAACAACAAAACCAAATAGCACCTAAAAAGGTATACTAGCAATCCCATCCTCACCAAGGAATGTTCACCAAGTAATTCAAGTAAAGTAAAGTAATATAGTAAGCACATAAAAGATTTGGGTACCCCACACCACTTACCACTAGTTTAGCTACTCTTTCTTAACAAAACAAATCCTTGCGCTCCCACATATTCTGAAATAACCACACCACAACCCTCCCACACAAACCTAGGCCCCACAATCACACCTCATCCCATAACCGGGTCTACGAGCCACATCACATCCCTCCTACAGTCACCTGGGCTACAAACCATGCCTCGTCCCTTCACCTAGGCCACAAGCCACATCACATCCCACCCGCAGACCCCTGGGCCACTATCTACATCAAATCCCAACTGAAGACACCTGGGTCACAAACCACACATCATACTAAATACACCTAGGAAAGAACAAAACATATCAACCCAAATACACCTAAGAAAGAACAACTCACCTGTACACACCTGGGTCTCACAAACCATAACATTCCCTAAGAATCTTGGGCTATCACCACCTGGAAGAGGGATTGAGGAAGAGTGGGTGGCCATCCATCCATCCTATAACTGAGATATTTGGGAAAGAAACCCTCCCCCATGATGATGGGGGTGTTCGACACATAATTCTCAACTAGGGTGAGATGAGTATAGAAATCACAATGGAAAAAAATAAAAGTATATACATATATAATACCAAGCACTCAATCCCAACCTATGGCTTCCAAATCGAAATACCAACTCACAACCACCTTTTCTACTACCTCTAAATGCACAACAACACACATTATTCCACAAACCCATTCACATTTATATCCAATTCCATTAACCCACTTCCATTCTTTATTCACAACTCATTTATTCATTTCGTTAACAAAACCAACCAAAGATAGTTCCAAACTTTATTAACCAATCATTTATTCATTTATTCCACTACTATTTGGGAAACTACCAAGCATAACACACAACAAGGAACACAACAACACATCACTACACATCCCGATCGCAACCCCGTCGCGCAACACTTCTCATACATTCCATAATCAATCAATCTCTCAATATGATATTCCATTACATGGTTAGGTTGATGTATAGTCTATAAGTTTATCCACCACACTGTCCAAACCAACCCACATCACACACCTGTGCTTAAAAAACATACCACAACCCAAACTAGAGCATATCCATAGACCATAACACATCCACTTTACATTCCATATATACCGCACACAAAACAAAAACCATCCTATACAACAAATCACCGCACATACCAAGTTATAACACAAATTTTTGAATTTAGCATGGCATACCTTATTTAATTTCAATTGTTAGTTTAGGGGTTATCACAAAATTGGGTAATCTTGGGGCATTTGTTTATTATCCAAGTGTACCCGATTTACCAATTTTCATATAAAAATGTTCAATAGGAATCGGCCAACATGAAACTTGTTTAGTGAGATACCAAGGAACACCAACAACCATAATTTTCAGCAAGGAATAAAGCCCATAAATCACATCACAATCATAATATCAAAACTAAAAAATCAGAAAAAATGAATCCCCCTAACCCTTTCAATTTTGTTTAACCAATTATTATCTTTGATTATCCTAGAACAACCATGATCCACAGGTGAAGAAAAGTAAATCCCTCCCACATGATGCACAATTGAATAGAAAAAAGGGAAATCCCACCTCAAAAGGGTTTCAATGATCCTCACACAAGAATATATCTCATAACAAACCTCTGATTACATCCCTTACAAGATTTACATCCACCAGAGGATGTCGCGGCACCACCACATTGACAAAAACTAAATATATAACTATTTAGAACTAGATTATAACATTATACACCACATGGAAAGAAAAAATGGAGGAAAATAGAGACCAACCTAAGAGAAATTATAGAAATGGGGAGGAATGCACCTTATATTGAAGACAGATCGCTATGGATCAAAGGAGATAAACTGAGAATCGATCCTTGGTGAAGTAATCCTCAAGATGTTGGAGAGGGGTCACTAGGTTTCCTAGGGTTGAGGGTGTATCACTACAACCGTAGGGTTTGATAACCCGAGCGGCTAAAAAAATGTTTAACATGGTACAGTAGAGGGGTATTACATGAAATGTAATACCCTTTCACACCATGTGATCCCTTGAGGTTGACTTTTTCCAAAAAACCCATTTCCTTTTGATTTATTTTTATTTTTCATACCACGAATCATTTCCCTCCATGAATTAACTTGGAAAATCTATGAAACCAAGATTCAAATCATGAAATCTACTTACATGGCGTGTAATCCCTATCGCAGCTTTGCTGCACATCTAAATCCTACAAAAACTCTCAGAACCACCCCCTAACATCCCCAACACAAAAACCATAAAAGTAATGGATCAGGTGGAACACAGACCATTACAGGATCATTATTGTGAGAGATGGCTAGACACTCAATCACAACTACCTTCCAAGTCCCAAAAAGATTACTCAACCACACACTGACATCAAGGTAAGATACTTAAACTGCACCTCTTATACCAATTTTTCATGAACCATCCCCGGTACTCTGGTACCTTGATACCCAATCCGGAACTAACATGGCCGAAAGGACGTTCTTGATCCCCATGGGTTGGTGACTAGAACCTAGCATCAAATAATATAAAAGTGGGAATAGATTTTCACAAACATAACATAAAAAAGAGATACAAGTCAGTATGCAAAAAAGAAAACTCCACTGGGAGAACTGTATTAGAAGTCAAATAGGTATAAACAAACCAAAGTATATCATCAATGTACCATAAAATGGAATAGACAACCCAAGTATCAATGGATATAGCATCTCAAATCCCAAATATCAACAACAAATACCACCTTCAAGTGGTGATTTAGGCTTGCTCTAACCCGAAAGTAGAAAATCTAAATATGTAGAAAGGCATAGGTACGGTGTGAGCTAAAATATCAGTAGGGTCTCACCAAGGATTCCATAATAAATTTTCATATTAATTAACTAGATAAAACATTCAATTTTAAATAAACTGGCATGGAAGTACAAAGCCATATTTAAAACAAATCATTATTTACATTTTAAGTGATGGAAAAAATTTCTAAATAATGTCTTAATAAACATTTTACATAAAACAATTTATATAAATTTACAAGGTATGTGTAAAACAATTTACAAAAAATGGAATATATATCAAATATAAATAAACATGAAATATTGTCATCTTCCAAGAGGTATGATAGTTTTAGGTAATGGGATCCTCACACACTCGAATAAGTGATCATGGAAATATGTGTACAAACACCCCTCAGACATTGGTCAAAGAAGACTCATCACCATACCATTAGGGTTTTGACCTACTACACTATGTTTTTCTAGAGTTGTAAATAATCAATAGAGTGATGTTTTGAATAATTCACTAACTACCTAGGTTTTCACATTTTATAACAATAATTAGTAATGGAAAATTTATTTCCAAACTATTCAAAATATAATTAACCCATTTTTTCATTTCAATATGCCAATTTCTATTTAAAAACCAGAATGGATTTTTTAATCAATTAATGTCGTTTTATAGGATAAAACAAATGGGTTCTTATGAAAACAATTTAAGACATTTTTATCAAATAAAATTTGAAATCAATTTCAAAAATCCATTTCACAATTTAATTTCACAATTAAATTTGACAACTTTTCATTCAATTTCTACAAACACACCATAATTCAATGGAATTGGGGGGTCTTATCCCAATATTCATGTAAAATAAAATCAAAATCACAATCCACAAAAAATTGTTTTTTCACAATTTAATTAAAATAAATTTAATTTAAATCAAACAATTTAGGGTTAAATCTATTGGCCAAACATAAATGGAACCACCAACTGAAACAAAGAGATCACATCTCACAACACCCGTAATGGGAAACTCCAATTAAAAATGTTAGAAAAGGAGATTAGATAATGAAAACTAGATTCAAGATCTAAAAAAACTTATATTAGATCCTCCAACAATATAGATATATTACAAACCCTAAGGAAGATAGAGGAGAGTAGGAGAGAAGGAATGGGGAAACAAATCTTACCGAGAAAGGACCAAATAAAGATCGACTAGATTCAATCCACCTTGGATAGGGTTTGGAGGAGCAAAAATTGTTCCTTAATAGCTGTATCAACCTTATAGAATTAAATAGGGTGAGTTAGGGTCGATCGGGGGTCAAAAAGAGGGATCAATTAATTTTTAAATGTTTTTTAGAATAATTAAACCCCTTATGCATGATTAGTTGGGTAGGACCACATGATTTATCAAACCATGAACCATAACCATGTGCCCATATGGGTAGGGTTACATGATTTCCCCTTTTTGGATACATGGTTTGAAAAATTATGCACCAACTGTGAAAACCCCCACTGCCTGGGTTTGCACAGTTTTCCCTAGTAGGGCACACAGTTTAGGAAAACCATACGCTAACTATGCACAACCTAAAACCCCTTAAAATTTTTCACAATTTCACCCAAATAACCCATTAACGATTCCCATACAAAGAATGATTAAAATAGGGGCTAAGGAGTACCTAAAAATAGTAACATGATGTTACAAAAAACCAGGAAAGTAGGATCACCATCCAAAATAGTGGAGTAATGATCATCATCAAGGAAATGAATTTTTCAAGTGACAAAGATAAAAACCCAATTTATATATCAACAACATATTTTGGAGTTGTTAATAATATATGAGATATTTATTGAACTAAATTTCAAGGACCAATATTTAAGTGTGATTGGGTTAAAAATAGCAGTGGTGTGAAACATGACTAGGATGAATTTAAACATGTTAATTTAAAAATATTTAGTTGTGAAGAAGAATAAATTATCATGGAGACATATGAAAAAATATTTTATGTTTTTGAACCATAAAATGGTCATTGGTAGATTATTTTTCAAGAGGAAAAAATTCATTTGGGTGATTATAATGTTGATGATGTTGAAGAATTATGTGAAATCTATTGAAATATTATACTATTACCTGAGGATAATAAAGAATATGATGTAGACATAATTCATGAAACATTAAATGATCATATAGAATATATATAGGAAAACACCCCATTACTCTTTTAATTAATCATATAAATATCAAACTTTTTATAAAACTAACACTGTTAAAAACATTATTTTTTTAACTTTGATATTTAAATATATAGATGTTGAGAATTCATGTCATTTTATGTAATAATTATTATATTCATTAGATTCAGATAACCATTTTTTGGTTGATAAAGTTTTTATTTATCACTTTGTTGTGACTATTTTCTTTATATTCTTCATTTTTTGGGAATATGATTTTATTCAACAAAGATATTTATAATTTTATTTCTATTATGAACAAAATTTTTTTTAATTATAACATTTATTTATTTATAATATATTTCAGGTACAAAAAATTAAATATTTTTAGATAATAACCTTTTTGTCATTATTTATTTATTATTATATTCATGAGTTTTAATTAGACATTTTTTTGTTGAAAATTTTAACATTCAATTTTTCCATTTCTATGATGAATAATCAATTTTTAATTTATATAAATTATTTAATTTTAATAAAATAAAGGTACAAAAACATTCATTGAAGTAGGATTCATATTTCTATGATAGACATAGATGCGGGGGAACCGAGGCATGTATGTTTCTTCATATAAATATATCTTTATTAATTAAAGTGTTTAATAAAATTAAACATATATTTCTTGAAATTATGCATTTATATTCTTCTTATCCAAAGAGGATGGTATAAAATGATCATAGGTGTGGGATTACACATTTAACAAAGATTTTACTAGCATGTGGAGAGAAAAGGTTGATAATTGATTTTGATGATAATGAATACTTAGCTAGACCACATGCCATGTTGTTTAGGAGTTTGTAGAGTTTTTATAGGATAAATATTTTAGTGCTTGATTAAAGGACCATCAACTAGTTGGCTAAATATTGGTCATGGGAGTCCAAAACAATAAAATTTCTAAATTTATGAATTTAGTTTTCCAATGGTTTAAATATTATACATTTCATATGACTAATATTTAATCTATTAAATTATAGATTAAATTTAACTTTCAAGAGGTAAAAGCAATTAAAAAAAGGTGTGTATACTTTGAGACAACTATATGGAGAAATTTTAAGTCAAATTTGAATGGATATTATATTTTTGAGAGTAGAAAATAAATATCCACACCTTAACTATGAGTTTATAGATATGGATACATGGCATAAGTTTGTCTCTAGTTGGAGGGAGGAATCCTTCATGGTATGAAATTTTTGTTTATAAAATTTATTTGTTTAATTAATTTTAATTACATGATATCTTATTAATTTGTTCTTATATAACAGGCATATGAGGAAGCTCACAAAGTGATACAGTCCCAAAATTTATAACCTTGTACATTATCACATGGAGGGTATCCTTTATTAGAGGATAAAATGACTACTGAAATGAGGATAAATGAGGCACAACCCACCTGTGCTGATAGATTTATTTTCCAAACCATCGTTGATCAGGTTGTTACCTTCTGGGACACTCTTCCATATTTTATGGAAATAGATTCTTCCCATATGGGGCTCTCTCCAGAGTGACCTCTTTGTGGTAAGGGTGTTCCCTTATGTGGAGGGTTTGAAAAATCCACACCTTGGGATTCCCTTTTGAAGGTATAATTAAAGTAGTAACTTTGAAGAGGTTCAATATGAACCTCCATCTCCTTTCCCTCATATTGAAAAATGGAGAAGGGAGATGATGAAAAGGGGGAATTTTATTACTGATCCAACAAAAGAAGTATCTGATAATATTATAAGTAATTAATTATTATTTTTCTTCAATATTACCATTTTATAAATTCATCCCACTAATATTACATTTGAAAATATTATTTCAGGATTCCCTTTAATAGAAAACAACACAGGGTACCTATATTCATGAGGGTATGATGTATATTCTTATAATTTTTTTAGGAAGACTAAAATACCTAAGGAACACCAGATGATATAAGTTGGGTATATATTTTAGAAGAGTTTTTGTCTACCCTAGTATTACATCAATGGTGGAAGAATACAAGGGAGAAACAGCTTCCTTGAAGGCTAAGTTGTGATAACTGAATGAGTCGATATATGATAGAATTAAATAATATGTATAGGATATATTTTCAAACATGATGAGACTTCCACAGACTATGAAACCCACCTACCAAGATCCTCTATCTCTCCATTCAGACATGATCGTCTACTGTGAGTTCCATGCTAAGGATTCCCATGTACATATCATAGTATATAGAATTATACATCATCTGGTGGATTGTGTACATAATCCTCTAATGAAGTTGGGTTAGGTAAGTGTAGTGGTATATAATATTATTGATCCAATCACTCAAACTTTTCTACATACTGAGGAGATGAACATAGTTGGATAGAGCATTGGTCATTTTTTACTTTTTCTATCTAGTCTTTTTCCTCAATTAACATATGAGGTATACATTATTTTTAATTTTTTAATTAACATTAAATTAAAATTAATTATTTTTTTCTTATAATTACCTTATATAGGATTATCTGAAATTAAAGGAATCATTAAAAAGGAAAGGAATATTTCAGGAACCAACACTTTCAGATACTCTTTAGGATCTTGATGGGATAAAAAATTTAATATATATTTATTATATATTATAGAATTATTATACTTATTTTATGAGTGTTGATATTTTTAGAATATATTATCATTATATATATTTAAAAAAAAATCATTAATGTTGTAAAGGGTGAGGATCTCACCATATCCATGTTATAGTTTTTTTCCATGTAAGTAAATTTAAATTATAAATTTAATTTATGTAAGTAAAAACATGTTATATTGACTTAATTTATCACTTTTCTAATAATGTTTCTGCATACTATGTGTATAAAATAAGATTACACTTCTATTAATGGTTTTTTGATCCATAATAATTTCAAAAGTTATGAAATACCAAAACAACATGATATAATTGAATATATATCTGAAAGATTAAAAAATCACAGATTATGTGATTTTTTCTATTCATTGACTGGTTATAACACATATATAATTATGAATCACTATTCATTATACAATTATTCATGTTGGAATTTTTATATTCTAGTAGACATTGGCTGTTAGGCATATTTTTCACAAATGAATGCAAAACATATTGGTTATTTTTTTTATTGGGTGGGGTTTAAAGACGATTTATAAAGTTGTTAAAAGAGTAAGCCTTATCATATTTTTTTAGTTCTTTAATCTTAATGTTTTCATTTTTCTTATGTTTTGATAATTAATATTTAAAATTACAACATGTCATTAATTGAGTCCATTAAGGATCATTTTTTAAGAATAGATCTAGAAAAAATTATATATGTGAAGGTTCAGGTAGATAACTATTTTAACAGTGAATAATTGTTTTTTATTACGTATATAGTGTTTTTATTTTAAAAAAATTATTTCATAAATACAGTGGAATAATCGAATAGAGGGCGTTGAATGTAGATATTATGTATTACGATTCATTTATGTGATAAGCATAACTAGAACAACAATTTTTTTTAAAATTTTAGTTTCATTATAACACTTATAGTTTAAACAAATATGTTGTATTTTTAAATTCATAAAACTTTATGTTGTTGTAGATTTTTGATGATGTTTTGGAGTATATTCCAAACAACTTGAACCACCTTAAAAATTTATTTTCAAAATATTTTATAATTTTGAATAATTTATAGATTTAGTTTTATTTAGGTGTATATTATTTTAAAATGATATTATAAAGGTTTTCAATTAGTTTTTATACTACTATTTGTGATGTCTTTTTTGCTGTTTATGCTGTTTGGTGATGCTTTGTTATTTTATAGGTCTAGAATAATGTATTTTAGAATATTTTTTTAAAACAATTTATTAAATTTTAACATTAGTTTTTCAAAAAACCAACATGGAAAATCAATTATGATGAATTTCAACATTGGTTTTCTTAAAAACCAACACTAGAAACCTTATTATATGTCATTTTTAGAACAACTTTGAACCTATTTTTTAGAAAAACCAACACAAAAACTAATGTTTTATGTCTTACACATCTATAAATTTTTTTAATCAATGTTAAAAGGAAAAGAAATATTATTTTAAAGGAAATGTTTCACTACACACAAATCAACTATCAAATCTAAAACGAAGATGGAGCACGAGACTCTCTAAATAGTTGTCTGTATTTCTCAACATGCACTAGTTTACAAATGGGGTAACACAAGGGGTTTTTAATTATACCTGAACAAAGGGGTGATGAAGAGAATTAATTGATATTACCAAGATATGAAACATAAAGTTAGTGGCATGATGATGGATAATAAGTATTTACTATGTTCAAAACACAGAATCCATTATCATTTTGTTGAGGGTGGGGACAAACAAATGAGGTTCGACTGTTGACCATGTTTGAAACACAATAACTATCTCAAAATGTCATTAAAAGTATTTTAGTACATGTGCCTGAGATGGTAGGTGATCCAGTATGGCTAGGTACCATTGCTGTTAGGGGGGCCTATTCAGATATGGAGGAGGATTGGGATATAAATAAAGGGATATGTGAAGCATGGTTATGGACTGATAGAATGTTATAATGGAGTAAAACACTCAGAAAAATTCCATTATAGTTTTGAGCACACTGGGTTGGCATACAATTATAAACAAAGGTCAAACTCGTATTCCATGGGGAGTGTCATCTTGGATTCTAAGCGATGATTGAAGAACATGAACGATGCGGTAGGTGTCCAATACCAAAGGGAGAAAGAAGATTATCAGGTGGGGGCCTAAGATTCTTTGCTATTTTACATCAAGAAAAGAGGATGATGTACCTATAGTTTAATTCCATTCAGTGAGGATTATATACATGAATTTTAATATCATATGGTGAGGATTATGCATCACACAGTTTATAGTCATGTGATTGGGAAATTCATGGAATAATTTAACATCTTTTGAGTAGGACATGTGAACTAACGTGAATAAAACCCACCTAGACAAGGTGAGGGTGGGGGGGGGGTAACATAATGAGGGTAACACCTAAAGTGGATCATGAAGAAAAGGGAGCTTAATATTTAGATTTAATTTTTTTCTGAACTGATGGGTTTAGTGATAATATCTTAGTTTTTTTTGGGGTTTATAGTGGGTTCCTGATGGCTTTGTACCTCTTTATTTCCCCCCTATTTTCCCCTAATCACTGTAACAACCTGATGGGGGGGGGGGGGTTTGACTCTTTCTTTGGTCCCCCCTATGGGTTTTCCACCTGATAGAAGTTTTTACCTCGTACCTTTGGTAGTTTAAGGTCATACCAGTTAGACCAAGAAGTTGCAAATACTTTATGGTCAAAATTATCAGACCACATGGTTTCAAATAGTTTAAGGTCATAATTATCTGACCCTAAATCCTAGTTTAATGTCATTGATTTTGTAACATGGTTCTACGAATATTTTAAGGTATTAATTCTTGTACTTAAGGGGGATCACTCCCAAAAATATTCTTATGACATAAAAGGATTTAAAAATTATGGAATTAGTGTGTCTAGTAAGCCCTGCACCATGTCAAATAATCTAGGGCACATCACACATAATCTAAGGTCGTGATGAACCATAAGTTTGTGTGTCTCAAAGAGTGTGTGTGTGGCATTGGGTATAGGTAAGACAATGTGAATGCAGAGTCTAGGAAACCCTTCCACACATAATACCCCAGAGACACATAGTTTAAGGTCATGATGCATGGAACACGGATCCTAGTTTAAGGTCATAGAGTTTAGAGAAATTTCAAATAGTTTAAGGTTATAATTCTTGGACCATAGGGTTGAACATCCAATGGAGTGTGCATGGAATGGAAGGGAGGTGACCTGATGTGAATTGAAATCTAAGGTGGCCCATTGCCACATAAAACATTACCAAGATGACTTGCACACTATTTAATTGGTCTCCTGTTTAAGGTTATAGAGTTCAAAACATGGGTGAGAACCTGTTTTTCTAAACATTTATATATAAAAAACCCTCCCAAATCCTTAGCTTGTGTGATACTTTCTTGATGGGAGAAACAAGGAGTGATAGGAAGCAGAATACAACAAGGGGAAAAAGTGACCGACCAATCCCACAGGGGTGGATCATGACTTTAAAGACCTGGATAGAAGAAGGGGAATGAAAAAAAAGTAGAGAACAACTGTTGACCATGTTATAAACACGTGATCTATATCTGATTTAGTTTAGTATGGGGTGAACAAATACAAGATCAACTATTGACCAAGTTCAAAACATGAGATATGACATCTATAACTGAGGATCCTTCGAGATGTGGCCCAAGATGATAAGTGATCCATTGTGGACATACACCATTTATGTATGGGAGCCTATTCATATTGGGGTGATAATGATTTTCTAAATCTAATAAAGTGAATAGCATAAAAGTGGAAGTGAAGAATATCCTGAATGGAATGTTAAGTGTCTTGGTAAATATTCTTCCTGAACACACTGGACAAGCAAGGAGGTAAGTGAGGGTCAAGCCTTTACCAAAGGGGAAAGACCCCAAATGAATAAATGGAAGGGATGGTCCTAGGATGAGATATATAAGAATCACTTCATATCCCATGAAAATGGGAATCATGACACATGTTTTTCTGGAACACAGTGTGGTAGGAGACCAAATCCAGAGGGATGATGTCCTCTCTAGTAAAGACATCAAATCATCTAATATTATGAGGCATATTGGTTCTATATTGGGTAAGGATAAAGTTTAACATTGTGTGCTAAGGGAATTGGTTTTTGGTTATCCCATAATTTTCATATGAGGCATACCGGTTTCTTATGGGTTACGATTTTTTATTCATCCTATAATTATCACATTAGGCATCCCAATTTCATATGGGATAAGGTTACAGTTTGAAATTGTGTACTGAGGAAATTGTTTTTTGTTCTTCCCATACTTGTCATATGAGTTATCCCAAATTCATATAGGGTAATGATTTTTTGTCATCCCATACTTTTCGTATGAGGCATCTTGATTTCATACAGGTCAAGGCTATAATTTAACATCATGTGCTGAGGATGTTGTTTTTTGGTCATCCCATAATTGTCATCTGAGGTAGTTTCATATGGGGTAGGTTTTTTTAGTCAATAAAATCTTTTCGTATGAGGCATCCTAGTTTTATATGGAGTAAGGATATAGTTTAATGTCATGTACTTAGGATATATTTTTTAGTTATCCCATACTTGTCATATGAGGTATCCCAGTTTCATATGGGGTAAGGGTTTTTGGTCATGACCAATATTTCATATAAGGCATACCATTTTCATATGGGGTGAGGCTACATTATAACATTATGTGCTGATGATTTTGGGATTTATAGTTTAAAGTTATATAACTTGGACTATGGATGATACTAGTTTATAATCATAGATCTTAGACCAAGGGGATAAATATTAGTTTAAGGTCAAAGATCTTGGACCATAGGGGTGTGGGTGTCTTAATGAGGATTGTGTGGAATGAAAGAGTGATAACCCAATGTGAAAGTAGGGACAAAGAGTCTATATACTACAAAAAATCAAAAAATCATATGCAAGTCGATGTCATGATGATGGGGGAGGAAAGACCCTATAATGAGTTGAAAAAGGTATTAGACCCATGACATAAGATATGGGTGTCACTATATATCCCATGGGAATGGTAATCAAGCCACACATAGTTCTAGGATGCATCTTGGTAGGTGACCAATGCTAGTAGGGAGATGTCCTCTTGAGTGAGGATACAGAATCATCTCACATTTGGGATGTGAATCATCCAAAATCTATATGGGGCAAGGATACAGTTTAACACATTTTGATAAGGATGTTGGTGGGGATTGTGAATTGAGATGATCATCCATTTCTTCCTCAAGTCAGGTCATGAGGGAATCTCATCCAGCTAATGGGTCAAAGAATATGATTGGGGATTTTACTTAAAGAGGAGGCCCATAAGGGTATTTTTGGGCGATAAATCCATGGGTAATGGGTTTTTTGTGGTAAATTTGTGACTAGGCATGAATATAGGAGGTCTAAGTGTCACTAAATATCCCATGGGAATGGAAATCAAGTCACACATAGTTCTAGAAATAGGTGGGGGTATAGGATTTTTGAAACATTAGGGATGAAGCAAACCATGTGAATAAATGGAAAATTTACATAGTTTAAGGTTATAATGCTTGGACCAGGAGAATTTGGAAAACAATTGAAATTCATAATGCTTGGAATTAGGGAATAGTTATTTTAATTGTATTTTCATGGATGAAAGAGGTAAAACTTGAAATAAAAGGATGGATATGCAGTCTCATATACCATATAAATACCTTCAATCTAATTTCACATAGTTTAATGTCATAATTATCTGACCCTAAGTGGGTCCAAAGGAAAAAATGTTGGTAAATATTATTTCTTCTCCCCCTCAGGAAAGGGTTCGTGATAAATTGGTGGTTGGTTTTGAAGATAGAGGGTATAACCATCACTAAGTATACCATGGAAATGGGAATCAATCAACACATAGTTTTCAGATATGGCTTGGTGGAAGAACAACATTGGAGGGGTGGTGTTCTCTCTGGTGGGGACACTGAGTCATCCCATAGTTTTCATGGTGAATTCCATGTTTGTTTTATGGGGAAGGGCTATAATTTATCATGATGTTACAAGGAAGTTCACCTTTTTGGTCATCCCAAACTTGTCGTATGAGGCATATTAGTTTCATTTAATAGGATAAGGCTAAAGTTTAAAATTATTCATTGAGGAATTTGGGATTTTCAGTTTTAATTCTTATGACTCAGACTATGGTTGCTACTAGTTTAAAGTAATAGAGCTCAGACCATGGGGGATACAAATAGTTTAAGGTCATAATTCTTGGACCCTAGTTGCTTTAGTTTGAGGCTGTAATGTTTTGACCACGAATCCTAGTTTAAGGTCATAGAGTTTGGACCAAGAATCCTAGTTTAAGGTTATAAATCTTGGACCAAACTGAAAATAGTTTAATGTCATAATACATGGATCATGGGTTTCATATAAAGTATTTCTTAAGAAACTTAGCATTGGTGGGAGGTGTGATATGCTCTTCATCCATGGTTATTAAAGAGTATGCTCCATTAGAACAGACCTTATAGATAAAGTAAGGTCTATCCCATTTAGAATCCAATGTTGACATAATTTTATTGGTATTATTGGCATTATAAGAGCCAATACCATGTCACCCTAGAGGTAGAAGAAGAGGCAAACATTCTTATTGAATGCTCTCACTATCCTGTTCTAGTGCCTCTCTAATTTGTGCAAGTTCTAAAGCCTATTTTCCTCAAGGGATTCCAACTCATATAGATGGAATTCTGCCATTCTTTGTGGCATCTTTTGGTCATAAATAACTTTTCATAGTGATAAAAATTGAACATATATAGATACCTAGGATTTCATACATAGATATTAAATCTTTTTAGATGAATATTCAGTCAATTACACATACACACACATAAGGACCATAATAGTTTTGTGTATTTGGATACCAGTTACACAATATCCTAATTTGGGAAAATATCTTCAACATCTCCAATAAAGATCTTCCTCTTTAGTACTCTTTACAAACATACCCTACTTAAAACCTATCTTCATAACCTAGGGAAAATAAACATAAGAAAGGGTGAGATTAAATGCTGAATTAGGGTAAACAAGGGATATACTTAAGCATAACATGAACATAAGGGTATGATAACATGATCATAACATTTGAAAATCATACCTTGCATATCAAATATCATAATGTTGATCCATGACATAAATATTGGCGGTTCATAAGACACGAATCATAAGGAAATAAAAGAACATGATCCATGAGAGCATAACATTGCCATAAAACAAAGATTTATGGCAAGCACATTAGCTTATAACATTTTGATCATGTATAAATAGATACAACTTCACTCATTAAGTCAAGGACATGAAATCAAGACATTTTATAAACTTACGTACATGAAACTAGGTCCATGAATAACATTATAAACATGAAAGGAAATTTCACACATAAAACCATGAACATGTAATCAGGTTCATGCATAACATTTTGAACATGTAATCAAGTTCACATATAACATTGTGAACATGTAATCAGGTACACACATAAAATTTTAAACCTGTAATCACGTTCATGAAAAAAATTATGATCATATAATCAAGTTAATTCATGAAATTGTCAACATTTAATCAGGTTCATGCATAATATATTTAATCATGAGTTATCCATCATTGCACAATGCATTATTTAGAGATATAGGTCCTACCCATCACATAATAAAAATAATATGTATGTGTGTCACAAGATCATAAAAAATTCACCATACCATTACCCATGAAATTAAATGGGTCTTATAAGTATTTCCTCATATCATAACCTATGAAAAAGAGACATGTTTCATAATAATTTCATTATTTCATCATAGTATCACCCGTGAAAAGATATAAGTTTCATAAAAGTTATACCATGGTATAACCTGTGGAAGATAAATGAGTTTCATAAAAATCATGCCATCATAAACATAAATCACTCAGAGAAAGAATAATAATGATATACTTAGATCATATCCCTAGTAAATCATAATTAACCTCAATGGATTTCATCTTATATAGTTAATGATTTTGAAATAAAAATCACTTGGAATGTTTCTTAAGGAAAATAAAATTTCCTTGAAAATCAATTTTTAAAAATAAAAATTCATAAAACATATTGAAAATAGTTTTATTTGAAAATAACTTTGAAAAATTATAAATTAATCTTCAAATAAAATAATGGTCATGATGGTGGAAAATTCTATTCATCCGCCACTCATTAAAACAAATATTCCTTTCACATTTTTTTATAAAATACAAAAGAGAATTTTTTGGAAAATGACATGAATATTATTTTCATTTTTTAAAAAAAATTAAAAAATGGATAATAATGTCTTTAATAAATCATTTTAATAATTTTAAAAACATTTTTAGAAGACATGGTTTTGTAAGAAAAATGGGTTTTGACCGAAGAGAGGAATAAATATGATTTTTATTAAGAAAAACATTTTGAACCCTTGAGTACATAAATAGAGAAAAATTAAGAGAAACCATGTATTATATATAAATAAACAGAGTATAATAAAATTTATTAGTTTCTTGAGTGATATATTATAGTATTTCATCATCAGAATCAAAATTATAAATAATCTTAATAAACATTGACATTGTGACATAAAACCATTACCACTTTGGTAACATTTGAAACATATTCCCCCATGAAATATAGATCCTGAAATAGATATTTAATCCCCATAATTTTTAGGATAAGCATCCTAAAATATATTCATGGGCATTATATACACCACATTAAAGAAATACATGGTGAATATAGCTTGTGTATCACTAAAAATAAAAGTGAGATGAAAATATGTTACCACTTTAGTAATCTTTTGAATTGTAAGCCCCCATAAAGAATAAAATCCAATGAAACATTAAATGTCATAAAAATAATAATATTAATGATATAAAATTTCAAAGTTTCAGTGTATACACCACATAAATTAAATTAGTGGTGAATTTTCATGTCTCCCAGAAATAAAGGAGAGGATAGAATTCCCTTACCTTAAGTCTCAATTTCCTTCGTACACATTCAAAAATCCTATATAATAAATATAATTTTATTCTATTTATATAAAATAACCATAATTATAGGTATCATACCACATATTACTTTATTATGAACTTCTATTACCTATATATTAACAATTCCATGTTAAAATCACATTTCAGGCAATAACTGCTTTATTTTTTGTGTATGTTTTGATTTTTTATTTCTAGTACTCTTACTTTGACAATGGTTACATAATATATAAATGATAAAAAATATATAAAAATTATATATATTTAGTATATATGTATTTATACTAATCCATAAAAGTTAGATATAGAAAATGGAATACACTGTTAATGGAGACGGTAGACCATATGTACACATGAACATTATTTCCATTTTCTTGAAGGATTAAAATAAATAAATTTATATATTATATTACCATTAAATAATAATTTTTTATTTCATATATATCAAATATTTTCATTAAAACCATCATTATTACCTTCCATGTAAAGCGTGAATGAATAACATTGTTTCGTGAGGTGATAGTCAGCTGTATACACTAGCGACGTTATCGTATTCCCAAAAAATGGAAAGTATAAAGGTATGTGTGAAATAATAATTAAATAAGTATAATAATATCACAAATATAATATATAAACATTTAATACATCATTATAACACGTCATTATTGGTGGTAATGGAAAAAAAGACATCAGTTCGCAAGGCTAGCCCACCGTAAACATGAATGGTGATTTTGTAACCCATTTGATGGAAGTTGAGATGAATGTAGGTTATTAAATCAACATAAAAACATTTTATTATATAGTATATATTGGTGTTATTATATTTTAAGTTTTAATACATAATTGAAGGTGGAAAAATAAGAAAAAAACGAGCTTAGTGAAGATAATTACCTTCCCTTAGAAGCACCTCCTTTTGATCTCTTATTAAAGACCCTAGTGTTGGTATTTTGGGAGGACCATAAGATCTAGAAAATGGATAATTATTTAGAGGAGGAATTTTTATGGTTTTTATAAACTATATTTCTTGATAAGTGTGAATAATTGATGGTTTGTGGTGGCCTTTTATAAGTGGGGGAAAAGAACCCACTTGGAAACTACTTAGAAATTTCCCAAAAGAATCCAAAATGATAAAGTCATTCAAATTTAAAAAGATTAAAAATGAACCTAGATTAGAAATTGGGAATAATAATATAGAAATATTTCTATAAAATAAGTTTTATACATGTTTTGGATCATTTTTAACCCTGATCTTTTTAGTTTAACCCCCAGGTTAACCCATTTTTACCTTAACTCTGGTAATTAATTTATACTATTTTCACTATTCATTTTGGTCAAAAATTAATTTTATTTTTTTGATAATATATATTATTATTATTAAAAATATTTAATCCATTTTTAAAAATTCAACTCACATAATTTGAATAATTTAATTTTAAACTAATCTCACAGATGTGACGAGGAAGCGAGTTTTCAAAGAGAAAATGTACAAAAGTTTATAAAGTTTTTATATCAAAAATCAATATTAAAATTATTACAATGACCTAAATTAGATTAATATATATTCAATTGAACTATTTTTTACTTTAAAAATAATTTAAAATATCATTAAATTTTATGAGTAATTTAAATGAAAAGGTGGGTTTTAATTAAAATTCAGTATTTTCCACTATTTATCAAAAAAATTATCTTTTCAAAAAATTATAAAAAATTCATCCTAATATAATTTTGTTATGATTATTTTAAAAATGATTTTTTTTTTAAAATAAAGTTTCTTAGTGTTTCAAAAATTATTTTTTAAAAAATAAGTGCATAAAAGGTAACAAAATTGTTTTTTAGAAAAATATGGGGTTTAAGCTTAAAATTAGATTTATTCTTATATATTTTCAACAAAAATAATAATATGAATGTTATTTTTTTATTGAATATATAATATATAAATTTCATTAAAATAATTCACCCAAATTGATTTGTTTAATTTGTTAATGTAAAACGTGTTTGAGCGCATAAAAATATTTCTTGAGAAAGTGATTTCCCTTATTTTTAAATAGTTTTTATTTTTATTTCAAATTAATTTTTTACCAAATAATTAATTTTATATAAATATGTAAAAAATATATTTTCATGATTCAGTTAATCCTATTCATACCCACCATTACAGCGTCTAGGTGATAACTATCATATTAAATAATAATATTTTAATAGTATATTGTATTTTGTTTGAACTCAGTGTTGCATGCATCACAAGTTAGACTAAATGTTGCGTGTAATGAAATATAAAATTAGTGTTTTGTGTAATTAAATCTAAAATCATTGTTTCATGTAACACAAAAAATATAAAAGATTAAATTTATTTTAAAAAACTATTTCACCAAAATCTCAGGGTGTTACATTCTACTCCCATTAAAATGAATTTTTCCCTTGAAATTTTTCACTTTGGTACCAACAACTAAGGATACTTATTCCTCATTACATCCTCAGTCTCACACATAAATTTATTAAATTGGTTGTTTCACTACAAAATTTTGACCACGTGAGTGGTATTGTTTTATAGAACTTTCTTTGAATGATTCAGAATCTCCATCGATTATTCCTCATAAGAAAGATCTTGCTCCAATGGAATGAGATCTGAGTCCAATACATATGGAGGGTCAAGTATATACTAACTCAAGAGAGATACATGGAAAACATCATGAACCTAAGAGAGTTTTGGTGGAAGAACCAATTGATTGGCTACCATCTCAATACAGTCAAGAATTTCAAAGGGACCGATATTCACAGGGATTAACTTTCCATTGTATCATAATAACACTTTCATCTTTTTTTTGATTGAATCAATTTCCGCTTCATCTCTTATTCCAAGAAATGAAGTTAATTTTTTTATTCTTTAACCACTAATATATCACAAGATCCACAATATAATGATAAGTAATTCATTATATCTCACGTTATAACAAAATTGTTAGCACTGGATATCCAATATGGATAAATATTCATATGGTGAAGTAATACATTAATATATAAAACACCATTAAAAGTTAAAAATAAACCATTTAATAAATGTTTAACCTTATGAACCTTCCAAATTATTGAAATACAAAACTTTAGAAATAAGTTTACTAAATTTATAAAATGAACTTATCATTAATCCCCTAAAAAAGATGAAGTAGATATTAATTATCACATACCAAACATGTGAATACCTTAATCATATATTATATTAAAACATGGTAATAACTTGAATTATCATAAAACCTTATAAAAAACATACATGCTTCCTTATTTCCTAAATAAAACATAGAATATTGGATATATTTCTTAAATTAAAATATTTTTTAAACTCCATCAATGATAAAATAAACCACTTTCTCAAAAAATCATTAATCAGTTCCAAATCCATAAATACTATCAAATTTACTTTATTCATATCCATAATGTCATTACAATAATATAATTATCTCAACGTTAAGAAAATATTAAGGTTTATCTTTCCTTAATCATGTGTTTTTCTATAAAATTTCAACATTCCATTAAATTACTTTTCTAAGTCATTAGTCCCATTCAAAATATTCTTGAAAATCCTTAATAAAAAACTTATTCTAAACAACCCTTATATATTTCATGATTCATATAAAATAATTCTTAAATTACAATACATATAAACTCAAATCATTCCACTTCATTCTAAAACCATTAACTAGGATTCATCATCTTATTCCTTAATACATATTTCCTAAAATATGAAATATAAATCATGTCTTAACATTCATCAATATTGATTTAATCATGCTTCTTACATTTAGCAAAAATAATATTGTTAGAAAAACTCATAACTTTTATATGTCATTCGTGGTCTCTTAACCATCAGTAGCATAACCATTACTCATACCACCTTACTGGTTCTCTTCATGAGATTTTCCACTAGGACATCAATTTTCATAATGCCTATAATATCCATAGTTAAAACATTCATTAATTGATAAAACCTTAAGAAGAATAATATTCCCATCCATTGCATTAAATGAATTTTTTATTTTTCCTCAGAAATTATTACTTTTTTTCCTTCTTCTACACAAAAAAAATATTCTCATTCCTTTAAGACATTAACATGAGTGCTTATTCCCACATTCCTGACATATAGTAAAATGAATATTCATTTATCCATGGTTTCAACCACCTAAACTCTCATTGAACTCTATAATTCTCTTATTTAGTGAGTTTGAGATTTTTTTAAGGTGAATTTTTTTAATCATATATCATGATGACTAATTAGGAATAATCACAATATCTTTCACTTTAGTCATAATACCATTTTTTGGTCATCAACACGTTTTCTATCACATTCATCATTACTCTAGTTATTTATGGTTACCACCATTTACTAAAACAAAAAATTATATAATCCGCACCAATAATCATATTGGGAAACCACATAATCAATAAAAATTACTTATAAGATGTCGAAATCAAGACACATTATTTTAAATATATGACTCATTAGGTTTAAACTAGGACATCCATGATCATTATTTATTTAAATCCCTCATGATGGTTCATAAAGAGTTTGTGAATTTCCAAATAATATCCCCTGAGATTGTTAAACCAAGTGTTTATAAAGGCCCATTGTCATACACCATGTGATGATCAAGTCCAGTTAAATGCAACCTTTTTAGAATTATTACCCCTAGATACCTTTGTTTTAGTGCCACATCCACTTTTTTTTATACATACAAGGATGTAATTTCTTGAAAACCACTTGCTATATACTTTACCAAAATTTCAAGACATTTTCCTATACTTTGAATCATCCTTAGACTTATCCTTAGAGACATCCATAAATACATCCTTAGAAATATACCTAGGAATATCACTAAAGTTTTCTAATCCCATTTTCCAAAGTTTAACAAAACCTTTCCTCTAATACCAACCATATAAACCAAGGCTTTTCATATATAAGTATTATATCTTTTTAGATGAATATTCAATACATTACATTGAAACACACCTAAGGACCATAATAGTTTAGTTTATTTGGAGACTAGTTACATAATATCCTAATTTGGTGAAATATCTTCAACTTATCCCATAAATATCTTCCTCTTTAATACTATTCAAAAACATACCCTACTTAAAAAATTTTCTTCATAACATAGAGAAAGGAAACATAAGAAAGGGTGATCTCAGATTCCCATTAAGGGTAATCAAGGGAGATACGTAAGAATAACATGAATATAAGGGTATAAGAACATGATCATAATATTTTAAAAGCATACCCTACATATAAAAGATCATAATATTGAGTTATGATATAAATAATAATAGTTTATAAGACATTAATTATAAGGAAATCAAGTAACATGATCCATGATAACATAACATTAGTACAAGACATATATTTGTGGCATACACATCGGCTTATAACATTTCGAAAATGTATAAATAGAGATAGGCTCACTCATTAAGTAAAGGAAAAAAAATAAGGCCCTCACATAAACTTATGTACCTACAATCAAGTTCATGCATAACATTATATACACAAAGGATAGGTCCTTGCATAACACCATGAACATGTAATCTGGTTCATGCATAACACTGTGAAAATATAATCAGGTTCACACATAACATTGTGATCATGTAATCAGGTTCATGAATATTATTATGAACATGTATTCAGTTTCAGTCATAATATTGTGAACATGTAATTAAGTTTACACATAATATATTTACTAATAATTTATCCATATTTACCCAATTCATTGGAGGGAGATATATATCTCACCCATTACATAATAAAAATCATACGTACATGTACCATAAGATCATAAAAAATTTATCATACCATAAACCATGAAATGAAATTTTTTTTCATAAACATTTATTCATATCATAACCTTTTGAAAATATATTGGTTTCGTAATCATTTCATCACAGTATAACCCATGAAAAGAATCGAGTTTCATAAGTGTTCTATCATGGTATAACCTGTGGTAGAGAAACGAATTTCATAAACATAAAATAATCATAAAAATGAACCATTTAGAGAAATAATAAGGTTAGTATTTTTAATAATATACCCATTAATTCATAAGTAACCTCACAGGATTTCATCTTAGATAGAGAATGATTATGAATGAAAAATCACTTGAAATTTTTCTTGAGGAAAATAACTTTTCTTTGAAAATATATTTTTAAAACTAAAAATTATTATTTTTTAGAATAAATTTGTTTAAAAATAAACTTTAAAAAACAAAAATTATTCTTAAAAATAATAATGTCCATGATGGCAGAAAATTACATTCAAGTTGTACTCATTAAAATAAATATTCCTTTCACATTTTCTGTAAAAGAGAAATGAATATTATTAGGAAAACTAAAAGAAGACTATTTTTAATTTTTTTTGTAAAAAGTAAGAAATGGTTAAAAATGTATTTAATAAATAATTTTAATAATTATAAAAACTTTTGATTTTTGATTTTGAAAACATGGTTTTAGAAGAATAAGGGTTTTCGACCGAAGAGATGAATAATTATGATTTTTCTTACAAAATTCATTTTGAAATATTGAGTACATAAAGGTAGGAAAATGAAGGGAAAAATGAATTATATATAAATAACTAGAGGAGAATAAAATTCATGCATTTATTAAGAGATATATCATAATATTTCATCATTTTAGTCTAATCATAAACAATACTAACAAACGTTGATATTGTAACATAAAACTGTTAACACTTTGGTCAGATTTGAAAAATATTCCCCCATGAAAGAGAGATAATGAATTGAATATAAAATCCCCATAATTTTTAGAATAATATTCTTGAAAAAAATTAATGGGTAGTATATACACCACATCAAATAAATACACGGTGAATATGGCTTGTGACTCACAAAAAATAAAAGTGATACGAAAATACCTTACCACATTAGTAATATTTTGAATCATAATTCCTAGTAAATAATAATATTAAATGAAACTTTAAATATCATGAAAATAAGTATATTCATGATATAACATGTCAAAGGTGATTTATATACACTACATTAAATAAATGAGTGGTGAATTGGCATGCGTCCCCCAGAAATAAAAAAAGGGACTAAAATTCCCTTACCTTAGGTCTCGACTTCATTCATACACATTCAAAACTATAGTATAATAAATATAAATTTATTATAAATATATTAAAAAAAATATAATTATATATATCATACCATATATTTCTTTATTATGACCTTTTATTTTGTTTACAATTCCATGTTAATGTCACGTTTCAAGCAATAACTGATTTGTTTTTCATGTATGTTTTGATTTTTTATTTTAGGTCCTCTTAATTTGATCATGGTTACATCATCTCCAGAATTTTAAAAATGATATTAATATTATATATATTCAGTATATATGTATTTATATTAATCTATAAAATCTCACAGCTGGAAACTTAGGATATACCGACAGTTTTAAACCATTAGTATTGGCTGGAAAACCATTGGTATACCCTATACCAATGGTTTTTTTAAATAGTTGGCTATTGTATCATGGGGATAGAAATATACCAATATTTAGGCATTAATAGTTGGCATAAGACACTAGAAATTACACTATCCCAATGTTTTGAGTTAACAGTTGGAATAGATATTTACCAATGGTTTTATACCGTTGGTATATATCAATCCTTAAATCTATACCAACAGTTTATAAATTTTTAGTATAGTGTTTTTCAAATAGTTTGATAAAAATCATTAGTATAGATATGGTTTTTAGATCTATAACAATGGTTTAGAAACCATTAGTATAGAGTACTCCATTTCTAGACTGCAGTGTTCAAAAGGCCCCCTCTGCAATTACCTGCAATTGTAATTACATTGCGGAAAATAAAATGTACAGAATTCAAAGTTACACTAATGCAGACAATATACAGAATAACACACTAGAAAGCACAACACGTGAAAATACTCTACAAACATCTGCAAAAACACTAAAAAATAATGATGAATACAATGCCTGAAAACAAAACAAATACAACACCTAAAAAACACCACACTGGAAAAAAGAACACACTATAAATACACATGAAAATATAGACAATATACAATACAATGATAGGGAAAAATACAAAAATGGAAAGATCAAAATTCCACTTGAATACATCTGAAAATAAGGATGGTATCCACACTAAAATAATGATGATATCCACACCAAAGTGAACACTATGGAAAAAGAACACCATATAGATTGAGAAATGGAAATCCATCCTTGTTGTGTTGATATTATTGATTTATAAGGTTAGTATTTACAAAACTTGAATGATGTTTTATAATAGGTTCTTGATGGTAGGTAATTATTTTTATAGATATATTTAAATGAAGGGTTGTAATGAAATTTAGTATAATGCTTACTCAAAGAGAGATTGAAGAAACCATACATGGATTTATGTATTAAGGGATCCATCATCATCGCCCCAATAGTGAGAGACCAATCAACTTTCTAGAAAGTGGGAATGAGACTAGATCAAAATGGTGTCCCATAATTTAAAGCATCAAAAGATAATGAATCAGTGGAAGATGACTAATAGGTAGTATACTAAGAATGAATAATCTCAAGTTCTTCAGACATGAGTTTGAGTGTATGCTTTGGTAGATCTTGTGACTCACCGAAGGCTTCCTGGGTAGTGTGAAGGGCCATTGGGAATCCATTGAGAGTATAATAGATGTCAATTTGATGTAATTTTTTCCTATAATATTGTAAAATGATGTGTTTATGACCACTTACACAAGCATGTCCATGATTAGTGGAATAGTTCACACCACCATGTCCTTGAAAAGATTTCATGAAACTATGATCTATCATAGAGAAAATGTAGTAGGATAAAAAATAATATCAGACTCAAAAAGATGATTATAGAAATGGGAGATTTTGATTCTGGTTGGAATTTATTTAATATCTATCACAGTAGTGGAATAATTGAAAGTTAGTCCATGAAGAAGTGAAAAGAGACATATCTAACTACATTTGGTTGTGGACTCTATTGGTGTCTATGGAATAGTTCATTGTTCGAGGATCCCATATCGATATGATTTAAATAATGTGCAGCACACGAGGAAGGATTTATGTTGCATATGAATATGTAAAATATGTTGAATAGTGTATAAAACACACTTCATATTTTTTGTCTTAGGGTACATGAAAGTTACCATAATTGTTGTGCGGGTAACCTCATTAACCGAATGTTATATGGAATTGAAAAATAAGGAAAATATTTTAATATCATATAGTTTCCATGACTTATACTTAGGATATATTTAATAGGGAGTATTTAACACCAAATGATAATCAAGGTCTATACCCTCAAGATATATAATAACTATCTTTCTCTAGACATAAAAAATTTCATTGGACAAATGATCATCTATATGACATGTGGAGGCTTTTATGAGTTGTATAAGACTGAAATAATCATACATGGTACTAAAGGATACTAAAATCACTTCAAAATGAAATTTTAATGATTAATATATATTTTTATGAAATAACTGGAAGCCCAAAAAAAGTGTTCAAGTAAAGTCATAAGGTGTGTTTTAAATTTTTTTAATCGTACATAACACAGTCAGAGGATGAGACATCAAGAGGGGTGGGACAATTAGTGAACCCAGTAGCATGGGAGATGTTGGTAAGGAGATAACATGGAATGGCATACTAGGAGGGGTCATGGACATGGTTAGGTTTGGTAGGGAGGGTGGTGTGTCGGAGAGGGTGTCATAGATAAGGATGGGTAGGGTTGTGAAATATCTTTGATACTATATAAAAATAGAATTCATATAATCTATACCTCCATGTTAGGTCAAGTTTTATTATTTTTAGATAAAGAAATAAAGATACAAGTAAGACCATTGACCTAATAAATCCTTTGAATGTTGAATAATATATTAAATATCCAAATACCCTAATTATTTTATCAAAAAAATGAAAATACATTGGTAAAATGGGATGTGATTAAAACTATATAGTATTTAGGCTACCTGAGTCAAGCATAATTTGACCTACCTAATCACACATATATTCAGTCCCAACAAATCACAAACATCAAATGTCAGTAATACCAGTAAAAAATATAATGGATTAATCCTTACCTCATCACCATCACTATCATCACTGTCATCATTAGCCTCATCCTAATCCTCATCCCTATCCCCATCACCATCCTCGTCCTCATCCTCACCCTCATCTTCCACCTCAGCCTCAACCTCAACCTCAATCTCAGCATCAACCTCATCCTCGACCTCTTCCTCGCCATTATCATCTCCATGAACGAAATCATCTCAGCCGCCACTTGGACTGTCTTCTGGTGCACTATATAATGAATGTATTGATAACATATATTCATTTAAAACCACATTGGTCTCTAGTAGAAGTGATGGACACAAAACTTTTATTAGTTTCATAAATTCAGTTTTTACCCTTTCAACCTGTTCTTCCACCTGTGTGACCCTTTTTTTTGGCATGTTCTTCTTGTGACTCAACCTTTTAAAACTCAGTGATACTAAAATTGGTACATGAATATGGATAATACCTATTCAGGAATATACTCTTCCTAGGTTGTAAGCATACTCTTCCATGGTTCTCATCTCCCAACACTTGATGTAAGTGATCATTTGGCCCAAAATTGTCAGGTTCTTGGGCATCAAGGGCCTTCAAAGAAGCATGTTACAAATATAAATAGATAATTAAGTTAAAAAATAGATATTAAAATTTGAAATCAACAAAGTAAAACTTATAATATACTATTGTGTCAGTTTGTTAACCTCACTTACATCTTTTTTTTTCTACTTGAGCAAAACAATTTTACTTGAGGCACATGTCCTTCAATATTAAATACCTTCCTCTGCAATGAAATTGAATGTATGATACCATAATTGAAAATAGGTTACCAATAATTAATTTCATAACTAAAATTATATCAAAACTTTGAAAATCAAATAAATTATAGAGTAAATAATAGAAATTTCAAGTCCTAAAGAAAAATTATAAACAACCGTCGTACATGCTTCCTCTCACGATCTCACATCGTAGTACGCCCAATAGTGTGGAGGTATTTTTTAGAATCAATTTTTTTTATTTTTTGGATGATTTTTAAATAAAATTCAATAAAACAAAAGATAGTATTAATGAAAAACATGAAAATTTTCATTTAAAAACTTCAAATATGATTAATACCTTAAACGTGGTAGTCATTCAATGAGTAATAATTTGCCGATATTATTCTATTAGACATTAAACCATGAAAGATACCACCTATAAATCTATTAAAACTCTATAATTACAACCAATATAAAAATCATGCTTATAGGCTCTCTGAAACTCACCTAATTTCTTTAGATGTGCTGGCCGTGCACCCTCACCATCAGGAAAATTAAAGTAAAGATGACACCCGAATTTTAATTCATATAAATAAAAAATAATATTACATTAAATAAAACAAATTTTTTACCCATATATATTCCTAATAATTACTTTTGACTTCTTTTGGAAACTATCTCCATGAGAGCGGGTTGACATGAATGATGTCGAAGTATTTGGAAAGTGTCGCAAAAAAACTCCAACATTACTGCCCTATTTTTTGATCATTTGGTTTTGTTTATTATAGTCCACCACCAACTAAATGCAGCGGTTCCAAAACAAACACATGTTTTTACAACCATGCCACCCATCAGTAGATGTATCTATTATGAAATAAAAACAAATATTATATAAATACATGTTATAATGAAAATAAATAAGGGTAATTTTTTTAGGGTTCTAAAAAGTATATGTGGCAGTACGATCAATGGGAACCGATGGATCCATATGCACTAAAGGAACATCACCTTGTATAGGTGGAGTGTGTCCTAGTGTATGCTTCATAGGCACAGACTGTGTTGGATCAGGATTCGAAGAAGGAATGTAGAAGCTCAGAGAGAAAGAAGTAGATAGTAAAGAAGATGACATGAATGGATTACTAAATGCATGATATGAATGAGAAGTGAGAATCATAATCGAATATGGTAAAGATGGGTGAGGAGGATCATATGTAAAGGCTAGTGAAAACATGGGAGGCCTAAATATCCCATGTGTCCCTAACGACACAGTGGTATCAAAATGTGTGGAAGATTACACGTTAGTGGGAGGGGCAGGGTCGAATCAGATATTCCGACTGGAGTGCCTAGCTCTTGTACCACCCCCCTCATACCACTGGCATGAGTACTAGGACCTCTACTAGGATTCTCATCAAATAATAGGTTCCTAAATGGTGGATCCTTCATAAAATTTTAAAACAAAATTAATCACATGATATTATATAAAACAACCCCGCTCTTTATTATACACTTAAACATGATTTATTACATAAACTTGCACTTAATACAACTCTGAGGATCGAGAGGTCTAGTGTCTTGGGAAATTAGGAACATTTCATGAAAACTTAATACATAAAATACAACATATTCATTGAAAAATTATTTTACATGACCACAATATTCCTTCGTACTTAGCATTGCATGGGATAACCTGAGGATATACATAAGAAAAGGGTGAGATATAAAGCCTGGTAGGGAGTAAATAAGGCATAACATGAAGAATAGAATACATGTTAGGCAATAGTAATATCAATGGAGAACAAGAGTAAGATTAACATAAATACATGATATAGCATGATTATCATAACATGTAAATTCGGTAACAACATACAATAAGATATTATCATGAGCCAAGGCTCATTACACATGGATTAGCATGAGTAAACCCCCATTACACATGAATTAGCATGATTAAACCCTCATTTCACATGAATTATCATGTGTAAACCCTCATTTTACATGGTGTATCATGAAACTAAACATTACCCAATGCATTGGAGCTCTATCAGGGCACACCCTTCACAAACATTTCATTTCATGCATAAGTGTGCCACATGGATCATATAATATGGAATCATTAAACATCATAAGTTATTCAATGATTAAATAATGTGGAATAAATACATGTAAGTACCATTAAATAAGTTTATATGCATAAAGTTGAATAATCTTGATAGATAAATGGGTATGGTATTCACTACATGATGATTTTTTCTTTGAAAATCATGGTGCAAACTCGGTAGCCTAATGATGTGACATAAAAATTCAAAAAAAAATGGTTGATCAGAGAGAAAGGGGAAACTAATCATATATAAATGAAATGAAAATTAAGGGGATAAGGTAACATAATATCCCAACATATGAAAGGGAATTTAGATGCATAATATGGGAGAAATACTTGAATGGAAATAAGAATAGAGAAATACCTTACGGAATTTTGGCATGGTAACGGGTGTACACAGAAGGAATTAATGAGAGAAAAATTGGTATCTCATCATTAAAAAATAAGTAGGGAAGTATGGGGGAGGTGAAAAATCATACCCCAAAATTTTTAATTGAAATAAAAAGGGTATTAAAAATAAAGAAACTTGGATAAAAATGATAAAATAAAGAATCCCTTAGGAAAATTCAGCATGGTAATGGGGGAACAAAAGGTTTAATAAGAGGAATAAATGAGAGTTAAAGGGGATATAATCATTTATAAATAAAATTATTAGTAATTAGGATATTTATTAACATATCACAAAATAGTAATAAAATAAATTAAAATACATAACATGAAAATAATTCTTGATAAAAGGGGTGGGTGGAAAATCCATTATGAAATTTTGGCATAGTAACGACTTAGGTAAGGGTAAAAATGAGAAAGGATAAATAATAACTCATTAAAATAACATAAAATAGAAATTAATATAATTATTATAAGATAATGACATTATATACATTTGAAATTACAATAACTACTTTCGAATAAGATGCTTGAATTTGAAAGGAGGAGAGGAAAGTGAGGATCCCTTACTTGGAAGTGTGATCCCAAAGGCTTGGGATATGCTTCTTGGGAGATTTGGGGTGCCTTGGGAGGACTGTAGGGAGTATGGGTCATAGGTTGGTTGATATCCAAATGGTTTGAGTGAAGATGAATGAGAGATTGGGTGGGTTTATATATAAAAAGTGAGAGAATTCTTTATTATTTAGGTTTTGGACACTACACTTTAAACTAATCAAAAACAAAAACATACCATGGTTTTTGGCCATAGTTTCTGCCAAAGGAGAGTGGTATAATTTTTTTTATACGTCCAATGGATGAACATATTAAAATATTAAGATTTATTATGTTGAGTTGAGTCACACTCTCAAGGAAATAATTTTAAAATGTTAAAATATTTTATAAGTCTTGGAGATTCCACTAAGGCATTATAAAATTAATAAAACAAATCTAAAGTCACATTATTTTAAAGGTAAAATATATATTGGACGAATATATATTTTATAGTATTTTATTATATTACTATTGGGTCCTTATGATGTCATAAAACTCATTATATATTTATACTGTATTTAATTTTAACTAAAAATTAGATTGTCTTCAAAAATTATGGAAAATTCACTGTTGGATAATTTTGAAATCCTGATTCCAAAAATAATTTTCATTTTATATAAATAATTTTCTAAATATGTGAATTTTAACTTTTAAAATAAAAACCGCTATTTATTTATAATTTACAGGTTTTGACAGACACAATTTTCAAACCTTAATAAAAATTATAATTGACTTCATAAAAATTATATGATAATTTATATTTAATAAAGAGTAATTTGGTTATAATAGTTGATTAAAATATTATTTATTTCATAAATATATTAACTCATAAAAATATATTTCTTAATTGAATTTAAATATTGACTAAAAATAATATTTATTCTTTAAAAATCATTTACAAAGTAACAATAATAAAAAGAATTTATATTCATTATTCTATATAAAAAACAATATACATAATAATAATGATAGGGTATTGTTACATATCCCTTTATTACACCAGAATATTCCTTAAGAGTATGGTGCACGATGGTTGGGATTTCTTGGAGCCGTTCGGTGAACATGGTTTGGGCTGTGATCTCAATGAGCTTGGACTTCTTCCATAAATGGTTTCACTCATGCTTAATTTGTTAAGTCTCATCTCGATCTTGGTCTTGGTAAAATCTCATAAATGATATCTACCTCTAAAGATCTAATAAATGGGTTTTAAAGGGAATGATCCTACTGGTCGAGGCCATCACTTCCTTTGTTTGTGTCAAAAGGATTTGTTAAAACCCTATATATATATATATACTATTCATGTGATCAGAGTTCAAAGACTATATTATCAATGATAATGATACTTAACAGTCATTTAAACCCAATAATAATAAAAAGTGCATGTTTTTTCTATAAGAAATTAAAAGAAAGGTAATTTTATTCATGAATTTTTGGGTCATTACAACCTTCCCCACTTAAGAAATTTCTACCTCAAAATTTCCTTTTCCCACACTAAAACAGATGATGGTAACTCTACCTCACAAATTCATTCGATTCCCACATTGCTTCTTCAAACTTGTGGTTTCACCATCAAACCTTGATAAAGGGCATTGTCTTATTTTGTAGAACTTTTTCTCTGTGATCTAAGATCTTCACCAGCTTTAATTCATAGGAGAGGTCATTCTCCAATGGTACCACCTCTGGATTGAGTACATGCTATGGGCCAGGTATGTACTTACTCAAGAGTGATAAATGGAATACATCATGTACTTGAGACAGGTTTGGTGGGAGTTCTAGTCAATAAGCTACTTGTCTAATGCGATCAAGGATCTCAAAAGGGCCGATGTACCTTGTACCAAACTTTCCCTTACTCCCCAAATATTATAACTCTCTTCCATGGTGATATGTGGTGGAAAACCATATCTCCAACATCAAACTCTAGGTCTTGTCGACGATTGTTAGCATAGATATTTTGTCGACTCTGAGCAGCTTTGATGTGCTGTTGGATGGTCTTAACCATATCCACTATTTTTTCAACCATTTATGTACCTAGAAGTTTTCACTACCAAACTGCATCCCAACATACCGATGTTATGCACCTCTTCCCATAAAGGGATTTATAAGGAGATATTTGGATGCTTGAGTGGAAACTATTATTGTAAAAGAACTCAACCATAGGAATATGTTCATCCCATCCTCATTTGAAGTCTATTGAGGATTCTCTAAACATTCCCTCAAGTGTTTGGATATTCTACTCAGATTGGATATCTGTTTAAGGATGATAAGTTGTACTAAAGTTCATCTCAGTATTCAGATCATATAGGAGCCTCTTCCAGAACATAGAGGTGAATCTTGGATATCGATCAGATACAATTGATAGTGGTAATCCATGCATCCTTACCACTTCTTTAATGTATATCTGTGCCAGTTGATCTAATGATAAATCCTCACGAATTGTAATGAATTATGAAATATTTTTAAGATGATCCACAACAACCCAAATAGTATTATTTCCTTTGGATGTCTTCAAAATTCTGGTGACAATGTCTATGATGATGTTCTCTAATTTTCATGTTTCTATGGGTAATGGTTGCATCATATCCTTAGAATTCTGCCTTCCAACCTTCACTTTATGACATACCAGTCACTTTGATTTATACTCAGCAATCTTCTTCTTCATTTTATCCAGCCAATAATTGTCTTGAAGATTTTGATACATCTTTTTGTTTCTTGGGTGAAGGGAGAAATTTGAACTATGGGTGTCATCCAAAATTTCTTTATTTAACTCCATATTTGATGGAACACATAGTCTTGAACCAAATATCACAATTCCTTCTTCATTAACATTGAACTCTAAACATTTCATTTTTTTGATAGTTTCAACTTTCTTCTAAATTCCCACATCATCTTTTTGAGCATCCTTTAACCTTTCCAAAAGATACGATTGAGAAATAATTTATGAAAGGATCGAAGATGTTCTCTTATTTATGATTCCCATGTCCAAATTCATCAAATATAAGAAAATTGGATCCTTTTCAATTCTCATCAATGATAGAATTGATAGGTCCTTTCTACTTAAAGTATCCACCACCTTGTTCTCTTTCCCAGGGTTGTAATGTATTGAGCAGTTATAGTCTTTGATAATCTCTAGACATATTAATTGGTGCATATTCAAATATTTCTCTATAAATATATACTTTAGGATTTTGTGATCCATATATATTTAAAAATTATCACCAAAGAGTTAATGTCACAAAATTTTTAAAGAAGAGATTACTACAACCAACTCTAGATCATGTGTTCGATGGTTCTGCTCATGAACTTTCACTTGCCTTGAAGCATAGGCAGTGACTTTGTCATTTTTCATCAACACATAGCCTAATCCCTTATTCTAAGCATCACTAAATACCATGAAAAGTTATCCAATTGTGGGTAGTGTGAGCACGAGAACAGTGATAAGCCTCATTTTCAACTACTTGAAGCTCTATTTGAATTCATCATTCCAATAAAACTTGACCCCCTTCTAAGTTATCTTGGTAAGAGGGTTTGAAAATCATGATAAATTTATCACAAATCAGTGATAATATATAGATAACCCAAAGAATCTATAGATATCCATCATAGATGTTGGAATTGACCATACCTCAATTGCATTTGTTTTGGATGGATCCACAAACATCCTATTTCTTATGATGACATGACCCTAGAATGAGACTTCCTTCAACCAGAACTCACACTTACTATACTTTTCATCAAGATTCTCTTTCCACAAGGTCTCTAGTATAGTGATTAAATTCTCCTCATGCTCCTTCTTGGTGTTGGAGTATATTACAATATCGTCTATAAAGACTACCAAAAATTTGTTGAGGTAATCTATAAAGAATTTATTCATCAAGTATATGAATATTTATAGAGCATTAGTTAGTCTGAAAGGCATTACTATGAATTCAAAGTGCCTGTACCTTTTATGAAAAGTATCCTTGGGGATATCTTCCTTCTTCACCCTTACTTAGTAAAATCCTAACCACAAATCCTACTTGGAGAAGTATTCTTCTCCACATAGATGATCTCACAAGTCATCAATTCATGGAATAGGATACTTGTTCTTTATTGTTATTTTTTTGAGCTCATAATAATCAATGAAAAGGTGCATTGACCTACAATTCTTCTTGAAGAAGAGGACTAGTGCACCCCATGGTGAAGCACTTGGGTGTATAAACACTTTATCCAAATTCTTTTTTAGTTGTTTATTTAGCTTCTCAAAATCCAAAATAGACATTCTATACAGATCCTTGGATATTGGAAATGCCCCAGGTATAAGATCAATTGAGAATTCAAAATCTATTTTAGGAGGGAGACCAAGAAATTCCTTAGGAAACACATCAGAAAATTCCCTCACAATAGGCATGTCTTGAAGGATGGTTCCTTCTTTAGACTCAATAATTTGAGAAATATATGTGTACTCATAGGGAAATAATATCCATGATTGAGATGATGGTGCTAAATATGATTCATCTTCCGCCTTGCACTTGTACATAATCGGAGGTTGACTCACCATATGGAGAGTGATTTATCTCTCATGGAAATTTATGTTAGTACTATATAGGGAAAGCCAACCCATGACAATAATTGCATCAAATTACACCATAGGGAGTATGAAGAGGTTCTACGAGAGGTTGAATCCACAAATTGTAACAGGGGAGGAGTTATATTCACGGGATGCAATAATTTCCCTATTTTTCATTATCATCGATATCTCTACATCCATGGTTTTTGGTGGTGTCTGGATTATTCCATTAAACATTTGGGATATAAAAGAATGCGTAGAATCAGAATCAAAAAGTATGTTTGATATACTTGAATGAATAACTAGCGTATTATCACCACTTCATTTTCAGGATTCACTTCAGTAGTAGTTATGAAAAAATCTTATCCTTACTGCCTTGGAGGTTGTTGGTTGCCTCTAAAAACCCTTATGTTAGGGCACTGGTTTGCAAAGTTCCCCAGTTCTTTGCAGTTGTAGAAATGAATAGTGCGTTGAGCGTCGAATGGAGTGTTCCTATCCTCTATCACAACAACATGTTTTTATTGTTGTCCATTAATGGATAGGTGAAATTATATTCCACACCTAAAGCATTTACTTTTCCCCTTCAGGAATTTTCTAGGGTTCTTCTTTATGCACCTTTGGCAAGTGGGGTGTTAGAATTTCTTAGCACCGTTGGATTTATCCATCGGACCACCATAATTAAAGTCCACTTTCTACTTCTTATCCCCACGATACCCTTGAGATTCCCCAATCTCTATTTCTACTTTTAGGGAACATCATAGAATTTTCTCATAGTTATCAAAGTCACGGATCACTAGGGATTTTCTTAGGCTAGGTTTTAACCCACCAAAGAAGCGGTCAACCTTGCATTTAGGGGTAACAACAAAGCCAGAGGCGTATTGTGCAATAATTTTGAATTTTATCTCATACTCTATGATGGATTCATAATCTTTTTTCTTGAGGGAAAGAAAGTACCTTTCCATATTAATTCAGAGGGTGTGAGGAAAATATTTATATTTTTTTTTTCTAAAAATACTTACATTCCAACACCACAATCTCTTCCTCATGCTTTATATTTTTGATCATTGTCTACCATTGATCAGCTTCACCCTCCATATGATAATAAGACAGATGAACCTTCTCTTGTTTGGAACATTGAAGGATAGAGAATATCTTCTCAATGGAGTTGATCCATTTTTTGCGATTGAGGGATTAGATGATCCATTGAAAGTAGGAGGCCTTTGTCTCATGAAGTTCTTGATTGCGACTTGTTATTTCTTGGGGGGGGGGGGGTTGAATGTTCCTCTTGATGCATGTTTCTATTAAAAACATGAGTTAACTTAGAGAGTATCTTGACAAAGTTTGTGATTCTAGCTCCCATCAGATAGGGCATCTGATTAGAACAATCATCACATTGATCTTCGCATTGGTTGTTAGCCCGAGTCCTCATATTACCGGCCATTGGCTAGAAAAAAAGGAAAATTAGGGGTAAGTATTTTAAACTACTAAACACATAAAGGGAATCCAATGAAAAAAGGGATAATTTATAAATTACATTTATTTCCTTAACTTATGAATTTATAGGCTTAAATCTATGTTATCCATAATCTTTTTCCTAATTTATATTCTTATGGGATTTTTTATTTCCTTAATAATGGTTCATACTAAGTTTATAAATTTAACAAAGCATATGCACTAGGAGTATTGAACCAAGAGTTCATCAAGGCCCGTTGTCATGCACCAATTCCCGTATGAGTCTATCTCAAAGCGGTGTTCTCAGGTTTTATCCCATGATACATCTGTGCCAGAGACACCTATACTTGTTCGTATCCAGACAGGGATGAATTTTCTTGATAAACCACTTACTCTATACTCACCATAATTTAGGGATTATTTTATTATACTTATTATTATACTCAAGGATTTCAATAGAGTTTTACAACCCTAATCCCAAAAATAACTAAACCCATCCTTTTATACCAACTATAACAACCCTGCTCTTTATTACACACTTAAACATGATTTATTACATAAACTTGCACTTAATAAAACTCCTAGGATTAAGAGGTCTAGTGTCTTAAGAAATTAGGAACATTACATAAAAACTTAATACATAAAATACAAAATCTTTACTAAAAACTTCTTTTACATGACCATAACATTCATTCGTACTTAGCATTTCATGGGACAACCTGAGGACATACATAAGAAAAGAGTGAGCTATAAATCCCAGTAAGGGAGTGAACAAGGAATAACATGAAGAATAAAATACATGTTAGGAAATAGGAATATAAATGGAGTATAGGATTACAATTAATATAAAGAAATTATATTTCATGATTATTATAAAATGGAAATGTGGCAACAATATACAACATGATATTAGCATGAGCCAAGGCTCATTGCACATGGATTAGCATGAGTAAACCCTACTTGCACGTGAATTAACATGATTAAAACCTAATTAAACATGAATTATCATGAGTAAACCCTAATTTCACATGGTGTATCATGATACTGAACATTACCCAATGCATTGGAGCACTATCAGGGTGGACCCTTCACACATATTTCATTTCATGCATAAGTGTACCACATAGATCATATAACATGGAATCATCCCACATCATAATTTATTCCAAAATTAAGGAATTGAGAATACATACATGTAAGTAACAATAATAAGTGTATTTTTATAAAGGTTAATACCCTTAATAGAGAAATGGGTATGGTATTCACTACATGATGATTTTGGCTTGGAAAATCATGGTGAAAACTCGGCAGCCTAAGGATGTGACATACAAATTCATATAAAAATGGTTGATGAGAGAGAAATGGAAATATAATCATATATACATGGAATGTAATATAAGGGGATCATTTAACACAATATCACAATATATTAAATGGATTTTAGATGCATAATATGGGAGAAATACTTGAATGTAAGTAAGAAGAGAGAAATCCCTTATGAAATTTCAGGATGGTAATGGGGGTACAAGGAAGGCATTAATGAGAGATAAAGTGGTATATAATCCTTAAAAAATAAGGAGGGAAGTATGGGGGAGGTGTGAAATCATAACCCTGACATTTTTAATTGAAATAAAATGTGTATTACAAATAAAGAAACTTGGATAAAAATGAGAATGGAAAGAATCCCTTACGAAAATTTGGCATGGTAACAGGTACACATAAGGGTTCATATGAATAATAAATGAGAGTGAAATGGGATATCATAATTTATACATCAAATAGTAATTAATTATTATATTTATTAACATTTCCCAACATATTAATAAATGAAATTAAAAAACATAACATGAAAATAATTCTTGATAAAAGAGGAGGGTGGAAAATCCCTTACAAAATTTTGGCATAGTAACGACTTAGGTAAGGGTAAAAATGATGGAGGATAAAAGTACCTAATTAAAATATCATGAAATTGATATTAATAAAATTATTATAAAATAATGAAATTATAAACATTAAAAAAATACAAGAACTACTTTCAAATAAGATGCTTGAATTTGAAAGGAGGAGAGGAAAGTGAGGTTCCCTTACTTGGAAGTGTGATCCCAAAGGCTTGGGAGAGGCTTATTGGGAGCTTGGGGGTGCCTTGGTAGGACTTTAGGATGTATTAGGTAGAGGTTGGTTGAGATAAAAATTGTTTGAGTGAAGGGAAATGGGATATTGGGTGGGTTTATATAGGAAAGAAGATGGAATTATTTGTTATTTAGGTTTTGGAAACTACACATTAAATTAATCAAAACCAAAAACCATACCTCGGTTTTTTTCCCATGGTTTCTTCAAAAGTGGAGTGGTATAAAATATTTTATAAGGCCAATTTCTAAACATATTAAAATATTAGGCTTTCTTATGTAGAGGTGAGTCACACTCTCAAGAAAATCATTTTAAAATGTTAAAATATTTTATAAGTCTTGGAGGGTCCACTAAGGCATTATAAAATTTATCAAATAAATATAAAATCACATTATTTTAAAGATAAAACATATATTGGAAGAATATTAATTTTATAGTATTTTATTATAAAACCATTGAGTCATTATGATGTCATAAAACACATTATATATTTATACGGTTTTTAGTTTTTACCTAAAAATATTATTGTCTCATAAAATTATGAAAAATTCACTATTGGATAATTTTGATGCCTTGATTCCAAAAATAATATTAATTTTATCTAATTTTTTTCTAAATATTTGGATTTTCTCTTTTAAAATAAAAACTATCACTTATTAAAAATTGACAGGTTTTAACAGATACAGTTTTCAAACCTTAATAAAAATAAAATCGACTTCATAAAAATTATATGATAATTTATATTTAATAAAAATTAATTTAGTAATAATATTTTATTAAAATATTATTTAATTAAAAAATTAATTAATTCATCAAAATATATTTTTTAATTGAATTTAAATATTGACTAAAAATACTATTTATGATTTAAAAATAATTTACAAAGTAACAACAATAAAATGAATGTATATTCATTATTCTATACCAAAAATAATGCACATAATCATAATTCTAGGGTCTTGTTACATATCCCTTTATTACACTAGCATATTACCTAAGAGTTTTGTGTGTGATGGTGGGGATTTCTTTAGTCCATTTGGTGAACATGGTTTGGGCTGTGATCTCGATGAGCTTAAACTGTAAACAGTTTCACTCATGCTTAAGTTTTTCGATATTGGCTTGGGCTTAGTCTAGGGAAAATCATATAAATTCTATCTCCCTCGAAAGATATAATAAATGGGCTTCAAAGTGAATGATCCTATTGGTAAAGGCCATCACTTCCTTTTTCTGTGTCAAAAGGATTTGTTAAAAACCTATATATACACTAATCATATCATCATTGTTCAACAACTATATTATCAACAATAATGATACTTAATGGTCATTTAAACCCAATAATAATAAAAAGTGCATGTGGTTTCTATAAAACATTAAAAGAAAGGATATTTTATTCATTAATGTTCAGTTCATTACATTATATGTTATATATATATATATGAAATAAAATACTCACACCAGACACTAATGGAGGAATGCCCATCTCTATCATTCAATGATTGTTGTCCATCATCCTTTTTCTGCACTGCTACTAAATAGGTTTCATTTCCTTCATTTGAAAAAAGATATGGATGTAATTAGAAAATTATAAATAATGTGTAACCCAAAAAACAAAAATATGAGAAATAACTTATTTGTCTTAGGTCAATTGGTTCATATTTTTGGTTAGGAAATTTAGCTATTTTTTGGTTAGGTCATTATTTTCATTTGTTTTGATTTTCATATCAATAAGTTTAACATATCCAATTCAATTCCTCTTATATTTTATTCTAATTTAATTATTTCAATTGTGTTTGGTTTTGTAGGTTTGAATATAGTTCAATTAAATATTAGGAAATGCAAGTCAAATAAAACAGAAACAAAAATTTATTGAAAATTAACATTAATTTCAAGTCAAATACAAAATATTTCTTATCAATATTAAATCATTTTGAATAGTACCAACCTTACAAACCCTTGTCGAGCTGAACCAAAGGAAATATGAACATGAATGGATGATTCTATATATTTCCCACCATAACTTCGTGTTCAAAATCAACTCTGAAAATTGATCTATTTGAGTAATCATAAATAATAAATGGATAGGGGCTAATGGAACTAGGGATGGTGCTAGTTCCATCTTCACCATCATAAAAAACATGACTTGGAATTAATTCTATAATGACACCAAATTTAGGTTGAAGATGATATTTGAAATAAAAAACCTATTTCGTCATTGATGCCAATACATATAGTTCATCAGTAGAAAGAGTGTGAGTCATGTTAAGAACTCAAAATACATAATCGTCAATAAAGGTTCCCTACCTCTTCATCGAATCAAACCACTAGAATTTCATCATAGTGACTCTACCATGAGAGTAATAATCCAATATTTTTTTTCAATGAATCCATAATAAGATACAATTTAAAAACAAGGTCCATTATCTGATACATTGGAATAAAAGTCTATTGTGGTAGTTATCATAACACTACCATGTTGTGTTCTCATGTTATTTGATCATTCAGTGATAATAAATCTATACCCATTGATCACAATTGATTTACATTCACAAACCACGGTATTAGGACCAAAAGAAAAAGCTCTTATTTCCTCATAGACAGATTCAGTAAGAAACCTTGATACCTGAAATATAAACAAATATTAAACTTAATTAAATATTTATTTTATTTTTTTATTACAACAATATTTATACCTTCAATTTCAACCAAGAAGAAAACCATTTTCTATGAAAATTCTCTCTTCTTATGAAAGTTAATGAATAATTATTTCTACTTATCATTTATTTATGTTCCTTATAGATAAAAATAGAAATAGTTTAATATATATGTAAAATTACAAGAGATGAGAAAATATATACAGGTTAAATTTACTTATTTGATGTAGTCATTGAACAAATCACAATTGAACAACACTGTGTGATGTTTCATCTACCACTTTTCAAGGCTTAATGTCATCAATGTATATGATCCGTGAATTCCTCCTGTTTGAGGAAGTGATGGAAAACTGATTTCAATTTTCAAATACTTTTCTTCTTTATTTTTCATTGGTCTGTTCATTCTCGTAGTAAGATCATAAAAATAAATTGAGCATAAATCCATACATTATTGATCCAATTAATTGTTCATGATATAATATTTGGGATTATTCCTATTCCTGACATAATATTTCACTATTTACATATTTCTTTTAGTTGGATACATCCAATGAAAAGCAATAGGTCATTTGAGAAATATTTTGGTTGGAATATAGATAGTTAGATGTAGCATGCATGTGATAATTAATGAAGGAAATATTTTTTCTAACTCGCACAAAATTAATGGTGTCTCTTATAAATTTTTTTACAAGAAATACTTGGAGAACTTCTTAGCACAAAGCTCTCTAAAAAAATGGCATTATCGAATAACTGACACCCTTACATTATTGAAAAAAAGATAATGGATTGCTATTGGAATCAATTTATCCCTAAGGAAGTAATAATCATGAGTATTTAAAGATTTCATATTTAACTCTCTTTAGTTGAACTATTTTTATATATTGATTGAATAACCATCATGAACTATAATAGTCTCTAGTACTTCTAGAAATTGATTTTTTTCTACAGGTGTCATCACATAAGAAGCACATAGAACTTTCCATTTATTTTCACTGATACACACATGAACCAATTCTAGTTTGATCCCCCAATCCACCAAGTCACACCAAGACCATAAATCATATTTTGTATTTCCCTTGACATTTAGTATAATCGAAAGAAAAATTTTACATATTTATTTTCAATGTGCATTACGTCTAAGCAATGGCATAAAAAATTGGTTGACCAATAAGAAAACTCAAAGAAGATTATCCTCTTATTCCAATTGTAAAAAGTATTATTAGGAACATTGTTCCTCTTTATATATTTCATTTGACCCTTCCTGAATGAAAAACTGAAATCTTGAAATTCATTAATCACATCAGTTCCAGACATATGCTGGGGTGGATCATAGGTCTCCATGGTATTGTAAAATCTTCAATGATTATTTCAATATAGATATTCCATTGGAAATAATTTTTGATGTCCCATAAAACTAAAACTACAGTGATATTCTAGTATTCTGTATCAAGTATTATTCATACAAACTGGACATGCTAGTTTTCCCTTTGTGCTCCATCCATACATCATTGCATTAGTAGAAAAATCATTGATTGACCACATAAGTGTAGTACACATATGAAATATGTATTTATAACATGCATCGCATGTTCGCAAACCCACATCCCAATGAAGTTTAAATTATTTTATTAAAGGTTTCATGTATACGTCTATATCATTTCTAGGATTAGAAGTGCCAAATATGAGTAAAATCAAGAAAGTGAATGGTTTTTTCATACACAACCATGAGGGAATGTTATAAATGTGTATGAAAATTGGCCATGTACTGTGTGATGTAATCATTTTCACAAATGGATTAAAACGATCACATTAAAGTACCAACCTCACATTATGAACGCCAACTGAAAAATCAAGATACTGAGCATCAAATCTCTTCTATGAAAATACAACAGTAGGGTAAACCAACTCTTCATTATTATTATTTCTCTTAGTATCATGACATCACATTTTTATTGATATTTTTTTAGACATGAAAAGATTCTGGAGTCTTGGGATCAATAGAAAGTGACACATTACTTTTTATGGCATATGGGATGGTGTTCAATTAGCTTTTGGATTTCATCGGGATGTTCCACATTTTATAAAATAATTTTTCTAGTAGTTTCCTCCCAGAATAAGCTGCAATCTTTTAGACTAACATGAATTTTGTTTTTTTGAAAATCCAAGTTCCTCATCAAAATTCCATGCCATATAGTGGTTTGAGGGAATTTCTATATCATCTGGAAGTAAGTCCTTCAAGAAGGTAAAAATTTAATCGATGATAGTATTAGAAATTACATACATGGTTTTCCAATGAAATAATCAGATTAAAAATTCCATATTTTTCATTTTACCACATTATCAATAAACTGGAGTCATGCCAACATCATTCAATTTTTTCACCCTGTCAACATCATCATTTTCATTAGACGCATTATGTGTCCTCATATCAAAGTAATCTTGGGTCGACATCCTTTCCTTCTCTTGATGACGAATAAATGGAAACTGGTCATATACAAAATTCTTCAATCCATTACTCTCATTTAGATTATCAACATTTTGAGATTCCATTTTCTCCCTATTGTGATACCAAACATATTGGTTTTTTTGAAAAACATATTTCGTTATATGGCAACTAACTTTTTCATGGATAAAACAAGGTCTTCCAACACAATTATAGTATGGGAAATGTATGTAACCACTATCTAAAGCATTTTCAAATTAAAAATATAAAAATATCTCTAAATTGTTTTGAAAATTGATAGAGATCTAATCAGTTTCATACATCCAACTTCTATCAATTATGTAAAAAATGTAATAATTCATTTAATGAAAGCATTCCAGTAAGATTGAAGTTTAATAAAAAATATATTTAAGTAAATGAGAATTGTTCACTTTATATAAAACCATAAATGAAACAATACTCTATATGAGAATCATAATATTAAAGACAAAAAATACTCTATAGATAGGTTTTGTTAAGTAAACAAGAATTGTTCAACTCAGTTCATTTTTTACCATTAATATAGAATTTTATTTATTTTGGTTCACTTGCATTCAATTATTTTTATTTTAGTTCAGTTTGATTAAATTTAGTGTTGTTCGGGTCTACTCAAATCTACTTGGGTCAAATCAAGTCATTTCAATTCAATTAAGTTGGTTTGATATATCCTAAGAGTTCATTAGTAGGATGGTTGGAGTAGTCTGATCTTTTCCACTAGTAATAGTATTATATTGTTGATATACTTATTCAGCCTATATACACTGATAAAAAAATCATATATTTCTCTGTTATTAACTATCAAAATAACAATAAATAAATACCCATTAGTGATGGTCAATGGGCCTTCCCCTGTGGAATGAAGTTCATCAGACACTAATTTCTCCCTTGAGTTGTAGAGAAATATATTTTCTCTCAGTTGTAAGTTGCTTTATTGAATCAGTAATTTATGTGCTAATCCTATTCTCTCTACATAAACTATGGAATTTACAAATTATTATCTCTTTATTTCGGTATGTTCTTAAATATATAGTATTATTTCATATCAATCCCTTTCTATATCCATATCCATCTCTTTAACTTCATAATAATATTTATGTTCTATCTCTACATGCACATGATAACTATTCTATTTTATAAATTAGTATGTGGTCATTCCATTTGGGATTTTGTAATCTATTATATAAACCCACAAGGTGTCTTCCAAACTTTTTCTCATATATTTTCTATTTGACTTTACAATATTTTCCAAAATTACTTTAATATCACTTTTTAAAAATTCAACTTGTTTATTGGATTATGGAAGGTAAGGTGTTGATGTATTGTGGTGCACTCTATAATTCCTCATTAAAGCTTCCAAGCACCTGTAGAAAAAGTGGTTTCATCAGTAATTGATGAATTATTACAGGATTCTTAATCAGAAAAGATAGTATTACTCAAAAAAGTACAAAAAATACTAGAATCATCATTTTTTGGCCTTGGATTCCACACATTTTGAAACATAGTCCACAAATAACAATTTGTTTGAATATCTAAATGACTTAAGAAATGGTTTTATAAATTCTATATCACATACATTAAATATTTCATAAAAAATCATTGGTCATTAAAGTATTTATTATCTATTAGATATATTTCTAGTGAATTTACACTACTCATATTTCTTATAAAACTGAAAAGCATACTTAAAAAGTTTGGGATAGTATATTCTATATTTAATGACTTTTCTAAATGTTAATTGAGGTTAAAAGTAACCTCCACAAGATTAATTATGACAAAATTATAAAAAACATTATACCTCAATTTTAGGGAAACATATTTTAATTATTTGATCATTATAAAACTTCCATATATATGGATCTTACAAAAAATAAAAATATAATAAAATATTTAGTATATATTTTTTGGATTAGATGTTATAGAAAATGATATGTTACCAAAAAATTTAACATATCATCATACTATAATACTTATTCTTCAAACAAATATAGTTAATCTTATGGAATTATTTCATTAAATAGTTCCTTTCCTAGAATTTCCACCTCGATTGTGTGGTGAATCCTACAAAAGTGGCCTTCTACTTGATTTTTAGCTCCACTCTTTTATTTTATTTTTAAATCAAATTTCTATCATTGAAAATTTTGTCTTACGAAACTTATATTTTATAATGGCTTCTTGATCAAAAAAAAAACAAAAAATGACCCTATCTTAAAATAAATATTAATGGAAAAATGAAAAATAAATGGGGAAAAAACATATACCTTAGTTAGAGATTACCTATTTTAAGTGGAAGAACAAAAAATGAATTGAATATGAATCCCTGATTTGGAATAATGGTTCACACAATGGGAAGAAGAAGGGAGTTGTAGTTTAAGGAAAATCAAAGAACAAAACAAAAAATAAATAGATGGAAAACATTAAAACTAAGTTATCACTTACATATTTTAATTTCTAGAAAAAAATTGCTTGAATCAAGATGGATCAACTGGTGGGAATATGGTCTGCTGGATGGGGAAGAGGGGATCTCCAGTTTAGGGCACCACAAGGGTAGATGGGGAAAGTGGAGGGATGCTGTGTATTTGGGGAAAAATTTCCCAATAGTTTTAAAAAATCATTGAGATAACTTTATAGAAAGGAACCTATCCCAATGGTTTACTCAAACCATTGGGATATATTTTTTCTATCTCAATGGTTTTCTAAAACTCTTGGGAAACCAGTCTCTAAATAGTCCTATACCAACAGTTTGTGAAAACCGCTAGTATAGGTGCATTGGTATAGAGTGTTTTTACAGTAGTATTTAGAGATATAAAATGAAATACTTCATTCCTGGAGAAAGTAGGCCATGCGTATGCATGAGCATTGTTTCCATTTTATTGATGGATTTAAATACATAATGAAAGGTAAATAAATTATTTTCATTATAGAATCATTTTTATGTTTTATATATCACATATTTTCATTGAAATCATCCTTATTACCTTCCATATAAATATTGAACAAATCACATCGCTTCGTAAGGTGGTAGTCCACCGTACACTTGAGTGACATAATCATGTTCCCCAAAAAATGAAAGTTTGAAGGTATGTGTGGTATAAAAATTTAAAAAGTATAATAATATCATAAATATCATATATAAACATTTAATCTATCATTATAACCATCCACAATATGTGGTCATGGAGAAAAAATGGCATTAGTTCATGAGGAAGTAGTCCATCGTACACACAAATAATGATTTCGTAACCCATTTAATGTAAATGGAGATAGTTTTAGGTTATTACATAAAAATAATAATAATTAAGTATATAGGACATATATTTTTTTATTATATTTTAAGTTTTGAAACATAATTTATGGTATAAAAAGAAGAAAGAAATCAGAGTTTAGTAAAGAGATTTGTAAAGACCTGAAATTTCCATTTATTTTTTTTAAATATATTGGAATTTTATGAGTCCTTGAAAATTAACGGCATGGGATCCCGAGGCCTAGAGTTCCCAGAATGAATTTTTGAACTTTTTTTCAGTTATATTCAATAAACGTGCGAGTAGGTTTTTAAAACTTTTGAACTGGTGCTCGAAATTGAAATCTGAGGGTACCGTTGGACTCGCAGCACCCGTATTCTCTTAAGAATACTTTCACCTCGGCAGCAGTTGGTCGAGAGTAAAAGATAGTTTTTGGGTTTTTCGTGTAAGAATAAAATAAAAATAAAAGTGTGACATTTTTATTTTTATTTGAAACACTCATGTGGGTATTGGGAAGGGGGGTCCACCAAAACTAAAACTCCATGTGGAAGTTGGAAGTGGGGACCACCATACCTTAACCTCCCATGAGAGGTTATGGTGGTGGGGACCACCCCGGATTAAACCCCCTTGAAACCCCCCATTAATTGAGAGAAAATCTCAACCCCCTCATTAATGTTGAGGTACCTATTTAATTCCTCCACATTAATTGTGCCAACACACATACCTTTAATTGTGCCAAATTAGTTAATTGGATTGCCCCCATTTTAAATTAAGTAAAAATGTTATTGGAATTTAGGAAGGTTCCTAACAAATGAACCATCATAAATTCCATGATTGTTACCGACCTTCCTCCCTCTCCTATATATAGGGAGCTTGGGAGGAGGATTTGGGATGACTTTACCAAGCGATGAAGCACTGGTAAAGTGACGCGACGCCCAACACTTGGAGGATTACGCTCTCTAATGAAGAATGCTTCCTCCAAGAAAAATTCCAGTGAGGAATGTCTTTGACTTCTTCCTCAAAAGCACCTTGTGGAGGTAACCGATGTGGGACGTCTTCGACGATCGACCTTTCTTCCTCATCATCGTCAACGAACAATACAAGGTAGGTATGGTTATTAAATTCATTAATCTTATCGATTAATATCCTTGTTCTTGATTCATGATTAAAGTTTAGCCACTTTCTACCACTCTAAATGCGGAGGGTGTGGGCCAAACTAACATGGCCCGACCCCCTCCGCCGTTTTTCTTTGTGGTGTTCATCAGAATAAAAGAAGATGACAGAGGTGACGAAGGAAACGATGCCGCCACCCACGGCCACCGTGACTTGCGCATCACCCCTCACGACACCCCGGCCGAACCAACCGAGCCCCCTCGGTTACGCCACCCGCCAGCCAAATCGGCCGTACCACCCGCTGACCACGCCACCCACCGGCCGAACGAAAGCCGCGCCACGCCCCAGCCACGCCGCGCCCCTACCACCTTGGCCTCCTGGCCGAACCAGGCCCCGACCAACTGGCCGAGCCACCCTGGCCGTGCCATCCTTTGGAAAAGCCACCCCAGCCGCTCCGGCCTCCCGGCTGAACCAGCCCCGTCCGCGCCACCCCGGCCCCGGGCTGAGCCGCCCCGAGCCGCGCCCCCGTGGCCCTACGAGCCGCGCCCCGTAGCCCTCCGAGCCGAACCAACCCCGTGCCCCAGGACAAGTCGCCCTCGCGGCACCCTCCGGGCCAAGGTGCCCACGCGGTTCCCTTCGGGTCGAACTGCCCTCGTGCCGACCCGTGGCCGGTCCGCGCCCTCGCGGCCTGTCTGAGCCCTCTCAGCCCTCCGCGGCCCCTCGCGGCCCCTCGCGGCCTGCTGGGTTGGGCCCAGTGGGCCGGGCCGAACCAAATGGGCTGGGCCAAACCCAAAGTGTCCTGACGAGTCAACCCAAACCGGGTCGGCCCAGGAAGGGTCAGGCAGGGTTGGTCTGACCGGGTCGGACCGAACCCGGGCCCACTACGACCCATTATGCTCCTTCGGCCATATCTTTGGCACCAGACATACGTTTGACGAACCGTCAATGATGATAGAAATATTGGAGCATGACGGTTTCTTTGAGTATACCCCATTGGAGTTTGGGATATATTTTAGATACGGTCAGGTTGGATCGTGTGTGAATCCAACCAGGCCCCCAGGACTAAAAGGCTAATAACTCATAGACCGGGTGTCCAATTGATGCGCCGTCTTTTGCATTGAGACCCCTATGACATGGTAGACCTTTGAGATACTTCTTCATGGGACTTTGTGATAGTTGGAGTATCAACCAATAGCTTGTGGTGTGGATCCTCCTAGAGACGAGTTAGCAAAGTACAGAGACCTAGTGGCTGGCTGAGGGTTGACGACTGTTAACCATTTGACTCAGAGTGAATCGATTGGCCCAATGGGGAGTGCCTTGGTGATGTGGCAGACCTACAGTGGGGATAGCCTCTGTGTGACACGGCAGAACCATGATACTCGACAGGATGAGTACCTCAGTGGGCTTTGAGGGGGAGCATGCTTGGTGACGCGACAGACCCATGGTGGGGAGCACCTCTGTGTGATGTAGCAGACCCACGATACTCGATAGGAGGAGTACCTCAGAAGTCCAAGGTTAGTGGGAAGAGCACTTGGTGTCCCTACTGATTATCGTTATACTGACCCCTGCATGATCTATACCCATACCTTGTTGTGTTGGTTGAAGATGACAGACAATGCTGACTAAGGCTGAGAGTACCAGGATTAGACGATGCTCGGAGATGGAACGTACCTCATTTCAGTACACGGAGGAGATGGATGAACGTCGAGTGCCGAGGAGGCGATCTGTACCTACCATTCAGGTAGGAACTTCAGAGGATGACCCAGTGGCTGCTTTATTTCTTTTCTTCAATTGTACTTGTACTTTCAGTTTCTTGTACTTTACTATTGGGAATGTATTCTAGCCCCTTTTTACTTTCAACAATATTTTTTTATACAATTTTAATTAGTGTTTGGATCTAGATGTGGGATCTGTTGTGTGTGTTTACAGGTTATAAAGGTAACACCTTCCCAATTTTTGGGAATTACGCCTTTGGTGCTAGTCGCCAGCCCCTGGTCTATGGAAGGTGGGCTTAGGGTAGTCATGGAACTTGCCCTAGGGGATGGGTTGTGACAAACTGGTATCAGAGGAGTCGGTTCTACTGCAGAACTTAGGGCGCTGATCTTTTCTGTGAATCAATAGTGTTAAGTGTAGTGAGTTTGGTCTTTAGTTTAGGGAGCCCAGTATTGGTGTGGTGGCCGACGTATCCATACACCGGGACCCTGACTACTGATTTCCGACTCAGTGCACGAAAACACTGATTGCGTGTGTGTTTTCAAAAGTTTTCTTTAAGTAATATCACCAGTTCAGATCACCATTTATAACCTTTTAACCATAGTGCAATTGTTTCTTTTCAGGATGGATCCACGCAGAAAACTGACTAAAGTTCTGAGAGTTGTACGCACTAATAGCCCATCGAGCGACGAGGCTTCGGTGCAGGGCCCTTTTCCATTGGAGGCACCAGTAGTACCATTCCCCGTTGGTCCACCAATTCCACCATCCCCATCAGCAGATGGTGCACACCGCTTGAGCGTGTTTCATGAGTTCCAGCACCAAAGGCCACCCAGGTTTAGGGGAGATATGGACCTGCATGAGGCTAAGGATTGGCTGGAGGATGTAGTGAAAGTCTTCCAACTGGTAGGGACACTAGCCGATCTCATGGGGATTCTTGCTGCCAGCCTTCTACAGGTAGCAACAGTCAGATGGTAGAGCTTGATTCTCCAGGTCCATGATGAGGTGAAACTTCTCTGGTCAGACTTCGAGAGCCTATTTCGGTCAACATTTATCCCAGCGACTCTTTGTACAGTTCACATTCAGGAGCTACTTCATCTACAGCAGGGAAGCCTGACTATTGCGCAGTACTCAACGAGGTTCACTGACCTCCCATGCTACTCCACAGATATGGTATGCGACCCATTCTTCAGGGCTTAGACCTTCAAGCAGGGGCTCAGGAGGGAGATCAGGGCTTCGGTGATCTTTCTCAACATCCCGACGCAGGCGGAGGTGTTAGAGAGAGAACTCCTAGTGGATAGTTTCCTTCCTGAGCAGTCTCCAGCAGCGAGATCCAACACCAGTCAACACATAGCGGAGTATTCTACAGCTGGAAGTAGATAGATGTCACATAGGTCCAAGAGGACGAGACTTACAGGTGGACGACCGCATGATTCAGAGTCGGTTGTGCGGGGAAACCGAGGCGGAGACAGACATGGCAAGAGCGGCCAGTGTTACGCATGTGGCGGGCATGGTCACATGGCTCGTGACTGTACGACCCTCTGTACAGATGATCAGAAGATGGTCTAAGTACCACCCAGGTAGAGACATAGATTCGATCGAGGTGGTCCGTAGGGAGCAGGAAGACATGGCAGAGGAGCTGGTCATGCAGCTGGTGGTGGGAGAAGATTTGAGATGTTACTGCCATCACCACCAGGAGGTCCACCCCGAACACAAGGAGTAGGTGGAAAAGGGAGAGCTCAGCTCCAGTTAGTTGAGGTCTACGACCACAACACTCTAGAGATGATACGAGGTATGATATGTGTCTACTCCACCTTAGCTGCAGTACTTATAGACACAGGTTTTAGTCATTCCTTTATTTTCACTTCCCTTGTTCGGAGCTCGGATATTCCAACGAAGCCGTTGGTTCGATCCTTATGACTAGAGACTCCTACGGAAGTATATTAGACAATTAAGCACTGGTTACAATAGTGTGAGCTTACTCTAAGAGGCAAGAGATTCGAATGGGATCTCCTGGTAGCGATGTCGAGGCCTTACGATGTCATCTTGGGTATGGACTGGTTATCTACACTCCATGCTCAGATTGACTGTATTAGGTACAAAGTGTCGTGTGTCCACACGGATGGGACCAGGTTTACCTTCACCGGTGAGAAGGGAGCCTTTTCAGCACAATATGGACTTACTCGGTGGAGATTGCAGCTGATCACTCATCAGTTGGCCAACCTTACTCTTAGACCTGTTGATGTGGAGAGTCCGAGTTATCTTGTAGTGGTGGACCAATACACGGATGTTTTCTCTGATGATGTATGAGATCTACCTCCTCGTAGAGAAGTGGACTTTTACATTGACTTTTCCCTGGGACAACACCGATATCTACACCAGAATATCAGATTGCTCTTACGGAGCTTCGTGAGATGCAGGTATAGCTGGAGGACTTATAGGAGAAGGTATTCATCCGGACCGGTGTTTCTCCCTGGGAAGCCCCGATTTTTTTTGCCAAGAAGAAATATGGGAGCTTAAGGCTTTATTTTGACTATCGGCGCCTGAACTAGGTGACCGTGAAGAACAAGTACCCACTCCCAAGGATTAACGACCTCTTTGATCAGATGAAGAGAGAACATTGGTTCTCGAAGATAGACCTCAGATCGGGCTATCACCATATCAGATTTCAAGATGAGGATGTGCATAAGACAAATTTCATATGTCAGTACGACCATTATGAGTTCTTGGTTCTGCCTTTCGGCGTAACCAATGCTCCAGTAGTGTTCATGGGACTCATGAACAGGGTCTTTCAGCTGTACCTTGATCTCTTTGTAGTGGTCTTCATCGACGACATTCATATATACTCAACTATTGAGGAGGATCATGCCTATCATATTCAGGTCATACTGGACACACTCCGAGAGCACTAGATTTATGGTAAGCTCTCGAAGTGCTAGTTCTAGATCCGAGAGGTTCACTTTCTGGGAAATTTCATATCAGAGGTTGGATTCGTAGTGGATCTAGCAAAGATTGAGGCAGTACTTGATTAGGAGCTACCCAGGAGTTTGATAGAGGTACAAAGTTTTCTGGGTTTGGTTGGATACTACCGAATATTTGTGCCATATTTCTCCAGATTTGTATCACCACTATCAGCCTTGATGAAGAAGGGGCGACCCTTTGTGTGGTCAGAGAGATGCCAACAAAGTTTTCATGATTTGAGGTAGAGGCTGACTAGTGCCCCTATCCTGAGGCTTCAAGAAGAAGGAATAGGGTACGTAGTCTACTGTGACGCATTAGGGACCGGACTCAGATGTTTCTTGATGCAGGAGTGAGCAGTGATCGCATATGGTTCTCGACATCTGAGACAACTTGAGCAGAACTACGCTACCCATGACCTGGAGTTAGTAGCAGTGGTCTTTTCCTTGAATACATGGTGGAACTATCTGATGGGCGAACATTTTAAAGTGTACTCTGATCAAAAGAGTCTCAGGTATATATTCTTCTAGAAGTAACTGAACCTAAGACAGTGATGTTGTCTTGAGTTCCTCCAGGATTATGAATTAGAGATATTCTATACTCCTGGGAAGGGGAACATTGTTGTAGATGCACTTAGCAGGAGGTCTGGTATACAACTGCTAGGCAAGGCGATGGAGTAGCTGGCCTCTTTGTAGATATATTTTGTGGATGGTGATGGAGGAGATTTTCTTCAGTATCTTACAGTCACTCCCCCACTTCTTCAGTGAGTCAGGGAGGCACAACATGGTGATGCTGACTGTGAGGCTTGACGTGCTCAGATATCCAGAGGGCAGGCACATGATGTATTTTCTGAAGGTGGGGAGCACGTCATCCTCTTCAGAGCACGTACCATGGTACCAGTGTCACTTCAAGAGGAAGTGTTGAGGGAGTTCCACACATCCCCTCTAGAGGTACATCCAGGAGTGGCAAAGATGTACCAGGATCTTCGAAGATAGAACTAGTGGCCGAGAATGAAGAAAGCAGTAGCAGAGTTTGTCTCTCGGTGCCTCACTTGTCAGCAAGTGAAGGCAGAGCATCAGATACCAGCTGGCTTGGTTCAACATTTATAGGTCCTAGAGTAGAAGTGGGATGAGATATCCATGGACTTTGTGACAAGACTTCCACGTACATCCAGGGGACGTGACTCGATTTGGGTGATCGTCGACCGACTCACCAAGTCAGCCCACTTCCTACCGATCAGAGAGTAGGGTTCAGTAGAGAGATTGGGACTCCTCTATGTGAAAGAGATTGTGTGGCTACAAGGAGTACCCTCAACAATTGTCTCCGATCATGATGTACATTTTACTTCCTAGCTATGGAAGGGGTTGCAGCAGGATTTCAGGACACATCTTCGTTTGAGCACCGCCTTCCATCCTCAGACGGATGGTCAGACTGAGTGGACTATTCACACCCTTGAGGACATGCTACGTGCTTGTGTCCCCGACTTCGGTCGCAGCTGGGAGGATCACTTGCCTTTGGTGGAGTTTTCGTACAACAACAGCTATCACTCCACCATTGGGATGACACCTTTTGAGGCGTTTTACGGGAGACCTTGCAGATCACCTTTGTGCTGGACTGACCCGGGGGAGTCAGCACTAGTGGGACCAGAGATGGTATGGCCTACCACAAAGAAGGTAAAGATTATCTAGGAATGGATTAAGACTGCACAGATCAGTCAGAAGTTGTATTTCGACAAGATATAGAGACCTATGGAGTTTGAGGATGGCGACCGCGTCTTTCTACGGGTCTCACCTCGATGAGGTCTGTGGATATTTGGCCGAGGCGACAAGTTATCTCAGAGGTTCATTAGAACTTTTTTAGGTCCTCAATAGAGTTTTCAAGGTGGAATACCGCTTAGCTCTTCCACCTCAGCTGCACCGGGTGCACAACGTCTTCCACGTATCCCAGATGAGGAGATACATGCACGACCCTTCTCACATCATTGACCATGGTGAGATGGACATAGACGATGAGGAAACTTTTACAGAGGTTCTAGTAGAGATTGAGGATCGATAGGGGCATGTCCTTCATGCATGATGCATACCTCTGGTGCGCGTTTTCTGGCAGCATGGGAACCTCCAGGAGAGCACAAGGGAGTGGGAGGCTCAGATGCGTGCTAAGTACCCCCACTTGTTCCCTTAGTTTGAGTTGTGGCTTATGGGGACGTAAAGTCTGAGGTGGGGAGAATTTAATGACCCATAATTTCCATGTAATTTTTTTAAATATATGAGAATTTTATTATCTGCGAAAATTTACGGTGCATGATTTCGAGGCCTGAAGTGCCCGGAATGAATTTCTGAAAGTTTTTTGGGTATGTTCAGTAAATGTGTGAGTGAGTTTTTCTAACTTTTGAACCGTTGCTAGAAATTGAAATCTGAGGTCACCCGAGCAGTGTCGATATTCACTAAAGAAGACATTCACCTCAGTGGCAGTTGGTGGAGAGTGAAAGATAACTTTTGGGGTTTTTGTGTAAGAATAAAATAAAAATAAAAGTGTGTGACATTTTTATTTTTATTTGCAACACCCATGTGTGTGTTGGGAGGAAGGGTCCACCAAAACTAAAACTACATATGGAAGTTGGAAGTGGGGACCACCAGACCTTAACCTCCCATGAGAGGTTATGGTGGTGGGGACCACCCGAACCATAACCTCCCATGAGAGGTTATGGTGGTGGGGACCACCCGGGATTAAACCCCCTTGAAACCCCCCTTTAATTGAGAGAAACTCTCAACCCCCTCATTAATGTGGAGGAGCCTCTTGACTTCGTCCACATTAATTGTGCCAACACACATACCTTTAATTTTTCCAACTTAGTTAATTGGCTTGCCCCCTTTTAAAATTAACTAACAACATCATTGGAATTGAGGAAGGTTCCTCATAAATGAACCATCATAAATTCCACAATCATTACCTACCTTCCTCCCTCTTCTATATATAGGGAGTTTTGGAGGAGGATTTGGGATGGCTTCACCAAGCAACGAAGCACTGATAAAGTGACGTGACGCCCAACACTTGGTGGATTACGCTCTCCAACGAAGAACGCTTCCTCCACGAAGAACACCGGTGAGGAACGTCTTTGACTTCTTCCTCAGAAGCACCTTGCATAGGCAACCGACGTGGGACGTCTTCGACGATCGACCTTTCCTCCTCATCATTTTCAACAAACAATACGAGGTAGGGATGTTTATTAAATTCCTGAATCTTTTCGATTAATTTCCTTATTCTTGATTCAAGATTAAAGTCTAGCCACTTTCTACCACACTAAACGTAGTGGGTGTGGGCCAAACTAACATGGCCCGACCCCCTCCACCATTCTTCTTTGTGGTGTTGATCGGAATGAAGGAAGATGACGGAGGGGATGAAGGAAATGACATTGCCACCTGTGGCCACCGCGAGCCGCGCCGCCCCTCGCGGTGCTCCGACTGAACCGGTCGAGCCACCTAGGTCGAGCCGCCTGCCAGCCGAACCAGCTGCACCTACCTCCGGCCGAACCAAAGCCATGTCACGCCCTAGCCGTGCTGCACCCCAGCCACCCTGGCCTCCCAGCCGAACCGGCCCCAAGCCACCCGGTCCTCCCGGCCTGGCTGCCTTGGCCGTGCCATCCACCAGTTGAGCTATCACGACCGCTCCTGCCTCCCAGCCGAACTGGCCCCATCCGCGCCACCTCGTCCCCAGGTAGATCAACCCTGAGATGTGCCCCCATAGCCCTCCAAGACGAACTGGCCCCACGCCCCAGGCTGAGCTGCCCTTGCGGCGCCCTCCGTGACGAGGTGCCCACACGACGCCCTCCCGGCCGAACCACCCTCGCGCCAAACCGTGGCCCATCCATGCCCTCACAGCCGGTCTGCGCCCTCTCAGACCTCTGTGGCACCTCGCGGCCTACAGGATGGGTCGACCCGAACCAGGTCGGCCCAGGCTGGGTCGGACCGAACCCGGGCCCACTACGACCCATTATGCTCCTTCAGACATATCTTTGGAACCAGATGTCTGTTTGACGAACCATCAAAGACACTATAAATCTTAAAGAGTGATAGTCCCTTTGAGTATACCTTACTATAGTTTGGGGTATAGTTGAGATGCGGTCAGGTTGGATCGTGTACGAATCCAACTGGGCCCCCGGGACTAGAAGGCTAATAACTCACAGACCAGGCATCCGATTGACACGCCGCCTGTTGCGTTGGGACTCCTATGATGTGGCGGACCTTTGAGATAATTCTTTGTGGGAATTCGTGGAAGTTGGAGTATCAACCAATAGCTCGTGGAGCGGATCCTCCCGAAGAAGAGTGAGTGTAGTGCGGAGACCTAGTGGCTGGATGAGACTTGACGACTGCTGACCGTTTGACTCGAAGTGACTCAAGAGGCATAGTGGGGAGCGACTTAGTGACGTGGAAGACCCATGGTGGGGAGCACCACTGTGTGACATGGCAGACCCATGGTGCTCGACATGAGGAGTACCTCAACAAGCTTTGAGGGGGAGCGCGCTTGGTGATGCGGAAAACCCATGGTGAGGAGCGCCTCTGTGTGACGTAGTAGACCCACGTTACTCGACAGGAGGAGTAACTCAGTAGTCCAAGGTTAGTGGGAAGAATGATTGGTGTCATGGCGGGATCACTGTATTCGATAGATGAGGAGTTCTCCAGCAGCTGAGGTTTCGGTAATGTGACTGGGGATGTTACTTGATCCTACCCCTAGAATAAAATCCTAGTTTGAGCTGAGTTAGTACTTTTGTGTTTTCCTCATGATTTAGATGGATTACTTAATAACTTAGGTATATATATGGGAATATACCTAAGTAGGGTTATCTATTGTTTTATTTCTTTGTGTTTATCCTTGATGGATTTTGTGAGACCTAGAGGTTCTCAGGGTCCCTACTGACTATCGTTATACTCACCCCTGCATGGGCTATGCCCACACCTTGTTGTGTTGGTTGCAGATGACGAATATCTCTGATTGAGGCCAAGAGTACTAGGATTGGATGGTGCCAGGAGGTGGACCATACGGCATGTCGGTACACAGAGGAGATAGACGGATGTGGAGTGCCGAGGAGGCGATCTGTACCTACCCTTCAGGTAGGAACTTCGGAGGACGACCCGTCGACTGTTTTATCTATTTTCTTAAATTGTACTTGTACTTTCAGTTTCTTGTACTTTACTATTGAGCTTGTATTTTGGCCCCTTTTTTACTTTTTGTATTCTTTTGTTATACAAATTTACTTAGTGTTCGGATCCATTTGTGGGCTCTATTGTGCGTGTTTATAGGTTATAAAGGCAATGCATTCCCAGTTTTAGGGAATTACGCCTTTGGTGCTAGTCTCCCACCACTGGACTATGGAAGGCGGGCTTGGGGTAGTCACAGCACGGGCCCTGGGGGATGGGTCGTTACAAGAGTTGTCTTTTCTTAGAATCACCTTATTTGGATCTCTTATTAAGGACCCTAATGTTGGTATTTTGGGAGAAAAAGAAGCTCTATAACCTGAATAAGGATTTTTTTGATGTATTTTGGAAATTTTTGGATGAAATATATGGATTTAGATGTGTGAATAAGTGAATGGTGGTGATGGACTTTTATAAATGGGGGAAATGAACCCACTTGGAAACTACTTGGAAATTTCCCAAAAGAATCCAAAATGATAAAGTCATTCACATGAAAAAGTTTTGAAATGACCATATATTAAAAATTGGCAATTATAATATGTAAATATTTCCATTAAATAGTATTTAATCAGGTTTTGTGTCATTTTAACTCTTATCATTTTAGTTTAAACCTCCTGTAAACCCATTTTTTATCTTAACTGTGCTAATTAATTTTTACTATTTTTACTATTTATTTTGGTCAAAAATTATGTTTAAAATTTTAGATAATATAAATTATTATGATTAAAAATATGACTTCCATTTTTCTATATTAAATTCACATAATTGTGAAATTTTAATCTAAAATTAATCCTGTAAACGTGAAGAAGAAACAAGTTTTCAAAGAGAAAATTTTCAAAAGTTTATAAAGTTTTTATATCAAAATTCAAAATTAAAATGATTCCAATGAAATAAATTAGATTAATAGATATATAATTGAACTAATTTTACTTTAAAAATAATTTTAAATATGATTTAAATTTATAAATAATTTAAACAAAAAGGTAGTTTTCAATTAAAATTCACTATTTTCACTATTCATCAAAAAATTAATATTTTCAGAAAATTATAAAAAATTTACCCTAATATAATTTTGATATGATGATTTAAAAAAATTTATTTTTCCAAATAATATATATAAAATTTTCAAAAATTAGTTTAAATAAAGTGCGCAAAAAGCCGACAAAACTTCTTTTTAGAAAAATACAAATTTTAAGTATAAAATTTGATATATTATTATCTCTTACCTAGAAGAAAATATTATGAATCAATAAATTTTTATTGAATATATAATATATAAATTTCATTAAAATCATTCACCGAAAGTGATTTGTTTAATTTATTGATTTCAAACACGTTTTTACACATAAAAATAGTTTTTCAGAAAAAGATTTATTTTATTTTAAAATAGTTTGTATTTTCATTTCTAATTAATTGGTCACATAAGAATTAATTTTATATAATTGTGTAAACCATATATTTTTATAATTTATTTAATCCTATTCATATCCAAAATAATAATATATAGGTGATAAATATCATATTAAATAAAAATATTTTAATATTATGTTATGTTTTACTTGAACTCGGTGTTACGTGTATCACAAGTTAAACTATTTGTTGCATGTAATTAATGATAAAATTCATGTTTCATGTAATGTAAGGTAAAAGAAAAGTTGTGTGCAACACAAAATATTGAAAATATTAAATTTATTTGAAATAAATATTTCAAAAAAATCTCCGGGTGTTAAAAACTCAATGAGTAAGACTTACTTTGTTCCACACACCAGGGAGTATAGAGTTTCATGGGTAGAATTACGAGTTATCATATGATAAGATCTAAGGCCATTAGGGAGATTTTCAAGACAACTCTTTTTGTTCTCAGATTTCCGTGTCCAGCTATGGCTCTGACCTGCCTAGACAGTTGCTGCTCCACCATGACGACTTGCTTCCGGTGAGACCCAGTGTGATCTGCCTTTAATCTCATTGTTTCTCTCTAGTGTGTGGTCCGATGCGGCTGGTCTCTCAACTCGGGTTGGGGTAGCCCAGTGTCACCTTCGTCGAGCTTCCGGTGGCTTGAAGACGAATCTGGAATGACTCGAAGGGGGAGGGTCCTGCTTCGGCATTTTTGTGTGGTTTTTTGAGGTCTTTTTGGTTTGGAAATGTTTGTGTTAAGCTGGTTATGACATGATTTGGGTGATCTGTTGGTTGCTATGGTAATTTTATCAGAGTTTTATGCATTTATTTGGTGGAATGGTCACTTGTGGCCCTGGGATTCAGTGTCGCATCATGGTGGTTTTCTCCGCTTGAATGGTTTTTTGTTCGAAGGAGGGAAGTTTGTGATCCAGATGACTTCATGAACATACTTTAGAGGAGTTTTTAGAGTTAGATCTTCATCTTTGCAATGTTTTTTTGGATTTGGTTGTTTGAGAGGGTATGGTTTCAGCCATCAGATCGACCCTGTGCTAGACACAGGACACTTTCTTTCCAATTATCATTTCAATGGTGGAGAGATTATTCATGTTCAAATGCTGGGGAAAAGCAGTTCAATGATGTATTTATGGTTTTTATTCTTTTTATCCTTTGAGTTTATTGTCCTATGTCCATTATGTCTTTGGGTTTCCACCCCCTTCATCCCTTAAAAGGGGGATTTATCATATAATAAAATTTTTTAAGGCCTTCAGGCTATTGGATGGATTAGTTGGTAGTGTGTAGAAGCTTTGGTTCTCTATGTTTAATGTTAGTGTAGATATATCACACATGTCACCTCTTGGAAAACAAAATGTAGTCATGAATCATGGTTGGATAGAAGTATCCCAACCTCCAAATTTTGAGGGAGAGATTAAATCCATCTTTATGGGTGCCATAAAATTCAGCATGGACCTTCTACATGACTTGAGTTATCTCTCTTCATCAGATGAAATGAAGGATAATTTCATCAAACACACACCTATAGAGGGTTTTCTCATGGTTAGGCCCACTCTGGAGGGTTAACTACATGACACAATGGAAAATTCACTAACACTTGGCTTGGTCTTGTGGGATAATGCCATGTCGAAGATACTCAACAATGGGAGTTATCCAAATAGGAATTTCCTCTGTTGTATGGGGATTTAAGGATCATAACATATAGGTATAGATAGCCAGTTGTTTTAATTTTTAGTTTCCATTGTCTGTGGTGGTAGGGTCAATTACCCTCTGATGGTTGGATTTTGTAAGATATATGGCTAAACTTTCCAAAGTATTGTCTTGACCATTATGTGACTGAGGGACGTGGGTTAACTTCAGCTGGGAAGGGAACTGGGCCACCAACAGATGGGAATGTTCCAATAAAGGAAATAACTCTTACTTTCTGATGACATTATCACCCTTGATCTACTTGATGATTAACTTAGTGTCTCACTTCACATATAAATAGGGGAAATCAATATCAAGGTCCAAATTGAGACCAGTAACAAGGGTTTGATACTCTACCTCATTTTTGGTGTAGACTTTTGAAAGTAGGAATGAGTATGGAAAGATGTTTTGTGATAGGGTGATGAGGATAACCCCCAGGCTTAACTTATTAATCTTGGGGTCATTGAGCCTTCTACCGATTGGGCTCCTGGAGGCACCATAAAAATTGATTTTCCAACATGGTATAGCTTGATCCATCGAGAGAATAGATTTATGTAGGAAATCAACATCTAGGGGAAGTTCTTTAGGGGATGGATGTGTGGTCAAGAAGTATGCCAATGTCTATACTTTAACATTATTTTACAGAAAAAACCTAATATTGAAGTTCTATATGATCATCTCCTAACATGCCAATCATCCTGTAAACATGGGGGAGATTGAGGATATACTTTATTAGGTCTAACTGGGACACCAAATGTATCTTATAGTGATTTAAATAATGTCTTAACTTCTTCACTACAAAAAAAGAATGATAAAACTCTTCTCGATGGGGGAGTATCTGGGCTCCATGTTGAGGAGCATACAATTGATATATTAGAGTTTGTTTTTGATACCCTCACTATTTTTATATAGGTGAAGGGTGCTGAATGACCATTCCAAAATGGTTAGGTAGAGGACCAAATGATTTCTTAAGATGAGTGGTATCATAATTGTATGATATAGTAGGTACTTCTTAATATCCTCAAATTTATTATAAAACTTCTCATCCCACTAGTAAAAAATTATTTTTTATAATCCATGAGAATGTATTACACTTACCAGATAGATTTGTTGTAAATCAACATATATAGGATAAGTGGATTTGGAGTCCCCACAACTCTTGGTGATTTCTCATGGAAGGAATTTGATTGATATCATTGATTTTCTCTAGGTCAATATTATTACCTCTTTATCTTACAACAAATCAGAGAAATTTACTAGAGGTGACCCTCATGCACACTTCATGGGGTTCATATTCAAGTTTCAGGAGCGGTGGAAGCTGAAAAATTTCTCAAGATCCTTGAGATGGGCATAACATAGGCGGTATGTGATCACAAAATAATTCATTAAAATTCCACTAATATCCCAAGAATTGTCTTGAAGATGTGGTGGATGGTCCAATGGTATGTGACTCCAGTATTTTTCAAGATCAAAGGCATCACATGATAGTAGAAAGTCTTCTAGGGCACCCTAAAGGTGGTGGAATTATCATACTTGAGGGCCGTCCATGTTTGATTATATATGGAGTGCCTATACATGAAGGATAGGGTCTATAACCTAGTTGTAGTATCAATCAATAGCTTTGTCACCAGAAGGAAAAAATCATCCTTCATACAATGGTAGTTGGGGTCCTAGAATTTTCTACAAACTATGGTCTTCCCATTCTTTTTCTAGACTAGGGAAATTTTAGGTAGAAAATTGGGGTATTGAACTTACCTAAAAATGTTTTTGTTAATAATATTTTCAAATTCAGCCTCATGGATAGAAACATGATAAGGGTGAATCTTTCTAGGAGGCTATTATAACCCATGATGACCTACTGAGAGGTCGAGGTGATGAACGAAAACCTGAGGGTCTATCCCCGACATCTCATTATAGCTCAAGGAAAATACATTGCAGTGTTATCTTAGGAAGTCCACATACTACTATTGATCCTCTGGGGTCGTAGATGTACTGAAAAATTTTAGCCTAAGATCATCCTTGGTACCAAGGTTCACCTCTATTAACTCATCAACAGTGGTGGAGAAACCCTTTTCAAATGTAGGAGGGGTATCATGCAAATCATCTTCATTGTCTATGACTAGAGCATGAAAGGGAGAATAAGACCCTTCTGGGATAGTTTACATAGGGGGAGCACTGGTTTTAGCTCTGAAAAATATGAAATCCGTTCTAAGGTGTTTCTATTCTTTAGAGACTGTGGCGGTTAAAGCTATTGCACCCACTCCATTATGTTTTTGTCTATGAGGTCCAATCTTGATATCAAAGAAACAAAAAAAAATTCAAACTTCATTGGGCCATCCCTGATTTATTGAAAATGATGTAATTTTATGGATTGGTGGCCATGGGGTGACCTTCTCAGTACTTCACATGAGTTGGTTCTTTTGATATTATCCGGTCCTATCCACTGTAGGAGTAAGAGGTAATCTGCGAGCATTATTTTTTTGGAGATAATGAAACAACTCCATAGGTTTGGCATAATAGTCTCTAAATTATTAATTAAAAGGATAAATATTTCTTTCAATTATACCCATAGAACATATGCCGTGAAAGTTATATTGTTAGGTGTATTGATATGCTCAAACCCATTAGTATGAACTTGATTTCCTTCCCTTTTATAGCAACTAATTTCTAGGTAGCAAGCCTAATTGGAGTCAAAGGGGGACACATCACCCTGGAGTACCCATAATGATCCACCAAGGGAGAATTTGAGGCACTAGTGATAAGAAGAGGGACCGCTACATGAAAATTAATCTATGTTCTTCCCAGCAGCACGTTTTAGGAAGTATCCTACAAGACTACCATAAATTCAATACTTGATATTAGATTGTCGAACTAAGTTTTCAGTTGAATTTTTCCACAAGGCTATTGATAAATCTTATCATACCCCTGAATCACTAGGTTTGAGGGATTAATATATAATTCTATAATTCCCACATTATAGAGCATCTGGGTTGGGGTGAGGTTGATCCTGGAGCCAGTATCCACTAGAAAGTGATGGATCTACACACAATTGAACCTACTTGTGATAAACTATAGGTGTATGTTTCCATAAATGGAAATTCCATTGTATTATATATAAAAATAGACAATGTCTTGACATTACTCTTGCTCAGCCTCCCCTGCACAGTAGGCCGCAATAGAAGCTACCTTATCCTCAAACTGAAGGGGTCTTATCAAGGCCTTGGTAAGGACCTCTCTCATTTATTTTGACAAGTGGAGAGCCACAAGGATTGAAAGCCTCATGGGTATTCCAATGAGTTGATTTAGAAAATCATACTTCCATGCCAGTGATTTTTTTTTTCTTGTAGAGGGTTGTTCCTTGGAAGGGGGCACAACAAATGTCGTTGGATTAATCACTGTGTAATAGATAGTACAAGAGATTTTTTACTGCTATCTAGCTGGTATAATCTAAACAACTAATATCCAAGTTCTAGTCGACTAAGGTTAGGCCCTAATTGGACATGGATTATCACAACATGGTCACAATTGAGCTACATGGTCCACTAATATAGTTTATTGTTGGGGAATACTTGACATAACATAATTTGGGGACTAGTCTTGCCAAGATCTTCACAAATCTTGTTTCCTAGTCTTAGTAGCATGAACAACTTGGTTTAATGTGCTGTCTTGAGCATTATAACCTCATGAATTTCCTATAACTCTCCTCTGATGGTGTCGTCCAGAGGCACCCAAGGGGTGCACATGATATTCCTCACTATCAGGCATTGTGAATTGGTCCACTAGTTTGAAGACATTCATAGTGTTATACTCTTTATCATCATCAGTGCAGTAGTACAGGGTTGGGTGTATCCTAGGAACATCTCCCAACTCAGGAGGTATGCGGTTTCCAAGAGTGAAAGCCGTCTTCATCACCAGTAGAGGACATTGATTTCCATTTCACCATAGATGCCTATTATTTTGAGACTTGGAAGTATGGGACACATATGTATAGGAATTGGTTGGAGGAGGTCTGAAAACTAGATGAGGTTATGTATTTCCTAAGTGGGAAAAAATAATACCATGGGTGTGATAAACTGTCTTACAATACAACCATTTGTCATAATTTTGTATCCTCAAGTTTGGAATCTATTTCCAATTACTAGATTCATCATTGTCACTATCGAGGTTAGCAAAGATATGTTTCACATGTGCTAGAACATCACACAACTTGATTGAGATATGATCTATTTGGTCCTTGAGATAATAATTGCATACAAATAATTATTTGATGGTGTGTCCAAGTATCCTATGATATGGGAAATGGTCAGAACTATTATTGAGACCAGTCTCCTGGGGTCTCTTTCACTCCAACAACTTTAGGATTTCCTTTTCTAGGGTGCATATGAAATATCCATAGACCTGTGAATCTAGGAAGGAATTGGTTTTGTTCCTTATTTCTATGAAAGGAATCCTAAGAGCCTAGCCTTGATGGGGGAAGGGTCCACATTCTCTCTTCCAGGTGGTTATACTTGGAGAGTCTATTCCTGGAAGGGCTATACTGGGTGAGTTTTCACCTAGAGAGTCTCATATAGTAGAGGGGATTGTAGGTGCATCGACTCAAGAACCTCTGTATACACAGTGGTGGATCTCTCTTATTTCACAGGACTTCTCACAGGATCTATAAGGGGATATGGGCATGACTTTTATTTAGTCTAATATAAGTCTTCTTCCAGATTTTGGTACTTTTTGGATAACTCTTGAAATCAACTCAGGTAGTCTAGTGAGATGATGGTAAGGACTAGCACATTTATAAAATTATGCATGTAATCATAGACAACTGTTCCAAGGATAGTGGCATGTTGAGTGAATTTGTGAGTCCCTTAAATCAGGAGACAAAGTTCGTGACTCACTCATTGGGATTTTATTTTCATTTGAATAGGTCAATAATGATCATATTGCGCGAGACAAAGCTGAAATGTTAGAGGAACTATCGATGGAGATCCTCCCAACTGAAAACAAACCACATTGGCCATTAACTATACAAGATGAATGCAGTTCCTTCCAAATTAAGGATGAAGCATCAAATCTTCATGTCCTCCTTCTATTTTGGATTCCCCAACATTGGACCACACCTTGACATGAAGTGGTCCAGGTGCTATAGCGGGTCACCCATCCCATAAAATGAGGTGAATCTAGAATTACCAATATCTAGGGGTGCTAAAAAATGGTCCAACCAAGTTGGGTATGGATTTACAACATGTAGAACTACCATCTATTGTGTTTCTAGAGCCTTGATATGGGAAACAAGAGCTAATATCAATTCATCTTAGCAACAGTTTGTGATCACCAATATGTTGACAGGATCACTGACTCAGGGAGAAGCATGACCATGGTCCTAAGGTGAATAATCTTACTTCTTAGGTGGTTTGGGAAACTCATATCTCAGTCATTTTTTATAGACCCTAGCCTCTTTAATGACTGGGTGCATGTGGCTATTAAATTTGAATTGTTTCGTCTGATTGAGGAGGACTGAGTGCCCCATTGGAGGAAATACAAGGTATCTTATGACACTGTTAGGGTCTAGGCATAACTAATAAATGAGATTAGTATTGATCCTTTTATACTAATTGATATCATGAAGAAATAAATATATTCTAAGGTCCGACTTCACTTTTAGTACAACCTCAAAGGGGTTGGCGGGCTTATCATGTCCCTTAACTTTTCCAATGTACCAATAGGCAGGTTGTAATGTCTCATTTGGGGGACTTATATGGCCCAATGCATATCCCTACTGATGAGTGAGGATTCCTAATAAGGGGTCTTCCTGATATTTTCCCCCCCCCTAAGGTGGGTTTTCCCTATCGTTCCCTGCATCAGTGGCCCTGTTCCTATGATCTTCTGGCAGCTCGGTGGTGGAAAAATTCATCGAGGAGATTTTCCGAGGAAAACATTCACTTCCAAAATATAGAATGAATTGATGGACATGTTTCTTCCATAGGATAGGGATAAATTGGATGGTGTTATAATACCCCCAACCTATGATATTAACATATAGGGATTCCACTTCCATGACCTGGAGGAGCATGATAGGGATCTTAACGTAGATTTACTATAGAGGCTGGCGGTAGACATATGAATCTGGACACTAAGATATAGGGAGTGTCGCGATCCCAAAACTATTTCACTATTGGTGAGCGGAATAAAGGTTCTCATGGATTCCCATTTAAGCAAAATGATGTTCCCAAAGGCAGTGGAATGTCACCCTAATAATCTGGTGAAAACAGAATGCCTGGTCTTTAGCGAGGGATTTTGGGATGAAAAAATTTGGATATACAGGTGGCTAGAACACAAATGATAGCTTCTAATCTTCCTAAATCTCCCACAGGTCCTCTTTCTCAGGGGAAGGGTCCTACTCCTGGTTGAAATAGTCCCTGATTAGCTTATACTGAGATAAGGGTGGTGGCACTGACAAAGCATTACTTTTCAACTGATCTGCCGGGAGAGGGGGCACTGCATGGGTAAAATATGTACTGTATTCTTGGACATATCTTGGAAGTGAATCCATATTTAAGATTATGTCCATGTATTATGGGGTGTTTACCACTCCCTGATATACAATACTGGTAACATCCATTTGAGGGTTAGTGGAGTTCCCATCATCACCTGAGGGAGCCAACCTGATGTGAGCTGAAAATTTCAATATTTTTATTTGTTATTCAATTAAAATACCCCTACTTTTGATTCAATTCCTGGGTAAAATATTTATTTTTGATACCTTTGTGGATTATGGGACTTAATTTATTAATTGATAAAATTGATAATTTATAATGATTTATTTTTGAAATTAAAATTGAGAATCCAAACATTTGAAATTGAAATTGATTTTGAAATTACTTGATGAAATGAGGAAATGCTATTTTTAATAAATTTATCATTTTAAATTTATTGGAGAAAAATATTAAATTAAAATAGAATTATTTTGGAATTTAGGTTGAGAAATAATGAAAAGACCTTTCATGATCATCACATTAGCCATGTCATGGTCACTACATTGACCGTGTGCAGTTGACCGTGTCGGGTGAGTACCTACTATAAACCATCACCATTTACTATTAGTATAATGAATGTGATACCACCCTACCACACATCCAACCAGCACCTTACCATGTGCAACATACTGCATCCTACTATGGATACCACTCACAATTAGCATACCGACCACAAGTCACATTCTTTAGACTACCATGATGTTTTATCATGATAAGGTCACCCACATTACTGCACCCACACCTTTCCATGATTTTACACTTACCTTGTCTCATGCCCACAACCACTTATCTATGAACCCATTCTAGTTGAGAATCATGAACCACCAAGTGCCTCCCTCACCTGTGAAGACTGGAGGATTTTCACACCACCATCGAGCTTCACCACCTGCCGATGTTGAGGAAGAAGACTGCACCCCAACAGATGAAGCCAAGGCCACTTATAAAATTTGATATCACTAAAACACCTTGTTAGAGAAGACACCTCCACCTGATCTACCCTCTATCACAAGCCCGACCACCTCCTTGAAGTTTGATGATCTAGGCCTTAACCAACTAGCAAGGACCTATTTTTAAGACCAATTTATAAAAAACTGAGAACTAACATTTTCTACTATTCCATAAAGTAGAATATCATTTATGATCTGAAAACATCTCTAAGGGACAAATATGCTCCTGAAATAATTGATCTTAAACATCACTGATGGAAACATAGTACCCATCCAGCTGGAGAAAATGATCACCCCAACACTATCTTTGAGGAGGAAGAATATTTTACCTCACATTATCTCTATAAATATCTTTCACCCTCCCCTAATAGATTCATTTATCCTCAACCAAATATTTTTTTTCATTCCATTACAAATTTCTTTATAAGATTTACTTCTGCATGTTAATAGTAATTCTTCTTTATTTTGTTAATTATACTATATTGTTCTCTTCCCCATATTTCTTCATGTTCTTCCCCATTCTCCACAATATAATGCAATCTATTAAAATACAAATCATAGAGAACTAACCCGAGGAATAGGTCCTTAGAGGAGATAAAATAGGCACCATGTTTTTTATAATAATTTTAATTCCATCTATGATGCAGGGTAAAAATGGAGAGAAGTAGATTGATGGTATTACTATGATCCTTCTGATGAGCTACTATAACCTCAAATTTATCAAATATTATTTCCCCCCATCTCTTGTTTCATAGTTCATACTAATGGAGCACCATGGATTGAAGGATGAACAACATACGATGGAGTTGGTTGTTGAGATAATGAATGCATTGACCAAGTGTGTTCATTGACTCTTCATCGTGGAAGAGGTGGAAGTAGATGCATCAAGGGAGATTTATATTATGTAAATTCAGAGTCACAAATTAGTTAGAGGATTGGAATGAAAGAATGATATCGGCACTATTTTTAGATGAGAACCAAAGAATGAGGAAGAATCTATGTGTTTGACCTTGGATCCAACCATTTCACCCATTGTTATGCTTGACTTATTTTTCTTTTATTTTAATTCCATTTAACTTAAAACCAAACAAAAACCAATAATTTACTCTATCTACTTTAAAAATTAAGAAAATAAAATAAATAGACATAAGTGTTAGGATAATGAGACTCCCAACACTTTCTACCTGAGAGATGAACCTGACCAGCCACTAGGATGCATTAAGAGTATAATATATTTTTTTGACCGTGGCCCATGAAAACTGCATGATCAACTTGGAACCATTTTTATGGAGAAATTTTTATTTACCACTATATTTAATACAACTATAATGAAGTGTTTTCTTATTTTTCTTATCTTTATTTGTTTTTGTTTTCTGATTTATCCTTTTCTCCAAACTTGGATAAGCATTACAGTGAGACCATTATTTAATGGATCCTCACCCATATTCCCTGTTCACATATACATAGGAATCCTAGAATATGAAATTATAAGGAAAACAACAACAAAAACTTCAGTACACACCAATGGGTGGGAGGATGGAATCTACTACATAAAAAAACCAAACCACATTCCATAGTACATTACGCACAACATAAAACCGAAGAACTTACATTGGAGTAATTCAGAACTACTCATCTATGTTTAATGAGTTTCAAGTGAAGGAGAACCAACAATTAGACTAACATAGAGGAATGATTAAGAAATTAAAGGGTATGTAAGCTACAATAGTCACTACCCTCTAGGAACTCATTGAGAAAAGGAAATGAAAATAAGCAGAAGAGTTAGTCCCCATAATCTTTTCAATAGAATATATTTAAGAATAAGGGTTAATTTTTTTTAGAATCATAAGATCTTCCACTATTCACACTTGATCAAATCTTCCTTGAGATAGTGTACCGGGAAAAGAAACAAAATCCGAAACACTTAAGGGAGACTTACTTTCAAAACTTAATTTATTTGATTTTATTAAAATAAAATTGTCTATTTATGTCCCTTAAACTGTTAATAAAATAATATAATCAAAATTATTGTTATAGGCCTAAGAGGATAAAAAAATGAAGAAGTGGATGAGCTTAAATTTGAATAAAATTTGGAATTCCCAATATTACAACCATCCACACAATAAAACTTTAAAGAGGCATTGTACCTTGAGAATAATCAATATACTAAAACTAATTATGGAATTACCCCTAAAATTAACTGATTTATTTATCAATTCTTACAAAAAATGAATTATCCACTAATCTACTTAGTTATAATTTCTCATATTTAACCTAATTTATTCCTATATCGAATGATGAAAATGAAGAACCTTCTTTATCTCCTCTTGAAGAAAAATTAGAGCTGTAAATAGTATAGGAGAAATTGGAGATGTTGAAAATTGATAAAAAGGCTACCCAGGATAATGGAAAATAGGAGTTAGATGAAAATTATTTTGACATATTTCTTGAATATTATTTTTAATAATTTAAAGAGGATTCTATAATATATGTGGATACTCAAGAATAATAAGTCCCTTAACCTATGGAGAAGAAAGTACTCCCTCCACCTCAATCCGAAGACCAACTAGAGGGAGGTAAGATAGACACAGATAAATTCCCAGTGATCCCTTATGAATATATCGAGTAAGTAGCTACATTTAAAGGGAGAAATTTTGATTTGTACTTACTTTGTTTTGATACTTTTCAATTTTAATTACCTACCGAACCTACCTTGTTCGAATACTATGAAGAAGCACATGTGAAGGACCCACTAGATAAAGAAGATTCCACATAATCTCTAGCATAACCCAAGGATAACCCATACCGGATTCTATCACCCCCATTTTATGAAGTACCTCACACTACCTAGGGGCTTCACATGTAGTATTCTATTCAATGGGACCTCCAAGAATTATAACTTAATAGAGGCAGGAGAACACAAATGGGGTGGTTCTTACCACATGAACCCCATCCTCTTATGGATTTGGGATAGACAAAATACTATCTAGTTATTTAAAGTCTAACTATGACACCTCTTGGTGGTTTAAACCCAAGACTATTTTTCCCTACTATTTCTTTTTAATTTTTTACTTTACTTTTTAATAAATATTTTCTAATGTTTTATCTGTTTTCTTATAGTTTTCTCTAAGTGGATAGAACTTAGGAGGCTAGATCTACTTTCTACAACAAGTAAACCTAGGGGAGAGGTTACCTAGAAACTTCTAGATAATAAAAAACATGTTTTATCAATCCTTTTTCACTATTTATTAATTTCATTTTCGTGTATTCTTTGGTTACTTAACTCAGTTTTCATGAAAAAGTGTGAAGGAGGGAGCTCAAGCTATTTAGATTTTAATTTATTTTTTAAAACTATCTTAAAATATGTACATACAATATGGTTACTCTTTTAGTAAGCATCTAAAAAATTATGAAATAAATAAAAAAAGGAAAAAGGAAAATGTATAAAAACAAAAAAATATAAAAAACAATTATTAATCTATACATAGTTTATGTAGGTTTATATTTTTATATATTTATAAAAAAATTGTGTCCTATAAATACAGTTATGAAAAGAGCTCTTTTGTAATTTTTTTTTGATTTTTAACCCTTTTCCTGAACCACATATCTTCTCTACCTAGTTTGACAATACCATTCTAGAGTTGAGTAATTAATAGGTTCTGGAACTATAAGATTTAAAGTGATTTTTGAGTGAGTTTCTCACTACTTTAATGGAAGTTTTTTCTTTGAACTAGGGAAAGGAGTATGAGTGAAATATTTGTGTGGAACTAATTTTATAATTTAAAGTCACTAGAATTTTTAACTTAATCCAAGGTAACCTAACCTCTTTAAGACAAAAAATATTAGGTATAAAACTTAAATGAAAATGATATAAGTTCTTTAAACTTGAAATAAAAATGGGAAATCTGAAACCCATAATGGATCCCTAGGATAAGGGCACTAGGTGTGTTTCTAAAATTAAATAAATCCATTTTAATAAGTCCTATACATAACAACTTGCACAAATTTTTAGAAAGGGAAAAAAATAAAATAAATGGCCTTATAAAAAATGAATCCATTTCGGTGAGAGGAATATTGATCCCATATAAAGAGGGGAAATTGAATTATAACACATTCATTTAAGTTGTATAAATAAAGTGTATAATTAAACTTTTTATTTAATAAACTTAAGAAATAGGGATAAATTGAAGAGATTTTTGTTATAATTTTGATTACACTTAAATCTAATTTTATCCACTCAAATAAAACGTTGATTGAATTGGAATGAGATAATTGTTTGACTCATAAATGAGGCATGATATTTTGAACTTTGGATGAATATGTGTTTTTTTTCAATTATGGCTATTAAATTTTAATATAGGTGGAGTGACTTTCTTTCCTTTTTGTTGAATAAATTGAAATCAAATGATAATATTTCATAGGATTGAAATAATTCAAGCGTGGGGGAGTGATGTGAACTATAAATTTCTATATTTTTATTTGTTATTCATTGAAGATACAACTAATTTTAATTCAATTCATGGGTAAAGTATTATTTTTTGACAAATTTTTTAATTCTAGAACTTAATTTATTAATGGATAAAATTCATAATTTATATTTATTTATTATTGGAATTAAAATTAAGAATCTTAATATTTGGAATTGAAATTGATTTTTAAATTATTTGATGAAACGAGGGAATGTTTTTTTAATTGATTTAACATTTTAAATTTATTGGAGAAAAATATTGAATTAAAATAGAATTATTTTGGAATATAGGTTGATAAAGAATGCAAAGGCCTTGCATAGTCAACACAAAAACCATGTCACGATCACTAAACTCACTGTGCGTAGCTAATCACACTAGGTGAGTACCTACCACAAAATATCACCACTCACAGTTAGTATATGAAAGCATGTATGATTGTCTTCTATTGACCATTTAAGGTAATGGTGTTTTTCTAATGTGTATAGTAGCACTCGGGTCAAATCCTCGGCGATGATACTTTTTAATAGTCGATTGTTTTTAGTTGATTGTATTTTGATTGGGGGGGTTATTTTCAAAGATTAAATGAAATTGATTAATGGATTATGTTTGATTTAAAAAATTGATAAAGATTAGGTTGATTTCATTACTTGGGATTTAAGCTTATTATATCCTTAAGCTTTTCTTTATATTTCATTAAATTAATACCCACTTCACAAGATGACTTTGATCGAAATTCTCCAATGTTAAAGCTTTAATCCAAGACGTAACATAACTTTGGGTTATAATAATTATCATTACTTGTTTATGGTATTGTATTTTTGGTTCCAATAGTCCATGGAATCCACATTCTAAAGAAAAAATGTCATTAATCCATGACATATTAAGTTCAACATACACAATATTAATTTAAAGAATATTCATTTAGCGAAGGCTCTCAATCACTTAATATCCCCAAATTATGAATCACCCCAATAAGAGATTTACTAATACATTTGTGTGTTTAATAATCTGGTAATAATTTTTATGGTGATGGGTTAAAAATAAAATAAAAATAATGATACAAGAAAATAATTGTGGTTTAAACACACACACGAACAATGATGAGAATTAAAAATGGAATTTTGATTGGATGAGGAAGAAAAATAAGGGAAGGGGTTTCAACTTGATTTCAAATATTTCAATAGAATTAATATTTAAGAACATAGGGTTTATTATTAAATGAAAATAAGAATAATAAACTTTCATTAAAATAGAATTACAAAAACAACACTTACAAGATTACAAATGAAGAAAAACACAAAGGTAAATGAAATCAAAGAGAGGAGGAAGGGTATCTCCAGTGAGAACTTGAGTTTGGAATGCCCTTCCAGGATTTTGGACGATCCTTGGTCATTACAATTTATCCTCCTATATTTTTATTTTCAACCTCTTACAAGGAGGGGGGGGGGGAGTATTTATAGCCCATGGAAGTGGACCGTTTGCATTCCAAAACTACCCCTCTACTTGCATCTTCAATTTGATATTTTAGACAGTTGAATATGGAAAAATATTCTTCTTAAAAGTTTTATATATTAAAGTTTTCAGTCAACTCTCAAAATTTGGATGCATTTGGATTTATGGATCCAATGTTATGGTGGTTTCCATAAACAATGTCAAACTGTCCATTTCTATCCATTCTTTTTTGATGGCCTAAATGTGAATTGATTTTTGAATTGGAATATGAATTGAAATCCAAATTATTTCTTCAAAAAAATCATCCACATATATCTCATATTTCACACTGAAAAATATCAGATATAAATTATGTGTATATCATTAGAAAATAAAATTTTGGTCTGCTGATTTCATTTCCAAGACAGAATGGTGGGATGGAATTAATAGAATCATTTGGCCCCCTTGTTATTAGATTTGGGACCTGAATTTTTTATCCATGAATCATTTAATTGTTACCCAAACGTTGTATGATACTAAAGGAATTTGGAATTCCTAATTGAGCCCAGAAATTTGATCTTCATGGCTGGTCCAATTTCTTCAAAGATTCTGTGGGCCTTTTTATGTGGTCTATATGACCCTTTAAATGGAAGAATTTCCCAATGATTAATTCTAATGATATGTGGAAAATTTAATAAGTAATCCTAAAAATAAGAACCACATAATGTGGATAATTATGGTGATAGTTATTTTTAAAATAGTAAATTGACATGAATCTGGATGTATTCAAATAGTGCTCAAAAATTATATTTAATATTTAAACATTAATATTTCTCAAAAATTATACACATTTAAAATAAAAAATTTAAAGGGAGTATATAAAAAGTTATGAAAATATTAATAACATCAAATCCCTAAAACTTAGTCTTTTTCATGTCCTAATGTAAAAAAAATATAAAACCATTAAAAAATCATTTTCACTCACTAACAAATATTTAAATTTTTTCCCCAATCATGGGAGGTTTAAACCATTTCACTCATCCATATTTAATTCCACCATAAATTGTTACAGAAATAATATTTAAAAAAAATTATTTTTTCATGCTCAAATTTAGAAATGGAAAATTTGGACACTCAAAACTTACTCCTCTCAAGATGATAACAATTTATTTCTAGAGGTTCACTCATTCACGAACCAAAAGTGAAAATCATAGAGTTTGAAAGAGATTTAAGCTTCCATTCCCTATCATAACGTGCATAACAATCAAGAGGTATTTTGAAGGGGTTTTTCTGTGGCTATGGGACGGTAGGAATTCAATATTCAAAAGAGTATAAATAGGGGTAAAACACAAACTTGAAAAAAGAAATGCACAATATTTTTGAAATAAAACATGGAAAGAAATGGAAAAACATATTTATAAGGGAACAATTGTGTGAATAAAGACACAAAATTGGAAGAAAATTTTAAGGGAATGAGAATATGTGATATTTAAAAAACAAAAAACTTCTCCCAATGACATAAGAATATATATGTAAAGTGTTCTTTTTTTTCTCTTTATTTTTTTTTGATTTTTTTAGAAAGTTTAACTTGAAAAAAATCTCACACTTATCTCCCAACCCATGATTTATCTCATCATGAAACTAATTGCAATAGTTATAACAAGATCAAAGGTTGAAGAAGAGTGATTTTTGACCCTCTCAAGACATAGCCCATGTTTTTCATTTTTTTTGCTTTTATTTTTCAAATTTTTTCAAATTTTTAATACTTTACAATATAATTTGTACATGATGTGATAAACATATGTACATTACAAAACCTCATTGAATGAAAACCGTTCCCTCATAATAAAATGTATGATTTCCCTCAAGCATATGAAAACACATTGAAAAGAAAGGAAATGGTACCCAAAATAAAATCCATCCCCCACACTTAAATTTCAATAAATAATGCAATGTAAATACATGTAGATGTTGGGTGGGATAAGGTATTGGGCTTGTAACATGGATATGAAAGAAAAGGTTTTCATAGGCTCAGAGAAGCTTCTAAAATTAGGATTAATGTAAGGGTAATGAGAGGCTATTTGGCAATTGTGATTCTGCTAAGATTTAGAAAATGCCTCTATCATATTAATGCACACAAATATAGGATTAAACTTGAAGGTCCAAAAACTCAAGACTCGCAATGAGGGGTGAATTACACACAAATTTAAAAGAGAGTCATAGGTGACCTTGGCAAGAAAGCTAATTTTGTTTCTCACAGTGGGGGAAAATAATTTTTCAAATATAAAACTGAACATTCAAAAGTTTTTAGTTTTTAAATAATATTATTTATCCAAATTAATGATTAAAATAAAAATTTTTTGAGTTGAAACATGTCTTTTGACTCCCCAAAATGGTTGGACCAAATTTCAAAACTAGATGGTGAATAAGTATGTCTCTTTTTTGGTTTTTTTTCATTTATTTATTTGTTTTTGTTTTTTTAGTATTTTTTTTAAAATAAAAACCCACACAAAATATAAAGAGATAAAGAAATAAATACAATTTTGATAATGAAAGTGGTAAAAAAAATGAAAAAAAGAGGAAGAAGAAGAATAAGGGAGAGAGAGAGAGAGGAGGAAGAAGAGATAAAGAGGGAGTTAAAGGGTAAGAGGTACCCCTGGTTTGGATTTTTTGGGTCGCCATCTCCATCCAATGGTGTGTTTACTTTATAAGTTGTGGATCCATTGGAAGTTGATGTTATTACAGGATTGTGCATCCTCTCATGGCGATGCTTTAATCGATGTCCATAAATTGTGAACGTCCTTTTCAAATATGGGTATTAGACTTTCACTCCACCAAATGGGTAAACATTAGTAATAATAAAGGGACCTTCCCAATAATAATCAATCTTACCTGGGTGAAGTAAAAATATTGAATTAAAGAGAATTACCTTTTAACCTTAATGAAATAGCTTTCATAGGATGTGTTTGTCATGGATCACCTTAGCCTTTTATTTTTACAGATTGGAATTCTCATAAGAATCAAGTCGAATCTCCTCCAGTTCATCCAATTGCAACAATATTTCTTCACCAAAATTTTCAAAATCAAAATTACAAGTTTTCATAGCCCAAAATGACTTATGTAGGATTTTAACTAGAAAATGATATGATTTACCAAAAACTAGCCTAAAAGGAGACATCCCAATTTTTGTTTTATAGGCCGTTCGATAAGCCCAAAGTGCTTCACCAAGTCTTTCAGGATAGTATTTTCTGGTGGGTTTTACAATTCTCTCAAGAAATCTTTTCATTTCTCTATTAAAAATTTCATCCATGCCATTTTTTGGGTGTGATATGCAGTTGAAGTTTTATGTACAACCCCATTATTTTTCAAAAGAGATTCCATGGTTCTATTACAAAAATGGGTTCTTAAGTCACTTATCAAGGCACATAGTGTGCCAAATAGGTGGAAGATGTGTGTGTTTAGGAACTCACTAACAATATGTGAATAATTATTTCTAGTGGGTTTGGCCTTGAACCACCTAGAAACATAATCAACCACAATAAGAATGTATGATAATCCATTGGAAGGGGGGAATGGTCCCATGAAATTGATGCCCCAAACATCTAAGATCTCATATAAAATTAAAGGCCTTTGGGGGCATTTCATTTCTCTTTGAAATTGTGCCAAAATTTTGGAAAGTGGGACATGATTGAAAAAACTCATGTGATTCCTTGAAGAGTGAACTCCCAAAGAATCTAGAGTCTAGGACCTTTCAGGATGTTCTTTTTGATCCAAAGTGTCCACCTCCGGGAAGTGAGTGACATAATTATAAGATGGAATAATGTTCATCTTCATCAACACATCTTCTAATTACCATGTCTTCCCTAGTTTTCCAAATTTTATTATCTTCCCAAAAATAGAATTTTGAATCACTTTTAACTTCATTTTTTATTCTTTTGAAAACTTTTCAGGAAAAAAACTAGAAACCAAGTAATTTACAATTGAGGATACCATGGTATTTTTGTAGTGAGATGAAAGGTTATCAATTGGAAATTCTGGATCAATTATTTCTGAATTAGATGAATTAGAAATTCTACTCAAGTGATCAACCACATGGTTTTTATTTCCTGGTCTATCTTTGATTTCAAGGTCAAGATCTTGGAGCATTAGGATCAATCTTATTAGCCTTAGTTTAGAATAACTTTTCTTGAGTAATAACTTTATAGCAGAATGGTATGTGAAGATGATGATCTTAAAACCCAATAGATATGGCCGAAATTTATCTAATGCAAAAACCACTGCTAAAAGTTTCTTTTTATTCCCAATGTAGTGAGATTGAGTTCCGTCCAATGTTTTTGAGGAATAATATATGAAATGAAGAATATTTTCTCTTATTTGAACAAGAATAGTCCCAACGGCTCTATCAGAAGCATCACACATCAACTCAAAGGGTAAGGACCAATCTGAGGGTTGGATTATCAGGGCAGATGTAAGAGCTGTCACGAACCGGATCTGGTTTCCACCATTAACGGCACCAAACCTGGACTGTGGAAAAGCCCTAAGGGCGTTCCCTATCCCCACGGGCTGGAACAAGTGCCCGGGTATCAAACAAATCTAGTTTGGGAACGATTTACCCGAGTATGAAAGCATAAATCATAAAAAAAACAATCAATTATTAGAATCTGAAATTTTCATGCTAAACAATTATTAACAAAACCAGATCTGAATACATATGTTTAAAGAAACTACAACTGGTCTAAAAACAAATAATGACAACATAAAGACATCCCCATGTACTCAACACAACAAGGGGATCATCACCCATAAGCCGTCTCCGCAACTCCGCCCCAACGATGGGGACTAACATCCCAAACTGCCATCACCCTTAGCCTTCCCTTTACCTGAGTCAAGCATAAGCAGGTCTACTTACACCCAAGGGGTGTAAGTAGGGTGTGATCCTAATCCCAATAGGATACCACCAAATTATTCCAAAGAGCATGCAATACAATGTGAACAAAACAAGCAATTTTAATACACAAGGTGAAATAGTGTTAAAATTCAAAGAAATGCAACTTTCAAATGAAAATAGTTTTCAATCAGAGAATTTAAGAATGTTAGCACATTAAATAGAACTGTGAGATACTGTAAATTACTACCAAAAACATCCCACAAGAAGGGTAAATACCACAAATCCAATGAGCATCAAAATCAGGAACACCCCTAAGCACTAGGTCGTCTCGGGCCCTATGTACCTCGTACGTCGGTGTAGAGTAACCATAGAAAAATCCATTATCATGCACGAGCCACTAGTAGGGAACATACCCATAACCTATTGGTACCCAATAATCATCCAAATAGTTTATTTAGAGTTTTCGTTATCCAGATGCTAAGTGGAACAGGGACAAAACCCATCCGATCCACTAGCCGTACTAGTACAAATCTGCCCCACCTAGGTACCTGGGCTTCCCCTTTTTGTGCTCAAAAAAATTTCAGCAAACAATAAACATCATTTTGCATATAAAATATCACTACTGGTCACAAATAAATTGTACATTAGCTACACACATTTTATACCAGTCAAAACACACAATAAAATAATTTTATTTTCAATAAAACAACCTCTCAAAACATCACATTGTTTTGCACCCAAAGATCTTTAAGATATCCACTTTGCACACTATGTTAACACTTATAAGTCATTAAAACAAAATTTCAGTTCAATAACCTTTAATGAAACCAATAATTCAGTTATGGGGCAACCCAAAATGAACCAATAAAAGATTTGAATGAAAAACCCCCAATTTCACCAAAAATTGGAACTTAAAATTCATTTGCGTTATAAATGAAACTAAAACCAATTTTTACAAAAACATTAAAGTGAAATAAACATTAAGGTACCATGAAAACAGCAATCTAATTCAAAAAAATTGCACACACAATGGAATCACCTACCAAAGTAACAAAAACCCTTGAATCTCCGTGCGAAAATCAAATCTCACCCCCGCCGCACCAAGAGAGAACTAGATCAAACCTAAAACCACATAAATTGGCCAAGAAAGCCCAAAGTTAAACCCTAGGTTCTAAAACCTAGTTTCTGGATATTAGTAAACTCAATTATAACTGAATAAACCCTAAGAACAATTAGTTAAACCCAAAGTAATTTGAAAGAGGAAAGAAAAGGGATCATTTACTTGAAGTATCTTGAAGTAATCACTCCAAATCATCAGTAGATGAAATTTAAAAGATCCAAAATTTAGGGTTCGTTCGAACAAGATGTATTAGTTCATTTAGGAACTGGAATGGAGGAAAAATATTGATAATTAAGAGAGTTATAAAAAAAGACTTTACCTCTTCAAATCTGGGCGATTTGAGTAACCCTATAAAGTTCGGCACCAAATCGTGATTTACCAAAGCTCCAAAGAGGGGGGAGAGAGTTCATACGCGCGGCTAGGTTAACTGGAATTGGGTGAGACTTGGAATCACTGAAAAATCCCAAATATTGAATAAGTGATAAAAAATCAAATTTTATTTTTAAAATAGGAATTGGGATTTCTGGCAGGCCCAACCCCTTAGATAAAAACCCAAATAAACCCTGGTTATGGATTTCTAAAAGCTCCAAATTACCTTGGTGGTGTTAATAGGTTATGGGAGGTCAATTAGGAATTTGAATGGATGAAAAATGTTGAAAAATTAAAAGTTATAAAAGATAAAAAATTTGTTTTTTAATCTGGAATTGGGCTCACGGTTTGGCCCAATTCATGAATACTCATCTATTCCTCCCTAAAACCTAGGAAAACCCCCAAAACAAAGCAAGGATGTAAATTAAATGAAAATACCTTTAAAATATGTCTTTTATGTGACAATTCTCCCCACCATGAAGGACTTTCCGCCCCAGAAAGTCAACATGAATCTCAGTTGGAAAACAAGAATGGGTACTCTTCCTCGACCCATGACTTTCGCTCCCATGTCTCATGTGTATCATTACCATGCTTCCATAAAACCCGGAATAAAGGAATAGACTTCCCTCAAAGTATCTTCTCTTGGGAGTCCACTAATTTCACCGGCCTCTCAACGATAGACAAGTCAGGCTCTATCTCCAGTTCTTCCCAACTCAACACATGGGATGGATCCGGATTGTATTTCTTCAACTGAGAGACGTGGAAGACATCATGGATAGAAATAAACTGATAAGGTAAGGCTAACCTGTATGCAACCTTTCCAATACACTCGGTGATCTCAAAGGTCCCAACATACCATGGCATCAGCTTACCTTGCTTCCCCAATCGACGATGGCCCAGACGATGGGCCACTTTTAAGAATACCCTGTCACCCACAGAAAACTCTAGGTCTCGATGCCTTCAGTCAGCATAAGATTTATGATGACTCTAAGCTATCAATAAGCACTGCCTAATCAACTTGACCTTCTTAGAAGTCTCCTGCACAAGGCTCGGCCCCAACAGTGAAGTCTCTCCTACCTCAGCCCAACATAGGGGGGACCAACAAGGCCGACCATAGAGCGCCTCAAAAGGGGCCATTCGAATCGTGGATTGGTAGCTATTATTATAAGAAAACTCAAACAATCCCAAATGGCTATACCAAGAACCTCCAAAGTCCAGGATACATGCACGAAGCATGTCCTCCAAAATCTGATTCGCCCGCTCTGTCTGACCATCCGTCTGAGGGTGGTATGCCGTGATCATCTTAATCAGAGACCCCAAGGCATTTTGAAGGCCTTCCCAAAATCGATAAGTGAATCAGGGGTCTCTATCTGAGACAACAGCTGATGGTACACCATGGAGTCTCACCACTTCCTGAAGATACAAATGGCCCAACTCATCTAATTTTGTTGTATCTTTTATCGGAATGTAGTGGGATGATTTGGTCAGACGATCAATCACCACCCAAATAGCATTCTTACCCCGAGGTGTACAAGGTAAGCCAACAATGAAGTCCATGGCGACCTCTTCCCACTTCCAGGTAGGAATGGGTAGTGGTTGGAGAAAACCGTATGGCCTTTGGTGCTCTTCTTTCACCTGCTGACATGTGTAGCATCTCGAAATAAAGTCTGCTATGTCCCGTCTCATACCAGGCCACCAAAACTGCCGACGGACATCATAATACATCTTAGTGGCACCCGGATGGACAACCCACTGAGACTGGTGGCTATCTTGCATCACCACCTTCCGCAGATATAATGGCACTACTAAACGGCCCTTGAAGTACAAGATGCCCTCGGGAGACGACGACCAATCAGAGGATATATCCCCACCATGAAGGAACTGCTTCGACCTTTGACAAAGATCATCACTGGGCTGTTCCTGCTGAATCAACTTCAATAGAGAAGGAGTCAACTGGACGCTTTCCAAGAATTCCCCTCCACTGTATTCCCTGGTCTCCACATGCATCTGAGAAAAGAGACCCATCAATGTCCACTCATCACTAGACTTCCTCAAAGCCTGCACTGGAAATCTTCTGCTCAAAGCGTTGGGCACTACATTACCCTTTCCTGGGGTATATACAATGTCAAAGTCAAACCCCTACAAGTACTCGATCTAGTGACGTTGCCTCAAGTTGAGGTACTTCTGCGAGAAGATATAAGTCAAGATTTTGTGATCAGAGTATACCACAAACTTCTCCCCAAAGTGGTAGTGACGCCAAGTCTTTAAAGCATGCATCACCGCTGCAAACTCCAAGTCATGGGTTGGTTAGTTCTTTTCATGTGGTCGAAGTTGGCGAGAGCCATACGCGACCACATGATCATCCTACATAAGCACGCACCCAAGACCCATAACTGAAGCATCACAATAGACCACATATCCCTTTCTAGCCTCTGGAAAAATCAGCACGGGGGTGGTAGTCAGCCGCCTCTTCAGCTCCTCGAACGACGCCTGACATTCTGGACCCCATAAAAACTTCACCCCTTTCCGGGTGAGGGAAGTCATCGGTGAAGCAAGCCGAGAGAAATCCCGAACGAATCTCCTGTAATAACCAACCAAGCCAAGAAAACTCCTGATCTAGAACACATTCTTCGGTTTCTCCCACGACATGACTGCACTAATTTTCTCAGGGTCCACTGAAAATCCTTGCTCTGAGATCACATGCCCCAGAAATCTCACCTCTCTAATCTAGAAAGTGCACTTTGACAACTTTGTATAGAGGAAGTGATCTTGTAATGTACCCAAAAAGATCCTCAAGTGATGTTCGTGTTCCTCCTCAGAGCAAGAGTATACCATAATGTCATCCACGAACACCACAATAAAGGAATCGAGATACTGATGGAACACCCTATTCATAAGTACCATAAATACTGCTGGAGCATTGGTCAATCCGAAGGGCATGACCAAATACTCAAAGTGGCCGTACCTGCTTCGGAAGGCTGTCTTAGAGATATCTGACTCCTTCACCCTGAGTTGATGATACCCTGAACGCAGGTCTATCTTTGAAAAGCACTTTTCCCCATTCAACTGATCAAACAAATCATCTATTCTGGGCAAAGGGTATTTGTTTTTAATTGTCACCTTATTCAGCTTCCGGTAGTCAATGCACAACCAGAGGGATCCATCAGCCTTTTTTGCAAACAACACAAGAGAGGCCCAAGGAGAGACGCTCGGGCGAATGAATCCTTTGGATTCTAAGTCATCCAGCTGTATCTTTAATTCCTTCAACTTGGTGGGGGCCATGCGATAAGAGGGAAGAGATATCGGCTATGTTCCCGACGCTAGATCAATCGAAAACTCCACATCCCGCTCCGGGGTAAACCTGAAAAATCATCTGGGAATACCTCGGGAAACTCATTCACTACATGAGGTAGTGAAACTTCAGAGGAAAGACCATCCTCTATCACAAGCGAAGATAACTGGAAGATAACACTTCCCAACTCTGGGAGTGGAGGCCCTGCACGACTTGATCGTGGATCCCATTCTCCATAAAAAACCTGACGACTCCCATCAGGTGCCGTGAAACTCACATGTCGTCTGTAGCAATCGATGTGTTCCTGGAAGTATAATAGCCAATACATCCCGATTATGACATCAAAAAGGTCCATATCTAAGAACAAGAGGTCCCACTCCATCTCGACCCCTGACATAGAAAGTGCACATGAGGGGAACCTGAGGCCCTGCTCCTTCTTCTTTCCCAACGGTGTCACCAACTCCATCGCAAAAGACATCAACTCAGTTGGAAAATTCAGAATGTCTACAAAATGTCCAGAAATGAATGAAATAGAGGTACCAGTATCAAAAAGAGCAGTAGCTATAGAAGATGCGATCAGAACGATACCTCGAACTGTCAACGGTCCCGCCTCTGATCCTGTTGGTGACTTATCCACTACATGGAGATGTCCAATATCTGCCTGAGGATGACCGCTAGTCTATGGCTATGCCCTGAATTGGATCTTCCCAGAAGATGATCCAGCCCTACTACCACGACCACAAAATCGAGATCCCCCAGTCCTTGACGGCTCGGACTGTACTGGCACTCCTCTTGAAGCCACTGACCCTGCCCCACTTGGGAGTGGACGTGCCACACCACAGAAGCGATGCAAATGCCCTATACCTCCACACTGGTAACAAGGATTCGGAGGAAGAGGAAATGCTGGTCGGATATGCCCGGGCCTCCCACATTGGTGGCACACGACCGATCTCGCATCAGAAGCTGTAGAAGAAAACTGCCTAGAAGAGTGGCCTGAATTGCCCCCTCCTTTCATCACATGATCCTCCCGCTTCCTTTTCTTCTCTGAGGAGCTGCCACTGCCCACTGCTGATACTGAACTATAGAAACCAGCCCTACCTTTCCTATCAATCCCCACCATCCATGCCCGATCAACAACCTTAGCATAGGTCCTCAGATTAAACAAGAACACCTGGGAGTATATCTCTGGTCGCAAGCCTTTCTCAAACCTCTGGTCCTTCTCTTACTCATTAGAGACAATTTATGGAGCATACCGAACCAACTCAGAGAAATAGTTGGCATACTCCATCACATATAGATTCCCCTGAACAAGTTACATGAACTCTATAGACCTGGCATAAGCCAACACCTCATGGAAGTACTGTTCATTGAAGACAACCTTGAAATCTCCCCAGCACATCTGCTCATTCTTCCCAGCCTGAAGCACTAACTCCCACCATTTACGGCTGAGACCCTCCAACAGAAAGGAGGCACACTTCACCCTGAGCTCCTCAGGTGTTTCCAGGAACTCAAACATACGCTCTATCTTCTCGAGCCATTCTTCTTCTTCCTGGGGTTCTGTGCTACCTCGGAAGGTAGGAGGCTTGTTTTTTAGAAACTCTTGTGCTTTATCTTTTCTAGGACCTGTCTCTTCTGCCCTAACAGGAATAAGAGTAGGAAATGGTCCCTGTCTCAAAGCATGGATAGCCCGAACCACAGCCTCCATGAGCCTCTGATCAATCGGCGTGGGAGAACTCTCTCCAGCTTCCTCTTGTGGGTGCGTGGGAGCTTTCCGGGGAGGCATGTTGCTACAAAATGCAACAATCACAAAACAATAGTCAATACCACAATTCTGAAAATTGTAATCAAATAAATCAAATATAAATAAACTAAACACATTCCTGTAATAAAAGAAACAACTACTGCACATCTGCCTGATGTCCACATGTGGTCTGCAGCCCACACGTCTCACCTGGAAGTGAAGTCAATCCGTAAATTCCAACATCCCCTGGTGACTCAAGGTCTACCATGAGAGGTGCGGGCCAGGAACCCTACTCACAACCAATACCCCGAGCCCTGACAGTCCTAGCTCCTGTCTATCCCGACTCATCCCAAAATAACAATATAACCCAAAAACTTTAACGTGCCTCTGATACCATTTTGTCACGAACCGGATCTGGTCGCCACCATTAACGGCACCAAACCCGGCCTGTGGCAAGGCCCGAAGGGCATTACCTATCCCCACGGGCTGGAAAAAGTGCCCGTGTATCAAACAAATCTGGTTTGGGAACGATTTACCTGAGTATGAAATCATAAATCATAAAAAAACAATCAATTATTAGAATCTGAAATTTTCATGCTAAACAATTCTTAACAAAACCAGATCTGAATACATATGTTTAAAGACACTAAAAGTGGTCTAAAAACAAATAATGACAACATAAATACATCCCCATGGACTCCACACGACAAGGGGATCATCACTCGCAAGCCATCTCCGCAACTCCGCCCAAACGATGGGGACTAACATCCCGAACCGCCATCACCCTTAGCCTTCCCTTTACCTGATTCAAGTATAAGTAGGTCTACTTACACCCAAGGGGTGTAATTAGGGTGTGATACTAATCCTAATAGGATACAACTAGATTATTCCAAATAGCATACTATACAATGTGAACAAAACAAGCAATTTTAATACACAAGGTGAAATAGTGTTAAAATTCAAAGAAATGCAACTTTCAAATGAAAACAGTTTTCAATCTAAGAATTTTAGAATGTTAGAAAATTAAATAGAAATGTGATATAATGTAAATTACTGACAAAAACACCCCACAAAAAGGGTAAATACCACAAATCCAATGAGCATCAAAATCGGGAACACCCCTAAGCACTAGGTCGTCTCGGGCCCTATGTACCTCGTACGTCGGTGTAGAGTAACCATAGAAAAATCCATTCTCATGCACGAGCCACTAGTAGGGAACATACCCATAACCTAGTGGTCTTAAATCATCATCCAAATAGTTTATTTAGAGTTTTCATTATCCAGATGCTAAGTGGAACATGGACAAAACCCATCCGATCCACTAGCCGTACTAGTACAAATCCGCCCCACCTAAGTACCCGGGCTTCCCCTTTTTGTGCTCAAACAATTTAAGCAAACAAAACAAATCATTTTTCATATAAAACATCACTACTGGTCACAAACAAATTTTACAGTATCTACACACATTTTATACCATTTAAAACACACTATAAAATAATTTTATTTTCAATAAAACAACCTCTCAAAACATCACATAGTTTTGCACCCAAAGCTCTTTAATATATCCACTTTTCACACTATGTTAACACTTTTAAGTCATTAAAACAAAATTTCAGTTCAATACCCTTTAATTAAACCAATAATTCAGTTATGGGGCATCCCAAAATGAACCAATAAAATATTTGAATGAAAAACCCCCAATTTCACCAAAAATTGGAACTTAAAATTCATTTGCATTATAAATGAAACTAAAACCAATTTTTACAGAAACATTCAAGTGAAATAAAAATTAAGTTACCATGAAAACATAAAGCTAATTCACAAAAATTACACACACAATGGAATCACCTACCAAAGTAACAAAAACCCTTGAATCTCCGTGCGAAAATCAAATCACACCCCCGCCGCACCAAGAGAGAACTAGATCAAACCTAAAACCACATAAATTGGACAAGAAATCCCAAAGTTAAACCCTAGGTTCAACAACCTAGTTTTTTGACATTAGTAAACTCAATTATAACCGAAGAAACCCTAAGAAAAATGAGTTAAACCCCAAGTAATTTGAAAGAGGAAAGAAAAGGGCTCATTTACTTGAAGTATCTTGAAGTAATCACTCCAAAATACCAGTAGCTGAAATTTAAAAGATCCAAAATTTAGGTTTCGTTATAAAAGATGTATTAGGTCATTTAGTAACTATAATGGAGGAAAAATATTGATAATTGAGAGTGTTATGAAAGAAAGACTTTACCTTTTCAAATCTGGGCGATTTGAGGAACCCTATGAAGTTCGGCACCAAATCTCGATTAACCAGAGCTCCAAAGAGTGGGGAGAGAGTTCAGACGCGCGTCGGGGTTAACTAGGCTTGGGTAAGACTTGGAATCACTGAAAAATCCCAAATATTGAATAAGTAATAACAAAATAAAAATTTATTTTTAAAACCGGAATTGGGCTTTCGGGCAGGCCCAACCCCTTAGATAAAAACCCAAATAAACCCTGGTTATGGATTTCTAAAAGCTCCAAATTACCTTGGTGGTGTTAATAGGTTAGGAAAGGTCAAGTAAGAATTTGAATGGATGAAAAATGTTGAAAAAGTTAAATGTTATAAAATATACAAAATTTATTTTTTAATCTGGAATTGGGCTCACGGTTTGGTCCAATTCATGAATACTCATCTATTCCTCCCTAAAACCTAGGGAAACCCCCAAAACAAAGCAAGGATGTAAATTAAATGAAAAATACCTTTAAAATATGTCTTTTATGTGACAAGAGAATATTTGAGTTCAATGAAGGCTCACTTGCAAGCCTCATATAAATGGAATGTGACATCATTTTGGAGAAACCAAGTGAGTGGGAGGGAAATCCTACTAAATTTATAGATGACTCGCCGATAGAAACCGACATGACCAAGGAATGAATGGATTCCTCAAACAGAAGTGTGTTATGGAAGTGATTGGATCACTTCAATTTTGGTAGGATCGACTTCAATACCCTATTTTGAAACTATGTTTTCTAAACAATACCATTTGAAACCATAAAGTGACATTTTTCAAAAATTAACACAAGGTTACACTTGACACACTTTTGAAGGACTAGAGAGAGTGAATGCAAGCATGATTAAAATTAACCACCATAAATGGTAAAGTCATCCATGAATACGTCCATGCAATTCTCAATGAATTCATAAAAGATACTCATCACACACCTTTGGAATGTTGTATGAGCATTATAGAGGCCAAAATGCATTCTTCTATATGCATATGTTCCAAAGGGGCATTTGAATGTTGTCTTCTCTTGGTACCGAGGAGAAATTGGGATTTATAAGTATCCGGTGTATCTATCAAGAAAGAAATAATGTGACTTTACAGCTAATCGTTCTAGAATTTGATCAAGTAATGGAAGAGGGTAGTGATCTTTTATTGTTTCGACATTCAATTTCTGGTAGTCGATGCACACAAGCTATTTGTTTTTCACTCAAGTTGTGACCACCTCACCATGTTCATTTATGAAAATAGTTATCTCACCTATTTTAGGTACAACTTGAATTGGACTAACCCATTAACTATTGGAAATTGGGTAAATAATACCAGCTTGATGAATCTTGGTGATCTCTTCCCTAAATACCTCAAGGATGAGTGGATTGAGTCTTATTTGTGGTTGTATAATTGGTTTGGATGATTTATCAAGATGGATATGATGCATGGAAAGAGCAGGGTTGATTCCTGGTATGTCATTTAGGGTCTAACCTAAGGCCTTTTTTTCCTCTAACACCTGAACAAGTTTGTAATCCTCATTTTTAGTAAGTGAATCGAAGATAATAATAGGATAAGAGTGACCATGGAAAAGGAATACATATTTCAGGTGTTTAGGAAGAGGTTTCAGATCAGTCTCATCATTCATTTTTGGGTTAGAAAACTCAAGAGTAGAGGAAGGGACTTTAGTTGCTTTAGATTCATTTTCCTTAATACTATCCAAGTTGGATTAGTAGAGATCATAGTTGATGTGGTATTCAGGAGAGTTTTCAAGATCCTCTAGATTTATAGAGTCTATGAATGAGAGGTCCACATCAAATTCAACATTTATAACTTTTTTAATCATGGTGAATATTTTACTAGATCATTTATCATTAGAATAACAAAAAATAATGGATTGGGGTTTAATTGACTCTTATAAGTGTCCTCAGAAGCACAGATTGAGAATGTGGAGTGATCTTCAGATGGGTATCACATGGCTTGGAAAATGTTAAACTTGACTAGTTGGTCACCAAATTCCATGGATAAGATGTCTGAATGGACATCAATCTTGGTTCTCACTATCATTAGGAATGTTCTTCCTAGAATTAGGGGAGATTAAGAATAGTTCGTCTCACTTTCCATGTCAAGGATATAGAAATTAGTTGGGAAGATAAGGTCATTCACATGAACAAGGACATCCTCGATTATACCCTCACGACTAGCAGTGCTTCAAATTTTCAATTGAATGATAACACCTGTTGGATATAAGGGACCTAGACCAAGTTTAGAGAAGGTGGATTTGGGAATCACATTAATTTAGGCTCCTAGGTCTATGAGTGAATCATCAAAGTGGAACTTCCAATTTTTCACGGAACACTAAAGGTCCTTGGATCTTTGCATTTTATGGGAATAGACTACTGGGTGGAAAATTTTTTGAAGGTCCTAATTTTCCTCTTATGGGTGCACAATTCCTTAAGAAACTTGGCATACTTATGTATTTTTTTTATGGAATCTAATAGGGGTATGTTGACTTCAACACATCTAAACATGTCAAACATTTCAGGATTGGGATCAAAGGACTTATTTGGCTTAGAAATGGCTTGAGGGAAAGGAATTGGGTTCTTAAGTGGAATGGAAGGAGGTGAGGAAATGGATTCATATTCATTTTCAAGTTTATTTTTATTTTCATTTTCTTGGTCAAAATTTAAAGTGGGGTTAGAGGACTCATTATGAAGCATAGAAATTTTCTTTCCCAATCTAAGTGCAATTGCACTTAAATTACCCTTGGGATTGGGTAATGATTGAGCTGAGAGTTGAGAAGAATTTGATTATTTTTTCTAGCTCTTGTGGGATGCAAGTTGACCAATTTGGGTTTCAATGTTTTTGAGGATGGAATGGGTGAAGGAGGCAAGATCTTCAACTGCACTTTACCATGGTTTCTTGGAAGAATACGCTTGTCCCGAAATGATATTGGCTTGATTTTGGTTCTTGGGAAAGTGATTGTATTGGTTTTTGAATTGGGAAGGCTCATTAGGATAGTGGAATCTTGGAGGAGTAAGAGGGGGATTGTTCCTTTGATATTGAGGAAAAAAATGGTAAGGTTGTTGGAAGTTACCAACACTTTGACCATATTGTAATTGGTTTGGGTTTTGAGGATGGAATTGAGGAGGATGGGAACTGATATTCCCATAGCTCAAGCCTTGGTTGAAGGTATAAGAGAAGGGATCAGAGTGGGGTTGGTTGAAGTTTCTAATGAACTGACCTGATTGTTGAGGGTTGGTGTTCCTCTGAGCATATGTTGCACTGAGCTCCATTGGTTTAGATGAATCAGAGGTATCCTTTTGAAGTTGTGGACATGTGTTAGTTGGATGAGATGTGGAGCTACAGATTCCACAGTTCTTGATAGGTCTAGGGAATAGATATTGTGGAGAATATGAGGTTAGGTCTTTGAACGCCATAACTAGTTGTCGTACAAGACTTTTAAGTTCACTTATCCACTCTATCATCTTGTTCGACTCTATATATTGACTATCTTGGGCTTTTTTGACTTGATCATGTGCTCAAGTATGGATTTTTTGTGTGTTTACATCCAGGTTTCTTATGAGATCTCTTGCTGTAGTGGGAGTTTTATCAAAAAGGTCACCAACACTTGAACCATCATTAAGAGTTCTCTCCATAGAAAATAACCCCTCATAGAAGTATTGGATCAAGAGTTGGTTAGGAATTTGGGGTTGTGGGAAGCTTTCCACAAGCTTTTTTAACATCTCCCAATACTTAGGGAGTGATTCATTGGGGGAATTGACAGATACCACTAATTTTATTTCAGATGGAAGCAGTATGAGAAGCAAAAAATAATTTCTCTAATAAAATTCATTTCATGTCAATCCATGAGTTTATGGAATCAGGAGTAAGGTAGTAGAGCAATCACTTTGTAGTGTCAGCTAGGGAGAAAGGGAATGCACAAAGTTTTATTTGTTCTTCCGAAACCCATTGAGGCTTCATGGTAGAGCACACCACTCGGAACTCTTTAAGATGAAGATGTGGATACTCAATGGATAGCCCATGGAAATGAGGCATAAGATGAATCAAACCTGATTTGAGTTCAAATTCAGCCTCTATGTTTAGATATTTAATACCAAGGGGTTTGTAATTCATATCAGGGGTAGAAAGTTCTTTAAGTGTTTGTTCCTTAGGATTGGCCATATCTAATTCAATTGGTTGGACATAGACTGGTTCTTGAATGATTTGATTATCCCTAATGTTCCTCCTAAATTATCTAAGATTTCACTCAATTTCAGGATCAAAAAAATACGAGGGATTGTTTGGAAGGCTATGGGGGAATTCATAGAGATTTTGGAAGAAAGAGGAAGATGGGTTTTTATTTGTGTTTTTTTTCATTTTTTTTAAATTTTGTTTTTTTTCATTTTTTTATAATAACCAGAAAATAATGACTACTTACTTGAACCATCCCCGGTAGAGATGACATTTGAAAGTGCAGCTGATTATTTCCTGTCGACCGTTCAAGGTTCCGGATCTCTACTAATGTGTATATGAGTACTCAGGTCGAATCCTCGACAATGATACTTTTTAATAGTTGATTGTTTTTAGTTGATTTTATTTTTATTTGGGGGGGAGGGTTGTTTGTAGAGATTAAATGAAATTGATTAATGGATTATTTTTGATTTAACAAATTGATAAATATTAGGGTGAGTTCATTATTGTGGATTTAATCTTATGATATCCTTGAGATTTTATTTATATTTCATTAACTTAATACCCGCTTCACAAGATGACTTTGATCATAATTCCCAAGTGTTGAAGCTTAAATCCAAGCCATAACATAACTTAGGGTTATAATTATTATCGTTACTCATTTATGGTAGTATATTTGTGGTTCCGATAATCCATGGAATCCCCATTCTAAAGAAAACATGTCATTAATCCATGACATATTAAGGTCAACATACACAATATTAATTTAAAGAATATTCATTTGGCGAAGGATATCAATCACTTAATATCCCCAAATTATGAATCAAACCAATGAGAGATTTTCTTATTCATTTGGGTGGTTAATAATATGGTTTTCAGTTTTATGGTGATGGGTTAAAAATATAATAAAAAGAATGATACAAGAAAATAATTGTACGTCGAACACACACACACGAACAATGATGAGAATTAAAAATGGAATTTTTATTGAATGAAGAATAAAAATAAGGGAAGTGGTTTCAAATTGATTTAAAATAATTAATGATAATTAATATTTAAGAATTGAGGGTGTATTATTAAAATAAAATATTAAGAATAAACTTTCATTAAAATAGATTTTCAAAAACAACACTTATAAGATTACAATTGAAGAAAAAGACAATATTAAATGAAATAAAATAGAGAAGGAAGTGTCTATAAAGTGAGAAATTGAGTTTGGAATGTCCTTCCAGGATTTTTGAAGAGTCTTGGTCATGCCAATTGATCCCCCTCTATTCTGAATTTCTATCCTCTTTCAAGGAGAAGATGGGGAAGTATTTAAATCCCATGGAAGTGGAATGTTTGAATTCCAAAACCACCCCTCCACTTGCATCACCAATTTTATATTTCATATAGCCTAATATGGAGAAATATTATTCTTTAAAGTTTTAGATATTAAATTTTTCATTAGACTCTCATAATTTTTAGGCATTTTGACTTATGGATCCAAAGTTATGGCAGTTTTCATAAAAAATGTTAATCTGTCCATTTATATCCATGCTTTTTTGATGGACAAAATGTGAATGGATTTTTGAATAGGAATATGACTTAAAATATGAATTATTTATTCAAAAAAGTCTGCCACCTATATATTGTCTTTCACACTTCTAAATCTCATCTTTAATTGATGCGTATATTGGGAGAAAAGTAAATTTTGGTGTGCTGATTTCATTTCTCAGAAAGAATGGTGGGATGGAAATAATAGAATCAATTGGGCCCCTTATTATTGGAGTTTGGACCTAAAGTTTTTATCCACGACTCCTTGCATTTTTACCTGAACTTTAGAGGAGAATAAATGAATTTGGACTTCCTGATTGACCCCAGAACTTCAATCTTCATGGATGGTCCAATTTCTTCACTAATTTTGCGGTCCTTCTTATGTGGTCCATATGACCCTTTAAATGGAAGAATTGGCCAATGATTTATTCTAATGATATGTGGTATATTTAATAATTAATCCTAAAAAATAAGAACCACACAATTCAGATCAATAGGGTGAAAATTATTATTAAAATATTAAACTAACTTGAACCTATATGAATTCAAATAGTTCTCAAAAATTATATTTAATATAAAACATTAATATTTCACAAAAATTATGCACATTTCATATAAAATAAATAAATGGAGTATATAAAAAGTTATGAAAATATTAATAACATTAGTATACTGACCATGAGACCACCCCACTGTACATCCAAATTGTATATTACCATGTACAACATACTATCCAACAATGGATACCACTCATGGTCGGCATACCGACCATGAGTCCCCTTCTCTAGCCTAATGTGAGGTATTCCATTAGTAAGGCCACCCACCTTATTTTATATCTACCCTTACATGCCTTCCCACTTACCTTAATATATTCACACACCCACTTCTCCATGAATCCTTTTTGGATGAGACTCCCAAACCATAAAGCGCCACCCTCACCTGTGAAGACTGGAGGAGTCACGTAACACCATTGAGATCCATCACCTACCACTGTCAAGGGAGAATACTGCACCACTATAGATAAAGAAAAACCCATTGATGAAATATAAGATGACCACATATCCTTAATAGAGAATACACTACCACCTGATCCACCATCCGCTGTAAGCCCTACCGCCTCTCTAAAGTTTGATGATCTAGGCCCTAGCCCATTGCTAAGGTCCAGTTATAAAACCTAATTTCTATCACACTGGGTACCAACATTTTTCCACTGGTCCATGAAGAAAAATATTAATTATATTATGAAAAAATATCAAATGGATAGAGACTCTCCTAACATAATTGATCTCAACCATCGAATCTAGACTTGTGGCACCTATCCTACTAGAGAAAATTCTCACCTGACACTGAATATGAAGAGAAAGAAGCTACAACATCACACCCTCTCTAAAAATTTCTTTCACCATCTCATTGTATATTTATTCGGCCTCTACCGACTAGGTTTATCCTTCCATTTTATTTTTATTTCAACAATTTCCTTTTGAATGTTAAAAATAATTATGGTTTGTTTTGTTAATCTTAACGTGTTTTTTCTACTCCCCTTATTTCTTCTTGTTCATAACCATTATACACACTATAACATGACCTCTTAAACTCTAAATCTTGGAGAACTAAACCAAGGGCTAGGTCTCCAAGGGAGATCACACAGTCACTTCTTTCTTCATAATAATCTAAATTCTATCCTTGATATAGTAGTAAAATGGAGAGAAGTAGATCATTGGTATTTATCTTCTCTATTTGATGTGTTGTTACACCCTCAAATTTATCAAATCATCTTTCCCTCTCACTCTCGATTCATAGTTAATTAGATTGGGGAACTGCAGATTATAGGATGAACAACATATAATAGATTTGGGTGTTGTGATAGTGAATGCCTTGATCAAGTGTGTTTATTGCCTCTTCCCTAGGGGGAGGTGAATCTGGATGTATCAGGGGGGATTTATCTTGTGTATGTTCATAGACCCAAATTATATATAAGAGATAAATGGAATAGTTATTTTGAAACCATAGTTATATGAGAACTAGAGACTGATGAATAATCTGTGCGTTTGACCATGTATCCAACCTCTTTCACCCATTGTTGCGATCGACTTTTGTTTCTTTTGTTTTAATTACATTTAATAAAAAAACAATAATTTAATCTAGATTTTTTCAAAATTAATAATTTTAAATAAAGATACACAAGTGATGGGATAATGATACTCTTGACCCTTTATCCCTGAGAGATAATGACGGTCAGCCACTAGGCTACATTAGAAGTATAATAGAAATTATATTTGATTGCATACCATGACAACCATGCGATAAAAACCTATACCTTTAAATATATATAACTTATTTTATTGAGTCAGAGAGGAGGAAAATTGATATTTATAGATAAAATTTCATTGTGATTTCTTGAAAGGAGGCCAGAATGTTCTGCAACTTCAAGTATCTATGGAGGGACATAGGGATCTTTTGGACATCAGATTTTGGGATCTTAAGCCTTAGCCGATGGGATTTTACCCCATACTCAAGGAGTAGTGGAGAATGTTCCCTCATCAATTCATCCATCACATTGGAATATGAGAAGTTGACGATGACATGATTACTCCTAGTTTTATGCCTTTTATGACATGGTACTTATCCAAGAGAGGATTATTGAGAGTCACTTGGGTTTCCCCCATGTGTGTTTTGGACTATGACACTTTCATGGACCCCACGATGGGTTTTCTCCATCCTACCCCAAGATGGTACTTCGGAGTAGGGCATGTGTTTGGTATAAGGAGGACCTCCATTATGGTTGTTGTTGGTGGAGATAGAACCTTTGTATTAGTTGTTGGTTGTGTGGGGAGGACCTCCACATTTTTTATTGGTGGTGTGGGTAGGACTTCCTCATTGGTTAATGGTGGTGTAGGGCGGACCTTCACATTAGTTGTTGGTGGTGTGGGGGGGGATTTTCACTAGTTTTTCTCATTATAATATGGCTTTTAATGGCTACCAGTGGTGCCAACTACTAAGAGAGTCAACCCAACATACCTGTGAGGTGGATGGGGTCTCGATCCTAGGTAGGTGAAGACATATCTCTATTTACCTATTGTAGGTATGTGATGGGATAAAATAGTGTTTTAAGTGGAAATTGGAGATATAGAATATGCCTATTATCTTACAATGTTCTGGGTATTCCCCCGACATTGATGGTGGGTGTTTTGGACTAGGGTCAATGGAGCGAGGAAGGAGTCAAACAACACTTCAACCTATGGAGCAAGTTGGTGCTGAAGTTGACATAGCCTAGTGGGAGATATTTTTTAATGCTCCTAATTAGTGCTCACTATATTCCCACATCAAAAATACCATAACTCCTTAGTATAGTGGAGTGATCTGTTAGAGATCTATAAGGCTCCCAAAGCTTTTTTGCATTGAAACAGAGGGTAGTTTTCCCCAATACAACCCTTAGGGGTAGTGTTTTTGGAAGGTATTTTATTCCATGAGATCTTGGAAATCTATATACTTGGTTGGAATGAACACTTATTTCTCATATTGGAAAAAAGGGAATTAATCACCCTCTTCTAAATAAGCTCCGATGATGAATTGGGGTCTGGGATCCCATCATTTGAAGGTATGGTGTATGTCATGGTAGAAGTATATTCATACAGAATTACCCACCAAAATTTCCCCTACCCTACACCTATTATAACTAATTCACCGATTTCCTATAACATAAGTGTTTAAATACATATAGATTCAACCATCAGTGAAAATACATTGAAATCATTGCCTAATTTCCCAAATTCATCAATTATTTGTGAAATGGATGTGGAATCCACACTGTTGATGTCCCAGACCAAGGATTCCTAATGTTCTCTTCCCTATGTTGTATGTGAGTTTGATGCTAGGCCCACTTCTTTCTTGGTGGGACTTGGTGTTGAATATCTATATCCAGTGACATGAAAATCTAGAAATTCCCCAATGATACTAGTACCCATAGTTTGAGGAGAATATTTTCATGTTGGATTTAAATTTTTTGTTTCTGAATCTTTTCTCTAGGTTCAGTGCTTCGCACATGCTGTCTTTTTTACCCTCATCCCCACTTTATAAATGTGAGAGGATTCCATCACTTTAATTGGTTATGTTATCTTCTTAATCAAAAAAGGATGATAGGATGTTGGTTTCTCCTTCCATGGATTCCTCCATGGAGCTCATCACCTACTTTGGGTCTCCCTAATAGATTTATGTCATGTTTGTGAAACTCATTATCAGTTCCATCTCAAGGAGCAAAATGGTTAATTATGTTGTTTATGACTTGATAGGTCATCAACCTTCAATAATAAAAGGTAGAAAAATCGGGAATGTTGTGAATTTCTAGACATTATGAAGGTCAGACACCTTCAAATTATTCCTTTTTTGGGGGGAATCTCATGTGTGAGTCATCTTAAGTGAGAAACCCAAGGAACCCCATGTTAGTCACATGGTAGTTGATACCAAGGGCATAATTGTTCCATGGTTTTTTATCTCAAACATCCCACATTATTTTATGGGGTAGGAATTCAGGATCAAGTCATAAATTTAACATCCCACTGAGATGATCAAAGGTTAAAAGTCTCATGGGGACATATGTTGGAGTGTGTCCCCCCAAGGGGGATTATTTCACATTTGTATTTGATGGAGTGTGACCCCCAAGGGGGAAGATTTCAAACTTTGATTTGATAGTGTGTGTCCCCACAAGGGGGAATATTTCACAGTTAGGTGGTTTAGTGTGTCCCCCAAGGGGGGATATTTCACACTTGGATGTTGGAGTGTGTCTAAGGGGAAATATTTCACAGTTGGATGGTTGAGTGTGTCCCCCAAAGGGGAATATTTCACACTTGGATTTTGTGGAGTGTGTCCCCCCAAGGAATAATATTTCACACTTGGATGGTTGTTGGGATTGAACCTCATGGAGGAATCCTATGTACCCTATCAATAAATAGGGATAAAAACTTATGAAGTTTGTTTACGTAGTTTAATACTATGTGATAGGATCAGTCCATGTTGTTTAACATCATGTGGTAAGGATGCTCGTGTCACAGAAGGAGCATCAATGAGGGATGGAGTGGGGATTATGCATAGAAGATGCATGGGATAGTAATTTCATCCCATAGTGTGGGAGGATGATGTGGGGATTATGCATTGAAGATTCCATATGTGGGAGTTTCATCCAATGTGGGCAAGGAGGTGTCATCCCATGATGATCATACATGGGTCATCCCGTGTTCATCACATAGGGTAAGGCTACATTTTTATATCATGTGTTGTGGATGTTGTCATGAATTTTAATATAGCATGACTAGGATGTAAAGCTATGAAGTTTTATGTTACACATCTTGTACATGGATGGGGATTACACCATGATGAGTACCATATCAAGGAAAGATGAATATATGTATAAAGGATTCTCTACCAAGACAGGTAGGCCATTTCCTTTAATGATGCCACATTTAGGGCATACATGTCCACTACTCATGCAACTATAGGTGGGGCATGTCATAGGAACTTCCATGGAGTGTAAATAAGGATTTTGAATATTAGGGTGCCTATTCTTAGGATAAAAATGCATTAGGGTACCTATTCTTAGGAACAAAAAGTCGGGTGAAGGCCTAGTCTTCACTTGAAGAAAAGTGAGTAGACACAAAGGTAGGTGGCACCAATCACACAGAGACTTAGGGTGTAGTTAAACTGGTCATAGATTGGTATGAGGTCCCTAGTAACCCAACTTTAATTTAAGGGGATTTGATGAGTCTTGGAGGATGGGTTTCAAAAAAGTTGAGCTTTTGAAAATGTTTGGGGCTCCATGAAAGTCAGGGGTCTCATGAAGTTCAGGGGTATCATGGAGGTCATGGGTCTTGTGAAAAAATATGTTCCATGAAATAGGGTGACCCTACCTTGGAGTAAATTTTTGGTTCCCATGGGGTTGTTTTTTTGAAGGATAGTTATCTCACAAAACCCCAAGATCTACAAAGGGCTTTCTTATTATGATAAGTCCGTAGAACTTCCTAAAATGAATCTCTATCTTAGGTTGAGGTTTTAAAAAACAAATGGAAGTTGGTTTCATGAAATATGGATACCTTTGGAGGTCAATCTCTTCTTCACCCATGAAGCTTATGAGTATCGTGAATTTAGAGTTTTTATTAGAAGCTAAAATTATACATCCCCCTTTCAAGTCAGACATAGGTTGGTATTTATAGGCTTAGTAAAAGAAAGGTCATTGGTTTTATAATATATTAAGGATTTTATGAAATTTTATGAGCTTTATGAACTGAAAAGGTTACATGAACCAGAATTATGCTATGTGAGGGTTACCATGAAAGCTCTACTCTATCAATGAATTTGTCAAAATGGATCTCCAAAAACCAAAATTATAGTGAATAAAGATTCCTATAAATTCTCCATGTGGATAGGGACCTCCATGAACTTTGGCCATTCATGAAGGTTTGGAACTTCATGAATCTAGTCTCTTAAGTGGATTTTGGGCTGTTTTGGACCAAATTTGCTTCTAAACTTCCATGCCTTCCTAGACCTCTCCCATGAAATAAATATTTTGGCATAAAAAATCCCATTGGTTCGATTATATATATTCTTCCAAATTAAACATGGTCACTAGATCCAATATAACATCCTAGAAATCCCCAACCACACACAAAAGGCCACATTTTATGTCCAAGGAACCCCAAGGACCACCTCTTTAGTTTACTAAATTCACTTCCATGATCTTGTACACCAAAATGGTGGCTAAAGTCTTAGTCCAAACATGAATAGAGACCACTCATGGCCTATAGAGAGGTTCTATTTTATTATTTATGTTTAAATAATATGTAATTTTATTTTAGTTCAAGCGTGCACTATTGCAGTGTGAAAAAACACCAAACACCTTAATAAATTGAAGATACTTTTAGGTAATATCTTCAATACCACCTAAATCATGCTTATAGAAGTCCACTCATCCAATATGAGTCCTTTATTCAAGCTAAAATGGCCACAAATGAAAAAGTAGGAAAAAATCTCTTGAAATAGGGCATAATGACATGAGACCACTAAATAGAAAAATTAACCAGTAAAGGATGGAAAAGGAAGGTTAACCTTACCATGAGATTTTTATAGGGATAAATGAAACATATAATGTAAAAGAATCAAAGGATAAATCAAAACTAAGGATAAGAAGAGGATGATAGGGGTATACACTATGGGCTGGTCGAATAGGGAGATAAAAAGAGGGTTTATGCATTTTAATTATTCTGGGGTATAATCATAAATTCCAAAATTTTGATACTTTAAATATAAAACATATTTTTTACACACGTTTGGGAAAACATTGCACAAAATTTTTGGTCCTCACTATCCAACACACTACACTTTGCAAAATTAGGTTGAACTGTTTGAAAAACTATATTCCAACTATGCAAAATACTTATATAATTTTATATATGTTTATAAAAAGTTTTAAATGGGGGTTTTCATGGTTTTTAAAACCATGATGTAGGCCACTAGACCCAACATGGTTGGGTGCATGGTTAGCACAAAGCATACACCCTAGTCTATAACCCCCATTTTCCATATTTTTAGTACTCTACCCCCCTAAAAATTTTCCCAAAGCCTCCTTGAATTCCTATGAACACATCCAATGAACATTAACCCAGAAAAGGAACATACATAGAGTGAAACTTAATCGGAGAAACATATTAAGAATTTAATATTTTATATGATCTCATAAACCTTATTGGGACTCATTGACTAAAAAATATTTCCACTAAGCCCATATATCTGAATCTCACTCCCTTGTATTTTCTTGGATGTGCTCATGTTTCCACTGTATATTAACTAGAGGAACTATCTTAAAATGAAGAATCTTATCACTATAATTAAGTATACAAACTAGATTCTCCTTAAAGGCCATGTAATCTTCAATCATGATATCCTTAGTGTTGATCATGTGAGATGAATTGGGATAATAACGGTGAAGATGTGACATGTGAAGTATATCATGAATTACAATGAAATGTTTTGGAAGATATAATTGGAATTACTTTGAATTGATCCTCCCCACTATCTCAAATTATCCCACATACCCTATCAAGATATTTTACTACCTCTGAACCCAATGATGTCCCATCCTTGGTGACACTCATAAGAACACCTGGCCACCCATCTAAAAATAAAGATCTCAACATCTCTAGTATGTATAAGAACTTATCATAATATTTTTGATTTCCAATAACTTCCAAATCAATTATACATGCTATGACGTCTTATTTATGAGACTTGACCTGATTATTTTTGATTCACCAGCCTACAACTATGATAGAGTTGAATTACAAGACCTATCATAAAAATAATCGTAGGTTATCATCTATATAAATTATTGATAACTATTATTTTAGGTGAACTACACTATAGAATATTGTTTTTTTAGAACCAAAAAATTTATGGATGTAATTTATTAGCATGCCCTCAAGAACCTAAATAGTACACTCAAATAGTTCGTATGTCTTTAGTCTATAGACAGTAATCATATAAACCTTTGTACCATGATCTATCTACAACCCTTTCCAAAAAACATGATTTAAAATGTGTATCCCTAACTGTAACAATAACTTGAAGGATCCTATATAAGAACACTATCTTTTAAACATAAATCTCACCCAACTCATCCACTAAAAAGGTCTCCCAAATCGTTATAAAATGTTCCACCTTTTTTAGAGGATCCTTGATCACCCAAATTGCATCACCACCTCAAGGCGTCTTCAACATCATTATTATTAAATACACAGTTACATCATACCATATCTATGAAGAAAGGGATAATGGATATAAGATACTAGAGAATCATTTGTGATTGAACTTCACCTACTAATAGGTGGAGCATTACTTACCAAAACCCACCATATCCTTTTTTATTCCTAGCCACTAGTACTAATAGAAAACATTACAATAAATCTTGGTTAGACTTGATTGTACCACCCACTTCAAGTGGTTTGAATCTCTAATCATATCCTTATGCATGTCTGTGATAACCAAGACATGTCTGTGGATATGGAGAATCTCTTCATTGTTGAGGGTCCAGTATGGTGGTGGAACCCCACCATATATATTGTTCCTTTGGGCTAGAAACTCTAGATATGACATCTATGTCCTATTTATTCTATTGATACAGTAAGGAACAATGGATAAATATGTAAGGGTTACTTGAAACTAGTACTCCTATACATCCAAATACATCTTAGTAAAGAGAACCATCAATTGCCACTTGCTACTGGACTCCTGTAGCACCTAAGTCTTTGCCTTCTAGATCAGAACATCAGCTACTACGTTCCCCTTCGCCGGGGTGTATGCTAGCTTGAAATAAAAAAACTACAAATAATCAACCCACCTTCACTATAGAAGGTTCATTTACCATTGTGATAATATATATTTAAATATTTTATGGTAATTATACACCATAAATTTCTCCCACACCAAATAATACCTACAATGTCTTAATTAATGCACTAGTGATACCGACTCTATGTCTTGCACAAGGTAATTCTGCTCATGCAGCCGCATCATCCTTAACCGATACATGACCACCCGACTTCCCAACATTAATAATGCTCCTAGAATGACCATTAATGCAATATAATACATTGTTTAAGCCTCAATAGATTAGGTAAGGTTTGGATCAATGATGTAGTTACCCTTCCATATAGCTCCCCAAAATCACTCTTCTAAGAATTAAACTAGAAAAAATTCACTCTATTTTTGGCTTGATCCATCAATGGAACTAAAAAATTGGATATGTCCTAGATAAACCCCCAATAATAACCATCCAATCCCAAAAAGTTGTATAATTCAAAAAATTTCTTTGAACAATCCCAATAAATCATGGTTCTGACTTTATCAGGGTTGATAGATACAATATCCTTAGACATGAAATTTCCCAAAAAGTGAACATGGCCAATCCAAAAATGACACTTAGAGATCTTAACATAAATACGATTCTCCCAAAGTGTTCCCAAGACAATCCAAAAATGTTTCATATGATCCTCCCATAATCTAATGTACATGAGAACATAATCAATAAAGATGAGCATGAACGTTGCTTGATACAATTGGAAAACGAAATTCATCAAATCCATGAATACTTTAGGCATGTTATTCAAACTGAACAACATATCTAGATAATTTTACAAACCATACATGGTTATACAGACACTGCAATGTATGTGTAATGACATCACCCTAAGATGGTGTTATATTGACCTTATATCAAACTTAAAGAATAATCTAGAAACTATAGAGTGATTAAATAGTGAATTAATATGAGGAAGTTGATACCCGTTTTTAACCATAATTTGGTTTAGCTTTCGATAATCCAAACATAACCTAATGAACCATATTCCTTCTTAGAAAAAAGTACTAGAGAAACCCAAAGAGAGATACTTGGCCATATAAATCCATTGTCCTCAAAATCCTATAATTGAGCCTTAAAATCTTGTAACTCTATATGAGTCATCATATATGGTGAAATAGAGATAGGATATATACCCAACACGATTTCAATGGTAAAATGTACTTCCATATCGGGAAAAAAGATAGAGAAATCACTAGGTAAGACATCCAAAAATTTGTAAAAAATTGGTGAAAAACATCCTGTTGTGTGTCCCTATCATCCCACACAAGGATGGAAACCTAATCTGAAATCCCACCCAATTTTTGGTGGTAAGGTCATATAAAACCTCTTTGAATATCCCATTCTACACTTTGAATATAAATACCACCCTTAGGGTTTGTAAAGAATACCATTCAATGGTATTAGTTGGTATGGTCTCATTATGACACAAACCAATCCATTCCACAGATAATATCAAAACTAATCATTTATAACATGATAATATCCCATAAGAATCAATGCTCAAGAGATAATTCCCTATAACGACAAAGGATTTATGATTGTATCTATAAGGGAATGTTTATGAAATTTTCACCATATATATTCTAATAGTAAACCCAAAAACTTAAAAAAATTAAGTAATTATAAAAGAATGTGAAGCACCTGTATCAAACAGTGAATAATCTAATGTTGAGGCTGATAGAACTGTACCTCTAATTATGGAAGGTCCAACATCCTACTAAATAAGGGTAGGCTAAACTGCATGTATCTAGATTATATCTTTTCCTGAACCCTTGCCCAATATCCTTGAGATTGACTACCCTATTGGTGATACTACTCCATACCCTAAGCACCATGAACTCCACTATGACCTAGATGCATTGTGGAACAATAGCTGCATGCCTTCCGTAACATAGAAAAGACAGCTCTATAACCCTGCACCGGCCTAGGTCCCCTATCACTGGGTATCTGTTGAGCACTCCTACATAAACTCTAGAGGTTTTTCATTCTTATACAAGCTCGGATCTCCCACAGTGGTTGGTTAAAATGAGAATGGTAGTGGCCGATCCTGCCACACTGGTGGCACCACACTTTGATGTCATCCAAAGGTGAAAAAGATGATCTACCTCACCAGGTACTCTAACCATCAATACTTGAGAATAAACATTATTATTTTTTCTTTTACCTGAAGACTATCCATTAATCCACCCAGTAGAAGATACCTTCAATGATTCACTACCCTTGCTCATGTCACTCTTCATAATAAGCAAACTTTTCACTAACTTATATAAAGATAAAAGATGAAAAACATTAAACTGAACTTGAGTCCCATATAATAGCCCATTATGGAAACATCTCTCTCAAGCTACCTCATCCACCTCTATCATGTGTAAAAAGTTATGTAAATGTGTAAAATGATTATCATAGTCCATGAATGACATATTATCTTATGTAAGGTGTATGAACTACCTAACCTTGTCATCTATTAGGGTATACAGAAAGAAATGGTCAATGAAATAGGTCTTTAATTACTTCCAAGATAATTACGCATACTGATCTACCTAGACTAGAATGTATCACCATTGATTCACTAACCCCCAAAGCATATAAACCTGAAATTTTACCCTCCTCTTCTAAGGTGTCTCTAGGTGATAAAAAATAATCCAGATAGACTCAATCCAAAACTTAGCTACCTGGGGACCACCCTCCCACACAAATAATAGGGGGTGATTCAACTGAAACTCCCTATTAAGCTCTAACATTATAGGAAAATATCACATATCCTATCTATCCATTTCCCACACCAAATGTAAAATTCTCACTCAGAGCTAGTCATCTGTCACCTAACTTGGTACTACAAGAGGTTCTAAACCGATAACCACTTGGTTATGCTCATCGTTTCCCTCCTGAATCTCAATAGGAGGATTTCACAGTGGCATTTGTCTATAACACTAAATGCAGACCAAATAACATGTTACTACAATAGTTATTGATATCATAGTTTAAGAAAAGTTATAATAGGAATAACTTTACTCTATTTAGTGTATCTCATATCAAAGGATTCTTAGGACTCGAGTGCTCTCACTATCCCCACATACCCATAAAAAAGGTCAACACCATATACACAAAAGGTCCACCTTATACACATTGTATCTATTTCATCACACTTTTCCATTTCACTTTAACCATAATTTTCATAAACATGGAATAGTTAAATGAAATTTTAATTAAAAATTATAGAGGAAAACACTTTTAAGCTAAAATTGGAATTATATTTAGATGATTCTACATAATAATCCAAATAAGTGATCATGTAACACAATTTTAACCATTTATAAGATTTGTTATGTAGGATTCCACCATAAAATTTTATGGGAAAATACCATATAAAGTTTTACTTAAACTTTAAATATATGACCCAAATAACATATCCATATAAACAATCATATATAATCAAGAAAATTCTATGTGAATCCTACATGCTTGGTATGATTCATAAACATATTCCCTGCTATCATTTTGGCTAATAGAAAAAATCCCATAAATAATAAATAAAAAATCATGTGTGTCACTCAAGGTGAAATTGGTCAAGAGTAAAAGTGAAAATAAATAACAATAATCCCAACCATGGAAACTTATAATTCCCTCACATTTGGGTTAACTAATCCCAGGAAAAAGTTCCATTCCAAATCCCAATAATAACTGACCACCTATCCACTTTACTCAAATAGTCATACAAATGAAAAAGGATCCTCTACCACTTTGTGACATCCCCTGATTTGTGGCCACTTATTAATGCTAAACCCTAGATTGTTATGTGACCTTAAGAATTCCTCCCCATAATCTAAAGGATTCAAAATAGTAGTGAGGATTTAAGGTGGTATGGAAGGGAGACTATGCCCTCATACCAGAGTACAATAATAGTGGAAATAATAACAATGAAATATATACATCTAGATAAAATAGTAAAAAGACATCCCAAATAGTTCCAATAAATAATCAAAACCCATGCTGTATCAAACAAGATATATACATGTCAATAAATCATACATCCCCAAAACAAATCATATACACAAATATCCCTAAAAATAAGAAAATTAAAAAAGGAAAACTCTTCCAAAATGGACTCGAGTCATTGCCTGATACCAATCTCCCATGCCCCCTCCTAGTAGTCCAAATCAAGAATCAGTCATTGGGAAATTCACACTATCCTATCTTGCAACCATAAAATCTTCTCGAGTACCAATTGAAAGCCAAAGCAGGGTGTGAGTGAGAATCAATAGACCACCACCAATAGTGTCTAAAATTATGTCCAAAATAAGTATATATTATATTTTTGTGTGCATAATAAAATTAATTCAATATATAAATAAATAAAACCATCATCGATCATTGGTTCCCCTGGTGACACCCATGACACCCCATACCCACTTTGGCCTAATCAGAATGTCTCTATCTAAAGTATCCCATAGTGGAACAAATAAATTCAAGGGGGATTTATCCAAGTCATTATAAACCAAGAATCATTAATCCAAACACAAGTGGGATTTCCCTAAGGTATTCCAAGACAATATTCATCAATCCAAATCCAAGGGGGATTACCTCAAGGCATTCAATACCAAGAGTCATCAATCTGAATCTAAGAGAGGTTTCCCCAATCCAAACCATTTGTTTTAATTTGAGAACATTTTAAATTCACTCATACAACCCATTAATTAAATTATATATGATTATAGAAATTAAAAATGGTATCTGGATCTAGGAGCATAACCAAAGCATCCTAGGTCACCCACGAAAGGTCACATTTTAAGTCTTAGGAACCCTGAGGGTCACCTTATTAATTTTCTAAATTCAATTACAAGGTCACACACATACATAGGGTGGATGAAGTCTCAGTATAAACTCTCACATATAATACTTTTGGTGTGACACCCCAAGCTTCTACGGTATGCTTCTCTTTGAATAATGCAACAACGTGTGTTGTACGCAACATCGAGTTCTAACACACCACAACCAATCAAACTAGCTGTTATGAATAGTAATACCCATTTTTTGAAATTTATAAATTTTATTTTTCAAAATGGACTTCATTTTTTGATTCGGAATATCGAATTTAGCCTAGGGTGAATTTTTGGTATTTTTCTGAAAAGCTTCATTTTTTGATGAATAGTGAAACCACAAAGTGGTAGTTAAAAAACTGAATTTTTCATAAAACTTAATTTTACCACTTTTGTGAGTGGAATTTCAAAAATCTGAGAGACACGATTAATATCAAAAAGTAAAATGTGGTTCAATGAGATGAAAATAATTTTTGGTGAATAGTATGTTTTTACTTTTATTTACCACAGTTAAAAGTAAATAGGGTAATTAAGAGTAAAAATAATATTAATATTACCCTAACACATGTCCTAATTCGATTGGAAAAGTGTATCTCGACCAAAAACAACCTTAGGAATAAAATATTATCATTTAGGTCCACTTGGATTAGATTAGGACATTTATTATTATTTAATTCAAAGTAGAGTTAAAAGAGTTAAAATCAAAGTTTATTTACTAAACAATTTTTAATATAGGGTTATACATAAGATAAATTCAATTGTAAATATTTATTAGAAAGATAAAAAGATTTCCTACATAATGGTATTTTATTTATAATTTTTAGACATTAAATATTTTAATTTATTTATGACACAATGATGATGCAGTAATTACCATAATAGTTAAAAATTAAAATAATTGATATTATAAACACGCAAATAAATATAATTTGAGACTTTTTATGAATTAAACTAATTTTATAGTTTAATATGACATTTTAGAATTGATTTAATTGACTTATTTTGAAGTAATAATTCTGTTATGATTTTCACAAAAATCAATTTTCCAAATAGTGTCAAAATTGACATAAAAGAGTTTTTAAAACAAATATTATATTATTAATTGATATTCAATTCCTAAAAATCTAAGGATCGTCCAAGAGACTTATATCATGACAGGTGTATCATTAAGGGACCACTTGGGGGTCTCTTGGAGGTATATAGTAAGTTTATTAACAATATAATATAAAAATGCAAAGTGACATGGTAAGTGTCAAACTAATTAACTAAGAGTTAAAACTAAAAGATAATGTTAATATAATGACCCAAACCTGTCTAAATTCTATTGGTTGAGTGGTTTTCGACCCATACGCACCTTAAAATTTAAATAATCCACTTTTTAGCCATTAGAAACCGAATATGAATTTATTATAAAATAATATTTCTAGCTTTTCCAAAGGTGCCCCTCACCCCTCTTATAAAAGAGCACTCCCCCTTCTCATTAATTCACACCTTCAAAGCCTTTTGGTTCGCCCAACCTCTGCCCAAATACTCTCTAAACTTCCCTCAATTCATCCTAGAGGCATTACTTTAGTCATAAAGCCAACCTAAGGATCACTTTTGATCAAATCAAAAGGAAGAACCCAAAGAAGAGGTAATGTTTTCACCACCCTTTTTCAGATTCATTTCTTCTTAAAATTGTTCTTTATTTGTTATTATCATTCTAAAATAATGAATCCAGTATCTCCTATATACTGTAATATTATTATAAATATGGTACAACCATATTCAGTATTCTATCCATCCTTTGAATGACATGTCACCATATGTGCGTACGTACGGCTTACCGTCTCCACGTCGTGGTGTAATTGTTATTCAATATATTATTATTTGGATGGGTATAATAATGATTTGTAATTCTTGTAAATAATAAATATAACATGATAAGGATTATGTATATAAGATATACCATCCAATTAAATATTATTTTAATATCAAAAGAATGATATTGTCGCTCGTGCGTACGTACGGACTACCGTCACCACGAACACGATGAGATTCATTCTCCATCATATCCATCCAAATCTAATTATCATTTGACGATTAATAACAGTATATAAGGACTTGATATCATTCTGGATATGAATAAGATACAACCTATCCATGACAGACACGTCTTACGTAAGAAAACATATAAAAGAAAACAAGTAAGTTAACACCCGAAACAATGATAATACTAAGATATTATTAACAAAGCAATGTTAAAAGATCATATATGATATCATATTAATGTATATGATTTTTTTATAATTTAATAACAATTATTTCACCATTATACAGGAGGTTAACCTACCCTCAACCAAGGAAAAGTACAGGGTAAGGGTTTATTTCGCAATCTCTTCATTATCCGAGGTTGTTTATACGTAATAATCTACTGGGACTTCTTTATCATCCACATCAATGTTTCTTAAAAATGTATTTCAAAACATTTTTACTATTTACTAGAATATGAGTTAAAGTCATTTATACCCTTGTTGACTTTTATAAGTGGTTTATAAAGGAATCTTTTCATCATTTTCCAAACAAGGTCCTTTTTAACATTTTCGACAGAATTAAGGTAAGAATGTTTTTTAACTTATATGGCGGGTGCGGCTATTTTACGCCGTTATAAAATCTTCGAAGCTTCCCTTACAAGATTATAAGAAAATTTTAAAAGTAAATGTTTTATTTTATAATTATTTGACTTTTAAATGATTTAAAAAAAGGGATATTTCTCTAAAATAGTTTTGATTTCATCTATGTCAACATCCTTTGATGGATTTTAATCTTATTTGAAGTTGATTTATTATGATACAAAACTTCCATATTGTATTGAAGGTTTTGTGATTTGTTTGAATGTGGATGTGTTATTTTTATACCATTCATGGTTTATGGAGAAAGTATTGACATTTCGTATGCTAGTTTTAATACAAATGATTATGTTATGTTTAAACCTGTTCATATGAGGAATGCATTGGACTTAATATGTGATGGGTGGAGACCGCTATAGCTCCTCGATGCATCTGTAGGTCTCATGAGACAAACTAGTGTCTTGGCACAAGGCCTTGACAAAATCTTATTTGTAGTCTTGGCACGAGGCCTTGGCTATGTGGTTATGATAGTCTGACATAATGCATTCCATCATTATGAAATTGGTTATTGATATTGCATAGGATTATTCGATTAGTAGAATATCCATGTTAATAAGTAAATGGAATTATTTCATTTTATTTTATCCATACTATGATGAAGTTCATGTTTAAAAGGCTTTTGTTTTAGTTATATATTGACTTAAATGTTTATTCTTATTTATGAAAGTTTCCGCTATATTGTTATCCTTACTGGGCATTTGAGCTCACCCCATTTCTATGTTTTATTTTTCCCAGGATGTGAAGAAGTAAATTATGAATGACCTGCAGGGATAGTATGAGGGTATAAGAGTGTGGACTATGGAGACTATGTTGTTGTAGTTTTTATTTTTATGATGTAATGTAAAACTTTATGAATATATCTAGTGTTTCCAAGGCTACTAAACTAATCGGTCTTTCGATATTTGATCTTTCTTGTGATCATTCCAATGTTATGTAATAATGCACCGACTCTGGGTAACTGGGGTCGGGGCGTTACATGTGGCATATATAGAGGTTCCATTTCATGATTTAGGTATAAAAAGAAGTAATTTTATTTTATATAGAGACAATGATATGTTATTGAGACCACACATCACACACATTAATAAAATGATGAGACTTTGAATGAAGATATTTTTGCTTGCAGTTCTCTACCCATCCAATATGGGCCATTGATTTGAGCTAAAATAAAAAAAAATGAAAAATCATAAAAAATTCTAGGAAATAGGGAATAACAGCTTGAGACTACTAGATGATGAAATAAAACAAGAAAGGATGAAAATAAATGGATAACCATACCATTATCTTGCTTTAGTGATGAACAACACCTGAAATGACTAAGAATTAAAGGTGAATTCACAATTGAGGAGAGGAAGATGAACATGCATGTGCGCTGGGATGGTCGAATAAGGGGAGAAAAAAGTGGGGTTTATTTATTTTAATTCATGAAGAGTAAAATCATAAATTCCAAAATTTTATGAATTTAAATAGGACGCATGGTTGGGCAAACGATCAACAAATCATGTGGTACTCACTATCAAACACACCACACTTCACACAGTTTGGCTGCATGGTTAGACAAACCGTTCCCTAACCATATGAAATGTGTTTGCAATTTTTTCTAGGTTTTTTCATGGTTTACATTGGGGGTTTACATGATTTGTGAAACCATTCAGCAGAACATCATACCCCAAACAGCTGGGGTTTATGGTTAAATCTAAGCATGTGCTAACCATGCACACTTTTCTGTAACCCCAGTTTTCCATATTTTCATGACTTCAAATACCAAAATTTTCCCAGAGCCTCTCTGACTCCATGTGAACATATCCAACACACATTAACTAAAAAAAGAATGTATTTAGGTAAGAACTTAAAAAGGAAACACGCCTTAAGAAGGAATAAGGTTTTATAGGATACATACATACAAACATACATGCATGCATGCATGAACACCGACTTGCACACGTGCACACACACACACACATGTGCACACACAGACATGAATGGGGAGATAAAGAGAAAGAGATGAGAGGGAGATAGACACACACACCAAAACACACACACACACACACACAGACATACATACATACCTACGTACGTACGTACGTACGTACCTACCTACCTACATACATACATACATACATACATACATACATACATACATACATACATACATACATACATACATACATACATACATACATACATACATACATACATACATACATACATACATACATACATACATACATACATACATACATACATGCATGCATGCATACATACATACATACATACATGCATGCATGCATACATACATACATACATACATACATACATACATACATACATACATACATACATACATACATACATACATACATACATACATACATACATACATACATACATACATACATACATACATACATACATACATACATACATACATACATACATACATACATACGTACATACATACATACATACATACATACCTACGTACGTACGTACGTACCTACCTACCTACATACATACATACATACATACATACATACATACATACATACATACATACATACATACATACATACATACATACATACATACATACATACATACATACATACATACATACATACATACATACATACATACATACATACATACATACATACATACATACATACATACATACATACATACATACATACATACATACATACATACATACATACATACATACGTACGTACCTACCTACGTACCTACCTACGTACCTACCTACCTACCTACATACATACATACATACATACATACATACATGCATACATGCATACATGCATACATGCATACATACATGCATACATACATACATACATACATACATACATACATACATACATACATACATACATACATACATACATACATGCATACATACATACATGCATGCATCCATACATGCATCCATACATACATACAGACACACATACATACAGACATACACACACACACACACACACACAGACACACACACACACACACAGACATACATACAAACATACAGATACATACATACATACATACATACGCACATACATACGCACATACGCACATACATACGCATATACGCACATACATACATACATACATATACATACATACATACATACATACATACATACATACATACATACATACATACATACATACATACATACATACATACATACATACATACATACGTACGTACGTACGTACGTACCTACATATATACATATATACATACATACATACACACACGAGAAAACATACAGATACAAATGAATACATACATACATACATATATGCATACATACACACAAACACACACACATAATTTTATATAAACACAGAAACACACACATGCAGACAAATATACATACAAAAAAACATACATACATACATTGTAACACCCTGAGGTTTTGTGAAATATATTTTTTTGAATTAATTTAATATTTCAATATTTTTCATTTCACACTATACTGAATATAGATTATTTATATGAAAAAATCTATATCTATCTTGCGTTATATGGAACACCAAGTCTATTGCGCTTCACGCAACACTTAGATTATATTTTTTATACATAGAACTATGATTGTATTGTGTTATAAACAATGTCGAGTTCTTTTGACAACTTTTATTACATGCAAGACCGAGTTTTACTGAACAATAGTATATTATTAAAATATTATTATTTAATATAATAAGATATAACATAGCCGTTAAATTAGTGGTTATGAATAATATTAACTAACTTACAAAAATATAAGGTTTATAATATGAATTAAATTGAGAGCAATTAATTAGAAATGAAAACATACATCAATTTAATATAAACCAAATATTTTTATTTTTATTCTCCCAAATCCACCTTGTCTTAAAAAATTAAATAAATTAAAATTAGTGAATGATATTAATGAAATATATATTTTATATATTCAATAAAATATTTTTGATGTTTATCCAATAGATTTTATAGGCATAAGATAAGAACCAACCCAATCTTATGCATAAAAATCTATATTTATTAAAAGGGTAATTTTATTACCTTTTAATACAGAATCCATTTTAAATACAATTTTTAACACTTTTATATATATTATATTTTAAAAAATAAGATTATAATTTTAAATAAGAATATAAAAATTTACTTTGGTTTAATTTTTATCATTCTTATGATAAGTTTCATGTTTTTATGAAAAGTAAAAAATACTAAATTTTAATTGAAAACAAATTTTTCCATAAAAATAATTTATACTATTAAATTATATTTTTGATTGATTTTAAAGTATAATTAGATAATTTTTTTATAATTTAATATAATTAATGTGTTTGGAATAAATTTTACATTGAATTTATATATAAAAATGTTTCAATCTTTTGCATGATTTAACTTTAATAACTCACTTTCTCACCCCATAAACGAGATTAATTTTAAATTAATTACTACAAATTATGTGTTTTGAATTATGAAAAATGGATTCCATATTAGGAATCAATAGTTACAAATTATTTAAATAGGTTTATTTTTTATTTTTAGGTAATATGAATAGTAACATTAGTGTTTTTTTATTAATACGGTAAAAGGTAAATTAGGCAATTAAGTGTAAAAAATAATATTATAAATAACATAAAATTACCATAACATTTGTATTAATTTCATTGGATGAGTGTCTTTCAACAAAAACCATCCTTGGTCTGAAATCATAACTTTTTTAAGATACTAGGATGAAAGTAAGACATTTATTATATTTTATTTAATGAGAAGTTAAAGATGTAGTACTCATATTTTCAATAACTATATAATTTTTAATATATAGTTATACAGAATATAAATTCTATTATAAATATTCATTTGAAATATAAAATCTTTTTCTTTATCATGGTTTTTTTAATTTTTAAGAAATGAATAAATACCTTAAAGGCTTCTATAATGATGATGCAATGATTGTTTAATTAATGGAAATATGAAATAAATGATATTAAAAATATTAAAATAAATATAATTTAATATAATTAATGTTATCCAAAAATTTTATGGATTAATTTAACATGTTAGGGATGATTTAATATTTTTTTGAAGATATAATATCCTTATGACATTTCTAAAAATTCAAATAATGAATAGTTTCAAAATTGACACTAATGATATTTTATAAAAGTAATATTTTATTAAATTATTTAAAAATCATAAAATATTAAATAAATATAAGGGGACGATATATACTGTAAAATATCATAAATGGTCCATTTATGGTCCAATTGACACCTTTTTATGTAAATATTACATTCTCTTAACATTGAAAACTTTGTTAGTATAGTTAAAATTAAAATAGGTTAACTAAGGGTTAGTAAAAAACATAATGTATAAAATTACATAAAAACCTATATAAAATTTATTGGTTTATTATATTACAAAATGAAATCATCTTATCTTCAAATAAATTGGATTTTAGAAGTATTTTGTTTGAGATTTATTTTATTATAAATTAATCTTTTGAGAAATTTTGAAAGTACCCCTCACCTCAATTATAAAAGGGAACATCCCCCCTCACTTATTCAAACCCCATTGATATTTTCATCTCAAACAACACCAAAAAATTTACCTTCTAAACTTTCCCATCCACATTTTATAGGTTCCAATCTTCCCAATGGACCAACTCTAAAGTCCTTTAGAGGATATCTAAAGGATCTCTTTTGAAGAAGAGGTAATCAAACTAACCGATCATTATCGTTTTCTACTCTTATATACCTATTTTAAAACTATGATATATATAATAAAATAATAACTTAATCATAATATATATTATTAAATTTTATTATGATTATCAACACACCATTATACATCCCCTTTACCGTCAAATTATCGGTTTTGCATACGTATGACTTATCGTCTCCACGTAGTGATATACTTCATTTTACATCACCATATTTTATGAGTGATAATTATGAAAGGTTTAATATTTATATATTATATTTATCATATAATTATAATTATATATTTATAATATCATTTCTACCTTTTTACCAACTAGTATTTTGAGAAAATGATAACGTCACTCGTGTGTACGTATGACTTATCATCTCCACGATGCGATGTGATTCGTTATTCACTTATATTTTAAATGGATGGAAATAAGGATTAATTTTATAGATATATATGTTATATATGAAATAAAAATAATTTTTAATAATAGTATATCATATACTTTCATTTCTTTTAACTTTACAATAAAATGAAAATTGCATCCATGCGTACGTACGACCTATCGCCTCCATGAATGATGTATTTTATTTTATATCTCCAACTATTATGAATCATAAATAATTTATACATAAATAATATTTATATGATATTTATATCATTATTATAATTTTTAATATGATGAAATTATTATCTATGTAAGAGGAACAAGGATAAAAAGTCAAAACATGAATGAAAAACAAAGTGGTTATTTCCTGAGACATAATATTAACATGGAATTGTTAATAAGTGAGTATTATAAAGTCATAAGTAAATAATGTATGGTATAAAATATATGAATAGGGTTATAAATTATATGTATAATAAAATAATATTTATTATAAAATATATTTTAACATGTGTTAAGGAAATCAATACTTAAGGTAAGGGAATTTCTTCTCACTTTTTATATCTGTGAGATACATGCCATAATCACCACTCGTTTATATTATGTGATGTATATACTGACCTGTGACATGTTATATCCTGAATTTAATTTTTTTCATTATATTATAGGTTTAAATTAATGTTATTCTTTCATGGGTCTCATGATTCAAAATATACCCAAGTAGAAAGGGATTTTTATCTCACTTTTATTTCTATGAGACACATACCTTATACACTACCTATTTCTTCTACATGGTGTATATAATACCCATGAATATATTTTATGAGTGTCATACAGAATATTATGATATTTTAATATTTATATAATTTTATTTCTTTCATGGGGAATACTATTCTACTAATTATAAATAGATGAGTATTTGTTTCACAATCTCATCAATATTTGGGATTGTTTTATTTTTAAGTATATGTAGGATAATATTTATCTTCCATGTCTATGTTTTATAAAAAGGATTTAAAAAATGTTTTTAATATTCTCCAATGGACGTTAGAAATAATTTTTACCCATTTTTGACTTTCTAATACACATTTTGAAAGGAATATTTATTTTTTCATTTTCCAAACGCAATACTTTGTGATTTTTCCAACTAAAGTATGAAATGAATGTTTTTTTTAACTTATATTGCATGAAAGAAATTTTAATCCATCATGAAACATTAATTCCTTGAAACTTACCTGACAATATTATATGTTTATTTTTGAAGAAAATTTTTTCTTTTAAAATTGTGTGGTATTTTAAGAAAATAAAATGTTTTCAAAGAAAGGATATTTTCCTCAAGAATTATTTACATGTAAAATATAAAATGTTACATGTTTTAATGGGGATATTTTTTCAAGGATTATATATATATTATTACTGTGGTAGTTTTATGTTTATGATGGAATGATATTTATGAAACCGATTTCTCTACATGAGTTATGTTATGATTGAATTATGTTTATAAAACCCATTTCTTTTCATGGGTTCTAATATTATGAATCATTTATATTCTTGTGACACAAAATGTATGATTTTAATTAAGTGATGGGGGGGGGGGAACTATATCTCCCTCCAATTAATTAGGCAATGATAAATGTTTTATGAGCTCAAATGGTACATGTGAGGTTATCCCAAGCCTGAAACAAGAGGGTACATGAGAGGGCATCCCAATCCCAAAACAAGAGGGTACACGAGAAGAAATCCCAAGACCAAAACAAGAGGGTACATGGGTGGAATTCCCAAGACCGAAAAAAGAGGGTACATGAGAGGGAATTTTAGTCCCTAAAGAATAACTTGTTAAAAAGGTCTTGGAAGTAATCCTTGAAATATGGTTTTTATATGCTTATGTGTATGCCATAATTTCATGTCTTACTCATATGTTATACTTACATGAATTATCATCTTTATTTCCTTATGATTCTTGTTTTATGAAGTAAAAATCATTATTCCACGATTCATGTTTATGATATTTGATATGTGGGATATGATCTTCTAGTGATCATGATCACATTCTCATACCCATATGTTCTTGATATGCTTACGCGTTTTTTTTATTTACCCTCACTGAACATTTGAGCTCACCCCTTTCTTATGTTTCCCTTTCCTAGTTTATGAGGAAGTATTTAAAGTATAATTACTAAGGGGAAATATCTTTGTGGGAAACATTAAAGATATTTCACTGAGTTAGAAGTTTTTTGTTCCAAGTTTCTAAAAGAGTTAAACTAATACGGTCTTTGGGCGCCTATTTTTGTAATTTTTTAAGTATTATACAAAAATGATGTAATATCCAGGTATGAAAATAACGGGTCATAATAGTTGGTATTAGAGAAACGTTTTTGTCATCCTTTGGAAACTAGTATGAAAATTTTTAGTGAAATGCATCAGGATGTTTCTAAGGATATGTCTGGGGATATATCTAAGGATAAGTATAAGGATGAGTTAATGTTCAGGAAAACATCCTAGAATTTTAGTAAAGGATTGAGTGAGTGGTTTCATAGCATTATATCCCTATTTATATACTATAATTGGATGTGTCTCTAGCATATATGTACCTCGGTGTAACAAAACTTACAAAGTGTGTATGTCCTGACTCAAGTATAATATGGTACACGACAATGGACCTTGTTGTGTGCCTGGTTTGACACTCCTGGGGGATATGCTTTGGGAATTCACAAACTCTTTTTGAACCATAATGAAGGATTTAAAAATATGTTGTATATGAATAAACTAGGATAAACCTAAGGTGTCATAGATTAAGGAAAGTATCATAATTTTGACATTATATAAGTAATTTTTCATGATTATATAGTTTTTCAACCTGATAAGTGTTTCTCACATTATGATTTCTAGTTTTAGTCAATATTGGGAACTAGAAGAAATTGGGTTAACATTGAATTTTACAAACAATTATTTGACGAGCAGTCAAATCAGATGGTCACTTGAGAGGAAGATATTTAGATTATGCCAAATCAACTATCACAATATATGCTTAACAATGTTAGATTTGGAGATATTCTAAATATTTAGAATAAGGGGAAGATAAAATTTTATAAATTTTCACTTGTTAAGGAACATATAGGAATGAATATTCAGTTTCCTACATATCTAGAAGAAGGGAATAAAAAACTTGAAAAATACCTCAAATGGATGTGAAAATGTTATCTCTATGGGAAAAAGGGTCATAGAGTGATGTATTTTATCAGAGTTCAATGTCTCATCTGTGGAGAACATAAGAATTACCCAACTCAATTCCCTGACCTAATAATTCACTTCTAAACAAAGGAAATGCCTTTTCCATGCTAATCAATAAAGTGTAAGGATTGATGTATTTATGTTTTTGGATTCCAGAATCATGAATAATGAATTATAAAAGGATTTATTAGTTTATGTTTTTTGCTATGGATTTTCCAGAATATGTTGAATAAGTTTGATGGTTAGGAAAAGTGATTTAATAAAAAGGTGATATTCGTGGGAAACACAAGATTAATGGAAAGATAACCCTTAATGTGTTCCTAATGTTAAGATAATGATGTTTGGATTAGAGATATATTAGATATCAATATGTGAATTGGAAGGTACTGATTACATTGGAACTGATAAAGGATTTTTTGATAAGGAAGTTTTTTCTATCATGGATGGAGTTTATAGAATTTTTGAATTCAAGGAACATATCCAATAAACTTTTTAATAAGGAAAAATTAATGTTTTAAATAAGGATGCATGGTAATTCAGGTTATTATCACGTTTTAAGAGAATAAATGATAAAGGTATTCACATGTTTGGTATGTGACAAACAAGAGCCACTTTATGATATATGGGGGATCCATGCCAAGCTATTTTTGAGATTTTTTGGTACTGAATTTCTAATGTTATGAAATTTCACCTTTTAGAAGAATGATAAGGTTAACCATTTATATAATTTTGAAGTTAAAATTTGGATGAATTTTGTGATATTAAAGTATAATCTCACCATATAATTTTTTTTCATATTGGATTACCTATGCTAACAATGTTTTGTTTATTGTAACTGATGACAGATGGGATGGTTTATCATGTATCTCATGATCTATTAGTGCTTTGGGAATGAAAATGTCACCTTCTTTTTTTGGAGAAAGAGGTGAGGCATGTCAATGGGTGATATTGTACTGGATAAGTAATTATAACTTCTCATGAAAATTCTTCAAACCTAGGGAAAGGATCTTGAAAACAAAAAGTTTAGCCTAGTACCTTCTTTTATAATGATTCAAATGATCCCTTAGATCATCACAGATTTAATGCTTTATGATTGTTAAATTTCTCTTAACCGTTTATTATATTACTCTCCAAAAGAACGTGATAGTTAGATTTCCCTTTAATGTCCATGTTTTTACTTTTACACCTACGATCTATTATGTAGAAACCTAGTTATGAGTTACTAAGGGTAACCTTTAAGTTTTTAACTTTCCTTTTTTAAAAATGAAGTTTTTTAGTATTTATTTTTTTGATATGGATTTCTATGAAAGAAATTTTTAAGTATTAATCCTTTAATAACCTAAACGAATTTCAAGGTTGAAATTAATTTTAAGGGGGTAAAATGTAACACCTTATGATTTTGTGAAATATATTTTTTGAATTAATTTAATCTTTTTAATATTTTTCATTTCACATAATACTGAATATATATTTTATTATATGAAAAACACTATGTATGGCTTGCATTATATAAAACACCAAGTAGAGATTTCACTAAAAACAACACTTAGATTAACTTTGAGTATATGAAAGACTATTCTTGGATTGTGTTATACACAATTTCGAGTTCTTTTCATAACCTTCATTACATGCAAGACTGAGTTTTACTGAACAATAGTATATTATTAAAATATTATTATTTAACATAATAATATATAATTATCCATTAAATAACTAGTTACAAATACTATAAACTAACTTATGAAAATATAAGTTTTATAATTTGAATTTTGTGGTTACCAGTTAATTAGAAATGAAAATATACACCAATTGAATATAAAGTAAATATTTTTATTTTTATGCTCTCAAAGTAATTTTATCTTAATAAATTAAATAAATTAAAATTAGTGAATGATATTAATTATATATATATGTTATATATTCAATAAAATATTTTTGATATTTATCTAATGGATTTTATAGGATTAATATATTAACCAACACAATCTTATGTATAAAAACATATATTTTTCAAAAGGGTAATTTTATCACATTTTAATAATGAACCCATTTAAAATACAATTTTTTATGGGTTTATATATGATATTAGACATTTTTACTAAATTTAGATATAAAATTGTTTCAATATATTTCATGATTTAACTTTAATATCCCATTTTCTCACCACATTAATGAGATTAATTTTAAATTAATTACTACAAATTATTTGTTTTGAATTTTGAAAAATGGATTCCATATTTGGAATCAAAGTGTACAAATTATTTAAATACATTTTTTTTCATTTTTTTCTATTAGGAAAAGTAACATTAGTAATTGTTTTACTGATACGGTAAAAGGGAAATCAGGCAATTAAGGGTAACAAATAACAGTATAAATAATATAAAATTACCCTAACACTTGTCCTAACATAATTTTATGAGTGTGTTTAAACCAAAATAATACTTTGACCTAAATTTCAACCTTTTCTGGCCACTTGGATAATATTAATACATTTATTATATTTAATTTAAATAGAAGGTAAAGATTTCATACTCATGTTTTCAATAAATATATCATTTTTAATATAGCGTATTATAGAAGATAAATTAAACTATAAATAGTAATTTTAAAGATAAAATGTTTCTATTTAACATGGTAATTTATTTTTTTATTTTATATAAGTAAATAAATACCTTATAGGCTTCTACAATGACGATGCAATAACTGTTTAATTTATGGAAATACCAAATAAATAATATTCAAAATATTAAAATAAATAAAAATTAAAATAATTAATGTCATAAAAGAATTTTATGGATTAATTTTACATGTTAGAGATGTTTTCATTTTTTTGGTTTGAATATATCATGTTTTTATGATATTTTTAAAAATTCAAATATTTAATAGTGTCAAAATTGACACTAATGATATTTTATGAAAGTAATATTTTATTAAACTATTTATCAATAATAAAAAAATTAAATAAAAAAAGGGGAATATATATGTTCTAAAATACCATAAATGACCATTTATGGTCCAATTTACACATTATATGTAAAAATTAAATTCTCTTAACATTGAAAACTTTATTATCATAGTTAAAATTAAAATAGGACAACTATGGGTTAATAAAAAAGATAAGGTTTAAAATTACATAAACATATATAAAATTTGTTATTTGATTATATTAAAACATTATCTCATATTATCTTCAAATTAATATAATTTTTGAGGTATTCTTAATATTTATTTTATTATAAATTAATCTTATGAGAAATTCTGAAAGTACCCCTCACCGTAATTATAAAAAGGCACCTCCTTCCTCACTTCTTCAAACTCCATTGAGCCTTATATATCAACCAAAACCTTAATATTTCCCTTAAAAACTTATAGACACATTTTAGAGGTTCTGGTCTACCCAAAGTATAAACTCTAGATTATTTTAGAGGAGATCTAAAGGAGTCTTCCCAAGAAGAGGTAATTACTCTAACCGATCATTCTCATTTTCTACTCTTCTATACCTAATCTAAATAAATGATATATATAATAAAATAATAACTTCAATATATTTAATATTCTGATATGTTACTATGATTATGAACACACCATTATACAACCCCTTTCCTATCAAGTAAAAAAATGAAAGTATCGTTCGTGTATACGTACAAATTACCATCTCTACGTAAAGATATAATTCATTTTCCATCACCATATTTTATTAGTGAGAATTATGATAGGTTTAATATTTATATATGATATTTATGATAAAATTATAATTATTTAATGATAATATCATTCATACCTTTTTACCATCTAATATTTTTGGAAAATGATAATGTTTCCAGTGCGTACGTAAGACTTACCATCTCCACGATGCAATATGATTCGTTATTCACCTATGTTTCACATGAATGGTAATAGTGATGAATTTTATGAATATATATTTTATATGTGGAATAAAAATTACTCTTTAATAATAATATATCATATATTTTCCTTTCTTTTAACTTGATAATAAATTGAAAATAGTGTTCATGCATACATATGACCTATCGTCTCCATGAATAGTGTTTTTTATTTTCTATATCCAACTATTATGAATAAAAATAAATAAATATATAATGAATATTTATATGCTATTTATAACATTATTACCATTTTTAGATGATAAATCATGATCTACGTAACAGGACCAAGTATAAAAAGTCAAAACATGAATGAAAAACAAAGTGGTTAATACTCGAGACATAACGTTAACATGGAATTGTTAATTAGAAAGTAATATAAAGTCATAAGTAATTCGTATAAGGCATTGAATATATCAATATAGTTCTATATTATATGTATAATAAACTTATATTTTTTATACAAGAGGTTTTAAAATATGTGAAGGAAATCAAGAGTTAATTTAAGAGAATTGCATAGAGCTTTTTATATCTATGAGATACATGCCATAATCACCACTAATTTACTTTATGTGGTGTATATACTGACCTATGACATGTTATATCATGAATTTTTCTTATTTAATGATATTATAAGTTTCAATTTTTTTTATTTCATGTATCTCATGATTCAAAAGTTACTCAAGTAGTAAGGGATTTTTGTCTCACTTTTATTTCTGTGGGAGACATGCCTTATACATTACTTGTTTCTTCTATATAGTGTATATACTAATGATGAATATATTTTATGAGTATTATCCAGAATATTATGGTATTTTCATATCCATATAAAGTTCTTTATTACATGGGTCATACTATTCTACTAATTATAAAGATATAAGTATTTCTTTCACAATCTCATCAATATTTGTGATTGCTTTGTTTTAAGTCTACATTGGGGAATATTTATCTTTCATGTACATGTTTTAAAAATGTTTTTGAAAAATGTTTTTACAATTTTTCTATGGATGTTTAAATTCATTTTTACCCATTTTGACTTTTTAATACAGGTTTTTAAAGGAATATTTTTTTTTCATTTTCCAAATGAGGTACTTTGTGAATTTTCCAACTAAAGTAGGAAATTATTGTTTTTTAACTTATTTGGAATTAAATGAATCTTATTCCATCATGAATCATTAATTCCTTGAATATTACCATACAAAATTACAAGGTTATTTTCAAAGAAAATTTTTTATTTGAAAATCATGAGGCATTTTAAGAAATGAAAATATTTTCAAGGAAATGATATTTTCCATAAGAATTTTTTTTCAAGTCTTATCCCAAATGTTGCTTATGTTTTAATAGGAATATTTTCAAGGATGATATCTCTATTATTCATATGGTTGTTTTATGTTTTTTTATAGAATCTTATTTATGAAACCCATTTCTTTAAATGGGTTATTTTTATGATTGAGTGATGTTTATGAAACCCATTTCTTTTCATGGGTTCTGATATGATGAATCATTTCTTATGGAACACAAATGTATAGCTTTAATTATGTAATGGGTTGGACCTACATCTCCCTATAATTCATTGGGTAATGATAAATGTTTTATGAGATCAAAGGGTATAGTATAGGGAATCCCAAGCCTAAAACAATAGGGTACATGGGAGGAAACCTCAAGCCCAAAATAAGAGGGTACACAAGAGGACATACCAAGCCAAAAGCAAGAGGGTACACAAAATAAAATCCCATCCTGCGACAAGAGGGTACACGAGAGGGCATAACAATCCCAAATCAAGTACATGGGTGGTTATCACCATCCTAACATGTTACTAAGGTCTTGTAAGGAAGCCTTGGTATAGGGTTTTTATATACTTATGTGTATGAAAAATTCTATGTCTTACTCCCATGTTATGATTTCATAGATTATGATCTTGATTCCCTTATGATTTATGTTTTATGAATTGCAAATCATCATTCCATGATTCATTTTTATGATAGATGATATGTAGGGATTGATCTTCTAGTGATCATGATCCTGTTCTCATACCCATATTTTCATGATATACTTACACATTTCCTTTATTAATCATTTGAGATTTCCCCTTTCTTATTTTACCTTACCCTTTTTATGAAGTAAGGATTTTAAGTATCATTACTAAGTGAGAAGATATTTTTGGGAGACATTGAAGATATTTCATTGAGTTAGAATATTTTTCTTCTACGTTTCCAAAGGCACTAAACTAACACGGTCTTTGGGCATCTGTTTTTGTAATGTTTTAAGTATTATTCAAAGATGTTGTAATATCTATGAATGAAAATCATTATTCATTATATTTGGTATAAGATAAAAGGTTTAATTAACCTTTGAAAAATAGTATTAGAAAACTTTAGTGAAATATTTATGGATTTTTCTAAGGATATGTATGGGGATTTCTCTAAGGATAAGTATAAGGATGAGTTAATGTTTAGAAAAATGTAATGGAATCTTGTTAAATGATTGAGTGAGTGGTTTCCTATAATTATATCCATATTTGGACAATACAGGTGGATGTGGATCTAGAATAGATGTACCTAGGGGTAACAACTCTGACAAGATGTATCGGGCCTAACTTGAGCATAATTTGGTACATAACAACATGCCTTACTACACAACTGATTTGACACTCTGGGGTGATATGATTTGGGAATTCAGAAACTATTCACAAACCATCATGAAGGATTTAAAAATAAGTATTCTATGAATAAACTATGATAAACCTAAGGTGTCATAGATTAAGGAATGTGTCATATTTTAGACATTATATAAGTAATTTTTCATGATTATATGGGTTTTCACCATGATAAGTGTTTCTCACATTATGCTTTCTGGTTTTAGCCAATGGAGGGAACTAGAAGGAACTGGGTTAACATTGAATATGATGAAAAATTTTCTGATGAGAAATCAAATGGGATGGTCAATATAAAGATAGTTATAATGATTATGTTGAATTAGTTATCATAATATATGATTAAAAATATTATATTTTATGGTATTTCAAACACATCTAATAAGTTAAAGACAGAGTTTATAAGTGTTCAATTATTAAAGAACATAGAGGAAAGAAGATTCATTTTCCTACATATCAAGAACAAGGGAAGAATAACCTTGAGTAATAACACAAATAGAGGGGAAGATATTATCACTTAAGGCTTATAGAGTGATGAATTGTCATGGAGTTCAATGTATCGTATATGGAGAACACATGCATCACCCATCTCAATGACCTAACCTAATAATTTACTTATAAACCAAGGAATGTACTATTCCATTACAATCATTAAAGTGTAATGTAACATCCCAGGTAAATAATGAATAAAACATTTTCATATTTATTAATATTTACGAATTAAATATTAATTTTACTTTAAAGGGGTTGCTATATTCGATAGCGTACTCGATACGCAACAAAGAGTTTCTTTGAAATCTTACGTTGCACACTAGTAATAAAATAATATTATTTTAAATGGTAGTTAACACGTAGCCGTTATATTGGAAGGAATGAATATAAATAACTAAAATATGATTATATATGTTTTTTAAATGTTTCTACATTTATCCAATAAAAGATAAAGGCTTAAAATACGAGAATAATTCAATTTTAGGCATATATACTCTAACATTCACAAAAGGTCGACTAATCGTCTTTTGATGGAGAACCGTCTATAAATATAGTTATGGTCACTCTTATAAATTCTATTGGACCAAATAAAATTCTTCTTTAGAATCGGGACATCAAAATTTACTTTGTGTAATGTTTTGGTATTTTTCCGATAAAGTTCATTTTTAATGAATAGTGAAAAATGTCGTTTTTTAATACAAAACCTCTTTTTAATATAATTTATTTACATGATTATATTATCTTTTGAATTGGTTTTAAAGTGAAATTATAACATATTTTTACCATTTAATGCAATAGTGGTTGTTGGAATTAATTTCACTTTGAAATTGGACTTAAACTAGTGTCAATCTTTTGATACTTATTGTTCATAAAAACACGCTATTTGCTCTGACAGCGAGAATTAATTATTGAATTAATTAATGCAACTTATATATTTTGAATTTTTTAAAATATAAATCATTTTTGAATTCGGAATATAAAATATAGCTTAGGGTGAATTTTTGGTATTTTTTCTGAAAAACTTCAATTTTTGATGAATAGTGAAACCACTATGTGGTACTTAAAAAACTGATTTTTCATTTAAATGAAATTTTCCGCCTCTATGTTTTCAATTTCAAAAATCCGACATACATGATTGTCATTAAGAAGTAAAATGTGGTTCAATGGGATTAAAATAATTTTTTGGTGAATAGTAACTTTTAAGTTTTTAATCGCGATTAGAGGTAATTAGTGTAGTTTAAGGTAAAAATAATGTTTTAATATTATGAAATGAACTTGACACATGTCCTACCCTTATTGGATGTGTCATGGCCGACCAAGAAAATCTGTGGGTCAACTTGGGGACCCCATGGAGCCACTTTGGTAGGAAAATGACATTAATAACTTTTTATTTAAAGTTAAAATAAAAATGTCACAAACATGAGTTGTTTTACTAAAACAATTTTTAAATGGGGTTATACAAGTCATATTTTTGACTATAAATATTAATTAGAAATCTAAAACGATTTCCTACATCATGATATTTTTTTTAATTTTTAGACATTAAATAAATTAAATTATTTATGACACCATGATGATGCAGCGATTACCTCATCATTTAACAATTTAAATAAAATGAAAAGATAGTGTAAAATCTAAGACCTACACATGTCAAAAACCTATTGGATGGGTGGATTTCGAACTCTTATCACCTTATCCTCTAAATATATAATTGTGGGACCCTTTTTATCCGAAAATCATTTTATAATAAAGTATCTTTTCTTAACTTTCCAAGAGTGCCCCTCCTCTCCTCTTATAAAAGGCCCCCAGCTCTACCGCCTTACCCACACCTCTCAGGAATTTGGTTCGGACAATCTCTGACCATTTTCTCTCTCCACATCCTTCTAATACTCCTTGAAGCCTCACTTTGGGCAGAAGTCTTCCCAAATAAGCCTTTGAGCTCAAATCAAAAAGAGTTACCCATTTTAAAGGTAGTGTTTTCTCTTGTGTTCTTTTGTTTTATTTTGCTTATCCAACCCCCTAAACTATTTTTATTAATTTCTTTTGTAAAAAATCCAGTATCTTCAATATAATAGGATGTTGTTATAAGAATAATTCGAGTTACACTTACACACACCTACATCTAATGGTTAAAGAACATACTGTTTCTGTGGATGGTGAATTTCTGCCTCATGAAACGATGATTGTTCAATATTCTTCAAACACCTTCAAAGGTGGCCATTAAGATGTCACTATATTTATATATGATATATAATATGTTTATGTCTTACTTAAGCTTCTATATTTTTCATTTATGGCACACCTTTATGGCTTCCATTATGGGTATACGCGATATCTTCATTTTAGGAAGTGTGGACTACCACCCCCTCAAAGTGATTTGATTCGTTAATGCCATATGTGAGACGTATAAAGGATGGATTTAAAGTTATTATATATGATGTATTTTAAATATAAATTATGAATATAATTCTGGAATTAAAATACACATACCTCTCATTTAGTTTTAATTCCATTAATATGACATAGAAATGAAAGTAGCTTTCATGCGTACGTACGGCTTACCGTCTCCATGAACGGTGCATTTCATTTCTTACCTCTAAATGATTATGTAATATTATAAATAAATGTATATTCTGGATATATATTATATATATGATATCCAAATCATCAATATCATTCTGGATATAATGAACCTTTGACCACACGAACAACATGTAATTGTAAGAAGTCCACTTTCGACTTAAGAACCAAATATCGACAAAACAAACATTATTATCTTAAATGATTACATAATGTTTATAACATGGTAATAAGTGATATAAAAGTAATAATGAACATGAAGAAGGTTATTAATCAAGTAGAAATTAACTCAATTTTATTATTCAGGACGTTAAAGAACGATCGAGTCAAGTCGGACCCGAGGTAAGGGACTTTGTCTCAATCTCCTTTCATTGAGGCATATTTCATTTTATAAATGACTTTCTTTTATACGGTGTATAAACCCCTTTGAATTTTACTTTTATACAATAGGAATCTTTTTCTACGAAGTGTTTTACTAAATGACAAAAAGGAATGTTTCTTTTAACGTACGCGATGACAACGACCTTTTCCGCCGCCGCGAGTATTATTTGGTCTTTGGCTTCCTCAACAAGCCATAATGTTTTTTTTAAAATTAAATAAATACCATATACTATTTTATGTATTTTGGTATTGAAAAGGGTTTTTTTATAATTGATTTGTTATGTCAATATATTTAAGTGATATATTGTGATCAAAGTGTGGAAATGTTTTCTTTCCATTATATTTGTTTTATGTCTTATGATTTTATAATGGTACTTGGACATTTGATGGGTGGTTATGTGATAAACCATATGACGGGTGGTGCTGTGTATACCAAGATGGGTGGTTATGTTATAACCTCCAATGCATTGGGTATGTAAGTCGGCCGTATGGCTATTCCATTAAGTGATATGTGTGGAAGTCGACCGTATGGTTATTCCATTTAAGTATGTTTATGTCCCAAGTTACCTTTATATGTTATGTGATCTTTATATGGGTTTTATGGTAATCTTTTGGTTACAAAAGGGTAAGTAATGATATTTTATTCAGTGAAGAGTTTTTACTTCTTCATAAAGGTGAAAAGTATTACTTTGATAATGTATACATGGTTTACTTTTTGTTTTGATAAACTAACAGTTTTCATTCTTTGTGTATCCCTTACTGTGTTTTTTATGCTCACCCCAAGTTTTTTTGAAATTTTTTTCATAGGACTTAATGTGGAATAGGGTCAAGGATGGGATCAAGGGAAATTCATGCTATATAAAACATGGAACTAGACATGTTTTTTTAAAGAGTTTTTATTCTATGGAAACTTAGTAGAAGTGTCTACTTTGTAATATTTTGAGATGTAATAGTTATGTCCTAATTCTCTAAAACTCTAAACCTGAAACGATCCTCAATGTGAATTATTCATTTAATTCAATATTAAGTAAAGTTTAAGGATGGGGCCTTATAGTTGGTATCAGAGGTCGGTTTAGACAACTTTAGGAGTTAGAAAAGTGTTAAATTATAAGTTAATTTATGGTATGATTGAAATGATAAAGCATTTAAAGATTACCATGTTTCTTCGCCTAAGATATTTCTTTGTTCAGAACGGTTTTCCGCAGAGGAAACAAAGCAGCTATGTTGGGGCGACATTAGGAGGAAGACATCCTTCCAAATCAGCAACCAGAGATGGTTGGAATCAGAACTGAACAGTTTGTTGCAGTGATGACACAATTAACTATGGCTATAAATGGTAGTGGTATCCATGCACGAGATCAGCCAGATCAACCGCAAAGGAACATGTCAGTGGTGGAATATTTCATGAGGCAACATCCCCCATCATTCAGAGGATCATCTGACCCCGTGCAAGATGAAGGGTGGATTAAAGCACTGGAGAATATTTTTGATGTCGTGGGGTGTTCAGAACATCAAAAGGTTAGTCTTGATGTTTAACATTTTGAAGGTGAAGCTGATCAGTGGTGGTCGATGGTGAAAAATATCAGAGATAGTAATGAGATTGATGATCTTCACTAGGACGAATTCAAAGGTATGTTTCTTGAGAAATATTTTCCAAAGGTGGTTTGTCTTAGGATGGAAAAACAGTTCCTAGAATTGAGGCAGGAGGATGACTCAGGGGCTGCTTATGAAGCAAATTTCACTCTATTGGCAAGGTATGCTCCAAAATTCATATGAGATCTTGATAGTAAAATAAACCGTTTTTACTCAGGGTTAAATCCAAAGTATCGAAGGGATTTAGCTTCCCGTGAGTTCAAAAGTTATGAAAAACTTGTTCGATGTGTGGAGAAGGTGGAAATGGAGTTTGCCGATGATCAGGTGTTCTTTGACAAACAACAGAATAAGAGGTCCAGTTGGCAGGCAAAGGGGAAGAATTCATCAAAGAAGCAAGGAGGTAAGAAAACCAAATATCCATCCTGTGAGAAGTGTGGTGAAATGCATCCTGGAGAATGTTTATCCATGTCTGGTAAGTGCTTTTAGTGTGGTAAGTCTGGTCATATTGCTCGTAACTGTAAGGAAGATGATCAAGCAGGCAATGAAAAGCCAGCGGTAAGATGTTTTAAGTGTAATGAAATGGGTCATTATGCAAATGACTGTCTAACGAAGAACTCAAATTGGGAAAAGCATCCAGAATACAAGCAGAAAGGGGTGGTGAAATCCTTTGCAACTACTTCAGCAGATGTTGGGCCATCGGATGAAGTAGTATCAGGTACACTGTTTGTCTGTTCAGATTATGCAAATGTGTTGTTTGATTCAGGGTCTACAAATTCTTTCATTTCTGAGAAGTTTTCTAGTAAATTGGAAATTCCATCTCAAGATATGAATCCTGAACTTATGGTAAAAACACCCAGAGGGAACGTTGAGACAAAAAGTAATTATAATAACCTTCCTATCCTTGTGTGCGGAAAGAATCTACCAGCAAACCTTATTGTTTTGCCTCTAGTAGAGTTTGATGTTATTTTGGGCATGGATTGGCTTTCTGTTTATCATGCTAAGATTGACTGCAGAGCTAAAATGGTTTCTTTTCAGAAGGATTTTCAGTTTGTGTAGAAGAATGAACTCTTGATTTTGATAACATATCAGAAAGTTGAGAAAATAGCAAAAGATGGAAATGAATTTTACCTTGCACATATTGTTGAAAATAAAGGAACTGTTCAGATTAATGATGTGCCAGTGGTAAATGATTATCTTGATGTTTTTACTGATGAGTTTTCTAGTATTATTCATGACAGGGAAGTTGAATTTACTGTTGACTTAGTTCCTGATTCTAATCCAATTTCAAAACCCCCTTATCGAATGGATCAAGTTGAACTTTTAGAGTTAAAGATGCAATTGCAGGAGTTATTAGATGAAGGTTTCATTCGACCTAGCACATCACCATGGGGTGCTCCAGTCTTGTATGTTAAAAAGAAAGATGGATCAATGATACTTTTCATTGATTATAGATCCTTAAATAACATTACTGTTAAGAACAAGTATCCTTTGCCTCATATCGATGATTTGTTTGATCAGCTCCAGGGAGCTCATTATTTTTCGAAGATTGACTTGAGGTCGGGGTACCATCAGTTGAAAGTAAAAGAAGCAGATGTTCCGAATACTGCGTTCCATACTAGATGTGGCCATTATGAATTTGTAGTTATGCCTTTTGGGTTAACCAATGCACCTTCTGTATTCATGGACCTTATGAATAGAATTTTCCATGAGTTATTGGATAAGTTTGTGGTTGTTTTCATTGATGATATTTTGGTGTTTTCTAAAAGTAAAGAGGAGCATGAAAGTCATTTAAGGGTTATCTTGCAAACTTTAAAAGAAAATAAACTGTATGGAAAGTTCAGCAAGTGTGAGTTTTGGTTACAAAAAATTTCTTTCCTGAGTCACATTGTTTCAAAAGATGACATAACTGTTGATCCTGCTAAAACAAAAGTTGTTTAAGAATGGCCAAGATCCACAAATGTAACCGAGATCCATAGTTTTCTTGGTTTAGTAGGTTACTACCGAAGGTTTGTTGAAATGTTTTCAAGATTATCTAGTCCAATGACTAAGCTAACTCGGAAGGGTGTTAAGTTTATCTGGATAGAAGAATGTGATGATTGTTTTTAGGAGTTGAAAAGAATATTGGTGAATGCTCCAGTTTTGGAACTTCCTTCCAGGAATGGTGAGTTTGTTATCTACAGTGATGCTTCGTTGAAGGGACTTGGCTGTGTCCTTATACAGAATGATCAGGTAATTGCTTATACTTCACATCAGTTGAAAACTCATGAGGTAAATTACCCTACACATGATTTGGAATTAGCTGCTGTTGTTTTTGCTTTAAAAATTTGGAGGCATCATTTGTATGGAGTAAAGTGTGAAATATATACTGATCACAAAAGTTTAAAGTATATATTCACTCAGAAATAATTGAACATGAGATAGAGGAGATGTCTAAAATTAGTCAAGGATTATGATTGTACAATTCATTACCATCTAGGAAAAGCAAATAAAGTGGCTAATGCTTTGAGTCAAAAAAGTAATGCTTCATTAACAATGTTGCATTTAGAACGTGATCCTTTGGTTAAGGATTTGATAAGATCTGGCATGGAAGTTGTTTGTGCAGGATATCCTTCTGTTTTGTTTCAGGTATCAGTGAAATCTTCTCTATCAGACAGAATTAAGCAAGCACAGAAGCAAGACATCGAGTTGCAGGAAAAGGTAGTGATGGTTCAGAAGGGTAAGTTGCCTGAATTTAACATTGATAGTGATTGTGTTTTGAGGTTTGGGAAGAGGTTATATGTGCATGGTGATTCACAGTTGAAGAATGAGTTGTTATGTGAGGCTCATAGTTCCCTGTTTTCAGTTCATCCTGACAGTACTAAGATGTACATAGATCTGCGGGAGTATTACTGGTGGGATGGAATGAAAAGAGATATTGCTGATTTTACTGTGAAGTGTTTGACTTGTCAGCAGGTTAAAGCAGAGCGGCAGTTACCGAAAGGGATTATTCATCCATTACCAGTGCTAGAGTGGAAATGGGAAAATATATCCATGGAATTTTTTGTGGGATTACGGAGGACATCTTGAGGTAATAATGAAATCTGGGTTATTGTTGATCGATTGACTAAATCTGCTCATTTCCTTCCTATTCGAGATACATTATCTCTAGATCAACTTTCTCGATTGTATCTTAAAGTGATAGTCAGGTTTCATGGAGTTCCCCTCTCCATTGTATATGATCGTGATCCCAGGTTTACTTCTAACTTTTGGAAAGGCCTTCAGAAGTTGTTGGGTACAGAATTAAATTTTAGTACAACTTTTCATCCACAATCATATGGGCAGTCAGAACGAACAATTCAGACCTTGGAGGATATTCTACGAGCTTTCTCTATGGATTATCAGGGATTTGGGACTAACATCTTTCCTTGGTTGAGTTTTCTTATAATAACAGTTTTCATTTCAGTATACAGATGGCACCATTTGAGGCATTATATGGGAAGCGGTGTCGAACTCCAACTTTTTGGGATGAAGTGGGTGAAAGGAAGGTGATGGGACCAGAATTGGTAGAAGAGATGGCAGAAAAAGTTCAGTTGATTCAGAAACACATGAGAATAGCTCAGAGCAGGAAGAAGAGTTATGCGGATAACCGGAGGAAGGATCTATCTTTTGAGGTAGGTGATCATGTTTTTCTCAAAGTTTCACCGTGGAAAAGTGTGATGCGATTTGGTAAGAAAGGAAAGCTGAGTCCAAGGTTCATTGGACCATATGAAATTATAGAGAGATTTGGATCAGTTGCATACAAAGTGGCTTTATATCCGAGTTTATCTTAGGTACACAATGTTTTTCATGTTTCGATGTTGAGAAAGTATGTGCCAGATCCATCTCATGTTTTGAGCCCAGAGGTAGTTTAGTTGGAAGAGAATCTCTCTTATGAAGAACAACCAGTCCAGATTCTTGACTGAAGAGAGCAAGTGTTGCGAAATAAGGTAATTCACCAGGTAAAGGTTTTGTAGAAAAATAACATGGTTGAATAGGCAACATGGTAATCTGAAAATGCTATGAGGGATAAATACCCCCACTTATTTTGATAAGTGAATAAAATTGCGAGGACGTAATTCCCAAAAGGGGGGAAGGATGTAACATCCCAGATAAATAATGAATAAAACATTTTCATATTTATTAATATTTACGAATTAAATATTAATTTTAAATTAAAGGGGTTGCTATGTTCGATAGCGTACCCGATACGCAACAAAGAGTTTCTTTGAAATCTTACGTTGCACACTAGTAATAAAATAATATTATTTTAAATGGTAGTTAACATGTAGCCGTTATATTGGCGGGAATGAATAGAAATAACTAAAATATGATTATATATGTTTTTTTAAATGTTTCTACATTTATCCAATAAAAGATAAAGGCTTAAAATACGAAAATAAATCAATTTTAGGCATATATACTCTAACATTCACAAAAGGTCGACTTATCACCTTTTGATGGAGAACCATGTATAAATATAGTTTTGGTCACTCTTATACATTCTATTGGACCAAATAAAATTTTTCTTTAGAATCAGGACATCAAAATTTACTTTGTGTAAATTTTTGGTATTTTTCCGATAAAGATCATTTTTTAATGAATAGTGAAAAATGTTGTTTTTTAATTCAAAACCCCTTTTTAATATAATTTATTTACATGATTAGATTATCTTTTTAATTGGTTTTAAAGTGAAATTAGAATATATTTTTACCATTTAATCCAATAGTGGTCGTTGGAATTAATTTCACTTTGAAATTGGACTTAAACTAGTGTCAATCTTTTGATACTTATTGTTCATAAAAACAAGCTATTTGCTCTAAGAGCGGGAATTAATTATTGAATTAATTAATGCAACTTATATGTTTCGAATTTTGTAAAATAGAAATAATTTTTGAATTTGTAATATCAAATATAGATTAGGGTGAATTTTTGGTATTTTTTCTGAAAAACTTCAATTTTTGATGAATAGTGAAACCACTAAGTGGTACTTAAAAAAATGATTTTTCGTTTAAATGAAAATTTACCACCTATGTGTTTTGAATTTCAAAAATCCGACATATATGGTTGTCATTAAGACGTAAAATGTGGTTTAGTGGGATTAAAATAATTTTTTGGTGAATAGTAACTTTTATGTTTTTTATCGTGATTAGAGGTAATTAGTGTAGTTTAAGGTAAAAATAATGTTTTAATATTATGAAATGAACTTGACACATGTCCTACCCTTATTGGATGTGTCATGGCCAACCAAGAAAATCCATGGGTCAACATGGGGACCCCATGGAGACACTTTGGTAGGAAAATTACATTAATAACTTTTTATTTAAAGTTAAAATAAAAATGTCACAAACATGAGTTGTTTTACTAAAACAATTTTAAAATGGGGTTATACAAGTCATATTTTTGACTATAGATATTCATTAGAAATATAAAAATATTTCCTACATCATGATATTTTTCATAATTTTTAGACATTAAATAAATTAAATTATTTATGACACCGTGATGATGCAGCGATTACCTCATTATTTAACGATTTAAATAAAATGAAAAGATAGTGTAAAATCTAAGACCTAAACATGTCAAAAACATATAGGATGGGTGTATTTCGAACTATTATCACCTTATACTCTAAATATATAATTTTGGGACCCTTTTTATCCGAAAATCATTTTATAATAAAGTATCTTTTCTTAACTTTCCAAGAGTGCCCCTCCTGTCCTCTTATAAAAGGCCCCCACCTCTACCTCCTTACCCACACCACTAAAGCCTTTGGTTCAGCCAAGCTCTGCCCATTTTGTCTCTCCACATCCCTCTATTACTCCTAGAAGCCTCACTTTGGGCATAATTCTTCCCAAGGGAGCCTTTGATCTCAAATCAAAAAGAGTTACCCGTTTTAAAGGTAGTGTTTTCTCTTGTGTTCTTTTGTTTTATTTTTCTTCTCCAACCCCCTAACCTCTTTTTATTTATTTATTTTGTAACAACTCCATTATATTAAATATAATAGGATGTTGTTATAAGAATAATTCAAGCTACACTTACACACACCTACATCTAATGGTTAAAGAACATACTGTTTCTGTGGATGGCGAATTTCTGCCTCACGAAACGATGATTGTTCAATATTCTTCCAACACCTTCAAAGGTGGACATTAAGATGTCGATATATTTATATATGATATATAATATTTTTACGTATTCCTTAAGCTTCTGTATTTTTCATTTATGGAACACCTTTATGGCTTCCATTATGGGTATACACAATATCTTCATTTTTGGAAGTGCGGACTACCGCCCCCTCAAAGTGATTTTATTCGTTAATGCCATATGTGGGACGTATAAAGGATGGATTTAAAGTTATTATATATGATGTATGTTACATATAAATGATTAATATAATTCTGGAATTAAAATACAAATACCTCTCATTTAGTTTTAATTCCATTAATATGACATAGAAATGAAAGTAGCGTTCATGCGTACGTACGGATTACCATCCCCATGAACGGTGCATTTCATTTCTTACCTCTAAATGATTATGTAATATTATAAATACATGTATATTGTGGATATATATGATATATATGATATCTAAATCATGAATATCATTCTGGATATAATGAACCTTTGACCACACGAACAACATGTAATTGTAAGAAGTCCACTTTCGACTTAAGAAACAAATATCGACAAAACAAACATTATTAACTTAAATGATTACATAATGTTTATAACATGGTAATAAGTGATATCAAAGTAATAATGGACTTGAATAAGGTTCTTAAGCAAGTAGAAATTAACTCAAGTTTATTATTCAAGACGTTAAAGAACGATCGAGTCAAGTCGGACCCGAGGTAAGGGACTTCGTCTCAATATCCTTTCATTGAGGCATATTTAATTTTATAAACAACTTACTTTTATATGGTGTATAAACCCCTTTGACTTTTACTTTTATAAAAAAAGAATCTTTTTCTACGAAGCGTTTTACTAAATGACAAAAAGGAATGTTTCTTTTAACGTACGCGGTGACAACAACCTTTTCCGCCGCTGCGAGTATTATTTGGTCTTTGGCTTCCTCAAAAAGCCGTAATGTTTTTTTAAAAATTAAATAAATACCATATACTGTTTTATTTATTTTGGTATTGAAAATGGTTTTTTATAATGGATTTGTTATGTCAATATATTTAAGTGATATATTGTGATCAAAGTGTGGAAATTTTTTCTTTCCATTATATTTATTTTATGTCTTATGATTTTTTAATGGTACTTGGATATTTGATGAATGGTTACGTGATAAACCATATGACGGGTGGTGCCGTGAATACTAGGACGGGTGGTTACGTTATAACCTCCAATGAATTGGGTATGGAAGTCGGACGTATGGCTATTCCATTAAGTTATATGTGTGGAAGTCAACCGTATGGTTATTCCATTTAAGTATGTTTATGTCCCAAGTTACCTTTATATGTTATGTGATCTTTATATGGGTTTTATGGTAATCTTTTGGTTACAAAGGGTAAGTAATGATCTTTTATTCAGTGAAGAGTTTTTACTTCTTCATAAAGGTGAAAAGTATTACTTTGATAAAGTATACATGGTTTACTTGTTGTTTTGATAAACTAACAGTTTTCATTCTTTGTGTATCCCTTACTGAGCTTTTTATGCTCACCCCAAGTTTTTTTGAAATGTTTTTCACAGGACTTAATGTGGAATACGATCAAGGATGGGATCAAGGGAAATTCATGCTATATAAAACATGTAACTAGACATGTTTTTTTAAAGAGTTTTTATTCTATGGAAACTTAGTAGAAGTGTCTACTTTTAATCTTTTGAGATGTAATAGTTATGTCGTATTTCTCTAAAACTCTAAACCTGAAAAGATCCTCAATGTGAATTATTCATTTAATTCAATATTAAGTAAGGTTTAAGGCTGGGGCCTTATAGTTGGTATCAGAGGTCGGTTTAGACAAATTTAGGAGTTAGAAAAGTGTTAAATTATAAGTTAATTTATGGTATTATTGAAATGATATAGCATTTAAAGATTACCATGTTGCTTCGCCTAAGATATTTCTATGTTCAGAATGGTTTTCCGCAGAGGAAACAATGAAACTATGTTGGGATGACATCAGGAGGAAGACAACCTTCCAAATCAGCAACCTGAGATGGTCGGAATCGGAACTGAACAGTTTGTTGCAGTGATGACACAATTGACTCAGGCTATAAATGGTGGTGGTATCCATGCACGAGATCAGCCAGATCAACCGCAAAGGAACATGTCAGTGGTGGAACATTTCATGAGGCAACATCCCCCATCATTCAGAGGATCATCTGACCCCGTACAAGCTGAAGGGTGGATTAAAGCACTGGAGAAGATTTTTGATGTCATGGGGTGTTCAGAACCTCAAAAGTTTAGTATTGCTGTTTACCGTTTTGAAGGTGAAGCTGATCAGTGGTGGTCGATGGTGAAAAATATCAGGGATAGTTTTGAGATTGATGATCTTCACTAGGACGAATTAAAAGGTATGTTTCTTTGAGAAATATTTTCCTAAGGTTGTTCATCTTGGGATGGAAAAACAGTTCCTAGAATTGTGGCAGGAGGATGACTCAGTGGTTGCTTATGAATAAAAGTTCACTCGATTGGAAAGGTATGCTCCAAACTTCATACGAGATCTTGATAGTAAAATAAACCATTTTTACTCAGGGTTAAAGCCAAAGTATCGAAGGGATTTTGCTTTCCGTGAGTTCAAAAGTTATGAAAAACTTGTTCGATGTGCGGAGAAGGTGGAAATGGAGTTTGCCGATGATCAGGTGTTCTTTGACAAACAACAGAATAAGAGGTCCAGTTGGTAGGAAAAGGGGAAGAATTCATCAAAAAACAAGGAGGTAAGAAAACCAAATATCCATCCTGTGAGAAGTGTGGTAAAATGCATCCTGAAGAATGTTTATCCAAGTCTGGTAAGTGCTTTCGGTGTGGTAAGTTTGGTCATATTGCTCGTAACTGTAAGGAAGATGATCAAGCAGGCAATGAAAAGCCCGCGGTAAGATGTTTTAAGTGTAATGAAATGGGTCATTATGCAAATGAGAGTCTAACGAAGAACTCAACTGGGGAAAAGAAGCCAGAATACAAGCAGAAAGGGGTGGTGAAATCCTTTGCAACTACTTCAGCAGATGTTGGGCCATAGAATGAAGTAGTATCAGGTACACTGTTTGTTTGTTCATATTATTCCATTGTGTTGTTTGATTCAGGGTCTACACATTCTTTCATTTTTGAGAAGTTTTCTAGTAAATTGGAAATTCCATCTCAAGATATGAATCCTGAAATTATGGTAAAAACACTAGGAGGGAACGTTGAGACAAAAAGGAATTATAAGAACCTTCCTATACTTGGTTGCAGAAAGAATCTACCAGCAAACCTTATTGTTTTTCCTCTAGTAGAGTTTGATGTTATTTTGGGAAGGAATTGGATTTCTCTTTATCATGCTAAGATTGACTGCAGTTCTAAAATGGTTTCTTTTCAGAAAGATTTTCAGTTTGTGTACTAGAATGAACCCTTGATTTTGATAACATACCAGGAAGTTGAGAAACTAGTAATAGATATAAATGAATGTTACCTTGCACATATTGTTGAAGATAAAGGAACTGTTCAGATTAATGATGTGCCAGTGGTAAATGAGTATCTTGATATTTTTCCTGATGAGTTTCCTGGTATTATTCATGATCAGGAAGTTGAATTTACTGTTGACTTAGTTCCTGATTCTAATCCAATTTCAAAACCCCCTTATCGAATGGATCAAGTTGAACTTTTAGAGTTAAAGAAGCAATTACAGGAGTTATTAGATAAAGGTTTCATTCGACCTAGCACATCACCATGGGGTGATTCTGTCTTGTTTGTTAAAAAGAAAGATGGCTCAATGATACTTTTCATTGATTATAGAGCCTTAAATAACATTAATGTTAAGAACAAGTATCCTTTGCCTCATATCGATGATTTGTTTGATCAGCTCCAGGGAGCTCAGTATTTTTCGAAGATTGAATTGAGGTTGGGGTACCATCAGTTGAAAGTAAAAGAAGAAGATGTTTCGAAGACTGCGTTCCATACTAGATATGGCCATTATGAATTTGTAGTTATGCCTTTTGGGTTAACCAATGAACCTGCTATATTTATTAACCTTATGAATATAATTTTCCATGAGTTCTTGGATAAGTTTGTGGTTTTTTTCATTGATGATATTTTGGTGTTTTCTAAAAGTAAAGAGGAGCACGAAAGTCATTTAAGCGTTATCTTACAAACCTTAAAAGAAAATAAACTGTATGGAAAGTTCAGAAAGTGTGAGTTTTGGTTACAACAAATTTCTTTCCTGGGTCACATTATTTCAAAAGATGGAATAACTGTTGATCCTGCTAAAACAAAAGTTGTTGAAGAATGGCCAAGACCCACAAATGTAACCGAGATCCGTAGTTTTCTTGGTCTGGCAGGTTACTACTGAAGGTTTGTTGAAAATGTTTCATGATTACCTAGTCCAATGACTAAGCTAACTCGGAAGGGTGTTAAGTTTATCTGGACAAAAGAATGTGATGATTGTTTTCAGGAGTTGAAAAGAAGATTGGTGAATGCTCCAGTTTTGGCACTTCCTTCCAGGAATGGTGAGTTTGTTATCTACAGTGATGCTTTGTTGAAGGGATTTGGTTGTGTCCTTATGCAGAATGATCAGGTAATTGCTTATGCTTCACGTCAGTTGAAAACTAATGAGGTAAATTACCCTACACATGATTTGGAATTAGCTGCTGTTGTTTTCGCTTTAAAAATTTGGAGGCATCATTTGTATGGAGTAAAGTGTGAAATATATACTGATCACAAAAGTTTAAAGTATATATTCACTGAGAAAGAATTGAACATGAGACAGAGGAGATGACTAGAATTAATCAAGGATTATGATTGTACAATTCATTACCATACATACATAGATACATACATACACAAATACATACATACATACATACATACATACATACATACATACATACATACATACATACATACACAAATACATACATACATACATACATACATACATACATACATACATACATACATACATACATACATACATACATACATACATACATACATACATACATACATACATACATACATACATACATACATACATACATACATACATACATACATACATACATACATACATACATACATACATACATACATACATACATACATACATACATACGTACGTACGTACCTACATACATACATACATACATACATACACAAATACTTACCTACATACGTACGTACCTACATACATACCTACATACATACATACATACATACATACATACATACTTACATACATACATACATACATACATACATACATACATACATACATACATACATACATACATACATACATACATACATACATACATACATACATACATACATACATACATACATACATACATACATACATACATACATACATACATACATACATACATACATACATACATACATACATACATACATACATCCATCCATCCATGCATGCATCCATGCATACATCCATGCATGCATACATACATACATACATACATACATACATACATACATACATACATACATACATACATACATACATACATACATACATACATACATACATACATACATACATACATACATACATACATACATACATACATACATACATACATACATACATACATACATACATACATACATACATACATACATACATACATACATACATACATACATACATACATACATACATACATACATACATACATACATACATACATACATACATACATACATACATACATACATACATACATACATACATACATACATACATACATACATACATACATACATACATACATACATACATACATACATACATACATACATACATACATACATACATACATACATACATACATACATACATACATACATACATACATACATACATACATACATACATACATACATACATACATACATACATACATACATACATACATACATACATACATACATACATACATACATACATACATACATACATACATACATACATACATATATACATGCATATGTCTGTACATGCATGAATACATGAATATATACCTATATACATACATCCATACATATGTACATGTATATGTATGTACATGCATGAATACATGAATATATACCTATATACATACATCCATACTTGTGTCCATTCATAGTATGTACATTCATATACATGAATACATACATACATACATGCATATATACCGATATACATACATCCATACATATGTACATGTATACATTCATACATTAATATATGCATGCATACATCCATGCATACATACATACATATAACCATCCATACATGTAATGCCTTGACCCAAACCACTGGTTTTGTATTGGAGAGCCACAAAACTCACATGCGCCTCCCCATATACAAGAGGTTTTTGAATAATAGTGAGGGTTTATAGTCCATCTGTGGGGAGATGATAACCTCAATATCATATCCTTCCACAAATAAGAATACATAAAATATAATAACTCAGTGTATGTGGAATAAAATATTTTTAAAAGGAATATATGTATTAGAATAAATAAATAAACGGTCTCCCTATATGGAAAGCCAAACCAATGTATGTACTGTATAGAAGAAAAATAAATATAACAACAATAGTTTGAAATATATCCTAACATCGCCTCTAAATCCAAGCCTCCATATCCTCAACTTCTTGGCATAGTGCGCTTTCCCTTCACTGGATCACTGGTCATGAAAAGTGCATGTGTACCAAGATGATCATGTAAGGTGTGAGTAATAAAATTAGTAGGACAAAACCAATGAATCCTTAACATAAGTGCATATAATATATAATAGCTATAACATACCATAAGTAAATTATAAAATAAACATATAATTTCACAATTTTTGAGTTATGATGTGTTAACCAAGATTCCACGAGCCTCGACTCCAACTTCTTCAACTCGATGCTAGTAAGGATGTAAAATTCCATCAACCTAAGTTTTTCATTTAAGAAAACACTAAACTCCCCACCCCGATGGTGGTTATCAACAAGAACAATTCATTCCCCACATTGACGATGGTCATTATCCTCAGATGATGGTAAGTCCCACCTAACATGTTTAATGAAATTGGATAACACCTCACCCCTTCATGGAATTATCTCACTTCACCCAATATTTTACCAATTATCTCTTCCCATGCATGGTCTAATACCACATCAATATACATGTTCGTGGTACGAACCATACCATCAAATGATTTATCGCTCATAGCCATCATCATGTGATCACAATCCCCCTTCACAAGGCTATCTAACAGAAACCAAGCACCATGTTCTTCCTATTACCTGAAGTAAAGTTACACAAGATATGGAATAACATAAGAAATATTTACCATAATAAAGAAAAAGTCACATGAAAAACAATACTCAAATTATACACACAATCATATGATCACAAACAATTAAGGTCCCAAGGCCACTCACACAACCACAGAAAAACACATAATAAGAATGGATCGTCAAGAATAAAAAAAACATGTCATGAAAACATCATATATAAAGAACTTCATGGTAAGGAAATTTATACCTTAAGGTTATTGAAGAAGTAGACCAAGGTTAATCAATTATTGAAGATCGAACCACGTTTTAAACCCATAGAGAAGAGAGGACACATAAATGATGTCTATTTTAGTTCAATTTCATCAAGAAATATGTTTATAATTAAAATAAATATAATTACATGTTAAGAAGGTTGTTTTAGAATCACATACCTAAAGAAGTCCACCAATAGAACCAATTTTGAGGTATATCGACGGAAATTTCACCAAAACTCTAGATCCATTGTCAAATTAAGAATAGATCATGAATTCATTTTTGATTCTAGAAGAGTGACCCAGGTTTATCCAATGATCATAGATCCATCATGAATCCATCAATGGAAAAGAGATTCAATAAGAGAATATGGAAGAAGAATATATCAGGTTAATAATTCTAAATAATCTTAACCATCATTCTTGAATAATTAATCTTTGATTAAAGAGAAGTCATTGACATTAAAAACCTTCACCATTATAACATGAATTCATTAATATATTATGGTTTCATCATCGATCCTCCATAAAAAATATGTCTAAAAAGATAATTCAAAAATATTTTTTGACTATTTGTTGTTAAAGGTGGATCTCTGTTTTATCAAGGAATAATGTCAAATTGATAGATCCACCCCTGATCTATGAGGAAAGGAAGAATTAAATAGCATACTATCTAAGAAAAAATACAACATAGATCTATTCTCATCTCACAAATAAGGGGAAGTTTTCATAAATCTAAGAATAACTCATCATTTAAATGACACCATATTGGTCAATGGTTAATGGGCCAAGGGGAGATGTATGGGAGGAGTCAAGAGCCAAGAGTTAATATCTCTCATTTGAAATAGGCCAAAGTGGGTTGGATTTGGATAATAAAAAAGGTAAAAAATTCATACAATTAAAACCATTTGGGTGCATTAATTGTACCCTGGGTTGGGTGCACCAGTGAAATGGTGTGCCTCACCAGTAGGTTGGTGTGCCTGAAAGAATAATATAAATTCTTCCTCAACCACCAGCTAGCTGGTGGGTTCTACACCTGTGAAAAACCAATTCCAATATCACCAACTAGATGGTGGACCCCACCGGTGAGTTGGTGGCCTTATTTTGGCCACAAAGTATCCTTTAAGCTATACACCCATATACAGTCAACCCAGGATGCCCTATAACTTTAATACCGCCCTCAAAACTCTCATTTTATATATATAACATTACAAAAATGTAATAATTAATCGAATTAATCTTTTTATACATTTAAAAAATATGAGGATGTTACAATTCCCCCCTATAATGACTTCTCATCCTCATGAGGTACCTCCAATAGTTTTTATAAAATAAATTGGGCCACTAATCTCAAACATCAATCTCCCGCTCCCAAGTATCCCCCAATATCTTCCTATGATGCTGTAGAATCTAAACTAGTGGTACTATATTTACTTGAAGGACTTTCCTTCTCTGGTCTACAATCTGCACTGGGTGCTCAATGTATGTTGTGTTAGGCTCCATATCAATATAATCATAGATAATGATGTGCATAGGATCAAGAATATACCTCTTAAGCCAAGAAACATGGAAAAAATCATTTATACCTCAGTAGTGAGATGTATGATCCATTAGGTATGATATTATCCTAACCTATTCCATGATTTTAAATGGTCTAACATATTGTGGAACTAGCTTCCCTTTCTTCATAAAACATCGATGGAATAACTAGGGAGTTACTCTCAAGAAAATCTAATCACCTATAGAAAACTACAAAGGCCTCCATATGTGGATAGAATATGACTTTTGTATGCCTTGATCTATGTTAATTTTTTTTGGGATTAGTTATACTCTCTTAGAGGTATCCTGTACAATAATGGTCCCCACAACCACTTCCTCACCATCCTCATGCCAACAGAGTTATGAATGACATGGACTCCTTTAAAGAACCTCATAAGGTTCTCTAGGAATTTAATCTTGGTAACTATTGTTGTATGTGAACTCCACTCTACTGAAGTCTAGGGTATAAGCTCAAATCATATCCTTTAGTATAAAAATTATCTTCTCAGGATGTCTTTCAGTAAGGGGATGGTATGTTGGGCTCAATATTAGCTATGTCCCTAAGGAATTATGTAATCCTTGAAAAAACCATAATGTAAAACATGAATTTGTTTTAGATGTGATGCTCAAGGTAACTCCATGCAAGCGTATTATATCACAGACATAAAAAATTCCCAACTTATCTATTGAGGGAGTTTTATAGATCAGTAATAAATAAGAAATTGTTGTCAGCTGATCAATAATAACCCAGAAAACATCATGAATCATTGGAATCCTGGGTTACTCTATAAAAAAATCTATCATGATGTCCTCCCACTTTCATATGGAAACTATAAGTGTCCAGTGAAAACCAATTAGATTAAAGTGATTGGAATTTATCCTATGATAGGTAAGGCATTAGGAAACAAAACCATCAATGTCCCCCTTCATCCTTGTTTATAGGAACTACCACATGTAGTGATGGTAAATCTTTTTCACAATAGGATAAACCGCCCGATTAGAGGTATAAAAGTACCTCAATAAATCTTAACTAATGGAATAAAATACTTCAACTCTCTCATGCCCAACGATCAAATCATTGTCATCTAATGAATACCAAGGTATTAGAACACTTACAACTAGCTATCCCACATCACAATAAACTCTAGGTTAACCTACTATCTAGCCTTTACCCAATCCAATAAAGAATATGTGACCACCAATAGATCAGATTTCATCAATCTGTGGTCCTCATAAGCTTCCATACTCCAGTCAGCTAATAAAATCATTAGGTTCCACTTCTCAGTTGAAATCCATTCATTGAGTTTTTGAGATAACTACATTTTATGGATAAGATAATTTACAATGATGTTACCTTTACATGGTGGATAATCCATATAGAAGTAAACTGTTTGTAGGTACTCTACACAGTGACCCTTAATCAAATTTAGGTCCCACTACATGAAGATATAACAAAGGATATTGTGGTTAATATAGATAAAAATCCTCTCATTGAAGAGATAAAATTTTCAATACTTCAAAGAGTAGACCATAAATGCCATCTCCAAGTCATGGGTAGGATAGTTACACTCATATGTTTGTAGATGATGTGGACCATAATCTACTACCCTCTCACTATGCATCAATACTGCTCCCAAACCAACTTATGATGCATCATAATAAATGGAATAATCAACCCATAGCTTAGGAATAATTAGTAATGGAGCTATAGTCAACATCCTCTTCAAATAAAAGAAACACATCTTCACACTGGTTTTACCTCTAGAACTTTACTCCCTTCTTTATCAATACAATCATAGGTTATGACAAATGAGAGAAGATCTGGATAAAACATTGGTAGTATCCTGCTAAACCCAAAAAGATTCTAACATCAAACACGTTTTGGGAACATGTCAAGAACATTAATGACTAAAAATTATCTAGGTTTAAGGATATACTATCTCAAACACCACATTCAAAAATAATTTCTCCTCATGAATTCAAAATATATAATTTTAAATATTAGAATAATGAAAATGAACTTGAAGTGTACTAAGAACTATCATGAGATGTCTAGAATGTTGTTTTTTGGGTTAGTGAGTAGATGATGACTTTACAAATGAACACCATGAAAAATTAGTCTAGATATGGGTGAAAGATATTGTTCATTTTGTGCCATGAATACTTATGATGCATTAGTAAGACCAAAGAGAATCACTAATTTCTTAGGTAATGTAAAGACCCGGAAATTTCAAGGAATTTTTTTCTTAATTTTCTTTGGAATTTTACAAGAACGCAGTTTCTAACGGCGCCTGATTCCGAGGCCCGGTGTGCCCGGAATTAATTTCCAAAATTTAGCTCGGGTACGTTCAGTGAACGAATGAGCGGGTTTTTCTAACTTTTGAACCGGTGCTCGGAATCGAATTCCGAGGGCACCGATGAAATCGCAGCGCCGATATTTTCTTAGAAATGCCTTTTTCGGAGTTGCGTTTTCTCGGGTGTGGTTTTTAATTTTTGGGGTTAAGTTAAGAAATAAAATAAAGTGGTGCGACAACTTTATTTTATTTCACTAAAAGCCACTTAAAATCTACTTAAGCTAAGTTAAGAGGATAGGGTGGAACCCAAAATATCCTACCCACTTGGTAGGATATTTGTGAGGTGGGGCCCACACGAGCCCCACCGTTTCTTTTACTCTATGTAACGCACCCACAACACCCCCTCTTTAATGAAGGTCAACCGTGTGTTTTTCTGGTTAAGAAACGCCTCATTAATTGGGCAGTTAAATCGTTACAATTAATTCAACGAATTAATTGTTCGTTTCTTATCTTTTTAATTTCAAAAGCTTAGGTCAATAATAAAATAAGGGTTGAACTTATTTTATTTAGTTGGACTTGTGGTGTGGAGAGAATTTGGAGGAAAGCGTTCTTCTTCGACGAAGAACGCGAAGAACGCAAAGAACGCGAAGAACGCTCCGACCTCCGACGAAGAATGCCAAACCCTCAGAGATCGACGGCACGATGCCGTGTACCGCGACGTCAGCGAAGCTTCTTCCACGAAGCTCCTTCCACGATTCTTTCTTCCACGACGAGAAAATCCGCAACGAACCCTCACTCGACGATGCTTGAGGTAGGGGATTTTATTTTGGTGTTCTATTATCTTTTGAGAAAAGAACGGCGAGCGCGGACCAACCAATTCCAGGTTGACCCGCGGATCGTTAGTTCATGCGGATTGATGTTGAGGATTATTATTTAATTTGTTCGTGATTTTTTACCTTGACGATCTTCGTGAAATACGACCTTTTGCTATCAATTAACGAGAGGCGGTCGGACCGCACAAACACGGCCGACCCTCCTCCTTATCCTCGTGGGCTTTTTTGTGGATTGAAATGGGGATGGCGTGGTGCCGTCGCGCCGCGTCGTGAAAACAAACAAGGATGCGACACCGTCGCGCTACGTTGGAGAAACCCGAAGACATCTGCGGACGGAGTCGGGCCACGACGAAGGGGTGCGGCGCCATCGCGTCGTGCCAGAGAACCACGAAGATGACGCGTTTTTTTAATTTACATGCGGATTTTCGGACGACGACGAACGGGGCCGCAAGGGCGATTTGAAAGTTTTGAAGCTAAGGTCGGGTCCCGGGAGGACCTCTAGCGTAGACAGAAATGGAATCGGACCACCGGAGCAACTCCGGTGGCTCGCGGAACCCACCGGCAGCGGCCAGATAGACCCACGACCGCGCGGGTCTGGCGAAACACGGGACGTGGCAAAGCCGCGTTCGCTGACCCAGCGTGGCCCACGCGGGACGCGGCGCTTCATCCCACGGGGGCAGCGCCCCACAGCTTCCAATTGCTCGGCCGCTCAGCCGAGCCGAGCCGAGCCGAGCCGACCGGCCGGGTCGCGCCCAGGCCGGGCCGGGCCGCCCTGGCCGTGCCGAGTCACGCCAAACCGGGTCGGGCCCGGGCCCGGGTCGGGTCGACCCGGTTCGGGCCAGCCCAGGGGGGGGGGGGGGTCGGGCCGGGTCGGTCCGGGCCCAAACCCCCCATTTCCGGAACTTTTCGGTATTTTGTTCATAACTTGAGCTGCGGGCCTCCGAACGGTGCACCGTTAGCGGCGATACGATCCTTGGATCGAGACAGTCCTTTCGATATACTACACCCAAGGTTTCGGAATACTTTGGTTTTGGCTGGGTTGGTTCGTACACGAAACCAACCGGGCCCTCGGAGCGAAAATGCTCATATCTTGAGCTCTGGACGTCCGATTGACGTGCCGTCGACTTTGATGCTTTCCTCTAAGTGAGACGGATCTTTTGGCTTACTCCGCTCGAGGTTTGGATGCCATCGGACTGCGTTTGGGTTGGTTTGCTCACGAAACCAACTGGGCCCTTGGAACGAAAAAGCCAATAACTCACAGACCGGGCGTCCGTTTGACGCGCCGTCTGTCTCGTTGATTTCCTCTTGATGAGACGGAACTCTTGGCATTTTTCGCCCAAGTTTTGGTTGCTGATGGATAGTGGCCGGGTTGGATTGTACCCAAAATCCAACCGGGCCCCTGGAACGGAAAAGCTGATATCTTTAAGACCGGACGTCCGTTTGATGAACCGTCAGCGGCGTTGGTGATCACGTTGAGAAATGGTCCCTTTGAGTTTACCCTATGAGAGTTGGGGTATAGTTGAGATACGGCGGGTTGGTTCGCACACAAAACCAACCGGGCCCCTGGGACGAAAAGGCTAATAACTCACAGACCGGGCGTCCGATTAACACGCCGTCTGTTGCATTGAGACCCCTATGAGGAGGCGGTCCTTTGAGATACTTATTCGTGGGACTTTGAGATACTTGGAGTATCGACCTGTATCTCGTGGAGCGGACCCTCCCTAAGATGAGCGTGTGGAGTACGAAGACCGTGTAGCCGACTGAGACCTGGCGACTACTTGACCGACTCGACTTGGAGTGAGTCGACTAGCCCAGTGGACGGAGAACTACTTTGTGAGGTGCCGACCCATGGCGGATGGAGCAGTACCTGTGTGACAGTGCAGACCCGCGGTACTCGTCCAGAGAGTACCTCTGCAGGCTACTAGGGGGTGTGTACTACTGTGTTTGGGTGGCATACCCCGGTGGGAAGCACTACTGTGTTTGGGTGGCTGGCCCACGGTACTCGATAGGAGTAGTACCTCAGCAGTCTTATGTTAGTGAGCAGTACCTCAGAGTCATGACAGGACCACTGTACACTCCAGAGACGGAGCTCTTCGACAGTTACGGTTTTGTTAATGAAAATCATGGTTTGAGCTGAGACTTTTGACCTTTGTGTTTACCTCATGATTGAGATGGGTCACTTGATGACTTGGGTATATGTATGGAAATATACCTGGGTAGTGTTTATCCGTTGATTTCATGATCTTGGTGTTTTCCTCATGATTGAGATGAGTTACTTGATAACTTAGGTATATGCATGGAATATACCTAAGTAGGGGTTTTCTGTTGAGATCTTCTTTGTGGTTATCCATGTTGGTTTTAGTGATACCTTGAGGGTCTCAGGGTCCCTACTGAGTATCATTATACTCACCCCTGCACGGGCTATGCCCGCACCTTGTTGTGTTGGTTGCAGACGACAGACAGTGCTGATGAAGGCCGAGTGTTCGAAGACTGGATGGTACTCGGAGGTGGACTACACGACGAGTCAGTATCTGGAGGTGGACTTCACGGTGAGACGACACTCATAGGAGGTTGACAGGCGAGAGCGTTGTGGAGGCTATCTGTACCTACCCTTCAGGTAGGATCCGTGGTGGACGGTCCAGGAGCTGCACCATCTGTACCAACCTTTCAGGTAGGATCCGAGGAGGATGACCCAGGAGCCACTTCTATTCTCCCAGCTCTTGTATTTTTTTGTTGTACTTGTTCAGTTGTAGTTGTACTTTCATTTGGGTTTGTATTCTGGCCCATTTACTTTTTAGCACTTTCTTTTGTACTTTGTGTTTTGCTTCCGCTTGTACTCTGTGGTGTTTTGTTTACTTATATAAAGGAAATTCCTTCCCAGTTATCGGGATTTACTCCTTTAGTGCTAGTCACCAGCCCCTGGCCTATGGAAGGCGGGCTTGAGGTAGTCACGGCATGGGCCCTGAGGACGGGTCGTGACAAATTGGTATCAGAGGAGTCGGTTCTACCGCAGAACTTATAACTCTGATATTTTTCTTTCTGTGAAGCAATAGTGTTAAGAGTACCAAGTGTTGTTTTCAGTTCAGGGAGTTCAGTGTTGGTGCGGGCGGCCGACGTATCCATACATCAGGACCCTGAAAACTAATTTTCGACTTTGTGCACGAAAACACTGATTGCGTGTGTGTTTCCAGAAGTTTTTAGATGTCAGCTCAAACCAGGTAATCTCACCAGGTATAATCTTTTGACCATGTCACATTGTTTCTTTCAGGATGCCTTTTCTCGGACGACCAGCTAGAGCCCAGAGGGATGTGCGTGCTGACAGCCTGTCGAGCGACGAGGCTTCGGTACAGGGCCCTATTGCAGTTGAGGCACCAGCGGTACTACCATACGTTGGGCCACCGATGCTACCAGCCCCAACAGTAGGCGGTGCACGCCACTTGAGTGTGCTGGACGAGTTCCAGCGCCAGAGGCCCCCCATGTTCCAGGGAGAGACGGACCCACAGGCAGCTGAGGATTGGCTGGAGGCTGTGGTGAGAGTCTTCAGGCTAGTGGGGACGCCGGCAGACTTCATGGTGTTCTTTGCTGCCATCCTTCTTCAGGCAGCAGTAGGAAGGTGGTGGAGCCACTTGTTCCAGTTTTGCGACGGGATGACCTTCGCATGGGAAGACTTCGAGACCTTCTTCAGGGTGGAGTTTGTGCCAATAGCTCTACACCTCGAGCATGTTCAGGAGCTTTTGTCTTTGACGTAGGGTTTTCGATCAGTAGCCGAGTCATCTGTGAGCAGTAGACAGATGATGCAGAGGTCCAGGAGGACCAAACCAGCAGTTGGGCGATCTCGGGTTTTAGGACCGGTGGTGCGGGGCACCCGGGGTGGGGTCAGAGCTAGGCGTGCCAGAAACAGACAGTGTTACTCATGTGGCGGGAAGGGTCACCTGACGCGTGACTGTCCGACTCCCCGCACAGTTGATCCGCAGGTGTTGGAGGAGCCACCAAGACAGAAGCAGTGGATGGTGCTTGAGCAACAGCCGAGCAGTGGACAAGGCAGTAGAGCTCTGGGAGCAGGTAGACAGGAGCAGAACTAGTGGATACGTCCCTTGTACTTCTAGTTCCATGTTTCTGTTGTATTCGTGTCTTTGTACTATGAGCTGCAATAATAAAAAGACACTTATCTTTGTTTGCTTTCCTGTCCTTTTGTTTGGTTGATACTGTGTGGTCCCGGTTAAAACTGTTGACTTGACCCTCACTTTCGAGATTTCTATTGGAGGAGACCCAGTGACCTCACACTGATGCCGACAGTGTGACTCGACCCTTGGAGGCGAGAGTGACAGTTGGATCTCTTGGTAGTTACGTCGAGGCCTTACGACATCATCCATGGCATAAATGCATCATTCATGTCAGGATTGATTGTATTAGGCAATGGGCGTGGTTTATCCAGGGGATGAGATTGAGTTTCTCTTTTTGGCAGAGGAGAAATTTTAGCAGCTCTTCAGATCGTAGGCAAATAAGGTGCAGGTCATCCAGGAGCGGATGAGGACTGCACAGTGCAGTAAGAAATAGGAAACTGACACCAGTCTTGGAGACTCGGGCATGTTTAATGTTTAAAGAAGAGGAAGCTTTAAGGAGAGATGAGTCTGCGGAGCAGTAGACATGGAGGTAGAGCTAGGAGAGTAGCATGAGGTGGTGTACATCTTAACATGCTACAACCACCCACCTTAGTTATCCCCACCAGGCTCTGGGAGCTGGAGGGCGGAGGAAGAGTGCGGCTGCTTGAGGTCAAGGAGTGTGACCCAATGGCTCTAGAAATGATTCAAGGGACAGTCTGTGTCCACTACTAGATGCTATAGTAACGGACGTCGATATGAATCATTCCTTGATTTCACAAATTTTGTTCCATACCTAGAGTTTCCGGTAAGCCGTGGACTTGACCCTCACGTCTAGAGATACCTTGGGAGGAGACTCGATAATCACACTTACACCGACAGTGTGGTCAGACCCTCGAGGTGAGAGTTTTGGTTGGAATCTCTTGGTAGCAGCGTCGAGGCCTTATGAAATTGGTCTGAGTATGGATTGGATCCACAGTTCATACACGGGTTGACTGTATTAGGAAAAAAGGTTGTGGTTTAACTACGACGTCAGGATGAGTTTTCCTTAGTCGACGAAAAGGGAACCCCAGGCAGCACAGGATAAACTCTTTCACAGGAGGGTGCGACCGATCACTCTTGAGTCGGTCAACCATACCCTCATGGCAGTAGTCGTTTGATTTTCAGTTCTAACAAAAGTTGGAGACCTCTAGAGTTCGAGGATAATGATCACGTCCTTATACGGGTCTCACCTCGACAAGGTTTACGGAGATGTGGTCAAGGCGGAAAGTTATCTCCAAGGTTCAACGGACCTTTCTAGGTCCTCAGCTGGGTAGGCGGGGTGGTTTAACACTTGACCCATCCACCTCAGTTGCACTGGGTGCACGACGTTTTTCACGTATCTCAGCAGAGGAGATACGTGCTCGACCCTTCGCATATCATCGACCATGGGGAGCTGGACGATTGCAATGGGGTGACTTTCACAGAGGTTCCAGTGGGGATCGAGGATCGACATGGGTGGTCCTAGGAGGGTGGTCGATTCCTCAGGTTCACTTTCTTTGGCATTACGGGAACCTCCAGGTGAGCACATGGGAGCGGAAGGCTCAGATGCGTGCTTTGTACCGCTTTTGTGACCCTAGTTGGTGTTAAAGCTTTACGAGGGCGTAAATCCCTGAGGTGAGAGTAATGTAAAGACCTGGAAATTTCAAGGGATTTTTTTTCTTAATTTTATTTGGAATTTTACAAGAACACAGTTTCTGACGGCGCCTGATTCCGAGGCCCGGTGTGCCCGGAATTAATTTCCGAAGTTTAGCTCGGGTACGTTCAGTGAACGAACGAGCGGGTTTTTCTAACTTTTGAACCGGTGCTCAGAATCGAATTCCGAGGGCACCGATGAAATCGTAGTGCTGATATTTTCTTAGAAATGCCTTTTCTGGAGTTTCGTTTTCTCGGGTGTGGTTTTTAATTTTTGGGGTTAAGTTAAGAAATAAAATAAAGTGGTGTGACAACTTTATTTTATTTCACTTAAAGCCACTTAAAAGCCACTTAAGCTAAGTTAAGCGGATAGGGTGGAACCCAAAATATCCTACCCAATTGGTAGGATATTTGTGAGGTGGGGCCCGCACGAGCCCCACCGTTTCTTTTCCTCTAAGTAACGCACCCGCAACCCCCCTCTTTAATGAAGGCCAACCGTGCGTTTTTCTGGTTAAGAAAGGCCTCATTAATTGGGAAGTTAAATCGTTACAATTAATTCATCGAATTAATTGTTCGTTTCTTATCTTTTGAATTTAAAAAGCTTAGGTCAATAATAAAATAAGGGTTGAACTTATTTTATTTAGTTGGACTTGTGGCATGGAGAGAACTTGGAGGAAAGCGTTCTTCTTAGACGAAGAACGCGAAGAATGCGAAGAACACGAAGAACGCTCCGTCCTCTGACGAAGAACACCAAACCCTCGGAGATCGACGGCGCGGCGCCCTGTACCGCGACATCAGCGACACTTCTTCCGTGACGCTCCTTCCGCGACGCTTTCTTCCGCGACGAGAAAATCCGCGACGAACCCTCGCTCGACGACGCTTGAGGTAGGGGATTTTATTTTGGTGTTCTATTATCTTTTGAGAAAAGAACGACGAGCGCGGACCAACCAATTCCAGGTTGACGAGGATCGTTCATTCATGCGGATTGATGTTGAAGATTATTATTTAATTTGTTCTTGATTTTTTACCTTGACGATCTTCGTGAAATACGACCTTTTGCTATCAATTAACGAGAGGGGGTCGGACTGCACAAACACGGCCGACCCTCCTCCTTATCCTTGTGGGCTTCTTTTGTGGATTGAAATGGGGATGGCGTGGTGCCGTCGCACCGCGTCGTGAAAACGAACAAGGGCGCAATGCCGTCGCACCACTTCGGAGAATCCCGAAGACATCCGCGGACGGGGTCGGGCCACGGCGAAGGGGCGCGGCGCCATCGCGTCGCGCCGGAGAACCACGAAGACGACGTGTTTTGTTAATTGATGTGCGGATTGTCGGACGACGACGAACGGGGCCGCAAGGGAGATTTGAAAGCTTTGCAGCAAAGGTCGGGTCCTGGGAGGACCTCTAGCGCAGACGGAAATGGAATCGGACCACCGGAGCAACTCCGGTGGCCCGCAGAACCCACCGGCGGCACGGGCCGCCGGCGCGGCGGCGCCGGCGGCCGGAGGCGGAGGAACCCACCTAGACCCGCGACCGTGTGGGTCCGGCGACACACGGGACGTGGAAAATCCGCATCTGCTGACCCAGCGCGTCCCACGCGGGCCGCGGCGCTTCATCCCGCGGGGGCAGCGCCCCGCGGCTTCCCCTTGCTCAGCCGCTCGGCCGAGCCGAGCCGAGCCGAGCCGACCGGCCGGGTCACGCCCAGGTCGGGCCGGGCCGGGTCGCGCCAAACCGGGTCTAGCCCGGGCCCGGGTCGGGTCGACCCGGTTCGGGCCGACCCAGGGGGGGTCGGGCCGGGTCGGTCCGGGCCCAGACCCCCCGTTTCCGGACCTTTTCGGTCTTTTGCTCATAACTTGAGCTGCGGGCCTGCGAACGATGCGCCGTCAGCGGCGATGAGATACTTGGATCGAGACGGTCGTTTCGGTATACTACACCCAAGGTTTCCAAATACTTTGGGTTCAACCGGGTTGGTTCGTACACGAAACCAACCGGGCCCTTGGAGCGGAAACGCTCATATCTTGAGCTCTGGACATCCGATTGACGTGCCATCGACTTTGATGCTTTCCTCTAAGTGAGGTGGATCTTTTGGCTTACTCCGCTCGAGGTTTGGATGCCGTCGGAGTGCGGTCGGGTTGGTTCGCTCACGAAACCAACCGGGCCCCTAGAACGAAAAAGCCAATAACTCACAGACCGGGCGTCCGTTTGACACGCCGTCTGTCTCATTGATTTCCTCTTGATGATACAGAACTCTTGGCATTCTTCGCCCAAGTTTCGGTTGCTGCTGGATATTGGCTGGGTTGGATTGTACCCGAAATCCAACCGGGCCCTTGGAACGAAAAAGCTGATATCTTTCAAACCGGACGTACGTTTGATGAACCTTCAGCGGCGTTGGTGATCACGTTGAGAAATGGTCCCTTTGAGTTTACCCTATGAGAGTTGGGGTACAATTGAGATACGACCGGGTTGGTTCGCACACGAAACCAACCGGGCCCCTGGGACGAAAAGGCTAATAACTCACAGACCGAGCGTCCGATTGACGCGCCGTCTATTGCGTTGAGACCCCTATGACGAGGCGGTCCTTTGAGATACTTCTTCGTGGGACTTTGAGATAATTGGAGTATCGACCTGTAGCTCATGGAGCGGACCCTCCCAGAGACGAGCGTGCGGAGTACGGAGACCGTGTAGCCGACTGAGACCTGACGACTGCTTGACCGACTCGACTTGGAGTGAGTCGACTAGCCCAGTGGACGGAGCACTACTTTGTGAGGTGCAGACCCATGGCGGATGGAGCACTACCTGTGTGACAGTGCAGACCCGCGGTACTCGTCCGGAGAGTACCTCTGCAGGCTACTAGGGGGTGTACACTACTGTGTTTGGGTGGCATACCCCGACGTGAAGCACTACTGTGTTTGGGTGGCTGGCCCGCGGTACTCGACATGTTGAGTACCTCAGAAGTCTTAGGTTAGTGATCAGTACCTCAGAGTCGTGACAGGACCACTGTACACTCCAGAGACGGAGCTCTTCAGTAGTTACAGTTTCGTTAATGAAAATCCTGGTTTGAGCTGAGACTTTTGACCTTTGTGTTTACCTCATGATTGAGATGTGTCACTTGATGACTTGGGTATATGTATGGTCATATACCTGGGTAGTGGTTATCCGTTGATTTCATGATCTTGGTGTTTTCCTCATGATTGAGATGAGTTACTTGATAACTTAGGTATATGTGTGGCATATACCTAAGTAGGGGTTTTCTGTTGAGATCATCTTTGTGGTTATCCATATTGGTTTTAGTGAGACCTTGAGGGTCTCGGGGTACCTACTGATTATCATTATACTCACCCCTGAACGAGCTATGCCCGCACCTTGTTGTGTTGGTTGCAGACGACAGACAGTGCTGACGGAGGCCGAGTGTTCGAAGACTGGACGGTACCCGGAGGTGGACTACACGACGAGTCAGTATCTAGAGGTGGACTTCACGGCGAGACGACACTCGGAGGAGGTTGACGAGCGAGGGCGTTGTGGAGGCTATCTGTACCTACCCTTCAGGTAGGATCCGTGGTGGACGATCCAGGAGCTGCGCCATCTATACCTACCCTTCAGGTAGGATCCGAGGAGGACGACCCAGGAGCCGCTTCCGTTCTCCCAGCTCTTGTCTTTTTCTGTTGTACTTGTTCAGTTGTAGTTGTACTTTCATTTAGGTTTGTATTCTGGCCCATTTACTTTTCAACACTTTCTTTTGTACTTAGTGTTTTGCTTCCGCTTGTACTCTGTGGTGTTTTGTTTACTTATATAAAGGAAATGCCTTCCCAGTTATCGGGATTTACACCTTTGGTGCTAGTCGCCAGCCCCTGGCCTATGGAAGGCGGGCTTGGGGTAGTCACGGCACGGGCCCCGAGGACGGGTCGTGACAGGTAACACATATCTAGTTTGGAATGATGTCTTCAGGATATCATCCTCTCTAACCCGAAACTAGTGGTATCCTAATTAAATATCAATCTTGAAGGAACACCAGGCTCCCCATAACTAATTGAATAGAGAATAAATTTTAGGTATATAGTCAAATAATACCTCCCACCTTCTTGTAAAATAATATTGGTTCACCCCATGGTGAAGTACTCAACATAATAAATCCCTTCTAAGATAATTACTTGAGCTGCACCTTAATCTATTTCAACTCAGTCAAGGCCATAAGATACGAGGGTATTAAAATTACTTTCACACTCAAAATAATATTTTTCTCAAGGTCAACTCCATTATTAAGAAGAATACATGCGAAATTATCTATAAATAAATCCTGATAGAGATCAAAAACTTGAGGAAAATATGGGTGGGGCTTCTATAGATCCTTTTGAAAGTACCAAGCCTGTAATATGCACGATGATAATTCCAAGTTGGATCATATATGGAAAAACTTTACTTTCTACCATTTCTAATTATCTAGTCATCATGTAATTATTTTTTAAGAGCTGGTGTCCTAGAACCAACTGGTTGTACTTTGATTACATGGATATTTAATGTATTTAAATATTAAACATCTTATTACATATTGTTCATTGTTCTTAATGACTATGATCTAATAATGCCTTAAAGTATTTGTTTCATTGATAAGGTCATGGTAGTTACCCTCTATGATGAGAACCTTGAAATGCTATAACAATATTCTTAAATATAGTTCTATGGTTGGATGACATACTATGAATGAACACATATCATAAAGACTATCATGTGCGAGTACTTGTAAGCTAATGACACTTCCTCTCATGAAGTTATCACTTAGTAATCTCTAAGACAAGAGATTATGAGAACATACCCACTAATAGGAATTACGCATGTTTTGGTGTCATTAGATATTTCTATCTGCGAGCATGTGTAATGATCCTTAAACTTTAAGATTATCATTAATATGTGTAACAACTCACGTAATTTGATCTATTGAAGAAAACTTTCATGCAGATAGTTGGCGGGAAGTAGGGTATGTTGGGTGCATCATGAGTGACATGATATTAATAGATAAGTCAAGGAAGGATTTTTCCCTTCCATTTATGGAAGTTGATATCTCAGACCTTTGATTGAAATAGAACCATCATGCAAAATTCCAAGTCCATGGTGTAATGATGAGTTTATTTTAGGTAGTCAAATAATGACGTATCAATTATAAATGTTGATGATACTATCATGAAACCTTCTTGATGATATATTGAGACAAAGGGATTATATTACACATTGAGAATTTGTATGTGGATGTCATTGTTGCTACTTTACATTCTTTCTCTTGGGTGACTTGACCCTTTTCTAGATAGTAGTATTGGACTTTAGGCAAGCCATCCTAATGACAATGAGAAATAATTCTAGAGGGTCACACACTAAGTGTTTTTGCTGGTCTCGGTTAAATTCTATTTGAATTTAATTAATGAAATAAATATTATTCTAAAGACTATGGAATAATTATATTCAAGTTAATATGATCTCATAAAATAAATAAAAAATATTTATTTATTTTATTGAAAATTTAATAAATATTTATTTACTATTTTGTAAATAAAATATTTATTTAAGAGAATAAATTATTTATTTATTTATTCAGGTGTTCAATAAATAGCAGTGGAGTTCAAGCGGACTGAGGCCGGTCTGGTAGTAAAATAATTATTTGCAAGATGTTAAATAATTATTAGTTGGAACAAGTTAAAATAATAATGACACAAATATTATTTTGTGATGTATAATTTTATTCATAATTATGTTTTTCACAAGTTGGCGCACCATAAATAATGACGCGGTATTATTATTATGTGCATAGGTTTTCTCGAAGTTCATGAATGTATTTAATTGATGTTATGAAATTAAATATTATAACTAAAGTTTCAGGAATATTAATAGACAATTACTTCTATTTTTCAATATTGAACACACCGCACACTCGGTGAATTGAGAATTGTTGAGATAAACAATTTCTCTCTCGATTTTTCTTCTCTCCCCTCTCAAGAATGAGATACATTCTTTAAGGCCAAAAAACAAGCAATCAAGAACTACTGACACAAGACACTCGCTTCACCACACTAGCACCTGGAGAACGAGTGGTGTCGATCGGAGGCCATCAGAGCACTTGTGGATAACCGCTAGAGGGATTCTAGTTTGGTTCCTCACAAGCACAACGAGATAATCTAGAAGGGTCATTCTGAATGATCAACATCAACAATGAAGAAAATACCGAAGATCCAGGTATTATTTTCTTTATGAAATTAATTAAATTAATTATAAAAACGACGTGCAAGATCATATCTAAAGGTTTTAGGCCTCTTAATTCTTTATCTAAATCTTTGATTCTATTCCGTGGAGACCGACATTCATCGTCGTATTGATCCCAAAATAATCTTTGATCGTGGTAAAAATTAAAGTTGGGTATTGGAACAACCGTGTTTCTACTGCGCTCGGAACCTATAAGTGGTATCAGAGTGGTTACATCATAGTTTATTATTATTTAAATATTTGGTTGATGATTTAAACATTTAATAATTTTGTTGTTTCGATTCAAGTTAATCGTTTTGAAAATATGAATCTCGAGATATATTCCTCCTATTTCGTTTCAAATTCACCTCACATGATCTTTTCTTTTAATCTTTATTAAAAGAAAATATAGGATCTCATCCGGAGGTTCCAAAGCTTCCTTGACATACAACCCCAGAACACACAACATGTATTTGATAGTACACATTGTGTAGTCAAGATTCAATGCATCCGAATGGTTCCCCAAACTAATATTTGTGTTGAAGTCTTTCTACATCTTAAAGGACTCCATGTGTTGACCAGGAATAGATGGCACACAGTTTCCGGATTACACGCTGTGTAGTCCACTGGACATGGTATGTAGTCCCTTCAGGTTAGGGTTGGACCGTGTACCCCATACACAGCTTGGCCAGATGGAAACCGTGTAACATGGATACTACATGGTGTGTGGCCCACTAAACATGTCATGTACTCCTAAGATTTCTGAAGTACATCTACACGCTATGTCCCCAGAAATGTACTTCGGATAGACGTTGAATGATAGTACACCCTGTGTAGTCATAACTACACATCGTGTACTCATCCAAATTATGCAGATTTATTAAAATTTCTTATTATATTATAGAAACCCTTGATATGTGTACCATAGTGTGGGTGTAAAGTTGAGTCACAACACGTGATAGGTGTTTTATATATATGTGTTTAATTTAACATTTTCATAATGTTCATTTCTACTCATTGGGTAGTTATGAATGAGAATTCACCAGGATTCCTCCAAGGTACAAGTTATCTACAAAGATAATTTTAAATGAATTTATTTTTTTAAAATTATGATGGATGAGAATATCAAGGAAATTCAGAAAAGGGTTTAAGATAAAGGGATTGATTAATTAAAGATGATAATTAATTGATTCGAGCATGATTTATCTTAAACAAGAATGATTAAAAAATTGAATTATAGATTTATTTCTACATAAATACTGTTGCATGTATGGATGATCACGAGCTAGACCAAGACCTTTGTATGTGGATGGTTTATTTTAATTAATTTATTTAAATTAAATTTGTTGGTCTGAGAGCCTTCTCTTCATTAATATGTAGGGCCTGTGTGCCCAAGGGTTTTTTAGGTAAAACCCCTTTTTTACCCCTCACCTGCATGTGATATTAAAAAAAGGCATATGTAAAGGATGGAACTCCCAAGATAGTGGAGGCGGTTCATGCTGGAGCCAAGACTAAACCAATCCTAGGAGATACAGAGGTGGATAGGTGGAAAGCTGAAACATGAACCCAAAATGTTCAAGATGTTTCTCCCCTAGGTCAGGGTTAGTTTATCAACCGCTAGATAAAATAACCATTAAAAAGGTCATGATCAAAACCTTTATTTTATTTCTGTTAGTTTCATGGTTTATCATTATGGATGTGTTGTCACGATCACATAATTAATTAATTAAACTAGCATGCAAGATGGAACTACAATAAACCAGACTTATGCGTAAATATTATCAAGACACGGTTAATCACTTAAGTAACTTCCACTTAATATTAACAATCATGTGATAATGATAATAATCAATTCATGCATGAGAGATAACAATCACACAAATAAAATATTAAGTTAGATGAATCCTTCCGTTACTTGATTAAGGGAAAAACTCAATAAAACCATGTGTTTGACCAAAAATTGTTGGGACACTTAATTTTATATAGGAATCCCTTATGAAAGGTTTCAGGTTGGCTTAACCATATTACATAAAGAGGAGTAGCCCTTGCTAGACTTGGTGTAATCTTGGAGGTACGGGTTGAGGAAATCCAAAAGTCATGATTTCAGGATTGGGGAGTCTACTCAACAGATCAAGGATCTGCAAGCCTGTAGTTGGAAAATCCCTCCCTACCTAAATACCTTATAATAGCTTGACCAACCCTTGTTTGGGTTTTTCAAAGAGGAATATAGATCCTTGACACTAGAATGTTATGGAAACTGGAAATTCTTAGTTCAATTGTGAGGGCCATTGGGACTTGATAAAATAGTGGGAGACTTAATAAAAATTTATTACTTCTCAAAAAATGCAACCAAGAAAGTACTAATGATCTACTCTTTTAATTGTAGAATAAAAATAACAAGATCTTAAACCACACTATCTCTACGATCATTTCTGGATAAAGACAACATCCTCACTGGAAGTAACTTCTAGGAATTGTTTAGACGCCTTCGTGTTATCCTACACCTTGAACGAATGCCTTACGTGTTGGAGTTAGCATTACCTGATCTGCCTACAAAAGAGGTGAGTGATGAGGATTTCCTAGTCTCTGAGAAACATATGAACGAGGAGTTTGCAAATAGAACCAATTTGAGATTATCAAAACATGATTTGGGATTATCAAAATAGGTGATTCCAACAAGGAGTCTGCAAATAAGACCAATTTCGAGTTATGTTAAAGTAAAGGTCACCAAAACACCAGATCTATTGTCAAAGGAAGAATAAATCATGAATTAATTATTGATTCTAGAATATTTCCAAGGGTCTATCCTATAACAACCTGATATTTTATAATATATATTTGTTTTAATTTCTTTCCTATCTTCTCTTGTACACTACACTAAGATTATCTTGCGCTATACACAACACCGTATTAGCTTGCAGTATACGCAACACTATTCTTGGATCATGTTACACACAATTTCATGTTTGTTTGATAGTAGTTGTTATACGAAACATTAAGTATATATATATATTCAATGTATTTTGTGATACGCAACAACAAAGGAGTCGTGCACTACACGTAACCCTAACTTGGCTTGCATTACACGCAATCGTGACCTTCCTCGATAGCGTGTGTTGTACGCAATACCGGGTTTTACTAAACAACGATATATTATTATTATGAACTATCTGTTATGAATAGTATTAACTAAATTTTGAATTTTATAACATTATTATTCATCTTACACATTTTCTAGAACATGGTATAAGAACAAAATAATTTTTTTGGGTAAAGTAATTATTTTTCAAAAAATTCAGTTTTTCCACCTTTTGATGGCACACCCACTTTAAATCTAGTTTTTGACATGTTTATAAGTTCAATTTTACAAAATAAAATTATTCTTTGGAATTAGGATATAAAATTTTACCTTGGATAAAATTTTCATATTATTCTGATAACTTTCATATTTTAATGAATAGTAAAAACACGCTATATTTTAATTAAAAACTACTTTTTTAATCATAATAACTTATGTGGTTAAATTATAATAATGAATGGTTTTAAAGTATAAATAGAATATATTTTTACCATTTAATATAATTTATGTCATTATCATTGACTTTACGTTGAATTCGTAGGTTAAATCAATTCAATCTTTTGCAATGTTTTAAACAAAAACCCGTTTTCATTCGTCAACGGGATTAATTTTAATTTAATTTATGAAAATTAAGTGTATTGAATTTGAAAAAATGGATTCCATATTTGTAATCATTGTGTCCAAATTATGTTAACAGCCTACTTTTTATTTTTGGAATTATGAACAGTAACTATGGTAAATTTTATTTACCGTAGTTAAAGGTAAATCGGGTAAATAATGGTAAATGTAATATTATAAAATTACTCTAACACATGCCAAAATTCTGTTGGATGGATAATAGTAGACCCATATCACCTAAGGGTCGGATTTGATTCATTTTATGGACTTTTGACCATGAAAATAATTTAATTATTATTAAAACCAAAGAAAGTGACAACATGTCACTCTCTTTAATCTTATAAGTATAATAATTTTAATTTAGTGATAAACATCATAAAACTTAGAACATAAATAGTCTCCATAAATATAATAAAATTATCTACACAATGATATTTTATTTAGAATTTTTAGGCATTAAATAATTGTCATTAATGGTGATACATTAATGATGCATAAATTATTTATTAAGTGAAAAATCAGTAATATAGTTTTTATTGAAATAATAATACCCATTAAAAGTCCCAAAAACCTGACCAAAACTTATTTGTAGTGTATATATATACCATAATTATCCAATTACCTAATATATAACCGTTTGGTGTCTTATAAAATTGATTATGACACTTATAGTATTTTATTTTAAATGATGCCAAAGTTGTCACCTTCATAATTTAATAAATATAAAATTTAAATATTGTTATTTTAAGATGATAAATTCAGGTAAAAGTATTATTGTGAAATTTAATATATTTATCTTAATCATAGAATTTTATTTTTAATTTTTATGCAAACAATAAGTATATTAATTAATTATACAAAAATATTGTAGTAATTATTTTATTAAGAGATAAACCAAATAAATGGTTTTAAAAATAATAAAATAAATATTATATGAACTATTTAATATTCCCCACTAATTTTCTAGATACATATTACCTTTTATTAATCTATTAAATCTTGTAGTTCGAACATATTTTCTGTATATATTTTATTTAAATTCAAATAAATGAATAGTGTCAAAATTGACACTATTGTTATTTTATAAAAATAACATACTAAAAAATTGTTTAAAAATCACAAAAATATTTAAAAATTATAAATTTATATTTATATTTTCTAAAATTTTATAAAGTATCCAATTATGGAAAATTCACAACAAATAAGTAATTATTTTTTATAATTTAAAATTTAGAATATTATCACCACAAATAAAATTAAATTGATTAAATAAGGATAAATGAAGTTGATAATGTTTAAAATAAATTCCTAACATGTATAAATTTTATTGGTTGATGATATTACAACCCTATATCATATAATCTTTGGATATGGGTCATTTTTTAAGTTTTTAAGTGGGGATGGGATTTAATATAAACTAATATTTCTTATATTTCCAAAGGTGCCCCTCTCCTCCCTTATAAAAGGGAACCTCCTCCCTCTCTTCCTCACACCACTTTGAGCCTTCAATCTCAGCCAACCCCTGAAAATTTATCTTCTCCACTTCCCTAGAAACATCCTAGAGGTCCTGGTCTTCTTCAAATACCAATTTTAGTTCCCTAAGAGGAGGTCTCAAAGAGGCGCTTCAAAGAAGAGGCAATGTCCGTTACCGATTCTTTCAACCTTATTTCTTCTTTTACTTCTTGTTATTTAGTTGTTACATTATGAAGTAATAACATAAGTATCACTCATATACGGATATGTTATTATAAGTATGAAACAACCCTATTTCACTATCTATCCATCCTACGGAAAATGAAATCACCGTGCGTACGTACGTACGGAATACCGTCTCCACGACACGATGAGATTCATTCTCAATGATTAACCATTCATGAATGATTATAAAGTATATATAATAAGTAATAATGAAATATATTACATAATAATGATACTGGATTTATGTATATATATATGTATTTCATCTACTTAATTCCATTCAATTCAATATGGAAATGAAAACAGCGTTCATGCGTACGTACGGCCTACCGTCTCCATGAACGGTGTATTTCTTTCCATTTATCGATCTATTATATATATGTATATTCTGAATATATATTATATATAAATGATGTTTTACATTATGGATGTAAGTAACCATAATCCAAGTAATCATATGAATAATTACAAGTTAAAACATGAACAAAAAATGAAACGATTTTACCCAAAACGCTACTTTAACATTAATTTACAAAAGAATTTGTAATATAAAGTCATAAGTGAACCATATATGATATCATAACAATGAATATGATTCTATAATATGTTAATGACATTATTTAAATCATTATACAGGAGGTTTGGATACATACGAAGCATATCGGATGTAAGGATTAAAAGAAAGGTTTTAGGTAAGGAAACAAAAAGGGGAGGATCGTTATGGGAGATGTTGAATATCTTTCAACATGATTAGAAGTTTATATTCCAAGTTTCCAAAGACACTAAACTATTACGGTCCTTGTGTGTCTGTTTTTTTTATGTATTAGATATTCCGCAAAAGTAATGTAATGTCCATGTACGTCAAGCTTTGGGTCTCTACAGTTGGTATCAGAGGCAAATGAGGTAGGAATGTATCCGATCCTTGGGAACTCTCACATGTGAGCGTTGGACGAAGCATGGATCTCCACCCAAGAGCTTTATGAGGAAATGGCTGCCACTAGTGATGGTGGTGTGTCCCACCTAGGGGGTGTAGCCACCCATGGAGTGCCCTTATAGGTATCAATTGTAGTCCACTGGAAGTAATTCCAGACCGATACAGTTGGTATCAGAGGAAAGGTTTAGTCAACCTTTGGAAACTAGGATGTGAAAACGTTAGTGAGATCCCTAGAGATATTTATAAGGTATGTCTCAGGATGTCCCTTAGGATAAGTATACATATAGGATATATTCCTAGAACTACGGTAACGATCTTAGAATTTAACCTAAGATGTTAGATATTGAGGGTACTCCGCCTTTATTATGTTGTTTTCCCTAGAATGGTATTTTCCTCTCACACTATTCTTTTTGGGTTTTAGAAAATGGCTGGAAACAGGAAGATTCACGATAATGGAGGATATTATGGACAATGTAATGATATTATTCATGAGCAACCAAATGAAATGGGATTTGGAAGTCCAAACATCATTATTATGCCTAATTAGCAATCTCATAATATGATCAATAATCTCAACTTTGGTAAGTTTCCCGACTCAGATAACAAGAGAAAGATGGAGTTTCATGATGATCATAGAGGAAATAAAGTTCAATTTCCCTCAGGTAAATCATGTAGGAAGAGGCATCGGGGAAATTGTTTCAAAGGAACTGGAAGATGTTTTAGGTGTGGAAAAGAAGGACACAAATCCAGTAAGTGAAAAGGAAAAGGTTCAATTAACACCATGAACAAGGATAATGGTATTTCTACGACATCAACAATGATTAGATGTTTTAAATGTGGAATGTATGAGCATTATTTAAACCAATGCCCTAAGGGAAAATCTCATGAAGAGAATCAGCATGGTCATATGAGTAGTATTTATGTGGATGATGATGAAGAGACTACAAATGAAATATGTGATGAAAGAAATGATGAAGCTCAGTCAGTGGTTTAAGAAGTTAGTGGAATAATTGTATGTTTATAAAGAATAATGTATGGTACTATGGAATAAATAATCATCTAAGGATCGTTACATTATTGTTTTTCCTTAAGTATTTGAAAGTATATGTTGAATGGTACTGGTAACCATGGAAGGTTATTCAGATATTGTTAGAAAGTAGATGATATGCATATAATGAAGGGATAAGAAGATAATGAGATGTTTGATTGTATTCATGAGCTCATGATTGATATAAGGACTAAGTGATATCACGGTTTGAGTATATAGAATTTTTGGGATTTTGGTATGCGGAAAGGGTTCACTTTTAACAGCATTCATGTTTTCAATAATGTTCAATGGGTATTTATTTTTCAAGAGAATACATGATTAAGGTATTCACATGGTTGGAATGTGACCAACAAGATATATGAGGGATAAATGATAGTATTCACATGCTTGTTATATGACCTTTTTAGTAATCGTTCTCTTTATACTATGAGTTTGGAAAGAAGTATTTTGTATAAGCCTAAAGATTGGAATGGATTATGTTGGACAAAAGTTAGTATTGTTTAAGTATAGACCTTTTTTTGATATTATTGATGGGATGTTATAGTAATGTAGTTTTATAAAAAGGACAACCGACAGGACGGGTGACAACCCATCACGTCGGACAAGGCTATGGAAATCGAACCCACAACCGAAGTGCGACAGACCTTTATCACTTACCACTGGCCTACAGGAAGTCCCTGGTTAGTGGAAAGTAGTTTTATTTTATTATGCGGTATGATAAATAAAGAATAAGTCTATTTTTGGAACCATATATGATTAATCTCACCATAAGATGGAATTATAAATTTTGTTAACCTTTTGTTTGAAACAGATGGAATGAACCATCATTCTATCACATGATCGGCTAACGCTTCACGAATAATAAATTCAACTTCATTTATTTAAGAGATGAAGTGAAAATTGTTCAATTCACAAACAACAGTGAGATTGTACCAAAATCAAGTAAGTATTTCTTCTAATTCAAAATTTTCAACTTTAGGGAAATTATATTGAAAACCAAAAATGTTGTCCTAGTTATCTTATATCCGATGAATCATATGGGACCTTAGATCATCGCAAATCTATGGCTTTGTGATTGTTGGCTATTTCATAGCCATGTTCTCTACCACTCTCCATCATAACATAATAGTTAGATTTCTCTTACATATCCATATTTTCACATATGTTCTCCTACTTGGAATCCCAGTGATTAGTTAATTTGGGTAACCATTATGTTTCATAATTTAGTTTTTAAAGTTAAGTTTTGGTATTTCATTTTACGATGTGGGTTTCAATTAAAGAAACTTTCATGTAGAAAACCATGTATAACCCCGACGAATTTCGAGGGCGAAATTCATTTTAAGGGGGGTAGAATGTAACAAACCGAGATTTTATAAGATATATTCATTTTAATTTCTTTCATATCTTCTTTTGTACACTACACCAATATTATCTTGCGCTATACGCAACACCGTATTAGCTTGAAGTATATGCAACACTATTCTTGGATCCTGTTAAATAGAATTTCATGTTTGTTTGATAGTAGTTATTATACGAAAAATTGAGTATATATATATATATATATATATATATTCAATGTATTTTTTGATATGAAACAACAAAGGAGTCATTCACTACACGTAACCCTAACTTGGCTTGCATTACATGCAATCACGACCTTCCTCGATAGCATGTGTTGTACACAATATTGGGTTTTACTAAACAAAGATATATTATTATTATGAACTAGCTGTTATGAATAGTATTAACTAAATTTTAAATTTTATAACATTATTATTCATCTTACACATTTTCTAGAACATGGTATAAGAACAAAATAATTTTTTTGGGTAAAATAAGTATTTTTCAAAAAATTCAGTTTTGCAGCCTTTTGATGGCGCACCCACTTTAAATATAGTTTTTGACATTTTTATAAGTTCAATTTTACAAAATAAAATTATTCTTTGGAATTAGGATATAAAATTTTACCTTGGATAAAATTTTCATATTATTCTGATAACTTTCATATTTTAATGAATAGTAAAAACACGCTATATTTTAATTAAAAACAACTTTTTTCATCATAATAACTTATGTGGTTAAATTATAATATTGAATGGTTTTAAAGTATAAATAGAATATATTTTTACCATTTAATATAATTTATGTCATTATCATTTATTTTACATTGAATTCGTAGGTTAAATCAATTCAATTTTTGCAATGTTTTAAACAAAAACCCGTTTTCATTCGTCAACGAGATTAATTTTAATTTAATTTCTGCAACTTCTGTGAATTGAATTTGAAAAAATGGATTCCATATTTGGAATCAGTGGGTCCAATTTATGTTAATATCCTACTTTTTATTTTTGGCAATTATGAATAGTAAATACGGTAAATTTTATTTACCATAGTTAAAGGTAAATCGGGTAAATAAGGGTAAATGTAATATTATAAAATTACTATAAAAAAGCCAATATTCTATTGGATGGATAAAAATAGACCCATATCACCTAAGGGTCGGATTAGATTCATTTTATGGACTTTTGACCATGAAAATAATTTAATTATTATTAAAACCAAAGAAAGTGACAACATGTCATTCTCTTTAATCTTATAAGTATAATAATTTTAATTTATTTATAAACATCATAAAACTTCAAAAATAAATAATGTACAGAAAGATAATAAAATTATATACATCATGATAATTTATTTAGAATTTTTAGGCATTAAATAATTTTCATTAATGGTGATACATTAATAATGCATAAATTATTTATTAAGTGAAAAATCAGTAATATAGTTTTTATTGAAATAATAATACCCATTAAAAGGCCCACAAACCTGACCAAAACTTATTGGTAGTGTATATATATACCATAATCATCCAATTACCTAATATATAACTGTTTGGAGTCCTATAAAAGTGATTATGACACTTATATTATTTTATTTTAAATGATGCGAAAGTTGTCACCTTCATAATTTAATAAATATAACAATTTAAATATTGTGATTTTAAGATGATAAATTCGAGTAAAAGTATTATTGTGAAATTTAATAGATTTATATTCATCATAGGATTTTATTTTTAATTTTTATGCAAAAAATAAGTATATTAATTAATTATAAAAAATGTTGTAGTAATTATTTTATTAACAGATAAACCAAATAAATGGTTTTAAAAATAATAAAATCAATATTATATGAACTATTTAATGTTCCCCACTAATTTTCAAGACACATATGACATTTTATGAATCTATTAAAGCTTTTATTTTGAACATATATTTTGTATATATTTTATTTAAATTCAAATAAATGAATAGTGTCAAAATTGACACTATTGTTATTTTATAAAAATAACATACTAAAAAATTGTTTAAAAATCACAAAAATATTTAAAAATTATAAATTTATATTTATATTTTCTAAAATATTATACAGTATCCAATTATGGACAATTCACAACAAATAAGTAATTATTTTTTATAATTTAAAATTTAGAATGTTATCACCACAAATAAAATTAAATTGATTAAATAACGATAAATGAAGTTGATAATGTTTAAAATAAATTCCTAACATGTCTAAATTTTATTGGTTGATGATATTACAACCCTATATCATCTAATATTCGGATATGGGTCATTTTGGAATTTTTTAAGTGGGGTTGGGATTTAATATAAACTAATATTTCTTATATTTCCAAAGGTGCCCCTCTCCTCCCTTATAAAAGGGAACCTCCTCCCTCTCTTCCTCACACCACTTTGAGCCTTCAAGCTCGGACAACCCATGCCAAATTATCTTCTACACTTCCCTAGAAACATCCTAGAGGTCCAGGTCTTCTTCAAATACCAATTTTAGTGCCCTAAGAGGAGGTCTCAAAGAGGCGCTTCAAAGAAGAGGTAATGTCCGTTACCGATTCTTTCAACCTTATTTCTTCTTTTACTACTTATTCTTTAGTTGTTTCATTATGAAGTAATAATATCAGTGTCCCTAATATAATTATATGTTATTATAAGTATGAAACAACCCTTTTTCACCATCTATCCATCCTACGGAAAATGAAATCACCGCGCGTGCGTACGTACGGAATACCGTCTCCACGACACGATGAGATTCATTCTCAATGATTAACCATTCATGAATGATTATAAAGTATATATAATAAGTAATCATGAAATATATGACATAATAATTATACTGGATTTATGTATATATATATGTATGTCATATACTTAATTCCATTCAATTCAATAAGGAAATGAAAACAACGTTCATGCGTACATACGGCCCACCGTCTCCATGAACAGTGTATTTATTTCCATTTATTGATCTATTATATATATGTATATTATGAATATATATTATATATAAATCATGTTTTACATTCTGGATGTAATTAACCATAATCTAAGTAATCATATGAATAATTACAAGTTAAAACACGAACAACAAATGAAACGATTTTACCCAAAACGCTAGTTTAACATTAACTTACAAAAGAATGGGTAATATAAAGTCATAAGTGAACCATATATGATATCATAACAATGAATATGATTCTGTAATAAGTCAATGCCATTATTTAAATCATTATACAGGATGTTTGGATACATATGAAGCATATTGGACGTAAGGATTAAAAGAAAGGTTTTAGGTAAGGAAACAAAAAGGGGAGGATCGTTATGGGAGATGTTGAAGGTCTTTCAACATGATTAGAAGTTTATATTCCAAGTTTCCAAAGACACTAAACTATTAAAGTCCTTGTGTGTCTATTTTTGTTATGTATTAGATATTCCGCAAAAGTAAAGTAATGTCCATGTACGTCAAGCTTTGGGTCTCTACATATCCAATGATCAATGATCCATCATGAATCCATGAATAGAAAATAGATTCAAGATGAGAATTGATACGAAGAATATCTATTTATGACCATTCAAAGGAATATTACCTGAAAAAATCACCATTGTTGAATAATTAAGCTTCAATCAGCAAGACGTCATTGACATGTCAAAAACTCCACCAATATACCATGGATTTCTCAATATATTAAGGTTCCATCATCAATACACCATAGAAAAGAGGCATAGGAAGATGATTCAATAACTCTTCCCTAATGAATGCTACTTTAAAAATGTAGATCTAAGTTTGATCAAGGAATGATTTAAAATTACTATACATGCCAACGATATATGAGGAAAGGAGGAATTCACCATTGGATCATTTAGGAAAACATAGATATATGATCATATCATAACAAAGAAGAGGAAATTGGAATAGATCTAAGAAGAACTCACAAGTCAAATGCCACCAGATTGATCAAAGGTTGATGGACCAAAAAGATATGGATGGGAGGAGTCAAGGGCTAAGATGGAATATATCTAAATTAAAATAGGTCGGGGGAGTTATATTTGGAAATTAAACAAGGTGTAAAAAAGTATATAATTAAAACCCACATAGTGCATTAATTTCACTCCAGGACAGGGCACAATGGAGAGCTGGTGGCGGTATTTCTTTCACCAAAAAACCTTTATGCTTTATATCCTTAAATACTCAGCCTGTGACCCCCAATATCTTTTCAACCAACCTAAAAAACACCCATTTCAGAGATAGAACATCAGGGTAACTAAGGAATTATTTGAATAAAGCTTTTCATATATTGAAAACAAGTGAGGATGTTACAATGCATAAATACATACAAACATGCATACATATATACATATAGAAATACATTCATGTAGACATACAAGTAGATAATAAAATAGAGAAACACATGCACACACACACATACAGACACACACACCCAAAAATGCATACATAAATGCATGCATACAGACACACACACACATACATAGATATTTACATACATACATACATATATACAAGAACACACACACCCACACAAATACCTACAAACCTACATACCTACATACAGACATACACAAAAATATAGATATATATACAGATAGACATTCATAAACACATAAATATACACAAATATGCACAAACACACACACACACACACACACAGACAAACAGATAGACATACACCTACACACACACACACACACAAGCACATACAAACATATAAACATACATACAACACACACACACACACACACACACACACACACACGCGCCACATAAACAAACACACAAGCACACACACACACAGACACACACACACACATACATACAGACACACACACACACACACACACACACATACATACATACATACATACATACATACATACATACATACATACATACATACATACATACATACATACATACATACATACATACATACATACATACATACATACATACATACATACATACATACATACATACATACATACATACATACATACATACATACATACATACATACATACATACATACATACATACATACATACATACATACATACATACATACATACATACATACATACATACATACATACATACATACATACATACATACATACATACATATATACATACATACATACATACATACATACATACATAGACACACACACACACACACACAACCACACAAGCATATACAAACATATAAACATACATACAGACATAAACACACACACACACACTACACACACATGCCATACACATGCCACATAAACAGATAGATACATACATACAAACATACATGTATGTATGTATGCATGCATGCGTGCATGCATGCATCCATACTTACATACATATATAAAAGCAGACACACACACACAGATATATATACATAAATTACATAAATACATACCTACATTTATACATGCATGCTAACTTACCTACAAGGTATGAAATTTTGACCATAAGGCTTGATGCATATTCTTGATCACCAGAAGATGGAAAGAAGTGTTGTTTAAATGAACTATAAATTTTGGGAATGATTTTTCTCATAATAAATAAGATGAAATAATGAAACCAAATAATAGATCAAATAAATACATCCCCATTAAACACACAAGGTATAAAATTCATATCAATGCAAGAACATAAATTCTACATGAAAAAAAGAAGCTATAAAAGGCTAAAAAATAATATGCACCTCTAATTTCACTTGACACATGGACACCATTGCATTAAATAACCTTAATTATCCCATCATTGATATAATGGTCAAATCCATATGAATACAAGAACTTCCATCGACACATACATAAAAAATCTTGGATATACAATCTATGTAGAGAGTGAGTGAATATTTCATGTAGGAATCCAAAATATACTCTATGTGAAAAATTTATAAAATAAACCATACTTGTAAGTTTGAACTACAAATATACACATTCCATTTGAATTTATAATGAAAATAGGTGACAAAGGGATATGATTTTAACATATAATAGATTTTTATTCTTCATAAAGAGTGGTGGAGAGTAATATACTAGAAGTTGAAGGAGAGACCCCCTTCCCCTATGGGTGTGTTGAATGAATTAAGTGAAGAGGGAGGAGATATGAAATTTTTTCATTGAAATATTATTTATTATTAATAATAATAAAAACATAATTATGTTGAAAAATTAGAATTATAAAATCTAAATTAATTAATGAAGACAATTATTCATTCCACATTTTAATTACCTAACTAATAATAATAAGTTTTTTACACATAGGTAATAATTATATAACATAATTAATTATATTTTAATATCCATAACATATAATATACATATCCCTAAGAACACATATATTTTATAAGAAAATATAAGCTAAGTATTTTAATCACTATTAATTAGTTTACTTGAACATACTAGACAACTAAAACTAATATAATAGCAATCCAATGGATAATTTTAACTTTTATTTAGATGTAGAGATATGAAATTTGATGTTTTTGGTCAAATTTAAGAAATGTATCATTATGATGAATGGTATCCAAGGACATGAAAAACCATGAAACACCCTATGAATTGACCATGATACCTCATAGTCACCACACACTATCACTTAGACCATGAAATGAATTTAAATCACCTAAAATTTATAATTTTTTTTAACAATATCATAATTTTTATACCCAAAATTTCATCAAAATTAAATTATACATATAAATTGAAAAGTGGGGTGCTACAATTCTCCCCACCATATCAAGTTACCCCCATGGAAAATCTCTTAGGTTTTACTTTTAGAATATTAATTCCATAAAAAATATAAAATATTTCTCATTTTTGAATTGTTATTACACATGAAAAAATCTCTTTTAATATTTGGAAAACATTTCAATTAAAAAGAACACTTTAAAATATTCCCATGAGAAAGAATAATGTATCTAAAATATATTCTAATATGAGTGGGTAATAGATGATTTATCGTCATTTATGGATAAAAAGATGCTAATACCATGAGAATTGAATCATGGAAACAAAATAATAAAAGTTTTAAAACAGTTTTAAGATAAATAATTTTAAATAATAAAGGAGAAAGTGGAACATAAATTCTCACTATGATCCTCGAACAACCTACATTGGATTGAGCCCAAAGACTATAGAGAAATGGATTTTATAAAATAAAATCCTTATCAACCTGGAAAGGGAAGTTTATAGAGTATTTCAAATAGAATATGGATAGAAAATTGAACCTTAAGTGTGTATTTAGGAATTTTTGAATGAGTTTCCTTTTATAAGAAAAATTCAATCACATTTCTGTAAATATTCAATCTTTAAGGGTCAAGAATGTAATTTTAAAATGGAAAATGGTTAAAAAATGGAAAATATATGATATTCTCGACAATTAACCATCTTAAACGACTCAATATAAGATTCAATTATTTTTTTTCAGTGTATAAATTATTGTTTAAGATTAAAAACTCTATAAAGTGATTTTTAGGGATATTCTCATAATTTGACTTTAAAAATTTATTGATAAATATTTAATTTTAATTTAAACATTTATACTTTATCTTTCTTATCATTTTTATCTGTAAAAATCATGAAAAACCTTAAATCACCCCATCCTTATTATTTAAATATTTTTAAAACCATTTATATGACTTCTCTCTGGATTACAAAAGCACTACATAAACACTATGTAAGAATTTGGATAATTATATTGTTAATATAATATTAAAAATAAATCATTATCATAAATATATTTTAATATTAATCAATATAATTATCTAAAACTATTAATACAATTATTTTTATCATTTTATCATGAAAATATTTTTATGATAAAAAGCCTCACTTTTCCTACCTCACACATGCACTGGGTAAGAATTTGTATAATTGAATTGTAATATAACATTAAAATTCTTGAGTATATGATGAATTAATTAATAAGTTAATTTTTATCTATTTTGGATAATAAGACTTATCCATTTCTAAAAACTGTCTTAAAGGAATGAATTTTCTTTTCCAATGCTGCGTATGCACTAGTTAACACCAGTAAATGTTTTCATATTTATTTTAACATAACATTTAATTTATATAATTTTAAAAACATTGAAATGATATTTTGATTATATAATCAGGTAATTTATGTTATTTAAATTTCTAAAAAATTTATTTTATGTATTTAAAACTTTTGTTTCATGTATGTAAAACATTTTCTCTATCCTTTTCTTATGTGTTTCTAGGTTGATCCATACTTTGGTGTAATTTAATGGGATTTGAGTAGATATTATTGGATTATAATTGTGTTTTGGTGTTTTATATCGAATATAAGAAACACCATGGCATTGTGAAATCTGTGTTGGACCTGGTGTTTAAAATAGAAAATGGGAAATAGGGTGTCCATGGGCATGGCCATGGCATGGTTCTTGGGGAAGAGTTATGTGGGAAATTCCTTGTTAAACCTCACCATGGATGTGGTGGAGGCTATGTTGAGGGAAAAATAGGAAGACTCATTAGGCCATACCATAGTCACAAACCATGTTGGGGGAATTTTCAATAAAACCATGACCACATACACTTAATTGTCCCTTCTAAAATAAATTCTGGTTTTGATGATGTAAATGAAAAAAAAGTTTCAACACCCTCAATATATATAGGCTTTAAACTAGAATCCTATAGATTTTTATGATGACTTATCCAATCAAGATCTTGTAATAAAAACTACTATATACTTCATTATTCCTTATTTTTCTCAAAAATAAAAAATAAAAAATATTGATTATGATTAATCCATAGAAGGAATGGATCATTTGAGAACATATAAAAAAAATATAAATAGTAAAAATTACTTGTAACTATAACCAAATACCGATAAATACTGGTAATTAAAAATAAACATAAAAAATTATTTCTAACTAAAAAATAATAGTTAATAGAAATATTACACACTAATTATTATAAATTAATATAAATTATTATAAATTACCACTAATTGTCAGAAATCATTACTAATCATTACTAATTATTAGTTTTCTCGGTAATTAATACTAATTATTAACAAATACAACTAATTATAAACTATTATTGGTAGTTATTACCATTTTTGGGTAATTATCATCAATTATCGATAATTATCACTAATTATTAATAATTATCACTAAGTATTAGTAATTATTACTAATTATTTCTAATTATTAATAATTATTGGTAATTATTGGAAATTATTTATAATTATTGGTAATTATGGGTAATTATTGGTAATTATCGAAAATTATTGTCAATTAATCGTAATTATAGTTAATTATTAATAATTATTGGTATTTTTATTTAATTATTTTTAATTGATGATAATTATTAATAATTATTAATAATTATTAATAATTTTATTTAATTATTACTAATTATTACTTATTATTGGTAATAATTGATAATTATTTGTAATTATTACTAATTATTATTAATTATTTTAATTATTACTATTTTTTTTTCAAATTATTTCTAATTATTTGTAATTATTTCTAATTATAACTAATTATTGGTAGTTATTTCTAATTATTGGTTGTTATTACTAATTATTGATAGTCATTAGTAATTATTACTAACTATTAATAATTTTTTTTAAATATTACTAATAATTGTTAATTATTACTAAGTATTGGTAATTATTTTTAATTATTTCTAATTTTCATTATTTATTACTAATTATCATCAATTATTACTAATTATTACAAATTATTACAAATTATTGGTAATTATTTCTAATTATTACTTATTATAGCAATTTATTACTAATTATTTATAATTATTACTAATTATTTTATCAGTAATTATTACTTATTATTACCATCTATTACAAATTATTGGTAATTATTGCCCATTATTATCCATTATGGATATTTATTACTAATTATTGGTTATTTTTGGTAATTATTATTAATTATTAAAAATTATTGATAATTATCAGCAATTTTTTCTAATTATTGAAAATTATTTCAAATTATTGGTAAGTATTTCTAATTATTGGTAATTATTGGTAATTATTAGTAATTATTAGTAATTATTATGAATTATTATTAATTATTGGTAATTATTACCAATTATTCATATTTATTTGTGATGATTTCTATTTATTATTAATTATTACAAATGATTATAGATTATTGACAATGATTTTTAATGACTACTAATTATTGGTAATTATTTATATAATTATTAATATTTTTTTTGTAAAAAATTACTAATTATTTCTAATTATTTCTAGTTATTTTTAATTATTTATAATTATTACTAATTATTATAAATTATTTCTAATTATCGATAATTATTGGTATTTATTATTAATTGTTACTATTTAATTGTAGTTATTACTAGATATTACTAATTATTACAATTATTACCAATTATCTATAATTATTGGTAATTATTACTAATTATTGCTAATTATTATTATTATTAATTACTAATTATTGGAATTTATTTATAATTATTACTAATTATTACTAATTTCTTGTAATTATTACTAATTATTGCTAATTATTTGTATTTATTACCAATTATTACTAATTATGACTGATTATTGCTAATTACTACTAATTATTACTAATTATTTATAATTATTGGTAATTATTACTAATTATTACATATTATTGATAATTATCCCTAATTATCGCTAATTATTATTAGTTATGGTTAATTATTTCTAATTATTGATAATTATTACTAATTATTATTAATTATTATCAATTATTACTAATTATTACTATTTATTGGAATTTATAACTAATAAAAAGTAATTATTTCTAATTATTAATAAGTATTTCTAATTATTACTAATTATTACTAATTGTTATTAATTATGGGTAATTAATACTAATTGTTGATATTTTTACCAATTATTAATATTTACTACTAATTATGACTAATTATATGTATTTAGTACTAATTATTACAAATAATTTTAAATTATTACTAATTATAACTATTTTTTACCAATTAATAGTGACTATTAATAATGATTGGTAATTATTTCTAATTATTAATAATTATTACTAATTATGAGTAATTATTACTAATTATGAGTAATTATTACTAATTATGAGTAATTATTACTAATTATTGATAATTATTAATAATTATTACTAATTATTGGTAATTATTACTAATTATTACTAATTATTGACAATTATTACTAATTATTACTATTTTTTACTAATTATCCTTAATTATTACAAATCATTAGTAATTATTGGTAATCATTACTAATCACTTTTAATTATTACTAATAATTACAAATTATCAATAATTGTTATAAATTTTTACTAATTTTCGTAAATTATTTCTAATTATTGGTAATTGTTTTTAATTATTACTTATTTTCATTAATTATTTTTAATTGTTACTAATTATTGATAATTATCACTAAGTTTTTTTAATCATTACCAATTATTAATTATTAATTATTATTTTTAATTTTTACTAATTATTTACTAATTATTACGAATTATTAACTAGTTACAAGTAATTATCAATACTTATTGATAATTTTTACTAATTGATACTAATTATTTATAATTAATATGAATTAAAAATAATTTCTAAACATTATTCCTAAATATTACTAATATAAAATGAAGTAAATAAACTAATAATTTAAAAAGTTTAAAATTAATACATTTAAAATGATGCTTTACCAGAATGAAAACATTGATACAATCTTGAAGATGTCTTTGTCAAAATTCTCTATAGAAATTAAAACTTATACGGAGAGAAATGAGAAGAGGAGTATAGAACTTGTGATAGAAGAATGGTGGTGGGGGCCTTATATAGGTTAGATTATTTGTGAAGGGATTTCCATCACAAATAATCGTATTTGTGATAGAACCTATCACAAATAGCTCCACTTATGAAGGCGATCCAAATAGAATTTTCCATAGATTTGGTCGCCCGTCGCAAATGCTACCCTCCATAAATACTTATTATTTACTCTGCCGACCGAATATTTGCGACAAAATTCTTACTTCCATCACAAATACTATTATTCTACGATGTTTTTTTTTTCAATTTACAACTTTCTCCAATGGGAGAGGTTCCCATCTCAAAAAACATTATTTGTGATGAAATTCCAAATTCCATCGCAAATAACTATTTCCCACATTCTAGCGCATAGTTGTGCCAAAATATTTTACAAGGAGACTCGTATCTTGTCACAAATGATACCAAATTTACGGTTATTTGTGACAAGAATAGATTCTCATTGCAAATAACCCAACATTTTCGATTATTTGTAATGGGATCCTCCCCCGTCCCAAATAACCCATCATAAATATTATTTTTCTTATAGTGAATCTTGAGGATGAAAGTCCCGTAGTAATTTTTGGCTACATACATCTATGGGATTTCATGATTCTTGGGATGACTATCTTTGATGTGGGAGCAGGTAGAGTGGGACCTGACCTGACTCAGGTTAGAGCCATTACAACACAAGTAGCAAACTTGTCTCTTGCGGCGGAGCTAGCGATAACCTCTTCCTTTCCTCCAGTGGTGGACCTGTATCATGATGTTTTTCCAGATGACTTTTCGGGACTTCCTCCTAAGAGGGGAATTGACTTTGAGATCGAACTCATTCAAGGAGCTCAACTTTTATCAATTCCTTCATATTGTATGGCATCAACTGAGTTGAAGGAACTGAGAATACAATATGAGAATTTGTAGTTGAAGAGTTTTTTCAAACTAATTACATCTCCCTAGGGTTCTCTGATGTTTTTCACAAAGAAGGTGGATGGTAGCCTTCAGTTGTGTGTAGAATATATGAAGCTAAACCAAGTGGCCATGAAGAATCGATACTCATTGTCGAGGATCGACGACATGTTTTACCAGTTACAGGGAGCCCAATGGTTCTCTATGATTTACTTACGACTTGGATACCACCAGTTTTGGGTTAGAGGGGAGGATATCCCTAAGACCACATTCAAGAGTATATACAGACTAAATGAGTATATTGTCATGTCTTTCGGGCTAACAAATGCACAAACAATGTTCATGTCTCTCATGAACATGATCTTTCACCTGTATTTGGGCTCTTTCATTATGGTGTTTGTTGATGATATCCTGATAGACTCTAAGATTTCAGATATGCATGTTAGGAACCTGGAGATTGTATTGAGTTCTCTTTTTGAACATCCAATTTATGTCAAGCTCTTGAAGTATCACTTATAAATTCTAGTGGTGTGATTCCTTGGTCATGTGATCTTTGAGGTGGGAATTTATATATACACAGATAAAGTTTAGGCAATGATGCTTGCATTCATCCCAAGAATGTTTTTGATATCAAGATCTTTCTTGGTTTAGCTAGGTCCTATAGATAGTTCATACAAGACTTCTCCCGTTTGGTAACACATATGATAGGGCTTACCAAGAAAGTGATAAAGTTTGAGTGGTCTAATTAGTGTGAGGACGTTTTCTAAGATCTAAAGAAAATATTTATGATAGCCCCAACTCTTACATTTCCAGAGCCTTTGATTGGATATACAGTTTGCGCTATTTATTTAGGTGTTGGTTTGGGAGTTTTGATGATGCATAAGGATCATGTAGTAGTTTATGGGGGCATTTTAGAAATGACCCCATGAGCAAAATTAACCAACACATGACTTAGAGTTGGACAATTTAGTCCACACTCTAAATTGTTGGTGACATTATATCTTTGGAAAGAGGTTTGTTAATTACATGGATCATAGAATCCTCCACTATATCTTTCCTCTGTGGGATTAAACATGAGGTAGCGATGTATCATAGAGTATCTGTTAATATTTTAAAGTTGTTATAATACATTAACAACATTATTTGTTTTGATAAATTACTCACTATTGACATTCTATTGAATTCTCAAACATTTTAATTAATTAATAAATTTTGATTACAAAGTTATAATAAAGTTATGTAATTAATTTTTAATGGTATTCATGTTTTAGTATTTTTATTTTTTAATTTTTATAATGACACATTTTTCTATTTTATTTACTTAATTTTAAATTTTTTTTAAAAAAAATTTGTGTCATCCTTTTAATCAACTTAAGCTAGCCCTCAACCACTTAAGAGACCCATTGGGTTAACCCTATGGGAGGCCTGAAAAAATCACCCCACAAGATGGCTATAAAGTATTCAGTGTGCACAGTGGACACTCAAGGCATGCAGGATCATGTATAAGGCCCGAAGATCACGTCCATAGGCACATGGGTTGGTCTTGTCCATTCACTCGGCTATAGGTTCGTGTGTGTGAATTGTGTAACTAATGATGACTCATTGTTTCTAGATCAAACAGAGGATAATCACCACATATTTGATATAACTATCATCCCCCACATCAAAAAATTGATGTTGGGTACATTTTAAACTTCATTTTTCATCCAACTTTAAAAATTTGGATAGACATGTGGACTACAGATCAGTTGTTTTCAAATTTTCTAATCTCGTTCTGATCTCCCGTGCTCGTTTTTGAACTCCTATGCCTCCATGTTCAAATTTCATTCATCCTTTTGATTTTCCGTCATTCTATGGTTCAATGATGAATAACACATCATCTCTAATGAAGCTTGGTTTTCCGGATCTTTATTTAAATAACTTATTCTCAAGTATCACTTGTCTTCCATCTCTTGTTTACACTAGTTATTGTTGCTTGTTATTAAATAGTAAGATATTTTTCTTCTCTTTAGGGTCTTCTGTCATCTCACTATTTGACTAGTTCAAAACCTTTCTCTTTTATGTTTTTTCAATGTTGAAATCGTTACATTTCAATAGTGAGTCATGGGCCATTGTTAGACATCTCCAATGGTTAGTCACGAGACACCATTAGACACCAACAATGAGTCATGAGTCACCATTAGACATCACCAATGGTGAGTCATGATTCAATTGCGAACACTAACTTTTTGTCATGATCCATCATTATACATAAATGTTGATTCATTTTCTACCCACCAGTTGTTATTTTTTTGTAGGTAGGAACTTAATTAAGATATAATAGGATCTCTTCACCTTCTTCGACTGAGTGCTATAGGATTATTATTATTTTAATTTGTTTTCTTATTTTTATCAGAATATTATTTATCTATTTATTATAATTTATCATTTGTAGTGTTTTATGTGAGTCACCATTGGAAATCTCCTGTAGTGGGAGACGAATCACCATTATACATCTTCAACGGTAGGTCATGATCCATCATTGGACATCTAATGATATTTTTTTATTTCTTATCCAAAATCTTATGGTTGTACTGTGGCATGGAAATTAATTTATTTTGGTTGGTTGTTTTTTAGAGGTAGAAAAAATAAGGCACTTTTCTCTAATTTTAGCGATAGCAAAAATAATCCACCACTCTCTATTTCAACGGTAGATCAATGATCAACCATTAGTTAAATTTTTTGATTTTAATATTTTATTTATAATTTAAATTGATGTTATTAAAATATTTAATTTGTTAAATTTTTTATAATTTGTTGTTGAAATATAATTGTAAATGTGTGTAAAAAATAATTATATCATTATTTTATGTACACTTATGCTTGCAGTTAAAAATTCACGAGATGCTCTGTTTTATTGAATTTTTTATATCTGTATAATCTAAAAGATTAATTTTTTATTTCAATTGTTTTATAATTGTGAATTGATTAAAATTTATTTACTTAACATATTAGTTATTTTATATTAATATTTCATGAGGAAATATAAATCCAAATTGTAATTATGTTATTCCTCATGAATTTAAAAAACAATGGTAACAATCATATTATTTATTTTTTATTATCTAACAAGTTTCATGAAGATATTAGAAATAAAACCTCTCCTATAGGATCTTTGTTTTAATTATTCCATAGATATCTTCAAAGAATAAAAACATATACCAGTGCAGATCATTCAATAGACAACTGGTGATACATATTTAGCATTATTGATGCTCTCAATTGTTGATGAACTTATACAACTTTTTTACTCTATTTGTGATAAAAAAGGACTTCAACTTTGAAATTTGTTCCTTCCTAGTGGTTAATGATCACCAATGTTCAACATCCTCAACATTTTGGATCATCTACTAATTTCCCTATATTAGTTTTATTCATGTAATATTTATCTTTCTATTTGAATTTATTCACGTATGGTTTATACTTTTCCCCATCAAAATAAATTATTTCTTTATCTGGTTATTACATTACCTAAAAAGAAGTTTGGGCTATGACTCCAAATCAAATGTCATGTAAGATGACTAGGTTGGTCGCTTGTAATATACCGGGTTATCCCTTTGGGTTATTTAAAAGGTAGTGTATATAATAAGGTTATGATACCTTTAAAACTGAGATTGATAGTGGGTACCAATCTCCTCAAGGAGTATAGGAGATTGAGGATTAGACTATGATCTTTGTGATCTAAACCACTCTAAATCCTTATGTTCTTTATTTTTGTTTCTATTGCACTTTATTTTCTGAACACTACACTCACAATATACTTGTATTTTATTTACTATGATTGTTTTTGTATTTAAAATTTTAAAATGACTATTCACCCCCATCTAGTGAAATTTTCCATCACTAATGATCCAACAATTGGTATCAGAGGGTAGGACCTTTGTTAAATGATTGTTAGCTTGTATGATTATTTCCATTTATTATTTTCAACTCTATGAAAAAATGGTATCCTATAATTAATAGTATAGGGAACAAAATAAAAGTTTTCTTTTAATATGGAAGGTTTCAATGAAAATAATGGATGGATTCCACAGAAGCACGCTTGTTTTATTGGGAGTGACTATGGCTACTACCAAGAAAGAATTGAATCTTACTTAAAACAACTAATTTTGGATCACTAGACTCTCATAGTTATGGAATATAATCTACTCAAAGTGGATCTTGAGACACTAGTATGAAATTAAATGTTAAAATATGTTTTGAATTATAAAGTAAAAAATATTTTATACTGCGGTATAAGTAGTAGTTTGAATATCCATATTTCAGCTTATAAGACAACCCATGACATATAGAGGATACTTTAAGTGAATCATTATGGGAATGAAATTGTAAAGAGAACCAAGATATGAATACTCTAACTAGAATAGTAGGAATTTAAAATGGGAGTTGAAAAATCTATAAATCAAGTGTTCCATCGGTTTACATGTTTAACCAATGGTATGTGTGATCTTAGAGAAGTATTGGACAACACAACTCAAGTTTAAAACGTTTTTATATCTCTTCCAAAAACATGACATGAAAAAAAATTTCCATCAAAGAGAGTAATATTTTTAAGGAGTACAATTTGGATGAACTAATAGGCTCTCTACTGTAGTATGAGTTAGAGATGAAAAATATAGTTGATGAGGATACTACTAAAAGAAAAGGTATTTATTTTAAATCAAATGTTATTGGTACCTCTAATGTCTATAAATATTAGTTTTGGTAAAGTTACAAGTATATATATATCACTTCATTAATAAATTTTCAATTTCATTAAAAATAATGGTAGAAAGAGGTATTTCAAGAGCAAATCCAGAAAAAACTATAAGAAAGGCAATACTAGTAACAATAATGACGTTTCAAAAATTAATCTGTTATGATTGTTGGAATAAAGGTCACCAAAGGTGTAATTGACCTAAAATCAAACATCCAAAGAAAGGAAAATATAAAATAAGAAAGGGAAAATTGGTTTTTTGGAGGTTAGAACTCTTTAGACTATTCTCACTCAAGTGGAAATTCTAGAAGTGAATAAGAGACAAGGAAAATTTACCTAATGGGTATTCAATGTGAGGTAAATGATTCAGTATTTAATCAGTTAATATATCCTAATAATGTTGATCATAATTATTTTTCTGAAAATTAAACTGAAAGTGTTTATGATTCATGCTCAAATTATGATTCTATAAATTCTAAAATTAACGCACTGCTTAAATAAAATAAAGAATTAAATAATGATGGAGTCATAATTGTTGAAAAGCCTACTAACTTGAAAATTAAGAATAATAATTTTATTAAAGAAAATGAGAAAAGGAAAACAGAATGTGATAATCTGAAAATATTTGTTTCCCATAATGATAAATCTAAAGAGAATTATAATTCTGAATTTCTAAAACTAAAAGTGGAAAAATGAAAGGATTAAAAAAATCTGATTGTAAATGATAAAGTTAAAGATATAACATTTAATTTTGTTGTGTATTATCCAACTAAATTAGAAAATGAATATAAGAAATTAAATAAAGAAAATAAAAAATTAAGAAACCAAACTTCTTGACCCAATGAAAAGGTCTATACATATTTAGAAACTATTCAAAAGAAGAATATTGGTTTGAAACAATTATGTTGTTAATATAAAAATTAATTTATCAAATTTTGTTAAAGGAAAAAAACAATATGATAAAATGATGTCTTTAATGAAACTAAAAACCAATAAGAATGGTTAGTAATATAACAGTATAAATCCAAGTTTAAATAAGACAAACTTTGTTAAAAGATCAAAAGGAAGCTTTTCAAGTGTAACCTGTTTTAAATGTATAATAAAAGGGCATTATGCCAATGAGTACTCACTGATATTTACAAATTTTTTGGGAATACTATAACTTTCATTGCTAATAATTTTTTTAATAGACACACTAATAAATGATTTAAATTAATTTGAGTGTCTAAGTTTTCTACTTCAAATCTTGTTGGACCCATGTTGGCATGGGTACCAAAACAGTTTATGTGATTGTTTAATATCAGAAAATATACCGTATAAGTCTCAATGACTCATGGTACTTTGAAAATGGATTCTCTAGGAACATGAAAAGTGATATTTAAAAGTTTTTATTTTTTAATTGATGTGATGGTATCCTTGTCACATTTGGAGACAACTCTAATGGTCATATTAAAGGTATTGGTGAAGTCAGTTTTTCAAAAACATTTATTATTTCAAAAGTATTATATGTACTTGGTTTAAAACACAATCTTATAAGTAAATTAAAATTGTGTGATGATGAATTAAAATTTATATTTGAAAATAATAAATGTACTATTTTGAAAAATAAAATTATTTTATTTTCTTTATATAGAAAATAAAATATATAAACTATTTATTTTTATGATCTAACCAAACAAAAGGTTAGGTGTCTGAATTCTGTATAAGCATATGAAATTAAGTGGAGTAGGAGGCTTGGGAATGCAAATTTTATATTGTTACAAAAACATTCAAATCGTGAACATGTTCTGCAACTACCCAAGTTATATAAAAGTAGGTACTTCATGTGTGATTCTTATTTAAAAGGTAAACAACACAATGAAATATTTTAATCTATAAATGATGTTAGTACTTATAGATGTTTAGAATTATTAAATATTGAATTGTTTATTCTTGTAAAACCTACTAGTTTTAGTGGAAAAAATTATTCATTTTTAATTGTAAATTATTATAGTATATTCTTAAGTATTTATTTCTTATCCCACAAAAATGAAACTATATCTAAATTTTGATCTTTTTGAAATCTTATTAAATATTTTAAAAACATTTTAATCATATTTATTAGAAGTGATAGATGAGGAAAATTAGTGAATTTTTAATTTAATACATTTTTTTAATCATGTTTTTATAAATATTATTTCCCAGCCCCTAGGATATCACAACAGAATAGTGTGGTAGAAAGAAAGAACAAATATATTAAAGAAATGGATAGGCCAATGATAATGGAATTTAGTGCACATAAATACTTTTGGGTAGAATATATAAATATAATTTTACATGTTTTAAATAGTTTTTAAATTATATACTTCCTAAATATGACCCATATAAACTTTTCCCATGGTTTGAACCTAAATTTGGTTATTTCTAGGTCTTTGGTTGTAAAATTATTATCTTAAATACCTGCCTGAAAATAATTTTTTTCAATTTATAATAGCCGTCTTAGGGGTGTATTGTGCCCAACATACAATTCCAAAGAAAATCAAAACAATAAAGAACACCGATAAACACAGATTTATACATTATAATAACTGTAGTCATCACCAAACCCCAAACTGGATCCCTCTTCTCTAGTAGCCGATTCCCACTCCAGGTCTCTCAAAAAACACACACTTTGAACGCGATTCCTAAGCTGGTCTAGAGCAGCCATATCTGGTGATGTATTCTTAATCCCACTTCCCTTATTGACTGAAAGAACCACCTGGTTATTCCTTTTTGAAGCGGACCTGGTCCACATTGGTCACGAGAAATATGAATAGTCCTTCCTTGGTCTCCTTGTTGAATTTGCAGCCAATGGTCCCTCACCTGGTGCCTCTTTATGATTCCTATTTTGAACAATATCACTGAATGAATGGCCAACCGGGGTACTCAAGATCTCATTTCCTCCCCTAGAGTTCTCCTTTCCCTCCCCAGCATGTTCCACATTGCTTCCCCACCTTTGATCTGGCGTGAAATTCTCCCTCGAAGGAAGACACTCATCCTCCATATAAAATTAAGGGATATTTTTATGATATTCCAATGATAGTAAATATTATAGAGTTTTAAATAATAAAACTTTAGTTTTTAAAGAATCTGTTCAGGTTAAGTTTAATAAAAACAATTCTAATAAATTGGATTCTGAATCTGCCAAAGAAAATGATGAGTTTAAAGAATTTAAATTTAATGAAGATATTAACCAAGATAATGATAATGAATCAGTTAAGGGAGATATTATCTCTTTTAAAACTGATCCAATGGAATAGAAAACTCTTAAATATAACCTTATTGAAAAGGTAGTTGGTAATGTAGAATTTGGTAATCAAACTAGAAAATTTGTTTTACTTTACTATTCCTATTCTGATTTTGTTTCTAACTTGGTTCCAATCATTGTTGAAAATGATTTAATTGATTAAAATCATATTAATTCTAAAAATTATGAATTAAATAAATTTGAAAGTAATAAGGGGTGGGATCTAGTTACTCTTCCAAAAAGTAAACTAGTTATAGGAACTAAATGGATTTTCCATAATAAACTTATTAAAGATGGAAACATAGTTATATATATATATATATATCAATATTAGTATATCAAGGTTATTCCCAATAATAGGTAATTTATTTTGAAGATTAATTAGATAATTTTACTAGGATGGAATAAATTATAATTCTATTATCCTTTTCTAGTTTCAAAACATCAAATTATTTCAAATGGTGTAAAAAGTAACTTTTTAAATGTAGTTATTTAAGAGGAAGTATACACAAGAAAATACCCTATATTTGAAAATGATAACTTTCCAAATAATGTTTCTAAACTTAATAAAGCCTTATATGGTCTTATAAAATATCCAAGAGCTTGGTATGAAAAATTAACACAGTTTTTATCAAGAAATGATTTTGTTAAAGGTAAGGTTAATAAAACCTTGTTATTAAAAAATAATTTCAAATGATATATTGATTATAAAAATATATGTTTATGATGTAATTTTTGTTTCAAAAAATTATTATCTGTGTAATGATTTTTCTAATATAATGAAAAGTTAATTTGACATGAGATTAATGGGAGAACTAATTTTTTTCTTGGTTTTCTAATTAATAAAAGAAAATATGGTATTTTGTTAAATCAAGATAAGTACGATAAATAACTTATAAAGAGGTTTGGAATTGATTCTAGTCAGTAAATGGAAACACCTATGAGTAATAATTAAAAATTGGAGTTAGATGAATCTAGTAAGTTATTTGATATTAAAATTTATAGTGGAATGATAGGAAGTCTACTGTTTCTCAATGCTTATAGACCATACATCATGTTATCAGTTTCCTTATGTGCTAGGTTTCAGTAAAACCCCAAATAAAGCCACCTTAAATATATCAAAATAGTAATTAGATACATCATGGGTACTATTTATACAAGATTCTTCTATTCCAGTCATAATTGTTTTGATATAATGTCTTACTCTGATTCTAACATTTGAGGTTTCATAATTGATCATAAAATAAATACATGTATGAGTCAACTTTTAGGGAAATGTTTAATTTCATGGAGCTCTATGAAACAAATTTTAGTTGCACTGCCAACAACTAAGGAATAATATGTTGATATTGCTAGTTTTTCATAGATTATTTGGATAAAACAAACTTTGTTTGATTACAATATCATTTTTGATAAAAATTGTTGGGACCACTTTGTATATGAAGATTGTATTTGTTGTCAACAGTTGTCAATGCTGGTCAAAATGAAGAACGATATGAAGAAGAACTCCAAAGTTAATGGAGATCGGTTGAAGTGAAGTTGCCTGGAGAATTGTTATGGAATCATAGCATTGGATTTCATAATTGAGCAATTCTATTAGACGATAAATTCAGACGATTGTTGAGCTAATCCTAGGTTCAAAGAACATGTGTCAATGGTGACACATTGTTTACAACAATGAAGAATGGAGAAGTATCATCCATTTGAGGATGATTGGAGCAGAATGGTGAATTATCATCTATCTAAGGATGGTTGAAGAAGAATGAGGATTTGAAGAAGACAATGCAATGATTTATGATTGCATGTGAACCATGCAAGAGATTTCTTGAAGAATAGAATCATATGATTTGCAGAATGATGGTTATGAAGAAGAGAAAATGTGGAAGGGCTTGCCATTCTGAGGTAGACAGGCATTTCACATTGTATCTAAATCAGACGATGCTTTGCTGGTATGTATTTCACACAAATCATGAGTTAGGAGAACTTGTGATGCAAGCCTTATGAAGGAAAGGGGGAGAAACGATGATGCCAGTCATATAATGTTATGATTGGAAGGAATGATGCTGCTGGAAGATAGGAAAGATTCAGTTCCCATTACAACTCTGACGATGCTTAAGCTGATCTATCAAAGGATAAATATCACGATAGTGGGATTTGTGATAAGAGCAGAAGAATGGTTATGGGAAGCAGTAAAGAGATAAAATGGAAAAGCAATAGACAATCTGGGGATGGCAGAAAAGCACAGTTTAAGGTGGCGCCGTTTTCCAGTGTTTGCCAAATTTTAGGGCCTGAAAATCGGGAGATGAAGAAATGTGCTTGGCAACTGATGTTGCACATACGATTGAAGATGGTTTATACGTGCAAAAGAGTTATTCAAGGTCAGAACTATGAAAAATGACAAAGGCATGGAGTGCGCGGAAATTTAGGCACGTTTCGCGCAAAAATAAAGTGGTGCGTGCAATATCTGCGGGATGCGCGAAATAGTAGCGGGTTGCGCGAAAAATCTGCGGGATGCGCGAAATATTGGCATGGTGCGTGAAATTGAGGAATGAAGTTTTCGCGCAAATGATGGTTCGAGATCAGAAGATCGAAAATTGTCAAAGGAATGAAATGCGTGAAATATTGGAGCAGTGCGCGAAATCTGATGTTGCAGGAAAGATTGGGTTTGCGCGCAATATGGACCGCGGTGCGGAATTTTGCACGCAATTGGTGCTTCATGCTTAGAAGGATGAAAAATGGCAAAGGCATGAGGTGCGCGAAATATTGAAGCATGGCGCGAAATATGAAGTTGCATAAAAGAGTTTTTACGCGCATGGAGGAGGTTTTACGCGCGGATTAGTGTTTTTCGTGCGGGTTCAAAAATGCCTATAAATATGAGGCTAACCCTTGTTAGTTGTTGATGCTCGACACATAGACAAATCCTGAGCTCTGACGCGCGGAAAAATTGAAGTATAGAGTATTGCGCGAAAAGAAGAAGTGCTGCGCGAAAAAGGAACTGCTGCGCGAAATAGGAAGTTCTGCGCGAAAAGGAAGAGTTGCGCGAAAAAGGTTTTTCGCGCCAAAAGGTGTTTTTCCGCGCAAGGCTTGAATTTTATGCGCAAGTCGCCTAGAAGGGTGCGCGAAAAATTTGAGGGTACTGCAGGCCTTCGATAGGTGCATTGCACTCTCGAAGCAGCTTTGTGAAGAAGAAAGAACTGTGAACCATTCGGTTTCACAAAGAGAAGTTGAACCGCACTCACACGACTGGTGTTTAACACTCTCGTTGTGCTTTGCGAAGTGAAGAAGAACTAGACGTGCAATTGAACTCATATCTGCACAAAGGAAGAATTCAATATACCAATACACTCAGGTGTTGGTATTGAGAAGAGAAGGAAGAAAAGAAGAAGAATAGAGTATGCCCAACTGAAGGCTGACAATTATTCAGGGCAGTTTAATTCAGATGATGATTTTTCAGCAGATCTTCAGTTTTTGAATAATCACATTGGTGTATGTGATTCTAGCTAAAGAAATAAGGTGATTAGTGCAGTCAGTTGTTGCACTAAGAGGAAGAAGGAAGAAGAACTAGTGCAGTTTGTTTTTGCACTAGAGATGAAGAGAAAGTAAGAAGAGAATTGCTTGCCTACTGCTTTGCAAGTAATCAAGTGAAGAGAACTATAATAGATCAAGAGCAGAACCAACCTTTTGAAGAAGGAAGAAGACTGTCTCGATAGGCAGTATAAAGATCCAGCTAGAGGCTGCAAGTTGGACTTGGCTTTCACCAGTCCAGGGAAGAGGATTGTTTCCCACCCCCCTCCAAAGTGTAGGGACTCACACTGGCTAGAGGATTGTTTTCCTAGCCACTCCATTGTAACAACATTTTACATTATAGTGGAGAATCCATGCAGTGGTCATACCCATGCATGGCAAGGACGTAGCTACTCTTATTGAGTGGTGAACCTTGTAAAAATATCGTGTGCACATTTTTACTGCTTTCTATTATTGCATGCGACAGGGAAAAGAGAATAAGAGAATCAAGATCCTAACAGGTCTAGAGGTACAGGGATAAAAGTTGGAATTGGTTTAAAAAGTCCCCAACACTGATTCACCCCCCCTCTCAGTGTTAGGTATATCCCAAACTGGTCCTTTCAATTGGTATCAGAGCGACAGGTTCACCTCTATTGGATTCTCTATAGTGAAGTTATTCTCTTTTGAAGACCTGAGATTCTTTCCTGTGTTATCAATGAAGAGCAGTGTTTGTAAAGATTCATCTATCTCTGAGCAGAAAGATATATCTACAAAGACCATGATGAACAGGAAAAAGAAAGAGAAGAGAAAGTTGAAGAATAATTCCCTCGTATCTAAACAGGAGGAAGCATCTGGTTCTCCATATTTGGCTGATGTTGACGACACACCAGACTTGGAAAGTTATGAGAAGGTGGCTCAAGTACCCACCAAGAAGATGGAAAACCTGTCTACCTCAACTGATCAAGAGGTATGTGTTAGTACATTTGGAAATTACCCTCATGATGAAAATTCTAGCACAAGTGGTGATGAACAATCTACAACATCTCAAGAAATATCAGTTGATAGATTAAGAATTATTCTACATGGTATTCCTGAAAAGAGTGCATCCCTGGTTTGCGGGGTATTTCAATGCATGCAAGAAAATATCACTCAGTTGGAAGAAGAAACTGATGTTTTGGAGAAAGGCTTACAAGAAAAAATTGTCGAATGTTTAAAGCTCTCCAGACAGGTTGGAGCCTTTGAAGCAACAAAGAGGGGATTTGAAGAAAGTTCTTCAAAGTGGCTCAAAGATGTTGAAGAAAAGGAGGGAGTCAACAAGACTCTGGAAGATAAGATCCATGCACTAGAAGATGAGCTAAAAAGGGTCAATGAAGTCAAGAAGTTATATTTGGAAGATAACTCCCAGAAGATCAATGAACTTGACTCTTTGTTACAAAACAAATTAAAGATGCATGAATATGAAGTTGAAAGATTAAAGAAGGCTTGTGAAGAGAAGATGACTATGATTGAAAACCAGGAAGTCATCCTCAATATGAGATGTCTAGAATTGGAAGCTGAACTAACCAATCTTGAGAAGACACATATTGAGTCTCCACAAAAGAAGGAAATTGTAGCTGCTGGAACTCAATGTTCTCTGGAAGATTCTACTGTCAAAAGACCTCCAACATGTGATAAGAAGATCATGGCTTCACTCATTGATCTATCACCAGTAGCTGATAAGAAGGTACTATCCATACCAACTTGTACTAATGTTTCGAAAATTGTTTCTACAAAAAGTGCAGGTTGGAAGAAAATTTCTAAACAAGTATGGATGAAGAAAAGTGATAAGAAACCTACCACCATGGCTAGGGTGGTTAGGGGAAAGAGTGTGGAAGTTATGTCCCCACAGAAAGCACAACATACCAAGAAGAAGATTCAGCAACCTTATCAAGAAGATGACAAGAATTCAAGGTTTGTTGGTCAATGCTGGTGCTGCAATAGATTTGGGCATTGTGCACTGGATTGTTGGTACAATCCCTTAAATGTAAAAGTACAGAGAAAGTACATTTCAAGGGGGAGAAAGCCAGAAGAAAAGAAGCAACATCCACAGGTCCAGAGACATATGTTTACTGCAAATAGATTTGGATTACTTGACAACATCTGGGATGATTGCAAAAGTGGTCAAAAAGATACATGTCAATCTCCAACTGTATACAGATCTAAAAAGAAGAGAAGATCACTGAACCTGGCTAAAATGCAATCCTTGGGAAGCAAGAAGAAATTTGAAGATGCTCCCAAGAAGGTTTTGAAAAAGGAAAAAAAGTCCTTGGAGTCTAAATCCAAGAAGGGTGATGCATCCAGAAGGACCACCAAGAAAACATGCTTCTACTGTGGAAAGAAAGGACACACCATGGATCTTTGTGAACAAGCCATGGAACTGAATAGAAACAGACTGGACTCAAACAGACAATCAATCCAGATGAAGCATAAGGGATTGATTGAAAACATGTTGCCTAAGAAAGGTAGCTTGAAAGCATCTAAGGAACAATGTGGAATATCCAGAACTGAGGCCACACTTCCAAGTGACTTACTAGTCATATGGCCAAATCAGTTGCAACTTGCCAAAGATCTGCAAAGAGCTGAAGATGAAGCACTGGCAATTGCTAAGGCAAAAAGGAAACAAAATATTTCACATGAAGATGTGTTGAGATCCACACCAGCACAATCATCATTGAAGATCAGATGTGCAAGTGTGAAGAATGATGAAAATGGGACATCTTGGTTGAGAGAATCTTCTCAACCTTGTTGTTCACATTGATGAACAAAGGAGGTTCCATCTTATTCCCTTATACTTATGGTATTTACATGTGCTAACATTGCAGGGAATTGAAGATGACGATCATTCTCATCTGGAGAGTGGTTTGGACAGAATGGAGTGCACCCCTTGAGGGGGATCCAATCTGTAGAAGATGGGATTCTGATAATATAGGGAATTGAAGGTGAAGCAAGATCTCAGGGGAGAGATCCTGAGATTCAATGATAAGAAATGTTCCCTTGAGCGAGAGACAGACGAAGAAGCTATCAGAGTCATTATCTCAATCAATATCAACATTTGTTGGTATAAAATTCAATTACTCTGAATATTGTCTGATGATCATGTTGTTGGAAAAGGTATGTCGTTTCTTAATTTCTCATCCTTGGTTACTCAAAATAAATATATTTTTTTAAAGGGGGAGTAACAAAGATAATCAATGACATAAGAAGAATGAAAGTTCCCCAAGGTCACTTATCCTGCCAATTGAACAAGAATGTTTTTGATCCATTTGTTGAAGTGAGTGCAGGAATTTCAGGTTGATTATTTCTTTCACACTCAATATCTTCGGCCTGTAATGAAAGTGAAAAACCCTTGAAGACAAGTGTATGAGTTCTCATCTCATGAGGTGTCATATTATGTGGGTAATGGACAGCTTTTTGTCTAAATCAAATCCTCTTGTTTTCTACACCGAGCATTGCTCAAGTAGACTTAGAGTGAAATGATTGATGGCACATTGCTTAAGTACGGAATGATACCCTCTCTACCATGATCTTTGTATTTCTTGTCAATAAGGGGGAGAGAAATGAAATGAATGTCTAGGAGAGAAAATGAAGTAAAGGGAGAGAGATTAGATTCTCATTTTGACATTGACACATTCATCTGAGGAGACTTTAATGTATTGACAACAAAATACAAAGGGGGAGATTGTTGGGACCACTTTGTATATGAAGATTGTATTTGTTGTCAACAGTTGTCAATGCTGGTCAAAATGAAGAACGATATGAAGAAGAACTCCAAAGTTAATGGAGATCGGTTGAAGTGAAGTTGCCTGGAGAATTGTTATGGAATCATAGCATTGGATTTCATAATTGAGCAATTCTCTTAGATGATAAATTCAGACGATTGTTGAGATAATCCTAGGTTCAAAGAACATGTGTCAATGGTGACACATTGTTTACAACAATGAAGAATGGAGAAGTATCATCCATTTGAGGATGATTGGAGCAGAATGGTGAATTATCATCTATCTAAGGATGGTTGAAGAAGAATGAGGATTTGAAGAAGACAATGCAATGATTTATGATTGCATGTGAACCATGCAAGAGATTTCTTGAAGAATAGAATCATATGATTTGCAGAATGATGGTTATGAAGAAGAGAAAATGTGGAAGGGCTTGCCATTCTGAGGTAGACAGGCATTTCACATTGTATCTTAATCAGACGATGCTTTGATGGTATGTATTTCACACAAATCATGAGTTAGGAGAACTTGTGATGCAAGCCTTATGAAGGAAAGGGGGAGAAACGATGATGCCAGTCATATAATGTTATGATTGGAAGGAATGATGCTGCTGGAAGATAGGAAAGATTCAGTTCCCATTGCAACTCTGACGATGCTTAAGCTGATCTATCAAAGGATAAATATCACGATAGTGGGATTTGTGATAAGAGCAGAAGAATGGTTATGGGAAGCAGTAAAGAGATAAAATGGCAAAGCAATAGACAATCTGGGGATGGCAGAAAAGCACAGTTTAAGGTGGCGCCGTTTTCCAGTGTTTGCCAAATTTTAGGGCCTGAAAATCGGGAGATGAAGAAATGTGCTTGGCAAATGATGTTGCACATACGATTGAAGATGGTTTATACGTGCAAAAGAGTTATTCAAGGTCAGAACTATGAAAAATGACAAAGGCATGGAGTGCGCGGAAATTTAGGCACGTTTCGCGCAAAAATAAAGTGGTGCGCGCAATATCTGCGGGATGCGCGAAATAGTAGCGGGTTGCGCGAAAAATCTGCGGGATGCGCGAAATATTGGCATGGTGCGCGAAATTGAGGAATGAAGTTTTCGTGCAAATGATGGTTCGAGATCAGAAGATCGAAAATTGTCAAAGGAATGAAATGCGCGAAATATTGGAGCAGTGCGCGAAATCTGATGTTGCAGGAAAGATTGGGTTTGCGCGCAATATGGACCGCGGTGCGGAATTTTGCACGCAATTGGTGCTTCATGCTTAGAAGGATGAAAAATGGCAAAGGCATGAGGTGCGCGAAATATTGAAGCATGGCGCGAAATATGAAGTTGCATAAAAGAGTTTTTACGCGCATGGAGGAGGTTTTACGCGCGGATTAGTGTTTTTCGTGCGGGTTCAAAAATGCCTATAAATATGAGGCTAACCCTTGTTAGTTGTTGATGCTCGACACATAGACAAATCCTGAGCTCTGACGCGCGGAAAAATTGAAGTATAGAGTATTGCGCGAAAAGAAGAAGTGCTGCGCGAAAAAGGAACTGCTGCGCGAAATAGGAAGTTCTGCGCGAAAAGGAAGAGTTGCGCGAAAAAGGTTTTTCGCGCCAAAAGGTGTTTTTCCGCGCAAGGCTTGAATTTTATGCGCAAGTCGCCTAGAAGGGTGCGCGAAAAATTTGAGGGTACTGCAGGCCTTCGATAGGTGCATTGCACTCTCGAAGCAGCTTTGTGAAGAAGAAAGAACTGTGAACCATTCGGTTTCACAAAGAGAAGTTGAACCGCACTCACACGACTGGTGTTTAACACTCTCGTTGTGCTTTGCGAAGTGAAGAAGAACTAGACGTGCAATTGAACTCATATCTGCACAAAGGAAGAATTCAATATACCAATACACTCAGGTGTTGGTATTGAGAAGAGAAGGAAGAAAAGAAGAAGAATAGAGTATGCCCAACTGAAGGCTGACAATTATTCAGGGCAGTTTAATTCAGATGATGCTTTTTCAGCAGATCTTCAGTTTTTGAATAATCACATTGGTGTATGTGATTCTAGCTAAAGAAATAAGGTGATTAGTGCAGTCAGTTGTTGCACTAAGAGGAAGAAGGAAGAAGAACTAGTGCAGTTTGTTTTTGCACTAGAGATGAAGAGAAAGTAAGAAGAGAATTGCTTGCCTACTGCTTTGCAAGTAATCAAGTGAAGAGCACTATAATAGATCAAGAGCAGAACCAACCTTTTGAAGAAGGAAGAAGACTGTCTCGATAGGCAGTATAAAGATCCAGCTAGAGGCTGCAAGTTGGACTTGGCTTTCACCAGTCCAGGGAAGAGGATTGTTTCCCACCCCCCTCCAAAGTGTAGGGACTCACACTGGCTAGAGGATTGTTTTCCTAGCCACTCCATTGTAACAACATTTTACATTATAGTGGAGAATCCATGCAGTGGTCATACCCATGCATGGCAAGGACGTAGCTACTCTTATTGAGTGGTGAACCTTGTAAAAATATCGTGTGCACATTTTTACTGCTTTCTATTATTGCATGCGACAGGGAAAAGAGAATAAGAGAATCAAGATCCTAACAGGTCTAGAGGTACAGGGATAAAAGTTGGAATTGGTTTAAAAAGTCCCCAACACTGATTCACCCCCCCTCTCAGTGTTAGGTATATCCCAAACTGGTCCTTTCAAAAATAATATTTATTGCTATCACTAATGTGCTATTTCAACTTCTAAAACCCACCTTAAACACTTTATAACTAAATATATAGATGTTATATTTCATTTTTTAAGGGATCATGTAAATAAAGGTAACATATGCTTAAATTATTTTCCTATTGAGAAACAGTTAGCTGGAATTTTCACAAAACACTTAGATTATGTTAAATTTGAGTTGATTAAATTTGAATCGGGTATGTTTGAAGATTAAAATCACTATTAGTATAATCACCATCCTTAAATATGATTTCAAAATTTTTATATACTTAAATTTCATTTTATACTCTAAATAAATAATACTTAGATCATAAAATTTAAAAATGATTTATTAAACTTTAACACTATCTTAATTATACTTTTTTTTATAAAGTTAGGGATGAAACCTATTTTTATTATTAAAGAAAATAACCCTTGCTATCTAGGTAGAGGGAGACCTAGTACATAGTGATAAGATAAATTCATATATAATTTTTTTGTCATTTACTTTAGGATTTTCATTGATTTATTCGATAATGTGGTTGATATGTGCTTCATTTTGTAGGAATGGGGCCTCATAGGATTTAGAGGAAGAAATGTAGAAAAGTGTAGAAATAACCTATTCCACATCGGGTATCAGCATAACATGTCTTGTAATAGTATTTTACATCAAGTGAAAAGTCGTGAGAAAATCCATGAACCATTTCGTGAAGTCAGTAGAGAAAGTAAGCCGGTACACATCATGAATGCTCCATTCATGACGTGACATCAGTCAAAGCCGTTGCATGAGAAATATGATTTGGAGGGATAGCTGGAAGACTAGTACATGTCCTGAGTCCTTAGTACACGACGTGTAAGATTTCAAATCTCATAAATTAGTAAGATACACATGAGGAATGTGAGAGATCCAAAAACCAAGAATATCTACACGGATCAATGATAGATGATGTGTAATATATTACACGTTGTGACCCATTTTCCTATAAATACAACACCGTAGCAGCGCATTTAGGAGAATTCCAGAGAATATATTTCTCTTATTTTTATTCTGTTAGAGTTTCTTTCATCCTTTTTCCTCTTATACTCAAATTTCTTCATTTCTTCATATTTTATTTTAATTCAAAGAGCCACAAATTGGATTTTATTTATAGCCTTCCAATTTCCATCATATCGCTTCCCATCATTATTTATCTGATGTACATGTGTATGATTCCACTCTACTTTCATTAAAAGTATGCATTTTTAAGTTGACATTTATAATTACATTCTCTCTTCCATTATAACTCTGAACCCTCCCTTGATTGTGAATAATTTAAATTCAATGATCATGTCAAGCATGGTTTTCTTTATTTATTTATTTTCATCGCAACCTTCCATGAGTAGCTAAACCACTTAGGGGTAGGGATCAAGAATTGATGTATATAAACCCATAATCAGTATTTAATTCTAATTTTGGAAACCAAAATGGATTAGTAATCAGGATAAATAATTAATTTCTATCCAATTCATTTGAACATACCTGATCAAAAGATATTTAAGTGGAATACCCTATCCCGATTGAAGTGGATTAGGAAACGATCACTATACTAAAGATAATTTTCTTCCTTAGAATCTAAACATAATGAACTTAGGTTGTTACTATCTCACAACCATGGAATAGTCATATCATATGTATAAATAGGTGACTTGACCAAAGTCAAGTAGCAACTTCCATTTTATTTATAGCCTAAACCATAGGACCCTTCCATGATTAGAATTAAGGTCATCCTTTTTACAAATACTCAAAATTGATCCAAACCCATCCTTAATCATTTGGAACCACCATCAATAATAGATTTATTAATTCTCATACCAGAGAAACTTGAAAGTACTCTTACCTAAAGGGTATCAAGATAGTGACCTCTAAGATCCATCTTCTTCCCTATGAGATCGACCCCGAACTATCACTATACTACAACCTAGTAGTAAGTGAAGTTTGGGACAAAAATAAATCTAATCTGATCGCAGATTATACAGATTCAACAACACATGTAGGCGTAACAGATTTTGGCACTATTATAGGGGAAGCAGTGCTGTGTTTTTATATACTGATGGTATGAAGCCTAGTATTACCTTTCCCTAACCCATTTCCCTTCTTTTACTTTAAAGTCTCCCTTGTGTCCACTGTTTTTTCATGGTATAGTGAATGTACCAAGGTCCTTTGAATAGTTCATGGAAACTTGAGTTATAAGAACATCTATTCTTAAATCCTAAGATTGAAAGGTACCTTTTTTCAAATTGTCGGTCAATAATGACCGATCAACAACATTAGGTGGGACCCAACCCACCCAACTTGCCAAACCCAAATCAAGTAATTCCTAGGAAATTCCTGATGCATCAAGTATCGTTCGTCCGCCCATCCAAGCTCATACCTTAGAAATTAAACTTGGGATCATTTATATGATATATAATATGGGGAAATTCAGTGGCCTTTAAAGCGAAGACTCACATGAGCACCTTCTAACTTTCTATAAGTGTGTGATACCTTTCCAAACTAGGGATTCTCTTCAAACACAATCAGGTTGTGTGTCTCCCATTTTCCATAAGAAAAATATCTAAGTATTGGCTATAAAGTCAAGCTCCTAGGTCAATCACGATGTGGGACGATATAGCCAAGATGTTTTTGGACAAATAATTTCCACCAATCTAGACGTGGAAGCTCCAAAATGATATTCAAAACTTTTCTCAAAATGATAGAGAAGAAGTATGGGAATCATGGGAATGATTCAAAGAGTTCATGAGAAAGTGTCCACATCCAGGACTAGATATGTGGAATCAATTGTAGATGTTCTACCAAGGACTCTAGCCAACTGCATAAAGTATTGTTGATGCTGCAGCTGATAGATGATTTATATTTAAAACCCCAGAATCTGGAAGATAAATTCTTGATGAAGTTTCTCACAAAGAAAATTTGTGGAAAAGTGATCGATGACCACCATGATGTGGAATCCAATAGGTAGAATAGAACACCAGATTAGTTGTGAAAGTTGAAGCACTCACAAAGAAGCTTGAATCATTTTAAATGCCAACTAATCAACCCCATCCCACTCCCATGACGGAGAAACAATCCTGTGAAATGTGTGGTGGCCCAAATCTCTATCAAGATTAAAAGTTAGGATTTTTGGATCAATAAGAATGTAATTATAACAACTACAATCAACATAACCATCATTTTCAACAGAATCAACAATATTACTAGTAGAGTCCTACTCAACAGGAAACCTCAAAACAACCAAGGATATTTCCAACTATTGAGTGGTCAAGAACCATTACAAAATAAAGGAACACTAGGGTATTGACTAATGTACCCAGTTCCAAGACCATAGAAGTAGATGAAACAACAAACCTTCCAACAAATACCTCAAAAAAGATCACAACCCACCAAACCAAGACCTCAACAACCTCCTCCTCCTCCACGAAGTAACCTGGAAAATATTTTAACTACTTTCATCCAAAAATCAGATCAGAGAATGACATATCAGGAGATTGAAATAAAAAACCAAAGATCTTGTTTAAGGAATCTTTAGATATAAATGGGTCAAATCTCGATGACCTTGTCTGATAGATTACCAGGTAACCTACCTGGTAACACTAAGATATACCAAAGATAGGAAGCCAAGGTAGTAATGCTAAGAAGAATGAAAGTTTTATACTTTCAACAACCAAGTTTTAAAGATTAAAGGAAATAGGAAGATCCTAATAAGCAACCAATAGAAGACATAGAGGTTGATAAGACCATATATACCACACCTCAAGAAGAAGTACCATCTGAAAATAGACAAACTACTAAGAAGAAAAAGAAACCAATTTATGTTTCCCCACCTCCATACACACCACATCATCCCTACCCTAAGAGAGAAAGAAAAGGTAGACATGAGGCGCAATATAAGAATTTCTTAGTGATGTTCAAGAAACTACACATCAACATACCATTTGTAGAATCCATTGACAAGATTCTAGATTATGTGACATTTCTTAATGATTTATTATCCAACATGATAAAAATTTATGATCTTAGGGTCATATATTTAAATGAATAATTCTATACTATTATGTAGTAGAAAATCCCACTAAAAATGAGATATCTAGAAAGTTTTTTAATACCCTATTCTATTGGAGAATTCAAGTTTGGAAGAGTACTATGAAATATTGGAGAAACATAAACTTAATTCTTATGAGTGTTTTACACAAGCTAAGGCTCCAAGAACTAAAAAAACTAGTTTATCACTGCATATCACTGGCCGATCAATGAAGTATCCCATAGGTATTCTTGAATATGTTTTGGTTAAAGTTGGAAAATTCATCTTTCCAATAGAATTTTTAGTTCTGGATATGGAAGAAGATGGTGATGTCTCTATCATTCTTGGAAGTCCATTACTATCCAAAATAAAGTATTTGATAGATATGAATCAAGGAAATATAATCTTTATAGTTGTAGAATAACAAGTAGTGTTTAACTTGGTTAAAGATGCCCAATAATCAGATGATTCTATGGATTGAAATTCCATCTCTCTCACCCAAATTAAATATGAGTAAATATCCATTGAAGAATAAAGATAAGATTAACTCTCAGAGAAGAAATAAGAGTATAACTTTGAGGAATTAATCTTCATTGAACCTATCATGAGGGACACCTTTCCACCTTTCATCCCATCCATCATTAAAATAGAACTAATACCTCTACCCATTATACTTAAGTACTCATAACTAAGAGTTTCATACTCTTTTCCAATTATTATCAACTCTAAACTATCTCAGGAAAAGAAGAGAAATTGGTTGATGTTTTCAAAATACATAAGCAATAAATTTCTTGGGGAGTGTCGAACATCAAATGGATCAATCCTACTGAACACACTCATATAATCCTACTCGAAGAAGATGGAAAGCTGAAATAAAAACCTCAATGGATGCTCACACCATCGATGTAGGAATTCGTACAAAAGGAAGTACTAAAGCTATTAGATGTTGGAATAATTTTCCCATATCAGTTAGTGAATGGGTAATCCCTCTACAAGTTGTGTACAATAAAGTAGCACTCAAGGAATAAAGATCTGATGAAAAAAAATTGATTTCAACATGTAGAATTACTGGATGGAGAGTTTATGTGGATTATAGATGCCTGAATGCAGAAACCAGAAATGATTTTTTCCTTTAAAATTCATGGATAAAATATTGGAATGAATTTATGGATATGAATTCTACTGTTTCCTTTATGGATATTTAAAATAAAACCAAATTGTAGCTGCCCCAGATGATTACCTAAATACCACATTCACATGCCCATTTGGTACTTTTTATTACAGGATAATGTCATTCATAATGTGAAATGATCTAGCAACGTTTTAGATATGCATGGAACATATTTTCCATGACATGGCTGAAGAGTTCCTAGAGGTCTTCATGGATGTATTTTATATCTAATTAACATCATCTGATGTTTTTTTAAGAAATCTGGAATTAGTCTTGCAACCCAATGAAGAGAAGTGCGTAGTCCGGAATTAGTAAAAATTCCATTTCATGGTTCAAGGAGGAATTTTCCTTGGGTATAAAATATATAAGGTATTGAATTTGATAAATCCAAAATAAAATTCATCAAGGATCTACCATAACCCTCAATAATAAAGGGTATTAGATGTTTTCTGGGCCATGCCAGATTTTATTGGCCACTCTTAAAAGATTTTGCTAAAGTTTCCTATCCTTTAACACATATATTATCAAAAGATGTTTCTTTTGAATTAATTTTATACTTCCATAAAGATTTCAATAAGTTGTAGAAGAGTCTGATAGAATCCCCAGTTATCATCTCACCCAACTGGGATAAGGAATTTGAGTTAATGTTTGATGCTAGCGAATTTTCTATTGGTGCTGTGTTATGAAATCACATTAGAAACATCTTCTATCCCATATTTTATGCAAGTCACATGCTAAGTGAAGATCAATTCAACTAAATGACTAAAAAAATAACTCTTATCCATTTTATATGACTTTTAGTAATTCCATTCATACCCAATTTTGTCTAAAGTTATTGTACACATTGATCATGCTACCATCACATACTTGATGGAAAAGAAAGATGCCAAACCCTGGATGATATATTGGATCATCCTTCTGCAATAATTTGATATCCTGATCAAGGATACAAGAGGGACAAATAATTTAATTGCGGATCATTTATCCATACTTACTCTACCCATCATCAAGGAAGACAAGGAGATTGAAATTTAATTAGATTTCCCAGATGAAACCTTGTTCAGTATCAAGGTTCAACCGTGGTTCTTGAATATTGATAATTATATTTCCATGAGATTTTTACATCATGAAACTTCTTATCAATAGAATAAAATATTTTTAACAGATTCCAAGCATTAATATTAGGATGAGCCACTTTTGTTCAAGAATTGTGTGATGTCTTATTAAGACATTGTATCCCCAAAGAAGAATCTCACAATATGATTAAGATGTGTCACGCATCACCAGATGGTACAAATTATGAACCCCATAATATAGTATAAAACATTTTACAAATTGGATATTTCTCACCCACATTTCCCCAAGATGTAAAATATTTTTTACAAAGATTTGATAGATGTTAGCACACTAGAAATATTGGAAAGAGAAATGAAATGACAAAAAATCCCATTATGTAAGTTAAAATATTCAACATTTGTGGCATATAATTCATGGAGACATTTCCCAATTCAAAGGGTAAATCTTACATTCTGGTTGGCATTGACTATGTCTCCAAATGGGTTGAAGCTAAAGCTACTACACAAGACAGAATGAAAGTTTTTATGAAATTTATAAGGAAGAATGTGTTCGTAAGATTTGGATTTCTGAAATTACTCATTAGTGATCAAGGAAAAAACTTCAAAAACCAAGATATGAGATGAATTATAGAAAGGTATAGTATCAGATCCCATATAGGAACTCCGTACCACCCAAAAACCAGTAAGAAAGTAGAACTGTCAAACATGGAGGTGAAGCAAATTTTGGAAAAGACTATGAATACCAATCGAAGTGATTGGAGTTTCAAACTGGGTGATGTGATATGGGAATACCGTACTACCTACAAGACAACCATAGACACCACACCGTTTAGACTGGTTTACAGGAAACCATTCCATATCTTAGTAGATTTGGATCACTGTTCATTTTGGGAAATCAAGATACTGATTCTAGATTTTGAGAAGGCTAGAGAAGACAGGATGCTACAATTAACCACTTTGGAAGAGATTAGGAGGGATGAATATGACATTTTAGGGATCAATGAGGAAAGTACAAAGAAATTAAATGACCAGTGCATTGTTAGGCATATCTTTGTACATAGAAATAAGGTCCTGCTATTCAATTAAATATTGAAGCTCTTCCCTGTTAAGATGACATCTCAATGGTCATGCCCTTTTGAAGTCAATAAAGTCTTTCCCTATAGGAACATTTAGATTAAAAGAGAAGGTGGACAACCCTTTAAAGAGAATGGTTAAAAAATTGAATTTTTTCAAAAAACATTCCGCAAAGCCTATGCCATCAACCTAAAATTCAATTGATTCAAAATTAAGTCAAGATCCCCACTTAAAAGAAAGTGCTAACTAGGAAGAAACCCAGGGTATGATATCTTAGCCTTGATTAGATTATGATAGACTTAGGAATGTTTTAGGTCGGTCCATAGCTTAATGTATAGAAGGAAAAAAAATTTGATCCAAAAAAGTTCTTTACACGCCATGTACCATTAGTTCATGATGTGTAACCTTTTCCCCCAATAATTAATTTTATTACACCATTACACAATGAGAACCACTTTTACACATCATGAAATGTATCAGGAATATTTTTAAAATTTCAGGTCATTAACCCTAGGGTCACGACCCACAAAACCACTCGACCCCTTGTATCTATCTTCCTTCATGCTTGACTGCCCCCAAACCCCTAACCCCTTAACACCCCTCCTCTCTTCCATGCATAGCCATACAACACCACTTGCTTCCTATCCCTCTCCTCTCTTGCCTCACTAAACTAACCACCCCTCATCTAAGCCAAAGTTCACACCTCGCAACTCACCTTCTTTCCTGGAACAAACCTAAAGACCCCATACCTCCTCTTCCTCATCCCCATCCTACAAAGAGTTTCCACCGACCATGTGTCACCATGGAGCCACATCTACATTGATTGCTACACCTATGACTCAAGAAGAGCCCACCTCAACCTCCAGTGATGAGAACTTGAACTTGCACCCTATCCCTAGTTTTTCAACCTACAACATCAGTTAAATATCCTATGATTGTAGGCTAAGACAATGTGTACAAACAAGACTCTGAACATGCACATATTGGCCAAGCTGAATATCCATGATGTTTTCCTTAACCTCTTGGAGACCCTCCATATCTATAGAATTCTTGAGGTGCATGAGGATACATATATTTAATTATTCACTGAGTTCCTATATACTTTCAAGATGAACTATGACTACCTCATATTCCTCTTGGATGGTAGAACCCATGAGTTATCATTCTTAGAGTTCAACATTAGACTTGGCATTTACACTGACAAGTTTGTCACTTATGATATTTATTTGACTCTTCAACTAGAACCACCTCAAGATGAATCTCCGCATCTTTGGGAGATGATTACCAAAGATCCTCAGTTTCTCCATGGCCCACACATCATGAAGTCCATTCAGATACAGAGGCCCACACCACGTATCCTTCACAGATCCATGACACATGGATGGTTCACTCATGCTGAGTCTCATGGAAGTGTCAACTAGATGAGCGTGATTATCCTTGTAGCAGCCATGGGCAGCCCAAATATCAACATGGATTCCCATTTTTCCCATTATTGCAAGGCACATGGCCAGAGGCAGCATATTACATTGATGGGAGGGTCCTTCAAAACTCACTTGGCTAGGCAGCTAGGCGTGTTCGATCTAGAACTGACCCTAACCTCCCTAAGGCCATTCGAGCTTGCCAACCTTGTGATTATAAAAACATTCAATTGTTAGTTAGGGAGGATAATGCTTACTTTTTGGCACTAGGAGTGTATGAGGTAGCACCATAGGAGCCACCACCACCAACAAAAGTATAACCAGACCCACCAATTGATCCACACACCAAATCTTCATTTGTACCACCCATTCCTCCTCCTACCATCACCACAACATTATCCACCATTCTTAACCCTACCCACCCTTCCCTGAGTGATATCTGGGCTACCTAGCTGTGTATCCTGGAGAACCTGCACTATATCTCCACCCACCTCCATCTTACTTTCATTATGCCTTCCAAGTTAACCAAACCACCACCCACCCTTGTCATCCCTTCATCTTCTACCCTATCCACTTCACCCATAGACCATCTTAACCTGCCGTTCAACGTCAATGATCCTACCACCTGATAGGAGTTTATAGCTAAGTAGATACGGAGAGGAAAGAAACTAGCAACTGACTCCACCCTAGAGGCACCATTCATCGTTCCCACAGTCACACCCACCACCACCAAACAAATCAATATTTCTCCACCACCCACCCCAGCCCATTGTCCTAGCTCTACAACTCCACCATCCACCACTATATCCATTTCACCACCCGATTCTTCTAATACCATAGATACTAACCCCACTGGATAGCTTTTCTCAATATCCGATGTAATCTTGATGATGGAGGAGATCTCTAGACCTGACACCTGATGTGTCATTTTTGTTTCATTTGTGGGCTTTAGAATTTTGTGATTGGGCTGGTCAATTTATTTTATCATTTGTTTTCCACTCTTTTTATACTGATTTTTAATATATATATATATATGGGGATTGATTTGTGCACTCTTTTTTGGACTTGATTTTCATTTATTTTATTTTATTACATATCCATTTCTAGATCCTCCACATCATCTATAGTTGTTTATGAAACCATCCCAAACTCTACTCTAGTCTAAAGAGTTTCCCAGCGAGTCACTGAAATTGAACGACAACTTCAGGAACTATCATTAGAGATTCATGAACAACAACAACCACTTAGATCTATGATTACATTCCGTCCACAGATTATTCATTCTCACAATACTACCCATAAAGTCATAAATCTGGTTAAGATACCTCAAGAACTGGAAGACATGGAAACTATTATATGTAAGCAAAAAAAGAAGCAGCTAAGCTGATGGGCCCATCACAGGATATCTTGGTCCATCTGTCTAGATGAAGACTTTCTAATAGTGATTTATGGGAGGCAACCCATAGCTGATCTTTTTTCTATATCAAGTTGTCATGTTGAGACTTTTTCATTTTTAGTTGTATCCCTTCTTGAGCTGTATTACAAACATCTGATAAATTTAAATGAACTTGGTTATTATTGTTCAGCATAATGTGCCCCTTCCCGTTATTCTGCTTCATAAATAGTTAATACCTATGGAGTAATCTTTCATCCAATGAAATAACTATTTTCTAAATAATTTTGCAGGTGACCCAAAATTATAATATAGATAGCCAAATTCCCTTATGGAATGAAAATATCCAGGGATCTCTCAATTCTCTCAATTTTAATTTTTTAAAAACTGCAATTTCAAATTCATTGAACTTTCCTTGTTATGTCACTCCCACAAGCATTTCCTGGACAGTGTAGACACTATATCTCTCTAAGTGTGTGTGTGTGGGGGGGGGGGGGTCTCATGATTTTCACTAATTATACAATTTAAGTTTTTCATATTCTTACTTTTCTAAGAGAAAATTTTCAAATTATAAGCATGATTTAAAAATGAAAAACATTATGCCAATGTAAATTAATGAAAAATTTAAGTTGGAAATTGTTAGAATCCACATTTTGTCTCATTCTAAAAAACATTAGAAATATTGTTGAGTTTAGAAATTTTATTTGAATTCAAATTTTTTAAAATTATGATTATTTGAACCATTACTTAGTTTTAGACCCATTTTAATTGACAATTTCAATTGTTATTATCATTACCTGATAGGAATCTAAGCCTATAATTACATATCCTTTTTTGATCATTTTTCTAGAGTGAAACCTAGGACATGTCAACCTATCATAACATGAATTTGAATATTATTTAGAATATTACTGGACAAGTAAAAATTTAAAATGATTGAGGCAATCTTTGTTAGACACTTTTTCTTGAGACTCACCTTACATCTTTCCTTCATTTTCCCCTTGTTACCATAAATGAACTTTTAGGATGAAGCTATTCCAAGCCTATTTTACTTCCTATCCCACTCCTTGTATAATGAATTATGTTACTATTTATTAAGTGTTGTTGTACCCTCAGTTTCATGTATGTAACCCTTTCCTAATTGTTTTATGTAAAAAGGGTGTTTTATTGAAATAGTGTGGATTTGAATGGGTTGGATGAAAAAATAGGGTGTTTCCATAAAGGAGGGTGTTTCCCTAAAAGTGGGTATTTCCATAAAATATTATTTTCCATAAAATAGGATTTTTTCCATAAAAATAGGGTTTTCCATAAAAAATGGGCGTTTCCATAAAAAGGGGTGTTTCCATAAAAAAGGAGTGTTTCCATAAAAAGGTGTGTTTCCATAAAAAAAGGTGTTTCCATAAAAAAGATGTTTCTATAAAAAGGGTAATAGTGAAGGATGGAAGAGTTTGGGGGACTTGGAATTAGTTTTTGGCCCAAAGGGAAGGTTGTACGATCAGTGCATGGTTGGCCCAAACCGTGCGGTCAAACCGTGCGCAGAGGTCAAAACTAGATCATATTTTTTAGGAACTTACTTGTTTTTTCTCTAATTATTTTGTTTTGGCTTCAAATATCCCTTAATTCGATATTAATATCCCTATAAGGTTGTATAACCTTTACCAAATGATTTGGATCCAACCTAGATCCCTCCCTTGGTGATTTCAATCACGATTCTCACGGTAAGTGCCCGATCATCATCATTTTTGATTCATTTTCATAGATCTCATTCTTCTCTCTTCTTATTTTCTTATGTATACACATTATATGGGTATATCTAAGATTTTTAACAACAAATAAATCTATATATAGTTTTTTTATTGATAGTGGATGAGATCTAATATGTTTTTTGGAATCTTGATCTGATTCTTGAGGTATGTCATTGTTCTTTCCCATATTGTCACATTTTCTTAGATATTCTTAGATATAATTCTCTAATACCACTTATTTATCATATATACACATATAATGGGTATATATACATTTTTGGATGCCAAATAATTCAATATTTTGTTATTATTTTTCTAGGATAAGAGATCTAAGGTTGTTCTTGGAGAATCGACCTAGCTTCTTGTGCGTTCTTTGTCCATTGTAGAGTTTCGTCAAAAACTTCTAAGTAGGTGGACTCAATGTCATATCCTATTTATTTATTTTATTGTATTAATATAAAATTGAGTAAATTGGATAATAATTATTGTGAGTTATAGGTTTTATACAAGGAATAAATCTCTTTTGTGATGATTTATGGTTTTTGGTAGGTTTGTGATATCATTATAAATTGTTGTGAAAATTGTTTTAGTTTATTGAATTTAAAATTTTAATTTTAAATGGTGGATTTACAAGAAATTATAAATGGTTTTATTGGGTAGTGGGTTTCGATAAAAATCTATTTTATTGAAATGAGTTTGCATTGTAATGTTTTTAATAAAAAATGGTTTTCAATAAAAAGGTGATTATATTGAAAGGGTTATTTTAGGCATGATCTTTGAGCATATGTGGTGTGTGTGTTCAAGTTGAATATATGGGACTTGGTTGAAATATGACATTGTTCTCAGTACCAAAGGGTTAATGGAACATGGGTAAATTACCTTGTGACTACTTGATAGATCAATGAGAAACCACTCATGAGTATGGAATTGTCCTAACACAACATGCATGGTTGGTTACATGGGTGTGTGGAATGTTTCAGGTATGCCAGAAAGGATATTGAGAAATGGTTTTGAAGATTTTTTAGTATTTTTATAAAATTTTATCTTGTTTTAAAATTGGTTTTAATTTAACTTGTACAATTTTTTTATAAAGAGTTTTGGTACTTGTTTATATTTAGTTATAAACTGTTTTGGAAAATTGTTTTGTATGAACTGTTTTATAATAATGCTGTTAACTATTCTATACTAGTTTAACGAGTTGGGAAGTCATTGGGTATATTCTATTGAGTTTTATACTCACTGATACTTTGGTACTTTGGTTCTTTTACATATGCTATCTTTCGAGATAAGGGTAAAGGTAATATTCACTTTTTTAGCATTACTTCATGATGCTTTGGCTATTTGGGGATCTTGGAGAATGGGGAACGTGGATCTTGGAGTCTTTTGGTCTTCTTGGAGTCTTTAGTTGGTTTATAATATTTATTTTCATATTTTTTGAGTCTTCTATTTTATCCTACTTTGGAGTTGTTTTTATATGAATAAAGTAGTTGAGATGTATTGCTTTTATTCATGCATCATATAGTGAGTTGTCCAGTTATGGTTTGCTTGGTTAATAGTTTAATTATTAAAGGGTAAATTTACCCTCACTTTCATTGGAACCTTTCATAATTTATTGATAGCCTTTGGCATCTTGGGGATTTCTTTTAAGGAAAAGTAATGACTTGTTGTGGTCTCAAGCCATTGAGAATTAGCTGATCATTACAAATGGTATTAACTTGTTTAGTCATTGCCCAATAAGTAGTCGTTAGGGTTTATTAGTCTTAGAGATGAAATTATTTATTTTCTATTACTTAGTTTGGAATCATAGAAAGGAGTATGATTGTTGGAACTTGAAATGTATAGTATCAAAGGATGTAGCTAACCCCTTTATGTTGAACTTCAAGTTACCAGGGAGTAGGGTGCATAAGTGCTTGGAGACACTTCTAGGATTTTGAAATCTCATTGTAATAGGTTTATCCAATGAGAAAATCATTCCATGTATTAGAGTAATGAATTAAAACTAGGAGTGAATACATTATTTATAGTAATGATTTATGTTTGGAAAAGTTTTAATTTTTTTGAAAAAGTATGAATTTCTTTTTCAAATGAAATATTTTGAAAAAGGGAATGGTTATCGTATTTTGAAAATAGTTTGATTTTAAAAAATGGTTTAACATGAAAGGGTTTTAATTTTAAAAAATAATGTTGGTAATGTTGATATAATTTAAAATTATAATCCATAATTTTCTATAGAATGATACTTATAGAGTTTGTTGTTTGTTTAGAAAATGGAACCCAGTAGGCGTCGTAAGAACCAACTAGAAGAAGCTATAGAAAATGTGGTTACACCTGAACCACAAGTGAAGCCAGAGTTAGCCCAAAGTACCATCCAATGTAATGCCCCAACCCTAGTTACCCATATTCGATGAATTATTACATAACATCATCATGATCACAAAAGATCAAGTCTCGAAAGACCGATTGGTTTAGTAGCCTTGTAAGTACTAGATACATTCATAAGGTTTACATTACATCATAAAATGGAAAACTACAATAACATTGTTTCCATAGACAAGACTGAGATCCCATAGACTATCCCTGTAGGTCAGTCATAATATACTTCTTCACATCCTGGGAAAGATAAGACATAAAAAGGGGTGAGCTCAAATGCTTAGTAAATATAACAATATAGCAGAAACTTTCATAAATAAGCATAAACATTTATCGTAATGTATATAACTAAAACAAAATACATTTCAACATAAACTTCATCATAATATGGAAAATATAAATCAAAACAATTCTATTTAATTAATCACATGGATATTCTATTATTCAAATAATCACATGCAATATCAATGACCACTTTCATAATGATGTAATGAATAATGCCAGAATTTCATAACCACATAGTTAAGGCCTTGCGCCAAGACAACAAATAATATTTTTTCAGGGAATTGTGACAAGACACCAGTTTGTCTCATGAGACCTACCGATGTATCAAGGAGCTATAGCGAGTACCTCCCGTCACTTACTAAGTCCAATGTATTCCTCATATGAAAAGGTTTAAATATAACATAAACATTCGTATTAAGACTGGCATACGAAATGTCAACACTTTATCCATAAACCATGAATGGTATAAAAATAGAACATCCACATTCAATCATATCACAAAACCTTCAATACAATATGGAAGTTTTGTATCATAATAAATCTAATTCAAATAAACATAAAATCCATCAAAGGATGTTGACATAGATGAAATCAAAACCCTTTTTAGAGAAATATCTCTTTCTATTTTGAAATCATTTAAGAGTCACATAATTATGAAGAAAAAATTTAATTTTAAAATATTATAATAATTTTTTAAGGGAATCTTCTACGATGTTATAACAGCGGAAAATAGCTTCACCCACCGTATAAGTTAAAAAAAACATTCTTACCTTAGTTTTGTCAAAAAGGTCATAAAGTACTCTGTTTAGAAAACGACAAAAAGATTCCTTTCAAAACATATAAGGTCAAATAAGGGTAAAAATGACTTTAACCCATATTCTAGTAAATAGTAAAAATGTTTCGGAATACATTTTTAAGAAATATGGATGTGGATGATAAAGATGTCCCAGTAGATACTTACGTAAAAACAACCTCGGATAATAATGAGATTGTGAAATTAACCCTTACCTTGTACTTTTCCTTGGTCGAGGGTAGTTTAAAATCCTCTATAATGGTGAAATAATTGTTATTAAATTATACAAGAATCATATATATTAATATTATATCAAATATTATCTTTTAACATTTCTTTGTTAATAATATCTTAGTATTATCGTTGTTCCCGGTGTTAAATGATTCGTTTTCCTTTATATGATTTGTTACATAAGTAATGTTTGTTATGGATAGGATGTATATTATTCATATTCAGAATGATATTAAGTCTTTAAATATTATTTTTAATCATATAATGAAAATTAGTCTTGAATGGATACGATGGGGAATGAATACCATCACGTTCGTGGAGACGGTAATCCTTACGAACGCACGAGCGACAATATCATTATTTTGATATTAAAATAATATATAATTGTATGGTATATCATATATAAAGTATAATTATCATGTTATATTTATTATTTAAATAAATTACACATCATTATTAAATCCATACAAATAATAATGTATTGAATAACAATTACAACACGACGTGGAGACGGTAAGCCGTACGTACACACGTATGGTGACATGTCATTCAAAGATGGATTGAATAATGAATATGGTTGTACCATATTTATAATAACATCACAGTATATAGAATATACTGGATTTATTATTTTATAATGGAAAAAACAAAGAAAGAGGAAGTGGAATAAGAAAGGAACTTGAAAGAGGTGATGAAATATTTAACTCTTCTTTGGGTTCTTCCTTTTGATTTGATCAAAAGGGATCCTTAGGTTGGCTTTATAACTAAAGGAAGAACTATAGGATGAATGGAGGATATTTTAGAGGGTATTTGGGCAGGGTTTGGCCCTGCCAAATGGCTTTAAAGGTGTGAATTAGAGAGAAGGGGGAGTGCCCTTTTATAAGAGGAGTGAGGGGCACCTTTGGAAAAAATAGAAATATTATTTTATAATAAAATCAATTTTGGTTTCTAATGGATCCAGAGAGTATTATTTAAAGACTAAGGTTGGGATGGGTCTAAAAACACTCAACCAATAGGTTTTAGAGATGTTTGGTTCACTATATTAACCTTATCTTTTAGATTTAACTCCTAGTTAAATAGTTTGACATTTACCATGTCTCTTTGTATTTTTATATTATATGGTTAAGAAATAAACTATATACTTCCAATAGAACCCCAAGTGGTTCATTAATGATACAAATATCATTATATAAGTCTTTCAGATGAACCTTATATTTTTAGGAATAGAATATCAATTAATAATATAATATTTGTTTTAAAAACTCTTTTATGTCAATTTTGTCACTATTTGGTATTTTGTTTTTCCTAAATTCATAACAGCATTATTACTTCAAATAAAATCCATCTAAAAAACCCTAATATGTAATATTAACCTATAAAATTAGTGTAATTCATAAAAATTCTGAAATTACATTTATTTGTATATTTATAATATCAATTATTTTAATATTTTATTAATTAGGTAATTACTGCATCATCATTGTGTCATAAAATAAAATAAATTATTTTATATATAAAAAATATAAATAAAATTTAATTATGTAGGAAATAGTTTTATCTTTCTAATGAATATTTATAGTTGAATTTATCTTATGTTTAACCTTATATTAAAAAGGTTTTAGTTATTAAACATTGAATTTATCACTTTTAACTCTTCTTTGAATTAAATAATAATAAATGTCCTAATCTATTCCAAGTGGACCAAATAGGTTCATATTTTATTCCTAATGTTGTTTTCGGTCGAATTATACTTATCCAATAGGATTATGACATGTTTTAGGGTAATAATAATATCATTTTTACCCTTAATTACCCTATTTACTTTTAACCGTGGTAAATAAAATTAAAAAGTTACTATTCACCAAAAAATATTTTTATCTTGTTGAACCACATTTGACTCCTTGATATTAACTGTTTCTCTCATATTTTCAAAATTCAACTCACAGAAGTGGTAAAATTATGTTTTATGTAAATTTTCAAATACTCCTAGGAGGTAGGAAAAAGACGGTAAAAATTTCAATAAAATTTTTATATATCTAAAATTATTATAAACTGTATCAAATGAATTACATTGAACGTATATAGGTATTATGTATCTATTTTTACCAAAACTAAATTTAATTAAAATAAATAATTATTTAAATAAAAATTCAGTTTTAAACAATGACTTAGTGTTTTTCACTATTCATAAAAAATTGATGGTTTTCAAAAAAATATCAAAAATTCACCCTAAGCTAATTTCAATATTATGAATCAAAAAATGAAGTCCATTTTGAAAGTTAAAATTTATAAAATTTCAAAAAGTGGGTATTACTATTCATAACGGCATGTTTGATTGGTTGTGGCATGTTAGAACTTGAAGTTGTGTACAACACATGCTACTGTATTATTCAAAGAGAAGCGTACCATGGAAGCTTGGGGTGTTACATTCTCCCCTCCTTAAAATAATTTCTTCCTCAAAATTTCTAGAGTATTACTGCATAAAAAGACTAGGGTGGTTTTTCATCATAAGTTCCCCGGGTTCCCACGTTGCCTCTTCCATCTTATGGTTTCTCCATTGAAATTTTATGAGACGAGTTGTCCGGTTTCTCAACACTTGTTCTCTTGTATCAAGAACCTTCACAGACTCTTCGTAATAAGATAGATCAGGTTCTAGTTCTAATTCCTCATAGGTGAGCACATTTATTTGGTCAGGCATGTATTTTCTCAACAATGATACGTGGAACACATCATGAAATTTTGAAAGAATTGGTGGCATTGCTAAAGGGTATGTTACAGCCCCAATTCATTCTAGAATTTTGAAAGGTCCAATGTACCTAGGACTCAATTTTCCCTTCTTACCAAAATGTATAACACCCTTTCATGGAGATACCTTCAAGAAAACATGATCTTCTACCTAAAATTCCAAATCCTTCCTTCAGTTATCAGCATAGCTCTTCTGCCTACTTTGATATGCTTTGATGTGGTTTTGGATTACCTTCACTTTTTCCATCATTTCCTCCATAAGTTCTAGGACTACAAGTTTTCTTTCACCAACATCATCCCAACAAGTTGGTGTGCGACATCTCTTTCTGTATAAAGATTCATATGGTTCCATCTGAATACTTGAATGGAAGCTATTGTTATAGGAAAATTCTACCAGAGTTAAATATTGATCCCACATACATTTAAAGTCAAGTGAGGATGATCTCAACATGTCTTATAACATTTGAATAGTATGTTCTGATTGTCCATCAGTTTGGGGGTGGTAGGCAGTGCTCAAACGAAGTTTAGTATCCAAGGATTTCTGAAGACTTTTCCAGAATCTTGATGTAAAACATGGATAAAGATAAAAAATAATAGATAGTGGTACTCCATGAAGTCTTACAACTTCATTAATATATAGTCTTGCTAAATGTTCAAGTGGTAAATCTTCCTTTATAGCAAGAAAATGTTCTAACTTGGTATGATGATCAATAATGACCTATATTGCACTATTCCTTCTAGGAGTCTTTGGTAGTCCCATGAAAAAGTCCATCGTAATATTTTCCCATTTCCACTCAGGTATGGGAAGAGGTTGCATGAATCCTCCAGGCTTTTCCTTCCAGCTTTCACTTATTGAAAAACCGTACATCTTGACACAAAATCAGCAATCTCCCTTTTCATGTTGTCCCACAAAAATTGTTCCTTCAAATATCTATACATTTTGGTGCTCCCAGGGTGTATAGAGAAATTGGAGCTATGAGAATCATCCAAAAATTCTCTTTTTAGATCAGGTATATCGAGAACCCAAAGTCTCTTCCCAAATTTCAAAATTCCATCTTCATATACGAAGTCACTCAATCTCCTGTTATTCACAGCTTTAATCTTTTTTTGAAACTCCTCATCATCATCCTGAGAACTTTTTATCCTTTCTAGTAAAGGTGGTTTGGAAACAATTTTAAAAAGAATTGATGTTTCACCTTCCATGGTTATTCCCATATCCATCTTTAATGAATCCATGAAAATAGGATCCCTTTCAACTCTCATCTTGTTCAAAAATCCATGATCCTTTCTGCTAAAAGAATATGCCACCTTATTTTCCTTCCCCAGGTGGTAGTGTATAGTGAAATCATAATCCTTGAGTAGTTCAAGCCATCTCCTTTGCCTCATGTTGATTTATTTCTGTGAGAAAATATACTTCCAACTCTTATGATCGGTATATATATCATATTTTTCACCATAGAGATAGTGTCTCCAAATCTTCAAAGTAAAGATTACAACTGCTAACTCAAGTTCATGAGTAGGATAGTTTTGGTCATGAATTTTTATCTGTTGTGATGCATAGGAAATAACCCTATCATTCTGCATAAAGATACAACAAAGTCCTTTCTTTGAAGAATCATTATAAATAACAAACCCATCATTCCCTGATGGTAGAGTCAAGATAGGAGAATTGACTAATATTCTCTTCAGTTCTTCAAAACATTATTCACAGTATTTTTCCAAACAAATTTAACCCCTTTACATGTGATATTGGTTAATGGGTTATCCAATCAAGCAAAATTCTGGAAAAAATGCCGATAATAATCTACTAAACCAATAAAACTGCGTACCTCAGTTATAATCGTCGGTGCTGAACATTCTTGGATTGCTCTTGTCTAAGAAGGACCAATACAAATTTCATACTTAGAGAAAATATGGCCAAGAAAATAAATCTTATGAAGCCATAAGTCACACTTTCTAAACTACCCATATAATTCGTGTCTTCTAAGAGTCTTCAGAATAATGTGTAAGTGGTTTTCATGATATTCGTAGATTTTGGAGTATACCAAGATATCATTAATAAATAGCACTAAAAATTCATCAAGATATTCCTTGAATACTCTATTCAGTAGATCCATGAAGACAGAGGGTGCATTATTCAATCCAAAAGGCATTACTTTAAACTCATAATACCCGTACCTAGTTCGATATTCTATTTTCAGAATGTCTTTCTTCTTCACACACAAATGATGATATCCAGATCGAAGGAAAATCTTTGAAATGTATTGAGCTCTATGAAGTTGGTCAAATAAATCATCAATCTGAGGTAGGGGATACTTGTTCTTCATTGTTATAGCATTGATCTCCCTATAGTCAATGCACAACCTCATAGATCCATCTTTCTTCTTAACAAAAATTAAAGGGGATCCCCATGGAGAAACACTAGGGTGAATAAACCATTATTACTCAATTCCTCTAGTTTTTTCTTTAGTTCCACTAATTCCACAATGTCTATTAAATAAGGGGTCTTCGATATGGGACTTGATCCAAGAATTAAATCAATGAAAAACTCAATTTCTCGTTCTGGAGGACGTCCAGGTAAATCTTCTAGAAACACATCAACATATTCTTTCACAATAGGTACATCCTCTATTTGAACATTATTTTCCTCACCCACAGTTATTTTAATATCTTACTCCCCAATAATTGAATTTAGTCGAGAAACTGGGGGTGGATCTAGATAAGAATTAAGTGGTGATGATTCTGCTCTAAAGATAAGGTGTTCTTTATCATCATCATGAAAAATAGTAACCTCCTTATTCTTACTATAAATTTTTGCATCATTGTCTGATAACCAATCCATACCGAGGATTATATAAAATTCAATCATGGGTATGATGATGAGATCAGCAAATAAAGAAAATTTATATGCCCTAATGGGAACTGATTCACAAAAATTTGTAGCAATGATACTTCCCTTAGGATTTTTGACTAACAAATCCCTTGTTAAATCAAATCGGAAATATCTAATTTTCTTAGAAAACTGGGAATATATGAAACAATGTGATGATCCGGAATCAAATAAAGCATTGGCTAAACTTGAGGAAACCATTAAATTACCTGCCACTACGTCTTTTGGAGCTCCAACCTCAACAAGAGTGATAACATAAGCTTGGTCTTGATACCTTGGCCTCTTTTGAGGTAAGTTACCTTGACAATTAGGAAATTCATTTTCATAATTCCACTTTCTCTAAAATTGTATCATTCAACATCATCAACCACTTTCTTCCCCTTACAATCACGAGATTGGTGGTCTTTTTCACCACACTTGTAACAGACTCCCATTCCCTTCAAGCAAGTACCCAGGTGTTTCTTCCCACATTTAATGCAGGATGGATATTCAAATTTTCCCTTCTTCCCCTTATTTACATTTTTAGAGTTTTCAAAAGATATATTCTTTTATTTATTTTCTTTAAAGTCATAAGACTTAGAGAATTCTTTTTTTTTTCTTGATAGCACATGAGACAATATGTTCGTACGATGAGAAGGATTGTGAGACTAATGATCGATGGAGAAATGGTTTTAACCAATAAAATAAATGATCAATCTTACTTCTTGGGTTAGATATATAATCTGTAGCATGCCTCAATAACCTTGTAAAGTTAGCTTCATACTTTGCGACATTCTCATCCTTCTTTTTCCTCAGACTCAAAATTGTCTTTCCATATCTTCTCGATGGTCATGAGGAAATTATTTTTCTAAGAAAATATCTTTAATCCATTCCATATTTGATACTTCATCATCTTCATTTGTGTTTTGAATCAATGAAGACCATTGATCAACATCTCCAGTGAGGCGGTAAACTTCCATGACAACTTTTTCTATTTCGCTACTCCCCAAGGTGTGGAATATTTTCTCTAAGTAATTTATCCATTACTCAGCTACTAGTGGATTTTTACTCTCATTTAATGTTGGAGTTTGTTGCCTCATGAAGTGATCTAACATTAATCCTCCATGATACGGATCAGGGTGCTCCATATGGGTATGGTTATTATTCATAACCTGAGTGAGTTGTCCCAGTATGGTGATTAGCTAATCAGCACCAGTTGCATCACCAGCTCCACTATAATTATCTTGAGGAGGAGGGAAATCCCTACATGGAGGGCATTCATTGATATGGTTTCCATTCCTTCCACTAGGTTCCATTTCTAAACAATGTCATAAACTAGATTAGTTTATGAATCAAAATATATAATTCCAAACTTGTAAAACACTTAACATAAATTGAACATTTTATGGATATAATCCATAATAAAAAAAATGTTTTCTTTGAGGATGTATATACTCATAAACCCTTCATAATGGTTTGTAAAGAAAATTAGAATTATCCTAATCATAGCCCCTAGGAGTGTCGTAACCAAGAGTGCAGCAAGGCCCATTTTCGTGCACCAGTTCCCATTCGAGTCTAGCTCAAAGCAGTATTTTCAGGTTTTACCCATAGGTACATCTTTGCCAGAGCTGCCTCTACCTACTTGTATCCAGATAGGGATGTATTGCTTGGAAGAACTCACAAAATCTCTACAATACCAAAAATCAAGAAATTTATTCTATACTAATCCTCAAATTCTATCTTAGGGCTATGTGCTCTAATCAGAGTTTATCTAAATATAGTTTCCAAGGTTTGTAATAAACTTCCTCTGATACCAACTATAACGCCCTGACCCTAGTTACCCAGAGTTGGTGTATTATTACATAGAATTGGCATGATCAAAAAAGATAAAGTCTCTAAAAACTGATTAGTTTAGTAGCCTTGGATGTACTAGATACATTCAAAAGGTTTACATTACATCATAAAATGGAAAACTACAACAACATTGTTTCCATATAAATCACTAATATCCCATATAAAATCCCTATAGTTCAGTCATAATATAATTCTTCGCATCCTGGGAAATATAAAACATAAAAGGGGTGAGTTCAGATGCTTAGTAAGGATAGAAATATAGCGGAAACTCTCATAAATAAGCATAAAAATTTAAGGAAATGTATAGAACTAAAACAAAAGACTTTTCAACATAAACTTCATCATAATATGGAAAATACAAATCAAAATAATTCCATTTACTTACTCACATGGATATTCTACTAGTTGAATAATCACATGCAATATCAATAGCCACATTCATAATGATGGAATGCATAATGCTAGACTTTAAAAACCATATAGTCAATGCTTTGTGCCAAGACTAAAAATAAGATTTTTTCAAGGCCTTGTGCCAAGACACTAGTTTGTCTCATGAGACCTATCGATGCATCGAGGAGCTATAGAGGGCTCCACCCGTCACTTACTAAGTCCAATTAATTCCTCATATGAAAAGGTTTAAACTTAATATAAACATCCATATTAAGATTAGCATACGAAATGTCAACACTTTATCCATAAAACATGAATAGTATGAAAATAGAAATTCCACAGTCAATCATATCACAAAACCTTCAATACAATATGTAAGTTTTTTATCATAGTAAATCAACTTCAAATAAACTTAAAATCCATCAAAGGATGTTGACATAGATGAAATAAAAACCATTTTTAGAGAAATATCTCTTTTGAATTTGAAATAATTTAAGAGTCACATAATTATAAAGAAAACATTTATTTTGAGAATATTCTTATATGATTTTAAGGGAATATTAGACAATGTTATAATGGTAGAAAATAGCCGCACCCACCGTATAAGTTAAAAAAAACATTCTTACCTTAATTTTGTTGAAAAGTTCATAAAGAAAATGACAGAAAAATTCCTTTCAAAACATATAAGGTCAAATAAGGGTAAAAATTACTTTAATCCATATTATATTAAATAGTAAAAATGTTTTGGAATACATTTTTAAGAAACATGGATGTGGATGATAAAGAGGTCACAATAGATACTTACGTAAAAACAACCTCACATAATAAAGAGATTGTAAAATTAACCCTTACGTTATATTTTTCCTTGGTTGTGGGTAGGTTAACCTCCTGTATAATGGTGAAATAATTGTTAATAAATTGTACAATAATCATATATATTAATATGATATCATATATGATCTTTTATCATTGCTTTGTTAATAATATCTTAGTATTATAGTTGTTTCGGGTTTTAACTGTTTCGTTTTCCTTTATATGCTTTGTTACATAAGTAATGCTTGTTATGGATAGGATGTATCCTATTCATATTAATAATGTTATTAAGTCTTTAAAAATTATTTTTAATCATCTAATGAAAATTATTCTTGAATGGATATGATGGGGAAGGACCCTCATCGCGTTCATGGAGACGGTAATCCGTACGTATGCACGAGCCACAATATCATTATTTTGATATTAAAATAATATATAACTAGATGGTATATCATATATAAAGAATTATTATCATGTTATATTTATTATTTACATAAATTAAACATAATTATTATACCCATCCAAATAATAATGTATTGAATAACAATTACACCACAACGTGGAGACGGTAAGCCGTACATACGCACGTATGGTGACATGTAATTAAAAGGATGAATAGAATAATGAATATGGTTGTACCATATTTATAATAACATCATAGTATATAGAAGATACTTGAGTTATTATTTTAGAATGGAAACAACAAATAAAGAGGAGGTGTAAGAAGAAAGGAACTTGAAAGAGGTGATGAAAGTTTTTCCTCTTCTTCGGGTTCTTCATTTTGATTTGATCAAAAGGGATCCTTAAGTTGGCTTTCTGTCTAAATGAAGGCTTATAGGATGAATGTAGGACAGTTTAGAGGGTATTTGGGTAGGGTTTTCATGATACAAATTGATTTGAAGGTGCTAATTAGAAATATGAGGGAGTTCCCTTTTATAATAGGAGTGAGTGGCGGCTTAGGAAAAACTAGAAATATTATTTTATAATAAAATAATTTTCCTTTTTCTAATGGCTCAAAAGTGAATTATTTAAAGACTAAGGTGGTTATGGGTTGAAAAAAACTAAAACAATAGTTTTTAGACAGGTTTGGGTCACTATATTAATCTTATATTTTAGATTTAACTCTTAGTTAAATAGTTTGACATTTACCATGTCTTTTTGTATTTTTATATTATATCGTTAATAAACTTACTATATACTTCCAAGAGAATCCAAAGTGGTTCATTAATGATAAAACTACCATTATATATGTCTTTTGGCTGAAACTTATATTTTTAGGAATAGAATATCAATTAATTATATAATTTTTGTTTAAAAAACACTTTTATTTCAATTTTGACACTATTTGTTATTTTGTTTTTGTTAAATTCATAATAGCATTATTAATTGGAAAATAATTCATCTAACCAACCCTAATATGTCATATTAACCTATAAATTTAGTTTAATTCATAAAAAGTCTCAAATTATATTTATTTGGATATTTATAATATCAATTATTTCAATATTTCATTAATTAGGTAATTTCTCAGTCATCATTGTGTCATAAATAAATTAAATTATTTAATGTCTAAAAAATATAAATAAAATATAATTATGTAGGAAATATTTTTATATTTATAATTAATATTTATACTCTAATTTATCATATTTTTCACCCTATATTAAAAATGGTTTAGTTATTAAACATTGAATTTAACACTTTCAACTCTTCTTTGAATTAAATAATAATAAAAGTCCTAATCTAATCCAAGTGGACCAGAGAGGTTCATTTTTTATTACTAAAGTTGTTTTGGGTAGAATTATACTTATCCAATAGAATTTGGACATGTGTTTGGTTAATAATAATATCATTTTTACCCTTAATTAACCTATTTACTTTTAATCGTGGTAAATAAAAGTAAAAAGTTACTATTCACCAAAAATTATTTTTATCTTATTGAACCACATTTTACTCCTTGATATTAACCATGTCTCTCAGATTTTTAAAATTCAACTCACAGAAGCAGTAAAATTAAGTTTTATGTAAATTTGTAAATAGTCCTAGGAGGTAGGTAAAAGAAGGTAAAAAGTTCAATAAAATTTTTATATATCTAAAATTATTATAAACTAAATCCAATGAATTAAATTGAATGTATATAGGTATTATGTATCTATTTTAACCAAAAAAAAATTTAAATAAAATATATAATTATTTAAATAAAAAGTCGGTTTTAAACAATGACTTAGTGTTTTTCACTATTCATCAAAAATTGAAAGTTTTCAGAAAAATACCAAAAATTCACCCTAAGATAATTTTTATATTCTGAATCTAAAAATGAAGTCCATTTTGAAGATAAAATTTTTAAAATTTCAAAAAGTGGGTATTACTATTCATAACGACTAGTTTGATTGGTTGTGGTGTGTTAGAACTCAAAGTTGCATACAACACATGCTACTGTATTATTCAAAGAGAAGCGTACCATGGAATTTTAGGTTGTTACATCCAAGAATTCAGAGATGTGGATATGGGGAACCAAATGGATGATCCAAGAAATGTAGATCATAGCATTCAGTTCATGAAGTTGAATCCACCCATCTTTCGGGGTGATTCTGAACCAAAAAAGGCAGAGGTGTGGTTAAACATGATGAATCATCTCTTCGAATTCATCGACACACCAATGAAGCTCAAAGTCAATCTATCCATGTACATGTTCTAGGATCTTTCATGCCAGGTGTGGGAACTAGTTTTACATGCTAAAGCGTATCAAGGCATTACTTGGGAGTATTTTTTGGAATTTTTTAATAAAAAATTCTATCCTCATACTTTCAAGATCCAAAGGATGACATATTTCTTTACCATAAAGCAGAAGAATCTATCTGTTATGAAGTATGTGGATAAATTCATGATTTTAGTGTCCTTTTCGCCAGAAGTTGTGACAAGTGAATCCTTAAAGGAACACACCTTTAAATTATGGATGAGGTAAAATATTTGATCGAAGATTGCGGTTCTTTGTATTAGTGATTACACATAGATGATGAATAGAGTGGTGGTGGATGAGTGGGACATATTAGGATTTATGGGAGGAGGAAGTATGATGATCCCTATATAAAATTGTCAAAACTCTAATGCTAGGAGAAAGCAGAAAAGGGACCCCTATTTCCAAGGAGGGAATGAGAATCAGAATGAGACAGCTGGATCAGTAAATATTCCTCCGTGACCAAAGAGCCAAGTGTGATACTACAATTGTGGTTCCTTTGACCACATGAAGCGGGAGTGCACAAAACCACCAAGATGATGCCATAAATGCAACAATATGGGACATCTTAAGCGCTTTTTTTGTTGTGATATAAGGTCATGTGCTCGAGAAAATTCTCAAGCATCGCAAGCACCATATGATTCAACAGGATAAGGATAGTCACTACCACAAAACTGGGCAAGGCATGCGCCTGCCTTTATCAGCACTAACAGAAAAGCGCTGATAAAGGGATTATTTATCAGCACTAAAAAAGCACTAATAAAGGTTGTATTTATCAGCGCTTTTCATTTTAGCGCTGATAAATACACCATTTATCAGCGCTTTTTTACTAGCGCTGATAAAGGCTCATGCAGGATTGTTAAAAACCCTCGGGTCCTCTTCCTCCTCCCCGCACCCTGTCAAGCTATCGCGGAAGCCATCCTCTGCGCCGCTGCCGCCGCTGCTGCCACCTCCTCCTCCTCCGCCGCGGCCGCCTCATCCTCCTTCTCCTCCTCCTCCGGCCGCCTCCTCCTCCTCCTCCACCGTGGCCTCATCCTCATCCTCCTCCACTGTGGCCTCATCCTCCCCCTCCTCCACCGCAGCCTCATCATCCTCCTCCTCCACCGACACCTCCTCCTCCTCCTCCTCCTCCACATAGTCTGCGGCCTCTTCCTCCTCCTCCTCCACTAGCGCCTCCTCCTCCTCCTCCTCCTCCTCTACCTACTCCGCTGCCTCCTCCTCCACCGCGACATCCTCCTCCTTCTCCGCTACCTCCGCTGCCTCCGCCCTGCCTCCGCCCTGCCTCCGCGCTGCCTCCGTTTCCTCTGGTGCCTCCGCTGTCGACGCCTCCTTCTCCTCCGCCACCGGGTCATCCTTCTTAAGGTGATTCAAATTGAATTTTTATGAATTAATTATGTTTTCATTGTGGTGACCCCTTGCATCCTATCCCAAATTATGAATATTGATTTTTGGATTTTATAAGTGTTGTTATTGTGGGTAATTGTTATGTTTGGATTGTGATCACATGATGTTATGTGTTATATTATATACTCATGATAATATGACATTACAACTTGAATGATTCACCTCGTATGTGTGTTAGCATGCATGTTGTTTATATGTTGTACATCAAAGAAGTGGACCATCGTGAAATTAATATCCCTTAGTAGGGTACTACACTTGATATGAGATGATGAAGACAAAAAACCTAAGAATAGGGTGGAGGTACAACATATCCATGGTGTCGTGTCATGGGTGTGCTTGAGGTACCCAGTATTTTCTAGGTCCCATTCACTATTAGATGCATAATTTTTTTTCAATAACCACATGGATCTATCTCATACATAGAAATAGGGTAAGAGGGTCACTGATTTCCTGGCTACTTAGGCCTCTCTAGGTAACCTGTGTACCATATTTAACATCATAGGATCCCCCCCCAAGCTTATTAGTCTAGTTAAAGAATATTCCATTGAGAAAAACTATTTTATACTTCCTTTGACTGTTTTTAGCCTTGTCCCCTTCTTGAAATAAAATATATCAACATTGGATGTGTTGAAATAAAGTTCATGACTGAGTTATTTAAGCTATAACCTTGGGTTTGTTGTGCCCCCCCCTCCACTACTCCCTCTTCTCCCCACCTCATCCATGCCTTCCCTCCTCCCTCATCTACCTCTCCTCTAACTAAACCTCCTCCCCTTCCTCCACCCATACTCACTTCCCTCCTAGCACCACGATTTGAACTAAGGGTAGGTGCCTTCCCCCATCCAACCACATAGCTTATGGATCGTGGCCTATTGCAGCTAAGCACTAGACCCAAACTCTAACTCCACCATCTCCTTCTCCCTCTTCTTTTCCACCACCATTGGAAGATTCCATCTCGTTGGGTTTTGATTTTCCTTTTACATCCCACCACTCACAAGATGTGTTTCTACCTACCAATGTCCATCCCTATTTTCACTTTGAGGAAATGCAACAATATATGTGCTTGGACCATTTTCAATCCAAGTCAATTTTCACCAACAAATCCATGGATATGGTCATAATACACAAGGTCCTCATCGGCAAGGTTGTTATGGTAGCCCTTCACATCAATGAAACACTCCCAAATTATTGATGTTCCTTAGGAGACGTTTTAGGAGATCTTTTTAGAGTTCCTTACAACTTTCAAGAGAGAATTAATCTGTATCACCTTCAAACTAGGTGTTAGGGATTGGGATTTGACACTAGGTGAGTTCAGAGTTATCATGGGGTTTATTCTTATGACTTTGGTACATCCACTACCTATGTTGCTTTGTGTCTTGATCTAAACAAGACAAATACACTAAAGAGTTGGGTGTTGATCACTCATGAGCCCACGAGCATCCATGATCCTCCCACATCCAAGAGCACCCAGATGAAGGGTTATTATCTGAGGATTAGTCATTGTGCCTTAGCTCATGCCTGGATAGCATGGGGAGACTCCCACATAACCATCACATAGACTAAGGTGCCCATTATGGCCACTTCCATGGGTGCCCTTTTGGAAAACATATACTGATTCTTACTTATGCATTTGGTCCCATGTGTTTCAATCAACTCTTTACACTTTTACTTTTGATGAACATGTTAGGCTACCTATTGGCCTTATCCATGAGGTATTTCCTTGTACGAACACCCTATAGAGACCGCCCTATGAGATTGATCCACAAGTTGCACTGATTATCCTACTTCCTCACAAAAGGTATGGTTAACCCATGTCTATAGTGGTGAAACCCACTAACACACTATAAAAAACTCCCAAGAACCACCCCTCACCAGGGGTGATCGAAGAGAGGAAGATATTGGATGAATCCCAAGAACCACCCAAGATTTTCTATTAATGAGCACGCCCCTACCATTTTTGAAGTATCTTGTTTTTTATCTAAATTATACTCATATTCCTTCTCCTCTAACCTATATAATCATCCTATGGATTTAAAATAGGATGAATATAAATAAAGAATGGATGATTGCCAATCGGTTGACAAAAGAGTATGAAGAAGGCATGAAAGAGTTTATCAAGTTTGCAAAAGATCATGCATGCGACTCTTCTCAAATCCTTTGTCCGTGTTTACGCTGTTGCTATTCAAAACAAATTAGTCCATATGAGTTGGAAGAACACTTGATATGTCATGGAATAGATCAGAGTTATACATGTTGGAATAAACATGGGGAAACAACGAATGTAGGTAGTGACTGGGGTGACACTGCGTTTTATGGATCATCTGATATGATTAAAAACATGAACAATGAAGATTACTGTATGGGGGATGTGATTACAGATGTGAATTATGATGAAGATCATATTGAGGAAATGATAAGGACCTTCGAATATGAACTTAGTGATTGCCCAAAATTGTTTGAGAAGTTAAAAAGTTGTGCAAAGATGCCATTGTTTGCTGGTTGCACTAAATATACAGCATTGTCAGCCGTACTGAAGCTGTATAATTTGAAAGAAGACAACAGGTGAAGTGACGACAGTTCTAAGAAACTACTTTCCCTCATGAATGAAATGATCCCAAAAGACAATGAGCTCCCGAGTCGAACATACGATTCCAAACGAATGCTACGCTCTATGGGTATGATCTCTGAAAGAATACACGCCTGCCCGAATGACTGTATACTGTTTCACAAGGACCACAAATCACTTAAAGAATGCCCAAAGTGTGGTGCTTCTCGATACAAGAAAGATGAATCCAGTCCTACTAAAGTTTTATGGTAATTTCCAATCATTCCAAGGTTTAGACTCCTATATGGAAGTGAGGAGACTGCAGAACAATTAACATGGCATGCAGATACAAGAATTAAAGATGGGATACTACGTCACCCGGAAGACTCTCCTCAGTGGAAGATAATCGATCATGAGTGTCATGAATTTGGAAACCAGTCGAGAAACCTTCGTCTTGCGTTATCTACAGATGGAGTGAATCCTTCTGGTTTTCAAAGAAACAATCATAGTACATGGCCGGTTATGTTGACAAATTATAACTTACCACCGTGGTTATGCATGAAATGAAAATACATCATGTTATCTATGCTTATATCAGGTCCAAAACAACCGAGTAATTATATTGATGTTTATTTAGCTCCATTGATCAAAGATTTGAAATTATTGTGTGATTCATGTGTTACATTGTATGATGGTTACAGAAAGGAAGATTTCACTTTGAGAGTCATGTTGTATGGGATGATAAATGAATTCCCTGCTTATGGAAATTTGTCAGGATATAGCATTAAAGGAACTCAAGGCTGTCCTGTTTGCAAAGATGGTACACAATCAATTAGGTTGAAATATTCATCGAAAACCGTGTTTCTAGGACATCACAGATTTCTACCGCGACGACATAAGTACCGTTCTTGAACGACATCATTCGATGGAAGTTCAGAAGAATGTACAACACCGTCTCCACTAACAGGCGATCAATTTTTTTTGAGAAAGTTAAAAATGTGGACACTACTTTTGGTAAACTGTCTTCGAAAAACCTTACGAAAATCCGTTTGAAAAAGAGATCATTTTTTTTTGAATTACAATACTGGAATTTTCTATATGTAAGACATTTTCTTGATGTTATGCATGTAGAAAGAAATGTATTTGATAGTGTTATCGACACATTTCTAAATACATCTGAAAAAACAAAATATGAAATTAAGGCTAGGTTGGACATGGTTGAGATGGGAATACGAGAAGAGTTGGCACCAGTGAAGGGTGAAAAACGAACATTTCTTCCTCCTTGTGCTTACACTCTTTCCAGGTAGGAGAGATATTAGTTTTGCAACTTCTTGAATGATGTAAAGGTTCCAAAGGGGTATTCGTCAAATATCAGTAACCTTGTGTCAATGAGAGAGTTGAAGTTAAATGGTCTGAAATCACATGACTATCATGTTTTGATGCAAAATCTCATTCCAATTGCTTTACGTTGCATTTTGCCCAAGAATGTCTGCCAAACATTAACGAAACTGTGTTTCTTCTTCAAAGCTATATGCAGCAAAGTTATAGACCCGGTGAAATTTCCAGCTATGGAAAAAGAAATTTCCGTCATATTATGTGAATTAGAAATGTTATTCCCACCTTCATTTTTTGATATGATGGTTAATTTGATGGTCTACTTGGTGAGAGAGATTCGACTATGTGGTCCTGTACATTACAGATGGATGTACCCCATTGAACGGTATATGAAGATTTTGAAAGGGTATGTCAAAAATAGAAGTCGGCCAGAGGGTTGTATTGTAGAGCGATATATTGTTGAGGAAGCCGTTGAATTATGTACCGAATACTTGTCTGGTGTGGAAAGAATTAGCTTACCAAAATCTCGTCACACTGGGTGGCATGAGGGTGAAGGAATTTCTGGAAGAAAGGTTGTCACAATCAATATTACAGACCAGGAGCAGGCCCACCTTTATGTTTTGCATAACATTTTCGACGTTGACCCATATGTTGAAATACGCAAAGAAATTCTTAGGCATTTGAATCCATATAGGGATGAAAAATGGATATCAGATACACATAATCGACAGTTTATAGGATGGTTTCGAGATCATATTTTTAAGAAGTCAGATGAAAATCCAGAGTCAATTTCGGAACGACTTCGATAGATATCCAGAGGACCAAGTGTGTATGCATTATCTTACAATGCTTATGTAGTTAATGGTTATACATTTTATACTAATGAACATGATGAAGACAGTACCATGCAGAATAGTGGGGTTACACTTGTGGATGAAGCGATGCATGTTTCCAGTGCTAAGGAGAGAAATCCAATTTATGTGAATATGTCATACTTTGGCATCATCAAACAAATATGGGAGTTGGATTATACGGAATTTCAAGTTCCGATATTTCAATGCAAGTGGGTTGGTAACTAGAGTGCTGTTAAAATAGATGTTTTGGGATTCATGAAAGTTGATTTTTGTAAGGAAGGGGAGAAAGACGAACCGTTTATAATGGCATCACAGGCAGTGCAAGTATTTTATGTTCCAGATCCCGCAAACAGAAACTGGTCAATCGTTCTGTTATCGACCAAAACAGATGAAGGGTTAGATGAAAATTCAACGGAAGATGGATCTTTCATTGGGACTTCGCAATCATTTCGCAGTGGTCCCAATGTAGACGAAGTTTTGTATGTTAGAGGAGACCACAATAAAGGGATATGGATAGTTGATATAGGGGTCAAATCCCTTCAGCCTTTAAAAAAAGAGAGTTCAATAATCATGTTATTGATTTTTATTGTAATATAGATTGTATTACATTATGTTATTATCTATTCGCTGCTAATTTTATGTGATCTAAATTAAATTTTAAACCAGTTCTACAGATAACGACTTCTTCACCTACTGATGCACCCAATCTCGAGACACAACATGTCTCTCAACCTGTTGCAGCTGGTCCCACTACTGAGAGACAACAGGTCTCTCAACCTATTGCAGCTGGTCCCACTACTGACGTACAACAGGTCTCTCAACCTGTTGCTGCTGGTGCCAGTGCCGATGCTAGCGTTTCGTAGAAACATAATGATGATGTAGAAACTGAGGAAATGGTAGGCGATGAAACCCCAACAACACAAAAAAAACAGGTGCGTCGTAGTTTGACAGTTTTAGCCAAAATCCATAAGGCAAAAGCAAAAGGCATCAAATATGAGGTTGGATGGAATAAACTAGGCCATCATGTAAACCCCAAAAAATCCATGTTTAGTATCTACATTGGAATCGTCACTCGTCAACGCGTGCCGATTGATGTCGAGTCGTGGCACCATGTTGTCAGCGGGTTGAAAAAATTAATGTGGGAAGTGATTACGGTAACATTATGATATCATCTATTTAATTTATTAAAATAATATAAAATACTGAAATATTGACTAACCCTTCATCATCTCTTGTAGAGTGCATTTATAGTAGATGTTTCGCACAAAGAATATGTTTTAAGAATAGAAGGAAGGATTCATAGAGGCTTTCACACCATTTTAACGAAACATAATCTGAAAGATGCCGAAGGGAAAATCAAGCCGCACCCTCCTCCGCTTTATGCACACTTGATATCCCAAGGAACGCGGGATGCGTTTTGCAACCGTCGTGCGGAATATAATTTTCAGGTACATTGTGTTTGGTTACACGTTGTGTAACATTTCTTGTATTCATCATGTTGATTGACAGGTTTTTAATTATGAAACAACAACTGAGTGCTGAAAATAAAGAATGGGCAGCAAAACCAGCATACCCATACCGTAAAGGAAGGCTGGGGTACGCTTCAATTGAAAAAAAATTGGTACGTATTTTAAAAGTACTGTAATAATTTTATGTGACATAAAACAACACTGTAACCATGTTTCTCTGTTTATATGAAGATTGATGAAGCAAAATCTCAAGTCACTTCCATTCCACGCCATGTGCTATGGAAGGAGGCTCGTGTTAATAAAGAGGGGAAAATGATAGATGAAAACACAAAAAAAGTGTGGGAAACATGTGTAAGTATAACATAATATAAACTTGTTTTGATTTAAATCACTATTACATAACAATGATTACTTATTTTTCCATATTTTATATTTGACATAGTCACAGGAATCAACAACACCCGCACCGGATGCAGACATACTTTCAATGGCCTTGAAACTGACAGAACAGTATGGCCGCGTCAGAGGTGTGGGTTTTGGGGTGTCACCCCGGGCATATTTTCAGAAAAAAAAACAAGAGGATGAACAAACTAAAGAATTGAATGTAATGAGAGATAGAGTAGCTACCATTGAATAACTATTCCAAAGTCAGGGAGAGATTCTAAAGAGTTTGATGGAGGAGAGGCAAAGAGAACAAACAACTCAAGAACAACCTGCATGAGATGATCCACCCCTCACCAGCTTTGAGGTGATCCATTCCCATCAAAGACCTGACTTAACTGAGGTAATCAATGTTCTAATATGCATTTTTGTGAAATGTGAATCACATAGACACTGATACCTTTCATGTAATGAGATTCTACAGGGTGAAAATGGCTGTGTTTTATATCTGTCAACTCCCACCCATCACCTTGTAGCAAGGGCTACAGTGTTCAATATGCAGTTTGGCACACTACACTCCAGAACACTTCCAAACGGTCATGTCAAAGTGTCGATTAACGTATCTCATGAGCCGAGCGCCGAGATACCTGTGCCAAATGACGATGACAACATTCATACGGTGGAAAAATCTGTTGGAAAATTCATTGCATGGCCGTCGAATCTTGTAAAAAAACCTGTCGACTAGGAGGTATTCATTTCCAATTCATTTTTCAAGCAGAACCTTTAACATTAAATTAGAAAATGGCTGAACCGATGAATGTTATTACAGAAGGAGAAAATGGAGAAGCTAAAAGGAAAGAGCGGCTCCAACATTGGATCAACCAACAGATCAAAATGATCTACTGAGAGCACGTTCACCCCGCCCGTTCTATATCCACATTTAATATCATTGCAAGCTCATGTGGATACAAAAATTAAATACAATAAGAGTCATAAAATTGTTTGTGAAAATGATATGTACGGAGATGAAACATTAGATTTCGTTAGTGCAGACGCTGTTTCTGAGATCATCACATACGACTGGCTAGGCACCTCAGTTATAAATGTATACATGAGGTATGTTTTCATGATTTGATTTTAAAGAAGCTGATATACTTTGATAATTCTGGCTAAATACATCTCATATTTTTCACAGGCGTATATATGAAAAATTTTTAAGGGATTTTCCCATGAATACAAATTTGGACTCGTTAGTCCTCACACCATTTCTTCACAATGAGAAGAAATAGATTCTAATTTTCAGGCTGAATTAATGTCAAATCTGCTCAGAACATTTCAAAGAAGAATTACGACTGATAGACTCTTTTTAATACCAACGTTGCAGGGGTAAAACTCTACATTTTAATCACATCAATTTTATTTTCATTTCTATCAGTACATATTTATTTTTGTGTTTTTAGGGAACATTGGATGCTCATTGCAGTCAATTTGGATACTCCAAAGATTTATTTTCTGGATTCACTGCATGGATATCCAACTAACCGACCACACATGATGGCGATTGTCAATTTTTAATACACTAGATCCAACGATTTATAACTAAATATCTAGTTATATAATTTATATTATCTTTTATTGAGGATTGTTTTATGATAGGGCGGTGTATGAATATCGTCTAAAGGCTGGAATGAATCCAGGGCATAAGGACGAAAATGCCCACAAGATCTACAAATGGAGAAGAATATGGGTATATATAATTATATTTCACTATCCAAATACATATCAAAACAAATTACTTATTTTTCTCGATGTTTATGCAGTGTCCGAAACAAACAAATGACAAAGACTATGGTTATTATGTTTGTAAATTTATGAAAGAGATCATATTTCATGAACAAACTAGCATCCCGGAAGAGGTATTTTTGAAAATAATTACTACTTTATTTAAAATAATTATTAATCCTTTGTGTATTTATATTTTTTCAGTAATACTATGACTGTCGCAAAAACTCCTATTCAGAAGATGATATAAATTTCTTTAGAAACGAATGGGCAGCGTATCTGATAGAAGAATGTAAACAAATAGGAAAATGAAGGTGAATTCTTAATACTTATGTTATCTTTATATGGTAATTGATATCTCCCTTTACACTTATTGAGCATCTATGATCTCCCTTTATTATGTTTCATATCCTTAGATTAGTGAATAACTACTACTCAGTTTGAAAATGACATAAACTTTAGAAAACAACACTACTGACATATGGAATACTGAGTAAACACATTCAGATTGTTTTGAAACTTTAGGAAAACAATCCACGAGTAATTTGTGACGTGTAAAAATTGACCGCACCTCAATCCGACACACTGTGTGACCGGTATGGCTAAAAGTGTATGATATCAGTTTGAAATTGAGATAAACTTTGGAAAACAACACTAATGACATATGGAATACAGATAAAACATGTTAGGATTGTTTTGATACTTTAGGAAAATGATCCACGAGTCATTTTTGACGTGTAAAAATTGACCGCACCTCGATCTGACGCACGGTATGACCAGTATGGCTAAAAGTGTCTGATATCAGTTTGAAAATGACATAAACTTTAGAAAACAACACTACTAACATATGGAAAACTGATCAAATGCATTTGGATTGTTTTGATACTTTAGGAAAACGATCCAAGATTTATTTGTGACGTGTACGAATCGACCAAACCTCAATCCGATGCACGGTGTGACCGGTATGGCTAAAAGTGTCTGATATCAGTTTGAAAATGACATAAACTTTAGAAAACAACACTACTGACATACGAAATACCGAGAAAACGCATTCATATTATTTTGAAACTTTTGGACAATGATCCAGGAGTCCTTTTTGATGTGTACGAATCGACCAAAACTCAATCCGACGCACGGTGTGACCGGTATGGCTAAAAGTGTCTGATATCAGTTTCAAATTGAGATAAACTTTGGAAAACAACACTAATGACATACGGAATACCGAGAAAATGATTTCATATTGTTTTGATACTTTAGGAAAATGATCCAAGATTCATTTGTGACGTGTACTAATTGACCGCACCTCAATCCAATGCACGGTGTGACCGGTATGGCTAAAAGTGTCTGATATCAGTTTGAAAATGACATAAACTTTAGAAAACAACACTACTGACATACGTAAAACCAAGAAAACAAGTTCGTATTGTTTTGAAACTTTAGGAAAACGATCCACGAGCCATTTTTGACATGTACGAATCGACCGCACCTCAGTCCGACACACGATGTGACCGATATGGATAAAAGTGTTTGATATCAATTTCAAATTGAGATAAACTTTGGAAAACAACACTAATGGAATACGGAATACCAAGAAAACGCATTCGGATTGTTTTGAAACTTGAAGATAACGATCTAGGAATCATTTATGATGTGTACGAATTGACTGCACCTCAATCCGACACACGGTGTGACCGGTATGGCTAAAAGTGTCTGATATCAGTTTCAAATTGAGAAAAACTTTGGAAAAAAACACTACTGACGTATGGAATACCGAGGGAATTCATTCGGATTGTTTTGAAACATTAGGAAAAATATCCATGAGTCATTTGTGAAGTGTACGAATCGACTGTACCTCAATCCGACGCACGGTGTGACCGGTATGGATAAAAGTGTCTGATATCAGTTTGAAAATGACATAAACTTTAGAAAACAACACTACTGACATATGGAATATTGGGAAAACGTGTTCGGATTGTTTTGAAACTTTAGGAAAATGATCCATGAGTCATTTGTGATGTGTATGAATTGACCTCACCTCAATCCGATGCACAGTGTGACCGGTATGGCTAAAAGTATCTAATATCAGTTTGAAAATGACATAAACTTTAGAAAACAACACTACTAACATACGACAAACTGAGAAAATGCATTCGGATTGTTTTGATACTTTAGGAAAATGATCCACAAGTCATTTGTGATGTGTAAAAATCGACCGCACCTCAATCCGACGCACAGTGTGACCGGTATGGATAAAAGTGTCTGATATTAGTTTGAAAATGACATAAAATTTAGAAAACAACACTAATGACATACGGAAAACCAAGAAAACGCATTCGGATTGTTTTGATACTTTAGTAAGACGATCCACGAGTCATTTTTGACATGTACGAATCGACCACACCTCAATCCGACGCACGGTGTGACCGGTATGGCTAAAAGTGTCTGATATCTGTTTGAAAATGACATAAACTTTAGAAAACAACAGTACTGACATACGGAAAACCAAGAAAACGCATTATGATTGTCTTGATAATTTAGGACAACCATCCACGAGTCATTTTTGACATGTACGAATCGACCACACCTCAATCCGACGCACGGTGTGACCGGTATGGCTAAAAGTGTCTGATATCAGTTTCAAATTGAGATAAATTTTGGAAAACAACACTACTAACATACGAAATACCAAGAAAACGCATTTGGATTGTTTTGAAACATTAGGACAACGATCCATGAGTCATTTTTGACATGTACGAATCGACCGCACCTCAATCCGACGCACGGTGTGACTGTTATGGATAAAAGTGTCTGATATCAGTTTCAAATTGAGATAAACTTTTGAAAAAAACACTAATGACATACAAAATACCAAGAAAACACATTAGGATTGTTTTGATACTTTAGGAAAACGATCCACGAGTCATTTGGGACATGTTCAAATTGACCGCACCTCAATCCGACACACGGTGTGACCGGTATGGCTAAAAGTGTCTGATATCAGTTTGAAAATGACATAAACTTTAGAAAACAACACCACTGAAATACAGAAAACTGAGAAAACGCGTTCGGATTGTTTTGATACTTTAGGAAAACGATCCACGAGTCATTTGTGATGTGTAAGAATCGACTGAACCTCAATCCGATGCACGGTGTGACCGGTATGGATAAAAGTGTCTCATATCAGTTTCAAATTGAGATAAACTTTGGAAAACAACACTACTGACAAACAGAATACCGAGAAAATGTGTTCGGATTGTTTTTAAACTTGAAGACAACGATTTAGGAGTCATTTTTGACGTGTACGAATTGACCGCACCTCAATCCGATGCACGATGTGACTGGTATGGCTAAAAGTGTCTGATATCAGTTTCAAATTGAGGTAAACTTTAGAAAACAACACTACTGACATACGGAATACTGATCAAACGCATTCGGATTGTTTTGAAACTTTAGGACAATGATCCATGAGTCATTTGTGACGTGTAAAAATTGACCACACCTCAATCCAATGCATGGTGTGACCGGTAAATCTTTTCATTAGATAAATAATCAGTATTTATTAAATGAGATAAATCAATCAAAAACATATTGATTTTACATTATTACCTTTCAATGTTATGAAAATGAAAACATTTGAGTTTAAAATTTCATATTTTAGTTTCACATTTCCATATTAATGTATTCTTTCATATTACTGTTTTAATTTCTTTCATTATTGCATTACTAACATAATATTTGTTTTCTTATATAGGTGAATTTTTTTCCTTGAGTTTGGATGCTTTATTCGGAAAAAAATACAGTCGAGAGAAGATCACGAATATCAAAGGATGAAACATGAATGTTTATAACTATTGTTGAATAATTGTAATTGTAACCATGTAAAACAATTTTTGAAATGTATATAAAAATTTGTTTTTTTGTATTCATGATGTTAAGTAAATGTATATACTGTTGTCGGTCAAAATATTGTGTGCGAGTGCTATGGTGTGTAGATGTGCATGTGCTACATTGTGCATGTATTCTAGTGTGCAGGTTCTGTTTTTTTGGTGCAGGCGATGGTGTCTTTATCAGCGCTTTTTTGAGCACTGATAAAGGACAACTTCAACAGCGCTAGAGGAGCACTGATAAAGGGTACCCTTTATCAGCGCTTTTTTTAGCGCTGATAAAGGTCTCCTATATCAGGTCTTCTCGGAGTGCTGATAAACGGGACCACCCCTTTATCTACACTGGCATTAACAGCGCTTTTCTAGCGCTGTTAATGCCGGTTTTTAGCGCTGATAAAGGGCCAAGTTGTAGTAGTGAGTAGAATAAATATCATTAGTAGAGAAAATATAGACATGGCGATTCTCATTATACCATGAATCCTTATAAAGGGAAATCTAAACAAGTAAATAAGGAGCATAATGTAGCGATAAAGCCTTTGTATGGAGATGAGCAGATGATTGTGGATGATCAGGCTGGACCATCTACAGTGAGCAGTATGATTATTTTGAATTCCAACCTTATGAAAATGTTGTTTGATATTGGTTCATCACATTCCTTTATTTATTCTCATGTTGTTGACATGATATTCATAAAACTTTAAATGATGTCTTCTATGATAAAACTCCAAACTCCTCTCGGTGAAAGAGAATTCCGAGCCTTTGCGCATAGAGCTTGTTCTCTAACTGTTGATTGAGATGCACTGAAGTTGGAATTCTCAGTGTTGGACATAGATTTCTATGATGTAATCCTGGGTATGGATTGGTTGAAAATGTTCAAGGATAACATTGAATATTATATTAGAACAATCAATTTTACATCTGAGGACGACATCAAGCATATCTTCAGAGGAGAGAGGGTTGTAAAGAAAGGTGCAACGATCTTGTTGGAATCAATAGTGGGAACAATATCTTACCAATTGGTGGTTTGGACTTTGGCATCCATGGAATATATTGAGGATGAAAGTTTTATAGTAATTGTGGATCTATTTCCAGATGTCTTTCCTAAGAAATTCTTAGGGTTACAACCTATAAGGGAATTTGAGTTTATGATCGATCTTCTCCTGAGGAACACTCCTATTTCACTTCTATCTTATTGGATGGAAGCAACAAATTTAATGGAACTAAAAGTAAAGTTGGAGGAGCTTGAAAGAAAAAAATTCATTCAGCCAAGTATGTCTCTGTGGGCAGCACCGATCTTGTACTTGAAGAAAGTATACGGAACTCTTCGACTATGCGTTAATTATCGTAAGCTTAAACAAGTTCTGATAAATAATTGGTATCCACTACCAGACATTGATGATCTATTCAATCAATTGAAGGGAGGTATTTGGTTCTCAAAGATTGACTTGCGATCTGGGTATCGTCAATTGTGTGCTCAAAAAGAAGATATTCCGAAGACATCTTTCAGAAGAAAATATGGCCAGTATGAATATATAGTCATGCCTTTTGATCTAAAGAACGCACCATTGATCTTTATGGTGTTGATGAATCAAATATTTAATAAATATCTGGACTATTTTTTTGTTGTCTTTGTTGATGAAATCTTGCTGTATTCAAAGACAAGTGATGAACATGAGAAACACTTGGAAATAATGTTGATAATATTGAGAGATCACCATTTGTATTCCAAACTGTCAAAAGTGTGATTTTTGGATACAAGAGGTAAAATTTATTAGCCATGTGATTTCTCAGAAAGGTGTTTCAATGGACCATGAAATGATAGAAGATTTTATCTCGTGTAAACCCCTGAATAATGTCTTTGAGATACGAATTTTTCTTGGTCTATCTGGCTATTACCGACACTTTTTGCGTGACTTCTCATGACTATCCTCAAAAATGAATGCTCTGAAATAGAAGAATTCTCTATTCCCATGGATAGTGGAAAGCTAAAAATATTTCTAGGAGTTGAAAGTTCACCTTACATCGGCTCCTACCCTGATTTTTTTAGAACCAGGATAGGGGTATGTGGTATATTGTAATGCTTCTAGATTGGGGTTGGGCTGTGTTCTCTTGAAAGGAGACTATGTTGTGGATTTTGGTTCAAGGTAGTTTAGAGTTCATGAGAAGAACTACCCAACACACAATTTGGAACTAGCTATGGTCATCCATTCTTTGATGAATTAGATACATTATCTTTTTGGTGAGAAATTCACTGTGTTTATAGATTATAAATGCTTGAAACACATTTTCTCATAGTGATATTTAAATACAAGGAAAAAGAGATGGATGGAGTATCTCTAGATGCTTAAATTTTACATGATGTATACACTGGGAAAAGGGAATTCGGTGGAAGATTAATTGAACTGAAATTCATATGCTCAGTTGGAAAAAGAATCTTCAAATGAATGGTAGTTTTTTTCGGTCCTAGATGACATGCATGTGGAAAATGAAGACCAAGGTGATGTTGCAGTGTTCTTTTCAACTATGCTTGTTCCTGATTTAGTAAAGATGGTTAAAGAGGCACAAAGGTACGATGTAGAATACCTGGTTACGAGTTCAAAACTCAATGGTGGGGAGACCATTGAGGGATAGAAACTTGATGGGAATGCAGTTTTTGGTTTAATGATTAGTTGGTTGTACCTAAAGATTGTGGGGAAAAAGTTCTTTATGCTTATCACCATTCGAGATGGGCTGTACATCCAGGTACATAGAAGATGTATAAGGTGTTGAAGGAATAGTTTTGGTGGAGTGACATGAAAAGTTAAGTGGATGAGTTCATTTCATAGTGATTACCTTATCAGTAAGTTAAGGCAGAGCATTAGAGACCAGTGGGTATGTTACAGTCATTGCCTATCTCAGTGTGGAAATGGGAGCAGATAGCTATGGATTTTGTTACAAAACTCCCAAGAATGGTTCAAAAATATGATTCCATTTGGGTGATAGTGGATTGGATTACCAAGTCACCCTATTTCATACCTATTCGTGAAACTCATATGGCGGAGGATCTATCCAAAATATATATCCAAAATGTGGTAAAGAAACATGGTAGACTAGATTCAATCATGTCAGATAGAGATCTATGGTTCACATATCACTTTTGGAAATCCTTACAGAAAGTCCTTGGAACTCAATTGAATATCAGTATATCATACCATCCTTAGAAATATGACTAGTCTGACTAGACGATAAAAATGTTGGAATCCATTCTGCGATCTTGTGTAATGGATTTTAGTGACTCATGGGAGGAGCATCATCTCTTAGTCGAGTTCTCATATAATAACAACTATCAAACCTTGATACATATGGCCCCATTTGAAGCGTTATATGGGTTTCCTTATCGTTCTCCACTGTGTTAGATGGAAACATGTAAAAATGCCTTTGTTGGGCCTAGTATTTTCCAAGAAACAACAAAGAAGATTCAGTTGATTAGAAAGAAAATGGAGATGGATCAGAGTCGTCATAAATCTTATGCAAACCATCGTCAACGCCCATTTTACTATGTAGTGGGTGATCATGTGTTCTTAAAGATTTATACTAGGCTCAGAAATTATCATTTTGGGAAGAAGGGAAAATTATATCCTTAATACATAGGCCCCTTTGAGATATTGAAATAGGTTGGAGAGGTGGAAACCCGGTTGGCACTACCACCACGGTTTAGTTAGGTGCACAATGTGTTCCATTAGTTAAAGAAGTTTTATCCTGATCCTGACCATGTGATCAGATGAGATCACGTAGAACTAGAGATGGATTCTTCATTGGTGAATATCCTATTGAGGATCATGGATAGGCAAGAAAAAGTCTTGAATGGGAAAAGCATTGGCCTAGTGCAGGTTTTATGTGAACATGGTTTGATTTAGGAAGAGACTTGGGAACAAGAGATGGAAATAAAAGAGCAGTGGCCAAAAATATTTCTAAAAAGTTATGTCTTTTTACTTTCCAAGTATGAAAAGACCAATGGTGGGGAAAATATAGTACCCCCATTTTCAGGTACATAACCCTTTCCTCACGTTTTTCTTGTAAATAGGGTATTTTATTAAAATGGTGTGGATTTGAATAGGTTTGATGAAAAAGTAGGGTGTTTCTATAAAAGCGGGTGTTTCCATAAAATATGGTGTTTCCATAAAAGAGGAAATTTCCATAAAATAGGGTTGTTTCCATAAAAGGGGTGTTTCCATAAAAAATGGGTGTTTCTATAAAAATGGGGGTTTCGATAAAAAGGGGGTGTTTCCATAAAAAGGGAGTACTTCCATAAACAAGGGGAATTTACATAAAAGGGGTTTTCCATAAAAAGAGTAAGGGTGAAGGATGGAAGAGTTTTTGGGACTTAGAAAGAGTATTGGGGCCAAAAGGAAGGTCGCACAATCTATGCATAGTTGGCCCAAACCGTGCGGTCAAGCTGTTTGTAGAGGTCAAAACTAGATCATATTTTCAAGAAACTTGCTTGTTTTTTCTCTAATTGTTTCTTTTTGGATTCAAAATACCCATAATTAGATATTACTCTCCATTGAAGATTTTATAACCTTTCCCACATGATTTGGATCCATCCTAAAGCCCCCCTTGGTGATTTCAATCCCGATTCTTGTGGTAAGTGCCCAATCTTCATCGTTTTTGTCTCATTTTCTTAGATATTTTTCTTCTCTATTATTTTTTCTTAAATATACACCTGATATGGGTATATATATAATTTTTCACATCAAATAAATAAATAAATCTATTTTTTTCTTAATAGTTGAGGATATCTAATCTGTTTCTTGGAAACTTTATCCGATTCTCCAGGCATGTCACTGTTATTTCCCGTTTGGTCACGTTTTCTTAGATCTTCTTAGATATACTTATTCGATCCCATTTATTACTCATATATACACATATAATGGGTTGAAATATGTTTTTTGATGCCAAATAATTCAATATTGAGTCGTTATCTTTCTAGGAGAATAAATCTAAGGCCGTTTTGGGAGAATCAACCTGGCTTCCTGTGCATTCTTCATCTATTGTCGAGTTTCATCAAAAACGTCAAAGTAGGTGGCTACAATCTCATCTAATCTTCTTAGAATTGATTTTATTAGTTTTAAATTGAGTATTTTAGATAATATAGACATTAAAATATTGGTTTTATACATGGAATAAATATCTTTAGTGATGATTTATCATTTTTGGTAGATTTGTGAAATATTGATAAATTGTTGTAAAAATTATTTTAGTTTCTTGAATTTAAAAAAGTGATTTTAAAAGGTGGATTTTCTATAAATTCTAAATGGTTTTATTGGTCTAGGGATTTCAATAAAAATACGTTTTATTGAAATGATTTGGTGTTGTAATGGTTTTAATAAATCATGGTTTTCAATAAAAAGGTGATTATATTAAAAGGATTGTTTTGGGCATGATCATTGGGAATATGTGGTGTATGTTTTCATGTTTAATATATAGGGATTGGTTTAAATATGACCTTGTGATTAGTTTTAAAGGTTTAATGGCACATGGGATACAAATACCTTATGAAGACTTTGTAGATCGATGAGAAACAAATCATGAGTATGGAACTATCATAATGTAGCCTGCATAGTTGGTTGCATGGGTTTGTGGAAAGGTTTTGGAATGAAAAAAACGATATTGAGAAATGGTTTTGAAGCTTTTTTTTTCATTTTTATGAAATTTTATCTTCTTAGAAAATTGGTTTTAATTTTACTTGTACACTTTTGTTACAAACAGTTTTGGAACTTGTTAATATTTAGTTATAAACTATTGTGGAAAATTGTTTTGTATAAACTGTTTTATAATAATATTTCTAACTCTTATATCCTAGTGGAGTGAGTAGGGAAGTCATTGGGTATATCATAAAGAGTTTTTTACTCACCTCTGCTTTAGAACTTTGGTGCTTTTGCAGATGCTATCTTTCAAGATAGGGGAAAAGGTAATGTTTCACAGCTTTTTAGCACCACTTCGTGATGCTCAGGCTATTTGGTGATCTTGGTGTATGGGGCATGTGGAGATTAGAATCTTGTGGTCTTCTTATAGTCTTTAGTTTGTTTCCACATTTCAAATTGATATTTTTTGAGTCTTTTACTATTGCATACTTTGGAGTGGTTTGGATATATATAAAGTAGTTGAGATGTCTTGATTTTATTCATGCATCATATAGTGAGTTGTTTAGTTATGGTTTTATTGGTTAATATATTTGTTATTAATGGGTAAATTTCCCCCCAATTTCATTGAAATCCTTCAGAATTTATTTCTAGCCATTGGCATCTTGGGGATGTCTTCTAAAGCCAAGTAATGACTTTTTGTGGTCTTAAGCCAATGAGAATTAGCAGGTCATTACAAATGGTATCAGTTTGTTCGGTCCTTTACCAACAAGTAGTCATTATTGTTCTTGGTCATGGAGATGAAATTCCTTCTTTTATATTCCTTGGGTAGGAATAATATAAAGGAGTAGGATTGTCGGAACTTGAAATGTATAGTATAAAAGGACGTAGCTAACCCCTTTCTACTGAAATTCAAGTTACCAGGGAGTAGGGTACATAAGTCTTTGGAGAAAATTTTAGGATTTTGAAATCTCATTCTCATAGGTTTAGACAACGAGACAAGAATTACATGAATTAAAGGAATTACTTCCCACTATAAGTTAATATTTCATTTAAAGTAACGATTTATGTTGTGAATAGTATTGATTTTTGAAAAAGCATGAAATTGCTTTTCAAATGAATGATTTTGAAAAAGGGAATGGTTATTGTATTATGAAAATAGTTTGGTTTTCAAAAATTATTGAACATGAAAAGGTTTTCATTTTGAAAAAAATAATGTTGTAAAAGTTGATAAAATTTAAATTATAATCCATCATTTTCTAGAGAATGAGACTTACAGAGTTTGTTGTTTTTTTAGAAAATGGAACCCGATAGGCCTCATAGAAACTGACTAGAAGAAGCTATAGAAAAAGTTGCTTCACTTGAACCACAAGTGAACCTAGAGTTGGTCCAAAATATCATCCATGCATTCCAAGATGTGGATATGGGGAACCGAAAGGATGATTCAAGACACGTAGATCATTCCATCCAGTTCATGAAGCAGAATCCACCCTTCTTCTGGGGTGATTACGAACTGGAAAAGACAGAGATGTGGTTAAACAATATGAGTATTATCTTTGAATTCATCAGCACATCAATGGAGCTCAATGTCAAGCTGTCCATGTACATGTTCGAGGATCTTGCACGTCAAGTATGGGAACTAGTTCTACATGCTAAAGTGGATCAAGGTATAACTTTGGAGAATTTTTAGGAATTGTTTAACAAAAAATTATATACTCATACTTTTAATATCTAGAGGATGAAAAACTACTTTATCTTGAAGTAGGAGAATAATTTTGTCACATATTATGTGGCTAGATTCGTGAATTTATTGAGATTTACACCAGAAGTTTCGACAAGTGCAACCTTGAAGGCTTGAATCTTCAAATCAGGGATGAGGTAATAAATTTGATTGAAGATTGCAGTTCTCTGTATTACTAATTACACAGAGATGGTGAACAGAGTGGTGATGGATGAGTATTAAATATCAGGATCTTTGAGAGGAGGATGTATGATGATCGCTATAAAATATGGTGGAAACATTAATGGTAGGAGCATGCAGAAAAGGGACACCTATATCCAAAGTGGTAATGGGACTCAGAATTATATAACTGGATCAACAAATCTTCATCCATGACCAAAGATCCAAAAAGGATTCTAAAAACGTGGTTCCTTTGACCACGTGTTGTGGGATTGTAAAAAACCAACAAGATCATGCCATAATTGCAACAATATGGGACATATTAAGCACTTTTTTCGTAATTCTCTGAGGTCATGTTCTAGAGAAAATTATTAGGCATCACAAGCACCATATGATTTGACATGGTGAGGCTAGTAGAATGAGTCTCCTAAGTAGAAAAAATATATCCATGGTGATTCTCAGAATACCATGAATTCTCTATAAGGGAAATCTCAGTAAGTAAACATGGAGCAGAATGAAATGAAAAAGAAATTGTATAGAGGTGATAAGATGATTGGGTATGATCAGGCTGAACTATCTACGGTGAGAGGTATGATTATTTTTAATTCCACCCTTATTCAAGTGTTGTTTGATACTGGGGCATCACATTCCTTCATTTATTCTCATGCTATTGACATTCTATGCTTAAAACTTGAAACAATGTATTCTTTGATAAAACTCCAAACACCTCTCGGTAAAGAGAATGTCGAGCCTTTGTGTGTAGTGATTGTTCTATAACTATTGCTGGAGCTAAACTAAAGTGGTAATTATCCGTGTTGGATATATATTCCTATTATTAAATCATGGGTATTGATTGGTTGACTATGTTCAAGTATCACATTGACCGTTATAGTAGAACAATCAGTTTCACAACTAAGGACGGTGTCGAGAATCTCTCCAGAGGCGAGAGGGTTGTAAAGAAAGGTGCAACAAGATTGTTGGCATAAACAGTGGGAATGATCTCTTACAAATTGGAAATGTTGACTTTTTCATCCATGGAATAGATCAAGGATGTCAGTTTTTATGAAGTTGTGGATCTATTCCCAGATGTATTTTCTGAGAACTTCTTAGGGTTACAACCGATAAGTGAATTTGAGTTTATGATTGATCTACTCCTAGGGACCACTCTAATTTCCCTTCTATCTTATTGGATGGAACCAATAGATTTATGGGAACTGAAAGTGCAATTGGAGGAGATGGAAAGAAAAGGTTTAATTTAGCCAAGTACATCTTTGTGGGGAACACCAATCTTGTTCATGGTGAAAGTATGTGGAACTCTTCTACTGTGAATTTATTATCATAATATTAACCAAGTTATGGTAAATAATCGGTATCCAATACCACACATTGATGATATATTTAGTCAATTGAGGGGAGCTATGTGGTTCTCAAAGATTGACTTGTGATCTGGGTATCATTAATTGTGTGTTTAGAAGGAAGATATTCTGAAGATAGCTTTCAGAAGAAGATATATCCACTATGAATATGTAGTCAGTCCTTTTGGTCTAACAAATGAACCGATGGTATTCATGGAATTGATGAATCTGATATTTCAATGATATCTGGACTCTTTTGTTGTAGTTTTTTTCAATGGCATCTTGGTGTATTCAAAGACACACAATGAACATGAGAAACACTAGGAGACAGTGTTGAGAATATTGAGAGATCTACATTTTTATGCCAAACTGTCAAAAATGTGATTGTTTGATACAAGAGGTACACTTTCTTGGCCATGTGATTTCTCCGAAAGGTTTTTTAATGGACCATGAAAAGATACAAGCTGTTATCTCGTGGGAACCATCGAATAATGTCTTTGAGATATGAAGATTTCTTGGTCTATCTGGCTACTACCAATGCTTTATGCATGACTTCTCATGACTACACTCACCAATTAAATATATGAAAAAGAATAATTCTCCATTCCCATGGATAGAGGAATGCCAAGAATATTTCTAGGAGCTCAAAGTTCACCTTACATCAGCTTCTATCCTGATTTTTCTGGAACCAGGACAGTGTTATGTGGCATACTGTGATTCTTCAGGATTGCGGTTGGGTTGTGTTATCATGAAGGGAGACCATGCTATGTCTTAAGGTTCATGGTAGTTGAGAGTTTATAAGAAGAACTACCCAAAACACAATTTGGAGTTATCTGCATTTATCCATGCTTTTAAAACATATATATATAATATCTTTGGTGAAAAAATTCACCGTGTTTATAGATCATAAAATATTTAAACAAATTTTCTCATAGTGAGATTTAAATATAAGGAAAAGGATATGGATGGAGTATCTTTAGATGTTTAAATTTGACTTGATGTATACACTGGGAAAAGGGAATTCAGTGGAAGGATGTAATGAGCTGAAATTCACATGCTCAGTTGGAAAAAGAAGCTTCAGATGAATGGTAGTTGATATCTGTACTAGACGACATGCATGTGAAATGTGAAGACCAAGGTGATGTTGCAATTTTCCTTTCAGCTACAGTTGTTCCTGATTTAGTAAAGATGGTTTAAGAGGCACAAAGGTATGGAGTAGAATTACTGGTTATGAGTTAAAAACTCAATGGCGGGGAGACCATTGTGGTCTAGAAATTTAATGGGAATTTAGTGATATAGTTTAATGATCAAATTATTTTTCCTTTATCTTGTCAGGAATAACTTCTTCATGCTTATAACCATTTGATATGGGTTATACATCCAGTTACATAGAAGGTGTATAAGGAGTTGAAGACACAGTTTTGGTAGAGCGACATGAAAAGGAAAGTGGTTGAGTTCATTTCAAAGTGATTAAATTGGCAGTAAGTTAATTTAAAGGATCAGATACTAGTGGGTATGTTGTATTGTTTTCCTACCTAAGTGTGGACATGGGAGAAGATTGCTATGTTTTTTGTAATAGGACTCCCAAGAATGGTTTAGAAATATGATTCCATATGAGTGATAGTGGATCAACTTAGCATGTCATACCATTTCATCCCTATTCATGAAAATAATATAGCGGAGGATCTTTCTAGAATCTATATCCAATAAGTGGTAAAGAAACATGGTGTACTAGTTTCAATCATCTCAGACAGAGATCCGAGGTTTACATCTCTCTTATGGAAATCCTTACCAAAATCCCTTGGAAATCAGTTAACTATCAGTACAACATACCATCCTCAGATAGATGATTGGCCTGACCAAATGATACAAATGTTGGAAGACATGTTGAGAGCTTTCATAATGGATTTCAACAAATCATGGGAGGAGCATCATACCTTATTAGAGTTATCATATAATAATAACTATCAAACCTCGATACATATGGCCACGTTTGAAGAGTTATACATGCGTCCTTTCCATTATCCACTGTGCTATGTGGAAATAGGTGAAACTTACTTAGTAGGGACTAGTGTTGTCCAAGAAAAAACAAAGAATATTCAGTTTATTAGAAATATAATGGATATGGCTCTTAGTCGTCAGAAATCTTACACATACTATCATCGATGGACATTGTCCTTTGTTGTGGGTGATCATGTGTTCATAAGTATTTCTACTAGGCTTGGACATCATCATTTTGGGAAGTAGGGAAAGTTATCTCCTCAATATATAGGCCCCTTTGAGATATTGGAATGGGTTGGAGAGGTGGCATACAAGTTGGAACTACCACCATGATTTAGTTAGGTGCACAATGTGTTCTATGTATCTTAGTTGAAGAAGTATTAGCCTGATCTAGACCATGTGATCCGATGAGATCACGTAGAACTAGAGTTGGATTCTTAGTTGGTACATATCCTTTTTCAGACCATGGATAGGAAAGAGAAATTCTTGCATGTTAAAATAATTGACATAGTGTGAGTTTTATCGGAAGGTGGTTAGATTCAGAAAGAGACTTGGGAACACAAGAAGGAAATGAAAGGGCAGTGGCCAGAAATCATTATAGGCAGTGATGGTTTTTTAATTTCCGAGGATGGAAAGACTAGTGGTGGGGATAATATAGTATCTTCCATTTTGGGTACATAACCCTTTCGTCATGCACTTTATGTAAAAATGGCATTTTATTGAAATAGTGTGGCTTTGAATGGGTTTGATGAAAAAATAGGGTGTTTTCAAAATCAAGGTAATTTCCATAAAAGAGGGTGTTTCCATAAAAGAAGGTGTTTCCATAAAATAGGTTTGTTTTTATAAAATTGGTGTTTCCATAAAAAATGGGTGTTTCCCTAAAAATGGGGGTTCCCATAAAATGGGGTGTTTCCATAAAAAAGGGGTGTTTCCAAAAACAAGGGGTGTTTCCATAAAAAAGGATGTTTCTATAAAAAGATTAAGGGTGAAATATGGGAGAGTTTGGGTGAATTAGAAGGATGTTTTGGGACAAAATTAAGGTCTCACAATTTGTACACAGTTGGCCCAAACCATGCGGTCAAACCATGCACAGAGGTCCAAACTAGATCATCTTTTCCTGGAACTTTCTCATTTTTGCTCTAATTATTTAGTTTTTTGATTAAAAGGACCCTAATTCGAGATTTATCTCCCTAGAAGTCTGTATAACCTTTTTCACATTATTTTAAGCTCACATGAAGCCCTCCCTTGGTGATTTGAATCCCGATTCTAATGGTAAGTGCTCAATCTTCATCGTTTTTGTCTCATTTTCTTAGATCTTCTTCTTCTCTCTTATTTTTTTTCTTAGATATACACCTAATATGGGTAGATATTATATTTTTAACATACAATATAGATATATATGATTTTATTTGTTGATAGTGTAGTATATCTAATCCGTTTCTTGGAATCTTGATCTGATTCTTGAGGTATGTCACTGTTCTTTCCCATTTTGTCACGTTTTCTTAGATCTGCTTAGATCTACTTATTTGATCCCATTTATTTCTCATATATACAAATATAATGGGTAGAAATACATTTTTTTGTTCCAAATAATTCAATATTGATTCATGATATTTCTAGGAGAATAGATCTAAGTCCATTCTGGGAGAATCGACCCAACTTCTTGTACGTTCTTCATTCATTATCAAGTTTAATCAAAACCTTCCAAGTAGGTGGCTCCAATATCATATAATATTTCTAGAATTTATTGGATTAGTTTAAAATTGAGTAAATTTGATAATATTTATTGTTAAATCTTGGTTTTATACATGGAATAAATATCTTTAGGGATGATTTATCATTTTTGGTAGATTTGTGAAATCTTGATAAATTATTGTGCAAATTGTTTTAATTTCTTGAATTTAAAATGGTGATTTAAAATTTTGAATTTTATGTAACTTATAAATGGTTTTATTGGGTATGGGTTTTTTTATAAAAATCCATTTTATTGAAATGAGTTGGCATTGTAATGGTTTTAATAAAAAATGGTTTTCAATAAAAAAGTGATTCCATTGAAAGGGTTATTTTGGGAATGATTTTTTGGTATATGTGGTGTGTCTATTCATGTTTCGTATATAGTGCTTGGTTGAAATATGAACTCATTATTAGTGTAAATGTTTTAATGGAAAATGTAATATAATTACCTTTTTACGACTTGGTATATTGATGAAAAACAACTCATGAGTATGGAACTGTCATAATATTGCATGCATGGTTGGTTGCACGGGTGTGTGGAATGGTTCTGGTATGACAAAGAGGATATTGTGAAATGGTTTTGAATATTTGTTAGTATTTTTCTAAAATTTTATCTTTTTTTAAAATTGGTTTTAATTTCACTTGTACACTTTTGTTGCAAATAGTTTTGGAACTTGTTTATATTTAGTTTAAAACTATTTTTGAAAATTGTTTTGTATGAATAGTTTTATTATAATATTGCTAACTCTTTTATCCCAGTGGAGTGATTAGGGAAGTAATTGGGTATATCATACCGAGTTTTATACTCACTCCTTCTTATGAACTTTGGTGATTTTGCAGATTCTATCTTCTGAGATAGGGGAAAATGTAATGTTTCACACGTTTTTAGCACCACTTTGTGATGCTCAGGCTGTTTGGTGATGTTGGAGCATGGAGAATGTGGAGATTGTATTCATGTGGTCTTCTTAGAGTCTTTAGTTGGTTTCCATGGTTTAAATTTATATTTTTTTAGTATTTCACTATTTCATACTTTAGAGTGGTTTTGATGTGAATAAAGTAGTTGAGTTGTCTTTCTTCTTTTCATGCATCATATAGTAAGTTGTTCAGTTATGGTTTGTTTGATTAATAGTTTAATTATTAAAGGGAAAATCATCCCCTACTTTTATTAAAACCATTTGACATTTATTTCTAGCCTTTTATGTCTTGGGGATGTATCCTAAGTCCAAGTAATGACTTGTTGTACTCTCAAGATAATGATAATTAGTGGGTCATTACAGGTGTGGGGGAAGAATTCAGATAGCATGAGGTGTTTCTATTTGTAGTGATTCATGGAATACTCATCAGACTATTCGATTTCAATCCATGTCTACTTTTTAGAATTTCGCTTTTATTCTGTTACTTTTCAAAATAAAAAATAAAAGAAAAATCTATATATGGTTAGGGGAAGGATGTGAGATCTAGCCAAAAAATGAATTTTGAAAAATAGGAATACAAATAAAAAAGGAAAGGAACAAAATTATCATTGTATACTTACTTGACATATATATGGATCCAACCGAAGATTCTAGGGTGAGGACTTGATAAGTTGTAAGGGGGAATTTTATTACACTTTTATGGAGATTTATGTATTATTCTTCAAAGCATATCCTCCTTTTGAGCTTGATTTTTACCTTTTACCCACCTACCCATAACCTTAGTGACATCATAACCTAATTGAAAAAGGCCACCTGATTAATTTTTTACTAGTCTTTACAAAGTGGAGATGATAGAATCAATGCAAGATTATGGTTAGGAACATGTATTAAGGGTATGAGCATAACTCCAATTTCATTTTACCCTGAGTGATTAGAGAAAATTAATTATGAGGTAAATTAGAATTGGGTATATAATTAAAGGAACAGTTAAAATATTGTAATTAAAAGATTAGAATTTGTTTTAAAGAGATATACTAGGAGACATGACTAATTTTCTATATGGGGATGATTGTGGAAACTAACCTTTCCCTCTTAAAATTATTTTTAATTTCATGGACACAATGAATGATTTATATTTTAAAAATTACTTATCTCTCTTTGAAATCATTATGGAGAACTTTTTTTCTTGAGGACAAGAAACTGTTAAAGTGTGGAGGAATTTCATAAAACAAATTAATATATATATTTTTCTATAATTTAATTTAGTATTTTCATTTATTTATTTGATAATGTGCTTGTTATGTGCTTAATTTTGTAGGAATGAGGCCTCATAAGACTCAATAGAAAAATCCATAAGAAGTGTAGAATTCACTTATTACATGTCATGAATCTGCATTACACATTGTGTAATAGGATTTCATATCATGTGAAAATTCATGAGAAAAGACACGGACTATGTCGTGAAGTCATCAAAGAATGTAAGTCAGTACAAATTGTGAATTATCCATACATGATGTGACATCAGTCAATGTCGTTGCATGAGAAATCCACTCCAGAAGAACAATTGGAATACTTGTACATGTTGTGAGTCTTTAGTACATGGCGTGTAAGTGGTCAGACCTCATAAATAGGTCCAAATACTTTTGAGGAATGTGGAAGATCCAAAAACCATGGAGATATATGTGGATCAATGGTACACATAATGAAATATATTACACATCGTGACCCATTTTGCCTATAAATATAACACCTTGACATCACATTTAGAATCATTATAGAGAAGAAACTTCCCTTTTTTCATTCCCTTCAAGTTTATTTCATCCTTTGTCCTCTCAAACTAAAATTTCTTTATTGTTTTATATTTTATTTCAATTCAAAGAGCCATGAATTGTGTTTTATTCATCGCCTTCCAACTTCCATCGTATTGATTCCTATAATTCATCATCTGACAAACACATGTCAGATTCCTCTCTACTTTCATTAAAAGTTAGAATATTTAGTTTGAGATTTATAATTACATGATCACTTCCATTATAACTCTGAAAACTTGTATGGTTGTGAATAATTTAAATTCAATTAGAATGTCAAGTGTGGTTTTCTTTATTTATTTATTTGCATCCCATCCTGCCATGAGTAGATAAACCACTCAGGGGTAGGGATTAAGAGTAGATGTATCTGAACCCTTAATCAATCTTGAATTCTAATTTTGGAAACCCTAAAAGATTATTAATAAAATTCAATAATTAAATTATATCAAATTCGTTTTAACGTCCCTGATCATGAGATATCTAAGTGGAAGACCCTATCCTGATTGAAGTGGATTAGGTTATGATCAATAGCCTAAATATACATTCTACCTTGGAAGCCAAACTCAATACACTTAGGTTATTACTATCACTTAACCATGGAATAGTCACCTCCTAGGTAGAATTAGGTGACTTGACCAAAGTCAACTAGTGGCCACCGTTTTCTTCACAACCCGAACCTGAGGACCCTGTCAAGATTAGAATTAAGGTAATAATTTTTAAAGATACTCAAAATTGATCCTAAACCCTCTTTAATCATTTGAAACCACCATTAATATTATATTTAATAATTCCCAAACCAAAGAAACTCAACAGGACTATTACCTAAAGGGTGTCAAGCTTGTAACCTCTGAGAGCCAACTTCCTCCTTGTGAGATCAACCTCAGACCATCTCTATACTAGACCTTAGTAGTAAGTAAAATTTGGGAAAACAATAAATCTAATCTAACCGTAGACCATTGTAATTATATGATGTGTGCGGGTGAATCACATAGCTCGTAGGACCAATTACAAGTGGCCCATAGACGTGGCTCGAAGGCCTAGTGCAACATCATGCTTGAATCATCTTGCCTACATCATGCCAACATCACTGAATTCCACACATCATGCCTGAATCATTTCCTACAACATAAATCTCCCAAGGGTATTTCTAGGATTGAAACCTTCATTTTGGATGCAGGATTATATAGTTCATCACTTAGAAACCACCCCAACTACAAAACATGTATATAGGTTATGCTCAACTCCGAGTTTGTTCCCATGACCAAGCCCAGAGCACGACACAAGTTCCCCAACTAAAAAATGACTTTGAATCACCCTATACATAATAGGCATAGTGTCTAAGTTTGCCAGGACTCAAGCCTACACCAGTTCCCATGAAGAATGAAGGGTATAACCAATAGGTACAACTCGACTAATGCCCCATGGGAATAACACTACTTTTTTAACTTTTATAATAGTTGTTTATGATTAAAAGGGAGTATCTTTTATATATTAATTTACTTTTTGATAAATTTAAAAAAGGGGGATATTTTTTTTTGAAAATTTAATAAATTTTATTTTTTTAATTTACAAAAGGGGGAGTCTACTAGTTTTATAAAATGGTGATAATAACTTAACAACCTTATTTTTTTGATAAATTACCCTCTATTAACATTTTATTATAACACAAAGTGTTTTAATTAATTAATAATTTTTTATTAAAAATGTCTAATAGTAGTTATGTAATTATTTTTTGATTATATTCATGTTATAATATTGTTGTTTTTTAATTTTTATAATGATACTTTGTGCTATTTTATTTACATACGTTTAATATTTTTTTGTAAAAAAATTAGGCCATGCTTGTGATCCACTTAGGATATCCCTTAACTAGTTAGGGGACCCATTGGGTCAACCCCAGAGGAAGGCCCTCTATAGGTATCCCATAAGAAGGCTACAAAGTAGTTGTTGTGCATGCTTGAAATTGATGTGAGACATAGTTTAAACTTTACTGTTCATCCAACTTTAAAATAATTGGATAGACATGTGGCTATCATATTAGTTCTTTTGAAACTATATGATCTCATTTTGATCTCCCACACTCATTTTTGAACTCCTGTACCTCAGTGTTTGAATTTCATTCATCTTCTTGTCTATAGTTAATTATCCAGTTCACTATTGAATAGCACAACATCCCCGTTGAATTTTGGTTTGACTGATCTTTATTTGTAGAAACCGTTCTTAAGTGTCTCTCCTCTTCCATCTCTTATTTTGACTAGTTATCGTGGACTTATTTTCAATAGTAAGAGATTATTTTTCTTATTCGAGGTATTTCTTAATCTTAATGTCTGATTGGTTTGAAACCTTTCCATTTGATGGTTTCGTGATTGTGGAACTATTAAATTTCAATGGTGAGTTATGAGACACTATTGGACATCACCAATGGTGAATCACGAGCCACCGTTAGACATTAACGGTGAGTCATGAGCCACCATTAGAAACCTACATCGAGTCATGGGTCACTATTGTATATCCCTAATGGTGAGTCATGAGCCACCATCAAACACCAATGATGTGTCATAATCCTCCATTAGGAATAAATGATGAGTCATTTTCTACCCATCTATTTTTGTGGGAAGAACCTCCCTTAAGCTTCAAAAGGAGATCTTCTCCTTATTCAATTGGGATCTGTAGGATTCTTGCTATTTTAATTTGATTTCTTTTTTTTCCATATTTTTATTTATCTGTTGATTATTCCTTATAATCTATAATTTTTTCAGTGAGTCACCATTGGACATCTCCAACGATGGGTCCCAAGTCACCGTTGAACATCTCCAATGGTAGGTCATGAGTCACCATTGGACATACAATAATAGAAAAATTTTATTACATATCACTACTAAAAAACATACCTTTAACAGTGCTAGTATTTATCAGCACTAGAAAAAGCAATGATAAATAGAATGTTAATCAGCACTAAAGAAAATGATGATAAATTTAACTTTTTATCAGCACTTTATTTTTAGCGATGATAAAGAGTATCTTTTATCAGTGCTTTATTTTTAGTACTGATAAGGGGTATCCTTTATTTGTGCTTTTTTTCATCACTGATAAAGGGTTCCCTTTATCAGTGCTTTATTTTTAGCATTGATAAATATTTATCTCATCAAGTCATTTTCATCACTGATAAAGGTCCAAATAAATAAAATGAAATAATTAAATAAATAAAAAATTTAAAAGTGTTTATTAAATTTTTTTTCAAATTTTTCTAATTAAATAATTTTTGATAAAAATGAATAGATTCATTATACATTATTAAATATTAAGCATTTTATTAATTAGATAATTATAATAATTAATGTTATTAAATCATATATATTAAATATATAGATATATATTAATGTATATAAATATGATTTATATATTAAAAAATATTTAAGAAATTTAGATTAATTAGTATTATATTTATTGAATAATGGTTATAATTAAAAATTAATATGAGTTAAAAATATCAACTAATTGCATAGTACTCGACATATAATTGAATGTTGTTTGATTTTTCAATTTAATATAGATCAAATGTGTGTTATATTGATTTCACACATACATAATTAATGTATTTTTATATAATGCACACACACAAAACTTATCCATTTTTTCAATAATGTTAATGTGTACTTATTCTTAATTTATTCAATTTCACTCATTTTTAATATATATACATGAACATAAAATTAGATATTCATTAATAATGTAAAAAAAATATTTGTAAAAAAAACATTTATAAATAAATATATTTATAAATGTACATTTACTATATTTATACATTTATAAGTATAAATAAATAAATATTTTTTAAAATTATTTATATAATTATAAATAAATAAATAGATATATTTAAATAATTATTAAATTTATAATAAATTTACTGAAGTAATGAATATATTTACAATATTTATATTTATATAAATTTATTAAATATATATATATATATATATATTTATAAATATATAAATATATAAATATATATAATGATATAAATATTATTTTTTAAAATATTTCTATAATTATAAATAAATAATTGTAGAATTATAATTACTATATTTAAAAAGTAAAATATGTACTATATTTATATTTATAAATTTCTTATCAGTGCTTCAGTAATAAGTGCTGATAAAATCATCTTTATCAGCACTTTTTTAGCACTGATAAATATAGTATTTGTTAGTGCTAAACAAAGTTCTGATAAAATTAATTTTTATCAGTTCCATAACTTTAGCACTGATAAAACTGTCCTGATATATTTTAAAAACCCCAACCATTAGCGAACCGATTGTGATATAGGAGCTTTCTGCAGAAGCCACATGCTGTCAGCGCTTCTCCTCAGTGAATCGAATGTCAAATCACACCACTCAACTGCCTCTAATTGCTCCAACATCTCATCCGATATTTGGTGTTCTGTTGTAGTTAGGGATTCCAAAGAGGGTCTTAGATTTTTTTTCAACCTAATAAGGTAGGACTTCTTATTATCTTTGTCTATTTTTGGTTTCATTGATGATTTCTTATTCTACAATTTGTTTATGATCCTTTGTTTATGATTTTTTTGTGATCTGTTATTTAAGGAATGATCCGTTTTTTGTATTGACTACTGATGTATAATCCTTTGTTTATATCTAACATCAAACCTTGGATTTATTCATTGTTTTTTACTTCTATGTTTTATATCTTATTACGATTTTTTTCAAATATTTATATAAATGTGTACAAACTTTCATGTATATTATTTTTTAAGAATTGGCTACAACTGTGAAAGCGGAACATAACATGAAAAAGAAAATACATTTAAATCACAGGCCTGGGGACTTGACCCCATGACCACGCCCCAAACCCCTCCCCACCCTTACCATTGCAGTCAAGAATGAGGGGAAAATTTTCTTGTATATTATTGTTTATTTAATACTAAATTGTGGCACATTGGTCATTCCCTAATGATTATATATATGCCAACACCTTTCATGGACACCTCAGTGGACATCCAACTTTAGTTGCTATTTTTTAGGAACCTAGTCAACGAAGTGATGTATGTTCTTCTATTGGTTATATGTATCATAGGATCTTGTTCCTCTTAGAATGCACTATAGTCCTTAGTTTTATTATGGATTTAGATTAAAAGGGGTCATCCCCAGTTAATCACATGTGATTTTATCACATCAAGCTTCTATTTTTGAATCATTATGGCGCCTTTATAGTTCACGTTATGTTTTAATATCATGTTTTATCTATTTGATATATGTTATATAATATAAGTATGTTTTTATAATGGTGTGACATTTATGTGTGTCTATATATCTATTGCATCATTTATTTCCATCTTTTTTGTCTAATAGGTATGCACATACTAGGTAATGATGATTTTGGGTCTACATGTCCATTGAACCTAAGGGTCATGCTAGAGTTTTGTTCAAACTCTGGTACTAATTATTTCTATTTGGGGGGGGGACCACCTCCCATTTATGTTTTTTTCACCTAATTTTTAAATCATCATTTAGTGACTTTGAGGTGTGTTAGAGGTTATAAGATTATCTGACATGATGTTGTTTGGGTAATTCAAGATAGGGTCATTACACTATCTATCTTTCGGTTTACACCTATAAAGTTTAGTGATAATATCATTTATTACATGACTTTATCTCCATCTATTTTTTTTTCAAATTCCAACAAACTTTATTTTTGGATTTTGTATATTTAGGTGCTCAAATATTCTTGTATAAATTATTCATATTTCCTTTATTATAATTGTCTATAACTTTCAATTTTGATAATGAATATCTTATGTGTATTTATTTATATATTGTATAATATTAATCTTTTCTAAACCCAACAGGATGGATATGAACTGAAAATAGATGTACTCTAATCATTTGACAAAAAAATATAATGATGGATTTAAAGAGTTCATCACATTTGCAAGAGAGAATGAAGAAGACCCTTCTAAAATCCTCAGTCCATGTTTACGTTGTTGCTATTCAACAAAAAATAGTCTGGAAGAGTTGGAAGAACATTTTATTTTTCATAGAATAGATCAAACTATAAATTTTTGAGTAAATAGGGGGGCAAATAAATGTTAATATCAATTTGTATGATACTAATGTTTATGAATCATTTGAAATGAATACCTTTGTAAAATATGATGGATATCGCATGGAAGAAGTGACAATGGAAATTGAATATGACATTCATGATAGTCCAAATTGTTTGAGTAGTTGAATAGATCTTCCAAAAAAACCATTGTTTACCAGTTATACTAAATACAAAAAATTGTCAGCTCTATTGAAGTTATATAAATTGAATGCTGGAAGTGGATGGAGTGACACCAACTTTACATAATTACTTGGTATTCTAAAATATATTCTTATAGAAGAAAATGAACTACCATGCTGAACATATAGTGCTAAAAGAATGTTACGTTCAATGGGAATGTTTCCTAAAAAAATACATGCTTTTACAAATGATTTCATATTGTTTCTAAAGGACCATAAATTACTCATAAAATTACTTAAGTGTGGAATAGATCGATACAAGAAAAATGAATCAAGTCCTTTGAAATATGTATGGTACTTTCCTATCATTCCACGATTTAGAAGGCTATTTCAATGTTTAGAAACTGAAAGAAAATTAACATGGAATATAGATACAAGAATTAAATATGGGATCCTATCTCATACATCAGATTATCTTTAGTAGAATGAAATTTATTATGAGTTTCTTGAATTTGGAGATGAGCATAGAATATTTCGTTTTTCATTATCTATAGATGGAATAAAACCCTTTGGTGTACAAAGTAGTACTCAAAATACATGTCCCATCATGTTGGTAAATTATATGTTACTACCATGGTTATGAATGAATCACAAATAAATTATGTTGTTTATACTTATTTCTAGACCAAAGCAACCCAGTAATAATATTGATGTCTATTAGGATGCATTGATCAAAGATCTGAAATTGATGTGGGATACATGTGTTATAATGTATGATGCTCATAGAACTGAAGAATTCACATTGAGGTCTATGTTGTATGGAATGATAAATGACATCCCCGCTTATAGAAATTTATCCTACTATATCATTAAAGGAATGTTGGGTTGTACCATTTGTGAAAAATTCACATACTCAGTTTGGTTGAAACATTCATCAAAGGCGGTGTTTTTTGGACATCCAATGTTTTTACCTCGACGACATAAATACCGATCCTGGATGACAACATTCAACAGAATATCAAACAAGGTACAAGACCTTCTCCAGCAATGGATGATCAACTGTATAAAAAATCAAAAAATATTGAAACTATTTTTAGTAAACCATTTTTGAAAAACCATAAAATTATGTTGGAAGAAGAGATCAATTTTATTTGAATTACCTTATTGAAATTGTTTATATGTTAGACATTTTTTTTAATGTCATTCATGAAGAAAAAATGTTTTTGATAGTGTTATTGAAACATTAATAATGTTCCTATCAAAAATAAATATGGAATTAAGGCTAGGTTGGACATGATTGAAATGGGGAAAAGGGAAGAGTTGGAACTGGTGAAGGGTAAAATGAAAACTCTTCTTCCTCCAGTAGCTTACACTCTATCCAGATAAAAAAAATTGAAAATTTTCAACTTCCTTACTAGTGTAAAAGATCTACAGGGGTATTCATAAAATACGAAGAATGCCATGTTAATGAATAAATTGAATTTACAATTACTAAAATTACACGACTGTCATGTTTTAATGCAATATTTAACGAATGTTTCCTTTTATTGAATTCTGACTCAAAATGTATGACATACATTAACCAGACTCTTCTTCTTTTTCAAATCTATATGTAGTAAAGTTATAGAACCGAAAAAGTTTCCCATTATGAATAAGAAGATTGAAATCATGTTATGTGAATTAGAGATGTTTTTCCCACCATAATTGTCACGAAACCCTCCCACCAAAGGTGCCCCTCCTGAGCTGGCAATAGTGAAAGGGAGATAATGACCCCCCAAGTCCCACCTCTAGTAGGCCCCGGGGTGGCGACTAGCTCCAAGGGTGAGAGTTTTTACAAATATGGGACGCATTACCATTTTTATTATTTAAGATCGGGAAATAGGATGAGTCAAACACCAAAAGAAAAAGAAGACAAGTGAATGGAAATAAACCCAAACCAATCCCACATGCATGTCTAAACAATTTTGAAATGAAGTACAAGTACAAGGAAGCTCAAAAGTACAATACCAAAAGAAAATAAGAGTACAAACACTGCAACAACTCCAACTGTCCTAACCAGTAGGGTCCCGCACGACCCTAGTAGTCCTCCTGAAAACCTGAAAGTAAACATAGGGTGAGCATACAAGTATCTCAGTAGGGAAACCTAAAGCTCTCATGCATAAGTGGGGAGACATCCTAATGTCCCGTGACAACAATAGAAGAAACCAAATCCTAGCAAGGAATTCTATCCACCCAACCTCACCAGCCACGCTCACCAAAAACACAAAACAACAGGTATTAGTAGTATATAAGAACAAGATTATTGGGTAACCCGCACCATTTCCCACTAGTTAGCTGCTTTTCCTAACGGAAAACGTCCTGACAGTACCACACTCTTCCCGCCCGCACATACCCAAGCCTCAAGAACCACATATCCCGCTCGCACACACTTGGGCCTCACAACCACGTATCCCGCACGCACACACCTGGGCCTCGCAACCACACATCCCATCCGCACACACCTGGGCCTCGTAACCACATATCCTGCCCACACACACCTGGGCCTCATCCCAAAGATTCTTGGGAAATAGTAAACCTGCCCGAAGAGTCTTGGGCTAAAACCACCCCAATCAGAACCTACCCAAAGAGTCTTGCGTGTAAGGTCGCCTCAAGCGATCACAGCCTATGGAAGAAGGAGCAGGAAGGATCTAGTAACTAAGGGAAAAACACCCTCTCCCATGAAATGGGAGTGTTCGGCACTAAGTTCTCAACATGGGTGGGGTGCAGCAAAACACAAAGATATAGATATATATATGTAGACCAAACACACAACCCAACCTATGGCTTCTAAAAAGAGAACTGAGCACATTCCTCGACACTGCTATTTTGAGGCATGCATACAACAAACAACCCCAACCCCATTTAGGTTTTCATGTGTTCAACAGAATCATTTTATTACTTCCTTAACTACTGGGAAACTATCCACAACCAACTACATCGATCGTTCGTAAAACATATCCCTGCCATCCACAAATCAAGATAGGAAAACACAAGCAACACAAACAAGTCCCTTTTTATTAACCAACCAACCCCATTGATTATTATCTCTGTTCCATTACCATGTACCATAATTCATTAACTCTTCCATTTCCATTTATTATTCACAACCCAAAGTTCGATCACATTCAAACCCATCCCTGTAGCCCCGATGCCAACCACCATAACCACAAACACACATAAACTCGTACATCATCATCCCTTGATACCATTTATCGCAGCCTCGCTGCCTATCACCAACATAGCATTCACACCAACCCACAAAAAATCCAACCGCAGCCCCACTGCTCACCCGGTCCAAAACAACCCAAAAAACACCCCCTTCACATAAATAAACCCTGACCAACACCCATATGTTTATTATTTTAGTTTGTTCAACCGGGGTGATCACACAAGGGTTCCATATTTTCATTTAATCAGCCAACTTTATGTGATTAACCAATTTACACATTCAACAAAGTTTCCATCCATAAACAGTCTAAAAAAAATAGGAAAACATTTAATTGCGCAAGCAAATGCCCCCAACGATTGTTATTTTCAGTAGGCATAAGCCTATTCAATTCAAAACATAATATCACAAGATATAAATAATTATTTAACTGTATTCCCAAAATTTCCATCCCCGTTATATAAGCTAGTTATTATCTTTATTAAACCGGTTCAAATTTGTTTCACGTAAACAAGAGGACACCCACCCCGCATGATGCGCAATTTAATGAGATGAAGGTAATATCCCTACCTCAACAGGTTCTGATCACAACGCTCCCCTGGATCAACTTTAGAAGACGTCCGTCGCTTCTAGAAAAACCCAGAAAAATCCTCCTTGGGTGGAATCTGGGAAGGAAAGGCCGAAGGGAAAGCAACAGATCCGAGCTCAGAAGTTCCGCCTCGTCGTTATGATCCTGTGGCTGCTAACGGATCGTAATTCGGAGCTCAGACGAAGAAGTTATGGAGGAAAGGAGCCTTGGAGTCTCTTGGAAGAGATCTGCTCAAAGGAGAGGGGAGGAGAGGAGTGATTTGGAAAGGAGGAGAGGACCCATCCTTTTATAGGTGATAAAAACTAAATTACATGGTGTGTACTTTATAGTACATGGCGTGTACTCAACCATTTCACACGGTCACCCCGCGGCTTCCAACACAGCCTTCAACGCGGCACACGACCGTTGACTGGTCAACACATGGTTTGAGGGTAACACATACGCGGGAAGGAACTACACAACGTGTAGTATGGGCTATATGGTGTGTACTCATTTATTTTACATGGAAAGGACACATTTTTAAAATGGAACATGGCCATTGAGTGGTCAACACACGGTTTGTGGGTAACACATACGCGGGAAGGAACTACACGACATGTAGTATGGGCTACATGGCGTGTACTCATTTATTTCAAATGGAAAGGACACAGATTCAACATGGGGTATACCCGGCAAGGTGGTACACGGTGTGTACTCACACTACACGGCCTGTAGTTACAAAATTCTAAAAAGTGTGGGAAAAGTCCCTTCTACCCTCCAGAACACTACATGACCCTCTTTTCGACAAAGGAATGGGCCGGAGAGGTTCGGGCCATTACATGAGATACCTATTAAAACATTCTCATCCCCAAGAATTAAAAACCAACCCAGAGGAACCCAACAAGATACCTCTTAGGGATATCGTTATAATAGGAACCCATCCAACAACCCTAATCATATGTGTTAGGAATTCCTTCTCCTATGTTGAGATATTATCCGCATTAGGTGGCATCGACTCACCTACACGGGTTTAATCGCATCCACATTAATGCGTCTCGATTAAGTATTGGGTCTTCCCACAACCATATATTAGGATGTCTAACATACACAGCCCCCAACACCGTACAACCAACACACTGCCCGAACATGTGGTTATGGGAAATTCCTTCTCCCAAGTCGAGATATTATCCTCTTTAGGCGGCACTGACTTGCCTGCATGGGTTCAATAGCATCCACATTAATGAGTCTCAATTAAGGATCAAGTTTTTCCCTTCCCCACAAATCCAGACATGTTACACACTTCCAAAGAACAAGGAACCAAAAGTCTCACAACTGAAAAGCCAAGCATTCCATATATCAAAGTTACAGAGTATAACATCAAAACAAAGCTCAGAAGAACTAGGCAAAACACCAGTCAAAAAAACTCCGGGTACTGAACGTGAATCTGGGCCTCCCACTCCCAAGTGCTCTCCTCGAGTCCGCCATCCCTCCACAACACACGAACCAAGGCAAGTGTCACACCCATGATCCTCCGAAATTCAGAACGCATGCTCGCAGCATGTCCTCCAACATCTGGATAGTCCGCTCTGTCTACCCGTCGGTCTAGAGGTGGAAAGCAGTGTTAATGCATAGTTGGGTTCCAAAAGCATGCTCTAACCCCCTCCAGACTCACAAGGTAAACCGAGTATCCCGATCTGAGATGATAGTCTTCAGAACTCCATGAAAACACACCACCACGTCTACGTACCACTGTGCTAAGGTACTCACCGGCCCCGACTCCTTAATTTCTAAGAAGTGAGCTAATTTCGTCAGTCTATCCACCACTACCAAGATAACATCATAACCACCCTGAGCTTTGGGTAGTCCTGTGATGAGGTCCATTGAGATGTCATCCCACTTCCACTCAGGGACATCTAAAGGATGCAACAAACCAATGGGAACATGGTGTTTAGCCTTTACTTGCTGACACACTAGGCACTTAGTCACAAACTCCACCACTACCCGCTTCACCCCGGGCCACCAAAACTGTTCCCTCAGGCCTTGGTACATTTTTGAAACTCCCGAATGCACCGCCAAGGCTGAGCTATGAAACTCACTAAGTGCTCCATCACGCATCGCCCCCGGAACAAACAACATTCCATGAAAAAGCATCCGATGTCGGCTATCCTCTGAACATCCTTCTGGAGCATTTCCCTGATCGACACGATCTCGCATTACTTCTACCTCAGAGTCTCCCCACTGAGAATCTTCCACCTACTGCAACAAGGAGGACTACACCGTCATCTGAAACAAACAGCCTCTAACACCCTCTACCCTTGCATCCAAGTTCAAGGCAGCCAACTCTACCATTGCTTTCTAAGCATCAGCGGATTACTGAACCACTTCCTTATGAGACTTCTTGCTCAAGTAATCAGCCAAAACATTTCCCTTACCTTCAGTGGAAGAGATATCGAAGTCATAGTCTTGGAGAAACTCGACCCATCTCCGCTGTCGTAAGTTCTGGTCACGCTGGGAGAAGATATAACGTAAGCTCTTGTGATCTGAGAAGACCACAAAGCGCTCCCCAAAGAGGTAATGTCGCCACAACTTCAGTGAGAAAACTACTACTTCAAGATCTAGGTCATGGGTGTCATAGTTACGCTCGTGAGGGCACAACTGCCTAGACCCATAACAGATCACACCCTTATTCTACATCAGTACGCACCCCAAACCAACGCCAGAAGCATCACAAAACACCTCATACAAGAACCCTTCCTCTAGAAACCTGAGTACTGGAGCACTAACCAACTTCTCCTTCAGGTATTCAAAAGATTTCTGGCACTGCTCGCTCCATAGGAAGACCTGGTTTTTCCTAGTCAAAGTTATCAATGGAGCAGAAAATCGAGAGAAGTCTGAAACGAACCTCTAATAATAACCTGCCAACCCTAGGAAACTACGAACTTTTTCCACGCCCTTGGATGATTCCCAAGAAAAAACTACCTCTACCTTCGACGGGTCCACTGACACTCCATGCTAAGACACCATGTGCCCAAGTAAGTGTACTCCTTGCATCAAGAACTTACACTTCGACAATTTCCCATAAAGCTGGTGGTGTCGAAGGACTTCCAAGACTTCCCTGAGATACTCAACGTGCTCATCCTATGATCTTGAGTAGATCAGGATTTCATCGATAAACACAACAACGAATCGGTCCAGAAACTCTCGAAAGACAAAGTTCATAAGTCCCATGAACACAGATGGTGCATTCGTAAGTCCAAACGACATCACCACAAACTCGAAGTGCCCGTACCTACTCCTGAAAGTCGTCTTCTAGATGTCACTGTCCTTTAACCTCAACTGATGATATCCAGATCATAGATCAATCTTAGAAAACCAACCTGATCCCCTCAGCTGGTTGAAGAGATCATCTATCCTTGGAAGGGGGTAACGGTTCTTGACCGTTACCTGGTTCAACCTTCGGTAGTCTATGCATAACATGAGACCACCATCTACCTCTTTCACAAACAAAACTGGAGCACCCTATGGCGACACGCTGGGTCGAACAAAACCCTTCTCCATCAGATAATCAATCTGAATCCACAAATCCCACAACTCCAAAGGTGCCATCCGATAAGGGGCCATCGAAATCAGATGGGCACCAGGCTGTAAGTCTATCCCGAACTCAACGTCATGTCGGGGGGGGGGGGGTGGGTAGAGTCACAACCTCCTTGGAAAAAACATCATGGAACTCCCCAATAACCTCTGGGACATCCATCATTTCTGTATTAGATTAAATCACCAATAGCCCACCTATCAAGGAAAGGAGGGTATTCACATGCCGGCTTCCCACCTGATAGCTCCTCTCGCCAACAAAAGATACACAATACTCATCCACATCGGATAACACGACTCTTCTTCGGAAGAAATCGATAATGGCACTAACAGAAAATAACCAGTCGATGCCTAGGATGACATCGTATGGCTGCATCTATTGCAAAAGAAGGTCCCCACTAGATCAATGCAGTCCCAACATCAGCCCACATCCCAGGAAAACACAAGATACGCTGGTCTGGCCTCCAACTGGAATACTCAACACCATTTGTACGAGAAGTATCTCTACATCTAGTCCCAAAGCATGGTCTAGACTAGGTGCAACAAAGGAGTGCGAAGTTCCTGAATCGAACAAGGCAGAAACGAGAGTGTCTAACAAACAAATCGTACCTCACACCACCTCTAGTCCTACCTGAGCTGCCAACTCTGCTGCGTGCAACTGTCCATACCTAGCTCCTCTGCCTCTCTGATGTTGACCACCTCCCCGACCACGCCCTGGTTGAGGTCCCTGAGGAGCATGGTCCTTTTGCTGCTGGAAGGGCCTTGCCGGTAACTGGTGTTGCTGAGGTGGGCGCTAAACCTACCCACCTCCACCGTACTAAGCTCGGGTGGGTCACCGACTCTGAATGTGCCCGAAACCTCCACAAGAGAAACACTTCGGTCTTGGGCTTGTGGAAAAGGGACGAGGACCTACAGATTTGAACTGGAACTGTTGGGGCCTGCTCCCCACTGGCCTAAACCTGGAAGGTCCCGTTGTAGGAGACCTGTTGCCGAATACCTTCCCCTTCGACGAACCTAGATGGATCCCCTCATGTGGGAAACCTCCCTATGATTTCATCCTCTCTATAACCTTTGTCTTCTTCTGCACTACCAAGTACATCGGAAGGGTGAAGGGGGTGACAACATACTGGAGAAAAGGATGAATTGCCTCCTCCAAACGTCTCGCCCAAGACTCCTCATCCAGAAAGAGATCCGGAGAAAAGCATAGGAGATCCATGAACTTGATCCCCAACTATCGTACTGACATACTCCCCTGCTGAAGGGAGAGTATCTCTTTCCGCTTCTCTTCCTTGATCATGGAAGAAAGGAATTCCTCTCAGAATTCCTTCTCAAAGTCAGCCCATGGAACCTCTGCCTCTGTCCTCTCTCCAAGGTAGAGAGTCCACCACTGTCACACCGCACCTCTCAGCTGACTGACTGCTAGGGGAACCCAGTACTCCCTCGGAGCACGGATCAAGGTAAAAGAGATCCCTAGCTCCTCAAGCCACCCCTCCATCTTCATATCCGAAGTACTATTCTCATACTTCTCGAGGGTTTGCCACTGGAAAGAATGGAGAGTCTTTTGCCATTAGCTATCTTCCTCCTCTCAGTCAATCCTCAACTGATCGACTGCCTAAATCTGCTGGGCCTCAGCCGTCTGAGTCACCCTGGGACGTCATCCAGGTGCCATAACTGTGTGGTAAACAAAGTTCCCCTAAGCCCAAGTATTAAGGAAATTTTATCAAGGTTTTATTTTATCATTTTATTTTAATTTCTTTCCTAGAACATCCAAATTAAGTAAAAAAAACAATCATGATGATGCATGTACCTTCCCTAGGGTCTCTACCCTAAAATAAATGTAGTCTCACTTGGTCGTTCGGTAGGCTCAGAGTCCTTGCATCAGATCACAGGGGACCTAAAATCCTGTGTCCTATCCGGTCTTCCCTGGCCTATGTCACGCACCAAGATCAGCCAACACTGTTTCCATACCATCCCATGCAATCCTCACTGTGCCTAACTCCAAAATAAATCCTATCTCTCAACCATCCCCTATGATACCATTCTATGACGACCCCCTCTCACCAAATATGCCCCTCCTGAGACGGAAATGGTGAAAGGGAGATAATGACCCCCGAGTCCCACCTTCAGTAGGCCCCAGGGTGGGGACTAGAACCAAGGGTATGATTTTTTACAGATATGGGAGGCATTAAACTTTTTATTATTTAATATTGGTAAATAGGATGAGTCAAAAACCAAAAGAAAAAGAAGACAAGTGAATGGAAATAAACCCAAACCAATCCCACATGCGTGTTTAAACAATTTTGAAACAAAGTAAAAGTACAAGAAATCTCAAAAGTACAATACCAAAAGAAAACAAGAGTACAACAACTGAAAAAACTCCAACTGTCCCGACAAGTAGGGCCCCACACAGCCCTGGTAGTCCTCCTGGAAACCTGAAAGTAAACGTAGGCTGATAATACAAGTATACTCAATAGGGAAACCTAAAGCTCTCGTGCACAAGTGGGGAGACATCCTTATGTGCCATGAGAACAACAGAAGAAACCAAATCCTAGCAAGGAATTCTATCCACCCAACCTCACCAGCCACACTCACCAAAAACACAAAACAACAGGTAGTAGTAGTATATAAGAACATGAGTATTGGGTACCCCACACCATTTCCCACTAGTTAGCTGCTCTTCCTAACGAAAAACGTCCTGACGCAACCACACTCTTCCCACCCGCACACACCTAGGCCTCAAGAACCACATATCCCACCCACACACACCAAGGCCTCCCAACCACGTATCCCGCCCACACACACCTGGGCCTCAAAACCACACATCCCGCCCGCACACACCTGGGCATCGCAACCATGTATCCCACCCACACACACCTGGGCCTCATCCTGAAGATTCTTGGGAAATAGCAAACCTGACCGAAGAGTCTTGGGATAAAACCACCCCAATCAGAACCTACCCAAAGAGTCTTGGGTGTAAGGTCGCCTAAAGCCATCACAACCTATGGAAGAAGGAGCAGGAAGGAGCTAGTAACTAAGGGAAAATCACCCTCTCCCATGAAATGGGAGTGTTTGACACTAAGTGCTCAACATGGGTGGGGTGCGACAAAACACAAAGATATAGATATATATGTATACCAAACACACAAACCAACCTATGGATTCTAAAAAGATAACTAAGCACATGCCTCGACACTTCTATTTTGAGGCATGAATACAAAAAATAACCCCAAACCCATTTAGGTTTTCATGTGTTCAACAGAATTGGTTTATTAGTTCCTTAAATACTGGGCAACTATCCACAACCAACCACATCGATCGTTCGTAAAACATATCCCTGCCATCCAAAAATCAAGTTGGGAAAACACAACCAACACAAACAAGTCCCTTATTATTAACCAACCAACCTCATTGATTATTATTTCCGTTCCATTACCATGCCCTACTATTCATTAACTCTTCCACTTTCATTAATTATTCACATATAAAGTTTGATCACATTCAAACCCATCCCTGCAACCCCGCTGCCAACCACCATAACCACAAACACACCGAAACTCATACATCATCATCCCTTGATACCATTTATTGCAGCCCCACTACCTATCACCAACATAGAATTCACACCAACCCAAAAACAAGACAACCGCAGCCCCGCTGCTCACCCGATCCACAAAACCCACAAAACTCCCCCTTCACATAAATAAACCCTGACCAGCACCCACATGTTTATTATTTCAGTTTTTTCAACTGGGTTGATCACACAAGGGTTCCCTATTTTCATTTAATCATCCAAATTTACGCGATTAACCAATTTACACATTCAACAATGTTTCCATCCTTTAACGGTCTAAGAAAAGATAGGGAAACATTTAATTGCCCAAGAAAAGGCCCCCAACGACCGTGATTTTTAGTAGGCATAAGTCTGTTCAATTCACAACATAATATCACAGGATATAAATAATAATGTAACATCATTCACAAACTTCTCATCCCCGTTATATAAGCTAGTTATTATCTTTATTAAACCGGTTCAAATGTGTTTCATGTAATCAAGAGGACACCCACCCCGGATGATGCACAATTTAGAGAGACGAAGGTAAGATCCCTACCTCAACAGGTTCTAATCACAACGCTCCCCCAGATCAACTTTAGAAGACGTCCATCAGCCTCCGTCGCTTCTTGAAAAACTTAGAAAAACCTCCTCGGGTGGAAGATGGGAAGGAAAGGATGAAGGGAAAGCAACAGATCCAATCTCAGAAGTTCTGCCTCTTCGTTACGAACCTATGGCTGCTGACGGATCGTAAATCGGAGCTCAGACGAAGAAGTTATAAAGGAAATGAGCCTTGGAGTCTCTAGGGAGAGCTCTGATCTAAGGAGAGGGGAGGAGAGGAGTGATTTGAAAAGGAGGAGAGTACCCCTCATTTTATAGACGAGAAAAACTAAAGTATATGGCGTGTAATTTATAGTACACGGTGTGTACTTGGCCATTTCACACGTTCACCCCGCGACTTCCAACACGACCTTCAATGCTGCACGTGGCCATTGACTGGTCAACACACGGTTTGAGGGTAACACATACGCGGGAAGGAAATTTACGGAATGTAGTATGGGTTACATAGAGTGTACTCATTTATTTTACATGGCAAGGACACGACTTCAACACGGCACACGACCATTGACTGGTCAACACACGGTTTGAGGGTAACGAATACACAGGAAGGAACTACGCGATGTGTAGTATGGGCTACACAACGTGTACTCATTTATTTCACATGGCAAGGACACGAATTCAACATGGGGTATACCCGGAAAGGTGGTACACGTCGTGTACTCACACTACACAGCGTGTAGTTACAAAATTCTGAAAAGTGTGGGAAAAGTCCCTTCTACCCTCCAGAGCACTTCATGACCCTCTTTTCGACAAAGGAATGGGCCGGAGAGGTCCGTGCCATTACAATAATTATTTAATATAATGGTCCACATTATGGTTCAGTTAGTTAGAGAGGTTCAACTTTGTGGTCCTGTCCACTACAGATGGATGCACCCCATTTAACGGCATATGAAGCTTTTGAAAGGGTATGCCAAGAATCGAAGTCAGTTATAAGGTTGTATTTTAAAATGATATATTTTTTTAAAAATCTATTGAATTATATACCGATTACCTTTCAGATATTAAAATCATTAGTCTCCTAAAGTCTTGTTAAAATGAACAACTTATGGGTGAAGGGATTTCCGAAAGAGATGTTGTTACCATTTCCTTGACAAATCAGGAGCAAGAAATTCTTTACATATTATATAATAGTGTATATGTTGATCCATACATTGAATCACACAAATAAATTATTATATATTTGAATCCATAAAGGGATTAAGTATGGATATTAAATACACATAATCAACAATTTATAGGATGGTTTAGAGATCAAATTTATAAGGAGTTATCTGAAAATACGAAATTAAATTGTTGAACGAATTCAATGGCTAGCTAGATGACAAAATGAAAATGTTATATCTTAAAATGGTTTTGTAATCAATGGTTATATGTTCTATAGAAAAGAACATGATGACTTCAGTATGGTGAAAAATAGTGGTGTTACAATTGTAGTTAAAGCGATGCACATATCTTGTTCCAAGGATATAAATCCAATTTATAAAAATATGTCATATTTTAGAATTATCAAATAGATATATGAGTTGTATTATAAAACATTTCAAGTGTCTATTTTTTATTTCCAACGGGTTGAAAATATTAATGAAGTGAAATTTGATAAAATGGGCTTTGTGAATGTGAATTTATTGTAGAAGAGGAAAACGATGAGCAGTTCATATTGGAATCAAAAGAAGTGCATTTATTTTATATCTTTGATCTAAAAAAAATAGTTGTTTGATTATACTATTGGATACTAAAACAAATGCTGAGTCAGATGAAAATTCAACTGAGGATGGTCCTTTGATTGGGACATTACAATCAGTTCATGCTAGTCCCAATATAGAAAATGTATTGTATGTTAGAGGGGATCACAAATAGGGGATTTGGATTCTCGAAAGAGGAACCAAATCCTTAAAACCAATAAAAAAATAAAGAGAGTTTAATGAGAAGGTAAAATTGTTTTTTAATATATTATTTTTACCTCATAATATTTTATGTTCTCTACTTGTTAACATAATATAAATTAAATGTTTGACTACTCATACAGATGATGTCTTCTACACATGATGATATTACCAATCCCTATAAAGAAAAAACTACAATGAAGTAAACCCTTTGGATAAATACAAAGGTAATGTTACGATATAATTTCTTTATTTTACTAAAAAACTATATAATGGAACATTGATTTAATTTTCATTATTCTTTGCATATTTCGTTTTTTAGAATATTTCTATCCATTTTTCATGCCTTTACAAGAAGAGAAACGACAGTCTCTACTCAATCACAGAGGTAATATTGATGTTTTCACAGTAACTTCATTGTCCATAGAATTAATGTATTTTTTCATATTTATGTTTTAATTTATTTATTTTTTGTATTAATCACATAGTAATTGGTTTCTTATACAATTGAATTATTTTTTTTGAGTTGGGGTGATCTATACATCTTTCATCCCTTTATGCACCAAAACTTCCACATACTTCTTATCCCTAAATCCCTTTTCACCATCGTTGTGTTGCATTTATCACTTTACTTCATGTTATTTACAATGCCTTTGCAGGAAGAGTAACAAAGCTACCTATACACAATGACATAGGTAATTTTTATGTTTTCACAATAAAATCATTGTCCATAGAATTAATGTATTATTTAATATGCATGTTTAATCTATTTATTTTTAGTATTACTCACATTGTAATTGTTTTCTTATATAGGTGGATTATTTTGTTTGACTTGGGGTTCTCTTTCCATATTTCATCCCTTTCTACACCAATAATTCTATAGAATTATTCTCCCAAAAAACCATTCACTCTTGTAGTGTTTACATTTATCATCTTCTTTCAAGTTTCCTTCACTTCTCAATCACAGAGCTAATCTTGATATTTGAATTGTAAAATCATTGTCCATATAATTAATATATTATTTAATATTAATGTTTAATTTAATTATTTTTAGTATTAATCATATTAATTGTTTTCTTATATAGGTGGATTTTTATTTTCAAGATGAGGTGGTTTGTTCGAAACTAGACATGCAGTGTTGGTAGTTTGACAAAGAAATTCAATAGAAATTATGGTAGCATTGATAGTTAGAATTGTTTTTGAATGTATTTAATAATTTTTATTTATGTAATTGTATAAAACAATGTTTTAAATGTCTACAATATATTGGGTTTTATGGTATTTTTTGTTGTAAATTTGATTTCATTTAAATTTTATATTGGAACTTGTTTTTGTTAACATTTAGTGTGTTTCTAGTGTTGTAGTGTACTGTAAAAACATACTACACTATTTAAATTTATCATCACTTTTAGAACTGTTGATAAATTTTTCCTTTATCAGAGCTTTTATAAGAACTGATAATAGTCCTGGTATTTGAACATCGCTCACGTAGTTAGCACTGATAAATAATATTTCTAGTGATATTAAAGACCAGTTTGGTAGTAGTGTCTCTTGAATCCTATAGTTTCACTATTTCATAGAAATTTATTTATTTAGTTAGATTTTTTTAGAGGTAACAAAAAAATTCACTGATCTCAATTTTCAATGGTAGAAAAAATAATCCACCACTCTCTATTACAACGACAGATCAATGATCCACCATTAGTGAAATTTTTCGTTTCTAAAATTTTATTTCTTATTTAAATTTATGTTACTAAAATAATTACTTTGTTAAATGTTTTGTTATTTTATGTTGAAATATAATTATAAAAGTGTGTAGAAAACAATTTTAGCATTATTTTATGTACACTTATTCTTGTAGTTAAAAAGTCATGCGATGCTATTTTTAACTACATTTTTTGTCTGTATAATCAAAAATATTATATTTTTATTTCAATTTTTTTATAGTTGTGAATTTTTTACAATTTATTTACTTAATGTATTAATTTTATATATTAATATTTCTTGAATAAATATAAATCCCAATTCTGACTATGATATTCCTCGCAACTTTATTATTAAAAGGTAGCAGTCATATTATGTCATTGTTATTCTTTAACATGTGTTATGTAGATATTGGAGAAAGGCCCAATCCTAGAGGATATTTTTTATATTAAAGGAATAAAATTATATACCTATACAGACCATTAAATAGAAAAGTGGTGATACATCTTCAACATTCTTTCTTCTCCCAATTGTTCATGAACTTCTGTGACTTTGGTACTACCGCTGTGATTATAGAAGGACTTAAACTTTGAAATTTATTCCTTCTAAGTGATCAATGATTATCAATATAGAGACCTATGATTATAATACATGTATATTAATTCATTTTAGATTAATATTTATTACATTAGAAAAATAAAATCCCGGGGACTATAATAGTTTAGTGTATTTGGAAACTTGGAAAAAATATTCTATCCTTGTGAGAGATATTCAAAAACTCTCATAAAGATCTCAAATTATAGTAATTCTACCTACAAAATTTATTCATAAATTATGGAAAGGAAACATAAAAAAGGTGTGAGATTAGATTCTCAGTAAGGGTAAATAAGGAAAATGTATAATCAAAACATTAACAAAATGATATGGAACTTGAGCATAACATTTGAGGATCATAACCTGCATATTGGAGATCATAATAAATATTGGAAGTTTATAATAAATGGATCAATATATAATTAATATCATAAGGAATGAAATCATAAAATAGGAATAAGACATAGAATTTGTGGCATGGAATTTTTTTATAACATTGTGAACATTTATAAGTAGAAACAGGTTCACTCATTAAGTTGAGGAAAAGAAATCAGGCCCCCACATCAACTTATGGACATGAAACCAGGTCCATGCATATAATTTTGAATATGTAATTAGGTTCATTCATAAACTTATGGATATGAAACCATGTCCATGCATAACATTATGAACATGTAATATGGTTAATGCATAACATTATGAACATGTAATCAAGTTCATGCATCAAATTATGGATATGACACCAGGTCCATGCATAATATTGTGAACATGTAATAAAGTTCACTCATAAAATAGTGAACATATAATCGGGTTCATGCATAAAATTTTGGACATGTATCCAAGTACATGAATAACATTGTGAACATGTAATAATTTTCACCCCTAAAATTGTGAACATGTAATCAGGTTCATGCATAAACTTATGTACCTACATCCAAGTCCATGCATAACATTGTGAACATGTAATCAGGTTTACACATAACATTGTGAACATTAAATCATGTTCAATCATAAAATATATAATCAAGAGTCATCCATTGTGACCCAATGAATCATAGGGATATATAGGTCCAACCCATATCATAATAACAATATTATACATTTGACACAAAATAAAACTTTCATCATATCATGACCCATAAAAATAAATTGGTTTTTTAAACATAAAATCATAACCCATGAAATGAAATGGGGATCCTTAACATTTCATAAAATCATAAAATATGAAAAGAGATATGTTTCTTAATTACTTCATGAAAGAATAACCCATGAAAAGAAGGGGGTTTTAAAAGAATATAATACGTGGAAGAGAAACGGGTTCATAAATATTATGAAATCAAAGCATAAACCAATGAAAGAAATTATATGAATTGAACCTTTAGATCATATCCTAGAAAGGCATGAGTAACATAAATGGATTTCATCTTAGATGGAAAATAATTTTGAAATATCTTTTGAAAACATTTATTGAGGAAAATATACTTTTTAGTTATTTTTTTCTTTAAAAAATAAAACCTTTAGAAAATAATTTCCTTTAAAATAAACTTGAAAACTTATAAATAAAATTTTGAAACCATTTTGGAAACAGTTTTATTTGAAAAATTTTAAGGAATGATTTAAAACATCAGGTATTTGTAAAAGTAGATACTTTCATATGACCTAAGAAATGTATTATCCTTAGGACCTTTTGGGAGAGATTTTATAGTGCAAGGATCAACATATAAAATTATTTTTCTTATTGGGGTGAGTCCAAAATAACTCCCTACCAATAGATGAAATCATCAAGTGGAGAGGAATCAGTCTGACTTCTAAATGTCCTTATTGTAGGGAACTAAACATTGAGTCCACTATAAATATACTATTCAATAGTTATTGGGAGGATGTTTGGGAAGCTTTCATACAATTTACTAGTTTTAATGATCAGGTTTCTTCCATGTATACCTTCCTCCACTAATGATTCAGAGATGTGAATAGTCCCACCCCCAAGAGAAAAGCTAGGAACTTAATTTTTACAACTCGGTACTAGGTTATTCGGTCAGCTAGAAATGACATGTAGCATCAGTCCTCTCCAAGGACCATAATGGGTATCCTTTTTAATATCATAAACCTTATTATGAAATTACGCAAGTTGTGCAAAGTCTTGGTGTATGGTCCTTCTCTTATATCCATGTGTCCCTCCCTACCATCAACTCACCATGGCCTAACTGTTTAGGGAAAATGGGTCAAATGAAATCCCCCTCTCTTGGGGAATAAGCTAAACATAGATGGTTTGTGCTGTATGGGATATATGATGGGTAGTGGAGTGTTTAGAGATCCAAAATTATCAGTCATGGTGTCTTTACCTTCTTTCCTTGGGAATGGTGACTCCCTTCAAGTGGAGGCCCATGCTATCCTCACCGGCCTACTTTTTTGAAAATAGAGGAGTATTCCTATCAGGAAGATTAAGACCTATTCAATTAAAATCTATAATGAAATTTTACGTAAGATTCTTATTCCTTAGTTCATTGAATACCCCATTAAAATGTGCAAGTGACTTATGAACAATCATGTGTCCATCCTCCGTACCTGGTGCGAGGGTAATGTTGTGGATGAATTTCTTACCTCTAGAGCATCCCAGGATGAGTGGTTCCTTATCTTTTTCATTATTAGTTCCTTCCCCCATAAGGGTACCAACTTGTTCAGGCCTATTCCCTTGGGATTAATTATTTCATACCCCTAAGTGTATTTTTTTAGGCTCTTCATCCTTTTTATTATAATAAAATAAAATGCTTTTTGGGTTAAAGCATTATTAAAAACCTTTTTATTTGAAAATAGAATTAAAATATTTTAAAGGAATATTTGAAAACAATGAAACATTTTTAAAATAAAATTTCCCCAAAAATAGTCTTCAAAGATCATTTGAAAACATTTTTGAAAACATTTTTGATTTTTTTTTGAAAACATGGGTTTTGAAATAAAATAGATTTTTGACTGAAGAGAGAGTTACATTCAAAATTTCTTACAAACGTTTTCTTAATTATCTTAAGTTACTAAGAGTGAAAAATAGTAATAATACGTGGATATATCTTGAATAAATATAGGATAATGAATCTCATGAGTGTTATTAGGATAAGTATCATAATATTTCATCAAATAAAGCATAGACATAAACAATCCTCAAAAGCGATGAGATTGTTTCAATAAAATAGTATCACTTGGTTTCTTAGGGTTTTTCTATCCATGTAATAAAATAAAATTACATGAATCTTAAAATATAATGAAAATAATGATATTGATGATATAAAATATAAAATGTAATTATATACACCTCTAGAAATAATTTAGGTACATAACTAAATATGAGTCTCAAAGAAGGAAAATTAAGAAAAAACTATTTTATTGATTTGGTAACTTTTGAATCTAAAACCCCATGAAATAAAGAGAATAGAATGTATATGTAAATAAACATAAATTTAATTATAATAATAATATAATAAATCCCTGGAAATCATAAATAACACATAAAATTAATGGGTGGTGAATAAAGCATGCATCTCACAGTAATAAAAAGCGAGATGCAATCCCCTTACCTTTTTTTTCTTGACTCTATTCATAATTGTAAAAGATTACTATATAGTAAATATATGTTTATTATAAATAATTTATAAAATAATATTACTATATCTAATACCATATATGGTTTTATTAATACCTTATATTACCTACTTGTTAACAATCCTATGTTATGGTTTCACTTCGGGTAATATTCTCTTTATTCTTCGCACGTGTCTTAGTTTGTTATATCTTTGGTACCTATACTTATATCAAGATTTGAAAAATGTAAAAAATGATATAAATATCATGTATATACATTATATTTTTATTATAATAATCTATAGAATATATAAGTATGAAATGTGATACACTGTTCATGTAGACAGTAAGCTATATGTACGGATAAATGTTGTTTCAGTTTTTATTATCATATTGAAAGAGAGAAATAAAATGACATATAAGTACTATATATTTATATATATATAATTATTCAAGTATCATTATTATATAATTTATGTTATATAATTTCACTAATTCCATCCTTAATACATTCCATGTTGTGTGTCAATTAATTACATCGCCTTGAGGGGGAGGTAATCCACACTTCTTCAAACAAAATTATCATATTTGCACCAAACGAAAAGTAAAAAGGTATGTGTTGTAAAAAGTATAAATAATATTAAATAAATAAAAAATATAATATATTATATATATAAATAGAGTTTCTATAATAATTTACACTATGAGAGGTGGTAAAGGAAAAACGAACAATCATCGTTTAGTGAGGCAGTAGTTCTCCACACGCATAAACAATAAGTTCGTTACCCATTAGATAGATGTGTGTCTAGGTGTTGGTATAAACCTTATAAAAAACTATATTTAAGATACTAGTTTTTTATACAAACATGTAATAAATATAATGGAGGTGTTGGACAAAAAAATAAAAGAAAATAGCTTGGTATAATGCGTTACCTCTTAACCAATTAAACCCTTTTGGTTTGTGCCAAAAGAATTATTTGGATTAATTTATACCAAAAGTTAGGATTTAAGAAGAAAGGTAGGTATTTTGTCAAGTGTATTGGGTATATATTGGATGAAGATAAGTGGTTTTAGAGGTGTAAATAATAGGGAGAGGTGGTGGCCTTTTATAGGTAAGGGAAATGACACACTTGGCAGTTTTGAAAACAAGTTAGGTGTACCCACGTTTTTACCTAAAAAAAAGTCATACCAAACCAAACAGACTTAGTAATGAAAGGTTAATGGATGAATAATGGCTATAAAATGGGTTTTAACAAGTTTATAGTTCTTTTTGGCCTTATATTTAAGGTTTAGTAATTTATTAACTTTATTTTTATCTTAACCATTGTAATTAATTTTAACCAGTTTCACTAATGTTTTTGGTCAAAAAATAATTTGACCATATTAGACATTATTAATTATTATAATTTAAAATTTGAAATGAATTTTGAAAAATTACAATAATATAAATAGAAAAAAGTAATTTAAAACCAATCTAGGTGATGGGATGACATTATGAGTTTTTAAACTAAAAACGTCCAAAAGTTTGTTAAGTTTTTATTGCCAATTTTTAAAGTGAAATTTATTTTAATTACATAAATTGGATTAATTGATAAAATTTTTATATAATTAAAATTTTAAATAAATTTAAAATATAATTTAACCTTATAAATAAATTATATGAAAAGATAGTTCTGAATTAAAATCCTGTATTTTTCACTATTCATCCACAAATGATGTTTCTTAGTAAAATCCCAAAAATATTCCCTAAGATAATTTCAAAATTCTAAATTCAAAAGTTGATTTTATTTTATCAAATTAAATTTATAAATTTTTCTAAAATTATATTTAATATTTTTCATAGATGGATATAAAAACAGGTTTTTTGAGAAATTAGTTTTTTAAAACATATAAGGGCTTTACCAAAATAATTATATCATTTGTTCACAATAAAACCATTAAAAAAATATTTTTAAAGTACATATTATTACTAATATTAATAAGTTTAATTTCTAGGTTACAATTATCTCTTTTAAATAATTATAATAATAAAATGATGTTTTTTAGAAACATTGTGTTGCATGTAACGTACGCTAAGTCGATGTTTCATGTAATTTATACCAAGTAGGTATCGTGTGAAAGAAAATTTTAACTTAGTGATTTATTATTATAAAACTGTTTTCAATGTTGTGTGAAATTAAAAATATCCAAAGATTAAATTAATTCAAAAAAAATATTTCACAAAGTCTTGGTGTGTCACATTCTACCCCCTTAAAGTGGATTTCACCGTCAAAATTCATCTAGGTTATCAAAGGATTAACACGTGAAATTTTCCTTCATAGAAACCCACATCATAAAAATGAACAATAAAAATTCCTTTAAAAAGGGAATATTGGGAACATAAATGTTATAGAAAGTAATATATAATTCAGTTTCTACTTTGGAGAACATATGTGGTAAGTGAAAAAATGGGAATGAAAGAGAAATCTAGTCATCATGTTCTGATAGATAGTGATAGAGAACATGGTTTGGAGAAAGTTAACAATCACAGAGCCATAAATCTTGAATGATCTAAGGTGATATTTCATTCATTAGAAATGAAGAAATGCGGATAACCTTTTCAGTTTTATGATTTTTTCCCTATACTTGAATAATTTTCATGAGGAGTTATACTTACTTGATTTTATTCCCTTTTATATTCATAATCTCACCCTTTGGTCATGCCTTGATATATTTCCACTTCATAGCTTACCCTAATAATTGAGTGATATTTTTTTCATTTTTGAAGTACAAACAAATTAGAAGATCAATGATAAGTCATCACATCTGTTTTTAGTTACCATAAACAAAAATAGGTTATCCAATATGCATGAGTCCTCATGTGGTGAGATAATACATTAATCTCAAAAAAATTATTAGAAGTTTGACTTAAAATTTCCATAAATGGTTAAATTTATAACCCTTCCAAAATATAATTCACCCTTTATTCCTTAAGTATGACCTTATCTTATAACAATTTTTTTATTATATACTTGGCTTCACCCTTCCATTGATCGAAAATTAAATGTTATTTTATTATTCCAAAATCCATGCAGAGTGATACAATTACATGAAGCCTCACTAAAGTATTAACAAAAATATTATCGTATGGATTATTAATAAAAAATAAAACAAGAAATTCCCAAATGGGAGGGATAAGTTTTCCCCTAATTTTCATTATTCACTTCATACATTGTGATGGCATAAGAATTCACTTTTTCCTTCTTCCTTAGATGTTATTGTGTATTATCATCCATATTATCACTTTGATTGGGGAATTGATTCTAATAATTCCAAAACTCTAAGTAATTAAAATACTAAAGTGTGGGTGGTTCATTCTATTGATATTTCTCTCCACTCATTTCATTGAATTTCTACTTCCCATCACTTATAAATTCTTTTGATCGGTGGCTAGGATTCCAACACTTGAAACACCTTCTTGTTAATTTCAAGAACTCTCCTAAGTTCTATTTCTCACAGTTCTGTAAATTAAGAGATTGAAACTTTTTCTTATCTCCATGGTTTTTAGATTACCCTTTGAACTCCATCACCCTCTTCTTATTAAAACCATGATATAGATAAGTTACTCAAACCACAATTTCAGCTTTGATTGTAAAACACACAATCTATTTATAGATACTAAAGTCTATTAGGTCCACCACCCTTATGAAACTTGGCCTTAGGCCACTGAAGAACATATCAAATTTACTTTCAGGTTGGATGATAATACGAGAAGTGTACCTTGAAATTATTGTGAAATTATCCTCATAAGTTCTAACAGATTCATCATCCTTTTGATTCAACTCAAGGAACTCCTTTTCCATATTTGTACTAATAAAATAAAGAAATTACTTACTAAAGAATAAGTTCTTGAAATCATCCCAATCCACAGATTCAATTTCATATTTCTTCCTTGTATTCTTTATTAGATTCCACCATTGGTATACTTAACCTTCTAATCAATAAACATCTAGAATTACTTTCTCATTATCCAAACACTAGAGAATAGAGAAATTTTTTTTAGGGGAACTGATCCAATGTTCAATAATAAGTGGAATAGGAGACCTGCTGAAAGAAGGTGGACGTTACCTCATGAAAGACTAAATAGAACATTGTTCCCTTATTTTCTCATTTGGAATCTCAACATGATTTATATCTTGAGAAAGCTATGAGAATATAGAAATGATGTTTTTTATTCCATCCCTTATAGCATTCTGATTCTTAGGAGAACAATCATTTCATTGTCTAAAAAAATCACTATTAATACATTTCCTTTAGGTTATATCTATTGACTAAAACCATAGTGTAAGAAACAATTATCATAATGAGGAACCCAATAATCAAGAAAAGTCACTTATAGGATGTCTAAATTATGACACATTCCTTAATCTATGACACTTTAGGTTTATCGTGCGTTATTCATTTCTAAATTCTATTTAAATAATTCATGATGGTTCGAGAAGAGTTTTTTAATTCCCAAAGCATATTCACTGGGAGTGTCAAGCCAGGTGTGCAACAAGGCTCATTGTCGTGTGCTAGATTAACGTGAATCATGCCCATAACATCTTTTCAGAGTTGTTATCCCAAGGTATATCTATTTCAAAGACACATCCACTTGTAGTATCTAGATAGGGATTTATTTCTAGGAAACCACTCACTCCATAATTTTCCAAAACTCTAGGAAATTTGTTCTAAACGTTAAATCATCCTTATACTTATCTTTAGAGACATTCCTAGAAATATCCTTAGAAATATACCTAGGGATATCACTAATTTTTTGTCATTTTATTTTCAAAAGGTTTAAAAATACTTTCCTTTGATACATACCATTGTGAACCAGGCTTAGAAAATATGGATATTACCTCATTTTAGATGAATATTTAGTATATTAAAAAAAATACAAGCCTGAGGACTATAATAGTTTAGTGTCTTGAGAAACATGGAAGAAAAATATGCTATCCTGGTGAAATATATTCAATAACTCCAATAAAGATATCCATTGTTATTACTTATACCTAAAACCTTTATTTACAACCTGGGGAAAGGAAGTATTAGAAATGGGAGAGCTCAGATGCTCAGTAAGTTTAAATAAAGGAAATGCATAAGCATAACATGAACAAAAGGGTATGTAACTTGAGCATAACATGAAAAAAATGGTATGAAACTTGAGCATAACATTTGAATATCATACCTTACATATTAGAGATCATCATAGATATTGGAAGTTAATAATACCTAGATCACAAGATAATTAAGAGTACAAGTCATGAAAGTATAACATAGGAATAATATATAGAATTTATGGCATGCTCATGTTTTTATAACACTATGAACAAGTATAAGTTGAAACAGGATCATTCATTTAGTTAATGACAAAAAATCATCCCCCCGCATCAACTTATGGACATGAAACTATACCTATACATAAAATTGTGAATGTTTAATCAGGTTCACACTTAAACTTATGTACATGAAACTAGGTCCAAGAATAACATTGTGAATATGTAATTCGGTTCACGCAAAAAATTGTGAGCATGTAATCATGTTAAAGAATAAACTTATAGACATGCAACTGGGTCTATGAATAATATCATGAACATATAATCAGGTTCAATCATAACATTGTAAATATGTATTAAGGTTCATGCATAATCTTATGGACATGCATCCAAGTCCATTCATAACATTGTGAACACGTAATAATGTTCACTCATAACATTGTGAACATGTAATCCAGTTCACGTATAAACTTATGGACATGAAACCAGGTCTATGCATAACATTGTGAACATGTAATCAGGTCCATTCATAACATTGTGAACATGAAACCAAGTTCATTACTAACATATATAGTCATGATTACTCCATCATTAACCAATATATTGGAGAGAGATATAGGTCCCACCCATCACATAATAACATTATTTATACATGTGACACAAAATAAAACACTCGTCATATCATGACCCATAAAAATAAATCGATTTTCTAAACATAAATTCATAACCCATGCAATTAAATGGGTATCATTAACATTTCATCAAATCATAAGCTATAAAAATATATAAGTTTGGTAATCACTTCATGATTCCATAACCCGTGAAAAGATGTGTGTTTCAAAAGTATATAACTCGTGGAATAGAAACATGTTTCATAAACATCATGAAATCAAATAATAAACCATTAATAGAAATAATATTAATGGAACATTTAGATCGTCTCCATTAAATGATTGAGTAACATCAACGGGTTCCATCTTATATGGAAAATAATTTGGAAATATATTTTGAAAACATTTCTTGAGGAAAATATCATTAATTATTTAGGAAAATTAATTTTTTTAGAAAAATATTTTGAAAACTATTTACTTGTAAATAAGAATGAAAACTTATAAATAATTCTTCGAAATAATTTCGAAAATATTTTTCTTCGAAAATTTATAAACAATGCTTGAAAACATTGAAAAATTTTATTAAACATAAAGCATTATTGAAAAAATTTTTCTTTGAAAATATTTTTTAAAATTTTAAAAGGAAGATTTGAAAAACAATAAAACATTTTTAAAATACTTTTCATGGAAAATGGGTTTCAAAGATCATTTGAAAACATTTTTTTTGAAACAAAATAGATTTCTCACCAAAGATAGAGATACTGTCCAAATTTCGTAATTTTTTTCTTAATTATATTAAGTACCAATGGATGAAAAAATGGTAATAATTCATGAATATATCTTGAATAAACAGAGGATAATGAAAAAAATGAGTGTTCCTGATATATACATCATAATATTTCATCAAATAAAGCATAAACACATAAAATCTTGGAAAGCGATGAGATTATTATAATAAAATCTTATCACTTGTAACTTGGGATCATACTCACCATGTAAGAAAAAGAAATTAAATGAAGAATAAAATATCATGAAATTAAATAGATTCATGATATAACATTTAAAATTGAATTATATACACCTTGATAAATAATTTAGGTTCATAACCAAACATGAGTCTCAAAGAAGAAAAATTGAGACAAAACTATTTTACCGATTTAGTAAATTTTGAAACTTAAACCCCATGAAATTAAGAGAATAGAATTTACATGTAAAAAACCATAAATTTAATTATAATAATAATACAATACATCTCTGGGCAGTATAAACACCACAAAAAAGGAATGGGTGGTGAATAAAAATTTTATCTCATGGATATAAATAGTGAGATGAAATCCCTTTACCTTGTGTCTTGACTCTCTTTGTACTCATATAAGTTTACTATATAATAAATGAAAGTTTATTATACAAATTTTATAGAATCAAATTATTATATCTAATACCATATATGGTTTTATTAAGACCTGATATTACTTACTTTTTAACAATCCTATGGTAAGGTTTCAATTCAGGTAATATTTTCCTTGTTCTTCACATGTGTTTAATTTGTTATATCTTTGGTCCTTATACTTTTACCATGATATCCAGAATGTAAACCATGATATAAATATATTTTATATACATTATATGTATATTATAATAATATATAGAATATATAAGTATGGAATTGAATACACCGTTCATAGAGACGGCAAGCCGTACATGCACATAAACATTATTTCCATTTTTATTGTCATATTGAAAGAAAGAAATAAAATGTTATATAAGTATCTATATATGTATATATATAATTATTAAAGTATAAATATTATTTCATATATATCATATAATTTCACTTAACCCAACCTTAAAAAAATTTATGAAGTGTGTGAATGAATCACATTGTTTTGAGGGGGAGATAGTCTACACTTCCTCAAATGAAATTATCATATTTACAAAAAATGGAAAGTAAAAAAGGCATGTGTTATAAAAGGAATAGATAAGTTTGATGAAATAATAAATATAAAATATGACATATATAAATATATTTGTCATCATAATGTTCACCCTGATAGGTGGTAAAGGAAAAATGAACAATCGTCGTTTAGTGAGGTGGTGGTTTTCTGTACCCATAAACAACACATTTGTTACCCATGATGTGAATGTGTGTATAAGTGTAGGTAAAAAAATTATCATAAAAAAATATTATATTGTTTAAGATACTGGTGTTTTTATAAAATCATGTAATAAATAGAGTGTTGGGGTGGAGAAAGGAAATAAAATAATGAAGCTTCAGAGAAGGCGTTATCTCTTAATTAGGCAACTCCTTTTGGTTTGTGCCAAAAGGCTTACTTGGATTGCTTTCTGCCCAAAGGGAGGATTAAATGAGGAATTTAGGTATATTGGGAAGTGCACTGGGAACATATTGGATGACAATAAGTGTTTGATATGGGTAAATAAGGTGGAGAGTTTGTGGCCTTTTATAGGGAAGGGAAATGATACACTTGTCATATTTGAAAACAAGTTAGGTGTACCCACATTTTTACCTGAAAATTCATAAAAAACAAAAAATACTCAATAATAGAAGGTAAATGACCAAATAATTTCAATAAAATGGGTTTTAGACAAGTTTATTGGTCATTTTGGGTCTTAAATTTAAGGTTTAGTACTTTATTAACATTTTTTTCTATTACCCATTATAATTAATTTTAATCACTTTCACTAATATTTTTTTTTCAAAAACTAAGTTGAAATTATTATAAATTATGAATTATGATGATTAAAAATACGGAATAAATTTTTACAAATTATAATCAAATAATTTTAAAAAGTAGTTTAGAAATAATCTCATTGACAGGACGACACTGTATGTTTTTAATGTAAAAACGTCCAAAAGTTTGTTAAGTTTTTATACCGAATTTCAAAGTGAAATTAATTAAAATGACCAAAATTGGGTTGATTGATAAAAATATAATCTAATTAAACTTGTAAACCAAATTAAAATATAATTTATCATTATAAATAAATTTGATGAAAATGTAGTTTTGAATTAAAATCCAACATTTTTCACTATTCATCAAAAAATGAAGTTTCTCAAAAAATTCCCAAAAAATTTCCCAAAGAAAATTTCAAAATTAAATATTAAAAAATGAAAATTATTTTAACATATTAAATTTTAAAATGTATTTAAAAATTAATTTTTTTATTATTTTTAATATAAGCTCTTAAAAATTAATTTATTTGAGAAATTATTATTTTAAAACATATAAGGACTTTACGAAACAATTATATCCTTAATTATAAATAAAACCATTATAAAAAATACATTAAGAGAATTTATTACTATTTATATTACGAAGTTAAATAGTTAGGTTATAATTATCTCGTTTAAATAATTATAACAATAAAATGGTGTTTCATAGAAACTCAGTGTTGTGTGTAACGTACTCCAAGTCGATGTTCCATGTAACTTATGCAAAGTTGGTGAAATGTGAAAGGAATGTTTGAATTAGTGATTTAATATAAAAAAATATTTTATGTTTTGGGTGAAATTAAAAATATTAAAATATTAAATTAATTCAAAAACAAAATATTTCACAAAATATCAGAGTGTTACAATCATGCTTTAACATCCTCAAAATTTCTAATCATCTACAAATTTCTTTATATTAGTTTTATTCATGTAATATTTATATATGTATTTTTATTTATTCATTTATAGTTTATTATTTTACCCATCAAAAGTAATTATTTATTTCTCTGGGTATTTCAACACCTAAAAGGAATTCTAGGTTGTGACTCCCTATCAAATGTTAGGTAAGTAGACTAGGTTGGTGTCCTGTAACAGACTTGGTTGTGACTCCAAGTTGTTTAAAAGTTGGGGTCTATAACAATTTTTTTTACACCTTTAAAAGTGATTTTATTAGCGGTTACCAATCTTTTTGAGTAGTAGAGGTGGTTGAGGAGTGGACTAGGATCTTTGTGATCTGAACCACTATAAATCCTTGTGTTCTTTCTTTTTGTTTCCATTGATCTTTATTTCCTGAGAACTTCACTCACTATAGACTTGTATATTATTTAATCTAATTGTTTTTAAAATTAAAATTTTAAAACTATTATTAAACCCCCTCTAGTCATATTTACCATTACTAACGATGCAACATAATCTACTGAAATTTGTCTTTGAGATAAACCATGCACTTGGAAAGTGTAATGTTGTAAATTTTCTTTACAGGGAAACATCAAAGACACAATATCTTGGAGAGAAACCTTTATAGGAGTAATATAATTTTATGAGTTTTATATAAGATAAAATTTTAGATACATAAAAGGATCATGGTGTGTTGAAATTTACACCTTTAGTGATTACATATTTCTTTAGGGACCATGTGAAAGCAATCCATGTGATGGACCCTAAGTGTATAGTGATGAGGGAATTCTTGGAGGGGGATGAGTTTACTCTATTATTATCATTAGATGATAATTAAATGATATATATTCATGAGATTATAGTTGTTATATTTTTTTGAGAGAGTAATTGATGAGTGAATCTCATTATTTGAAGTGGGTAGTGCATCTAGGGTCAATAAAGCTATATTGTGACATCATATAGTAGTTTTGGTGGCCAGGTATGAAGAGAGACATTAATGGTTTTGTTTCCACATTCCTTAACCTCTAGAGGGTAAATTCCTTGAATCAACATTCTATTGGATTTATTAATCAACTTTTAATGCGAATATAGAAGTTGTATTATATGAATATGGAATTTGTGATTGGTTATCCAGGACCATGAGGATTCATGATGCAATTTGTGTGATTGTAGATTAGTTTATGAAAGTAACACACTTATTTTTGATACAAGAGACTCACTCTATTTATGAGTTAGAAAATATGTATGTTTGAGAGATTTTAGGACTACATGGAATGACTTAAAATATCATATTTCAAAGGTACATGCATTTTACATCGTGGTTTTGGAAAGGCTTATAGAAGGATTTGGGGGATTAGTTGAAACCGAGTATAGAATATGATATATAGACTGATGTCAAATAAGGGAGGATGATTATGTTCTTTTAGGATATTATTTTACATTAATCAATGACTTTATTAGAGAATGAGAAGAGTACATATACTTGGTAGAGTCCTCTTATAATAATACTTTCCAGGTTTCTATTCAGAAGGTACCTTTTGAGGTTCTCTATGAGTGGTCACACAACTCATCACTTTGTTGTCCTATGGAGGGTGGGCATAGAAGTTTTTAGGCCAAGTATGAAACAAGAGAAATATAATAGAGTGTAGTTGATCAAGAAGTGGTTGGTTACTAATTAGAGAAGGTTGTGATCATATATGACTGTAGGAAATGAACATTGGAGTTCACTGTTGGCGATTGAGTGTTCTTACAAGTGTCATCTTAGTTGGGGAATCATCTGTTTTAGATGTAAGGGAAGCTAGTGCCTTAGTTTTTTGGACTGTTGGAGATCATAGAATATACCGGAGTAGTGGATTACTGACTGGAACTTCCTTAAAATTATAGATGCATTCATGATGTGTACCAAATTTTTCATCTTTAGAGGTACATGCCTCATCATGCACATGTGATCGAATGTGAGGAGGTTGAGTTAGAAATAGATTCATATTTTTTAGAGTACCTAGTACAAAATTTATACCATATTGAGTTGGTTTTTTAAGAGAAAATAACACACTTTTTATGTTTCATAACAGCATAGAAATAACTAGGTGGAAACTTAGGAGCGGGGGTCATACGTTCAAGCTTTGTGACCTGATTTGTTCGAGTGGGACCTCTAAAGACAGTTTTGAGAATTAGAATCCCTATATTGGAGATTTTAATGTCCTGAAACCTTTGTTTTATGTATGTAAATATTTTTTCCATTCATGTAAAACCTTTTCTCCATCATCTTGTTATGAGTATCTGGTTTGATCCATTCTTGGGTGTAACTTTTTGGTCTTTGAGTATATTTTAGTAGATTAAAAGTATGTTTTTGTGACTTTCATTCCAACAAAGGAAACACCATAGTGTGGTGAAATCCACAATGGACCTAGTGCATGGAAAGACTAAGGGTAAATGGGGCTGACTATAAATGACCATATCATGGTGCTCGATGAGGAGTTTTTTGGACGATGAATTTTCAAACCTCACTAGTTCTATAGTGGATGCTGTGGTGGGGGAAAATTAAAATATTACTTAGGTAAATAACTAACCACATTTTTATTATGGTAATGTTCAGGAACACCATTTACATAGACAAACTATGGCAGTGGGCATGGTAACATTCAGACTGGTCTGGAAATGGAAAAAACCATCGACAATTTCTCAGATCTCGTCTATTTCAATGGGGAAACATGTGAGACTTCAATGGTAGGTATTTAGTGATATTTTAAGTTGATTATTATCTCTACTAACTGATCTATACCCCTCCCCTTGGTGGTTTTTTGGACCCAGTCCAATTCTAGATGCTCCTTTGATGAACCTAGGAAACCATCTTTGTGTTGTGTTGCTACCATGGAGAACCACAATTATTCTTGAAATCATTACTTTTCCCGTCTTTATGAATCAAAAAATTGATGTTTAAGGTTGGTATCATTGATTCAGAATCATAGGTGACTCAAATATATTCTTCTTTCATTGTCTAAGAGTGAATTAAGTTCTCCTTTATTCAACCAGTCATGAATATTACCATTGGCAATAGTTTTTGTTGGGCATATAATTATTATACCCTCAGTTTTTTTCTTATTTAGACTCATTCTATAACCCATGTCATCTTGGTTTATAATTAGTTCTTAGAACTATTGGCATGTGATTTTGATCCGGCTATTATGTGAACATCGTTTGGATGATGACCCTCTTGAAAAAACCTGACATTGACTTCAAAAATCATGAGGTAGGATGTTCCTTACTATATAGAGGAAATATATATAATTTTTGGAAAGATATGACCTTATTTTTTTCTATGATTTGACTATTCTTGAGTGTGATTTCATGTGTGTGTTTGTATCTCATGAGACCCATGATTGAGTTTGATTATATGTGTTTGTGTGCATAACCAGTGTGTCGCATACATGCGTTTAAATACATTAGTCTACATTTGGATATTTTTTCTCACTCTTCACATGATATGTTGTGCCTATGGATATATATATATATATTATTTATATGATGAATCCTTTACCATGTGATGTCTTAGTATATGATATTTTTTTATTATATTCATGATACAAAAGTAATAGGCGGACCTATCATAGTTCGGTAGCCCTCTGAATGTGTTTAGAAACTTCATGTGAAATGATGATATGAATGAGATGGATGATGATGCATGATTGTATAAAAAAGATGGTAAGATGGTCTTATGTGTTCAAACATGAGATGAAATAGTAGATATTGATGTTTATTTGTGATCTGAAATAGGACACACTGCTGGGATTTGATGGCCTTACGGACAGAAACTTGGTAGTGATATACACTACAACCTTGAGGCTAGACTCAAAAACATTTCTAGCCATGAGATACATGTGGTAACATTGTGGTTGAATCTAGTTCACAACCTCTATTATGAATATGTTTCTAGGAAATAGCTTAAGAATTTATATCTAGAGGTTTGTGGAAGCTTAGTTAAGGCACGACCACTTAGTACATGATTGTATATTGTTTCTTCGGTATTTTTATTATTATTATGAAATACGCTCTATGTATGTGCACTCATTTATTGACGCATTGGGGTTGTCCTACTAGGTTTATATTCACACCCTATAGGAACATTGATATTCACATGAAGAATTCAAGATAAGGAGTACAAGAAAGGGAAAGGAACTAATGATAAGGATATAGAAGAAAGATCATGGTGATCAGAGTTGTTATTAGGATAGACTTCATAGTGATGTCGCATTGTCTATTTACGTTCTTGTTTTTACTCTCATTTTTATTGACTTTACGCATTTGGGTTCATTGTATTATGTTCTATGTGACTTGATATAAAATCCATTCCCTATATTTTACCAGTTTATAATTCTATTGTGTTTTTTTATACCTATCTTTGATGATACTAAAGGTATAGTCTCCATATTAGTGATACTCGGACCCTTGGTGTTAGTCGAAAAACTGTTGCATTTGGGGAGGTGTGCATGAGGTTATTTGACACTCTATATCAAATTCAATGTTTTATTTTGGGGTGTTACATGTTTGATATGTTTTATAAATTTTTATTTCATATTTAAATCATGATGATTTTATAAAATACATTGTATTGGTAAAAACATTATTTTTTAACTATTTTTTTTTAACTTTTTTAGTTTAATTAAACCCAAAACTTCACCCCAAGATAATTTAAAAAATAAGAAACCAAAAAAAAAAATCCATTTTATCAAATTTAATTTATAAAATTTATTAATTTAACTCCTAAATAAAACCATATAGTATAAGTAAAAAATTTATATTTAGAATAAAAATCATTCTTTTTCAAATAAAAAAGTCATATTTTTGTTCCATACCTTAATAGATTTATTTAAAATATTATCATATAAATATTAACATGAATTAATAGAGTTAATTTTAATATTAATAAAACATAAAATTTACTTATTTGTAAAAATAAACTGGTTTCTAATTTATTCTGGTTCCCTTATTTCTTCTTCAATCACATGATTCTTGAATAAAAAACTAATAAAAAAATTACCTTATTTTAGAACACTAAGAACTTGAACTTGTTTTTTTATAAGAATGATTCTATTATAGAGATACTACTCTAGGATACAATTCATGAGATGTATCAAGTACATATTTCTCATGTAGAGAAACATGAAACACATTATTTTTTTAGATAAACTTGGAGGTATGGTAGATAAATAAGCCACTAATACCACATTTTTCAAGATTTATTGTGGAATAATAAACCATGGGATTAATTTCCCTTTATTAAAAAACCCACACCACCTTTATAAAAATATATTTTTAGCAAAACATGATCTTCAACCTCAAATGGAATATCTTTATATTGATTATCTATTTAACCATTTTTCCAATTTTGATCCACCCTCATATATAATTTATTTCATTTCACCATTTTAAGCATATCTTCCATAAATAATGGTCCTAAAAATATCTAGTCCCAGATTTCATTGTAGCAATCTAGAGTTTGACACCAATTTTCATACAATTCCTGAAATGTTTCCTTTTAAATACTTAAATGGGAATTATTATTATGAAAAAATTCAACCAAATAAATTTTCGAGCTAGTCTCCTAAGAAAAAATATTTTTACTTTGATTAAATATATATTTAAATATTTAAATATTAATAAAATATTTTGTTACATATTTTTTCTTGTTTTGAATGAAATTAATTTAATAATATAATAGAGTATCTATCACATTGATATGGACATATTAGTTCCTGCTATGATGAGAACCTTTAAATGCTATGATAATATTATTTAATATAGTTTTATGTTTAGAAAACATTCTATGAAGGGACATATTTAATGTGACTATCAGGTGTGAGAAATAATAAGTGGTTAAGACTTCTTATCATGAGGTTATCACTTGGTAATCTCCAAGCCAGGTTATTATGAGATCAAACTCGCTAGTTGAAATCCCATATGTTTTGGTGTCATCAGATATTACTATTTTTGAGAATTTTAATAGTCCATATACTTCAAGATTATTATTAATCTATATTAAAACTTGCACACTTAGATGTATTTTTTAAACCATAAATATACAGTTCATGGAAAATTTGGATACATTTGGTGCATCATGAGTGACATATTTTTAATGGATAATTTAAGGAAGGATTTATCCCTTCGATCTCCATGGAAGTTAAAATATCAACCCTTTTATTAGAATAATACATCCACATTAAATTCTATATCCATGGTGTAATGACGTGTTTATTTTAGAGAGTCAATGGAAGACATATAAAAAATATATGTTGATTACAGGGATATAAAATTTTCTTGATGAGATATTATGAAAAAGGGATTATATTACACAATGATAATTCATATGTGGGTGTCACCCTCATGCCATTAATTAATCTATCTTGGGTAACATGACCCATAACTAGATAATAATATTGGATTTTAGGCATTCCCTCCTAATGTTGATGAGAAAGAATCTTGGAGGGTCACACACTATGTTCTTTCATTGATCTCAATTAAATTATATTTTAATTTAATTAATGAAATAAATATTATTCCCAATAATAAGGAATAATTTTATTCATGTTTTATCGATATAAAATTTAATAGATGAATAAAATATTTAATAAAATATTTATTCAGGTATTCAATAAATAGCAAGAGGTTGAAGAGGACCAATATTATGTCTAGTGTTGAATATTTATTTTCAATCCAATAAATAAAATATATTAATTGTGGGGGTTAACAGACACCTTAAAATACTAAAATTATTATTATTTAGAATGGGATTTGTTAATAATTATTATATTATTTAAGCATTGGTTTGAAATTAAATAATAAATTAATCGAAACCCCAGATCTATAAATAGATGGTTATGTCTATTGTGTAGGGTAACCAAAAAATTGAGAAAAAAGAATCATTGTGAAAAACATACGTCTCTCTCTCTATCTCAAATTCTTCCTATCATATACTCAAGAACATGAAGAATAACTCTTTCAAGACCTAAAGATCATGAATTAATAAATAAAAACAATACACGATGATTGATTCACCATGATAGCACTCAAAAATCAATTGGAATCATTCAAAGATCAAAGGAGCACGTGTGGATCACCACTTGATGAATTCTACACCTAGATCCCCTGATCACAATGAATGTAATCCAAATAAGGGGTTTCAAAACCATAAACATCTATATTAGGGAAAGATCCTAAGAAGAGACAATTCTTGTTCTGATAAAAAGTAAATTAACTATAAAATGAACATGAAAAGAACCTCTATAGTTTATGGGTTTATCTATGCCAATATTCAGTAGAAAAATTACATTAGGGATGATGTTCACATCATGTATGATATTGTGAACGATCCAATGAATCAAAAAAACCATTTTGGTTTATTTCCCATTGAGGCATTTTCTTTGCGCCCAGAACCTCCAAGTGGTTTCAGAGTGGTCATGTTTCTAATTTACAATTATTTGTTTGATTGAAAATCTATATGCATAATAGCAGTAATATTTTTCTTTTTAAGAATATTCTTTATTTAATATAATTACAAATAAAATATTTTTTACATATCAATCATCATCATTTAGTGTTTTATTTTTAGAGGACTAATAATAGATAATGAAAGAATGGAGATTCCATCAGAAAGTGTTAAGGATTCTGGATGGATATAACGGGATTACACAACATGTTACCAGAGTACATGTCGTGTACCTCAGTTTACTACACCTGATCATGTTTTGGGATACACAAAACACCTATATATAACTATAAACAATGAATTTATTGCACATTGCATGTATTTTGGGATAACTTAGAACATAGCATGTCAGATTACATGGAATGGAACTTTGTTCCTGCTTTACAGTCTACATGGTTTAGTGGAAAAATTTTCACAAGCCATGTGGTCATATAAATAGTCAAAACTATATGAGACTGACAACCTAAAGCAATAATGACATACACGACGTGTAGATGGTGTGTAACACATTATTTCATATATTCGAAGTACACGCTGCGACATTCAAAAAGACAAGTGGACACATGAAATGTGAGATACATGACGTGTATCAAGATTGTACATGTCATGTAGTCTTGTGTTTGATGAACATACCGAGTCCTTTAGTGAGTTTCACCAACACACTGCATTCATACCACATAATGTGTAGCTTGTTAATGAACATAGTTTAATCCACCAAGATTCATATCTAAGACCAAAAAATGTATCACGAGTTCATGAAAAAGGAAGAACAAATGTCGTGTATCTGGTTAGCACACTCCGTAAAGTATTGGCAAGGTACACACCAAAGCCCCATACTTGTATCCCTGGTAAACGATAATATAGGTACATGGCGTGTATCTCATAAATACAAATCATGGAATCTCCCAATCAAGGATAGTATTTTCATCATTTAAACATTATTATATTTATTGACTCCTGTAGTGTTTTACAATTTAATTATGGTTTTAAAGAATTATTAAATACTCAATTGATTCATTGAAAATACCTATAATTACTGGTTATGATATTTATTTTCCATGAATTCATTTTTGATGGGTATATCTAAGAAAATCAAAATCATCATTAATATAAAATATAATTAATTTATTAATTAATGAAATCTTGTTTATCTTAATTATATATCTTGAATAGAAATGGATGTTAACCAATTTTACTTTTTTATATTCTTTGTATGTGTATGAATGTCTATGAGCTTGACCAAGACCTGTGTATATATTGGCATAATTTAATTTAATTTATTAGATATATTTTCAATTGTTAATTATTAAATTAAAATATGATGGCCTGTATATCATTCCTCACTCCATTATTATTATTATACAACAACTATGAATCTAAGGTGATTTATGTAATTCCCCTTAACCAATCCTTTGGTTCCTCTTACCTGCATGTGAATTATAAACACTTGTAATAAATGGAATATCCTAAGGAATGTGGATGTGATTCAAGATAAAATCAATATGATTCCAACCTAGATGATGAACTAGTGAATAGGTGGAATACTGTAACTCATACAAAAATTGACATTAGAAGTTTTCCCCTTAGTTCAAAGGTTGATGTAACACCCCAATATTTCATAGTAAGTTATTTTCTTTAAAATAATTCAATAGCTTGCGCTATACGCAACACCGAGCTCGAGAGCACCACGACTTACCAAACTAACTATTAAAAATATAGTAATGAATAATATTAAACTAATCTTGAATTTTATATACTCTATATAATTTTAGAATTGCGGCATAAAAATTTATTTTGGGGAAATTTTTGGTACTTTTCTTATAACTTTCATCTTTTGATGAATACTAAATTTTAATTGAAAACAACTTTTTTAATCGACATAATTAATAGTTTTATATTATTCATTTGAATGGTTTGGAAGTATAATTAGATTATATTTTTATCATTTAATACAATTTATGTCATTATAAGTAATTTCATATTTAAATTTGACATAAACACATGTCAATCTTTTGATAGTTTTTACATTTTAAAAACCCGTTTTCGATTTTGACAACGAGAATTAATTTTAAATTAATTAATTCAACTTATATGTTTTGAATTTGGTAATATAGAATTAATTTTTGAATTTAGAATATAAACATTATCTTAGGATAATTTTTTTTGTAGTTTTCTGAAAACATTCAATTTTTGAGGAATAGTGAAAAACACTACGTTATAGTTTAAAAAAGACTTTTTATTTAAATAATTAGTACTTTTATTTAAATATATTTTAAGTAAAAATAGATATATAATAACTAAATAAGTTCAATGTAATTCATTGGAGTCATTTTATAATAAAATTAGATGTATAAAATTTTATTGAACTTTTTGTCATCTTTTACTCACCTTCTAGGAGCATTTGAAAATTTGCAAAAAACCAAAATTTACCGCTTCTTTGAATTGAATTTCAAAAATCTGAGAGACACTATTAATATTATTAATTAATATATGGTTCAATGAGATGAAAATAATTTTTAGTGAATAGTAACTTTTGACTTTTATTTACCATGGTTAAAAGTAAATAGGGTAATTAAAGGTAAAAATGATATTATAATTACCTAACACATGTCATAATTCTACTAGATAAGTGTGATTTTACCAAAAAAATCTTAGAAATAAAATATGATCTTTTAGATCCACTTGGATTAGATTAGGACATTTATTATTATTTTATTTAAAGAAGAGTTAAAAGTATATAATTCAAAGTTTATTAACTAAAACATTTTTAATATAGGGTTATAGATAAGATAAATTAGAATATAAATATTATTTAGAAATATAAAATATTTCCTACATAATGGTATTTTATTAATAATTTTTAGAGATTAAATAATTAAATTTATTTATGACACAATGATGATGCAGTAATTACCTTCTTAATGAAATATTAAAATAGTTTTTGTTATAAAAATTAAAATAAAAATAATTTAAAAGTTTTGTTGCCATCCAAGAATTTTCTAGGTTAATATAACATTTTAGGGCTTATTAGATAATTTTTTTTCAAAGTGATGAGGTTGTTATGACTTAAAAAAAACCAAATAGTGTCAAAATTGACATAAATTAGTTTTTAAAACAAATACTATATTATTGGTTGATATATTAATCCTAAAAATCTATGCTTTTTAAAAAGAGATTAAATAATATTATATATGTCATTAATGAACCACTTGAGGTTCTCTTATAAGTTTAGAGTAATTTTATTAACCATATAGTGTAAGTATACAAGAAGACACAATAAAAGTTAAACTATTTAACTAAGAGTTAAATCTAAAAGATAAGGTTAAAATAGTAACATAAACTTGTCTAGAACCTATTAGTTGAGAGGATTTAGACCCATCCCCACCTTAGATTCTAAATAAATCATTTTGAATCTATCAGAAACCAAAAATAATTTTATTATAAAATAATATTTCAATCTTTTCCTAAAGTGACCCCCCCTCTCTTATAAAAGGGTACTTCCCATTCACTTAATTTCACACCTCAAATCCATTTGGTTCAGAAAAAACCTACCCAAATATCTTTCCAACTTCACTCAATTCAATACAGAGGCCTTAATTTTATTATAAATCCTACCTAAGGATCCCTTTTGATCAATTCAAAAAGAAACACCCGAAGAAGAGGTAATAATTTCACGACCCTCTTCCAAGTTCTTTTCGTCTTCCACTTCCTATTTATTTTTTGTTTCCATATGAAAATAATAAATCCATTACCTTTTACATACTGTGATATTATTATAAATATGGTGCAATCATATTCGTTATTCTATCCATTTTACAAATGACAAAGTCACCATACGTGTGTACGTACGACTTACCGTCTCCACGTCATGGTGTAGTTAGTTATTATAACACTTCATTATTTCTATGAGTATAATAATGATTATAAATGATTTAAATAATAAATCTAAAATGTTAATTATTCTTTATATATGATATACCATCCAATTAAAAATTATTTCACCATCAATATAATGATATTGTCGCTCGTGCATACGTACGACTTACCGTCTCCACGAACACGATGAGATTCATTACCCATCGTAATCATTCAAGCATAATTTTCATTTTATGATTAAAAATAATGTTTAATAACTTAATATAATTCTGTATATGAATCAAATACATCCTATACATAACAAACTTGACTTACGTAACAAAACATAAAAAGGAAAACGAATCAGTTAACAACCAAAACAACGATACTGTTGAAATATCATTAACAAAGCAATATTGGAAAATCATATAAGATATCATATTTATGTATTTTATTATTTTATAATTTAATAACAATTATTTAACCATTATAAAGGATGTTAACTTACCCTATACTAAGGAAAAGTACAAGGTAAGGGGTTTTCATCTCACTTTTATTCCTGTGAGATTAATGCTATATTTTCCACTTTTACCTTTTGTGTGGTGTATATACTTCCCATGATTATATTGTTTAAGAAATATAATTTAATTTATGGGTATTTATATCATAATTGGATTATACTTATTTCATGGGGTGTATGTTTCATAAGTTACCAAATCAGTAATGGAATTTGATAATTCAGTTTCCACTCATTCGGTTTTATGCAAACTTCATTGATTACTTTACTCTAAGATTATGTGTGAAATCACTATTTATTTACTTATATAGTAATTTCCACTACCCTTTGTGTTGATATAATTTTTATACACATAATCACTCCATTGATAAGGTCTCACGTCATTGATATAAACTTTATAAGAGTAATTTTAACTCAATTTCTATTCATTGAGTTAAACATCCAGGTCATTGGTGTTGTTTTTACAAGAATATGCGTGAATGTCATATGATCGATTTACAATGAATATCCAATCATATTGAGTGTATTTATATTTTTCACACATTATTATTTCATTGAGTTATCTTTAACCTAAGGATACTATCTTTATAAAAGAATTCATCTTAACATACATTCCATCGAGACTTCTATGTTGTTATGAACTAATTCACATTTATTTGGTATATATAATGTACTTTGATATAGTATATCATGAATCCATTTATTCTCAAGATATTATAATCTTTTGGTTGACTCAATTATTTGTATTCAAGCATCTCTCATTTGGTTAGGAAGTCTAACTAAAATATCATTTTAAATGTTTTTTAAAAAATTATTCTTCTAAATATTTCTCATTAATGTCCATGTTTTAAAAATGGTTTTAAGGTTTTATTTATATGGACATTAATGTTTTAAAATTGATTTTTTTAAAAGTTTCAATGTGGTATAGGACACTTTGATTCAAAAATCTATTTTAAATAGCTTCTTGATAAATAATGAGACTGTAAAATGTTTTCATGAAAAAGGGATATTTCTCTCAAAGATTTTACTGATCATTTTCAACTATGTCAACATCCATTATAGGATATTATTATTGATATAGGTTGATTTATTATGATAAAAATATTTCATACTATATTGAAGGTTTTATGATATGTTTGGATGTGGATGTGGTATTTTTATACCATTCATGGTTTTTGGATAAATTATTGACATGTCGTATGCTAGTTTTAATAAGAATGTTTATGTTATTTTCAAACCTTTTCATATGAGGAATGCATTAGAATTAGTAAGTGATGGGTGGAGCCCGCTATAGCTCCTCGATGCATTAGTAGGTATCAGGAGACAAACTAGTGTCTTGGAATAAGGCCTTGACAAAATCTTGTTTGTAGTCTTGGCACAAAGCCTTTACTATGTTGTTATGAATTTTGGAATTATGCATTCAATCATTATAAAATTGGATATTGATATTACATGTGATTATTCAACTATTAGATTATCCATGTGAATAAGTAAATGGAATTATTTGATTTATCTTTTCAATATTATGATGAAGTTTAAGTTTAAAAGGCTTGTGTTCTAGTCTTATACATTTCTTTAAATGTGTATTCTTATTTATGACAGTTTCTGCTATATTTTTATCCTTACTGAGAATCTGAGATCACCCATTTCTTATGTTTTATTTTTTCCAGGATGCAAAGAAGTTTATTATGATTAACCTAATGGAATAGGATAAGGGATACAAGAGTGATCAAAGGGGACCCAATGTTGTTTTTTTTATTTCATGATGTAATGTAAAACTTATGTACGTATCTAGTACTTCCAAGGCTACTAAACTGATTGGTATTTCAGGACATTATTCTATGTATCATGCCAATGTTATGTAATAATGCACCGAGTTTGGGTAACTGGGGTTGGGATGTTATAGTTGATTTATTATCTAAAAAATAAATCAATAATTCGATAAGTTCATGATTGTGACATTTATTTATTTCTTTAATATACATTATTTATTTTATGGATTCCAGACTGCGATCACATAAATAAATGAATTAATGTGCAAATACAGAATATAAATAAATTGATTATGCGTAATTGTTTTTATCAAATCACGGTTCACAAATTAAGTAAAATCCACTTAAAATTAACAATACATGTAAAAGATAAAATAAGAAAACATGTACACATAATAAAACAAATTAAATCAAGTAGATATTAATTCATTAAGCCTTCCATCATCCAAATTAAGATGAACCCCTAGTTTAAGTGTAACTTGGAACTCTGTAGGGGGTACTATTAATTATCATGAAGCCTTAACTAAAATAGTGGGTCGAATTAATAGAATATGTATTGGGTTTAATATCCTATTTATATTTAATAAAAATTTAGAGGAAAGTGTTGATGATATTCGAGTCCTGATTTCTGGATTGGGGAGTCCACTCAACGGATCAAGGAGCTATAAGAGCATTTTTGGCTAGACCGCCAATATAAATACTTTATAGTATTTTCAATTTCCTCCATATAGATTATAAGTAAGGAAATATGAGTCATTGAAGCTATAATGTCAAAGAAACTAGTCATTTCAAGTATAATTGTGAGGGATATTGAGACTTGGTTAAATAATAGGATATTTAATAATAAATAAAATTTAAATTATTATTATTTCTCAAGTAATTTTTAAATAGGAAAACCAAAAAATAATTTTCTCTTTTATAAATGTAGAATAATGGAAATCTTGTAAAATTTTGAGATTTTATGAAATATTTTTTTGAATAATTTATTTGGATATTATACATTACATGCAACACTGAGTTTTAAAGACTAGTGATATATTATTAATATTATTATTTAAACAAGGCCATGATAAAACAACCATTAAACATGGAGGTATGAATAAGAATAATCACTTTTAAAATATTAAGTATAATTGTTTTATATAAATAAAAATTTTTGGTAAAAATCTACATACTTTTTTGAATAGTATTTAAATGATTAGAAAAAACTATTTTCTAAAAAAAATATTTTTAAGGCTTTTTGTAAAAAAATAAAAAAATAATTCTTTTTAAAATATTATAAAATGTATTTGAAAAAATAAAATACAAATTTTAAATCAAAATTTCAAAATTATATTTGAGTGAATTTTTGATAATTTTTGATAATTTTCTAAAAAGATTAATTTTTTGAGGAATATAAAAAAATACAGATTTTTATTAAAAACTTATGTTTCATTTAATGATTTTAAAATATCTATTTTATTTTAAAATAGTTTCAAAAGTCAAATGATTTCAATTATATATTTTAAATCCAATTTAGGCCATTTAATCAATTTTATATGGAATTTTGATATTAAAAATTTCTATCCTTTTAAAAAATTTCTCTTCAAAATGAACTTTTTCATTATGTTTGCAGGTTTAATTTTAAATTAAAAATTTACACTTCTATAAATAGAATTTGGACAAATAGATCTCATTTTTGTAATCAGAATAATTGATATTATATGATAATGTAAACTTAATTTTTTATCAGAATGACTAGTAAAAATAGTAAAAATTAATTTTCACGGTTGTGGTTGAAACGAGTTTACTAGGGGGTTAAAATGAATATATAAGAAGTAACATGACAGAAATAATTGTTCAAAACCCATTTTATTGCTATATTTAAACCTTATAACTTATTTGGATTATGAATGTCCCATTTTTTAGCCTAGTGACATGTGAAAAACATGGGCACACTTTATTCTTTTCAAAATTTCCAAGTGAGTCCTCTCCCCCACTTATAAGACGCCACCCCCTCCTCTCTCTTATAAGCACTCACAAAATTATTTGGTTTGGAAAATAAATTCCAAAAAAACTTCATTACTTCCATCCCCATATCATATAGGCATTATTTATATTAGTAAAACATTATAAGATGGCTTAAGGAAAAAACCTGAAAAGGTTCTCCGAAGAAGAGGTAAAATTCATAAACTTATGTTTTTGTTTTATTTATTATTACACCTCCATAAAATCATCTTAATATATGTTAATATAATAAAAAAATTATCTCACATATAATTATATACTATTATTTTAATGTTATAACCTACATCTCTCTCATATTCTGTTAAATGGGAAACAAAAAACACTGATCATGTGTACGGTGGACTACCGCCTCATGAACCGATGTAGTTCATTTTACATCACCACATATAATGGATGGATATAATGAGGGATTAAATGTTTATATATTATATTTATTATATAATTATATCTATTTAATTATAATATTACATCTACCTTATTATCTTCCAATACATTGGAAAACAGTAATGCCGCTCGTGTGTACGGCGGACAACCGCCTCACGAACCGATGTGATGTGATTTTTTCATTTCTACTTTAATTAGATGGTAATAAGGATATATAAAAAGAATATATATTATATTTTAAAATAATTATAATTATAAACTAATTATATCACATATACCTTCTTACTTTCCATTATGTGGGGGATACAAAAACATCGCTTGTGTATACTACAAACTACAGCCTCACGAAGCAATGTGATTCATTTTTCAATTACAATTTACATTGAAGGTAATGAGGAAAAATTTAATGAATATATTTGAAATATTTGAAATAATAATTAATAAGTAAATATAATATATTATTTACCTTTATTTCTCCTCATCCACCAATAAAATGAAAACAACGTTCATGCATACATACAACCTACCGTCTCTTTGAATAATGTAATTAATTTTCTATATCTAACTTAAATTTATTACTATAAATAGTTATATAATGAATATATATTATATTTATATCATGGTTAAAATTCTAGAGACGATGTAACCCTGATAAAAATTAAAGGACCAAAGATACCAAATCAAAACATACATGAAAAAAAATCAGTTATTACCCGAAACATGATTTTAACACGAAATTATTAATAGAAGGGTAAAAAAAGGTCACAATTAAATCATAAATGGTATGATATATATAATAATAATTATTTCGTATATTTATAATAAAATTATATATATTATATAAGAGGTTCGAACATTAATGAAGGAAGTCAAGACTTAAGGTAATGGATTTTTGTCTCAATTTGTCTTCTTTGGGATACACATTATATTATCCCCCTATATTATTTTAGGAGCTGTATATACAACCCATTTGAAATTTAATGTCATTAATTTATTTATTCTAATGATATATTAAGTTTTATTTAATTTTATTCTTTCACAGGTCTTGCAATTAAATTTTATAACAATTGTAAGGGTTTTAGGATACAATCTCATCATTTATCAATATTGTTAATGTTTATGCTTCTGATGATGAAATATTGTGATAAATATATGAAGAATCTCATGAAATTTATTATCCTATGTTTATTTATTTATTATACACGTTTTCCATTCTTTTACTACTCTTTATATAATAAAGAGTTTAAAATAATGTTTTTAAAAAATTGACTATATTTATCTCTAATGTTAAAAATATATTTTTTCTACATCTATATTTTTAAAAAAAATATTTTAAATAAATCTTAATTCTATAAAATTATTTTTAAAGAAGTTTTTACCATTATTTGAATTTTTATAATATGTTTTAAATGGAATATTCATGTCATTTTCCATAAAATCTTCATTTGGATTTTACTAAATATGCGAAAGAATATTTATTTCAATGTTTATAGCTTTAATGGACTTCATGATCTCTTAATATTTTGAAGATTTATTTATAGGTTTAAATTTTTATATTCTAATAATATTATTTTACTAATATTTTATGAATTTTTCTTTTTAAAAAGTGATTTTAAAAGAAAGGCTATTTTTCTCAAGAAATGTTCTAAGTGATCATTCATAATCAGTTCCCATCTTAGATGAAAAACTATGATGTCACTTATTCTTTTCTGGGGATATGATCCAAGGATATAATTCTTATTCTTTCTCTTGATATTTTACATTTATGATGACAAGATATTTATAAAACCCATTTCTCTACCCTGAGTTATACCATGATAAAATGATTATGAAACCTGCTTCTTTTTCAATAGGTTATGCTTTGATGATTGGTGAAATGATTATGAAACCTATTTATTTTCCATGTGTTATAAAATGATGAAATGTTTATGATACTAATTCCTTTTTATGGTTTCTAATGCGATTAATTTTTTATGATCTTGTAGAAACCATATGTATGATTTTCAATATGTGATGGGTGTGATCTATATGTCCCTCCAATGATTTGGGTAAAGGTTGACATCTCATTAGATAAGCAGGACTGGAATGGATTGTGAACCCAGTTTAGTAAGGTATATTATCCACTATGATAGTCTTGGGACTAAAACTTGGATACTACAATAATTTGGGGAGCGAATTAATTCCACTAGGACAATATTATGTTAGCCTATAGTTCTTACAAATCATATTGTATCTGAATCAGTTCAACCTATATCACTCTCATATATCATTATTTTTTTCAACATAGGTTACATTAAGTTGGGTTATATCATACTTATTAACTTAATCCTTAAAATAGATATCCTAAATTACTATGAAATTTCTTAAAATTTTATAAACCCAATAATCATATAAATATATGATCTCAAAATCATACTTATCCTTCCTTAGGAAACATTATTCATTCCTATAATCATATATCTTAGTATGTATATACCATAATAATATAAACTCAATAACATACCTTTCCCAAAACCATTTTGTTTTCCAAGACATTAAATCCCAATGATATTATACATTCCTTTAAAATTTAAATCAATTTTAACCCCAAATGATATTAAAAACTAGTTTATAAGGTCACAGACTTGTCACTTGGTATCATTATCCAAAAAATGGGATGATATTACTAAAAAATATCATAAATCAAATATCAATCCCAAGTTTACCAATTACTATCAAGATTACTTCTTCAAAACCAAACCACCCTTTATTATCTCCATAATAGGAATATATTAAACATAAGAATTAACTATGCCTCGATCATGTATTCTCTAATATTTATTTCCAAAAATATAACATTGAACTAAAAAAACTATTCAAGGTTATTGATATCATTTAATATATATATCCATAACTTTAAAGTAAAACTACTAAAGAATTATCCCTTGATATCTCACATAATTCTCATAGGTGTTAAAATATACCAGAGTATCATTAATAAATATCACTCTCTTATGAAAATAGACAATGTTTTAACATTATATCAATATAACTACGTTAGGTATGTTTAGAAATATTACCTTTTCCATCATAATATGTATATATTAAATTCATAACCATTTAATTATGATCCGTTAGTAGTTTATAATATATATTAGTTTCAAAGTATATACCATTCTCAGATTCATTTTCATGATCTTGTTTCAACCAAATACTAAAAAATTGGTTATGTTGATAACAAAAATATGTATATGAAAACATCAATCCAAATAGTTCTTCCCTTATAAAATATTTTTTTAGACATATGATATTTTTGTATCAACCCATGACTCTCATAATTCAGTCCTTGGTTATCAATGGTCATTTTCTATTAAGTTATCCAACTTAATTGGTTAACATTATTATTAAATCCTTTATAATGTTTCATAAAGAGAATGAGATTAAAAAAGAATATCCCCTTGGAGAGTCTCTCAAAGTGTGAAATCTTAGGCCCACTCATCATGAATCATTGTGATTATTGATTCATTTCTCAATCAACCCTTTTCAGGGGATTAACCCTCGGTGAATTTGTGCCATAACTGCATCCACATGCCAATGTCCAGAAAGGGGTTAATTTTTAATAAAAATATCATAATATATATTTTACTAAAATATCATGATATTATACAATACCTGGATTTATTCCTATGGTTTTCACTGTGGTTCTCTAAACCTAGTCCCCAAATAACATGTGCATTATTACCTTAACATAATATCATATATTATTCAAAAGGGTTATTTATAAATTCAAAATTGTAATCAAACATAAATTATCAAACCATAAATTATCCTCAATAAACATACTGATCTAGAATGTTATCTAAACCATTACTTTGATACTAACTATGACGCCCCGGACCCATGATCCTAGATCTGGTGGTTATAAAAATTGTTGGGAGAAAATATCTCAGGGTAACATTACAATGTTTTTGGGTTGATTGTGTCTATTGAAAAAGTTGGTTTCCACGGTCAAATTTGGAGTTGCAAGTAGATTCTTGAGAAAATATATTGAAAATGATACCAGAAAAAGCAATTGATGCTCTTGAGGAAGTAAAAAAAATGCATATACAAGGTGGTTCCATTTACCAGTGTGACATATTTTAAGGTTCAAAAAATCTAGAGAATGGCAAAAGGTGGTTCTGGAAAAGGAAGTTGCGCAGAAGAATGAAGGTGAATTGAAATATTACATGCATACAAAGTTTCAAAATTTTCCCATTTAAATATGTCAAAGGAAATAATTGCACGCAAGATTTGAAATTACGCAGATGATGGGATTAGGCGTCATAGGTTGAGTTATGCACACCCCTGAAATAAATATGATGTAATTTGTCAAAAAGAGAGTTATATGCCAAATGAAATGTTAAAAATGGTCCATTATTCGTAGGAAAATCTTTCATAGAATGTGGATGGTGGGAAATAAACTTGTGCACAAGGTTGGAAACGTCTATAAATTAAAGGATACCCCCCTAAGTTTGATAGCTCAACCCTTAGAGAAAATTATGGCTCTAAATCATGTACGAGTTGTGCACAAAGAGAGTTGCATGTAAACAGAGTTTCATGAAAATAATTAAAGTTGCACATAAGAGATTTTTCCACAATAGTGTGTGTAGTTAGGGGTTCCACACCTAAACTCAAATGTTATGTAAAAAGTGTTAAGTTGTGTGAAAGTCATCCAAATTTTTTGTGGAAGATGTAAGTTTCCCAATAATTCTATGGTAAAGGGATATTAATCAAGTGTATGAAAGTGTAACTTAATGATATACTAAATGAGGTGTAAAAAATATTTATTCAAGAGATTAAAGTTGATTCTTCTGAAGGATCATTGAGAACACATAAGTTGAGAGAGAATTATGCTTTCAAATTGTGATTGGTTGTAAACCAGGAGGTATAGTGAGTCCGCTCTATTTGTAAAGGTGGTGACCTAGGCTTTGAATTTATATGGCTGGAACCTTGAATTTGGTAGTGAGGCATAGTGGATTTGTAAGATCATCATATTGTCATTGTATATTCCTTGCATGTATCCTAGTGAGGGTGAACCAAGTAAAATTTCTACGTCTCATGCATGATTACATTTCTGTTCATACATTACATTAGGAAAGGAAGAGAATAATGTTTTGTTTGATAATGAAACAAGATACAAAGAGGAATTTGTTTTAATCTTTCATATCCTAATTCACCCCCACTCTGGGTATTTAACCTCATTGGGATAATAGACATGAACTTTACATAATTCCTTTGATACTAACTCTAAAAGATTGGATATAAACATCCATAATTATAAAATCAATAAAGATTATAGAAATATTTCATTCGAAAAATATTTTCTAGTTTATAGCTATAAATAATTATAATATGACATAAAATAATAAATCCTATGTTTTTTGTATCGAATTGAATATTTTCCCATTATATAGGAAACTGATTAATTCATGAAACATCTTTAACATGTCACACAAATTCATTCACACTTGTTATCCTCCCAAACCAATCACATACACTATATTTCTCCATAACCTGGGGAAATGGAAACTTAAGAATGGGTGAGCGAAAATGTTCAGTAATGGAAAAATATAATTGAATCCATCATGGAATAAACATGGAATAACAATTTTGGTAGGAATATGTGAACAAAATGAATTTATAATCAATTGGAAACTAAAATCATGCTATATAGAGGATAATAAATGAAAACCTAGATATTAATATTACTGATCTCATACTGATGTAATGTATAATACATGATATCAAAAACCTTTTATCAAGGCTTTATACCAAGATACTTTACATATTGTCATGACCGTATTCAATATATACCGTAGTTAAGGATTTGTTCTAGGGAAATGTACTATAATGGGAAGATACATACACCAAAATCGAACATGTTTGTCTCATGATACCTTTCTATAGAAGCTTGGATTTTCCATGAATTTTTTTATATTGTATAGAATATTTTCGTGACTAGGTAGAGAGGAAATGTGCAATTATGAGGCCCATCGTGTCCAAAATATATGTTTGAAATATATTTAATATTTTAAATATAATGCATGCCTAGGTTTTTTTTGAAAAAGTGGAATAATGTTTAAATGGGTACCCAAATTTGACATATTACATTATCGTTGAGTTCAAAATATGGGATATAATCTATGCATGACATAACCTTTTTCAGTGCAGACCATTTGTGGAAAATTCATCATGAGCGTAAAATAAATAAAACAATTAATTGAATTACTTTTTTTTCAATTGAAACAATGAACTCGTTTCCTTAATTAAATATGTACTAATGGATAATTAAAAGAGTTAGCTGCATAAACCAATAAATTGTTGAGGGCCATTGCATCCATTAGAAGAGATTCCATTTTTGAACGATGACCCGATCAAATATCGGTGACCGTCGTGAGATAGAATAATATGATCTCACAAACAATCATAAATTAACTCCGTTATTCTTCAGTGATCAATATGAATAAAAGTAAGATGTTTTTTGAATTGTATTACTTCTCCATTTTCTATTTCTGTAATGAATATAGATCAATCGGCCAACAGATTGATCTTCGAATCATGTGTATTGAGGGATGTGGTTATTGTGGAGATTTATTTGGTAGAATTTCTTTGTGATTAATTGTAATATCTTCATTCATTATTATAATTGAAACAAATTGAGGTTTAAATGAACATCAACTGAGGTCTATTAAACATAATTGTTACTTGTGTTTTTCTCCTCTATTTGTTCATTCATCGTGGGTGTTCTTCATTGAGATGAGGTCAGACATGCAATTGGAAATAAATCATCGAGAAACGTTTTCTTGGTGAAATTATTAGATATTTTAGATCCAGGATTAGTACATGTAACGACTCAACCCCAGTTACCCAGATTTGGTGCATTATTAAAAAACATTGTCATGATATAAGGAATCATATACCTAAAGACCGATCAGTTTAGTAGACTTGGAAGTACTATATACATACATAAATTTTACATTACATCATGAAATGAAAAATAACAACAAAATTGTCTCCTATGAGCACATTAATATCCCATAGAATATCCGTGTAGGTCAATAATAATATAATTATTCACATACTGGGAATAATAAAACATAGAAAAGGGTGAGCTCGGATACTCAGTAAGGATAACAATATAGCGGAAACATTCATAAATAAACATAAACATTTAAGGAAATGTATATGACTAAAACATAAGCCTTTTAAACTTAAACTTCAACATAATATGGAAAATATAAATCAAATAACAAAATTTACTTATTGATATGGATATTTTACTAGTCGAATAATAACATGCAATATCAATAGATAATTTCACATTGATGGATTGCATAATGCTGGACATCATAACCACATTGTCAAGGCCTGGTGCCAAGACTACAAATCATATTTTTTCAATGACTTGTGACAAGACACTAGTTTGTCTCATGAGACCTACCTATGCATCAAGGAGCTATAGCAGGCTCCAACCATAACTTACTAAGTCAAATGCATTCCTCATATGAAAAGGTTTAAACATAACATAAAAATTCGTATTAAAAATATCATATGAGAATGTTACTACTTTAACAATAAACCATGAATGGTATAAAAATAACACATCCAAATTCAAAAATATCTTAACACCCTCAATAAAATATAGAATATTGTATCATAATAATTCAACTTCAAACAAGTGTAAAATCCATAAATGAATGTTGACATAGATGAAATCAAAACTATTTGAGAGAAATATATCTATCTATTTTGAAATCATATAAAATTCACAAAACTATAAAATAAATTATTTATTTTGAAAATATTCTTATAATATTCTAATGGAGGCTTCAAAGATTTTATAATGGTGGAAAATAGACGCACTCTCCATATAAGTTAAAAAAACATTCTTTCCTTAATTTTTTCAAAAAGGTCATAAAGGACCTTATTATGAAAACGACGGAAAGATTCCTTTATAAAGATTTTATAAAAATTCAAAAAATGGTATAAATGAATTTAAACCATAATCTATGAAATAATAAAAATGTTTTGAAATACATTTTTATGAAACACGAATGTAGATGATAAAGAGGTCCCATTAGGTACTCATGTATAAAAAACCTCATATAATGAATAGATTATAGAATTAATTCTTACCTTGTACTTTTACTTGATCTAGGGCATTTTAATTTTTTTTATAATATTTAAATCAATGTTATTAAATTATATAAGAATGACATACATAAATATGATATCATATATGATCTTATAATATTGCTTTGTTAATTATATTTCAGTAGTATCATTGTTTCAGGTGTTAACCGATTCATTTTCATTTATATGCCTGGTTACATTATCCATGTTTGGTATGGATAGGATGTATTTGATTTATATCCAGAATGATATTAAGTTATTAAACATTATTTTTAATCTCATCGCATTCATGGAGATGGTAATATGTACGTACGTACAAGCGACAATACCATTCTATTGATGGTGAAATAGTATGTAATTGGATGGAATATCATATATAAAGAATCCTTAACATGTTATATTTGTTATTTATATCAGTTATACTCGTTATTATACCCATCCAAATAATGAAGTGTTTGAATAACAAACTACACCATGACGTGGAGAAGGTAAGCCCTACGTACGCACATATGATTATTTGTCATTAATAGGATGGATAGAATAATGAATATGGTTGTACAATATTTATAATTACATCACAATGTATATATGGTACTGGAGTTATTATTTGGGTATGGAAACAACAAATAAAGAGGAAGTGGAAGAAGAAAAGAACTTTGAAAGAGGTGGTGAAATTATTACATCTTCTTCGGGTGTTTACTTTTGTTTTGATCAAAAGGGCTAATTAGGTTGGCTTTATGATAAAAATAATACATCTAGGTCAAAGGTATGGTAGTTGGAAGGATATTTGGGCAGGGGTTGGCCGATCCAAATGGCTTTGGAGGTGTGATTTTGAGAGAAGGAGAAGTATCTTTTTTTAAGAGAGGTGAGGGTCACTTTTGAAAAAACATAAAATATTATTTTATTATACAATCATATTAAGTTTATAATGGATAGAAAATGATTTATTTATAGGATAAGGTGGGTATGGGTCAAAATAATCTCAACCAATAGGTGTTATACAGGTTTAGGTCACCATATTAACCTTATCTTTCATATTTAACTCTTAGTTAAGTAGTTTAACTTTTACCATTTATTCTTGTATTATTATATTATATGGTTAATAATATTACTATAAAATTCCAATAGAAATTACAAAGTGGTTAATTATTGATATATCAATTATTATATAAGTCCTTTTTCTAAACCTTGTATTGTTAGGACTATTATTTCATTTAATAATATAGTATTTGTTTTAAAAACTCATTTATGTAAATTTTGACACTATTTAGTAATTGATTTTTGTGGAAGTCATAACAGCATGATTACTTCGAAAAAAATTCATTGAATCAACCCTAACATGTCATATTAATCTATAAAATTATTGGAATGTATCAAAAGTCTCAATTTAAATTTATTTGGATATTTATAATATTAATTATTTTAACCTTTCATTAAAAAGGTAATTACTGCATCATCATTGTGTCATAAATAAATTTAATTATTTAATGTATAAAAATTATAAATAAAAAACCATTATGTCGGAAATATGTTTATATTTATAATGAATATTTATAATCGAATTTATCTTATGTATAACCCTATATTAATAATGTTTTCGTTGTGAAAATTTGAATTTAACACTTTTAATTCTTATTTAAATAAAATAATAATAAATGTCCTAATCTAATCCATGTGGACCAAAAGAATCATATTTTATTCCTAAGGTTGATTTTGGAAAAAATAAACTTATCCAATATAATTAGTACATGTTTTAGGGTAATTATAATATCCTTTTTACCTTTAATTACCCTATTTATTTTTAACCGTGATAAATAAAAGTCAAAAGTTACTATACACCAAACCTTATTTTCAACTTATTAAACCACATTTTACTTAATGATTTAAACCATTTCTATAGTATTTTTTTAAATTCAATTCACAGAAGTGGTAAAATTACATTTTATGCATATTTGCAAATGTGCCTAGATTGTGGGTAAAAGACGATAAAAAGTTCAACACAATTTTATATATCTAATATTATTATGAAATGAATCCAATGAATTACATTGAACATATATAGGTATTATGTATCTATTTTTTACAAATAAAAATTTAAATAAAATAACTAATTATTTAAATAAAAAGTTTGTTTTAAACAATAACACAATTTTTTTCACTATTCATCAAAAATTGAAAGTTTTCAGAAAAATACCAAAAATTCTCCCTAGGCAAATTTCGATATTCCAAATTTATAAATGAATTCCATTTAGATTTTTTTTAAAATTTTTAAAAGTGGGTATTACTATTCATAACGACTAGTTTGATTGGTCGTGGTGTGTTAAAACTCCAAGTTGCGTACAGCATAGACTACTATATTTTTCAATGGGAAATGTATCATAGAATCTTTGGGTGATACATTATTCCCTTATTCAAATAATTTTTTTCACTAAATTTCTTGAATATTACTGCATAAAAATATTCGGGTGATTCTTCATCATAAGTTCCTCGAGTTCCCACGTTGCCTCTTCTATCTTACGGTTTCTCAACAGAACTTTTACCAGACAAGTTGTCTGGTTTGTTAGCAATTGTTCTATGGTATCAAGAATCTTGAAAGGCTCTTCACAATAAGTTATATCAGGTTCTAGTTCAATTTCCTCATAGGTGAGTACATGCATTGGGTCTGGCATGTATTTTCTCAACAGTGATATGTGGAACACATCATGAACTTTGGAGAGACTTTGTGGAATTTCCAAACGATAAGCTATATCTCCAATTTGTTCTAGAATTTTTAAATTTATGATGTTCTTGGGACTTAATTTACCCTTCTTACCAAAACATATAACACCCTTCCATGGAGATACCTTCAAGAAAACATGATCACCTACTTGAAATTGCAAATATTTCATTTGGTTATCAGCATAGCTATTTTTTCTACTTGGAGCTACTTTGATGTGGGTTTAGATAACCTTCACCTTTACCATTGTTTCCTTAAAAAGTTCCGTGCCTATGAGTTTTCTTTCACAAACATCATTCGAAGAAGTTAGTTTGCGACATCTCTTTCCATATAACACTTTATATGGTGCCATCTGAATACTTGAATGGAATCCATTTTTATATGAAAATTATATCAGTGATAAATATTGACCCCGCATACCTTGAAATTCAAGTGAGAAAGATCTTAACATGTCTTCTAAGGTTTGAACAGTCCATTCTGATTGTCCATCAGTTTGAGGGTGTTAGGTAGTGCTTAAATGATGTTCAGTATCCAAGGCCTTCTGAAGACTTTTCTAGAATGCTGATGTAAAATGGGGATCACAATCAGAAACAATCAATAATGGTATTAAATGAATTCTTACAACATCATTAATATATATCCTTGTTAAACGTTCAAGTGGAAAATCTTTTCTTATAGAAAGAAAATGTGCAGACTTGGTAAGATGATAAAAAATGACCCATATTGCATCATTCCTTCTAGGAGTCTTTGGTAGCACCATGACAAAGTCCATTGTAATATGATCCCATTCCCACTTAGGTATGGGAATAAGTTGCATGAATCCAATATGATGTTGTATTCCAGCTTTTACCTATTGAAAAACCATATATCTTGACACATAACCAGAAAAATCCCTCTTCATGTTGTCCCACCAAAAAATGTCCTTCAAATCTCTATACATCTTAGTGCTACTAGGGTGTAATGAGAAATTAGAGATATGATCATCATCCAACAATTTCATTTTTAGATCAAGTATATCAGGAACATAGAGTCTCTTCCCAAATTTCAAAATTCCGTCTTCATATACGAAGTCAATCAATATCCCATCATTCACAGCTTTAATTTTCTTTTGAAACTCTTCAACATTAGTCTGATAACTTTTTATCCTTTCTAGTAAAGATGGTTTGAAAACCATTTGAAAATGTATTGATGTTTCACCTTCCATGATTAGTACCATATCCATTTTACTATATCTATGAACATAGGATCCCTTTCAACTCTCATCTTGTTCAAAACTCCATGATCCGTTCGGCTCGAAGCATCTTCTGCCTTATTTTCCTTCCCCGGGTGGTAGTGTATAGTGAAATCATAATCATTGAGTAGTTCAAGCCATCTTTTTTTCCTCATGTTGAGTTCTTTTTGTGAGAAAATACACTTGAAGCTCTTGTAATCGGCATATATCTCACCTTTTCACCATAGAGATAGTGTCTTCATATATTCAATGCAAATATTACAGCTGCTAACTCAAGATCATGAGTGGGATAGTTTTGTTCATGAATCTTTAGCTACCATGATTCATAGGAAATAACTCTCATTCTGCATAAGGACACAACAAAGTAATTTCTTTGAAGAATCACTATAAATAACAAACCCATCATACCCCGATGGTAGAGTCAATATAAGAGCATTAACTAATCTTCTCTTCAGTTTTTCAAAATATTATTCATACTCTTTTGTTCAAAATAATTTAACCCCTTTACATGTTAGATTGGTTAATGGGTTAGCCAATCAGGGAAAATTATGGGTGAAGTGCTGATAATAACCTGCTAAACCAATAAAATTATGTAACTTAGTTATACATGTTGGTTTTGGTCATTCTTGAGTTTCCTTTGTCTTTGAAGGATCAATAAAGATTCCATCCTTAGAGAAAATATGGCTAAGAAACAAAATCTATTGAAGAAGAATTCACACTTGCTAAACATCCCATACAATTAATTTCTTCTGAGGGTTTTCAGAATAGTGTACAAGTGATTTTCCTGATCTTCGTAGCTTTTTGAGTAAACCATGATATCATCAATACACACCACTACAATGTCATCAAGATATTACTTGAAAAATATATTCATTAGATCCATGAAAATAGATGGTGCATTAGTCAATCCAAAAGGTATTACTGTAAACTATTAATGCCCATACCTGGTTTGAAATACTGTTTTTGGAATGTCTTCCTTCTTTAAACACAACTGATGATATCCAAATCGAAGGTCAATCTTTGAAAAATATTGAGCTCCATGAATTTGGTCAAATAAATTATCAATGAAAGGTAGGGGATAATTTTTCTTTATTGTTATATCATTGATCTCCCTTTAGTCAATGCACAACCTCAGAGATCCATATTTCTTTTTTATAAAAAGAACAGGGGCTCCCCATAGGGAAAAAATAGGGCGAATAAATCCATTATTACTCTATTACTTTAGTTGTTTATTTAGTTCCACAAATTCCATAGTGGCCATTCTATATGGGCTCTTCGATGTAGGCTTTGAACCAGGAATTAAATCAATGGAAAACTCAATTTCTCATTCTGGGGGATGTCCAGGTAAATCCTCTGGAAACACATCAACATATTCTTGCACAATAGGTACGTCCTCTATTCAAACATTTATTTCCTCACCCACAGTTATTTCATTCTCTTCCTCCCCAATAAATGTATTTAGTAGAGCTACTAGGGGTGGATCTAGATAATTATCAGGTGGTGACCTTTATGCTCTAAAGATAAGTTACTCCATATCATCATATAAAATTGTAACCTCCTTCTTCTTATAATAAAGTTTCACATCATGGTTTGAAATCCAATCCATTTCAAGGATTATATCAAATTCAATCATGGGTATGACGATGAGATCAACAGATAAAGAACATTTATATTTATTGTTGGGGTCTAATTCACAAAACTTTGTTGCAATGATACTTTCCTTGGGAGTTTTGACTAACAAATCTCTTGTTAAATCAAATTGGAAATATATAATTTTCTTAGAAAATTAGGAAGATTTGAAACAATGCGATGAACCAAAATCAAATAAAGCATTGGATAAAATTGAAAAAACCATTAAATTTCTTACCACAACGTCATTTAGAGCTTTAACATCAGCAGTAGTGATCACATAATCTTGAACTTGCTCCCTTGTCCTTTTCTGAGGTAAGTTTCCTTGGCTCTTAGGACATTCATTTGAATAATTCCCCTTTTCTATACATTTGTAGCATTCAACATTGACAGCCTCTTTATTTCCCTTGCAATAACAAGCATGGTGTAATTTTTCACCACACTTATAATAGACTCCCATTCCCTTCAGAAAAGTACCAGCGTGTTTCTTCCCACATTTACCACAGGATGGATATTCAACTTTTTTCTTCCACCCTTTTTTTACATTTATAGAGTGTTCAACATATCTCTTCTTCTCTTTCTTTTCTTTAAAGTTGTAAGACTTAGAGAATTCTTTTTCTCTCTTGATAGAACATGAGATAATATCTTCATACGATGAGAAGGATTGTGAGACTAAGGACCAATGGAGAAATAGATTTAACCCATCAAAGAATTGATCAATATTACTCATTGGGTTATGTATATAATCTGCTGCATGCCTTGCTAACCTTGTAAAGTTAGCCTCATACTTTATGACATTCTCATCTTCGTTTTTCCTTAGACTTAGAAATTGTATTTTTATATCCACTCAATGGTCATGAGGAAAGTATTTTTCTATGAAAATCTTTTTAAACTCCCACCATTCCATAATTGATACTTCTTCATCCACCTTTTTGTTTTGAATTAATGACCACCATTAATTTGCATATCCCGTGTGGTGATAATCTTCCATGACAATGTTTTCCCTTTTGTTACTCCCCAAAGTAAGAAATATTTTCTCTAAGGAACTTATACATTGATCAGCTACAAATGGATTTTTACTCTCATTGAATTTTGGTGGTTATTGCCTTCTGAAGTGGTCTAACATTGATCCTCTGTGTTTTGGATCAGAGTTCTCCATACGGGTAATGTTATTATTCATTACCTAAGTGATTTGTCCCAGTATGGTGATAAGCTGATCAGAACCAGTTGCATCACCAACTCCACTATAATTACCTTGAGTTGGAGGGAAATCTGTACATGGATTACGTGCATTGATATGATTTTCATTCCTTCCACTAGGTTCCATTTCTAAACAATCTCATACACTAGATTAGTTTATGAATCACAATATATAATTCCAAACTTGTAAAACACTTAACATAAATTGATCAGTTTATGGATATAATCCATAATCATAAAAATGTTTTCTTTGAGGAGGTATATACTTATAAATACTTTATAATGGTTTGTAAAGAAAATATTAATTATCCAAAGCATATCCCTTGAGAGTGTCATAACCAAGAGTACAACAAGGCCCGTTGTCGTGTATCAGGATACCCCAGGTCAAGCTCAAAACTCCTTGTCAATGTTTTCACTCCTAGGTACATCTGTGCCAGCGCCACCTATACTTACTCATATCTAGTCAGGGATGTATTTCTTAGAGAATTTAGAAAATCTATACATTACCAAAATTATAGGAAGTTCTTCTATACTAATCATCATTTTCTATCTTAGGGTAATGTTCTCTGATTAGAGTTTTTCTAAATCTAGATTTCAAGGTTTTTACTAAACTTCCTATAATATCAACTGTAACGCCACGACCCCAATTACCCAGATACGGTGCATTATTACATAACATTGGCTTGATACAAGGAACCATGTCCCAAAAGTTCGATCAGTTTAGTAGCCTTGAATGTACTAGACACATACATAAGTTTTACATTATATCATGAAATGAAAAATAACAACAAAATTGTCTCCTTTGAACACAATCAAATACCTTAGACTATCCCTGTAGGTCAGTCTTAATATATTTCTTCACAACCTGGAAAAAATAAAACATAGAAATGGGTGAGATTAGATGCTCATAAGGGATAACAATATAGCAAAAACTTTCATAAATAAGTATAAACATTTAAGGCAATGTATAAGACTAAAACATAAGATTTTTAAAACTAAACTTTAGAATAATATGGAAAATGTAAATCAAATAAATCCATTTCCTTATTCAAATGGATATTCTACTAGTTAAATAATCACATGAAATATCAATAGCTAATTTCATATTGATGAAATGCATAATGATGGATATCATAACCACATAGTCATGGCCTCATGACAAGACTACAAATAAGATTTTTTCAAGGCCTTGTGACAAGACACTAGTTTGTCTCATAAGACCTACCGATGTATTGAGGAGATATAGAAGGCTCCACCCGCCACTTACTAAGTCCAAGGCATTCCTCCTATGAAAGGGTTTAAACAGAACATAAACATTTGTATTAAAACTAGAATACGAAAATGTTAATACTTTAACCATAAACCATGAATGGTATAAAAATAACACATCCATAGTAAAAAATATCCTAAAACCATCAATACAATATGGAAGATTGTATCATAATAAATCAACTTAAAAAAAGTGTAAAATTCATCAAAGGATTCTGACATAGATGAAATCAAAACTATTTGAGATAAATATATCTATCTATTTTGAAATCTTTTAAAAGTAACATAAATATAAAGGAAATAATTTATTTTGAAAATATTATTATAATCTTGTAAGGGAAGCATGAAAGATGTTATAATGGAGGAAAATATCCACACTCTTCATATAAGTTAAAAAAACATTTTTTCCTTAATTTTTTCGAAAAGGTCATAAAGGACCTTGTTTGGAAGACAACAGAAATATTACTTTATAAAATTTTTATAAAAATTCAAAAAAGGGTATAAATTAATTTAACCTATAGTCTAGGAAATAGTAAAAATGTTTTGAAATACATTTTTATGAAACACATATGTGGATGATAAAGGGGTCCCAGTAGATACTCATGTATAAAAAACCTAGGATAATGAATTGATTGTAGAATTAACTCTTATTTTGTAATTTTCCTTACCTTTAAACTATTTTTATTATCAATCATATCTTGATATTCTTGTTATATGCATTATAGACATATACTTATATAGATCTAACTGTTATTCATTTGTTTTATGTTTTTTGGTTTTGGGTTTTCCTACTGGGTATTGTTATACTCACCCCTTCATGAGATATTCCCACACATGTCATGTCTTGTGTAGACAATAAACCTTTTGATGGAGTCCTAGATGGACTAGGAATAGATGATTCTTAATGAGTCTAGACAGACTACGGTGTGTTCCTCTAGTATCTTAACACTATTCCTTATCTTTACTTTTAAGTTAGAATTATTTTTAGACTTTGTAGAGGGAATATATTTGGCTATTTTTACTTTTATTTACTTCCTATCATACTCTAGTTGTGGGATTTATATGTATTCATGCATATTTATTTATTTTTATTAAGTTTCAGCATTTTATGGGATTGGATATGTGTTCTTGTGTATATATACTTAGTCTAAGGCCTCCCATGTTAGTGATATGCCTACTCGTGCTAGTCTCCATCCCCTTTCCTATCAGAAGTTGGATTGGGGAGTCATGGAATGGGACCCTTTGGAATGGTTTTTGATAGAGTGGTATTAAAAGGAGTCAGTTCTACCTTAGGGCTAGATTCTTTTAGTTTGGTTTGGGGAAATAGTGTTTTGTGTTTCGAGTTCATATTTTAGGCTTAAAACTCAAAGGTAAAGTGTGGGGGATGACATATCCATACACCAGGATTCTGATTATGTTTTTCTCAACTCGGTACATGAAAACATTGGTTTAAGGGAAAAATGGTACATTCATCATATATGAATGAGTTTTTGTTTCCATGTCCTTCTTGATTCATCTCTATAGATATACTCATTTACCGTGGAACGTCTTGTTTACTTTTCGGATTCCTCCGTGACATATTCCTGCTAAGATTAAGAATCAGGATCATTAAGATGATTTTATTACCAAAGAATCATTGATAAAAGGAACAGTTCTCGTGGTGATACCTCTAGGTGGTGCGCCAGCTATACCACTACCTATTAAGGGTTATATGGTACCCATAGTACCAGAGGATAAGGTGAACAAGATGAGAACACTTCATGATTTTTAGCATAAATACCCTTTAAGTTTTGAGGTGATACTGAACCATAGGCTTTTGAGGACTAGGTTGAGGTAGTGATGTGAGTTTTCCATCAAGTAAGGACACCAACAGAGCAGATAATGGTCCTGGCAGTGAGCCTTCTCCACAAATCAACAAGACAATGGTCAGGGTTAGTGACCCAATATTTTGATGAGGTGACTCTTTCATGGTCAGAGTTTGAGTTCCTTTTTATAGAGGAGTTATATCAAACTAAAATTATGGATGTACATATCTAGGAGAATCTATAGATTCATCAAGGTAACATGATAGTAACTGAGTATTCATTGAAGTTTACCAACCTCTCTATGTACTCAATGTATATAGTTTAGGATCAGTTCCTTCAGGATTTAACAATTGAGAGAGGGCTACATAGAGACATCTAAGCTAGTGTTATACCCTTATTCATTCCTATAACTCCTAGGGTGCTAGAGAGATCTTTGGTGGTTGAGAGTTTCTTGGCTGAGTAGACACAACCCACAGTTTATGGAAGTTTGTATATATGAGTAGAGACCTTGACAATAGTGATCCAATGTCTATATTAGGGATTTGGATGTGTGATATGTTTCAAGAGGAGGTCCCATAATAGAGGTTCTATAATTTAGGGCTCATAATATGGGTTGAGTCAGATAGGTATAGGCGGTGCTACTCATGTGATGACACGAGACATCTTGCTCGAGATTATCTGACCCGTCGTACGACTAATAGGGAGATCAAGGATGGGATTTCAAAGTAGAGGAAATGGTAGACTCTGGTAGGTATGAATGGAAAAATATGTGGAAAATGAGTTAGGAGAGCACCAGGAGGTGGTAGACACTTTGACTTGTTACCACGACCACCCCCAGTTAGTCCACATCAGGCTGAGGGAGCTAGATGATAGAGGAGGGGACAACTACAAGCGGCCATGACTTATGACCCAGAGGCTCTAGGAATGATACAAGGTATGATCTATGTATTTTCTAAATTAGTTTTAGTACGTATTGAAAATGGTTTTAGTTATTACTATAGTGACTCTATCCTTTTACACATATCATTATATGATTTTAAGCATAGTAAAGCATCATATTATAATCCAAGGATCACAATGTCTAATGTCTTGTAAGACTAGGTACACTAAATGTAAAACATGGGACTAAATATAAGATTTCATTATTTATTTTTTTATAAAGAGGATCTAACTTATATTGTGATCATAAATCTTCATAGGATATCCTGGGGATAACATGAACAAAGGGATGATCTAAAATTCCTAGTAAGGGAATAAACATAAGAATAAAGCTTTAGAAATGGGTTAGAAGGCATGCAATAATGATGTAAAAGGCCTGGAACATATGAAATAAGAACATATAAACATGGGATCATATAAACAAGGATTTATAGTAATGTAACAAGAAAATAAAAAATGACTTTAGCATGATTACATGCCTTTTTCACATAGAGGAGCACAACTCAAGGCTAACCACCAAGACTGTTGCACATGGTAGCACGAGTTAAGCCTAACTACCAAGACCGCTGCACATAACATCCCAGGAGACTAAACTTTACCTAATGGATTGAAGATATATCTACGTACACTCATAATAAAATGTTCATGAATATGATTTCCATATATATAATCATATATAATCAATCATACATAAACATAAGTGTTACCCATTGTAATAATTGGGTATCATTGTCATTTCATAAAGCATAAAAAATGGGAGTAACATAAAAATTTCCCTGATGGAAATGAATTATATCATTCATGGACAATCATAAGGTAGAATAGGCATATATCATTAAAAGTGGCATCAAATTGATGTAATAGAAAGTAAAGAGAGTACTCAAGAAACTTTAGAATAATAACATTTTAGTGCGGTTGAAGGAAAATATCAAAGGTCATTTAAAACATAAAAGGGCATAAAATTTTACATAAAACCAGAAGTGAACCAAGAAGGTTTTAATAATAAAAGGAGCGGTTTTATAAAAATAATGGTGGTATAAAAACAGATTATATAGCGTACTTAAAAAATGGATAAAAATTCGAAAAGTTACCTTAAAACAGGTTTGCTTATTGGGAAGTATTGAGAAGAAAATCATTTAAAACATGTATTTCCCAAAAATATAATGATGAATGTATATTGATACATGATTTTTTAGCATATAAATAGTATTTAGAAAATTTGAATAAAAAGAAAATACAACTTCAATTGGGTAAAAATAATAATGGAGCAACCTGAAGGGATAAAGGAAGTTCAGGTAGAATCCCTTACCTTAAGTTCAATAGAGTCTTTGAATTGATATTAATGTCCGGGATAACCAAATTAAATTCATTGATTAATATTTCCAGAACATTTTATTTATGTAATTTATTTATTATAACCTTATTAAGTTCATTCGTGACCTTTTTGATCGGTTAAGAAGTTCAATTTCATTGTTTATTTCATTGGTTTTCATGATTGGTTTACTTATATACATGTAAGGATAAACATATAAGATGAGAATGGGTGTCCAGAATTGGGGTTATATTTTATTTGTGAACATAAATTATATTACATGTTTATAAAACTCATATTTTTATTTACAGTGAATATGAATCATTATATAAAACTTTAATGATAACCATTTTGGTTAATTGGCCGTTTTTTATCACATCGAACACATCTTGCTTTATAAATTAATATCATGTGTATGAAAGATTAAAAAACCTTATATTTGAAATAATACATCTATTATAGTCTGGATCAACCATAAAAATGGGTTGATGACCAGAATTGAAGATGGTAATTGAAATTGAAAACTCATTATCCTTGAATGTGAGAAATTAACACATCTCGGATGATGTTTTCATTTTTAGAATAAAAGGATGGTAAAGGAGATATGATGAAGAATTATTCAATTATCATAACAAAATTCTAGTAAATGTAAGTTAGTGGAGTTATCATAACATTTGGATTAAAGGATTCGATGAAAGAAAAATAAGGAAATGAACTTGGAAGAAAATAAAATAAATGAGAAGAGGAGTTCACCTCTTGCTTATAATTTTCTTGAGAACCTCTTTAGGGGAGAGGATTTGTTCTTTTGAAGAGAAAAAGGTATTATGGATATGGGATAGTGGATTAGGGAGATATTTTAGTATAATTTATATAATTCATAAGGCTTGATAGGAGTGAATAGAAGAGGTAAAGAGGGGTGGTATTTATAGTGGATGAGAGGATAGTTTTCTCAATATTTTATTCATTATTTTATTATTTTGCTCAAGACAAGCAATAATAATGACTCTTATTACCAAAAATAGTAACATGTTCTTGTGAGGCAGAACCCAAGGTTATTATATCATCCATTAATCAACAAATAGTGTATTTAACATATAATGTATATAGACAACAAATTATTGTATTTCACAATTCACCTAAAATTCAAGTATTTCAGAAAAATACAAAAAATTCACCAAAACCATTTTCAATGTGTATAATTAAAAAATAAATTCCATTTTATGAAAATAATTTTCTAAATATGTCAAATTTATTTTTTAATTAAAATTATAATTTACTTAAAAATATAAATTTTAAATTAAAACTGCTTTTCAACCACTTTAAAAAATTAATTAAGGTCTCTTAAAATTATCATATATTCATAAGTAATCAAAATAATTATTTATGAATACATTTTATGAAAATAAATTTTATTTTAAATTATTATTTTTTCTTTTATCTTAAAAAGGAGAATCCCCCCTGATCGGGTGCTCTTGCACCGAAGATGAACGAGGCTATGCGATCTTTCGAAGCTGTGGGATGTGAAAATGATTTGGTAGGGGAGCGTTCCACCTTATAATTAGGGGGAACCACCTGCGTGAGAAGTGGTGGATGAAGTGGAAGGGATAATTTCAACTTGAGTAATGCAAACATTGGTGAGAATCCAATGCCTTGAAAACTTAAGGGTTCCTCTGTAAGGTTCGTCCAAAGAGGGTGAGTCAGGGCCAAAGATTAGCCTAAAAGGTGCAGTTTATGTACAACAAGTGAATATTCATAAAATTATAATTAAATATACATGACTCTCAAAAATACCAACATTGTGATATAAATATATCATATAATCACTTATAATATGGGTAAATTTAATTTACAATTTAATTGTTAAGGTTACTTACCCACTTGGGTGATTGACAATTCATAAGGTTAACATTACTATTCATAAGGGTTAGTAACTATTCATCAAAAATAAAGTTTGTCTTATCAGACTCAAAACATCTTAATGATCGCAACTGTATGTGTCATATTTTTATTCAGATCACATAAGTGACAACATAATGTTTAAAGGTGACATAGTACTTATTAGTTCATTATATTGTGATTTCATGTGACTATACTATATAACATAATTATTAGAAGTAAATTTCCATTGATTTAACTTTGGGTCATTACAAATACATTATCTCCACCTATCTGGTTCAAGAGTTAGAGATTCTAGTTGAGCCTTTGGCTAGACCTTTGATCTTGAAAGACTCATATTAGAGATGACCCAATTACCACACACTTGTGTTGGTAGTGTGGCCTCACTCATGGTTGTGAGAGTTTTTGTTTATATCTCTTTCTAGTAGAAATGAGGCCGTATTGCCTCATATTAGGTATGGATTAGTTATCCATAGTTCATGCCCATATTGATTGTTTCTAGAAGAGTATGTTGTGTGTCCACAACTATGGGACTTGGTTTTACCTTGTGCATGAATAGTAAACCAATGAAGTGAAGTATGGACTCATTCATATGAGGTTTCAACTGATTAGTCATCCATTGGCTATCATAACCCTTGGTGCTGTGGATGTTACAAGTTTCTAGTTTCCTATAGTGATGGAAGAGTGTGAGGAAGCCTTTCTTGAATATGTTCTAGGCTTACCTTCCCACCGATAGATAGACTTCTACATTTATCTACACCCTAAGATGACACTGATACTGTCACCAATATATTGGATGGCTTCTATAGAGCTTCATGAGTTGAGGTGTAGTTTAAGAACTTACTAAGGAAGGGATTTTTTATACCTAGTGTTTCACACTAGACTGCCCAGGTTTTGTTCACCAAGAAGGCATATGGGATCTTGAGGTATTTTGTGGACTACCAACACTTGAACCTGGTGACCACAGAGAAAAATTATCCACTACCGATAATAGATAACCTCTTCTATCAGTTGAGAGGGGCACAATGGTTATCGAAGTTTTACCTCAGGTTAGGCTATCAACATTTGCAAGTACTAGATGTTTATATACCAAATATGACATTCATATTTTGATATAGTCAACATAAGTACTTAGTGATGACTTTAGGTGTGACAAAAACCCATTAAGTGTTTTTGGGACTCATGAACCATATCTTTCATCCTTTCTTAGATCATTTCATAGTGGTACTCATTGAAGATATCCTTGTGTACTCAACATTCGAGGAGGGTCATACGAGACACTTGAGGATGGTTTTGGATGTACTTCGAGAGCACCAACATTATGAGAATATCTCAACGTGTCATTTTTGGATTCATGAGGCCCAATTTTTTGGATATGTTATCTTATTAGATGGATTGGTAGTGGACCCGACCAATGCCAAGGTAGTGTTATCTTGGGAGCCACCCAAGAGCGTGATAGTGGTGTAAATCTTCCTTGAGGTGGTAGCCTATTATTGGATATTCATACCTAAATTATATAGGATATCAGAACACATGATTGCTTTGAACAAAAAGGGTAAGCCTTTATGTGTATAGATAGGTTCCATGAAGATTTTCTGGAGTTGAGAGAGAGATTTATGAGCACTCACATCTTGAGATTTGTAGAGGAGGGTGTCGAGTATATACTATTACGAAATTCATTAGGAACTAATATTGGTTGTGTTCTAATGCAAAGGAAAATAGTGATTGTATATGGTTCATGTTAGTTGATACCACATAAGAAAAACTACACAAGACATGATATTGAGTTTGAGGCAGTAGTATTTTCACTAAAGTTGTCACGACACTACCCGAAGGGAGAATGATCTATCATCTATTCTGATTATATAAGTCTTAAGTATATCTTCTATTATAGGGATATGAATGTGAGATATAGGATATGACTAGAGATCCTTTAGGATTATGAATATAAAATTTTCTATACTCCTAGGAAGATTAACATGGTAGCATATTCTCTCAGTAGAAGATATTGTTCACAATTTATGAATGAGGCATCAGTGCAGTTTGACTCATTGTAGTAATCTATTATGGATGAATATGGAGAAGAAAATCTCCAATAGATGGCTGTCAGCCCTCCACTTTTGTAAAATTTCAGGGAGGCAAAACTTTGGGATACTGTCTGTAAGAACCTATATACATAGATATCCACTAGAAATGCTCCTGATGGATTTTTTAAAGTTGGGGAGAACTGACTTATTTTAAGAGGATGCATGATTGTATCATTGATGTGGAAGGAGGAGGTTTTAAGAGAGTCTCATACATCTCCTTTGGATATATATCCATGCATGGAAAATATGTACTAGAACCTCCAAAATCAATTTTGGTTTCTAGGAATAAATAAGGGAGTTTCAAAGTTTTTCTCTCGATGCCTTACTTGTCTGCAAGTGAAGGTTGATTAAAATGTTCCATGAGGTTTATCTCAACCCCTTAAGGTGACAGAGTGTATGTGGGATGGGATATACATGAAATTTTTTATGATATTACCATGTACATATGGGGGACATGATTCCATATGGGTGATCATAAACTGACACACCAAGTCAGTCCAATTCCTTTCTATTTGAGAGTAGAGTCCTATAAAGAGATTTCGAAAAATCTACGTGAAGAAGATAGTATGACTCCATGGAGTTACCTTGTTGATCATTTATATCCATGATTCTTTCTTCACATATCAGTTATGTAAGGGATTGAGTGAGGTTTTTGGGACTCAATTACCCTTGATCACAACATTTCACCCCAGAATGGTGACCAAACAGAGTAGACCATTCGAGACTTGGAAGAAATGCTGTGGGATTTCATGTTGGACTCCATCCATAAGAGGGAGTATTATCTACCACTGGTGGGTTTGTGTATAACAACAACTGTCATTCCACTATTGGTATATAAAAACTCAGGTATTTTTACGAGTTACCTAGAAGTTCACCACTTTATTGGATTGACCCAGGTGATTTAGCACTTATAGGCCCAGAAATTGTGAGAGCTACCAACGAGAATGTGATGATTATTAAAGAGTGGATGAGTACTGCAAAAATCTATAAAAAGCCTTGTGAAAATTAATTATAGAGGCCTTGTGATTTAGATTATGGAGACAATGTATTCCCATGGGTTTCACATCAACATGGATTATAGATATTTGGTTGGGGAGGCAAGTTATCTCTAAGATTCATCATCTCTTTCCAAATACTATGTAGGTTTGGTGGGGTGGAATACCACTTATCTCTACCACCATTGTTATATCTAGTACATAAAAATTTCCATTTTTCATAGCTAAAAAGGTACATGCATGACCCATCACATGTTATTGACTGGGGAAAGCTATAAATTGTGGATGAAACTACCTTTACTAAGCACCCGATAGAGATTGATGATCAACATGAGTGTATCCTTCATGGGTGATCGATTATTTTAATGCATGTCCTATGGTAGCATGGGAATCTTCAAGAGAGAACATGGGATCAAGATGCTTAGATTAATTCTTAGTACCCAAGTCTCTTTGTCTAGCCCTGGTTTTGGATTTTTTGGATATAAAGCCTCATGGTAGGGATAATTTAGTGACTCAGATATCCAATGTATTATTTTTTGATATTTTATGGATTATTTTAGAGAAAAATAATTGAGACTGTGTGAGATTTCAAGTCTTAATGTGCCCGAAATAAATGTATGAAATATATTAAATATCACACACATAAAATTTTCCTAAAAAAGTTTAATAACTTCAAGAAAAGTTCTTGAATCAAAAATTTCAGGGCACCATTGAGTCCAGAACATGGGTTTTATCATATGTGTGACATAACCTTTGTCGATGTAGAATGTTTGTGGATACGTCATCGTAGGAATAAAATAAATAAACTAGTTAATTGAATTATTTTATTTATTTATTAATTCAATGACCTAATTTATTCTTTAAATATGAACTCATGGGAAGTTTGAATGGTTAGTCTCATAACACAAAAAAATTGACAAGGGCCATTGAAGACGTTGAAAGGAATTCCATTGGCGGATGATGACTAGATCGAATATCGATGATCGATGTGAGATGGAATTAGAGGATATATCAAATGATCATGGTGCTACTTTTTTCTTCATAAAAAATCGATTATAATGAAGTTAGGGTGTTTTTTGAAATGGATTATTTCCTATTTTCTATTTTTATTATTAAAATGGATCAATCAAATTGCTGATTCATCTATGAGTCATGCGTATTACAGGATGGGATTATTGTAAGGATTTATTTGGTAGAATTTCTTTGTGACTAATTGTTATATATTCATTATTTATTCTAATTTCATTTAATCTAGGTCAAAATAAACAATGACCATGGTCCATTCCTCACAAATGTTACTTGTGTTTTTCTACCCGATTTATTCACTCACCATGAGTGTTATTTGTTGACCTGTGGTTTTATATCCACTAAAAAATTGATCATTTCACACCAGTTTCTTGGGGAAATGATTTTATATTGTAGATATAGGATCATCATTTCATTATGAAGGTGTGATAATGGAATAGATAGTAATCAGATAGTTTTGAGTAGCATATTTTTGTGTTCTTCAGTACACAATGAAGAATAACAAATGAAATCGATTTATGAATGTATTTGAAGGAAAGATTATATAAAACGACAATGTAAAGGCTAAAAAAATGTATCCAAAATTTTTAGTGTCTTTGTTTCCAAATTTCACATTAGTGGTGATTTGATCACGTACAGAAGGGATAGCCAAGGTTTCTGAAAAATCCTGATCCACACGATATGTAATCTAGGATTACATGATGTGTGGGGATATCCGTGTGGAATATAAGTTTTTTATATAGAGGTAAGGACTACCTGAAATGTGGCCCTATCACATGATGTGTGATCACCTCTCGGAATTCTTGGCATGTACCTCAGAAGGTACAGATACATGGTCCAAGAGCAGATGAACAGAGGCTCACCGTGTACTCATACACATACATATCTATGTTGGTTTGTACATGGGGTAAGCCGTGTACTAGTACACAGGAAGAAGTATATGGGAAACATCACTCCATGTACTTCCACACCAACATGGTAATGATAAATTTTACATGGTAACGACTCAGGGTCAATGGGACATGGTGTGTTCCTCTTCTACATGCTATGTACTTCTTAAATATTGGCTTGGAGCCCTTGTCCTATGTATATTGGAAAATTTTTGTTAGTTTAATTTCCCCATATCTATTATCTAAGGTTTATTATATAATTTCCTCATATAAATAGGATAAAGTTTCCTTCACCATGAATTATTGGATAGAGTTGTTGGAATCATTTCATGAGGCCTGAAGTGAGATCCTCAATAATCTTCTTTCCCTAGGTTGAGTTTTTGGTATCATTGTGGCCAACACTACATTGTATCCAATCCTATAATTAGCATGTTATTTTAGATTTAGTTTTTGGTATACACCACGGAATTGGGTGTGATCCTTATCTGTTTATTGTATCTTTTTATAATTTCAACATATACTTCTAATGGTGAGACCCAATGAGCACTAACTCTCGAATGGATGTCATCTGTGCTATCAGAATCATGGATTGTGTTCTCTTGGATGAGTTCTTTGTGGAAACATCGATCTTTAAACCTAGGATGGAATTATAGTTGTGAATTACCTTTATACTATGTATCTTGTTTATCATATTTGAATATTCTTATAATATTCATGGTAGACATATACCTATATAGAGCTGACTATTATTCCTTTTTTGTATGCTTTGTGGTTTTAAGTTGTTATACAGAGTATTGTTATACTCACCCCTAAATGGGATTTTACTATACATGTAATGTGTTGTGGAGATAATCAACCTTTTGAAAGAGTCCAAGATGAACTAGGAGAATACAATTCATAGTGAGACTGGAAATATTAAGGTGTGTTCTTGTGGTATCATGAAAGTAGTCTTTATATTTCCTTTAAAGTTATACTTTTTTAGACTCTTTTTGGTGGTCTTATATTTGTCCCAGTTTACCTTACTTTTCTTTTTTTCATACTATGGTTGTGGGATTTAAATGTATTCATTCATAACTGTTCAATTGTTTTTACATTTCAGAATTGTATGAGCTTGGAGATGTGTTTGTGTGTATAGGTACTTAGGCTAAGGCATCCCATGTTATTGATATGCCTACTCAACACTAGTCACTAGACCCTGGCTAATTATAAGTGGGCTTAGGGAGTCACGGTATGGGACCCTTTGGGATGGTCCATGACACTTTTGATGCAGAGAGGGGATATATAATGTTCCCCCCACCCATAAATTGTTTAAGTATAATGTATTCACCGTAAGTGAAAATGAATAATAAAAACATAATCAAACATTATAATAATAATATATATTGAAATAATAGTATACTCAATGTCAATAATTTCCCCATTTCAATAAAAGGGATAACTTTATCATAACCCATCCATAGGAAGATGGGATATAGGAAAAGAATACAAAATATCATTCCAATAATAAACCATATTGTAATGCCAATAAATTTCCTCATGTTAATAGAATTTAATAATTTCTAGGTGAATATAATTTAATCTAAGTTATTTAATATGTGATATTCAAACTATATAGAGGAATGTGTTTACAAATAAGATAATTTTAAAATAACATGATCGTAGGCCATCCATAGAATGAAAGTGGATAGTTTTAGTATAATATATCCTAATAAATGAGAAATATTTTTCAAAATGTTTTTGTGATAGTACTCTATGTCTCTAAAAATAATGATATAATTCCACATAATGCAATAAAAGGGTATAATTTACCCAACTTATATGAAATATGTTCAAAGAATGATTATATCTTAATGATTGAAAATTAAGTTATTAAAAATACTCACTACTTGGGAAAAAACTAAATTATTAACCACCTAAATAAGATAACATTATTTGGATAGTAAATCCCATTAAATAAAAGACAAATAACATTTATGGGATAATAAATCAATATAACACCATATAATGGGAACATGGTGCATAAAATGTATTATGTCTCAAAGAATGAGAATTGAGACCATGAAAAGCCTTACACTTAGAGAAATTTGAATTAAAACCCCTTTATGTAGAGATATTTAAATTTAACTTAAAAAAACATGATTAAAATATAATTCATGATATGATATCTTAAATAAAAAAATATATACCCCTCATAAATGAAATTAGGTGTATAAATAAAATTCTTGTCTCAATGAAGGGAAATTGAGGTAAAAATGCTTAAATATTGTCTAGATTTCCATTAACATAATTTATCCTACTATATAAAAAAATATATCTTAGTCACTCAATTAATAACCTTACTCATGTACGTTTTTATTTTACTCTTCAAAAGTAGTTATTCCCAATATGAATTCTTTGGATTCTCCACATTAGATGTTTATAGTTTTAATCATTTTTTCTAGTTTGATAACAGAGGTTTCCATGTTTATTATTCCATAAAATTTATTAATTACTAAATAAAATAATCTATTTTAAAATATAATAAAAGATATTTTATAAATTAATAATTTTATTTCATGTTTTTTTGTTATGAACCGTGATAATGAAATTAATGATGGATTTTTCAATGATTCTTAATGAACTAAAGGTGTTATCTTAATTAATTAGTTAAATGTTGATATATCCTAACCATAAAAAGCATTATATTATAATTTATATCATATTATAGAATTTAATATGTTTTTTAGTCCTTCATGATATATATTCAGAGTATTGTTCAATTAGGAGGTTAAACCGGCCTAAACATGAACATACCTTGATTTAATGAATGATTATGAGGAGGTTTAGTTGTAATATCACTATAAAAGATGAATAATGATCTTTTAATTTTATTAATAGTTCTAAATATCATAATTATAAATAATTATAAAAATAAGTAAGGGATATACAAATGTTACATACTTTTTATAAAAGATTATCCTCTCAGGACAGTTATTGTAAATGATTAAATTATTGATGATCATTTGTTGATGTTAAAATTGATAGGTCATATAATTTTTAAAAATAAAACCATAAATTTATCATAAAAAAACATGTATCCCTTAATACCATCCCTATATCTAACCTTTCAAGGAAGTGAGGGAAAATGAAATGCGTTATACTGTAGAAGAGGTAGTCTGTACAATGCATGAACATCGATTTTTTTCCTAATAAATATTGTATATGTATAAAAAATGATAATAAAAATGATACAATAAAATTTAAGATTATATATTAATATAATATAATTATATTTTTTTAGTTAGATAAAATTTTAAAGAAGAAAATTAGGAGGAAAAACTACGAAGTTAATAATACACATGTTAGAGAGTTGGATTTTCATTGAAAGTCTCCATAAATTTGAAAGAATTATAAAACATATGAGTGACTAGGGGATTATTTTATTAGAATAGGGTTATATGGAGATTAAAATTTGAAACTTTTTATTATTAATTATAATTTAATGAGTATATTGAAGTTGTGAAGATGTTACCCATTTAAAAGTGAAGGAAATTGTAGATTTGGAATCACATTTACATTTTTCAATAATTCCATGACACTATTAAAAAATAAATAGATAAAAAGTTGAAAAAGGTGTAGGGAAAACAAGTATTGGTGGATAAAATGATAAAAAAGTTATTTATAGTCCCGTGTTTAACTATTTTATATCTTTTACACTAGGTTAAACTCAATTTTCCCCATTTACTTTTAACTTGGTTATTAATTTCTAACTAACGTATTTAATTTTAATGAAAAATATTAAGGTGGGACTCTTTAAATAATTTTAAAATTATGATTAAATTTTTTAAAATAGTTGTGTCAATTTTTTTTTCAAGTGTGTGAAATGTAAATTTTAAAATAAACACACTTGCGTAAGAAAATAGTTTTTAGGAAAATAACATTTTTATGATTTAAATTTATATACAAGATAAAATTATAATTATTTCTAATTTTAATAGGGAAAATTTATTTATAATTAATTTAAAAAAATGTTTTTCTATTATAATACAAGCTAAAACGAAACCTTACCTTGAAAATACTTGATTTAAAGAAAAGTGTGAAAAAATATTTTATATTAAACTATAAATTTAATTAGTCATAAAAATGTTTCATATAGGTTTTTTAATTTCAAAAATATTTTAAAATAAATAATTTTGTTCCAAAAATTCATATTTTATTACTTCAAATGTTTTGAAATATTATATGTTATTCATATATAGTGATAAAATATTTGAAATTAGATTTTTTTTCGTAAATCATGTATTTTTTGATTAAAAATATCTTTTTTAAAAAATGAAGCAAAATTCATAATAATTGAATTTTGATACGATGAATTAAAAAATGAAGTTAATTTTTTTTAATTTAAAAAAAAATATTATTAATTTTGTTTTTAAATAAAATCATAAAATATAATGAAAAACATTTTTATCAGAAAATAAAATTTTAAAATATAAAATTATATTATTCTCATTTCATATCATTTAAAAAATAAATTGTTTATAACCAATTATTAATATAAAATAAAATTTATCATTAATTATATGTACCTTGAAATAGAAATGTGTATCAAAAATAAGAATTTTCTTTAGAAAAATACTTTTCTAAACAATAAATGATCTTATTATTCATTTAGGTAAAGAAATTGATTTTCATCCATATTAAAAGTCATCATTTTTTATTTACATAGATTTCATAAATTGGTGATTGCAATTCATTCCCTATAATTAAAAGGAAATGTTTCTACTATTTTTCTTATATATTTATATTTTATTTAAATATATCACAATTTCATTTATGTTTGTTGTTGCGTGAAGCACAAGCTATCAAAAAATTAACTTATTTAAAGGTAATCATATATTATAATTTTAGGGTATTACATCAATATTTTTCCTAATACCGCCACTAGATTTATTCTCCTCAACTCAACGATATATCACGGGCCACTAGACATTTCCCGGATCTCTACACATAAAGTTTGAACACACATCCGAATGACCATATAGAGAGTGAGTAATAAAACCTAGTCGGAGACCATGAATTCATATTTAAAAAGTATTAACATGTATACTAGGTTTATTCCATGATAATTATAAATGTAAAGAAATCATAAATAATCATCTTCAATGCACTTGTGTTCTAACAAAGCTACCATAAACCCCAACAGTAACTGCTTTGGTTCCATGCTAGAAGGATGAACAAAGATGTAAAAAAATGATCAATAACTAACCAAAATGATAGAGACATGCCTCTTGATATACATAAGGAATCATAATGAGGATGGTACTCGGTATCCTCATGGAAACGAGTTCCAGAAAATTACCTATTATCCTCGAGGAATCAAGTTTTAGACTGGGCCATATGGTTTTAATGCTCCTACCCCATTAATTTTTCAACCATCATCATTATTAAAAATCATGAAGGATCCCCTATAACTGGTAATCAAACAAGGACAATCCACTTATTAAAAATAAAAATAACAATACCTCTAACGTCATGGTAACACATAACCCACCTATGAAGAACTTTCTCACACGTCAAGGATGCCTATTTTGATTTTTGTTCATTATAGAAATAGATTTATAAGAATATACATAAGAACATTATAGGTAAATAAGTCCACTCTATAATTATATTCCTCATGGATTTTATAAAAAAAATTATTTCTGAGATATTTCTAAGGAGAGGTAATGAATGCATTAGAAATATTGTTGATTCAAGGAAGGATCATAAATTCATCATCTATTCTTCTATAGAACCTTATATATAGCCAATGAATAGTGACCCACAAAAAAGATTTCAAGGGAAAAGAGTTCCAAGATGAGATTCAATAAGAACAAGATCTCATGATTATCATTAAAAAAACATACCTAAAAATGTATATTGCTCACGAGGAAAAAATATTTGGTTAATGGGATTTTATTGACACAACAAATACACCACCAATTATTTCATAGGATCATTAACATATTATAGTTCTATAATCTATTTTCCATCAATAACAGGTTTATAAATACTATTCATAAACACATACCCATATAACATCATTAATTTGTGATAGATTATTTTTCTTGAAAGAGAAGTTGTAAAACATTCTAGACCCACCACTAATCTATAAAGTAATGAAGAAAAAATTATTGGATCAATATAGAAAAAGTTTTTAAATCGAGGATTCGTGATCAAATATCAATATTAAATTGGAAATGAGTGTGGATATAGTTGAATCTTACCATTACAAAACTCTCATATTTATCTAATGTTAAAGGATCAAGGGGAAATTAAGGGAGAGCTATATGGGCCATAAGGTAGTTCTCAAATTTAAAATAGGTGCATTGGGGTTGTATTTGCGTGTTAAAGAGGGTCAAAACTACATGAGATTGAAATACCATGGGTTGCATTAAATTCACCCTTAGACTAGTGGGCCTCACTATAGTGCTTGTGGAACTATTTAGTGGCTAGTGACTAGCTACCGATGGGACGATATTCCTAAAAGAATCAACTGGGTTCTGCCAGCACCACCAGTGGGATAGAGACACCACATTGGATAACCAGTGGGGGTTTATAAACACCTTCAAACATAAAATTACTCAACAAGATAGATGATGGAGCCTACTGACAATAAGGTGGTAGTTCATATCCATTTTTATGCTGTTACTCCTCTGTTCACTCTAACCAGCGATTCTTAGACCCATTATCCCAGAAAATTGAGCTATTTAACTCCCAAAACAAAGAGAAAATAAAATAGGAAGGTGAAATTAAAAACTTGAAATATTTCATACACAAAAACAAAGAGATTATGTTAAACCTTGTTTAAATGTACTTTTTTTCATTTGGTCTATTGGTATACATAGGCTCGATTCGATAGTTCATGTAGACAATCCACACTTCACACATTTGATGCATTGTATCTTATGGTCAATTAAATAATTATAAATTTTATAATTTTTTTTACTAACATAATATAGGTATTTAATTATAATAATGAGAAACATTATTTGGGATCATTAAAATAAGAAATTTCTAGACTATGGCAACATTTGTTATTTCTTTTTCAATAATTGAAAAAATGAAAACATTTCTCACGTGTATGTATGGACAACCACCTAGATGAATGAAATATATAATTTTTTATCACCTTCATAAAGAGATGGTTTTAAAAGAATATTTACTCTAAAAAAATAATTATTAAAATAGACTTAATATTATAGAAATGATGTGTCCACAAACCCTTTGACATCGGTCAACCAACATATCATTTTTAAAGGTATCAACCATACAACCTTAAAACATATAATGTGAATGTAAATGACTTAGTAACTATATATAATACATTAATAAATGAAGAAATAATAATAAGGTAATAAAAATAAAAAGTTTATAAATCAAATAGTTCATTAATATAATTTTATTATTCAGGAAAATAAATGACGTATGTGATGAGTAGAGACTTGAGGTAAGGGATTTTTTAAAAATATTATTTTAAATATTTTAAACTTTTTCTCTTACATATCAATGTTATTTTAAATGTTTCTATAATGTTATTATTTATAATTTAAATATATATATAAGTTCATTTTCAACTATATTTTAATTTATTTATAATGTTTTTAAAATAAATCTTTTCAACCTTTATTATACAAGTCAATTTTCCCTTTTTTATAATTAGTAAAAGAATGTTTTTTTAAGGTTTACCTCATGAACAAATTTTCTCAAAATCATAACAATTTTTCATCATATGGATTAGTCTACAATTTTCTATTATTTTTTCAAAGAATATCCCATTTTCCATATTTCAATGATTTTTTTTGTTTTTAAATATAATCAAAATAAATGTATATTTCTTATAATTTTATGAGATAAATTATAGTGGTTTTTCTTATGAGTTGAAATAAAAATACTATAGATTTATGATGTAAATTAAATATTTTTTTGTTTTAATCATATTATAGTCCTTGGATAATTTTTGTGATGATGGGTGGGTCAAATATAGCCCTCCAACACATTGGGCAATGATATCTTCTCGAAGAGGATACATAATGGAATTAACCGTCAAGGTTATTTATTTATAAGGTTGATTGAAATAGTGATATTAAGATGATTTCACAAGGTAAATTCAGGATTTTATATTATATTAAGTGGGGTTTTGTGGAAATATTTTTTATTTCATAAGGTAAGAAAATAAACTTATGATTTAAATGTTTTTTTTGATCTTTTAAAGGTGAATGGTTTGTTTTGAATGAAATTTTTTCATGTTTTGTAGTTAAGACTCGTGCATTATGATTTTTCCATTATGAATGATAGAAAATGTTTGATGAAAAAATTTGTGAAATAAGGTTGGTTTCATGAGAGAGTATATGATTATTTTATCTCAATTTTTTCTTTATAAAAATGAAAACATCCTCAAGTGTTTTCATCTTTTCTAAGAATGGATTTATAGTTTTACTCTCTTATTTTACTATAATGAGATTTTATTTTCTCATCCCAAATTTTCCAATGTTTATAATAAGACATTAGTATTTATAGGAACTATATAATGGTTGATGGAAACAGATCTTGAGTGAAGGAAATTTTTCATGAATGAAATAGGAGTTTAAACAAAAGAACTTATTTTTTTTAGAAAAATGTACACTGCATGGAAGTGTACACTTTGTTAAGTAATCGTTATCCTAATTCTCTAAAACTATAAATCTATACAATCATATAAATGTAACAAAGTTTAATCATTGTTTAAAATTAGGTAATTATGGGTTTATAATTTTACATGTTGTTATAGCCACCCTAGTACGCAGGTTCCCATGAGCTATTATAATAATAAAGATGTTTTAATAAATCATCGTAAAATTTGTCACATAAAATCCATTATAAAACCATTTAAAAAATTAATTAAATACTATAAATAGAAATTCCATTAAATAATTTTTCAGTAACACGTTCGATATTTCTTGTTGGAATTTATCTGAACAATTTTTATGCTTTATTTCATACCGACATAATTTAAACCTTTAATAAAATGACTTTGAAAAATAAGGTGTCCAAATAAGAAACTATACATATAAATTTATTATAACTTGATAAAAGGAACAAAAAATGGATTTAATATCCTTAAAAACATGGTTTAAATATAAATAAGAAAATGTGGTCCCATAAATATTGGATAGAACAAAGATCCACTAACTATTTGGGCCGCTTCAATAATTTTGATGGGTATTAACAATGTATTAATTCTATTATGGACTTTGAGTTACATAAAAAATAAATTATAAATAAAAAACAAGATTTATAAAATCTAAAAAATACATGGATATGGAAATGTATAACATACATTAATACGATAGTGACATAATAATATACTAAATGGAAATAGTTGAAATATGAATCATCTAGTGCAATTGACCAAAACCCTATGGGTTTCAGTTGTTTCTCCTTGACATGGTGAAAAACCATCACCTATAAAACCTAGTTTTAAATAAATCATGATATGTAGAGGAGAAAATAGATATGAATAATAGATATAAAATAAGAATAATAGAAAAAAGAGATATACCTTGGTGTCCCATGGATAGTGTTGGAGAACAAGATCCCAGAAGGTGATGTAAATAATTGAATGTAAGAGAGAGAGAGGACCTCCACATTTTTTAATTTAAACATTCAACATAATAATAATAATATAATTATAAATATGTAAATAGATTTTTTGAAATCTTCTAGTTCCTAAAACCAATTTATAACTACACATTTTAATTACCTAACTAACAACAATAATGTTTTTAATCGTTGTAAATAATAATGTTGCCTAAATAATTAGTAAAATTCATAACATAAAGTATACATGTCACTTAAAACAAATATATATTTTATGAAAACACAATATAACTATTTTTATCACCATTATTTAGTAATATTAACATACTAAATGCATGAAAATAATAAAATAAAAATCGAATAAATAATTACAACATGTCTTGGGAAGTCCATAGAAGAAATTTAGTGTTTTGGCTCAACTTTAAGAAATAATCAGTCACCTTGAAAGGTTTTAAGGGATGTGAATGGAACTGGATACCCCATCTTACTTGACAATGGAATCAAAAATTCACCATTCACTGTCACTAGGACCAAGAACGTATCAATAAACACCACAAATTTATAAATTATTTATAAAATTCACTACTTTCAAAGTCAATATTTCATTAAAATTAAAATATACCCAAAAATAAAAAATAAAAATATTACAATTCTCCCAACTATATCAATTTTTACTCCTCATAAGATTATTAGGAACTAATTTTAAAATCTTAATTCCATCTAAAATAGGAAATAATTATAAATTGTAAATTTTTATTATAAAAATAAGTTATCTTTTTTTTCCTTTAGAAAAATAATTTTGATTTAAAACCACCCCATAAATGAATCCCATGAGAAATAAGTATGTGTCTATAAATATCTTAATCTATTTGGGTATTTCCATTCATATGTAATTACTATATAACATATTATCATATTTGTAACATTCAACATACATTTCCTTTCAATAATGAATAGGTAGTAAAAATTGAAATTTAATTTACCAAAAGAAAACATATAAATTTATAAAAAATATATTTTTTATAAAATAGAATTCATAAAAACACTTATTTATTTAAAAATAACAAATAGTATATAAAAACCCAAGTTATAAAGAAAAATATTATAAAAATAAAAATAAAGGTCCATCATTCGTTCCATGAAAATTTCCACAGAACATGGAAAATTAGGTATCTTAATTGAAACCTTAGATTTAAAGTCTTTATATTAAATTTTTAACCAAGAAAATACTAAATATAAATTTCTATACTTACTAAATTTTATAGATATGGTCAGCAACATCAAGTTGATAGCTAATGGATCCCAAAAAAATCTAAATAATACTTTATGAACATTTTTAGTTAGATAACTATTTCAAACTTCTCTTAAGATATTTGAAATATCTATGGACCATAAAAAAGGTCTTGGAGAGTTCCTAGGGTCAAAGGAGGGGTAAAAAAATTATTTAATGGATGTTTCACACTACATAGTCACTATTCATAGTACAAAAACTTTGAACCCACCATGAAATGTATTCTAGAGGACTTCCAAGATACGAATGTTCACCTTGATTGGTCATGCAAGAACCTTATGAAATTTACTTTCATGATTTTTTGTCTGTATAGACCCTAAGAACATATAATGATCATGAAATGTTACTAATCAGATCATGAACCTATTGAAAGATACATGATTTATTCCCATTTTTTTTAATTTCCCTCTTAAAAATTCCCAATAAAATTTAGATACTATAATATACCTATTATACATGTGTTTAGACTTTCGAAAGAAAATTTGAATTGGTTTTTTTCATTCCATCAGTTGTTTATTTAGGAAATATTATAAGTTTTAGGTAATATTATTTAATAAATATTCTATTTTCACAATACATGGTTCATATCAATCTAGAGTAAACCTGATATGACTATTTAGAAATGTTACATATTGTTCAAACATGAATTGTAATTTTAAATCCATGTATTTACCGAATCAACCAATACCTCCGGAATATGGTGAAACCAAATCAAAATATGAACTTATATGTTTTTAAAACTAACCAAACATATACTTAATATAAAATTTAATCAAAAACAAAAATACTTCTAGTGAAATATTCTAAAATACAATTAATCATAAATGTGTAATTAAAAAATCGATTTAAACTTCACACTACTCAACCAAATTTTAGTTTTAAAACCATTTCAAAAATTATTTACCAATATAAAAAAACATCATGTAATAAATATAAACCAAAAAATATTCCCCATTATAATCAATATAAAAATATAAAAATCTTTATAGCATTTATAACCATCTTATAACCATTTCCTATGAAATTAAATAATTCACAAATGAAAATACAAGTTAAAAAAAGAGGTTTCCAAAACTAAAAATCCATAAAACACCCATTTTAAAAATTCTCAATCACCCAAACAAGGCCTTATAAATAAAGAGGGTTTAGAATTTTAAATTATCAATCTATAAAACACCTTTATATTCAAAGTGTTACAAAAAAAATTGTTCTCAAAATAAATTAAATTTAAAAATCTTGTTAAAGAAATAAATATATGAATTTTATAAAACCATGAAATCCTATTATTCTAATAAAAATATACCAATATACAACTAAATATAAATCAATTATAAGTATTTTCTAAAATTATTAAACTATATAGTTAGAATATTCTAATTGAGGAATTTTAAAAAACCTTTACACTCTAAATAGTAGTTATTTTTTAAAACACCATATATAAAAAATATCAAACATTATATGATTTCGTGAGTACTAATTTTTTTTTTAAATCACTAATAAAAATTAAAAACAATAAAAATAACATGAAACCCCTTTAATAAACCTATTATGGTAAATTTTCAATTCCATTAATCAAAAAAATTTGTTTTATGTTCAAACATCAAATCCAAAATTCATACATTGACTAAAAACCTTTAAATCACTATAAAATTATCAAAACACTCATTATTTCTAAAAAATTATTTTTATACATTTATTGGTTTTGTATCAAATAAAAAATTCATTTAAAAACATCTAATTAGTAATTTATTAATAAAATTATAGCAAATCAGCTTAATAAATATTTCATGTTATCGATTTAATAAAGTATTCTACCTAATGATCTTTTAAAAAGTAGTTACTTTAAAAGGTATCTAAATATAAACCCCAAATAATAAAAAATACTTTAATATGTTATTATATGAAAAAATACCCCCTAATGTATAAATTTTCCAAATATAAATAATATCGTTGAAAATACCCAGTTTAAAACAACACATCACTCACTCACAATTCATTTTTATTGAACTAGAATAATGAACCAATACAATGACCCACCTTTGAGGGATGGTGGTGTTGTAGAACGAGTGTATCACTCTTGAAAATTATTGCACATTCAGATGTCAAGGACCCTATGTGAAAATACATAGAGATCCCAGCTGAAGGGTCCCCTCTACTTGCCAAGAATTTTGCAGCGAAGTTTCCCTCTATGTAATTATATAAAATACTAATAATCTAGTGAATAAAACTCTTACATTTGCGTATCAAATAAGAAATATTACAAGGGAACTAGTTTCTATCCTATAGAATACCCATGAGGACACCAGAGTTAGACTCCACCTATGAAATATAGATGTTTTAAAGTCTGCACAGAAGAATCTCAGTTTCCAAAGCTCTAGGCTCCACCTATAGTGACAAACCTATTCTGAAGAAACCATTGAACCCTAATACAACCAAACCATAACCATTACTAATGATCCCACTTCCAAAAATGGTACTAGAGACGTACAACTCATTGACATTAAGTTTAATACTCGAGTGAGGGACCTCCCATTTGATCCACCTTACCTCGGATCTACTAACTCTAACCATTATATGTGTAAAAATTCTTGAGACCATTTTACACAACACCATTGAATAGCTCACACCCTTTATAGGTTCCCCCATCTCCACCAGCAAGATTAATACAAGAGATTTCAAGACCATTGTTGAGACCCGTTTTCCACCCATCGTATTGTTCCTTGTCTCCCAGATTGTGCAACTAGTCATGATACAGGGCATACTCTTTATCTTGACCTCAACTCCCATGGTTTTACATACCCAGAAACCATGCCATGAAGAATGATGAGAGGTATTCTCTACCACATATGAATACCCAATCCCTACCAAAAAATCTCCATAATTTATTTACTAGTCACTTTGGAGAAAAATATACACAGTAGATTCCATACTGGGCTAAATGAAACATCTATACTTTGACGCCAACGAGAATCCCCTCCTTTGAACATTATTATCGATGGGAAACATTTCATATCTCAGGCACCAAAATATGAAATTCATCCTTACTTGGATATCCTTACAAAATATCGCCAAGACCCATTCATCTTGCACAAGGTTGAAACGTCTAGATCACAAGACATCATAGATATTGAAGACGCCAAACTTTGAAGTTGATTACACACATCTATCCAGTTCATCACACCTATGGATGTTATCATATAGTTTTTTAGTGGGAGTCTAGTATTGCACAGATGAACCAAGGATAAAGAAAATCTTTTTTAAAGGAGATTCTTGGAGCTAGACAACTGAGAAAAATAGTGGCGTTCCTACCCAGTTATCAGCCCAACAATTGATATCACCATGGTCCACCACCCAATGAACATATTTTTCCTGGTACTCCATGTTCCATATTATACACTTCCGAGAGCCATCATTTTCCGTGGTTTTAATTCCCAGGTACTCCAATTATCCCCACACATGTACCTCCTCACCTTTTCCCACAATTATTTTCCATAAATGATTTCCCAGGTCAACCTTGCTTTCATGCCCTACTTTTTCTCCGCCACACTACATAGGTTGAATCGTCCCTCCATAATTTGTTTGTCCATTTTATCCCCTCAATCCTAATGAAATTTTGTGGCTTTTATTTCCATCACATAATAAGTATAAGAAAACCTTATCTATTATATCAATAGTTCCTTTGGGCCCTATCAAAACATCAAAAACATGGAGGGGTATAGAGGATAAAACACTATTGATCAGGGTTATTTTTCCTCTAAAGGAAAGAATCATATTCTTCCATTTTTCCATCCTGTCCATTATTTTTTTGATGATTCATTCAAAAAAAACTTTTTTTATCCACCCATAAGATAAGGGATCCCCTTGATAAACCATGGGAAAAGCGACCCCTTTCATTCCAATATTAATTTGAATGTTTCTTGCATGGTTGGTTCAATATTTATTATAGTAGACATTGCTCTCCATACGATTGATCCCTTTCCCGCTACACTTCCCATAAGTGTGCATAACTTAACAGAACCATTTAATCAAGTTTTTCATGCCATTAAAGAGAAAAATAATAACGTCTACAAACATCAAGTGAGAAACCATGCCCTTTCCACTTCTATTTTTGCATGGTTTGATCTTCCCCTCATCCAAAGCATAATTGATATTCCTTCTGAGGGTGTCCTGAGATAGAATGAATATGATTAGGGAAAATGGGTCACTCTACCTTAGACCTATGATATATTTAAATAAAACAATGCTTTTCCCCATCAAATAGATGGATATACATGAGGAGGCCATGCATCTGAACTGGATGTTGACAACCCATTATCTTAATCTTTACCTCATAGTGGCCTTTATGATAAATCTCCAATCGTGGTGGTCATACACTTATCTATATCTACCTTTATCATGATACTCAACCCTATCATTTTTTATTGATATCTTCCACCATCTCTTTTGAAATACCAATTTTCCCCCTATATTTTTCTGCCAAGAATGAAATTGAGTTGTTATTTTAACACTAACCTGATAATAACACTTTCAAGACTTTTGTTGATGATGAATGCTAGGATCTTATAGGTGATGTTACATAAACAAATCATCCTATACTAAGATAGATATGTGGGATCCTTACACTTTACAATAAGAACAACTCTGGAAGTACAAATAACCTTATCAAGACTTTATCCTTTGAAGTATTCCTTAATGGCCTCACTAAAAATGTGCTTAATGATGAGCCCAACATCAAAAAAAAAGACCCCAAAAATACATCGGGGCCAATGATGCTTTATGGATTCATACTACACATGGAATCCCTGACATTCTTCTTATAAGGAATGACTACCATCATTTAATATTTTTGCTTCATTAACCCACGTAGTTAAGTGGCTAAAAAATCCCCCCGTTGTTGTCCCTTTGGAAACTGTCTGACACCCTGAATTGTCCACTGCTAAGAGATCCTGAAAGTGTTCATGTGATAGCATCCCAGCTACGTTGATCTCCATAGAGAATGATCCATCATACAAACTTGTATTTATCTTTCTGGATTCCTTTCTCTGTTTCACATAGGCCTGGAAATACCTCATGTTACTATATCCATTCTTGAGCCAAAGTGATCTAGATTTCTCATTCCAGATTATTTCATTATCCAAAATCCAATTCGAGAGAAAATTTAGAGTTTCTATTAAGGTATAAAAAGTATCATCATACCATAGGTCGAGCAGAGAGACCTCTAGCCTTTAAATCTCGACTTTTATCACCTCCAAACTATCCTCTTCTCCAGACCTCTCTGCAAGATAGCTCTGAAAGTGATGTCTTAGATGTTGAATATTATGGGAGAGGCCAATCCATGAAGCCTCCACCCCTGTCATGTCCCATGAGTCTTTCACCATTTTTATTAAGTCTACATCCCTTTTCCAATTCCCTGAGTAAGTAAAACATGGCACCTTATGGTTTATCTTTTGAGTTGAACCACTATATGAGAATGATTGGATAGAATCCTCAGTAGGTTCAAAATAAAGGTTTGCAGAAATTTATCAATGCCCTGAAGGTTGTTCAGATAGTGGCCCAACCTACATCATATGCATCTGGTCCCTTTTTTTTTGCTTCACCAGGTAAATTTTCTCCCCTTGAATCCAAAATTGATCAAGCCTACTTCTGATATGAAACTTTGGAAATCCGGTATCGACCCTGTAGAGTAACTAGTACCAACATTTTTTGAATGGATCTGGTATAGTGTTGAAGTCCCCTCATATGAACCACAAAAAGCACCCTAGTTAAAAATAAAATGTCTACTTCCATAACACATTTCTTTTCAATTCATCACATCAGGCATACACAAGGAAAAAGTAAAAGTTAGAGGTGGTCATGGTGATTTTAGTGGTGACGTGTTGCTGTGAGGCTTCCTCAAACTCAAAATTCACTCCATTCTTCCAAAAGATACCTAGGTGAGAGTTTCATGGGATTACATGGATGAATTCATAGAAAACCATTTCCCTGCTGAGATTCTGCAACCAATCCACATTTTTTTAATGCTTCAAAGTAGTGAAGATGGATATGTGTCGACGCTTGGACTCTCACCGTACCAGAGACGTTTTGGATTTGGTGCCCATACCATGAACGTTCCAGATGAGAACCTGAGACATTAAGAACTATATTTGGGTGGCTTTCAGCCTGATAGCATACCTTATAAAGAACTTGGATGATTTATAAAAAAACCTTTAGCCCTGGATTGGTTAATATGAACAAAATTAGGGGAGGTAACGATGGGAACCAATGCATTTACCTAAGGGGATACTCTAATAGGTGACTCATCCAACCCCTTCGAGGAGCCTTCTAGAGCCTCAAAAATGATTTTGGAATGCTATGGTAGATCACTGACCTTTTCCTTCTCGTTCGAAATATGCTGAGGAGTCGAGTATGAAATCTTTGAGTCGGACTTGGGAGAAACATCTTCTCCGATCGTATCCGATGGAGAGTAGCTTCCTAGAGTTTTTTTGGAAGGATTTAGTGAGGAGTAAGTGGGTAGAATCAAATAGGCTGACTGTGGTCTACTCTCCACCGACAGTTGCATCAAAGAATATAGATTCATTGAGAAATTAAGAATCCAAGGAGATAAGAAGTTAGATAAAAGGAAAAAAAATCTATAACATTTGGTTTCATAAAGACAAAGCTACAGATGTTCAGCTGGTATGAAATAGGAGGGGCTATGGGTCCCTAGCCTATCATAATAGAAACAAGATTTGAATTTAAAATATAGGAAGGAATGTGCTAAAAACAAATGGAAAATGAAGAACTAGCTCGCGGGGTTGACGTCATGTCGGGGGGCTTGGGAGGAGCTTTTCTAGAGAGAGATACTGAAGCAGGTGCAGATAGCCCAGAGGCTTCAATGATAGGTCCACCACTATGAAAGTACCCAGATATGGGATTTTCTTCGGCACAGAAAAATGCATGCTCATATGCCTTCACCTGCAATAATCCTCTAAGTGACCTTGAATTTTAAGAACATTACAAAAGTGGGGGAGTGATTGGAAGAATATACATTTCCACCTGAAAAACCATCACTGACTCTAAGAAGAAGGTGGGTGGGAAGATCCTTGTCTAGTTTGAGCTCAACATAAATTCGGAGGCATGAATATTCTTAAAGGGATCTTGTACTAGCGTCAGAATATAGATAGGAACCAATGGAGTTTCCCACTTCTTACATGATTGAGGGATTTTGTAGGCGTAGGGGAAGGCCATGAAGGCTGACCCAGACAGCCACTGAACTACCTTATCTCCCCACATGGTTTCCCCAGGACCACCGTGATAGGGTGAACCTCCATTTTATGCAACAAAAGTCTTCTCTCAACCAAACCAGAACATAGACTTCTTTGAATCCCAAAATAACACCCGAATACATTCTTGATAAAACGAAGATAGTATCCAAAAGGGATAATCCCCAAGAATCCACATAAGATGGGAAGAATAAGAGGGATTGTTTCTCACGGCCTAAACTAGCCACAAGAGTGAGGCAATAAAGATCCAATGCGCCTGAAAGTTTTTTTTTCTAAGAAATATACCATTAGAACTCTATGCACTAGGATAGTTTTATGAGGAGTGTTGGGGATTCTAGGAATAGGGGAAGATGGTCAACATAATAGCTTCTAGAGGGACCTGTAAGAGATTCCTTCAATGGCCAAGGGCCCCACCTTCCTCCTTCACCTGGATAATGTGGCCATTAGGGAGGGTCAATAACGTCCCATAGATCCAGAGGAGATCGATCCAGGAGGGAGAGATGAGAGGAATCCATTAGAGGAGATAAAACTAAGACAACATATCCAAATTCACTTTTATTTATTCAAATTAACATTAAGTAGAGTACAAAATGTTAATGATATGCATAAATTTGAAAGGTTTCCATGGAAACTCTACTCACTAACCATCTGGTACATAGTTACTCAAACTTAAAACATTCAATAATATTATTGATAAATCAAAATAATCCATAAAATGAAATGTCACCCATTTTCCAATTAGGTATTTATAGAAATTATTGTGCAACAGAAGTTTTGTGATTATCCTTTTACTTTTAAATTGAATCAAGATGCACCCCATTTTTTTAAATTTGCACATCATCCAATGAACATAAAAAGTTAAATACACTTTCCATTCAACATGATATAAAAATAAAAATACACATAATAAAATGTTTTTAAAAGAATTAAAATTATAAATAAAATCTATTTTCTTGGATCAAAACGCATTATAGAATTCTTGGAAAGATATAAAAAAAACTAACAAAGCACATTAATTTAATTTTATTAAAAATCCCATGATCCCACACCACTTTTATAAGTATAAACTAAAAATATTTGAATTTATCATATACGAATGTATAATAATATAAATCATTCCATTACCAAAAATATTATTTTATGTTTATTATAAAACGTCCATATGAAGTGAAAATGGAAGCCTTTATAACTAAAAACATTAGAAACTTTATTTAGGAATCCATTTATCTTTAAATCATTTGGAAAACATTTCCATGTAAAGGATTAATTTTCTATATTTTAAATTCCTAAAACATTCATCCGTGTTGCATTAATTAAAATCACATACAAAAATTTATATTTTATGCATTCAATCATCCAATCACCACACACATGTCATAAAATATTTAATATAAAATATTAAAACACATAAAAACACATAAATAAATTCATAATCAATCATATTACCACCGATAAATATCATGGAGACACTAAATGTTCTTTATAAGATTTGATCAATCATAATAATTTACTATTATTGAGAAATAATTAGAAATGTCATCACAATTTTTTATTATTAATGTTTATGACACTTATACATGAAAGGATAAAAGATGATATATCCTAATAAATTTTTAATTTAAACCAAACAAACATAGATATCCTAAGTATCTCAGTTTTCCACTATAATGAGGGAAATCATGCCTATTTATGGTTTATGTATGATGTTATAAATATATTCCCACCATAAAGCATTGAAATAACTACCTATTTGGATCTAATAAAGTTTTAATGAAATAATTTATAATATTCCATCAATATACCTACAATATTCTTCCAAAAGGCATTCAAAACATTCCCAATTTCAATTTATTGTGAAAGAAATTCATGGGAATCAATAATAAATATTAGGGATGATTTATTCCATAATAAATATGATCAAATTATGAAACCAAACAATTAATCAATAAAATACATAACTATTATAAATATGAGGAATAAAAATAATTTTAAAGTATGGACTGAAATTATATAAAAAAAACCATAGACACAAGGTTTACAAAAAAAATAAGACACCGCTAACTCAACATAATACATGAACACTATCACATGAAACCGCCTTAATTTCCCTATCATCAAGATAATGGTTAAATATCCATGAATAGAATATCCACCATCGACACCTATATGAAATTTTTAAGAGATATAATCTATAAACTCACCATAGTGTGTATGAAAAAATTACTAGTAATATTATACCACATAATCTATTTAAAACCGTTATAAAATATACTACACATATTAGTTTGAACTATAAATATAAAAACACCATTTTTAATGAATAAATGTTATAAGGAGATATTAGTTTGAAATCATTATGCTTAAAAAATAACTTTTACTAGTATAAGGAATTATAAATAAGGGATACAATGAATAAGTAATAAAGACATTTTTTTGAAAAAAACTCTCTAAGAACCCTGGGAGAGAAAATATATATTTAAGGTAAGGTAAAAAATTTATTTCCCACAAAATAATCCCGTCCTTATGGTGTGTTTCCATGTGAGAACCATTTCCACATGGTTTGATTCATAAGAGTTTTATGACCTCATAGACTGATTTATTAATAGAATAATATCCCCATGAGTTATTTTATTTGGAAGCATCATGAAACCTTAGAAAAAACTTTATCTATAATCAATATCTTTCTTGGATTTCCACAAAATTACCCAGGTTCTGATGATCCATACCACAATCAATGGGTTCTAATAAATTAAAAAACACTTTAACACATGTATTAATTTGGAAAAACCATTTCCAAAATTAATTAAAAACTCTAAAAGAATATTTAATTAAATATTTTATATATAACTCATATGGGAAGTCATTTTTGAATTTATATGAAAACATTTCATCCATTATTTTCTACAAAAATAATTTATTCCTTTAGAGATAAGATTTTTCTTAATAAACTGTCCAAATATGAAACCATAATCACAAATTTCTCCCAACATGTTAAAAGGAACCATGAATTTGTTTTATATTAATAAAATTATAGTTTTTTATAAAAATAAAAATCAAATCATGTTTGCATAGTTAAAGGGTGTTACATAGGCCCACTTATCTTTAGGGCCTAATCAATAATTTCTATCAATATTTCCCTTGTAATAAAAAAATTATAGACAGTGAGAAACATCAAACAGTAATTAGAAACCCATAAACACATGATACAATTATTCTTTTGTCTCTATTACAGTGGAAGTTATTATAGAAAATTTAAATGATAGAGAAGAAATAAAATATGTAGTATAAATAGTCTTTAAATGGCTCTACTTGTGCAAAATGTGAAAATACCTATTGATATTTGGTGTTTCTCCTTGATTTAGTGAAACTCCATAACCCATGGGCTATATGTTCAGAGAAACACTGATAAGGGTAAGAGAAATATTAGTGGAAGACATGATAGAGAAGAAGACAAATATAAGACATACCTTAGTTCCTCATGGGAAGTTTTGGAGAGGAAGATCCTATATGAAAAGGGAGACACCCCCTTATCCTATGTGAATTAAAATTTAATGGAGGGAAGTGAGAGGGGATCCCACCACTTATACTTTTTAAATATTATTAAATAATAATAACAATATAATTAAAATGTCTAAAATATAATTTTAGAAACTATTTTAATTCCTAAAACCGAAATTTTATTCAATATTTTAATTATCCAATGAATAAAAATAAATGTTTTTCTCATTGTAAAAGATAATTTAGTATAAATAAATATATAGTTATATTCCTAACATAAAATATACATATCAATTTTAAAAAATATATTTTATAAGAAATAATATCTTAAATATTTTAAACACTATTTATTTGATACTTGAACATGATAAACACCTAAAAATAATATAATAAAATGAAAATAGAGAATTATAACACATCTGAGGAAGTAAAAACATGAAATTTAATGTTTTGGGTCAACTTTATAAAATTAATAGTCTCAATTCATGTTCTATTGGGCTTTCAAAGCACCAACACATTGATAATGACACAAAAAAATCATCATGAATGAATACTAGGAAAATATAGTGACCACAAAACACCCAAAATTCATAATTTTTTTTAAAAAATGTAACTATTTTCATACTAAAAATTTCATTAAAGTTAAAATATATTAAAAAATATAAGAGTGTGGTGTTATATTTCGTCTTAAAATATTTATTTCCACCCCAAATAATCTTATGACATGATTTTGAATATTTATTTTATTTAATATAGGAAATAATTTTAAATTTGAAATTATTATTACACAACAATACTATTTTTCCTTTATAAAAAACACTTTGATTGAAAACAACATCATAAAACACTACCATGATAACAAATTATAACTACAAATATATCCTAATCGATTTGGGTAATCCCTACCATATGAAATTAATATATAATTTATTTTCATGGACGGAACGTGCTATATAAATCTTCTTTCAATAATCTCTATTTGTTGAAAGGATAAAATTTAACTTAATCAAATAAGACATAGACTTTTATAAAATCTATATTTATTTCAAAGGTGAATTTATTGGAAACATTTTTTAGTTATAAATCCTAATTTTTTTATAAAAACCAATGATTGAAAGAAAAACAATTAGAAAAATAAAATAAAGTGATATAATTTATTCTATAAAAAATTCCAATTAACATGGATAATAGGGTAGTCCTAATTCATAATTAGACTTAGAGGATTTCCAGAAATTTTTTTACCATAATAAAACATACAATTCATCATCGTTGACCTAAAAAAATCATTTAGGGAGAAATAGATGACAATTATGGATGATTAGGAAAAAACTAGGCGAACCTGTTAACAAAAACCATCAAGAGGATTGGATTCTTGAGTGTCTACTATTTTGTGAAAGAATAAAGTTACGTTAACCTATGTTGGAGCCCCAAAAATCTATAACCTCTATAAAGAAAGTGATCATTTGCACAATATACCTTCCAACATCTATGGTTCCTTTAAATACCCAATCTAATCCCCATTTTAAGGGGATCCATCCTTTAGACATGTATCCAACGATGTTGACTCATAAAAATCTAAACTTCACACACCCGAAGACACATGGATTTCTACTAATAGAGATCATTCATGAATAGAGTCTCATGGGTCCAATAAAGTATATAAAAACGAACATATAACATAATTTTTTTCTAGATGCATATATTTCATGCCACACAAGGTTCCATGAGATCCCCATATTTTGTAATACCCCCCTGTAGACACTAGAATATAATACTTATGTAATAAATACATTTACTATGAAATTATTGGCATCAATAACGCCCTAAACATTAGAAAACACACTATAGAGGTCGCTCCCTAATACTTCCTTTCAGAAAATATAGATTTTCCAATGTTGAGTTCTCAAGGCTCCCATACCAATTTGAACCAAATTCACTCAAGCGTAAACCATACTCCCAACTAGTATTTCTGGATCCGCATACCCAATCCATTATCTCTAAGCATGTGTTGGGATGCCTCCTTGGATTCTGCTATAAAGAATTGGCACCCTCATATTAGGATACCTTTATACTTCTAGAAATGGATAGTGTTCACACCTTTGTATCTGGAAAATAATCTACAAAATTGACATGTAATTCCATACCATAACATCATAGAGGAAAACCAGCCATCACCCCCTCATTATGAAAAGGTAGGATTCCAATATCCTTCTATCATCTCACCCAAAAAATAAATGGGAAGGTTTCTACATAATCGTTGAAAATTTCTGATATGTGAGACTTCAAAATACATAGCACCAGTATCCTAGTCGTATGATGTTAAACTACATAAAGGAATTAAATTTTTTCCCTAACCTATATTAAGAGAAAATGATTACCTATGTGATGATTGTAAGATGATTCATGGGTTGAGAAGGATATGAATTACCTGATATTCTGGTAATATTTTTACATAATAAACATACCAACCCTTATCATTTCCCCTTTCGCGACACAAGTGTTTTTACCACATGATGTAAAACCGCATGGTACGGTCCTATCACATATCCATAAACTATACAATTTAACTACATGGATTTTGATCTTTATATCCTAATAGTGTTTTTGGGAAATCTATCTGAGGTCTAATCCCAACATCCCAACATCCCAACACCCCTAAACCATTTCACACATTCATGGTTGGTGAGATGAAGGAAACTTTACTATCTCTAAAATAATAATATCTATCCTATCTCACCCCCTAGGGATCCGAAAAACTCCAAATCCTGATAAAAATTTTAGAGTATACCAAAAAACCTATAAATTAATAAACCCAAAAATTAACTTATTCCTAGCATAGTATTTGATGAGCATAAATGGGAAGTATCCCCTCACTAGACTATAAATTAGGGAGTTCCCCCACTAGAATTTAAACAGTGAGCACCCACACTTAGCTATAAACTTTTGATTAGAAGAATATGTTAAGATCATATCTAGAGGGTCCAAAATTACATTTTTAACCTATAAGAACCATCACTGTGACACCAAATGAGTCACTAGTATGTCTAATTTTTGATTAGTTTTATCATTTGGGTTACCTGTGGTATTATTGGGCATTGGGTGTTGGAAATTTGAGTTTTTTGGGAAGACCACATAAGGAACATGATTAACATACGATTTTTATTACCATGTAGGGTATGTTTTTTGGGATATATGTCCTTTTCATGGGTTGATTATGGTTTGTTAGACCATGGTGGTATCACCCACACAATCAGCCCGTAGTTTTCCTAATCAGGGGGCCAAACTATGTGGTTTGTCTAGTACATTAAAAATGTTTATTTTTTCCAAAACCCCCATATCGATTTTTATACCACTTGGCCTCATTAAATCAACCATTCAAGCTAAAACCTTTTTCCTTATCTTGGAATCTTATCCCGTCTCATCTAAGAGGAATATCTTTGGATTTAAGTTTTCTCAGATTGAGGTAAGTCAAAATATTTGAGTTTTCATCACCCTTCCCCCATTCTCATGCTTTATATTTCATCTCTACAGAACCATAGAAAAACATATGGTGGTTTAACTAAACCTTAGGTTTTTAATTGGTGGTTTTTCATTTCATTTCTTATGTATTAGGTGTGTGGGGCCTTTTTTACATAATCTGTGTGGTTTTCATCGATGAAAATGATGTTGGAACCATTTCCAAGGTAGATATATAAATTATAGGGTTTTATCTAAGGATAAACATTAAATTATAAATCTATTTCTGTTTAAGTGTTTTTGATTACCAATTAAATGTTTTCCAATTGAATTTTATACCATGTTTGATGTGTTCCCTGGTTTTTTTGGCATATGGAGGTTTAAAGTGAGTTTTCCAAATAGAGGCGGCTTGAGTGCACCCCAAGTGTTTGATAAAATAGATCAAAGGAATTTTATAAATACAATTGAATCTATAAAGATATTTTAGAAATTATTTTACCTTTTATAAGTGTTTTTTATAAAATGGGCATGTTTCTTTATTAAACTAAATTTTGAAATGTATTTTGATATGTGGAACTTCTAATATGATTGTGATTAGAATTGAGTAACACATGTGAATACCTAATCCATGAGAGGGGGTTGTACAAGGTACTTTGAAAACCATTGGTAGGAAGAACAAGAGATATTATATTGTTTTCTAAGTGACCATGAGATACTTTGATAGGAAGATTTTCGGAGATTCCACATGTTTTTTGAGAGACCAAGAGAGATTTTCGAGTTAGGGCCAAGGAATACTATGAGGTATTACACTTTGTTTAGGTGGCTAGAAAAATTTATTTTGTCTCATAGACACTAGAAAATTATGGTTAGATACCTTGGTGAAATGTAATCACCTGAGATTGTTTCATATGATTTTAAGAAATTTATTAGGGATTTGTTGATGTGATATCATGTGTTATGCCCATTTCTATTTATTTGATGATATGTTGATGATTTTTATTTTCAAACTTATTTTTTTTCATTGGATATACCACTATTATAAATATGACTTTAAAAATGGTAAAAATGGACTTTATCAATTCTAGAGAAGTGCTGAATATCAGAGTGAGAATAAATGCCCTAGTCTTTTATCAGTGCTAAAAAAGAACTGATAAAAGGATCCTTTATCATCACTTTTATAAGAACTAATAAAGGGGTACTTTATTATTGCTTCTAAAAGGTATAATAAATTACCCTTTTATCAGTTCTTGTAGAAGTGATGATAAAGATACCCTTTATTAATGCTTATAGAATCACAGATAAAGGGGTATACTGCATTATGCTGCAACAGAATGTTGCAGCACTAGTGCGATGTGCTGTAATAGCACACCGTAGCACAAAAAACACCACAGAATCAGAAAAATCATGTTTGGATGTATAATTTAAATGAAATAAAATTTATAGCAAAAATTCAAGAAAAAAACTATATTATAGATATTTCAAACATTTGTTTATATCATTACATAAGTAAAAATTATTACAGACATTCAAACAAAGTAGTCTTCCTTTTTATTTTGATCCAAACTTTTGTTCAAGAAAAAACACACCTATATAAGAAAAAAATTCTTATGTTAGTAATAATATAAATAAATAAACTAACAAAAAGTTTTAATTTTAAACTAAAATTTGAGTCATACAAGGAACACAATGTATCTGATTGAGTTGGGGTTGATTCTTGCATATAACCCCCTTCATTGTTCATCATCAAGAATTATATATGCGAAGATTAAATAAATAATTATAGTAGAAAAATTATAAGGAATTTAATTAATTAATATAAGATAAAATGATGATAAAAAAATCTAGGCCCGATTGCTTGGTTTTGGCGATATGATGTGTGTTTTTAACTAAAATGACACTTATATATTGAAAATATGCACATGGATTCATACCTTTCACACTATGCATAGGATTGAGGTATGTGTGATTCGTAAACATCTCAAATGACTTATGGATAATTTTCTTAATGTATCAAAACAATCCTAATGTGTTTCTTAGTTTTGAGTAGGTGAGTTGTCTTTTTTACTAAAATTTCATTTGAAACTGGAAACACACACTTTGACTCATAATAATCACATCCTATGTCTGTTTGATGTGATTTTGGTTCCAAAAAATAAAAAATGACTAATGAATCATTTTACTAAATTATCAATACATTCTGAGTGTATTTTCTTAATTTTTAGTGATTGACACTTTTTGAACTAAAATGTTAATTCTAAATTGACAATGGACACATAGAGTCATTTTAGGTGCACCATGTATCAGATTGAGGTGAATCTAATTCATACACATAAAAAATGAAATATTTATCATTTTTAAAGTATTAGAACAATACTAATGTGTTTTCTCAGTTTTGAGTAGGCCAATTTCTCTTTTTTCTAAAAATGATGTCAATTTCAAATAAAAAGACACACTTGGATCCTACCGGTCACACTAGGAAATAAATTGATATTATTATAATGAATACATGTAAAAAATGATTTATGTATAATTTTAATAAAGAATAAAAATAATATAAATACATTTTCTCAGTTTTGAGTAGGTTAGTTGTTCTTTTTACTAAAATTGATGTTAACTTTAAATTAAAAGATGTACTTGGAGTCATATCAGTCACACCATGAGTCGAATTGAGGTTTGTATTATTAATAAACTTCCAACATTAATTATTTATCATTTTAATAAAGTATTAAAACAATACAAATGAATTTACTTACTTTTGAGTACGTCAATTTTCTTTTTTACAAAAATGTCATTTTAAACTAGAAACTTGCACTTTGACTCATACTGATCATATTGTGTGTTGGTTTGGCGTGAGACTAATTCATACAAGGCACAAATGAATTATGAATTTATAACCTAGATTATCAAGAAAATATGAGTGCATTTTCTTAGTTTTCAGTGAGTGACATTTTTTTTGAACTAAACTGTCAATTTTGAAATGATAACAAACACATTTAGTCATAACTGGAACATCATGTATCAGATTGAGGAGAGGATTATTCCTACACATCAAAAATGAATTATTGATACTTTTCACAAAGTATCAAAAAAATCTTAAAATGTTTTATTAATTTTCCTTTTTACTAAAATTGATGTCAATTTTCAATAAAAAATGCACTTAGAGTCATATCGGTCACACCATTTGTCAGATTAAGGTGTGGATAATTCCAAAACATCTCAAATGACTCATGGATAAATTTATTAAAGTTTAAAAACAATCCAAATATGTTTCCATATTTTTGAGTATGTCACTTATTTTTTTACTCAAATGTCATTTTAATATAGAAACACGCACTTTGACTCATACCGATCCCATCATGTATGTAGCATCCCAATGATTTACAAATATAATTAATATGATTGAATGAAATCACTGAGATTCTTTGAATTTTTTTTAAGCTATCCAATAAAATTAATTTTTTTGCTTCTGTGATTTGAATTTTGAAAAACTGACCTACACCATTGCGTTCAGTAAGATACTTAAATTCAGATAGGATCAAATTACTTTTTTTTGAAGAGTAACTTGACCCTTATGAATCTTAATATACTTTTATGAATAGTAATTTTACTCTTATGAATAGTAATATTACCCTTATGGATAGCAATATCATCAATGAATGTATAAAAAAAATTTAGGCACCTTATAATGGAAATAGAATATTTTAAAAAATAAAATTAAGTGTTTGTGTTTTTGTGAGTAATAAATATTTAATTAAAATTTTATAATTAATAAATTTATTGAAAAGAAAATAAATTTTTATAAAATGTATTCCTAAATCAATAATTATTTTTCCTATGATTTTAGGATAATATAATAAGACATTATTTAATTTTTCAAGGTCTTATCAAATCAGTTTTAATTTCAAAAACTATATTTTCCAAGTAAATGATGATTTTAATTAAAAATTAAATTTCTCATATTTTGAAAAAATATTGTCATAAAATTTAGATCATTTTTAAATTACACACGTAGACAAATGGGTTGGCTGAATTTTTGGTATTTTTAGGTAATAATTTATTTTTTGTTGAATAGTAAAAATACAGTTTGTTATAAAATATGGTATTTTTTTATGACATCATCATGAAATTATCATGATATAAAAATTTATTTAAAATATATAATAACCAAATTATTATACTATTTGTCACGACCCGTCCTCGTGGCCCGTGCCGTGACTTCCCCAAGCCCGCCTTCCATAAGCCAGGGGCTGGCGACTAGTACCAAGGCGTAATTCCCGGCAAAAAGGGAAGGCATTGCCTTTGTAAAGTAAACAAACACCACAGAGCAAGCAAGTAGAAGTAAACACTAATTAAAAACTGGGTACAACAGTAAGTGAAGAAAAGTAAGTGGTCCAGAATACAAACCCAAATTGAAATTAAAGTACAACTAAAAAAGGGAAATACAACAACTAAAACGTAAAGCCGCAACCTCGATCCTTCCACTGGAAGTCCCACCTGAAGGGTGGATATAGATATCCTCCACAGCTCCTCGGGTCCAGCCGTCCACTCCGAGTACATCCCGCCCAGTGGTCCACCTCCAGGTACCGTCCTGCTCCACAAGCCTCAACCACGATCAGCGATGTCTGTCGTGTACAACCAACACAACATAGTGCAGGCATAGCCCGTGCAGGGGTGAGTATAAGCTACTCAGTAGGGACCCCGAGACCCCCGAAGGTCTCCCAGAATCCACAAAGGATAATCCACAAAGGAAAGATAGAATCATGAAGTAACATCCGACACTACTTAGGTATATTCCCATACATATACCTAAGTCACCAATTCTCGTTCAGCTCCAACATCCGAGCTCAAGTATAACCCAGTCCACACAGGAAAGAAAAACGTAATCCATATAGGACACCACAACACAATCCACACAGGAAAGAAAAACAAGATTCAGCTCACACAGGAATACTTCTTCGTATGACAATAGAGATGATCAGATGTAGCCACTGATTTATCTAAGTCGTCGGAACCACAAAGTATCGATAGGTACTAACCCCCGCAATGACCCACAAAGGATCGGACCCACAAAATATCGATAGGTAACTAACCCCCGCAATGACCCACACAAGATCGGATCCACACAGGATCTGTAGGCACTGGCCCACATAGGACCGCTGAGCGCTGACCCACACAGGACCTGACCCACACAGGACCTGACCCACACAGGATCGGTAGCACTGATCTACGTAGGATCGCTGAGTGCTGTAGTCTTCGCCGTCGAATCCACGGAGGATTTCTGCACAGTCGTCATCGTCGTCGCAGTCACAGCCAGCTCTAGGGTTCCTGCACACAGCAAGCTCGTTCGGGAGGGTCCGGTCCACGAGCCGAGGTGCTGATACATCAACTGACACATATTCTGAAGTTGATGTATCCAAAAGTTTCGTATCGTCAACATGAACTCAACGTTATAGACGGCGCGTCAATCGGACGCCCGGTCTGAGAGTTATTGGCATTTTCATCCTAGGGGCCCGGTTGATTTTTAAGTCAAAACCAACCCGACCATACTCCAACTGCATCCAAACCCCAAGCAGAGTAAGCCAAAAGGTCCGTCTCACTAAGAGGAATCCAACAAAGTCGATGACACGTCAATCGGACGTCCGAAGCTCAAGTTATAAGCGTTTCCGCTCCGAGGGCCCGGTTGGTTTCATGTATGAACCAACCCGGCCGAACCCCATGTACTCTGAAACCTTGAGTGTAATATACCAAAACGACCATCTCGATCCAAGGATCGCTAAGCAACTAACGGTACCTCGATCAAAGGTCTGTAGCCCAAGTTATGGGAAAAAGATCGAAAGGGGTCCGGAAGTTGGGGTTTCGGGCCCAGGCCGACCCGGCCCGAGACCCCCTGGGTCGGCCTGAACCTGTTCGACCCAACCTGGGTCCAGGTCCAGCCCGCTTGGGTGCGGCCCGGCCCAGTCTGGCGGCCTGGCCTGGCGCCAGGCGGCTCGGCCATTTCGGCTGAGCGGATGCGCAAGGGGGGCACCGCCCCCTTGAATGAGACCGAGGCCCCGCGTGGGGGCCGCTCCCTGCTAAGAGATGCGGCTGAGCACCGCGTCCTACCTCCCTCGGTCCCGCGCGGTCGTGGGACCTGCGGCCTGCTGCCGCCTCCGGCCGCCAGCGCCGCCGTGCCGGCGAGGTGCGCCGGCAGAGTGTTCCGCGGACCACCGGACGAGCTCCGGTGGTCGGTTTTGCCTGCCATCTTCGCCAACGGCCCTCCTAGGACGGGTTCTTCACTGCGAAGACCTCATAACGCCCGTGTGGCATGCTTCATCATCGCCCATCGATCCGCACACCAAGAACGAACAGACGGTGGGTTCGGACTTGTTCGTTGGTTCGCACCCACCGCGTTAGCGGTTTAATAAAGCTTCTGACAAATTTTAAACACATGCCGACGATATAAATCACATAGATTTAATTGAACCGAAACCCCTACCTCAAGCGTCGTCGAGTGAGGGTTCATCGTGGAAAAGCACGTCGCGGAAGAATGCATCGCAGAAGGGGGATCGTCGCGTCGTGGAGAAGGAACGTCACGGAAGAAGCGTCGCGGAAGAAGCATCGCGGAAGAAGCGTAGCGGAAGAAGGGTCGTTGGCGTCGCGGTACACGGCGTCGCGTAGTCGATCTCCGAGGATTCGACATTCTTCATCGGAGATCGGTGCGTTCTTCGCGTTCTTCACGTTCTTCGAAGAAGAAGAAGAAGATCTTCAAGCCTCCCCTCTTTCTCCCAATCCCCTCTCAACACAACTAGACTAATAAAATAAGAGTTCTCTTATTTTATTTCTCAAGCCATGCATTTAAAAATTCAAAAAACGAATCAAACAATTAATTGAATTAATTGCAATGATTTAACGGCCCAAATTAATGAGGCGTTTATTATCCAGAATAAACGCAAGGGTTGACTTCATTAAAAAGTGGGTGCGGGTGCGTTTCTTAATTAAAGGAGGGGGTTTAGGAAGAAAAGAAATGGTGGGGCTCGTGTGGGCCCCACCTCACAAATATCCTACCAAGTGGGTAGGATATTGTGGGTCCCACATCATCCACAAAACTTAAGTTAAGCTAAATAAAATAAAAATTGTTTGCACCACTTTTATTTTATTCCTTAACTTAACCCCAAAAATTAAAAACCACACCCGAGCAAACGCAACTCCGGAAGAGGTGTTTCTAAGCAATTACTGGCGCTGTGATTCCATCGGTGCCCTCAGAATTAGATTCCGAGCACCGGTTCAAAATTTAGAAAAACCCGCGTGTTCGTTCACTGAACGTACCCGAGATAAACTTCGGAAAAAGATTCCGGGCACACCGGGCCTCGGAATTAGGTGCCATCAGAAACTGCGTGCTTGTAAAATTCCCAAGAAAATTAAGATAAAAATTTCCTTGAATTTTATGGGTATTTACATCACTCCCACCTCAAGGATTTACATCCCCGTAAAGGCACATCATAAAGTAGGGAAACAAATGTAGGTACTGAGCACGCATCTGAGCCTCCCGCTCCCAAGTGCTCTCCTAGAGGTTCTCGTGCTGCCATCTGATGCGCACTAGAGGAATCGATCATCCACGTAGGACCCGCTCTTGTCGATCCTCGATCTCCACTGGGACCTCTGCAAAAGTCGTCCCATCATCAATGTCCATCTCCCCATGGTCAATGATATGCGTCGTGTCGTGAATGTATCTCCTCAGCTGGGATACATGGAAGATGTCATGCACCCTGTGCAACTGAGGTGGTAGAGCTACGCGATAAGCCACCTCGCCAATCCTGCTAAGGACCTGGAATGGTCCGATGAAGCGTGGAGACAACTTGTCGCCTCGGCCAAATCTCCGTAATCCGCGTCGAGGTGAGACCTGTAAGAAGACATGTTCGCCATCCTCGAACTCCAGTGGCCTCCTCCTCCTGTCAGCATAAGACTTCTGCCGACTCTGAGCTATTCTTATCTGCTTCTAGATGACCTGGACTTTCCCTGTCGTGGCCTGGACCATCTCTGGTCCCACAAGTGCTGACTCCCTAGGGTCTGTCCAGCACAAAGGTGATCTGCAAGGCCGGTCATACAACGCCTCGTATGATGCAATTCTGATGGTGGAGTGGAAACTGTTGTTGTACGTGAACTCCACCAAGGGTAGGTGGTCCTCCCAGCTGTGACCAAAGTCGAGGACGCATGCACGGAGCCTGTACTCGAGAGTCTGAATGGTCCTCTCCATCTGACCATCTGTCTTAGGGTGAAAGGCGGTGCTTAGACGTAGCTGCATGCTGAATGCCTCCTACAACCCCTTACAAAGCCAGAAAGTAAAGCGAGCATCTCGATCGGAGACGATAGATAATATCACACCATGAAGCCGTACAATCTTCCGAACATAGAGGCGTCCCAAGGTCTCCACTGAGCCCTGCTCTCTGATGGGTAAGAAGTGAGCCGACTAGGTGATTCAGTCGACAATCACCCAAATGGAGTCATGACCTCTGGAAGTGCGTGGAAGTCCAGTCACGAAGTACATAGATATACCATCCCACTTCCACTCAGGGACCTCCAAGGGATGTACCAAGACTGCTGGTACCTGGTGCTCTGCCTTCACCTTCTGGAAGGTGAGGCATCAAGAAATGAGCTCTGCCACAACCTTCTTCATGCCCGACCACCAGTGCTATTGTTTGAGATCCTGGTACATCTTCACCACGCCAGGATGTACCGCCAAAGGGGAAGTGTGAAACTCCCTCAGCACCTCCTCCCATAAATAAACTGGTACCAAGGTACATCCTCTGAAAAAGATGTTGTGCTCTCTTCCTACAGAGAAACCATCAGGTGCCTGTCCTGAGGATATCTGCGCACGCCGCGTCTCACAGTCAGCATCCACACGCTGTGCCTCTCTGACCCACTGCAGTAGTGGAGGAGTGACTGTGAGTGACTGAAGGAAGGCTGCTCCATCTCTATCCATGAAGGATATCTGCAAAGCGGCTAGCTGCTCTGTCACCTCCCCAAGTAGCTGAATGCCCGTCCTCCTGCTGAGAGAATCGGCTACCACTTTCCCCTTTCCAGGAGTATAGACTATCTCAAAGTCATAGTCCCGGAAGAACTCGAGCCATCGCCACTGTCTCAGGTTCAGGTCCTTTTAAGAGAAGATGTGCCTGAGACTCTGATGGTCAGAATAGATTATAAAGTGCTCGCCCATCAGATAGTGTCTCCACATCTTCAGAGCGAAGACCACTGCTGCTAACTCCAGGTCATGGTTAGCGTAGTTCTGCTCATGCGACCTCAACTGACATGATCCATAGGTGATAACTACCCGCTCCTTCATTAAGACACATTCGAGTCCAGTCTATGAAGCGTCATAGTAGACTACGTAACCTACTCCCTCCTCCGGTAGCCTCAAGATAGGGGCGCTGTTCAGTCTCTGTCTATACTACTAGAAGCTCTGCTGACATTTGTCTGACCACACAAAGGGTTTCCCCTTCTTCATCAAATATGAGAGTGGCGCCACAACTCTGGAGAAGTCTGGCACAAATCTATGATAGTATCCAGCTAGTCCCAAGAAACTCCGAACCTCCGTTACAATCCTGGGTGGCTCCCAAGCTAGCACTGCCTCGATATTCGCAGGATCCACCGCAACTCCTGCCTCAGAGATGAAATGTCCCAAGAAGTGGACCTCGCATATCCAGAACTGACACTTCGAGAGCTTTCCATAAAGCTGGTTCCCTTGGAGTGTGTCTAGTACAACCCGCAAGTGGTAGGCATGCACCTCCTCAATCGTCGAGTATATCAAAATGTCTTCAATGAAGACCACGACAAATCGATCAAGGTATGGCTAAAAGATCTTGTTCATGAGGCCCATGAACACTGCTGGAGCATTGTTCACACCGAAGGGAATAGCCAAGAATTCATAGTGGCCATACCGACATCTGAAGGCCGTCTTCTACACGTCCTTGTCCCGAACTCTGAGAAGATGATAGCCTGACCTGAGGTCTATCTTCGAGAACCACTGTGCTCCCTTGAGCTGATCGAAGAGGTCATAAATCCTAGTTAGAGGATTCTTGTTCCTCACGGTCACCTGGTTCAGGCGATGATAGTTGACACAAAGTCGCAAGCTCTCGTCCGCCTTCTTGGCGAACAATATCGGGGAAGCCCATCGTGAAACACTGGGTCGGATGAATCCCTTTCCCTGCAAGTCCTCCAACTATACCCGTAGCTCTCGAAGCTCAACGAGGGCCATCTGATATGCTGGAGTGGATATCGGGGTTGTCCCGAGGTACAGATCAGTATAAAAGTCTACCTCTCTGGGAGGAGGTAGTCCTGGAACGTCGTCGGGGAAGACGTCTGCATACTGATCCACCACTGCATGAAAACTAAGACTCTCCACGTCAACTGCTCCTCGGATGAGGCTAGCCAACTGATGAGTGATGGGCTGTCCTCTCCTTTGGGAGAGTCCATACTGTGCTGCAAAGGCTCCCTTCTCGCCGGTGATTGTGAACCTTCTCCTGTCGGTGCGTACACATCGCACCTTGCCCCTAATACAGTCAATCTGATCATGGACTGTAGATAACCAATCCATGCCCAAGATGACATCGTAAGGCCTCGATGCCACTACAAGAAGATGCCAGCCTAATCTCTTGCCTCCTAGAGTAAGCTCACACTGCCGGCACCAGTGCGTAATCGTCAAGTCTACTCCCGTAGGAGTCTCTAGCCGTAAGGATCGAGCCAACGACTCTGTCAGAATCTCCGAGCTCCGAACAAGGGCAGCGACTATGAAAGAATGACTCACTCCTGTGTCTATAAGAACTGCAGAAAGGGTGGAATAGACACATATAGTACCTAGAATCATCTCGGGTGCGCCGTGGTCATAGGCCTCCGCTGCCTGAAGCTGTGCCTGTCTCTGCCCGCCAGCTCCCTATGGTCGGGGTGGGCCTCCTGGTGGTGGTGGTGGTAGAGCCTCAAAGTGTCACCCACCACCTGCTGCTCGGACATCTCCTCTTCCTCATCTACCTACTCCCAGTAGACCGCCACGGTCGACCATCTGCCATTGCCTGGGTGGCCCCTAAATCGTCTGATGCTCCTCGGTACGGCGTGTCGGGAAGTCATGAGCCATGTGGCCCTGCCCGCCGCATGCGTAGCACTGTCTGCCTCTCGAAAGACTGGCTCCACGCTGAGTGCCCTGCACCTCTAAGTCAGTGTCCTGAGGTTGTCTGCCTGAGGGTCTGGTTTTCCTGGACCCATGAGTCATCCGTCGACTGCCTGCTACAGAAGACTCTGCTATGTGCTACCCTACGGTAGGTCTCACTGCTGATGTAGGCTCAGCAAGGAAGCTCTCGATGAGAAGGGCTCGCTCCAGTACCCCTGCCTGTGTCGGAATGCTGAGGGAGATCAGCGATGCCCTGATCTCAAGCCTCAATCCCTGCTCAAAGGTCCGGGCTCGGAAGAATGGGTCCCGTACCATGTCTATCGAGTAGCGCGAGAGATCGGTAAATCTTGCCGAGTACTGGGCGACCGTCAAGCTGCCCTGCCGCAGCTATAGAAGCTCCTGGATGTGCACCACATGGAGGGTGGCTGGGAAGAACTCCGAACGGAAGAGGCTCTCAAAGTCCGTCCAGAGGAGAGATGCCTCATCGTGCACCTGGAGCATCAAGATCCTCCATCTGCTTACTGTCGCGTGCAGGAGGCTCGCTGCAAGGATCACCATGAGGTCGGCTGGTGTCCTCACTAACCAGAAAACTTGTACAACTGCCTCCAGCCAATACTCAGTTGCCTGAAGGTCTGTCTCCCTGCGGAACCTAGGCGGTCGCTGGAACTGAAACTCGTGCAGTGTACTAAGGCGAAGTGCATCATCAGCGGCTGGGGCTAGAAACATCGGTGGCTCGGTGGGTAGAGGTACTATCGGTGCCTCTGCTGTCAAAGGGCCCTGTACGAGGCCTCATTGCTCGGTGGGATGTCATCACGTACAACGCTCGGAACCCTAGCTGGCTGCCATCGTGGGGCCATCCTGAAAAGAAACAGGTGTGCCACGGTCAAACAGTTTACCTGGTGAGCTGACACAAAGTAATCACAAAGAAAACTTGAAACACAATGCAATCAATGTTTTCGTGCATTAAGTCAGAAATCAAAAGTCAAGGTCCTGGTGTACGGATACGTCAGATTCCGCACCAACACTAGACTCCGTGGACTGATAGCCACACTCAATACTCTTAACACTATTGCTTCATATAGAAAAATATTAGAGTCCTGAGTTCTGCGGTAGAACCGAACTCCTCTGATACCAATTTGTCACGACCCATCCTCGGGGCCCGTGCCGTGACTACCCCAAGCCCTCCTTCCATAGGCCAGGGGCTGGCGACTAGCACCAAGGTGTAATTCCCGGTAAAAAGGGAAGGCATTGCCTTTGTAAAGTAAACACACACCACGGACCAAGCAAGCAGAAGTAAACACTAAGTAAAAACTGGGTACAAAAGTAAGTGCAGAAAAGTAAGTGGGCCAGAATACAAACCCAAACTGAAAGTAAAGTACAACGGAAAAAGGGAAATACAGCAACTGAAAAGTAAATACATAGCCTCGAGACGTCCACTGGAAGTCCCACCTAAAGGGTGGGTACAGATAGCCTCCACAACTCCTCGGGTCTAGCCACCCGCTCCGAGTACGTCCTGCCCTGTGGTCCACCTCCAGGTACCGTCCTGCTCCGGTAGTCTCAACCACGATCAGTGCTGTCCGTCGTCTAAAACCAACACAACGTAGTGTGGGAATAGACCGTGCAGGGGTGAGTATAATCTACTCAGTAGGGACCCCGAGACCCCCGAAGGTCTCCCAGAATCCTCAAAGGATAATCCAAAAAGGAAATATACAATCACGAAGTAACATCCAACACTACTTAGGTATATGCCCATACATATACCTAAGTCACCAATTCTCATTCGGCTCTAACATCCTAGCTCATGTACAACCTAGTCCACACAGGAAAGCAAAGCATAATCTACACAGGACAGCACAACACAACCCACATAGGAAAGCAAAACAAGATTCAGATCACATAGGAATACTTCTTCGTATGACGATAGAGATGATCAGATGTAGCTACTGATTCATCTAAGCCATCAGACCCACAAAGGATCGATAGGTACTAACCCCCGCAATGACCCACACAGGATCAGATCCACACAGGATCTGTAGGCGCTGGCCCACACAGGACCGCTAAGCGCTGACCCACACAGGACCTGACCCACACAGGATCGGTAGCACTGATCCACGTAGGATCGCTGAGTGCTGTAGTCATCGCCATTGAATCCACGAAGGATTTCTTCACAGTCATCATCGTCGCCGCAGTCGCAGCCAGCTCTAGGGTTCCCGCACACAGCAAGCTCGTTCGGGAGGGTCCGCTCCTTGAGCCGAGAGGCTGATACATCAACTGACACATAGTCTGGAGTTGATGTATCCAAAAGTTCTGTATCGTCAACAGGAACTCAACGTTACAGACGGCGCGTCAATCGGACGCCCGGTCTGAGAGTTATTGGCTTTTTTGTCCCAGGGGCCCAGTTGGTTTTTAATTCAAAACCAACCCAACCGTATTCCAACTGCGTCCAAACCCTGAGAAGATTAAGACAAAAGGTCCATCTCACTAAGAGGAATCCAACAAAGTCGACATCACGTCAATCGGACGTCCGGAGCTCAAGTTATAAGCGTTTCCGCTCCAAGGGCCCGGTTGGTTTCTTGTACGAACCAACCCGGCCGAACCCCAAGTACTCTGAATCATTGAGTGTAATATACCAAAACGATCGTCTCAATCCAAGGATCGCTACGCAACTAACGGTGCGTCGATCGGAGGTCCGTAGTCCAAGTTATCTTTAAAAGACAGAAAGGGGTCCAGAAGTGGGGGTTTCGGGCCCGGGCCGACCCGGCCTGAGACCCCCTGCGTCAGCCCAAACCAGGTCGACCCGACCCGGGTCCGGGTCCGGCCTACTTGGGTGCGGCCCGGCCCAGCCGGCGTGGCCCGACCCAGTCTGGCGGCCCGGCCTGGCGCCAGGTGGCTCAACCGTTTCGGCCGAGCGGATGCACAAGGGGGGCGCCGCCCCCTTGAATGAGACCGCGACCCCGCGTGGGGGCCTCTCCCTGCCAACTGACGTGGCCGAGCACCGCGTCCCGCCTCCCTCGGTCCCGCGCGGTTGCAGGACCTGCGGCCTGCCGCCGCCTCTGGCCGCCGGCGCCGCCATGCCGGCGAGGCGCACCGGCAGAGTGTTCCGCGGACCACCGGACGAGCTCCGGTGGTCGGTTTTGCCTGCCGTCTTCGCCAATGGCCCTCTCGGGACCGATTCTTCACTGCGAAGACCTCACAACGCCCATGCGGCCTGCTTCATCATCGCCGGCTGATCCGCACACCAAGAATGAAGAGACGATGGGTTCAGACTTGTTCGTTGGTCCGCACCCACCGCGTTAGCAGTTTAAAAAGGCTTCCGACAAATTTTAAACGCATGGTGATGATATAAATAACATAGATTTAATTGAACCGAAACCCCTACCTCAAGAATCGTCGAGCGAGGGTTCGTCGTGGAAAAGCACATCGTGGAAGAATGCGTCGCGGAAGGGGGATCGTCGTGTCGTGGAGAAGGAACGTCACTGAAGAAGCGTCGCAGAAGAAGCGTCACAGAATAAGGGTCGTTGGTGTCACGGTACACGACGTCGCATGGTCGATCTCCGAGGATTCGTCATTCTTCATCGGTGATCGGCGCGTTCTTCGCGTTCTTCGCGTTCTTCAAAGAAGAAGATGAAGATCTTCAAGCCTCCACACTTTCTCCGAATCCCCTCTCAACACAAATAGACTAATAAAATAAGAGTTATCTTATTTTATTTCTCAAGCCATGGGTTTAAAAATTCAAAAACGAATCAAACAATTAATTGAATTAATTTCAATGATTTAACCGCCCAAATTTATGAAGCATTTATTATCCAAAATAAACGCAAGGGTTGACTTCATAAAAAAGGGGGCGCGTGTGCATTTCTTAATTGAAGGAGGGGGTTTAGGAAGAAAAGAAACAGTGGGGATCGTGTGGGCCCCACCTCACAAATATCCTACCAAGTGGGTAGGATATTGTGGGTCCCACATCATCCACTTAACATAAGTTAAGCAAAATAACATAAAAATCGGTTGCACCACTTTTATTTTATTCCTTAACTTAACCCCAAAAATTAAAAACCACATCCCAGAAAACACAACTCTGGAAGAGGAGTTTCTAAGCAATTACCGGCACTGCGATTCCATCGGTGCCCTCAGATTTTGATTCCAAGAACCAGTTCAAAAGTTAGAAAAACCTGCTTGTTCATTCACTGAACGTACCCGAGCTAAACATCGAAAAAAGATTCTGGGAACACCGGGCCTCGGATTCAGGTGCCGTCAGAAACTGCGTGCTTGTAAAATTCTCAAGAAAATTAAGAAAAAAATTTCCTTGAATTTTACGGGTCTTTACAATATAAGTTGAATATTTTACAAAATTAATTTAAAATAGGAAAATTATATATTTGAAAGATAAATATAAAAATCATTGTCAATGCCGACACAGCCCCTGCGTAGTGCTGCCAATGTCAAAATTGGTAACTTATATAAATAATTGAGTGATATTTTTTTAATTAATTATTTATTAATTATAATTTATCATTTATGCCTTTGGCTATTAAATTCTAATTTTTGTGTTATATAACATGTGTGTTATCCAAATTTCTATTCAATGCTTGCATAAGGAAAGAAAAGATAAAATAAAAAATATAAGAAGATGTCTTCTTATGTATAAGAGTGAATATACATAATGAATGAATTTAGAATTTTATTTTGAACCTAATTAATTTATTTTTATGATAGTAATTTGTTTTTAATGTATATATATGAAATAAATAAACTAATGTTTATGAAATGCTGATGCCGCACTTGTGCAGGAATAAGAAAAATAAATAAAATATTTTTAATTAAAATTATTAAAATTATTAAATGACCCATATTTTGTATAAATTTTTTTCTATAAGTAATTTTTGACAATTATCTATTTTTATTCTCGTTGGAGACACTTTTGATCCCCAATAATCAATTTAAGATATTTATAATATTTTATTTAGAAATAAGATAGGGTGTACACACTATAAACTTGAGTTTGTATAGAATTTTTAATATATGTTTTTTCTATAGTTTTATTATAAAAAGAATTGTATTTGGAAATATAATAAAATTAATTTTTATATAGTTTTTTTAAATTTTTATACAACAAATAAATACAACAATGTCTTTCAGAAAGACATTGTAGTATTAATTTTATTAATTAATAAATCAAATTAATGATATTAAAGATAATAAAATAAATATAATTTCATATTTTTTAGGATAATTCACTAATATCTTAGATTTATACTATAATTATCGGACATAATAAAAAATGGATTCAAATTGGAAACCTTGTTTTGTAGTTTTAAATTCTAAAGTAACAAATAGTGTTTAATTTGATAAAATCATTTTTCCAGAATATAGTATTTAATTAGAATATTTAAAAATCAAAAAATTATTGAAAAAATCCAAAAATAAATATATTTGGTTGAAAATGTGTTATGTTATTATTTTTATCCCCTTTTAATGGCTTTAACCCTATAATAAAGTTCTTGTATTTTAATAATTTGTTTAATTCTTATTTAACCCTTCACCTCAATTATAAAAGGAGGATACATTCTTCCACCATTCTTATAAAATCAAGCCTTCTTATGGGTCTAAAATATTCCAAATTATCTTCTAATCATGCCTTACCAAAATCTAGGGCTTCTGGTCTCATAAAATACCACTTCTTAGATCCTTAAGGAAGTCATCCAAGAGAAATTTTCAAGAGGTAAGATTCCTCCTTCTCTTTCAAATTCTTTCTCACTTCTACCTTATCCTTACCTGTAATCTGATGATTCATGTAATATCCAATATATATATACTATAATTTTATTGTGTTTATGGTAAAATAATCATAAATCCATCATCTTCTCCTTTTATTATTAAATAGCGAAATCGTCATCTGTGGTGGGTCAATTCAATGCCTTTGTGGATGATGATTCTTCATTTACTTTTTTTACCAAAATCATGGAAAGTTTAAATTCACATTTCATTGTTTTAAATGATATATATATATATTATCACTTAAATATTAATATTTTTTTGAGAAGTGAATCCATAATATATAGACCATGGAAACCATGAAAAGAACACACCCGAAACAATGGAAATAAAAAATATTGTTTATAAATAGGTGGAAAATGATATTAGAATAATTTTTAAGGTATTATATATATATTATTTTAGTTATTTTATAAATTATTAACACTATTCAAATCATTATACATGTGGTTTGAACAAACTTAAAGTATGTCCAACCTGAGGTAAGGGATATCTTAACTCAATTTTCATTCATTGAGTTAAATATATATATCATTGGTTATGTTATCTCCAAGAATATGTGTGACTGACCTATAATTGTTTTATTATGTATACAAACATAAATTGTGTGTATTGTTATTTTTCACACATAATTATTTCATTGATTTTTCCTCACTCTAACGATACGGCCTTTGTAAGGGTTTTCTAATCTCACTTCCATTATTGTGAGATATTCCTTATTCACCAATATTTCTTATGTATGTTGTATGAATACTGACCATTGATGTATAATATCATTAATCTCTATATTTTCATGGTATTAAATGTATCATTTTATAGTTATTTGTTTTTCGGCATATGATTCGATTGATTATAATGTGGTAAGGGGTTCCACCCGAACCATCATTTTTCTCTTGGGTTATTCCTTCACCATACTTACCCAAATGTAAGGCTTATTGATTTTTGTGTACATATTCTATATTCTTTTTTTATGTTAAAAAAATCATATATTCACATTATTTCATCTTTAATTTATGGGGATTATATATTTTAAAGTAGTTCCCTTCTTAATTCTTCTCGATAAACATGCCCGATTCAAGGGAACTTCTCAAATTCTTACCCATTTTCAAGTTCACTATTTAATCTATTTAAGCCATCATTATTTTTGAAAAATCACACATATTATAAAGAAATTAATATCACGGTTCATTTTTGGTTTTATTAAAATAAAACATGCCATTACTCTTTAAAATATCTTTAATATTTTCTTTAGACCACACTAAAATGTTTTATTTCTAAAACTACACTAAGAACTCTTTTTACAAGATTGCACTTCAGTGGGAAAATATTTATGACTAAAATATAATATCAATGTATTTCACTATTAATTTATTGGATAATCATGTTTACAATGTCATTTTAAAATAAAATAAAAATGGGTCTCCAAAAGAACTCTTTATTCCAAAATAAAAGGGGGTTTTCTCATATTACTTTAATTATATAAGATTTACAACTTGTTCACCACTTATTACTTTCATGTGGTGAATATAATTACCTTTTTTATGTCAAATATTGAGTATTATTATTCTTATTATATCATATGGAATTAATAATTAAATGTTTTTTAAGTGGTATGGGACACTTTGGAATGTTTAATGAACATTTTCATCAAGAGTTTCTAAATGATTTAATTAGAGTATTTTTATCCATGATTATGATTAAAAAATTTGAAAGTGATATGGAACACTTTGATTTAAATATCTATTTTATTATATATATGATTAATTCATTAGACTTAGAAAGTGATCGGCGGGGCCTGCTATAACCTCTCGATGCATTGATAGGTCTCATGAGACAAAAAAATTGGGTTTTGGGCGAGGCCTTACACTGGTATTTTCGGAATTCATGGATGCGGCCTCAAAGAGAGGTTTATGATATCAAAAATATGCATTCCCTTATTATGATATTATTAATAGATAAATCATGTGATTATTTTACTAGTATAATATCCATGGTGAAGTTTCATGTGATTATTTATATATAATTATTCATTTAGTTTTTATTATTGCCATATTCTTCTCAAGATTATGTTTTACTGGCATGAGTTATTCACATTTAATTATTGTTTATGATATATTATTATGTATTACTTACCCTTACTGAGCATCTATTCTCACCCCTTTCTTATGTTTCCTTTCCCAAGGTTTTGAAAAATAAAAATTTGAATAAGCTTTTAATGATGCAGTTTTATTTCATTTTATTATGCTTCATTATTTAATTTCCTTTACCAATGTATTATAGATATCATGAATTTAATATAGTATTCTAAGACTGAAAAAAAATCATTCCTTTAGGATTTTATTTCTTGTAATTATGCCAATGTATTAAAATAATACACCATCTCCGGGCTTCTCGGGTTGGGGTGTTATAGTTCGTATCAGAGAAAGTTTAGTAGAAAACTTGGAAACAAGATTTAGAAAACATATATTAAGGAAAAAAACCTAAGATTGACATAGAGTATAAACATACAAGAACATCCTAAAATTATGGAAAGGAATAGATTGTGTGGATATTCCTAGAAAATAAATCTTCATTTGGATACTATTAGTGGATGTGGTTCTGACACAGATGTACCTAAGAGTAAAAACTCTAATAAGGTGTTCCAGACTAATCATGGGGCTACCTGGTACAAGAAAACTGGCATTACTACATACCTAGTTTAAAAATGTTGGGGAATATTCTTAGGAAAATTCAAATTTAATTTACCCACCAATATTAAGGATTTATACCCCCAAAGTAACAAAAATATATGGTTCTAGGATTTATGATTCATAAATACATGTTATGTTCTATACCATGTTTAGGGTTATGGAAACTTTTAAATTTTAGGAGCCAATATAGTACATGTAATTGATTAGAAATGGTGCCTATAAGAAGGAATGATAACTTCACCAATGAACATGATGTAAAGAGTATGATGGAACATATAACTCATGGTATTAGGATACCATTTAGAAGAGAGATAGTCTCCCAAGTATCCTCATCATATTATGAAATATTTTCACGTGATAAAAAGATGTTTATATAATTATCTGAGTCCTATTTATTTGAAGGGAAGCAAGAGAAGAAGAGTATAGTAGAGAAAAATATAGATAAAGGGAATATGGGAAAGAAGTGTTTTCCAACATGTGATAACTCTGGAAAGAATCACCCTGGTAAATGATTGAATGGAATGGAAGTTTGTTATAAATGTAGAGAAAAAGTACACCAAGTTCATGGTTATAAGAGTAAGAAAATGGTTTCCAATGTACAATGCTTCAAATGGAAGGTAACAAGACACTATGCGAATCAATATCCAAAGCGTTAAAGGAATATACCCCAAATGATGTTTTTGGATAATGATCAAGTTATGATACTTCCATATATGAAGTGAAATAACAAATATTCCTATTCAAGAATAATTTAATTTGAATATTTTTTATCAAAAATGTATTGGTTATAAGAATTACAGAATATATGAGGATTTTACTGTAGTACTTTTTCATTAAGGATTTGAGACCATAAGTTGAATGGTATAAAGAAAAGATATTCATTGGGAAGTTAAATGTTTTGAAAAATGTGTGATTGAGGGAAAGAAAACCCTAAATATATTCTCGATGTTGACATAATGATGAAGAAATGATTGATTTGGATAAGTGTTAACTACCTTGTAACTGATTAATGACTTGTCGAAAAGTGGAATATGCTATCATTGATGGAGTTTACAACACTTTTTTATATAATGAATAATTCTATTATCATGTGTAAGGATGAATGAAGGTTTCACATGTTTAGAATGTGAAAATTTAGAGCTACTTCATTTTGATTAAAGGAAAATAAAGTAGTTTATGCATTGAACATGATGAATCATGGAGTTCTAAACAAAATGAGGATTTTCAAAGACCCCATGTACATGGATATAGAAAGGATGGATATGGGAATTATCAAGGAAGGGTGTCATAAGATTTGGGAGGAAATAGAAATTGAGCCCTAGGTACATTCTTCCTTTTGAAATTGTAGAGAGAATTAGAGGTGTGGCTTATCATTTGGAAAAGCCACCTAGCATTTCTAAGGCACACAATGTCTTCCATGTCACTTTTTTAGGGTAGTACATGCCAGACCCAACACACGTAATCATTACTGAAGGAATAGAATTTAAACCTAACTTATCTTACTGTGAAGATCCCATCCATATTCTGGACTTTAAAGAATAAGTGTTAAAGAATTAGATGACATAATTAGTGAAGGTACTTTGGAAAAATCATAAAATTGATGAGGCGACATGGGATCCCAAGGAACTTATGATGAAGAGATACCCAAATCTTTTTGTGAGGTTACATTATAGAATTTCGAGGATGAAATTTTTATGAGGGGAGAATGTAACACCCAAAGGATTTACCAATAAATTTAATATTGAATCCATGAAAACACCGAGTCTATATGAAACATAATGTTTTTTTAACCAAGAAAATAAACAAAATTTTTCCACTTCTATTATTTGAATTTTAAAAAATTTGACATACACATTTGTGTTCATTAATATATTTTGAGTCTGATAGGATCAACTTACTTTTTTTGTGAATAGTAACTTGACCATTATGAATAGTAATAAACCCTTATGAACAATAATGTTACCCTTATGAATAGTAATATGACCCTTATGAATATTAAAATCACCCATAAAAGTATAAATTAAAATTAGGTACCTTATAAAAGAAATAAAATATTTTAAAAATTAATAATTAAGTGTTGATATTTTTGTGATTAATAAATATTTAAATAAAAATTTATAATTAATAAATTTATTTAAAATTAAAATAATTTTGATAGAATGTATTCAAAAATAATTACTTTTTTTCCTATTATTTTAGGATATATTAATAATACCTTAGTTAAATTTTCATGATGTTATATAATTAGTTTTAATTTTTAAAACAATATTTCTCAAGTAAATGATAATTTTAATTAAAAATCAAAATTTTTATATTTAGAAAATTATTTTCATAAAATATAGTTCATTTTTGAATTCCAAATATCTAATATGGTTTGGTTGTTTTTTTGTGATTGTTATGAAATAGTTTATTTTTGGGTGAATAGTAAAAAAATCAATTTTTTTGTTAAAATACAGTATTTTTCGTGAAATCATATTTAAATTATTATCATATAAAAATTTATTTAAAATATGTAATAAATAAATAATTATTCTATATTTTGAATATTTTATATAATTAATTTTGAATATGAAAATCATATTTTTTAATGATAAGTATAAAAATCATTGTCAATGCCGATGCAGTCCCTACACAGTGCTAACAAAGTAAAAATTGATAACTTATATATACTAACTAAGTGATAAAAATTATTTTCATGACTTATTTATTAATTTATATTTATCTTTGATTTATTTTATTTTTAATTTCAAATTTTAATGTTAAATAACATGAGAATTATCCAAATGTTCGTGCAATGGTTGCATAGGGTAAGAAAAGACAAAATAAAAAATCTAAGAAGATGTCTTGCAATGTATAAGAGTAAATATACCCAATGAACAAATTTATAATTTTATTTTCATCCTAATTAATTTATTTTTTTATGGAAATTTATTTTTAATTTTTATATATAAAATATTTAATATTAATTCTTATGAAACTTTGATGTAGTGCTTGTGCAAGAATAAGAAAAAGAAAAAAATTTTATAATTAAAAATATTAAAATTATAAAATGAACCATATTTTTTATAAAATATTTTCTATAAGTAAGTTTAAACCATTATCTATTTTTAATTCTATTTTGGGACACTTTGGACCCACAAGAATCAATTTAAGACCTCTAAAATATTTTATTTAAAAGTAAGACAAGTTGTTCACACTGTAAAATTTAGTTTGTATAATATTTTTAATATACAGATTTACTGGGAACAAGAACATTATTTTGAAATCTAATTCAATTAATTTTCACATATAATTTTTTTAGGTAGGAAATAAATACATAATGGATTTCACAAAGATGATGTAGTATTAATTTAATTAATGAATAAATCAAATTAATGATATTAAAAATAATAAAATAAATAGAATTTAAAAATTTTAAGATAATTAATGAATCTATTATATTTATATCATAATTCTAGTATATAATAAAGTGTTGTATTCAAATTTGAAACTCTGTTTTGTTGTTTTAAATTCAAAATAAATAAATAGTGTTTAATTTGACAAAATCATTTTTTATGAATATAATATTTAATTAAAATATTTATAAATCACAAAATTATTGGAAAAATCCTAATATCAAAATTTTATGTTGAAAATGTGATATCTTATGATTTTAATCCCATTTTAAAGTATTTAACCCTATAATAAATTTATTATATTTTAATAATTTGTGTAATTCTTTTGTGACCCCTCACCTCAATTATAAAAGGAGGCTCCCTCCTTAAAAAATTATCACAATCTTAAGCCTTATTCCTCAGATAAAATATGAAAATTTCCTCCTCCTCATCCCATACCACATTCTACCACTTCAGGTCTCACAGAAAAAATTTATTCCAAGAGCCTTAAGGAGGTCATCGAAGAGAAATTTTGAAGAGGTAAGATTGATTCTTCTTATCTTTCAAATTCTTTCTCACTTATTCCTTTTCCCCTAACTCTTATCCAATGATTCATGACAGATTTTATTTATATATATATACTATAATGTTACTGTGTTTATGGTAAAATAATCAAAAAATATCTCATCTACTCATTTTATTATTAAATAACAAAATCTTTGTCCATGGTGTGTCAATTCAATGCCTTCATGGATGATGATTCTTCATTTCTTTTTTACCAAACCCATTGAATGATTAAATTCATATGTAATTATTTAAAATTAGAAAAATTATATATGTTATCACTTATATATTATTATTTCTTTTTACAAGTAAGACTATAATAAACCGACCTTGGAAACCATGAAAATAACGCACACGAAACAATGGAAATAACAGAATATTGTTAATAAATGGGTGAAAATAATATAAGAATATTATTTAAGGAATTATACACATGATTTTAGTTCTCTAATAAATTATTAACACTATTTACAGGAAGTTTGAACAAACATGAAGGAATTAAAACTCGAGTTAAGGGTTATCATAACTCAATTTCCATTGGTTGAGTTAAACATATATTTCATTGGTTATGTTGTCTCCAAGAATATGTGTGAATGAAATTTGATTGTTTTATACTATATACCTACTTATATTTTTTGGATTTGTATTTTTCACACTTAATTATTCCATCGATTTATCCTCACTCTAACGATACAACCATTCTAAGGGTTTTTTCATCTCACTTCCATTTTTGTATGATATTCCTTATTCATCACTATTTCTTATATATGGTGTATGTATACTAACCATTTATGTATCATATAATGTATCTATTTTTGTATGGTACCAAATTTATCACTTTAGAAATATTAATTTTGGGGCATATGATTCTATTGATTAAAATGTGGTAAGGGGTTCCACCTGAAACTTCATTTTTCCCTCAGGTTATTACTTCACTATCCTTACCCAAATGCAATGCTTTTTGCTTTTTGTGTACATATTCTATATTATATTTTTTATCTTCCAAAATCATATATTTAGATTATTTCATAATTTTATAGGGATTATATATTTTAAAATATTTCCCCTCCTTAATTCTTCCTGATAAACATGCATGATTTAAGGGAATTTATCTAATTCTTACCCATTTTTAAGTTCAATATTTATTCTATTTTAAGACATAATTTTTTTTGAAAATTCACACATGTTATAAAGAAATAAAAATCATGGTTAATTTCTTGTTTTAATAAAACAAATATTCCATTACACATTAAATATTTTTAACATTTTCCTTAAACTACACTAAAATGTTTTATTCCTAAATCTTCATTAAAAAATATTTTACACAGTTTCACTTCAGTGGTATAGTTTTTATGCCTCAAATATAATTTTAATCTCCTTACATTTTATTTTCATGGTGAAAAATGTTTACAATAAGATTTTCTAATAAAATAAAAATGATTTTCCAAAATAACCCTTCTTTCCAAAATAAAAATGTTTTTCTCATCTCACTTTTAATTCTATAAGATTTACGAATTGTTCACTATATATTCCTTTCATGTGGTTTATGTAATTACCTTTTATTTATCAAATAAAAAGTCTTATTATTCTTATGATATTGTATATAATTAATAATTAAATCTTTCAAATTGGTATGAGACACTTTGGAATGTTTAATGACTATATTCCACAAGAGTTTATCAATGTTTTTATTAAAGTATTTTCATCTATAATTTTGATTAAAATACTTCAAACGTTTATTGTACACATTGATCTAAATATATATTTTCTTAGACTTATTTGTAATGAATTGGACATAGAAAGTTATGGGTGGGGCCCAATATAGCCCCTCGATGCATTGGTAGGTCTCATGAGTCCAAAAAGAATTGGGTTTTGGCCAAGGCCTTCCCATAGTATTTTCAGAAGTCTTGGTTGAGGCCTGAACAAAAGGTTCATGATGTCAGACATATGCATTCCCTCATTATGATATTATAAATAGACAAATAATTTTATTTTTAAAGTATTATAATATCCATGGTGAATTTCATGTGATTATTTATATGGTATTATTCATTTTGTTTTTATTGCTTCTATATTATGATCAAGATTATGTTTTAGTTACATGAGTTATTCACATTTCCTTATTGTTTATGATATCTTCTACGGTATTACTTACCTTTACTGATAATATGTGCTTACCCCTTTATTATGTTTCCTTTCCCCAAGTTATAAAGAAGATAACTTGGAATAATATTTCAAGGATGTAGTTTTGTTTCATTTTTTTATGTTTCATGTTTTATTATATTTTCCCATTGTATTATGGGAATCATTAAAGTAATATGATCTTCCAATAATTATAATTTGATCAGTACTTTAGGATTTTATTTCTTGAAATCATGTCAATGTATTAAAATAATGCACCATCTTTGGGCTTCTGGGGTTGAGGTGTTATAATGTATGAGTTTAACGTGAGGCTTATTTCTACATGTCACAAATTACTTATGAATCAATTTGGTAAATTATCAATAAAAATGAATAATTTTTTCATTGTTTTCAGTGAGTAATGTTTTTTAAGTAAACTATCAATTTTAAACTAATAACAGACACATTGATTCATAACAGTTACACCATGCATCAAATTGATGTGCTGATGATTCTTACACATCCCAAATGACATATGGACCATTTACCAAAAGTATAAAAATATTCAGAAGATGTTTTATCAATTTTTATTATGTCAATTTTTCTTTTTATTTAAATTAATTTCAATTTTAATTAAAAATAATCACTTGGAGTCATACCAGTAACACTGTGTATTATGTTGAGGTGAAGATGATTCTTATAAGTCCCAAACCATAAAAAAATATGGCCTTCCAATGTTACCACATTTCCATTATCTTTCTATATCAAACTACCAAAACAGTATATTTACTCAACGTTCTTAGCCAAAAAAACTTTCTTGTTGTTGAAAGTTAGAAGAGTAGAAGAAGATCATGTGCCGATTATATCATGAGAAGTCACAAAAATGAGAACACGAGCTTTCTATACTCTTTTGACTTTCAGCAATGAAAATGGGTTTTGGCTAACAACATCAAATCAATATAAAATGTAGGCAGTTTGACAAATAAAAGAAATAAAAATTGAAAACTTGGTAACATTTCCAAAAAGAAGTATTTTATCTCGTTTTGGCCTGTTTTAGATAGTTGAAATCAAAATATGGCTTCCCAAAAGATATGTGAAAAAAACTAAATAAGTATTAGATAAAAATGATTAGGATATTAACTTAAAAACAATAGATAAAATTATGAAAAAATTAATAAAATAATTAGTAAGAATTATCCTTTTCATGATGGCTGTGTGAATTTTTGATGAATTTCCTTATTTTAATTATCTCAGTTGTAGGCTCCAAGTCCAATACCTCACAAGCATGAGAAGCTTCAAACAAACCACCCAACTTGAGAAAAATATTCCACATATATAAGAAAACAATTATTATATGAGTAATACTAAAATAAATTAATTAAACATAAATATGACACAATACATTAATTCTATGGATAATGATTTTACCTTGAAAATAGTTTTGACCACAAGGATATTCCGATTGTAAAATAAAAACGATGATTAAAAACAAAAATATATATCATCAAATAATCAATCAATGAGTGAGGTGGATGTGTATAAAATAAGATATCTTGGATTGAAGCTTTTAATCATCTGAGAGAAAGTAAAGATATCCTATTGGGTTCATAATTTTTTTTTAATAACTAGGTAAATTCACATAAGATATTCATTATTAAATGTGAAATTTAAAGATAATTATAATAAAGAAAACTCAAAATTTGATTAAATAAAATAATTTTAGTATAATTTGATGAAAATGGGTAATTGAATTTATGAAAAGAATAATCCACTATGTTAGGTGTTATCCTATAATTTTAGTATGACAGTTTTACTCTATTGTGTTCTCAAAAAGGGGTAGTGCCTCCCATTAGTTATAATTACATGGATGGTATTTAGATATTCCTAAGGGTGGTACCAAAAGGAAATGTTAAATAATGATATGTTTTAATATGGATTAAAGTAAAACATACATAGTTTTCATTAGATGTGTGATGAAAAAAATGAAGTGTTTTTTAATAAGTATTAATGAGTGGGTTATCATTTCAAAGATGAATATATTTTTACAAAGTTATAGAGAACTAGTCAAACCAGTTTTTGTTATGGGGATGGTGAAAATTTATAGTAATTGTGTTTGAAAGAGTCAATTTATTCATGGTTGTGAAAAATAGATCATATTAAATAATGAGACAAATAAATAATGAATTAAAAAGGGTGGGTTAAGATGTTTTTGTGATGAAATGATAAAATTGATAGTAATTTTTTTACTAATGTAAATGGGGATATTGTTAATAAATAAAACAATGATGAAACATTGGAGTAAATTAAGAATGAATTGAGTATCATAGGGGGGAGCACACAAGGATGAAGTAGTCTCATAATATGACATTTATGCTAAGGATAATTAATATAGATTACCAACTACAGCAAGAAATGTTGTAATCAATGAATAAAATGTAATTGGTGATCAGATAGTTTCGATGAAAACTCAAATGAGAAATACTCTACAAAAACCTCATTTTTCCAAAGAAGTACCTAACTAATTTGGAGAGGCTTACAAGGATGATAATTGGATCAAATATATGTAGGGGGAGATAAATCTGAATATGAATAATGTGACATGAGAAATTTTTCCAAGGCTAGAAGACATAAATGTTATGAGAACCAAGTGGGTGTTCAGAAATAAACTCATTGATTTTGGAAAAGTGGCTCAAAGTAAATAATAGATAGTGTTCAAGGGGAACTACTAGATCAAATAAATTTATATTTTTGATAAATTTAATCCCATAACCCAGTTGGAAACCATTTTTAATTTCTATGGCTATTTCATTGAAAATTTAGTAAAATGTATACCAAATGGATGTCAAATCTATGTTCATCTATGGAGTTCTTGAGGGGGAATATACATTGAGGAACTATATCGGTCTAATATGGATGAAAATGATAGAATGTTTTTCTAGTTAAATAATTAATTATAAAAGATAAATAAATCACTAAGGTCCTAGTATTTATGGCTGGAAAAATACATAATAAATATTTTTTTAGAGAGGGAGAGTTGATAAAAGACTCTATATCAATAAGGATAATGATCAAAGGATATTGGTACTCATATATGTTGATGACATAATATTTTATAATTGGAAAAATCACAATGGAAATTTTTTTGTAGATCATATGAGGTATGATATCAAGATATCTATGATTGGTGAAATAATTTACTTGGCTTATAGAAAAAATAAAGAAATCATAGGACATTAATTTCTCAATAAAAATAATAAAAATAGGTTCCTAAGTGATTTTTGATTAAATATTCCAAACCAATGAGATCACCAACCACTATATGGATGAATTTTTTAAGAGTTAATGATTGAAAAGTGGTAGATGTCATGGAATATAGGTATTAGTAGCCTATTATACCCTGGAAGAACATAAACTGACATTGGGGTTGATATATTTCAAGTCACATAGTACCAATGTTGTCCGAAAGAGGGCCACATACTATCGAAGAAGATGATACATCAATATATCTAAAAAAATAATGAGTTTTGGGTTGTTTTATTATAGGATAGTGCAATTGGAGATGTTGGGATACACATATGTGGCATGATAAGGTTTAGTTGATAACTGAGGGAAATTAGATATGTCAAAAAACATAAATTTCATTCTATCCTTGGTTTCGTTCAACCCTTGAGTTGTTCGAGCCTTGGATTAGAGCCTTGGAATAGTTAGAGTGTTGATTATATAATAGATTTGTGACTGGATTCAGAAACAAGGAACGTATGCAATAGGTGGGTTCTGTGGAGAGCTTCATATATTATGAATTGGTTTATGATGGTTAGCGTTCTTAAAATATATTGAGACACTTTTATCAACACTTCCAAAAAGCATTGATAAATCTCTCTCTTTATCAACGCTAAAAAAGCACTGATAAATACTTATAACACTTTTTTAAAAAAGTAATACTTCTTAAAAAATAGTATAATTATTATATATATTTATAATTATTATAATAATACATTTTATAAAATAATAATTTTATAATTCTTTTAATTTATAATTATTTATTTATAATTATATAAATATTTTTTATAAAATAATATTTGTATCATTATATATATATAATTATATATAGATATTTAATAAATATATATAAATACAAATATAGAAAATATATTCATTATTTAAATAAATTTATTAGTATTTTATAATTATTTAAATATAAATAATAATTTATTTGTGATTATATAAATACTTTTTAAACAAATATTATTTATTTATTTAAAATTATAAATGTATAAATATTTTAAATTTACATTTATAAATATATTTATTTATAAATATTTCCTTACAAATATTTTTTAACATTATTAATTAATATTTAATCTTAAGTGCATGCCTATAAAAATGATGAAAATTTACTAGTTAATAATGAGTACACTTTAATAGTATTGAAAATTTTGAGAAATTTTATTAATTAAATATAAACCCTAAAAAATCGATATATATATTAAAATACAGATGAACTCATGTTGAAAATATTAAATAATAGTAAATAAATTTTAATAAAGTAAATAGTTGAAATTGATTAAATTCCCCAAAAAACATTTGTGTATGTGTGTTTTAAATAAAAATGCATTAATTATGTATATGTGAAATCAATATAATATGTTTGATGTATGTTAAATTTGAAAATCAAATGACATTCAATTATGTCCACTACTTGATGTAATTAGTCAGTATTTTTAATTCATATTAATTTTTAATTATAAGCCATTATTCATTGAATATTTTACTATTAAGTAATGTAAAGCCTAAATATTTTTTATTATATAAATCATATTTATAGACATTTTTATATATCTATATATTTAATAAATACTATTTATTAACATTATTAATAATTATTTAAGTAGTACAATTTTTAATATTTTTTCTCAATTTACTTTTTTCTAATTTTTATTTGTTTAATTTTCATTTTACATATATGTATGTATTTAATATACACTATTTTTAGTATTTATAATTTATATATATTATAATAATTTTTTTAATTTTTATCAATAATTATTTAATTAATATTTTTTTAATATTTTTTTATAAAATCATTTTTATTTATTTATTTATTTATTTAATTTTATTCAGAATTTTATCAGCACTAAAAAAGTTCTGATAAAGGATTCCTTTATGGGTGCTAAAAATAAAGCATTGATAAATGTTACCCTTTATCAATGCTTAACAAGAATCACTGATAAAGGGTGTCTTTTATCAATGATAACAATAAAGCATTGATAAAGGCCACCCTTTATCAGTGATAAAAAATGCATTGATAAAGGGTTCCTTTTGTCATTGCTAGAAAAAAAGCATTGACAAAAGGGACCCTTTATGAGTTCATGTTTTAGTGCTGATAAAGGGAACCATTATCGGTTATTTTTTCAAGGGATGATAAAGGTGAGCGCTGTTAAAGGTTTATTTTGTAGTAGTGTATTGATACTGTTGTGTACTTTAGTATTGTTTCATTATTTGAGCCATGTTGGTAATTATTTTTGGAAATAATGTTTTGTTTGGATGGAGAAAAAATGGAATTTCAATAGTTTTTTTAAAAATAAGATTGTTTTCAAGGTGGTTTAGTTATAAAAAAAGAGTTTTCAAACTAATTAAATGGTTTTCATGAATTAAAATTTTCAGATAGGATCATTGTAGAATCCTAATGGGATTCGTTTCTCACACCCATAATATTCCTTTCAGAATATATAGACTTTTGTTTCAGTACACAAGCAATAGTAAGGGCACACTGTACATTGGTGGCTCTTCTTGATTACTATTATTTATTATTTTAATAGAGGATCCATGTTATTTCTAGGATTGGATCACGTGGAGTCATTTTGGTTCTATGTGCTTTGCGATGTATGTGTGTAGGACTAGTTTGGTCTAGTTTCCATTCTTTTGAGTTTTGAGGTTTTTAATTGAGATTCAATGTTTATGTATTTATATTAAATATTGTGAAAGTGATGTACATTGTTTATTATGGTATCTATTTAGTAATTACAAAATTACTATGGTAATGGAATTTTATTCTGTTGAATATGATGATATTGGTGTGGCTGTCCCATTTCATTTATGGGTCATTCAAGTTTATAATGGGTGAAATCATTCCCAAGATGTTGTCTGTTGTTCCCTATTTTTTCTCCAACTTGTGGAGATTATAAATTTTATTTAGACCTTGTGCCATTCTGTCTTGGGTGACAAGTCTAGTAGACCTGGGTTAGTTTGTTAAAAAATGGTATCTATACAATTTTTTTATTAAGTATTCAGTGGTAGAGAGTGGTTAGGACTGTTGGGATTTTAGAGGTAAGAGTGAGGGAGTACCTGGATAGCTCTTCTTAAAGTAGAACATCAACTTCCCAATGGTAAACTAGGATTTTATTTATGTTTGGAGCTTGTATTTAGGTTATTTTAAGGATATTTTGGGGTATTAAATGGTTGGTGTTGAGTCTTGGGGTGATATTGGGGGATGTTTTGTGTTTTGGGGGTGAAAACGGGGGGTTCTGGAGGAGGTTCGTGGTTAAGGAACATAGGTAGTAGTAACTATCCATAACTCATGTGAACTTATCTTCCAGCTTTAGTGACACCCATATAGTTGGTGTATAGTTTTCTTAACCATGTGACTAGACCATTAACAATTGAAAATGATTGAAACTTTTTATTATTTTGATCCCATTTTTATTTTGGAGTTACTTTTTAAATTGATTATTCTTGTTGATACATATGTTGATGGTTTCTTTGGGTATTTTATGTGATTTGAGATTGAAATATGTTTTAATAAAGATTATTTTTTCACGTTGTAGAAAATACCTCCAATGAGAACCTCTTACAAGCTTATATTATAGAGACCCCGGCCTTTTACACATATTATTAGGTGATTTTAAGCATAATTAAACATCAAATTGCAAGCCTAGGATCATAAGGTCTAGTGTCTTTGGATGATTAGGTACATAGAATTGAAAACATGGAAATATAACAAAAAAAATTTATTTCAATCATCCATAAAGATATCCAAAATTGAAATGATCTCATACATATTCATAGGATAACCTTGGGAATAAATGAACATAAGGGACGGGCTAAAAATCCTAGTAAGGGTATAAACATAGGAATAAAGCAAAGCATATGGGTTAGAAGGTATAACATGATGAAATAAAAAGGAATGAGAAATTAATAAACATAAGTAAGAATGAAGATTAGAGAATGGGGAAATATAATCATGGAATCATAGGAATTTTTCAACAACACACAACATGACATAAGCACGAGTCAAGGCGATCTTCTAAGACCATTGCACATGGTGAACAATGTCCCATAAAGGAATCAAGTTCACTCCTTGTCCAAACATGATTTATCATAAGGCTAAACATTTACCAATGAATTTGAGAACTATCTAGGAAACCCATTATAACATGTTCATTCATATGTGTGCCAAATGAAAAATTAAACATAAACATAAGGGTTACCCATGGAAAGAAATGTGTATCATAATCATGTAATGGTGTATAAAAAATTAAAGTATCATAAAAGTGTCCATGAAAGAATGAATTTAAATAATAAATGGACATTTATAACGTAAAATTGGTATTGGTATTGATAAATAATGTCCAAATTTAGCGTAGACATGTAAAAATAGTGTTTATGTAACATTAGAAATGAAGCATTATAGTGCATTTTAAGGAAAATATTAAAGAGAATTTTAAGCAGAAAAGGAAAAATTGATTTCATAAAACCAAAAATAAACCATTATATTTTTCAATTATTAAATGATTTATTTTAGAAGAATAAAGGTGTATTAAAATAGATTAAGTAGTGAAATTAAAAATGGGTAAGAAAATATGAAGTTTCTTTTAATCTATCTTTCATTTCAGGATGAATTGAGAAGGGAAACTTTTTAAAACACGTATTTACCCATAAAATAATTTTTATATGATATGGATACATGAGTTTGGAACATATAAAAAAATTTATAAGAATTTCACAAAAATCAAGAATCATTACATTGGGGTAAATAGAGATAAAGGGAAACCTGAAGGGAAAATGGAGGTTTAAAGTAGAATATCTTACCTTATGTATGAAAGTTTTCTATAATTGAACTTAATGTCCTGAATAATAAAATTAAATCCATTAATTAATTAATTAATAACATTTTATACATGTATTTGATTTATTACAATTTAATTAAGTTTATCTAAGTCCTTTGTGATGGGTTGTGATATTAAATTTCATCGTCCGGGGGTGATGGTTTCCTTGGTTTTCCTGATCGGTTTACTTGTATACATATATGAAAAAACATGTAAAATGAGAATGGTTGACCAAAATTGAAGATTTATTGTTTTAACTACAATATATAAGATTAAATTTTTATAAAATTTATTTGGTAATTATTTATTAGGATGAATCATTAGATAATACGTTAGTGATAATCGTTTATATTATTTTGCTGGTTTTTGATCATCAAACACTAGTTTTGTTTTATTAATTAAAATTATGTATATATAATGGTTACATAACATTAAATATGCTATAATACATATATTATATTCTCGTTTAACCATATAAATGGTTTTATGAGCAGTCTTGAAGGAGTTAATGTAAATTGAAATCTCATCATTCTTAAATATGATAAATTAACACATCATTGATGATGTTTTCATTTTTCGAAGAAAAATGGGAGTAGAAGAGGTTTTATGATGAATTATTACTTTAACATGATTAAATTACAGTATATATAATATACTGGATTTTTCATTCCACATTGATAAGGGTAGGTGAGGATATAATACTAAAAGAAAATAAATTGGAAAAGAAATTAAAAGATAATGAAAGAGGATTTTACCTCTTGAATTTATCATCATTTAGAATCTCCTTAAAAAAATTGGTTTGGTATATTTTTTTGAGAAAAAGGGATCTTGAATCTAAGAGATATACTTGGGAAGATTATGGATCAGAATTTGGGTAAGGCTCAATGCTTGAAAGGTTTGAGGAAAAGATGTGGTATTTATAGTGGAGGAGAGGGGTGTTTTTTGATTATTTAATTAATTAGTTTATTATTTTGGCTCAAGACTATGAATTTTTTGAGATTTATAACTAAATATATTAAAATAATGAAGTAGTTTTTGATATTATGTTCTTACATAATACATATATCATCTATGACTCAATAATTCAAGTATTTTTTTAAATACTGTAAATTAATGTATTCTATTATTCAACAAAAATAATCAACTATTTTATAAAAATATGAAAAATTGACCCAAAATATTTTTCAAATTGTATAATTCAAAAAATAACACCATTTTTTAAAATAATTTAATATATATATATTTTATAAATTTAACTTTAAATAAAAATTATCATTTACTTGGAAAATACTAATTTTAAACTTATAACAGATTTTATAATTCTTTGAAAAAATAATTAAGGTCTCATAAAATTCTTTTAAAATAATAAGAAAAAAATATAAATTTATGAATCTGTTTTATAAAAATAAATTTCAATTTTAAATAATTATATTAATTATAAAATTATAAATAAACATTTATGTTTTATAAAAATACCAAAACAAAATTTTTCATTTTCCAAAAAATTATTTACTTATACTAAGATATAATTATGACATATTTTCGTTTATAACATGCCTAATTTTTTTATACTTTCATTGGTTAGTTTATTATTACATTGACCAATTTAATCTTCTTAAGGGTCATGCTACTATTCCCAAGGTCATTTAATATTCCACTGGTATAAGTTCCTTAACTTCATGAAATACATATTATTTCATTCATGATTTATTTATAAAGATTTTATTGTGTTCTCTATGAGATTTTATGTGATTTATACTATGTTTAATAATTTTAAGAAGGTATTTTCCTTTAATAATATTTTGGTTTGTTACATTCTTCCCGCTGTTGGAAATTTCACACTCAAAATTTCGTCTTACATAATTTGGTGAAAAAATGAGGGTACTGATCCTTCATCACTTCATTTGTTTCTCATGTTTTCTCTTCTTAGTAATGTTTCTCTCATAGTACTTTGACCAAGTGAGTATTCTTTTTTGCATAGAAATTTTTCTATATGTTCCAAGATCATCACTGACTTCTTGTGATAAGAGAGATCATTCTCCAAATGTACCACCTCTAAATTTAGTACATATGAAGGATTCATTATGTACTTTCTCAAGAGGGATACATGGAATACATAGTGTACTTGAGACATTGCATGTGGAAGTGCAAGTCGATAGGCCACAACTTTGACCAGATCAAGAATCTGAATGGGCCTGCTGTACTTGGGACTCAGCTTTCCTTCCTTTAAAAATCTTACGAACTTCTTCCATAGAGAGATGTAGAGGAATACCATGTCTCTAAAATTAAACATCAATTCCCATCAATGGTTGTCTACATAGTTCTTATATTGAGTTTGGGATGCCTTTATTTTCTATTAAACTGTTTTCACCTTTTCCCCCATTTCTTAGAACATTTCAGGTCCTAGTATTACATTCACTGAATTCATCCCAACATGTCGGTGTTATACATCTTTTCAGATAAAGGTCTTCATATAAAGATATTTGGATTCTCTAGTGGAACATTTTGGTGTAAGAGAACTCAGACAAAGGTAGAAGTTGGTCCCATCCTCCTTTGAATTCCATAGAACATGACCTCAAAATTTTATCCAGTTTCTGAATTATTCACTCATATTGGACATTATTTTGAGGATGATTTTCTGTAATGAAGTTCAATTAAGTGTTTAGAGAATGTTGGAGACTTCTCCAGAACATGGAATTGAATCTTGGATCCCAATCAGATAAAATCAATACTTGTAATCCATGCAGTCTTACCACTTCTTTGATGTATATTCATTCTCATTGATCAAGTGAGAATTCCTCTCAAATTTTTATAGAGTGATATGTCTTTGTAAGATTATCCACCATAAACCATATAGAATTTTTCCTATGTATGTCTTTAGAAGACCAAATACAAATTCCATGGTTATGGTTTTCCATTTCCACGTTGTTATAGGTAATGATCACATCATCCCTTTATACTTTTTCCTTTCAACCTTCACTTTATAACATACCAAACAATTTGATGTATATTCAGTGATATAATTTTTTATATTTTCTCACAAATAGTTCTCACAAAGATCTCTATGAATATTTGTGCTCCCTAGGTGAATAGAGAAGGTTGATATATGTACGTTAATCAAAATACCTTCTTTATATCTAGATTATTTGGTATATAAATTCATGTCCCAAATCTCACAACTACAACCTCATCCATTTAGAACTCTAAGGATTTCCCATTTCTGGTAGCTTCCACCTTTTTCTGAATTTTAACATCATTTTTTATCATCCATTATTTTCTCTATGAGGGATGGTTGAGAAATCATTTGAGAAAGGATTGATGATGTTCCTTCCTTAATGATTCCCATTTCCATCCTTTGAAGGTCTAAGAAGACTAGATCCTTCTCATCTATCATTATTTATAATGATTCATGATCATCTCAACTTAGATCATCCACCACATTATTTTCTTTACCAAGATGGTCTTGGATTAATCAGTCATAATCCTTGATGAGATCTAACCATCTTCATTAGCCCATATTATGATCCTTTGGTGTGAATATATATTTGAGGCTCTTATGATCAGTATATATATTAATCTTCTCCCCATAGGGGTAGTGATTCCATATTTTTAACACAAATATCACACCCACCAACTCCAGATGATGTGTGAGATAGTTTTTCTCATGAATTTTCAATTACCTTGAGGAATATGCTATCAATTTATCATTTTTCATCAGTAAAAAACCTAATAACTTATTTAAAATATCATTATACACAAAAAATAGTCCCCCTATTATCGGTAGTGTGAGAACTAGTGCAGTGATAAACATTTTTTTTCTTCTATTTGAAGCAGTCTTCACATTCACTAGACCAAAAAATATCACTCCCTTCTGTGTCAGCTTAGTTAGTGGGTTTAACAATCATGATTAGTTCGTAACAAATCACCGATAATACCAAGATAAACCAAGGAAACTACAGATCTCTATTAAAGATGTTGTCCTGGGCCACTCTTCGATTTCCTTTTTCTTAGAAGGTTCCATAGATATTCATTTTCTTGTGCTAACAAGCCCCATAAATGTTACTTCCTACATCCAAAACTTAAATTTAATGTACATTGTAGATATTTTCTCCCTTTGAAAATTATTTAGGACAATATTTGAAATCCTTCTCATTCTCTTCCTTGTTATTGGAGTATATCAGAATATTATCAATATAGACTACTAAAAATTTGGCGAGGTAATCTTTAAAGACACTATTCATTAATTTCTTCAATTTTGATGGAGTATTAGTGAGTTTGAAGGGAATCATTATTAACTCATAATGTCCATACCTAATTCAAAAGGAGGTCATGGGAATGTCTTCCTTCCCCAACATTAATTGATAGTATCCCAACTGAAGGTCCACCTTAGAGTAATACTTGTCCCCAAGTAGTTGATCAAAAAAATCATCTATCCATATATCGAGAAAATTTTTCTTTATCATGATTTTGTTGAGCTGATGATAATCCATACAAAGGCGTATTGATCCATCATTATTCTTAATGTAGAGTACTGGCACACCCCATGGTGAAGTACTCGGGTATATAAAACCCTTATACAGATTCGCCTATAACTGATTCTTCTGTAACTAATTATTATGTTCTTCCCTCTCAATGGTTTACATTTTATAAGTTTTTTTTGATATATGCATAGATCCAGGAATAAGTTAAATTGATAACTCAACCTCTCAACTAGGAGGATGACTAGAAAACTCTTCAGAGAACACATTACTGTATTCCATCACAATGGGAATTTCATTGAGCATGATTCTCTCCTTTGTCTCAATCATTTGAACTAGATATTATTTCTTATAACGAAATAATATTGATAATTAAGATGATGGTTCTAAATATGATTCATCATCCTCCTCACACTTGTATATAATTGGTGGATTCTTCGAAATGTAAAGGATGATATCCCTTTACCAACAGTTGATGTCGTCTTTGTATAAATATTTCCAATCCATGCCAAATATAGCATTGAACTCTACCAAAGTAAGTAATAACATATTGGTTGGGAGGTTCTATTAATAAACATTAACTAGGAGGAGTTATATACTTTGTATACAATAATTGTTCCATTTTCTATTCTCCCAAATAACTCATCCTCCATATTTTTTTTTGTGTTTGAATAGTTCTGCAAAAAATGAAATATATTAAAGAATATGTAAAACTAAAATAAAATAGTATTTTTTCTATTCTTGAATGAATAAACAGCGTATGCGTCACCACATCATTGTTGGGAGGTTCATTAAAAAAAAATTAAAATGGTAGGAGATATATACTTTGGATGAAATAATTTCCCTATTTTTTATTCTCATAGATAACTCGACCTCCATATTTTGAGGTGGTGTTGGGAATGCTTTATTAAACTTAAAAGATATGAATGAATACATAAAACTAGAATAAACTAGTAGGTTTTCAATTATTTAATGAATAACCATCATACCTGTAACCACAACATTGTTGGGTTCCACTTAATCTATAGTGATATAATATCCCATTTTTTCTACCTTATATTTTCTTATTGCCTCCAACAACCCTTGTCTTAGGGAAATGGCTTGGATAATTCCCATGTTCCTTGGGGTTGAAACACTGCACTATAGGCTGACTGATGATCTAGATATAACTTTATTCTTCCTTATTAGTGTAATTATTCATATCCCTTCATCAGTTATTTGCCATATTACCCTGTCTTTAACATTGGAAGAATCTCTTAGTTCCCAAGCAGTTTCTAGGATGCTTCTTCCCACACTTTTGACATTTGGGATGTTTGGTCTTCTTTCAATAACGAGATTTATCTATTCATCCCCCTATATTAAAATCCATATTCTTATATTTTTTCCCAGGACCATGACACCATTGAGTTTCTTCGATTTATATTTCAACCTTAAGGGAACAATGAACAATATCTTAATAGATATTAAAGTTTCAAATTTCCAAGGCTTTTTGTAGACTCATATTTATCCCACTAATTAAGTGATAAACATTTCTTTCAACTTTCCTAATAAATATGGAGGTTTATACTGCAATCCTTGTGATGTTTTCTTTATATTCCCTCATATACTCATATTCATTTTTCTTTATTTTGAGGAAATTCCTTTCCATCTTATGACAAAGTGTTCAGGAAAAATATTTATTGAAAAATATTTTCATTAAATATTCCCATTCCATAGAATAAATTTCTTCCTCGTACATTGAGTTCTTTCTTAGTGTCCACTTTTAATCATCTTCCCTGTCAAAATGATATACCACCAGTGCACTGGAGGACATTGAATATCTTCTCAATTGAGTTAATCCATTATTCTATAAGGAGGGGATTAAAAGATCCACTAAACATGGGAGAAATTTTACACATAAATCATTCAACCAAAATTTTCTCTTTCTTAGGATAAGGACAATGTTCTACGCAATTCAAGTTATTATTCATAACTATATCCAATTTAATTAGTATTATCATGATGTTTTAATCACCCATTCCCATTATATTTGGAAAATAAAAAGGGAAATATTCACATTTCCTATTATATTGATTGTTGGAAAGGGTTCTCATATTTTGAAGCCATTAACTGATAAAAATAAAGTACAATTTGGGTGATTGAATAATTATCTAATAGACATCGTAAAAGGAAACATTAAACAAATAAGGACAAAATTGTAAATGAAAAGTATATCCTAACTTGTGATAGCTTAAGTTTCAATATAGGTTATCCATGGTAATATAATTATCTATAGGGTACTTAATAAAGTATTATAGTCATAATATCGAAGAATAACTAGACATTTACTCTGATACCAACTATAGTGACCCTATCATTTTACAAATGTTATTACATGATTTTATTTATAATTAACCATAAAATTGGAAGACAATGATAAAACATTATAGGGTATTTGGATGACTAGGTACATAAAATTGAAAACATGGAAATAGAACCAAAATATATATTTTAATTATCCCCAAAGATCTCATAACTTTTATTGATCTCTTATATCTATATAAGATAACTTGGGGAATTCATGAACAAAATGGATGAGACAAAAAGCCCGAAAAGGGTATAGAAATAGGAATAAAGAAATCACATGGTTTATAAAGCCTAATTTAATGATATAAAAAGAAATGAAACATGAATATAAAAAAGGAATAATAAAATGTCTATCAAAGGGACATGTAATCTTGGAATCATAGAAATATGGGGATGACACACAACATGAAATAATCTTGAGTCAAGTCTAACTTCCAAGACCATTGCACATGAATAAAAAAGTACTATAAAAGAATTATGTTCACTCCCTATCCTAGCAGGATAGCTCACGAGAATAAAAATTACCTGAAGGATTGGGGAACTATCTAGGAATACCCATCATAAAACATTCTTTCATATTTGTGCTATATAAAAAATAAAAAATAAACATGAGGGTTACCCATTGAAAGAAATGTGTATCGTAATCATTCCATGGAGCATAACAAATGGGCATATCATAAAAGTGGTCATGAATGAGTGGATATAAAGTATATATGGACATTTATATAGTAAAATAATAATATATCATGACAAATTATGTCTAATTTTAGTGTATATGTGTAAAAGTATTTTTTAAGAAACTTTAGAATTGAAGCATTTTAGTGCGGTTTAAGGAAAATATTAAAGAGCACAAGAGCCTCATCCTAGTTGGTGAGGACTCAGCAAGTGCATCCAAGTGACCTGAGTTCAAAACCGGGTGGAGACATATTTCCGGTACTGTAGCAGTAATGTAGCATATACTGTTCGGTACTGCAGTAGCCAAAACTATTAATATTATTGGGATTTTAGGCCACTAGTTTGGGCCTCAGGTCCTTTAAGACCTTCGGTCCACCCAAGGCCTTTGGGCCAGTAAGGATTTCGAGCCACCGCAAGGCCTTTGGGCCACCTCAAGGCCTTTGGGCCACCAGAAAATTCAGCTTAATGATCAGACAGACTCTACAAGGTGTAGACTCTAGATGGGGATCTGAGAAGGGACATTCACCAGAGTAGAAGCTAAGAGGATTTTCAGAAAGAGAGGGTATGGAATTTCCATCGGGACCAACCTCTGCTTGAATGGGAAGCCTATCCAAACAACCAATGCGAAAGGTGGAGAGCTGATATCACTATGAAGAAGCTGGGAGGAGGAGTTTCATGTATAGTCTGTATAATTTCTAAGGCCTATGGGTCATGTAATATCTAAATCCTACGGTCCTTGTAAGGGTTCCTCCCAATCCCTTGAAAGGGGGGTTATCAAAAATCAATAAAAAAAGGCTTTCAAGCCATTCATTTTAAGGAAAATATTAAAGAGAATTTAAAATATAAAGACATATTTGTTTTCATAAAACTAGAAATAGAACAAGATAGTTTTTAAAGATTAAATTAATTATTTAATAGTAATAATAATTTTGAATTAAAATAGATTATATAGTGCACTTAAAAATGGGTACGTAAATGGGAAGTTCCCTTTAACCAGGTTTCTTTTTCAGGAAGGCTTGAGAATAGAACCATTTTAAAACATACATTTTTCCATAAAAGAAGGATGATATGATCTATATACATGATTTTAGAACATATAAAAATAATCTAGAATAAGTAAACAAAATTAAATAAGCATTACCTTAGGGTAAAGAGAGAGAAAGAGTAACCTGAAGAAAAAATGGTGTTCCAGGAAGAATCCCTTACTTTATGTATAAAAATGTTATGTACTTGAACTTAATGTCCAATAATAAAATAAAATAAATAAATAAATTAATTAAGAACATTTTTTACATATATTTTATTTATTATAATTTTATTAAGTTCATTTATGTCTTTTTTGACGGGTTATGAGATTCAATTTCATCATTTGGAGTGTTGGTTTCCTTGATTTTCATGATCAGTTTACTTGTATACATGTAATAAAATCATGTAAAATTAGAATGGTTTCCCATAATTAAAGTTATATATTATTAATTAATTTAAATAAGATTAATTTTTTAAATAATTAATTTGGTAATTTTGTTTTAGGACGAATCATTAGATAAGACGTTAGTGATAATCGTTTAGATTATTTTGGTTCTTTTTCTATCATCACAAACTAGTTTTGTTTTATTAATTAAAATTATATATGTATGATGGTTATATAATTTTATATAGGATTTATTACATATATTATAATCTGGTTTTACCATAAAAATGGTTTTATGAGAAGTCTTAAAATAGGTAATGGAAATTGAAAACTCATCGTCCTTGAATGTGATAAATTAACACATCACATAAAATATTTTCATTTTTAGAATAAAAAGGGGTGTAGAAGAGGGTTGCTAATGTGTTATTCCATTAAAATGACAAAATTACAGTATATATAAGATAATTGAGTTTTCATGTCACTTTTATAAGGGTAGGTGAGGATAGAATTAGAAATGAAATTTTCTTGAAAAAAAATTAAAAGACAATGAAAAAGGATTTTACCTCTTGAGTTTCTCATCCTTGAGAACCTACTTAGTGAAAGAGGTAGGGTATTTTATAGATAAAAAGTTTTAATTTACATGGGATAAATAATTTGGAATATAATTGGGTATAATTTGGAAAATTATCATAGCTTTAAATGTTTGAAGAAAAGAGGTGGTGAGGGGTGGTATTTATAGTGGAGGAGAGGGGTGTTTTTTGATTATTTAATTATTTAGTTTTTTATTTTGGATTAATAAAATGAATAATTTTTGAATTATTACTAAATATATTAAAATAATTAATTAGAGTTTGATATTTTGGGACTCAATCACCCATACATCATCTATGACTAAATAATTCTTGTATTTGTAAAGTATCATAAATTACTGTATTTCACTATTCACAAAAATTAAACTATTTTAGAAAACTAAGAAACCTTTACCATACTTATTTTTTTGATATGTAAAACTAAAAAATGAACTCCGTTTTATGAAAATAATTTTCTAAGTATGAGAAATTTAATTTTTAATTAAAATATTAATTTACTTGGAAAATACCAATTCTAAAATTATAATTGATTTTATAACACTTTGAAAAAATAATTAATGTCTAATAAAACTATCTTAAAATCAAAATAAAAAAATATATAAAATTTTGAGTCTATTTTATGAAATTAATTTTCCTTTTCAATGATTATATTAATTATAAAATTTTTAATAAACATTTCGATTTTATAAAAATACGTAAACTTAATTTATCATTTTCAAATCATTTTTTACTTATACTATGATATAACTATGTAATATTTTCACTTATAATATTTTTGAATATTGTTTATACTTTAATTGGTGAATTTAATATTCTAATATATGGTTTTATATTCTTAAGTGTCACATTACTATTCCAAAGTTCAAGTTATTATTCCATTGGTATAGGTTCCTTAACTTATAGAAATACCTCTTATTTAACTCATACATCATTTATAATGTTTTTATTGTGTTCTCTATGTGATTGTAAGATCCTGGATTTCTCCATAAGGTATTTTGTGATTCTTTTTAGTTTAATTCCATTATTTTGATTAAATAAGTGTTTTTTCAAGTTCAGGTGAAGATTACAGGGGTTCCATGGGTTTGGGACACACAAAAGAGGTGAAAAATGAGTTTCTAAGCATTTTCATGGTTTTGAAATGATTAGTACTAACTGTGTGGATCATCCCACGTAACCATGCATGGTTTTTATGGATAGTAGCTTCTGTACGGTTTGCCCATGGAATGGAAAACTCTGTGGCCCAGTAACTTTAAGAAATTTAAAAAAAATCCATTATAGGATTTTTATGTTCCAGTCAGGATTTTACTCATTCTTCCTCTTTTGAACCCTAGTGATGATACATTCTTAAAAGATATTCCAAGAGGTGATTCTCCTTTGATCCTAGGCCGTTTTGAGTTCCGTCAGTTATGGATTGAAGATCTGTGTAAGTCTAATCCCCTCCTTGCTTCCTTTTACTGAGTAGAGTTTTAATATTTTCCTTCTCTCTATCCAAAGCTCTAAAACCCTTATTTTTTAGTTAGTTTTAGGGTGAAGATTCTAGTGGGGTTTATATCAGGATCTATGTCCTTGATTAAGGGTACAATCACCAATGTATTTGAGGTAGGTGGTCTAAAAGTCATATCCCACAATTTGTATTTGGATTTTTTCATACATGGTTTTATTCTTGCTCTCTTTCTGATGTGTTCATGGTTCTGTGGGAAGAATGTGATGTATTGAGTCTCTAAATAGCCAAATTAATTACTCATTATCCTTGTGGGATGTATGGAGGATATTGTGACTTATTTTAGGACCACCCATGGGGTATTCCTACCCTTTTGAATGGGCCAACATAAATATAAGGTATGAATTTTACTCATGATGTTGTAAAGCCTTAACTAATGTGTTAATTGGGTTATATAATGTGTTATAAGGGTTGTGGATAGTAGTGTCTAATGTGGTTAAAGCCTAAGGGATTGTTTGGATGGAATGAAAATGGAATAAATGGGGTTAATGAGAATATATTTAGAGACTATGTTTCTGCTTGAATATGATTAGTGACATAAGAATGGGAAATGGGAAATGGGGATAAATGGTTTTGGGGTATAAATGATTAATGTGTTAATGGATTGTATTATAATTTTAATTTTACCATTTATTTGATATTTTTGTGATAATACTAATGATATAGGCTATACTCAATTGTAATGTGGCTATTATGGAAATGGATAAATAATCATGTGCACATGGCTTGGTAGAGTGGGGTATAAATATGAGGTTCTATGGGCATGCATTGCGTTTGATTGAGGTTCTAGGCTATTTTTTCTAAATGCAAGGGTTAGGGTAGGGGGCCGAGTTTTATTCCCCTAACCGTTGCATTCCCCCCAGATCGAGGCTTTAAGGTGAAGATAATGTGGTTGTTGTGATATGATGACTAGTGATATAGGACTTGATTATTCCCATATTTCTTTAGAATATTGAAAATGGATAATTCATTGAACCCAGGATAAAAGATTGAACTAAACCATGAGATGCTTAAGTAGTGAACTTGGATTAAAGGGTAGCATAACTTAAAGGATAACAATCTAGAATATATTATTGAACTATTTTCCTCTTCATTCCTTTATTACCCACTTTCATGCACTATATATTTGACTGAATATTTTTTTGACACCATTAGTGGTGGTGTAATGAGTTGTAATCACACATGGCTCATGCCGCCATTGGGTACTCAATCAGATTTCAAGATTGTTGGTTATGAAAGAGGCAATGGCCTTGTTCTAGAGAAGTGATTTGGGTTTAGTATTTGCATGGAGGAGGTCCAGGACTTGGATCCATGAACAGTTTGGGGATTATACTGTTTTCCTTTATTTTTGGGTTGTTCACATGGCACACTTTCATGATATGGGATATTTACTGTTGGATATGGTTTGTACCAAGTTGGGGGTTGGTTATTTATGCATGTTCATAATTTTTTATTTATTTTTTCCACTATTGTTTATATTTCCCACAATGTATTACTCCAAAAAGAGGGTATAGTCTTCCTAATTGACTCTTAGAACCTCATATTTGGTCGGCAACCTCTAGCATACGAGGAGGCATGCTTGAGGTCATGTCGCAACTTGGATCGGGAAATCAGTTTAGTGTATCCTGGTTCAGAGATGTTACAAAGAGTTATATGAGGAGTTCTTTTCCCTTTCTTACTCTTTGAGGATTGTAGATAAAAGATTAAAATAGTTTCAAGCCTTGGTAATGAGATCATTCCGGGGCGTAGCTATCCCAAGTATGGGGGGAAACCCAAGTCACCCAGGGTGGGAATTGTTTTTCTTATTGTGTGTAGTTACAGTGGATGATATTTCACCACTGGTTGATGCACATGTGTTGTGATGTTATATTTTTATGATATTTTACTCATGGATAGAATGGCACGAGTTTGTGCATTCATGCATCCTTCTAGGAACCTGTGTAAATTAGTGACATGCATCATATTAGGCACACACATGGGATGGGAATGTGAGGCATTGAGAATAGTATGCATTTGATTTCTTGAAAATAATGAAAATTGGTTCTAATAAAATGGTTGGAATAATGTGGAATGTACGGTTTGTAACCATGTGAGTTGGTTGTAGAATTATCCTTGACCTTGGTGGGGTGGAAAAGGGTAGGGTTTTCGTTATGAGAAGGATCATTTGGGTAGCGTGTGAGAAATGTTTTTTTATGGCTAGTGATGATCCTCCATTTATATTTTCATGAAATAATTATGGAATGTGTCCTACAGCTCGTTCTTGTAATTGTAGATAAATTCCACCATGAAAACGTGTACCAGTTGGGTGATAGAAGGATGTTATTGATAATGATTCCCCAGTAGTGGAGCAAGGGGACCCAATGGTTTGAGATGACATGGAAGAGAAGTTCCACGAGAAATTATCTTGTTTTATGAAGATGATTGAGTGGGACCCATGGTAGGTTGCATTGAGTATGTTTGAGTTGACTCGGGGGTTTCAGCTGCAACACCCTCTAACCTTTACTAGAGATGGTGAGCTAGAGGTATCCATGTTTTGAATAGATTCCATCCAGATTACACTTTAACATTTAGAGAATCATCTTGAGAAGAAATTCGGGTTATTTGCCTACATGTTTAGAGGCCAAGAAAAGCATTGGTGGGAAAGCATGGTTCAAATAGAACAGGTCGAAGGATTGACACAGAAGGATTTTTAAGAGAATTTTATGAAAAACTATTACCCAGAAACCTTGAGGTAGGTGAAGGATCTTGATTTTATGAGATTTACCCAAGGCAAAATTTTGTTAATGGACTATGCTAGTCACTTCACTGATCTGCGATGCTTCATTTCGACTTTGATAAGAGATGAGGTAGCTGTGGAGAAATGTTTCCAGGATGGGATAAGACACAAGATTATGTATTAAGTGAATATATTGCACTTGGAAAGATTTGATGATGTAGTGGATCAAGCCCTTATCTCAAAAGGTAAATTGAAGGGGGATTCAGGTAGGGAAATTATGGTGCTAGTTGGGTGGGCAAGTGATGCAGCTTCTGATAGTAAGAAGCATCGTTCTGGAAATTTTTCACATAGACCAAACAAAAGAGGGAGTTAGCCTCTCAGTGTGGTGATCATGTATTTTCTATTAGTGTGGAAGGCTGGGGAACATGGGTGGCTAGTTTCCCTTACCCAAAATCGAGTGTAGAGTGTGCAGAAGGCTTGGACATGTGTAGAGGTTATGCAAGAATCCATAGTTGCAGGGAAATGATGGAAGTTTGAGGAAGACGATGAGTGCAGGTAGGGGTTCAGTTACCCGATATCAAGCAGGCATTTGGGGACCCATAGGTCGCACTAGTAGGGGTTATGGAAGTGGAACTGTATGATGCGATCATCCATAACTGCAGGGAAATGCAGTATAGGGTACTCCGGCCAGAACCCAGGGTAGAGAAGCAGGTCATATCCATGCAGTTCAGACCACACCTAAAGGTGGCGAGGCAGTAACATCTACTATTTGAGGTACAATCCCTATATCTTCCATGATTTTTATTAATTTAATTGATATAGGTTATACACATTATTTTATTCATAATAATTTCATTTTTTTGTTGGTCTTAACCATGGAGAGTACACGTGGGGTAATGTCACTTGATACTCTGTTTGGGGTACGAGTCGAGAACATCAAGTAATGTAATGGTTGTGCAACAGAGGTTGGTGGATATCATTTTTTGTGGGATCTATTTTTTCTATAGATATCAAGTTTTCACTTAATATTGGGTATATATTGGTTTGTGTTGTATCGTTCCCATATCAATATTTACCAATGTCGAGTAACATTCAATTCTGTCAATAGAGACATTTATGTCCTCTACGGTGTGTGGAATACTCGAGAGGGCTACGCAGGGCTGTTATGATAGAATTTGGGAGAACTCATAACCCAAGTACAATTTATTATGTTATATGATGGGGAGAAATAGAAGCTAGTCTTCCCTCTTATTGTGAATCGGTTTTGGGATGTGTTTCATGTGGGATTCTTGAGACTTTTACATGAGGTAGACACTGAGTTTATGATTGAGTTATGGCCAAGAGTGGAGCTAGTATCCATTCCTCCATATCGAATGGTACCAAAAGAGCTCCAAGAATAAAAGGTTAAGCATGAGTAGTAGGAGAATAAGTGGTTTATTCGTCCTTGTACATCACCCATGGAATATCCTATGTTTTTTTTCTAAGAAGGATGATAGATCACTGAGGATTTGTGTTGATTATAAGAAGATGAACGAGATGAAGGTGAAGAAATGATACCCTATTACTATAATTGATAACATGTTTGACCATCTCAAAGGTGAATTAGTGTTTTCTAATAAATATTTAATATCGGGATACCATCAGTTGAAAGTGAGACCTTCTGATATACCCAAAATATCTTTCCAAATAAAGTACATGTTGTATGAATTTTTGGCGAATCCCTTTGGGTTGACCAATGCACCGACTATGTTCAAGGATTTGATGAAACAACTATTTTACCAATATCTATATTAGTTTGTGGGTGTCTTTGTTGATGAAATCATGGTGTACGCCAAAACCCATGACGATCATGATAAACACATTGAAATCATCTTGAGTACACTAAGAGAGCATAGGTTTTATTCCAAGATATCAAAATGTCAGTTTTTCATTGATGAGGATCTATTTTTAGGACATATAATTTCTGATTCAGGTTTGTCGGTGGATCCATAGATGGTGAAAGTTATGGTGTCTTGGGAGCAGCCCAAGAATGTTTCTGATGTTATGAGTTTTTTGGGTTTGGACGATTATTACTAGAAGTTCATAAGAGATTTCTCTCATTTGGAAACACTGATAAAACACTTAATAAATATGGGGGTTAAGTTTTAATGCTTATAGGCTTCTGAGAATTATTTTCAAGAGTTGAATAAGTGATTGATTATATCACCTATGTTGATCTTACTTGAAACTGGTAAAAAGTACACTTTGTTATGTGATGTGTTCGATATTGGAATTTGGGTAGTGCTGATGTAGGATCATTTGGTATTAGCTTATAGGTTGAGATATCTAAGACCACATGAAAGAAATTACCCTACTACTGACCTTGTAATAGATTCTGTGGCTCATGACTTGAAGTGTTGGATGCATTAATTATTGAGAGAACCCTTCACAATGTTTACTAATCATAAAAGTCCCAAATAAATCTTCTCTAAGTGGTATTTGAATCTTTGATAGTGAAGGTGGGTCCAGTGCCTACAATACTTTGATTTTGAGTTAGTATATACACTAGGGAAGGGAAATAATGTAGCTGATGTGCTGAGCCAGAAGAATTAAAATTAGGTGGTTTAAGAATCCACTTCAGAGTGGAAGATGATTTCCTTGGTTACTGAGATGAGTTTGAAGGTATATGATGGGCATGGGTGGATGACTCTCGTATCCATAGAAGTTGAATCTATGCTTTTGATCCGGGTCAATAAGAGTCAGCTAATGGATCTGGAGTGTTTGGCTATGAAGGAATGTCATAAAGGTGGGTATTCACCTATTAGTTGGGATTTTTTTACTGATGCAGTTTCTTATGTTCCTAAATGTATTGTTGTACTGAAATGTATATGAGATGATTTTATGTGTGATTTACATATATTGAAGTGGGTGGTGCATCCTTGATTGACCAAGATGTATCATGATCTCTATAGGTAGTATTGGTGGCCGATAATGACGAAAGAAGTTGCTGGTTTTGTGGCATAATGACTTACCTGTCCGTAGGTGAAGACAAAACATCAGAATCTAGGATGGTTTTTGCAACCATTTCCCATTTTTAAGTGGAAGTGGAATGATGTAATGATGGATTTCATAGTTGGTTTTTTAGGACACCTCAAAATAATGACACAATCTGGGTAGTTGTGGACCGATTAAAAAATGTAGCTCATTTCTTGCCAATCCAGGAGACTTATATTGTGGATTAGTTGGGTGATTTATATGTTTGAGAGATAGTGTGGTTCAACGGTGTTCTGAGAACCATATTTTTTATTCTGATACATGTTTCACCACATGTTTCTGGTAGTGATTATAGAAGGCACTTGGTACCCAGGTTATTTTGAGTATGGCTTATCATCCACAGACTAACAGGTAGTTATAACGTACTATCCAGGTACTGGTGGTAATGTTGGGAGATTTTGTACTGGAATTCAGTTGTTTTTTGGAAAGGTACTTTTCAATCATTGTGTTTTCTTACAGCAACAATTTTTAGTCCATAATTCAGATGCCTCATTTTGAGGCCCTCTATGGGAGACTGTGTAGATCTCTATTTTGTTGGTTTGAGGATGGGGAGTCTGAGCTGTTAGGACCGAGCCTCGTACATGAGATGTTAGAGAAGTCTCAATTGATTCAAAATCATATGAAAAAAACCTAGAGTTGGAAAAATTCATATGAATATAAACATCGTAGACCTATGGTGTTCAGGGTGAGTGATAGTGTGTTTCTTCAGGTGTCGCCAAGGTTGGGTCTCCACTGAATTCAAAATCAGTTCAAGATGGAACCTAGGTATGGGAGACCATTTGGGATTATGGAGAGGATTAGACTATCAACTTTGTGATTAGATCTTACATCGTTGTGTAGTGGGTTGCATGATTTTTTCCATGTTTCATGACTTTGAGAATATCACACTAATCCATCTCATGTGATAAATGCCTATGATGTCAAGCTTAAGTTTGATGCATCCTTTGAGGAGCATTCGATTTTTATTGTGGATCATAGTAAAAAGGTCTGATAGGGAAAGATTTTTCTTTTGTATTATGTTCTATGGTAGCATGGAAATGTCTAGGAGTAAACATGGGTGTGAAAATCAGATACTCAGGATCAGTGGCCCGATCTTTTTTCCTTGGGAACTTAGTGATGCTCGAAAGTAGCAGCTCGAGGATAAACCATTATAAGGTGGGGAGGTTGTAAGATACCGAATTTATCTATAAATAATTTTGTGTTTTTGTTTCATTTTAATACCCTTATTTTGATTATATAAGTGTTCTTCCATGTTCATGTGAAGATTAGGGGTGTTTTAGGGGATTAAGACACGAAAAAAGGAAGAAATAGGAGTTTCTGGGATGTTGTATAGATTTTTCATGGTCAGTGCTAACCGCATGGATCATCCTAGGTAACCATTTAAAAGGGTATGTTTTCAGTTAGTATCATCCACATTGTTTACACACACTTTGGGAAAACGTTCGGGTAAACTGTTCCATCCAATAACATTGAGAAATTTACAAAAAATCTATTATGGAATTTTTATGTGCCACTTGATATTTTCCACTTTCTTCCCATTTAGACCCTAGTAATGTTCTAAGCTCTGAAGATATTCTAGGAGGTGATTATTATTTGATCCTAGGCCATTTGAAGTGTGTTCAGTTCTAAAATAAAGATCCAAGCAATGATAATCCCCTCCTTGATTCTTTTTCTTGATTAGGGTTTGTATCTTTCTCTTCTCTCGATCTGAATATCTAAAAACCTTCTTTTTTTCAATGTGATTTAGGGTGAAGCATTAAAGGAGGATTAAATCGGGATATAAGGCCTCTATTAGGTGTGTGTTCACTAATATATTTGAGGTAGGTGGTCTATAGTTATATCCTATTGTTTGTATTTAGATTTGTGAATGTAGGGTTTTATTCTTGATCTCTTTTTGATGTGTTCTAGGTTTCATTGGAAGAATGTGATTTATTGGGTGTCTAAATACCCAAATTAATTCCTCATTATACCCATGGGATTCATGGTTGATGTTGTGAATTATTTTAGGGACACCAATGGGGTGCGATGACCCTTTCAAATGGGATAATGAAAATGTAAGGTATGAATTTGACTCCTGTGGTTGTAAAGCCTTAGAAAATGCATTAATTGGGTTTTGTAACGAGTTATAAGTGTTGTGTATAGTTGTGTCTAATGTTGGTAAAAGAGAATCTTTTGTGTTTTTGGCATGTAAATTTACAAAATTGAATAAATGGGATTAATGAGAATATTTTACGAGACTATGTTTGTCCTGGAATATGCTTAGTGATATATGCATGGGAAATGAGAAATGGGGATAAATGGACATGGGGTATAAATGATGAATGTGTTAATGGATTATGGAATAATGTTAATTTTTTCATTTATTTGATATTGTTGTGATGTTTCCAATGATATTGGCTATAATTGGTTGTAATGTGGTTTCTATGGAAATGGAAAAATATGAATGTTCACATGGTTTGGTAGAGTGGGGTATAGATTTAAGGTTATATGCCCATAGGTTGAGTTTGAATGAGGTTCTAAGATCCACCCTCTAAATGCATGAGTTAGGGAAGGGGACAAAGTTCTATTCCCCTAATTGTTTCATTCCACCCAGACTGAGTCTTCTAGGTGAGGATAATGTGCTTATTATGATGTTATGACTAGTGAGATAAGACTTGATTATTCCCATATACCTTGAGAATATTGAACATTCCTAATCCATTGAACACAAGATAAAAGAGTTAAATGAACCTTAAGAATATTAAGTAGTGAACTTGGCTTATAGGGTAGCATAACTTAATGGATCATATTGTAGATTGGATTATTGAATTTTTTTCCTCTACTTTCAATTATTTACCTGTTTCTAGCACTATCTATTTGACTGGATATTTGGCAGACACCATTGGTGGTGGCCTAATGATTTGTACTCACACCTGGCTTGAGGAATCGGTTTAGTGTCTCTTAGGTCAAGAAGTTACAATGATTTTGTGTGATTTATAAAATGTGGAATAATTGTAATAAGGGAGTCTCTATTGGTAAAATTTTGTGTTGTTTTATAGGGAGGGTGCTATAGATAATAGCCCACATGTAAATCCTTTTACTGGTCTGAATATCATAGAGTTAGTTATTTTTATGATCAAATCCTTCATTCAAGTGGGTGGTTGAGAGAATCACAAGTGGTGAAACATGATCGATAATTTATGAGGAAAAAACCTCTAGGGTTCCATTGTGATAAGGGTCCCAAAGAGAATGAGGAGTGGTTTGATTTTATAAAGGATATCCTTGTGTTTTTGAAGATCCCTAACACCATAATGGTAGGATTTACCACTTATATAATGGAAGGACTATGTAGGAAGTGGTCGGAGTTAATGGTTCTTGCAAGGAGGCACGATAATCTCATAGGAAAACATTTCAAGGTGTGTTTCAAACATAAATTCTACCAAGATACCTTACGAGTGGTTAGGACCCACAAGTTCTTAATGTTAGTGAAATGAGACCATACATTGAGGAGGTAGCATCTTGGTTTACCAAGTTGGTTCATATTTCTATGGTTCTCATCACAAATAACTACCTCAAGGATTAATTTTTTGATATGGTCTTTAAGATTGAGACCGGGTCCAGGCTTATTTTTCTCTTTTTACCAATCTATTCAAAGTTGGTTGACATAGTATTGATGGAAGAGGCTGATCTTATTATCAAAATAGGTCTCAGTGGTGTTATTTTAATGGGTGGTATATATAGATTCTAATTTGGATAGAAATTTAAATGGGAGGATCCTCTTCGGGGTAGTGGAATGAGTGATTAATAATCATTGGAAAGAACTCCAGTGACTTCTACGGGGAATAAATCAGTTCTCTATTATCAGCATAAGAATGGAGGTCACACCAATATTAACTTCTAAGAGACTATGATGGAATTCCACTAGTTTGAATTTCCATGTCATTTTCAATTATTCTTTAAAATTTTTCTTTCGGGGTGTGATTTAGGCTCCATGTTCTCAAAGGGCTATCATGTTATGTTTGATGCTACCATCGATGGAGGATACCGCCCTCATAAGAATGTGGCTTTTCACCCAGATAAGAAGTCTTATAGAGGGATTGAGTCTTCTTGGCTTCGAGTGGAAAGGATTATCCTAGAGGATTTAGATTCTAAGCCATCCACCATGAGGGTTATAGTGTTTATTTCTTATTTTATGGGATCATCCACTATTAACATAGTCTCATCTAATTCATTCATTTTAGTTAAATAGATTGATGCTTTGTGTGTCCCAGTAGATTTGATAATATTTTTCTATATATTTTATAACACCATTGGTCGGAATAAGGAGTAGGGCCTCAAGTACCTATAGTGTTGTGTTTTAATTATTGATGAGGATTTCATTTGGGATTTTATCATATTAGACCTCTACATTTTTGACTTAATCATCAGCATGGACTATTTTAATAGATTCAAGGAACAATTTAAATATTATCTTAATGACCCCAACCCTAGTATCCAAGATCCAATGTATATTTTATTATATTAACATAAGATATAAAGAATCAAATCCTAAAGAATGAAATGAATTAGTAGTCTTGGTAAAATAGATACATACATGAAATCCACAATACATTTTAAAACATAAAATATATAAGTAATTTTATATGATAATTCCATTATTTCCCTTAGTGTATATGTTCATATCAATCAAAAAAATACTTCCTAAAATCTGAGGTAAAAAAACATAAGAAAGAGATGAGCTGAAATTCTCAGTATGTGTAAGCATACAATAGAAGATGCGAATAAATAAGGAATAATCAACATATAAAGGTAAACAACTAAAACACATTCCATCTAATCAGTAAAATTATTATAATATGATAGTAATAAATATGATAAAATAATTACACATAAATAATCACTTGGAATTGCAACTTGACCGTGGATATTATAACTAATTGATTAATCACATGGATATCAATAAAAAAATTTTTAATAATGGAATTAATAATTCTAACCATATCAAACATATCTTCGAGGGTTGTGACAAGACATCTAATACTGTAGAGGATTGTTCCAAGACATATGATACCTTCAAGGCTTGATCTAATAAATATATATAAATGGGTAAGTCCTTGGAGAAAACCATATCTAGTTTGTCTCATGATACCAACCAATGCATTTATATTCTATAACGGGTCCTGCGTGTCACTTAAAAAGTCCAATTCATTCCTAAAATGAAAGGGATGGAAGATAATAAACATAAAAATTCATATTTAAATTGGAATAAAAAATTTAAATACATTCCACAATTAATAAAAATAATCATATACCATGTAGAGAAAAATAAATGGCATCAGTATAATATACCCTCAGTCAAACTGATCATAAACCATATGAATAAACAGTAGGGATGGCATCATTAGAGTATATCCCCATTAAAGAACAAGTAGCATAAATGAATGAATTTTTATATTAAATTTTTTAAAGATCAATTGGATTTTTTTGAAGAAAATATCCCTTATTTTAAAATCATCCTTTTTATTTAAATCTAGATAATTAATAAAATATGGTCATGATAATTTTAATTAAAAACGAATTTAAAAACTATGATTTTTCAAAAATATTGTGAAAAATATTTTCTTTAAAATTAACGTGGTAAAATTTAAAAGTATAAAATAAATGATGGTCATGATGGTGGGTAATTCTGTAAATATCGTATAAGTTAAAAATAATATTTATTTTACTCTATAAAAATGATGGAAAAGTGCCTTGTTTAGAAAACGATAAGAATATTTATTTGAAACGTAATTTTTTAAAAGTTAAAATGGATAATTTTTTTAAGAAATAATTTTTTAAAATACTATTTTTTTGAAAACTTATTTAGAAAACATGGTTTTGGAGAAAAAATTATTTTTGACCTAAGAGATAAATAATGTCAAATTTTAATAATAACATTTTCTTAATAGTTTTTATTACAGAAGAGAGGGAAAATATAACTATTAATTGAAAAATTAATTAATAAATATAGGGTGAAAAAATATATTTATTTTGATATAGAAATATCATGTAATTCCCCCCAAGGGTTACTGAAAAAAAATCCTGAATAGTGATGAGGGTGTAAAATAAACCCTTACCACCTTGGTAAATTTAAATCATAAGCCCCATGAAAGAAATAATTTTACATGAAACATTAAATACCATTAAGATAATTTAAATAATGATATAATATAAAAAAATGTTAGTATATACACCAAAAAAACTAAATAAGTAGTGAATATGGTGTATGTCTTATAGAAGTAAAAGTTGTTTAAGAAACCCTTACATAACACTTTCTTTTGATTGAACATAGTTTAACCTATTATATAGTGGTTTTAAACATGTAAATAATTTTTTATATAAATATATTAATATTTATAATATAATATATGATCCTTTTATAAAATATTATCACTCTTTCATTAATAATATTTCAATATTCTCGTTGTTTCACGTATTAATTTTCTTGTTTTCTCATGCAAGTTTTATTAATAAATATCTAGTTATAATACATATCATACAATTCCACAATCTCTAGAATAATAATAATGAAATAATATTCATATTTATTCATAAATTATAATTATAAAACTGATAACGAAATATGGTTTAAAAAAAATAACTATGCTACAATCATGGATATGGTAATCCATACGTATGCATGAGTAATGTTTCCATTTTTCGGCGATAATTATGAAAATTAGTTTAGTAATATTTTATATTTATGTAATAATAATATAATATATACCATATTATTTTTATAATTATAATTATATATATATATCATCCTTGTGGTGTGGTGATGAAATAGATTCACATCGCTTTGTGAAGGTAGTAGTCCACATGTACACGAACGATGTTATCCTTCTTCAGTGTAAAAAAAGAAAATGATATATTATATTTTAATACTCATAAATATGGAATTTTTAGAATACTTATTTAATTTATATAACATATATTCATTAATACTATCCTTATTACCTTCCATGTAAAGCATTAGTGAAAAATGAATCACATCGTTCATGAGACAATAATCCACCGTACACTTTAGAGACATTATCATATCCCCTACGAAATAGATTTTGAAAAGAATTATATAAACCAATGACTCCAATGGTATAATTATATTATAAACATAATATATATAGTGTATATCTTTCATAATACCCAACCATGATAGGTGGTAATTGAAAATTTAATGATATCAGTTTACAAGGTGGTAGTCTGCCGTAGACACATACAATGATTTCGCAACCCAATTGATAGAAGTGGGATGGTTGTAGGTTATGAACATATTATAAAAACATCTAAGTATATTTACTATATATAGGTTACTATATAATAATGTTTTAATAATAATTTAAGGAGTTTTATTATTAAATAAAATAAAAATTCTTGTTGAAGAACGATACCTCTTTTTTGGGTAACCTCCTTTGGTTTGCACCAAAGCTTTACAAGTTTTTATTTATGACGAAAATAAGGATTCTAAGATGATTTTAGTAAAATTTGGAAGATATTTGTATATATATTTGATGAAAAAACTATTTTAATGTGTGAATAAGAGTAGATAGGGGGTGGCGTTTTATAAGTGAGGTGAGTGCACACTTGTAATTTTTGGAAAGAAAAAGATGTACCAATGTTTTTAACATGTAAAAAGGGACCAAAATGGATTATTATAGATTATTAAACATTAAATAACAAATATAAAATAATAAATAATATTTTCAAAAAGTTTTTGGTCAATTTAACCCTTATGTTTTTTGTTTAACCCTGGTATATCCTTTTTACCATAACTGTAATAATTGTTTTTTACTATTTCACTATTCATTTTTTAAAAAATTAAGATGAAATTTTTAGAAAATAAAAATTAATCTTATTTAAAATATGGGATATAATATTCGAAATTCCATTCAAAGAATTAAAAAATGTTAATTTAAAATTAATATCACAGATATGATAAGAATGAAGGTTTTCAAAGAGAAAATGTTTAAAAGTTTACAAAGATTTTATATAAAAATTAAAAATAAAAATGGTTCCAGTGAATGAATTAGATAAATATATATATAATTTAAATAATTTTACTTTAAAAAAATTAAAAATATAATTTATATTTAAAATAATTTAAATGAAAATGTAGATTTCAATTAAAATTTGATATTTTTCACTATTAATCAAAAAATTAAACATTTTATAAGAATAAAAAAAAATTCATCGTAAGAAAATTTTGATATTTTTCTTAAAAATAAAGTTTACTTTTTTAAATTAAATATTAATAAAAATTAATTTTAAATCATATGTGTATAGATCGACTAAACCATCTTTTAGAAAAAATACACTTTTCAAAAAACATTTCTTTTTCTTTAAATGATTCTTATTTTATTTATAATCAATATATAACTATATTTTTCATAATTTAGTAATAAATATTAATACCCACTATCTTAATTGATAATTTATTGTGGTATACTATTTTATTTTTCATTTTAACTCATTGTTTCATGTTCCACAAGATATAAAAGGGATTAAATTTATTTAAGAAGAAATATTTCATAAAGTATTGGGTGTTAAGTTTTTTATAATATTATTTTGGTGTGTCAGACACACTATAAAAATCAATGTTATTGTTTTAAAATATTAGGGTTTTTCATTTTTCCTACCATAAAAAATTGCATCCTCACAATTTAAACATGTTCTTGTTAATCATGGGTTTGACATTTGGAAATACCATTGTTGAAAAACCCACATCATAAAAGGGTTAATAAAAATTCCCCTTTATAAGATATACAAGTAAGTAAAAAAGTCATCTAGAAAAAAAATAAATATCTTTCCAAGTAGGATAACATTGGAGGGAAATGAAATCATAGAAATGGAAGAAAAGAATAAATAATTATAAAGAGTGACAAAGGTTATTGATCTCAAGAAATGGAATGAACAATGAAAAGTTAATGACCTAATAACTATAAATATAAGATAATTTAAAAGTCCATTTTGTTTATAATAGAATGATAAGTCATTAATTTGATATCTAGTTTTTATTATGAAAAACTGGCTAGTATTGGTTAAAAATATGCATTAATATCTATATGGTGAAGTATTACATTAGTATCTAAGACTGCATCCAAAGTTTAAATTGAAACATTTAATATATTTTTAACATAACGTTCCTTCCAAAAGTTTAATATAATAACTTTAAAAAAGGTAACTAAACATAAAAAAAGAACTTCTCATTAATCATTTGTAAGTTAAATAACACCATCCAATTTACTTTATCAATATAAATCACCTATTTGTTCAAAAATCATTATTTAAACATTAGGAACATATTAAGGGTTATATTTCCCCCAATAATGTATTTTCAATTATGTTTTAACTTTCCACTAAATCATTTTTCTTGATTATTGGTACAATTCAGCATATTATTTTAAACCTTTAATGAAAAATTACACCAGTAAAATACTTATATGTTTTGAGAATTTCATTAATAAAATACATTTACAATTTTTTTGAAATAAATACACAATAATAGTAATCATTCAACTTATTTTTTTATAAATAAATAAGCAAGATCGAGACATGTTATTTACTTTTGAGGTATTTTCCATTGGTTCATGTGGCATTAATTTATGTAGTTCTCCATCTCTTTATAATGGAAGTATTTTAATTTGAAATATTATTTATATCCCTTATAATAATGGGAATGGTGCAATTTTTCTCTTCACTTGAAGCAAAATATTTTTCCATTTAATTATATACGAAGGTGTTTCTTTCCAAAAGTATCACATGTCTGCAAATACTTCTTTCCCCTATTCCCTTTATCCATTATTTCTATACCAACATATTCTGATATTTTTTCCTTTTAATTCCATAATATTTGGAGAATTATTTCTCTATCTTGATAGAACATGATATAATTTACTCACATGATTAGAATCTTTGGGTGACTAGTTCCCTTCATAGGATTCACTTAAACCCACAAAACTAATAGTCAATATTTATCTTTTGATTAGGTATATATTCCATATAATTACCTTCAAATCCTATAAATACAGATCCAGATCTAGCTTTATTATATTTCCCAAGGATAAAATCCCTACATGGGGTATGTGAAAAAATACGGGTCCCATTACTTCATTTAGTCTTTATTTCTACACAATGGTATACACTATATTAGATTAGAAATTTATTAAACATAATGTGTAATCCCAAAAGTAGTGAAACAATTAACATAGATAATATCATAATCATACACATGGATTCTTTGGGAGTATATTTATTTTAAACCTCATCATAGTGGTTTATAAATAAAATGTGACTTATCCTTAGTATATCCTCTGGGAGTTTCAAAATAGGTGTGTGTTAAGTCCCATTTTCTTGCACCAAGTGATGATTAGGTGAATCCTATTCCACCTTTTTTGGAATTTTTATCCCAAGGTACATTTTTACCAAAAGCACATCCACTTATAGTATCCATACATGGATGAATTTCCTTAGAAAATACACATAATCTCTACATTAAGAAATATTAAAATGTTCTTCTATACTTATCCGAAAATTATATGATAGGGTTATGTTCCCTAATATATGTTTTTTAAATATAGTTACTAATGTTTCTACTAAACTTACTCTGATACCAACTATAGAGACCCCGACCCCAGTATCCCGAAGCCGATGTCTTCTTTATTATATTAGAAAAATATATAAGGAATCACTTACTGAATGACTTGATACTTTAGTAGTCTTGTTAAAATTGATACACACTAGAAATTCACATTACATTTTAAAACATAAAAATATGTAACAAATTTTATTTGATAATTTCATTATTCTCCCTTAGTGTATCCATGAATATTAATCACAAGATACTTCTTCATATCTTGGGTAAAATTAACCATATGAAATGGGTGAGATCAGATGCATAGTAAGAGTAAGCGTACAAAAAAAATGTATGAATTGATAATGCATAATAATTATGGACATGTAAGTAATTTAATCATATTACGTTTAATAAATAAATTTATCATATTATGGCACAAATTAATATGATAAAATAATTCCATATATAAAATCACATGATATTGAAACTTCTCCCTCGATATTATAAATAGTCGAATAATCACATGGAATATAAATAACATAGTTCATAATGATGGAATTCATAATGTTGGAAAATTAAAATATACCACCAAGTCCTATACCAATACATCTAATATCATAAAGGTTTTTAGCAATACATTTATATATATGGGTAAGGCCTCATCAAAAACCATATCGAGTTTTTCTCATAACACATATCGATGCATTGAGGGGATATAGTTGGATCTACCCAAAACAAAAAAGTACAATACATTATTTATTTAAAATAAGGGGAACATAATAAACATAAATATTCATATTTAAACTATAATATGAAATTTATATATTTTCCCCAAATAATAAATATAATCATCAACCAACCAATGTAAAATGAATGGTATCCATATAGTATATCCCTAGTCAAACTGATCATAAACCATCCGAAGAACTAATAAATATGTTATCATTGGATTATATACCCATTAAATAATAAGTGACATCAAATAATGTATTCTTAAATGGAAAAAGATTTTGAAATATCACTTGAAACATTTCTTAAGGAATCATCCTTTCCTTGAAAATAATCATTTTTTATATAAATTTATAAAATTAAAAAAATATTATCAAAATAATTTTAATTGAAAATAAAATTTAAAAACTAAGAGTTTCCATAATATTAGGGAAATAAAATTATTTAAAAATAAACTTTTTAAATTCTAATGTAAGTTTCAAAAAAATTAAAATCATGATGGCTGGTAATTCTATACATGCTGTATAAGTTAAAAACAACATTCCTTTTGCACTGTAAAATGGTTATAAAAGTGACTTGTTTAAAAAGTGATAAGAAGAATCATATAAAAAAATTATTTTACAAATTAAAATATTTTTTAAAATTTCTTTAATAAACTATTGGGATAATTCTAAAATATTTTTTAAACATCTTTAGAAATGTTTTTTTAATGAAAAAAGATTTTCGATCGAAGAGAGAAATAATGTCAAATTATCTTAAGGACATTTTATTAATCATTATAAGTAATGAAGAGAGGAAAAATTGTATAAATATTTTAAAAATATCATTAATTACTAGATTATAATAAAATATATTTATTTTAAAATTGAAATATTATGTAATTCAACTAAGGGAGATTTACATAAAAACAATACCAGAAATAATGATGATATTATGAAATAAGCCCTTACCACATTGATTATTTTTGAATCATAATCCCCATGAAGAAATAATTATAATTTAAATATTAAATACCATGAAGTTAAAAAAATTCATTATATAATAGACAAAAAGGGTAGTATATACCCCACAAAAAAATAATTGGTGAATATGGGGTATGTCTCACAGAAGTAAAAGTGAAACGAGAAACCATTACCTCACTATACCTTTTGGTTGAAAATATTATTACATATTTTATAGTTGTATTATACTTTTTATTAAATTATTTTATAATAATATTAATATTTATAATGTCATATATGATCCTTTTATAACATATTGTCACTGTTTGGTTAATAATCTTTAATTATTATCATTGTGTTAGGTGTTAATTGTCTTGTTTTATCATGTGTAGGTTTTCATGAAAGATCCATTTATTTCACATGTTATATATCTAAATGATCTAATTATTATTTTAAAACAAATAATGAATTATGGTTATAAAAAATAAACTATGTTACAATCATAGAAACAATAGATAGTATGTATGAATTAGTAATGTTTACATTTCTCAATGATGATTATGGAAAGAAGTTAAGTAATATTTAATCTTTATATAATGATAATAATATATTATATACCACATTATTTTATTTTATATATATATATATATATATAACTTACATGTGGTGTGGTGATGAAATAGAGTCACATCGCTTCATGAAGGGGGCAGTCCATATGTACACGAACGATGTTATCCTTTTTCAATGTAAAAAAAGAAAATGATATATTATATTTAAAAATGATAAATATTTCATTAATATCATAATTAATCCAATTATATCACATATATTAATCAAAAGTTTCATTATTTTCTTCTATATAAATTATTAGTGAAAAAAAATCACATCGCTTCGCAAGGTGTTAGTCTACCATACAAATAAGAAAACTTACTGTATCCCCAACGAAATGGAAAGTAAATTTTTTATATTTATATGATATAATGAATGTAGAGGTAAAATTATATTATAAATATCATATATATACATTATATATATCATCATACCCAACTGTGGGAGGTGGTAATAGAAAAACGAATGACATCAATTTGCGAGACGATAGTCCGCCGTAAAAATGAATGGTGATTTCATATCCAATTTGATGGAAGTGGGGTTTTTGTATGGAATTCACATATTATAACATCATATAAGTATATATAATATAGTTATTTTGTTATATAATAATTTTTTAATAATATTTTAATAAAGTTTTGGAAGAAATTAAATACAATTTAGTTTGAAGAACATTACCTTTTCTTTAGATAACCACCTTAGATTTGGACCAATTCCTTCCAAGGTTGGATTTATGCCCAAAATAATGAATCTAGGATGATTTTAATTGATTATTTTATGTGATTTGGGTAGTTAATTACCAAACCCAAAGGGTTTTAAGGTGTGCAGAAGAGTGGAGAGGCGATGGCCTTTTATAAGTGAGGTGAGTAGAACACTTGTAATTTTTTGAAAGAAAAAGGTGTACCCAAGTTTTTCACATAATAAAGTGGTAAAAAATGTATTATTATCCACAATTATACATAATATGGTATAAATATGTCCATAAAATATATTTTAGATAATTATTTTGGTCAATTTAACTTTTATTATTTTTGTTTAACTCTATTTAAATGTGTTTTTACCTTAACTGCTGTAATTAATTATTACTGTTTACACTATTTATTTTTGTCCAAAACTAAAATGACCTTATTATAAATTATAACTTATTATTTTTCATGATATGAAATCCAATTATAAAAATTAAATTACCAAAATTATAAAAAGTTCATTTAAAATTAATCCCACAGATGTAACGAGAAACCATGTTTTTTAAGAGAAAATGATTAAAAATTTAATATGTTTTTATATCATAATTCAATATTAAAATTATTATAATTACATAAATTGGATTAATAGATATATAAAATAAATAAATTTACTTTAAAACCAAATTAAAATATAATTTTACTTTGAAAATAATTTAAATAAAAAGACAGTTCTCAATTAAAATTCAATATTTTCAATATTCATTGAAAAATGTTATATTTCACAAAAATACAAAAAATTAAAACTAAGGTAATTTTTGGACATTGATTTCAGAAATTAATTTTATTTTTTGAAATTAATTTTATAATTTTTTTATTAAATAATTTTAAAATATGTGTGCAAAGAATGAATAAATCTTATTTTTAAAAAACTACAATTTTTTGGTAAACATTTATTTTTCATTTTAATTGAATCATAAATTCTATATAATAAATATATAAGACTAATTTTCATAATTTAGTTAGTCCTATTCATAACCTCTAGCTTAAGTATTTGGTTATAATAGTATATTATATTATGGTTCATTTCATCTTGGGGTTGCATGTTCTTCAAGAAATCAAAAAGATTAAATTTATTTAAAAAGAAATATTTTGTAAATTATTTGGTATTAAATATTATTCTAAAATTTTTGTATCATGTCATAAATTCCATCAATTTTTTATTCATTTAATATATCATGGTTTTATAGTTATTTTCATAGGGTTCATTCCCTTACTCTTTATGATAGCATTCATATATTTTAGCATGAGTGTGATCTATGTTTAGGGATGGAAGTACTAGTTGTTCCAACTTGTGTTTGATCTCATGAAATTTATCTAGGTTTCTTATCAATGATTTAGTATAGAGTGAAGTAGGTGGACTTCTAGTGGTCATGTAAAAGTACCCAGATGTGTTTCTAGATGACTTTTTAGGGTTTCTGCCTCAGTTAAAGGTCATGTTTACCATCAAGAGAATCCCTGGGACAAGCCCCACACCTTACCATATTATAGGATGGTTAAGAAGAATCTAAATGATTTAAAATTCTAGCTAGATGATCTTGAGGGTAAGTGATTAATCCACCCCAATGTGTCACTATGGGCTTCACTATTGTCATTTGAAAAAAGTAAGATAAAAGCCTTGAAATTTTCATAGACTATCAAAAGCCTAATCAAGTGACCATAATGAATAAATAAAAATTTTATAGAATTGATGACCTCTTTTATTAGAACATAGAGGCTTGTTGGTTCTCAAATATTGACTTGAGATCCAGGTACCACCAGTTTTGGGTCCTAGAGGAGGATGTTACAATGACCGCCATTCGAAGTTGGTATAGAAAATTTGAGTATTTATTACACCTTTTTGGGCCTACCAATGATCCTATGGTGTTTTTGGAGTTGATTAACCAAATTTCCAAAACTTTTCTAACATATTGGTTGTATATATTGATGACATATTGGTGTATTCTAAGATAAAGGATGATTTCTCTAGATATATAGAGGTTTTTTTGGGAGTTTTGAGGGACCACCATCTATATTCCAAGCTGTCCAAATGTTAGTTTTAGATCCAGTAAGTGAATTTATTGGTCCATGAGATTTTCAAGAAAGGATATTTAGTGGATCATGAGAAGGTTCAAGAAAAAATATATTAGGAGCATCCTAAGAATGTGCTCGAGATATAGTTATTTTTCCCTTTATCTAGTATTATATATTTTTTGTTTGGGACTTCTCTAGGATAACATATACCACGATAAACATGACTAGAAAAGGGTTGATATTTTAATGATATTAAAATTGACATTATTACTTTGAGAAGTTGTAGGTATGTTTGAAATTCATTCAGATTCCGATTCTTCCCAAGTATGGGAGAGATTATGTGGTATTTTCTGAATCTTATGGAGTCAGTTTGGGATGTGTGTTAATTATATATAACCATTTCATGCCTTAAAGATCGTATAATCTATGCCTCATGAGTGAAATTACCCCATCCATAACAAGGAATTTGTATTCGTGATGCATGTTTTGAAAATGTGTCAATACTTCCTCTTTTGGGAGAGTTTTACAATATATTAAAAAAACCCTAAATTAAATATTTACCTAGAGGTATATGAACCATAGGTAGATAAAATGGGTATAATAACATCATAATTTTGATTTAGATATTACTTATGCACCTAGGAAGGGAAATTTGGTCGCATAGGTGTTGAGCAGGAAACATGCATGGTAGGATACTAAAGAATCAGTGGATGAGTAAGGTTTGATGATCTGAGTATAGAGGTGATGTAGGATGGAAATATGATGTTCTTATATAGTATGTTTTCTATACCTTTTATCATCAATAAAGTTAGGAATGAGCAGGTTTCAAACCTCATGTGTTGGTATATTACCAGTGCCTTAAATAGCGGGGAGATATCAGGTGATTGGTCTCAGTATTCAGATAGATCTATAATTTTAAATAAATGGATTGTAGTTCTGTTTAACATGAGGCATGAGGAGATTAATGACGTGTAAAATTTTATTTAGGCTATGAACTATAGTGAATCGAAGATGTTTTATACCTTTCGGGTTCAATATTGGGGGCTCACATTGAAACATACTTTGGAAGATTTTGTTTCCCAATATTTAACCCACTAGAGAATCAAAGATAAACAATAGAGACTAGTTAGGTTTTTTTCTACCCCTCCATATTCTAGTTTAAGAGTGAGATTACATCTCTATGTATTTCATTATTTTGTTATCTTGTTCCCTGAGTGGGAAATATTTTATATTGGATATTTTTTACTATTTGAAAAATCTACCCATTTTCTGCCCATCAAGGAGTCGATGATGTTAGAAGAGATTGAATGATTGTATGTATGAGTGGTTGTAAGGATTCATGGAGTTCCCACAACAATAAATTTTTATCAATATTTAGGTTTTAATTCATGGATTTGGAAGGGACAATAGGATGATTTTGTAAACAAGTTTAGGTTGAGCACTGCATATCATCAACAGAAGAATTTTCAGTCAGAGAAAAACATCAAGACTCACGAGGATGTCTAAAGAACTTTTAGTGGATGAAAGTGTCATGTTGGAGAGGTTCTGACCCCCTCTAATTCATATGAATGCTATTTTTTTAATTTAATTATCGTTAGGTTTAACTTTAGAGTTACTATGTGCTAGGGGTCAGATATTGGTATTTTTTGGGGAAGAAATACCAAGACCCATGGTTGGCTCATGATTAGTCTAATTGTAACGAAAAACCTATTAGGGTTTTTAGGATAGAGGTATTTTTCATCATTTGGGAATTGTATTTTAAACTATCCAATCCCAAGGTTTAACCATGCATCCTGTGGGGGGGGGGGGGGTTCTCTTGAATTTTTAGTGCATGGTTTTCCTACATGTGTGAAAAAATATGTAGTTTTTATATCACATTAAAAATGTGTAATTTTAACCAAATAACCCTTTTGATCTCTATACCCATTGGACTCATTTACCACCTCTTAAATTCATATACCCTCCTTGGATTATAATATTCTCCCCGCTCCTCTTGGTGGAATATCCATGGATACCAGTTTTTTTGGCTTGAAGTAAGTCATAATATTTTTTTATTATGACTGTCACACTTATCAAGATTTTTTTCCATATCCATGGAATTATGGAACAATGTTTGTTGGTTTGTCCAAAAAAAGGTTATCTAATGGTGTTTTTGGATTTATTTATTTTTTATTAGGCATGTAATGAATTATTATTGAAATTATGGGTGGTTTTCTTCAAAGACGATGTAGTTGAAACCATTTTAGAAGAAACTATATATATTTAAGGGAATTTCAAATGGATTAAATTTAAATTCCGAATCACCGTTGGTTTATGTTTTTCAAATTGAAAATTAAATGATTTTTGGTTAATGTTTATACCATTTTTGATGTCTTTCATGGTTTGGTTATGAAATTAGAGGTTTAAAGTGAGTTTTAAAAATGAAGGTGTCTTGATTGGCCCCCAACTATTTGATAAAATAAATAAAATGTATTTTATGAATTGAAATTAACTTCTAATGATTTTTTAGAAATTATTTTTACATATTTAAAGGCGTTTTACAAAATGGGAATGTATATTTTTTCAAATGAATTTTGAAATAGAATTTTATATGTACAACTTGGGATATTTTTGTGATTAGTAATGAGTAGAACATGGTAATACGTAAGCTGTGAGGGAGGTTTGTCTATGGAACCATGGCATATGGTATGGCCGTAACACCACCTTTTTTCTTAAACCCTATTAGGTCGGGGAGGGGAGTTTCAGATTCTCCCTTAGGATTTCTCCCTTCTAATATCCCTTTGTTACCCCCTTTCATGGATCCATCCTCTCTCCCCCTGTTTCCTTCATTTGAAAAAAATACCCAAGGTGCAATCCTTCATGAATGGTGCGATATTGGTACATCTTTTTTCTTTAGAGTTCATAGATGCTTCCTCTCTACTAGATCTAACTCCAGTTACCCGATTTGGAAAGAATCGTCCATTAGTTGATGCATTCGACTGGTATGTATTTTCTTCGTGATATTTACAAGATCGTGCGATTGTTGGCCTTTTAGATACGATACATATTCAGATTCGTTTCTCAAATGAAGAATACCTAATCTATGCATGGGACTTACTCTGTGATATATGGAGAGATCTATGTTTTATATTTTCCCATGGAAATTCAGATTCCATCTAAAGTGCGAACCTCTAACCACAAAACTCTAGAAAACTCTACCATGACTACCTCTACCATTTCAGAATCCGACCATACTCCAGTTGATTGGTAATGCTCTTAGATGTTACCTCTATTTGGATGCTCGTACCAACACTATTTTTCATCTAGTCCCTCCTAGGATATGTGTCAAAGATGATATTTCTATAGTCCCACTTAAATCTATAATCATTGATATTGAGGGTGATATTTGATGACACCAAACAGTATATTATGAAAATTGGTGCCCTTTCTGTTTTTGTTGCTATAGAATAGGACTTAGGTCTTCCAAATGTCATCGTAATTCCGGTTTATAGAATATGCCTCCCTTTCCAATAAAGGGAGATATGATTATAGTCAGAAAGGATACTGATATTCAACTGGAGATGGGAGAGGTTTTTTCTAGATTGTAATGAAAAGCTGATATGAATATAGATGCTTTGGAGGAGAATCAAGGGGTAATGAATCATTAGGCTCCCATGTGAAAGGAGACAAGGTTGAGTAACATTCTGAAGGTGGAACATGGTTTTAATCATTTGAAACAGGACCTAGGTATACATATCTTGGTGAAGGATCTGGGTGATAATGGGGGATATATCCTTGGACATCCTAGGATCAAAATCTCAGTCAATGGTCTATCAGAGGCAAAGGAAGCAGCCATTAGGGATGTTATCAGAGCAGAGTTCGAGGCTTCCAGATTTTCTTTATAGGAGGCATCTACTATAGTTGCATCTCAGGAACAAGGGAGGTAGGGTGAGGTTGGTGTATTGGGTCTATTAGACCAAATCATTCTCACTACAGAACCCTCTTCCCATATGAAGTCTATGAGTAAGGGAAAAAAGAAGGGCCTTGAAACAAGAAAGGAAAAGGTTCTGGTCAGGAAGAGTCCCTCCAAAGAAGGAATAGTGGTCGAGTTGGGAAACTGCTTTGAAGGTGTAGATGTTCAAGGACCAAAAATTGATCAAGAGAAATAATATTTAGGTGATGAAAACTATAGCCAATTATTTGTGGACAGTTTGGAAATAATTCAAGGGAAATGCCTTCACAACCCTAAAAGGAAGAAATGGAAAAAAGGAAATAGAGACTCTGGGAAATGTATTGTGGTCAAGGGAAAAAAACCAAAGGGACACAAGTATTATTAACACTTACCTAAACCAATGGAAACTAGGAAAGTTAAGAAGGGTGGAAACAAGATAGGTAAAACCTCTCAGAATGGGGAAGGTGGAGAAAAGAATGGAGAACCAGAACAGTTGAGGAAGAGGAAAGGGTGTGCTTGAAGCTCCTCCTCCATTACAAGGAAGAAATGCTTGAAAAAGAGGTCAGGGTAAATGATTCAAAATAGGAGATCTAAAGAATATATTAAAGAAGTATGTGGGTTGATACCAAGTAGGAGAAAGAGTCGTGGTTAGAAAAACAAGACCATATACTAGATCTTGGCTTCAACCAAGGTATAATAAAATCGGAGGAACTCATACAAACAATGGACTGAATGGCTAATCACCTTGAAGAGCTCATCAGCATGGATCCATACACCCCGGTTAGTACTTTTCATTGGGAATTATATAGATTTTTTAATTCTATTAATCTTAGTATTGTGTTTAATAAATTTGTAAGCTCTTTCATCATGTAGCGATACACTTATTTTGTGAACCTTGGTTTCCCACATTTTTATTATAGTGGAATAATAATAAAAATTAAATTTGCAGAGAGATCAATAAAGCTCATAGAGTTGGTCTTGGGGTAGACTAGTGGATCTTCCACACTTTTTTGCAGGAAAGAAAATATTAGTTTTTTTCTCACTCACAATAGAACCTTATGGTTGGACCCCGTATTGAAATTTACTCATTCTAGATTTATTTAACTTCTTTTATTAATTTTATTTGTGCCATGTGATATCAAGTTTTATGCCCATTTTAATTTATATGGTACTATTCTGATGATGTATATACTCACTGTTACGTTGTCTTTTGGAATATATAAAAAATTTTGTGCCATTTATCCTTGTCTATTTATTTAAGATGGGTTTTTATTTTTTTTGGAATGTTTTTTAGAGGGAGAGAAAAAGTAATTTCAAAGGATTATTTAAAATCAGAATGTTTTCAAAGTGGATTAGTTTTGAAAATTATTTTTCAAAATAATTATTGGTTTTCAAGGATTAAAATACATATAAAGATTCATGGTGGTATCACATTAGGATTTGTGCTTCACACCCCAGGATCACTATGTAAATTTGTGTCTCTTCATGATTACTATCATTCATTATTTAATTATGTGGGAAAAAGATTCATCATGATTGTATTGCGTGGAGTCATTTTAGAGTTGTGTTCTTTGGAATGTATGTGTGTAGAAAATTCCGGGTGTTGTTTACATTCTTTTGAGTTTTGATATTTTGTCTTAAAATTCAATGTTTATGTCTTTTTGAGTCATGTTATGAAAATGAAGTTATTTTCTTCTTATGTTAACTATTTATTAATTCCTTCATTACTATGGGAATATTATTTTTTTGTTAAATCTAATTACATTAGTGTGTCCACCCCATTTCATTGATGGTTTATTCTAGTTTACCATGGTAAAAACCACTCCCAAGAGGTTTTTAGTTATTCTATGTGGTTTTTTTGACAACGGTGTTCAAGAATGTGATTTGGGCCTTCTAGTGTTCTATCTTGTTTGATGGGTCAGGTCAAACCAGGTATGTTTGTTACATTCAGTAAGCCATAAGGCCATGAGCTCTCCTATTAGACTAAATCCTCAAACCTAGGTGGAAAGCCTTGGCTTCCTTCTTTGAAAATCCTTATAAGACCTTATGTGATGAGTATTATATGCATTATGTGTCACGCATAAGAATACCCTATATTATGATAATAAGATATATCCACCCTATCCTTTGTTGACATGTCTAATTTCCAACCTTGTGTGATGAGAACTTGATTCCCTAGTTGATGAGCCTATGAAGCCTTATGTGTTGATCATGAGTAGTTGCGAATGATAAGTGATGAATTCCTCACATGATGAATGTGATTCACCTTGTGTAATGAGAAAAGGATTCCAGAGCTGATGAGTCTTGGATTAATTATGTACTGAACGTATGTTACCTATTTGTGATCACATGATGCCTCTGGTTTTTCATTGGTGACACCTTTTATCCTGATCATAAAATCCCATCAAAAAATCAAATGAGGAATACCATTATTGATCACTAAAATACAAAATGTCATCATCATATTTAACTATATCTATCAACCCTATTATAGCTATAAGATACATAATTAACCAGTATCCATTTAAAGATGGTGACAGGAACCAGATTCACGAACATGTCCTAGATATGTAAGGTAGACCCAGAGGAAGCACTGAACTCTAAGGGGGAATCCTTGGAAGGAAGTAACATCATCTTATCATCACATTATAATTATGTATTGGAAAGCTGGAATATGGAGTAATGAGGGTTGTGACCAATATAAGGATATATATCCAAGTGAAAAATTTCAACCCATAGGAAGATTCAGAAAATTTAATGGTGAACCAAACATGAATATTTTCTCACGCAATAGTCAATAGATGAATAATTATGGGTATTGCCAGTTATAAACATCATCAATGTGAATCCCCTCACTTTCATTATAGAGAGGTAGAGTAATGATGGGAATGTGTGGAATTTGATTGAATAGAATTTTACTGATGGTTTGATTTATAGGTCACACATGAAAAAAAATATATTTCTTTTACTTGATAGCCTTTAACCAACATGCATGATGTAGAAGGAATAATTGTGATGTAGTGCTATAAAATAACACTTTTATAATGACAACAGACTCTTCCATGGATCTTGGTCGTCTTCACCCCATATCTTACTGAGATCTTATCTAATTGAGGTTCATCAATAACCTTATCTACCAATACTAGGAGGAGGTATTTGTCCATATAGTAGAAATTGATTTTTTACAACTTGAGGTTGAAGCACCATAACTCTTTGTCCATCTATAGATGTTACACAGGTGGAAATCTATCCCATTTCCACAAAAAACCATTTATGGAGCCTCTCCCTAGAATTATATAACAACTATAGTCCCTATTCTTGGGATTCATTATATGTTTCTGCTATAGACACCATATGAGATTCACCTATGAGGGATCCTACCACTGGACATCACCGATAGTGTTGGATGGCCACATAGTTCATAAGCAGGTTTATTTCATCCCTACTCCACAGGACAAAGTCTAAAATGTATGATGCCCATGTGGGAGATAGGACATGAACCATGGAGAACATAAATCTAATCTAATAGATCCTATAACATCTAAAATCACTAAAAAATCCCCATCTATTCTAACCATTGATCAAGCACATTTCTTTTTCAATGTTGGCATTAAGACCCTAACCTCTCACCGGCTGGGTGGGATCAACTCTCTAAGCCATGAGATCCACAAAACCCCATCATGGTTCCCATAAAATGATGATTAAGTCTACCATGGATTTCCTCCCCATGATTTAATCGACCTACATAGAGGTCCTCCCCATACCGAAGGCTTCAAATTCCTAGAGTTCCTTCAGAAGGAAGAAAATAGCTAGCCACCATGGAGGACTCACCTATGGTATCAATAAAAACATAAATGGAAGAAATTCCCATGAACCCTATAAGATCACACTTGGGTAGATTCCACATAATATTCAAAGTTAGGACAATGGGTATCAACACTATTTCACCCTTAAAATTTTAGAGTTTGAGGCATCATGCGATTAAAGGGACAAGACTTCACCTCCACCACCAGAGATGGCAGTCAGATCCCATTAGTTGGGGATGAAAATAATTGATTCCAAAATCCATAAGGTAATAAAATCACTCCTCAAGTAATTGGATAGGGAATATGTATTGTCTTACTTTATATGACTATCTGTGTAGTCATCCCAACCCCCACACATTTCCCTCATCTATACCCCCACTTTGAAAATATGGGTGACGTTGAGATCTAGTTTGGTGACCCTCGATGAAGGAGAACAACACCTAGAACTATATACAACCAATGTCCTTGACTATTAGATATACGTCACATATACCCCATCCTGAATTGACATGGTCATGAAGCTTGAACCTCCTCCATTATAAACCCCTTTGTTTAAAGGAAGAACGGCTCGTGTGAAACCTTTTTTTCCTAAAAATTAGTAGTAGAGAAGATATTTCTAACTTCATCCCTCAACTTCCAAATTTTTTTAGATATTGGACTAGGGTGAAAAAGAGAAATACTTCCCTCAATATAATGAATATAAGAAGGAATATTTATTAGAAATATTTTCCACTAACTAATTATTGATTGTTTTATGGACACCTCAAACCCATTACTTCACTATCCCAAAGATGTTTACTAAGTATCACACATCATTCCACACAAGAATGTTTGGGAGATGTTGAATAACCTTCGGATCCATCGAATGAACTAATCTAGAACCCATGAACACCATAATTATATCTACTAGAAGTGCTGACATGTTATCATCATAGAAATCCAAAAGGCTTAGTGACCTAATTCCTATGGGCACCACCAGAGTTTCTAGTTGACTTTTATCATAATCCTTACTGTAATTCATTGAATCACTGAATAAGAATATCCTATTGTATAAATAAAATGATAGGGGTAGTGTGTTACCAACCAATTCAACCTTATCTAACAGTGAAAACATGTTCCATATGAAAATACACATGTAGATAGTGAAAGTACCTCTCCAATCATCACCACTGTGAATGAAATGATGATCAATCCCTCCAATGACCATGACTATATAGAAATTGGTAGGGGAAATGGGGAATAAGATCCACCATGCGGGTATTCATATCATCACATAGTAAAATCTTCCCACATACGTTATTAGAGAAATACATTGTGTCTTTTGAGTCCCATAGAGGTGCTACCACCTACTCATCAATATCACAATAAGGGAAACAGAGTCACTAAACCCATTGGTATATCTGATATCATTCTAAGAATTTTTAATGATTTTAGAATGGAAACTTTAATCTAGGAGCAAGAGAATTGTAATATTATCACCACCAAACTTATTAGTGAATTAAACCTAGAGTAAGAGGAAATACAATAGGATCATGTCATTCCCCATGTGGAGCCTTGAAAACCATTCCTCCTTAATCGATCATCCAAGTCCAAGGAAGATGGTCCCTATAAGAACCCGACGATTCCCTTAAGGTATATATATTCTCTTTTTAGTTTGTGCATAAGTAAGTGGAGGAAAGAGAAGGTTAAACACCATGTAACCCACGTGCACACCATGCAATGGGTATTACACACTGTATAATCCTATTACACCCCATGCAATGGTCTGTCCAAGACTTATATAGAAATAGCCACCTACACGGAGTGTAGTTCCCTAGCACACGCTGTGTACGTTTTTGTTAAATCAGGTAGTAACGTCATTTTTATTAGATGAATTGAAACTCACACCTTCATTTGAGGAACAACGTTCCCAGGTAATTTGAGGATATGATGGTTTCTCATTTCATTATCTGATCTTTGATTCAAATACCATCAAATGCATTGGATTCCCCTCAGTGAGCTCTTGATTCTTCTTGAACCATTCTTCATGATTTATTCTCTCTACCTAGTTATCAGAACCTAATATTTTATGCTTATTTTTTATATCTACTCTGTTCTAGGTATAATTATAGGATGACTCTAGACGAGTATAATCTTACTAGCATGAGGTAGGTGGTCTCATGTTTTTTTCAAATTGTCAAGTTGAATATGTGTGCCGGAGTTCCGCACACCCATTATTAGGGATTCAACTTGAATGACTATTGTCTATTTCACAACCTATTATTTTTACATAATTTATTAAGGGTTTAAAAGAATATTTAGGACTATTTACCTTGATTAAGGGACACCCCATGGGTGTGTTTCCCATGAATGACCGTTTATGGTCATTTGGACTAGGATACATATAAGGTATGCCTTAAATTCCCATTTTGGGTTGATTAAAATGAATCTAATTAAATGAAATGCTATGTAATAGTTTAATTTACATGTTTTTGTTGTGAGATGAATTTCCCACGTGATTTATTGATGTTAAATCCATGTAATAGTTTAATTTACATGTTTTTCTTATTATATAAAATGATAAAGGGGTAAATAGAAATGGGCAAGACTTAGCCTCAAGTTAAATGCAATGGTTAAGTTCAAATTAATGTTACACCTTATAACTTGGGTGAACCATGGCCTCAGTTAAAAGACCATGGAAGAACTCTATATGGTATTGTCATGCTAAGTCATGAGTGAACCAGAAATGGAGTGGCCGGGCTCATGGAGAATTTTTTTTTAAATGGTGAGAGAACCTTGAATCAAATAAAGGATGCCAAGGACAGGATCTATTGGTAGCTATTTTTATCTCATGAGTTTACATTTAATTATATTTTAATACTAAAATAGAATGAATTATGATGCGTCTACCAAGCGAAAGAACAAGCTTAGATTCAGTCTTCACTTACACTTATTTAGATGGTCTTTTGAGACATATGCTATGCTTACTTTTATAAAAGAGTATTGAGTCTTAGGAAAGATATAAAAAATTATATAATTCAATGTAATTAAATGGTAAATGAACATGAAATAAATATAAATGTGAAACAGTTCTTGTGGGACTGTTTACTTTCAAGTAAATCTTATTTTACTACTTTCATTATTACACATTGTCTGTTATATACATTCACTAATAGATTGTCACGGATCATGGGTGGTTACCTATTGGGATTTATTCTTACACGCTATTTGGGACATGATTTGGGGCCAAGAAGATTATATTGTTGCAGGTGTCGATAAGGGCAAGTGTCCTTCTCAGGGTACTTGATTTGCTACTTTGGAGTAGGAGAGCATGAGACCAAGCCGAGGATTGCAATGCTTCTGAGTTTCTTTTGTCTGCTTTGTACTTTTGTTCCTGTATTATGTATTAACTTATTGTGAACTATTTTGGATATTTTCATAGAAAATGTGACATGTTGAATCATTTTTTTGTATTATATGAAATGTGGATGTTATATTATAAGTCTTACTCTATTTACATCTATTTTTTGGTATTACTACATCTGCTATTGTATTATTATTGTTTCCACTATGTTATACTCTTCCAATGAAAGAATAGTTTTCCCACTATCACACCAAGTCCCTCATTACTATTCAGTAGCCTCTGGAATTTGGGGAAACTCACTTGAGCCCATGTGGCCAACCGGGTACGAGGCACCTTTGAGTGGAATCTGGATATGGGTTGTTAAAAATTGGCATCATAGAGTGTTATTTTTATGGGTTTCCTTATGATTGGAGACATTATATAGGGATAAGAATGAAATGGAGTCTGATAATAAACTGTGTCCATAAGTATCTACTAGGTGTATAGGGAAAATCTAAATTTCCTCGAATTAAATTGTGTTTTTTGGATTTTGAGTTGTTACAGTAGATTCCATTTCACTATTGGTTGATGCACTTTTATTATTATGTTATTATTGATAAAATTTTTTCTATATTTTATTGAAACATGATGAGATGAGGGTATTCCATCTCATGCATCATATAGACACTTGTTAGAAATCACATGCCTTGCATTCCTACAATGCCATTTAGATATCATTACCACTTTTATGATGTTGTGATAGATACCATTATAAATATGCCTTCTGTTGTGATAGATGTATTGGTACATGTTGTAGTTTGAATTCGATGGATGCCAAACATTGGTCCCTGAGGTGTATATTCCCTCTTGGATCTAAATTTGTTGGATCATGTTGTTGAATTAAATTATTTTTTTTGTTATGATATACCATATATATGGATGTAAAACATTGATTCATGGAGAGTATGGGCCCCCATAGAATAGAATTTGGCATACCTTTGGTTTAATTTTAAAAAAAGAGGGTTTTAGAAAAGGATTAGAGGTTTACTGTCTAGAAACACAAACAACATTGTGTGTGGTTCTATAAACACATACCATGTGTTTTTACGTTTGGAAAGAAAAAAGTTTCTTAAGTACATGCTATGTACTATATATACACCCCATTTGGTAAATGAATGTATATTTGGGAATCTAAAAATAAACATGGAATAATAATGGTTTGGACAATGCACTTCATGTACTTTAGGTTCCCACAACATAGTCTTACACAAGCACACTCCATGTGGCTCTAGCCATGTAGAAGTACATACCCAGGAGGAAGGAATTGAGTACACACCATTTCTTTTTCCTATACAGTCTTCACCTAGGATGGTTACATGCCCAGGCTAGTGGAAGTAAATGTCCAGGTAGGAGATTGAGGGTACACACCATATATAGTTTATACACACTGTGTAAAACTATTTTGGTAACCTTTTAGGGTTTTATTCTCCTATTTAGTTCTTGGGCTATTGAACTGCGAACCTTGATAACGAAATTGAACTGAGGTGTAAGATTGACCTTGTAGAGTCATTACTTTATAATGAACTCCAGTTGTATGATATGAGAGTGGAAATGATCATATCTTAGAGGTGGTAGTCCATAAGATACCGATGTATCCTCTAGTCATTCTAGTTGCCACACCATTTGTTATACCAGATGTAGGTGTTGATGCACAATTATGTGAAGACTTTATGAGGTTTATATAAACCTTTCTAGTAGCACCACACGCTACCACGTCTATGGAAGAGCTGACATGAGTGTTCTAGCAGTAGCATCCACCCATGTTTTCATGGGATGGTGGACCACTAGATGTAGAGTCATGGATATAGGCCATATTATAGAGCTTTGAGAATCCGGAGATTCCCCCAGAGTGGATGGTCAAGCTCACTACATATATGCTACTTGATTCCACTAAGATATGGTGGGATGTTATCACTCAGATGGAATGTCATCAGGATATGGCCTAGGAATATTTTCAGATAGTCTTATATGATTACTTCTATATCAAGATGCTGAGAGCTGAGAAATATTGAGAGTTTATGCAACTGGAGTTGGAAGATTTATTAGTTATGGATTAATCAACCTGCTAAACTAGGCTCACAAACTTCACAACTATTCTGATGGGTGACTATGTTTCAATGGATAGGTGTTTTGAGGATGGTCTCAGGTACAACATCCGATCATAGGTAAATATATTCTAACTGATTACTATATCGTCTATAGTGAATCTGGTGCTGATTACCGAGCATAATCTGAGGGAATATAGAGGTGCGATCTTTGGAAGTTGAGTACCGAGATCTAGTACTATTTTGTCCGATAGTAGGAAGCGTTATCTGGAGCATTCTCACAATGATGCTAGTAGTGAGGATGTATCTTCCGGTATCCATTTGAGGTGCTCCCAGTGTGTAATAATTGGGAATACAATAACAGACTGTCTAATAGACCCATTCGAGTGTTGATGTCGGGGAAAGATGGGTTATCTACAACACTTATACAGGATGTTTCCACCAGCAGCTAGTGAGAGAGGTTCTGCATTGACTCCACATTCAAGAACTGGGTTAGTAGCTTCTCACTAGTCAGGTAACTAGAATGAATTAGCCCATTCAGAATGAGGTGGTGGTGATGACCATGGTAGCCAAAACCCAGGTCCTCAGTGACAACAGGGTGGATCAGCTAAGGGTAGCTCAGAAGTGTCATAAGGCTGCAATATTGGTCCAAATTATGCAGCACAATAGACTCAGAAGGAGTAGGATCTTGGACCATCTACTTTCATAGGTAATATTCAAATCACCTATGTTTTAGCTTTTATAATTTTTGATACAAGGTTTCGCATAGTTTCTATCTGTGCTCGTTGTTGAGATCCTAGGGATCTGTGTTTTTTACTTCTAATGATGTTATGATTCTAGAAACTCCATTAGGGATTAGAATGGCAGGTGTGCATCCCTGGAAGGTGTTCCCCTTGAGGTCTTCAGGTGTCACTTCCTATGGATATCTATGACTTAGATATGAGAGGTTTTGATTTCATTCTTAGAATGGACTTGTTTTTCTCCTTTTATGCCTTTTTTCAATTTATATTGCCGCAGGGTGAGTTTCACATCACCAGGGGTGGATTGTTTCTACACAAGGGAGAGTGAGATGTCCAGGAAAGGTGAGTTGGACTAGAGAATGATGGGTTGGGTGGGATGATAACACAGTTCGTGAGTTTATATCTGGATGATAAAGGGACACATCAGACAAATTTTCCTCCATTGGTAGATCGTTGAGGGACGTCATCCCAGAAGAATTTTTAGGTTTACCTATGATGATAAAAGTATAGTTCTCTACCGAGCTAGTTCATGGAGTGGTACCAGTATCCATTCCTCCATATAGGATGGCTATTATGGAGATATAGGACTTCAAGTGACAAATAGAGTATTTGGAAGCTAAGGGTTTCATCTAAACTAGTACTTCTACATGGGGTTCGATTGTCCTTTTTTCAAAAAAGGTAGACTATACTCATAGGATATGTGTGGATTATCGCAAATTGAACCAGTTAATAGTTAAGAATCAGTATCCTCTTCTAAGGATAGATGATCTATTTGACCAGCTTTGAGGAACTCAGGTTTTTTTTCAAAGATTGAATTTTGATCCGGTTATCCTCAGGTGTGTGTTAGACCAACAGACATAACTTGCACAACCTTTTGAAGTATGTATGGTCTATAAAAGTACAGAGTAATGTCATTCGGTCTAATGATTGTGCCATTAGTTTTGATGGAATTGATGACCCAAGTGTTCCATCCTTCTCTTGATTCATATGTTGTGGTTTCTATGGATGATATCTTAGTGTATTCTCATAATCGAAACAAACATTCCACATATATTAGGATAGTTTTGATTACACTGAGAGAGCATCAATTATATGATAATCTCACAAAGTGAATGTTCTGGATTGATCAGATTCACTTCTTGGGTCACATCATCTCAAAGAGAGGGGTATTGGTGGACTCAAAGTTGGTGAGAGAAATAATTTCTTGGGAGCCGCCTAAGAATGTCCTTGAGGTGAAAAGTTTTCTAGGGATTCTAGTTACTATATGTGATTTATATAGGACTTATCACGTGTAGCAGTTCCATTTATGGGACTGACTAAAAAGGGTGAAAATGTGTGTGGGAAAATTCCAACACGATGGTCTTTGAGGAAATGAGATGGAAATTGACTTTGACACTGACATTGATTTTTCCAGTGTCAGGAAGAAGTTACACTATGTACTATGATGCATCAAGTATCAGACCAAGAGTAGTTCCCATGCAAGGGGAATGATTCATTGCATACTAGTCTTGGTAGTTAAGGAAACATGAGAGGAATTACCCGACACACGATCTTGAGTTGTCTGTAGTTGTTCATGCTTTACGTTGTTGGAGGCATTACATATTGGGATGTCGTTTTGTTGTTTACATTGACAAAAAAAGTCTCAAGTTCAAATTTAAATAGCATGATCTAAATCTAAATTAGTGAAGGTGGGTGAAATACCTTTAGTATTATGAATTCGATCTTGAATACACACCTTTTAAAGGCAATGTAGTGGATGATGCATTGAGTAGGAGGACTCAAATACAGGCAGTGAAGCAAGCTAGTAACAATTGGAAGATTGTTCCATTATTCTCTAAGATTCATTTAGAGGTGCACAATAGTCAAGGTATAACTTTTATTTCATCATTAGCAGTTAACTCTACCCTATTGGACATAGTAAGGTGAGGACCCTCATTTTGGTTGGGCTTTAGGTGAGTATGGAGTTCTATGATTATATGGTCATGTATGGGTTTCTGCTGACATGTATGAGGATCTAATGTGGGACTTTTCTGCCTTTGTATGGGAAGTTCATCCTAATGTCACCAAGATATATCGAGATTTACATCATCAATATTTTTGTCTAGGTATGAGAAAGAAATGTAGCTGGTTTTTTCATGAAATGTTACACCTGTAAGCAGGTGAAGGTGGAACACAAGTGACCATCTACAATTTTATAATAGCTCACCATTATTTAGTGAAAATATAATTATGTCACGATAGATATCATGATGGGGTTACTTAGGTCACCTCAAGGTAATAATGTCATATGAGTTGTTGTTGACAAGCTCACGAAGGTTTCACATTTCCTGTCGATCAAGGAAACCATTAGTGTTGATGATATTTGGAGGTTCTACATCTGGCATATTATATGACTAAAATAGGTTACACACTCTATAATTTTAGATATGGATGCAAATTTTACTTCTTGTTTTTGGAAATGGATATAGTGGGAACTTTTCACACAGGTACCTCTGAGCATGGCTTACCACCCTCAGACTGATGGGCCATGAAAGCGCATGATACAGGTGAAGGAGGACATGATGCGAGCATCCGTCAATGATTTTGGAGGCTCTTGGGAGAAGAAAATTCCCTTTTTTGAGTTCACCTACAATAATAATTATTAGGAAAAAATTTATATTGTACATTATGAGACATTATATGGAAGGCTATTCTGTTCTCCCCTATGATGGTTGGAGGCAGGGGAGGAAACATTACAGGGCCTGCATCTCATGCAGGAGACTTCTGAACAGGTCCAATTGATTCAGAAATGAATGAACTCTCCACAGTTTCATTATAAATCTTACACGGATCACCGCAGATGAGCTCCAGAGTTCAAGGTTGGGGATCAAGTTTTCTTATGTGTTTCACCAAGGATGGGACATTGGAAGATCTGGAGATAGGGTAAGCTTTCACTGAGATATGTCGGTCCATTTGAGTCTTTAGAGAGAGTCAGGTCGATTGCCTATCAGTTTCAGTTTTTTTAGAGGTACAGATCCATGCGCAAAATCTTCTATGTATCTTAGCTAGACCACTATCACTAAGAACCTTCCCTTATTTTTAGATTGAGAAGGTTGAAATTTAGGTTGATGAATACTTTTAGTAGCATCCGATATGTATAGTTGATAAGAGTATGAAGGTTCTCTAAGGCCGATCAGTTCCTCTAGTATGAGCTCTATGGAAGTATGACCGTTCACATGATGAGACCTTGGAGCAAGAGGCTGATGTACACACTCAATGGATGGAGTTTTCTTAGGTGCTTCTTCACAACCCTTGGAAGTGATATTCATGGATGAATAGAATTAAGCAGGAAAGTTAGTAAGAACCCGATTCTTCCCTTGGGGTATATATATTCTATTTTTAGGCTGTTCTTATGTAAGTGGAGGAAAAAGAGGGTTACAAACCATGTAAAACAAGTAAATACTGTGTAATAGGGATTACATGCCATATAATCCTAGCACACGCCATGAAATGGTCAAACTGGGACCTATATGAGAATATGAACCTACACAGTGTGTAGTTTCCACAACACATTATGTACTTTTATTTTCATTTTGTTAGATCATCCAGTAGCATAGCTTTTATTAGATATGCAAAAAACTCACCCCTTCATTCAATGAATAACAGGCCCCTATGATATTAGGATAAAAAGGTCTCCTGTTTCATTATCCAATCTATGAGTCAAACACCATAGGATGCATTGGATTCCCATAGTGAGATCTTTATTCTTCTTGATATATTATTCATGATTTATTGTCTTGAACTAGTTATCAAACCTCAAGCTTTTATTATTGTTTTGTAGATATACTATGTTCTAGGTCAAATTAGAGGCTGATACTGGATGAGGAGAGTCATTCTGGTATGAGTTAGGTGGTCTTGTACCTTTCGCTAATTTTCATGTTGAATATGTGTGCTCGAGTGTCGTAAACCAATTATTAGGGTGTCTCCTTGAAGGAATATTGTCTATTTCTATTGCCTACTATTTTTAGGTAATTTATTAAGGGTTTAAAAGCATGTTTTGGACTGTTTACCTTAATTGATGGCCACCCCATAGGTGTGTTTCCCATGAATAACTGTTTATATCCATTTGGCCTAGGATGCCTATTAGGCACGCCTTAAATTCCTCTCTTGGGTTGTCTAAAATGAAGTTTATTAAATGATAAGTCATGTAATAGTTTAATTTACACGTATTTCTTGTGAGATGAATTCCACATGTGATTTATTAACGTTAAATCCCTTTAGTAGTTTAATTTACATGTGTTTCTTCTTATATAAAATGATAAAGGGGTAAATCGAAATTAGAGAGCCTTATCCCGAGGTTAAAAGGCAAGGTCAGGCTCATATGAAAATTACACTTTATACCATGGGTGAACCATGGACTCAGTTTAATGACCATAGATGAATTCAAGAGGGTATTATCATGCTAAGTCATGAGCAAGCCACTGATGGAATAGTTGGGATCATAGATAATTTTATTTAAATGCTGAAAGAACCTTGAATCCAATGAGGGATACCAAAGACAAGATATATTGGAAGCTTATTATATGTCATGAGTAAAAATTGAATTGAAATGGAATATTGAAATGAAATGACTTACGATGCGTCTACCAAGAAAAAGAACAAGCTTGGATTTAGACTTTAGTTACCCTTGTTTAGATAGTCTTTTGAGACAACTATTGTGCTTACTTTTATACGAGAATTTCTGGGCTTAGGCCAGATCTCAAGAATTATATAATTAAATGTAATTGAATAGTAAATAAACATAAATGAATATAAATTAGAAACATTTCTTGTAGGACTATTTACATTTGGTTATTTCCTAGTTTACATCTTTTATTATTGCACACTACCTATTATATATATTCACGGATAGATTGATGCAGATCATTGGGGGTTACCTATTGGGATTTAGTCTCACACCCTCTTTGAGCCATGTTTTATGCCCAAAAACATTATATTGTTGTAGGTATCAATAAGGGAAAGCACCCTTCTACAGGTACTTGATTTGTTTCTTAGGAGAATGAGAGCATGGGACCAAGATGAGGCTTCCAATTCTTTTGAGTTTCTTTTGATTGTTTTGTAATTTTGGTACTTGTATTATGTATTACTAATGTGTGACCTGTATTGGCTATTTTCCTAGAACAGGTTACATGTAGTATAATCCTTTGTATGCTATGACATGTGGTTGTCATATTGTCGGTATTCCTCTAATTACTTATGTTACCAGATATCACTACTTCCATTATTGTATTATTATTGTTTCCTCTTTGTAACACTCTTCCAATGAGGGAATAGTTTCCCCACTATTACAGGTAGGCCCTACCTGCAAGTCAGAAGCTTCTGGATTTTGGGGAAATGCGCTTGAGGCCATGTGGCCAACCAGGTATGGGGAACCTTTGAGTAGGATCTGGATCCGGGACATTACAGTCCCACTAAATTAATCAGGATAGAGGATGGAGAATCTAACCAACAACGATACAACTTAGTGTTCCCCGTGGATCCTTCCCTAATTGATAAGAGAAACTTCGATCCTCAGACTATGGTCATTATAACACCATGAAATTTTATGATATATATATTTTTAATAATAAATTTAAAATTTTTGATAGCTTGCAATACATGAAACATTGAGTTTCAATGAGTTGTAATATAGCATATCATTATAACCAAGTCGATAATTTTTTTGTATGAATAAGTGTTTTTTAAAAATATCTATAATGTTTTTAGAAAAATTAAATATATTTATTAGTACTCAAGTTCTAGAAATGACTTAATATACTTTAAAAATCATTTTTTTCTAAATAATGAGTTTTATTTCTATTTGGTGAGAAAATAATATAATTATTTTTTTCTTACAATTTTAGAAACTGTATTTGAAAAAATTGTATTCAGTTTTTAAATAATAACATAAAAATTAATTTAGTATAAAATTTAATGATTTTTCTTAAAAAATTAATTATCAGTGAATAGTAAAAAAATTCAAATTTTTCAAATACTATCATTTCCATTCATTAAATTGAGTAATATAAATGTACCATTAAATTTTCGATTTGGTCTTAAAATTACATACGAACCATTTTATTTTGAATTATATAATTAAATCCACTACAGTAACTATTAGTCATTCTTTTAGTGTAATTTAATTTTTTAGGATTAAAAGAGAATTTTTCGATAAAGTATTTTTCATTTCATTTTTCATATTTATATTAAAATTAATTTCTTCCAGATATTTATATTGAATTATTAAAAATAGATATTGTGATTATAATAAAGAGGTTCAAATTTGATAAATAGTCCCATATTTTCATTATAAATAGTATCCTTGGTAAATATTTTCACCCTCTTTATGGGTAAAATAGATGAAACATTGTTGAGATAATGAGTTAACGTCACAAAATTAACCCAAAAATTTTATTTATTTAATTGTATGGAATAAATTCTACCATATATACCATAAATTCTAATATGCGTCAATTTGGTGTGATTTTCCCATGATAATGAAATTTATAATATTTTATGTAAAGAAAATTCCAAAATTTTTATCTATTGAATTCAACAGCTCTTAAATTTTTACAAAAGGATAAAAATATGATAAGTTTGGTTATGGATTTTTTTTCAAAATATAAATTACTTTTTTTATAATGTTAATTTATTTTTAATTTTTAGTGATGAAATAATTACCTTAAATTCTTACACAGCTTCGACACAGTGGTTGAGAAAGCATTAAAAAAAGGAATTAAATGTTTTTAAAAACTATAAAAGTAATATTATTTTGGTTATTTATAGTTCCCCATGAACTTTATATGTTAATATACAATATTATAGATAATTAAAATCTTTATATTCAAATTCTATTATTGTTATGTTATTTTCAATGTCAAATTATGTTAATAGTTCTTAAAATGACATTAATAGTATTTTATGATATAAATATATATTAATTTAATTAAAAATCATAAAAATATATAAATAGTAAATTTATGCAGATAAATGGAAGAAACATTCATCCCTTGGTTAAGATTAAAATTGGTTAATCGAGGGGTTAAACCAACAAAAATGGTTCAAAATGACATTAAAACCTATATAAATTTTATTTCATGATGATATTTATACCTTATAGAATTTTTATTTTAATTTATTTCTTCTTGGAAATTTTTTTTGAGAATGATTTAATTATATGTTAAATCTTTTTTTAATTCCAGGAGTCCTCATCCCCCATATAAAAGGTCACCCCTTCACTCTTTTATTTAGAAATATTTCAGATATATATCTTTAAGAAACCCTAAAATATTAAATTTTAAACTTATATAGAAAAAAATTATGTGTTATATTCTTCTTTAAAGATCTTTCCCAGGGTCCTTAAGAAGGTATCCAAAGGTGGTTTTTCAAAGAAGAGGTAATCTTCCAACCTGATCTATTTCAATTTATTTCATCTAAAAAATTAAATAAATATGTGTTGTTAATTATAAAATAATAAATTAAGTATTATTAATATACTTAAATGTTATTATTATTAAATAAATTTCATTATCCACCATATTTTTCATCAAATGAAAAGTTAAATTATCGCTCATGTGTATGTCTAGACTATAACATCTTCAGAGTGATAAAATTCATTTTCTAACACCATAATTAATGAATGGTTATTATAATGGGTTTACTATTTTTATATTAAAATTTTTATTTGAATTTTATTTTTTAATTAAAATATTTTGTATGCCTTCTTATATTACCATACGTTGGAAAATGATAACGTCACTCATGCATATGTGTGGACTACCACCTCTGCAAAGCGATGCGATTCATTTTTTTATTTATACTTTACATATAAGGTAATAAAAATATATTTAATGAATATATTTAATATATTAATTAATATATATAGGTTAAATATTTTTTATCTTTTTTTCATTCCATCTATCAAAAATGATAACAACATTTATGCGTATGCATGACCCACTGTCTTCGTGAACAATGTAATCCATTTTTTAACTCAACCTTTTATGGATGATTATAAATATGTATATAATTAATATATATGATACTAAAATCATGAATATAATTCTGGATATTAGGGAAACATGATCAATGTACAAGTACTATAAGTACCAAACCACAATTCTAATGAAAAAACAAAATAATTAACACTCTAAAACAATGATTCTAGGAAGGAGAAATTAATAAATGGGTGTTAAAATGTAGTAAGTGGAAAATATATTATTTTATATATTTTTACATGAATTTTTTATATATTTATAATAAATTTATATTTACTATAGAGAATGTTAAATCACTTTTTAAGTATTTCAAACTCAAGTTAATGGATTTATGTCACAATTTCAATATTTATTAGGATTTGTATTACTAAGATTAGAATGATGAAATTTAATGATATATCTACTAATAATATCATGAATTTTTAAATACTATAGTTATTTCATGAGAATAATTTTTTCCTTATGTTTTACTAACTTTAATTTCTCAAGATACTAATATAACTTTTTTTTACAGAAAGATAACTTTATTTCTCTCTTTAGTCTAAAATTATGATTTTTCCATATCCATGTTTTATAAAAATTATTTGAATAATGTTTTTAATATAATTTTATGATTTTATAAATCCATTTAGACCCATGTTTTATTTTTTAATTTTTTTAAAAGGAATCTGCTTTCCATTTTATAAACAATGTACTTTTGTCTTTTTTTTCAAAAATGTGATGGGAATATTTGTTTTAACATACATGAGAAGAATATATTTTTATACCATTAATAATAATTATTTATTTTAAGATTATATTAAAATATTCCAATGTTATTTTAAAATTAAAAATTTTCTTTAATATTCTGTAAATTTTTATATTTTAAATATATGAATTAAAAATAAAAAATTATATTTTTCTCATGAAATATTCCTGTGATATTTCAAAGGAATTATTAATCTATGATCACATACTTTAATATTACTTAGGATTTAATGAGGATATGATCCAATGATACTATCATTATTATTTTTCTGGATGGTTTATATTTATGATGTTTAAATATCTATGAAACTTATTTTCTTTTCCATGGATTAAGTTATGATGAATGTTTTTTGGATTTTATGGCATACATATGAATAGATTTATGATTTTGTAATGAAGGGGACTCACCATTTATAGTCCTGTAATAAATTGGATAAATATAAATATTCTATGAGTTAAATGGGTAAACAATAGGATATCTTAATCCCAAATAGTATACACATGAGGTTATCCAAAACCCAAGAAAGGGTACAATAAAGGATATCCCATTAACGATGTTGTACATGGGTGGTTATCCCATGACTAAAATGTTATGAAATTACTGGTGTGTAGAATTTATATAATATATCAATGACTATTATTATATAATACTTTATTCCAATATTTCATGATATGGTCATTTTCCAATGTTATTTTCTCATGGATCATATTCTTTGATCCCTTTATGATTCATGTACTATGAACTACCAAGATTAATGACATGACTAATGTTTATGATCATTGATATTATGGGTATGATTTTAAAATGTTTTTCTCATGTTATTATACACATTATCATCATGCTTTGTTTAAATTATCATCAATATCTCTATTTTTTACGCTTGTTGAAAATATGAGAACACCTTTAATTATATTTTATTTTCCCGAAGACATGAGGAATTTTTTTATTTATGATGTATTTAAGAAGGGTTCTAGTAAAAAAACAATGTCGGATGTGTTGTAGATATCTTAGGAACTAGTTGTTTATGTATCTAAGTTTATAAAGAATCTAAAATTTTAGAGTTTTCTTATGGGTCATAATGTTATGAAATGAATATTAATATAAAAATTATAATATTTATGTATGAAAAGCATGGGTTTCTATAGTTTTTATCACAATAATGTTTAGTTACTTTTGGAAACTAGGATGAGATAAATTTAGTGAGAAACATTAGGATAATACTATGTATAAAATAACATTCTAAGTTATAAAAAATATAAAGTTTGGTCTTCCTAGATAAAATCCCTATATTGATATTACATATGGATGTGGTTTTTGAAAATATTCATCTAGGGTAAATAAAATTTAAATTAGTTGGTTGAGTATATCTCAACTACAATTCTAGAGCATATTAGGTGCTCTGTTACCACACACCAAGTTTGATACTTATAAAGGATGTACTTGGGTTAATTCACAAAATATATACAAACCATCATGTCGTATTTGAGTAAATAATAATCATGTATGGACTAGGATACACCTAAGGTGTCATATATTAAAAATAAGATTTCATGATTTAAATATCCTATAAATTATTTTTCATGATTATTTAATTTTTCACTATGATTATTGTTTCCCACAATATGTGTTTCGGTATATTCAATGTATGTAACCATATAAAACCATGTTAATGTAGAATGTGATATAAAATTAAATGATTTTACTCAGGAGAAACCAAATATAATGGGTGTTAGAATGAGAAATATCATTCCCATGTTCACAAAACATTATTAAGACATAAATCATGATGAGATTATAAACGAGAAAATGAGGGAACAATTTTCCATTGAGTGCTTCATGTGGTAACATATACCTTCATTTAGTGGATATACTAATCTATTAATTAATAAGAAATTTATTAATACCATTTATTTTTTTTCATTCTCCATGGTTCAGAGCATGAAAACATCATTTTGGATAACTTTTATTTAGAATGTAAAGAATATAATTTTGGAATATCCTCAATAACATGAGTAAATGGGAAGAAATTATTCACATGGAGTGAGATTAATTTAGAAGGTTATTTTCCAAAAAGTAATTTTCTCATACTGTTCATATGAAAATGGAGAAGGAATTCCTTGAGCTAAGAAGACAGATGATGAATCCATTAATTCATATGATGAAATTTTTTCAAGAATTGTGTAGTATACTTCTGGCATTATCATTGAACTATAAAGTAAAGTTTATATTTTATTTGGTTTTATAAAAGTAAGTTACCAAAGGGTTTTATCCGTAAGGGAATTTAGAAGTTATGAATAAATCATTTGATGTGTTAGAATGGTTGAAATGGATATTGGAGTTACACATAAATCTCACAGTTCACTACTAGAAATTGGATCTAAACCAATAGACCTATACCAGTTGTTTGTAAAAATACTTTGGTGTAGGTACCTTAGATATAACCTGATGTTTTTTCCTAAAATGGGGGTATAGGTACCATAGAGAGACCCTTTACAGACAGTTTGGGCAAGAACCATTGGTATAGGTCCCTTGTAGAGACCCAATACCAACATTTTTCCCAAACCAAAAGTATATGAACCCTATAGACCCCTGTAACAATAGTTTTACCAAAACCATTAGTATAGTTCCACCCTATTCCAATAGTTTTTCTAATACCATAGGTACATGTCAATAAATATGGTTACCTATATGAACAGTTCTCAAGACCTTCAGTATAGGTTTATACCAACTGTTATGAGAACTATTGGTATATGTACCCATATTTTTTATGGATTATTTTGTCAAATAAAATTAAATACATTGATAGTAAAAAAACTTGTGTATATATATAATTATGTTGAAAAAATTCATCTTATCTTAGTGGTTAGGTTGTTGGAATATAAATAGGAGGTCCTGGGATCAAAACCATATGGGCTTTATTTTTAAATTAACCATACAAACAGTTTTGAAAAATCACTGGTAGGGTTTTTCATATGACCTATAATAATGGTGTTACAAAATAGTTGGTATATGAGTATACTAATGGTTTTCTAAAAACCATTGGTATAGGTACATACCAAAACCATATTAGCCAAATCCCCTCCAAACTGTTAGTATATACTATACCAATTGTTTGGATACCAATGCAAATTGTGCCAAAATGTTGGTAGAAGATTATTTTATATTAATATTTGATAAGAAATGATTGTTGGAATTTAAATTAAATTATAACAATTAAAATCATAGAGGGAATAAGATGATCCTTTTATTATGCTAAAATTTTTTAAGGATAAATGGAGGAAATTTTATTAATAGAACTTGTAAATAATTTATGTGTGAAAAGGAAGGTCATAAGACAATAAAATTATAAATTTATTGGAAGAAGTTAGCCAATGATCGAGGGAATACACCCCAAAATGTAGCAACCAGACTCCAATGTTCTAAATACAAGTACTATTGGAATTATGCTAACCAGTTCTCAAATAAAAAGGTTAATGTAAATGATTTACATTGGCAAAATCTTATGAAAAAATACAAAGGGAAATATAATGCGATCACTATTTCCAATGTGGGGTATGATACTGATGTGGTGAAAGGTACACATATCATCCACTCAAGAACTACCAATGACTTATTTGATTCTTTATCTACCCACTCGTTTATATTTGAATTTTTTCCAAGGGTTTCATAATTCCAACTCAATGATTAGGTTTTTATTTAGAAGTAAAATTCCAAATGGTATAATGGTCACATATCATGTCTATTATTCTTATCTAATTGAAGTTTATGGTAATGAGCATCTTGTAAATATTTTTATTCTCCCTATAGTATAATTTGATGTTATCTTAGGAATGTATTGATTTTCTTTAAATAAATACCACATATATTTACAAGGAAGGGAAGTTAAATTAGATATTTCATACCAACCTATGATCTTATATCAGTACGATGATAAATATTAACTTCCAATGGAAATGTCATCCATTTTATGGGAATTTATTCCAATTCAAAAGGGTTTTTATCATATATGGTTGGTGGGAAAATAAATTTCAACAATATTCCTACTGTGTGGGAGTTTGTTAATTTTGTTATAGAATAATTACCTAGTCTTTCTTGAAATAATTAAGTTTAGTTATAAATATAACTAATACCTAAAGTTACACCTATTTAGAATACATAAATATAATAACCCCAATTGACATGTAGGAATTGAAGAAGGAAATCAAGTAGAATCTTGACAAGGGATTCATTTATCTAGGTTCATCACCATGGGTTGAACATATTATTTTTGTTAAGAACAAATATTAATTAATTAAAGTTTGATTTTATTATTCAGAAAATAACAAGTTCATAATCTAGAAAAATTATACTCTACCTCGTATTGATGATTTTTTCGATCAATTATTAGGATCACAATATTTTTTCACGATCCATCTTCGATCTGAATAATGTCTATTTATTGACAAAAGTGAAGAAATATCAAAGAAAACCTTCCGTATTTGGCATAAAAATTATGAATTTATAGTGATTACATTTGGTCCTTCTAATGACCCTTATATCTTTGTGGATTTAATGAATAGAATCTTTAGAGATTACCTTGATTAGTTTGTGGAAGTCTTTATAGACGATATTATTATATATTAAAAGAGAAATAAAGAGCATGAAGATCACATTAGAATTGTAATTAAGACCCAAAGGAAGAAGAAGTTGTTTTAAAAATTTTAAATGTGTGAATTTTGGAAAAATAATGTTTCAATTTTGGGACATATAAACTAAAGTTAGGTTATATAAGTGGATCCATCAAAGAATGATGTTATGAAACATTTTACCAGAAAAACCTCTATGACTAAGATCTATAGTTTTTGACGTCTGGATGGATATTCCTAATACATAATGGATAATTTATCACTTTTATTTAATCCACTCTCTATGTTAACTTATTATGGTTCTAGGTTTCTTTGTAAATAGCAATATAAAGAAAATATCATGGAATAGAAGAGAAGGTTTTTCAACAGACCTATTCTTACACCACCCTTTAGTGGTGAAGGGTTTGTGGTCTTTAGTGCTTCATATAATATGGGATTGTGATGAATCCACATGAATAATGACATGGTCATAGCTTGGTACTAATGATAATTAAATTTTCATGAGAAAAATTACCCAACTATGGATTTATAATTACCTGTAGTAATTTTTATATTAAGGATATGGAGGAATTATCTTTTTGGTGAAATTTGTGATATATATATTTATTATAAACGTTTTAAGTATATATTAACTAAAAAATATTTGAATATATCCCATAGAATCTATTTGTAATTTATTAGATATTATGCCTGATCAATACATTACCACATTGGTAAAGAAAAAAGGATGACTGATTATTTGATTGAGAAGGATCATTATAGATTATCTATGAAGAGGATAAAATAATATCAAATATTTATGACTTTTCAAAGGGTGGATCTATAAATATTGAATTAAGGTGTGAAATATTATCTTTCTAAAATGGGTGTTCAACCACATATCCTTATGAATATTAAAGAGTCATTGAATGAAGATGTTGAACTGAAGATGAAGGTTTTAAATGTTCCTAGATCAAACTTTATTACGATGGAATGATAAATACTAGACTCGAAGAAGGAGTTGTTGGATGAATCTCATAGTTCATCATTCTCTATTCATCATAGAAGAATGAATATGTATAAATATTTGAAAGACTATTTATGTTGGTATGTAATAAAGAGAGATATTATAGAGTACATAACATGATTCACAATATGAATACAATTTAAGGCTGATATAAAAATGTCTAATGGGATGTTACATCCATTATAAATATCTAAATGGAAGTGAGAAAACATCACCATGTATTTTGTTGTTAGAACCCATAAAATGTTTAATATTCATATGGATATTTGAGTTGTAATAAATTTATATAAAAATTTAGTATAGTTCATTTATATTATATAAGATTTATCTCTAAATAAGATGTATAGAATATAATTAAATAGGTGTAAGGTTGTTTGGAGTACTACATTCTATTATGTCTGATTGGGATAAGAGGTTTACCTTGATGATCTAGTGAATTCTTCAGTAGGTTTTGGGTACAGAGTTTAGTTTTAGTACTGCTTATCATCCTCAGATAGATGGTCTTTCCAAGAGAACGATTCAAACACTAGAGCATATGATAATATCATATTGTTTGTATTTCAAATGTTTTTGGGATCAGCACCATTCTCTAGTCGATTTTTCTTACTAAAAAAGCTTTCACATGAGAATTCAGATGGATCTTTATGAAGAAATATATGGAATGAAACATATAACTCCATCATGGTTGGATGGATTTAGAGAAATAATGACATTGGGATATGAGATAATTGAAGAAATGGTAGTGAAAACCAGATCCATTCATTAGAATATCAAGGTTGTATAGAGTCAATAGTAATATCATGCTGACAATCATCAATAAAATATAGAATTCAAAGTTGGGGAGTGGGTATTCCTTTGAATTTCTATTTGGAATAAGGTTATGATATTTCAAAATGATGGAAATCTAATTCATAAGTATATTTAAACCTTCGATATTCTTGATCAAGTAGGGACAATAACTTATCACTTTGTGCTTCCACAAAAGCTCGTTGAAGTTCAAAATGTGTTCCATGAATCTCTCTTGGGGAAGTACATACCATTTCCATCACATGTAATGAACTCAACAGTCATACCAGTAGAGTATGAAATTTCTTATAAAGAAAAACCATTTGGAATCTTGGAATATAGAGATAAAGTTATATGTTTTAAGATTACTCACCTAGTTAATGTTTTTTATAGGAATCATAGTTTCGAATAAGATACTTATGAACCAGAGGATGTAATGAAAGAGTGATATCCACATTGTTTTGTATTAGAGTGATGTAATTTCATAAAAAAATACTTTTAATAGGGGTATAATTTAACACCATGAGATTTTATGAAATATGTATTTTTTAAATAATAAATTTAACTTCTTCAATAGCTTGCAATAAGAACAACCTTGATTTCTGAATAACCATTAAATTGGTGTTATAAATAGGAATGAAAAAAACTTCAAAATATGTATATATGTTTTACATAAATAATTATTTTTGAAATAAGTATTAAATTTTTATCAAATGTTTTATATGATTAAAATAAACATATTTCCTCAAAAATGGGTTTTATATCATTGGTGAGAAAATAAATAAATAAATTTATTTCTATAATTTTGAAAATTTTATTTGAAACAATTAACTAAAATTTTGAAATAATCATATCAAAATTAAAATAGGGTGAATATTTTTTATTTTTGAGCAATGATTTATTTTGTATTAAATAGTGAAAAATACAGATTTCTTCAAATACTATATTTCTTTTTATTAAAAAAATTAATTTAAAGGTACCATTCTATTTTATAAATGGTCATACAGTGACATATGATCCATTTTTATAATAATATAATTTATTCTCTTTTAATCATCAATATTAATTATTTCTATATATGTTTATTTTTATGTTTAAAAACATAGTTTTCTAAAAAATATTTTTCATTGAATTTTATGCATTTATATAATAATTTATTTCCCACATATATGGAGTTTTAATCTGAAAAATGGATTCCATAATTGGAATGAGTGTGATAAAATTTGGTAAATATGTCCCTTTTTTGTCATTATGAATAGTTACCGTGGTAAATATTTGTTACCTCAGTAAGGGAAAAATGTATAAAACATGGATTACACCATGAGATAAGGTCTCAAAATCAAACAAAAAGTTTAATGTATTTAATTTTATGGAATGAATTAGACCTAATACATACCAAATTATAATATATATAATTATGGTTCCATTTTACTATGATAATGAAATATATATTATTTTAAGTAAAGAAAATCTCAAAATGTCACTCTCTTGAATTTAATATCGATAAAATTTTTACACAAGGATAAAAAGAATATAATATTGGTAATAATTATTTATTTTAATGGAAAAGTAATTTTTTATCATATAAAATATTTTTTAATTTGTAGTGGTGAAATAATTACCTTAAATTCTTACACAATGTTGACACAGTACTTGTGCTAGCAATTGAAAAATCATGCAATTTTTTTTGAAAGTTTAAATCAATATTATTTTGATGATTTATAGTTACAAATGAAATTAATAGATCAATATAACATATTATATTTTTTTTAAAGTTTAAATTCTAACTCCATTTCATTCATGTTAATTGAAAAAAAAATTATTGTTAATACATATTAAAATGATAATAATTGTATTTTATGATAAAAATAATTTATTAAATTATTAAAAAATCATAAAAAAATTTGAAGAGGACAACTAGGATGATAAATGGTTTAAAATTTAATACATTAGTCATTTGAGCCAATTTTTACCATATAAAAAATGTATTACCCTTTATTATTAAAAAATTCATGAGCATGATTAAAATTAAAATTGGTGAACCAAGGGTTAAAAAAATATAAGGTTTAAAATGATATAAAAAAATATAAATTTCATTGTATTATGATATTTAGAACTCAAAATATTTTTATTCAAATATATTTCCATTTGGAACCAATTTAATTTATAATGAATTAATTATATTTTAATTTTTTAAATTCCAAGTCCGTCCTTCCTAACCCTTATAAAAGGAAACCCATTTTCTCTTTTGTTTACAACAAATTTGTGCCATATATCTAGACCAAAACGTGCCCAGTTATATTCTAAACATCCCTATCCGTGAATTATATTTTCCAATATTTGTGAATTTATATTCCATGGGTCTTTAAGATAGGATCTAAAAAAGACTCATTGAAGTAGAGTTAATTTTACTACCCGACCTCTTTCAATTTCTTTACAATCATATAATATATAAATCTATGGTATTAATTATAAAATTATAACTTTAATAACCTAAATAGAATAAAATTTTATTATTATTATGAAAATACCATTATACACTATTTTTCCATCAAATGGGAGGTGAATGTATCACTCGTGCATAGGTGCGGATATCCGCCTCCACGTAACGATACTATTAATTTTCCATCATGATATTTAATTGATAGTTAACATGGCGATTTTAATGTTTATAAATGTTATTTATAATATAAATATTCTTTTTTTATTATAATGTCATGTCTACATTTTTTTCTTCCCATTCATTGGAAAATGATAATGTCGCTCGTGTGTACCTACGAACTACCACCTCCACGAAGTGAGGTGGTTCAATTTTCATTACACTTTAAGTAGTTGGTAATAAAGATATATTTATTTAATAAATGATATATATGATATAATAATAATTCTATAAAGTTTAAATTCTTATATACCTTTCTTTCATTCCATTCATTGAAGAGTGAAAAAAACTTTCATGCGTATGTATGGACAACAACCTTTATGAATAGTGCAATTCATTTTTATAACTATAGATTTATTCGATGAATATAATTATGTATATAATGAATATATATGATATTAAAATCGTGAATAATTTTTTCGATATGATGGAAACCTGATCAAAGTACAAGGACTAGAACCATTTAACTAAAATTCTCAGGAAAAACAAAATAGTTAATATCCAGAAACAATGATTTTAATAAGGTTCTATTAATACGTGGTTTTGAAATGTTATAATCAGATTATATATGATATAATAAGTATAAAAATTAATATTTCATAAAATTATAATAAATTAAAATTTATTACTCAAAATGTTAAATTGATTTGGAAGCAATTCGAACTTGAGGTAAAGGATTTATGTTATAATCTCACTGTTTATCAGGATTGTTTATGATTATGCTTCTGATGATAAAATTTAATGATCCAACTATCAATAATATTATTAATTTTCTTATGATATGTTTATTTATTTGGAATATATTTTTTCCTTTCATTTTCTCCACATTATGTACTCAAGAGACTGAAATAACATTTTAAAGAAAAATCAACAATACTTATCTCTTATGTTAAAAAATACATTTTCCTTCATATCTATGTTTTCTAGTTTTTTTCATGAACATTTTTCATAATATTATTTATTTTTAAATTCATTATTACCCATGATTTAATTTTTAAAAAATGGTTCAAAATTAATCTTGCTATCATTTTCTAAACAAGATACTTGTGAGTTTTTACTGAAAATGTGAGTGGAATAATTATTTTACCATACATTACATGATCTGAATTTACCACTATAATAACCAATAAATTATTTTAAGAATAATTTACATTTTTAGAATATTATTTTCAAATAAAAACTTTTCCATAATATTTAATAATTTTTTAGATTTTAAATACGTGATTTAAAAATGAAAAGTGTATTTTTTATAAAGAAATATAATAGTAATTTTTAGAGTAAATTTTCATCTATAATAAAATAAGTTTATGATTCATAAGATTTCTTAGGTATATTATCTAATAATTTCATCTTAATTATACCAATGGATGATTTTTGGTTATGATGATGAAATATTGATGAAACCTGTTTTATTTTCCATGGATTAAGTTATAATATTTTTTTTGTGATCTTATGGAATACATATGAATGGATTTATGGTCATATAAAATTTGGGGAAAGAATTATATATCCCTCATAGGTATTGAGTGAATATTAATGTTCTATGAGATCCAAGGGTATATGGGAAGTTATCACAAGCCCAAAAGAGGGTACATGATCGGTTATCCCAGGTACAAAAGTGAGTACATGGGAGGATATCCCAAGCCCAAAGTTGGTACTTTGGTAGTTATATGAATCTTAATATATTATGAATGTATTTATGAGAATCATTGACATAATATTTCTATGATTAAGATTATTAAACACTTTATTCATATATTTTATGATATGATCTTATAAAAATGTTATTTTTTAATGCATCATGTTCATTGATCCCTTTATGATTCATGTGTTATGAAATACCAAGATTTATGATATGAATAAAGTTTATGATCTATGATACACTAGATATGGTTTTTAAATGTCAATCTCATGTTCTTATACCCATTTTTCTCATGTTATATTTAAAAAATAATTGATATTTCTCTTGATTACCCCTGAAGATAATCCTAGCTCATTCTATATTATTTTTTATTTTCCTTAGGATATGAAGAAATGTTTTCAGAATTATGTGTCTAAGAAGGGTTCTAGTTATGAATAAATAAGTGGGTTATGATGTAGATATCTTACGAACAAGTTGTTTGTGTTTCAAAGTTTACAAAGTCACTGCACCTTTTTAGTTATGACATTAATTCTAATGTCATGTCATGAATATTCATATAATAAGATGTCATATTTATATATAAAAGTTATAGGTTGTTATAGTCATTATGATTCACAATCTATCTGACTAATTAGGGGGTATAATCATACCAACCTTCCCTCAGATGACATGCTAAGTACTCTAACTAATCATATTGTGGTTATAGAGACACACCAATTCTTTTTCTAACATGAAAGGAAGAAATATTCAGTGTGGATGGATCATACTCCTCCACTCTTAGATTTTGGTAACCCAATATTACCCTCATTTAACGGCACATGTGATTTTAAGAATCATTTTCCACACTTTTCCTCTTGGCATGGACTGATTCTAGAAAATCTAGAGAAACTAAAAGTATCCAAAATATGATGTTTTTTAGACCATAGTGGGCCCTAACTTTTTTTGGTATAGTTAGTTACCCATTTGTCCCATAAAAAACTTGAAGGATCTCTATCAGTACTTCCTCCACCAATTTAGGTCCACATTAGACAGAACAAGTGTCATTAACCACTCTAAATAAAAACAATGGGACAATGATAGTGTGGATGAATTCATCACCCAAAAAAGGGGAATTCCATATTCCATAAATGTGTATATTTATATGGAATAAATATTAGTAATTTGAATTGAAAATGTTTTAATCAATATAGTTATACTCTCATATCCCTGAAGGTTGATTCTACAAATTAACTAAGATAGATTAGTGGTTTGAATAATTTATAATGCAGAATAAGTAGTAGTTGTTCCTTTTACCTCCTTTAGATATTTTATGAATTCTGATGAGATTAGATGAAATAGAAACTATATAAAATCAATACCATAAATAAGTCATACTTTAGGCACCCCCATAGAATAGGCCTAACCAATAGAAACATTACAATGAACATATATTCTAAGTCCCAATTCAAGGAGTGAGACAGATGATAACATTCATAGAATTAAATAATATGATGTACTAATTTTGGGATGAGAAAGTCCAAGGATTCATTCTCTGTGACATATAGAAGAACCTTTTGTAGCTGATTAACACCAAAAGGAATCAAGGGTCCAGGTTTACAAAACTACTCTACAAGAATTTCTTACCACTGATCTTTGAGTACATCATCACAATGTTTTTCGGGTTCATGTACTTGACACAAGAGCTGGTAGACCATGTTATTGTTGATTTGGAAAATTCTCTAGTATAATTAATATTACTTTCTTCCACCATTGCTAGAAAAGATGAGAAGTCTGGTAAATAGAATCTCGTATTTGTTCAAGGTGTGTAGATGTTGTATGATTATCTAGAATATAATTTAGTAACCCATGATCATGGAATTATTTATACTTAGATGAACCATCCATCACCTCATGTTTTCCCCTTATCTTCTTCAGTTAACCCATCAACATCAAATCCTTCCATGTATTGGAATAACCGGTGTCGATAGAGCCAAGGAAATCATGACCCACCACTAGATCCAAAAACATTTTGTAATATTGGTAATTTTAAGACTCTCTAATCATGAGAAGTCCCCAAAAATTGTCCAATATTAAAATACTCCACCAAATAAGAGGATTATTATGCCTTCATCAACATTATTAGTCTGGTGGATTGGAGTGTAGAACCTAATTGTGAAGTAAATCACACAACTCCCTAAGGTATATATGATCGATGGTATTTAGGAAAGAGAGTATGACATAATCATAGTAAAAAATGCAAGAGATACTACCTCAAAAAGGATGATTCAAACTACTGATACTAGAAAATGAGCATAATATAGGGATCAATAAGCACAGTCCTCATATGACACATCCCCATGCATACCCCTGTGATAGATCATGTTGGTATATCATATGTCTAAGACAAAATTTCCTAGGGCATGACCAAAACCAATCCAGGAATGAAAATAACCACCTAGTTCTAAACCTCAACCATCTATCAAATGATAAAATGTGTTGAGGTCTAGTTATGAATTAACAACAAAACTATCCATGCACACTTTGATTCCTATCAAGGAGAGACATTTGAAAGGAAATAACATGCATCTATATCTGTAATATGATGTTATTATCAACCTCACTATAATAATGACATGACTTTAAATCTTTGATGCACTCCACATGTCAAAGGAGTTGCATAAATCCCTTATTCTGGTCTATAAGAGTCCTCCATATTTTGAAACTGAGGTAGCTGTAGTTGAATAATACCATGCCAAGGAATTCAAACTCGAAGAGTGGAAATCCATTGTTTAATTTTTCCTAGAGGAAAAGGGTTCCATATTTTAGGGGTACATAAAAATACACTATGTTAGATTCTATTTCAGTTGTATAGAAATATATTTTTTCTTGGTAAACAATGTATATGGGATCAATATTATCCTACTGGATATGCTCCACAAACTAGGACTCAATGTGGCATATTTGACCCCATCCAACCACACAATTTAAGAATATATAAAGTGTTTGTTAAATATAGGTAAAATTAAAATAGGTAGGGGGTGGATTTAAATTTAAAAAATTAAATAAAAAATGATATAATTTTATATTTTCTTTATAAAAACGAATAAATAAAATTCTTTTGAATATAAAAATAAAAGAATAAATGTTTTATATTGGAAAAAATAATTAAATTGAATAAAATAAGAGGAAGAATAAAATGAAAAGTTATTAGATTATGTTATTTGAATGAAAAAAATTAATATTTAATTGATATATTGTTCCCATTTAATAAACTAATTATTAAAAGGGAAAAATAATTGATAATGTGAAAACAAAATGAGACAATATATTTGGTAAGTAAGTTTATAAATAGTTCCCAAATGAACCCTTATGTCTCCCAACTTAATCACATGATGATTTAATGTATTATTCACTTGGATTTAATGGATTCCAATATATGAAAAATATCCCTTTATTTTTAGGTTATAGTAAGAAATATGTTACAATAGACACTAGATTTTTAATGGTGAAGATATAAACCTCAAAATACGTAGGCATAATGACCCATGCTTGACATACATAGGCATTACATCACTTTTGAGGAATACATTAAACATTACAAAACAATACACCTAAAGAAAAAATTAGTTTAGCGCCTTTGGAAACATGGAACAAAAATCCTATAACTCAGTGAAAAATCATCAATGTTCCCCACAAAGATCTTACCCCTTAGTAATAAAACATTAAACACTTACATCATAATTGGGGGAAGGGAAACAAAAATGTTTTGAGCTCATGTGATCAGTAAAGGTATATAAAGAAAATGAATATGATTATTACGTACATGAGGGTATGATAACATGATCATGATAAATAAAAGATCATACCCTACATATCAAAGATCATAAACATGAATCACATCATAAATATTTTTAGTTCATAAGACATGAATCATATATTAATAAAGAGAAATATATATGAAATAATAACATAGGAATACGAAATGGAGTTTTGGAATTCCCATAAGAAGAAAAAAAAACAATGTCAAGTATGCCTTTTATAAACTTTGTCACATGATAGGATTGGGATAACCACCCGTGTACCTGCTTAGGGAACGATATGCCATTCATTTTACCCTCTTATTCTAGTCTTAGGATTCCCTATCTTGGACCATCTTGTTTTAGTCTTGGGATACCATCCTATATACCCATTGATCTAATAAGACATTTATCATTACCTAATGAATTAGTGGTATATATAAGTCTCACTTTTCACATAATGAAAAAAACATTTTTAGGCCACAAGAACATAAATGATTCATCACATTAGAACCCATGAAAAGAAATGAGTTTCATAAACATCATTCATCCACAACATAACTTGGGGAAATATATGAGTTTCATAAATATCATTCCATCCTAAAAATAAAATAACCATTGGAATAATATAGATAAAATCCTTAAAACTTGTCCCCATTAAAACCAATATAACATTTGAGATATGACTTGTAAATAATTTCTGAGGATAATATCATTTTCTGGATTTTTTTTCATAAAATGATACAAAATTTTCAAAGAAATAATTTTCCTTGAAAATAAACTTATATGATTTTAAGGGAATATTCAATTCATTAAGGATTCCTGATGGTGTAAAATTCAATTCTTTCTATATAAGTTAAAAATAAACATTCCTTTTATAATTTTGCAAGAAAAGTCACAAAGTACCTTGTTTGGAAAATGAAAAAAAGATTCCTTTCAAACCATGTTGTAAAAAATAAAAAATGGTTAAAAATGTATTTAAACATACACATGATAAATTTTTTGAAAACATTTTTTGAAAACATGTACATGGAGGATAAATATTCCCCAATAGAGACTTAAATACAAACTATCCCAAATATCAATGAGATCGTGAAATAAATACTAATCACTTTATAACCAGTAGAATCATTTTACCAATGAATTAAATAAAACTATATGTATATGAAAATTACATAATATTAATTATAATACTTATAAAATACTTTAATGGGTAGTATATACACCATGTAAAGGAAAAAAGTAGTGTATATGTCATGTTCCCCAAATAAATAAAAGTGAGACCCAAATAAATTTCTACATGAGTAACATTAGAATAATGAACCCTATAAAATAATAACATCAATTTAACATTTTAATATCATTAAATAATGGAAATAAATGATATAAAATATCATAGGTTAGTATATACACAACAAAAATAATCGAGGGATGAATATGACATGTATTTGATAGAAATAAAATGTGAGATGAAATTCTTTTACCTTAAGTCTCAATTTCCTAGACACGTTAAAAACTCCTCTATAAAAAATTTAATTTTTTTTATAAATCAAAAAATGAAACATATTAATATATTAAATACATTATATTATTTATTTATTAATTTATATTACCAATTTATTAACAATTCCCTTGTTAATGCAACATTTTGGGTAATAACCGCTTTGTTTATCGTATGTGTTTTGACTTTTCATTCTTGATCCTCTTATCAAGATTTACTTATTTAAAGAATGTAAAAAATGAATTATATATCATATATTATTTATATAAACATTTATAATTCTCTATAAAAAATAGATATATGAAATGGAATACACCGTTCATCGAGACGGTATACCGCATGTACGCATGAATATGGTTTCTATTTTCTTGTGATGTTAAAAGAAAGGAAATTATATGATATATTATCATTGAAGAATCATATTTATGTCATATAAAACATAAATATTAATAAAAATTAATCCATATTACCATCCATAAAATATAGGCGAATAATGATTCACATCACGTTGTGGAGATGGTAGGCCATACATACGCACGAGTGACATGATCATTTTCCAATATATTAGATGATAAAAAATTAGACATGATATTATCATCACATAAGTTAAATTATATCATAAATATCATATATATTTTAAAAATAGATTTTCTATAATAATCTAAACCATAATAGGTGGTAATGAAAAAATGAACAACATCATTTTGTGAGGTGGTAGTTCACTGTACACAAGAATGAGAAGATCATTTCCCATTATATGGAATTATCAGTGAGTATAGGTAGAAAAATTCATATAAAAAAATATTAGTATATTTAAGATACTGATATTATTATATAAATAATAAATAAAAACAATTTAAGGATTTAAAGTAATAAATAAAAGGAAAAATTTCATTGATGAACGTTACCTATTCTTTTGGTATCACCTTTGGATTTTCATGAAAGGACTCTTTTGGATTACTTTTTGACCAAAGTATGGATTCTATAATTAAGTTAGATACGTTGGGAGGATACTTGGGAAGAGGTTGGATGAGAAAAATGGATTTATCGGTGTTAATAAAAGTGAATGAGAGGTTCCCTTTTATAAGAGGGGGGTGTGGCTTTTGGAAACTCTAAAAATATTATATTAATATAAATTACTTTTTAATTACAAATGGATCCAAAGTGAGTTATTTAAAATATAGGATGATTATGGTTCTAAATAATATCTCCATTTTTTTATACATTTTAAGTTCACAATATTAACCCTATATTTTGGCTTTAACAATTAGTTAAACCCTTTTACTCTTTTCATGACAACATGAAAATTTACTCTGTAGGGTTAATATAGTTACTATAAAATGACAAACAAACCCAAAATGGATAATAGATGAAATCTTTTACCATATTATAGTTATTTGGGTGGATTTTATAATATTATTAATTTTATATAATTAAATAAAATATTTTTTAATGTATTATTTATGTCAATTTTGATACTTTTCAATATTTTTTGTTTTAAAAAAATCACAACAATAATTTAATTTCTAAAAAACACAATTAATATATAAATAAAATATAAATGTTGTCTATTAAATATTTTAATGTAATTAATTATGTTAAATTACATTCATTTTAATATTTTTAATTTAATTTATTTGATATTTCCATTAATTAAAAAATTAATCTACCATCGTTATGAAAGAATTTTAAATAAATTATTTATTTTCTTAAAAATAAAAACAAATTATTATATTGCATATAAATTTATTATATTTCAAATAAATATTTATAGTCAAATTTATATTGTTTATAAAACTATATTAAACAAAATTTACTAATTAAAAATATGAGTATGACATTTTTATCTTATCTTTAAATAAAATATAATAAATGTCATATTCTTACAAAACTGATTTAAAAATGTTATAATTTCGATCTAAGGTTGATTTTGGTCAATAATAAAACTCATCCAATGATATTAGGACTAGTTTAATAGTAATTGTATAATTTTATAATATTATTTTTTCCCTTAATTACCCGATTTACCCTTAACTGTGGAAAATTAAAATTTACTAAAATTACTATTCATAATATCCATAAAAATTAAGTTGATTCTTGTAGACTCAAAATATCATAATTTTGACAACATTTTATATTTATATTTAGAAATTCAATTCAACGAAGTGGCTAAATTAATTTTATCACTAATTACAGAGATGTGGCACTGGATAAAAGGTAATGTTCCAAAGTTCAATATGTTTTTTTATCTAATTTCAGTATAATAATGATTCCAATAATCTAAATTGGATATATATATATATTATTTATCTAATTTGAGTTTAAAACTAACTTAAAATATAATTTAACTGTATAAACGATTAGATGAAGAAGCCGTTTTAGTATTTTTAATTATTCATCCCAAAATGAATTTTCTCAGGAAAATACCAAAAAATTCAATGAATGTAAATTTTTATACCATGTTTTAAATTAAAAAGTTTATTTTGTCATATAAATATTCTATAAGTTCCAGAAATTATGTTTTAAATAGGTTCTCCATTAAAAGATGATAAAATTACCCTTTTAAAAAATATAGGGGTTTATACGTAAAATTGGGTTTGTTCTTATCTTATGCCTTTAAAGTCTATTGGGTAAATATAAAAAATATTTAATTGAATATATAACACATATATTTGATTAATATAATTCTATAATTGTAATTAATTCAATTTATTAAGACAAAATGACTTTGGGAGCATAAAAATAAAAATATTCCTTTTTATTTAATTGGTTTATATTTTCATTTCTAATTACTTGGTAAAAAAAATTAATCTTATAAACCATATATTTTAATAAGTTAGTTAATAATATTAATAAATTATAATTTAGTGGAAAGGTTATATCTTTTAATTATAAATAATAATATTTTAATAATATACTACTGTTTGGTAAAACTCGGTATTGCGTGTAATACAAGCTATCAAAAGAAATCAACATTGGGTATAATACAAGCCAAGCATATTATTTCGTATATCAAAAGCTAATATAAGTGATGAATTTTGTGCAATATAGACTTTTTTTTCATATAACACAATCCATACATTGTTTTTCTCATATAAAAAAAACTATATTCAGTATTGTGTGAAATGCGAAATATCGAAAACATTAAATTAATTCTATAACAATATTTCAAGAAATCTTGGGGTGTTAAATTATAAACCCCTTCAAATTAAATTTAACCTCTAAATTGATCAGGGTTACCAATAATTTAATCCTTGAATTTTCATTTCATAGAAACCCACATCGTAAAAATAAATACAAAAACTAGATTTTTAAAAAATAAATCTTCAACCGTAACTTTAACGACCCAATGATTTGTCAAATGAAAATTCCCTTCTTATATATATGTAAAATTCTATAAACCAAATAAAATAACATTAATAACCAAATAAAAACTTTATAAATGAAGAATGAATTAAATAATAAGTATTTCTAGAAGTTAAGAAAACTATACAAATGAAATAGTTACTTAACATTTGGAATAGTTTTGTGACACTTAAGAATGGTAAACCGGAAATTAGAATTGAAAACACACCCAAGAAATTATAAATAAAATTTATACATATTATAAGTTAAATATGATATAATTATATCATATTATAAGTAAATAAATATCTTAACATTATTAATTAAGTGTCGGTACTTCTGTAAGTCATACATTTTTACTTAAAGTTTTAAGATTAATTTAATAAATTAAAAGATTTTTTTTTCAAACAAATTTATTCATAAATTAATATTTTTTTCTTATAATTTTAATATAATTTTATGAGACCTAAATTAATTTTTCAATGTATTTGAATTGCTCGTTTAAATTTAAAAATTGTTTTTTCTAAGTAAATGATGATTTTTAATTAAAAATTAAATTTACCGAATTTGGAAAATTATTTTCATAAAATGGAGTTTATTTTTAACTATAAAATACAAAAAATGGTTTGGGTTATTTTTTGGGATTTTTATAAAATACATGAATTTTTGGTGAATTGTAAAATATAATAATTTACATTATATATAAATTATTATTTAAAAACACTATTCCTTGAGTCATGGTTGATTTAAGTGACATTAGTTCTAAAAAAAATGATATAATTACTTTATTTATTCTAAATAATCAACCCTAATTCTTTTTTTTTTCTGCAAAATAAAAAACTAATGAATTAAATATTGAGAAAACACCCCTCTCCTCCACTATAAATACCACCCCTCACCAACTCTCCTACTCACAACCCTCAATCCTTGAGAACTATCCAAATTCTACTATAATATCCACCTATTCCCATCCCCCACATGTTGTGTCTTTTTTTATTAAAAAAGACAAAACCCAATTTCCCCCATTGAGGTTCTCTAGAAGTAAGAATCAAGAGGTTAAACCCTATTTAGTTTTCTTTCAATTTCTCTTCAAGTTCTCTTCTTTTCTTATCTTATCCTAACTTCCCATTTTCCATGTTTCATGAAAACTCTAGTATCTTACATATACATAAAATTTATCATGTTTATGGAATATTTCATCATCCAAGATCTTCTCCACTCTATTTTATTTTAAGAATGAAGACATCATTTGTGAGGTGAAAATTTACCACATTCATGGATGATGTGCTTTCATCTTTCAATTAAATCTTTAAGGATGGCCGTGAAACAATTTTTATAGTTCAAATAGTTTATATTATATGTATTATAACCTATTTAGTATTCTAGAACTAGTAGATATATGTGATATTATTAATATAACAAAACCAGTTTGTGATGATCAAAAAATGCTAAATTAATCTAAACAATTATCATTAATGATTTATCTAATTAATCATCCTGAATTATGAAAAAAATGATATTTTAATATTATATATTTCCATTAATAACATATTAGTTCAGTTTCTATCAACTATACTCATTTTACATGATTTACTGTAAACATATACAAGTAAACTATCCATGAAAACCAAGGAAACTGACACTCTCAAATGATGAAATTGAATCTCATAAACCACGAAAAGAGAAATAAATGAACTTGATAAAGTTATAATAATTAAAATACATATATAATAGTTTTTTAATTAATTAATTAATAGATTTAATTTTATTTTTATAGACATTAGGATCAAGTGAAGAAATGTTTTAAACATAAGGTAGGGGAGTCTACCCGAACCTCATTTTTTCCACTTCAGGTTACTCTCTCTTTATTTATCCCAATTTAATGATTCTTTATTTTTTATAATTATTCTAAATTCTATTTATATATTCCAAAATCATGTATTCAAATCTGATTTTCCATCTTTGATGGGGTAATACATGTTTTAGAAAGGTCCCATTTTCTATTTTTCTCGATAAGCTAACCCGATTCAAGGGAACATCCCAATTTTTTACCCTATTCCAAGTGCACTCAATAATATATTTTAATCCACCATTATTTTAATAAAATCACTCCTTTTATGGAAACAAATATTTATTTTCTGCTTTAACTTATCTTGAATATTTTCCTTAAACCGTAATGAAATGTTTCATTTCTAGGGGTTCTTGAACACTACTTTTGCATGTTTCCAATTCGATTGGAAATCATTTATCATTATCAATTCCTATCTTTAATAATTAATTTATATTTATTTATTGAATATATTATTTCATGGAAACATTTATGATATGATCATTTATTATGCCTTGTGACATGATTGTGATACCCATTTATTTCCATGGGTAACCCTTATGTTTATTCTTCACGTGGAAGGCATATTAATGAAAAAGTTTTGATGGTTTCACCTAGACAGTGCTCTAATATATTGGGTAATGTTTAGTATTATTAGATTTCGTGTTGGGATGTTGAGTGAACCTAATTCTTTTATACAACTTTGTCTACTATGTTATAGAGTCTTGGTAGTTACCCATGACTCGTGTTTCTTCCATGTTATATATTATTTACACAATCCTCTGAATCCATGTTTATATGTTTCTTTGTTATACATTTTATTTTTCCATTTTTTATTCATATCCCATTGCTTTTATTTCATCAAGTTATTCTTTCTAACCCATGTGCTATGTTTTATTCCTATTCTTATTTCCTTACCGGGATTCTTAGATCATCCATTTTCTTCATGTATTCCCCAGGTTATCCTATACTGATATAGGAGCTCAATGGAAGTTAGGATCTTATTATAGAGACTAAAAAATAATTTTTCATTATTTTTGATTATGTACCTAGTTTTTTATAGGCACTAGACTCTACAGTCATCATATCTTAATTTAATGTTTAATATGCCTAAAATTATGTAATAATATGCATAAAAGGCTAGGGTCTCTATATATGGTATCATATGAACAATCTACTCATTTTTGGGATTGGGATTAGAAACCTATAGTGAATTCCTTTGGGAAAATACAAATTATATGAAAACATAACCAAACTTTGGTTATTATAGAGTGTGTGGTTTATAAAAAAAATGCATCACTATTTGGATACTATAAGTTAATGTGGTTCTAGAAAAGATGTACCTTACTCAAATAATGTTTTCTGAGCCTAACTCAATGTAACCTAGTACATGATAATGGGCCTTAATGCGCACCTAGTTTGACACTCCTAGGGGATATTATTTGGTAAATTCGTAAGCTCATTACAAACTAATATTAAGGGAACAAATAAAATGATCATAAGAATATATTTTAGGAAACATATCGTGGATAACCTAGTTTGAAACCTTAGGAATCACAAGTTAGGATATAATTTTCCATTAAAAGTTTATTATATTATGTTTAATGTTTATTTTTTATTCTTATTAGCTGTGTATTCAAGCCCATAACTATTCTTTCATTTTCTTAATTTCAGGCGGGATAAATAAGAACATGTTCCAACAATCAATGTGATAGGCAATGTGGCCATTTCCCTAATGAAATGAAAAATATGATGGGAAAATGAGCTCAAAATATCATGATGGTACTTTCTCAATTGGCTCAAGTTATGAATAAAAACATTAATCATGTGGATTTTCCTCCCTATCTTAATAAAGAGAAAGTTACCATCGAATACATCATGCATCAATGGGCTCCCATGTTTTGTGGATCTTATGATCCCATCCTCATAGAAAAATGGATTAACTCAATTGTGAATACATTCTCTATCCTTAATTGTTCAAAATAAGAGAATGTTGTGCCCGTAGTTTATCCTTTTGAATGGGAAGAAGATCAGTGGTGGACACTGATCAATAACACACAGTCCAATGAGGAAATTGATTCTATGGAATAGGAATATTTCAAGAAAATAATTATTAATAAATATTTTCCAATAAACCTTCATCTCACGATGAAAAGATAATTACTAAGACTAAAGAAAAATAAAGATGAGTCTATCAAGGTATATGAAGAAAAATTCAAAAGGCTTGTAAGATATGCCTATGGCTTTTTCATGAAAACTAAATGAAAGGAATATCCTTTATTTTGTGGACTAAAGCTGAGTCTAAGAGAATCATTAGTGATTTAGGTCTTTAACAACTACAGAAATATTTTTCGTTGTGACTTTAAGGTTGAAATGGAGATCTAAGACTCTCGATGGTCTTGTGGTCCCAGAGACAAAAATATAAAATTTAGTTTAATATGGGTGATAAATCCCACAATTGGAATAAGTACCAAAATCCTACATGTTAAAATCATGGGAAGAAGAATCCTAAAAAATATTTAAAGGGAAGTAATAGATGCTTCAAATATAGAAGATAAGGGTATAAGATAATAAATTTCGTTGGTACATGAAGAATACCACTAATGTGGAAATATATAGGAAGGTTTACATCAAGACTCAACTATTTGTATAGTGTTTAAAATATCAATAACATTATAATTTTCCAAATCAATTCCCTAAGAACAGGTTTTTTGGTGGAAATCAACAACAAACTCCAAGGCAATAAAGAAGATAATATGCTATCACTACTGCTAAGGTGGAGCCTGAAAATGGCGTGGTGATAGGTACACTTGTAATTTATTTATGAATAGATGACATACTATTTGATTCTAATTATATTCCTTCTTTCATATCTCAAAAGTTTAGTATATCTATTAAAACAACACCACAAAATGAAGTTTGTGATATCTATGAGAATAGTGATTGGGAAAATTATTGTAACCAAAATTTTTAACTCCTCCATCGTTAATGTTTGTGGACCGAAACTCCCATAAAATCTTGTCATACTACCTTTGGTAGAGTTTGATTATATATTGGGCATGGATTGGATTTCTTTATACAAATCCAACATCAACTGTTGGGAAAGGAATATCACTCTTCATAACCTAAAACATCCTCCAATTATATACAAGTGTATGGAGGAGGATGAATCTCCTTAAAAACCAACATCTTAAGTGGGGATATTGTTTCTTTATAAGCAAGAATGTATATCTCAAATGATTAAGAAAATGGAAAAAAATATTCTAAATGGCGTACCCATCATAAGGGATTACACTAATATATTCCATATAGAGTTTCCTAGTCTTCCTCCTAATCTATAGGTTGAGTTATCAATTGTGATTATTCCTAGATATCTACCTATAATAAAGACACATTATATAATGGACACCATTGAGCTGGAATAACTGAAGAAGAAATTACAAGAGAATTTGGATAAGGGTTTTATATTCCCGAGTACTTCTCCATGGGGTGCGCTATTACTCTAAGTCAAAAAAAAGGATGGATAAATACACTGTTTCATTGATTATCATGAACTAAATAAAATAATGATAAAGAAAAGGTACCCCTTCCATGAATATATGACTTTTTTGATCATCTATGTGGGCCCAATTATTTCTATAAGGTGGACCTTAGGTCAGGATATCTCCAATTAAATATAAGGAAGGAGGATATTCCCAAGGCTGCCTTTCAAACTAGGTATGGACACTATGAGTGCATAACGACACCCTTTAGTATCACTAATGATCTAACGATTTTCATGGACTTAATGAATATATTCTTTAGAGATTACCTTGACCAATTTGTAGTGGTCTTTATTAATGATATTATGATACACTCTAATAGAAAGGATAAACTTGAGGAACATTTGAATACTATTTTGAAGGCTTTTTAAAGAGAGAAACAATATGAAAAGTATAGTAAATGTGAGTTTTGGATGAAGTAAGAATCATTTTTAGCACATGTTATCACTAGAAAAGGGATATTCTTGGACCCTTCCCAGACAATGGAAATTGAAGTGTGGTCCAAAAATACATTTATAACAGAGATCTATAGTTTCCTTGTTCTAGCTGGGTAGTACCAGATATTTTCAATGAACTTATCATGATTGTCTATCCCACTAACAAAGATGACTTTGAAGGGATACATTTTTTTTCTGGGCAAGTGAATGTGAAGACTACTTCACGGAGTTAAAAAATAATCTTATCACTACACTAGTACTCACACTACCAACAAGTTGTGAACACTTCATGGTGTAAAATGATTCATCAAGGAGGGTATTTGGTTGTGAACTAATGAAAAATGATAAAGTTATATCCTATTCCTCACGGCAGTTTAAAACCCACAAGAATGACTGTCCCACACATGATCTGAAGTTGGCAGTTCTGATCTTCGGGATGAAAATATGGAAGAATTATCTATATGGGGGGAAGTGTGAGATATATACTAATTACAAGAGTCACAAATATATATTGACATAGAAGAAGTTTAATATGAACCAATGAATATGGATAGATCTCATTAAGGATTATGAATTATCAATTCACTACCATCCTCATAAAGAAAACAAGGTAGAATATTCTCTAAGAAGAAACGATCTTCCATCTTTATCAATGATAAGAATTGGGAAGGATCCAGTCTTCTAAGATTTCTAAAGGATGGAAATGGGAATCATTAAGGGAGGAACATCCTCAATAATTTTTTAAATGATTGATAAAATAAATTATACTCAAAGAAATGGTGTGGAAATTTAGAAGAAGGTAAAATCCATGAGAAAAGACAAATACTCATAGTTCAAACTAGAAATGGAAGGAGTCGTGAGAATTGGGTCACAGTGATGTATACCATCCAATAGAGAGATTAAGAAGGAGATTATAAATGATGTAAAAATCTCAACCTTCTCTATTATCCATGAGAGTGCAAATAATTATTGAGATCTCTAAGAGAACTACTGGTGGGACACTATGAAAATGGATATTGATGAATGTATGCCAATGTTTCTGGTATGTTAGCTATTTAAGGCTGAAAGACAAATGTATTTTGCGATAATGAAACCACTACCCATACCAACATAGAAATGGGAAAATACCACCGTGGACTTTTTCACTGGACTATCAAGTACATCAATAAAAAACAATAGTTTATGGGTGATTTTGGATTGTCTAATAATGGAAGCTCACTTTAACGCAATTTGAGAGTACTTTTCACTAGATCAAATTTCATAGATATATATAAGAGAAGGGTTAAGGATTAATGAAGTAAAACTATTGATTGTATCTAAACGAGATCCGAGATTCAACTCCATGTTATGGAAATGTCTCCAATATCCTCTGAACACTGAGTTGAACTTCAGTACGACCTATCATCCTCAAACTAAAGGCAAATATGAGAAAAATATTCAGACATTGGAAGAAATATTGAGAGTATGTTCTATGGACTTTAACGGAGGATGGGATCAACATCTGCAATTAATAGAATTATCTTACAAAAATAGTTTTCACTTGAGTAACCAAATGGTGAAATATAAATAAATTTATGATAAATTATAGAGAAATATAATTCTAAGATGAATTCGGTGAATGTAAGCTACTAGGACCTAAAATGGTTGAAGAAATGGTGAAAAAGGTGAAAACCATCCAACAACACATCAAGGGATCCAAAATTTGAAAAAATATCTATAAAAAATCATCGATTATACATTGAGTTTATGTTTTGGGACATGGTATTAATACACATATTTCCATGGAATATGAATATTAGATTTGGTAAGAAAGGATAGTTGAGTCCCAGGTTTCCCCTTTGATATTCTTGATCATGTCATAGATGTTGCCCATCGACTAGAACTTCCACCTACTATGTCTCAAGAACATGAGGTATTCCATGTATCCCTATTAAGTAAGTACATACTTGATCCTTAATATGTACTGACGTTAGAGCTGGTATAGTTGGAAAATGATCTCTCATATGAGGAGAAGACAGTGATGATATTGGATCGTATAGGTATAGTTATACACAACAACACTACTCACCCGATCAATGTAGTATGACAAAACCAAAAGTATGAAGTGGAAACATGGGAACCTAAGGAAGCAATGAATGAGAAGTACAATCACCTATTTTCAACTTAGAATGTAAAATGAAATTTCGAGGATGAAATTTTATAAGGGGGGAAGAATGTAACAACCCAAACATTTATCAAATAAACATTCCCTTCTTATATATATGTCATATACTATAAACCACATAAAATCACTATAAGAATACAATAAAAACACTATAAATGAAGTATTAGTGATATATGAATTATTTATTGAAGTTAAGGAACCTATACCGATGAAATAGTAACTTGAAGTTTGGACTAGTATTGGGACCCTTAAGAATAGTAAACTAGAATATAGAATAATAACCTTACCCATTAATGTATTAATAAAATTCATCCATATTATATGTTAAAATATTATATAACTATATTAGAGTATAATTAAATTAATATTTTCCAAATTAGTAATTAAGTGTTGGATCTTTTGTAAGTCATAATTATTTAATTAAAATTTTATAACTAATTTAATAAAATAAAATAAAATTTATTTTCATAAAATGCATTCATAAATTAATATTTTTTTCTTAATATTATAATATAATTTCATGATACCTTAATTATGTTTTCAAAGTGTTAGAAAATTAGTTTTAATTTTAAAATTTTTATTTTCTATGTAAATGATGATTTTAATTAAAAATTATATTTCTCATATTTATAAAATTATTATCATAAAATGGAGTTCATTATTGAATTCTAAACATCAAAAAATTGGTAGGGTGAATTTTTGTGATTTTTTTGAAATACTTTAATTTTTGGTGAATAGTAAAATACAATAATTTATGGCATATATAGATTATAAGTTATATAAATGATTCCTTGAGTCATGGATGATGTATGAACCATTGTTTAGAACTCACATGATATAATTACAATAATTATTCTTAATAATCAACTCTATTTTTATCTTGATCAAAATAATAATCTAATTAATTAAATAATGTGAAAACACCCTGTTCCTCAAGTATAAATACCACACCTCACCACCTCTTCTCATCACAACTATAAGCCCTTAAGAATTGTCCAAATTATACTCAAATATCTTCCGAGGCTCCTTCCACACTTCTATAAGCTTTTGGTATTTATAAAAAACCAAAACTAGTCCCCCTAAGGAGGTTCTCAAGAAGAATGAATCAAGAGGTAAAACCGTCTTTTGTTTTCTTTCAATTTCTTTCAAAGTTATTTTATTTTCTTATCTTATACACAAATCCCCTTGTACAAGTGGCATAAAAAATATAGAATCATAAATATAATAGAATTCTATCACATTGGGGGAATAATTCTTCATCCAATCTCTTATCCCTCCCTCTTTTGTTTTATGAATTAAAACATCATCTGGGAGGTATTGATTTACCGCCTTTGTGGATGATGTTCTTTAATATTTCAATTACACCTTCATGATGGGTCACGAAAGCATTTTTATGGTTGAAAAAGATTATACAATATTTATTAAAAACTATTTAATTTTCTATAACCAGTATATATACTTGATATTTAATAGTATAACAAAACTAGTTTGTGATGATAAAAAGATGCTAAATTAATCTAAATGATTATCATTAATGATTTATTTAAAAAATAATACTCAATTATTGAAACAAAATGTCAGTTTAATATTCTATAATTTCATTAATAACATATATGGTCATTTTTGGACAATTATCCTCATTCAACATGATTTTTTATAAATATATATAAGTAAACTGATCATCAAAACTAGAGAAACTAATGCTCCAGAGCGATGAAATTGAATTTCATAACCCATCAAAAGGGTCATAAATAAACTTAATAAAATTGTATTAAATAAAATAAATGTATAATATAATATTAATTAACTAATGTATTTAATTTTATTATTCACTACATTAATATCAAGTGCAGAATCATTTTAGACATATGGTAAGGGATTCTACCAAAACCTCAAATTTTCCTTTGGGTGACACTTCCTCTCCCTTTACACTAATTTAATGATTATTTATTTTTTACCATTGTTCTAAATTCTATATATATATGTTCAAAATTATTTATTAATATCATATCATCTCTCTTTTATGGGGTAATACATATTTTAAAATGGCCCCCTTTTCAATTCTTCCTGACAAGATGGCCCAATTCATGGAAACTTCCCTATTTCTTACCTACTAAAAAGTGGACTCCATAATATGTTTTAAGGAACCATTATTTTTTTAATATCTCTATTTTTATCATGAAAAACTATCTTGGTTCATTTCTGGATTTATGAAAACAAATATAACTTTTCCACTTTAAATTCACTTTAATATTTTCTTTAAACCGCACTAAAATGTTTTATTTATAAGGTTTCTAAAAAACTATTTTTGCATGTTCCAACTTTTATTGGACATAAATTATAATTATACATTACTATTTTAACTTATAAATTTCCATGTATGTTTTTAATCCATTTTTTCATGGAAACATTTATTATATGCCCATTTTTTATGCGTTGTGACATGATTATGATTCCCATTTATTTCCATGGGAAACCCTTTACATTTATTCTTCATGTGGTACACATATTCATGAACATGTAATTATGCACGTGCCTAGGTAGTTCTATAATAAATTTGGTAATGTTTATTCCCATGAGACATCATGTTGGGATTGGGAGTGAACCAAGATTCTTTATGTGAATTTTTCGACCATGTTATATAGACTTTCCAGCTATCATTAACTCGTGTTTATGTCACGTTATATGTTTTTTCCACCTTTCTAAGATTCCATACTTATATGTTCCGATGTTATACTTGTTATTATTCCTTATTTTTATTCATGTTTCATTTCTTTTATTTCCTCATGTTATGATTTCTTACCCATGTGCTATGTTTTATTCCTATACTTATTTCTTTACTAGGATTTTTTAATAATCCCTTTTATTAATGTATTCCCTAGGTTATCATATGTATCTATAAGATCTCAATGAAATTTAGTATTTCATTATAGAGACTAAATAAAATATATTTTATTGATTTTTTGATTATGTACCGAATTTTCCAAGGTCACTAGACTCTATGATCATTAGCTTGTAATATGACGTTTAATTACGATTAAAATCATATAATAATATGTGTAAAATGATAGGATTTTTATTGTAACAGTTACCCAAAGTAACTCATAATTAATATCCCATATAGGATAACATAGGTTGGAAGTGAAAACTTGGAAATATAAGAGAAATATAACTATCATGTTCTGATGGATAATCATAAGGAACATGATCAAGTGAAAGTTAACAATCACATGTCCCTAAATACGCGATTATCTAAATAAAAATATGATTCCTCAAAAAACAAGGTACTTGGATTACGTTTTTGGTTTCATGATAATTTTACCTAATGTTATTGAATTTTCATGAAAGTATTTACTTACATGATTTCATGAAAACCTTGCCCTTTATTGTTCCTTGATTAACTTCACCTCTTTCTCCAAAAAGGAAGGTGATTTTTTCATTCTTGAAGTGAAAAAGAATCATGAGATCCCTGATATGCCTTCCCATATGTCATTAGTTATCAACAAAATATTTTTTTAGAATAGGTTATCGAATATGAATAAATCCTCATGCAGTGAGATAATAATTTAATCACACAAACTTCATCACTAGTGTAGATTAATCTTTCCAGAAATGGTTAACCTTATAACCATTATGAAAGATGAAAATCCAATACTTTAAAAAGAATGTCATGAAATAATATTAACATTGATCCCCCATATATCAGAGAGTATTTATTAGTTGTCACATTCCAAACACATGAATACCCTAATCTTATATTCACCTGAAACATGGAAATAAACTGAATTACCATACATCCTTATTGAAAACATCAATGTTTTCTTATTAAAAGATTATTGGATATATTCCAGAAGTCTAAAAATTCATAAACTTCATTGACGATAGAAAAAACCACCTTTTCAACAAATCATACGGTCTGACATATCTTTATCCATACATCATTTTCTCAACATCATAAATAAATTAAGGGGTACCTTCCCTTAATCAAAATATCACCTTTTATGAAACCACCTTTGTAGTCTATCGAAACCATTTAACACATTATTGTATATACTTAACAAAAAAAAACTGGAAATCCCTAAATGGTTCACCATTTATAATTATAGAATCCAAATATATACATTCCTTGATTTTTCTACTTCATCCATAGTCTATTAACAAGACTACCTCATCCTATTACTTAATACCTCTTTCCTATCACATTTAATCTATAGTATCATCTTCATTAATAATATAAGTATTAATTGAACCACTTTGATGATTCCTTTCAGGATATTTCCTATTTGGAAATTTGTTTGCATAATGCCTATTCATTCAATACATAAAACAATCTACTATTGGTAATACATTAGGGAGGTCAATATTTCCATCCATTGAATCAACTGAAATTTTCATTCTACCTTCACAATCACATGATTTATTTTCCTCCTTTCCATAATCAAAACACATTCCAGTTCCTTTGAGACATTAACTTGGGTGTTTCCTTCCACATTATCAACATGTTGGAAACCAAATCTTCTTTCCTCCATGATCTCCATTACTTTAACTCTCAACTAACCTTTTTCTTCTCTTTTTTAGAGAGTTAGAGAGTAGGTTAAGGGTAATATTTGTTAATCATGTTCAATGAAAATAGATTAGGAATGATCATAACATCATTTACTCCAATGATCATCCCATTTTAATTCTCATAAAATTTTTTCCATCACATTCAACGTTAATCCCATTCCTTCTAGTTACCTCCATTGACTAAAACTAGAAATCATTGACTAAGAAAAAATTATCCTATTGGGGGAACCAATAATCATGAAAATTTAATTATAGGATGCCTAAATCTTGGATAATTCTTTTTCAATCCATGAAACCTTAGGTTTATCCTATGTTATTCATAGAAAACTTATATTTAAATCCATCATGATTGTTTGTGAAGAGTTTTTGAATTCCAAAAACATATCTTGTAGGATTTTCAAACTAGTTGTGCATCAAGGAACATTGTCATGTAATGAGTCATTCCGTGTCAGGACTAATGCACCATGTTGGAGTTGTTACCCCTTGGTACATATATACTAGAGCCACATGTACTTGTCGTATACAGATAGGTATGTAATGATAAGAAACAACTCACTCTATCCTTTTCAAATATTCTAGGACATTTTCTTAAAAATTAACCTATCCTTTTAATTATTCTTAGAGACACCCCTACAAATATCCATTGAAACATACATAGGTATTTTAATAAATATTTCTCATACTAGTTTCCATAGGTTGACTAAACATCTAATCTGATACCAACTATAATGACCCATGCTTTACATACATATACATTACATCAATTTTCTGGAATACTTAAAAAATTTCTAAAATAGATTCCCAAAGACCATATTACTTTAGTAAATTTGAAAAAATGGAAAAAAATACTCTAACTCAGTGAAATATATTTAATGTTTCACCTAAATATCTCCATCCTCAGTAATTATACTTAAAAATATTTTTCTTCATAACATGGGTAATGGAATAATAATAAAGGAGAGAGCACAAATGTTTAGTAAGTGTAAATAAATGAAATGTGAAAGAATATCATGAACATAAGGGTATGATAATGTGATAACTATTATTAGAAGATCACACCCTACATATAAAAGATCATAAATAAGAATCATGGAATAATGATTTTCAGATCATAATACATGAATCATAAGGAAATCAAGAACATAATCTATGAAACCATAATGCAGGAATAAAACACGTAATTATGGAATACACATAATCATATTAAAAACATATGTTAAGGATTCATTATAAGTACTTTGTAACATGATAGGCTTGGTCTAACCCCCATGTACCTGCTTCGGGCTTGGGATGCCCTATCGCGTTCCCTCTTGTTTCTATCTTGGGATTTCCTCTCATGTACCCTATTATTTACGGCATGGTATGCCCTCCCATGTACCTTTTCAGCTCAAGAAACATTTATCATTACCCAATTTGTTGTAAGGTGATGTAGGTCCCAGCCATCACATAATTCCAACCATAAATTTATGTTCTACAAGGACATAAATGATTCATCATATTAGAACCCAAGATAAGATATGGGTTTTATAAACATCATTCATCCACAATATAACCCAAAGAAATATATGGGATTCACACATATCATTCCATAATTAAAATAAAACAACTATAGGAATAATATATATAATATCCTTGAATAATATCCCCATTAAAACATAAGTAACATTTGATATATGGCTTGTAAATAATTCTTGAGGATAATATCCTTTCATTAAAAACATTTTCTTTTATAAAAATGTTGAAATTTTTTAAAAGAAAACAATTTCATTGAAAATAAAATTGTAATATTGTAAGGTAAACTTAAAGGCATTAAGTATTCAGGATTTTTTTAAATTCCATTCATACCATATAGGTTAAAAAGATACATCCCTTTTATACTTTTTCCAAAAAGTCATAATGTACCTCATTTGGAAAATGACAAAAAGATTACTTTAAAACCATGTAGTAAAAAGTAAAAAATGGATAAAAATGTCTTTAAAGATACATAAGAGAAAATTATCAAAATAATTTTTATAAAATATGGACATTGAAGATAAATATTAATTAACAAAGACTTAAAATGAAATAATCCCAAATATTGATAAGATCGTGAAATAAATACTCATAACATCATAATCAGTAGAATTGTATTCCCCAGGAAAGAAATAAAATTATATGGATATGAAAATACCGTAAGTTTCTTGTTAAGGACCATAAGATACATTTATGGGCATTATATACACAATTTATAAGAAACAAGTAGTGTACAAGACATGTGTTCCAAAGAAATAAATGTGAGGCATAAATCACTTAATACTTGAGTAACTTTAGAATTATGAACCCTATGAATGAATAATGTCAATTAAAGAATATAATATTATAAAATAAAGGTAATTAATGACATAAATTTCACATTTCAGGATATACACCAAAAAAAGAATATATTGGTTAATATAGAAATTAACTCTTAGAAATAAAAAGTGAGATGAAATTCCCTTACCTTAAGTGTTGATTTACTTAACACACCTTAAAAACTACTATATAATAAATATTAATTTATTATACATAAAAAAATGAACCATATTCATATATTTAATACCTTATATGATTTAATTATGACTTTTGATTACCCATTTGTTAACATTTCCAATGTTAGGGTAACGTTTTGGGTAACAACCGCTTTCTTTGTCGTACGTGTTTTGACTTTTCATTCTTGATCCTATTACGTAAATCATGATTTAGTTATTTAAATAATGTAAAATATAAATTACATATCATATATATTTATTATATAAACATTTTTATTAATCTAAAAAATAAAGACATATGAAATGGAATACACCGTTCATGGAGATGGTAGACCGTACGTTTGCACGAATGATGTTTCCATTTTCATGTTAGGTTAAAAAAAAGGAAATTATATAATAGATTATCATTACAGAATAAATTTTATGTAATATAAAACAAATATAATAATAAAAAGTCATATTTTTTACCATCTACTAAATATAGGCGAATAATGAATCACATCACGTCGTGGAGATGATAAGTCATACATACACATGAGCAACATTATCATTTTCCCAAAATATTATATGGTAAAAAGGTATAAGTGATAATATTATTATAGAAGTAAAATGACATCTTAAATATATTTTATATCATTTAAAAATAGATTTTTCATCATAATGCTCGACCATAATATGTGTTAAATGAAAAATGAATGACATCGTTTCCTGAGGTGGGATTTCACCAAACTCAAGAATGGAAAGTTCATCACCCATTAGATGAAAGTGTGTTTGAGTGTAGGTCAAACCATTAATATAAAATAATCCAATTAGATTTATTATACTAAGGTTATCATATATAAATAAAAGAAAAATAGTTTATGGATTTCAAGGAAGAAATAAAAAAAGGTGTTCATTGACGAACATTACCTCTTCATTGGGTATCTTATTTTTATTTTCAGAAATGGACTCCTTTGGTTGGATTTATAAACAAAGTAAGGATTTTAGGATTAATGAAAGAATTTTTATACGTTAGTTGGTTAGATTTTGTAAAAACCAAATGGATTTATAGGTTTTAATAAAAGATAAGGAGATATTCCCTATTATAAAAGAGGGGAGTGGAACTTTTGAAATCTCTACAAATATTAAAATAATATAAATTAAATTTTGATTCCAAATAGATAAAAAGTGGAATATTTATTAGATAACATGATAATGGGTATAAATAATCTCAAAACTTTATTTTATACACTTTTAGGTCACAATATTAACTTCATGTTTGATATTTAACCCTTAGATAAACCCTTTTACTCTTACCATGACAACTTGGATTTTTTACATTTCAGGATTAATATTGTTACAATTAAATTCCAAATGAACTCCAAATGGATATTTTATGAAATATTTAACATTTTTATATTTATTTTTTCTAATTTTACATTATTTTTATTTTAATATCATTTAATAAAACATTATTTATTTTTAATTATCATTTATGCCAATTTTGATACTATTTAATATTTGTATTTTTTAAAAAAACTACTAACAAGATGATCAATTAAAAATAACACTTAAAATATATCACTAATATATCAATGTTATCTATAAAATTCTTTCAATTCATTAATTATGTTAAATTATATTTATTTTAATATTTTTAATATCATTTATTTCATATTTCCATTAATTAAACAATCACTGCATCATCATTATGAAAGAATATAATTAAATTATTTTTCCATAAAAATTAAAAACAAATTATCATGATGTAGATAAATTTTTTATATTTCTTCTTAATATTTATAGTCTAATTAATATTCTGTGTAACAGTGTATTAAAAATTATTTACTTATTAAAAATATGAGTATGATATTTTTAACTTATCTTTCAATAAAAAATAATAAATAACATATTCTTACCCATGTGTCTTAAAAAGGTCATAATATTATACTACGATGGATTTTGGTTAAAACACAGATTATACAATAAAATTAGGACATGTGTTAGGTTAATTTTACTATATTGTAATATTATTTTTACCTTTAATTACCAGATTAACCCTTAGCCGTGGAAAATAAAAAATTACTAAAATTACTATTAATTATATTCAAAAAATTAATTTGATAATATTAGAATCTAAATACCATACTGATCAGAAACATATATGTCTATTTTTTGAAATTCGATTCCAATAAGTGGCTAAATTAAGTTTACTGTTAATCATACAGATGTGGCGAGGAGGCGCGTGATAGGGAACACTCTAAAGATCAAAATGTTTTTATATCAAATTTCAATATAAAAATGACTCCAATAACCTAAGTTTGATTAATATATATATTATTTATCTAATGTGACTTTAAAACCAACTTAAAATATAATATGAATGTATAAATAAATTAGATGAAAAACCAGTTTCAGTATTTATCACTATTCAATCAAAAAAGGAGTTTCTCTGAAAAATAAAATTAAATTCAACCAAATTAAAATTTTAAATACTTATTTACAATTAAGAGTTTATTTTTTCATATAGATATACTAAAAGTGTCAAAAATTATATTTCAAATGGATTCTCCCTTAAAAAGAGGTAAAATCATCCGTTTGAAAAATATAGGGTTTTATGTATAAAATTTGGATTGTTATTATCTTATATCTATGAAATATATTGGATAAATATAAAAAATATTTAATTTAATATATAATATTTATATATTTCATTTATATCACCCACTAATTATAATTAATTCAATTTATTAAAAAAATGTCATTATGAGCTTAAAAATAAAAATATTTCCTTTATATTTAATTGTGATATATTTCCCTTTTTAATTAATTTCGAAATAATAAATTCATCTTATAAACCATATATTTTTCATAAGTTGGATAGTACTATTAATAAATTATAATTTAACGGAAAAGTTATATATTATTATATTATATATTAATATTTTAATAATACAATATTGTTTTATAAAACTCGATATTGTGTATAATACAAGCTATCAAAAGAAATCAGCATTGTGTATAACACAATACAAGCATAGTCATACATATACAACAAGCTAATCTACATGTTTTGTGTAAAGGATTATCGACTTGGTGTTGTGTATAATGCAATCCAAAAAATTGTCTTTCATATAACAAAAGATATATTCAGTATTGTGTGAATTTCAAAATATCAAAAAGATAATCTTAATTTGAAAGAAAAATATTTCATAAAATATAGTGGTGTCATATTATTCTCTTTATTTTTTAATGGAAATGGAAAGGAAACCATGATCCTGTAATTTAATGGTAGTAAGAAACAAAATTAGAAGAAATAAAAGGAAAATGGTCTTTGTATATTAGTCTATAATATCCTAAAGAATAAGATGAACTACTAGGAAGGACTGCTAAAATAATGAGATTGATAAATATATACAATTTGGAAAACATAAGATTAAGGAATGAAAATATACTTTTAAAGAGAGACATTTGATTACATGAATATATTTGAAGATTAGATGGACGTTTAACACATTGGTAATTAGATGATAAAGTTATTTTTCCTCAAATACCTCTAAAGATCTATATTTATAGGATCCAAATGCATTAATAATGTTCTCGAATCCTTGTATGGATTTTAAATTAAATTATTCCCAAGTTCAATGAATTTTAACCATAATAAATACATAGGTCAAAATGGATGCTTTCGGTGTGGTATAACACTCTGTGACATGGAAGAGGGATTTATTGTGTGACAAAAGACACCATCGAATAAAGTTATAAGGGTCATTTTTGATTTTTTATAGAATTGAGGTCGATGTTGTGTAGCATTTGTGCTATTACGTTGACAAATTTTTCAAATAAGGATTTTACCATAGAAAATACCTTGTAGTGTGGATCTTATTGAGTTAACTAGATATAAGGTTTTGACTATGATGTGAATTCTAGGATTTATTCAATAAATATTTCAAAGGTATTGGACTAGGATAGGCTATAACATAGTCCAAATAATTACACCATAATCCTTATTCTTTAGTGCGATGCTTAGGGATGCACTATTTTTGTGATATGAAGCGTAAAAACCTTAATTTTGGTTTAAGAACATCACTTAATGACCTATAAAAGGATTATTAAAGTATTTATAACTATAAAAATACTTTTATATCGTTTGTGATTATTAAAACCAAATAATGGTGAGAAGAAAAAACAATATACCAATTTTTGTTGATCACATACACTTGAATAATAATTAAATGAAACATGACTATAAAAATAAATAGTTACCATAATTATGAGATATTATTATCCTTTAATAAAAAAAATTTCCCACTATTTTTATTAAAATCAATTCTCCTAAACAATAAACTCCCTCCTTTGAAAGGAAGATTAAAACTTCTTCCCCTTTGACATTATAAAAAATAATCCATACAATGTGTTAGAGAATAAGGAGATAAAAATAAAATCTATATTTTTCATCATTAATGATCTTTTGAAAGAGTTGAAAATAATTTTACAATTTATAAATTGTTTGGAAACATTAAAATATTTTATGAATGAAATATTTTTTATAACATATTTTAAAATTTTAAATGAAACAATGAAAAATAATTTTAAAAGATGATCAATAATTTTTTTTAAAAACATTATATTAATTTTGGAAATTTATTTTGAAAAATGAAACATCTCTTATAGTATCAATTTACTATTAATAAGATAAGATCCCCTCAATTAATTAATCAAGATTATTCAAAAGGATCATATATATTAAATAAGGAAAAATGTCTTAGAAAATAAATATTTTGAAAAGATATTAGATTATTATGGTTATGTAATGATTCTATTAATATACCTCACCAAATTCCCCAGGAGGATCCAACCTAGAGTATAGTAAGGCCCACTCATCATGACTAGGATGGAGAAAGGATTAACAAATCCATTAAAATATTTTGAAAAAATTCCTAGGATCATGTATTCTTGAACCATATTTACTTTTTTGTATTCCGACAAGAATGCTTTTCATAGAGTATTATACCCACTTTACTTTTTTAAAATCATTAAAGAGTCTTGAAAACATTTTTAAAAATAAAATTAAATTTGAAATCCATTTTGGAAAATAATTATAAAAATTATTTTAAAAATGAAAAAAATTATCAATCCTTCCTTGTTTAAGATACAATTATCACAATATAATCATACCTAACCCACCTTTTATAAAGTAAAAGCGGTCAAGAAGTAGGGGTTTAGTAAATATATCAGCATATTGAAGGTTGGTTCCAAAAAACTAAATAATGAACTCAACTTTTAGAATGTAATATTATAGAAAATAATGTCTCACATTAATTTTCTTAGTGAGAGAGTATTGGATAGAGTTTTTATTAGTATTGATTTAACTAGTGTTGTAAAAATTTTAAGCGATGGAATAATACATTGTCTTAAAATCAAATTGATTATGTTTCATCCATATAACATGGGTGAAATAACTCATTGTGGATATGTATTCCTCTTTGGTTTTAGATAGAAAAATAATGTTTTTCTTCTTACTACTCTCAAAGATGATGGATTTTCCAAATGGATGAAATGTTATAACAACAATTTTTCCTATCTAGTTGGAATATACTAAAATAATATTTTAAAAAACCAAATTTTTTAAAATCTGTATCCTTGGGAAAACATAATCCATTTTTTAGTTACTTTAAATAATAGAAACTTTTTTGGAGTGATTTTAAATGAGATATACCAAGATTGGATTCAAAATGAGCATAAATGCATACAATGAGCATGATTTTTGGATGGATCAAATTATGGTGATGTATACTTCTAATCATACTTTGATAAGGCATGTTGGAAAATGATTAATCATTTTCATCCAATATCAGATTACATGTTCTACTCCTGTGTGATATAATTTCTTTGACATTATCTATTATAATTTTTTTAGAGGTTCATTAGTGTATTTAATTTGGTTTAAAATGGATCTATAAGAATTTTTTGAATTTTGAATACCAAGGATGAATTTAAGTTATCCTATAAATCTTATTTCCAAAACATATTCACTAAATCATAGAATTTCTAGAAAATAGTTCCATTATTTGATTAAATAATTACATCGTTGGCATAATTTTTATTTTTAATAAATCATTTGAAAAGGTTTTAAGATAAATGGAGGATTCATATTTTTTAAAATAATTTGATAAATATAATTTAGTTTAAATATCATTCTAAGAACAAGGGGATTTATTTTAATTGTATAGATTTTTGGTAAAATAGAAAATAGAATTTGGAAAATTAGGATTTTCAAAACTGGGTGGTTGTTCTACAAATTTTTATATAAATGAAACCATTTTGATAATAACATTTAACAACCATTTGAAAAATTTTGAAATTAAATTTTTTAGAAAATTACAGTAAGATTATAATGTATTTGTGTCGAGAAATGGGTTAAAGGGTTTCACTATAAACACGAAATTCTTCTTGAATATAGCCTTTAGAAATAATTTCATCCTTGTTAAAGATAAAATTTCATTTTTCATCATTTTTTTGAAATACCCACTTGGGGACAAAAATAGGATAATTATCAAGAGATTACATAAGAGTCCAAACATTATTCCATTGAAATTAGTGAAACACCTCATTCATGGATATTATACATTTTTATTATTTATAGAATCATCAAGCTAATGAGGTTCATTATGGAAGAGAAAATCTTGATGTTCAACCTTATTTAATACTGACATTCTAGTACGAATTTTAGATTGTACTTCTCAGATAACAGTCTCAACAAGATTGTATTGTATTTAGTCCAAGACTTGGGTAACATATGGTATGGGGATACTATAATGTATTTAATTATTTTATAATATTAATGTATATGAATGGTAAAACTAATTTGGTCAAAATAATAATCACTTTATTGATTTTATTTAGGGAGATTCTCATCAAATTCTATATGAATAGAATTTTCTATAGTATTGTTTCTTCTATTTAAGACTCATATGTATTTACATGAGTTTGAGTACCTAATAAAAATTCCTTCATTAGTTTTATGGTAAAGCTTTTTTAAATTATCCATGGAATTTGGGATAAATTTTTTACAAGAAAAGAATCTAGGGAAGTCAACTTTTTGAATTTTTTCTTCGCATAGTTCATTAGGGTTTTTTATATGATGGGTTTTATGAGGACATGATCAAGAAGAAATCATGTAGTATTAACTGCCTCATTCAAAATATATCATGAAATGGAAAAATATTTAAGTAGAGTCCTAAACATTTCATGGTGGGTTCTATTTCATTTTTCAATAACCCTATTTTGTTGAGGATTTATAGGTGAGGGAAAAGAGTGATGATAACCTTTAAGGGAAAATAACTCATTAAAATCCTTGTTAACATATTATACACCATGGTCACTTATAAGTTAAAAGAGTATTTATATACTTTCATTTTCAACTATCCTTAAATTTTTTATGAAGACTTTACAGACCTCAATCTAATGAGGTAAGAAGAAAACCCATTTGAATTTATAAAATTTATATATAATTACAATGGTGTAACTTTTACCTTTGATACTAGAAACTTGAGTTAGTATAAATAGATCTAGCTATTCTAGTTCTATGGATTTAGAAGAGGAAAGGAGGTTTTTAGGTCTAATTAAAGACATGTGTTTATTAAAAATTTAGAAAGGATAAAAAACTAAGTTATCATAATATCTAGATCTATTTATACTAACTCAAATTTGGTGTACATAAGTTATATAATAAAGAATTTGGAATCCATACTAGTTTGGAACAAGTTATTCCATTTGAAATATGAGGCGAAAGGTAAATTATTTTTATGCCTACAATATCTTATATTTTTACAATTGTATTCATAAAATAGATAATTTTTTTCTGAATAATTACAAAATTTATTTTTAGAAATTATACTTGCAAAAATAAAATTTTTAGAGTGGTGTGGAATAATAGATTTATTTGTAAAACGAAAACCATATTGATTTTAATAGTTTTTTGAGAAGACAAAATATTATGTAATTTTTTTCCATTGGGTAAAAATATATTCAATATTTTACAGCATTTAATTTGAAAATCCAAATTTCTAATATTTTTCTATTCATTTTGTTTTAAAACAAAATAAGATATTTCTTTTTTAACTTGATATTTTCCAAAACATTAAGGTTGGGTTTATTTTTAAGATCATTTAATTTAGAATGTATATCACAAAAACCATTTTAAAGGTTATTTTTGCCTTACCAGGGTCTTCATAATTTAATGAAACGGTAATATAAGTAATATAATAAGAAGATGAATGACAATTAGAGAGGTGAATTTTGGAAGTAACCTAAATTCCATCATTGACGTGTCTCATAAGTCACTTGAGACTTTATTTACACAATTCTTGTGTTGAAATCAAGTACTAACTTGTGAGGGATATTGTTGTTTTAGTTTCCCCATTTACCTTATCTTCTTTTTTATCTTGTATCTTTATGATTATATCATATTTCATGAAACAAATCGTGTATTCCTCTACCAACATATTTTTTGTCATCCTTTTCTTCTTGGATTGTGATAAATTTTAGAGAAAAACTATATGGTAAAACCTAAAAGATATTTTAACCAATTTTTTTGAAGAAAGAGTGTAACCAATGTATATTTGAAAATTAAAAATAGTAGTAAATCTAGTACACATAGTAGTTATAGATTCATTATAATTCATATAGTAACTCTTATTTCCTATGAATATCATCCTTGTATCCTTAAATTTATTTTCACCATAATGTGTAGAATCTAATATTTTTTTGATTTTCCGTGTGATTTTACTTGAAGAAACACTGTTAAACTCATTAACATCTAAACCTCATATTAATACATTTATATATTTACAAAGTAATTCAAAATAAAAAATATCAAAAGGGGTATATTTTTCTCCTTTACAAGGCAAGATATTATAGAAAAGAATTTTTTTTTATAAATAGTATAGTGAGTCGATTTTAGAAATGTACACATTATAGATTTTCAATAATAATAATTAGTAACAAAAAACAGTATATCATGACCCAAGTAGTTCCACAATGGAAAACAATGGGTGATTGAAAAATCCATTTTAAAAATTTCTTTATCTAAAAAATATTTTAAATATTTTCAAAATAGATAACAAGAAATAATTTGAAAATAAATCAATTTAAATAAAGTAAAATCGCTTTTATAAAAAACATTTATTGGGAGATAGTTAAAATTGAAATAGCGGGCGCGTGTTTAAATTTAAAATATAAAAGGAAAAGAATAAAATTTTAAAAAAATTATTTATAAAATAACAAAAAAATTAAAACTATTTAAATATAAATAATTAAATATTTAAAGATTGAAGGTGAAAAAATTTAATTAAGTAGAATAAAATAAGTAGAATAATAAAATGAAGAGTGATTAGATTAAGTGGTTTTAAAATAAAATTATTAAGTTTTAATTAAAGGATAATATAATTTAATAAAATATCTTTTGAATGAAATAAATAATTTAAAATTTTTAATGAAAATGGGACAAGATTTTTGGTAAGTAAATTTGGTAATCATAACCAAATACACACCTATGTCACCCACCAAAATTTCTTGGGTATTTAATGTATTATTCCATTGGATTTAATGGTATCCTAGATACCAAAAATATCCTCTTATTTTTACATTATAGTAAGAAAATATGTACAATAAAAACTATATTTTTAATGGTGAATATAGAAACCTCAAAATAAAAAGTATCTTTTCATTTTCAAGTAAATAGTATGAAAACCGCGACACCTTACATAAATGGCCATAATCACTAAAATTAAAATAAAGAGGAGGAATATGGTCTTTATATATTAGTTACTAATCTCATAAATAATATGAAAAACCACTTTGACAGATTTAGAAAATAATTTGAGTGAGAAACATAAACAATTTGGAACACACTATTTTAAAGGAAAGAATGAATATTTACAAAGATAGATATTTGTGAGCATGAAAAGTTTTTAAGATCATAGATAAATTAAACACATTGTGTATTAGGTGAGAAAGTTTATCTATTTTAAAATTCATATAAAATCAATTATTTAAAGGATCCAAAAAATTTGGTGATATTTTTGAATCCTTATTGGGTTTTATAGTTGAAGACTCCAATGTTTAATGAATTTTGACCATAATAAATAAAAGGCACAAACTAGATGATTATGAAAATGTATTGAATTTTTTACTATGGAGGAGGTATTTTTGGCATTAATAATACACTATGATTAGATTAAATAATATAATTTTAATAGTTCCCCAAGAATCAAGATCACTATAGAATAACCTATCGGTTACAACATGGATAACACATAAAAAAAGAATATCTATATAGAGAATACCTTGGGGTTGGATATAACCAAATTATTTGGATATGAGGTTCTGACTATGGTGTAAGTTCTAGTATTTTCACTATAAATATCATAAAGGGATTTTACTAGGGTAGTATATGGTGTTTTCTTCCTTATTCTCTAGAATGGTGTAGAGGGATACTCCATGGTTGAGATACGAAGATTAAGAAAACAAATTTTGGTCGAGGAACTTCACTCAAAGAGTTCTAAATGTATTATTCAAGGGGTTATAACAAGGGAAAAATCTTTCATAGTATTTTTCATCATTCAAATCAAAGAATTAATAGAAAAACAGAAATAAGAGTAGGTATAATCCATACATAAAGATTCATTTGGGGACCCATATTTGTGACTTTTTAGAAAAAATAGAGATAATGTTTTTCTCATTTAAAACAGACTACAACGCCTTGGTGTGAAGGCCCTAGATTCACCTATATTTGGCGGTCCCCTCTTTGTATCATTAGTTCCTCAAATACTCCCTTGATGGACGAGTAGGAACACTCCATATAGATTTCACCCCATATGACTTCTATGAATCAATATATCAAGATTATATGTATTAGAAAATGGAAGGGTAATAAATATATATTGAGGAGGTGGAGCACATCGATGCTCCTAATGAATTGATATCCACCTTGAAAGATTTTTTTTTGGAATATATTGAGGAATGATTCATCTTGTTAATCCACCAATTTGAATAAATAACCCCATAAAATGGGTACCATTTTATCATACCTAATAAATATTATTACTCACAAATCACCCCAAATTCCCTCAAAGGGAAGGCATTGATGAAGCAAAAAAGAACCACTCCCATTGCATACCAGTTGGTCCATTCCCTGGTCATAAACTTATTCCACAATTGTGTATTTAAAATTGTGATATTGACTTGATGTAAGTCAAGTTATCATTATTTTTTCAATATAAAAGTAGGACCCCACATTAAAAACTCAAAAATATTGGATTTATATATTTTCTAACCACGGTGTTTGGAAAATTTGAAATGACTAGAATCTACAACTAAAGATTACTTCCATTCAAAAATGGGTAAAAATTACATATCACAATCCAATTTTCTCAAAGGGACGTATCCATCCACAAATAATCATGTTTATAATGATGAGGATGATTTTTATGATTATCTATCTACTCTTTTGGAAGGATTTTATACCACTATTAGTGAATTGACACAATTTAATCTCTTTACAGAGGAAGATCTATTTCCAATTTTAATTGTCATAATCATGTCTCATAAGGGGAAGAAACAGTAAATAATGTTCCTGAAGCAACATAATGATGTCTTCACCTGAAACTATAAGTAAATAATTGGGTTTAATCCCTATGGTTCTATCTATTATCTTGGACTTCCGATTGGCTAATGTGGGTTCATGAAGGCACACATAAATATTATTCCCATTCATGGTTCCTTGACCGAGTCTGTATTTCATAAGCCCATCAAATACAACTTCATTAATAAAGTCCATTAACCAAAGTGGTTGGATAATATTATACCATTCTTGAATTATAATTAAGTGATTATGGTTTAAATTAACATCCCAGACATCCACCATATTTTAACAAGGGACGAATTCCCCATACTAGTGATGAAACCTATGATTGATGTAAATGACTGTTTATTAGACTTATAATTTATGGATGGATACACTTGATATAATCAAATATGGATAATACAAAAAATAAAGAGGAAAAAACCTTTACGGTACATTATGAATGTTTCAATTACTGAGATATTCCCTTTGGTTTTCACAATATTATACCCACTTGTTAGTTTTCTATGAATCATATCTTCAAGACGCTCCTTATAATGATGGTTGAGCATTATATGGATGATTTGGTGGTAAAATCCAACCAATTCCAGGGTCATCTTAAAGATATTGAGAAAAAACTTTACATGCTCGATTCCCATCACCTGAAGATGAACCCAATGAAGTATACATTCAATTTTACTTCTAAGATGTTCCCCATAACTTTTGTTAGGTATAGAGGCATTGAGGTCGACCAAGAGATGATAAAGGCTATTAGATAAATACCTAATCCACATAATATTCAAGTATTATGGGGCCTCCATGACCATTTATCCTATATTACTATTTTTTTCTCAAACCCGGATAGGAAATAAATTCCATTTTATGAGCATATTAATAAAGGTTCCACTTTTCAATGTGATAAGGAATTAGAGACATCATTTGATGACATAAAAAATCTTTTACATACACTAGTTTTGAAGCCCCCAATAATAAGGAATCTTATTTTCCTTTATATAACCACCCTAAATTGATCCATCAAAACCCTCTTTTCCAAAAATTAAAACAAGGGTATGGAGAATTGTATATACCTTCCCAGCCGCATGTTGGTAGGCATCAAGACATGATATTATCCTATATAGAATAGTTCACATACCTTGGTCTTTATAGTTTAGAAATTAAAAAAACTACCTAAATAATTATGGGATACAACTAGACTCCCTTGTTGAACATAAATAAATATCTACAACCACACAATACTGACTGAAATGTTGGTAGGGTGGGCGGTAATCCTATAACAGTTCGATATTTGGTTCATTCCATAGAGAGCTATCAATGGACAATAAATAAAATATTTATTATTCATAAATATTTTATTTGAATATATTACCTTACATATATACTTTATATATGAGTATATAATCTCCATAGACTTGGACACACCGTGTTGGATGATGAAATTTGAGGGTTCCTCTCAAAGCCTGATAAAAAGAAGACTAAGAAACCCAAAAATAAATAGTGTTATCCGTGATATAATTTCCATCACTCTATAATAATCCCTCATGCCATAATTTATCATCCTATTAGAATTATTTACTAATAATGAGGTCAAATAACAAGACCTTGTTACTAGGCTCGACCTGGCCTTTGAGGTCAGATTTTTTCAGTTTCACATCAAGGGTGAATCAGAACTGGCCATCAAGGAAATCATTGGTGTCCTCACAGTCAGAAAATAGGATCTTGTGCCATTACTAACAAAAACCCATAGGATGATATCTCAATTTATTTTTGAGTTGAAGGTGTATCATGTCCCATGATCTCATAATAGTAAATATAATGCTCTCACATGGTTAGATTCTGATCTTGTGGATCCTAACATGGATTATTTGATCATCCATGTGGTGCATCAGAAGGTTATTTCCTATTTAAATTAGGATTAAGTGCACCATAATATAAACTAACTTTTCTCTAAAATATCCTTAGACGGACCTTAAAATGACTCAGTGATTGAATATGCTCTCGAATGGATAACTCCTCTCATTTAGTACCTCCATCACATGAACCTTTTGTGAAACTGATTTGATGGTAAGAGAATCTACCAGCGTATGGTAAATATTTCCCTCCACGATAACCACAAAGAAAAGAAGTTAATTTATAGTAATAAATTTAAAAAAACCTCTCTATTTTATTTAAGGTATTTATGTACCTTATGTTCTATAAGATGTATAATATTGATCAAGTTTGTCTCATCAAGAAGGTTTGGAGCTCTCTGACTAGTTCTAAAGAGTGGGGGTAATTTTGGACCACTATTGTTTGTGATATGATGGAATTATCTAAAAAGGGAATTTCATGATATATTAATTTCAACATCATGAATAATCCACCAGAGATCCCCCACACCACTAAGTACTTCTACCCATCACTACATGAGGGATTGATGTGGTCAGTCCCTATCAACTGAAAACACTGTGAAAATACAGTTTCATTCTCACCACTATATAATTATTCTCAAAGCTGGAGGAATTAATCTACCTCAAAGAATTCAAGACCCAGTATGTGACTAAGTTCTTGAAGTTCCACATTATCCATAAATTTAAGACCATTCACACTAATATCACAAAAAAGGCTCCATCTTTCTGGTCGTTGATATGAAGAATATACATGCCAAATAAAAAATCTAGTTCAACCATGCTTCCTAATATCATGAATGGACGAGTAGAAAGATTGAGAAATTTTAAAAAAACATATCTATACTTTTTTATAATATAGTGGATCAATAAAAGTATATCTATCATGAAAATATCTCTAATTCTCTATGGACATATCATATGATGACATAAAGTTCCACCAAGGACTCTACACTCTCTAACATATGGGAAATAAGGGGTACTACAAATATAGTTTTAGATACCTTCACTTAGAATGAACATATATAAATAAATGATTTCAAAAAAAAGGTTTAATTATTTAAATTGGTATCCCTCTATGAGAGTAGGATCAAATAAATGCACAACTTTGATGTCCATTAGAACTAGGTTTCTAGAGCATTCCAAAAAAGGTTCACCTCCACTCTTTCCATTAGAGTGACTTTGTAATAGAATAAAGGATGCTAATGAAACCTACAAATAATCAAAAAAATATTTAGATATTGTGGGAGGGATATTTCATCATCCATAAGGTTTACTATAATGAATTATATATATTAATCACTATGGATGGGGATCATATCACACCCCCAACAATAATATGTTCCTCAACCAATAATTTTCATAACATTCATTACAATTCACTACATCCTAGACACATCAAATAAAAATAAAAGGTTCAAGAAATAATAACTTAAATCTAATATCTTTAACATATTGGTTACATAAATTAATCTATATGTCACTCATCCTGGTGACATGATACTCAACTCTTTGATGCCCATCCTCACCGCATGATGTTAAACTACACATCCAATGTCCTTGCTTAAATATTTTAAAATTATTGATTTTTATCATCACCTTATAATACTAAAATATGTGATAAATATCATTACCATGTGATGTTAAAAAAGATGATTTATTTCATCATCCCATGATGAAAAACTGCATGATACTCTAACCCTTGATCGAGAGGAACTCCTCCATCTGTACTGGTCATTTACTCCACCCCTTCCAGAACTAGAGGTGGATTTATTCACTTGTCATGGAATATTTTGAGAAACCCAAATATATTACCCCAAGAACAACCACTAACATATTTTTGTGTTTCCCCTTGATATTAGTTTTGTATCTTTCTCAACAATACACATTTTCAATGCACTTGAGTGAATGATTGTATACCACCCAAAGTGTTGAACTCTCCAAAAACATCCCATTATAATCCACTCTCAAACATTTATTTTTTCTCCATTTGGTTCCAAATCAGGCACCATGTCTGAATAATATCCCCTTTTATGGTGGTTCTTGGCCTAAATCGACTCACCCCACCTCAAATTCACCTACCTCAAAGGAACAAAAATATGCAATGGCAGTTCAATTTTTTTTGAATATAGTCAATGGTCAATCATGAATTTTTCACCTAATTATTTATAGTACATTTGTGGGAACTAGGGTTTTTAAAACATTTTCAGTAGTCATCCCCCACCCTGTTTTCACCCTCATTTTGATTCAGATCCAATAAGTCACAATTTACTTCCTCTCAACCTTCTTATCTTCTAGTGGAGTTTAAATACCTAAGGTGTTACCCCTTCACATATTCATGTGAATTGGATAAGAAATTTGATGTACCAATTTCTCTAGCTATTATCTATATACTCCTATCATGAAATCTCATGTGAAAACGGATATCTCTCATAACTCTTTGATTCCAACATCAATATTAAATCAAGTGGGATTTAGAGTCTTTTTAGATTTTCCCCAACAAGATCAAGATGAATAAGATCTTCCAAGAAGGATATCCAAATGTCCTTATCACTATGACCTTAAACCATGTGTAGCCTATTCCAAATAAATTTGTTCAATTATATTCCTTCTTGTCCGCTCCATTATTGTTAGGTTTTTCCTCTCTTTCCTTCCATTTGAGCTTTTCTAGAACATCCCTGGTCCAAGATACCTGACATTAAACTATGAAAAACAATTTACCCAATAATAATGACCTAAAATTATGTGCATTCATTCTTGGATATGTTTATGTGGAACTGGTCCTCTCTTTCACTCTGCTCAAATCATTTTCATGTTACCTTTCACACCACAGAAGCTCCATTATCATGGTCATGGCCTTTGTTGCATGACCTTAAAAGTCTCACCATCCCCTTTGGTCCAAGGAATACAACCTAAAACTATATTCAATGGTCAAATTTCAATAACCTTAAACTAGAAAACCCGCCTTTGGTCTAAGACATATTACCTTCAACTGTGTGTATTGGTCTATGCATCATAACTATAAAATGTGTACCCTCACTATATGTGATAACTTATCTGAATAATGATCTTATTGAGCCTCTTAAAATTATTTATTACATTGGTTATCACCCAATAGAGATAAATTGTCCATAAAACCCCTTTGGTCTACATTCAGTAACCTTAAATTGATAGAAAACTCTTTGGTAAAAGAAGTGTGAATTTAAAATCCAACCCCAAAGGTCTAACTAGCATTACCATAAATTGTCCCAGGTAAGAGACATAAATACCCATCCGGTTGAAAACCCACCAAGGGTATCAAGAAAAAAAGTCAGGCATTCGCTCACCAAGAATCCATTTCATGGAATGTTAAAAGGTTAGAGTGAAAATGTTTAAGAGTGAAAAGTATGTAATGTTCATCGTTGAACCTTTGAAAAATTCCTACCATGCTCTCTAAAACCATTGGTTCAAGAAAAAGTTTAAGAAGATCCTTCATTGCTTTTACTCTTTTATGAGGTTCTCCAAAATTCACTACATTATATGTCACCATTTTATGAATTCCCACACATTATAAATGTGATTTGGTTTTCCATATTATGTGCTACCAGTTCCCAACTTCCATGGGTGATCCTTGATGAAAAATCTAACATTTCAGTCCCCAAAATATGCATCTCTTCATTCTCTCTCATTGAAAGTGAAAAACCCTCTAGGTTCATTTGATTATACCATGGAGTTTGATTAATTTTTTAATAGGGTATTTGTTTTGACCAATTCACCAAGTCGAATGATAGGATTCACACCCCCATCAATGTAACTTTTCTCAAGATAAATTTTCAATACATTGACATCAGTTCATAACATCTCACTCACATGATGTAAAAGTGTGTGAAATTTGGTATGGTCACATTTTGTTAAACTACATGATTCTTGTCCTCCAATTATGATATTAAACAACACGATCAATATCCTTATTAGAAGTTGTTAAACTAAATGGTTAATGTATTAATCACATGATGAAAAACTACTTGATATTTTATCCCTCACCTCAGAGTATGTCTTCCTTAAGTGATGGTCATCTCTGAGAACTACTTTTAGAAGTACATGTGGATTGATTCTAATTCAACAAGATACATAGTGATTCCTAAATATCCAATCGCATGCCTAAAAAAAAATTCTTCCTCATAGGTGAGGTTTTATTCTCTATCATTGGGCCACATAGTCCCTCAATTTGTGTAGAATTCATTATTTTTTTCCTTAAAAATAACCTCAAACTCACCATTGTTATAGTTTCATGACCCAAAAGGCACACCCTCGGTCTAAGATTTATGAATGTAAACCTTAGAAACCCTTTTTCCAAGAAACATGGCTTTAAATTTGGTGGCTGACATCCTATTGTATGAAATTTTAATGTAAAAGATTGGATCATCATACTCACTTGAGAGAACTACCCCACTTTTGGCTCCAATCCTCTACTGATCCACTAGTATAAAATATGTTCGGATTTATTCTCAACCTTATGGGATATGTAAAGATGCCCATATCTCAAATCCTGGGTCTATCGGTGGAAACCTTTGTATAGAAACCACAAGTAATCATTCCTCAATATTACATCATTTTAGATGAATATTCATCACATTACATGTTACATTTTGAGATTTTATGGGATAGATTCATTTTTCTAATTTCTTTGATGTCTTGTGTTTTACGCTACAATAATATTAGCTTGTTTCAAACGCATCATCGTACTATCTAGCAGTATATGCAACACTATTATTGGCTTGTGTTACACCCAATTTCAGGTCATTTTGATAGAATTAAACATAGATTATAGATTTTGTTCAATGAAATAATATTGGATTATGTTATATGAAACACCAAAGGAATCATTCATGCAACACTGACTTATCTTGCGTTACACACAAGAGCGACCTTCTGTGATAGCTTGCGTTGTATGCAATATTGAGCTTCATCAAACAATGATATATTATTATAATATTATTATTAACTAGACATTATGAATGTTATTAAAATTTTTTTGAATTTTATGACCTTATCATTCAACCTACACATTTTCTAGAACACAATTTAAGAAAAAATCAATTTTTTTCGGACAAAATAAGTTAAAAAAAACTAAAATATTACCACCTTTTGATGGAAAACCCATTTTAAATATAGTTTTTGACATGTTTATATGGTTAATTTGAAAAATTAAACATATTATTTGGAATCAGGATATATAAATTTACTTTAGATAAATTTTGGATATTTTTCTGATTATTTTTATATTCTAATGAATAGTAAAAAAAATTAATTAAAAACAACTTCTTTCATCGAGATAATTTATATGGGTAAATTATAATATTTAATGGTTTTAAATTATAAATAGAATATATTTTTACCATTTAATATAATTTATGTCATTATAATTATTTTTACGTTTAATTCATAAGTAAAAACTTTTTAATCTTTTGCAATGTTTTAGCTTTTAAAAATCATTTTATCAACAATGGGATTGATTTTAAAATAATTACTGCAAATTATATGTATTTAATTTAAAAAAGTGGATTGAATATTTCTAATTAGTAGGTCCAAATTATGCTAATATGCTACTTTTATTTTTGGAAATTATGAACGGTAACTATTGTAAATTTTATTTACCCTAGTTAAAGGTAAATCAGGTAATTAAGGGAAAAATAAAATTATAAAATTACCATAACACTTGTATTAATATAATATTATGATTATATTTCACTCTAAAATATACATGGGTTGAAATTGTATCTATTGGAACCCACATGGATGAGACAAAGACAGTTAATTTATTTTATTTAATGAAAAGTGAAATATATCCCACTCAAACTTTAATAATTAAATTATTTTTAATATTAGGTTATACAGAATATAAATTTGATTATAAATAATCATTTGAAATATATTTTTTGTTTCTTTATCATGGTAATTTATTTTTAATTTTTAATAAATATATAATTACCTTAATATCTTATACATTAATGATGTAGATATTATTTATTTAGTAAAAAATCTATAATATATTTTTTATTAATATAATAATACCCATCAAAAGGCCCAAACACTTGAACAAAACCTATTGGTACAGTATATATAAACCATAATCATACAAGGGTCTATTTTTTGATCATTTTGAACCTTATAAAAGTGATTATGAAACTTATATTATATTATTTTAAATGATGTCAAAGTTGTCACCTTCATAATTTAATAAATATAACATTTTTAAAGTTTTTTTTACTAAATTCGACTAAAAGTATTCTTATGAAATATATTACATCTATAATCATAAAAGTATTTTATTTTTAATTTTTTTGCAAAAAATAATTATATTAAATAATTATACAAAAATGTTGTAGTCATTATTTTATTAATAGAAATATGAAATAAATGGTTTCCAAAATATTACAATAATTATTATATAAACTAATAAATGTTCTATAGGAATTTTATAGATGAATATGACATTTTATAATATATTAAATTTTTTTTTGAATCTATCTTCTGTTTGGATTTTATTTAAATTCAAATAAATGAATAGTGTTAAAATTGATACTATTGATATTTTATTAAAACAACATATCATTAAAATGTTTTAAAATCACAAAAATATTTTAAAATTACAAAGTTAAAATTATATGGTCTAAAATTTCATAATTTATTCAATTATGGACAGTTAACAACACATAAGTAAGTACTTATAACCATTTAAAAATTTATAATTTTATTACCGCAAATAAAATTAAATATATTAAATAATAATAAATCAAAATTATAATTTTTAAAATTAAATAATAACGTATCTAAATTTTATTGGTTTATTAGATTACAACCCTATACCATCTCATCTTCTATGTTGAGTCAATTTTGTGTTTTTTATGCGGGGTTTCAGTTTATTATAAATTAATATTTTTCAAGATTCCAAAAGTGCTCCTCTCATCTCTTATAAAGGGCACCTCCTCCCTCTCCCCTTAACTCTATTTTGTGCTCCAAAATTGTCTAAAACCTTCAAATTTTCCTTTTCAACTTCCTAGAAACATTCTATAGGACTGGGTCTTCTTCAAAGAACAACTTTAGTTCCCTAAGAGGAGGTTTAGAAGAGGCACGTCGAAGGAGAGGTAATATCCTTTAACGATTCATTCAAAATTCTTTCTTCTTATACTTACTCTGAGTTGTTTCATTATTAATTAATAAATCCAGTATAACTAGTATACTGATATTTTATTATGAACATGAAACATACATATTCCATATTCTATCCATTCTATGAAAAATGAAATACCACACGTGCATACATATGAACTACCGTCTCCACACCATGGTGTAATCTGTTATTCATCACCAACACACTTGGATGGGTATAATTATGGAATAAATTACTATATATAATTATTGTAAAGTAATATTTATTATGAAATATTATACACCATACACGTCAATACAATTCCACAATCACAGGAATGATATAGTCGCTCGTGTGTGCGTACGACCTACCATCTCCATGATGTGATGCGATTCGTTCTACATGATCTTCATTGAAGAATGATTATATAAATGAATTTAATGAATAAATATTATATATATAATACTAATACCATTATTAAAATGATATAACTATAACCTAAAAAGAGTAATAATAATTTATTCAACAAAACATGCATAAGAACACAAAGCTGTTAACACCTGAATGATGAGTAAAAATGAAATGTTACTAACAAACAGATAATAATATGACCATATATGATATGATAAAAATTAATATAATTCTAGAATAATTAAATTTAATTATTTAAATAACTATACAAGAGGTTCAGATATTTAAAAATTATATCAGACCTAAGGTAAGGGATAATTTTGCAATATCATTTTTATCTGATATTGTTTATATGTAATTATTTTCTAGGGATATATTTAACATACATGTCCATGTTTATTAAAAATGTTTTCATAAAATGTTTACTATTATTCCATGTATTTTTAAAGTCATTTTTTCCCTTTTTTGATTTTTACCACATGGTATGTAAGGAATCTCTCTTTTGTTTTCTATAAGAGGTACTTTTGGAATTTTATGGAAAATGTACGAGGTGAATGTTTTTCTAACTTGTATGGAATGAAAAGATTTTTACGGTTTTATAATGATTTATTTACATGAATATTACTCTATAATATTTTCTAATTATTTTCAAAAAATATTCTCTTTTAAAACTTCATGACATTTTGAGAAAAGAAAATGATTTCAAAAAAGAAAGGATATTTTCATCAAGAATTCATTTCAAGTGTTTTATCAAAACTATTGTCTATATAAGATGAAATTATTTAATATGGTTATGTTTCAAGTATAATGTCAATATTATTTACATGGTTTTATTTTTTTATGATGAAATGATATCCAATTTTTTATATGGATTATGTTATAATGGGATGATGTTTACGAAACCAATTATATTCATTGGGTTGTGATGAATGATTTATGGTTATTTTGTGGAACACGTAAGAGTGATTTCATTATGAATTTGGTGGGACATATATCTCCATAAAATTCATTGGGTAAAGATTTGTATATCATGAGGTAGACATGGCTAGAATGTCAAGTAAATTTGGTTTAGTAATACAGGGATGGAATGACATGTAAACCCAGTTCTTTAATGGACTCCGTACACTATGATGGACTTAGAAAAAATGTGTTGGATACTATGGAAATCATAACATGTTCATAATAGTTTTCCATAATTACATGTTTTATTCCAATGCTATAATTTCATGGTTAATGTTCCTTTATGATCCATGCCTTATGTACTACCTCGATTTATGTCATTGATCAATATTTTGATGTTTAAATTTTATGTTCATGTTTTTTACATTCATATGTTTATGGTTTGTTTTATTTTCTCTATGTTTACCCTTGTTGAGAATTTGAGCTCACCCTTTCTATGTTTTCTTTTCCCTAGTATATAAATAAAGGTTTTAGGTAAGAAACCAAAATAGAAAGATCTTTATGGGAGACGTTGAAGATCTTTCACCATGATTAGAAGATTATGTTCTGAGTTTCCAAATACACTAAACTAATACGTCCTTTGGGTGTTTTTTATGTTATGTGTTAAGTATTCAACAAAAGTAATGTAATTTCCATGTATGTCAATATTGGATCTTTATAGTTGGTGTCAGAGCGAATGTTTAGTCCTCCTTTGGAAATTGGACGCAGAAAATTTGGTGAGATTCCTAGAGATATTTCAAAGGTATGTCTAGGGATGTCCCTATAGTTATGTATAATTATAGGATTATAGTACTAGAATTTTTCTAATGATCATGAATAACCTAGTAGTAAACCTAAGATATTATATATTTAAAGTACCCCTTGATTATGTTGTTTTCCTAGTATGATTTTTTCATATCACACTATTCTATTTGAGTTTTAGATAATGTCTAGAACCCAAAGAAACCGTGTTAATGATCAATGAATTGGGAAATGAAATGATTTTCCTCCTAAAAAACCAAATGTTATGGGAGATAGAGTGAAAATTCTTATTGCTATACTTACACAAGCTGAGAATCATTATGGATATTCGAATGAGCAGAGAAGGGAAAAATATTCTATTAAGTCCTTTATGAGGGAACATCCACCTTCTTTTAGTGGGTCTTCTGATCCAATTGTTTCTAAAAAATGGATAAGTACCATTGGAAATATATTTTCAACACTTCTCTATACAGAACATGAAAAATTCATTCTGACTGTTTACCACTTAGAAGGTGAATCATACCAGTGGTGAACTTTAATTAAGAATACAAGGCCCCAAGAAGAAATTGAATCCATGGCATGGGATGAGTTCAAGAAAATATTTTTCAATAAGTACTTCCCTCGTATTCTGTGAGCAAAGACGGAAAAAGTGTTTATTGAGCTTAAGAAAAAGGATAGTGAATCTGTTGGTACATATGAGGTGAATTTTACAAGACTTTCAAGGTATAAACATGTCTTTATCATCCAACCTGAAATTAATTTTGATCGATTATTCATTTTCTTAAAACCAAGTCTTATAAGGGCGTTATCTATAAGAGACTTCAGTAGTTATGAGGAGACTGTGCATTGTGCTTGTAACGCCCTGACCCCAGTTACCTAGAGTCGGTGCATTATTACATAACATTGGAATGATCACAAGAAATATCAAATCTTGAAAGACCGATTGGTTTAGTAGCCTTGGAAACACTAGATATATTCATAAAGTTTTACATTACATCATAAAGTGAAAAACTACTACAACAACATAGTCTCCATATTCCACAATCATATCCCCACATACTATCCCTGCAGGTCATTCATAAATTACTTCTTCACATCCTGGGAAAAATAAAACATAGAAAAGGGGTGAGCTCAAATGCCTAATAAGGATAACAATATAGCGGATACTTTCATAAATCAGAATAAAAATTTAAGGAAATGTATAACGTAAAACAAAAGCCTTTTAAACTAGAACTTCAACATAGTATGGAAAAGATAAAATGAAATACTTCCATTTACTTATTCACATAGATATTCTACTAATTTAATAATCACATGCAATATCAATAACCACTTTCATAATTATGGAATGCATAATGCCAGACTATCAAAACCACATAGCCAAGGCCTCATGCCAAGAATACAAATAAGATTTTTCCAAGGCCTTGTTCCAAGATACTATTTTGTCTAATGAGACCAACCGATGCATCGAGGAGCTATAGCGGGCTCCACCCGTCACATATTAAGTCCAATGCATTCCCATATGAAAAGGTTTAAACATAACATAAACATTCGTATTAAAACTAGCATATGAAATGTAAATACTTTCACCATAAACTATGAATGGTATAAAAATAGAACACCCACATTCAAACATATCACAAAACTTTCAATACAATATAGAAGTTTTGTATCACAATAAATCAACTTCAAATAAGCGTAAAATCCATCAATGGATGTTGACATAGATGAAATCAAAACTCCTTTTAGAGAAATATATCTTTATATTTTGAAATCATTTAAGAGTCATATATTTATAAAATAAAACATTTTCTTTGAAAATATTCTTATAAGCTTGTAAGGGAAGCTTCAACAATTTTATAACGGTGGAAAATAACCGCACCTTCTATATAAGTTAAAAAACATTCTTACCTTAATTCTGTCGAAGAGGTTAAAAAAAACCTTGTTTGGAAAACGACGGAAAGATTCCTTTATAAAACTCTTATAAAAATTAAAACAAGGATATAAATGACTTTAACCCATATTCTTTTAAATAGTAAAAATGTTTTGAAATACATTTTTAAGAAACATGGATGTGGATGATAAAGAGATCCCAGTAGAATATTTCGTATAAACAACCTCGGATAATGAAGAGATTGTGAAATAACCCTTACCTTGTACTTTTCCTTGGTTGGGGTAGGTTAACCTCCTATATAATGGTGAAATTATTGTTATTAGATTATAAAATAATCATATACATTAATATGATATCATATATGATCTTTTAACATTGATTTGTTAACAATATCTTAGTATTATTATTGTTTCGGGTGTTAACTTACTCATTTTATTTTTTATGTTTTGTTACGTAAGCCATGTTTATCATGCATAGGTTGTATCTTAATCATATACATAATGATATCAAGTCCTTAGATACTATTATTAATCATCAAATGAGAATTATACTTGAATGGATATGATGGAGAATGAATCTCATCACGTTCGTGGAGACGGTAGTCCGTACGTACGCACGAGCGACAATATCATTCTTTTGATATTAAAATAATATATAATTTGATGGTATATCATATATACAGAATCATTATCATGTTAAATTTATTATTTACATGAATTACACATCATTATTATACCCATCCAAATAATAATTTATTGAATAACAATTACACCACGACGTGGAGACGGTAAGCCGTACGTACGCACGTATAGTGACATGTTATTCAAATGATGGATAGAATATTGAATATGGTTGTACCATTTTTATAATAACATCACAATATATATATGATACTGGAGTTATTTTTTTAGAATGGTAATAACAAAGGAAGAAGAAGTGGAAGAAGAAAGGAACTTGGAAAAGGTTGGAGAAATCATTACCTCTTATTTAGGTTCTTCCTTTTGATTTCATCAAAAGGGATCCATAGGTTGGCTTTATGATCAAACTAAGGCCTCTAGGATGTAGTGGGGGAAGTCGGGAGAGTATTCGGGTAGAGTTTGGCCGAACCAAAAGGCTTTGAAGGTGTGAAGTAATGAGAAGGGAGAGTGCCCTTTTATAAGTGGGGTGAGGGGCACCTTTGGAAAAGATAGAAATATTAATTTATAATAAATTCATATTCGGTTTCTAATGGCTCCAAAGTTGATTATTTAAAGGTTAATGTGGGGATTGGTTGAAAACCACTTATCCAATAGAATTTAGACAGGTTTGGGTTGCTATATTAACCTTATCTTTAAGTATTAACTCTAAGTTAATTAGTTTCACTTTTACAATGTCTCTTTGTATTTTTATATTATATTGTTAATAAACATACCATATACATCCAAGAGACCCCAAGTGGTCCATTAAGGATACACCTATAATGATATAAGTCTTTTGGCCGAACCTTAGATTTTTAAGAATTTAATATCAATTAATAATATAATACTTGTTTTAAAAACACTTTTATGTCAATTTGGACACTATTCAATAATTGATTTTTGTGAAACTTATAACAGAATGATTACTTCGAAAAAAGTTAATTAAATCATTACTAATATGTCATATTAACCTATAAAATTAGTTTAATTCAAAAAATAGTCTCATATTATATTTATTTGGGTATTTATAATATCAATTATTTTAATTTTTCGATATTATGGTAATTACTGCATCATCATTGTGTCATAAATAAATTAAATTATTTAATGTCTAAAAATTATAAATAAAGTATAATTATGTATTAAATCTTATTATATTTCTAATGAATATTTAAAATCGAATTTACCTTATATATAACCCTATATTAAAAATGTTTTAGTAAATAAAATTTGATTTTAACTCGTTTAACTCTTCTTTGAATTAGATAATAATGAATGTCCTAATCTAATGCAAGTGGACCTAAAGGATAATATTTTATTCCTAAGGTTGTTTTTGGTCGATATAAACTTGTCCAATAGAATTAGGACATGTGTTAGGGTAATATTAATATCATTTTTACCCTTAATTACCCTATTTACTTTTAACCGTGGTAAATAAAAGTAAAAAGTTACTATTCAACAAAAATTATTTTCATCTAATTAAACCACATTTTACTTATTGATATTAACCATGTCTCTCAGATTTTCTAAATTCCATTCACAGAAGTGGTAAAATTATGTTTTATGAAAAATTCAGTTTTTTAACTACCACTTAGTAGTTTCACTATTCATCAAAAATTGAAGTTTTTCAGAACAATACCAAAATTTCACCCTAAGCTATAATAGATATTTTGAATTCAAAAATGATTTCTATTTTAAAAAATTCCAAAAATATAAGTTGTATTAATTAATTTTATAATTAATTCCCGCTGTCACAATAAATAGCGTGTTTTTAAGAAACAATATATACCAAAAGATTGACAATTGTTTAGGTCCAATTTCAAAGTGAAATTAATTCTAATGAACACCATTGGATAAAATGGTAAAAATATATTCTAATTATACTTTAAAACCACTCAATAATATAATTTATCACTATAAATTATTTTGATTAAAAAAAGTTGTTTTTAAGTATTTTTCACTATTCATAAAAATTGGAAATTCTCAGAAAAATACCAAAAATTCAACTTAGGATAATTTCAATATTCTGAATCCAAAAATGAAGTCCATTTTGAAATATAAAATATATATAATTTCAAAAATTAGGTATTACTATTCATAACGGCTAGTTTTATTGGTTGTGGTGTGTTAGAACTCGATGTTGCGTACAACACACGCTCTCGCATTATTCAAAGAGAAGCGTATCGTAGAAGCTTGGGGTGTTACATTCTCCCCTCCTTCAAATAATTTCATTCTAGAAATTTCCAGAATACTACCGCATGAAAAGACTCAGGTGGTTCTTCATTATTACTTCCTCGGGTTCCCACGTTGCCTCTTCCTTCTTATGGTTTCTCCACAAAACTTTTACCAGACGCGTCGTCCGGTTTCTCAGTACTTGTTCTCTTGTATCAAGAATCCTGACAGGCTCTTCACAATAAGACAAATCGGGTTCCAGTTCTAATTCTTCATAGGTGAGTACATGCGTTGGGTCAGGCATGTGTTTCCTCAATAGAGATACGTGGAACACATCGTGAACTTTGGAGAGACTTGGTGGCATTTTCAATCGGTAAGCGACAGCCCCAATTCGTTCTAGAATTTCGAAAGGTCCGATGTACCTAATCTCAATTTACCTTTCATACCAAAATGTATGACTCCCTTCCATGGAGATACCTTCAGGAAAACATGATCACTGACCTAAAATTCCAAATCCTTCCTTCGATTATCGGCATAGCTCTTTTGCCTACTTTGAGCTGCTTTGATGTGATTTTGGATTTCCTTCACCTTTTCCATCGTTTCCTCCACCAGTTCTGGACCTACAAGTTTTCTTTCACCAACATCATCCCAACAGGTTGGTGTGCGACATCTCTTTCCGTATAACGCTTCATATGGTACCATATGAATACTCGAATGGAAGCTATTATTATAGGAAAAATCTACCAGAGGTAAATATTGATCCCACATACCCTGAAATTCAAGTGAGAAAGATCTCAACATGTCTTCTAAGGTTTGAATAATTCGTTCTGATTGTCCATCCGTTTGAGGGTGGTAAGCAGTGCTCAAATGAAGTTCATTATCCAGGGATTTCTGAAGACTCTTACCGAATCTTTAAGTAAAACGGGGATCAGGATCAGAAAAAATCGATAGGGGTACTCCATGAAGTCTCAAAACTTTATTAACATATAGACTTGCTAGACATTCCAGTGGTATATCTTCTCTTATAGAAAGAAAATGTGCTGACTTGGTAAGACGATCAACAATAACCCATATTGCATCGTTCCTTCTAGGAGTCTTTGGTAGCCCCATGAAAAGTCCATTGAAATATTGTCCCATTTCCACTCTGGTATGGGAAGAGGTTTCATGACTCCTCCAGGCTGTTGCCTTCCAGCTTTCACTTATTGAAAAACCATACATCTTGACACAAAATCAGCAATCTCCCTCTTCATGTTGTCCCACCAAAAATGTTCTTTCAAATCTCTATACATTTTGGTGCCCCCAAGATGTATAGAGAAATTGGAACTATGAGCATCATCCAGCAATTCCCTTTTTAGATCATGTATATCGGGAACACAAAGTCTCTTCACGAATTTCAAAATTCCATCTTCATACACAAAGTCTCTCAATCTCCCATCATTCACACCTTTAATCTTCTTTTGAAATTCATTCATCATCGGTCTGAGAATTCTTAATCTTTTCTAGTAGAGATAGTTTGGCAACCATTTGAAAAAGAATTGATGTTTCGCCTTCCCTAGTTATTCCCATGTCCATCTTCACTAGATCAATGAAAATTGGATCCCTTTCAATTATCATATTGTTCAAAACTCCATGGTCTTTTCTGCTCAAAGAATCTGCCACCCGGTTTGCCTTGCCCGGGTGGTAGTGTATCGTCCAATCATAATCCTTGAGTAATTCAAGCCATCTCCTTTGCCCCATGTTGAGTTCTTTTTGTGAGAAAATATACTTCAAACTCTTGTGATCAGTATAAATCTCACATTTTTCACCATAGAGGTAGTGCCTCCATATCTTCAAAGCAAAGATCACAGCTGCTAACTCGAGATCATGAGTAGGATCGTTTTGATCATGAATTTTCAACTGTCGTGATGCATAGGCAATGACCCTATCATTCTGCATAAGGACACAACCAAGTCCTTTCTTCGATTCATCACTATAAGTAATGAACCCATCATTCCCTGATGGTAGAGTCAATATAGAAGCATTGACTAATCTTCTCTTTAGTTCTTCAAAAAATTCTTCACACTCTTTTTTCCAAACAAATTTAACCCCTTTACGTGTGAGATTCGTTAATGGGTTTGCCAATCGGGCAAAATTCTGGACGAAACGTCGATAATAACCTGCCAAACCAATAAAACTGCATACCTCAGTTATACTCGTAGGTGCTGGCCATTCTTGGATTCCCTTAGTCTTAGAAGGATCAACAGAGATTCCATCTTTAGAGACAATATGGCAAAGAAAAGAAATCTCTGGAAGCCAGAATTCACACTTGCTAAACTTCCCATATAATTCATGTCTTCTCGGAGTCTTCAGGATAATGCACAAGTGATTTTCATGATGTTAATAGCTTTTGGAGTATACCAATATATCATCAATAAATACCACCACAAATTCATCGAGATACTCCTTGAAAACTCTATTAATCAGATCCATGAATACAGAGGGTGCATTAGTCAATCAAAAAGGCATTACAGTAAACTCGTAATGCCCGTACCTGGTTCGAAATGCTGTCTTCGGAATGTCTTCCTTCTTCACACACAACTAATGGTATCCAGATCGAAGGTCAATCTTTGAAAAGTATTGATCTCCATGCTGTTGGTCAAATAAATCATCAATGCGAGGTAGGGGATACATGTTCTTTATTGTTATAGCATTGATCTCCCTAAAGTCGATACATAACCTCATAGATCCATCTTTCTTTTTAACAAAAAGAACAGGGGCTCCCCATGGAGAAACACTAGGGCGAATAAATCCCTTTTTACTCAATTCATCTAGTTGTTTCTTTAGTTCAAATAATTCTATAGTGGCCATTCTATAAGGGGTCTTCAATATAGGCTTTGATCTAGGAATTAAATCAATGGAAAACTCAACTTCTCATTCTGAAGGATGTACAGGTAAATCTTCTAGAAATACATCTACATATTATTTCACAATAGGTACATATTCTATTTGAACATTCCTTTCCTCACCCATAGTCATTTAATTCTCTTCCTCCCCAATAATTGAATTTAGTTTAGATACTGGGGGTGGATCTAGATAAGAATTTGGTGGTGATGATTCTGCTCTAAAGATAAGGTGTTCCTTATCATCATCATCAAAAATCCTAACCTCTTTCTTCTTACAATAAATCTTCGCATCATAATCCGAAAGCTAGTCCATACCGAGGATTATATCAAACTCAATCATAGGTATGGCGATGAGATTAGCAGATAAAGAACATTTATGTGCTCTAATGGGAACTGATTCACCAAACATTGTTGCAATGATACTTACCTTAGGAGTTTTAACTGACAACTGCCTTGTTAAATCAAATTGGAAATATGTAATTTTCTTAGAAAACTGTGAAGATATGAAACAATGTGATGATCCGGAATCAAATAATGCATTTGCTAAACATGAGGAAACCATTAAATTACCTCCCACCACGTCTTTTGGAGCTTCAACCTCAGCAGTAGTGATAGAATAATCTTGGACTTGATCCCTTAGCCTTTTATGAGGTCAGTTCTCCTGACGCTTAGGACATTCATTTGCATAATGCCCCATCTCCCTGCAATTGTAGCACTAAACATTGGTAGCTTCCTTCTTCCTCTTGCAATCACGAGCTTGGTGGACTTTTTCACCACACTTGTAATAGACTCCTGTTCCCTTCAAGCAAGTACCGGGGTGTTTCTTACCACATTTACCACAAAATCGATATTCAACCTTTCCCTTCTTCCCCTTATTTCCATTATCAGATTGATCAGCAGGTCTCTTCTTCTGTTTCATTGCCTTAAAGTCATAAGACTTAGAGAATTCCTTTTCTGTCTTGATAGCACATGAGACAATGTCTTCGTACGATGAGAAGGATTGTGAGACTAATGCTCGACGGAGAAATGGTTTTAACCCATCAAAGAAACGATCAATATTACTTCTTGGGTTACGTATATAATCTCCAGCATACCTTGCTAACCTTGTAAAGTTAGCCTCATACTTTGCGACATTCTCATCCTACTTTTGTCTTAGACTCATAAATTGCCTTTCCATATCAACTCGATGGTCGCGAGAAAAGTATTTTTCTAAATGCAGATCTTTGAACTCCCTCCATTCCATATTTGATACTTCATCATCTTCCTTCGTATTTTGAATCAATGACCACCATTGACCAACATCTCCAGGGAGGCGGTAAACTGCCATGATAACTTCTTCCCTTTCACTACTCCCCAAAGCCTGAAATATTTTCTCTAAGAAATTTATCCATTGCTCAGATACTAATGGATTTGTACTTCTATTGAACGTTGGTGGTTGTTGCCACATGAATCGATCTAACATTGATCCTCCACGCTGCGGATCAGGGTGCTCCATACGGGTAAGGTTATTATTCATAACCTGAGTGAGTTTTCCCAGTATGGTGATTAGCTGATCGGCACCAATTGCATCACCAGCTCAACTATAATTATCTTGAGTAGGAGGGAAATCCCAACATGGAGTGCGTGCATTGATACTGTTTCCATTTCTTCCACTAGGATCCATTTCTAAACAATGTCATAAACTAGATCAGTTTATGAATCAAAATACATAATCCCATACTTATAAAACACTTAACATAAACTGAACTATTTATGGATATAATCCATAATCATAAAAATGTTTTCTTTGAGTAAGTATATACTAATGAACCCTTCATAATGATTTGTAAAGAAAATGAGAGTTATCTTAAGCTTATCCCCCGGGAGTGTCATAACCAAGAGTGCAGCAAGGCCCGTTGTCGTGCACTAGTTCCTGTTCGAGTCTAGCTCAAATGGTGTTTTCGGGTTTTACCCCTAGGTACATCTGTGCCAGAGCCGCCTCTACCTTCTCGTATCCAGACAGGGATTTATTGCTCAGGAAACTCAAAAAATCTCTACAATACCAAAATTCTAGGAAGTTATTCTATACTAATCCTCAATGTCCATCTTAAATCTATGTGCTCTAATCAGAGTTTATCTAAATCTAGCTTCCATGGTTTGTACTAAACTTCCTCTGATACCAGCTGTAACGCCCCAACCCCAGTTACCTAGATTCAGTGCATTATTACATAACATTGGCATGATCACAAGAAAGATCAAATCTCAAAAGACCTATTGGTTTAGTAGCCTTGGAAATACTAGATATATTCATAAAGTTTTACATTACATCAGAAAGTGAAAAACTACTACAACAACATAGTCTCTATATTCCACACTCATATCCCCACATACTGTCCCTGTAGCTCATTCATAAATTACTTCTTCACATCCTGGGAAAAATAAAACATAGAAAAGGGGTGAGCTCAAATGCCCAGTAAGGATAACAATATAGCGGAAACTTTCATTAATCAGAATAAACATTTAAGGGAAATGTATAACTTAAAACACAAGCCTTTTAAACTTGAACTTCAACATAGTATGGAGAAGATAAAATGAAATAATTACATTTACTTATTTACATGGATATTCTACTAATCGAATAATCACATGAAATATCAATAACCACTTTCATAATGATGGAATGCATAATGCCAGACTATCATAACCACATAGCCAAGGCCTCGTGCCAAGACTAAAAATAAGATTTTTCCAAGGCCTTGTGCCAAGACAATAGTTTTCCTGATGAGACCTACCGATTGATCAAGGAGCTATAGTGGGCTCTACCCGTCACATATTAAGTCCAATGCATTTCCATTTAAAAAGGTTTAAACATAACATAAACATTCGTATTAAAACTAGAATACGAAATGTCAATACTTTCACCATAAACTATGAATGGTATAAAAATAGAACATCCACAGTCAAACATATCAAAAAACCTTCAATACAATATATAAGTTTTGTATCATAATAAATCAACTTCAAATAAGCGTAAAATCCATCAAAGGATGTTGACATAGATGAAATCAAAACTCTTTTTAAAGAAATATATATTTCTATTTTGAAATCATTTAAGAGTCATATATTTATAAAATAAAACATTTGATTTGAAAATATTCTTATAATCTTGTAAGGGAAGCTTCAATGATTTTATAATGGCACAAAATAACTGCACCTGGCGTATAAGTTAAAAAAACATTCTTACCTTAATTCTGTCGAAGAGGTTAAAAAGCACCTTGTTTGGAAAACGACGGAAAGATTTCTTTGTAAAACTCTTATAAAAATTCAAAAAAGGGTATAAATGACTTTAACCCATATTCCTTTAAATAGTAAAAATGTTTTGAAATACATTTTTTAGAAACATGGATGTGGATGATAAAGAGATCCCAGTAGATTATTTCATATAAACAACCTCGGATAATGAAGAGATTGTGAAATAACCCTTAACTTGTACTTTTCCTTGGTTGGGGTAGGTTAACCTCCTGTATAATGGTGAAATAATTTTTATTATATTATACAATAATCATATACATTAATATGATATCATATATGATCTTTTAACATTGATTTGTTAATAATATCTTAGTATTATTATTGTATCGGTTGTTAACTTACTCATTTTCTTTTATATGTTTTGTTACATAAGCCATGTTTGTCATGGATAGGTTGTATCTTAATCCTATCCATAATTATATCACGTCCTTAGATACTATTATTAATCATCAAATGAGAATTACACTTGAATGGATATGATGGAGAATGAATCTCATCGCGTTCGTGGAGACGGTAGTCTGTACGTACGCACGAGCGACAATATCATTATTTTGATATTAAAATAATATATAATTGGATGTTATATCATATATAAAGAATAATTATCATGTTACATTTATTATTTACATGAATTAAACATCATTATTATACCCATACAAATAATAATTTATTGAATAACAATTACACCACGACGTGGAGACAGTAAGCCGTATGTACGCACGTATGGTGACATGTTATTCAAAGGATGGATAGAATACTGAATATGGTTGTACCATTTTTATAATAACATCATAGTATATATATGATACTGGAGTTATTATTTTAGAATGGTAATAACTAAGGAAGAAGAAGTGGAAGAAGAAAGGAACTTGGAAAAGGGTGGTGAAATCATTACCTCTTCTTCGGGTTCTTCCTTTTGATTTGATCAAAAGGGATCCTTAGGTTGGCTTTCTGATCACACTAAGGCATCTAGGTTGTAGTGAGGAAAGTTGGGAGAGTATTTGGGAAGATTTTGTCCAAACCAAAAGGCTTTTATGGTGTGAAGTAATGAGAAGGGGGAGTTCCCTTTTATAAGAGGGGTGAGGGGCACCTTTGGAAAAGATAGAAATATTAATTTATAATAAATTCATATTCGGTTTATAATGGCTCCAAAGTTGATTATTTAAAGGTTAAGGTGGGGATAGGTAGAAAACCACTTAATTAATATAATTTAGACAGGTTTGGGTTGCTATATTAACCTTATCTTTAAGTATTAACTCTAAGTTAATTAGTTTCACTTTTACAATGTCTCTTTGTATTTTTATAATATATGGTTAATAAACCTACCATATACATCCAAGAGACCCCCAAGTGGTCCATTAATGATACAAATATCATGATATAAGTCTTTTTGCCGACCTTTAAATTTTTAGGAATTTAATATCAATTAATAATATAATACTTGTTTTAAAAACTCTTTTATGTCAATTTTGACACTATTCAATAATTGATTTTTGTGAAACTTATAACAGAATGATTACTTCGAAAAAAGTTTATTAAATCATTACTAATATGTCATATTAACCTAGAAAATTAGTGTAATTCAATAAAAGTCTAATATTATATTTATTTGGGTATTTATAATATCAATTATTTTAATGTTTCACTATTATGATAATTACTGCATCATCATTGTTTCATAAATAAATTAAATTATTTAATGTCTAAAAATTTTAAATAAAATATAATTATGTAGGAAATATTATTATATTTCTAATGAATCTTTAAAATCGAATTTACCTTATAGATAACAATATATTAAAAATGTTTTAGTAAATCAAATTTGATTTTAACTCTTTTAACTCTTCTTTGAATTAAATAATAATGAATGTCCTAATCTAATCCAAGTGGACCTAAATGATAATATTTTATTCCTAAGGTTGTTTTTTTTGATATAAACTTGTCCAATAGAATTAGGACACGTGTTAGGGTAATATTAATATCATTTTACCCTTAATTTCCCTATTTACTTTTAACCGTGGTAAATAAAAGTAAAAAGTTACTATTCACCAAAAATTATTTTCATCTCATTGAACCAAATTTTACTTATTGATATTTACCGTGTCTCTCGGATTTTCGAAATTCCATTCACAGAAGCAGTAAAATTATGTTTTATGAAAAATTCAGTTTTTGAACTACCACTTAGTAGTTTCACTATTCATAAAAAATTGACGTTTTTCAGAACAATGCCAAAATTTCACCCTAATCTATAATTGATATTCCGAATTCAAAAATGATGTCTATTTTAAAAAATTCCAACCATATAAGTTTCATTAATTAATTTTATAATTAATTACCGTAGTCACAACAAATAGCGTGTTTTTGAGAAACAATATATACCAAAAGATTGACAATTATTTCGGTCCAATTTCAAAGTGAAATTAATTCTAATGAACACCATTGGATAAAATGGTAAAAATATATTATAATTATACTTTAAAACCACTCAATAATATAATTTATCACTATAATTTATTTTGATTAAAAAAAGTTGTTTTTAAGTATTTTTCACTATTCATAAAAATTGGAAATTCTCAGAAAAATACCAAAAATTAAACTTAGGATAATTTCAATATTCTGAATCCAAAAATGAAGTCCATTTTAAAATATAAAATATATATAATTTCAAAAATTAGGTATTACTATTCATAACGGCTAGTTTGATTGGTTGTGGTGTGTTAGAACTCGATGTTGCGTACAACACACGCTATCACATTATTCAAAGAGAAGCGTACCGTAGAAGCTTGGGGTGTTACAGTGATATCCAGGAAGAACTAGATGTTTGTTTTACATAAACATCTCATGGTTTTGACAAGAAAGGAAAGATGGATTTCAAGGAAAAATCTCAAAACAATGGCGAATATAAGACGAATGTTTCGTTATTCTCAAAGCGTAGAAAGAAACATTGCGGAGATTGTTTTAAAGGGACTAGAAAATGTTTTAAGTGTGGAAACGAAGGTTACCAAGCTATTGAGTTCCGAAGTAATGAGAAAAAGGAGGATAATGATGTGAATAGAGAAAAGACTACAGAGAATGCACCACCAACACTTTAATGATATAAGTGCAAGGAAATGTGGAATTACACTAACCAATACCCTAATCCAAGGGTTAATGGTGATCGACGTCAACAACCTTTTAAAGAAAAAGGCAAAGGGAAGCCGTATGCGATCAAAATTGGCGATGTTGAGTATGACAATGAATTAGTGGAATGATTAAGTATTTATGTAATGGGATTTCAAAATAGTATCGGGGAATCTCATTAATAGTATTATGGAATATTTTAATATCTATGTATTGGTATATTATGGTTTTCAATAAGAATATGGTATCAGTAACCATGAAAATGGATTTAAATACTTTTTAGAAGGTAGATGTTATGCACATAATGAATGGATAAGGAAAATAATAATATGTTTGATAGTATTAATGGGCTCATGACTGATAAAAGGACAAAGTGATATCATGGTTTGAGTATATAGAATTTTTTGTATTTTTTGTGTATGGAAAAGTTAATTTTGATAAAATTCATGTTGTCTCTAAGGTTCCATGGTTATTTTTGTTATTTTAATATTTCAAGAAGATGCATGATGATGTCCTTCAACTATTTTTAAAGTTACCAACAAGATATATCTTATGATATATGGGGGATAAATGATGGTTTATGACCTTTCTGGATTAAAGTAAATTTACGTCAGTTGCATCATACTCTAGAGGTGTTCTGGAGAGCTCCCCTACCTAGATAGATCAAGATCAATATCAATGGTGCCTACAAAGGCAATCCGGGTCCTGCATGATGTGTTGTTGTCTTCAGAAATCACCACGACCAGATCCTTGGATGACTCATGGGTAAATGTGACCTTTCCACCTCCCTCAAAGATGAGATGCTGGGCTTGATTCATGCCATTTACTTTTCCAAATACTTTGGTTGGAATAAACATTGGAATGAAAGTGACATGATGACTATTGTCTAAGCAATTTGGAATGGCGTAATGCACCTTGCTTGGACGATTACCACCCGCTGGATGGATTTCTCCCAATCGCTTAGCAATCTCTAAATATATCATCACACTTGTTTATCGAGAATAAAATGTGGTTGAAGATGGTATGGACAACATGGGAGTCAATCAAAACATTACTTGGTTCGAATACCTCCCCATTTCTCTCCTTTCCTTGCATGAAAAAGATTGTAATATAATCCTATCTTTTAGACCCTTGTAATCTTTCTTCCATTTTAATAATATTTAGTCTTTGGTCATTTTTGACAAAGGAATCACATTTAAAAAAATTAGAATTTTGGATAAGATAAAAGGTTGGAATGGATTAATTTGGACCTCAGATAATATTTTTTAAGGATGGATTTTTTTTTTATTATTTTAGGAATGTTATAATAGTATATTTTTAGAAAAATTAAAACCCATAGGATATGAGAGAACCCGTCGCGTCGGACAAGGATTCGGTAATCGAATCCACAACTAAAGTGCGACATGCCTTTATCACCTACCACTGGCCTACAAGAAGTCCCTAGTTAGTAGAAATAATTTTTATTTTATTAAGCGGCATGATAGATGATGTAAAAGACCATTTTTGAAACCATATACGATTAATCTCACAATAGATGGACTTATGCATATTTAATAACTTGTGAAAACCATTTTGTAGTAGAGACAGATGGAATAACCTATCATTCTATCTCATGATCTGTTAACACATCAAGAATAAAAAATTCAACATTATTTCATTAAATAAGAGATGAAGTGGAAATTGTTCATGGAATTACCAAAGATGATATTGCACTGAAATCAAGTAAGTATTTCTCCTTATGAAAAAATTCATCAACTTTAGGAAAATGATCTTGAAAACCAAAAATGTTTTCCAAGTACCCTTATATCTGATGAATTATATGGTACCTTATATTATCACAAATTTAGGGCTTTGTAATTGTTTGATTTTTAATAGCCATGTTCTCTACCACACTTCATCAGAACATAATGGTTAGATTTATCTTTTATATCCATATTTTCCCCATTATTATCCTATGTGGAAACTCAGTGATGAGTTAATTTGGGTAACCATTATGTTTCTTACCTAATTTTTTTAAAATTATGTTTTAGTATTCCTTTTTATGATGTGGTTTTCTAAGAAAGAAAATTTCAGATAGAAAACCATTTATATCCCCGATGAATTTTGAGGGAGGAATTCATTTTAAGAGGGGTAGAATGTAACACCCTGATATTTTATTGGATAATTTTTTTTAATTTTTGTATTTTATTGTGTTGTATGCAACACCAAGATTATCTTGCGCTATATGAAACACCGTATTAGATTGCAGTATTTCCAACACTATTATTGGCTTGTGTTAAACAAAATTTCAAGTTATTTTGATAGAATTCAACACTAAGTATAGATTTTTTTCAATGAAATAATATTGGATTATTTTATATGCAACACCAAAGGAATATTTTATGCAACACTGACTTGGCTTACTATACACACAAGAGAAACCTTCCTCGATAGCTTGCACTGTACGCAATACCGAGTTTCACAAAACAAAGATATATTACTATAAAATTATTATGAACTAGCCGTTATGAATAGTATTAAATTGTTTTTTATTTTATAACATTATCATTCATCTTACACATTTTCTAGAACAAAATATCAGAAAATATCAATTTTTCGGATAAAAGAAGTATTTTTAAAAAATTGCAGTTTTATCACCTTTTGATGGTGCATCCATTTTAAATATAGTTTTTCACATGTTTATAAGTCAAATTTGACAAATTAATTTTTTTTATTTCGAATCAGGATATAAAAATTTACTTTGGATAAATTTTGGATATTTCTCTGATAACTTTCATATTTTGATAATTGTAAAATACTGTAAATTTTTAATTATGAAAAACTTTTTTCATCAAGATAATTTATACGGTTAAATTATAATATTTATTGGTGTTAAATTATAAATAGAATATATTTTTACCATTTAATATAATTTATGAAATTATAATTAATTTTACATTGAATTCATAGGTAAAAACATTTGAATCTTTTGCAGTGTTTTAGCTTTTACAACCTGTTTTCTCAAAAATGGGATTAATTTTTAATTTATTACAACAACTTCTGTGTATTGAATTTGAAAAAAAGGATTCCATATTTTGGAATCATTAGGTCCAAATTATATTAATAGGCTACTTTTATTATCGGGCATTATGAATAGTAACTACAGTCAATTTTATTTACCATAGTTAAAGGTAAATCAGGTAATTAATGGTAAAAATAATATTATAAAATTACCCTAACACTTGTATTAATATAATTATATGATTATATTTCACCCTAAAATAAATTTGGTTCGAAATGGTATCTATTGGAACCCACTTGGAACAGATTGAGATAATTAATTTATTTTATTTAATGAAAAGTGAAATACATCTCACTCAAACTTTAATAATTAAATTATTTGTAAAATAAGGTTATATAGAATATAAATTCTATTATAAATACTCAATTCAAATATAATTTTATTTCTTTATCATTGTAATTTAGTTGTAATTTTTAAGAAATATATAATTACTTTAATTGTCTAGACAATATTGATTTAGAAATTATTTATTTTGTGAAAAATCAATAATATAGTTTTTATTTAAATAATAATACCCATCAAATTGCCCAAACACTTGAAAAAAACATATTGGTAAATTATATATAAAACATAATCATCCAAAGGTAGAATTTATGATCATTTGTGGCATTATTAAAGTGATTATCACACTTATATTATTTTATTTTAAATGAAGTCAAAGTTATCACCTTCATAATTTAATAAATATAACATTTTAAAAGTTAGATTTTTAGAAGATAAATACAACTAAAAGTATTATTATGAAAGATATTACATGTATCTTTATCAAATTTTTTAATTTTTAATTTTTATGAAATAGATAAGTGTATTAAATAATTATACAAAAATGTTGTAGTATTTATTTTATTAATAGAAATATCAAATAAACGGTTTTAAAAATATTAAAATAAATATTATATGAACCAATTAATGTTCTCAAAAAAAATTTACAGATGAATATGACATGTTATAAATCTATTAAATATATATATTTTTTCAAATCTAACTTCTATTTGGATATTATTTAAATTCAAATAAATGAATAGTGTCAAAATTGACACTATTGATATTTTATAATAATAACATATTACTAAATTATTTAAAAATCACAAAAATATTTTAAAATTATAAATTGAATATTATATGGTATAAAATTTCATAAATTATCCAATTATGGAAAATTAAAAACACATATTTAAGTATTTATGAGCATTTAAAATTTAGAATATTATTACCACAAATAAAATTAAACAGATTAAATAACGATAAATCAAAATGATAACGTTTAAAATAAAAACAAAACATATATATATTTTATTTGTTGATGAGATTACAATGATATATCTTATAATATTATAAGTTGATTAATTTTTTAGGTTTTTAAATGGGGTATGAGTTTATTATAAATTAATATTTTTGAGGATTCTAAAAGTTCCCCTCTCCTCTCTTAAAAAAGGGCACCCTCTCCCTCTACCCTTAACTCCATTTTTAGCATTATAACTCATCCAAAACCTACTAATTTTCCTTCTCAACATACCTATAAACATACTATAGGTCTTGGTCTTATTAAAATACCAACTTTAGTGCCCTAATAGGCGGTTTAGAAGAGGCACGTCGAAGAAGAGGTAATGTCCTTTACCGATTATTTCAAAAATTATTTCTTATTATACTTCCTCTATATGAGTTGTTTCATTATTAAGTAATAACTCCAGTATCACTTGTATAATGATATGTTATTATGAATATGAAACAACCATATTCCATCTTCTATCAATCTTATGAAAAATTAAATCACCCGCGTTCTTACGTACGACCTACCGTCTCCACGCTGTGATGTAATATGTTTTTCATCACCAACATACTTGGATGGGTAAAATGATGGATGAAATAACTATATATTATTATTTTAAAGTGATATTGATTATAAAATATTATACACTATACACTTCAATACAATTACACAATCATGGGAATGATATTGTCGCTCGTTCATACGTACGACCTACCATCTCTATGATATGATGCGATTCGTTCTACATGATATTCATTGAAGAATGATTATATAAATGAATTTAATGAATAAATATGATACATATGATACTAATAAAATTATTTAAATTGGATAAATATATCCTAAAAATAGGAATAATAATTTATTCAACAAAACATGCCCAAGAACATAAAGCTGTAAACACCGGAATAACGAGTAACAATGATATGTTACCAATAAACATATAAGAATATGACCATACATGATATCATAAAAATTAATATAATTCTGGAATAAGTCAATGAAATTATTTAAATCATTATATAGAAGGTTTGTATATGTACAAATCATATTCGACCTAAGGTAAGGGATAATTTTGCAATCTCATTTTTATCTGAGATTGTTTATATATAAGTATTTTCTGGGGATATATTTATCATATATTTTTGTGTTTTATAAAAATGTTTCATCAAATTTTTACAATTCATACATGTATGTTTAAATTAATTTTTCACTCTTTTGACTTTTACTACATGGTATGGGAGGAATCCTTATTTTGTTTACTGTACAAGGTTCTTTTTGACTTTTCTGGAAAAAGTATGAGGAGAATGTTTTTTAACTTATACAGCATGAACATATTTTTGTAGTTTCATAATACCTTATTTACATGAAGCTTCCTCTACAAGATTTCATGATTATTTTCAAAAAAATATTTTCTTTTTATGTTTCATGGGATTTTGTGAAAATAAAATGATTTTGAAGAAGAAAGGATATTTATTTCAAGAATTCATTTAATGTGTTTTATCAAAACTATTTTCCATCTAAGATAAAATTATTTAATATGGATATGTTTCATGTATAATGACTCTATTATTTACATGGTTTTATTTTTTAGGATTAAATGATATCCATTTGTTTTATATGGATTATATTATGATGGGATGATGTTTATTAAACCAATTTTATTCATTGGGTTATGATGAATGATTTTTTTTATTTTGTGCCACACGTAAGAATAATTTCATTATGAGATGGGTGGGACCTATATCTCCATCTAATTAATTGGGTGAATATTAATATCTCATGATATAGACATGGTTGGAATGGAAAGTCAACCTGATTCAGTAATACAGGGATAAAATGACAAGTCGACCCGGTTCAGTAATGGACTCCGGCCACTATGATGGTCTTGGAAGAAATGACTTGGCTACTATATAAATCATAATTTCTGCTTATTAGTTTTCCAAAATTACATGTTTTATTCCAATTATATTTTTTCATGGTTAATGTACCTTTATAATCCATGACTTACCTACTGCCAAGATTTATGTCATTGCTTAATATTTTGATGTTTAAATTTTATGTTCATGTTTTTACATTCAAATTTTTATGGTTTGTTTTATGTTCTCCATGTTTACCCTTGCTGAGAATTTGAGATCACCCTTTCTATGTTTTCTTTTCCCCAGAATATAAAGAAAATTTTAGGTAATAAAACAAAATGGAAAGATCTTTATGGGTGATATTGAAGATCTTTTACCATGATTAGAAGATTATGTTCTGAGTTTCTAAAGACACTAAACTAATACAGTCTTTGGGCATTTGTTTTTATTATGTATTTAGTATTCTGAAAAAGTAATTTAACATCCATGTACATCAATCTTGGGTCTATACATTACAAGAATACCTTCTTAAGGACCATAATAATTTAGTTTCATTGAAAACATGAGATAAAATCTTCTAACTTGTTGAAATATATTCAATATTTCCCTAAAAATATCCCCCTTTAGTAATTCTACATAAAACAATTCATCATAACCTGGGGAGAGTAAATAGAAGAAAGAGGTGTGATCAGATTCTTAGTAAGAGTAAATAAGGGAGATAAATATGAGAAAAGGGTATGATAATGTGATCATAACATTAGAAGAGTGTACCCTTCATATCAAATATCATAAACATGAATCATGTAATAAAGATCAGTAGTTAATAATACATGAATCAAAAGGTACTTAGGAGAAAAATACATTAAAAGATCACATATAAATAAGACATTGAATTTTTGGAATAGACATAAGCATATAAAATCCTTTGTCAAGGATACATTCCAAAACCATAATAACATGTTAGGATTGGGATAATAATCCATGTGCCTACTTCGGACTTATTATTCCATCCCATATACCATCTTGTTTCTGGCTAGGGATTCCCTTTATTTCATCCTCTGGTTTTGGTCTTGGGATTCCCTCTTGTGTACCCTTTGATATTATAATACATTTATCATTTCCCAATCTATTGGAGGGAGATATAGGTCATTCCTATTACATAATGAAATCATATATTCATGTGCCACAAGATATAAAAAATTTTATCATATAATGTTTCATGAAAAGGGATGGGTTTCATAAACATCATATCATAACCCATGAATCGAAATGGGTATCATTGTCATTTCATCACATCATAACCTATAATAAATAGATAGGTTTCCTAATAATTTCATCAAACCCTAACCTGTGAAAAGAAGTAGGCTTCAAAATCATAGAACCTATGGAAGATAATGGGTGTTATAAACATCATTACATAAAAATATAAACCATTGAAGAAGTAATATGAATTGTATTCTTGTATCATGTCCCCAGTATGATTAACCAATATCGAAAGACACCATCTTATATGGGGAGGTATTTTTAAAGATTAATTAGAGCATATCTTATGGAAAATTACTTTTATATGGAATTTAATTTTTAAAAACATAGAACATATTCAATATCCATTTCATAAAAATATAATTTAAAAAACTATAAAGTTTTAAAATCATTTAGAAAATTTATTTTAGAAAATTTAATTTCTTATTCTAAGAAACACTAATTAAAACATAAATCATTTTGAAAACATTTTTCCTTGAAAATATATTTCAGTAATTATAAAATATGTTTAAAGTTATTTGGAGTTTTTGAAACATTTTTAGAAAACATGGCTTTGAAAGAAAACATATTTCCGACCGAAAAGGGAAATAAAGTCATATTTTCATAATTTTTTCACAATTATATAAAGTAATAATGAGTGAAAAATGGTACTACTACTTGGATATAACATTAATAACCATAGGATAATATATCTTGATATATGGATCATAATATTTTATCAATGTGATCATAATTATAAACAATATCGATAAAATATGAGATTATTACGATAAACAATTACAAATTTGGTAAATTTGAATCATAATAATATGTAAAGAATTACATTACATGAAGATTAAAATATCATAAAAATAAATAGATTCATGAAATAACCTGTCAATGTAACTATATACACCTCATAGAAAAATATAGGTGCATAACATGGCATGTTCCTAAAGAAGGAAAATTAAGACGAAATTACTTTACCAATTTGATAACTATTGAACCATAAACCCCATGAAATAAATATCATAAAAGGGATATGTAAATAAACATAAATATAATAATTATATTAATATAATAAATTAATGGGAAGTATATACACCATAAAAAATAATTTAGTGGTGAATAAGGCATGTATCTCCCAAATATAAAAAGTGAGATGAGAAAACCCTTACCTTAAGTCTTGAATTTCTTTATACATGTTCAAACCTACTATATAATAAATAAAAGTTTATTACACTTCTACGGAATAAAAATAATACTATATATAATATGATCTATGACTAAAATATGACTTTATATCACCCTTTTATCAATTATTCCAGATAAAATCAATGTTTCAGGTAAAAATCGCTTTGTTTATCATACATATTTTTATTTTTTTCATGATCCCCATACTTAGAACAAGATTTACTTATTTAAATAATGTATAAAATTAATTATATATCATATATATTAATTATATAAATATCTATAATAATATATATTATACAGATATATGAAATGGAATACACCTTTCATGGAGACGGTTGGATGTACATACGCATAAACGCTATTTCCATTTTCATGTCGTGTTCAAAGAAAAGTTAACGAAATGTTTTCTTATATATATATAATAAAATTATATTAGAATTATTATGTAATATATATCATATAATTTTACTAAACCTAACCTTAATACAATTCATAGAATGTGTTAATGAATCACATTGCCTTGAGGAGGCAATAGTCCACACGTCTACAAACAAAGTTATCATATTTATCAAAAATGGAAATAATGAAGTTTTGTGTCATATAATAATTAAATAAGAATAAATAAAACTTAAATATTAAATATATAATATAAAAATATAGTTACTAGCATAACTCACAACCGTTGGAGTTGGTAAAGGAAAAATAATCTACATCATTTCACGAGGCTGTAGTTCACCGTACACAGGAGAGTTTAGTTAGTTTCCCATTTGATGGAAGTGTGTGTAGGTTTAGGTAGAAACATAATAATATAATCATCTATGTATATTTATGATATTGATTTTATTATTTATTCTTGTAATAATAATACTTTAGGTGATACAAAAATATGAAACTAAAGAGCGTGAGGAAGGACATTACCTCTTTTTTGGGTAACTTCTTTTGGTTTGCACCAAAGGGATTCCTTGGTTGGATTTATTAAAAAGGTAGGATTATTAGATTATGGGATGTATTTTTTTATGGTATTTGGGATTTATTTTTCTGAACCAAAGTGGATTGGGAGGTGTGAGGAATTGAGGTGGATGAGTTCTCTTTTATAGAGGAGGAGGAGTGACATTCATATAAATATAGAAAAGGTAAACACTATTGAGAGGTATCCCTTACTCCCTGCCCCTAAAATAATTATTAAAATTAGATAAAATATGGTCCTTTGTCAAAATATTTCTAGACAATGGATTTTGGACTTGTCTCTAGGTCATTTGGACTCTTAAGATTAAAGTTTAACCATTAAGTAATATTGTTTTTTCCATAATCGCTATAATTAATTTTAATTACGTTCACAAATATTTTTGGTAAAAAAACTAAGTTGACATTATTAGATATTATAAATTTAGATTATTACAAGTATGGAATCCATTTTTATAAACTCTAATAATTTAATAGGATGAAGTTAATTTAATGTTAATCTGACAGACTGGATGACAAAGGGGTTCTTAAAGTCAAAACATGTTCAAAAGTATTATATGTTTTTATATCTAAATTTAATGTGAAATTGGTTCCAAGGACCTAAATTGTTTTAAATTATATATAATTTATCTAATTATAATTTATGAAAATTAAAAACATTATTAACTATATATATATATAAATTGGATGAAAATGCAGTTTGGAGTAAAATTTAGTATTATTCACTATTCATAAAAATATGAAAGTTCTCAAAAAGAAAATAAAAAAATTCACCCAAATTGAAATTTTATGTTAATATTTATGAATTTATGTTTATTTTTTCAAATAAAAATAACAAAGGTGTCCAAAATTATATTTAAATTGGGCTCTCCATTAAAAGGCTGTAAAATTTCCTTTTAGAAAAATATATCTTTTTATTCATAAAATTTGATTTATTCTTATATAATACCTATAGAATATATTGGATGACTATAAAAATATTTATTGAATATGTAATATATAAATGTTTCTGAAAAAATTAATACAAAGTGGTTTGTTTAAGTTATTTATATAATACTGTTTTTGTACATAGAAAAATAGTTTTCTTAGAACATTAATTTCTTTATTTTCAAATAGTTCTTTCATTCAAATTTACTAATTTATAACCAAAGGATTAATTTTTTATACGTATTTAAATCATATTTTTACAATTTAATTAATATTATTCATAACTTCCACTTCAATAGTTAGGTGGTATCAATAATATTATTTTAATAATCATATTAGTAGTATATTATAGTTCAATAAAAAATCAACCTTTCCTGTAACACAGGATATCAAAGGGACTCGATATTGTTTGAAATACAAGCCAAACATAGTGTTTCAGGTACCGAAATATAATATAAGTGTTTTTTTATTCCAAGATTAACTTGGTGTTACATATAATGCAAGAAAAACATTGTGATTTTATATGAAAATATATATTAAGGGTTGTGTAAAATGAAAAATATCAAAAAGATAAAATTAATTCAAAAACAGATTCTCAAGATCTCCGGGTGTTACACATTGTGATTGGAATATCACATTACAAACTTTTTATTTTTGATCAATTCCCTTCTATTGGGTTCCATTATTTCACTTGAAAACCTAGATAACTCTCCCCTAGAGATATGATTTTAACCCTCTCTTACTCTGATATACACATTCAATATTATAAAAATTAATGGTGGTGTAAAACCTAAAGTGTTGAGATTGATATTAAAATCACTAAAATTAACCCTCACACTTTGTTATTTATTATTTTCTTTCCCCATCACCATCCAATTTTTAACAGGTCCCATTTAGTAATGAATCGTGGTCACGATTGTAACAAAAACCATATAGGGAACTTGGAAAAAAGGAATTATGGAAAAAACATGATGGTTTATGTGTTCTAGAAACATTGTCAATAGTCAACCCTTATTTGTTTCCCTTATCCTTGATAGTGTGTTAGTATAACATATATTTAGAGCATGGTTAGTAATCATCCTCAAATCACATGTCTCTTCCAAATAGTGTCACATTTCCTAGAATCTCAATCTATCTGCTCCAAATTCCTATGGTTTGGGTAGAATTATATTCCCTCAGTATTAGCCCAATGGTGTATTACAATACATAAGAAAACCAAGTTGGATGAATAGGGTATATCCTGGACCAAACACCCCCTATTTTAGTGGCCCCCAATGGTTGATGGGTCATTATAACCCCAAACCCTTATGCACCTGTTACACACTCTTGAGTGGCATGAGAAGTCTGATTCTACTCCTTGTTTCTTGGATTGAGCATGATTCAATTAGAGTGAGGAGTCAAGATTGTTTGATTCTCTACACAATTGTGTTTCCCTAAATCCATGGGTGGGGATAACCTCTTATTAATTTCAATATAACATTAAACTAAATAAAATTCTATTTTACATACATCATAACTTTGAACTGTGTATGCCTATTTTTTTGTAATGAAATATCTTAGAAACAAGCCTATCGAGTATTTTCTAATTCTCCATTAACACTGGGTTTTCCCTATTCTAATAAAATTTCATGTTTTTGTCCCTTGGAAAATACACTAAAACTGATAAATAGAATCATTGAGGGTGTTTTAACACCTACACAATGTTCAATACATTACCCCTTGTCCGCCCGTAGCACAATATCTTAAAATACAAGGTATAATCCCTATCGTATAATCAAAATCAATATGACACATATGAGCCTAACCTAAGATGATGTTCCACTATTCAATGAGATATATTTTATTTCCCAAATCTACTATCTCTGGATCATTCATAGCACCCTCATTATAAGTATTTTTCCTACACTAGAACTTTTTTCTGTGCCTTCATGACAGATTCAAATTACCAACATGTGCCTCAAGAACCTCCCAATTTTTTTCATTTATGACATTAAATTTTATCTATTTCATAATATATACATAAAAACCTTAAATTGTATACCATCCATACTTGTAAGATGATATACACTACCTAGGAACCCCATGGTAACTTATATTCTCATCGAGTTTGCTTCACCTCAGATATTAAAATTGTATTAACCCCACTCACGGTATGATATCTATAAATTTAAACTAGTAAAACTTATTATTATAAGAAATATGACCATAAAATGGATTAAAATTTCTATCAATGTTGTGCGAACTTAATATATATCCTTCTAGAAACTGTATGAAATGAATATAAACTACACAAGGTAAGAGGAACATGTAACTATTATATTGATAACCTACAAAGGCAAGCCTAATTATAAGATACACCTTCACTCAAAAAGTCACCCTCTATAACTTGGGAAAATTTAACAGTTAAAATGGAAGATGTAAATAGCCTATTTGAATCATTGTTAGGCCCAAAGAAAAACCTAGTTATGTCTTCTAAACCTACTAGTTTAGGGAAAAGTTAGAGACAACAAATTTTCATTTCCCCTTTTAGTTTTACCAATCATATCATATTAAACTATGTTCACCACATCCTTACCATAAGAAATTAAAATACTTGGTATGTCCACATTTCATGAATTTAAGATACATGATATCCTTGTATTTTCCTTAGATGGAATCTATGTTATTGTGTTATCCCTCGGCCACATGAACCATTTTTTATTTTCTATATACCCAAAATCATCTAGAACTACGTGTTACTAGATTCCAATTCCATGGGATATAAAGTGATTCTTATACCCCCTGTCTAAGTGCCAAAAAAAATTATTCTCAACATGTGACACTTTCTTTACTAGTATTAGGCCCTAAGGGAATAGATCATTCTAGGTTGTTGTTATTTTTTGGAAAAAACATTCCAATATCTACATTTCCCATATCATATGAACATAAATAGAATAACCCAATGTTCCTATCCCAAGGACATTAAAATTCATCCCCATTTGTGAAATCTATATGACCATAAATTAAGAAACCCAATGAGACCACCAATCTCTTCATTGGATAATGGTTGAGGCTTACTCTCATTTATTTCATTTGGTTAGAATTTTTATTTTTCCCACTAGATTTCACAAATTACACCGTCTTGGTACACCCGCATTTCTATACTAAATACATGATGTCATTACAATAAGATTGCATGAACTCCTATTGATTTTCCATCTCTTTCATCCAAAAAATTTGTACCCCTTGATTTAGACAGATATCCATCTTTAATGTCCAAACGGGCTCCTATACGGTGATGGAATAACAATCAAATGGATTACCACTTAACCAGGGTACACACCCTTGGTGTTTCTTTCTCATATATCAAGAACATTAATAGGGCATATCAAACCTTAGAATCATAAAAACATGATTCAATAAGCCCCATGGGTCCCAAAATTCGTTGATAAAACATTTAAATCCCTAAAAATAATCCCCATATTCATGAATATTGTGTCCTTGAGATATCTTATATTGGTCTATTGTTTCAAACATCGATCATGACTCACATATGATAAGAGATTTTTAGTTGGTTTTGTTTTTAGTATCATTGAGAGGAAAATTTATCATGGGGTATTTAAATTATAGTTGATTTTATTTATTAGTAAAATAATAATTAAGAGGGTCATCCACGTGTTAGAACCACTAACTGATTATGAAAAATATACCCTATGGATTTTCTGAAGATATGGATTCCCTGAGTTTAGATAATCTCTACAAAGTGAATTTTATGAATCTTTACAAGCAATCCGGTTCTAACACCTACTCTTCCACACAAAGATGAAATTAGTCTATCCGTAGTCATAGTTTTCTTTTTTTATATTTTCATTCCACTTTTTGGGACATCATCTGAGATAATTCTGCCTAATATATCTCTATCTGGGAATTAAGCTAGTGGATAATCCACTCCCCAACTGAAAGGAAGAATCGCTGCTGATACTCATACTCCTCTAAATAGAGAAACGCCTATTCATTCACATAGGGAGAGGAAACACCCAAAAATGGTGTATTTATAGGAAAAACAAAGTCACTTACACTATAATTTCAACTTCTCAACTATGAAATACCAATATAGGGAATAAAGAGTGTGATAGTACACTCTGCCTATCCCTAGGTTTAGGAACCATTGGAATATATATCCTACACTTTCAATTAACTCACCCAAATATGTAAGAGTGATAATGTTATAGACACTTATACACACCCTGAATTGGCTTACTTAGTTCTCCTCGGCTATTTTTAACCTCAAGTAATTAATCTCTTATTGAGAAGGTTTATATTTTAGGAAGTCCTCAAGAATCTTCATAGTAGGGTCAATATTAGGAAATAAAGAGCCAAAATAAACATATAGGAGGATTTTACCTCTAAAAACCTATGTAGAATTATCATATATTGATCCAACTACCATAGGAGGCATTAAATTTCATGCCTCTGTAAGGGGATCCACCTTGGTTATGCCCACAGTGGGTGATTCTTATAAGGTAACATCTTCCCTAGTAGGCAAAGTGATGTCTTCACCAGTTCTGGAAGATAGATTCCCATTAAATGAGTCATCACTATAAACTATTGGAATTTCTTCTATTTGCAACGGACTATTTCAGATAGGGCCTCGTTGCAAAAACACTTTTGTGATGGGGTCCCATCGCAAATATCCTATTGCAGAAAACAATGTCGCAACTAGTATTTTTCTCGACGGGCCCGTCACAAAAAAAGAACTATTTGTGACATGACCTCTTCCTGCCGCAAATAGATCTCCGATTAAATACATTATATATACAAGAACCTATTGCAAAATGCCTATTACTAAAAGTTGTTGTGATAGCCCCGTCATCCCGTCACAAATAGTTCTCTATTTATATATGTTACATATACCTAAACCTTTTGTGATAGGCCTATCGCGAAAAATTATTTGTGACGATAAAGTAACGCATCACAAATAATTTTTGAAAAATATTGATATAATCTATTTGAGACAGGGTCCCCACACAAAAGGCCCCATCCTTAATACATAATAAAATAAAAAAATTAATAAAATCATTATTAATGGAAAAATAATATTAATATTATTAAAATAATAAAATAATAAAAATATTCAAATTATCAGTATTCACAAAAAAATATCAAAAAATCAAAAAAATTTATTTTTATGATTATTAGTAAAATAAATAGACTTTAAAAAATATAATACGAATAATAAATAAAAAAATAAAAAAATATTAAAAATAAAAAAATTAAATTATGCAATATTCCCACAAATATAAAATAAAAAAACTGTAAATAGTTCATATAACAAGAAATGTTGAATTCAAATGTTTTTAATAGAACAAAAAATCACTGTCGGCATAGTCTTCTAGAGGAGTTGGAGGAGCAGAAGGAGATGGTGGAGGAAACTCCATCCCTAATCTACGAGTCAGACAACTCATGTACTTCATCTGCTTGTGATACTACTACTGCCATAGACACATGTGCTCCTCATGCTGCTGACACATCACTTTGTACTACTTCTCAAAACACTATATAATCTCAGTTTGAGATCATAACTACTCCTCATACTGTGAGCCAGAAGATGATGCCTCTTCACAAGATCCTCTCGAGCTGGATACTGACATAGCATAAGTACCATAATTAGTCCCAATAGAAAAATGAGAAAAGATACCAACTATTCAGCCCTTATAGAAGGCATACTCGGTCTCCTGCATCCATGCCACCTCATCAAAATGGTGGGCATTTGTATGATCAGCTGTCTCTGCCTGACTCTTAGCCTGGGTCTAAGAGGTAGCGACATCATATGACTCATTTAGTTCCAATTTTAAATTAAAATAGTGAAAATATTATATGGAGTTAATTTTCAAACTGAAAAAGAAATAATAATAACCACAACCAGACGCTGGAGATCACCTCTAATCTCTCCAATGGCTGGATCACTGTACATTCTCCAATAAACTTCATACTCCGTAATATCAGGTTTCTCAACTGCCTATATTAATATTAAATAAACTGTAAATTTTTAATGTTATATAAAATATTTAAAAAAGATACTCACCATATGCTCTCTATGCATATTTTCACACCCATGACTTATTTTAAAGGTAAATTCCATTTAATTTCCATTCATACTTTGTTGGGGGGGGGGGTTCCCAATCTTTTGTGGAGGAATGAGATAGTTTTCATGAATTGGGCCAAACCGTGAGCCCAATTCCAGATTTAAAAACCAATTTTGTTTCTTTTATAATGTTTTAATTTTTTAATATTTTTCACCCATTCAGCTTACTAAATGACATCCCCTGGCCTATAAACACCACTATTGCAATTTGGAGCTTTTAGAAATCCATAACCAGGGTTTATTTGGGTTTTTATCTAAGGGGTTGGGCCTGCCCGAAAGCTCAATTCCTATTTTAAAAATAAATTTTTATTATGTTATAACTTATTCAATTTTTGGGATTTTTCAGTGATTCCAAGTCTCAACCAAGACACATTAACCCATCCGTGAGTTTGAACTCTCCCACCCCTCTTTGGAGCTCTTCTTTATCGCGATTTCATGCCGAACATCATAGGCTTAGTCAAATCGTCCAGATTTGAAGAGGTAAAGTCTTTCTTTCATAACTCTCTAAATTCTCAATATTTTTCCTCCATTCCAGTTCTTAAATGGCCTAATACATCTTTTTCAAACGAAACCTAAATTTTGGCTCTTTTAAATTTTAGATACTGGTGTTTTGGAGTGATTACTTGAAGATACTTCAAGTAAATGAGCCATTTTCTTTCCTCTTTCAAATTACTTTGTGTTTAACTCATTATTCTTAGGGTTTATTCCGTTATAATTGAGTTTCATAAGGTCCGTAAACTAGTTTTTCGGACCTAGGGTTTAACATTGGGATTTATTGGCCTATTCTTGTGGTTTTATGTTTGATCTAGGTCTCTCTTGGTGCGGCGGGGGTGCGATTTGATTTTCACACAGAGATTCAGGGGTTTGTTACATTGGTAGGTGATTCCATTTTGTGTGAATTTTTTTTGAATTATCATGATGTGTTCGTGGTAGCTTAATGTGTATTTCACTTTAATGTTTCCGTAAAAATTTGTTTTAGTTGCATTTATAATTCAAATTAATTTTAAGTTCCAATTTTTGGTGAAATTGGGGGTTTTTTCATTCAAATATATTATTGGTTCATTTTGGGCTGAGCTATAATTACTTAGTTGATTTTATTGAACATTATTATGTATTAAAACAATGTTTTTATTGTTTATTATTGTTTTTTTGTTGCAGTTAAAGTTTGTTTAAATGGTTTTTGGGAAGCAAATGGGCTTTAAGTGCCACGTTTGTGTGAAAATGGTGGTTTTTAAAAGATATAATTTCTTGGTTCACATTGGGCTGCCCCATAACTGAATTTTTGGTTAAATTAAATGGAAATGAAATGGAATTTTGTTTTAATGACTTAAAAGTGTTCACATTGTGTGAAAAGTGGATATCTTAAAGAGCTTTGGGTGAAAAACAATGTGATGTTTTGAGAGGTTGTTTTATTGAAAATAAAATTATTTTAATGTGTGTTTTAAATGGTATAAAATGTGTATAGCTACTGTAATATTTGTTTTTGACTAGTAGTGATATTTTATATGCAAAAGGATGTGTGTTGTTTTCTGAAATTGTTTGGGCACAAAAGGGGAATCTCGAGTACCTAGGTGGGGCGGATTTGTACTAGTACGACTAGTGGATCGGATGGGTTTTGTCCCTATTCCACTTAGCATTTGGATAACGACAAATATAACTAAACTATGTGGATGATTATTGGGTACCACTAGGTTATGGGTATGTTCCCTACTAGTGGATCGTGCACGAGAACGGATTTTTCTATGGTTACTCTACACCGAGGGACGAGGTACATAGGGACCAAGGGAACCTAGTGCTTTGGGGTGTTCCCAATTTTGATGCTCATTGGATTTTTGGTATTTAACCTTGTTGTGGGGTGTATTGGCAGTACTTTATAGTAGCACACATGTCTATTTAATTTGTTAAGATCCTCAAATTCTTGGATTGAAAACTGTGTTCGTTTGAAAGTTTCATTTCTTTGAATTTTAACACGGTTTCACCTTGTGTATTAAAATTGCTTGTTTTGTTCACATTGCATTGCATTCTCTTTGGAATAATCTGGTGGTATCCTCTTGGGCTTAGTCTCACACCCTACTTACACCACTTGGGTGTATGTAGACCTTCTTATTCTTGAATCAGGTAAAGGGAAGGCTAAGGGTGATGACGGTTCGGGGTGTTAGTCCCCATCGTTGGGTCGGAGTTGCGGAGAACACTTGTGGGTGATGACCCCCTTGTCACGTGGAGTACATGGGGATGTATTTATGTTGTAATTATTTGTTTTTAGACCACTTGTAGTGTATTTAAACATATGTATTCACTTCTTGTTTTTGTGTAAACATTGTTTGGTTTACATTTTTTAGATTCAGTTTATTGATTGTTTTTAATGTTTTATGCCTTCATATTCGGGTAAATCATTCCCAAACAAAAATAAATGATAGCCGTGCACTTGTGCCAGCCCGTGGGGATAGGTAATGCCCTACGGGTCATGTAACAGACTAGGTTTGGTGCCGGTTTTGGTGGCGACCAGATTCGGTTCGTGACACATATTGAATGTACGACTATCTACTCGATATGTCACATCCTATCTCCCCCAATTCTGCTGGCCCATTGAAAATATCTTCTAAAATCCACCACTCAACTAATGTGAACATAATCCATCCCAAACATGAGATGAAATTTACTCTGGTTGGTGGACTCTACAAGACTTATCAAATACTGTCACTTCTGCTTTCTTAATGGATGTCCTTCTCAAAATGTGAAAAAATAACAGAAACACTCACATATAAACACCCCCCATGCCTTATGGAAAGTTTCATTAATGCTATAATCGATGGGATACCAAAAACCCTACAAATAATTTATAATATAAAGTTGTTAATGAAATAAATTTCTAAATAAATATTATTTATTTATGTACCAACCAATGATTTAACATTCCAAGTTACACATTAATGAGAATGCGTTCCCATGTGATCTATGGATGAGAGAAATAATTGTTCAAGATAGCACTCCCCTGTCCAATAGCTACATGCGCAAAAATATGAAAAAAGAAAAAATAATCAAACAATTAGTATATAAATAAATTAAAGAAAGCTTACTAAAATACATAGGTTACCATTCCTTCGTGTGCATGGATTGAATCCAAGGCGTGAACATTGCCTGGGGATAGGGTCAAGAATCATTGGTCGCACAAGACTGCACCCCCTTTGCGTACCCCCTGAACCGCCAGTAGGCTGAGTGTCAGATGATCCAAAATTGTCCTCATCCAAAGGTAGCGCAGCCTCCTCCAACTCACGAAATAGATCAAGGTTCATCTAAAACACAAAATAATTGTTATTAGAAGTTAATTGAGAATAACTATCACATATAGATATAAAATAGTTATGATTATAATCACCATTTAACTGTGTCAATGTTAAACTTAATCATCACCTTCATATCTGACGATGTAAATGTCTTTATGTTCATCATCAGCATCATCAATATCCATATGAGTTTCAGTTTCATCATCTCTTTCCATTTCAAATTCATTTATAACATCATTAACATAATCATCACCATCGACCCTTAATTGTGGGGTGTCATCATCGATATCCACATATCTTTGTGAACAAGATGGATTTTGAGTAGTCTCTTGATAAATTTCAATTCCTTATACTTCATTAGAACCACATTCAATTTGAGTAAACTTATTTTCCTGAGATTTAATTTTTATTATGCTCCTCCAATCACTCAGGTCTCTTAAAGTATCCCTATACTTTGCATAATATATTTGATGTTCCTGTTGATCTAGTAAAAATGGTTTATTTACTATAAGAAAAATTTAATATTTAATATTGAAGATTCCTTGAATCAAATGAACATACAAGCCTCTCTCAGTATCAAATGACCGACATTTAAACATTTTTATATAATTTTTCCCTAGAAAACGTAGTTCAATAATTTCATCTTTCATGCCATTAAAGTCAAATTCAATTTCTCTATGACGCGATCATCTTAATAAAACTCAAATTTTCATTATTTTTTTGATTCCCCATATGCACATGTATGAAATCAAAAACTACTCATCACAGATGCATTATAAGATTTAACCATTTTGGATGGTGTGTTACTCAATATACATAGTCTCTTATCAATTTTATCTGCTTGTTGAGACTCCTAGAAATTTGAAAACCAATTATCAATATAATAAATAATAAACTAAATTGATATGTTAAACCATTAATAATTTATGTTAACAGTTTTTAAAACCATTGAGAATTTTTTTGTCGGCATTCTTCAAGAGTAGATGCTGTAATTTATGGAAGCTATTTATTGATATGATTAACATTTAACCTAAAATGAAAATAAGTTTAATTATTTTAACATAAATTATAGAATAATTGATAGAAAAACTCATGGTAAAAATGATATCATTTCTTCACAAATGAGCAGAATATATGTATGATCTCTATGATGTTCATCATTTGAAAGGTGTTGTTCCAGAACTCCACTAAAGCAATGATATTGCTGATTATAAACTGGAAATTTATGTCCCATTTTATCATCAACATTCCACTTTTTACATCCCATTAAGTTTTCTTTTGAGGGACACTAAGATTCAAAATAACGAGAGTAGAACAAAAGAAATTTCCATTAGAAAATAATCTTCAGCAATTGAGCCTTCAACTGATGCTTTGTTGCATAATTTTTTCTTCAATTTCTACAAGAATCTCTCAAAATGTTACATCCATTAAAAAAGTACTGGACCTCCACATTTAGATTAATGTGGAAAAACGTTATATCAGATGTTCCATTCAGTCAAAGAAATCCAATGAGATGATTTTTTCTAGTTTGCATATAATTACAATAATATATTATTCTAGTTTTCTTAGTGCATCATAGTCTGTTGTCGCCGTAAAAATGTATCGAAAAAATATGATGTATCTGTTATTGAATCCCAAATCATATAGTTCAGCAAACCTATGAATCCAATTGGAATATATATTTTCATTATAACATTAAAATCATGACCATTTAATCTGGTAATATGTCCATTCTTAACACATCTGCCCAAATTGGAAGCATAGCCATCTGGAAGGCTCAAATATACAATCCACTAAGAAAATAATAAGTGACTCTCTTTGGAAAGTTTATATGTTGCTTGTGGATTCATTACCCTCTATGATTTGACATTTTGAAACAGTTTAAGTTCTGGTCGTCTGCAAATTTGGGCAAGATCTAATCGTGCCTTTACATTATATTTGTTCTTAACCAGTGTATCCAAAACTGTATGAAATAAATTATCAAAATAGTTCTTCTCAATATGCATGACATCCAACATGTGGAGGACCAACAAATCAGAGAAATATGGAGGATCCCAAAATGGATTCATTTTATCCAATTATGTTCTTTCCCAAACCACGACTTTATGTTGGTTTACTATTAGAACAAATGTGATTGAAGGTAATGAAAATAAATCCAATTTTTATAATGTACCTGAGATCATTTGTAGAGGTTCATCCCTTTCAATTTTTACTTTTCCAAAATAAGATTTGTTACTCTTAAAAGTATGATAGTTTGGAGGAAATATGCGATGATAGTAAACATAGTATGTTTTTGTTCAATTGACAAGAATACATTCTTTTTTGTCTTTAATATAGTAAGGACATGATTTTAGACCATGTTTACTCCAACCAGATAACAATCCATAAGCCAGGAAGTCACTAATCATACTCATCAATGCATATTTTAATATGAATTTTTTTTGGAGAAACATCATATATACTAACACCATTACTCCATAATGAATTTAACTCATCAATCAATGATTTCAAATAAACCTAAATATTCTTTTTTTGATGTCCTGGGATTAATAAGGTCAAAAAGATATAGGGATACTTTATCAGCATCCTTGGAGGTAAATTTTAAGGAGCCATAATGACATGAAACATGAATACTGAATACTATAAGAACCAAACAGACCAAAACCGTTAGTAGAAAGATCCAATTGCACGTTTCAGGCTTCTAAAGAAAGAGACAGATGCATTCAGTCAAAATGTTTCCATGAATCACCATCAGATTGATGATTTGTGCTTTTATCCGTTGAAATCTCTTTTTTTCTTCCATGAAATCATTAACACAATGTTCTGAGACATAAATAAACATAGTAACCGGGGTGTAAGGGGGAAATATCTCAACTATCTTATAGGAATTGATCCATACTTTCCCAGTTGAGCTTCTTTATACCACAATTGTTCACAAGTGGGACAACTATCCTATAACTCATTTTCACCAGAATATAAGATTTTATCATTTTCACATGCATTAATCTTCCGATAACTAAGTCCTAGATTATGAACCATCCTCTTTCTATCATAGTAGTTTGTAGGAAAAACATTTTTTTTAGGTAACAGTGTTTTAACCAAATAAAATATCTGCTCAAAATAGTTATTTGACATTGCATTATCTGATTTAATAACCATAAATTTCACAACCACTTCTAATTTTCTTATATTGAAACTAGGATATAATGAATCTTCAACAAACCTCAAAAACACATAATATTCGGATGGTGCCAACTAAAGAGTTAAATCAGTATTATCTTGAGTTTCATTTTGTTGAACAGATGGAGCTACAACATCATGTAATAAATTTTGAAATCGTGATGGATCCAGAATAAAGTTATTAGTATCTTCTCTTAAACTGTGTTCACTATGTTGATATAAAAAAAATAATCTGGTTGAAAACCAAACCATAAGAGATGTTCCCCAACATTTTCAAATACGCCAAACGATCTCAGAGCACATTTTTTACACGGTCACTTAATTGTGACTTCTGAAACAAATTATGGGTTTGACGCTGAAAATGATAAGAAAGATTCAAAAGCCTTAATATATAGATTATTTAAACAAAAACTATTTGGATTTCTGCACATATTTATCCATGTGTGATCATCTAATAATGACTATTGTCGACTTCCTTATTCAATATTTTTCTACAAAATATAAAATAATTACTATTTTGGAATAATTTAAAATTATAAAAAGACTATAAAAAAAGATAAATAATTAAAAATACCTCTTATTAATTACCATTAATTATAGGTGACATAATTTCTAGTGGATTGATGACTACTCTTTTGTCTGACGGCTCATTTACTTGCAACATTTTCACACCGAAATCACAATGAAGAATATTCTTAGAGGTACACATATTAATTATCATGCATATGATAATGTATAATTATACCTTCGAGTAAATTATTCATTGTGATTTCAATGTGAGAAAGATACAAGTAAATGATCCATCAGAAAAAATAGCCCCTTTTCGTCGAAGAATCATCTTCTTGTAACTGTCACCACCTAAAAACATTATGAAAAATGTGTTCCTATGTATGCATATTCAAACTCATTCATATGATATTTGATATAAATACATAGAATTATACTTTTTATAATCTTTTGAGATTGTGAGAGTAGAAATAAGAAGACTCATCGAGCAAAAGAGGTACCTTCAATCCACTGGAAATTGTGCCAAGTTATTGCAATTTATTACAATCGATTTTCTTCTTAATTATTCTTAATTATTCTAAATTATTTCTAATTTTTTCAAATTATTCCAAATTATTCCAAATTATTCCAAATTATTCCAAATTATTCAAAATTATTCATTATTATTCTTAATTATTCTTAATTATTACTAATTATTACTAATTATTCCTAATTATTCATAGTTATTCCTAATTATTCCTAATTATTTCTAATTATTCTTAATTATTCAAAATTATTCCCAATTATTCATAATTATTGATAATTATTACTAATTATTGCTAATTATTACTAATTATTGCTAATTACTCCCAATTATTCCTAATTCTTACTATTTATTACTAATTCTTACTATTTATTACTAATTATTACTATTTATTACTAATTCTTACTAATTCATACTAATTTGGTTTCTATTTATTACTATTTATTACTATTTATTAATATTTGTTACTTTTTGTTACTATTTATTACAATGTTTTACTAATTATTACTAATTATTAATATTTCTGACTAATTATTACTAATTATTACCAATTATTACTAATTATTTCTAAATATTATTAATTATTACTAAGTATTACTATTTATTACTATTTACTACTTTTTATTAATATTTATTAATAATTATTACTATTTAGTACTCTTTATTACTAATTAAAAGTAATTATTAATAATTATTACTAATTATTACTAATTATTTCTATTTATACTATTTATTTGTATTTATTAATATTTATTTGTATTTATTACTATTTATTTGTATTTATTAAAAATTATTAGTCTTTATTATTATTTATTAGTATTTATTAGTATTTTTTAGTATTTGTTAGTATTTATTACTAATTATTACAAATTATTTCTAATTATTACTAATTATTACTTATTATTACTAATTATTACTAATTATTACTAGTTATTATGAATGTTTACTAGATATTACCAATTTTTAGTATTTATTGCTAATTATAACTAATTATTAGTATTCATAACTAATTATTTGTATTTATTAGTATTTGTTATTAATTATTAGTATTTATTAGTATTTATTGTTATTTATTACTAATTATCAGTATTTATTACTAATTATTACTAATTATTACTAATTATTAGTATTTATTTCTAATTATTACTAAATATTACTAATTATTAGTATTTATTACTAATTATTAATAATTATTAATAATTATTACTAATTATTACTAATTATAAATAATTATTACTAATTGTTCCTAATTATTAATAATTATTACTATTTATTACTAATTATTACTATTTATTACTATTTATTAGTATTCTTTAGTATTTATTAGTATTTATTACTGTTCATTAGTATTTATTACTAATTAATGGTATTTATTTCTAATTATTAGTATTTATTACTAATTCTTAGTATTTAATACTAATTGTAAATATTTAATACTATTTTTTTCAAATTAATACTTTTTTTATAATTATTACAAATTAGTGTTAATTGCAATTAATTTCTGCAAAATATAGTTATGAATTACTAATTACTACTTATTATTTATATACATTATTAATTATCGTTAATAATTATTAATTATTACTAATTACTAAGAATTAGTACTAATAATTTAATTTTTTTATTACAAATAAATACTGAGGAAAAAACAATTTAAATCTAACATAATTATAACTAATCAAAACTAATTAAAATTAATATAAAGAAATTAAATAAAAACTAAATTAAATAAAACATAAATACCTTTAAACTTGATCTATTATAATTGTAGACGACTTCACAATTTCTTCGTAAAAAAAACTAATTCTGAAAAATTTTCACTCTAAATGTAGAGATTAGAGAAGCAGAGAAAGAAGGAATTGAGGAGGAAAGAAAAAACGGATGGGGGATATATATAGGTTACATTAGCTGCGACGAGACTATTTGCAACAGGAATCCCCTCGCAAATAGTATTTTTTGTGATGGGTCTCGTTGTAAATACCTTTGGCCGCTTTAATTACTTTCGGCGGTTAAAAGGTTATTTGCGATGGGACCCATTGCAAAAAGTAACATACTGACACACAATTTGCGACGGGACAACATCCCGTCACAAATAGGTTTTTACCACCACTGGTTATTTGCGACGAGAGCCATCTCAAATACCCTTCGGGGGTCAAACTAGTTGTGATGAGGGATCCCCCATCGCAACTAGTGTTTATCGCCTCTCGGTATTTGCGACGGTGCCTAGCCGTTGCAAATACCCTTTCATGCGGTTTAGTGCACAAACCGCGCCAAACCACGCGTAATTTTTTTATGACGGGGCACCAAGGCTCGTCGCAAATAATTATTTATTTGCGACGAATTGATTTTCCCGTTGCAATTAACCCATCACAAAAACCACTTTTTCTCATAGTGAGAAGATGGGCCAGCCACTATGATTTCAATATCCTCTTCAATACGTGGCACCTTAATGATATTCTATAGTGTTATGACCTCTTGAATCACTAATTTATCTCTAATGATGGTCACAACATCTATAGTATTCGTATGATAATCTATTATTATGGGCCATTGCATCCCTAATATAGGGGGGAATATCATTGAGAAAAAGGATTCAATAGGGTTGAAACCATGGTTAAATAAAGGATTTGGAGGATACTTTAAAACATGATAAATGGAAGTGAGATTAACGTTTTAATAATTTTCGAGGGAAACATCCCCAAGAGAGCATGTATGTCCAGAATGACCATTGATCTATGGTTAATCCCAATCACTAATCCAGCTAGTAGGTGAAGAATCAAGTCACCTAGAGTAAGTTCCATGAGAGATTGAATCTCTAAACCAGTGGGCATAATAGTGGCCACTGCAGGTTGCCCCATTATTTGGCATGCTAGCACTATGATGATTGTAAAAATAAATCCACAAAAGATTATAGGATTTCAAGTACCTAATAATAAAAAGTTTACTAGGAGCTACCTTCAATCCCATATGTAGTATAAATTTTTCCTCAATTAAAGGAAACAACTTTCCAATAAAAGGACGACTACTCTAAACCACAACATCAGATACCAATTCTATATACAAACCATAGTTGATCGATACATGCTTCTTTCTTTCATAGATTCTCTGCGAATATTTCTTTTCCTACGCAGTCACCAATTACTATGCGACTCAAAGAAAATGTTTTAATAATTTAAAAGGGTTGAAAATAATTTTAATCCTATAAAACTGTGATGATTACCTCATATATGGTGAGGCTTTAAAAGTTGTAATCAATAGGATCCACCTCACATCCCTTAGGGGGTTCATGGTATTCAACCCTTCCACAGTTACCCTCATCAATAGGTTTCCCCTCTTTTGTGTCTTTGTTCAATCCAACCCTAAGGAGATCTCCGAAATATATCATGTCCCAAAAAAGATGAACCTAATTTTTAGGGACCCTGATTTTTCCTTATAAGTCTTGGAAATATATTAAGGGAAATTATCTAGATCCAGGTGTCAAGATGATGTGAGATTTTGAGGTCTAATGAGCCCGGAATTTATATTTTAAAAATATTTAATATGTTATTATCATGTATGTGAAGTTTTTTAAAAATTATGAATCATCTCCTTATAATACACTTAGATTATAAAAATAAGACAAAATTTGAATTTGAAAAACAACTTTTATCCTTGGTGTGACCGGAGATTGGCCAGTGTCATACGTTCGATAGAGGGAACCATTGACAGGTGTGTTATGTGAATCAATTAATTTAATTGATTGATTTGTTTAATAAAACTAAACTAACACTCCCTTTATAAATAATTCTTTATGATGTTTTTCCTTGTGTTACCCACATAACCGTTGATAGATATGTGAAGAGGAAGAGAGCGTTATCTATTGGAAGGTCGAAATCCGATGATGAATGGTGATCAGATCAAGGTAGATTGAGAGGTAGTGAATACAATGGGTCTTCTCCATCACTTTAAATTGCATTCTTCACTAGAGATCAATCAATAATCAAAGAAGTAAAAATCTATAGTGGTAATTTACCCTTGATTACAAGTTTGATCATGCATTTTATATTCTATTCTTGATATATGGTTTACTCAAACTTTCACATGAGTCCAATTGTCTATTCTATTGTTAATTCAGTTTTATTCTCCATGTTTAAAATATTTCCTCCCATGGAAATCATAAATTTTTATAGTTGGACAGGAATTCTGGGAAAATGATAAATTCACATTGTTTATCTTCTTCACCCCATAGGTTATTCACTTTATTCACCGTTGGACTATGGGGTCATAGTTCGACTTTTCTTGGGTGGGTTCGAGCATGACCAAACCCCTAGATTCATTGAAGTTTTTCATATAATGAATGAAATTTTGAATTTTGGACGTATCATGAAAAACCATAAATTTTGGATGACGCTTCATGGGTCTAGAATCTGGAGCAGAAACATAATTGAGCAACAGATGATGGGAGGCATGTCGGGTGGTGTTCGGGTAACATGTGAACAAATAGAATCCATTTTATAGCAACCAATTTTCAGAAAACTACAGAAGGTGGAAAATCTCATTGGTTTTGGTGGTGAGATGGAAAAAATATTGGAAGAGAGGATGAATCCAAATAACTTTGTTGAGGGATTGAGATTCTATGGAAAAACACGACTACATGACATGTAGTATAAGAACACACACTATGTTTCCCAAACCAACTGAAAAAGATGGGATTTTAGGGAAGATAAGGATCAAAATCAATATGGCTAAGACCATACACTTTATGACCCTCCTGAGATGGCTAAGAAATATTCTAGCTATAGACAAAAAGGAACCCATGTGGGAGAAAATGTCATATAGTCTAGGAGTTCTTGAGAATGGGCCGGTACCTGGGAATGGCTATGTATATGGACGAGTACACTGGTATGGCCTAAGGAATATAATCATAACTAGAAGAACCCTGGTAGGACTAGGGTCGCTATGAAACATCATGTAGCCCCCCCTTAAATTCCATATTTATGGGAATGGTCTCTAGGATGTGTTTAGGGGATAACATTTCCCAAAAGGGGTGTCGGATCACATGCTGTGTGGACCCGATACACACCATAAATACCTAAGAGAAACTTACACATGGTTTATTTCCTTCATATGGGATCAAAAGTTTCTACATGAGTAGTGTATTCTGATAATTTTTCCACACAAAATGTAGTGATTGTATTTATAGTTTCTTTTTAGATATTATGTTGATTGTTCTGAGAATGAAACTACTTTAAGAGATTCTTGAATATGAAAGTGATCAGGTTGAATCATTAGAGAGAGAGGCTGGGGTTGGCTACCAACTATTGTATTAGGGTGAGGGTCCCACATAATCCTTACATTTTTTGAGTGGTAGTTGTTATTGTACTAGGGAATGATTACTATACCCACTGATTAGAACCCCATAACGCACTATGGAGTTGGTCCTCTATCGACATTTACTAAGTGGAACCTGTCCTAATGCACTAGGGCACAAATCCTTTATATATTTACCGAGTAACACTCCATGATACACGAGAGAATGGGTCCTACATCCATTAATTGAGTGTCACCCCTGACGCACTAGGGTGTGTATACTCTATCTATATCTTTTGAGAGACACCCCCAGGATGCACTAAGGAATGGTTCCTCTTTTTTTCTATTGTGTGGCATCCCCCAATATCACCAGGGCATGGGTCCTCTAAATATCTTCTGAGTGGCTTCCCCTTATCATACTTGAAAAAAATTTCTCTATTGGAGATTGTGCCCCATTGGGAGGTGGTGCAGTGATAAGGTGTGGGTCCTCTTATAACTTCTTTGGATAGACATAGGAGATGTGGGGAATCGATGTCCGACCATTGGAGCTATAGGTAAACTCATCATCCTGGGATAGGATATGAGATGAAGATCCCATTTCTCTATTTTCAGGGTTTCTTTATGAGAATATATATTTAATGTTTGGTTTTCTATCCCTCTTTTTAGGTTGATCTATCTACTTCCATTGAATCATTTCTTACTCGTTGTTTTCTTTTGAGGGAATCATTCTGGGCATTTACATACTCACCCATTCATGGGGTTTTCCCACATGTGTCTTTTATTATTTATATGATAGATAAATTGGTATTGATTTTTATGGATCCTAAGAATAATCAGGTTCATAGACTATGTATGGTTGTCAATCTTGGAGATCATAAGTTTATATCTATTATATTTCATTTATTTTATTAGTTTTAGGTTGAAAATCCATTTCTAGTTGGTTATGTATTTTCCTATTTAAACTTTGGATCTATTCATTCATACTCTGATAATTTCCATAGATGTTATTGCATGCATGGTTTTACTCTAGATGTTATAAACCCTTTTATTACTCCTCTAAACTCATAATTGCATACATTTAGGTTTATGTGTATAGGTACACTAATAAAATGCCACCCATTTGTATTTTTCCTTATCGACACTTGTTGTTATCCCCTAGCCTAATAGAACCACGATGGATATTTGGTTTGGAATTAGTGAAATAGTTTCAAGGCGTCTCAAGTGTAGCTTTAAGGATAAAACACTTAGTTTTGGTGAAGCGGCCAACATATCAATACAACCATACTCTGACAACATTTTTATTGAATCTCCATACTGAGACATTGGTTGTAGGGAATAATGATACGTGCATCATAAAGGAATGAGTCCATTGACTATCCTTCTTGAGTTAGCTCCCCCCCACATATATATATATTCTCATATAGCCATGGTGTTTATTGAAAACTTTTAGGATTCCTCCAGGAATAAAGCCAACATGGTTACTGATTTTGGATCATGACAATGATATGATGAGTGATGATGCCTTACTTTAGATTCTATATCATGAGGTCTTCCCTTTTGGTGGTAAGGTATCAACACCCCCTCATTTTGAGTGATAGATAATACCAATATGATTGGATGAGGATGTGTGTAGACTTATTGCACTCTATGTGTTCCATCACTAGTGGCCTATGAAGTTCCTCTGTGATCCTGATCCACTGGTAGAGAAGGATTGAATTGAGTTGGTGATCCAAGTGTTTAGTCTCATGAAAACCCCTACTGATCAAATGGTTGAGCCAAAATCCATTATTTTCCATGGATTAGATGGGTTCTTGTAGAGTCTATTCATTTGGACTCATGATGAGTAGACACACTCTAGAAATGACTTCCAAAAATGGTTTTGTGAGGTGTATTACCCCTTGTGATTTCATTCAGTTTGGATTGAAAATATTTTGCAGCAGTAGTAGGGTAGCATTATAGTTTACAAGTATGAACTGAGGTTCTCTAACCTTATGTGGTACTCATTCAACATGGTTTGATATAGTTAATTCAAATCATGGATATTTGAGTAGGGTATCAATAGAGACACCCAGTATAATATAGTTACCCTTTGCACTCCCAATTATACTGGAGTGACAGAGCAGGAATAGGTGAAAAATAGATTCCTATATGATAGATTATAGGTAGTTATAATTAGCAATGGGAGTCATGGGGATGATTTATATATACCAGCTAGCAGGATCTTGTGGTTAGGATCTTGGCACAAGAGACTTTTTTGATGGTTGGTCTTAAACACAAGGATATGTTGTTCATGGTTTTCATATTGGACCGGGTTATACGAGAGAGGGAAGATGCTATGAATGTGATGAGTGTGGTCATAGGGAATGTGATTTTCAAACCCAACACACTGAGGAGGGATGGAAGGTAGTGGATGGAACACAATGGTAGAGGCAGCACCATGATCAGGGTTCTCTCAGTCATGTCCAGGGATTCCCTAAGGGAGGTAGAGATGACATAGGGATAGTGTGGGAACCAGGAGGAGGAGCTTCTAGTAGAGGGAAATGCTATGAGATACATCCACCAACCACACCATAAGAATTCCCACACTAGGATTATATAACCAGAAGAATGGGATATTGGGAGCTATGGGCCATAGAGGCTTGTGACCCGATAACACACGATATGACACGAGGTATGTTATTTTTTATATTCCACACTAGATCCAGTACTTCTAGATACATATGCGATTCACTCCTTCATTTTTTTATCCCATTGTGTGAGACATAGGGCTCCCCATTTAAAGATTATGATATATACTTTTAATAGATGTTCTAATCAGGTTTTATTATTCTATATCAATTATTTTTCGGTAGTGAGAGATATCACTTGGTGGAGAGTGAGTCATGTGGGACATATTGGTTAACATGATGAAAACTATTGATTTCATCTTTGGTATGGAGTATTTGTCCATGGTTTAATCATAGATTGACTATTATCACAAGGTGGATAAGATTCAATTAGATAGATGGGACGAGATTCTTCTTTTTGGGTGAGATAGATCTCCTAGCTGAGTGAGTGGCCCTTATAAGGAGGAGGGTACAACCCATAACCCATCACATAAATAGAGTATACCTTAGAAAAATGGACTCTTCGGGCATTTGGATTCCTTTGGTAGGGGATGAACTTGTTGATTTTTTCCCCAAGGACCTTCAAGATAAGAGTTTTATCAAATAGAGTGCATACCCTTGGCCAAATCTAGTTTTTTTCACATAAATGATAGACGATATAGTATAGATTTATGTTGATTATCATTGAACGGATCAAGAATATGAAAAGAAAAAGTACCCCTATTAAGGATTGATGAACTATTTGACTAGTTGTGAGGAACTAGTTGGTTCTGAAAGATTTATCTCAGGAATGAATACAAATATTTGAATGCTCAAGAGGTTAAAATTTAGAAGACAACATTATGATACTACTACAGAAACTATGAGTTCTTGGTGATTTCTTTTAGTGCAAGAAATTCCTCTTCCATGTGTATGGATTGGTGAATAAGATCTTCTATCTATACATGGACTGATTTGTTCTTGTCTTCATTGATGAAATATTCATTTAATCTGCATTATAGGAGGAAAATGTTGAGAATCATAGGATGGTCTTTAACTTACTTTTAGAGAAAAACATTAGGGTACGCTCTCAATTTTGGAGTTTGGGATATTTGATGTTTACTTATAAGAGAGTTTCATTTATAAGAACAGTTTATCTATAGAACCATTTATGAATGATAAGGTTATTGATTGGGATCCACCGAAGAGCATGTTGGAGGTGTGGAGTTTCCTTGGATTGGTGGTGTATTAAAGGATGTTCATGGAAGACTTCGTCAGGATTGAATCCCCCATGGCTTCCTTAACACATAAAGGGGATAAATTTACCTAGATCAAGAAGTGTCAAATATCTATTGATAATTTTAGGTTCAGGTTGGCCAATGATCATATATTGAGTCAACTAGAGTAGTGAATGGAGTACATAGTGTATCATAATGCCTATGAAGCTACGATTATATGCATGTTGATGAAGTAGTATGAAATTAATGCATATGGTTTGAGGTAGTTTTGACACCATGAGAAGAACTATGTGACTCATGAATTAGAGTTGGAAGTGGTAGTCTTCACATAGGGATTCATGAACCTGAAATAGAGGAACTAGTTAGAGATCCTACAGAACTACTAATTTTATATAGTATATACTAATGTGAAGGGAAACATGGTGGAATATTACCTTATAATGAAGTACAATTCTCATTTGGTGGGGGAGGAATCTGAGTATTTAGATTCATTGTGGTTGATCCTGGGGGAGAAGATGGGTGAATCCTGTCTTCAGTCGATGGAGGTAACTCTTTTACATATCTACAATGAGAGGGAGGATCAGTTTAGGGTCATCAAATGTGGGATTTTTTGTGATTATACTTTTTTTTGAGATTCACAAGATACATTTTTTTAAACTAGGGGAGCACATCATTCTTTCCTAGAGATTAAGAGTGGTTTTAATCATGATACGAGAGAAGGTGACGAGGGAGTTTCACACATCTCATTTGGATATATATTCTAGAGTGGAAATGATGTTAAAGGACCATCAGTGGTAGTTTTTATTGACTATCATGAGGTGGACCATGGATGAGTTCATCTCTCAGTGTTACACATGTCAGTAGGTAAAGGTTAACAACCATGTTCTATAAGGTTTTAAAAATCACCTTGAGATCCCGAAGCTGAAATGGGATACCATATCCATGGACTTTGAAACATGGATTATATAGAAAATGGGAGGCCATGATTCTATATAGGTTATTGTTGATTGACTCATGTATCCAACAGACTTCCTTTCCTCAATGGACTAGAGTTTAGTGGAGAGTTTAGGATATATGTACATGAAGGACATTGTTTGACTCTATTAGGTACCCTCGATAATCATCTCAAATCATGATTTAGGGTTCACATCACGATTTTGGAGAGGCTTGAACAAGGCATTCAGGATCTAGTCGAGGAAGAGTACAGTTTTCGACCCCCAAATATATGGATAGACTAAGCACACAATATATGAATAAGAGGTAATAATGAGATCTTATGTTTTGGATGTTAGATGGAGTTGGGATGATCAATTTACATTAATAGTGTTCTCTTATAATGACAACTACCACTCTACTATCATCATGGAACCTTTTTAGGAGTTTTATGGGAGACTTACAGGTCACCATTATATTGTACTATGATTGGAAAACTATGTCTTCTTGGGCTATAGATGGTGAAGGAAAAGATACAGAAAGTTAAGTTTATCTATGAGTGTATAAGGATATCCTAGAGCTGATATAAATCTTATATAGATTGATGTCTTAGGCCCTTTGAGTTCAATTAGGTAGGCCGTGTTTTTATTATAGCCTCATCATGATGATTATTCCATAGGTTTTTTTGGGGATACATGCTTTCTATAAGTTTAACTAGGTTGTTTTAGATAATAAGGGGCGTTGTTGAGGTTGCTGACTACCTAGACATACCCCCATAATTGGATTTGGTGTACGTTTTCCTCTATTGGATGAAGCTATGAAGATATGTACATGATCATACACACATTATTATTTGGGTTGTGCTGAACATTGAGGATAGAGACACCTTCAAGGAGTACTTAGTGGCGATCGAGGATTATCAGAAGAGGAACCTATGAGGATTGAACATTCCCTCAGTTTATGTGATGTGGCTGTACATGATCATACATGATATCTCCTAGGAGAAGGAGATCCGAAAGCATGCTCAGTATCCTCAATTTTTTATCTTGTGTTTTTTAGGGATTAAAGTCCATTATATTGAGTATACTTTAGTGAAACTATTTTTTCCTTGCAATACTTTGAAATATATTATTGAATATTTTTGGATGAATCTTTATAGAAAGTGTGATATTCCAAGGCCCAATGAGCTTATAATTGATATTATAAAAATATTAAATATATTAATATGACTCACACATAGTTTTTTAGAAATAATGAAATATATATTGAGCGGATCCTTGAATTATAAATCCTTGATCATGACTGAATATGGATCATGGAGTTCACCCTAGGAGTGAATTATGGTTGGATAGTGCCAGATGTTTATTTAAGGTAGCCATTATATGGTTGGTTAAGTTAATTAATTATATTAATTAATTTATTTATTTAATAAACGTACCATCATTTACCTATATAAATATGTCATTATGAATATTTTTCAATGGTTATCTACATAAATTTTTCAAGATTTCAGATGTGGAGGAGAGAATTCTGTGTTGGAAATCAACATCAGATGGGAAATGATGATCAGAATGAGGTGGATCAAGAGGAAGAAAATTCATTGGGTCTTATCCACCATTTATGAACATGTTCTTCAACAATGATCGATCCATTGCCGAGTTATCACTCATCAATATTGGTTTCCACCCTTCATTAAAATTTTCACCATGTATTTTATCTACTATTCTTGATCTAAAGTTTACCTGATCTTTTACAAGATCCCTATTGTCTATAATTTTGTTAATTAAATAATATTTTCTTGGATGTAGTTTTAATCATCCCTATAAATCACCAATTATTATCATTGGGTAAGAAATATTGTCCAATGATAAATTCAAAATTTTTATTACCTTCATCCTCCTACATTATTTTCATTCTTTACCACTGGACTATAGTGTTTATGGATTGATTTTTTTGGGGTTGGTTTATGTGTGATTGAACCCCCAGATTCATAGTTGTTTCACATATGAAAAATATATTTTTAAATGGTAGATAGATTTGGGAATGTTGTAGATTGTTGTTGATTCTTCTTGGATCCATGATTTTGAGTGGTAAAGGGATCGAGTGATAGATGATTGGAGGTGTTTCGGGTGGTGCGTATACTTCATGTGAATGAAAAAGTCCATTTTCTATCCATTGATGTTTGGGAAATGAGTCCTAGAGAAGAAGCCCACTAGTTTTAGATGGTAAAATGGTGGAAATAATGACATAAAGGTCATATTTGGATAAACATGTGGAGAGATTGAGTTTTTGTGGAACAATTGGATATATGGCATGTAGTCTAAGAACACATACTGAGTAGCACCACCAAGATATGGTGGCTTGGTTTTTTGGGAATATAAGGATCACACAACATGTGTCTAGAACCACGTGTCATGTGCCATTCCAGGGTTGTCTAAGCCATTTCCAGCTGGAAATGACCAATACCACATGTGGTAGGACATACCATGTACTTTGACAGTACATGGGAATGTGATGGTACCGAAGCATGACCATTTACATGGATAGGTACACAAGCACAACCCGACAAGCATGAGCACAAACACAGGCACACGAATTGGCCATTGGTGACTGAGAAACATTACATGGGCCCCATTATCTATTTTTTATTGTGATATTGCCTTTTATATGTTCCCATAGGACAAAAAAGATAGTTAGTAGAGTAGGAACACATGCCTTGTGGACACCTTACATGTCATGTATCCCTATGAGAAATTACCACCTTGCAAATCTCCTTCGTATAACTCAAAATTTGGACCATGAGTAGCCTATCCTAACTAGTTTTCCATGTAGAAAATAATGGTAGAGATATTTGGTAATTTTTATAAATGATGTCTAATGTTTGAAGAGTGATTTTTATTTAGGTGATGCTTGATGATGGTAGTGATCATGCACAATCATCATTGAGTGAGACTGGGGCTCGCAACTCTTATAAAACTTGGGTGAGGGTCCCCCATACTCCTTACAATAGTTGATTGGAACACCCCTATGGTACAAGATCATGGGTCCTTTAGCCATTGAGTATCAACACTAACACACTAGGGAATGGTTTCACTTTCGTATTTTTACAGAGTGGGACCTTCTGATTAGTAGGGTGTGGGTCATCTATATATTTAATGAGAGGAACCCCTTAACAAACTATGACATGATCCCTATATCCATTTACTATATTGAACCCACTAAATCACTACGGAATGGGTCCTATATCTAAATCTACAGAGTGAAACCCCCTGACATACTATGATACATGTCCTTTATCTATCTACTAAGTGGAATCCCCTGGTCACACCAGGTCTGGGTGTGATATACATCTAATGAGGGGAATCAAACTATCATACTTGGGTGTGGAAAATATATTGGTGATGATTCCACCCTTAATCTATGGGCAAATTAATAGGTGTGGGTTCTCGTCATGACTTCTTTGGACATACGTATGAGATGTTGGGCATAGATAATAGACCTTTGGAGCTAATAAAAGATTCATCTTCTTGGGATAGTGTATGAAATATAGATTCCTTTCTACCTCATTTTTGTTTATTTATGAGAAAATTTAGTTATTTTTGGGTTTTTTATCCCTCTTACTTTTTTGAGCTAACTACTTCTATCATACCTTCTATTTACCCCATTTCAATTTTTAAGGATTTCTATTGGGTATATATACACACCATTTCATGAGCTTTTCCCACTGTTGTCATGTTATATAGAGAGGATGGATATATCGATAGTTATTTCAGTAGATCATAGAGATAATTAGGTGTATAGACTATGTATAATGTCCAACCAGGGATATCAGGAGTTGGAATCTATCAGATTTCCTTTATTCTAGTTTTTTTCAGGTTGGGCCTTAATTTCTAGTTGGATATGTATTTTTTCCATTTACACTTAGGGTTTATTATATTTTACTCCAATTTTATCCCTATTGGTTATTCCATGCACTGTTTTAATCTATATGTTACAACCCTTTTTATTATTCCTCTGAATGTTGCATGGAGACAATTGGGTTCATGCATACATGTACACTAGGAAAAGGCCTCCCATATATTTTATTCCTTCTTGGTGCTTCTTAAAATCCCCAGGCCTATTGGAGGCGAGCAAGGGGTTATGGAGGATCAACATTACATAAGAGAGAAAGGTCCTACTGGGTCTGGTCACTACAAAAATAGTCAGGGGATTCTATATTCTATAGGATTATATCACATTCTCCATCTCTTTTAGATATTTTAAGTCCTCTATCTAGGGGTCAGGAAGTGGGATTTTGAATGGATCAGGCCATGATTGAGTATTAAATTCCTTTTTTGATACTACCAAATTACATAATGGGTGGTGAACTACAGAAATTTACCTTAGTTCTCACATGCATCGGGGAAGACTACACCATCTTGCATTTCAACCATGTTGCATAGGAACTTTGTCAAAAATAATTAACATTTGAAACTGGCACAAAATATTTTCCCTACTCTACGAACAATTTCTCAAGGAGTCTCAGACCATTAGTTTCACCTCCCTCATGGGGTTCACCCCTTAACGGTGAATAATACCTTAAAGATGCCTCTATCATTTCCTCTTTAGGTACACATCTTCCTACATATAATGATGCTTTTTTTGTAACACACCCTTGACCATGTTTCTGTGGGACCTACTCTTTGGAATATTATAAAATCACTAGCTTCCTCAAATTTCACAAGTGTAGGAGATCTCCCAAATCGGATTCTATCAGTTTAAAAAACTGAAGGGAGCCCTATCTTGAAACAAAACAATCTTGTATCCACTTCCTTCATACATGAACAAGCAATAAAGATATTACCGAAACATAGGATGATGCTCATGGAATACATCTATATACACTCTCAGCATCCGGTGATGAATATAATGAAGTTGGAAGAAGAATTGGAATGTGTTTAAGGACTTACAAACATTCTTACCATTGGTGATCACTACTAATTTCCCACCCTGAAAGTTAAGGAGATATGATTACTTATCATTGGTTCTGTGGCCATTGTCCATAATCGATCCAATTAGAAACCAAAATGAATGGAAAATGAATTTATCTAATATTTTTTTTACAACCACCCAATAATCTTAAGATGAAGTGTATGAATCTTTGTTTCTTTTAAAAAATAAGGATTACAATTAGTTTTGAGAGAGAAAACCTAGTTTAGAAGATCATAGATGCCCACTTTTGTAACACCCCACCCATACGTGAAGTGGAATGGGCTGCACACACACTAAGGATTTTTCATTTTTACGATTTTCCTTATAATATTGTAGATATTCCTCAATGATAGGATAACTAGATTTATATGAAATACTATTTCTTGCATCACTACTAAGGAAAAGTTACTTTGTTGAACCCTCATGTGATAATCCTAAACAATGGATAACCACCCACAATTAAATGCTTCTATGAAATCAAATAGCCTAAATTCATGAGTGTGACCCTTTACCATATAACGCCATATATTATACTAAATCGCCCCTATGATTTCCCACTATGATCCCTTATTCCCATAACACATAGAACCTATGAATTGTCTTGGTCTCTCTCGGATCAGACCTTCATGTGGGTTAAAGAATATTTTAATCATTTTCTTGAATGACACATCCTTGGTACATTGTTTTTCTTTAATTCCCTCATGAATGATGTCATGAAATGACCAATAAAGTGTTTATATTGAATCTTGGTTCTCCCAAAAATTCTATTATGTAATAAATATATCATACATCTCCACATGGATGGGGATCCTACCAATATGGAAGAGGTCTCACAACCAGACGCTGACCTCCCTATGATGAAGATGAAATGAGTTGGTGTCTTGAGATCACTAGATTATTATATATGATATAATATATGGGTGATGATATTTGTATAAATTGTAAGTACACACCACTTTATAAAGCCCAATGACTTATAAAACCTCCTAGAATATGTCACACTATTTGAAAACCTAGTATGTCCCTATGTATTCATAAGTGAAGTTACATTCTTTAAAAAAAATCACATCCATACATATAGCCTATAAGGTGGTATTCCAACAATACCATGAAGATGAAATCATTCTAGAGAGGATATGTTTTTATGAATGACTCCTATACTTTTATGAAATCAATCAGATTTTGGAGTGAATCCATCATGATTGAGGAAATATCATCTACATAGTGGCCAAATAAATCCATATTCCACTTTTAAAACCCTGAAGAGGTACTAAACTAGTAACTCGGGTCATCCCAATCACCACATGGTATTGTAGAATCATCCATCAAAATGAATTCGTACAATTTATTCCTCTAAGACTGAAGATATTTCCTTTAATATACCATTAAAAATTTATAGAGAGTGTCCTTCTTAGACATAATTCTGATTATCTCTCTGATATATATATTATCTTCCATAGACCTAAACTATACAATATTATCCTCATAAAATCCGTATTACACCTCAAAATTAGTATATAAAACTTATAATTCATGTTTGTGAAGTTAGGGTTTCATTAAAATAAAGACCCTACAAATGGTTCCCCTTAAGGAACTCTAATTATAAAACAAGTGAGGCATACATAAGTAGATTCATAGAAGACTGCCCAGTTAAGGAATCGATATTTCCACCACTAAGTATTTTAGTAAACAAATGTTTGGAAACTTATTGTTTCCTTAAAATATAGGAATCATTTGATCTTTCATGAAATCCTAAGGCCCCCTTTGAGTAAACTAACTATATAAATAAGTGATAGGTGTGGATGTGTTATCCAAACAAGGAAGGAAACACCAATGATTTTTCCCATTTTACCCTCAAAATTAAATACTCATATTATTTATTGGAACCCATTAATAAGGTGGTCGGTGGGTGGGATGGTAATTTTTTATGATGAAAAATGAATTGAGGGAGGAATTGAAGACAACAATCTCCAATCAGGGAAAATAAAATCAAACAAAGGATCAAAACCACTAAGGGGTTTGAATTCATGATGTTGTAGTGTTTTGTGAAAGTTAAAAGGTCTATAAACCTATTTAAGAGTGTCGTGAAAATCTACTATCTAGATTGACAGTTATCCTTAATGAAATGTATCTCCCAGCCTCTATGGTTCCTATAAATACCCCATCCATTCACTATTTCATGGGGTTTTGACCTTTAGACTTCATGTATAAGTGATCGACTCATGAAACTTTGACCTTCATTCACCTGAAGACACATGAATTTCCATAAGTAGTGGTACTTCATGAATAACCAATCCAAGTTACTCTAAAGAATATATTTTATTATAGAGATAATTGTTTTTAAAATTCCCATCCCTGAATAAAAACCTTCATGCAAGAAACATATGCTTCACACCACTCAGGGTTCTGTGAGTCCCCCATATTTCAGAAAAACCCTTCTGTGGATACTCAAATATAATAATTTTGTAGTAAAGACATGTCTTATGGAAGGATCATCTTTTTTAAACCCCTTGAATTTAATGAAACTCACTCCAAATTCCCTTACCTGATGGTTCATTTGAAAAATATAACTTTGTGAATGTTGAGTGATTAAGGCCTCCATATCCATTTGAATTAAATTAACTTATTCCTAAACAATACAAAAATATAGTATCATGAATCATACTTCCCAATGAATTCAATATCAGTATGTATTGGGAATCCTTTTTACCTTATAATCCATATAAAAGAAAACCTTATATCAGGACACCTACATGATTCCTTGAAGGGTTATTGTATTCACCTCCTACTCAAAAAAATAATTTTCATAGAATATATGTAATCCCATACCATAGAAACACTATGGGAAATTGAAAATCATCCCCATCATTGAGTGCTGGTAGGATCCCCATATCCTATTTACCCTCATCCTAAATAGAAATGTATAGGCTTATGCGCAATCACTAATAACATATGCACTATAGGACTTTAAACTGTATAAAAACAATATTCTAGTCATAATATGTTAAACTACATGTCAAAATCCTCAACATAAGACGTTAAACTATAGAATTACCATATATAAAAAGCATGGGATGCCTTGAATGAAAAACATAGGATTCTTTGTGTCACAAACATGAGATGACTCATTTGAGTAGAATGAGATGAATTCCACTATATTTTAGGTAGATTATATTCATAATACACACACCATTCATTTTAATCACCCATTTTATGATACAATAATCCTTACAGAATGATGTTAAAATGCCAGGTATGGTCATATCACACAAACATAAAATATGAAATATAAGTACGTGGGTTTTAATCTTTATTTATTAACAGGTTATGTAGGACACCTATTTGAGGTCCAATCCCGATACCCCAATAACTGCAACCTTATCTTCCATTCATGGGAAGTTAGACAGAGGTGGATTTACCATCTCTAAATAGAATATATTTCTCCCATCTCAGCTCCCCCTTGGGACATTATAATTATAAATCCTGATAATCATTTTGGAGTATACAAAACCGACCATAAATTCAATGTCTCCTATGATTTTTGCATCACCATAGGCCTCCAACATATACCTAAATTTTCATGTTATGAGTGTGCATGGAATTTTTCCCTCTAATAGACTTTACATCTATAATAATAACTAATTAGAGATTAAACCATGAGTTCCCTCACTTAGATATAATCTTGTGCTTATCCAAGTGCATTTTCAGTGTATTGAAAAATCCCCTAGCTACAATTTAAATTAGTGAGAACCTTTACTCAACTTTATACATGTTACCCCTCCTCATGCATCTGAACCCCAGCCCTAGGTGGAAAACCTTGGGTGCCTTAGGTGAATAGCCTAAGAATCCCTAATGTGATGAGTATAGTATATATTCTTTCTATCCTAGGTAACTATATCAGGATTAAACCTTAAATTAAATGCATGATATACTTTATGTGATGAGCATAAGTATCCCCTATGTGATGAGAATAAGATTTATCCACACTTTACCTTGACAGAGGTTATAAATCATTACATGGTTTGATGAAAAAAGGATTCCCTAGGTGTTGATCCTCAGAATCTATATGTGATGAGAATATGTTTCTCAGAATGATGAGTACCAGATGCCTCACATGGATAATTTGAGCCACCTTGTGTGAGTATCACATGATTCCTTAGAGGATAACCCTTGACTTATGAACTAAACCATAGTTTTTATGAGGTGATCAGAGGGTGCCTTAGATTTTACACGAAGGACAAGTTATGTCATGAGAATAATAATCACTTAAATAATCAAATGAGGAATTCATTTATAAATTCCCAAGGCCGTCCAAATCATCATAATATCCAACTGTAGGTTTCCACTATACCATGATAGATAGAGGAATAATTAAAAAATTACCAATAAAATAAAAAACTGGGAATGAGATTCATGAACATGTATTATATTTTTAAGGGACACCCATAATATGTAATGAACTTTATAGAGGAATCCACGGAAGGAAGAACCATCATCCCATTATCCAATCTTGATCAGGGAGATGACACCCTAAACTACAGTGGTGAAGGATACCTACTATTGGAAATTGACCATACATGGTAATGAGGATCAAAACTAGTATATGGATATATATCCCTACTTAAAATCATGACTATATAAAAGTAAAAAATAATAATAAATTATAATTAATATTCTATATCTTGTTTTAAGGTTTTATTTTACAGCTCATGGATCCCAAATAGACACTTAGATCACAAGTTATTACCATTTAAAATTTTATTTCTATTTAAAACTTGTATTAAGGCATTTTTAATTTATAAAAAAACCAAGGATTTAGAGATTTTATTAGGTAAAAAGGGATAAAAATATGATTTCAAGTCAATTTATTCTCTAAACAATTCCCATGAAATGTTTTTGGAATATCCACCAACCTTTTAGTATGTTTATGAAAAATTCATATAAAAAAATGTTCCCCTTAAAAAAGCATGAAAAATAGAAATATTGATTTCCTTTCAGTTACAATTTCCTAGGAACCATACATTGACCCTGAAGATATACTGATTCGGACATACACATGCTCCTAAAAACATGTATTGTGAATATTTTTTTAATTTATCTCACAAAATTCACTAAGAGAATTTATATGCTAAAATATACCTATTAGTGATGTATTTAGAATTTTAAAAGTAATTATAAACATCTTTCATTGATCCCTTCAATTGTATATTCATTAAAAATTATTTGTTTCATGGAATTTCGTTTATTGATAAATCCATTTTCATAATACAGGGAAAAAATCAATCAAATGAAAACCCACAATGCATATTTACGTATATTAAACATGGATTAAACATTTATTGAAACATTTTAATCCATGTGTTACTCAAATAAACCAATACCAACTAAACATCATGAACCTACTGAAATTTTTTATTTTCATATTATAAAAAAACAGAACATAATCATAATATAAAATTCTAATTAAATAAAAAATTCCAGTAAAAAAAGTTTAAATCCAATTAGTTATAGATTAATAATTTAAAAATAACCTAAAATAAAAATCACTCAACCCACTTTAAGTTTAAAACCCATTTCTCATCCAATTAACCCATTTAAAATAAACATTTTGTAACCACACTCAATCAACCAATATGCCCCAGGAAAATTAATATCCAAATAGAAATATATTGATTCCAATTGGAACCATCATCATACCACTTCTTATGAAATTAAAAAAAATTCCGAAATGAAAATAAAAATTTCAAAATAAGATTCTTCTAAAATCAAAATCCATAAGAAAACCATTTTTAAAATATTCAATCACCGAAACAATGGCATAGGCCACAATATGGTTCAAAATTGTCAATTATCATTTATAAAAACACCATGAAAATCAAGGAAATAATCTAATAAATTTTTTCAGAAATCACATTTCATTAAAAAAATTCAAATATGTTGAGTTATTAAATTTTAAAACATTTAGAATCACTTATTATAATAAAAATCACCAACCCTCAAAAACTCAGTACACACACCAAAAAAACATTAAACCCATATAAAAATCTCAACAAATACATGTTTTCCAAATCATTATTTTTTACACTTGTCATGGTTTAGTATAAAATAATAAATATAATTAAAAAACATTAGTAAGTAATTTATTCCAAAAAATTTAATATATCAACTCAAATTCAATTATATATTATATATTTAAGAATTATTAACCCTCATGAGCCTAGAAACCATAGTTATGTTAAAATTTAACTAAATATAAACCCACATTCACCTAAACCGAACATAAATATATAATAATACAGTAAGATTACCACTAAAGTGAACATTTAAACATATATTTAAAAATAAATAGTTTAAAAAATACCACCTTCCTTGGTTTTATCAATTAAAAATAACATTAATCATAATAAAACATTTCCATGAAAGGATTTTTTTTAAAATTTACCCCTACAACTATACTAAATAAAACCGGATACCTTAAGAAGATAAACTTATAAAATTCAATATTATTAGAAATGATGTACACTAATACATAAAATTAAATTCTAATCCTTCTCCAAAAACAACTTCATATACCTAACTATTTAACATAATTTAAGCAATTATCCCAAAACCATTAAATTGACTTAGATTACTATCATGAACCACCCCCACTAAGACCCCATCTCGGGTTGGTTTTATAGATGATAATGAACCCCAAATACCTTCTCTACTACGACATGGGTTGAAGACTAACATCAGAGTAAATTATCACAAATTTGAGATGCATTTCCCTCTTAATTTTTAGGAAAACATAATGAATTCACTAATCAACTAGATGTAAATAAATTGAAGAGTTAATATTTACAAAACCCAACCAAAACTACATTAAACAACATCAATAAAACCAATAAAGATGAATGACCAAACTATTAATGTACACCTTATTTTCTTGAACTATGTCATTCACATTCCCCCATGTTCTATACAATTAGAGAACTCAAGAAACACTGTAGAGGGTTGATCACTTAGGTGTACTCAGTAAAAGTATATTTCAAAATAAAATCAACTAAAATGTTAAATCAATGTGATGGGATATATATTTGGGAAAAAAACTATATAATACAACCTAGAAATAGTAATATGCGCATCCAATTATTCATAACAATAGAGATGTATCATATATTAACAACATCCACATTCATGGGAAATGTATCACCTTTGAGGTTACCGTGATATCTATTATTAACCACCTTCCCTACAATGATATATATTTCCACAATAACATATTAATCATGAATCAAGGTTAATTTCAATAATATACATATATAAAAATAAAAAGGGGCTTGATATATTTCCACAGTTCTTACCTATCAATTTAGAGGCCCTTCCAACTCAAACTGATAGAGATCCAACAGGAGCACCCCTAACTAACTAATCAAAAATCCATGAATATATAAATATATTAAAAAACAAATCCTAGTAATTTATGCAACCATTTTTAAACATACCATAAGCATTTCATAATATCTTTAAGTATGGAATCATCCTCTCATGATCTGTGCACTTGAAACATTCCCATAGCCCATTACAATTCACTTGAAGACAAAATCCAATCATATTCTCCAAGAATTACATCATATCTAATATAAATTGACACACATCATAATCATCATGATTCTGAGTAAGTTTCATTTAGTAATCTTGAAATAGTATTTTCAAATAAAATAACACACATTTCTATATCAATAAATATAATATTAAAGGGATAACCATCATCAATAGGGAAATTATTTTCTTATAAATTTACTCATCATATACATATTCTATTTCTCAATTTTAATCCATCCCTTTACCATTAAATATTTTTGATATGATTATAATTAAGTTAACACAACCACTTTACTTATTTAATTTACCAATATTCATATATTAAACCCCAATATGGGATTACCAATTCATTCACTTAATTCAATATAATATAATCCATCCTAATAAATCGTTCTAAAACATTGTTATAAAATTTTGTTTGAAATTATAGTTTCCAATTTAGTTATCATCGAAGGTATATAATGAGATTAAATATACAATTCATCATATTTTATATTCATTATGTTAATTTATGCCTTAACCCACATCTTCAGTTGACTATAACATTATTCAAATCTTTATCACATGAGAAAAAGAACAACCCCTATCAAAATATAAGACAACATAACTCACAAATCCAACAGCCCATCCAATACGAATATATTACTCACTCATGAATCACCTATAACCATATATATTTCAATACCATATCCCACACTATTACTTACCCATAACCCATTTATTTATTTTTGCCTCACATTTCTCAATAACACAAGATTTTAAAGGGAACTAGACCTCCTTCACTAAGGTATATATGGATTTTCATTGGACTATCCATAGTTCAATGTATCATCCTATGGGATGGAAAACTAATAAGGAAACAATTATCTCATGGGTGATAACAACAACAAACCCATCCATTCTAAAACTTTATAACCAAAAATATCAAAATTTAAATAGAATTTATAACATTATAATCATAATCCATCGTTAAACCCTTCCCCCAGGCAACAACCTTTAATATAAAATTACATTAATGACTCTAGAGACATCCTATGAAAATAACAACCACATTTACCCATTTAAATACTTATCCATATTGGTCAATATTATATTAAGGTTTACCATCCATTAATATCCCTATTTCAAAGGTACTTCTCTTTTCATCAATTCAACTCTATATTTCTAGGAACACAACCTTATAATATTCCACATATATTATAACCAAATAATTTATATTTATATGAAGGAATATATATAAATATAAGTTAGAAATTATGATATTAATATATGGATAGTTATAATGATACCCAACATTGTCACATTACCATGCTGAGTTTACAATCCATTTCATGTATCCCAAAAAAACATCTTCAAAAGAATGAGTTTTTATATATAAAATCAGAATATAAATTACTGTGAAGAAACATGAATAAACCAAGAGATTAATTCACAACATAAGAAGAAATAACTTACCTTAATAAATATAAAAGAGGAAGAATACAAGATCCCCTTCCTATAGTCTCAAACCCACCAAACTGGGCATGAGAAGGGGACAATTATGGAATAAAATAATGCATATAAGGACCCCTTCCTCTAACCAAAAAATGGTACCTAGAGAAGTATATTATCGGAAATACATTAGTAAATTATAGCCCCTCACCTAGACCATATTATCTCCATCGTGCATATATATATCGTATAAAAATATCATTTCTTATGTAAAATTATACATGGGGGGATCATGAATGTTTGAATTGTTACAATTGAGAAGGACTCATAAGATTAAATGGGTGGGTTGATCATAAGAATAATGGAAGTTCAAGGAATTTATATTGAGGGATTTAAATTGAAGAGGAATTATGGAAATTATAATCATTTGATTCAATGGGATAATAATAAAAGGGTTTGTGGTTCAACAAGGGTAACTTATAGATTCCACAACATAAGAATCAATATGAAATTTCATAAGATATAGTAAATCTTGGGAATCCTCTTTCTCAATAGCGTTTAGAAATTCCTTGTCATGAAAATTGATTTTGAGTATGAATTATTCCAAAATAAGATTTATTGAACCTACATCATCACTTTATTCATCACTCCATCAACCATAATCTACCAAAACTAAGCACAAATGATTCTACCACAAACTCCCAAGTATAAGGGTAGGATGATATTTCAAAAGATGCGAATAAACCTTCCTTGGATTACCCAAAAAAATGATCTCTAGAGGCAAGTGGATAAAGCTTGTAATAGGGGATGAAGATCACCAGTAAGAACACCTCAGAATGCCTTAGTTTTGAAGGAAGAATGTCGAAATAATAGGTTCTGAGAGGGATTAATAATTTATACATTCTATCAATTTAGAATATCAAGATTCAATGGTAAGTTCTAAAATAAAATAGTTATGTTTTTTAAGAAAAACGTTATAAAAATAAGGGTGGACACACCATAATTGGTCCGAGTCAAAAAATCATCTAGTAAACCTGATGAAAGTCCAACCCATATATATCTTCTTATTAATTTTTAAATACTCTAGATGCTATAAAAATTTTAAAGTGCCCCGGTGCAACCACGACACCACACCACAATGGTCCCACAATTGGTAGAAATATGTTTTATAACCCCCCTAAACAATGTAGCATTACATGTAGAACTTCTCTCCAATGAACCTAAAGGTGAAAGAGAAAAGAAAACCAAACCCTCGTGATCCATCATAAAACCCCAAGAAAAACTCCATAGAGACCCCAAAAACAAAAGATCCTTGAAATAATCCACCCACAACACCATATCATAGAGGCCATGACCACATTGAAATATACAATACGAAAAATAAATAAACTCCATAAAGACATTCTATTATTAAATCTCACCAAAAATGAAACAATATCTCCCATTGAGTTCAATATTATCTTAAAATCCACCCCAGTCCCTCCAATATTCCATAAATACCCCAAGTCACCGAAAACACTTAAAAATAAAATTTAAGGGTCTTGGAAATTATTGTTCCTTAATTTCGATAAATCAGATACATTTTCATCCTAGCGAATTAAAACCAATCCTATAGAAAATAGAAATCTATCTCTAATAATCGAATAAACAAACTGAGGCCATCATATTTGATTCAACTCAAATGATTCATGACCAAAGAATACAAACAGAACTAAAATAAGGAAAATATAAAAACATAACTACCATGGTGAGACAACTCTTAAACAAGATGGATGAAATACCAAAACTACATAGAGAAATAATCTACCTTACAAACCACATCTAAATACCCAATGAAGACTAAGATGCACAATATATGTCAGTTTAATAATACCAATGATAAATAAAAAAATTAAAATAGAAAAAATAAAATTTTCTAACATAGTAAACCTTGATCTATTCATCCTTGGTCTTAATGTTATGATCAATATTTAGATGATCTAATCACTCTCCTCTTCTAAGGAGCTCAAGACTAACAACTCCTAATATTCATCTTAACCTCTTAAAAAACATTGAATCTTTGTTTCTAAAAACTTAAATCATGGAAATGCTGCTCAACATGATCTATGCATGATCCATTTTCTCATCCCAAGGCCTTAGTTATAATGATATAATAGATCACTCAATCTATAGTCATAAAAAAGACTCAAACTTCAATGCTATATGAACTTCACTGATAATAAATCATAAAAACTGACCAACCAAGACCATAAAATGATTACCAAATCTATAAAAACTATCTTCACCCTGATGGAATCTTTAATATTTTCACGTAAATATACATATAAAATGGGAAATAAAATCCTTATTTAAAATTTCAGGGTACTTTTCTAATGGAATCACACCTGGGACACCACACTTAAACTTCTTTAATCTTCGAGCTTAATTCTAAAGAAAAAAAACTGATAGAGTGACTTAGAATAAAGCCAGAGTCCTTACTAGGAAAATGAAAACTATTATATCTTATAACCATTCCACATCATCATACATAAATTCTTCATTGAGGAACTTCAAAACACTCATTCACTAAAATTCAACAATGCATCATTCTAAGATTCAACTTTCGCAATCCCTCACACAATGTCCCGATAATGTTTGAATTGGATATCTTTAGTTTAACATCAAATGGAAATGTTATCACATATCACATGAATCATAAACCCACTATAGAGAACATTATATCATTTAGTGAGACACATCAATTGGAAAATCATACCCATATTTCCATGCTTCCTTTCAACATCATTACCACATCATCAGAACAAGAACAAAACATAGGAAGTCCTAGCTATAATCCTTGGATAATTACCCAAACATCATCTTTCTGTACAACATCCATTCCTCCCCATAATCACCATATAGACCACATATATTCATATCAATCCATATTATCTATATTAACATTAATTATCACAATAACTCTTTTGAGGAATCATTACCAAAGTATAGTCAATCAATTAATAAAAACAATAGACACTGATATTTAGGTAAATCAAATTATTAACACTTAATCATGAAAAAATCATAAATTCAACATAGAAAATTATGAAATTATAGAAAAATAATTTAATATGGGCACTCATGGAATATTCATACTTATTTCCCCTTATCTTGGAGAAACAATAATGATTTTATCATTTTAATTTCAACATGGTTATCTAAATTATGATAATATTGGAACCTCCTTACCTTCATGCATCATGAATTAATTCAGTCATGCAATTATTATTTAATTTCATAACAAAATCTAAATAATATCTTGAGTACGAAATTTTCTGCATAGAAAAATATATAATCAACCTGTCATATATCACAACAAGCTTGCATAACTTCTAGTAAATTTATATATTCTAAAAAATTTAATAGATCATAAATGTTCTGTAGTGAGGACTAATAATTATAGTATTATTTTAATTAAAATTAAATCAAATATAAATATTTCATTTAATCCTAATAAACTTCACCAATAAATTTTTTTACTTATAATATAAAATGAAATTCTATTTTAATAATCTATAGAAATTTTCAAACATGATTCTAAAAAAATATGATTAAAAACACTTCAACCTAAACAATAAGTCATATTAGGAATGCTTAATTGGAATGGTATCTAGAAATGTTAATTATGGGAAAAAATCATTTTTAACATGCTTCTTAATTAAGGAAAACAATAATTTTAATTTTAAAAGTGTTTCTATAGGTTCATTATTTAATGCACATAAAACACTATGAAATAAATTTAAAATGGATTAATAGTAGAATAAAGTATCAATCAAGGTCGTAATATTATAAGATATCATATTTAAACTTGTAAAATTCAACTTATTAAAATAAATGAATCATAAGTAAAATTATGTTATCATATTAGTATATATTAGGATAAATAAATGGACTAATAAGAATCAATAATCAAAATATAGACATAGAGTGAAACCAATTGGAATGATGCCTGAACTCTTACAAAACATTTATACCCCAAAAATTAGTGCAGTACCACATAAACATGTTTAGTAGTATAAGTGGGTCTTTGAATCATATCACAAGGGGCCATAAATACTCTTATCTTATCTGATCTCCCTACCTATATTACATGAAAGGTTTAGATGAAAATATCTACCTATGAGAACCATACAATCCTTATATGTTTCTAACTTTAAAATATATCTGATCTCTTATTGAGAATTTTTTATACTAGTTATTTATGACCCACCCCTACTAAGACCCATCATGGGTTAGCAATAGAGATAAGAGTGAACCCTAAATACCACCTCCAATTGGCCATGGTTTGGTGAGTTGGGTATTTATCATAAATATGGGTGTAATTACCCTTTTAATTATTTGGAAAATATAAACTATACAAAAATTAAATCCATGTAAATAAAATAAAGTCGTAAAATTTTCTAAACTTATTTAAAACTGCATTAATAAACCATTGAAAAACCATAGATAATGAATGATTGAACTTCTAGGATCCACTATAGATACCAAATAAATAACATTACCATTATCCCTTGATCCATACAATAAAAAATATCAAGAAACTCTATAGTGGCATGAACATGTATGAGTTCTCAATTAGATCATATTTCAAAGTCAAATTAATATCCATGTGAAATAAATGTTATAGAATAAATATGTGTAAAAACAACTATTTAAGACAACCTAGAAATAATAATATGTCTAGTATAAATATTAGAAAAAGAGATATACATCATATCTTATAAACACCAATAATATAGGGAAATGTTCTACATATCGAGTTACCATAATATCCACCACTAACTACCACAGATATAATCATCTCCACTTCCATCATAACATATAAATCAATAATGAAGATAAATATAAATGATATACATATATATTAATAAAAAGGACCCAAAAATACTTCTACCACTCATAACTATCAATTCAGAGGCCTTTCCTACTCAAAATGGTATTTAGAGGGAAGTAGATATAACCCCTCAGAACTTAAATAACCCACCATTACATGATTTATAAAAATGTTTTCACATTCTTACATGTCAATGATAGTTTTTAGTTTATATTTCTAGATAATTATGAAAAATATTCCATATAAAAACCTCAAAAAATAAACTAGAAAATTGCACTCAATATTAATTATTTTAATAATAATAATATTGTTAAATTTAAACTATTGTTTCATTGTAAAATCAGTGGTGTATTAAATGATGAATACTCATAGGAGAAAGGTAAAATTTATATAGTTAATACTCATCATTAAGCCCTATGAATTGAATTTGGGAACTTGGTATGAGCAAAAAAATATCCATAAGGGATAAAAAATAAAACATATTAGTCTATTTGTAAACCTATGAAATTTATAAGAACATTTTACTTTTTTCATTACAAATAGTTGAACTCAATTATCCATTTATCTTTCCCTAGAATCTTCTTAATTTCTCTATAGTTCTCATAAATATTTTTTTATTCCATTATAGAGGAAAAATCATAATCATTATAGGTTTTTTGGAAAACATGAAAACTCCAGAATAACATTCCTTACAAAACTAATTTCACCATTATTTTTTAAAAAATTCATATAATTTACGTAAAAATATAACATACTATTCTTACATTGTAAAATAAAATGAATACCTTTATAAACTGCTGAAATCATATTATTCTAGTAACTTAGAAAAATTTCCTAAAATTATTAATTTCAAAAGTCCTTATAATTGAATCAACTAAATGAATAATTACCCTATCTCTTAGGAGTAACCAATAATTGGTAAACTCAATCTATTTACTTAAAAAATGGATAACTATATATGTATTACCATTTATTAGTGCGATATCAGGATCAAAAAACATTGAAATAAAATTTAGAAGAAAAATAACATTAATAAGACTCACAAATCATGAAATTCAATTATAAAACTTTTTCGAAATGGAATTCAAAACCATAGGAAATAAATCTTTTAGTTACCTCATAAATATGATAAATAATTTTCTATTTCCTTAGAAAAATAGTTTAATAATATAAATTTCCAAAATATTGAGAGAAATATTTTCATTAAAACTACCATGGATTATTGTAAATTAATATTTATATTGAATAATTGATATAATGGTTTGAACGAGTCGTTAATTCTGTATATGTTAAAAAATATATTTTTTACATTTTCAAAAAGGTGACAACAAACCATAGGGAAAATGATAAAAACTAAAATTTTAATTATTTTCAAGTAAAGTAAAAAATAATTGAAAATTTACTTTATCAAAATTTAAATAATTATTTAGAACATTTTATAATAATTTAAAATAACTTTAACATGGTGTAAAATGATTTGGGAATTAAAAAATTAAAATAATATTTTTAAAAGAAATTTTTTAACTCAAGTAGGACACCACACATACATACTTTAAATGCTGTATAATAAAGTAATTTTATTTTTAATATTGATTATAATTATTTTAAGGTTTATTTTCTCATTATTATCCCTCTTATTTCATTTATTAACATTCTTTATATAGTTATTAAATCAATTAATCTCATGTCTGACGTTTCGATGATATTCAATTCATAATCACAAAATAACTTCAGTAGGTTGACCATAACTAAATGGGTCATTGTTACACCATTTAAAAAATATTATTCATAAAATAATTACTATCTTAATAAATTAAATAAAATTTTATAACCATCCATGAATAAAAATCATAAAAAATTACAGCACTTCATGGAGGTGGTAGTCTACACATAGACACGTGGGAATTGACCATTTATAAAAGGATGGAAGGGTAACAAAGTTGCTAATAAATTTTCATTGTATAATTATAATTATTTTTTTAATATCATTTAAATCCAATTATCCATTATTCATACCATCCATATGATCCATTTATGAAGAATGATACACATCACTTTATAGAGGTGGAAGTCTTCATGTATGCACATGCAATTTATTCATTTCCCATTATATGGAAAAAAGTTTAAAAAGGAATGCAATATAATAATAATATTTAATTATATAGAATATACTTATTTTACTATTCAATCATTGTTAAAGTATATTTAAAATAGATATTTTATGAAATAATCATAAAAAAACTCGATTTGAAATTTTATATCTTCTTTGGAAACCTCCCTTAGAAGAACCATTAATACTTATTGTTTTCTATTTTGGTGTTTCAAGAACCTATGGTTAGATATGTGATGGTTGATAAGGTATTTTTGCAGCTATTGGTGAGGAGAAATGGATCAATATGTGTGAAGAAGATAAGAGAGGTGGTTTGATTTTATAATTTAGGTGGGTGGAACATATTTAAATCTTATAAACATTAAAATAAAATAAGGTTAAATTCATATTAATTTTCTCAAAATTGGATCCATTTAGATGGTGGGATTTTATAGGGTTTACATAAGTTCAACCAATGATATTTAGATAAGTTTTTTGTTATGTTAAACCATATCTCATTGGTTTAACCCCCATTAACCATGTTTAACATGAAACATTATAAAAAAGTTTTTAGTTTTTATGGGTCATTAATGCAATATAAAAAATCAAAGGAGGAACAGAAATTTAAATTATAAAAAACGATAAAATAATTATGCGTACTATTTTGTTTTTATTTGATTTTAAGAGTTTCTAATTATTTTAAAAATGATTTTTAAACATTAAATACCACTTAAATTCCTTTTTTTGGATACTCACATATTTGAACTTTTATTGCGACAAAAATGTAATTAAAATTAAAAAACCTAAATAATAAATTATCGGTGATATGTGTTTATAAAATTCTTTTAATTTTATAAGGCATCGAAATATCCTAACTATTCAAATTTCTGAAACCATTTATTTGATTTTTCAACCACTAGGAAAATCAATATGTTAGTGTTGCATAAGAATTAAAGGAAGTTATAATATCTTTAAAAATTAAAAAATAAATTAATATAATAAAAATAATGTTTTTTAATTAAAAAGAACCATTTTTAATATTTCATATATTCATTTTAACTAGATGAAAACACATCAAATCTATTAAAATTGACATACATTTTGTAATTATTCATATCTTAAAAAATATAAAGGTCATAATGCATGTTAAGTGAAAAAAACTATCTTATTTATAATATTACTTGATAGGGATAGAAATAACTTAGTGAATAATATTTATGATGAAAATTTTTAGCCTTATCATAAAGTATTTATCTTTAAAAACCTAATTTTACCTTTTCTATGGCGACACATTTTTACCATTTTTACTATTCATAGTGACAAAAATGAAAAGAAAATAAATAATAAATTTGAACCCCTTGATCCAAAATATGGAATCCATTACTTAATATCAAATTTTTATAATATAAATATATTACTTTTAATATAATTTCAAAAACAAAATGAAAAATAGTTTTAAGAAAATTGAGTTATTAAGAATAAAAATAAACTTATACCAAAATAAAATACAATATTGATTCCTATGAAATTATTTATATTATTTTTAATAAAATAGATCATATTTTAATTTGAAATTAATTAAAAAATAAAATTATAATTTTCAAATTAATATATTTAATGAAAATAAATAACATTTTTTCAAAAATCGACATTTTGTTACTTTTCACTATTAAATAATTTTTTTAGAAATATCCCAAAAAGTAATACTAAACCTGTTTTGAAATTAAGATTTCAAAAATTATTTACTTTTTTAAAAATAGAATTTCAAAATGCAGAATAAATTAATAGTAATATTCGGGCACAATATTCAGTATAAACTATTTTTGAAAAAAAATTATTTTTGGAGCATAGATTTAATTTATTATCATTCCTTTTTGATACAAATAATTAAATTAATATTAATTCATTAAATTTTATATAGAATATATTAATATAATTAGAATAATTTATAAAGAGTGATAAATTTAATTTATTGAAATAAAAAATATATTGTTCACATAGAAATAGTTTTATTTAAAACATCCCTTTTACCATAAAATGATTCTATATTCATTTACAATTAATTGATAAAAAATACATAATTTATTATTCAACATATTCAGGGAAATATTTATCCATATATTTCATAATATGGTTGTTCCCATTCATACATACCAAACCAACAACTAGGTTACAAAAGAAATATTTAAATAACTTTTTATCATGGTTTGTTTAAGCCTGATTTTCTTATACCACACACTATAAAATTATTATTTAATGAAAATAATCTCTAATATATTTAGGGGTTATTGTAGAAACCCTCACTGACATATCACGAAGTTTATAATTAATTTCTAATCATAAACATGCTGTTCCACTATTCTTTCTATCCCTTATGTCAATATACCCAATTCTTATCATCCTTTCCATGGAGTTGGAATCATCTATACATCATATTTATAGTTGAACAATTCCTTGATCCCTTTATATCTTACTTTGTAATATTTTCAAATCATATCTTTGATGTAACATGCCACATGAAATATAAATCTACAAATTTCACAATCTTTATAATGCTGAGTAAGAATCACTAATTAATAAAGTAATTAGATGGTCAGATAAGTCTTCACACATTTCTATATCAATAGGTATCATACTGAAGCAAGAACCATACTTAATTGTATTTTTTTCTTATCTATTTAATCATCATTTTTTATTCCATTACTTAGTCATATTAAACCCCTTACCATTAAATAAATATAAGATGTTTATAATTAAGATAAATCGACCACTTAACTTATTTACCTTCATTATATTCATAATTTTAACCCCATGATGGTATTATTGATTAATAGACTTAATTCCACGTGCTCTCATCCAACATAATAACCTATTCTTAGACACATTTCCAAAAATCCAATTCTTGTTATGGTAACCACTTCTTTTATAATGTAATTCATAAAATGATATTATATAACTTATTTATTTAGTGATACAGATTTTATAGCTGTTTAGTTAATTTAACCATTAACCAACATCTCTAGATGATTATGAATATCCACACAACTATACCAAACTAGGACAACAATACCCCTAGTATGAACCTAAAACTAATAATCTCATTAATCCCACAACCCATCCATTACCAATTGAAACCCCACTTGAACCTTACTCCAAACTATCCATCATCCAATACCTAACCCCCTACAAAAAATAACTCTTACCCAAATTCCATAATAATTGTCCACAGATATCACCTACACAAACCTTATAAGGGAACACAACATCATATACAAAGGGATTTCTTGATTATCAATGAACAATCCTAGGGTTGAGATATAATTCTAATGGAAAGGAAACTGACAATGAAATAATTAATTTTAGGGGATTACAATCCACACACCCCATAATATCTAAATAGGTATAACCATCCATATTAAAACTAAAATAGAATAACAAGAATTCTAATTATAAACCATACTTGAACCCTTTATCAAGGAAACTACTACCAAGAGACATGAACCCAAATAACTCAATCGACATACCATAGTTATAAAGACCTTATTTACTCATTTAATTAAGTGGATTAGGGAATATATAATTTTGTATTACCTTATATTCATATCTCCCTTCAAATTTTAATTTATATTTCACTTAATGAATTCTTGATTCACATACTCATCCCAATTTCCATGCTCCTCATATATTCTATCATAATTTTATCTATTTCTATACATCGGAATAAAAAAATATGAGTTACCAATTAGAATAGCAGTATAGTAATAAAGTGATGGATACCCAACATGCCCACCATACCATGAAAAATTCAAAATACCTTTAATATTTACTATAAAAAATCTTCTATTAAATAATTATATATATATATATAACAACATAACATTATTTAATACAGAAAAAATTTGAATAAAAAGAAGAAGAATATATAAAAAGGAAGGCATAACTAATCTTATAAAATATAAAAGAATAAGTATACAACATATTCATATCATAGGATAAAACCTACCACATAATGGCCAAGATAATATAAAAAATTATAGTAAAAAATAAATAATACAATGACTGCTTCCACCAAACCATGTGTGGTCCTGAGTGAAGTGTATAATAGAAAATGAATAAGTAAATTATAACACACCAAACCAAATCATCTCCACTGATCATATGAAGTGATTATAGACTTACTATTTTTGAAAAAAAATTCAATGTACATTTATCATCAAGGGTCTATGTGATAAAAAAAAGAATTTACTATAGGATCCAATGAGTCGTTTCAATTAATATAGTTTTTGATGTTCCATGAATTCATGCAGAGTGATAAAAATTATAGAGTAATGACAATAATTAGAATCATTAGAATCAATTATAATAAATATCAAAGGGTTTGAGGTTTAATAATGTTAAATGAAAGGTTCCTGAAAATATCAAGAAACATGTAATTTTAAATGATATTAGAAATATTAAAAATACCTTACCTAAATAAATATGACCATATTGAAATTGAGATAATTGAATCTAGAAAAAAAAATTATATATCCCTCCTTTAACCAATACCATCACATTTATCATCACTTCATCAACCAAAATCTAATGAAACTATGAAAAAACACTACTACCACAAACTAATAAAAAGAAGGGTAGGTAAACATTCGAAAAGAGGGTTAGAAAATCACCTTGAATCAACCATGAATCAATATCTAGGGGATGGGGACTAAATCCAAGAATAGAGGCTCAATAACCTCTATAATAGATACTTGAATCTTTTAGGGTTGTAAAGAAGAGTGGGAAAATAAGTGGGTTTTCAGAGGAATTCTTAATATATACATGATAAAAATTTTAAAGGCCACAAAAAAGCTATTAGGGTTTTTATTAAAACCACTTTTCAATAAGGGTGCCAACACCTCGATGGATCCGGTGAAACCAGGATCTTGAAAACATTATGAAAATATTCCTATATCACCCCATATTAACTTGGAAATACTCCAGGTCTTATAATCCCAAGGATGTTCCATGATGAAGTTGAGACACCATGACACAATGGTACCTTAATCAATAGTGAAAATCATGCTGACCCCCTGATTTCTATGTAATAACATATTGTACTACACCAAAAAAACTATTAAGGATTAAGTGATAAGGAACACCACCCCTTGAGCTCGATGATGAAGCCCCAAGAGTTATTCCACAATTACCCCTAAATTGAAAGATCCACCAAATCATTCACCAGAATCTAAATGGCGAACATACCATATCCACCAAACACGATCCATTCTCAGAAATCTAACAAACTCCCTAAAAATATTCCACAATACAATCTCACCAAACAATCCAGAACATCTCCCTTCCAAATGAATTTTATAATAAACTCAACTGTACTTCGTATAAAGCACTATCAACACACCCAAACACCTAAAACACTTGAAATAAAGGAAAATAAATGGTCTAGGAAAATCTATCCCTAGATAACAGAAATCTATCAAATAATTATTATCCTCAAGAATTAAAACCTATCCCTCAAAAAGAGAAACTAATCTCTAACAAAATAATAGAGAAACCCACACTTTTTATTTTATTCATCCCAAATGATTAATCGGTTAAGAATATAAAAGAATTACAGTTGGGACATTATAAAAATGTAACTTACATTGGGAGAAACCACTCAAAAAGATGAATACACTACAAACACTCATATAAGACATTTTCCACCTCCTCAATCACATATGACTGGCCACTTAAGACTAAGAAGAACACCAACCCTTAGGGAAATGATACCAAAAATGATATACTAAACTAAAAAAAATAAACTCAACATTATTGGATATCCTTGAGCTATTTAACCCCACATATCAATATCATGTTCATGATTTATAGGATCTCGTCGCTCTCCTCTTCCCCGAAGCTCAAGACCTGTAACTCTCTTTATTCATCTCAACCACTTGAGAAAACTTAGGAGCCTTTTTTCTAAAACCTTACATCTAAAACATTCCTATATATATGACATATCTACAATACTTAACCTCATTATAAGACCTCAAATGAAATTATATATTGGATCATTGGATCTCTATCCTTTATGAAGACTCAAAATGATATGCTTGATCTAATTCACTAAAAATAAAACAAGGAAAAAAACAAAAGACTTCTATAAAATGACTTTTAAAGATATGAATATAATATTCAACCTACTAAATCTCATTATTATTTTTCTTATATATATCCATATACATATGAAAAATAAAATTCTTCTTAAATAGTTCAATAAAATCTACCAATGTAATACCATCTGAGTGGTCATGATTCATATTCCACTAGTATTGAGACACCATTTGAAGTTATAAAACCTTGAGAGAAACATATAATCAATGTGTATTTTTCAATAGATTAATTTGAACATAAATATATTCTAACCATTGATTAGTCTCATAGATATATTCTCCACTAAGGAACTTCAAAAAATCCTTTCAATGAAACATAAAAAATTCTTTATTATTGGATTCTTCTACATCCTTCTTCTTCCCAAAAAATAAATGATACTTTGATGGAATATATTCAAATAAATATCAAATAACCAGTTCATCAGTTATCACATGAATCAAAAAACCACCATAGAGAAGATGATTTGATTCTAAGAAACACATCCATATGAAGAACATTACCACATTCTACTCCTTCCATTCTACAAAATAACCATATAATCACAACAAGACGAGAAAGTAGAAAGGCAGAGTAATTTAATTATTCTAATTGTCACAAAATCATACTTTATCACAATATCCATTCATCCACATTATCCCTGCTTCCACCACATATAATCATATCAAATCATAATTTTGATATCAGAAACATTTTTCACAACAATTTATTTTATGAAACTTTACCAAGGTATAATAATTTAATTACTATGTTACCAAAACATGAAAATTTAATAAAATCATATTATCAACACATAATAGTGATAATTATCATTAATCTAGAACAAATATTCAGCCAGTTTAAAATAAGTATTTCATGGGGGCACTCATGGAATATATATAGTCATTTAATTTTATCTTAAAGGATTCATAATGATTTCTTCATACTAATTTCAAAAACTTTTCTAGAGTACCATTGGATTTCAAATGATTTGATTTCAATCCTCAAACTTAAAATAAATCAATTAATACTTAATGAATTGCATAACCTGATATAAATAACATGTCAAACACATCATTATTATCATTTAAAAATCATCAATCAACCTATCATATATAGTAGCATGATTTCACAACTAATGGTAAATTTGTACAAGACCAACACTTATATAAATCACACATGTCACATGGTAGGGATTCATAATTAATTTATTGTTTTAAATAAAATGAACTCATATGTATATATTTAATTTTATCACTATAAACCTCACTAATCGTATGTTAAAATTAACACATAAAATGATATTCAATTTTCAAGTAACATTAGAATTTTTTGTATATGATTTTAATAATTTGATTCAAAGCCATGTATCCCAAATAATATATCCAAAAGGGGATAATCAATTGGAATAGTCTAAAGAAAATTTACTCATGGAAAAAAATCCATTTGAAAATTTGTTTCCATTGAGGGAAATAATAATTTTATTTTTTAACATGATTCTACAAGTTCAATAAATAATGTGCATCGAACATTAAAATATACGAAAATGATTCGATCATGAGTTGGTTACACAACCCATACCCAAAAAAATTATTAAAAGAAAAGGTAAAGGTACAAAAAAGTGAGGATAGAAGGTGAAATTTATTTTTCCCAGCTAAAAATATCGATATTTAAAAAATGAATGTTTGAAGATTATAATAATCCAGTACACTGTCTTCGGCAGTGGAAACATAAAGTATCTCTCTAGGATGAAACTTGCACCTCTCTTCCTTTGTTCGGATATAATCAACATATATTATCCCAATCTCAAAGGGAAACCATAATTAAATTTTTCTATATAATATATGCATTGGTATGAATATATTAATGAACTAATCATAATAATGAATCAAAATCTAAAAATTAAATGAAACCTATGAGAACGACACATGAAACCTTTTTAAAATTTTTACCGTGAGATCATTATATTTAAACCTAAATTTGTTTAGTATTATATAAGGTCTATTTATTTTATCATTGGGGGGTCTAAATATGAGTGTCCTAGAATATATCCCCTTCCTACGTCATGTGTTTGTTTTAGATGACACTATTTACCTACCAGATGAATGAAATCCTAAACCATTCCTACATTAAAACTCCATCCTGAGCTTAAAAATATATATAATACCACTTTATCAGGACACACTCCCACTGAGGCCCCTCCTTGGTTAGCGGTGGATATGATAGTGACCTCTGATTTCTGCTTCCAATAGTCTAGGGTTTGATGACTAGAAATAAGGTAATTTTTTAAAAATATGGGAGGTATTACCCTCTTAATTACAAGGAAAAAAATAAAAATTCACTAATGAAATATTTGTAAATAAGTTGAGGAGTTAATATTTCTATAACCCAATAAAAATTGCACAAAACAACCGCAATAAAACCAATGATAATTCAAGAAAAAACTTATAAGATACACTCTATCTTTCTTTACATAAATGTTCCCATTTTACAATAAGATATCTTAATTTTTTTTTCACAAAACACTATATAGGAGTGATACCTTTAGAGTACTCAATAGAATCATATTTAAAAATTAAATTAATATCCATGTGAAATAAATGTTCATGGATAATTATGTGTGTGGATGACTATATAAGATAACTAGGATACCAGAAAATTTCTAGCCAACCAATAAAAAAGTGAGATATATAATATCTCAATAACATCTATAATTTAGGTAAATGCCCTATATATTGAGTTTTTAAAATCTCCACCATTTATAGCCTTTCCTATGACCATCTATATTAACATATCTATTATGAGTTAATATAAATACTAAATATATACTTATAAATTATAAAAAGAGGCCTTGAGTATTTCCACCTCTCTTACCTGTGAAATTAGATTCCCATTTAACATCAAACGGTTATGAGACAGTAAGAGAATCCATCACTAATTGATTATATAATTTATAATGAAATAAAATTCCTAAACACATCCTTAAAATATTCCATAAAACCATCATGCATTCATAATTAAATCTTATCACCATTTCCACAACTATATAATAACTTCCAAATAATCAATCCACTTGAAAAATTCCTTGAGCCTAATATAACTCACTTATAGATAATGAAAAATCATATGATACATGAAAAAATCATATCCAATATAAATCGACTCACATCACAATATCGAGAACCCTTAGTAGTAAAAATTTAATTACCCTGAAATAAAATTGTTAAACAAGATAGACAACATATCTATATCAATATTATAATAGTCAAGGAAGAACCATCCTCAATATTAATGTTCTATTATTATATATTTACTCAATATTTACGTATTCTATTACTTAATATCATTAATACTATTTACCATTAAACAACTATGAGAGGTTTATAATTGTGATAACTCAACCACTTGACTTACTTACATTCATTATATTCATAATTTAAATCCCAATATAAGATTAGTAATTCATTTACATAATTTCAACATTGAAAAATCCAATATAGTAACTCATTCATAAATGTATTGGTAACTATTTTATTCACATTTTGATTACCACTCCATTGATAATGTTTTCCGTTATATGAGATTAAATATATAATTCATTAATTTATCATTAATTTATTACCATTTTATTAATTTAATCATTAACCCACATAAATGGATTAATTTTACATTCCTCACAACTCTACCTTACTAGACCATTGAAAACACCTATAATAAACTAAAAAAAGATTCTCTATAGGGGGAACTATTTATGGAAGGATCAATATGTGGTGAAGGTAGTACCACATCAAATTTTTGGGTAAAATGGATTAGTATTTTTTTCTTATATAATTTCCTATATAACAAGTGAAAATAACATCACTATTAAGAGATATTTTTTTTAGAAAAAATATTTTATCCATGAAGAATTTAGATAAGTCCAAAGTGGTACATAGGTAAGAAATTCCATAAAAGAGAAGATAGTCATGAGGAGGATTCCATGAAAGGAGAAGTGATCCACAAATAAAATTTGCAGAAGGGGTATTTTGAGGAAATTTTTCCTGTAAAGGAAGAAGGATCCATAGAAAAGAGGCGTTCTGAGGAATAACAACTCATCCATGATGCATAGACGATCCACATCAGAAGTTGGTTTGCATAAGAATTAGTAGTCTGTATAAGGAGATGGTCCACAGAAGCGGTGTCAATCCACATCGGAGAATTGGTTCCCAAATAACTTGCACTACTCAGTGCATCACAGTTCATAGAGGACTTGAGGTAGTTCACAAGGAACTGACGGTAGTTTTCAGAGGAACCGTTTGTGAAACTAATTTATGAAAAATAACAGTTCCCAAAAAAGAGGATGTTATCTAAAGGTAAAGAATTTACTTCAATAGAGCATCTATCTACACTTGAGGATGCATTATTTCATGAAAATGAAGGGACCTAAAAGTCTATAAATTGTGAGTGGATCTCTTCCAAGAGAAGTGAGCAAAGAAAGAGGAAGATAATGATCCTTTCCACCTGGAGTGAGCCAAAGAAAGTGACATAAGAAGTGACCCATAGGAAAAAAGTGATCTAACCCTAAACCTTGCAAGGGTAGTGATATTGGGCATACAATTGATCTAGAATAGACATTTTAATTTGATAGGGAGGCTTAAGGGATTTAGTATATCAGTGCATCGCCGTTTCATGCCACTAGGATGTATCCAAGTAAGAGTAAACCAGGTAAAATCATGATGTACAATGGATGATTTCATTTATATTCATATATTGTTATGGGATAAAGAGAAAAGAGTGTTTTGTTATGATGAAACAAGATTTAAAGGGGTAAAATATTTAAACTGTACTGCCCTGATTCACCCCCCGCTTAGAGTATTTGACCTTGTGTACCTAACAAGGTCACACGAATCACCTACACCACCGTTATAAGGGTGCTATTCCCTAGATATTAAAGAATATTTATATTCTAATTGAACTATCCAAGTCTTTTAATTTCATACTAAGGGTAGGAAAACTAATTAATAAATTATTATCTTAATTAGATTTACAAAAAAACTCTATCCTATCTAAAAGGTTCAAACCATCAATATAAGACTGAAAGAGATGAATTAAAAATTTAACAATAAAAAAACCATAAAACTATCCTCAAGATAGTAGCAAAAAATAGATAAGAACTAATTAAAATATAGTGAAATACCCTAGCTATACTCACCCCATTTTCACATTTAAATAAATATCAATTTCTCTCAGTATTATATTTACAGTTACCTTCCATTCACACCCCCATTACAAAGGTACTCCTAATTTCATTGAATCAATTCAATATTTTCATTCTTATCCCATTCCCATATTCAAAATATATTCTATCCCTATATTATCCATGTTTATAAAGAAACATATATAAATATGGGTTAAAATTGATATATAAATATAATAATAGAGTGAATATAACCCAACATGTTCGGTATACTTTGGATAGTTGACAACCTCGTTCACATATATTATAAGAACAAATTTTTAGAAGTAGTATATATTTATATATACATATATAACAAGATAATAGTAATTAAGAGAGCAAGAATTTGAAACATGCAAGAGATGAACTCAGAAAAATGAATGCTTATCTAATCTTAAGAAATATAAATGAGGAAGAATAAAACATATCATTCCCCCATACTAAACCCAACTACACCATGGCCCAGAGAAAGGATCAAATTATTGGATAAAACAAAGAATACAATTACCCCTTCTATAAAAAAACAAGCTCTTGAAAGAAGATCATGACATAAAACAAGTATGTAAATTACATCCCCTCCCCCAGAAAAAAATAATATTCACTGATCCCATGTTTAGAGTATAGACATACCATTTATAAAAGAAAATTATGAAATGGGATGGTAATATATGATTGAAGTAATACAACACAAAACAGATCCTCAAATTCAATGTGTGGGTTTAATCAAGAGACTAATAGAAGTTCCGCAAAATCATGCAAATGGAAAATAATAAATTCGGAATAATGATAATTTCAATCATTTGATTCAAGGGGATAATAATTTAAGGGCATACAGGTGAAAAATGTTAACATAGAGGTAAAAAACATAAAAAAACATATAAAAAAACATATAATTTCATTATATAGTTGAAGGACCCGAAATCCCCTACCACCCCACATTTTAGAGATTTCACATTGAGAAAATTGAAGTCAGACACCAATGAATATGAATAAAGATTCTCTAAACAAATAAAATCATATTAATCACAATTTAATAAAAACTAATCCTATAATATCAAGAATAAACACTAATGACAAAAGATAAAAAAATAAGGATATGATGATATTCAAAAATGGGGAATAAAATCAACTTGGATCACCCAAAAATATTTCTCTAGAGGATAGGATCTAATGCCTGGTAAAAGTGTATAATATCCACTAAAAGATCTCCCCTAGTATCATTGGTTTATAATGTACCAAGATAAAATAAATATACTTTTTTAGGGATTCTAAATTTATATAGGATATAAATTTGGAAGAATTTGACCCAAGTGTAAGGACCATGACACAATAATAAGTGTTTTATGAAAACCACAGTACAAAAAGGGTGGACACAAAAATTGTTTTCGAGTTTAAGAGATAGCTAAAAAACATGACATAAAATTACTATATATCTCACCTTGAATTCTTTAAAACTCTGAATACTATAAACCCATGTAAGCACCATTTCATAGCCAAGACACCATGTAATAATAGTCCCCCAATTAGTAGATCCAAGTTTTCCATCCCTTAAGCTCCATGGTGAAAATTATAGAACCAATCTTAAATAAAACTTAATGATATAGATATAAGGAAATCTACTGCTATATCTCTATGTTAGAGGCACAATAGTTACCCCATAATGAACCCTAAATTGATAATCTATAAAACTATCCACCCAAAACACCCCAGCATAAAGGCTATGCCTACATTGGAAGATCCATTCCCAAAAATCAAACACAATACCTTAAACTATTTTATGCTTAATTCTCACAAACCAATCCACAATATCTCCCATCTAGAGTAATTTAAACATAATCTAAATCATAATACCACAAAAACACCTTCAACACCCCCACAACCTACAACACACAGAAAAAATAAAAAGCAAGGGTCTAGGATGTCTGAGACCTTAGTGTATTGACCTGAAAATTTTCTATGTATTTTACTTAAATAATTATTATGTTACTAGATTGTTAAACATGAAAAATTAATCTAAAATGATTTGTTAAATATTTTATGAACATTATTAATAAATTATAAGATGAATAAAACCATTAGTAAATAAAAATATGGTAATAAATTAAAATTTCTTATGTTTAAAGGAAAAATAATTATTATGATTTGATATTATAATGATTTTTCTCTCTCAAATAATTATTTAATGTACTAATAAATTAAATCAACCAATTTTATAATATTATTGTAATCCTCCACCACTTCATTATGGCATATATTTTTTTTCCCAAACCCCTCTATTTTTATATTAAATATGTAACCAAGGGGTTCGGTGTGTCAGAGTGGAATATGAGATTCTTTGGGGTTTTTTTGTCCAAAATAATTAAGGCCATATTCACATCTGCTAGCTCTTCATTGTCCACTAACTTGAATGTAGGATTTACACCGGCTGATGGAGAAACTAGAAGACCAGAGACCAATCACTAAGAATTATCGACTAGGCAATGTGTCTAGTTTATGTTTGTTAGAGGGGGAGGAATGTATTTTACCCTATTCTAAACCTTTAAGTCTAACCTTAATTACTCTCCCTCAAATTAAAAAATAATCTTTCATCAAATATACTCTATATAAACTTTAATAATGGAACATTGTTTTTATTCCACCTCAATTTCTGAAACTTTTTTAGGCAATTGAAGCAATAATGCATGTTTAGGATCCCACTTTCCTCCTTTAATCTCGAAATATAATTTTATATTATTGTCACAATTTAGGGGTAATATGCCCTAATTTTATATATTTTGTGTTATTTCAATTTTCATTCCATCTCCACAAAAATTAATGGCCAATATTTGATAAGTGGAACACTTTTAACATAAGGTTGGTGATTTTCAATATATCTCTCAAGGATTCACAATTATATTATATGTTACATGTGTTTTATTAGGTTAGCTTACCATGAATTAGACCTAGAACATAGATTTAATTAATTGATTCGCTAAAATGATTATATAGTTTATTAAATACCATAACCCAACCTTTGGATGATTTCAATTGGGAACTTGGGAGAAACCATTAGGGTGAACATGGGTTGTGTAATGTTTTTTATATATCATATATACATAAAAGGGGTGTACAAGATTTATGAACATGATAGGGGTGAAACATTTGTAAATAGAATATTGATTAAAATATTTTGAATTAAAAATATTCCAAATGGCCAGGATGTTGGGCATGGGTATAAATGAATTTAAATTGAATACATGGTTATGTTTTAAATTAATTAAATAAATGGAAATTTTAGGATGAGATCGTTGGATTTTATGTGACATATAATACTAGATAAATGGGAAATATGGGACGATAAACTTGGATTCCCAATTTTACAAGGTGAATAATTAATGGGAATGTCAGGATGAGCTGCTTGGTTTATATATGGTACATGATTCATGAATGTGGGGATGGTATCCATTGATTTCAAATAATATTAGATGTTTGGGAATGTTGAAAAGAGTAATTTTATTCCACGTAATACATGATATTTTGAATACAAGGATGGGTGAATTGAATTTGGGTGGTGACTATGGATATCATGGTCCTCAAGACATGATTAGAGACATTAGGAATTTTCTAGAAGAAATAGGTTCAACCAGGGTGTAACCATGGATCCTATGGATCAAGGTTATTATATTTTATTTATTTAATTGTTTTACATTCCATTTTCCATAAAAGATATCGAAATTAAGTATATTAGCTTCAATCTGATATGATTTTTTCACCATGGGTGGTGGTCTACAGAGTCATACTCACACCATTATTGAGTCAGCTGTTGGTACCCAAGTAGAATTCTTCAATTCAAGATTGGATAAGGGAAAGTGCCTTATGATAAATGTTTTGATCTAGGATGGGATATAGGATGGGGATGGGGCCTGACCTTGTAACTGAACCTCCTGAAATTTTTAGAATTATTTGTACACATTTTTGATCAATCGGTTATTTTAGTAAATATTTATATGAGTCAAACATGTATCTCTTAATTATGGGAATATAACACATTTTTTATAGCATGAGTTTTTAATTTACTTGTTACATTTTTGTGTCATAATTTATTTTTTTATGTCTGGATGGATGTTAAATGACTTATTTACTTTCATTTTTCACTCTCTAATCATAAGGGAATATTCAACTCATGATAAACTCGTAGATCATCATCAATAGTTAGTAGACCTTGGAATATAAGGAGACAAACATTAGACCATATGGAACACTACCCTAGAGAACTGATTTCATAACACCTAAGGTGGTGTGTTATAATGCAGTATTGTTGGTATTTTTATTATTTTATTGTTTAGAGTTTGTATACATGATAATTATCTGTATTAGATCATAGTAATGAGATCATTACTAATATTACTTATCCCATGTATGGTGAAGAATCTATTTCACTATTGATGGGATTGAAGGTCTTTCTTTTCGAAAAAATAATTGATTTATTTCCACCTCTATTAGTGCCCCTGTGTGAGATTTTAATGAATTATGGGTCTTTCACACTTATTTAGGAATGGAAAGTGGCATGTGTTCATGCATCATTTGAAAACACTAGGTTTCATGATATTTTCATGATTTATTAATACCATTTATACTATAGTGGAACTATATTTAGTTATTCGAAGTGTCTACAACAATTTATATGGGGTTTCTCATATAAATTGATGGTGGAATTCACATTTGGAGATCCTTTAAATGGAAAGATTATTAATTTTAGTAATTAAATTCTATAAATAGGAGTTATTGAGGGTTAAATGGGGAACTCATCACAACATATATACAATATAACATTATGAACATAGTGTGGGTAGATGGGGCTTGAAAGAGAGTTTAGTTTACATGTTCTTGAAATTGTGGTGTGTATAGACTCTTAGAATGTAATTAATTTTACTAATTTCTCTAAATTTTAACATTAATAGTTTATTCTATGTGTTTATCTAAACCATTTTTTGGAAATTTAATGGAATTACTTCACATAGGCCCCATGTTGAGTACCTAGAGGGTGCATGTGAGAATACCCCATGGGTTTCAGACCAAGTCCTCTTATGATGCCGAGTGTAGTTGAAGAATATTAAATCTAAAAAAATTTGTTGTGAGTAAAACATGTGATGGAGGAGTATCCTAATACTTCCCATTATATGTCAAGGTTTACCAGGGATTTTCTGATCCATCTTCCATCGATGTTCATGGAATAACTTTTCCCTGGGTAGATGACTACTCGTTTTTTTGATTTGGACAATCATTTAGCATATTGAGACACCTTATGATTGTAGGGTGAAACTGAAAGTGTATATTCTAGGGGGATTAGTGATTTGATGTTGGGACGTATTCGTTTGTATTGAGAAACATATAGTCATATCCTGAATGTTATTTGATACCCTCATCTTCAACCATTAATTTCTACAGAACCTAAGGTTTGATAGGGCTGGTGAGTTATTATTCTAATCATAGGGGAACATTTCTGTTATGAAGAATTCCATCCATTATAAAGACTTATTTTCATTCGCCCCTTCGATATCATAGGATATGAAAATTGGGTGAGGCGGTTCAAGGATGGGTTGAGGTACATGATCCGTGTGTTGTTGAATTTAATTTGACATACTAAATTTTATCTAGTGGAAAAACAAGAAATTATTTTTGTGTGAGACCGTAATGAGATAACGAGACCATGGTAGGAAGCTTCTAAAGGACTGATATGGGTATTATGTACTCTAATATCACCATTATGAGGGGAATCACCAGGTTATCAGTAGATAGATCAGCTGAGGTGGCAGTTTACTATAGTTTCACTAATGTGGTTGATGCGGTAATTTTAAAACTCAGTGTGATAGGTAACTAGTAAATTTAAAAACATATTTATTGATTTTTCAATGTCGTAAGGTTTTTTTAACTATGTAACAGGAACTGATTGATATAAGATTTTGACTAGTACCTTATTTTGTCATCAGTTCATCTACACCGCGATAGGTGGTTAATGGGAGTTCTATTGGCCATTTTGGGAATTGAGGGGGTTGTGGAGCATATGTACCATAGTAGTAGTGATTATAAGGAATTTTTTGGTAGGGAAGTCAGGTTTGTTTTCAGGTCTGTGGTTCTACCTAATTACATGTGATACATCCTACTCCCTTGGATCATGATATCATGCCTTCCATATTTTAAGGTCTGATCTTGATAACTTCCACTTTATCCCAAAATTTTTTTCTATACAAGGTATTATTCTTAATTTATATCAGCTCATATTACAGAAGTATTAGTCTTGGACTTGTATTACTTGTATGGGGTTATGTCTATTAACCCTCCTTTGAGACTACAGTTAGAGGGAATCCATTATTGTCATGAGTGTTCCTTATAAATCAGTGGTTATATATTTTATAGGATGTATTTTTATTGGATATTGTTTTTTTATCAATTCAAGGGTATGGACTGGCTGGTTCTATATGACGATCGTATTAACCTCTACAAGGGGTGGTTTTTGTTCACATTTCTTGATGGTCATCAAGACATACATGTTACAAAATGGGAGAAACTAAAATGGAATATATTACAATAATTCAAGAAACTAATTGAAGTGAAAACCTAGATCACTGAAATATTGTTAGATTTTTGAGGGAATTAATATTATTTCTCACCTCAGGTGGAGGTTCAGTTATAGGATGTTTTTATAAGGAATTAAAAAGACTACCATCAAACAGGTGAATCGATTTCACCATTGAGCTTATGGCTAGAGTGTATTCAATTTATATTATAAAGTATAGTATGTCTCTAGTTGAGTAGTAAGAATATAAGATACAGACAGATGACTTAGAATCTATATGGTTCATCAGAATGGGAATATCCGAATGTGTATATGTAAATTTCATTTTATAAAAATGATTATTATTCCCTATGGCGGTGTATAGATTAATGGAAGTAGAATCAAATAATGGTAAAGAACCTATACCCACTTCATAGGATCTATGAATTGTTCAACCATTTAATATGTACCTGAATGTTCTATAAGGTTTTTATGAGGTTGAACTTTCACTAGGTTTGGGTGAGACTATTAAACATAACTCATACAAATTTTAGAAAAATATATAGACCATAAGATTTCTTGGTTTTGTGAATCAACCTAATGAACTTTCCCACTGTGATTTTGGAGATAATGGAATGAATATTTCACCCAATGAAGGATAATTTTTTTCTAGTTTACATTGATGATATCTAAATGTATACCATGTAAAAGGTGGTACATGATCACCATTTGATGGTTATTTTGTGAAATATGGGGGAGCATCAACTTTATGATAAGATCTATAAGTGTCATTTTTTGATAGACCAAGTTCACTTTATGAGGAATATTGTATTTAATATTGGTGAATATATTAACCCAAAAAGGTTAGAGAAGTGGTGTATTGGGGGTATCCCAACAACATGTTTGATATATGTAGATTAATAGACCTATAAGGATACCACCAGAGGTTTATTTAGAACTTATTCTGCCTAGAAGTGTCTTTGATAGGCTACAAAAGTAAGGGGATGTTGTTTGTATGCTCTGAATAATATGAGGGCGTGTTTTATTAGTTGAGGAGGATACCGATCACAATACTGATCCTGGCCCTACCCAAACATTGTTAGGGGAATAATATATATATATATATGTAGTGTTGATATGGTATTATTACTGTATACTCTATGATTCTAGTGACATTATCTATTGGGTGATTATTTCATTGTTTATATAGACCAAAAATCTTTGAATATATATTCTCATAGAAGTATTTAAATCATTGAAATTATAGGTGGGTTGAGTACCTCAAATATTTTAATTTTGATTTAGTCTATACACCTAGAATTGGAAACCTAGTTTTTAATTTTTTAAGTAAGAAGACCATGGATTATATTTTTTAAGAGAGTTACTATGAATGGTGGGTAATTGATCTATTTAATGAGATTTATTTGGGGGTGCGTGAGCTTCAAGGGAATGAAACAGTCACATCCTTATCCATTGAACCTTTACTAATTTAAATTTGATTAAGAGGACATAATAATATGACCTAAAGTATTTGGATTTTAGGGAAACAAGTAATTGTGGGGATACACCACTAGATTATTTTCACGAGGATGATGAGATGCATTATATTCATAGGAGTGTGTTGGTTCCTACAAACCAGTAGGAAGAGATAATGAGAGATTTCAATGCATCTAATTTGGTGGTGCATATGGGGATAAACAAAATGTTTATGGATCTAAAAAAATATTACTGGCTGTTAGGAATGTGGAATGAGATATCAGTATTTTTAGGCAATGATCTATATATTTTTTAGTGAATCCTAAGCACCAGCGGATCCATGTACTCCTACAGTTATTACCAATTCTTATGTGGAAGTGGGATGATGTTATGATGGATTTCATGAATGATCTATAGATGAAACTATAGGTGAATGGTGTAGTGTGCGTATTTGTGAATTTATTAACAGAGATCACTAACTCCTTTACCATTCTGGTCACCTTTTTAGTGGATGATATAGGGAAACATTATATCGATGAGTTTGTGAGGTTAAATGGGTTTTTTCAAACCATATTTTAGATAGATATTCCAATTTTTAATCTTTATTTCTGTAGGGGTTACAAAAATATAGGGGTAGAAGATTTATTTTAAGCACTTCATACCATCCTAAAATAGATAGGTTGTCATAGTGGACTATAAACTTTATAGAGGATAAGCTGAGAGAATATATCTTTGATTTTAAGGGCTCTTGGGAGAAACACCAGTCCATGGTATAATTTTCCAACTACAATAATAGTTAAGAGACCATTGAGATAGTGCCTTATGAGTCTTTATGTGGGACAACATTTCATTCACCATTACGATGGTTAGATATATTTGAAGATAAAATGTTAGGATTGAGTCTTATATATGATAAGACCAAGACTATTTAGTTGATTTGTAAGATAATGGAAATGATAAAATCATGTATAAGACTTATAGGGATCAAAATCATCAAACACTAATGTTTTGGAAAGGTTATCAAGTACTCATTCATTTTTCACATAGAGTGGGACACCATTGATTATAGAGGTAAGGGAAACAAGCATATAGGAACGTGGGGCCATTTGAGATCATGTAAAGGGTCTTCCAAGTGAAATATCGACTATCCCTTCCAAAATAGTTTATTTATATTCATGGAATGTTTCATGTATCCTAGATTTATTTGTATAGTTTTGATCAATCTCATTCTCTAAATGGGGCTGATATTGATTTGGAGGCTGATGCATCCATTAAAGAGTATATTGTTCATGTTATATATCATAACGATTCAATGATTTTTAGTATGTATATCCATCTAGTTCATGTAATTTCGAAACACAGATGCATATTGGACTAAATGTGAGAGGTGAAGGCGGATATATGAGCCTAGTGGCAACAAATTTTCAATGAAAGTGGGATATAGCAATTTATGGTTTTGTCACATAATGAGATGCATTTTGGTGGGGATGTTATAAGACCCCAAACCTCAATTTAGGCGATTAATTATTATAATTTATTTCCTAAACCCCTAGAATTTTTCCTCAAAGATGTGTCTAAGGGGTTTGGGGGGGGGGTCTCTAAGGTAGATAAGTTTCTCAAGAGGATTTCAGGGTATAAAAACATAATGATTTTGTTCTCTAGATAGTCAGTTAGAATCCAATATCTATCCATGGGGCCTTCTATAGGTTGTTTGAGGTATTGGAATCCCATTGTCCAACATGTGAGACCCACCGATCAGTAGGTGGGTCCATTTTATGGTTTTAGAGGCCAACAAGTCTTTTCCACTATTTTTTACCCATAAGTGTAACCTGAATCTCTCCCCCTCTATTCACACAACACCCCCATGTTGAGATATTCTCTTTATCACCATAAATGTTGATATATATCCATTTTATACACCTTTGTTTTGTGATATTTTTAGGTGATTGAATCCCCAAGGAATGTCTAAGAGTCCAACTTCCTTCTTTATTTTCTAAATCAGCAGGCATATGAGTTATCACCCTTTAAGGAAAATATTCCCTATTTTGTTTTTTTGTTTCTATTTCTCTTATTTTTATTCTTTAATAGGAGGATAATTTTAGAATTTTAAAAATTCTATAAAATTATATTGGTGTTATTCTTGCTATACATAAATGTTTCAATCATTTATATTATGTTCCATGTGTGTCATTATGAAAGTTTTTCATAAATTTGAAATTTTACCTAAATTCAATTAACTAGATTTCTAAAATGAATATATATTACTTTAAAGAGTAAAAAACATCCATGTTAAATTTCAATTGTTAAATTAGACCACCCCCTTAGGGTAAAATTGGGTTACCGAAAAATTGTTTTATATCAAATGTACAAATAAGGCATGTATTATATTCTTTAATGGACTATGGGTATAACATTTGTTAATTTAAAATAAAATGGAATTTGTTTGATGGGAAATATTGGAAACGATTAAGTATTTCGCCTTGGAAGTAATTTTATTTTAATGGAATACATGGTTATGTTTTAGATTAACTGTGTAAATGGGAATTTTAAGATGGTATCCTTGGATTCCATGTGATATATGTTACGATTTAAATTAGATTGGTGGGATTAGATCCTAAGATTATATGAGTTTCATATTTATAAATGAATTGGTATTCCATGTTGATATCCTTGGATTCTATTTGTTACATGATTTAGGAATTCTAGGATGAGGCATTTGGATTAAAAATGATACCACATGATCGGGAATGAGAGGATGAGAAATTTTATTCCACATGATATATAATATTTAGAATTTCAGTATTGGTTTGTGGATTCTTTATGGAGACCATTTTTGGTACCATTATTAATACATTATCATAGTAATATAGTACTAGAAAAAATAGATAGGTTTGTCTGGGGTTACACCGTGCACCCCCAAGATTGAGGTAATTCTATTTTATTTATTTAATTATTTTATCCACCTTTTCTTATGAAATATATTTGAATAAACTATATTTTATAAAATTGGATATTATTTTAGACACCATTGGGGGTGGGAAATAGAGTCTTACTCACTCTCTACAAAGGATATCATTTGGTACCAAAGAAAAATTCATGGATATTGAATTGAAAAATGGAAAGCACCCTATAACAGATGCTTGATCTAAGAATGAATGAATCTTGGAGATAGGGACTGAGATAATACCCCAAAAACTTGGTATTTTTGGTATCCTTTTTATCATTTATATTATTCTGTTTTTTTTTGTGTTTGTATATATGACTTTGACATGTATAACTCACTGATGGGTGTACAACACATTTTAGTACTACATGGATTATCTGTTTAATTATTTCCTTCTTATAACTTTTTTTAGTTATTTATATCAATATAGATTATATACCATTTTTTAATTCCATGTTTCAAAAACTATTCATGAGGTAATATTCTACCCATGGTAACCTCACGGGCCATCTCCAATAGTCGGAAACCTCTGGTGTACATGGAGGTGTGCTTGAGGCCATGTGGCATATTAACCTGATGCACCAGTTCCGTGGTTCCCAAGATGTGGTATTAAAAGTATGATGATATTTATGATACTAAAATATATGAAATCAAAATATATGAAAAAATATATTCACATTATTTGAATCATAATTTTTTGTGGAATAATATGAAGAAAATTTATGTTTCAAAGAGGGTATTTTTCATTAAAAGTGGTTTTTATTTATATATAAAAGTTTTCAATAAGAAATAAAATTTATAAAATTTATAACTTTTATTTGATAATATCAATGTAATATATTAATCATCTTAGTATGATTTTATTATTTTTTTGAAATAATTTATTTTTAGTGAATTGTGAAAAAAACCTTTTTTAATAAAACCACAACTTTTATGACTCTTTAAAGATGTAGGAACAACATAAAAACTTATAAAATATTTTCCATGATAAAACATGTTACAAATGAGGAAATATATACATTTTTAAAAATATAATAGATTCTATAAAACCTATTATTAATAACTTTTGATCTTAATAATATTTTCCAATAAAAGAAACTCTTTTGATATTTTCTTATAATTAAATATTATTATGGTTAAATTATGTTTTGGATTTAATTTAAATCCACATAACCATTATTTTTTTACAATAATCCAATTTATATCCTTATAGTTATATTTATTTATATTTTTATCCCACACAATAATATTAAGCTTAAAAATACACTTCTTCAAAAAATGGATTTTTACAAGTTACATAGGCTATTGTTTAAATTAATTTTCATTACACATATAAATTTTATATAATTAAATTTATTTTATATTTTTATTTAATAGTTTCAATTTATTTAGAAGGATCATATTATTGTGAGGAATAAAAAACAATTACTTAGGTAAAACCTTGTTACTGTGGTAAAATCCAAAAGGTTAAAAAAGGGTCCACCAATGGGGTAAAAGGATAAATATGTCAATTACATTACTAATTGAGTGTATGAGGTTTTTATAAAATAATAACTAAATACACTCCATTATTAATTTTTTATTATTATTCATGACATGTGACAAATATGCTATCTTAATATTAAAATTAAATATTTTCAGAAATGTCATTCCCACCACTTATAAATTAAGACTCTCAGTAACCCACAAATACCACCATATATTATGGTTTGATCTTGAAAAAATATCATATATAATTATTGTATAATCCTATTTTAATTCCATAATCTTGTGGACAAAATATTTGGGCCTATGTCCTCCCTTTCATAAGGAATCATTCAAGGGAAGCACAATGTTCTCAATGTAATTATCAACTTTTCTCTTACATTGTCTATTTTCTATCATTACCATTAATTTTTTTCATCTGAATATGATATATTTAATTTATTTATTATAGTATACCCTTTTTTTTAAATTTTGGTAATAACCATTTACCACCTTCCCCCTTTTTTCTTAAGTTAAACAGAAAATATGCATGTGTATGTGTGGACTACTTCCTTCACAAAGTGTCATGTTATAGTTTCCTTCCCCACCATACATATATAATCCTAATGAGGAATTTATTAAATTGGTATTATATTTATAAAATGTTTTAGCTTATAAAACAAGAAAATGTACAATGCATTTATCCCTTTATATGGATAATTAAATCATCATCCATGTGAATATATGGATTACCTCTTCCAAGGAATGATGAATTCCATTTTTCATCATAAACATTCATGGTTGGTCATGATAATGAGTTTAATGGATAAATATTATTTTTAGGAATTCATTTGGATTATATGAATAAAAATTATCCATCCTATTAAAAATATGATCCACATACTATTGTTGAAAATTTGACCATCTAAAATGAACCTATTAAGTGGAAACCAAATATACCCCTATGTCACCCACCAAAATTTCTTGGGGATTTAATGTATTATTCCCATGGATTTAATGGTGTCCTAGATACCAAAAACATCCCCTTATTTTTACGTTATTGTATGAAACTAGGTACAATAGAAACTATATTTTTAATGGTGAATATAGAAACCTCAAAATAAAAAGTACCTTTTCATTTTAAAGTAAATAGAAAGAAAACCACAACACCTTACTTAAATGGCCATAAGCACTAAAATTAAAATAAATATTATGAATATGGTCTTTATATCTTAGTTACTAATCACCCAAATAATATGAAAAACCACTTTGAGAGATTTAGAAAATAATGGGAGTGATAAAAATAAACAATTCGGAACACACTGTTCAAAGGAAAGAATGAATATTTATAAAGACAGATATTTGTGAGCGTGAAAAGTTTTTAAGATCAAAGATAAATTAAACATAATGAATATTAGGTGAGAATGTTTATCTATTTTAAAATTCCTATAAAGTCAATTATTTAATGGATCCAATTTTTTTTGATATTTTTGAATCCTTATTGGGTTTTAAAGTTGATGACTCCAATGTTTAATTAATTTTGACCATAATAAATACAAGGCACAAACTACCTGATTATGAAAATGTATTGAATCTTTTACATTGGAGAAGGTATTTGTGGCATGAGGAAGACACTATGATTATATTAAATAACAATAATCAAGATCACTATAGAATAACCTCTTGGTTACAACATGGATAACACATAGAAAAAAGAATATCTATACAGAGAATACCTTGGGGTTAGAGATGACCAATTTATTTGGATATGATGTCCTGACTATGGTGTAAATTCTAGTATTTTCACTATAAATCTCATAAAGTTATTTTACTAGGGTAGGATATGGTGTGTTCTTCCTTGTTATGTAGAATAGTGTAGAGGGATACTCCATGGTTGAGATACGAAGATTAAAAAAACTCATTTTGGTTGAGGAACTTTACTCAATGAGTTCTAAATGTATTATTAAAGGGGTTATAACAAGGTTAAAATCTTTCATAGTATTTGTGATCATTAAAATCAAATAATTAATAGAAAAAAATAAGAGTAGGTAGAATACATACATAAAGATTCATTTGGGGACCCATATTGGTGAATTTGTAGAAAAACTGAGATAATGGTTTTCTCAATGGAAGCTGACTACAACGCCTTGATGGGAAGGCCGTAGATTCACCTATATTTGGTGGTGAGCTATTTTTATCATCAGTTCCTCAAATAATCCCTTGATGTATGTGTAGGTACAGTCCATAGAGATTTCACACTATATGACTTCTATGAATTAATCTATCAAGATTATAGGTATTAGAAAATTGAAGAGTAATAAATCTATATTGAGGAGGCGAAGCACATCGATGCCCCAAATGAATTGATATCCACATAGAAATATTTGTTTGTAATATATTAAGTAATGATTCATCTTGTTAATACCCCAATTTGAATAAATAAACCTATAAAATGGGAACCATTTATCATCCCTAATAAATATGATTACTCACAAATCACCCCAAATTCACTCAAAGGGAAGGCACTGATGAAGCAAAAAAAAAAACAACTCCCATTTCATACCAGATGGTCTGTTCCCTGGTCATCAAATTATTCCACAATTGTGTATTTAAAATTGTGATATTGACTTTATGTAAGTCTAATTATAATTATTTTTTCAATATACAATTAGGAACCCGCCCAAAAAACTAAACAATATTGGATTTTTATCTTTTCTAACCATGGTGTTTGGAAAATTTGATATGACTAGAATCTACTACTGAAGATTATTGCCATTCAAAAATGGGTAAAAATTATATATCACAGTCAAAGTTTCTCAAAGGGATGTATCCATCCACAAATCCTCATGTTTATAATGATGAAGATGATGTGGATGATGCTCTATCTACACTTTTGGAAGGATTATCTACAACTATTAGTGAATTGACACAATTTAATCTCTTTACTGAGGAAGATATATTTCCAATTTTAATGATCATAATCATGTCCCATAAGGGGAAGAAACAATACATGATGTTCTTGATGAAATATAATGATGTCTTCACCCGAAACTATAAGTAAATAATTTGGTTAATACATAGGTTTCTATCTATTATCTTGGACTTCCGATTAGCCAATGTTGGTTCATGAAGGCACACATAAATATCATTCCCATTCATGGTTCCTTGCTCGAGACTGAATTTACTAAGCCCATAAAATAAAACTTCATTAATCAATTCCATTACCCAAAGTGGTTGGATAATATTATCCCATTCTTGAAGAATAATTAAGAGACTATGGTTTAAATTAACATCCCAGACCTCCACCATATTTTACCAAGGGAAGAATTCCCCATAATAGTGATGGAACCTATGATTGATGTAAATGTTAGTTTCTTAGAATTATAATTTATGGATGGATACACTTGATATAATAAAATATATATAATACAATAAAATAAAGAGGAAACACCTTTTACAGTACCTTATGAATGTTTCTATTACTGAGATATTCCCTTTGGTTTTCACAAGATTATACCCACTTGTTTGTTTTCTATTCATTATATCTTCAAGATGCTCCTTATAATGATGGTTGAGTGTTATATGGATGATTTGGTGGTTAAATCCAACCAATTCCAGGGTCATCCAAAATATCATGAGAAAGAATTTTACATGCTCTATTCCCATCATCTGAAGATGAACCCAATGAAGTTTATATTTAATTTTACCTCTAAGATGTTCCCCCATCACTTTTTTCAGCTATGGAGGCACTGAGGTTGACCAAGAGATGATAAAGGATATTATCTAAATACTTAATCCACAAAATATTTAAGGATTGTGGGGCCTCCAGGACCATTTATCCTATATTATTATTTTTTTCTCTAATCTGGAAAGAAAATGCATTCACTTCTATGAGCATATGAAGAAAGGCACCACTTATCAATGGGATAAGGAATTACAGACTGCATTTTATGACATAAAAAACTTTGACATACTCTAGTTTTGAATCCACCAATAATAGGGAATCATATTTTACTTTATATGACCACCCTAGATTGATCCATCAAAACCCACTTTTCCAAAAAAAAAACAAGGGTGTGGAGAATTATATATACCATCCCAGCTGCATGTTGGTAGGCATCAAGACAATATATTATCCTATTTAGAAGAGTTGACATACCTCGGTCTTTATAGTTTAGAAACTAAAAAACTACCTAAATAATCATGGGATACAACTAGAATCCCATTTTGAACCATAAATATATATCTTCAACCACACTATACTGACTAAAACGCTGGTAGAGTGGGAGGTAATTCTGTAACAGTTTGATAGTTGGTTCATTCCATAGAGAGCTATCAATGGACAATAACTAAAAGATTTATTATTCATGAATATTTTATTTGAATATATTACCTTACATATATAATTTTTATATGAGTACATAATCTCCATAGACTAGGACACACAATGTTGGATGATAAAATTTGAGGGTTCCTCTCAAGGCCTAATCAAAAGAAGACTGAGAAACCCAAAAATAAATAGTGTTATCTGTGATATAGATTCCATCACTCTATAATAATCCCTCTTGCCATAATTTGTCATCCTATTATAATTATTTAATAATAATGAGATCAAATAACAAGAACTTATTACTAGGCTCGATCTAGCCTTTGAGGTCAGATTTTTTTCAGTTTTGCATCAAGGGTGAATCAGAAATGGCCATAAAAAAATCATTGGTGTCCTCACTGTCAGAAAATAGGAGCTTGTGCCATTAATAACACAAACCCATAGGATGATATCTCAAGTTATGTTTGAGATGAAGGTGTATCATGTCCCCTGATCTCATAATAGTAAATATGATGCTCTCACATGCTTAGATTCAGATCTTGTGGATCCTAACATTGATTATTTGATCATCCATGTGGTGAATCAAAAGGTTATTTCCCCTTTAACTTATGATTAAGTGCACCATCATATAAAATAACTTTTCTATAAAATATCCTTAGAATGACCTTATAATTACTCAGTGATTTAATATGATCTTCAATGGATAACTCCTCTCATTTAGTACCTCCATCACATGAACCTTTTGTTGAACTGATTTGATGGTAAGAGAATCTACCAGCTTATGGTAAATATTTCCCTCTATGATAAACCCAAAGAAGAGAAGTTACATTATAGTAATAAATTCGAAAAAATACCTCTCTATTTTATTTAAGGTATTTAAGTACCTTATGTTCTATAAGTTGTCTAATAATGATCATGTTTGTCTCATCAAGAAGGTTTGGAGCTCTTTGACTAGATCCAAAGAGTGGCGGAACTTTTGGACTACTATTGTTTGTGATTTAATGGAATTATCTAAAAAGGGTATTTCATGATATATTCATTTCAACATCATGAATAATCCACCAGAGATCCCCCACACCACTAAGTACTTCTTCCCATCACTACATGAGGTCTTGATGTGGTCAGTCCTTATCAACTGAAAACACTTTGAAAATATAGGTTCATTCTCACCATTATATAATTATTCTCATACTTGGAGGAATTAATCTATCTCAAAGAGTTCAAGACCCAGTATGTGACTGAGTTCTTGAAGTGTCTCATTATCCATTAATTTAAGACCATTCACACTAATCTCACAAAAAAAGTTCCAGCTTTTTGGTCGTTGATATGAAGAAACTACATGCCAAATAAGGAATCTGGTTCAACCATGCTTCCCGATATCTTGAATGGGTGAGTAGAAAGATTGAGAAATTAAAAAAACCATATCTATACTTTTTCATAATATAGTGGATCAAAAAAAGTATATCTATCTTGAAAATATCTCCAATTCCATATGTATATATCATATGACGACATGGAGTTCCACCAAGGACTCTACACTCTCTAACATAAGGAAAATAAGTGGTACTACAAATATAGTTTTAGATACCTTCACTTAGAATGAACATATATAATTAAATTATTTCAAAAAAGAGGTTTAATTATATAAATTGGTATCCCTCTATGAGAGTAGGATCTAAGATCACAACTTTGATGTCTATTAGAACTGGGTTGCCGGATCATTCAAAACAAGGTTCACCTCTGCACTTTCCATTAGAGTGACATTGTAATAGAATAAAGGCTACTAAGGAAACCTATAAATAATCTAAAAAAATATTTAGATAATGTGGGAGGGATATTTCATCATCCATAAGGTTTACTATAATGAATTATACATATTAGTCACTATGGATAGGGATCATATCACACCACCCAACAACAAAATGTTCCTCAACCAATAATTTTAATAACATTCATGAAATTTCACTACATCTTAGACAAATAACATAAAAATAAAAGGTTAAAGAAATAATAACTTAAGTCTAATATATTTCACATATTGGTTACATAAAATTAATCTATATGTCACTTATCCTAGTGACATGATGCTGAACTCTTTGATGCCCATCCTCACTGCATGATGTTAAACTGCACATCCAATGTCCTTGCTTAAATATTTTAAAAAGATTGATTTTTATCATCACCATATAATACTAAAATATGTGATAAATATCATTACCATATGATGTTAAAACACATGATTTATATCATCATCCCATGATGAAAAACTGCATGATACTGTAACCGTTGGTCGAGAGGAACTCCTCCATCTGTGCTGGTCATTTACTCCACCCCTTCCAGAACTAGAAGTGGATTTATTCCCTTGTCATGGAATATTTAGAGAAACCCAAATATATTACCCCAAGAACATCCACTAACATATTTTTGGGTTTCCCCTTGATATTAGTTTTGTATCTTTATCAACAATACACATTGTCAATGCACTTGAGTGAATGATGGTGTGCCACCCAAAGTGTGGAACTCTCCAAAAACATCCCATCATAATCCACTCTCAAACATTTATTTTTCCTCTATTTGCTTCCAAATCAGGAACCATGTCTAAACAATATCCCCTTCTATGGTGGTTTTTTGCCTAAATCGACTCACCCCACCTCAAATTCACCTACCTCAAAGAAACAAAAATATGCAATGGCAGTTCCAAAATTTTGAATATGGTAAATTGTCAATCATGAATTGTTCACATAGTAATTTATAGTACATTTTGGGGAAATAGGGTTTTTAAAACATTTTCAATAGTCACCCCACCCCATTTTCACCCTCATTTTTATTTAGATCCAATAAGTCAAAATTTACTTCCTCTCAACCTTTTTATCTTCCAGTGGTGTTTAAAAACCTACGGTGTTACCCCTTCACACATTCAAATGAATTGGATAAGAAATTTGGTGTAACTATAACTTTCTCCAGATATTATCTATATGATCCTATCATGAACTCTCATGTGAAATGGGATATCTTCCATAACTCTTTCATTCCAACATCAATCCTAAATCAAGTGGGATTTAGAGTCTTTTTAGATTTTCCCCAACAATATCAAGATGCATAAGATCTTACAAGAAGGATATAAAAATGGCCTTATCACTGTGACCTTAAACCATGTGTAGTCTATTCGAAATAAATTTGTGAAATTATATTCATCCTTGTACTTTCCATTATTGTTAGGTTTTTTCTCTCTTTCATTCCATTTGAGCTGCTCGAGAACATCCCCGGTCCACGATCCCTGACATTAAACTAGTAAAAACCATTTATCCAATAATCATGACATAAAATTATGTGCATTCCTTCTTGGATATGTTTATGTGTCACCAAGCCTTTCTTTCACTCTGTTCAAATCATTTTCATGTTACCTTTCACACCACAAAAGCTCCATTATCATGGTCATGGTCTTTTTTCATGACCTTAAAAAGCTCACCATCCCCTTTAGTCCAAGGCATACAACCTTAAACTATGTTAAATGGTCCAATTTCAATAACCTTAAACTAGAAAACCCACCATTGGTCTAGGACATAGTACCTTCAACTATGTGTATTGGTCCATGCATCATAACTATAAAATGTGTACCCTCACTATATGTGATGACCTATCTCAATAATGATCTTATTGGGCCTCTTAAAATTATTTATTACATTGGTTATCACCCAATAGAGATAAATTGTTTATAAAAACACTTTGGTCTACATTCCTTAACCTTAAATTTATAGAAAACTCTTTGGTCAAAGAAGTATGACCTTAAAATCCAACCCCCAATGGTCTGACTAGCGTTACCATAAATTGTCCTGGGTAGGAGACATAAATACCCATCAGGTTGAAAACCCACCAAGTGTATCAAGAAAAAAAGTCAGGCCTTTGGTCACCAAGACTCGATTTCATGGAATGTTAAAAGGTTAGAGTGAAAAGGGTTAAGTGTGAAAAGTATGTAATGTTCATCGTTGAACCTTTGAAAAATTCCAACCATGCTCTCTAAAACCATTGGTTCAAGAAAAAGTTTAAGAAGATCCTTCATTACTTATACTCTTTTATGAGGTTCTCTAGAATTCACTACATTATATGTCACCATTTTATGAATTCACACACATTATAAATGTTATTTGGTTTTAAATATTATGTGATACCAATTCCTGACTTCCATGGGTGATCCTTGAAAAAAAATGTAACTTTTCAGTCCCCAAAATATGTGTCTCTTCATCCTCTCTCATTAAATGTGAAAAACCCTCTAGGGTAATTAGATTATAGCATGGATTTTGATTAATTTTTGAATAGGGTATTTGGTTGACCAATTCACCAAGTCGAATGAGAGGATTCACACCCCCAGAAATGTAACGTTTCTCAAGATAAATTTTCAATATATTGACATCAGTTCATAACATCTCACTCACATGATGTTAAGGTGTATGAAATTTGGTCTGGTCACATTTTTTTAAACTACATGATTCTTGGCCTCACCTTATCATATTAAACTACACGATTAATATCCTTATTATAAGTTGTTAAACTACATGGTTAATGTTTGAATGACATGATGAAAAACTACTTGATATTTTATCCCTCACCTAAGAGCATGTCTTCCTTATGTGATGGTCATCTGCGAGAACTACTTTTAGAAGTACATGTGGATTGATTCTAATTCAACAGGATACATAGTGATTCCTAAATATTCAATCGCATGCATAAACAAAAATTCTTCCTCATTGGTGAGGTTTTATTCTCTATCATTGGGCCTCATAGTCCCTCAATTTGTGTATAATTCATTATTTTTTGCCTTAAAAATAACCTCAAACTCACCATTGTTCTAGTTTCATGCCCAAAAGGCACACCCCTAGTCTAAGATTTATGAATGTAAACCTTAGAAACCCTTTTTACAAGAAACATGACTTTAAATTCTGTATATGACATTCCATTGTATGACATTTTAATGTACAAAATTGGACCATAATAATCACTTGAGTGAACTACCCCACTTTTGTCTCCAATCCTTTACCGATCCACTTGTATAAAATACGTTCATATTGATTCTCATCATTATGGTGTATGTAAAGATGCCCAAATCTCAAATCCGGGGTCTATCTGTGGAAACCTTTGTATAGAGACAACAAGTTATCATTCTTGAATATTACATCAGTTTAGATGAATAGTCATCACATTGCATGTTACACCTTGATATTTTATGGGATAGATTCATTTTTTTAATTTCTTCGATGTCTTGTGTTTTACGCTACACCAATATTAGCTTGTGTTATACGCAACACCGTACTATCTAGCAGTATATGCAACACTATTATTGGATTGTGTTACACCCAATTTCAATTCATTTTGATAGAATTCAACACTGAGTATATATATTTTTCAATGAAATAATATTGTATTATGTTATATGAAACACCAAAGGAATCATTCACACGACACTGACTTGTCTTGCGTTACACACAAGAGTGACCTTCTGTGATAACTTGCGTTGTATGCAATATCGAGCTTCATCAAACAGTGATATATTATTATAATATTATTATGAACTAGAAATTTTGAATATTATTAACCACATTTTGAATTTTATGAAATTATCATTTATCCTACACATTTTGTAGAACACAATTTGAGAAAAAATCAATTTTTTTCGGACAAAAGAAGTATTTTTAGAAAAATTGCAATTTTATCACCTTTCGATGGCACACCCATTTTAAGTATATTTTTGACATGTTTATATTTTTAATTTGAAAAATTAAACTTCTTATTTGAAATCAGGATATACAAATTTACTTTAGATAAATTGTGGATATTTTTCTGATAATTTTTATATTTTGATGAATAGTAAAAAAAATTAATTAAAAACAACTTTTTTCATCGAGATAATTTATATGGTTAAATTATAATATTTAATGGTTTTAAATTATAAATAGAATATATTTTTACCATTTAATATTATTTATGTCATTAGAATTAATTTTACATTTAATTTACAAGAAAAAACCTTTCAATCTTTTACAATGTTAGCCTTTAAAAATCCTTTTCTCAACAATGGGATTAATTTTAAATTAATTAATAAAACTTATGTGTCTTTAATTTAAAAAAAATTATTCCATATTTGGAATTTTTAGGTCCAAATTATGCTAATATGCTACTTTTATTTTTGGAAATTATGAATCGTAACAACGGTAAATTTAATTTACCATAGTTAAAGGTAAATCAGGTAATTAATGGTAAAAATAATATTATAAAATCACCTTAAAACTTTTCATAATATAATATTATGATTATATTTCACTCTAAAATATACTTGGGTTGAAATTGTATCTATTGGAACCCACTTGGATGAGAATGAGACAATTAATTTATTTTATTTAATGAAAAGTGAAATATGTCCCACTCAAACTTTAATAATTTAAATTTTTTAATATGAGGTTATACAGAATATAAATTTGATTATAAATACTCATTTAGAATATATTTTTTTCTTTATCATGGTAATTTATTTTTAATTTTTAATAAATATAAAATTACCTTAATATCTTATACATTAATGATGCAGAAATTATTTATTTAGTAAACAATCAATAATATAGTTTTTATTAAAATAATAATACCCAAAAAAGGCCCAAACACTTGAAAAAAACTAATTAGTACAATATATATTAACCATAATCATAAAATGGTCATCTTTTTGATCATTTGGAACATTATAAAAGTGATTATGAAACTTATATTATATTATTTTAAATGAGTCAAAGTTGTCACCTTCATAATTTAATAAATATAACGTTTTTGAAGTTGGGTTTTTAGATACTAAATTCGAATAAAAGTATTTTTATCAAATATATTACATTTATAATCATAAAATTATATTATTTTTAATTTTTATGCAACAAATAAGTTTATTATATAATTATACAAAATTTTTTTAGTAATTATTTTATTAATATAAATATCAAATAAATGGTTGCAAAAACATTAAAATAAATATTATATGAACTAATAAATGTTCTATACGAATTTTATATATGAATATGACATTTTAATAATATATTAAATATATTTTTTCGAATCTATCTTCTGTTTGGATTTTATTTAAATTCAAATAAATGAATAGTATCAAAATTGACACTATTGATATTTTATTAAAACAACATATTATTAAATTGTTTTAAAATCACAAAAATTAATTTAAAATTACAATGTTAAAATTATATTGTCTAAAACTTCATAATTTATTCAATTATGGACAATTAAAAGCACATAATTAAGTATTTATAACCATTTAAAATTTTGAATTTTATTACCACAAATAAAATTGAATAGATTAAATAAGGATAAATCAAAATTATAAGGTTTTAAATAAAATAAAAACATGTCTAAATTTTATTTTTTTATGAGAATACAACCCTATATCATATCAAAATTTATGTTGAGCTATTTTTGTGGTTTTTATGTGTCGTTTAAGTTTATTATAAGTTAATATTTTTCAAGATTCCAAAAGTGCTCCTCTCATCTCTTATAAAAGAGCACCTCCTCCCTCTCCCCTTAACTCTATTTTGAGATCCAAAATCGGTCAAAACCTTAACAATTACCTTTTCAACTTCCCTAGAAAAATTATTGAGGTCTTGGCCATCTTGAAAGAACAAATTTAGTGCCCTAAGAAGAGGTTTAGAAGAGGCACGTCGAAGGATAGGTAATATCCTTTAATGATTCTTTGAAAATTATTTATTCTTATACTTCCTCTAAGTTGTTTCATTATTAAGTAATAACTACAGTATAACTAGTATACTGATATGTTATTATGAATATGAAACATCCATATTTCATATTCTATCTATTCTATGAAAAATGAAATACCACGCATGCGTACGCACGAACCACTGTCTCCACACCACGTTGTAATCTGTTCTTCATCACCAACACACTTGGATGGGTATAATGATGGAATAAATAACTATATATGATTATTGTAAAGTTATATTTATTCTTAAATATTATACACCATACACTTCAATACAATTCCACAATCATAGGGAATGATATAGTCACTCATGTGTGCGTACTTCCTACCATCTCCATGATGTGATGCAATTCATTCTAAATTATCTTCATTGAAGAATGATTATATAAATGAATTGAATTAATTTAATGAATAAATATGATATATATAATAATAATACCATTCAATAAATGATATAAATATAACCTAAAAAGAGTAATAAGAATTTATTCGACAAAACATGCATAAGAACATAAAGCTGTTAACACCCGAATTACGAGTAACAATAAAATATTACTAATAAATAGATAATAATATGACCATATATGATATAATAAAAATTACTATGATTCTAGAATAATTCGATTTCATTATTTAAATAATTATACAAGAGGTTCAGATATGTACAAATCATATCAGACCTAAGGTAAGTGATAATTTTTCCATATCATTTTTATCTGATATTGTTTATATGTAATTATTTTCTGAGGATATATTTATCATCCATGTCTTTGTTTTTTAAAACTGTTTTCATAAAATGCTTAATATTCTTCCATGTATGTTTAAAGTCATTTTTACCCTTTTTTGATGTTTACCACATGGTATGTATGGAATATCTCTTTTGTTTTCCCTAAGAGGTACTTTTGGAATTTTCTGAAAAAAGTACGAGGTGAGTGTTTTTATAACTTGTACCGAATGAAAATATTTTTACGATTTTATAACACTTTATTTCCATGAATATTCATATATAATATTTTCTAATTATTTTCAAAAAATATTCTATTTTTAAATTTCATGACATTTTGACAAAATAAAATGATTTCAAAGAAGAAAGGATATTTTCATCAAGAATTCATTTCAAGTGTTTTATCGAAAATATTCTCTCTCTAAGATGACATTATTTATTATGGTTATGATTCAATTATAATGTTTCTATTATTTACATGGTTTTATTTTTTTTATGATGAAATAATATCCAACTTTTTATATGGATTATGTTATAATGGGATGATGTTTATGAAACCCATTTTATTCATTGGGCTGTGATGAATGATTTATGTTTATTTTGTGGAACACGTAAGAGTGATTTAATTATGATATTGGTGGGACCTATATCTCCATACAATTCATTAGGTAAAGATTTATATGTCATGAGGTAGACATGACTGGAATTTCAAGTAAATATGGTTCAGTAATACAGAGCTGGAACGACAAGTAAACCCAGTTCAGTAATAGACTCCATACACTATGATGGACTTAGAAAAAATTCCTTGGATACTATGGAAATCATAATATGTGCATATTAGTTTTCCATAATATCATGTTTTATTCCAATGCTATAATCTCGTGGTTAATGTTCCTTTATGATCCATTCCTTATGTAGTGCCTAGATTTATGTTATTACTCAAGATTTTGATGTTTTAATTTTATGATCAGGTTTTTACATTCATATGTTTATGGTTTGTTTTATTTTCTCGATGTTTACCCTTTTTGAGAATTTGATCTCAACCTTTCTATGTTTTCTTTTCCCCAATATATAAATAAATTATTTATGTAAGAAAAAAAAAAGGATGATCTTTATGGGAGATGTTTAATATCTTTCACCATGATTAGAATATTATGTTATGAGTTTCCAAATAAACTAAACTAATACAACCTTTGAGTCTTTTTTTAGCTTATGTATTAATTCTTCCGCAAAAGAAATTTAATTTCCATGTATTTCAAGCTTGGGTCTTTATAATTGGTATTAGAGCGATGGTTTAGTCCTCCTTTGGAAATTGGATGCAGAAAATTTGGTGAGATTCCTAGAGATATTTCAAAGGTATGTCTAGGGATGTCTCTATGGTTAAGTATATGTATTGAATTACAGTTTTAGAATTATGCTAATGATCATGAATAACCTTGTAGTAAACCTATGATGTTAGGGATTTAAAGTACCCCCTTGATTATGTTGTTTTCCTAGTATGATTTTTTCCTATCACACTATTCTTTTTGAGTTTTAGATAATGGCTAGAACCCAAAGGAACAATGTTAATGATCAATGCATTGGGAAATGCAATGATTGTCGTCATGAAAACCCAAATGTTATGGGAGATGGAGTGAAAAATCTTATTGTTGTACTTACACAAGCTAAAAATCATTATGGACTTCCAAATGAGTAGATAAGGGAAAAATATTCTATTAAGTCCTTTATGAGACAAAATCCACCTTCTTTCAATGGGTCTTCTAATCCACTTGTTGCTAAACAATGGATACGTACCATTGGAAAGATATTCTCCATACTTCTCTATACAAAACATGAAGAATTCATTCTGATTTTTTACCATTTAGAAGGTGAAACAGACTAGTGGTGGACTCTAATTAAGAATACAAGGCCCCAAAATGAAATTGAATCCATGGAATGGGATGAGTTAAAGAATGTATTTTTCAATAAGTACTTCCCTCATATTGTGTGAGAAAAGATGGAAAAGGAGTTCCTTGAGCTTAAGAAAAAGGATAGTGAATCTGTTGGTACATATGAGGCGAATTTTACAAGACTTACAAGGTATGAACATGGCTTTATCATCCAACCTGAAATTAAAGTTGATCGATTCTTTAGTTTCTTAAAACCAAGTCTTATAAGTGAATTATATATAAGAGACTTCAGTAGCTATGAGGAGACTGTGTATTGTGCTATCAAGGAATAACTAGAAGTTGGTGTTGCATAACCATCTCATGGTTTTGACAAGAAATGAAAGATGTAGTTCAAGGAAAAATCTCAAAACAATGGTGAAAAGAAGGCGAGTGTTCCGTTATGCTCAAAGTGTAGAAAGAAGCATTTTGGAGATTGTCTTATAGGGACTAGAAAATGTTTTCAGTGTTGAAAATAAGGTTATCAAGCTACTGAGTGCTGAAGTAATGGGAAAAAGGTGGCTAATGATGGGAATAGTGAAAAGACTACAGAGAATTCACCACCAACACTTCAATGCTATAAGTGCAAGAAAATGTGGAATTACGCTAACCAATGCCCTAATCCAAGGGTTAGTGATGATCGACGTCAACAAAATCTTAAGGAAAAAGACAAAGGGAAGCCATATGCGATAACAATTGGTGATGTTGAGTATGAAAATGAAGTAGTGTAATGATTAAGTGTTTATGTAATGGGATTTAAAAATAGTATTGGGGAATCCCATTTATAGTATTATGGAATATTAGAACATCTATGTATTGGTATATTATGGATTTCAATAAAAATATATTCTCAGTAACCATAAAAGGGATTGAAATACTTTTTGGAAGGTAGATGTTATGCACATAAAGAATGGATAAGGGAAAAAATAATATGTTTGATAGTATTAATGAGCTCATGATTGATAAAAGGACAAAGTGATATCATGGTTTGAGTATATAGAATTTTTGGTATTTGTTGTGTATGGAAAGAGTTAATTTTGATAAAATTCATGTTGTCTCTAAGGTTCTATGGTGATTTTTGTTATTTTCATATTTTAATAAGATTCATGATGAAGTTCTTCAATTGTTTTGAATATGAACAACAAGATATTTCTTATTATATATGGGGGATAAATGATGGTTTATGACCTTTCAGGATTAAAGGTAATTTCTGTTAGCTGCATCGTACTCTGGAGGTGATTTGGAGAGCTCCCCTACCAAGATTGATCAAGATCAATATCAACGGTGCCTCCAAAGGCAATCCAGGACCTGTAGGATGTGGTTCTATCTTCAGAAATAACCACTGCCATATCCTTGGATGCTTCATGGGTAAATGTTACATTTCCATCTCCCTCGAAGCAAAGATGTTGGGCTTGATTCATTCCATTTCCTTTTCCAAATCCTTTGGTTGGAATAACCTTTGGAATAAAAGTGACATGAAGACTATTGTCCAAGCAATTTATAGTGGCGTAATCCACCTTTCTTGGCCGATTACCACCCTCTAGATGGATTTCTCCTGCTCGCATAGAAATCTTAACTATATCATCACACATGTTTATCAAGAAGTAAATGTGGTTGAAGATGGTATAGACAACATGGGAGTCAATCAGTACATTACTTGGTTCGAAGACCTCCCCATTCCACTCCTTTTCCTTTTATGAAAAATATTGTAATATGATCTCGTCTTTTAGACCCTTGTAATATTTCTTCCATTTTAATAATATTTAGTCTTTGGTCGTTTTTGACCAAGGCATCACCTTTTAAAAAATAAGTATTTTGGATTAGACAAATGGTTGGAATGGATTAATTTGGACCTCAGATAATATTTTTTAATGCTATATTATTTTTTATTTCACAAATGTTATAATAGAATATTTTTAGAAAAAGGAAAATCCATAGGATGAGAGAAAACACGTCACATCGGACAAGGATTCGAGAATCAAATCCACAACTGAAGTTCCATATGCCTTTATCACATACCACTGGCCTACAGGATGTCCCTGGTTAGTAGAAATTAGTTTTATTTTATTAAGTGGTCTGATAAATGAAGTATAAGAACATTTTCAAAAGCATATATGATTTCACTATATATGGACTTATGAATATTTAATAACTTTTTCTAACCAGTTTTTAGTAGAGACATATGGAATGACCAATCATTCTATCGGATGATCTGCTAACACTTTAAGAATGAAAAATTCAACACTATTTCATTAAATAAGAGATGAAGTGGAAATTGTTCATGGGATAACCAACGATGATATTACACTGAAATCAAGTAATTATTTATCATTATGACAACATTTATCAAATTTAGGAAAATGATCCTGAAAACCAAAAATGTTTTCCAAGTACCCTTATTTCTGCTGAATTATATGGTACCTTATATTATCACAAATTCGGGGCTCTGTGATTCTTTTATTTTTAATAGCATTGTTCTCTACCACACTTTATCAGAACAAGATGGATAGATTTATCTTCTATATCCATATTTTTACCTATATTCTCCTATGTGGAAACCCAGTGATTTGTTAATTTGGGTAATCAATATTTTTTTTACCTAAATTTTTTAAAATTAAGTTTTAGTATTCCTTTTTATGATGTGGTTTTCTATGAAGGAAAATTTATGGTAGAAAACCATTTATAACCCCGATGTATTTCTAGGGAGAAATTAATTTTAAGAGGGGTATAATGTTACACCCTGATATTTTATTGGATAAATTCTTTTTTTAATTTCTTCGTTGTCTTGTGTTGTACGCAACATTAAAATTATCTTGCGCTATACGCAACACTGTATTAGCTTGCAGTATACACAATAATATTATTGGATTGTGTTACAAAAAAATTCAAGTTATTTTGATAGAATTCAACACTATGTATAGATTTTTTTCAATGAAATAATACTGTATTATTTTATATTCAACACTAAATTAATATTTCAGGCAACACCGATTTGGCTTGTGTTACACACAAGAGCAACCTTCCTCGATAGCTTGCACTGTATGCAATATCGAGTTTCAAAAAACAAAGATATATTACTATAATATTATTATGAACTAGCCGTTATGAATAGTATTAACAAAATTTTTAATTTTATAACATTATCATTCATCCTAAAAATTTTCTAGAACACAATATGAGAAAAAAAATCAATTTTTCAGATAAAAGAAATATTTTTAAAAAACTGCAGTTTTACCACCTTTTGATGGTGAACCCATTTTAAATATAGTTTTTGACATGTTTATAATTCAAATTTGACAAATTAATTTTTTTATTTGGAATCAGGAAATAAAAATTTACTTTGGATAAATTTTGGATATTTTTTTGATAACTTTCATATCTTGATAATTGTAAAATATGCTAAATTTTTAATTAAGAAATTTTTTTTTCATCAAGATAATTTATAGGGTTAAATTATAATATTTAATGGTTTAAAAGTATAAATAGAATATATTTTTACCATTTAATATAATTTATGCAATTATCATTAATTTTACATTGAATTCATAAGTAAAAACATTTCAATCGTTTTCAATGTTTTAGCTTTTAAAACCCGTTTTCTCAAAAATGAGATTAATTTTAAATTTTTTACAATAACATCTGTGTATTGAATTTGAAAAAAAGGATTCCATTTTTGGAATCAGTAAGTCCCAATTATATGAATAGGATACTTTTATTTTTAGGCATTATGAATAGTAACTACAGTAAATTTTATTTACCATAATTAAAGGTAAATCACGTAACTAAGGGTAAAAATAATATTATAAAATTACCCTAAAACTTGTATTAATATAATTACATGATTATATTTCACCCTAAAATAAACTTGGTTCGAAATGGTATCTATTGGAACCCACTTGGAATAGATTGAGATAATTAATTTATTTTATTTAATGAAAAGTGAAATATGTCTCACTCAGACTTTAATAATTAAATTATTTGTATAATATGGTTATACCGAATATAAATTCGATTATAAATACTCAATTAAAATATAAATTTTTTTTCTTTATTATTGTATTTTATTTTTAATTCTTAAGAAATATATAATTACCTTAATATTCTATACATTAATAATGCAGAAATTATTTATTTAGTGAAAAAACAATAATATAGTTTTTTTTAAATAATAATACCCATAAAAATGCCCAAACACTTGAAAAAAACTTATTGGTAAAGTATATATAAAACATAATCATCCAAAGGTTTAATTTCTGTTCATTTGGGGCCTTATAAAAGTGATTATGACACTTATATTATTTTATTTTAAATGAAGTCAAGGTTATCACCTACATAATTTAATAAATATAACTTTTTAAAAGTTAGATTTTTAGAAGATAAATACTACTAAAAGTATTATTATGAAATATATTACATTTATCATCATCAAACTATCTTATTTTGAATATTTATGAAACCAATAAGTATATTAAATAATTATACAAAAATGTTTTTGTATTTATTTTATTAATAGAAATATCAATCAAATGGTTTTAAAAATATTAAAATAAATATTATATAAACTAATTAATGTTCTCCAAAAATATTACAGATGAATATGACATGTTATAAATCTATTAAATATATATTTTTTCGAATCTATCTTCTGTTTGGATATTATTTAAATTCAAATATATGAATAGGGTCAAAATTGACACTATTGATATATTATAAAAATAACATATTATTAATTTATTAAAAAATCACAAAAATATTTTAAAATTACAAATTGAAAATTATATGGTATAAAATTTTATAAATTATCCAATTATGGAAAATTAAAAACACATAATTAATTATTTATAATAATTTAAAATTTAGAATATTATTACCACAAATAAAATTAAATAGATTAAATAAGGATAAATCAAAATGATAAGGTTTAAAATAAAAAAAACATATCTAAATTTTATTTTTTGATGAGATTACAAAAAAATATCTTCTCATATTATAAGTTGATTCATTTTGTTTGTTTTTAAATGGGGTATGAGTTTAATATAAATTAATATTTTTTAGGATTCTTAAAGTGCCCCTCTCCTCTCTTATAAAATGGAACCCTCTACCTCTACCCTTAACTCTATTTTGAGCATTAAAACACATGAAACCCTACCAATTTTCCTTTTCAACATCCCTAGAAACATAATATAGGCCTTGGTCTTATTAAAAGTCCATCTTTAGTGCCCTAAGAGGTGGTTTAGAAGAGGCACGTCGAAGAAGAGGTAATATCGTTTACCGAGTATTTCAAAATTATTTCTTCTTCTACTTCCTCTATATGAGTTGTTTCACTATTAAGTAATAACTCCAGTATCACTTGTATACTGATATGTTATTATGAATATGAAACAACCATATTCCATCTTCTATCTATCATATGAAAAATGAAATCACCACGTGTGCTTATGTACGGCCTACCGTCTCCACGCTGTGATGTAATATGTTTTTCATCACCAACATACTTGGATGGGTACAATGATTGAAGAAATAACTATATATGATTATTTTAAGTGATATTTATTCTAAAATATTATACACCATACACTTCAATACAATTACACAATCATGGGAATGATATCGTCGCTCATTCATATTTATGACCTACCATCTCCACGATGTAATTCGATTGGTTCTACATGATATTCATTGAATAATGATTATATAAATGAATTTAATGAATAAATATTATTTATATGATAATAATATCATTATTTAAATTGGATAAATATATCCTAAAAATAGGAATAATAATTTATTCTACAAAACATGCCCAAGAACATAAAGCTATTAACACCCGAATAACGAGTAACAATGATATGTTACCAATAAACATATAAGAATACGACCACACATGATATCATAAAAATTAATATTATTCTCAAATAAGTCAATTAAATTATTTATATCATTATATAAAAGGTTTGGATATGTACAAATCATATCAGACCTAAGGTAAGGGATAATTTTTCAATCTCATTTTTATCTAAGATTGTTTATACATAAGTATTTTCTGGGGATATATTTATCATCCATTTTCATGTTTTATAAAAATGTTTCATAAAATTTTAAAATTACTACATTTATGTTTAAATTCATTTTTCCCTTTGTTGACTTTTACTACATGGTATGGGAGGAATCTCTATTTTTTTACAATACGAAGTACTTTTTGACTTTTCTGGAAAAAATATGAGGAGAATGTTTTTTAACTTATACAGCATGAACGAATTTTTACGGTTTCATAATACTTATTTACATGAATATTCCTCTACAATATTTAATAATTATTTTCAAAAAAGTATTATCTTTTTACATTTCATGGCATTTTGTGAAAAGAAAATGATTTTGAAGAAGAAGTGATATTTATTTCAAGAATTCAATTAATGTGTTTTATCAAAACTATTTTCCATCTAAGATGAAATTATTTAATATGGATATGTTTCATGTATAATGACTCTATTATTTTCATGGTTTGATTTTTCATAATGAAATGATATCCATTTGTTTAATATGGATTATGTTATGATGGGTTGGTGTTTATTAAACCAATTTTATTCGTTGGGTTATGATGAATTATTTTTGTTTATTTTGTGGCACACGTAAGAATAATTTTATTATGAGATGTGTGGGAAATATATCTCAATCCATTGAATTGGGTAAAGAACAATATCTCATGATATAGACATATCTGGAATGGAATGTAAATCCGATTCTGTAATACATGTCTGGATTGACAAGTAAACCCGGTTCAGTAATGGACTCCATCCACTATGATGGTCTTGGAAGAAATGACTTGGCTACTATATAAATCATAATATGTTCTTATTAGTTTGCCATAATTACATGTTTTATTCCAATTCTATTATTTCTTGGTTAATGTACCTTTATAATCCATGCCTTACATACTGCCAAGATTTATGTCACTGCTTAAGATTTTGATGTTTAAATTTTATGTTCATGTTTTTACATTCAAATTTTTATGGTTTTTTATGTTCTCTATGTTTACCCTTGATGTGAATTTGAGATCACAATTTCTATGTTTTCTTTTCCCCAGGATATAAAGAATCTTTTTAAGTAAGAAAACAAAATGGAATGATATTTATGGGTGATATTGAAGTTAATTTACCATAATTATAAGATTATGTTCTGAGTTTCCAAAGACACTAAACTAATACCGTCTTTGGGCGTTTGTTTTTATTATGTATTTAGTATTCCGAAAAAGTAATTTAACGTCCATGTACAACAATATTGGGTCTCTACATTACAAGAATAAATTCCCAAGGACCATAATAATTTAGTTTCATTTAAAACATGAGAAAAGAACTTCTAAATTGTTGAAATATATTCAATATTTCCCACAAATATATCCCCCTTTAGTAATTCTGCATAAAAAATTTCATCATAACCCGGGGAGAGTAAACAGAAGAAATAGGTGTTCTAAGATTCTTAGTAAGTGTAAAAAATGAAGATAAATTTGAGAAAAATGTTATGAGAAGGTGATCCTAACATTAGAAGAGTGTACCCTTGATATCAAAGATCATAAAAATGAATCATGGAATAAAGATCAGTAGTTAATAATACATGAATCATAAGGTAATTAGGATAAAAATACATTAAAAGATAAAATATAAATAAGACATTAAATTTTTTAAATACACAAAAGTATAGAAAATCCTTTGTTAAGGATGCATTCAAAAACCATAATAACATGTTAGGCTTGGGATAATAATCTATGTTCCTACATAGGACTTAGGATTCCATCCCATATACCCTCTTGTTTTTGGCTAGGGATTCCCTCTATTTCATCCTCTGGTTTTGGTCTTGGGATTCCCTCTTGTGTATCCTTTGAGATTATGAAACATTTATCATTACCCAATGCATTGGAGGGAGATATAGGTCATTCCTGCTACATAATGAAATCATATATGCATGTGCCGCAAGATATAAAAAATTGTCATCATATAATGTATCATGAAAAGGGATGGGTTTCATAAACATCAAATCATAACCCATGAACCTAAATGGGTATCATTATCATTTGATCACATCATAACCTATAAAAAATAGTTAGGTTTCCTAATAATTTCATCAAAGCCTAACCTTTGAAAAGAAGTAGGCTTCAAAATCCTTGAACCTATGGAAGATAATGGGTGTTATAAACATCATTCCATAAAAATATAAACCATTTAAGAAATAATATGAATTTTATTCGTGTATCATGTCCCTAGTATGATTAAAAAATATCAAAAGACACCATCTTATATGGGGAAGTATTTTTAAAGATCAATTGGAGTATATCTTAAGGAAAATAACATTTATTTGAAATTGAATTTTTAAAAACAAAGAACATATTCAATATACATTTCATAAAAAAATAATTTAAAAAACTATAATGTATGTTTTAAAATCATTAAAAACATTTATTTAAGAAAATTTATTATCTTGTTCTATGAAACACTCATTAAAACATAAACATTTTAAAAACATTTTTCTTTGAAAATATATTTCATTAATTATAAAATAAGCTTAAATGTATTTGGAATTTTTTTCCCTAAAAACACATTTAAAACTTGTAACTATTTCTTTAGAATATTTTAAAAACCTTTTTATTTGAAAATAATTTTAAAAAATAAAAAAATGCTTGAAATCATTTTGGAAACCCTTTAAAAAAATTAACTTGAAAACATATAAAGAAATATTGAAATCATTGAAATCATTTTATTTTTAATTTAATTTTTTTCAAAAATAAAATAATAATTTTTATTCGTTTAAAATAATTTTTGAACATAAAACATTTTTGAAACATTTTTAGAAAACATGGCTTCGAAAAAAAAATATTTTTTACTGAAAATAGAAAAAAAGTCATATTTTCATAATTTTTTCTTAAGTATCTAAAGTACTAATGAGTGGAAATGGTACTACTACTTGGATATAACATTAATAACCATAGGATAATATATATTGCTATATGGATCACAATATTTCATCAATGTGATCAAAATTATAAACAATATTGATAAAGGATGAGATTAATGCGATAAACAATTAAAAATTTGGTAAATTTGAATCATAATAATATGTAAAGAATTACATTACATGAATATTAAAATATCATAAAAATAAAAAGATTCATGAAATAACTTTTCAATGTAACTATATAAACCTCATAGAAAATTAGAGGTGCATAACATGGCATGTTCCTAAAGAAGGAAAATTGAGACGAAATTACATTACTGATTTGGTAACTCTTGAACCATAAACCCCATGAAATAAATATCATAAAAGAGATATGTAAATAACCATAAATATAATAATTATAATCATATAATAAATTAATGGTCATTATATACACCATAAAAAATAATTGAGTGGTGAATAAGGCATGAATATCACAAATATAAAAAGTGAGATGAGAAAACCCTTATCTTAAGTCTTGAATTTCTTTATGAATGTTCAAACCTACTATATAATAAATACACGTTTATTATACTTCTACAAAATAAAAATAATACTATATATATCAAATGATATATGATTAAAATATGACGTTATATTACCCTTTTATCAACTATTCCATGTTAAAATAATGTTTCAGGTAATAATCGGTTTGTTTATCATACATATTTTTATTTTTTTCATGATCCTCATACTTAGAAAAAAGTTTACTTATTTATATAATGTAAAAAATGAATTATATATCATATATATTAATTATATAAATATCTATAATAATATATAATATACAGATATATGAAATGTAATAAACCATTCATTGAGACGGTTGGATGTACATACACATGAACGCTATTTCCATTTTCGTGTTGTGTTGAAAGAAAAGTTAACGACATATATTAATATATATATATATATATATATAATAAAATTATATTATAATTATTATGTAAATTATATCATATAATTTTACTGAACATAACCTTAATACAATTCATAGAATATGTGAATGAATCACATTGCCTTGAGGAGGCAATAGTCCACACGGCTACAAACGAAGTTATCCTATTTATTAAAAATAGAAAGAATGAGGGTTTGTGTCATATAATAATTAAATAATAATAAATAAAACATAAATATTACATATATAATATAAAAATATAGTTACCATCATAATTCACAACCATTGGAGGTGGTAAAGGAAAAATAAGCTACATTGTTTCATGAGGCTGTAGTTCACCGTACACAGGAAAGTTAAGTTAGTTTCCCATTTGATGGAAGTGTGTGTATGTTTAGGTCAAAACATAATAATATAATCATCTAAGTATATTTATGATATTGATTTTATTATTTATTCATTTAATAATAATATTTTAGGTGATACAAAAAAATGAAACAAAAGAGCTTGAGGAAGGATGTTACCTATTTTTTGGGTAACTTCTTTTGGTTTCAACCAAAGAGATTCCTTGGTTGGATTTACTAAAAACGGAGGATTATTAGATGATGAGAGGGGTGTTTTATGGTATTTGGGAATTGTTTGGATGATCCAAAGTGTCTTGGGAGGTGTGAGGAATTGAGGAGGATTAGTGCTCTTTTATAGAGGAGGAGGAGTGACATTCGTATAAATATAGAAAAGGTAAACACTATTGAGAGGTATCCCTTACTCACTATCCCTAAAATAATTATTCAAATTAGATAAAATATTGGAATTTGTCAAAATATTTCCAGACAATGAATTTTGGACTTGTGTCTAGGTCATTTGGCCTCTTAAGATTAAAGTTTAACCATTAAGTAATCTTGATCTTACCTTAATCGCTATAATTATGTTTAATTAATTTCACTAATATTTTTGGTAAAAAAACTATGTTGACATTATTAGTTATTATAAATGTAGATTATTACAATTATGGAATAAATTTTTATAAATTCTAATCATTTAACCGGATGAAATTAATTTAATGTTAATCTGAAAGACTCGATGAAAAAGGGGTTCCTAAAGTCAAAAAATGTTCAAAAGTATTATATGTTTTTATATCTAAATTTAATGTAAAATTGGTTCCTATGAACTAAATTTTTTAAATTATATATAATTTATCTAATTATAATTTAGTAAAATTACAAACATTATTAACTCTATATATAAATTGGATGAAAATGCAGTTTGGAGTAAAATTTAGTATTATTAACTATTCATAAAAATATGAAAGTTATCAGAAAAATAAAACAATTCACCCAAATTAAAATTTTATTATTATATTTATGAAATTATGTTTATTTTTTAAAATAAAAATAACAAAGGTGTCAAAAATTATATTTAAATTGGGCTCTCCATTAAAAGGGTGTAAAATTTATTTTTAGAAAAATATATCTTTTTATTCATAAAATTTGATTTATTCTTATATTATACCTATAGAATATATTGGATGAGTATAAAAATATTTATTGAATATGTAATATATAAATTTTATTGAAAACATTAATAAAAAGTGGTTTGTTTAATTTATTTATATATTAATTTTTTTGTACATAGGAAAATAATTTTCTTAGAACATTAATTTCTTTATTTTCAAATAGTTCTTTCATTCACATTTACTAATTTATAACCAAAAGATTCATTTTTTATAGATATTTAAATAATATTTTTACAATTTAATAAATATTATTCATAATTTCCACTTCAACAGTTAGGTGGTATCTATAATATTATTTTAATAATCATATTAGTAGTACATTACAGTTGAATAAAAAATCAACCCTTCCTGTAACACATGATATCAAAGGGACTCGATATTGTATGAAATACAATCCAAATAAAGTGTTTCAGGAGCCAAAATCTAATATAATTGTTTTTTTTATTCCAAGATTAACTTTGTGTTATATATAATTCAATACAAACACTGTGATTTTGTATAAAAATATATATTAAGGGTTGTGTGAAATGAAAAATATCAAAAAGGTAAAATTAAATCAAAAAAAATTCTCAAGATCTCAGGGTGTTACACATTTTGATTGGAATATCACATTCCAAATTTTTTATTTTTGATCTATTCCCTTCTATTGGTTTCAATTATTTCACTTAAAAACCAAGATAACTCTCCCCTAAATAGATGATTTTAACCCTCTCTTACTCTGATATACCCGTTCTATATTATAAAAATTAATGGTGGTGTAAAATTTAAAGTGTTGAGATTCATATTAAAATCACTAAAATTAACCCTCAAACCTTGGTATTTATTAATTATATATCCACACCACCATACACTTTTTAACAGGTCCCATATAGAAATGGAACGTGGTCAGAATTGGCACAAAAACCATATAGGGAACATGAACAAAAGGAGTTATGGAAACAACATGATGGGTCCCATGATCTAGAAACATTGTCAACAGTCAAACCATATTTTTTTCCCATATCCTTGATAGTGTGTTAGTATAACCTATATTTTGAATATGGTTAGTAATCATCCTCAAATCACATGTATCTTCGCTATAGTGTCACATTTCCTAGAGTGCTCAATCTGTATCCTCCAAACTCTTATGGTATGGGTAGAATTATATCCCCTTGGTATTAACCCATTGGTGTATTAGAATACATCAAAAAACCAAGTTGGATGAATAGGGTATATCCTAGACCAAACACACCCTATTTTAGTGGTCCCCGATGGTTGATGGGTCATTATAACCCCAAACCCTTATGCACCAGTTACACACTCTTGAGTGGAATGAGAAGTCTGATTCTAATCCTTGTTTCTCGTATTGAGCATGATTCAATTAGAGTGAGGAGTCATGATTTTTTAATTCTCTACACAATTGTGTCTCCCCAAATCGATGGGTGGGGATAACCTCTTATTAATTTCAATATAATAGTAAACTAAATAAAATTATATTTTACACACATCATAATCCTAAACTATGTATGCCTATTTTTTTTGTGATGAAATCTCTTAGAAACAAGCCTATTGGGGATTTTCTAATTCTCCATTAACACTAGGTTTTCCCTATTATACTAAAATGGCCTGTTTTAATCCCTTTGAAAATACACTAAAACTGATAATTGGAATCACTGAGGGTGTTTTAACACCTACACTATGTTCACTACATTACCCCTTGTCCGTCCTTAGCACAATATCTTAAAAATACAAGGTATAATCCCTATCGTATAATCTAAATCAATATGACAAATATGAGCCTCAACTAAGATAATGTCCCACTATTCAATGAGATACATTTTATTTCCCAAATCTACTATCTCTGGATCATTCATAGCACCCTCATTTTAAGTATTCTTCCTGCACTAGACCTTTTTTATGTGCCTTCATGTCAGGTTCAAATTACCAACATGTGCCTCAAGAACCTCCCCATTCTTTTCATCTGGGACATTAAACTGGTATCTATTTCATAATCTATACATCAAAACCTTAAATTGTATACCATCCATACTAGTAAGATGATATAAACTACCTAGGAACCCCATGGTAACATATATTCTCATGAAGTTTGTTTCACCTTAGATATTAAAATTGTATTTCCCCCACTCATGGTATGATCTCATTAAATTTAAACTAGTAAAACATATTATTCTGAGATATATGACCATAAAATGGATTAAAATTTTTATCAAAGTTGTGCGAACATAATATATATCCTTCTAGAAACTGTATGACATGAATATAAACTACATAAGGTAAGAGGAAGATGTAACTATTATATTGATAACCTAAAAAGGGAAACCTAATTATAAGTTACACCTTCACTCAAAAAGTCACCCTCTATAACTTGAAAAAATGTAATGGTTAAAATGGAAGAGGTAAATATACTATTTGAATCATTGTTAGGACCATAGAAAAACCTTGTTATGTCTTCTAAACCTACTAGTTTAGGGAAAAGTTAAAGCCATCCAATTTTCATTTCCCCTTTTATTTTTACCAATCATATCATATTAAACTATGTTCACAACATCCTTACCATAACAAATTAAACTACTTGGTATGTCCCCATTGCATGAATTTAAGATACCTGATATCCTTGTCTTTTCCTTAGAGAGAATCTATGGTATCGTGTTATCCCTCAGCCACATGAAGCATTTTTTGTTTTCGATCTACCAGAAATCATCTAGAACTACGTGTTACTAGATTATAATTCCATGGGATATAAAGTGACTCTTATACCCCCTGTATAAGTGCCAAAAAAATTATTCTTTACATGTGACACTTTCTTTACTGGTATTAGGCCCTGAGGGAATAGATCATTCTAGGATTGTTGTTATTTTTTTGGAAAAAATATCCCAATATCTCTATTTTCCATATCATAGGAACAAAAATAGAAAAACCCATTGGTACTATCCCAAGGACATTAAAATTCATCCCCATTTGTAAAATCTGTATGACCATAAATTAAGAAACCCTAAGAGACCACCAATCTCTTCATTGGATTATGGTTGAGCCTTACTCTCATTTATTTCATTTAGTTAGAATTTTCATTTTTCCCACTAGATTTCACAAATTACATCATCTTGGTAAAACCCATTTCATTACTAAATACATGATGTCAAAAAATTAAGAGTGCATGAACTCCTATTGAGTTTCCATCTCTTTCATCTAAGAAATTTTTACCCCTTGATTTAGACTAATATCCATCTTTAATGCCCAAATGGGCTCCTATACAGTGATGGAATAACACTCAAATGGATAACCTCTTGTTCAGGGTACACACCCTTGGTGTTTTTTCTCATATATCAATCACATTAATAGGGCATATCAATCCCTAGAATCATAACAGCCTGATTCAATAAACCCCATGGGACCCAAAATTGGTTGATAAAACATTTAAATCCCTACAAATCATCCCCATATCCATCAATATTGTGTCCATGAGATATCTTATATTGGTCTCTTGTTTAAAACATCGATCATGACTCACATATAATAAGATATTTTTAGTTGGTTTGTTTTTTAGTATGATTGAGTTGAAAATTTAACATGGGGAATTTAAATAATAGTTGATTTTATTTATTAATAAAATAATAATTAAATGGTTCATCCATGTAATAGAACCACTAACTGATTATGAAAGATATACCATATGACCTTTCTGATGATATGGATTCCCTGAGTTTTGACAATCTCTACAAAGTGAATTTCATGAATCTTTACATGCTAGCTGGTTCTAACACCTACTCATCCACACAAAGATGAAATTAGTCTATCCGTAGTCATAATTATTTTTTGGATCTTCATTCCACTTTTTGGGATATCATCTAAGATAATTATTCCTAATATATCTCTATTTGGGACTTTAGCTGTAGGATCATCCACTCCCCAACTAAAAGGAAGAATCGCTGCTGATACACATACTCCTCTAAATAGGCGAACACCTAGTCATTCACATAGGGAGAGGCAACACCGAAAAATGGTGTATTTATAGGAAAACCCAAGTCACTAACACTATAAGTTCAACTTGTCAACTATGAAATACCAATATAGGGAATAATGAGTGTGATAGTCCACTCCGCCTATCCCTAGGTTTAGGAACCATTGGAATATATATCCTACACTTCTAATTTACTCACCCAAATATATAAGAGTGATAATGTTCTAGAAACTTATACACACCCTGAATTGGATTACTTATTTCTACTTGGATATTTTTAACCTCAATTAATTAATATCTTATTTGGAAGTCTTTTATTTTAGGAATTTTTCAAGAATATTCATAGTAGGATCAATATTAGTAAATAAAGAGCCGAAATAACCATCTAAGAAGATCATACCTCTAAAAACCAATGTAGAATTATCATATATTGATCCAACTAACATAGGAGGAATTAAATATCATGTCTCTATAAGGGTATCCTCCTTGGTTATGCCCATAATGGGTGATCCGTATAAGGTAACATCTTCCCCAGTAGACGTAGTGATGTCTTCACCAGTTCTGGAAGATAGATTCCCATTAAATGAATCATCACTATAAACTATTGGAATTTATGCTATGTGGAACATACTATTTCTGATGGGATCCCGTCGCAAAAACACTTTGTGATGGGGTCTTATCGCAAATATCCTGTTGCAGAAAACAGTGTCATAACTAGTATTTTTATCGACATGCCTGTCATATAAAAAGAACTATTTGTGACATGACCTCTTCCTGCCACAAATAGATCTCCAATTAAATACATTATATATACAAGAACATGTTGCAAAATTTCTATTTCTAAAAGTTGTTGTGATATTCCCGTCGTCCCGTCACAAATAGTTATCTATTTATATATGTTACATATACCTAAAACTTTTGTGATATGCCAATCGCAAAAACTATCTGTGACGGTAAAGTAACCCATGACAAATAATTTTTGAAAAATATTTATATAATCTATTTGCGACAGGGTCCTCTCACAAAAAGGCCCCATCCCAAATACTTAATAAAATAAAAACAATTAATAAAATTATGATTAATGGAAAAATAATATTAATAATATTAAAAAAATAAAAAAATAAAAAAATATTAAAATTCTCAATATTCACAAAAAAATATAAAAAAATCATAAAATTTAATTTTTATTATTATTATTAAAATAAACAGACATTAAAAACTATAATACTAATAATAAATAATAAAATAATAAAATATTACAAATAAATAAAATTAAATTATGCAATATTCCCACCAATATAAAAGACAAAAACTGTAAATAGTTCATATAAAAAGAAATGTTGAATTCAAATGTTTTTAATAGAACAAAAAAATAACTGCGGGGATAGTCTTCTGTAGGAGTTGGAGGAGCAGGAGGAGATGGTGGGGGAAACTTCATCCCAAAACTACGAGTCAGACGACACATATACTTCATCTTCTTGTGATTCTACTGCTTCCATAGACACATGTGTACCTCATACTGCTGACACATATCTTCCTACTACTTCTGCAAACTCTATATAATATCAATTTTAGCTCACAAATACTCCTGATACTGTGAGCAAAAAGATTATGCCTCTCCACAAACTCCTCTTGAGCTAGATGCTGACATAGCATAAGTACCATAATTAGTCCCAATAGTCAAATTAGAGAAGATACCAACTATTCAGCCCTTATCGAAGGCATATTGGGTCTCCTGTATCCATGCCGCCTCATCGAAATGGTGGGAATTAGTAAGATCAGCTGTCTTAGCTTGACTCTTGGTCCGGGTCTAAGAGGTCGCGACATCATATGACTCATTAAGTTCCAATTTTAAATTAAAATAGTGAAAATATTATATAGAGTTAATTTTCAAACTGAAAAATAAATAATACTAACCAAAACCAGACGCTGGCGATCACCTCTAATCTCTCCAATGGCTGGATCACTGTACATTCTCCAATAAATGTCATACTCCGTTATATCAGGTTTCTCGACTGCCTATATGAATATAAAATAAACAATTAATATTTAATGTTATATAAAATATTTAAAAATGATACTTACCATGTGCTCTCTTTGTGTATTGAATGTAAGACTATCGGCTGGATGTGTCACATCCTGTCTCCCCCAGTACCGCCGGCCCAATGAAAATCTCCTATAAAATCCACCACTCAACTAATGTGAACATAATCCATCCCAAACATGAGATGAAATGTACTATGGTTGGTGGAATCTACATGACTTATCAAATACTGTCACTTCTGCTTTCTTAATGGATGTCCTTTTTAAATTGTGAAAAAATAATAGAAACACTCACGTATAAACACCTCACATGCCTTATGGATAGTGTCATTAATGCTATAATCGATGGGATACCAAAAAGCCTACAAATAATTTATAATATCAAGTTATTAATGAAATAAATTTATAAATAAATATTATTTATTTATGTACCAACCAATGATTTAACATTCCAAGTTACACATCAATGGGAATACGTTCCAATGTGATCTATGGATGAGAGAAATAATTGTGCAAGATAGCACTCCCCTGTCCAACAGCTACATGCGCAAAACTATGAAAAAAGAAAAAATAATCAAACAATTAGTATATAAATAAATTAAATAAAGCTTACTAAAATACATAGGTTACCATTAATTCATGTGTATGTATTGAATCCAAGGCGTGAACATCGCCCAGGGATAAGGTCAAGAATCATTAGTCATGCAAGACTGCACCCCCTTCGTGTACCCCCTGAACCGTCAGTAGGCCGAGTGTCAGATGATCCAAAATTGTCATCATCAAAAGGTAGCTCAGCCTCCTCCAACTCATGAAATAGATCAGGGTCCATCTAAAACACAAAATAATTGTTATGAGAAGTTAATTGAGAATAACTATTACATACAGATACAAAATAGGTATGATTATAATCACCATTTAACTGTTTCAATGTCAAACTTAATCATCTGCTTCATATCTGATGATGTCAATGTCATCATATTCATCATCGACATCATCAATATCCATATGAGTTTCAGTTTCATCATCACTTTCCATTTCAAATTCATTTGTAACATCATTAACATAATCATCACCATCGACCATTAATCGTGGGGTGTCATCATCGATATTCACATCTCTTTGTGAAAAAGATGGATTTTGAGTAGACTCTTTAAAAATTTCAATTCCTTATACTTCATCGGAACCACATTCAATTTGAGTAAACTTATTTTCCTGAGATTTAATTTTTATTAGTCTCCTCCAATCACTCAGGTCTCTTAAAGTATCCCTATACTTTGCATAATATATTTGATGTTCCTGTTGAGCCAGGAAAAATTGTTTATTTACTACCAGAAAACTGTAATATTTAATATTGAAGATTCCATGAATCAGATGAACATGCAAGCCTCTCTCAGTATCAAACAACAGACATTTAAAATTTTTTATATAATTTTCCCTAGAAAATGCAGTTCAATAATTTCTTCTTGCAAGCCATTAAAGTCAAATTCAATTTCTCTATGACGCGATCCTCTCAATAAAAATCAAATTTTCATTATTTTTTTTGATTCCCCATATGTACATGTATGAAATCAAAAACTATTCATCACATATGCATTATAATATTTAACCATTTTGGATGGCGTGTTACTCAATATATATAGTCTCTTATCAATTTTATCTTCTTGTTGAGACACCTAAAAATTTGAAAACCAATTATCAATATAATAAATAATAATATAAATTGATATGTTAAACCATTAATAAATTATGTTAACAGTTTTTGAAACCATTGAGAATTTTTTCATCGGTATTCTTCAAGAGTAGCTGCTGTAATTTATGGAAGCTATTTATTGATATGATTATCATTTAAACTACAATTAAAATAATTTTAATTATTTTAACATAAATTATTGAATAATTGATAGAAAAACTCATGGTAAAAATAATATGATTTCTTCAAAAATGAGAAGAATATATGTATGATCTCTATGATGTTCATCATCTGAAAGCTGTTGTTCCGGAACTCCACTAAAGCAATTCTCTCGCTGATTATAAACTGACAATTTATTTCCCATTGTATCATTAACATTCCACTATTTCCATCCCATTAAGGTTTATTTTGAGGGACATTAAGATTCAAAATAACGAGAGTAGAACAAAAGAAATTTCCATTAGAAAATAAGCTTCGAAAATTGGGCCTTCAACTGATGCATTGTTGCGTAATTTATTCATCAATTTCTACAAGAATCTCTCAAAATGTTACATCCATTAAAAAATTACTCTACATTCACATTTATATTAATGTGGAAAATGTTATATCAGATGTTCCATTCAGTCAAAGAAATCCAACGAGATGATTTTTTCCAGTTTACATATAATTACAATAATATATTCTTCTAGTTTTCATAGTGCATCATAGTCTGTTATCGCTGTAAAAATGTATCGAAAAAAATATGACACTATCCAGTTTACATATAATTACAATAATATATTCTTCTAGTTTTCTTAGTGTTAATTGCTATCAATTTCTGCAAAATATAGTTATGAATTACTAATTACTGCTTATTATTTATATACATTATTAATTATCGTTAATAATTATTAATTATTACTAATTACTAAGAATTAGTACTAATAATTTAATTTTTTGTTACAAATAAATACTGAGGACAAACCAATTTTAATCTAACATAACTATAACTAATCAACACTAATTAAAATTAATATAAAGAAATTAAATAAATACTAAATTAAATAAAACATAAATACCTTAAATCTTGATCTATTATAATTGTAGACGACTTCACAATTTCTTCGTAAAAAAACTAATTCTAAAAAATTTTCACTCTAAAATTAGAGTTTAGAGAAGCAGAGAAAGAAGGAATTGAGGAGGAATGAAAAAACAGATGGGGGGTATATATAGGTTAGATTAGTTGCGACGAGACTATTTGCAATAGGAATCCCCTCACAAATAGTATTTTTTGCGATGGGTCCCATCGTAAATACCTTTGGCCGCTTTAATTACTTTCGACGGTTAAAAGGTTATTTGCGACAGGACCCATTGAAAAAAGTAACATACTGACACACAATTTGCGACGGGACAACATCCCGTCGCAAATAGGTTTTTACCACCACTAGTTATTTGTGACGAGACCCATCGCAAATACCCTCCGAGGGTCAAACTAGTTGTGACGAGGGATCCCCCGTTCCAACTAGTGTTTATCGCCTCCCGGTATTTGCGACGGTGCCTACCCATCGCAAATACCCTTTCATTCGGTTTGGTTCACAAATCACGCCAAACCACGTGTAAGTTTTTTATGACAGGGCTCCAAGGCTCGTCGCAAATAATTAGTTATTTGCGACGAGTTGATTTTCCCGTTGCAAATAACGTATCACAAAAACCACTTTTTATCATAGTAAGAAGATGGGCCAGCCACTATGCTTTCAATATCCTCTTCAATATGTGGCACCTTAATGATATTCTAGAGTGTTATGACCTCTTGAATCACTAATTTATCTCTAATGATGTTCACATAATCTATAGTATTCGTATGATAATCTATTATTATGGGCCATTGCATCCCTAATATAGGGAGAAGCATCATTGAGAAAAAGGATTCAATAGGGTTGAAACCATGGTTAAATAATGGATTTGGAGGATACTTTAAAACATGATAAATGGAAGTGAGGTTAACGTATTAATAATTTTTGAGGGAAACATCCCCAAGGGAGCATGTATGTCCAGAATGACCATTGATCTATGGTTAATCCCAACCACTAATCCAGCTATTTGGTCATGAATCAAGTCACCTAGAGTAGGTTCCATGAGAGATGGAATCTCTAAACCAGTGGGCATAATAGTGGCCACTGCAGGTTGCTCCATTATTTGGCATGCTAGCACTATGATGATTGTAAAAATAAATACACACAAGATTATACGATTGCAAGTACCTAATAATAGAAATTTTACTAGGAGCTACCTTCAATCCCATATGTAGTATAAATTTTTCCTCAATTAAAGGAAACACCTTTCCAATAAAAGTATGACTACTCTAAACCACAACATCAGAAACCAATTCTATATACAAACCTTAATTGATCAATACATGCTTCATTCCCTCATAGATTCTCCGTGAATATTTCTTTTCCTACGTAGTCACCAATTACTATGCGACTCAAAGAAAATGATTTAATAATTTAGAAGGGTTGAAAATAATTTTAATCCTATAAAACTGTGATGATTACCTCATCTATGGTGAGGCATTAAAAGTTTTAATCAATAGGATCCACCTCACATCCCTTTGGGGTGTCATGGTATTCAACCATTCCCTAGTTACCCTCATCAATAGATTTCCCCTCTTTTGTGTCTTTGTTCAATCCAACCCTAAGGAGATCTCGGGAATATATCATGTCCCAAAAAACCTGAACCTAATTTTTTGGGACCTTGCTTTTTCCTTATAAGTCTTTGAAATATATTAAGGGAAATTTACTAGATCTAGGTGTCATGATGATGTGAGATTTTGAGGTCTAATGAGCCCGGAATTTATATTTTAAAAATATTTAATATGTTATTATCACATCTGTGAAGTTTTCTAAAAATTATGAATCATCTCATTATATTACACTTAGATTATAAAAATAAGACAAAATTTGAATCTGAAAAACAACTTTTATCCATGGAGCGACCTGAGATTGGCCAGTGCCATACGTTCGACAGAGGGAACCATTGACGGGTGTGTTATGTGAATCAATTAATTTAATTGATTGACATATTTAATAAAACTAACCTAACACTAACATTAAAAATAATTCTTTATGACGTTTTTCCTTGTGTTACCCACATAACCGTTGATAGATATGTGAAGAGGAAGAGAGCGTTTTCTATTGGAAGGTCGAAATCAGATGATGAATGGTGATCAGATCGAGGTATATTGAGAGGTAGTGAATACAATGGGTCTTCTCCATTACTTGAAATTGCATTCTTCACTAGAGATCAATCCATAATCAAAAAAGTAATCATCTATAGTGGCAATTTACCCTTGATTACAAGTTTGATCATGCATTTTATATTCTATTCTTGATATGTGGTTTACTCAAACTTTCACACGAGTCAAATTGTCTATTCAATTGTTAATTCAATATTATTCTCCATGTTAAAAATATTTCCTCCCATGGTAATCATAAATTTTTATAGTTGGCCAAGAATTCTGCTAAAATGATAAATTCAAATTGTTTATCTTCTTCACCCCCTATGTTATTCACTTTATTCACCATTGGACTATGGGGTCACGGTTCGACTTTTCTTGGGTGGGTTCGAGCATGACCAAACCCCTAGATTCATTTAAGTTTTTCATACAATGAATGAAATTTTAAATTTTGGACGTATTAAGAAAAACCATAAATTTTGGATAACGCTTCATGGATCTAGAATCTGGAGCAGAAACATAATTGAGCAACAAATGACGGGAGGCAGGCCGGGTGGTGTTCGGGTAACATGTGAACAAATAGAATCCATTTTATAACAACCAATTTTCAGAAAACTACAGAAGGAGGAAAATCTCATTGGTTTTGGTGGTGAGATGGAAAAAATAATGTAAGAGAGGATGAATCTAGATAACTTTGTTGAGGGATTTAAATTCTATGAAAAAACATGACTACAGGACATGTAGTATAAGAACACACACTATGTTCCCCTAACCAACTGAAAAAGATGGGATTTTGGGGAAGATAAGGATCAAAATCAATGTGGCTAGAACCATACACATTATGACCCTCCTGAGGTGGCTAAGACATATTCTAGCTATAGATAGAAAGGAACCCATGTGGGAGAACATGTCATATAGTCTGGGAGTTCTTGAGAATGGGCCGGTACCAGGGAATGTCTGGGTACATGGATGGGTACACTGGTATGGCATAAGGAATATAAGCATAACCTGAAGAACCCTGGTAGGCCTCGGGTCGCTATGAAACATCATGTAGGCCCCCCTTAAATTCCATATGTATGGGTATGGTCTCTGGGATGTGTTTAGAGGATAACATTTCCCAAAAGAGGTGTCAGATCACATGCTGTGTGGACCCGATACACACCATAGATACCTAAGAGAAACATACACATGGTTTATGTCCTTCTTATGGGATCAAAAGTTTCTCCATGAGTAGGGTATTCTGAGAATTTTTCCACACAAAATGTTGTGATAGTATTTATAGTTTCTTTTTAGATATTATGTGGAATGTTCTGAGAATGAAACTTCTTAAAGAGATGCTTGAATATGAAAGTGATCAGGTTGAATCATTAGTGAGAGAGGCTGCGGTTGGCTACCAACTATTGTACTAGGGTGAGGGTCCCACATAATCCTTACATTTTTTGAGTGGTAGTTGTTATTTTACTAGGGAATGATAAATATACCCACTGATTAGAACCCCCTAACACACTATGGAGTGGGTCCTCTTTCGACATTTACTATGTGGAACCTATCCTAATGCACTAGGGCACAAATCCGTTATATATTTACCGAGTAACACCCCATGATACACGAGGGAATGGGTCCTATATCCATTAATTGAGTGTCACCCCTTATGCACTAGGGAGTGTATACTCTATCTATATCTATTGAGAGATACCCCCAGGATGCACCAAGGCATGGTTTCTCTTTTTGTCTATTGTGTGGCATCCCCCAATATCACCAGGGCATGAGTCCTCTAAGTATCTTCTGAGTGGCTTCCCCTTATCATACTTGAAAAAAATTACTCTATTAGAGATTGTGCCCCATTGGGATGTGGTGCAGTGATAAGGTGTGGGTCCTCTTTATAACTTCGTTGGATAGTCATAGGAGATGTGGGGAATCGATGGCCGACCATTGGAGCTGTAGGTAAACTCATCATCCTGGGATAGGATATGAGATGGAGATCCCATTTCTCTATTGTCTGGGTTTCTTTATGAGCATATATATTTAATGTTTGGTTTTCTATCCCTCTTTTTGGGTTGATCTATATACTTCTATTGAATCATTTATTACTCCCTGTTTTCTTTTCAGGGAATCATTCTAGGCATTTACATACTCACCCATTCATGGGGTTTTCCCGCAAGTGTCTTTTATTATTTATATGATAGATAAATTGGTATTGATTTTTATGGATACTAAGAATAATCAGGTTCATAGACTATGTATGGTTGTCAATCTTGGAGATCAGAAGTTTATATCTATTATATTTCATTTATTTTATTGGTTTTAGGTTGAAACTTCATTTTTAGTTGGTTATTTATTTTCCTATTTAAACTTTGGATCTATTTATTCATACTATGATGCTTTCCATAGATGTTATTGCATGCATGGTTTTACTCTAGATGTTGTAAACCCTTTTATTACTCCTATAAACTCATAATTGCATATATTTTGGTTCATGTGTATAGGTACACTAAGAAAATGCCACCCATTTGTGTTTTTCCTTATCGGCACTTATTGTTATCCCCTAACCTATTAGAGGTGGGCATGGGTTTGTGGTGGTGTGACCTTCTGCTAGCTAGGAAGGTCCAGAAGGGTTGATTCATTACAAAATGGTATCAAAGGTGGTTTATCTGTGGATTGGAGTTGTAAATAGAACCATGATGGATATTTGGTTGGGAATTAGTGAAATAGTTTCAAGGAATCTCAAGTGTATCTTTAAGGATAAAATACTTAGTTTTGGTGAAGCGGGCGACATATCAATACAACCATACTCTGACTACCTTCTTATTGAATCTGCATACTGAGACATTGGTTGTAGGGAATAATGATACGTGCATCATAAAGGAATGAGTCCATTGACTATCCTTCTTGAGTCAGCTCCCCCCCACGTATATATATCTGTATATATATATATATTCTCGTATAGCCATGGTGTTTATTGATCACTTTTAGGATTCCTCCATGAAGAAAGACAACAAGGTTACTGATTTTGGATCTTGATAATGATATGATGAGTGATGATGCCTTAGTTTAGCTTCCATATCATGAGGTCTTCCCTTTTGGTGGTAAGGTATCAACACCCCCTCGTTTTGAGTGATAGATAATACCAATATGATTGGATGAGGATGTGTGAAGACTTAGTGCACTCTATGAGTTCCATCACTAGTGGCCTCTGAAGTTCCTCTATGATCCTGTTCCACTGGTAGAGAAGGATTGAATTGAGTTGGTGATCCAAGTGTTTAGTCTCATGAAAACCCCTACTGATCCAATGGTTGATCCAAAATCCATTATTTTCCATAGATTAGATGGGTTCTTGTAGAGTCTAGTCATTTGGACCCATGATGAGTAGACACACTCTAGAAATGACTTCCCAAAATGGTTTCGTGAGGTGTATTACCCCTTGTGATTTCATTCAGTTTGGATTGAAAATATTTTGCAGCTGTAGTAGGGTAGCATTATAGTTTACAAGTATGAACTGAGGTTCTCTGACCTTATGTGGTACTCATTCAACTTGGCTTGATATAGTTAATTCAAATCATGGATATTTGAGTAGGGAATCAATAGAGACACCCAGTGTAATATAGTTACCCTTTGCACTCCCAATTATACTGTAGTGACAGAGTGGGAATAAGTGGAAAATAGATTCCTATATGATAGATTATAGGTAGTTGTAATTGGCAATGGGCGTCATGGGGACAAGTTATATATACCAGCTAGCAGGATCTTGTGGTTATGATCTTGGCGCAAGAGACTTTTTTGATGGTTGGTCTCAGACACAAGGATATGTTGTTCATGGTTTTCATATAGGACTGGGTTATATGAGAGAGGGAAGATGCTATGAATGTGATGAGTTTGGTCACATGGAATGTGATTTTCAAACCCAACTCATTGAGGAGGGATGGAAGGTAGTATATGCAACACAATGGTAGAGGCAACTCCATGATCAAGGTTCTCTCAGTCATGTCCAGGGATTCCCTTAGGGAGGTAGAGATGACATAGGGATACTGTGGGAACCAGGAGGAGGAGCTTCTATTAGAGGGAAATGCTATGAGATACATCCACCAACCCCACCATAAGGATTCCCACACCAGGATTAGATAATCGGCAGAATGGGATATAGGGAGCTATGGGCCATAGAGACTTGTTACCCGATAACACACGATATGATATGAGGTATGTTATTTTTTTTATTATACACTAGATCAAGTACTTCTAGACACATATGCGAGTAACTCCTTCATTTTTCTATCCCATTGTGTGAGACATAGGGATCCCCATTTAAAGATTATGATATATGCTTTTAATAGAAGTTCTAATTAGGTTTTATTATTCTATATCAATTATTTGTCGGTAGTGAGAGATATCACTTGGTGGAGAGTGAGTCATGTGGGACATATTTGTTAACATGATGAAAACATATGATTCCATCTTTGGTATGGTTTATTTGTCCACGGTTTAATCCTAGATTGACTATTATCACAAGGTGGGTTAGATTCAATTAGATATATGGGTCACTATTCTTCTTTTTGGGTGAGAGAGATCTCCTAGCTGAGTGAGTAGCCCTTATAAGGAGGAGGGTACAACCCATAACCCATCACATAAATGGAGTATACCGTAGAAAAATGGACTCTTCGGGAATTTGGATTCCTTTGGTAGTGGAGGAACTTGTTGATGTTTTCCCCAAGGACCTTCAAGATAAGGGTTTTATCAAACAGAGTGCATACCCTTCACCAGATCTAGTTTTTTTCACATCAATGATAGATGATATAATATAGATTTATGTTGATTATCATTGAACAGATCAAGAAATTGAAAAGAAATTGTACCCCTATTGAGGATTGATGAACTATTTGACTAGTTGTGAGGAACTAGTTGGTTCTGAAAGATTTATCTCCGGCATGACTACAAATATTTTAATGTTCAAGAGGTTAAAATTTAGAAAACAACATTCTGATACTACTATAGAAACTATGAGTTCTTGGTGATTTCTTTTAGTGCAAGAAATTCCTCTTCCATGTGTATGGATTGGTGAATAAGATCTTCTATCTATACATGAATTGATTTGTTCCTGTCTTCATTGATGAAATATTTAATTAATCTGCATTAGAGGAGGAGAATTTTGAGAATCATAGGATGGTCCTTAACTTACTTTTAGGGAAGAACATTAGGGTAAGCTCTCAATTTTGGAGTTTTGGATATTTGATGTTTACTTATAAGGTAATTTCATTTATAAGAATAGTTTATCTATAGAACCATTTAAGAATGATAAGGTTATTGATTGGGATCCACCCAAGAGCATGTTGGAGGTGTGGAGCTTTCTTGGATTGGTGGTGTATTAAAGGAAGTTCATGGAAGACTTCATCAGGATTGAATCCCCTATGGCTGCCTTAACACATAAAGGGTAGAAATTTACCTAGATCAAGAAGTGTCAAATATCCATTGATAAATTTAGGTTCAGGTTGGCCAATGATCATATATTGAGTCAACTAGAGTAGTGAATGGAGTACATAGTGTGTCATAATGCCTATGAAGCTACGATTATATTCATGTTTATTAAGTAGTATGAAATTAATGCATATGGTTTGAGGTAGTTTTTACACCAAGAGAAGAAATATGTGACTCATGAATTAGAGTTGGAAGTGGTAGTCTTCACATAGGGATACATGAACCCGAAATAAAGGAACTAGTTGGAGATCCTATAGAACTACTAATTTTATATAGTATATACTAATGTGAAGGGAAACATGGTGGAATATTACCTTATAAATAAGTACAATTCTCATTTGGTGGGGGAGGAATCTGAGTATTTAGATTCTTTGTGGTTGATCCTGGGGGAGATGATGGGTGAAACCTATCTTCAGTCGATGGCGGTAACTCTTTTACATATCTAGAAAGAGAGGGAGGATCAGTTTAGGGTCATCAACTGTGGGATTTTTTGTGATTATACTTTTTTTTGAGATTCACAAGATACATTTTTTTAAACTAGGGGAGCACATCATTCTTTCCTAGAGATGAATGATGGTTTTAATCATGATACGAGAGAAGGTGATGAGGGAGTTTCACACTTCTCATTTGGATATATATTCTAGAGTGGAAAAGATGTTAAAGGACCATCAGTGGTTGTTTTTATTAACTATCATGAGGTGGACCATGGATGAGTTCATCTCTCAGTGTTAGACATGTCAGTAGGTAAGGGTTATGAACCATGTTCTATAAGGTTTTAAAAATAACCTTGAGATCCAGAAGCTGAAATGGGATACCATATTCGTGGACTTTGAAACATGGATTATATAGAAAATGACAGGCCATGATTCTATATAGGTTATTGTTGATTGACTCATCTATCCAACACACTTCCTTTCTTCAAGGGACTAGAGTTTAGTGGAGAGGTTAGGATATATGTACATGAAGGACACTGTTTTACTCTATTAGGTACCCTCGATAATCATCTCAAATCACGATTTAGGGTTCACATCACAATTTTGGAGAGGCTTGCAAAAGGAATTAGGGATCTAGTCGATGAGGATTATAGTTTTCGACCCCCAAATATATGGATAGACAAAGCACACAATATATGAATAATAGGTAATAATGAGATCTTATGTTTTGGATGTTTGATGGAGTTGGGATAATCATTTTCCATTAATAGGGTTCTCTTATAATGACAACTACCACTCTACTATCATCATGGAAACTTTTTAGGCCTTTTATGGGAGACCTTACAGGTCACCCTTATATTGTACTATGATTGAAAAACTATGTATTCTTGGGCTAGAGATGGTGAAGGAAAAGTTACAGAATGTTAAGGTTATCTATGAGTGTATAAGGATATCCTAGAGATGATATAAATCTTATATAGATTGATGTCTTAGGCCCTTTGAGTTCGATTAGGTAGACCATGTTTTTATTATAGCCTCATCATGATGAGTATTCCATAGGTTTTGTTGGGGATACATGCTTTATATAAGGTTAACTAGGTTTTTTAGATAATAAGGGGTGTTTTTGAGGTTGCTGACTACCTAGACATACCCCCATAATTGGATTTGGTGTACGTTTTCCTCTATTGGATGAAGCTATGAAGATATGTTCATGATCCTACACACATTATTAGTTGGGTTGTGTTGAACATTGAGGATAGAGACACCTTCAAGGAGTACTTAGTGGCGATCGAGGATTATTAGAAGAGGAACCTATGAGGATTGAACATTCCCTTAGTTTATGTGATGTGGCTGTATAGGATCATACATGATATCTCCTAGGAGAAGGAGATCCGAAAGCATGCTCAGTATCCTCAATTTTTTATCTTGTGATTTTTAGGGTTTAAAGTCCATTATATTGAGTATACTTTAGTGAAACTATTTTTTCCTTGCAATACTTTGAAATATATTATTGAATATTTTTGGATGCATCTGTAGAGACAATGTGAGATTCCAAGGCCCAATGAGCTTATAATTGATATTATAAAAATATTAAATATATTAATATGACTCACACATAGTTATTTAGAAATAATGGAATATATATTGAGCGGATCCTTGAATTATAAATTATTGATCATGACTGAATATGGATCATGGAATTCACCCTACGAGTTAATTATGGTTGGATAGTGCCAGATGTTCATTTGAGGTAGCCATTATATTGTTGGTTAAGTGAATTAATTATATTAATTAATTAATTAATTTAATAAATGTACCATCATTTCCCTATATAAATATGTCATTATGAATATTTTCCAATGGTTATCTACATAAATTTTTCAATATTTCAGATGTGGATGAGAGAATTCTATGTTGGAAATCAACATCAGATGGGAAATGATGATCAAATTGAGGTGGATCAAGAGGAAGCAAATTTATTGGGTCTTATCCACCATTTATGAACATGTTTTTCAACAATGATCGATCCATTGTCGAGTTATCACTCATAAATATTGGGTTCCACCCTTCATTAAAATTTTCACCATGTATTTTATCTAATATTCTTCATCTAAATTTAACCTGATCTTTCACAAGATCCCTATTGTCTATAATTTTGTTAATTAAATAATATTTTCTTGGATGTAGTTTTATTCACCCCTATAAATCACCAATTATTATCATTGGGTATGAAATCTTGGCCAATGATAAATTCAAAATTTTTATGTGCTTTATCCTCCTAAATTATTTTCATTCTTCACCATTGGACTATAGTGTTGCAGATTGAATTTTTTGGGGTTGGTTTATGTGTGATTGAACCCCCATATTCATAGTTGTTTCACATATGAAAAATATATTTTTAACTGGTAGATAGATTTGGGAATGTTGTAGATTATGGTTGATTCTTCTTGGATCCAAGATCTTGAGTGGTAAAGGGATCGAGTGATAGATGATTGGAGGTGTTTCGGGTGGTGTGTATACTTCATGTGAATGAAAAAGTCCATTTTCTATCCATTGATGTTTGGGAAATGAGTCCTAGAGAATAACCCCACTAGTTTTAGATGGTAAAATGGTAGAAATAATGACATAAAGGTCATATTTGGATAAACATGTGGAGAGATTGAGTTTTTGTGGAACAATTGGATATATGGCATGTAGTCTAAGAACACATACTGAGTAGCACCACCAAGATACGGTGGCTTGGTTTTTTGGGAAAATAAGGATCACACAACATGTGTCTACAACCACATGTCATGTGCCATTCCATGGTTGTCTATGCCATTTCCAGCTAGAAATTACCAATACCACATGTGGTAGGACAGACCATGTACTTCGAGAGTACATGGGAATGTGATGGTACCGAAGCACAACCATTTACAAGGTTAGGTACACAAGCACAACCCGACAAGCACGGGCACCAACACAGGCACACGAGTTGGCCATAGGTGACTGAGAAACATTACATGGGCCCCATTATCTATTGTTTATTGTGATATTTCCTTTTATATGTTCCCATAGGACAACAAAGATAGTTAGTAGAGTAGGAACACATGCCTTGTGGACACCTTACATGTCGTGTATCCCTATGAGAAATTACCACCTTGCGAATCCCCTTCGTATGGACTCAAATTTTGGACCACGGGTAGCCTATCCTAACTAGTTTTCCATGTAGAAAATAATGGTAGAGATATTTGGGAATTTTTATATATGATGTCGAATGTTTGAAGAGTGATGTTTATTTAGGTGATGCTTGATGATGGTAGTGATCATGAACAATCATCAGTGAGTGAGACTGGGGCTCGCAACTCTTATAATACTTGGGTGAGGGTCCCCCATACTCCTTACACTAGTTGATTGGAACACCCCTATGGTACAAGATCATGGGTCCTTTATCCATTGAGTATCACCCCTAACACACTAGGGAATGGTTTCACTTTCGTATTTTTACATAGTGGGACCTTCGGATTAGTAGGGTGTGGGTCATCTATATATTTAATGAGAGGAACCCCCTAACAAACTAGGACATGATCCCTATATCCATTTACTATATTAAACCCACTGAAGCGCTACAGAATGGGTCCTATATCTATATCTACTGAGTCAAACCCCCTGACATAGTACGATACACGTCCTTCATCTATCATCTAAGAAGAATCCCCTGTTCACACCAGGCCTGGGTGTGATATACATCTAATGAGGGGAATCAAACTATCATACTTGGGTGTGGAAAAGATATTGGTGATGATTCCACCCTTAATCTATGGGAAAATTAATAGGTGTGGGTTCTCCTCATGACTTCTTTGGAAATACGTACAAGATGTTGGGCATAGATAATATACCTTTGGAGCTAATATAAGATTCATCTTCTTGGGATAGGGTATGCAATATAGATTCCTTTCTATCTCATTTGTATTTATTTATGAGAACATTTAGTTATTTTTGGGTTTTTTATCCCACTTACTTTGTTTGAGCTAACTACTTCTACCATACCTTCTATTTACCCCATTTCAAATTTTAAGGATTTCTATTGGGTATATATACTCACCATTTCATGAGCTTTTCCCACTATTGTCATGTTATATAGAGAGGATGGAAATATCGATAGTGATTTCAGTAGATCATAGAAATAATTAGGTGTATAGACTATGTATAATGTCCAACCATGGATATCAGTAGTTGGAATCTATCAGCTTTCCTTTATTCTATTTTTTGTCAGGTTGTGCCTTAATTTCTAGTTGGACATGTATTTTTCCCCTTTACACTTGGGGTTTATTATATTTTACTCTGATTTTATCCCTATTGGTTATTCCATGCATGGTTTAAATCTATATGTTACAACCATTTTTATTATTCCTATGAATGTTTCTTGGAGACAATTGGGTTCATGCATACATGTACACTAGGAAAAGGCCTCCATATATGTTATGCCTTCTTGGTGCTTCTTAAAATCCCCATGCCTATTGGAGGCGAGCAAGGGGTTATGGAGGATCAACCTTACATAAGCGAGAAAGGTCCTAATGGGTTTGGTCATTACAAAAATAGTCAGGGGATTCTATATTAGATAGGAGTATATCACACTCTCCATCTTTTTTAGATATTTTAAGTCCTCTATCTAGGGGTCAGGAAGTGGGATTTTGAATGGATCAGGCCATGACTAAGTATTACATTCCTTTTTTTGATACTACCAAATTACCTAATGGGTGGTGAACTACTAAAATTTACCTTAGTTCTCACATGCATCGGGGAAGAATACACCATCTTGCATTTCAACCATGTTTCATAGGAACTTTGTCACAAATAATTAACATTTGAAACTAGCACAGAATATTTTCCCTACTCTACGAATAATTTCTCGAGGAGTCTCAGACCGTTAGTTTCACCTCCCTGATGGGGTTCACCCATTAACGGTGAATAATACCTTAAAGATGCCTCTATTATTTCCTCTTTAGGTACACATCTTCCTGCATATAATGATGCTATTTTTGTAACACACCCTTGACCATGTTTCTGTGGGACCTACTCTTTGGAATATTACAAAATCACTAGCTTCCTCAAATTTCACAAGTGTAGGAGATCTCCCAAATCGGATACTATCAGTTTAAAAAACTAAAGGGAGCCCTATCTTGAAACAAAACAATCTTGTATCCACTTTCATCATGCATGAACAAGCAATAAAGATATTACAGAAACATAGGATGATGCTGATGGAATACATCTATATACACTCTTAGCATCCGGTGATGAATATAATGAATTTGAAGAAGAATTGGAATGTTTTGAATGACTTACAAACATTATTACCATTGATGATCACTACTAATTTCCCACCCTGAATGTTTAAGAGATATGATTACTTATCATTGGTTCCATTGCCATTGTCCATAATCGATCCAATTAGAAACCGAAATGAATGGAAAATGAATTTATCTAATAATTTTTTTACATCCACCATATCCTCTTAAGATGAAGTGTTTGAATCTTTATTTATTTTAAAAAATAAGGATTAAAATTAGTTTTGAGAGGGAAAACCTAGTTTATAAGATCATAGATGCCCACTTACGTAACACCCCACCCATATGTGAAGTGTAATGGGCTGCACACACACTAAAGATTATTCATTTTTACGATTTTCCTTTTAAGATTGTAGATATTCCTCAATAATAGGATAACTAGATTTATATGACATACTATTTCTTGCATCACTACTAAGGAAAATGTACTTGGTTGAACCCTCATGTGATAATCCTAAACAATCGATAACCACCCACAAATAAATTCTTCTATAAACTCGAATAGCCTAAATTCATGAGTGTGGGCCTTTACCATATAACACCATTTATTATTTAGAATCACCTCTATGATTTCCGACTATGATCCCTTATTCCCATAATACATAAAACCTATTAATTGTCTGGGTCTCTCTTGAATATGACCTTCATGTGGGTTAAAGAATATTTTAATCATTTTCTTGAATGAAACATCCTTGGTACATTTTTTTTCTTTAATTCCCCCATGAATGATGTCATGAAATGACCAATAAAGTGTTTATATTGAATCTTGGTTCTCCCAAAAATTCTATTTTGTATAAAATATATCATACATCTCCACATGGATGGGAATCCTACCAATATAGAAGAGGTCTCACAACCAGACACTGACCTCCCTACGATGAAGATGAAATGAGTTGGTGTCTTGAGATCACTGGATTATTATATATGATATAATATATGGGTGATGATATATGTATAAATGGTATGTAAACACCACTTTATAAATCCCAATGACTTATAGAACCTCCTAGAATATGTCACACTATTTGAAAACCTAGTATGTCCCTAGGTATTCACAAGTGAAGTTACCTTCCTTCAAAAAAATCACATCCATACATATTTCCTATAAGGTGGTATTCCAATAATACCATGAAGATGATATCATTCCAGAGAGGATATGTTTCCATGAATGACTCCTAACCTTTTATGAAATAAATCATATTTTGGAGTGAATCCATCATGATTGAAAAAATATCATCTACATAGTGGCCAAATAAAGCCATATTTCACTTTTAAAACCCTGAAGAGGTACTAAACTAGTAACTCGGGTCATCCCAATCACCACATGGGATTGTAGAATCATCCATCAAAATGAATTCGTACAATTTATTCCTCTAAGACTGATGATATTTCCTTTAATATTCCATTAAAAATTTATAGAGAGTGTCCTTCTTAGACATAATTCTCATTATCTCTCTGATATATATATTATCTTCCATAGACCTCAATTGTACAATTTTATCCGCATCACCTCCATATTACACATCAAATTTAGTATAGAAAACATCTAATTCATGTTTGTGATGTTTGGGTTTCATCAAAATAGGGACCCTACAAATGGTTCTCCTTAAGGAATTCTAATTATAAAACAAGTGAGGCATACATAAGTAGATTCATATAAGACAGCTTAGTTAAGGAATCGATATTTCCATCACAAAGGATTTTAGTAAAAAAATGTTTGGAAACTTATTATTTCCTTAAAATATAGGAATCATTTGATATTTCATGAAATCCTAAGGCCCCCTCTGAGTAAACTAACTATATAAATAAGTGATAGGTGTGGATGTGTTATCCAAACAAGGAAGGAAACACCAATGATTTTTTCCATTTTAACCTCAAAATTAAATACTCATATTCTTTATTGGAACCCATTCCTAAGGTGGTGGGGGGTGGGATGGGAATTTTTTATGATGAAAAATGAATTGAGGGAGGAATTGAAGACAATAATCTCCAATCAGGGAAAATAAAATCAAACAAAGGATCAAAACCACTAAGGGGTTTGAATTCATGATGTTGTAGTGTTTTGTGAAAGTTAAAAGTTTTATAATCATATTTAAGAGTGTCGTGAAACTCTACTATCTAGTTTGACAGTTATCCTTAATAAAATGTATCTCCCATCCTCTACGGTTTCTATAAATACCCCATCCATTCCTTATTTCATGGGGTTTTGACCTTTAGACATTATGTATAAGTGATCGTCTCATGAAACATTGAACTTCATGCACCTGAAGACACATGAATTTCCATATGTAGTGATCCTTCATGAATAAACACTCCAAGTTACTCTAAAGAATAAATTTATTATGAAGATGATATTTTTTAAAATTCCAATCCCTGAATAAAAACCTTCATGCTAGAAACATATGCTTCACACCACTCAGGGTTCGGTGAGGCCCCCATCTTTCAGAAAAACCCTTCTCTGGATACTCAAATATAATAATTTTGTAGTAAAGACATGTCTTGTGGAAGGATGATCTTTTTAAACCCCTTGAATTTAATGAAATTCACTCTAATTTCCCTTACCTGATGGTTCATTTGAAAAATATAACTTTGTGAATGTCGAGCGATTAAGGCCACCATACCCATTTGAATTCAATTAACTTATTCCTAAAAAATACAAAAAAATAGTATCATGAATCATAATTCCCAATGAATTCAATATCAGGATGTATTGGGAATCCTTTTTACCTTATAATCCATATCATAGAAAACCCTATATTGGGACACCTGTATGATTCCTGGAAGGGTTATTGTATTCACCTCCTACTCTCCAAAATAATTTTCATAGAATATATGTAATCCCATACCATAGAACCACTATGGGAAATTGAAAAGCATCCCCATCATTGAGTGCTGGTAGTATCCCCATATCCTATTTACCCTCAGCCTAAATAGAAATGTATAGGTTTATGGACAAGCACATGAGCCTTAGCCCGGTTAGCAAGGTCTCTGATGGTTCATCCAAGCGACCAGGGATCAAAACCAGGCGGTGGTAGGATTTACGGGTACTGTAGCAGTACTATAGCGGGAACTGTAGCAGTGCTGTAGTAGTCACTGTTTGGCACTGTAGCAGTCGGGAATATGCCCTCGTTTGGGCCTTCGGGCATCAGATTTGGTCCCCGAGTCCTTCATTGGCCTTCGGGCACCCAGGCCTTCGGGTCAGTTGGGACTTCGGGCTACCCATATGGCCTTTGGGTCACTTGAAGATACAAACCAGACCAAAAAACTACAAGGAACAAGCTCTACAAGGAGGATGAGCAAAGGAGCTTTCACCACAGTAGGAGCGAAAAAGATTGCAAGAATGAGAGTGTATGGCACCTGCCATCGGGACAAGCCTGTGCATGCACGGGAATGCCTAGCCGAACAGCCATGCGGAGGTGAAGAGCTGATTTCAAAGATGAAGATGCTGGGGAGGAGCAGTTCCAAGTTGTTAGTCTGGGTTGTATAGTATGTTTGTGCCTACGGTCATTGGTTACTATATGGCCTACGGGCATGTAATAGGGTTCCACCTCATCCCTTGAAAGGTGGATTATCAATAAATAAAAAATGAAGGCCTTCGGGCCATTGGAGTATAGGTTTATGGACAATCACTAATAACATATGAACTATAATACTTTACACTGTATAAAAACAATATTCTAGACATAATATGTTAAACTACATGTCAAGATCCTCAACACAAGTTGTTAAACTATAGAATTACCATATATAAAAAGCATGGTATGCCTTGAATGACAAACAAAGGATTCTTTGTGTGAAAAACATGAGATGACTCATTTGAGTAGAATGAGATGAATTCCACTATATTTTAGGTAGATTATATTCATAATACACACACCACTCCTTTTAATCACCCATTTTATGATACAATAATCCTTACAGAATTATGTTAAAATTCCTGGTATGGTCATATCACACAAACATAAAATATGAAATATAACTACATGGGTTTTAATCTCTATTTCCTATCAGGTTATGTAGGACACCTATTTGAGGTCCAATCCTGATACCCCAATAACCACAAACTTATCTTCCATTCATGGTAAGTGAGACAGAGGTGGATTTACCATCTCCAAATAAAATATATTTCTCCCTTCTCACCTCCCCCTTGGGACATTATAATTACAAATCCTGATCATCGTTTTGGAGAATAGAAAACCTCCCATAAATTCAATGTCTCCTATGATTTTGGCATCACCATAGGCCTCCAACATATACCCAAATTTGCATGTGATGAGTGTTCATGGAATGTGTCCCTCTAATAGACTTTACATCTATAATAATCACTAATTAGAAAATAAACCATTAGTTCCCTCACTTAGATATAATTTTTTGCTTATCCTAGTGCATTTTCAGTGTATTGAAAAATCCCCTAGCTACAATTTAAATTAGTGAGAACCTTTACTCAACTTTAAACCTGTTACCCCTCCTGATGCATCTGAACCCCATCCCTAGGTGGAAAACCTTGGGTGCCTTACGTGAATAGCCTAAGAATCCCTAATGTGATGAGCATAGTATATTTTCTTTCTATCCTAGGTAACTATATCAGGATTAAACTTTATATTAAATTCATGAGATACTTTATGTGATGAGCATAAGTATCCCCTATGTGATGAGAATAAGATTTATCCACACTTTACCTTGATAGAGGTTATAAATTATTACAAGGTTTGATGAAAAAAGGATTCCGTAGGTGTTGATCCTCAGAATCTATATGTGATGAGAATATGTTTCTTAGAATGATGAGTACCAGATTCCTCACATGGATAATTTGATCCACCTTGTGTGAGTAGCACATGATGCCTTAGAGGATAACCCTTGACTTATGAACTAAACCATAGTTTTTTTGATGTGATCAGAGGGTGACTTAGATTTTACACGAAGGAAAAATTATGTCATGAGAATAATAATCCCTTAAATAATCAAATGAGGAATGCATTTATAAATTCCCAGGACAGTCCAAATCATCATAATATCCAACTGCAGGTTTCCACTATACAATGATAGATAGAGGAATAATTAACAAATTACCATTAAAATAAAAAAATGGGAATGAGATTCATGAACATGTATTAGATTTTTAAGGGACACCCATAATATGTAATGAACTCTATAGAGGAATCCACGGAAGGAAGAACCATCATCCCATTATCCAATCTTGATCAAGGAGATGACACCCTAAACTACATTGGTGAAGGATACCTACTGATGGAAATTGAAAATACATGGTAATGAGTATCAAAACTAGTATATGGATATATATCCCTACTTAAAATCATGACTATATAAAAGTACAAAACAATAATAAATTATAATTAATATTCTATATCTTGTTTTAAGGTTTTATTTTACAGCTCATGGATCCTAAATAGACACTTAGATCACAAGTTATTACCATTTAAAATTTTATTTCTATTTAAAACTTTTCTTAAGGAATTTTTAATTTATAAAAAAAAACCAAGGATTTAGAGATTTTATTAGGTAAAAAGGGATAAAAATATGATTTCATGTCAATTTATTATCTAAAAAATTCCCATGCAATGTTTTTGGAATATACACCAACCTTTTAGTATGTTCATGAATAATTCATATAGACAAATGTTCCCCTTATAAAATAATGAAAAACAGAAATATTTATTTCTTTTCAGTTACAATTTCCTAGGAACCATACATTGACCCTGAAGATATACTGATTCGGCCATACACATGCTCCTAAAAACTTATATTGTGAATATTTTTTTAATTTATCTCACAAAATTCACTAAGAAAATTTATATGCTAAAATATACCTATTAGTGATGTATTTAGACTTTTAAAAGTAAATATAAATATGTTTCATTGATCCCTTCAATTGTATATTTAATAAAAATTATTTTTTTCATGGAATTTAATTTATTGAAAAATCCATTTTCATAATATAGGAAAAAAATCAATCAAATGAAAACCCACAATGCATATTTAGGTATATTAAACATGGATTAAACATTTATTGAAACATTTTAATCCATGTGTTACTCAAATAAACCAATACCAACTAAACATCATGAACCTACTGGAAATTTTTATTTTCATATTATTAAAAAAATAGAACATAATCATAATATAAAATTATAATTAAATCAAAAATTACATTAAAAAAAGTTTAAATCCAATTAGTTATAGATTAATAATTAAAAAAATAACTTAAAATAAAAATCACTCAACCCACATTAAGTTTAAAACCCATTTCTCAACCAATTAACCCATTTAAAATAAACATTTTGTAACCACACTCAATCAACCAACATGCCCCAGGAAAATTAATATCCAAATAGAAATATATTGATTCCAATTGTAACCATCATAAAACAACTTCTTATGAAATCAGAAAATTCCAAAATTAAAATAAAAATTTCAAAATAAGATTCTTCTAAAATCAAAATCCATAAGAAAACCATTTTTAAAATATTCAATCACCGAAACAATGGCATATGACACAATAGGGTTCAAAATTGTCAATTATCATTTATAAAAACACCTTGAAAATCAAGGAAATAATCCAATAAATTTTATCAGAAATCACATTTCATTCAAAAAAATTCAAATATGTTGAGTTATTAATTTTTCCAACAGCTACATGCACAAAAATATAAAAAAAGAACAAATAATCAAACAATTGGTATATAAATAAATTAATGAAATCTTTATAAAATACATAGCCTACCATTCCTCTGTGTGCATGGATCTAAGCCAAGCCGTGAACATCTCCCGAGGATAGGGTCAAGAATCATTAGTCGTGCAAGACTACACCCCCTTCGCGTACCCCCCAAACCGCCAATAGGCTGAGGGTCAGATTATCCAAAATTGTCCTCATCCAAAGGTAGATCAGCCTCCTCCAACTCACGAAATAGATCAGGGTTCATCTAAAACACAAAATAATTATTGTTAGCAGATAGTTAAGAATAAATATTACATGTAGATATAAAATAGTTATGATTATAACCACCATTTATCTGTGTCAATGTTCAACTCCATCATCACCTTCATATCTGACGATGTCAATGTATTCATATTCATCATCGGAATCATCCATATCCACATGAGTTTCAGTTTCATCATCTCATGCCATTTAAAATTCATTTTTAACATCATTAACATAATCATCACTATCAACCCTTAATTGTGGGGTGTCATCATCGATATTCACATCTCTTTGTGAAAAAGATGGATTTTGATTAGTCTCTTGGAAAATTTCAATTCCTTATACTTCATTGGAACCACATTCAGTTTGAGTAAACTTATTTTCATGAGATTTTATTTTTATTATGCTACCCCAATCACTCAGGCCTCTTAAAGTAGAACAATACTTTGCATAATATATTTTATGTGCCTGTTGAGCCAATAAAAATGGTTTATTTAGTACTAGAAAACTTTAATATTTAATATTGAAGTTTCCATGAATCAGATTAACACAGAAGCCTCTCTCAGTATCCAACCACTGATATTTAAACATTATTATATAATTTTTCCCTAGAAAACACAGTTCAATAACTTTATCTAGAATGCCATTAAAGTCAAATTCAGTTTCTCTATGACGCTATCCTCTCACGAAAACTCCAATTTTCATTGTTTTTTTGATTCCCCATATGCACATGTATGAAATCAAAAACTATTTATTACATATGAATTATATGATTTAACCATTTTGGATGGTGTGTTACTCAATATACGTAGTCTCTTATCAATTTTATCTTCCTGTTGAGACACCTAAAAATTTGAAAACCCATTATCAATATAATAAATAATAAACTGAATTGATATGTTAAACCATTAATAATTTATTTTACCAGTTTCTGAAACTATTGAGATTTTTTTGGCATTCTTCAAGAGTATCTGTTGTAATTTATGGAAGTTATTTCTTGATATGATTATCATTTAACCTATAATGAAAATAAGTTTAATTATTTTAACATAAATTATAGAATAAGTTATAGAAAAATTCATGGTAAAAATGATGTCATTTCGTCACAAATGAGTAGAATATATGTATGAGATCTATGATGTTCATCATCTGAAAGTTGTTTCTCTAAAACTCCACTAAAGCAATGCTATGGAGGATTAAAAACTGATAATTTATTTCCCATTTCATCATCAACATTCCACTATTTACATACCATTATTTTTTGTTTTGAGGGATATTCAGATTCAAAATAATGATAGAAGAAAAAATGAAATTTCTATTAGAAAATAAGCTTCAGAAATTGAGCCTTCAACTGATGCTTTGTTGCGTACTTTTTTCATCAAAAATCTACAAGAATCTCTCACATTGGTACATCCATTGAAACTGTACTGGACCTCCACATTTAGATTAATGTGGAAAATGATATATCAGATGTTCCATTCAGTCAAAGAAATCCAACGAGATGATTTTTTAGTTGACATATAATTACAATAATATCTTCTTCTAGTTTTCTTAGTGGATCATAGTCTGTTGTTTCCGTAAAAATGTATTGAAAAAATATGATATATCTATTATTGAATCCTAAATCATATAATTCAACAAACCTATAAATACAATTGGCATATTTATTTCCATTATAACATTATCATCATGACCTTTTTAATCTGGTAATATGACCATTCTTAACACATCTTCTCAAATTGGAAGCATAGCCATCTAGAAGCCTCAAATCTACAATCCACTAACAAAATAATAAGTGACTCTCTTTGGATAGTGTATATGTTGCTTTTGGATTCATTAACCTCTATGATCTGACATTTTTTAACAGTTCAAGTTCTGGTCGTCTGCAAATTTGAGAAAAATATAATTGTGCCTTTACATTATCTTTGGCTTACCGAGGGTATCCAAAACTGCATGAAATAAATTATCAAAATAGTTCTTCTCAATATGCATGACATCCAACATGTGGTGGACCAACAAATCATAGAAATATAGAGGATCAGAAAAAGGATTCATTTTATCCAATTATGTTCTTTCCCAAATCCATGAATTTTCTATAGGTTTACTATTAGACCAAATTTTATTGAATGCAATGAAAATAAATCCAATTTTTACTCTATACCTGAGATCATGTGTGGAGGTTCATCCCTTTCAATTTTGAATTTTCAAAAATGAGATTTGTTCCTCTTAAAAGTATGATAGGTTGGAAGAAATATGCAATTATAGTAAACATAGAAATGTTTTTTTTCCATTGACAATAATAAAAGATTTTTTTCTTTCATACAGTAAGGACATGATTTAAGACCATGTATACTCCAACCAGATAACATTATATATTCCAGTAAGTCACTAATCATCCTTATCAATGCATATTTTAATATGAAATTTTGTTTTGGAGAAACATCAGATATACTAACACCATTACTCTATAATGAGTTTAACTCATCAATCAATGATTTAAAAAAAACATAAAGATTCTTTTTCAGATGTCCTGGGATTAATAAGGTCAAAAAGATATAAGGATACTTTATCGACATCCTTAGAGGTAAATTTTATGGAGTCATAATGACATGAAACATGAATACTGACTACTATAATAACCAAACAGACAAAAACCATTAGTAGAAAGATCCAATTCCACGTTTCAGGCTTCTAAAGAAAAAGACAGATTCATTTGGTCAAAATGATTCCATGAATCACCATCAGATGGATGATTTAAACTTTTATCAGTTGAAATATCTTTTTTTCTTCCATGAAATCATTAACACTATGTTTTGAGACATAAATAAACATAGAAACCATGGCGTAAGGGGGAAATATCTCAACTATATTAAAGGAATTGATCCATACTTACCCAGTTGAGCTTCTTTATACCACGATTGTTCACAAGTGGGAAAACTATCCCATGACTAATTTTAACTAGAATATAATATTTTATCATTTTCACATGCATGAATCTTCCGATAACTAAGTCCTAGATTATGAACCAGCCTCTTGCTATCTTTGTAATTTGTAGGAAAAAAATTTCCTTCAGGTAACAGTGTTTTAACCAAATAAAATATCTGATCAAAATAGATGTTTGACATTGCATTATCTGATTTAATAGACATAAATTTTGCAACCACTTCTAATTTTCTTATCTTGCAACTAGTATATAATGAATCTTCAGCAAACCTCAAAAACACCTAATATTTGGTTGGTTCCAACTAAGGAGTTAAATCAATATTATCTTGAGTTTCATTTTGTTGAACATATATACCTACAACATCATGTACTAAATTTTGAAATCATAATGGTTCCAGAATCAAGTTATTAGCATCTTCTCTTGAACAGCGTTCATCGTGTTGATACCAAAAATAATAATCTGGTTGAAAACCAAACCACAAGATATGTTCCCCAATATTTTCAAATATGTCAATCGATATCAGAGAACATTTTTTATAAGGTCACTTAATTGTGTCTTCTGAAACAAATTCTAGTTTTGACGATGAAAATGATAAGAATGATTCAACAGCCTTAATATATAGATGACTTAAACCAAAACTATTTTGATTTCTATGCAGATTTATCCAAGTGTGATCATCTAATAATGAATTTTGTCGATTTCCTTGTTCCATATTTTTATATAAAATATAAAATTCTTACTATTTTGGAATAATTTAATATTATAATAAGACTATCCAAAAAAAAGATAAACAATTACAACTAATTCTTAATAATTACCATTAATTAGTGGTGACACAATTTCCAGTGGATTGATGGCTACTCTTTTGTCTGGCGGCTCCTTTACTTGCAACATTTTCACACCGAAATCATGATGATGAATATTATCAAAGGTTCACATATTAACTCTCATGCATATGAGAATGTATAAGTATACCTCCGAGTAAATTCTTCATTGTGATTTCAATTTGAGAATGAGACAAGTAAATGAGCCATCAAAAAAAGAGCCTCCTTTTCGTCAAAGAATCGCCATCTTGCAACTGTCACTGCCTAAAAACATTATGAAAAATGTGTTCCTATGAATGCTTATTCAATCTCATTCATATGAGATTTGATATGTATAAATAGAATTATACTTATTATAATGTTTTAAAACTGTGAGAGTTGAAATGAGAAGATTCATCGAGCAAAAGAGGTACCTTCAATCAACAGGAAATTGTGCCAAGTTGTTCCAATTTATTAAAATTGATTTTATTCCTAATTATTCTTAATTATTCTGAATTATTTATAATTTTTTCAAATTATTCCTAATTATTCCTAATTATTCAGTATTATTCTTTGTTATTCCTAATTATTACTAATTATTACTAATTATTCCTAATTATTCATAATTATTCACTATTATTCTTAATTATTTCAAATTATTTCTAATTATTCCAAATTATTCTAAATTATGTCCAAATTATTGCTAATTATTGCTAATTATTGCTAATTACTCCCAATTATTCCCAATTCTTACTATTTATTACTAATTCTTACTATTTATTACTAATTTTTACTAATTTTTACTAATTCTTAATAATATTTTTACTATTTATTACTATTTATTACTATTTGTTACTATTTGTTACCATTTATTACAATGTTTTACTAATTATTACTAATTATTACTATTTATAACTAATTATTACCAATTATTTGCAATTATTACTAATTATTACTATTTATTACTATTTATTACTATTTACTGCTATTTACTACTATTTATTACTAATTATTAATATTTATTACTATTTATTACCCTTTATTACTAATTATTACAAATTATTACTAATTATTACTAATTATTACCAAATATTACCAATTATTACTAATTATTATTAATTATTACTAATTATTACTAATTATTTCTAATTATTTCTATTTTTACTATTTATTTATATTTATTATTAATTATGTGTATTTATTACAAATTATTTGTAATTTTTATTATTTATTAGTATTTTTAGTATTTATTAGTATTTGTTAGTATTTATAACTAATCATTACTAATTATTACTAATTATTACTAATTATTATTTATTATTACTTATTATTACTAATTTTTAATAATTATTATGATTTATTACTAGTTAATACAAATTAGTAGTATTTATTACTAATTATAACTAATTACTAGTATTTATTACTAGTTATTAGTATTTATTACTAATTATTTGTATTTATTAGAATTTATTATTAATTATTAGTATTTATTACCATTTATTGTTATTTATTACTAATTATTAGTATTTATTACTAATAATTACTAATTTTTACTTATTATTAGTAATTATTAGTATTTATTACTAATTATTACTAATTATTACTAATTATTAGTATTTATTTATAATTATTACTAATTATTACTAATTATAACTAATTTTTACTAATTGTTCGTAATTATTAATAATTATTACTATTTATTACTATTTATTAGTATTTATTAGTATTTATTAGTATTTATTAGTATTTATTACTATTTATTCGTATTTATTACTAATTATTAGTATTTATTATTAATTCTTAGTATTTATTACTAATTGTAAATATTTAATACTATTTTTTCCAAATTAATACTATTTTTTCTAATTATTACTAATTAGTGTTAATTGCTATTAATTTCTGCAAAATACAGTTAAGAATTACTAATTACTACTAATTATTTATATACATTATTAATTATTGTTAATAATTATTAATTATAACTAATTACTAAGAATTATGTACTAATAATTTAATTTTTTAATTACAAATAAATACTGAGGAGAAAAAATATAAATCTAACTTTATTATAACTAATCAACACTAATTGAAATTAATATAAAGAAATTAAATAAATACTAAATTAAATAAAACATAAATACCTTTAAACATGATCTATTATAATTGTAGACGACTTCAAAACTTCTCCGTAAAAAAAACTAATTATGAAAAATTTTCACTCTAAAATTAGAGTTTAGAGAAGCGGAGAAAGAAGGAATTGAGGAGGAAAGAAAAAACAGATGGGGTATATATAGGTTAGATTAGTTGCAACACAACTATTTGCAACCAGAATCCCCTCGCAAATAGTATTTTTTGCGATGGGTCCAGTCGTAAATACCTTTGGCCGCTTTAATTACTATCGGCGGTTAAAAGGTTATTTGCGACGAGGCCTATTGCAAAATGTAACATGTAAGAACCCGATTCTTATTTTTGAGGTACAAGTTTCTTCTTTTCTCGTTTCCTTTAAGTGTTTTTGAGAAAATATGGAAAATGGGGGAAAATACCAAATTTTGGAAGTACACGCCGTGTACTTTTCCACATGCCGTGTACTTTTGGCCGTGTGGGATGAGTACATATGTCATGTGGCCATGTCGGCAGCAAAAGGTGTAAAGACCGACTACACGTCGTGTAGTGGACACTTACACGGCGTGTAGTCAGTCGGTAGGCGAATAATAAGACGGTGGCCAGCTGTGCGACTCAACACGCCGTGTACTCAAGGAGACACGCCGTGTAGTCACATCGGCAGGTGAACAGTGCCACGCTGGCGGTAAGCCGCCAGAGGAACAGTTTAAAAATGGGAAGTACACGCCGTGTATGTTTTTTCGCTTAAAATGGGTAGTAGCCTCCCCTGTTCACAGGGAAGGCTTAGAACGGGAAGAGGGAGCTCGAGAGAGGAGGCCGAAGCTTTGGAGATCCACCGAGCGTTCATCAGGAATCTGTTTCCGCCTCGGACGATCTCGTTGGAACTGCACGGGTAAGCCCTCCACTCTCCTTAAGTGGTTCTTTCCAATTCTTCCCCTAACGGGAGTTATCTGTGTTTAAACGGTGTTTATTCTACGCCAGATCTAAGTCGTTCTTGGGTGTTTCTGGAATCGACGTTGACGTATATCGTTCATTTTTTTATAAGGTAGGTGGCTTGGTGTTTATTTTCCAACTGTCATGACTTTTGTGTGTTTTTGAGCTACGAACCCATATTTGGGATGTCGCGAGGCTAAGGTCTTGGCTAATTTTAATAACTAGAATTGTATAGGTGATTAATTAAAGTTGTAAAACTATTGTTTGGGATCAGTGCTTGGATCCGGGACCACCCCCCGGGTGCGTTTCTCTGTTTAGCCATTTAGCTAGGATACTCGAGGGTATGCCTTTAAAGTAAAAATTGTAGAATTGCCTTGAGAGGAATTTCTTGTGAATGTTTATTTACATATTGGGCATGGCCCGATTACTTGCGCCTGAGGGCAGTGTTTTACTTAGCCCGTGGGCGTTGTTTTTCTTAGCCCGAGGGCAATGGTTATCCTAGCCTGAGGGCAACTTCTTCTGTGCCTATGGGCAGTTGATTCTGTGCCTGTGGGCGACACTGCTTATGCCTGTGGTCAGATTCTTGTGTTGGATACACTTTACCTGAGGGTAGGGGTTTACGTGTCTGAGGACATAAACTGTTTAATTAAAATATTCACTGTGGTGATATTTTAAATTAATGGATTAAATGGATATTAAAATGGAAATATAATAGGTTAAGTTAGTTACTTTTTAGTACTGCTTACTTTATTACATTTTACTACTGCACACTATTATTTCATGTTTTACACACAGTTGAGAACGGGCCTTTGGTGGGTGCCTACTGGGATTTATTTCTCACACCATGTTTGGGTCATGCCTTTCGGCCCAAACAGATTACGTTGCTGTAGGTGTAGATAAGGGCAAGGGTCCTTATACATGTACTTGATTGCTGCTGGGGTGTAGGGGAGCATGGGACCTTTCATTGGCTCATGATGCCATGGGCTATTCTATTTTTCTTTTCTTTACTTTTATTTCAGTTGTATTGTATTGTTTGGGTAACATGTTCTGGCTATTTTCGTAGAATAGTGATATACTACATCATATATATATATATATATATATGACTGCAGGTTTACTTTTTTTTATCGGTTATCCATTTCAGTTATATATACTATTGGTGGTTCCGTTGTTATTGTATGTTTATTTATATTCCGCTGCACTACACTTTGACAAATGAGGGCATATTTTCCCCACTATCAGACATGGGCCCTCGCTGCTAGTCGGTAGCCTCTAGCGTTTGGGGAAATGCGCTTGAGGTCACGTGGGAACCGGGTTCGGGGCACTTGTTGAGTGGCACCCAAAACGGAGACGTTACAAGGTGGTATCAAAGGAGTTTCTTTTCTTAGCTTACTATTTGGATCCTTAGTTAGGGATCGAACAGGAACAGTAGTTGGTAATAAGCTGTTCCCGGGCATAGCTAACCCGTGTACAAGGTAAAGACAATTTACCTCGTATTGCTATTTTTACTGATTTTGAAATTTAAAGTTGATTTGATTTCACCATTGGGTGAAGCACTTGTGATTGTGCTGTTTATATTTTATCTATGGGTTCTACTTAGTTGCAACCCGATGAGATGAGGGTATGCCATCTCATGCATCATTTAGCCACATTCTAAGAATAACATGTCATGCATAGTTTCCATGCCATGTAGGTGCATTATAAATTTCATGTTGTTGTGATAGTGGTTGTGCTAGAAAAGCATGATGTTGTGATAGCTTCTTGATAAATACCTGCTATGTGATAGGGTATTGTTGTATAAACTCGTTAAAAGAATGGACTCCAAACTTTGGTCTTTGGGGAGTATGGGCCCCAATTTACTGGAATTTCATGGATCATTGACTGTTTATTTCGTTATAACACAGATAAGGTGTCAAACTCTTATTCATGCGGAGTATGGGCCCCCACGGATCAGAATTTAGCACTTAGGTGGTGTTTTGCAGTATTTTCTGGGTTCCTGAGAAGTTTCTGAGGCATACTGTCCAGAAACCCAGTACACACGCCGTGTAGTACTGTAGACACGCCGTGTATGTTCTTCTATTCGGGAAGAAAAATAAACTTTTTGAGTACACGTCGTGAACCCTAATTAAACGCAGTGTAGTCTACGCCCGTGTCACAATCCAATTGGGTGGCGACATGGGGAAGGGAAGAGCTTGGGGGAAAACATGCCGTGTAGTTTAAGTACACGCCGTGTAGTGTCGACCTGATGTTCGCCATGTAACAAACAACATGGGTGGAGGAAACCTTATGACGAACACACCATGTCAATGAAGAACACGCCATGTAGTGTGACCTGAAGACCTAGCCGTGTAACTAACAACATGGGTCGGTGTAATCCTTCGAGTACACACTGTGTGTGTATGGAACACGCTGTGTAGGTTGAGCCGTGTATCCTGCCGTGTAACTAACAACATGGGTTGGTGTAGCTCGTCTAGAACACGGCATGTACCTCTGGGACACGTCGTGTAGTCTTTTCCAGGAACAGACCGTGTGGACTTATCCATGTGGCTGGGAAACGGGGTAGTGTACACACCATGTGTGGGTGTAACATGTTGTGTTGTGTCAAGTCGAGTAGTCTGCCGTGTCACAAGCGACACAGGCAGATGTAAATAACACCATACACGCCAGGTAGATAATATACACGCCGTGTAGTTTTGTTCAAATGGGAGCCGTGTGGGTTAGCCAAGAAGAAGGACCCGAGCAGGGAAAGGGAAGTCAAGTACACACCGTGTAGTCGGTATACACGTCGTGTAGTCTTGTTTAGCAAATTTTGAATGCCTTCTTCCTCCTATTCCCTTTTTCTTTTCTTCGTTTTCAGTCGTGATAATCTTGAATCTATGGCGTGTTTTTGACCTTGTAGTATCATGTCGCCTAGATGACCAAGAGTTGTTTTCCAGCAGAGCGACAATGAGTATACTCCAGATATGGTGGGCCATGGGCTACTAGTTGATCCTCCAGCAGAGCCTGATGTGGCACCAGCTGCTATACTAGACACAGGCATGGAGGCGCAGTTCGGTGAAGGCTTATTGTGGTTCATGCAGACCTTTCAGGGAGCATCGTCGGCTGCCACATCTATGGCCGGCATGACTCATATCTTTCAGATGTAGCATCCGCATTTGTTTTTAGGGGATGGAGGACCGCAGGCTGTGGAATCTTGGATAGGATCGATGCAGACTATTTTCGAGCATCTTGAGATGCCTCCAGGGTGGAGGGTCAAGCTCGCAACATACATGCTGCGTGATTCCGCCAAGAGGTGTTGGGATGTTACCACCCAGTCAGAGCATCAAAGAGACATGGTGTGGGAAGATTTTCAGGCAGTCTTCTATGAATTCTTCCTCCCAGAGATGCTGAGGGTAGATAAAGCTCGAGAGTTCATGAATCTGCAGTAGGGCGCTATGTCGGTGATGGATTATTCTACTCCCTTTACCGAGCTTCAGTGCTTTTCACTCGTGTTGGTGGGTGATGAGATGTTGAGAGCCCGAGGTTTTGATTATGGCCTTCGGTATGACATCCGAGCATTGGTGAATGTTTTCAGGTTTCCTTCAGTACACGCTATTGTAAATCAGGTGCTGATCATAGAGAGAACCTGCGGGAATCTAGTGGTGTGGGCCAGGGCGGCTCAGCACTAGTTACTGGTACTATTTCTGCATGCAAGAGGAAGAGACATATGGACTTCTCTCAGGGTGGCAGTACCAGCGATGTAGTTTCATCAGGGGGGCCGGTCAGGTGCAACCAGTGTGGTAAAGAGGGCCTTAAGAGAATGCAGTTTCCACGAGACCCAGTGGAGTGCCGAGCTTGCGGCAAGATGGGTCATATGCAGCACTTTTGCAGGGTGTTTCCACCAATGGCTAGTGCGAGGGGTTCTATATAGACTCCGCATGTGGGAGTAAGACCAGTAGCTTCTTACCAGTCAGGGAACTGGAATACGTCAGGGCGTACAGGAAGAGTTGGTGGTCATGGCTTTGGTAGCCAGACACCAGGATCTAAGAGGTAGCAGGGCGGGACAACTTAGGGTAGTCAGGCTGTGTCGCAGGGCCACGACACTGGGCATGCATATGCAGTGCAGCAGACCCAGTAGGAGTAGGATCCCAGACCTTCTACAGTCAGAGGTACTATTCTAGTAGCTTCTGTTTTATCTTCAGTACTTTTTGATACAGGTGTGACACATAGTTTTATATCTGTTCCTTTTGTGGAGATCCTTGGGCTCTGTGTTTCTTGTTCTTCTAATATCATGACGCTAGACACTCCGTTGGGGACTATAATGGCTGGTGTGCATCAGTGTAAGGAGTGCCCCCTTGAGGTTGGTGGGTGTCACTTCCTTTGGGACCTCTATGTCTTAGAGATGATGAGATATGATGTCATTCTCGAGATATACTGGTTGGTTATCTTTCGAGAATTTGTGGACTACTATCATCGTAGGGTGAGTTTCACGTCACTAGAGGGCAGAGAGTTTCTATAAAAGGTCGAATGGGATGTTCAGGCGAGTCGAGCTGGACGAGAGCATCGTGGGCGAGGTGGAGTCACAACCCAGATTGCGAGATTATATCTGGACGACCAGGGGACTTGTCAGACGGATTTGTCTTCAGTTGTTGATCGTTTCATTGATGTCTTCCTAGATGACTTTTCAGGTCTACATCCGGATCATGAGGTGGATTTCTCTATTGAGAATGTGCCAGGAGTAGCACCGGTGTCCATTCCTCCTTATAGGATGGCCACACCTGAGTTGAAGGATCTCAAGAGGCAGTTAGAGGAGTTACAGGAAAAGGGTTTCATCCAAACCAATACTTCTCCTTGGGGTTCTCATATCCTTTTTGCGAAGAAGGCAGATGATACCCTCAGAATCTGTGTGGATTATCAGAAGCTGAACCAGTTGATGGTTAATAACCAATATCCCTTACCAAGGATTGATGATCTTTTTGATCAACTTCAGGGAGCACGAGTGTTCTCGAATATTTACTTGAGATCAGGATATCATCAGCTGCGCATTAGACCATCTGATATACATCTCATAGATTTCAGGAGCAGGTATGGTCTATACGAGTATACGGTTATGCCGTTTAGACTCACAAACATGACATCAATTTTCATGGTTCTGATGAATTGTGTGTTCCATCATTATCTGGACTCTTTTTTGGTAGTACTCATGGACGTCATCTAGGTGTACTATCACACTCGACACGGCCATGCCACCCATCTTGAGATCGTATTGAGTACACTGAGAGAGCATCAACTATATGCTAAGCTCTCAAAGTGCCACTTTTGGATGGACTAGATTCACTTCCTGGGTCATGTCATCTCAGAGGCAGGAGTTTCAACAGACCCAGAGAAGGTGAGGGCAATAGTTTCCTGGGAGCATCCTAAGAACGTGTTTGAGATACAGAGTTTCTTAGGGATGGCTGGTAACTACAGACGCTTCATAAAGTACATCTCCCACATAACAGTGCCGTTGATGGGATTGACTAAGAAAGGTGTGAAGTTCATTTGGTCAGAGGCTTGTGAGATAGCCTTTCAGGACCTGAAAGGAAGGATGACATCAACACCGATGCTGATACTCCCAGAGCAGGGGAAGAGCTATACGGTTTACTATGACGCATCAGGTATTGGGCTTGGAGATGTGTTGATATAGGGATATTGAGTTGTTGCGTATGGTTCTCGGAAGGTGAGGCCACATGAGAGGAATTACCTGACGCATGATCTCGAGTTTGCTGCAGTTGTTCATGCATTGCGCTGTTGGAGACATTATCTATTGGGAGAGCATGTTGTGGTTTTCACTAACCTCAAAAGTCTCAAGTATATCTTTACTCAGCGTGACTTGAATCTGAGGCAGAGAAGGTGGATTGAGTACCTACAATCCTTCGATTTTGATCTTGCCTATACATCTGGTAAAGGTAATGCAGTAGCTGATGCACTGAGCAGGAAGACTCAGATACAGGCTATGCAGGAGTCCAGTGGCGAGTGGAAGCTCATGCCTTTGTTCTCTGAGATGCATTTGGAGGTGCACGACACTCAGGGGCAGACCTATCTTTCATATTTATCTGTGACTTCTACCCTCCTGGATAGAGTGAGGATGAGACAGCTATCTGATCCAGAAGGCGTAGTTCTATGGGAGTTGGTGGCAAATGAGGACCCTCCTCCTGGTTGGACGATAGGCGATGAAGAGGTATTGTGTCTCCATGGACGTATATGGGTTCCATGGGATATACACGAGGAGCTGATGTGGGAGTTTCATGATTCTCCTTGGGAAGTTCATCCCAGGGTTACCAAGATGTACCGTGACTTGAGACGTCAGTACTGGTGTCCGGGTACGAATAGAGATGTATCTGGTTTTGTTTCGAGGTGTTCCACCTGTCAGTAGGTGAAGGCGGAGCATCAGAGGCCAGCCGGACTGTTACAATAGTTACCTATCTCGAAGTGGAAATGGGATGATGTGAAGATGGATTTCGTGACTGGTTTTCCAAGGTCACCTAGAGGCAATGATGTCGTATGGGTTGTTGTGGACAGACTCACGATGGTAGCTCACTTTTTGCCGATCAAGGAGTCCTTCGGTGTTGACGAGCTTGGGAAATTTTATATCCGAGATATCATACATCTTAATGGGGTCCCTCATTCTATCATTTAATAAAGGGATGCCCGTTTAACGTCTTGTTTCTGGCAGATTTTTCAGAGGGCACTAGGTACACAGGTGCTTCTGAGCACAGCTTACCACCCTTAGACCGGTGGCCAGTCAGAGCGTACGATATAGGTGCTTGAGGACATGTTGTGAGCATGCATCCTAGACATTGGGGGTTCTTGGGAGAAGCACATACCCCATGTTGAGTTTGTCTATAATAATAGTTTGCAAGCAACTATTGAGATGTCACCTTATGAGGCTTTATATGGTTGGTCATACCGATCAACTTTGTGCTGGTTAGAGGCAGGTGAGGCAGCTTTATTGGGACCACGTCTCGTGCTAGAGACATCTGAGTATGTCTAGTTGATTCAGAAGGGGATGGCTACCACACAGTCTCATCAGAAATTTTATGCTAATTGCCGCAGACGACCTTTGGAGTTCGTGGTCGGGGATCATGTTTTCTTGTGTGTTTCACCGAGGTTGGGACAGAAAAGGATTAGGAGACATGGTAAACTTTCACCGAGGTATATGGAGCCATTTGAGATTCTGGAGAGAGTCATGCTGGTTTCCTATCGGTTGCAGTTACCGTAGAGGTACCGGGCAATGCACGACATATTCTATATATCTCAGTTGCACCATTATCATTCAGACCTGTCTCACGTTTTTCATCCTGAGGAGGTTTAGCTCGAGGTATATGCGTCCTTTGAGGAGCATCCGATTTGTATCGTTGATTGGATCATGAAGGTTCTCTGAGGCCGGTCAGTTCCTCTCGTATGGGTGCTATGACAGCATGGCCAAGTGCATGACAAAACCTGGGAACGAGAGACCGACATACATGCTCAATGGATGGAGTTATTCACAGCTGTATCTTCGCCACCCTTGTAAGGGAAATTCGGGGACGAATTGATTTAAGGGGGGAAGTTTGTAAGAACCCGGTTCTTATTTCTGAGGTACGAGTTTCTTCTTTTCTCTTTTCCTTAAGTGTTTTTGGGAAAATATGGAAAATGGAGAAAATCCCATATTTTGGAAGTATACGCCATGTAATTTTCCACACACCGTGTACTTTTGGCCATGTGGGATGAGTACACGGGTCGTGTGGCCATGTCGGTAGTGAAGGGTGTAAAGACCGACTACACGCCATGTAGTGGACCCTTACACGCCGTGTAGTTAGTCAGTAAGCGAATAGTAAGACGGTGGCCAGCTGTGTGACAGAACACGCCTTGTACTCAAGGAGACACACCATGTAGTCATGTCGGTAGGTGAAAAATTCCACGCTGGCGGGAAGCCGCCAGAGGAACAGTTTAAAAATTGGAAGTACATGCCGTGTACTCGGAAGTACATGCAGTGTACTTTGTTGCTTTCGCTTAAAATGGAAAGTAGCCTCCCCTATTCATAGGGAAGGCTTAGAATGGGAAGAGGGATCTCGGAAGAGGAGGCTGAAGCATTGGAGAACCGCCGAGCATTCATCGGGAATCTGCTTCCGCCTCGGACGATCTAGTTGGAACCGCATGGGTAAGCCCTGCACTCTCCTTAAGCAGTTTTGCCAATTCTTCCTCTAACAGGAGTTAATTGAGTTTAAATGGTATTTCTTATACGTTATATCTACGTCATTCTTGGGAATTTTTGGAATCGACGTTGACATATATCGTTCATTGGAATATAAGGTAGGTGGCTTGGTGTTTATTTTCCAACTGTCGTGCGTTTTGTGTGTTTTTGATCTACGAAACCCATATTTGGGGTGTTATGAGGCAGAGGACGTGGATAATTTTAATAACTATAATTGTATAGGTGATTAATTAAAGTTGTAAAACTGCTATTTGGGATTAGTGCTTGAATCCGAGACCACCCTCGGGGTGTGTTTCTCTATTTAGCCATTTGAACAGGATACCCGAGGGTATGCCTTTAAAGTAAAACTCGTAGAATTTCCTTGAGAGGAATTTCTTGTGAATCTTTATATACATGTTGGGAATGGCCCGGTTACTTGTGCCTGAGGGCAGTGTTTTACTTAGTCCATGGGCATTATTTTTCTTAGCCCGAGGGTAGTGGTTATCCTAGCCTGAGGGGAACTTCTTCCGTTCTTGTGGGGAGTTGATTATGTGCCTGTGGGCGACACAACTTACTCTTTTGGGCAATATCCTTGTTCCTATGGGCAGATTCTTGTTTTGGATACTATTTACCTGAGGGTAGGTGTTTACATGTCTGAGGACATTAGCTGTTTACTTAGAATATTCACTATGGTGATATTTCAAATTAACGGATTATATGGATATTAAAATGGAAATATAATTGGTTAAGTTAGTTACTTTTTAGTACTTCTTACTTTATTGCATTTTATTATTGCACACTATTGTTGCTTGTTTTAAACACATTTGAGCACGAGCCTTTAGTGGGTTCCTACTGAGATTTATTTCTCACACCCTGTTTGGGTCATTCCTTTCGGCAAAAACAAATTACGTTGCTGCTGGTGTAGATAAGGCAAAGGGTCCTTATACAGGCACCTGATTGCTGCTGGGGTGTAGGAGATCATGGGACCGAGCATTGGCTCGTGATGCCGCATGCTGTTCTATTTTAATTTTCTATAATTGTACTTCAGTTGTATTGTATTGTTTGGGTAACATGTTTTGGCTATTTTCGTAGAATAGTGACATGCTAAACCATCATATATATATGACTGCTGGTTTCCATTTTTGTTATCGGTTATTCATTTCGGTTATATATAATGTTGCTGCTTCTGTTGTTATTGTATGTTTATTTATATTCCATTGCGCTACACTTTGACAAATGAGGGCATAGTTTCCCCACTATCAGACCTGGGCGCTCACTGCTAGTCGGCAGCCTCTGGCGTTTGGGAAAATGTGCTTTAGGTCACGTGGTGAACCGGGTTTGGGGCACCCATTGAGTGGCACCCAGAACTGGGACGTTATATAAAATTCTGACACACAAATTCTGACGGGACAATATCCCATCACAAATAGGTTTTTACCACTGCCTGTTATTTGCGACGAGACCCACCATAAATACTCTCCAGGGGTCGAACTAGTTGTGACGAGGGCCCCCCCATCGCAACTAGTGTTTATCGCCTCCCGATATTTGCGACGAGTGGTGCCTACCCATCGCAAATACCCTTTCATGCGGTTTGGTGCACAAACCGCACCAAACCATGCATAAATTTTAATGACGGGACACCAAGGCTCGTCGCAAATATTTTGTTATTTGCGATGAGTTGATTTCCCCATTGCAAAAGACCCATCAAAAAACCTCTTTTTCTCATAGTGAGAAGTTGGTCCAACCACTATGATTTCAATATCCTCATCAATACGTTTCACCTTAATGATATTCTAGAGTGTTATGACCTCTTGAATCACTAATTTATCTCTAATGATGGTCACATCATCTATAGGATTCGTATGATAATATATTATTCTGGTCCATTGCATCCATAATATAGGGAGAAATATCATTGAGAAAAAGGATTCAATAGGGTTGAAACCATGGTCAAATAATGGATTTGGAGGATACTTTAAAACGTGATAAATGTAAGTGAGATTAACGTTTTAATAATTTTCAAGTGAAACATCCCCAAGAGAGCATGTATGTCCACAATGACCATTGATATATGGCTAATCTCAATCACTAATCCAGCTATTAGGTCAAGAATCAGGTCACCTAGAGTAGGATCCATGAGATATGGAATCTCTAAACCAGTGGGCATAATAGTGGACACTGCAGGTTGCTCCATTATTTGTCATACTAGCACTATGATGATTTTAAAAATAAATCCACACAAGATTATAGGATTTCAAGTACCTAATAACAGAAGGTTTACTGGGATCTACCTTCAATCCCATATGTAGTATAAATTTTTCCTCAATTAAAGGAAACACCTTGCCAATAAGAAGATGACTACTCTAAACAACAACATCAAAACCAATTCCAAATACAAACCTTAGTTGATCGATACATGATTTTTTCCCTCATAGATTCTCCATGCATATTTCTTTTCCTACGTAGTCACCAATTACTATGTGACTCAAAGAAAATGTTTTAATAATTTAGAAGGGTTGAAAATAATTTTAATCCTATAAAACTGGGATGATTACCTCATCTATGGTGAGGTGTTAAAAGTAGTAATCAGGATGATCCAAATCACCTCCCTTAGGGGAGTCCTCGTATTCAACCTTTCCCCAGTTACCATCATCAATAGATTTCCCCTCTTTTGTATAATTGTTCAATATAACCCTAAGGAGATCTCCAGAATATATCATGTCCCAAAAAACATGAACCTAATTTTTAGGGACCCATGTTTTTTCCTTATATGTCTTGGAAATATATTAAGGGAAATATTCAAGATCCAGGTGTCAAGATGATGTGAGATATCGAGGTCTGATGAGCCCGAAATTTATATTTAAAAAATATTTAATATGTTATTATCATGTGTGTGTAGTTTTTTAAAAATTATGAATCATCTCCTTATAACACACTTAGATTATAAAAAAAGCACAAAATTTGAATCTGACAAACAACTTTTATCCTTGGTGCGACCTGAGATTGGTCAGTGCTATACGTTCGAGAGAGGGAACCATTGACGAGTGTGTTATATGAATCAATTAATTTAATTGATTGATTTACATAATAAAATAACCTAACCCTACCATTATAAATAAGTCTTTATGATGTTTTTCCTTGTGTTACCCACATAACCCTTGATAGATATGTGAAGAGGAAGAGAGCGTTCTCCATTGGACGGTCGAAATCAGATGATGAATGGTTATCAAATCGAGGTAGATTGAAAGGTAGTGAATACAATGGGTCTTCTCAATCATTTGAAATTGCATTCTTCACTAGAGATCAATCCATAATCAAGGAAGTACTCATATATAGTGGTAATTTCCCCTTGAGTACAAGTTTGTTCATGAATTTTATATTATATTCTTGATATGTGGTTTACTCAAACTTTCACACGAGTCCAATTGTCTATTATATTGTTAATTCAGTATTATTATCCATGTTTAAAATATTTCCTCCCATGGAAATATTAAATTTTTATTGTTGGACAAGAATTCTTGGAAAATGATAAATTCACATTGTTTATCTTCTCCACCGCATATGTTATTCACTTTCTTCACCATTGGCCTATAGGACCATAATTCGACTTTTCATGGGTGGGTTCGAGCATGACCAAACCCCTAGATTCATTGAAGTTTTTCATACAATGAATGAAATTTTAAATTTTGGATGTATCAAGACAAAACATAAATTTTGGATGATGCTTCATGGATCTAGAATCCGAAGCAGAAACATGATTGAGTGACAGATGATGGGAGGCACGCCGAGTGGTGTTCTGATAACATGTGAACAAATAGAATCCATTTAATAGAAACCAATTTTCAAAAAACTATAGAAGGTGGAGAATCTCAATTGTTTGGGTGGTGAGATGGAAAAAATAATGGAAGAGAGGATGGATCTAGATAACTTTGTTGAGGGATTGAGATTCTATTGAAAAAAGTGACTACATGACATGTAGTATAAGAACACACACTATGTTTCCCCAACCAACTGAAAAAGATTGGATTTTGGTGAAGATAAGGATCAAAATCGATGTGGCTAGGACCTTACACATTATGAACCTCTTGAGGTGGATAATACATATTATAGCTATAAATGGAAAGGAACCTATACAAGAAGACATGTCATATAGTCTAGGAGTTCTTGAGAATGGGCCGGTACCTGGGAATGGCTAGGTACATGGCCGGGTACTCTGGTATGGCCTAAAGAATATAAGCATAACCAGAAGAACCCTTGTAGGCCTCGGGTCACTATGAAACATCATGTAGGCCCCCCTTAAATGCTATATTTAGGGGAATGGTCTCTAGGATGTGTTTAGAGGATAACATTTCCCAGATGAGGAGTGGGATCATATGTTGTGTGGACCTGATACACACTATATATCCCTAAGTGAAACTTCCACATAGTTTATGTCCTTCATATGGGACTAAATGTTTTTCTATGAGTAGTGTATTCTGAGAATTTTTCCACACAAAATGTAGTGATAGTATTTATATTTTCTTTTTAGATATTATGTGGAATGTTCCGAGAATGACACTACTTTAAGATATGCTTGAAGATGAAAGTGATGAGGTTGGATCATTAGTGAGAGAGGTTGGGGTTGGCTACCAACTATTGTACCAGGGTGAGGGTCCCACATAATCCTTACATTTTTTGAGTGGTAGTTCCTATGGTACTAGGGAATGATTACTATACCCACTGATTAGAACCCCCTAACACACTATGGAGTGGGTACTCTATCAACATTTACTAAGTAGAACCTGTCCTAATGCACTAGGGAACAAATCCATTATATATTTACCGAGTAACACCCCCAGATACATGTGGGCATGGTTCATCTATCCATTAATTGAGTGTCATCCCTGATGCAGTAGGGTGTGTATACTCTATCTATATCTATTGAGTGACACCCCCAGGATGCACCAAGGCATGGTTCCTCTTTTTTTTTGTTGAGTGGCATCCCCCAATCTCACCAGGTCATGGGTCCTCTAAATATCTACGGAGTGAAATCCCCTTATCATACTTGAAAAAATGTACTCTATTAGAGATTGTGCCCCATTAGGATGTGGTGCTCTGACAAGGTTTGGGTCCTCTTTATATCTTCTTTGGATAGACATAGGAGATGTAGGGAATCGATGGCCAGCCTTTGGAGCTGTAGGTAAACTCATCATCCTGGGATAGGATATGATATGGAGATCCCATTTCTCTATTGTATGGGTTTATTAATGAGCATATATATTTAATGTTAGGTTTTCTATCCCTCTTTTTCGGTTGATCTGTCTACTTCTATTGAATCACTTCTTACTCCCTATTTTCTTTTTAGGGAATCATTCTGGGAATTTACATACTCACCCATTCATGGGGGTTTCCCACATGTGTCTTGAATTATTTTTATGATAGATAAATTGGTATTGATTTTGATGGATCATAAGAATAATCAGGTTCATAGACTATGTATGGTGGTCAATCTTGGATATCATAAGTTTATATCTCTTAGATTTCATTTATTTTTAGTGTTTTTTAGGTTGAAACATCATTTATAGTTGGTTATGTATTTTTATATTTAAACTTTGGATCTATTCCTTTATACTCTGATGCTTTACATAGATGTTATTTCATGAATGATTTTAATCTAGATGTTATAAACCCTTTTATTACTCATCTAAACTCATTATTGCATATATTTAGGTTCATGTGTATAAGTACACTAATAAAATCCCACCCATTTGTGTTTTTCCTTATCAGCACTTGTCGTTATCCCCTAGCCTATTAGAGGTGGGAATGGGCTTGTGGTGGTGTGACCTTCTGCTAGCTAGGAAGGTATAGTTGGGTTGAGTCATTACAAAATGGTATCAAAGGTGGTTATTCAATGGATTGGAGTTGGAGATAGAACCATGATGGATATTTGGTTGGGACATAGTGAAATAGTTTCAAGGAGTCTCAAGTGTAGCTTTAAGGATAAAACACTTAGTTTTGGTGCAGTGACCAACATATCAATACAACTATACTCTGACTACCTTCTTATTGGATCTGCATACTGAGACATTGGTTTTAGGGAATAATGATATGTGCATCATAAATAATTAGTCCATTGACTATCCTTCATGAGTCATATCCCCCCCCACATATATATATATATGTATATATATATATATATTCTCATATAGACATGGTGTTTATTTATCACTTTCCGGATTCCTCCATGAAGAAGGCCAACAAGGTTACTGATTTTGGATCTTGATAATGATATGATGAGTGACGATGCCTTAGTTTAACATCCATATCATGAGGTCTTCCATTTTTGTGGTAAGGTATCAACACCCCCTCATTTTGAGTGATAGATAATACCAATACGATTGGATGAGGATGTGTGTAGACTTAGTACACTCTATGAGTTCCATCACCAGTGGCCTCTGAAGTTCCTCTATGATCCTGATCCTCTAGTAGAGGACGATTGAAATGAGTTGGTTATCCAAGGGTTTAGTCTCATGAAAACCCCGAATGATAAAATGGTTGAGCCGAAATCCCTTATTTTCCATGGATTATATGGGTTATTGTAGATTCTACTCGTGTGGAAACATGATGAGTAGAAACAATCTATAAATGACTTCCAAAAATGGTTTCATGATGTGTATTACCACTTGTGCTTTCATTCAGTTTGGATTGAAAATATTTTGTAGCTGTAGTAGGGTAGCATTATAGTTTACAAGTATGACATGAGGTTCTCTGACCTTATGTGGTACTCATTCAACATGGTTTGATATAGTTAATTCATATCATTGATATTTGAGTAGGGTATCTATAGAGACACCCAGTCTAAAATGGTTACCCTTTGAACGCCCAATTATACTAGAGTGATAGAGTGGGAATAGGTGACAAATAGATTCATATATGACAGATTATAGGTAGTTGTAATTAGAAATGGGCATCATGGGGCTAAGTCATATATACCCGCTAGAAGGATTTTGTTGTTAGGATCTTGGCACAAGAGACTTTTTGATGGTCGGTCTCAAACACATGGATATGTTGTTCATGGTTTTCATATAGGACCAGGCTATACGGGAGATTGGGGATTCTATGAATGCGATGAGGGTGGTCACATGGAATGTGATTTTCAAACCAAACACACTGAGGAGGGATGGAAGGTAGTGGATGGAACACAATGGTGGAGGCATCACCATGATCAGGGTTCTCTCAGTCATGTCCATTGATTCCCCTAGGGAGGTAGAGATGACATAGGGATAGGGTGGAAACTAGGAGGAGGAGCTTCATGTAGAGGGAAATGCTATGAGATACATCCACCAAACCCACCATAAGTATTCCCACACCAGGATTAGTTAACCGGCGGAATGGGATATGGGGAGCTATGGGCCATAGAGGCTTGTGACTCGATAACACATGATATGATACGAGGTATGATATTTTGTTATTCTACAGTAGATCCAGTACTTCTAGACACATATGCGAGTCACTCCTTCATTTTTTATCCCATTGTGTGAGACATAGGGATCCCCATTTAATGATTATGATATATGCTTTTAATATAAGTTCTAATTTGGTTTGATTATTCAATATCAATTATTTTTCGGTAGTGATAGATATCACTTAGTGGAGAGAGAGTCATGTGGACATATTGGTTAACATGATGAAACCTTATGATGTCATATTGGGTATGGAGTAGTTGTCCACTGTTTAATCCTAGATTGAATATTATCACAAGGTGGGTTAGATACCATTAGATAGATGTGGCAAGATTCTTCTTTTTGGGTGAGAGAGATCTCCTAGTTGAGTGAGAGGCCCTTATAAAGGGGAGGGTACAACCCATAAGCCATCATATAAATGGAGTATACCTTAGAAAAATGGACTCTTCGGGCATTTGGATTCCTTTGGTAGTAGAGGAACTTGATGATGTTTTCCCCAACGACCTTCAAGATAATGGTTTTATCAAACAGAGTGCATACCCTTGGGCAGATATTGTTTTTTTTCATGGAAATGATAGATGAGATAGTATATATTTAGGTTGATTATCATTGCACGGGTGAATAAATTGAAAAGAAAAAGTACCCCTATTGATGATTGATGAATTATTTGACTAGTTGTGAAGAACTAGTTGATTCTGAAAGATCTATCTCAGGTATGACTACCAATATTTGAATGTTCAAGAGGTTAAAATTTAGAAAAAAACATTCTAATACTACTACAAATACTATGAGTTCCTGGTGATTTTATTTAGTGCAACAAATCCCTCTTCCATGTGTATGGATTGGTGAATAATATCTTCTATCTATACATGGACTGATTTGTTCTTGTCTTCATTGATGAAATACTCATTTAATATACATTAGAGGAGGAGAATGTTGAGAAGTAGAGGATGGTGATTAACTTACTCTTAGGAAACAACATTAGGGTAATCTCTCAATTCTGGAGTTTTGGATATGTGATGTTTACTTATAAGGGAGTTTCACTTATAAGAATAGTTTAGCTATAGAACCATTTATGAATGATGAGGTGATTGATTGGGATACACCCATAGAGCATGTTGGAGGTGTGGAGTTTCCTTGGATTTGTGGTGTATTAAAGGAAGTTCATGGAAGACTTCGTCAGGATTGAATCCCCTTTGGCTACCATAACACATAAAGGGGAGAAATTTACATAGATCGAGAAGTGTCAAATATCCATTGATAATTTGAGGTTCAGGTTGTCCAATGATCATATATTGAGTCAACTAGAGTAGTGAATGGAGTACATAGTGTATCATAATGCCTATGAAGCTATGATTAGATGCATGTTGATACAGCAGTATGAAATTAATGCATATGGTTTGAGGTATTTGTGACCCCATGAGAAGAACTATGTGACTCATGACATAAAGTTGGCAGTGGTAGTCTTCACATAGGGAGACATGAACCTGAAATAGAGGAACTAGTTAGAGATCCTATAGAACTACTAATTTTATATAGTCTATACTAATGTGAAGGGAAAAATGGTAGAATATTACCTTATAAGGAAATACAATTCTCATTTGGTGGGGGAGTAATTTGAGTAGTTAGATTCTTTGTGGTTGATCCTGGTGGAGAAGATGGGTGAAACCTATCTTCATTCGATGGTGGTAACTCTTTTACATATATAGAATGAGAGGGAGGATCAGTTTAGAGTCATCAACTGTGGGATTTTTTATGATTATACTTTTTTTTAGATTCACAAGATACATTTTTTTATACTATGGGAGCACATCATTATTTACTAGAGATAAACAGTGGTTTTAATCATGATACGAGAGAAGGTGATGAGGGAGTTTCACCCTTCTCATTTGGCTATAGATTCTAGAGTGGAAAAGATGTTAAAGGACCATCAATGGTACTTTTTATTGACTATCATGAGGTGCACCATGGATGAGTTTATCTCTTAGTGTCATACATGTCAGTAGGTAAAGGTTAAGAACTATGTTCCGAAAGGTTTTAAAAATCACCTTGAGATCCCGAAGCTGAAATGGGATACCATATCCATGGACATTGAAAAATGGATTATATAGAAAATGAGAGGCTATGATTCTATATAGGTTATTGTTGAATGACTCATGTATCCAACACACTTCCTTTCCTTAAGGGACTAGAGTTCATTGGAGAGTTTAGGATAGATTACATGAAGGAAATTGTTTGATTCTATGAGGTACCCTTAATAATAATATCAAATCATTATTTAGTGTTCACATCACGGTTTTGGAGAGGCTTTCAAAAGGAATTCAGGATCTAGTTAAGGAAGAGTATAGTTTTCGACACCCAAATATATGGATAGACTTAGCACACAATATATGAATAGGAGGAAATAATGAGATCTTATGTTTTGGACGTTGGGTGGAGTTGGGATGATCAATTTCCATCAATAGGGTTCTCTTATAATGACAACTACCACTCTACTATCATCACGGAACCTTTTGAGGCCTTTTATGGGAGACCTTACATGTCACCCTTATATTGGACTATTATTGGAAAACTATGCCTTCTTGGGCCAGATATGGTGAAGGAAAAGATACAGAAAGTTAAAGTTATTTATGAGTGTATAAGTATATCCTAGAGCTGATATAAATCTTATATAGATTGATGTATTAGGCCCTTGGAGTTCGATCGGGAAGACCATGTTTTTATTATAGCCTCATCCTGATGAGTATTCCATAGTTTTTTTGGGGATACATGATTTCTATAAGGTTAAATGGGTTGTTTTTGATAATAAGGGGCATTTATAAGTTTGCTGACAACCTAGACATACCCCCATAATTGGATTTTGTGTACGTTTTCCTCTATTGGATGAAGATATGAAGAAATGTACATGATCCCACACACATTATTTGTTGGGTTGTGCTGATAATTGAGGATAGATACACCTTCAAGGAGTACTTAGTGGCGATCAAGGATTATCAAGAGAGGAACCTATGAGGATTGAACATTCCCTCAGTTTATGTGATGTTGCTGTACATGATCATACATGATATCTCCTAGTATAAGGAGATCCGAAAGCATACTCACTATCCTGAAATTTTTTCTGGTGATTTTTAGGGATTGAAGTCCATTAATTGGAGTATACTTTAGTGAAACTATTTTCTCCTTGGAAGATTTTGAAATATTTTATTGAATATTTTTGGATGCATCTGTAGAGACAGTGTGAGATTCTAAGGCCCAATGAGCTTATAATTGATATTATAAAAATATTAAATATATTAATATGACTCACATATAGTTTTTTAGAAATAATGGAATATATATAGAGCAGATCCTTCAATTATAAATCCTTGATCATGACTGAATATGGATCGTGGAGTTTACCATAGGAGTGAATTATGGTTGGATAGTGCCAGATGTTCATTTGAGGTATCCATTATATGGTTGGTTAGTTGAATTAATTAGATTAATTTATTTATTTATTTAATAAACCTACCATCCCTTACCTATATAAATATGTCATTATGAATATTTTACAATGGTTATCTACATAAATATTTCAAGATTTTAGATGTGGAGGAGAGAATTCTGTGTTGGAAATCAACATCAGATGGGGAATGATGATCAGATTGAGGTGGATCAAGAGGAAGCAAATATATTGGGTCTTATCCACGATTTATGAATATGTTCTTCTACAATGATCGATCCATTTCCGAGTTATCAATCATCAATATTGGTTTCCACCCTTGATTAAAATTTTCACCATGTATTTTATCTACTATTCTTGATCTAAAGTTTACATGATCTTTCAATAGATACCTATTGTCTATAATTTTGTTAATTAAATAATATTTTCTTGGATGCAGTTTTAGTCACCCCTATAAATCACCAACAATTATCATTGGGTAAGAAATATTGTCCAATGATAAATTCAAAATTTTTATATGCTTTATCCTCCTACGTTATTTTCATTCTTCACCACTGGAATATAGAGTCACATATTGAATTTTCTGGGGTTTTTTTAAGTGTGATTGAAACCTCGGATTCATAGTTATTTCACATATGAAAAATATATTTTTAAATGGTAGATAGATTTCGGAATGATGTATATTGTGGTTGATTCATCTTGAATCCAAGATCTTGAGTGGTAAAGGGATCAAGTGATAGATGATTGGAGGTGTTTCAGGTGGTGTGTATACTTCATGTGAATGAAAAAGTCCATTTTATATCCATTGATGTTTGTTAAATGAGTCCTAGATAAGAACACCAATAGTTTTAGATGGTAAAATAGTGGAAATAATGATATAATGGTCATATTTGGAGAAACATGTGGAGAGATTGAGTTTTTTTGGAAATTTTGGATATATGGCATGTAGTCTAAGAACACATACTGAGTAGCACCACCAAGATATGGTGGCTTGGTTTTTAGGGAATATAAGGACCACACAACATGTGTCGAGAACCACATGTCATATGCCTTTCCAGGGGTGTCTAAGCCATTTCCAACTAGAAATGACCAATACCTCATGTGGTATCCCACACCATGTACTTAGAGAGTACATGGGAATGTGATGGTATCGAAGCACGACTATTTACATGGTTAGGTACACAAGCAAAACCCGACAAGCACAGGCTCAAACACAAGCACACGAGTTGGCCATTGGTGACTGAGAAAAATAACATGGGCCCCATTATCTATTGTTTATATTGATATTTACTTTTATATATTCCCATAGGACAACAAAGATAGGTAGTAGAGTAGGAAAACATGCCTTGTAGACACCTTACATGTCGTGTATCCCTATGAGAAATTACCACCTTGCGAATCTCCTTCGCATGGACTAAAATTTTGGACCATGAGTAGACTATCCTAACTAGTTTTCCATGTAGAAAATAATGGTATATATCTTTGGGATCTTTATATATGATGTGGAATGTTCGAAGAGTGATTTTTATTTAGGCGATGATTGATGATGGTAGTGATCATGCACAATCATCAGTGAGTGAGACTGGGGCTAGAAACTCCTATCATACTTGGGTGAGGGTCCCCCATACTCCTTACACTAGTTGATTGGAACACCCCATGGGTCCTCTATCCGTTGAGTATCACCCCTAACACACTAGAGAATGGTTTCACTTTTGTATTTTTACAGAGTGGGACCTTCTGATTAGTAGGGTGTGGGTCATCTATCTATTTAATAATAGGAACCCCCTAAAAAACTAGGACATGATCCCTAATCCATTTACTTTGTTTAACCCAGTTAATCACTATGGAATGGGTCCTATATCTATATCTACTGAGTGAAACCCTCTGACATACTACGATACACGTCCTTTATCTATCTACTAAGCAGCATCCCCTAGTCACACCAGGCCTGGGTGTAATATATATCTAATGAGGGGAATAAAACTATCATACATGGGTGTGGAAAATATATTAGTGATGATTCCCACCTTAATATATGGGAAAAATAATAGGTTTGGGTTCTACTCATGACTTTTTTGGGCATACGTACAGATGTTGGGCATAGATAATAGACCTTTGGAGCTACTAGAAGATTCATCTTCCTCGGATAGGGTATGCAATAGAGATAACATTCTATCTCATTTGTGTTTATTTATGAGAATGTTTAGTTATTTTTTCGTTTCTTATGCCTCTTACTTTGTTTGAGCTAACTACTTCTATCATACCTTCTATTTACCCCCATTTAAATTTTCAAGGATTTCTATTGGGTATATATACTCACCATTTCATGAGCCTTTCCCACTCTTGTCATGTTATATAGAGAGGATGGATATATTGATAGTGATTTCAGTAGATCATAGAGATAATAAGGTGTATAGACTATGTATAATGTCCAAGAATGGATATCAGGAGTTGGAATCTATCATCTTTCCTTTATTCTAGTTTTTGTCAGGTTGGGCCTTAATTTCTAGTTGGATGTGTATTTTTCCAATTTACACTTGGGGTTTATTATATTTTACTATGATTTTATCCCTATTGGTTATTACATGTATGGTTTTAATCTATATGTCACAACCCTTTTTATTATTCCTCTGAATGTTTCATGGAGACAATTGGGTTCGTGCATACATGTACACTAGGAAAAGGCCTCCCATATATGTTATGCCTTCATGGAGCTTCTTAAAATCCCCAGGCCTATTGGAGGCGAGCAAGGGGTTATGGAGGATAAACCATACATAAGAGAGAAAGGTCCCACTGGGTTTGGTCATTACAAAAATATTTAGGGGATTCTATATTATATAGGAGTATATCACACTCTCCATCTCTTTTAGATATTTTAAGGCCTCTATCTAGGGGTTAGAAAGTGGGATTTTGAATGGATCAGGCCATGAATGAGCATTACATTCCTCTTTTGATACTACCAAATTACCTAATGGGTGGTGAACTATAGAAATTTACCATTTTTCTCACATGCATCGGGGAAGATTACACCATCTTGCATTTCAACCATGTTGCATAGGCACTTCCTTTTCCACAAATAATGAACATTTGAAACTGGCAGAGAATATTTTCCCTACTCCAGGTATTATTTCTCAAGGAGTCTCAGACCGTTAGTTTGACCTCCCTCATGGGGTTCACCCCATAAAGGTGAATAATACCTTAAATATTCCTCTATCATTTCCTATTTAGTTATACATCTTCTTACATATCATGATGCTCTATTCATAAAACACCCTCGACCATGTTTTTCTGGGACCCATTCTTTGGAATATGACCAAATCACTAGCTTCCTCACATTTCACAAGTTTAGGAGATCTCCTAAATTGGATACAATCAGTTTAAAAAACTAAAGGGAGCCCTATCTTGTAACATAACAATCATGTATCCACTTCCTTCATGCATGAACCAAGAATAAAGATATTACAAAAACATAGGATGATGCTCATGGAATGTATGTATATACACTCTCAGCATCTGGTGATGGATATAAGTAAGTTTAAATAAGAATTGAAATGTGTTTAATGACTTAAAAACATTCTTACCATTGATGATCACTATCAATTCCCCCCCACTAATGTGTATGACATATGATTACTTATCATTGGTTCCATGGACATTGTCCATAATCGATCCAATTAGAAACCGAAATGAATGGAAAATGAATTTATCTAACAAATTTTCTACAGAAACCCTATCCTCTTAAGATTAAGTCTTTGAATCTTGATTTCTATTAAAAAATAAGGATTAAAATTAGTTTTTAGAGGGAAAACCGAGTTTAGAAGATCATAGATGCCCATTTGTGTAACTCCCCACCCATTAATAAAGTGGAATGGGCTAGACACATACTATGGGTTATTCATTTTTACAATTTTCCTTCTAAGATTGTAGATATTCATCTATAATAGGATAACTAGATTTATATGACATACTATTTCTTGCATCACTACTAAGGAAAAGGTACTTGGTTGAACCCTCATGTGATAATCCTAAACAATCGATAACCATCCACAAATAAATACTTCTATAAACTCCAATAGCCAAAATTCATGAGTGTGGGCCTTTACTATATAACACCATATATTATACTGAATCACCTCAAAGATTTCCCAATATGATCCCTTATTCCCATAACACATAGAACCTATGAATTGTCTGGGTCTCTCTCGAATCTGACCTTTATGTGGGTTAAAGAATATTTTAATCCTTTTATTTAATGACACATCCTTTGTAGATTGTTTTTCTTCAATTCCCCCATGAATGATATCACTAAATTACCAATAATGTTTTTATATTGGATCTTGATTCTCCCAAAAATTCTATTATGAAAGAAATATATCATACATCTCCACCTGAATGAGGATCCTACCAATATTGTAAAGGTCTCACAACCAGACGCTGAACTCCGTATGATGAAGATGAAATGAGTTGGTGTTTTGAGATCACTGGATTATTATATCAGATATAATATGTGGGTGATGATAAATGTAAAAATGGTATATACACACCACTTTATAATGCCCAAGGATTTATAGAACCTCCTAGAATATGTCACACTATTTGAAAACCTAGTATGTCCCAAGGTATTCATAAGTGAAGTTACATTCCTTCAGAAAATCACATCCATACATCTAGCCTATAAGGTGGTATTCCAACAGTACCATAAAGATGATATCATTTCAGAGAGGATATGTTTCCAGGAATTACTCCTAGGCTTTTATGAAATCAATCATATTTTGTAGTGAATCCATTATGATTGAGGAAATATCATCTACATAGTGGAAGAATGAAGCCATATTCCACTTTTAAAACCCTAAAGAGCTACTAAACTAGTAACTCGGGTCATCCCAATCACCACATGGGATTATAGAATCACCCACCAAAATTAATTTGTACAATTTATTCCTCTAAGAGTGAAGATATTTCCTTTGATATTCCATTAAAAATTTATAGAGAGTGTCATTCCTAGACATAATTCTGATTATCTCTCTGATATATATATATTATCTTCTATAGACCTCAATTGTGCAATATTATCCTCATCACCTCCGTATTACACCTCAAAATTAGTATAGAAAACTTCTAATTCTTGTTTTTGAAGTTTGGGTATCATCAAAATAGGGACACTACAAATGGTTCTCCTGAAGGAATTCTAATTATAAAACAAGTGAGTCATACATAAGTAGTTTCATAGAAGACTGCTCAGTTAAGGAATCGATATTTCCATCACTAAGTATTTTAGTAAAAAAATGTTCGGAAATTTATTGTTTCCTTAAAAGATAGGAATCATTTGATCTTTCATGAAATCCTGAGGCCCCCTATGAGTAAACTAACCATATAGATAGGTGATAGGTGTGGATGTGTTATCCAAACTAGGAAGGAAACACCAATGATTTTTTCCATTTTAACATCAAAATTAAAAACTCATATTCCTTATCAGATATCATTCCTATGGTGGTGGGTGGGTTGGTATTTTTTTTATGATGAAAAATGAATTGAGGGAGGAATTAATGACAAAAATCTCTTATCAAGGAAAATACAATCAAACAAAGGCTCAAAACCACTAAGGGGTTTGAATTAATGATGTTTTAGTGTTTTTTGAAAGTTAAAAGTTCTATAAAACTATTTCAAAGTGCCATGAAACTCCACTATCTAGATTTACATTTATCCTTAATGAAAGGTATCTCCCAGCCTCCACGGTGTCTATAAATACCCCATCCATTCTCTATTTCAGGGGTTTTTAACCTTTAGACTTCATGTATAAGTGATCGACTCATGAAACTTCGACCTTCATGCACCTGAAGACACATGAATTTCCATAAGTAGTGATCCTTCATGAATAACCACTCCAAGGTACTCTAAAGAATAGATTTATGAAGGATATATATTTTTTAAAATTCTCATCCATGAATAAAAACCTTCACACTAGAAACATATGCTTCGCACCACTCAGGGTTCTGTGAGGCCCCCATCTTGCATAAAAACCCATCTGTGGAAACTCAGATATAATAATTTTGTAGTAAAGACATGTCTTGTGGAAGGATCATCTTTTTAAACCCCTTGAATTTAATGAAACTCACTCCAAATTCCCTTACCTGATGGTTCATTTGAAAGATATATCTTTGTGATAGTCGAGTGATTAAGGCCTCCATACCCATTTGAATTCAATTCACTTATGCCTAAACAATAAACAAAAATAGTATCATGAATCATACTTCCCAATTACTTCAATATCAGCATGTATTGGGAATCCTTTTTACCTTATAATACATATCATAGAAAACCTTATATTGGGACACCTGCATGATTACATGAAGGGTTATTGTCTTCACCTCCTACTCTCCAAAATCATTTTCATAGAATATATGTAATCCCATACCATAGAAACATTGTGGGAAATTGAAAATCATCCCCATCATTGAGTGCTGGTAGGATCCCCATATCCTCTTTACCCTTAGCCCAAATATAAATGTATAGGTTTATGCACAATCCATAATAACATATGAACTATAAGACTTTAAACCGTATAACAAAAATATTCTAGTCATAATATGTTAAACTCCATATCAAAATCCTCAACACAAGATGTTAAACTATAGAATTACAATACATAAAAAGCAATGGATTCCTTGAATGACAAACAAAAGATTATTTGTGTGACAAAACTAAGATGACGCATTTGAGTAGAATGAAATGAATTCCACTATATTTTAGGTAGATTATATTCATAATACACACACCATTCCTTTTAATCACCAATTTTATGATAAAATAATCCATACAGAATGATGTTAAAATGCCTGGTATGGTCATATCACACAAACATAAAATATGAAATATAACTACATGGGTTTTAATCTCTATTTACTAACAGTTTATGTAGGACACCTATTTGAGGTCCAATCCTGATACCCCAATAACCACAAATTTATCTCACATTCATGGGAAGTGATAGAGCAGTGGATTTACCATCTCCAAATAAAATATATTTCTCCCATCTCACCTTCCTCTTGGGACCTTATAATTATAAATCCTGATCATCATTTTGGAGTATACGAAACCTCCCATAAATTAAATGTCTCCTATGATTTTGGCATCACCACTGGCCTCCATCATATATCAAAACTTGCATGTGATGAGTGTGTATGGAATGTGTCCCTCTAATAGAATTTACATCTATAATAATCCCTAATTAGACATTAAACCATGAGTTCCCTCACTTAGATATAATGTTGTGCTTATCCCAGTGCATGATCAGTGTATTGATGAAACCCCCCAGCTACAACATAAATTAGTGAGAACTTTTACTCATCTTTAAACCTGTTACCCTCCTGATGCATCTGAACCCCAACCCTAGGTGGAAAACCTTGGGTGCCTTAGGTGAATAACCTATGAATCCCCAATTTGATGAGCATAGTATATATTCTTTCTATCCTAGGTAACTATATCAGGATTAAACCTTATATTAAGTACATGAGATACTTTATGTGATGGGCATAAGTATCCCCTATGTGATGAGAATAATATTTATCCACACTTTACCTAGATTGACGTTATAACTTATTACATGGTTTGATAAAAAAAGGATTCCCTAGGTGTTGATCCTCAGAATCCATTTGTGATGAGAATATGTTTCTTAGAATGATGAGTACCAGATGCCTCACATGGACAATTTGACCCACCTTGTGTGAGTAGCACATGATGCCTTAAGGGGATAATCCTTGACTTATGAAATAAACCAAAGTTGTGATTTGGTGATCAGAGGGTGCCTTAGATTTTACATGAAGGACAACTTATGTCATGATAATAATAATCCCTTAAATAATCATATGAGGCAATCATTTATAAATGCCCAAGACAGTCCAAATCATCATAATATCCAACTGCAGGTTTCCACTATACCCTGATTGATAGAGGAATAATTAAAAAATTACCATTAAAATAAAAAAATAGGAATGATATTCATGAACATGTATTAGATTTTTAAGGTACACCCATAATATATAATGAACTCTATAGATGAATCAACGAATGGAAGAACCATCATCCACTTATCCTATCTTGATCTAGGATATGGCACCCTAAACTACAGTGGTGAAGGATACATACTGTTTGAAATTGAAAATACATGGTAATGAGGATCACAACTAGTTTATGGATATATATCCATACTTAAAAGCATGACTCTATAAAAGTACAAAATAATAATAAATTATAATTAATATTCTATATCTTATTTTAAGGTTTTATTTTACAGCTCATGGATCCCATATAGACACTTAGATCACAAGTTATTAACATTTAAAATTTTATTTCTATATAAAACCTGTCTTATGGGATTTTCAATTTATAAAAACAAAAACCAAGGATTTAGAGAGTTTATTAGGTAAAAAGTGATAAAAATATGATTTCTATTCAATTTATTCCCTAAAACATTCCCATGCAATGTTGTTGGACTATCCACCACCCTTTCAGTATGTTCCCGAATAATTCATATAAACAAATGGTCCCCTTATAAAATCATGAAAAATAGAAATATTGATTTCCTTTCAGTTACAATTTCCTAGGAACCATACTTTGACACTGAAGATATTCTGATTTGGCCATACACATGCTCCAAAAAAAATTATATTGTGAATATTTTTTAATTTATCTCACAAAATTCACTAAGAAAATTTATATGCTAAAATATACCTATTAGTGATGTATTTAGACTATTAAAAGTAAATATAAACATGTTTCATTGATCCCTTAAATTTTATATTCATTAAAAATTATTTGTGTCATGGAATTTCATTTATTGAAAATTCCTTATTCATAATACAGGAATAAAATCAATCAAATTAAAACCCACAATGCCTATTTAGGCATGTTAAACATGGATTAAACATTTATTGAAACATTTTAATCCATGTGTTACTCAAATAAACCAATACCAACTAAACATCATGAACATACTGAAAATTTTTATTTTCATATTATTCAAAAGAAAAACAGAACATTACCATAATATAAAATTTTAATCAAATCCAAAATTCCCTTAGAAAAACAAGGTTAAATCAAATTAGTTATAGATTAATAATTAAAACAATTATTTAAAATAAAAATTACTCAACCCACATTAAGTTTAAAACCCATTTCTCAACCAATTAACCCATTTAATATAAACATTTTGTAACCCTACTCAATCAACAAATATGACCTAAGAAAATTAATATCCAAATCGAAAAATATTGATTCCAATATGAACCATCATCAAACCACTTATTATGAAATCTGAAAAATTCAAAATTGAAAATGAAAATTTCAAAATAAGAGTCTTCTAAAATCAAAATCCATAAAAAAAACCCTTTTGAAAATATCCAGTCACCAAAAAAATGGCATAGGCCACAATAGGGTTCAAAATTGTCAATTACAATTTATAAAAACACCTTGAAAATCAAGGAAATAATCCAATCAATTTTATCAGAAATCACATTTCTTTCAAAAATATTCAAATATGTTGAGTTATTAATTTTTAACACATTTGAAACCCTTTTATTATAATAAAAACCACCAACCCTCAAAAACTCAGTACACACACCAAACAAACATTAAACCCATATTTAAGAATTATTAACCCTCATGAGACTAGAAACCACCGTTATGTTAAAATTTAACTAAATATAAACCCACATTCACCAAAACCGAACTTAAAAATATAATAATTTAGTACGATTACCACTAAATTACACATTTTAACATATATTTAAAAATAAATAGCTTACAAAATACCACCTTACATGGTTTTATCAATTAAAAATAACATTAATCATAATAAAACATTTCCATGAAATGATTTTTTTTAAATTTTACACATACAACTATACTAAATAAAATCGGATACCCTAAAAGGTTAAACTTATAAAATTCAATATTATTATAAATGATGTACACTAAAACATAAAATTAAATTCTAATCCTTCTCAAAAAACAACTTCATATTTCTGACTGTTTAACATAATTTAAGCAATTATCCCAAAACTTTTAAATTGACATAGATTACTATCATGAACCGCCTCCACTAAGACCCCCTTCCAAGTTCGTTGTATAGATGACAATGAACCCAAAATCCCTTCTCTATTTGGACATGGGTTGAAGATTAACATCAGAGTAATTTATCACAAATTTGAGAGGCATTTCCCTCTTTATTTTTAGGAAAATATAATTAATTCACCAATCAACTAGATGTAAATAAATTGAAGAGTTAATATTTCCAAAACCCAAATAAAACTACATTAAACAAACTCAATATAACCAATGATGATGAATGAACAAACTATTAATATAAACCTTATTTTCTTGAACTATTTCATTCCCATTCTCCCATGATATATACAGTTGGAGAACTCAAGAAACACTGTAGAGGGTTGATCACTTAGGTTTACTCAGTAAAATTATATTTCAAAATAAAATCAACTAAAATGTTAAATAAATGTGATGGTATCTATATTTGTGAAAAAAACTATACAAGACAACCTAGAAATAGTAATAGGTGCATCCAATTATTCATAACAATAGATATGTATCTTATATTAACAACATCCACATTCATGGGAAATGTCTCACCTCTGAAGTTACAATGATATCTATTATTAACCACCATCCCTACAATGATATATATTTCCAAAATAACATATTAATTATTAATAAAGGTTAATTTCAATTATATACATATATAAAAATAAAAAGGGGATTGATATATTTCCATAGTTCTTACCTATCAGTTTGGAGGCCCTTCCAACTCAAACCGATAGAGATCCAACAGGAGCACCCCTAACTAACTAATCAAGAATCCATGAAAATATAAATATATTTAAAAAAATATCCCAATAATTTATAAAACCATTATTTAAACATACCATAAGATTTTCATAATAGCTTTAATTATGGAATCATCCTCTCATGATCCGTGCACTTGAAACATTCCCATAGCCCATTATAATTCACTTGAAGATAGAATCCAATCATTTTCTCCAAGAATTACATCATATCTAATATAAATTGACACACATCATAATCATCATGATCCTGAGTAAGTTTAATTTAGTAATATTGAAATAATGTTTTCAAATAAAATAACACACATTTCTATATCAATAAATATCATATTGAATGGATAACCATCATCAATAGAGAAATTATTTTCTTATAAATTTACTAATCATATACTTATTGTATTTCTCAATTTTAATCCATCCCATTACAACTAAATATCATTTATGTGATTATAATTAAGTTAACATATCCGCTTTACTTTTTTAATTTACCTGTATTTATATATTAAACCCCAATACAGGATTACCAATTCATTCACTTAACTCAATATCATATAATCCATCCTAATAAATCTTTCTAAAACATTGTTATAAAATTATGATTGAAATTATAGTTTCCAATATAGTTATCATAGAAGGCATATGATGAGGTTAAATATTCAATTCATCATCTTTTATATTAATTATGTTAATTTATGCCTTAACCCACATCTTCAGTTGACAGTAACATTATTCACATATTTATCATACGAGAAAAAGAACAACCCCTTTCAAAGTATAAGACAACATAACTAACAAATCTCACAAACCATCCAATACCAATATATTACTCACTCATGAATCACTTATAACCATATATATTCCAATACCTTATACCACACTATTACTTACCCATACCCCATTTATTTATTTTTGTCTCACATATCTCAATAACACAAGATTTTAAAGGGAACTAGACCTCCTTCACTATGGTATATATGGATTTTCATTGGACTATCCATGGTTCAATGTATCATTCTATGGGATGGAAAAATTAATAAGGAAACAATTCTTTCATGGGTGATAACAACAACAAACCCATCCATTTTAAAAGTTTATAACCAAAATATCAAAATTTAAATAGAAGTGCTAACATTATAATCATAATCCAACCTTAAACCCTTCCCCAATGCAACCACCTCCAATAGAAAAGAACATTAATGACTCTAGAGACATACTATAAAAATAATAACCACATTTAAACATTTAAATACGTATCCATATGAGTCAATATTATATTAAGGTTTACCATCTATTAATATCCCAATTTAAAGGGTACTTCTCTTTTCATCAATTCAATTCTATATTTCTAGGAACACAACCTTATAATATTACATATATATTATAACCAAATAATTTAAATTTATATAAAGGAATAAATATAAATATAAGTTAGAAATTTTGATATTAATATATGAATAGTTATAATGATACCCAACATTGTCACATTACCATGCCGAGTTCACAATCCTTTTCATGTATAAAAAAACATATTCAGAAGAATTAGTTTTTATATATAAAATCATAATATAAATTAGTTGTGATAATCTTGAATAAACAAAGAGATTCATTCACAACATAAGAAAGAATACCTTACCTTTATAAATATAAAAGAGGAAGAATACAAAATTCTCTTCCTATAGTTTCAACCCCACCAAACTAGGATGAGAAGGGGAAAATTATGGAATAAAATAATGCATATAAGAACCCCTTACACAATCCAATAAATGATACCTAGAGAAGTATATTATTGGAAATACATTAGTAAATTACAACCCCTCCCCTATACCATATTATCTCCATCATGCTTATATATATAGTATAAAAATATAATTTCTTATGTAAAATTATAGCATGGGTTGATCATCAATTTTTGAATTGTTACAATTGAGAAGGACTCATAGGAATAAATGGGTGGGTTGGTCAAAATAATAATGGAAGTTCAAGGAATTTATATTGAGGGATTTAAATTGAAGAGAAATTATGGAAATTATAAACATTTGATTCAATGGGATAATAATAAAAGGGTTTGTGGTTCAACAAGGGTAACTTACAGATTCCACAACATAAGAATCAATATGAAATTTCATAATATATAGTAAATCTTGGGAATCATATTCCTCAATAGCATATAGAAATTCTTTGTCAATAAAATTGATTTTGAGTATGAATTATTCCAAAATAAGATTTATTGAACCTACATCATCACATTATTCATCACTCCGTCAACCATAATCTACCCAAACTAAGCACCAATGATTCTACCACAAACTCCCAAGTATAAGGGTAGGAGGATATTCTGTAAGATGGGAATAAACCTTCTTTGGATTATCCAAAAAATGATCTCTCAAGGAAAGGGGATAAATATTATAATAGGGGTTGAAGATCATCAGTAAGAACACCTCAGGTTGCCTTAGGTTTCAAGGAATAATGTGTAAATAATAGCTTCTGAGAGGGATTAATAATTTATACATTCTATCAATTTAGAATATCAGGATTCAATGGTAAGTACTAAAATAAAATGGTTATGTTTTTTTAATAAAATCATTATAAAATAAGGGTGGACACACCATAATTGGTCTGAGTCAAACAATCATCTAGTAAACATGATGAATTTCTAACCCATATATATCCTCTTATTAATTTGTAAATACTCTAGATGATATAAACTTTTTAAAGTGACCTGGTGCAACCAAGACACCACACCACAACAGTACCAAAATTTGTAGAGATATGTTTTATAATCCCGTGAACAATGTAGCATTACATATAGAAATTTACTCCAATGACCCTAAAGATAAAAGAGAAAAGAAAACCGAGCCCTCATGATCCGTCATGAAACCCCAAGAACCACTCCATAGAGACCCCAAAAACAAAAGATCCTCCAAATAATCCACCCATAACACCATATCATAGAGGCCATGAGCACATTGAAATATCCATTTCCAAAAATAAAAAAACCCCATAAAAATATTCTATTATTCAATCACACCATCAATGAAAAAATTTCTCCCATTGAGATCAATATTATCTTAAAATCCACCCCACTCCCTTCAATATTTCATAAACAAACCAAGGAACCGATAACACTTAAGAAATAAAATGTAAGGGTCTTGGAAATTTTCGGTCCTTACTTTCAATAAATCAGAAAAATTTTCATCCTAGAGAATTAAAAACAATCCTATAGAAAATAGAAATATATCTTTAATAATGAAATCAAGAAACCGAGGCCCTCATATTTGATTCAACTCAAATTATTCATGACCAAAGAATACAAATAGAACTATAATAGGGAAAATATATAAACATAAATACCATGGTGAGATAACATAAAAACAAGATGGATGCAATACAAAAACTACATAGAGAAATGATCCACCTTTCAAACCACATCTAAATATCCAATGAAGACTAAGAAGCACAAAATCTATCAGTTTCATAATACCAATGATAAATAAAAAAATTAAAATAGGAAAAATAAAGTTTCCTAACATAGGAAACCTTGATATATTCATCCTAGGGCTTAATTTTATGATCAATCTTTAGATGATCTAATCACTCTCCTCTTCTAAAGAGAACAAGACTAACAACTCATAATATTCGTCTTAACCTCTCAAAAAACATGGAATGTTTGTTTCTAAAACCTTAAATCATGGAAAGGCCGCTCAACATGATCTATGCATGATCCATTTTCTCATCCCAAGGCCATAGCTATAATGATATAATAGGTCACTCAATCTACAGTCATAAAAAAGACTCAAAATTCCATGCTCGATGTACTTTACTGATAATAAATCATAAAAACATACCAACCAAGACCAAAAATGATTCCCAAATATATAAAAACTATCTTCAACCTGATGGAATACTTAATAGTTTCATGTAAATATCCATATAAAAAGGGAAATAAAATACTTATTTAATATTTCAGGATACTTTTCTAATGTAATCACATCCGGGACACCACACTTCAACTTCTTCAATATTTGAGCTTAATTCTAAAGATAAAAAACTGATAGAGTTACTCAGAATAAAGAAAGATTACTTACTATGAAAATGAAAACTATTATTTCTTATAACCATTCCATATCATCATACATAAATACTTCATTGAGGAACTTCAAAACACCCATTCACTAAAACTTCAACAATGCATCATTATATGATTCAACTTTTGCAATCCCTCACACAATGTCCCAATAATGTTTGAATTGGATATCTTTTGTTTAACATCAAATGGAAATGTTATCACATATAACATGAATCATAATACCAATATAGAGATCATCATATCATTTAGAGAGACACATCCATTGGAAAATCATAACCATATTTCCATGCTTCCTTTCAACATCATTACTATATCATCAGAAAAAGAACTAAAAATAGGAAGTCCTAGCTATAATCCTTGGATAATTATCCAAACATCATCTTTCTGTACAACATCCATTCCTCCCCATAATCACCATATAGACCACATTTTTTCATATCAATTCATATCATCTATATTAACATTAATTATCACAATAACTCTTTTGAGGAATCATTACCAAAGTATAGTCAATCAATTACTAAGAACAATAGACACTCATATTTAAGTAAATCAAATTATTAAAATGTAATCATGAAAAAAATCATTAATCGAACATAGATAATTAAGAAATTATAGAAAAATAATTTAATATGGGCAGTCATGGAATATTCATACTTATTTTCTCTTATCTTGGAGAAACAATAATACTTTCATCATTTTAATTTCAACATGGTTATCTAAACTATGATAATATTGGACCCCCCTTACTTTCATGCATCATGAATTAAATCAGTCATGGAATTATTATTTAGTTTCATAACAAAATATAAATAATATATTGAATACAAAATTTTCAGCATAGAAAAACATATAATCAAACTGTCATATATCACAACATACTTGCATAACTTCTAGTAAATTTATATATTATCAAAAATTTAATAGATAAAACATGTTGTGTAGTGAGGATTCATAATTATAGTATTATTTTAATTCAAATTAATTCAAATATAAATATTTAATTTAATCCTAATAAAATTCACCAATAAAAAGTTTTACTTATAATATAAAATGAAATTACATTTTAAGAAACTATAGAATTTTTCAAACGTGATTCTAAAAAAAATGATTCAAAAAACTTCAGCCGAAATAATAAGTCATATTGGGAATGCTTAATTGGAATGGTATCTAGAAATGTTAATCATGGGAAGAAATCATTTATAACATGATTCTTAATTAAGGAAAACATTGATTTTAATTTTCAAAGTGTTTCTATAGGTTCATTAATTAATGCGCATCAAACACTATGATATAAATTTAAAATGGATTAATAGTAGAATAAAGTATCAAACCAGGTCATAATATTATAAGATATCATGTTTAAACTTGTACGCTTCAACTATTAAAATAAATGGAACATAACTAAAATAATTTTATCATATTAGTATATATTAGGATAAATAAATGGACTAATAAGAATCAATAATAAAAATCTAGACATAGAGTGAAACCAATGGGAATGATGCATGAACTCTTACAAAAATTTTATATCCCCAAAATTTGTATTGTACCACCTAAACATGTTTAGTAGTATAAGTATGTCCTTGAATCATATCACAAGGGGCCATAAATACTCCTATCTTATCTGATCTCCCCTACCTATATTACATGCAAGGTTTAGATGAAAATGTTTCCCTATAAGAACCATTCAATCCTTATATATTTCTAACTTTAAAATATATCTTATCTATTATTGAGAAAATTTTATACTAGTTCTTTATGACCCACCCCTACTAAGACCCATCATGGGTTAGCAGTGGAGATAAGAGTGACCCCTAAATCCCACCTCCAATAGTACATGGTTTGGTGAGTTGGGTATTTATCATAAATATGGGTGTAACTACCCTCTTTATTCTTTGGAAAATATAAACTAAACAAAAATTCAATCCATGTAAATAAAACAAAGTGTTAAAATTTTCTAAACTGATTTAAAACTACATTAATAAACCATTGCAGAACCATAGATAATAAATGATTGAACTTCTAGGATCCATTATATCTACCCAATAAATAACATTACCATTATCCCTTGATCCACACTATAAAAAATATAAAGAAACTCCATAGAGGCATGAACATGTATGAATTCTCAATTAGATCATATTTCAAAGTCAAATTAATATCAATGTGAAATCAATGTTATAGAACAAATATGTGTAAAAATAGATATTTAATACAACCTAGAAATAATAATATGTATAGTAAAAATATTATAAAAAGAGATATACATCATATCTAATAAACACACATAATATTGAGAAATGTTCTTCATATCAAGTTACCATAATCCCCACCACTAACTACCTCACACATAATCATATCCACTGCCATCATAACATATAAATCAATAATAAAGATAAATATAAATTATATACATATATATTAATAAAAAGGACCCAAAAATACTTCTACCACTCTTAACTATCACTTCAGAGGCCTTTCCTACTCAAACTGGTATTGAGAGGAAAGTAGATATAACACCTCATACCTTGGAAAACCTACCATTACATGATTTATAATAATGTTTTCACATTCTTACATGCCAATGATATTTTTAGTTTATATTTATAAATAATTATGTAAAATATTCCATGTCAAAACCTCAAAAAATAAACTAGAAAATTGCACTGAATATTCATTTTTTTTCATAAAAATAGTATTGTTAAATTTAAACTATTGTTTCATTGTAAAATAAATGGCGTATTAAATGATGAATCCTCATAGGAGAAAGGTAAAATTTATATAGTTCATACTCATCATTAAGACCTATGAATGGAATTTGGGAACTTGGTATGAGCACAAAAATATCCATAAGGGATAAAAAATAAAACATACTAGTCTATTTGTAAACTTATGAAATTCATAAGAACATTTTACTTTATTCATAACAAATAGTAGAACTCAATTATCCATTTATCTTTCCATAGAAACTTCTTAATTTCCCTATAGTTCCCATATATTTTTTTTATTCCATTATAAAGGAAAAATCATAATCATTACAAGTTTTTTGGAAATCATGAAAACTCCAGAATAACATTCCTTAAAAAACTAATTTCACCATTATTTTTTAAAAATCCATATACTTTACGTAAAAACATAACGCACTATTCTTAAATATTAAAATAAAATGAATACCTTTATAAACCATTGAAGTCATATTATTCTAATAACTTGGAAAAATTTCCTAAAATTATTAATTTCAATATTCCTTATAATTGAATCAACTAAATGAATAATTACCCTATCTCTTAGGAGTAACCAAAAATTGGTAAACTCCATCTCTTTAACTAACAAAATGGAGAATAATATATGAATTATAATATATTAGTGCAATATCAGGCTCAACAAACATTCAAATAAAATTTCGAAGAAAAATAGCATTAATAAGACACAAAAAACATGAAACTCAATTATAAAACTTTTTCAAAATGGAATTTAAACCCATAAGAAATAAAACTTTTAGTTACCTCATAAATATGAGAAATAGTTTTCTATTTTTGTAGAAAAATAATTTAATAAAAGAAATTCCCAAAATATTGAGAGAAATATTTTCATTAAAATAACCATGGATTGTTGTAAATTAATATTTATATTAAATAATAGATATAATGATTTGAAAGAGTGGTTAATCTGTATATGTTAATTTTTTTTACATTTTCAAAAATGTGACAACAAACCATATGGAAAATGATGAAAAAATAAATTTATAATTATTTTCAAATAAAGTAAAAAATAATTGAAAATTAACTTTATCAAAATTTAAATAATTATTTAGAACATTATATGATAATTTAAAAAAACTTTAACATGGTGGAAAATGATTTGGGAATTAAAACATTAAAATAAGATTTTAAAAAAAATTCTTTTAACTCAAGTAGGAAACCACACATACATACTTTAAATGCTGTATAATAAAGTAATTTTAATTGTAATATTGATTATCATTATTTTAAGGTTTATTTACTCATTATTATCCCCCTTATTTCATTTATTAACATTTTTTATATAGTTATTAAATCAATTAGGCACATGTTTGACGTTTTGATGATATTCAATTCATAATCCCAAAATAACTTCAATAGGTTGACCATAACTAAATGGGTAATTGTTACACCATTTAAAAAATATTAATCATAAAATAATTACTATCTTAATACATTAAATACAGTTTTATAACCATCCATGACTAAAAATCATAAAAAATGACATCTCTTCAGGGAGGTGGTAGTCTACACGTAGACACGTGGGAATTGATCATTTATAAAAGGATGGAAGGGTATGAAAGTTGGTAATAAATTTTCATTGTATAATTATAATTATTTTATTAATATCATTTAAATCAAATTATTTATTATTTATACGATCCATATGATCCATTTATGAAGAATGATACACATCGCTTCATGGAGGTGGAAGTCTTCATGTATGCACATGGAATTTATTCATTTCCCATTACATGGAAAAAAAGTTGAATAAGGAATGTGATATAATAATAATATTTAATTATATGGAATATACTTATGTTACTATTCTGTCATTGATAAAGTATATTTAAAAGAGGTATTTGAAGAAATAATCACAAAAATACTCCATTTGAAATTATATATCTTTTTTGGAAACCTCCCTTAGAAGAACCATTAATACTTATTGTTTTCTATTTTGGTGTTTCAAGAACCTATGGTTAGATATATGATGGTTGATAAGGTATTTGTGTAGCTATTGGTGGGGATAAATGGATCAATATGTGTGAAGAAGATAAGAGAGGTGGTTCGATTTTATAATTTAGGTGGGTGGCACATATGTAAATCTTTAAAACATTATAATAAAATAAGGTTAAATTCATAGAAATTTGCTCAAAATTGGATCCATTTAGATGGTGGGATGATATAGTGTTTACATAAGTTCAACCAATGGCATATAGATAAGTTTTTTGTTATTTGAAACCAGATCTCTTTGGTTTAACCCCCATTAACCATGTTTAACCTGAACCATTATTAAAAATATTTTTGTTTTTATGTGTCATGAATTCAATATAAAAAAACAAAGGAGGGAAAAAATTTAAATTATAAAAAACGATAAAATAATTATGCGTACTATTTTGTTTTTATTTGATTTTATGAGTTTCTAATTATTTTAAAAATGATTAGTAAACATTAAATACCACTAAAATTCCTTTTTTTGGATACTCACATATTTCAACATTTATTGAGACAAAAATGTAATTAAAATTTATAAACATAAATAATAAATTATCTGTGATATGTGTTTATAAAATTCTTTTAATTTTAGAAGACATCTGACTATCATAACTATTCATATTTATGAATCCATTTGTTTGATTTTCCACCACTAGGAAAATCACTATGTTAGTGTTGCATAATAATTAAAGGAAGTTATAATATCTATAAATATTAAAAAATAAATTAATATAACAAAAATAATATTCTTTAATTAAAAAGAACCATTTTTAATCATTCATATATTCATTTTAACTTGATGAAAACACATCAAATATATTAAAACTGACATACATTTTGTAATTATTCATATCTTAAAAAATATAAAGGTCATAATCCAAGATAAGTTAAAAAAACTATCGGATTTATAATTTTACTTGATAAGGATAGAAATAACTTAGTGAATAAGATTTAAGATGAAAATTTTTAGACATATTATAAAGTATTTATCTTAAAAAACCCAATTTTACCATTTCTATGGTGACACATTTTTACCATTGGTACTATTCATAGTGACAAAAAATGAAAAGGAAATAATTAAAAAATTTGAACCCCCTGATCCAAAATATGGAATCCATTACTTAATATTAATCATTTATAAGTGAAACAAATTACTTTTAATATAATTTCAGAAACACAAGGAAAAATAGTTTTAAGAAAATTGAGTTGTTAAGATTAAAAATGAACTTATACCAAAATAAATTACAATATTGATTCCTATGAAACTATTTAGATTATTTTTAATAAATTCGATTATATTTTAATTTGAAAATAATTAAAAAAATAAAATTATAATTTTAAATTAATATATTTAATGAAAATAAATAAGAGTTTTGCAAAATCGACATTTTGTTACTTTTCACTATTAAATAATTTTTTTATAAATATCCCAAAAAGTAATATTAAACCTATTATGAAATTATGATTTCAAAAATTATTTAATTTTTTAAAAAGAGAATTTCAAAATGTAGAATAAATTAATATAAATATTCAGGCATAACATTCAATATAAACTATTTTTGAAGAAAATTTATTTTTGAAGCATAGATTTAATTTATTATTATTCCTTCTTGATAAAAAACTAAATTAATATTAATTAAATAAATTTTATATAGAATCTATTAATATAATTACAATAATTTATCAATATATATAAATTTAATTTATTGAAATAAAAATTATATTGTTCACATAGAAATAGTTTTATTAAAAATATACCTTTTACCATAAAATGATTCTATTTTCATATTAAATAAATTTATAAAGAATACATAATTTATCAGTCTACATATTCAGGGAAATATTTCTCCATATATTTCATAATATGGTTGTTCCCATTCACACATACCAAACCAACAACTATGTTACAAGAGAAATATTTGAATAACTGTAAAATTATACCACACACTATAAAATTATTATTTAATGAAAATAATATCTAAAATATTTATGGGTTATTTTAGAAACCCTCACTGACATATCAGGAAGTTTATAATTAATTTCTAATCATAAACATGTTCTTCCACTCTTCCATCTAGCCCTCAGGTCAATATACCCAACGCTTATCATCATTTCCAAGGATTTGGAACCATCTATACATCATTTTTATAGTTGAAAAATTCCTTGATTCCTTTATATCTTACCTCATAATATTTTCAAATCATATCTTTGATGTAACATGCCACATGCAGTATAAATCTACACGTATCACAATCTTTATAACGCCGAGTAAGAATCACTGAATAATCAAGTAATTAGATGGTTAGATAAGTCTTCACACATTTCCATATCAATAGGTATCATACTGAAGGAAGAACCATACTTAATAGGAATTTTTTTCCTTATCTATTTAATAATTAATTTTTATTCCATTACATAGTCATATTAAACCCCTTACCATTAAAAAATCTATGATATTTATAATTAAGATAAATCCACCAATTAAATTATTTACCTTCATCATATTTATAATTTTAACCCCAAGATGCTATTATTGATTCGTAGACTTAATTCCACATGCTCTTATCCAACATAATAACCTATTCTAAAACACATTTCCAAAAATCCAATTCATGTTATGGTAACCACTTCTTTTATAATGTTATCCATAACATGATATTATATATCCAATTTATTTAGTGATACATATTTTATACCTGTTTAGTTAATTTAAGAATTAACCAACATCTCTATATGACTATGAATTTCCACAGAACTATACCAAACATGGCCAACAATATCCCTAGTATGAACCCGAAACTAAGAATCTCATCAATCCCACAACCCATCCATTACCATGTGAAACCCCACTTGAACCTCACCCCATACTTTCCATCATCCAATACCTAATCCCCTACAAAAAATAACTCTTACCCAAATTCCATAATATTTGTCCCCATATCTCACCTACACAAACCATATAAGGGAACACGACATCATATACAAAGGGATTTCTAGATTATCAATGAAAAATCCTAGGATTGAGATATAATTCTAATGGAAAGGAAACTGATAATGAAATAATTCATTTTAGGGGATTACAATCAACACACCCCATCATATCTAAATAGGTATAACCATCTATATGAGAACTAAAAGAGAAGAACAAACATTCTAATTATAAACCGTACTTGAACCCTTTATGAAGGAAACTACTACCAAGAGACAAGAACCCAAATAACTCAATCGACATACCATATTTATAAGCACCCTATTTACTCATTTAATTAAGTGCATTAGGGAATATTTAATTTTGTATTAACTTATATTCGTATCTCCATTCCCATTTTAATTTATATTTCACTGAATGAATTCCTGATTCACATACTCATCACAATTTCTATGTTCCTCATATATTCTATCACAATGTTATCTATTTCTATGCATTAGAATAAAAAAATATGAGTTACTAATTAGTATAGGAGTATGCTAATAAAGGGAGGGCTACCCAACATGCTCACCATACCATGAAAAATTCAAAATACCATTAATATTGACTATAAAAGATCTACTATATAATAAGTATATATATATAACAACATAAAATTATATACTACAGAACAAATTTGAATAAAAAGAAGAAGAATACATAAAAAGAAACGGATAACTAATCTTATAAAATATAAAAGACGAAGTATACAACATATTCATACCATAGGATAAAACCCACCACATAGTGGACAAGATAATAGAAAAAATTATAGTATAAAATAAATAATACAATGACCGCTTGTACCAAACCATACGTGGCCCTGAGAGAAGTGTATAATAGAAAATTCATAAGTAAATTATAACACAGCAAACCAAATCATCTCCACTGATCCTATGGAGTGATTATAGACTTGCTTTTTTGAAAAACAAATCAGTGTACATTTTTCATCAAGGGTCTATGTGATAAAAATAATAATTTACCATAGGATCCAATGAGTGGTTTCAATTAATAGAGTTTTTGATGTTCCATGAATTCATGAAGAGTGATAACAATTATAGAGTAATGAAAGAAATTAGAATAATTTGAATCAATTGTAACAAATACCAAAGGGTTTGAGGTTTAATAATTCTAAATGAAAGGTTCCTAAAAATATCAAGAAACATGTAATTTTAAATGATAAAAGAAATATTAAAAATACCTTACCTAAATAAATATGACCATTTTGACATTGAGGTAATTGAAGCTAGTAAAAAAATATTATATATCCCTCCTTTAACCTATACCATCACATTTATCATCACATCATCAACCAAGATCCAATGAAACTATGAAAAAACAAAACTACCATGAACTAATAAGAAGAAGGGTAGGTAACGATTCCAAAATAGGGGAAGAAAATCACCTCGGATCAACCATGAATCTCTATCTAGGGGATGGGGCCTAAATCCAAGAAAAGAGGCCCAATAACCTCTATAAGAGATACTTGAATCTTTTAGGGTTGTAAAGAAGAGTGGGAAATAAGTGGGTTTTTAGAGGAATTGTTAATATATACATGATATAAATTTAAAAGTCCAAATACCAACTATTAGGGTTTTTATTAAAACAACATTGCAATAAGGCTGTCAACACCATGATGGATCCGAGTGAAACCAAGATATTGAAAACATTATGAAAATATTCCTATATCACCACATATTAATTTGGAAATACTCCAAGTCTTATTATCCCAAGGAAGTACCATGATGAAGTTGAGACACCATGCCACAATGGTATCTTAATCTATAGAGAAAAGCATGTTGACCCCCCTGAGTTTTATGGAAACATATAGTTTTACACCAGAAAAACTATTAAGCAGTAAGTGATAAGGAACACAACCCCTTGAGCTTGATGGTGAAGCACCAAGATTTATTCCACAATTACCCCTAAATTCAAAGATCCACCAAATCATTCACCAGAATCTAAATGGTGTACATACCATATCCACAAAACATGATCCATTCTAAAAAATCTAACAAACTCCCTAAAAATATTCCACAATGCAATCTCACCAAATAATCCAGAACATCTCCCTTCCAAATTAATTTTATAATAAACTAAATTGTACTTCGTATAAAGTACTATCAACACACCCAAACACCTAAAACACTTGAAATAAAGGAAAATAAATGGTTTAGAAAAATCTTTCCCTAGACATCAGATATCTATCAAATAATTTTTATCCTCAAGAATTAAAACCTAGCCCCCCCAAAAGAGAAACTGATCTCTAACAAAATAATAGATAAACCCATACCTTTTTATTTTATTCATCCAAAATGATTAATGGTTAGAGAATATAAAAAAAATTACAGTTGGGACATTATAAAAATTTTACTTCCATTGGGAGATACCACTCAAAAAGATGAATACACTACAAACACTCATATAATACATTTTACACCTCCTAAACCACATATGACTGGCCACTAAATACTAAGAATAACACCAACCCTTGGGGAAATGATACCAACAATGATATACTACATTAAAGAAAATAAACTCGACATTCTTGGGTATCCTAAAGCTATTTAACCCCACATATCAAAATCATGCTCATGATTTATAGGATCTCATCACTCTCCTCTTCCCCAAAGCTCAAGACATGTAACTCTCTTTATTCATCTCAACCACTTTAGAAACCTGAGAAGCCTCTTTTCAAAAACCTTACATCTAAAGCATTCTTATATATATGACATATATACAATACTTAACCTCATTCTAAGACCTCAACTGAAATTATATATTGGATCATTGGATCTCTATCCTTATAGAAGACTCAAAATGATATGATTGATCTACTTCACTAAAAATAAAACAAGGAAAAAAACAAAAGACTTCTACAAAATTACTTTTAAAAATATGAATATAATTTTCAACAAATTATATCTCATTATTATTTTTCTTATATATATCCATATATATATGAAAAATAAAATTCTTCTTAAATAGTTCAATAAAATCTACCCATGTAATCCCATCTGGGTGGTCATGATTCATCTTCCACTAGTATTGAGACACCATTAGAAGTAATACAACCATGAGAGAAACATATAATCAATCTGGATTCCTCAATAGATTAATTTTCCCTTAAATATATTCTAACCATTCATTAGCCTCATGGATGCGTTCTCCACTAAGGAACTTCAAAAAATCCTTTCAGTGAATCATAAAAAATTATTTATTATTGGATTCTTTGACATCCTTCCTCTTCCCAAAAAATAAATGATGTTTTGATGGAATATATTCAAATAAATATCAAATAAAAAGTTCATTCGTTATTACGTGAATCAAAAAACCAACAAAGAGAAGATGATTTGATTTTGGGAAATGCATCCATAGGAAGAGAATTACCACATTCTAGTCCTTCCATTCTACAACATAACCATATAATCACAACAAGACGAGAAAGTAGAAAAGTAGAGTACTTTACTTATTTTAATTATCACAACATCACACTTGAACACAATATCCATTCATCCACATTATCCCTGCTTCCACCACATATAATCATATCAAATCATAATTGCAATATCAGAAAAAAATTTCATAACAATTTATTTTATGAAACATTAACAAGGTATAATCAATTTATTACTATGTTACCAAAACATGCATATTTAATAAAATCATATTATCAAAACATAATAGTGATTATTATCATTAATCTAGAACAAATATTCAACCAGCATAAAATAAGTATTTCATGGGGGGAACTAATGGAATATTTATAGTCATTTACTTTTATCATAGAGGATTCATAAAGATTTCTTCATACTAATTTTAAAAAACTTTTCTAGAGTACCATTGGAATTCACATGATTTGATTTCAATACTCACACTTAAAATAAATCAAGTAATACTTAACGAATTGCATAACCTGATATGAATAACATGTCAAACACATAATTATTACCATTTAAAAAGAATCAATCAACCTATCATATATAGTAGCATGCTTTCACAAGTAATAGTAAATTTGTACAAGACCAACACTTATATAAATCACACATGTTACATAGTAGGGATTCAAAATTAATTTATTGTTTGAAATAAAATGAACTCATATATATATATTTAATTTTATCACTATAAAACTCACTAATCATATGTTAAAATTAACACATAAGATGATATTCAATTTCAAGTAACATTATAATTTTTTGTATATGCTTTTAAAAATTTGAGTCAAAGCCTTTTATCCCAAATAATACATCCAAAAGGGGATAATAAATTGGAATAGTCTCAAGAAAATTTACTCATGGAAAACAATCCCTTCGAAAATTTGTTTCCATTGAGGGAAATAATAATTTTTTCCTAACATGATTCTACAAGTTCAATAAATAATTTGTATCAAACATTAAACTATTCAAAAATGATTCGAGCATGAGTTGGTTACCCAAACCATACCCAAAAAATTTACTAAAAGACAAGGTAAGGGTAAAAAAGTGAGGATAAAAGGTGAAATGTATTTTCCCCAGATAAAAATATAGAGATTTAAAAAATCATAGGTTGATTATTATAATAATCCAGTACATTGTCATGGGCAGTGGAAACAAAAAGAATCTCTCTGGGACACATCTTGCACCTGTCTTCCTTTATTTGGCTATAATCAACATATAATAACCCAATATCAAAGGGAAACGATAATGAAATTTTTCTATACAACATATGCATTGGTATGAATATATTAATGAACTAATCATAATAATGAATCAAAATCTATAAATTAAATGAAACCTATGAGAACGACGCATGAAACCATTTTAAATTTTTTTACCATGAGATCAATGTATTTAAACCTAAATATGTTTGGTATTATATATGATCTATTTATTTTATCATTGGGGGACCTAAATATGAGTGGCCTAGAATATACCCACATCCTACATCATGTGTTTGTTTTAGATGACACTATTTCCCTACCAGATGCATGAAATCCTCAACCATGACTACATTAAAACTCTATCCTAAAGCTTAAAAAAATATATAATACCACTTTATCAAGACACACTCCCACTAAGGCCCCTCCTTGGTTAGAGGTTGATATGATAGTGACCTCTGATATCTTCTTCCAATAGTCTAGGGTTTGATGACTAGAAATAAGGTAATTTTTCAAAAATATGGGAGGTATTTCCCACTTAATTACAAGGAAACAAAATACAAAATTCACTAATGAACTCCATTTAAATTTTTTGAATAATTAATATTTTTACAACCCAATAAAAATTTCATGAAACAACCACAATAAAACCATTGATAATTCAAGAAAAAACTTATAAGATCCACTCTTTCTTTCTTTATATAAATTTTCCCATTTTCCAATGAGATATCTTAAAATTGTTTTCACCAAACACTATATAGGGGTGAGGACTTTAGAGTACTCAATCGAATCATATTTAAAAATTAAATTAATATGCATGGGAAATCAATGTTCTTGGATAATTATGTGTGGGGATAACTATATAAGATAACTAGGATACAAGAAAATGTCTAGCAAACCAATAAAAAACGTGAGATTTCTAATATCTCAATAACATCTATAATTTCAGTAAATGTTATATATAATTAGTTATTAAAATCTCCACCATTTACAGCCTTCCCTATGGCCATCTATAATAACATATCTATCAAGAGTTAAGGTAAACACTAATTATATACTTATAAATTATAAAAATAGGCCTTGAAAATTTCCACCTCTCTTACCTGTCAAATTAGATTCACCTTTAACATCAAATGGTTATGAGACAGTAAGAGAAACCATCACTAATTGATTATATAATTTATAATGAAATAAAATTCATAAACAAATCCTTACACTCTTCCATAAAACCATCATGCATTCATACTTAAATCTTATCACCATATCCACAACTATATAATAACTTCCAAACCATCAGTACACTTGAAAAATTCCTTGAGCCTAATATAAATCACTTATAGATAATGAAAAATCTTATGATACATGAAAAAATCATATCCAATATAAATTGACTCACATCACAATATTGAGAACCCTTCGTAATAAAAATTTAATTACCAAGAAATGAAATTTTTAAATAAGATATACAACATATCTATATCAATAATATAATAGTCTAGGAAGAACCATCCTCAATATTAATGTTCTATTCTTATATATTTACTCAATATTTACTTATTCTATTACTTAGTATAACTAATACTATTTACCATTAAACAACTACGAGAGGTTTATAATTGAGATAACTCAACAACTTGACTTACTTACATTCATCATATTCATAATTTAAACCCCAATATAGGATTACCAATTCATTTACATAATTTCAACAATGAAAAATACAATACAGTAACGCATTCATAAATGTATTGGTAACTATTTGATTCATGTTTTGATTACCACTCCATTGATATTGTTATCCATTACATGAGATTAAATATATAATTCATTAATTTATCATTAATTTATTACCATATTATTAATTTAATCATTAACCCACATAAATGGATTAATATTACATTCCTCACAACTCTACCTTACTGGACCATTGAAAACACCTGTAATAAACTAAAACAAAGATTCTCTGTAAGGGGAACTATTTGTGGAAAGATCAATATGTGGTGAAGGTAGTACCACATAAATTTTTTGGGTAAAATGGATTAGTCATTTTTTCTTATATAATTTCCTATATAACAAGTGAAAATCAAATCATTATTAAGAGATATTTTCATTAGAAAAAGTATTTTCACCAAGAATAATTCAGCTAAGTCCAAAGTGGTACATAGGTAAGAAATTCCATGAAAGAGAAGACATTCACGAGGAGGATTCCATGAAAGGAGAAGTGATCCAAAAATAAAGTTTGCAAAATGGGTATTTTGAGGAAAATTTTCCTATAAAGGAAGAAGGATCCATAGAGGAGAGGCGTTCTAAGGAATAAGAACTCATCTGTGAAACATAGATGATTCACAGCAGAAGTTGGTTTGTAGAAGAATTAATAGTCTATAGAAGGAGATGGTTTGTAGAAGAGGTGTCAATATACATAAGAAAATTGGTTCCCAAATAACTTTCACTATGCGGCGCATCACAATTCATGGAGGACTTGAGGTAGTTCACAAGGAACTGATAGTAGTTTGTAGAGGAACCATTTGTGAATGTAATTTTTGCAAAGTAATAGTGCACGAAAAATAGGATGTTATCTAAAGGTAAAAAATTTACTTCAATAGAGTATTTATCTACACTCGAGGATGCATGATTTCATGAAAATGAAGTGACCTTAAAGTCTATAAACTGTGAGTGGATCCCTTCCAAGAGTAGTGAGAATAGAAAGAGGAAAATAATGATCCTTTCCACCTGGAGTGAGCCAAAGAAAGAGACATAAGAAGTGACCCTTGGGAAAGTATTGATCTAACCCTAAACCTTTTAAAGGTAGTGATCTTGGGCATATAAAAGATCGAGAATAGAAATTTTAATTTTATAGGGAGCCTTAGGGGATTTAGTATAACGGTGCATCACCGTTTTATGCCACTTGGATGTATCCAAGTAAGGGTGAACCATGTAAAATCATGATATACAGTGTAGGATTTCATTTATATTCCTATATTGTTATGGGAGAAAGAGAAAAGTGTGTTTTGTTATAATGTAACAAGATCTAAAGGGGTAGAAGATTTAATCTGTAATGCCCTGATTCCCCCCCTGCTTAGGGTATTTGACCTTGTGGACCTAACAAGGTCACAAAAATCACCTAAACAACCATTATAAGGGTGATATTCCCCAGATATTAAAGAATATTTAGATTCAAATTGAACTATCCAAGTCTTTAAATTTCATAATAAGGGTAGGAAAACTAATTAAGAAATTATTATATTAATAAGACTTACAAAAAAATCATATCCCATCTAAAAGGTTCAAAGCATCAATATAATACTAAAAGAGATGAATTGAGAATTTAATAATAACAAAACTATAAAAGTATCCTCAAGATAGTAGCAAAAAATGGAAAATAACTAATTAAAATATAGTTAAATACCCTAGCTATACTCACCCCATTTACACATTTAAATAAATATCAATTTCTCTCAGTATTATATTTACAGTTACCTTCCATTCATATCACCATTACAATGGTAATCCCAATTTCATTGAATCAATTCAATATTTTCATGCTTATCCCATTACCATATTCAAAATATATTCTATCTATATAATATCCATGTTTATAAAGAAACTTATATAAATATGAGTTAAAAATTGTAATATAAATATAAGAATAGAGTGAATATAAACCAACAACTTCGACATAATTTGGATAGTTAACAACCTAGTTCACATATATTATAAAGAAAATTTTTTAGAAGTAGTATATATGTATATATACATATATAACAAGATAATATTAATTAAGAGAGCAAGAATTTGAAATATGAAAGAGATGAACTCATAAAAATGAATGCATATCTAATCTTAAGAAATATAAATGAGGAAGCATAAAACATATCATTCCCCCATACTAAACCCAACCACACCATGGTCAAGAGAAAGAATCAAATTATTAGATAAAACAACGAATACAATTACCCCTTCTATAAAAAAAAATCTCTTAAAAGATGATCATGACATAAAACGAGTAAGTAAATTACATCCCCTCCCCCAGAAAAAATATTATTCACTGATCCCATGTTGAGAGTATAGACATACCAATTATAAAAAAAATTATGACATGGGATGGTCATATATGATTGATGTCATATGACAGACAACAAATTCTCAAATTCAATGTGTGGGTTTAATGAAGAGACTAATAGAAGTTCCGCAAAATCATGCGAATGGAAAATAATCGATGTGGAATGATGATAATTTCAATAATTTGATTCAAGGGGGTAATAATTTAAGGGACAAAGGGTGAAAAAGGTTAACATAAAGGTAAAATAACATTTAAATAAACATATAATTTCATTATATAGTCAAAGGACCTGAAATCCCATACCACCCCACATTTTAGAAATTCCACATTGAGAAAATTGAAGTTACACACCAATGAATCTGATTAAAGATTCTCTAAACCAATAAAATCATATTAATAATAATTTAATAAAAACTAATACTATAATATCAAGAATAAACGCTAATGACAGAAGATAAAAACAATAAGGATAGGATGATATTAAAAAAAAGTGGAATAAAATCAACTTGGATCACCCAAAAATATTTATCTAGAGGCTAGGTTCTAATGCCTTGTAAAGGGGTATAATATCCACTAAAATATCTCCCCTAGTATCTTAGGTTTATAATGTATAAATATGAAATAAATATACATTTTTAGGGATTATAAATTTATATAGGATATAAATTTGGAAGAATCTGAGACAAGTGTAAGGACCATGACACAATAGTAAGTGTTTTATGAAAACAACAGTACAAAAAGGGTGGACACAAAAATTGTTTTTGAGTTTAAGAGAAAACTAGGAATCATGACATAAAATTACCATATATCTCAACTTGAATTCATTAAAACTCTGAATACTATAAACCCATGTAAGAACCATCTCATATCCAGGACACCATGTCATAATAGTCCCCTAATTAGTCGATCCAAGGTTTCCAACCCCTGAGCTCCATGGTGAAAATTATAAAACCAATCATAAATAAAATTTAATGATATAGATATAAGGAACTATACTCCTCTATCTCTATGTTAGAGACACATTTGATACTCCATAATGAACTCTATATTGATAATCCATAAAACTATCCACCCAAAACACCCCATCATAGAGGCTATGCCTATATTGGAAGATCCATTCCCAAGAATCAAACACAATCCCTTAAAATATTTTATTCTATATTCTCACCAACCAATCCACAATATCCCCCATATAGAGTAATTTAAACATAATCTAAACCATAATACCACAAAAACACCTTGAACACCCCCAAAACCTATAACACACAGAAAAAATACAAAGCAAGGGGTCTAGGATGTCTGAGACCTTAGTGTATTGACCTAAAAATTTACTATGTATTTTTACTTAAATAATTATTTTGTTATTATATTGTTAAACATGAAAAACGGATCTAAAATTATTTGTTACATATTTTATGAACATTATTAAGAAATTATAAGATGAATAAAAACATTATTAAATAAAAATATGGTAATAATTTAAAATTTACAATGTTTAAAAGATAAATAATTTTTATGATTTAATATTTTTATGATTTTTCCCTCTCTAATAATTATTTAATGTACCAATAAATTAAATCAACCAATTTTAAAATATTATTGTTATCCCCCACCACTTCATTATGGTGCATAATTTTTTTTTACTTTTTTCCCAAACCTGTCTATTTTTCTATTAAATATGTAACCAAGGGGGTTCAGGAGTAGGTGAGGTATATGAGATGCTTTGAGGTTGTTGTGTCCTAAATAATTAAGGCTATATTCCGAACTACTAGCTATTAATAGTCCACTAACTTTAATGTAGGATTTACACAGTCTGATGGAGGAACTAGAAGACTAAAGACCAATCACAATGAATTATCGACTAAGCAATGTGTCCAGTTTATGTTTCTTAGAGGGGAAGGAATGTATTTTACCCTCTTGTAAACCTTTATGTCTAACCTGAATTAATCTCCCTCATATTAAAAAATAATCCCTCATTGATACATACTATATATCACTTTCAATAATGGAACATTTTTCTTATTCCACCTCAATTTTTGAGATTTTTTGAGGCGATTGAAGCACTAATGTTAGTTTAGGATCCCACTTTCCTCCTTTAATCTCTAAATATAGTTTTATATTAATTTTCACTATTTAAGGGTAATATGCCCTAATTTTATATATTTTGTGTTATTTCAATTTTTATTCCATTTCCACAAAATTAATGTCCAATATTTGATAAGTGGAATACTTTTAACCTAAGGTTGGTGATTTTCAATCTATATATCAAGGTTTCACATTTTTATTATATGTTCCATGTGTTTTATTAGGTTAGTTTACCATGAATTAGACCTAGAACATAGATTTAATTAATTGATTTGCTAAAATGGTTATACATTCTATTAAATACCATATCCCTACCTTTGGAAGATTTCAATTGGGAACTTGGGAAAAACCATTATGGTGACCTTGGGTTGTGTAATGTTTTTTATATATCACATATACATCAAAGGGGTGTACAAGATTTAATAACATGATAGGGGTGTAACCTTTGTTAATAGAATATTGATTAATATATTTTGATTTAAAAATATTCCAAATGTTCAGGATGTTGGGCATGGGTATAAATGTATTTCAATGGAATACATGGTTATGTTTTAAATTAATTAAATAAATGGAAATATTAGGATGAGATCCTTAGATTTTAGGTGAAATATAATACTAAATAAATGGAAATTATGGGACGATATCCTTGGATTCCCAATTTTACAAGGTGAATAATTAATGGGAATGTCTCGATGAGATACTTGGTTTATATATGGTACATGATTCATGAATGTGGGGATGGTATCCATTGATTCCAAATAATATCAGATGGTGGGGAATGTTGAAAGAAGTAATTTTATTCCACTTAATACACGATATTTTGAATACTAGGATGGGTGAATTGAATTTGTGTAGTGACTATGGATATCATGGTCATCAAGACATGATTAGAGACTTTAGAAATTTTCTAGAGGATACAGGTTCAACCAGGGTGTAACCATGGATCTTATGGATCAAGGTTATTATATTTTATTTACTTAATTGTTTTACATTCCATTTTTCCGAAAAGATATCGAAATGAAGTATATTATCTTCAATCTGAAATAATTTTTTCCACCATGGGTGGTGGTCTACAGAGACGTACTCACACCATTATCGAGTCAGTAGTTTGTACCCAAGTATAATTCATCAATTCAAGATTGGATAATGGAAAGTGCCGTACGATAAATGTTTGATCTAAGATGGGATAGAGCATGGGGATGGGGCTTGACCTAGTAACTGAACCTCCTGAAATTTTTAGAATTATTTTTTCTCATTTTTGATCATTCAGTTATTTTAGTAAATATTTATATGAATCAAACATGTATCTCTTACTGATGGGAATATAACACATTTTTTATAGCATAAGTTTTCTATTTTCTTGTTACATTTTTGTGTCATACTTTATTTTTTATGTCTGGATGGATGATAAATGCCTTATTTACTTTCATTTTTCACTCTCTAATCATAAGGGAATATTACCCTCATGATAACCTCATAGATCATCATCAATAGTTATTAGGCCTTGGCATATGAGGAGACAAACATTAAACCATATGGAAAACTACCATAGAGAACATATTTCATAACACCCAAGGTGGTGTGTTATATGGCAGTATTGTTGGTCTTTTTATTTTCTTTATTTCATAGAGTTTGTATACATGATAATTATTGTTATTAGATCATAGTAATGAAATCATTCCTAGTATTACTTAGCCCATGTATGGTGAAGAATATAATTCACCAGCGATGGGATTGAAGGTCTTTCATTTCACATAAATAATTCATTTATTTCCACCTATATTGGTTCCCCTGTGTGAGATTTTAACGAATTATGGGGATTTCACACTTATTTCGGAATGGAAAGTGGAATGTGTTCATGAATCATTTGAAAAAACTGGGTTTCATGATTTATTGATATAATTTATACTATATTGGAACTAAATTTAGTTATTCAAAGTGTCTAGAAAAGTTTATATGGGGTTTCTCATATAAATTGATGGTGGAATTCACTTTTGGAGATCCTTTAAATGGAAAGAATATTAATTTTGGTAATTAAATTCTATAAATAGAAGTTATTTAGGGTTAAATGGGGAACTTATTACAACATATATATAATATAACATTATAAACATAGTGTGGTTATATTGGGATTGAAAGAGATTTTAGTTTACATGTACTTGAAATTGTGGTGTGTATAGACTCTTAAAATGTAATAAATTTTACTAATTTCTCTAAATTTTAACATAAATAGTTTGTTATATGTGTTTATCTAAACCATTTTTTGGAAATTTAATGGAATTACTTCACATAGGACCCATGTTGAGTACCTAGTGGGTGAAAGTGAGCCTACCCCCATTGGTTTCAGACCAAGACCTATTATGAAGCCGAGTGTAGTTGAAGAATATTAAATCTAGAAAAGTCTGCTGTGAGTACAAAATTTGATGGAGGAGGTTCCTAATACTTCCCGTTATATGTCAAGGATTATTAGGTATTTTCTGATCCAACATCCACAGGTGTTTATGTAATAATGTTTCCCTAGGTAGATGACTACTTGATTCTTTTTTGATTTGGATAATCATTGAGCATTTTGAGACACCTTATGATAGTAGGGTGAAACTAAAACTGTATATTCTAGGGGGATTAGTGATTTGATGTTAGGACATATTCGTTTGGATTGAGAAACATATGGTCATATCCTGAAAGTTATTTGATACCCTCATCTTCGACCATTTATTTCAAAAGAACCTAAGGTTTGATAGGACTGGTGAGTTATTATGCCAGAAGTAGGGGACCATTTCTGTTATGAGGCATTCCATTCATTATAAAGACATATAGTCATTCACCCCTTCGATATCATAGGATATGAAAATTGAGTGAGGCAGTTCATGGATGGGTTGAGGTACATGATCCGTGTGTTGTTGAATTTCATTTGGCATACTACATTTACTGTAGTGAAAAAACAAGAAATTATTTTTGTGTGAGACCATAATGAGATAACGAGACCATGTTAGGAAGATTATATAAGGACTGATAGGGGTATTATGTAATCTAATATCACCATTATGAGGGGAATCACCAGGTCATTAGTGGATAGATTAGATAAGGCGGCAGTTCACTGTAGTTTCAATAATGTGGTTGATGGGGGAATTTTCAAACTCAGTGTGATAGGGAACTAGTGAATTTAAAAACCTGTTTAATGATTTTTCACTATCATAGAGTTTGTAGAACTATGTAACATGAACTGAATTATACGGGATTTTGACTAGTACTTTATTCTATTTTCAGTTCATCTACACTACGATAGGTGGGTAATTAGAGTTATATTGTCCATTCAGGGAATTGACGGGGATGTGGAGCATATGAATAATAGTAGTAGTGCTTATAAGGAATTTTTCGTTTGGGAAGTCAGGCTTGTTTTCAGGTATATGGTTCTACCTAATTACATGCGATTCACCACACTCTCATGGATCATGATATCATGCCTTCCATAGTTTGAGGTATGATCTTGATAACTTCCACTTTATCCCACAATGTTTTTGATACGAGGTATTATTACCAATTTATATTAGCTCATATTAGAGAAGTATTAGGCTTGTACAAATATTACTTGTATGGGGTTATTTATATTTACACTCCTTTGAGACTACAATTAAATGGAATCCATTATTATCATGAATGTTCCTTAGAAATCAGTGGTTATATATTTTATAAGATGTATTTATCTTAGAGACTATTTTTTTTTATCAAATTCGGGGTATGGACTGGCTGGTTCTATATAAAGATCGTATTGACCTCTACAAGAGCTGGTTTTTGTTCACATTTCTTGATGGTCATCAAGACATACATGCTACGAAATGGGACAAACTAAAATGGAATGTATTACAATATTTCTAGAAACTAGGTGAATTGAAAACCTAGATCACTGGAATAGTGATAGACTTTTGATGGAATCAATATTATTTATCACCTCAGGTCGAGGTTCAGTTATAAGATGTGTTTTATAAGGAATTAAAAAGGCCAACAAAAAATAGGTGAATCAATTTCACCATTGAGCTTATGTATAGAGTGGATTAAATTTATATTATAAAGTTTAGTATGTCTCTATTAGAGAATTAAGAACATAAGATACAGAAAGATGACATAGAATCTAGATGGTTCATCAGAATGAGAACATCCAAATGTGGATATGTAAATTTCATTTTATAAAAATGATTATGATTCCATATTGTTGTGTATAGATTAATGGAAGTAGAATCAAATAATGGAAAAGAACCTATACCCACTTCATAGGATCTATTAATTGTTCAACCATTTAATATGTACCTGATTGTTCTATAAGGTTTTACTGAGGTTGACCTATCACTAGGTTTGGGTGAGACTATTAGACATAAATCATACAAATTTTAGAAAAAGATATAGATCATAAGATTTCTTGGTTTTGTTAATCAACCTAATGAACATGCCCACTATGATTATGGAGATAATGGACTGAATGTTTCACCCAATCAAGGATACTTTTGTTCTAGTTTACATGGATGATATCTGAATGTACACCATGTAAAAGGTGGTATATGATCACCATTTTATGGTTATGTTGAGAAATATGGGGGAGCATCAACTTTCTGATAGGATCTCTTACTGTCATTTTTTGATAGACCAGGTTCACTTTATGAGGAATATTATATTTAATATTTGTGTATATATTAACCCAAAGAAGGTTAGAGAATTGGTGTATTGGGGGTATCCCAACAACATGTTTGATATATGTAGATTCATAGACCTAGAAGGATTCCACCAGAGGTTTACTTAGAAATTATTCTGCCTAGAAGTGTCTTTGATAGGCTAGAAAAGTAAAGGGATCTTGTTTGTTTGCTCTGAATAATATAAGGGCATGTTTTATGAGTTGAGGAGGAGACTGATCACAATACTGATTCTGGGCCTACACAAACCTTGTTAGGGTAATAATATATATATTTATGTAGTATTGATATTCCTTGGAGTAGTTACGATGTAGATAGGTTGTGTTGTGGATTATGGACCCAGAAAAGTGAAATCACATGAAGAAAACTATCTAACACATGACCTAAATATGGAATTATTACTTCATACTCTATGATTCTATCGACATTATCTATTGGGTGAGTATTTCATTGTTTATATATACCAAAAAATCCTTGAATATATATTCTCATAGAAGGATTTACATCTTTTACAGTAGAGGTGGGTTGAGTACCTCAAATATTTTAATTTCATGTTAGTCTATACACCAAAAATTGGAAACCTAGTTATTAATTATTTAAGTAAGAAGACCATGGTTTGTATTTTTTAAGAGAGTTAATATTAATGGTGGGTAATGGATCTATTTAATGAGATTTATTTGGGGGTGCATGAGCTTCAAGGGAATGAAACAGTCACATCCTTATGCATTGAACCTTCACTATTGAATTTGATTAAGAGGACATAATAGTATGACCAAAAGTATTTGGATTTTAGGGAAACAAATAATGGTGGGGATAAACCACTAGAGTAGTTTCATAATGATGATGAGATACATCATATTCATAGGAGTGTATTGGCTCCTATAAACCTCTAGGAAGAGATACTGAGAGATTTCAATGCGTCTAAGTTGGTGGTGCATATGGGGATAAAAAAATTGTGTATGGATCTACAAAAATATTATTGGCTGTTAGGAATGTGGAATGAGATATCAGTATTTTTAGGCAATGATCAATATATTTTTTAGTGAATCCTAATCACCAGTGGCCGAATGTAATCCTACAGTTATTACCATTTCTTATGTGGAAGTGGGACGATGTTATGATAAATTTCATGAATTATCTATAGATGAAACTCTAGGTGAATGATGTAGTGTGGGTAGTTGTGGATTTATTAACAAAGGTAACTAAATACTTTACCATTCTGGTCACCTTTTTAGTGGATGACATAGGGAAAAATTATATCGATGAGTTTTTGAGGTTAAATGGGGTTCCTTAAACCATCGTTTCGGAGAGATATTCCAATTTTAAATCTTGATTTTGGTAGGGGTTATAGAAATAACTGGGTAGAAGATTTATTTTAATCACTTCATACCATCCCAAAATAGATAGGTGTTTAGAGTGGACTATAAAATTTATAGAGGATATGTTGAGAGCATGTATCTTTGATTTTAGGGGCTCTTGGGAGAAACACCAGTCCATTGTATAATTTTACAACTACAAAAATAGTTTGGCGACCATTTAGATAGTGCCTTATGAGTCTTTATGTGGGACACCATCTCATTCACCACTATGATAGTTAGATATATTTGAAGATAAAATGATAGGATTGAGGATTGTATATGATAAGACCAAGAATTTTTAGTTGATTTCTAAGAGAATGGAAATGATAAAAGCACGTAGAAGACTTATAGGGATCAAAATCATCGAACACTAATGTTTTGGAAAGGTTATCGAGTATTCCTTATTTTTTCACATAGAGTGCGACTCCCTTTCTTATAGAGGTAAGGAAAACTATCATATAGGAACGTTAAGCCATTTGAGATTATGTAAAGGGTCTTCCTAGTGGAATGTCACATATCCCGTCCGAAATAGTTTATTTCTATGCATGGAATGTTTCATGTATCTTATATTTATTTGTGTAGTTCTGATCAATATCATTCTCTAAATGGGTCTAATATTGATTTGGAGGCTGATGCATCCTTTAAGGAGTATATTGTTCATGTTATATATCATAACAATTAAATGATTTTTAGTAAGTATATCAATCTAGTTCATGTAATTTTGAAACACGAATGCATATTAAACTAAACGTGAGAGTGGAAAGTGGATATATGATCCTAGTGGAAAAAAAATTTCAATAAAGAGGGATATTGAAATTTATGGTTCTGTCAGATGATGAGATGCATTTTGGTGGGGATATTATAAGACCCTAAACCTCAATTTAGGCGAATAATTATTATATTTTATTTCTTAACCCCAAGAATTTTTCCTCAAAATGTGTCTAAGGGGTTTGGGGGGGGGGGGTCTCTAAGGTAGATAAGTTTCTCAGGAGGATTTCTAGGTATACAAACATAATGATTTAGTTCTCCAGATAGTTAGTTAGAATCTAATAACTATCCATGGGGACTTCTAAAGGATGTTGGAGGTATTGGAATCCCATTTCCCAGCTGGTGGGACCTGCCGATCAGTAGGCGGGTCCAATTTATGGTTTTAGAGGCCAAAAAGTCTTTTCCACTATTTTTTACCCAGAAGTCTAACATGAATATCTCCCCCTCTATTCACAGAACACCCCCATGTTGAGATATTCTCTTCATCACCTTCAATAATGAAATATATCCATTTTTTCACCTTTTGTTTCGAGATCTTTTTTATGTGATTGAATCCCCAAGGTATGTCTAGGAGTCCAACTTCCTTCTTTATTTTCTGAATCAGCAGGCATATGAGTTATCACCCTTTAAGGAAAATATTACCTATTTTGTTTTTTTCATTTATATATCTTTTATTTTTAATATTTAATAGGAGTATAATTTTAGACATGTAAAAATCCTATAAAATTATATTGGTGTTATTCTTGCTATCCCTAAATGATTCAATCATTTATATTATGTTCCATGTGTGTCATCATGAATTTTTTTCACAAATTAGAAATTTTACCTAAATTAATTTAACTAGATTCCTAAAATGGATATATATTACATTAATGAGTAAAAACAAGCCATGTCAAATCTCAATTGTTAAATTAGACCACCCCCTTAGGGTAAACTTGGGTTACCTAATATTTATTTTATATAAAAGGGACATATAAGGAATGCATTATATTTTTTAATTGTCTATGGGTATAAAATTTGTTAATTTAAAATAAAATGGTATTTCTTTGATGGGAAATATTGGAAACGGTTAAGTATTTGGCCTTGGAACTAATTTTATTTTAATGGAATACATGGTTATATTTTAGATTAACAGTGTAAATGGAAATTTTAAGATGGGATCCTTATATTCATATGATATATGGTACTAAGTAAATTAGATTGATGGGATAAGATCCTAAGATTATATGAGTTTCACATTTATAAATGAATTGGTATTCCATGTTGATATCCTTAGATTCTTTTTGTTATATGATTTAGGAATTCTAGGATGAGGTATTTGGAGTCAAAATGATACCAGATGATCGGGAATGAGAGGATGAGAAATTTGATTCCACTTGATATATAATATTTAAAATATTAGTATTGGATTGTGGATTATTTATGTAGACCATTTTTGGTACCATTATTAATACATTATCATAGTAATCTAGTACTAGAAAAATTAGATAGGTTTGTCCTAGGTGACAGCGTGCATCCCCTAGATTGAGCTAACTATATTTTATTTATTTAATTATTTTATCCACTTATTATTAGGAAATATTTTGAATAAACTATATTTTATCAAATTGGATATTATTTTAGACACCATTGGGGGTGGGCTATAGAGTCTTACTCACTGTCTATATAGGATCTCATTTGGTACCTAAGAAAACAACATGGATGTTGAATTGAAAAATGGAAGGCACCCTATAACAGATGCTTGATCTGAGAAAGAATGAATCTCAGAGATAGGGACTAAGATAATACCTCAAACACATGGTATTTTTTGTATCCTTTTTATCATTTCTATTAATCTGTTTTTTTATTGTATATATGACTCTGTAATGTATAACTCACCGATGGGTGTCCAACACATTTTGTTACAACATGGATTATCTGTTTAATTGTTACCTTCTTATACCTTTTTTAGTTATTTATATCAAGATAAATGATATATCCTTTTTTAATTCCATGTTTCGAAAACAATTCATGAGGTAATAGTCTCCCCATGGTTACCTCACGGGCCATCTCCATTAGTCGGAAACCTCTGGTGTACAAGGAGGTGTACTTGAGGCCATGTGGCATATTAACCTAAAGCACCAGTTCAGTGGATCCCAAGATGTGGTATTAAAAGTATGATGATAATTTATTATACTAAAATATAAGAAATCACAATATATGAAAAAATATATTAACATTATTTGAATCATAATTTTTATGGAATAATATAATGAAAATTTATGTTTCAAAGAGGGTATTTTTCAATAAACGTGTTTTTTATTTATATATTAAAATTTTCAATAACAAATAAAATTTATAAAATTTATAATTTTAATTTTATAATATAAATGTAATATATTAATAATCTTAGTATGATTTTGTTAATTTTTGAAATAATTGTTTTTTATTGAATTGTGAAAAAACATTTTTTTTACTAAAACCAAAACTTTTATTACTCTTTAAAAAAGTAGGAACAACATAAAAACCTATAAAATATTTACCATGATAAAATATGTTACAAATGAGGAAATCTATATATTTTTAAAAATAGAAAAGATTTTATAAAACCTATTATTAACATCTTATGATCTTAATAATATTTTACAATAAAATAAACTCTTTCGATATTTTCTTATAATTAAATATTATTATGGTAAAATTATGTTTTGGATTTATTTTGAATCTACATAACCATAAGTTTTTTATAATAATCCAATCTATATCCTGATAATTAAATATATTTATATTTTTATCCCACTCAAAAATATTAAGCTTGAAAATTCACTTCCTGAAAAAATGGATTTTTACAAGATACATAGGCTATTGTTGAAATTAATTTTTATTACACATATAAATTTTATATAATGAAATTTATTTTTTATTTTTATTTAATAGTTCCGATTTCTTATAAGTATCAATTCCTTTCATAATTGAGTTTTTGAAGTTTTTATATAATAATAATTAAATCCAATCCATTATCTAATTTTTTTTATTATTCATGATATGTGAAAATTATGCTATCTTAATATTAAAATGAAATATTTTCAGAAATGTCTTTCTCCCCACTTATAAAATAAGACTCTCAGTACCCCACCAATACCACGCTATATTATGGTTTGATCTTCAAAAAATATCATATATCATTATTGTATAATCCTATTTTAATTCCTTGGGCTTGTGGACACAATATTTCGGCCTATGTCCTCCCTTTCATAAGGAATCATTCAAGGGAAGCACAAAGCTCTAAATGTAATTATCAACTTTTCTCTAACATTATCTATTTTCTATCATTACCATTATTTTTTTTCATTTGAATATCATATAATTAATTTAGTGTTTATAGTATACCATTTGTTTTAAATTTTCATAATAACCATTAACCACCTTCCCCCTTTTTTCTTAAGTTAAACACAAAATATGCATGTGTATGTGTGGACTACTTCCTCCACAAAGTGTCAAGTTATAGTTTCCTTCCACACCATACATATATAATCCTAATGAGGAATTTCTTAAATTGGTATTATATTTATAAAATGTTTTAGCTTATAAAACAAAAAAACATACAATGCCGTTATCCCTTTTTATGGATAATTAAATCATCATCTATGTGAATATATGGATCACCTCCTCCATGGAAATATGGATTCCATTTTTCGTCACAAACATTCATGGATGGTCATGATAATGAGTTTAATATATAAATATTATTTTTATGAAGTCCTTAGGATTCTGTGAATACAAATTATCCAACCTATTAAAAATATGTTCCACATTAAATTGTGGAAAATTTTACCATCTAAAATGAACCTATTAAGTGGAAACCAATTTATTCACACTATGTAATCTTTTCATATCCATTAAATCTTATATATATATATATATATATTAAATTCTATTTATCACTTTAAGAAAGGTAAAAAATCTCACCATTACTTTCTAATAATTATATTACAAGTATATCACTTAAAAATAATCTATTAATTATGGTACAGAAATGTTTGGGTCGGTCTAACCACTAACTAGAAATTTTCTATAAAATAATATCATGTATGACTATGATAAATTAATTTCTAATAATATATGATATAAATAAAAAAATAATAATTTTTTTTTGTTTTGGATTGACAACATAATTATAAAATTGCCAATTAAGATACCAACATCCATTTGTTAAAAAACACTAAAACATACTCGTCGTCGATTTCATCTTTAAATATCATAACCAATTCTCCCATAGAATTAAATTATAACATTATAAATAATTATGAAGTATCCATGGATGTAACTTGTATAATATAGTAAAAATTAACTTTTGGAGAATAATGGAGAATATCAATGCTATTATGAAACTAGTTCAACATTACCAATATTACTCCCAACTGATTTTGAAAAAAGATAACAACTAACTAATATAAATTTAGAGAATAATTTTAAATTAAGGGTTATATATATGAATTAGGTTTTGATATAGGTTATTGAAATATTTTTTTTATCATATTGGAGTTTAAGGATCATTTGTGGAATTCATAAATTAAGGTAAGGTTTTTACAATCTCAATTCCAACTCTTGATATATATAAACTTTTATACACCAAATTTCTTTTTATATGATTATATTTTGATTTAAATCAAGTAAAATTGTTTAACTATGTAATTACTCATATTTAAAAATAAAAATCAATTTCATTCCTTTATTTTTATTTTTATTTCGAGTTTTACTAAAGTATTAAGAGTTCCTGACAAGTGAACCATCCTCTATTTGAGTCATAACACCTCTTATTAAACAAATTTCTTCTATTTTATATTTCATACACCCTAATTCTTAATTTCATTGATCTTTACATTAATAATTATTGGAAAATCAAATTTTAATACAGATAATTAACCTTGATATATTTCCTACTCCGAAAGTATAACATTTTTCAAAATAATTCCCACAATATTTATTATCAGTTTCCCATCCTTGTACATATTTTTCTTACCCCATTGTTATCCATATATAGTGATACTAAGTCATGTTTTATCTCATCTTAAAATCAAATTGCATTTTTCCTCTTTTCAAAATTAGGATTGGTTACCCATTTCCACAATGTGGGTTTTTAGCAAAGCTATTTTTATATTTTAAAATTAGTTTAATTAAATTATCATCTGATATATCTTCCAATAAAAATAACCTTGGAATAACCTATATCAATTTTATCAAGGATCCATTATTGAATATTATCTTTAAAAAGATAAAATTTTCATAAATTTTAATATCACCTTTTAAAAACATTTATTTTCAAAGATACTTATAACTACATATTTTATGACAATGATAAAAACATTTTCTAAAAATTATTTTATGGTATCAATTAAATTTTTGATACAATAAATAATTTTATTTATTCAGAATTGTTTGTCATATATTACCCTCTAAATTATCTTACAATATTTGTTAGATTAAATTATGTAAATTGATTACTTCATTCGAATTTCCTAAAAATTCATTTTGTATAAAAGTGGTTCATCCTACAATGCATTTAATATAGAAACAATATATATTTTCTTACTTTAACTAATGGTGATAAAAATGATTCCATGCATCTATTTATTGGGGTAAATTAATGACTAAACCACATACTTTTTATCTATAATGTGTCTATATCATATACCTCTCTATTTAAACTAATGGTATTTTTTGTATAATTTTACTAATTATATATGGATACCCATTTATTTATTATGGGTTTATCATGTTATGACTATTGATATAATAATTATTGATTTAATTAAGTGAATCTATTCAAAAAGTATATGAAACCCATTTTATTCCATGAGTTCTCTATGATGTAATGAATGGGATCTGTTTTATTCTTATGGGTGTATTATGGTATGTTGAATGAACTTTTTTTATTATAACAAAAAAGTAGGGATAAATAATGTCTAAGGACCTATATCTCCGTCCAAAATATTATTTAATAATTTATATATCATGATACATATATATGCGGGCACAATTTAGTTCCTCATAATTCAGGATGAATGTGTGTGAATCAAGAAGGTGATAGTTAGCTATGATAATGTTTGTATGACATTTATAAGGTATTTTTATGATACAAACATATGAAACATGTTTGATAACTAATATTTCCACACTTTTTTGATTCATATATTATGTTATTAAATGAATCAAGGTTTGGTATGTACTTTTTTTGGGTATGATTCTCTTTTTTATGAACATATGCCTTGATTATACGCATATTCTGGTATAAATATCATTTATTTTCTTCATTTTTTATCTCTTATATTTACATTTACTAAGAGTTTGAGATCACTCAAAATCTTTTTTTTTCATTTCCTCTATTTTTTAATAAAATTAATACATATGATGTGTATATAATAATATCTCCCATAGAAAATAAATGGGAGATATTGATGATTTTTATAGTTTATGTATGTGACATCCCAGATCTGGGTGCTTCCCAAGGGTGCCCCGTACCCGGTTGGTCACATGTACTCAAGTGAATTTCGCCAAAATTCCATAGGCTTCCGACTAATATTGAGGACCTATGTTTGATAATGGGGAAACTATGCCCTCATTGGAAGAGTAAACACAACACAAAAAATAGTACCAATAGAGGAAGCAGTAATAACAAACCGAAATAAATAGTGGAAGACTGAAAGTAAATACATCAATAGACATAATATATATATATATATATATATATATTGGATGCATAGAATATCATTCTAAGAAAACATCCAAACAAGTCACAATTCTAGAAGCAGTACAGAAACCAAAGAACATAAGAACCTGTAAACTCGAGAAGCTTCTCAAGCCTCATCTTTGTCCCATTCTATCCAGATCTAACAATATCCAAGTACATGATGAAGAAGGGTGCTTGCCCTTATCTATAAATGAAACTATATAATCTGTTTGGGTCCAAAACATTTCCGAAACATGGTGTGAGAAAATCAAAACAGGCAACCAAAAAAAGATCTATGCCTAGCCATCAGTGAATATATATAGCAGATAATATGCAGAAATGAAGTAATAAACTAGGAAGTACTCAAAAGTAAACAGTAATAATGTTTTCAATTATATTCATTTTCTTTTATTATTCATCATACAAATCATGTAACATTGAGATCTATCCTACACTCTATACCACCTATTTAATAGTGAAAAAACAAATGTCTCAAAAGGCCATCTAAACAGTTTAGTAAGATCATGTCCTTGCTTGTGCTTTGGCTTGGTAGACTCATCACAATCATTCAATAATTCATAAACAACCCTCTGGGAAATCTATCATGATATAACCCATTTGGTTTAACATAACCCAATCATTAATTAATGACCCTCTGGGAAGCTCACATGGACTACCCCCTTCGGTCTGACATAAAAATAAACATTTTCAATGGCCACCTAGTCAGCTATGGTTGTCAATACCCCTGGGTTATCATAGAATCAATAAATTATAAACAACCTCCTTGGTTTCTCTCTTGGTCAATACTCCTGGGTCAAACACCTACCCCATGGCTCTCACAGTCCTATGTAAATAATGTTGAAGTCCCCGCAGTCTTCCTAGTCAAAGGATCTCATGTTTCTTTTGAATAATAATATGAAAACCCCAACAATTTTCCTAGTCTAAGGATCTAGTGGTCCAATGGGATAACAACACACATATCATACTAAAAAATCACATCCAATGTGTGACCACTACATGGATAAATATTCAAAAATCATACCACATTCATTTTATACAAACAATCAACTCCGTCCTAATCAAACCAAGGCATGGGAAACAAGGTATTCCACATAGTAAAACATGGACAAATGACCATAAACAATAAATCAAGGGAAAACCCACCCATAGGGTGTACCATAACAAGCTATCTAACCTAAACCATATGAAACAACCCCTTAAAAAGCAATCAAACCATATTTGATAAATAACATGGTTAAATTCCAAATCAAGAAATACACCAATCATGGTTTTAAGCACAATTAGTATATTTAATACAAAGAAACAAAATGAACTTCACAAAAAATATTCCTCGTTGTCTCTCAATCTTTATTCTTGAATTTCGACCCTTGAACTGGCCTAGAATGGTGTAGATATACAAAAAGATGAGAAACAACAAACCTTGAATAACCCAAAAGAGTTGAAGAATCTATAAGAAATGATCTAGAGGAGTTGGGAACTCACTAGTGGTATTCCAACGCACCTGATAATCTCTCAATCGATGATCAAATAGAGATTTGGGAGGGGTTCAGAGTTCTTCAGTCGTTCTGTCTCTCTCCTGTGTGAACCATGAAGAGAAAAATATGTTTTTGAAGATGGGACACAACCCTGATATGATTTATCAAATAAAAACAAATGTACACAGTGTGTTCATTTAACGTACATGCCATGTATTATCCTCAACTAGCTCCTAACTTAAGTGGGTCATCCAGGTCATCTCAGGACCATGTACTCAGCTGTTACAGGTCCATTACAAGTCTGTATGCAGCAACCGGGTACACAACATGTACATAGAAAATTACATTCCATACATGTTCCTCAAATCAACACAAAATCAAGATCCCTACCTGAGATGTAGATCTGGGTTCTAACAAAACTTCCCCCTTAAAGAAATTCATCCCTGAATTTCCCTTCCAAGGGTGTTGAAGAAGTAACTGTGAACAACTATGGCCACTGTGATCATACATCGGCCTCCGTCTCCCAAGTATCCTCTTTAACTCGCCCATGATTCTATAGAAATCACACCAGAGGAATATAATGGCCACATATAACCTTCATGTTATGATATAAAATCTAAATAGGGTTCTCCTTAAAGGATTCAACCACATCCATCTCTACCTCCTCGGGTTGAAAAACATGAGATATGTTAGAAAAGTTACACCATAGATGAGAAACATGAAATATTTCGTGCATTTCTCAATAACTATGAGGTAACTACAACTGATAGAAAACTGGACTGACTCACTCCAAAACCTCAAATAGCATGACGTATCTCGATAAAATCTTCCATTGTCTATTAATCCTCATGTGTCCCAACATTGGTGTGACACATCAGAAAAATCGATCTATGACCTCGAACTCCATAGGTAGTATCCGTTAATCATTATAAGAGTTATAGTGAGACTTTTCAGAATCTATTCCTTTCTGAATCAACTCTACATGCTCTGTGGTCTCCTGGACAGGACAAGGTCCTAGCATAGCTACCTATCCTGCCTCCAACTGACGTAGGGGTGATCAGTATGGACTACTGTACAAATCCTCCTAAGGTTCCATCAGAATAATTTTTTAACAACTATTATTGTAGGAAAACTCCGTTAGGGGTATGTGTCTATCCCAAGTGACCCAAAAATCCCAGAAGCATGCTTGCATAATTTCTTTTAATACTTGAATTGTGCGCTTAGACTGGCCATCTGTTTGAGGATGGTAAGCTTCACTTTGAGGAATATGTGTTCCAATATCACTTGGTAGTACCTACCAAACATGATAAGTAAACCAGAAATCCACTTCTAAAATGATAGAGAGTGGAACCCCATGAAAACATACAATTTCTAAGATTTAAAACCTTCCAAGATCATCAACACTAAAGGTTTCTTTGATCGGTAGGAAATTTTCAACCATTGTGAGTCTGTCAACAGCAACCCATACAACATCATTTCCTCTGGGAGACATTGGTAAACCCATACCAAAATATATTGAGACATCATTCCAGTTACACTCAATAATGGGTAAATGATTTAATATCCCTATCGTTTCCTAATGCTCATGCTTCACCAACTGACAGGTGGAACATCTCATAACAAAACCAGCTACATCCCTCTTCGTACCTGGTCCCAAATACTGATGATCTAGATCTCTATACATCTTATTTATACCAAGATGAACTGCCCATATAGAGGGATTAAAATCTTACAATATCTCTTCACGTATGTCTGCTGACACCCATATACACCCCTAAAAACACAAAAACTCATCCTTGCATATGGCCCACCTAGGAGTAGGGTCCTTACCTAACACATTCTCCCTTAGGACTAGGCCTTTAGAATATGATAGCTGCCTCATTAGCACTCAATTAAGTAGAGTATACATTACAACTATATAATAAAGAAACGCTTTTCCTTGTTTATCGTGAACCTCCAAATGCATCTTAGAGAATATATCCATAAGCTTCCATTCACTGTCGGCCTCTTGAAGTACCTGAATCTGAGTCCTCCTGCTCAACTCATCAGCCACTGTGTTGCCATTCCCAGGCATATAGTGTAAAATCCCAGGTAAATAATTATGTATTTTCATATCTATGTATATTTATTAATTAGATAGAGTTTTAGAGGCTTAAAATGAGAATAAATCTATTCTCAAGCATATAATACACTAATATTTTTAAAAGATTATTTTACTGCCTTTTAATGACAAACCATTTTTAAATCAATAATTTGACAATTTTATAAGATATATTTGTCAAAATAAACATATTATATAGAATTGGGATATTGAAATTTCCTTTGGATAAATTGTTGGTATTTTTCTGACAATGTTCATTTTTTAATGAATAGTGAAAAATACTGCATTTTACTTCAAAACTTCTTTTTCATCTAATTTAATTATATGGTTAGATTATCTTTTTAATTGGTTTTATAGTTTAATTATAATATATTTTTACCATTTAACCCAATTTTGTTAATTTTAATTACTTTAACTTTGGAATTGTGCATAAACAAGTATCAATTTTTTGATAAACATTGTTTCTAAAAAACCCGCTATTTGTTTTGACAACGAGAATTATTTTTAAATTAATTGTTGAAATTTCTATTTTTGTAATTTGGTAAAATGGATTCCATATTTGGAATCATAATTTTCAAAATATGTAATTAATACTCTTTTTTAGAGATTATGAATAGTAACGACGGTAATTAACATTATTTATCTTGATTAATTAGTAATCGGGTAGTTAATGGTAATAAAATAATATCATAATAATATAAAATGACCCCAAAATGTGTCCTAATACTACTGGTTGTTTCATGTCCGACCATTGGATGTCTTGTGCCAACTTAGGGACCCCATGAAATCACTTTTGTATGATAGTGACATTTTATCATTTTAATTTTAAAGAAAGGATAATATAAAAAATGTATGTATCGCCTAAGTATTACAATTTTAATTTTTTTCTAAATAAATTATCTCTTGGATTATAAATAATTATTGGAAAGCTAAAAAGATTTCCTAAATCATGTTATTATTTTTTTATAATTTCTAGAAATTAAATAAATTTATTTATTTATGACACCATGATGATGCAGTGATTACCTCATTAATGAACCATTTAAATATGATGAAAAGATAATGTAAAATATAAGACTTACACTTTTAAAAAACCTATTGGATTGGTGAATTTAGAACACTTATCTCCTTATCCTCTAATTATATTATTGTGGGACCTTTAAAATCCGAAACTCATTTTATAATAAAGTAACATTTCATGACTTTCCAAGAGTGACCCTCCTCACTCTTATAAAAGCCCCCCACCTCTACCCCCTTACCCACACCTCTCAAGCCATTAGGTCGACCAAAATATGCTCATTTTATCTCTCCAAATCTCTTTATTAATCATTGAAGCCTTAAATTAGGCAGAGATCTCTTCAAGAAACCCTTTTGGTTCAAACCAAGGGGAGTTACCCGATTTAAAGGTAATGTCTTCTCTTATTTCCTTTTGTTTTATTTTTATTATCCAGCCCCCTAAAACCTTTTTATTACTCTCTTTTGTAACAAAAACAGTATTGTAAATATAATAGGATTTTTTTATGAGAAGTATTTGATTTACAGTTACACACACCTCCATCTAATGGTTAAAGAACATACTGTTTCTGTGGGTGGCGAATTTCTGCCTGACGAAACGATGATTGTTCAATTTTCATTTAACACCTCTCATGGTGGTAATTAAGATGTTACTATATATATATATGATATATATTATGTTTAGTTTTTCCTTATGCTTATGTATTTTTCATTTATGTCATACCTTTATGGTTTACATTATGGGTAAACGTGATAATTTCTTTTTAGGAAGTGCAGACTACCGCCCCCTCAAAGTGATTTGAATCATTAATGCCATATGTGGGATGTATAAAGGATGGAGATAATGATATTATATATGATATTATAATAGAATTATAATATACCTATATATAATTATGATTTCATTCGACTAAATACGAAATAGAAATGAATGTAGCGTTCATGCGTACGTACGACTTACCTTCTCCATGAACGGTGCATTTCATTTCTTACCTCTAAATGTTATGTAATATTATAAATGAATGTATATAATGGATATATATGATATATATGATATCTAAATCATGAATATAATTCTGGTTATAATGGTTATTTTACCACATGAACAACTTGTAATTATTAGATGTTTATTTTTGACTCAATTACCAAAGACCGACAAAACGACCGTTATTAACTTAAATAATTACATAATGTAAATAACATGGTAATAAGTGATATAAAAGGAATAATTAAATTTAAAAAGGTTCTTAAGAAACTATAAATTAACTCTAGTTTATTATTCAAGAGATTAAAGAACGATCATGTCAAGTCAGACACGAGGTAAGGGACTTCGTCTCAATCTCCTTTCATTGAGGCATATTTTGTTTTATACAGAACATTATTTTATACGGTGTATAAACCCCTTTTACTATTTAATTTATTCAAAAGTAATCTTTTTATACAAATAGTTTTACTAAACAACAAAAGGGAATGTTTTTGTCTTACATATGCGGTGACAATGACTTCTCCGCCGCCATGACCATTATTTAAGTTTTGGCTTCCTCTACAAGCCATTACTTTTTTTTAAATGAAAAATAAATACCATGTTTTACATTTCTTTTATTTTTGTATTGAAAATGGTTTTGATAATGTTTTGAATATATCGATGTGTTTTTTATATCTTGTGATTGAAATGTGGGAATTTTATGTTTCCTTTATTCATGTTTTATATGATACGATTATGTTATGGTTCTTGGGCATTGTTTATGAAGACGAGTGGTTCCGTGATAAACTAAGGGTGGGTGAGCCCGTGATAGCTCTCCAATGCATTGGGTAACACGAAGGGGTTAAACTCTAAGGTTTATCTGAAGATATTTAGGGAATACACTGTGATGGGTATTCCAAACATAACCATGAGGGTTACTCCCTACGTAAGAATGTTATGAATGCCTCAGGTTACCTTTATGTCTAATGATTTATATGAGTTATTCATAAATCATATGATTTTATGAGGTATGTTAAATTTCTTATGTTTATGAGTAAAGTATGTTCTCAATTATTCTTATTTATATATGGACTAAGGTTTTCTTTATGTATTTTTATATCCCTTACTGAGCTTATTTTTTCTCATCCCAAGTTTTTGAAATGTTTTTCACAGGTCAGGGGAAAGGTACATGATGTGATGATATTGTTGAGGAAGTGTCAAGAGATAATCCATGTTTTATTTTAAATATTTTTCCTTTGATAGGAAAAGTGAATATTGTCTTTTATATAACCACCTTGTTTAAATGTGGAATGTAATGCATGATTTATGATCTAATTATCTAAATCTTTAAACCTAAAAAGATCCTCAATGTGTATTCTTGAGATAACTCAAGATTAAGTAATGTTTAAGTCTGGGGCCTTATTGTTGGTATTAGAGGTCGGTTTAGATAACTTTGGGAGTTATAGTTCTATTAAATGATTATACAAAAATATTTTTTTATGGTCAATTTGAAATGATATAGAATTTGAAGATTACCATGTTTCTTCATCTAAGACATATTTGTTCAGAATGGTTTTCCATAAAGGAAATAGGGAAGTAGTGCTAGGAAGGAATACAAAAGGAAATGACCTTCCAAATCAGCATCCTGAGATGGTCAGAATTGGAAATGAACAGTTTATTGCAGTAATGGCGCAGTTGACTCAAGCGATAAATGGTGGTGGTATCCATGAACGAGATCAGCCAGATCAACTGCAGAGGAACATGTCAATGGCTGAACATTTCATGAGGCAACATCCCCCATCATTTATATGATCATCTGAAACTGTGCTAGCTGAAGGGTGGAATGAAGAACCGGAGAATATTGTTGATGTCATAGGGTGTTTAGACAATCAAAAGGTTAGTCTTGATATTTACTGTTTGGAGGGTGAAGCATATCTGTGGTGGTCGATGGTTAAAAATATCAGGGACGTTGATGAGATTGATTCTCTTGACATGGAGGAATTCAAAGGTATGTTTCTTGAGAAATATTTTCCTAAGGATGTTCAACTTTGGATGGAAAAAAAAATTCTTGGAATTGAGGAAAGAGGATGACTCAGTGGCTTCTTATGAAGAAAATTTCACTTGATTGGAAAGGTATGCTCCAAATTTTATCCGAGGCCTTGATAGTAAAATAAATCATTTTTTACTCAGCATTAAAGTCAAAATATCGAAGGGAATTAGCTTCTCATGAGTTAAAAAGATATGAAAAGATTTTTCGATGTGATGAGAAGGTGGAAATGGAGTTTTCCGATAATCAAGTGTTCTATAACAACCAACAAAAGAAGAGACCGAGGTGGCAGGAGAAAGGGATGAATCCTTCAAAAAGGTTTGATAGTAAGTGAACTAAGTTTTTAGTTTGTGATAAATGTGGTAAAAATCATGATGGGGAATGTATTTTGAATTCTAGAAAGTTCTACTGATGTGGTAAGATGGGACATAAGGCTCGTGATTACACTGAAAAATATCAGCATGATAGTAAGACCAAATTTGGTTTACAGTTAGAGAAATTTTTCAAGTGCAATGAGATGGGTCATTATGGAAATGAGTGTTAGACAAAGATCTCGAATGTTGGGAAGAAGTCAGACTACAAGAAGAAAGGTGTGGTGAAATCCTATGAAACTACTTCAGTAGATGTTTGGCCATCAAATGAAGTGGTATCGGGTACTTCGTTTGTTTTTTAAGATTATTCCAATGTGTTGTTTGATTCAGGGTCTACACATTCTTTCATATCTGAAACTTTTTCTAGTAAATTTGGAATTCCATCTCAAGAAATGACTCCTGAACTTGTGGTAAAAACACATGGTGGAAATGTTGATTAAAAAAGAATTTATAAGAATCTTCTTATCCCTATCTGTGGAAAGAACCTACTTGAAAACGTTGTTGTTTTACATCTAGTAGAGTTTGATGATATCTTGGGTATGGATTTTCTTCTCTGTTTACCATGCTATAAATTTTTGTAGAGATAAAGAAGTTTCTTTTCAAAAAGACTTTCAGTTTGTGTACAAGAATGAAACCTTACTATTGATAACATATCTAGATACTGAGAAACTTGTAAAAGATGGAAATTAATGTTACCTTGCACATATTATTGAAAAAAAATTAACCGTTCAGATTAATGATGTGCCATTGGTAAATGATTATCCTGATGTTTTTCCTGATGAGTTGCATGGAATAATACTAGATCAGGAAGTTGAATTTACTATTGACTTAGTTCCTGATGCTAAGACAATTTCAAAACCCCTTTTCAAATGACTCAAATTTAACTTTTAGAGTTGAAGGAGAAATTGCAAGATTTATTAGATAAAGGTTTCATTCAACCTAGCACACCACCATGGGGTGATCCTATCTTATTTGTTAAAAAGAAAGATGGTTCAATGAGACTTTTCATTGATTATAGAGCCTTGAATAACATCACTGTTAAGAACAAATATCCTTTCCCTCTTATCGATGATTTGTTTGATGAGCTCCAGGAAGATCAGTATTTTTCAAATATTGACCTGAGATCGTGGTACCATTAGTTGAAGGTAATGAAAGTAGATATTCCGAAGACTGCGTTTCATAGAAGATATTGTCATTTTGAATTTGTAGTAATTCTTTTTGGATTAACAAATGCACCTGCTATATTCATGGACCTTATAAATAGAATTTTCCATGAGTTATTGGATAAGTTTGTGGTTTTTTTCATTGATGATATTTTGGTATTTTCTAAAATTAAAGAGGAGCATGAATGTCATTTAAGGGTTATTTTGAAAACCATAAAAGAAAAGAAATTTTATTCGAGAATATATCCATGGACTTCATTGTGGGATTACCGAAGACAACTCGAGGTAATAATGCAATATGGGTTATAATTGATAGTTTGACTAAATGTGCTCATTTCCTTTCTATATGAGATACTTTTTCCCTAGATCAACTTTCTTGTTTTTATCTTAAAGAGATTGTTAGGTTACATGGATATCCCCTCTCCATTGTATCTGATCGTGATCCCAGGTTTACTTCCAACTTTTGGAAAGGCCTTTAGAAGTCGTTGGGTACTGAATTAAATTTTAGTATAGATTTTCATCCTCAATTAGATGGGAAGCCAGAATGAACAATTCAGACATTATAGAATATTATACATGCTTCTTCGATGGATTATCAGGGAAGTTGGGACGAACATCTTTCTTTGGTTTAGTTTTCTTATAATAACAATTTTCATTCTAGTATACAGATGGCACCATTAGAGGCATTATATGGGAAGCGGTGTCGACCTCCAGCTTTTTGGGATGAAGTAGGTGAAAGGAAGTTGAATGGACTATAATTGGTAGAAGAGTTGGAAGAAAAAGTTCAGCTGATACATAAACACATGAGAATAGATCATAGTACACAGAAAAGTTATGCAGACAACAGGAGGAAGGATATCTCTTTTGAGGTAGGTGATCATGTCTTCCCCAAAGTTTCACCATGGAAAAGTGTGATGAGATTTGGTAAGAAAGGAAAGCTGAGTCCAAGGTTAATTGGACCATTTAAATTTTGGAGAGAGTTGGATCAGTTTCATACCGAGTGGATTTACCTCCAAGTTTATCTCAGGTACAATTTTTTTATGTTTCAATGTTAAGGAAGTACATGCCAGATCCATCTCATGTTTTGAGTCCAGAGGTAGTTCAGCTGGAAGAGAATATGTCTTATAAAAAACAACTGGTCCGAATTCTTGACCACAAGGATCAAGTATTAAATAATAAGGTGATTTTTCAAGTAAAGGATTTTTTGAGAAAACCACATGATTGAAGAGGCAACATGGGAATCTGAATATGCAATGAGGGATAAATATCCCCACTTATTTGATAAGTAAATAAATTACGGGGATGCAATATTCTAAAGGGGGGAAGGATGTAACATATCAACTAAGTAAAGAATTATGGATTTTATATCTACGTCTATTTATGAATTTGATAGTTTTTTATAGTCTTAAAATGAGAATAAATCTAATCTCAAGCATAAAATACACTAACATTTTTAAAAGATTGTTTTACTGCCTATTGATGGAAACCATTTGTAAATCAAACTTTTGACAATTTTATAAGATCTATTTTTCGAAATAAACTTATTCTTTAGAATTGGGACATTGAAATTTACATTGGATAATTTTTTGGTATTTTTCAGACAATGTTCATTTTTTAATGAATAGTGAAAAATACTACATTTTACTTCAAAATTGCTTTTTCATCTAATTTAATTATATGGATAGACTATCTTTTTAATTGGTTTTAAAGTTTAATTATAATATATTTTTACCATTTAACCCAATTTTGGTAATTTTAATTAATTTCACTTTGGAATTGGGCATAAACAAGTATCAAACTTTTGATAGATATTGGTTCTAAATAACCAGCTATTTGTTTTGACAACGAGAATTATTTTTAAATTAATTATTTCAATTTCTCTGTTTTTAATTTGGTAAAATGGATTCCATATTTGGAATCATAAGGTCCAAATTATGTCATTAAGACTCTTTTGTTTTTGGACATTATGAATAGTAATGAAGGTAATTATCTTTAATTATCGTGATTAATTAGTTATCGGGTAGTTAATGGTAATAAAATAATATCATAATAATATAAAATGACCCCAACATGTATACTAATGCTACTGATTGTGTCATGGCCTGCCATGGGATGCCTTTTTCCAACTTAAGGACCCCATGGAATCACTTTTGTGTGATAGTGACAATTTATCATTTTATTTTCAAAGAAATGATAATATAACAAAAGTATGTAACACCTAAGTAAAACAATTTTAATTTTGTCTAAATAAATGATATCTTGGAATATAAATAGTCATTCAAAATCTAACAGGATTTCCTACATCATGTTATTTTTTTTATAATTTTTAGACATTAAATAATTAAATTTATTTATGACACCATGATGATGCAAAGATTACCTCATTAATGACTGAAAATTACTTTTTTATTATAAAACACTTTTAAGGGGAAAGTGAGAAACCACATACAACCAAAGAAAACTATCGGACCACCCCAACCCTGCAAGTAAATCATAAACAAGCCTACATCGACACAAGGTCCCTTGGCAAGCAGTCCCATGCAGAATCACGGGCACAGAAACGATGGAAAATCCATACCCTCTCAAACATCCAATTCCAAGAGTCCTGAATAAATGAAGTCTAAATGATCTAAACCACTTCCAGAGCTGGTCCATGTAGTGTGATGAAGACCATCATAAACAAAACTTCAAATAAAAGAGAAAAGTGACCCAAAGAAACTCAAGTACTCACAACCCAAGCACTTACACTAGTCAAGCACAACCACTAGCTTAAGATATGTCGCTAACTAGAAACTTAATATTTCCGAAGTCTTCTTCCCTAAATAATTTCCATGTTAATGAAGATAGGTTTCAGCCTGCGTCTGCCAATATCTGCTTCTAAAAAATAGACACCATTTGATCCCAGGTCCGAATGTACTCCTCAACACTAATCTTCTCGTGGTTGAAACCCCCTACCAAAATTGAGTCCTGCTTATCGATCCAAGAATATTGTTCCACATTAAGAGACACATCTAGAGACCTCCCCATCATTCTGGAAGCCTCCTCCTCATTAGCATTAAGAAATAGGACCTGTTCTATCACTTCTTCTTCAGAGCTTAAAAGTAGAACCAAGGGCTGAAAAATCTGCTCCCCTATCCTCAAGTAGGTCAAAGACTCTATAACCATCCTCTCATCACCCATCCTCTTTGTTGATCGAGTCTTCAGAGGAGGAGGTAGGGAAGAATAGTCATTTCTCCCCTTCCTCCTCTTGGTCTTCTGATTTGGTGTTTCATCTGCCGAATGCATCTTCTTATCTTCCTTGCACTCATACTCACATCCTTGAACCACCTCCAGAGAGTAGCTGGGGGAAGCACTGAAGTCAGCTTTAGCAAGACTCCCATATTTTTTATTTAGAGGAATTGATATATGTGGTCTGGAAGTAGGACCCCCTGACTCCCCCTTACCGGATTTCCAGTCCTCCTCCAAAGAAGGCCCCTGCAACCCCTGCTGCACAAAACCACTGATCGGCCCTGTTATCTTGGCCAAAGTAATCTCCCCCCTGTCCTCAATCTGTAACATAGCCTCCTGGTGACTAGACTCCTGAATTTCCCCCCTGTATTCCATCTTCAACACAACCTCCTAGCTTCTAGACTCATGAATTTCCACCCTAACCAAGTCTTGCTGAACCAGACTACACTCCTCCACACCAAGGGCAGCTGAAGAATAATATATGTCGAGCCTCAACCAGTTAAACAAATCAGTGACAAAAGGATTGGTTTGAGGAACCAAAGCCTTCTTCATAGGAGACAGATACTGAGAAGGCCGACTAGACCCTTCCACAAGTTCCCCCTCGCACGTAGCTGAACAGTTTAGAGTTTCCTCCTCCATTTGCAAACCTCCAGAAGGGTCTCCCACACCCATAGTTCCTTCCTCCACTGTGGACTTCTGTATGAGAGTCTCACCCTTTCCCTGACCCCCATATTCCTTCACACGGTAACTGCTCCTCCTCAAAGTTCGCTGAGATCCCCTACGACAGACATCCAGTGAGTAACCAAGATGATTGCAACCATAAAAGAAATCAGTCTAATTCTTGTGGACCACCCTTTGTTTGTAGTGGTATTCCTCACCCAAAATGATCCATACAGACTCATATGGAACCCTTGAAGCATCCACTTCGACACAGACCCATGGATTAATGGGTTGATAGAGAGATTCGGTTCAGCTATCGGAGCACATGTACCTACCGAGAAAATTCCCTAGCATACGCATAACCAAAGAATTTTGAAATAGAAGGGGAAGGTTTGGGAATCTTACCTAGGCCGCTATAGTTGAAGGATCACGCTTCATATTTCAATCGAAGGACCATCAAAAGAGGATAAATCGGAAGCCGTTAAAGTTACGAGAAGCACTTGATTAATGAACGATTTAAATATGATGAAAAGATAATGAAAAATCTAAGACTTAAACTTGTCAATAAACTAGTGGATGGGTGGATTTAGAACCCCTATCACCTTATCCTCGAAATATATCATTTTGGGACATTGAAAATATGAAACTCATTTTATAATAAAGTAACATTTCATGACGTTCCAAGAGTGCCCCTCCTCCCTCTTATAAAAGTCCCCCACCTCTACCCCCTTACCCACACCCCTAAAGCCATTGGCTCTACCAAAATCTGATCATTTAATCTATCCATATCCCTATGTTAATAATAGAAGCCTTAACTTAGGCAGAAAGCTCTCCAATAAACCCTTTTGGTTCCAACTAAGGGGAGTTACCCGATTTAAAGGCAATGTCTTCTCTTATGTCCTTTTGTTTTATTTTGCTTCTCCACCCCTTAACCCTTTTTATTCCACTCTTTTGTAAAAAAAAGTATCTTCAATATACTAGGATATAGTTATGAGAAGTATTTGATTTACACTTACACACACCTCTGTCTAATGGTTAAAGAACATATTGTTTCTGTGAGTGGTGAATTACTACCTCACGAAATGATGATTGTTCAATTTTATTTTAACACCTCTCATGGTGGCTATTAAGATGTCACTATATTTATATATGATATATATTATGTTTAAGTTTTCCTTATGCTTATTTATATTTCAATTATGGCATACCTTTACGGTTTCCATTATGGGTAAACGCAATAATTTCATTTTAGTAAGTGCGGACTACCGCCTCTTCAAAGTGATTTGAATAGTTAATTCCATATGTGGGATGTATAAAGGATGGAGTTAATGATATTATATATGATATTATAATGGAATTATAATATACCTTTATATTATTATTATTTCATTCCATTAAATACGAAATATAAATGAAACAAGCGTTCATGCGTACATACGGATTACCGTCTCCATGAACGGTGAATTTCATTTCTTACCTCTAAATGTTATGTAATATTATAAATGAATGTATATACTAGATATATATGATATATATGATATCTAAATCATGAATATAATTCTGGATATATTGGATATTTTACCACATGAACAACTTGTAATTATAAGAAGTTTATTTTTGACTCAAGTACCAAAGATCGACAAAATGACAATTATTAACTTAAATAATTACATAATGTTCATAACATGGTAATAAGTTAATTAAAAGGAATAATGAACTTGAAAAAGGTTCTTAAGAAAGTGTAAATTAACTCTAGTTCATTATTCAGGAGATTAAATAATGATCGAGTCAAGTCAGACATGAGGTAAGAGACTTCGTCTCAATGTCCTTTCATTGAGGCATATTTTGGTTTATACACAACTTTCTTTTATACGGTGTATAAACCCCTTGGACTTTTACTTTTATTAAAAAGGAATATTTTTATATGAAGCATTTTACTAAATGAAAAAAGGGAATGCTTTTGTCTTACGTATGCGGTGACAATGACTTTTCCACTTCCGTGACCATTATTTGAGTTTTGTCTTCCTCTACAAGCCATAACATTTTCTTTAAATGAAAATAAATACCATGTTTTAATTTTCTTTTATTTTAGAATTGAAAATGGTTTTGATAATGTTTTTGAATATATCAATGTGTTTTTGATATCTTTTGATTGAAATGTGGAAGTGTTATGTTTCTTTTATGCATGTTTTATATGATACAATTATGTTATGGTTCTTGGGCATTGTTTATGAAGATGGTTGGTTCCGTGATATGCTAAGGGCAGGTGAGCCTGTGATATCTCTACAATGCATTGGGTAATGCGAAGGGGTTAAACTCTAAGTTTTCTCCGAAGAGATTTAGGGAATATACTATGATGGGTATTCCAAATGTAACCATGAGGTTTATTCCCTACGTAAGAATGTTATGAATGCCTTAGGTTACCTTTACGTCTTATGATTTCTATGAGTTACTCATAAATATTAATATTTCATGAGTTATGTTAAAGTGCTTATGTTCATGATTAAAGTATGTTTTCAATGATTCTAATGTATACATGGACTAAGGATTTTTTCCTTATTTTTATATCCCTTAATGAGATTTTTTTTGCAAATCCCATGTTTTTGAAATGTTTTTCATAGGTCAAGAGAAAGGTACATGATGTGATGATAATGTCGAGGAAGTGTCAAGAAAGAATCCATGTTTTATTTTAAATACCTTTCGTTTGATAGGAAAAGTGAATAGTCTCTTCTATGTAACCACCTTGTTTAAATGTAGAATGTAATGCATGATTTATGATCTAATTCTCTAAAACTCTAAACCTGAAAAGATCCTCAATGTGTATTATTGAAATAAATAAATATTAAGTAATGTTTAAGGGTGGGGACTTATATGTAGGCATGCTAAAAGTCAAAATACTGAAGGCACTAAACCCACCTTCACTGTCTCAATTTCAGTTCACGCTGTGTAAATATATACATGAGGATATTGTGGTCAGTGTATACCCCAAAATTCTCTCCCAAGAGAAAATTTCTCCAACATCGTAAATCATGTACAACTATTTCTGAGTTGAGATCATGTGTTGGGTAGTTCCACTCATGTGGCCTCAACCGCCGAGAACCATACATAATGATGCCCCCTCTATAAGCACTACTCCCAAACCGATACCAAATACATCCTAGTAAATAGTTTAAATCGTAATCGAATCTGGGAAAATCTGTATTGGTGCTGAAGTAAATATCCATTTGAAATCCTGAAAGGTAGAATCATTGGAATCTATCCACATGTACTTTTAACAATTCTTAGTCTGGCCCATAAGTGGCACTATTAAGCATGAAAATTTCTAAATAAAAATACTTTAGTAACCATCCATCCCTAGAAAACTCCATACCTAAAAGCCATTCTTCGGTTGCCCCCAGGAAACTACTACTCATATTTTATCTAGGTATACTTATACTATAATATATGAGATGAAATGACCCAATAAATAAATTTGGTCTATCCTAAAGTGGTATTTTGAGATCATAGAAAATAAACTACACTCTGTCTGTGTACTCAATGTGATATCAAAATGGATGTCATGGTCGTGTCGAGTATGAGAGTACACTATGATATTATCCATGAAGAGTATCATAAAAGATTCCAAGTAAGGATGGAACAGTTGGTTCATCAACACCCTAAATACTACCAGCGCATTTGTGATACCTAACAACATAGCCAAATACTTATATACAACATAACTACTCTGAATGGCTATAAGACATATATATGATGGTCTAACACACATCTGATGATGACCAAATCTCAATTCAATATTCAAGAACACCCAGACTCTACAAAGATGATTGAAGAGATCATAAATCCTTGAGAAGAGATATCAGTTCTTGACTATGAACCGGTTCAGCTTCCGATAATCCACACACAATCTTAGGGTACCATTTTCCTTCTTTGAGAAAAGGACTAGAGAACCCCAAGGAGAAGTTCTGGTTCAGATGAAACCCTTTTCTTGAAACTCCTCTAACAGATTCTTATGATACTATAACTCTGGTGTAGCCATCCTTTAAGGAGGAATGGACACTAGTGCTACTCCTAGCAAAAGTTCAATAGAGAAATATACATCTATCTCTATAGGTAAACCTAAAAAGTTTTCTGGAAAGACATCTCTAGAATGTTCCACCACTATATGAAAGTCCATCTGTGAATTCCCATAGTAATCCAAATATAAACTAGAAATCGGGGTGGTAATTTCACCCAAACCATGATGTTTGGGCCCCTCCCTGCTCGCCTAGACATCCAATTTATCCTTGTATAGAAAACGACCCTCCCTCTAGTGTTGTGAAACTCAGCCTGCAGTTATAGCAGTCAACAAAGGCCTGAAAGGAGACCAACCAGACCATTCTTCGAATGAAATCGAAGCCTGTAATCTATTAGACATAGAGGTCCCATAATAAGTGACACCCATCAACCTCAATATGGAAACTCTTGCACTAATATACACTAGCCATCCTAATCCCCAACAGAGTGTCCAACATCATAAAATCATCATAGGTAAAGATGAATAGCCCAAGAATCTACACAATGGAAATAGATATAAAACTATGGTAAGAACCTCTGTCAAAAAGTGAAGAATCTAAAATGGAGGAAACTAGAATCGTACCTCTAACTATAGAGGTTTTGAGATCCTTCTCTTGTAGGGTCTGTTCCATCGTAATAGTCTGACCTGTACCATGGCCCTGCGATCCTACGTGGCTACCCTGAGCTGATCCACACTACATTCACTGAAAACCTAACATCTAGCTTCTAGGACCATGGCCACCTTCTCATCCTTAATGTCTTTACAAACTCAAGATCCATGACTGATGAAAAACTGGTGGTCCTTATCTTGAAAGTGGAGTCATAATAGATCCCCACTCTCTAGATACTGGTGGGAAAAACTGCAAAAAACAATGAAGATGACCCATCTTTCCACAATACTGGCACTCAACTAGATCTCTCAAGCACTGAGGTTTTGTTTTCCCACTATTCCGGCACTGGTAGCACCACACATTTCTACCTGAAGATATATTCCTGCTACAAAAATCACTACGGGAAGGCTCCCTATGGCACTTCCTTATATCAAATTAAGGATTACCATCCCTGGATGCTAAAATGCAATGAATCACGGCTCCTAACTCCCTAAGATTACACTCAATAATCAATTATTGATTTAATATAGGAGTCACTGAATTTAGCTTGAAAACATTCACCTGCAATTTGGGGGTATACCTCATACCATCCTCATACAACCTTCCCAAAGATAATTCCTCGCCTCCCAAAATATGTGAGAAGCACTGTAGCACTGTAGCTCAGTAATGTGATAAGAATAATACATCACCAAAATAACTCCCTTCTCCAAATGCATCAACTTTCGGGCTTGGTCGTCCCTTAAAGTCTCATTGTAGAAGTAATCATAGAAGGCCATCAAAAACTCTTCCCATGCCATATCCCAATGACGTCCCACCTGTGAGATAACGTCCCACTATCTCTTGGTAGAATCTCAGAACATGTACATCATGAGCTTCACCCTCCTCTCTGGAGGTATCTCTAGATGCTTGAAGATAGAAATCATGGCCCCTAACCATAGTTGGGAAGAATGTGGTCCTCCATCCCCTGAAAAAGTTGGAGGATTCTGCTACTAGAACACCTTTTCAACTTTACCATAGTTGTGAAGAATATGCTGCTCCCTGAAAAGTCTGCATATTCCTCATAATGCCTTCATGAAACTGTGCACCCGCACCTGTGTCCAGTATAACAGCTGGGGCCAAGATAGGCATGATTGGAAGATCTGCTGGTAGTCCTTGATCTACCATTTCTAGTGTGAGATCATCACCCTATACCTAGAATAGAAAAAGATGAAATAATTGTAGCATGAATTTTAAAGGTTAAGAAGACACCTTATTTCAATATTATCAACGAAAACAACATAAATGTTCTAGAATAGAATCGGAGAAGGAAAACATTCATGTTTTACAAAATAAGGTTTCATGACTACCACATGAGGTGGTCTCATAAGCCTTTAACATGGGCGTGTACCTCTTCCAACTTGGCCGTGTAACACCCCATACACATGGAGCATTCCTCCTGATACATGACATGTACCTGAATATTTAATCTTTCCAAAATTATTCTATATAGCTAGAACTACACGGTTTTTTCGTGGTGCAACGCTACATGAAGTTCACACTTTACACATAGTGTGTACAAAGTAATTTCCATCCACCCATGTCATTAGTCACACTTCTGAATACATGTTTGATTAATACACAACATGTATAAGCTATACATAACATGTAAAACCTATGTTTCATCCACCTGTGTCATTAGTCACATGACCGAATACACATTTTAAAACAGGACGACATGTATTCGTAGTACACGATGTGTTCTACCAAAAGTTTACGAACCTTGTGTCTCTACTCACACAGTCATTCACACAATCAACAACTACATGACCTTTAAATATGGTATATAGAGTGTACTTATCGAATGTCAGTTCATTCCAAACAGAATAACACATGGCGTGTGTTCATAACATCACACGCCAGGTTGTTTGGGATTCCAGACAGTAAGCCTCCAAAACATCTCTGGAACCCTTAAAAACATAAAATTTATCCAAGGCATACCATTTTCTAACCAGTGAGATCCCATACTTCCCGCGAATCAATGTTTGACATGATTATTCATATCAGAACTTGAGAGAACATAATTAAATTTCAACAAGATCCAAAAAATTCCAATCCAAGAGGGTCCATAACACCTCATGGACCAAATCTTGGAGTCCATTAAAACGTAACATTAAATATACCAATACCCTATCAAAACAATAGGTATTTATATCATGAAATATTTCACAAAAATATGCAAATCTAGCACAACATCTATCACAACACAATGTAAACGGTCAATGTAACCTAATTGGCATGCGAAGAATGCATGATATGTCATGTATAGAAAGATCCTATATGATACATGAGATGGAATACCCTCAACTCATCAGGTATCAAAAAAAATAGAACAATAATTATATGAATAATAATATCACAAAATAAGTGTGTCACCCAATGGTGAATTCAAATCAACTGTAACAATTTCAAAACTGAAAAAATTGCAATATTTGAGGTAAAATGGATTTTCCCTATACACGGGTTAGCTAATTTCGAGAAAAATTGTTTACCAATTACCTATTCCAATTTATCCTATTCTATTGGCTCCAAATAGTAATAAAAATCATAAAATATCCCACCTTGATACCACTTTGTAACATCTTGGATCTGAGTGCCACCAAAGGGTGCCCCATACCCGATTGGTCACATGACCTCAAGCACATTTCCCCAAATTATAGAGGATGCCAACTAGAAGTGAGGGAAAAGGTATAATAATGGGGAAACTATTCCCTAATTGGAATAGTTAAAACAATGGAAGAAATATTATCAATTGCGGAAGCAATAATGAAAAACAGAAATAAACAGCGGAAGACCAAATGAAAATACAACAGAAGTCACAATATTATATATATATATGATGCATGAAATATGTATCTAAAAAACAACCAAACATATCAAAAGGAATAAAGAAATAAAGAAACCAAAGTAGAAAATAAACAGTGAACTCCAACAGCATCGCAAGCCTTAGGTTGGTCCCATGCACTCCAGATCCAACAACAATCAAGTACCTAATAAAGATGGGAAATTTCCATTATTTATACCTGCAACGATATAATCTCTTTGGGTCCAAAACAAAACCCAAATAGGGTGTGATATGAATATCAGTAGGAAACCACCAAAAGATCTATTCCTAATTGTTAGTGAATATATATAGTAGACAATTTGAAAAAATAAAACAAAAAACTAGAAATTACATAAAAGTAAATAGTCTTTTAGTTTTCAATTACTTTCATTTACTATTATTATTCATCCTATGAATAATGTAACCTATGGATCTATCCTAACATCTATATAGACCAGTGTAATAGTGAAAAAATAGATTTCCCATAAGAAAATTTAAATAATTAAGTAAGACTGAGTCCAAGCTTGTGCTTTGTCCTGATATACTTGTCACAATCATTCAATCATTCATAAACAACCTTTTGAGAAAGATCTCGTGGTCCAACCCTTTGAGTTTAACATAGAACCAATAATTATGTAATGAACCTCTCAGAATCTAAAAAGGTATATCCCCTTCATTATAACATAGTACTAAACATTTGCAATGACCACTTGGGAAGCTCTCATTGTCAATACCCCTAGGTCAACATAGCATCGAAAATTATAAATGGCCTCCTGGGTTGCTCTCATGGTCAATACCCTTAGGAGAAACACCTATACCAAGGCTCTCATGATCTAATTTAAATAATGTGGAAGTCCCTGTAGTCTTCCGGGTCCAAGGCTCTCATGGTCCATTGGAAAAAAATATAGAAACCCCCACAATTTTTCTTGTCTAAGGCTCTCACGGTCCATTTAAAATACAATGCGCATATCATATCATAGTAGCACATGTAATATATAACCACTATAAGGATAAACATTCAAAAATCATACCACATGCATTTAATATAAACAAAAAACTCCATACTAAAAAAATCAAGGCATGGGAAAGAAGGTATGCCTCATATGAAACCCAGGACTAACAGTCACAAATAGTCAATCTAGAGAAATGCACCCATGGGTTGTCCCATAACAATGTATCTAACCATTCACCTAAGAAACAACCCCATAAAAATCAATCAAACCATAGATTATAAATAATAGGGTAAAATTCCATATCATGAAATACCCAAATCATGGGCTTGTGACACTTTTAGCATATATAATCCAAGACAACACAACTAAAGGGAAAACCCACCTAACTCGATGACTATCGATCATTATTCTTGAACGTTGGACCATGAACCGGCCTAGAAAAACATAGATATGAAAAAATATGATAAATTCCAACCCATCAATAACCCATGAGAGAGGAAGAATCAAGATGAAATACTCTAGAGGAATTAAGAACTCACCGGTGGGATTCCAACCCACCTAAAGATGTCTCAATCAGATATTAGATGGAGAATCAGGAGGGGTTCATATTTATTCGGTCATTCCATCACTCTCTTGTATGAACCAGGAAGGGAAGAAGATGTTTCCTCAAGATGCGACATGACCCCTATTCAATTTATCAAATAAAAAAAATTACATGGTGTGTGCATTTAATGCACATTCCGTGTACTAGCCTCAACCATCTCCTAACATAAGTGGGTTATCTAGGTCATCACCTGGCCATGTACTTGGTCCCAACACAACCAATACACATATGTATGTAGAAACTAGGTACACAATATGTACTAATAATTACATGTTGTGTGTGTATATAAATTAAATTTCTTTCTTTTTCATCAAAACAACCTCAAATCAAGATCTATATCTAAGATGATTATCTGGGTTCTTACAATGTAGTTACTTATATAGTTCGGAAAATATATGCTATTTGAAAAATACATGAGTATTTTTGTACTATTTTTTACTAATTTCCCAAATCTCTAAACATTGAACATCATGGGAATTTATTGTACTAAAATATTTTCTTTTATTAATTTAATTTTGAGAGAGTTTAATTTGTGCGGTGTAGTAATTGGTATGAATATTGGGTTTTGATAAATTCAGAGATAAAGATATCATTGGTTAATGATGTAAATTTCATCAAGGTGTATAATTTATGATTGATTATAATTTCAATGGTATATTTTTTAATTAGATTATATAATACTAAATATCTTAGGGATTGAGATAGAAAAACTTTAGTGAAAACCCAAGGGGTAATTTTGAGGTAAAAGAAAACGTATACTATAAAATCATAAAATTTTGGATAGGTAGATATTTTTTGATTCTATTAATAATTATACCCATATATGGATATTGAAAAGTGGAAACTTCTATAAAACAGATGCAGATAGGCGAAATCACCCAAAAAATAATGGTTGAGAATCAACTCAATCTTCACTTTATGGAACAATGATTGTGCCTATGATTATAGGCCTGGATAGACACTCCTTGGGAATATGATTAGGTTAATAAAGTTGAATTTACTAGATTTTATAAAGTATTTATTATATTATGGAATTATGTTTAGGAATATAAGAGAACCAACCATAAAGAAACCTAGATTAATCTAAGTGTTATTATGGTTGAATTAAAATATAATGAAATAATTTCAAAGAGTAATAAATTTTGATGATGAATTTATCATTTAATTATCTTAAAACTATTTTCTTATACTATTAATTACTCATGTAAACTAATTTTGATTATAGTAATGGTTTAATCCTAAAAGAATCAAGTTAACAATGGATTCCATGTACATTTTAGATATTATACCAAATAGGAACATAAATGGATAAAAAAGTAAGTGAAAAATCATTTGATTATTCCAAACAAGATATAAAAATATTTTATTAAAAACATAAACATAGTTTAATTCCCAATATATTCAAATAAGATCTAGATAGAGTCTCATAGAAGCTCCGGTGATGAGGATGATGAAGGAAAAAGATTTAATATCTTTAATGTCAAAAATTTGAGAAGAGAAACTAAGGAGAATATCTAAATGTTATTAGAAGATGGTTTTTATCGTGAAGAGGAGGGTACAAAGAATATAATTTCTATGTAAAAGTGAAGATCTCAGTGGGAACATTGAAATGAAAGAGTCAATCCAAAGATACTAGTAGTAGTTTAATGTCTTAAATGTGGAGAATTTGGATAGTATGAAAGTCAATTCCCTAATCCATGGGATAATGAGGTTGATATTCAACAACAATTTCCAAGACCAGGGAATTCCTATCAAACCAAACCTTTAATACCTAGATCAGAAAATGACCTAGAATGATGAATAATGTACACCTAATCAAGAAATATGAGTATTGTATTCGTATACTATTCAACTTACTCTTCTATACCAAGAATATTTAATTAAAGGATAAAATATCCATCCCGATGAATAAATGTTGAATTAATACAAAAAAATTATCATGTTATTATTATTTTTTCCAAAGTATATTACTCCTCTTTAATATATATTTATAGTATTTTTATGACAACCCTGCTTTTTATTACAACATAAACATGCTTTATTACATAAAACTTCACTTGATACAACAAAGAAGATCGAGAGGTTTAGTGTCTTTGGGGCTTAGGATCATTACATAAAAACTTTAAACTTGAAATACAACATCCTTATTGAAAACTTCTTTTACATGACCACTACATTCCTTCGTACTTAGCATTGCATGGGATAACCTGAGGACATGCATAAGAAAAGGGTTAGCTATAAAGCCCAGTAAGGGAGTACACAATGAATAACATGAGGAGTACAATACATGTTAGGCAATAGGCATATCAATAGAGAATAAGAGAGACATGAACATAAAGGCATGATAAAGCATGATAATCATAACATGGAAATGTGGCAACAACACTTAACATTGAATTAGCATGAGCCAAGGCTCATTGCACATGGAGCATGAGTAAACCCTCATTGCACTTGAAGGACGAGTAAACCCTCGTTGCACTTGAATTAGCATGAGTCAACACTCATTGCACATGACGTATCATGATACTATACTTTACCCAATGCATTGGAGCGCTATAAAGGGCGCACCCTTCTTAAACATTTCATTTCATGCATAAGTGTGCCACATGGATCATAAAACATGGATTCATAAGACATAATCATTTATTCCACGATAAAGGAATGTGGAATTAATACATGAAACTTTACAATCAATAAGTAAATGTGCGTAAAGGTGAATACCCTTGATGGAGAAATGGGCATGGTATTCACTACACAATGACATTGGCTTAGAAAATCGGGGCGATTTCAGCAGCGTAACGGCGTGACATAAGAATTCATAAAAAGGTTGATGAGAGAGAAAGGGTTTCCTCATCATATTTACATGTAATGGACAGTAAGGAGGTCATATATATACATGTCCCAACAATAGAAATGGAATTTAGATTCATGATACAAAAGTATTGCTTGAATGCAAAAGAAGAGAGAGAAGTTCCTTTCGGAATTTCGGCATAGTAACGGGTGTACATGGGAGGCATTTAATGAGAGAGAAAGGGTTCTCCCATCATTCAAACAATAAGAAGGCAGTATGGGGGAGGTTCGAAACCATACCCCAACATTCATAATTGAAATAAAAAGGGAAATACAACTTAAAGAATATTGACAAAAAAATGAGAAAGGAAGAAAACCCCTTACTTGGAAGTGTGCTTCCAAAGGCTAGAGAGAGGCTTGTGAGAGGCTTCTTGGGAGCTTAGGGCACCTTGAGAGGATTCTAGAGAGAGTAGGGAAGAGGTTGGACGAACTTCAAGGGCTTTGAGTGAGGAGGAAGTGGGAGCTTGGGTGGGTTTATATAGGAAAGGTGAGAGAATTCTTTATTATTTAGGTTTGGGACCCCTTATATTAAAATAATCCAAACCACAAACCATCCCATGGTATTTGCCCATGGTTTCTGGATAAGGAAAGAGGAAAAAAATATTTTACAAGGCCGAGGTCCAAACTTATTAAAAAATTAGGGTTTCTTATGTGGAGGTGAGTCACACTCCCATAGAAATTAATTTAAAAAGGCAAAGTGTTGAATACGTCTTGAGGGCTCCATTAATGCCTTGAAAAGTGAGTCAAACAAACCCAAAACCTCATTATTTTAATGATAAAACACATATTGACCGAACATAAGGATTATGGTATTTTATTACATCACCATTGGGTCATTATGATGTCATAAAACACATTATATATTTAAATGGTATTTAATTTTTACCCAAAAATTTGACTGTCTCAGAAAATTATGAAAAATTCACCGTTGGATAATTTCGACGTCCTGATTCCAAAAATAATATTTATTTTATCTAAATAATTTTATAAATTTTTGAATTTTCACTTTTAAAATAAAAACCGACATTTATAAAAAAAATTCACGGTTTTGACAGAAATGGCTTTCAAACCTTAATAAAAATTTTAATTGCATTCATAAAATTATAAGATCATTTATATTTAATAAAAAATAATTTAATATTAATAATAATATTTAATTAAAATATAATTTAATTCAAAAATCCTTTAATTTAATAAAATATAATTCTTAATTAAATAATAACTAAAAACACCGTTTGTACTTTAAAAACTAATTACAATGTATCAAAAATGACTAGAAATTATATTCATTATTATATAAAAAAATAATGTACATGAACATGATGCTACTTATTTGTTACATAACCCCTTAAAATAGCCGCATAAGACCTAAGTGTAAGGTGTGCGATGGTGACAGACTCTTGGGGTTGCTCGGATAACATCGCTCGAGTGGTAATCTCTATCAACTTCCATTTTTCCCGTAGACGATCACGTTCGAGCTTGACTTGATGAAGCTCATCTTGGGCTTGGTCAAGGGCAAAGCCCAAAGACACCACCTCCTTTCCGAGCTCCGACAAATGGGCTTCGTAAGGGGCAATTCTACTGGATGAGGCCATCGCTTCATTTGTCTGAGTAGAAAATTGGTTCGTTAAAGACTTATATTTAAACTACCCAGATGATCACTATTCAACGGCTATAAAAGTGACGGTCACAAATCTTAACGTTAAACAAAAGAAGTTGAAATATTATAAAAACATAAAGAAACATTTAACTGGATCAAGAGGGATTTTCCATTAATGAAATTTTGGTTCGTTACAACATTCCCCCCTTAAGAAATTTTGCCCTCGAAATTTTCCTTTTCCCACACTAAAACAAATGTGGGTAACTTAGCTTCATCATATCCTCCGACTCCCAAGTTGCTTCTTCAAACTTGTGGTTTCTCCACAACACCTTGACGAGGGGCATTGTCTTATTTCGTAGAACTTTTTCTCTACGATCTAAGATCTTCACTGGTTTCTCCTCATAAAAAAGATCGTCTTCTAATTGTACCACCTCGGAAGAGAGTACATGTGAAGGGTCTTGTATGTAATTCCTTAAGAGGGATACATGGAAGACATCATGCACCTTGGCCATAGTAGGTGGAAGTGCTAGTCGATAGGCCACAGCCCCAACACGATCAAGAATCTCGAATGGGCCGATGTACCTTGTACTTAACTTCCCTTTTTTTCCAAACCTCATGACCTTCTTCCACGGAGATATGCGTAAAAACACCATATCTCCGACTTTAAACTCAAGGTCTCATCGACGATTATCTGCATAACTCTTCTGTTGACTTTGGGCTGCCTTGATATGCTGCTGAATGGTTTTCACCTTCTCCACCATTTCTTCGACCATTTCTGGTCCAAGCAGCTTACGTTCACCGACCTCATCCCAACATGCCGGTGTTCTACACCTTTTCCCATACAGGGCTTCATATGGTGCTATTTGGATGCTCGAGTGGAAACTATTATTATAAGAGAACTCAACTTGAGGAAGATGTTGATCCCATCCTCGTTTAAAGTCTATTGAGCATGATCTCAACATATCCTCAAGTGTTTGGATAGTCCGCTCGGATTGGCCATCAGTTTGAGGATGATAGGCCGTACTGAAGTTTAGTTCAGTATTCAGAGCATGTTGAAGACTCTTCCAAAACATAGAGGTGAATCTTGGATCTCGGTCAGACACAATAGATAGTGGTACTCCATGAAACCGTACCACTTCCCTGATATATATCCGTGCCAGTTGATCCAAAGAGAAATCCTCTTGAATAGCAATGAAGTGTGCAGTCTTTGTAAGACGATCCACAACAACCCAGATTGCATTGTTGCCTTTGGATGTCCTTGGAAGTCCAATGACGAAGTCCATGGTGATGTTCTCCCATTTCCATTTAGGTATGGGCAATGGTTGCATCATCCCCTTAGACTTCTGCCTCTCTGCCTTCACTTGCTGACACACCAGGCACTTTGATGTATATTCAGCGATCTCCTTCTTCATATTATACCACCAAAAGTTTTCTTGGAGATCTCGATACATCTTTGTGCTTCCTTGGAGAATAGAGAAATTTGAACTATGTGCATCATCCAAAAGTTCCTTCTTCAGCTCCGAACTTGATGGGACACAAAGTCTTTTCCCAAACCGCACAATTCCTTCTTCATTAACATTAACCTCTGAGGATTTTCTCTTTTTGATAGCTTCCACTTTTTCTTGGATTCTCACATCATCCTTTTGAGCATCCTTTAACCTTTCCAAAAGAGATGGTTGAGCAATCATTTGTGAAAGGATTGATGATGTTCCCTTCTTTATGATTCCCACGTCCATCTTCATCAAGTCTAAGAAGATTGGATCCTTCTCAATTCTCATCATTGATAGAATTGCTGGATCCTTTCTACTTAGGGCATCCGCCACCTTGTTCGCCTTCCCAGGGTGGTAATGTATTGAACAGTCATAATCCTTTATGAGCTCTATCCATCTTCTCTGGCGCATATTAAGCTCTTTCTGTGTGAATATATATTTAAGACTCTTGTGGTCAGTATATATCTCACATTTCTCTCCATAGAGATAATGCCTCCAGATTTTCAAGGCAAAGATCACCGCCGCCAACTCCAGATCATGCGTTGGCTAGTTTCGCTCATGGATTTTCAACTGTCTTGAGGCATAGGATATCACTTTATCATTTGACATCATCACACATCCTAAGCCCTTCTTCGAAGCATCACTGAATACCACAAAAAGCTCCCCACTTGTGGGTAAAGTGAGCACAGGTGCAGTGATAAGCCTCTTTTTCAACTCCTTGAAGCTTTCTTCGCATTCATTACTCCAAGCAAACTTTACTCCCTTTCGAGTTAGCTTGGTAAGAGGGTTGGACAATCGTGCGAAGTTTCTCACAAATCGTCGATAATATCCAACTAACCCCAAGAAGCTACAGATATCAGTTACCGATGTTGGCCTCGGCCATCCCTCAATTGCATCTGTTTTGGAGGGGTCCACAGATATCCCATTGCTTGTGATGATATGGCCCAAGAATGAGACCTCCTTCAACCAGAACTCACACTTGCTGTACTTGGCATAGAGCTTCTCCTTGCGCAAGGTCTCCAGTACAGTTCTTAAATGCTCCTCATGGTCCTCCTTGGTTTTGGAGTATATTAGAATATCATCTACAAAGACTACCACAAATTTATCTAAGTAATCTTTAAATACTCTATTCATCAAGTCCATGAATATTTCTAGAGCATTGGTGAGTCCAAAAGGAATTACTATGAATTCATAGTGCCCGTACCTTGTACGAAAAGCAGTCTTGGGGATATCTTCCTTCTTCACCCTTACTTGATAATATCCCGACCGAAAGTCGACCTTGGAGAAGTATTGTGCTCCACGCAGCTGATCAAACAAGTCATCAATTCTTAGGAGAGGATACTTGTTCTTTATCGTGATTTTGTTAAGTTCACGATAATCGATGCAAAGCCGCATTGACCCATCCTTCATCTTGACGAAGAGGACAGGTGCACCCCATGGTGATGCACTTGGGCGTATAAACCCTTTATCCAGATTCTCCTATAGTTGTTTCTTCATTTCTTCAAGCTCAACCACAGCCATTCTATATGGAGTCTGGGATATTGGTAGCACCCCAGGTATAAGTTCAATTGAGAACTCAACATCTCTTCTTGGAGGAAGACCAGGAAATACTTCAGCGAATTCCATCACAATAGGCATTTCTTCAAGGGTGGTTTCTTCCTTGGACTCAATCATCTGAGTCAGATATGCGTGCTCATAAGGCAGTAATATCCATGATTGAGATGATGGAGCTAAAGGAGATTCATCTTCCTCCTGACACTTGTAATGAATCGGGGGTCGATTCTCCATATGGAGTGTGATTTCCCTCTCCCGACAATTTATGTTGGCTCTATATAAGGGAAGCCAATCCATGCCAATAATTGCATCATATTCCACCAAAGGGAGTATGACGAGGTTCGCCGGGAAATTCAATCCACAGATTATAACAGGGGAGGACTTGTACTCATGGGATGCAATGATTGCCCCATTTTCCGTACTCACCGACATCTTTACTTCCATGATTTGTGGTGGTGCAGGGATTATTCTACTAAACTTTTGAGATATAAAAGAATGTGTAGAACCTGAATCAAAAATTACGTTCGCTATTCATGAATGAATAACTAGCGTACCTGTCACCACTTCGTTGTCGGGGTTCACTTCGGCAGAAGTGATGGCAAAAGCTCTTCCTTGCTGTCTTGGAGGTTGTTGATTGCCTCCGATAACCCTTGGATTAGGGAACTGATTCGCAAAATGACCCGGTTCTTTGCATTTGAAGCATTGAACAACGCGTTGAGGTTCGAACGGAGCGTTCCTCTCCTCTGTCGCAGCCGCGGGTCCTTCTTGCTGACAGTTAACAGCTAGGTGCCCTTCTCTTCCACACTTGAAGCATTTTCTTGTCCCCCTAAGGCAATTTCCAGGGTTCTTCTATCCACACTTTTGGCAAGTGGGGTGCGGGAATTTCTTAGCGCCGTTGGATTTATCCATCGGACCACCAGAATTGAAGTCCACCTTACGCTTCTTGTCCCCATGATACCCCTGTGATTCTCCGATCTCCATTTCAACCTTGAGGGCACATCGGACAATTTCCTCATAGCTGTCGAAGTCACGGATCGCTAATGCTTTCCGCAAGCTAGGCTTCAGCCCACCAAAGAAGCGGTCAACCTTGAATTCGGGGGTAACAACAAAGCCAGAAGAATATCGTGCAAGCCTTGTGAAGTTTGCCTCGTACGCTCCCACAGATTCCTCATCTTTCTGCTTGAGGGAAAGGAAGTCCCTTTCCATCTTAAGACGGAGGGTGCGTGGAAAATATTTATCGAAAAACATCTTCCGGAATACCTTCCATTCCAAAGCATCGATCTCCTCCTCAGGCTAAGTATTTTTGATCAACGTCCACCATTGATCAGCTTCACCCTCCATACGATAAGCCGCCAAGAGAACCTTCTCTTTTTCAGAGAATTGGAGGATGGAGAATATCTTTTCAATGGAGTTGATCCGTTGTTCAGCAATCGTGGGATCGGATGATCCACTAAAAGTAGGAGGCCTTTGTCTCATGAAGCTTTCAATAGCGACTTGTTCTTTCTTAGGGGGGGGGGGGGGGTTGAACGTTCCTCTTGACCAGTGTTTCTATTCAAAACTTGAGTTAGCTGAGAGAGAAGCGTGACAAAGTTCGTGATTCCCGCTCCCATTGGATTGGGCATCTCATAAGTACAATCATCACACTGATCTTCACAACGGTTGTTAGCCCGAGTTCTCCTATTACCGGCCATTGGCTGGAATAAAAAGAAAGTTAGGGGTAACACATAAAGGGTAATCCAAAGGAAAAAGTTGATGACTTATAAATAAACTTTAATCTCTTTAACTCATGAGTCTATAGGATTCAATCCAGGCTTTTCATGATCTTCCTTCTAACATATATTCTTAGGGGCATTTTTCCCTTAATAAGGGTTCATACTAAGATTGTGAATTTATCAAAACATATCCCTCGGGAGTGTCGTAACCAAGAGTGCAGCAAGGCCCGTTGTCGTGCACCAGTTCCCGTTCGAGTCTAGCTCAAAGTGGTGTTTTCGGGTTTTACCACTAGGATACATATGTGCCAGAGCCGCCTCTACCTGCTCGTATCCAGACAGGGATGTATTTGTTTGATAAAACACTTACTTAGTATTTACCAAAACTTAGGGATGTTTTTATTATTCTTAGTCTTTTATCTAAGGCTTTACTAGGGTTTCCTAATCCCAAAAATAACTAAACCTATCCTTTGATACCAACTATGACAACCCTGCTTTTTATTACAACATAAACATGCTTTATTACATAAAACTTCACTTGATACAACAAAGAAGATCGAGAGGTTTAGTGTCTTTGGGGCTTAGGATCATTATATAAAAACTTTAAACTTGAAATAAAACATCCTTATTGAAAACTTCCTTTACATGACCAATACATTCCTTCGTACTTAGCATTGCATGGGATAACCTGAGGACATGCATAAGAAAAGGGTTAGCTATAAAGCCCAGTAAGGGAGTACGCAATGAATAAAATGAGGAGTACAATACATGTTAGGCAATATGAATATCAATAGAGCATAAGAGAGAAATTAACACAAAGGCATGATAAAGCATGATAATCATAACATGGAAATGTGGCAACAACACTTAACATTGAATTAGCACGAGCCAAGGCTCATTGCACATGGAGCATGAGTAAACCCGCATTGCACTTGAAGCACGAGTAAACCCTCGTTGCACTTAAATTAGCATGAGTCAACACTCATTGCACATGACGTATCATGATACTATACTTTACCCAATGCATTGGAGCTCTATAAAGGGTGCACCCTTCTTAAACATTTCATTTCATGCATAAGTGTGCCACATGGATCATAAAACATGGATTCATAAGACATAATCATTTATTCCACGATAAAGGAATGTGGAATTAATACATGAAACTTTACAATCAATAAGTAAATGTGCGTAAAGGTGAATACCCTTGATGGAGAAATGGGCATGGTATTCACTACACAATGACATTGGCTTAGAAAATCGGGGCGATTTCAGCAGCGTAACGGCATGACATAAGAATTCATAAAAAGGTTGATGAGAGAGAAAGGGTTTCCTCATCATATTTACATATAATGGACAGTAAGGAGGTCATATATATACATTTACCAACAATAGAAATGGAATTTAGATTCATGATACAAAAGTATTGCTTGAATGCAAAAGAAGAGAGAGAAGTTCCTTTCGGAATTTCGGCATAGTAACGAGTGTACATGGGAGGCATTTAATGAGAGAGAAAGGGTTCTCCCATAATTAAAACAATAAGAGGGCAGTATGAGGGAGGTGTGAAACCATACCCCAACATTCATAATTGAAATAAAAAGGGAAATAAAACTTAAAGAAAATTGACAAAAAATGAGAATGGAAGAAAACCCCTTACTTGGAAGTGTGCTTCCAAAGGCTAGAGAGAGGCTTGTGAGAGGCTTCTTGGGAGCTTGGGGCACCTTGAGAGGATTCTAGAGAGAGTAGGGCAGAGGTTGGACGAACTTCAAGGGCTTTGAGTGAGGAGGAAGTGGGAGCTTGGGTGGGTTTATATAGGAAAGGTGAGAGAATTCTTTATTATTTAGGTTTGGGACCCCTTATATTAAAATAATCCAAACCACAAACCATCCCATGGTATTTGCCCATGGTTTCTGGAAAAGGAAAGAGGAAAAAAATATTTTACAAGGCCAACGTCCGAACTTATTAAAAAATTAGGGTTGCTTATGTGGAGGTGAGTCACACTCCCATGGAAATTAATTTAAAAAGGAAAAGTGTTGAATAAGTCTTGAGGGCTCCATTAATGCCTTGAAAAGTGAGTCAAACAAACCCAAAACCTCATTATTTTAATGATAAAACACCTATTGACCGAACATAAGGATTATGGTATTTTATTACATCACCATTGGGTCATTATGATGTCATAAAACACATTATATATTTAAATGGTATTTAATTTTTACCCAAAAATTTTACTGTCTCAGAAAATTATGAAAAATTCACTGTTGGATAATTTCGACGTCCTGATTCCAAAAATAATATTTATTTTATCTAAATAATTTTATAAATATGTGAATTTTCACTTTTAAAATAAAAACCGACATTTATAAAAAAATTCACGGTTTTGACAGAAATGGCTTTCAAACCTTAATAAAAATTTTAATTGCATTCATAAAATTATAAGATAATTTATATTTAATAAAAATTAATTTAATATTAATAATAATATTTTATTAAAATATTATTTAATTCAAAAATCCTTTAATTTAATAAAATATAATTCTTAATTAAATAATAACTAAAAACACCGTTTGTACTTTAAAAACTAATTACAATGTATCAAAAATGACTAGAAATTATATTCATCATTATATAAAAAAATAATGTACATGAACATGGTGCTACTTATTTGTTACATAACCCCTTAAAATAGCCGCATAAGACCTAAGTGTAAGGTGTGCGATGGTGACAGACTCTTGGGGTTGTTCGGATAACATCGCTCGAGTGGTAATCTCTATCAACTTCCATTTTTCCCGTAGACGATCACGTTCGAGCTTGACTTGATGAAGCTCAGCTTGGGCTTGGTCAAGGGAAAAGCCCAAAGACGCCACCTCCTTTCCGAGCTCCGACAAATGGGCTTCGTAAGGGGCAATTCTACTGGATGAGGCCATCACTTCCTTTTTCTGAGTAGAAAATTGGTTCGTTAAAGCCTTATATTTAAACTACCCAGATGATCACTGTTCAACGGCTATAAAAGTAACGGTCACAAATCTTAACGTTAAACTAAAGAAGTTGACATCTTATAAAAACATAAAGAAACATTTAACTGGATCAAGAGGGATTTTCCATTAATGAAATTTTGGGTCGTTACAATTTTGCTTCCTACAAATCCTGTTGTCCTTCATTTAGTCCAATTTCTTCTGATATTGAGCATGGATTGACTCTATTGAGAAAAATGAATTTTTAATTTTCAACATAGGAAAATAAAATCTAAAAATTAATCCAAAAACTGATATTAAGGTTGACTATAAATTCCATATAAAAAATCACCCCAATTATATTTTGGTTTTTTGCAAAAATAGATAGGGAAAAAATAAACACTAGTTATATTTCAATAATTAGGAAAAATATGAGTTTAAAATTCATATAATGGATAGTTAGAATGATACCTCATTATAAATTAATTATAAAGTTATTTTTATCTTCTAGACATAATTAAATTTTTAAATAGTTAATAATAATTAAAATTTTTTGAATGTAATTTATTTAATGGGGAAGAATGTAAGGAACCAAAATTTTAATAAGTATTTTCCTTAAATATATATTATGTTGATAGATTGTTCATTATAAAAAATAAATCTAAAACAAGACAAAACATATGATATGAAAATTAAGATGAAATTAGAAGATGAATAAAACTTATATTATTTTTTTAACAAATTTAAATTTATTACATTTAGTGGATAAATAATTAATATTATTTAACATTAAAATGATTTTTATTTCCCAAATAACCATTTAAATAAAAAATAAATTCAATCAAGCACCTTTAAATAATTATTATGAAAATTTATTATATCATGATATAAAAAATTATTTATTAAAATTATTAAAATTATAAATTGGTATGGAATAATATCAACAACAAATAATGTTCAAAAGAATATTTTTTTAATTAGAACATTTTTTATTGTCATTTTTTATTTAATTTTATAAAATAAACATATAAATTTCATAATATGAATTAGATAAAAATAATTTTATTTTAGAATTATCCTACTAAGATTTTTTGAAATTTTTATGAAATAATTAAATTTTAGTGAATGGTGAATATATAGTTTTTACTAAAACCACACCCATTATGACTCTATCGAGAATTAAGTATAATGTAAAAAATTATAAAATATTTTATATGAACAAATATGTATATAAAAAGGAAAATATATATCTTTAAATACAATTATTAATTTATAAAACCAAATTTTAAAATTTAAATAACATAAGTAATATTTTAAAATAAAAGGAACTATTTTATTCATTTCTTTGAATTAAAAATTATTTTTATAAAATTATTTTTTATTTATTTTTAATACACATAATAGTTATTTTATTTATATTAAACCGATTTATAACCTGAAAAAAATACATTAATAATTTTTATAACATCCTGACCCTCTTTTTGTAGCCTTATAAGAGGTTGTCAAGCTACTAGACCTTAGGTGACATCCCCAAGACAAAAACGACTTGAAATAAATTCTTGGGGACTCAATAACCAGTGGGGGTGATTTTAAATTTAAATATAAAACACCCTGAACTAGAGATAATGATTATCCAATCATTTATATAATTTATGGATAATAATACAAAAAAAACATTCCAAAAGATATATAACCATAACAAATTATAATATAAATAGAAGACAAAATATCCAAGATAGTCTAAAACACTAGAAACCAAAATACCACCATAAGACATAAACCCGTGATACACCTAAAAAATCTCCGAGATCTAAATCCACCTATTATGTTGAAGGTATTAATACACATAGTGGAATAAATATGATACCTTCCCCTTACTAGTGTCCCAATAGATGACATATAGAAACAAAACAATGTTATTATGCAGGGGTTATATATAAAAAATAGTATAGTTTTCTATAATTACTTTCCAACTCATTCCATTAGGAACAATTTTTTTAGTAGAATTTATATAAAATAATTTTAAGAATTCAAAATAGTTTATAATAATTCCATTAAAATTTTACAAGGAAAGTAGAAAACAAAGCATTTAAAACATTTCTCAATTTTTTTGGCATACTCATTTCCATGTCCACACACACAATCATACACACACACTCACAAAATAAATTTTGGTGATACCATTGAAAGTGAATCATCACATCCATACTATATCCCCATTAATGATGGTACTTCATAAATATTATCTATCCCACTCAACTCACACCCAACAGGTGATTCCAAAATCATTTAAATACCTTACAATAAAAAAATATTTCACTAAATATTTCAAAAAATACTTTACATGAATTAAAACCAAACCAAAATTTTAAAATAATAATTTTAAAATTATAAAAGGGAGGTTTCTCCAAAAAACCAATCAAATTTCTTCAACATCTAAGACATTATTAAAATGAGATCTCCATTATGAGTCACAAAATAATTCCACAACCATTTCGTGACAATAATTTAATTGAAACTATATCTTTAATTTCTAAATCAAGTGAAGTTAATAGAGAGTCCTCATATGGTAGAACAGTTGGCCAAAATGCCTAATTAAATAATAACACTATATATTAGACCATCGATCACCTTTCCTTCAATCAACCCAATGATTAAATAGTAATATTACCTCAAAGGTAAATGAATATATCCACCATGTATTGGATATATTAATTTCAGAGATATTAGAACGATAGATCTATGACGAATGTTGAAGAACATGGACTTATCGATGAATTTGGGCCTCCAATGCACTTTTATTCACATAAGAATATCTTCCCGATTAAAAGGAAATGTATATTTAGCCATAAGAGAAAACTTATTTCATTTTATGGAGATATTATGGGATTAGAAGGGTTCTAAAGGATTAATTCAAATTAGATGCATATTTCAAGGAGGTCCAACTATAATACAATTATTAGGCCATACATTTTGGAAAAAATGTATGCCAATAAGCTTTTACCATGATCACATGAAGTACAGTTTCTGTTGGACAGTTTCACTATTCAGACAAATCATACTATAATAGTGTGCATTCACAGTGCCCACTATCTCCCCTTTTAGAATTTCATGGAAGAGGTTCATGGCTCTTACTAAATGTACACAAAACAAGAACCTTAAAAACCCTGTAAAACATTCCAAAACCCCTAACAACGTCCACAAAAAATAAAAAAATTGTAGAGACTAAAAAAAATGAATAAAGGGTCATGTACATAAACTAAGGGTTCTAAATTATCTCCACCATTTTTATTTATGTCCTTGAAAAGTATAATACAAAAGTTATTATGGATGAGTTTATGTCATTTCTTTAGAATTTACTTTTCATGCTCCAATGTTCCTTCTTGAATCCCACCACGTTTCCATAAATACATCACTAGAAAAATGCTTTTATAGAAAAAGATATTCTACTTCCTATCCACCATTATTACTGGAACATGAATCAATGTAGAATCCAGATCTAGTTCAATATGATCCCATCAAATCACATTGTTAGGATCAGGATGGTACTTCGTTAACGAAGAAACATTAAACACAATCTTCAATGAAATAAACCTTAGATTAAAATCTAACCAATATTCTACCTCATCAAAACATTATAGTATCTTAAAAGGGACCATGTACTAAGGATATGAATTTCCATTCTTTTCAAAATGAAAATTCCCAAGCCTTGAAGAGATTCTAAAAATCAAATTATCACTCACCTAAAATGAAAAGGTTGTTGATAATGTTCCTATTTTGATATTTGAATACACTAATATGTATCTATCGTGTAACTGACTCACTGAATCTTCTCTTTTGTATCTTTCACAATTTTGGGTCCAATTAGATAATTCTCACCTATTTCCACCCAAAAAACGTGGGTTTCAACATAAATTTCCAAAAAATTATTTATAAAGTTCCATATGTATCAAGGCTTGATAGGTTTTTTTTGAGTGATGACTCCCATAATGGTATATTATTGTCCCAATAGCCACAAATATTCACTACATGATCCCTAAAAATGTTCTATGACATTTTTATGTCCTATTCATACTATCCATCCATTTGAGGATCATAAGATATACTCAAAGTAAAATATTTTCTTGGAGAATTCTACAAGGATCTCAAAAAACAAGATTTTATCCCGAGGTCTGTGTGTGATATATTTATGACTAGAATAGTGGTAGGTATTAAGAATATTTTTATTACGTGGCAATGTTGTTTCCATCTGATATCTTGTATGGATATCCCATCAAGAATAGTGGTTGGTACTAATAATTTTGTTTCTTACAAGACAATACTGTGGACATCTGATATCTAAAACACAACACCAGACTCCCATTTAGCTTCAAACCCTCAATGGTCTCTCCACCATTGAGTATTAAACTCTTCGTAAAATATTCAATATCAGATGTCTAATTTTTTTTACATTTTCCATCCAAGTCAGGAATAAAAGAAATTGGAAAGAAACCTACAACATAAAGTTTTATTAAAAAATCAAGATGATTATTCTATATAAAAAATATTAGTTTTCACTGGACCAAGGACTCTTTATCAAACTGATTATATGACTTCCTTCTAAATGTATTCAGTATAGAGTTACCTATATCATGTGCATACATCATGTGGGTTTCAAACATCTATAGAAACTACATCCATCAACATTTCCTAAATTTCAAACCCATTTGTGATAAAATGTGTTTTAAACTTTTAAGATCCATAACACTGTGAATTTATCACTAAATAGATAATGAAACCATGTATTTAACGTGTAGACTGAAATGTACAACTCCAATATGTGTGTTAGGAAATTGTTATCAAGAAACGATATTTTTTGTAAAGAATATGAAACAATATGATTAAACTGCAGGAGAACACATCCCAAACAAGTTCATGATGCATCATAATATAATATATATCCATTTATAGACTTCAAAAACATGATTATATGAGATGATGTAAGTGTAACATTAGGTTTTTCAAAGTATTATTGACATTAATCATTCCATTTTAAAAGAATAAATTTCCTTTTCAAAGATGAAATTGATGATTCTAAAAATGAAAAATAACATTTAAAAAGTCATTAGTATACTACTAATCCCCTAAAATATGTATCTCAATGATTTTTTTTCTCACAAGAGAAAATAAATTATATATTCTTAGGATATATAAAAATTACTTATAAAAATTAAATGTCCAAGGAAACATATAAATTTTATCTGAAAATCACACATTGATAACATGGAATATAGATGATGTTTCTACATTATACCCAACACTATAACCAAGTGTTCTCATTATCCACTTTTACCTTGAATAAACTAGCATATCTACCATAAAAAGCCACCACAAAGTAATTTAGATACCTATAAATGATTTGATTAACCATTTGAAAGAATACTACTAGTTTATTGATAAGACTAAAAGGACATAAAAAATACTCATAATTTCCATATATTTATCTGAATGATATCGTTGTAATATTTTTCCTTCTGGAATCATAATTAGGGATACCTTGAACATAGGTTAATTTTAGGAAACCATTGGGATCCCATCAATCGATCAATGAAATCATTAATTATTTGTATAGTATGTAGATTCCTTATCATAACATGTTTAAGGAACTGATAATATATACAACAACTAAGAATTCAATCCTTCTTTATAAAAATAATCAGTACTACCCATAGAGATATACATTGTGAAATGAACCCTTTTCTATTTAATACTTCAAACTAAACTTTAAATTCACTCAATTATATTGGTTACATCGTATAAAATGGCAGTGATATCAGAATTGTCCCTAGTAGAAGATCAATCATGAAATAAACTTATTTTTTATTGGAAAACATGATATTTTTTTGGAAAATTTTAGGAAGCTAGATAAAAATAGTTAGAAAAACTATATTCATAGTCGCATATATAGATGCCAATGTTTGTTTATCTTATTAAAATGAGATTATTCCAACCACTAGTTCAATAATTCATATTATGCTTAACTTTATATCCATATATCCTCTAAAGTGATGTCATACCCCATACAGAGATGTGAAACTAAATATTCAGGCATAACATTCTATGTGAGAATTGAACTATTTCAACAAATCCATATCCAAATCAAGTCATAGAATTCCATCTCAATAATAGAGAAATTCAAAAGAAAATCATTCCCATAAATAATTATAGAACAAACCTCACACCAAAAGATGGAATCTATCTTTGGAAAAGAGAAGATTTAGTTTCAAAATAGAATAAATCATCTCAACATGTAAATCCATATGACAAAAAACATGCAAATAAATAAACAAGTGGAAAGTGACCATATAAAAATTCTTTCATAAGGGTATTATTCAAAAGAATTGTACATCTCACCAATCATGGACCAGATTCATCATCCATGATCTCTACACCAATTACATAAAATTTCTTCCTCACTGCACATATCTCTTTGTTACCCTATTGATATTGCACTTATTGAGGATTCATGGTGTTCCTATAATCACATTGGCCCACTCGGTTCTAATGAGATGAATTATACTAAAACACATGTCTTTTTTAAGAATAATATGCCTAAGAAACATGAGCGGAAAATTTAGAATCATACCTCAGAGCATTGTTACAATAGTCTTGATGATATCCCATCTCATTAAAATTTTGACATGCTCTTTGTTGTGTCGTACAATCTCACTTGATTTGATCAAGTAAGCCACTCTGAAAATATCTCAACTTACATTTATTGGTTGAGGAAAAAGATTTTCTAATACAATGATTTTATTTTTAGGTGTACTAATACTATTGAATTAGGTATACCTATTCACATTATTCCTATAATTAGAGTCCCCATATATTCTTATAGGAATGAAAATGATCCAGACAACTATATTTCCCGAGATATACCAATCCTCTATTTTTTGCCTGTTAAGAATTTCTATATAATATATTATATAAAGAACAAAAAATGTTGACGAAATTACTAATATTAATACAGATTCCTAAATATATTCCTTTAAGGATTTACTTTCAGTAACTTCTATGAAAAAATAGACTAAATTCATAAATTTATGCATATACTCAATCACCAAGAGAATATCTTTATTTTAAAATAAGAAGTCTCTTTTTCTAATAATGTGAAAAGTGTATGGATATAATTTCTTACTAAACAAATCTTCAAAGTCACCCCATGTACTAACTTGGAACAATTTAGTATGAATGACTAATTCTGACCATTGTAATTCCAAATCCTCTAGATTATACATTTCTATCATTAGTTTTAACTGTAATGGTGTCCCAAATAAACCCATGGTTTGAATCATCCTATTCAATCACACGGCTTCTTTTTCGAGATCAAAAACCACCAAAAATATGGGTGGAATATGATTTTGGAAATAATCCCAAAGGTCCAATTTCCATGGCTTATAATTCCTATTATCATTATCCATATCCTAAAAATCCTAAACAATACTTCAGACCAGCTTTTGGTTCACCTGTGGATCTGGTGAAAACCACATTGTCAGAAACCTTCTATAGTTTCATTCTATGACATCTTCTCTATTACATTTAATATAACTAGAATATAACTCCATTTATTTTTAAATATTAGTTACATAAGGGTTATAAATTTCAATTTTCGACATCAACTCATATAAAAAACATGGATTTCTATAGTTGAAACATCACTAAAATTTTAACCATTTTTAAAAACACTATATCTATTCTTTTCAAAATATATGATTTTCATTATATTCAAAATAATCAACACTTATTGTTCATTTCATAAAAAATTAATCAAAAAATAACAATTTATTATTATAGTTAAGTATTATTATATGTGAATTTCATATAAAACTCATCAGTTAAATCCATTAATATGAGGTGTCAACTCACCTAGAAGTGTCTAAAAACATTCATGTACCCAGACACCGAGGTAATATGAAGTTCAACATGAAGAGGTCCCATACACCATTTTATTCACTATATTTCAAGTTATGATAATCCTTTCTCATAAATATCATTCCACGAGATATAATGATACCATTCACAACTCATGGATCAAACAAAACTGACACCATTTGTCAAAAACAAATGATAGATGGACCGACCGAAGCTAATACGATTTCTTATTTCGAAGGAAAAAAAATGATACCATTTTTTCCAAAATGAATGATAGAATAGATGTGAATGATACCATTTGTAACATACAACTCATACTTTTCATCTTGAGAACAGGTATGGTGCTACTAGGCTATATGTGACATTCCAAAGACACCGATGTATAAAAAACACTTAGGTCCTTAAGAACATGTAGGGGATTATTTTTCCATTAATAATAAAAAAACTAAACCATGAACCCTTAAATATAAAATACTTTATATGTTTCATGAGTTTTAATACAACCAAAATAATACCCAATAATACTTCAACTGGTTAGATTATATTGGAAATGGATGGGAAAAAATCCAATAATGGCCAAAAGACTACAAACTGCAATGACTTTCATCAGACATAAACCCATTCAATTCATGATAAAGAACAAATATAAAACTCTACATGATATTCCCAAGTTATCAATATGCACCATTATAGAGATATTAAAACTTACATTTACCTATTTACTGATAGATGACATATACAGACTAACCAAATTTTCCAAGAATTCGGTGAGTATAAAACACTGTATTATTTCCCCAATGTCTTATTAAATTATGAAAATAAGACCAAAATTGTAACTATAATTTATATAAAATAGTTTAAATTAGTAAAAATAGTTTATATAAAAGCCATAAATATTTTACAAAAAAATTAAAAAAATCATTAAAACCTTTTTTCAATTTATTTGGGATACTATTTTTGATGTCCACCAACATAACCACACACACAAACACACACTCAAAATTGGTGCTACCATTAATGGAAGAACATCACTTCCAAAATCCATCCCACCTTTATGGAGGTACTTCCTGACCATTATACATCAAATCAACACGCACCCAACTAATTATTCCATAATACTGTCAAGGCATTCTGAATAAAAACATTTATTTCATTAAATAATGTTTTAAAAAAAATTACATTCATCAAAACCGAACCATAATTTTAAAATCATCATTTTAAAATTATAAAAAAGGGGGATTCCAAAAACCAATCAAATTTCCATATTTTCTAAACCAAAAAATGAAATTTTTATCAAGAACCACACTATAATTTTGAAAACATTTTAAGAAAATAATTTAATTGGAACTATGAATATATTTTCTAAATCAATTTTATGTTATAGAGAATCCACCTACCTTATAATGGTTGGTGAAGATGAAGAACACACCAAAACAATCGATCAAAACTTGGATCACCTTCCCTTCAAACAATCCAATGATAAAACACTATGATTCCGATCGTGGAACATGAATCTTTCCAAAAATTATAATATAAAAAAATTTAGTATAGAGAATAAGGTTATTTCTAAGAATAATTATGACATACTGATGAATCTAGGTCTCCAATGTAGTTTTATTCACCAATTAATCACTTTTGGATCGAAAGTAAATGTCTCTAAAGGTTTGGTTGGATAAGAATTTTGGATAAGGATAAATTTGGGGATTAGAGGGGGTATAAAGTCTTAATGTGTAATTTCTCTAAATTTTATGGAGATTCCACTACATGCTGCATGGTTTGGCCACATGGATTATAAAACATTATGCCGACCCTGTGATGTTACAATCATAATCAAATCCATCTCATAGTTTCCTCGCATGACTTGACAAACCCTAAACCAATATCATTTTCCCACTATATTAAGAAGTATGTTTTCTCCATGAAACTAGTATTGTTTTGATAAACCATGATCCAACTATTCCCCTTCCCATTTCCTATTGCTTTCCCTTGAAATAGTTTCTTAGATGTGGTGAATGGTTTGTTCTTACCATCCACAAAACATTCACCTCTAAAAGGCCCCTAAAACATTCCAAAAATACCACAATTTTTTTTAAAATTAATCCAATCACTATAGAGGCTGAAATAACTTTAATAAATGGTTATTTACAAGAAAACAGGGGTTCTAAAATCTTATCCTCCAAAAAATGTTATGATAAAAAATATTATTTAAAATAATATTTTTTATGCATTCTTTATGGTAATGTTAAAATTGATTTTTCTTAAAAATATAAATATTATGTTAGAAAATATATTTTATTTTTTTAATCCTTTGATCAATTTATTTTTAAATTTTTTTATTTTATTTTTAAACACATTAATGAATTAGTTTGGTAAAAACTAGCTACAACTATAAAATCCAAAAGGTTAAAAAGGGTTAACTAAAGGGTTAAAAGAACTAAAATGTTAATAATATGTTTCTAATTTAGTATTTTATGTGTGTATATATCTACAATTATCTTCAATACAATTTTTTATATTTTATTGTCTTTTTTACATTATAAACTCGTTCTATCTTTATATTATGACGAAATATTAAAAAAATTTCCATTCTAACCAATTATAGAAAGAGTCTATATCCACCAAATTTAATGTAAAGACTCGTAAATTTCAAGGGAATTTTTTTTCTTAATTTTCTTTGGAATTTTACAAGAACTTAGTTTCTGACGGCACCTGATTCCGAGGCCCGGTGTGCCTGGAATCATTTTCCTAAGTTTGGATCGGGTACGTTCAGTGAACGGACGAGCTGGTTTTTCTAACTTTTGAACCGGTGCTCGGAATAAAATTCTGAGGGCACTGAAGAAATCGCAGCGCCGGTATTTGCTTAGAAATGCCTCTTCCGAAGTTACGTTTTCTCGGGTGTGGTTTTTAATTTTTGGGCTTAAAGTTCAGAAATAAAATAATTTTTCGACAAATTTATTTTATTTCACTTAAGCCACTTTGAAGTCATTTGAAGCCACTTAAAGCGGCTTAAGCTGAGTTGTTGTTGACATGATGTTATCCAAAAATATCCTACCCTTTTGGTAGGATATTTGTGAGGTGGGACCCACATGAGCCCCACCGTTTCTTTTCCTCTAAGTAACGCAACCGCGAAAACCCGTCATTATGAAAGTCAACTGATGCGTTTTCTTAAATTCTTAACGCACCATTTAATTGGGCAGTTTTATTCATTGAATTAAATGTGCGGTTTATTCATTGAAATTAATTCTATGAATTAATTTCATTTGTTTCTTAACCAGTTTGAAATCCGTTGGCATAATAATAAAAAAAGACCAACGCACGGCTTCTGGAAAAATTTTCGTTGAGAGGATTTGACAAAAACCAAGAGTTCTTCATCCTCCTTCGCAAAGAACGCGAAGAACGCGAAGAATGCGAAAAACGCGAAGAACGCGAAGAACGCGGAGCCCTCGGAAATCGACGACGAGACGCCAAGTTCCGCGACGCCGGCGATTCTTCTTCCGCGATGTTTTTCCACGGCAATCCAACCCCGCGACAACCTTCAATCGGCAGCGACAAGGTAGGGGGTTGCGCTCTTTTCTTTTTTAAAAAAAAATTACCTTGTGGATTTAAACAACAATATGGATTTAATTATTATTAATTAAATCTTTTTGTTCTTGAACCTCGGAGTTCGTCGATGCGACACCCTTCCGCGACGATGCGACGCCGGATACCGCGACGACGCGACGATCCCCTCCTTCCACAAAAAACATGCGTGCGATGACTTGACGAGGTAGGGATTTTATTTTGGAAATTCCCTTATTCTCGTGAAAGATTCTTTAAAATTAAAGAACCGGTTTCAAATGAACAAACTTATTTTATTAAAATTGTTGTTTCATGTGTTGAGTTATTTTCTCCTGTTGTTGTTAACTAACTCGGAGGGTGCAGGCCAAACGAACACGACCCGACAACCCTCCGCCGTTCTTTGTGGTTGTGCGGATTTGGCGGGTGACGGAAAATCGTGACGTAAGGGAAGTTTGTCGATCCCGCAGTGAAGAACGGAACCTGGGAGGAACAACGGTGCAGACGGGAAGGAAAACGGACCACCAGAGCAACTACGGTGGTCCGCGGAAGCGGCCGGTAGCCGGAGGCGGCGGCGGCCAATGGACCCGCGGCCGCGCGGATCCGGTTCTCATGCATGGGACGCGGCATAGCCGCGTCCGCTGCTCCAGCGCGACCCCAACATGGGGCCGCGACATCTCCAGACCGCGGGGGCGGCGCCCCGCGGTACCCAGGCGCTCGGCCGCTCAGCCGAGCCGAGCCAGGCCGGTCTGACTGGCCTGGCCGCTCCCTGGCCAGACCGGACCGGGTCCATCCGGGTCAGGTCGACCCGGTTCGGGTAGACCCGGTTCGGCTAACCCCAGGGGGGGGGGGGGGGGTCGGCCCGGGCCCGGACCCCCCGTTTTCGGTCAGACGCCCGTAACATGAGCTACAGGCCTCCAAACGACTCGCCGTCAGCGGCAACGCGATCCTTGAATTGATATGGTCGTTTCGATATATTGTACTAAAGGTTTCGGAATACTTTGTGTTTGGCCGGGTTGGTTCGTACACGAAACCAACCGGGCCTTCGGAGCGGAAACACTCATATCTTGAGCTACGGACGTCCGATTGACGTGTCGTCAGCTTTGCTGAATTCCTCTATGTGAGACAGATCTTTTGGCTCACTCCGCCCGAGGTTTGGATGCAGGTGGAGTACGGTCGGGTTGGTTTTTACTTAAAAACCAACCGGGCCCCTGGGACGAAAAAGCCAATAACTCTCAGACCGGGCGTCCGATTGACGCGCCGTTTGCGACGTTGAGTTCCTATTGACGATACAGAACTTTTGGATACATCAACATCGGACTTTGTGACAGTTGATGTATCGGCCTCTCGGCTCATGGAGCGGACCCTCCCGAACGAGCTTGTTGTGTGCCAGAACCCTAGAGCTGGCTGCGACTGCTACTTCGACAGCGACGACTGTGCAGAGATCCTCAGTGGACTGCAGCGACGACAGTGCAAAGATCCTCAGTGGACTGCGACGATGAAGATAGCTGGTCTTGTATCCTATGTGGGTCCTAGCTGTGCTGGTCTTGTATCCTATGTGGGTCCCATCTTAGATGATTTAATACTGGTCTTGTATCCTTTGTGGGTCCCAGTATAGATGAATCAATGAAGACAGCTGGTCTTGTATCCTATGTGGGTCCTAGATGTGCTGGTCTTGTATCCTATGTGGGTCCCAACTTTGATGATTCAATACTGGTCTTGTATCCTATGTGGGTCCCAGTATAGATGAATCAATGAAGACAGCTGGTCTTGTATCCTATGTGGGTCCTAGCTGTGCTGGTGTTGTATCCAATGTGGGTCCCAGCTTTGATGATTCAATACTGGTCTTGTATCCTATGTGGGTTCCAGTATAGATGAATCAATGAAGACAGCTGGCCTTGTATCCTATGTGGGTCCTAGCTGTGCTGGTCTTGTATCCTATGTGGGTCCCAGTATAGATGAATCAATAAAGACAGCTGGTCTTGTATCCTATGTGGGTCCTAGCTGTGCTGGTCTTGTATCCTATGTGGGTCCCAGCTTTGATGATTTAATACTGGTCTTGTATCCTATGTGGGTCCCAGTATAGATGAATTAATGAAGACAGCTGGTCTTATATCCTATGTGGGTCCTAGCTGTGCTGGTCTTGTATCCTATGTGGGTCCCCGCTTTGATGATTCAATACTGGTCTTGTATCCTATGTGGGTCCCAGTATAGATGAATCAATGAAGACAGCTGGTCTTGTATCCTATGTGGGTCCTAGCTGTGCTGGTCTTGTATCCTATGTGGGTCCCAGCTTTGATGATTCAGTGCTGGTCTTGTATCCTATGTGGGTCCCAGCATAAACGAAACAATGAAGACGGATGGTCTTGTATCCTATGTGGGTCCCAACTTAGATGATTCAATATCTATGTCTGATCATCTCTTCCACCTTTTCGATAATGTATACCTGTGTGAGATAAATCCTGTGTTACTCTCCTTTGTGTATTTTGTTGAACTATCCTGTGTGGATTTACTGTTTACTCTCCTTTGTGGATTGTGTTGTGCTATCCTGTGTGGATTTACGTTTGCTTTCCTGTGTGGATTTACGTTTTCTCTCCTTTGAGGAGTGTGTTGTGCTATCCTGTGTGGATTTACGTTTTTCTCTCCTTTGTGGGTTGTGTTGTGCTATCCTGTGTGGATTTACGTTTGCATTCCTGTGTGGACTGGGTTGTGCTTGGGCTCGGATGTTAGAGCCGAACAGGGATTGATGACTTATGTATATGTAAGGGCATATACCTAAGTAGTGTCGGTTGTTACTTCATGATTGTATCTTTCCGTTGTGGTCTATCCTTTGTGGATTTCGGGAGACCTTCGGGGGTCTTGGGGTCCCTACTGAGTAGCTTATACTCACCCCTGCACAGGCTATGCCCGCACTACATTGTGTTGGTTGCAGACGACGGATAGCATTGATTGTGGTTGAGGCTTGCAGACCAGGACGGTACCTGGAGGTGGACCACTGGGCGGGATGTACTCGGAGCGGATGGCGGGACCCGAGGAGCAGTGGATCTATCTGTACCCACCCTTCAGGTGGGATTTCTAGAGGATGGCCCGACGCTGCAGCTTTTCTTTTCAGTTGCTGTTTTCCCCTTTCAGTTGTACTTTACAGTTGTGCTTGTATTTCCGGCCCCTTTACTTTCAACACAGCTTGTTACAATTTTTACTTAGCTTTTACTTTTCCACTCGCTTACTCTATGGTGCTTGTTTACTTTTCAAAGGCAATGCCTTCCCTTTTTGTTGGATTTACACCTTGGTGCTAGTCGCCAGCCCCTGGCCTATGGAAGGCGGGCTTGGGGTAGTCACGGCACGGGCCCCGAGGACGGGTCGTGACATTTAAGACCACTATAAATTCAGGTTATAACTTGAAAATATACCCTCTTTAATTCCCATATAATCATTTTTCACTTACTTAAGATTTTGGACACAATATTTTGTCTTAATTTTTCCCTTTCCTAATATTTACCATTAAAAATATATTTTCCTAATATTAAATGTTAAATTAATTATTTATTTTATACTAAATGGTTTTATATTTTCAAAGTTAACATTAACCACCTTTCCCCATTTACCTTTAAGGAATCAAAAATTACATTCGTGCATATGTATTGACTACCACCTCTATGAAGGAAAATGTTTCATTTTAATTAAAAATATTACTTGAATGGTCCTAATTTATAATTAAATAAAATATTATTATATTTATAACATGTTATTTATTTGTAAAAAACAAACCATACAATAAATTTTTCCCATTTCAAGGCATATAAAATCACCACCCTTGCATTCATGCGTACTACCACCTCTGTGGAATACTATATTATGGTTTTCATAAACACCTTTCATGGATGATCATGAGAATAATTTTATAGTATAAAAATGATATTTATGAAATTATTATGACTATGGTAAGAAATATCATAATTTCAATTAATATTATAAGAAAAAATTATCAATATAAATTCAACCATCTAAATCGTGCTTATTAAGAGGAAAAATAATTTATTTATACAATATAATAGTTCTTCTATCCCAAAAATATTCTTATAATTATATTATATTACATTTTATAACTTCAATAAAACATAAAGAAGTATAATTATTTGATTTAAATATGGATATTATTGGTAAAATAACATTATAATTATCCATTAATTATGGTATGTTAATGTTTGGGTTGATCTAACAACCTAATTATACAATGATATAAAACAATATAATGGATTACTATGATAAATTAATTGTTGTTATTATATATTATATATAAGTAAATTATGATTTTATTTTTGAAATGGAATGGTAGCATTAAATTTAAACTAATTAATTAATATTTCAATATACATTTGTTAAAAATTACCAAAACATGCCCATTTTGAATTTAATATTTAAGGATCATATACAAAACACTTATAGAATGAAATTATAATATTATAAATATTTAAAAAAATAAATTTTACTACCAATTTTGATATATGAATAATGAAATTTTGGAAAATAAAAAATAAATACACCATGATTACAAAAGTAGTTGAAAATGATCAAGATTACTCGCACCCGATATTGGAAATATATAGTAACTAACAAATATATATATATAACAATAATAATTATATAAAAATGACTATATAAATTTATATGTTTCTCAAATTGGTTATTAAGATAATCTTTTTTTGTACAAGAGTTAAAATTTCTTTCTGGGAGCTTAGTAATTATGTTAAAGGGTTTTCCTTGTCTCAATCATAACCATTAAAACATGTGATATTTTTTTCAACAAGATTACATTTATATGATTCCATTATTATTTATATCCCTTAAAATTATTTTAATATTTAAATAATGGCATATTGAAATCCAAATCTAATTTCTTTATTCATTCATATTTCTACTTCAAGTGTTACTAAATCTATAATGGATATTGATAAATCAATTCTTCTTTCATAAAAATATAATTCCTATTACAGAAATTTTTTCTTTTATTATTTTTTTATTAAACCCTTATATTTTTTTCCCTGAACATTTTCATTATCTATTGATAAAAATGATCGTTAAATTCAAATAATTTCCTTGATAAATTCCTTTCTCAAAATGTATATCATTGTTGACAATAATTATCATTATCTTTATCAAAAAATTTCCCCTAATATATATTTTACTTCCCACAGTTATCCTACTTTATATATGGAGTCCAAATTATTTATTATATCATGTATCCTTCACAATACCCACTTATAATTTTCAAAAGTAAATTTCATTACCACGTTTCATGATGAGGGGTTTCAAAAAATTTATATTAATATATTTAAATGGTTCTTATAAAATGATCATTTTATATATATTCCATTCAAAATATAATTGGGGTAAATGTTATATAATTTTTCAAGGATTCATGATCATAAAATATTTTTAAAAATTAAAATGTATTAATTATTTTCACATCACTATTTAAAAGAAATTCATTTTGAAAGTTTCTCGTAACATCTTCTTTTGTGGAAGTGTTCAATATTTATTTCTCACAAAAACTTTTACGGGTTCACAACCATTTCCCTCATTATCATAGATTTTTTATATTTATTTATTTGTTTTTTCATAAATTAACATCTAAATTATATAATATTATTTTAGAGGATTAATTTTTTTTGATTTCCATTACTGCTTTTATATTTCATAATCACCTAGTGTGTATAAACATGTTTCATCTTCCAATTACATTTATATGTGAATATTATATATTTATTTCCATATATTAATGGGAATTCACCTATATTCCGTATGTTTATTTCTTGGGTGAATTGTTAACTAAACTACAAACCTTTTATTTATATGGTGTAAATACCATATACCTATAATATTATTAAAAATATTTGGATACCCATTTATTTTCTATAGGTTTATCATGTTATCATTTTTCATGTAATTATATGTTTTTTATAGTGTGAATCATTTTGAAATGGATATGAAAGAGAATTTATATCTATGGATTCACTATGAGGTGATGAATGTAACACAATTTCTTCCCATGTGTTCTTTTTGATAATATGAATCATTGATAACAAATAGCACAAGTTAGTGTGGATGAATGATGGGTGGGGTCCTATATCACCCTCCAATGCATTGGATACAGATTAATATATCTCATGATACATGTATACGTGGAAAAAATTTAGTTTCTCTGACGTGTGGTTGTATGTTTGTGCATCATTAAGGTGATATATCCCTATTATAATTCTTTAGGTATATTTATACGGTATCTTGATATTACACTCTCATGGATCATGTTTATTGAGTAATGATTCTATATGCATTTAATTCATGTAATATGTTATGACAAGACTTATTCCATGACACATGACTTTTTGTCAATGTTTGTTCTTTATGATTATCTAATGTTATGTATAGGTTCCAATATTATATCCATATGATTTTTCTTTTCACATTTATGATATTTAATTTTCATAAATTATGTTTACCCTTACTGGGAATTTTATTTAACCCCCTTTTTTTCCATTTCCCAGGTTGTAAATAAATCTAATATGTATGATATATCTAGAAGTGTATATTGTTTTGAGAATTTATCATCGATGTTGTAGAATTATTGTGGATTAATGAGATGTGTATATAGTGTAAATAATGTTTTTTAGTTGAGAAGAAATATGTTTTGTTAGTTACTGTGTTGTATTAAATCTATAAAACCCTAAACATAAATGATAATTAGAATTTATTATAGTAAAATATTTCCATTAAGTCATGTAAATATGTGATAATCACTTTCGTGGGATGTTATACATCCTAATCCCTTATATTATATGGAATATTATCATAAAATAAGGAACTTTACAAATTATTTACACTTTCCATTAAAAAAAATTATAAATCATAATACACATAATACAATCCATTTAAAAGAATAATATGTGTAAATTAAATCAATAATATAAGATTAAATAACATTAAAACATTGTTCAAAGGTTATATAAAAAAATTATTAAACCTAATTCAATTAATTTTATTCAAAAAACTGAATTTTCAGATAAATTTTAGAAGTATCAACTCAAAAAATATAAATATATAATATTTAATAGTATAATAACATATTTTTCTCCATTAAAAGAATTATGGTTCTATTTTTACTATCAAATATTAATATCAAGTTAAAAGGAAATTATTTATAATGAAAATGTTAGAAAATTCATTTATAATTTTCGTTCCCTTTAAATAATTATGGAGAAACTTCTCTATAAAGGTTTAATTTTTTGACATTAAAATTACCAAAAATAGTCATCGGAGTTAATTTAATTACAATCATACAAAAAAAATTATTATATTTTAATTATTAAATTAACTAGTTAATATACACAAATTACAAAACATTCAAATGAAAATATCATATTATATTGAAAAACTTATATAAATTAATAATACATTTAATTAACACACATAACCTTTAAAGATGCTCGAAATATTCCTTAGATTGATTTAGTAAATCATAATAATACACTTTCAATGAAAAAAAAGAAATATCATCACATGACATGAACATAAATGTTTGAAATACCATTACATGAAAGGATAAAAGATGATACAAACCAATAATGTTTTACTGACGCCACCAAATCCTTGATTTCATTGGTAAATTAAAAAACATCCATAAATATGGTTATAATACCAATTAATTATTTACTTATTAGGTTTTTCCGATCCTTTAACCATATGAACATTATTCAAAAATCTAGTCAAGTTCTAATATTATTTAACAACTAAAAAAACCAAAATATTCCAATTTGATACCCAATATACTCCATCATAAGGCTCATGGTTCATTCTCAATCACTAATGACTAAAAAGTAGTGTTGTGGGAATAAATAATAAATGTTAGGAACAATTTAAATGTTATTAACATTAACTAAACAATAAATAAAAATAATTTATCAACTTAATACATCACCAAAAAACATACAATGTATAATATACATATAAAAATATACAATTTATATTTATATGGAAAAAATATACCCAAGGATAACATAAAAATAATAAGACCCACTACTAAATCTATATGAAACATGAACTCCCTGACATGCCATCACCACAATTTTCCAACCACCAAGTTAATGGTGAAATATATATAAATAAATGAGATTACATATTCTTACAAAGATCAAATATTGTATTTAAAATCAAAGAACATATATAGGGATGTATATATGGTGTGAAAGAATAGACATAACAGAATTCCACCACATATTATATGTGAATCATTTATAAAATAAACCAACATTTCTAGTTTTAAATATAAATATAGGCATATAATTTTAAATTTAGTGAAAATAAATAGGGAGGATATATCATATTTAAATAAATATTTTTATATAAAAAAGGTTTTACAAGTATAATGAATTACATATAAAGGCTTTAGGGAATACATATTGGAAATAACTATTGAAACAAAAAATCCATATATGCATCATCAGAGAGAACATAGATTTCTATGTCAGGGGTTAATATAGGATTTCAACTTAGAAATTTTCTCCATGAGGCATATATTAAATAAATAACCTTGCCTATATGTTTTTATTCATAAAGGAGAACTATGTCCCTATATATTTATTTACTGGGGAGAATCATGTCCATTTGGATTGTTTTTTTGTAAATATTCATTTTCCCTTGGTAACCAACTCATCATGTATCTGTAGCTATCCTGGATTCCTACATAAGTACCAAGATTACCATGATACATTACCATAAGCAATGGGTTTTAAAAATTAGAAAATTTTGATCCCACTTTGCATGAATTGTACTTTTTGTTAAGAGACGAAAAAAGATAAGAAGAAGTATCTTGGAAGTTTTGTAAAATAATACAATATAAAAAAATAAGAAGATCCCAAAAATTGGGTCCAATCATGTTAAGTGAAGTAAGCCCCAAAGAAAAATCTATGATGTTGTATTTTATGACTCGTGCAGTTCCATCCATGTTTGTTAAGAGACTTAACTATATATATCCACGGAGAAAAATACATGATGAATTTTATGAAAAAATATTTCATGTGAAATGAACCATATTTTCATGAAGGCACGTCTCATTGTATTTCAATATGACTTATTTGTTTTATATTGATAAACATATACTATGGACTGAGGAAGATTCCACTATAATTTAAGGCTTTTTGAGATACTAGAGATTTGAGAATTGTGAAAACAGGGTAGGCTGTAGGGTTACTGGACGGTTAGTAATAACCATGTCGGGTAACCGTGTGGGGAACCATTGAAAAGCTAGGGGCCACATAGTTGTCCTATAACCATGCCACCTGATAAACACAAATATGTAATAATTTTTAATATCGTTTCCATGGTGTTTAGCATAGTTTGGGTACAATTTGTGAAACTGTATTCCTTAACCTTGCATAACCCCCCTTAGATTGTGAATTGAGCACAGTTCGCAAACGGTTTGGTTGAAACCCACATATGACCCATGCACCCATAGTTTTTAGGTTTAATTGAATATTTTCAGTTAATACTATATTAAACTTGGTTTTATTTCTTCTCCCTTATTTATAATGGATATAACATCAATTTATTATTTCATGAGTTTATTTCTTCCTCCTTATAAGTTTCTTAGTATCTTTGAGATACAAACATAAAATCAGAATATGTATGAAGAATATGATAGCTAAATATATCATCTGAAGTCCTCTTCCTTTAGTTTTATGTTTGTCTTTATATAATATGAAGAATTTAGGTATAAGATCATTTTAACTATTTTTAGGGCATTGATACATTCTCTATTTATCTTCCAAACTACAATGAATATGAAGCTGATATTCGATGAAGAGTCACCTACAACATTAAGGTAGGTGGTCCAGATTTAATTCCCAAATGTTTTAGTTTTTTCATAAGCATGTTATTCTTCCCCACATAGGAAATTTCCACACATTAACATATAAAGAATTTATTAGATTCTAATTAATTATTTTCATGGTAATATTCTTCTGAGGATCATTTCTTAGTATTTATAGGATGTCAGCCTCTATCATGGACAACACTTGGGTGTGTCTTCTTGAAATTATTGTTTATATTGAATTATATTAATGATAAAAAATACTTCTAAGAATTCAAATTAGATTGAAAATGTAATGTACCCTTGCAGTGAATATCCTAATTGTTATAAGAACCTTCATAGTGTCTTGAAGAACATTGAAAAAATGAATTACCATGCTACGAATAATAAAATGGCATGCTTATGTAGAATGAATTAGCTTCACAATGGATTTATTTTTTTAACTGAATTAAATGGGAAAATTTTGATAAATTTTAACATGTGGATATGACACACCTAATGACACAATCTTTATTATATGCTTTACATGAACTGTGATGCCTTAGTTATGTTGGCTCTATGAATGAAATTATTATGATCTAATCCATTAAATAATAATCATCATCATCACCATCACCACCATCATCATCATCATAATTATTACTTTGATATTGGACAAGAAAAATTGGTTAAAGGTGTTTCTGAGTAGGATGTATCCTGACCCCATACATTGAGTGTTGAGCATGATGTCTCTCACTATTATACTTTTATATGAGCGATAGGAATGATGTTCCATGATCATCTATATAGGTTTTTGGGCATGATGTCTCTCACTATTATACTTTTATATGAGCGATAGGAATGATGTTCCATGATCATCTATATAGGTTTTTGGGCATGATGTCTCACCACATGTATCTTGAATGATGAGCATGGGTCTTTTATTAAGCATAAGATGTAGGTATTTTACTACTTTTAGAGCCTACATCTTGTTTATACTAGTTATATATGCCTGATTCATGCCCCGATCTAACCAACAACTAGTATCCAGGTATATTTCTACTTACATCGACACATTATTAGTTCATAGTGGAGGATATAGTATATAACTAACTGTATATATATATATTCTCTCTATATGGTAATGGAATAAAATAATTCATACTTATACCAAATTAGGTTGAGTTTCCAGGTGTCCATTTGGAAACTAAGTGGGCTGATACTTATTTACTCACCATCATTGATTATTTCTTATACCTATAAACTATATGGTTGACTTTTAGACACCATTGGTGATAACTTACAAGGATTTTATCCCACACCCTACATGGGCTGACTCAATTGCATGAGTAGATTACTTGTATGCAGGTATGGATAAGGGCAAGCAACATACTCTAGATTTCTTATTCTATTTTTTCTTATAGTATTTAAATGTGGAGCAGTGGATCGACCATACCCTTGAGATTCTAGTGGAGTATCCTTTTAGATTTTTTGTATTTTTATGACATGTTGTATATTCCTATCCCACATTTCCCTATTTTTATATCATAATTCCACGATGTCATGTATATGAAATTACCTATTGTATTTTGATTATTATTCAGTTTAAGGATTATTTAATCTTATTCACTTATTTATTATTTATGTTTTCATTATTATTTCTACTATGGTGGATTTTTGGTCCAGTATAGTCAGTTACTGTTTATATATGCTTTAATTTTTGTATCTCATCTATTATATCCACAGTTCCTATAAGATATGAGGGTACAGTCTCCGAATAATACCACCATTACACCCTCACAGATTGTTGAAATACTATAGCTTATAGGGAGACGTGATTGAGTCTATGTGAACCACCGGCTTGGGGTACATGTTTAGTGGATCCACGGTTTGGAAATTAAAATTGGTATCAGAGTGTCATTTTCACTTTTTCTTACTATTTTGGATTTAAACATGAGACTAAGAGATTAAGGAATTTGGTAATGAGCCAATTCCTGGGCATAACTAACCCATATACAGGGGAAACCCAAAGTACATCGGATGGTAAATTTCTATTGTTGATTATGCATGACACAATTGATACAAATTCACTAATGGGTGAAACAAAAGTCTTATGATGTTAACAATATACGTGTTATTTCAGTTTTATTTCTTTTATTTGGCCTGATGAAATGAGGGCATTGTTGGAGTTTGTGAACTAGAACCAACTTGTTTGTACTTTATGATAAATTTATATTCATGGTTTTAAATATTAATAAATTCTTTATCACATCATGATTGTTCTTATACGTATCATAGAATATGATAATGTCTCAAGCGTAGATTTCACACTAAAAGGTCGTAGTAGTTCTCCGTTAGGATCAAATCCCATAAGTTCCATGACACTATTCTTGAATAAATTTTTTATGGAACGATGATATCATCTTAAGTTACACAAATGATACTTTATATCAAGGATGGAGACTCATAGGACATTGAGGAACCTTCTCAGGGTGTACACCACAGGTAATATCTAGTAGGATATTATGAGAACGAGTCCTGACAGTAGGAAATCCACATTATAAGTGTCACTATATGTTGTTATCTACGAACGTTTGTAGTGGTCCTTAGACATTATGATTATTATTAATGGATATTAAGATTCACACTGTTTTTATGTATTGGAAAAAATTGTAATGATATATTCTCAGGGCAAGTTAGGATACATTTGGCGCGTCATGGGTAATATTTCATTAACAAATAACTTGATAAAGGATTTATCCCTTATGTTCACTAACATAGGTAAATATCTCTGGTCTATTTATGTAAATTATATAGCCTAAATAAATCAATGTCAATGGTTTTCCTTAGTAAATTCTATTTTTAAAAATTCAACGAATGAGTTATCGAGCATATAAGTTGATGGTACTGGAATGCAACCCACTCGATTTGAAATATTGAGATGAAGGAATTATTTTACAAAGTAAGCGTTAAAATGGGGTGGCATGTTGTTTTGATGTAAAATTCTTTCTTTATGGATGGATTGGCGGGTTTCTAGACACTAAACGTTGACTTTAGGCAGGGTCTCTTAGTGCCACTGAGAAGGAGTTTTAGAGGGTAACACGTGAAGTGTATCCAGAATAACAATTAAATAATTTATTATTTAATAATTTGAATAAATATTATTCCGGATTCTGGTTTAATAATTATTTAGGTATACTTGATCTCATTTTATTTATTTATCAGTGAATAATGTAGTTAGATTTAGTTATTTATTGAGTAAATAAAGACTCATTATTCAAGGTCTGATAAATATTTCAGAGGATGGGCGGGCTAAGTTAAAGGGTCTTGTGAGAAAATAATATTAAATATTATTTGATTAATATAATTTTTAATTGTAACCTGCAAGTTAAGAACATGTCATGGAAATAATGGTATTGTTGTAATAATGGATATGGGTGTTTCACATTGAATAATAAAATAAGGAAACTTGTGCTAATTATTTATTATTACCTAGATAGCCAATTTTGGTTGTGCAAAACATTTTTGGAGAAAAACATCTCAAGCCTTGATAGATTTTTTCCATACAAGAATGCTCTAAAGAACGAGAGCATCCACCCTCCACTGGATTATATATCAATTTTGAAGAGACTCTGAAGGCGATCAAGGGATGAAAAAAGCATAAAGATATTCCATGATAGCACCTAGATAATCCTTCGGTGACATCTAAAGATTCATGGAATACATGTGGATTACTACTAGAGGATATCTACTCTTGATCTCTATAAAGAAATTATAGTCTCTCCAAATATATGTGTTCAGAAACATCAATGAAGAAAGAAAACCATGGTGGTATTTATTTAATTAATTAAATTAATTATAAACAAAATATGTTGATCCTCTCTCTGGTTTCCAAGACACTTTAATATTTATTTAAATATTTGATTTTATTCCATGCATACAAGAGTTTATTGTCATATTGATCCCCGAATAATCATTGATCATGATAAAAATTTAATGTTGGTTGCCAGCCAAGCTATGCTTATGCTACGCCCAAATCCTATAAGTGGTATTAAAGGGGTCATATGTTCATTTATAATTATTTAAATAATTCATTGATTATTTACTATTTAGTAATATCATTTTTCAATTCTTGTTTTACCGTTCTTATAATCTGAATTTTGAGATCTATTATTCCTTTTTTATTTCTCACGAATCTAATAGAATTGAATAATTTAATGATTAAAATTAAACTGTGGATCTCATCAAGAGGAATCAATGAGTCTGTCTAGGTAACACCAAAGTACACATTGTGTATTCAGAGTTACAGACTCTATAATCTATCATAAATGATTTGTAATTTGGATCACACATCGGGTAGTTGTGTTCAGCACATCGGGAGTAATTCAGAAATTACTCAAACCGTGTGCATTAATGAAATGTGGGTTAGTTAATTCCTACACCATTTGATGACTAGGACATATTGGTGAATTTTCATTCAAAATACATGAAGTAAGGGCTGCTCGATACAGCATGTAGTCCCTTCGGTTTAGGGTCATGTCGTGTATCCCATACATGGAGTTCTTGGCCGGTGACTATGAAACGTGGATTCTATATAGCGTGTGGCCCACATGACACTCTGTCTACTCTAAAAATTTCTGAAGTACACCACACACCCGGTTTCCCCTGGTTTGTCATTCAGATGGATAGTGAGGCGGGTATATGCCGTGTATCAGATCTACACAATGTATACTTTTTCTAGATTACACATATTTAAAAATTTAATATTATATTATGTAACACTTGAGGCATGTAACTTCAGGTGAGAATAAAGCTGGGACACGACATGTTATCATTTTTTGATATATATATATAGAATTAATATATGCATAATCTTCAAAGATATGGACATCATGCATGAGTTTTGTTACAATTCTAATTTTAAGTACATGTTACATGTCACAAAAAATAATGTGTATACAAGAAAAATTAATGATGGGTAGTTTTGGATGGGTATTCAATGGGTTTCCTCCAAGGTACATGTTATGTACACAATGAGTTTTAAATGAAAATTTTAATTTGTTAAAAATTATTACAAATAAGAATCTCAAGAAAAATCATAAAAAGGATAAAGATAAAAGGATTTATTAAATAAAGATAATAATTAATTGATTCAATCATGATTTATCGTAATAAGAATGATTAAATAATTGAAATCTAATTTTATTAAATCTGTAATTCATTTCATTTTTTTCGATGATAATAATCTTGACCGGACCATTTTATGTGATTGGATTCCTTTCAATTTATTTTTTAAATTTAAATTGTTGGCCTACATTACTTCTCAACAAAATTATGTAAGGAATTCATGCCCATGGATTATTTTATGTAAACCCCCCTTTTACACCTCACCTACATGTGAGTTAAAATCAAATGTAATAGATGGATCTCCCATGATATTGGTGGTCATTCAACTTAGCATCCGAGTCAAGACCAATAAAAGGAGATTCAATGGTGAAAAAATTGAAATATGTAAACATGAACCTTAAAAGTTCAAGGTGTTTCTCCTCTAGTTTGGGGATAGTTTAACAAACTCTAGATAAATTAAACATTAGAAAATTTAATTACCATACCATTTATTTTATTTTTGTTAGTTTCATGGTTATTCGTTATAGATCTATTGTCGTGATCACATAATTTTTGAATTAATAGGCATAGAGGATGTAACTAAAATAAAATCTCTTATGTGTAAATATTATCAAGACACAACTAATCAATTAAGTATTTCCCACTTAATATTAACATGCATGTGAAAATATAATAAGAGTTAATTTACACAAAAATGATAAAATCCATCAATAAAATATTATGTCGATATAGCCTTTCAATACATATGTCAGAATCTAACCGATAGTTCAATGTTATTAAACAACCGAATTTGGTGAGCTCCCAATTATTGGTGAATTCTAATTTGATATTTTGGGTTGTCTTAGCATGGTTTAAATCAGGGGTTGACAACAAAAGCGGGTCTTAGTGTAACTGAGAGATTAGGGTTGAGTAAATATAAAATAATTATTTTAGGATTGGGGATTCCACTTAATGGATCAAGAAGAAATGAGTTAATGTTGTTAGAATTTTTAACGCCTACCTAAAACCATTCATATTTCTTGAGCATGAAATGTTTGGGTTTTGAGAATAGATTATGGATCTTTTCAACTAGAATATCGATGAAATAGGATATTATAAATCCAATGGTGAGGGATATTGGGTTTTGAAAAAATAGTGGGAGACTAATAAATATTTTTTAATTTATTTGTCCTAGTTTTATCAGATAATGTTATAAAACTATGTTAATCTTATTTACATAAAAAATTACATCAAAAATATATTTGATATCGATACACATAAAGGAAAACATTATCCATGGAACTAATTTCTAGGAGTTTCAATGGTTCCTCCAATTCATCATTGACCATGGAAGGAAACTATATGTGATGGAATAACCTTTACCAGCTATGCCTGTGAATGAGGAACGTGAAGAGGAGCACTCTATGTATGGGATACATCTGAATTGTACCCCCCCCCCCGACCACAAAAGCATGTAGTTGGTGAATTATTTTAATACATTGGAATGATTAAAAGGAGTCTAATCCTGAAGGACCAAGTAGTTTAGTTTTTTTAGAAAACCAGATACCTACATAAATTGAAAATTATAACTTAAAAAGAAATCCATCATAAAATTTTTATTAGAAACATCCAAAACTCAAAGTTTATCCCTTTAGGTCATTCAAAACAACATATTCATGTCTTGAAAAAATGAAACATAAGAAATGGGTGAGCTTAAATGATTTGTAAGGTTAAGTAATATAGTGGAAGATATCATAAACATAAACAAAGACATGGTGAATAACAAATAACACAATCCATTAAAAAAATAACATTAACACATTATGGTCAAAATAAGAGTTGAATAAATAATTCCATAATAAAGATTAATAATGGGAATTCAAATTGTCAAATAATCACAGGAACTATCAATACTATATTCACAAAGAGGTATATTCATATTCCGGACTACATAACCATACCATCAAGGCCTCATGCCAAGACCATAAACAACCATTTTATCTGGGCCTCGTGCCATAACCGAGTTTGTCTCATGAGGCCTTCCAATTCATCGAGGGGCTATAGCGAGCCCCACCCATCACATCATAAGTCGAATGCATTCCTATTATGAATTGGGGTAATCATAAAAAACATATAAATCCATATTGAAACTAACATATGAAATGTAAATAACATTCCCCATTCCTTAAATGCAAATAGTAATAATTCAGAGTAATATGGAGAATGGAATCAAGATAAAACATCCACATTAAAAAAAACTAGAAACCCTTCAACATCATATTTGGTAAATGATATCATAATAGATAAATATCTATGTAATACAATATTAATAAAAGGATGTTGACATAAATAAAGATACTTTTAAATGAGACAATTGAAAATTCTTGAGAAATTAATCCTTAAACATTCAAAAGTGTCCCATACCACCTTACAAAATTCAAATAATAATCCCTTAAAATATAATGGGAATAAGGGGAATATTGATATGATATACCAAAGGTCAGTACATACACCAAAATTAATAAGTAGTGTCCCATATCATTGTAGTTGAATCATTTTACATCAGAAACCTTTTTCTAACCATTAAAATCATGAAATTAGTGCATTTTTTCTCCACACTTAATGAACACTATCATTCCCTTCAAACATTTTCTAGGATGACTCTTTCCACAGTTATCACATTTTGTAGAACCATTATTTCACTTCTTCCCTTTATCAATATTTTTATCTATCTTCCTCTCTTTATTTAGATCCCCGTAAAAGCCATAAGACTTAGAGAATTCCTTACATACCTTATTAACACATGATATTGTTTCCTCATATGATGAGGACAAATGGGAGGCTTTATACCATTGAAATAATGTTTTAAGACCACGAGATATATGATCCTTATTACTATTTTCATCATGTGAATTGGTGATGATATCATTCCTTCTACTATGAGTCATTTCTAAACAAGGAATACACTAGATTATATTATGAATGATGATGTATATTCTCAATATAGAAAATATAATTAACATAAATCAAAATCCCATCCATAACTAATTTCATAATCTTAAACATGGTTTCTTTGAGAAAAAAAAAACATTTATTTCCTTTAACATGCATTGTGAAGAAAATGTGAATTATCATAAGCATATACCCGAGGAGTGTAAAACTAGGTTCATAGTAAGACCCAATTCTGTGTACCAGGATACCTCAAGTCAAGACCAAAACTCTTTGTTGGAGTTGTTACTGCTAGGTACATTAGTTCAAAACCACTTCCACATGTAGTATATAAAAATGGATTTATTTTCTAGAATGATACACACAATCTATTCCTTACAATGATTCTAGGACTTTCTTGTATGTTTATCCTCAATGTCTATCTTAGGGTATTGTTCCCTAAGATACTTTCTCAAAATATAGTTTCCATGTTTTATAATAAACTTCATCTAATACCAACTATAATGCCCCAATCCCAAAATCATAGAGTCAGTGTATTATTTTAATACATTGTCATGTTTACAAGGAATCAAATACCAATGGACCGAGTATTTAATTTGTTTTGGAAAACTAGATACATAAATAGATTCAAAATTAAAAAATGAAATGAAATAAAACATATAAGTTTTATTGGGAACATCTACAACTCCAAGTTTACCTGTGAAGTTCATTCATAAAAAACTCTTCATGTCCAGAGAAAATGAAACATAATAAAGGTGTGAGCTCAAATTCTCTTTAAGGGTAAGTAATACATATAAAGATACCATAAACATAAAAATTAGGCATGGTTAATAAATAAAAACGCATACCTTTAAAAAGTGATCTTGAACACATTATGGTCGGAATAAAAGTTGAATAAACAATTCTATAATAAGGCATAATAATGGGTATTATACTAGTAAAATAACCACATTAACTATAAATAATATTTTAATAAAGAGGGAAATTAATATTCGTGACATCATAACCATGCCATCAAGGAATCATGCCAATACCAAAAATAACAATTTTTTCAAGGCCTCATGCCATGACCTTTTTTTCTCTCGTGAGACCTACCGATGCATTGAGGGGTTATAACGGGCCCACATGCCACATAATATGTCCAATGAATTCCTCTTATGAATGTGGATAAGCATAAAAAACATATACATTAATATTGAAACTAACATATTAAATGTAAATAACTTTACCCAATCATTATGCACAAATACTAACAATTCAGAGTAATATAGTGAAAGGTATCAAGAGAGAACATCCACATTCAAACTAATAAGAAAACCTACAACCAAATATTTGGTAGATGATATCATTAGAGATAATTATCTATGAAATAAAAGATTCATCAAATGATGTAGACATAAATAAAGATACTTTTTTAATGACACCATTTAATTTTTTGGAAGAAATATTCATTAAACATTCCAGATTGTCCCATACAACCTTACAACATTAAAATAATAATACCTTAGAATATAATGAGAATAAAGAGACTCTTGATATGATAAAACAATTTGAATTACATATACCACAAGTAAGAAGTAATTGGTGGACAAGGAATATAACTCAGAAAAGATAAAGTGAGATGAGAAAAATAATTTTTTATTTTGGAAAGAATAGTTATTTTGGAAAATAATTTTTATTTTTCATGAAATCAGATTGTAGAAATGTATATCCCATAAAAAAGGGAAGTTCATTGAAATAATAATTGAGGCTAAAATATAGTCTTATTTTGGTGAAATCATTTAAAATGATTATTTAAAGAAGCATTAGCAATAAAACATTTTAGTGTGGTTTAAGGAATTCTTTAAAGAGATTTTTAAGATCAAAGGAACGTTTTCTTCCATAAAACAAGAAATGAACCAAAATTTGTTTTTCTATTTAAAATTTGTGAACTTAGAATGATAAATATGTATTAAAACATATTATATAGTGATCTTAAAAATAGTTAAGAATCTGAGAAGTTCCTTAAATCGAGCTTGTATTTCAGAAAGAATTTCTGAAATATCCTTTAAAAAAATATAACTCACCATAAAATAAAGTAGGATTATTTTTGGAACACATATATAGTAAAATAATATATAATTTATGTGGATTATATAAGAATAAATAATAATATCATTTTGGTGAGTATAGAATAAGTGAAACTTGAATGAAAATGGGGGATCTGGTACAAAGTACTTATAACTTTGTAATCAATGTAATCTTATTACCCAAAATTAATAATCATTAAATGATGATGTTGAATATCATTAATATAAAAAGATTAATGATATGAAATATCAATTTCATTATACATAAAACATACGTAAGTAGTAGTAGTGAATAAGGAATATCTCACAAAAATGGAAGTGAGATGAAGAAACCCTTACCTTAACTCTGATGGTGTTTTTCACTTAGTATTAGTGTCCTGGATAACCAAATTAAATCAATTAATTAATATTTCTAGATCCTATTATACATTGAATTGATTTACTAAAACCTTATTAAGTTAATTCATGGCCTTTTTGATGGGTTAATAGGATTCATTTCATTATTTGGGTCTTTTTATTTCGTGATCAGTATACTTATATAAATGAACAGGGAATCTTGAAAAATACGTATTGTTGTTTATAATTGAAGTTGTATGTTATTAGTGAATATATAGAAGTTTAAATGGTTATAAATTTAATTTGGTTACTTATAGTTAAGATTAATAATTATACAAATTATTTAATGATAACCATTTGGGTTAATTTGCGGGGTTTGAACCCCACAAACACATTTGTCTTTATAAATCAAAACCTTGTGTTCAAAAAGATTACAGAACAATATATGATACATAATACATATATTATAGTCTATTTAAACACTAATAATGGTTTCATTAATATAATTAAATATGGTAATAGAAATTGAAAACCCATCATTCTTGAATGTAGTAATTTAACACATCTCAGAAGGTGTTTTCATTTTTAGTATAAATGAATGGGAAAGGAGAGATGATGAAGAATTATTCCACTATCACGAAATTTTTTTAGCACATTTAAGATAATGGATTCATCACAACATTTTGATGAAATTATTTGAGTAATGTAATATTGGTATCTAATAATTATTGAGTAATATGGAAATGAAGGGGGGATATTTAATGGAGAATCCCACCATAATAAATAAATAATTAAAAAAATAACCTAAAATGAAGCTTGAAAAAGAGAGGGGTGGTAGATTCCCTTGTAGAGTAACTACTAAAACATGATGGTTGGAACCTTAGGGGCTTGAGAAGACCTTGTGAGGAATCATATAGAGGTAAAAATACCAAAGCATTAAGGATGATGAGTTTGGAATAAAATAATATGATACAATGAGTGGGGTATTTATACTAAATGAAAGGTTGTTTTTATTATTTTCAAGGGACACCTCATCAGTGGTTTTTGAAAAACCATGGTCTTGTCCATGGTAATTTCCCATGTTATTAGACCCTTGGGAAAAATCATGCCATATTTTACAATTCAAATTTCTACCCACATTTTATATTTATTATTACATCATTATAATGTCATTAAACATAACAAAAACTCAAAAGTATATTTTTACTATTCATAAAAATTCAAGTATTTTAAAAAAAACCAAAAAATTCACCCCGACCATTTTTCGATGCGTAGAATTAAAAAATGAAAAACGTATTTTAAAAATAAATAAATAAATATATATTTTTAATTTAATTTTTAAATAAAATCATAGTTTATTCCAACAAAATAACTTTAAAACTATAACTCATTTTATAACACCTTAAAAAATTAATCAAGGTCCCATAAAATTATATCATAACAATAACACAATAAAGTAACACCATATGATTACATTTTATGAAAATAATTTTTTATTATAAATTATGAAATTAATAATAAAATTTTAATTTAAATATTTATTACATACAAAAATACCAATACTTATACTATTATTGTTTTTTTCAGTTATAAGATATCTAAATTATATTTATACATTCATGGGTGATGTTTCTAATTTTTTGTCTGATTTACTACTCATTAATATTCATTAATATTATTAATGGTTTATTACTATTCATAATTGTATGTTACTATTCATAATAGTGTGTTATTATTCATTAAAAGTTAACCCCGTCTTATCAGACTCTAAATATCTTACTGAATGTAACCGCGTATGTTAGTTTTTAAAAATTCAAATTGGAGAAGTGAAATATTATGTTTATTGGATTGGTTATAATTAAATTTTGTTTTGTTGAGACTCAATGTTTCATGCATTCTATATTAAATCTATTTTTAAATTCTTGGGGTGTTACATGAATGGCGCTACAAATATTCAGTGCCTCATGATATCATCCATGAACAATGAGCTCATGAGGAAACATGAGTAAATAGATGCTTATAGTGCAATGTATCACCTTTGGGGTCTCTATCAAGAGAAGGCGAGACAAGATATATATGAGATCTCAAACGCTTTGTTTAAAATAAATCATGGAGTGTCTATGCAAACTGGACCACATATAGTCAAGATTTTTTACTACATTGATCATGTTGACATCTTAGGTATTAAATTCCTAGATGAGTTGCATAAAGATATCATACTATCATCACTGCACAAGGCCTTATCTAGTTTTATTGCGAATTAAGATATGTGAAATAATGAGAATATCTTATTGGAAATTTTGACTATAATCTAACAAGTGGATAAGGACATGTGGTTAACAAACTCACTATCATTATGGTGATAGAAAGAAGAAGGAAAAGGTGAAGGGGACTAAGATTTATTAAGAGTCTAAATAACCCGAGAACTGTCTAACAAAGAAGAAAATCCAAAGGCAAAGTAAGGAAAAGGATGCAGTATGCCTTGCATGCTGCAAGTTAGGCCACTAGAAGAGGAACTGCACCAAGTGACAGGGGGAATCCAAAGGTGCGTTCGTTATCAATTAAAATAATTCCATTTCTACACATTGGGTATTAGATACAGCTTGTGGTGCTCACATATATATATTAAAATACATGAACCAAGTAGATTTCAGAAAATTTTCAGAGGAGGGGTGGATCTGTGAGTTTCCAATGGTTCAAGGCTAGCTGCTCTTTCCATTGGTTACTACCACCTTTCACTATCAACTGGGATGATTTTGGTTTTATGAGACTATTATAATGTACCAAGTGTTACCAATAACATAATTTTTGTATCTATTTTATATATAAATGGATTTATTTTCATGTTGGAATATAAATGTTGTTTGTTTTATAAGGAAAAAAATATGTCATGGAATAGAACATTTAAATAAAGGTCTGTATGTATTAAAATACACAAACCAAGTGTTTTAAATCGATAAATAATCAAGATAACATGACTCATATAATTCTATGTCGTGGCCTCACTATCTTGGTCATGTGAACAAGATGATCCAGACAAAGATCTGTCCCGATGGATATTTAGACTCTTCTGAGATAAAACCACTTGATAGATGTCACACTTATTTTCATGGAAAAATGGCCAAACCACCATTCAGTGGGCATTGTGAAAGGGTCACAAAGATTCTAGGATTGGTTTACACTAATATGTGTTGACCATTTCTTTTAGAAGCTAGAGGTGCGTATTTTTTACTTTGTAAATTATACTGACGAATTGAGTAGATATAGATATATTTACGCGAGGAGGTATAAGTTAACGCCCTTTGAGAAATTTAGGAAATTCAAGACTAATGTAAAGATTTATCTTGTTAATAAGATAATGAAGCCTCAATCAGATTGAGGTGGAGAATATCTTAACCTAGAGTTCATCGACCTTTTAGGGGAGTATGGGATTCTATCTCGACTCAATCCACCTTACACACCACAGTGGACTGGTGTGAGTGAAAGGAGTAACCTTACCTTTTTAGCCATGGTAAAGTTGATGATGAGTCATTAAAATATTTCTTTATCCATTTGGGGATATTCATTACTAACTACAACATACACATTCATCCAAGTACCAACTAAGCTAGAAAATAGAATCCCCTTCCAGATATGGAGTGGAAAAAACATGTTTTGTCACATACATATGTATGGGGATGCGAGTCATTTGTTAAGGCTTTCTAAGGCACCAAAATAGCTCCCCATGTAATTAGTTGTATATTTATAGGTTATCCCATGTAAACAATGAAATAGTACCTACACAACACCTCAGCCAAGAAAGTGACTGTTGGAAGACATGCTGTCTTTCTTAAGGGGGAGAACATCCTCAAAAAGGATAGTGGGAGAAATATTGACTTCGATGAAGTTGTTTCTCAAGATACACATGATTTTGTATATCAACAATTTCCACAGGTACCCATGGAAGAAGTTATTCCTGAAACATAATTACTGCATAAGAGTGTAAGAGAGGTAAGGGAACCAGTGAGATATGGATTTCTTATAACTAAGGATGGTTACTCATTATTGTTGGAAAATGATGAACCTATATTATACAAGGTGATAAAAGAGAGCTCAGAAGCTACAAATGGATAGAAGGTATGAATTTTGAGATATATTCCATGAATCAGAACCATGTTTGGGTTCTGGTCAATACACCAGTTGATTTAAATTCCATTGGATGTAAATGGGTATTCCAAAGGAAAATAGACATTTAAGGTAATATAAATACCTAAAATGCAGGGATAATGGCTAACGATTTTAAATAGCATCAATGAATTGACTATGATGAAAGTTTTTCTTCATTTTCCATGTCTAAATCCATCAAAATCATACATTCCATAGTAGCTATCCATGAATATGAGTTTTGGCATATGGATTTCAAAACTACATTCCTTAATAGGAACCTTCTAGAAGATGTCTATATGACACAACTGGAAGGGTTTGTGACCTCAGGTTATTCCAGAAGGGTTTTCAAGTTACAAATATCCATTTATGGATGGAAGAATGAATCCAAGTCATGGTGCATTTAATTCAATGAATCCATACGGGAATTTGGATTCCTTAATAACGAATGTGAGCCATGTGTTTACAAAAGGTTTAATGGGAATGCAGTCATTATTCGAGTAGTAAATGTGGATGACATATTACATATTGGAAAATGAATACTAGTCTTATAGTCAGTTATGGACTGGTTGTACAAGTGGTTTTCCATGAAATAATTTGGAGAAGTACCCTAAATTCTGGGGATTAATATCATTCATGGTAAAACCAGGGGGATAATTGGGCTATTTAAGAGTACATACATTGACCAAATACTAAATAGATTTAGTGTGGAACAATCCAAGAGGGAATTGGTTCCAGTGTCATGTGGCATACATCATTCTATTAAAATGTGTCCCCAGACACAACATAAAAAAATAGAATGAGTAAGATGTCATATGATTCAGTGATAAGATCTATCATGTATACAATGATATGCACTAGACTTGAGGTTTCATATGAACTAAGTTTTTTTGAAAATATCAAGAAGATCCAGGAGAACAAAATTTGTATGTTGTTAAGTCTATCCTTATATATTTGAGAAGAACTAAGGATATGTTCTTGGTGTATGGAGGTTACAAGGAACATGTTATTAGAGGCAATGTTGATGCTAGTTTTTAGACAAATAAAAATAGTCTAAAGTTGAAATCAGGATATGTTTTCTGTCTCAGTGGAGGATATTTGAGCTGGAAGTGTTTAATGAATTCTGTTGTTGATGATTCTATAGTGGAGTCCGAATATATAAATAATTCTGATGCAGCCAAGGATTCCTTTTGAATTCAGATCTTTGTACATGAGAATGATTTAGTTCCTAACAGTAGAGACCCTATCACAATGTATTGTGTTAAGACTACAGTGGTGGAACATGAAAAGGAGCCATGTTCACATTAACAGACAAAGCACACACTTCAAAATTATAACCTCTTTTGGTATTTTCATCAGAGGGGTAAATTTTTAGTGAGTAGAGTGTCTGTGGAAGAGAATATGACTAAAACATTTACTAAATACCTATCTCCATAGAAGAATGAATATCAAGTGAGATTTTGCAGACTGAATGTTGTTAATAGCTAGGTCTAGTTCAAGTGGGAGTCTGTTGGAGTTGGTGTTGTAGAACCAACCTCTTTGTACATTATGAAAAAATTATATTCTTAGTTTTTAATACTAATAAATTATTTTTCACATCATGATTAATATTTTATGTTACATGACATGGGATAATGTCCCAAGGGTAGCTTTATTACTGAATGTTTATAGCAGTTCTATTTTATGGTGAGAACCCAGAAGTTCAATGACACTATTCTTGAATAAATGTTTTATGGCTGGGTGATATCATTTGAAGAGTCAAAAATGATTCCGTCTATCAAGGTTGGAGACTCATAGGTCTTTGTGGAAGATTCTCTTTGTGTTCACCCTTGGTAATATCCAATAGGATATTATGAGAACAAGACCTGACAATATGAAATCCACATTATAAGTTTCACTGGACGATCCTATATGCGAATGTGTGTAATGGACCTTAGACATTGAGATTATTATTAATGGATATTATGAGACACACACTCTAATGTATTGGTGAAAATTGTGACAAAATATGCTCGTAGTGAGGTAGGATATATTGGTTGTGTCTCAAGTAATATTGCATTAATGTATAATGTGAGAAAGGACATATACCTTCTGTTCATTAAATAAATTAAATATTTCAATTCTTTTGATGGAAATGATATAGCTTTAATAAATCCGTGGCCATGGTGTTCATTATGCATGTTCTATTTCCAAAAATTCCAATAATGATTTATCGAGCATATAGGTTGATGACATTATAATTAAACCCTCTTCAATTGGAGATATTTTGATAATATAATTATATTACATGATAAGTGTTCATATGAGGTTACATTTCATTGAAGCATTAACTTATTTCTATATGGGTGCCTTGGTGTGTTGTAGATTCTAACATTGGAAATTAGACCGACTTACCTAGTGCAACAGAGAAAGATGCCTAGAGGGTCAAAAACTAAGTGTATCTAGAATCCGAGTCAAATAATTTATTATTTAACAAGTTTAAAAAATATTATCCTTTGTTTTGGTTTAATAATTATTCAGCTGCCCCTGATTGAATTTTATTTATTTATTAGTGAATAATTATGTTTGATTAATTTATTTATTTAATAAATTAATTTTTGATATTCAAGGTCTGATAAATATTTTAGGGGATGGGCAGAATAGGTTAAAGGTTCTATTGATAATATAACATTAAATATTATTTGATTTAAATAATATTTAACTGTAACTTTCATGATAAGAACATGTTAGGTAAATAATGGTATTACTTTTATTATTTTATATTGGGATTTCACATGGATTAATAAAATAAATAATGGCACTTGTGTAAATTATTTATTATTACCTAGTGAATTTAATTCCCAATTACATATTATTCTCTTATTAGCCAAGGGGGTCACCTATAAGCTTGATAATCAATTTTGGTTGTGCATTACATTTTGGGTGAAAAATATCCCTGGCCTCAAGATATTATATTCTCCAAGAACTCTTTAAATAAGAAGATTGACAATCCTCCACCAGATCCAAGAATGATTTGGAAGCAGCTCTCAAGGTGATCAAGGGTGGATGACACAGACGCAAAGAATTTATGTGCTAGCACCCAGAGACTCCTTCAATGACATCTAGTGATCCACGAAACATGTGTGAATTTCCACTTGAGGAGATCCACTATTGATCTCTTCAAATCATGAAAGGCTCACTTCATATATGTGGCCAGACACACCAAAAAAGTAAGAAAACATTGGAGGAATTTATATAATTAAATAAACTAATTATAAAAAATATGTTGATCCTCTCTCTGGGTTTCGAGAATTTGTTTCCCACATATAAATATTTTATATTATTGTATGGATACTAGTGTTCATCTTCGTATTTATCATAGAATAATAGTTGATCACAATAATATTTAATGTTAGGTGTTAGACCAACCTCACTTCCACTAAACCTGGTCCTAAAGGCATGAAATCTCTTACATCATTATTTGAATTTTAGGACTTATATGCCTTGTATTTATACATTATAAGTTTATTAACAACATGAACATGCTTATCACTTATTATTAGTGCCTGAATATTATATAACATCATTTAAAAACATTTCTCATAGGGAATGTGTAATTGAATTATTTAATGTTGCAACATTAATCTAAATGTTATATTCCATTACAGATTGGTTATGACACATTAATATTCAAATTATTCAATGTTTTGGGGTTTATAACTACTGGTTCTTGACGATGATAAATAAATAAATAAATATATATATATATATATATATATTCATAATAATATGAAATTAAAAAATCCAATGAAACTAAAATTATGAATTTAAAAGGTTACAAAAAATGGGATTCCAATTGATATTTAAAGATATATTTCCTGTATACATTGAAATGTAAACACCATATATTGGTACCCCTATCATGTGATATGACACAATGATCCAAACTAGGCCATAATAGTCAATAGTTGAGTGTGTCTCTTGTGTCTTTATGGCCTGATATGTTCTTTAATTATTACATAGAGATTAAATTGGGAGCATTCATAGATGTAATATCTTTTCAATAGGAATAATGTATAACTATCTTATTTATCCATATAATATCTTTCAATGATTATTTTATTTTTTGAGGCATGAATTTGAAATTATAGAATCATTCCACCCTGAAAGCCTCAAGTTGTATTCCTTGAAGTCATGGAAGACCATGCACTAGAGGCGGAGGGCATTGATTCACAAGTTATTCCTTCTATAGTGCCACCTTTGACACCACGTATTATTCCTAATATGGGAATCAATTTCTTGTTTTTAAAATTATTTTAGCGTATGATGATAAATATGCATGGTCTCACTCGACCTACCCTGAATATGGAAGAGTTGACTCGAGGTTCCAGTAGTAGTGTCCTAAAACATTTTCGACGGATGAAAGACCTCATGCTGAAGAGTAATGGCTAGAGACCATGGTATATATAATTGAGAATCTCAGGACACCACTAAAGAGGAGACTAAAACTCACTGCCTATATATTATGTGATACTTCCAGGTGATGGAGAAATGTTGTTTCCTAAATAGATCAACATTGAGTCTCGGTCTGGGATGATTTGTTTAAGATCTTATATGAATACTTATTTCCATAGAATTTTAGGGATAATTTCACTTGAGTGTTTATAAATCTATAGTGTGGATACATGTCTATCACGGAGTAATATCATCATTCTAATGAGATGCATGGTTTCATGTCAAATCTAAAGGGTGATTATTTTAATCTTCCAGGTGATTCAAGGATGGGTTTGTATACACCAGCTTTTCACAGATCTATGTTTTTAATCTCACTAATATTTTCGAGATAGTCAATTAGGCCCTCATTTTTTATAGGAATCCGTGGGAAGATGATGGTGTGATCCAAGGAGGTTCAACATCTTGATCTATCATTGTTTCTTTTAGAATAAGGAAGAATCACTTCGAGGTTTCTCAAGTTAGTAGAAGTAATCATTCTCCTCATACTGACATCTTATTTATATGTCATTAGTTAAAAAAAAACTAGGATATACAAAACCCCATTCCATACAAGATCAAGTAGATTGATGATGATGTAGATGAATGGATCCAATGATTCTACATGATATTTCCATTAGTTCCATGTGAGCAGATATCTACACCTAATCCACATACAAGAGTATGGATGATAGATTCAGGTCAATATGGATTTGATAATACCACCAGTCAATCCGGTAGTGGTGTTGGTCAAGGAAGAGGTATTAAGATTCATGAAATTCAATGCCAGTAGAGTTGGTTTGATCAGGGAAGTCAGGTTGTGAGTCATGGCCATGGTAAAAGACATTTACAAGTAATTCATCCTATACCAGAGGAGAAGATTCTTAAACCTTCTACTGTATGAGGCACTACTATAGTAGCCTCTACTTTAGTGTGTACTTTATTTGAAACAACCATGTAGGACAATTTTGTATATGAGATGATTATTGATAGTTTGGGACTTGATATAAAACAATTATATGGTGTGATGACACCCAATACCTCATTGAGTTTCCGATTATATATCATATGCCTTTGTATGGATTTTCCACTTGAGATAGGTGAATATATCTTCAGGTGGAATACTTTCATCCTTTACATGAAAAGATTTGATGTTATCATCCAGTTTAAATGGTTAGTTCTCTATCAAGATCATATCGACCCTTATCATCAGAGGGTGAAAATTATATCACCAGTTCAATGTTGGTATGTAACTATGGAAGAATGAGATGTTCTTTTAACTAGAGTAGGACCTGAGCAGCAAAGGCTAGGCAGTATTAACTATCATATGTCTAGTATTTTCTTGGATTATTTGGGGATGTTTCCTGTTGTTCTTCCTCATATTGTATATATTTTCAATGTTGTATTACTTGATGAATGATTGGGATACCTCTAGTGGAAGAGTTATAGTTTACTATTGATATAGTTATAGGAGTGGATCTAGTGTTCATTACTCTTAATATCATGATACATATTCCTATATGTCAAAAATTAATTATGAATCATCTTCCTAAATTATCATGATAATCTAAGAATATTTTCTTAATTTCCATGGAGTGACAATGTTTTTATTAACATGACAATTTTAAACTAATAACAGACACTTGGAGTCATTCTAGTCACACCATGAGTCAAATTGTGGTGAGAATGATTCCAACACATAAAAAATGGATTATGGATTATTGTGACAAAGTACCAAAACAATCCAAATGAATTTTCTCAGTTTGAGTATATTAGTTATTTTTTCCCTAATGTTTATGCCATTTTTGAATAAAAATATGTACATGGACTCATACTAGTCACAATATCCTTTTAATTTGTCTAAGGATGATTTAAACACATCTAAAATGACATATAGGTCATTTTCATAAATTATTAAGATTATATTTATATGTTTCTTTAGTTTGGAGTAATCCAATTTAGTTTTTTACTAAAACGTCATCTTAAAAAAGAAACATACAATTTTATTCATACTGGTTGCATCTTGTGTGGGTTTGAAAAGATACTGATTCCTATAGGTGAGAAATAAATTAATAATCCTTAAACTAAATTGTTATTCCAATATGAGTGAATTTTATTGGTTTTCAATGAGTGAAATGTTTTTCTATTAAAATTTTAATTTTAAACTTTTAACATAAATTTTCAGCCATATAGGTCACACAATGATTCAGACTAAGGTTCATTTTGATTCATATATTCCAAAAATTAATTATTGGTCATTTCACCAAAGTACTAAAATAAACCATTTTTTCTCAGTTTTGAGTTTGTTGGTAGTTTCTTTCATTAAAATTAATGCCCATTATACATAAAAAGATGCACTTTGAGTCATACCCATCACACCATGCATCCGATTAAGGTGTTACTTAATTTGAAGCATCTCAAATGAAATATAGATCATTGTAAAAAATTATCCAAATAATTCATATAAACTATTTTTTGAGTAAGAAACTTGTTGTTTTTACTAAAATTCCTTTTTAAACTGAAAAAAAACACGTTTTGTCCAATAGGTTGCATCGTACATGGGATTGACATGAGACTAATTCATATACATCACAAATGAATTATGAATCATTGTCATAAATTATCCTGAAAATCTGAGTGCACTTTCTTCGTTTTCAATGTGTGACAATTGTTTGTATTGTAATTCCAATTTTAAACTGATAATGAATAATTTTCCACTATCCCTCCTCAATGACCATGATATATCAATAGTGGTTTTCCTCCAATATGTTTATCATACACCTGTTAACTTTAGTGGTTGATTATACACATATTTACTCAAATACTTAAGTTAGATTATATACTTGTTTGATGATTTGGGGTTTTAAAGATATTTCTTCAATAACTATTGTGGATAAATTGAATCTTGCAATATAGAATCCTCATATAAGTGGATTAATACCCTATATTAAATCACATAAAAAAGTAGTGAGAAAAATTATTTCAATAAGCCACCTAAAACACTTTCACAATGGATTTTATCTTTAGTGAAAAGTGTTATGTTCATTTTTCAATAATTTTTCTCAAACAAAATCTTGGTATGATCCGAATTCTACTTCATTGCCCCAAAAGTTTATTATTTGCAAGTCAGCACTTCGTCTCCTCCATTGAATCGGTCTATAACTCAGTATCTACATCTACCTCCTCCTCCATGTCTGTTTCTAACTCCGAATATACCTCTACACCCACCTCCACCTCCACCTTCGCCTATACCTCCTCATAAGACATTTCTTAAAAATTTTATTGTTTATAGGCAGTGCTTCTAAATGAATTGATTTCTTCATTATAATTATGCTTGATAAAGAGATCAAAACTAATATATATCTTTTTTTTGACACTAATGATTCAAACAAAAAATATATTTCATTGGTCATAAAGCATACTAGATCAAAAAAATAGTAGGTACTCACCTAAATTTGTTATTACTATACATTCTGAAAAAAGTATTCCATCCACTCATCTCTGAAAATTTAATTCTTCTTTTGAGGATATAGGTCGTTTGATATCTTTATAGTACTAAGAAAATATATATAAACAATTAATTATGAATTATTTTTAATGAAATTGAGTGCATCTTCATAAATTACCTATTTGGGGATGTTAGTATTTTCATAATTTATCATCTCTCTCATAAATTTGAAAAAAAATATCCAGAATTGTTGCCATTAGCTTTCCTGAGACACTACGAAAACATTAACCAAAATAAGTAATTTTTTTTAAATTCTATAATAGTTAATTATTTTAATATATACCTTATTTTTTTCCATTTGTATCAATTCAAAAGCAATATCATTTTATGCACAGAATTCATTCCATGATCTAGCATATATATACCAACCACCCTATGATAATAAAATTCATGTTAAAAAAATATTGAAACATATAATTTGATGTTATCTCTAAAAAATTGATTTTAGTGTGTAAAAAATTCCCAATACACATGATGTGTGGTTTTTGGGTTGGATATCCATGCATTGGACCCAACAAATAAATATACATGGTGTCTAGATTGACTATGATCAATATTTTGTTCTTCATAAAAAAAATCAATTATATAATTTAAAAAGTAAAAATATATTTTATGTGACTAGATTGTAGAGTTTTACTTTTTCATTGAAGGCATAAAAAAGTGTCACTGTTCTGATACTTTTTGAAAAATTCTTCAAATAAATCATCCTTTTGTTCTTATTTTCATTATCATCCAAAGTATGTTCTCTCATAGAAATTATAAATGGATTATAAAAAACAAATCATGATTCTTATGATCTTCCCCATATATAGCAGTAATATATTCACCTGTAGATAATTTGAATATTTTTTATCCTTAATAAAAATATTATCTCACTATTTGGATGGAAATCATGTAAAATGTACCATATGTATATATACACAACTGATATTCGCAACAATTCATTATTAAGAATCTCATTTATCATCTTTAGACCAATTCCTCTTGTCAATGAAATACCCTAATTGTTTTTCATATTCAATGTAATAAATAAATTTATCTTTAAATATGGTCTGTCTATGTAGTTTTAAAGATAATAAATGTTTCTCTAGAATGGGTTGGGAGAAGCTACTCTCCGAAGGTTGTTTTTTTCTTGGTCAATTCAGTAGATTTTTTTATTTTACCTTCCATTTTTCCAACACTGTATCTATATATAATATCATACCTTCATTCATAACTTTTATCATTAACTATTATATGGTTTTAATATGAAAAAATTAGTTAGAGACATACCTCATGTATCTTTATAAGATTTGGCGACCTTGTTATGAAATCTCTAATAGAATATTTGACCACTGTAATATATAGAAAATCATGTGGAATATGAAACCCAGGGGTCCTCTCATGAGTTACCAGAATCCCCACTCTAATTTTATCTTTTGGTAGGTATTTATAGTATAGCTTGTCTCCTGAGATATTGTACACTATACCAATTAGAACATGAAAGTATGTGTGTATTAATAGAAAAAAATAACATAAAACTATACCATATAAAAATTTAATAACATAAAGTTATCATATGTTGTTTTTTTCAAATTTAAGGGAAAGAGTAATGGAAAAATTGGTCACCACTGGTAAGGTATGTGGTTGGGGGGACTGATTATCCTCAAATCTAATGAGATCATTTGGTTCGTGTGTGGATCTTTTCTCTACCGCTGGTTTTCTTTGATCCTTTATCATACAACAATATTCTGAAATAGACCAAAAATTAATATCTTAAAGTGAGTATATTTGTGTTTGAAATCATCTCATCATATTATATGTATATTTATGTGGTTTTATCCTCTTGAAATATGTTCTCAGAGAGAATCCAAAACATAATCCTTGAAGGTGACCATATTTTTCTGACCACTATAAAGCTACAAAAAGTATCTTGTCTTCTTGTACGATATTTTCTGATTCTTGTGTCTAAACCATTTAAAAAATATTAAATAGAAAAGGGTATTTTTATGTGATATTGTTAAAAACCATATTGAATTACAATTAAGTCATACTTACACATGTTTCCCATACTATTTTTGGGTTTTTATAAAATAATTTACCCTCATTATTTACATTAGCCTCTTTCCATAGCACTTTACATGGGATGGAAGTTCCTCTAGATTTAGATTCATCAATATTAATATTATCAAAGGAACATATACTATTTCATATCACATAATTAATCATTTATTATTGATTTAAAATATATACATATTTCTTCCCAAATTAAGTGTACCCCATTCTTTATTTGTGATAGGGGTACATTGGTTCTAAGGCATGTTCTTTATTTTTAGAACACTTTTTTAGTTTCATAAATTGAATATTTTTAATGAATTGGGATAAAATATATTATGTCAAATAATATATTATTAATCTCAATGCACCTGAAATGATTTCCCATTGTGATTCCTGATGAAGGTAGTATATGTTTCTTGCTTTATAGTTGCTGAATAACAAACTGGTGGGTGGGGTTCACATTTACCTCTATATCCCTATTATGTACCCACATAAGAATAGTTATAAATCCTCTATTGGTTTTCCAACATCCAATAAGTAAAATTTCTTATAGAAATATTCAAAAAATAAATGAACACTATAAGGAATAAAGAATAAAGAAATCAATGTTTCATTGTATTTTTTTATTTAAATTGATAAAGTAGATCATATTATTACTATTATATCCTTCCAAAGGATTTCCTTCATTATAGGTTGGATGTGGAACTATTATTCAATATAAATCAGCACATTTATCCTTATTGTGACACTAATATGACTAAAGATCATTGAATTGCTGGGGTCAATAGGCTATCCATAATGATTCCATCCAGCCCCATATTTTATACCCTAACTTCTTTTCTTGTTAATTTTATTCAACACGGTGATACTGTGATAATGCTATTTTATTCATCAACATATTTTGATCCACTAATAATTTCATAGTTTTATCACCAATAACCTATTATTCCTCAAGATTGGTAACTTTATCATGTGTAGAAAAAATTATCTACATGAGTAGTAAAATATTTAATAGTTCTTCAATATCTATAATACAATACACTCTTTTCATAAAATCACACATTCTGATGCATGTAGAATGAAAATTATTAATTTCCTAGAGAGATATAGTACTTCAATACTTCAATACAACAATCCTCCACCACCTTTATTTAATACATCCTCAGGTCCATGATTGCCTTCCATGTCTTGATGATGGAATATACTACCACTTTGAAACAAGCCTTATGCCAATCACTATGGTTGTAAAGTTATTTGATGACAAACATGTCAAATAGTTATTATTTAATTTTTTTCATTATATCCATCCCCCATATTTTTTATACATCCACCTATATTTCTTGAAATATATCCACCAAAATTCATCCCATACCAAGTAATGTTGATAATTTTGGATGAATACTTCTCAGAGTAGTTCAAATAACATTTAGTATGTGAGGGATGAGTATCAAGAAAAAAATGCAATAATAACTATTTAGGAGATGAAGGATCCCTAACACTTCCAAGAGAACATAAATATATCCCCACTAAGATGAAGAAACTCTAACCTATTTTAGTAGTTCTTTTCCCTCACATGTATCTTGTATATAAGAGTTCAATATACAATGAGGTTAAAAAATAACGAAAATGAAATTTTAATTATGGATTCTAACATATTAAATTTCAAAAATGAAGGAATAAAAATTCAAATCCACATAAATTCCACTAGTGTTTATTTACTTCCATACACAAATAATTATTTTTTTCCACTTCCTCTGAAATGTTTCTTTTTTTCATAGTTAGAGGAGTTGGAAAATTTTGTGGGGTATTGGTCTGAGGTGGATGAGAGAGCTTGAAAACCATCCATTTCTCCATGCTTCCATGAGAAATTATCCTGAAGATAGAGTCAAAATTATTTATAGAGAGATATGCTCATTGTGGTAGGAATACCATCAAGAGTCATATTGGAACCCTTTTAAGTCTATCAAGGATGAATGGGAAGACAATCAAAAAGTGAGTTTCGACTGATTTTTTTTCATAAAAATTGTGAACCGTGTGTATTTTTAAGGGGTAACCAATTTTTGTGGTATTATCATCCATGTATGCTTAACTGTAGAGTTATAATATGATCTAATATGACTACACATAAATTACATGTAATTTCTGATGATGTGTTTTTAAAACTAATCGAGTGATTCATCTTAGAGAATGCATATAAAAAATCCACATAAATATAGTTATTATGTTTTGATTAATTTTTAGGTGTTATTTTTCTTATTCTCAAGTAGTAAAGGGGGAGGATGAAAGGATAAATGAGTTTAAAAATGAGTTGAGAGATATGGTATTCAAAGCTCTGTCTGCATCTTTGGTGGTGGTGAATGAATACAATTCGTGCGAGAGGTATGCAATAAATTAACATTGGAACTAGAATGAGGGTAGGAGGACTAGTTAAAAATAGGTCGTTCAATCCATCATCCAGAGATGGATGGAAATCAAGTGTCTGAGGAAAAATTAAATAATGGTAGTGAAAGTTAGTTTCAATTGAGTATTGAAGTATTATATGTCTGTTCAAGATAATAATAGTTTTTATGCAAGATGCATGAAAATGTGGACTTGTTTGAATGATGTGTAAGGTATTGTATATCTATCTTACAAAAATGAATCCCTAATTATAGAACTGTATTTGTGAAACCCGAGATCCTTTTTTATGAATAATTATTTATGTTTCTTACAACTATTATGAATTTTATTCTTCTTTCAATTATCATACATTAGGAATATTATAAAAAAATGAAAATGAGATACCTGGTTTTCTTGTGGATTAGGGGCAAGAAAAATCATAAGAGAAAAACTAAATAGTTACATTACTTAACCACTTTATATGAATCATGGTGCACATTAAGTTGATGTTTCATTGGGCTGAAGGTTACTATTATAGATTATTTATTAGAAGGGATAGGGTATTAAATGATAGTTACTGTAGAATTTTGGAGTTCATGTAATAAAAGGAAAGTTGGTAATTTATATAGGGTTTTATTTTTAAAAAGGATTTTTAAAATTGTTTTTGTTTGTATTCCAGTAAGAATTTATATTCATGGGATTTTATTATTTACTATTTTATATGGATGTAATTTTCATGTGAGTTGGTTTTTTAATCCATTTATCATGGATCATTTTGAATGCTACATATTTATTATCAATCATTTAGAAGTTGTTTAATGGTTCCATTGGTTGAGTAAAATTTTGATTCAACTTCTGTCTAGTTATGAATTGTTGGAATATATTGTTATTTTACTGTTTTATAAAATTGATAGTTATGGATAAGATAATAGACACACAGACATAAAGAAAATAAATTTTCTTAAATTAGGTCACTTCATCCAAAATTTCTTCATTCATGGAGAAAAATTTATTTATAAAATAATATGATTCAAAAATAAACTAATATATAAAATCTTCTATAGATGAAACCACATATATAAATTATTCTACAAGAATATAATTGGGGTTTTACTGCTATTTCATGTATTTATTTAAAAATTTAAAATAATGTAAAACCAGAAAATATATTTACTATTAATTTATAAAAATTTAAACTTTATTTTTACTAATTATAAATTTAATGTACATGGGAAATATTAGAAACCATTCATTGATAATGGAAATAAATGATATCTATTTTAATGATCTCACTAACCCTCTGAATATCATATTCTTACATAATAATAATGTTTTTGAGAATATATTTTTTATTAAATGTATTAATAATAAAAACCTATCGATTAATTGTAAGAACACCTCTTCTTAAAAATAAATCAGAACCTTTTTAGTTTTGATAAAATAAAAATTTGAGAAACTATGATTATTTTTATTTGAATGAAAATTTAAATAATTTGTCACTTTTTGAATTTTATCTATATAAAATATTGATAATGTTATCCAAAATAAAATTAGAAATTTAATCTTTAGTTACCACAATTAGATTAACATGGTCACATTAAAACAATTTGTATATGAACACACTATATATTATTCATATCAAATAAAATAACCTCTAAATTTAATCAAATAAAATGTTAAAAAAATTTCATCTTTATGTGCAACCCATAGCATGGAAATAAAATTAAAACAATGAAAATCCATAATGTATAAAAGGTAACATGAAATGATATTATTAAAACATAAAAAAGTGTCACCGTCAATTGCAACAACAGATTGAGATGTAATTTCACAGTGGTCTCGTATGAAGCTATAATGAGTTTACATTGGATTCTACTCTTTATTCATTGGATAGAAGGTCGAGGAGTAGTACCAATATATGAATGTTCTGTGAGATCTTGAGAATCACAACTGAATGAGTCATAGTTATGGATCTTTTAAATAGAATGAGGACACTTTTATCAGTGCTAAATTGATAAATCACTCATAAAAGGAATATTTATTATTGCTAAAAAAGTGCTGATAAAATAAATCTTTATCAATGCTAAAACATTATGATTTATAAAGGATTTATAATTGTATTAATAAAATAATAAATTTAGAAAAAGAATTATATAATGATATATTCTTTATTATAATTTTCTAATTATTTAAATTTATAAAATTTATTTATAATTTAATAATTTTTTTAAAAAAAATTATATTATTTAATTTTTATTTATAAACATATAATTTTAAAAATGTACTATGTATAAATTTATAAATACGTTTATTATAATTTTATAATTTAAAATATATTTACATTATTATATATATTTATATAATTATATATATATATATAAGAAATATATAATAATATAAAAATATTCATTGTTTAAATATATTTATTACAATTTTATCAATATTTAAATATATAATCATTTATGTATTTTAATATATACAGCCCCCCCCCCGGGTCCAGCTCAATGGTAGTGACCCTTGTGGGACTATGTGGGGTTTATAGTTGAAGTCTCACTGAGAACATTATAAAAATAAATTTATTATCAATTTATATTTATATAAATATATATAATTATTTATTTATAATTATATAAATACCTTTTTTGAAAATAATATTTATTTATTTATAATAATTAAAAATATATATAAAAATTGTAAATATACGTTTATATATTCATATATAAATGTTTATTTACAAATATATTTTTATCACTATGAATGGATAATCTTAAATACATGCATTTTAAAAATAAGGTAAATTGAATAATTCAAAATGATTACACGTTAAAAATATAGAAAAAATGATATGTTTTATTAATTAAAAATAATTTTTTTAAAAAATATTGATATATATATATATTGAATTAAATATGAATACATAATTAAAATACTATAACATAGTAAATATATATATATATGTATGTATAATAAAAAAATATCAAATTCAAAAACTAAATTTTTTAAAAACGACTAAAGAAAACCAAACCTTAATAATATTAAAAATAAATAAATAAAATTTGCTTATTAAAAACACAATATACTGAATGCAACATTTTATAATGACATTAAAATATATACTAAAATTTGAATAAATTACCTAATTATTAGGTGTATGTGTTTCCATTTAAGATTTCCTTAATTGCATAAAAATTTGGTGAGTTTGTATTTAAAAATGCATTAAATACATATATTTATATGAAATCAATGTAACACATGACATTTAAAATATATTAAATTGAAAAATCAAACAATATAAAAAATTAAAAAGAAGTTAATTTCATTTAATTTTTTAATTTTATATTTATTTTTATTTAATAAATATTATTTATTACTATTAAATATATATATATATATATAATACATATTCATTTTTATAGAAAAAAGTTTAATTAATAAATATTTAAATAATTTTGAAATTATTCATTTTTAAATTTTGTGTTTAACTATTAAAATTTAATTATATATATATATATTTAATATAATATATATATATATATATATTAAATTTATACATTTTTAACAACAATTATTTAATTAGTAAATTTTTTAATATTTTTATAATTAACTAATTTTTAATTTTTATATGCTTAATTATTTCATTTTATTCATTTTACATATCTATATATTTAATATATACTATTTATTATGTTTTATAACTTATATATAAATGTATATTCAATTTATTAATTTTTAAAATTAATTTTTTAATTAAGAAAATTGTTAATATATATTTTTTAGAATAATTTTTTCATTTTATTCTGGACCTCTATCAGTGCTAAAAGATCACTGGTAAAGGATACCCTTTAGTAGTGCTAAAATTAATGTGATTATAAATGGAATCCTGAATGATAGAATTCAATAAAGTGATGATAAAGGATATCATTGATTATCTATTTAAATAAAGCACTGATAAAGGCTTCCCTTTATCAACGCTAAAAACGCACCGATAAAGCTTACCATTTTTAACTACTTTTTTTGTGCCGTTAAAATATCCCATTTATCAATGCTTCTTTTAGTTCTTATAAAGTATGACTTTATCAACTCATTTTGGAGGCACTGATAAATGCCATCATTGTTAAATGCCTCTTTTGTAGTAGTTAAAACTGAATGGGATAACATGGAGATGTCCATAAGAAAGGGTTGAGATATAAGGACCAGTAAGTGAATAAAAAATCAATAAAATGAATAAATTATCACATGTTAGGCAACATAAATTTCAACGGGGCATAAAATGTATGATAATCATAAACATGAACAATAATTCATGGTATGGTAACATAAAGGCAACATGGGATACATGCCAATAAATTTAAACAATTTATCATTATCATATGTCAAGGATAGCTACCAAGACATCATAACGTGATGGCAAAAGTCACATGATGGATTATTTTCACTCCATAATCACATACATGATGTCTCATGAGACTAATACATTACCAAATGCATTATAGTGCTATATAATATAAGTCATAACCTTTACTTTCATATCTTATACATACATAAGTGTGCCACATATATAATTAAACATTGGGTCATATTTCATCACATCTGATTCCATAATCAAGGGATGTATAATTAATAAATTTAAGTAATATTCAAGGAATTATAAGTACATAAATGTGAACTCCCTTGATAGGAATTGGGTATAGATATTCACTACACAATTTTTACCCCGAAAAATGCAGTGAAATTTGGACAACATAATGGGGGAATATAAATATCTCTATTAGGGTTTAATGTGAGCAAAAGGGGTCTCTAATAATTTATAAATCATAATTCAATCAATTGGTATATGTTAAAACATATCCAAACATTAGGAATTGGAGATAAAATCCACAAGATTATGAAGATGCTTGAATAAAGAGGAGAGTATCCATTACCTGGAGAGGGTAATTCCAAAATGATTTAGAGGAGCTTCTAGAGAGATCGGGGGATCTTAGGGAGGAATCTATAGATATAAGGGAATTTTAAGTAGGTTATTCAAGGATTTGTAGTTATGATTTTGGGGACCTTGGTTGGTTTTTTAGTGGAAAATAGTGGGGAGTTCATTATTATTTCACAAACGTTGGTTTTGGAATCAATTAGAAAAAGTAATCAAAGAAAAAGACCTTATCATGGGTTTTGATCATGGTTTTTGATAAAGAGGATTTATTAGAAATATTTTATAAGTCTAAGGTCTGAAATTATTAAAATATTACCTTTGATGATGTCGAAGTGAGTCATGTCCTTAAAGAAATTATTTTAAAATCATATAATATTTTATAGGATATGAGGGATTCAGGAAGGCTTAATAAAATTAATTAAATAACCTAAAAACATTAGGTTAAAAGGCAATATTATATTTTGTTTTGTATACCTTTTATAGAATTTATTCCCTTAATCTTTTTCATTATGAGGTCATAATACACACTATATATTTATACAATATTTAATTTTAATCCAAAATTCAACTATATCAGAAAATTATGAAAAAATAAACCCTAGTTAATTTTGATGTTATTATTAAAAAATAATATTTATTTTATCGAAATAATTCTACCAATATGAAAATGTTAACTTTTAAATCCAAATATATATTTAGTGAGAAATGATGTGTTATTGACAATTACAGTTTTGAACCCTTATAATAATTACATTTGATATCATAAAAACTATATTAGAATTTAAATTTAGTAAAAATTGTTGAACAATAATATTTTATTAAAATAAAATTTATTTCAAAAAGTTTATAATTAATCAAATTAAACAACTTAATTGAAAGTTAATATTACTAAAAAATACTATATGTGTACTATTGTATCAAAATAAAAATCAATTTTAAAGTAACATCAATAAGGAGTAAAAATAATTACTATTCTATTGAAACTAAAATATAAATATTCATATTGTTAGTGTCTTGATATATATCCATTTATTACACCAACAAATTCCTTGAGGTTATGGAGCATGATAATGAGAGTTTCTTGGGGTGGTTTAATGTACATGGTTTTGGATGTGGTATTGACGAGTCTGAACTTCCCCTATAAATGGTTTCTATCATTTTTTAGTTGTTTGATATTGGATTGGGATTGGTCAAGGTAAAATCCAAGATATGATATAACCCTCAAAAGATCTGATAAATGGGATTCATAGGGCACAATACTACTGTTTTAGGCCTTTACTTTCTTTGTTTATGTAAATTGGATTTATCCAAACCCTATATGTATACTAATTATATGATCACTATTAAATAAATATATTATCAGTGGTTATGATACTTAATACTATTCTAAATATTACATGATATAATAAAAACAATTAAGTGAATGTGTTTTATGTAACCATAATAAAAAATAGGGAATTTAATTCAATCTAAAAGGAAATTTTATTAATAGAAGTTTAAGTCATTAAAATTTTAATTACTATAAGATTTGGTAAATCAAATATTGTATTTATGTAGTTTTTAGATATCATAATGGAGATGAGAGAGAGGGAGGAAACGATAACTAATGTTATAGTTATTATTACACACACACACACATTTATATATTTAAATTACTGGTTTTCGTAGATGTGTGGTTTTCATTTTTGAGTATCTTATACCAAAATATGAAGAGATTATATTATAATATGATAGAAGAATAAAAATAGTTGACCATAACCATTCATATACATATTGAAGAGTTGGTGAATTTAGATGAGATCCAGTATATTCTGTTTTTCACTATAGAGTAAATAATTAAGAATAGTGGAAGAGAATAAGATCTATTTCAATTCAAGTTCACTATAGAACAATTATGTAATATGAAAATATTATGTGAAAATTTATTAGACAAAATGAAGAAGAAAGGAAGAGAATGAGGATAAAATAGTTACATATGAAGGTGATTTGTTAGACTTGGATTTCTCTAGTCCAAGGATCTGGATTATTTTTTATCCTTATCTCGAGTATAGGGTAGAAAACATCAGGTTTTTGTTTTTTCTTGGTTGACCTACTTGAATAGTTATCACATTATATAACACTATGTGATTGGGATTTATTTCTTTGTTTTACCAAAGATTATCCTTTCTTGTTGAAATGTGATCCATATAAATTACTTGTCCAATTTGTGCATGTGATAAAGAATAAAGTAAAAGTTAGATAATGAGAGAATAAAAATCTTAATATGTAAAATAGGTAAATCAATAAAAATATAAATTTGGAATAAAAAGTCCCTTAAACTAATTCACACATACATATGTTGTGAATATCCCTAAATGGTGCTAAGAATTGGTATCAAAGGCATGTTGACCAATATTTCATTATATATATTTAGTGTAATTATCTTTTAGAAATTTGTGTCTATTTTATATATTTAAAATTATGTTAATTTTTGGGGAAGATCATTATACTACAGATCATAATTCAATCTATAAGAAGTTCACGATGAATAAGATAAATAAAGAGAAAAGGAAGACAAAACGGCATATATCATGTTCCTAGAAAAGGATTATCTAAACCAGGTTATTGAATAAGAAATTATTGGTTTATAAATAGAATAAATTCACTTTATACTTATTCTAAAAAAAATGGAAAACCCTCCCACGACAAATGACTTATATAATCAATAGGTATGTGAAAAAACAAGCACAAACGTTTCTCAAGAATAAGATCCATCCCCTAGTGGGATTTATAACATGTCATTTTATTTTTAAATTAATGTATTAAAGGGTATGATACATGGGTTACAATAAATAATTAGTGTCTATTATTTTTGGGAACTTTAAAATAATGAAGGATGAGATCAATCTGCTTGAGGAAAAATCATAAGTCTTAGAGAAAGTCTTTACAGATAAGATTCTATCATATAAAAAGATATCTAAGAATGTTTTATTCAAGGAATCCAAAATCAAATAATTGAATAATAGTGTGAAAAATTTTAATAATAGTTTTTAAATAAAATCTAATAAAATTATGCGACTACATATAATTTTTTTGAAAATACCCATGAAATTGAAAAAAATAAAATTCCTGACACTGATGTAAACAATTCTGAGTTAGATGTGATGTTAATAAGAATCCTAGAACTTGAAACAATTCTTTAAGAAATAAATAATGCACATAGAGAGTAAAATTAATTAATAAATATATATTATGAAGAAATATTAGAAATTTAATGTGATTAATATTGAGTATCAGAAGAACATATTCAATATAAGGTTCATAGAAATTGATGTTGAATTGGTTAATCTTCAAAAGGAATGTTTTGAGTCCCATTAAAAAATGTTATTCTTTCCACCACCACACAATGTTCAATGGAGATTCCATTGAAAAAATACCACTATTAAATGTAAATAAGATAATACTTTCATTTTATGATCTCTTATAAGTAGATGTGATTAATGTGTTATCATCCATATAAAATACTAATGTTAGTGACAAATCTATAGTTACAATTTATATATGTTTGAATACAATTATGTACAAGTATTAATGTATAAAAGTAATGAGGATAATGAAACCACGACTAGGATGGATTAAAAATCAATTTGGAAGATGGTTAACCATGAAGATCCCAAAAAATTGTAGAGAAGTCCCAAAAACAACAAAAACATTTTGTTAGAAATTATAGATAACATATATTTGATATAAGAAGATCATGGTTTATTAGTAAATTTTTGTGCTACAATATGTTTGGGCATTATGAACATGATTTATAATATAAACTATTCTAATATAAAGCACAAAGGAAGACCATGTCATGGGGGAGTAAGTCAGATAAGAAAATCAGTCTATGAATTGTGATTAATTATTTCTACATAAAATAGATTTCATATAATTAAAGAGACATATTATAATTAAAATAAGAGTGGTCATCTAAGTGATGTACATTCCTATCAATATGTATCCAATGTATATGGAAAGAAGTGAACACATAAAATGGTAAGTAAACACAAATCATCACTTGGAAAGGAACACAATAAAGCTAAAGTTTCAAATTAGGATACTACAAAGAAGGTTTCAAAGTAGACAAGTGAGAGAAAATTGTAAAACAATATTAAATAAATTTAGATTAAAAAAACATGTAAGAATACTAAAATTAGTGTCACGTATAAATGGTTTATATAAGTAATATCACTCAAAAGATAACATTTTTAGACTCCATGAAGGATGATAATGTTCCAAATTATTTTCTAGTAATTTGTATATACGTTTTAGATATAAAATTAAAAATTAAAGATGAATATGATAATGTTAGTTCAAATGGAAAATAATATGCTCTACATGAAGATTATTAAATTAATTAGTGGTTTTAAAAAAAGAAATTTAAATCATTATATTAAATATGTTCTATTTGTTGTGTGTAAGGTGGGTGTACGTACTCCTAAATATTGATTCATTAAAAATCAAGAACAAGATGAGTTTTTAGAAAAGATAAAAGATCCACCTTTTGGAAGAAGCTATATAAATACTCTCGAGAAGAAAAATTTCCAACATAATGATATTGAATAAGTATTGAGCTCGATGATACCATGTAAATGACCAAATATAAAGAACATATGTAGAAGCACAATGATTAAATCTAATAGAGCTTATTGGTTAAGAAAGTCTTCTCAACCTCACTCTTCACATTGAAGATCCAGAAGAGCCTATTTATTCTATTAATTTTCATTATATTTAATTGTTTTTATAATTTAGGGAATTGAAGGAGAAGCATTGTATCATTGGTATATCCTATAAATTTTTTTTCTATCAATACTTGATATCAATGTTAAAAAGATCGATTTTGTTAAATCATCTACATTAAAAATCGCATGATTCATCTTTTATAGAGAAAAATAATTATGAATACCATGAGGTGTATCTCCTTGAGGTGGAGAAAATTGAAGAATATTAAAGAATATTTTAGAATTATTGGTACCATGGAAATAAGAATATAATTAAATCTACTCTAATATGTTGTTTGTAACAATCATAGTTTTTATGAATTATTATTTTTTGAATAATTTTTTTGATTGTTTACATTGCAAGATACGATGGGATATTCATAATTAAATGAAAACATATGTTATTATTATAATATAGAAAAAATATTTATTATCTTCTAGTGTAGAAAAAACTAGTCTTGGATTGTGTTATAAAAAAATGTTGAGTTCCTTTTATATCATTCGTTATATGCAAGACTGAGTTTTACCAAACTAAAATATAATAATATTATTAAAATAATATTATTTCTATAACCTTAGCAGGATAATTGTGGGTACGAAACAATTAATTAAATTATGAAACTGTAGTTATATATATTTAAAAAATATATTCTTTTGTATAAATTATTCTTAAATGACATTAAAAACCAATTGAATATAAAGGATTTGTTTTAAAAAAACTATTCTTTTTTGAAAAAGTAATATTATAATAATATCTTATATCAATAAATATTTGTGAGAGATCATAATAGAATTTCTACAGTATAAATTATTATTTACATTCACTTAATAAGTTTTATTGGAATAAAATAAAAACAAATCAATATTTAAGTAGAAAAAGCCATATTTTTCTGAAATGTTGGTTTTCTTGCCTTTTAATGGAATACTTGTTTTAAAAATAAAATTGGATACTTTTATGATTCTTATATTATAAAATTTAATTATTTTTTTAAATTATAACATCATATTTTACTTTTGGTGATTTTATTTGGTATTTTTATGAGGTGTTTTATTTTTTTTAAAGACAGAAAATAATGAATTTTAATTGAAACATGAATTTCATTTTAATTTATTTATATAGTTAAATTATAATTTTATTTTGTTTTAAAGTATACTGAGATCAATTATAAATATATAAATCCAATTTATTTTATTTTACTCAATATTACATTGAAATTGGATATAAAAATATTTCAATCATTTGAACATTTTTTCTCTAAAAAAATTGTATCATCCCATACATGAGATTAATTTTAAAATAATTTCAACCAGTTATGTGTTTATAATGTTTAAAAAAATGATTCTATATATGAAATAATAATAATTTAAAATTTATATTAAGGATAATTTTTTAACATAATTAGTAGTTAAAATTATTAAAATTAATTCAAGTTATTAATGTAAAAAAACTCTACATTATGGGTAAATTTTAGCTAATGAGGAATCATAACCTAAAAAAAGGTCCCATAGAATTTTTATGTAATTATTTGAAAAATATAATAAATTTTATAGAATTTTCTTCATTATTTTTGGCACATCATGTAAAGAATACCTCCTAATAGTGTTTAGAATTTTATTCTTACAAGAATGCCACTCCACCTCCACTATTAGTGGGAACCCACTTTTTCACTTATTCACACCTCTAAATACATTTGGATAAAAAACCAAAAGAAATGAGATCCAAAAATCCATACCATAATTATATAATCCTCAATATTGGTATAAATGAAACCATGGAAGCTCTTTGGTGCTAACCAAAAAAAAGTTACCCGGAGAAGAGGTGACGTTCCTCAATAATAACGTTTGTTTTATCTCTTTCTCAACCTCTTAAATTATTATTATATAAATAAGTAAAATAAAATAAGTATAATAAATATAATGTGATATAATTATGATATTTTTACTAAATAAAAAATCACACTTCAATAAAATGGGTTACACAATCATTGTTCGTGTGTACGACAGACTACTACCTTATGAACCGATGTTATTTGTTCTTCCGTTACCACATTTCAAGGTTGTGAATAATCAGGAAGTGAAGGTTTTTATGCTATATATATGAAATTTATGATGTATTTATTATTATTTAATTACTATATATCGATACCCTTATGTTGTCTAATTTGTGGGAAAACAACAACTTCGTTTGTGGACGTGCGGACTACTGCCTCCTCAAAGTGATTTGATTAATTCACACATTACACTGAATGTATTAATGATGAGATAAATAAAAATATGTGATCTATATGAAATAATATTTAATCTTTAATGATGATGATATATATATATATATATTATTTTGTTTTCATTTATTCAAAATAGGATTTGAAAATGGAGACAATGTTCATGCGTATGTACGACCAACCATCTCTATGAACAGTGTATTTAATTTCATATTTCTATATTTTATATATTGTTATAAGCACTTATATAATTAATATATTTTATATTTATATAATTTTTTATGTTATTTAAATAAATAAATCATGATATAAGTAAGAAGATCAATAATAACAAGTTTGGAAACATAGAAAAAACAAAGTAGATATTACCTGAAACATATCATTATCATGGGATTATTAATAAATGGGTAATATAATGTCAAAATAAAATCATATATGATATGATATATTGTAATATTGTTTTATGGTAGATGTATGATAAACTCATGTTTACTGTACTGGAGGATTTAAAGTGTACGAATAATGTCAAGACTTTAGGTAAGGGTTTTCTCCTCTCATGTTTGTTTTTAAGAGATAAATTCTATAGACGCAACTTATTCTTGTTATGTGGTGTATATAATGGACTATGAAATTTTATACAACTAATTTTATTTATTTCTTGATATTTAACGTTAAATTGATTTCATTTCTCCATATATCTCATGATTCTAAAGTCACTCAATTAGTAAGGAGGTTTCTAGTGTCACTTTTATTTTCCATGATACACAATCCATGTTCACCCCCTATTTCTTGTATGTGGTGTCTATACTAACCATGTATTTAATTTAAGATCATAATAATGAGAATTATTAGAATATAATAATCCATTTTAGGATATATCTTTAATGGGGTTTATGGTTCAAATGTTAACAAATTGGTAAATGACTTTTGTCTCAAGTTTCCTTATTTGAGATTTATATTGTGATATGAACATATTTTATTTTTTTGAGGTGTATATACAGAAAACCTAACAGGTTATATAATGAATATATTTTGTTTCAAGTTACTTTACAATTTTTGTAATATAACTATGTCCTAGGTATTATGATTCAAATTTACAAATGTTGTAACAATTTATTGTTACAACATCATTATTTATATGAGTTTTTTATGATTATGATTCAATTAATGAAATATTTTGTTCTATATCCCAAGAATATCCATGATTCTTTATCATATTTTTATTCTTGATATCTTCAATTAATGGTACAATTTTTTTCATTTTATGATACTTAATATAATTAAGAAGTTGATTTTAAGGGTATCTGAATTTATCTCTCTCTTTTTGAAAAATCTATATTATTTTAAAAAACTGTTTTATAATTTTTTTTTAATTTTTATAAATTATTTTATAATCTTAATTTAAAGGAAAATTATTTTAATTTTTTTTCTATTTTAGAAAGCGATTAAAAGGGGTTTTAAGTCGTCCTTTACAAGTTTCAAATGGTACTTTTAGTATCAACCCTCATACTTATAGAATAATTTTTCTTTCATATTTATTATAATTATTTATATAAATTGTTAAATTCATATATTAAGTAATTTTTAAAATAAATAATTATATTTAAACAATTTCTTATACATTTACATTTAAAAGATTAATTTTAAAATTTTAAAACCTTAATTTGATAAAACTAATTTCATTTTCATATACTGTATGTAAAATTTACGTTATTATAATATTTTTTTAACTCTTTGAAAATTATATATTTTGGGTGAGTAGTAAGAAATAGAGTTTTCTTAGAAAATATAATATTTATTGTGATATAGTCAAGAAAAAATTATCATTAAAAATTTATTAAAAATATGTAATAATTAAATAATGATATTATAGTATAAATAATGTACATAAATAATTCAAAACCTGAAAATTATAATTTCCTTCATGGTAAGTGAATAAATCGTTGTCAGTGCTGACGTAGTGCCTGCGTAATGTTGGGAACATCAAATTTGGTTCCTTATCGATATTATTTGAGTGATAAATTTTTTTTAGGATTTTTTTAATTATTATGTTAAATGATATTTTTAAACAATATTTCACAATTATAGAGTTACATAACATCAGTCTTATCCAAATTCCTCCACAATTCTTATACAAGGCATAAAACTCAAATTAAAAAATTAAAGAAATTGTCTTGATATTGGTATGAGTAAATATATATAATTAAGGAATAAAAAATATATTGAACCTAATTAAGTTATGTTTCTAACTGTAATATATTTGTAATTTTAATATATAGATTAATTAACATTAATGCAATTGAAATTTTGATGTAGTGCATGTGCAAAAATAGAAAATTCAATAAAATGATTATAATTAAATTTATAAGAACCATTAAATGACCAAAAAACGTAAATAATTATTATTTTTTTATTATAGATCGACCATATGGGTATAAGGGTCAAATTAATGACTATTTGAAACCACATGGATACCATTAAGGCCCTTAAAATATTTTATTTAAAAGAATGCCAGGTTTTCCCCCCAATAGTTTTTAATTAGTATAATATTTTAATATATGGATATCCTAATGATATATTCTATTATAAATAATCATTTTAAATATAATATATTTATATTATTTAGGAACAATTATTTTAAATTTTTAGGTTATAAATTACTACCTTAATAGATTGCCTAATGATGATAAAATAATTATATAATTTATAAATAAATAAAATAAATGATATCAAAAATATTAAAATAAATATAATTTGATATTTTTATTGTAATATATAAATTATAAATATAAATATCAAATATATAAGTTGTAATAATTTTTTTCTAGTTTTAATATTTGTTTGGATGTATTTAAAGTCATAGCTATGAATAGTGTTTACCTTGATAAAAAATGTTTTTCATGAATATAATATTTTATTAAATTATTTTAAAAATTATTGAATAAGTAATTTTTTTAGTATAATATCTAAAATGTTACTCCCTTTAAATTTTTAGGAGTCTTTTATGTCCTTCACCCTAGATTAGACTTAATATATTTTAATATTTTAATTAATTCTTAATTTCCTTCTCAACTCAATTATAAATGGGGCTCATTAATTTGCTCAATTTCATCACTTGAAGACAAATTTATTTAACATATTATAAATAATTCCCTTATTTCTATCCCTTTCAACATTTTAGTGTCCCTGGTATCAAAAAAATACATATTCTATGAAACATAATGAGGTTCTCATAGAGAAAAGATTGAAAAGGTAAATTCCTTCTCCTCTCTTTTAAACTCTTTCTCACTTATACCATATCCAAACCCCAATAAAAAATTTTAGGATAACTAAAATTTCATATATATACAATAATTTTGTTTTTTAGTGGTGTATATATTATGAAATCTATTTTTTTATTTTTATTTTGAAAAATAAAATTGTTTAACATGGTGTGTTAATTCACCAGCTACAAAGATGATGAGTTTTCACTACATTTTAACTCTTTCATGGAATGTTTTAATTTAATTATAATATTATAAAATTGACTATATATATATATATTCTATATTCTGGGGTACAATTACCATTTTAATAAGAAATCCATAACAAACTGACCATGAAACCATAAAATGAACACACAAAAAATATTAGAAATAATGAAATATTATTAATAAAAGAGTGGAAAGATGTTATAAGTAGATAATATAAGGTATCATAAATATTAATACGTTCATGAAATAAATTAATAACACTATATAAGCAATTATACATGAGGTTTGAATATTTTTTAAGGAATTTGAACTTTAGGTAAGCTAATTTTCTTTAAAAATCATGTTTTAATTTCTATTTTTTCCAAATTTGGAAGGAATATTTTTTTTCTCACATACTATGTGCTCAGAATTCCCCTCTTAAATAATAGAATAATTTTTTGATGTTTTTTAATGTATATCATTGTTATTTTCAAATAATATTTTTCTTTATATATACGTAGTATTCCTTTAATAAGTGATTTTCTTAAATAATGATTTTTACGATGAAAGTATTCTTATTTTATATATTTTCTCTAGTTTTTGGGATTTTAATGATGATGGATGGTTCTATTATATAACAAAGTTAAGTGGTTTTATAATATCCCTTAAATTCATTGTGTATGTTTTCGTTTGAAGTTGATCATAATGGTTATTCCAAATGTAACTTCGATGGTTAAATAACAAGGTACTCGTGAGGGTTACTTCATAAGGTTTAAATGAAGGTTATTAATCCTACGGTATCTAAGAGGGTAATAATTTTATGTTAGTATAATAAAAAACTAATTCCCCAAGGTTCCTAAATGGTTTATTTTTGTTTTATTTGTTTTATTGAAATCTCATGTTTTAACAAAGCAAGTTTATGACTCTTTAAGGATGAGAAGTACAAATCTGTGAAAAAGATTTAATATATTTTTAGATATTAATTAAATAATAGTTTATTTTATTATTTTAGATCCCTTACTGAGGTTTTTGTTCTCATCCTATGTTTTTAATTGTTTTATGAGGTTTTAAGGTTTGGAAATAGAAATAAAAAATCCATGATGAATGTTGTGAATATTTTTTATGAAAAGTAATAATGTTTTATTTTTTATTACTTTAGAATTTTTAAAAAAAGGGCACTGTTTTCATAGTATCCACTATATATACATGGTGGTGTACATGTATTAATTATGAAATAATTATAAAAAATATAAACTAAAAAGATATTTGGGATTGTATGATTTTGAATTCTAGTTGAATTAACTAGATTATATAATTTTTATGTTTGGGTCCTTATATTTGGTATCATAGCACAATTTAGATACCATTTTGGGTTAGGATGATGTTTATAGAATCCCAAAAAACAATTTTTTATTTGGGGTTAATTATGAATTATATATATTTTCAAAATTAACATATTTCTTCATCTATAATATGTTTGTTGAAAATGGGTTCTCAAAGAAGAAATATGAATGATGAAGTTAGAAGGCCCTAAGAGGATGATATCTTTCTGAATCGAAAACCGAGAATGGTGGGAAATGAAACCCAATAGTTTTTTATAGTAATGGATTAGTTAAATTATGATATAAATGGAGGTGGAATCCATGAAAGAGAATGTAAATATCAGAAACAAAGTATCCTGATGATAGTATAACATGTTATAAAAAACAATATCATAATTTAAGTGGATTATATGACCCAGTGGTTCTTGAATGGTGCATTAATGCTCTTAAAAGGATATTCCATGTCATTGGTTGTTCATGTGATCAAATTTTTAGTCGTATCATTTATCTTTTTGAAGGGTAAGCCGAAAAGTGGGGGTAAATGGTCAAGAATATCAAGGAAAGAGAATAGATATATGCCTTGGAATTGGATGAATTTAACAATCTTTTCCTTGAAAAATACTTTCCTAAAATGGTTCAACTTAGGATTGAAAATTAATTCCATAAATTTAAATAATGATTAAGACTCAGTGGCCTTGTATGAATCAAACTTAACTCATTTGGATTGGTATGATACAAATATTATTCAGGATATTGATATTAAAATTAATCATTTTTACCAAGGATTAAAGCCAATATATTAAATAGAATTTGGTTCCCATGAATTCAAAATTTATGAGAATTATTTTTGACATTATGAGAGGGTAGAAATTGTTTTTTCTGATAGTAATGTTTACATTGAACATAAGAAAAATAAAAGGTATAAATGACATGAAATGTGTAAGAATATAATAAATAAATCTTAAGGAAAGAAAATCATGTTTCCCGTTTGTGGGATGTGTGGTAAAAAGAACCATGAAGAATTATTCACAAATAAAGGAAATGTTTTTAATGCGTTTTATTTGGACATATATACTGGGATTACACATAAAAATATAATTATGTTGGTATGTTTAATTAAGATAATAAAAATATAAAGTGTTTCAAATGTGGTGATATAGGGTATTATATAGATACCCTCTTAATAGAGAAAATGAATGACGAGAAGCTATAAAATTATAATCATGATGGTGTAGGGAACTATTTTGTGACAAATTTAGTAGTTATTGGGCCATATAATGAAGTGATATTAGGTACATTATTGTTAGCTTATAATTTCCTCATGTTTTCCTTGATATTAGGTCTACACATTCTCTTATTTTTGAATAATATTCTAGTAAATTTGAATATTCACCTCAAGAAAAGAAACAATATATCATAGTTAAAAAAATTGGGGGAATATTATAGAAAAATTGAATTTTTATAATATTATTATTATATGTGGAAATAAATTACCCAAAAACCATGATGTTTTTCCCCTAATAGAGTTTAATGTTATTATAGGAATGGATTAGATTTATATTTACCATGAAAAGATTAATGTAGAGATAAAGAAGTTTTTATTTTTAGCAATATTTTAATTCTCTAGAAAAGAATGAAAAAGTATCATTTATAATATATTAGGAATGTGAGAATCTATTAAAATATTAAAATTAAATTTATGTTTCACATAATTTTTAAAATAAGGGAACCCTTCACATTAATGATGTTCTTGTGGTAAATGAATTGTTGTATGTTTTTTGATGATTTTACCGTGTTATACCAGATCAGGATGTTGAATTTACTATTGACTTAGTTCCCGATTCTAATCTAATTTTAAAACCCCCTTATTAAACTCATCAATTTTAACTTCTCTAATTTAAAACATTTTTACATGATTTTTTGGATAATGGATTCATTCATCCAGGAACTTCACCTTGGGGTGCATGTATTTTGTTTGTTAAAAAGAAATATGGTTCAACAATGCTTTTTGTTGATTTTAAATGATATAATAGAATTTATGTTAAGAATAAGTATCCATTTCCTCATATTGATGACTTGTTTTATCAGCTCCAGGGAGCTTATTGTTCTTCCAAGATTGAATTGAGATCGAGGAACCATCATTAGAAGGTGAAAGAGGATGACATTCTGAAAAATATATTTCTTACTAGATATGGGGATTATGAGTTTTACGTTTCTATCTCTAGTTTGAAAAAATTCCCTAATATATTTATGGATCTTATTATTTGAATATTCCACGAATATTTTGATAAGTTTTTGGTTTTTCTTATTACTGATATTTTGGTTTTTTCAAAATGTATTGACAATCTGGAAAAACATCTAAAGATTTATTTAAAAACACTCAATCAATGGAAGCAATATATAAAAATAATAAAATGCTATTTTTTGTCACAACAAATTTTATTCCTTGTGATCATTGTCAATAATTATGGAATAACAATTGATTCTCCCAAAAAATAGTAGTTATTGAATGAAAGAGACCTAAAAATGCTACCAAGATTCATATGTTTCTTTTATCAGTATGCTATTACTGATGTTCTTCTGAAACATTAAATGGTTATCTATCCCACTAACTAAGTTAACTAAAAAAGGAGTTAAATTTATCTGGAAGAATGATTATGATGATAGTTTATATGAATTAAAATGAATATTTTTGATTGATCCAGTTGTGTATCTTCTTTGAAGAAATGGGGATTTTTTATCTACATCGATATGTATAAAAATCATTATCGGTGGGGATGTAGTGCCTGTGTAGTGTGGGAAAATTGAAATTTGGTTCCTAATAGATAATAATTGAATTATAAAAATTAATTTCATGATTTTTTAACAATTATGTTTAACTAATGTTTTTGGATTTTTTTTAATTTTATTGTTATATAACATGAATCTTATATAAATTTCTGTGCAATACTTGTACAAGGGAAAAAAGTCAAAATAATAATTCCAAGGAGTTATCCTGTCATGGATCTGAGTAAATATATATAATAAAAAAATAAAAAATATTATCTTGAACACAATTAAGTTATTTTTATTTTAGTAACTGACATTTAATTTTTATAAATAAAATAATTAGCTTTAACAATTATCCAATTCTGATGCATTGATTATGCAAGTAGAAGAATAATCAATAAAATAATTTTAATTAAAAAATATAAGAACCATTAAATGAGGCAAAGTATGGAAAAATATTGTTGGTTGATTATATATTGACCATATTTTTCCAAGGGTCTAATTAATTACCATTTTTATCCACATTTATTTAACTAAGACCCTTACAATATTCTACTAAAAATAATGTCAATTTATTCTCACTATAATTTTAAAATAGTATAAAATTTTAATATTTTTTTTTACAAAATAGAAATTAAAACAGAAATAATAATTTAAAATATAATAAATATATCTTACTCAGGGAAATTTATTTTTAATTTTCGGGTATAAAAATCTTCCTTAATGTCTTTCAAAACGATGATGCAGTAATTATATAAATAGTAAAAAAATTAAATACAATATATTTAAAATATTAAAATAAATATAATCTGAGATTTTTAATTTAATAAAATAACTATCTAGATTAATTTTATATGGATAGGATATAATGGAAAACTAGAATCAGATTTTATTATTTTTATTTTTTTAAAGTCATAATTATGAATAGTTTTTAATTTGACAAAAAAATATTTTTCATGAATATTATATTTTATTAAATTATCTAAAAATAAAAAATATTAAATAATGAAAAATATGATTATATTATGTAAAAAATGTAATCCCATTTTTATTTTTAGGCCTTTTAGATGTATTGTTTTCATATATTAGAGTTATTATATTTTAATATTTTAAGTAATTACTAATTTTTCCCTCACCTCAATTATTAAAGGGGGCTTATTATTTCATATAATTTGATCACATTAAGGAATAGTTTTCAACTATATTCTTAAAAAATGACATTTAATCATCCGTTCACTCATTTTAGTTTTCTTGGTTTTATAAAAAGGCCAATTTCAAAACCCATAAAGAGTTTCACAAGGAGAAAATACCCAAGCGGTAAATTCCTTATTATTCTATTTTAAATTATTTATGACATATACCTTTTCCCCACCCCTATACAAAGGCTCATTATATCTAAATTATTATATATATACTAGAATAATATTTTGTTAATGGTTAATCCATCATTAAATCTAATATTTTCACCTCTTATTCATAAAAATGAAATCATCATCCACAATGTGTTAATTAACCACCTTCATGGATGATGTGTGTTTGTTTCTATTTACCACATTCATGGAAATTTTAAATTCACATATAAGTGTTTAAATTAACAATATATATATGTTGTATCTTTTGGAGTACTATTACTATTTGACAAGAAAATACTTAATGAACCGACCATGAAACCATAAGATAAACACGCCCAAAATAATGAAAACAATGAAATATTATTAATAAATGCTTTAAAATATGTTATTATAATATCATAAATGTTATTATAAATACTATTATGGTTTTAAAAAAAATTAATGACACACTCTTAACCATTATACAATAGGTTTGATCAATTTTTAAGGAAGACTAACACGAAGTCAGGGAATTTTCTTAAAAAATAAATATTAATTTCTATTTTTACAAAATTAGAAATGAAAGAGATTTTTTATGTATATAACATTAGAGGAAATTCCATCTTCAATAGAGATTTAATTTTTTGATGTTTTCTTGACAATTATACATGCTTAATTTCGAATAAAACGTTTTTCTTTGTGCATGTTCAGTATTCCATTACTAAATGTTTTTTATAAAAGTATTATTTTTATAAGGAGTTTATTCTAATTTTATGATTATGTTTTTGTTCTTAGGAATTGTTATGATAATAGTTGGTCCCATTAGAAACTAAATTAGAGTGGTTCTGTGACATCTCTGTAATTCATTGGTTATTTTTTTGTAAGTTGACTATAATGGATATTTCAAGTGTAACTGTGATGGTTACATTGAAAGGTAGCCATGAGGGTTACATAATAAAGTAGATATGAGGGTTAAAAATCATATAGTAGTTGAGAGGGTTAAAATATTACATAAGTATTATAATAAAATTATTCTTGAGTTACATAAATGGTTTACATATGTATTCTATCTTGAATGGAAATTTGATATTTTTAAAAATTAAGTATATGATTATTTGAGGGTGATTAGTATATATTTGTGAAAAGTATTTCATATTTTTATAATTATTCGTGGACTAATATATTCTTTCATTATTTTATGTCACTTACTGAAATTTTTATGATCATATCATGTTTTAAAATGTTTTAACTAGTTTTAAGGGTGGTTAAGATAAAAGAAGAACCCAAGTTTAAGTTTGTTAAGATTTTTCCTGAAAATAAATCATGTTTTATTTTTAAATAATTTTATATTATGAAAAAGGAAATTTTTTATTAGTATACAATTTTTATTCTTGGAATTTTTTATGTATTAATTATTATCTAATTTTATAAAACTCAAAAATTAAATGATCTTTGGCAATGTATGAAAGTGTATTCTAGTAAAATTAAATCGATTATGTAATGTGTATGGAAAAGTCCTTATAATTTTAATGAAAAATGAATTCACAATATTTTATATATTAAAAAGTGTTTTAGAAAGAAGAAATTATATTTTCCTTAATAAATGTTTTAAATGATCTTAAAGAATTATTTCCCATCTAATATGACATTTATTGGTGTCACTCATTCCTTTATGGAAATATGATCCTTGGATATAATTATTATTTATATGTTGAATTGTTTATGCTGAAGATGATAAGTTTTTTATGAGACTGGTTTCTCTTCCTCAGGTTATACCATGAGATAATGCTTATGAAACCCACCTCTCTTCATGGATTATTTTATTATGAAATTATTACGAAACCTATCCATTTTCCATTAGTTATGATATGATGAAATCTTTATGAAACTAATTTCATTATATTGGTTATGATATGATGTTTATGAAACCCATATATTTTTGTGGGCCAAGATATGATGAATATTTTATTATCTCATGGAAGACATATGTATGATTTAATTATGTGATGAGTGAGAGCTATATATACTTCTATTTTAGTGGGTAAATATTAATATATCTCATGAGTAATACATGGATGGAATATGGAGAAAACTCGGTTCAGTAATACAAGACTGGTACGAGGAGTGAACTCCATTTTGTAATACTGGGCTATAATTTGGAGTGAAGCAAGTTCTGTAATTTATGGCTAGAACTAAGAGTGAACTCAGTTTAGTAAAATTTCTTTGTAATGAGAATTGAACTCAGTTTAATAATACAGGGCTGGAATGAGGATTGAACTTGATTCATTTAAGGGATTTTACAATATGATGGTCTTGGTAGTGAGACTTAACAAATATAAAATAATTTTCTATTGCTAGGTGTATTCAACAATTCTAGGTGTTATTCCAATGATATGATTTCATGGATTATTCTTTTGATACCCTTATGATTCATGTTATATGATCTTCCAATATTTATTCCACAACTCATGTGTATGATCTTTAATATGTTGGTTTTGATCTTCAAATGTTATTCTTATTTTCTATACCCTTATTTCCATGTTATCACTTCACACATATTTTATTTTTACCATTACTGAGCATCTAAGCTCATCCATTCTTATATTTTCTTTCCCCCAATTATAAATAATGGTTTAATGCAGGAGAGCTAAAGGAGAAGATCATTAATAGAGATATTGAAGATCATTCCCCAAATTAGAAGAATGTGTTCCATGTTACCAAGGACACTAAAATATTATTGTCTCTGGTAATTTAAATATTCAATGTGGTGAATATTAATCTAAAATGGTCTAATATCAATTTATGTTAATACTATGATGCAATAATTGGTATAAAATTAATGGTTTATTCGTCCTTTTGAAAATAGGAAGAGAAAACATTATTGAGATCTCTAATAATATTTATAAGGATATTTCTAGGGATTAATCTATGTATAATTCTAAGGTGTTATAGATATAAAATAAGTTTATATTATTTAGACATCATATAAGTATATTTTCATGATAATGTGGTTTTATAATATGATAAGTGTCACTCAAAATATGGATTTTATTCTTAGTAAATATTGGGAATTATAAGGAACTAGGTTAACATTGAATATTTTTGATTTGAACAGTATATACAGCATGGAAATTTATGTCCTATGTGGAAATATCATGAAGAGAATCCTAAATGTGGAATTAGTAGTCAATATACTACTGAAGATAAAGTGACATAGAATGAAATATATAAGGTATGGGATATTCTAATAGTATTTTTTATATTAATCAAAAGAATCATGATTAAATTGATGTTAAAAAAGCTTAATAAAAAATTCATATTTTATATTATTGGAAAGGGGTATTGAGTAATAATATTATGAATCCTTAGAAACAGTTTAAAATTCTATTTGTATGATAGAGCCATATATTTACTAGAATTCACGAATTATGTAAAATGAATCATAAATTATATATTTTTTACTATAAATGTAAAAGTATATATTGGATGGTGATAATGACATATAAAAGTGATTTAATTTAAAGGTGGTACTTTTTTATGGGATCCAACCCTTAATGTGTTACTGATATTGAGAAAATTGTGTTTATCTTGGATAAAGATATGATTGATATGGATAAAGTAAATTTGATAATATTTATTACCATAGAAATAATTATTGACTTATTGAGAAATTGGATTATCTTATGAAGGATGAAGTTTACAACATCTTTTTTATTTAATGAATATATCCAATAATCATTGGAATAAGAAAGAATATATGTTTTCAATAAGAATTTATAGTAATTTTCGTTATTACCATGATTCGAGAGAAAACCTGATAAAATTATTTCCATGTTTGGTATGGGATAACTGTGACTTACTTTATTATATATGGGGGATTGAAATTAAGAGTTTTTTGGGAAATTTAGTGGCCATCTTTCTAATGTTTTAGGTTTTCAAATTTTGTATGGGATAAAAGGTTAACCACTTATAGATATTTTAAGTTAAACTTTAGATACAGTATTTTGGATTAAAGTATTGTCTCACCATATGAGGATTTATTCATATTGGATAACTTGTTCTAAACATTTTTTGAAGATGATAATTGAAGACATATATAATTATTAATCATTCTATATCAGGATTTGTTAGTAATTCTAGAATGAATAAATTCACCTTCATTTCATTAAGTAAAAGTTATGGTGGAAATCAATTAAACAACAACCGAAGGGTGAGATTATAAATATAAAATGGAATAAAATCAAGTAAGTATATTTCCTTATATTCATATATAGTAAATTAATTCCTCAAAACTAGGAAAAGGATATTAAAATAGGTTTATCCTTGTAACATCATTTCGGATAAATCCAACGGTCCTTTAGATCATCATAAATTTATGGTTTTGTGATCATTAACATTATTTGTATCAACCACATTATATTTAATAGTGATATATATCACTATATATAATTTTTTTTCTTTTATTCTATGTATAAATACTCACCTATGTTCAAATATGTGGAAACCGAGTTACGAGTTACTTCGGGAAACCGTTATATTTCCAAATTTCTATTTTAAAGGACGTTTTTTATTCAATTTTTTGATGTTGTTTCATATGAGAAAAACATTAACGTATACAAAATGTGATGTAAAATATGATTTTTAGGTTGAAATTCATTTTTTGGTGTGTAAAATGTAACTAATGTTTTTATGAATAATTATTTTTTGAATAAATTACAATTCTTGATTGCTTGTATTGCACTCTACACTGGGTTATGCTTGACATATAAGAAATAATAAGTTATAACATCTGTAAAAAAAGTATATATTATATTTAGATACCTAAAAAATATGTGTATATTTTTTTACACATAATGTCGAGTTCCTTTAATAGCTTATGTAACACAGAATATCGAGTTTTACCCAACTACAATATAATATTATTTATAAAATAATTGTGTAGTTATCACATAGATATTGTAATGGAGGGTTTTAAAGGGACTAAAAAATTCTTAAATTATAGTCACAAATATTTATAGAATAAAGTTTTTGGTATCAATTATTTACAAATGAGAATAAAGACCAATTGAATATAAAGGAAGTGTTTTTATGAAAAAAGTATTTTAATGCTTACAAGTAATTTTATCTTAATAAATTAAATTAATAATTATTAGTAAGAGATATTAATGAATTTTTTATAATATAAATTTAAAGAAATGTATTTACATTCATCCAAAAATTCTGATTCGCATAAAATAAGAATAAATACAATTTTAAGCATTAAAGCTATATTTTTTTAAAAGGAATTTTTGCGACCGTTTAATGGATGTATTGTTTTAAAAAATAATTTTAGACACATTTATAATTTTTTAACAAATTAAATTCCTTTTTGAAATATTAATACGAAAATTTACATTGGTTGAATTTTTGGTGTTTTTCTGAGAACTTTTATTTTTTGATGAATAATAAAAAATTAAGTATTCTAATTGAAAACAAAATTTTTTTCAAATTTATTTATTTAGTTAAGTTATAATTAAATTTGGTTTCAATGTATATTTAGATAAATTTTAAATCTATTAATCTAGTTTAGATCTTTTAATCATATTCACATTGAAATTGGATTCAGATATATTTTATTCATTTGAATATTTTCACTTTAAAATCTCGCTATCTCTTCCCGTATATGAGGTAAATTTTAAATTAATTTTTTACATATCAATGTCTATAATTTGGAAAAAATATTACCTATTTGTAATTATAATAATTTACAAATATTATTATGTTCAACATAATTTTTGAATGAAGAGACTAGTGAAAGTAATTAAAATTAATTATAGAAATTATAGTAAAAATGAGTTTACTTAATGGTTAAACTATAACTCACGGGGCCAAATAAATTATATAAATATTAAATAGATATTTTATTTCCATATTTCTAAAATAATCCCCATTTTATATATTTTTTTCATTATTAGAGGCACATGATGTAAAGAATACCTCACAATAGGGTTTACCTTTTAAAATTGACAAGAATAGCACCCCTCATCCACTATAAAAGAGAACTCAAACCCTTAGTTATTCACACCTCTAAAAACATTGGTATAAAAAAATTACTTAATGATCTCTCCAAATCCCTATTATCATCATATAATTATAATTTTTTCATAAAGTCAATCATGGACGGAGTTTGGTGCAAACGAAAAGGAGGTACTCGAAGAAGATATAGCGTTCCTCAATAAGAACTTTTGTATTATCTATTTCTCACCATTTTTAATTATTAATATATGAAGTTTATATAATAAAATAGTATCAAAAATATAATTATATTTTTATTATCTACACCTTCACTCACTTCCGTCAAATGGGATACACAATCATCTTTCGTGTGTGTGATGGATGACAACCTTGCAAACTGATCCTATTTTTTCCATTACCACCTCTCAAGGTTGGTAATAATGATGGAAATAATTTTTTTATATTATATATATAATATTTATGATAAATTTATGACATTGTAATTATTATATGGAACATGCTTTCAATATTTTCATATTTTTGGAACACTATAACATCATATTTGAACGTGTGGACTGCCGCCTAATCTAAGGGATGTGATTCATTCAAACTTAGAAAGGAATGTATTAAGGATGGATTTAATAAAAATATGTGATATATAAGAAAATATAATCCTATTTTAAATATAATATACATATATATATCATTTCCTTTTCTTTCATTCAAAATATGACAAAAAATTGGAAATAGTATTAATGCATACGTATGAGCAGCCGTCTCTGTGAACAGTTAATTTCATTTCAAATTTATATAATTTATATATTATTAATAAATATTTAATGAAAATATATTAAGTTTATATGTCGTTTTAAATTTTTTTAAAACTTAAATTATGATCTATTTTACAGGATGAGGAAATGAAAGTCAAAACATATATGAAGAACAAGGTGCATATTACACAAAACATAACTTTAAAATGTAATTGTTAATAAAAGAAAAATATTAATTCATAATAAAATATTATAGTTTATTATATATATTAATATGTTTATATGGTTTATTTATATTAAAATTATAATCATTATATAGGAGGTTTAACCATGTATGAATAAACTCAAAACTTAAGGTAAGGGTTTTCTCGTCTCACTCTTATTTCTGAGAGATATATGAAATATTCACTACTTTTTATTACTATGTGGTGTATATAGCGACCTATGACATGTTATATCAAGAATTTATTTTATTTTAATATATTAAATGTTCAATTTTTGTTTTTATTTTTGGGATATCATGATCCAAAAGTTACTCAAGTAGTAAGAAGACATATAGTCTCACATTTATTTTCTATGAGACACATGCCATGTTTCTCACCTATTTATTATATATGGTGTATATAATGACCATGTGTGAATTATATAATTATTAAAATTACAATTTTTGGGATTTAAATAACCATTTTAGGTTATCTATTTCATGGTTTTTTTGGTTCAAAAGTTACCAAAGCTGTAACAGACTTTTTCCTTAATTTTCCTTCATCGAGACATATATTATGACATGCACCTGTATTCATTCACAAGGTGTATATAAGGCCAATTTGACATGTTATATCATGAATATAATTATTTTCAATATATTTTATGATTTATTTAATGTTATTATTTCATGAGGATTGGGATTCAATTTTAATAATGTGGTAATATTTTTTTGTTACAACTTCATCACTTATCGAGATTGTTTAATATTATGCTTTCTTTTATTAAATATCATGACCCATATCTATAGAATATTAATATATTTTCATACAATATGGTTATTCACAACATATTCATGTAATGACACACTTTTTTGAACTCTTCGTAACTTAAGATAATTAAGAAAATGTTCGTTAAGGGAACTCAACTTTAGATATATTTTCATTTGGAAATCAACATTCTTTCAAAATAATGTTTTATAAAATTTTTTTAAAAATTATTTTAAATTATATTTTAAACCCATTTTCATTTAAATTTATTTTTAAAATTGTTTAGGTTTTAAAAGTGTTTAAAATGGTTTTCAAATCATTCTCTATATCCTTTTAATGTTACATTAAAAGAAAAAAAATTTCAAAACTGTTTTGTGTTTTAAAAACTGTTTCTCAATGTGGAAAGGGTATTTACATGAAGAAATATTTTAAAATATCTTTTAGAAATTACTTTCTATATAAGATGATATCTGTACATGTTACTCATGCCTTACTAGGAATATGATCCAAGCACACTATTCTAATTCATTATTTGAGTGGTTTTTGTTTTGGATGATAAGTTATTCATGAAACCCATTTCTCTTATACAGGTTATACCATGATATAATGATTATGAAAACTTCCTCCCTTCTTGGAATATTTTATTGGGAAATTATTATTAAACATTTTTATTTTCTTTAGGTTATTATATGATGTAATACTTATGATAACCATTTCTTCTCATGGTCTATGATATGATTTTTATGAAACACATCTCTTTTTATAGGTCATGATTTGATGAATGTTTTATTATATTGTGAAACATGTATGTATGATTTCATTATATGATGGGTGAGACCTATATCCCCCTCTAATGAATTGGGAAAATATTTATATATCTTATGAGATAGATTGGGCAGGAATTATGAGTTAAATTTGTACAAAAATACATGGATGGAATGAACAGTGAAATAAATTTTGTAATACTGAACTGGAATAAGTATTGAACTAAATTCAATAATATAGGGAAGTAATGTGGAGTGATTTTTTTTATTAATGTAGGTTTTGAATGAGTAGTGAACTCAGTTCACTAATACTAGGGTGAAATAATTAGTAATCTCAGTTCACTAATACAAGGATGGAACAAGTAGTGAACTCGGTTCAGAAAAACAAAGCTGGATCAAGAAGTGAACTTTGTTCAGTAATACAAGAATTAACTAAAGAGTGAAATCGGTTCAGTAAAGTAATTTTTCAGCTATGTTGGTTTTGGGAGTGATCATTTATTAATATAAAATGATTTTCTATGGTTATATGTATGCTATAATTCCAAGCCTTATTTATATGTTATGACTTTATAGACAATGATCTTAATTCATTTATGATTCATGCCTTATGGTTTTCCAATATTTAATCCATGAAACATATGTATGATATTTTAAATGAATGGTATGATCTTCAAATGTTATTATCATATTGTAATACCCTTATGTCCATGTTATACTTATATATTACATTTATTTTTAGGCTTTATGATTATCTAATCTCACCCTTTATAATTTTTCCTTTCCCCAGGTTACGAAGACTGTTTTTAAGATGGAGTACTAAATAAGATGTTTTTTACCAAAGATGTTGAATATCTGTCCCCAAATTGGAAGAATGTGTTCCATGTTTCCATATGAACTAAAATATTTCAATCCTATGGAATATAATTTTTTAATGTGATGAATGTTTAACTGAAATGATCTAATATCCATGTATGTTATGATTGGGTTTCTATAGTACTGTTAATAAGGCATGATCTTCTAAATATCTCATCATTGGTAACCAGATTCACACATGAAATTAAGGGTAAAATATTAAACAAAATCAATGACACAAAAGCTGATGTTGTTAAAAATGCCTATATATTTCACAAATCAATATTTTTACATAAATTCTTTAAAAATATTTATTTAAGTGAGTGAAGAAAACATAATTTGAAATATATCATGAGAAATATGTACCTTAGTTTTTATCATCAATGGTATCAGCCCTAAATTATTTGACAGTCTTTATGAATGGCCAATTGTTCCCATTTCATTTGGTATCATGCATAATTGAAAACAAACAATGATTTTTTAAATCCAATACTCCAATTTTTTACATTGTGTTTGGATGACATAAACATAGAGTGAGATGATGGATGCCCCATTTCTTAATAATTAATGATTCCGTTTTTCAATATAATTTTTATTTCTTGTCAATAAGGGAGAGAGAGAGTGAAATGAATGTTTAAATATTAATGGGTAGATTTGGAATAAAAAAAAAATATTTACACAAAATTTTGAAGTTATATCCAAAAATTAAAAAGTGGTAGATTATTAACACCACATTTTTTATTTGTATTAACATTCAAGAGTTGTCAATAAACTATAATGAATTATAATTTTTATTTATTTAAAAAATTAATGCATGAGTAAGAAACCATGCCAATAATTTTTTCTAATCCAATTATGTGTTTTAAGACTAGAAGAAACATATTTGATTCTTTTTTATGGAATTTATGAGTTATATCCCTAATATTAATATATTTAAATTAATATTTAATATATTTAAAAATATTCATAGATAAAGAAATTTTTTTAGAAGTTTTATGAAAAAAATTACATGTGGAAATGAGATAGCGATTTATAATATATGAATACCATTTTAACTTATCTTTTAAGACTTCAGTAAAAAACGTCCAAACCCCAAAAAAATGGGATAGTAGAATTTTATATATGTAATCATGGATCAAGAAATATGAGCTAGCCCAGCATGGAATCCAATGGTAGCATGTTAAAATTTTGGTGCTAGAGCACCTTCATGGGTAGGAATGAGCACAATCATTGGGGGAATAGAGGATAAGAGGAGCACTACTATATAGGGTAGCACAATATTTTTGATAGGGGAATCTAATATCATACATAGATACACAAATCACATCAACAGACATAGTTTCTTTTATTATAATGTAAGCATAGGTCATGTGATCTTCTAATGTGGGATAATAACATTGTATAAATGTACACTACTAAAAAATATGTTAATATAACTATATCCATCTGATTTAATCCATTCACGTTCTATGATAACACCATGAAATCATATCCCACCTCCTGAATCAACCCCACTCACTCAACTAGTTTCTTTTGTGCGCAATGATCCTGAAATTCACCAATTGATCTAGACATCAACTGGAGTTTGAATTTGATACTAGAAAAATATTTTGGTTTTGATATACCATAGATGGAGTATCCTTTAATGAGTATAATATCATACATGAAGGGGTATAAATATTTTGTGAGGTATTAAATTTAGGTGCATATTATTTTCTTCCATGAATATAAATCTATTTTGAGTAAGTACACAGTTATTCAATAAGTAAGTATCTTCCAAAAAAATGAGGTTACTTGAGACTTATATGGAACATTAATGAGTTTGAACTTCATTCCATATGACATATGAATAATGGTTCTTCTGTGAGAATGTTGAGTTTCCACTTGAATGTGAGATTTAAGTGTGAGTAATGTTTTCTTCCATGAAAATAGGGATATTGGTCATGATAGTTTGAAATTTACATATGTTTGATGGTCTATTATTAAATATGAGGATGATATTTTATTGAAAACTAAAGTGTTTGAATTTGGGTACATGTATTATCTTCATTATAAGAGGTATTTACTACCCACAATTAACTTAGAAAATGATTATTCTAAACTTATAAGGATAAAATGTCATGATACTATTTCCAGTGATTCATGAATGATGATCTATTCATTCTTTACAAATTGATAAAAGGTGTTTCATCTCTATATGAATATTTTGGTAAATGATACATGATTTTTGAAAATTCTATCAAATAAATATTGGTTTGTTTGATATACATACATGTAGGTTTACATGCATGTATAAGTATTGAGAACTAAAAGTAATGGGTTGTTCAAATGAATATTTATTTGAGAGATTTTGATCATAGGTGTATTAATTTGAGAATATTTATAAATGTATGTAGTTTCATTTTCATACACATGATTCAAATTTTAAATGAGAATATGTGACATCCTATTATAGTGTATGAACCGAGATCTTCTTTTCATGTATGTTTTTCCCTTGTTGTTTTTAGAGAAAATAAGAGTTTCTTGAAATTTTTGAAGTACACACCGTGTAATTTATGAGTACACGTCATGTACTCGGTTACCACAGGTAGCTGTGTGCTGGCCGTGTAGCAGCCTTGCACATAGCCTTGTGTGATGACCTGGAGGCCGCCTAAAGAAGAGAATGGAAATAGTGAGTACATGCCCTATACTTCAAAAGTACATGCAGTGTACTTATTTTTCATTAAACTCACTAGGATCGCGTCTGATGGACAGAACACCCTCCTTCTCAACCTAGTTTACCCGAGAGCACTGAGTAGACAAAAATCATGAGCAAGCGCCTGAGACTCCATCCGTCCTTCTAATCGAACACCATTGATTTCATTTTAATCACATCGGTGAGTTCTCTCTTCTCCAAGAGCACATTTCCTTGATTTCGCCTCTTTCGTGAGTTACCGTGGGTCAATCATTTTATACATTTTCTTAGATCTACGGAATTTTGAAGAGTTTCAAGCCTCATGATTCAATTATATTGATCTCCTAACCCCGAGGTAGGTGGCTTGTTCCTTTCAGTAGTTACTCCTTGAGTTTTATATGCAAAATTTTCCCAATACCCATGAACGGGCTATTGTGAGTTTACCGTTTTTGCCCTATTGTTTCTATACTATGTTGGTATACCTGAGTAAATGATTATAAATTGTGAATAGGGTAAATTGATGTGCTTTGGATGTATTTCCTTTCATGTTTTTACTGGTTGGACCATTGGGTCTTGATTGCATGTTAGGATACTTCTTACATTCCCATGCCTAGTATTGAAATATGGTGTGACTATTGTTCTGTTTTGATATTTTGCTGTAGAATTTTATCCAGATAGTTCTTGAGGTTTAACTTGGCTTTTACGCGCTTCTAAACTTTCTTGACTTACACAGGGCTATGAGAACCTATTGTATAGACCATAGGGAGAATGGATATTGAGGGATTTTTCAGATTGTCTTTATATTTTTTGATGTGAGACCATAGGAGGAATTGACGTTGAGTGCATCCTCAATGTTTCAGTAGTTCCTTGATGCGGTCCACAGAGGTAATGTGATCTACATGAGTCCCTAGAGTGCCTTTAGTTACGATACATGATTATAGGGGGAATTGACAGTGAGTGCTTCCTCAAAGAGTCTTTGCCTTAGCTGAAACAATGGGGTTAGACCGACTTTACTACCTAGAGGGATGCTTTTAATTGTTAGGTAGGACCAGAGGGGATAGGCTGTGAGTACTTACCAGAGGGTTACCTATTGTGTTTATCTACTTGTTTAGTTATTGTTTGATATTTCACTATGGATTGTTTACTATTTAATATTTTCATTTTTTACTGCCATATGTACTTTTTCCTGCCATATACTCATTGACTGTTAGGCATAAATCTCGTGGTGGTTTCCTATGGGGATTAGTCTCACACCCTGTTTGGGCCATGATTTTGGGCCCAAATAGATTATATTGATTCATGTCTAGACAAGGGCAAGAGCCCTTCTACTTCAGGTACATGACGTGCTGTGGAGTTGGAGAGCACGAGACCAAGAATAGGCTTGCGATGCTGTAGAGATGATTACTATTTATTTTTTATACTCAGTTTAGTCCTATATTTCAACATTGTACTTTCTTTTGCTACATTCCTTGACATATGTATCATGCATCATTATATATATCTGCTCCAGTTTATGCTATCAGTTTTCCACTGTTTATTTTTGGTATGATATCATTATTTCCTCATCTCTTTTATGTACTTGTTTACATCTACTTTGTTGTCAGCCAATGAGGGAATAGTTTCCTCACTATCACACCCAAGACCCTCACTGGTAGTTGGCAGCCTCTGGCATTTGGGGAAATGCGCTTGAGGCCATGTGACCAACTAGGTATGGGGCGACTCTGGGTGGATTCTGGAACTGGGACATTAAAAATTGGTATCAAAGGTTTCTTTTATCTTGACTTACTATTTGGAGCCTTTATCCCGGGATAGGACGGAATTCGTATTGGGTATTAAGTTGTACCTAGGAGTAGCTAATCTTTGTATAGGGAAAATCCAATATGCCTTGTTTATTGCAATTTATTCTGGTTTTTCAAAATTACGGTTGATCTGATTTTCACCATTGGGTGACTCACATGTTTTTTGTTATTACTATTGACATTATTGAGGTTCTATTTCCATTTCAACCCGATGAGATGAGGGTATTCCATCTCATGCATCATGTAGGAACTTACAAGAAATCACATGTCATGCATTTTTTCCATTTAATCTAGGATGCATTAGTGATTGCATGTTGTTGTGGTAGATGATGTGTAAAACATGAATGTTGTTGTGAAAGTTGCCTTGATAGAAATACCTACTGTTTAATAGGGTTATATTTTTTTGTAGATATTTTCTTGAATGAACACCAACCTTTGGTTCTTTAGGTTCAATAGGACCCCATGGACCGGGATTTGGGTGATCATTGCCTTTTTTACCATGTTATAACATGTATAAGTCGCCAAACATTGATTCGCAGGGAGTATGGCCCCCACGGATTGGAATTTAGAACATTCAAAACCTGTTTCAGTGTTTTTCTGGCATCTGGGGTAGTTTCTAAGGATTAGTGTCTGGGAGAAGCTAGAATACATGTTGTGTAGTTCTGACTACATGCCATGTGTTCTTCTATTTGGGAAGAAACATTTTTTTTCCTAAGTACATTCCGTGTACTTTATGTTCACGCCCTATAGTCTCTAACTGTGTCGTAGGCTATGTGGGCAGAGACACATGATATGGAAAGTCTGGTGGGAACACGCCGTGTGCCGGTTGAACACGCCATGTAGTGTTGATCCTGTGTCTTCCCGTGTAACTAACAACACAGACAGATAAAACCTTAAGCTATACAAGATGTGTCACAATTGAACACGTTGTGTGGTCCAACCCAGGTACCCACCAGTGTCACAAAAAACATGGGTTAGTGGTAACCAAAAACATTCACACTGTGTCAATATTGAACACACCATGTTGTGTGAATCCATGTTTCAGGCCGCGTCACTAACAACATGGGCCAAGTGAAGATTTTCTAGTACACGCCATGTCTCTCTTGAACAAGCGGTGAAGTATTGTCTTAAAATAGCGATGTGTTTTAACCATGTAGAAGGAATTGGGAAGGGGAAGAGGATTCATGTACATACCATGTGTTATGACAACATGCCGTGTGTTTGGGGTGTTACACGACCAGTTTTGGTAGGAGTACACGCCCATGTAAATAACATCAGGGAACATGCCGTGTTGGAATTATACATGTCGTGTAGTCATGTTCCCTATTACTTGAATGCTTTATTCTCTTATTCCATTATTACACTCCATGATTTCAGTTCTTTATATCTTGATCTAAGGTGTGCGTTTGACCTTGCAGAGTCATGCCACCGAGACATCCTCCGGTTGTACGCCAGTTTCCAGGCGGTGATCAGACACCGAACATGGACGATCAGGGACAACCTACATATCCACCGGTTATTCTAGCCTCGGCATCGACCATTGTACCTGACATAGGTGTTGATGCACAGTTCAGGGAAGGTTTTTTGAGGTTGATGCAGACCTTTTAAGGAGTTCCTCCTCCTACCCCGTCGATGGCTGATTTGATGCAGGTCTTCCAGCAGTAGCATCCTCCAACTTTCATAGGGGAATGAGGACCTCAGGCTGTATAGTCATAGCTATAATCCATGCATACAATCTTCGAGAATCTGGATATGCCTCTAGAAAGGATGGTCAAGATCGCTACCTATATTCTTTGGGACTCCACCAAGAGGTGGTGGGATGTGATCGCACAGGCGGGATTCCAGAAGGTCATGGTGTGGGATGAGTTTCAGCACATCTTCTTTGACTACTTCTATCTGGAGACACTGAGGGCTGATCAAGTCTGGGTGTTTTTGAGTCTAGATTAGGGTACTCTTTCTATCATGGAGTATTCTTCCCGCTTTACCGAGATGCAATGTTTCACGCCTATTCCAGGAGGTGATCAGTTCTTCATGGAAATGAAGTTTGAGGATGGTCTGAGGCACGCCATTCATTCACATGTGAAAATCTTCTGGTTGTCTTCAATAACTTATATAGTCAACCATGTGTGGATCATTAAGCCCAATCTAAGAGATTGTGGAGTTGTGAGCCAGGTTAGCTCCATGTTTGGGGTTAGTATTCCACGTAAAGATAGAAGGGAGTTCCGTAGGGAGTCTCTACACGTTGATCGGAGGAGGAGAGACACTTCTTCTTGTATCCAGGTGGTGTGATACCAGTGTTGGAAGAGTGGTAATACGCGGCCACACTACCTGAGAGACCCAATGGAGTGAAGATCTTGCAGTAAGATGGGTCATCTTCTGTGCTTATGTCAGATCTTCTCACCAGCAGTTGGTGATAGGGGTTCTTCTATGACTCCTCATTCCAGAGCATCTCCACCAGTTTCTCACCAGTCTGGGAACTGGAGTTCTTCCGGACGTTCAGACTGTAACACCCAAGGAAAATAAAGAATATGAAATTTTTATATTTATCCCTATTTGTGAATAAAATTTTAATATTAATTTAAAGGGAACACTATGATTGATGGCTTACCAAATATGCAACAACGAGTTCCTTTGAAATCTTACGTTGCACTCTAATAATAAAATAATTTTATTTTAAATGGTAGTTAACACCCAGCCAATGTAATAAAGGAAATGAACAGAACTAACTACAAAATGATTATATATGTTTGTCAAATATTTTTACTTTTTACAATAAATGTTAGATGATTAAAAATGCGAATGAATCCAATTTTAAGCGTAAACAATCTAATATTCTTTAAAAGTTCGATTAACCGCCTTTTGATGGCGAACCTATTTTAAATCAACTTTTTAAAATTTTATGTGTTATATTTTAAAAAATAAAATTCTTCGTTTGAATCGGGAAATAAAAATTTACATTGTGTAAATTTTTGGTATTATTCTGATAAAGTTCATTCTTTAATGAATAGTGAAAAATGTTGTATTTTAATTCAAAACCTCTTTTTAATCTAATTTATTTATATGATTATATTATCTTTTGAATTTGTTTTAAAGTAAAATTAGAATATATTTTTACCATTTAATCCAATAGTGGTCATTGGAATTGATTTTACTTTGAAATTGGACTTAAACTAGTGTCAATCTTTTAATAGACATTGTTTCTTAAAAACACGCTATTTGTTTTGACAGCGGGAATTAGTTATTAAATTAATTAATTCAACTTATATGTTTTTAATTTTGTAAAATAGACATAATTTTTGAATTCAGAATATCAAATATTGCTTAGGGTGAATTTTTGGTATTTTTCTGAAAAACATCAATTTTTGATGAATAGTGAAACCACTAAGTGGTAGTTTAAAAACTGATTTTTTATTTAAATGAAACTTTTTCACTTCTGTGATTTGAATTTCAAAAATCCAACACATATTATTTTCATTTAGGATGTAAAATTTGGTTCAATAGGACTAAAATAATTATTTGGTGAATAGTATCTTTTAAGTTTTTAATCGCAATTATAGGTAATTAGTGTAGTTTAAGGTAAAAATAATGTTTTAATAATATGAAATGACCTCGACACATGTCCTAACCGTATTGGATATGTCATGGCCGACCAAGATAACCCATGGGTAGATTTTTGGGACCCCATAGAGCCACTTGGGTAAGATAATGATATTAATGCCTTTTATTTAAAGTAAAAGTAAAAATGACACAAACATGTATTGTTTTACTAAAACAATATTTAGATGGGGTTATACAAGTCATATTTTTCACTATAAATAGTCATTGGAAATATAAAAATATTTCCTACATCCTAGTATTTTTTTATAATTTTTAGACATTAAATAAATTAAAATATTTATGACATCATGATGATGTAGCGATTACCTCATTATTTAACGATTTAAATAAAATGAAATGATGATGTCCAATATAAGAACTAAAATTGTCAAAACCAATTGGATGACTATATATCCAACCCTTATTACCTTATCCTCAAAATAAATCAATGTGGGAACTTTAAAATCCTAAACTCATTTGAAAATAATGTAACATTTTATAACTTTCCAAGAGTGCCCCTTCTCTTCTCTTATAAAAGGCCCCCACCTCTACCACCTTACCCACACCTCTCAAGCCTTTGGATCGGCCAAACTCTGCCCATATAATCTCTCCACATCCCTCTACTCATCCTAGAAGCCTTACCTTAGGCATGAAGCTCTTCAAGAAACCCTTTTGGTTCAAACCAAAGGGAGTTACCCGATTTTAAGGTAATGTCTTCACTTGTGTTCTTTTGATTTATTTTGCTTCTCCAACCCCCTAAACTCTTTTTATTCATTTAGTTTGTAACAAATACAGTATATTTAATATACTAGGATTTTTTATAATAAGGATTCGAGCTACACTTACACACACCTACATCTAATGGTTAAAGATCATACTGTTTCTGTGGATGGTGAATTTCTGCCTCACAAAACGATGATTGTTCAATATTCTATTAACACCATCAAAGGTGGCCATTAAGATGTAACTATATTTATATATGATATATTATATGTTTATGTTTTCCTTAAGCTTCTGTATTTTTCATTTATGGCTTACCTTTATGGATTCCATTATGGGTAAACGTGATATCTTCATTTTAGAAATTGCAGAATACCGCCCCTCAATGTGATTTGATTCGTTAATACCATATGTGGTATGTATAAAGGATAGATTTAATGATATTATATATGATACCATACTGGAAGTATAATACTATTATGTACCATTATGTTTTAATTCCATTAAATATGAAATAGAAATGGAAGTAGCGTTCATGCGTACGTACGACTTACCGTCTCCATGAACGGTGCATTTCATTTATTACCTCTAAATGTTATGTAATATTATAAATTCATGTATATAATGGATATATATGATATATATGATATCTACATAATGAATATAATTTTGGATATAATAGATATTTTACCCCATGAACAAACTTGTAATTATAAACAGTTTATTTTTGACTCGAGTAGCAATGATCGACCAAATGACCATTATTATCATAAATAATTACATAATGTTTATAACATGGTAATAAGTGATATAAAAGTAATAATGAACTTGAAAAAAGTTCTTAAGAAAGTATAAATAAACTCGTGTTTATTATTCATGAGGTTAAAGAAAGATCGAGTCAATTCGGACCCGAGGTAAGGGATCCTACCTCTCTTTTTATTTTTAAGTACTCTTTTATGTAACTTACATTAAGCTCCTAGTTATTATGTTGGGGGAAGTTATTTTATTTAACTCTTGTTGTAAATTTTATGTTAATATTATTAGACACCAAATGTTATCTCATCAATCCATTTTTGTATGTTTTTGTGGCGTCGTTAGGCTGCCGAATTTTCGTAAGGGGATTTTTATCTCACTTTTTATTCCTGTGAGATTCATGCTACATTGGCCACTATTTTCCTTTGGGTGGTGTATTTAATGCCCATTATTTTACTATTTGTATAATATAATCTAATTTATGGGTAGTTACAGCTTCATTATATGACCCTTCTTTCATGGGGTGTACATTTTGAATGTTTCCCAAATCCGTAAGGGAACCTTTCACCCTCCTCTTTTTAAAAGACTTCTTTTGTTATGTATTTTAATTTACATATTTTTATGTTGGGATATGTTTTTATATATCCTTATAGATATAAATTTCATGTCCAAGTGATGAGATACCATTTTCTCTCTCATCAACTGATTTTATGAATTTTAAAGTGACGTCGTTAGGCTGTCGAATTTTACCAAGGGAACTTCTTAACCCAATTTCGATTTCTTTGGGTTCAACATGTAGTTATTGAATATGTCATCCTTTGAATATATGTGAATGAAATTTGATTGTTTTACACTTAATATCCACTTATATTGGTTGTAATTATATTTTTCACACATAATTATGAGATTGATTTATCTTTAATTTAAGGATACATTATTTTTAAGGGATTTAATCTCATTTTACATTTCTATGGAGACTTCATTGTTGTTATGCACCAATTCACTCTTATATAGTGTATATACTAACCCTTGGAATATTATATCATGAATCCATTTATTCTCATGATATTATAATGTTTTGATTAAATTTTATTCCTCAATTATGGTATTCAAGTGTCTCTCATTTTCTTAAAAACCCTTTAACTAAAATATCGTTTTAATTGTTTTAAAGATCCATTATTCTAAATCTTTATCTTTAATTTCCATGTTTTCAAAATGTTTTTCAGTATTTAATTATATGGAAATCAATATTTTAAAATTATAATTCCATTAAAAGAGTCAAAGTGGTATGAGACACTTTGATTCAAAAATCACTTTATTAAATTTTTTAAATGGTTTTGAAAATGGTTTTTAGAATGGATTCATTATCATAAAATGTTATATTTTTATTGCAATGTGGGAAGGTTATCATTACGTTATGAATAAGTTATGTGCTATGATTATTTTATGGTTCTTGGGAATTATTTATAACTATGGGTGGTTCCGTGATAAACTAATGGTGGGTGAGCCCGATATAGCTCTCCAATGCATTGGGTAACACGAAGGGGTTAAACGTTAAGGTTTCTCCGAAGAGAGTTTGGGAATATACTGTGATGGGTATTCCAAATGTAACCAAAAGGGTTACTCCCTATGTAAGAATGTTATGAATTCCTCATGTTACCTTTATATCTTATGATTTCTATGATTTATTCATGATTTGATGAGGCATGTTAAAGTGATTATGTTTTGTGAGTAAAGTATGATTTTATACATGGACTAATATTTTCATTTCATACTTTTGTATCCCTTACTGAGCTTTTTATGCTCATCCCATGTTTTGGAAATGTGTTTCATAGGTCAAGGGAATGGTACATGATATGATGATAGTGTCAAGGAAGTATCAAGAAAGAATCCATGTTTTATTTTAAATTTGTTTCCTTTGATGGGAAAAATGAATACTATCTTTTTTGAAACCACTTTGTTCAAATGTGGAATGTAATGAAAGTTTTATGATATAATTATCTAAAAGTCTAAACCTGAAAATATCTTCAATGTGTAATCCTATAATAACTCATGATTAAGTAAGGTTTAAGGCTGGGGCCTTATAGTTTGTATCAGAGGTCGGTTTAGATAACTTTAGAGGTTAGAGTGTTGTTTAAGAAAAAGTGACATGTTGTGTATAACCACAATTGTTATTAAATTAGATGGATTCATTGTTTTTTTGAAAGTTATAATGAGTTTGAGATAACTTGGATAAGTATATATTTGTGTTTATCATCCTCTTTATTATATGATGATTTTACTGATATACTCACACTGACCTTTTTGGTTTTATTAAATGGCTGGATCTAGCAGGCACCAAAGTAACAGTGGATTTGAAGAAAACTATGACAGTTCTATAAAAGAACAACTGAATGATATTGGAGCTGCAATGAGAACTGTTGTGGTTGTCCTCAACCAACTATCTGGAGTCATGATTGACCACCTGGAACTTAGTAATTTTTACAAGGCATCATATATGTGAGAAACAAATACCTATGGAAGTTCAGGTAATAATCATAAAGGTAAGTATGTTAAAAAACCTATGTGTCAAAGATATGGAAAGAAACACATAGGAAATTTTTTCAAAGGGACAGAAAGATTCTATAGATGTGGAAATGAAGGTCATAAATCAAGAACCTTCCATGTAAAAAAGGAAGCATTTAGTTGACTCTATAAAAGTGAAAGAAGTTCTTTACGAAGGATCAATTGAATGTTTTAAATGTGGTGTGCATCGTCATTATGAAAACAATTGTCCTACGAAGAAGTATCTGGAATGGGGTCACCAAGATCATGCAAATATTCATTTACCAATACCTAATGCCATTCTGATTGAGGATGAAGAAACTTAAAATGGACAATGAATGGTATGGATTATTTCATAACATATGTTTTCATATTATTGGAATCTTAGGCTATGATTCATGATTTTTTTGTAGGAAATAAGTATTTCAGAGTAAGTTGAAAAGGAATGGATAATGGATCATGAATAATGTTGAATGAGTAAGATGCCAACATATAAGGGATTCAAGAGTTATGGTAGATTTTAGGATGGTGAAATTCTTAGATGTATTAAGTCTGTTTTGATGATGGGGTTACATTAGAAGACTTTATATAGTAACCCTGATGTTTGATATACGAATTTTTTCTTCAAAGAATAATTATCCATTCATTGTGGATATTGTTATAAATAAACATTTGGGTTTATATGATCCTTGAATTTGAGGAAATTACTGGTTAATAAATTTTGGGTTGCAAAATGGAAGTTATTAGATAACCTTTGTGGTTAAAATATGTTATGGTTATTTTTAGAGATTTTATCTCTTCTGGGGAAAGTATGAGTTTGTGTAAGAAATATAGTAAAAGTTGAAAGTCAACATGACAAGTAAGTTTGTTTCCTTAAGATAAAAAATAAATTCCTCAATGAAAAGTAACTTAAAACAAAAATGTTGTCTATTATCTTTTCCTACTGGGTAATCGAATACCGTTTAACCCCCCCACAAGTTTGTGATTTTCTTGTGGTTAACTTTTTCCTAAAAATGTTTTCTATCACTCTCCCTCAGAACATGACCCTTTTATTTTTCTTCCCTATCCATGTTTTCCTACAAGGAATCCTAGTATGGGTTAACTAAAGTGACCTCTGTACTTCTCTTTCTTTCTTTTAAAGTGATTGTTTTACCGACTCTTGTTCCGATAGGGGACTTTCAATGATGTTTCCGAGCCTAATTTTAAAATTGCGAGGACGCAATTCCCAAAAGGGGGGAAGAATGTAACACCCTAGGTAAATAAAGAATATGAAATTTTTATATTCATCCCTATTTTTGAATAAAATGTTAATATTAATTTAAATTGAATGCTATGATCGATGGCTTACCCAATACGCAACAACGAGTTCCTTTGAAATCTTACGTTGCACTTTAATAATAAAATAATTTTATTTTAAATGGTAGTTCACACCTAGCCATTGTAATGATGAAAATGAACAGAAATAACTACAAAATGATTATATATTTTTGTCAATTTTTTTTTTACTTTTTACAATAAATTTTAGAGGATTAAAAATGCGAATGAATCCAATTTTAAGCGTAAACAATCTAATATTCTTTAAAAGGTCGATTAACCGCCTTTTGATGGAAAACCTATTTTAAATCCACTTTTTTACAATTTTATGTGTTATATTTGAAAAAATAAATTTTTTCTTTAGAATCGTTTAATCAAACTTTACTTTCTGTAAATTTTTGGTATTTTTCCAATAATGTTCATTTTTAATGAATAGTGAAAAATGTTGTATTTTAATTCAAAACCTCTTTTAAATATAATTTATTTATATGATTATATTATATTTTGAATTGTTTTTAAAGTGAAATTAGAATATATTTTTACCATTTAATCCAATAGTGGTCATTAGAATTGATTTTACTTTGAAAATAGACTTAAACTAGTGTCAATCTTTCAATAGATATTCTTTCTTAAAAATATGCTATTTGTTTTGACAGCGAGAATTAATTATTAAATTAATTAATGAAACCTATACGTTTTGAATTTTGTAAAATAGACATCATTTTTGAATTCGTAATATCAAATATAGCTTAGGGTGGATTTTTTTTATTTTTCTAAAAAACTTCAATTTTTGATGAATAGTGAAACCACTAAGTGGTAGTTTAAAAACTGATTTTTCGTTTAAATGAAAAATTACCACTTCTGTGATTTGAATTTCAAAAATAAAACACACATTGTTGTTATTAGGATGTAAAATGTGGTTCAATGGGATTAAAATAATTATATTGTGAATAGTAACTTTTACGTTTTTAATCGCGATTAGAGGTAATTAGTGTAGTTTAAGGTAAAAATAATGTTTTAATAATATGAAATGACTATGAAACAAGTACTAACCTTATTGTATGTGTCATGGCCGACCAAGACAACCCATGGGTCGATTTGTGGGACCCCATGGAGCCACTTGGGTAAGATAATGACATTAATTCCTTTTTCAAAGTAAAAGTAAAAATGACACAAACATGTATTGTTTTACTAAAACAATTTTTACATGTGGTTATACAAGTCATATTTTTGACTATAAATATTAATTGGAAAGATAAAAAGATTTCCTACATCATAGTAGTTTTTTATAATTTTTAGACATTAAATAAATTAAATTATTTATGACATCATGATGATGTAGCGATTACCACATTATTAAACGATTTAAATAAAATGAAAAGATGATGTAAAATATAAGTCCTTCACATGTAACAAACCTATTCAATGAGTATATTCAGAACCCTTATCACCTTATCCTCAAAATACATAAATGTTGGACCTTTAAAATCCGAAACTCCTTTGAAAATAAAGTAACATTTTATAACATTCCAAGAGTTCCCCTCCTCTTCTCTTATAAAAGGCCCCCACCTCTACCACCTTATCCACACCTCTCACGCCTTTGGATCGGCCAAACCCTGGCCATATCATCTCTCAAAATCCTTATCCTCATACTATAAGACTTACCTTAGGCAGGAATCTCTTCAAGAAATTCTTTTGGTTTAAACCAAAGAGAGTTACCCAATTTTAAGGTAATGTATTCACTTGTGTTCTTTTGTTTAATTTTTCTTCTCCAACCCCCCTAAACACTTTTTATTAATTTATTTTTTAAAAAATCCAGTATATTAAATATACTAGTATGTTTTTATAAGATTTATTCTAACTACACTTAATCACACCTACATCTAATGGTTAATGATCATACTATTTCTGTGGATGGTGAATTTCTGCCTCACGAAACGATGATTGTTCAATATTCTTCTAAAACCTTCAAAGGTGGCCATTAAGATGTCACTATATTTATATATGATATATAATATGTTTATCTTTTCCTAAATCTTCTGTGTTTTTCATTTATGGAATACCTTTATGGATTCCATTATGGGTAAACGAGATATCTTCATTTTAGGAAGTAAGGACTACCGCCCCCTCAAAGTGATTTGATTCGTTAATACCATATGTGGTATGTATAAAAGATAGATTTAATGATATAATATATGATACCATTCTGTAATTATAATACTATTATGTATCATTATGTTTTAATTCCATTAAATATGAAATAGAAATGTAAGTAGCGTTCAAGCGTACGTACGGCTTACCGTCTCCATGAATGGTGCATTTCATTTCTTACATCTAAATGTTATGTAATATTATAAATGCATGTATATAATGTATATATATGATATATATGATATCTAAATAATTAATATAATTCTTGATATAATGTATATTTCACCCCATGAACAAACTTGTAATTATAAAGAGTTTATTTTTGACTCAAGTAGCAATGATCGACAAAACGACCAGTATTAAATTAAATAATTACACAGTGTTAATAACATGGTAATAAGTGATATAAAAGTAATAATTAACTTGAAAAAAGTTCTTAAGCAAGTTTATATTAACTCATTTTTATTATTCAGGAGGTTAAAGAACGATCGAGTCAAGTCGGACCCGAGGTAAGGGATCCTACCTCTCTCTTTATTTTTATGTACTTTTATTATGTAATTTACTTTAATCTCCTATTTATTATGTTGGGGGAAGTTATTTTATATTACTATTTCTTTAAATTTTATGTTAATATGATGAGAGACCCTATTTTATCTCATCAATAAATTTTTGGATGTTTTATGTGGCACTGTTAGGCTGCCGAATTTTCATAAGGGGATTTTTATCTCACTTTTTATTCCTATGAGATCAATGCTACATTGGCCACTATTTCCTTTGGTGTGATGTATTAAATGACCATTATTTTACTATTTGTATAATATACTCTCATTTAAGGGTAGTTACATCTTCATTGTATGACCCTTCGTTCATGGGGTGTGTGTTTCGAAAGTTGCCCAAATCGGTAAGGGAACCATTCACCCCCCTCTTTTTAAAAGACTTCTTTTGTTATGTCTTTTAATTTACATCTTTTTATGTTGGGATATGTTCTTATATATCCTTATAGATGTAAATTTTATGTCCAAGTGATGAGATACCATTTTCTCTCTCATCAACTAACTTTATAAATTTTAATGTGACATCGTTAGGCTGTCGAATTTTACCAAGAGAACTTCTTAACCCAATTTCGATTTCATTGGGTTCAATATGTAGTTATTGAATATGTCATCCTTTGAATATGTGTGAATGACCTTTTATTGTTTTACAATTAATATCCACTTATATTGGGTGTATTTATATTTTTCACAGATAATTATGAGATTGATTTATCTTTAATTTAATGATACATTCTTTATAAGGGATTTCATCTCATTTTACATTTCTATTGAGACATCACTGTTGTTATGCACCAATTCACTATTATATGGTGTATATAATTTCCCTTGGAATATTATATCCTGAATCCATTTATTTTCATGATATTATAAAGTTTTTATTAAATGTTATTCCTCAATTATTGTATTCAAGTGTCTATCATTTTGTTAAAAACCCTTTAACTAAAATATCGTTTTAAATTTTTTAATGATTTATTCTTATAAATATTTCTCATTAATATCCATGTTTTCAAAATGGTTTTAAGGATTTAATTATATGGATATTAATGGTTTAAAATGTTAAAAACTTCAAAGTGGTATGGGACACATTGATTCAAAAATCACTTTATTAAATGTTTTTATTGGTTTTGAAAATGGTTTTTAGAATGGATTCATTATCATAAAATGTTATATTGTTATTGAAATGTGGGAATGTTATCTTTCCTTTATACTTAAGTTATGTGCTATGATTATGTTATGGTTCTTGGTCATTGTTTATGAAGACGGGTGGTTCCGTGATAAACTAAGGGCGGGTGAGCCCGATATAGCTCTCTAATGCATTGGGTAATGCGAAGGGGTCAAACGTTAAGGTTTCTCCGAAGAGATTTAGGGAATATACTGTTATGGGTATTCCAAATGTAACCAAGATGGTTACTCCCTACGTATGAATGTTATGAATGCCTCAATTTACATTTATATCTTACGATTTCTATGATTTATTCATGATTTGATGAGGTATGTTAAAGTGATTATGTTTTATGAGTAAAGTATGATTTCATACATGGAATAATGTTTTCATTTCATACTTTTATATCCCTTACTGAGCTTTTTATGCTCATCCCATGTTTTTGAATTGTTTTTCATAGGTCACGGGATTGGTACATGATATGATGATAGTTTCAAGGAAGTGTCAAGAAAGAATCCATGTTTTATTTGAAATATGTTTCTATTGATGGGAAAAATTAATACTATCTTTTATGTAACCAATTTGTTTAAATGTGGAATATAATGCATGTTTTATGATCTAATTTTACAGAAATATAAACCTGAAAAGATCTTCAATGTGTAATCCTGTAATAACTCAAGATTTAGTAAGGTTTAAGGATGGGCCCTTATCCAGACTGAGGTGGAGGTCATGGCCATGGTATCCAGTTGCCCGGTTTTGAGTGACATCAGGGAAGATCAGCTCAGAGTGGTCAGGCAGGGTCACAGGGCTACGGTACAAGATAGATTTTTCAATGGAGCATACCCAGAAAGATCAGGATCCTATACCATCTACAGTTCATGGTATGATCCTAGTTACCTCAGTTTTAGCTTCTGCACTTTTCAATACTCGGGCTTCCCGTAGCTATATATCTGTTTCGATTGTGGAGATCCTTGGACTATTTATCTTTTCTTCTGTTGATATCTTGACCCTAGACACTATGTTGGGAATGAGAACATCTAGTGTGCATTAGTCCAACGAGTTCCCTCTAGAGGTTTGTGGGTGTCACTTTTTATTGGACCTCTATATCCTAGAGATGACAGGTTATGATGTCATTCTCATAATGGACTGGATAGTTCCCTTTCAAGTAGTCGTTGACTGTTACCACCACAGGGTTAATTTCATATCACCAGAGGGGGGATATTTTCTTCATAGGGGAGAATGAGATGTCCATGTGAGAAGATCGGGTCCAAAGCATCAGGGGTTGGGAGGAGTTACAACCCATATTTCTAGTCTATATCTAGATGACCAGGGGCTTCACAGTAAGACTTTCCTCTAGTGGTGGATCATTTCAGACATGTGTTTCTTGAGAAATTTTTAGGTTTACCTCCGTAGTGTGGGGTATAATTTTTTATTGAGATTGTTATAGGATGGCTACACCAGTGTTTCAAGAGCACAAGAAGTAGTTGGAGGAGTTGCAAGAAAATGATTTCATCCGACCCAGTACTTCTCTTAGGCTCTGTCTGGACTATCGAAAGTTGATCTAGTTGATGATCAAGAACTGATATCCCTTACCTAGGATTGATGATAAATTTGATCAGATTTGGGGAGCCCGAGTGTTCTCAAAAATTGACTTGAGGTCTGGTTACTATTAGTTGTGTGTTAGACCATCTGATATACCTCTCATAGCCTTCCGGTGTAGGTATGGTCTATATCAATATATGTTTATGTCATTTGATCTCACGAACCCGCCTGCAGTTTTCATGGCACTGATGAACTATGTGTTCCATTCATACTTGGATTATTTCATGGCGCATTTCGTGGATGATATCTTGGTAAACTCTCACACTTGACACAACCATGCTACCCATCATGAAATCATTTTGAGTACACTGAGGGAGCATCAGGTATATGATAAGCTCTCAAAGTTCCACTTTTGGATGGATCAAATTCTCTTCTTGGGTCATTTAATCTCAGAGGCAAGAGTATCAGTAGACCTAGAGAAAGTGAGAGCTGTAGTTTGTTGGGAGTAGCCGAAGAGTGTCTTTGAGGTGTAGAGTTTTCTAGGGCTAGCTGGATACTACAGACGTTTCATAAAAGACTTTTCATGCATAGCAGCACCGCTTACAGGTCTGACCAAGAATGGTGCGAAGTTCATACAGTTAGATTATTATGAGTCGGCCTTTTTGGTGTTGAAAGGGAGCTTGACATCAGCATCGATACTAGTATTTCCAGAGCCGGGAAAAAGATATACTATTTACTATGATGCGTCTGGTATCAGGCAGGGAGCTGTAATTATGCAGGGAGATTGAGTCATTGTGTACGAGTCCCGAAATTTGTGACTACATCAAAAGTACTACCCAACACACAATCTGGAGTAGGCAGTAGTTGTTCATGATCTACGATGTTGGAGACAATATCTTTTGGGAGAGCATTTTGTGGTTTTCACTGAACAAAAAAGTCTCTAGTACATCTTCAATCAGTGTGGTCTGAATTTGAGACAGTGAAGGTGGGTTGAGTACATACAATTATTTTACATTGATCTTGCCTATACGCCTGGGAAGGGAAACATAGTGGCTGATGCACTGAGTAAGAGGAATCATATACAGGTAGTTCAGGATGCTAGCAGTGATTGGTAGCTTATGTCTCTCTTCTCGGAGATGCATTTGGAGGTGCACAACAGATAGGGGGAAACATTTTATTGTCTGTAGCTGTTACCTCTACTTTTCTTGATCGAGTTCGAATGTGGAAGATATCAGATTTTGAAGGCCTAGTCCTAAGGGAGAGAGTTTCAGGAGAGGACCCTATTCCTGGATAGACCATAGGAGAGGATGAGATCTTTTGTTTCTAGAGGCACGTTTGGCTGCCAGTAGACATACGTGAGGAGATGATGCAGGATTTCCATTCCTCATTTTGGGCAGTTCATCCTGGTGTCACCAAGATGTATCATGATCTACACCATCGGTATTGGTGGCTAGGTATGAAAAGGTACGTTTCTGGTTTTTTATGAGGTGGTCCACTTGTCAACAGGTGAAGGCAGAGTATTATTGACCAGCATGGATTTTACAGCTGTTACCTATTCCCGAGTGGAAGTGGAATAATGTCGTGATGGAATTCGTGACCAGTTTTCTGAGGATGACTTGAGGGAATGTCGTAGTTTGTGTAGTCATTGATAGAATCACAATGTTTGGTCACTTCTTATCGATCAAGGATACCTTCAGTGTTGATAAGCTGGGACGGTTGTATATACGAGATATTATACATCTACAAGGAGTACCAAACTCCATCGTTTCAGACAGGGATGCACGTTTTACTTCTTGGGTCTAGTAGAGGCCTCAGAAGGGTTTGGGTACATAGGTACTTTTGAGTATAGCTTACCACACCCAGACAGATGGCTAGTCTGATTGTACGATTCAGGTGCTTGAGGACATGCTCTAGGCATGCATCCTAGATTTTGGATGCTCTTGGTAGAAGAACATACCCTTTATCAATTTTGCCTATAATAATAGATTTCAAGAAAATATTCAGATGGTAACTTATGAGGCATTGTATGGTAGACCATGATGATCACCCTTATGTTGGATGGAGGTAGAAGAGGTAGTTTCTCTGGGACCTCGCCTTGTCAAAGAGACCACATAGTAGATAGATATAATTCAGAATAGGATGGCTACTGCACAGTCTCAACAAAAGTCTTATACTGATCAGCGAAGATGACCTCTGGAGTTCGAGGTCGGGGATCAGGTTTTCCTATATGTCACACCGATGTTGGGACACAAGAGGATCAGGAGATAGGGTAAGCTTTCACCGAGGTACATCGGGCCCGTTGATGTGTTTGGCATAGTTGGGCCGGTTGCCTATCAGTTGCAGTTACCTCATAGGTACTGGTCTATGCACGATGTTTTCCACGTTTCTCAACTTCAACGATACTTCTTAGCCCCGTCTCATGTCTTTCAACCTGAAGAGGTTGATTTGGAAGTGGATTCATCATTTGAGGAGTATCTTATCTAGATTATTGACTACAATACAAAGGCTCTCCATGGACGGTCTATTACTCTGGTATCAGTGCTATGGAAGCACATGCGAGTACATGATGAGAATTGATAGAAGGAGGTACATGTATGGTCAAAGGTTCTACAGTTGTTCAGGGTTTCTTCTTCTACACCACGCTAGAGAAATTCGTGGATGAATTTCTTTAAGGGGTACGTTTGTAAGAACCTGAACCTTTTTTTCAGGTATTTTTTTTCTTTTCTGGTAGTTTTTGGGGAAAAGAGGTGATTCTATAAATTTTTGAAGTACACGCTATGTACTCAATTACCAAGGGTAGTCATGTGCTGGCCGTGTAGCGGCCTTACACACGACCATGTGTGATGACCTAGAGGTCACCTAAAGTTGATTATAGAAACGACGAGCACATGCTATATACTTCAAAAGTACATAACGTGTTCTTTTTTTCATTAAATGCTCTGGGGTCACATCTGTGGACAGAACACCCTCCTTCTCAACCTAGTTTTTATGAGAGAACCAAGCAGCCACAGATCATTGAGGAGCTCTTGATCCTCCATTCTTCCTTTAAACTGAACAATGTTGATTGTGTTGGAATCACATCGGTGAGTTCTCTCTTCTCCTAGAGCACCATTCTTTGATTTATCCTCTTTCGTGAGTTATTGTGGGTTTAACATTTTATACATTTTCATAGATCTATGTCATTCTATGGAGATTAAAGCCTCCTTGTTCATGTATATTGATCTCCTAACACCAAGGTAGGTGGTTTTTGCTTTTCTATAGTTAGACCTTGAATTTTATGTGCAAAATTTTCCCAATACCCATTAATAGGGTATTTCACGTTTACTGTTTTAGCCTTATTGTTTCTTTGCTATGTTGGTATGCCTGAGTAGATGATTATTGTTTTTGAATAGGGTGAATTGTTGTGCTTTTGTTGTCTTTCCATGAATGTTTTTCTTGGTTGGACCTTTGGGTCTTGAATGCCTATTAGGCAGTTGTTTAATTTCCCATGCCCAGTATTATAGGATGGTGTGACTATTTTTCTGTTATGATGTGGTGTAGTAGAATTCTAGCCAAGTATTTCTTGAGGTTTACATTAGACGTTATGTGCTGATACACTTTATTGACTTACACGGGGATATGAGAACCTGTTGTATAGACCATAGGAAGAATAGACGTTGAGGGCTTCTGTAGAGTGTCATTATATTTTACGCTGCGAGACCACATGGGGAATTGACGTTGAGTGATTCCTCATAGTGTGTGTAGTTTCCTGATATCGTCCATAGAGGGAATGTGGCGTAAGTGCTTCCCTAGAGCTCCTTTAGTTATGATACGAGACTATAAGGGGAATTGATGGTGAGTGCTTCCTTAGAGAGTCTATGCCTAAGCTGAACCAAAGGGGTTAGACTAAGTGTAGTTCCCAGAGGGTTTCTTGTACTTATTAGGTAGGACTAGTGGGGATAGGATTTAAGTACTTCCTAGAGGATTACCTGTTGTGTTTATCTGTTTGTTTTGTTATTGCTTGATATTCCACTTTGGATTGTTTACTATTGAGTACTTTTTTTACTACATTTTGTACTTCTTCCTGCCATATACTCAATAACTGTTAGGCACATATCTCGTGGTGGTTTCCTTCTGAGATTAGTCCCACACCCTATTTGGGCCATGATTTTGGGACCAAACAGATTATATTATTCCGGGTCTAGAAAAGGGAAATCGCCCTTCTACTTCAGGTACTAGACGTGCTCTGGAGATGGAGAGCAGGGGACCATGCATAGGCTTGTGATGCTGTGGAACTAATTATTGTTATTCTTTTATACTTGGTTTAGTCTTTTATTTCAGCATTTTTCTTTGTTTCACTACTTTCCTTGACATATATATCATGCATCATTATATATATGTGATCCAGTTTATGATATCTATTTTTCGCTGCTTATTTTTGGTATGATTTCATTATTGCTTCCAGTATTGTATATATGTTTTTACTTTTATTGTGTACTCTTCCAATGAGGTCATAGTTTCCCCACCATCACAACAAAGGCCCTCACTACTAGTCGACAGACTCTATCATTTGGGGAAATGACCCTGAGGCCAGGTGACCAATCGGGTACAGGGTGCCTCTGGGTGGCTTCTGGAACTAGGACGTTACATATAGTAAGCATATGCTTCTCCATGAATGCTATGAGAACACAACTTGAGAGAAATTAAATTCATGAAGCTCCATGAATGAACATATTTGATGAATATATGTAGTAAATGTGATTTAAAAGAGATTCCCTATTTTTGGTTATTTTTCAAAATTATGGAGAATAATATGAATATATGCAACGTTTTGGTATTTATGTGTGACAATGTCTGATATTACATTCATAAATTCACACAAATTTCCTGATTTATATATCCTTATTTAAGATTATATTATAAATAGATACTTTTGGTGAATTCAGATTCCACCATAAAAAGATATCTATGTCTAGCGTTGATTAAAGATGAATATGCTGAGATTTATGAATCTTTTGAATGAAGTTTTTATGTTTTAGTTCGCTTGTAATTGTGAATTTAAAAATGAGAGAAGGATGGAAATAGAGAAATTTTGTCTTTTACATTATATTTATGAAATTATAGATAAGATGAATATGATAAATTTATTTATACAAATAAGCCAAGGATGATAAATATGGATCTAGATGATGTAATTTATTGATGATCATAAAGGATTTGAATTTTTTTAATAGATTTTAATTTAGATCAGGTATTTACCAGGTTTTTAAAATATGAAAACATTGAAGGAGAAGGGGAGATAACAATAGATACTACAGTCATTAGATATATTTGTTGTTGTTTTCAAAGATATGTGGGGTGTATTGTTAAAGATATAATAATTTTTTTAAACATAATATTTTTCATATATAATAATAATAGAAATAACCCACTCTTATCATTTATATACATTGTTAAGTGTCAAATAATCTATAAGTTCTCCATTTATACATGATTAACATTCATTAATGATGAAATAAGTAGACTGGATGAGAAAATGTTCTTATGTAATTCTTGTGGACTAAAGTAAGAAGTGTGGAAAATAAATGGTTTTGTGAAAATCTATTTCATTGAAATAAGAGGAGAAGAATAAGAAGAGAATAAGAAGAAGAGAATATGAGAAAAAGTTATTTTGATTATATATTTTCATAGGAATATAAAAATGATTGAGAAACACTATGATAAATTATTATGAAAATTGTGTGCAATAGTGTTCATATAAGAGAATAAAAGGAGGAGTTTTTTGCACACAATTGTGAGAGTAAGAGTAGAAGAGGAGAATAAAATTTTAGTATTCAAAAAATAAATAGAAGACCCATATTTTGGAGGACCCTCTTGATATTGCAAAAGACATTTAGAAGTTGAAGAATATATACACAGGTAGTCTAAATATCTAGTGGGAAGCTACATGTTGGATTATGCTTTCATCAGTCACATGAATCAAGAATATTTTCTATCCCTACTACTATTGATTATATCCCTAAGAAGTCCAAAATATAGTTTATCACATGAATTTAATAAAAAAAAATCCCATAATAAATTTAAATCCATAAATAAAAATTCCATTAAATAATTTTCATATATATTATTTGCGAATTCATGTTTGTATTTATATGAAAACATTTCACACATTATTTTATAAAAGTTGTATTTATAGTTTTAAAATATAAATTTTTACAAATAAATTTTCTATATAAGAAACAATAATCATAAATTTAATACAACTTGGTAATAGGATTAAAAAATGGATTTTATATCATTTAAAATAAGATTTTAAAAAATGAAAATAATGATCATATAAATAAAAGATGACACAATTAGAATTATTCCATTAAGAAAACACTAATATTTTATGTGGGTATTACCCATGTAATATCCTTATTATAGAAGTAGTTAAATATAAAAAATTAATTATAAACCAAAAAAATAGATGATTTGAGTTATGATTCAAAACCTTGAAAATTGAAATGATTTCCAACCATTGGCATGAAAAAGGAAAAACATGATTAAGAGTGTAAATAGTTTATAGATGAATACTCATACATAAATTATCCAATTATATATGTTTTATTGGTCCTTCACCATGACATGGGGAAGCACCATTGGCCATGAAACCTTGCATTTGGAAAATCATGAGAAGGAGAAAAGAATATGAAGATAAAGAATAGATATTTGAGATGAAAAAGAAAAATAGTAAACACACATTTGTTTCCTCATGGAGAGGGGTGGAGGGGAATACCCCTGAAGGCAAGGGCGAAATATGAAAATTCTCCTTTGGGCATGAAAAATTAATGGAGTGAAGGGTGTGGTGATGTGACCTATATTTTATAAAAATAATATAATTACAATTACTAAAAATTAATTTTATAAACTCATTTAATTCCTAAAACCAATTTTTCATTATATATTTTTATTACCCATCTAATAAATATCATATTTTACTCCATGATAAATATAATTTTTAAAACAGAATTATATAGTAGAATTCAAAATATAAAACATACAACTCATTCTAATGAGAAAGGATTTTTTAAAATTCATGAAATAATTATTTAATACAATATTAATTTGTTACTTGAACATACTATACACCTAATAAAATAAAATTACGATACAATAGATAATTATATCATGTCTCGAAATGTCCAAACCTGAAATCTGATGTTTTGGGTCAATATTTTTTAATTCATGGATGCCATTCAGGGTCTCTAGATATATACATTGACCATGAAAACCCCTATTTCTGGACCATAACACCATAATGTTTCTATGAAATGTAATTGGTACCTTTCACCGATAGTGAATCATGAAAAAATATAAATAAATTAAAAACCTCACTATTCTAGGAACCAAATTTCCATTAAAATTAAAATATACTAAAAAATTGGAGAGTGTTGTGTCACACACACACACACACTTACAAGAATATGTTGGAGAAAGAAAGAAAGTTTGAATACATACATACACATATAAATAAATATATATATAACATATTCTATTATCTATATAATAAAAACATAGTACATTATAGACACATATGTTTTATATAAATTTATCCTATATATATCAAGGGAATTTATATTATTATATTCTATATTTAAATATAAATAAATATTAGTTTTTTCTATAAATAAAAAATATACACATGCTCATACAAAATATTTATATAAATAATTAAAATTGATAAATATTCACACACAAAAATTCATGTACACAATATTACTATATTTATACAATAAATAAAATATTTTATTTAGAAATATAAAATTTTCATATAAATAATATATACGTGTATATATATATATATATGATTTTATTATTTTAATATTTATATATAAATAATTTTAATTATATTTTATTCATATTAATTTTTTAGAAATAATAAATTTATATAATGTAAGATTTCTATGAACGATAAATTATAACACCCTCACCCTAACCATTAGGTCCAATATGGGATGCCACACAGCCCCATGTGTGCCTCCCCATATGTAAGTGGTTGTCAATCAGTGGTGAGGGGTAAAGGAATCTACAGGGAAGCTATGCCCTTGGCAGATGGTATTCATCAGGGTATTATATTGAAAGAGATAAAAATAATCAATAAATAATGAATAAATAAGTATGTTAGTGGAGTTGTAGAATTTACAAAAAATACCAAAACATTATATACCAGTATGGATTGTTAGATATATTAACCCAAACTAAATATAAGCATCAAATTTGTGGGGTAAATTCACTAAAAAAAGTAGTAGTTGAAATCTAGCTAGAAGTATATCCAAAAATCATTAAATCATATTGTTAAACCTACTCATCCATCCACAACAGGTCCCTTTACTGTCACCTATCATTGGTCATAAAGTCTATATACACACCAAAATTCCTATGTTTGGAGTAAGTACAAGACTCAATGTGACACCACTAATGATCCATAACAAAGGTGAATAAGATATATAGGTACATACCATGAAAGTAAAAAAATATATAAATAAGCATCAGGTATATCACACAAAAAAATTCACATAATATATACATTGGGTCCTCATAGATCATATCTTCATTTATCATCTCTATAAAGAAAGAACATTAACATATATTCTCAAACATCCACCATGATGGGATATTCTAAAAACATGTATGAGACATCCCTCATGATGGGAAAACCCAAATGCATGTTTACCAAGAATCTGACGCATCCCCCTCAGGAGATAGTTTCCATGGATAATCCTAAATTCTCAGCTAAAATAAATTAATAACAACACATATGTAACAATATTTTAATGAAAAATCAATATAACATCATAAAGAGTAGGATTCATATTTTATAATAAATAAAAATGGGATAAAAACAACAAGAACATGAAACACAGTGTATGAATGAACAAATATTAAGATCTATCATATAACACAGGTCTTAGTTTTCGGAAAAAGATTCCAATAATCATTTCATAAACCCATATACAAAATTATTTAAATTCAAGGGCTTCCCACTAATGGTGAAACAACGATCAATCACTTAGGTCGACCTCCCAGTCCAAAACCACCATCGAATCCTAGAACCAAACATGATTCATCACAATTTTGAAGTCTTGGATAAATTGTTAGAATAAAACACAATATAAAGGTAGGTAATGGTAAACAATAGTGGATAAGAACACTTATGATAATGATCTTGGTTTTATTGATGCATAAACATCGATTCCTGTAATATGGATACCGTTTCTATCAATGATAAACAGAACACTTGTTCGACCATCCTAAACCCATATATCTAAATTACAAATATATGACATAATTGATTTTTTTCACAGATAAAATAATCATATAGTTCTAAAAAATAAGTCTTACAACAAAAATATTTTTTTAATCACTTATAAGATTGATAGGTTTCTTAACAAGAAGCATCATGCGTTATGAAAATTGTGAAATGTTATAATAATATTATTTTACCCATGTTTTTGAAATTTCTATTATAAATAAAGTTAAACACATTATAAACTAAATTTTTATTTTTCTAACTCAGTTTAAAATTCAATTATTAATTCTTATCACATAAGAACACAATTTTAATTGATGTCCTTTTATATCTTAATAGACATTCTATTCTAAAATCGGTTTTATTGAATTTTATGGATGGAAATTTTAAATAATATAAAAAAATTTGAGAATTTTTATTTTATAAAATAAAAATAATTTTTATATAAACATATCAAAATAAACATAATGTAATTTTTTCTTTCATTTTTATAGAATGGCTGATTTATCACCGAATAGTGAAAAATTTTGATTTTTCAAATCCCCCCATTTTTTCGCTATGTGATATAAATTAAAATTACCTTTAAATTATGGGTTTTTTATTTTTCTGAAATTTGATACATTATATTTATAATAATTTAATTTATTCCATTTTAATAATCAACTCTCATCATTTTTATATATGTTAAATTTTATACATAAAAACACAATTTATAAAAACTGTATTTCATTTCATTTTACAAATTTATATATAAATTTATTTCTAAAACTTCTAGATATTGATTTTCAAGAAATTTATACCATATTTGGAGTCATTATATTCAAATTTGGTAAACACGTCCCTTTTACTTTTGGTGAATATGAATAGTAACCCAAGTAAATGTTTGTCACCTCGGTAAGGGTAAAACATATAATATTGGGTTAAATCATTGAGATAAGACTTTAAAATTTCTCTAATACATTATCCAATTATATGAGTGGAGTTATATAAATTAATTCAAATTATTTAATATATGGACACTAGAAACCGTAGTTTCTAGATTATGACCATTATATTAATTTAAGAAAAGAAAAAAGACAAAATGTCTCTCTCTTAACATTAATATCTAGAATATTTTATTTTAATTGTGAAGAGAGGTTAAGTTTAGTAATAAAAATTAATTTTAATGATACATTAATATTATTTATCATATTAATTTAATTTTAATATTTAGTGATGGAATAATTATCCAAAATTCATACATAACGTCAAAAATGTATTTATTCAATGAATAGATCAATTAAGATAAATGATTTTAAAAATAATTAAATTAATAAAATTTTGGACAATTATTCATTTATAAGTTTTTTGAGATTAATATAAAATATTAGGGATGTTAGAAAGGTTTATATTTTAATTCTATCTTTATATTAGTGTCTTTAATATCAAATTAAATGAATAGTGTCCAACAAGACATTAATGATATTTAATTTTTAATAGTATGTTATAAATTATTTAACAACTATAATTTTTTTTGAACGAGGACTATTAGGATTATAAATGGTTTAAAATTTCATCCTTTGTCCTTTTAGGTGGAAATCATTACCTTATAAGTAAAATTATAACTTTTTAAGAGTGGAAAATTCAACACTCCTGTTAAAGTTAATATAGGTTATCTAAGGGGATAAACCCGGAGGTAAGGTTTTAAACGACACATTAACCAATCCAAATGATTTATTTTTATTTTATTTGAAATAAAAACTACATTATATTTTAATATATATCCATTTTATGAAATTTTCTATAGAATTAATTTATTATATTTAAATATTTTAAGACATTACAATTTTCCCATACTCCTCACATATAAAAGGTAACACCTTGTTTCAAATAAGTAATCAGATTCAAGCTATATATCTCAACAAAAATCTAACTCAACATTTTATAAACTTACAATTATACTAATTATATGTTTTAATAGTTTTTAAATACCATTCCAAGGGTCCTTATTAATGGAGCTACTAAATGCTACAAAAGAAGAGGTAAACATCTTTCCCGACTTATTTCAATTTTTTTATCTTTAAAATCCCGTAACTTTTTTATACAATTAATAAAATAAAAAACTATGTATCCTAAAAATACATAATCACTATTATTATTATTAAAAAATATTTATTCATCCATTATTCTTTTAAATGAGAATTGGATGTATCACTTGAGAATACGTATGACTTACAAACTCAATATAGAGATACAATTTATTTTCTATCACCATATTACCTAGATGGTTATAGTGATAGATTTAATATTTATATATTTATTATTTATTATATAATTACTATTTATAGTTTTAATATCTTATCTACCTTCTAACCATTCAATCTACTAGAAGATGATAATATTCCTCATGCGTAGTTTTAGACTACCATATCCATGAAGTTATGAGGTTTATTTTTTATTTCATTTGGATATAGATGGTAATATGGATATATTATATGAAGATATATGATATAATAATTATTATTGAAAAAAATATTATTTAACTTTATTTTTTTTCATTCATTGAAAAATGTAAAGAACAGTTATGCGTAAGTATGACCAACCGACTCCATGAATGGCCTAATTCATTTGTCTATTTCTAAATTTTATGAAGGGATAGAAATATATAGAAAGAATATATATTATATTTGTTTCACTATTAAAATTCATATTATTGTGGATCCATAATCAAATTGCAAGGATAGGGACAGGTGAACCCAAACAAGCATGAATAATGGATCAGTTATCACTTAGAACTATGATTTTAATTAGAAATCATCAATAAATAGGGTAAATGATGTCATAAGAAAATAAAAAATGTTATGATATATATATAATTTTGGTTCGTTAATATATTCATAATAATTCAAAATGTATTATACTTGTGTTTTGAAGAAGTAATAAGAAATATTAGACTTTAAGTAAGGGATTTATGTTTCAATCTAATTTAATTCACTTTTTTATACTAAAATTTATTTTGGGTAAATTATATTATTATATGATAATTTTTTTATTTTTCATATATTATGGTAATTTATTTATATTTAACATTTTCAAATAATTTACATAACTTTATTTACTTAAGTGAAAAAATAATTTGTTAAGGAAAACATACATTATTTATCTCTTCTATCGAAGATAAATTTTATTCCATATTTTTTTTTTGAAAAATACCTTCAAGAATATTTTTTAATATTATAATATGATTAATTAATAATTTTTTAGAGATAATTTAATTTTTAAAAAATATTTTAAAAGGAATATTCTTATCTTTTTCCAAATGAGGTTCCTTTTAACGTTCAAAAAATACATAAAATTTTTGTTTGATTTTGACATATATGGAATGAATGTAATTTTCCAATGTATTGACCATTTAATGATTTGGATATTAATCTATAGGTTTTAAATTTTATTTTAAAATAAAATGGTTTCCATAGTATTTTGGAAACATTTGGATTTTATATAATTTATTTTAATGATAAAAGGATATTTTCCCAAGGAAATATTCCCGAGATTATTTTAAAGGAATTTTAGGCTATGACAACATCCATTGATATTAATTATATTATAAAATGGATATTATTTAATTGTACCATCCTCACAATTTCAATATAAGGTTTAAAATTATGAATATGCAATGTTTATAAAACTGGTTTATTTTTGTTGGGTTATGCTATGCTGAAATTTTGAAATGTTTAGGAAACCTATTTTCATTGAATTTGTTATGATATAATGAAATGAGGAATATTTTTTGATGCTATTACGCATATGTTAATGGTTTTCATTATGTTATAGGTGGGATATAAATTATATATCCATCCTTTATATAATGTAATGTTTAATATATCATGAGATTATTATGGTAAACAAGTAAATGTGATTGATAGAATATGGGAAACATGTCAATGTTCTTGATCCACTATGGGAAACAGTTTATGTGGGTGATACACTATGTGAAAAACGTTTTTGTTATTGATCTAGTATTGGGAATAAATCAATGTGTATGATCCACTATAATAAATATTTTATGATTCCTCATCCATTTTGATATGGGAAATAGATATTGATTCCCAATCCAATATGATTTTATGGTCATAGTAGTTTATCTTTACATATGAAATGGTTTCTATAATTATGATGATTATACACTTTTATTAAATTTACTTATGGTTCATGTTTTATTTAAGATGACTCCACAATATTATGATTCATATCTATTGAATTGATAATGTTTTATTCAATTACTCATATTTACAAACTATGATAGACTGGATATAAAAATTTTAAGTTATGTTAATGATCTAGAAACCTTATTCATATATTATTATTTTGTATGATCATTTATTGGAATATCCATTGTTTATCCTTATTGACAATATGATTTCACAATTTCTTATGTTTTCTTTCCCCAGGTTATGTAGAAAAGTTTAAGTAGGGTATGTTTATAAAGAGTAATGTATGGGAACATTGTTATGGGACTCTTTAAAGATCATTTGTGAAATAAGATGATTATTAATTTTTTCCCCAAATTCACTAATCCTTACTAGTTAGTGGGTTTTCATATGTAAAGTTAATTGAAAATTATTATAAAAAGTTTTAATATCTCTGTATGAAAATTTTTGGGTCTCTATAGTTGGTATCAAAACATAGGTTTATATAATGATTGGATATTCATATTAGATATCTTTAGTGAATATCCTCAAGATAATATCCTATCATTTTGGCGAGGATGATATTATTAGGTTTTCCTAAAAAACCACCCTTTTCTACATACTAAAAGTGGTTGTTGTTTTGGAACAAAATTCATTATGGGGTAGAAACCATGAAAAGAGTTGGTCAATTATATATCCACAATTATTTTTTTATATATGGAATGTGCCTAATTACAATCCTAAATTGAGACTCTAGGGGGATAAGCATGGATAATTAAAATTTATTTATGATAATATATGAATTATTTGTATAGATAATGATCATGAATGATCTAGGTTAACATTATGACATCTTAGATTAAAAAGAATGATTCATGATTTTAAATTCATATTTTTCCTGATTATATAGCATCCCATTATGACTATTATTTTTCACACAATGATTTTTGGTTCTATATAATGGATTGATCTAGGAGGAGTATTCTAAATGTAAAATATTTCGAAAAATGGTATTATTTTAGTTATTATGAACTAATTGTAATGGGAGATGGAATGAGAAGCCTTTTGATTATTTCTTATCAAATTTGTCATTATATTAATAAAAATATGAAATTGGGTGAGTTTCTAACATGCTTAATAAGAGATAAATGGAATTTCATGAGGTCCATGGAGGGAAGAACATTATGTTCACTAAATGTCATGTATATTATAAAAAGTAACCAGGGAAATTTATTAATGGTATGGGAAGTTGGTTTGTGCGTCGAAAAGAAAAAAATTTAGTAGGCAATTTTTGGGAAAAAATGAAAAAAACAATTTGTACAAAGGATGAGAATCATGTTTTCCCTTATATATAATCATTTGTTTATTGTTTTGAATTTTGAAAGGCATTATGAAAATTATTATCTTATAGGGAAATCTAAAAAATGATATCAACAAGGGTGGATGAGTAATTTTTTTTTGATTTTGATGATGATGAGCCTACGAATCACATATGAATGTATGGAGGTATTAAGGAATATGATAACAAATCCTAATTCATGGTGTAAGATATAAGTGGAATGATTTGATTATTAATGTTTTAGAATTCAAGAATTATGTTGTAGAATTATATTTATCAATGGTATTTTAGTTATAATAATTATGAAATATTTTGGATTTTGCTGTGGTTTTTTTTCTTTTTCGATTGGAAATAATATGTTGCATGGTACTGGAGACCTATAAAAGTGTTATATTGATAAAGTGATATTTTATGGGAAACCAAACTATTGGGGAAAATATTACCATTAATGTATACCTAATATTTAAATAATAATTTTTATTTAAGATAAATAGATTATTGAAAATGTAAATAAGATAATGTTGATGTCCTTGGAACTGATTACTAATTTGATGAAAAGGTAGTTTATAATATATTTAACATTGTTAAATTTATTTTATTTTTGGACAATACTCAATATCTTTTTATATTATTAACTGAATGGAGAAAGGTTTTAATTTTGGAAGCATGTAGTTGGTATGTGAAGAAAGAGTTAATTTTTAGAGTTACATTCTGTTGTTTGGAGGATTAATATTATGTTTTTTAAAATTTGGTGACCAAATTTCAATTTTTTTTATTTTTAATTTCAACTGACATATTATGAAAGGGATTTAAGGTTAACTACTTATATAATTTTTTAAGATGAACATTGTTTATTATTGTATAAGGTTAAAGTTAGATTCATCACTTTACAAAACATATGCCAATCATTTTGGTTTTGGTAAATATCATGAGACACAAGTAATTAATTTTCATTATCTTAGGTATCTTATGATATATTAAAAGTTAATTTTAACTCTTTAGTAATAAAAAATCATCTTGAATAATAATTTAATAGAGTAAAGATATGAAGAGTAAAATTGATCAATTCACAACTAATAGATAAGATGGTGCTTATGATATAGAATAAAATCATGTAAGTATATTTTCATTTGTTCTATGGTCATAATAAAATAATACCAAAAATTTAAGAAAAGTATCTTGAAATAAAATTTTATAATTTTATCATAATATTAAATGTATTGATGGTCTTTTTACCCCCATTAATTTATGTAATTGTGTTCTTTAAATTTCTCATTAAATAATTCTTTATCACTCTCTATTATCCATCAGAATAAAATTGTATCCTAGATGTGTATATTTTCAAATGACACAAATGTTATACTAATCTTGGAATTCAATAATGTGTTATTTTAGGTAACCTTTTGGTTTCACACATCCCATTTTAAAAGGAAGTTTTATTATCACTTTCAATGAGGTGAATTTTTTATAAATTTATTTAACCATTGAAGGTTGATAATTTTTTTAGGGAATTATGTGGGGGAATTTAATGGCCTAAAAATATATTTAAATGAATAATAATCTTGGTAACTTTCTTAACACACAACTTGGATCTCTAAGAAAGGTGTTGTATATTATAAATTTTTTAATGTAACATATTTTGTGAATTATATGGTATTAATATGGGTAAAAGTATTGTAAAATAAATTTATAATGTTATTAAAAAATAAAAAATATATTTATTTATTATTAGTAAAGAATCATATAAATTTTGTTGAAGTAATTTTATACTTTAAAATGACGTTTCTTCAAAAATAATTTCTTATGTATTTTGGGCCTGGAGATTATAATTAAAATATGAAGCATTTAAAAATTTTATTTTATAAAATAATTTTTTTGACATAATTGTATCAAAATTATGTGCATGTAACGTTTTGAGTATTTTTTATGAAAATTTTGAATTTTTTAAATAGTGAAAAATACCAATTTCTCAAATAATGTCATTTTTTCATTATATAAAGTAATTTAAAAAAATATTCATATTTTTGATATTTTCTTAAATTTATATACGATCCATTTTATTTATAATAATATAATTTCTTCTATTTTAATAAAAAATATTTATGGTTTGGTATAAGTTCATATTTATGCTAAAAAACATGGGTTTTTGAAACATTATTTTATATTGTGTTTTACACAGTTATATTCAAATTGATTTCTTACACTTACTTAGGTTGGATATTAAGACATGAATACCATATTTAGAATAGAGAGGTTAAAATTTGGTAAATTTTTCCTTTTTATTTTTGTTTATGTGAATAATATACAATGTAAATTCATGTCACCTCAATAATGGTGACTAGTGTAAAATAGTGTCCATACTTTGTTATAAGGCTTTTGAATATATCAAAAATATGAATTTATCATTTCTTATCTGAAGAGTTAGAAATATAATTCCATATCTTAAAAATATAGACATTTGGTTCCATACTTCTTTGATTATGAACTTTATATAAATTTATGAAAATAATAAATACACCATGTATTGATCTTGAAATTAATATCTAACATATTTTATCATAATGTTAATATGTTAGGTTCAGTTATAAATGTTTGTTTTAAATTTAAATTAACTTTATTAATCATATTAATTTAATACTAAATTTTATTCAATTTATAATTACCCCAAATTCTTAGGCAATGCCGAAAAAGTATTTATTCAATTAATACAGTGATAAAATAAAATATTTTAAAAATTTAAAATCAAAAAAAGTTGGTTGAATTATTATATTTCAAGATTTCTATTGAACCATATAACATAATTGGGATCTGTTAAAGGATTATATTATAACTAAATCATTTACTTTGATTTTATAATGTCAAATGTATTGAATTGTGTCAAAATTGACATATAAAGAATTTTTATATTAAATAATATTTCATTAAATTATTTAAAAATAAAAAAAATATTTCAAAATGGAAATTAGAATGATAAATTGAAAAAATTGGAACCCTAATCCATTTACGAGAAAATTGTGACATTATAATGAAAATTTTAACCCTTTTAGAGTGAAAAAGTTGTTACTACGACTAAGGATAAAATAGATTAACTATTGTATTAAAACAAAAGCAAAGTTTCAAAACACCATATAAACCTATAAACATTTTATTGTTTGATATAATATCAACCAAACTAAACTCTATCATTAAATATCTATCCATTTAGAATTAATTATTTAGGATAATGAATTTATCATATTCTAATAATCTATGAAATTTTAAAAGTTATCCTCTCCTCACATATAAAAGGGAACCCCTCACTTCCATTTTTACTCCACATTGATCCATATATCTTGAAAACCCCCAAAAACTATATTTAAAGCATTAATATATTTGATTTATAGTTACTTTTATTTTTAAAATTCTACTTCCTATTTTTTTAAGAAGTTATGTGGTGAAATACTACGGAAGAGGATGTAATCATCTTACCCAAATTCATTCAATGTTTTTCTTCTTATAAATATTAGAATTGATTTTTATTATTTTTAAAATAAAAATTATTTATCAAAAAATACCAAAAGGTTATTATGGTGATCACAACACCTTTATTCACCATATTTTCCATCATTTCAGATGTGATATTCTCACTCGTGCATACGTATGACCTACCATCTCTATGTAGCGATATGATTCCTTTTCCATTACAAAAATTAATTGAATGCTATAATTATGGATAAAATATTTATATATAATATTTATTAGATCATTATTCCTCTTCAATTATAAAAAATTATATTTATCATTACCTTTCCATCCATTGGAAAATGAAAACATCGCTCGTGCGTACATGTAGACTACATCCCCATGAAGTGATGTGATTAGTATCTTATTTTTTTTGAATGGATCGTAATAAAGATATATTTATGAATATATATTATATATATTATATAATAATTATTCATTAATGTTGAATTATTACTTACCTCTCTTTCATTCCGTCTATCAAAAAATTAGAAACATCATTCATGCGTATTCACGTCTCATCATCTCTATAAATGGTGTAAATAAATTTTATATGTGAGGAATATATATATATGAGGTCTATATATTATATTTAAACAATTATTAATATTCTTCTGATGATGAAACCAATATAAATTTACATGGATTGAGACATCCAAATCGAAACATGTGTGAAGAATGAAGTCGTTGTCACAAAGAATAGTGATTTCAATAAATTTTATTAACAATAAAGTGATAATATTTCATAAGTAGATAATCAATGGAATAATTTAAATGCTTATGGTTTGGTAATTCATGTATAATAAAAATATATACATTATACATTAGTTTGGAACATATAAAATGAAAGTCGAGACAAGTGGTAAGAGATTTTTGTTTCAATTATATTTTAACCATGGGTATTTATTCAAAAAATTATATTTTTGATATTATAATATTATTTGAAAAATCCATATAATTTTATTATCCTATATTTATATATAGATAATAAATATATTCCATTCATTTTACTCACTTTATATATATAAGATATTGAAATAATGTTTTTAATGAAAACCTACTATATTTCTATCTTTGTTACAAATAATTTTTTCTATATATCCATGTTATCTAAAAAATTTAAAAAGAATGTTTTTAATATCATAAAATGATTTTCCAAAGGAATTTTTAACGAGGATATAATTTTCAAAAAATTGTTTAAAGTTAATATTCTTATCTTTTTCCAAACGTGGTAATTATATAATATTTATATAAGTATGAAGGGAATGTATTAATTCATTTTATGTGGTTTGAATAGAATTTTTCACCATAATGATTGATCATTGATTAGAATATTACTTTATAATTTTTCAAATTTCAAATAATATTAATTTTTTTCTATAATATTTGTGAAATTATTAGATTTTAAATATTTTATTTCAAAATAAAATAGTAATTTTTCATGAAATATTCGAGTAATTCCTTTAATATAATTTTATTCTATGATATAAAAATTTTATATTAGTTATGTTTTACTAGGGATATAATACAATTATTCCATCATTATTTTTTTCTGGATTATATATAATTATGATGATGAAATATTTATAAAACACATTTATTTTCCTAGGGTTATGTTATGATGCAATAATGGCATGTCTATGATACTATTTTTCATTGAATGGGTTATGAAATGATGAAATGATGAATATTTTTTTATATTGTGGAAACAATATATATAGTTTTCATTAATATATGGGTGGTCGAAGAATTATATATCCATAAAATTAATTTTTTAATGTTTTATATCACATTAGATAACTATGGGAAAAAGTGAATATTATTTATCCACAATGGTAAACAATTCAATGTCCATAACCCACTATATAGAAACAAGTCGATGTAATTGATCCACTGTGGGAAACAAGATGATCTGCTTGATCTACTATGGTAAAAACATAAATTTTCTTGATCAACTATTGGAATCTTGGGGTAATTCTTGATATGATATGATATTAGAAATATGTGGTGATGAATAATTAACTATTATTTGTAGGTATGATAGTTAATTATAACATATTAATTTTCTTCTATAAATATAATGGTATAACACACTTATAAAAAGATCTTATGGTTTATGATTGATTAATGATGATATATCACTCATATTATTCACGTATTTTTAATTTATATTGTTTTATAAATTGAATCATGTTTATATTACATGATATATTGGGTATAAACATTATAAGTTATATTTAAGATCTCATACCCTTATTCTCAATTATGCTTTTATTTGATAAAAGATTGATATCTTCTATGCTTAGCCTTATTGAGAATATTATTTCACCCATTATTATGATTTCTTTCCCTTGGTTGTGATGAAAGTTTTCTATAGGTTACATTTGTGAAGATTATTATGTGGGATGAAATTTTGTAGATATGTTTAAGATATTTATAAAATAAGAATATATTACATTTAGTATCCAAAGACACTAAACCATTGAAGTCATCAGGTGTATATCTATGAATGTATTTTATATTCAATTATAAAATGTAATATTTATGCTTAAAAATATGGGTTTTTATATAAGTAATCACTAGATTATAAATGCAGGATAAGTCTATTTTTTGGGTTATAAATGAAGGGATTAGAAGAGAAGAGGATACCCCAAAAATCGTTGAAGAGGGATCCTAGGATGATAGGAGCTAAGGTAGAATCGATAGAATGTTGAGAATTTAGAAATGGTTGCATTAAAAAAACCAACTATTTATTGGAATCCTCGGTAGACTCTAACTGTAACACCACTATATTTTAGAATATAATTTTATTTAAATAAATTGTAATTGTTTGATCGATTTATTTACACACAAACCAAAGTCTAAATAAATCATGATATAGTAAAATTTTATAAAATGTCCATTGAATTGGATGGTATGATGAATAAAAAAAACCTTATTAAAATTTTTTATAAATATTTTAAATACTAAAAATTTATTGATTAATCCATTATAAATTGGTACTCAATTTTTAATAAAGTCGTTTTATGGTTTAGAAATATGTTTCCTTCAAAAAAAATTATTTCATTTTTTGAATGAAAATTATAAATAATTTCTCAAATTTTAATAAATTTTATTTTAATAAATGAATATAATTTTTCAAATCATCATTCCAATAATATCTTGGGGTTAATATTTATGATTTTTCGAAAAAGATTTATTTTTCTACGGAATAATTTAAAATATTTTATTTTTATAAAAATTTACATTTTTTTAAAATTAAAATTAACACTATGTTTTGAATATTATATTAAATAAAATTAATTATAATTTAATAATAATTAATCAAATTAATGAGTTAATAATAGTAATTAAATAACATTTTTTTGAATGTTAATTTTGGGGCTTTAAAAAATTCTTATAAATATCTATTTTTATTCGCACAATGTGTTTATATATTTATAAATAAAATTAAACTCCAGGGACTAATGGTTTTAATGAAATTTATATATTAAATATTAATTAATATATATTAATATTCATTTTATCGTTTTTTGATGATATTAATCAATATCAATTTTCTTTTATGCCTAAAAATGCATTCGTCTAAAACGAGTTTTTATTGTGGTTTGCACAAATATTTGAAATTAAATTATTCCACATTTAGAAATAAATATTTTGTAAAATGTATTATATATTTAGAATCATTAAAATTAATATAATTTTATAAGTTTAATTTATTTTTTGTTCATTATCAATAGTAATGATATTAAAATGTCATTTCCATAGTTAAGGTTGAAACAACATTACCGAGGGTTAAACCAAGATATAAGGAATGTGTTGTAATAGAATCATGACTAATTATTATTTTTGAATTTATTTCAACGTTATATATTCCTATGTTCTAGTATTTGTCCATTTGAATCAACTTTACCCTAAAATGACTTTATATCATTGAAATATTTTAATAAATTCTATATGTGTCCCTCCCGCGACTTATTAATGGTATCATATTATCCTATATTATTCACAAAATATTTTCAATTTATCTTGGAAAATCCATGAATTATACTTTCCATAATCTATAACATCTTCATAGCTATTGTTTTATTCTCATAAGACCAATCCATCGAGGATTAAGGATTAAGATATAATATGTCTTTTAAAGAAGATGTATAAATCACAACCAATATATATCAATTATATTTATTATTCTACTCAATATAATATTATTGTAGATATAAAAATGTTATTAATGTACTATCATAAATATACTATGATGTTATTATGATTATTTCAAAACCATTTACAACCTCTACTCAATTAAATGGTAGTCAAAATTGTCACTTGTGCATACGTGTGGACCAATACATCAACATAACAATAAGATTAATTTACTAAAAATATTAAATGGTTGGTTATTTTTTTATTAAATGTTTATATATATTATAATATTTATATAATAATGATTTTATATAGTATAATTAATATTTACCATTATTTTTTCCTTCCATAAAAATTTGGAAACATCACTCATGTGCAGATACAAATTACTGTTTCAATAAAGATATATGATTAATTTTTCATCATCACTTAATATGGATGTTTATAAATATTAAATAATAAATAAGTATTATATTTATGAAATTATTAAAAGTATGGGGATATAGGAACCACGATCAATGTCCAAGGACCACAACCTCTAAAGTAAAATATACATGAAAAACGAAGCAGTTAACAAATTAAATGATGACTTTAATAGTGAATTGTAAATAAATGGGTGTTAAAATTATATAAGTGGATAATATAAGATATTATATGTATGAATATTATTATTTTATAAAATTAAAATTAATAAAACATGATTATATAATATTTTGGATAACATATATGTGAGATGTAAGGTTAGGGTTATTTGTATCAATTTTATTTCATTGAGACATATTTTATATTATGAACCTATTTATGTATATTATGTGTATATAATAAAGATTTTATATATTATCCCTTATATAATGATTATTTCTTGGTATTTTTAAACATAATACAAATTATTTCATCCAAGACTATTTTTTTCAATGTTACTAAAGTGGTAAGTGTTTAAAATCTTGAATTGTCTTCTTTAAGACATAAGTTATGTTTTATACCTATGTAATTTTGTGAGGTGTATAAAATTATAATTTTATATGATTTATCATGAAATTAAATATTATCATAGAATTTAATATTTCATTTTATGTTATTTGTTTAACAAGGTCCACGAAACAAATGTTACCAAAATTGTAATGATTTTATGTTACGAACTCATTTTTACTTGGATTACATAACATTGTATTTTATGATGATGAAATTATATGATCTATATCTACATAAAATTATGTGTTTTATTCTACAATGATAATTTCTGTATGTTACACATTCTCCTTAATTTTCCACTCATTAAGTACTCAAGGGACAGAAAAACACTTTTTAGGAATACAAACACTATTTATCCCATCAATCAAAAATATTTTTTATTTTACATACATGTTAAAAAATGTATTTAATATTCTTAAAGGATTTATTAAATTAATTTATATCCATTTTTAATTTCTATTTTTCTGAAAAATGATTATTATTTTATTTTCTTAATGAGTTATATTTAAATTTAATTGAAAATGTGAAAGAGATATTTTTTAAAGTACATCTCATGAAATAATTTTCCCATAATCGAGAATTATATTATATTTAAATATTTTTCTATAATTTCCTTGGTTGTTTTCAAATAAACTTTTTTCATTAATTTTTTGTAAATTTTTAATTTTTTGAAAAGTTGTTTCAAAATTAATCAGGAAATTTATTCAAGAAAATTTTAAATGATATTTTAATGGTATTGTCATATATAAAAAAATAAATGGATTTTTACTGGATTTTTTGGGGATATGATATATTTTTACCATCATTTTCATTTATATAGATGGTTTATTATTAGGATAATGAAATATTTATTCCATATGTTATGATATGATGATATGATGAGTGTTTTATTATCTTATGGACCACATATTTATTTTTTTAATTATATAATTTTTGATTATATAATTATATACCCCACTAATTAATTGGGTAAATATAGATATCTCATTATATAATGAGGGTTGTAATGTGGATTTAACCTTATTTAGTTAGAATATTTCTAATTAAATACTATTTAGTGTTAAATTTGACTAATGAAATGATAGAATATGGAGTAAACCCAACACAATTTGATAGTCTATAAAGTGTAACATGATTAAGGAGATTATTTTCTATTCTTATGAAAATGACACAAACTTGAACCTTATTCTGGTGTTATTTTATTGTGGCTCATGATTGACTAGTGATTATTCAACATTATGAATTATTTTTTTTGAAAAAACATTATTCCATGTCTCATGATTAAATATATTAACTTAATTGGGTATCATTATTGTTAGTCCTTCTCATGTTATCTCCACTTATGGTTATAAATTTCTCACTCGTGATCATTGATTAATATCTCATATGATTACCTATATTGATCATTTGACATTGACCATTCCTGTGTTTCCATTTCACAGGTTATGAAGAAACTTTTTAAGTAGGACATGTCTATGAAATATTCATATTATAATGGAATTAATGAGAAACAATCTAGATATTTTATGTACTAGTTGTTTATGTATCCATGTTTCTAATGAAACTAATCTTTTATAGTTATAGAGTGGATAATATTGATATATAATTATTATTTCATGTAATATGTTAAATTATATATATATATGTAATTTTTGGTTTTATTTAGATGGTATCAGAAAAAGGGTTAATTAGTTTTAGAAAATTGTATGGGGAAACAATACTGAGAACCATAAGGATAAGGCTATATACTACAAAAAAATATGATGTTATGATAAAGAAAATATTGTGTATTTCAAAGAAGTACATTTCTATCTAGATATTACTCATGGATTTTGTTTTATCACAGATGCATATAATGGTAATAACCCCAAAAAAAGTGTTAGTTGGTTTTATCTCAAACATCATTATGGTTCATTGTTAATGGGTCCTTACATTACACATAGTTTGACATTCCATAGAGAAATTGTTTAGTAAATTCAAATATTAATTATGAACAATAATCAGTTCCTAAAATAGATGACGACCATATAAAATTTAAGTTAAACCTAAAGTTTCATAGAATGAAATATGGTGTCGTTATTTGACATCCTATTAATAATTTTTCAAGATTAAGTCATTAATCAATATAATTATTATTGTTGACACTATGATTTTTGGTTTTATTCAATGGATGGAATCAAGAGGAATTGTTTCAAAATAGAATTTTATGGAAAATGGAATGATTTTACTCATGAAAAACCAAATTAAACGAGAGATAAAATTATAAAAATTATGTTTATTCCTAAAATAATATTGTTATATTATTAAAACCATAAAATTGGTATGTTTCATAACACACATAATTATTAAAAAATAGGATTTTAAGGGATTTAAGTTGATAAAGACCATAAAAAAAATCCGATTTCTGTATGCCAACTATGTGAGAAGAATCACCTAAGGAGATCTATGAATAGAATAATATGTATTTTTGTGTGTGTAAAATATGGGAATTGTCCATGTAATTTCCAAAATAAATATTTGGATTTTGGGGGATAAAAAATAATTTCATCACAATGTTCAATTTACAATCCCGTAAATTGTGCTCGGGTATCTTTGGATTTATCCTTTTTAATTACAAAATATGAAGTCTAAATTGTTTAGGAATAATGTATTGAGACCAATAATTAACATAAATATACATTAAATAATTTTTGAGGAAGATTTATTACATTACAAAAACACAAACATGGTAATAGTAATAGTTAAGTGTCGTTTCAAACATAGAAACATTAAATCCAGTCCATAAGTGAGGTATGTCATCTCCCACTTTGTTCTTAAAAAATAGAACCATTTTTAGACCTATAATAAATTGTAAATATATTCATGACATGGGGGAAGGAAACATAATAAAGGGTGAGATCAGATGATCTTAAAAGGTAAACAAGGGAGATACACAAGAATAACATGAATATAAGGGTACGAGAGCATGAGAATAAAATTTAAAAAGGATAAAATGCAGATCAAAGATAACTATTTTGAATCTTGGAATAAAGATTTATGGTTTATAAGAAATTAACTATAATAGAATGAAATAACATTTTCAGTGAGTGTATAACATTGTCATAAGGCATAAAATTTATTGAGCACACATAAGCATAGAAAATCATTTCTATATTGGTCGATAATAAATACCAAAGAAATCAATGTAGAAAATGTCTTACGGTAACAAGTTCTATCCTACCCATGTATTGTTATTCCAATTTATCTCTATATTCTAGGCTTGTCTAGTTCACTCCCTCTTCATGCCAGGTCTATGTCAGGATATACATATACATATATCTTTACCTAATCCATTGTATGGAGATACATGTCCCACCATCTCATAATTAAAACTATATTTATTTGTTCTAAAAGATTATAAAAATTCAACATATCATAACCAATGAAATTAAATGGGTATCATAAACATTTCATCATCACATAACATATGAAAAAGAGACATGTTCCATAATCATTTCCCCATATATAACCCATGAAAAGGTGTTGGCTTCATAAACATTTCTTCATGGAATAACCAATATTAGAGAAGCGAGATTCATAAAAATCATGAAATTAAAAAATAAAACAATAATTGTAAGAATATAAATGGTATAAATAGATAATATATCTATTAAGAAATATGTAATACCAACCCATGTCATCTTAAATGGAAAATAACATTGAAATATCATTTAAACCATTTCTCATGGAAAATATCTTGTTATAATTGAAAGTAAATTATTAAAACATAAAATATTTTGAAACAAAAATTCTTATAAAATAAAATTTAAAACATATAGATTAATCATTGTTGAAATTATTTCCCCATTCACCTAAAAACAAATACTCCCTTCAAATTTTTGGTAATAGCCAAATGAGAAATGTTTTTGAAAGTGAAACAAATATTCGATTATTTTTTTTATAAAATGTAAAAAATGAGTAAAAAACTATTTGGAAAATCATAATATTTTAGTAAAATATTTTTGAATACTTTTTTAGAAATCATTTTTTTGAATGAAAATAGGTTTCTGACCAAAGTGCGAAATAAAGATTGATTTTCTTGATACATTTTCATAATTATCTTTAGTAGAAAAGTATAAAAAATGGTACCCTGAAATGTATATATCATGAATAACTGTAAGAGGATAAAATTATTAATAATTATTGATAGGTAGATAACATGATTTCATAATTTAATACTTTATTATAAATAATCCTCATTAAAGATAAGATTGTAACATAAAATCATTACCACTTTGGTAACCTTGTATAATAAAACACATGAAATAATTACCTTAAATGGAACTTAAAATATAACTAGGATAAATAAATTCATGATATCAAATTTAAAATAGTATCTGTATACACCCCATTAAATAATATAGGTGTATAAAATAACATACATCTCCAAGAAGGAAAATTGAGACAAAAATCAATTACTACTTGAGTAATGTTTTAATCCTAATCCCCGTGAAATAGTAACATAAATTGAAACATTAATTATCCATAAATGAGGTATATTAATAGTATATCATGCCAAAGGGTATTATATATACCACAAAAAATAAGTGGTGAATATGGAATAGGTCTCCTAGAAATAAAAGTTAGATTGGAGATCCCATTAACTCAAGTCTTGACTTCCCCATCATATTTGTTCAATTATCATGTATAATAAATATAATTTATTAATCATATATCACATAAATATATTCATATATATATATATATTATACTTTATATTATTTTCTTTTGTCCTTTTATTACCCATTTATTTACAATTCCACATTAAAGATCGGTTTTAGGTAATAACATATTTTTTATATACGTTTTGACTTTTCAATTTTTTTACCTTACATCGAACATGGTACTTAGTTAATATAATTAAATAAATGATATAAATATTATATGTATTTAGTTTAAATTTATTAATATTAAAATATTTAATGTCTTAATTTGAAATGAATACATCGCTCATGGAGACTGTTGGTTGTACATACGCATGAATGTTGTTTCCATTTTATTGTAATATTAAATGAATGAAAAGTAAATGATATATATGTAAATTTATATGAATTATCATTACATTAATATATTTATATCATATATTTTAGATATATTTATTAAACCTATCATTAATACATTCTATGTAAAGAGTGAACATATCACATTAATTGCCGAGGCAGTAGTCTGTTGTACACACGAACCACATTATCATATTTCCACAAAATTGAAAACATGAAGGTATGAGTGATATAATAATTAAATAATTAGAATAATATCAATAATATCATAAATATATTATATAAATAGTATTTACATAATTATTACCATCCATTATAGGTAATATAAAATCTAATGACACTAGTTCGCAATGCGGTAGTGTTCTTTACACTCGAATGGTGAATTTATAGCCAATTTGATCAATGTGTGTGTGGTTTAAGGTCATAACCATAACATAAAAAAATTTAATAATATTTAAGATACTGTGTTTATTATAAAATATTAATTATAAAATAATTTATGTTGTTTGAAGATGATATAAAATAAGAAAAATTCATTGAAAATCGTTACCTATTCAGGTATCCCCCTTATGTTTGGAATAAAAGTATTCATTGGATGGATTTATTCCCTAGGAAAATCTTATATGATTAGGGTATCTAATTTTTTAAGTGATTTTTTTGGGGAAATGTGGATTCAAATATGTGTGAGGTTGTGTAGAATAGACGAGAGGTGGTGGATTATTATAAGAGGGGTGAGTAGAGAACATGTAAAAATTTTAAAGGGAGACTTCCACCCCGTATGTTTCATATGTTAAAAGGGTAAAAAAACTGGCCATTATAAAACCTAATTTCTATAATAGTAAGAATATGGCTAACTGGATTTCGTATACAATTATATGGGTTATTTCTATCCTTATATTTTTAGTTTAATGCCTGATAAACCCATTTTTACCTAAATTTTTATAATTAATTTTTTTTATTGTATTGACTATCTATTTTGGTCAAAAATAATATTTAACTTATTATAAATTATTAAATATTATTATTCCAAATATTAAATACATTTTTTTGATATTCTAATCTCATAATGGGAATAAATAATTTAAAATTAATCCGGAAAACGTGATGAGAAAGCAAGTTTTAAAGTAAAAATGATCAAATGTTTAAAAAGTTTTTATTATATTTAAATAAAAAATTGATTCCAATAACTAAAATTGGATAATTACATGAATAATTTAACTAATTATTTTTTAAAAATAAATTAAAATAAAATTTTACATTATAGATAAATTAAAATAAAATCCAGTTGTTAATTAAGACTAGGTATTTTTTACTACTCATTTTAAAAATTAAACTTTTCAAAAAAATTTCAAAAATTAACAGAAATATAATTTTTATATTATGATTTTAAAAAATAATATTATTTTATAAAATTAATTTACTAAAAGATTCAAAGTTTAATTTCATTATTGTTCACAAAATTAATAAAAATAATTTCATTAAGAAATTTGTATTTGTTAACATAAAAAGACTACAAAATATTATGTATTTTTTTAGTATGTTTCATTTTTGTAAAACAATTAAAATTAAAATTTAAAAATTAGATAGTAGTATTAGTTTTTCTAGGTCTAATGACTAGGTAACAACAATCAAGTTTCAATAATATTAATAATATATCATGGGGTTTTTAATACTCAATGGCATTTTTCACATATTCTATCCAAGTGTTGAATGTATTAAAAGATAAACCAGGTCTACGTGTAACAAAATCCATCAAATAATTTTTTTTTGAAAATAAATAAATTCATAAAAGCTCAGGGTATTACTTACCCCCCTAAAATGAATTTCTCCCCCAAAATTCATCAATATAATGCAAAAAACAAGGATACTTTTACCTCATCATATCCTAGTGTTCCCATATAGCTTCTTAAAAATCTTGGTTTCATCAAAAATACATTTACTAGGAGAGTGGTATTATTTTGTTGAACTTTTATTGTATAATTAAAAATTTCTCTCATTTCTTCCTCATAATAAAGATCTTGCTCATGCAGTATGACCTATGAGTTCATTAAATATGAAGGGTAAGGTATATACATCCTTAGAGGAGATACGTGGAAAACATCATGGTCTTGAGAGAGGTTCGGTGGAAGTTACATGTGATAAGCTACCATCCCAGTATGATTAAGAATTTTAAAGGGATTGATATAAATAGGGATTTATTTTCTATTTCTCCCCAAATCTTAAAAACTTTTATCATTTAGACATTCTTAGAAACATGTTATCACAAACTCCAAAGAGTATATCTTGTCATGGATTATCGCCATAATGTTTTTTCCTACTCTTTGTTAGATTAATGTGATACTGGATGACTCTAATATTTATTATCATTTTAAAGCTATCTTAGGCCCAATTAATTTTATTTCTCCATCTTCATTCCGTTATTTTGTAGAATTAAATTTCTTTCAATAGATGGATTCATATAGAGCCATCTGAATTCTTGAATGAATGTAATTTTTTTATGAAAACTCAATAAGAGGAAGGTGTTGATTCTAAAAACATTATAAATAAAAATAAAAATATATTAACATATAATATAGTCTTTTAATTTTTCCTTAAGAAAAACCATCTACTTGAGGATGATAAAAAGTTCTGAAACTCAACTCCGTATCAGGAGTTTGTGAAATAATTTCCCACAACTTCTAGTTAAACCATAGATCATGATAAAATATAATGGAATGCATTACTTAATGAAACCTTACCACTTATTTAATGTATATCCTAGAAATATAATATAGATAGAATCATTCACTCATGGTGATGAATCATGTTGACAGAGTATGATGATCGACTACCACATATATATTATTATACCATTTAGTGGGTTTGGGTATTGCAAAAAACAAAATCGATGATAATGTTTTTCTATTTCCATTCTTGTATGGGTAATTTATGCAACATCTACATAGAAATTTTTCTTTCAGACATAACTTATTGGTATATTAAGAATTGGTATACAAAAATTGATATATCACATTTAATTACATCACATCATAAGTACACTTTCAATGATTTTTTCTTCTCCATACATACAAAATTAATAGAGAATGAAGAATTTTTATATCATTATAAAATCCCACTCCTAATGTTTAGTATAGACGGAACACATACATAGTTCATGAACCTCATTCTTCCATCATGATCATGTTTAAAATTAGGAACAGTTCTATTATTCATTTGCACCTCTACAACTTCTTTAAGTGCCACTTTAATATTCACATGGATAGATTGGTAAACATTTAATTAAAAAAGATCATATTTTCCCCCTTAATTAAGGATTTATAGATCCATCCTACAAAAAACAATAAATATTGGATCTTTTGTAATCTATAACATGTATAAGATAGAATGAACTTTTTTGACTCAAAGTATCAACCACCTTATTCTCTTTTCTTGGGAGGTAATGTATTGAGAATTCATAATCCTAAATCACCACTAAAACATATTATATAGTTAATCTTCTACTCCATCTATGTGAATATATTGTTTAATATTTTATGATAGGTATATATCACACTTTTCTCCATAGTGATAATGCTCCTATATATTTATTAATTAAATTACCAAAGTGAAATCGAATAATGAGTTGGAAAATTTTATCATGAATCAACAATTTTCGTGAGGAAAAAGGTATAACCATGTCATTATGAATAATAACACATCCTAATCCCTTAAATTATTCACCTTTTTAGACTAAAAACCCTTCTCCCATTTGGGTTAATGTAAACACATCTGAAATAACAAATCTTCACTTTATCTCCATGGAATTTCCCTCACATTAATATGTCTAGAGAGACTACTCTACCTTATGAGTCATGTTAGTCAATGGATTAGATATCCATGAGAATTTCTCCATAACTTCCAATAATATCTATCTAATACAATAAAATTATGGATCCCAGTCACTGTGGTTGGTGTAGGCCAATATTCAATAGCCTTATTCATGGATGGATTTATTGAAATACCCTATATTGATATTATATAACACCAAAATGAAACAATATTTCATATAGTTTCTCCATAATTAGGTTATTTATTACCATTATCATGTTATATTCATGATATTTCTTTCTCTTCGAATATACAAGAATATAATCTATAAAGACTAACACAAACAGATTAAGGTAATATCTAAAGAATCTATTCATCAAATCCATGAAGAAATCATGTGAATTAGTAAGACTAAACGTCATCACTATATATTTATAAAATGCATAACTTATATGAACTAACAACTTGGTTATACCATACTTTACCATTGTTTGATGATATCTATAATGAAGGTAAATGTTGGAGAAGTCTCAAACTCCGTGAAGTTGATCAAAAAATTCATTAGTAATAGGAAGTCGATAATTGTTCTTGATCATGATCTTATTCAGATCTTGATAATCATTGTAGATTTACATTGATTAACCATTTATAAAAAAAGATATGGTGCACCCCTATGTGAGACAATTTTCCAAATGAATCGCTTATGATGGTATTCTTAGAGTTGATCATTTAATTCTTATTACTTAATCAGGTCCATTATATTGAAATTTTTACTTAACTAGGTATGAGTTATATTGAAAATAAAACTTCATATTGTGTTGGGAGTCTAGGAAATCTTTTCACAAAGAAAACAATATATTCCCACACAATAATTATGCCATCTATGTTGAGTTTATATCTATCAGTTTGAGATAATCACCACATATTAATGATAATTAAGACCAATTAAATGTATGTTATCTTCATTAAAAGTTCTTACTTATCACCACATTTATAGAGTATCATAGGTTTGTTTGGAATATGAAACATACTTTTCATCCCTCAAAAATTGATGTGGGATTTTTGTAGATAAATCCAATCTCTTTGAATGATAAAATCAAATTCGACAAGTGGAACAATGAAAAGATATTCAAGAATAACATTTCCACAAATTTAAATTGGAAAGTAATCATAATGTAGGGATGTGATCATCAAAATGTTAGTGGGTTTTACTACTCATTCCTCGTATAATCATTTGGGTGGTATCTCTATAACCTTAAACAATTATTTGATAATTAAATAATGGTTATATATAGAGTTGAATAGTACATTATCGTGTCTATTGTGGATGGTATGTTTTCCTTTAACCACATCGTTATTTCACCCCTCATTTGTACCAATGATCACATGATAATTCTATTTTTCCATTGGATTAAGAGTGTTCTAACATCAATTTTTTTAACCCTTTGTTTTGGGAATTGTTTAAAGTAATTTCCATTCTCTTTATATTTGAATCATTGAAGTAGGTGGGGTTTATTTTATATATATATTTTTTATATTTACATCATTAGCTAACTTCTTCCCAAAACTTCATAAATCCATTTCCAGATGACCTTCTATTCCCCAATTAAAATATTTATATGTCCCCTTAAGAAAATTTACTCCATGATTATTCCCAAACGTTTAGCATAAAAAAGTATCACACTCTTCTCTCTGAGGTTTTTAGATTTGACATTGAACTCTATTTTCCATTTCTTGTCAAAATCATGAAATTGAAATGTAATTCGAACCTACATTATTACCTCGATAACAAATCAAAAACCGTCTCTTTCATAACTTTTAATATATATTTTTTACAAAACCCTTCTGAGAATTGGTTTTATGTCACTGAAGAATAAGTCAATATTACATTTAGGTTGAATGAAAATACCAGATGTGTACCTCACATGCCTTGTAAAATGAGACTCATAGGTACATGAGATTAATTATCATTTTTATTTAAACAAAATAACTTCCACTCAATATTCATATGAAGAAGATGAGGAAAGTAATTATTATCAAACAAGTTCATGAACTCATCCCAATCTAGGGAGTCAATTTCATCATACTACCTCATATTAATATTAAGATTCCATTGTTGATATTATTCATCTTCAAAATCTTATATAATCAAAAATGAATTTTTCTTGTTCCTAATAATGGATAATGAAAAATATTTTTTAGTGATACAAATCCTTTCCTCAGTAACTATAAGATCATTATCCCCACTGATAGAAGGTGGATGTAGCATCATGATGGACCCGATAAATTGGTGTTCCCTCATTTTTATAATTTGGAGGATCATAATGATTAAATTCTTGAGAAAAATGTTCGATCATAGTAACAATATATTACATCGCATATCCTATAACAATTGGATTCTCAGGAGGAGAATCATTTCACTTTACATCGCACTACGAAATAATGTGGTTCCCTTGAGCACTAAAAATTGAATAAAACCAAAAATCATAGTTTAAGAGACAATATTCATATTTTTGTACCAAATACTCACAAAAATTCACTTATATGATGACTAAATCATAAAAAAAATATTTTTAATCTATGAAACATTTGGTTCATACTAGGCCAATCAAAGTCATATTCGGTTTAAATATTGTATGATGGTTTACAATGAGTTTGTGAATTTAAAAATCATATCCACTACGAGTTTCAAACTAGGTGCGCAACATACCCATTTTGGGTACCAATTCCTGAAAGAGACAAGATCAATATGAGGTTTTCAAGGTTACTATAGAAATTCACATATATACTAGAGCCACATCCACTTGTAGTATCCTAAAATGGATGTAAGTTCTTAGAAACCACTCACTATATTCTTTACCAAAATTAATGGACATTTTTCTATAATTTGTCTCATCCTTAGAATTATATTTAGGGGTTTCCTTATGGATATCACTATGGTTTTATTATAATAATTTCCAATGATTAACCAAACCTATCATTTAATAGTAGATGTTGTGAGAGAATCTTAACATACATAGAAATTAAAAATATTTTATAGAATATTTATTACATTAAAAAATATACACCTAATGAAAATAATAGTGTAACGTCATTAGAAACATGGAAATATAAAATACGATCAATAAGTGTGCTACGTAATCTCCCACTATATTCTTCACAACAAGAAAAATTGTTAGAAATATCATATATAACACATATCTTCATGAAATGGGGAAAGAAGACATAAGAAATGGTGATCTCAAATGCTTTATAAGGGTAAAAAAGAGAGATACATAAGCATAAAATGAATATAATTATATGTGAACATGATCATAACATTTGAAAATAATACCCTTCCTATGAAAGATTACATTCTTGAAACATTGAATAAATATTATAAGTTTATATTATATGAATTATAAGGAAATAAAAGAACATGAAACCATAAAATCATAAAATTAACACAAGAAATTGAATTTGGGGCATACATATTAGCATAGAAAATCATTTCCATATTATTCAAGGCTCATTTCCAAGGAAATAATTGGGAAAAAAGTTCTATACTATAATGAGATCATTTTTAATTCCATCCATATCTTACTATACCAGGTTCACTACTCAGTATAGCCATGTCTTACTGTATAGGGTTCACTCCTCATTCTAACTATTTCTATCCCATGTGTTATATAAATTTTTACCCAATTCATTAGAGTATGATATTGGTCACACCTATATCATAATAAAGACCATATTTATGTGTTTTACATTTTTATAAAAATTCATCATATCATAATCCATGAAGTAAAATGGCTATCATAATCATTTTATTATATCATAGCATGGTAAAAATACTCCTATTTTATAATAATTTCATTATAGACAAATATATGAAGAGGAGTGGTTTTCATAAGAAATTTCTCATTGAATAACAATTATAAGAGATAATGGGTTTAGAAACATCATGTAATAAGAAAAGCACTCGCAAAAAATAATAATAATGGAATCCTTGGATGATTTCCCTAGTAAGGTATAATTAACACCAAAATATATCGTCTTAGATATAAAATTTATTTTGATGATCATATAAAATACTTCTTGATGAAAATATCGTTCTGGATTTGAAAAAAAAATTGTAAAACAAAGAAAAAGTTTAAAACCAATTTATTTGGAAATAAAATTAAAAACTTATATATTAAAAATCAATGGAATGATTTATTATGGAAGGAAAACATTCCATTAATGCAATATATACAAATCTGATCATTTAATTAATATTTTATGTAAAACCAAAACATGCATTATTTTGGAAAATGACCTGAAAAGTTTGTTCAATTTTTAAAATGTAAAATATGGGTAAAAATTTATGTTAAAATTATTATAGAGAAATATTTTTTTAATGTATTTTTTGAAAACATTATTTTGAATGAAAATTTATTTTTGACCAAAGATAAAAATATAGTCATATTTCAGTAAAAATGTTTTCTAAATTATAGTAAGTGTTAAAGAGTAGAAAATTGATTCATTACATATAGATATAATGAGTAAAAATAGTATAAGAAAATTCAATAGAATATTGGAGAGGTATATCGTAAGATTTAAATATTTTAGACATGATCATGAATAATCAGGATAAATGATGATATTGAAACATAAAATCATCAACACTTTAATAGCCTCAAATCATTAAACCCATGAAAGAATAAAATAAAATAAACTGTAAAATATCATGAGGATAAATAAGTTCCTTATATTACATGAAAATGGGATTTTATATGCACCTAATGTATGTATATTGGTGAATAACATAACGCACATCTGAAAAAAGAAAAATTGTGAAAAAAATTACTTGTTGCCTGAGTAACTTTGGAATCATAGTTTATGGTGAAGAATAAGATCAATGAAAACATTTATTATAATAAATGAGTAATATTTATGATATATAATTTGATACGGTAATATTTACACAATAAAAAATAAATGAGTGGTGGATATCTAATAAGATTCTTAGAAATAAATGTGAGACTACAAATCCAAATTCCTTAAGGCCGGACTACCATCGTACACATTAAGAAACCCATTTATAATAAAAATATGTTTTTTATACACATATCATAGAAAAATATTCATATATATCATACCATATATTAATTTCTTATGACCTTTTACTACCCATTTATGATCAATTCCATGTTAATGTTTTCTTTTGGGTAATAACTTTTATATTTTGACTCATTATTTTTAGTACTCTTACATTGATCATAGTTTTCTAGTCACCATAATGTAAAATGTAATATTAATATCATATATATTAATTATATGATTACTTATAGAAATACATAAAATTTAGTGATAGGAAAAAAAATTCACCATTAATGGAGATGGTAGGTCATATATACACAAGAAAGTTGTTTCCATTTCCTTATATTATTCGAATAATTAAAACTGATTGATACATATCTATATATTATCATTTTATTAAAAATTTTATATCATATATAAGAAATATTTTTATTAAACACATCTCAAATACATTCCACATAAAGTGTGAATGAATCACACCACTTCGTGGGGTGGATGTCTGTTGTACACACAACGACATTATTGTATTCCCATGAAGCAGAAATCATAAAACAATGTGCGATAAATTTTTTATTGAATAATAATAATATCATTAATATCGTTAATATATCAAAAAAATTGCACTTCAATCATTATTTGTACTCATCCAAGCTTAAAATACATTTATATTACATCTATTTAGATTAATATTTATCACATTACAAAAGTACATTCTGGATACCCATAGTAGTTTAGTATCTTTGAAAACATGGAAAAATATTCTAACATGGGGAAATATATTTATTTTTCCTCAAAAATATCTTCCCCTATAGTACTTCAATTTTACAATTTTCTTCATAAGCAAGCGAGAGAAAACATAAGAATGGGGTGAACTCAAATGTATAATAAGGGTAAACAAGGGAGATATGTATGCATAGATTACGAATAAGGAAATGAGAAAATGAAAATTTCATTATAAAATAATGACATGGATATCAAATATCATAAACATGAATCAAGTAACTAATATTGTCTATTTTTAAGGCATGAATCATAAGAAATTGAAATAACATTAGTAATGAGAGCATAAGATTGGAATAAGATACAAATCAACTTATAACATTTTAACCATGTGTAAATAGAAGAAGGATCACACATTAAAAAAAATACTTGATATTGGGTCCTCTCATAAACTTATGGACATGAATCTAGTTCCACACATAACATCATGAAAAATTAATAATGTTGACCCGTAACATTGTGAACATGTATTCATGTCCACACATAAACATATGGACATGAAATTAGATCCACGAAAAACATTATGAACATGTAATCAGGTTCACTAATAACATCATGAAGTTGAAATAATGTTCATTCATAACATTGTGACCATTTAATATGGTTCATTTATAGGAGACTGTACCTCCACGGAGGGACACACCACCATCCCCAGCGGCAGCCCTTTATTCATAGTGGACCTGGATACACCATATACCCATAGTACATCAAGCCCATAAACTTTTTCCCTAATTTTATAATGAGATATAAATCATTACCCAATAAACTGGGAGAAAATATTAGTCTAACCTGTCACATACTGAAATCATATATATGTGTTCCACAAGATAATAAACCATTCATCATATCACAACCTATGAAAAAATGATATGGGTTTAAAAACATCTTGTCATGACCCATTAAATGAAATGGGTATCATAAAAATTTCATAATTTCATAACCTACGGTTAATAGATTGGTTTCATAATCATTTCATTTGTAGAATAAATTGTGAAAAGAACCAGGATTCATAAAAATTTGGCTTGGTATAACCTATGGAAGAGAAATAGGTATCATACATAAATTGACAACTTAATCATCAATCATTAATAGAAGAAATAATAATAGTATCCTTTGATCATAATAATATTAAATCATAAAATATATAAAATGGTATCATCATTAATGTATAAGAGTTTGGAAAGATCACTTTGAACATAAATTTTATTTGAAAATAAGTTTTTAAAACATAAAAAATTTTCAATGTCCTTTTCTTTGAAACCACAATGAAAACATATATAGGAATCACAAAAATAATTTCAAAAATTTCTTGAGGAGAATATCCTTTCCACCTAGAAAAATTATCATTAAAACATAATCATTTAGATAAAATATTCATTGAATATATCCTTGAGAACATATAAAGGATGCTTTGAAAACAATTTTAAACACTTTAAAATACATTTTTTTAAAACCTTTTTCAATGAAAACAACTTTAAAAAATTAATTACCAAAGTATTAGTATTGTTTTGAAAAAAATTACCTTTTAAAATTTCCATGTAATCTTCTCATAAATGATGGTGCATAAATCCTTCAATGCAGAACATTAATTTTTCATAATAAATTTATTAGAAAAGAGACCTGATTAGAAAATGATAAAGAGAATACTTTTTTATAAAAAGGGTAAAACATGGGTAATAATTTATTTCACACAAAATATTAGATTTTTTTTGAAAACATAGTTTTGTGAATAAATAAATTTCCAATAAAAGAGAAAAATAATATCTTATTTTCTTAAAAACATATTCTTTATTTTCTAATGTGAAAAAGTGTAGAGAAATGCTACCAATATATAGAGATATTATGGATAAATAGAGGATAAAGAAGGTCTGAATAATTATTAGGATATATATCATAATATTTCATTAAGGGAAGCATAATCATAAAAAATCTTGATATATGATGAGATTTTAGCAATAAACCACTACTACTTTTGTAACATTGAATCATAATCCTATAGAGTTAATATCATTTTAGGAAGCTTAAAATTAAAAAAAGGAGATTCAGGATATTGAATATTAAGAGGGCAGTTTATACACCTTATAGAAAAATATCAATTAATAATATGACATGTGTCTTAATGAATGAAAATTGAGATGAAATTAATTTACCAATTTGTAAGCATGTGAACCATAAACCCCATGACAGAAAGATCATCAAATGGATATTTAATTAACCTTTAATTTAAGGTTAATAATAATAGAATATATTCATGGAATGTATATGCACTACACATAATTAATGAGTGGTAAATGTTGAATATATCTAATGGATATAAAAGGTGAGATGAAATTACCAAATAATAAGTCTTCACTTTTTTATACACATTCAAATATCATATTTTTTGGGTAACTCCTTTTGGGTTTCACCATAGGGGTTCCTTGGTATAATTTTTACCAAATTTAGGACTTTAGGGTGAGATGAGGGATGTTGAGAGATTATTTGGGCATGGGTTGGATGATCCATAGGGCTTGAGAGGTGTGAAAAAGTTACGGTAGGTGGCCTTTTACAGAGGAGGAGGAGTGACGTTGTTGTAAATATTAAAAGGTAAACACCATTGATAGGTCTCCCTTATATCATTTGACTAAAATAGTTTTATTTTTGTGAGATATTATAATAAATGGTCATAATATAGGCTTCCAATATATTTTGGACATGTTTATATGTTATTTGGACACACATGTTAAAGTTTGATAACAAAGTAAACTATTTTTTACCTAAATCATTGAAATTAATTTTAATTTATCCCTATAATATTTTTGATCAAAAATTAAATTAACCTTATTCTAAAAATTAAATTATTTTTATTCTAAATACAAAATAATTTTTTCTAAATTCCAAAAACAGAATTTGAAAAAATTAATTTAAAATTAATTCCACATATGAGAAGTGAGGATGAGTTTTTAAAATACAAAAGTCCAGAATTTTGAATTGTTTTTATATTCAATTTCAATCTAAAATATATCTTACAATGAAGTAAAATTGATAAATTTATGTATAATTGATCTAATTATACATGAATATATAATTAAAACCCATTTCAAATTTATAAATAAAAGAGATAAAAAATTTTTTGAATTAAAATTCATTGTTTTTCATTATTCACCAAAAAACGAAAATGCTTAGAAAAACAGAAAAAATTCCCCAAAATTAATTTTTATATTTCTATTTCAAAAATGAGGTATATTTTTTTAAATTAAAAGTATAAAAGTGAAAAATTTATATTTAAATTTGTTTCTCCCTTAAAATGTGGTAATGTTACTTTTTAAAATAATACATTATTTAAAAAAAATTGGATTGATTATTATGTTATACATATAAAATATATTGGATTAGTATTAAAAACATTGATTGAATATATATTATACATTTTTTTTTCAAAAGATTAATCAACAGTGGCTAGTTTAATTTATTAAGATATAATTGTTTTTGTATGTGGAAAAAAAGTTTTCTTTGAAAAGCCATTTCTTTAATTTTAAATAGTTATTAAATTCACATAAAATAATTTATAACCAAAGGATTAATTTTATATACATGTGTAAATAATATTTTCATAATTTTGTAAATATAATTCGTAACAATCATTCCCCTGGAAATGTGTTATCTATAATAATATCTTAATAAAAGTATATTATAGTTATGTAAAACTCACCCATTCACGTAATGAAAGATATTTAAGAGACGTAGTATTATGTGTATTACAAGAACAACATAGTGTTGCATTTTCCTCAATCAAATCTATGTGTTGTGAATAGAGATAGATATACTTGTACCTATATATAACACAACCTAAACATACTGATTTCCTAAAACAATTTTTTTAGGTTTGTGTAAAAAAACATCTAAAAGAGTAAATTAATTTGAAAATAATTTTACAAAATTTCCAGATATTATATTATTCCCAACTATTGGAGGTGATAATGGAAAAATGGTCAACATCAGTTTTGGGGCTGTAGTCCACCTTATAGACAAACACCATTTTTTAGCCCATTTGTTGGAAGTGTGTGTGGTTATATAAAATAATATAAACATTAAAACATCTTAGTATAGGGAAGATTGCTATGTTATTATAAAATCATGTTATAGAAATATTTTAAGGGGTTTGAGGAAAAAATTAAACCAAAATGTTCGTTGAGGAATGTAACCTCTTCTTTGTGTATCCTCCACACGTTTTCACTTAAGGACTTCATTGGGTAAATTTTTGACTCGAAAAGGCTTCAAGGATAATGGTAAGGAATTTGGGAAGTAATTTTGGATGATATTGGACAATCCAAAGAGGTTTAAAAGTGTGAAGAAGGGAGAAGATGGGGTGACGTTTTATCAGTAGGGTGAGTGGATCTTGTAAATTTTTAAAAGGGAGAACTCCATCCACGTTTTTCATATGTGAAAAAGGTAAAAAATGGACCATTATAAAATATAATAGACTTAATATTATATATATATATCTCTAAAAAAGTTTTTTTTTTAAATTTTTTGGGTGATTTTCATCCTTATAATTTTAGTTTATCCCCTGCTAAACCAATTTCTACCTTAACTATGTTAATAAATTTTTAACTCCATTAATTATTCATTTTGATCAAAAATTATATTAACTAATTATAAAAAATAAATTATACTAATTACAAACATTGAATCCATTTTAAAAAAGTATAAGCATAGTACTGGGAAAAATTAATTTAAAATTATCCCTGTAGATATGATAATAATGTATGGTTTTAAAGAAAAAATTATCAAAAAGATTATAATGTGTTGAAATTCAACTCCAATATTAACATTATTCCAATGTCTTAAATTGGATTAATAGATATATAATTGTAATAATTAAATATAAACAAAACAAAAAAAATTATTATAAATAAATTAAATTAAAAGGTAATTTTAATTAAAACTCAGTATATTTAATAATCATTAAAAATGAATCATTTCATAAAAATACCAACAAATCACCAAAATATAATTTTTATATTATAATTAAAAAAATATTTTTATCACATTTTTTGATAAAACAATAAAAAATTAAATAATTATTATTTTCAAAAGATATAAAAATCATTTCTTTTGGAAAATAATTTTTTCATGTAAATAAAGGCTTTTAAAAAAAATTATATTTTATTTCTTATAATATTATTTTATATAAAATGATTAAATTTAACAGTTAAAAATTAGTTATTACTATTAATATATATATATATATATATATATATGTAATGCAATGAGAATAATAGTCATGTTTTAATAATATTAATAATTTACCTTGGTTATATTAAATCTCAGTATCGTGTGTCATGCAAGATACTTGAGAGTTGTGTGTAGTGAAAGATAATCCACGGTTTCTTTTTTGATTTGACATCAATGAAATTTAGTTTATTGGGAAAAAATTACTTCAAAAAAAACTCATGATGTTACAAGAAGATCCTTTCTCATAAAAAAATGATAATGTTTAATGAATGATGTGTTTATGTAAAAGGATTCAATAATTGGGTTGTAAATTTTTAATCTGAATGATATTATCATTCTAAGAATTATTAAATATATATGAATATTTATGAAGTAGTTATTCATTTATAATTTAGGAATCTATTGAATGGAACTAATAAAATTGCTAATTTACTTCGGTCTTATATTATATTCTTAGAAAATACATGATTGTGGGAAGATTTGCAATAATATATTACTGATGTCGAGATAATAATGTATAAATGAAGGAATTCTTATTCAAAATTAATAATTTATTTCCAATTGTATTTTTAGACCAGAAATTGATAAGTGAATGGATGCAAGAGTGATTTAATTAATCATTGGTTAAGTTTATTGAATTGTTTTTGATTAACTATATATATTGGACAATATATGATTTGATTTGGGTAAAAATGGTCGATTTTATAATTTGGAGGAATATATACTTTCATTTATATTTTCCTATGATTCAAGTAATTGTCGAGTTTTAAGAGAATATATTATCAAGGTATTGAAATGACTGGTATGTGACATTAAGTGACAATTTATGTTGTTTTGGGATTACAAATATTTAGATTTTGGAGATTTTGTTTTTTTTTCATTTTTTTGGTTTTTAATACAATTTTATCATTTTTACGGAGTTTCAAAATTTAAATATTAGTGGAGAGAAGTATATAGATTATTTTTTATAGGAATCATAGATATTAATCTCCAAAAAAAATCTTTATTCATATTATTATCCTTATCATGTACTTTCTATTTTTGGTTATAATAAGAAAATAAGGAAAAGTGGATTATATTTTTATCCTATTATAGTTCTAATGACCTATTATAATTTTATTTTAATGATTAAGGGATAGAAGATAAATATCGTTCATTCATCATTGTGATATGGTATCAAAATTGGTGAAAAGTAATTGAAACATCCACCAAAATGAAGATATTTCATTTATGGATTTCAAATAATAAAGTAAGTATATTTTATTGTATTATATGATAATATATTTCTTCAAAAACAGAAAAATGGTCCCTAAAATGTTTTTTTTTATTTTTTATAGTTATTTATGATTAATTTATTTTTTTCTCACACTTAAATATTTTTTTCTTGTGCTTATTAAATTTGACATGACTATGTTCCCCATCAATCTATAATACTCCTAAGGCATTATATTTCTTCGCTATGTCCTCATTTCCACTTCCCTATAATTTTCCTCTTATCATGGATGAAAATTATGTGTTATTTGAGGCAACTTTATGTTTCCAATTCCCATTACAAGGGAAGTTTGCATATTTTTTATTATGATGAGTGTTTCGAATAAAGGTATTTATAATATTTAAAATTTTATTATCAAGATAAAATTTTCATCTAAAAAATTTCCTAGAGGGGTGTAACACCCTGATATTTTAAAATATATTTTCTATTTAAATAGATTTCAAATTTCAAATTGGTTTATTTATAAGAAACCAGGAGGTTAAATAAACCATGATATAATCACCCTTTATAACATTTCTATTTAATTTAAGGTATAAATATTATTATCCAAATTATGATTCATTTTTATAATTGTTTTATGTAATTAAAATTTATATATTAATTAATAAAAAAATATTTATTCAATTTTAATTATTGTCTTTATATGCTACATAAAATATATATTTGTCTTTTAAAAATGTTTTTTTTTTCATTTTTTTCACTCAAATTATAAATAATTGACAAAATTTAAAAAATATTATATTTCAATAAATGAATATTATTTTTGAAATCATCATGTTTATATTATATTAGTGTGAATTGTTTGGATTAGTTTAGAAAATAATTTTTTTCTTTGAATAGATAAAATTATAGATTTTTATAATTATCATTTATTTTCAAGTAAAAGAGCAATTATTTTATCAATATGATATAAATGTAAAATAATTCTCTTTTAATGACATATAATTTAATTATATTCTTATTTATTATTATTATAATTTAATTTCATGTAATATAATTTTTAGGCCTAATAACACATTTGTCTAAAACGATGCTTTTAGGTGTCCATTGGGTTTTTATAATTATATATAAAATCAACCTATATTTATTAATTATTTTAAAAAAAATTAGATTATATATTTAAAAATAATTACATTCATTTTATGGTTTTTAATGTGAATAGAATAGAAAATAATTTTGATTAATGCATCAGAATTCATTATTCTAAAATAGGTTTTAATTGATGTTTACATTGTTATTTAAAATTTAATTTTTGAAATTATATAAATTGAATATTTTAAAATAGATTCCATATATTTATTCAAAAAAGTTAATATAATTTAATAGGTTTAACTCAGTTTTTTTGCACAATATATAGTAAAAATAGTAATTTTTTACTATAGTAATAGTTTAAAAAGGTTTATTGAAGGGTTTAATTAAGAGATATGTCTATGATTTCCACCAAGACATATATATTTTTTGATGATATTTCAACCATATATTTTACTAAATTTTAATCCTTTCCTGTTTAGTGCCACTTCAACTGAAAGTGGCCTTATCTCTTTAATATCTTTTAAGAAATTCTTTATGTCTCCCTTTCCATGCTTATAAAAGGGATCATCATCTTCTACCTTATTCACACCATTTGAGTGTTATATCTCAAGAAAATATATAGTAAAATACTTACTAAATCCATATCTTAATTATATAGCTTCTTCATTCTTCTAATACCAACACTTCATGGATTATGGTGTATGTAAAAGATTGTCTCTTAAAAGAGATGTGAAAATATTAACCAAGATAATTCAATTTTACTTAATCATATACATAATATAAAATTATTGAATAAATAAAAAATTATTCAAAATGTTTAATAAAAATAATTAGGTGTTATTTTGATAGTGTTTCAACCATTTACAACATCTTCCTTATCAAATGAGAGATAAAATTATTGCATGTGGGAACATGTGGATTACCACCTGCACATTGTTGTACAATCCATTTCACATCACCATATTTCGAGGTTAGTTATTATGTTATATTTAATGTATATATATATATATATATATTATATTTATGAAATAATAATGATTATGCAAATGTGAATTTTTATTTTCGTCTTTTTTGTTCCTTTCATCGAGAAGTTGAAACATCACTCATGTGTATATTAGTATTTCCACATTTAGTAAGTGATAAATTAATTATTCACCACTACATATGATGAATTTTTATATATATAATGAAAATATTTGTTATTTATTTCTTGATCATCATTTTGGATATGGGAGAACAATGATCAAAGGTCACATAACAAAAATTTTGACCTAAAATATACATGATAAATGAAGTAGTTAACACCCAAAATGACAAATTTAATTGATAATAATTAAAAAATGGGAATTTAATTGATATAATTGTATTGTAAAAGATATATTATGGTTGAATATTGATTTTTTTGTAAAAATATAATAAATCAAAATCTATTATACAGTTTTATATCAATTTTGTTTCTCTCATTCAAGTTTAATGATATACACGTATTTACATTTTTGAGGGGTATATTACTATCTATTAACATGTTATATCACGGATAATTAATAATTTATGGTATTTAAATTTTTAATTATAACTATTTTATCCATGGGTATCTTATTTTAATGTTACTAAAGTGTTATGGGTTTACTGTCTCTAATTTTTTTCTTTGGGGCACATGTTATGTTATACACATATCTTCATTATGAGGTGTATATACTGACCATTTAATATATTTTATAAAAAATATATTTATTTTATTGGTATTTAATATTTCATTTTAATTTATTTAATTATTGGTTTTCATGAATCAAATGATACCAAAGTATTACTGATTTTATGTTACAATGTCATTTTATCATGATTTTTAAAGTTAATGTTTTCCAATTGGGAAATTATATGATATATATCTCCAAAATAATACTAATTTTTTTATCCTATGAATATTTTGATATATTTAATTTTATTTTTATTTTCTACTCTTTAAGTAATCAATACCACAAAATAATGTTTTTATGGAAGATCGACATTTTTTTCTATATTTTTTGACACCCATTTTCATTCATATCCTTATATTTAAATGATTTATTGAATTTTTTACTATTACATAATGATTAATTAATGTAAATTTTATTCATATTTTAATTGCAATAAGTTCATTTAAATAGATTATTTTTTTCATTTTTTTGAATGTGTTACTTTTGGGTTTAACCTGAAATGTGAAAGGAATTTTTTTTACAGTCACCATATGAATGAATTCCATGGACCGCATGAAAATTATTTTATTTAATTATTCCATTTTATTTTTAATTGTTCATTAACAAATATTTTTTTTCATTAATATATGAAAATTTATTATATTACAAATATGTTATTTCAAGATGTAATTGTATTTTATTCTTGAAATTTTGAAGTTATTTTTAGAGGTATTTTATCTATAAAAATATCTTTTAATGAATTATATGATTTATTTGGAATATTATCCAATGTTAACATAAAATATCCTTTATCTATATGATTTTTATTATGATGAGGAAATATTTATAAAACATGTATCCCTTCTATATGTCATGATATGATAAAGTGACAAATGTTTTATGATTTTGTGACACATATATTTATGGATTTTAGTTCTATAAAAATTTTTATCAGCATTATGTATCCCTCAAAATAATTGTGTAATTATTAATATCTCATGGGATAATAAGGATTGGAATGGGGAGTCAACATAGTTTCGTAAGGGAATTTTTCCAATAAGTTTGTCTTTGGAGTGATCCTTGACTAAGAAATGATAGAATATAGAGTGAACACAATCCACTATAATAATATTGTAATTTAACCTTGACTAAGGAAATGATTTTTTATACTTATATGTATGTCATTTATTTTCCATATTCTTGTTTTATGGTTTTATGGCCCATTATTGATTATTGATTATTCCACACTCTTATTTCTTATGTATCTTTTTGACAAAACCTTATTAAATTTTTAATTATTGATGATATTTTATTGATTGGGTACAGTTATTTTTTTTCATGATCATGTTCACATACCCAAATGCATATATTATTCTCCCACATGATCTTTGATTGATGTCTCTTATGTTTACCGTTTTTGAGAATCTAATCTCACCATTTCTGATATTTCTCTCCCATAGTTATGAAGAAAGGTTTTATATATGATATTTATAAGAATGGAACTAGTTTTTAAGAACATAATGGGAAATAGTGTATACATTTCATGTATTGTTTTTTAAATATATAATTTCCCAAGAAACTAAACCTTTCATGTTGTTGTAAATAATGTAATGATATATAATTATTACATCTATTAATAAGATGTAGTATTAATGTATATAATGTTTGAGTTTCTATTCTGATTGACACCAATGGATGAATATTAGATTATGATATATTTTTTCCATAGACCCAACCTGGTTGGTGGTTGTATCTAGTAGCCAAAATTTGTTTTCTGGGTAGAATCCCCACTATTTGGGAACCTCACTAGTGATCTGGTGGCTTCCCACTATTAAGTTGGTGGCTCCCCATTTCTTGAAGGGTGGGACTGCTATATCTTTAAAATCTAAAACTTTCTAACAACCATTTCCAATAATAAATTTACCCTCATGAATATATATAACCCACCTCTAGTACTTAAATAAATTCAGAAAAGGTATATATATGTTTAAAAGTGGCATGCCCAAAATTAAGGTGTTATGGTTATTCCCCAATTATGAATCCTTATCATCGATGAGTGCCCCCATATAATTTCATGAACAACATTGTCTAATTTTCAAATATTTTTATCCACAAAAGTTAAATCTGGTGATAGGTTAATATCATCATAGTCAAGGACATGTGTCGAACCAAACTTATATATCGACAACTAATACATGTGGGGGACATTGTGTATACCATGATACAATAGGGGAAATTCCAATTGATAGACCACCATCCTAATAAATTTTATGATATAGCTTGGTCAAACAGACATTAATGCCACCTTTAATTTCTTACACAATCTTCAATTCCCCAATCGAGTGGAATCACATGAGAAACAATTTTCAGCCACAAAAAACACTAACGATCATATATCTATATTACCAAACACAACACCTTTTCCAATTCTATGTTGTAACTATCCATTTTCGAGTTAACTAAACCCTCTACAAGGTCTCCTTTACGATAAATGATCCCAAATTAAAGATCCACCTCCCTTATTCCATAACAATGGTGAATGAAATGGTCACCCATATAGATCATCAATAAAATCCATATTAATAGTGTTCTTGAACCTGTTATTGTAGTTTAACTCTTCAAAAGACAAGTGTTGGCCTCGATATCTGCAAATGTCTAAAACAATTGGCTGATGCATTCCATAAATTTTTTGGTTCATTATATTAGACTTGAAGCTTCATGGATAAGAAAAGCACACTCATCTTCAAGTGAGCAACAATATTCTTCTGTAGGATCTACCAAAACTATAGCATAATCCAAGTTTTTTTCCAATATCACACTCGAAGGAACTCTCTTAAACATAGATTGTTACTACCTAATCCACTGACATCATGTCTCTCATTGGTATTAAATGTCAGATTTTGTTCAGCCAATCTACAAACACACAATCAGTGCCTCATCCTCTTGGGGTCTTTATAATCCCATCATGAATTCATTCATCACATCATCCCACCTATATAATTGAACTAGATGTGGATGATTAAACCCTCAATATATGTGATGCTCATCCATGGTTCTATAGTAGTTCTCATAATGGGAGAAAAATCCAATGTCTCCTTTCTTCGTGAAAGGCTAGTAGTACAACCACTTGATGTTGCGATACATCTTTGTTGGCCCCAGGTGAACTACCCACAAAAAATCAGGAGAGGCTCTTGGTATTTCCTCTCTCATGAAAGATAGAACCATCAACATACCATGAACTAATTTTTTATTAATGTTTCAAATCAAAACTTAAAACCAAACCATTTTTAACATCTCGTGCATTAGGACACACTCTATATCATGCTCATGGATGGGCTTCACTCGTTCCACTAATGAGGATATGATCACTAAGTGTGTGAAATAAACTACCCCTGAATGTTTATCTATTACCTCCATCCAATATTATAGTAATCCAATGATCTTTCACCCCACCTCTAATGTCATATAACCCACTTCATACGTTTTCCATATCAACACATCTTCAACTACATTTCTTTTTTGGGGTTCATACTCCATCATAAAGTAAAATTTCATTATGAACTCCACCCAAAACCTTTTCATAATATTCAAGTGATATTGGGATAAGATATACCATAGACTCATATTGTTTGTATATATAAAAAATATATTTATAGAGATGTAGTTTCACTAAAATTTCAATGCATTCACCACAAATTTTAACTCTAAGCCTTGGGTAGGGTAGTCCATCTCATGATTTTATATATGATGACACACATAAGCTATTACCTTCTCACTCGACAGTAAAAAATATTCTAGTATTAATTTAGATGCATCGTAATATACCGCATTCTAAAATCTAGGATCTAGATTAACTAGGAGAAGAGCCGATGTCAATGTCTACAGGGACTATATGAATAATTATTCATAGTGTTCTATCCAACAACAAATGGCTCCATTTATATTTATTGTGGTCATGGATTATTTCAGCTAGAAAATTTATAGTTGAACCTAAAATTGTACCCAAATAATTATATAAAACATTATATCTAAAACACATTACTTACCGATAACAAATACAAGAATGTATCATCCTTCTCTGTATCAAAAGATATTCCTTCTTGAGAAACAACTTGTCATTAAAGTAAAAACTCTTATCTCTAAAATTGACACTTAAAAAAATTCAAATAATTCTTTTAGTATCGAATCATATACCATACAATATCTAGGTGTCTAGTATTCAATTATTATGTCTTGATATATGTGATAATGTAATCTATAAACCCAATTTACAAGGATTCTATGTATGGGTGAAAGATTTTTTTTGAGAGACCAATGAACACCATACGAGTATTATTTAGTATAAAAGGATTAATGAAATACTTATAAAACCATTAACTACTCTAAAATTATGATTTTGGCATATCTTACTCTTTAAATATTTGTTGATAATATCCTGAATGATGAGAATGTTTTGAAAAACAATAGTCTCCCCTCAATAGATCATATAAGTCATCAATTATTTTCAATGAGTAACAATTATTCATAGTGATCTATTTTAGCTTCTGTTATTATACATATAGTTGAAGGTTATCATCCACATTCTTGGAGAATGAAACTAGACCACCCCAAGGAGAAGTGATGGGTTTAAGGAAGCCTTTTTCATAGAGATCATTTAGTTGAACATTAATATCCTCTAATAGAGGTTATAATATATTTTATGGTGAAATAAATACGGGTCATATAGTGCACACAATATTGATCTCATAGTCAAATCCATTGTGTAAATGTTACCCTAATAAGTACAAAATAAAGATAACTTGATACATGTATACTGCCAGAGAAAAAGAAGAGGGATTCATCATCTTATCCACTGCAAGGATCATGGAATCCAATGATGTTGAAAATAATTATATCTAATAAATTTTTAGTATCACTATTCCTACCATGATTACCATTAAATGTGTGATCATAAATTTCTCACCCTTAGGTGATGTAAAATAAACTCATCTATGAAGAAATTCAAGGTAATCATTGTAGTTGTTAAACTATTCCTTGATAATGTTCACGTAAAAACATGTTATCTATAGAATTAGAAGATAAAAACACCCTCAAAGATAGAAACATCCATAGGGAATTATTTAATTATGTGAATATTTTTTACTTAATTTCTAGGGGGTATTAATAGACAACCTCACATGAGATAATTTAACTTTAGAAATGTGACCCAACAACCACTCAAGACTGTATGAATGAATTCAATGTGGTTGTATAAAAAAAAGTAACTGATTGTATAAAATAAATTTAATTTGTACCTGATAATATAAAGGGTTCCATTATTCCATTAGACGAAGACTTACAAATAGTATAACCACTACCAAAAACCATTCCATGATTCCATAGAGGCACATGCATCAATAAATTCCCTATCCCTTGTGCGGTTTTTAATTACTGATTTGGTCATGTACCCACAGGATAATTGATAACCCATGAAAACATGGAATATAAATACATTATATAACCCGTCTTTCCACACTAATGAAAATTCTTGAGGGAAACAATGTAGACCTTGAGAAATATCCCCTTCCCTCCACAACTATCGCACCTCGAAGAGCCATCTCTTAAAAAGGGAGTTAAAGAGTATCTTCTATTCTATGATAGTCAACAAATAACCTAGAATACATCCTCTAACATCATATTTTTATTCCAAGAATAAGAAACATAGTCTATGATATAGAAGTAACCAATTGATCTAGTAATGTCAAGGTGACGTCCTATGTCTCTATTATCCTTGATTCAATCTCAATTAGTAGTTCATTAAAAATCACAATAGCACAGGTTTTCTGATATAAGGTACAACCCTATAATTTTATCTCTAGATAATTCTAAATCTGAATCTATTCAGACTTATATTCCTCAATCCCCTATAGAAGTAGAAAAATATGAATCCATATTTTAATGCCTGTGGTGTAGGCAAACATCGTCATGTTTCCCAATTAGATCCCCATAAATGGAATACAATGACCCATATTCAGTGCATTAGGGAATAAATCCTCAAATAAGAGGCCTTTAAATGTTTCTTAATATATAAATTGACATCTTCCACCCAACAACATGACATACTACCATCTTCAATACACTCCTTAAATCTTAAGGTAACCTGATTAAATCCCGAATCCTATGGGGTATCTACAAGTTTTAAAATCATATCAATGATATGTATCCATTAAAATCCTTTTTTAAGGACTCTATTTCCTTGTATATATGGTCTATATCTGAGATGGAAGTCAAATTAATTATATTATAACATCATCTAGCCCATTTGGGATCCTACACCATAAAGAGAAACTGAGCAAATGTTTCCAAAATAGAATGGTTATACTACTTATACTATTAGATAAACCATGGAAACTTGATTAGTTACATCCAAAAGTACAAAAGTGGTTACAACTATCCATGTGAGACATTTATAGAGTGATATTTTTAAAATTTATAGAGTAAACCATATAAAATTCCAACAAGAATAAAATTGAATGTGATAAAAAAACATAGAGAGACATAATGGGATACAACAAGGATCAACCTTAGTGGATACCTATTAGTCAAGGTATAACCTCATAAAGACTACCCATAAACCAAGTTAAGCCTTTAGTACCTACAAATTAGTCAAAACAACATAAATACGATCAAGAATAAAAAAATCAAGCTCAAATAAAAGAATGAATGAAATAATGAACCAAAATTACATATCACAATTCCACATGATATTAAAATATTTTAGATATATTTAATTCTAGAAACTGATATATAGAATGTTATTATACTTTCCTAGAGATGATGCATGAATTTAAAAGAAAACCATAAATCTCTATACTAACATCTTGTGTGTCACAAGAGGTGAATTTAAATTATAGATAGATGCAAACATCAAGAATATAAATCACCTCTTTATGGAAACTCGGAGGTCCACTCTTTAGTACTAGATATGCACCAACATAATTCCACTCTGTGAGTCCCATCTATCATATCTCATGTATACCCTATCCAAAATCAAGGAATATACGCTAATCATGTTTTAAATCCTTGTTCTTTGATACTATTTTGTGAAACCTCTACTTAAAAAATTGGGTATGGGCTAGGATTCAACTTGAACTCAAAGGAACTTGTGCATTTACATATGGTTATAGACTAGTGTTTATGGACAAAGGACCAAAATGGGGAGACTCTTCCCTTAACACATGGTAAACATAAATGTACAATAATAATTAAATATAAATTATCAACAAATAAATAATAAATTTAAATTATTTGGAAGTAAATATACAAAAAAATCCCTACCCATGATGTATTAGTATGGAAAATAAGATATATAATCCTGAAGTAAAAAAACGATCCAATTTACGAGGAAAAGGAACTAAAAAGTGCAGAAACATACATCCATCTGACAATATATCTCGAAATTCTCTTATCCTCCTCTTAATCCTATGCAACCATGCACCATAGGGATCTTTTCCCTTCACTAAGTCCATAGTCATAAAATTAACAAGTGAACTGAAATTAATGAGTAGAGTGTGAGTATAAGACTTTGTGGGACACCACATATGACCTTTAACATTTGTTCAAAAAATATACAACTTCATTCCATAAATGTGTAAAAAACAAAGATTAGAATATAGTATATCAAACAAGAAATATATATATATATATTTCCTCTTTAGAGACTGAATATACCTAATTTGGATTTATTCTAAGAGGTAGATTGGCTAGCTTCCTGACCCCCCCCCCACATTGAGAGTATCCAAAAACATGCCTCACCCATACATCATTAAAGAAAAACCAAATTCATTTCTACTAAGAGTATGAAACATCCCACTCATGGTATAATCCATATGGAACAACCATCATGGTAAACTACTGGGATAGAAAAACAACATAAATGATACAAGACATAGATTAAAAATCACCCTAACATTATAATAAGAAATATTAATAAGCCATAACAAACCCACACGTGATGAAAAATGTAAAACATTGGTCATAAAAGCTATAATAGAACACCAAATTTGATAGAGAATAAAACTGAGGTCTCACTAGGCCTCAAACATACATAGAAAATTATGTCCAGAACTTTTAAAAACATGATCTAATTAATTGGATTCATACCATAGGTGAAACCAGAATGAGGGATTGGTTCACCGTCCATGTATAAAATCTCCACTGAATCCTAGAACCAAACAAGATTAAAAACTATTTAGAAATATAGGATAAATACTGACAAGAAACCACACCATAAAGGTATGTTTTGTTCATACATAAATGATAATACACATTACCAAAAACTATCTAGGACTAATTGATGTCAAACTTCCAATTATCTATATTTGGGTACTAGTTATATCAAATATAAAAAATTACTCTGTTTGAATATTTTGAAAACCCCTCTACATGACGAAAACAAATAATATATAGTTTTTTTTGATGAATCAGAATATAGGTGAATAATTATAGAACAAACAAGGACTCATAAGACTAGAAATGCAAGATCGATCCATTGTTTGGGGGTTAAAAGGAGTTGGAAGGGAAGAGGAGAGACCAAAATTGATGGAGAGTTCTCTTATTTGTTTGAGAGTCAAGATATAACTAATATAATGATAAAAATTGAGTGTTAAATTGTTCTATAAAAAATAGTTTTACTGACATCATCACTGGGATTCAACCGATATCACCTGTGAGCCAGTGACCTCCAACCGTTGGCCGATGGCCATTGGGAACATTTGGTTTTATCATGGATACCCACTAGCTAGGTTGTGGTCTCCACCAAATAGTTTTTTCAAATAATCACCCATACATAGGCAAAACATTTGTGAGTCGATGAGACTGTTTTTAACCAACCCCATCTTTATTCTAACCTATAGAATGCCTCTATCCCACATATAATACATAAAACACACTTAAAATCTATGTAAAATATGAAAATAGTATTACCTAAAAGTATAGGTACGACAATAAATAATGGGAATAAATAAATAAATACACATACACAACAAAATATAATTTAAATAAATGAATTTTAAAATACAAATACACACACATTCACAAATATTTATATGAATATTTTATATTATGTCTTACTATTAAATAAACACACACACACACCATTTCTCAATATTAAAATAAAGAACTAGAAAGGGGTATCGTTAAAAATAAATTTTTAGTGTTGAGGAAGGGGGAACCTTCTCATAGATAAAGATAACTGTTTATGCAATGTTCTTAAACACATGTATACCATGGTATGTGGGTTGGAATCACCCCATTCTTATTCCTCCCATATTATTGTTGCTGGAAACTAGTGGTGAAGTCCATGCATAAACATGTGAAAAATTTCATCAAATAAGACACAAAAGTTTTATTCCCATATCTATTAAAAATCCATTATTACCTATCCATTCATCAGATATAACTACCAGTGGGAAACAATAACAATCCAATAGGTATATCCCATTGTCAAATATGAAATTAAATATTTTACATGTAATTAATCCCTAATGCCTTATAATCAATAATACATAAAAAATCATCCATAAATAATAAAGTAGTATGAAATTATGACGTTAAAAAATTAAATTCAATATATAAATAAATATAATTGTCTTTGGATGTGCACTGAAACCTTCATCTTATAGCTTCACATCCACTTTGAAATGTCTCATCCCATTCCAGTTTTTAGTCGATAGATGAGATTTTATAAAACGTTATGCTTACCTACATATTCTTGAATCTATTCCATTTACATATATATGGAGTTAGTTAAGTTTCCTAATTGGTTTCATGAATATCTTCAACTCACTAATATCTACTGATCAAGTAGATTTATGCATAACTTCATGTTGAATTCAACACAACCCTTACAAAACTTATAACCCATAACTTCTAAATAAATTCCATTCTACCAAAATTTAAACATTGTATAGAATACACACACCCATATTATCCTTATACCAGATAGGTATAACCAAACTACTTTCAAAGGTAATATAGTTTCCATCATATATTGGAAATAATATAAAAGTACCCTATATTTATAATATATATCACTAACATATCTCCTATCATATCCATAAATTCTTTAGTCACAAAGAAAATTACAGTCCCACATAACTCTTTAGTCAATTTTTATTCCATTAATTATAAAAAAATAAATAAAAAAGGAATTAATTCTCATTAGAATAAAAATATAACCATAAAATCAAAGTGGGGAAAAAATAAAACTCCATTGATAAAAAATAATGAAAAAATTTTTTAAATCAAAGGGTTCCTAAACTATAAAATATCAGAAAAGTGACAATATTATGATATAAAATAACCAAACAATAAAATTTGAGCATCTATAAAAAATAAAAGAGTTCGCATCACTCATACCATGCCCATTTCACCCCATGAGTCCTCACCATATAAATTTGTTTTATAATATAAAAAATATATCATGACCTATCCCACATATCACATGTTATCAAAATATATGGATTCTATTTTACAGAAGAAAAATATATGGATTCACACCAATATCTTAAATCCATCCTCAAAATATCAACATCATCATCTCATGAAATTGACATGGTGTTAAATTAGTGAATACTTAGAGAAATTCCATCTTATTATTTAATAAGAGACTATCTAATTATCCCAAATTTCCTCAACCTCTGAACTAATGCCTATTGAACCACTAATCCATGATGAAGCTACTTATAGAGATATTGGTGTTAATAATATGATCCATAATCAACAAGAAATATCATTATTAAAGTATATGACCTTATAGAAAATGATTCACATCTATGGATCATGATAGATATCTATAAGTCATGTCCAAATGTTGCCACTAATTAGTGTTTTCTTCTTAAAATATTCACCTAAAGTGGCACATATCACAATCCATGGGGGATTCCTATCTATAAATATCATATGTGTGGTCTGAGGAACAGATATCTTACTTATAATTTTATGCTTCTAGTCTCTTTAAACCCACAATAACTCCATAATTAAGAACAAGAAGGGAACCCACTCACCTAACATACGATGGTAAATACTTCTATTTCAAATCTCAATAGAATGAGAAAAAATCCCTTTTCCTAAATTCAAATATTAATCGATGAATTTTTTTTTATTATCCTACACAATTGACCCCGTGCATCAATTAAAACAAAACTATTACTATTACCCAACATGGAAACATTTATTAGAAGGTCTATGATTAATATCCTCAAATACCTATCATTTATTAAAATTTTGTATCAAAACATCTAAATTATCATCCCCACGTCTAGTCACACTAAAGAGTGATCACCTATAAGGATGCACTAAAATCCCAAGAATCATCTTCATGTTGTTAAGGATAAATAATGATTTTAGGATTTGTTAGAAAACTAATATTTACCTATAAAATTACCATGGAACATATAATCAATAACACACTCAATATTAAATTTCATACATTATTCAAGTTTTATCTGTATAGAATAGCTAAAGAGATACTCCACATGACCATAGTTATTCATTCCTGCCGATTAGTGGATGCTAAATAGTGGAGAGAGTTATATAAAATACCATAGAGAGACAACATACTCAATTAAATAACCATAAATAAAAAAATAAATAATAACCATTATATAAATAAAAACATAAATATGTAATTTAATTACAACATAATATAAATATAAATATTATATCATAATTAAATAATAAATGCGAATACATGTCATATAATATATTAATACCTTAAAATGTTATCATTCAGAGATCAATCATATAAATGTTATATGGTAAAGAATAAATAAATATTATATACTCTACAATAAAATTTCCTAGTCCTCACCTGGTTACCATATCCACATTCTTGTTATCTTATTCTAGCTAAAACATATACAGTAAATCTATATCACTTTTCTCATACATAGACCAAATGATATATATATATTCCAATGTGTGTGTGCATGAAGTAATTAAAAAAAATTTAGGAGTCGAAAAATGGTCCCCAAGAATAATAATTCATATATTTGAGTACATGTATCTCACTATATATAAGTAATTATAATAAATATTCATCACTCAAAAAAAATAACTATTACTTACAAATATAACCCGATGATCGACACTCTTTACATCCTTGAACACCATTATTTTTGCATTAATTATCTTACACATTCATTAATAAATGACAGTGGAACCTCTACTCACATATATGAACTATAATATTAATTAAAATTTTCCGACAAGAAAATCAATATGAACATTATTTACACATGGAAATAGTAACGTAATATCAATCATGAAAGGGTAAAATATATCCTAAAAAATCCTCTGATGAATGATATCAACAAACTAAAATATATACCCTTGGTGTGATCATTTTCTCTTAATAATTATATTATAATGTGTATGGAAAATCAATAATCTTTAAAACAAACATCCCATCACACTTAGTCCTCTTTTAACCAATCATATATGATGTAGTGTATATTTCTAAAATATATATATTTATATATCTTGATCACCCTTTTCATTACTAAAAATACTCAAGGACATATTTTAGATGAACTATTGGATCATAGGACATTGATCACCTATGTTATTCATGAACACTAAATAGAACCTCTAACCAATAATATAATGTAATTTTCATCCCCTTGTGAAGCATCATACGTCATGATAGATGGACACTCATTGTGTGTCATGATGCCTCACAGAGTGGAATCCTTTTATGGATTCCTTATTCAATTATATTAATTGATTATAATTTTTGGATAGTCATTAAGTGGCATTAAAAAAAGGTGATATGTGTATAATATTCTTCTTGTTGAAACATGCCTTACATATTTTCTTAAACACATAAATTTTTTTCATTTCTTTGATGAGGTATAACACTTCAAATTACCCAATCATTCAATCCATACAGAATGAAAAAATATATGGAAAGGGATAATGTTTAAGACCATTTACAATCAACCATTATGAGATTAATTATTGAATAACCTAGGATAATTCATCTTTAATAGACTAATATCAATCAAAATTAGGGTTTTGGAGAAGAATAACCCAAAAAAATATTTTGTTCTAACAAAATTTCTTGGATAATCTTGTGTTTAGAGGGATAGAACATTTAATAATTCTATTATTCAATATCATATGGATATTATGCAGACTTTTGATGCATATAGAATAAGAGTGGATAAAATCATAGATGACTCATAGTTATGATTGGAAATGAAAGGATGGTTTTATTTATTTCTAGCCCAAAATTCCTTGAAACACATTATAATGGGATTTATAGTTGCCACAAAGTCCCTATAGTTATTTTTTGGAATTATTATGGACCAAAAGACTCCTCATGGATTCCTCCATAGTTTTAGTGGACTTTACAAGTGTTATTGTAGATTATTTTTAGGATCCAACGGAATTAAGAGCCTTAAAATATCCATTCATCATCCATTGATCTCTATGTGGGTGACAACTAGAGTTATAGTGGAACTCATCAATGTTCCAACCACTCTAATAGAGATATATATATTTTTTACTTTTTATCCTATTAGACTCCAAATTTTTTTTCCCTAGTATAACCACACACAATAACTCATATAACTAATGAAACTAAATCAACATCATTTCAAAAAAAATAGTCATCATGTGCTTCTGTTTCACCTATAATAAAGGATGTTTCTTCCTTTGAAATTTATTGTATCTATGATCTACAATATAAACACGTAATTTCCTGAATGGGACATCTATATCCAACAAAACATAGATTCTATAGATCTCATGAACTGGGTTTAGAAAATATTTATAGTGTTATGATGTAATTAATACATATTGTTTCATACTATTACATGGAGGAAGTCCTAATCTGTATTTCATTAAACATAATATTTAGAGCATCTCAAATTGGACTCACAATAATTTTTTCCATATTCCCTTATCTGTTTAAATAATGATTTCTCAATCGTTGTATAACACATAACAATATAGTAATTCTTATAATTAAATCTAATATTAAAAACCACTCATTTTCATAAGTCTTCTATTTTATATGTTCCTAAAACAACCATTTTACGATCATTAATATATGATTTATAGTCTCATTTATAAGTATTATATAGATCATCACTAACTCTACCCCTCAAAAAGAATAAGGGAGATAATATTTTTCCACTACTAACTATAAATGGTGTTATCATTTTCAATTCATAACATGTGTTATTGTATTATAATTCTAATAAATTCATTTTTCTTCCCATGAACCAATGAAATATAGGATACACACTAATAAAATATCCTAAAAAATTATCGGTTTACCTTTTTAATATACATAAAAAATAGTATGGTACATTATATAAATCAAAACATGAGTTAAAAACATCTTATATAATCACTTCAAATAATATATTGGAATCATATCATCCTAATTCAAAAATAAACTCAAATGAAACAAATGTATTTAAAATAACTCATATATAAATATTTTACAATTATCAACCAATGAATGTATATCCATAATTTATAGACTGTGTAAAACTATAGTTAGTCTATCCATGCTGACTCACATCATGTACCTTTTATATAGAGATATTGGAAGACCCACTATGAAGTAAATCACGACTTCATCCCAATTATACATAAAAATTTGAATCTATTATTGAATAATATTGAGTATTTATTATTCATTAATCACCTATCTCTAAGAGAGACACTATTATATATAACAAGCCATACACTTATTTATCCTTAAAAACCCAAACTATTTCTTTTATGTTTTATATTTATAAAAACAAGGTGTAATATTAATCATGTGAAAGATGATCCCATATAAATTCTTCCGTAATATATGATGGGAAGGACATGCTATCACGCTTTTAATAGTCATTTTAATCACCCTGATTCCAACCCAAAATATATCCCCCACTATATAGTATATCTATATTGTATATTGAATTAAAAATATTACAAGTCATATATATCATTTTAAAGGATATAGGGAACAACAAATTTTTTTTCCTGTGGACAATAATGGGTTCCATCAGTTTTTAGGATACATTTTTCATACCCTTCTGAAAACACCCTACAAATATTAATAGAGTTTATATTTTCACATATAATTTATAATTAATTTATAACCAAGAAATATTTATCCAGATAATTATTTTATCATTGATAAATTCAATTGAACTTATTTTCATTCCATCATTATAGCAAGGAATCCAAAATAGAATTCCATTAGTGGTATCCACATATAATGCCCAAATTTTAGAACAATCATTGATGAAAGTATAGGTTGTAGTGCATAAGTACTATTTATATTGTGTTGTTTTCCAACTATGAAAATAATAATTCCATTAGGATTATACAATTCATCATATTTCCCATTGGATTTGAGATAGACGAGGAGTATGATTATATCTAATTATTAAGAGTGTTCTTGAGGGAATATTCTTCAATATTGATAGAGTTTTTATGAGAAAATATGTTGTTAACAACCATTCATATAACACTATAAAATTATATAAGTTGGGTTATATAAATTTGAATAAATAATTTTTTATGAAAAAATTGAATTTGATGAATTTCATTGTTATATATAGTCCCCATGCTTAATAATAGTAACAATATTATTATTATTATTATATTTTTCTGGGATTGTGTTAACTCATATATATTTGAATAAAATTTCTTAAACAAATCAATATTTATCGAAATGATATTAATTAAAATATAACATTCCCATAAAAACCCTTATATTTGTTTATTAACCATCCTTGTTGATAAATCCTTAAATAAAAAAATTAATTCTAAATAAATACTTTAGTTATTTAATATATAAATAAATAAATTATAAATTTACAAACTCGGGAAAAGTTATTAATTTAATATTCCAATCAAATATATTTTAAAAAATAAATAATTAGTGGTGTAATTTAAGTTATCAATATGACCTATTTAATTATTATTACTTTATACAGAGAATGATATTTATTCCAATATTTAATTTAACTATAACGTATCTAGGATTTGGCATACACTTACTATGTGTACTTAGGCCTATTTATCTATGGCATTAGCCGGTATTCGCTAAAGTCCACGATTAAAATATAACTACACATAAAGTCTCCCATATAGAATGTTGTTAATATCACAATGATAAAAAATTCACTATGGTATAAAATATTTAATCAAATCCATTTTTCCAGATATGTCATCCAATATATTTCATACATATGTAATTAACTATATACTAGAATATCATTCTATGAATATCTAAATTTAACATGTCTTGTAACTTCCATGACAATAGATAAAATAATATAGTTCCATTTAAATCAATGTTCTTGACATATATTCATCTGGTTTTGGAAGGAAAAAATTCATTTTTGAAATTATTCAATCAATTTAATATAACTTATTATTCACCCAACACATGCTACTTCACAAAATACATATATTTCCAATGTTTTTAATTATACACCAAATTCTGTAATTCATTATATTCATTAGAAATAATTTGAAGTCTAAGGAAAAATACAGAAATCTGTAGATAGGAATATCCAATGACACATATTACATATGGAATTAGTTTTGGTAGGCCAGTACTCAAAACCTCCGATCATATAGATTTCAAGGTCCAAATTTTTTGAGAAGAATTCTCAATGTATTATGATCCTCTAACATAGGTTGGTAAAACATGATTTTTGTACCATAATATGGATTCCATATAACTATAGAAAATATATTTATGAATATTCTCAAAGCACTTAAAACATCACCTTGTATAAGGGAACATATATAATCATTCAATTTGATAAATACTGTAAAGACATTATCATCATTAATATTCTGTATAAGAGCACTCATCAATTGTCTAATATTTTTCAATATTTAGTTCATCATATATATTGGTAATTATAAGTACAATGTTAGTTAGTTCTTGAGTACTAACTCCAATAAACTACAACTTTCACTAAATCCAAATGATAAAAACATTGAGTCCATTATCCCATATATGATTTTGACGCTTTTGATAGGATGATGCTTTAGTCAATGGACCGACTATATTATCTCTAGTGGAAACACTTACTACTCTAAACTTACCCCTATGAGGAAAACTCTACAAGGGGTGACAATTCGAAATTATATGCTTTGATTATTGATTTTCCATTTGATCATTGGGTAGGAATACAATCACAGTTTTGTCACTATACATTTTTATATTTTTTTTTAAAATAAGGTTCTATATCAATCTCATGGATGAATTTGTGCATGGAAGCTACATCAATCTCAATATAAAAAGATGAAATGAACTCTTATTTTGGTATAAAATTATTATACACAATTTTTTTGAGCACTTACAGCTCACAAATTCTTCATTAAGGTAGAATGAATATCCCGACTATCATTTATGCTCATTTTGGTAAACTAGTAAGTCGATATCTATGTATCCCATGATGAAGATATCCTCATATCATCCATACTAAAATAAATATCCTTATAATTCCTAAGATACTTTAATTTCGTCTTTATATCAATCTAATTCAAGAAACCTATATCTTATAGACATCATACTTCCATGATCAATGCATAAATAACATTGAAAATTGAATATTTCCTCTCAAACATGATAGATCATATCACTAATGTTTAAGGAATATTTCTAAATATCTCTCTTTTCTCATGTGTATGTGGAAAAGTTTTCTTGAAAGTAGTTTTTCCATGTGACATTGGACACAATACAATCTTGTAATTTTATATAATGTCACTATTCAATGTCTTATAAAGGTATATACCATGACTTGGTCCATGAAAAATCATAGATATGTCAAAATTATATTGGTCACTAGAATTTAGGTGCTTCATCTTAGTATTTCATAGAGAAGAAATTATTTAATCACATATTAATGGACCGTGATGGAGGTATCTCATTTCCCATTAATTTTATATCATCAGCATATACAATAGGGGAAATTACTACACTCCCACTAAACCTATTATAGACATATGAATCCGAATTATTCTTTATGAAACCAAATTGTCCTATGGATTTAGGAAAATTAATGTTCCATGATAAAGATTATTTTTTTAACCAATAAATAGATCAATGAAATATTCATAACTTATTATCAACTTCTGAATTAAAAAATACATCTTGTTGTTTCTTGTAGACATCTTTTACATGATTCTTGTTAAGGAAGGATATCATGACATACTTTTACAAAATTTCATAATTATGGATAACTATAATGGTAAGAAGAATTATAATGTATTTCAATATAGAACCTAGAGAAACAGCTCTTCCATAGTCTATTCCTTGACATTTATTAAACCATTTATCCACTAGTAATACCTTAAATGTACCAAATTTACAATCCATGAAAAATTAATTATTAAATACATATTTATATCCAAATATATTTACATATTTTGGAGAATATATAAAAACCTAGATATGTAATTGGTATAGAAAATTCATATCAAAATTCATGGATTCTTGTAACCTATTAACTTATGAGGATATTACTACTTCTGTACATGATATCAGTTTACAATTATCAACCAATTTTTAGTTACCACACAGATTGACAGAAAAACCACATCCCTCTAATTATCTAACATATCAGATTCTCATATTTAGTACTTTTTTCACTATAATATCCTCATCCATTGGTTTTTTTTGTAAATTTTCATGTTATAAATTTTGTGTATCTTGAGACTTTATTTCTTTGAAATATATATTTCTTCCACTGTTTATTTTTTATATATGTACCCTATCAAATTATTTGAATTTTCTAGATAATATTATCTTTTAAAAGTGTGGTTTTATAGATAATGCCTATTTTTTTCCTTTGGATATCCTATAAATATATATTTTTTACCTTGAGGTGCATGTTTGTTACAAGGGATACCATTAAAAAATGTTCTTCATCTCCATGAAAATGTTTTTGAAAAAATGTTTCTCCACACTCCACACCTCGAATAAAATTTCATTTTACACTTTAGGTAGTACATGATTTATTTTGTATGCCATAATTTATAATTTATATTCCCAAAAAAGTAATTCAAGTCTCATATGACTCATTATAGAGCACACTATTTTTTGAAAAGGTTGTGATTAATCATTTAGCTGATGCCATCGATCTCTGGTGTATAAATTGAACAAAGTTAACAAAAAAAATCAAAAAGTATGTTTTAAAATCAAAAAACTCTATGTTATGATAGTATTATACATGGTTTGATATAATTATCACTATCTTCATACCTAACCAATTCTAGACTTTATTCATTAATTATTTAAATTTCACAATGTTTTTAGATTTATATTTCATTAATTATAAAAATTTGTATTAACTGAATTCATCAGTAAGAACTTTCATGTAGGAGTATCCCCTATATTTAACTTTAATTGTTACAAACATATCTATATAGAATAATTAAATATGAATTGTGACTATTAAATTATTTACACATAATAGATATTTAATAATTTTTCATTAAAAATAGTAATGAAATATATTATATGGGTTTAGATCAAAATAATATAAGTACCCTTCTCAATATAGGTCTATCAAGCCATTTTTATTTACATGAAAAATTTAGTGATTCTATAAATAGATTTTATATGATTTGTGTGAATTAAATTCATTAGAAATTGATAATTCTTGTTTTTACAATTATAATTCATAAATACCATTGTTAAGATATCTTATCCCAAAAAATATTGTATATTTATAAATTATTCAATGTTATTTTTGAACTTGATAATAAATAAATATTTTTCAAAACTATTATTTTATATAATGTTTTTGTTTTTACAGAGAACATAATTATATTTATTTAATAAAAACCTTATAAGCAACGAAATTGTAAGAAAATAGTCTCCCATGACTAGTGCATCTAGTTATTCTTCATTCGAATGTAGATTATCTACATCGCCACTTAAAAATGTGTTGAATCTACATGGTTCTTCTATTTGGTTACAAATGTGAGTACCAAAATATGTATATAATTCTATATTTATAAAATAAATATTATATTCAATAACTAATAAACATATATATTCATATGGATGCTTAATTGAGTCACAATTCTTATTTTAGTGGCCCATCATACCTTATGAAAAAACACAATACATCTTATTCCTTAGTATTCTTCTTGATCTTCCTCCACTTGGTCATGTAGTGCGATGGGGCCTTACACCATCAGCTAGTATTGAGGAATTTCCCTTTTTTCCTTCCTCATATTAAACCTATTTTTTAAAGGTTATCAATGCCTCATGTCCATATATTCCAAGAAAATCATATTTAGTTTTTTATGGTGTTTGTCATCAATATTTTTACACCAAACATTCCCAAAAATGGGATAAGATCCATGTTTGTGACACAATTACGAGGTCTCTAAACAATTACTTAAGATACATAAAAATATTAAATTTCTAGAAACCAAATTATATCAATTCACATTAACATAACAATTTTCAACTAAATAATTTTCTTCATGATTTCATATAAAAAGGGGCATGGAGATCTCCTACCTCATTTATTTTTTCATATCCGAAAAAAGATTATGGAGATAAGACAAAAAGGTGTATAAATCCATGTATTTTTACTTCTTATAGATCTCCATTTTCATGGGTGATAAGATGAGGCATTAGAAATCTATTGCATCATTGATTTATTTTTTAAAATACAATTTGATCAGACTAACTAGAATTCTTATAAGTCACTTCAGGAATTATGGTGTGTATTATGTAAAACTTTTGATCATGGAATAATACAATATTATTGAATTTGTTCAACTACTAGATGTTTACACCAATAAAGTGACTATTTTTATCCAATATCTATTGTAGGTATAATGATGAGTTTTTACTTTGCATTTCTTAAGAGAAATAATTTTTTTTATTACTTTATCATGATCAAAAAGATAATGTCATAAAAAATTTTATTTTCTTAGTCTCCCTTGATTTTCTAAAATCCTAATATCCCACACCATTATATTATAATTGTTCCTTCACATAGAAATTATTCTGGAACAGATTCATATTACAATTATCATAATCCATATTTTTTCCTAAAAATGTACATGAAGTCATTTATGGAGGTGTTCTATTGAATTTCATAAGATGGATATAAGGACCTGACCTTAAAACATTACATAATCTTGAATTAAATGAATGATTCACGTTGAGGATATTTTCAGGTTTATATATATAGAGAATTAGGCCATAACTATTATATATCAAATGTTACAAAGTAGACACTTCTACTTAGTTTCAATTTATTTATAAAGTAAAAACTCTTGAAAAAAAAGAGTCATGTCCAGTTCCATGTTTTAGACAACATGACTTTCCTTGATCCCATCCTTGACACTATTACACTTTATTTCCAATGAAAAACATTTCAAAAACATTGGATGAGCATAAAAAACTTAGTAAGGAATACACAAAGAAGGAAATTGTTTGTTATTTTCAATACAACAAGTAAACCATGAATACCTAATCATAAGTAATACTTTTCTCCTATATAAAGTAGTAAACACTCTTCACTGAATAAAATATCAATTCATACCCTATTTTAAACAAAAGATCACCAAAAAACCCATATAAAGAACACATATCATATAAAGGTAACTTGGAACATAAACATACTTAAATGGAATAACTATACGGTCGGCTTCCACACATGTCACTAAATTGAATAGCCATACGACAGACTTCTATACCAAATGCATTGGAGGTTATAATGTGACCACCCATATTGGTTTATAATGGCACCACCCATCATTTGGTTTATCACGTAACCACCCATAAAATTTCCATGTACTATTATAAAATTAAAACACATACAACAAAAATAAAGGAATGAAAACATTTACACATTTCAATCACAATATATCACTTAAATATATTGACATAACAAATTCTTTATAATAAACATTTTCAATAAAAAAATACATAATAAAGTATATGTTATTTATATTTCCTTTTAAAAACATTATGGGTTGTTAAGGAATTCAAAGATCAAGTAATTCTCGCGGCGGCGGAATGGTCGTTGTCACCGCGTACGTTATAACTAAACATTCCTTTTTGTCGTTTAGTAAAATGATTCGTAGAATAAGATTCCCTTTGAATGAAATGAAAATTAAAAGGTGTTTATACATAATATAAATGAAGGTCTTATATTAAAACAAAATATTCCTCAATTAAAGGAGATTGAGACGAAGTCCCTTACCTCGTGTCTGAATTGACTAGATCGTTCTTTAATCTCCTTTAAATCAGCTGTGTCCGCTTGGTTTGAACCAAAAGGGTTTCTTGAAGAGATATTTTTGCTAATGTAAGGCTTATAGGATGAAGAGAGGGATCTTGGGAGCTTATGTGGGTAGAGGTTGGATGAGATGAAGTTCTTGAGAAGTCTGAGAAATGGGTAGGAAGTGGGGTCTTTTTATAAGGGAGAGGAGGGACTCTTTTGGAATGATTGAAAATATTATTTTATTATATAATGTTTTTCGGTTTCTAAAAGTCCAAAAATTATTACAGTTGAAGATAAGGTGTTCCCTGTTCGAAATAAAATCATCCAATAAAAATTGGACAAGTTTTGGATATTATTTTAAACATTATCTTGTTATTTATTTAAATCATTCATTAATGACGTAAACACCGGATCATCATTGTGTCAAAAATAATTTAATTTATTTGATGTCTAAAAATTATAAAAAAAATTATCTTGATGTGGGAAATCATTTTATATTTATAATGAATATTTATAGTCAAAAAGATTACTTATATAACCCCATGTAAAAATTATTTTAGTGAAACAAGACATGTTTTTTACATTTTTATTTTTACTTTAACTAAAATGTATTTATGTCATTATCTTACCCAAGTGGCTCCATGGGGTCCCTAAAATTGACCCATGGATTGTATTAGTCGGCCATGACTTATCCAAAAATGGTAGGACAAGTGTAAAAGTAATTTCATATTATTATAACATTATTTTTATCTTTAATTACACTAATTAGATTTAATCGCGGTTAATAAAACATAAAAGTTATAATGTTATCTTTAATTACACTAATTACCTTTAATTGCAGTTAATAAAACATAAAAGTTACTATTCACCAAAAAAAATTTTGCATCCCATTGAACCACATTTTACTTACTAATGATAACCATGTATGTCAGATTTCTGAAATTCAATTCATAGATTCGTTAAAATTTAATTTAAATGAAAAATCAGTTTTTTTAACTAACACTTTGTGGTTTCACTATTTCACCAGAAATTGATGTTTTTCAGAAAAATACCAAAAATTGTCCATAATCTATATTTGATATTCTGAATTCAAAAATGATGTCTATTCTACAAAATTCAAAACATATCAGTTGCATTAATGAATTTTATACTCAATTCCCATTGTCAAATCAAATAGAGTGTTTTCAAGAAACAATACATATCAAGAGATTGACACTTGTTTAAGTCCAATTTCAAAGTGAAATTAGTTATAATGTCTACCATTGGATTAAATGGTAAAAATATATTCTAATTTCACTTTAGAACAAATTAAAAAGGTAATCACACCATCTAAATAAATCAGATTAAAAGGTGCTTTTGAATTAAAAAACAACATTTTTCACTATTCATTAAAAAATGAACTTTATCGGAAAAATAACAAAAACATACACAAAGTGAATTTTGATGTCCCGATTATAAAGAATAATTTTATTTGGTTCAATAGAACATATAAGAGTGAACAAAACTATACTAAAAGGGGGTTCTCCATCAAAAGGCCATAAATCGACCTTTTAGTGAATATTAGAGTATTCTTGCTTAAAATTGGATTCATTCACATTTTAAGCCTCTAACATTTATTGGATAAATGTAGAAACATTTAACAAACATATATAATCATATTTTAGTTATTTCTATTCATTCTTTCCGATACAATGGATACTTGTTAACTACCAATTAAAATATTATTATTATATTATTATTGTGCAAATAAGATTTCAAAGAAATCCATTATTGGGTATCGGGTACCACATTGAACATAGAAATACCATTAAAGTAAAATTAATAGTTAATTAAAAAAAATTAATAAACATGAAAATGTCTTATTCATTATTTATTTTGGATGTTACATCATTCCCCCCTTTTGGGAATTGCGTTCTCGCAATTTTATTCACTTATAATATAAATGGGGGTATTTATCCTTCATTTCATTTTTAGATTCCCACATTGCCTCCTCAACCATATTTTTTTTCAAAAAAAATCTTCACCTGAATAATTACCTTTTTCAGAAACACTTTCTCTCTACGGTCAAGAATCTGGATCGGTTGTTCCTCATAAGTGAGATTCTCTTCCAACTGAACTTCGTCTAGGCTCAAATCATGAGATGGATCTAGATTATACTTTATCAACATTGAAACATGAAAACAATTGTGTACCTGAGAAAAACATGGAGGTAATTCCACTCTATATACAACTAATCCAAATTTATCTAGGATTTGATAAGGTCCAATGAACCGGGGACTCTCTTTCCATTCTTGGAAAAATGCATCACACTTTTCCATGGAGAAACTTTGAGTAAACCATGATGACCTACCTCAAAAGAAAGATCCTTTATCTGGTTATCCACATAACTTTTTAGTCGACTCTGAGCTGTTCTCATGTGCTTCTGAATCAACTGAACTTTTTCGACCATCTCTTCTACCAATTCCGGTTCGATTAGCTTCCTTTCCCCTACCTCATCCTAAAAAGCTAGAGTTCGACACCACTTTCCATATAATGCTTCAAATGGAGCCATCAGTATACTGGAATGAAAATTGTTATTATAAGAAAATTCAACCAAAGAGAGATGTTGGTCCCAACATCCCTGGTAATCCATCGTGCAGGCACATAACATATCCTTAAAGGTATGGATTGCTTGTTCTGACTGCCCATCTGATTGAGGATGAAAAGTTGTACTAAAATTTAATTCAGTACCCAATGACTTCTAAAGGCCTTTCCAATAGATAGAAGTAAACCTGGGATAACGATCAGATATAATGAAGAGGGGAAATCCATGTAACTTGAATATTTCTTTAATATAAAACTGAGAAATTTGATCTGGATAGAATGTATCTCAAATAGGAATAAAATGTGGAGATTTAGTCAATCGATCAACAATAACCCAGATTGCATTATTACCTTGAGATGTCTTTGTTAATCCTACAATGATGTCCATGGATATATTTTCCTATTTCCACTATGGCACTGGTAATGACTGAAGCATCCCTTTCTGTAAGTACTTCTATTTTTTAACCTGTTGACAAGTCAAAAACTTCACAACAAAATCAACAATATCTATTTTCATTCCATCCCATGAGTAATACTCCAACAGATCTTTGTACATCATAGTACTTCCAAGATAAACTGAAAACAGTGCTCTATGAGCCTCAAATAATAACTCATTATTCAACTTTTAATCACAAGGAATAGATAATATCTTCCCACACCTCAAAACACAATCATTATCAATGTTAAATCCAGGCAACTTACGCTTCTGAATCACCTCTACATTTTTCTGTAACCCACTGTCTTTTTTCTGCACTTGATTAATTCTGTTTGATAGAGATGATCTCACTGAAACCTGAAACAAAACAAAAGAACTTCCTACACCAACAAATTCTATTCCAATGTTCATCAAATAAAAAACCAAATGATCTCGTTCCAAACGTAGCATGGTTAATGAAGCAATACTTTTTAGTCTCAAAGCATCAGCCACTTTATTTGCTTTTCCCAGATGGTAAAGAATTGTACAATTGTAATCCTTGATAAAATTCAAGTCATCTCCTCTATCTCATGTTCAATTCATTCTGAGTGAATATATACATTAAACTTTTGTGATCGGTATATTTTTCACACATTACTCCATACAAATGATGCCTCCAAATTTTTAATGAAAAAAACAACATCAGTAATTTCCAAATCATATGTAGGGTAATTTAATTCATTAGTTTTCAATTTACTTGAAGCATAAGAAATTACCTGATCATTATTCAAAAGTACACAACCAAGTCCCTTAAACAAATCATCACTGTAGATAAAAAACTCACTATTTCTGGAAGGCAGTGAAAAAAATGGAGCATTCACCAATATTCTTTTCAATTCCTGAAAAAAATCATCAAATTCGTTTTTCCAAATGAACGTAACACATTTTTGAGTTAACCTAGTCATTGGACTAGATAACCATGAAAGTTTTTCATCAAACCTCTATTAATAACCCTCCAAACTAAGAAAACTACAGATCTCATTTATATTTGTGGGTCATGGCCATTCTTCAATAACTTTTGTTTTAGCGGGATCAACATTTATGCCATTTTTTGAAACAATGTGACAAAGGAAAGAAATTTTTTGTAACCAAAATTCACACTTTCAGAATTTTCCATACAGTTTCTTTTCATTTAAGTTTTTCAGGATAACCCTTAAATGACTTTCATGTTCCTCTTTACTTTTGGAATAAACCAGAATATCATCAATGAACACAACCACAAACTTACCCACGAACTCATGAAAAATTCTATTAATTAGATCCATGAATATAGCAGGTGAATTGGTTTACCGAAAAGGTATAACTACAAATTCATAATTTCCATATCTAATACGAAATGTGGTCTTCGGAATGTCTTCTTCTTTTACATTCAACTGATGGTACCCCAACCTCAAGTCAATCGTTGAAAAATTTTGAGCTCCTTGGAGCTGATCAAAAAAATCATCGATATGAGGCAAAGGATGCATTTTCTTTACAGTGATCTTATTCAATGCTCAATAATCATTTCAATGTCTCATTGAACCATCTTACTTTTTAACAAATAATATTGGAGCACCCCATATTGGTGTGCTAGGTTGAATGAAACCTTTATCTAATAACTCCTGAAATTGCTTATTTAACTCTAAAAGATCAACTTGAGACATTCGATAAGGGGGTTTTAAAATTGGATTAGAATCCAGAACTAAGTCAATAGTAAATTCAAATTCTTGATCTTGTATAATAATAGGAAACTCATCAGGAAAAAGAACAATATACGCATTTACCACTGACACATCATTAATATAGACAGTTTCTTTGTTTTCAACAATATGTTCAAGGTAACATTCATTTCCATCTTTTACTAGTTTCTCAACTTCCTGATATGTTATCAAAATCAAGGGTTAATTCTTGTACACAAATTGAAAATCATTCTAAAAAGAAACCTCTTTAGCTTTGTAGTCAATCTTAGCATGGTAAATAGAAAGACAATATATGCCCAAAATAACATTAAACTATACTAGAGTTAAAATATAAGGTTTGTAGGTAGATTCTTTCCGCACACAAGGATAGAAAGGTTCTTATAATTTCTTTTTGTCTCAACGTTTCCAATGGGTGTTTTTACCATAAGTTCAGGATTCATATCTTGAGATGGAATTCCCAATTTACTAGAAAACTTCTCAGAAATGAATGAATGTGTAGAACCTGAATCAAACAATACATTGTCATAATCTAAATAAACAAACAGTGTACCTGATAATACTTCATTCGATGGACCAACATCTGCTGAGGTTAGTTGTAAAGGATTTCACCACCCCATTATGCTTGTAGTCTGGATGGTTTCCCTCAGTTGAGTTTTTCTTTAGACACTCATTTTCATAATGACCCATTTAATTACACTTAAAACATCTTACCACTAGCTTTTCATTTCCTTCTTGATCCTCTTCCATAAAGTTACGAGCAATATGATCATAATTACCACACCAAAAGCACTTTCCAGACTTGTATAAACATTATCCATGATGCATTTTACCACACCTCGCACTGGATGGATATTTTGTTTTCTTAACTCTAGGCTTCTTTGTTGAATTCTTTCCATTTGCCTGCCAACTAGACCTCTTATTATATTGTGTGAAAAATAACATCTGATCATCAAAAAACTCCATTTCCACCTTCTCTACACATCAAGCATGTTTTTCATAACTTTTGAAGTCACGATAATCTAAAGACCTTCTATAATTTGGCTTTAACCTTGAGTAAAAACAGTTGATTTTAGTATTAAGATCTCATATGAAATTTGGAGCATACCTTGCCAGTTGAGTGAACTTTGCTTCATAAGCAGCCATTGATTCATCCTCCTACCTCAATTCTAGGAATTCTTTTTTCATCCTATGAAAAAACCATCGTAGGAAAGTATTTCTCAAGAAAAATTCCTTTTAATTCATCCCAGTCAAGATCATCAATCTCCTCACTACCCCTGATATTTTTCACCATCGACCACCACTGATCTGCTTCACCTTCAAAATGTTAGACAACGAGACTAACCTTTTGATGTTTTGAACACCCCATGACATCAAAAATATTCTCCAGTGCTTTAATCCACCCTTCTGCTAGCACAGGGTCAGATGATCCTCTGAATTATGGGGTATGTTTCCTCATAAAATGATCTACTACTAACATGTTCTTCTATGGTTGATCTGGCTGATCTCGTGTATGGATACCACCACAATTTATAGCCTGAGTCAATTATTCCATCATTGCAACAAACTGTTCAGTTCTGATTCCGACTGTCTTAGGTTGCTAATTTGGAGGGTTGTTTTTTCCTGATGTCATCCCAACATAGCTGCCATGTTTCCTCTACGGAAAACCATTCTGAACACAAAAATATCTTAGGCGAAGCAACAAGGTAATAATTAAATTCTATATCATTTAAATTATACAATAAATACATTTATGGACATGAATTTAACAATATTATATCTCTCAAAGTTGTCTAAACCGAACTCTGATACCAACTATAAGGACTCGGCCTTAAAACATTACATAATCTTGAATTAAATAAATAATTCACATTGAGGACATTTTCAGGTTTAGAGACTTTTAGAATTAGGCCATAACTATTACATCTAAAAAGTTACAAAGTAGACCCCTATACTTAGTTTCCATTTTTTTATAAAATAAAAACTCTTGAAAAAAAGAGTCATGTCCAGTTCCATGTTTTAGACAACATGACTTTCCTTAATCCCATCCTTGACCCTATTCCACTTTATGAATTGTGAAAATCATTTCAAAAAATTGGGATGAGCATGAAGAACTCAGTAAGGACTACACAAAAAAGAAAATTGTTTGTTTTTTTAAAAACAATAAGTAAACCATGAATACCTAATCATAAGTAATACTTTTCAACTATATGAAGTAGTAAATACTCTTCACTAAATAAAATATCACTGCTTACCCTTTTGTAACCAAAGAATCACCATAAATCCCATATAAAGAACACATAATATATAAAGGTTACTTGGAACATTATCATACTTAAATTGAATAACCATACGGTCGTCTTCCACACATGTCACTAAATAGAATAGCCATACGGCCGACTTCCATACCCAATGCATTGGAGGTTATAACATAACCAACCATCCTGTTTTATCATGGCACCAGCCATCATTTGGTTTATCTTGTAACCACCCATCAAATTTCCAAGTACCATTATAAAATCATAACACATGCAACAAATATAAAAGAAAGAAAACATTTCCACATTTCAATCACATTATATCACTTTAATATATTGACATAAATAATCCATAATCAAAACCATTTTCAAAACAAAAATACATAATAGATTATATGTTATTTATTTTTCCTTTTAAAACATTATGGCTTGTTAAGGAAGCCAATGATCAAGTAATACTTGTGGCGACGAAAAGGTCGTTGTCACCGCATACGTTAAAAGAAACATTCTTTTTTACCGTTTAGTAAAACTCTTCATAGTAAAAGATTCCCTTTGAATGAAATGAAAATTCAAAGGTCTTTATAAAGAGTATAAAACAATGTATTCTGTTAAAAAAGTATGCCTCAATGAAAGGATATTGAGACGAAGTACCTTACCTCGTGTCCGACTAGACTCGATCATTCTTTAATCTCCTCTAAATCGGGTAACCCCCCTTGGTTTGAAACAAAAGGGTTTCTTGAAGAGATTTATGCCTAAGGTAAGGATTCTAGGATGAATATAGGGATCTTGGGAGCTTATGTGAGTAGAGTTTGGATGATCCAAAGTGCTTGAGAAGTGTGAGAAATGGGTAGGAAGTGGGGTCTTTTTATAAGGGAGAGGAGGGGCTCTTTTGGAAAGCTTGAAAATATTATTTTATTATATAATGTTTTTCTGTTTCTACAGGTCCAAAATTTTTATAGTAAAAAATAAGTTGTACCATGTTAGAAATATAATAATCCAACAAAAATTGGAGAAGTGTTGGATATTATTTTAAATATTATCTTCTCATTTATTTAAATCATTCATTAATGACGTAAACACTGCATCATCATTGGGTCATAAAGAATTTTATTTATTTTTTAAAAAAAAAATATAAAAAATTATCATGATGTACGAAATATTTTTAGATTTCTAATGAATATTTATAGTAAAAAATATAATTTATATAACCCCATTTAAATTGTTTTTAGTAAAACAATACATGTTTGTGACATTTTTATTTTTACTTTAAATAACAAGTATTAGTGTCATTATCTTTTCCATGTGGCTCCATGGGGTCCCACAAATTGACCTATGGATTGTATTGGTTGGCCAAAACTCATCCAATAAGGGTATTATATGTGTAATGGTAATTTCATATTATTATAACATTATTTTTACCTTTAATTACACTAATTACTTTTAATCACGGTTAATACAACTTAAAAGTTACGATTTACCAAAAAATATTTTCATCCCATTGAAACACATTTTAATTAATAATGATAAACATGTATGTAATATTTTTGAAATTCAATTCACCGATGTGGTAAACTTTCATTTAAATGAAAAATTGGTTTTTTAACTCACACTTACTGGTTTCACTATTTTCACCAAAAAATGATGTTTTACAGAAAAATACAAAACATTCTCCCTAAGCTATATTTGATATTCTGAATTCAAAAATGATGTCTATTTTATAAGATTAAAAACATATAAGTTTCATTAATTAATTTTATAATTAAATCCCACTATCAAATCCAATATCATGTTTTTAAGAAACAATATATATCAAGAGATTGACACTTGTTTAAGTCCAATTTAAACGTGAAATTAATTATAATGTCTACCATTGGATTAAATGGTAAAAAAATATTCTAATTTCAATCTAAAACCAATTAAAAAAATAATATAACCATCTAAATAAATTAGATTAAATGGTGCTTTTGAATTAAAATTCAACATTTTTCACTATTCATTAAAAAATGAATTTTTTCGGAAAAATAACAAAAACATATGCAAAGTAAATTTTGATGTCCCGATTCAAAAGAATAATCTTATTTGGTCCAATAGAACATATAACAATGAACAAAACTATATTTAAAGATGGTTCTCCATAACATGGGGATAAATCTATCTTTTAGTGAATATTAGAGTATTCATGTTTAAAATTGGATTCATTCACATTTTAAGCATCTAACATTTTTTGAATAAATATAAAAACTTTTAAAAAACATATATAATCATATTTTAGTTATTATATTAATTCCCGCCAATATAACAACAACGTGTTAACTACCATTTAAAATAATATTGTTATATTATTAGTGTGCAACATAAGATTTCAATGAAATCTGTTGTTGCTTATCGGGTACGCCATCAAACATAGAAACCCCATTAAAGTAAAATTAATATTTAATTCAAATATAATAATAAATATGGAAATGTATTATTATTTATTTACCTATGATTTTACAGTGGAAGTCCATTGATCTCATGAGTGGACTCCTTGATCATTAAATTCTAAATAGGATTTCAGAAAAACATTACGCTAAGTTATAAAAACTCTAACATTCAAGATAAACTATTAATTATTACTTGGTTAATTAAATCCAAAATATTTGTCTTAATTCCATGATATTCAAAATCACCCATACATGATCTTGAACATTACATTAAACTTTAGTTGAATTATAACTCATATTTTGGTATAATTTTAGGACATAATAATTTTGATTGATGATGAATGAGAATGTTTCGTGAATCCCCAGTCAGTACTATATATACATAACCGTGCAATATAGTGCACGCCCAGGGTCGGCCTCAAGGATAAAAATCTCACAACATCTATTGTCACTATTTATATTAAAAATAATTAATAACTATATAATACAAAATGCGTGAGTTTAGAAGATGCATGAAATATTGAAATATATATATATATACAATTAAATGATGAAAAAATGAATGAAGATAAAAAGATATTTTACAGAAAGGAGATCCTCTCAGGACAACACCTAGAGTGAACCTTCATCGTCTCTTTATTAGTTTCATATTTACATTAGGAAAACTCTCCATAATATACATGAATATCCACTTTTACCAATGGTTGTAAATATATATTACACTCAAAAATCAACGAGTGACTATACATATACCTCCTCGATCAAGGGAAAATATTACAGAAGAGAATGTTAAACCTCATGTAGAATGTAGAGTGGAAAATGAACCTTACCCACTAAGAAAACCTTGACCTAACTCTAAGGAAACAAGAAATAATGAACATGAATGTGTAATGAATTTAGTTAAACATTTTATAGATCATTAGAAAACTTCCTCATGTTATTTAATGTTGGTCATAAGTTTTAGAGAACAAATTAGAGTAGAACATGATGGAATCCGAAAATATAAACAACATTAGAATGAGATGAAGAAGAGGAATATAATATATTATAAATGTATAATAATATTACATGTAAGATAAAATAAAAAACTACATAAAATTTTCACACATAGTTTCCAATATTTTTAGAATGAGAGGGGCACTTTTTTATAGCTAAAAGGGGTGGTATTTTTCGATTGAGAATTATTACTATGAAATTATATATATGGGTGACCCCATTAATGTAGTAATATGAAAATATAGTATTATGGGAAGTTCTTTCATTTTTAATTATGTGTTTTACCCAAACTTTTAAGATCCATCCTCCATGTGTATTAAACATTATCATAAATTTACTGTTATATTTTATTATGGATGAATGATTCATAAATTTTTTTTCAATTTTGAGCATTCGATCCCCACATTAAGGACTGAATAAATCCATGAAATTTATTGAGAAAATGAAATTTGGAGTCTTATTTCATATCAACCTTAAATAAACTAAGTTTGAGCTATTTATACTTATTTATGCTTCATTTTTTGAGGTGAGGTCCACTAAGTCTGCTCAAATGGTATTTTTTAATTTGATTTATTTTTCCAGGACTAAATTTGTTCAAGTCACCTATAGGTCCAAAAAAAATTATAGCCAACACATAAAGGAATTATTAAAATGGAATCACACAAATTGGATTCATATTTTCAAATTTATGCTCAAAATACCAAAGTGATTAAAATATGTAAAATTCTATAATTATGTAATTTTCACATTTTAGCTCAAAAGAAAACATAATTCCAAGAACGATGTAAATAAGATGAAATTGAAAAATTTTGGGGGTTTAAAAATTTTTAGTGTGTATATGAAATAAGGAATATATTATCTCAATCAATTCCCCCACACTTAAACCTTTTTTCCATCATGAATTAAATCTCATCATAGAAAATTAGAGGGAACCAATGTTTCCAATTTTCAAATTACAAGAAATAAAATCAAAAAACAAATTAATTCCATTTTTTTTAAAATTAAACATAAAATATTGATTTAAATTCTAAATTTTAAAAGAAAAAAAATAAATTTGTTAATTTTTTCCCTTAAAAAAATGACGGAACAACTCCTTTTATTCATTTATGTTCCTCAATTATTTATTATTAAACCTACTAAATCATGATCTAGCTTTCATATAAATATTTTCTGTCATCACTCATGATAAAATTCATATGTAGTGATGATCAAATGATGATAACATGATCCTAATTCATTGGCCTATAAAGGAACTACTTTTCTCTACATTGTAAAGGCAAAAGAGAAATAAAATCATGATGACTTGCAATAAAGGTTCAAAGGACTATGAGGATTATGGTTTATTGAAACTGATGTTTGAAATTGTGTTTCAAGTAGGAGGTTTCTATCATATGTATGTTGAATATTATAAAAACACAAGTGTAATTAAATTCTCCCCTTAAATTTAGCAACAACCATTTCACCAAACTCAAAGGGAAGGTTATTATCAAATAAAGCATAATGAATTATTTGTGCATCATACTGAATATTTTCTTTTACTTGTATATTTTTTTTATTTTTCAATGAATGTTTTTATTTGTTTATTTATTATGGGGTTTGAGTAGAATAAGCTACACTTACACCACCTAACCATGTCCAATAAAAATTATAGGTTGAGTATTGGTGATTTTTTGTTTTCCCAAATCACAAACCATTTCTCTATCTTTTTTGGTTCATTTTTCATTTAATATTTTTTTTAATTCATGAGGGGAAAATAATGAATTATCATGAATTAATAAAAAAATTAATGTATTCCAATAATAATCACCCCAAAACATTTTCTTAAAATGTAAATCATCCATTCCATCATGCTTCCATTCAACCCCACACTTCAACATTAAAATATCAAAAAAATACTAAGTGGAAGGTAAGAATGAATAAAAATGTCATAAATCATGGTTCATCCCTAAAAGGTCACTTGTGGTATTTAGGGATTAAAGGAGTTCTGTAATGGTAAGTCTTTTTAAAATATTCCTGTTATAAAAAATTTCAAATGAAAGATCTAGAATATGGAATGTCCAAAGATCACTAAAAAATATACTCAAGAATTAATAAGAATTCTATGGTCTAGAAATCACATCAGGAATGAGAAATATAATATTTTATAATCACTCAAGGAATGATTTACAAAAAAAATAAAGTCACATGAATTTGAGAAATTAAATTATTTAAAAATAGTTGGAAAATTTTATTTTCATGAATCACTTAATCCACTCAAATCACGAGTCCTCATTTTCATATCCATACTTCACCATAATTGTAAAATTATCTATTTTACACATTTAAATTTTTTAATATTGAAATATAAAAAATTATCACCAGATTACAATAAAACACATTCCTCCTAGATAATTCATGTATAACATAATTTAATTGTTAACAGGAAATTACAATTTATGGATAAAAACATGCTAGTGGAAAAAAATTTAGGTTTTTCAGAAGAAAAATAAAAATTATGAACTATATTTCCCATAAACTATAGTCCTCTTTATTACAATGTTTGGGGGTTCCGTTTGTCCGCCACAAACCAATAAAAGAAAATTACTCAATTAATCACAAGTATCATCTCATGTTTGATCAAAATGATAGCATGGGGTAATATGCATGCTAGACTAATCCAAAAAAAGAAAATGAAATATAAGTTCATAATATAGAAATTTAAAGTATTATAAAGCATGTTAAAGATAAATCATGGTATGATCCCCTATGTAGGGGCTTAATTTTTGCTACCTCGAGAGGTAATTTCCAGATTTTATCAAAAATTATACTGTGGGTAGACCATCTTGAACATAAAACAGTGCGTCTTTTCTCAACATTCATTTTTCCATTAATTTATTTAGGACAAATCCATATATATAATTGAAAATATCCACCCCTTGGAATGTGGTATAAATTTCCTGGTGGTGGTAGGATGAAGTATGCAACAAACTCTTTTTTATTTGCTTCTTGTCGAATATATTCTCCACTATCCAATGGTTTCTTTAGGTATGCTATATTAAAAGAGTAGTCAAAGGGAAAGTCTGATTATAATTATATTTGAATAAAATTAAAACATTAAGTATCAATATATATTTATTCCCCATAACTATAAGAAACATTTGTCTCGGATTCTAGTTGACGCTCTTTTTTTCGTCAAATTTTATAAAAATAATCTAAAGTGAAATGAATTAGCACAAATTGATTCATCCTTTGAAGAAATAATCAAAAATCGACAAAGGCATGAACAAAGCTTTAAAAGCACATGTGTCGTACAAGGTCCATCATTGTCACAAAAGTCCACTTGCGTGATGCCTAATGGTCGTGCAAGTGACTTTCACGCCCTAAAGGATAACCGACCGGGGTCTTCTTCAGCCTATAAATAGACCCTGTGGGCCCCCCATTCAGGAAATATTTTTTTTCTAGAATTCAGATTTAGAGCTCTGAACGCCCAAGTCTCTTCTTCAGATCTCCCAAACACTTCTACGTTAATTATGTACCTAGAATGGAAGGTCTAAACAAGAGGATTAAGGTCTAAGTGTTAGAATTCACTAACACTTGTGCACCTAAGGTGTTTTACACTTATGGGAAATGAACATACTTGCGTGCCGCCCTACTTCCTCACCAAAACATGCGCGCCACACTTATGGAAGTACCTAAGGATAATTCTAAAGTCATTGGTCAAGGATCTCCCAAGTATTACCAGGCATGTTTACAAACGCACACGTACCCATGTGTCGCGCAGGTATACCTATGCGCCCACGTAGTACCTGCGCGCCTGCCAGGACTTGCGCGCCCCTGCCTTTTTGGGTGCCCTTCTTGCCCATTTCACCCCTCTTATGCCATTCCACCTCTCCTATTCAAGATTCAGTATTCAAGACACTCTTCAAATCCATTTATGAAATGATTTCATGATTTGAATTCCTTTTCTGAAAGGAATTCTGGGGAATATCTCTCAAAACCTAGTGATTTAAACATCTTTATGTCACTAAACATTGAGATTTCATTAATTCAACCTCATCCTTTAAGTTGAGAGAACTCATTAAACCGAGCCTCCTTTTTAGGAATAATCCCCAGCCATAATTCTCAAATATGGGCATCCTCCTTAGGAGTAAGCCCCAAGTCCCTTCATTTTTCAAGTCCCTTAGCCTGGGCCTCCTTTTCAGGTGTAATCCCCAATCTTAATTTCTCTTAACAAGTCCTAATTTACCTTGGATTTGGGATTCCTTCTCAGGAGTAAAACCCAATCATAAGTCCACTCCTAATTTGGGCCTCCTTTTTATGAGTATGCCCCAAGTTAGAGTATTCAGATCTCCATGAAGCGCATATCTTTATGTACCCTATTTCTGGATTTCATCGCTAAATTAACTCCTAATCTTCATTTATCTGGGAAGTCATACATACATAAGCCCCACATTATTTCTTATGATTTCATATTTCAAGGCACAATTGTCTGGTTTTTACAAATACCTCTTCGTTCTTACACTGAGCATGACTCACATAAGCTTAAAGTGTAAAAGTAATTATGAAATCCTTCCTTGAGCCATCAATCATAAACATGATACTCCCTTACTCGAACTACGTGGGTTCTCATTCCTTTTCTAAACAAAAGTTACGTTGGTAGCCCATCTGCGGGTTCGATCCCAACTCTGAAATAGTTCATGTCCTTTTAAATGACAATAAACTTCAGGTGCCCCACTGAGTGGCTTCAAAACCAGTATGATCATCATAATGACTGAGAAACTTCTCTATAAATGTGTCGAAATATACAATTGACCAAGAATATCTAATAAATACAGATGATTCTCTATCGATGAAGAACATCGAATACATATAAAGGACTCTCTAAATTTCCTACATATTTAATCATTGATTGTCAGATCTGAAGGAATGCTAATTTTATACTTGGTAATGTAATAAGGATTCATGAACATAACGTAAATCTATAAGGTCAGTCTCAGAGTAGACAATAATTCCCCTCAAAGATGTGTGATGAGTCGGACCACCCATCCTCTCGACCAATGCAAATTCCTATGCCTCATCAGTCCACTAACTAATGAGCGCCTACCTTTTGAAAGTAGGTCCAAATGGTTGTGGAATCATTGGATGTTTCCGGCTCTACAAACACACCCGTTAGAAACTGATTGGAATGTGTGAACCTTCAATCAAGGAGGCCATCCCCAAATTCCGAGGGAAAAAAATTGGTGAACCCGATGTGAATCCTTAACCAAGTTAAAATGATTTTTTACCTACTTGTTAGGCCCCTATTTAAAACTCAATGAGAGGCCCAACAAAAAAAATCATTGACATATGTGCTCATCCAAAATATGTAGTGGATGAATTTATCATGATTACATTTTTTATATCAAACATGCACTCTTTTCCAAGATCTTATGTATTTCAAGAATGGCTGCCCTCAAGTTCACACCTGTGAATACTGCTGCTGCAAATTCCAATGCTGCTACTCCTGCTAGATCGCCATCCGCTCTAAGGATGACATTAGCTACTCAGCGTTTTCAACGATGGGTATCAAATGCACTGGTTAAGGAGTACCGTCCAAATGGTACCTTCCCAACTCTGGAGGCTACCCGACAAGCCCTCCAAGTGAACAACTCAAACCGGTCATCCGAACAAGGACGACCAGGGATCAAGAAGCAGGCGGTGCTAACCACCATCTCCAACCATTTAGGGTCATTATCCCCGGAATGCAATCACCATTCACTCCCATATTCTGGGGAGGTGAATGAGCAGGTCCCTCAGGGCCTTAATTTAAAGAAGCAAGAGTCCTTCCTGAGGGCTCCTATCAACAATCACCTCCAGACTCATGCGGCAGTACGCCCTCAACATGATGAGGGTACGGACTCCAGGCGTTCGGCTCAGGTTCCTTGAACACGAGCAGGCAAGACGAATCGCCAGAGGTGGAATCCGGTCAACAGGGAGCATGTTCTCATCTCTGCCATCTCCGGAGAAGTCCACCAACCTATCTTGGTGGAATGCAACGAGTGGGAAAATACACCTGCCCGTTTTAATTCCATTGTCCAGCAGACTCATCTGGCTGCATCATGCCAATCCCTCCCGGAAATTCTGGCGGAGTACTATAGGAAGGAACATACACCTGTTTATACATCATCATCTAGTCAGTAGGATCTTCTGACTATATATGATGGAGCTCGTCAACCACATTCGGCAAAGTGAAATCAGCAGGCACATACACGTGCTATAATTAATCAAGCCTACCAACAGTCTCGCTTGGTATCACACAGAAAAGTCAGTCGGAAAGCTCCGGTGACAAACAAGAGGCAGACTCAACTCTCGGCCCCCACACTTGAGTACTGTCCGGATTCACTGATGGGAAAAGGAGGATAGGAGAAGACACATACCCCTAATCCAAGCACGGAATGGACGTATATTCCCATTCCTCCAGCTAAAGTCACCAAGAATATTCTATCAATGGTGAAAGAGCAGAAGCAAATCCCTGCTCATATTCTGGATGCCTGCTAGGATATTATAATAGCTTTAGTAGCATCTTAGGGAAAGACCCGTAAATCTATCCCTACCAGTGGAGTGACACATCAATAGTTCAATCCAGAACAGACACACACATCTGTTCCAGTCCAATAGGGTTGGGGGAATACTCCCCCATATCATATGGACAACCAAGTCAGGCACATACACCTGATTTGAGTGGAGATCATCAGCCTAACCTGGCCATATTTCCTGATCAGGAACATAAACCTGCTCAGAGCAGCCACTTTCGTCAACAAGTGGTTTCTAAGGCGAGTAAGAATGCATCTAAGAAGAAGACCCACCCATCACAGTCAAAAGATCAAGAGCCAATCTGTACCATGGCCTTGCTCAATGCTGAAGTTCTTGAAGCCCTCAGACAATTATCTGTTGGAATCCAAGACTCTACTCCCTCATTTCCCAATAGTGGGAACATTAATTCTGAAGGTTTTCTACAGACACTTACTCATGAAGGTTTTCTTCATGAAAATTTCAGTCGATCTCGAAGTTTCATCTTCATATGAGAGCTACAATCACCCTATGTGTGGCCAGAAGGACAAGGAGAAAGAGATCTAATCTTTTTCTGTAACCAACCATGGTGGTCCTCCCCATGATGACGAATTTCACTGCAAAAGTCCTCTCTGTAGTAGTGATGCATATTGCCCGAAAAATGCTCTAGTGGATAATGTAGTGCCAAGAAAGCCCTCTTATCTCGAGGAACATTCAAATGAGAAACCAGTCATATCTGATGCTTCATCTCTAGTAGGTGAAATACATTCTCATTTAGAAGATAGACCAGGGTGTAGGTCATTCTACGAACAAACCCTAAGTCATGCATCTTATAGTTTAATCAGTAATCTCTTTGCCAATCTTGTTGAATCCGATGAAGTAATAAGGAGGTACTTGCTCTGGTCAAATCAGGTAGAAGAATATTCATTTAATGATAAAGAGGAAATGTTGAACATAAGAAAACAACTGGAAAAATGTGAAGTACCAGTCATGTTTTGGCCTCTGGCTGACTCTCAGTATGACATTCCAAAGATGTTGACAGAAGATGGAATTCATGATATTCTTCTAAACATATGGAAAACACTTTGTTAGTTGAAGAAGAAAGTATTATCTTATTATAAATATTATAACCATATTAAGATAATAGAAGGGTTACAAAATCAGATTGATTTGGCATCTCTATCAGTCTCTCGATATCTGAAGGCTGAAAAGCAGTAAAGGGCCATTCAATGTTCATACCTTGGTGAACTAAGAAGATTGCGTCAATTAATTTCCAATGCCCCATCTAGTATTCATGTTAGAGGATGGGGTGTTCAGGGAGCACTACATTTCACTGTGCTATCTAGTTAGCAAATCCCACTGAAAATGGTGTCATGCAATGTTATTGTCGATGGCCGGCCAAAGTCAATGGGATTTGTTTGCAATCAAAAGCTTGCCCAAGAAAAGGCTTCAATTAGTTCCTCTCAAAATCAATCATACAGAGAACAAGTTGTTTAATTACTCCTACATCAAGAAAACGATAATATTGATCAAGCCTCTCATATGGATCATGCACATCATCAAGTGACAGAAGTGTCAGAAATCATCCAACAGTCTTTTGAACCAGGTGATAAAAGTGGATACAGGTTAATACATCCAGCAAATTTCTAGACTAAGGGTCGCAAGATCAGGATAGCTTTTAAGAAAGTCTCAGACATAGCATGTCAAGAGCCACCCCAGCTTGCCAGACTGGGGACTCTTTTAAACCAACCCTTGGAATCAACAAATATGATTCAAGGAGTTGAGCGGGAACAACATGAACATCCCCAGTCCACCGGACTGAGGAATTTTTCAAATCATCAATCCCCTCCTTAGAGAAAGATAGTCTTTTCTCGATTAGGGAAGAAGCCTCAAGCGGAACGAAGAGCCAAATAATTTGGATATTCCGTCCAAATTATGGTTCGTCAAGAAGTTCCTAAGGGAACGAATAAATAAAAGGCAATGTCTCATCTAAGACATGGAAGAAGGCAATATCACAGAAATGATGATAGAAGGGATGTGATGCGTTATGCATCAATAAATGTAATCAATTCCGTTGTTGTTGATCCACCAGATGAGGCTCACTCAGGGGACTCAGATGAAGAGTTTCATGATCAAGAAGATGTACGCACCGACATAAATGAATAAGGTGTGCGTAAACGAAATCAAAGGATTACTCAGAACCTAGTGAATCCTTCAAGTATCCCACTTCCCCCTCTCGAAAGAGGATCCAACAATGGGAGGGGAAAGAATCAGGTTACATACCCTTCCTCTGGAGAAGGCCAATTTCTCTCACTAGAGCAAAGGTTTGCACAATAGGAGGACGAAATGAAGGAATTAAGAAGGTTGAATGCAGAACTACTTTAGGGTAGTCTTCTTCTTAAGCATGCTGGAGTCAGTCAGCCAAGGGAACTTGTTGTAGCTACTGAGATAGATCAATAATATCCTCCTCTATCAGTACACCCTCACATGTCTAATCCTACGGGTCAAGTGCAACAATAGTTGGCAGTGCTACCATCAGTTGCAGCACCAACCACCACATCTGTCCAAGCTCCAGTCATTTCACCTACCCAAGTCTATGTTCAACTGAATGTTTCTCAAAAGTTAATGACTACCATAGAGTCATTAACAGCTCATTTAGAAACTATGGAAGGGAAATGTGCGTAGGTTCAACCAGAATAGAAATTTTACCCTTAATGGGTAGATTCAATCTCTCCTCCATCCAGTTTTGGAAACCCTGTATTCCATATTTTCAATGGATCAGGCGACCCTGAACAACATTTGACGCATTACGTGTCTTGTTGTGATCCTATGATGGGAACTCAGGAGCAGTAAGAAGCAGTAAAACTTAAATTCTTCATACGGACCTTGAAAGGACCAGCCTTTGTCTGTTATACAATCTTGCAATCCCGGTCAATTACCGGATGAGAGGATCTTCACCAAAAATTCCTTCTTCAGTTCAGCTCAACTTTTCCAAAGACAGAAGTTTTCGATCTTACAAACTATAAGCAAAGAGAGAATGAAAGGGTCTCAGATTTCATTTCTCACTGGAAGGGATTAACATATTCCCTAAGCTTAGCACTCCCTCAAGAGGAATGGTTGACAATATATGTGGAAAATCTGCATGACGAATTACGCACGCTGTTGATCCCTATGAAATACACAGGAGGGTTTCGAGACCTTACTTCAATCGCTCAGCAGATTGAAGATTCCCTTATACAGGCTAAGGCTAAATATCGTGTAATTCCATCAGCTCCAGGAAGGAGAATGGGTAAAGCAGAAACTGCTACAGTTATGCTTAATCAAGCACCTATACCTATTTCTACTTCAAAACTTAATCTTCTCAAAAGGCTCCACCTATTGAGTGTTAACAACAAAGGTTGTTTCGTCCAGATGATCAAATAGATCAAAGACGAAAACAATTTGAGGATCTGAAGAGAGAAACATACTCCTTCCGAAATGAACAAGTTCCTGGTTACTTTATTTCGGCTCTGGAAAATAATCTGGTTCAATTTCCAAGGCCTAAGAGGTAAAACAAGGAAGGAGATGAAGACTGTCCCAATTATTTCCCTTTTCATCAAATGTTGGGGCATCCCATCCAGGAGTGTTTTGTATTCAATGTCCTCCTGCAAAAGATGGTCGACTCGGGACAAGTCAAACTGAAAGGTTTTTTCAGCTCATATAGCATGTGTTACTGCTACAGTTCCAGAGGAGGAAGAAGAATGGAAAGAAGTCAAAAGAAAAAATGAACAAAAGTATGATGATTGGATGGTTAGAAAGACAATCAACCGAACTCATGCTATTTTGCGAACACAATTAAAGAAACTGATTGTGTCTTCTACCATGAATGTTGTGGCCAAACCCTCTTCATCAGAGGGAAATTTCTCAAAGAAACAACATGATTCAAAGAATGAAAAAGAATCAGAAGAAGATGAGTATGTGTCAAAGCATAAGTTGTCTTTGACTCTGGCAGAATTCAGGCCATCTACTTCAAAGCCACGAGAACTTCCCCACGAAACAGGACAACATAAACAGGCTAATCAGGCAGAGTCTTCATCAGACAAAGAGTTAATCATCGGTTCTATTAATATGATTCAATTAATAGATCCATATGCCAGTCACATTTTTGATTTCGATGAGCCTGAATTCCCTATATCAAATAGGGGAATCAGATGAAGTTCTAGAAGATACGGATACATGGGAAGATGTTGATCTTTCAGAAGCCACTATTCCAATTCTACCCCTACTAGAACTATGTACGCAGCAGAAACTCGTTGTAGATCAATTCAGCGAGCTCAGTAAGAACAAGAAAGTTCTTCTACCAATAGCAAATTCAGTACTGGCACAGTTATTTTGGAAGATCGGTTAAAGGTTTCATCTTCTTCCTCTTAGCAAGTGAATGGATCTAATCGGTCTAATCTTCCAAAACCAAGAATTTTACCAACTCCTATCAAAATACAAGATGCATCAAATTCCAAAGTATCTGCTTCCAAGGTACCTGCTAAACCACATATTCCTATTTGGAAACACAGACCTCTGGATCAATAGTATGAGGTATTGAAACACTTCGCCCAAGTACCACCCATGTTATCAATTCTGGATGCTTTGAATCTGTCAAAAGATCTTCGGGAAGCACTCATCGAGGCTTTTTCAAGTCCTCGAGAGTTTGAAACTGAAATTGCTATAGTTGATGTCTATCACATAGAGAATAATCTTGTAGAATTCCATGAAATAATATATTTTACTGACAAAGATGAAGATGATGTTGTGCATGGGAATATTAGACCTTTTTACTTATCTGTCAAGGTCAATGGCGTAGACGTCCGAAGAGCATTTATTGACAATGGTTCAGAAGTCAACCTCATGCCCATTTGTACACTTCATCGATTGGGCCTCACAAAATATGATTTATCTCCTTCTAACATGATGTTACAAGGATATAATAAAAATAAACATGAACCACTAGGTGAAGTTACACTCAGAACTCAGTTTGGAGATCTTGTATCCAATTTGGATTTCATAGTTGTTGATCAAGACTCAGCTTTCAACATCTTTCTTGGATGACCCTGGCTACATCAACATGTGGCTATCCCTTCATCATACCATCAATGTCTCAAATATTTTTTCAATGGTCAAGATGGGACATTGTACGGTGATAAGGCTCCGTTAAAGACATCCGAGTCTCAATACATTGAGGCAGAATTCTATCACATGAAGGGAAGGAAGAAATTCATAACAAAGGAGATTACCAAGGTTAATGCTCCATATGGTTTGGAGAAGATTCCAGTAAATCCATTTACACATGTGAGTATAGATTATGTGTTTCCTATCAGTCCAATTTACAAGATATACCCAAATAAAAATACTCATATGGAAAGATCCATAATGTAAATTATAGCAATCGAGCCAGAAAACATGGGAGAAATTGGTAACCCACCAAGCAGTGATGAAAGCACAAATCGTGACGTCATCATTTCATCTGCTGAAATCCAACAAGTCTATACTTTTCCAATTAGGCCAAAAGAAGTTATAGAAACATCGGAGGTGAACAATGATGTTGATTCTCAGTCCATCATCTCCTCTTTATTACCCAATGAAAACCATTCATTATCAATCGGGTCAAAATTGGAAGCTTCTTCTTCAAGATGTGAAAATTTTGACATCTCTTCTGATCATGAAAATTATGCTTTATCATCTACTATACAAGTAGAAATGGAAGAAATTACACATGAAGAAGAAGAAGAGGAAGATCTAAGAGATGCTCCTCCAGTATTTGAAGAGGGTATCTCTACTACTGTGGACGAACTCAGAGAAATAAATTTGGGTACAAAAGAAGATCCACACCCCACTTTAATCAGTGCGACCATGACTCTTGAAGAGCAAGAGATGTATATTTCCTTTCTAAAGAAAAATAAAGATATATTTTCTTGGAACTATACAAAAATGCCCGGGCTTGATCATGATATTGCTACTCATCATTTGGGTTTAACAGAAGAACATCGAGGATTTAAGAAACCCGCGAGAAGAACACACCCAAATTATGCTTCTAAAATTGAGGTTCAAGTGGATAAGCTTAGCAAATCTAAATTTTTTAGAGAAGTTGAATATCCCATGTGGTTGGATAATATTTTCCCAGTAAAGAAGAAGAACGGACAAATTAGAGTTTGCATCGATTTCAGAGTTCTTAGTCGGCATTGTCCTAAGGATGATTTCCCAGTTCCAATTACAGAACTTTTAAATGATGCAAGTATTTGCTATGAAAAACTTTCCTTCATGGATGGATATTCCAGATATAATCAGATCCAAATGGCCCTAGAAGATGAGGAATCCACAGCCTTCATAGCCCCTCAAGGTGTGTTTTGCTACCGGGTAATGCCCTTTGTCTTAAAGAATGCATGCGCTACATATCAGCGTTCCATGCATCGTATCTTCAACCCCTTTCTAGAGAAGTTTGTTGAATGCTATGTAGATGATTTGGTGGTTAAATCCAAACAACATTCTAATAACATGGCTTATTTGGAAGTCATATTCCGCAAGCTTCAACAAAATAATTTGAAGATGAACCCCTTAAAATGTGATTTTGGGGTAACCTCAGGAAAATTTCTCAGCTTTGTTGTATGCCATCATGGTATTGAAGTCGATCATGAGAAGACAAAGTCAATCCTTGGTATGTCACCTCCTCGAAATTTGAAATAATTAAGAGGACTTCAAGGAAACCTAGCATATATTCGGCGTTTCATCGCCAATTTGGGGGGAAAAGATTACCCTTCACCAAATTGATGAAGAAGGGAGTCACCTACCAGTGGACTAAAGAATGTCATGAAGCATTCGATATTCGAAAGAAATACCTCTTGAGTCCACCGGTACTCATTACACCTGTTGAAGGAAGACCACTTTTCCTCTACGTGACAGCTCTAGAGTGATCATTGGGTGCCTTTCTTTCTCAAAAGAATGATGCTGGGAATGAAAACAGTCTCTACTATCTTAGTCGAACTATACTGGAAGCAGAAACCTAGTATTCACGTATTGAGAAGTGCTTCCTGGCATTAATCGTTGCAGTTCAGAAGTTGAGAGACAACCTGAAACATCACGAGGTCCAATTGGTATCTCTCAATAACCCGCTCAAATTCATCCTTAGTCGTCCAATGCTTATAGGACGTCTGGCAAGGTGGGTAGTTATTTTGCAGCAATTTTACATTCAGTATGTGTCTCAAAAGGCAATAAAGGGCAAAGCTCAGGCAGATTTCCTGGCTGAACACCCTTCAGTGGAAGACACATATTCAGATATTAGACTCCCTGGTGAGGAATTCTTCTCTATTCAATAAAGTCATCGGGTATGGGAAATGTATTTTGATGGTGCTTCCAGAAGTCCAATAGAGGGGAAAACGGAAAATACTAAATTCAATAATGTTGGCTTAGGAAATGTGCTCATTTCTCTAGAAAAGGAAATGTTACCTTATTACTTGTTATTGTGGTAAGGTGGTACCAATAATGAAGCAGAATACCAAGCTCTCATCGTAGGCTTGGAATTAGCACTTCAAGAACAAGTGAACCACTTAAAGGTGAAAGGTGATTCAGAATTGGTAATCAAACAAGTAAATGGGGATTATGCCATCAGAAAAGAAGAACTAACCCCTTTGAATGATTACGTAAGAGAGTTAATGGAGAAATTCCCTTCAGAACCGACATTTTCTTACATCCCAAGATCACAAAATGCTCAAGCTGATGCATTGGCTAATATAGCCACAGCTCTAGCAGATCCAAACCGGGATGAGAAAACCATCAGTATTGCCCACTGTCGTGCAATTTCACCTTATGTTCAAATCAGAACGGGGGAAATTAATGAAATTAGTCCCATTCCTGAACCGTATGGTCATACTACAGGATGGATGTCACCTATCAGGGAATACCTTCAAATGGAAGACTTCCACCTGAAAGAGACGAGAAAGAACTAATCCAGTGACGTGTGGTCAATTTTACTCTTTATGATAGTCCAGATTACCTAGAGAAAAGTCCTAACAAACGTGGTTTTGATGGAGTTCTCTTTAGATGCATTGATGGTGAAGAGACAATGGATGTCAAGAAAGAAGTGCATGCAGGAGTCTGTGGTGCCCACCAGTCTGGACATAGACTGTCTGATCAGATTTGAAGGCTTGGATACTTTTGGACTTCAATGATACAAGATTGTGTTGATTTCACAAATAAGTTCCATTCATGACAAGTACATGTCAACATCATTCATCAACCTCCAGAGTTGCTTCATACAGATAAATACTCATGGCCATTGGCCACATGGGGAATGGATTTGGTGGGACCATACACTTCGTCTATGACCAAGCAGCTTAAGTACACTCTTACTACTGATGACTTATTTTCCAAATGGGCAGAGGAAATACCCCTCATGGTAGTTAGTTCTAAATAAGTTATTAGCTTCATCAAGTCTAACATCATTACCAGAATTGTGGTCCCTCATACCATATTGATGGACAATGGCACCAACTTCTATTCATCCGAGGTGAAGAAGTTGTATCAAGAATAAAACATCAAATCCAACCATTCATCTCGGTATCATGTAGTGGCCAATGGATAGATAGAAGCCTTCAACAAGACACTTTCAAATATACTACAAAAGATGGTGGATAAACATAAGAAGTCATGGCCTGGTAAACTCTTTCATGCTTTATGGGATTATCGGAATACCACCCGCACTACAACACGGTCAACTCCATATTCATTGGTATATGAAACAGAAGCAGTCTTTCCAATTGAAGTTCAACTACCCTCGCTCAGAGTTTCCATTTTTGATCAATCATCTACATATGAACAATATCAAAAGCGATTGAATGAATTGGAACGGTTAGATGAGAAAAGATTGTGTACTTTGCACCACCTGGAAGTCTATCAGAATCGAATAGCACGAGATTTTAACAAAAAAGTTCGTCTTCATTCATTTACTCAGGGAGAATTGGTATTATTTCTCAGAACTCCAATGATACCAGGAAAGAAACCTCCCAAGATCGAGCCAAAATGGGAAGGACCTTACTTAATACATAGGGTCTACTCCAAAAAAGATTATTCATTAATCTCGATGGATGGAGAACTCATCACTACTCCAACCAATGCCGGATTTTTGAAGATGTATTTTGTATAATATATCATCCATGGTATGGTATGACCCAAAACTGCACCACTATCCAACATGATGTTAAACTGAATCATCAATGTTCCATGCATATGAACCTAAACTATTTTCACATACATCCAACATGACGTTAAACTGTGTCCCCTTCATGGTCCTTGCTATATGACGTTAAACTATACAGCAACGGTCCATACATATGACCTTAAACTATTTGTATTCCTTTTGTCTCACATGATGTTAAACTGTAACGTCCAAACTACATGATGCTAAACTGTACAGAAGTCCCTTACGTCCAGTATGACATTAAACTGCACCATCCACGGTCCATGCATATGACCTTAAAGTATTCACACTTTCGTCCAACAAGACACTAAACTGTATCGCCCCTTTTTCATCCAACATGACGTTAAACTGTGAAAATGTCCCTTACATCCAGCATGACGTTAAACGACATCATCAATGGTCCATACATATGACCTTAAACTATTTGTGTTACTTTCATCCAACATGATGTTAAACCTTGAAAAAAGTCCCTAATACGTCCAACATGACGTTAAATGGTGTACTCTTTTGTCCTTACTACATGACATTAAACTACACAGTCGTCTTTTTGTCCAACATGATGTTAAAATATGTTGTCTCCGTCGTCCAAACTACATGATGCTAAACTGTACAAAAAGTCCTTTGATACATCCTACATGACATTAAAATGTACTTTGTCCCTGCTACATGACACTAAACTCTGCAGCACCAATAGTTTTAACTGCAAGACTTTAAACTGCATAGTCCCTTTATATGTCCTACATGACATTAAACTGTGCATCATTATGGGTTTTATTACTAATTGTTTCTCACACTGAGTATGACTCAAGTGAGCTTAGATAAAATTTCAACCATAACACTCTCTCAAGGATGCTAACCACGCATAAGTCCCAACATCATTTTTTAAGTCGTTGTCCCCAAGAACAACTTGATCATTAATTCATTCATTAATTGAACTGTGTGGACTTTGATCCTTGCCTTCCAGGATGGGTACGTAGGCAACCTCACAAGGTTCAAGCCCAAAACCAATCTCTTCACATCGGTTCACCTCTATCTCATATGATGTTGATTCGTGAAACTTCCCCTGGAATCAATATCTTTACATTGATTCACTTTCATCCTCGCTATAAGATGTTAAACTATACAACACATTTGTCCAGTATGACAATAAACTATAATATTCATTGATACCCTCACCTGAGAAGGAACCATTATTTACATTGATTTCTCAATCATGTTTCATTTCAAAGACTACGTGCATACATGGAAATTCCCAAACCTTTTATCTTGGGTTAAACCATCATTGTACTAAAGTCCCCTTTCACCCTTCACATGTACGAACCTAATTTGTACAGAGGGTATTTCTAGGACTACTTGGGCTTGATTCCCATCCTTATGGGATACATAGGAACGTTCGAGTGTCCCTCGAATCCAGCCCCAAGTCTTTTGGGCCTAACCCCAAATTCCACTTCTAGTCCCTTGGCTGAAAAGTCCCCATGAAAACACACACTGTGTATTTCTTACAATGGTCCAAGCTCTATGATCCTAAACTAAGATCTCTAATACTTTTTTCCCAGACAAAGTTAAACTGTCGTTCAAGAACTACGTGTGGCATGATTCCCATCCTTATGGAATACGTAGTGAAGTCCAACATTTCCATTCAGAACACAGTCACAACATGATTATGGTTAGAATTGATCTGGGTATCTCTATATACATTGGACAATACCCATCTTTATGTGTCATAATCCTAACCTTAAATATATTTAAATCTTTATAACCCTTTTCATGACTTTTAGTCACAAAAATGACAAATTTCTGAGAGTTCTTTTACATGACTATGCTGTACATTCCCTTAGGAGGCCTTGCAAAAATAGTCTCCATAACAAATTTTTCTGCCATAAGATACTATTATCTGACTATGCAGCCAATGCCCATAGGTGGCCCTACATAATTCAACCCCCTAATGGGTTTGTCGGATACTGGTAACATTATTCTTAGGAAGAAAGCCTCTTTTGTCTTTATTGGTCTTAAATGACAGTATGTAGGGATCCACAAAAATAGACACCCTTAACATATTTGTCCCATATCCTTTTTCATGATCTGAAAGTATTCAAGTATATGGTTTATATTCTCCTTCCCTACATTTGGGTTAGACTTTCGTAGGAGTGATATCCTTCCAGTTCTTTGATAATCTTGTTTGGAAGTATCTTCTCCATATTCAAGTACCTATTTCCATACAATAAACTCTATACTTTGGAAAATTTGAATCTCCATAAACTTTCACCAGCTTTTTAGCACTAGGAAAGTAAAATTCAGAGAGTTATTTTGACTGACTATGCAGCACATGCCCTTAGGTGGCCTTGCATTAATAGTCTACATAAAAGACTTGTTAGCCAAAAGATTCTATTTATATGACTATGAAACCAATGCCCTTTGGTGGCCCTGCATAATTCAACCCCATAACGGGTTTGTTAAATAATTGTAACTACATTATTTTGTACTACTTCTTCTGATTCCTTTTAGCTCTTTTTCATATCATTCATCAGATTCAAATATTCTTAGGCCATAGTTTACATTTTTTCCCTCATACTTGAGTATGGTAATATGTTTTCAGATAAATTCTCAATGAATTGAGTCGATTATAATTCATTCATTCAAAGCTATTTTCGAACATAAACATTAGCCTCTGTATGTCCGATGTGCATGACTTTAAACTGCCCATAAAAGACAAAGAAACTCTGAAGAAAAGTCAAGTTCCAGCTCACTAAACATACATTTTGTATGATTTAGGTAATATTGAGGAATTAAAAGATTCAAATTTTGTAGGGTTATTTATAATAATCCTAGTAAAAATTAAAATATTCTTACTAGGACCATTGTCTTTAGTATAATTTAAAGCATGTAGCAAAAGAATGTAGGTACAAATGATTGAAGATGAAAGTGTTTTTCATTGATACAAAAGAGATAGAAGGACATCCACAGACTGGTGTCTCTTCTCTTTTTCAAGAATTACAAGAGGCTTTCAACATAACTCTTCATTTGATTTACTGCATCCCGAGCTTCATCAGAAACCACCTTAAATTCATTCATTCAACTGGATCAAATAAGAGATGCAGTGATACCAGCTCTTCTTGGAACAATTATAAAAAGATATTATTTAGTGTGGTTTGAGAAAATTTTCTGCTGATCAAACATTGACTTTTTTTATGTCCAAGAGACTTGGAAGATGGATACATGGATTTGAGAATGGAGCATTGGCAGTAAAGATCCATTTGGAGAGAGTAATATTTTCAGATATTTCTTTAATGCCATGTTTGTCTTCTCTCCACCAACCGGCAGCGAAAAACATTTTATCCCATGGGTTTTCCATTTTCATATATGCAAGGAAATGGCATGGAAGGAAAATTTGAAAGTTCACACCATTGTTCTTGCTCTTAATGCACAGTATAACCGAAATAGAGGAGTAGAAGTGCAGATGAATTTCAAGTGTATAGTTATTTGCATCTGGAACATTGACTCCTTGCAGATGACCATGACCATACAGGGACAGGTAGATTCTCTATGGGAAATTAAGATGATATTTCTTCAAGTACTTAGCCAAATCTGGGAGAGTGTTGTCGCAGATATCACAGTAATCATGGCCAAAATGTTCATCATGTCATAAATCCTCCTGCTAGCCAGTTCATCAACCGTTCCGATTCTCCTAAGAGCCATTGAATCTACACAAAAATTGAATAAACTAACTCTTAAATGGGTTTATTTGTCATAAAATTTGTGAAGGAATTCAAAAAAATGGCAAAGGCATTAAGGCGCGCATGTCTAAACTTGGCGCGCAAGTTTTAGTGTGCCAAGCTAGTTTTTGATGTGCTGGTATAAAACGCGCAAGTCTAAACACCTCTACAGTAGCACGACAATAATGAAATAGCGGAAAACCGAGCAACCTGCGTGGCGAATTCCACTTGCGCGGTGAGAGTACGAATGTTTGAAATCCGGATGATTTGTACGGAATCGGGGCCACATATTTATAGGCCACAGCCGTACCCTGCATGCCGAAGTCTATCCAGCAGGATGTTGCGCGCCATACCTTGCACGCCACATCCTGCGCACCAAGTGTTGCGCCCTAAAGACTTACACGCCGCCTTTCCTTTGGTTTTCTTATTTTCCTCAGAGTCACATCCCCATTTCTTTTGGATCCAACTCTAAGGGGGGACTTTTGTTGACGCCGTTTTTTTCGTCACATTGTCTAAAAAGAATGTAAAGGGAAATGACTTAGCACAAATTGATTCATCTTTTGAAGAAAACATCAAAAATAGACAAAGGAAATAACAAAGCTTCAAAAGCACATGTGCCGTGCAAGTTCTATCACTGTCGTGTAAGTCCACTTGCGTGCCACCTAATGGTCGCGGAAGTGACTTGCGGGCCATAAAGGATAACTGCCCGATGTATTCTTCAGCCTATAAATAGAACCTGTTGGCCCCCCATTTGGGAAGGATTTTTTTCCAGAATTCAGATTTAGAGCTCTGAACGCCCAAGTTTATTCTTCGGGTCTTCCGAACACTTATTAGGTAATTCTTTACCTAAATGGAAGGTCTAAACAAGAGGATTAAGTTCTAAGTGTTATAATCCACTAACACTTGCATGCCTAAGGTGTTTTACCCTTAAGGGAAATGAACATACTTGCCCGCCGCCCTACATCCTCACCAAAACTTGCGCGCCTTACTTCTGGATGTACCTAATGATAATTCTAAAGGCATTGGTCAAGGATCGCCCATGTGTTACCATACTGGTTTAAAAACGCGCAAGTACCCATGTTTCGTGCAGGTATACCTACGAGACCAAGACGTGTGCGCCCACGCAGTACATGCACGCCTGCCAGGACTTGTGTGCCCCTGTCTTTTTGGGTGCCCTTCTTGCCCATTTCACCCCTCTTATGACATTACACCTCTCCTATTCATGATTCAGTCTTCAAGACACTCTTCAAATCTATTTATGGAAAGATTTCTTGATTTGAATTCCTTATCTGAATGGAATTCTGTGGAATATCACTAAAAACCTAGTGATTTACACATCTTTATGTCACTAAAGATTGAGATTTCATTCTTTCAAAATCATCCATTAAGATGAGAGATCTCATTAACCTGGTCCTCCATTTTAGGAATAATCCCCAGTCATAATTCACAAATATAGGCATCCTCCTTCGGAGTAAGCCCCAAGTCCCTTAATTTTTCAGGTCCCTTAACATGGGCCTCCTTTTCAAGAGTAATCCCTAGTCATAATTTCTCTTAAAAAGTCCTAATTTACCTTTGATCTGGGATTCCTTCTCAGGAGTAAAACCCAATCATAAGTGCTATCCTAATTTGGGCCTCCTTTTCAAGAGTAAGCACCAAGTTAGAGTATTCAAAACTCCATGAAGCACATATACCTTTATGGACCCTGTTCATGGATTTCTTCCCTGAAGGAAATCCTAATATTCATATATCTGGGCAGTCATACATACATAAGCCCCACATTATTTCTTATGATTACATATTTCATGGCACAATTGTGTGGTTTTTACCAATACCTCTTTTTTCTTACACCGATCATGAATCACATAAGCTTAGAGTGTAAAAGTAATTATGACATCCTTCTTTGGGCCATCAATCATAAACATCATACTCCCTTAATTGAACTACATGGGTGATTCCTTTTCTATACAAAGGATACGTAGGTAGCCCATCTGTGGGTTCGATACTAACTCTGAAATAATCCATGTCCTTCTGAATGACAATAAACATCAAGTGCCCCAATTAGTGGCTTTAAAACCACCATGGTCATCATAATGACCGAAAAAATTCTATATAAATGTGTTAAAGGATACCATTGACCAAGAATCTCTAATAAATACAGATGATTCTCTATCGATGAAGAACCTCGAATACATATAAAATATTCTCTAAATTTCCTACATATTTAATCATTGACTGTCAGAACTGAAGGAAAGATCATTTTATACATGGTAATGTAATAAGGATTCACAAACATAACTTAAATCTATAAAGAGAGTCTCGGAGTAGACAATAATTCCCCTAAAACGGTGTGATGAGTCTGACCTCCCATCCTCTCGACCAATGAAAATTCCTAAGCCTCATTAGTCCACAAACTAATGAGCGCCTACCTTTGGAAAGTAGGTCCAAATGAATGTGGAATCATTGGATGTTTCCGGTTCTACGAACAATCCCATTATAAACCGATTGGAAGGTTTGAACCTTAAATCAAGGAGGTCATCCCCAAATTCCGAGTGAAAACATTCCTTAGTAAAATCCAATTTTATCTTCTAAAGAGTTTCCTCCAAAATAATATTCACCATTTTTAGGAAGCTCAATATATTCCTCAATAAGTGAAAGTCCAATTTATTTTTCACTCTATATGTAAAAGAAAGGATTCAACAAATCATAAATTCAAAATTCATAAGCAATGACACTCAATTAATATTTTATAAAATTTCAAAAGGAAGATTTTAATAAAGGGACTTCTCTCAAAGTTGGTTCTGGTGAAATCACTTCTTCAAAGATAGGTTCCTTTGAAGGTGATTCATAGAAAAAAGAAGTAGGTACCCATGCTCTTCCATTAATTAGATATCCTTATAAAAATATGTGAGAAATAAGGGGGATTATTTTTCGTCCTTGGGTACTTATTAAATTTATGAATGTAATGGGAGAACTCGGTTAGCTCTCAGGACTTCACTTCAAAATTTTGTTTGTTTATATCCTCCCTCAGGTCAAGTATGAATTATTTGAATAAATACTCCCCATTATTTCATTTCCATGACATCCCCACATATATAAGAATAATATAACCCCCACCTAACATTGATAAGGGTGATATATTAATTGGTTCTCTCACTTATGGGTAATTATCCAAAGAATTAATGAAATATTCATTAGAAAACATTATGAATTTTTTGGAAATTTTGATATTTATTATTATTTTTTGTTTTTTTATGAAATGGTTTATGAAACTATTTTTCCTAATTTTAAATGGTTCTAAATTAATTAGAAAATATTTACGGTGAATCATTGTTTAATAATTTTCTTACCTAAGAATGTAATATAGTGTAAACCAATGGTTGGTGTTAAAGAGAAAACTCACACAACATCTAATTTTTATTACCCCCATTTATATTATAAATAAATTCAAAATAAATAATAAAATGTGTTATAGTTTTATATATTCATGAAATAATTATATATATATATATATATAACACAATGAATAAAATTGAACGTAGAAAAAATAACATTTGACAAAAAGGAGATCCTCCGAAGAGAACATCTAGAGTGAACCCTCATCATCTTTTTCTGTTTCAAATTTACTTAATGAACACCCTTTTTTATATGTGTGAATATCATATACCACCTATGGATGTTAAAATATAGTACACTCAACAATCACTAAGAGACCAAACATTCACCTCCTCACTCAAGGGATAATTTTTCATAAGAGAATATTAACCCCCATGTGGAAAGTGGAGACATAAAGGCGCCTTACACAATAAGACCCTCTATACATAAATCTATGTAAATAAGAAGAAAAATGAATGTGAAATTACTTGGGTTAGACACTATGTTGATCACCTGAGAACTTCCTCATGTTAGTTACTCATGATCATGAGTTTTAGAGATCACATTAGAGAAGAATGTGGTGGAATGCAAAAAGATAAAAAATATGAGAATGAGAGGAAGATTAATATCAAAACAATTAATATTTTATAATACTATTACATAAAAAAGTAACTATAAATATATTAATAAATTCCACATAGATTTGCTAATATTTTGAGAAGGAGAGGGATACATTTATATAGGCAAAATTGGTGTGAATTTTTGCTTCATAATTATTCCTCTAAAATATTTCATATATTTGACCCCATTAATGATGGAATTTCTAAATATTGTATTCTGGAATGTTATTTAGAATTTTCTTTCTCATTTTATCAAAAAATTTCATCTATATCATGCATGTTTATTAAAAGTTATCTTCAATTTATTGAGAGAATTTATTCACTAATAATGGTTCATAAATCTTGTATCAATGTTGATCATTCAATGGTTTCCTTAACGACTAAATAACTCAATGAAATTTATATTTTAAATGTGTACTAGATTATTATTTTATATTTAGTTATAATCACATCAATTATAGGTCTTTATCCTTAGCTATTCCTCATTTCTGTATGTGGTGTACACTATGTCCACCCAAAAGGGTTTTCAATTTGTTTGGTTTTTTTTTTCATGCCACTATATATTCGAATCAAATATTGGTACAAAAGAAAAGTTTTGATCCAACAAATCAATAAATCCTAAAAAAATAAACACTAAAATTTAAATAATATTTTAAACATTATTCCCAAAATTCCAATGCGAATAAATTTTTTTAAAATTCCATAATTAATTAATTTTCACATTTTAGCCTAAAAAACACTGTATATCCAAAATTGATGCAAATAATCTAAAATTGAGGAATTTTTAGGGTTTATATAAGTAAAATAAATATAAAAAATGTGGAAAATATTATCAATAATAGTGTATTTTTCTTATATTTATGTATAAATATACTTTAATTTATCCTTTATATTCTTGTTAATATTATGGATATTTTATATAATTAGTTGACCCTGTTTTAATAATATAATTAATTTAAAATTATAATTGGTCATTTGACCTTAGTATTATAGTTATTTATTTAATTTATGTGATGAAATTTAACCATTAAATAAATATGCATTGAATAAATAAATAATATTATAGGAGAAAAATTGAATTAATATGTTGAATGATTATGACATTTTAATATCGATTAATTTATTAGGTGGATAATAAAAAATCTGTTGACCCCAGGGGAATAAATATTTTAGATTTGCTCTAGTTAAAACCTTCCAACATTAACTTATGTGTCTCCTTGTTTTGTTTCATCTTATCTCAGTCTGGAACTATCTACTCTCATCTGAATCTCCTTCCTTTACCTATGGTTATTCACTTATAGGTGAGGAAAAATGATATTGAGGTTATTTAAATGAAACCATTGAAACACAAGCTCTTATATAATAATGAGGAAGTTATGATAGGAATATTTTCATATTTAATTTAATAATGATGTTATCATAAAAATGTAATCAATAAATAATTAAATAAACTAGAAACCCAACACATATATACATCAAGCATTCAAGGCCATAATCCATGTTGCATGAAAATACTACACATTTAAAATATCTATAATTTATTTTAATATATTATTTACTAATTTAATCATATAATATAAATATAAATATAAATATATAAATAAATTTATCTTAATTATCCTTCAAAATAGTCCTTGATATTCCAATAATCAATTATTTTAAATAAATTGAATATATTTAAAATTAATTATGTACATGATTCGTATTGGAGGTAGCATGATGTATTCCAATCTTCTTTTGCTTAAACCTATTTTCAATGTTCAACTATTACAAGTTGCATACCTTGAAATAGAATATGGATTAAATAGACCCACACTCCCATATATTGTTCTCATAAATACATTATTTATATACCAACTTTGAAATGAATCGAAGTGACCTGATTTTAACTATTCATAATTAAAATATCATTGAAAAATGACGAGTAACATACATTAAAAGGGAATTTTAGGATTGATTTTTTATAGAGTTATGAAAAACATTAATCTACTAAAATATATGCCTTAAATATTAAATATAAATCTTTCCAGAGTATGTTAGTGTATATAATCCATAATATGTTCTCAAATTCTCCCATAACATTCTATACACATGCTACTCTTTTATCTATATCTTCTGTATTACATTTCTACATAACCTTGGAAAATTTATACATAATAAAGGTTGGACGAAACAATGGGTAAGGTAAAATGTATATAATAATCTATCAAGGAATTAAATTTTTCAAAATAATATCGAAGAAAAAAATGATAATAAAATAATTCCCTATAACTAATCACAACTGATTGAAACAAATAAATCATTGAAAATATAATTAAAAACTAGGATAATAATAACTAAATTCATTATGATGGAATGTATAATAAAAAACGACTTTCCCCATCATTTCCTCAACCAATACAACATTCATTCCATAAAATCTATGACTTTGAAATCTTTGTTTCTACCAAGGAAAAAACAAAGACATCATGTTTTCATTGGGTAAACATACATAGAATAGATAACCCTTTTTTATTATTAGACCTAATGATACATCAAGGTGATATATAATACCAACCCCCACCTATCACATTTTTAATTCCAACATATTCACCATGCGAATGATATGCAAATTAATTCAATGCATTATCAACATTCCATAGTAATCAATAAATATCAATATTGAGATAAAAATATATGGAATATCAATAATTTTTAGTTAGTAAATTTACATAATACATTCATAGAATTGAGGTGGATTATTATGAAATAAATAAACATCATTCTTGAGTAATTTATAAATAATCATATCACGATAATAAAAATATAGATTTACAATACTTCTTCAATAAACAAGTGGAATAGATTTTTATTTACTAATACATAATATAATAATATATAGATAATGGGTTATATAATTAATTCAATAATTCCACCAATCATTCAATTATTTCCATCTAAGGGAACACACTTCTATCAATTTTAGTAAATATATTTTTTCCAAATATAGTATCCATTAAATGGAAATTCATTCTTATAACAGAGGATGATATGAGAAAAGGCATTGATGGATGTGTGTGAGTTTAATATCTAAATTAAAATAGTATTATAACAATAGAAAATTAATTTGTCACCAATATATACAGTAAAAAAATAGAAAAGTGGTGAATATAAATCATATATCAAGGACGTGAAATCTAGTTGAAAACACATTTGTAATGGTAATGTAAGATTCAAAAGAACAGGAAAGGGATACCGTGAAAATAAAATATAATAAAATGAAATAAATTCACTATATTTATAGGAAATATGGTGGTTAATACATGATTAAAAATAAAATATGGTTATCAATATCAAATATGTCTCATGGAATTTTAAATATAGATAAATAAACCTTATAACTTTAGATACATTCAAATGAAAACATGATGAAGGATCATCTTTCAAGTGAAACATTAAATACCATGAATAATTTGATGATGATGATAAAAAATATAAAATGAGGTATTGAATAAATATTATAAATTATAAAATTTTGTAAAACAATAAATATGCATAATGGTGTGAAAAATGAGACAAGAAACACTTACAAACATAGAATATTTATATTCAAAACCCATTTAATGATATGATTTAAAATGAGTAATAAAATTATTATAAATAATCATATCATCATGATAAATAATATTAATGGGTTTTTAGATATTACATTAATAAGAAACCATATTGTATATATGGAATATTTCACAAGGGGTGATTATTAATGGAAATAAACCCTTTCTTTAATTCTGGACATCCATAATGAACAAGAATACATTATAAAAAATAACATTTATAATTACCTATTTTATTAACCTATTCATATATATAACCAATTATAAATTAATTTAGGATTATCTTCTTTCTTTATTAGATAGTCATTCTCTATTTTCAATATCTAGTGTGAGTAATCACGATTGATTTGAACAAATTTCAAAAAAAAGAGTCTGTTATTCGTGATTCTCCCAATCAAAATTATTCTGAGATAATACAAGGTATAAAATAGACAATTTATAATTATTTATAATGTTATAATTTCATTATATACATGTTTATTTTGATATTAAAAACGAAAAAAATATTTACGATGTTTTTATGATTTTTAACAATGTGACATTGGTATCTTAATTAACGAGTTTAATTTAATGTTACTATTCCTAGAAAAATAAAATATCTATTAATTATTTATATCATATACTTTGATTTTTAATATTTTCATTGTCATACATGATATTATGTAATATCATTTTTTATGATATTTTTTTAACAATACTAGAAAAGATCATACCCTAAATAAGGAATGATTATTAATATAAAAGTGGTTTCTTTTGTGCATAATATCATTATTATAGATGAATAATGATATTATATAATTAATTTTAGGATGGAAAAAAAATTCATATGGTATTATTAATTATAATTAAACTAGAAATAATGAGGTACATTACATCATGGGGGTGGTAGTTAGGAGAACAAAAAGATAAAATTTCCATTTCTTCAATAATGAGAGGATTAAAAGGTGCATAATAGTTTTCTTATTCATATTCATAATTATATTTTATATTCAACAATTATTATTCAATTTCACCCTTATTACCAATTACGATAATAATTATTGAAAAATAGAAGTCATAGCTTCATGGAGGCTCTATTAGAAACAACACATGAATGAACATTTAATTTTTCTTAATATAAAAGGGAATTGGTTTTTAATAGTCATCAAAATATGATAGTAAAATTTCATATACAATCAATATAGATGTAATAATATTGAAATTAGAAAATATTATTTGGGAAAATATGAATTAAATGGAATAATGATTGAAAAAATGTACTGACTTTTAGGATATGTTATTTACCATTTATAAATCCCAAGAAATAGAGGTATTAGGAAAATCAATTTTTTTCAAAGGATATAGGAAAAATAAGAGAACAAAAATAGAGGGATAATGGGAAATATTTCTGGATGAAACATAATTTTAGGAGTGGTCGTGAATGCATTATGACGATCCCCTTTTATCATTGTTGAAAATGAATTTTTTTAGAATATTTTTACTTAATATAATGAGGGAACATGTTGAACTAGTAAATAAAACATAAATATTCATAAGAATAGATAAGGGGGTGAGATAAGGAATAGAATACCTCAAATAATCATATTTATTTTTTTTAAACATGTTTATAATTCCTTTACTCTTTAAAATTTCACTTTTAACATTTTTCATTTTACCATAGAAACTAATTTATTCTTATGTAAATAGTTTTATAATAGAAATTAAAATGATCATTATTACATAATTAAGATATAATTATAAAAAATATTTAATTAATTTTATTAAAAATGATTTCTAGGTATAATGTTTTTTAACCTCAGTCCATATAGACATAATTTTACCAATTAAATCCATTTTTGACCAAATAAGTGGTTTAATAGTTTTTTAGATCATTTATGTTAATGATAAATTCCACAAATTTAATATTTAGGAAAAAAATACATTTTTACAATTCACCTAAAATAATCTATTTCAAAAAAATTCAAAAAAGTAATCTTATTCTAATATTAAAATTTTTATATACAAATTATCTTTATTTATTAGAATTTAAATTCGACTCATTGAGAATGTATCTATTAAATAAAGATAAAAAACATAATAAAAACTGTTTTTATTGGAAAGAAACTCTTACAAAAATATTAAGAATTATTATTCTTATTTACTATTAGTTTCTAATCATAGTAGTATTAATATATTTCTTCATAATAATTATATATTTTATATATAATATATTTATTATCTTAAAATAAAGTGTATAAGAGCCAATATTTTCCAGGCTACATTTTTCATCATAAATCAATCTTATTAGTTACATATGTACTCTATTTAAAATTTATAATTTCCTTATAATTAATAATTAACTTTATTTTTATTTATACACATATATCTATTTATAAATTAAATTACTTATTTTTTTCATTATAATTAAATTGATACATTTTAATTTTCATATAATATCAAGTGGTTCAAAGTGGTTTTTTGTTGCTTGTGAGGAAAGATATTGAATATATTATGCATCATAGGAAAATTTAATTTAAAATATAAGGGGGTTACAATCTCCCCCAATAAATAAATTTTGTCGCTAATTTTTTAATTGTCACATAAAAATAATTTTTTTATGGGTATCTAAAATATAGTAATAACTCAAAATATAACATCATCTAGGTTATATTATTTAATATCTTTGGTACGACTTGGGAAAAAATATTTTCTATCTATCGTGTTAACCTGTTAACTCATCCTCTCTTTGTAAAATGATACTCTATAAACTCCATTCACACTCATAAAGGATATTCAATTAAATTGAGACATTTTCCTTAGTGTTTATTACAATATTTTTGACATGAATGAAATTGAATATTCTTTCATTATTCATCGATATCACATGAAATTCAATGAGAAACCATCCCGCTATTCCTTGGGGTGTTTAGTAAATTTACAATTTTCATGTTGTTAATCATAATTATTGATAGAAGGTATATCATAATCATATGATTTCTCTCTTTAGTTATTATGTCATTGGGTTTATCATTAGTAAAACCTCCACATTGTCTATGTCATGCATATTTAACAATGTTCATTTGAGATTTATCTATTACTAAATCAAAAATTAGTTTAAAGTGTGTTAAGAAATCTATAAATGAATTATTATAATAAAATTAGATGAAAAATTGAAATTAAATATTTATTTATCATCAAAATTATTAAATAAGGTTATTGGTCAAACTAAATTACACTTAGCTGAATATAATTTTATTTTGGTTGAGTTTTCTCATATTCTTTTACCTAATTCAATAACATAATAAATCCATCATAATAGATTTTATAGATAATGTGAAAACCACGAAATATTCCATGGGATTATTCAAATGTGTATATAGTTTTAAGCCTACTCATTGTGTACCATAGTGATAGTTTAGTTGACACACAACAAACCATTCAATTTGTGATTTCCCTAATGTGTATCCATTCTACACTGAAATCTACAAAACAATTTCCATACAATGATGTAATTTCATAGATAACCCCACATTTTATACATTACTAAAATTTCAAGATATATTCCATTACATATAATTATCTTTTATAGTTATATCTAGGGATTTTGCAAAAATTCTCATATCCTAATCACAAAATAGTTAAAAAAAATTCAATACTCCTTCTAGCAAACTTATGGGTTATCTATACCATTGAAATTAAAATCAAACTTAATTTATCAACTCTTGATGAAATTTATGACTATTATATTATATTAAAATCATATAATAAAAAAATCTAGTTTCATTTAAACCCTCATTTAATACCAATTATGATTCCCCATATCGACGCTAAAGGATCTAGTTCTATTGAACTCATTTATTACATTATTTCTTTGAAATGAATTAAAGGGACCCAATTTTAGTCATTAAGAATTATAAAATCACCCACAAATGTGGAGTCACATACATATGAGGTAAATTTTAGGTTTATATTTTTTGGGAGTTAGGAAAATATTTTTACTCAAATGGATAATTCCATTATCCTTAAATAAGATTTTTTTCACTACAAAAGAAACAACTTAATCCATAAAAACATCTAATATCTCTTAAAAAATGTCAACAAATTCTACAAATCTAGAAATATTATTCATAATAATAATAAAATATAGGGTGATATAATGAATAATGTAAGATATATTTTAAAACCAATGCCTCTGCCAATAAATCATAGTCTCTACAAATTTTAGATCTAAGAAATCATTCATTATTTCATGGTCACAACCAAGATATAATGCATTAATTGGGTAGGAATACATGAAATACCAAATATTTTCTCATGAAACAATCCAATTCATCATGGGGATATATAATATCATTCCCCACCCATTATTTATATATGTATAATGAATTAACCATATGAAAGATATGAATATCAATTTAGGACATAACTGAAATTTAACAGTAATAAATTAGCACCCCTCTTGATTTAAAAACATAAATAATGTCTATAATTTTAATGTAAATCAATGAACATAAATCATCTATAGAGATAAATTTAATGGTTATTAAATATATAATCAACTTTCTAGAGTAAACAATAGACAAACATATCAGAATCAAAAGTAAACATGTTTTCCATATTACCCAATTAGTTAAAGAAATATCATTCTATATTAGAATCCCTAAAACAAACACTATATATAGAAAGGGTTATTTTTTATTTCAATAATTTCCCCAAAATATCAAAATATGATATCTATGTAAACACACATAAATCAAGGGATGTAAATATAGAGTATTCACAATGTAAATTCTTTGGAATAAAAATCATACATATGACATAGGATAATTTTGAAGAAAAAAGGTAGTCATGGATCTCAATGAGTTTAATCCCCAAGAGTAAAATCATATGAAAAAATATATAAATTTATCCATATCTAATATATACACCATAAAAGGGAAATAATCACTTAATATGAATAATATCTCAAAAAAGTAAAACTGAGATGAAAGCACCCTTAATGTAATATTAATGTAATTAAAATATCCAAAGAGGGATATAATTAAATTGAAATATAAGAAAAACATAGACACCACTAAAAATAAAATATTGTTCATAATATAAAGCATGTATCATGGAATTAAAAATAGAGAGAAAGAACAATTATTGCTTTTGGATCTTTCAAATCAAAACCCAGTGAAGGATAAAAATTTAATATAAAATTCAAGCACCCTGATAGATAAGAGGATCATGACACAAAATATAAAATAAAGACGTTGATACACAATAGAAATGAATATTTGGTGGATATTAAAAAATATGCCTCGTCGACTAGAAATTGATATTAGGATAAATTACAACATAATAAATATTTTAATCAAAACACCGTAAAGGATATGATTCAACAGTAAAAATTAAAAATTATAAATAACAAGAGGACCATTATACACCATTTTAATGGTTTATAGATACACCATCCCAATGAAAACATTGTGAATAAAAAAAAATATTTCCCATGAAGTGATAACTCGAGGCAAGAAATTGTAAACATAATTCATGAAATTCACTAATGTTACTGAATACACCATATAACAAAGATAACCACTTCAATTAAAGATTTTAAACCCTTACTCTTATCTATAAGATATTATGAAATCCGTTTAAAATTATTCTTTATCTTTATAGTAGGTATTAATTAATTATTTTCAGTATAATGTGAGAGTAATCCTGAACACTTCGAACTAGTTTGGTAATAGAGGATTTGTTCTTTATTCATATAAAATATTTCATCATTACCAGATAATTATAGATAATAAAATAGATTATTTATAATTACTTATAATGTTATGGTTTCATTATATGTAATTTTTTGTTACAATCCTTAAAATTAAATCATTTACGAGGATTTTTTTTGATTTATAACAAAAAGACATTGCTATATTAATTAATGAGATTAATATTAATGATACCATTCTAGAAACAAAATAAAATAATTAATTTCTTATTTATATATTATATTTATATTATTTATGTTTTCATAGTCATATATGTTAATATTTTAAATATTCATTCAGGTACGTGGTTAGTCTGACCATAACACGAACATACCAAAATTAATGGATGATTATGATTATGAAAATAGTTTATTTTTTGAATAATATATAACTACTCTAGTTCTTAAAACATTACCTTTTTTAAATATCAATAATTTTAGGTGTTAAGGGGATATTTGGGGTCTTATTACTCATAAAATTTCCTACTGTTTTTTTCTTAAGGTTGCACTAGTAGTTTACCAAATGTATATGTTTATAAAAAATAACTATAATTTCCAGAATAATGTTATTTTTATTAAATTTTTGATAAGGAATATGAATCTCTATAAATTTTTTAAAATTTTCATGTGGGAATAATTCTAGGAATGTAATCCCTTAAATTTCATTGTTTGAAAAAATGTTCATTTAGTGTGTTTTAAATGATGCCAAATTAAATTAAAAATAAATAGGAATGTTGACCATGTCAATCTTCAGAAAAATTGTATTTAGAGTCTTAATACCATGATTATTTTTAAATTTTATTCTATTATTTTTTATTCTACTCTAGATGAACCAAAAAATTGTTTATAAACCTCGAAGTGTTATCTGCATCATCTAAGTGCATCCCAATTCATGACTATTCTTGTTTTTAATAGTATGGGTTCCAAATCTGTTGTAGTTATTCATATTTGATGTATGAGATTTAATCTCCTTAGTATCCCCCATTCCCTATAAACATCAAAGGTTGATTATTAATTTATCTTATGGGTGTTTAGTAGGAAACATCATCATATTTTTTCACCATGTATCTAGTGTTTCATTTTTGGGATCGTTCCTTCATAGTAGGGGATCATTGTGCTCTATACTTTTGTGAATCTACAAAATTAAAATAATATTTTTCCATTTTTTTTTGTTTTTTATGGATTGGATAATGAATATAATGAACTGGATTAAACTTATTTGAATGGGTAGGGGAGAAATCATATGTGAATATCTATTTCTATATTTACATTTATTTTTTATCTCTTGAAACACATAAGCCTATCTGAAGATCATGTTGTGTATTTGAGATCTTGAAAACTTCAAAGTGTATTGATAACCTGTACCTACTTTTTTGAAACCCCCTCTCATTAAAGGATTAACACTTATATTTTTAAAAATAATTTTTTTCTAGTGTAAATATGGAATTGTGTAAAGATAACCATACAGGACATGATATAATATTATGAAACCCATATTTAAATTAATTATTGTAATTAATTGTAAAATAAAACAATTTTTTTTGTAGTGGTGTATCTGATGTGTTTTCAACGTGTTTTTTGGGCATGTTGGGATTATACAGTGATGATGGGGACTAGATGAAAAGTGATGTGTGATAATAAATTAGGGATGTGGATTGTATTGGTTTTGGTTATGGTGGTTGTTAGTGCATGGTGTACGAGATCAATGAGTGTGATAAAATATAATAAATAATAGAGTATGACATATTAATAAAGAAACTAATTTTTATTGGTCATTGTCAGAGAAATATGGGGTATTAATTAATATTTTTCATGTGAATATTGAATTTGATGATAATGTATATTTTTGGTTTAGATAAGAATCATTATTGGTGAAGGGTGAAATAACATGTCATAAAATACAGAGTGAAGACGATAAACCAAAATCTATTCAATCTATAATTGAATTAAATGAAATTGGGGACGTTTTATTTATTTTTTAGTGGGTTACAAGTTATTGGTGGAATTATTTGGTGATGTGTGTATGGTGTTTATGATAAGGTGAATGTGATGAAGTATAGAAATAAAGACAATAAGTATTTATTTTTTATATCTATTCATATATATATATATATATTTCATATTATTTATATAAGAAAGACACCCACACTGAATACCCCATACTGACACATAGATTTTATTGGTGGTGTTTTCTACAATATCTATATAGTGTGAAATAAATGCCTGGGTAACCCATATTCCCAAATATTCATTTAATAGTGTGGATAATGATGTGTTGTTGTTACTGATTTTACAAGGACAGTGAGGAAGTGATATGGGTTGGGGGAGGGGGACAAGCATGTTTGAAGAAAGGAACTAGGTTGATGGCCATCATGTTCAAGAATCCCCACTATCCGAGTTCATGATTACATGGTGATATTGACATGTGATGATGTGGAAGTGTAATTAGATATGTGCATGATGACATTGATTCCACGATGTGATGTTGGGCCCTATGGGAGGATGTGTTATCTAGGGTTGTGACATGAACCATATTAGTGGTTTATTTATATGTACTAATGAGATTAAATGAAAGGGGTGTATGAATAATATATTTGATATTGTGGAGTGATAGAAGCAACCTTGTGGAGAAGTAGAAAAAATTTAGATTTAGTGAGCCTTGGTGAGATTTTGATTGATAATAGCCCTATTTTTGTGAATGTCAGTTTTATTTTTTGATTACTACTGTATTATATTTCTCTTTTCACTTTTTAATAAGAGTCCATAGTTATGATCCTACTGAGTATACAAGTTAAAGGCAACAAATATAAATTAGTCTTTATTGTTTTAGGTTTCCAACATGCTTATGGTGACATAGATGAGAATTATGATCTTATGTATTATATTTTTTGGGTAGTTTCTACCTTTTACACTCTTCTGATATTATTTATAGAATTTCATCTGTATGAATTGAAATTTTCCAGGCATTATGGTATGATATGGTTTCCCTATTTGAAATTAAATAATAGAGTTTTAGGTAGTTTACTGTTCCAATATCTAAATCCTTATTTATTATTGATGGTAATTAATTATAAATGTGATATTTTAATACTATTACTATTAGTTGGAAACCTAGGCCATAATTGGGTCAAGACATGGGGGTTATTACCTCACGTCAATTTTTTCCTAGTATGGGTGTAAGAACCCATTTTTTCACTGAGGTATGGATCCTTTATTTTTCAGTCTAAATAAATACTTTGGTCATAATATTGATGCCTAATGAGTCAGTAAAATTTTTGAGCGTGTCTGGGGATTATTTGGAGCCGAGAACCAATCTTTGTGGGGGAAACCGACCCTGTACATGTTTTAGAGTAAACCAAGTGGGATTTATTCATGGTTTTTCAAACCATTTGGATGGTATTTTTTAGGAATGTGGAACCTCACAAAGTCAACACATTACCATACATCCTAATAGGGTGAAAACATATTTTTCCTAGGTAATCGTGCATGTATGGGGCATGGTTTCATCAAACTATGTGGAGAAGACATTTTTGGTAGAACCATCTCTCACTATTTGCACACGGTTCGACAATCTATGTGGAAAATCCATGTGCAGGATAAAAGCCTGTGTAAAATATCTGAAATGCCCTTAATGATATATTAACCCAAACCCATTCAACTTAATCTGTGATTTTATGGGAATAACCTACTTCTCTCTCAATTTGGGGGTTTTTTAAAGATAAAATCATGGAATCAAGATCAATTCTTCTTCCAGATTCTGATCGAGCATCCGTCCGTCATGCTAGATGCGCAACGGTAAGTACCTCAATTCCAATTTAAATGTTCTTCTCTTTCTTTATCGATTTAGTTATCTCCTCGTGAGTGTTTCTCACTTTTTCTTAGATCTACTCTGATTTGACGATAACCAAAGACCAATACTGGAGGATAAAGATGATACCACCATAAGGTGGGTGGTCTATAACTCATCTATAAAGTATGTTGATTTTGTAATGTTCATGTTGGGCCAGCCGATCCCATTAGGGACCGTATCTTAAATTTACATTACATGGTTTTACTTGATTGAATAATTTAGTTATAATATTTCCGAATATGTGATTAGTTGTCAATGGTTACACACACAACTTAATATGCCTCACATCGAAGGTTATGCCATAAATGGGTTTTTAGTGTCCTGACATGGTTGAACCACTATTCGAGTGTGGACTTTCTTGACCTCCCTAAAGGCAAGCATTCCTATAATAAATGGTTTTTATTAAATTATAATTTAATTATGGAATGTACCATGTATTCCCACCACTTGACTCACCTATGGTAAGTGATTCAAATGATTACTAAATGAGAAATTTGGAATGAAAAGTACACTAAGTATATAACTTGTCCTTATTAAAAGAGATTAAATAAAGGTTACATGTCTGTAGAACCACTTCCGTGTTGATGGAAGGTAATATAGTGATCTTCAATAATTTAACATTCTTTAATAGTTACCTGGTACTTAATAAAATGGTTGCAACACTACTTGGCCTATCCACAGTAAGGGAAGACAAAGCTTTGAAGAATTCATAAATGGATTCAACTATACATGACCTATCCACACTAATGGAGTGAAAGACATGAAGAAAATTAATGATTACATGATTAAAATATCAAATAGGAATGGCCTGAGTCGAACTCACCTTGGATTCTAAGAGGAGAATACCTTGGGTCTTGGGGACCCCATTCCAATTTTGGGATGCGATTTTATTTGGTTGATACCCACCTAGATTTTGGTTCTGGTATATTCCTTAGATATCTTGTATAATACTTTAGGGCCCCCTTTTATTATTCCAGGATACCTCAGATACACTTCTTGGTTCCAGCATTGGAATGTTGGTTCCTTGGATACACTCTATTGACCCTATCCTGGCTTAGCTCTGTTTTACCTTGGATTCACTCCATAGACTCAATAGGAGCCTTATTGTGGAATTACTTGGATTACGCTCCATGGATTACACTCTTACCCCTTATCTATAATTACATAATACTGAGTTATCTTTCTATGAGTTAACATTACCTTGGTTTTACCCTGAAACTCCCTCATTGGATAGCATTTTTAGAATTCCTTATTATGTATTGGGACCTTCACCACATATAATATCATGAGGTTATGTCAGTGTTGGCTATGTCTCACAAGAATAATTAACATTAAATGGTAATTAGTTAATAAAATGAACTGCTTACATGTTTATACACCAAGAAAGGGGTGATGCATTACTTGGGTAATTAGTTATTTTGTATTACATGCTTTAATTTATATATGCATGCCAACATACTGCTATATTACATTACACAGGCCAGATGTTATAGACCCCGTTGGTGTTGGCCCACTGAGATTTATCTCACACCCTCTCTAGGTGTCATTTTGTAACTGGAGTAAATTATATAACTATATTTTGGGGGAAAAGGGAAACATACGTCTTCCAATACATGATTGTGTGCTGATAGGATGGAGCTTGATTGCAGATGACCGAGTTGGAACTCTGGATTCTTGGATTAGTCTTGGTTTCATTCACTTTGTGAAACATGTTATGCCTATTTTCTTGTATCCATGATTTTCTAGTATTCTAGTGGCATTACATTACATTATAATTTTTCAGTTGATATAGTTATGGTTGTTCTCATTTATATATTGCATTAGTTTTGTTCCACTATTTCAATATATTGATTCAGCTCTTTAATATTAAATTATATTCATTCATCTATGCTATGATCTGCTAATGAGGGCATAGTATTCCCACAGAGACACCCAAGGTCCTCACTGTTAGTCATGAGCCTCGGGGGTTCGGGAAGATTCCCTTGAGGCCATGTGACCAACCAGGCTTGGGGTAGTCGTTAAGTGGCATCTAGGTCTAGGTCAACACAAAGTGGTATCTAATGAAGTTTTTTTATTTATGTATTATTTGGAGACACTATATTGGAGAATAGGAATGCTTGGGACTAGGTGATAAGCCATGCTTGGGCATCAAGAACCCACGTTTAGGGTAAAATACAAGTTACCCAAAATGAAATAGTTGTTCTATTTTTCTTATTAATGTTGATATTATTTCACCGTTGGGTGACACACATGTTGTGCAGTGCTGTTGATTATTACATTGGTTGAGAATTTATTTTATCCATTGCCTGATGATGTGAGGAAAAGGAGCATTATTACATGCATCATTATAGGCACCTAAAATTCACATGTCATGCATATTTCCATGCCATATAGTGCATTTAATTTCCTTGCATTGTTTGATATACTTGTGATTGTTGAGTGATGTTGTGATAGTTTGATTGTACTTGTATTATTTTAGCTTTGATTGAGTGATTTTATATCTAAATCCTGAGGTGTATGGTCCCTCAGGGGTTGTGATGAGTAATTTAACAAATTAATCCATTACACTATAAGGAATTGGGAGTCATTTTTGGTGATAGGTGTATTGGCACTAAGTCGTCAAAAATCGATATCCATTATAAATTAAATCTTGAAATCTAAAATGATTTGTTTGCACATAATTATCCATACTTGTAATTTTTATTGAAGGGTTAGGAGTGAACATACAAATTTACTGCAAAATGGCATGAAAATTATACATGATCACTTACCGATACCTGGACATATAAGCGAGCAGTTTGGGTAGTATGCTTTGGGTAGTGAGTTTTCTTATGTTCATCTTCTATTATTGATGATTTATACATGATCCTAATATTTTTATAAGATGTGTGATTGAAATTTGAAAACTAATGTTGTCGCGTCATCCTCCTGTCGTTCGTGAGGAGGGTGGACACGACCATGCTTCAGACATGGTGGGCCCTGCACCTCCAATCTTACTTATATGAGTTCCACTTGAAGAACCACCTATTGTACCTGATCCCAGAAATGATTTCCATGTCTATGATAGTTTCATAGGTTTTATGTAGTCCATAAAAGGTGCTCCATGGGTTGCACCATCTATGGAAGATCTGACCCCCACCAAGTTTCTACAGCAGTATCCTCCTACTTTTCCAGGGGATGAAAGTTCTCAAACTGTTTAGTCTTGGATAGAGGCCATGATTTGTATCATTGTGCCTATGGAAATTCCACACGAGAAGAGATTCAATTTTTCTTCATACATGCTTCAGGATTCGTCCAAGGGTTGGTGGGATGGGGTTACCAAGGATGGTCTTTATTAGAGCATGTTATGGGTTGACTTCTTGACTGCCATCTATTATTAGTTCTTTCTTAAGGCACTGAGGGCTTATATATTCAAAGATTCCATTCATCTTGAGTTGGGTTCTATTTCATTTATAGAATATTGATCACATTTCACTGATTTAAAACAATTTACACCACTTCTACCTGGCGATGATCTTTTGTGTGATATACATTTTGAGGTTTGGAACAAGTACGCCATCCAAACTTTGGTGAATATCATTTGACTTTCTACCTTTTTTGAGATAGATGATGAGGATTGTATCACAGAGTGTAACCTAAGGGATGAAGCAAGTTCCAAATTTAAAGGATCAGTTTCGCGTCAATGCATCATTTCTTCATGTGGAAGTAAACGTTCCCTTGTGCTTTTTTTGTCAGGGAAGTAACAACCTATGATAGCTCTATTTTGTGTCATCAGTGTTGAAAAAAAGATCATAAGAAGCCCCATTTTGATAGAGACCCTCTAGAGTGTCGATCATGCAGTTGTGTGGTTCATCATCAGAATTTCTGTCGGACCATTGCACCAGCTACGATTGGAATATGGTTTGTGCCAACTCCACCTTCAGGATTGAGTTATTTTACACCATGTATGGTGGGGAGTTGGAATAGCACTGGTTGGTCTGGATAAGGAGGAGGTTGTGGCTGTGGTAGTCTGATAGCTGATCTCCAGCATTTCCAACAGAGCAGTCATGATCATGGTAATCCAAATGTTGCACATGGGTGTGGATCAGGTTAATATTATGCCTTATATCCAATAGCTGATAATAAAGTTGTGGGACCATCTACAATACGAAGTACTATTCTAGTAGCCTATACAATTTTCTCTACTTTTTTTAATACAGGTTCTTCAAACTCTTTTAGTTATTTATATATCATGGTAAGTCTCATACTTTAGTTAAGGTATTAATATGGTGTAATGAACCTTGGTACACCATCGAGAATACGGACGGAAGGAATAAACCAGTGTAGGTAATCTCCCCTTGATGTATGCAGTTACCCTTTCATGTTGAATCTCTTGGATCTCAAGTTGATGGTCATCAATGTCATTATTGGGATGGACTGGTTAGTCCACTATCATGACATTGTAGAATTCTATCACCATAGGGTTTCTATTACATCTACAGAAGGCATAATTTGTCTTTTCAAAGGTGAGTGTAATGTCAAGGCTGGGGGAGCTAGACCGAAACATCATAGGCTAGGTGAAGTGACCACTCACACTGAAAATCATTTCTTAAATGATTAGTTATTACTTCAAATTCATTTACCTCCAACATTTGATCATTTTAGGGATGTATTTCTTGATGACATTTCTAGCTTACCTCCTAGGAGAGAGGTAGAGTTTGTAGTAGACATGATTTCGGGAGAAGATCTAGTTTCCATTCCAAAATGCAGGATGACACCTACTGAGCTTCCAGAGCTCAAGAGGAAGATAGCAGACCTAAAGTCCAAGGGATTAATATAGACTAGTACATCCTCTTGGGGTTCACTCGTGATTTTTTCTAAGAATGCAGATAGAACTATTCATCTATACCAAAGATTAAAGAAGGCTGAACCAGATAACATTCATGAACCAAAATCCAAATACTTTAATAGGTGATCTCTTTGACCAGCTTCGAGGAGAAAAGGTGTTCTATAAGATCAACCTGAGATCAGGATATCATTTGGTGCAAGTCAGGCCCTTAGACATACCTCATACAACTTTCTGAAATAGGCATGGTATGTATGAGTACCTTGTTATGTCGTTCGGTCATACGAATGCTCCTAAAATTTTCCTGGCTTTGATGAATAGGTTTTCTACCCCTATTTGGACTATTTTGTCATGGTATTTGTGGATGACATCTTTCTATATTATCAGACTCTTAACAATCAGGAAACACATCCTGAGATCATACTGAGTACACTGAGAGAGCATCAGCTTTATTCCAAGATAGATATATATGACTTCAGGATATACAAAGTCCACATCATGGGTCATATTATTTCAGAATTAGGAGTATCTGTTTACCTTTAAAAGGATAGTGCTATAGTATCCTAGTAGTTTCTTAAGAAAGTTTTTGATATTAGAGGTTTCTTGGGGATGGCTGGATATTACATGCATTTCACACAGGACGTCTCACATCTTCCTTCACCGCTTATTAGATACAAAAATATGGGTATTCTATTCCTATGGCCATAAGCATTCGATAAAGAAATTAAGAAGATGAAAGGGAGGCTTGTCTCATCACTAATTCTAATTCTTCAAAAACGTAGAAAAGGTTATATCATCTTCTGTGAGGCATCAGGAATTGTCCTAGGAGTAGTGTTGAGGTGGGGAGATAACTTGGTTGAATAGGGATCTCAACAGTTGAGGTATCAAGAGATAAATTACCCTAAACGTGACCTCGAGATAGTTGTAGTTTTCCATTCCCTACGTAGCTGGAGACACTATCTATTGGGTGAGATCTTTGTGGTGTATACAGGTCACAAAATCCTTGAGTATATATTTTCTATGTGTGACATGAACCTTAAACATGGGAGATGAGTCAAATATGTACAATATTTTGATTTTGAGATTTCCAATACTCTTAGAAAGTAAAATGTGGTCATTGATGAATTAAATCAGAAAAATAAAATGCAAGCCATACAATAATCCAGTGATGAAACTAGTTAGTGGGCCTATTTTCTAAACACCACCTAGAGATTCATGATAGTCATGAGTTTTCTTAACTCTCATCTTAAATAGTTACTTCCGACCAACATGAAAAAGGGAAGAGTAGGATGTTTTCATATCCTAATGGTTTTCTTCTCCATGAGAGCATATCAGGTGATAACCCACCTAAAGATTGATATGTGCACATAGGCGACACCATGCGTCTATGTGGACATTTCTGGGCATTACAAATGTGAGAGAGGAGTTGATGGAAGAGTCCCATGCTTCTCAGTGGGTAGTTCATCTAAAAATCTCAATGATTTATCATGATATGTGGCACCAGTGTTGGTTTTATATAATGAAACGTCAGATTGTAGGCTTCATCACTAGGAATTCCACCTGTCTGCATGTAAAGTCGGAGCACCAGAGACCTGCAGGCATGTTACATCCACTTCCAATACCAGAAAGGAAATGGGACTATGTTTCTATGTATTTTTTAGTTATCTTACCAAGGTATTCGAGGGGTAGCGATGCTATCTGAGTAGTCATTGACGGACTAATGAAACCATCCTACTTTATTCCTGTATGAAAGACTTTATTAGTTGAAGATTTGGTATGATTGTATTGTTGTGAGATTATATGACTACACAGGGTTCCATGTACTGTCATTTCAGATAGGGATAATTATTTCACATCATGGTTTTGGAAGGGTTTACATAAATCTATGGGGACTCAGGTTATTTTAAGCACAAATTTTCACCCTGTGACCGATGGGCTATTAGAACAGACGATACATGTTCTAGAGGATATGCTTCAAGCATGTTTCTATGATTTTGATGGTTCTTGGTAGAATCATATTTCTCCCATCTAGTTCCATTAAAATAACAGTTTTAGAGCGATGATCCAGATGAATACTTTTAAGGTATTATAATATTTTCCATTCCATTCAACCTTGTGCTAGCTCGAGGCATGTGAGGCAGCCCTACAAGTTACTCATCTCATTCAGGATACTTCACAATAGGTCCATTTGATCTGAAAACATATTACTTTAGCTTAGTCCAAACAAAAAACTTATACTGATCACCATCGATGAACACTTGAGTTTGAGTTTGGGTTTTATGTTTTTCTTTGGTTATTTTCAAGGATAGAGCATAAATAGTCATGGATGCATGGAATGTTGTCACCTCATAACATGAGGCCATTTGAAATTCTAGGGTGATTTGGGCCAGTAGCTTATCGTTTTCTACTAATATCATGCTGACATATCTCATACCTTAAGTCCTGAGGAAGTTGAGACAGATGTCAATGCTACCTATGAGAAGTATTCAATATGCATCGTTGGAAAAAGCATGAAGGTCCCCCAAGGAAAGTCTATCCCACTTGTAGAAAAATTGAGTATAGAATGAGACATGGGATAAGAAATTTGATGTATGTGCTCAGTGGCTTGAGTTGTTCTCAAATAGTTTTTCATTACCCTTATATGGAGAACTCAAGGGGGGAGTTCTTTTAAGGGGGAATACTATAAGAACCTAGTTTTTAACTCAGTTATGGATCATTTATTTTTCATTATAAATATATACATTGGACCTAATATGGATGCTAAGTGAGTTGGTAATGGTTATTAGGGTGTTCATGGATTTTTCAGAGCATTAAACCCATCCTTTTAATGGAAATAGACCCTGCACATGGTTTAGAGTAAACTGTGAAGGTGGAATTTTTTTGAACAATGGCACCTCACATGGTTGGTGCATGAACATGTAGCCAAACCTTGAGAATAACCATTTTTCCTAGTTAACTATGCCTAGATGGTGCACTGTTGGATGAAACCATGAGGAAGAAGAATTTTTGGGTAGAACCGTCTCACAGGGTTTGTGCACAGTTTGGAAAATAGTGCGGAAAAGCTGTGTACAGTCTAAAAGCCTCTATAAAATGTCCAAAATGCTCTTAATGATATATTAATCCAACCCCTCTCACCCTAATATGAGTTTATTAGGGATTGACCTATTTCTCTCAAAATTTGGGGTTTTTTGAAGATCAAATCACAGAATCAAATGATATTCTTTGTCCGGCTTTTGATCAATCTTTCCTTCATCACATTGGATGCACAACCGAAAGTAATCAAGTCCATTTAGTCATTATTGTACTCTTTTTATCTCAACCTAGTTATCTCATTGTGAGTTTTTTCCACATTTTCCTAGATCTAATCTGATTTGAGGTAAATCAAGGGCCAATACCAAAGGAGAAGGATCATAATACCCTATATTGGGTGGTCTATAACTCTTCCCTAAAGTTCGTTGATTTTGGAATGTTCATGTGGGACCCTCCGAACCCATTGGGGTTCATCTCTTAAATTTACATGACATGGTTATACTAGTTATAATCGTATGGTTGTTCTATTTCCAAATATATGATTAGTTGTTAGTGTTTAAACCCACAACTAAATCTGCCTCTTGTCAAAGGTTATGCCATAAATGGGTTTTTAGTGTTTTGAAACGTTTGATCCACTGTTTTTTTCATACCTTGATTGACCATCCTAAAGGCGATCCTTCTCATAATAAATGGTTCGTTGTTAAATGAATGTTTAATAATGGAATGTACCATGTATGCTCACCACTTGACCCGACGAAGGTAAGTTCGTCAAATGATTATTAAATGTGAAATGTGGAATCTAATGTATACTAAGTATTTAACATGGCCTTATTAAAAGAGATTTAATAAAGGTTACATGTTCAGAACACCCCATACCTTATGATGGAAGGTAGCAGAGTGAACATCAATAATTTAACATGTATTAATGGTTAACTAAGTCTTAATTTAATGGTTGCAAAACAACTTTTCCTATCCATACAAATGGAAGAAAAACCTTGGAAAAATAAAAAAATGGTTTCAACTATACTTGATCTATCTACACTAATATATGGAAATACGTGAACCAAATGAATTATTACATGATTACAATATGATGTAGGAATGGATTGACTTGAGCTCCCCTTGGATTATGAGGAGAGATTTTCTTGGGTCTCAGGAACCCCATTCTAATTCAAGGATGCAGTCCATGGACTTAGTAGGCGCCTTATTGTAGAATTACCTAGATTACAATCCTTGGATTAAACTCATACGCCTTAGCTAGACTTAGATAAAACTGAGTTATATTTCTGTGAGTTTTTGTTACCTTGGTTTTTACCCTAGAACTCCCTCGTTAGATATCATTTTCTGGATTCCATGTTACGTCTTGGGACCTTCACTATTTATACTATCACGAGGTGATGTCAGTCTTGGACATTCCTCATGTGACCTATTTACATTAAATGTTAATTAATTAATAAAATGAAATAGTTACATGTTCAAACAGAAAACATGGGAAGAAGAGGGTATTAGGGTATTTAGTTATTTCGTACTTGTTGGTATATTTTATATATGCATTCTTACATACTGAAATATTCCATTACATGAGCCATATGTTATAGACACTGTTGGTTGTGTCCCACTAAGATTTATCTCACATTCTCTCCATGTGCCTTTTGGAATGTGTAGTAGATTATATGACTATAGTTTTGATCAAAGGGAAGAACACAACTTCCAACACTTGATTACGTGCAGATAGGATAGAGCATGATATCAAATGAACGAGTTGGATCTTGGGATTCGTGGAGTAGTATTTTTTTTCTTTACTATTTAGATGATTTAATTTCTATTTCCTTTTATCTATGATTTTTTAGTTTTCTAGTGACATGACATGACATTATCATTATTTAGTTTATGGAGTTATTATTGTTCTTATTTACCTATTCAATCAGTTTTCTTCCCCTGTTTCATTATATTTCATCTACTGTTTACTATTACATTATCTTCCATCCGTTGGTGGAACGCTCTTATAATGAGGGAATATTCTTCCCATGAACACACCCAAGGCCCTCACAAATAGTCAGAAACCTATATCATTAAGAACGATGTGCTTGATTTCATGTATCCCACTGGGCTTAGGGCACCCATTAAGGGGCATATGGGTCTGTGTCGTCACAAGGGGTAACTTTGGAGGGAGTGGGTCAGGAAAAAGTTATATTAGATGGTATTTTTGTGAGGTAGGGTGGTGTTTAGAGTTAGTCACTATTATTATGGAAATGGAACTAGTTGATATTAGTACATAACATAAATAAGTTCGACCAATTTGGACTTGTAACATTACCCCCCTCTCACAAGATCTGACACAAGGTCCCTAGGTATATTGAACAACTAAGTGAGGTGGTTCTTCTTGTGGGGTATAAAAAAATAATAATTACATGAATAAAGAATATTTATATTCATATCTATGTTTTTTGTTCATGATAAATGAAAAATAATTAATTGAATAAACTAGTCAATGATTCTAAAAACTCATATTTTAAATTATCAAAAACATATTATCCTTTATTTTCAAATTAATTTGTCTTTTATATAAATATTATATATTTTCTACTTCCCTTAATTAAGTCAAAAATTATACTTACATAAGCATTAAAATCATATCAATACCTTTACACATGATTTTATCTACCATTATAAAAGTGTTATAATGTGTTATTTACATTTAATATTTTCTACCAATATGTAAATGCCATTATATCCTTACCCAAGCTCTGTAATTTTTATTACCTTTCGGTAGTTCCACTTTACCCTTACATAAGTATATTCTTACCTTATGTAGGGTATGATAAGGTTTTTTAACATTTATTAAGCTCCTATACTACCATTACACATTTCTATGATTATTATACTACATATATAAGTCTATGTGACAAATAGATCTTGTAATATTAAATTATATGAGAAAATATTCTCTATGATTTGAAAATACTACAGGAATAAATAATATGACCACATAAAAAATAGAGTTGACCACATGGAGAAATGTTGTGACCATATAAATAAAGTTACTGATCAGATGTGGATGTTAAGTGACCATGTTAGGTGACTATATCATGTTTCTAAAAATGAATGTGACTGTAAGTCAAATTGGCTAGAAAGTCAAGTGACGAGAAGAAAGTTATCACTTTCTAGAATGTACATGATTAAGAACACGATATGTGTATATGTATTAAAAAATAAATTCAAATATTTAAATCTGCAATCACTATATTTTGAATCATTTGTTGATGATCTATAGAATTTTTTTTCCTAGAGAAGACTGATAAGTATATCGATTAATTTATGAATATCCTCAATGAATCAATTGATATGTTTTTCTATTTGTGAAGTATATTCACCAGTGGATATAGATATATATTAGGACACTAAGAATTTACTCATATGTAATAGTGCACTGTATTGTTTTATCACATTACTTTGACCTCATAGTGAAACACTTGATTGAATCATTTTAAATTATAGATTTAGAGATAATTGATCAACTAAATATGATTAGATTGAGCTTTTTTATACTTTTTATTTTTATATATATTTATTTCTATTTTATGTTGAGTTTTTAGATAATTTTTTATTATTATTTATATTCATTAGAACTTTTTCATAAACTATTTTTTAATTATTAGTTTCTTTTTTTATTTCACACTAGTTATCCAACTTGTAACTATAGAAGAGGTTGTGTGTAACCTAGAAAACGTCATATGAATTTGTTTGTAATAACATAATCAATTTTTTGTTTCAATTTTTTTAATAAAATACATGGAAGTGAGTGCTTTCTATATAGTTGGGAATATTTATTGTCTTGAGACTGAACCTATTATTTTTATTATATTGTGTCATTTATTATTTTTTTACTTTTTAAAAAATTATTTTATTTTTCAAAACAATCTTTTGAAACATTACTATAACCGATTGATTTAAGTATTGTTTAAAATATTATGGTTAATGGTAATTACATTATTTCAATAATTAAGGATAGATTTATCTTTTTCACTAAGCTAGGATTGGGCCTTCAAGAAATCATTCAAAAAATTATAATATATAGTTATACTATTTTAGTTAATGGCACTATCCTTATAAACTCAACTAGTTTTTTATTTAGTTTTTTTGAAATTTTTATATTTAGAAACTAAATTCACCCAAATTTAATTTTAAACTAGAATAAATTATAGGCAAAAAATCGTTTTTCTATTCTCATTTGTATACATTTTACCCAAATCATGTTTTTAGCAAGATAACTTTTTTTGTGTCATTTTTTTATTATGAAATCTATGTGTGATGGTTATGTTACCTATATAACTCACCACTTTAGTAGTCAAAATTGTAATTTGTAGAAAAATTAAATAAAAATACATCTTATAAGGATAGTTTTTGAAATTTGTATATATATATTGAATATATATTTGAAAAACCCAAGAATGATAAAAAATAATGGAATGATCCAACTAAGGATGTTTATGCTTCTAAATGAATAGGTATGAATGCTTTATTTTGGGGTTTAAGATGGAATGAATTTAATAGAATGTGCTCATATGATACTGCCTATAAAATCTTTGATACCATTTCAATATCTCATGATCTTACCATTAATGTTAAGTAAAAATGTAAATATATTTAAATAATATTAATGTGATACCATAAAAATGTAATATGAAAAATTGTTCATTGACAAGTATCTCAGGTTCAATGAGATCATATGTTAAAATTTTAAGATAAAAAAGACTAAAATATAATTGTACAAAGATAATTTATAAGAAAATATATGAGGATACAGATAGACAAGAAATTTTAGAAACAAAGGCCACTTGGAGTGCAACATTGGATAGTTTCAATGACTCAGATTCATGGAAAAAATATAAAAATGGAAAAAACATTTATATTTCATCTTTATTTCTATTTATGTTACATATTCTAGAATGCATATTTATGATTATTTATAAATTAAAAATTAAGAATTATAAGAAAAATATGATATGATGGAAGACATCATGAATGAGTCAAAAGATAAATTTAAATTTCTATTATTTTTTATTTATTATTTGGTGTTGATAAATCATAGCGCAGTATAGAAAAGGAAAATAATGTAATTCTATTAAAATAAAATATTTATCTTAAATTGGTAAATAAAAAACTAGATAAATATTAAAGAAAATTTACTTTTAGAATAAAAATAAGTAATATCATTCCTAGAGAACAAAAAAATCATAATTCAAAATCAACAATTAGCTATGGATTTCGAATGCAAGGGAAACTGCATAAAAATCATTTCGACCTTATTTCCAAAAACAAGACAATAATTTCTTCGATAACTCGTGATTTTGGAAATAATTATAAAAATTTTAAAACTAAAAAATTATCTTTTATCTAAGTATTTTAGTTCTTTTAAAAATAATTATGTGAAACAAATATGGCTTCCAAATGATTTTATAGCTAACCTTTCTAGACCCATATAGATCTATGTACTAAATTCAATGTGTGTTTAATTTTTTTGCAAAAATCATTAGAATATATAATAAAAAATCATGGTATTTGGGTAGTGCATACTCCAAATATATTAAAATATTTTATTTAATCTTCAAGAGTCTTATAAAAGTGGATGGTTGACATATCATTTTTTTTTCAAAAAATAAAAATGCAATATTAGTATACTTTTACAAATTGGTAACATTGAATTAGTTATTATTACTATTGTTTTAGTTATATAAAATTTCGAATAAAACATTCTTAGTATTTATTAGTTGTCTTATGATGGTTTAAATATAATTTTTTTAAAAAATTATGGTTTATGATTCCATGAATGATTTAGTATTTAATACTTTAATAAATGATAATATTTATGTTGTTAATTTAGATTCATTTTTTTATCAAAATGTTTCCTGTCTGAGTGTTTTCCCTAGAGAATCATGGCTGTGTTATAGGTGAACATGACACTAAAATATATTATCACTTATAATGATAAATAATAATGGTTTAGAAAAATATACACCTAATATAAAAGTATCTAAATACAAAGTGTTGAATAACATTCAAAAGGGAAAAAACATAGAATATATTTTTAATAGAAGAAAAATGTTTTTACATATCAACAACTATAACTGGTTCATATGGATTTATTTCGACCATATAGAATTTCTTGTTAATAAATAAAACACATTTCATCTTTGATTATTATTTATTATTCATGATATAATTGGTATTTAATATTGCAAAAAAATTGAACCCCCATAATTTTTTTCAAATTATCAAACGTTTTTAGAAAATATTATTGAACATACTTTTGATACCTTGAGATGTGTTCATGGATGATATTTTTGAGAATAAAGAGTTTTAATATATTTTTTCAAATTTTGTTTGTACTCAAAATTTTTCTACACCTCAAAAACCTTAAAACTTTGGGTTGCTGAAAGGAGAAATTAGGAATTTCAAGAAATATCATAGACTCTATTTATTTAATATAACATGCTAGTCAAATTTTGGGCTGATACTATTAACACACATGTTATGAAATTAATTGTTTTTTTTTTCAGAACTATTATTTAAAATATTCCAAATGAATTATGAAATAGTATAGAAAGTGAAGTGCCCAGATCAGTGTGAATCACTGAGAGGGGGAGGGGGTGAATCAGTGATCCCTTAAAACTTTTTAATAATTGATTCTTATCAACTAAACCTCTATTGCTGGTTAAAGCCTCGATCCAATCTTCTTGTGTCTCTCAACCTTTCCTCGAATAATGCTGTAAATATAAAGGCACTGGACACAAGGATTTACAAGGTTCGGCACCAAAGGCCTACGTCCTTGCCATGTTGGTCATACGCCCCAACATGGTTTCTCCATTATAACCTGTTAAAATTACAATGGTCGATATAGAGTCACACTGTATCTCTCCTGAGTCCCACAGGAGGGTCTTTATACTACGTCTCACAGTGTTACCAGAGTCCCACTGGCCTGCTCCAGAATCCCACTGAAGACTTCTTCCGCCCTGAGTCTCACAGGGGGCTTCTCCTGGCTCCTCGAGTCGCACGAGTAGCTCTTCTTCTTGTTCAGCTCTTCAAGTATCTTCAGCAGCCTGGGATAAAGACTGCTGGCCTTGCTCTGTACCTCTGATCAGTTGAGTTGATCAAGTCTTCTCGTCTTGCTCAGGATTTATCTCCTTCTTCTCAGGATGACCTAGCTTCTCTCTCCAACTACTGAATACTCAGACAACTGATATCTTTAACATTAGTCTGGCTTCAGTCTGACTTCACATTAACTTCATGCACTGGGTGCATGGCAACTCTTCTTTCTCATGCACTAAATGCATGGCTTCTCAAAATCTTCTTCAAGAACATTCAGTCTGGGTCAACTCAGATGCACACAACCAGATTTGAGCTTGTTCACATGTGCACGTGCATGCATGCATGCATGCACTCTCCTTTTCTTCTCTTGGTGCAGTAAACCCTCAAAGGGTGTAATTACCTTGAGCACACACACCTTCTCACTCACACACTTTGTTCAATTTGTTTACACACATAAATGTGTGTTGTTCTTTAGTGTGGGAGTCTTCCACATCTTCTAAGTGTATACACTTTTAGTGCACACACTAGGTTCGGCCTTCACTTGTTAAGCACACACAAATTCTTCACTTTTCACACACACTTGAATGAGTTCTTCTTTGTTGTGGCCTACACTTAATTTCTTGCACACACCCAAGGCTGCGGCCTCTTTGTTATTTTGCACACACAAGCCGTAGGTATGTAATGGCCTTCCTCCTTTGCACACACACAAATCTTGGTGTAGTTCTTTGTGCAAGCCTCGACCAATTCCTTCTTTGTGCACACACTTAGCCAAAGGCACTTCCACTTGTCTTGCACACACAACCCGAACCCCTACTGCCTCGTGTAGCTTCTCCTGTCTCAAAAAGGGCTCGCAAGTCCAATGGGTACAAGAGGCCACCTCTTCTTCTCCCACTGCCGTGTAGGTGCACTTGGTGAAACCAGGCGCGCAAGTGCTTAGAGCACAGTGACGCGTAGGGTGAAGACACCTCGGGTGCGCAAGGGTGCGCTGGCCGCGGGGCGCGCAAGTACCTCCTGCCGCGCACGTGAGGCGAACAAGGGACCTTACCTTCTTCTTTCGCACAAGGGGTGCACGAAAGGAACCTCACAGTGCCAAGGGGTGGCTCCGATCTTCTCTGCCGCGCAGGGGGCGTGCAGGCTATTCTTCGCAAGGCAAGGCACTCGCGGGACTCCCGTTTCTCAAAGGATCAGCAAGCAAAAAACGAGTGCCTTGGGTTCTCCTTTTATAGGCGAGGCTTCCTCGTATCATCCGCGTGTGATATCTTTAAATTCCCGAAATTATCGGGTTTTCAAGATTCTTCAAATCTTTATTTCTATCCTCTGTTTAAATGCGGGTTCCTTCGATTTGTTTTTCTCCTCCACGTGCATGCGACTTAGAACGCATGCATGGCCGTCCTTCGGTCCAAACCATGCAAAATATAAACCTCATGGCCTCGCACCTTCGGTTGCTTCGGCCAACCTCGAATTCTCCCATACATTGCATGCATGCCCATTTTTATGCATGGATATGTTCAGTGTTGCCAGACGAACCGGATGGACGCCTTAGCTCCTTCAGATGTGGCTGGAAACTCAAAATACGGTGGTCGGATGGCCTCTGGTTCAGGCGGCGTCACGGGCTAGCTTCGACTGAGCTCGAGGAAGGAGACGCCTCGGAGCCGTCAGATGCCGCGATCAAATAATCTTCAACGGCCGGGATCTGAACGGGAGTGGCATGATGAGATGTGCGGCCGAGATCTGGCGCGCGATCAATTGTGCGGCTAGGATCCGCTCCTGGAGATTTTTCTGCGTCCCACAACGAAACGGCTCCTGGTTTCCACGCGGTTTATCAAACAACTCCTGCCGCTCAACGCTCAGTAGTACTTCCCCCTCCATGGTGCCGCCCCGCACCGTGTTCTCTTAGCGGGCGCGCTCTTGCGCCCACCCCTGCCACTCGGGCGCGCCACTGGCGCCCACTATGCACACACGGGCACGCAATGCACCCACCATGCGCTCCTCCGGGCGTGCCCCTAGCGCCTACACTGCGTCGTGTGGGGTGCGCCCCTGCCTCAGGGCTGATGCCTTTGCCTTGAGGGTTCCCCATGGGCGTGGTGACCGTGAGTCCCACAAGAGCCTTTGGTGATGACCCTCGGCTGGCCTCCTTGGTGGCCCATATTTTTTGCTAAGGGGAAATCTTAAGACATTGTATAAAACAAAGTAACCAAGTTTCCAATGCCAAATTCCACTTCCCTCCAAGCCATTCCTTCTCTCTTCTTCTTCCATTTCTCTTCTTCTTAGGAATTCATCACTCCTCCTCTCATATGATCTTCACTTAGTATATCGAATTCCCGAAGGGTCTTCTTCTTCAACTAAACTCCTGAATCAAACATAGTCTTCACTGTTCTTCGTTGATCTAATCAGAGATCAAGTTGGATCTCCTTCATATTCACATGCACTAGGAGATAGTGCATGGACATCTTTAATCCACGTCATCCACTCAGTAGTTGTGGATGGATCATCTTCATCTCCTCATGCATTTTCAATACAATGCATGGTCTTCAAACAATGTTGTGACATTGTATCCAGGTGATACAAGTTCTTTGAACTTAAAGAGCAGCTCAACAATCGTCAGATATGATGATGCTCCATCATCATTCATTCTTAAAGTGTTGTCACTTAGTATCATATTGATACAAGTATTGAAACATTAAGATCAGTTCTACAATCGTCGGATGTTAACATGGATGAATGTTTCAACCATAAACAGTTATGCCACTTAGTGAATCACCTAAGTGACATTCATCTTAACACAATGGCCATCCTCCATTCATCACCAACACCATCATAGCCTTTTTCATTCACATATTGACTCTCCTTGACATCCATTAATTCTTTGACATCTTCTGATCAACAACATACCTTATTGACAACAAATGCAACACAGTGCACTTCAATATCCCCCTTTGTATTTTTTTTCAATACCACTGGAGCACATATTGTCAATCCAATCAGTAGAACACATATGAATGGGTCAATATGTGTGCCACACATTTTTGGGGCAATATGTCAGCTTTTCTCCCCCTTATTGGCAACCAAATGCAAAGGTGTGGTGTGTTTCTCTTTCAAAAATCTCTTCCTCCCTTTGAAAAGTATTTTCTTGAAAAAAACTGAGAGAGGGATGATGTCACATGTTCTCTTTAGCAAAAAACCTTTAGTAAATCAACTCTAAGTCTACTTGGGAAAACCCGGTGTAGAAAACAAGAGGGATGTAACCAAGGTACTCAATGCGGTCCAACATTCACTGTACATGTGAGATCATGCTCCAAGGGGTTGAAATTTTTCAGATATAACAATAAATTTCTATATCCTGCACATACATCACAAGACTCATTAGAAAGTTCAGTGCAAAGATAAAGCTTCCCCTTTGAACCATTTCTCTTCAATCAGTACTCCCCCTTAATTGTCATGATGAATACAATTAAGAAACATGGGATGAAAGTATGATTGGAATACCTTCACTTTTCTCAAGATGGTATTAAATCTTAGAATCCCATCTTCTACAGATTGGCTCCCCCTCAAGGGGTGCTCTCCATTCTACCCAAACCACTCTCCAGTTGAGAATGATCGCCATCTTCAATTCCCTGCATTGTTAGCACTTGTAAATACCATAAGTATAAGGGAATAAGATGGAACCTCTTTGGTTCATCAATGTGAACAACAGGGTTGAGAAGATTCTCTCAACTGAGATGTCCCATTTTCACCATTCTTCACACTTGCACATTTTATCTTCAATGATGTTTGTGCTGGTGTGGATCTCAACACTTCTTTAAATTCATTGTGTGTGACTCCTCTATTTCTAGGTGCCTTCTGAGCACTAGAGTCTCCTGGTGCAATCTTCATTATTTTGAAGAATCCCATCTGAGCTGGAATGAATATCATGCATTTATCACTAGTATGTCCAGCTTGATTGCACCTCACAAACAGAACTTGATCTTCATGTGAAATTACCTTCTTCCCTTTTGCCTTAGCAATTTCCAGAACTTTATCTTCAGCTCTTTGTAGTTCTCTAGCAAGTTTAAACTGATTTGGCCATATGACAAGTAAGTCACTTGGGAGTGTGGCCTCAGTTCTGGAAGTTCCACATGGTTCTTTTGATGCTTTCAAGCTACCTTTCATAGGAAACTTGTTTTCAATCAATCCCTTCTGCTTCGTCTGGATTGATTGTCTTTTTGAGTCCAGTCTGCTTCTATTCAGTTCCATGGCTTGTTCACAAAGATCCATGGTATGACCTTTCTTTCCACAGTAGAATCATGTTTTCTTGGTGGTCCTTCTGGATGCATCAACCTTCTTGGATTTAGACTCCAAGGACTTCTTTTCCTTTTTCAAAACCTTCTTGGGAGCATCTTTAACTTTCTTCTTGCTTCCCAAGGATTCCATTTTAGCCAGGTTCAGTGATCTTCTCTTCTTTTTAGCTCTGGATACAGTTGGAGATTAACATGTATCTTTTTGACCACTTTTGCAATCATCCCAGATGTTGTCAAGTAATCCAAATCTATTTGCAGTAAATATATGTCTCTGGACCTGTGGATGCTGCTTCTTTTCTTCTGGCTTGCTCCCCCTTGGCATGGGATTCCTTTTTGCTTTGACATTTAGTGGATTGTACCAACAATCCTTTGCACAGTGCCCATACTTATTACAACACCAACACTGACCCACAAATCTTGAATTCTTCAGTCCTTCTGATTGTTGGGTACTTTTCTTGACTTTCTGTGTTATTTCAGGAGAGCATTCTTTCTTCACTGTCTTCATCCATACTTGTTTGGATTCATTCATCCATCCTGCACTTTTAGTAGAAACACTTTTAGAAGAATTAGTATAAGATGGTATGGATGGTACCTTCTTTTTAGAAGATGTTTCCCTTTCATTAGAGGATGTCTTTCTTTTAGAATCATCCTTCCCAAAGCATACTTGAGTAGCAACATTTCTCCTTTCAGCTGACTGGGAGGCTATGGCTTTGGGTGATTGCTGATTTTTCAATATCACCTCCAGTTCTATGCATTTCATGTTAAGGGAGTTCTTTTCATCCTCAACAGTTCTTATCCTTCTTTCCCAATTTTCTATCAGCTGTTCTAACTGGTCTTCATGCACTTTCTTTATTTCATGTAATGAGTTGTCAAGATCCTTCACCATTTTGACTTTGTCTTCAATTTGAGAATCTCTGACAATCATTGAAACTCTGTGCAATTTTTCCAGTGCATGGAAACCTTCTTTGACCATTGTCTTAAAGAATTCTTTCTCAGAAAGGCTTATTTGCAATTCTTCAGTAGTGTCTTCATATCTTTCATTGCAAAGAGAAACAGTTTCATCTTTAGCCTTCACCAGCTTTCTGAGAGTTTTGGTTATGCCAACCCTTTTTTCCAATTGATCTTCCATTGCATTGGATTCTTCTTCTAACTGTGATTTGTCTTCTTGAAGATCAAGGATACCTGTAGCTATACAAATTGCCACTTCCTTGGGGACTGTCTTCTGAAGATATTTGATTGCATTTAGAAGATCATTGTTTCTTCCATCTTCATCACAGCTAGAGCAGGCTTCATCAGAAGAATGATAAAAGGAATTATCATCTGATGTGACTTTAACATTTCCTTCCATAGAAGGAGTTTCTATGATTTCAACAACCTTCTTCCTCATCTTCTTTGCCTGTTTCTTCATTATGTTTTTTAGATTCTTGGCAGATATCTCCATTTGAGGCTGTTCTTTCATTTCCTCAAATCTGCACTCGATATAGACTCTCTTGGATCTTTTAGAGGTAACCTCGCTCTGATGCCAATTGAAGTGCCCAAATCAGTGTGAATCACTGAGAGGGGGAGGGGGTGAATCAGTGATCCCTTAAAATTGTTTAATAATTGAGTCTTATCAATTAAACCTCTATGGCTGGTTAAAGCCTCGATCCACTATTCTTGTGTCTCTCAACCTTTCCTCGAATAATGCTGTAAATATAAAGGCACTGGACACAAGGATTTACAAGGTTCGGCACAAAAGGCCTACGTCATTGCCATGTTGGTTATATGCCCCAACATGGTTTCTCCATTATAACCTGTTAAAATTACAATGGTCGATACAGAGTCACACTGTATCTCTCCTGAGTCCCACAGGAGGGCCTTTATACTGCGTCTCACAGTGTTACCGAAGTCCCACTGGCCTGCTCCAGAATCCCACTGATGACTTCTTCCACCCTGAGTCTCACAGGGGGCTTCTCCTAGCTCCTCGAGTCGCACGAGTAGCTCTTCTTCTTGTTCAGCTCTTCAAGTATCTTCAGCAGCCTGGGATAAAGACTGCTGGCCTTGCTCTGTTCCTCTGATCACTTGAGTTGATCAGGTCTTCTCGTCTTGCTCATGATTTATCTCCTTCTTCTCAGGATGACCTAGCTTCTCTCTCCAACTACTGAATACTCAGACAACTGATATCTTTAACTTTAGTCTGGATTCAGTATGACTTCTCATCAACTTCATGCACTGAGTGCATGGAAACTCTTCTTCCTCGTGCACTGACTGCATGGATTCTCAAAATCTTCTTCAAGAACATTCAGTCTTGGTCAACTCAGATGCACAGAACCATATTTGAGCTTGTTCACGTGTGCACGTGCATGCATGCATGCATGCACTCTCATTTTCTTCTCTTGGTGCAGTAAACCCTCAAAGGGTGTAATTACCATGAGCACACACACCTTCTCACTCACACACTTTGTTCAATTTTTTTACACACATAAATGCGTGTTGTTCTTTAGTGTGAGAGTCTTCCACATCTTCTAAGTGTATACACTTTTAGTGCACACACTAGGTTCGGCCTGCACTTGTTAAGCACACAGAAATTCTTCAGTTTGCACACACACTTGAATGAGTTCTTCTTTGTTGTGGCCTACATTTAATTTCTTGCACACACCCAAGGATGCGGCCTCTATGTTATTTTGCACACACAAGACGTAGGTATGTAATGGACTTCTTCCTTTGCACACACACAAATCTTGGTGTAGTTCTTTGTGCAAGCCTCGACCAATTCCTTCTTTGTGCACACACTTATCCAAAGGCACTTCCACTTGTCTGGCACACACAACCCGAACCCCTACTGCCTCGTGTAGCTTCTCCTGTCTCAAAAAGGGCTCGCAAGTCCAATGGGTACAAGCAGCCACCTCTTCTTCTCCCACTGCCGCGTAGGTGCACTTGGTGCAACCAGGCGCGCAAGTGCTTAGAGCACGATGACACGCAGGGTGAAGACACCTCGGGCGCACAAGGGTGCGCTGGCCGCGGGGCGCGCCAGTACCTCCTGCCGCGCACGTGAGGCGAACAGGGGACCTTCCCTTCTTCTTTCGCACAAGGGGTGCGCGAAAGGAACCTCACGGAGCTAAGGGGTGGCTTCAGGCTTCTCTGCCGCGCAGGGGGCGTGCAGGCTATTCTTCGCGAGGCAAGGCACTCACGGGACTCCTGTTTCTCAGAGGATCAGCAAGAAAAAAACGAGCGCCTTGGGTGCTCCTTTTATAGGCGAGGCTTCCCCGTATCATCCGCGTGTGATATCTTTAAATTCCCAAAATTCTAGGGTTTTAAAGATTCTTCAAATATTAATTTCTTTCCTCTGTTTAAACGCGGGTTCCTTCTATTTGTTTTTCTCCTCCACGTGCATGTGACTTAGAACGCATGCACGGACTTCCGTCGGTCCAAACCATGCAAAATATAAACCTCATGGCCTCGCACCTTTGGTTGCTTCGGCCAACCTCGAATTCTCCCATACGTTGCATGAATGCCCATTTTTATGCATGGATATGTTCAGTGTGGCCAGACGAACCAGATGGATACCTTAGCTCCTTCAGAGGTGGTCGGAAACTCAAAATACGGTGGTCGGATGGCCTCTGGTTCAGGCGGCGTCGCAGGCTTGCTTCGACTGAGCTTGAGGAAGGAGATGCCTTGGAGCCATCAGATGCGGCGATCAAATAATCTTCAACGGCCTGGATCTGAACGGGAGTGGCGCGATGAGATGTGCGGATGAGATCTGGGGCGCGATAAATTGTGCGGCCAGGATCCGCTCCTATAGATTTTTCCGCGTCCCACATCGAAACGGCTCCCGGTTTCCACGCGGTTTATCAAACAACTCCTGCCGCTCAACGCTCAGTTGTACTTCCCCCTCCACGGTGCCGCCCCGCACCGTGTTCTCTTAGCGGGCGCGCTCTTGCGCCCACCCCTGCCACTCGGGCGCGCCACTGGCACCCACTATGCACACACGGGCGTGCAATGCGCCCACCATGCGCTCCTCCGGGCGTGCCCCTGGCGCCTACGCTGCATCGTGCGGGGTGCGCCCCTGCCTCAGGGCTGCTGCCTTGGCCTTGAGGGTTCCCCATGGGCGTGGTGACCGTGAGTCCCACAAGAGCCTTGGGTGATGACCCTCGGCTGGCCTCCTTGGTGGCCCATATTTTTTGCTAAGGGGAAATCTTAGGACATTGTATAAAAAAAAGTAACCAAGTTTCCAATGCCAAATTCCACTTCCCTCCAAGCCATTCCTTCTCTCTTCTTCTTCCATTTCTCTTCTTCTTAGGAATTCATCACTCCTCCTCTCATATGATCTTCACTTAGTATATCGAATTCCTGAAGGTTCTTCTTCTTCAACCGAACTCCTGAATCAAACATAGTCTTCACTGTTCTTCGTTGATCTAATCAGAGATCAAGTTGGATCTCCTTCAGATTCACATGCACTAGGAGATAGTGCATGGACATATTTAATCCACTTCATCCACTCAGTATTTGTGGATGGATCATCTTCATCTCCTCATGCATTGTCAATACAATGCATGGTCTTCAAACAATGTTGTGACATTGTATCCAGGTGATACAAGTTCTTTGAACTTAAAGAGCAGCTCAACAATCGTCAGATATGATGATGCTCCATCATTATTCATTCTTCAAGTGTTCTCACTTAGTATCATCTTGATACAAGTATTGAAACATTAAGATCAGTTCTACAATCGTCTGATTTTAACATGGATGAATGTTTCAACCATAAACAGTTATGCCACTTAGTGAATCTCCTAAGTGACATTCATCTTAACACAATGGCCATCCTCCATTCATCACCAACACCATCATAGCCTTTGTCATTCACATATTGACTCTCCTTGACATCCATTCATTCTTTGACATCTTCTGATCAACAACATACCTTATTGACAACAATTGCAACACAGTGCACTTCAGAAACCTATATAAATTACTTTATATTTTTGGAAGCAAAGTAGATATTCTTAATATGGAGGAAAATAAAGACATGTTTCCAAAAAAAATGAATTAAGAAATTTTCATGGCTATTCAAACACTAATAATTATTATATAGTATAAAAAAATAAATATAAAGTTGCTGAAGAAATTGGACATGTCAATTTTTGATGAGACATATATATATAAACTCAAACATGCTATACAAAATTATGAGGATAATATATAAAATATAAATATCAATAATACCTGTAAGAATTTCGATATTTCTACTAATATACCTGAAAAATATCCTTGATAATATTATAAACCCCCTCTAATCCTACAACAAGACATGGAATAACCATGTATATCATTCTGTAGATATATTAAAACCCATAAAATCTATCCCTTGGGTTATATTGTAGGAGAACAATATAAAGGTACTCAGACCCAACCATCATTAGAAATCCGAGTAGAACATTAAGACCATTTTCACAACAGGATCCTAAGAACATCAATGAAGTAATTTATGATGAACATTGGGAAATGAATACACCTGAGGAACATAACCATTTTGAATGAAATAATGTAAGGGAATTAAAATATTGACCTAGATATTAACTAAATGTTTATACCAAACGGTTATATAGGAACAACATCAATGAACCTGCAACACTAATTAAAAACAAATCAACATTGGTTTCATAAGAATATCTTAAAAAGAATGAATTGACTTTGAAGATACCATTCCACTAGTGTCTACACATAATCCCATCAGAATACTAAAATCATATGAAACACATTATGATAAATACTATTTTAAATGGATTTCAAGTATATAATTATAAATCGGTATATTATTGAGTATTTTTTGAATAACATCCCACTATATTTAAAAAATATCATTTTCCAAATAAATTTTTATTCTTTTTAATGATTTTTACGGTTTAAAATAATAACCTAATGCTTGTTATAATTTTTTCATCAATTTTTACCTTTTAAATGGTCATAATAAAGCTTTAAATAACCCTAATATATTTATGAAAAAGGGTTACATGATTTTTCAGTTGATTATATTTATATTCATGTAAAATATTTAGATCATCCAAATAATCTTTATGTACTATATTTTTAATATCAATGAAAAAAGAATCTAAAATGAGTCTGATTGGAGATTTAGAATTATTTCAAGGATTCCAAATTTCTCAACAACAAGGATTAGAGTGTTTTCAGTTAATGTAAACAAAAAATTAAATTTCCAAATGTTCTTTTATGGATATATCCATAGGTAGTGATACTCCGATGAGTGAAAGATCTATGTTAGATCTGGATCAAAAAATAATGTGAGGTGACCATGCTACTTATAGATGTATAATTAGAAGGTATATATATATATTACTAGTATTCAGACTGATACTATGTTTAGCCTGTGTATATATGCATGGTTTATGAAATACTAAATTAATATCATATAAATTAAATTAAATGAATGTTTGAACACAAAAAAATTAAACCAATTATTGACTATTTTACTCTAGAGTCTATTAAATTGAATTTGTGAGTTATTCATAGGCTGATTTTAGTGGTTATAAATTCTATATTAAAATAACAACTGTAATATTTATTATTTTGGGAAATTATCTAGATTCATTTTTTAGTATGAAAAAAATCTTACAACATTATATATTATTAGACTTGAGTGTATATTTGTATGAATTTGTTTTAATCAAATTATATGGATGAAAAACCATTTTCTAGACTAAGGTTATAAATTTTTACATGCACCTATAAATTTTGATAATAATTCTCCTATAAAAATTTCTTATAATCCTATGTATCATTCTAGGGAATAATATATTGATATAATACATAAGTTTTTGAGAGGAAATTCTCAAAAATGAGATATTATTCTTGAGTTCGTTAGCACTGAACATCAGTGTGCATTTAATTTTTTAAACCCTATAAATATATATATGATTAATTATATAAAATATGAGTTATGTGTTAATTATTATTCTTAAATAATTTAATTTTGTTCATAACCGTTTAGTTTTTCTAATTCATGTTATAATAATTTACGCATGTGTTTACTATAATATTTTTAATCCCTGTTTTATCTAAATAATACCTTTATCTTATTGATAGGTGACTAATAATTCATTTTAAAATATTTTATATTTAAATTAAATTTTTTAAATCCCATTATTGTTTTATTTAAAGGGAAATTTTCATATATTTTTTGAAGTAATTTGAGTTTAATTTAAAAAAATGGAATAATTTGGGAATTTAACTGCTTCAATTTATTTCTGTTTTTGGGCCATAAATTGTTTTACATTTAATTAAATTATTAAATTCTCTTTTAGGATTTGATATGTCTTGGACCTTATTTATTCATTCAATAACCAAAGAACAATCCATATTTTGAAGGCACAAAATCATCTCATAATCCGAGCCTCAAAAAATATGCATAAATTTGGAGATTTTTTATATTAGTCGCATATATCTTAAATGGATGAACCAAATGAGATTAAATTCTTCATGAATATATTTAATCTCTATAGTAAACACTTTTATTAATGTTTACACATGTGATTCCTTTATATTCAGGTTTGTAATCAACTGGAAGTTTGAATTGTGGAATACGAAGAGTCAATCTATGAATAATAAATTCTTGGATTAAAATAGATATATCTCGAAGAAAAAAATTAATATTTAGGTTAAATGTTATGGGTATATAGAGAATACACACGGTAAAATCTTATAAAAATAAAATATTTAAAAATTCTATCATTCAATTGGGATAAAATGCATCAACATTTGGAGGGAATATTTTAGATCCAAGCACTATCACTTTTTAAGAAAAAAATTTGGGTTTCATCTCCCTTACAAAAGATGACCATTTTTTGGGGGAAATGTGGAGTTTTATTTATGTAATTTTTCCTTATATGTTAATATATATTAATATAGTTTTCTTCAGTATAAATATTTTCCGCCATTTCTTTTATTTTATGTGTTCTCCCACTATATTTCTCTTTTCAACTACAATAAGAATGAAGAACTAATCTCATTACTTGTTTGAAAGAGGGAATAATGTTATGATTGAGTTTTTTTATCCTTAATTTGAATATATTTATAAAAATATATTAATTTTATTGGGGTTATGAATATTATGGTTATTGGTTTGCCTAATTTTTTACAACCAAGTACTGCTTCTCACTTATCAATTCTAATTCACTTCACTTTTCTATCATGCATACGATGGAAAATGAAATGGGTAGTGATGGTCAATGAAGAGGTATCCTAGCTGATGTTAAAAAGTGTATTGACCTGTATTCAGATGTATTGGTGTGGTGTAATCACATTTCTAATGATAAGGTGAGGTGTGATAGGACTTGATCACCTCATAGTGGTGAATATTGAAAATAAATATTAATAATGATATTAAATAGAATGAAATCAAAAGAACATTTCGGTTCTTTACTTCTATCTAAATTAATTTTTTATCGAATTTTAATTCATATTTTTATACATATTTCATTAATTTAAAATTCCCCATATATATACTTGTTGAATTAGTATTATACTAGATTGATTTTAAATGGTGACATTACGAAGACATTATATGTGAGTGGCCTCTTCGAGAGATAGATACTAGGAGTACACTCTATATTTCATATAATGGTCAATAAGATATTTAATATTAGTTAATGATAAACCTCTATTGTTAATTTTTAACCCTTTCTATAAAATCTATGTTCTTACACATGTTTTTTTCATAATAAAATATAAAAAAATATTTCAAAAATATAAAAAATGGGTTTATTATATTTCATTATTTCATTAGGCCGTGGATTAGTTTTTTGATTTTTTCATATGCATGGGCTAATAAAATGTTTTTAGGATTTTAAGGGAAATATACATTTTATATCGAATAAAATTCGTTGGTGATTGAAAATAATTTCAAAATTCATAGAAAATAAAGAACGATGGTAATATTGCTGACGATGATTGTTGATGATGTTAATGTTATATGGATGGAATGTTAACAAAGAAAAGATAAGGATATTAAAAAACCTCTTAGATCTTCATTTTATGTTTAATATACTAGTAATGATATGATGATGCAATATGAAGATCCAATAATATCTTTATTTCCATTTCAGAAAGAGGTTTCTAAAGGAGACAAGCTAGTTGATATATCTTAAGGAGAAAAACATGATTTTGAAGTGCATTGGTAGGATTTTTTTAAAGAACATATTATATGTGATCCTTTAATATTTTCAAGTAAAAACTATCATTTTTATACCTATATCTTCTTTTGGAAAAATATAAAGATGATTCCCTTTCTAAGACTGAATTCATAGTGGACTTTTATGAGGAAATAAACATTCAATCTACTTTAAATGAAGGTATAAATTGCTTTATTGATTATAATTGGTTTAATTATCATCAAAATAAAAAACATACTAAAATAACCCCTCCAAAAATTATGGACGAAACAGATTCAGCCATGCATACCACAGATGAGGTCATGATGGTTCTATATGAAGAAGAAGTAGTGGACCCATTCTTAATCCTTCCACCAACATTCCAAATGTTCCACATTATAATGGTCTAAGATATGATTTAATAGGGGCTATAAAAATATAGCACTCGATTGGTGGTCAAACCAATAATTATCTTTTTAAATTAACCTATATCTTTATATTTATTTATTTTTCTCATTTTTTCATTTTTTAACATGGAATCATTTTGGAGAATAACTCAAGGCTACCAATTCAAAAATAAATTAAGTTGTGTCTTTACATTTATTTAGTTTTTTCTTCCCAAATAAATTAATTCCTGAAAAGGATTATCTAAATTAGAATAATAAGAGCTTATTAAATGGAATAAGTGTGTGGGAATTTTAATCAATTTCTAGGAATATTGTGTGTGATTCCATTTTTTTGTCATGTTTTGTTTTTTCTAAATTATTATTGTTTATTTAATTTTTTCTACATTTTTTAGACTCTTCAGTTGAATTGAATACTACGAAAAATCTAAACCATCTGGGTATTTATGGAACATTTAATGATATTAATTTTATAATATTTATATTATTGTTTAGTGAAATTTTTATTGATTTTATATATTTTTATTTTTATGACGTTTGATTAAATTTAAAACCCATGTGATTTAGTGTTTACCAAATTGAAAATCATTCCCAACCTGAGAGGTTTCTAATAATTTTAGCATAAAATTTAAATTTAAAATTTTTTAGTGTTTCTAGAAAGGTATTATGATCCGTAAAATTTTATTTTTTCTTCTTTTTTAATGGTATTATAATTATTGTATTGTATTATGTATGATCGAGGTACTACATTTAAAAACCTTTTTTTACATTGAACACTTATTTTGGCCTACCTTTATATCTAAGCATTATTAGGCTCCTATAATCCCTAAAATAATTTATTATGAAACCAAATTAAAATTCATCTATTCATTTTATACACGATAAATATGTTAAAATAATTATTATCTTTGAATTCATGTGTTTGTGGGGGTGGGGGATAATATGAGATATATACCACTTCAATGAAGAACATATTTGAGTTGAAATGAAAAATGTGTCACTATATTTATTGACACTTTATTGGATGAAATTTAAAGATAAATATATTAATGGGTATTTGAAATACTATTTATGTTTTTGGAAGTGTGTTCACTAATTGTTTATTAACATAACTTGGATATCATTTTATCCAAAAAATATGATTCTAAAAAGAAAATACATATATGAATTCTAGTTGAAACAATGATAAAATGGGAAAAAGATGGAAGAAATTAATCCTTGATGCTGAAATTGATAGTGAGAACCTAAAAATGTATTCATTATGTGTTTTGAGGTGATTAAAATTTTATATTATTAAGGAGAACACCATTCTCAAGAAACAAAATTTTCATCCATTTACTTTACTTTAGATACAAACCCTCATCATTTAAACTCAGATTTTTTTACATTACAAATATATAAACACTCTACCTCAGAACAAACCATGTAAAATAACTCATTATTGAGACATTTGTGACTATTTTTATTAAATATATTATGAGTACATCAAGCATATGTAAATCACACATGCTCTATCGAGTAAAAAAACTCTATTAAAAATCCTTGATTGAAGAGAAGAATATGTTCCCCTAGAGGTATGTATGACATGTACATGAGGATTAATATGAGATTGAATGGATTTTTATAAATTTTAAGGATTTGGGGATTCTTTATCCATTTTGGAGGCATGATTTTTATTATATGAGATAATTGAGTTTTGTTATCAGTTATATTTTGGGATGAATATTTTGACCTTAGTATTATATCATTACCCGAGAGTGCAATGATTAAGTATGGGGGAGTGATAAAGATATCATTTGGAAAAATTTTATTATATAATTAAATATTTTAAATCCCACTATAATGTAATTATATGGGAAATTTTCACTCTTTTATGATTTGAACTAATTTTTTCTTAATTGTAAAAATAGTGTAATTTTAGAATTTTAATGTTTTAATTAATTTATTTATATTAGACATAATATTTTTTAAATGAAATTAAAATTTTAAATTATCTTTTATTAGGACTAATTAAATAATGCTACTCATTTAATCCCTCTAGAACCAAATCTCAATCCAACTTTTGGGGGCCCAAAATCAACTCACAATCCCGACCTCAAAAACTACGAAGAAATCTATTGTTTTTTTATGTTTGGACCATATATCTTAAATGAAAAAACTAAATGATCTATGCTTTAGAATTAATATAGATAATATAAGTAGAGACTACATTTATTATTGTGGAAACATGAGTTTAATTCACTTTAAAGAACATAAAAGTGTTTTAAGTCAATGTTATTGAATATGAAGAGTATATCTATGAAGAATAATGTTTTAGTCTAAATTGGCTAGTTCTCTCTCCATACATGGAAAATGAATCTATGATTTTTCCTTAATAATAGGGTAAATAAGGGAAATTTTATAATAAGAAAACATTTATATATTATGAAATATAACGGAGATAACAAAAGTAAAATTTTAGATGAAATATTCTGGAGCCAATCATTCTAACTTTATTCCCTTTAGATGTCCATCTTATCACCCTTTAAAAAGGATATAAATTTATAGGGTGGAACATGGAATTTTATTTTAGTAAATATACTTTATAATTATAATATATTTTTGTTCAGTTTTCTTATTCATACCACTATTCTTATATTTATTTTATTTAATGTGTTATCCCATTATATTTCCTTTTTTAACTCCAGTAAAAATGTAGAGCAAACCTCGCCGCTTATTCGGTGGAGCGAATGGTGTTTTCATTGAGTTTTTTTGATTTAATTTAAATATCTTTATAAAATTATAACAATTTTGGTGTTTGTTAAAATCATTATGGTTATCAGACACACAATTTTCTCTACCACCAATTTCTTATTTTCATTTATCAGTAGTTTTTCCCTTCACTATTTCTTTCATGCATACAATGGAGCATAGAATGAGTAGTTATGGTTAGAGAAGATATATCCTAGATAATATTTGGAAGAGCATTTACCTATATGAAAAGGACTTAGTATAGGTTAAAAACATTTCAAATGATCAGGTGAGGTGTAATAGGTCTTGATAACCTCATTATGTTGAATATATGGAATAATTTTTAATAATGTTTTCAATCACCCTGAGCTTCTAATACAATTTTACTTTTTCATTCTTCCTTACATTATTCTGTATTCAATTTTCATTTAGTGTTTCAGTATATTATATTTCATGTATTTAAAATACCCAACATATATATTAGTTAAAATTGTTTTATATTAGTTAGATTATAAGTAGTGACGATGGGATGCCAATGCGTGTAAGATGCCTCATCCATATATCAACCCTTGGTGTTCACTTTATATCACATACTTAGGTAAATAAAATATTATATAATGGTTTGCGACAAAACCCTATCATCAATTCGGAACTATTTCACACATTTAGTTAAGTGGCCATAATATTTTTGGTCATGGGGTTATTATATCTACCATGAGCCTTATAAGTATCCATAACTTTATGGTTAGTTAACTTACCTTGGGTGTTTGTTTGAAATTTTATTTATGTGTTTTTGTTTTATATATATTTTTTTGTTATTAATTTATACCCTAAATGATTTAATCGTCAATTTTTTTTATTAAATTCCCTTTTACTTTTTGAAGCCCCAATTATTTTATTTATATCAAATGTTTTATTGTAGATCATGTTTCCCTTTTGATACCGATCCTAAACCCCTAGTAATTTGAGTCATAATATAAGGATTTTTATAATGAAAAGGAATCATGAATTCATATCATATGTTGTTTGAATTTGTTCAATGAAAGATAAAAAGTTCCAATTCATCTTGTGTCATGTAAGACCCTGATATTTTATGAAATATATATTTTTAATATAAATTTAATTTTTTCAATATCTTGCATTGCATGGAACTCTGTGTTTCAACAGACCACGATATACTATTAATATTATTATTTAAACATGGAAGTCATAAAATATCCAATTAAATTAGTCGTATGAATTAAAATATTTTGTTTAAAAAATATGTACAATGGTTTTAGATATATATATATATGTAATATTTATGAATAAATATTTTATTTATTCAAAATTCATTATATGCTTCAAATATACATATCTCTAAAAAATTATTTTTATTTCTATATGTGAAAAATTATAAAAAATAAATGTATTCCACTTTTTGAAATTTTCTTTAGAAACACGAAACTCATTTTTGGGATCAAATTTTCAAAATTATCTTTGGGTGAATTTAATATTTCTTTCTAAAGAGATTAATGTTTCAATAAATACAACAAAATACTAGTTTGAAGTGAAATATGACTTATCATTAAAATCATTGAAAACCTTCTAAATATTTTTAAAATGGTATAAAATTTAAATTATTTCATTTATATTGTAAATAATATAATTTTGGTCATTATAATAAAATTAATATTACATATTATATTAACACCATTTATACTCTTGATAATATTCTCTTTTTAAAATTGCATATTCAACACATCCAAAAATTGATTTTTAAACTAAATTCAACCAATTTAATGAATTGGATTTAGAAAATTGGATTCTGTATTTTGAATAAAAATAATTAATATTATTTAATTATTTAAATATATTTTTTTGTCATAATTAATGATATAAATTGTAAAAATTAATTATCGCAAATAAGGTTAAAACAAGTTTACCTTGGTGTTAAAAAATGATATGTGGTAAAATGACCTAAAAACAAGTCCAATTATTATTATATAGACAAATATATATATATATACATAAATATATCTTAAAATGTGTATTGTATTATAATAAGTCATTTTTAAACAATTTGGAATGTCTAATATGCGGGTATAACTTTTTCTTTTCCAAATTTCCAAGTGTATCCTATCCCCCACTTATAAATGGGCACCCCTAGCTGATCCTTTTTACACTAAAAATGCATTATTATACCCAAAACCTATCCAAATATACAAAATAGTTCCATAGACACATACTAGCTTCCTTATTTTTGTTAGGAACCTATACTGAGAAGTATATTGGTGCAAATCATAGGAAAATGAATGTAGACGATGTATCATTCTTAATAAAGTGTTTTTGTTTTATTTATTCTTCCACCTCAGTAAAATATTTTTTAAGTTTTATTATATAGTTAAATAACTATGAAACATATAATTATATGTTATAATTTTAATTTCATAACAAACAAGTATCTCCTCATCCATCAATTGAGAAACAAAACCACCGACCATGTGTACGATAGATTATCACCTCACGAACCGATGTAACTCGTTTTGTAGTACTACCCCTCAAAGAGGGATATAATGATCGATTTAAAATATTTTTATGATATATATTACATTTATATTTATTTAATTATAATATAACATATAAATTGATACCTTAATATCTATTGGAAAATGATAATATTGTTTGTGCCTATATGTGGACTACCTCATCCACATATTGATCTGATACATTTTTCATTTTATTGTGAAATAGAAGGTAATAAGTATTAATATAATGAATTTATATGATAAATATATAAAAAATTATTTATTTTTTAATTAACATTTTCTTTTCTTTTATTCCACTTGTCGATAAAATGAAACCAACATTCATGCATCTATAGGGCCTACCGTGTCCATGAACATTGCAATTCATTTTATATAACTATCTTTAATAGAATAATATAAATAAATATATAATGAATATATGTGATATTTTTATCATTTTTATTTTTTTATCTGATTTAATAATGATCAATGTGTTAGGACGAAAACCAACGCACTGAGACATACATGAAAAACAAAGCAGTTATTCCACAAAATTGTGATTTTAATAAAGAATTGTTAATTAACGGGTAGTAAACGGTAATGAGTGAATAATAAATGGTATTAAATATTATATTATGGTTATATAATATATTTATAATAACTACATGTTTATTATATAGGTGTTTGAGACATGTACAAAAAAACATAAGACTTGAGGGAAGAGTGTTTTGTCTCCAATTGTCTTCTTTATGACAGGTGTAATGTTATGCACCTGTATTATTTAATGAGGTGTATATAAATAACATATGATATGTTATTTCATGGATTTATTTATTATAATTATATTTAATTATAAATTAATTGTTTTCTTTTCTTGGGTATTATGATTTAGATGATACCAAAGTATGTTAGAGATTTTCATTTCACTTTTTTTACATGGGGCATATTTTATATTCACCACTTTTATGTTTTTTGTATATAATATAATGTATACAAACCTATTTTTTGATTTTATTAACAAATTTATGTCATATAAATGTCTATATTTGTTTCTTTCATTCATTGTTAAAACAATTAAATAGTTTCCAAAGTTGCTAGTGTTTATGTTACAATCTATTTATTTATAAAGACTATTTTAGATTATTCTTATGATGATTAAATATTATGATATATATTTTAGTAAAATTGTTTATTTTCTTCTAATATATTTATTAATGGGAAATAAATATTTTACAATCATTTTATTCTCTTTATATACTTAAGAGACTAAAGTAATGTTTTTAATAAATATTGTATTTATATATTAATTCGATCAAAACCCATTTTTCACTCATATTCTTTTTTTCATAAAATAATTTCAAGAATCATTTTAATAATATAAAATTATATTTTAGATAAATTTTTAATATTTTTTTGTTTTTAATAGATGGTTTAAGATGAATCTTAATGTCAATTTATAAATGGTGGAATTTTGATTTTTTATAAAAAAGGTGAATATAATCTTTGTTATAACCTATACGAACTGAAGAGTACCACCATCATGACTACTAGCGATTTAAATACAATATTAAAGGTATGACAGGTTTATTTAAAAGAAAACAATTTCTTTATTATTTTTAATTATATTATTTATTAAAGAATCAATTTCAAAATGGTGATGATATTTTCCTCAAGAATGTTTTAATGATATTTTTATAAAATTTCTATTCATTAATTAAAATAACCATTGGTATTTATTTTTTTTACTAGGGTTATGATCTAGTGATACCATCCTTATCCTTTATGTAGACAGTTTTTTATTATGATTGAATAGTTAGTGAAACCCCTTTTATTCCCATTAGTCATGCTATGATGAACTTTTGTTTTGTAAATATGTTCCTTCCCATATGTTATACGATGATGGAATATTTATGAAAACCCTTAATTTTTCATGTGTTTTGATATGATTAATGTTTTATGATGTCTTCGGAATAGGAATATGTATTATATGATGGGTGTGAGAAATGATTCCATCTAATTATTTGGGTTATTATTAATATCTCATGAGTTAAAAATGAATAGAATGGGGTGTGAACCTAGTTCGGTAAGGGAATCTGTTCACAATGATAGTAATGGTGGTAAACCATGACTAATATAAAGGTTTGGATAGTCAAAAAATACACTATTGTAGTCTAGGGATTTTAACATTACTACAATTATGGTTGGAGGAGTGAACCTAATCCACTATGATGGAACTGGAAGTGAAACCTTGACTGCTAATGAAATTATTTTATATTATTCTATTTATGAAAAAAATAAATGTCTTATGAATGTGTTATTTTTTCATGTCCCATGTAATTTTATTCCTTTATTATAAATATATTATGAATATTTATGATTTATCCATGAATAAATAATATATTCTTTAATATACGGGGTGTGGTTTTTAGAATTTTATTTTTATTACATAAATAGCCTTACTGAGCTTAAGTTCTAACATCGTATTATGTTTGTAACGCCCTGAACCCAGAAGCCCAGAGTCGGTGAATTATTTTAATACATTGGTATGATTAAAAGGAATAAAGTATCAAATGACCGATCAGTTTATCAGTCTTGGAAATATATTACATACATCATCTTCACATTACAATTTCAAACATAAAATAAAACATATATTTTTCTTTTAGAATGCCATTATTCACTTATAGCTTAAACTTTCACATCAATCATAATACACTTCTTGGAAATCTTGGGAAAATAAAACATAATAAAGGAGTGATCTTAGATTCTTAGTGAGGGTAACAATTTAGCATAAGATAACATAAACAATTGGCATGGTGAATAATTAAAAACACATCCCTTTACAAACAATAAACATGAACACTTTGTGGTAGAAATATGAGATGAGTAAATAATTCCATAATAAAACATAGTCATGGGTATTTAACTATTCGAACTACTACATGAACCATAAATATTATTTTCTTAATGAGGGAATGTATAATGCCAGACATTCTAAAACATTTTGTCAAGGCCTCGGCCAATACGGTTAAAAATGATTAATTCCTCGGCCAAAACCATATATCAAATTGGGAATGGCCTTGGGTAATTCCATGTATAATTGTCTCATGAGACCTACCAATGCATCTAGGTTCTATAGAGGGCTCCACCCATCACTGACTATGTCTAATACATTCCTCATAAGAAAAGGATGAAACATAACATAAACATTCATATAAGAACTAGCATAAGAAATGTCAATACATTAACCATAATCTATGAATGGTATAAAAATAAAAAATCCATAGTAAAAAATATAACAAAACCTTCAATAAAATATGGAAGATTTCAATCATAATAAATCAACATAAAAAAAGATTAAAATCCATCAAAGGATGTTGACATAGATGAAAATGATTTGTAAAACACTTTGAGAGAAATATCCATTTTCATGAAAACATTTAAATGTCATACAATTTAGAAAGGGATTATTTTAAATAAATTTCTAAATCAAAGTGTCCCATACCACTTTGAAACCATTAAATGGAATAAACATTTAAAAAAATCCATGTCCTTATAAATTAATTCATAAATAAACCCATTTTGAAAACATGGACATTAATGGGAATGATTTAAAGAATAAATATTTAAAACATATAAAATGATGTTTTAATAAAATATTACCTTAAAAATAATCCCTTTTAAAACTATTATATAAAACATAGATATGGATAATAAATATGTCCCAGTAAAAACTTTTCCATACACAATCTCAAATAATAATGAGATTGAGGATTTAACCCTTACCATGTACTTTCCTTTGGTCGAGGGTATATTTAACCTTCTTTATAATCACCATATTTGGTTATTAAACTATTCCATAACCATATTAATGTTTATTATATCATAAAAGATTCATTTATGACTTTATACCACCCATTTAATAATGATTTCCATGTTAAATTAACATTTTGTGTAACAATTGATTTCATTATCGTACTTGTTTTAACTTGTTATTCTGATCATATAATTTAGATCCTGATTTAAATAATTTCAAAATATAAAAATTGATTTATAGGTCATATATTTTTCGAATATAAATATTCATAATATATAGATATATGAAATGGAATGAACCGTTTATGGAGACGGTAGATCGTACATATGCATAAACACGGTTTCTGTTTTCATAACATATTGAACGTAAGTAAGTGAATAAGATATATGTAAGTACATAGAAATATATATATATATATATATCTAGTAGCATTATTATTTCATATTTTAAATACTTATTCTTAATATATATTTTTATAAACATTGTTGAATGGTGAATGTGGGAATGACTCTAATCGCGTCGTGGAGACGGTAATCCGTACGCACACACGAGCGAAAATATCATTATAATGATGGTGAAATCGTACATAATTAGATGTTATATAATATATAGAGAATAATTACCATGTTATATTTACTTTTTACATCTGTTATACTCATTATTATACCCATCCAAATAATGAAGTGTTTAAATAAAAAACTACTCCATGAGGTGGAGACGGTAACCCATACGTACACATGTAATGTGACTTTGTCATTTATAGGATGGATAGAATTAAGAACATGGTTGTACCATATTCATAATAAAATTACAGTATGTAGATGGTACTAGAGTAATTATTTTGGTATAGTAACAACAAATACAGAGGAAGTGTAAGAAGAAAAGAACATGAAAGAGCGTGGTGAAATTATAACCTATTCTCCGAGTGTTTCCTTTTGAGTTGATCAAAATGGATCCATATGTTGGAATTATGATTAAATTAAGGCCTCTAGGTTGAAGGGAGGAATGTTTGGATGATATTTGGGTAGGGTTTTGTAGATCCAAATTGCTTTGGAGGTGTGATTTTTAGAGAACGATATGTACCCTTTTATAAGAGAGGTGAGGTCACTTTTGGAAAGGTTTGAAATATTATTTTATAATAAAATCATTTTCAATTTATAATGTCTAAAAAATGATTTATTTATATGATAAGGTGGGTATGGGTTGGATACCTCTCAACCAATATGATTTAAATAAGTTTAGGTTACCATTTTAACTTTATATTTTAGATTTAACTCTTAGTTAAATAGTTTAACTTTTACCGTGTCTTCTTGTATTCTTCCACTATATTGATAATAAACTTACTATAAACATTAAAGAGAACCCCAAGTGATTAATTAATTACATATATAAAATTATTTATGCCCTTTGTCCAAAACATAGGTTTTTAGGAAAATTATATCAATTAATAATATAGTAATGGTTTTAAAAATTAATTTATGTCAATTTTGACACTATTTTTTATTTTGTTTTTGTAAAAGTCATAACAACCTTATCACATCGAAAAAATTTATCTAATAAACCCTAACATTTCATATTAACATATAAAATTTTTGGAATTCATCAGAATTCTCAATTTACATTTATTTGAATATTTATAATATCAATTATGTTAATATTTGATTAATAAAGAAATTACTGCATCACCATTGTGTCATAAATAAATTAAATTATTTAATGTCTAAAAATTATAAATAAAATAATATTATGTATAAAATATTTTTATATTTGTAATTAATATTTATAATCAAATTTATATTGTGTACATCCTTATATTAAAAATGATTTTGTTATTAAACATTGAATTTAACACTTTTAACTCTTCTTCAAATAAAATAATAATAAATGTCCTAATATAATCCAAGTGGACCAAAGAGGATCACATTTTATTCCTACGGTTTTTTTATCGAATTATAATTATCCAATAGAATTAGGATATGTGTTAGGGTAATTATAATATGTTTTTAACCCTTAATTAACATATATACTTTTAACCGTGGTAAATAAAAGTCAAAAGTTACTATTCGGAAAAAATTATATTCATCTTATTGTACCAAATTTTACTTACTGATGTCAACTTTGGTTCTTGGAATTTTTATTTTCAACTCACAAAATCAGTAAAATTATGTTTTATGCAAATTTACAAATTTACCTAGAAGGTGGGTAAAAGGGGCTAAAAAGTTGAATAAAATTTTATACATCTAAATTTATTATAAAATGATACCAATGAATTAAATTGAATATACATATATATTATATATCTATTTTAACTTAAAATAAATTTAAATAAAATAAATAATTCTTTGAATAGAAATTCAGTATTAAATAATAACGTAGTGCTTTTCACAATTCATCAAAAATTGAAAGTTTTCAGAAAATTACCAAAAATTCACCCTAAGATATTTTTGATATTATGAAATCATAAATTAAGTCTATTTTACCAAATTCAAAACATAGATGTCTCATTTAATAATTTAAAATTAATTCTCATTTTCCAAACCAAATGTGAGTTTTTTAAAAAGTAAAAACTATCAAAAGATGGACATGTTTTTTTGTAAAATTTAAATGTGAAATTACTTATAATGAACTAAATTTTATTAAATAATAAAAATATAATCTAATTATACATAAAAACATTTCAAATACATAAACTAACATTATAAATTATTTTAACTTAAAAAGTTTTTTTCAATTAAAACATAGTATTTTTCACTATTCGTCAAAATATAAATTTATCAAAAAAGTACAAAAAATTTATCCAAACTAAATTTTTATGTCCTGGTTGTAATGCCCCGAGCCTAGATACCTAGAGTCGGTGCATTATTACATAACATTGGAATGATCACAAAGGATCAAGTCTCAAAAGAACGATTAGTTTAGTAGTCTTGAAAATACTAGATATATTCATAAGTCTTACATTACATCATAAGGTAAAAAAACTACAAAAACATCTTGTCTTCATATCCCCTCATACTATCCCTGCAGGTCATTCATAAATTACTTATTCATAATCCTGGGAAAAATAAAACATTGAAAGGGGTGAGCTCAGATGCTCAGTAAGGATAACATTATAGTAGAAGCTTTCATAGATAAGCATAAACACTTAAGGCAGTTTATAACTAAAACAAAAGCCTTTTAAACTTGAACTTCAGCGTAAAATGGAAAAGATAAAATAAAATAATTCCATTTACTTACTCAAATGGATATTCTACTAGTCGGATGATCACATGCAATATCAATAACCACTTTCATAATGATGGAATGCATAATGTCAGACTATCATAGCCACAAAGCCAATGCCTCATGCCAAGACTACAAATAAGATTTTTCCAAGGCCTTGTCCCAAGACACTAGTATGTCTCATGAGACCTACCGATGCATTAAGGATCTATAGCGGGATCCACCCGTCACTTATTAAGTCCAATGAATTCCTCATATGAACCGGTTTAAACATAACATAAACATTCGTATTAAAACTAGCATACGAATTGTCAATACTTTAACCACAAACCATGAATGGTATAAAAATTCCACATCCACAGTCAAACATAACTCATTCAATACAATATGGAATATTTTATTGTATCACATTAACCTCAATAAAGATTAATGAAGGATGTTGACACGGATGAAAATAATCATCAAAACTATTTGAGAGAAATATCCCCCTTTTTCCTGAAATCATTTAAAAGGCACACTATTTGTTAAGAAGCCATTTAAAAATAGATTTTTGAATCAAAGTGTCCCATACAACTTTGAAACTTTTTAAAAGGAGTTTTAATTTTAAAACATTAATGTCCATATAAATAAATCCTTAAAACCATTTTTGAAACATGGACATTAATGAGAAAGATTTAGAAGAATAAGTCTTTAAAACATTTAAAAATGGTGTTTTAGTTGGAGTTTCTAACCAAAAGAGAGACACTTGAATACAAATAATTGAGGAAATCAAAACATTTTAATATCATGAGAATAAAGGAATTCATGATATACTATGTCAAAGTACATTATATACACCACATAAAAGTGATTCGGTGTATAACAACAATGAAGTCTCAATGGAATGTAAATTGAGATGAAATCTATCATAACGGCCGTATCCTTAGGTTAAGGATAAATCAACGACATAGTTATGTGTGAAAAATATAAATACACTAAATATTATAGGATATTCAGTGTAAATCAATCAAATGATATTCACAAATAATTTTATAAAAACAACACCAATGAATTGGATGTTTAACTCAACAAATGGAGAATGAGTTAAAATTACTCTTATCAAATTCATATCGATGATTTGAGAAATTATCAATGGAATTATTATGTGTATCAAAATTATATCCACAAAAAGGAGTGGAAATTATGACATAAGAAAATTAACAGTTATTCCACACCTAATCTCGGAGTAAAATAATCAATGACGTTTGCTTAAAGCCGAATAAATAGAAATTGAAATTTCGAATTCCCTTATAGATTAGGTAACATACGAAACATACTCCCATGAAAGAAGGATCATACAATTAAGGTCTAAATACCCATAAATTATAGTATATTACACAATGAATACAATCATGGGCAGTACACATACACCACATGCAATAATTACGTGGTGAACAATGGAATTCTCACGAAATTAAGGGTGAGTTAAGAAACCCCTTACCACATTGTAATCAACTGAGTCATATGACCAAAAGTTAATAACCACCAAATGATTTACAGAATAACATGAATATAAAGAGAATAATGGTAATATATATCAAATGGAAGAACACAATATACCACTTTCAATAAATTAGTGGCGAACAATGGAAATCTCACGGAATTGAAAGTGAGATAAGAAAATACACTACCTTGTACTTTTACTTGGTTGGGGGTAGGTTAACCTCATGTATAATATTGAAATAATTGTTATTAAATTATTCATGAATCATATACATTAATATTATATCATATATGATCTTTTAACATTGCTTTGTTAATAATATCTTAGAATTATCGTCGTTTCGGGTGTTAACTTACTCGTTTTCTTTTATATGTTTTGTTACGTAAGCCTTGTTTTTCATGGATAGGTTGTATATTATTCATATACATAATGATATAATGTTAATAAACATTATTTAGAAATCATCAAATGATAATTATACTTGAATGGATATGATGGAAAATGAATCTCATCACGTTCATGGAGATGGTAGTCCGTACGTACGCACGAGCGACAATATCATTCTTTTGATATTAAACTAATATATAATTGGATGGTATATCATATATAAAGAATAATTATCATGTTAAATTTATTATTTAAATGAGTTACACATCATTATTATACCCACCCAAATAATAATATATTGACTAACAATTACACCACGACGTGGAGACCGTAAGTCGTACGTACACACGTATGGTGACATGTTATTCAAAGGGTGGATATAATACTGAATATGGTTGTACCATATTTATAATAACATCGCAGTATATATAATATACTGGATTTATTATTTTATAATGTTAATAACAAAGAAAGAATAAGTGGAAGAAGAAAGGAACTTGAAAAGGGGTGGTCAAAACATTACCTCTTCTTCGGGTTCTTCCTTTTGATTTGATCAAAAGGGCTCCTTAGGTTGGATTTATGATCAAACTAAGGCCTCTAGGATTTAGTGAGGGAAGTTGAGAGAGTATTTGGGCAGTGTTTTGCCGAACCAAAAGGCTTTGAAGGTGTGAAGAAATGATAAGGAGGAGTTCTCTTTTATAAGAGGGGTGCGGGGCACCTTTGGAAAAGCTAGAAATATTAATTTATAATAATTTCATATTCGGTTTCGAATGGATCCAAAGTTGATTATTCAAAGGTTATGGTGGGGATAGGTCGAAAAACATTCAACCAATAGAATTTATACAGGTTTGGGTTATTATATTAACCTTATCTTTTAGTTTTAACTCTTAGATAATTAGTTTGACATTTACCATGTCACTTTGTATTTTTATATTATATAGTTAATAAACGTACTATATACATCCAAGAGACCCCCCAAGTGGTCCATTAATGATATAAATATCATTATATAAGTCTCTTGGCCGAACCATAGATTTTTAGGAATTTAATATCAATTAATAATATAATATTTGTTTTAAAAACTCTTTTATGTCAATTTTGACACTATTCAATAGGTGATTTTTGTGAAACTCATAACAGAATTATTACTTCAAAAAAAAGTCAATTAAATCAATACAAACATTTCATCTTATCCTAGAAAATTAGTTTAATTCATTACAAGTCTTAAATTATATTTATTTGGGTATTTATAATATCAATTATTTTAATTTTTCACTATTATGGTAATTACTGTATCATCATTGTGTCATAAATATATTAAATTATATAATGTCTAAAAATTATAAATAAAATATAATTATGTAGAAAATCTTATTATATTTCTAATGAATATTTACAATAGAATTTATCTTATGTATAAACCTATATTAAAAATGTTTTAGTAAATAAACTTTGATTTTAACTCTTTTAACTCTTCTTTGAATTAAATAATAATAAATGTCCTAATCTAATCCAAGTTGTCCTAGATGATAATATTTTATTCCTAAGGTTGTTTTTGGTCGATATACGCTTGTCCAATAGAATTAGGACATGTGTTAGGGTAATATTAATATCATTTTTACCCTTAATTACCATATTTACTTTTAACCGTGGTAAGTAAAAGTAAAAAAGTTACTATTCACCAAAAATTATTTTCATCTCCTTGAACCACATTTTACTTCTTGATATTAAACATGTCTCTCGTATTTTCGAAATTTCATTCACAGAAGCGGTAAAATTAGGTTTGATGAAAAAATTCAGTTTTTTTACCTACCACTTAGTAATTTCAGTATTCATAAAAAATTGAAGTTTTTCAGAACAATGCCAAAATTTCACCCTAAGCTATAATTGATATTCCGAATTCAAAAATGATGTCTATTTTATAAAATTATAAACATATAAGTTGCATTAATTAATTTTATAATTAATTCCCGTTGTCACAACAAATAGCGTGTTTTTAAGAAACAATATATATCAAAAGATTGACAATTGTTTAGGTCCAATTTCAAAGTGAAATTAATTCTAATGAACACCATTGGATAAAATGGTAAAAATATATTCTAATTACACTTTAAAACCACTCAATAATATAATTTATCAATATAAATTATTTTTATTTAAAAAGTTGTGTTTTAATTAAAAATTAGTAATTTTCACTATTCATCATAATATAAATGTTATCCGAAAAGTTCCAAAATTTCACCCTAGGATAAATTCGATATTCCGAATCCAAAACTGAAGTCCATTTCGAGAGATAGAATTTATTAAATTTCAAAAAGTAGGTAATACTATTCATAACGGCTAGTTTTATTGGTTATGGTGTGTTAGAATCTCGAAGTTGCGTACAATGCACGCCATTGCATTATTCGAAGGGAAACGTACCATGGAAGCTTGGGGTGTTACATTATACCCTCCTTCAATAAATTGCGTCCTCGCAAGTTTTAAAATTGTGCTTGGGAATATAATGGAAATTCCCACATCAGAAAAAGAGTCAATAAAACTATCACTTTAAAAGAAAGAATGATAGGTGTAAAGGTCAACCAAGATAACCCATACTCGGATTCCATGTAAGAAAACATGGATATGGATGATAAAATAATTATCAAGCTATGATGGAGAGGGATATAAATCATGATCTGGAGAAAGTTAACAATAAGAAAACCACAAACTTGTGTTGGGACAAACGACCATTAGTCTCCTTGTAGGAAAGTAAACGGACACCATTTTTTTGTTTTAAGTTACATTGCATAAGGATGAGGAATTAATTTATGATATTAACTAAGAATATAAAGATATATACTTAAATTTTATGTAGAGTTTCATTCTTTAATAAATTTCCACCACTAACTCATTTTTTTAAATGATGAGTATTCAAGAAGACTTGGTCACACTGGAAGAGCTAGAATAAACTTCTATAGAATCACATGATCCATGCAGGATGAACTATATATTTACATTATCTTTAGAGATTAATCAAAACCAAAATGGTTAGTACAAGATCTAATGATCCCCAAAAGGATATTCCTTGAGAGAAATAAACACTAATATTAATTTTCAAAATTAAACCAACAATACCCCACAGCTAAATAAATACCATTCCATAATAAATTGTCCTTAAAATAATTTAATATAATAAAAACAAATATTGAAAACCAAAACTTATTAAGAATGTCGTCTTCAACGTTAAATTTTATCTTCAAATGACATTTATTACTCTTAAAGTCACATACTTAAAAGTAATTAACCTAATCATTTCCATAAATAACCAAAATCATTATAAATCCACAATAAAAACATAGATAAAAATCCACCATTAATCCTCAAATGAAATCCCATACTACTCTATTTTCCTTTGGCATATAGTGTTCTCAAAAAAGCGAACAACTTCCAAAATAACATTTATCAATTAATCACCAAATAATTTTCCTATAATAAGGGTATTCATTTGATAAGACATAAGATCCCAAATCAAATTATTATTGATCTTTAAAATAATTTAACTAAAAATAATAGTCACAATAACCAGGGACTTCACGTAGTCTAGTGGTAGGTGATAAATCCCAATCGCACTTTGGTTGTGGGTTCGATTCCCATAGCTTTGTCTGACGCGATGGGTTGTCACACAGTCTACGTGTTGTCCTTTTTCAAAAACTATATTTTATAACATTACCAAAATGAGATAAATTCCTCAAAATAACCATAACATAATTTAACCACAAAATTTATCTCATACCTTTCATTTTCATCCAAAATTATAATAATTTGCAATTTCCTCAAACCCAATGATCATATAAACCCAAATGGTTATTTATAACTATATCCACAAGAGAAAAGATAATTCTTCCATAAATATCATTCTCACATGGAAAACGTTAGGGTTACAAATACAAGAGAAAATTATTCCAAAGTAAACCCTTCAACAATTATCACTAATAATTTTTAAACATTTATCCAACCATTTATTTCCACATAGCTTCTTCTATGACCAAGAAAATATCCTATAGAAAAGGACATTCACTCATGTAATGTCCAGGTCCCCTATATTTACAGAAAATGACTGTAAATGGTTTCTTGGGACCATTTTTTTCTTCTTCCATAGTACTCTTAATTTTTCTTTGGTAATTCTTCACTTTGTGTCCTTCCTTCCCGCACGTAAAGCATTTATTTGTCCCATTAAGACACTTTCCTGGGTGTCTCCTTCTAAATTTCCTGCATGATGGAAATTGAGGATTTCTTTCTCCATGGTCTCTACTACTAGAGATGTTATCATTCATCACCTTTCTCTTCATTGTTGAGTCCGGTAATTGGTTAATATATATATTGTTGATCATATTATTGGAAAATTTATTTGGCATAAATATGGTATCTTTTACACCTATCAACATTCTTTTTTTTTTGCTCATTGCCACCACCGTTCCCACCTTGTACATCATTCTCAAAGTCACTATGACTTCCTTGGAATCCAGCCATTGACTAAAACCAGAAAGCATTGTGTGAGTAATAGTAGTCATACAATCATTTAGAGATTAACATGTCACCATATTCTCAATTTGAAACACATTAGGATTAACCAAGGTCATTTACTCTCATCTTATATATATACTAGTTTAAATCGGTTTGTAAAGAAAATGTAAATTATCCTAATCATATCCCGCAGGAGTGTCTTAACCAAGAGTGCAGCAAGGTCCGTTGTCATGCACTAGTTCTCGTTAGAGTCTATCTTAAAGCGGTGTTTTCAGGTTTTACCCCTAGGTACATCTTTGCCAGAGCTGCCTCTACCTACTTGTATCCAGACAGGGATGTATTGCTCGTAAAACTCACAAAATCTCTACAATACCAAAATTATAGGAAGTTCTTCTATACTAATCCTCAAAGTTCATCTTAGGTCTACGTGCTCTAATCAGAGTTTATCTAAATCTAGCTTCCAAGGTTTGTACTAAACTTCCTCTGAGTCCAACTGTAACCCCTCGACCCTAGATACCCAGAGTTGGTGCATTATTACATAACGTTGGCATGATCACAAAGGATCATGTCTCGAAATACCGATTAGTTTAGTAGTCTTGGAAAAACTGGATATATTCATAAGTCTTACATTATATCATAAGGTAAAAAAAACTACAACAACATCTTGTCTTCATATCCCCTCATACTATCCCTGCAGGTCATTTATAAATTACTTCTTCATAATCCAAGGAAAAATAAAACATTGAAAGGGGTGAGCTCAGATGCTCGGTAAGGATAACATTATAGCAGAACCTTTCATAGATAAGCATGAACACTTAAGGCAGTTTATAACTAAAACAAAAGACTTTTAAACTTGAACTTCAGAATAAAATGGCAAAGATAAAATAAAATAATTCCATTTACTTACTCACATGGATATTCTACTAGTTGAATGATCACATGCAATATCAATAACCACTTTCATAATGATGGAATGCATAATGTCAGACTATCATAACCACATAGCCAAGGCCATGTGCCAAGACTAAAAATAAAATTTTGCCAAGGCCTTGTGCTAAGAAACTAGTTTGACTCATGAGACCTACAGATGCATCGAGGAGCTATAGCGGGCTCCACCCGTCACTTATTAAGTCCAATGCATTCCTCATATGAACAGATTTAAACCTAACATAAACATTCGTATTAAAACTAGCATACGAAATGTCAATACTTTAACCACAAATCATGAATGGTATAAAAATATCACATCCACAGTCAAACATAACTCATTCTATACAATATGGAAGATTGTAGGTGATCCACCATTGTCACCCTTCGGTTGTGTGTTCAGGTTTCTCAACCTTGCAGGACGCGATGAGTTGTCACCTGACCTCAGATATATCCTTTTTATGAAAATCCGAAAATTATCTCAAGAAATCATTTGAACATAACAATAGTATCAAATGTTAAACTTAATTGATTCCAACCATTATAATTATCCAAAATTCTTCTATCCAAACTCATAGTACAAAATTTATATGGAAGGTAAACACAATGATGATCACTTTTCCATGTAATAACATGTGAATACCTTAATCATGTCTTCTACTAAAACACTATAACACCCTGAATTACTATAATACCTTATTGATTACATTAAATCTCCCTTATTCATTATAAAATACTAAATATACTCCTTCTATCAAAAAAATGTTGTAAACTCCAAAAATGATCGAATATAAAAATCATTAATCAGTTTCAAGGTAGCCAAGAATATCCAATTTAATTTACACATATCAATCATATATTATTCCAAAATCACTACCTCGTGATCTGAACCATATTATGGTTTATGTTTCTATCAGCCATATATTTTCCATAAAATTTAACATGCTATTGAGTCACTTTTCTTAGTTCCACACAATCTCAAGTCCATAATTAAATAGTTCTATAGTACAATCATTTTCTACTCTATAATTATTATAAAACATACATCATTAATGAAATAATCAAATGACACAATACTTTAATAACAACATAATAAATCTAATCATTCCCCTTCATCTTTAGTAGTATCATAACATGATTATTAACTAATAGCAGCATTTGGGGTATAATCTGAGGATTTTGACATTACTTTGTGTTGTGTACCAACTCCTTGCAAATGAATCATTGTACATTTTAAACCTTTAGTTACCCTTGAAATCACATACTTCATGCCCTTTTTCTCCATACATATAAAAAACATTCATTCCCTTCTAGAATTTACAAAGGTGATTCTTTCCACAGTAATCACATTTGGAAAATCCTTTTTCCACTCTTCCCTTTATACATCTTTATCCCTTCCATAATTTTCTTCTATTGATTCCCTTCAAATCCATAGGACTCATAGAAATCATTACTTATCTTATTGACCAATAATACTATTTTTTTACATGATGAGATTTTGTGGGAGACTATTTACCTTCTAAATGTTGTCTTAATAAAATGAAATATATGATCCTTCTTAATCTTTAGATTGTGTGTATTTCTGGAGTTCCTCATTCCTTATACTAGTCACCATTTCTATATGATGGAATACACTACGTTATTTTATAAATTGAAATGCATAATTCAAAACTTGTAAAATACCTAACGTAAGTTGAAATGATTATGCATATAATCTGTAATCATAAAATGTTTTCTTTGAGGAAGTATTTACTAAAAAATCCTTCATAATAGATTGTAATGAAAATTTGAATTACCCAAAGCATATCACCTTGGAGTTTTATAACCAAGAGTGCAGAAAGGACCATTTTTGTGCACCGGTTCCCATTTGAGTCTAGATCAAAGTGGTGTTTTAGGTTTTTAACCCTAGGTATATCTATGCCAGAGCTGCCTATACCTGCTTGTATCCAGACATGGATGTATTACTTGGAAAAGTCACAAAGTCTCTACAATACAAAAATTCTAAGAATTTATTCTATACTAATCCTCAGAGTCTATCTTAGGGTAATAATCTCTAATCCAATTTTTCCTAAATCAATATCCAAGGTTTTTGCTAAAAATTCTCTAATACTAACTGTAACGCCTCGACCCCAAAAGCCCATAGTCGGTGCATTATTTTAATACATTGGCATGATAACAAGGAAACAAGTCTTTAAAGACCGATCAATTTAGCAGTCTTGTAAATAGATTAAACACATCAAATTCACATTATGATTTCAAACATAAAATACAGCATAGATAGTTCTTTGAGAATGCCATTATTCCATTTTAGCTTAACCCAACTTATCAATCATAATACACTTCTTGGAAATCCTGGGAAAATAAAACATAAGAAAGGGGTGAGCTCAGATGATCAGTAAGGGTAAACAATTTAGCCGAAGATAACATAAACAATAGGCATGGTGAATAATTGAAAACAAAGTTCTTTATAAACAATAAACATGAACTCTTTATGGAAGAAATATGAGTTGAGTAAAAAGTGCCATAATAAAACATATTCATGGGTATTCTACTAGTCAAATAACCATATGAACTATCAATATTATTTTCATAATGAAGAAATGTATAATGCCAGACATTCTGAAGCATTTTTTCAAGGCCTCGGCCAAGACATCTAAAAATGATTAAGGCCTCAGCAAAAATCATATATCAAATTGTGAAAGGCCTCGGAAAATTCCACGTTTAATTGTTTCAAGATAGCTACTGATGCATCGAGGATCTATAGCGGGCTCCACCCGTCACTTACTATGTCCAATACATACCTCATATGAAAAGGATTAAACAGAACATAAACATTCATATTATAAATAGTATATGAAATGTTAATGCTTTAACCATACACTATGAATGGTATAAAAATAACACATCTATATTCAAATATATAACAAAACCATCAAAACAATAGGGAAGATTTGTACCATAATAAATCAACATCAAACAAGTTTAAAATCCATCAAAGGATGTGGACATAAGTGAAATTTATTTGTAAAACTATTTGAGAGAAATATCCCTTTTTCATGAAGAAATTTAAAATTCACACAATTTAGAAAGCAAGACATTTAATGTAATTTTGTAATCAAAGTGTCCCATACCACTTTAAAACATTTGAATAGAATTAAAAATATAAAAAAATTCATGTCCACGTAAATAAAACCTTAATACCCCAATTTTGAAAACATTGACATGAATGAGAATGATTTAGAAGAATAAATATTAAAAAAATTTAAAATGATGTTTTAATAATAGAGTCCCTTAAAAATAATCCCTTTTAAAACTCTTTTATGAAACATGGACATGGATAATGAATATGTCCCAGTAAAAATGTACCCGTAAAAAATCTCAAATAATTATGAGACTGTGGATTTAACCCTTACCTTTTAATTTCCATTTGTTGATGGTATGTTTTAGACAATTTTAGCTTACCATTTTAACATTATCATTTAGATTTAACTCTTAGTTAAATAGTTTAACTTTTACCACGTCTTCCTATATTCATTCACTATATGGTTAATAAACTTACTTAAAACTATCACGAGAACCCCAAGTGGTTCATTAATGATATATATTATATTACTTACTCTTTTTGGCTTAGTATTAGGTTTTTAGGAATATTATATCAACCAATAATATAGTATTTGTTTTAAAAATTAATTTTTGTCAATTTTGACACTATTTGGTATTTTTTTGTTTGAAAGTCGTAACAATATTATCACAGTGAAAAAAATTTATCTAATCAAAACAAACATGTCATATTAACCTATAAAATTAGTTGAATTCATCATAAGTCTCAATTAATATTTAGTTGGATATTTATAGTATCAATTATGTTAATATTTCATTAATAAGGTAATTACTGCATCAACATTGTTTCATAAATAAATTAAATAATTTCATGTCTAAAAATTATAAATAAAATACAATTATTTATATTTTTTTAGATTTTTAATGAATATTTATAGTCGGATTTATATTTTGTATACCCTTGTATTAAAAATGGTTTAGTTAATAAACATTGAATTTAACACTTTTAACTTTTCTTTTAAAAAATTAATGATAAATGTTCTAATTTAATACATGTGGAAAAAAGGATCATATTTTATTACTGAGGTTGTTTTTGGTCGAATTAAACTTATTCAATTGAATTAAGACATGTGTTAGTGTATTTATAATATCATTTTCCCCTTAATTACCCTATTTCATTTAAATCGTGGTAAATAAAAGTCATTAGTTACTATTCGCCAAAAATTATTTTCAGCTTACTGAACCAAATTTTAGCTTAATTATGTCAAAAATTTATCTTTTATTTTTTAAATTCAACTCAAAAAAGTGGTAAAATTATGTTTTATGCAAATTTTCAAATGGACCAAGAAGGCGGGTAAAAGAGGTTTAAAAGTTCAATAAACTTTTATACATCTAATTTTTTATAAAATTACTTCAATTAATTAAATTTAACATATATAGGTATTATATATCTATTTTGACTTAAAATAAATTTAAATAAAATAAATAATCATTTAAATAAAATGTCAATTTTAAATAATAACACAGTGTTTTTAACTATTCATCAAAAATTGAAAGTTTTAAGAAAAATACCGAAAATTCCCCCTAAGAAAATTTTGATATTCCAAATTCAAAAATGAAGTATATTTTACCAAATTAAAAACATATATGTTGCATTTATTTATTTAAAATTAATTCTCGTTGTCAAAACCAAAAAGCAGGTTTTTAAAAAAAGTAAAAACTATCAAAAGATTGACATGTGTTTATGTCAAATTTAAATGTAAAATTACTTATAATGAACTAAATTGTATTGAATGATATAAATATATTTTAATTATATTTAAAAACCATTAAAATGCACAATTTAACCCTAAAAATTATTTCAATTAAAAAAGTTGTTTTCAATTAAAACATAGTATTTTTCACTACTCGTCAAAATATGAAAGTTATCAGAAAAGCACCAAAAATTTAACCAAACAAAATTTTTATGTCGTTATTCAAAATAAGTAAATAATTTCATTATGTTTAATATATTAAAGGGTTAAATATTGGTTTTAAAAAAGTTTCTCCTTTAAAATTCTGTAAAATTGCATTTTTTTGAAAAATACTTCATTTATGTTAAAAAATGAATTGATTCTAATATTATATCTAAGAAACACATAACATAGATGTTAAAATTTAATAGAGTATATAAGATTCAAAATTCAGTTAATACTATTCATAAACTCTTTTTGAATGTCTAATTGGGTATGTTGTGATGTGCTCAAACTCAATGTTGCATGTAGTGTAAGGTATTGAATTACTTTAATGATATAACATACTATGACTTCTTTGGCTGTTACAATGTTTTCATTCCCCAAGTGATGAAGAAGGTTATAATGTATGATATGTCTAAGAATGTTTCTATTTGTATGTTGTTGTTCACATATTCACCTATTTTTTTATGTATACATGGTTTCAAAAGCAATTGACCTTAATGATTAATACATGGATTGTTATATTATGAACTGAGTATTCATTTATTCAAATTTGATTCCAATTTATAAAATATGTGGGTTTCTATAGTTGGTATCGAAGTAAGGCTTAGTTAACCCTTGTAAACTAGTATGATAAAAAAATTGAGTGAAGCATAATGATATGTCAAAGTATAAGAAAATATACCAGAATTTTATTGAAGAATATAGATAGTGGTTTCTATGAATTTAAATCTCTATCATATTAATATAAGTTGATTTGGATTTAACATTGATGTTCCTTGGTATAACAATTCCAAAAATTCTTTATTGGTAATTGACTCAACCATCACCTGGAGCATGAAAACGTGACTTACAACACACCTTGTTTGACAATATGAGGGTATAATATTTGAAAATTCATAAACTATTCTCCAAACATCATGAAGTATTTGAATAGATAATGACTATGAATACACAAGGTAAAACACAAGATGCCATATATTGAAAATAATGTGTCAATATTGAGACGTATGAATTATTTTTCATGATTGATAACATTGACCAAAGATACATAATCTTCATTAATATGATTGTTTTTTACTAAAGGACTGAAGATAGTTTTATGATATTGGGGTGGTAATAGGTATGCTCAAATTTATAAGTACCCCCATTTTCATATAGGAAATTTTTTGAGGAACATTAATTCATATACCCAAATATTTGACATTTAATTAGCAGTGAAACCCCTAGTTATATGATGATCACATCTCAATTCTATGATTCCTCCCATGTTAAATATTATGAGAACATTCTATTTTAAAATATTGTTATTTTCATATGATTGCATATGGAATTATCATAGCAATGGATTAGATTTCTCTACATAAATCCAACATCAGTTACTAGTTAAGGGAAGTCACATTTGATATTCAAAACAAAATTTCATTATCTATTTGTGCAATGATATATTTTAAATTTTGATGGATATAAAATCGATTATATGGATCTTTATTCACATTCAAAATGTATTTTTAAATATGATTTATGGGGAGAAACTCATCATCGATGATATTCCACTAGTGTGGTTTTAAATGTTTTTTGTAGATATTTTTTAGCATTCCACAAAATTGTGATATTGAGTAATAAGTAATTATCATACCAGATAACACAACTATTTAAAATAATTTATATATAATTAGTTTTATTGACTTGAAATAAATAATGAAGAAACTTTTGGGTAATCATGAATAGGTATATATTAAGCCTTTCACATGACCTTTGGGTGAACCCATACATTTTTAAGAATAAATATGGATCAATTATACTCTATATTGATTATCAGGAGATGAACAAGATCAAAATCGAGAACAAGTATCGCCTACCACATATTGATGGCACATTTGATCAAATGTGTGAAGCTCTATAATTTTCAAATATTGAAAATTATTATGGATATCATCATTTATGGGTTAAAAAGTAGTATATTCCTAATATAATAATCCAAATATGGTATAGACACTACGAATATATAATTATTTTAAATGGTCTTATTAATACCCCCTCTATATTTTTTGATATAATAAATGTAGTCATTAGAAATTACCTTGATCCTTTTTTGGTCTTATTTATAATTGATAATATTATTTATTTAAACAATGATGAGTAGTAAAAAAATAAATTGAGAATTGTAATAGAGGCCCTAGTAAAGGAGAACTATATAAAATATTAACTAATGTTGAATTGTGTTTTCAAAAGATTTCATTTCGGGGTTATATATTCTCATGAGAGGGTTTGTTGGTGGGTCAATCAATGATGAAAGATACTACATGTTGGCCGATACCAACCATTGGGATTGAGATTAAATGATTTCATGGATTGGAAGGTTATCATATATTTTTTTAGATAATTTATCATAGATATATAATCTATACACCATGTTAATTAGAAAGGGATCCACGTTCATCTAGATGGATGAATGTAAAGAAAAGTTCAGTGAAATAAATAAAATACTATTCAACACACGAGTTATTACTCTACCATGCTGTGGATTATGGTTTCTAATATAGAGTGAAACATTAATGAAGGGGTTATGATGTCTCTATATACAGAATGATATGGTGATAATGTATGCATCATCAAAGTTGAAGGATCAAGAAAAAAATTACACAATTAATGAGTTGGAGTAAGCCACACTATTTTTGTATTAAAAATATTAAGTATTAAATTTATAGAGAATGGAAATATATATATATAATGATCATATACATTTAATGTATAAATTCACACAAATGGAGTTGAATATGAACCATAGAATATTGTTGTAGGTTATTATATATAATGATTTCTCAATATATTAGTACTATGGGAAGGAAAATAGGGAGGATGATTCTTTGAGTCAAAATGCCTTTGGTAGCTTATCTATGAGGAGGATCACAAAAGACCCACTATTTTAATATTTTTAATGTATGGATCTAGTAATAATTAAGGAAGGATATAAATATAGACATTTTCTAATGAGTGTTCAAACATTTGTGTAATTAAATATTAAATCAGCACAAAGATTTGGAGCTATAAATGAAGGCGAGAAATCGTAAAAATTTTAAAATTTATTATGATAGAAAGATAATATTTAGGTACCATACATATGTTCCATCCATACCCTATTTGAATAAGTTTTTAGTGGATTATCATAGTTCTTCATTATCTATTTATCTGATAAGTAAAAGTATGTATAGATATTTGAAAGAGTATTTATAGTGGGAGGTGATTAAGGATGATATTTAAGAGTTTCTATATCATTTCTTGTAATGAAATACATTTAACACTAAAGACAAAAGTCTATGGGGATATTACAAACATTTCCCATATTATAATTGAAATGGGAAAAATTACCATTTTTTCCACAAAATGACCCAAACATCAAAATAGAATAATGAAATATGGGTTATAGTTGATCACAGTAAAATTTCATTACACCTCATTATTATTAGATAATATTTCATTTTGGATCATATTTATTTGATATAAATTTATGGTGTATTAAGGTTTAATGGAGTATGAAATTTTATTGTATTTGAATGGGATCTGAGGTTTACCATGATGTTATGAAAAAGTAATCAATAGGATTTTGATATAGGGTTATGTATCAATATGTCTGATCATAAATTCATTTATGGTTTTTATGGGAGAAAAATTAAAAACCTAGATGATATGATGAAAACTTTTTATAAGTATTTTAAATGTGATTGGTATCATCACATTTTTTTAGACATGTTTTGTTACAACAATAGCCTTCTATCGATCAATATAATTTCTATATATGAATCTCTATGTGGGAATAACTATAGAAATCTATTATTAAGGTATAAATATAGTAAAATCAAGATTTTGGTAAATGATCTCTCTAAATAAATGGTAGGGAAATAAATTTACATTCAATATCACATCAAGGTTTCTCAAAGTCAAAAGAAAATATATGTTGATAATTGTTGGTTTTATATTGAATTTGATATTGGGGAGAATATTTTTTGATGATTTTTCCCGAGAATAAGGTAATGAGATTTAGGAATAAAGTAAATCAAATCCCTAGGTATATTAGACCCTTCAATATTTTTGATTGAGTAAGGATTTTTTCTTATTACAAAGTGATTCCCCTGAACCTCTCGAAAGTATAAAATGTGTTAAACATATATCTCCTAGGGAAGTACATGTCACAACCCACCTTCCCCAAAAGGAGGGAAAGGTGAGCAGATTTCTAGGCCCTTCCTTCATTAAGTTGAAGCAGAGATAATGACCCTTGAGACCTGCCTTCAATAGGTCCCAAAGTGGCGACCAACGCCAAGGGTATATAATTACACACTAAATGGAAGGAATTAACCATTTTATTTTAATAGGATCGGGAGATAAGATAGTAAATCCCACAACACAAAACTGAATGTAAAAGTGAAGCTAATAACCATTCCCAATGCATGTTACAAAAGTAAAACCCACAATGTATAAGGTGACTACAAAGTGAAAATACCAAAAGAAAGAACAACATCAACTGCGATGATCTGTCACAAGGTATAAGATAGTACGGTTCAACACAATCCCCAAAGTCCTCTTGGAAACCTGAAAACAGTTTTATATACGTAGGGTGAGCATACAGGTATACTCAGTAGTGAAAATCAAAGACTCTTGTGCACAAGTGGGGAGGCATGCTAAGGCCCCATGGAAAAAGAGAAAACCAAGCACCTAGCAAGGAAACTATCCACCCAGCCTCACCAAGGCACACTCCCCGAATAACACAAGTCAAGTAATGTATAGTAATAGAACATCGATTTTTGGGTACCCCGCGCCACTTTCCCACTGGTTATTGAAGACATCCTATGCATCAAACCAATCCTGTCATTTTCACCACAGTCCCACCGCCACACCCCGCCCGCACACACCTGGGCCATAACAGCACAGAGTCCCACTGCCAAACCCTTCCCGCAAACACCTGGGCCACAACTGCGTCACGTAACCACGCCTGCAAACACCTAGGCCAGAACAACCACCGCCATGCCCGAAGACACCTGGGCTAGAAGATCCACTACCACTCCCGATGACACCTGTGATTCATCTCGAAGAAACGTGGGAAACCACCTGCCCACATACACATGGTCCAACCACCAAACTACCCTGCCTAAAGATTCTTGGGCTAATAATGGAGTTCAGGCCATCACATCCTTCCCGTAGATGCTTGGGCTATCCGGGAAAGGGAGAAGAAAGGATCTAATAACTAGCCACTAATTGTAGTGTTGGAAAAAACACCCTCCCCTATGAAATCAGGGTGTTCAACACTAAGTTCTAAAATTGGGTGGGGGTGAATAAGAAACACAAAACTAAAAGTATATGTAAAGGTAACAATCACTCACCTAATCTAGGTTTTTTCTTCAGCCAGCCTAAAGAACACAAAGAGCACCCAAGTTACCGCTCACAAAAAACCAAAACCCATTTGTCCCATGTTTCATGTTCAGTGATAATGTTTAAATAAGTTTCTTCACCTACTTAGGCAACTAGCAAACATAAGCACAAGCCAAGGAAAGAGTACAGTCAAACATCAACTGAAACATCCATACCCGGTTTCCTTGTAAAGTCACAACAACAAAGGGATAAGTGAGATCCCATGAAGTACTAGAGCCAATGAAACCCCAAGGTACATCCCCATCTCCCCAGAAGCCAATGGTTTTCAACAACAGAGGATCGCACCCCAATTCGTGATATAATCATGGTAACCACCCAACCTCAAGTTTACAACCAGCGATATCATAACAACATGGGATCCCATCCCCACCCACATCATCCAATAATCAGCCATGAATGAAAAAAAATTCAAACCACTACCACCAAAGCAAATTAGTCCCATGACCGTATTTTCATATTTAAACGATTTAATACACTCCATGATTCCTATTCCAATATACTTTAACCAGGGTTATCATAGAAAAGGGTTGATCATGGTGCTTTAAATTTATTTATATGGATTTACGTAATTAACCAAATTCCTTTACACGGAACGAGTTCACAACCACAATACAATACATTTAATCATCACCAGGAGTAATGGTTTGTTAGTGAACAGAAAAAGACCACCAACAGCCATGATTTTCAGTAGGTATAAGCCCGCACAATTTAGAAGTCATTAATCATGGAAGATCATAAAAACAAAGCAGCATCATCCATCACACCCCTACCCCTTCATTATTAGAATCAGTTTATTATCTTCAATAAGGTTTGGTTAATCCAATTCTAAAGAAGAAATAGCATACCCACCCTGCAAGAAGCACATAAAGGAGAGACGAAGGTGAAACCCTACTTGATTGATCAACGATCAAAGTTTATCTTCATTCATCGGGAACAGACGATGCATGATTTGCAGGGGTGGGGCCTCAGAAACGCAAGGAAGAGAGGAAGAATCAGTGGGAGGGTGATCAGGAAAAAGAAACCTTGGGAGAACCCTTTAGTTTATAAGGGTCGGGGATGGCTGAGATAAGAATGTGAAACCACGTAAGGATCGAGGGTCGTGGGTTGACCACGTAGCCCCAGACGTCATTAATGAGGTCCTCGCCTTTAGGGGCAGTTTAAACCGTCGCACACCAGGGTATCTCACTTAATAAACCTCATTAATTGGAGTTAATGGGGTTTAAAACAGGCTTAAAGGGGTTAAAATAGGGTTTTAAACCCTATTTGCCCAAAAACAGGTGCTACTAGAAAACCCGTGGGTGTAGGCTAGAGCTACCGGTTGGCCTACTACTGGTAGGTTGTAGGTACCGGTAGACTGAGCCACCGGTAGGCCTTCTACCGGTATACCGAGCTATCAGTAGCCCTCCTACTTGTAGGCTAAGTCTACAGGTAGGCCTACCGTGGGTCAAACATAACTGAGAAGTTGGGATGGCCTCCCAGGCCAACCAGGACACCTCAAGCATCACATTTTTACTATGTAACCTCTTACAACCCAGCCATTACATCAGATACCCCTCAAAATATTATCGCCCTCGAGAATCAAAACAACCCACAAGGAAAGAGAGGGTCCTAACAACCACCTCGAAAGATACCGCTCAGGAGAGAACCCCATTTTTAACTAAAAACACCTTTCTCTTAAGAACCAAGCAACATACCATGTCAGAATGCCCAGTCTATGGGTTGGGGAGTCTCTTCCCCCATGTCAAGATACTATCCGCTTTGGGCATCACTGACTCGCCCGCATGGGCTTAATCGCATCCACCTTAATGCGTCTTGATTAGGGGTCTGATCCTTCCCTCCCCATAGCCAGGACATTTCACACACATTCAGAGAGGAAAGAGAAACCACATATTTCATAGCCAACATGGTAAAATGCTCTACCACAACAAGTATAAATAAAATAGTACAAAACTCAAAACAACTCTGGGTACTAGGCACGCATCTGTGATTCCCTCTCCCACGTACTCTCCTCAAGCCCACCATGTCTCCATAACACACAAACCAAGGGAATGGTTCACCCACGAAGCACCTTCTCCTCACGATCCTCGATCATCACTGGTATTTCCACAAAGGTCACATCGTCCTCAATGTCTAGCTCTCCCCAGTTGAGGGCGTGTGAATCGTCGTGTAGATATCGACGGAGATGGGACATGTGGAAGACGTCATACAGCCTCAGTAGCGGCGGTGGTAACACTAGCTGATAAGTCACTTCACCCACCCACCGTAACACTTCGAAGGGTCTGATGAACCTCGGAGAAAGATCACTCCCCTTACCAAACCTCCGTTGTCCACACCGAGGGGCGACCTTCAAGAACCCATTGTCTCCAACCTAAAACTCTAAGGGCCTTCTCCTAGTATCAGCATATGACTTCTGTCAGTCCTGGGCCACCTTCATACTTTCCCATATAAGCTGAACCATCTCCATCGTGCTCTGTACCACCTCCGGGCCAAGGATTCATGCCTCTCCGACTGCGGTCCAACACACAGGTGAGCGGCAAGGCCTCCCGTATAAGGCTTAAAACTGGGCCATACCAATGGTAGAGTGATATTGGTTATTGTAGGAGAACTCTATCAAAGGTAAGTGTCGTACCCATGATCCTCATGAGTCTAGAACACATGCCCATAACATATCCTCCAAGGTCTGGATGGTGCACTCTGTCTGTCCATCTGTCTGGGGATGGAAAGCAGTGCTAAGACGTAGCTTGGTGCAAAATCATGATGCAATCCTCTCCAGACTCGTGAGGTAAACCGTGTATCCCTATCCAAGACTATGGACCTCAGAACTCCATGAAACTTCTCCACCTCATCCACGTACCTTCGTGCCAAATCACCCACTGCACTCGACTCCTTAATCATCAAAAAGTGAGACGATTTCGTCAACCGGTCCACTACTACCCAGATGGCATCATATCCCCCTTGAACCTTGGGTAGTCCCGTGACGAAATCCATCAAGATGTCCTCCCACTTCCACTTGGGGACATCTAAAAACTGCAGCAGGTCACCTGGAACCTAGTGTTCAACCTTCAATTGCTTACACACTAAGCACTTGGCCACAAACTCTGCCACTGCTCTCTTTACTCTGGGCCACCGGAGATGTCTCTTTAGACACTGGTACATCTTGGAAACTCCTGGGTGCACTGCTAGGGGTGAGTTGTTTAACTCACTAAGAACCTTTCCACACATCGCCTCTAGAACAAATAGCTTCCCTCAGAAAAGCATACAGTTCTGACCATCCTCCGTTCACCCTTCCGGAGCATTGCTCTGGTCAACTCGGTCTCGCTTTAAATTGCACTTGGGGTCTCCCCACTGAGACTCCTCCACTTGCTGAAAAAGAGACTACTGCACTGTCATCTGATATAGGCAACCTCTACCGCTATCCATCCTCGCATCCAGGTGCATGGAAGCCAACTCTTCTATTACCTTCAAGGCGTCTGCCGACTCTCGGAATGCATCCTTACGCGACCTCCTCCTCAAGGAAATGGCCACTACATTCACTTTCCCTGATGTGTAGGAAATCTCGAAGTCGTAATCCTAGAGGAACACCATCCACCTTCGCTGCCACAAGTTTAGGTCCCGCTGAGAGAAGATATACCTCAATCTTTTATGATCTATGAAGACCAAAAATCATTCTCCTATGAGGTAATGCCGCCATAACCATAGCGCAAAAATGACCTTTGTAAGCTCCAGGTCATGGGTGGCATAATTACGCTCATGAGGGCGTAGCTGCCTAGACCCATAAGGGATCACCACTTGTCGTTGTATCAACACACATCTGAGGCCTTTCCCTGAAGCATCACAGAACACCTCAAATGCCACCCCTTCTTCTGGTAGTATTAGCACTGGGGCACTAACCAACTTCTCCTTGAGATAGCTGAAGGCTGCCTCGCACTGCTCACTCCACATGAAAACCAGGTCCTTCTTGGTCAAGGCTATCAAAGGGGATGCAACTTAGGAGATTTTGGGTACGAACCATCGGTAGTAACCCACCAGCCCGAAGAAACTGCGAACCTCTGCCACATTCTTGGGTGATGACCAAGAAATAACTGCCTCAACCTTTGACGGGTCCACCACTACACCCTTTCCGGACACTAAGTTCCCAAGGAAGTGTACTTCTCGCATCCAGAACATGCATTTAGACAACTTCCTGTAGAGATTTTGCTGTCGGAGGACCTCCAAAACCGGCCTAAGGTGTTTCGCGTGGTCCTCCTCTGACCTTGAATAGATCAGGATGTTGTTGATGAACACAGCTACAAACCGATCCAAGTTCTACTGGAAGACGGAGTTCATAATCCCCATGAACACAGCTGGGGCGTTCGTAACGCCAAAGGGCATGACCACAAACTCGAAGTGTCCATATCTACACCTGAAGGCTGTCTTTGGAATTTCACCCTCTTTCACTCTCAACTGGTGATACCCAGACTTCATGTAGATCTTCGAGAACCACCCTTCCCCTTTCAGCTGGTCGAAAAGATCGTCTATCCTCATAAAAGGGTAGCAATTATTTATTTTTACCTGATTCAGCCTCCTATAGTCTATGCACAACCTAAGACCACCATCTTTTTTCATTGAGAACAAGACTGGATCACCCCATGGTGATCCACTTGGCCGAACATAACCCTTCTTCATTAGATCGTTAATCTGAATCCGCATCTCCCGTAGCTCCGAAGGTTCCATCTGGTAAGGATCCATCGAGATCGGATGAGCACCAGGCTGCAAGTCTACCCCAAAATTGATATCCCGTCGAGGGGGTAGAGTCTTCACCTCCTCAAGAAATACATCCAGAAACTCACTGATGATCTTTGGAACCTCCACCATTTCAGCATCTACTGACTCTACTGACAGCTCAACTAACAAGGAGAGGAGGGGTTCCTCTCGCCAGCTACCCTTCTGACTGCTCCTCTCACCGGTTAAGGAAACACGACGGCCGCCCAAGTCTGAGAACACAACCCTTCCTCGGAAGCAGTCGATGACGGAACACACAGAGAACAACCAGTCGATGCCTAGGAAGACATCGTATGGCTATATCTGTAGCAGTAGTAGATCTCGGAACGACTGATGTGGCCCTATAATCAGTCTACATCCTCGACAAACATATAAAAAGTTGGTCTGACCTCCGACTGGTGTTCTCAGCACCAGGGGCACTAGAAGTCTCTCGACAACTAGACCTAAGGCACAGGCCAGACAGGGTGCATCAAAGGAGTTCTAAGCTCCGGTATTCAACAATGAATAAGCAAGAGTACTAAACAAACTGATCGTACATCGAAAGACCTCCGGCCCTGCTAGAACAGCCGCCTCCGCGGCGTGCAACTTTCCACGCCCAGCTCTTCTGCCCCTCGGCTATTTTCCACCTCCCCGTCCACACGCTGGTCGAGGTCCCTGAGGAGCACCCGGAGGTCGGCCTCCTCCTGCGATGTCTGCCCTCGGAGGAGCAGGAGCTCACTGCCCCTACTACTGTGGCTAGAAGGGATTCGTTAGAAGCTACTGTTGTGGAAGGTGTTGGGCCTATCTTCCACTGTTGTACTGTACTCGGTCAGATCACTGATTCTGGAGATGTCCATGGCTCCCATAGACGAAGCTCCTCAGTCTTGGGCCCGATAGAAAAGGGCAACGACCGGTGGACCAGAACTGGAACTGCTGTCGCCTGCTCCCAGCTGGTTGGAACCGAGAGGGTCCCGATGCTGGCGGTCTAGTGCTGAAAGCCTTTCCCTTCAGTAATCCCAGCTGAATCCCCTCTTGTGACACACCTCCTAGAGCGTGCATCCTCTCTACCACTTCAGCCTTCTTCTGGACCTCCAATAATGTTGGCAAGGTGAAGGGGGTAACAACGTACTGGAGGGAGGGTCGGAGCTTCTCCTCTAAACGTCTTTACTGAGACTCCTCATCTAGAAAGATATTTAGAGAAAAATGTAGGAGGTCCTTGAAATTTATTCCCAGCTCCCTTACTGACATACTTCCACTCTGGAGGGAGAGTATATCCTACCTCTTCTCCGCCTTCATTGTAGAAGAGAGGAATTCCGCCCAGAATGCCTTCTCGAAATCAGCCCATGCCACCTCAACCTCTCTCTCCTCTCCCCTAGGTAAATCATCCACCACTAATGTGCCGCTCCCCGCATCTAGCTGACGGAAAGAGGAACCCAGTACTCGGTCGGAGCCCGGATCAAGCCGAATCATATCACCATCTCCTCTAACCAACCCTATGTCTTCATGCCCGAGGTTCTGCCCTCATACTTCTTGAGGGTCTGTCACTGGAAGGATCGAAGCGTCCTTTTCTGCTGATCATCTTCCTCCTCTTGTTTAGCCCTCTGTCGATCAGCCAGGTCGGCCTAATGGGCCTCGATCGCTCGTACAACTCGTGGTCGTCTCCTGGGTGCCAGAGTTTCAAGGTAAACAAGGAATGCCTTAGCCCAAGTAGTGCAGAGTATTTCTCTAAAATCTTCTTAAACTTTTTATTTATTCTTAATTTCCAAGACACCCCAGAAACACGAGAATACAAGTCATTATGATGCATGTACCTTCCCTAGGGTCCCTACCCTGCAATCAGTGTGGCATCACTTGGTCATTTGGTAGGTCCAGAGTCCTTGCATCTGATCACAGGGGGGCCTAAAATCCCGTGTCCTAGCCGGTCTTCCTTGGCCTAATTCACGCACCAAGGTCACCCAACACCATTTCCCTACCATCCCATGAAATCCTCACTATGCCTAACTCCAGAATCCGTCCTATCTCTCAACCTCCCTCTGATACCATTCTATCATGACCCACCTTCCCCAAAAGGAGGGAAAGGTCAGCAGATTGCCAGCCCTTCCTTCTATAAGTTGAATGAGAGATAATGTCCCCCGAGACCTGCCTTCAATAGGTCATGGAGTGGTGGCCAGCACCAAGGGTATAGAATCACACACTAAATGGTAGGCATTACCATTTTTCTTTTAATAGGATCGGGAGATAAGATAGTAAATCCCACAACACCAAACTGAAAGTAAAAGTGAAGCCAAGAACCATTCCCTATGCATGTTACAATAGTAAAACCCACAATGTATAAGGTGAATACAAAGAGAAAATACCAAAAGGAATAACAACAACAACTGTGATGATCCATCATAAGGTCCGAGCTAGTACGGTCCAACATGATCCCCAAAGTCCTCCTGGAAACCTGAAAACAGTTTTATATATGTAGGGTGAGCATACAAGTATAATCAGTAGGGAAAACGAAAGACTCTCATGCACAAGTGGGGAGGCATACTAGGGCCCCGTGGAAAAAGAGAAAACCAAGCACCTGACAAGGAAACTAAACACCAAAGCCTCACCACGCACACTCCCCAAATAACGCAAGTCAAGTAAAGTATAGTAATAGCACATATGTTTAGGTACCCCGCACCACTTTCCCACTGGTTATTGAAGACATCCTACGCATCGAACCAATCCCGTCATTCTCACCACAGTACCACTACCACACCCCGCCCGCACACAACTCGGCCATAACCGCACGAAGTCCCACTGCCAAACCCTACCCACAAACACCTAGGCCACAACTGACTCACGTATCAATGCCTGAAAACACCAAGGCCAGAACAACCACTGCCACGCCCGAAGACACCTACGCTAGAAGATCCACTTCCACGCCCGAAGACACCTGGGCCTCATCCCGAAGACACTTGGGAAACCACATGCCCGCATACACCTAGGCCAACCACCACAACAACATGCCCGAAGATTCTTGGGCTAATAATGGACTTCAGGCCATCACATCCTGCCCGAAGATACTTGGGCTATTTGGGAAAAGGGAGAAGATATGAGCTAATAACCAGCCACTAATAGTAGTGTTGGAAAAAACAACCTCCCCCATGAAATGGGTGTGTTCGGCACTAATTGATCAACTTGGGTGGGGCGCGAATAAGAAACACAAAGCTACAAGTATATATATAGGTAACAACCCCTCACCCAATTTTGGTTTTTTCTTCAACCAGCCTAAAGAACACAAACAGTGCCCAAGTCACCGCTCACACCAAACCAAAACCCATTAGTCCAATGTTTCATGTTCAGTGATAATGTTTAAATAAGTTTCTGCACCTACTTAGGCAATTAAGAAACATAATCACAAGCCAAGGAATGAGTACAGTCAAACATCAACTTAAACATCCACACCCGGTTTCCTTGTAAAGTCACAACAACAAAGGGATAATTGAGATCCCTCGAAGTACTGGAACCGAAGGAAACCCCAAGGTATAGCCCCATGTCCCTAGGATATAACGGTTTCTCAACAATAGAGGATCCCACCCCAGTTTGTGATATAATCAAGGTAACCACCTGGCCTCAAGTTTACAACAAGCGATATCATAACAACAGGGGATCCCATCCCCACCCACATCACCAAACAATCGACCGTGAATGAAAAATAATCAAACCACTACCACCAAAACAAAGCAGGCCCATGCCGGTATTTTCAGATTTAAATGATTTAACACACTCCATGATTCCAATTCCGTTGTACTTTAACCGGGGTTATCACATAAAAGTTTTGATCCTGGTGCATTAAATTTATTTAGCCAGATTTACGTAATTAACCAAATTCCTTTACACGACAAGGGTTAAAAACCACAATAAAATCCATTTAAACATCCCCAGGAGTAAGGGTTCGTTAGTGCACAGAGAAAGACCACCAACGACCATGATTTTCAGTTGGAGTAAGCCTGTACAATTTAGAAGTCATTAATCATGGAAGATCATAAAAATAAATCATCATCATCCATCACACCCCTCCCCCTTCATTCGTAGAATCAGTTTATTATCTTAATTAAGGTTTGGTTAATTCAATTATAAAGAATCAATAACATACACACCCCGCAAGAGACACAGAAAGGAGAGACGAAGGTGAAACCCTACTAGATTGATCAATGATCGAAGATTATCTTAAAGTGATAGGAACAGACGATGCGTGATTTGCAGGGGTGGGGCCTCAGAAACGCAAGGACGAGCAGATGAATCGATGGGAGGGTGATCGGGGAAAAGAAACCCAGGGAGAACCCTTTAGTTTAATAGGGTTTCAGGGACGAGTGAGATAATAATGGGAAACCGCGTAAGGAGTGGGGGTCGTGGGTTGACCACACGACCCCACACATCATTAAAGAGGTCCTCGCCTTTAGGGGCAGTTCAAACCATCACACACCAGGGTATCTCACATAATCAACCCCATTAGTTGTCGTTAATGGGATTTAAAATAGGATTAAAGAGGTCAAAATAGGGTTTTAAACCCTATTTGTGCAAAAAGGAGGCACTACTGGAAAACCTATGGGGGTAGGCTAGAGCGACCAGTAGCCGAGAGCTACCAGTGGCTGACAACTACCGGTGGGCTGCAACTACAGGTAGACTGTGCTATCAGTAGGCTGAGCAACCGGTAGGCTAACATCGATCGGTATGCTGCGGCTACTGGTAGACCGAGCTATATGTAGGCTTGCTACCAGTAGGCTGCGACTACCGATAGACTGAGCTACCGGTAGGTCGGCTGCCGGTAGGCTGCGGCTACCGGTTGACCGAGCTATCGGTAGGCCTTCTACCAGAAGGCTAATGCTACCGGTAGGCCTACCATGGGTGAAACTTCACCGAGAAGTTGGGATGGCCTCCTAGACCACCCATGACACCTCAAGCATCAGATTTTTTACTAAGTAACCTCCAACAACCCAGCTATTACAGTACATATATGAACTTTCACAAGTACTGAACTCAAGAATTCATATGTCTGGATTGTGATATTTATAATGAATAATAACAATTACATATTCTAAATAATGTAGAGAATGTTATATTAAACTAGACCATTCACATGATCATGGTTTTATTACTAAACCACCATCTTTAGAAAGCTGCATGGGTACTTGATTATAATATGTGGAAGAAGTAGTGTCCACTGAATATAAAATAGTGACCTAATATAGAGGTCCAAATTAATTTTATTTGGGGATGAATATAAAAATTTGATATATTATGAAATACGTTATTCAAATATATTTAATTTCATTGATACCTTGAATTTCTTGTAACACCGAGTCGTAAAGAATCTTTATATACTATTAATATTATTATTTAAATAAGAATGACATAACATTATCATTAAGTTAAATGTATAAATAGTAATAAATAAAATTATAAAATAATTATAATTATATTTTCAGATAAATAAAATATATAAATAAATAAGAACATGATTTTCAATAAAGTCTATATACTTTTAAAATTCATTTGTGCAAAAAAATTGATTTTTATTAGTTTCATGAAAAAACAATTTTTATAGAAAAACTAAATAAAATTTATTTGAAAAATCTAAATTCATTTTTGGAATGAAATTTTCAAAATTATATTAGGGTTATTTTTTTTTGAAAAATATTATTTTTTATTTAATAGTGAAAAATATAGGTTTTTATTGAAATCATATATTTCATTATAGTTATATAAAAAGTTAAATTTTATTTTTAAATAGTTTAAAAGTAAAATTAGTTCCATTATTTTGTTAACAATATTGTAAATTTTATTATAATCTCTTTAATATTGATTTTTGATAAAATGACCTGAAATACTTGTAAAAATTTCTCTTTGGAAAATAGATTTTTCATCGTGTTTGAGGGTAAAATTTTAAATTAAATTCCACAAATTATAAGTATAAAAATTTGAAAATTTATTCCATACTTCTAATAATAATGTTTTATATTATATAATAATTTCAACTTATGTTTTGGGAATAATTAATTATTAAATAGTAAAAATTAATTACCTCACTTAAGGTTAAAAAGAGTTTACTGTGGGGTTAAACATAAATGATATTGGTGAAAATGTCATAAAAATATTAAATTTACTATTATATATCCACATTTCAAACTTATCTCAACTATGTTTCTATAATTATCAATTTTGAATCCATCTATCTTGTTTAAAACACATGTATAACTATTTTTTTAAAAAAAATTATGTGTTTCCTCTCCCCTATTTAAAAAGTTCACCCCTCTTTTCTCCACTTTACACTTACAATGAAATTTGATTCATCCAATATCTATCAAAATAAATTATTTACTTCACTAAACATGTATTATATTCCTTATTTTGATTATGAATCCCTCCTATTAATAATTTTGGTGAAAATTTAATGAGGTTATCCAAAGAAGAAGTATGGTTCTTAACTAATTATTTTTGGTTTATTTCTTCTTCCACCAAATTCAAATGTTCATAAAATATTATAATATTATAACATAAATATAAACTTCTTACTGATATTTTATCATGATAATTTAATAAACTACATCTATCTCCTCTTACATCCAATGGGAAATGAAACTGTTAATCGAGATTACAGAATAACTACCACCTCGCGAACCTGGGTAATTTGTTTCCAATCACCATCTCTGATGGACATATATAATTATGGAGTTCAAATATTTATATAATATTTATGAAATAATTTTCTTAATGGTATTATAACATCAAACAAAACTTATTACATTCTAATACATAGGAAAATGGTTGAATTGATTGAGTGTAATTTCAGATAATGTGTCCACAAACCGATGTGATAAGTTTCACAGTTTATTTTGCAACGAATATAAATAAAGAAATATTTAAATAATATATGTGATATTAGTGATATTAAAAATATTCTATAAAGGTGAATAAATATTTATGTTTCTTTCATTCTATCTATTGAAAAAATGGAAACAACATTTATGTGTATATACATCCTACCATCATCAGGAATGGTGTAATTCATCTCCTATCTAATAATATTATGGATTAATATAAATAAAAATTAAATGAATATATATGATATTTATATTATGTTTAAATTTTTTTAGATGATGGAGCCGTGATCAAAGTATAAGGACCAAAATATCCAAACCAAGACATACATGAAGAACAATGTAGTTATTAATAGAACTGCGATTTTTACAAAGAATTCTTAATAAAAGATTGATAAATGGTTATTAATAAATCATATATGATATTAAAATTTTGATTATGGTTATATAATATATTTATAAAAATATTTTATTTATTATAAAGGATGGTCAATAATTTACATTGAAATTAAATACTTGAGGTAAGTGATTTTTATCTTAAATTATCATCTTTGGAACATGTGTTATGTGATATACATAGATTCTTTTATGATATGAATATAAATAAATTTTCAAATTTCATATAAAATATTAATTTATTATCATTATATTTAATAATTCATTTACTGTTATTCCTTCATTGGTAGTATGGTTTAAAACTTACAATGCATGTAAGGGATTTTGTCTCACATTTATTTTCATGCGACACATGCTAAATTCAACACTTGTTTCTTTTGTGAGGTTTATATAATAAAATTTAATTAATTTTATAAGTATATTTTGACATTTCTGCAATATAAATACCCATATATATATATATATATTCATTTCATGGGAATTATAATTCAATGATAACCAATGTTATATGGGTTTTATCTCATTATTTCATTCTTTATTGGGATTGTTTATAATTATGTTTCAAATGATGATATATTATGAATCACCTATCAAGAAACTCATGAATTTTTTATCATACTGTAATTTCTATATAATTAATATTTTCCTTTCATTTTACTATCATGATGTACTCAAGAGACCTAAATAATGTTTTTATGGAAAAAACATCTTTTTTCTCTCTTCGGTCAAAATGCCATTTTCTTCCATATATTTGTTTTATAAAAATGTTATTAAAGAAATATTCAATATTATATGGTGATGTTTTATTATTACTTTCCCTTTTATTACTTTTCTCAAAATTATTTAAAATTAATATTGTGGTTATTTAACAAATGATGTTTTTAGGACTTTCTACTAAAAATATGAAAGGAATCTTTGTTTTATCATATATGACATAAATGGTATTTCCTACACCTGTGACAATTAAATTATTAAAAGAGTAAATTAAATTCTTCCATTTTTATTTTGAAAGAAATTTTTTTTTTTTACATTTTTTGGATTTTTTTTATATTATAATTAAGTGATATCAAAATCGAAAGTATATTTTTCTCGACAATGTTTTAATGTTTTTTATAGAATTTAAATTCATCAAAGAAAAAAATTGGGTTTTACTTATGCCTTATTGGGGATATTATCTAGTGATTATATCCTTATAATTTCTCTATATGGTTTATGATATTGATATAAAATATTTATAAAACCTGTTCCATTCCAACAAGTTATGATATGACGAAATTATTTTGAAACCTTTTTCTTTACCATGGGTTATAATATAGTGAATTTTTTATGAAACATTTTTATTTTCATATGTTATGATATAATGAATGTTTTATGATATGTGGAATAAAAATATATTGATTATGTTATGGGTGGGACGTTTTTCTCCCTCCAATACAAGTGGTACTAATTGATATATCATCAGATATACATTATTGAAATGTGGGTTGAATAATGTTCAGTAGGGGACTCTATCCACTTTTATAATAATCAGAGTGAACCATGATAACTATGATGGTTTGGGAGGTAAACTCAATCCACCATGATAATCTTGGGAGTAAAAATTGACCATTATGTGTGTTTTGGGATTGAACCATATCCACAATGATAGTCCCAGGAGTGAATCCTTGAATATTGAGTAAGTGATTTTCTATTCTTACATGTATGTCAAAAATCTATTCTTTATAATAATTGTATTCCCTCATTTCATATTTTATTTTATTCCAATTTGATTCATTTATTTTAAAATACCTATTTTATACCATGACTCAAGTTTATGATCTATGATATTCATGGTGAGGATTTTCAAAATTTATTTTCATGTTCTCATAAACATTTTTTCATATTATTTTAAAATATGTTTTTTTTACTTTACTAATAATATGAAATCACCCTTTATTATGTTTTCATTCCAAAGGTTTTGAATAATGGTATTATCTACGATATTTATATGGATGGTTTTAATTATGGAGGGTTAGTGGGAGATGATTTAGTTCACTTATTATTCATTTGTATGTGTATCCATGTTTCCAAAGTCATTATACATGAATGATTCAACCCTGTATAATAAGGTTATGTAATGAATATGATTCTATCCAGACATGATATCTGTTTATGAAATTTTATGGTCAATTTATATGTTATATTCAAGTATTGAAATCTTTATCTTCTAGATTAGCATGTCTATGTGGAAAAGTAATTATATGTTAAGTGTTTACTGTCTAGAAAGTTTTTTTTTTCTGGAAGTGAATTAAAAAGAAATGGTGGATTGAATTGATCAAGGATAACTGAAAGAATTTTACCCTCAATTGATTAAAGATTATTAATCCAATATGGTAATCTTTTATATAGATTCAATAGATATTATTAAAATGTTTTTAAATACGGAAATTCTAGTATTATATTCAAAGGACTGGGATAAAATCATTAATGTGCCTCATATAAGATGTCATAAGGATTATCAATATTTATATCATGTGAATAATTCTCATTTTGAAATTTTTACTGATATTAAGGTTGTAACATGGAACAAAACTCATTGAATACCAATTAATATAGATATAAATTAAAAACTAATATTTTTGGTAATGTTCATCCAATATCAAATTTGTCCCTAGAAATGGGACTTCAAAATTATGAAGCATCAATGTCCATTATTACTATATTTTATGAAAAAATTAAATAAAATAAACTAATACAAATATGTCATGAGGAATATGGTTGAGTCATGAAATCCCTCCTCTAGGTTTAAATCCCTACCTAGACATAAATTTATGTCAATGATGTTGGATTTTAATGAGATAGTTCTTAAGGGTGAGAAAAAATTTATTTCCTATATTAGTATTATTGTAAATTAAAAAAATATCGAGGCATATGAAAGTGATCAAGACACCATTGAGAAAGAAATGGTTAGAATATAAAAATAATAATTTTTAAAATTTTAACACTATTAGGAGTCTTGTTATACCTTTAATCAAAATTTATTTTATTGTTGATCCTGATGACACAATTGAGTATTATTATGATGAGAATGAAGTAACTTTGGATGTTCAAGAACAACAGATGAAGGTGAAAAATTTTAGTGAAGAAGTTGGGGTAGACCTTGAATATTTAAAGTATCCATATATTTAAGTTCCTTTTTATATCTCCTGATTCTTTCTTTCACATAACCTCTCAAGATAAAATTGTAAAAGATAAATACCATTATGATACTTGGATATTATTAAATGGTTTTGTTGAAGATGTATTATAGAGGAGCTGTGAATTAAGAGAGTTTGTATGAAGTGAATGATGTTTTTAATAATCTTATAATTTGATCTTTATCATTAGAATTTATAGTAGGGAATATGGATGAGAAGAACCTAATTAAGGGGGAGGAATCTGATTATGATAATCATGGTGATGGTCCACCTAATCATGGTGTTCCTACCATCTATTCTATTTAGAAATTACCTTAATGATCTCTAACAATTGAGTTTTATTTTCAGGAAAGTGTTGATATAAATCCTCCAAGTCCATAAATGGGCCAATTTCATGAAGTAAGTTTCTTTCCAAATCATAGTAACAATTTTTAGGAACCATTGGAATATATGGTGACCTCTTTTATAAGATCTATACATACCGATCTTCTAGAAATTGTGGGGGAAGATGATTTGAAACCATATGTTTAGTATTTGAGAACATTGTTAATAGAGACTAAAGGTGGAATAGATTCTATGAAATTATCTTCAAACCGATCTAATCCTATATATTTTTATGGAATATTTACGTCTTTTGTGACTAATGAATATTTTAATGAGTTTAAATCAGATTTTATAGGTGTTTTCAAAGTGTTATTCATTGGATTTGGGAGCATAGTGATATTTATTAGAGAAGGGGAGATATCCAATATAGTTATTATTGTTATATCTCATTTTAAACTGATATTTTATCTCAAAAAGGATCTTATGAAAAAATATATTGATGATTTATGAGCTTAGGTTAGTGATTTTTTAATAGATATTCATGATGTGATGTTAAAGTAAGAACATAGATCATTCCAAATAGTTTTGGAATCATTTACATCAACTAATCCACCTATAACTTCATTAGTTTTAAATTCAACTTTAATGAAACATTCTATTACTAAATATTCCATAGAAAATCTTATAATTAATTTTTTAATTTATCATGGATTAATTCCAGAAAAATAGGATATGGTGTTTGACGTATTTCAATTACATGTAGAAAATACATTGGATATGGTAAAAAGAGATGTAAATAATGGTGCCGATATATATATATACACAATTTGAATGTTATTTTATTATTATCTCCATATGACATTTACTAAATTAGATATGAAAAAAAATTTAAATCATTATCCAATGATCTCAGGATTCCTACACTGACTACAACCTTCAAATATCAAGTGGAGAAGTAAAACATTTTCAATACAGTTCTAGAAGACTTTTTATATAATAGATAATATTATTTTTAAACCATCAAATATTATAAATGGTATATAGGATAAATAATTGTACTCTTAAATACATATCATTAAATTAATAATTTTTACATCCCCACACTTCCTGACTGAACTAGTTCTTCATCCCCTCATTATATGGCTTCCTATACCACCACTTTTTTATAGGCTCCTAGAAAATCTATTAAACATCATGGCCCAATTTTTACACATACCATTATTCCAAAACTTATATCCACATATTCATCAAAACATAACCCTTATTTTTCAGCCTCCAATTCCCAAGAAAATTATTTTACATAATAACATCATTAATACTATGTATGATTTCGATTTTTATTAGATTGCCTAATAGGGTCAATTTTGGTAATAAATTTTGTATAAAAAAAGAAAAAAATGATCTAACTCAGGTCCTTACCTTTTTATCCTTAATTTGTTAATTTTATTTTTATTGAATAATTTTTTATTATCCTATAAGCGGAGAAATTATTATGCCTCAATTAATTTCATATATGTTTCATGATTTTTGATCATCAAAAGGGGGTGATTGTTGGATCAGTCCAACAACACCTTTTATTAATGATAAAGACTATGTTTCATTAGTTTTCAATTTTATATTAACTTTATTGAAATATTATATGTTTTATCTTACCGTTATGTAATTTTAAAATTAAACTTATGTAAGATTCAAAATCTTTGTCTTTCAATTATGAAATATTTTATCTACCACTACATAAGTGTTATAATTTGATAGTTTTATTTAGAAAAGTTTTTTAAACCAATATATAAATGTTTTTCCACATGAAAAAAATATTTATAATTTTTTCACTACATTATTTAGTTTCAAATTACCCATATACTAGTATATCCTTACTCTTATATAAGGTATGCAATATTTTTTCCTCCATATAGATCTTATCCTTCCTTTATGTACTCCCAAGCTAATGTTATCTTATATTGAATTCCATGTTACCATATAAAAAATAAAATAACTCTGTGTCAGATGAGGAAATTTTCTCTACATATTGAACTAATCACATGAATATAAAAAGTGAATCCATCGAGGAATAAAGTGAACACATGAAGAAATATTGTGATTACATGAAGGAATAATGTGACACAAAAAGCTAGTGATTAAATTTTAAGTGACAAAAATTTAATGTGACTACAATGTAAATTGACCGAAAGAAATTAATTATGTTCTAGAGTGACCATGCTTATGTATAGTGTATTTTTTCACTTCTATCTAAAGTTTTATGAATTATTTAAATCTCTAGTGACTATATTATTTATCATTTACAGAATATTATTATAATTTAATTTTATAAATCAGACTAATATATTTGGGGATTAACATATGAATAATCTATAATGGGTAATTAGATATGGAATTACATTTTAAATGTAGATACACTCAAGAACATAGATATACTGAGACACGCCGAGGATTTACAATGACATACCACTACTCTATATGTTTCAACAACACTCTGTTTTTTGACCCATCAAAGCACCAATTTGTTAATGAATTTTTAAGGACAAATATAATGAAAATTGATCAACTAAGGCTAATCAAATTGAGATGATTAAGAAACTATATCTTCCATTATATTTATCTCTAGTATTTTATCTTATTTTCCAATAGTGTTTTCTTTACTCTATATATTAGTTATCATGTATCCCTTTATAGTTTTCATTTCTACAAGATAACCTTAATTTTATTAATTTACACATGTTATCCAATATATAACAATGAAAGATAATTATTATACCATACAAAATTATTTGATGTTTTTTTAGAAATGCAATACAAGTTGTGGATGAAGGTTATTGTTTAATAAATCATGTGTCAGTGGATGATTTCTAAGGGGTTATGACTAGTTCATGACTTGAGAATAGACCTCTAGTTTTGATTCTACAATGTGATTCTTTTTTCACCTTGTTTTAATCCAAATTTGGATTTTTTGAAACCTCTTTAGAAAATAATATTATACTAGAATGAATGAAATTATATATATATATATTTTAAAGTGAATATTTTTATTTAAAAATATCAATTGATTTTGAAATTTCATTATTTTTTTCATGACTAATCGATTCAAAAATAATTAAAAAAACTAAAATTATATTATTATATTATTTATGTTAACTAGAATATTTTTTATAAATTGTCAGTTTTTTAGGATTTTTTGAAATAGAAATTTCTAATTAGAAACTCAATTAAATATCGACTTTAGTTTTAAAATAGAACCAACATAAAACAAGAAAGAAATTCCATGAAACCAATCTTAGGTGTTTTTGGAATGTTATTTTAGGAATGTATTTTGGTGATGACCTGCATATATCTTATTTAGAAGTATTTCAGTGATGTATCCTATTGTTTGTAAAATAATTTATCAGACAAAGGAAGATAATGAATGGTAATAGGAATTGTATGGTTCTCAGCTTCTAATATCAAAAATGTAGTAGGGTAGTTTATATGATTTAGAGATGTAACATTATTTTAAAGAGATTAAGATCAATATTGATACAATTCGGGCTTGATATGAGTTCCGGGTTCTATTGGTGGTTATCCAGATATGTAGAGTTTCACATTAGTAGTGGACTTTATACCTTTTTGAGATGAATGAAGATGATATTCCATGAAAAAAATAAAAAATTATTTTTATACCATGTCCTTATTATTTAATATAAATGTAGGAATGATGTAGGAGATGTTATCTCTTCAACAGGGGAGTATGACCACGCAAGATCACATGATCTTGTTTAAGGATCTCATGTATTTTACCCCTAATATATTCTTAATGAACTAGTATAAGTCACGACATCGTGAAGAGGCATGGATTCAGACAATAGATATTCCATAACCCCATTTATGTTTCATATACACTTGGTGGTGTAATGTAAGGTTTAATAGATATTGAATATGAACTCATAGGGATGATATTCTTTGAGAGGGATGTGAATAGTACTTCTTGAAGAATAAAAAATATGTCAGGGGGTCGAAGATAGATGGACAATCAAGGGATCAACAACTACATAGTCAATTTCATTAGTCTTAGATACGCTTTTCTTGGACTGGTGTTCATTGATAATCTACTAGAGGTTATCTATTCATGTGATATACATAAAGGGGTTATTGAAAATACTATTTTTAATGACCAAATGTTCAATGTTTTTTTTGGGTTTTCTGGGGCCGGTCTAACCACAACAGTAACATAGGCAATAAAAATGATTAGAATATAAGAGATGATGGATTCATTAGAGGTGAATGTTATTATATATCTCTTCCTCAAAGACATAGGCCATAAAATTGAAATATAAGTTACCTGTAGTGATACAGAGGAGTTGGAAGGGGGTAAGTAATTACTATAGTGGTTCCATGACTAGATAGAACATTAATTATCTGTTGTATAGTTAGTTTATAATCTATCCTAATCTCTTCCATGTTTTTTGGTTCATCACATTCCTATTTTACTTCAGTATGGGTATGTGTTTGATAATTAGGGTATAGAGACATCGTATTCCCCCGGGGCTATCCATGCTAGTTGTCCGTCAGGATTCTTTGTTTGGTGTTTGCTGAGGATATAAACTGGTGCCAGGGCATCACATGTTGGTGGGAGATTTCTTCTTTATTTAAAAAACCTTACAATAAGACACCATAGTGTAGGAATAACCTAGATATCTGTTACATTATCACAAACTAGACACTTTTATACATCTAGACTGGTGTTGGGGAATCACATTTAGTTTTTATTCATTACATTAAGTGTCATGAAATCATCAATTTTGTTGTTTTGTATCATGTAATCTACGTTCTGTGAGTTACTCAACCTGTTAATAGATGTTTTTCATCATTGAAATCATGATCTACTCAAATTCATAGGACAATCATACAAATATTATTAGAGTTTTCTTGTAGGTTCTATGACACCATTATCTATATAAAAATATATCCCCATATAAGATTATGACACTAGAGTATTGTGTTTCATGGAATGTGGGGTATCAATAGTGTGTGGAAATGATGTTTTTATAGAACAAGGTATTTTCTTCATGGAAATAGTCATAGAACAAATATTATGTTCAAATTTATTTTGTTTTGTGGGTTATTAGTAGAGGTTTGCATCTAATTTCTCTTATATAGAGGCTTAATAGATGAATCTAACTAGGAATAATCTGGATTTCATCTCAATTTTTTAGTTCAGACATTCTTTTTAGTACTTAATGGAGAGACTCAAGAGTTCTATAGTGTTTTAGTCTCATGAGGTTGGTGTGATTTTCAAGGTGCTTTGTGATGTTTCTTCTCTAGGCATTAGATGCATATTAACCCAATAGAGGTAGGTGATGTCAATAATATCCCTAGCCTTTAATGTATAAAATTAAATTATTTTAAGTATAATTGTCCTTAAAATACTAACCATGGATTTTAAATTCTATTGTATTTTAATATTATATACATAATTAGAAAGTATAAAACCAAACCTGAAACATATTTTATTTAATCTTCATAATGAGCACTAAACACCCTTTGATCCCTTATATCAATAGAGGATAACCTAGGGAATACAAGGAAAATTATGATTTGTAGAAAAACCTAGTAAGGTATTAAACATAAGAATAAATCATAGCCCAAGGGTTAGAAGGAATAACATGATGATATAAAAAGTCCTGGAAGATGAATAAACATATTGAAGAATATCATTCCGAACATGGGATTATATAATCATGGAATAATAGTATATTGGTAAAAAAATAAAACACCATAAGAATGTGTCAGAGATTTTTGATCATGGAGGACCAATATTTAAGGCCAACCACTAAGACCGTTTCACATGGATCATGAGTAAAGGATAACCACCGAGACCGTTTCACATGGAGTAGAAGTTATGGATAACCCCAAAGACTATTGCACAAGACGTCTCATGATAAAAATATTATCCAATTAGTTAGAGTGATATCTATGTGTACCCATCATACAATGATAATGAATATATGTTCTACATAAATAATCATTTATATGGAATCAATCATAAACATAATGGTTTCCCATGGAATGAATTTAGAATCATAATCATTTCAAAAGGAATATCAGAAGGGAATATCATCATAGTATCCAAGAAATAATGTATTTAAATAATATATGAATATTAATACTTGTAAATAAGAATATATCAGATAATTTATTTTAAAATAAAGTGAAAAAAATAAAAATAGTGTTTAATTAACTTTAGAAATGAAACATTTTATTACAGTTTAAGTAAAATGTTAATGATTATTTAAAACAAAGAAGACATAATTATTTGTATAAAATTATAAATGAACCGGTATATTTCTTCATGATATAATTATAGGTTTTATAAATGTAATGGTTTGTTCAAATTGATAATGTTTTTGACTTGGGAATGGGTGATAAATCGGAAATTTTCCTTTAATCATGCTTGTTTATCATGAATAATTGAGAAGGGAACCATTGTAAAACATGAATTTCCCTACAACATAATAATTTAATAATATATATACAAGAGTTTGGAACATAAATAAAATTTAAATTATATAAATAAAAGCAATGAAGTGTCACATTTGGGTAAAATGAGTAAAATCATAACTCTAAGAAAAAATGGTGGTTCAGAATGTATCTCTTACCTTATGTCTGAAAGTGTTCTGAACTTGAACTTAATATCCTATATAATATAATTAATCCATTAATCAGTTAATTTAGAAAATTTTCTACATTAATTTTATTTATTATAATTTTATTAAGTTAATTTATATCGTATTTTATGTGTTATAAGATAAAATTCCATCATTCGGAAGTTTTCATTTCCATTCTTTTCATTATTGGTTCACTTATATACATGTATGAAAGATCATTTATGTTGTGAATAGTTGTCTAGAATTGATATTATATTTTATTAAAGAACATAAAAAAGTTAATTTTTTCTTATATATCATTTGGTAATATGGTATGAGGATGAATCCCTAGAAAAATGTTAATGTTAATCATTTAGATTAATTGGTGGTTTCTCAATCATCCAGAACTCATTTTTTTCTGTTATTTAATATTATATATATAATAGTTAAATAAAATTAAATAATATTTGAAAAAAATATTTTAATATGGTTTTACAATAAAAATGGTTTTATAAGAATCCTGGAAGGCGGAAAGGAAACTTGAAAACTCGTCATCCTTGAATACAATATATTAACCCAACATAGATAATGTTTTAATATTTAGAAACAAAAGGGGAGGGGAAATAAATGATGATGGATTATTCCATGAGTGAAAACATTCTAGTATATTTAAGATACAATAGTTACTATTACACTTAGATAACTTGATGTGATAAAAGAATATGTAAATAAAAAATTTATAATGGAATTAAATGAAAAGAAAATATGTTTTACCTCTTGAATTATTCCCCTTGAGAATCTATTTGAGGAACTTAAGTTTGGTATTTTTTTGGAAAAATTCTCATCGACTTTTGGGTGATACTTGGGAATTGTTTCGGGTAGAATTTGGATAATATTCCAGGCATCTGATGTATGATGAAAAGAGGTGGTGAGGGTGGTATTTATAGTCGAGGAGAGGGATGTTTTTGACTATTTGTTATTAATTTTTTATATTGGCTCAATACGAATAATATCTTGGAATAACATGAATTTATATAGTAACTAATGAATGTGAGTTTGAATCATTGGCCACATACATCATCCATGAATCAAGAATGACTCAAAAATACATTTATTTACCTTACACTACAAATTACCATATTTCACTATTAACTAAAAATACAACTATTTTAGAAAAATAAAAACAATTCACCCAAACCGTTTTTAGACACATAGAATTAAAAAATAGGCTCGATTTTTTGTAAATAATTACATAAAAATGATATATTTAATTTTTAATTAAAATTAACATTTACATAACAAATACCAATTTTGAAATTACAACACATTTTATAACTCTTTGAAAAATTTATTATGTTCTCATAAAATAATTTTATAATCCTAAGATAAAAATATAAATTTATTAATCTGTTTTCTGAAAATTAATTTTATTTTATATCATTGTATTAATTATAAAATTGAAAATAAAAATTTATGTTTTATAAAATAAAAATAGTTAATTTATCATTTTTAAAACATATATTTTATTATAAAATTATGTAAATATATAATATTTTCATTTATAAGATGAAAAAATTTTATCCACAATTTCATAGGTGAGGATTATATTGTATTGGTTGGGATACTATTCTTAAGGATCACATTATTATTCCATAGGTAATGTTACTATTCCATTGGTTTTGGTTCCTTAATTATTATAAATACTTCATGTTTAATTCATTTTTCATTTATAAAGTATTCATTTTGTTCTAAAAGATAATATATGTGATCTATACTATATTAAATAATTATAACAAGGTAATTTTCATTGATAAAATTTTGTGTAGTTACATTCTTTGGCCCCTTTTGTAAATTTTCTATCAATATTTTGTTTGAAAAACTTTGGGGAATGTATGATAGAGTACTTATCCCTGGTCACTTCCTTCAGTTTTCATATTCCTATTTTTTTGCAGAAGGCTCCTCCATAGTACTTTGACAAGTTGAGTGGTCTTGTTTTGGATAACATTATCTATATGATCCACGATCTTCACTGGATGCTCCTTTAAAGATAGAACATTCCTTAAATTTACCATCTATGAATTCAGTACATGTGAGGAATCTAGTGTGTACATTCTAAAGTGGGATACTTGAAATACATCATGTACTTCAAACATGGTTTTTGGAAGATTAAGTCTATAAGACATAGGTCAAACATGGTCCAGGGTATTTAAGGGGTTAATGTACCTAGGACATAGCTTTATATTACCCACAAATCTCATTATCCTCTTATATGGAGATATTTGTAGGAACACCCTGTCTATAGCTTTCAACTCCAGGTCTTATTGATAACTATCTACAAAAATTTTACACTTCAATTTCGGATAAAATATATTCTATTGAATAGTTTTCACTTTTTTTACCATTTCATTGGCCATTTCATGTCCTAGAAACTTATGTTCATTGACTTCTTCCTAGCATTCTAGTTCTCGAAATAATTTCCTTGAAAGGGATTCATATAGATCCATTTGGATGCTACAGTGTAATGTGTTGTTGTAGGAGAAGTTCTCTAGAGTCAAATATTGGTCTCATCCTACCATGAAGTCCATAGAAGGTGCTCTCAATATCTCTTTGAGTTTCAGAATAGTCCAATCACATTGCCCATCAGTTTGAGGATGATAGGATGTGATGAAACCAATATGATGATTTAAAATAAAGAAATTTTATTTGGATGTTTTGAAGTTCAACTCAGTGTTTAGAAATGTTGGAGACATTTTTATAAAATTGATGTGAATCTTAGATCATGATCAGATACAATTGATAGTGGTACTCCATTACGTCTTACCACTTCTCTGATGTATAAATCTATAAAATTTTATATTGGGAGAATTCCTCTCGAATTTTGATATGGTGACTTGTCATTGAATGATGACCCACAACAACACATATATCATTGGTTCATGAGGATGTCTACATTTGCCCAATGACAAATTCCACGATGGTGTTTTCTCATTTCTATATTGGGAAATGTAGTGGTTTCATAATACCATTCGATTTTTTTCCTTTCAGCCTTCACATGTTGGTATAACAAACACCTTGATGTATATTCAACGATATCCTTCTTTTATATTGTCCCACCAAATAATTTTTTTAGAGATTCCAATACAAATTTGTTCTCCTTGATTGAATATAGAGGGTTGATCTATTTGTTCCATTCATAATATCTTTATTTACCAATGTATTGGATGGTACACATAGTTTTGAACAAAATCTCATGACTCATTACACATCCATTTGGAAGTTAGAGGATTTCCCATTTTTCATAGCTTTCACCTTTTTGGGAATTTAAATTTCATTTTTATGAGAATCCTTTATTTTCTCAACGAGGGATGGTTGAGAAATTATTTAACAAATGCTTGATGATGTTCCTTCCATCATGATTCCAATGGCTATCATTTGAAAATCTAATAAGATTTGATCTTTCTCAATTATCATTAATGATAAATATTCAAGATTCTTTCTTCTAAGATTGTCAACAAACTTATTTTATTTAACTGATGGTAGTGGATTGAATAGTCCTAATCCAGGATGAGAGATAAACATATTCTCAAGAACATATTAAGATCCTTCAGTATGAATATATATTTGAGTCTCTTTTGATAAGTATATATCTCACACTTCTCCCCATAGAGATAATGCCACCATATTTTCAACACAATAATCCCTGCCTCTAAATCTAGATCATGTTTGGGATAGTTTTTATCATAAATTTTAAATGTCCTTGAGATTTATAATATCACTTTATCATTTTTTTAAATACAAATTTCTATTCCCATCTTTAAAGCATCGATGTACGCTACAAAGAGTTCCCATCTTGTTGGTAGTGTGAGAATTGGTGCAGTGGTAAGCCTACATTTCAAATCATTAATGAAGTCCTCACATTCAATGATCATGAATTTATTTTCTGGATCAAGAGTCAACTTGATTAGTTGGTTTGATAAGAATGATAATTTATTTACAAATAATTGTTAATATCAAGATAATCCAAGGAAACTATGGATATCTATTACAAATGTTGGTATAAACGGCTCTTCTATTACCTTTATATTGTAAGGGTACATATATATCCCTTTGCTGGAAATTAAAAAACCCAATAATGATCATTCCTCCATACATAACTAACATTTACTGTACATTTAATATATTTTATCCCTTTTGAATGTCATCATAATTGTATTATAATTCTCATCATACTCATCCTTTCTCGTGGATAATATCTAAACATTATCAATAATGGCTACAACAAGGGTTGTCATGGTAATTTCCAAAGACAATATGTAGTAAATCCATGATAATTTTAGGATAAATAGTGAGAATAGAGAGAATAAATAGGAACTCATAGTGTCACAACCTATTTCAAAATGTATTATTGGGAATATATTTCTACTTCCCTATTAGTTGGTGATATTCCAACAGATGGTCCACCTTAGTGAAATACTTGGCCCCATGTAGGTGAAAAAATAAGTGATATTTGTATATATGTGGATACTTTTACTCTATAGTGATATTTATGATCTCATAATAATCAATTCAAAGGTTAATTTAATCATCCTTTTTCTTGATGAATATGACTAATACGCCCCCTGGTGAAGCACTTGGTCATATAAAACAATCGTAAAAAACACTTGAAAAAACTTCTTCAATTATTATAGCTCAATGTTACCCATTATATAAGGTGTATTATATATATGCAGAGATCCAGGAATATGTTCAATAGAAAAATGAGCCTCTTGATCATAAGGATGACCAAGAAACTCTTCACGGAACACATCAATGTATTCCATCACAATGGGAATGTATTTGAGCATGATTATCCCCTTTGTTTCAATAAATTGATATATATATGATGACTCATATGGAAATAATATCAACAACATAGATGTTGATTCTAATAAATATTCATAATTTGTTTTACACTTGAACATAATTGAAGGATTGCTCAGGATGCAAAGAGTGATCTTGTTTTCTTGACAGTTGATGTTGGGATTGTATGAGGATAGACAATACATGAAAAAAATACAATCAATCTCTACCAAAGGAAGTAAAATAATATTTTCTGGGTGGTTTAGTCCACAAACATTAATCAAGGAGGAGTTATATACTTCAAATGAAACAGTTTCCCCATTATATATTCTCACATATAACTCAAACACTATATTTTTAGGTGGTGAATGAATAGTTCTACTAAACATGAAATATTTGAATGAATGTGTAGACTAATAATCAAATAGAATATTCCCTATTCTTTAATGAATAACTAGTACCTATTGCCACATCATTTTTCGGATCCACCTCAGAAACAGTGATATCATATTCCTTTACTTTCTGCCTTAGAGGCCACTGTTGTTGATTGCCTCTGATAAACCTTAGCATAGGGAAATGGATTACATAATGACCATGTTCCTTACCATTGAACACTACAATACATGCTGAGTATTGATTTGATACTTTCCTTATTCTTAACATTAATTAGAATCTTCATATTCATTAGGCTATTATTATCTAGATTCCAAAATATTCTACAATTGAATCAATTAATGGCTCCCTTTAGATTACTACCAGGATGCTTCTTACAACACTTTTGACACTTGGGTTGTTGGATTTATTTCTATAATGGAATTTATCTATTCATAAAAACATATTAAACTCTATTTCCTCATTCTAACTCTAAGACGATGAGACCACTAAGAGTCTCTGGTCTCTATTTCAACCATGATTGAACAAAAAATAAAATATTTATAGCCTTCAAAGTCTTGAATATCCATTATTTTCATTGAATCAACTTTATTCAACTAAATACATGGTCCACCATTCTTTTGGTGTTTAGAAAAAATATGGAGGAATATCATGTATTTCTTTTGATTTTTACTCTATATGCCCCAATAATCTCGTCTTCCGTTTGCTTCAGATTGAGAACTCCCTCTCCATATTAAGATGGATAGTTTGTGAAAATTAATTATTCAAAAATAATTTCTTGATACATTCCTATTCCCTGCAAACAATTTCCCCCTAGACAGATTGTTCTTGTTCAGGTTCCACCACTGATCATCTTCCCTATCAAAAAATGGACCTTCAATAGAACTGTAGAAAACCTTTTTCAATAAAGTATACATTATTTTATGATTTTAATGAATTTAAAATATTAGGTTCATGTTTGGAACGGATATTAGGATGTTAGTAATGTTTTCTTATGATTTTATAAAATTGATAAGTTGGCAAATGGTTAGTGTTACCATGTATCATCCCTAGGAAATCATGCACAATGAGACTAAAGTATTTGGGTAAGCGCACAGTTAAGGAGCATAATGTTAAAAAACTATGTGGCCATGTATTAGTACCCATGAAAAGATTAATAGTGGACTTCAGAAAAGTTGGAGAATGGTTTTGGAATCGTGTGAGAAAATTGTGTGAGGTTCCTTTTTGAGACAGAATCTACTGCATGGTTAGTGCAAAATTTTCCCAACCGGACAACTAACAATGCATTGTGTAGAAACAAGATCTATAAAAAGAGGATCTAGGTTTAGATTATGTTGTGAACATTATTTTCCCCCAAACTAGCCCTAACATGTGATTTTTTCCACTAAAAGGCTATGCAGACTTCTCCTAATGATCAGAAGGCAATCCAAAGGCTTCTCTTGGGGTGTTGAATCCTGATTCTCAAGGCATGTCATATTATATGGTGGTTTTCCGTTGATTTAATTTTTTTTATCACTCAAATTCATATATCTATGTCTAATGTGGATAACTAAATTTAATTTCTGGTAAATATTATTTGAATTTTCTTTTATAAATATAGTGGAGGAGATATATGGTATGATTTTGGAGATTCAACCTGTTTTCCTTAGCATTTTAGTGTTATTATTCATTTTCCCTATAAAACCTAAGGTAGCTGGGTTCACTCGTGAGTATTATACTAAAAATATAATGTTCTTATTTAAAATTGATTGTTTTAATTGAAATTGGTTGTTTATGTTTTTTTCAATATTTGTTAAAACCCACCCGAGAGATAATTTGTAAAATTGTGGAATGTCTGTGTTTTTTTAGAAAGTGATATTGGTAAAAATTAATATAAATTAATATTTTAAATTTTTTGTTTGGTTTTGATTCATGGATAAGTGATTTTGATAAAAAAAAATTTGATTGAAATCATCTGTTTGAATATTTTTTCATAAATGTGTTCTTTTATTTAAATGGATGAAATGGATATTTTGGATATGGTTTTTGGCATAATGTTCATTTGTGTTCATGTTAAATCAAGACGAATGGGGGAAAATAGTCTCCCCAATCAAAAGTGGGATGGATAGGGGACCTTGATCCCTCACATGGAAATGTTTTACTATGTGATGACTTGGTGAAAGAATGACTCACCACTCATGAGTCGAGGGAGGTTCATGTTATGTGCCTGGTGGGATGTGTTAATAGGTGGAAAATTATTGATTATACCAAAATGGAATTAGTGAAATAGTTATAGATAATTTTTTGGTTGTTATCCCAATAACCTGATATTTTTTAGAAAACTAATTTACTATGAAAAATCATTGTATTTTGATATAAACTATTTTATAAATTGGTATGTATAAATTGTTTTATATAACGGTGCTAACATGTTCTATCCTAGTAGTGTGAGTTGAGAATTCATTTTGGGAAAACCTACTTATTTTCTTTACTCACACCAACATAGTCACTTTGGTTCTTTTATAGATATTATTCTCCATAACCTAATAAATGTTAAAGTATCATACTTCATTAGTGGTTCATCATAACACTTGTGTTGTATTATAGATTTGGATCATAGGGCATGTTGGGATCTATCGAGTTGAGTCTTATAGTGTTTTTCTTTTATTGTTTATTCATTATGCTTTTTTCTTTTTGTTTTACATTATTACGATGTTGTAATATTTTGGAGTTTTAATTTTAGACAATGTTAATTCTTTGAGTTTTCATTTATTGATATCATGTGTCATGTAGAAGTTCTTTTGGTTATTGATTTTTTGGTTATTTTAACTTATTTTCAATGGTAAAATATTCTCCAAATTGTAAATTAAGCCCTTGGAATTTATTTATAGCCTTTGTCATCTAGGGGATGTTTCTTAAGACCAAGTAATTTCCTCCCGTTTCCTCAAGACAATGAGGAATGACATGATGTAAGAAGTTTTATTAGTCATGGTAATTTATAATATCACTTTCTAACAAGTGGAATCAGCTTGTTTAGTTCTTGAATAATATGTAGACATCAGTTCTATTGGTCATGGAGTTGAAATTCATTCTTCTCTATTCCTTGATTTGAGTTGGTAGAGAGGAGTAGGATTGTAGAACATGAAATTTAGAGAAAAAAATATGTTGTTAAACATTTTTGAACATCAATTTACCATGGAGAAGGGTAAATAATTGTTTTTAGAAACTTATAATATTTATAATCTCATTATCATGGGTTTATACAATGATATGAACATTAGATATATTATATATATTACATTCCACTAGAAGTGAATATTTAATTTTTAAAAATTATTTATGACTTGGTGAAAAGTGTCGATTTTTGAAAAATGATAAAGTTATTTTCAAATGAATGATTATTAAAAAGTTAAACATATAGGTATTTTAAAAATGGTTTTATTTTAAAAATTATAGTAAATTTTTCAAAAATTATTTATTGTGGAAAATGTTGATTTTATAAAGAACCATTCTGATAGTATGATGTGGTAGAATTTGAAATTTTTAAGACTTCAGTTGTCATAGAGTGATACATATGACCTTTATTATGTTTCTAGAAAATTAAACCTTGTATGAATTAATAGGAATGAACTAGAAGAAGCTATTTAGTGTGTGGTTCCACCTAAGCCCTAGGTGAATGAAAAATTGGTACAAAGTATTGTAGAAGCACTTCAATTTGTGGAAAATTGGAATAATAGGTATGATATTTGTCAAGTGGATAATTCTTTCCAATTCATGATGTAGAGTCTACAAACTTTCCAAAGTGATTCTAAACCAAAAAAAGAACAGGTGTGTCTAAATAGCATGAATCATATTGTCAATATCATTAGCACACTCAAAGATCTGAAAGTCAAGATGGAAACATATATGTTATAATATCTTGCATTCAATTGGTGGGATTTAGTAGTCTAGGATATAGTAGATCAAGGTATTGGCATGGATGATTTTTAAGAACTGTTCAACAAAAAAATATATCTTTATACATCCAGAATTCAAATAATGATGGAATTTTTCAGTTTGAAGTAAGAAAATAATTTTTCATGGAGTATGAAGATAAATTTATTAATTTAGTGTTATTTTCACCGAAGATTTTTTTTGTAGTTCATATTCAATGTAACACATTTTTTAATTGGTCCTGAGATAAGAGATTCTCTCAATGATTGTCATACACTATATTTTAGAGTTAATACAGATGTTCAATAGAGCGACGTCAGCAGAAAGGGACATCTCAAGAGGTATGGAAGGTGTAATCATGTTGATACCAACTTGAATTGGTGGGATCTCAAATTCTATGAGTAAGAAGAAGAGGACCACCGATTATTGAGGAGAGAGTATAACTCATAACCAAACAGATAGATTAGTGAATCGTCCTCGAAAATAAAATATATTTTCTATATGTTTTCAATCTGGCTCGTTCGGCCACACAAGTTGAATGTATGTGGAACCAACTATAGAATTCCATAATTTCAATAAAATGGTGTATCATCGGTGTTATGTTCATAGTGCTTCTAGGTTGGGTGGTCAGGACACTTTCAAGGTGCTGCAGGCATTATATTATTTGATAGGTTAAGGGAAACAAAAAACATAACGTCAATAGAATATAATAATCCATGGAAAATCCAGGAACACTATGACTCCTTAAAAAGTGTAATCTCAATATAAAAATATAAATAAAAGTTCAACAAGAAATAAATTATATGTTGGTGAATAAGTAATTTTTGATGATCAGCCTAGACCATATTTGAAATAAGGTACGTTCTTTTTGAATTCTACCCTTATGCATGATTTTTTTGATACTATTGAAACCCACTCCTTTTTCTATTATTGGAAAATTTATTTTCTATGAGTAAACATTGATATGATTATTTCTATGATGGAACATAAAAATCCTCTTAGTCAAAGAGAGTGTCAAGCCATTTTTTTAGAGAACAATCTATTAATATTGACGAAGTCAAGATGAAATTAGATTTTTCTTTCCTTGAGATGGATGTCAATGATATAATTCCTGGTATGGATTGGTTAGAAATTTTCACGGCTCACATTGTCAGTTTTATAGGAAAGGTCTGTGTTACAACTGAAGATGGAATTGAGCATCTCTTTCTAGGTGACTGGAGTGTAATGGAAGGTGAAATGAGATTATTGGAATTAGAAGTTGGAATGTTCTCACAGAAATTATAACTTTGACTATGACATCAATGGATGAGATTGAGAATAGTACTTCTCAAGCAGTTGTGGATTATTTTCATAATTGTTTTCCTAGGAAAACCATAGTTTATAACCTATAAGGGAAGTAGAGTTTATGATTATTCTCATTCCAAGGACTAGTCCAATTTCAATTAGACATTATTAGATGAAACTATGAAAAATAAAGTTAATTTAATTTGCATTTGGAAGAGCTTAAAATCAAAGGGTTCATTTATCTGAGCACATCTTTTTGGGAAGAATGATTCTTGTTTGCGAAAAAGTTAGACATAAATCTTTATATATGTGTTTATTATCGTCATATTATCTCAGTTATGATAAATAATAGGTATCCAATTCCACACACTACAGAGCTATTGAATCAATTGAGGGTATCCCAAGGGTTCTCAAATATTAAATTCCATTTAGGATGTCCCCAATTATGGGTTCTAAATGAAGATTATCCAAAGTCAACATTTAGGATTAGTTATAGACATTATGAATCCATGGAAATTTATTTTGATCTTATGAATTTACCAGTGGTATTTATTTAATTTAAAAATCAGATATATCATCAATATCTTGATTTTTTTGTTCAGGTTTCCATGGATTATATTTTTTACATTCGAGGATAATGCATGTGATTGAGAAATACTTGTCAACAATGCAAGGAATCTTATGGGATCATATTTTATATGAAAAATTATCAAATTTTGATTTTGGAGATAGGAGGTATGTTTCATGGGCCATGTAATATATAAAAAATGTTTTTATATTGATGGAAAAAGGATAGAAGTTGTTATCTATTGGAAACCACCAAATAATGACTTTGATATGAAGAGTTTCCATGGATTATCTGGTTATTACTGATTATTTTTTAGGACATATCAAGACTATATTAACCTATGATAGTATTTTAAAAGAATAATGTTCCATTCCAATGGAATTAAGAATTCCATAATTAATTTCAAGAGCTTAATGTTCACCTTATATCAGTACCAATCTTGATTTTTGGAAAATTCTGACAAAGGTACAATGTGTATTGTGATGCTTCTGGATCCAAGTGGGGATTTCTTATCAGGAAGAGAGATCATGTTATTGAATTTATATCAAGGATGTTATAGTCTTATGTAAATAACCACCCAATAAATGATTTGGATCTTCCTCTTATAGTCCATGATTTGAAGATCTAGCATCATTACATCTTTGGTTAGAAATTTACTATGTTTACAGATTATAAGATCATGGAACATATTTTCTCACAAAGAGATTTGAATCTAAGACAAGGAAGACAGATAAGGTACCATATAATGTTTGTATTTCAATTGATGAACAAATCATGGAAGGGAAATTTTTTATAAAATGCATTAATCAAAATATCACATGCTTAATTGGAAAAAGAATCTTTGGATGAGTGGTAGTTAATGTCATACCTAACCGACATGCAATTAGAATAGTAAGTCCAACGTGATGCAGATGCATTCCTTATAGTTTCATTCGTTTATAATTTGTTAGAGCTGCTTATGGAGGCCCAAAATAAGGATTCCTAATGCATATTTTATAAATTTACACACAATGGTGTGGAGACAATTGATAGGTTAATGACAGATGAGAGTTCCAAGTTGTGGTTTAGAAATTGAATGGTGTTACATATGGATTATTAAGAAAAACATCTTCATTATTACCAACATTCAAGATGATATATTAATCCATGAATATAAAACATTTTTAATGAATTTAAATTATTGTTTTGGTTTTTCTATATATATGGGAAGGTTTCTGATTCTATTTTAGGATGCATAACTTTTTTGAAAGTTAAGGAAGTGCACCAACAACTAATAGATATGTTATAGTCTTTAACAATTTTTTTGGGAAGTGGGAGAATATATCGTTGGATATTTTAATATGTATCCTATGATTTATTCATAAAAATGATTCCATAAGGGTGAAGGTGGATTGGCTCACAAAATCATCCTATTTATTCCTTATTTGTGAATCTAATTTGGTACATTGATTTTGGAAGATCTATTTTTGAAATGTTTTAAAGGGGAATGGAGTTCCAGTTTCAATAGTTTCTGACATAGATGTGAGTTTTAAATATTGTTTCTAGAAATAATCAATGAAAGGCCTTGAAAACCTATTGACTATGAGTATGAAATATAATCCTCAAGGAGACAACTAATCTTAATGGATGATATGAATGTTTTAATACATGTTGCAGGCTTGTGTAAAGGATTTTGGGGGCTCATGGGAAGATCATTTACTGTTAGTTGAGTTTTTAAATAACAATAGTTATCAAAAATCAATAAATATGGAACCTTTTGCAGTATTTTATGGAGGTATTTATTTTTCATTACTTTGTTGGGTAGAAATAGGTTAGAGTTCACTAGTTGGGACGATTATTATCCACAAAACAATGGATAAGATTCCATTTATTAGAAAAATTATGGAAATAGATCAGAGTCATCAGTAATAGTTTGTAGATAATTATGGATGACCATTTTTGATCGAGGTGAGCAGTCCAGTGATATTATGGATCTCTACAAGGATTGTAAATATATGTTTTGGGAAGCTGGTCAAGTTATCTCATCTATACAGAGGCCTTTTTGAAATTGTTGAACATGTTAGCCAGGTGGAATATTGGTAATCATATCCACCATGTTCAGTGAAGTGCATAATTGTTTTTTCATGTATCACAATTGAAAAAGTATCAGGATAATCCTAACTATGTGATTCGATGTTATCGTGTTGAACAAGATTTGGATTATTTTTTTAGTGCACATGTTAGTACATATTATGGATAGAGAAGAGAATGTATTTTGTAGAAAAAGAATCTATATCATGTGGTTATTTGGAAAACATGGTCAGATTTAGGAATAGACATGGGAATGAGAGAAGTAAATAAAATAAAAATGGATAAAATTATTTTTGGGAAATTATTTTTTTCTACCATCTTGGGATGAAAAGTTCAACGGGGGGTAGAATGAAACAACACTAGTTTCAAGTAAGAAACCCTTATTTTATGTTTTTTAATTATATAATAGGTTTGGGTGATGTTAGGAAGGGTTTGGAATATGTTTTTAATGTTTTTTTTGGAGATTTTATAAATTTGAACAGTTAGTGGAAACCATGAAAATTATCCATGAAATCATGCAATGTGATAAAGGGGCTCTAGGTATCCATTTGGTTAAGGAGTACAATTTGGACAAACAGTGGAGCCACCATGTAGAAACTATGAAAAGCGTGACAATGGAAATTGGCATGGATGTTACATGTTTTGGAAACCATTCAAGACAACATTGCGAGGTCCCCTCTTGGGATAAATGTTGGTGCACATTTAGCGTACAGTTTACCTAACCATGTGATTAACAATACATGACATAAAAAATACATCCAAAAATTGTGGGTCTAGGTCAAGATTTTGTTTTAGCCCCTCATTTTTTCCAATTTAACTATAACTATGTATTTCATCTTCTAAAAGGCTAAATAGGATTCTACCATGTATTTAGAGAGAATATAATGTCTTATCTTGGTGGGTTGAATATGGATTCTCATGGTATGTCATCGTTTATGGGGGTTTTCCTTGGTTGTCCTTAGATATACATATCCATCTCTCTCATTTCTTCAGATCAATGTCAACTATTGATAGATATAAGGTAGTTTATAAAAAATATGATTATATTTGGAGTTATTGATGAAATGAGAGGAGATCTAAGGCTGTTTTTTCATAGACTAAGGCTCGTTTAAATTTCATTTTAGATATATTCTTTGTTTTCACCAAAAAAACCCCGATGTTGGTTCCTTCAATCAAGAATCCTATTTTTAGAATTTGAAACATTGATTTCAAATTTATTTATTTATTATTAAATTGGGTGGGAATTTTCTATGAAATACATATTTAATCCCTCTTGAATGATGGTATGTGAAATTTTTGAATGTGGGAGTTTTTTTTTGAAAGTGAATTTGGTAAGAATGATTTTAAAATGATAATATTAAAATAGTTATATAGAATTTATGAAGGAAAAATGTGTTTTCATTAAAAGGTTGGTTTTACTAAAATGGGGTGTTTTGAAATTTTTCGAAAAAAGTAAAGTTTTATTAAAATGGATTTAATGGTTCATCTGGCATTGGTTTTGGGCATAATGGTTTTCTGTGTTCATGTATATTCAAGACATATAAGGGTAATGAGTCACCCCCATTATTAGTGGGATGGTATGTGTAAGGGATCTCCCCTATCAAAATGTATCACAATGTTGAAGATTAGTGAAAGGAAAACTCAACACTCAAGAGTATAGGGAGGACTAGGTTAAAGCATGGTTGGATGTGTGGATATGTTTAATGGAATGGATTATTCCAAAATAAATTTTTTGAAATAGTTTTCGAGAATTATTTGGTTGTTTTCCTTAGATCCTATTTTTATATTGAGATAAATATTTTACTATGGAACTTGTTTATTTTTTTTATATAAACTATATAAGAAAATGTTTTATTTGTACCTTTTCATATAATGGTGCTAACATGATCTATCATAGCGGCATGATTAGGGAAGTCATTTGGTGTAAACCTACTATGTTTCATTACTCACCCATGCTTTGAAACATTAGTGTTTTTGTCTATATTATTCATCATGACACAAGGAAATGTAATGTATAACTCTTCTATAGTGTTGAATCATGATACTTGGGCAGTATTGTGGAGCTTGATTATGGAGCATACTGGGATATTTGGAGTAAGGTCTTGGAGTCTTGGGATTTTGTTTGTTTTTTCTTCTGTTGTTTGCATTATGTTTTATAGTCTTCCAATGTGGTACTATTATGGATATTGAATTTGATATAATGGTAATGCTTAGAATTTTATTTAATTGATATCATGAATCATGTGTATGTTTATTTGTTTATTTATTTTTGGTTGGTTGTTTTATTTTCAATGGGAAAATTGTCCCCCAATGGTAAATGAATCCCTTGGTATTCCTTGTTAGGTTGGAATAATACAATTTAAAAAAATATGGGGGTGAATTTTATCCTTTAAAAAATATTCCATAATTTTACATTTTGACACCCCCTGTGATTAATATGGCTATGGATTTTTTTTACTTCTATAATGAGTATAAGAAAAAGGTGAATAATGATAATGAAAATATATTTTTACATCATTTTGGGGAACAAAGACCCCCTAGTCCACTCCACCAATAACTATCTATGTGAGCATGGTGAATTTCAACAAAAAGGTCCTCTTAACATAACACTATAAATCCACAACTGAATTTAAGAATATTACACCTTATTAAATAAAGCTAAAAATAGAGAGTTCTGTTTCTTAATAGGGAAACGAATATCCACTAAATTGATAGAGAAACTAATACTCTACCATAATTAAGTCTGATCAGTTCAAAGACTAATAAATAATTTTTTTTTGGTTTGTTCATCTATGTTTTTCTTCAATGTTACAAAAATAGAAACTAATTGAAGACGAATCTTCTTCCTTAGAAATTATTTTATTTTAGAAGGTATAGTTCTGAATTGATCTCGGTTGAAAATGATCTTCAATAATAAAAGAAACAAATTGTAGCAGTAATGTTATAATAGTATGAGGTATAATATGTATGTTTCCAACACTTAGCCTCTTCATCAATGTCTATCATTCATTGAAACAACAATTATGAGAAGTTATTCACCCGAATTTATAAAAATATATAACCAGAATATCCTATATTTTGAAACGGTACACAGGTAAAATTTATTGAGTAGAAGGATGGTAAGAAATTGATTTTTTTAATATTATGTATCCAAGAAAGTAGCCATAAAGATGAAAAGTAATTAAAAATTTTAATTAACTAGGAGAGTCATAAATTACCTTAATAATAAAAGTTAATTCCACAAATGAATGAAAATCATTGAATTATTCATAAAAAGATTTGAAAGATTCATAGATATGCTTTTAATCAGCCTTATTTTCTATCAGGACCCTTGCATGAATCTAAGATAAAACCATGAATAATATAATTCCACTAATTAATAGACATCATAGGGTTTTGATACATAGTGTAGGTGTTTTTTCATAGTATAGCATTTATTTGCATATTTTTGGGTTACTTTACGTAGTGTAGGGTTCCATCCAACATATAGTTCCTTAACCATACTTTCATCTCCATGAAATGTTGGTATTAAAATTTAGTGTAGGGATTATGATCCATATGCTAAAAATTTTCAACATAAAATCTCAGACTTATCATTGATTAAACATAAATTTACACTCTTCAACCTAGGGTAAGAACAGTAATCCCAGACTACAATGAAGGGTTGTTGATCTCTACGTTTGATGATTCTTTGAATGTTGTGATGGTGATCTAAATGAAAAATGTTTAGCATAGACTATGTTTGATACCATGCAAAATCATTAGCTTTCCATCATAATGTTGGGATAATGAACCATATTATGATTCTCCAAATATAGGGTTTGAAATAGTGTATCATGATCAATTCCAGTAATGCTAAATTCCTTGAACCTGGATATAAATTCACGAAAACTCGCTCATGAAATAATCATTAGAATACAAACTAGGGTATTTTTGTGCATCAAAATCATAAAAAATTATAAATTATTTTTTGATATAATACATTCCCATTAATCTACACCTTTTTAATGATTGGAAAACCCATAACATAGTCCAAAGAAATTTCAAAAATTTTAGTATTTGTAACCACATAAAATAGATTTAGAAAATAGTTTTCTTTTGTAGTACTATTTTGATAAAGGAAAATAAATACCTGTAAATTGAAAAAAAAAACTCTATTTAAATTTTTTTATTTGAAATTATTCATCTCCATTCATAGATATTCTTCCCCATTCAAAAATATTCTCCCAATTTTAGTGATATAAAAAATATGGTTTGGAAGAATAAATTATTTAAACCACAATTAATGTAGCCCTAACGATAAATGAATAGTTTATAAGAAAATATATAATTGAAATAAATTTAGGAATTGTTGTGGAATATTAAACACAAATAAATTAAAATAAAATAAAACTCAATTAGAATATATTAAATTGAATTTTAAAATGATTTAAAATATTTTATAAATAGAGAAAAATATATAACCATGAAATTTTTTCTTCAAAACAAGGGGTTTTGATCATAATATACAGAGTTAGAAGGTTCATTATAATAGGGGATGAATTGAACAACATCATTAATATCAATGAGCTTCAGAAAAAATATATGAAAATGGGTTTTGAAGACTTCTAACCACTGTTGAAGTATATTTTTGAAATCAAGACCAATCTTCAATAATCTCAACTAGATTAACCTTTATAAACTCATTTATAGCTTCTTATCACTAAATTATCAAAGTAAACATATTCTTAAATTTATTAAGAACTATTCCCCACTAAGATTCATTAGTATTTAGTTGAATAACTGGAAGACTTTGATTGTCTCATAGAACACTTAAAAGAGTACTATCACACTGAAGATTGTGCATTCTATAATTGAAATCATCTAGTATTGAGGTTATTTCTTTAAACTATCTGATCAGATCCAGTGGTGTATATTTAGGGGAGGTCAATTATTGATTTCCTTCTCAAAGAGACTGAAATTCTCTCCCTATCATCATCTCTATATCATCAGAATCCAACTTCTTAATGGATTTACCTTTCATAAAACATAACTCTCTAGAAATTCTGCTGAGAAACTCTTGAAAGTCTCCAACTGAAGTATTATTTTCATTGAATTTTTTTAGATGGAGCTTAAGAGATTCAAATTTAGTGTTTTGTACAAGGGATTTTTAAGATATTAAAACTTATTTTTTTCAGCATCAAATTCTTGTCCTAATGGTATGTTCTGAGCTTCAAACAATTTCATCTTTCATACCAAAGAACTTGTATAAGTGTCCGAATATTCTGGAGATTATGCCCATGCTTGATCAATTTCAACTAATGATAATCTTGGATCACCATTTTCTTCTTATCCATCTCATAAGACAAATCCAACCATAGAATCAGACTCAGGGACAAGAAGAGATTGAGTTTCTGGGTAAGGAACATTTTCCATGTGATGTTATTGAATGTGAGCCTCTTTTTCCACAAGCTCAACCACTAAAATCTCATGCTCAACCGCAAAAAAACATTATAAAAATTCTCTAGAATGTTGACTTAAATCATTCGTATATGAAAGGTATTTTTCTCTAGTCTAGATTATTGTTCTTCATCAGGCCTCTATCTCACAGAACCAACCGAAGGAATAATCATCCTCTCCACCTGAGAAGCTATCAGCCACCCATATTGCTGTTCTATTCCAATAGAAAGAATACAATATCATGAATTTCTCCAAAAAAATTATTTTATTTACAATCCTATATTTAAAATTCTAATGTGATGATATTTTTTTTCTAAAAAACATGTCTACAATATTTACTGTTTTTTGCAAAAAAAACTATCCTTCAATTGGGATAAAATCCCATCATGACATCCTGATTGTAGAAATGTTTTAAAGAACTAATTTTAAATTGATATAAATTGAACTTCACATTGTTCAAAAACAAAAATTATACATACATATGATGATAAAGAAAAATTTCTAGCTCATCATTCCTCTAAAAAATTCCAAATTAAATGAATTTCAACAAAACTCGGCGATGATGAGTAATTTCTTTCATTATTTCCATATTGATAGTTCTCAATCAAAATAATGAAAACACAATTTCCTTTGAAAAATATTTTTCATTACCTATATTCTTTAAATTAAAATGAAACTAACCCTTGGGGAGAAAACACAATAGTGTATCCTTGTCTATAGAAAAATTATAAAATTCAATATCATTGATCTTAGAGATAATAGTGTCTTCATCAAATCCATTAGTAAATATGTCATTTATATATAATTATTTTACTTTTATTTCATATACTATACTTGTGTTTCCTTCTCCAAAACCAGAACCTAGACCTTGAAATCTTATGGATTCCTTAATAATTTTTTATGTATCTAAATAATCGATAATGATAACCATAACTTTTAGACATTACAATAAAAACCGACATATAAATAAAGTAATATGACTCATAATCATCAAATCTTATTAACGTTTCCATCTTTGAAGGTTTCTAGTTTATGGGATTGGAGATTCCAGTTATTGGAAAATCGAAATCGAGAGAATCTGAGTAAAATAAAAGTACGCGTGTGAGAGGATAAAGAATGTGGGAAATGTGAATAGTGTTCTCATGTCTATTGATAATGTAATCATTATATTTTAATTTTAAAATACTAATAAAAATAAATCTAAATGAAATTATTAATAATAAAATTTAAATATAATGAAAAATTTAAATATATCAAATAATATTTATTAAAATAAATACAAAGAGATTTAAAATAAATTAAATAAATTATTTAAAATTAAATATTCATAACTCAGCATTAATAAAATAAAAACTTTCACTGGGAACTGATTTAGTAAAAATATCAACAAATTGATATTTAGTATTAAAAAATTATAAAGATATATCATTTTTAATGACATGATGTTCTTGAATATGATGCCTTATATCAATGTGCTTAGTCCTAAAATGACTTACAATATATGAAAAATACCATTTCCTGGTGGTTTTTTTGGAAATAATGGCGGTTTAAACTGCCGCAATATGGTTCTGCGGTAGTTTTTTGAATCCCTACTAAAGTTTGTGTTAGTATAAAATATGAAATAGTTTCCTTGCTTTAGTGATGGTTTATGGTAACCATTATAGTGGGTTCATCTCGCATTAGTTTTAATGGTTTTAGCGGTGATTATAACCGCCGTGAAAAAAAGAAGTTTGCCTAGGGGGACTGCCACTAAAACCATTAAAGAATCTACGATATAATAAACAAATAATAAAAATATTTAGAAGCAGTTTAAATATACACTATAAAAATATCAGTTTCTCTAGGGAAAACCGCCTTTCAAACCACTAAAACTGCCGTGATATAATAAAAGAATATGAAAACTGTTTAGCGGTAGTAAAACCTGTAACTAAATTTTTGTCTATAGTGACATTTTTAACCACCATAGATAAAAAAATACCGTAATTGTGGCGGTGGTTAAAAATGCTGCTAAAAATGTTATATGAATTTTTTGGTGGTTAAAACCGGTGCTAAATCTAGATATAAAAAAAATGTAGCTGATACCACAGTCCCATTACAAATGCCCTGAAAAAAAAAAGAACCATTCAAATAGATATAAAATATAACACATCCTAACCACAACACATCCCAACCACCCTGAATAACAACCACCCCACATCACTACCAACATATATAATAACCACTACACATCACGACCACCACACATAATTTAGTTTCAATAAAATTTTTTATCATAATTACTAAATTATGATAAAGGGTATTCAAACAAAAGTAGAATATTGCATGGGAAACCAATTTAATAGTTCAATATATATTGTTAGTCATTTTCATATGTGGTTACATTATAAAAACATACATATATTGTTTTATAAAAACCCAAAAACACAATGTATCAAAATATGTAATAAATGGAAAACAATGTTTGTATGTCCATATCAGAATAAAAAACAAGAATATGTAAAAACAACCCAAATGTACATATAAAGAAGGGGAGATAACGGATCCACAAACTAGATATATTATTCAAGGAAAAATGAACAAGAACCATGGATAAACCACCACTGATCTCAAATGAATAGCTATTGAGTCAAATGAATAATAAGAATCCATCAAAAACCAGACGAAAAAGTGGAGAATTACCAACGTAATAAAATCTTGAATATAATTTAAATATAAACAAGGATTAATGGGGAAATATAGGGATAACATGAATCAAATTATATCAATCTAAATGATCCAATATGATCCAAGTGGTTTGGAACATCGAGGGAGGTGACTGGGGAAGGGGAGGATGAGTTGAGGTCAAATAAGAATTGAGGGAAAGTCTAAAATTAAAAAGAATGTGGTAATAAAACTCTTATTTAGAAGTGAATCACACTTGAATCTACCAAAACATGGTTAATATCCAAAACACATGTAGTGTGTTTTGTAAAAGTGTGATCTAGAACCCACATTGTCATTTTATCTTTTTCCCATTTTAAAATGCAATTTGGCCTCACAAAGATCTTAGAACATAGAGTGGTCTAATCCATAATGGTTCTACTATATTGTTCCATGTATAGAATCCATGACATAGTTCCTATTTCCCAGCCATTTTACCCTCACCATGCCCAAGGCTACAATGTGGTGAGCTTGGGTTACCTATTTTGGATAGGTGGTCCTCCGATATTTCATGCCCACCTAAGGGAATTTAACGATTCTAATGGTGCATTAGAAAACCACAAGTACAACATGAATAACACCATGTCATCCCCATGTAATGGTTATATATCCCATTTTACACAAGAGCACACCCAACATAAAACTACCTCCATCATATCGAGAAAAGTCATTACACAAGTTATGGTGGCCTTCAAATGGATAAAACACCACCTCAAACCTAAAAATCCCTAAACAACTCTCCCTAAACATCCCCATGTCGTGAAAATGCACAAAGGGTAGTTCATAAATGGTATATACAATTTCACTTATTCTATTTTTTTTGGTTTCCCTATTATTTCTCAATTCTAAGTCAAGGTGATCATATTTTCCCCAAAATTATAAGAACTGTGTGAGGATTGATTCATACTTTCTTGGGATACATAGTGATTCCAAGATCACCTATCTCAAACCCAACTTGATAATCAATATCAAATCCTACACTTTATCTTATTCACAGGGTTTCTTCATTCACATTGGTTTTCCATCCATAGGGTTGGCATCGATGCAAGTTCATTTCATTTTAAAAATCAGTTTAAACTACATTAAACATCACATAATAAGGTATTTTTCATATGATCATAAATTATATATTATTTTAGTCATTTTCACATGTTGTTAAGCTATGTTATGCATGGTCCATCTTTTAAGACGTGAAAATTCTTAGAGCAGTCTACCTAGTAATACATGTCTTCCCCTATATATTATCCAAATCTACGTAAGGATCTGTATAATGTGTTTCTTTATCCATAATCATATGTGATGAAAAAATGACTCTTACCCTAGGAAAGCACATAATATGAATAAGGGTATTATATAAAAATTATACGTGGATGGATTAATTTTGTTTCAATATATGTATTGTTATTCGGATATCCTATAATAGGCATTGGTGAAAATTAAAATCACAGAGGTTATACCCTAAAGGAAACTCCCTTCCTCATTCACATCAATTTGTTTATTTCTTTCTCACATTATGGTTAACATACATCTAATCTTTCTCCTAACATATATGAGGCAAATTTTTTAGAGAAAATTTTCCATTAACTATGAATGGATTGATTCCTGCTACTATAGGATATGTTTTTGATTAATCAACCTTCGAGAAAAAACCTAATAAATTTATAAAAAATGAATCACAAAAAAATATTCATGACAACAAAGAATCAACATATATGGTTCATACCACACTCAATAAATGAAGAAATAAATGGAAACATTAGAAATAAATAAAATACAGAAAAGGTAAAATGAGAAATCAAGAAAATATAGGGTCATGAAAATGCTTTGTGGAAAATATGCTCCACACATGATACATATACCAACAGATTGTTACCATATTTTCCAAAAATAACAACAAAACAAGTCATCATGGTCCAATGATGAAAAAATCTCATCACCCACTCCACTTATATCTATACTTATAGATACCACCTGAAAGAACATTATATTGAAAATTAAATATTGTTGTATATTATAATTTAATCTTAAAAACAATAAAAGTTTGAAAACTAAAGGATTTTGTATTTTTTTGATTTACCTACTCACCAAAAGTTGATGAAATACCACTAGGGGAAGATCTAGTCATATTTTGATATAAATCAATCAATGCTTTCTAAAATGTGGATACATGAGCCCCATGGTCGTGAACTATGTTTCGTAGAGGAACAATATCTCTCTAAGTATCTTAGGGTATCAAATAACTACAACTCGAAGTAAATGCAGCCGAAATCCCTGATGGTCTGCCAATGACCTCTAATGATAAGAGTATCAAACCCATCCCACAGATTCTATAAGGATTCCCTTTCCCAAGGACATTAGCAACCAGGTCACCCAGGGAGACTGAGTAGGACTGCACAATATTGGCATCCCACAATTCATTAATTTTGACCTATAAATAAAATATCAGTAATATTATAAGAAAAATATATTGATATAATAACAACTAAAAGTAATGTATTATAATTAAAAACAAGTTCATACCCTAAATTCTTTAGGAGGCTCATTAACAACACACCCAATAAATTTGCAGTGAATATTCAAGAACACATCTGTTCGATATGCTTCGTGCCCTAAACTCTGTGACATATTAAACAAAAATAAATCTTCAATTTCAAATTTTTAGAAAATAATATTGTTTTATAAATATTTAAAATAATGAATAGATTCCCAGAGTAGATCGGCTTCGAGAAAAACTCTTTGACCCTGCAGTTCGAGGGATGAATTTCTTTGCTAGACATAATGCACTATTTCTGGAAATATCTTGAAATAAATGATATGAAATATAATAGTAATAATTTCAAAGTCATCTCCTCTACATATACATATATAAATGTAAAATAATATTATTAGAGTAACATATATTTAAATACCATATACTTATCATCATGATATATGTCAACAAAAACATTCCATTGATCATTGGGTACCCCGTATGGTATTTTTTCATACATCTGTTTAGAGGTCAACAAGGTATTGTTGACATCACCCCACAATCTATACATAAGGTATTTCCATTTTTTTACATGATTTTTCAAGGTCATCTTTCAGGCTATCACATCATCAATTGTAAAGTGGAAAAACATATGTATATAGAAATTTATTTTGAAAATATTAGTAACATGAAATTCAATTACACCACAGTGTATTAAAATTATATTTATTTGGGAATCAGAAACTTCATTTTTCAAATTGACATGCATATGTCTCCAATCCTCATATGAAATTGTATGGGAAACGGGCTCCGCGTCCAGCTGCCACAAAATCTGGCCACGTAATCCTACGACATCTTCCGTAGGGACCCCATATGAATCAAATGGGACAACTATCTTCTCACTAGTCAGATTCCATACATCTAAAATTTTTATATTTTCTTCACAGTTTCATTGTTTCTATCTTCAAAGGAAAAAAATATTATAAAAAATATTCAATAAATTTATTCAGATAAAAATTTGTACCTATAAGAGTCACCCTTCTGTATCCCCATAAAGAAATAGAAGTGGTGCACTGCTCCCCCACCACTGATTCTCTTGAACCGGGAGGTGATGACTGAGCTACTAAAGGGGCACTCACAAAGGGTGCGATAGATAGTGTAAGAGGTGATTGTGCAAGGGGGCTGGTGGATGGTGGCTCAAATGTCATAGAGAAGATGATAGATGGATCTTCATTTGTCATAGTGGTCGATGAAACACAATATCACTTCATCCTTGGAACTCCAGTCATTTAATTGAATAAAATTAAGTTCATAACATATATTTCATAAAAATTATATAGAAAAAAAATAATATTATATAATATTTGCACAGTACTAACAAAAAAATTATATATTACAATGATAATGAATGATTGCAAAAATGAAACATGTGGTTGATAAATGAATGCATAAATGTACATACAATCATTTTCTCCTTCAATAATATCAGTTTATTGCTCCATTACTTCATCCACTTCATTCATCATTTCTAGAATGATATTTTCAATATCATGGTGGAAAAATAATTCCAATTCTTATTATTGGCGAGATTCAATGTCAGAGGTCAAATCTTCCACTTCATCACCCATATCATACAAATATTTTTTTTACAAGAGAAACTAAACTCTACCATTAATACACAACATCATTCACATAATATACCATTTTTATTACGATGATAAGATATTTGGATAATGGAGTTCACGATAACCAATATTTATCAAGCGAGAGAAGTTCACAAATGTAAATTGCAAGGAATAATTTTTAACAACTCTGATAATATCGACCAAATTCCATTTGAATAAAACAACTGAAAAATACCCATTGTAGTTTAATTAAATAATATCAGTCAACTTTCTATAGTATCCCACTTTAGAAAATATAAATATACAACTATTCTATGTTTTCAAACCTCCTTCCTGATTGACTGTATGAAATCTAAATCCATTCACATTGTAAGCGTCAAAATTTCTAACTTGTTTTAGGACCTCAAGTAAGAAACATCAAATCCAATGGAAACTCTAATCTAGGATCAGTATTCATGATCTCAAAATATATATAATTTATTATAATTAAAAAATATACGTTTCAACCTAATATTCATATTTATTATAATATTTTTGGACTTACATGTCATGAAAACCATTCTAAAATCTCTTTATTAACATCTTTTTTATATCATTCTCATTTTTTGTTCAGCCTCTCATTCGTCTATTTGTTTGTATCCCCAATTATTCAATAAATGGGTCTGCAATTTCACTAATCAGAATCACATATCTATATGCTAGTAATAATTCTATTTCTATCAGTGTAACATTTGAGGTCCTCCCAAATGAATGGAAAATAGAAAGAAATATTTTTGATTTCACATCTATTTGAGATTGAGTCGATGTGTCATCAAAACATCCTACATGATTAAATCTTTTCCCAATATCATCCAAGAATCTAGAACAAAAATTAATACACTATTATTCCAAATATCCTTCAGCAAAATAGTTTTCTTTTTGAGATTTATTTCGCACGTATTATTTCAAATGCCCAAGATATATGTGGAATAAAATTACAAACATAATTAAACATTTAATTAAGTACCAATAACTATTTTCGTAACTAAAAAACATATAAATAATGTATATCTCAATTGGATACATCCATCAATAATGAACATGGGCTCCTAATTTAGCGTTCTCAACCAAATTCACAGTTAAATGCATCATGACAGTAAAAAATGATGGAGGAAAGATAATATCCATGGCATAATGTGTCAACAAAGAACTATCTTAAATGTTGTCAAACTCAAATTAATGTAGATATTTCTCAATAGTTTCCTGAAATAATGTGCAAAATTGGATTACAACAACAGTAAAATGTTCAGTTTATAATGTATGTATTGCCAATGGTAGTAACTGCTATAACACAATATGTGAATCCTGAATTTTCAATCTATGTAACCTACGATTCTTTAATTCAACACTCCTCGAGATGTTTCCTGAATGCCCATAATATAATTTTAGATGATTTAAAATTCAATGGAATGTATCTTTATCCCTATTTTTCATTGCTAAAATTTTCGGAGCATACTTTTCATTCTCATTTGGACAGATATCACATTTTATATTCATTACCTGTAAGTATTTCCAAGCATTGAGATTATCCTTTGACATTCCATGATCATTATGCAATTTGAAGATTTAATTTTCATAAAAATTCTTCTCAATATGCATCACACGATGATTATTCCCCAAAAAATTATATTCCCAATACGAACGTTTGAAGAGTATACTTTTTTTCTAGCATTGTTGGGTTCTGATTTCACTTGATCTTTCCCAAAGAACCCATTTACCACTATAATTAAAACGATAAACCTTTGAAAAGTATGTTTCAAATTTTCAAAGTTATGTCAATATTTCATAACTAGTTAAATAATTTGGAGGTGGTCTAAAATCAATGAAACTGTTAAATTTTGATCTGTTCGGCCAAAATCTATGAGATTCATCAAGAAATATTTGATGTCACAAGAAGCACCATTTTCTTCTATGAGGTAGCCATTTTGGATAAAAATAAATGTTACAAACATGACTACACAAACCCATGTAATTCTTCCAACCAGATAAATTCTCGAACCTGGGGAAGTCACTAATGGACCACAATAAAGCAGCATGCATTTTGGAAATTTTTTAGAAGAAGCATCAAATGTATCAACACTATTTCTCCATAACTCATGTAATTATTCAATTAAAGGTTGTATGTATAAAAAATATCATTTCTAGGATTTTTCTAATGAATAATCATCAAAATGATAAAAGAATTTTGTTGAATACACATCCACGGAGGCATATTGTAAGGGATCAAAACAACCGGGAAAATTCTATAACTGGTACTCAAAGTTACAAATGGGTTTAATCCATTGGAATCCAATCCCAATCGACCATTTCTAGGACTAGCTATGAAATCTGGATTTAATGAATCAAATGTCTTCCATGATTGTGAATCTCATGGATGTCACATTAACCGATCATTGTTATTATCAACAGAATGATACTTCCTGGGTTCGATAGTTTTGAATCACATGAATAATATTTAGAATAGAGGATTTAAAGAAAAGTAACCGAAAACCATTGCAGTAGTGTTCCTTTTCTTCTTCTTCATTGTAGTATGTTGATTCAGACTTCCAATGTCACCCATTGACTGCCATCTAAATTAAGAACATTTTTTTTCAATCTAGTATACTTGAATCATCTTGCCAATAAAGCATACAATAATTGGGACAAACATGTATTTTTGTATAATTCAATCCAGGCATGTTAACAGCTTTTTTAATATCATAAAAACTCTTAAAGACGTTTTTTTTTCAGGAAATGAATCACGCAATAATTACGATATCATGGACATTCCCTTATTATTAATTACACATATACATTCGATATGGTACAAATTCAGTAGAAAAGAACTTTTAGAATATTTCTAACATTCACTATATAACACTTAATTTCCATCGTCATCTAAATCAACAAATGTGTATTCCTTAACAAAGTTTTCTCTTACATTAATCTAGACTTAATCAAGAGAAGGATACATGGATATGTTAAAATCTTCATCTGGTTGTCCTAATGTCTAAAAAACATCACTTGTCACATTGTTATTTATAGAACCCTCATATGGTAGTTTTGATATGTTTTGATGTTGATGGTGATGTCTTGTAGTGCCAAATGCATCATTTATAAGGTTTTGCATTTCATTTCCCACAGTCGATGAATTTGGGATCTCATTCTACGGATTGATATCAGTGCTCAACCTTTCTCTAACATTTGATTCTCCATACTAAATCCAACACAAATATTGACTAGGTAATTTCTTTAATATTAAATGTTCATAAACTTTATCTCTCCTCAACCATCTTCTAAATTAACATTTAAGACATGGACATCTTATTCTCCCTTCAACGGATCGATTGGAAATTGAAAAATACTAAAACTCCTCCAAACCCTTGACATACTACGGTTTGTTCCTCTGTAATGTGATCCAGCTTTTATCCATGTATATCACAATGTGCCTACGCAATATTAAAAAAAATAAAACATATAACAACTATTAAATAAAGATATAGATTCATATATACTATTGAAAAAATATATAAATATGTTAATTATTTCTAAAAAGACTATGAGTATATCAAAAAATCCTCAAAGAAACCTTTTCCCAATAGCCCATTGTGGTTATCAGGTAGAAATAATCAGATAGAGGAATAAAACATCTAATAAAATTGGAATACCCAAACAAAACCTCACAGGAAAAGAGTGGAAATATCCATAAAATTTGTGACATACCATGGATATAAAATTTTATGATGAACCTCATATTGTATAGTGGAAATATCTACATTCCTATTGAATATAGGTTTGTCTAATAATTGCCTCCTCCAAGTCTATGCATAAGAACTAGGAAGTGATATCGCCAAATTAATATAGAAAAATATATTAACACACATCAGAAAAAATAAAACCAAATGGAAAATAAATATTTATGTGGTTCGTATAATTCCATACTTATTTGGGAGAATACTAAAAACATTTTCATTGTAAAAGATAAAACAAAATAAAAAAATCATCACTCACATCCAATCTATTAGAAAATCTCCAAAAATTAATCTAGAAACTCACTGTATTCAGCATAATATTACATAAAAACTAATTTGGATGGATCAATTTGATAAACTATTATGAATTGTAAGATAACAACCAAGAGGTCTATCAATATTTAAATAATTTATATCAAAAAATTAATTTAAAAAAAACAGTAATTAATTACTATAAATTTTTGATATAGAGTAAGAGGTAAAGTTCTTAAACCAACAGATATAAGAGATAAAGTACAAGTATAAAAAACCACCACCATGATTCAAGATCTAATGTTTGAAAAAAGTATATGTGGTGTAGTGATAATGACTAAGATTACTAAATAGTACTAGGATAGAGCACTACATGGCCTCATTTTCTCCTCTAGATCCCCAAAGGATGGAGAATATCACTTGAGTTCTAAGAAGACTAGTCGGATTTTGTTTACCCAGTTTTATTAATAAACTAAAATAAAAGAAAACTAACATTGTTAAAATAGATTGAATTCTATATGAAAAATATTTACAAATCATATAAAGGTCAATAGTATAAAATGATCCCTGAAACATAAGGTTAAATGAAAAAATCATTCTCATGTCTCCATTTACAACACTAAATGGAACATGAGTCATTCAAGAATCAAACATTCTTAGAAAAAACAATTCATCCAAACATGTACTTCTACCAATAGGTACCCGGAAAATAGACTATGAAATTTCATGTCCCCCATAAGTGTATATGCTGGGTGTGAGCATATAATACCCAGTAATAAACCACATAGTTTCTAACATATATTTAATATACTTACATATGTTCCATATATCAATATAAGAATTTATATATATTTATATAAAAATGAATTTACAAATGGTTATCAATAAAAACATAGAACCATTAGATAATGGAAAACATAATAAAATATAAACAATTATAAACAATAAATCCATATAATGGGAGGTTCTATACCTTACATAATTTATTTAATACTAGACTTGGATATGAGACATCATGTCACAGAATACATGATGCCATTCCCATATAAATAAGATGATAACAATTCTTCTCATGGTTGAGTCATGGGAAAATTCTTGTATTTTTGATAGAGGAAGGTGTATACAAGAATCAAATAACTTTCATCACATGAATTTAGTGATAGGAGAAAGGGGTATAAAAAATTCACGTCATTGTGATCCAATCCCATTCATCAATTTCTAAATAATACATACCAACACACAAGTCATGCAATATTAAAAAACACCTTTTAACATAATCATTATTTATCAGAACAATATCCATGGTCAATGTATCGTAATTATTTATACTAATCAACATGATTGTTATAAAAAAGTAAAAATGAGCTCAACATATCAAAGTAAAAATTAGGCTTAAGAAATCATTCCATTACAATGAATCTAATTCTCAACAAAACAAAAGGTATATATGCTAGAATATGATACATTAACTATAATATCAATAAAACATAATTCCATGTCACACTTGATCACAATATAAAACATAAATAAATAATTAATATTATATTATAGAATCCAAACAAGTATAAAAATATCAAGGAAAACATAAATCAGGTTTTGAGGATACATTCTCTTTATGCTAATCTACATGCCAATTATACATATTATAAATTATTGGATGAGGATTAATTCATGGTTCACTAAATTATATCCGAAAAGGATCAATATTTATCATTGTAAGTAACAAGTGTGCACTAGTAAAATACAACCTAAGATCAAATATTGTATTTTTCATAACCAATTTGATAAACTACATTTGAAATGGGTGAGGCGGCGAGGATTTAGGGGGTCATTGGGGGGTGTCGGGGCTGAAAAAAAGTTTTAACGGTGGCTTATAAAAAGCCTCCGCTAAATTAGTAATAAAAGTTTTAGTGGATGTCTAGTAAAGAATCACTAAAAAACCACCACAAACAACTATAAATGTTGTAGTGTTAGAAGGTTTTTGGAAATTATTTTATCACTAGTAATATAAGATAATATGGGTATAATATTATAATTTAGTCCGAAGTATAATAGAGTGTTTTTCATTCATAATATTTGCACATAGAAAATTACAAAAGATATATACTCTTGTTTAATAGTTGACAGAGCAACTAAGTGTTGTTTCTTACTAGACAATGATATTAAATATTTTCCAAAAAACCGTTAGGTTCTTGAGATATTTTTTCTATCTAATCTACAACCTCCAAAAGCATCATCTAAATGGGAAATTAAATTAAAATATTAATTTCTGAGGTAAAGAAGAGATTGAGAACAATTTATTTTAAATATATATATAATATTTTATAAAAAAGTAAGGTAATACTCTTTTGCATTTGATTGTAATATAGAAGATAAAAAAATTGATAATATATTGGCATGACTTTTGTAGTAAGATATAACAATCATCCAATCATATATCTATATATCTTGTTGTCCCCAGGTTTTCTATCCTCATCCAAGTAATGTTTTATATTAGTACACATGGAATAGTATATGTTTTGTTGTTTTCATGTCCAATTTTTTTAGTAAATAAATAATATATTTTCATTGATTTAAAACATTTCCACATTATTTATGATAACATTAAAATATTTAAAATGGATACAATTCTCCCATCATACTCATTTCAAATTCAATTATCTTTAGTTTTGAAAAATCATTATAAATATATTTATTAGTTGAACCAAAAATAACACCATCAATAGAAATTTGTACTAATAGAATATTATAACAAATATTTCTCTAAAAAATGATGGATCTTCCAATCCAACAGTAAATACATTTTTAAAAATAAAGGACCTTAATATTTCATACCAACCTCTGGGTTCTTATTTATGGCCATAGAGAGATTTAGGGAGTTTATAAATAGGGTTTGGTTTTTGGGGATTTTCAATACCTTGAGGCTTTTCGATATAAAAATCCTTCATAAAATATACATTTTGAAAGGAAAATTTGACATCCATATAATATAGTTTAAAATTAATATGAGATTCATTAGCTCAACAAATTCAAATGGATTTTAATGTAACTATTTGAGAAAATGAGTAATCATAATATATTAATTCATCCTGATTATATCATTTAGCTATAAGTATAACTATATTTTTTGTTATGATCCCTTTATCATCCTATCTAAATCCAAATCCTCACATAGTTTCTATAACATGATAATTGGTTGGTCTTTTTACTAATTCCAATTTTTTTTTATTTTAAACTAGTTTAGTTCTTATTACATTGAATGCATCCAACTATCATCTTCAAAGGATTGATCAATAGAATTATTTTTTAACTAAGATAAAAGGAATTTTTTTCTAGGTTCCCTACATTTCTTCTAGTTTTAATTCAAGTGTCTCAGTATCCTATCACAGTTTCATATGGATGGTTCTTTAAAGTTTAATAATTTCTAGGAAAAAACATTTAGGTTCATCAGTTTCATTTTCTTCTGATCACGATTGGATTTTATTAATAACATTTTTAAAATCATCTTTACGAGTTTCTAGTCTCATGTTGTTAAATGTGTCGGTAACTTCATAAGTTTGATTTTTCTATTTAATAAAAGGCTAAGTTTTATAAAACATTACATGAAATGATTATTTATAAATACATGACGTTCAATTATACACTCTATAATATTTAAAGGTATCACAATATCCAAAAAATATTCCTCTATCATACATTATACTAAAGTTACCCAGATTGTTCTCAGGGTTCATGATATAAACCTCTCATCCAAAAAAAATAAAGAATTTTACTTTATGATGTTTGTTATCCCAATGTTAATAGGTTTTCCTTTTGAAAATAGGCCTTATTAAAACTCAATTCATGATATAGAAACCTATTCTTATAGATTGTACCAAATAAAATTGATAGGAAGACTATATTCATTCATTATAATCCTTTCAATTTTGTGAATTTTTATATTTATCCTTTCTTAATTCCATTTTGTTGAGGTGTTATTGGGGCATAAAAGGTGTGTTTAATACTAAGATTTGAGAAAAAAGAATTGAATTATTTATTCTCAAGTTCTACCCTTTCATCACTTCTTAAAGAGGTTTTTTAAAATCTTTTGAAATTAAAAAAAATTACAAAAACATTCAAAAATAGAGAATAATTTACTTTTGAGATTTATAAAGTAAACACATGTAAATCTAAAATATTTATCAACTAAAACATAAAAATATAATTTACTAGATAAACATAGTACTCAGAATGGTCCGAAAAATCCATGTAGATAAGTTTTAATGGTTTCACTGTAGATATTTTTAATAGATTTGAAAGTATATTTGTGGTGTTTTCCATTTTGGCTTGAATCAAAGAATATATAATTGTAAAACATAATACTAGGTAAATCAGAAAATAAATTTTTCTTAGAGAAATAACGTAAATAATATATATTATAGTGTCTATGTTTTCTATGACAAATCCATGACTCATTTGTCTTAACATTTAAACAATTAACCATCTATTTTAACAACGAATTTAAATAAAGTATAAAAATTAATAGTTCTAGGAGATTTAAATTTAAAAATTATCTTTAAATATATAACATGAATTGGTAGAAAAATTATCATACAAACTATCATCACAGAGTTTAGAGATACATATCAGGTTGTGCTTTAGGACATGAAAATATAGTACATTCTTGTTTGAGATAGTCTTTAGATATCAAAACGTTTTAACTTCAACTATTTTTACTTTTTCATTATCACTAAAAGTGACTAGGCCTCCATCTATTTGAGATAGTTTACGAATTTTTTATGAATCTCAAATAATGTGTTTGGAACAACCACTATCCATGTTCCACATTTTATTTTTGTTTCCATGGCTATTTCCTAAAAAAACAATTAAACTAGTTTTTTGTTTCAGTATATATATTTTAATGGGTCTTGCATTGCTAGCAACAAATGATCTAAGAATCAAGATCAGTTTTATTTTTACATAATTTATATCAAATTCTTTAGAAAAAAATTATTAATAAAATTTATTTTAATACAACTATTTTGAATAGTTTTCAAATAAAAATTATTAGTGTCCTGATCAATTCTTCCATAGTAATAACATGAATCATTTTTTGAATTGGGGAAAATTAATTTTGATACAGTTTTGATTTATCTCAAATGAATCATGTTTCAACTCTTTATCTTTTAATGGATTTATTTTGAAGATTTTAATTTAAAACATTTTCTCCTTTAGTAAAATTAATTTTTGTACATTTATAGGTTTCAACTTTATATTGAAATTATTTACTCACTTTACTTGATTAATGTAGTTTGTTGTAGATTTGTAAAATTTGTCAACTAGTTACTTATTTTGTTTTATGAGAGTGTCTCTTTCACTTAAAACATCATTATGAAATTTTTTTAATGAATTTTTACTCTTTAGTATAGAATCATAATTTTATTCTAATATATAATATTAGGCCATAATTTATCATTTTAGAAACTAATAGTATCAGAATAAGAAGATTAATAATTTTTTTACCTTTTCTACTATAGCCATAAACAACATGTTGGCTTTCAGATTTAATTGATCCTTTTTTGAATCATATTTTGAATATATGATGGTGTCTTCAAATAAAATCTATGTAACTTCATTGGTCCTTTTCCTCTGTTCTCATAATCCACATTTTTTTCTTTTATTTTTGGGCTTTTACTTTTTATTTTTTAGTTAAGGAAATGTTTCTCTAATATGACCCAATTTATTTCATTCATAACATTGAACATCTCTTGCTTCATTATCATATCTCTTGAATTATTTTCTAAAACCACTTTTCATCTAGTATAATTTACTGAATTTTATATCTAGTTGAGAGAGTTTCATTTCAAAATTTGAGGAATCTGAATTATTTTCCATTTTTCATCTATTTTTATTTTTATTCTATGCTTTTGAGATGTCACTATTAGAGTAGTATTTTCCTTCTTCACTATAATATTATGATATTCATCTTTATCCTACATTTCAACTTTATTCATAAAAAATGTCCGGATTGGTTTTTTCATTTTCAAATCCATGATTGGTGATGATTTTTAAATAGCAGTAGATATTCCATTCCATTTTGAAGGTAGTACTGTAAGTACATTAAAATCTTGATTATATTGTTTGTAAGGTTCTCCAAAGGAATTAATATTATTTAAAATATCTGTAATCCTTCCATTCATCTACAGGATTATTTCACCAAAAAAAATAAAAAATGTGATGAACATTATCTTAGAAGTAGCATACCTCACCTTTTTGACATTATCCATTAATTCATAAGAAACTTATATAATTTTCCACATCTCATAGGTAGTTGGAAATTATGATACAAGATTATACCCATCTGTTCCAAGAATACAAATAACAAAATTCACTTTCTTTGAATTGATATCTTATTTAGCTTCTGCATTAGTAGGGAATGTTTTTTTATCTAGAATCTTATATGGTGTATTGATTTTTTGTATGCATTGAGTCCAATATTTTTCATATAGACAACAATTATTGATTTATATCATCCATAGTTTTCACCATTAAATTATGGAGGATATACCACATGAATTCCTTCTATAGGATTCAACATTTCCATATTTCAATAGATATTATACTTTTATCATGGTATAACATTATTTAAAAGCTTTCCACTAATACAAATTATTAATGCGAAATAATAAAAAGAATCACAAGAGGGGAGCGGTGGGGTGAATTTTGTGTTTCCAAAAAAACATCAACAATTCAGGATTCTTACACACTTTGTTATGAATATGTATATGAAGTGTTCTATATCTAAAATTATTATAAGATGTAGATGAACCAAAATAAAGAACACATCTTTTTATAGTGGTTTGGGGAAAAAATTTCTGATAGTCCACTCCACTAATCACTCTCTCTACAATTTTGGTGAATTTCACTAGAAAGGTCCTCCTATCATAAAACCATAAATCCAAAACTGAGTACAAGATGTTGAAAAAATTAAAATCAAGGTTAAACAAATGGATTTATAGTTCATAAAAAGGGAATCAAATATTATCATATAAGATGGAGAAGCTGATACTCCACCACAACTGATTTTTAGTAGTTGAAACTCCAATAATTAAAAACATTTTGATTTGTTGATTTAGGTTTCTCTTCACAGTTACAATAGTAGAAACTAATATTAAATGGATCTTCTACTTCAGAAATGAAATTCTTCAAGAAGGTATAGTTCTAAAGAGATCCTGGTAAAAAATGATCTTCAATAATAATATCAAAAAATAGTGGTAGTAATAATACCATAGTATCAGGTGTAATATGTATGTCTCTAATGTGTAGTCTTTTCTACCAAGTCGATCATTCATCATAGAAACACTTATGAGAACTTATTGACCAAAAAGTAAAAATATTATAACTTTAATAACTCGTATTTTGAAATGACACAGTAGTAATAGATATAGATCAACATCAATAATTCAATTTTTGGGATCCAATAAAGTAGCCTGAAAGATTGGAAGAATGAAAATTTTGAATAAACTAGGATAGTCATAAATTCCTTTAATAATGAGACTTAATTCCTATACAGAATATGATTATTTTAATTAATTATAGTATGATTTTAAACAATCAGATACAAGATTATAATCAGCCTGAAATTCTGTTAGGACCGTTGTATGAATATAAAATTTAATTGAAAATAATAAAACTCTGATGATGAATATATAATTTTTGGTTGAGCCACATAGCATCGAGTTCCTTTTCGTAGCTTATGGTTCTTTTGTATTGTGTAGGGTTCCTTTGCATAGTGTAGGGTTCCTTCCAACACATGGTTCCTTAACCATACATTTATCTTCACATAATTCAGGGAACAAAACGTAAACTAGTGATGAGGATCCATATGTTGATTCTTTTCAAAATAAAATCCTGAATGTAACATGTATTAACAATATATTCACTATCCCATATATAGGGTATGAAAAGTAATTATAGGATCCAATGTAGGGATGTTGATCTAAAAGATTACTGATTCTTTGAACATAAGTATACTGACCCAGAAACAAACAATTACGTTTAGCATAAGGTCAATTCCATAATCTTGTGTTAGATTTGCAGAATATTGTAGGGATATAGAACCATACTCTCATTCATCAAACAACGGTTTTGAAATTTTGTTTCATGGTCAATTCCTCTAACACCAAATTCATTTAACATGGATATAAATTCCTGGAAACTCACTCTTGAAAACATAAATAGAAAATAAGCATGAGTATTTTTTTGAATTAGAATCATCATAAATTAAATAGTATTGTTGAGACAATAAATTTCCAACATTTACTTATAGAATTTGGCATCTAGTTTATGTCACTTATTTCCATGAAAAATCCTCCCACAGTCTCAATACAGCGAGGAGGTGAAATATTTTACAATAACATTATCTTTTTCTTAGAACTAGAGGATAAAGAATATATTTTTCAATGGATTTAATCTACAATTCTGTGAGGAGCGGATTGGAAGATCTACTAAATATGGGAGGCCTTTTTCAGATAATGGATTTGACTGCAAATTTCTCTTTTGTAGGAGAAGGAGGGAATTCCAAGTGACTCAGGTTATTATTTAATACTAGATCATATTGAGAAAATATTGTCCTGATGTTTTCATACCCCATTCCCATAATATTTGGTATTTCATTTGGGAAATCATAACACCACCAATCATGTTGATGTTTGAAATGTGTTATCTATTTCGAACCATTAACTAATAAAATTGAAGTACAATTAGAGGGGGGGGGATAAATTATTAGACAATGTTCATATAAAAGTAAAACCGTTATCATATAAGAAAAAGACTCTAAATGAAAATTATATTATATCTTTTGATTCCCAATGTTTCAATTTAGGGTATCCATTTTGATAGAATTGTCCCAAGGGTTTATAATAATTTCCTCGAATAACAGTCTCTGAAAAACTATTCTAGGATCTGTTAAAAACTATAACAACCATAGACTTTGATAAATATTATGACATGATTTTATGTATAATTATCCTTCAAATAATTACCAAGATAATAAACTATAGTGTCTTTAAAAGATTATATATATAATTAGGATGTATAAAACCAAAATAAAACATATTTTATGTAATACTGATAATGAACTCCAAACAACCCTTAATCCCTTAAAGGTGTATATAATAAAATTGGGAATAAATGAAAAAAGGATGAGCTGAAAACATAACATGTGAATAAACTGAATAATAATTCATAATATTTTGGTAATAAGGCATAACATGATGACAAAAAATGTCAAGGAACATAAAAAAACATTTGGAATAATAACATAAAAAACATGAGATCATGTAATAATAGAAACATAATAATGCAGAATAAACATAAAACCTGACATAATAATGAGAAAGGGTTATTACATATGGAGGAGAATGAGTCATCGATAACCACCAAGATCGTTTCACATTGATAATGAGTCAAGCCTACCCACAAAGATCATTTTATATGGAGCACGAGTTAAAGCAAATCCCCCAAGACTGTTTCACATAATGTATCATGAGACATAACATTATTAAATGAATTTAATAACTATCTAAATACACCAATCATAAAATGATCATGAATATAAGTCCGACATGAATAATTATACACAAATAATCAAACATAAACACAAGGTTTACTCAATCAATGAATTGTGTACCATAATCAAGTCAGAAGACATATCAAAATAGATTATCATAATGATATCTATAAAATAATAGATTTAAAACACAAATGGAAATTCATAAGAGAAAATAGGAACATATCATAATATTTTCTATCAAAATTAAGTGAAAACATGTAAAAATAGAGTTTAAGAATCTTTACAAATAAAACATTATAGTTCCTTTTAATGAAAATATTAATGATTATTTGAAGCAGAAAAATAAAAATTTCATGTATAAAAAATAAACTAATGTAGATAGTTATTTTTGATAAAGTGATTGATTTTATAAATTTAATGGTTGACTATAATATATTAGGAATTCCACTTGATAATGATAAATAAATCATGAATTTATATTTAATCGGACTTGCTTATCCCGAAGAATTGAGAGGGGAACCATTAAAATAAATGTATTTACCCATAAAACAATGATGTACTGAGTTAGATAAATTGGTTTGGAACATATAAAAAAATATATTAGAATTATATAAAAATAAAAAAGATTTACATTAAGGTAATCAGAGAGAAAGCATAAACTGAATGAGAAATTGAGGTTTGGAAAGAATCACATACCTTATAGACGAAAGTGTTTTTCACATGAACATAATGTCCTGAATAATCAAATTAAAATATTTTATTAATTAATTAGATTATTTTATAAAATTTATTTATTTATTATAAGTTTATAATATTCATTTGAAAAATTTTTTATGAGTTATCACATAAAGTTTCAATATTCATAATTGTTTATTTCCTTGGTTTTCAGGATCGAATCATCTATATTCGTGTATGAAAAATCGTGTATAATTTGAATAGTTGGCTATAATTGAAATAATATATTATTAATGAAAATACATATTTTATTTATATATATATATACATATCATTTCATTCCATGGAATGAGGAAAATCATTAGATAAAATGTCAATGATAATCTTTGAGATTAAGTGGGTAGTTTCTCGATCATCAGGAACAAGTTTTGTTATATTATTTAATATTATGTATATATATTGGTTCCATGACATTAAATAGTCAATAATAAAAGTATTATAATCATTTTAAACCAAAAAAATTGTTTTATAACCAGCCATGAAGTCATTAATGAAAATTGATAACTCATTGTCCTGGAATATGATAAATTAACACATGACAGATGATGTTTTCATTTTCAAAAAATGGGAGGGGAAAGAAATGACGATGGATTATTCTATTAAAATAATAAAATTACCATATATATGAGATATTATAGTTACCATTCCACTTGTATAATGTAATTTGAGGAGATAATAAGAAAATAAATGTAATTGGAAAGAAATTTAAAAAAAAGGAAAGTGGTCTTTTTCTCTTGAATTATTCTCATTAAGAACCCCGTTTAGGGACTTGAATTTTGTATTTTATTGAGGAAAATGTATTTGGGACATAATACAGTGTATTTGGAAGAGGGTTTGGAAGAATTTGGTCAAGTATTAAGGCTTTAGAGGTGTTAGGAAAAGAGGTAGTAAGGGGTGGTATTTATTGTGGAGGAGATAAATGTTTTTTTATTATTTTATTCATTTGTTTATTATTTTAGATCAAGCCTATTAATAGTGTGTATTAATATAAATAAAATAGTAAATAATGAATTTTATTTTGTAACAATGGACAATTTCATCACCCATGACTCAAGAATTACTAAAAAATTCATTTATTTACCCTATACCGCAAATTCCCATATTTTACTATTCACCAAATATTCAACTATTTAAAAAAATCCCAAATATTCACCCAAACCATTTTTCATATTTTAGAATTAAAAAAATTATTCCATTTTAGGTAGATAAGTTTCTAAATATGTGTCATATAATTTTATTTATAATCATCATTTACAAAAAATACTGCTTTTAAAACTATAACTAATTTTATAAAACATTAAATAATTAAGTAAGGTCTCATAAAATTATGTGATAAACATAAGAAAACAACTATAAATTTATAAATATATTTTTTGAAAAAAAAAATTCTTTTAAATTGTAATATTAATTATAAAATTTCAAATAAACATTTACATTTCATAAACATACCAACACTTTATTTATCATTTTCAGTACATTTATTTAAATTGATGATGATATAATAATTTCATATTTTAATTTATAATATGGATATAATTTTTCTATACTTTAACAGGAGAGGTTACTATTCTATTGGTTGGGTTACTATTATTAAGGGTCACGTTACTATTTCATAGGTAATGTTACTATTCCATTGCTCCGGGTTCTTGAATTTTTATAAATACTTTATATTGAATTCATAATTAATTTATAATATTTTTATATGATTATTTATATGATTTTATGAGAATTAATAGTATATAAAATAATTTTAATAATGGAATTTTTATTGCTAATATTTCAAGTCATTACAATATCTTTTGTTTCTATGATGTTCTTACCCCATGAGAGTAAATATAACACCCGTGATCTAGAGTTTGGAGATGTTTTTTTCCAATAAAGCTATGAAAATATTACCTCATTGATGTGTGATTTTGTTTCATAGAACAAAAAATCATGAAATACATTTCCTCTCAGAATCATTGGAATTTACACAAGAACAGGTGGATATATTTTCTCTAAGATTATGATTTTTAGATCTACTATAATCTGATGAATTCATATGTTGTTTCCAATGAAATTGAATATATTTCTTAGATTATGAAACCTTTAGCACATGTTCTGTTTTCTTCCCATGTGTGGTTTTTTTAACAAGGTCCTTGAGTTGTATATCATGGGACGTTTTTTGGACACCCTTTCCATTTTCTTTTATGTTTAATTTTTATTATAAAGCATTGTACTTATTTAGTAGGCAACTCATGTAATTAACATGGTTTATAAAACCATACAGTTTCGATTTATCAAGGCTTAGGGGTTCTATGGGGGAGGTGGGGTTTGAGACTTCTTCCCCACCCTAGAATTTCCAATTTTGTTCTCAAGTTTTCTATAATAACTTGTATAATTTTGATATTTTACAAATATTACATGTTTTCCAACAATTTCATGGAAATCAGACATAACGTGGAGTAATGAATTTATATCTCAAATTTTTTAAAATAATTTTGTGGTATTAAATACATAAATTGAATTACTTAAATCCTATAGTTTCAAAAAGAGTCATTTTACATGTTTTAAGTGAAACCGAATTAAAAAAACAATTGAGGAATTTTGAAAACATTAACCTTTGGAAAACTATATTTGGATTCATAATAGTAGGAGACGATTTGCATTAAATTTCTCTATTTTATTCATTAATTCTGGATTAATGAACAAATTGTTCCAAAACCATTAAGTGTCATATTTATCAATCTAGAGAATCTCTATTGATGATTCTAGGAATGTTCAACATCTTGGTTTCACCTCTGTTTTCTACAACAATGTGTCACATTATATATGGTATTTTTTTCATCCTTTATATTCCCACTTATTCAAAAAAATTTAATTTTTATTACCACCTTACTTTTAGTGTGTCTAGGTAGTTAAATGATAATCATTTCACCAATCTCTAGTGTAGTGTATTCATGAGAATCCATATCTGAAGGGGGAAAATGTTATGTCTCAATTGGTGCATCTATTTAGCTATCATTATTTTTATCTCCAATAGATGGGTTATATAGATTGTATAATAAATATGTTTATGATGTTTTCACTAGGGTGCATGTGTCCATATCTTTTGTGGGGATGGTGTTGCTGTCCGTTTCTTTGAATTCCAGATCTCCAAAGGCGAGCGGAATCCGCTCCTTATTCATGGAAATTTACTCCATGATCAATATGGGATGATTATATGTCAGTTCTTCCTTTCGTGGATTTCTCCTTAGAACTCTTCACCTAGTCCAGGTCTCCCTTATAGATTACTTTGTTGTTTGTGAACCAATTCCTACCACCATATATTCATGGACACCAGTTAATTACACTGATTCTATTGAGACATTCCAAGGGGTCTGGTTAGGGAAGCAACCTTCAGTTAAGAAAGTAGACACGTTGGGCATCATTGGTGTTTCTAGATGCTGGGACACTAGTGTGTCTGTCTTTTGTCCGTTATTATAGGAATTCTCGAGGTATGGAAGCCAGAGGCATCCCACGTCGAACATGGGGAATCATATTCCATTGGCATGTATCTGAGGTTTTCCTCAGATTCCAATGTTTAACATAGGGTATTACTCAAGTTTAATTTTTAGCAGAGACAGATTGGACTGATCACAACACTGATTAGAGTGGATGAGATGAGTGCAACCCCTGGAGGGAACATTGATGTTGGAGCCAACACGTGGTTGACCACCCGGTTACTATTTAGGGGATGGGGAATGAACTGGCATGATCCCACTGGGATGTGGTGGCCTAGATAAGAATCAGAATGGATTGTGGGTGGATGAATGAAGTGGATGGGGAATGAGATAGGACCATCACAAGGGCGATAGTGAAGTTGGTCTTGATCTTCAAAGAGACCTCCTACATATCCTCGTGGTAGGGAATCAAAGTCCACCTAGTTTGGTGAATGTAGTTCATCTTGAAAATGGATTATTGTTGGTTGGCATTCCAATGACTTACCGCTGAAAGGGGAGACAATGGATTACCGTTGAATGAGGCTGACAAAAGTTTACCGCTGAATGGAGTGAAAACAGCTTGCCGTTGAATAGGGGGAAAAAGTGGGATACCGTTTAATGTCATGCAGGACAGGGGTGGACCGACATGAAGTGGCTGGGACCATCGGTTGTTGGGCTTGAACCTCAGGGAGGTGTCCTACGTACCTTGCCTTGGAAAGGATCAGAGGCCTCATAGTTCGAGTGTGGAGCCGGAGTCAGTAGACCAATGTGAATAAGGACCTGGGGTCCAGGTGGAAGGTGGGCTCGAACCTCAGGGAGGCTTCCTATGTACCCTACCTTGTCAAAGATCAAAGACCTCGTAGTTTGGGTTATAGGGGGGAATTTTAGGGTCACACTTTGAGGCGGACCATGTTATTGGTGAACTGATGTGAATGGGTCTGGGCGACTAAGTGAATGGTGGGCTTGAACCTCAAGCAGGATTACTATGTACCTTTCCTTGGCAAGGATCAAAGTACATGTAGTTCAGGAGTCAGTGAACCGACGAGAAGGAGGCCCTGGGGTACAATGGTTGATGGTTTTGAACCTCAGATAGGCTTCCTATTACCTTTCCCTCACAAGGATCAATGTCCACATAGTTCGGGATGACGCATGGGGCTTACACTCTAGGCTTAACAATGAGGATTTCAGGGTCAGTGTTTACTCTAAGCCCACGTGATTCATGCTCGGTGTGAGAAACAAGAGGCAGCAGAGGCCTGATGATCACATTGCGAAAGGTGCATCTGTGAGAGGTGAAGTGGGGCTTACATGTGATCGCAACCCAAAGAGGAAACATGGGCTTTATGTATGGTTAGAAGATTGAAGAGGTTGTGACTTACTCTAGGATGGAGGCCCTGTGGCGACAAAGCCCAGTGGGAGAGGGATTTTTCACAGATGAAAGGAGGTGCAGGGATGCTGCCTCCTGCAAGAAAAGATAAGGGATTACACTACAGTGGTTTCCCTTTCCCCATGTAGGATGTATGGGGGAAGTAACAATTTAACATCATGTGTTGAGGATGACAGTTCTTGTTAGTTTGACATCCTTTGGCTCGGATGAGGTGTGTTCTCTCCGCATCCCCAGGACTTACATGACCAGTACCTCCCACACCTTGGGGAAGGGAAGGAATCAGGAATGTTATGGTTAGGGGGTGTCATGGACCAAACCATTGGGGGGTCCATGTTAGCACGGTTGTGTGAAGAAGCCATATCTGTTAGCATGCCTATGTGAAGAAGCATGGGGCGAAGTAGCAAAATGGGTAGTATCATACAAAGGACATTGAAGTTGATTCATGCCATCCTGAAGGGCCACACGGGGAAAGGAGTTGCGGAGCAAGAGAGGCCATAAGTACAAGCCTTGTAAATATCTGGTGTTCTATGCAATGGAGGGGCTTTACGAAGGGTTGTGCTTCACGAAGTGACGTTTCCTAGGCTAGTCATAGGGTATAGGTGTATATGGTATGAGCCTCGCAAAGTGGAATGGCATTCGTGAAGAAATATCATGTGAAGCAGGGGTTCCATACAAAGCATACCATGTGTAAGCGATGTGCTTCGTGATGCACAATGACATTGCCTTGGCACTTGGGTTACATGCACATGGGGCTGTTTCATGAAGTGTAAATACATTCGCGAAGAAATTCTCCGTGAAGCAGGGCCTTGGAAAGACATGTGCTTCACGATGCACAGTGACCTAACCTTGGAACATGGGTTACATGCGCATAGGGGGTTCTCCGCGAAGTGTATGTATTCCTCGAATACCTGGGTCCCCGTGAGGATCTTCTTTCTTCCTGACGATTTGGGTGATTCATGAAAGGAATCCCTCATGGAAGTGGGAATCAATATAACTAAGCGGAAGGTACAATGTGGAGAGAAAAGTACAGTGAGATGCTCATGTTTTTCATAGCACATGTGCTTCGCAATTCGGGAGCTAGGAAGAGGAATTGGTCGGAAAGTCTATTCTCCTTAGGCTCGAGGGGAGCCCTGTATTTATAGGCATGATGCACCATGAAGCAGCACTCACATGGCACGCAACAAGCCCTATGGAGGGTCGTGAACGTCACCTACCGTCATGGAGCGGTACAACCTCCATGCTTTACGAGGTCTCGTGAACTTCTGAGGGCTTCACGGAGTGGTCTCACCTCCTGGATTCCTGAGGGCTCACAAATGTCAGAGGGCTTCACGAAGTGGTCCAACCTCCTCGCTTCACAAGGGCTCATAAATGTTAGAGGGATTTGCAGAGTGGTCCTACCTCCTTACTTCGTGAGGGCTCGTGAACGTCAGAGGGCTTTGCGGAGTGGTCCCACCTCCTCTCATTGAGAGGGCTCATGTACGAGCTCTTGGACACCAGCCAAAGGGCTCCGACAGCTTCACGATATGTCTTCGCGAGGTAGGCCTTAATGCTTTCAGGATATTTTTATCACCTCCAATTTTTGTGTTAACAAATTCCACCCCCCCTCAGATTGGGAGTAGAGAAAAAGGCGAAAATTAGAGTTTGAGGGTCCATCACCAAAATTTCATGGGGACCCGTGAGGATACCTAGACAAGGAAGCTTGTGAGGCTGTTTCGCGAAGGAGGCTCACGAGGAAGAGCACCAATGTGAGAGCGGGGCATGCCACGAAGTCTATCGCGGATGGACGCACCACGAATCACCTGTGGTCGTCACCTATATATAGCTGGGCTAACCACACTTTTGTCCTATTCTATCCACGATTTTAACTTTTTGGCGCTCTCGATTCGCGAAGCTCCGCGAACTCCATGATTGCTGTCTACGAATTAGGTATTTTCTTCACGTCGCACAACAAGTCCTCGAATTCACGTTAGTGCACTCAACAAATTGCATCTGAGGGTCTGTGCTAGGCTCTGCGATTCCACCATCCTGATCGAGTTCCATGATCGGTCTCCAGGATTGAGCTCTGTGATTGAGCTTCGCGACTGAGATTTGCGATCCAGCCCAAAAATCATCTGAATTTTAAGGAAAGATGGGTCACTAGGAGGTTGTCCGGGGGGTCCTTGCTGATGCTTCCTAAAGAGAATAGATGGCAAACAAATTGGGTCCGGGGGAGTTGGTACAGAGTCAATTCGGACCATGAATCATTGGTGCAGCTATTGTCAAGAAATCCCAAGGGACTACCCACTATGAAAGAGTCTATCCTTTTATGGATTTGGACTGAGGGATGACGTCTTTATCCCTGAAGCAAGAAGGGATGAGCTAGACTACTGGTTTAGGAGCACAACGTGCCAAAACCAGTGGTTTAGGATGGGCAACATCCACGCTCGGGAGGAATTTAAATCTGTTACCACTGATTGTTTAAACAATCATCTGAATGAAATTGACATCAAAGTATTGATGCCAGAGACACCACATCCTCTATACCAAACCATCCTAAAGGAAGTACTGAGGAACCTGAAGAAGGGATGGTCTGATGAGTGGGACCTGGCCATGGTGGCAACATCATTGAAAACTAGGCCTGGGCCTACTAGGTAAGCACCTCGTGTGAAGAGTTTGGGGCAGATCTGAAGAGTGTGGGAATGTATGAGGCATCTTGGGCCCCCCAATTTCACATCTACCAGCCGAAGTAGCTGATGCTAGAGATGTTGAGCTGGTGGTCACCGGGGACCAATACCTTCCACCTACATCCTGGGGAGGTTGGAATCAACTTATGGGATGTCCATCAGATCTTGAGGGGTCCTGATACTAGGAACAATATACGGAGAATTATTAAATGCTATGGGTGAGTGGGAAGATCTCGATCAGATGCCTCCACTGGAGATGGCTTTGATGTGACTAGTTCATAGAGAGGACAAGGAATCGGTGAGAGATGTCCACTTTGAATGGTGATTCAAACAATTTCAGAACATCCCAATAGACAAGAAGTTTTTGGTGAGGCCTAGAACATTACCAAAGGGGGATCAACCGGGCAAGGAGAACTCATACTGGTGGATAATGGAGAAAAGTCAGTGGAAGACCTGGGGATTCAGCATCAACACCAAACATCAGCCGATAGTCAGGATGGTGGCATTCATTTTCACCCGTTTCTATGGCTGGATATTGCCAGTGAGGGATACAAATATGGGCGTGCAACCAAGAACATTCATCATGGCCTCTAGGCTTGTGAGAGGAGGGTAGGTGAATCTCAGAATTCATATTCCTTCAAAGATGTAAAAAATTCTCCACCACATTAGTGGGGGAAATAGGCCATAGAGGATATGTGGTTTGTTCCACCTTCTGTATGGGTCGATAGTTGTACACATTAGGGGGTTTATGAATACCCAAACCATATTTCTCCTCTAGGATCGAACTTTCACCCATCCACTTGAATTTTTCAAGGAGATTTCTGGCCATGCTGACCAAACCATCAGTATTAAACTGAGTTTGGAAAGTAGAAGAGTTCAACTACCAACTGTTCCCATTCCCAATGGGGGCCTTCGTGGATCATGGCCGAGGGACAGAAGAAAACCATTCTTATCTCTTGGCCTTTTGAGGTGGAGTCCTGGTGTTGAGGGTGTACCGTGAGTCCCTCTTTGATCCGTACACCCCACAAAAATTTGCTTGGCAATTTCAGTGCATGTAGCGACTGACCTCCCAGGTTTACCTAGGGGTGCGCCTTAAAGAGAATCCATGCGTGATGAGGCAGATGTGTCTCATGTTCACTCATGAGGATGGAAAGATTAGGAATGAGATGCATCCTCCTCCTACTACTTTTCAGTTGGTTATGTAGTATGCTCAAAGCTGGGAGGCGACCTACATGGGGTAAATGTTAAAGCATCCAATAGTTCGGGCCAATGACGATGGACCTTCCCAACCTCAAGACTGGGGCCATAAGGTGGCAGGTACGTCCCGTGCTAGCGGGGCTGCCATAGAGAAGAGGCCCGCACTAGTTGAGGGTGAATCAGTAGTGGTAGATATAGAAGTGGTAACAGACCTAGAGGTTTCAGAAGAACATGGTCATGCATATGGGAGGGGGACGAGAGGATTCTAGAGGATATCCACTCAGGCTCCAGGGAAGTGGTTGTGTCACATAGACATGTCAAAGGATGCTGTATTCCTAGAGGACTAGGATATATGGGAAGCCTATACACAGTTCTTGAGCCCTCTCAAGATGTGGAAACACTTGAACCATCTCGGGATGTACTTTCCAGGGATAAGCCCTATCAGGGCCGACATTGCAGTTTCACGGGTGAAGGCGGAGCAGTACCGTGAAATGATGGATGACTTTGTGAATTATCGGGGTTCCCCACATTCAATGATAGACCATGTCATGGTTCTATTGGATCATACTGTCCCTCCACAATTTTTGGCTACTGAAATAAGAGAACACTTCCCTCTAACAGAAGAATCAGACTCCTCCTCCTAGGGTGATGAGGCCGGTAGAGGGAGCACGTTGGAGGAGGGCGAAGTTAGCGATACGGGTTCAGACCTTGAATAATTATCCAAGGTACTTGAGGTAAAACCCCAAAGCCCTTCCCCGGGGTCTGTTCCCAGGTCATTTGGGACCCCCTACTAACATCTGAACTATGCATGAGGACATCATACATAGGACCAGTTCCTGTCCCTCAATAAATGCTGATGTGGGACCTTTAGAATCTATACCTGTGGTTCCATCAACTGCAACGTCCAGTGGGGCCAGGACAGCTGAGGTGACTCCTTCGAAGCTTTAAAACCTTATGATAATATATGGGGGGCCATGCTTCGGGATCCTAATAACATCTGCACAAGAAATTGACTAGGAATTCGATCTATGTAAGTCCCCTCTACCTATTTTATGACTTTCATACACTAACAATGTTTACTGATGCCCGTGTCCTTTTTTTGGTGTGCACAGTTCATCAAATGTTGTGGGCCACCTTGGTGAGGTTAGTCGGGGCTTCTTGCAGCATCCTTACAAGGGGAATGCTGGTGATCATGGATGTTGAGGCCCAAATTGACCAAGAGGCGGCGCTCTCGATCACTGGTGGGACCGTTAGTGGGGATGAACCCGAGATCATTGAGGTAGGATCTGATTATGAGGATCAATCAGATATTCCAGGCCCCACCATGCCTGATAATATACCAGATGTGGACCCTGTTGAATATTTCATGGGGGAGTTCCCCGCATATGAGCCTGCAAATCACGCCGACTGGGACGAGACGGCCTCTGACAAAGAGGATTCTAAGACAGTCTGTCACTGATTGTGGAAGCTAATCAAGCACTTCATCGATGACACCTCCCAAGCACTATGGTTGGATGAGATGGATAGAATTCACTCACAACTGCGAGAACTGTGTGCTGCGGGAGTGGATGCCAAGCATCCCCACATTCTCGTCTGAGGTCTTATGGTGAAAACAATTTGGGAGTATGACAATGGCCTTGGTGTGGGATGGTAGAAGAGGAAAACGGTGAACATCAAGAGGCTCCATGAAGCTGAAGTTGAGGTCCATCGGCTGCAGAGTCGGGCTGACGAGCACTCAACCTCCCTTAATGCACAATCTGAGCTAATATTGAGATTGAAGGCCCAACTAGAAGAGGATGAAGAGGGCATGAAGAAAGCCTCTGAGGAGATTTCCATCATCTGTATGGACGTATAGAGGGCCTAGATTACGGCCAATGAATTGTTCCCCTTCACTGTCGAGGCGAAACGGGAGTTGAACAGGCAGCAGTAACTCTTAGACCCCACGAGCCAGAGGGTGGCAGAGCTTCTACGCTATTTTGACGAGGTTAAACCATCCATGGCGGGAAACCACCCTCGAGTACTGTAATAATTACTAACCCCCAAATGTAATTTCATGATTTGATCGTTTGATGCCAGATCTTGCATGAGTTCTATTATTTTTATTGGTTTTAAATGCATCTATTATATTCATGAAACACTTAGTAATCAATCCCTAAATCACGCGGGCCGACCCCAATGTGAGAAACAAAGGATGAAAAATATTTCATTTCTACAGAACATAAGAGTGCTAAAAATTTTTATGGTATCCGGTGTTTGAACAACTAACCGGGATTCTTGGGAAGAGAGGGGGGATACCTGACTGGAGAGTGAAGCTCTCAGAATAGCTGAATTAGCATTTTCCCAGTGTTCTCTTGTGCACGAACAGGGTAATGCCACGGGCACTAGAATCAATCCGAACAGATAGGAATGGAAGGTGTGAATCACGATACCCATGATTCAGAACAACTTTTGGGTGGCGTGAATATAAATAATAACTATAGACCACATTCAAAACACAATATCCTTATTGTGTTAGCCTGGAATGGGAATAGAAAATGAGGGCTGACCGCTGTCCATGTTCGAAACATGGGGCCTGACTCAAAATTTCATTCATTGGTCTTCCAAAACGTTTGCCCAGGAAAATAGGAAGGCCATAGGCTGAGCATACATACTTTTAGGGGGTAACCTTAGATGTGAAAGAGGAAGAGGGTCTGAATATGGGGCACACAAAGTGTGGAATATGGAGTTATGGTTTGTTCGAACAGAATCCAACACTCATAAAATTACACCACCATGGTGGAAGCACATTATATGGGCACATTGGTCTAATCATGGATCATTCCTTCTTTTAGACAGTACCTCTCTGGCGAGGGATCCATCACTTCCCAATGTCGTTGCGGGGCATCCCAAACTTGTTCAGGGCACAGCTGCTGTTAAATGGTTCCCCACATGGGGTCCGTCTAGGGAGTCGGAAAGGACGAAGAATAGGATTTAGGATTCCTGGGGCTGGACATGAGGCGAAATGCCTTGGTGTCTCTATGTATCCCATAAGGATGGGAATCAATCCATATTTAGTTCTGGAATATGTTGTGCAATTTAACATCTTGCGGCAAGGTCGCAGTGTGGTCTTAGTTTGTGGTCATAGAGCTCAGACCATGGATGGTAGGAAACATGGGAGACACCTGGTGGGGTAATTATAAAACCCGGCGTGAATGGGAATTAGGGGTTACGACCATGAAATGTTCCCTGGGATGGTTTTAGGTCGAGGGACCGAACACGAAAGTTAGGCTGGGCCTGTGCGGAAGTGCCAGGGTGTTTCTACATATATCGAGAGAATGAGAATCAAGCCATATGTAGTTATAAGGGGTGGCACAATAAGGATGCAGTGACAGTGATAAAAGGGTGTACTGGTATGGCCCTCACACCAGAAGAATCGGTATTTGATGTATCTTTTTTTCCTTCAAGGTGAATGTGTTTTTATGTAAAGCGACAAGATTAGGATAGAAAGTTCCTGCATCTTCACAACAATCAATCCAAAGAAAGGAATTGAAAAATGGTATGATGTTTTACCGATACCAAACATGATGTCCCTTGAGTGAGGACATCACAATGTAGTGTCGTTTTTCTTCATGTGGCCAAGATGATATTTCCTCAGTTTAAGGTCATGTGATGGGACCAACCATGCATTATAACGTCGCGCAATAGAGAAGTAGTAGAAATGAGGTTGAAGGGGGAATGTTCACAGTGCAATAAAGCACACCAATCATGAATGAGGACATAATCCCATACCAAATTGCAATTCGGAGAAATAAACCTCAGGCCAAGGGTCCAAAAAGAGGTAAGAGGGTATGATGTAGGAGTGTTTGGATCTCAGATAAGCTGGAAAAAAAGACAAGATACCTGGGTGTTCCTACACATCCGATGAGAATTGGAATCATGCAACACAAAGTTCTTGAAGGCGCCTATTTACGTCATGCATGACAAAATATAGTCAAATGTCATGAAGGACAATAGATACGAGGGACTAGCTCCTAGTAGGGTGCGTATGTGGCATGGATCTTGCAAACCCAATTTGAATGAGGGCAGAAACCCATACACGCCACACTGTATGGCCCTAAAAGGGTGGGGGACTAAAAGTCAGAGAAGAAGAGATAAATTAGCATAACTGAGATGGGCCCAAAGGTTAGATGTTTGGGCATTCAAATGTATCCCATGGAATAAGAATCAAGATGTTCATAGTTCTAGAAAGGGGCAATACAAAGAGATCATAGTTTAAGGTCTTAGGACTTAGACCATATAGAATTAGGATTCTCCCAAGTAAAGGTGGACCGTAACCAAGTCCCTAAGTCTACATGAGATTAACTCAGTGTTGGAAACAAGGGCGTATAAATTATTTGCAATACGTGAAATACATGGAAAGGGGAAATCAATGGAACCCCGAATTATTGCCTTATCGCAGCTTTTTCCTCCTAATGTGAGGATGCACACTGAGGAATAGTGTCAAAAGTGTTGAAGTTCTACTTGAACATCATGAGGTGGAATTGGATGTGAATCATGTAACCGACATTTATGAATGAATGGGGTTGTCATGACGATGGAGGACAACAGTTGACCATGTTTGAAACGTAGAATCCGTATCGAATTATCCAGAAGTGGGCACAAAAAAATTAGCATCGACCACTGACCACATTCGCAACATGGGACATGTATCGATTTGTTTCCTAAAACCCGTGAGTACATTCTACCATAATGGTAGGAGAGCCCTTAGGCCTAGAATCCATGCCATTTGGGGGTCCCTTTTGGTGTGAAAGATGATGGAAGCCCTAATAAAGGGGAACACAAAGCCTGAGAAATGGGTGAAATCAATTTTGGGATGAATATGACATTCCAGGTGCTAAACCAGATTACCCTTTGGTACATTATTGAATCACCGAAGAGGACTGAAGGGATCATATTGAGAGTGTCTCATTTGAAAAGATGAGTGTTGAACAAGGGGATGGAAAACTCTCAGGAGGAGGTAGATGGAGTGGTTGTTACAAAACCTAGCGTGAAAGAGGACATAATCCCATAAGACACCACATACCACTCTCCCAGGGGAAATGCACACCAAGGGCCCAAGATTAGAGGGATATTTTTAAGCGATGGGGATGGACCTGAAAGATAGGTGTTCAGGTGGTCCTACATATCCCATGAGGAAGGGAATCAAGCCACACGTAGTTCTTGATGGGAGTAAAGTGATGTTTATCATTATGAATTAAGGACGCAAATGGGTAAGATACCCCACATACAAGAGGCACTACTACAAAAACGGGAAAGGGAATAACTACCATTTTATCAGCGCTAAAAAAAGCGCTGATAAAGGGAGCCTTTATCAGCACTAACAAAGGTGATGATAAGGGGGGGGCTTTTTCAACACTAAAAAAGTGCTATTAAATGTAACCCTTTATCAGTTCTATTTTTAGCACTGATAAAGGGGACCCATTTATCAGCGCTTTTTTTAGTAGTGCTGATAAAGTGGGGATTTATCATTTCTTTTTCCTATTGCTGATAAATTGTATGATTCAAAAAAAATCATTAAAAATAATATATTGTTATATAAGTATATTAATAATGATATAATTATAATATATATTTTTTAAATTGGTTTTAGATATGTATAAATAGACTATTAAATTTTAATATATAATAAATTTAAGGAAAATGGATTTAAAATATCTTAGAAAATATAATTAATTAATAATTTTATAATTATCATCAATTAAAAATCATTTAATAATAATTTGAAGGCACAAAAAATAAAAAAAAATAAAGGATCTAAAATTTGTTGAAAATGTAACAGAGACTTCAAATGGCCATAACTTTTGATCCAGGTGTCTGTTTCAGATCTATAGCATATCAAATCAAAGCCTGTGATAAGCTCTACGTTCTTGTGACCCAGGAAATGATTCTGTCACATTGTGCGAGCCAAAAAATGTCCCATAATGCCTCCTAAACGGAGTTTTTATTCAGGATACCACGATTTGTTAACATTAATACAAGTATAACTTCTGATCTGGATGTATTTAGGCATGTACCACATATCATATCGAAGATTGTTTTATATTATTCAATTTTACTAGTTGTGGAGTTGAAATGGGAGTCTGGATTAGATGTTATGGTCGTTTTAACATTCTAGGGCTTTTCAAATATACATATATAGATGTATTTATTCGAATATATATATATATATATATGTGTGTGTGTGTGTGTGTGTGTGTATTTCTGTGTGTTTTATAAACATATGTATGTATGTATGTATGTATTTATTTATTTATTTATAAACACACATAAAAAAAATATTTTATAAATGTATTTAAAACTAATCTTATAAATGTATATTATAATACAAATAAACATATGGATAAAAATTATAACTAAAAATATATATAAATAAATATAAATGTAAATTAATATAAGAATAAATATATATACTAATATATGAATAAATATATATGTATTAATATAACTAAATATATTTATATTAATATGAATCTATATTATTATACGAACAAATATAACTATATAAGTATTAATAAATATATATTAATATATATTAATATTAATATATGAATAAATATATATTTATTAATATAACTAAATATATTTATATTAACATGAATCTATATTAATATATGAATAAATATAACTATATATATATAAGTAGATATATACTTAAATAAAAAAAAGAAATTGCTTAGTGGTAAAGGTGCATGTGCGCTAGGGGGAGGTTGCGGGTTTGAGTTCTTGTAGAAGAAAGGAAGTTCATGTGGGGGAATGTGATGGACGCATGGGCAAGTGAAGGGCAATAGAGTGGTCCACATATTACTGATAAAGGGGGTCAAGCACTGTTAAAATCTCCCCCCGGAATTATATATTCTTTTTTATTCTTTTAATTTTTTTTTGACTTTTATCAGCACTTTTTAAAAGTGCTGATAAAGGGGTGTTTTATCAGTGCTTTTTTAGCGATGATAAAAGGGGTCCTTTATCAGTTCTTTTGTTAGCGCTGATAAAAGACACCTTTATCAGCTCTTTTCTGAGTGCTGATAAAAGGGACCCCCTTTATCTCCGCATTGATAAATAGTTCTTTTTTAGTGCTGTTAATGCCCTTTTCTAGCACTGACAAAATTCATATTTGTAGTAGTTTGGTGTATAGTGTGGTGAGAAACCCGATGTGAATGGGGACATAATCCTGTACCACACCATACAACCCAATGTGAGAACTTGGTCTGGGGCCTGAAAATGCCAAGGGGCCTAAGGCTGGGCCTCGAATAGAAAGTCCCGACCAGTTTTTAGTTTAACTTCTTGTAATGAGGATGAGTATGGAGAAGATATCTCATCCGGGGATGTGTACGGCATGATGAGTAACATGATGTGAATGAGGACATAATCCTATACCACACCGTACAATACTGTTAGAGTTAAGACTTGGGCCATGACCCAAGATTGGACACACAAAGCACAAGAAGTCATGTTCTCACGGTATGGACGATAAATGAAAGTAGGGGTGTCTCAAGGGGATATGTGTGGCATGGAGAAATATCCTGACATGAATGAGGACATTAGCCTGCTCCACACCACACAACCCTAAATGAGAACTCAGGTCGGGGGCCGGAAAAGGCCAAGGGGCCTGAGTCTAGGCATCCCAGAAAATGGAAACTGTACGACCTCATGTGCGGTTACCGCCGCATCACAGCTCATAAGCCCTTGTGAGCAATGATCGGTGTGGGATACAAGGAGTTGGACACAGCTATCCTAGTCATATAGGGGTCTAATATCTGGCATCGAAGGAGTTCATCACTTGGAGACACAACGGGGCAGAACGAACCACTACACTCAATGTTTGGGACAACTGGGGATGGTTCTAACAACAAAAGATAGTTGTTGACCATGTTCGAAACACATCATCCCTATATTGACCTGGACTGGGAACAAAAAATGAGTATCTACCGCTGACCATATTCGCATTGCAGGACTTGTATCGGTTTGTTCCTCAACATCCTCGAGGGCGTTAGTTTGAAGTGGTAGAAGATCAATGAGGCCTAAAGTCCATGACATTTGGGGGCCCTTTTGGATGACAATGATGAAGGAGTCCTAATAAAAGGAGAGGGTGAAGCATAGTTGTACCCACCTGTGAAAGAATCGAACACCTCCGGGGAGTGGGACGTATGCGGGATCGAGATGAGCTTGACGTGAATTTGGGAAACATTCTGCGCGACACCATATGTCTCAACCCGAAGAGAGATTCAGGTGAGTGGGATGGGATAATAGACAACATGTATGGTCGTTCTTACATATCCCATGAGTAGGGGAATCAATCCATACATAGTTTTTGAAGGCCATGCAGTTTAGCGTCATACAGTGAGGACGTGGGAGGATAGAAGAATGAGGAGTGGCCACATGATGTGATCATCACAATATTGACATGAGTGGGGATAATGAAGCCTACCAAATCATGCAAGGACCCTTTGAGAGAAGTATTATAAGGGGGATATCCATAGATAATAGTCTGGGGGCTGGACTCAAGACGAAATGCTTGAGCATTCCTACGTATCCCATTCAGATGGGAATCAAGCCACATATAGTTATAAGGGTGTTGTTTAACATCTTGCAGGACAACATATAGTTTATGGTCATGATGGACCTAATAGTTTTGCGACATGATGGACCATCATGCAGTTTAGGGTCATGCAGGTCCAAATAGATTACGGTCATGTAGGACCAAGAGGCTCAGACAAAGTATTTATTGAGGAACATGGCATGGGTAGGAGGATTGATACTCTCACCATCCATGGTCACTAGGGAGTATGCTCCATTGCAGTAAACCCTATTGATTACGTAAGGTCCATCAAATTTGGGCACCAACTTGGGTGGTTTCCTGTTAGGGTTCATTGGTGTCCTGAGGGCTAATACCAAGTCACCCTGTAAGAAGGAGCAGAGGTGAACTCTCTTGTTGAACTCCCTAGCTATCTTGTTCTGGGGTCCTTCCAGATTGCGCAGGGAATGATGCTTGTTTTCATCAAGTGCTTCCAATTTTTCCATATTAATTTTAGCTACTTTATCTGGCGCTTTCTGGAGATAGACTTCTATGCATAATTAAGGCAGCTGGATCTCGATGGGCAGGACGACCTTAGCTCCGTACACCAAGGAATATGGGGTCACCTGGGTGGAATTACGATTTGTCATCTGATAAGCCTAGAGGGCGTTGGGGAGCTTGTATGGGAAACTCTTATTATTATGACCAACCATTTTCTGCAGAATTTTATAGATGGTTTTGTTGAACACCTCGATCTTCCCATTAGCCAGTATGTGATAGCAGCATGTATGGTTTGAATGAATGTTTTACTTGTCGTATAACTTCTTCAGCTCGACTTCTTGGAAGATGGTGCTATTATTGGTGAGGATGGTGTGAGGGAATCGAAACCAGTAGATGATATTGGAGCTCACAAATTCTATGATAGATTGAGCCTTTACCTCCTTGAGAGGAAATTCTTCTGCCAATTTGGAAAAAAAATCTATGGCAGTCTGGAAGAACATGCACTGGCGAGCTGTCGCCGGTGGATATAGTCCCACGACGTCGAGTCCCCAAAACCCAAACTACCAAGAGTACTTGTTGGAGTGGAGAGGTTCTGGCAGTAGATGGATGAAGTTAGAATTAATTTGGCATGCATGACATATCCTGGTGATCTCGATGCAATCATGGATCAGGGAGGGCCAGATGTACCCCCAATATCTGGATCTGATAAGATTGCTTCAGCCAAGTCTGGTGGGTGCTACAAGAAACAATGTGAACCTCCTGAATGACTGGAGAGAAATCGAATCCTTGGATCAAACAGAGTAGAAAACCATCGAACCCGTGCTTATAGAGGATCTGTTCAAGACTGTGACATCTTTGGAGTGTAAACTGCAGCGCGTGGTGTCAGATTTTCTGGTGCTCGACCCGATCAGCTGGGAGTTAACCATTTTGGAGATACATGAAAAAGGGTGCTCTCTACACGGGGGGTCACTTAAACCACTACATCTGAGGAACCTGGGGGGTCTTGACATGGAGGATCCGGCGTTTATATGCCTTACCCTCTAGTCATCATCATCATTTGGGGTTACGAGAGCAATGAATCTCTGATGTGCCACCTGTATAATCAGATCTTCCTACTCAAGTTCTGTAAGTGATATTTCTAGGTCGGCAAGGTAATCATCTTGATCGTTCTAAGACCGAGGGACCTGAGTAACTTCCGGCCAAAAGGAAAGTTGGTCGATTGGCTGAATGGTGCACTCCAACAATGGTATGAGATCATGTTTTTTGACGACATTGTCACCATTGATTTTCTTGATGACTAGTTCGGAATCCCCTTTCACATGAAAATTGGGAACATCGATCTCGAGGGCCATCTCGAGGCCAGTGATAAGGGCTTGGTACTCAACTTCATTATTGGTGCAGCCTTCTAACAGCAGGAATGAATATGGAAGAATTGCTTGAGCCGGGGTAATAAAGATAATACCCAGGCCTACACTGTTGAGTCTAGGAACATTGAGGATCCTTCCTGTGGTAATCTAAGTGGAACCATCATTAGTTCATTTTCCAACATGATATGGCTTGATCTACTGAGAAAGTTTCCTCTTTGGGAAATCCATGTCTAGGGACTAGCCTACGGATGTTGGTTGTGCAGTAAGAAAATATGCCAAATTTTGTCCCTTGATAGCACTCTGAGGCACAAATATGATGTCAAACTGGAAGAGGATTACCACCCACCATTCTAGTTATCCTGTCAGCATGGGACGACATATGATATACTTTAGTGGGTATACCCGAGACACCAGTTGTACCTCATGGTGCTGCATCTAGTGTCAATTTTTTTTTCACAGAAAATATGAGCGCAAGGCAGCTCTTTTCGATGGGGGAGTATCTAGACTTCATATCAATGAGCATACAACTGAGGGAGTAGAGGATATTCTCTGTACCCTCATTGTTCTTCTAGGTGATAAGGGCGCCAAGAGATCATTCTAGGGTAGTCACGTATAGGATCAACAACTTTCCAGAGATGGGTGACATCAGGAACAGAGGCTGGAGCAGATACTACTTGATTTCCTTGAACACAGTCTGGAAAACTTCTTCCCATTCATAGGCGGAGCCTTCTTCATGAGTCGAGAAGAGGGCTTACACTTTCCGGCCAGATACATAATAAATCGGCGTATGTGGGGTAAGTATAAATGGAAACCACGAAGCTCTTGAATATAGCCCGTGGGAGGCATCCGGTAGATGGCCTTGATCTTCTCTAGGTCAATCATGATGCCCCAATACATGACAACAAAGCCAAGGAACTTCCCAGAGGGGACCCTGAAGGCACACTTCAATGGGTTCATCTTCAGGTGGAGAGAACGAAGGAATCCAAAAAGTTTATCAAGGTCTTTCAGATCATCCTGGAACTGGTGAGATTTCCCCACCGTATCATCCACATAGAATTCCACTAATGTCTAGAAGATTTGTTTGAATATACGATGCATGGATCACTGATAGGTGGAACCTATATTCTTTAAGCCGAAGGCCATAACCTGGTAAAAAAAGTGCCTTGGGGTGTCGTGAAAGCTATGGAATCCTCATCCTCATGGTCCATTCAGATATGGTTGTATCCTAAGTAACTGTAACGCCCCGACCCTAGTTACCCAGAGTTGGTGCATTAATTACATAACATTGGCATGATCACAAGAAAGATCAAATCTCGAAAGACCGATTGGTTTAGTAGCCTTGGAAACACTAGATATATTCATAAGTTTTACATTACATCATAAAATGAAAAACTACTACAACAACATAATGTTTCCACAATCCACACTATTAACCCCTCATAAAATCCCTACAGGTCATTCATAACTTACTTCTTCACATCCTGGGAAATATAAAACATAGAAAAGGGGTGAGCTCAAATGCCCAGTAAGGATAACAATATAGCGGAAACTTTCATAAATAAGAATAAACATTTAAGGCAATGTATAACTAAACCAAAAGCCTTTTAAATATGAACTTTCAACATGGTATGGCATAAATAAAATGAAATAATGCCATTTACTTATTCACATGGATATTCTACTAATCGAATAATCACATGCAAAAATCAATAACCACTTTCATAATGTTGGAATGCATAATTCCAGACTATCATAACCACATAGCCAAGGCCTCGTGCCAAGACTACAAATAATATTTTGTCAAGGCCTTGTGCCAAGACACTAGATTGTCTCATGAGACCTACCGATGAATCGAGGAGCTATAGCGGGCTCCACCCGTCACTTACTAAGTCCAATGCATTCCCATATGAAAAGGTTTAAACATAACATAAACATTCGTATTAAAACTAGCATACGAAATGTCAATAATTTCACCATAAACTATGAATGGTATAAAAATAGCACATCCACAGTAATACATATCACAAAACCTTCAATACAATATAGATGTTTTGTATCATAATAAATCAACTTCAAATAATCTTAAAATCCATCGAAGGATGTTGACACAGATGAAATCAAAATTCTTTTTAAAGAAATATCTCCTTTTATTTTGAAATCATTTAAGATCCATATAAAATAAAACATTTTCTTTGAAAATATTCTTATAAGCTTGTAAGGGAAGCTTTGAAGATTTTATAACGGCGGAAAATAGCCGCACCCGCCGTATAAGTTAAAAAAAACATTCTTACCTTAATTTTGTCAAAAAGGTTAAAAAGGACCTTGTTTTGAAAAGGACCGAAAGATTCCTTTATAAACCACTTATAAAAGTCAAAAAGGGTATAAATGACTTTAACTCATATTCTAGTAAAAAATGTTTTGAAATACATTTTTAAGAAACATGGATGTGGATGATAAAGAGATCCCAGTAGATTATTACGTATAAACAACCTTGGATAATGAAGAGGTTGTGAAATAAACCCTTACCTTGTACTTTTCCTTGGTTGGGGTAGGTTAACCTCCTGTATAATGGTGAAATAGTTGTTATTAAATTATACAAGAATCATATATAATAATATGATATCATATATGATCTTTTAACATTGATTTGTTAATAATATCTTAAAATTATCGTCGTTTCGGGAGTTAACTTACTCATTTTCTTTTATATGTTTTGTTACATAAGCCATGGTTGTTGTATATTATTCATATCCAGAATGATATCTAGTCCTTAAACATCATTTTTAAATCATCAAATGATAATTATAATTGAATGGATACGATGGAGAATGAATCTCATCGCGTTCGTGGAGATGGTAGTCCGTACGTACGCACGAGCGACAATATCATTCTTTTGATATTAAAATAATATATAAATGGATGGTATATCATATATACAGAATCATTAACATGTTATATTTATTATTTACATGAGTTACACATCATTATTATACCCATCCAAATAATATTATATTGAATAACAATTACACCACGACGTGGAGACGGTAGTCCGTACGTACGCACGTATGGTGACATGTTATTCAAAGGGTAGATAGAATACTGAATATGGTTGTACCATATTTATAATAACATCACAGTATATGTGAGATACTGGAGTTATTATTTTAGAATGGTAAGAACAAAGGAAGAAGAAGTGGAATAAGAAATGAACTTGGAGAAGGGTGGTGAAATCATTACCTCTTCTTCGGGTTCTTCCTTTTGATTTGATCAAAAGGGCTCCTTAGGTTGGCTTTCTGATCAAACTAAGGCCTCTAGGTTGTATTGAGGTATGTTGGGAGAGTATTTGGGCAGAGTTTGGCCGAACCAAAAGGCTTTTAAGGTGTGAAGAAATGATAAGGAGGAGTGCCCTTTTATAAGAGGTGTGAGGGGCACCTTTGGAAAAGCTAGAAATATTAATTTATAATAAATTCATATTCGGTTTCTAATCGCTCCAAAGCTTATTATTCAAAGGTTAAGGTGGGGATAGGTAGCAAACCACTCAACCAATAGTATTTAGACAGGTTTGGGTACTTATATTAACCTTATCTTTAAGTATTAACTCTAAGTTAATTAGTTTCAGTTTTACAATGTCTCTTTGTATTTTTATATAATATGGTTAATAAACTTACTATATACATCCAAGAGACCCCCAAGTGGTACATTAATGATGCAAACATCATGATATAAGTCTCTTGGCCGAACCTTAGATTTTTAGGAATTTAATATCAATTAATAATATAATATTTGTTTTAAGAACTCTTTTATGTCAATTTTGACACTATTCAATAGTTGATTTTTGTGAAACTCATAATAGATTGATTACTTCGAACAAAGTCAATTAAATCAATACTAATATATCATATTATCCTAGAAAATTAGTTTAATTCATTAAAAGTTTCATATTATATTTATTTGGGTATTTATAATATCAATTATTTTAATTTTTTCACTATTATAGTAATTACTGCATCATCATTGTGTCATAAATAAAATAAATTATTTAATGTCTAAAAATTATAAATAAAATATCATTATGTAGGAAAGCTATTTATCTTTATAATGAATATTTATAATCTAAAATCCAACATATATAACCCTATGTAACAATTGTTTTTCTAAAAGATATATGCTTGTGTCATTTTTGTATTCATTTTAACTTAATTAAAATAAAGTGTCATTATCACTTACAAGTGGATCCATGGGGTCCCAAAATAGACCCAAAGATTCCCATGGTCGACCATGTATCAACAAATAGGGTTAAGACACGTTTTAGGGCAATTTAGTATTATTATAATATTATTTGTTAACCCTTATTTACTGGATTTACCCTTAACCATTGTAAATAAAATATTTACCGCAGTAATTATTCAAAATGTCTTAAAACAAAAGTTACCTATTTACACAATTTGAACATCATGATTCCAAATATGGAATCCATTTTCCTAAATTCAAAACACAGAAGTGGTAGAAATTAATTTAAAATTAATTCCCGCTGTCAAAACAAAAAGCGTGTTTTTAAGAGATAATAACTATCAAAAGATTGACACTCGTTTATGTTCGGTTTAATTGTAAAATTATTTCCAATGACCAACATTATATTATATGGTAAAAATATATTCTAAATATACTTTAAAACCACTCAAATTCATAATTTATCACTATTAATTATTTTGATTAAAAAAGTTGTTTTTAATTAAAACTTTGTAATTTTCACTATTCATCAAAATATGAAAGTTATCCGAAATGTACCAAAATTTCACCTTAGGCTAAATTCAATATTCCGAATCCAAAAATTAAGTCCATTTTCAAATATAAAATATATATAATTTCAAAAATTAGGTATTACTATTCATAACGGCTAGTTTGATTGGTTGTGGTGTGTGTTAAAACTCAAGGTTGCGTACAACACACGCTACTGTATTATTCAAAGAAAGCGTACCGTGGAAGCTTGGGATGTTTCATTTTAAATTTTTGATGTCTCCATTTAGTCAAAAAGTTTAAAATATTGTATTTAAAAAGGGTTCACTATTAAAAGTTGATAAAAGTGCAATACTGAAAATGAATTTGTTCTTGCATTATATCTAAGAAACTCATAATATGGATTCTAAAATTATAAGGATTATATAAAGTTTAAAATTTAGATAATACTATTCATAACCTCTTTTGAATGGATTTTTTTTTGTAATTCATGGTGTGATTGAACTCGGTGTTGCGTGTAGTGCAAGTTATTGAATTATTTTGAAGAAATAACACACTATGAAATCTTGGGGTGTTACATTCTCCCCTCCTTCAATAAATTGCGTCCTCGCAATTTGAAATTGTTCTTCGAAAATAAAAGGTTGAAAGTAGAAAATATATTTGTGGGAAAACCCACATCAGAAATTGGGTTACTAAAATTTAGTCTTAATATGATGAAAAGAGAAATCAAAGGGTCACCACCAAATTATGATCTCGATTATGAGAACATTGGTGGCAATTAGAGACATATAATTGGAGGAAAAACGTAAATATTTATAGGTAGTGATTGAGGTCATAAATCACAAACAAGTATAAAATTGAGGTCCTTAAAATCATCAATCTATGATGATTTGAAATACCATCGGTTCAACAAAACATAGGGTATTAGGATAACACATTTTTGACGTTTCAAAATATCTTATTAGAAATCCCACATCGAAAAATGAATTAATGAGGCCTCTATTTAAAATAAAGAGTCGAATGTATGAAGATTACCGAAAATAACACATACTAGGGTTCCATGTAGGAAAATATGGATATGGAAGAAAAATCTAACCATCAATTATCTGATGGAGAGTGGTAGATAACATGGCTATAAAAAGGCCAACAATCCCAAAGCCATAAATTAGTGATGATTTAAGGTACCATCTAGGACAACATTTTTGTTCTAAGTTTCTTTTCTTAATGTTGAGGAATTTATTTATGAGATCGGATATGATCATAAGGAGATATACTTACTTTATAATTAGAGTTTTATCCATTAATAAATTTCTACCACAAACTCATCTTTCACTCTAAAAGATAATAGGATGTAAAAAAATTCTATTTACACTATTCGTATAGGGTTCCAAAATAAACGAATTTATAATTCATCAACACGATATTTAAATAAAAACTACATTATTTAATCCAGGACATCTCGTTGGCCAGTGGTAGGTGATACACCCTTGTCGCCCTTCGGTTGCGGGTTCAAGTCTCGCGGCCTTGCCGGACGCGACGGGTTGCCACCCGACCTCTGGGTTGTCCTTTTATGGAAATCCAAAATAAGCCAAACTAGAACTATCCAAAATAATTCTGCCCAAACTCACAGTCCAACATTTTATAAGGAAGGTAGAACATAATGTAGATCCTTTTTACCTCGTAATATCATATGAATACCTTCATCTTGCATTCTTTTAACACACTGAAACATCCTGAATTACCATATTCCTTATTGATTACATTCATGCTCCCTTATTCCATATAGAATGCTAGATATACTTCATCAATCAAAAAAAGTTTTAAACCCCAAAAATGATGGAATATTCAAATCATTAATCAGTTTCATGGTAGTCAAGAATATCCAATATAATTTATCCAAATCAATCATGTATTATTCTAAAATCACTACCTCAGTATCAGAACCATATTATGGTTTATCTTTCTCTCAACCATACATTTTCCAAAAATTTAACCTGCTATTGAGTCACTTTTCTTTTTTCCACACAATCTCAAGTCCTTAATGAAATAGTACTGCAGTACAATCCTTATATACTCCATAATTATTATAACAAGTACATTGTTGATACAACACTCAATTGACATAATCAACATAAGAACTCTAATCATTCCTCTTCATCTGTGGTAGTATCATAACTTGATTATTATCCAATAGCATCATTTGCGTCATAGTCTGATGACTAGGACATAGGTTCGCGTAGTGTCCAAACTCCTTGCAAATGAAGCATTGTACATTTGAAACCATTTTCTTACCTTTGCAGTCACGTACTTTGTGCCCTTTTCCTCCACACTTATAACAAACTCCCATTCCTTTCAGGAAAGTTCCAGGGTGTTTCTTTCCACAGTTACCACATATGGGAAAATTCTTCTTTTCCCTCTTCCATTTATCCATCTTTCCCTCTTCTATCCTTTTCTTCTCTTTCTTCCCTTCAAAGCCATAGGACTCAGTAAACTCTTTAATTATCTTATCAACACATGATATTATTTCTTCATATGATGATAATACATGGGAGACTATTTCTCTTATAAATTCTAGCTTAAGACCATGAAAGATATGATCCTTCCTTCTCTTTGGATCATGTGCATTTCTAGAGTTCTCATTCCTTCTACTGGGCGCCATTTCTAAACAATGGCATACACTAGATCAGTTTATGAATTAAAATACATAATCCCATACTTATAAAACACTTAACATAAATTGAACTATTTATGGATATAATCCATAATCATATGAATGTTTTCTTTGAGGAAGTATGTACTCATTATCCCTTCAAAATGATTTGTAAAGAAAATGAGAGTTATCCTAAGCATATCCCCCGGGAGTGTCGTAACCAAGAGTGCAGCAAGGCCCGTTGTCGTGCACTAGTTCCCGTTCGAGTCTAGCTCAAAGCGGTGTTTTCAGGTTTTACCCCTAGGTACATCTGTGCCAGAGACGCCTCTACCTACTCGTATCCAGACATGGATATATTGCTCGGAAAACTCACAAAATCTCTACAATTCCAAAATTCTAGGAAGTTATTCTATACCAATCCTCAAAGTTCATCTTAGGTCTACGTGCTCTAATCAGAGTTTATCTAAATCTAGCTTCCAAGGTTTGTACTAAACTTCCTCTGATACCAACTGTAACGCCCCGACCCTAGTTACCCAGAGTCGGTGCATTAATTACATAACATTGGCATGATCACAAGAAAGATCAAATCTCGAAAGACCGATTGGTTTAGTAGCCTTGGAAACACTAGATATATTCATAAGTTTTACATTACATCATAAAATAAAAAACTACTACAACAACATAATGTTTCCACAATCCAAACTATTAACCCCTCATAAAATCCCTGCAGGTCATTCATAACTTACTTCTTCACATCCTGGGAAAAATAAAACATAGAAAAGGGGTGAGCTCAAATGCCCAGTAAGGATAACAATATAGCGGAAACTTTCATAAATAAGAATAAACATTTAAGGCAATGTATAACTAAAACAAAAGCCTTTTAAATATGAACTTTCAACATGGTATGGCATAAATAAAATGAACTAATGCCATTTACTTATTCACATGGTTATTATACTAATCGAATAATCACATGCAAAAATCAATAACCACATTCATAATGTTGGAATGCATAATGCCAGACTATCATAACCACATAGCCAAGGCCTCGTTCCAAGACTACAAATAAGATTTTGTCAAGGCCTTGTACCAAGACACTAGTTTGTCTCATGAGACCTACCGATGCATCGAGGAGCTATAGCGGGCTCCACCCGTCACTTACTAAGTCCAATGCATTCCCATATGAAAAGGTTTAAACATAACATAAACATTCGTATTAAAACTAGAATACGAAATGTCAATAATTTCACCATAAACTATGAATGGTATAAAAATAGCACATCCACAGTAAAACATATCACAAAACCTTCAATACAATATAGATGTTTTGTATCATAATAAATCAACTTCAAATAATCTTAAAATCCATCGAAGGATGTTGACATAGATGAAATCAAAATTCTTTTTAAAGAAATATCTCCTTTTATTTTGAAATCATTTAAGATCCATATAAAATAAAACATTTTCTTTGAAAATATTATTATAAGCTTGTAAGGGAAGCTTTGAAGATTTTATAATGGCGGAAAATAGCCACACCCGCCGTATAAGTTAAAAAAAACATTCTTACCTTAATTTTGTCAAAAAGGTTAAAAAGGACCCTGTTTTGAAAACGACCGAAAGATTCCTTTATAAACCACTTATAAAAGTCAAAAAGGGTATAAATGACTTTAACTCATATTCTAGTAAAAAATGTTTTGAAATACATTTTTAAGAAACATGGATGTGGATGATAAAGAGATCCCAGTAGATTATTACGTATAAACAACCTTGGATAATGAAGAGGTTGTGAAGTAAACCCTTACCTTGTACTTTTCCTTGGTTGGGGTAGGTTAACCTCCTGTATAATGGTGAAATATTTGTTATTAAATTATACAAGAATCATATATAATAATATGATATCATATATGATCTTTTAACATTGATTTGTTAATAATATCTTAAAATTATCGTCGTTTCGGGAGTTAACTTACTCATTTTCTTTTATATGTTTTGTTACATAAGCCATGGTTGTTGTATTTTATTCATATCCAGAATGATATCTAGTCCTTAAACATCATTTTTAAATCATCAAATGATAATTATACTTGAATGGATACGATGGAGAATGAATCTCATCGCGTTCGTGGAGACGGTAGTCCGTACGTACGCACGAGCGAAAATATCATTCTTTTGATATTAAAATAATATATAAATGGATGGTATATCATATATACAGAATCATTAACATGTTATATTTATTATTTACATGAGTTACACATCATTATTATACCCATCCAAATAATATTATATTGAATAACAATTACACCACGACGTGGAGACGGTAGTCCGTACGTACGCACGTATGGTGACATGTTATTCAAAGGGTGGATAGAATACTGAATATGGTTGTACCATATTTATAATAAAATCACAGTATATGTGAGATACTGGAGTTATTATTTTAGAATGGTAAGAACAAAGGATGAAGAAGTGGAAGAAGAAATGAACTTGGAGAAGGGTGGTGAAATCATTACCTCTTCTTCGGGTTCTTCCTTTTGATTTGATCAAAAGGGCTCTTTAGGTTGGCTTTCTGATCAAACTAAGGCCTCTAGGTTGTAGTTAGGGATGTTGGGATAGTATTTGGGCAGAGTTTGGCCTAACCAAAAGGCTTTGAAGGTGTGAGGAAATGAGAAGGAGGAGTGCCCTTTTATAAGAGGGGTGAGGGGCACCTTTGGAAAAGCTAGAAATATTTATTTATAATAAATTCATATTCGGTTTCTAATAGCTCCAAAGCTTATTATTCAAAGTTTAAGGTGGGGATAGGTCGAAAACCACTCAACCAATAGAATTTAGACAGGTTTGGGTACTTATATTAACCTTATCTTTAAGTATTAACTCTAAGTTAATTAGTTTCACTTTTACAATGTCTCTTTGTATTTTTATATAATATGGTTAATAAACTTACTATATACATCCAAGCGACCCCCAAGTGGTACATTAATGATGAAACTATCATGATATAAGTCTCTTGGCCGAACCTTAGATTTTTAGGAATTTAATATCAATTAATAATATAATATTTGTTTTAAGAACTCTTTTATGTCAATTTTGACACTATTCAATAGTTGATTTATGTGAAACTCATAACAGATTTATTACTTCGAAAAAAGTCAATTAACTCAATCCTAATATATCATATTATCCTAGAAAATTAGTTTAATTCATTAAAAGTTTCATATTATATTTATTTGGGTATTTATAATATCAATTATTTTAATTTTTTCACTATTATAGTAATTACTGCATCATCATTGTGTCATAAATAAAATAACTTATTTAATGTCTAAAAATTATAAATAAAATATCATTATGTAGGAAATCGTTTTATCTTTCTAATGAATATTTATAATCTAAAATCCAACATATATAACCATATGTAACAATTGTTTTTCTAAAAGATATATGCTTGTGTCATTTTTGTATTCATTTTAACTTAATTAAAATAAAGTGTCATTATCACTTACAAGTGGATCCATGGGGTCCCAAAATAGACCCAAAGATTCCCATGGTCGACCATGTATCAACCAATAGGGTTAAGACACGTTTTAGGGTAATTTAGTATTATTATAATATTATTTTTTAACCCTTATTTACCGGATTTACCCTTAACCATGGTAAATAAAATATTTACCGCAGTAATTATTCAAAATGTCTTAAAACAAAAGTTACCTATTTACACAATTTGAACATCCTGATTACAAATATGGAATCCATTTTCCTAAATTCAAAACACAGAAGTGGAAGAAATTAATTTAAAATTAATTTCCGCTGTCAAAACAAAAAGCGTGTTTTTAAGAGATAATAACTATCAAAAGATTGACACTCGTTTATGTTCGGTTTAATTGTAAAATTATTTCCAATGAACAAAATTATATTAAATGGTAAAAATATATTCTAAATATACTTTAAAACCACTCAAATTCATAATTTATCACTATTAATTATTTTGATTAAAAAAGTTGTTTTTAATTAAAACTTAGTAATTTTCACTATTCATCAAAATATGAAAGTTATCCGAAATGTACCAAAATTTCACCTTAGGCTAAATTCGATATTCCAAATCCAAAAATGAAGTCCATTTTCAAATATAAAATATATATAATTTCAAAAATTAGGTATTACTATTCATAACGGCTAGTTTGATTGGTTGTGGTGTGTGTTAAACCTCAAGGTTGCGTACAACACACACTACTGTATTATTCAAAGAAAACGTACCGTGGAAGCTTGGGATGTTTCATTTTAAATTTTTGATGTCCCCATTTAGTCAAAAAGTTTAAAATATTGTATTAAAAAAGGGTTCACTATTAAAAGTTGATAAAAGTGCAATACTGAAAATGAATTTGTTCTTGCATTATATATAAGAAACTCATAATATGGATTCTAAAATTATAAGGATTATATAAAGTTTAAAATTTAGATAATACTATTCATAACCTCTTTTGAATGGATTTTTTTTTGTAAGTCATGGTGTGATTGAACTCGGTGTTGCGTGTAGTGCAAGTTATTGAATTATTTTGAAGAAATAACACACTATGAAATCTTGGGGTGTTACAGTAACAGTTCACAAAGGAGAGGTCATGGAGCCTGACCGTTACATCATTCTACAAATCTCTGATAGGAAGGGGAAAATCAGCCTTCGAACTTGGAAGTTGAGATGGTGGAAGTTGATGCATACTTTGATCTGTCTGTTCTTCTTCTTGACTGGCACAATGTTAGCTATCCATTTGGGTTATTAAGACTCCTTGATGAAGTTGGCTCTGATGAGCTTGTCAACAACGACCTCAACATTGGAACCACGATAAGGGTGCATCTTTCTAGGAGGCTGATTGAACCCACAATGATTTTTTCAGAAGATCGAGGCGGTGGACATCAATCTCAGGATCTATTCCTAGAATCTCATCATAACTTCAGGAAAACACAGCATGGTGCTGTTTAAGGAAGTATATGTACTGCTGCTACTCCTCGAGGGACATGTCGACATAGATCAATGTGAGCCTTGGATCTGCCTCACTGCCAAGGTTCTTCTATACCAGTTCATCGACAATGTCAAATACGCCCTCGTCAAAGGTAGTGGGAGCATCCTCCAAATACTCTTCACTTATGATGGAGGGATATTCAATGGGAGGATCTTCCTCTGGGTTGAAAGCCTCTTATGAGAGGTAGGTGCTAGCCTGGGTGGTAGTGCACAACAAATTAGAAGAATCACGTGCTGCCGAAACCATAACAATGAAGGCTGTCGAGATGATCCGGCCCAAGGGGCCACACTCGATGATATCAAAGCAATAGTGGTGAGTCAGCTTCAACCGATTGATTACAGACTAGTGAAAAAGGAAAGTATGATGTACTACTATTGCAATGGGGAGAACATCCCGATACCTTATCAGGGTTGGTGGCTCTGGGATCCCATGTGCCTGATTTGTGTAGGAGTACGAGTTAATTTTCCATCTTCGCATGGACATGGGAATTTTTTTATCCCTTGTACGATAGACAACAAAACATTGAACCATGTTGGGGGTCGTGGCCTCCAGTCGATGGATCAGGAAGTTGTTGGCGTCATCCAGACCTGCCTAGGGGTCAGTTGGCACCATGATGGGTTCGACCTCACTGGCCTGAATCAGCTTGTCCTTGCTTTTATAATAGTCAGTTTCTAGGTAGTAGGCTTCACAAGAGGAAAAAAGGAGAGGTGTCACCTTTGATTATGCCTACTCAACCATTATGGGAGTATTTGAGGCACTGGTGATATGATGGGGGAACCGCCACATGCAGGTGGAGCCATGGCCTACCATCAGTACATTTTATGTGGTGTCCTAGGAGAAAACCATAAACTCTGGACTGGCTACTAGGCCACCGAACTAGGTATTCAAATGGATCTTACTGATCAGGGTCTACTCTATCATGTCGTATCCTTGTATTCTTAAATCATAGGTAGTGGATTGATCCTCGAATAACCCCATCTTCCATAGTGTTCGCATCGGGATAAGGTTAATCTCAGAGCTGTTGTCGACAAGACAGCAGAGAACCTCCACGACATTAAACTAGCCGGTGATGTACAGTGGGGGTTGTGCCCCTATATGGGAGATCCTTCATCCATTCCAAAGAACAAAATGATGTCATGAATTTCGACGTTCTCAACTAATTTATCCTGAAAGGCTTCCACAACTGCTACCTCCGTCTCAAAATGGAGGGGGCTTCTCAAATCCTCAGTGAGGGCCTTCCACATATCTGACGATAGGTGAAGGGCCTCGATGATGGAAAGCCTCTCTGGGATACTTGAAAGGTTATTGAAAACATCATACATTAGTTCTAGGTGTGAACTTATGTTTTCAGGAGGATGCTCTGTGATAGGAGACATGGCGGGCCCCACCGGTGGGCAGGCGGCTGAATGGTGTCGGGCATATCCTGCTGCTCACTAGTCTAAGCCCGTAGAGTATCTGTTGGATGAGGATTGGACAATTGAGATCGGCATGTAGTAGAGAGAGGGTTGTCGCGACATGGCCGAGGTAGCTCTTCCTGATCCAGTAGCACAAATAGTGGTAAAGGAAGGCCTGATGACAGTAGATGAAAAGGATGCATGTGCAGAGCCCAACACTGAGCCTTCTATCTGGTTTCAGTAGCATGCACAACCCGGATTGAGTTTCCAACTGATGTACCTCAACAACCCATATGGACGTAGCTCCTACGATGTTGGCGTTATCTAGGGACGTTGGGGATGTCTATCTGTCACTCCCCCTCGTCGGGAGTAATATAGGGATTTACCAACTCCACGGTATTAATCAAAGCATACCCTTGATTATTACTTTAAGATTCATCCACTATTGGAAAGATTCTGGGAGCAATCCCCATCTCAGGGGGCATGAAGTCACTGAGAATACGGGACAATGATGTTATTGACGAGGCACTTTGCTTTCCTATACGCCGCTGAGGCTTGTTCTTCTAGGAAGAGGCCGACTGAGATGATGGGGAAAAAGTGGTGGTTGTGGCTTCTGAAGGCTCTGGTTGATTCCAACGTGAATGAATGATACCATGGGCATGAGAAACCATTTTTAAGCCATCCAGTCCCCATTCTTCTTGGACTCATGGTTAGAAACATGCTGCCACTCACCATCAAGATCGCTGCTGCGGTCTGGCATTACAACGACGCATGCCACTTGTGAGGGGGATGGGCCCAAATAGAATATGTTGTTATGAAACTGGTCTTGAATATAGTATTTGAACACATAGCACTACTTGAGGGTGTTCCCCAGGATCTAATGATAGGGTATGTAGTTTGGGCGATCATTGAGGTTCGAATCCTCTAGCCTTCGGTGCTCAGGGAAACGCACGATCCCTTGTTCCAAGGAACTTATAAAATAGTTAGGAACGTGATTTTCATTGAAAAAGTAGGTCTGGTTTCATCTATCCAGAAAGGGGGTACTTATATACTATCCCTGATTAGGGGCTGGGGGATCCAGCCGAGGAGGCAGGGCCTAGTTGTCCCACCTAGGCGGTGGCAGTGCATTTCGCAGGGGCACCTGCCGATTATGGGTTTGACACTGGTGGGCTAAAGGTTGTGCCTCTGGTGGGGGGACTTTGTGAGGTTGCAGAGGCGGTTCCACTGGTAATAAATCCATCTATCTAGGGGCCTCTATTTGGGCCACCGTGGTGAGCTCGGCTTTTTAATCCCTACTCGCGGGAATTGTGGGTGGCAACAGATGTGCCTAGATGGTCTTTACAGAGATTCCTCTAGGATTTGGGCCTTATCGTATATGTATGGAAACCCTCCAGGGTAGTTCTCGGTGATCAAATAGGGAACCATTTCCGCCTTGACATTCCCTATGCACATCTTCATTAATTTATCTTCAGTTAGTGGCATATCAAGGGAGTATGTGAGCCCCTTTCATCGGGTGATAATGATTGTGACTCGCTCATCATGCCTTTTTTGAACATAAAGAGGTCTACAATGATATTTTTCTATGTGGTGGAGATTAAGTGGTATAGGAATTTCCTATGAAGGTGCTCCCAGCTGGTTACGGATCTGACGGGTAGCTGGTTGTACCAGGCAAATGTCGACCCCTCTAATGTCTGAACAAAGCAGTAGATCTCAGCAGCCTCCTGCTACACTAGAGTCCCTAACATTGGCCCACACCCTAAGTTTATGGGGCCAAGTGTTGCGGGAGGTCCCCCATCCCATTAAAGGGGGAGAAAGTTGGATTCCCGAAACCTGCAGGTGCCGACATATCATCCACTCATACCAGATATGGCTTGCCATCAGGTGGGATATCCACCTATCACGTTTCTAATGTCTCAAGGTGAGAAATGAGTGCTGCCATTGGATCATCTTTTTAGGGGTCTCTGTCTTGATAGAGATCCCAAACCATGAGTGCATTGGTGGGCTCTTCAACACGGCAAGGCAGATCAGCAGCTTTTGGAGCGACTGGCAGCACGACCCTCAGGGCGGCTAGGGGAGCCTGAGCTAAGTTCCTTGGACAACAGTGTCGTTCCGGAGGGTTTTGAGAGACATAATATGCTCTCTTGTCGTGCGCTCTAGATTAAACCTTGTTTGTAGGGGTAGCATGATTAGGGTTTCCTGAGAGTAGCTTGCTAAGGAGAAGTTGTTCTTTCCCCTGCTGTACTAGTCTAGGATTGTTGTAGTTGGGTCGTCACTCTGTGGCACATTTATTCAAGAGTTCGTTGATCAAATTTTTCTACTTCTCATGTTTTTAGCACAATGTGGACCTCTCAGGGCCTTCCTCCATCTTCTTCACTGAGGAGGATGGGTCAGAGTGCTTGGTAACTCCAACGTGCTCTTTTCCCTTACCAGAATTCCTACTGAGTTCCAATGCTTCAGTGGGCATAAAGACCCCAAGTAGGATCCTTTTCTGACATTTAATCCTTCCTGATGTGTCCAATAGTGGTGGAACACCCTCCTAGGATAAATCTCTATTGAGAATCTCTAGCTCATCCTCCTCGTCCACTATGTTAGCCATGTTGACCGCGACCCTTCCAGGGGGTATGTCATTGATATCGCATAGAGAGTCGGGATGTCGCTGGATAGGACTAAAAAGGAGGACATCATACTACCCCCAACCAAAAAAATTTACGTGGGGGGGGGGGTAGCCTCCTTGATTATTTTATGGACTACCATGATATTCTGAATGAATTTCTACTGGAGAGCCCCATGGTTACCTGGTGAAAAGGGGCACTAGGCCTTAGGGAGTGTTGCCAAATCGACCAGACGAAATTTCATGCTGATGTCTTTGAAATACATTTTGCTCCTGGGATAAACCACTCACTTATGATGAAGACTAAAATGTGTCGCCTCGAGGGTGTGTCAGAAACACTCAACTTCCTCTCGGGTGACGGATTTTGGTATGCAAGAAATTCGGTGCTGCCACGGGCTAGAACTTCATGGGATGTGGTCTTCTGTTCAGATGATCCATAAGATCCTCAGCTCAAATTTAGGGTCTGGTCCTTAATTTCACTATTTTTCAATTGGAAGTGGCTGAGTAAATAGAAGCAATACCGAGGAAAATCACTGGGTAACAGGCTGGCCGGTGGAGAGTATAAAGAACAGGCTGACTGACCTCCGAATCTCGTTCTGTCCTCTAAAGAGTGTTGCGACCTAGACTCCATGTCACCTTAAGATGTGCAGATAGCAGCAGTTCTTGTCTTAGGGTTTAGGTATATTGGTGATAGGTTGCGATGCTTCTTCCCCGCCATTGGTCCCCAGAATAGCTCTTTGTGATCTCTTATTGAGGTAAAGAGCGCTTCCGGTGACGATGGTGGTTATTTCATGACCGTAACCTATGGGGCCACCAGATTTTCTTCCCTTTGGATATACATGTAGAGGGAGGTGGGAATCTGATGGACCTCACATTATGGTAGCACCAGGCTGATGTGCCTCGTCCCTGCCCCAACTCTTAACCCGGATAGGTTAGATAAGGGTTCCCGCTTTGAGTCTTACTCTGCCTCGAGTCTGAAATGTTGACTGGTTTGATCTGTATTCAGACCTTCCTTGAATCCTTCGTATGGCAGTGATGACCTACCTTCTTTCCCCTGGATGGCTCTTCGGGACAGGTCATATTTCTGACATGAGGTCCTTCGATAGCACTGGTGTTGGGGTGGAGAGGGTTTTCATCCGAGAAAGATGGGGTCCTAGGAGCACCAGGAAAAATGTAAAAGGGGACATGGGGAGGACCTCCACGGGTAGAGCTGGAGCGGGAAAGACCACATCTAGACATGGAAAAATAATGGGGAGGACCTCCAAGATTTCTTCCCTTGGAGACCTCCGTACGAGGAGGCTCCTTGTACCTGTCTAGCTGAACACGGGTAGGACCTCCGTGTTGGGTGCTAGTGAGGCGAGGTTGGCCTTCACCCCTATGGTAGCCGAGGGGAGGAAGACCTTCACTAGCTGCTAAGAGGACCCAGTGTGGATCCCCGCATTGATGAGAGATAGAATGGGCAATGTACCTACACCGATGGTTGTGGGAAGGAGAAATTACTCCATACCTAGTGTAATGGGAACATGAGAGGATTCTATACCAAGTGTCACCATCATGGAGAATACCCTCATTTGGATTGAGGGCAGCACGTGCGGACCTCTGTGCCGAGTATTGAAGCGAGGAAGGGCCGCACTCTCCATGGTAGTGGTACATGGAGGACCTCCGTAATGGGTGACATCATTGCGGGTTAGCTTGAGATGACCACTGCGTGTGCCAGCGACCAAGAGAGTCATCCCAGCCTGCCCGTGGGGATGTTGGGGCCTCAATCCTAGATGGGTGTATAAGTTTTTCTGATCAATGAATGCATGGAACTAATGATATGCATCGTCTGTGGCTCGGGCCACAGTAGTCGTCGAATTTGACTCCCCATGGCAGGCGTTCTCAGCTTTCGCCTGACGCTGGCATCGAGTCGGACGAACCGTAGCTAGTGTTCCAGGTACGTGAATTACAAGAACCTCATCCAAAAAGACCGGTCGAAAACGCTGACACGGACGGGTGGTAGCCCTCACTAGGATCTCCTAGAATGGGACTCTAACAGGGCTGGGCCAGACATCACTTACCTTGTCAGTGTATGGCAGAGAGTCATCAAATCGTTCCGGGAAGACGCTCCTAAAACAATTATATGTCGGTGTGGGGAGCAGTGGCTCCCTGCGCGGCCCTCAGGGGTGGCGTTGGTACCAAGGGGCAGATGCCTCTAAGTATAGGTGAGCTATATCCTGTGTAGGGATGACCACATCCTCCTCATAACGGTGCACGAGGTCATTGATCACCCTCCGTTGGATGACCTCATAAGAGGAGATGTGGTGTGGGCGCCCCATGATAGTAGATATAGAGGTCATCGTGGATGCAGTGGTGCCACATGGGACTACCGTGAGGGAGCTGCCCCTACCCCTGCGTCAATGGGAAGGTGGTGATCACGTCCCTGTAGAAGCAACTTGGTTCCTTGAGACCAGGGAGATTAACTTGTTAGTGATGAAAGAAAAAGGAATAGAAAACCAATTCCCTAGTTCCATCCTGTCTTCCTTGGCTTGTAAGAGGGATCCAGGTTGACAATGTCGCAGAATGGAATTTCCAATGTTCTACTACCCCGTCTTCTTGTGAGTTTGACACTAGTCGTTTTATTTTCTTAGCAGGACCTGACACTTGATAACTGGATCTGATGACATGTCAATCCATTGATGCCTCGAGTCCAACTAATCTCTATTTTTAGGATAAAAAATTTATGTTTGGTTCACCATTTCTGTTTTTGATGCTTCCACTAGGGCACGTGCATTTTTCTCTTTTGGGGGGACGACAGAGCTATCTGTTTCCCCACATTTCCGCTTTCCAAAAGAGTGTGGAATATGCTCCTTATTCAGGGACTTTTTATCTTTGATTGAAATGGGATGATGGGATGTCATCTCTTCCTTCCATGGATTCCTCCTCAAAACTATTCACCTAGTCCGAGTCTCCCTTATAGATTAAGTAATTGTTCAGGAAACTCTTCCTAGAACCATATTCAGGAAACTCTTCCTAGAACCATATCTTCATGGACACCAGTTAATTACACTTCTTCTGTACATACTTTCCAAGGGTTCTGGTCATGGTAGAAAACTTCAGTAAGGGGAGTAGTCACATTGGGAATCACTGGCATGTCTGGATGCTGGGACACAGGCGCGTCTGTCTTCTGTCCGTTATTATATGTCTTCTCGAGGGCTTGGAAGCCCAAAGAATCCCACATCAAATGCGGGAAATCATATGCCATGGCCATGTATTTAAGGTTTTCCTCAGCTTCCCTCATTTAACACAGGGGATGCCATAAGTTTAATGTCCAGCAGGGATGGATCAGACTGATCAGAACACTGATTAGAGTGGATCAGATGAGTGAAACCCCCAGAGGGAACACTGATGTTGGGTCCAACACATGGTTGACCTCTTTATTACTATTGAGGGGGATGGGGAATGAAGTGGCATGATCCCACCGGGATGTGGTGGCCTGGATAAGAATCTGGATGGATGATGGGTGGATGAATAGTGTGGATGGGTAATGAAATAGGACAATCATAAGGGAAATGGTGAAGTTGGTCTTGAGCCTCGAAGAGACTTCCAACGTATCCCTATTAAAGGTAATCAAAGACTATGTAGTTAGGTGAATGTAGGTCATCTTGATAATGGATTACCACTTGTTGGAGTTCAAGCGGGTTACTAATGAATGGGGTGACAACGAATTACTACTGAATGAGGAGGAAAATGGATTACCCCTAAATAAAGTGACAACGACTTGCATCTGAATGGGGGAAAAAAGTGGTATACAGTTTAACGTCGTTCAGGACAGGGGTGGACTGATGTGATGTGGTCGGGACCATCGGTTTTTGGGCTTGAACCAAAGGGAGGCTTCCTACATACCCTGCATTGGAAAGGATCAAAGACCTCTTAGTTCATGTGTGGGGTAGGAGTTGGTGGACCGAGGTGAATAAGGACCTAGGGTCCAGGTGGATGATAGGCTCAAACCATAGGGTGCCTTCCTATGTACCCTACCTTGTCAAGGATCAAACACCTCATAGTTTGGGTTATATGGGGAATTTGGGGGTTATGAACTGAGGCATCCCAAATTTCCGGTGAACCAACCTGAAGGGTTTGGGATGACAAGGTGAATGCGGGATTGAACCTCATGGATGCTTCCAACATACCTTGCATTGGAAAGGATCAAAGTCCACGTAGTTCAGGAGTCGGTGAACCAATGTGAAGGATGACCTTGGGTCTAATGGTTGTAGGGATTGAACTTCTGGGAGGCTTCATACGTACCTTTCCATAGAAAGGATCAAAGTACAAATTTTTCTAGATGACGTGTGGTTATTACACAATAGTCTGCCCACGGAAGATGTCATGGTCAATGCTTACTCTAAGCACACGCGAGACTTGCTCGGTGTGAGAAACAAGAGGCAACAGAGACCCAATGATCAAATCGCAAAAGGTGCTTCCATGGGAGGTGAAGTGGGGCTTATTTGTGATCCTAGACCAAAGTGGAAACATGGGATTTATGTGTGGTTTTAAACCTGAAGTGGTTGGGACTTACTCTATGATGGAGGCCCTGTGGTGACAAAGCCCAGCAGGAGAGGGATTTCGCACCGAAGAAAAGAGGTGCAGGGATGATGCCTCCTGCAAGAAAATTTAAGGGCTTAATGAGATTGGTTTCCCTTTCCCCACGTAGGATGAATGGGGGAAGTCATAGTTTAACGTCATGTGTTGAGGATGATGGTTCTTGGCAGTTTATCATCTTGCAGCTCGGATGAGGTGAGTTCACTCCACATCCCTAAGACATACATGATTGGTACCTCCCGCCCCTTGGGGAAGGGAAGGCATCAGCAACATAGTGGTTAGGGGGTGTCATGAAGTGATCCATTGGGGGGTCCACGTTATCTTGGCTATGCAAAGAGTCAATAGTCATTATCATGCCTATGTGAAGAAGAATGACGTGAAGCAACGCTACGGGTAGTATCGTCCAAGGGAATTTGAAGTTGCTTCGAGGAAACCAAAAGGGACGCATGGGAAAAGGAGTTACAGAGTGAGATATGCCATAGGTAGAAGCCTTGGGAAGCTCTGGTGCTCCATGAAATAGAGGGGATTCATTAAGGGCTGTGATTTTCTAATTGAAGTTTCCTAGGCTAGGAATAGGGAACATGTGCATATAAGAGGAGCTTCGCGAAGTTGAAAGACATTCGCCAAGAAATGCCTCGCGACGCAAGGGTGCCTTACGAAGCATAGCATGGGAAGTAATGTGTTTTATGGTGCATAGTGACCCGACCTTGACACATGGTTTACATGTTCATGGGGGTGTTTCGTGATGTGGAAATACATTCTCGATGTAATTCCACATAAAGCAGGGCCTTGGGAGCCATGTGCTTTGCGACACACAGTGACCCATCATTGGAACTTGGGTTACATGTTCATAGGGGGTGCTCTGCGAAGTGTAAGTGTTGCGCGATGGACCGAGCCCCCTTTAGAATCTCCTTCCTTCGCAAAGACTCCACGTCTTTGTGAAATGCCTCCCTCTCGTAAGAGGGGATCAATTAACACCAAGGGGATTGTACTTCACGGAGCAGAAAGTACCATGAGAAGCTCATGGTTCGCAGAGCATAGGTTCTTCGTGATTCGAGAGCCAGGAAGAGGAAAGGTTGGAAAGTCCGTTCTACTTAGGATTGAGGGGAGCCCTATATTTATAGGCATGAGGTGGTGCGGAGTAGCACTCGCTTGACACACAATGAGCTCTGCGGTAGGTCGTGAACGTCACCTGCCAGCATAGAGTAGTATGACCTCCTCGCTTCACGAGGTCTCACGAACGTTAGAGGACTTTACGGAGTGGTCCCGCCTCCTGGCTTCACGATGGCTCATGAACGTCAGAGGGCTTCGCGGAGTAGTCCCACTTTCTTGCTTTGTGAGGTCCTGCAAACATCATAGGGCTTCGTGGAGCGGTTCCACCTCCTCTCTTCATGAGGGCTCATGAACATCAGTGGGCTTCACAGTGTGGTCCCACCTCCTCGCTCTGTAAGGGCTTTCATATGAGCTCTGGGGCACCAGCCGCAGGGCTTTGGCAGCTTCGCGATCTATCTTCATGAGGTAGGGCTTAATTATTTCGGGATATTTTTCCCGCCACTAATTTTGGAATCAATAAAATATAATAAAATAGATTAAATTGGAATTAAAGGGGAGAGGGAAATCAAATGAATTTATCTATTAACTAGTTTTTACCTATTTATGTTATCTTGAAACATATAGCCTTTTCAGATTAGCATGTTTAGGATGCTGTGAAGAAAATAACCCAAATTTAATATTGATAACATTTATTTTATTTATTTTTTAAACCCCACAACCATAAAATTCACAATAATTATATATGGTATAGAATTGGTTTCTTATTTATATCATGAATTGTAGAAGATATTCATGTTGGAGGTGATGAGATGTTTTGAAATGTATTTTTATGCTATTTTTGGTTATTAATGTAATATAAAAAGTAAGCTTTTTTAGTAGTTTGTATTATGTGCTTCCCATGAATTTGTGTGGGATTTCAAGGATTATAAGATGAAAATGGGGACAAGATTATATATGTTGTGGGTTGAGGCATCATGATTATGGATAATTGTGGTTTGGGTTGTGATGATTATTGGTGTGAGGTGGATGGGTTTTTTGAGTGCAATAGAAGCCTATAAGAAATGGAACAATAGCTATTAATGATGAAATGGAAATTATATTGGATGAAATTAATGATAATCGGATATAAATTAATGTGTCATAAATGATCAATTAAATAGAAGATAATGAATGAGTGGGTATGTAATGGGAATTAATATAAGTGAGGGATAAAATGCCTTTTCGTAAAATATGGAATCAACTTGAAAAATTAGAAACTAGTTAATCAACAACTAAATGAAATTAAATTTGGTAATATTTTTGGTTTTAATATGGATGGGTTAAATCTAGTTAATTGTAGCATGTTGCAAATTTGATATAATGTTGATGATAGCGTGAAGGCGATTAATTATTCTTCTAAAAAATTAGGTAGATCTTATGTTCAACCCATATATATATATATATGTTTATATTTATGGATATTTATATATACACCTTGTCTATGTTGAGTTACCTATGTCAATACTAAGATGTTCTGGGGGTGTTTTCCCCAATATCAACATGGTGAGGAATATATGTATGATTACCCCCTCCTCCCCACTCTTCCATAAGAAGATTATATTATGACTGTTTGGTGATGGAGATCTCATACTGATGATGAGGAATATATATATGATGTGGTTGAAGTTTGATAGGAGATGGGAATGAGGTTTATTCCCTTCATTATATTGATATCTTAATATCCTTGTTCATGATGAGTATGTGATATGGATGCATAAAGAAGAGATAATGGAATTATAGAGGATATTGATGTAATTAATTCCAACATTGTATTCTGTGACCCATAGTAATCCATTGTAGGTAGGACTATTACCCAACACACATAATATGTGGATTAACAAGTGGAAATTAGATTAGAAGAATAGGATGAGAGAACACAATGTTTGTGATGGGGAATGAGAGTATATACGTTTTGGGGAAGTGGATGTGGGTTTAATTTAGAATTGATTTCCTATTATTAATTTACTAATTTAATGTGTTAATTCTCTAGTGATCCACAATATGTTTGGTATATAAAGTTATCCAATTTAAGTGATCGTTAGTTCTCCTTTTTTTACTGGTGCATTAGTATATTATTTTTATATTTTATAGAAATACAATATGTATAATCATTATATGTGTACATATTATGATCACTATATATATATAAATTAACATATTTTTATTTTTCCATATAATTTTATGAATTCTATGTCAGGTACTATGTAACACCCCAAGCTTCCATGGTACGTTTCACTTCGAATAATGCAATAGCGTGTGTTGTACGCAACCTCGAGCTCTAACACACACCACAACGAATTAAACTAGCCATTGTGAATAGTAATACCTACTTTTTGAAATTTTATAAATTTTATTTATCAAAATGGACTTCATTTTTGGATTCGGAATATCGAAATTAGCCTATGTTGAATTTTTGGTATTTTTCTGAGAACTTCTATTTTTTTATGAATAGTGAAATATACTTAAAACAACTTTTTTAATCAAAATAATTTATTGTGATAAATTATAATATTTAGTAGTTTTAAATTATAATTAGAATTAATTTTTACCATTTTATCCAATGGTGGTCATTAGAAGTAATTTAACATTGAAATTGGACATAAACAATTGCCAATCTTTTGATATAAATTGTTTCTTAAAAACAAGCTATTTGTTGTGACAGCGGGAATTAATTATAAAATTAATTAATGGAACTTATATGTTTGGAATTTTGTAAAATAGACATCATTTTTGAATTCGGAATATCAATTATAGCTTAGGGTGCAATTTTGGCATTGTTCTGAAAAACTTCAATTTTTGATGAATAGTGAAACCACTAAGTGGTAGTTAAATAACTGATTTTTCGTTTAAATGAAATATTACCACTTCTGTGATTTGATTTTCAAAAATACGACATACATGGTTGTCATTAAGAAGTAAAATGTGGTTCAATGAGATTAAAATAATTTTTTGGTGAATAGTAACTTTTAAGTTTTTAATCGCGATTATAGGTAATTAGTGTTGTTTAAGGTACAAATAGTGTTTTAATAATGTGAGATGAGCATGACACTTGTCCTACTCCTATTGGATGAGTCATGGCCGACCAAGACAACCCATGGGTCAACTTGGGGACCCCATGGAGCCACTTTAGTTGGAAAATGACCTTAATATATATTTATTTAATGTTAAAATTAAATTGACACAAACATGAGTTGTTTTACTAAAACAGTTTTTAAGTGGGGTTACACAAGTCCAAATTTTGACTATAAATATTCATTAGAAATATAAAACGATTTCCTAAATCATAGTATTTTTTTTATAATTTTTAGACATTAAATAAATTAAATTATTTATGACATCATTATGATGCAGCGATGACCTCATTATTTAACGATTTTAATAAAATGAGAAGATAATGTAAAATCCAAGGCTTACACTTGTCCAAAGACTATTGGATGGGTATATTTCGAACCCTTATCACCTTAGCCACGAATTATATAAGTGTGGGACCTTTAGAATCCGAAAATCATTGTGTAATAATGTAACATTTCAATCTTTCCAAAAGAGCCCCTCCTCTCCACTTATAAAAGGCCCCCACCTCTCCCACCTTATTCACACCATAAAGCCATTTGTCTCGGCCAAAATCTTCCCAAATACTCTCCCAACATCCCTCCCTTACTCCTAGAAGCCTCACTTTCGGCAGAACTCTTCCCAAGGAATCCTTTGGCTCAAATCAAAAAGAGTTACCCGATTTTTAGGTAATGTCTTCTCTAATGATGTTTTGTTTTATTTTTATTCTCCAACCCAATAAACTCTTTTTATTCATTTCTTTTGTAACAACACCAGTATCCTCAATATACTAGGATGTTTTTATAAGAAGGATTCGAGCTACACATACACACACCTATATCTAATGGTTAAAGAACATACGGTTTCTGTGGATGGCGAATTTCTACCTCACGAAACGATGATTGTTCAACACTCATATATCACCTTAAAAGGTGGCCATTAAGAAGTCACAATAATTATATATGATATAATATATGTTTATGTTTTACTTATGCTTCTGTATTTCTCATTTATGTCATACTTTATGATTTCCATTATTGGTAAAATGCGATAATTTCATTTTTGGAAGTGCGGACTACCGCCCCCTCAAAGTGATTTGAATCGTTAATGCCATATGTGGGATGTATAAAGGATGGATTAAATGGTATTATACACTATATTATACTGTAATTATATTATAAATTTATATCATTATTATTTCATTCCATTAAATACGAAATAGAAATGAAAGTAGCGTTCATGCGTACGTACGGCTTACCGTCTCCATGAACGGTGCATTTCATTTCTTACCTCTAAATGTCACGTGACATTATGAATGAATGTATATACTGTATATATATGATATATATGATATCTACATGATGAATATAATTCTGGATATAATGGGTATTTCACCACATGAACAACTGGTAATTATAAGAAAATTATTTTTGACTCAAGTACCAAAGATCGACAAAACGACCGTTATTAACATAAATAAATAAATAATGTTCATAACATGGTAATAAGGGATATAAAAGGAATAATGAACATGAAAAAGGTTCTTAAGAAAATATAAATTAACTCTAGTTTATTATTCAGGAGGTTAAAGAACGGTCGAGTCAGGACAGGACGCAAGGTAAGGGAACTTCTTAACCCAACTTCCATTCTTTGGGTTAATCTCCTACTTTCAAATTATGTCATGATATTATTATGTCTTATTTTGTATTTTTACTTTCTTTTTTTGTACCTATAGTGAATACACATAATATATCTATTTTATTTTAAAAATGATCTTTGTAAGGAATTCATCTCAATCTCCTTTCATTGAGGCATATTTGGTTTTATACACAAATTTCTTTTATACGGTGTATAAACCACTTTGACTTTTACATTTATTCAAAAGGAATTTTTTTATATGAAGCGTTTTACTAAATGACAAAAAGGGAATGTTTTTCTTTCCATACTTATGCGGCGACAATGACTTCTTCGCCACCGTGACCATTATTTGAGTTTCAGCTTCCTCTACAAGCCATCATTTTTTTAATGAAAAATAAATACAAAGTTTTAACTTTCTTTTATTTTGGTATTGGAAATGGTTTTGAAAGCGTTTTTATTATATCAATGTGTTGTACTGATATCTTGTGATTTAAATATGGAAATTTTATGTTTCCTTTATTCATGTTTTATGTGATACGATTATGTTTTGGTTTATGATATGTTTAAAACCATTCATATGAGGAATGCATTGGACTTAGTATGTGACGGGTGGAGCCCGCTATAGCTCCTCGATGCATCGGTAGGTCTCATGAGACAACTAGACGTGGAATTGGATGAGGCCCTTTCCCAATTTGATTTATGGTTTTGGTCGAGGCCTTAATCATTTTAGACGTCTTGGCCGAGGCCTTGACAAAGTGTTTCAGAATGTCTGGCATTATAAATTCTCTCATTATGAAAGTGGTTATTGATATTGCATGTGATTATTCGACCAGTAGAATATCCATGTGAAGAAGTGAATGGAATTATCTCATTTTACTTTTGCCATATTATGTTGAAGTTCAAGTTTAAAAGGATTTTGTTTTAGTTATACATTGCCTTAAATGTTAATTTTTATTTATGAAAGATTTCGCTATATTGTTAACCTTACTGAGCATCCGAGCTCACCCCTTTCAATGTTTTAATATTTTCCAGGATGTGAAGAAGTATTTTATGAATGACCTGCAGGGATAGTCTGAAGAGGATATAAGTGTGGACTATGGAGACTATGTTATTATAGTTTTTCACTTTTTGATAGTAATGTAACATTTATGAATGTATCTAGTGTTTCCAAGGCTACTAAACTAATCGGTCTTTCGAGACTTGATCTTTTGTGATCATGCCAATGTTACGAAGTAATGCACCGGATCTGGGTATCTAGGGTCGGGGCGTTACAGTTGGTATCAGAGGCAGTTTAGTACTAAACTTGGAAGCTAGATGTAGATAAACTCTGATTAGATCACATAGAACAAAGATAGACTTTGAGGATTAGTATAGAAGAACTTACTAGAATTTTGGTATTATAGAGATGTTATGAGTTTTCCGAGCAATACATCCCTATCTGGATACGAGCAGGTAGAGGCATCTCTGGCACAGATGTACCTAGGGGTAAAACTCGAAAACACCGCTTTAAGTTAGACTCGAACGGGAACTGGTGCATGACAACGGGCCTTGCTGCACTCTTTGTTACGACACTCCCGGGGGATATGCTTAGGATAAATCTCATTTTATTTACAAACCACTATGAAGGGTTATGAGTATATACTTCCTCAATGAAAAAATTTCTCATTATGATTATGGATTATATCCATAAATAGTTCAATTTATGTAAAGTGTTTTACAAGTATGGAATTATGTATTTTGATTCATAAACTAATCTAGTTTATGCCATTGTTTAGAAATGGCGCCAAGTGGAAGGAATGGAAATCGTATCAATGCAAGAACTCCGTGTAGGGATTGCCCTCCTGCTCAAGATAATTATTGTGGATCTGGAGATACAACTGGTGCTGATCAACTTATTACTATACTGGGACAACTCACTCAGGTTTTGAATAATAACCTTACTCGTATGGAGCACCCTGATCCACAACATGGAGGATCAATGTTAGACCGCATCATGAGGCAACAACCACCAACCTTCAATGGGAGTACAAATCCTATAGTAGCTGAGCACTGGATAAATTCCTTAGAGAAAATATTCCATGCCTTGGGGAGTAGTGAAAGGGAGAAGGTTGTCATGGCAGTTTACTGCCTCACTGGAGATGCCGATCAGTGGTGGGCGCTGATTCAAAACACAAAGGAAGATGATGACGTATCGAATATGGAATGGAGGGAGTTCAAAGAGATTTTCATAGAAAAATACATTTCTCGTGACCATCGAGCAGATATGGAAAGGCAATTTCTGAGTCCGAGACAAAGGAGGATGAGAATGTCACAAAGTATGAGGCTAACTTTACAAGGTTAGCAAGGTATGCTGGAAATTATATACGTAACCCAGGAAGTAAGATTGATCATTTCTTTGATGGGTTAATACCATTTGTTCGTCGAGCATTAGTCTCACAATCCTTTTCATCGTACGAAGACATTGTCTCATGTGCTATCAAGACAGAAAAGGAATTCTCTAAGTCTTATGACAACAAAGTAAAGAAAGAGAAGAAGAGAACGGTGGAACAAGAGACAGATAATGGGAAAAAGGGAAAGACGGATTTTCCATTATGTGATAATTGTGGGAAGAATCACCCTGGTACTTGTCTAAAAGGAATGGGAGTTTGTTATAAATGTGGAGAAAAGGGTCACCAGGCTCGTGATTGCAAGGGAAAGAAAGAGGCTATCAAAGTTGAATGCTATAATTGTAGATAAATGAGTCATTATGCAAATGAATGTCCTAAGCGTCAGGGAAACTTACCTCAGAAAAGGACAAGAGATCAAGGACAATCTTATGCTGTTACTACAGTTGAAGCAGAATAACTAATGTATTGGTGCTTTTGGACTCATGGATTATATTTTGGTTATTAGAATAATTTGATATATATATAAGGATTGTACTGCAGTACTTGTTGATTTCAGTAAGTTTTTAATATGATTAAGGTAATCATATTTTTAGTATGTGACAATAAGAGAAACTTTTCTTTGTTTGGGGAATCTGATGTTACAATTGATTTTGGAATTTAGAGACCTTTTAGAGAAAGTTTGGATGAAGGTATTTTGGATAACTATTAAGGTTGGAATGGATTAAGTTGAACAATGGATAGTATTGTTTAAGGTTAAATCATTTTTGAAGATTATTTTTGGAATATTATAATACTATAGTTTTAGGAAAAGGACAACCTGCAGGGTGGGGAATAACCCGTTGCGTCGGACAAAGCTGCAGGAATCGAACCCACAACCATAGTGCGACAAGCCTTTATTTCCTACCACTAGCCTACAGGAAGTCCCTGGTTTTTACAAAATAGTTTTACTAATCTAAATGGTATGTGTTAATATTTGGAACCATATACAATTAGGATAAAAATAATATTTTTGAGTTCCGTTACCATTTGGAGTAAAAGATGGGTTTGTGGTAAAAATTTATTAATGAATGAAAGTATACATAACAAGTATGTATATTACCTTACGTTCATAGTAAATCTCCTAAATAAATTCCTCAACATTATAAAAGGTAACATAAAACAAAAATGTTGTCGGTTAACTTTTCCAACTGGGGATTCAATGACCGTTTAACCAATCACAAGTTTGTGATTTTCTTGTAGTTAAAATTTCTCCAAATCCTGTTTTCTATAACTCTCCATCAGACCTTGATGGTTTGTTTCTCCTCCATATCCATATTTTCATAGAATCCTAGAATGGGCTATATCGGGTGACCTTTGTACTTATCTTTCTTTCTTTTAATTTCATATATTTATTAACCTTATTTCGGATGTGGGTTTTCCTCAAAGGTATTTTCTCTTTTCAACCTTTTATTTTCAAAGAAAAATTTAAAATTGAGAGGACGCAATTTATTGAAGGAGGGGAGAATGTAACACCCGAAGCTTCCATGGTACGTTTCACTTCGAATAATGCAATAACGTGTGTTGTACGCAACCTCGAGCTCTAACACACACCACAACGAATTAAACTAGCCGCTTTGAATAGTAATACCTACTTTTTGAAATTTTATAAATTTAATTTATTAAAATGGACTTCATTTTTGGATTCGGAATATTGAAATTAGCCTATGTTGAATTTTTGGTATTTTTCTGAGAACTTCTATTTTTTATGAATAGTGAAAAATACTTAAAAACAAATTTTTTAATAAAAATAATTTATTATGATAAATTATACTATTTAGTGGTTTTAAATTATAATTAGAATATATTTTTACCATTTTATCCAATGGTGGTCATTAGAAGTAATTTAACATTGAAATTGGACATAAACAATTGCCAATCTTTTGATATAAATTGTTTCTTAAAACACGGTATTTGTTGTGACAGCGGGAATTAATTATAAAATTAATTAATGCAACTTATATGTTTGGAATTTTGTAAAATAGACATCATTTTTGAATTCGGAATATCAATTATAGATTAGGGTGAAATTTTGGCACTGTTCTGAAAAACTTCAATTTTTGATGAATAGTGAAACCACTAAGTGGTAGTTAAATAACTGATTTTTGGTTTAAATGAAATATTACCACTTCTGTGATTTGATTTTCAAAAATCAGACATACAAGGTTTTCATTAAGAATTAAAATGTGGTTCAATGAGATTAAAATAATTTTTTGCTGAATAGTAACTTTTAAGTTCTTAATCGCGATTAGAGGTAATTAGTGTAGTTTAAGGTACAAATAATGTTTTAATAATGTGAGATGAGCATGACACTTGTCCTACTCCTATTGGATGAGTCATGGCCGACCAATAAAACCCATGGGTCAACTTGGGGACCCCATGGAGACACTTTAGTTGGAAAATGACATTAATATATATTTATTTAATGTTAAAATTAAATTGACACAAACATGAGTTGTTTTACTAAAACAGTTTTTAAGTGGGGTTACACAAGTCCAAATTTTGACTATAAATATTTATTATAAAGCTAAAAAGATTTCATACATCATATTATTTTTTTAATAATTTTTAGACATTAAATATATTAAATTATTTATGACATCATTATGATGAAGCGATGACCTCATTATTTAACGATTTTAATAAAATGAAAAGATAATGTAAAATCCAAGGATTAAAATTTTCCAAAGACTATTGGATGGGTAGATTTCGAACCCTTATCACCTTATCCACGAATTATATAAGTGTGGGACCTTTAGAATCCGAAAAGCATTGTGTAATAATGTAACATTTCAATTTTTCCAAAAGAGCCCCTCCTCTCCACTTATAAAAGGCTCCCACCTCTCCCACCTTATTCACACCTTCAAGCCATTTGGCTCGGCCAAAATCTGCCCATATACTCTCCCAACATCCCTCACTTACTCATAGAAGCCTCACTTTGGGCAGAAATCTTTCCAAGGAAGCCTTTGGCTCAAATCAAAAAGAGTTACCCGATTTTGAGGTAATGTCTTCTCTAATGTTGTTTTGTTTTATTTTTCTTCTCCAACCCCCTAAACTCTTTTTATTCATTTCTTTTGTAATAAAACCAGTATCCTCAATATACTAGGATGTTGTTATAAGAAGTATTCGAGCTACACTTACACACACCTACATCTAATGGTTAAAGAACATACGGTTTCTGTGGATGGTGAATTTCTGCCTCACGAAACGATGATTGTTCAACACTCATATAACACCATAAAAGGTGGCCATTAAGATGTCACTATATTTATATATGATATAAAATATGTTTATGTTTTACTTATGCTTATGTATTTCTCATTTATGGCATACTTTATGATTTCCATTATGGGTAAAATGCGATAATTTCATTTTAGGAAATGCGGACTACCGCCCCCTCAAAGTGATTTGAATCGTTAATGCCATATGTGGGATGTATAAAGGATGGAATAACTGGTATTATAAAATATATTATACTTTAATTATATTATAAATTTATATCATTATGATTTCATTCTATTAAATACGAAATAGAAATGAAAGTAGCGTTCATGCGTACGTACGGCTTACCGTCTCCATGAACGGTGCATTTCATTTCTTACCTCTAAATGTTACATGACATTATGAATGAATGTATATACTGTATATAAATGATATATATGATATCTAAATCATGAATATAATTCTAGATATAATGGATATTTCACCACATGAACAACTTGTAATTATAAGAAGTTTATTTTTGACTCAAGTACCAAAGATCGACAAAACGACCGTTATTAAATTAAATAAATAAATAATGTTCATAACATGGTAATAAGGGATATAAAAGTAATAATGAACATGAAAAAGGTTCTTAAGTAAATATAAATTAACTCTAGTTTATTATTCAGGAGGTTAAAGAATGGTCGAGTCAGGACAGGACGCAAGGTAAGGGAACTTCTTAATCCAACTTCCATTCTTTTGGTTAATCTCCTACTTTCAAATTATGTCATGATATTATTATGTCTTATTTTGTATTTTTACTTTCTTTATGTGTACCTATAGTGAATACACATAATATATCTATTTTATTTTAAAAATTATCTTTTTAAGGAATTCGTCTCAATCTCCTTTCATTGAGGCATATTTGGTTTTATACACAAATTTCTTTTATACGGTGTATAAACCACTTTGACTTTTACGTTTATTCAAAAGGAATCTTTTTATACGAAGCGTTTTATTAAACGAAAAAAGGGAATGTTTTTCTTTCCGTACTTATGCGGAGACAATGACTTCTTCGCCGCCGTGACCATTATTTGAGTTTCATCTTCCTCTACGAGCCATCATTTTTTTTAATGAAAAATAAATACAAAGTTTTAACTTTCTTTTATATTGGTATTGAAAATGGTTTTGAAAGCATTTTTATTATATCAATGTGTTGTATTGATATCTTGTGATTTAAATATGGAAATTTTATGTTTCCTTTATGCATGTTTTATGTGATACGATTATGTTATGGTTTATGATATGTTTAAACCCATTCATATGAGGAATGCATTGGACTTAGTAAGTGACGGGTGGAGCCCGCTATAGCTCCTCGATGCATCGGTAGGTCTCATGAGACAACTAGACGTGGAATTGGCCGAGGCCCTTTCCCAATTTGATTTATGGTTTTGGCCGAGGCATTAATCATTTTAGACGTCTTGGCCGAGGCCTTGACAAAGTGTTTCAGAATGTCTGGCATTATACATTCCCTCATTATGAAAGTGGTTACTGATATTGCATGTGATTATTCGACCAATAGAATATCCATGTGAAGAAGTGAATGGCATTATCTCATTTTACTTTTGCCATATTATGTTGAAGTTCATGTTTAAAAGTCTTTTGTTTTAGTTATACATTGCCTTAAATGTTAATGTTTATTTATGAAAGCTTCCGCTATATTATTAACCTTACTGAGCATCCGAGCTCACCCCTTTAAATGTTTTAATATTTTCCAGGATGTGAAGAAGTATTTTATGAATGACCTATAGGGATAGTCCGAAAAGGATAGAAGTGTGGACTATGGAGACTATGTTATTATAGTTTTTCACTTTTTGATGTAATGTAACATTTATGAATGTATCTAGTGTTTCCAAGGCTACTAAACTAATCGGTCTTTCGAGACTTGATCTTTTGTGATCATGCCAATGTTATGAAGTAATGCACCGACTCTGGGTAGCTGGGGTCAGGGCGTTACATACTACCTTCTTGGTGATTGGAGTTGTTGAGGTTTTTCCTTTGATTGTCATATACTACAATTTTGAGGTTTTTTTTATATATGATGATATTGTTCATAAATTTTGTGATGGTTTATTTTCATTTTTTTACATATTTGGATTGATTTTCTTGGTGGTTTGTTTATTCTATATATCAATACATATTTTTTAGGTAAATTCCATCTATATGTGATATTTTTAAACCCTTGGTACTAGTTTCTAACCCGAGGCTCACTGGAAGTGGGACTCAAGGGATGTTATATCTCTTCCATCATTAATATTATTACTGAAAAATAAAGATAATATTGATTTAATTTAAGGTTGAAATTATATTTTAATCAGTTTTATGAAATAGGAATGAAATGAGAAAAAATGAGATACATTACTTCGTAGAGGGAACAGTATGCACAAAAAGGATATAAAATTATTATTAAAAATTTAAATTGAAATAAATATTGGGGATAATATTTTTTACTTAATAATCATAATAATACTCTATATTTATTTATTATTCTTCAATTTCACCCATATAACCAATGAAGAGAGGTGTTGGTGATAAACAGAAGTCGTCACATCATAGATTTAGTAGTCCACAAAATACAAGAAATATGGTATAATTTAAAGAAATAGAAAAGTGGAATTTTACCTTACAAAAATTCAATTAGAATAACAAAAATTTAGTGTAAATAATATACTTATGTGATTATATAAGAATTTCAAAATTTGAATTGGGAAATTAAGAATGAAAATGAAACATGTTTGGAAAAAAAGAAATCATGATGGGGAGTTGGCAATTCCGCTGGAATACTACATGGAAATTGAGGCCTTATGTAAATATATGTTCAATAGGGGCAGGAAAAATTAAATAGGATTACAGTGGAATGAAATATGATAAATTATCCAATGGAACTGAATTTTTGGAGTGGTTTGGAAGTGGTGATGATAGATCTCTTTTATTAGTTGTGTGCATGGATATTTGATAAATATTTTCACTTAATTTAAAGAGAGAAGATGTTTAACATGTCTATAATATTAAAAATAAAATAATAATTGATTGTGGATAAGATAAGTTCTGTAATCAATAAAAATTTCATTCTATTAGGTATTTTAAACATCTTTCCGAGTCCATTACTCTTACAATTTACCATTTTATGATGGTTGGTATTACTGTAGTTACTAGTTTTTACCTTAGTAAATAATTTTTTATTTCTAAAAAAATTATAGACATTGTTAGATAATATAATCCTATAGATTAAAAATATTAAAACAATTTTAATGGATAAAATTTCTATTTAAAAAAAATCAATATTAGCATTAGTGCGTGTAACGTATAACAACCCATTTTTAAAAAATGTGTACTTTTGTGCTTATAATTTATGATTACAATAAAAATAATAATGTATTTTATTTTCCATGATATTAGATGGTTTATTTTAAAATATGAATAATCTATTTTTATTTTGAGGAAATACAAAATTGTATTTTTCTTAAAAAAAGTATTAATTAACTGAAAAAGACCAGAAATAATAGTTTTTTGGAAACAAATTATCACATTTATAAAATGTAAAACAATGATTTTATAAATAAATAATGATTATGAAGAATTTATCATTTTACTAATTAAACAAATATTTGAAAAATTAAAATGTTTTATAAACCACTAGGTCATTTTCTTATAATGAAAAATTTCAAAAATTTAATATTTTTTTAAAACAATCATTTTTAACTCTTTAAGGAAAAACCATTTCAAAAAAAATTTCAAAAAATAAAAATAATATAATATTAACTTGATTATTTTAAAAATTAAAAATGTTCTTTAAATTTTATAATCTAAAATTATTGAATTTCACTTTTAAATATAAACAGAAAATAAAATAATATTATTTTTATAGGAAGAAAACTTTTTTAGAAAAATTTATTAATATTATTCTATTTCCAAATCAATTACTAATAAAATTTTTATTGATATATTTATCAAATAAATGATACATTTTATCCATAATAATGTTCGTATCATAAAAATAAATATAGCCCAATTTTATAAGGGTTACATTTTATAGAATAAAATGGACTGTTTACGTACATAGCTACACTAATTGAATTTTACCAAAGTTTTAGTACGAATAAAGACCTTTATTTTTGTTTTTACATAAATTTCATAATTTATATACCTTTATTATAACCACCAATTCTTCTTCAATATTTTAAGCGTGATATAATTTTCCATGTTTTTTGTGGTTTGGTATTTCACGTAATGGAAGAAATCAAGAACATTAGGTTTTTAAGGAAAATATAATTTAAAATCACAGGGTGTTATATTATCACCGATTAAATAAGTCATGAACTCACAATATTAATTATCAAATACTAATAAAAATTTATTATGAGTTTCCGACATATATGAATAACTCAAAATATAACATTGAATGAGTTTTCTTTCAAAATGTCATATTTATAATAGTGACACACACCTTTTACATCTTTCAGTTTTATCTAATTTATTTATATTTTCTTTAAAACATGTTATTATATTCCCTACATTTCCACTCTGAAGAATCATTCAATTACATTGAGACATCCCCACCAGTGATTTTATCTATATTTTTAATATCAATGAAACTAATATTTTTTCCCATCACTATATTCATCACCTTAACTCCCATGAGAGACCATTCTTCTATTCTTTCAGTGTGTTTGGGAACAGAACTATGTTCAAACTATTAATCATAAATTTTGATCACTAGATTGTAAAAATCAAATGTTTTCTCAATTTTGTTGTTATATTCTTAGGATAAAGAAAAGTAAAACAATCACATTGTCTTTGGCCACTATTATTAACACAAAAATTTTAAGAACCATTGGTCAGAAAAATAGAAAGTGTGTACTTGGTCAAATTTGTGATCACATCCATGTTTGTGTATACGTTTCTATCTATAGATGGCCCCTAAAACTTATTAAGAAACTAAAATGCATGATCAAGAACTTTATTTAAACTAACTCAGTTTTTGAAAAGAAGATCATCAACATTTCATGGGAAAATATATTAAACAAATGGATTTAGGTGGTATTGGAATTAAGGATCATAGGATTTTTAATGATCCCCTCCTAACAAAAATTCACTAGGAATATCTTTACCTAAAATGACCATTTCACTAAATCAATGTCCAGTATATTTAAAGAAAGGATAATAAATAGGAATCCATATTATTTTATTTCTTATACATGGACTAATATCAAGATAATTTTTTAAAGGTATAACATTCTACTCTAAAGATATTGTCTCCCAACAGTCCAATCATAATTCTTGGACAACTCATTGGCTTTATAAAACACTTGTGAAAAGAATGACTGCTCCAACTAATAGGAATTAAAATTCTATACATGGTTTCTTTTCTAGAAGGAAGAGAATTATATGATGGTTATATATGTTATCTCTTTTGAAATTCAACAATATATTTTTTTGCATTGGGATATTACTTTGTAGATTCAGAATGAATTTGGAATGTTAATTGTAGGTATTTCTATAAGATGAATTGTGCTGGAAGTTGATTTTCTATAGATTGGCTCACAGATTTCATTCAAATTTTATTAATAGTATTATAGAATGGATTTTAAAAAAACAATTGGAATAAGATATTTCTTAGAAATGATAATTTCTAGGGGGCTCAAATTCAGTTACCCTATTCTTTTCAATTGTGTATAGGGGTTATAGTAAACCTACATTATGTTTATGTGTAATGTCTATTCACATGTAAGTTGTGAGATTACATTAAAGTTATTTTTGGTGATTTAATTTATAGGGGAATACATTAAGATAAGCTGTTTGATAGTGTAACTAGTGACATTATTTTTTCAGTAGGTAGGTGAAAAAGAATTTTCTCATAGTTGTGTCTTTTGTGGCATCATTCAAATGGATATCAATGAACTAAGCCCTATTTAACAACCAAAAACCTTCTTTTTTATGTATGTCAAATGTCCATTCACAAGGATGTTTTTTTATTCATCTTAGATTCAAATAGGATCCAATAATAAATCTTTATTTGAACATAATAATCTTAGAACTCATAGTGTATGTGGTAGGGAACATAGAATAGTTGGTTTGAAATTCATTTGTTGAATTCCTATTATACGTCTCTGGATCATAGTGAATATTGATGACACTACATTTGGTAATCTAGGTTCATAATGATACGGTGGGTTATTTTTTACCCACAATGGTTTTTAAAAGAGGGTTTTCACATTATATTCATAGTGAGACCATATATGAGGCCAAAATTTGGGCTTTGATGTATATTTTAACAAATTTGCTGCTCACTACAATTGGAGTTATATATGGATTGAATCTAACTATCTGTTGTATATTAATTCTCTTAGAAAATATACATCTAACACATCGTATAGAGTTCTAACTCACTGGATTGATTTCATTCATTCCATTGAACAACTCATTTGGAGGGTTTCACATGCATACATGGGAGCTAAATCTGGTGAAAATTCATTGTTAAAGATAGATATTATTGAGACATGTCTATTGTGGTACATTCATTCTACTAGGTATTTATCCTCATAACCTGATGAAGAAATATGGGGAGATACACTCTCAAATATCTAACACTTCTTAGCAATTATTATTTTTTATATTTCATATAAAGTTTTAGGACTAGATTCTTAAAGACCCTAATCATTTTCAGTAAAATAAGAATTTTTGGGTTACATATATCTATGTTAAAATTAATTTTACACATATATGACCTTAATTATATACATTGGAATTCATGTTTAGAATAATTGTTTACAAATTTTCTAATGAGACTCATTTAATTTTTGGATTAAAGGGTAAATTTTTGACCTAAATAAGAAAACATGTTATAATGATGAATATTAAACTGGAAAAATTGATTAATCTTAATGGATAAAAAATATAAAAATTAAAAATGTTTCTTTTATTTGGTTGACATGTGTCTCAACAAAATTTTTGCATCAATCAATTATTTCAAAATTTATTAGGCACCTGGATTGTGTGAAATTTATCATTATTTTATGTCATTGGGTATTTTAGAAGAAGCCAATCCTCCCCAATTATAAAAGGGAACCTTCTCCCCTCACCTATTCACAACTAATAGGATATTTATCATGATAAAACCATAAAACAATATCTTCCCAACATCATTATCAATGTTCTATAGATTTTTTTTCTCAAAATACTAATTACATGTTATATAATAATATATCCAATAGTGGGTTTTCTAAATGTGGGTAATTGTGTCCACTATTTTTTTGTTATTTCATCTTCACTTACAAAATTCATTCTGGTCATAACAATTAAAATACAATAAAATAGTAATATCCATATACTGAGTTGTTATTATGTTAATTTCAGACCCTATAACCATATTCTCTTCCATCAAATGAGAAATAAAACTATCAATAATATATATGAAGATCTACAACTTCATGAACAAATGTAATTCATATTCCATAACCATCTATCAAGGATGGAAATAAAAATACATTTAATGATTATATATTTATTATATATATGATGTAATTATAATTTATGAATAATTCTATCACCACAACCCTTTTAAATTTAAATATTTATGAAAATGATAATGTCAGTCATGTGTATATGTGGACCTCCATCCCCACGAAGTGATGAAATTCATTTTTAATTATTTGACATGGATGTAAATAAAAAATAATTTTTTAAAATATATGATTTTTATGGTATAATTATTATTATCATAATATGAATTATTGTTTACAAATTTTCATTTCCATCCATAAAGAAGAAAAACATCTATCATGTGTATGTACGACCAACCATCTCCATGAATGGTGTACCTCATTTTTTCATCTATATCTTTTATGGAATATTCTAAATACTAATATAATTTATATATATGATATTTATATCATATTTAAAATAATAGATATTATCATACCATGATCAAAGTACAAGGGCCTAAAATATAAATCCAAAACAAATAAGAAATACGAAGAATTTATTACATGAAATAATGATTTTAACAACGAATTGTTTATAAATATAAGAAAAATTATCATAACTAAATAATATATGGAATGATATATATGATTATTATTTTAGGTTATATTTATAATAAAGAAAATTATATTATATATGAGGATTGAGGACATAGGAAGGAAATAAAATCCTAGGAAAGTAATTTCATCTTAGTTTTCCTTTGTTAAGACATGTTTTTCTGTTATACACGTATGTTATTTAAAATGGTGAATTTAATTTCCCTTGGATATATTATATCATTAATACTGCAAATTTCATTTCATTTTACATTAAAATTATTTTTACTTAATTAACGGGGATTTAATTTTAATGTTACCAAGTGGTAAGGAGTTTTATAACTTAATTTATTTTCATTGGGTCATAATACTTATTTATTCTCCCTGAAATTTTGTGATTATATTTTAAATACTTTTTATTATTTTATTTCACATTTAAACATGTTTAATTATTATATTAATTTGGAATACATGATCAATTCATTTATTAATATTCACTTTAATGGTATGAACTTTGTATGAGATTTCATCTCAATTTTAATTCCCTGAGATATATTTGGAATTATGGAGCAATTTATTTTTATGAGAAAAATATACTACACCATTGATATTTAATATCACAATTCTCATTATACTCATGGAATTTATTTTCATATTTGTAGGTAATTCTTTCTTGTGTGTTATGATTTTAATGTTACCAATGTGTTAAAAATTTATTCAATAAACTCATCATTATTCATAATTTCTAATATTTAATTTATAGTTGGGGGAGTTACATGACATTTATATAAATTTATTTTCTTACCCTATTGTTATTTTTTGAATTTTATATTTTCAATTAAATTTTCTATTTTTTTTAAAAAAAGACCAAAACATGTTTTTAATAAATGCAATCAATATTTATTCTTTAATCATGAATATTATATTCCAAGTTTATATTTTTAAAAAACGTTTTTAACAATATACAATGATTTATCAGAGACATATTTACCCATATTTAAATTTTAATAAATGTTTTTAAGGATTTTTTTATCATTTTATGAATGATGAAGTTTTTTAATATTCTAAAAAAAATATAAAATGAATCATTTTTTTTGTACACTCAAAATGAATTAAATTTACTTATATCTTGACCACCCATTTTTGTATGCTTTATATTAATTTAATTAATTTTTTTTAAAAGAAAATGTATTTCCTAATTTTTTGGATTTTTTAGAAATTATTTTCAATTTCAAAAGAGTATTTTCCTCAAGAATTATTTTACTATAATTTTTATATAATTTCTATTAGAAATTAGAAGCACCAATTTATTATTATTTTTCTCCACTTTTGATATGTTTTAATGATGTGAACCAATTCATTTTCTTGGTGGTTTTTTCTATTTTTTATTAGGGTAAATATTAACAATTCTTCTGGTAAATATTCAATGTGAATATTTATGTTCATTTTATGATGAATTTGTATTTTCACCTTTGATATGAATAATTTATTAAACTATGTAAGTGATTGGAGGGAACCTTTAATCAATCTATATGCATCAGTAGGTATCTTGAGACAAACTAGTTTGTGTATTTGTCTGAGGGCTTACCCATTTATGTATCATGTCTGAGCATAAGGCCTTGACACTATTTTTATGATGTACGATATTTCACATTCCACCATTATAAGATTTTTTTTGGTTCCCATTCAATTTTTTGAATAGTTATAATATCTATGATTAGTTTCAAGATAATATGATTGTTTATATAGAATTTTCTGATCATTAATTATTCCCACTATAATATTATTTTTTCTAGAGTTATTGATTAAATGGAAGTTGTTTTCAATTATTTACCTCTTAATATATATTATGAATTATTTACTGAAGATAGATTCCACTATATTTATTCCTTACTCGACATCCGTTCTTACCTTTATTATGATTCCCTCCCCTATGTTATGAATGAGGAATCAGTGAATGAGTTCAGGGACACATTATATAGCCTTTAAATTTGTTTTATTTGGTGTTTTATATTAAATTTGTCATTAAAGAATGTATAAACATTGAAATTACTACTAAAATATTTCATACTTTGTGAAGAAATTTATTGTATCTATAAGGACACATCCTTAAACAATAAATAACAAAGTGAATTCATCAATAAAATAATTGTTACATTCTTAAAGATATTTTTGATTATGATTTTTAAATAATTATGACATAATTAATACATATAAATCAACGAGAATAAAAATTTTGTATTAATCCAATAGTATCCATTTCATCGATAATACATTTTAGTAAAAAATATATGAACTCTATTCATGAGAAGTCTTTTTAATATTCATATGTGCTTATCCTTTTCTCTTACCCAACCATAAACCATTTGAAATACTTTTTAAAACATGGGATGTGTACAAAAATCTCAGTATGTGAAACAAAAATAAGTAGTGAAATAGTGAGTACTTGAATACATGTAAACATATCATATCAAATACATACTTATCGCCCAATTGGTTTCCCATAGTTACATTGTAAAAACATGAGTTTTCCCTAAAAAATTGAAAAAATAATTAAACGATATAGGAAACATGGGGAATTAATTAGTTATTTTTGTTATAACCTTCATAGATACCATATTATTTTTAACCCTCACAAATACGTTGTAACACTCCATGCTTCCACGATACGCTTCTCTTTGAATAATACAGTAGCATGTGTTGTACGCAACTTCGAGTTCTAACACACCACAACCAATCAAACTAGACATTATAAATAGAAATACCAACTTTTTGAATTTTTTTAAATTTTATCTTTCATAATGGACATCATTTTTTGATTCAAAATATCGAAATTAGATTAGGGTGAATTTTTGGTATTTTTCTGAAAACTTTCAATTTTTGAGGAATAGTGAAAAACACCAAGTCATTGTTTAAAACATAATTTTTATTTAAATAATTATTTATTTTATTTAAATTTATTTTTGGTCAAAATAGATACAAAATACCTATATACGTTCAATTTAATTCATTGTATTTAGTATATACTAATTTTAGATACATAATAATTTTATTGAACTTTTATAGTCGTTTACCTACCTCCTAGGAGTATTTTCAAATTTACATAAAACTCAATTTTACCACTTCTATGTGTAGAATTTGAAAAATTTGAGAGGCATCGTTAATATCAAGGAGTAAAATGTGGTTCAATAAGATAAAAATATTTTTGGTGAATAGTAACTTGTTGCTTTTATTACCACGGTTAAAATTAAATAGCGTAATTAAGGGTAAAAATTATATTATTATTACCCTAAACCATTTACTAATTCTATTGGATAAGAATAATTCGACCAATAAGAACATTAGGAATAAAATATGAACCTTCTTGGCCCACTTGGATTAGATTAGAACATTTATTTCTATTTAAATAAAAGAAGAGTTAAAAGTGTTAAACTCAATGTTTAATAACTAAACCTTTTTAATATAGGGTTAAACATAATATAAATTCAACTATAAATACTCATTATAAAGATGAAAACATTTCCTACATAATCGTATTTTATTGATATTTTTTACACATTAAAAAATTTAATTTATTTATGACACAATGATGATGTAGTAATTATCTTAGTAAGGAAATATTAAAATAATTGATATTATAAATATCCAAATAAATATAATTTGAGACTTTTTATGAATTAAACTACTTTTATAGGTTAATATGACATATTTGGGTTGGTTATATCAATTTTTTTCGAAGTAATAATGCTGTTATGAATTTAGCAAAAACAAAAAACCAAATAGTGTTAAAATTGACATAAATGAATTTTTAAAACAAATATTATATTAATAATTGATATTCTATTCCTAAAAATATAAGTAATGGCGAAAATTCTTATATAATTATATTTTTATCATTAATGAACCACTTGGGGTTCTCCTAGATGTATATAGTATGTTTATTAACAATATAATATAAAAATACAAAGAGACAAGATAAATGTCAAACTATTTAACTAAGATTTAAATCTAAATGATAAGGTTAATATAGTGAACTAAATATGTATAATTTTTTTTTGAGTTTTTTTCTACCCATACCAACCTTAGACTTTAAATAATACACTTTGGAGCCATTAGAAACCGAAAATGATTTTATTATAAAATAATATTTCTAGCTTTTCCTAAGGTGCCACTCACTCCTCTTATAAAAAGGAACTCTCCCTTCTCTATGATTCACACCATAAAATCCATTTGGATCATCCAACCCCTGCCGGAATACCCTCTAAACTATACTCACATCATCCTTGAGGCCTTGATTTAGTTAGAAATCCAACCAAAGGACCCATTTTGATCAAATCAACAGAAAGAACCTGAAGAAGATGTAAATATTTTACCACCTCTTTTAAGTTCACTTCTTCTTCCACTTCCACTTTCATTGTTATTTCCATTATAAAATAAGAAATCCAGTAACTTCTATATATTTTTATGTTATTATAAATATGGTACAAACATATTAATTATTCTATCGTAACTTTTAATGACATGTCAACATACGTGCGTACGTACGGATTACCGTCTCCACGTTGTAGTGTAATTGTTATTGAATACATTATTATTTCGATAGGTATAATAATGATGTGTAATTTATGTAAATAATAAATATAACATGATAATTATTCTGTATATATGATATAACATCCAATTAAATATTATTTTAATATCAAAAGACTGATATTGTCATTGGTGTGTACGTACGGATTACCGTCTCCATGAACACAATGAGATTCATTCCCCATCATATCAATTCAAGACTAATATTCATTAGATTATTAAAAATAATATTTAAATACATAATATCATTCTGAATTTTAATAATATACATCTTATACATAAAAAACATACTTACATAACAAATCATATAAAGGAAAACGAATCAGTTAACACCAGAAACGACGATAATACTAAGATATTATTAAAAAAGCAATATTAACAGATCATATATTATATCATATTAACATATATGATTATTGTATAATTTAGTTACAATTATTTCACCATTATATAGGAGGTTAACCTACCCTCTACCAAGGATAAGTAATATGCATGGTTTAATTTCACAATCTTTTTATTAACCGAGGTTGTTTTTACGTAAGTATCTACTGGGACATATTTATCATCCACATCCATGTTTCTTAAAAATGTATTCCAAAACAGTTTTAATATTTACTAGACAATGGGATAATGTCATTTTTAACCTTATTTTTCCTTATATGTTTTGAATGGATACTTTCTGTCATTTTCCAAACAAGGTACATTATGACATTTTCGACAATATTAAAGTAAGAATGTTTTTTAACTTATACGACGGCTGTGGCTATTTTCCACCATTATTTCATCGTCAAAGCTTCCCTTAAAAAATTATATGAATATTTTCAAAGTAAATGTTTTCTTTATAATTATGTGACTCTTAAATTATTTCAAAATAGAAAGAGATATTTCTTTAAAAAAGGTTTTTATTTCATCTATGTCAACAACATTTGATGGATTTTAAGTTTATTTGAAGTTAATTTATTGTATTGAAGGTTTTGTGATATTATTTACTATGGATGTGATATTTTTATATCATTCATGGTTTATTGATAATGTAATGACATTTCGTATGCTAGTCTTAATACGAATGTTTATGTTATATTTAAACCTTTTCATATGAGGAATGCATTGGACTAAGTAACTGACAGGTGGATCCCGCTATAGATCCTCAATGCATCAGTAGGTCTCATGAGACAAACTAGTGTCTTGGAACAAGTCTTTGACAAAATCTTATTTGTAGTTTTAGCACAATACCTTGACTATGTGGTTATAATAGATTGACATTATGCATTCCTTCATTATGAAAGTGGTTATTGATATTGCTGGTGATTATTCAACAAGTAGAATATCCATGTGAGTAAGTAAATTGAATTATTTTGATTTATAATTTCCATATTATGATGAAGTTTATGTTGAAAAGGCTGTTGTTTTAGTTCTATACATTACCTTAAATTATTATTCTTATTTATGAATGTTTCTTCTATATTGTTATCCTTACTGAGAATCTAAGTTCACCCCTTTTTATGGTTTATCATTCCCAGGATGTGAAGAAGAATATTATGACTGACTTGAAGGGATAGTCTATGGGATCTCAGTGTTGTCTATGGAAACAATGTTGTTGTATTTTTCAATTTTATGATGTAATGTAAACCTTATGAATGTATCTGGTACTTCCAATGATACTAAACTAATAGGTCTTTCAAGACTTGTTCTTTTGTGATCATGCCAAGGTTATGTAAAAATGCACTGACTCTGGGTTACTAGGGTCGGGGCGTTACAATTGGAATTAGATTATGTTTTGTACATACCTTGGAAACTAGATATAGATAAACTCTGATTAGAGCACATATCCATAAGATGGACTTTAAGGATTAATATAGAAGAACTTCCTAAAATTTTGGTATTGTAGTTATTTTATGAGTTTTTACAAGCAATACATCCCTCTATGGATATGAGCAGGTAGAGGTGGCTCTGGAACAGATGTACCTATGGGTAAAACCCGAAAACACTGCTTTGAGCTAGACTTAAATGAGAACTGGTGCACGACAATGGGACCTGCTGCCCTCTTGGTTACGACACTCCCGGGGGATATGTTTAGGATAATTATCATTTTCTTTACAAACCATTATGAAGAGTTTATGAGTATATACATCATCAAATATTTGTTTTATGATTATGGATTATATCTATAAAATGTTCAATTTGTTTTAAGTGTTTTAAAAGTTTAGAATTATGTATTTCGATTCCTGAAATAATATCGTTTAGGCCATTGTTTAGAAATGGAAACTAGTTGAAAGATTTTAAACTGTATCAATGAACACACTCCATATAGGGAATTCCCTCTTACTAAAGATAATTATATTGGAGCTTGTGATGAAACAAGTGCGAATCAGCTAATCACCATACTGGGACATCTCACCAAGGTTATGAATAATTACCATACCCGTATGGAGCACCCTGATATGGAACATATAGGATCAATGATAGATCGATTCATGAGGCAACAACCACCAACATTCAATGGGGGTACAAATCCACTAGTGGCTGAGCAATGGATAAATTCTTTAGAGAAAATATTCTACGCCTTGGGGAGTAGCAAATGGGAAAACGTTGTCACTGCAGTTTACCGCCTCACTGGAGATACTGATCAATGGTGACCATTGATTCAAAGCACAATGGAAGAGGATGAAGTATCAAATATGGAATGGAGGTAGTTTGACGAGATTTTCTTATAAAAATACTTTCCTCCTGACCATCGAGAAGATATGGAAGGGAACTTTTTGAGTCTAAGGAAAAAGGAGGATGAGAATGTCGCAAAGTATGAAGATAACTTAAAAAAGATAGCAAGGAATGCTGAAGATTATATACATTACCCAAGAAGTAATATTTATCATTTCTTTGATGGGTTAAAACCATTTCTCCATCGAGCATTAATCTCACAATCCTTCTCGTCGTACGGAGATATTGTCTCATGTGCTATCAAGATAGAAAAAAAATTCTCTAAGTCTTACAACTTTAAATCAAAGAAAGAGAAGAAGAGATATGTTGAACACTCTATAAATTGAAATAAGTGGAATACGGGAAAAGTTGAATTCTGATACTGTAGTAAATTTAGGAAGAAACACCCTGGTACTTGCCTGAAGGAAATGAAAGTCTGTTACAAGTGTGGTGAAAAGGCCACCAAGCTCGTGATTGTAAGGGGAAGAAAGAGGATGTCGATGATGAATGATACAATTGTAGAGAAAGGGGGAATTATAAAAATGAATGTTCTAAGCATTAAAAGAACTTACTTTATAAGAGGCCATGGGATCAAGGCAAATCTTATGCTATCACCACTGCAAAGGTTGATGCTCCGAAAGACATAGTAGCAGGTAATTTAATGGTTTTCTCAAGACTAGCCAATGATTTATTTGTTTTTGGATCATCACATTTTTTCATATATTTCCAATTTTCTATGAAAATTAGAAATTTCCAATTTGATTTAACAAGGGATTTTTCTGTCAAAACACCTCAGGGAAGTATCATTGCTAAAACTTTCAGTGAATCTGTTCCCATTTGGGAATATAAATTTTCATTATCTGCTGATCTCATCGTCATACCCAAGATTTAATTTGATATAATCCTCAATATGGATTGGCTATTGGACCATGATGAAAAAATTTATTTTAAGAAGAAAGAGGTTATTATTTTTCATTAAGATGATAAAGAACACCTTATATTTAGAGAAAAATCGTCACCACAGAATTCATGTATAGATCAACCCCCAATTGCTCAACTAAATTCAATTATTGGGGAGGAAGAGAATGAAATAATAGTGGGTGAGGAAAATAATGTTCAAATAGAGGATGTACCTATTTTGAATGAATACATTGATGTGTTTCCAGAATATTTACCTGGATATCCTGCAGAACAAGAAATTGAGTTTTCAATTGATTTAATTCCGAAATAAAGGCCCATATCGAAGACCACATATAGAATGGCCACTGTGGAGAATTAGTGGAACTAAATAAACAACTATAGTTATTTATTAATAATGGATTTATTCAGCCTAGTGTTTCTCCATGGGGAGCCCCTGTCCTTTTTGTTAAGATGAATGATGGATCTTTGAGGTTCTGCATTGACTATAGAGAGATGAATGTCATAACAATAAAGAACAAGCATCCTCTACCTTGCATTGATGATTTTCCTGACCGACTTAAAAGAGATCTATACTTTTCAATGATTGACCCTTGATCTAGATATCATCAGCTTTGTGTGATGAAGGAAGAAATTCTGAAAATAACATTTTGATAGAGGTACAAGCATTACGAGTTTAAAATAATGCCTTTTGGATTGAATAATGTACCCTATATTTTCATGGATCTAATGAATATTGTTTTCAAGGAATATCCTGATGAATTTGTAGTGTAATTTATTGATGATATCGTGGTATACTACAAAAGCTACAAAGATCATGAAAACTATTTTCTCATTATTCTAAAGACTCTTAGAAGACACAAATTATATGGGATGTTTAGGAAGTGTGAATTCTGGATTCCGGATATTTCTTTTATTGGCTATATTGTCTCTAAGGATGGAATCTATTTTGATCCTTCTATGACAAGAGCAATAAAATAATTTACAAAATTGATGAGTATAACTGATGTACGCAATTTTATTGGTTTAGCAGGTTATTATCAGCATTTCGTCCATAATTTTTTCTTGATTGGCTATCCCATTATCCTAGCTCACAAGTAAAGGGGTGAAATTTGTTTGGAAAAAAGAGTGTGAATAATTTTTTGAATAATTGAAGAGAATATTAGTCAATTCTCCTATCTTGAATCTACCATCGTGGAATGATTGGTTTTTATATATAGGGATGTTTCAAAGAAAGGACTTGGTTGGTCCCTTATGTCTAATGATAGGGTTATTCCCAATGCATCACGATAGCTATAAATTCATTATAAAAACTATTATAATCATGATCTTGAGTTAGCAGCTATAATCCTTTCTTTGAAGATTTGGAGACACTGTCTCTATAGTAAAAAATGTAAGATATATACCGATCAAAAGTGTTTGAAGTATATTTTCTCACAGCAAGAACTCAACACGAGGAAAAGGATATGGCTTGAACTACCCAAGGATTGTGATTGCACCATACACTACCACCTGGGGAAGGAAAATAAGGTAGAAGATGCCTTGAGTAGAAAGGATCAAGGAGATTTTAACAAGATGAGTGTTAAAAGTGAACCCATTTTCATGGATCTAGTAAAGATGGATTTGGGAATAACCATGGAAGGTGAAACATCAATGCTTTTTTAAATGGTTTCCAAAACATATCTACTAGAAAGGATAAAAATTTCTCAGCCTGATGATGAGGAGCTTCAAAATAAGATTAAAGCTGTGAATAATGGGATATTCAGTGACTTCGTATATGAAGATGGCATTTTGAAATTTGGGTAGAGACTCTGTGTACCCGATATACCTAATCCAAAAAGAGAATTGTAGGATGATGCTCATAGATCCAATTTCTCTATACAACCTAGGAGCACCATAATGTATAGAGATTTGAAGGAAAACTGTTGGAGAGACAACATGAAGAGGGAGATTTGTGATTTTGTGTCAAGATGTATAGTTTTTCAACAAGTGAAAGCAGGAAGACAACAACCAGGAGGAGTCATGAAACATATTCCCATACCTGAGTGGAAATGAGATAATATTATGATAGACTTTTTCATGGGACTACCAAAGAATCCTAGAAGGAACAATGCAATATGGGTCATTGTTGTTCGTCTTACCAAGTCATCACATTTTCTTTCTATAAGGGAAGTTTTACCACTTGAAGGTTTAACAAGACTATATATTAATGAAGTTGAAAGACTTCATGGAGTACCACTATCAATTGTTTCGGATCGTGATCCACATTTGACATCAAGAGTCTAGAAATGTATTCAAAAATCCCTGGATACTAAACTTCGTTTTAGCACGGCCTACCACCCCCAAACTGATGGACAATCAGAATAGACTATTAAAACGTTAGAAGACCTATTGAGATCATTATCACTTGAATTTCATGGTATGTGGGATCAATATTTAACTATGGTATAATTTTTATATAACTATATCATCCATTCAAGTATTCAGATGGCACCATATGAAGCTTTATAAGAAAATTGATGTCGCACCCCAACCTGTTGGGATGATGTTGGTGAAAGAAAATTTGTAGTCCCATAACTTGTGGTGGAAACGATGGAAAAGGTGAAGGTAATCCAAAAACACATCAATGTAGCTCAATGTAGGCAAAAGAGATATGTTGATAACCGAAGGAAGGATTTGTAATTTTAGGTTGGAAATCATGTTTTCATGAAGGTATCTCCAGGGAAGGGTGTTATACATTTTGCTAAGAATGGAAAATTGAGTCCCAGGTACATTGGCCCTTTTGAAATTCTAGAATGAATTGGGGGTGTATCTTACTGTTAAGCAATGACGCCGAGTCTCTCCAAAGTTCATGAAGTGTTCCACGTACCACTGTTGAGAAAATACATGCCTGACCCAACACATGTACTCACCTATGAAAAATTATAAATGCAACTTGATATGTCTTATTGCGAAGAGCATGTCAAGGTTCTTGATACAAGAGAACAATTGTTGAGAAACCGGACGACTCGTCGGGTAAAAGTAATATGGAGAAACCAAAAGATGGAAGACGCAACATGGGAACCTAAGGAACATATAATGAAGAACCACCTGATTCGTTTTATGTAGTAATACACTAGAAAATTCGAAGACAAAATTATTTGAAGTATGGGAGAATGTAGGACCCCAATATTCCAGGGTAAGCCTCTCTTTGAATAATACAGTAGCGTGTGATGTACGCAACTTTGAGTTCTAACGCACAACAACCAATCAAACTAGCTGTTATGAATATATATACCCACTTTTTAAAATTTTATAAATTTTATATTTCAAAATGGACTTCATTTTTTGATTCAGAATATCAAAATTAGCTTCGGGTGAATTTTTGGTATTTTTATGAAAACCTTCAATTTTTGATGAATAGTGAAAAACACTAACTCATTGTTTAAAACCATCTTTTTATTTAAATTATTATTTATTTTATTTAAATTTATTTTTGTTCAAAATATATACATAATACCTATATATGTTAAATGTAATTCATTTGATGTAGTTTATAATAATTTTAGATATATAAAAATTTTATTGAACTTTTTACTGTCTTTTACCTACCTCCTAGGTGTATTTTCAAATTTACATAAAACATAATTTTACTGATTCGGTGATTATAATTTCAAAACAATCATAGAGACATAGTTAATATGAAGGTGTATAATGTGGTTCAATAAGATAAAAATAATTTCTGGTGAATAATAACTTTTTTACTTTTATTTACCACAGTTAAAATAAATAGGGTAATTAAGGGTAAAAATCAGGTTATTATTAACCAAACACATGTACCAATTCTTTTGGATAAGTATAATTCGACCAGAAACAACCATTTAAATAAAATATGAACCCCTTTCATCCACTTGGATTATATTAGGACATTTATCATAATTTAATTTAAAGACGAGTTAAAAGTGTTAAATTCAATGCACAATAACTAAACTATTTTTAATATTGGGTTAAACATAATCTAAATTAGACTATAAATATTCATTATAAATTTAAAAACTAACTCCTACATAATGTTATTTTATTTATATTTTTTAGAAATTAAATAATTTAATTTATTTATGAAACAATGATGATGCGGTAATTACCTAACTAATGAAATATTAAAATAATTGATATTATAAATATCCAAATAAATTTAATTTGAGACTTTTTATGAATTAAACTACTTTTATAGTTTAATATAACATATTATTTTTGGTTAGATGAATTTTTTTCGAATTAATAATGCTGTTATTAATTTAGCAAAAACAAAATACCAAATAGTGTTAAAGATGGCATAAAAGAGTTTTTAAAAAAAATATTATATTATTAATTGATATTATATTTTTATAAATCTATTGTTTGGACAAAAGACTTATATATAGATAGGTGTATCATTAATGAACCATTTGGGGTTCTCTTGGAAGTATATAGTATGTTTATTAACAATATAATATAAAAATACAAAGAGACATGATAAGTGTCAAACTATTTAACTAAGAGTTGAATCTAAAAGATAAGGTTAATATAGTGAACCAAATATATCTAAAACCTATTTTTTGCATTTTTTTCTACCCATTCCCACCTTAATCTTTAAATAATCCACTTTGGAGCCATTAGAAACTAAAAATGATTTTATTATAAAATAATATTTCTAGCTTTTCCTAAGGTTCCTCTCACTCCTCTTATAAAATGGCACTCCCCCTTCTCTCTAATTCACACCATCAAAGCCATTTTTCTTAGCCATAACATCATCATAGAGGCCTTCCTTTTTTCAAAAATACAACCTAAGGATCCCATTTGATCAAATGAAAAGAAAGGACCTGAAAAAGAGGTAAATATTTCGTCACCTCTTTCAAGTTACTTTCATCTTGCACATCCCCTTTCTTTGTTGTTTCAATTCTAAAATAATAACTCCAGTATCTTCTATATACTGTGATGTTATTATAAATATGGTACAAGAATATTCATTATTCTATCCATCCTTTAATGACATGTAACCATATGTGAGTACTTACGGCTTACTGTCTCTACATCGTGGTGTAATTGTTATTCAATACATTATTATTTGGATGGATATAATAATTTTGTATAATTGATGTAGATAATAAATATAAAATGATAATTATTATATATATTTGATACACAATCCAATTATATATTATTTTAATATCAAAATAATGATATTTTCGCTCGTGCGTACGTACGGATTAACATCTCCACGAACACGATGAGATTTATTCCCCATTGTCTCCATTCAAAACTAATATTCATTAGATGATTAAAAATAATGTTAAGAGACTTAATATCATTCTGAATTTGAATCAGATACATTCTATCCATAAAAAACATTACTTACTTAACAAAGTATATAAAGGAAAACGAATTATTTAACACCCAAAACGACAGTAATACAAAGATATTATTAAAAAAGAAATGTTAATAGATCATATATGATTTCATATTAATATATATAACTGTTGTATAATTTAGTAACAATTATTTTTCCATTATTCATTAGGTTAACCTACCCTCGACCAAGGATAAGTTCAAGGTAAGTATTAATTTCAAAATATCTTTATTATCCGAGGTTATTTTTATGTGAGTATCTAATGGAACATCATTATCATCCACATCAATATTTCTTAAAAATGTATTCTAATTTTTTTTTTCTATTTACTAGACTATGGGTTAAAGTGATTTTACCCTTATTTTAACTTATATTTTTTGAAAGGAATCTTTCCGTCGTTTTCCAAACTAGGTACTTTATGAAATTTTGACCAAAATTATGGTAAAAATGTTTTTTATCTTATACGACAGGTGAAGCTATTTTCCACCGTTATAATAATGTCTAATATTCCCTTACAAGATTATAATAATTTTTTCGAAATATATGGTTTCTTTAAAATTATGTGACAATTAAATGATTTCAAAATAGAATGAGATATTTCTTTAAAAAAGGTTTTGATTTAAACTATTTCAATGCCCTTTTATGGATTTGATGTTTATTTGAAGTTGATTTATTATGATACAAAACTTCAATATTGAATTGTAAGTTTTGTGATATGATTTACTTTGGATGTAATATTTTTATACCATTCATGGTTTATGGATAACGTATTGATATTTTATATGCTATTCTTAATACAAATGTTTATGTTATATTTAAACCTTTTCATATGAGTAATGAATTGGACATAGTAAGTGATAGGTGGAGCTTGATATAGCTCCTCGATGCATCGGTAGGTCTAATGAGACAAACTAGTATCATGTCACAAAGCCCTGACAAAATCTTATTTGTAGTCTTGGCACAAGGCCTTGACTATGTGGTTATGAAAGTCTGGCATTAAGAATTCGATCAATATGAAAGTGGCTATTGATGTTGCATGTGATTATTTGACAAGTATAATATCCTATTGAGTAAGTAAATTGAATAATTTTTATTTTTATTTTCCATATTACGATGAAGTTTATGTTGAAAAGGCTTCTGTTTTAGTTCAATACATTGCCTTAAATGTTTATGCTTATTTATGAATGTTTCTTCTATATTGTTATCCTTACTGAGGAACTGAGCTCACCCATTTTTTTAATCATTACTAGGATGCGAATAAGTATATTATGAATGACCTGTAGGGATAGTATATGGGGTCTCATTTTTGTCTATAGAAACAATGCTGTTATCGTTTTCCATTTTATGATGTCATGTAAACATTATGAATGTATCTAGTAATTCCAAGGCTACTAAACTAATCAGTCTTTCGAGACATGATCTTTTGTGATCATTCAATTGTTATGTAATAATGCACCAACTCTATGTAATTAGGGTCAGGGCATTACATAACATATAATGTAACCCTCATGTCTACCTTCCAATTTCACCCTCACAGCTATCCTATCATGTAACCATTACAGTTACACATTAAGTAAACATATAGCCAGCCTCTAATAGAAACATACACGATGCACATGAGGAAGATATAGGTCACAACATTCATCATAAAAAATCCCCATTAATAAGAACATAATTATAAAATAAGATTACTTATGTCATATAAATCAAATCCTTTATAAAAATATAATAAAACAAAAGAGGTTTTAATAAAGAAAATTCCATTATTAGTAACATATATTTGATGTTAGATAAGATAAGAAGTAGTTAAATAAGATTATAAACTTAAAATACCAATAGAAAAACTATAATAAAAATTAAATTCAAAAATTACACTTAGTACCACACAATCAATAATGTATAAGGCTAACTCAAAGAATGCAAATACTGTTAGGAATTCCCTGACATTAGGTTCATCTTATATCAACATGTTCTAAAATCATGTATATCGGTTTAAATAGTGTCACTATAACATTAATGAACCATATTAATATTTAAAATTACCTATATGATATTCTCGTAACATATTTTAACCCATTTACTAATAATATTTTGTTATTTTCATTGTTTTATGGTCATTTATTCCATGGGTTCTATGGCTTCCTTATTGTGGATTTTTATATCGAAAAGGAGAAAAAATATATAATCAAAATTACATGTAATAAATGAAATTAAGGAATATTAAATGGTATTATATATCATTTTTTATATATGGTATGTTAATGAATCATTATATAAATAATTAGTGATGATGATTATTTTATTTCGGTGAATTTTAATCATTACAAAGATCATTTGTTTTATTAATTTATATTATGTATAATAAGTGGTTCCCTAAAATTATATAACATACAATACATATAGTAAATAATTATTTAACCATATTAATTTTTTTATTAATATAAATTAAGGAGGGAGTGTAAATATAAAACACATCGTCCATGATGTCAGTAAATCGACACATCAAAGAAAATGTTCGTATTTTTAGAATAAATTGGAGAGGGGAAGAAGTATGATGATGAATATTTCCATAAACATTATAAAATAAAAGTATATATAAAATAATTTTTATTAAGACTCTTGTGTAAGGGGAGGTGATGAGAGTATAATTAATAATAATAATGGAAAATAAAATAAAATAAAATTAAAGAGGTTTTTTAACTCTTGAATTCTCCTCCTTGAGAATGACCTTAAAACCCATGGATTTGAACTTTTGGTGAGACCAGAACGTCTTGGATGTGGGAAGAGGATTGGGAATTGATTTTGTCATAAATTAATAAATCTTATTGTCATTTAGGTGTGAGGAGAAAAGTTAATGATTGGTAGCATTTATAGTGGAGGAGAGTGGGGTTTTCTCATTATTATATTCATTAGTTTATTAATTTGGCTCATGATTAAGAAACGTTTGAGAATTATAATCAAACATGTCAAAATTATGAATTATAGTTTGATATTTTGGGCATACAACCTCCTTATATAATCTATGACACTACAAATAAAGATATTATCTTATATCTTAAATTACTATATTTCAATATTCACCTAAAATTATGTGTTTTAGAAAAATACCAAAAATTAACCAATCCATTTATTTACATGTAGAGTTCAAAATTAGTCTCTATTTTTTAAAATAATTTTCAAAATTTAAGAAATCTAATTTTTAACTAAAATAAAAAAATATTTAAAAAATATGTGTTTTAAATCAATTAATGATTTTTTTAACACATTGAAAAAATAATTCTGGTCTCATAAAATAATATTATAAACATAATAAAACCAAATAATAATTTATGAATCTATTTTATGAAAATATACTTTCTTTCAAATAATTATATTAATTAAAATATTTTTGAGTCAAAAAAATACTATCACTTAATTTATAATTTAAACACAATTATTTAATTGTTCGATGATATAAATATATTATATTATTACATATATGAGGGATAAATTTTATTTATACTTTATTTGGGGAGGTCACTATTCTATTGGATAGATTACAATTCTCAATGGCCATGTTACTATTCCATCGTTCATGTTAATATTCCATCAATATGAATTCCTTAATTTCAAAAAATTTAACTTGTTTCATTATAACATTAAAATAAATTTGAATACATACTTCCAGAATGAAAATAAATTATTTTATAATAACATGGATTTTTACATTCTCCCCACCTTCAGGAAATTTCATCCTCTATATTTTTATATACTTATTAAACAATTGAGGGCACCATTCCCCTATAGCATTTTTAGATTACCGTGTTGCATCTTTGACCATGTGTTTTATCCACAAAGTCATAACTTGGTGGAATAAATTATTTAACAATACATTCTCTTTGGGAGGAATAATCGGAATAGTTTTCTATTTATATGGAAGGTTATTTTCCAATATAACTACTTTTGGGCTCAAAACATGAGTTAGATCTGCCAGTAATTTCTCAATACCGAAACATGAGAAACATAATATACATGATATAAAATTAGAGGCAATGATACTAAATATGAAATTGGTCCAAATTTCTATATGATTTCAAAAGATCCAATGTTCCATAGACATTACACTTTTAAATGATGAGATTTTATGAAAAACATGATCACCTACTTTAAAAGACTAGTCTTTCCTCCTTTTATTTGAATAATTTTTCATCCAGCTCCAACCTGTATTCATGTGTTGTTGGACCATATTCACTTTATCAACCAATTTCTCTTTTAATTCATGTCCCATAAAATTATTTTCCTATAAATCATCCCAAAATGATAAAGTTCAACACTACATATAATATAATACCTCAAAAGGTTCCATATCTATAATGGATTGAAAACTATTATAATAAGAAAACTCAACTAAAGAAGGATGTTGACCCCAACATCACTTATAATCCATGGTACTAGCTCAAATAATGTGTTCCAAGGTTTGAATTATTCACATGATCTATCAATTAGATTCCGATGAAAATTAGTGATGAAATTTAATTTTGTTCTGAATGAATTATAGAGGAAATTCAAAAAGTTATAAGTTATCTTTGGACTATAGTTAGATAAAATGGAAAGAGGAAATCCTTGTAACCTGACAATATTCTTGAGTTATAGTAGAGAAATATGATTTAAAGGCACAATATCTAAAATAGGAAGTAAATTTGAAGGTTTATTTAGTCGGTCAATAATAAAAAAAATCACAGTGTTACCTAGATATGTATTTGGAAATCCCACCATGAATTCCATGGGTATATTTTCCTATTCCACTTTTGAATAAGAAATGGATAAAGCATCTCGTTTGTTAATTTTTATTTTAATTATATAGTTCATATGTCGAAAATTTCATGGTAAAATCAGATTTATAACGTTTCATTCCATCCAATAAGTAATACTCTTGAAGGTCTCTATACATATTTGTTCTGTGAATATGTTCTGAAATTAGAGATCTATAAGCTTCACACAACAATTTTTTCCTCATCTAAGATTCACAAGGAATGAAAAATAAATTTAATAATCTTAAAACACCATCTTTATCAACATTAAATTCTATAAACTTACACCTTTTCAACAATTTTACATTTTTTCTGTAACTCGTGGTATTCTATCTGTGTTTGCATAATTCTATATGATTGAGATGAATGCACTAACAACTGAAAAAACAAAAAGTTATTTCCCAAACTAATAACATCCAAGACAAAATTTATAACATCATCAATCAATGGGTCTTATTCTTAACGTAACATGGTTAATTATTTATGATGTTTTCAACAGAAGGCATATTCTACTTTGATTTCTTTTGTAGGATAGGTTCTGTTAAAGGAATTATAATCCCTTATAATTTCAATGAATCTTGTGTACAACATGTTTAATTATTTCTGAATAAATATATACTTTAGAATTTTATGGAAATTATATATTTAACATTTGGCTCTGTAGAAATGATGCCTCCAAATATTCAAAGAAAAAAAATGCATCTACTAATTATGAATCATGTGTAGGATAATTTAACTCAAGAGGTTTTAATTTTCTAGAGGCATAAATAATTACCTTATCATTCTACATCATAAAAAAACGAAGTACCTTTAATGAAGCATCATTGTAGAAAAAAAAACTCACCATATCTAGAACGAAGGGAAAAGGAAGCATTTTTTCAATCTCTTATTCAGTTCCAAAAAATGAAAAAAAACATCATTTTATCCAAATAAATTTAACAATTTATTCATTATAACTTCTTTAGAGGAATATACAATATTTTAATCTTTTTAACAAATTGTCAACACTAACCTACTATTATAGTAAAACTACACACAAATATATACAACATTTATAGGTCCTGACCTTTCATCAACCACTTTTGTTTTGTCAATATCAATTGGTTTTCCATAATTATTTACAATGTTCCCAATATAATAAATCCTTTGAAAAAAACTACGTTAGTTAAATTTCCCATATAACTTCGTTTATTTGAGTGTTTCTACGAAAATACTTAAATGTTTTTAATGATCCTCACAACTTCTAGAAAAGGCCAAAATATAATCCATAAAAACAACAAAAAACTTATAAAAACGTTCATGGAATATTATATTCATAATATCCATGAATAAAATAATAAAAAATTTTAAATCAAAGGGCATAAAAAAACATATAATGCCCATATATAGTACAAAAAGTTGTTATTGGGATGTCATCCTACTTCAGAATCAACTAATGGTACATAGATCTCATGTAAATCTTGGGAATATGATGAGATCCCTTGAACTGATCAATAAAGTTGTTGACATGAGGAAAATTAAACTTATTCTTAATAATAATGTTATCAAAAGCTCTGTAATTAATTAAAAGTCTCATGGAACCATCTTTCTATTTAATGAACGAAATAAGAGAATTCCCGAGTGAAGTATTATGATGAATGAAGCCTTTATCATAAAACTATTGCAACCAATTTTTCAATTCCACAAGTTCAACTAGAGCCATTAGATAAGGGGTTTTCAAATTGGCATAGAATCATGAACTATATCAATGGTAAATTCAACTCCCAAATTTTGTATAACATAGAGAAACTCATCAGTAAAACATCTAAGTATTCATTTTCCACCAGAACATCATCAATATAGATAGTTCTCAAATTTTTAACAATATGAGGAAGATATATTTCATTTCTATATTTTAATAGTTTCTAAGCTTCCTGATATGTTATAAATTTTATAGGCTCATTCTTTTATTAGAACTGATTTTTCTTTAAATTTTTTTTTAGATCTATAGTCAATCATATATTGATAATCAGAAAGCCAATCCAGACACAGAATGATCTCAAACTCCACTAAAGTGAATAAATAGGTTTTTCTAGAAATGAATTTCTAGATAAAATAACATGAATATTGTAATAATTCCTTTTTACTATAATATATCTTCTTAGGGTTTTAACTATATGTTTCGATATCATTTCTTGAGGTGAAATTTCCAATTTACAAGAAAATTTCTCATAAATAATGAAATTTCAAGGCCTCGTATCAAACAAAACATTATAAAACACAGAGTAAACACACAATGTACCAGATACCACTTCATTGGATGGCCTTACATCTACTTACATAGTTTCAAAGGATCTCACTGCACCTTTATGCATATAAAATAGCTTCTTTCCATAATTTAGATCTTTTTTGGAAGATATTTTCATAATGACCCATCTCACCTCATTTATAACAATTTATAGTTTTCTTACAATAATTTATCATAATATAATTTTCATTACAATATTTGACCATATTTCCAATCATAGACCATCAAAAAAAACATCCCAGTTTTCATAAGGCATTCCATAGGGTGATTTTTTCCAGACTTTTCACAAACTCGAAACCATAATTTCTTACCTTAACATTTAATTGATTGATTTTTACCCATATCTTTCAAAATGGAGCTTTTTTCTAATTGTTTTAAAAGTATATATAATCCTTAGAAAAATCCATTTCTACCCTCTTATAACATCTAACATGTTTCTCATAACTATTGATTTCATGGGTAGCCAATTTCCTTCAGTATATTGGATTCATTCCTGAGTAAAAATAATTGGTTATATATCAAGATACCATATTAGAGTTGAAGTGTACCTTGAAAATCAGGTGAATTTTACTATATATATGGTCAATTAACCCTCTTTATTTTTATTCAATTCATGAAATTTATTTTCCATCCTAAGTTGATCCACCATATGAATTTTTGGTCCAGTAATAAATACTTATATTCATCACATTCCAAGGTAAAAATCTCTAATATTTCCTTGTTATTCTTTTTTAGTGACCACTACTGGCAAAATTGACCTCAAAAAGATAAATATAAATACTATTTTTTTATTATTAAAAAACCCCAAGACATTGAATATCTTTTCAATGGATTTATCACATTTTCAGCTGCCAGTGGATTAGAATATACAGTGAAAGTAGAATGTGTTTCCACATAAAATGTTCCACCAACTTCATGTATATTACTGGTATCTCTTGTTATTCTCCTTAAAAAATTCCATCACCATTTATATCCTATTTCAACTAATCCATTGCTGTAAAAAACTGTTTAGTTTTGTTTCCTAGCATTCCCAGTGGTGGATTTGGAAAGATATTATCCTCTCGGCACCTTACTACTTTAGCTTCCATTTTTCTTCTGTAGAAAACCATTATGAAAAGACATATCTTTGGTGAAGCAACATATTAATAATTAAATTCAATTTCATTTAAACATGTGTTTAAAATTATTCATGGTATTCTATTAATAGCATCTCGACCCCTAAATTTATCCAAACATTCCTTCGATACCACTTATAGGGACTGGAACATAAACATTATATAATCTAATAAATTCAAAAAGAAAATAAACGTCACATTCCCATAGATATTTTGAGTGTAATGTTTTATAAAATTAGAACATTATCCATACATATCAACACAATAATAAAATGTGTGTACTAATAAAATTGTATCCTTTTATTCCAAAATAGTAAAGTTTTTATCAAAAAAAAGAAAGATATTCATGAATAGTATTCACAACATTCAAATTGACTTATCCTTGTCTCTTTACCATCCTTTTACCCTGTGAATTTTCAAAAATCACAGGATGAGAAAAAAAGCTCAGTAAGATATATAAAAAGAAGGAGAACAACTACTACTACATGAATACTTAAAAATATATTAAATCAAAGACATATATCTCACCCAAAAAGTATCACAATGTAACATTGTGAAAACGTGTGTTTTTCATAAAACATAGAAAAAATAAACTATATAGGTAACTCGTGGAATTAATTACTAAATATTGTAACCATCAAGACTAACTTGTTATTTTTAACCATCACAACTACCTCAAAATGAAACCCTTACAACTACCTTACAATTTAACCCTCATAACTACCATATCGTGTAACCATAACAGTTACACATAGAGTAACCATATGACCGAACTCCAACTTAAACATATCCAATGAATTATAGAAAGATATAGGTCCCACCCTTCATCATAACCAATACCCAATAAGAAAAAAAGTAATCATTAAATAGGATTACAAACAACATATAAGTCATTCCCTTCAAAAAGAGACAAGAAAATAAAGGAGGATTTTTAATGAAAATTCCTTTAAAAATATCACATTTTTAAGTGATAAATGATAAAAACAGTTGTAATATTTGTATACAATATAATTAAAAGTAATTAAACCGAATAAAAAAATAATTCATTTCAAAAATAATGTAAGTACAACATAATAAATAAAGAATATGGTTAACCCAAATAATGGAAATTAAGTTATTCATTCCATTACATATGGTTTGTCTTACTTCAATGTGTTCAAACCAAATGTATGATGGTTTAGAGAGTTTTACTAATATATGAAATAACCACATTTATATTTATAATAACTTATATGATATTATCTTAACATATTTCATCCCAATTATTAATATTATTTTGTTTTTTATGAAGGTGGTGCATTGGTCAAAGACTAAGGGATAATTTATTTAAAAAATAGAAAGGAGAACTACATGGGATTGAAATAAGGAAACATATTACAATATTTATCGTAAAGAGGGAGAAGCTCTATCGGAAATTCATCCGTCTATGTTATGCCCTGGTTGACTCCCTTGTTAGCAAGTCCATTTATAACCATGTTCGCTTCACGAAAGGCATGTATGGAAATGAAGTTAGTCCCCATAAGAAAGTCACGGATGTTCATCCAATATGTAGTCAGGGTACAGGAAAGATGCACCACACCCTCCAAAATAGCATGGAAAATAGTGGTTAAATCACTTTCAATCCAAATATTATTCCAGACCTTTTTCTAGAAATAACTAACGACATCTATTACAGCTATCATTTCCACCTCTAGAGACGATGCAATACCATAGTTGCCAAAGAAGCACACATGACACAGACCAAGGTAGACTCTGAAGATATAATGACAACCCATAGGACATGTGTCGCCTTTAAAATCCTCATTTACATTCACTTTGATCCATCTAGGGAGCTGAGATTTCGAGGACACCTAAAAGGTGCGTTGTGGTTGTTTGTAGATCCCATCAATCCGAAGTCGATGAAGGATCTCAAAGCCCCAACATTTTGGTCACAATGATCCTTCTGAATCTAATAAATATATTTAATTGAAATGAGAATTTGTGTCCTACTTTCATTAATATTGGATGAGAAATTGTTGTGAATAATAGCATTTCAGTTATACCCGATCTCATAGAGAAGTTTAGAAACAGCAGTTAAGAAGAGGTTATTGATCTGTTGGGAGGAATCCAACTCCACAAGTAATTTTTATTGGTAGATGATAGAGTCATTGAGAAACAATTTTCAATAAAAAAATGTTATAAATATAATTCTAAAGAGTAGAGGTTGTAGCACAAGATAAGAACACATGCTTGTTGAGTCAATATGGTTTCTTTATGACATTTCTATTCCTTCATGTTTTGAAAATCACAAACACTCTATCTTAAGGAAAATTTCTTTTCCACTCAGATTTTCCTTAATAAGGAAAATTTTCATTCCCCAAGGAAAATTTATCCATACCATGTGTTCATTATTCATGTTTTATTTTCTCTAAATATAACTCTTTTTATACCTAAGTTAAAAATTCAGTTTCACATATAAAACCATGAACTTCTATAAATACATAGATATGGAGTATTATTTTTTAGGATCTGAATTTAGACCCCAGATTCTTTGATATTCAGACTCTCAATTCTCCAAAATTTGGACTCCAAATTCTTTATAATTCCGACTCTTAATTCATTGAAATTCAGACATTGAATTATCTGAAATTCAGACTCGGAGTTCTCTAAAATTCAAGCATCATCTTACTTATAATTTTGACTCAGAATTACTTATAATTCAAACTCCAAATTTCTTCAAATTTAGGTTCTGAATTCCTTAAAATTTAGACTCCAAATTGTTTATAATTCATGTTTCGAATTCCTTAAAATGAAGACTTCGAATTACATAGAATCCGGGTTCCGAATTTCGAAGAATTCAGACTGCAAATTTGTTAGAATTTGGACTCTGAATTCCTGGAAAACTAGGTTCTGAATTCTTGAGAATTCAGACTCCAAATACCTCAAAATTCAGACTCTGAAGTCTATATAATTCTGATTTTGAATTCCTTGAAAAATATAATCTGAATATCCTTGTAATATAGACTCCAAACATTATTTTTCCTTAGACATTGAAAAATAAATTTGATTGAGAAACCAAATTTTACTTATCCTTTTTATAGCTATAAAATGATATCGTGCATTTTATTTCTAACCAACTGTTGCTTGAGTGACACGTGTATAGGTCCCTCTGAGATTCAAGGAAAAATATGACACTTGGAGGAGGAAGATGAATATTGAAAATGAGCCTATAAATAGGATCTCATTTAAACGATCTCAACACACAATGATCAATGTAGAGATTACATGCTGCTGAAGTGATTTCTAGAGAGATAGACACTCATCCTTTGTGCATACTAAACATCTTGTACAGATTGCTTTGTGCGACTCTGATTGTTGTTGTGTAAAATCGAGGGCTTCAAGGGATAAGAAGACAGACGTTCCATCTACCTTGATGTTCGAGGTCTTGCAAGGATAGCAAGACAAACTCCGATATTCCTATTTAGGGCTTACCCTGGTCTGGGTAACACATACTTTTTTGAACGTATAAAACAAGGGTCCTTTATCCAAGGTTGTTGGATACCCTTCTCATGGAGTTAAATGATTTCTTACTAGTTACTTTTATTATTTCAAGTGTCGGTTGGCTGCATTTTGTTATTAAGGAAATTATAACTATCTTATACTTTCTCATACTTGTATACTCTAATTAGTATGATTCTATATGCATTAATGTAGAATATTTTTCCTTGTAAACTGTTCTTAAGTTTCTTTTCCGGAACCATATTTTCGGAATCTAGCAAGGTTGTAGAACTAAGAGGTCTTGTGAGTTACTCTTGTTTAACATTGTTAAACAATAGAATGGTTTAACCATCATTAAAGGTTCCAATGTAATTTTTAAAATATACAATTCACCCCTTTTGTATATTGAGCATTTACATCATATTTTGATACTACAATTGGTATCAGAGGAGGTCTCTAAAATACATATATTTATATATATTTTTTCTTGCTCATGTTATCATTGTATAATATTTTACATGCTTAGGATATTTTATCATAGTTTAAAAACTCCTATTACTAATAAGTTTCTATAGAGGTATATTTTCTTTTAGATAATAGAAAGGAATGTTGGATCGATTGACAATGTTAATCTTACTAGACCACCTATATTTGATGGGAATGATTTTGAATATTGGAGAGATCATATAAAGACTTTTTTTACTAACACTGGAGTGGAAAACTTTGTAATCCTTACTAGAGATTACATGATTTTTATAAGGAATTGAAAACATTTACTAATCATGAAAAGTCATAATATCAACTAAATTATAAGGAACACAATAAATTGATGTGTTTGATGACCAGGAATATATATATCCAGATTTATTCCTGTGAAGCCGCAAATTGAAGTTGGATAAAGCTTGAAGTAACTTACTTTGAAACTTCCAATGTTATTGAAACTAGAAGATCTATGCTTAGAGCTGAGTATCATGGTTTTTTCTTTCCTTATGGATAACTAGTGTGAAAGGTACAACAACAGTTTATGAACATTTTTAACAGTTTACAATCCATTGGTGAAAAAGGTTTAGATGATGAGGCACTTGTGGACAAGATTATAGATATCATTCCTAATGAGTAGAAATCAAAGAGAACAACTATCGATGAGAATAGGAAAGTCTCACATATTACTCTTGATGAGATTTTTGGAACTCTTCTTCAACATACGACAAGAATGAAAAGATATGTTGATCTAAATAAGAAAAATAATGGAAATGGAAGTGTTTCTTTTACAAATAATTTACATAATATGAATTCCAGAACTCCTGAGAGAGTCACAATATCCAAATTTCTGAGGACTGTTATTCAATCTGAATCAAGTGGATGTGAATCTTCAGAAAAAGAGTTATCCAATCTTCCACAAATAATGAATAAGATTATTGGACAAAATAACTTTCAATATAGATACAAGAAAAAATAAATAAAGGACAAAAAAGACTCAGAAGTCACTTACTATGAAAGTAAAATATAAGGGAATATAAGGCCAAATTGTTTTATTCTTAAGAGAAAAGATAGAAAGGGAAAGGATTCTGAGAGGAATAGAAATAAATACTACAAGGATAATTCTAATAATGTTTTGTTATCCAATGACACCTGGAGTGCCAATGGTGGTGACTCTTTTGATGAATCCTTAGAGTATGAATATTCTTGTTAGAAGAATCTTGGTCTATTAGCCATGATACTCATGGAAAATCATTGTTTAATGGCTAAGGTACACAATGATGAATCCAAAAACAATGTAACCTTGAATTCTAATTACAGTGATAGTAAATATTATGAATCCTCGGATGAAGAATATTCTTTTGTGGATGATAATAATTTACTTATGATGAATTCACTAGGTATTCTAAGATCATTGGGACTGAAAATTATAAAGTCAATAAAAATCTTGATAAGAAAATTCTAGGATTTATATTCTTTCTAAGGAAGTATCAGATCATTCTAAAGATCATGATAATACAATTTATGATTTTTAAAGTATTTCAAAAACCCTTCAGTATGTTAATTATGAGAAGGATAATCTTTCTAAGGATCTAGAAAAAGTAATTTCTAAGAAAAATGTTTTAGAGACTAACTATAGTGCTAAAACTAATGTTTTTGAGTATAAAAACATAGTAACTAAGCTAAAGTCAGAAATATGTTCCATAAGGAAGTGGTTTCTAAATTGTAACATAGAAAAGGAAACCATTGATAAGATTTATTCCCAAATTCTACCTCTAAGTAATACTTTTGGATTTGGTTATACTCTTTGAAAACCAATTTTTAGTAACTATTATTATGTTCCTCAAAGTGATCCATTCTGCACTATGTGTTAGTGTTGTGGGAATCGGGAAAAAAATCCTTTAACATAACTCAGTCTTTAGGTTTTCATAAATCTTATTTTTCAATGAAAATGTTGATTCCTATAATTTTTCTTTCTTAAGTTTACGGATCCAAGAAAGTTTTGGTTCTGATTGTCTAACACTCTTATTTTTAGGAATGTAAAGATAATACCAATTGCAATACATGGTATATGGATAGTGGATGTTCCCAACAGATGACTGGTAACAAAATCATATTTGAAATGTTTATCAAGACAAAGGGAGGAAAAGAAAATTTCAGAGATAATGATCTGGGAGAAGTTTTTTTGTATACGTAACATTGTTCTTCATGAAAAAACAATGATTTCAAATGTTTTATTTTTTAAGTGTCTTGTGAAAAAACTTTTTATCATATGTCAATTCTATGATGAAGGTTGACTTGTGAATTTTAGGAATTAAAAATTTGTATTACAAAATTCCCAGGAAGAGTTTATTATTTCTTCCCATAGGCAAGAGAATGCTTACACACTAAACATAGAAGACCTCAGGAGATAATATCTACCTTGTCATAGTGTAATGGAAGATCATTCTCTGTTATAGAAAATAAGGTTAGGTCACTATAACCATAAAAACCAATCCCAAATCTCGATGAAAATTTTATTTAAGGATCTTACAGAGCTTAGATTTGATTCTTCAAAAGATTTTGATCCTTTTCAATATGGAAAGAAACATAAATCAAGTTTTAAATCAATCGGTGAAGTCTTAACCACTGATTAATTACAGTTGGTGCATATGGATATTTTTAGTCCAACACATACTGGAATATTTAGAGGAAATAATTATGTATTTGTATTATTTGATGATTTCAATAGATTTACATGGGTCGGTTTTCTTACAAAGAAATCTAAATATTTTTATTATTTAAAAATTTTTAGTGCCTAAGTTAAAAATGAGAAAAACCATTCATTGATAACTATCTATAGTGATAATGGCGGAGAATTTCAAAATTCTGATTTTGAATCTTTTTGTAGTAGAAAAGGTATTATTTAATACTTCTCAGCACCAAGATCACCTCAACAAAATGGTGTTGTTTAAACAAGAAATATAATTCTTCAAGAGATAACAAGAACCATGTTGAGTGAATATTCGGTAGCCAACCATTTTTGGGCTGAAGCTATAAGTATAGATTGCTATACTATAAATCAGGATTTGATCATAACTTTTCTTAATAAAACTCCTTATGATTTATAGAATGGTAGAAAACCTAAACATTCCTACTTCATGGTTTTTGGTTTCAAGGTATTCATTATGAATACTAAAGATAGTATACACAAATTCACACCAAAATATGATGAATAAATTTTCTTAGGATACTCTATAACTTTTAAGGATTATAGAGTTTTCAATAAAAATACTTGTATTGTTGAAGAAAATGTACATGTAAAATTTTATGAAAATGATCCTTTTGTTTTTAAACATCCTCAACCTACATCTTCAAATGTGATTTCAAAAACTGATTATCATCCCTTGATAAAAGTTCCTTCTGATAAAGAAAATGTTCAAGAAAATGTTTCTGAAGCATTTACCCCAGATGGATTCCTACCATAGGTTGTTGAAAAAGTTTTACAAAATCCAAATTAGTGGTTTCTTAAGAATCATCACAGTGATAATATAATTGGTGATGTAAATCAACCTATAAGGACTAGAAGTTTTTTTTAAAATGAAGTAGAACATCTAGCTTTCCTTTCCCAATTATAAAAAAAATCACTGATGAAGCTTTAGGAGATGATGATTGGGTAAAATCAATGTAAGATGATCTAAACGAATTCAAAAGAATAAAGTCTAGACCTTGGTTGAAAGACTTAAAGAAACTTCTGTTACTAGAGTAAAATGGGTCTTTAAAAATAAATGTGATGAAAATGGAATCATAGTAAGAAATAAAGATATATTGGATGCTAAAGGATATAATCAACAAGATGGAATAGATTATGAATAAACCAATAATCTAGTAGCCATACATGAATCTATTCGTATTTTACTTGCCTTTGCAACATTATTTAATTTCAAACTTTTTCAAATGGATGTTAAATGTTCTTTCTTTAATGTTTATGTTCAAGAAGAAGTTTTTGTTGACCAATATTCTAGTTTTAAATATACAAAACATCCCAAACATGTTTTTAAACACACCAAATCTTTCTATGGATTTAAACATGCACCAAGAGCCAGGAATGATAGAATTACATGTTTTTTTCAAGAAAATAATTATGTGAAGGGAAATGATGATTTAACCCTTTTTATAAAGAAATATAAAAAATTGATTTGATTGTTCAAATTTATGTTGATGAAATTATATTTGGTTCAACTCAGCAATCTTTAACTGATTCCATTGCGGATCTAATGAAACATGTGTTCAAAAAGAGTATGATGGTTGAGTTAAAAATTTTCCTCGGTTTTAAAATTTCTCAAAAACCAGAAGGAATATATATATACCAACATAATTATATTAAATATATTCTTAAAAAGTATGAATATGACAAAAATAAGAGTATAAGTACTCCCATTGGTACCTAAAATTCAATTTATCTTCTAGAAGTTGGCAAAACAGTAGATCAAACATCTTTTAGAGGAATGATTTGAATTCTACATTACATGATAGCTAGTCATATAGACTTAATGTTTTCGGTATGCCTATCTGGAAGATGCCAATCCAATAAAAAATCACATTTAATGGAAGTGAAGATGATTTTTTCTCTATTCAAAGGGAACCGTGGATCTAAGACTCTTTTATACTTATAGAAATGATTTTGTTTTAATTTTTTTTTTCAGATGCGAACGTTCGTGGATGTAGAATTGATAGGAAAAGAACATCTATAAATTTTCATTTCTTAGGAGATTAATTAGTTTCTTGGTCATGAAAAAAACACTCAGTAGCACTTTCCACTGCTGAATTTGAATATGTACCAGGTGGAAGTTGTTTTGATCAAGTATTGTCGATGCAACACACACTCACAGACTATGGTCTGAGTTTTACCAAAACAATAATTTTGTGTGATAATACAATTCAAAATAAATTAAAAAACCATGTACATCACTTTTGTGAAAAACACAATGATATTAGGCATCACTTTCTTCGATATTACACACAAAAAAGAGATATCAATGTTCAATTTATCGGAACGCAAGATCAACTTGCTGATATTTTCCCAAAATCTTTACCATCCTATAGATTTGAATACATTAAACAGAAGTTAATAATGATAACCATAAGGTAATATTCATTGTTAACTTATTGTTGAAATGTTTCTCCTTATAGTAACAAACTCTTTTTCATAAGGGGAGTACGTTTTCTTGTTAGTTAAAAATTTTCATTGTCCAAATTTTCATAATCAAAATTTTATTAAACAATGTTTTGTAGTATAAACTTGTTTTTGTAATGAAAATTTTCAGAATCTAATGTTTTCATGACAATTTTTCCCACAATTTGAATATTCATTCTAGAAATCTGAAAGTTACGTCTCCCTTCCTAAATTTTTGTAATCTTATTTTAATTGTTGGTATTTTCTTGTTGTTTTAAATTTTTTGGATTCAATTTTCCTTAAATACTAATTTTTTTCCTAAAAACCTCAAAAGATCAGAATCTATAAAAATCCCTTATCGGATATCATATCAATCATTAGATCTTCTCATGATGTTTTCAACCATTGTATCAGTAAAAAAAGCTGAACCGTCGCTTCAATTGCCAATATAAAGGCTACACGATGCTTGTCCCACATCGAGCCCCAAGCTTTCAAGTGCTAATTCTATGCCTCTATTTTTAATGCCATTATAGATATTTAAATATTCTTTACATCTGAATTTCTACTAAAGCATATTATTAGAAAGATATGTCAAATATTAAGGAAATATTTGAGTGGTAGATCTACCAATAAAAGATAGACAATCCGATTTTTTTTCTAAGTATCCTTCCATTGTTTCTATGAATATTAAGTTGAATAACTGAGAGAGTGTGTGTATATCAAAACCAAGAGCACATGATTCGGTTTATCCAGAATTTCTATTTGATTTATATGACGCAATTAGTTTTTTCAATAAAGGAGGAAGGGATAAATTTTCTTTCAAGAGCTGCATAAATATATACTCTCCTTCTTATAACAAGGCAGCAAATATTATAGGAATTACTTATGAGGGAGAAGTTGAGTTTTTATCACACAAGAAACGTAAATTAATAGGATATTTTGACAAGAAAAAGGATTTAGAATGTCTCGTATTGAAGGATGTGATGAATCTGAAAATTATTCATCTCTCTACAAATCTTTGGATTGTTCAGCTATGGGTTCATGGTTTTCTCATTGCGAGAAAAGGGGTTGAGGATACCCTCAAGAAAAGTGATATTTATATTCTGGATTTCCTGGTGATCCTAAGAAAGACAAACCTGGTTAAGCATATCATGGTTACGATTGAGAATATAAAGAATGGAATTATGAAGTCTATGATTATAGTGTTTCAAGCCATTCTTTCCAAAATTATTGATCTTTGTCTTCAGTCTTACAAGATTCCATGCAATTCTAAGCTGATAAATTGCAAGGTGATGCTTTTTTGTGATGATTCTCTAAGGAGGATGAAGATTGGAATTAATAGCCGATCCAGGGAATTTTATGATCTATCTGAAAAAGAATTCGAAGCTCTTTCTGAGAAATAGGAGGTAGTTGAAACATCTAAAAAGGGATGAAAGAAGAAGAAGGTGAAGAAACCAGAAGGAAAATAAAAAACACCTATGGAAAAGGAAACTCAATCCTCACCACCAAAACCTATGAAGAAAAATATGTATCATAACACTCCAATATTTTATGAGAAATATTATTTTTAATTTCATTGATGTATTTTGTAGTATGCTTCACCATGATTATCTTGATCTATGTGCAACACCGTATTAGCTTGTAGTATACACAACACTATTCTTGGCTTGTGATGCACACAATTTCATGTTCCTTCGAATAAAATTCATTTTACACAACACTAAGTATATATTTTGATCAATGTATAATTGGACTATATTTTTATTATGTTATATGCGACACCAAAGGATGCTTTCCCTATATGCAACCCTGACTTGGCTTACACACAATCACAACCTTCCTCGATAGCGTGTGTATTACGCAATACCGGGTTTCACTAAACAATGATATATTGTAATAATATTATTATGAACTATCCGTTATGAATATTATTAACTAAATTATTAATATTATAGCATTATTATTCATCTTTCAAATTTTCTAGAACTTGGTATGTGAACAATATAATTTTTTTGGGTAAAATAAGTATTTTTTAAAAAATGAAATTTTGCTGTGTTTTGATGGTGCACCTACTTTAAATCTAGTTTTTGACATGATTATAAGTTAAATTTGAAACAATAAAATTATTCATTGAAATAATGATATAAAAATTTACTTTGGATAAATTTTTATTATTATTCTAATAACTGTCACACTTTAATGAATAGTAAAAAGATGCTATATTTTAATAAAAACATCATTTTTCATCGTAATAATTTATATGGTTAAATTATAATATTGAATGTTTTTAAAGTAAAAATAGAATATTTTTTACCATTTAATTTAATGTATGTCATTATAATTTATTTTAAATTGAATTCATAGGTAGAATCATTTCAATCTTTCGCAATGTTTTAACTTTTAAAACTCGTTTTCTTATCAATGGGATTAATTTTAAATTAATTTATCAATATTCTTTTATTTTAATTTGGAAAAATCGATTCCATATTTGGAATCATTAGGACTAAATTATTTTAATATGGTACTTTTTATTTTTGGGCACTATGAATAGTAACTATGGTAAATTTTATTTACCATAGTTAATGGTAAATCGAGCAATTAATGGTAAATATAATATTATAAAAATACCCAAACACTTGTATTTATATAATTGGATGAGATTATTTCTTCCTAAGGTATATTTGGGTCGAAATAGAATTCATTAAAACCCACTTGGATGTGATTAAGATCTTAAATTTATTTTATTTTAAAGAAAGTGAAATATGTCTCACTCAAACTATAATAATTAAAGTATTTTTACTATATACATAGACATAATATAAATTCAATTATAAATAAAAATTAGAAATATAAAATTTATTTCTTGGTTATGGTGATTTATTTGTAATTTTTAGGATATATTTAATTACCTTAATAGCATATACATTAATGATGCAGAAATTATTTATTTAGTGAAAAATCAGTAATATAGTTTTTATTAAAAAACTAATTCCCATTAAAAGGCCCAAAAACCTGACAAAAAATTATTGGTCGTATATATGTAAACAATAAACATCCAATGGTCGAATGTTTGACTATTTGGATCATTATAAAAGCGATTATGACAGTTATATTATTTTATTTTAAATGATTTTAAAGTTGTCACCATCATAATTTAATAAATATAACAATTTAAATTTTGTGATTTTAAGATGATAAATTATAGTAAAAGTATTATTTTTATATATATTATATTATCACTATCATAGTATTTTATTTTTAATTTTTATGAAACTAATACGTATATTAAATGATTATACAAAAATGATGTAGTAATTTTTTTATAAAGAGAAATATCAAACAAATGGTAATAAAAATATTAAAATAAATATTAAATGAACTATTTAATGTGATTCACTAATTTTATATTTCAATATGAATTATTATTAGTCTATTAAATATTTTGGATCGAATATATCATCTCTGTGTATTTTATTTAAATTCAAATAATTAAATAGTTTCAAAATTGACAGTATTGACATTTTATAAAAATATCATATTAATAAATTGTTTAAAAATCACAATAATTTTTAAAAATTACAAATTGGAAATTATATGGTCTAAAATTTTATAATTTATCTAATTATTGAAAATTCACAACACATAATTAAGTATTTATAACAATTTAAAAATTATAATAATATTACCACAAATAAACTTAAATAGATTAAATAACGACAAATCAAACTTATAAGGTTTAAAATAAATTCCAAACATTTCTAAATTTTATTGTTTGATGATATTAAATCCCTATTTCATCTCATATTTTAATGTGAGTCATTTTGGTTGTTTTTATATAGGTTTAAATTTATTATAAATTAATATTTCTTATGTTTCCAAAGGTGCCCCTTTCCTCCCTTATAAAAGAGAACCTCCTCCCTCTCAACCTCACACCACATTGAGCCTTAATACACAGACAAAACCTACCCATTTCACTTCTCCACTTCCCTAGAAACAAACTAGAGGTAATTTTCCTCTTCAAAGACCATCTTTAGTGCCCTAAGTGGAGGTTTAGAAGAGTCATGTCGAAGAAGAGGTAATATCCTTTACTGATTCTTTCAAGTTCATTTCTTCTTATACATTCTCTTATTTTTTTGTTTCATAATAAAGTCATAAAATCAGTATCAGTCATATACTGATATGTAATTATAAATATGATCCAATCCTATTTCACATTCTATCCATCCTACAAAAAAAGAATTCACCGTGCGTGCGTACGTGCGGAATACCATCTCCACGCCATGGTGTAATCTGTTTTTCCCCCACCACCTTAATTGGATGGGTATAATGGTGTAAAGAATAACTATATATGGTTATTATAACATGATACTGATTCTAAGATATTATATCATCCACTCTATTTCAATTCAATAATTATGGAAATGATACATCGCTCGTGCGTACATACGGATTACCATCTCCACAACGCGATGAGATTCATTCTCCAAGTTAAACATTAAAGAATGATTTTAAAGTATATATATTAAATAATAATTAAATATATGACATATTAATGATACTTTATTTATTTATACAATATTTACTTACTTCCATTCAATTTAATAAAGAAACAAAAACATCGTTCGTGCGTTTGTATGACCTACCGTCTCCATGAATGGTGTATTTCATTCCATTTATCAATCTGTTATATATAAGTATATTATGAATATATATTATATATAAATCATGTTTTACATTATAGAAGTAATTAATCATGATCTATGTAATAATATTAATAATTAAAAGTCAAAACACGGACGATAAATGAAACCATATTACCCAAAACGCTGCTTTAACATGGTATTGACAAAGGAACGGGTAATATAAAGTCTTAACTGAATAAAATATGATATAATAAATATTATTATGGTTATGTTAAAAGTTAATAATATGTTTAAACCCACTATAAAAGAGTCTCAGACACATACGGAAAAAATTGGACATAAGGTAATGGATACTTTTTCAAATCTCATTTTTATCCAATATATATTATATGTAAGTATTTACTGGGGTTATATTTTCATCCATGTCCAAAAAAATGTTTTTCATAAAGTGTTCAATATTTTTCCACATATGTTTAAATTCATGTTTACCCATATTTGAATTTTACATTGTGTTATGGAAGAAATCTTTCTTTCATTTATCATATAATGTACTTTTTGACTTTTCTGGCAAAAGTATGGGATGCAATTTTTTTAACTTATACGGCATGAATGTATTTTCATGATTTCATAAAAACTAATTTCAATGAAGCTTCCTCTACAAAATTTCATGATTATTTTCAAAAAAAATCCTTTTATTTTAAAATTTCATGCCATTTTGAGAAAAGAAGATGATTTTGAAGAAGAAAGGATATTTTCCTCAAGAATTCATTTCAAGTGTTTTACCAAAACCATTTTCCATCTTAGATGACATTATTTAGTAAGTTTATGTTTCATGTATAATGTCTCTTTTATTTACATGTTTTGATTTTTTTATGATGAAGTGATATCCATTTCTTTTATATGGATTATGTTATGATGGTATGATGTTTATGAATCCCATTTTATTCTGTGGGTTATTATGAATGATGTATGTTTATTTTGTGTCACACGAGGGAATGAATTCATTATGAGATTGGTTTGAACTATATCTCCCTCTAATGCGTTGGGTACTGATTTATATCTCATGAGATAGACATGTATGGAATGACAAGTTAATCTGGATCAGTGATACAAGACTAGAATGAGTAGTGAACTCGATTCAGTAAGGGACATTTTCCACTATAATGGTCTTGGAAGAAATGCATTGGATACTTTGTAAATTGTAATTATACTAACTTTTTGAATCTTGGACACCATTATTAGATACCTCCCTAAAAAATAAATCCTCAGAATTAGAGAACAAATAATTATCAATAACTTGAACGATGTTATGAGGAATGTTGAAAATACATGACTGCAGAACATATTTTATAGAAGTGTTGGAATTTTCCTGAAAGGAATTAGGAGAGACTATCTAGATAAGGGGGATCCAGACCAGTTATCCACCAAAATGTTTAAGGAAGAGTTCATGATAACCATCTAAAAAGAATTATTTATAATATTAGAAACATAATGCCTAATGGAGGGAAAGATAGAAGAGTTAATGTAGTTAAAATTTCTCTTATATAATTAAAAAAATTAAAAATTTAGAAAAACTATGGAGTCAAAATTGTTATGGATTATTCTCTAGGCGAGTCTATATCTAAGGGAATCATTTAAAATACTATGATTTTTTATGCCAATACCACCCTTTTCTAAAGGATTCCAACATGTGGACCATGTGATGGTTATCGTCTTCCTTTCAATTATACTTCCAGTCTAGAAAAATTCTTGATGTAAACATTGATTTTCGCCAGATTACTAGAAAGAAATTTGTAAACCATCAATGAGTATACCATTATTGAGACAATAGTAGGTTTCACCAAATAGATCATGCCTATCATAGAAAGGGACTTAACCTTTTGAGATGAGAGTTGATTTATGAACTGATCAATAATATTAGAGAAGTACATGTATTTGGGACTTCCCCAAAAGATATGAACTCCATGGCCGATGAAATGGAAATATCCTTCTTTTAATCCTAGATCTATTAAGGTTACAATTTTTTTATAAGAATATCATATTTTTCCAAAAAAAATTATTTATTCCATCTTATAGACTAACCATAGATTTCTTCATAATGATTCAAGGTATTATTTATGTTTGGAATATTCTTTTTATCTACTTTGATGAATAAGATGATTTTATCAGCATATAGGATATGTGTTGGCGCAATTATGTTTCTAGGATCCTGAATAGTTTTGATATTGTTTTGATTCATAAGGCGGGTGAGCAGTCTGCTTAGGTAGGCCTCCGAAATAGAAATGAGAATGGCCAATAAGTGATCGACATGTCTGACTCCCTTAGTGCATTTAATGTAACCATTAGGAGAACCATTGACAATGACAGAGATAAAAGTCACTTTGAGTAAGGAATTTATCCTATTGATGAATGTATAATTAAAATAAAAGGACTGAATTACTTTGCAGATAAATCCCCAATCAATGGTATCAATGAATTTCCTAATATCTAGCTCAATGAAAATGTTGCCTCCTTTGATGGCATTATAGAGGGTGTTGATATATTCAGAGGCTAGGAAAATGCAGTCTTGTATAGACCGCCCCATGAAGAAACCAAAATGATTCCAAGGAACAATTTTATTTCATAAAGTAGAAATTCTATTGTGAAGAAGTTTATAAATGATTTTTTAAATATAATTAATCAGAAAAATAGTCCAAAAAATATGAATTTTAGAGGCATTGTCTAAATTGTTTCATGTGCATTTATTTCATGGTTTCCATGCTTGGTTTGTTATGGATTTTATTATCAAAATTAATAAAACTCCATAATTGAAATTACATGTTATTTATGAACATAAAGAATATTAAATAGACTAATATATCATATTAGTTATATGGTTTTGTTAGGATGGTATGTGAATGAGTATGATATACTCTATAATACCAAACGCATGATCAAAATAAGAATGAGATTCTCAGATACAAGATGGGGGGGTGAATTGTACCTTTTAGAAATTCCCATATGAAATTTTTAGGATGGTAATGTTTAACAAGGTTAAACAAGATAAATCAAAATACCTCTATGAGTACTAAAGACTTGCTAGATTCTAGAAAAGTGATTCCGAAAATGGAACATAACTAATGATACAAAGATTAAGATTATACCATAAAGCGCATAGAATCTAACTATATCAGAGTAAAAGGATGAGGAAGTATAAGAATGTATACTTTCCTCAACAATACAAAATGCAGCGGAAAACCCTGTAACAAAAACTAGTAAAAAGTAATAAGTCTTTTAACCCAAAGAGAAGGGTATCCAAAAACCATGGATAAAGGTCCCTTGATTTATAATTTCAGGAAATTTTGCCTTACCCACACCATGGTAAGCCCTTGATACGAAGATCAGAGTATTTCTTGCTATCCCCAAAAGCCCTCAACTATCAAGTAGTCTGCACCTATGTCTTCCTCAACCAGGAATCCCTCAACTTCAAGGTCTTGGAACCTCGGTCTTCTTATCCCTAGAAGCCCTTGATTGTATGCAGCCACAATAGGAGTCTCCCAAAGAAAATCTGTAGAAGGAAAATTTTAAACAAGATGCTCAAACTTTCTGCACGAAGCTTGAGAGTTAATAATAGACTCTCTCTCTATAAATCACTTCAACAGCATGCAAGCAAAGATTTCAGAGTTCTGTCAAAGTCGTTGTCGACAATCAAATGAACTTTTATTTATAGGTGAATATCCAACGGTAGGCTCCCTCCTCAAACGGTCCAATTATTCCTTGAATTTTAGAGGGTCCTCTACATGTGTCACTCAAATAATGGTTAGTTAGTAACTGAAAGGACGCCATCATTTTATAATAGAACAAGTATAAGCCCAACTGATATTTGGAATGGAGTAGAAAATGAAATTTCAGAATGGAACAGGTTGATATTAAAAATGGAAGTAAAAATAAATTTGGAGTCTATAGACATAAGAATATTCAGATCCAGAACATATAATGTTTGGAGTCTATGCTCATGAGAATTTGCAGTCAGAACTCATCAGAGTTCGGAGTCTGAATTCAGAGAACTTGGAGTCATAACTTAGATATGTTTGTAATCAGAATTTGGAGTGGAACAATTCGAGAGTTCGTATCCAGAATTTGGAGTGGATTTTCATGAGAGTTCATATCTCGAATTCGGAGTGGATCTTTATGAGAGTTCGTATCCATAATTTGGAGTGGAACTTCATGAGAGTTCGTATCCATAATTCAGAGTGCAACTTCATGAGAGTTCATATCCAGAATTCAAAGTGGAACATTATGAGAGTTTGTATCCATAATTCGTAGTGGAACTTCATGAGAGTTTGTATCCAGAATACCACATATCTAGGTATTATAGAATTCCGAGGTTTTAGATATGAATCCAATTTGTATATTTAAAAAAAATATTGATGTGAACAATTAAAAACAAGGTAATGGTAAATTTCATTCGGGAAGGAAATTTTTCTTATGGAAGTAAAACAAGTGTAAAATTAAATTTTCCTTAAGAAAAGGTGTTTGTGATTTTCAAAACAAGAGGAATTGTAACTTCAAAAGGAAGCCTTGATGACTTATCAATCTCATATATAAAGGAATGGAAAATTCAAAAGGAAAACCTTATTGACTCAACAATCTCCCCCCTTTTGAAAAGCACAAACATCCTTACAAAAAAGAATGTAACGACTTAGAATAACTTTCTAGACATGTAATTAAATCTTTTCTCCCTTTGTTTATGATCAATGGTGAATACAACTATCTCCCCCTTAGGATTTGAAACTCTAAGGATTGTACTCTAGGTTTCTAGAATGAGAGATTTCATTTGAATGAAGAATTTGTAATGAGAACTCCACCTTACATAAGGATATTTCTTCTTAACTTAGAAAATTTTCCTCTCCCTTTTATATTTTTCCTTCTCCCTTTTGAGTTCTTTTATCCTTCTCCCCATTTGTGATTTTCAAAATTAATTTGAGGGAATCGAAAAACAATTAAGTACCTGAAACATTAGTAAGACATACATACAATACAAGCAACCAATGTTTTCATTAATATTGAAAGGATTTTTACAAGGATTGACATTACAAAAGAAGATCAGATTGGTCTATTTGTCTTCTTTTTCCTTGGGGATTAGCTTCTTCAAAAGAATTTTTATCTTCTTTAAATCTTTGTGGTCTTCCACAGATTGCTTTTTAAGGCTTTAATCATGACATCTTGATCGTTCAGATCCTCAGACTGAGCCTTAATAACTTCATCATGCTTTACAAGCTTCTCTTCGATATCAATCCGAAGATCTCTTTCCTATTTCCATCTTTGAGTAGCAGAGTTAAGCATCCCATTTGGATCCTTCACCTGTTGATTCCGATTAGTTTTCTCAAGGTTCATATTTTCCTGAAGGTTCTTCATCTTGGCATCCTCGGCATCAAAGTATTCTTCTACATAATTATGAAAGGTATCAAGCTCTATAAAATCCTCATCGATTTTCATTGACCATAAAGTCATTCTTCTGCAAGATTTTCTGTGGACCTCATAATTGATAATGAAATTTTTATGATCTGCCTCAATCTTCACACATTTATCCATCACCATGGATATGGATTCTGACTTCTTATTTAAGCTGTGCTGAATCATCTGGAACCTGGAGTCTATTTTTTGAAAGATTAGAATTTTTTCCACCCATTTCTTTAGAGATTCAACAACAAAATCGTGTCCCAATGCAGATGACTCCAAATCTGACATCTTTCCAGGTGAATGTTCTTCTTCAATTTCCACAAGTTTTCTTTTAGAAGAGCCTCCAAATTGCTTTTTCCTTATGATATCTTTCTTTGGGGTGTCCTTAAGCACTTTCTTACCCTTATCAACTTTATAAATGGTTCCTTCATCAGGTGATTCTTCCTCACATTCAGATAATTGAACTATATTGTATTCATCAGGTTTTTCCTTCTCCGATCCTTCCTCAACAAAGTTCTTTTCATATCTTTCTTCCTCAGATAATTCATTCTCTTTCTCTTCTTCCTTGTCTTCATTTTTCTTACCTTCTTTCTCACCTCCCTTTCCCATAGTGACAACCTTTTAGGACTCGGCCTCAGATGTTCGATGTGGTAATTTTTCTGATAGATTTTCCTTTTATTGATAATCTTAAACTTGATTAATCAGATCATCTAAATCACCACTTTCTTATTCTACTTCTTTTTCTTCTTCTATATCCTCTTCTTCTTTGATTTCATCAACAACTTCTTCTTTTACTTCTTCAACAACATATTTCTCTTTATATTTTTCCAGAGTGAAGAAATTATTCCCCGGAGTCTCAGGTAAAGGCTCAAGAAGGAAAGTTTCTGGTACTAGAATATTCTTGGAAGCTGCTTCTGTGGCATTCAAAAGAGATTGTTTAACTTCAGTCATAGTCATTTTCTAATTCATCTTCTTCTCTTTTTCTATCTTCTCAAGGTATTCAGTAGTCTTCTCTCTTAAATACATGGCTTTAGCAGGGTCTAATCTAAACTGAGGTTCCCCTTTCCTTTTTCCTTATTTTCCCTCTACTTTGCAAGCACCTCATCTGGATACGCTTTCCGTTTCTTTGGTTTGGGAGGTGCGGATTGAGCTTCCTTAGTTTTAAGAGTTTTGTCTATCTTGTCCACTTCCATTAGCTTTCTCTTCTTCTTGGATTTCTTAGATGGCTCAACTTTTTCAATATTTTCTGGATTTGCTTATACCTCTTCCTCTGAAAGATCATAAAACTCATTTTTCTCCTTGGAATAATCCATATTCATTATTTTCAAAGTGTCATCGCTAACAAGCATAACTTTGCAATTCCGAGACCTGGATTTTCATGCAATATTAAATGATTTGAGACAGTGAACTATCATCTTTGAATGTAATGTAGGAAACATGATTATTTGGGCTCTAATAATTCCATCCTTGATGTTCTTGATTGTAACAAGTACATGCCTCATCAAATTGATTTTCCTTAGTTTTAATAGGAATTCTTAGAAATATATATCACTTTTCATGAGGGTATCTTTGTCACCTTTTCTCGGTACTAAGAAACCTTTTACCCATAGCTGAAGGATCCAGTTGTTAGATGACAGGTGAGAAATTTTGGTTGTCTTGACATCATCATGTCAAATACATTGTAAGGACTTTACCTTAACCAAACTACCTAGAACATCTAGGAGTTTGAGAAAGAAAAACTCAGCTTCCCCTTCATACTCTATCCCCACCAAGCTTGCAGCCTTTGTGTATGTAAGTTTGTAGGTCATCCCATAACTCTTAAAAGAAAATTTTTCTCTACCATATTCCCTGAAGAAGAAAACTGATTCATAGAACTCTATGAGAAATTGCGAATACACCATGTCTTGAACGCCTATCTTAGATATGTATATATCTTCCCAACCATTTAACTTAATATTATTTGAAATGATATAATCATACTTGAAAACGTTCGGATGGACCAACCTTTCCATGTATTCTTTTCATTTTGAGATTGGATTCATGGTAGAAATTTCTTGAGAAGTGGCTTCTACAAACATTCGGATTCGAGGAAATTTGAGAGATTCGGAACGGGATTAAATAACTGAGACAGAGCTTCGAGATGCGAGAGCTTGGAAATCAATGTGGGAAAGCATTAGGGGTCCCCTTTATATAGGCGATAGTGGTGACCTTTTACCTTCCAACAATAATCTGAAAGTTCAAAAACTCTCTGATCCGATCTGATGGTTGAAAACGTGCCCGTAATGAAACCTTGAATCCAATCATTTGAGGTTTTAAGAAAAAAATTTGTATTTAGGAAGAAAGGAATCCAATAAATTTTAAAATAAAAAGAAACTACCAGCAACCAAAAAATGATTACGAAAACTTATGTAAGGAAGTCATACATTTCGGATTGGCTAGGACGTTTATTCGTAATATGTGATATTCTACTTGAAGAAAATTTGACTACGGGAAACAAACTATGAAAACCATACTATGAAGGACTTAAGATCAAAAAAGATTTTATTGCAATAACTTTGAGGACCAAAACTTGATTAAAAAAATTATGAGTACAAAAATTCCCATTACGAAAAATCTCATTACGAAAATTTTCAATACGAAAATATCCTTTACAAAAATTTTCAGTAAGAAACTTTCTCTTACAAAAATTTATGTTATGAATATTTCCTATTGCAAAAGATTCAATTCTGAATATCTGATTATGAGAATTTTCAGTTCTGAAAATTCGATTACTGAAAATTTGAAAACATCATTACAAAAAATATGAAAAAATCATTACGAAAAATATGAAAACATCATTATGAAAAATATGAAACCATGATTATGAAAAATATGAAAACATCATTACGAAAAATATGAAACCATGATTATGAAAAATATGAAAACATCATTAAGAAAAATATGTAACCCTGATTTTGAAAAATATGAAAAAATCATTACAAAAAATATGAAACCATGATTACGAAAAATATGAAACCCAGATTATGAAAAATATTAAAAAACATATAAGAAGATGTACTACCCCTATGAAAAAGATTTTATTACTGTAAGGAGATTGGTTCAATGAGAAGTTAATGAAGGAATATTTCTTCATGGTTATCATTCATAACTTCTATTTAATGTATTCCAATCTTTCGGAAGGTAAAGATTTTGTGAAAATATCAGCAAGTTGATCTTGTGTTCTGATAAATTGAAGAATGATATCTCTTTTATGTGTGTGATCCCTAAGAATGTGATGTCTAATATCTATGTGCTTTGCAGAAGAGTGATGTGCATGGTTTTTACTAAGGGAAATGGAACTTGTGTTATCACACAAAATTTGAGTCTTAGTAAAACTCAAGACATAATCTGTTATTGTCTGTTTCATCCACAACACTTAAGCACAACAACTTCCAGCTGCTACATATTCAGCTGCAGCAGTGGAGAGTGCTACTGAATGTTTCTTCTTGCAAGACCAAGAACCTAATGAATCTCCTAATAAATGATGAGTTCTAGATGTACTCTTTCTATCCATTCTACATCCACCAAAGTCAGCATCTGAAAAACATTTTAAAACAAAATCATTTCCAGAAGTGTAAAATAGTCCTATATCCATGGTTCCCTTTAATTAGCGAAAAAATATTTTCACTCCTTTTAAATGAGATTCCTTAGGATTGGATTAAAATATTGGACATAATCATACTAAAAACATCAAGTCTGGACGAATAGCTATCAAGTAAGGTAAACTTCCTATCATTCCTCTAAAAGATGATTGATTTACCGGTTTCCCAACTTCATCAAGATCAACTATGTTTAAGGTACCGATGAGAGTACATATACTCTTAGTGTTGTCATATCCATAATTTTTAAGAAGATATTTAATATAATTATGTTTGGATATATAGATTCCTTCTGGTTTTTGAGAAATTTGAAAACTAAGGAAAAATGATAACTCACCCATCATACGCATTTCAAACTCAGATTTCATTGGATCCACAAAGGAATCAGTTAAGGATTGCTGAGTTGAACCAAATATAATGTCGTCAACATAAATTTGAACAATCAAAAAAAATTTCTTATCTTTATTTAAAAATAGGGTTGGATCTTAATTTCCCTTAATATAGTTATTTTGAAGTAAAAATCTTGTAATTCTATCAAACAAAGCTCTAGGAGCTTGTTTAAGGCAATAAAATGCTTTGGAAAGTCTAAAAACATGATCAGGATGTTTTTTATCTTCAAAACCAGGCGGTTGTTCAACAAAAACTTCCTCTTGAACATAACCATTAAGAAAAGAACATTTCACATCCATTTGAAAAAGTTTAAAATTTAATAATGCTGCAATGGCTAGTAAAATACGAATAGATTCAAGTCTAGAAACTGAAGATTAGGTTTCTTCATAGTCTATTCCTTCTTTTTGATTATAGACATTAGCAACTAATCTAGATTTATTCCTAATGATGATTCCATTTTCATCAAATTTATTTATGAAGACCCATTTTACTCTAATAACAAAAGTTTCCTTAGGTCCTTCAACCATGATCCAAAATTTATTCCTTTTGAAATAATTTAGTTCATCTTGTATGGCTTTAATCCAATCATCGTCACCTAAAGCATCATCTGTGCTTTTTGGTTATTATTAGGAATGGAATTGTACATGCTCTACTTCATTTCTTAAGGAACTTATTGTACTTACGGGTTGATTCATATCACCTATGATACTATCACTGGGATGATTCTTTAGAAACGACTAATTTGGAATTTTTAAAACTTGTTCATCAACATAGGGTAGGAAATATTATGGGGTAAATGTTTCAAAAGCATCATTTTGAAAATTTTCCTTATCAAAAGGATTTTATATCATAGGTTGATAATCTGTTTTTGAAAAAACATCTAATGATGGAGGTTGGGGTAGTTTGAAAACAAAAGTATCAGTTTCATCAAATTTTGCATGTACTATCTCTTCAACAGTTCGAGTTTTTTTGTTAAAAAATCTATAAGCATTGGAAGTTGTGGAGTAGCCTCAGAAAATTCCTTCATCATATTTTGGTGTGAATTTCTGTAAGTTATATTTAGTATTAAGAATGAACACCTTGCATCCAAAAAATTAAAAAGTAGGAAAGTCTAGGTTTTCTACCAGTCCATAAATCATTAGGAGTTTTATTAAGAAAAAGTCTAATCAAAACTCAATTTATACTTTAACAAGAAGTACCTACAGCTTAAGACCAAAAATGTTTGGAAATAGAATATTCACTCAACATGGTTCTAGTTATCTCCTGAAGAATTATATTTATTCATTCAACAACACCATTTTGTTGAGGTGTTATGGATGCTGAGAAGTTGTGAGTAAAACCTTTTCCACTACAAAGAGTTTCAAAATAAGAAATTTGAAATTCTCTTTCATGATCAATATGAATAGTTTTCAAGGGAAGGATTTTCTCATTTTTAACTTGGGCTCTAAAACTTTTGAAATAATAAAAAGCTTCATACTAAATTTCTAGAAAATATACCCACTTAAATCTAGTGTAATCTTCAACTAAGACAAATACATAACACTTTCCCACAATGCTTCCAGTTTGTATAGGACCAAAAATATCCATATGCACTAGCTGTAATGCATCATTAGTTGAGACTTCACTGACTGATTTGAAACATGATTTATGTTGCGTGCCATATTGAAAAGGGTCACAAACTTTTGAAGAATCAAATCTAAGCTCCGGTTGATCCTTAACAAGTATCTTCTTAGAAAGCATACATAAGTTCATAAGGATACAGTGTCTTAGTCTTCTGTACCATAACCCAGAATGATCTTCCATTGCACTAATTCAAGGTAATTATTGGCTCCTAAGGTCTTCTATGTTTAGTGTGTAAACATTTTCTTACCTATGGGAAGAAAAAATAAACTCTTCCTTTGAATTCTATACTAGGAACTTTTCATTCTTAAAATTTACAAGGTAGCCTTCATCACAAAATGGACTTATACTGATGAGGTTTTTCATTATACACATGACAAATAATACATTTGAAATAAATATTTTTCAATAAGAACGATATTACCTATGCCAATAATTTCTCCCTGAGCATTGTATCAGAAAGTTACTTTTCCTCCTTTCGTTTTAATAATATATTCAAAATAGTCTTTGTTACTAGTCATATTCTGAGAACATCCACTATCCATGTATCATGTATTGTTGTTGGTACTTTCCCTATTTTGTTGAAAATAAGAAAAATTTAGGTTTTCGGAATCTAGACTTTCTTGGATCTAGAAATTTCAGAAAATAAAATTTTGGGCACCCACATCCTCTTTGAAAAATAAGCCTTATGAAATCCTAAAGGTTGGGTTTTGTTTAAGGAACAATTATTTTCCCAATGACCACCACACTGATATTTAGCATAGAATGGGGCACTTTGATGAACAATGTAACACCCCAAGATTTCATAGTTTGTTACTTCTTCAAAATAATTCAATAACTTGCACAACACACAACAACGAGTTAAAGCGTACCATGACATACCAAACAAGCCGTTCTAAAGAGGTTATGAATAGTATTAACTAAATTTTAAACTTTATATAATCCTTATAATTTTGGAATCCATATTATGAGTTTCTTAGACATAATTTATGAAAAAATTCATTTTTTTCAGATAAAAGAAGTATTTTTCAAAAATGCACTTTTACCAACTTTAATAGTGAACACTTTTTAAATCCAATATTTTAAACTTTTATATATTCAATTGGCTAAATAAATTTATTCTTTATAATGGGCACATAAAAAAATTTACAATGTAACACCCCAAGCTTCCATGATATGCTTATCTTTGAATAATACAGTAGCGTGTGTTGTACGCAACTTCGAGTTCTAACACACACTACAACCAATCAAACTAACCGTAATGAATAGTAATACCTACTTTTTAAAATTTTATAAATTTTATCTCTCAAAATGGACTTCATTTTTGGATTCCAAGTATCGAATTTAGCCTAAGGTGAAATTTTGGTACTTTTTGGATAAGTTTAATATTTTGATGGATAGTGAAAATTACTAAATTTTAATTAAAAACAACTTTTTTAATCAAAATAATATATATTGATAAAATATGAATTCGAATGGTTTTAAATTATAATAAGAATATATTTTAACCATTTTATCCAATGGTGTTCATTAGAATTAATTTTACTTTGAAATTGGACATAAACAATTGCCAATCTTTTGATATATATTGTTTCTTAAAAACACGCTATTTGTTGTGACAGCGGGAATTAGTTATAAAATTAATTAATGAAACATATATGTTTGGATTTTTTTAAAATAGACATCATTTTTGAATTTGGAATATCAATTATAGCATAGGGGGAAATTTTGGCATTGTTCTGAAAAACTTCAATTTTTGATGAATAGTGAAACTACTAAGTGGTAGTTAAAAAACTGATTTTTTCATAAAACTTATTTTTACCACTTATGTGATTTGAATTTCAAATATCCAAGAGGCACGGTTAATATCAAGGAGTAAAATGTGGTTCAATGAGATGAAAATATTTTTTGGTGAATAGTAACTTTTTACTTTTATTTACCACAGTTAAAAGTAAATAGGGTAATTAAGGGTAAAATTGATAATATTATTACCCTAAAACATGTCCTAATTCTATTGGACAAGTTTATCTCGACCAAAAAAAACCTTATGAATAAAATATTATCATTTAGTTCCACATGGATTAGATTAGGACATTTATTATTATTTAATTTAAAGATGAGTTAAAAGAGTTAACATCAAATTTTATTTACTAAAATATTTTTAATATAGAGTTATACAGATGATAAATTCGATTTTAAATATTCATTAGAAATATAAATCTATTTTCAACATAATGATACTTTATTTATAAGTCTTAGACATTAAAAACTTAATTTAGTTATGACACAATGATGATGCATTAATTGCCTAATTAATAAAAAATGGAATAATTGATATTATCAATTACCAAATAAATGTAATTTGAGACTTTTTAAAAATCACAATAATTTTCTAGGATAATATGACATGTTTGAATTTATTTCATTAACTTTTTTTAAGTAATAATTCTTTTATTATTTTTACAAAAATGAATTATTGAATAGTTTCAAAATTGACATAAAAGAGTTTTTAAAACAAATATTATATTAGAAATTGATATTAAATTTCTATAAATATAAGGTTCGACGAAGATACTTATATCATGATAGGTGTATCATTAATCGACCACTTGGGGGGCCGCTTGGATGTATATAGTATGTTTGTTAACAATATAATATAAAAATACAAAGAGACATTCTAAAAGTGAAACTAATTAACTACTTAATGATAAGGTTAATATAATGACACAAACCTGTCTAAATTCTATTGGTTGAGTGGTTTTCGACCCATCCCCACCTTAACCTTTAAATAATCCACTTTAGATCCATTATAAACCGAATATTAATTTATTATAAAATAATATTTCTAGCTTTTCCAAAGGTGCCCCTCACCCCTCTTATAAAAGGGCACTCTCACTTCTCATTAACACACACCATCAAAGCCTTTTGGTTCGGAAAACATATGCCCAAATACTCTCTCAACTTCCTTCACTTCATCTTAGAGGCCTTAATTTAGTCAGAAATCCATCTTAAGGAGCCCTTTTGATCAAATCAAAAGGGAAAACCCGAAGAAGAGGTAATGATTTCACCACCCTTTTTCAAGTTCCTTTCTTCTTCCACTTCTTCTTTCTTTGTTATTACCATTCTAAAATAATTAATCCAGTATCTCCTATATAATGTAATATTATTATAAATATGGTACAACCATATTCAGTATTCTATCCATCCTTTGAATGACATGTCACCATACGTACGTACGTACGGCTTACCGTCTCCACGTCGTGGTATAATTGTTATTCAATATATTATTATTTGGATGGATATAATAATGATTTTTAATTCATTTAAATAATAAATATAACATGATAATGATTTGGTATATATGTTATACCATCAAATTATATATTATTTTAATATCAAAAGAATGATATTTTCACTCGTGCGTACGTACGGATTACCGTCTCCACGACGCGATGAGATTCATTTTCTAGTTCACCATTCATCGACGATTATAAACATATATATTACTATTAAGTATGTAATATATGACATAATAATTATACTGGAGATATATATATATATATATAAGGATTTATTTACTTACATATATCTTATTCATTTACTTCCGTTCAATACTATATGAAAACAGAAACAACGTTTATGTGTACGTACAGACTACCGTCTCCATAAACTGTGTTTTCCATTTCATATATATGTCTATTATACATATTTATGTTCTAAATATATATTATATATATATATATCATTTTTTATATTCTGGAAGTATTTAAATCATTATCCAAGTGATACAACCAAGAGTGACAATTAAAACACATACGATAATGAATGTGATTATTACCCAAAATGTTAACTTAACATGGAAATTATTATTAAATGGGTAATATAAAGTCATAAATGAATCAGGTATGATATCATAAATATTAATATGGTTCTGTTATAATTTAATAACATACTACGATCTTCGTACAGGAGGTTAAATGTACCCTCGACTAAAGGAAAGTGCAAGGTAAGGGGTTTTCATCTCACTCCTTATTCCCGTGAGAGTCATGCCATATTGACCCTATTACCTTTTGTGTGGTGTATGTACTGCCCATAATTGTATTCTTTGTGTAATACACTTTAATTTATGTTTATTTACATATTCATTGTATGATACCTCTTTCATGGGTTGTATGTTTCGTAAGTTACGAAATTGGTAAGGGTTAATTCCTCAATCTCATCATTATCCGAGATTGTTTAAGTGTAAGTATTTGCTGGGACATTTTTATCATCCATATCCATTTATCATAAAAATTATTTCAAAATTAAGATTTTAAGGATTTTTAAAGGTACCCTTTATCAAGATCAAAATTTCAAATGTTTTAAATATTTATCTTTCTAAATATTTTAAATTAATGTCCATGTTTTGAAAATGATTTTAAGAATTTATTTATATGGACATGAATTTTTTGAAATGATATTTCTTTTCAAAAGATTCAAAGTTGTATGGGACACTTTGATTCAAAAATATCTTTTAAATTAATTAATTTATAAATGTGCGACTTTTCAATGATTTCATGAAAAGTGATATTTCTCTCAAATAGTTTTGATTTCATCTATGTCAACATCCTTTGATGGATTTTAAGCTTATTTGAAGTTGATTTATTATGATACAAAACTTCTGTATTGAATTGAAGGTTTTGCGATTTGTTTAACTGTGGATGTATTATTTTTATACCATTCATGTTTTATAGAGAAAGTATTGACATTTCATATGCTAGTTTTAATACGAATGTTTATGTCATGTTTAAACCTTTTCATATGGGAATGCATTGGACTTAGTATGTGACGGGTGGAGCCCTCTATAGCTCCTCGATGCATCAGTAGGTCTAATGAGAAAAACTAGTGTCTTGGAACAAGGCCTTGACAAAATCTTATTTGTAGTATTGGCACGAGGCCTTGTCTATGTGGTTATGAAAGTCTGGCATTATGCATTCCATCATTATGAAAGTGGTTAGTGATATTGCATGTGATTATTCAATTAGTAGAATATCCATGTGAATAAGTAAATGGCATTATTTCATTTTATTTATGGTACATTATGCTTAAGTTCAAGTTTAAAAGGAATTTGTTTTAGTTTTATCCGTTGCCTTAAATGTTTATGCTTATTTTGGAAAGTTTTTACTATATTGCTTACCCTTACTGGCATTTGAGCTCACCCCTTTCTATGTTTTATTTTTCCCAGGATTCCAAGAAGTGAAATGTGATTGATATGCCGGGTTAAGACAATGGAATACTGGTATTCATAAAGGATTATTTATGTTGTTTTGTAGGTTATGAAGTATAATGTAACATTCATGTATGTAATCTATTTTTCAGGACTGCTAAACTGATCGGTTCTTCGGGACTTGGTTCCTTGTAATCATGTCAATGTATTAAAATAATGTACCGACTCTAGGTCACTAGGGTCGGGGAATTACAGTTGGTATCAGAGGAAGTTTATAAATAACCTTGGAAACTAGATTTAGATAAACTATTATTAGAGCACATATCCCTAAGATAGACTTTGAGGATTAGTATAGAAGAACTTCCTAGAATTTTGGTATTTTAGAGATTTTGTGAGTTTTTCGAGCAATACATCTCTGTCTGGATACGAGCAGGTAGAGGCGGATCTGGCACAGATGTACCTAGGGTTAAAACTCGAAAACACCGCTTTGAGCTAGACTCGAACGGGAACTGGTGCACGACAACGGAACTTGCTACACTCTTGGTTACGACACTCCCGGGGGATATTCTTAGGATAATTCTAATTTTATTTACAAACCATTATGAAGGGATCATGAGTATATACTTACTCAAAGAAAACATTTTTTATGATTATGGATTATATCCATAAACTATTCAATTTTCATTAGGAATTATTTATTTCCATTCATAAACTGACCTAGTTTATGCTGTTGTATAGAAATGGCGCCAAGTAGAAGGAATGTGAACTCTAGTAATACATAGGATCCAAAGAGTAAGAAGGATCGTATCTTTCATGGTATTAAGACATCATTTAGAAGGGAAATAGTCTCCCGCGTATTATCATCATATTAAGAAATAGTATCATGTGTGGATAAGATAACTAAAAAATTTACTGAGTCCTATGGCTTTGAAGGGAAGCAAGAGAATAAAAGGATATAAGAGAGAAAGATGTATAAAGGGAAGAGGGAAGAGAAGAATTTCCCCATATATGATAATTGTGGGAAGAAACACCCTGGAACTTGCCTGAAAGGAATGAAAGTTTGTTAAAATTGTGGAGGAAAACGGCACAAGGTATGTGACTGCAAGGGTAAGAAAATGGTTTCAAATGTACAATGCTTCATTTGCACGGAGTTTGGACACTACGCAAACCTATGTCCCAGTCATCAGATTGTGCCACAAATGATGCTGTTGGATAATAATCAAGTTATGATACTACCACAGATGAAGAGAATGATTAGAGTTCTTATGTTGATTATGTCATTTGAGTGTTTTATCAACAATTTATTTGTTATAATAATTAAGTAGTATATAAGGATTTTACTCCAGTACTACTTCATTAAGGACTTCAGATTCTATGGAACAAAGAAAAGTGACTCAATAGCAGGATAAATTTTTGGAAAATATATGGTTGAGAGAATGATAAACCATAATATAGTTCTGATACAGAGGTAGTGATTTTAGAATAATACATGATTGATTTGGATAAATTATATTGGATATTCTTGACTACCTTGAAACTGATTAATGATTTGTATATTACATCATTCTTGGGGTTTACAACATTTTTGGATTAAAGGAGTATATCCATTATTATTTAAGGAATAAGGGAACATGAATGTAATCCATAAGGTTTTATGGTAATTTAGGATGTTGCAGTGTTTTAAAAGAATACATGATGAAGGTGTTCACATGTTATTACGCAGCAAAAAGGATCTTCGTTTTTGTACTAAAGAATTTTGGATAGTTCTAGTTTGTATTATTTTTGGATTTCCATAAAGGGACAACTCGAAGGTTGGGCGGCAACCTGTCGCGTCCGGTAAGGCCGCGAGACTTGAACCCACAACTGAAGGGAGACAAGGGTGTATCACCTACCATTAGACCATGTAATGTCCAGGATTAAATAATGTAGTTTTTTAAAAAGATCTGGTAGATGAATTATAAATTCATTTTTTTTGAACCCTATACAAATAGGATAAATAGAATATTTTTTACGTTCTATTATCTTTTAGAGTGAAATATGAGTTTGTGGTAGAAATTAGTTAAAGGATGGAACTCTACTTGTCTAGAATATATTTTTATTCTTCTCTTATTATATGAAGAAATTAATTCTTATACATTATTTAAGAAATCCTAAAACCAAAAATGTGTTATCCTAATACCCTATGTTTTGTTGAACCGATGGTATTTCAAATCATCATAGATTGATGAATTTAAGGACCTCAATTTTACATTTGTTTGTGATTGATGACCTCAATCACTACCATTAAATATTTATGTTTTTCATCCAATTATATGTCTCTAATTTCCACCAATGTTCTCCTAATCGAGATCATAATTTGGTGGTGACCCTTTCATTTCTCTTTTCCTCATATTAAGACTAAATTTTAGTAACCCAATTTCCGATGTGGGTTTTCCCACAAAGATATTTTCTATTATCAACCTTTTATTTTCGAAGAACAATTTCAAATTGCGAGGACACAATTTATTGAAGGGGGGGGGGGAGAATGTAACACCCCAAGATTTTATAGTGTGTTATTATTTTTCAAAATAATTCAATAACTTGCACAACACGCAACACCGAGTTAAAGCGCACCATGACATACCAAACAACCGTTCAAAAGAGGTTATGAATAGTATTAACTAAATTTTAAACTTTATATAATACTTATAATTTTAGAATCCATATTATGAGTTTTTTAGACATAATGTAAAAACAAATTCCTTTTTTTCAGATAAAGAAGTATTTTTCAAAATTTCACTTTTACCAACTTTAATAGTGAACCCTTTTTAAATCCAATATTTTAAACTTATATATATTTAATATGACTAAATAAATTTATTCTTTAGAATTGGTACATAAAAAAATTTACAATTTAACACCCCAAGCTTCCACGGTACGCTTCTCTTTGAATAATACAGTAGCGTGTGTTGTACGCAACTTCGAGTTCTAACACACACTACAACCAATCAAACTAGCCGTAATAAATTGTAATACCTACTTTTTAAAATTTTATAAATTTTATCTCTCAAAATGGACTTCATTTTTTGATTCGGAGTATCAAATTTAGCCTAAGGTGAAATTTTGGTACTTTTTGGATAACTTTAATATTTTGATGAATAGTGTAAATTACTAAATTTTAATTAAAAACAACTTTTTTAATCAAAATAATAAGTATTGATAAATTATGAATTTGTGTGGTTTTAATGTATAATAAGAATATATTTTTACCATTTTATCCAATGGTGTTCATTATAATTAATTTCACTTTGAAATTGGACATAACCAATTGTCAATCTTCTGATATATATTGTTTCTTAAAAACACGCTATTTGTTGTGACATCAGGAATTAATTATAATATTAATTAATGCAACTTATATGTTTGGAATTTTTTATAATAGAAATCTTTTTTGAATTCGGAATATCAATTATAGCTTAGGGTGAAATTTTGGCATTGTTATGAAAAAGTTAAATTTTTGATGAAAAGTGAAACTACTAAGTGGTAGTTAAAAAACTGAATTTTTCATAAAACATAATTTTACCGCTTATGTGATTGAAATTTTGAAAATCCGAGAGACTCAGTTAATATCAAGGAGTAAAATGTGGTTCAGTGAGATGAAAATAATTTTTTGTGAATAGTAACTTTTTACTTTTATTTACCACGGTTAAAAGTAAATAGGGTAATTAAAGGTAAAAATGATATTAATATTACCCTAACACAGGTCCTAATTCTATTGGAAAAATTTATCGCAGCCGAAAAAAACCTTAGGAATAAAATATTATCATTTAGGTCCACATGGATTAGATTAAGACATTTATTATTATTTAAATCAAAGAAGAGTTAAAAGAGTTAAAATCAATGTTTATTTACTAAAATATTTTTAATATAGGGTTATACATAGAATAAATTTGATTTTAAATATTCATTAGAAAGGTAAAAAGATTTCCTACATAATTATAGTTTCTTTAAAAAATTTAGACATTAAAAAATTTAATTTATTTATGACACAATAATGATACAGTAATTACCTAATTAATGAAAAATTGGAATAATTGATATTATAAACTCCCAAATAAATGTAATTTGAGACTTTTTATAAAAAAATAAAATTTTCTAGGATAATATGACAATGTTAGAATTGATTTAATTAACTTTTTTCGAAGTAATAATACTTTATGATTTTTACAAAAATCAATTATTGAATAGTCTCAAAATTGACATAAAAGTGTTTTTAAAACAAATTATGTATTATTAATTGATATTAAATTCCTAAAAATCTATGGTTCGGCCAAGATACTTATATAATGATAGGCGTATCATTAATGGACCATTTATGGGTCTCTTGGATGTATATAGTATGTTTATTAACCATATAATATAAAAATACAAAGAGACATTGTAAAAGTGAAACTAATTAACTAAGAGTTAATACTTAAAGATAAGGTTAATATAATGACCTAAAACTGTCTAAATTCTATTGGATGAGTGGATTTCGACCCATACCCACCTTAAACTTTAAATAATCCACATTGGATCCATTAAAAACCGAATATGAATTTATTATAAAATAATATTTCTAGCTTTTCAAAAGGTGCCCATCACGCCTCTTATAAAAGGGAACTCTCCCTTCTCATTAACTCACGCCTTAAAAGCCTTTTTCATCGGCCAACATATGCCCAAATACTCTCTAAACTTCCCTAAATTCATCTTTGAGGCCTTAATTTAGTCCGAAATCCAACTTAAGGGGCCCTTTTGATCAAATCAAAAGGAAACCCCCGAAGAAGAGGTAATGATTTCACCACCCTTTTTCAAGTACCTTTCTTCTTACACTTCTTCTTTATTTATTATTACCATTCTAAAATAATGAAACCATTATCTACTATATACTATAATATTATTATAAATATGGTACAACCATATTCAGTATTCTATCCAACCTTTGAATGACATGTCACCATACGTGCGTACGTACAGCTTACCGTCTCCACGTCGTGGTGTAATTGTTATTAAATATATTATTATTTGGATGGGTATAATAATGATTTTTAATTCATGTAAATAATAAATATAACATGATAATGATTTTTTATATATGATATACCATACAATTATATATTATTTTAATATCAAAAGAATGATATTTTCGTTCGTGCGTACGTACGGATTACCATCTCCACGACGCGATGAGATTCATTTCCTAGTTCACCATTCATCGACGATTATAAAAATATATATTACTAATAAGTATGTAATATATTACATAATAATTCTACTGGAGATATATATATATAAGGATTTATCTACTTACATATATCTTATTCAATTACTTCCGTTCAATACTATATGAAAACCGAAACAACATTTATGCATACGTACGGACTACCGTCTCTATAAATGGTGTTTTCCATTTCATATATATGTCAATTATACATATTTATATTCTAAATATATATGATATATTTATCATGTTTTGTATTCTGTAATTATTTAAATCATGATCTAAGTGATACAACCAAGAAGGACAAGTTAAAACACGTACAATAAAGAAAATGATTATTACCCAAAATGTTATATTAAAATGGAAATTATTATTAAATGGGTAATGTAAAGTCATAAATGAATCTGGTATGATATCATAAATATTAATATGGTTCTTGTTTAATTTAATAACATACTACGATGTTCGTACAAGAGGATTAACTTACCTTCAACTAAAGGAAAGTGCAAGGTAAGGGGTTTTCATCTCACTCCTTATTCTCGTGAGATTCATGCCATATTGCCGCTATTACCTTTTGTGTGGTTTCTATACTGCCCATAATTGTATTATTAGTGTAATACATATTTATTTATGTGTATTTACATATTCATTGTATGATACCTCTTTCATGGGTTGTATGTTTCGTAAGTTACCAAATTGGTAAGGGTTAATTCCTCAATCTCATCATTATCCGAGATTATTTATGTGTAAGTATTTAGTAGGAAATTTTTATCATCCATGTCCATTTTTCATAAAAATGATTTCAAAATGAATATTTTAAGGATTTTTAAAGGTACCCTTTATCAAGATCAAAATTTAAATTCTTTTAAAGATTTATCTTTCTAAATATTTTTTTATTAATGTCCATGTTTTTTAAATGATATTAAATATTTATTTATATGGACATGAATGTTTTGAAATGATATTTCTTTTCAAAAGTTTCAAAGTGGTATGGGAAACTTTGATTCAAAAATATCTTTTCAATTACATTCTTTATAAATGTGTGACTTTTCAATGATTTCAGGAAAAGTGATATTTCTCTCAAATAGTTTTGATTTCATCTATGTCAACATCCTTTGATGGATTTTAAGCATATTTGAAGTTGATTTATTATGATACAAAACTTTTGTATTGTATTGAAGGTTTTGTGATATGTTTAACTGTGTATGTGTTATTTTTATACCATTCATGGTTTATGGAGAAAGTATTGACATTTTGTATGCTAGGTTTAATACGAATGTTTATGTTATGTTTAAACCTTTTCATATGTGAATGCATTGGACTTAGTAAGTGACGGGTGGAGCCTGCTATAGCTCTTCGATGCATCGGTAGGTCTCAAGAGACAAACTAGTGTCTATGCATAAGGCCTCGACAAAATCTTATTTGTAGTCATGGCACGAGGCCTTGGCTATTTGGTTATGATAGTCTGGCATTATGCATTCCATCATTATGAAAGTGGTTAGTGATATTGCATTTGATTATTCGATTAATAGAATATCCATGTGAATAAGTAAATTGAATAATTTCATTTTATTTCTGATATATTATTCTAAAGTTCAAGTTTAAAAGGCATTTGTTTTAGTTTTATTCATTTCATAAAATGTTTATGCTTATTTTTGAAAGTTTCCGATGTATTGCTTAACCTTACTGAGCATTTGAGCTCACCCCTTTCTATGTTTTATTTTTCACAGGATTCCAAGAATTGTAATGTGATTGATAGGCCAGATTAAGACAAGGGAATAATGGCATTCATAAAGGATTATTTATGTTGTTTTGTATATTATGAAGTGTAATGTAACATTCATGTATGTAATCCATTTTCCAAAACTGCTAAACTGGTCGGTTCTTCGGGACTTGGTTCCTTGTAATCATGCCAATGTATTAAAATAATTCACCGACTCTGGGTCACTGGGGTCGGTGCGTTACAAAAAAAGTAGTTGTTACTATTTTTTTACAAATTGTGTAACCAAAACCAGAAGTACTCCTTCAAGGTCGGATTTGTGAATTCATTTTATGAAAATTTTCATTACCTAGGGCAAAGTTCGATAAACACTTCCTCAAGGAAAAAATTTCAGATTTGAGTTTAATAACTATGTTATTTTCTTCAAAACCATTTGAACTAGAGCTAGGCTTGACAACATTTTACTTAGAAATTACATTTTCAAGTTCTTTAGAAAGTTTATTCTTTTCAGAACTTACTCACTCAAGATTTTTTGAAATACTTTGAAAATAACAATTTTTATTATCATGACCTTTAGAAAGATTTTATATTTCCTTAGTAAGAATAATACTCCTAATATTTTCCTTATCGAGTTTCTTCATGAGTATTGAATTCACATTTTCAAGATGTTTGGAAAACCTAGAAACTTCTTCATAGGTAGGCAAAGTATTATCTTCATCAGAAGAGGATTCTTCATCAGAAGATTTATAATATTTACTATCATTAGAATTTAAAGAAACATTTGTCATTGATTCATTATTGTGTACCTTAGCCATCAAGAAGTGATTATAAAAATGTAGCCTAGCTGAAAGACCAAGATTATTCTGTCCAGAAGATTCATAATCTGAAGATTCATCTGAAGAATCTCCACCTCTAGCACTCCATGTGTCATTAGCTTTCCAAACATTCTTAGATTTAGACTTGTAATATTTTTTTCTATTCGTTTCATAATGCCTCTCTTTTCTTTCTTTTCTTTTGAGCATAGGGAAATCAGGTCTTATGTGTCCAGCACTCTTGCATTCATAGCATGTGACCTCTGAATCATTCTAATCTTTCCTTTCATTTTCCTCATACTTGGATTGGAAATTTCTCTGTCCAACTATCTTGTTGGTCCTTCGATCAAGATTAGCTAACTCATTTTCTGAGACATCACTCTCACTAGATTCGGATTGGATAATAAATTTCTTAGACTTGGATCTAGTAAATCTCTCAGGAGTCTAATATTTCATGTGATTTTATGTTTTAGTAAAAAAAACACTACCATTCCCATTTTTCTTCTTTATGTTTTCAGCATCTCTCTTCATTCTAGTCTCATATTGAAGAAGAGTTCTAAACAGTTTATAAAGTGAAATTTGAGTATCCTTCTGTTTTCATCGATAGTAGTTCTCTTTGATTCCCACTCATTGGGCATAATATCTATGATCTTGTCAACAAGGGATTCATCATCAAGACCTTTCTCTCCCATTGATTGTAAGCTATTAAAGATAGTCATGAATCTCTATAGCACCTTACAAATTAGTTCTTCATAAGGAAAATTAAAACCATGATACTCAACTCTAAGCATGGATCTTCAAGTCTTAATTACTTTAGATGTACCAAAATGTGTAACTTCAAGTTTCTTCCATATACATTTAGCTGTTTCCCAAGATGAAATTTGGTTACATATGTTCCTAGTCATTGAACAAAGTAAAGTATTGCATACCTTATAGGTGAGTTGGTATTCATGCTTTTCTTGATTTATAAAGTCACATACTTCTTTATTAAGGATCTTGTATCCACCAGTAATCATAATAAAATTTTCAACCCAAGTGTTGCTAATGAAAGTCTTCATGCGATCTCTCCAATATTCGTAATCATTACTATCAAAAATAGGTGGTCTGGTTGGATTAAAATTGTCTATGGAACCAACATTGATTCCTTCCATTCTTAAGAAAAGTCTTTCCACAAAAACGTTTTAGTAGAAAAATATTATAAACAAGGAAAATATTATAAATAAGAAAATATAAAATAAAATTATCTGTACAAAAAAGTGAATATGAACTATTAGTTTGAAAAACAGATTCCAAAAAATATGAATCTGGAAGTGTGAGTCCAAAAATTCAATTTCAAGAATTCTCTTCTAAATCTAATCATGATATTAATCTAGATTGAACCAAATCCTCTAATACCAATAGTTAGGATGGTATGTGACAGAGTATGATATACTCTATAATACCAAATGTAGGATCGAAATAAAAATGAGATTATTAGATATAAGAGGGGGTGAATTGTACCTTTTAAAATTTCTTTTTGGAAATTTTGAGGATGGTTATGTTTAACAAGGTTAAACAAGATAATTCAAAAGACCTCTTTGAGTACTAAAGACTTGCCAGATTCCGAAAAAGTGATTCCAAAAATTGATCTTAACTAAAGTTAAAAGGATTAATATTCTACCATAATGCGTATAGAATCTAACTATATCAGAGTACAAGGATGAGGAAGTATATGAAAGTATACTTTCCTCAACAATACAAAATACAGCAGAAAAACTTGTAATAAAAACAAGTAACTTGTAATAAGTCTTTTATCCCAATGAGAAGGGTATCCAAAAACCTTGGATAATGGTATCTTGATTTACAATTTCAAGAAAGTCTTTCTTACCCACACCAGGGTAAGCCCTCGATATAAATATCGGATTCTGTTTTGCTATCCTCACAAGACCTCAACTATCAAGTAGTCGGTAACTCTATCTTCCTCAGAAAGGAATCCCTCAACATAAGGTGTTGGAACCTCTGTCTTCCTATCCCCAGAAGCCCTCGATTGTAGGCAGCAACAATCGGGGTCGCCGAAGAAAATCTGCACAAGGCAAAGTTTAAAAAATCTATTCTAACTTTCTTTACATAGATTAAGAGTTGATAAGAGCCTCTCTCTCTAGAAATCACTTCAACAGCATGTATGAACTGATGTCAGAGTCTGTCGATGTTTTTTTTAATTTCGAATGAGCTCCTCTTTATAGGTGAAGCTCTAATGGTCGGCTCCCTCCTCCAACGGTCGAATTCTTCCTTTAATTTCGGAGGTACAAGTACACGTGTCACTCAAACAACGGTTAGTTAAAAACTAAAAGAATGACATCGTTTTGTAATAGAACAAGTATAAGGTAAAATGATATTCATAATGGAGTGGAAAATGAAAGTTCAGAATCAAAAAGGTTGAAGTTCAGAATGGAAGTAAAAATAAATTTGGAGTCTATAGACTTAAGAATATTCAGATTCTGTTTTGTAGGAATTCAGAACATGAATTCTATAGAAATCTGGACTCTGAATTTCAAGGAAATTCAGAGCCTGATTTCACTAGAATTTGGATCCAAAACATACAATGTTTAGAGTATAAGTTCATGAGAATTAAGAGTTATAAATTATCAGAGTTCAGAGTCTGAATTCAGAGAACTCAGAGTCAGAACATAGAGAAGTTCATAATTAGAATTCAGAGTGGAACTTTATAAGAGTTTGTATCCAGAATTCGGAGTGGGTCTTTATGAGAGTTCATATCCAAAATTCGGGGTGGAACGTTATGAGAGTTCATATCCGTAATTTGGAGTGGAAACTCATGAGTGTTCGTATCCATACTTCAGAGTGAAACTTCATGAGAGTTCGTATCCAGAATTCGAAGTGGAACTTTATGAGATTTTGTATCCATAATTTAAAGTAGAAATTCATGAGAGTTCATATCCATAATACCTCATATCTATGTATTATACAATTCTGAGGTCTTAGATATAGAATTGATTTTTATATTTAAGAAAAATATTGATATGAACAATGAAAAACAAGGTAGGGGTAAATTTCCTTTGGGAAGGAAATTTTCATTATGGAAGTAAAATAGAGGTAAAATGAAATTTTCCTTAAGAAAATGTGTTTGTGATTTTCAAAACAAGAGGAATGGGAAAGTCATAAGGAAACCTTGATGACTTATCAATCTCATATATAAAGGAATGGAAAAGTCATAAGGAAAACCTTATTTACTCAATGGGATTGAGGATGATTTATTATATGAATCATTAGTGATGAACATTAGTTTATTTTGGTGAATTTTTATCATTATGAACAACTTTAATGTTACTAATAAAATTATGTATAAACACTTTTTATAATACATATATAAAATATTATATGTTTAATACAATATGATCTTATGATATTGATGGTTTTATGACCATCATTAAAAGTGGTAATGGAAATTGTAAACACAATGTCCTTGAGGTTGGTAAATAGACACATCACATATGATGTTTTTTTTAAAAAAATGGATAAGATAAGAGGTAGGATGATTAAAATTTCTATAAAAATGAAAAATTACATTATACATAATATAATATAGTTATTAGTCCTCTTGGATAGTGGTAGATTAAGAGAGTATACAAAAAGAAAAATAATTGAAAAGAAACAAAGGAAAATGAATGTTGATTATTACGACATGAATTATCCTTCTTGAAAACTTCCATAAGACCAATGTTTTTGACTTTTTGGTGAGACAATTAGGTAGTGTATGTGTAGAGGAGGATTGGAAGGATATTTTGGATGATATTAATCATTCTATACTACATTGTGGTGTGAGTGGATGTGGTGATGTTGGTGGTATTTATAGAGGAGTAGAAGGGTGTTTTTTAATTATTATATTCGTTAGAATATTAAGTGGGATTAAGAACTTGTATAGTTTTATAATTATGATCAAATATATTAAAATCAAGAAAAAGAGTTCTACATTTTGGGATTAAATCAGCCTTACATCAGCCTTACATCATCTATTATTCAATGAATCAAGTATGTAGCATATATCATAAATTATTGTATATCACTATTCAGAAAAAATTTACCCCCACCATTCCTCAATATCTAGATTTAAAAAATGGACTCAATTTTTTGAAATTAATTTCCTAAATAAAATAAATTTAATTTTCGATTAAATTCATAAACTATTTGGAAAATACTGGTTTTAGAAATATAATTTATTTTATAAATCCTTGAAAAAATAACTGAAGTCTCATAAAAGTATCTTATAATCACAAGAAAAACAAAAATTATTATTGACTATATTTTATGAAAATTTATTTTCTTTTAAATCCTATTATTATTTATAACAATTATGAGTCTCAAAAATAACAACACTTAATTTATAATTTTCCAAAATAATTATTTACCTGTTCAATTATATAAATATGTCATATTTTTACTTATATATGGATACATTTCATTTATAATTTATTAGGTCACGTTACTATTATATTGGAATGATTAATATTTCTAATTGGTATGTTACTATTCATAAGTTCATGTTACTAATAAAATAATATAGATTCATTAATTTCTATAATTACAACTTATTTATTTGTAAATTAATAATGAATTTGACTACTTATTTCTTCAATAAAGATAAATTATTTTATAAGCGCCTATGTTGATACAGTATCTTATGCCAATGTAATAAAGAAACCACTAGCTCTGAGATATTGGGTCTGGTTTTTTATAGTTGATATTAGGGCTTATTTAGTTGAATTCATGGTAACTGGATTTATAAAAATATAGATTATGGAAGATAACCCCAGGATTTAATTTTAATACTTTTCCCAAATACACTATGTTTACAATTCATATGAGGATAGTTTAATAATTTTCAGCACCATCATGGGTTAGGAATTATTAGGATTATTATACATTTAATTTCTTAAATACACATTTTTAGATTTTTTGTGATAGGAATTTAACTTGATTAATAATATTTCAAGAGACATTTTTTTGGTTGAATATATGTATAACGATATGTTATATGATAATGGATTGTTTATAGAAAATTTAATTATTTTTTTAGAGATGTAAGCTGAAGGTAATGAGATAACCATTAATGTTAAAAAAAAATTTCATGTTGTGTTTATTTGGGATATAGGGGTATGTATTTTAGGAATGATCTATTTTAAAACTTATGTTTTATTGACAAATTTAAAAAAATTAATGGTTTATTTCTTTATATATTTGTTTATTCATTTTGATAATTATATTATTCTAAGATTACCTTTTTTTAATGGTTGGTGGAAAATAATGTTATTATTTTATGGAATCATTTGATCCATTAGAGGTTAATTGTAGGTCATTAGACATGAAAAAATCCTTATTAAATACTCATCTCAGGGATACAAAATGGGATTATGGTAGAAACTCATAAAAGGAATGAAATGGTAATTATCATGTAATTATAATACCTTCTGTTATTAGTATATATGGTAATATTTTTCCTTAACTATAGGAATTGGATCATGAAACAAAATATTATCCTATTATAACTATTTTATTGGAATCAGTGGTCCTTTCACCCATCACAATGTCTGGTTTTGTGTTTGTTTAATTTTTCCTGACCATGTTTTCTGTCACTATCCATTAGTCTAAGAGAGTTATTTTTCTCTTCCATGTAAAAAATTTAACATCCCATTAACTATGTCCATATTTGAAAAAAATATTATGTTATTCTAAATGACCTATATATTCAACCTTCCCTAAATTTAAGAATTTTTATTAACCCTTCACAATGTCGGATTTCCACAATGGAATTATAAAATTTCAAACCCTTATTTTATGAGATCAAGTTCAGATTGAAAGGAGTCATTTCATTTTTTGGGTTGAATATAACATTCCAATACATTACAATATATTTCTTGTTAAATAACTTTAATCACTTTGATAGATGGAGATACACACAACCCTGAGTCAAAATGAACCGTAATACAGTAAAATGTTATAACCTACCCATTATATTATACTGTATGATTCAGAGTAACTAAATTATGAAATGAATATAGTTTTGAATTTTTGAAATGAATAAATTAGTTATCAATTGATTATAATTTAAAATAAAAACAATTTAAATTCAAAAGAAATGTTTTCATGAAAAAATATTTTTATTCACGATATATATTTTTATCTTAAAAAATTAAATTAATATATTTTGGGTAATATTTTAATGAAATATATATATATATTATATATTAAATAAAATATTTATTTTTTCATCAAATTTTTTTTTTCATATCATGGAATAATAATAAATCCTTATTTACGCTTTAGAACAACAATATTTTAAAAAGCAATTCTATAATGTTTTGTAAAATTATTTTTGAAAATAAATTTTTACATATTTTAATAATTATATTTTAAAAAATGGAACTAATTTTTTATATAATATTATCAAAATAATCTGTTATTAAATTTTGGAATTTTTTTGAAACGAAGATTTTTTTATTAATATTGAAAAGTATTGATTATTTTTAAAAAAATTCATTTAATTAAATGTGTTTATAATGTTTAATTTCATTTAAAATAGTTTTTAAATGATAATTGGTTAAATTATATTATTATTAATTTGATGTAATTCATTGGAATCAATTTAATTTTGAAATTTTCAATAAAAACCTTTTATACTTGAAAATCATTATCTTTATAAGACCTCATATTCATCTCCTTTGTGGGTTTAATTTTAATTTTCATTTCTCTACTTATTTGAATATAATTTGATATATTGGAATCCATATTTGAAACAAGAATAATTAATATTAATAATTGAAAAAAAAATTAATTTTTTTCATAATTTATAGTGATAATAGTAAAGAATAGTAACTATATTGGTTAATCCTAAAATAGGGTTTGGCATTTTAAATTCACCCATATAAATATAAATTTTCCATAGACATGCTAATTTAATTATATATATATTATTTTATGTTTGGAATCTTTGAGACCTAATTATATAATAAGTATCCTTAAATTTAGTGATAATGTAACAACTCTGGTAATAATAAAATAAATAATTTTCAAATTTAACAATATAAATTAGATTGTTATATTCCTTATAGAAATATTAATTAATTTATATGCCGAAAAAATGTTATAATTAGACACATTAATTAAAATGTTTTATTTTAAAGTTTAATTTAATAATTATATAATTTAAATTTGAAAAAAATTATTTAATTTTTGAAATCATTATATGAATTATCTTTTAGGTTTAAATTTTAATATTTTTCAAAAAATATGGATATTTAGTTAATAGTTAAAAATACTATTATTTGTAAAAATGTAATTTCATCTTAATAAATTGAATAATTTAAACTAATGAATTTGTTTTTAATATGATTTAAATTAATACAATTTTTTCTAGTCATATATAAACATCATAATTACATTTTAATAATCTTTATATAAAATTTTAGTAAAATTTTATTTTTGGGTTTAGATAATTTGTTGTTTCCATAAGTGTTTTAATGTAAATAATGTTTCTCTATTTTAATAAATTAAAATAAGCCTCAATGAGAAATGTTTTAAATGATATTTATTGATTCTTTTTCAATAAATTTTACTTGAAATTCATAAAATTATTATTTCTAGTTATAGAGTTAATATAAAATGATCACATACTTGAAAACCCCACTTCTTAAAAATAGTGTTTTTGTTGCACTATAGGATTTAATTTAAGTAAAATTATATTAATAAAGTGAATTTAATTTGGTAGTTTTTATTTCATATTTCTAATAACAATAATTTATTTTATTTAAAATGTTAGACTAAATTTTTTGTCCTTATAAATAGTGAAAAGTGTATGAATATTTTATATTGGTTAAGGTAAAAAAACAATAATCGAGGGTTAAATTAAAAGGATTTGTGTTAAAAATAACTATAATAAAGTGTAAATTCTTTTTATGGCCATATTTTGACTATATTATTTAAATTTATAGATAATGTTTTATTTTTTATCCTTGTTCCATGTGAGGAAAGTTGGTACCACTTTTTCTATTGAACAATTACGTGATTTCCACTCACATTACTTATAAAAAGCCACCCACTCTCCTCTATTTTCACTATTTAATATAATATTTATTCAGCCAATAACTAAAAAAAAAATTCCAATTATCTCCCAATAACATTGGGACTCTATTTTCACTATATCAATCTAAATAATTATTTTGTTGCTAACATACATAGGTTATCTGAAGAAGAGGTACTCTTCTTAAACGAGTTTTCTTAATGTTTCTTCCACCTCCTTAAAATATTCTAAAATTATGATTATATAACAAGAATATTTTCTCCCATATACTTATATGTTATTATGATAATTCAATAACTTAAATCCATCTCCACTTCCATTATATGGGAAATTAAATAACCATTCTATTTAAATGACAGACAACCACCCCGCTAGCTTATGTGATTCATTTTGTCATCATCACTTCTCTTGTATTGTTATATTGATTTATTTAAAGCAAATATATAAATATATGATATTTTTAATTTAAATAAAGTTTTTTAATTAATAAATAACATTAAATTTATTACTTTAAATTATATAGGGGATACAATAACGTTTCCCATGTGTACGACGATCTACTATCTCATAAAGCGATATGATTTGTTCTTCAGTTTCACTGCCCATTGATGGTAATAAAGACATATATAATTCATAAATGTGATATATATGAAAAATTATTATATTCAGGAAATATTTATCCATCTAAAAAAATATATTTTTACCATTCCATTCTTTTATATATGATAACATCAATTGTGAATACATGTGGACATTCTCCGACATGAAGAAGTGTGATTATTTTCTCATCATGATATATCATGGAATAAATATATATGTATATTTAAAGAAATAATAATTTATTTAAGATATGATTGTAATTTTCAATGATAAAATAAGTCTTACCATCTTTCCCAAATGATTTTTGAAAATAGAAACGTTAATCTTGCATACGTATAGCCTACCATATCTGTGATTCTAACATAATTAATTATTCATTAAAATATTTCATTATCGGATTAAAAATTATAAATTATGTATATAAAATATGATTATTTATTGATTATAATCATATAGAAGTTTAAATAATTAACTATGTGACCATATTCAACCAAATGATGTCATTCATAAAGTATGAGACAAATATTGTCAAAACAGCCGATGAAAAATTAATTAATTTAGTAATTATTTATTACATGGTAATATGTGACATAAAATTTTAATAAAATTAAAAAATATTATTAAAAAATTAAAAAATTATATTAATTTTTTTATTTAGGATGATACAGATTGTAGGTGATGATTCGGGCTCAAAGTGAAGAACTTTGATTTCATGAAACTATATTCTTTTTTAGGTGTATATATATCTCTATTGAAATGTTATACCATGAATTAATTTCATTTCATTATATTTAAATATTTTCTTAATATAATTATTTCATTGGGATCATTATTAAAATTTTGTTAAAGTGCTATTAGATTTTATATAAAAAAATCAACACAATGGAATATTTTTTGAAAATTTATCATCTTGGTCCATTTTATAAATGCTTCCATGAACAAAAAATTTGAACAAAATGTAATTCATAAAAAAGTGTTCCAAAATTATGAATAATGGTAATTTATTAGAATCTCTTTGATGATGTGGAAAAAAATCTTTTTATATATTCTCCAAACAAGTGGGATCCATACCTAATTTTTTGTTCATGAGACTATACATGAAAAGATTAAACTAATAATATACAAGTTCAAAAATGAAATTAACACTCATTTGGAATTCCATAAATTTAATCCTTTGATCAATTAGTCTTCATAAATGGTGTAACATATCATTCATAATGTTCTGTAAAATAATAGTGGAATCTCTTTCCAACCATAAATTGTTCCATACATTTGATCATGTGAATGTAACTACATTAATGAATCCTAGAATCCATTATTCAAGATATCATTCAATTCAAATTTATCCATACAGTCATCAAAAAATCAATACAATGTGATCACAAAATATCACAAAATGTCCATGATTTTAAAATTATTTTATAAATGGTTTTATATTAAAAAATTTTACATAGAGGGAAATTTACATCTCATCAAAATTTATTTCAAAGGATTTAAAAAGGAATATTTAGAATGTTTTCTGCAGAACATTTAGGTAAAATAATGAATGATCTATTTTAATATATACAATGATAATGAATTTTCCTTCCATGTAACCGTTATTTGAAATTTGGCTTCGTTTTCAAGATTTAATTATTTCATCAATGAATAACTATCTTTTTCTGTTTTTACGTATTTTGGTACTAAAAACGGTGTTTTAAAAGGAAATTCCATTTAAATATATAAAAACGTTTTGTATATGGCGTTAAAATATTTTATAAATGGGTTTGGGTGAAAGTTGAAAGAATAAAATTTTTAATTCATGATAAGGTACATGAAAATTATATCAAAAAAATATAGCTCTAAGCAACCTATATGATTGGTTATCCACTAATATTTCTCATGGGTGAGACGATATAGATTATAAGATGTGTTGATCCCCATTGTATCTCATAAAAACGGTTGAGCCTGATATTTATTATAAGTGGGTGATCCCGATTATAGCTATTTAATAACTGATTGTGTGTTTTTCATGAGGGAATGCTTTACTTCATACACACAATGAACATTGAAGACAAAGGTAAAAATAAGGATTTTACGGTTGTTAAATATACTAATGGATTTATTATTTTTTAGGTCCCTTACATAGATTTTTTGTGCATATTGGATGTCTCTAGAAAGTTCTTCATGGGGTTTTAGGAAGGTTAAGGGAAATGAAGAAGTCAAATTGAATTTTACAATGATTTTCCTTGAAAAGAAATCATAAGTTAATTTACATGTATTATTGGATGAACGACATTGATACTGATTGAAAGTGTCCACCTTTTATAACATGGTTTTTTTTGGTTTGAGTATTGACCTAATTTTATATTACTCTAAACCTGAAATGATTCAAAAATTTTGGAGATTAGATTCTTACCATAAAACACAATATTATGTAATGTTTATGTATGGGTATTTTTAGTTTGTATAAAAACTTTTTATAGAAAACATTAGAGGTTAAGAGAAAGTTAATATCACAACCATGATATATTTTACATTATGGTTAAGTTGAAATGATATAAAATTTGATGATTACCAAGTTTCTTAGAAAAAGTTTTTTTTGTTACGAAAAGTTTTTTATAAATAATATAGGGAAGATATAATGAGAAGGAATATAGTGTCAAATATATTTCCAAATTATAATCATGAGTTTTTTTTTGAAATGGATGGGAATATTTTGTTTTTTTATGGATCAGTTGAACCTTGCTATAAATAATGGTGGTATCCATGTTAGGATCAATCTAGATATACTATAGTGCAATATGTAAATAGTATAGAATTTCATGAGACATCATCCCATATAATTAAGTGAATAATCTAACCTTATGGTAGCCATAGTATGGATAAACTCCCTTAAGAAATATATTTCTTCTGAAAAATTAATCAGAATGTCAAAATGAATCCATTTTCATCTTTTATTTTGAATGTGAATCTAGTAGATAGTTATATTTGGTAAAAAATACCAAAGTGATAAATGATATTGAATCAATGGAATCACACACTTTTAGGAATATATTCCCTAAGAAATACTTCTTAGTGGATGTTCTACCTTTGATGGAGAAATAATTATTCAAATTGAGGTAAAGATATTATGATTTTGAGGCCATTTAAGAAGAAATATTCATAATATTGCCTATTAATGTTTCAGATTATATTCTGAAACATTTATTATAAAATTATTATCATTTAATCACGGATGAATCCATGTTTAAAAAGTGATTTTGAAACTTTATTATTTAAAAGTTAAAAGAATGTGGTTCAATTTTATGGGAAAATTTATAAGGAGTTCTTTAAAACATACTTACCCCGAGATGGAAAATGTAAAAAGTGGTAAATGTCGATAACATTAGGGAATAGATAGACTAATATGTTTGTGGAAATCCCAAAACATGTTTGAGGTTTGGTAAGTGAATGTTTGGGGGATATTTTTTATGATGTAGAATGTGTTACCATGTTTTTATGTTTGGTCAAAGGGCTCATCACTATAATGAATATAGTTTTGAACAATCATAGAATGAGGTTAAAAATATCAATTCATTGATATAGATGTGTTCTCTAAAATGTGTTGGGTCATTTTCATAATATGTTTCTGGAGACACTAAATATAGGGGGAAATCATTATGATCATAAAAAAGGTATAGAAAATCATTTTATACAACTATTATTGATGTTGGGCTATCTAGTGATGTGGTAATAGGGATATTACTTGTTTTTTGAAACTATGTGAATACCCTATTTGACTTTGGATCATTACATTCATTAATTTTTGGTAAATTATCAATTAAAATAGAAATATCACCATATGAAATGAAGATAGAATGAATGGAGAATGGTATGTTTGGAAATATTATAGTAACACATATTTATATAGACCATTGTACTATTATTAGTGGGATTCTATTTCCTGTAAATATAGGTTGACTATCCATAGAGGATATTTTAGTTATTATTGGTATGGACATACATTCAATTTATCATGATAATATTGATTATAAAGCCAATAATTATTTATTCAATCATTTGATTACTTTGATAACCTACCAAGAATCAGAAAAATTGGATAGATATTGTTGTAAAATTTACCAAGATCTTGTTGTTGAAAAGTCACAAATCAATGGAATTGTTTATGTTTAAGCAGTGAATAAATTCATGGATGTATTTCCTAATGACATTCCTAGTTTTTTTCTATATCAATAGGTTGAGTTTACTATTTAATTAGTTCCTAACGATAAACATATTTTAAAACCCCTGTATCAAATAGCTTAATGGGAACTCTTAGAAATTAAAAAAAAATTATTGGATTTGTTAGATAAAGGATTCATTTTTTCCATTCACATCAGCATGGGGTGATCCTTTTTTGATAAAAAAATATGGTTCAATGATAATTTGTATTGGTTATAGATCCTTGAATAAAATCACTATTAAAAAAAGTATCTTTTGCCTAATATTGATTATATGTTATACCAACTTTTGAAATAACAATAATTTATGAAGATTGATCTCCGGTTGGGGTACCTTATACTAAATGTAAAAGTGGTAGTGATTTTGAATGCTGTATTTTAATCTAGATGTGGGAATTTAGAGTTTTTTGTAATTATTATTGGTTCTTAAAATGAACATTCTTTATTCATAGACAATACAAATTTAATTTTCCTCCAGTTCTGGGATACTTTTGTGGGTGTGTTTATTAAATATATTTCAGTGTTTTATAAATATTAGTAGGAAAATGAAAGAAACATATGGATTATTCTTAAAACCAAGAATGAAAATAAGCTATATGGAAATTTTTTTAGTTGTTAATTTTGATTATATAAAATTTCATTCCATGGTTATATTGTTTCTTAATACGAAAAAACTCACTACCTGAATAAAATATAAGTTGGTGAAGAATGGTCATGACCATCAAATATCACATATATTCATATTTTTCATGGTTTCTAGGGTTACTACAGATAGTTTTTGGAATACATTTCTCAATTTACATCCCACTAATTATTTTAACTTTAAATAGAGTTACATTCATCTATATAAAATAATGTGAATATTTTTTGAGAACTAAAATGAATATTGATGAATGCATCAGTTTGTGTCCCTTTATTCGAGGAAAGGATATTTTTTATTTATAATGATTCTTTTTTAAGGGACATGGATGGGTCTTAATGTAAAATGATAAATTAATTTCTTATGCTCTATATCATTTAAAACCAAATGATTCAAATTACCCTATACATGAGAAAGAATTAAATACTATGATTTATGGTTTAAAATTTTGGAGGTATCATTTTTATGGGGTAATATGAAAAATAAATAAAAATCAGAAATTTTTTTAGTATATATTCACTCATAAATATTAATCATGAGATAGAGAAGATGAGTGGAACTATTCAATTATTATGTATGCATGATTCATTATCATCATGGAAAGGTAAAAAAATTGATGATGTCTCGAGTCAGAAAAATAATGATAGATTAAAAATGTTATATAAGGAACATGAACCTTTGGTTAATGATTGGATGAGTTTTGGATTTTAATTTATGTATCCAAGAACATTCTCTATTTTATTTTTGGTTTTACTATAGTAAAAAATGTAAGAAATAATTAAGATATCACATAAGATGGATAATTATTTTTAGGTAAAGGTAGAATATTTTAATAAGTGGGAGTTTTTTAGTTAAATATTGATGAAGATGGTATTATCATATTTCAAAAATTATTATGTCTACCCTGTTATTTCCAATTTAAGAGAAATTTGTTTAGTGAAGATCATTTTTTCCATATTCCATTAATCATGTAAGCATGAATATGTATGGAGTCATTCAAGAGAATTATTGGTGGGAAGGTATGGAAAGGGTTATTACTGAAATTATTGTGAAATGATTGAATTTTCATTACCTTAATTCATAATAATAATTTCTAAAGGAAATTATTTAACATTTCCTAGTGCTATAGTGTAAATGGAAAAATATATCAGTGGATATAATGGTGGGATTACCAACGAATTATCAACATAACAATGAGATTTGGGTTATTGTTGATTGATTAGCTAAATCATTACATTTACTTTCCATTCCATCTACTAAGTATTTAGATCATATTTATCAACTACATATCAAGTATATAGTTTGGTATCATTGTGTCCATAATTCCATTATCTTTAATTGTGTTCACATATTAAATTCTAATTATTGGAAAGGACATCAAAAGTTGTTGGGTACTTAATTAATTTTTTTTACAACCTTTCATCTGGAAACTGATAGTCAGTTTGAGTGTACGATTCAGACCATGGATGACATGTTTCACAAATTTTAAAAATATTACATGGTATTTTGGGACAAACAACTTTCTTTGGTTGATATTTCTAATAACAATAGTTTTAATTTTAGAATATAGATGAAACCATTTGAAGCATTATATGGAAATTGGTTTCCGAAGATATATTTTTGGGATCAAGTTAGAGAACATTTGTTAATGGGACCAGAGTTGGAAGATTAAATTTTTAAGAATTTACAGATGATTCAATATTATATAAATTTGTCTCAGAGTAGTAAAAAATTTATGATGCAAAGCATAGTAAATATCATTCATTTAAGGTAGGTGATTATTTTTCTCTTCAAGTATCTTCATGTTAAATTGATATTAATTTCAGTAAAAAATGGAAGATAAGAATATTTTTAATTATACTGTATAAAATCTTAGATAATGTTAAATTTGTTTCTTATATAGTGGAATTGACAATGAGTTTATCACAGGAAGACTATATATCTTATGTTTTATTGTTAAGTTAATATGTTTCAGTTTCGACTCTTGTTTTGAGAGGTAGTTTAGTTTGAAGGAAATTATTCTTATCAAGAACCAAATATTTAGATTCAGTAACATATAGAGAAATTTTTTAAGAAAAAGGTAATTTATGATGGGTTTTTTTGTAAATACCATATTGTTAATGAAGCAATTTGGGAATCTAAAAATAGTATGAGGGAAATATATGCCCAAATATTTAATATGTGAATAAAATTTAGGGGATAAAATTTAAAAAACATGGGAAGAATGTAATAGATCTGGTAATGATTTAATACACATTTATAGGCTTAATAATATGAATTACATAGTTATATTCATTATAAAAATATTACGTAATTTATTAATAAAAAATGAAATAGTTTCAATTAAACTATTTTATTATAAAGTTTTATTAATAAATTAATTTATAAATTATAGAATTTTAATTTAAGAAAAATATTTTCATTTTTCATACCACAATATGAAATTTAAATTATGGTTCATTATTTTTATATTTAATAATATATTGATTCATAAGTCTATAGTGTGGAGTACATATTTTGTAAAAATGTCATTTCCATTATATAAATTATGTAATTTTAAAAAACCATTTGGTTTTGAATATTATGATATATAAAATAATTATTTAATTTATATATTTAACTCACAAATTTTAATTTAATATTTATTTATATTTTCTATAATTATAAGTATAATTTTTGTTTTTAAAAACTAGGTGTTTTTTTCTAAATATTTTGTTAATGTGTATAATGATTCACTCTTTTATTTAATTAAAACATAACAAATTAAGGAATGATTTAAATAATATATATTTTATATATCAATAAATATTAATTTAAATTCATAAAATTGGGATTAATATTCATAGAGTTAATATAAAAGTACCTTAGGCTTGAGAAATACACTTCTTGAAAATAATTTATTCATTATATCTAAGAGATTAATTTTAAATTAGAATCATATAATTTTGTTAATTTAATTTAGTAAAATTTATTTGATATTTAGAATCATCACATTTAATATTATATATCAATATCAACTTAATTTTTCCATAATTAATAGTGAAAATAGTGAAAATATGTTACCATTTTTAAGGTAAAAATGAATTATGATGAGGTTAAACTAATATGATAAGTTCTAAAATGAAATAAAAAATTTTATAATGTGTATTATATTTCAATATTTTAACCTTATCATTTTTAGGCCCTATAATGGTATATTTTTTTATCCTTTTTCATGTGAAAAACAGGGGTACACTATTTTTTTCAAAACATACCTGTGTGCCAACCACCTTATTTACGAATGACACAGTCTCACCTCTCTCCATCCCACTATAAATTCCCTTTTGATTAGAAAAGCAATGACAAAATACCATCTTTAATTTTATTCTCATGGCCTAGATCCTTATTATTTATCACTAATCTATTCTGGGAATTATTTTTTTAGTTACCTAAAGAGGTTTTCTAAAGAATAATAACCATCCTAAAACCAGTATTTGTATTTTAATTTTTCAAAAAACCACTTAATAACGTCATAAATTATGATGAAATAATAATGATATAATATCACATATATTGAGATATTATTATTTTAGTGAAATATCATAAATAAATATCATATTTTATTTATTGGGAAACAAGGGCATTATTCTTATGCATGGTAGACTACATTCTCATGAACTATGGTGATTTATTTTTCATTATAGCCTTTCATGAATTTATATAATTATGTATTTAAATATTATATTTATATATACATATATATGATATTTCTAAAATATGTTTACTTATTTAATTATTATATCAAATATAACATCTTAATTTACATTCCATGGGGGATACAATGACATCGCATATATGTACAACATTCTATTATCTAATGAAGTGATACGATTCATTTTTCAGTAAATATTTTAGTGGGTGTTAATAAGGATATTTTCAATAAATATATATAATATATATGAAATAATAATGATATTAAATAAATAAATAACATTTTTAGTAGATAATATAAATCATTCACTATTACATTTCTATTCATGAGGAAATGATAACATCGTTACATGTTGTCCATAGACTACATAGAGAAATGTGATTATTTTATCATAACTACATCTCATGGATGAGTTATATACATATATTTAAATAATTAATATTATATTTATGATATTATGATATTAATTTTAAATATAAAAAAATACTAACATTATTTCGATAACGACCAGTTAAATATGGAAACAATACTCTTGTGTATTTACGACACCCCATCTCCATGATTTTAACATAGCTCATTTTTCATCACAAAAATTCATGAGTGCTTTGAAATGATTAAATTATGTTAAAAATGATAATTATTTCATGAATAATATTAAAAATATGTTTTCTTAATGGAATATTTTACAATACTCATCTATGTGATTCTATTTTGGAAATATAAGATGAATATTGTCAAAAAAACTGAAGTGTAATTAATTGATGAAGTGATCATAAATAACATGATAGTGATTGAAATAAATGTAATAATAAAATTGAAAAAGTTTTTATGAAATTAAATAGTTAATATAAGTTAATTAGTTAAGAAAAAAAATAAAGTGCATACTATTTTAGAGTCATGGTAAGGGACTAAATCTGAATTTCCTTTCATTGAGGCTTATGTTGATGTTACACACCTATATTATCTTATTAAGTGTATCTAAATTCCGTTGACAAGTTATATCATGAATTAAATTATTCTGATGGTATTTAATTTTTTTAATGTTATTATTTCATAGTGATTATGATTTAAATGTTTTTAAAGCGGTAATGGACTTTCTTTAAAAAAATATTCTTAAAGGTCTTCTTTTCAAAAAATTATCTTCCATGAATTTTTTTTTGAATTTTTTTAGGAAATGATTTATAAGAACATGAAATATTTTTAAAAGTAATAAATTTCTATTTTATCTATTTCTCAATGGTTTTGATAAGTAATATTATTTCATGTTTTATATAGAAAACTCAGATAAAATAATATTATATTTCAATTATTTTTTAATATTTTATTTTTATTGTTGTGTATAGTTATTTGTTTTTTATCTTACTTTATAGTATTTCATATATTCATATAGATAAAAAACCATTCCTATTTAGGTTTTTTTTTTTGGTTTTGGAAATGGGTTTTTAAAATAAAAAGCAATTTAAATATATAAAGATACTTAACATTTGGGTTCCAAATATTTTTTGAAGGGATATTATATGGAAAAGTTTACAGAATAAATGGGAAATTCTTAGAATAACATTATTTTTATAAGACGTGGTTCTATTGTATATTGGGGAATTATTTTAAAAATATATTTTGATAATTTATTAATTTTATATTAATAAATTAACATAATTTATTGTACTCATCATCTCAAAATTATAAATGAGTGATTTTTTTTATAATTATCGGATAGGAGTAATGGTTTATGAATATTGAATGTATTAATTTTTATTAAAAATCCAAGTCTTCATTTTAAGAATATAAAAAGGTAATTGTTTTTATTGGAAATAATATTTTTTTCATTTATATTATTAGTAATGTAATAAGTTTTTTTAAAAAAATATCTTGTAAACATTTTTTATACTTAAGAAAATAATTCTTTTGGAATACCACATTTTTGTCAAGATTACAGGTTATATTTTGATTTAAATTCTTATAAATAAAATATTTGATGTTCATAAATTTATTATATATTTGGAATTATAATAAATAATATTAATAAATAATATAATTTTATGTTTGAGTAATAATATGGAGTGAAAAAAATATAAAATTCATTACCGTGGTGAAGGCTAAAAAGGGTTTTGAATGTTACATGAACGAATGCAATTTTTTTGAAACACATAAGAATTATATTTTATAAATTATATTTAATATTTATAATTATTGTTTCCAAATAATATAATAATTCTCATTTAATATTAATATAAAATTATAAATTACCTGGGTTTAAGAAACAAGTTATCGTTGTAAAAACTAAAATAGTTAAATTTACTAAACATAAAGTTTAAAGAGATAAAATTTTAAATAAATTTTTTTTATATAATTTTTTTGAGGTCTAAATAAAATGTATAAACCCCTACACTACTTTATTTATCAATTTTGGAGTCATTTCAATGGATATGTACTTCCAATTATTGAATAGTTTTGAGTAATTAGAAACATGCAACTCCTCTTCAATTAAAAAAAGGAACCTCATCCCTTCACTTAGTCACACCTATTTATTCCTTTATCAAAAAATATATTTAAAAAAATTTCAACAACATACATATTCATGTTAAACATATTTTGTTCCCCCAAAAAGACCAATCTAGGGTCTTTAATAAGAGATCCAAAGGTGGTTTTTTCATGCAAGGGTAATTATATTCACTTAGCTCCTTCTCTTTTACACTTATTCTCTTACCACCATTATTAATGTATTAATTATTGAAATACAATAATAAATTATAAATCATATACTGGAATTTTATTTTTTATCAAATAATCCATATCCATCACATCCTTCATAAAATAAGAAATGAAACCATCAATTGTGTGTACAACAGACTGCCGCCTCACGAACCAACGTAATTCAGTTTCAATCACTACCTCTTACAACATTATATAATTATAGATTTAATACACACACATATATATTATGCTAATTAAATGATTAAACTTTTGAAATTAAAATATGAAATCTACCTTCTTACAGTCCAATGAATTGGAATACGATAACTCCACTCGTGGATACGCTTGGACTACCACTTCTACCAAACATTTTGATTATTTTTTACATTTTATTTTACAACATATTGTAATAAGTATGTATTTAATTAAAATATATTATTTATATGAAATAATATTGATTCTTAAGTTTTTAATTATAATTTAATTTTATTTATTTCCATAAATGAAAAAAACAAAAACAATGTTCATGTGTATGTATGGTCTACCTTCTGCCTTAACAATGTAACATATTTTCTTATCTCTACATTTTTTAGAATGTTATAAATACTTTCATAATTAATATATATTTAATTTATATCATGTTTGAAATTATTTATTTTATTTTATTGTTATCTAAGTACAAGTACTGAATCTACAATACCAAAAAATCAGGAAAAACAAAGAAGTTATTACCAGAAACAATGATTTAAACAAAGACTTCTAATAAAAGGGTGATTAAAGATTTAAATTTAATAATATAATAAATTTTATATGTTATTATTATTATAGTATATATTTAAAATACATATATATTTATTATATTGGATGTTCTGACATGAATGAAATAAGTCACATCTTAGGTTGGGTATTTCTTCTAAATTCTCATCCATGAAAGAATATTTTTTATTCTGTAAAGAATTTATTTTATATGGTGTATATAAATCCATGATTATATATTATATCATAAATCCATCAAAATTCATGATATTTTAAGCCAATATTTTTAATTTTTCTAATTGATTTTCATTTTAATGTTACCAAGTAGTAGGGGGTTTTAAAACTCAATTTATTTTCATTGGGATATGTTGTGTCTTCATTTTAAATGATATTCTATAATTATTTAGGTAATTTTTTTTATTTTATATATATATATTTTTTGAGTAATTACCTTTCATATATGTAATAAATTAATCAATTAATTCCCACTTCAACGGTATTATCTTTATAAAATAGTTATTCTTAATTTCAACTCGATAAACACATATTTAGTATTAAAGTCCGATTTATTTTAATAATGTGTATATACTTCCACTTTGATATTTTATATAATAATACCTCCTTAATTTGGGAATTTATTTAATCATTTCATGTTATTTTTTTGTGGGGTTTGTGATTCTAATTTCATCCTTGTGTAAAGGGTTTATTTCAAAATCATATCATAATATATATTTGTTCATTTTTAAGTCTTTGATAAAAGATTTATGTGATATATATTGAAATATATTTTATTCTTCTATGGCTATTCTTGATAATATTATATTTTCCTCTCTTTTTATTATATTATGTATAAAAATGTTCAAAAATATTTTTTGTGAAAAATGTATCTTACTTTCTATTTAGTTGAGAATCTTTTCATCCGTATTAATATTTTTTTAAAAAGTTACAAAACATTTATTATACTATACGATGATTTATTTATGTAATTTTTAACCAACTTTTAAATTTAAAAATGGTTTAAAAATAATTTTATTTTTGTTTTATGAAAGAGGTACATTTTTAATTTTCATATCAAAATGTAAAAGGAATCATTGTTTTTATATACTGAGCGCAAAAATAATTTCTTACTATCAAGGCCTCCCAATTATTTGATGCCTCCTTTATATTTTTATGAGGTTCTTTTCAAAGAATATATTTTCAATAATAATCTATAAATTTATTGTTTTTTAGTTATTTACAAATTGTAAAGAGTATTTTAAAGAATACTTATTTTGACTATATTTGTTTTGATTTTCTATTAAATAATGAAAACAACCATTTATTTATCTTATGCTCGAATAGGGATATATAGTAATTATTACAACCTAATTATTTCTCTGGATGGTTTATAAAATATTTATTTGGGTGAAAAATTAACACTATATATGCTAGTTTTTAATTATTATTGATTATGTTGATTATGGGTTGATTTTGTTACTCTCTATTTCATATGAGAAATTAATTCAAATTTATATGTTGTGGTATGGGCCTAATTAATGCTCTCGATTTATCCATAGGTCTCATAAGACATGCTAGTTTTAGTTTTTGTACGAGGCCTTATCAATATTTTTTAGGATTTTTTGGCATGAGACTTTGATGTTTATGATGTTTGAAAACATGCATTCCACCATAATGGAATTAGTTCTTAATGCCTGTGTTATTATTTGAATCATTATGATATCTTTATATTGTTTCAATATCATATGGTTAGATAGTCGAAATTATTTTGTAATCAATTATTCCTATGATATTATTCTTTATGGTCATTTATTTACAAAATGGAAATTGTTTTCATTTATTTACTATTCTATATCGATTAATATTTATTTAACCTTGATAACTTCCACTATATGTAATACTTCTTGGGAATCTAAGATGACCCTTATTTTGTTTCCTTTACATAGGTTATGAAGAAAAAATATTTGAAGGATTTCAATGGTGTAATCTTAATCCCACTCAACATACATCCGAGTTTTGATTGAGTTGATACTCAACTTCCATTTTCAGGGTATGTACCGTTATGTGAATATTTTCCACAATTCCATTCACCTTCCAATATCCATTGAATGGAGTAGTTTCTGGTAAAACCAAAAAATATATAATTTATCCAAACATTGGGATTTTATCATATACATTGACATATTTTTTATACGTAACTTGTAGTTTTCACTAATGTTTTATTATCTTTATCAAAAAATAATATAAAATTTTAAATACTCCCTCAACCAACCAAAGAAGTTATTTATATATTTAATGTCAGGATCAGCCTAAATTTATCAAATAAAGTTAATTTTTTTACAGTAAAGTTATCTTAAATAGATGAAATCCTTTTCTCCAAAATGATCAAAACCATCATTTGATACCAACAATTATTTCCCAAACTTGCACTTCATGGTCCAGTGATCATATATATCTTCTTTACAAGCCATCATTGAAATGTATCAAGGTGTCCAAATTTTTCCATAATTTTTATAGTTTCACAAACAAATTTTGAGTCCAATACATTGTAAAAACCATTTTGGTATGATTGTTTGAGAGTTTTGAAAAAAATAAATGAACAATTTCCATGTATTTATCATAAAATTTACATCATTTACATTATAAAAGAATATATAAAATCAATTATAATACTTCAACATCTCCCATTGAATTTTTAACCCATGATACACTCTACACATATCATGTGGAATATTTTTCTTAATAACATTCGGAAATGGAAAAAAATAAATGTGACCGAAGATTCTTAGTAAGGGAAAAGATATAACAAAAAATATCACTGATTGAAATTTTCATTAATAATATGGAAGGAAGATTGATAATAAAATAAATTCATGTAACTGACCACATAATATTTTATGAAATAAATTTTTAAAAATATAAATAAACAAAAGGATAATAAAAAATCAAATCATTGTTATAGAATTAATAATGCCAAATATATTTTACCATAAAGGACTCATTGAATACATCATCATTGCTGTCAAGGACATAACCGAGATATCATTAACACCGTCAAGGTGAAAACCAACATACCATGGTTACATTTGGTAGGAATAAAAAATTTATTTCATTATAACAACTGATGTATCATGGGGATATATATTACCTAGATCCACTAACCACTTCCTATAGTCAAAAATGTTCTCTATATGAATGATATGATTATGAATGCAATTCATAATCAATCATCCATCATAATCAATAAATGTATATATTGAGAAAAAATACATATGGAATGTAAATACTTTTAAATTCAATAAAATAACATAATTATTCTCAATATTGAATGTGAATAGTAAAAAGATATACTCATTTTCAACAGTAATCACTAAACATTCATATCAGAATAAGAATGATACAAAAAAACAAAAATTTAAAAAATTTGAAATATCATTATATATAACCATCACAAAAAATAAAACAATATAAATTAGGTTGTATATGATTAAGTCAATAATTTCCCCAGTAAATCAACATATTGAATCTTAGTGAAAACCATTTAATTTAGGGAAGTAAATATAGATTATCCAGAATGGATGGACATTGGAAATAGAATAAGTCCTGTAAAAGGGGATATTTTTTCATGAAAATGATAGTGATGCATCTCCATGAGTATAATGCACCATAAGAAAATAGTTTGAGAGGATTTATAATGCAATCCCTAATCAATATATGCATTATAAAACTGAAATAAGTGGTGAATATGAATCACATGTAAATGGTGAAAATTGGGATGGAAGTACCATTTATTTATTTTTAATATTTGAATCAAGATCAAGAGTTGATAACATTAAATTAAAATATAATAAAATGAATGATAATAATTATAATTAAAGTAAAAAATTAACTGAATACACAAAATAATACAAAATATGGTGCATAATGTAAAACATGTGTAATAGAATTGAAAAAGGATACAAATAAAACTTATAGATATAGAAACAATTGAATCCAAACCACTTAAAGGATAATATTTGAAATAAAACATTAAATACCATGAATAATGAAAGGATAATGATAAAAAATATTAAATTGGGATGCATATGCACGAAAAAAAATAATGTATAGTTTTATAACAAGAAATGATCTTTACAGGGTGAAAGTGGAGATACGAAACCATTACAAACATATAAAATTTCATGTGATAACCCATTGAATAATAATATTTCAAATGATTAATGAAATACCAATAATAAGAAGATCATCATGATATAAAATATTAAAGGTGTTTTAGATACATCATTATAAAAAACATTATCTATAATATAGAATATGTCTGAAGGGGTGAAAATTTTAGACAAGAAACCCTTACCCATTAATTCCTGAATTCCACTGATGTTATTGAATCACCAGTATAAATAATAATAATAATATTTTATAAATTTGGAACCTAATTCCTATATATAACCTATTTTAAAATTTATTTTCCTTTTCATGAAAATTAGTAAGTAAATGTCTATTTTCATTATTGGGTGTGAGTAATGCATATTATTTTCAATTAGTTTTGTAATAATATTTCTGTCCAAATATTATAAAAACGATCATCATTACCATATCATTCATGAAAATATAATTGATTATTTTTAATAATTTATAATGTAATAATTTCATTCTATTATATTTGTGATTACAATTATAAAATGAAAAAACTTATGAGCATGTATCTATGATTTTTTTTAAAAAATGTTGGTATCTATATTATTGAGTTTAATATTTATGTTACCATACTGTAGAAACCCAAGATTTACGTACATGTACATTACATTAAATTAGTGGAATACTTAATACATAAAAAAATGAAACCCAAGGATGGTAATATTTTAGTGTTTTTGAAAACTCAGAACATAATCTTCTAATCATGGTGAAAGATCTTCCACATCTCCCATAAAGATCTCCCACTTTTTTTTCTTTCCTAAAAAATGATTTATATCCTGGGGAAAATGAAACATATAAAGGGTGATATCAAATTCTCTGTAAGGGTAAGCATGGGGAAAATAATACAAACCATATACATTTGAACATAAAAACATGTACAGAAAGTTTAAACATCAAAATCTTGAGCAATGACATAAAACATGGAAGTATGTATGGCATAGGTCATAATGGAACATAAATCATGATAAAATAACAATGGAATAAAACATGTAATTGTGGAAAACCATTACTCACATGATATGATTTCCATATTATCCAAGTCATTTCTACTAAGACCATCATAGTGGACAATGTCCATTACTGAACTGGGTTTACTTCCCGTTCTAGCCCTATATTATAGAACATTATTTACTTTTCATTCCATACATGTCTATATCATGAGATTTAAATCTTTACCCAATTCATTGGATGGATATATAGGTCCCACCCATCTCATAATGAAATAATTCTTAAGTGTGCCAAAAAATAATCATAAATCATTCATAATAACACAAAGAATAGAAAAGGTTTAATAAACATCATCCCATTATAACATAATCCATATAAAAAAATGGATATCATTTCATCATAAAAAAAAAATATAACCATGTAAATAATAGGAAAATTATACTTGAAAAATATCCATACTAAATAATTTAATCTTATAGGTAAAATAGTTTTGAATAAACACTTTAAATGAATTATTGAAGAAAATATCCTCTCTTCTTCAAAATCATTTTCTTTTCTCAAAATGAGATGAAATTTTAAAAGAAAAGAATTTTTATTGAAAATAATCATGATATCTTGTAGAGGATTCTTCATGTAAATTAGGCCTTATGAAACCATAAAAATCCATTCATTCCATATAATTTAAAAAAACAATTTTCTCGTACTTTATCAGGAAAAGTCAAAAAGGAACTTATATGTTACACAAAGGAAAGATTCCTTCAATAAAATGTGTTAAAAGTAAAAAAGGGTAAAAATGACATTAAAAATGTGTGCAAGAATAGTAAAAACTCTATGAAATCTTTTTTTTAAATCAAGGACATTGATGATAAATATAACCCCTGCAAATACTTACGAATATAAAATCTCAGATAAGAACTAGATTGGAATAATTATCCCTTACCTTATGTCCAATTTATCCCTTATTTTTCTGAGACACTTGGATATTGGGTTTAGACTTATTATTAACTTGTAACATAACCATAACAATATTTATGATATAATATAAAATTCACATATGACTGTATATTACCCGTTCTTTTTTCAATTCCACGTTAAAACAACATTTTGGGTAAAATCGTTTCATTGAACATACGTGTTTGGACTTGTTGTTCTTGATATTATTAGTTATAACCTTATTTACTTAATTCTAGAATATAAAACATGATTTATATATAATATATATTCATCATATAAATATATATAATAGATTGATAAATGTAATGTAATACACCGTTAATGGAGACAGTATGCCATACATACCCATGAAAGCTGTTTTCGTTTCTTTATTAAATTCAATGGAAGTAAGTAAATAACATATAAATTTCATATTTCTCATGATTATTTATCATATATACTTTATAGTTATTCTTTAATGGTTAACAAGGGAATGAATCTCATCATGTCGTGGAGATGATAATCTGTACGTATGCACGAGCGATGATATCATTACCATAATTTTTGAATGGTATTGGAGTGGATGATATAATATCTCATAATTATAATCATCTTATAATAAGAATATATAGTTATTATTTCCACCATTATACCCATCCATGTAAGGTGGTGGTGGAAAAATAGATTACACAACAGTGTGGAGACGATATTCCGTACGTACACACGTCCGGTGATTTCATATTCCGTAGGATGGATAGAAGGTGAAATAGGTTTTTTCATATTTATAATAACATATTTTTATATTAGTGGTACTGATTTTTTTACATTATAATGGAACAAATAAAGAACAATAAGTTGAATATGAAATAAATTTGAAAGAATCAGTAAAGGATATTACCACTTCTTCGAAGTGCCTCTTCTAAAACTCCACTTAGGGCACTAAATAAGGTCTTTGAAGATAACCAGGACCATTATTATGTTTCTAGGGAAGTGTACAAGTTAAATTGGCAGGGTTTGGCTGAGAATTATGGCTCAAAATGGTGTAAGGAAGAGAGGGAGGAGGTTCCTTTTTATAAGAGAGGAGAGACCACTTTTGGAAACCTCTAAAATATTAATTTATAATAAACTGAAACCCTCGTAAAAACCTCAAAAAATGACTCAAATCAAAATATTAGAAGATATAGGGTTTTAATCTCATCAACCAATAACATTTAGACATGTTGGTAATTTATTTTAAACCTTATCAACAATATTTATACTTATTTAATCTATGTAATTTTATTTGTGGTAATAATATTATAAATTTCAAATTGTTATAAATAACTACTTATTTGTTTTGAATTGTCCATAATTGGATACATTATGTCATTTTAGACAATATAAATAGAAATTTAAAATTTTTAAATTTTTTATTATTTGTAAACAATTTTATAATATTTTATTTTTATAAAATAACAAGTGTCAATTTTGACAATATTCATTTATTTGAATTTAAATAAAATTCAAATAGAGGATATATTCAAAACACACTATTTAATAGATTCCTAACATGTCATATTAATCGAAAAAATTCATAGAGGACATTAATTTGTTCATATAATATTTATTTTAATATTTTTAAAACCATATATTTGATATTTCTTTTATTGAAATAATTACTACAACATTTTTTTATAATTATTTAATATACATATTTATTTTATAAAAATTAAAAATAAAATACAATGATGTAGATAAGTCTAATAAATTCCGTAAAAATACATTTACTCCAATTTTACATCTTAAAATCACAACATTTAAATTGTTATATTCATTAAATTATGAATGTGACAAATTTGGTATCATTTAAAATAAAATAATATAAGTGTCCTAATCTCTTTTATAAGACTCCAAATGGTCAAATATTCGACCATTGGATGCTTATGGATTATATGTACATGACCAATATGGTTTGGTTCGGTATTTGTACATTTATGGTCACTTTTATTTTAATATAAATTGTATTATTGATTTTTCACTAAATAAATAATTTCTGCATCACTATTGTGTCATCATTAATAATAATTATTTAATCCCTAAAAATTATAAATAAATTATCCTGATATAGATAATTTAATTATATATATTTTTACTATTTATGTTTGATGTTTTATGAATTTTATCACTAAATTAAAGCTATTACACTTATAATATATAAGAGAGTGACATGTTGTCACTTTCTTTGGTTTTAACAATAATTACATCATTTTCATGGTAAAAAATCCATTAAATGAATCTATTCTGGCCCTTAGGTGATATGGGTCGACTTCTATTCATCCAATAGAATTTTGGCAGGTGTTAGGGTAATTTTATAATCTTATTTTTACTCTTAATTACTCGATTTACCTTAGTTTCTATTCATAATGCCTAAAAATAAAAATTAACCTTTTAAAATAATTTGTTTCCAATGATTCCAAATATGGAATCCATTTCCCCAAATTTAAAACACAAAAGTGGACGTTTTTAATTTAAAATTAATCATGTTGTCCAAAAAAATGGGTTTTTATTTAAAAAATTTCAAAAGATTTAAATGTTTCTACCTATTAATTCAACATAAAATTAATGATAATGACAGAAATTATATTAAATAGTAAAAATATATTCTATTTATACTTTAAAACCATTCAATATTATTATTTAACCACATAAAATATCTTGATGAAAAAAGTTTTTTGTAATCAAAATTTAGTGTATTTTTACTATTCATCTGAATATGAACGTTATCAACTTATATTAAAACATTATCCAATGTGAATTTTGATATCCTGATTCAAAAGAAGAATTTTATTTTGTAAAATTGAACTTATAAAATTTTTAAAAATTAGATTTAAAATAGGTGCGCAATCAAAAGGCGGGTAAACTTCATTTTTTGAAAAATACTTATTTTACCCAAAAGATTTATTCTGTTCTCATACAGTGTTCTAGAATATGTGTATGATGAATTATAAGGTTATAAAATTCAAAATGTGGGAAAAACTATTCATAACTGCTAGTTCATAATATATCATTGTTTATTGGAACATGGTATTGCGTATAAAATTGCTATTGAGGAAGGTCTCTCTTACGTGCAACAAAATCCAAGAACAGTGTTTGCGTATAATACAAGCTAATACAGTGTTTCTTATTGCACAAGATAATTTTGGTGTAGCGTAAAACACAAGACATCAAATAAATTAAAAATAATATTTCTCATAAAATCATTGGGTGTTACATTCTACCCCCCTTGAAATGAATTTCTCCCTCGAAATTCATCGGGGTTATAAATCGTTTACTACTTGGAAGTTTCATTCATAAAAACCCACATCATAAAAAGTAATACTAAAACTTAATTTTAAAATGGAAATTTAGAAACATAATGGTCAACCAAATTAACTCATCACTATGTTTCCACATAGAATAATATAGGTGAAAATATGGATATGGATGAGAAATCTAACCATCATGTTCTGATTGAGAGTGGGAGAGAATATTGCTATGAAAAATCCAACAATCACAAAGGAATACATTTGTGAGGATCTAAGGTACCATCTGATTCATCTAATATGAGGGTACTAGGACAATGTTTTTGGTTTTCAAGATCATTTCACTAATGTTGATAAATATTTACATAAGGAGAAACACTTACTTTATTTCAAGGTAATATCATCATTCGTTATTCCATTTTTTTCACTTCATCTCTTATTTAAAGAAATGAAGTTGAATTTTTCATTCTTGAAGTGTTAGCAGATCATTTGATAGAATGATGGGTCATTCCATCTATCTCAAACAAATGGTTAGAAAAAGTTATCAAATATACATAAGTCCATGTATGGTGAAGTTAATCTTAAATAGTTTCAAAAATGGACTTATTTTTCATCTATCATACCACTTAATAAAATAAAACTAATTTATACTAACCAGAGACATTATGTAGGTCAATGGTAGGAGATAAAGACCCATCTCATATCGGTTATGGCTTTGATTCCTGCATCCTTGTCCAACATGATGAGTTGTCACATATCCTACTGGTTTTCCTTTTTTTAAAACGATACTACTAACTCATTTCAGATATAGTATGAAAAATTTCTAGCCTTAAACAATAATATATGATGTACAACTCAATCCATTCCTATATTTAGGCTTATCAAAAATACTTCTATCTAATCTCATAGTATAAATAAAATGATTTCTATAAAGATCATATAAAAATCATGTCAATACCATAATTTATCCTTTATATATCATAAAATATAAATATTTTGTCGCATTCCAAACATGTGTATTCTATAATCACATATTATCTTGAAAAATTAATACATTTTTAACCTTAGTGGAAACATGAATGTTATAAAAAGTTAACTCTTTCCACATACCAAAATCCCAAAATTTATATGATGTCACTTTACCCTTAAATCAGTCATGAGCACATTAATAAAATCAATCATATTATTTTCTCCTTATCCCTTAATTATTCCCATATCATCTTCTATCCAAAAATATTTCAATCACTTTTAATGGTTACTGGTGCCCAAATAATATTGAAAACCAAAATAAACCAATACATAGATATTCCAATATTCCATGATACTATACAACATTATTTGGGAATCCAATTACATAAACACTTAATCATTCCACCACATCGTTTTCATACTGAACATCACCAATTGTGATCGCATGTGACTTTCCTTTGTCCTTTTCCTGACGTTTTTGTTGATGTTGATCATCATTAACCCTTGTATTATGGATTTGGTTAGCATAATTCCCCATTTCCTTGCACTTGTAGCATTGAAGTGTTGATGGTGCGTTCTCTATAGTCTTTTCTCTATTCACATCATTAGCTACTTTTTTCCCATTACTTTTACACTCAGCTACATGATGACATTTTTTTTCACGCATAAAATAGTTTATAGTCCCATTAATACACTCTCCACCATGATTATTTCCACACATTGAGCAAAACGAAACATTCGTATTCTTTTCACAATTGTTTTGTGATTTTTCCTTGAACTCTATCTTTCATTTCTTGTCAAAACGATGAGATAGATATGTAACAATAACTTCAATTTCTACCTTGATAGAAGAATGCACAATTTCTTCTTAGATACTGATGTCTCTTATCGCTAATTCCCTTCTAATACTTGGTTTTAAGCCACTGAAGAATCGATAAACTTTACTTACAGGTTGGACGATAAATTCATATTCATACCTTGCAAGCCTTGTAAAATCCGCATCGTATATACCAACAAATTCATCATCCTCTTCCATAAGCATGAGGAACTCCTTTTCCATATTGGTTTGAAGAATACAAGGGAAGTAATTATTGAAAAACAAGTTCTTGAACTCATCCCATTCCATGGATTCAATTTCATCTTGGGGCCTTGTGTTCTTAATTAGAGTCCACCACTGGTCTGCATCACCTTCTTAACAGTAAATAGCCAAAATGAATTTTTCATGTTCTGAACAACGATGTATGGAAAATATATTTTCAATGGTACTAGTCTATTTTTGAGGAATAAGTGGATCAAAAGACCCATTGAAAGAAGGTGGATGTTTTCTCATGAAGGACTTAATAGAATATTGGTCCCTTCTCTGCTCATTTGGAAGTCCAGAATGATTCATATCTTGTATAAGTATAGCCATAAGATTTTACACTCCATTTACCATAAAATTTTGTTTTTTAGGAGGACAATAATTACATTTCCTAGTGCATTGATCATTAATAGGGTTCCTTCGGGTTCCAGCCATTATCTAAAACCAAGAAAGAATAGTGTGAGAGGAAAAAATCATGCTAGGAAAACAGCATAATCAAGGGGTCTACATTCAATCTGTGACACATTAATTATAATCCTAGGTTATTCATGATAGTTATCATAATAATAGTACTATATGATATACTTTATACTTAACCTTTTCTACATCCCCAAACATACATTTAAAATATCTCTATGGACCAGAATAAAGTTTTCGCATCCTAGTTTCCAAAGGTTAACTAAGCCTTTCCTCTAATACCAACTGTAGAGTCCCAAGCTTGAAGTACATGGACATTACATTACTTTTTCGGAATACTTAATACATAATAAAAAAATTCTACCCAAGGACCGTAATAGTTTAGTGTCTTTGGAAACTCAGAACATAATCATCTAATCATGGTGAAAGATCTTCAACTTCTCCCATAAAGATCTTCCACTTTTGTTTTCTTACCTAAAACCTTTCTTTATATCCTGGGGAAAAGAAAACATATAAAGGGTGATCTCAAATTATCAGTAAGGGTAATAATGGATAAAATAAAACAAACCATATACATTTGAACATAAAAACATGGATATAATGTTTAAACATCGAAATCTTCAGCAATGACATAAAACATTTAATATGTAACGCATAGATCATAATGGAACATCAATCAAGATAAAATAACAAGGTAAAAAACATGTAATTGTGGAAAACCGTTAGGAACATGATATTATTTCTATAGTAGCTATGGAATTTCTTCCAAGACCATCATAGTGGACAATGTCCATTACGGAACCAGGTTAACTTCTCATTCTAGCCCTATATTACTGAACCAGATTTACTTGCCATTCCAGCCATGTCTATCTCATTAGATATAAATCATTACCTAATGCATTGGAGGGAGATATAGGTCCCACCCATCTCATAATGAAATCATCCTTATGTGTGGAACACAATATTCATAAATCATTCATAATAACCCAAACAATAGAATGTATTTCATAAACATCATCCCATCATAACATAATCCATATAAAAAACGGATATCATTTCATCATAAAAAAAACCAAACCATGTAAATAATAGGAACATTATTCTTGAATCATAGCCATATTAAAGAATGTTTCTTTAGAGGGAAAATAGTTTTGAATAAACGCATGAAATGAATTCTTGAGGAAAATATCCTTTCTTTTCAAAATCATTTTCTTTTCTCAAAATTCTGTGCAATTTTAAGAGAATGTGATTTGGTTGAAAATAATAATGAAATATTATAGAGGAAGATTCATGAAAAAAGGCTGTATGAAATATTAAAAATCCAATCATGTCGTATAAGTTAAAAAACATTCTTATCGTACTTTTACCGAAAAAATCAAAAGTACCGTATATGGTAGAAAAATGAAAGATTCCTTCCATACAATGTGGTAAAAGTAAAAAAAGAATAAAAATGACTTTAAAAATAAATGGAAGAATAGTAAACACTCTATGAAACATTTTTATAAAACAAGGACATGGATGATATATATAATCCCAGTAAATACTTACGAATAAACAATCTCGGATAAGAATGATATTGGAATAATTATCCCTTACATTATGTCCAATTTTTTCATATGTGTCTGAGACTCTTGTAGAGTCGGTTTAAACATATCATTTACTTGTAAATAACCATAAAAATATTTATGAAATCATATAATAATCACTTATGACTTTATATTACCCGTTATTTTGTCAATTCCTTGTTAAAGAAACGTTTTGGGTAAAATCGTTTCATTTGTTGTACGTGTTTGGACTTGTTGTTCTTGATATTATTACTTATAACCTAATTTAATTAATTCCATAATGTAAAAAATGATTTATATATAATATATATTCAGCATATAAATATATATGATAGATTGATAAATGGAATGAAATACACCGTTCATGGAGAAGGTATGTCGTACGTACGCATGAACACTGTTTTCATTTCCCTATTAAATTTAATGTAATTAAATAAATAACATATAAATGTCATATTTTTCATGATTATCTATTATATATACTTCATAGTCATGCTTTAATGGTTAACATAGAGAATGAATCTCATCGCGTCGTGGAGACGGTAACCTGTATGTACGCACGAGCGATGATATCGTTCCCATAATATTTGAATGGTATTGGAGTGGATGATATAATATCACATAATTATTATAATGTTATAATAAGAATATATAGTTATTATTTCCACCATTATACCCATCCAAGTAAGGAGGTGGTGGAAAAATATATTACAACACGTCGTCGAGACGGTACTCCATACGTATACACGCCTGGTGATTTTGTTTTCCGTAGGATGGATAGAAGGTCAAATACAGTTTTTTGATATTTATAATAAAATATCATTATATTAGTGATACTTATTTTATTACTTTATAATGAAACAAATAAAGAAGATGGAGTAGAAGAAGAAATAAATCTGAAAGAATCGGTAAAGGATATTACTTCTTCTTCGATGTGCCTCTTCTAAACATACTCTCAGGGAACTAAAGATGGTCTTTGAAGAAGACCAGGACCTTTAGTATGTTTTTAGGAAATTGTAAAAGTTAAATTGGAAGGATCTGGCCAAGAATGAAGGCTCAAAATTGTGTGAGGAGGAGCGGGAGGAGGTTCCTTTTTAAAAAATAGGAGAGGGGCACTTTTGGAAAGCACTAAAATATTAATTTATAATTAACTCAAACCCCACATAAAAACATCCAAAAATGACTCAAATTATAAAATTAGATTAGACAGGGTTGTAATATCATTAACCAATATGATTTAGACATTTTGGTAATTTATGTTATACCTTATCAACTTTATTTATCATTATTTAATATATTTATTTTTATTTGTTGTAGTATTACTCTAAATTTTAAATTGTTATAAATAATTACTTATGTATTGTGAATTGTACATAATTAAATAATTTATGAAATTTTATACCATATAAATTTAAATTTATGATTATTAAAATATTTTTGTGATTTTAAAACAATTTTATAATATGTTTTTTTATAAAATAAAAATAGTGTCAATTTTGACACTATTCATTTCTTTGAATTTAAATAAAATCCAAATAGAAGATATTTAGAACCAAAATATTTATTAGATTCCTAATATGTCATATTCATCTAAAAAATTCATGGAACACATTAATTTTTTCTTATAATATTTATTTAAAAATTTTTAAAACCATTTATTCGATATTTCACTTAATAGAATAATTACTCCAACATTTTTGTATAATTATTTAGTATACATATTTATTGCATGAAAATTAAAAATAAAATACTGTGGTGTAGATAAATATGATATCCTCTATAAAAATACATTTTCCAGAATTTTTCATCTTAAAATCAAAACATTTAAATTTTTATATTTATTAAATTTTAAAGGTGACAACTTTGACATCATTTAAAAAAATAATATAAGTGTAATAATATATTTTATAAGGTTCAAAATGGTCAAAAATTCTACCATTGTATGATTATGTATTACATATACACGACCAATATGTTTTTGACAGGTTTTGGTGTCTTTTATGGTCACTATTAGTTTAATATAAGTTGTATAATTGATTTTTCAAAAAATAAACAATTTCTGCATCACTATTGTGTCACCATTAATGATAATTATTTAATCCCAAAAAATTCTAAATAAATTCACATGATGTATATATTTATTTAGATTTCTGGTGACTATTTATGTTCATTGTTTTAGGATGTTTATCACTAAATTAAAATTATTGCACTTATAAGATATAAGAGAGTGACACGTTGCCACTTTCTGTGGGTTTAATAATAATTAAATCCTTTTCATGGTTAAAAGTCCATTAAAAATGAATCTATTCTGACCCTTAGGTGATATGGGTCAACTTTTATTCATCTAATAGAATTTTTTTCAGGTGTTAGGGTATTTTTATAAACTTATTTTTACTCTTAATTACCTGATTTACCTTTAACTGTAGAAAATAAAATTTACCGTAGTTACTATTCATAATGCCTAAAAATAAAAAGTAGCCTATTAAAATATTTTGGACCTAATGATTACAAATATGGAATCAATTTTTTCAAATTCAAAACACATAAGTGTAATTATTTAATTTAAAATTAATCCTGTTATTGAAAAAACCTGTTTTTATTTAAAACATTGCAAAAGACTAAAAAGTTTTTACCTATGAATTTAATGAAAAATTAATTATAATGACATACATTATATTAAATGGTAAAAGTGTATTCTATTATTTATTTTAAAACCATTAAATATTATAATTTAACCATATATATTATCTTGATGAAAAAAGATGTTTTTAAATAAAATTTAACGTATTTTTACTATTCATCAAAATATGAACGTGATTAAAAAATATCAAAACATTATCCATTGTAAATTTTTATATCCCAATTCACAAGAAGAAGTTTAATTTGTAAAATTGAACTTATAAACTTGTTAAAATTATATTTTAAATAGGTGCTCCATCAAAAGTCGGATAAACTGCATTTTTTTGAAAAATACTTATTTTACCCGAAAAAAGTATTCTGTTCTCATACCATGTTCTAGAATATGTGTAAGATTAATTATATTGTTATAAAATTAAAAATGTGGTTAATAATTTTCATAATGGCTAGTTCATAATATATCCTTGTTTAGTAAATCTTGGTATTGCGTACAACATAGGCTATCGAGGAAGGTCGTTCTTGCGTGCAACAGAAGCCAAGAACAATGTTTGCGTATAATACAAGCTTATACATTGTTGTGTATTCTGAAAGACAATTTTGGTGTAGTGTACAACACAATACATAAAATAAATTAAAAATAATATTTCTCATAAAATCTAAGGGTGTTACAATACTCAAAAAATTGAAATAATTATTTAATTATATATAGAAAATATTTTAAGTATATAATTTCTCACTGTCATCTATGGTTCTATCTTATAGAATAATTCAAGTAGATTGATAGACTGATAAATAAATTAATAAAATCTAATACATGGATAAAAACTATTACAAATTTTGTTTATTTTTGAATAATATCATTATTATAGATAAAATGTTATTATTAAGTTAATTCAAATCATCTGAATCATATTTTCTATGGTTTTTATAAATTATAAAAAAATGGTATAAATAGATATATGTTACTTTGTGAAGGTTTTTGTACGCACGACACACAATCAATATTTTAATTTCTCAAATATTGAGAGGGAATGATGGTGGATTATAATTTTTCAATTAATAACAGTTATTATACCATATAAATATTTTGTTTTTCAATTTCAATCATATAGCATGTGAGGATAGGCATTGGTGAAAAATATAATTCATCGCTTTTTAGAGGCAGTAGTTCGAATAACACCTAAATAAAAATTTTGACTGTATTAATAGAAAGGGGTAAGATGGTTAATAGTTACTCTCTTTTAATAGTAAAATTTATTATATAGTTACTAATAATTTCATTATATAATAATTAGAAAATAATAATCAGTTATGTTATAATGAAAAGGAAAGATGTTATGACCACATTTCTAATTTTTGTAGGGATTGATCTTTCCCTCAGTAGTTTCCTTGGAAATGGAGCATCTAGGGAAATATATAGTGATCAATTAATTATTAAAAAGTTATAGAATTACAGGGGAAGGAAATAGGGTATAATATAAAGAGGAAACTAAAATTTGGTATATTATTTATGTAATAGTGAGTGTAACTTTTTATAAGTTCTTCAAATGATATTTTTGTATATATTGGAACATAAGAAATATAGAACAGTTGTTTTACATGTCAATAAAACTCCAAATAGGAAACTAATTTAGTTTTGGATTAGTTGAGATCTATAATATTGCAATAATTAATTTTGAATAATTTTTTAAACAAAATTTTAACTAGTTTTCTCTTATAATTTTCAATGTTACAATTTTTAATTTTATCATAATAGCTATTCATAAAGTAAATAAATCATTTTATGTGAAAAATTAAAATAGGAATTAATAAAAAAATTAACATACTAATTAAAAAAATTAAATTAATTTTATTTGATAAAATTAATACTTAAATGGAAAAATAAATTTTAATGTTATCATATATAAGAAATAAAAATACTTTTTAGGAAAAATTATATTTTTAATACTAAAATCATGTTTTGTGTAAAATTGACAATGCCTTTGATTTTCATGATTTGAATAATTTCATTATATAAAAAATATAATTTATGTGTATTTAAAATAAATAGTTATTTATATTTTAATAAATTAATATTTAACTAATGGAAAAGAAAAAAAACCATTTCTTTTATTGAGAAATATTACTTACAGTCCAATTCTAAGGATATATTTTAATAGTTACATACCATTTCCAAAATCATTTTTGTTTTGGGTCATGTTTAAATGAATCTATCACACACATTATGTTTTAAATTAAATTAAAATATAAAATATAACATTGTTAAAAAAATGTTGTGTGACTAATTTTGTGCATATTGTACTTAAATGAATTTTTTATGCTTATGAAGTGTCTTTATATAAATGATATATTTTTCCCTGGGTAAAGTATTATATAAATAAATACATTTATGACTACATGAAATGGTTATATTATATGTAGTGTGTACCACTGAAAATGTTTTAAAAGAAAAAAATATATATGATAACCAAAAACATCATGTATTTATAGAATAATGCAGAAAAAAGTATTAAAACCATCAATATCCCACATGAAAATACAAAATGATTTAATGTTTAACTTTTGTGAAAAAATCTATCACCCGAAATGTATATCCTTCTACATGATATGTATTTTGGTTTTACTAAAATTAATTTCGTCATTTGTTGGCATGCACTACATGCTTAGAGACACGATGTGTATTCATCATGGGTTTTGATGTGTCTCATTTAATATCAAAAAAAATATAAGTTATGTACCTAATGATATGTCATTATATTTATCATGTATTTAGTACGTAATATGTATTTATTACAATACACATAATTTGGAAGAAAAACTCTTAAAATCTCTCATGGCCAAATCATTTTGTGCTATACGACATGTTTTTCAATTACATTCCATGTTCACTATATCATGATGTGTGCTAAATGATGGGTACTACATAAATATTGAAATTTTAATATAATCAACCCCAAAATAATTTTTCCTGATTTTTGGGAATCATCCTTTTATATATGGGTATGAGTAAATGAAATGTATTGTTTTGTGACATATAGTATAATAATTTCAGTTATCTTGAATTCACAGCTCCTCTAGTTGGGAATTTTAATTATTCTTTATATGTTACTTCTATGTTCATGGTCAGATGAAATACAACATTCTGTTATCTTTACTTGATTATTGATAATGAAAAAATAGAAAATAGAAAATAAAAATAAAATGTGTAATTGAAAAATAATTAATAATTAATTAAATATTAAAATGTGAAAACTTCGAGACAACATGAAGGCTTAGGGAATTATTGAAACAGTTTTGTCCATTACCATCAGTGATTTTATTGGTTACATTTGATAAATACACATAACTTGATCAATGACACCCCTAAATATTCATAGATTAGATATATTCACATATAACATCAGAATAATTTACAAAAATGAATTACCTCTTTTGATAATTTTTTCTTCAATGATGAATCTGGTTGAACATATTAACATATCTTCATTACGATAAAGAACCCATCGTAGAATTCCTCTAGTTGTGTGAAAACATGATTTATGAATCTTGAAATATCATTGATGGATCTCCAGGTATAGTTGAAGAGGTACTAATAATCTCAAATCATTTTTCCCTGATCACAAAAAAAATATATTCTCGAATGAATAATTCAACATTGTTATCTTGGTCTTAAGAGGGAAGAGGATGATCTCTATTAATTATTAAAAGTGTTATTTATATATTTATCACCATTTTTTAGTAATTTCTATTGAGATAATATTGGTAGGATCTTTACAATATGACAAATCATTTTCCAGATCCATTTCATCATAGGTGAGTACATGTGTTGGGTCTAGCATGTATTTCTTTTATAGTGATACATAGAACACATCCTGAAATTTTGAGAGACTTAGGGGCATTACCAAAAATAAAGCTGGATATCCAATATATTCTAGAATTTTAAAAGTTCTGATGTATGAATATTTTAATTTTCCTTTCATAGAGTAATTTATGAGACCCTTCCATAGATACACCATTAAGAAAACATGTTTCACCACTTGAAATTATGAATCATTCATTCAGTTATCTACATGTCCCTATTGCCTACATTGAGATACATTGATATGCATTTGAATAAAATTTGCCTTTACATTATTTCTTAAATAAGTATTGGGTCTTCAAGATTCATTTCACCTATATCACCCTAACAAGTTGGTGTAAGCCACCTCATTGTATGTAATTCTTCATAAAATTCCATCTGAATACTTGAGTGGAGGAAATTATTATTGGAAAATTCAACCAAAGATAAATATTAATCCCTCATAAATTTAATTTAATGGGATAATGGTATTAATATGTAGTCTAATGTTTGTATAGTTATTTCTGATTCTTCTTCAGTTTGAGGGTGCTTAAATTATGTTCAATATCTTGGGCCTTGTCACAAACCAACACTTTCTGGCCCCGAACTCGTTCACGAGAAAATAGGTGACATGGCTCGAAAGGCACTCTGGATCCCTACAGGCTGGAAAATAGTGCTGAGCATCAATAGAAAAAAAGAGGTAACAATTTCTCTTAATATAAATAAATTAAAAATATCAGAATACCAAAGAGAGAGGCCCAGTGATAATCAATATATATACTGAATAATGTAAATACATGAGTTTGAAATAAAAAAAATACTAGAAACAGACTATAAAATAACCAAACTGACATGTTGACCACAACATCTCCATGTGACCCCAAAGGAAACTCTCTAATACCAAACCCAACCATCTCCCATGATGATCGATAGAAAGTTGAAAACCCACCACAAAAACTAAATACATGAAGAAACTATAGGCGTGATATTAAAACATTGTAGGGATTCTCAAAAAACAATATTCTCAATGAACTATCTAAAATTAGAAGAAACATAAATTTCAAGTTTGAAATAAAATATATGGAAGTAAGATAGTCAGAATTTTTTTACCTTGAAACCAAATATGTTCTATTCCCCCATTTCATTCTAAAACTAGGTTCGTTTCCATTAAAGATATATTATCAATTTAAAGGGGAAAGTGACGATTTTATTTCAAAACAACAAAAAAGAGTATAATTTTTTTATATTGACGCCTTTTCCCATAAAATGTTATAATCCAAATCATCACATTCCATGAATGAAACAACATGTGAGAGAACTACAATAATCACATAATAAGGTAAATGGCAATAAACACACAATAGTATATAAGTATATCAACCATTCATCGTATGTAGCTAGGTGCTAATTGGCATGGGTGAACCTTTGATCTCATGAATAATTAAGAACATACTAATTTGTGAGACCCATCCCTAGATGAATACCTCCCATTATGATATAAAAATCACCAAAATTACCATTAGAAACACTAACTCAGGACATACTAAGGGGAAAATTCCATAGCAATAAACCCAATATAACCACCTAGTATGGGCCACTGACTAGTACATAATCTATCTAGTGTAGTATCAATTTTATTAAAATTCTGTCACTATGATAGGTCCCCATGTCTCACATATAATAGGGGTGAGCCCAATGATTCCACATGAGAATCCAATCACATGTATATATATCAATTCATCAATAGGAATCACTCGAGTTACCCAATGAATTGGTCGCATGTCATAGAAAGAATAGATCCCAAAGGATTTGACAATGAGGATCTTTCATTATCATAATGGATTACATTGATTATATAACAAGGAAATCCCAACCATTAAATAGAAAACAATGAAAAATAATAATTCAATATAGGTTTTCATAATAAACACTTTTACCAATTTCACAAATGTACTATGTGGGACTCAATCTACTTTTAGAAAATAATCACTTTTAGAAGATTCAAACTATCTTTCTAAAGGTTAAAAAGCTCCAATTAACATTTGAAAATAATTTATATTAAAATTACTTTTAATAATTCATAAAACATTTACAACCCAAATTCCTTTTTATTAAAATTTTAAATGGGCTACAATCTGTCATCCCATGTCAATCCACATTCAAAAGAAAAATAAACACTTATTTTAACTAAAAACCACTTGAAACCCTTTTATGAAAAACCACGTGGTATTTTTACATTACACATGTTTATATACAAAGAAAAACCAACCTTTACACATAATAAATCGCTCAAAAAATCCAATTAGGCATTCCATCAAACACTTGGTGTGAAATATTTAACAAAACAAGGGTATATTCATTAAAATAAAAATGAAATCAACAATTTGAAAACCAAAAAAAATCAAAATATCATACATCATTATTTATAATACAAGGAAGTTGTGAAAAGAATTAAAACAATGAATCTTAAATCATAATGTATTGTGTATAGGGAGACCAACCTAAAACCACATGAGATTCAATAACCCCAATTCGAAACGACTACACAATGGTTCCATGAAGAAAGAAGATCCAAAATGAATGGTAATAAGGGAAAAGCAACAATTAATACCACCATATGTATCCAAATCGACCAAATATGGCTACTATGGTTAGAAGAGAATGGAAAAATGGAATAAAACTGATGGAGAAAGTGAGAGGAGCTCTAACCTTTCGATCATGGTGATGAATCACCAGGAACACACCTTAAATCCTTCCTAGTGGGGATTGGTAGAGCCAAAAAACACCCTGGGTGGTATTTTGGTCATAATGTTAAAATAGGGATGACTGAGGGAGGAAACCCCAATAAAAATGTAGAAATGACCAAAATACCCTTTCTTGAGTGGATTACATGATTAACTCACACAGTTTGAGAAACCATGCACAAATATTTAAATTTTCAACTATCTACAGAATCATATGATGTACACATAGGCTACATGGTCAGTTATACAATGCAACCAAACTGTGCGACCCCTGCACACTTATCTACATGATAAATCTAACTGTGAAACCTGGAAAAAGTACACTAAAATGGAAATTTCACCCCCAAACACTTCTAACTCAAGGGAAACACCATCCAATAAAGATACAACATAAAATTGTTCCACTAGGTGTATTAAAAACTTTTTCTACAAGAAACATCATCCTCCTATATTTCAGACTAAAATATAATAGGTCAAAAACCATCCAACACCTCCAAAACATAAAATTTAAATCGTGAATAACAAAAATTTAGGAGAAAAATTATGAGCCTAATGATAATTTATAAAATATGAAGTGTATAAAACCTTGAGTGTGAGAATTGAACCCACCATTACAATTTCTTCCCCCAAAAATTCAAAAGGAATTACTTTTGATTGATCAAATAGTGTGTAATTTGAAATCTACATAATCCAATATCTCAAACTATTGATATCTTAACTATATGAAAAAACTCAAAACTATTTCTGGGAAGAAATCAAGGATCTCAAAAAATTTCTCTAAAGATGGTTTCAATACTAAAGTTACAACATCTAGATCCTTTCTTTGATCAAATCCATTAGGATTACTCGAGAAAGCCTACCATTTACCCAAACCAAAAGGAACACAAAATTTAGATTGCCTAAAATGAAACCACATGCCTCTCCGCTAATCACTGGGTAGCAGACAAAACTATAAACATGGGAGGATAAAATAGACTCCAAAACAAAAATGACTAACTATCACCAATCAATCAAAAATTAAACAAGAGCTGACAAAGGGCATACAATCCATGATTAAGAAGAACACAATTGAAAACATTAGACTGCCCACTACTGAACTTAGGGGACAAGAATTGATCCAAAGATCACTACACCACTAGTACATTCCGAGAGGCATCAAATTATTCACTATGAGACCTATAAATATATTTGTTGATGTTCAAAGAATCTGATTCTCCATAACATGTAGATGAAAACCCCAAAAAATAACATGCATCGTATGATTTGATTAAAATAAAAAATATAACCTCTAAAATTAAAACCACATGTACACTGAAAATAGGAGTTCATTAAAATAATCATAATGTTCCATTTCATTTCATAAAAAGAAAACACAAATGTCCCAACCACCACAATAAGAAACCCTTACAACCATAAGGAATCTTATAGTAAGAAACATTAAATGAGTAACCATATAGCACGAAAATTCTATGAATTTTATCTCTGATTCATTCTAGAACCACCCAGAAAAAAATTCATGAATGAGACCAAAGAATCCACAATAATGGTAGGGCCTTAAAGAAAATGAACATGATGGATTATTTTGATGCTAATTTCCACACCGATAACACACCCGGACCTCAATCCCATAAGATGATGATGAAAGATCCCAAGACATTTTGATCTCATGACCAACAAAAAATTCTCTATGGAACCTCCAAATTGTTTTACCAGAACATTGATCACCACTTGTTGGGACAAGTGAATTCTTGTCTACATGGAGAACTACTATTATCACCACATTAACATTTATATATTTCACCAGTTCCTTAGAAAAATAAGTTAGGTTGAGCACCAAAACCTTCGGTCGAAGATAATGATGATGTCCTCACTCCAAACATAAAGCCTTCATGGAAACAACATTAACATACTCTAGATGTTATGTAACTAGGTCCAGATAATTATGAATGTATTTCAACACTTATCCATTACCTTGCAGCAATCAATATATCTATATTATATTTCTTATCATCATCATCTCTGAAAAATATCGTCTGACGAGATAAGACTTTAATAATTACTATGTAAGATCTTTCTGAGTCTCATTCAAAGAAGAATGCATCCACCAATTTTAGGTCGAACAATCAAGCCTATAGGTATCACAATCGGCCATTAATGTATTAATATTGTCATGTTAATTTTATATCTATAATTTTTTTTTCATCCACTCTTCCACATCAAGTGGACTTGCATGATCATAAAAGAGTGGTGGGATCAACTTTCAAAACTCACGAATAAAATCCTTAGGTAGATCATATGGAAGGCCTACTAATTGCGAACCACCAGTAAAAAGAGTTCTAAAACACAAAATAACTCATAAAAACACTTTTAAATCATAAAAACAAGCACCACACAACCACTAGTTTTTAGAAATATCATAATTATTCTTTATAAAACATCTCTAAAAGAAAAAAAGCTTTGTGATATGCACACTCAACAATGACTTTCCTTAGATTCTCACTCAAATTCACATTCCTGTGCTCGCCCAAGTACCCATCAACCATGCCATAACTGGAAATCATTCATTCTTTTATATATTACCATTCATGTGAGAACCCATTAAAATACCAAAGGAAGAAACAAATCATTTTATTTAAAGTTCCATAATTCTTTTCAAAATCCCACCAACCACAAAATTAATGATCATTTTTACATATTTATACATCAGTCCCCTTCATCTAATTCAAAACATTTTCTCATGATATTTTTATAACATGTTCCCATTTTATATGCAACAAATTTCATTAAAAACCCTGTTTTTATTATAAAATCTAATTCTATTGAAATATTGACATTATATATAAATAGTATTCCGAAATAAAATACTTGATATCTAAAAAAATCCTTATCAAATAAGGCTCAAAGAATCTCGCAACAGAAACTAATATCAGTGGGTGCCTTGGCCATATGGTTGGTGGCTATATGCCAAACCCACCACCATCATAGAGAGCCTTCTAAAACCATGTCCTTAGTTCCACAAGGATTTCCAGGCCCTAAAATCTTATAGATACCTTTATCCCAACTCCTCTTTGATTTCCCAAGCACCAAACAATCCATAAGGGAAAATGAAACCTACAAACCAGAATCTTAAAGGAATCAAGAGGATTTAAATGATAAAGTGTTCATGATGTCATTCTTATCCCTACTTGTTGAGTCCTAACTATCCAACTCCATTTACCTCGACATCTCTAAATGAAAATGAGAACTCTCAAAAGTAAGGAAATATTAGGTGAAAACCTCCTATCATAATATTTGGCCATAAACCTACCAGAGTCTTCCTTGAACAGGTCACTTTATCTGATTCGTAACTTGTCCCAAAGGGCTTTCCCAATCCCCATAGGCTAACAACTAGTTCCATACATCAATAGAGATATAGGAGGGATTGATTTTCGCCATATAAATAAATTAAAAACAGTGGAAAACCAAATATAGCATCCCAATGATAATCAATATATGAACTGAATAATATTTAAAAAAGTATTTGAAAATACAAAAATCTCTAGAAACAAACTATAAAACAACTGAACTGATGTTAATGAACACAACATATCCATGTTAACCTGAAGGTCACTCTCTGATTCTAAACTAATGAATTTCCCATGATGATCAATACCATGTTGAAAACTATTGTACAAACTAAAAATAAGAATAATAAATAGTAATAATTATTATAAGAAAGTTGGAGGTCCCAAAAAAGTCTTTGCCCAATGAAATTAATTTAATATAAAAGAAAGATAAATTTCAAATTTGAACTAAAATATATGCAATTAATATTTTCTCCATATTTTTACCTAGAATCAAAATATGGTCCATTTCCCTTTTTCATTCAGAAACTAGGTTCATTTCCATCAAATAAATATCCCCATTTTAATGGGGTAAGTGAGGCTTTTATTTCAAAATAGCAAAAAAGAGTATATGAAATTTCTATTTTCAAGAAACTTTAAAAAAAATTGGTAGACAAATCATCACTTTCAAAAAAGAAGACACCACATACTAGCACAGTAAAATAATAACATAATAAGGGAAATGGAAATAAACACAAAAAAGTATACAAGTGTCTCAATCAAACATGGTAAGTATTTCAGTTCTAATAGGCATGGATGAAAATAGTATCTAATGAATTATCCAAAACATACTAAAAAATGAGACCTATCCCTAGAATCATTTCTCACCCGATGAAATCAAAGCCTTCTAAAATATACTCAGCCATCCTGGATCATGATAGACTTTGGGAAAATCCCATAACAATAAAAATAATATATCCACCTATTATGGCCCACTAGCTAATGGATAATCTACAAAGTGTAATAATAGTTCATTTAACATTATCCCACCATTATAGGTTCCCATGTTTGACATATAAATGTGTAGGACAATGGATTCCAATCAAGAATCCAATCATATTCATATTTAATTATTCTACAATAGGTGTCACTCGATTCACCCCAAGAATCAAAATCATGCCATAGAACATATAGATCTCATAAGATTGAATACCGAGGAGCACCATAAACATAAAGGATTTCATGGATTTGATAGTGAGGATATCCCACCCATTAAACATTAACAATGTAATATAATCGTCCAATGGAGGTTTTCCTAATAAATACTTTTACCACTTCCACAAAAATTCCAAATAGGCCTCATGTTCCTTTATCAAAACCATCACTGTTAGAAAAAACAATGAATCATTCTAAATGGTGTGTATACACAACTTCCAATATCAAAACCATTTATAAACCAATTCCTTTATATAATTAATTCCACATTTTGATTTCAAATCGATTTTAATTGAATTTTCAAATGGGCCACAATCCATCATCCCTTATCCAACAACATTCAATTGCTAAATACATAGTTTTTTAACTAAAAACCAATTGAAAACCTTTCATGAAAACCCGATTAGTCATTTCACATTCCACATATCTGTTAAAAAAAATCCAATACATGTTTTATATACATGAATCACTCACAAAAGCCAACTGGGCATTTAATCAAACACTGGGTGTTAAATATTTAACAAAACTATGATAAATTATTTAAAACTATAATGAAATCATCAATTTTAAAACCAAAAAATCAATCTAAAGAACACAAATAACTATTTATCATACAAGTAACATGTCAAAATCCTAAAACCAATGAATCATAAACCATAAAGTAAAGTGAAAAGGGAATCATACCTCAAACAACTTGCATTTCCACAAAGCCAACTCAAAATGACTCCTCAAAAGTCCCATGAATAAAGAAGATCTAAGAGAACCCTATGAAATAAAACCCCCTATTCAAACCACCATATGTATTAAAATCGATAAAACATAGACACTAGGGTTAGAGGGTAAAGGGAAATTGGAATAAAACAAATGGTGAAAGAGAGAGGACCTACAACCACTATACCAGGGAGGAGAATCATCATGAAACTACCTTTTATCTTCATGGGTGGGGCATGGAAGAGATAAAACCCACCATTGGAAGCACTTTGGGTGTGGAGTTAAAATATGGGATGCTATTGGAAGAAACCCCAATTAAAACGAATAAAAAAAATCCAAAATACCCCTTCTCGAGATAGTTGTATGATTCACTCTCACATTTTAATAAACCATTCCCAAACAATTAATTAACCATTGTCTGGAGTTGAATAGGATGGACACATAGACTACCTGTTTATTTAAATCATATAACCAAGTAGCGAAACCCCTTCCCATTTTTATGGGTTATAAAACTAACCATGTAACTTGAAAGAAGCGTCCAAAAATCACCCATTACACCCTAAAAATAATATATCTCAATGGTAGTAACCATCCAAAAAACATTCCCCATAAAAAGGTTCTACTTGGGTTGTTGGAAACTCATTATCCCTGATATTTCCTACTTAAAACTTTCATGCTAACCAAGAATATGTCCAAAAACAACCCAAAACCTCCAAAACATAAAATTTAAATCGTGAACACCTGGAATATGGGATAAAAAGCAAGAGGCAAAATATTTTCTAGAAAAAAGGATATAAACATCTATATGTGACATGACATCTAACGACTTTTCCAGAATTTTGATGTAACATTAGTATCAAGATTAGACACAATCTATTATGGTAGACCCTGAAGTCTTATATCATCATTAATACAGATTCTTCATAAGAATTAATGAGGTAAATCATCCCTTATAGAGTGAAAATGTTCTAATTTGGTATGTTGGTCAATAATAACCCATATCAAATCATACATTATAGTATTATATTGTTACCCCAAGACTAATTCCATCATACTATCATCCCATTTCCATATAGTTATAGGAAAAGGGTTCATGACTCCTCTAGGATGTTGTCTTTCAGCATTCACGTGTTGAGAAACTAAACATTGTGACACATAATCATTAATTTCACACATCATATTATCCCAAAAATAATGTTCCCACAAATATCTACAAGTCATTGTTCTTCTAGGGTGTATAGAGAAATTTGATCTATGACCATCATAAAATAATTCCATTTTTATGTCAGGTATAGTGGGAACACAAAGCCTCTTCTCAAATTATAGTATTCAATCTTCATATACGAAGTCTATTAGTTTACCATCATTCACTAATTTAATTTTCTCTTAAAAATCATCATCATTAAAATGAGGAATTTTTATCCATTAGATTAAATATTGTTTTGAAACAACCTAAAAAAGTTGTGATGTTCCACACACCATGATTATGATGATATCCATCTTTACTAGTTCCATGACCAAATGATCTCATTCAATTATTTTCTTCATAACTCAATGATCCTTACATAAAAATAATATTCCACATTATTTATCTTCCCTTTGTGTTAGTGTATTGAGAAATGATAATCCTAGGGTAGCTCGAGGAATCTCCTTTTCCTGATATTGAGTTATTTCAGGGAGAAAGTATATTTCAATGTATTTTGATATATATATATATATAATATCTTTCACTATAGAGATAGTTTCTTTGTATCCTTATAGAAATTATTACCACTACTAACATAATAACATGAGTTTCATATTTTTATTAATGATTTTTCAAATTTCATAATCCATATACACAAAATCTATCAGTATTTATAAGGAAAAACATCTTACTTTCCATGATGAATCATAATAAAACAAAAATCCATCGTTTCATAGTAGTAATGTCATGATAGGATCATTGTCTAATATTATATTTGATTATTCAGATCAATCTTCATATTCATTTTTTCATACAAATTTAACCCCATTATGTGTGACCTTAGTTAACAAGTTAGACAATTTCTGAACATTCTTAACTAAACACTGATAGTAAGCTTCTAAACCAATAAAATAATGTACTTTAGTTATTCTCACTGGTGGAGACCATTGTTGGATTTCCTTTATCTTAAAGGGATTAACATATATTCCATCCCAAGAAAGAATATGGACAAGAAAAGAATTTGGTTGAAGCTATAATTTACACTTTCTAAATTTACTATATAAATATCCCCTTCTGAGAGTCTCAATGATGATCCACAAATTACTATAATGGTATTAATTAGTTTTATAAAACGCTAGAATATATTTGATGAATATGTAAAAAATCATCATGATATTCCTTGAATAATATGTTTATTGGATCCATAAAAATAGAGGTTTCCTTAGCCAATTCAAATGGAGTTACTATAAATTCGTAATGTCCATACATCATCTAAAAACCTATCTCCAGGATATCTTCCTTCCTCACATTCAATTTATGATATCCAAAATTAAGGTCTATCTTTTAATATAATTGATCTCTTTGATTTTGAACAAATACATCATCAATACAAGGTTGATAGTATTTTTTATTTATTTTAATAGCAATGATTTCCCTATAATAAATACATTGCCTCATTGACTTATGTTTTGTGTTCAAAAATAAATTATTGGATACCAATGCCAAAACACCAGGGTGAATGAATCCTCTTTTATACCGAACTCTTCATGATTTACCTTCATATAAAGTAATTATTCTATGGCCATTCTATGTGTTTTCCTTATATTGTTCATTCATTAGTTATCAAATTAATAGAAAATTATCTTCATGCTCTGGGGGGTGCCCCAAAAATTTCACAAGAAATACATCAATGTATTCCTTTAAAATAAAAACATTCTAAATTTTATGATTATCTTCTTCATCTCTATATGTCGTTTTCTCTTTTTATATAAAAAATTCATTCAAAAAATCATCTAGGGGTGGTTCTTGATAAGAATCAATTGAGTATGATTCAAATTTCATGATAATGGATTCATCTTCTTCTTCAAAAAATTATTTTCCTTTTTAAAATAAATTTTGGAATAAAATTTTTGAAGCCAATACTTACCATTTATTATATCTATGTCTATAAAAGGTATGATGACAAGGTCAACAACTAAAGTACATTTAAGTTTGGTAAAGGGGATTTCCAATCATATCATTATTGTAATGAGAATTCCCTTAGTTGTTTTGACTGAATTATCATTTGTGAAATCATAATGGAAATGCCTAATTTTATTGAAAAAATAGGGTGATGAAAAACAATATTATGATCCAGAATCAAAATATTCATTAGCTATGTTTTAGTATAAGATTACAGTACTATCCACCACATCATTTGAAACTTCATCCTTTGCAGTTGTGATCGTATAATCTGGGCCCTAATACCACTTCCTTTTCAAAGGAAAACTTTTATTACTACTTGGAAAATAATTTTCATAATTTCTAATTTCTTTACAACTATTGAATTTAAAAAGGGTAAAGTCTTTCATCCGATTATAATCATGGTCTTGGTTGTATTTTTCTCTAGACATGTAACAAACTGTTATTCCCTTGTGGCTTGTAAGATCAAGTTTCTTCCAACAATTTTTGTAGGATGGAATGTTTATTATTCCCTTATTCCACATTTCCCTAATTTTTTAGAGTGTTTATAATCCCTATCATTCACCTTAATTACAATAAAGTCAAAAGATCTTGGGAATTCCTTTTTTATTTTGATATCACACGAGACTATATCTTTGTATGATGAGAATGTTTGGGAGACCATTACCCTATGGAATAATGTTTTTAACCTATCAAATAGTCAATTATTATTACTCTTGGGATTGAATATATAATCTATAGAATTACATGCTATCCTTTTGAAGTTATATTCATACATTAAGACATTATCATCCTTTTTTTCTCAGACATAGAAATTTCCTCTCCATATATGCTCACTGTTAATGAGGAAATTATTTTTCTTTGAAAATTTCATTAAATTCCTTCCATTGTGTGTTTTATATTTCCTCACCCCATTGATATTGTGAATCAATGACCTCCATTGAACAGTATCTCCTAGGAGATGATAAATTCCCAAGAAATTATTATCTCTTTCATTACTTCCCAAATTAAGAAATATCATATCTAAGGGACTTATCCATTCCTTATCTATAAATGGATTTGTAATCCCATTGAATGATAGAGGATATTTTCTATTGAAGTGGCCTAAAATATTTCCTCCACATTGTGGATCAGGGTGATGAATATGGATAAGGTTACTATTTACATCTAGATTCAGCTATCCTAGTAGGGTGATAATCTATTCAGAACTATTGGTATCTCATGATCCAGTATATTTATCTTTATTTGGGGGGAAACCCTACATGGTTTATGTGTAATGATATAGTTTCAATTCTATCGACTATGCTATATTTATAAACAATTGAAAACACTATATTTTATTGTGAATCCTAATGTAAAAATTTTAACTTGTAAAATAAATAACATAAATTGATTATTTTTACAAATCTAATATCATTATCCTAAAAAAAGTTTATTTTGGGAGATATTTACTTTTAAATCCTTCATAATGGTTTCTAAAGAATATTTGAATTATCCCAAGAATATCCTCTAGGAGTGTCACACTAGGTGCACAGTCCGGACTATTGTTATGTATCAGGTTACACAGATTCAAGCCTGATGCACCTTATCAATGTTGTTACTCCTGGGTATATCTGTTCTAGAACCACGCCCATTTGTATTTTCTAGAAAAGGATTCATTTCAACGAAAACCCACATTATCTTTACCTTACCTTAATTATAGTACTTCTTCTATACTTTTTTTCAATGTATATTGGATGGTTGTGTTCCCTAATATATTTTAAATAAATATAGATTTGAATGTTCATACACAAATTCCTATAATACTGACTATCATAACCCTAACCCAATAGCTCGGATCTTGTTCCTTACTTTATTACATTTGAAAATATATAAGTATAGAACCCAAAATGCATGATTATTTTAGTAGTCTTATAAATTTGATTACATCCATGAACATTACATTACAATATGAAATATATAATACAACATAGATAATCCATTGAGAACCCAATTAATCTCCTAGAATAACCATTCATGATATTCATAACATATATCTTCGATTATTGGGATAATCAAACATAATAATGGGGTGAGATCAGTTTCTCAGTTTGAGTAAGTTTACAAGGGATGCTATTATAAGTCAATTGTCATAAATATTAAGGAAAGTTGTATAATTGAAATATAGGAAACATAAAAATAATATTGAGCATAAAATAAAAAGAATAAATCAGATAATTCTATATAAACATTCAAATGGTAATTATACTAGTTGAATAATCAAATGTAATATCAATTTCTATTATCATAATGAAGGAATAAATAATTATAGACATCATAGACATAACTTCAATATTTTGGACAATAAACAATACATAATTGGGTAAAAAATCTAACTAGTTTGTCTCATGATACCTACAAAAACATCAAGGTGATATAGTGGGCCTCTCCCATCACATAATATGTCTAATTCATTACTCAATTGAAATGGTTTATATATAACCGATTATAAATATTCATATTAAAGAAAGCATAAGAAGTTTTAATACATTAACAATAAAACATGAATGGTATGAAAATGTAACATCTATAGTAAAACATAACTAAAAACCTTCTATATAATATGGTATATTGTATGATAAGAAATCAACTTCATTTAAGAATAAAATCCCACAAATTATGTGGACATAGATGAAATAAAACTAACAAAATAATTAATTTTTTTTGAGAGAAATAAAGAAATTTTTGTTGCAATTATTTTATAAGTGGTGCCTAATTTTAAAATAAAACATTTTTAAGGAGAATGATATTATAATATTTTAGAGGAAGTTTCAACTGGTTTTGGTGTCATGATGTTAGAAAAATTCCCACATGCTGTATAATTTAAAAAAACTTCTTTCTATCAAAAAAATCCAAATGGTATGTTGTTTGGAAAATGAAATGAAGATTTATTTTAAACTATAAAAATTAAATATCAGGTAAAAGACTTAATAATTTTATGATAATAGTTAGAATATTTGTAAATTTCTTTTAATAAACATAGAAAAAGTGTGTAAATATTAAAATAAAGTTACAGACATATAAACATCCTCAAATAATGATGATATTGTTAAATAACCCTTACCTTGTAGATTATTTTAGTTGAGGATGTGTTAAAATATTATAAAATGGTGGAAGAATGTTATTAAATTATTCCAGAAATATCTCCACATTTATGATATTATATACAATCCTCTTTTATCATTTTGATAATAATATTTCATTATTACCATTGTTTCATGTGTTAACTGCTTAATTTTATTATGTTTTTTTTCATGTAAGTCATTTTTTATTTTTAATAGGTTATACATGATACTTTTTCATCAATCCCAAGCCAATATTTTATTTACCTTTTCTTGCCATATAGTGTACATCCAGATTCATTCTAAAGAAGGCATCTCACCACACCAAATTTCTATTATCAATATTTATATTTTAAATAATATAAAACTAAATAATATTAAGATCATGATTTGTAAATAACATTTAAATATTAATATAAATTAATATAATGAATTTTTAATAGAATTTAATTTGAAAGAATAATGATAAATAGAAAGGAGATCCTCTATGGAGAACACCGAGGGTGATCCTTCATCCCCTAATTTTTAATTTAAATTTACCTTAATGAACACACTCCATTATATGCATGAATAAAATATTTTAACTGTAGTTTTTAATATATTGTGTACTCATAAATCACCTAGAAACCATACATCCACCTCTTCAATCAAGAGAAAATATTACATAAGAGAAAGTTAAGCCTCAAGTATCATGTGGAGACACAAAGGTGGCTTTCCCAATAATATTACCTTTACCCAAATCGAAAAAATAAGAATAAATAAAAATTATTGTTTAATAAAATGGGATCATAATTAGATTGATCCCCTAAGAACTTCAATGGTTTAGTTACCCATGATCACAGATATAAGACATCACATTAAAGAATAATATTGTGGTACCACAAAAGATAAAAATATGAGAATGAGATAAATAATAAGAGTGAAACATATTAAATATTTATAATACTATAATAAATAAAATAAAACTCAAAACTATATTAAATGGGAATATAGAGTGTCCAATCTTATGAGAAGGAGAGGTGATACATTTTTATAGTGAAAATGGGTGAGAATTTTGGATCAAGAATTATTCTTCCATAATAATGCAAGGATTTTATCCCATTAATGACCAAATATGATGATATAATCTTCATGATAGTTTTTCTAAATTTTATTTCTTATTTGAGATCAAATATTTCGCCTCTATCCTCTAGGCGAAGAAGATGTTATGGGCTAATTATGCAGCGATTGTTTTCTACATTAATGTTCCATAAATATTCAATCAATATTGAGATTAAATGTCTAAATTAACGAGGTAATAACTATTGAAAAATTAATTGTAAACTGAATGAGGGAATCGTCTTTCAAATCCATTTGTAATCACCTCAATTAGAATTCTTTACCCTATTTATTCTTCTTTTACAATGGTAGGGAAACTCTATCCTTCTGAAAAATTTGTCAACTTGATAAATATTTTCTAGCCTTAAGTTCTTCAAATCATCTGATATCCTGATATCCAATTCCGGATAAAGAAAATGTGACAAACTGAAAAAAATTTCACTGAAATTGGAATAATATTTCAAATGTTATGCACAAAATACCAAAGTGATAAAAATATGATAAAATTAATGAACTAAGTAATTTTCATGTTTTAGTCATAAACAAACCATAATTCCAAAATTGATGAAAAAATTATAAAAATAATAATTTTTGATGGTTTAAATATTTTGACATATATATATAAAATTTGTAAAATATTATATCTATCAATTACCTTACAATTAAATCATTCATGTTCTCAAGAAAAAATATTTACAGGAAATTCATTAGTAACCAATATTATCAATATTCATATTCCTAACAAACATGATAAAATAAATTATCAATATCTATACAAATTTATAAATTACAAATAAAATATTAAATCAATTTCAAAATTTTCAAAAGAAACAACCAATAATTGAATTTTAATTTTACCTTTTTAGAAATATTGTAACTTATTTTATCATTCATTCATATTCAAAAATTCATTATTATTAAACATGCCAAATCATGACATACCTCAATTTTCAAAATTTTATCTCATCACTCCTGATAAAATTCAAGTAGTGTAACTTTAATATAATTAATTCATACTTTTAATCAATATTATTATAAAGAAACTACATTCTATACTTTGTACAGATAAAATTAACATTAAATCATGAGGACTTTTAAATAAATGTTTAAATGTGTCTGAGGCATAAGGGTGGTAGGATTTAATGATTTAAAATTTTAGTCTTGAGAAAAAGATTTATCTTATATGTATTATGAAAGATATAGAAAATAAAAGAGTGTTGAAATTATCTATTCCTATTAACAACACACATTTCCCCAAAAATCAAAGTAATTTTTATGATAAACTAATTTAGGATGAAGGATTTGTGCACCCTCTATATTATATTTACTTTTATAAATTTTTTTCAAATAGCCATTTCATTTATTCTAATAATATTATTAGAATAAAACTCACATTCACCACCAAAACACATATGATAAAAATAAGTTGTCCGATAATGGTGATTTTTGATAATTTTAAGTCATAACCCTTATTCTCAATTTTATTAATTATTTTTTGTAAATTAACATTTTTTGAATCAAGATGGGGAAACAATGAATTGTCATGAATTAATATAAAAAATAGTTTATTCCTATATTATCATCCCAAACATAATCCTTACAATTAATTTCTTCCCTTCCATAATGACTACCATGACCCCACATATTGACTTTAAAATATCAATAATAATTTTCAGAGGAGGGTAGGAATGGATAAAAATATCTTGAAACATGGATCATCCCAATAAAGTACATTCTTGGTCTCCGTTGGATAAATAAGGATTGAATTAAAGTTTATCTTCTAAGGATAATTGAGTTATCAAAAGGAATGTCATTCATTATAAATGTGATTTTTCATAGTCACAGCATGGAAAACATCAAATTCCTATTCTTCTCCTTGATATGTCCCAAAATCAGACAATAAATATTATCAAGAATATGTAGAAGTTAATTGGTTTAAAAATTCTATCAGAAATGGAAATATTATATTGGGACTATCACTAAAGGAATAATTAATAAAAAAAATCAAATCACATGAATGTCATAGATCCAATGCATTAAACAATTTTAGAGCTATTTCATTTGTGTGAATAAATTAATTCTATGAAAACATGAGTTCTCATTATAATAATAATAGTACTTTTTTATCATCAATTTATCTATTTTATTCATTCAATTTCATTGAAATTCAAATTTAAAACAAGGAATTACAATATTTTTAAAAAACCACATGCCTCATAAAAAAGTCATGTAAGAAAATATTTCATGTGTGGGAAAAAAATTATAATATAATGCTCATTTTATTTTATAAAAACCTCTAGGCAGTTTAAATGTTAAAAATATCAATGTAATCCATTTGGAAATGAATCATTGTCTTTTTATTCCATAGGTTGGGGTTTATTATTTCTATCAGGGCCCTAAAAAAGTTATTTACTCAGTGAACTATTTAGATCATGTCATTAAATCTAAAAAAATATTTAAGGGACAATAATTAAAGAAAAAAAATACTATATAAATAAAAATTAATTTTAAATTACTAAGATTGAAATTGAAAGTACTTGAAATTAAGAAAAGGGTAAATCATGGTATGATCCCCCAAGAGGGTCCTAATTATTTACTACCTTCAGAAGGGTAGTACCAACTGTTATCCGTAATATTTTTGTAGGTGGAGTGTCTTAGACCTAAAAGACCCCATGTTTTTTTTTCAAAGAGTGTTTTTCATTGTTCTTTTTGTGGAAATTTTCATGTATAGTGTTCACCATATATACACTTTCACAATGGGGTACAACTTGCATGGTGAGGGTATGAGGAAGTATTGAAGCTTCTCTTCTTTGGTTGCTACTTATATAACATGTTTTTATATTCCTAGTTGTTTATCAGGTATTCTCAATTAGAAAAATGTCATAGTTAAAGTCAAAGACTAATTTTATTTGTATAAAATTAAAACATGAAGTTGTAATATAAAATTATTCCCCTTCAATGTAAGATACTTCTGGATTAGTTTACTTAATAAAATCCACTTGAATATCCACATGAACTTCATACAAGAAAAATTCAACATGTCCATTGATCTATATATATTACTCAATGTGTTTAGGTCTAGTTTCTCTATCATCCTATATGTAAAAGGGTTGATTTACCAAATCGCGAGTTGGTTCTCATTCAATAACTAATTCATTGATAATTTCCTCTTGATGATGGATCTCAGTTGATGGATTTTTTAGATAGAATCCAACATACTTTATTCAAATTCCACAAAATGGGTGGTATCTTCCTCTTTCATGCTTAGAGTGACATGAAATGCTACTTTCTATTCGACTATCTATGGATCAAGTAGATCATGTTTTACCACATTTCCCATTCTATAATTCCTCCAGATCATTTTGGTCTCCCATAAATAGGTCAATAGGTAAGTATTCTTAATCATGAATCCTATGAAGATCATTCTGTTCATCTTAGATCTACTTCTTAAAATGGTGATGATATTTATATTCCTTATGCTTTCCGTCAACTTCTTCGATTTCTTTTTAAAATCAATGAAAAAATTTGAAATTATTCCTTCTTCTAAATAGGTTTTTTCTAAGGTTCTTACTGTGACTCCAATAGTTTCTCATGATTTGTGTGAACATATAGAATTAGAGATTACATTTCCTATATAGGAATTAGTTTTATTCCATATATTATTTCGTCTGATCTTTTTTAATTTCTTATTGTTTTTTCTCCTGATTATATCCACATCATTCATAATAATCACTAATTAAATGCATCATGGGAAAAATTATTATATTTATTTTAAAATTGATTAATTTTTTTGTTATGATGAATGGTGTGTCAATGTTCTTTTACTCCTTTAAAATGGTGGAAAATTTATTTTTAAGTATTTTTTAAGAATCACTATCACATATTTTATTTATCTAATCATGAAATATAATTAACACATAATGTCAGTCTCAAGAAAGAAGATCACAAAACCCCAAATTTTTATTATCTATATTTATATTTTAACTAATATAAAACTAAATTATATAAATATTATATGTTTTAAATATCCAAAAAATATTAACATACATATATAGAATTCAATCTTTACATAATGAAAAAATAAATAATGTTGTTAAAAATAAAGGATATCCTCCCACGAGAAAACATAGTTTGAACCTTCATCATCCATTTAGTAGTTTTAAGTTAACATAATGAGCCAGATTCATCGTATGAATGAATACCATACTTTACCTATAGGTGTGAATATATAGTACACTAAATGATCATAGAGAGGCCACACATCCACCTCCTCTGTATTGGGAATATATTGTATAATATAATTTTAAGACTAAGGTGGAATGTTGAGAAACAAAGGAGCCTTTCCGAAAAAGACGACTTTGACCTAACTCTAATAAAATAAGAAATAATAAACATGATTGTGAAATGACTTGGGTAAAACACTGGATTAATTCCCAGGAAACATCCTTTGGTTAGTTACTCTGGATCACGAATATAATTGATCATAGTTGAGTAGAAATAATTTGAAACACAAAAGATAAAAAATAAGAGAATGAGATGAAGAATTAATGTAATGTATATTAACAATGAATAATGATACTAAAAGTAAAATAAAATATAAAGCTATAGAAAATGGGCATATATAATTTCAAATGTTTAAATATGGAGATGAGATACATTTTTAAAATAAAAATGGGTGAGTTATTATATCTAGAATTAATCATCTATAAGATTTCTTGTTTTACCCAATTAATTACATAATGTGATAATATTTTCTTCTAAAAAGTTTTTCCAATATTTGTTTCATAAGAAATTAAAATGCTAGTTTAATAATACTTGTCTAGTAGATGTTATGGTCCAATTACTTTGAGATTATATTCTAGTAAAATTTTCTCTCTTAATATTATTTAAATTTTAAACATTCATTTGTTTACTTAAATAGTGAATAACTACTTATAATTTAATGCGGAAACACACCATTTAATCTTATTTTACATAAATTTTGAATCAAAACATTTCGAGGCATGTATCATGATTTATACCTCATTTACTGAGGATGTTCCACTCTATCAACTTGAACAATTTATCAAATTGATTGATTTTGATGTCCTATATTTGTTAAAATCAGATCATGGCACAATAAACAATGTTGGAGGAAATAACTCATGGAATCCTAAAAATAAATATTCATTGAAAATTGAATAATATTTTAATATTTATTCTTTAAATACTAATGTGATTAAATTTTACTAAAATTACCAAATTTAGTAAATTTTAATTTTAGTCCAAAGAGACCATAAAGCCAAAATTGATGAAAATAATAAAAAATTGATAAATTTTGGATGGATTAAAAATTTAAATTAATTTAAAAAATAATTAAATTATTATCTCTATCAATTTCCCCCACATAAATTTTATGAAAATAGAAGGCATGTTGATAGATTGTTGTTAAAAAGTTAGGAGATCCTCCCAGGTGAACACCAATCAGGAAACTTAATTGTCCTATTATTAGTTTAAAATTAACATAATGTATAAAAAAATATTAATGAATATCCCCTTCTATATATTGTTTTGAGTATATATCTCACCTAATGTTCATAGTGATACCGCATATAAACCCCTTCAATCAAGATAAAATATTATATAAGAGAATGTTATACCTTAGGTGGAATATGGAGACACAAATGTGCCTTACTGATAAATATCCACCTTGACATAACACTGAGAAAATTAATATCAATTACCATGAATGTTTAATGAATTAGTTTCATTACAAGATTGATCCCCCCCAAGAACTTCCTCGGGTTAGTTACTCATAAGCATGAGTATCAGAGATCCTAGTGCAGGAGCATAGTGTGGAAACACAAAAGATAAAACTAATAGAATGAGATGAATAAAAAGAGTAATATACATTAAAAATTAATAATAATATTATAAATTAAATAAAATTTAATACTATAGAAAATGTACACCTATAATTTCTAATTTTTTTAGGAGATATGATACATTTTTATAGGTAAAAATAGTGTGATTTTTGGCTCAATAATTATTCCCTTTAGATCTTGTAATTATTTTACCCAATTAATGATTGAATGTAATAATTTCGTCTTATGTAATGTTGTTTGAAATTTTATTTCATGTTGGAAAATAAAATTTCAACTATAACCTCATTGTGTATTAGATGGTATGGCCAAATTTCTCTAAGAATTTATTCTGGATGAATGTTCCTTAAATATTTATTGATGGTTGAGAGTTTAATAGCTACCTTAATGAGTGAATAACTACTTAAATTTTTTTCAGAAAACAATTAAATTAATCTTATTTCAAATCCACTATTAATAACCTCCATTAGAGGTGTGTAGGTCAATTTATTCCTCATTTACATTGTTAGGGTCCACTTTGTCAGCCATAACAATTTGCCAAATTTATTAACATTGTGTGGCATCTAGTTGTTCGAATCATCTATTGAACCAAAATACAATGTTGGAGAAAAAATATAAATGATTACAAAAAAAAACATAGTGAAATAATATTTAATATTCTATCTTCAAAATAACAATGTGATTAAGATATGCTAAAATTCTAGAATTTTGCAATTTACACATTTTAGTCCAAAACAAACCATAAGTCCAAAACTTATATAAATATTATAAAATTGAAAAAGTTGTTTAGTTTTAATAATTGAAATATATACAAAAAATGAGGAAAAAATATCTCTATCAATTCTCCCACAGTTAATCCTTTCTCTTCCATAATTATAAAATCTCAACAAGGAATTTAGAGGGCACCAATGTAACCAATATTCAAATTATAGAGAAATAAAATAAAACAATACTCAATGGAAAACAAATATATTAAATTCCAGGTAAAACATTTGTTTAATTTCTCAGTTTCAATGAAATAACCAATCCATGTATTTTATTTTTCCCCTTTTAAATTGGTGGAACGTCTATTCTCATTCATTAATGATTCTAAATTCATTATTATTAACCATGATAAATCATGAATTGTGTCTTTTTTAAATATTTTCTCTCATCCCTTTTTATAAAATTCATGTGGAGTTATTATAATTTCATAAATACCTGGTCCATTTACAAAGGATTTTAGAGGAACTAGTTTTTCCAATTTTTAAAGACAAATGTCAAATAAAATCAAAAGTAATTTTCAATAACGTTTAATACAGATATAAGGATTATGGTTTATTGGAATTAATATAATAAAAATAAATTCACAAGTAGTAGTTTTATCTCATATGTTGAATGCATGATATAAAAAATAAAATTGTTATGAAATTCTCCCTTAATTTTTTTTACTCTCATTCCCTCAAAACTCATAGTAAATGTTATTATTTACTGAAGCATAATGAATCATTTTCAGCCCTCATGAATATTTTTATACTTTTATGTATTTATTATTTATGATGAAAAATTTATTATTTGATTATTTTTTTCAAAATATATGATTATAATAAACATAAAATACAACTGCTAAGCCCATATGATCAATATAATCGATACAGTATTAGGGATTATTTATTCTTCTAAGTCACAACCAAATTTTATTATTATTTTCGTTCTTTTTGACTTTTTCCATTTTTCTATTCAATAGGGGAAAACAATTTAGAATATTGAATAAATCAACAACCTATATTTATACACAAAATAGCACCTACACACTTATTCCTTAAATATCATTTCATCCCTTCCACCATTACTCCCTTCACCCCCACACATAAACTATAAAATATCATAAAATATATTAAGAAGAGGGTATGAATTATATAAAATAGATTAAAACATGGACCATCAATATATTGGTCATTCATGGTCCCTTTAGTCTAAATAAGTATAAACATAAATGTGTTCTTAAAGGATAAGTTGTTTATCAAAATATTCCTTAATCCTTTTAAATGCGTTTTTACATAATCATAGATTTCACAAGTTCACATGAAAGTTAGGTCAGTTCTATGTCATAAGATCACTCAATAAAAATTATCAAGAATAAATAAGAAGTTCGTGGTGTATAAATCCTCTAGGGAATGGAAATATGGTATTAGTAAAATAAATAAAGGATTAATTAATTAAAATAAATCAATTCCAATGAATTCTCATGATTTAAGACATTAATTTGTTTACGGAAATTGAATTCACAAAAATAAGTTAATTATCTCAATAAATTATTCCTCATTAAGATATATATGTTTAATTTTAATCATACAATCCTCCGTTTTACCCATTAAATATCATTAAAATTAAAATTTTAAACATTGAATCATTAGATTAAAAAAACACATGTCTCCAAGATAAGTGAAGTAAGGAAATATTTTATGTGTAGGAACACAATATTCAATTTTGAATCTGAAATCCTGTTTAACAACAAAAATTTAGGGAGGTTAAAATATAAAAAATATAAATGAACACCCATTTATAATTAATACTGTTCATTTTCTTCCATTATTTAGGGTCTTCCGTTTTTCATCATGGTCCTATAAAATAGATTTACTCAATTAAGTACAATTAACAAGTCATTACACAAAATAATATTAGAGGGAATGGGATGCATGAGAGACTAATCCTAAAAAAAGTGACAATGAAATCTAAATTCCATTGTCTAAAATGGAATGTATTAAAAAGCATGAAATTGATAATTATTGAATCAATCCCCCATGTAGGCCCTATATTTTTACTACGTTTAGAACAGTAGTACTGGATGTAATCTGTAATATGTCTTTGATTGGAGTTACATTGAATAGAACAAACTCATTATATTCTTTCTATATTTTATTTCTCTATTATTATTATGAATAATCCCATGTATAGAGTACGCCTGATCCGACCCCTTCACAATGTGGTGCAACTTGTGCGGCGGGGGAAGGATGAATTATAGAACCTTTTCCTATTTTTTTACTTATATACCAATTTTTTTCTATCTAGTTGTTTCTCAAGGTATGCTACATCAAAAAAATACTCAATTTTAAGGTCATAGTGTAATTCAATATGAATAAAACTAAAACATAAAGTATCAATATCAAATTATTTTCCTTGAATGTAGGAAGATTTTGGCTTTTATTTATTTGGAAAATCCACTGGAATATCCTCATGAACTTCTTAAAAAATATTGAACTAGTATAGGGAGGCCTCTATACTACACAATTAGTGCAGGAAAAGTGTCTTAATCTTCATATATTGAAAAGTTAGAATTTACCAAATCACGAGTTTGTTCTGGTTCAAGAACATCTTTCGTGTTAAGTGCCTCTTGAAGATGGAACTCAATTGATTGAGGTAGGTAGTCAATCCCCTCCATCACTTCTTAAAATATGACAAAATTGTTTGTCAATTCCTATTATATGTCTAGAGTGACATGAAATGCTTATACATATTATACTTTTTAGGGATTAGGTAGATCCTGTTTGATCTCATACTCATTTTAAAATTTATCCACATTTTGTTGATCACCCACATGTAACCTAACAGGTAAGTATTCATTGTCATGAATCCACTCTATCTCATCATGGTCCTCTTGGATATGGTTTTTAAAATGGCCAAAAATGTGATATTCCTCATTGCTGAACTGAACTTATTATATTTCCTAAAATAATTAGGGAAAATCAGTGGTACTTTTTCCTTTGTCCCCTCAAGTGTTACTCATGTTCTTGTTGCAGCTCTAGCTATTTCTCCTAAGTTGTTGGAACAAATTCAATTACCCATTACATTTTTTAGATCTATTCCTTTTATTTCTTCTCAATGTTCATAGACCATTTTTTCTAAATTTATTCCTCTTATTTCATCAGAGAGTAGTCATTACACACATAATAATCTCAATTTCAATACATCATGGAATTTATTTGTATTTTTTAAAGGATAACGGTCAGTGAATGTGTTGTGACTCCCTGAAATATTTTACAAATTTATTTATAGTATTTTTTCATGAATCCCCGGTCAATATTTTATTTACCTAAGCATATAATACAGTTCACAACGAGATTCTATCTGAAGGAGGTAACTCACATAACATCAAATTTCTATTAAATATGTTTAAATTTTATATAATATAAAAATGAATAATAAAAACATGATTAGTTTTATATATCCACAAATATATATATGTATGTATGTATGTATGTATTTATATATATATATATATATTATTAAATGTGGAATTAATGAACATAGATAGAATGTAGTTAAATAGAAAGTGGATCCTCATTCGAGAACAAATAGGATGAACGTTCATCTCCCTTTTATTATTTTCAATTTAATATAATGATGGTGATCAATCATCTGAATTAATTTCCACTTCTACCTATAGTTTTGAATATACAATTCACTAGATGATCAAATAGAGACCACACATACACCTCTTCAATCAAGGGAAAATATTATAGAAGAGAAAGTTAAGTATATGGTGGAATGTGAAGACATCAAAAAATCAAATACAATAAGATCTCCCTTGAACTAACACTAATAATGTAAGAAAAAATAAACATGAATGTCTAATGACTTGGGTTCAACAATGGAACGATCAACCAAGAACATCCTAGAGTTAGTTAATCATGATCAAAAGTATAAGGGATCATAGTTGAGAAGAATGGTATGGAAATACAAAATATTATAAATAATATAATGTGAATAAGAACAAGAGTAAAATATATAAAAAATAAATAATATTATTAAAAAATAAATAAACTAGAAAAGTAGAGAAAATATCAACATAGAATTACCAATGATTAGAGGAGTGTGGATACATTTTTATAAGAAATATGGATAAGATTTTAGGATCCAGAATTATTTCTCTGAATGATGATAAAAATTTAACCCTATTAAGGGATGAATATAATAATAGAGTCTTATGCAATGGTGTTCCAAATTGATTTTCATATTGGACCACAAAATTTACTCCCTAGATTAAACATTTAGAAGATATTATGGATCAATTATTATGAGATTTTATTATAAACAATTGTCCCATAAATATTCATCCAATGTTGTGCATGAAATTGATGATTGATTGAATGAAAAAATTCTTAAAATTTAATGTTGATTTTTTTAATTATTCCTATTTCAAATCCATTTTGAAGAACCTCAATTGTAGGTTTGTAGCATGATTTATGACTCATTTATGGTGGTGGGTTCCACTATGTTCACCTGAACAATTTATCTACATGATTAATTTTTATAGACTATAGTTGTTCCAATTCACTCTTTGTATAAATAAAAAATAGTCACATCACACAAAATGTGTTTCAGCCAAGGGTGAAATATCATTCAAATGTAACAATACATACAAATAATAACAATCCCACCTTAGGAAATTGGGTATTCACCCATACATGGGTTAGGTACTCCAAAGAATGAGATTGTTGGAAAGACCAGACACATCATAATCTCCCATATACCATCCCAAAAAAATGAGAGCAGAGAAAAGAACATGCTCTGATAGCACTTTAAATCATCCCCAACTCAGGACCACTAAACTAGTTCCTTGATCCAGGTCACCACATGACCTCATGCATTCCTCCCAGTATAACAAAAAGCACCGAATATTGGTGCGGTTCTAGTAGATCACAGGGGAAGAATATGTTATCATTATTAGACTAATACACAATATATATCATATGAAATTAAGTATATAATAAACAAAAGCATGAACATTCCAGACCAATCATTTCCCCACCGGATATAAATCACAACCAAAAAATAAATATGCCATTTCAAGAAAATAGTTCCCAATGTGAAAGAAACCAAATGTACCATATAGATCGAGGAATGTAAGATGTTATTATATGAAAACTCATCGAGTGTCATATGTTTCTCCAATGAACCCCAAATATCCAAAAACACAGGCTCATAAAATTTCCTTCATAACCATAATTTTAAAAGAAGATTGTGTGTTAGTCTGAGGCTGGTAGGTTGTTATCAAAAGAATATATGATCCCAAAAAATTAAAAAGATATTTCCAGAAAAGTGACATGAAATGAGTATCTCTATTTGATATAATACTCCTCACAAAACCTTGAAACTAGACTATTTTAAATAGTTAATGACTACCTAGATCATAAATGGTGATGATCTTTCTAATATTCTAGAAATGGGATACCTTTATCAGTCGATCCTAGATCACCAATAGTGAATCATTATTAATGGGTATCTAATGTATTATATATCATAAAATTTATAGTAAAATAATCTCAACTCAACTCTGGGATGGGAATATAACGCAACAACCAATCTACATGTTGTTTCTCGGTCTTCAAGTTATGATACACGAAACATCTCACCACAAGGGAAGAAACCTCCTTCTTAATTCATGACCACTAGAGATACCTACATGGATAAAAATAAATCCATGTAAAAATAAAATGTACCAAACATCCTGATGCATGAAACTATTTCATTATCTCCTCATTTATGGTCATGGGGACCTATACACAGCAATGGAAAAGTTGATAATTTTCACTCTTTAGAGACCATCAGGATGGTGTCTCCCTACTATTCAATGTCTCTAAGAATTTATCTCCTTGAATTACATAACTACATTATTTTTATCCATTCCAAAAGAATGATAATAAAATATGTGTATTCCAAAGATACTCATCCATAAGACTCTTGAAATTTTTTATTAATTCATAAAAATATGCATTCATCCTCTACTCAAAGAAAGACTCACATAATTCATATTTATACATTTTTCAACTCAAATCCTTAGAATTAAAATTTCCATTATCCAATATATAAACCAACTCAAAATAAATATTCTTCAGATACTTGACCCACATTCTCTTTCCCTGACCCACCTCATCTGTCGAATTCTCATGTCCCACTGGGAAAATATGTGCATGACTCACTTGTGTTCCATGCACACCAATAACTTGTCAGCTATAAGATAATTTCTTTATTACTTCATTCAATTCACACAGCAGCTACATATTGATTAGGAGTTTGGTAATTTTTATCATGTGGTCTCAGTCATATATAGGGAAAATAAACCACCCAGACCTTATAACACATAAACTCTCTGATTCTGACTCTGCATGCATCATAGTACACAATATAATATTTACTCATAAAACGAAATGTGAGGTTATGTTCTGAGGTATACCTCTTTCTAGATCATAAAATTATCTCTCACATGAATCAAAAAAAATGTCCCCGGTTTCACAGTAAGTATTAACATTAGTGCTTCGGGATCAGATAGGTCAAAGATATTACACTAATTATAACATTATAGACTAAAAAAAGCTAAATATAAATGATATTCTTAGGTTGATCAGAAGATACCATGGGTAAAAAATTTTATGGGTCCACTAAAACTCATTTCACTGGGATAGCATGGACAATGATGTAAAATTTATCAATAAAGAATATAAATATGGTTATTTTTGCATTAAAATTATTATCTATAAATATACTAAAGGAAATTTCAAGAGGCTCATCATGATCATTTCTTGACTATGAGTTTACTAAGATGTCTATGATGACAAACAAAACAAACTAATGATGAAAATGATTAATGATCTAATTCATCAATGGAATGAATACCTTTATATCCAATATCAAACACCATTACTATGAACTAATATAATACACACTAGATACTAAGATAAATCTATGTTACGTATGAAGGTTTCACCCTCATCTAGTCGAAACCAAATCACAAGTTGACCATGACGAATATATTTTCACCAATAAACTGGTCAAAGAGATCCGCATTACATACAAGGGTATTCTGATTCTTGGTATTCATTTGTTTTAATATCTAACAATAAAAAAACAATAGAAAATTCTTATATGTTTTTGGCTAAAATAGCTAGATAACATAATGTAGGTGTACTTGTCCATATTAAACCATTATCTTCGACATCTTTTATGTGAAATCTTATCTACCAAATCTATTTTGGTACAGTGACATATGGCATGATAAAAATGGGATCATCTCTACGAAACAATTATATCATGAAATCGATCTCTCTATTTGGTGGTAAGCCATAATAATCATCAAGAAATAGATCATATAAATGTACAACTGCTGGAGAAAAAAAATAATGTTGCATTCCAACCGCATCGGGAACGAGATTTTGTATCTGAGGCATGATATAATACAAACTAAACTGAATTGGTCATGCATGACTAGAAAAAATATTCTACTCACCCAGGTATTAATAGATGCCACCTTCTAGAGATAGAAAGGTTACTCGCCTCTCATAACATTCAATGCAATAATAGAATTAGATTAACCAATCTATAACTTGAATTAAATAAAATAGTTTCATATATTTCATTAACGGATACCAAAATAAATTTGAACCAATAATATATATATATATATAACATTCATTGAAAAGTTTTATATTCACTAACTACACCCAAAATGGTGTATTAATGTAATAACACCATCTAATATTTCCAAAAAAATAACAGAAGTTAAAATGGTATGTTTTGATCATGCATAAAACAAAACAAAAGAAAGGGTAGATGATATAAGAATCATTCCTATGATAGTAGATGGTCCTCCATCAACAAATGTTAGAGTATTATACATTACATGTAGCTGACTCACCCCTCTACCATGGCCTCTAGACAGCTGACCCTAATCTATTCTATATTCCGGGTACATGTATTTTTAAAATACATGTACTTTATCCCCTTTCTAAACTAATATTCCATTGAAACTCTATGTATTTGTCAACTAATGGTTAGTGACTTCTACCCCAAAATACATCACTCTTCATGATCCCTTTCCACTAGACCGACATGATATGTTCTTACAATGCATCTACAAATGACCTAACCTACCACAAGAGTTTTACTTTAATGATGCTTATAGACTCTAAGGTCATATTTGGCCCTAAATTCCACACTAATAGAACCACAATGGAACATGGCCCTGAGATTGATACCCACTTCCCTGAATACACTTCCCATAATTTCCTTGGTGATAACTATCATAGAAAAACATCTTACCAGTAGAAGTAGTGATCTCATTTTGGCATAGTAAATGAGAATGGACGTTATCGAGGTCCTATCTTGGATCCCATTACAAGATGTGTTTTTGATTCATCACATAAATAAAACTACTCAAAATGAAATACATTAACCTATGAACTAATCTCATAGAGGAGGCCATCATGAAAATTGTTTTACCTAGAGATATCATCTGTAGATACAAATAACACAATGTGTTCTAGGTTAGTGAAATGTTTATTATAGTCTATCACATAAATTATATCCCCTATTAGATGAGTGAACTAAAAATCCTTATCATACTTCAATTTCACAATATATAGGTGTGTGAAGAAATTTTACTTGTATTCATTACAATATAACTCCTCCTGATTCCATCCTAATCTAAAAAGTACCTCCTATTTTTTGTGGTCCACACCTCGTAAACACAACAAGATTCACAATCTTAGCAATGGGTTTTTATTGTTTCATTCTGAGTTTTTTACACTGATGACATCCATAACATGGTGGCCTAGGGGAATCCCTCCCATGTGAATATAGGTTGATGTTGTAGCTAAAACTCTCTCATTAACACAACCATCAATGTAAAATTGAAAACATACTCACATTCCATGGTTCTCATGAACCTGAAGAAGTTTTCACAAATCTCAACATCCATCGGTTTCCCAGGAGCTATAAGAAGCTCCATTTTATCTATTTTTGGAATGTGATGATTTCCACTCTCCTAACACACAACATGATGAAAAGGGGATAAATTTTTTGTACAATACAAACATACTCCTTACAATAATTTCCATAATATAAAGACCATCATCAGCGGGTGACAAATATAGAGAACCATTGCACCTGGTCTCCCTATTAATGGTTTACAAGCATTTCATATTGACATAATGATTCATTCATTTCAATTATCAGATATAAGAGGAATCTCATTTCACAATAATTCCAAGCATGTGTATGTAACATGAAATAAATAATTTCTATGAAGAACAATGTTTTCTAATATATTTATATATCTCTATGTTCTTATCATCATGAATGAATACTCATATCACACCATACCTGGCTAAAAGAATAAACTTGAATACATAATAATGACAAATAACATTAGAATCACATAGGTTAAATAAAATCAAACATAATATGTGAATGAAATAAACAAAAATACCTTCCTAGGACACTCAGATGGAACCCCATAGATATGTTAAATAGTCATATGAACAAGGTCATTAATTTTTTTTAACACATCATAGTCTTAATTCTAAATTCCATAAATATTAATATAATATAAAAGAATAACCTTATACATTGATACCACTTTGTAATGACGCCTGATCTGGAACCCGCACAAAATTCCAAATTGGGTTTGTTATGAGACCATAAGAATGCCACCACATATTCAAGAGGTTGTCGATTTGCTTCGGGGGTGTGATGATATAGTGGGGTGACTATAACCTCTGTAATGGAGTTATATAGTAGTTGAAATAGAAAATATAAGTTAATATATTCAGTATAGTGCACAATGTAGAAATAGTATATAATGTGACTAGGAAGTGAAAGGGTGAATCAATGATCTAATAATGATGTACTATATAATGAAATTATTTGATGTATCTAACAATAGAAATGAAAAAAAATAAAAATTAAGAATAGATTGAAAAATGTAAACTCAAAAGGAAGTAATCTCAAGCCTCGTGTTAGTCATGTTTCCAAACTCTATCACATTTGGAAAGGAATAATCATAAAAAAGGTCATGTAACCTTATCAAAATTTTCATCCTTATAATATACCTTGGTATGAAATGGTGGCCTGAATATGGTGAGTAAAATAGAGTTTCTTGATATTTTCCTATAAAAAAACTATTCTATTAATAAGATTATGTAATAAGTTGTTAAATAAGTTTATTAATTAATCAATAATAAAATACATAAATCCACATATATAGTCATAATGAAGGAGTGTCTATGGGCATATACCTCTACCATGTCTTGAAATCCCCAAATATCTGTGTTTTTATCACCCAAATTTGGTCTAAGGCCACAATATGTGAAATTAATATTGGCACATGGAAGATACCACACAATATAGGAATTATAGAATAGAATTTAGAATATCCCTCTCAATGTAAGCATTATAGTATGGGTCTAGAAAAAGACGGTTTAATGTAAGAATTACAAAATGGGATTGGGTAGATCCTACTAAATATAAGAATTATAAAATGGGAATGGGAAATACTAATCAATATAGGAATTGTATAATTAGACTGGTGAGAGCTAGTTCATTATAAGAATAATATGATGGGATGAGGTAGAGCCCAATCAATATAAGAATTACATAATTGGACTAGGTACTTCCTACCCAATATAAGAATTATAGTATGTATGACGAGGATGATCCCAAAATATAACCATTTCTTGTTCCATGAAAATATCAATATTTATGCATTTTAGAATCAACTAAACAAGTAATTACAAAAAGGATATAATAATAACATATAATAATCCTGAAAGGTTTATTTTAAATATAACCATATGTATTTAAATAAAAATTTATTTTATCTATAAAATTATTGAAATCAATATTAAAATCCCTTAATTATTTACCGATGTGATTCTATATACATAAATATCATGTAATATCATGTCATCCTAAACAATCATTAATACATTGGACATTTTCTTATTAATCAAGTGGTCAATAACAAAATGGGTAGGCCTAATCTTGGTTGGATAAACAATCAAATCCAAATGAATAAAAAATATATTCAACTTTATCCCTGACCAATAATTAATGAATATATTAATTACAATTCATGATATGCTGGTGAAAATCAGAATAATTCATATTTGTTACAATTAAACAGTCTATTGGTTTTGGTTTTAGACCCCTAACAGTAACTGATAATAAAAATAGTTATTACACTGGGAAAGAAAACAATAAAGAGGTTGCAGATGATCATAAATATATTCCTACGTCATACTAATGGAGATCAACAGAAAAAATGGTTAAGATATTTACACTGCAATGATAGAGGGAAAAAAGAAGAGAAAAAATACCTATGAAAAAAATACTCACTAGGGATCAATTTCTTGAACGAGAAGTTTGGAAAGGAAAGGGTTACTTTAAAACAACCTAGAAATTTCCCTTGGTCTAAGAAAGAAATGGTACACTAGAGTAGTGAAAGAAATCATATGCAAGGAAGGAATAAAAACAAAAATCATAGGAAATGCACATCGTATAACCCTATATCATGTAGTTTGTTTTATATTTATATATTATGATGAAATACATGTCACAACAGAGAAATTAACACCATCCTAAACAATAAATGTCATGTAATTTATATTCATTCCATCTAATTAGTTCAATCCATCAAACTGTTACGAGCTTGTATCCCTTTAAAAACATCATTCTATAAGGTGTTAGATGCCATATAAACCATTTACCAAATCCAAAAAATACCTATCGACAAATTTTAATTGGAACTTTTTAAATTGATCAAACTATCACTAAATCCTTCCAAACTCGTGGTAAACCCTCATAATCTCATTTAACATGTCTATATATAGTATCAATTAATTTAAAAACATATTTCTCTAAATAGTATGTAATTGTTACAATAGAGGCTCCCATTAACAAAACAATACTCATCCACCAGTGTTTAAAGATAAAGGAAATACCAATGTAATGAATTCTAATACAAAACTCATTTATGGACATACTTGAAAAAAGATTGGTTCTTAAACCATATATAGAAATTAGGGAGAATGAGTTATTACCATTTTAAATTTATTGTTGTATAATGTAACACTATAAAACACCATCTTGGTCATGCATCCATTTATAATCACATAACATTAGATAATAAGAAATTTTCATGTTATTATGGTTTTACAAATTCTATGTCAATACAATTCCATTGATACAAATCATTATTGGCGTATGAAACTATAACATAGTAAACTCAATGGTTTTATGACATAAAATAATCTCATTTCTCTATTTAGATGGTATATCACCGAGAAAACATACATAGATAGATGTTACACAAAAAATTGTATGCAATTGTAGGATGATTTTCAACAATACATTCTTCTAAGTGAATATTATATAATCTATATAATCATAAGATATTGTATATATCATCACTCTCGCACTCATCTCTCTGAATTGAAATCTTTGAATTCTATGGTTTATTAATGAATAATCATCATAATGGTAGTAAAATTTGATTATAAAATAACCCACATTCAAATAATCTCTTATACAATATTTTCATAATCCAATTTCATATTTAGTTTTCTATTCATCCTATCTGTACCACATTGATCTATGAATGGTGTTCCCTATATTACATCTATATTTACAAGATGGTATTGATGATTTATCTCTTACTTTGTTAGTGGGAATGACTATTGTATAGAAATCAATTTCCCAAATACTATTTATTGATATATTATCTTGAATTACCAAAAAAATCAAAAAATGATTATTTTATTTTACATAAATTATTTATAGATCCATTTAGTATTCAATGATGGCCCTTCCATCCTATAGTTTCTTTTGTATTCCTATATTGAATTAGTAATTTCATGATGCTTCAATGAAATTCTACCCTATAATAAAGATACTATAAGTTCCATATATGTTTTTTAATTATTATATTTTTTTCTAATTTTCTTTTTCTGGTTTTGGGTTTTCTATTTTCTCATTATTCTCTTCAGAAATAGGTAATGTGTAAGGTATTAAATAGGATTGGAAAGTAATAAGATGAATAATTTTATTCATTTGAATGGTTCATTGGTTAATAAAATGAAATATTAATTTATGGTGTCTATTTTTATAGAAAAATATATTTTTTATCATCATATTTTGTAGAATTATTTTAAATTTAGGGATGAACTTTGTTTGTGTTGAATGTTTGGGGTGGTTTATTATAATATTCTTATCATAATTTTTTCACTATTATTATAAATCCTAATTTTTTATAAAGGTTATGTTGGATTATTTTGTTTCATTTTATTTAAATGATGGTTTTATATATTAGATGCATCATTTTCTGTTGTGTATTTTATGGTGGTTGGTATTTTCAGTACGTTCTTGGGTTGTTGTCAATGGATCTAGCTACTATATATGGAATAAATATTTTCATGATGGTTGTGATGAATTAATGCTACATCACCTTGACAATAATCAATCAATATATTTGGGATATTACTTCATGATATAATCCATATATCCCTTAATTTTATAATCATAATATATTTTTCCTACACCATTGTTGATGATCATTTTCATTATATCACATTCATATCAATTGTTCTGGAATTATTTCATTTGTTATTGTTTTTTTTATTTTTGGAACCATTTATATTTATAAGTATGGAATCCTAGTAAGAAATTATGGTTTCTTTTGTAACAAATAAATGTGTATTATAACATATAAAATACAAAAAATAGTATTAGATGAAAAACCAGAAACACATTATATGTTTTTTATTTACAAGTGATTTTAAAACATTTGTCAGTGGTATACTAACAAAAAAAGTCTCCATTTTGATGATGAACCATTAGGAAATCTATCATATGTGTGTAATCATTCACCAAAATGAAACATAATGTATATGATATTCTAATATTTTTACATGAATATCACATGAATTGATGTTGTGATCATTCATAGCTATAGGTTTTGATTAAGTGATTCATTTTTTGTTTTATGTTTAACTTATTAATAATAAAAATTCACATATTATTAATGATTAATTATATTTCTGAGAAAAATAAATCAAAATAACAAAAACATGAACAATATAATTTATAATGTTTACTAATATATAAGAGTTTCTTTAATATGGAATGAATTCTAATTAATCTAATACAAAATAATACAATAGAAAAATCATTTTACATTGTTACAACTTTAATGGATTATTATATCATTTGCATTACAATATTATAAAAAATATAGTGGTTTCTCATTGCATATGCGGAAAATATATAAAAAATTATCTTCCTAAAAATATTATAAATTTATACGACATGCTAATAGTTTCATGATTGTGATAAATTAAAATAATTAGTTATAATGTTCTTGAAATAACTTCATCCTCACATTTATACATAGAACTATGTATTAAATTATTAAATTATTTTATTATATTTGGTTTATGTTCATCCATTAAGTATTTTCATTATGTATTCACAATTACGTCTAATAAATGCATAAATTTTATTACACCAAATTCTTCAAATTACGAATTATTATTCAATAATGTGAATATATGGTAAGAAAATTACTTACTTAATCTGTGGAACTCATAATGTTCATATGTTATTTTTTAGAACTAGGATCAGTGAGAAATTTTTATTTTGTTCTTTAGATTTTCCAAAAATTAATAGTATAGATATTGTATATATAATTTAAACCCTTTTTCAAAAAACTTTTGTTGGTGTAATAGTATGAATACTATTTTGATCTCCTACTCAATGAAAACATATAACTAAAATATATGACAAATTTTATTTACCTTTATGATCTCAAAAATTATAACCTATTCTTGAATATGTATATCAATGACCATAATATTCACCTTACATCAACATTAATAAATCATTGAAGTGTAACATGATTTTAAATAGTGATATTTAGAAAATTAAATGACTAGTAATACATCTTAAAGTTTGATATATTTTTAAAAGCAACATAAATAAATTTGAACCAGATAGAAAAAATAAATGATATAAAGTACATATTCAATTACATTATATAAACTCTTAAATTTAATAATAATACTTATCTAATGTGGGAATCCATCTAATAATTCTCCTATATATATTAAAGGTACTTTTAAAATAACATCCTCTTAACCATTCTTCTATCTGATTGATTTCATACAATAATATCTATTAGTTTTTTCCATAAATATATGTATGAGGAACCCAATTATATAATGTTAATATGATCATCCTTTAGAAAATTCATCATTTATACTTCATACAAATTTTGTCGATGAACATTTTATAATATAATTTTCTGATGATCATCGTCCAAACACAATATCTGATTGGAATATTTAGAAACATCAATATTAAGAAATATTTATCCACTATATACATAATAGATTTTATAGAATATGAATATATAATTACTTAGAATAACACATATTCTCAATAAATTTTTTAAAACCCATTCATGTTAATAGAATAATTTGTTCTTTTCAACTCCCAAAAAAAACATCGAACCTCTGTAGTATCTAACTAAATTTTTTAAATATAGATTATTTTGTACAAAAACATTACAGGGAATTTTTAAATAAGGAACTTATTTCTCATTTCATTTCAGGATTCATTATATTTCTTTTACTCAATTTGGTCAAATTATATTTTTATAATTAAAGGGAATAAAATCATTATAATATCATGGAATCACTATGTTGTGTTATTGAACATTATTTTTTATGGAACATTACAATTATTAGAAGTTAAACATTCATTATAAAACATAATAGTACTTCCATGATCAAATAACTATTTTCTATTGGAATCAGTTTAAAAAACAATCACGTGAACCTCTCTGTTCGATATCGTCTCGGTGTTATTTATATTTCCAGAAAACATTGCAAAAGATGTGATTTATTTCAAGAGAAAAAATAAAATTAATTTTTATAAAATATTCTTTTGAAAAAATCCAACTAAACATCCAAAAAAATTCCTGCAACCTCAATATAACATTATGACAATAATATCCCAACACAATCCCCCTTTTAATTTTTTATCGACTATGAATGGGAACTAATTTAACATTTATAACCCATGAAATGGGTTACTTATCTATTAATTCTAAATATACATAAAAAAATGATTTAAGAAACACGAATCAATAAAAATTAAAGCCAAGTTTTCCTAAGGTAGAGACTTAAGTAACATAATATAAATAATTTATTAAAACATATTACTATAAAAAAAATTTCACTTTCTCCTTCATGAATCGTATTTCCATAATCTATAGAAAAAATTATCAAAAAACAAATTAAAATTGATGAAATAAAATAATAAAACTTTTTAAAACAACCAATAAATATTACGAATTCATAAAATGTTTATGTACACACAAAAGGATTTAATTTTAGTACATAATTATTATCCACCTTGAATACATCCTACAAAGATGAGATAAGGGACAAAATCATAGAACATTATCGTTGAAGAGAGTGAGTTTTTTTCCCGTGTTCATCATCACCTTATGAAATATGTATTTCAGTGACGGATTTCTAAAAATATCTGTTACTTTTACCATTGTAGAAAATTATTCCAATTATATTTTATTATTCTCCACATACTATTAGATGATGTGGTATTTGATATCATTATCCTTTGACCAAAACTTATTCACTGGATTTTTAGTGACATATCTATCAAATTTATTACTACAACCTAAGAGAAGAATTTAGGTATGTGTTAACAAGTATAATTATTATAAATCTAATCAATTGATCATTAATAGAATCAATATAATATTGATACTAAAAATATTCATTAATGTATGTTATTTCATATTTACAATATAAGGATATGTGAAACTTATATTGATTTTTTTATTATTTGGACGTATTTTACAGAATCTGTAATTATTCATTGAAAATAAATATAATTTCTTTGACAAGGATTTAATGTCTTAATTTATTATAATCACTTGAGATTGAGGATTTTGAATACTTATCATGATAAGAATCATATTTTTTATTGCCATTAGGAAATTTTCCTTGTTGTTCAACTGTAACAACATCATCTACCCCATCATCAAGTTCAACAACTATTTGTTAATATTTCATATCATATTTTTTAGGATGATTTATATATTTAGTATCAAATATTTTTACTATTTATTTATCAGTGAATGTTTATCATCTACTATTAGGTGTAAATCCAATAATTATTCTATAAACACTAATCTGGTCACACACTCTAGGATCTCAACCATTGATATTTTTAATAAAATAACTTATTGAAAACACTTAGTTATTTTAGATATGTAGTTTAATTATAAATCATTTTTCATGAAGTCAAATGATATATATATATATATATAAATTATTTAAAAATATAAAATATTTTAGTTTTACCCTAACTCCACCAATAATGAAAAATATATTTTTTAGTCGATAAAATTCCACCAACTCCACCAAATATTAGTTTATTATTTTAGAATAATATTTCCTGTGTAATGTATACAGTGATCAAAATGCAAACATAATTCATTATTTTTAATATAATATCTAATCTCCTCATTTTTATATTCACCAACATTAACATTTCTAAACATCACCATTAGAAATCAAAATACTTTTTCCACAATTCATTAGAAAATAGTAATCATATTTTGAGCCACTAATTTATGTTTCAAATACATAATACTTGCAGTGATTGTAATATAAGAAATTGATGACATAATTTATATAAATTCATATATCTATTATTTAATCATTTTATCATATATATCCAATGTAAAACTCTACAAGGGATGTGTTGAATTAATCTAAACCATTTTATGAACATATTTTGTTATCCTATTTTTCTATAAAATTGAGTAACACAAAAATCTTATTATTATCATATAAAATATATCACAAATACTATATCTCTTAATTATATTTTCCATATTCCTCTGATACATATCCCTCAACCCATTACTATATTTCTTATTTTATTATATCATTCATAGATAGAATAATTTTCTATACTACCAACTTTGGAGAAGAATCAATCATTTCAAACAAATTTCATTTTAAATTTTCTTTAATCCATTCAATTTAAAAAAACCCATCATTATTGGAAGAAAAAAATATTATCAGAATCATAATGTTATAAAACACTTAATAATTTGGGTCTCAACCCATCAACAAACAATTACCTCTAGGATTTCAACTCTTATTCTCCAATGATATCATATAAAACTCCCCACATTCTGAGTGAAACATCATTTCCCAAAGTCATTATTCATTATTTTATTTATTTTATAATATTAAATAGCATAAAAAACATATTGTATCGAAAAAGAACCCACTATCCACAATAAACTTCCATTCCTCTTTTATATATTTGATAGATGTTATAATAACAAGATATTTTCTTTACTTTCCATTTCTCCTCATAAAACTATTGAGTTTTGAATACAAATATTTTTGTGACAAAATCATTAAAAGAAATAATTTTTATTGAATTATTATTTGACCACCTCATTTATTGTTTTCAATGTTTTGAATATTTTTTCAATACCTATACTTACATTCTAGGCTTGTCTATTTTCAGATGGTAGTCTCCCCCGAAATCATTGAATCCAAATTCATTTGGATTATCTACAATGTTGATGGTTAAAACCACAAATATATATTGTTTGATTATATAGATCAATGTTCCATCAATAACCATAAAAAATATATATCCCTCTATAAATTTTTGTATGTTTGGATTTTTGTGTCTATTTATCACCATATTTTAGACATTCCACGTTGATATTTTGTTGAATTTTTTGGTTATCTACTTGGATTTTCTTAGTAAAATTTTAATTCTAATAATCATTTATATAATCACCTAAAATAGAAAATTACGATTCATACTATATGACACTTATAAAATTATTCTTCTTTTGATACCACTGTTTTACTTACATACATTATTTTTAAATACTTTGTTTACTTCTAACTATCTTAATTCTTATTATCATCCATTGATGATAACGTTTTTGGATCAAAATTATGTTTATATTTCTCATATCATTCAAAAAATTATTTAAACGATCATTTAATTTTGTAAATCTGTTCTCTCCATTAATTTTTATTGAATAATTTTAAGCTATTTTTCATTCACATTGAACTTTTTCACATCATTACTATTGAGGTTCATCTTTTAATCCAGAAAATATGTCGGATTATCAATCCCCTCATCAAAATTGGATGTCATCATGATATGATTCATGTCTTTTTAAATTTATATTATATTTCTTCCACTAAATATTCTCCCTTTCTTTTTTTTAATATTTTTAATAGATTCATCATATATCATTTATACATAACTCCATTTGAGTGTCAAATTTTTCATAACTACTTATTTCATCAAATTTTAGTTTTTCATCATTCAATATTTTCATAAAATGTATTCCTGATGTATCATTATAAAATTTAATATGTACTTATTTACTACATAATTTTCATAACATAGAGTCAAATCTTTTCTGATTTTTTATTTTGAGCATTTCATATCATTTCACCAATGAAATTTTCTTTATTTATTCCATCATCATAAAGGAAATATTGTAAATTTATATCATATTCAACACATTTTTATTCATTATTTTTAGTAAGAATATTTCTGAGAAAATGACCAATATATCAACATTAATGTAATAATAGTGATAATAATCCATATTAAATTATTGTGACCCTTTTTTGAATTTTTAGACAAATAAATTGGTATATAGAAAATTTTACTGATCTCATATTCAATGTTAGAATCACAAAACTCATTATCTTTATAAAAATTACGGTAGTTTCTTTTCTTAATAGCTTTAGTGGAATTTTATTAATAATCAATTTCTTTATTTTTCATAGAAATGTATCATCACATTTAATATTTGATAAGAGTGAAATATATAACATCCCAAAATAGGGATATAAAATATATAATTATATGTGAAGTATAATTTATTGTAAATTTATTTAGAATATTTTACATTTTATTTTCAAAAATGATTGAATCTTCCAACTTATCACTAAGATAGCATATCATGCTTTTAAATATCATTAACCATTAATGGTAAATTTAAAATAGTTTCATAACCACCATTTGTGGGATTATTATTATTTAATATTTAGTTTTTTAACTTTTCCTTCTTCACTTTTATGTTTTCTTCATATATGTTTGTTAACATATACCAAATGCAATTTTCAATTACAACCCTATTAACTATATGAATCTCAAATTTAGATATAAATAAATGTATAACATTTATATATCATGAATCATATTCCAAATTATTTTTTTTCTATAACTATATGTGGGCCATTATCTGAATGAGGAGGATAACTAATTATATAATCTTCTAGACCATCCTAAACAAGTGTCAAAAGACATAGTAATGTTAAATCATTCATTACATGGTAGTTCATTCCCTCAAAAATAAGAATCCATATAATACTAATAGAATTCAAATTGACCTTATAATGTTCTCATTTCATTAATTATAACATTCTTTCAATGTACAGATCCCCTATTAATACCAATTGATATGTCCAAAAACATTTTGTGTGATCAATGAGAGGGGTATGGGTGAATAAATCATCTATTTATCTTTAAATACATTTATATTACAAAACAATATATTCCTCTTATTAAAGATATTTAGATATTTTTAAAAGAAAAAATCACACCCACAAGCACAGGAAAATGATAATTTAAATGGATCACTTCAAAAAAATATTATCTATTCCATGGAATGGTTTAAAAATAAAAAAAAAATGGAAATATAATAAAATAATTTTATCTGGTTATATCCATTAAAGAATATACATTTACTTCATTTTCACCATTTTCAAAACCGTCAGTACTTTACTCTCTAAAAAAAGTAAATGATTTAAATTTTTTCATAACAAGATTATAAATCTTCACCATCAGTATCAATGTGTTGTAATTAAAATATATGTTTAAAAAAACCATTTCATCTTATTGAGAAAAAAATCCTCAATTACTATTATTGAAAAAAATCATCACATTAATACCAAAAAAATAGTTTGAAAAACATATATTAGTGGGTTTTCTATAGATTTTTTTCAACCTATTATTTTTATGGGATTTAATGATAAACACTACAATATCCTTATACCCATTTCATATGAATCATTCTTCTCCTTCAATCAATAGATTTATTTGATAGGAGATTCCATTCATTATCACATTAATTTAGACTTATGATCTGGTATGTTTCTGATAATGGATAATCTATAACATTTTCTATAATTGTTTAAAAAATTACACGTTGAATATTACAAAAAATAAATTATCACACATATACCCCTTATTGTAGAATAATTTATAGATAACATAAAAGAATTATATAATTATTTCCCACTTTACCGTAGCCCAATATTAAAATTTCTTATTGAAAAATATTCTCAGAAATATTGTCAATAGTTCTGGTTTGTTCTTAAATGAATATGTGAAATATTAGTGAATTCAAACTCATTTGACATCTCTTCAACCTCAGAGAGTATCATGATTTAAATAATTTTCATTTATAACATTAATAGACCATCTCAGCATCATAACAGAGGTAATAATTTTGAAAAGAATCACAACGTCTTATAAACTCAAAAAGAAGAAATAATCTAATGAAAGTCTTTCTCATAGGTCTCTAAATAAACAATTCCGCCACATGGAATCATCATCCGCTGATAATATATAACTAATGAGGACATCTATCTAAATGTTACTATTTAAATTTCAAAAGAACATGAAATAAAAATCCATCCATTCACTGATTTTCACTAATTTCTTTCATAAAATAACTCCATTAGATGTTTCTTCATGATAATATGGGTTTGATTACCATTATACTATAATTTTCATATCATACTTTTATATTAACAGATAATTAAAAATTCAATACAAGTTTTACTAATGAACATTTTCCAAAACAAACTAACCAATAGAATTTATATAATGACTTTGTTTCATTGAATTATTTATCAAATTCATAATGAAATTTTTTTATTATAACCTATAAACAATAAAATATTATGGAATATGAACATATAATTACAAAGTAGCATACATTTGGTTAAGAAATGTTTTTCTTCCCCATTCATCATAATAATAAAATTATTTTTAATCACTAAAAACAAATCAATCCTCCATAATATCTAAAAGAATTTTTAAATATATCTTTGTTCATAAAAATAATTTATCCCAAATTCATATATAAGTAATTCATACTCTTTATAAGTAAGGATTAATTCTTCTCCTTTTAAAAAATTTAGTAACATGATTTTTTATGAACACTTAAAAGTAGGAAAACTCATCAGTATGGTATTTATAGTTTTTTATTTAATATTATAACTGATCAAAATTTGGAATCAAAATAACATACAAACAACAAAAAACACATTTACCGATATCCAAGTTAACATGTTTTTTACATGATGGACTTAGTATTAGAAACCTTCTTCCAATACTATATTTTTGATACTATATATATATTTATCATATTCTCTTATTCATAAATATTATGAAGTGATGTGATATATATTTATAATAATGAAGGAGGCCATTTAAGACAGAGCATATTTTAAAAAAATATATATATACAGACATCATAAATATAACATCAACAAACCAGAAGAAATTCTAAACCAACTAAGTCCCACTAGTACATATAATTGGGGATGAGATTCAAATACTTTTTCATCTTTAAGGTGATTTATTGATATAAAATTCCTTAATATGAATGAGTTATAAAACATGGAGTGGTTAGTATACCAGTGTTTCATGAAGCATGAATAATATAACAAACATAGAATCTATAGTATGAATAATCACTATTAAACACCCAAGAAAAACAATTATAAATGAGTTATCATTTTAAATCAATATTGAGAATTTATGATTATCAAATGTGGCATGTGGTATACTCATAATATATGAAACAATTTAAATATCATGTCCCATGGCATACCCACCTCAGCCTTATAACATTATGAGGATAATCCTTATAATTAATATATTTAGATTACAAACTTTTGAAAAATAAAATTCAATATAAACCTGTAATAGTCGATAAAATAACATAACGGGTAGAACCAAATCAATATAAATTGTGGGAAACAAGTTTATTTTTATTTAATTATTTACCAAAAAATTTTTAATTTCCCCTATTTCACAAGTTGAATTTTATGAATGTAAAAAACATTCTAATTTAAAATCATATCTCCTAAACTGACAAAAAATTGTCATCCAAATTGAAAACTAATAGATTATATGACTATATTTGATTGAAATTATGAAAAAAATATTTAAATTATACCATAGGAAATGATATATAGAAAAAAATATGAATAATGTCATAATTGGATAATTATAATTCCCCCAAAGAAACTCATATAATTTATCGATTATGAATTCCAGAAATGAAGAAGGACATCCAGAATAATAATAAAATGAAATAAGTGGACAAGTTTATAGACTCTATAATTTAAAAATATTGGATTCTTCATTCACATTAATATATATAAATTTAATAAATTTTACTATTATTCAGGAAAGATAACTTAATGTGTGTGTTTTCACATTTTTTTATCTATTAGAAAATAGTGACCAACTCTAGAGGAAAATCAAGAAATTGTATTTCTAGTTGTAGATAACCCTTCCACCTCAGTCATAGATCAATTATATTATACAATCATAAAATCATGAAAAAACGATCCCAAATCAATGTGAATCTCACCTATATATCATGATTCAATTGACATTACTGAAGTATTATGATATTACATATCTATATAAACTTATTTATATTTTTATGTGGTGTTTTCTCTCATAAATTAGATGGACATATAATAATAATTTTATATTAATTGGACAATTAATTATATCCAAAGAGTCGTTGATAGAAATTTTAGTTTATGAAGTGTGTATATCATTTATTATTTATCTAGGGAATAAGAATTAGATAATATATGGGTATACGGTAATTTTTTTTATATTTTTTCATTTATATAAAACATGTGAGAATTTTCATTTAATTCTTATTATTCTTTGAGGTTGATTAAATTACATTTTTCTAAATTGCATTATTTTTTTGATTTATTTTATATATTTATAGAAATATAAGTATGTGGCTGGGATTTAAAAAGAATTGAATATAAAATATACTAATTTCTTTAGTATACATTATTCTTTTTTCTATATATATATAAATAAAAATAAAAATAATATATATGATTAAAAAAATAAAAAAATATTCCTTGTAGGTTTATTTCTTATTATTACTAAAATGGTGGAAATCTATTATATGATATATCATGATCCATCACATATACCGATTTACACTAATTATAGTTTTGGTCTTAGCATGGCCTATAGAAAATTTCCAATAACCATGTGTTTTAAAATAGAACATGGAATAAATAATAAATACAAGGGAATTATTTATCCAAGAAACAAATAACATAGGAATGTAAATCAAGACACTATCATTATGATTAACACTCAACATGGTGAAACGTAAAATAAATATAGATAATCATCACAATGTACACACAATTTAAGGGTTTCCTAACATCCATTAATACTAAGTCTGAAAAAAACTTGGAAGAAGTAGAAAATAGCACCACCAGTGTCAAACATCAATCTAGTTCCAATGCTGATGAATATCCTCAACTTTCATGTTTGATGTTTACATTTCCAAAACAGTAAAAATGATAATCTAAAAAAATTGAAGTGAATAATAGTGTGTGAGATAAACAATAAGTAGGATCTCACCAATAATTACTCAACATGTTCAAATATAGAAATCCAATTTTTAAAATCAATTTTTTAAAAAATGTAATGGAAAATAATGTACACATATTCAATAAAAATATTCTTCCAAAATAGGAATATGGATGATCTATCAAAAATATATTTTAAAGATCATTTAGATAAATCAATTGAAGAAATAATGTAATATCTAAAATTATTTTCATGAAAATATCAAATCATAACACATCACCATTCTGAAAATCTCTTAGGATTTAATTTTTTTGGATATATAATCCTTACACTACTCAATAAGTCATGATGTCATAAGATGTCTTCTCAAATCTATTAGGCCCAAGCCATCAAGACAAAATATTTCATCATCCAATATAATGACATAATGATATAAATTATTTAGTTATTATTTTTTTATCATATATATTTTTATTGCTAAATAGTCATAGTGTGATTATCCTAGTAACCCACAAAACACTAATGGTAAAATTATCATCAATCAATCATTAAATCAATAATTATAAATTCAATTAAATTCTGAAATCATTATTTGATCAATTTCCTAATATCTGAAATAGATATGCCTTTCAAATAAAAAACATAATCATCAAATTTCATCAAATTCGTTAATTTAATATTTTCTTTCATTTCAACCCATAATCCTTTGAGTTAATAAAAAAAGCATCTCATCAAATCAGTTATCATTATAGGCTATATTTCTCAAAATTCAAAAAATTTATCAATCTGTTTAAATGGGGGTTTAAATCATAGTTGTCATGAATTTAATATAAATAATTATAATTCATTCAATTTTTCGGATACTAATATAAATTTTAAATAAAAAAGAATAATAATAATAATTTGTTCTATTATACAGACCATTTTATGGTACAATCTATCTTTAGGTCACAAAAAGAAATGATCAATCACCCAAAATGGGAATCACCAACATGTAATTGGTGGAGCATATGATTAAAGAGTCATATTAATTATAATGATAATTTATATAAAATATTAAATATATCAATAATAATAGGATATGTTACAGTCATTACAGATGGAATAGAGGAGAAGAGGATTCCCTAATAAGAAGAAGTTTCATTACAAAAGATGTATCAATTAGTTTCTCTAGAACTACGATTCATATGATATGATGGTGAAGGAGTCAGAAATGAATCTTTAGATCCAAAAAATCAATACGTATTTCATTAGAGTTGGAGTAGTGTGATTTAGAATTAATAACATGTGGTTTATTATTTTAATTATTATTTTTCTGTTGTTAAATTGTCAGTACCAAAGTTGTTGGGTCACGATTCATAGTTTACAATAATAATATTCCCACCCATGCAAACTAATTTGGATATAGAAATGAGAAATTGGTATAGCCACATGATTAGTTAAACTATTATACAACCATATATATCCAAACTATCAAAGGATATATAATTTAGATGGGTGGATGTATTGTTTTGACAATAAATTGGAAAACTATGTTCTATACTTCATACCCTCTTAATAGGAACCACTTTTATATTTTACAAAAAATATTAACCTCCCTAACTATCCACAAATGATGAAAAAATTAAAAATAAAATATTCTTTCACAAGTATCCCGAAATAACCCAAAAAAATCCACTAATAATGAATTATAATTACATGGGAAACCCATTACATAAAATCAGGTAAAAAGATGTTACAATTTCGCTACCATAAATGTTCTGTTTCACCGAAAATACTACCAAGTTAAATCATTGATAATTAGATACGGTAAATTCCCCCTTTTTAGTGCCTCATTCTCCCATATATAATGAGAATAATAACCATGTGGTCATAATATCAAAACCAAGGTTATTTAATTACAATTAATAAATTTTGTCTTATAATCAATAAAGTGAATGGGATATATATCATTTTTTAATGAAATTAAATATCATTTTCCTAAAAAATCAATTAATATTTATGTTACATAGATATATTTGAACCCATGATACATGAAACAAATTATGTATCAACACCAATTTTTCTATAAATATTGAGTTGTTTTACGCATTTCCATTATTTTCTACAACCTAAAATAGTCCCATGTATCTTGGTGCATGCTTATCCTGTGTCTCAAAAAACTAGTTACTCAAATGAGGACAAACTCTCAAAACACCTGGTCAAAAAAGAAAAACAATAAAGGGTCTTTATGGTTATAAAAATTATATTTCAACCATATCAATACTATCACCAATTTCTAAATAAATATGTAAATATTTATTTTGATCCCAAAGATCAATCTAGTTATCAACATAGAAGATTAACCAATCTCCAAAAAACAAAACAAATATTTACATATATGGAGAAACAAGGCCTCAAAGGGTTATATTTAGAAGAATATAATATTTTTTTATAGTTAAAATTATCTTGTTCCATTTGACAATGATAAAAACCATCAATAACACAAACACATTAAAAAACATCATCAAGTATGATCTGTAGACTCCTTATACTTATCCATAAAACTAAAAATGATTTTACAGGTCCAAAATAACATGGGATACCATCACCTCATAGTGGCCTTTCAGAAAAAAATAAATGAATCATGGATTCTAATAACAAATATAAATATATTAAACTCTATATAATTTCATAATATCATGTGTATACATGCTTCCCTATTCATAAACAATGATTATATCACAAAAGGTCATAATGGGAGAAAACATCGTTTTATAAATAATCAACATGAATATGAAATTATTATTTCATGCGTAATGAGGTAAACTAATCATGAAATCCATATAAATCACATTCCACATCCCTGTCCTTATATTATGGGGATGAATAAAACATGAAGGTATTTATTTCTATTCATTACTACATGGCGAGTATAACAATTATAAACAATATAAAAATTTTCTCTTTTCATACGTGGAAACAAAAACAATCACTACATATATTTGATTAACATAATGATTTCATGGTGCCCTACAAACATGTAATTAGTTAAATCTTACATCACATCTTCTCTCATTGGTAATGGTAGAATAAACCATTTCTTAAAGAATTAGATACACAAAAAATTTGACTACTCAAAAGTAGTCTATAAACCAAAAATATATTGAGGAAATCCACAGATATTTAATTCATCGAAAAAATAATCCCAATTTGATAGGATTTAAAATGAATTATTTACATAAAAATATCATTATATTCCTTTTAAACCCCCATGTCCATGTTATAAATGAGATTCAACAAATTCTAATATTTTTATTAATATTTTAATGACTTGTTTGAGAATTACCTAACCAATGCATCATCAATGACATTCCGCTTGACTATGGGATTTGAAATGTAAAAATAAAAATATTAAAGGTAGTTTGCCAAACACCTGCCAGTGATTAATATGAGTTTTTATGATAATATATCACATAATTTTTTTCTGAATCAATTTTAATCCATTATCTGGAAAGTTAATATCTATATACAAAAAATGAAACCATTACATGTATGATATTTAGATTAGTGGTAATACGGTTCTTTTGGTTTGGACAAATATTACATGTACCATAGTCCACCACGTGACCATCCTTTAGGAGAAGACAACCCAAACCCAAGCTTGATAAATAAATAAAAACACATAGACTTTCTCCGCCTTTATAAGGGTCAAAAATGTAATTTTATTCAATATATATTTTTAATTCCAGACAATAATTATAATACTTTGAATCCTGTAAGATATTTACTCGTTTCTTAGTGAGTGAGGTCACTAAGGATCCACCATTGATAAATCCTTGAAATAAAAACAATAATACACCACTAAACCCCCGAGACTCTGAATGTAAATGAAGATTTGTGGTTATTCCAATTTTATAAAACAATTAAATTCTCAAGAACGATGGATAATATGAGATTTAAGACCATGTGTCCCAAAAATTTCACTTCCTGAAACCAAAAAACTAAATTTAAATAGTATATCATAAAGTAATTTGTCTCTCAAAATATAAAAAAAAGTTATCAAATGATAAAAACTATTCCCGTGGTGTTTTTAGTGAACAATGATTTCATCGATAAATACTACCGAGAATTATTATATATACTCATGAATTATCTTTTTCACCAATGTAGTAAGGTATACAATACCAATAGTTAGATGAAAAGGCTTTAAAATAAACACCTAATAGAATATCCAACCACTGATTCATGTCATTATGATATCTGATTAATTGGTTATAAAATATTCATATGTATATCAAAAGTATGTTATTTTGAACTATATAACCAGTTTCAAAAGATAAAAAATAATATAATAACGAGTCTATAGTTATGGCACCTCTCACTATCATTAGACCTCATGAACTTCAACTAGAGAATATTTCACTACGTAAAGAAGAATTATTCAAGATTCTTATAGAAAAAACCCTTTAATTATTGATGAATATGATTAAAACATTGTTACATTGTGTAATTATGGTCCTATAACACATAATTGTACTTGAAATATATTTATGGACTTCAACATTTTTACTAAGTGGAAACAAGATTGATGAGTTCCTACAAACCCACCTCAACTTCCCAACCTATACAAACTTAATAAAAATCAATGTCTTTCTAAGAGACACCGTATAATGTCTATATTTATCATTATATTGAGATAAACCATGATATTGATTATTCTTATTATATCACATGAAGGTACTAATAAAACTACCATAGGTAGTAATAGGAAATCCCATCAACCCTATGTCACCATCTAGGTCAAGACTAACCATCAGTGATCTAAAAATCACATTATCCTAATAATTTAGATTTAATATTAATAAATGATATCAGATTTCAGATTAAAACCCCATCATGAATATCAATCATTCATGATACCAATTTTCACAACCCCTTGTGAGAAATAAACATGTTTTCAAAATAATATACATTTAAGACCTAGTCTTATCACCCTATTAGTAGATTGAAGACTCTATAAACCATTTCAAAAACATTTAATACAGATATAAATAATATATAAAGTGTGATTTTATGTCTTTGTTATATAACATATTTTTTCATCACATTGAAAATAAAATCACAAAACCTCTTATTTTCCATTCATTATTAATTATATAATTTATATATATATTAAATTAGTATTTTCTAAAATATATAAAAGATATTATATACATTTCAACCAATACTCTACCTCGTAATGTTCTTTAACACCATGTAAATATTTATATTATAGAAAATAAACGTGTATAATCAATTTAGTCATGTTCATGGGGGAATAGAACTACACAACATTAACCAGAAACAAAAAAAAATCATTTTTGGTACGTAGATTTTCAAATAGAAAGATATATTTATGAATTTAAATTCGAAAAATTTGTTACAGATTTTTAGAATTTTAAAGATCTCAGATAAATTTAATCTCTAATGAAACATTTCTCAAACACCCATGGTAAAATAATTATTACAAATATCCAAGAAATTTATGAACCCACACTAAAATACCTCATATGTCCCAAAAATCCAACAACATTTCAATGAGAACAACACAGATTTCGTACCCACATCCTGAAGGGTAATGAAACAATATTTGACACAAAATTATCATATTCTATCCCAATTTTCTGGGTATACTGATAACCATTACTGTCCAAACATTTCCTTAAGGGAATTCCAAATAGATAGGCATTTGAATGTAGAAACTATTATCCTCAATTAATAAAAAGAAAATTATTTTTAATCATATACAAAAAATAGATGAGAAACAAATATCCATTTCATATGTTACGAAATCCTCAAAAAGAAATTTTACACCTAAAGATTTATAAACCTCTAAAATTAAGACCTCATCCAATGGTGGCATAACATAAATAACTAATAAGTCTCAATATCCTTATACAAATAGTGTAATATAGATCCACCGTTCACAAAACTCATACCACATCCAATTCTGAAGCACATATTCTACATTAATGTGGTTATTTCTATTTTCTAGTGCATAATAAACAAAATTTTCAATCACCCTATTGAAATGGTAGGTTGTGGGATAAACATTACTAGAGGATTTCACTATGTGTTCCATAAGAAGTTCCAATAATGGATAAAAATGGTATTCTTAATTATAAAATAAAAATCACCTAAAAAATAAGTTATAAATTTATAGTAAATATTTTCTTTTGAAATAGAATTATGTGAGAAGAACCAAAACTATGATTAAATGATCATTTTCATTATGCATGAGAGAGATGAAAAGGATCTTAATATTAATTGTGTGTAATAAAAAGATCCTAAAAACAACAATCCTCAGAAGTTTGGAGGTTTGTTAGTTGCTAGATATAAGAACATCACCAACTCAGTCAATTGTAATAGTTTAAGATATTTTCTATTGGTCGTTATGTTTTGGACATCTAGATAAAACCAATACTATGTTTAGGGAAATCATGTATAAATTGAATTATATAGAGTTTCCATCACCAAATCCAATGAAAGAGAGTCTGATTCAAACAATTATTTACTTATTCACTGACTAACTAAAAAATCATAGATTTTTTCAATCCATCAATAAATCCATCATGAAAATTTTTGTTCAATTAAATTATAATTCACTATTCACTCTCCGTAATTGATGTTTGAGCACTCCTTATCAATTTAAAATCCTATTAAGTTGTTTTAATTAAAATAATTTATTTCTAATTCAATTTGGATTTCAAATTAATTTTATAATAATCAATATCAATTAATTCTATCATACGAATAATCATTTTAATCCAATTGTCTTAAAATTTTCCAAATTTTTTAATCCCTAAACATAGGTGTTCTATTTCATAAATCTTATACCATTAATGTCAGTACAAAATTATTAATCAATTAATATGTAAAAAATATAAAATATATTTAAAATATATATAAAATAAAGAATGAAAAATAATGAATCAATAATATGGGAATTTATTACAGAAACACCAAACATTAGGCAACATGATCAATTTATCAGTCATTTTTAATGGGAATCATTGATAGATAAATATAGGTAATGTTGATTAGAAGAGCTTCCTTGACTCAAGATTCATAAAAAGAATTAAATATATAATCATGATGATGATTTTTCTCTGTCAAGAAGGATAGAAATCGATATAATGTGATTCCCAAATTAAGAGATATTTCACATACTTGATAAGGAAATACCACATAAATCAACTCATCATTTTTTAAGAGAGGATTTAAGAGGAGAAAAGAATAACTCAAGATATCCAAAAAATAAAAAGTACTCCATTATTGTAGAATTATTGTGATTTATTATTAATAAACATAACATTTTAATTTAAATTAGTTTTTTAGGGTATAAAAACATGTTCGCATGGTTTGATTTGTTCGGTTTCACAGTTAGGATTATTTTATTTTTCTACTATGAACCCTCAACGTGCTTTGGGAAAGGTTCCATGCTTTATCAACATGATTATTATATGTATGAACTAACTATGAAAATCCCCACCACCCAATTTCATAAGGAATGGTGGGGCAGCCTCATATTTTGGACTAACTATGCCACAATATTGAAACACCACATAAACCATATTAATGTGCCATACAATTTATTTGAAAAATCAAATTGTTTTCTTAAAAATTCGTTAACCACAATGTCCCAATAATTCCTTAATTTTTTTAAGTCACCAGAAACAACCCAAAACAAGACCCAAAATAGTGGATTGTAATATAGTGGCCAGTTAGTACCTGGATGTGGGTAATGAGATTATGCATTCACTATGAAAAAATATATATGAATTTTTTATTTAAAGAAGAAATTTTTTTATCTCGATAGGATAATAGAAATTTTTAAATGTTCATAAATCAATTACTGTAACTTTATTGATGAATATGAGTAACTATGTGCATTTATTTGATTTGTGGGTATATTTTTCTACTTAATAAAAATTATGTAATGAAATTGTTCATATTTTTAAATGTAAATGGATGTTTGATGAATATAATAGTGTCCATTTTTGAGATACATTAGAGCCATGTTCTATTTTTCCTTTTATAAAAAAATATGTTTTTATGATGTATATGTGTTTTGGACATATTAAAATATTTGAATATGCACTAATTTTTATGGGAAATTTTAATGGAGTTTAAAAAATATATATTTATAGATTTTGATAATAATTTGGAAGGAATTATATAGTAATGATTTTAAACATGATGTCATTTTTATTAAATTTTTTAAACATAATTCAAGTTTTATATGATGGGCAATATTTTTCATATAATAATTTCATTAACAGAATTCTAAAATTTATATATCTTTGAATTATGTAATGTCACATCACAATTTTAATAAATAAAAATTAAGAAGTTTCAATTTTAACTTGGTTTTATATATCTTGTTAGGATGTATGGTACAAAACTAAAATTTCAGAACTCAACGTAAAATGAATAATGGATAAACCTAAGAAAAAATTATTAATTCGGGTGAAATAATGTTTACACTAGGTATTTACTTAGTCATGTTATAATACACGCTATCACATTATGATATCCTAGAAGATTTTGATAAGATAATTAAGAAAAATAAGGTTATGTCTAGTGTATGTTATTATCTATTGAAGGGTGATAAGAAATTAATTACTATTCAGAATTTCAATTTGATTTCAAAGATAATTTTTAAAGCTACAAATAAATATAGATGATTTTGGATGAAAGATGAAATTATTTATAAGAATTATTATTACATAATTATGATAAATAGAGAAAAAATTAGAGAAACATGATAATGGATTCATCCTTACCAGAATAATTTCTATAAATAAGATCAAATATTGAATGAAAATAATCATAGAGATATATTTATGGTTGTGTACTATTGTGTTTGAATAAATTTTATTTTCAAAACTAGATTATGTATTATCATATTCATGGAGAATAAATTACAAAGTTAGTTTCCATTATTATATCTGGTGATAGTGTATATTTCATTATTTTTTACTATCTAAAATGATTATACTATAGGAATACATAGTTGTCAGTGATTATAGATTATTCGACGTATTCGAATCACATTTCAAATAGTGGATAATGTAAAATTTCACAGGCATACTCAATGCGTTCATTACTTCATGTGAACCTAATGAAGTGTTTATTTTAATTAGTTATAAAGGTAATATGTAAAATAAAAATAAAAAGTAATTGAATTAACTAATTCATTCTCACACCTTTTCATTTAATTATCACATATATTTTAGGTCCTTTAATGTAGTATTTCATCAAAAAAATTCATTTAGTGATGATAATACTTTTGGAAAGTAAAGTAAATGTGATCCTTTGTGATTGAATATATAGCTACTAAATATATATTGAAATATGGAAAATTTAAATTTAATAAAAAATGCTATTTAAATTTTCAATAAAAATATTGTAATATAAATATATGTGTGTATGTTTCTTTCTTTTTTGTTATCTATTTGTCTGTATGTTTCAGACGTTGAATCCGATGTATCTTTTCCTCATATAGAAGTTTATATTAAGATAAAATTTGATAGTAAGATTTTTTATACCAATGGATGTAGCTAAAATTATATTTTAATCTATATTTTATAAAATATGTTTCTTAATGTTAATGAATAAAATGTTAAAAATGTTTTTTAGGAGAATTCCTAAAACATACATGATCTCAATAAAAATAGATTCAATAAAAACTACATTTTTATAGGTTTAAATATAAATAAATTCAAAAATTATTACGAAACAATATAAGACATATTCACCATATTTAATATCATTGTGATAATTTATTTGATGATTTGGTGGGATGTTATAGGAATCCATGTTTTTGATATTGATTTTACAAATTGTGCTAGTCATGTTTGATTGAATGGTCTCATAATATGATACAAATCTAGAAATACTCCAATTACTTTATCAATATAGTTTTATAATATTATATGATATGTGTAAATAATGAACATTCAAGAAGAAGATTATGGATATGATGTAATTTTCATTTAATTATTTTAGAAATGAAATTATTATTTTAAAATTATTATTTTAATATAAATATTTAGATGTTGATGATAATGATGTATAGATGTTTGGGAATAACATATCAATAACTTCTATAATTTTATGAATCAGAAGTCCTTTTATTGGTAAAGATGAAAAGGAAATCATTAAATTTTTATGAGGTATTCAATTTTTAAATAAATATCATTATTGTTATATTAGAACAATATTTTGAAGATGAAGATAAACATAACAAAGTTTTATTCAATGAAAATTGATAAAAACAATGAAAATTCAATTTTTTCATGAATGAGAAACTATAAAAACATCTTTAATGCCAACAATAGAAGTATATATTCTGTGATTGAGGATAATGATAATAGTTAGATTGGGGAGTATGTTAGGATATGTAATGGAACGAAGTACATGTGATTTATTTAAGTACTTAACATTGAAAATTTCACAGTCATGGAAGGCATTAATTCTACAAGTGAAGAATAAAGAAACTTATAATTATTATGAAATTACTCAAAGTATGAGTTCTAAAGAACTAAAAGTGTGTTAAGTGGATAAAACATTTCATGGAGACAATTGATAATCAAGGGACATAAATATCTTTATATTGATAAATAGTCATTGAAAATGAAATAAATTAATTAATTGAGGAAGATAAAAGATGATGATAAAATCAAAAATTGAAATAAAATATATTGTTAAAGGAGAAAATAGTGACATTGAGATTTATGAAAATAATATTAAGAATCATAAAAATTGATTAAAAAGGAGAAAGATTAAATGAAAATTTAATTTATAGATTCTAAATAATTATTAATGAATAATTGAAATAAGGGAGATATTGTATCATAGAAAGGTTAAATACAATTTTATTAGAATATGTAACATCTATAACTTTGAAAAAGTTATTTTTCCATTTAATTTTTGTTTTCAACCATTATTTTATCTAAATTAAATTTCCTATATTGTTATCTATGGAATCAGTTTTATTTGAGAATTTTTCAAGGAATATAACTATTGTTTATAAAAGAGTGTGTTGAGGAACATGTATAAGTCATAATCATTACAAACAGTTCTTCTCAAATATATAGATTCACGTAGTAGTGTTGTGTTTTTAATAGTCAGATGAGGTAAACAACAAGGCTATGTGAATTTGGGAAGGATTATTGCTGATTTGAATGAAATTTGTATATCATTATTTTTCTAAAAATTTACTTAACAATTTGAGGGTTGAGACTTTGTAAAATATATATGTATAGGCTACACATTTTTTTTAAAATGTTTAAACTATCCTTTGGTGTAGGTGCCATCATGCGTATGGGGTGTGCATGGTTGGGGAACAGGTTGGAAAACAGTGCGGTGAAAAAATGATGCCAAAAAATACAAATGATTTTATGCTTTTACCCTCATTTTATTAATCATTTCTTCTCATTTATTCTCCAATTAAAAGGACATCATCATTTTAATGACACAAGTTCTTATAAAACAATTTCTTCCATTCTGGAACTAAATAATTAAATTTGTAATAAGTGTAATTAAATAAGTAGTATTTATAGAAAAAAAAATCTATTCTAGTATAATATTAACCTCACCATTGAGAGTAAAAATTAAATTCTTATGTATTTTAATTGAAAATACGATATATTTATATCATTGAAGAACTAAATAAGTTCTTTGAAAATGATAAATTAAGCATTGATATTTTTTAGAAACAAAATAATAATTCAACAATTTTATAATTTATATAATAATTTATAATAAAACATAAATTCATAAAATATATTTATAAATTAATATTTTGTTTTATTACGAATATAAGATAATTTTTTGAGATCATATTATTTTAAAGGGTCATCAAATCGGTCATAATATTAAAATCACCATTTTCCAAATATATGATGCCTTTATTTAAAAATTTATTTTCTCATAGTAATAATATTAATTTTCCAAATATGTGCTCATTTTTTTGTTCTAAATGTTGAAAATGGTTAGGGTGAATTATAGGTATTTTTCAAAAAATACAAGAATTTTTGTGAAAAGTGAAATATAGTAATCTGTGGTATATATACATTTTAAGTTAAATATATTATTCTGTGTAATATTATTGATATAATAACAAAAATAAAAAATCATTCTCCATTATTTTAATATATTTAGTGATAATTATCAAACTATTTATTGTCTTGATCTAAAATAAAAATCTAATGAATAAATTAATGAGAATTCACCCCTCTTCTACGTTATAAATAGTACCCACCACCACCTTGTCTCCCCACACCTATAAGGCTTTTTATATTGTTTAATTTCATCTTATTTACCTTCCCATAACCCATCCCCAGGTCTAGGACCTACTATTCTCACCAAAAGCCCAAATCTAAGGGCCTTAAATATGTTGTCATGAATGAGAATTCAAGAGGTTAAATACTATTTCATTTTGTTTAATATCCTTTTTAAATACATTTATTTTATTATTCTGTCATTAAAACCCCCCATCCAAGTGACATAATAATTGAAGTATCGTATATATACAATAATTTTATTTTTTAATTGAATTTTCATCATCAAACATCTTCTCATATACTCTTATTCTTGAAAAAGAATCCATCACGCGTGACATGTTGATTCACCACTTTCATGGATGTTGTATTTCCATGTTCCATTAACACATTCACAATTGGCTATAAAACTACTATTATAGTTAAAAATTAGCTTAATATTAATATTATAAATATTATTAATGTTATTGAACTAATTTATATCCATAACATTAAATAAAATGAAATTAGTTTTTGATGGTCCAAAAAACCTACCAAAAATGAACCAATATTTTATCAGTAATGTTTTATCTAATGAATCATAATCATATTAAAAAATTAAAAATGATACCGTAAAAAATTATAAAAACATATGAACACCATTTTTATCCTCTTTTGGATCTTTTTTTACATTCAATAAAATAATCCATAACAATCCAACAATGTAAACAATGAAAAAAATTCACATGAAACAATAAAAATAGAAAAATTATTATAAATAAATGGGTGGAAATAAATCTTAAAAATATAATATAATTAATTATAAATAGTAATATATTTCTATAATATATTAATACCACTATTTAAAAAAATATTCTTGAGGTTTTAATGCATTCGATGTACGATTAACTCGACAAAAGAGAGTTTTATTAAAAAATCAATTTTTAAATATCTATTTCTTTAAAATTCTAAAGGAATTTTTTTAAGATTCATGTATTCAAGTTTTATTGCAATGTTATGGTTCTTGAGAATTATATGATTAATAAGAATATATATATCTCCCTAAAATTCATTGGGTATGATTTTGTTGGATGTCATCCATATAGTTACTCAAAGTGCAATTATGATGGTTACACCAAAAGGTAGCCTTGTGGGTTAAATCATAATATAGCCTTGTGGTTTACATTGTAATGTATCCTTGAGGGTTAAAAAAAAATAAGGTATTCTTGAGGGTTATAATATTATGTATGTAACTCCCAATGTTAAAATTATGGTTTATTTATGTTTTATATGCTTTACTGAAGTTGGTTATCTTCACAAGGAATGTATTTTCCTATTTATGAGTGAGAAGTATTTCATTGTTAAATTGAGTTCATTTGTTAATATGTATTCATAGACTAACAACTTCATTCCATCTTTTTTTCTGTCACTTATATTTTTTTTTGTTCGCATACCATGATTAAATTTATTTTTCATAGGTTTTAATGATGACAATGAGAAAAAACGAATCCTAGATAAATGTTGTTAATATTTCTCATGAATAATTTTTAATGTTTAAAAGAAATATGTTTTGGAAGAAATAGATACAATTTTTGTAGTATCAAGTTTTTATTATTTGGTGTCCAATTCTATGAATTATTTTTTCATTCTCTAAAACTCTAAACCGAAATGAGACTTGGGAATGTAAAAAGTTTAATCTAGGTGAATAATCTAGATTACATAATGTTAATGTCTGGGAAAATATAGTATGTATCAAAGCATGGTTTATATAACTATAGGGGTTATTATAATGTTAATAGAATGCTGTAATTAGTTTTAAATTAAAATTATTTTTAATGGATATATAATTTCAAGACAATATTGTTTCTTCATCTATGATATCTTTGTTTAGAATGTTTTTTTTGCTGGGAAATAGTCATGTTGATGTTGGAAGGAACTCCGAAGATTGTATCGTTCCAAATATTCTACATGGAATAGTGGGTATTGTAACTGAGCAATTTGATATAGTAATTGATCATTTGAAAGATAATACACATGGAGGCATCATCCATATGAGAGAAAAACAGAGTTACCACAAAGTATCATGATGATAGTAGAACATTTTAAGAGGCAACATACTCATTATTTTAGTTGATATTATGACCTAGTGGCCACTGAGGGTTAGATTAAATACCTTGAAAATATATTTTACATCAATGGGTGTTTGGGTAACTAAAATTGTAGAATTTATATATATTAGGTTGAAGGTAAATCTAACAGTGGTGGTCAATGGTCAAGAATAACAGAGATATTGAGGACAATGATTCTTGAGAATGGGATGAATTTAAGAATAGGTTCTCTGAAAAATATTTTCCAATGGAGTTTTGACTAAGGATGGAAAGGAAATTCATATACTTGAAACTAATAGAGGAAGATTCATTGGCCTTTTATGAAGTATACTATAACTGATTGGAAATGTACACTCCAAATCTTATTCAAGATATTTATTGTAATATTAATCATTTTTACTCCAGATTAATGCATATATATCAAATAGAATTGGTGTCTCTTGAATTCAAATTCTAAGAGATTTTTTTGATATGCTAACATGGTAGAAATAGGTTTTGCTGATGATTACCTATATGTGTAAGGAAAGCATAAGAAAAGGTTTAGCAGGAATTAAATGTGAAATAATTATCCAAATAAATATGATAGTAAGATAATAAAGTTCCCAATTTGTGAAAGGTGTGGTAAAAATACCCCTAGGGAATAACTTAAAAGATATGTGAAGTGTTTTTAATGTGGTATGTCTGGACACATGTCCAGATATTGTAAAGAAAATATCCCGGTGAAGGTATGATGAAATATGATCCAAAAATTATAATGTTATTTAAATATAGTTACATGGCACATAATGAAAATACCAACCAAAATAAATACATGAATATTGGAAATTAGACAAATTAAAAGTATAAAGGTGTAGTAAAATCCTTTGACACAACATCATCAGATGCGGGTCCATCCAAAAAAGTTTACAAGGTACTTTATTTAAACATATTTTTCTAATTTTTTAGATGTTATGCCTACACAATCTTGTATTTATATGAATGTTTTTGGTAAATTTCAAATTTATTATCATGAAATGAAACAATATCTTATGGTAAAAACACCATGGGGAAATATTACAGAAAAAAAATAATTATAAAAATCATATGGTTATTCTCTATGGAATGATATTATCCAAAAAAAATGTTTTCCCCATATTACTGTTTTATGTTCTCATGGGTATGGATTGGATTTCTGTTAATCATGATAAGATTTATTGTATACCCAAAGAAGTTGTTTTTTAGAAAATGGATTAATTTTTATATTATAATGAACCCATAACAATTATAACATCCCTTAAAGTTGTGAATTTTTTGAAAAGTGGAAAAATGTTATCTAAGACACATTATTGAAAAAAGAAATTATTTATATTAATTATGTCAGGATGGAGAATGAATTCCTATATGTTTTTCATGATGCGTTTCTAGGTGTTGTATTAAATCAAGAAGTGAAATATCCCATTGAATTCATTCCCATTGCTAATCCAATTTTACAACCCCATTATCTAATGGATCAAGTGGAAATTTTAGAAATGAAAATGTATTTTTATGAGTTTCTTGATAAAGGTTTCATTAATACAAAAACATTACCATGGGTTACCCCTATTTTTAAATTGAAAAGTAATGATAGTTCCATGATAATTTTAATTGATTATTGAACATTGAATAAAACTAATATTATATATATTTATACAATACATCAAATTGATGACATGATTGATCATATCTATGTAATTTAGTATGTTTCTTGGATTTATATGAGATCAATGTATCGTCAGTAGAAGGTGGAGGATGATGAATTTCCAAAATAAAATGATCTAGATATATCCATTATGAGTTTGTTGTTATGCCCTATGTCTTGAAGAATTATCCAGCTATATTTACAGATCCTATGAATACAATATTCTATGAATATTTGAAAATGTGATTTGTTGTATTTATTGATGATATTTTGGTGTTTTCAAAGAGTTATAAAGATCATGTAAGTAATCTATACATGGCACTGAAAAATATCAATGAATTTACTTTATATTTGAAATTTAAAAAGTGTGTTTTTTGTTTGAAAATTCTTGGTAACATTTGAAATAATGATGACATAATAGTTATTCTTGGAAAAAAAGTTTTTGATGACTTTAAAATATCTAAACATGATATATAGATTCATAGTTTTCATGGATTAGAAAATTATTACAGATACTACATTAAAAATTTGTGCAATTTATTAGCACTCTAACTAAGTTAACATAAAAGGATTAAATTTATTTCCATAGAATAATTTAATTTTAGTTTTCAATAAAGTTAGAGGAGATTGGTGAATTTTCAGGTTCTAGAACTACATTATTAAAATTTTTATTTTCACATCTACATGGATTCTATATTGAAGTGTCTTGGTTAGGTTCTAATACAGAATGATCTGGTAATTGATTATGAATCAAGAAAATTAAAAAATGAATTTAATTATTCCACACATTTTTTTGGAATAAGAAGCTAGAATTTTCTATTTGAAAGTTTTGAGGGATTATTTATATGGATCCTAATGTGAAATATATATTAGATATAAATGTTTTATGTAAAAAATTACTCATATAAAATTGTAAATTGGGCATACAAGATGGTTAGAACTCCTAAAAGATTATGATTGCACAATTAATTAAAATCCATGAAATGCATACAAAGTGGTTGATTACTTGAGTCAGAAACATCATTAACCATTAACTATTTAAAATTTATAACATAACCTATTGGATTATCATTCAATGTATCTTGGTTTAAATTTTCGTAGTTTAGGATATTCTTTATTTATTTTTCTATATTTTAGTGGATATTCATATATTAGAAAGAAGTATGGAAACACAAAGGGAAGAAGTTGTGTTAAGAGATGTATAATTATTGAAGAGTGTAAGTTTATTGAATTTAATATTGATAAATATTTTATTTTGTCATTTGGGAAGATATTATGTGTTCCTTTTATTTCTTAGTTGATGAAATAGTTGTTTAGTGATGTTCACAGTTCACTATTTTTGGTTATTCATTGAAGCACTACAATGTACAAAGAAATTCAAGAGTATTACTTGTGTGATGGAATGAAATGATATATTGATGATTTTATAATAAAATGTTTGAGTTCTGAATACTTTAATTAAAAGAGACAACTAACAAAGGGGTTGATTCAACAGTTTCCAGTAAAAAAGTGAAAATTGGAAAATATATCCATTAATTTCATAGTCGGACTACAATAGATATCTCTAGTTAACAATGCATTATTAGTTACTATTGATAAAATTACTAAACCTATATATTTTCTAATTATTTTAGATACTATGTGGTTGGATCAGCTTTCTCAACTATACATCAAAGAGATAGTTGGGTTGCATGGAGTTTCTCTCCCTATTGTATTAGACCATGTTCCTAATTTCACATATAACTTTTCAAAAGGACATAATATGTCATTGAAAAATTAATTAAATTTCGGCATAATCATTCATCCCCAATCTAATTTATTCGCCCAGAAAATAATTCATACCTTGGAAGACATCTTATAGGATTGTTCAATGGATTACTAAGGATGTTGGGATCAACAACATTATGTAGTTATGTTTTCTTATGATAATAAATGTCATTAAAATATAAAGATAGATCATTTTGAGGAGTAATATGGAATGAAGTGTCGATCTCTGATATTTTGGGATGATGATGGATAAATGATGTTTATGGGAGATAAATCAGTAGATGAATTGGATCTTAATGTGAAGACAATCCAGCATCATATGAGGATGTCTCAAAGCAGACAGAAACGGTATGAAAATAACGGATTTAAATATTTTTTCCTTTGAGATAGGTGGTTAAGTTTTCTTTAAAATAAGTCATTTGAAAGTAATATATGTATTCAAAATAAATAAAATCTATGTGTATCGTTCATTGGACCATATGAAATCTTGTAGAAATTTGTAGTAGTTTCCTACCAAGTTTCTTTTCCACTGATTTTATATCAGGTATAAAATGTTTTTTATGGTTCAATGTTAAGAATTAATGTTCAAAATTCAACCTATGTATTTAACACAAAATATGTTTAACTATAATAGAACCTTTTTTATGATGAGATTCATATTCATATTTGTGAATGTAAATAAAAATTAATACAGAATAAAGTAATTGGTGAGGTTAAGGTTTTATAGAGAAACTACATTATTGAATAAAAAACACATGAATCTAAAAATGAAATGAGGGATGGTATATTTTCTTTTTTAATAAGATAATAAAAACCAAGAGGTTTTAATTTACATATGGTGGGGAGAATATAATGACTCGGGTTACTTATTAAATATATTTTTTCATTTTAGAGTAAAAAAGTTAAATTCATTATAAATTTATAATAAAAGAAGAATTATTTATATATATTAAGGAAAATATTATTATATAATTTTATCCTCAACGATAATAGAATAAAAAAATGGATTATTATAAGGCTAAATATGTTATATTAATATCATTGATTTAGTAAATAATTTTTTAAATGAAAAAATAAGTGTTGGTATTTTTATAAAAGATAAATATTTATTTACAATTTTTTAGTTTGTATAACTACTTAAAAGGAAATTAATTATCATAAAATATATTCATATATCTATATCTAATTTTCTTATGATTTTAAGATATTATTGGGACCTCAAATAATTTTTTCAAATTGTTATAAAATCAGTTATGATATTAATTTTTGAATTTTCCAATAAATGTTAATTTCAATTAAAAATTCTATTTACCATATCTAGATAAATATTTTTAAAAAATGGAGTTCATTTTTTAATTCTACATCACAAGAAATATTTATGAAGAATTTTTGAGATTTTTTGGAATACTTGATCTTTTTTTGAATAGTGATATATATTAATTTACGGTATATATTCATTATAAGGAAAATACACCATTCGTTGAGTAATTATTTATGTAATCACCATAATATTCTTACTAGTATCAATTATTGTAATATATATACTGATAATTCTCAATATATTCATGTATTGAGCCAAAATAATAAATTAATGAATAAAATAATGAGAAAACTCCCCTCTCCACAATTATAAATACCACTACTGTCCACCTCTTCTATTTATTGCTCTGAAGCCTTGTATCTAGATTAATTTCTACTTGATTCCATTACCAAGACACTTCCCCACATCGAATAACTTATTTTATCAACAAAAATACCAAAACAAAGGGTATTTTAGAGGTTCTCAAGGAGGATAATTATAAAGGTAAAATCATTTTTAATTTTTTTTTATTTTCATTTTAATTTATTTAATTTTAATATTCTCTTCTGAAATCCCATCATTCAAGTGAATGTATAACTCCATTTTATTTAATATACTATACTTTTATATTCTAAATTTAATATCAATCATCATACCTCTGAACTTCTCCTCTTATTCTATAAAACGAATGCATCGTTTGTGATGTGACGATTCACATCTTTCATGGCATTCATATTTTCTTTTTCATTTAGCACATACAATTATGGTCAAAAAACAATTATTATGGTTTAAAAATCATTTAATATTAATTTCATAACTTTTTTAATGTTTTGGAACTAATTTATATAAATTAAAATAAATAAAATGACATTAGTTTGTGATAGTCAGTAGAGCCTGTAAAAATGAATCAAATTTTTATAATTAATTTTTTATCTAATAAATCATACTAAAATCATAAAATATATATATCTATTATTATTTGAAATTATATAAAAATATAAACACCATTTCATTCCACTTTTGGAATTTTTGTTCCATTTGAAATGAAAATTCATAATGAACCATCCATGTAAACCAAAAAATAAATGCACCCAAAACAGTGAAAATGACAAAATATTATCTACCAATGAATGTAAATATTTTATAAAAAGATCATATAATGTATTATAAATATAAATTTTGTTCCCTAAATATTAATAAAAGTATTTAAAACCTTATATAATAGGTTTGAACATGTTTGAAGTAAGATAGTATCGAGGTAACAGATTATTCCATAAAAATCATCTTTTAAATTTCGTTTCAGACAAAATTCAAAAGAAGTGTTTTTAGGAATAAATTATTTGTGTTTTATGATTATATTATAGTAATTTGGAATTTTTATGATTTTTTTGGGACTTACATCTCCCTAAAATTCATTAGATCTATTTATGTTGGAGGTTGACAATATGGTTACTCAAAGTGTTACTCTGATGGTTACAACAAAGGTAGAGTGAAGGTTACACCAAAAGGAAACCATGTGGGTAACATAATAATGTATCCATGAGGGTTAAAAATAATATCATAGTTGTGGGTGTAAAATTTTTAATTAAATAATTCCCTATGTTATATTTAATATTTTACTTGTGTTTTCTATGTTTTTTGGAAATTTATTATTTTCACAAGGTAAGTATATGATAATTTTCCGGTGATAAGTATTTATTTGGTTAAATGATATTATATGTTTATACTTATCAATGGAATAATGATTTCATTACTTATTTTTCATGGATTTAGTTGATATTTTCTGCTCATCCAATTTTTCAATATTTTTTCAAAGGGTTTAAGAATGGGTATGAGAAAAGAAGAAGCCCAGATGAATGTTGTGAATATTGTTTATGAAAATATTTACTATTTTATTAAAAAGCATTCTTTTATTGGTGAAATTGATACTATTTTGTTATTACCCACTTTTTATGCTTGTTTGATTATATGTATTAATTATCTATTAATTATCTAAAAATATAAACCATAAAGATAATTTGGAATGTAATAACAATAATTTAGTTGGATTAAGTAGATTATGTAATTTTAAAGGCTATGAGTTTATATAGAGCCACTATATTTCCATACATTGAAATTAAATAACTTTTTCAGAATAAAAAATGAATTATAAAAATAAATTTCAATGACCTTACTAGTTTATTGCCTTTGGAATCATGAAAACATAATCACTACTACAAAAATGAGCTACATTATCTCCCACTAGGTTCTTCATGACATGAAACATTTTTATTATCATCAAACATAATATATAACATTATAAAATGGGGGAAGTAAACATTAAAATGGGGTTATCTCAAATGATTGGTAAATAAATAAAATAGATATATATGCATAATTTGGAGAATAATGGTATGAGAACTTGATTGAATATCTAGAATATCATACCCTATGTAACTAAGATTATAAACATGAATCATGGAATAAATATTTTATGTTCAAAATATTCTAATCAAAATGATATAATGAACATAATCCATGAACTCATATCATAGTAATAAAACATGGAATTTTGAAAGACAAAAAATAAAATATATTTACTTCTATAGTAGTAAAGGCATTACATCTGAGGCCATCTTAGTAAAAAAGTTCATTACTGAACTGGTGTCACACCCCATTCCATCCATGTATTACTAAACCCTATTCACTGATAATTCTAGTCCTAAAATACTGAATTGGCCTCATTTTTAGTTCCATCCATGTCTATCTCATGATATAAAAATCTTAACCCAATGCATTTTGTGGGACATATGGGTCCCACTCATCACATAATAAAATCATTCATACATGTTCTACATGATCATAAATAATCATATCAAAACCCATAAAATGAAATTATAGTCATAAAAATGTAATCAAATCATCCCATGTGGACAAATATGTTTTTAAGAGTCAATTTATCAAATCATAACCCATAAAAAGAAGTGGGTTTGAAAAAATATAAACCATGGAAGAGAAATGGGTTTCATAAACATTATTTCATAAAATAATAATCCATATAGAGAAAGAAAACCACGAATAATGCAATGTAATTTCCTCTAAAATGAATGAAAAACACTAACTAATTTTATCTTATATGTTATTTTAAAAAAAATATCTTTTAAAATCATTTATTTATGAAAATATCTGTTCTTCATTTAAAAACAGTTTTTAAAACATAAAAAAATTTAAAAAACATTTTTCTTTAAAAATATAATTCAAAAAATAAAACGGATTATTCAGAAACCATAATACATATTTAAAATTATTTATTAAATGAAAATGAAATTAAATATATATTAAAAAAAATTTAAATTTTTTTTAAAACATTGTTGTTGAATAAAACAGATTTCCTACTGAATAGAGAAATATATTACGATTCTTATTCAAAAACCCATCTTAATTATATTATATACGAATGAGTGAAAAAATGGTAAAAATAAAATAATTTTACTCATATAAATAGTGTTTTATAAAAATCATGAGTGTTTTTGAGAAATGGAATATAAAATTTCTGTAGATGAAGCATAATTAATAACAGTCTCGATGAATGATTAGATTGTTTCAATAAAATATTACAAGAGGGTGACCTATGATCGAACACTCCATGTTAGAAAATGACATTATATAAATATTAAGTAACCATGACATTAATTAGATTCAAAAAATTACATGTCTAATGGGTGAATAAACACTTTAGAAAAGAATATAGGTGCATAATAAAACTTGTGTATCAAATATATTGAATCGAGACAAAAATATCTTACTGATTTGGTAGCTTTAAAAAAACAATCCCATGAAATAAAGACCATATAATGGATACATAAAAACCCCTAAAATTATGTATAAGTATCATTTAATACATCCATGGGTAGTATACACCCCACAAAAATGGAATATGTGGTGAATAAATCATGTCTCTCATGGAAATAAAAAGTGATGTTAAATCCCCTTCCAATGTGTCTCGACTCTCATCGTACTCATAAAAGAATCATATATAATAAATGTATGTTTATTATAATTATTTTATAAAATAATATTATTGTATCTAATAACATATATGGTTTTATTAGGACCTTATATTACCTTCTTCTTAACAATCCTTTGGATGGTATTTTGGGTAATATTTGCTCTGTTTTATGCATGTGTACTCATTTGTTATATATTTGGTTGTTATAATTATATTAATATTTATATAATTTACACCATGATATAAGTATAATATATATTTAAAATATTTTTATTATAATAACCTATATAATATATAAATGTGAACATTAATACACCACTCATGGAGAGGGTAAGCCATACATACAGATGAACATTGATTCCATTTTAATTGTTGTATTGAAAGAAATAAATAAAATGACACACAAACACACACACACACACACATATATATATATATTCAATTCTATTATAATTATTATTCAATATATATCATATGATTCTACTAAATCAATCGTTAATACATTCTATGTAATGTGTGGACAAATGACATTACATTGAAGGGACGGTAGTCCACACATCGTCAAACAAAATTATCGTATTTACACAAAATGGAATGTATAAATATATGTGTTGTAAAATGTTTTAAAATTATAATGTACATAAAAAATATAATAAATAAAACATTTAATCATAGTTTCCCTCATAATTTCCTCCTGGATATGTTGTAATGAAAACATATACAATCATAGTTTCGTGAGGTAGTGGTTCACCGTACATGTAAAAAATATATCTTTAACCCATTTGATGGAATTGTGTATAATTTTTAGGTTAATAATTAGTATAACAAAATCATAGAAATATCTGTATATATGAATTATTATAAAATAACTAAATAAGTAGTGTTCATGTTGTGTAGAACAGAAATAAAATAAAAGAACATGATGAAGAATGTTGCCTCTTATTCGGTAAACCCCCTTTTGTTTTCACAAAAAAAAATTGTATTCATTTCTACACAAAGGGAATAATGAAGGAATACTTTAGGTATTTTAATGAGGGTATTAGTAATATATTATCCAAACATAAGTTTATTTAGAGGTGTGATTATGTGGGAGGTGAGGATTCCTTTTATATTGGTTGAGGAGTAACCCTCTTGTAAATTTTGGGAAAAGGAATTCCAACAATTTTTTTCATGTTTTCAACTATATCTAATAATAGAACAATGTGTAAAAAAGGTAGATCATTGTTAAAATACGGCACTCCAATGGATCTGGGAAAATTTTCATTGTCTTTTTGGACCTTAATATTAATCTATATTCTATTAATATGCTCAATGTTACCTTAATTTTTTAAATTAATTTTAATTAATTTACAAATTTTTTTGGGTCAAACACAAAATTTCTCTTCTTAGACATTATAATTTTTTTTATTCCAAATATGAACTCCTTTTTTCAAAATTTCAAATACATAATTTGAAAAAATCAATTTAAATTTATTCCCACACTCAGGTCAACAATGTGTGTTTTTAAAAAAACATTCAAATGTTATCAATGTTTTTATATTAAATGTCAAATATAAATTGGTTCCAATAATACAAATTGAGATAAATGATAAAAATATGATCTAATTAATATTTGGAACCAATTAATAAAATAATTTAACATTATAATTTAATTAGTCAAAAAAGTAGGTTTGAATTTAAATTTTGAATGTTCACTATTCATCCCAAAATGTAGTTTCTCATTAAAATATGAAAAATTACCCCTTATTTAATTTTGGCATTATGAATTCACAAAATATTTAATGAAATTAAAATTTTAAATATGTATAAAATTAAATTTATTATTTTTCACTGAATGAAATTAAATGCAGTTCATTTGAGAATGTAGTATTTTTAATCATATGAGGACTTTTCCAAAAATTATATCATTCATAATAAATATGTTTTATTTTTAAAATTACTGTATTAAAAAAAATTAAGCTTCTTTTTTTATTCATTTTACTATGTTTTATTGAAAGGTTATAATTATCCTATGTAAATAATTATTATAATAATATGATGTTTCCTTGAAACTCGCTATTGTGTGTATCGTACGCAAATCTAGTGTTCTGTGTGATGTAGTCCTATTCCATATTTAGTTTATTATACATTGAGTTAGTGATGTGTAAATTGAATTTTTTACATATTGTATTGCATGAAATAAATGAAAATTAATTTATTCATGAAAAAAGGTCCATAATAACATAGGGTGTTACATTCTAGACCCCTTAAAATGAATTTTTCCCCCGAAAATCATCACTCGGGTAAATAAATTTAGGTTACTTATGATTCATCATATCCTCAAGTTCCCATAGTGATTCCCTTAAATTCGTATTTCTCCACAACACATTGACCAAGGGAGTGGTCTTGTTCCATAGAACATTCTCTATACGATCCAGAATTTCTACTAGTTTTTTCACATAAGAAAGATCCTTCTCTAGTGATATAACCTCTTATTTCAGTGCATGTGAAGGGTTAGATATGTAATTCTTTATGAGAGATACATGGATCACATAATGGACTTATTTTATGTTTGGAGGAAGTTCTATGTGACAAGATACCATGTAACAACCCAAAGTTTTAGCAATGGAATTTCATTTTTATAATTATCTCAAATTGTATAACCACATAAAATGACATTAGAAAACACAATTTCACATTATTATTAAATGAAATACTAAATTATATGTGACCTTTAAATATAATTTTTTGACTTCTATGATTTTAATATAAAAAATCGGATATAGACAGATGCGATGAGTAGGATGTTCGGAGCCTAATACGACAAACATAATTTTTGGTGAATAGTAATATGAACTTTATAAATTTTTAATCAACCAAGTGAATAGGAATCTTACTAATGGTAGTATAAATAAAATTTATCCATCCTATAAGTGACAATATGATATAATTATATTGTAGTGTTGGTATTTTTTGATGTCATGAATATTTAATGATTATTTGAATAAATTATAATAAAATTTATTTTCATAAAATGTATTCATAAACTAGTATATTTATATCTTATGATTATATGATAATTTTATGAGACCTTAGTTAATTTTTCAAAGTGTTTAAAAAGAAGATTTAATATTACAATTCTTGTTATCCAAAATATTATGATTTTAATTAAAAAAATTACTCATATTAATAAAATTATTTTTTTTAAATGGAGTTTATTTTTGAATTCTACAGCTGTAAAAAATGGTTTGGGTGAATTTTTGATATTTTTCTATAATACATTAATTTTTTTGAATTCTAAAATTCGTTAATTTACAAAATATGCTAAATAACTGAATTTATTGCATCATGATTAAGTCATGGATACGGTAAATGGCCATTGGATTGACATCACATGCCATCATTACTATATGTAGTCATGGACTCATCAATATTGAATGTCTTAAGGTAGTCAACAAAATAATGAATTAAATATTGAAAAAACACCTCTCCCCTCAAATATATATACCACCCCCAGAACCTCATTTACTCACACCTCCCAAGCCTCATCACTGGTCCAAATTCTTCCCAAATTTCATCTTTATCCCCTACCCCACGTAAAGTTTTTCTTGGTCTCATAAAAATACCAGGACTAGGTTCCCTAAATAGGATCTCAATGGGAAAATTAGAGATACAATTCCTCTCTCCCAATTCTTTCAATTTCCTTTAAATTTCAATTTTTTATCCTCTGATCCTCAAATTATCTTATAAAAATTTCATGATAACTCGCATATTATTGATATAATGTTGTTCTATCATGTTAATGGGTGATTACTCATTAAAATTATTCCACTCTCTATTATATTTTTTAAAACTGAAATCTTTACCCGTGATGTGTCAATTTACCATCATAGTAGGTGATGCACCTTCATTTTACTTAAAAGAATTCAAGGATGTCAATATAAACATTAAATGGTTGAAAAAATATTTTAATATAAATATTGTAACACTTTTTTTTTCTGGAATCATGTTTTATAAATAGTACTAAATGATAAAACTCACCATGTTAATTTTGATAAAAAACAACCCAAATTGACCTAAAATGATCATCATTCATGTTTGACTAATGATTCATACTCATGTAATATAAAAGAATTTATTATATATAATTTAAACTTTTGTAATATCATTTATAACATTTAATACCAATTCAAGATGTTCACCCATGTTCTACATGAACATTAATTCACGTGTACAAGTGAATTGTTCATGAAAGCTAAGAAAAAGAACACTACTAAAAAATGAATTTAAACTATACAACTCCTCCAAAAGCCCATAAAAGAAATTAATGAAACCTTAATTAACCATATATATCTATAATAGGATATATAATTTCTAATTAACGAATTGAATTCCAATATTCAGGACATTAATGTGAAGAAATCATTTGAATACAAGGTAAGGGGAATTCCCAAACCAAACATTATTTCTTTGGGTTTTCTCTCATTCACTATTTTCTGTTATATTTATTCATTAAAAATCAATTATTCATCATTATATTACCATTTATATGATATAAATGTCTTCAAATGGATTTTATGTCAAATATAATGTTTTCTAAAATAACTCTTCTTTCAAAAATACACATTTTACTTCTCAATCAAGGTTATTGGTTCTTGTATCATGTATATAGTTACCTATATCATTTTGAAACCATTGTTGATGAATTTTGGATTTATGAACTGGAACCCATTCCTTTCCATAGGTTTTTTTATGTAAAATATTTATGTATGTTTCTTGTGGAATGCATGATATTGTAAATTTTATGATGTGATGACAGTCCTGGAATTAAATAGAGAAATAAAAATGTTATGATGTGATAGGTGTTACTAGAATAATATAGAACTCCAATGAATTGGATAATGTGAATAACCTCGTGATAAAAGTGAATTATTCATGAAAATTATGCATTATTTGTTCACATTTATCTGTCATAGTTGACCACTAAGAACTGATGTTTCATTTTTATGGATTTTCACATCCAATGTATATTCCTAATGTTTCCTCCCAAGATTAAGATTATATCCCTATTTTAAGCTGATGATAATTATTCTCACCCAATATTATAATTTTTAATGTTATTTTCTATCCTATTTCTCATATTTTTGGTCACCCTTTTTGATGTATATCCTCAAGTGATTACATGTACTAAGTAGTACAAAAGGGCCAATAAGAATATATAGAAGAAGGAATTAAATAAATGTTCATGATTTATGGTGTAAATTATTTGTATGGTCCTAGATTTCCCATGAAAATACCTTAGGATACTCAATGATTAATGATTTTATGTTTTTTTTTTCATTAAATTTTTTTAAAACTAATGTAAGAAAATTAGGGAGTTTATAGTTGGTATCAGACGAACATTTTAGATTAATTGGGAATTAGGATTTGGGAACCTATGTGAAAATCCATAGTATGAGACTAAGAATATAAAAGTAATAAATAAGATTTTCCTAACATAGGGATACCATAAGATAAGTTGTTAGTATTAATTTCACAAAGGAATAAATTATTTATTCATGACTTGTTGACTTATGTTTTATTCCATCCATTTATATTTTAGAACATGTTGTGAACTAAGAGAAACCAACCCAAAAACCCATGTGAGGGATAGTGAAGCAATTGTATGAATGACATCTGCAATTATTTTGGAGGGGTAGTTCAGAACAGCACAACAATTCATACCTAGTTGTCTTAGGATATGAAAAATAACTTGAATAATTTGGAATTCCCTCCTTCACCTAACAGTGTGAAAATGGTTGTTGACTGTTTTATGAGACAATGACCACTAATATTTATTGGATATTATGATAAAATAGTTTTGAAATAATGGGTCAAATCCATGGAAAATGTCATTTCTATTCATCACTATTAAGAGACGGAGATGGGGAAATAATCAATTTTTCATCCCAATGGAGAGTATGATCAATGGGGGGATTTGATTAAGAGCACCATGCAGAGAGGTGAAATTGAAGAGATTGAGTGAGAAGACTTTAATATAATATTTTTAATAAGTATTTCCCATGAAATATTTATACAAATATGGATTTTTAATCCATTGAGTTGAATCAAAATGAAGAAGAATCTTTCATGACCTATGAATAAAATTTTACATGGATTTCAAGGTACGCATCACGATTTGATACCAACAATGATAGAAAAATTTATATATTCTTAATGGATAAAAACCACACCTTTGAAAGGATCTTGAAAATAATGAAGATGAAAGTTATGAAGTATTTGATTGATGTTCTCTCAATGAGGATATGGAGTTTTGGGAATGGTATGATGGATATGGTGATAAGAAATCAAAGATTGAGTTTCGTGTCAGAGGATCTAATGGGAATAGTGTTAAGAAAACTCAATAAAAAACATTTCAAAAATGTGGGAATAAGCATCATGGTAACATCTTCAAAAGGATGATGAAATGCATCATGTGTGGGAGAGAAGGACACCAACCTCAAGAGTATTGAAAAAAAACATGAGAAGACATGATATGTGGGGGATAAAATTAGAGAACCACCAATGGTCCAATGCTACAACTATAGGGAACAAATTGACTATACAAGCCAGTACACTAAACCTCGAGTCCATGAGGGTAATCAGCATCATTATCCACTAAAGTGAGATGAACAAGAGAAATATTATGCCATCACTACATCCTTAGTGGATCGAGAAAATGATATCATATATGCTACACTTCTTATTCACTGAAGAATAAAAAAATTATTATTGCATTATGTTTATACAAATTCCTTTATATCAGGAATGCTTTATGAACTATTGAATCAAATCCTCAAAACCATGATGTAGAGATATCTATAAATACAAAAAATTGTGATATCATTACAACCCATGTGTTGGACTCTACACCTATTAGAAGATGTCGGAATATTATTCTAGAGAATCTCATAATACTTTCCTGGGTGAAATTCGATGCATTAATGGTGGTGGATTTGTTCTAATTATATAGAGCACACATCAACTATCTGTAAAACGAAATATTTTTTAATATTCAAACTATCCAATGCTCATCTATAAATGTATGAAATATCAGGATTTTCCTTCAAAGTGTCTCTATAGTACTGTTGAACTAGAGGAGATAATGAAGCAGCTGCAAGAGAATTTTGTCAAAGGGTTCAAACGTCCTAGTTCATCACCATGTTGTGCGCCAATAATCATATGAAGAACAAGGATGGATCAATGCGGATGTGTATTGACTATCAAGAACTCATCTATATCACCATAAAGATCATTTATCATCTTCCATGAATTGATGGCTTGTTCGATCAGTTATAAGGAGGTTATCACTTCCAAATGTAGATATTCATTATGAATATCATCATCTAAAGGTGAAAACAAAAGATATTTAGAAGAATAGCTTCCATACAATGTATGGGCACTATGAGTTTTTGGTTATGCCTTTTAGACTTACTAATTCCCCAAAAATATTCATGGTTATGATGAATAGAGTATTTAGACATTACCTCGAAAGTTTTATGTTTGTGTTTATCACTGATGGTACCATCTACTCGAAGTGTAAAGAGTAACATGAAGAATATCTAATGATTTTCATGAAAACATTGACAAAGAAGAAGTTGTATGCGAAATTCAGCAAGTGTGACTTTTGGATGAAGCATGTCATGCTCTTGCTACATGTGATCACAAGTGAGGGAATGTTTCTGGACCCTTAAAAAATAATGGTTGTTGTGGAATGTTATAGAACCTCTAGTGTCATAGAAATATATAGTTTTCATGGTTTAGCTGAGTACTATCTACTTTTTTGTGAGATATTTCTCAAAATTTTCAAGCCTACTGACAAAGTTGAAAAGTAATGTTGTAATGTATGTCTAGACAAAAGAATGTGTGGAAGGATTCAAGGAGATAAATGGAAGGGTGATCAATAGAATTGTACAAACATCACCAAAAACTGGAGAATTTTTTATAATATAAAATTATAATTCAAATAAGTTTATGGTTTGATTACTAATAACAAAAGTTAATTTGAGAGCCTACACCTCATGATAGTTGAAGATATATGAGTAGAAGTACCCTAAAATGATCTAAAGTAGCAGCTATTATTGTTTCATTGAAAATTTGGCTGCAGTACCTCTATTGTCAAAAGTGTGACATATATATTCTTCACAAGAGTCTAATATATATATCACACAAGAGAATATCAACATGAATACGAGGAGATAGTTTGAGTTAATCAAAGACTATACGTTATCTATTCTCTATAATCATGGAAAGGAAAATATTGTAGATGATACTCTTAGTATAATAGATCTTACTGCTCTATCCATGTTATATATTGAGAAAGAAACTCTCTTTATTTATATCAAAATTATGGATTTTGAAATCATACGAGAAATGATACATACTATCTTTCCCAAAAGATATCACAAACATCTATCCCCAAGAAGATTAAGGAGGAAAAAATCGGTGATCCATTTTTGCAGAAGAATGTGAATGAATTAAATGAGGATAAGCTACAAGAGTTCCATATTGATTATGATGGTGTAATTTAACATAGAATAGGCCATTGTGGGCCTGCATCACTCTGTATAGGGAAGGATCTATTGGAAAATTCACATAGATCAACATCCTCTAAGACTCCTAGTTTGTTTTTCCCATGATGAAATTGGATAATGTCACTATGAACGTTGTCAGGAGTCTCCTTAAGACATCCAAAGGAAATAATGTGACATGGGTTGTGGTGTACCAACTCACTAAGACTACCAACATTATCTCTATCTTGGAAGATCTCTCGGTTCATGAACATATAAATATATGTGTTAAGTATGTTGTAAGACTATAGTGGGTTCCACTCTCGACTGTATCTGATCATGATCCAAGGTTCCCATATAAATTATTGTGGAGTTTCTAACATTCTTTGTATACTGGATTAAATTCCTACAAGTACATTCAACCCCAAATTGATGGTCAATCGGAAAAGTCTATTCTGATGCTTAATGAAATGCTACGAGACTTCTATTTAGAATTTAATGGAGGATGGGAATATCATCTCCAATTTGTTGAGTTTTAATGCAATAATCGTTTCCACTCAATTATTCATATGTCACTATATGGATATTTGTATGGAAAGTGATGTTGAACTCCATCTTGTTGGGATGATGTTGTAGAAAAAAAATACTTGGACATGATCTTGTGGAAGATATGATAAATAAGGTTTAATTGATTCAGCAACATATCAAAGCTACTCAGATTCAGTAAAATAGATATGCTAACAACTGTCAAAGGGACATAGAATTAGATGTTGGAGATAATGTCTTCCTTTGAATATCACCGTGGAAGAGAGTCATGTAATTTGGAATGAAAGGGAAGAGAAGACCAATGTACATTGGCCCCTTTGAGATAATTGACTCCATAGGATCTATGGACAATTTTCATTCACTTCCACAAAATATAGATCTATTCCATGACTTCTTCCATGTATCACTCTTGAAGAAATACATACTAAATCAATAGCATGTGCTGAACTTGGAGGTTGTGCAGTTGGAGACAATCTCTCTTATGAAGACCATCCATTAATGATTATTAACTAGAGAAATAATGTTCTATTAAACAAGATAAACCTTGTTATAAATGTGTTTGGGGGGATCTATATGTATGAATAAGATACATATTAATGAGAGGAAGTGACGAAGGAGATGTACCCTCACCTGTTTATGTAAAACGAAATTTTGATGGTGAAATTTCAATTGGGGGAAGAATATAACAAGCAAAAGATTTATCAATGTAACACCGTTGTTTTAATTATTTCATATAGTATACCACAGTAAATCATGTTAGTAAACAAAATAACACATGATTATTAAATGAAATAAAAAATTTTATGTCATCTTTAAATACAATTTTACCACTTATGTGATTTGAATTTCGAAAATCTGACATACACGGTTGTGATCAGTAAAACGATTAGAGTCTGGTGCGACAAACATAATTTTTGGTGAATAATAATATGACCCTTATGAATAGAAAATTATCCATGTTAATAGGAACCAATCCTATTATAGTATAAATATAATTTATCCTTCCTATATGTGATAGTATGATATAATTGTATTATAGTGTTGGTTCTTTGTATTCCATGAATATTTAATGATTAATTTATTAATATAAAAGAAAATTTATTTTCCTAAAAATTTAGACATAATCTAGTATCTTGATTTCTTATGATTATATGACAATTATATGAGACCTTAATTAATATTTCAAAGTGTTATAAAATAATTTTTCAAAAAACATATTGGAGAGGAAATATGGTGCCACAATCCCCAGGAGTGCAACACATCTAGGGTTCTGCAATCTGTGGCTTCCCCAACCAGGTGTCAGCGCCTATGCTCCAGCCTTGGATTCACTTCTCCGGTGGTTTTTGTAAATTTCTTCATTTCTTCTCCATATACGCCGCGACACCATTTTGATCCCACCGTGGTGGCACCACCTCCCTTCACGTCTTCGCTCCTCATTTTGGTCTGATGAGTTCGAAGTACGCTTTCGAGATCTTGCATGCGGCGGTTGAATATTCTTGCAGTGAACAAAGTTTCATACCTTTCTTCAGATCTGTTTTTGGATCTACGCACCATTGGTTGGTTCCCAGTGGTGGTGCGAAGGAGAAGATTTCGGAATGTCTCAGAATCATTCGAGTGGTGGACTCGGAATCGGTGGAGGTATGCAGATTCTTTGGGTTGGTTCCTTCATAATTACTTTGTTTCTTATTCTAACTGCTCGATATGTTCTTCGGATTCTTCTTGATGAGTAGCTTTTCCGCCTTCATTGGGTGTTCTCGGTGGGATCTCAATAGTGGATCATTGTGCATGGGTCTTCCCACCTCGTGACATTGGTCTAAGTTTGGGTTACCGGCTTGTTGCTTCTCCGTCACTGGTCTGTCGCCTCTTCTTCTTCAGCTAGTAGATCTTCTCAGCACTCCCATAAAGGAGTTGTGATCTCGGAAGAAGGAATCATCAGATTTTTGTTGATCATGCTCATGCAGTGATCCTCTGTTTGGATCGTGAGGAGGTCTTCTATGGTCTGATGGTGGTGGCATTCCTTAGGTGGATACAGGTGTGATATTTACAGCTTTTGGGTGTTGCTGCTCTGTTCATTTTTCTCTTGTTTTCCCATTGTTGTTTTGGCTGGTTCGGACTATCACTAGGAAGAAAATGTTTTGGTTGGGACTTTCTGTTGGTCTCGTTTCATTTGGATGGCGTGTTCTGTCTTGCAGATTACGTCGGGTGGGAGACCTCGATGGAGGGATGGATGTCTTGACACCCATCATTCGGCCGTATTTTCTTTTGTATGTATGGTTACTCGAACTGAGCTTGCACGGTGTTCTCTGTCGGATGTTTTGGCGCATCAGGTTGATGGTTTAGTGAGTCTCTCATTGGCACCGTCGAGGGGGGGGGGGGTGGCTCGAAAGAGAGATAGGTGTGCTGGCACCTATCATCCGGTTATCCTCTCATATTTTTGTATGAGTTGGAGGAGTGCTCTGCTTTGGTTTTGTTTCCACCACAACTCATTTCATCGCAGGGTGGGGGGTGACGCATTATCTTGTTGGATTTTACTGTGGCAATTTCGGTTTGGGGGGGGGGGGGGTGATGAGACTTTCTGGCTTGTTCTTGATTTTATTTTTGTTTCCTTTTGGCTTTTGGATCCTTATTGGTCATTTGGCATGTTCTTCTAAGATTTATTTCATCTTTATCTTTAATGGGTTCCTCCTTCTTCCCTTCAAAAGGAGTTTCTTTCTCCTTTAATAAACGGGGGCTTGCTCCCTTTACCTTAAAAAAGGAAGTTTTATTTTTAAAATTATTATTTTCCCTAAAAATTATTATTTTTATTTGAAATTAAATTAATCACATTTATAAACTTCTTTTCATAAAATGTAGTAATTTGTTTAATTATACACATCGGAAAATGGTATGGGTAAATTATTTATATCTTTCTAAAATACATTAATTTGTTTTGAATAGTTAAATTCGATAATTTACAAAATATGTTAAATAAACGAATTTCAAAATCATGATTGATTAATGGATGATGTAAATGTCCATTGGATAAATCTCAAATTCCCTATTTACTAATTTTACTAATTGAATCATCTATATTTCTTATCTTGATATAAATTAATAGATGGATGAATTAAATATTTAGAAAACACATCTCCCCTCCACTATAAATACCACCCCTCACAACATCTTTTCTTCATACCAATAATTCTTCAAGCCTCGATAAAATTATTCCCAATGAACTCCCCTAGACCATCCCCCACTTCTATGAGATCTTTGTTTACTCAATTGTCCAAGCCTAGGTTCCTTATGGAGGAACACAAGAGGTGAATTCAAGACGTAATTCTTCTCTCTATTTTCTATCAATTTCCTTGAAAATTTCCATTATATTTTTCTTTTATCGTCAAATTATCATATAAAAATATAATGAGAACCCTATTATGATTGATATATTTGGGTTATATAATGTTAATGGATTATTATAAATTAAATTCTTTCATCTCTCTCATCTATTTTTTAAAAATTAAATCATTCCTTGTGATGTGTCAATTTACCATTATCACAGGTGATGCATACTAATTTTACATCAATGACTTTATGGATATAAATAGATCCATTAAATTATTAAAGAATGATTTTGATATGTATTTTCATCCTGTTTTATGTTATAGAATCAAATTTCATACATAATAAAAAAATTTAAAATAAAACCTTTTCTTTGTGATCCAAAAAACCACAAAAATTAACCTAAACTGATCATTATTAATTTGTTACTAATGATTCATCATCATGGTGTATATCCAAATATATTATAAGACCCTTTAAACACTATTACATTCAATAATAACATGTAATATATATTTTATATCTTTATACATATTCTACAGGAACTTCCATTCCTATATACAAGTGAAACGTTCATGAAAACAAAACAAAAGTACACTCTTGAATAATGTATTTAAAATCTATAGCTCATCCAAAGGCCCATAAAAGAACATAATGAAACCATGATTAACCATATTCATTTATAAAATGTTTTTTATGTATATTTAATGAATTCAATTTCATTATACACTACATTAATGGGAGGAAAGTGTTTAGATACAATGTAAGGGGAATTATCGAACCCGACCTTCATTATTTAGCATTTCCATATTTGAATCCATTTTTAGTATGGTTATTCCTTAAAAATAATTTATTCATCATTATCTTATATTTTCTGTGATACACATGTTTTTCTACTCAATTTTATGTCAAACACAATATTTTCTAAAAAGAACTCTTCCTTTAAAAAACACAACTATTACTTCTCACTCAAGGTAGATGTTTCTTATATCAACTATGTTATTACCGATTTCATTTGAGAACCCAAATTTTATGAATTTATGTGTTTTGAAGTGAAACCGATTATTTAAATGGGTTTTTTATGTTCAATATTTATATATGTTCCATGTGGAATGCATGATATTGTAAATGTTATAATGTGATGGGTGCGCTGAGAATTAGTGAACACCCCAATGAATTGGGTACTATGAAGAAACTCATGAGTAATGTGAAATATCTATGAACGTGATGTTAGTGTTGTTAAAAACTATATTTTTCAGTAGATCACTATGACATGATATTTCATTTTTATTAATTTCCACATTATGAGTTTTGTATTAAAGTTTCCTCTCAAGATTATGATCTTATCCCTATGTCATGATGATAATGATTATGCTCACCCCATTTTTTATTGTTTCATGATATTACCTATCCCATTATAGGGATTTTATCTCTCCCCTTTTTGATTTATATCCTTAGGGGAATACATGTACTAAGGAGTACAAAAAGGCCAAAAATAATCTAGAGAAGAAAGAATTAAATAAATGTCTACACTTTATTTTGTAAATATTATGTATGGACATTGTTTTCCCAAATCACTAATCCTTTGGATCATCATTGTGTAATTTTTTATTTTTTTTATCATTAAAATATTTTAAAAAGTAATTTAAGAAACAAGGGTCGCTATATACCATGATGATATGATCAATAATTTCAAAAGGACCAATATACCTAGGTATTAATTTCCCTTTATTCCAGAATCTCATAACTTTCATCCAGGGTGAGATTCACAGATAAATATTTTCATAAAAATCATTTTCTAGATCACAACATTGACTGTCAGTGTAAATTTTTTCCCATATTTGGGGTTCCTTATTTTACTACTAAATGGTTCTAACCTTCTGATCTATTTCATCAGTAATCTCTAGTCAAAATGGATTTCATTTTCTAGCCTGATTCTAATAAATTAGGGCTATATATTTCTTACCATAGATTTCTTCATAAGGTTCCACAAGAATGCTTGAGTGAAAGATATTGTTCCAAGATAACACAACTAGAGGATGTTTATAATGTCTACCACCTATGTCTTTTAAAGAACATTATCTCACCATATACTCTAGGGTTTGAATAGTTCTCTGAGAATGAACATCTATATAAGGGTGATAAGCAATATCGAAACTCAATTTTTTATTATTTTATTAGTAAAGAATTTTAATGAAGTTTGACATGATCCTCATATCTTGTTCTGATACAATAGAACATTGTACTCCATGAAAATAAACCACTACCTTAATGAAAACCCAAGAATGGTTATCCAGATAGAAGTCTTCCCTATTAGAGATTAAGTGTGCTGACTTAGTATGTTTATCAACTCACACTCATATAACATTACACTATTTAGAGTATTTAGGTAGTCCAATTAAAAAAATACATGGTGATGTTCACCCATTCCAATTCTAGTATATGTAATGGATTCAACATCCACATGGAATTTGGTCTTCTATCCTTATCTAGTTGGCATACCATGCACCGAGATACAAACTATGTGTTATCTCTCTTCATGAAATCCCACAAGATGTATTATTTCCCGCCCCTATACATATTTTTAATTATGGGATGAATAGAACATGAATAAATCTTATCTTCCTCGAACAAATCATTCTTTAAATATGGTATGGAAGGAACACATACAAGGTTCTTAAACCATATTGTTCCATGTTGATAAATATAAAATCATGATAATTTATGACATTATTTTCCAGCACTATAAATTTCTTATGCACTTCTTTAACATTTACTTTGATTGAGGGTTGATCATTTATTTTAAAATGATATTATTTTTCCCTTCTAAAATTAATTATAGATCCATCCATTTCAAATCCATAAAATATTGTATCTTTTCTCATCCTCATCAAAGAAAAGCAATAATGGTCCATCTGAATTAATGCATCAGACAACTTCTTCACCTTCCAATTGTCGAATTGTATTGAGTAATAGTAGTCCTTTATAAACACTAACAATTATCTCTAGATCATGTTCAACTAAAAATATATGAATAATATTTCATTCTTTTATGATCGGTTTATATATCAAAATTTTCTCCATATAGATAATTCTTCCATATTTTTAATATAAAAATTAATACAGCTAACTCTAAAAAATGAGTTTGGTAATTTTTATCATTAATCACCAACTGCAATGCGCATAATCAATAACCATGTTATTATGTATAAGAACACATGACAACCCCTTATTTGAACCATCGTTATACATTAAAAACACTTCTCCCCTACAAGATAATGTACGAACTTGTGCACTGAATAACATTCCATTTTATTCCTTGATATTTTCTTCATATTCATATGCCTTAATGAACACAAAACCCATTCAAGTAAACAAGTTCAAATTATTTGATATGTGTGGTAAATTCTCCAAACAAACATTTATAATAACCTGCTAAAACAAGAAATGTATGTATATGAGTAACATTTCTGATTTAGGACAAGATTCAAAAGAATATATCTTTTATAGAAATTATATAATAATGTCACATACCTATATGCCACTGTATAGTGCCCCAAGCCCTATAAGTCACATGGCTTCAAGCAGATCTCTCTAAATTCTAGATGTTTCCAACTAGTAATAAAGGCCTATGTCAGTCTATGGGGATACTATTCACCCATTACTAGAGTTTAGCACATTGTATTATCAATAATAGGTACAAGATGTGGAAGTAATAAACCATATAGTAGAAATAAATATTTATGACTGATAGTATAAACAAAGAACAAAATAATATCATAGACTATATTATGACACATGCCACGTGTTTCTATTAAAACAGCCAAATAGGTACACAATTTACATTTACAACACATTTCCAAAAGTACAAAAAGTCCAAAAGAATATTAGAAGCATCACAAGACTCAGTGTGGTATAATTCTCTCCTAATCATAAATAGAATACCATGTAATTGTATTTGGGAACATTACCTTATCATAAAATCAATAATATAGCCTAAATGTGTTCAAAAGATAAACAAAACATGGTGTGAGATATAATGAATGTAGGAAACCACCAACGGTTTGTTCGAATCATTAAGTGTATTTATATAAATATAGAAAATAGTGTCCATTTTAATGTTGTAAGAAAGTACTAAAATTTAAATATTCTATATTATCTAGTTCTCATTTAAATTCATTTAACATTTCAATTAAATTGAAATATATATGTCTCGAGATCCAGCTCAAGTCTTAGATGACCCATGTATTTGGAAACACATCAGATACCTCAGAAGCCAATCTATGTAATACATGTCAAGAATGACTCCCTATTTATGATTTCGATTGGAGAGGAGTCATATGTCATTCCATTTCATTTATATATTTAGTTAGAACCTAATTTAATCATTAGAATTCCTAATTTGGAGTTCATGTGTCACACGGGGTGTATTCGACCAACACCCTATGATCTATTCAATGAAAAAAATCGCATCAAACTATGTATCACTCTAGATGTGGTATAAAGTCCATGCCATACAAGTACATCCTTATTAGCAGTCTAAAAAAGTCCCGACTATCACTCATGACATAAAATAAGTTCTAATTTTGAGTCCATCCTTCGTAATCCATTTGTATTCCAAGTATCACTCAATATATATTTCATATCACTCATGAAAATATCACATTAACCATTGTGTCCTTCCATGGAATTCTAGGGTGAATCAATGTATCACTCATGTTAAAAAGTTCAATAGTCACATTAGTATATCCATGGTATTCTAATTTGAATCCATGTAACAACAAAGTATATTTATCATTTAACTAAATCAATTTCATTTAAACAATTCCTTCAATATGTTGTGTCCAAACCCAATGATATTAAACACAACTCACCTCAAAAGGGTGACTCAAGAAAGGACCAACCTCAAGGGCTTGGCCATTAATTTACTAACATAGGAATAATTCATATAACTGGAATCACATTCAAAAATAATTATACAATTATTTAACATCATTTAACTCAGATAGTAATATCTTGATAACGATCTTCCCATTCATAATAAATTTATTACATAGAATTGTCTCAACATAACTCACATGGGTTAGAAATTTGATTTCCATTAAAATTCTAATAAGATATTTTTAATAAAACAATAATAAGAAGCCTACCAAGTTATACCATGTATTAATTATCATATAAATCACATGGGACAATTAACAATTATAGTAATTCAAGCCAATTAAACTAATTCCTAGAATAACCACTACTTTACTCACATGGGCTTGCTGTTCAAAAAAGTCATGCTTAGTCAACAATGGAATAATTGGGTCAAGGGGGAATTTATCCATCACATACCATTATTTAATTTAAATTACAATTCCAAATAGTACAATTTATTTCTTAAACTAGATTACCATTTGACATCCCATGACATGGGGTATGTGAAAGGCATCATATTCTTCCTTGTAAAAAATCTATAAAGGGACTATTTAATTAAAAACACACAAAGGGGTGGTTGAATCAATATTGAACAACCTGTGACATGAAAGAATAATCCTTTTTAACTGATAGGGCATACATATAAATTCTAGGATATATATTAAATTAAAGAGATGCTCGGAAAATGGGTGTGTGACATAGTGAAACATATAAAAGATCTGAATTTTAATGTAAATAACATGAACACCAACCTTAGGTCCATGATACACATCTCATAAAATTTGAAGCTCTAATTCATCATAAATTGGAATAAATATAAAGAGTAGTTAAATATCATGAAATTAGGGCATATGATCTGAAATCCAAATAGCACAGATGATATCCAGAAGAATCTAGATCATATAAAAAGGATCTAATGCCTTACCGTTATGGATCTATGGTAAAAAACCATTCTTGAATTAGATTCCAGATAGATAAGAGACACAAAATACAAAAATAGTGAAAGTTGAGAGCAACCACTGTCATCCCAGTTGATCTGGGTGAATGAGGATCTCAAAATAGAGTTTTATATAATTTTTGATTAAATTCAAAAATATAAAATTTCATACACAACAAGGCTCACATTTTTTACACACAATACTTATCAAGCAGTGAAGAAACCATGTATGGATTCCCATAGTTCAAGGACATATCTCACAACTACCCACACTATTTATAATCCATTTGAATACTATACTATAATCAATTATCAATGACTCTTAAAGACCGAAAAATTGCCACACATGCTTGTAGCTTCTCCCACATAGTTTACTAAAAAAATGTGTCTTATAATCCTCCCTATATCTAGCATCACATGACTTAGTAAGACTATACGTCCTATCCTACACGGTATTCCCTAACAATGTTCTAGGCTAAAAACACCCAAAAATTGGGTTTCAGGATTCAGAAAAGCCCTGAACACCTTACAGACCTCCATGGCCCCAATAAGCATTAACATTTTACCATATTTGAGAAATTAAGAAATAAATTTATGGAAATATGGGATTTCTTCACATCATAGAATAACAGGTTTCTTATAAATTCTATTATATCTCGTGATATTATGTTATCCAAAAAAGAAAGATTTGGAAACCAAAATTTATACTTTTTAAGTTTTTGATATAGTTTATTTGTCCTTTTGTTCATTAGTAGAGTTATTAAGTGATCTTCATTATATTACATACTATTTGAATAGATAATAATATCAACATAAAGACAACCACAAATCGATCAAGGTAATATCTAATGACTTTGTTCATTAAATCCCGGAAAATAATGGGAGAATTAGTAAGGACAAAAGGCACAACTATATATTCTTAGTTTTCATTCCTTGTATGGAAGTTCATCTTATAAATATTCTCATTTACCCTAAATTAATGATATATAGAATTGAGGAAAATCTTATTAAATTATTAATATAATTGATGTTGATAAAAATGTCTTAAATATAATGATTTTGATAATTGTTTTATGTTTTGATCATTTTTAACAGCTAAAAATCAATGTAGAGTCACATTTTCTATCTTCCTTCTTTACAAAGAGAATAGGTTCACCCCAAAGATACACACATGTCCAAATGAGTAACATATCATAGTTTTCTTAGAGTTTGTTTCTAAATTCCAGAAACTTAATTATGTCAATTCTATTAAGAGTCTTTGAAATCAGTGTGGAACCATTTATGATTTATATTGAGTGCTTATATTTATGTTTTCATGGAAGCCTAGAAAATATTCCCAAAATATATAGAAAATTTTCTAAAAATAGGCATATCATAGTTTTTTATTTTATCCATACCATCTAAGTTAATAACCCCTTTTTAATGGGAATGAAGACCCAAAAAAAATGTATGTAATCCCCACATGACGTTTTTTCTTACCATCACATAAACATATGATCATAGGAGGGATTGAAATATTAAAATTATCTTCCCATACTGAACAATTGATATGGAATTAAAGCAGATAAATTAAATCCATTCCTACTATGACAAAAAAATTAACCAAATGAAGAATAATAAGATAATAAGTAATCACATTCATATAATGTTTAACCATAAAGAAATCATTGATTTTGGATGAAATCATTGTACCATTAAGGGTTTTCACATCTAATTACACATCTAATTGTTTTAGTGGAATCCTAACATCCACAAAATATTATTTGATATGAATGGGTGGGAAAATCCATAATCAAGTATTAGCATAGTAGTTTTAGAGTGTATAGTAAGTTTATATTTCAATAATTTATTATCAAATCTGTCATTTGAAATAGTGATTATATGATATTTCTCTTTGTCCTTCATTATTGGTGGTTACTGACATCGATCATCATCATTAGACCTTGGATTTTAGAACAGGTTATAATTATTCCAATTCTCATTTCAAATTTATCACATAGAACGAGGAGGGGGATTCAATGAAACATTCTCTCCATTTTCATTTTAATCTAACTTCATTCCATTATTTTGACACTAAATTAAGTGATATCCATCCTTCCCACACATAAAACATTTACTAGTCAATATAATGAAAATTCCTTAATGATTATTCCAACATTTATATTATAATGAAATTATCATCTTATTTTCATCATGGTTTTTAGTGTTTCCATTGAAATACATCATAAATTAATTTACAAAACCCTATGACTGAAATGTGACCCCAACTATAATTTCAAACTAGTTTTCACAACCCCAATCTCTTTAGAGAAAATAAATCCACATGTGGAAATCACCCATATTATACTTGTCTATAAGACAATAAATAACCTATCAACATTACTTTCAGAATTGATGATTATTCATGAATCATACCTCACATGTCTCATGAAATTATCCTCGTAATTAATGAAAAATTAATCATCACTTTTCTCAACTCAAGGAACTATTTCTCCAAATTTCTACAAAGAATACATAGAATGAACTAATTCAAAAATATATTACGGAACTCACCCAAATACATGGATTCAATTTCATATTTATGCCATGTATTCTTTGAAAGAGTCATCGACTAGTCCACTTCTTCTTCTAATGGATAAACAACCAAAAATAATTTCTCATGATCCTAACACTGGAGAATAGATAATATATTTTTACAAGAACCGATCGATTGTTCAGAAACATGTGGACTATAAGATCATATGAAATAACATGGATGGGGCCTCATGAAGCAGTCAAACTTTTTTTCCCTCTATTTCTCATATAGAATTCCACTGTGATTAATAACTTGAAAAAGATGTGTGAACATAGAAAATAGGTTTTGTATTCTAGATCCAATAGAATTCATTTTCTCCGGAGGGAAATCATTGAATTGTAAATTTTTGTGACTATAAACATGATTACTTCAAGTCCCAACCATTGAATAAAACAAAAATTAGAGTATAATAAACAATTATCTTATTTTGGAACAACATAATCATGAAAACTCATTTATAGGATGACTAGATTACGAAATCATCCTTAATATATGACACCATTGGTTTACCGAAGGTTATTCATCCCCAGAATTGATTTAGATACATCATGATGTCCCATGATGAGTTTTTTAATTCCCAAAGCATATCCTTGGAGATTTTAAACATGTTTCCCCACAGGGCCCATTATCATGTAACAAATTACCCCGAGTCAGGCTCAGAACATCATGATGATGTTGTTACCCATGGGTGAATCTATGGTAGAGCCACATCAACCTATAGGATCCAGATAAAGAAGTATTAATTGGACACCACTTACTATATCCTTTACTAAAATTCCATTCCACATTCATTCACTTTTCATTATCCATAGACTTATCATTGGACATGTCCTTAGGAATTTCACTAAGGTTATCTCATCCTACCATCCCAATTTTAACTAAACATTTATTATGATACAAACTATAGTGACCATCTATTTTCAAAAATTAAAATTACACAACAAATGAGGAATATTTAAATATTATACTAATAGTCACCCAAATACCAGAATATCCTATTTCCATTGAAAACATGGAAACATAAACATGGGTACATAAATTAGCTACATCATGAACCACAAGGGTCTTCATGACTAGAACCCTTCTTAGAATCAAAAATAATAATACGTATATTTATCACATGGGGGAAGGAAATATTAAAAGTTGTTAGATAGGATGTTCAGTAAGGGTAAACAAGGGAGATATATAAGCATAATCACGAGTATAAGGGTATGAGAACATGATAATGAAAATTGAATATCATACCCTGCATATCATAGATCATAGAAATAAATCATGGAACAATTCATGGATGTTAATAATAAATTAATAATAAATAAATAAAGAACATAATCCATTAAATAAAAACATAGGAATGAATCATGGAATTATGGTAGACAAAAATTAATATATTATTATTTCTATAGTAGTCACAACATTGAAATTTAAGCCTTCTTAGTGGAAATTATACTTTACTAAGCCACGTTTACTCACAATTCCATCCCATATTCCTCAACCGTGTTCACACCTCATTAAAACCCTATAATACTGAACTGAGTTTATTTATCATCTTATCGATGTCTATGTAATGAGATTGTAAAATTTTCCCAATGCATTTAAGGGATATATAGGCCCCACATATCTCATAAATAAATCATACATACATGTATCACAAAATTGTAAATAATCAAATCATAACCCATGAAATGAAATCGATTTCATAAACATGTAATAATAACAATACCTAAAAAAATACTAGTTTTATATTAATTTCATCAATTAAGAACACATGAATGGATTTCGTTTCGAAAAATATTTTCATAAACATCATTCCATCAAAACATAATCCATTGAAATAATTAATATGAATGGAAACACTGAATAATTTCTCTTGAAATTCTTGATTAACTCCAATGGATTTTATCTTATGTAGGAACTAATTTTTAAATATCTTTTATTTACATTTCATGAGTAAAATATATTTTTTCCTTGAAAATCACTTATTGAACATACAAAAATTTCGAAAACATTTTATTTATAAATCGCATCGTAAACACATAAAGGCATATTTGAAAACCATAAATCATTAATAAAATAAATATTCCTTGAAAATTATCTTCTTGGGTATTTTGAAATAATATTAATAATATTTTTTGAAATATTTTTTTAATAAAATAGATTTTTGAATGATGAGTGAAATAGTGTAACAATTTTATTTAAAAAAATATTAATTATCATGATACCAATGAGTCGAAAAATGATACATAAAAATAGAAAAACCTTGAATATACATAGGTTAAGGGGATTCATGAGTGTTCTTTAGACACAGAACATAATATTTCAAGAAAAGAATAATAATCATAAACAATCTCAATAAATGATTTGATTGTTTCAACAAAAAAACTACCAAGTAAAGCCAGATCAAACTCTCCATATATGAGAAATAAATTACATGAAGATTAAAATATAATTAAATTATGTCGATTAATGATATAAAATGTCAAATGGATGTATATACACCTCAAAAAATAATATACGTGCATAAATATACTTCTGGCTCAATGTTGGAAAATTGAGACCAAGCCGTCTTGCCGATTCTGTAGATTTATAAACTTTCACCCCATGAAATGAATATCATAGAATGGGTATATAAATACACATATGTTTAAATATAATTATATTTTAATAAATATCTGGGATGTATGCATGATGTGGTAGTGTTTTCACATGCTTTTCCACACCCTTTTTATATTTTCACTCACTTTTTTATACCAAAATGTTGTTTTTTATTAAATAAATGATAATTAATGTGATTTAGTACATTGTTGTGTAAAATAATAAATTTTTTTTTAAATTAATTGTTTTTAATATTCATTATTGTCTTTTTAAATAATTATTTAATTTATTTAATTCTTTTGAATTTTACTATTATTTTTTACTCTTTTATTATTACAATTTTTTTAATCTAGTTATTTTAGTAATTCATTAATTAAATTAATTAATTATATATTATTTAAATTGTAAATAAATAACTCATTTTGGAATTTATTCTTTTAATAATTATGTTAATGTTAACAATTTACGTTTATTGAGTTAATATTTCTTATTCTTTAACATAATTTTTAATTCATTTATTAATTGTTTGATTAATGTAAGCGAGCGACTTTGCTTATTTTAGTTGTTTTAAAATTAAGTTTGTTTATAAAGTTTAATACAAATAAATTCATTCTTTTTAATAAAGCATAATTAATTTCATCTTATTTATTTAGTTATTAATTTTATTATTTTTAATTTAATCCATTAATTTATTAAATCCTTTTTGGTTTTATTAAGGTTCTAATTAAATTCAATTTGTTTTGAAGGTGTAATAGTACCGTTTCATGCTATCATGGTGCCTCCTTTATATCTCACACCAACCGTGAATAGTACGAATGGTCTCACCATTTCAAGAGCGGTGGCACATCCCATAGTCACCAGTTACCCCACTCAATGCTTCACCTCTTCACTATCTCACCGTGAACATCACCTATTGTTCCCTCCGTCATTCCACTGCTTCAACCTCGTGGTGCCACCGTCTCTCCAATCCCTTGGCATCGTAACTCCTTGCTTCCTGCCCTGCTACAACCTAAATCCACCACCTTACCGAGACCACCCCGGTCGATGCTCACCTCACCTTCTAGTTGAACCCACACCCTGGCCTCATCTTCGACCCACATCTCCAACAGCCCACTGAAACACCCCTTCCTGCATCATTATACTGAAACCCACCACACGAACCCCTGATTAGACCTCACCTAACTCGCCACCTTCCTCTACCCTAGCCATGGTTGGCCCTAGTCGAACCACCAGCCATGACATAGCAAACCAATAGTAGCAAAATTTCCACAAAAAAAACTCCACATCAAAATGAAAAAAACAATAACAAATAGAAGAGAAACCCAAATTTGAAATTTCTTGAATATGAATACTAGACATGAAATCCACAACCCTTTAGATTTGCAACATTCATGAACCCAGGCCGAGCCATCACCTGCTTCATTCTTCCTTGAACGAACAACCACATTCAAACCTTCCGTAGCCCTGGACCTCCCCATGGCTGCTCTGAACCCAAGACGCCACCTGCTCCAGCCTTCCCTATCATCTCATTGTCCACCTTCATCCTCAAGCACATCTTCACGCCACTCGAAGCATCTCCTCTTTCCCTATCCACACTGAAACCCTAGTCCCCGCTGCACTCCCCGCAACTTGTGACCCCTTCTTTCCTACAACCTGTATAGCCGAGACCCCAGCACCTCGCCGTTGAGCCATCCAAGCCGCTGGGCATTGTCGTCCGAACCCTCCCTCTAAACCACCGTAACAAGACTACACTGAGACATCCCCCTGCTTTCCACCATTTTTTCTCCATCTCCAGACCCGACCCCCTCCCCAATTTCACTTTTATATTCTTTTTCTTATTATTATATTATTATATATAATAACATATATAACATATGTAATAATATTAAAAAACATATATACAATATAAATTTTATAAATTTTATAATAATCATAATATATTATATGTATAAAAATTATTTTGACAAATATATAGTAAAATAATTTATTTTTTAAAATTTATTTATTTGGTATTTTCTGTTTTATGCAATTATTTAATTATGTTTTAATACATGTATATAATAACAATATAAATATATTTCTATATCATTTTATATATTTACCAAATAATTTTATTAATAATTGTAATAAGTACAGGTATATATATATATATAAATATTTATATAACATGTTTATTTTGTCTCACTAACTTTCTTTTTTTGGTTTTTCCATTATTTATGTACATGGAGGTTTTGTAGGGGGGATCTTTTTTAGTTACAACTATGCGTGGGGTATTAACCTAGATTGAGAGGGAGAGCGGGGGGAAGCGAGGGCCAAGTAAAGGAGGGTCAGAACATGACCGTAGGGGGCGAGCATCCACTCTTCTATCCAGATATCCCTCAATCCATCAGGACATCACGATTTACCTTCGATCCATCTCATCACCAAAACGGAGGTAGACAGACAGAGAACATGAGATCAAAATCGAAGCAGCTGTTGGATAGAGGAGCAATCTCACTGGAGAAGTTTCTTAATTAATTATCTATTTCTTTCTTTTTAATGATTTTAATGCGTCATTTAATATATTAAGGGATTTTGGGATATAGAGAACCGGTCATCCATCTATCCGTCATTTTTTTAGTTTAATTGCTCAGTGTGATATCATTGCTCGGTTTTCTCTTCTATAAATTTTGAGTATCGTTTGACATTACCTAACGACTGTTGTGCGTGGATGTGAATCAATTCACCATGGATCATTGACCGAAGTACTGAGAATCAAAAAAGGTCATTGCATCTCTTCTCGAATTTATGTATATTTTTCCAAGGGTCAAGATCAGAAGATCGAGGCTCAAGGAAGTTAATCGAGCTATGTCGATCCACTATAGTGATAACATAGTGGATTAGAACCATTTTTTTATGAACCGAGTCATTGAATTTAATCAAGAAGAAGTGTATAATATCTTTTTAATCAGTTCAAAGCAGCCTGAGGACCCTAAAATCATCATTACTGTTTTTTCTCTGTTCAAGACATATATTTCACCATATCTTCTTCATTTTCACACCCACTATCAGTGTTTGTTACACTGTTTGTGTACAGTTTTTGTTACTGTTATATTTCATCTTTTTATTTTTTATGTTTTAATCTGGTCTAGCATAACATAATTCTTTCTCTGTGGTTTCAAAACCTTCTTACAACAATACTATTAGTTTCTGGGGTTTATAAATTTTAAATTTCTGCATAGTCAATGAATGCATGGCCAAATTTTCGCACGACTACCGGGGAAGGCACGTGCGACCATGTGAAAAAACAACACAAAAAAATTTAAATAGAAAAGAAAAAGAAATACAAAACATAAAACTGTACAAAAAAAATCTTAAGAAAAGCTTGTTGTTGAAGCTTCATACACAATAGAGCTTCTAAGTCAGAACTTGAAACTCCAAATCAAGAAATCAAAAAGCATTATTCTACACATAGAAAACAAAAGAAACATGAAATGGGGAATTTGGAAAACATTGCTGGAAATCAAAATTTCAATGGGCCACATCCCTTTAGTTCCTGCCCTTGAGAGACCTAATCATAGGGAGTTCAAAATTCATACTGTGTCAAACAATCCATCCTACATCGAATTATCCCATAATTCTAGGATCTATGAGATCAAACAATCTCATCTTTCTCAATGGAAATCATTTAATGGTCTTCTTGTAGAGGAATCCGTAGAGTTTGTCAGAAATTTTTATGGTTCTGTTCAGTAGTTGCCTCTGCAAGATCTTAGTGAGGAGGAGTTGAGGTTGAGGTTGTTTACATTTTGTCTAAAGGGGAGGGATAAGACATGGTTTCAAAATTTAGATGACGAAATCTTTGAAACATGGGAAGAGGTGTTCAATGCCTTTGTATCTAAATTATATCCCAAGAACACCACTATTGAGGTTAGGCATAAGATCACTGGCTTTGTCCAAGATGTAGGGGAACTCTTTCATGAAGCATGGGAAAGGATCAGAGGTCTTCTTAGACAGATACCCACCAATCAATTAGCTCCCCATATTCTCATGGATACATTATATAATGACCTCACTACCTAGATTCAGAACATAGTTGATCCAACTTGTGGAGGTGATTTATCCAATTCCACCACTGATGAGCTGAAACAATTGTCTGATATGTTGGATCTGAAATCTCAACAGAAGTGAAATAGGAAAAGAGTCATCCATAGGTCTGATACGAATCCTCAAGATGATGTTGTTAATGATAGGGTCCCTAGAGAGTAGTGCTATCATTGTGGGATGTTTGGTCACACTCATAGATATTTTCCAAACTTTGATCTCCCAAGTTCATGTGATGGGAGTGCCTAGTTTTTTTATTACAGGTCTAGGAATCAAGGTGTCCATGCTTGACTCTCAAATCCATACCACTCTGTATATCAAGTTCAGCCCAATCTATCATGGAATGAGCAAGAGGTCAAAACACTTCACACTTCCCCAAACAGGCATCCCATTGCCCCAACTTCCACACACAACACAGACAAATTTTCTAGATTCAATATGAGGTTGAATCGTCTAATTATCAAGGGGTGTTAAATGGGATGCTACAACAAGTGTTGATTGAGATCAGCTCATTTAAGATGTACACCGATTCTATGATTCAAAATTGAGAACTTCAAATGAGTCAAATGGATATGAATCAATCTGGTAAGGAAAAGAGCATGATGCCCAGCACTTCAAGCCTTAATATAATAGAAAATGTGATGTCAATAACAACCAGCTTAGGGCTTAAACTTAAGGAACTAGATAATTAACCACCTAGTCAAGAGGAAAACAATGTTCAAGCTGAAATTGAAAATGAAAATCTTGAAAATCCCAATTCTAGAAAACTAGAAAGCTTGTTTCAAACTGAATAGATTGGGAAACCCACACCTGAGAAAGCTAAGGAACCATGAAAATGAAGTAGGAATTGATAAAGGAAGCGAAGAAGAAAGTGGGATATTAGGAGAAGGTGAATAACCTACCTATTCTAAAAAATTATGCTTCTTCCCTACCATTCCATGAAAGAGTAAAGAAATGTGATGAACCTGATTACCTAAGATTTTTGAAAATAATTCAAAGCATCACCATCAACATTTCTTTCTTAGAAGCCTTGGATAAAGTACCTTCATATGTTTCACTCACAAAAAGGTTTCTGAAGAACATGAATTATTGGAAGAAGTTGGATAAAATTGATCTCAATGCGGAGTGTTGTGTAATTGTCCAAAAAATATTCCTCCCAAAATAAAGGACCCTAGTGGCTTTATCATTCAGTTCCGAATAGAAATAAGTGTGTAACAAAATTGTCTGTGTGACTTAGTAGAGAGTATCAATCTTATGCCATTCTCCTTGTTCAAAAATTTAGGTCTTAATGATATCCAACTAACTTATGTTTGTCTCTAGCTTGATTATAGGTCACTCACACACCCTTATCGGAGAGTGGATGACTTATTAGTAAGTGTAGGAAAACTCACATTGAACATTGATTTCCTGATCCTTGATATGGAATGTGATGAAGAGGTTCCAGTCATCTTAGGTAAAACCTTCCTTTCTACTATTGGTGCCACCATTGATGTCTCCAACGGTAAAATAACCCTCCAAGCTGTAGATGATGTGGAGGAAATTTTGGTATTTGAAACACCCCGAAATGAGGTTACTTGTGATGTGATAGATGTTTCTGTGAGTTAATGTTACAAAATTGTGGTTAGAGATGAGTATGGGTCTTTCCCACTTGAGGTCACAAAGATACTAATTCCCCAACCCACTGTAAATGTTTCCCTAGCTACTACTCTTTCCCCACACCCTACTATTGATGAACAAATTCTTTCTTTGGAACCTATTCAGGAGAGTGAGTCACAACTTTATTCGGCACTATCTCAACCTGTTTATGAAATTTTCCCTTGTGAAGTTGACTATCTAAGAATTCCTGATGCTGGAGAAAGCTCTAGGTTGAGCCCTTCTGAAAAACATGATGATTTCCAATATGAACAAGTGAATTTCCATGATATAATCTTACATGTCCAGTTTGATGTTGGGAGTGATGATTTCAAACCTGAAATCGAAATATTCACATCATTTGATTCCTCTGAGGACATCAAGAACAATTTTTTTGAAAGATTATTTTGATAAATTCTTTGGGGAGATTTCTGAGTTGTTTGTGTTTCGAGCTATTCTGGGACTTGTTGAGGTTTTTGTTGATGTGTCTGCTTCTATTTTTGGGTTTGAGAAAAACACTACGTGTGGTGGAAGATCTGGATATATTCTTGATCTGACCGATGATTTTCATGGGCAACTGTTGATCTTTTTAAGCACTAACGATCTGATTTTTAGAGACACAGTTGAGTTGGGCCACATGAATCCTCTTAGTGATTTGAATAAATTTTGGAGAATTTCGATTTGTTTTTAAGATGAACATGTCTTGAGTAATCCGTATATTGATTCCTTAGAAAATTGTGATGTTCATACCATTGAAAACTCTTTCCCATTAAATGATCATGGTTAGAAATATTTAAGGGAATATGGTCTAGATGGGGACTTTAAACCTAGGGATTTATGGGAGGCAACCCATGGTTTACTTTGTTTTTTGCTATAAATTTTTAGTTTGAATAAATGATCCTTGATTAGTTGTTTGTCTCTCATTTTGGTGAAAAATAATGTCTTTATTTTCTTATCATATGATGCAAGTGGTCTGGGGGCCCTGGTTTTCTAAGAGAATCATGTTTCAGTAGTAGCCACATTGGGAACATTCATGGTCGAAGGAGGCTGTCATCAGAGAACACTGGATAAATCTATAAAACCCTCAATCTCACACTTTGTACCTGATTTTTTTAGCATTAAATCTTCAACACTAATGTTAAATTGTTTCATCATATAGGTGAAAAACTAGAGTAGCCAGAGTCATGCAAAAGGAAAATAAAGGGAGGCATAAAATTTTTTAAGAAGCTTCACATTCAGGGGAGTATTGTTTTATGTTTCAATTTTTTACTCTTCACATTTTCATTTCATGCTACTATGAATTATGTGTGGGCGAGTTCCCGCTGGTTTTTCAAACATGTGAACTTTAATTCCTACATGGGTTTTTAACTACTAGTATCTAGAGAGTTGAAAAGGTATTTTGAGATGATTTTCTAACACATGCTTCCACCTGCTGCTTTCAATTTCATTATGTTGTTGCTGCACATCTTTGCTAAGCATGCTACTATTTGACGTAAATTGTTAAAATATTTTTTCTTATCACAATTATTAAAAGCATGATCATTTTAGGAATAGAAATTCACATGGTTTCTGGTGATGGTTGGTGGGGGTGGGATCTTCTATTTTTGTTTGTTTTTTTTTATTTTCATTTACTTTTTGTGTGGAAAAGAAATTTTTTTACCTTCATTGAAACCCCTCCATATCATTTTTCAGCTGAAATGTCCATCATTATTTAACATAAACTGTCTTCCACCTAAGAATACAACATTGGGGACAATGTTGAGTATTATGTGTCGGGGAGAGGGGTCATTCTAGTGTCATGTTGAATTCCCCCTTCTTGAACATGTAGTTGTTTAAAAAATGGTCAAATTTTTTCATTTTTTTCAAAAAAAAGTTTAAATTTCCTTTAAATTTTTTAAAATTCATTCATCACATGATGGTCATTGGAGGTTCAATAGTACTTTATTTTTGTCCTATTTAGTGGATAACTATTTTCTGGTTTTTGAGATTGTCAATTATTCAGAAACTGTTATGTATGAATGATTGTTGAGTGCAATTTGTCATTGTGTCTATGGATCCTTCTATTTAGGAACTGAGGATGAGAGTATGACAGGATAGATTTTTTGGGATGATGATCATGACATAGGGTAACTTGATGCTCTCACTAGAACCCACATGACTCACATTTTTATTAAATAATATTCAATCACATTAGGAAGTCAACATTAATGGTTATTAATTAAGTCCTTCGTAACTAGAGTAAAATGAAAAAATGGGATCCCACGGTGTGTATCTGAGACAAGGTGCACTAGGTGCGTTTCTGTGAATAAATAAAGCCTATTTCAATCTTAATAAGTGTTATGCACAGTGCTCTACACATGGAATATGCCTGGGAAAAATAGAAATAATGTGCCCTTGTCAAAAATGAACTCATTAAGGTGACGGGAATTTTGAACCCAGATGAATAAGGTAGAAATTTAATTGGTTACTATTCATTTGTGTTGAACTAAAAAAGTGATCAAATTAATTGAATTTAACTTTGGGAACATGGGGGGAAGGTGAGAATGGAAGGTGCCCTTGGTTATGTTCTGAATTCCAATTCATCTAACCTGTCAATACTCCTTCAATTAGAAGTTGAATTGGAATGTGAGTTAGGACAGTTAATTAATACGCATAAGAGGCATGACATACATGACAGTGTACGAATTTGTGATGCTCTTGACTACCAGTGGGTTTTTGAGGCTAAGCAGGGCATCATTTTTGAACACCTTTGAAAAAACTCGACTCATTGTTTGGTCATACTCTTTTGGATATTTGAGTTCAATCATACACTTTTTGAACATAAACTCTCAAATAATCTTGCTGTTTTAAAGTCAAAGGCATATACTTGTTTGAGGACAGACAAGGTTTTATGTGTGGCAGAGTTTGATGTGGCAGTGTTATCACACTCTTTTCCACACCCTTTTTATATTTTTAGTAATTTTTTTATACCGAAAAATACTCAATTTTTGCGGTGCAAAATAAACAATTTTTGTTTAGATTAATTTTTTTTTAATATTCATTATTGTACTTTTAAATAATTATTTAATTTATTTAATTATTTTTAATTTGAATTTTATATTTTACTCTTTTATTTTTACAATTTTTTTCATTCTACTTAGTTTAGTAATTCAATAATTAAATTAATTAATTCTCTATTATTTTAATTGTAAATAAATAACTCATTTTGGTTTTTAGTCTTTAAATAATTATGTTAATGTTAAAAATTGAAGATTATTCAATTAATATTTCTTATTCTTTAACTTACATTATTAATTATTTTATTAATTGGTTGATTAATGTATGAAAGAGACTTTGTTTATTTTAGTTTTTTAAAAAATTAAGTTTGTTTATAAATTTTAATACAAATAAATTCATTCTTTTTAACATATCGTAATTAGTTTTTTCTTATTTATTTAGTTTATAATTTTATTCTATTTAATTTAATTCATTAATTAATTAATCCTTTTTTTTGTTTTATTAAGGTTTTAATTAAATTCAATTTGTTTTGCAGGTGTAACGGTACCATTTCAAGTTGTCACGGTGCCTCCTTGCTGTCTCACACCAACCGTGAATAATACTCATGGTCTCACCGTTTCAAAAGCGGTGGCACATCCCACAGTCACTGGTTCCCCCATTGACCGCTTCACCTCTTCACTGGCTCACCGTGAACATCACCTACCGTTTCCCTCCATCCTTCCACTACATCTACCTCACGGTGGCACTTTATCTCCAATATGTTGGCACCATAACTCCTTGTTTTCTTCCCTAATGCTACCCGAATCCACCACCTCACCGAGACCACCCCCATCAATGCTCACCTCACCTTCCAGCTGAACCCACACCCTAGCCTCACCTTCGACCCACATCTCTACCAGCTCACTTAAACCCCCCTTCCTACATCGTTCTGCTGAAACCCACCACACAAACCCCTACTCAGACCTTGCATAACCTGCCACATTCATCTACCCTAGCCGCGACCTGCCCTGATCGAACCACCAGCCATAATAAAGGAAAACAATAGTAGAAAAATTCCCACAAAAAATCCATAAAAAATCGAAAAGAACAATTAAAACAGAATATAAACCCAAATAGGAAATTTGTTGAATATGATTACCAGACATGAAATCCCCAACCCTTATGATTTGGAACATTCACGAACCCAGGCCGAGCCATCACCTGATTCATACTTCCTTGAACCAGAAACCTCATTCAAACCTTGCATAGCCCACAACCTCCCCACGAATGCTCTCAACACATGTCACCCCTACTTCGGGCTTCCCTATCACCTCTTCGTGCATAGTGACACACCACTCAATGCATCTCCTCTCGCCATGTCCACGCAGAAACCGTAGTCCTGTTGCAATCTCGGCAACCAGTGACCTCTTCTTTCTAGTAGCCCGTATAGCCGAGACCCCATCACCTTGCCGCAGAGCCATCTGAGCCAACGGACATTGCCATATGAACCCTCCCTCTGAACCATCGCAATAAGACTGTGTCGAGACATCCCCCTACATTCTCTCATTTCTATCCTTCTCCGGGCCTGACCCCCTTCCCCAATTTCACTTTTATTTTATTTTTCTTGTTATTATATTATTATATATAATAACATATATAACATATGTAATAATATTAACATACATATATACAATATAACTTTTATAACTTTTATTATAATCATAATATAATTTATTTATAATTATTAATTAATCCAATATATAGTAAAAAAATTTATTTGTAATTTTTTTTGTTTATTCGGTTTTTCATAATTATTTAATTATTTGATAGTACATGTATATAATTTCAATATAAATATATTTATATATAATTTTATATATTTACCTAATAATTATACTAATAATAGTTATATGTACAGCTATATATATATATATTGATGTAACTTGTTTATTTTGTCTCACTCTTGCATTTTTTGGTTTTTCCATTATTTTTGTACAGGGAAATCGTGTAGGCAGCGGGGGGGGGGGGGATATTTTTTAGTTACAACTTCATGTGGGGTATTGACCGATATAGAGAGGGTGAGAGGGGGGAGTGAGGGCCAAGGAAAGGAGGGTCTAAACAAGACCATATGGGGTGAGCATCCAATCTTCTATCCAGATATCCCTCGATCCATCAGGGCGTCATGATTTACCTTTGATCCATATCATCACCAAAACGGAGGCAGAAAGACATAGATAAGGAGATAAGAATTGAATTTTTTGTTGGAGAGAGAAGAAATATCATGGGAGATGTTTCTTAATTCATTATCTGTTTCTTTCTGTTTAACGATTTTAATGTGTAGATAAATAGATTAAGGGAATTCAGGCTGTAGTGAACTGATCATCAATATATCTGTCATTTTTTGTTAGTTTAATTTCTCAGTGCAATTTCATTTCTTGGTTTTCGCTTCTGTTTATTTAGAGTATCATTTCACATTACCTAATGTTTTACGGGCATGGTAGTGAATCAATTCACCATGGATCATTGACCGATGTACTGAGAATCTGAAAAGTCAATGCATCTCTTCTTCAATTTAAGAAAATTTTTCCAATTGGTCAAGATCGAAAGATCGAGGCTCAAGGAAGTTAATAGAGCAGTGTAGATCCACTGTAGTGACAACGCAGTGGATTAGCACCATTTGTTATGCACTGAGTAATCGAATTTAACCAATCAGAAGTGGAGAATATATTTTTAATCATTTCAATGTAGCCTAAGGACGCTAAAATCATCATTACCATTTTTTCTCTGTTCAATACATATATTTCACCATATCACCTTCATTTTCACACCTACTATCAGTGTTTGTTTCACTATTTGCATACAGTTTTTTAGTGTTCTATTTTATCTATTTATTTTTTAGTTTTAATCTGGTCTAGCACAACGTAAGTCCTTATCTATGGTTCGACACCCTTCTTGCCACAATACTAGTAATTTTTAGGGATTATAAATTTCAAATTTTCACGTACTCAACAAATGTGTGGCCAATGCACACCACACAAAAGGAATAAGAGGTTAATGAACCATGTATCTCAACGAAATAGAAAAGTAAAAATCACTTCATACTCATACAAGATTCTTTTATAATAAATGTTTTTTTATAATAAATATTTAAAATAATACTATTATTATATCTCACCTCACATATGGATTTATTATGACTTTATATTACAATGTTTTTAACTATCTTATGTTATGGATTTTCATCAGTTAGTATTCCCTTCATTATTCACATGTGTCTAAATTTATTATATATATCATCCTTATAGTTATATAATTTTTTCTAAAATTTACATCATGATATATATATCATGTATATTAAATATATTTTTATTATAATAATCTATATAGTATATATGTATGAATTGGAAAACACCGTTCATGGACACTGTATATCATACACACGCATGAACATTTTTTTTATTTATATTATCATATTCAAAGTAGAAATAAAATGATATATATGTATATATATGTTATAATTAAAGTAGAATTATTATTTTATATATATGTAAAATTTTCACAATAATTTTTTTAACACATTTCATGTAGTTTGTGAAGGAATCATATCATTTTGAGGGGGCAGTAATCCACTCATACTCAAACAAAATTATAGTATATACACCAAATGGAATTTAAAAAGAAATATATTGTCAAAGGATAGAATAAAATTAAATACATAGTAAATATAATATATAACATATATAAATATAGATTCTATCAAAATATCCACCATTATGGGTGGTAATGAAAAAATGAACAATAATTATTTCATGAGGTGATAGATCCCCATACATGTAAACAGTATATTTGTTACCCATTCGAAGAATGTGTGTGTTATTGCAGGTAAACCCAATATAAAAACAAAATAATAGTTTACTTATAATACAATATTTTATACAATAATTGGATAACAAGCGTATAGGGAAAGTAGAATTGAACTAAAATAAACTAACTCCTGGAAGAATGTTACCTCTTATTCGTGTGACCCCTTTTGGTTTGCACTAAACGATTCCTTGGATTGAATTATTACAAAATTGAGGATTCAAGGAGTAATGGAGGTATGTTGAGGGGAGTATTTGGTAGAGTGTCTAAACCTAGGTGGTTTGAGAGGAGTGATAATGTGGGAGTAGAGGAGGCCATTTTATTGAGGTGGAGGATTATTACTCGTCTAAATTTGATGAAATGGAATTCCACCCATGGTTTTCAGGTTGAATGTGAAACCAATAATGTAAAAAATTCAATAAAATTGCATATTGGGTCTATATAGGCCCATCCAATGGTTCTTGGAATATTTTATAGGTAATTTGGGCCCTTAATATTAATTTCTTGTCCCTTATTAAGCTTAATCATATAATAATCATCGTAAATAATTTTACTTATCTTCAAAAATATTTTTGGTCAAATAAATAAATGAACATATTTAACATTATAAAATATTCTGATTCAAAATATGGGATCCATTTTTCCCAATTCATCACTTGGAAGTTCCATAATTTATTTAAAATTTAATCATGCTTTTGGGTAGAAAATACATGTTTGTAAAGTAAAAATTTTCAAAAATTTTCTATGTTTTTATATTAAATTTTTACATGAAATTTACTTCAATGACCCACATTATGTTGATCTGTAAAAATATGATATAAATAAACTTTTAATCTAAATTAATATATAATTTACAATTATAAATAAATTATATCAAAAGTAGTCTTGAATTAAAATTCAGTATTTTTCACAATTCATTCAAACACGACATTTCCCAGAAAAATATAAAAAATTAAACTTAAAATAAATTTGACAATATAAATTACAAAATGTATTCAATCTTATTAAATTAATTTTATAAATGATTCAAAAATAAATATTATTTCTTTTCATATGATATTTAAGGTTATTCTTTTGAGAAAATAATATATTTAAACATATAATGACTTTACCAAAATTAATATCTTTTGTTATGAATATATTTTATTTATAAGGAACCCTTATAAAAATATTTGAAAATTATTTATTCCTGTTTATTATGTTATGTTTAAATTCAATGTTATAATTATATTATTTAAATAATTAATATAATAAAATTCTTTTTAGTGATACTCAGTGTTTCGTGTTACTTATGCTAAGTCGGGGTTGCATTTAACATAAGTCTACTCGGTGTTCTGTGTCACACATGTAATGTTTGTTAATTTTGAAAGGGATTTTTGAATTATTGTATTGTAATAAATATATTAAAATGAATATAATTGAGAAAGTAATGGTATATAAGAACTCGGGAGAGGGGGGGTTCACATTACAATCACCACCCCTCATCTAGAGATCCATTATCACTCATTCTAGGCTTTGAGCCTCCAACATCACATAGCCTCTGATTCAGTAATTTTCCATCTCATATGATCCATTTGGTTATGTTCATCAATCCCCTTACATATTTTCTTCGTCTGTCACATTATACAAAATTTTAAATCCACAAGAGCTAATATTCTCTATTTTTATGTTGTTTTCTTATTTCTCTTATTTTTACCATATAATCACATATTAGAGTTCAATACTAAATGATGAGTATATTAACTATATATTTTATTTTATTTTATTATTTTTTAAAATTATCAACTTGAATATATTATGCCCAATTATGTTCCATGGTAGACATTCTATGCATTTCACCTTAAATGTGTACATAGATAAATAAATTGATAATATTTAATGTTAACAATTCCCTGAGACCAAAATTCCAAGTTATAGGTGGAATATCACATGGAAAAAATCCCATTAGAGTTTTTTATTATAATTTCATTAAATTTTATTTCTTAATATGAAAATAATCTTCCTTTGGTGGTGTGTTCAACTATCTACCATAAATTAGAAGATTAACATTAATTATGTCAAATATATGGGATGCAAACATGACTAACCCTTATACTCGGCTATGGAATTGGACCATATTATGTAGTGATTTTATATTCACACATTAAAATTTGATGAATAATTAATTGGTTGAATTACATGTTTAATAATAGTATTTCTATTTACAATTATTTTTTACTGTTAGTAATACATCAAGACGTGGAACAAGAAATTATATAAATATTATAAAGGAGATAAAAATATATTTCCTTACATTAGTTTTGATTATTGGTCTTGATAATCCATATATTAAAATGGATTTTAGACAAGGTGTTTCATCTTCTTGGAATAAGATACTATACGTGTAGAAATCTCTCACAGAACGTAATAATTGGTATTTCAATCCAAATACAGGAATTTTTTAGAGTCATTATGATACAATAATTTCATAACATGTCATAGTATGGGTTTATATAATCATCAATAATACTGCCTAGGATGTGTACCAATATTTCTGGTAGAACACCATCGTTTAAAATGCCAATAGTACACCCCTTATGGTTTATACTTAATAAATAAAGATATACATGCCATGGAACCTCATAGTTACATTATCTGGTTATTTAATATGGATGATTTAGTAAGAATCCAATGGTTCCATGAAATAATATACAATCTCACATACTCACATATTATCATGATATAACTCATTTTAAAACATTTCATTGTAGTCTAAAGATTGTAGTGTGGGATAGTTGTCCCCTCAAAAAGAAGATCGCACATCTTTTTGTATATCTATTTTAATAATTAGAACACCTAAAAACCATTCATATTATATTCACTGTCTAAAAAGTATTAAGAAACATTAGTGGTGTCATACTGAGGTTCTAACCTATATAGTTTGGGCCGATTGTGGTTACCCCAAGAGACATCTTTGGATCAGGTAAGTAAAATTGAAAAAATCATGACATTGATGCATAATTTTAAATACTATGATGTATTATGTGACTAGAGGACCGATATTATTCCAATGAAGATATTTGAGATAGATTTTTTAATTTTTTTTCGGTATAAAATTTCTAGAATTTATCTGCTACCTTCCCCTTGTATCCACCTATTTTTATTGAACCTTGACATTGAAACCATTTTTATATTTCTCTAGACATTGGTACAATTAATATTTTTTGATCTGTCATGATGATTATTATTAATTATATATGATTATATTTTTTGTTTCTTTATTTATTGTGATTTTTATTAAAACTCATTTAGTATACCATTCAGCTACCAATAATTTAAAAGTGGATTTAGTGTCCCCAAGATAACATTAAAGGACATCAGTACTAGTTGATAGCCTATTACATATCGAGATGAATTCTTGAGTCCACATGACGAAAACTATCGGGTTACTTATGAATTGAATTGTGATGGAGATTATTTATGTTATATGAAATATTCATTTCCTCATATTTCATTATACATTGGTATGGTAGACAGGACTATAAGAATGTTCCTGCATTTTTCCTTGAACCAATTCCTTAGAGAAGAAACCCCATATATTTTAAAATAGTCATATTTCAATGAGATGGGAATTTTTGTTCCAGATTATTCCTATTACAGCTGTATTGATTTCACATATGGGATAACCACATGGTATGGGGTTGTTATAATCATTGTTATTATGTATTTTTCTTTAACCTGGTCCTGATATTTCATGGGAGTTGTTTTCATCCATTTTTTTAGGGATATGAGGATTTATCAATCCAGGATGTTCCATGCCATGTTTATATTCATCCAAGCATTTCATTTCATATAATTTTCATGTTCTGATTGTTATATTTCTAATTAGACTAATATTTATTATAGTAAGGGGATAAATATTTAGTTATTATTGTCTCTCCATCATCATTAGAATTTATTTCTCTTATTCATTCCCAATGTCAAATAAATTAACCAATAATCACATATTTGAGCCATGTAACATTGGTTACATGGAATAAAAAGTTAGTTTATTTTTATTAAAATTATGGAAATTTTACTTTATAAATAAATTACATATAAAAAATTAAATTTAGTATTAATCTAAAAAAATCATATTATATGTCCTGATAAAACATAATATGGACCTAAACGTGTTTTCGTAGTGAGATAAAGTTCCTATTATATCACATAAATGATAAGTATTTATAACCTAGCAATTGAAACACGTATAATTGGACCGTGTTATATATATAAATATGAACCTAATAATTCCCAAAAGATAAATGAAATGGATATTTTTATTTTAAAATTCTAATTGAAACATAAAGAGTATTTTCATCTATAACATGAATTTGAAACTACATATATATATATATATTCCTATAGAATTAAAGTGGTATCATGAACATAATTTAACAAAAATAGTGTGATGTAGAGAGTCTTCACTATTAAACCTATGATCTTATATAAAACATTTTCATGGAACTAGTAGTATGATATACAATGGTGATTATAGTGTATGAAGTATTGTACCAATCATAATTAGTTTTCTATGATAAATTCTATTATCAAATATATATTTTCATGTACAATGCATTGTTGAGATTTGACACAATAACGACATATGGTGGAGAAATAGGATGACAGTGATGATCATTCTCTAGAGGCGGTGGGCCATGATCTACCAACATTACATTATGATGTGACACATACATCATCACCTACTGTTCCTCATATGGGAAGTAATTATCAATTTTATAGAGGGTTACATAATGTTATTATAATATCAACATGGATATAAGTGCTCTTTTCATATAACATAGGTGTTGATAAGGGATTTATATTAAATGCACAAACCTATGTTTTCTAGAATATCTGGTCCCAATGCTTTTGCGACATGGTTTTAATCAATGATTATTATCCTCAAGAATCTAGAGACACACCCAGAAAAGAACCTAATGTTTTTTATAAATATGAATATCATTTAAAAAAAATTGTTTATATTTCTTGAATTAAGTTGATTATCATAGAGATGTGGGATATACAGATTTTCATTATAATTTTTATGATTACATATATCCTATCACAGTGGTACTGGAATAATATATGGAGTTTTGGAACCTATAATAGAGAATTTAATCACTTATAGACTATTAAACTCATATTAACATTCTTATGTACTTCCCACTAATTAATATTGGTGAAAATATATCTATATAATTCTTTTTAAGGGTTGGAAATGGTGTGAAATTAAATCACGTTTGAAAGTATTGTGGATGAATACCATGACATGAATAGTGAAGTGTTTCTGCATCACTGATCATAATATAAGAGTTTTTGTCGATGTGGACTAGGGTTATGTAGCACCTAAACTAGTTAATACTATGACTATCTTCTTAAATAATCCCTTAAAGGATTCTCATAAGATTCGTAGTAGTCAGAATAACCATTCAAGTGTTAGATATAACACCATCAACATCAGAACATGGTACATATGAATTCCTATGGTCCTTGAGAAAAAATTGAGTTCCATGAATATAGAAATATGGGGAATCATCAATTATTTTTAATAATTTTCTTCTAATGTTTTATGATAGAGGATGTTCGCTGACTCCATATCCGGGGTTAGGATGTGTAGACTCTTGACCATTAGGAATCATAGTACCACTCTTCATTCTTGTGGAGGAGTCGTTCATGATATAGGGAGATAGAAAAAACATACCTTTCTAGTATAGGGTTCTTTCAAAGGGTACTCAGGTTGTATATTAGGGTGGTAGATTGGGACATATTTATAGTTAAACATGGAGTAATTGAGATTATTTTAGCACACTCTACAGTTTGAGGTATTATTTTATCACTCTTTACACTATTATCATCTTTATTAGATACATTAACTTCATATAATTTAATTTATGTGTAAATTATGGAATGACATGGCCTCATGATCAATTATTTATAAAGTGTGATGACTCCCAATAATCATTTGGGAGTGTGATATTAGAGTGGGTTCCAAGGTAATTGAATCCCCCTGGATAGAGAATGATATCATTTTGATTGAAACCACATCATCATTGAGATGTCAGGTTTTTAAACAATTCTCATGAATTGATTGTTTATTTATTTATCACACTCATGTTCAATTATATAATATTAGGGTGTATTTCACCAAACCCTAGAGATGTAATTACATTCATAATTGTAAAATTTCTTTCAATTAATATCATTATTGACTATAGAATTTAGCAATGGGTGGAGTATCATCCTAGATTCTTACACATTAATAGGATGTTTTGGGAACACGTCAAGCAGATTTTTCTCTTATAGATGACCATTTAATAGAAATTTTCCATAAAAAATTTATTGGACACAACTTCAATGAGAGGTAGTTTTCACTTTTGGTATTTTGATATGTCAAATACTAGTATCTATAACTCCTTACGAGATGACACCTATGAATCTGTATGAGCTCATGAGGCAATTTGGAGACCTAGAAGCTTTGGTGTTTATATGAACCGGTATTTCTCTTTTGGTTTCATGAAACCTTTTCCCCGTGAAGTAGGATTATACACTATTTACTTATTAAGATTACCAAAATATAAACCATCTAATGGATAAGAAACTATATCTACTATGTCATATAGATGACTTCTTCAACTAGATTAGAGGAACCTAGTTTTTCTCAAAAAATTATTTGGGTTATAACTATCATTAATTATGGTAGAGAAAATTTAGAGTACATCACCCAACATTTTTTAGTGTCTTTGGAATATTATTGTATCTAGAAAATTATTCATACCCTTGAACCCATCAATTATGTTCATTTATTTAATGAATCAGTTTTTCCACCAATGCATGGATTCTTTCATTGTGGTTTTTTGGATGAAAATTCATTTTATTCTCATATTCTTGGAAACCATTCTCAATATCATGAAATCAAATTATATACACTAAGGAAACATATATTGTATGACATTCTCACAAAATTTCATTTTTTATTGATATGGTTCTCTACTTAGGCCACATTATCAATGATACAAGTGTATCTGTCTACCAAATGAAGGATAGATCCATAGTATCCTAAGAGTATCCCAAAAAATTGTTTGATATGTGAAGTATCATGGTGTTTGGTGGTAAAATATTGATTTTATTATATGAATTTCATGCATTGTAAAACCATTACCATTCCTGTCTAAAAATAGTGTATTGTATATATAGACTAAATCATGTGAGAATAAATTTTAAGAGTTCAATATAATAATAATAACAACACTAATCCTTGTATTTTCACAAATAGAAAATGACATAAAGATTATTGTGACCCATTATGTGTCAGGGTTGGATAATTTATGATGCCAAATGAGTGAATTGTTGAGTACATGAATCATTAGTTCAGACCTCATGAGAAAAATTACCCAATTCATGACTTCAATCTAGTAATAGTTTTCATTTCCATTCTTTATTAGAGGGATTACATACTAGTATAGTTGTTCATCATTTTCACAGGTAATGAAATAATAAATATACATATTTAATAATCAATTATTGAATATTATATATTTATATAATTAAGGTCTCTTAAATACCTTCATAATATTGATTTTGATCTTCCATATATGTCTAAAAAAGGGTGGTGTATTATAATATGTTATGATCTAAAATAAACATTCATAAGTAGTTTAGATAGCTTGTATTGAATGTTAGTTGGTGGACATGTTTTTTGAAAATAATATGGAGGTTTTGAACTATCTTGTGAACATGTACAGTATTTTCTATTAGTGACCACTTCAATTTGATATTGAGTTATGTTTAAGATACATTCAAATCACAAGGGATTGGTCATATTGAATATATATTCAGGTGATGAAGCAACCAAGAAGGATCATTTAAAATAATGAGGTATTTCACATTCATCGATGTGTTTAGGTACCCCAATACATACAATAGGACTTGAATGGAGATTATAATATCTTTAACTGGGAATTAAATCCCATTGTTACCATAATATAACCTACCATATTCCTCAAGTATTGGTTTCATTGGATGATGTAGTTTTGTAGAATATTTTGATACTCACAATTGAACATGTTAGTAGGTGAAGAGGGAGGACAAGTAACATACATTAATTTTTTACATTTGAAAATATTTATCTAATATTTGATAACAGAACTAATAGTTTTCTTATGGTCCAAAAAAATGTCCCCATGAGGAAGTGACCCCATATAGGTTATTTTAAAATGATAATGAAGGTTATGCATTTCTTTCATATCTGGGAGGCATTCCTAGTGGATGGGATTTGAAGGATTTATATAATTGGGAGAATACACCATCATGGAGTTCCAAATATAATATTGTTGAATATGTATTATGATTTAATATTGTGACACTTATAGGTGTAGTGAGAGGCTTTGGGTTTAAAAGTAAATTTGAGTATAGTTCATCACCCATAGAATTATGGTCAATTCAAGATTATGATCCATGTGTCAATGGAAATTTTCTGAGTATTTGTTATTGATTTCATTCTTTATCATATAAAAATATTCGTCTTTCTTGTTTATTTTATAATATCATCATTAAATAAATTGTAAAAGTGGATCGTAATGAGGTCCTATTTGGAAGGTCATTCAATTCACCTCTATGATGGTTATAGGTAGTAGAGGAATGGATAATCTTCCCACATCCCGTAAAAGAATATTTGGAGCTCATACATCATATTTGAAAGGATAGGACTACATGTCAGTCTATCGAAAAACTGTGTACTAATCATTGACTCTAAACTGTGGAGTTTGATGAGGATCATCAGTTCCCCTTGAATGTTTCACCTATATTTTGTTATAGATTTATTTCTAGATAGGTATTGTTATCACATAGAATATTTTGAACTCTGGAGGTTTTAAAGATGGTTATATTTTTCTGTTATCATATATACCTTCATTAGAAAAATATGAGTGTGTAAGGTGTGTTTCAATTTTCTTAGTAATGTTTTTATCATTCAGACACATCACAATTTATTCATCTTAATGATGATGAGTTTGATGTTGATGATTATTTTGAGAGGGATTATTTACATTTTATTGATCATAGAATGATGTATTTGTAGGGATTATTTATTCTTATAGTGTTTGGTGTTATGGATAAACTAACATTTACATGATCAAGATTACAAGGGAGAGTCCAATGAATTTTATCACTGGATGGAATCGTTCCTATATAATACTCAATGACCCTAAAATTGAAACTTGCGGATGAGTTATTTCATTGAGGGGAGGTTACATATTACCATATTTTATGTGCAGATATATATTTTCATTATACTATTTGTAATTACATATTTTATCTAATCATAAGTTTCAAATAGTTTATAAAACACATCGAGAGAATCATGGACTTTTTTAGAGTATAGAACTCAGGTTTTATTGAAATTAGATGAGGTGAATGGTTGGGTGTAATAATGTGAATCAATAGTCTGACCCTAATGAGAAGTGAATTTTTTCCCAATACTTGTGAGGAACATGAATGTAATTACATAATGTAATGATCTTGTTACAGATCTAATATTTACGATTAGTGCATGAATTGTGTAACAAATTTCCCAACCATGTGAGGGGGTGGAGTTATTTTACAATAAGAATTCATAGGATGCATATGTTTTATCAAATAGTGTTCTTAACCATGTAAGGGGGGATCCACCTTAGAGATTGGGTGAACATAGTTGGAACACTATTTGGCCAACTATGCTACCAAACCATTCCCCCATTACAACTTTGTGAATTTTCAATTTCCACTACTTTTAATAAACATATCTCCTCATTTATTCTCCTATTACACCAATTTCATTTATCCCCCTTGTTGAGTGATTCCATCTCTTCCAATATAGTCATTAACCGTACTCTCTCTTATGACATCTAGATCCAACATTGATGATCTCATTGCATCCCTATCAGTAACATCCACAATCCATTTTAATCCATTATTCATTTTTATCTCTAAATGGAATTTTAAGTACATTGGAGATAATATGACCAAATATCATGGGGATCACCTAAATCACGAATTTCTCCCATTAAATACTATATTAGAGGATAATACAGGATGGGGATTCTACTTCCCATCTATGGTAGTTGGTTTAATGGATTTCACTAAAGATCATGTTAAATATATTGTGTTCTAGTGTGATACAAAAAAACATTATGTTTCACCTTAAATATGGGATTGATTAAAAAAATTTCAAATTTGTATTCTTAGATAGTAATTGATACCCAAAAAAATCATCTAATGTTATCTACCATGACACGAACCACCCCATAGTGTTTTTTGTTTAAAATTCCCTTAAATGTTCTACAATAATTATTAATTACACCAACTTTTTGGCATGAAAAATTATCTACCATAAATGAGATGATTAAAATGAATTATTTGAGATTGATTAGATGATAATATGTATGAAGATTATTCATTTTCATGGAATTTATCCACAATATATGATGAGTTTGGATTATTCCTTAAACATTAAATACCGGCTAAATTGAGTGAATTAATGTATGAAGGTTCTTATTTCGTTTTATAATAATTATTTATAGTCAATAAAAATCAAAATGTGGGTAATTTAGTTGTCATACATATATATATGAGGTTGGGATGGGAATTTAATCTCATTGGTTTATATTATTTTTCAAGCCCATCAATCTCCTTCAAGATAACATTGAACTTTGTGATCCAAATTCATCAATAATGTGTTTTCATGATGGTCAAAGCACCAGGTAAGATAAATTGATTTGGGTTCATTATTATTAAAACCAAGAAAACCTATGAAATGTTCTTATTATAATGTGATAGCACTTTATGGTGATTTGAGTATGGTGAACCCCTATAGGACTATACATGGCTAATAGTCATACCTGTTGTAGAAAATTTGTGTTCTCTTCAATGAACATTTGCCATAGAAACATCAACTATATTACATTGATAGTGATATTTATGCTACAAACACACACACTCATAAAATATGATAATGTCACTCCAATATAGATATTATGGCTTATGAAAAAGTTTATATACTGGGATGGGTGTCAACTCAGGAACCTAAAACGACATGGGTTTTTTTGTTTGATGGAATTCATTAATATTATATCAAAAAATTATAAATATTATGGTAAAAGGATATATATTATTTAATTTTGTTGGTTGTGGAATAGTGTGAAATAATTTCTCCATGTTTCAGAAACATTTTCGAAACCTTATAGACATCATGGAATGCCAAGGGAAAAATGAAGCATCAGTTTTCAATTCCTAATTTTATTTAATAATATTCAGTATAGGAGTAGAGGATAAAGAATATGATTCCCATGCTATTGGAAATAGTTTTTTTACTTATTTATTTATTTTTTTTAAAAAATATTTTATATTTCATACTGAGATATTTCCCATGTATCTCCCAGTTTTTGTAGCACTATGGAATTGAAAGATTTTGTATATGGTTTTTGATATAATTCTATTTATTTTTATGATAATATTCAATTCATTATTATTATATCAAATGATTTAATTTACATTGATCCTAATTAATATGATTCCACCATTTATTCCAATTTATACATACATACTACTAATCTTATTATAGAGGGTATATTTTACCCATTGTATAGTTATAGACTTTAGCTTCTAGTCAGCACTGTCTGGAATAAGGGGAGGTGAGTTTCAAGACCCCAAAAGGACCATATTCAGTTATGTAGAATTTGAACATTTTTTTTATGTTACATTTATTTTTATAATAAAATATTACTAAATTCCTTGTATGTGTTTATAGTAATTCATATTATATTATAAAAGTTACTATGTTTATGTTTTCTATAGAAAAATATGATTACCAAATATATAATTGTTTTTGGGATCATTTACATGAACATAAAAACATCTAAATATTGTGATGTCAAGAAGTATATAATGAATATGAAATGGTTAAAAGGGTTATAATGTGTTCAAATTTTTTTTACCATTAGTGATTGGAAAAATTTATTTTCAAAAATTGAATGACCATTGAGTGAAAATATTTTCACAATAAACGTTTTATTACAATGTTAGTTTTTATGTATTCTAACAGAATTTTGGAGTATTTTAGAACATGATAATGATAAATTGTATTAATTAATATATTTTTTATGAGCCTATAACATATTTTATAATATTTTGTATGGGGTATTTTCCACACATAAAGAAGAAACGTTGAGAAGAAACCTAAAAAGTATCCACATTAGATTAAAAATATAATCTAACAATTCAAAGATGTTTATATAATAAGTGACCATTAGGGTCACCATACTGATTAATTAATTACCATTATATCATCCTAAAATAGTAATATATTGAATACTAAAATCCTTTAGAATAACAATTAAATGGAAAATTAAAAATAATATTTGTTGATGTTTATCATGGAAAATAAAAAATGGATTTACCACAGGTCCTAGATAGATTATATTCTCCACAAATGATACTATATTTGAAACTCTTATAAGATATTGACTATCATATAATATATTAGATACCATTTGGTATTATTGGTCCCATAAATTCACGGAATGTTGATTAACAATGATTATTAAATATAATGACAATTCCATGAATATTCTATATATTGATAGGATGGAAAAAAGATTGTCGTATTATGATATTCTATTTGAAAAGGGAATTGATGTTGAATTCAAGGAACCTAGGTTCTTTTTAAATGTATTTAAATATTTATGGTAATTTATAAGTGGAAAAAAATCAAGGGGAGTCATTTTTAATGTAGGTGATGTTGGGATATAAAATTAATTTATACACAATGTAGAAATTCATTTATGGAATCAATGGCACTATCGACATATCCATTATCACATTATCAGTCTTATCCATAGGGATAATGATCATGATTTTATTATACTGGTGATAAATCGGACGCAACTATATTCTATTCATATGCTTCTAATGGGTTATTGTTAATTCTACCTAATGTAATTTTAAATAAATAATATCCTTAGTTGATGAGACTTTTTATTCAATTTATGTTCTTATGACGAACCATACCATAAGTGGAGGTAATTATTTTAGTAATTCTACAAATTAAATTAATTTTAAAATGAACTCTATATTCATGAAGCTTATGTCAATGGATCGGAAAGTAGTCTAGAGTTTTAAATGATATTATGATAAGATGTTTGGAATCTTTGTGAAGAATATCTAGAAAAACTATTATTGTGGATATAAAAGGGGAATATTTAATGGGTATATTTAAATTGTCAATGTTAAAAATAAAATTAATTAATCAAAAAAACCATTAATATATGGTTTTTAATATTGGAATAAAATTTAGGTAAATATATGTCATAGCATACTAATTGAGCATGATACATCTCAATATTTTAGGTGATTTTTTTACAACAGTATACAATAAAAACCAATTTTTTCAAAATAATTTAGAAATATAAAATTATTAAATATATTAATAAAAATATATATTTTTGAAATATAAAAGGGTGTTGGGTATGATATTTATCATCAATATTAATGATGAAAATATATGAATAAGATATCAAAGAGAGATTGATCAAATTTTCCGATAATATATTCTAAATATAACATGATATTATTTTTAAAATTTAGACGCATTTGATATTATGGATAATTATAATGTAAATTGTTTTTAACATTTCAAAAATTAAATCATGCCTCATGCATCATGTTACAATAGTGAATATGAAATTATTTTCATTCAGAACATAGACGATATTTTTAAAATAATTTTAATGTAAAATATGGTTTATAATAATGATGATGATACCTAGAATTAGATAGTTAATGTGAGAGCTAAGTCGTTTATTTTAAGGATTATATGTTAGGGTTGAAAATATTATTTTAGAATAGTAAAAATTGTTTCATAGATGAATAAATTTTCATATTCAAATTAATACCTAGTTTTATTATTATTTTTTAGGAAATAGTTGTGAATGTGGATTTATATCATGAATAGTTGATAGAAGTTATGAGTAAATATTTATATGAGATTGAGAATAATTATAATCTTTATTTTGTAATCATTCTTGAAAATAAGAATTTGGTTATCACAATATTTCAATAACATAAAAAAGTTGAATTAAAGGGGATAAGTTAGACAAAATAATGAATATATATTGTATATGGTTAACTCATTTGATAAATGAATTGATTTTAATGAGACTATAAACACACATAAATTACATGATTCAATTATATTATTTACATGAATTACAAAAAATGTTAAATTCCAAATTTTGAAATTGGATTTAAAGGATTCCATCTAAAATTGAGAGTTTGATAAAGACGTTTACATTGAGAAACCAAATGATATATTATATTGTGAATATGGTGGAAATTTTTTCATCATAATTAAGGATACTTTTTTGATAAAATACATAAGTTATTTTTATTCCTTTATCTAAATCCTCTTGATGTTTCTTAATTTCATTTATGGAATAATAGACAATATCCTTTCTATTATAGATGATAATAAAGTTTCACATTTTTATAATATTTATTTTTATTAAATTATCATTAGGATGAATCTGTACTATATATATAAGTTGTTTCCTTTCAATATAAATATGTTTTTATGATGTCAATTATTGTATAAATGAGGTATTTCATTGGTTTAAAATTTACATATAGGATAAAAAGGAAATTTATTAAAAAAATATACTTTAGAATATTTTATGTTTTTATGGAAGAGGATTCAAAGTTGTTTTCTACCCAAATATTGTTGGAAAAAAGGATTCCAATTTATATAATACAGAAGTATGTTGGTTAAATTGATTTATAAATCTAATTTGATCTTTGTTATACTAGATATATTATTGAAAATGAATAGTGTATATTGTTACATTATGAATCATATTAAAAAGTAAAAAAAGGAGTCTAATTCCATTATTTCTAAATTAATTCTTAGGTGCATTAATGTCACATTTAATAATAGACTAAAATATTATAACATTATAAATCATGATCTTTTTTGGATATAATTATTTGGATTTCAATATATTTATTGATTATTTATGACAAATAAGTACAAGTGGTTTTATTTTTGATGAATGGGGATTATGTTTGAACACAAAGAGAAAAATAGAGATGACCTTGATAAATAATGTTTTTGATTAAGTGGTTATAACTCTAGATTCAACCTTATTAAATTTAATGAAAACATAATTATATGATCACAAGGTTGAAGTGATATTTCCACTACTTTTGGGTTCTAATAATTCACAGGAAACTATTTTATTTAGAAATAAAGGTCAACATTCATGATAAAAGAAAAATTATACAACTAAAATCACCTAATTAAGGATCTTGTGGGAGAAAAATAGTTGAAGATGGAATTTGATCCATGAAAATAATAATAGTATAAATATCTAATTAACCATTTCAAAATTATATATTTCAATGATTTTGGTTGATTATGTGTGTTCATCCACATTCCACATAAGGGTTATCTCAGGAAACTTTTTCCCCACCAAAATATTTAATTGGTATTATTGTTTTCCATATAGTAGGAAAAAATAATATACTTGTAACACATGTTTATTTGTTTCTGTGTTTTCAATGAGGGATATATTTTTTTGTGGTGCATTGAATTTTATAATATGAACAATATATGTGAGACAACTCTAATGTAGAGGGATAATGGATATTGATGGAGTTTATAAAATGTTGTTATATGTGATGTCATTTTGTGTGTGTGAGGGTTTTAATGAAAATTAAACGATTTGGAAAGATTGGATGATGGTTTTTTAAGAACATACTATATTCATATTTGAAAAATAAATATTTCAACTATAAGATGTTGATTCTCAACTAGAATCAAATCTTTTCACTAACTATGAATGAATATGTATAAGTTACTCTAAATAGAGGGAAATACATTATCATTTTGTAATTTTTAAATAAATAAAATGGTATATCATGAACACATAAAATTATTGGATATACATTAATATCTATTAATGATGGGATTTAATGTGATTTATGTTCCTTAATTAATTGAAAAATTAAACTGTATAGATTTCGGATACTAAGATATTTTTTGGAGAGATTGTTAAACCCATAGATAATAGGCCAAGATGATATTATTTTGGTGTCTATGGGAAGACTAATGAATTCCATGATCTATTTAATGGATACATAATATTTTCATAGAATAATACTATATCTTATTAGGGAATATTCACTAATCAAAAATAAGATCTATTAGGCCCACAAGGCTGAATACATTGAGAGGGGTGGTGGTGAATCAGGGTACGGAATATTAAAACATTATCCCATTCAGATCTTGTTTATTTGTTAAAAAAACTCAATTATATCTTCCTCCCATATTAATATACGAACAGATATGGCATCATGAATAAAACATGACTATTTTTACTTGTTTCACCCTCACTGAGCAATGCCCAAGGAACATACAATGGCAATGTGCCAGTGTACGAAATTCACTAAGCCTCACTACCAATAATGAGTTCAATTTTCAGGATAGATCTTCCATACCTAGCCTCACTACCTTTAGAAGTTTTAGGGGAATCTCACTACATTCCCAAGGGTTACTCTCTATGCCTCATTCTCTGGATCAATCCTAGTGGAAATGGTCACCTTCTTCCTGTTCCTACGCTCATTGCTCTGAAAAGAAATCCACACATATTTTATAGAATTATGGTCCATAAAAGTTTATGAACATGCATGTCCTTTAATTATCACTAATTCATGCATCCTCAACTATAGGTAGATGCTCTATTGAAGTTCCTTTTTCACCCACAGATGAATTGCAGCTTCCCAAGTACTACTAGGTATATTAAAATCCTTTCAAAAACTAATTTGATAATTTGGAAAGCTTCCATGTGAAAATCGTGAACTATATTCCCCTCTCGCATATTTTGGACTGGTTAAGGTATGCGGAACACCTCTCCTCATAATGCTACTGGCTTGATCCGATCGTTATCTCCTCTATGCACTGTTGCCTCAATTTTTCCTCAGTGAAATCCACCTATATGTGAATGGTTATCTGTTCACAGAACATCTTTGCCTCCGTGTACTAGAGATCCCACTTCGCATACCACTTGTGGAATACCCTCTCTCTCATAAGAAAGATTCCTCCTCTTCATACTAAGCCAACATCTTCAATGTACCACAACTTCCTTTGAGGGTTAAGAATCCTCACAAACACCTTTGGTGGAATTTATTCCCTATTAACCACCTTCAACTTTTATTGAATTATCCTTCACGAAAAGCCTTGAATCATTACCGATTTTCTAAAGCAAGATATTTCTTCTAATGATGTTCAATCTCAGCAGTAATCAGTGTATTAAAAAATCTTATGTAGGAAAAGATATCCGTAAAAACTACTAATCCAAGATTTACCAAATCTTTGATTGAGCCTCCACAACATACCGATCCTTTTGTCACCGTTAACCAACAGCCTCCCACAATCCTTTTTTCATATGTGTGTACCACCTATTCTCGTAGTTGATCTATCTCTTCTACCAACATGAATCCATCCACGTACCACACCGACATCCACTACAAACAAATTTTTATTTCACAAAATGCTTCTGCATACCATTATCTATGCATGGTACATGACCACATACTGTTCCCAAAGACGGTACACGATCCATGTCTTAGGTTCCACATTTATCATCCGTTTTCATATTATTTCACCATTCTTCAAATAAATTTCTGATTTTGTGGCTGAAAATTTTGGTAAACATTGAAAAACTATGCCACCAAAAAAACATGTCTTCAGAAAACTCCAACCATTCTCATTTTCGATCATCTGATGTTGTAAAAAAACACAATCATACCCAATTAATTCTATGGGGATATATTGATTGATTTTTCCCAGCAAGATCCAAGCTAGCAATAATAAGATTTAGTGTATTTGGAAACATGCATACATAAAAAACAAACTAATAAAAGATCTACATCATTTCCCATAAAGTTCTACACAACTAAATTTTTTTAGACATATCATATTTTCAACCATTATTCATAACTATGGGATGGGAAACCAAATAATAGATGTGTTAAGATTCCAAGAAATCATAAAAAAGTGATAAAAATTAGTGATAATTATTTTATATAAGAGAATAATTAAGTTATTTGAACATGATCATGAATTATAATAATCCTACCAAATATATTAAAGGTTATTAATAACAAAACATGATGTAATTATTTTTCAAACTATATATGTAAGACATATTCATAATGAATCATTAAAAATCAATCATTATCCTAGAGAAGATTACTCAAGAATATGGAATATGTTTTTCGAAACTATGTATGTATATAAATTGTTTTCCATATTTAATGATCATACCCATGACTGTCATATTTGATTAGATTCCCTTCACAATCCAAAATTTAAATATTTAAAGTTCACTTAGACGGATATAAAAATTTAAAAATTCATACACTAAACTAGGCTCTCTCCCAATTCAAAGCCATATTAAATCATTATATATCAAATTTTATCGAATGAATTAGATAGATATATATTCACAGTGTAACACCCAATGATTTTATGAGATACATTATATTAATTTATTCTTTGTCTTGTGATGTACGCTACACCTATATTAGGTTGCGCTATATGCAACACCGTATTAGCTTGTACAATACAGAACTCTATTCTTAGCTCGTGTTACACACAATTTCATGTTCCTTTGGAAGAAATTATTCAATTAAATATTAATTATATATTTTCTTAAATGTATAAATGAGTTATGTTTAGATTATATTATATGTAGTACCAAAGGAAGCTTTCACTAGACGCAACACTGACTTTGGTTTCATTATACACAAGTGAGACCTTCCTTGATAGCTTGCATTGTAGGCCATACTGAGTATCACTAAACAATGATATATTATTATATTATTATTTAAATGGGGTATAAACTAGAAATTATGAATTTTATTAAACACATTTTGAATTTTATATAACATTATCATTCATATTACTCATGATATGAGAACAAAATAATTTTTTCGGATAAAAGAAGTATTTTTTAAAAAATGTAGTTTTTCCGCCTTTTGATGGAACGCCCACTGTAAATCTAGTTTTGACATGTTTATAAGTTCAATTTGACAAATTAAAACTCATTTTGAATCAGGTTATAAAAATTTACTTAGGATAATTTTTTCATATTTTTCTGATAACTTTTATATTTTCATGAATAGTAAAAATAGTGTAAATTATTAATTAAAAAATAATTTTTCATCGAGATAATTTATATAATTTAATTATAATATTGATTATTTCAAATTACAAATATAATATATTTTTACAATTTAATATAATGTAGTTCATGGTCATTAATTTTACATTGAATTCAAAGGTAAAAACATTTCATTATTTTGTAATGTTTTAGCTTTTATAACCTGTTTTCTCAAAAATAGGATTAATTTTAAATTAATAACTAAAACATCTAGGTATTGAATTTGTAAAAATGGATTCCATATTTGGAATCATTAGGTCCAGTTTATGTTAATATGCTAATTTTTTTATCATAATGAATAGTAACTACGGTAAATTTTATTTACCACCGTTAAAGGTAAATCAGGAAATTAAGGATAAAAAAATCATAAAATTACTTTAAAACATGTCTTGATGTAATATTATGATTATATTTCACCATAAAACATAATTGGGAAATGTGGTATCTATTAGAACCCACATGGAAGAGATTGAGACAATTAATTTAATTTATTTATTGAAAAGCGAACTATGTCTCTCCCAATCATTAATAATTAAATTATTTTCAATATATGGTTATACAGAATTTAAATTCAATTTCAAAAACACATTTGAAATATAAATTTTTTTTCTTTTACATGGTAATTTATTTTTATTTTTTAAGAAATATATAATTACCTTAATATCTTATACACTAATGATGTGGAAATTATTTATTTAGTGAAAAATCAATAATATAGTTTTTATTAAAATAATAATACCCATCAAAAGCCACAAACACATTACCAATCCTTATTTTTTGATTATATATAAACCATAACCATCCAAGGGTATAATTGATGAACATTTGGAGCCTTATAAAAGTTATTATTACACTAATATTATTTTATTTTAAATGATGTCAAAGTTGTCACCTTCATAATTTAATAAATAAAACAATTTAACTGATGGGTTATTTAGAAAAAAAATTTAACTAAAAGTATTATTATAAAATATGTTCGATTTATATTCCTCATAGTATTTTATTTATAATTTTTATGCAACAAGTATATTAAATAATTATAATATAATGTAGTAATAATTATTTTATTGGGAGAAATATCAAATAAATGGTTTTAGAAATATTCAAATAAATATTATATAAACTAATTAACATGAAAAAAATTTGTAGATTAAAATGAAATGTTTGGAATCTGTTAAATATTTTTTGAGTCTATATTATATTTGGATTTTATTTAAATTCAAATAAATGAAGTGTCAAAATTCACACTATTGATATTTTATAAAAATAACATATTATTAAATAGATTAAAAATCATAAAAATATTTAGAAATTAAAAATTGAAAATAATATGATCTAAAATTTCATAAAGAATCCAATTAGGGAAAATTCAGAACACATAAGTAAGTATTTATAACCATTTACAATTTAGAATATTATTACTACAAATAATATTAAATCGATTAAATAAGGATAAATCTAAATGATAAGGAGAATTTTAAAAATAAAAAATGTATAAATTTTATTTTTTGATGATATTAAAATCCTATATCATATTAGATTTAACATTGAGTCATGTTGGAGGATTTTTAGTGGGTTTGTCTTTATTATAAATTAATATTTTTGAGGTTACTAAAAGTTCCCTACTCCCATCATATAAAACGAAACCTCCTCCCTCTCATCTTCAGAAAATTTTGAGCCTCAATACTCCACCTAATTTGAGTGGTTTTAAAGTGATAAATTATTAATTTGAGTGGTTTTAAAGTATATTTAGAATATATTTTTACAATTTAATACAATGTTGGTCATTGGATGTAATTTCACATTTAAACCAGACATAAACAAGTGTCAATCTTTTGAAATTTATTATCTCTTAAAAACACGCTATTTGGTTTGACGACGAGATTTAATTTTTAAATTAATTAATGCAACTGATATGTTTTGAATTTGGTAAAATAGGCATCATTTTTGAATTCATAATATCATATATAGCTTAGGCCTGATTTTTTGTAGTTTTCTAAAAACATTCAATTTTTGATGAATAGTGAAACCACTAAGTGGTAGTTAAAAAACTGAATTTTTCATAAAACTTAATTTTACAGCTTCTGTGAGTGGAATTTAGAAAATCCGAGAGACACAGTTGATGTCAGTAAGTAAAATGTGGTTCAATGAGATGAAAATATTTTTTTCTGAATAGTAACTTTTTACTTTTTTTTACCACGGTTAAAAGTAAATTGGGTAATTAACGGTAAAAATGATATTATTATTACACTAAAAAATGTCCTAATTCTATTGGACAAGTGTAATTCGACCAAAAAAACCTTTTTAATAAAATATTACCATCTAGTCCCACTTGGATTAGATTAGTGAATTTATTATTAATTTATTTAAAGAAGGGTTAAAATAGTAAAAATCAAAGTTTAATAAGTAAATCATTTTTAATAAGGGGTTATACATAAGATAAATTCGACTATAAATATTCATTAGAAATATAAAAAGATTTCCTAGATAATGATATTTTATTTGTAATTTTTAGACATTAAATAATTTAATTTATTTATGACACAATGATGATGCAGTAATTATCTTATTAATGAAATATTGACATAATTGATGTTATAAATACCCAAATAAATGTAATTTGAGACTTCTTATGAATTACACTAATTTTATAGGTTAATATGCCATGTTAGTATTGATTTAAGTAAATTTTTTTGAACTAATCATTCTGTTATGATTTTCACAAAAATCAATTACTAAATAGTGTCAAAATTGACATAAAATAGTTTTTTTAAAACAAATAGTATATTATTAATTGTTATTTTATTCTTAAAAATCTAAGGTTCGGCCAAATGACATAGATAAGGTTATATATTTCGATAATAAACAATTTGGGGTAAGTTTGGCTTGATATAGTAAGTTTATTAACCTTATAGTGTAAGAAAACTAGAAGACATGGTAAAAGTTAAATTATCTAACTTAAAGTTAAATCTAAATGATAAGGTTAAAATTTATACCTAAACATGTCTAAATTCTATTGGATGAGAGTATTCCGACCCCTACCCACCTTATATTCAAAATATATCAATTTGGAGCTATTAAAAAACCGAATTTGACTTTATAATAAAATAATATTTTTTGTTATTCCAAAGGTTCCCCTCTCCTCCCTTATAAAAGGGCACCTCCTCTTCTTCTTTCTCACACCACTTTGAGCCTTCAAGCTTGGACAAACCCTGCCAATTTATCCTCTACACTTCCCTATAAACATCATAGAGGTTCTGGTATTCTTCAAAGACCTATTTTAGTGCCCTAAAAGGAGGTCTCAAAGAAGCACTTCAAAGAAGAGGTAATGTACGTTACCGATTCATTCATCTTTATTTGTTCTTCCACTTCTTCTTCTTTAGTTGTTTCATTATGAAGTAATAACATCAGTATCACTTATATACTTATATGTTATTATAAGTATGAAACAACCCTATTTCACCATCTATCAATCCTACGGAAAAAGAAATCACCGCGCGTGCGTACATACAGAATACCGTCTCCACGCTATGGTGTAATCTATTTTCCACCACCACCATACGTGAATGGGTATAATGGTGTAAATAATGACTATATATGACTATTATAACGTGATATTGAATCTGAAATAGTATATATACACTCCAATACAATTCCACGATCATAGGAATGATATCATCACTCGTGCGTATGTACGGAATACCGTCTCCACGATGTGATGCGACTCCTTCTACATGATCTTCCTTTCAAAATGATTATATAAATGAATTTAATGAATGAATATGATATATATATTACACTAATAAAATTCTTGAAATGAGGAATCTATAACCTAAAGAGAAGAATAAGAATTTATTCAACAAAACACGCATAAGAATAAAAAGTAATAAACACCTGAATAACAAGTAGTAATGAAATATTACTAATAAAAAGCTAAGAATATGACAATATATGATATCATAACAATAAGTATGATTCTGGAATAAGTCAATAACATTATTTAGATCATTATACAGGATGTTCAGACACTTATGAAGAAAATCAGACCTAAGGTAAGGGAAATATCACAATCTCATTTTTATCCGAGATTGTTTATATTTTGGAATTTACTGGTGTGCATTTTATCATCCACTACCATGTTTCCTCAATATGTAATATTTAAATCATTATAAAACAGTTTATATCCAATTTTACCCTTTGGTGAATTTTTAGTAAAAGATATGAAATGAATCTTTTTTTGTTTTTCGTACAAGGTAATTTTTGACTTTTTCGACAAAAGTACGAAAAGAATGTTTTCTTTTAACTTATACGGCATGAATGGATTTTTAAAACATTATTTCCAAGAAGCTTCCCTTACAAGTTTTCAAGTTTATTTTTAATCAACTTCATTAAGTTTAAAATTGCATGACATGTTATGAAAGGAAAAATGTTTATGATGTAAAAAAGGATATTTTCCTCAAGAATGGAGTTCAAGAGTTTTATCAAAATCATTTTCCATCTAAGATAATAAAGGGTTCTGTCTCTATCCCTATTATTACATTTATTTTATTATGTTGTGATGGAAATATTTTTATGAATTCCTTTATCTTATATGAGTTGTTTTATGATGTCATGATGTTTAAGATTCCCATTTTTATTATATGGGTTATGCAATGATGTATGATTTATGACTTTCTGGCACACATAAGAATGGTATCATTATGAAATTGGTGGGACCTATATCTCCCTCCAATGAATTGGGTAAATATTTTATATCTCATGAGATAGAAATGGCTGGAACGGTAGGTTATACCGGTTCAGTGAAATAGGACTGAAACGAGGAGTGAAATCGGTTCAGAAATGGACTTTGTCCACTAAGATAGCCTTGGTAATGAGTCTTGACTAATAATAAATGATTCTCTATGATTATGTGTGTATGCCACAAAGTTTCGTGTTTTATGTTATGATTATTGGGATTACATTTCACTACTATGATTTATCCTATGTTATGAAATTATGATCTCTTTTGTAGGTTACGATTTACAAAAGATATGTTCTTATGAATATGATGTGATTGATATTTCTTTTGTTTACCCTTACTGAGCATTTGAGCTCACCCTTTTATGTTTTCTTTTCCCCAGGATATAAAGAAAGGATTTAGGTTTAAAAAAAAGAAGATCTTTATGAGAGATATTGAAGATCTTTCACCACAATTAGAAGATTATATTCCGAGTTTCCAAAGACACTAAACTATTACGGTCCTTATGTGTGTGTTTTTGTTATGTACTATGTATTCAGCAAAAGTAATGTAATGTCTATGTACGTCATGTTTCGGGTCTCTAAAATTGTTATCAGAGGAAAGGTTTAGTCAACCTTTGGAAACTAGGATGCGAAAATGTTAGTGAGATCCCTAGAGATATTTCTAAGGTATGTCTAGGGATGTCCCTAAGGATAATTATACGTATAGGATATAGTCCTAGAACTACGGTAACGATCTTAGAATTTAACATAAGATGTTTGATATTGAATGTACTCCCCATTTATTGTTTTTTTTTCTTAGCTTGATTTTTTCCTCTCACACTATTCTTTTTGGGTTTTAGACAATGGCTGGAACCCGAAGGAACCACGTTGATCAATGTAATGGACAATGCAACGATTGTCCTCCTGAACAAACAAATGTTATGGGAGATGGAGTGCAAAATATTATTGCTATACATACACAAGATATGAATCATTCCGGACTTCCAAATGAGCATAGAAGGGATCAATATTCTATTGAGTCCTTCATGAGGCATCTTCCACCTTCTTTTAGTGGGTCTTCTGATCCACTTGTTGCTTAACAATGGATCAGTACTACTGAAAAGATATTTTCAGTTCTTCAATGTTCTGAACATGATAAAGTCATCTTATCAGTGTATCGTTTGGAAGTTGATGCTGATCAATGGTGGAATCTTATCATGAATATGAGGACAAGAGATGAAATTGAGTCCATGGAATGGGACGAGTTTAAGAACTTATTTTTCAATAAGTACTTCCCTCGTATTCTTTGAACAAAGATGGAGAAGAAGTTTCTTGAACTAAAGAAAAAGGTTGATGATTTTTTTTGGTATGTACAAAGCAAATTTTACAAGTCTTTCAAGGTATGCATATGGATTTATCATCCAACCTGAAAGTAAAGTTGATCGATTCTTTAGTGGCTTAAAACCAAATCTTCAGAGGGCATTAGCTATATGAGAATTCAGTAGATATGAAGAAATTGTGCGTTGAGCTATCAAGGTAGAAATTGAAGTTGGTGTTACTTATCCATATAGTAGTTTTGACAAGAAACGAAAGATGGAGTTCATTGAGAAATCTTAGAATAATGGTGAAAAAAAGATGAATGTTTCCTTATGCTCAAAGTGTGGAAATAATCATGGTGGAGATTGTCTTAAAGGGACTAGAAAATGTTTTAAGTGTGGAAAAGAAGGTCGTCAAGTAGCTTTGTGCCGAAGTAATAGAAAAAAGGTTTCTAATGATGTGAATAAAGAAAATACTGTAGAGAACACACCACCAACACATCAATGCTTCTAGTGCAAGGAAATGGGGCATTATGCTAATAAATTCCCTAATCCAAGGGTTAGTGATGATCGACATGGGAAACCACTTAAGGAAAAGGACAAAGGGAAGTCACATGCGATCACTATTGGCGATGTTGAATATGAAAACGATGTGGTGGAATTATTAAGTGTTTATGTAATGGGATTCTAAAATAATGTTGTATATAGTATCGTGGAATATTAGAATATTTATGTATTGGTCTATTGTAGTTTTCAATAATTTTATGGTACCGGTAACCATGGAAAGTGATTGAGATATTTTTGGAAAAAAGATTATATGCACATAATAAAGGGATAAGGAGAAAATGAAATGTTTGACAGTATTCATGAGCTCATGACTGATATAAGGAAATAGTTATATCATGGTTTGGGGTTTTGGTATGTGAAAAGAGTTAAATTTTGATAGCACTCATGTTTTCACTAAGATTCAATGGGTATTCATTTTTCAAGAGAATACATGATTAAGGCCTCCGAATGTTTGGAATGCGTCCAACAGGACATATCTCATGATATACGGGGATCAACGATGGTATTAACATGTTTGTTATATGAACTCTTTGGTAATCGTTTTCACTATAATATGAGATTGGACAGCAGTATTTTAGATAAACCTAAAGATTGGAATGGATTATGTTGGACATAAGTTAGTATTGTTTAAGGATTGAAATTTTTTTCGATATTATTGATGGGATGTTATAGTAATATAGTTTTAGAAAAAAGGAAAACCTACAGGACGGGCGACAGCCCATCGCGTCAGACAAGGCTGTGGGAATCGAACCCACAATCGAAGTGTGACTGGCCTTTATCGCCTACCACTGGCCTACAGGAAGTCCCTGTTTAGTAGAAACTAGTTTTATTATATTAATCAGTATGATATATGAATTATAAGTCCATTTTAAGAACCATATATCATTAATCTCAATATAGATGGACTTATGTATTTTTTGATAACTTTTCTAACCTTTTGTTTGAGACAGATGGAATGACTCATCATTCTATCACATGATCTGCTAACACATCACGAATGACAAATTCAACTTCATTTATTTAAGGGATGAAGTGTAAATTTTCTAAAGAACGACCAATGGTGAGACTATACCGAAATAAATTTCTTCTAATTCCAATTTCATCAACTTTAGGGAAACGATCTTGAAAACCAAAAATGTTGTCCTAGTGCTCTTATATCTGATGAATCAGATGGTACCTTAGATCGTCAAAAATTTATGGCTTTTTGATTGCTGGATTTTCCATAGCCTTGTTCTCTACCACTCTCCATCAGAACATGATGGTTAGATTTCACTTCTATATCCATATTTTCACCTATGTAGAAACCCAGTGATTAGTTTTTTTGGGTAACCGTTACGTTTCATACTTTTGTTTTTAAAGATTAGTTTTGGTATTCCTTTTTAATATGTGGGTTTCTATTAAAGAAACTTTCGAGGAGTAAACCATTTATAACACCGACGAATTTCGAGGGGAAAATTCATTTTAAGGGGGGTAGAATGTTACACCCCGAGATTTTATGAAAAATATTCTTTTTAATTTCACTAATGTCTTGTGTTGTACACTACACCAAAAGGAGCTTTCACAACACGTATCCTTGACTTGACTTGCATAACACGCAATCGCGACCTTCCTCGATAGCGTGTGTAGTACGCAATAACGAGTTTCACTAAACAACAATATGCTATTAAAATATTATCAAAACTAGCCGTTATGAATAGTAATAACCACTTTTTGAAATTTTTTAAATTTTATTTTTCAAAATGGACTTCATTTATGGATTTGGAATATCGAAATTAGCTTAGGGTGAAATTTTGGTACTTTTCGGATAACTTTCATTTTCTGATGAATAGTAAAAAGTACTAAATTTTAATTACAAACAACATTTTTAATCGAAATAATTAATAGTGATAAATTATTAATTTGAGTGATTTTAAAGTATATTTAGAATATATTTTTACAATTTAATACAATGTTGGTCATTGGGTGTAATTTCACATTTAAAACAGACATAAACAAGTGTCAATCTTTAGACAGTTATTATCACTTAAAAACACGCTATTTGTTTTGACGACGGGATTTAATTTTTAAATTAATTAATGCAACTGATATGTTTTGAATTTGGTAAAATAGATTTCATTTTTGAATTCATAATATCAAATATATCTTAGGCTGTATTTTTGGTACTTTTCTGAAAACTTTCAATTTTTGATGAATAGTGAAACCACTAAGTGGTAGTTAAAACACTGAATTTTTCATAAAACATAATTTTACCGCTTCTGTGAGTGAAATTTCGAAAATCCGAGAGACACGGTTGATGTAAGTAAGTAAAATGTGGTTCAATGAGATGAAAGTAATTTTTGATGAATAGTAACTTTTTACTTTTTTATACCACGGTTAAAAGTAAATTGGGTAATTAAGGGTAAAAATGATATTATTATTACCCTAACACATGTCCTAATTCTATTGGACAAGTTTAATTCGCCCAAAAACAACATTAGGAATAAAATATGACCATTTAGACCCACTTGGATTAGATTAGGACATTTATTATTTATTTATTTAAAGAAGGGTTAAAATAGTTAAAATCAAAGTTTAATAAGTAAATAAATTTTCTTATGGGTTTATACATAAGATAAATTCGACTATAAGTATTAATTAGAAAGCTAAAACTATTTCCTACATAATGGTATTTTATTTATTATTTTTAGACATTATATAATTTAATTTATTTATGACACAATGATGATGCAGTAATTATCTTATTAATGAAATATTAACATAATTGATGTTATAAATACCCAAATAAATGTAATTTGAAACTTTTTATGAATTACAATAATTTTATAGGTTACTATGACATGTTATTATTGATTTAAGTAACTTGTTTCGAACTAATCATTCTGTTATGATTGTCACAAAAATCAATTACTATATAGTGTCAAAATTGACATAAAATAGTTTTTTAAAACAAATATTATATTATTAATTGTTATTTTATTCCTAAAAATCTAAGGTTCGGCCAAATGACTTAGATAAGGTTATATATTTTAATAATAAACAACTTGGGGTTTGTTTGGCTTGATATAGTAAGTTTATTAAACTTATATTGTAATAAACAAGAAGACACGGTAAAAGTAAAATTATCCAACTTAAAGTTAAATCTAAATGATAAGGTTAACATTGATACCTAAATATGTCTAAATTATATTGGACGAGCACATATAGACCCCTACCCACCTTATCTTCGAAATATATCAATTCGGAGCTATTAAAAATCCGAATTTGACTTTATAATAAAATTTTATTTTTAGTTATTCCAAAGGTGCCCCTCTCATCCCTTATAAAAGGGCACCTCCTCCCCCTCTTTCTCACACCACTTTGAGCCTTAAATCTCGGACTACCCCTGAAAATTTCTCCTCTACACTTCCCTAGAAACATCCTAGAGGTTCTGGTCTTCTTCAAAGACCTATTTTAGTGCCCTAAAAGGAGGTCTCAAAGAAGCACTTCAAAGAAGAGATAATGTCCGTTACCGATTCTTTCATCATTATTTCTTCTTCCACTTCTTCTTCTTTAGTTGTTTCATTATGAAGTAATAACATCAGTATCACTCATATACTGATAGGTTATTATAAGTATGAAACAAACCTATTTCACCATCTATCCATCAAACAGAAAAAGAAATCACTGCGCGTGCATACGTACGGAATACCGTCTCCACGCCGTGGTGTAATCTATTTTCCACCACCACCTTACTTGAATGGGTATAATGGTGTAAATAATGACTATATATGACTATTATAAAGTGATATTGATTCTGAAATAGTATACATACACTCCAATACAATTCCACGATCATAGGAATGATATCATCACTCATGCGTACGTGCGGAATACCGTCTCCACGATGTGATGTGACTCGTTCTACAAGATCTTCATTTCATAATGATTATATAAATGAATTGAATGAATGAATATGATATATATATATATATTAAACTAATACCATTCTGGAAATGAGGTATCTATAACCTAATGAGAAGAATAAGAATTTATTCGACAAAATATGCATAATAACAAAAAGTAATAAACACCCGAATAACAAGTAGTAATGAAATATTACTAATAAGAAGCTAAGAATATGACCATTTATGATTTCATAACAATAAGTATGATTCTAGAATAATTCAATAACATTATTTAAATCATTATACAGGAGGTTTGGACACTTACGAAGAAAATCGGACCTAAGGTAAGGGAAATATCACAATCTCATTTTTATCCGAGATTGTTTATATTTTGGAATTTACGAGGGTGTATTTTATCATCCACATCCATGTTTCCTCAATATGTAATATTTACATCATTATAAAATAGTTTATATCCATTTTTACCCTTTGGTGACTTTTTAGTAAAAGATATGAAAGGAATCTTTTGTCATTTTTCATAAGAGGTAATTTTTGACTTTTCGACAAATGTACGAAAATAATGTTTTCTTTTAACTTATACGGCATGAATGGATTTTTAAAACATTATTTCCAAGAAGATTACCTTACAAGTTTTCAATTTTGTTTTTAATCAACTTCTTTTAGTTTAAAATTGCATGACATGTTAAGAAAGGAAAAATGTTTTTGAAGTAAAAAAAGGATATTTTCCTCAAGAATGGAGTTCAAGAGTTTTGTCAAAATCATTTTCCATCAAAGATAATAAAGGGTTATGTCTCTATCCCTATTATTACATTGATTTAATTATGTTGTGATGGAAATATTTTTATGAAATCCTTTATCTTATATGAATTTTTTTATGATGTCACGATGTTTAAGATTCCCATTTTTATTACATGGGTTATGAAATGATGTATGATTTATGATTTTGTGGCATACATAATAATGGTATCATTATGAGATGGGTGGGACCTATATCTCCCTCCAATGCATTGGGTAAAGATTTTATATCTCATGATATAGACATGGCTGGAATGGTAGGTTATACCGGTTCAGTGAAATAGGACTGAAACGAGGAGTGAACTCGGTTAAGAAATGGACTTTGTCCACTAAGATAGTCTTGGAAATGATTCTTGACTAATAAGAAATGATTATCTATGATTATGTTTATATGCCACAAAGTTTCATGTTTTATGTTATTAGTATTAGGATTATATTTAACTACTATGATTTACCCCATGTTATGAAATTATGATCTCTTTTGCAGGTTATGATTTCCAAAAGATATGTTCTTATGAATATGATGTTATTGATATTTATTTTGTTTACCCTTAATGAGAATTTGAGCTCACCCTTTTATGTTTTCTTTTCCCCAGGATATAATGAAAGGATTTAGGTTTAAAAAAAGATGATCTTTTGGGAAGATGTTGAAGATCTTTCACCACGATTAGAAGATTATATTCCGAGTTTCCAAAGACACTAAACTATTACGGTCCTTGTGTGTGTGTTTTTGTTATGTACTAAGTCTTCCACAAAATTAATGTAATGTCTATGTACGCCAAGCTTCGGGTCTCTACATTTATAGTGTTACATTAACATTTAGATGATTACACACAATGGTGAAAACCATTTATATTCTAATATGAATGCATAGAACTATATCTATGTTTTTAATCATATAATTGTAAAATGGAAATATAAGTCCACACACCAATGGGGTGTCCGTAATTGAGGTTGTATTTCCCAATTAAAATAACAAGTTTTATAAAGAGAGTATCTAATTTAATTGAATAAATTTATATAAATAACTCATGTAAAAGGTGATTCTTAGTAAATCCACTTCGTTTTATTGGGGATTCTAAAAATTTGACTTAATTTTGGTAAAATGATTTAGACCACTATTTTATTATTAGGACATATCACTCATCCATTATTGATGTTTGATTAGATTAGGTTTGGATGAAATATAAAAAGAGTATTTTTGTTTGGAATATATAGAAAATAGATCAAACCAGTATAGTGCAACATAAGGAAGTGAGAACATAAAATAGTCTAGAGAAGAATCTAGTTCATACAGATTCAGATCCATAGATAGTAATGATTCTAGAATAAAATGACATATAGAAGAGCTACATTAAGTCCTAGAATATTCTTAGGATAATAACATTATTCCAAAGAGAGGTATCACCAAATATACAAGGAGATGAAAAGAAATAAGGATGAGTTTTAATACTTAATAAAGGTGAACATGTAGTTTTAACCTAAAAAATGGGACACATGGTTTGGACACTCTGTATAGACATACCATGCGGAATCTATGTGGTTAATAATGAATTGGTATGACAGATTTGGCACTAACCATGTGGTATAGGTGCACGATTTATAAAACCATATGTAACCAGTGTGGGGACTTATACTACATTACTACAACTGCACAATTTGTTACCGAGGGATACATGGTTTTAGACAAACCATGTTACATTTTTAGAGCACCCAAACCATTGATTTCAAGATGATAGCACTCCCAAAACTAAATAAGAGATATATGGTACATCTCATGTCATTACACATGCCCACAAAAATCACATCAAATAGTTCCAAGACTCATAATTTCATTTCAAATCATGGTCTTCAATACAAACCATCCACAAAATGCTAAAATTGAAATACCTTTGTATTTTCATTCAGATAGAAAACATGGGTTATTATAACCCCCCCCCCCCACCTTTCAAATTTACAACCTAGAGAATACTCCACTAATGATGAAAATATCACCTGAACTACAAGGGTTGTGACGTATCCTTTAAATGGATATATTGTATTTTTAAATACCCAACACACCTTTGAGATTTAATTTATGCACACGGGCCTTTTGAATTTAAAACGTGACACAAATCTCATTATAGGACTATAAACCTAAACTTGAGATTATCCAAGAACGTTTACCTAGAAAAAAATCACACCATTAACTTATTAATCATTTGGATGAAGGTTCTCTACACCATATTCTTTAACAATCGAAGGGTCCAATTACCAGCCATGAGACTTCCACCATCATGGTAATATACAATGCATGCCTCTATGTGTTTTAACAATGCTCCAATAATGGTTCTATGGTAGGAAAATAGGTTCACATCTATGGTTATATAAGGGGCCTCACAATAAGATATTGTCAAATCCAAAATGAATTAATTGAAGATGGTCGTTAAAATTTCCCTGATGGAACTTATGAGGTTTACATAAATACCTCCCTAACTCAATGGCATGTTTTAAAATGATTTTCAGTCAACTGTAACCATTGAGAAATATATAAAAATGTTGGGAATTTCCTTCCATCCATTCTGAAGATGACACACATCGTCAACCGAAACATTTGATCTCAAATTAATTCATTCAAGGAATCAACATTTTGGCACAAACATTTTCCCCGAAGCTCATACCCTACTTCCTGTGATGTACCCGGGTAAAACAATTACATGAACATTTAAAATAACAATCCTTAGCATAAAAAAGTGTGTAATTCATATCCACCCCATTGTAATCATTACACCTTTTTAAACAACACCTTGTATCCCACAACAAGTCTGGGGTATCCTCAAATTCATCAAACTGGATTCTAAGGAAAAAACCTAGAATAATATATATTCTATGAATTTAAGTGAGATGTTGGTACAAGTCCAATACATCCACTTCAAAAAATTGATTTATGCATCATGGATGATGCTAGGATAGGGTACATTCTCATATCTCATAAAAGAGTACACTATGATGATTTTTTTTGGTTTCCAACCAACTAAGAAAACAAAGTGGATAGTTGAACCCCCACTAGATAACATTAGGGAAGATTCTGAACAAGGTTTTGATATTGAAAAAAAGTGTTCATAATGGTAAAATGGCATCATAATGGAACCAATAGAAAATGTTCATAGAAAAAACTCGGGAATTCAAAACACTAATGGTGATTCTTACCACAAGATATCCACTTATGAAACAAAACATTCAAACCTATTGACAGGTCATGTAAAAATATTTCAATTGAACATATACGTATAATTTAATCAATTAATAAAAGGATAAGTCCACATTGTAAAAACTCATGATTCTATTCCAAGGAAACTCAAATAGAGACACAATCTACCCTTATATGATTATTTAAACAAAAGGACACCAAATATGGTTCCATTTTATGTCTTCAATTTAACTCACATTCATTATATTAAAATTTTAAAGATACAAAATAGAGTGTCATATCTTAACATCAAATTATTATCAATCATTATTCTTAATCACTAAAAAATTATAGACATCCCTTCAAAAGTCTGAAATATATGAATTATGTTCTTTTTTAACAGAAATGGAAACCTATGAGGGTCCCATTAAGCCAACCTGGGTTCATTTGAATGACACCCAATAGGAGTTTCATAGTTTTATAAATTAATAACACCCAAATGGTTCATTTTATATGAAACATGCCCCATCTAACCAACATGGGTCCAGCTATTCATTTAAGAACATAGCTAGTTCATTTTACATCAAAATAAAACAACTCTCATATTTCACCCATTTCAAAGTACACAATGGTCATATTAAAAGTTTCTTTATTACATCTCTTTCCGCTCCCCAAATCTATAAAGAGCCTTTACACTCAATTAATTGATGTCTATATCCCATATAAGTTAAACCAATCCACATTGAAATCAAAGCATTAACAACCATTACATTTCAAAAATTTCATTATATATAATGATCAAATATAATGGTTCAGTCATATGAGTGGTCATCTACAAATCCATAAAGCTCATATACACTTTACATGTTGGAAATATCGTCCCACTAATTGTAACAAAAAAAATTTATCCCGTTGAACAATTTACATATATCAAAATTAAAAAAAAAATCATGATATTATTGGATGTAAACATATAATAACATGATATAATCATAAACAATATACTTAGTAAAAATGATAAATAAATAGAAATTATGGGATATAATCTTATAATAACGTTGTACAACGTGGTATGATATTGAATTACTTAAACATGTTAAAATGTAAACCAGTTATGTCATTATTCATGCTAAGAAAACGAAATCATGGATGACACTCAAGGAAGTCAATCAAATTAGAAGTAAATTTAAAAATGAAAATACATTGAATCGAATATGCATGGTATGTGAATATTTATGTCCCTATAATGATTCATGTAACACTATATACCTACTATACCATGCCAAGGGTAAAATACCATAATATCATAAATTAGTAGCAATGTAAATTACATAAATTAAGGAAGGTGGAATCATAATCAATTATAATGTAAAAAATCACAAACATCAATCCAATATAGGGACTCATGGACTTTTCCACAATGGTAGTTCCTTGATTCCCAAACCCTACATTTAACCAAGTGAGAAAAAAATCTTTAATCTCTTATATACTATCCTATAATAGTAACCGAAATTAATATAAACCAATATGACACCACCTTATAACATAACAACCTGAATGGAAAATAAGACGATAGTGAGACTGGTGTGTTACACGGTCTCTATCCCACCTCCTCATATTCTATAGGCTACTGACTAGTAGAAAAGACATAGTAGATCTATAGGCATTTTTTGACCACACTAAGTTTATATAAATCTTATTTCGTCCATAAAATATGACCTTTATAGTTTGAGGTTGTTTATAGTGTTCTGCATCAGTTTTTGCCTATGTTGGGGTAACACCATATTAGATAAAAATGTAAGATAGAGGAAAAGTTTTTTAAAAATTTGATAAAGTGGATATGGTTGTTCCTGTGGTTTAACAATTATCCCTTTCATAGTACTATTGTTTACGAGAAGAAATTTTTATTATGTCACAACTTTAAAGATATTAATATGAACCTTAAAATGTGGTTTATGTTGAGGATGACATTGATTGTGTGAGTTAATTATTTAAAATGATTTAAAATGGATTGTGGATCAACGATAAAAGTATCTCTATAGTAGTACTATATCTGCATATTGATTTTAATGGAATCACCGTCTTGTTCAATGGGCAACCTGGGAGAAGTATTATTATATTTGAGAATAGTGTTCGTACTTAGTCATTGATGACCCACATTTATTCTTGGAGAAATGTGAACATGTCATTTTATATATAAGGGAGGATGATAGATACCCTATTTTTCATGGTATGAATTTCACTTATTTTTTTCATTAATCATCACCCATTGGGTTCAATCTATTTATTTTACAATGGTGGATTTGTCTTGTTCAGATATAGAGATACATTGTTAGGTAAAATGACCAAATGTTTAGGGATGAATGATTATTTGAATAAATGGAGTTTGACAATAATTTTTTAAAATTATAATAATATGTTTTCATGTGAGTTTTTATGATTTTGGAGGTGTTTTGGGGGGAAGAGGGGGTTAGAAGATGAGCTAAAAGATATCTGCATGACATTTAGATGATATAAAAATGGTCTCCATGAAGTGTAACTGCTATTGGGATGATATTCCCAAAGGGATGGAGGATGTGAAATCATTCATGTCATGAACTTATTAAACATTTTAACTCTACATTACTTCACATTTAATGTTCTCAAAATTGTTAATTCACCCCCAACAATTAATTTTTTAGTTTAACCCTTATATATGAAATTGGTAACCTGATATTGGGTTGGATGCCATTTATTTCCCACAATAATTGTTTTAAGACTATCATGGATATGATTTATTCAATTACACTTCTTTAGATAGTCCCTCATAGGCCTTGGGTTATTTCCTAGATATTTTGGAGTAACCCTTTCTCTATAGATGTACATTTCAAGTGATTGATCACAGGTGAGTTGTTTTGCTTTGGTTTCCTCATATCTTCCATTTATTATTCTTCTTGCTATGTAAATATTATAACCATTGATGTTATGTATGTTAAACTCCATATGTATGATATACCTTTATCCTTCTGATCATATTAACCTTTATTTTGGTTTTAATTACTCATTTGAAGTAGTACATCAATTATTGGATAAGGGTTGGGTATCTAAAACCTTAACGGTTGTTATGTCAAATAGTTAAGTGTAAGAAATATTTTTATTTATATTGAAATAATTTCAATAATAATAATAATATTTATTTATTAATTTTAATTCATACATTTTAATGTTTGATGCATCTCATTGGATTCAATTGTGCCTGTGATGCGACCTAGCTTATGGATACACTTTGGGTGGAAAAAACATGGATTAATAACAAATTTGATAATGGTTTAAATTATGTATAAAATGAATTTATTTTGATGGAAATTTAATGATATAAAGCCCATTTGGTATTAGCATATGGTATACTGATATGGCTATTGATAAGATTATATGTTGTAGAATGATATATTGAATGAAAAATAGGAATTTTCACAATTAAACATCGACATTTATCATTTAATAATTTCATATCCAAGAAGTTTTTAATTGTCAACATCATGTTAAAATTATAATATATTGGAATTTCCATGAACATGAAATTATAATATGGTGTGATCTATCTTTACATAAATGCTATAATTATTTTATTTAGAGGGATCTACCCATTTCCATTTAGTAATCCTTATACTTAGTGCACTCTTCCAAGCCTCATACTATAATTCTTATGTTGATTGGGCTCTACCAAATCCCATACAGTAATGATTATATTAGGAGGGATATTCACAGTACCATTCCATATTTATTATACTATGTGGTCTTTTCCTAGTCCCATGCAGTGATTGTTTAACTCAATGGGATGTTCCTAGTACCATGTTATAATTATTAAAATGAGTAGGCTCTACCCAACCCCATGATATATTTCTTATATAGAGAGGTATCTTCCCAATTCCATGCATTAATTATTATGTTAAGTGGGGTATACCCAGTTCCCTGATGAAATGATTACATAGCTGGGTTGGAACACATTTGTGTGATTTTTCCATGGATATATGGATTTTTTTGTAAAGGGTTGTGTTATATGATCAGGGACATTATAGTGTGGGAACAAAGATGTTTTATTTCTGTATTATGATATTTGAAAAATTAATATAACTTTTAAACACTCTGGTCCCTAAATGAATTATAAGAAATGGATTTTTACAGTTTATAGAGTCAACGTACTACATTTTACTCACACAATTTTTGTGATTCCAATTTGTACATGAGAATATTACGTGGGTACATGATTAGACAAGGTTAAAAGAAGTTATTGATCATTACATGGTTCATCATTATTGGTTAATTGATACCCCCTTTCAAATCCAAGTATCATGTTGTACTATTTCTATTATTTTCATTACTCTAAATATATTTTCTTATGTTTGTTCCCCTATTATGAAACTACATTCTAGGGGTATTGTATAACTAGTATATCATCTCACCCTCACAGCTACTTGGCAGTCCTGGGATGAATGGGATTCACTCTAGATGTATTTTAAACAACATGATTATTCCACATCTGAGGGAACCAGATTGTGGGAAATTACACATGGTGTGATATATCAATGATCCTAGAGTTTTTTTCAAAATATATCTATATCATAATATTTTTAAAACTAGGGGATATTGGTCGGTTCAGACAATTTTTTATTAGTGTAAATCATTTGGTTGACTAGTTATTTTTCATTTTATTCTTATATCTCATTATAAGAAATACAAATATATTTTCCACACATGATTGGGAAACCATTAGTTTTGGACAACAGTGTTATACTCACACCCAACATTAGAACCCTGTAACATTGGTAAATAATAAATATCACTAATTTGTATGATAATGGATCATGCCCTATTGGATAACTGAGTTGGTGGAACCTCATCACCAAGAAGATATATGATCTAGCTATATATCATGACCTACATTGTGGATTTATTATTTCCTTAAATTTATCATTTCATCTGTTTGTACTACATCTGCATATAGGATGTCATATGATGCATTTTATATATCATATTTCGTGTACAATAGTTCATTTTGGTTTTATATCATGATGATATTTACTATTCCCTCTCATTAAATTGTTTTGTTTTTATTTTTCTTTTGTTATATTGGGATGGCTATTTCATGATATATAAATCATTATGTATTGATTGTTATTTATAACATATGTGGTAGTTCTTCCACTTTTTATATGTTTCCCATCACAAATACTTATCCTCGTTAAGGATTTATGAGTGAAAATGATTAGGATTGAAAAATTATAGTTCAATTAAACTACGCTTAACTGTGTCTCTTACATTACACTAGTGAATTCAATATTATATATATTTGTTAATTAATTTAATACATTTCTTGGTTATATGAATAGATTAAAATTCCAATGAAAATTTGTGTAAAATTAGCAATATTTTATTCCATGTCTATAAATATATAGATTTAATTTTCAGTATAATTAATATTAACATTCACCATAATAGAAATTCCCTAATTTTTTTCCTATATATTCAAAAACAATGAAATTAAAAAATTATTACATTGAATCACTATTTTTATAAAAAAATATGCAATGAAAATCATAGGTTATGAGTTGAACATATGTAATGTTTTACAATACTATAATTATTACACTTGTTTTCCATATCTAATAATTGTCCAAATCTAATAAAACAGCCATTTACCGACTGTAAATATGTATATCTAATTGTAATTATTTATATTTTATTATGATTATGAGTTTTTCTTCATTGTTTTAAATGAGTGATATACACCTAATATCCATCTGTGATGAGTCCAAATTAATGAAATTAATACCTATGAAATGAAAAACAATATAATCTAAACTATTCTATTTATTAATTATTGTCACCAAATCATTAAAAATTTATTTCATTATGGAATTTAATAAATCATTAAACACGTAATGACTAACGATATATATACTACCATCTATTGGCTGAAAAAACACAAAAATAAAACATATAAAAACATAACTTCATTTTTCTAATATTCATAGAGTGTTCATAACTCACAAAGGTGCTCTTAACAATATAATTGGAATCTTGGGGAAACACATAAACAAATATGTGAGATAGAATGACCATTAAGGTGTGAAACATTGTAATTGATTATTTCATTTTATGTATAACGTGAAATTATAAATAGATGATCATTTCCATGAAATTAATGCATGTGAAAAGTAAAAGAAAATAGATTTAATAACATTATAATATACTAATTGTTTATTTGTATAATAAATGTGAAAAATATATAAAACATGCCATCAAAAGTATAATTGAACTCTCCATAACTTATTATTAGAAAAATGTTGGCAAGCCTAATTTCCCAAAAAAATAAGTTTTCTAGGCTCACGTAACACACACCATGATACCAATGAGGATGAAAACATCCAAATAATTATAGTGGTATATAATTCTAGAACCCCATTTATTAAAGAAATAACAAACAAATGTGTTCAGAATAGGGAAAATAAACCATACATAAATAAAATACATTATAGAACCCCTTTAGAATGAACATGGTTTTATGATCTTTTATAAAAGAACATATGAATTATATAAGAAAATAATTCCAATAATTTATTTTGAATTAATTTACTTTAGAATAAAAAAATCTGGAAGAAACACTAAATATTATCATGTATTTTCATGGATGAAAATAACATGGGTTTGTTCAAAGAAGAATTAATATAAAATAAACCACTTTAGTGATTCATTTTCAAAATAAAAAATGATATTTTTTAAAAAAGGGACAATAATTTTCCATTTAAATCATGAAATTAATTCCATGTTTTGGATATAAATTGTAGATATATTAAAAAATATATTCATGGATTAAAATAATTTTAAAAGAGTTATAATTGATGTGAAATAATAATTTTCCAATGACCTTAAATTAAGATTCCTTAAAAGAGGTAATTTTAATGAAAAACATGTATAACTAAAATTTGAAGGGGTATTAAAAAAATTTATATCTAACAGACACATATAATAAAATTAAATAATTAAATTAAAATATGATTTTATAGGTATGTAAAATTTAAGATAATGTGTCACATGAATGTCATATAGGGATTACAGAATATTTTTTACCGTTATGTCTGATTTTTTTTTACATTTAACAAAAATAATTCATAATTTTGTTATTTCATTAAAAACCTTATTAATATACATATTAATCTTTAATTATTTTATCATGTTCTCTTTTTCACCTTATGCTTTCAATTTATTGACTATTTTTTAGTTTTCATTTCATAACTAGGTTAGTCTGTTTAATCATATCCCGATTCTATTAATATGTTGAAAATGGTAAATTTTATCATAAAAACATATTAAAAAACTGGAAAATATAAATATTAGTTGAAATAAAATATTAAACCTCAATTTTTTAAATTTTATCCATGATAGAATATAATTGAAAATTAAATGAGTTGTTTATATTTTGCAAGTATTCTGCTTGTATGTCGGGAAACACATTTCAATCCCATTACAAAGGGAAACAGTTAGAAGAATAATTTATTAATTTAAGATTAATTAATTTTACATTATTAACATATTTAATTATTATGATCATCTTTTGTACAAGACATTAATTTTAAGGGTGAACAAAACTAACCAAATAACCTACTGCAGATAGTAGTCTTCACAATCACATGATCGATTTTTATTTCATTATGAGACGATACATGGAGGTGTACATGTTGATAAGAAATATAATTACTCATCAGTATATAAATCATAATAAATTCAATATATTATTCTTTTTAGTGAATATAAGTGTATGAAAGGTTTAATAGAAATATAGTTAAGAACAAACACTTATGTTAAATTCTTTTATACTCCATGGAATTCTCTTTATAAATGAAATTCATAAGTTAAATAAATAGGGTAAATGGTTTTTGTTTATGGAAAAATTTTACATGATGTGTATATTAGATGATTATTATTATGGAAAATGAATAAAAGTGTGTTATCTAAATGGTTATAAATTCTTCCTTTTGTAAGTGAAGGAATGTGTAGTTTTGGAGAGACATTCACATGGTAAATAATATCATTACCCAATTTATGGTCAATGTCTCCTATTTTATGAAAATATGGATCAAGAGAAATTGCATGCTCCCAAATACTCTAATAAATTCATTATAGTGATAACAAACATTTATTTTTTTCAATTAATTTTTATTTTACCAAATTGTAGTTTTACCATAGTAAAATGAATTTCACCCAATAATTAAATAAAACTATATCTGTATTTATTGATAATAAAACCATATTTTTTTATAATCCATAATATAATATTATTTTTAAAAAATAATATTTTAATTATTTAATATCAATTTTAAATATAAATTATAATTAACATATAAACAATTTTTAATGATGTTCATGTTTGTTCGAATAATATTTATGCTTGATTTTTAATTAATAAAGGGAATAATTTGTTTATACCGGAATTCATTTATTATAATAATATTAATTTCATGTGACAACAAAATTATTTCATATCTTATCTTTAAGTACATATGATTTAAAAATAATATAACCTTTAAAAGAACATTTTACATTTGTTCTAAATAAATTGTCCATAGTTTCTCTAAATTCTAATAAGATTTTAAAATGAATAATGTTATTCGTTAACTACATATTTTATTAATTAAAGGGTTTTTTACAATCAAGTTCTTTCATAAAGAATGTGAAGAAATTTTTAATTTTTATAAAACTATATTAAAAATGAGCCTATATTTTTGAAAATTTCTAAATATTTCATAAATAGGTAAAAAATATTACAAATTGAAAAATTATTTTTCTTATATTAAGTTAAATATTCCCAAAATTTATTATTATATTTTAAAAAATTGTAGAATATAATGATAAAATAATTTTATTTAAAATAAATGTCTTATTTAAAAAATAGTGTTTCTTGTTATATTTTTTTCTAACAGATTATCTAGATTACACATCGGCTACTCTATTGTCTCTCCCTTATATTTACCTAGGAATTTGGGATATTCATAAACACTCTAGTGTTTTTACTCAAATTCTATATTTTCATTGGTTGGAAGCCTCTACCACCATGGTTGATGATGTACAATCCATGATCAGAATTGGATGATGGGATGGGAGTTACACCTTCCACGTATCCTATATTGTCTAATGTTTTTTGATGTGGTACAAATCATTTCATTTAATGTTAATCTACTGTTTATATTCTATTTTTTGAAATATAACCTAATTCCAGGATCATTGGATGATTGGGTTGTTTTGGAAATAATTAAGGAGGGTGTTGAAGGAAGGATTCATGCTTTCCATGCAGTGTGTATTTGTAAGAAATGGAATTTACCTAATGCACTTAATTTATTGTCCAGGGGTGGTTAACACACAATATGCAATAATAATTACCCAAAATAAAAAGAATAAGATTAACACGCTGTGAAATTCATTTTCACATAGTTTAAGTGCCAAGGGTTAGTTTTCAAAATAAGAGGTACAAACTCCATTTTATAATGAATCTAACCCCCATCGTCTCTCTCACATAGATAGACCACTAGATGATATTCTTGAAGTATAAGACAATGGGTTTTCAAATATATCTCCAATATAGACTATATTTAGAGTGTTTTCACTTGAATTTGGCAACCACATATAATCTCTATATTTCATGGACAAATTTCATTGTTTTCCATTATATTGATCACATTGTTTTGGTGAAGGCTCTCATTTCTTGTTATAGGGTATTTTCCCATTATTCAATTTTCATTCAATATATGTTGGGATATATGCTGATATTGTACAAGTGTTTTACAAAGGTCATAATGTATACCGAATATAAATTTTTCCTCAAAGATAAGTTGATTTATACATAGATATAGATTAATTTCACTACAGTATTTCCAAATAATATTCTAAAATAAAATAACTTCCTTCAATAAAATTTTAGAACCTATATATTTTTTCTACATAATATTCTATGATGGTTGGTTGTTATCAACCCCAAAATTGACCTCCCATTAAGTATAATTATCTGTTTTCCCAATTATTTAAGACTATTTTTGTTTAATGTGGGATCACCTTCATTGAGAGAACTCTAATGAGTTAAATAATTTATTAGGGAAGGATTTATGCATCTTTTCCCAATGAAAACATTTTATTTAAAATTTTAAATGGTTTAAATGAAAAATGTGAAATGAACTATATGAATTCCTGGATTATGGATGATTATAAAATGGATTATAAAAAGGGTTAACTAAATGGTTATGATTTAATTGGATTCCATGGATATCTATAATCCATATAGATAGAATTATATTTGAATAGACCCAAAGATTGACGTTCATGGACATTACATTACTTTTATGGAATACTTAATACATAACAAAAATAGATACAGAAGGACCGTAATAGTTTAGTGACTATGGAAACATGGAATATAATCTTCTAATCATGGTAAAAGATCTTCAACATCTCCCATAAAGATCTCCCCCTTTTGTTTTCTTACCAAAAACCTTTCTTTATATCCTGGGGAAAAGAAAACAAATAAAGGGTGAGCTCAAATGCTCAGTATGGGTAAACATGGAGAACATAAAACAATCCAAAAACATTTGAATGCAAAAACATGAACATAAAATCTAGACATCAAAATCTTGCGCAAAGACATAAATCATGGAAGTACGGGAGGCATATATCATAAGATAACATCAATCATGATAAAATAGCATGGTAAAAAACATGTAATTGCGGTAAACCATTAAGAACATGATATGATTTCCATATTAGCCAAGTAATTGCTACCAAGACCATCTTAGTGTACAAAGTCCATTTCTGAATTGAGTTCACTCTTCATTCCAGTCCTGTAACACTGAACCAGATTAAATTACAATTTCAGCCATGTCTATCTCATGAGATATAAATCTTTACCCAATTCGTTGGATGGATATATAGGTCCCACCCATCTCATAATTAAATCATTCTTATGTCTTCCAAAAAATAAACATAAATCATTCATCATAACCCAAAGAGTAAAATGGGTTTCATAAACATCGTCCCATCATAACATAATCCATATAAAAAAATGGATATCATTTCGTCATAAGAAAAATCAAACCATGTAAATAATTGATACATTGTACTTGAAACATAAAAATACTAAATAATGTCATCCTATATGGAAAATAGATTTTATAAAACACTTGAAATGAATTCTGGAGGAAAATATTCTTTCTTCTTCAAAATCATTTTCTTTTCATAAAATGCCACACAATTTTAAAAGAAAAGGATTTTATTGAAAATAACTATAAAATCATGTAGAGTAAGCTTTATGATGAAAAGGCATTATGAAACTGTAAAAATCCATTCATGACGTATAAGTTAAAAAAACATTCTTCTCGTACTATTGCTGGAAAAGTCATAAAAGTACCTCGTAACGTAAACAAAAAAAAGATTCCCTGCATAACATGTAGTAAAATTCAAAAATGGGTAAATAGGACTTTAAACATACATGATACTATTTTTTAGAAAACATGGACATGGATGGTAAATATAACCCCAGTAAAAACTTACGTATAAACAATCTCAGATAAAAACAAGATTTGAAAATTTATCCCTTAACTTAGGTCCGATATGCTTCATACGTATCCTAACCTCCTGTATAATGATTTAAATAATGTAATTTACTTATTAAATAATAATATTCATTGTTATGATATCATATATGGTTCAATTATGACTTTATATTACCCCTTATTTTGTAAATTCTATGCTAAAGCAACGTTTTGGGTAAAATCATTTCATTTATCATATGTGTTTCGACTTTTTGTTCATGATATTATTACTTATATCATGATTTACTTAATTCCATAATGTAAAACATGATTTATATATATAATATATTCAGAATATACATATATATATGATAGATCGATAAATGGAATGAAATACACTGTTCATGGAGACGGTAGGCCGTACGTACGTATGAACATTGTTTTCCTTTCCTTATTGAATTGAATGGAATTATGTAGATGAAATAAATATAAATATGAATAAATACAGTATCATTATTATGTCATATAATTCATTATTATTCATTATATATACTTTATAATCATTCATGAATGGTTAATATGGAGAATGAATCTCATCACATCGTGGAGACGGTACTCCGTACGTACACAGGACTGATGATATCATTCCCATTATCATGGAATTGTATTGAAGTGTATGTATACTATTTCAGAATCAATATCACTTTAAAATAATCATATGTAGTTATTCTATACACCATTATACCCATCCATGTATGGTGGTGGTGGAAAACAGATTACACCACGATGTGGAGACGGTATTTCGTACGTACGCACGCGCGGTGATTTCGTTTTCCGTAGGATGGATAGAAGGTGAAATAGGTTTGTTTCATATTTATAATAACATATCAGTATATAATTAATACTGATTTTATTACTTTATAAGGAGACAACTAAAGAAGAATAAGTACAAGAAGAATGAAACTTGAGAAAATCAGAAGAAGAAATTACCTCTTCTTCGACGCACCTCCTTTAAGCTTCATCTTACGGAAGTAGAGTTGGTATTTTGAGAAGAAAAGAACATCCAGAATGCTTCTAGGGAAGTGGAGAAGTGAAATGTTCAGGGTTTGGCCGAGATTAAAGGCTCAAAAGGGTGTCAAGAGAAGAAATAAGGGGTTCCCTTTTTATAAGGGAGGAGAGGGGAACCTTAGGAAAACTTAAGATATTATTTTATAAAAAAGTCATATTCGGTTTTTAATATGTAAAAATTGATTTATTTATAAGACAAGGTAAGGATGGCTCGAAATACTTTCATCCAATAGGTTTTAGAAAATTTTAGGTTTCTATTTTATCCTTATTATTTAGATTTAACTCTATGTTAAATAATTTAACTTTTACCATGTCTTTTTTGTTTTCTTACACTATATGGTTAATAAACATACTATAACAAGCCAAAACAACCCCAAGTGGTTCATTATTAATATATATATCCTTATCTAATTTATTTGGACGAACCTTTGATTTTTAGAAACAAAATAACAACTAATAATATAATATTTGTTTTAAAGACTATTTTATGTCAATTTTGACACTATTTGGTACATGGTTTTTTGGAAAATCATAACATCATTATTAGTTCAAATAATGTTATTTAAATCAATCATAACATGTCATATTAACCTAGAAAATTAGTTTAATTCATATAAAGTCTGAAATTACATTTATTTGGGTATTTATGACATCAATTATTTTAATATTTCATTAATAAGGTAATTATGACATCATCATTGTGTCATAAATAAATTAAGTTATTTCATTTATAAAAATTATAAATAAAATACCATTATGTAGGAAATATCATTATATTTCTAATGAATATTTATAGTATAATTTACCTTATGTATAACCCTATATTAAAAATGTTTTAGTTATTAAACTTTGATTTTAACTATTTTAACTGTTCTTTAAATAAAATAATAATAAGTGTCTTAATCTATTCCAAGTGGACCTAAATGGTCATATTTTATTTCTATGGTTTTTTGGTCAAATTAAACTTATTCAATAGAATTAGTACATGTGTTAGAGTAATAATAATATCATTTTTACCCTTAATTACCCTATTTACTTTTAACCGTGGGAAATTGAAGTAAAATGTTACTATTCACCAAAAATTATTTTCATCTCATTGAATCAAATTTTAGTCCTTGATATTAACCATTTCTCTTAGATTTTCTAAATTTTCTTCACAGAAGCGATAAAATTATGTTTAATGTGAATTTCTAAATTTTCCTAGGAGGTGGGTAAAAGATGTTGAACAGTTCTATAAAATTTATATATATAAAAAATTATTATAAAATGACTACAATGAATTTAATTGAACTTATATAGATATTATGTATCAATTTTGACCTAAAATAAATTTAAATAAATTAGATAATTATTTAAATAAAAAGTCGGTTTTAAAATAGTAACCCAGTGTTTTCACTATTCATCAAAAATTAAAAGTTTTCAGAAAAATACCAAAAATTCAACCTAGGCTAATTTCGATATTCCGAATCCAAAAATGAAGTCCATTTTGAAAGATAAAATTTATAAAATTCCAAAAAAGTGGGTATTACTATTCATAATGGCTTGTTTATATAATATTTTAATAGTATATCTTTGTTTAGTGAAACTCAGTATTGCATACAACAGACGCTATCGTGGAAGGTCGCGATTGCGTGTAATTTAAGAAAAGTCAGGGTTGTGTGTTGTGAAAGACTCCTTCGTTGTTTTGTACAACACAATCCAACCATATTTCATTTATACATTGAATATATATATATACACTCAATGTTGCATATAATGACTACTATCAAACGAACATGAAATTATGTGTAACACAATCAAAGAATAGTGTTTCGTATACTACAAGCTAATACGGTCTTGCGAATATCGCAAGATAATCATAATGTTGCGTACAACACAAGACATCAATGAAATTAAAAAGAATAATCCTTAAAAAATATCATGTTGTTACATTCTACCCCCCTTAAAATGAATTTCTCCCTAAAAATCCATCGAGGTTATAAATGGTTTATTACTCAAATGTTTCTTTAATAGAAACCCGCATCGTAAAAACGAATACCAAAAATTATCTTTAAAAACAACAGTATATAACGAAATGGTTACCCAAATTAACTAATCAATGGGTTTCCACATAAAAGAAAATAGGTAAAAATATGGATATGGAAAAAAAATCTAACCATCATGTTCTAATGGTGAGTGGTAGAGACCATGGCTATGAAAAAGACAAAAATCACAAAGCCATTAATTTGTGATAATCTAATGTACCATCTGATTAATCAGATATAAGGTTACTAGGACAACATTTTTGGTTTTCAAGATCATTTCCCTAATTTTAAAGAATTTGAATGAGAAGAAATAATAACTTTATTTTTGTATAATCTCACCGATGTTCTTGTCTTGAACAATTTCCACTTCATCTCTTAAAGAAATGAAGTTGAATTCTTCATTGATGAGGTGTTTGCAGATCATGTGATAGAATAATGGGTCATTCCATCTGTCTCAAATAAAATGTTAGAAAAAGTTATCAAATATACATAAGTCCATATATGGTGAGGTTAATCGTATATGATTCCAAAAATGGACTTATACTTCATTTATCATACCGTTTAATATAATAAAACTACTTTCTAATAACCAGGGACATCGTGTTGGCCAGTGGTAGGCGATAAAGGCCTGTCGCACATTGGTTGTGGGTTCAATTCCCACAGCCTTGTCCGACGCGACGGGTTTTCACCTGTCCTGTAGGTTGTCCTTTCTCAAAAACTATACTATTATAGCATTCCAGAAATAATATAGAAAAAAATTTATAGCCTTAATCAATACTAACTTATGTCCAACATAATCCATTCCAATTTTTAGGCTTATCCAAATTACATTTGTCCAATATTATAGTATAAAGATAAATATTACTAGAAATGTCATCTACCGAGAATGTGAATTCCAGCATTTATCCCCCATATAAGATATACCTTGTTGGACACATTCTAAACATGTGAATACCTTAATCATTTATTATCTTCAAAAATTAATACCCATTGAATATTAGTGAAAACATGAATGTTGTCAAAAGTTAACTCATTCCACAAACCAAAATCTAAAAATTCTATATACTCAAACAATGATATAACTTTTTCCTTATATCAGTCATGAGCTCATGAGTACTGTCAAACATTTCATTTTCTCCTTATCCGTTCATTATGTGCATATAATATTCTTTCAAAACATATCTCAATCACTTTCCATGGTTACCGGTACCATAAAATTATTGAAAACCACAATAGTCCAATACATAAATATTCCAATATTCCACGATACTATATACAACATTATTTTGGAATCCCATTACATAAACACTTAATCATTCCACCACATCGTTGTCATATTCAGCATCTCCAATAGTGATCTCATGTAAATTCCCTTTGTCCTTTTCCTTAAGTGTTTGCTCATGTCAATCATCATTAACCCTTGGATTAGGGCATTGATTAGCATAATGCACCATTTCCTTTCACTTGAAGCATTGAAGTGTTGGTGGTGTGTTCTCTACAGTCTTTTCTTCATTCATATCATTAGCAACCCTTTTTCCCTTACGTCGACACTCAGCTGCTCGATGGAATTCTTTTCCACACATAAAACATTTCCTAGTACCTTTAAGATAATCTCCAAATTTCTTCTTTCTACACTTTTAGCATAAAGAAAAATTTATCTTCTTTTCACCATTATTCTGAGATTTCTCTTTGAACTCCATCTTTTGTTTCTTGTCCAAACCATGAGATGGATATGTAACACCAACATCCTTTTCTACCTTGATATCACAACGCACAATTTCTCCATATCAACTGAAGTCTCATATAGTCATTGCCCTTTAAAGTCATGGTTTTATGCCACTAATGAATCGATCAACTTTACTTTCAGGTTGGATGATAAAGCCAGATGCATACTTTCAAGCCATGTAAAAGTGGCTTCATATATACCAACAGATTCATCAACATTTTTATTAAGCTCAAGGAAATCCTTTTCCATCTTTGTGAGAATAATACAAGGGAATTATTTATTCAAAAATATGTTCTTGAACTCATACCATTACATGGACTCAATTTCTTCTCTTTGCCTCATATTCTTGATAAGATTCCACCATTGATCAACATCACCTTCCAAACGATATACTGCTAAGATGATATTATCATTCTCATAAAATTGTAGAACTAAAAATATCTTTTTAGTGGTAGTGATTTATTGTTTAGCCATTAATGGATCAGAAGACCTGCTGAATGAAGGTGGATGCTGCCTCATGAAGGATTCAACAGAATGTTGCTCCTTTCTCTTCTCATTTGTAAGTATAGAATGATTCATAGCTTGTGTAAGTATAGAAATAAGATTGTTCACTCCATCTCCCATAACATTGGTTTGTTCAGGATGACAATCATTGCATCGTCCATTACATTGATCAACACAATTTTTTCAGGTTCCATCCATCGTCTAAAACCCAAAAAGAATAGCGTGAGGCAGACAACATGATAGGGAAAACAACTTAATAAAGGGGGAGTACCTTCCATATCTAAATTCTAAGTATTATTCTAATATCGTTACTATAATTATAGGACTATAACCTATACTTATACTTATCCTTAGGGACATCCCTAGACATACCTTAGAAATATCTCTAGGGATCTCACTAAAGTTCTCAAATCCTAGTTTCCAAAGGTTGACTAAACCTTTCATCTGATACCAACTGTAGAGACCCAAATCGTGACATACATGGACATTACATTAATTTTGTGGAATACTTAATAAATAACAAAAATAGACACAGAAGGACCGTAACAGTTTAGTGTCTTTGGAAACTTGGAATATAATATTCTAATCATGGTGAAAGATCTTCAACATCTCCCATAAAGATCTTCTCCTATTGTTTTCATACCTAAAACCATTATTTATGTCATGGGGAAAATAAAACATATAAAGGGTGAGCACAAATGCTCATTAAGGGTAAAAATTGAGAACATAAAACAATCCATAAACATTTGAATGCAAAAACATGAACATAAAATATAAACATCAAAATCATGAGCAAAGACATAAATTTTGGAAGTACGTGAGGCATATATCATAAGGGAACACCAATAATGATAAAATATAATGGAAAAAAACATGTAATTGTGGAAAACCATTAAGAACATGATATGATTTCCATAGTATCCAAGGCATTTCTGCCAAGACAATCTTAGTGGATAAAGTCCCTTTCTGAATCGAGTTCACTCCTCGTTCTAGTCCGGTAACACTGAACCGGATTAACATAGAATTCCAGCCATGTATACCTCATGAGGTATAAATCTTTACCCAATGCATTAGAGGGATATATAGGTCTCACCCATCTCATAATGAAATCATTATTACATGTGCCATAAAATAAACATAAATCAATCATCATAACCAAAAGAATAAAATAGGTTTCATAAACCTCATCCCATCATAACATAATCCATATAAAAAATGGAAATCATTGCATCATAAGAAAAATAAAAACATGTAAACAATAGAGACATTATACGTGAAACATAAACATGATAAATAATGTCATCTTAGATGGAAAATAATTTTGATAAAACACTTGAAATGAATTCTTAAGGAAAATATCCTTTCTTCTTCAAAATCATTTTCTTTTCATAAAATGGCACACAATTTTAAAAGAAAAGGATTTTATTGAAAATAAATATGAAATATTTTAGAGTAATCTTTATGAATAAAAGGCATTATAAAAATTTAAAAATCTGTTCTTTCTGTATAAGTTAAAAAACATACTTCTCGTACTTCTACCGGAAAAGTCAAAAAAGTACATAGTAACGTAAAAAAAAGAAATAATTCTAACATACCATGTAGTAAAAGTAAAAAATAGGTAAAAAGGACATTAAACATACATGAAACTAGTTTCTAGAATGCAGGGACATGGATGGTAAATATAACCACATTAAAAACATACGTATAAACAATCTCTAATAAAAACGACATTGGAAAAGTTATCCCTAACCATAGGTCCGATATGATTCGTACGTATCTAAACCTCTTGTATAATGATTTAAATAATGTCATTTACTTATTAATGAATCTTATTCATTGTTATGATATCATATATGGTTCACTTATGACTTTATAGTACCCGTTCTTTTGTAAAATCCATGCTAAAGCAGTGTTTTGGGTAAAATCGTTTCACTTATCATACGCATTTCGACTTGTTGTTCTTGATATTATTAATTATATCCTGATTTACTTAATTATAGAATGTAAAACATGATTTATATATATAATATATATTCAGCATATACATATATATATTATAGATTGATAAATGGAATGAAATACACCGTTCATGGAGACGGTATGTCGTACGTACGCATGAACACTGTTTTCGTTTCCTTATTGAATTGAATGGAATTTAGTAGATGACATACATATATAAATACATAAATATAGTATCATTATTATTTCATATATTTCATTACTATTCGTTATATATATTTTATAATCTTTCTTGAATGGTAAATATGGAGAATGAATCTCATCGCATCGTGGAGACGGTAGTCTGTACATACGCACGAGCGATGATATCATTCTCATGATCGTGGAATTTTATTTAAGTGTATGTATACTATTTCAGAATAAATATAACTTTAAAATAATCATATATAGTTATTCTCGACACCATTATACCCATCCACGTAAGGTGGTGGTGGAAAACAGATTACACCACGACGTGGAGACGGTATTCCGTACGTACGCACGCGCGGTGATTTCGTTTTACGTAGGATAGATAGAAGGTGAAATAGGTTTGTTTAATATTTATAAAAAATATTATTATATAATTAATACTTATGTTATTACTTTATAATGAGACAACTAAAGAAGAATAAGTAGAAGAAGAAAGAAACTTGAGAAAATCGGAAGAAGAGATTACCTCTTCTTCAACGCACCTCCTTTAAGAATCAACTTATGGAAGTAGATTTGGTATTTTGAGAAGACCAGAACCTCTAGTATGTTTCTATGAAAGTGGAGAAGAGAAAATGGCAGCTTTTGGCCAATATTAAAGGCTCAAAAGGGTGTGAAGATAAGAGGGAAGGGGTGCACTTTTTATAAGGGAGGAGATGGGCACCTTAGGAAAACATAAAATATTATTGTATAAAAAAGTAATATTCGGTTTTTAATAGCTTAAAAACGATTTATTTCGAAGATAACATGGGGATGGGGTTAAATACTCTCATCCAATAGTTTTTAGACAATTTTAGGTTTCTATTTTATCCTTATCATTTAGATTTAACTCTATGTTAAATAATTTAACTTTTACAGTGTCTTTTAGTTTTCTTACACTATATGGTTTATAAACTAAATATAACAAGAAAAAAGAACCCCAAGTGGTTAATTATTAATATATATATCCTTATCTAAGTCATTTGGCCGAACCTTATATTTTTAAGAATAAAATAACAATTAATAATATAATATTTGTTTTAAAGACTATTTTATGTCAATTTTGACACTATTTGGTACTTGATTTTTGTGAAAATAATAACAGCATGATTAGTTAGAAAAAAGTAAATTACATAAATAATAAAATGTAATATTAACCTATAAAATTAGTGGAATTTATAAAATGTCTCAAATTACATTTATTTGGGTATTTATAACATGAATTATGTTAATATTTCATTAATAAGGTAATTACTGCATCATCATTGTGTCATAAATAACATAAATTATTTAATGTCTAAAAATTATAATTAAAATAATATTATGTAGGAAATATTTTTAGATTTCTAATGAATATTTATAGTCCAATTTATCATATGTATAACCCTATATTAAAAATGTTTTAGTTATTAAACTATGATTTTAACTATTTTAACTATTCTTTAAATAAAATAATAATAAGTGTCCTAATCTATTCCAAGTGGACTTAAATGGTCATATTTTATTCCTAATGTTGTTTTTTTATCGAATTAAACTTATCCAATAGAATTAGTACATGTTTTAGAGTAATAATAATACCATTTTACCCTTAATTACCCTATTTACTTTTAAACGTGGTAAATAAAAGTAAAACGTTACTATTCATCAAAAATTATTCTCATCTCATTGAACCACATTTTAGTCCTTCATATTAACTGTGTCTCTTGGATTTTTGAAATTCCACTCACCAAAGCGGTAAAATTATGTTTTATGTGAATTTCCAAATTCTCCAAGGAGGTGGGTAAAAGACGGTGAAAAGTTCAATAAACTTTTTATATATCTAAAATTATCATAAAATGACTCTAATGAATTTCATTGAACTTATATAGGTATTATGTATCAATTTTGACCTAAAATAAATTTAAATAAAATAAATAATTATTTAAATAAAAAGTCGGGTTTTAAATAGTAACCCAGTGTTTTCACTATTCATCAAAAATTGAAAGTTTTCATAAAAATACCAATAATTCACCCTAGGCTAATTTCGATATTCTAAATCCAAAAATGAAGTCCATTTTGAAAGATAAAATTTATAAAATTCCAAAAATTGGGTATTACTATTCATAACGGCTAGTTTATATAATATTTTAATAGTATATCTTTGTTTAGTGAAACTCAGTATTGCGTAAAACACACGCTATCATGGAAGGTCGTGATTTCATGTAATATAAGACACGTCCGAGTTGCATGTTTTGAAAGACTCTTTCATTGTTTTGTATAAAAGAATCCAAACATATTTCATTTATACATTGAATATATATATATATACACACACACTCAATGTTGCGTAGAATGACTACTATTAAACGAACTTGAAATTGTTCGTAACACAATCCAAGAATAGTGTTGCATATACTGCAAGCTAATACGGTCTTGTGTATAGCGCAAGATAATCTTGGTGTAGCATACAACACAAGACATCAATGAAATTAAAAATAATAAACCTCATAAAATTTCGGGTTGTTACAATATTAGCTTATGTGCAAATATCAAATCTATGGATCCTATTTACATTGTATTCCAAGAACATTGCTACTCCTTGGATCAAACATTCTTGGAAAACTGTGAAAATGATCTATGGATATTCTTGTTAGGATCCTCCTAGATCATTACCGACTTTTATATATATATATATGTTCCACTAAATTGAAGAGGTTTAAATATATATTTATACCTTGGATCTGACCCATGTAGGCCTAACATGAAAGGGATGTCTTGAATATTTATACCACGGATCTTGCCTTTGTACGCCTGAGAGTGGATTACTTAGTATAGTCCATAGTGGATATTTTTCTATGAAATATATGTGACACTTATTTATGATTTCTTATTTATAGAGGGTGTTTCTTGGATGGAATGTATAATTCCTTTTTATTCATTGTTATTATTTTTATATTTTTCACACAAATTCATCTTATTTACAAAGAGTGGATGTATTATATAAACTAATATTGCTTTCCTACTAAGTGTTATCTCACAACCTATTTTTCCCATGGTTGGGTTCCCCTAATGAATTAATGTATATAGGTGGGGAACCAGGAAATTTATTTCATAACAACTCTTGATTTTTTATTCATATGGGCATGAGATTACTTGATTTATCTATGCTCGTGATTCTATCTATATATTATTCTTTTTAAGTTATTTTTTATTTTGGATACATGTATTATACTAGATCTATATTCCCATGTATTTGCTAAAAAAATTTATAGATACATTTTATTAATATATTTAATATGATATTACCTTTGAAACTATTAATTACTCCAACCATATAGATTTTTCTATTATATTATTTATTTCTAGTAATCTTGCACTTATTTATTCACTTATGATAAATCTATATTACTATGATCATAATGGTATAGACTTCCCACCATAACATTATAGACCCTCGTTTCTAGTCAGTAGCCTCTGGCATGTTGGGAGGCTTGATTATGGCTATGTGACAGACCATCTCTGGGAAAAATTCAGTGGCTCCCCGGTCAGGTTGTTATAATATGGTATTAGGGAATTTATTTTATTTCATTTCTATTTTAGATAATAATATGATATTAGGAATGTGTTGAATTTTTTTAAATAATGCTACTACTATAACCTAAATAATTTATTCCTTCATTTGCTACATCGTACACCTTATGTAGTCAATTATAGAACATTGAATTATAAACCATTGGTTGAATATGCTAGAATATGTTTTTTTGGATTCATTTTATGCCACACATCAATAAAAAATGTCTATGGTCCATTATGAATTGGATGTACTAATATATATGGTTAAAACATTTAATGATAATTTTAATATAAAAATGAACATAAATAATTTTGAATTCAAAAAATGATGGGACTCTGAAAAATAGAGTTTCCAGTTATAATTGAAAGTCTATATGCCGAGACCCCTGCTATGAAATAGATAGATAGACCGAGACACAACATTAGTAGTGGGTAGTTTTAAGTGTATCTAGTTCTCTTTATAGTAGTTATTATTACCCAGTCTTGTCATTAAGCATAGGAATTGGGGTGCGACTCCAGTAAGGGTAGGATTATAATTTTCCAAGGTGTGTATCTATTATCTTGTTTTTACCAAATTATTTTTGAGTTGTGTGATTGGTATTTTTTGGACATTCGACAATCATGGGATCATTTTTTATAATAGAAAGTTGTCTATGAAATCTATTTGGAGGTTTTGGTCCATGAATTTGTAGTAGAACATCTAGTATGGGCACCTTCATCACCTCCAATTGTTTTTTATGTGGTTCCTAATGCACAGTTCCAATATAATTTTATTCTCTTTATAGAGTCCATTTAGGGATTTTTTCATCATACCACGAATATGGATGGACTAATACATGTGATATAGTAGTATCATCCACCAATGTTTTCATGGGATATTTGTATATATGTTGTTGACCTATTTCTAGAGGATATCTAGTCAATCTTTGTGGAAGTTGGAAATCATATAGAGTAGAGAGTCAATCTTATGACATAAACTATTTATAGAGTAACTAAGTGATGGTGGGATGTTTCAAACCAGGATGATAGGATTACATATATGGTTTTCGGGAATTTTCATTACATAATTTATTATTACTTCTTTCACAAGACATTGATATATAAATAGGCATTAGATTTTATGCATCTGAAGTAGGATGTAATAACCATTCCAGTGTATTCAGATCACTTAATAGATCTTCTCTACATTGAACCAATATCTAATTATCATGAAATTTATAAATAAATATTCTTCAAGGAAGGAATAAATCATAAAATTAAATGATAGGTCAATATTTTTCATTTTCCCACTATATATAAGATTTGGAATTTAGAACTTATTACTGAATGTAACATGATTTAATATAGGGGTCCATAGAAGAAAAGGGTAACTTATCAAACTAGTGGTTCAGTGTCATGTCTCAGTAAGAGATATTATTTGGCTCTCATGAGTGTAATTACATACAAGGTATGAGTTCTTATAGTAATGACTTATAACATCAGTGTAATTTTTTGAGACACATGAGGAGCCATTGTGATAGAGACCCTATCAACTACTGATCCTACAACATAATGGTCTATACAAAACATTTTTGTAAAACCATTTCTCTAGTTGTAACTATGAGTTGATCCAAACTAACTCTATATTTCATAGAGAAACTCATATCACCCTATCAAGATGGTAGATAGTGTAAAATCGTACATTCATTCTAAAGAGGTGGTTGGGGTTGAGGGATCCAGACAGTAGTTTCAACCAAAAAGAATAGTGGGAGAACTCAGTTTATTCAGGCCATTTCCTAGTCCCATGATTCATGAAATATATATATATTAAATTTTATACCTGATGAGAAATGGTTTTGGATATCTACAATGATAGGTACTATTTTGGAAGCTTCTACTGTATTATCTCTCTTTTTATTCATGTTATTCATATAATTCCATACATTTAACTTTATTAGATAGACATAGGATCATTATTGAATTTTTAGATTGCATTATTACACATTATACACTCTTGGGAATCAAATCAGTAAGTATACGCTAGTTTATGGAATCCCCATAGATATAGGTGGAATTAAATTTTTTTATATTATCTATCCACTAGATAATGAAAGGTTCTGATGTCATTCACGGAATTGATTTGATGGATTCATTCTATTCCCATTACTATTTCTATCATATGAGGGTATCATTCACATCACTAGAGTGTAGTTGGAATATCAATATGGGTTAGTGTGATGTCAATTTAGTAAGATACAGACAAGAGCATAATGGGATGGGATGGATGACCACATATATTACAATAATATATATATTGTTTATTATATAATGAGCCCAGAGGAATTCCATTTAGAATTAGATCATTTTAGGGATGTGTTTGTGGATTAATTATATAGTTTACATCTTGAGAGAGAGGTGGTGTTCTTCATATAGATGGTTCTATGAGAATCACCAGTAACTATTCCACGTTATATTAAGTATACTACTAAGATATAGAACCTCATGAGACATCTTGGGGACTTAAGAGAAATTTCATTTATATGCCCTAGTACTCTCCACAGGGTTCCCCAGATAATTTATTTTAGGAGGTATATAGACCTCTAAAGATATGTATGGGTAACAAAAAATTAAAATAGATTATGGTTATGGATATTTATACTATACAACAAATATAAGTACTCTTTATTCAACAATAATGATAATGGGTTTTCTAAAAATTTGACTTTAGTTTGAGTTCTCACAATGTATCTTTTATCCCTACAGACATAACTCTTATATCCTTTCATGGTAGGTATGTAGATAATGATTATCTAGTATTATTATTCATTCTCATAAATATACTATATGTTTTCATTTAATTGATTAACAGGGATTTCCACCCATATTTGAACTCATTTTTGGTGGAATTGTTTTGGAAAACATATTGGTGAGTTCTCAGAATAGACAAAATCATTGAAAAGACATTTTCATCAATATTATTAAACTAAGAGAGCATAGGCTGACTAAAAAACTCCAAAAAAATATTTTTGGATGATTTTTATTTTCATAGTGGGTCATAATATCTAATGTTTAGAAGTATCAGTTGACCTAGAGTTGTTGGGAGTTATAGTTTATTTGGCTTTGTCTGATAATGATTACTCAATATGATGTTTTATAGGGCATGATGGTTAGTAAAAAAATTATATAGGATATCTCAAAGATAGTATAATTTCATACATTATTTAATATGAAGGTTATGATGTTTCAATGGTCATATACTTAAGAGAATGCATACTGAGAGTTGAAATTAAGACAATTTTCGGTGTCAATCATGATTCTACCAGATCCAAGTAGAAGCTATATTTTGTTTTGGGTTGCATTTGGTCTCAGTAAAGGAGTATTTATAATATATGGGGAGTGGTTCGGGAATATATGTCTTGTCAATTGTTAAACAAATTTAGGAATTATCCAGAACATGATCATAAGATAGCGGATGTTGTTCACACATTCCGTTGTTGGTTGAATTACATGCTAGGTGATTGTTTTTTTGTGTACACTAACCACAAAAGCCACATTTTTATATTTACACTACATGAATTGAATCTGATCTAATAAAGGTGGGATGAAAAAGAATAGACTTTTAAAATTTAGATTGTCTATATGACTCGAATGGGTAATGGAGTTGCAGATACATTGTGAAGGATTACTCACATAGAGGATGTTCTAGAGGCTATTCATCAGTGTAAGCTTATTAAATTGCTATTAGAGATGAATGTGTAGGTGAAAGATAACCTCGAGTAGACATGTAAATCACCTTTAGTAGTAGATTATACGATTTTTGATATGCTATATTTGAGTAAAATGTTAGATTCTACGGGAATAGTCTTACTAGATAGTATGGAGGGTGTAAACCATCCTCCTGGCTAGACTATTGTGGAGAATAAAACATTGTGTGTGTATTGGTGAGTTTGGGTTTCCATAGACATATGTTAATAAATGATTCAAGAATTATCTTCTACAACATGGTCAATATATCTGGGACTATATATTGTGTTTGGAAATCCATATAGTGTCATTTGGGTAGATATGATTATTTAATCCCATCATATCACCATAATATTGAGGGTCATTTAGATCACACAATATAAGTTCCATTGGATATGTTTAGATCATGAATCATTAATTTATCAGGTTCCTGAGAGAGGCACATATCCCTAGTTTAATTCACCAACATCGATAGCTATCATGTGAATATATAGATGGAAACTTATAATGCATTTTTTGGTAGAACATACTGATAAACTCTGTGATATTAAGAAGAAGGGTAGGTAGAAATGCACATAATATTTCTAGTTCACAAGACTCAAGAGTAGGATCAGCTGATACGTGATCACAGGATTACTACACAATCTAGATGAAAATTTCACCCTAATCCGTAATAAAGAACACTTGAGTATGATTTTAGGGATCATTTTTATGTATCTCGTAATTATTGAGGAATATATGGATCACATATTTATATTTATTTTTGATATTCATAGTCATTGCTATTCTAATGTGAGTCAATCCAGTAGCCAATTAGTTGTAGTATCCTCAGGGGTACTAAGAAATGAAAGATTTAATCCTTGTATCTCAGCTAAATCATTATCACTCGGACCCATACCATACTCTTCATCCAGATGAGTATGAATTATATAATTATGTTTCAATTTAGGAGAATCCTATTTGTATCATAGGTTAGAATATAATAACACTGTGATGATGTTCAGTCCCTCCAGAATGAGTTCTATGGAATCATAGCCTTATGAGGTATGAGACATGGGAGAATGAAAAATATTGACAGGATCATTATCTATAACTCATATCAGATAATTCATCTCATTTAGATGAGTAACTTGGTTATTATTTTTCTTTAGTAGGGAATATATTAGGATGTTGGGGTTTTTGATGTGGTACAAATCATTTTTTCCTATTAAACTCATATCTATGTTCTGGTTTTAGAGTAGATCCTAATGTTAGGCCAATGGTCAATTGGGTATTTTTTAAAAGATTGAGGAAGGGGGTAATGATATGAACTAGGCTTAGGGTACAACATGTATTTATGATACATGGCATGTAATCAGTACAAGAGGTGTATTGGAACTCAGTAGACTAATTCAAGAATATAAATGGGATTTTCGTATAAGTGAAAGACTGAACATTAAATGATTTTTAAAGCATTAATTTTTTTTAATTTATTCATCTCGTATTTAATCTAATAGGAAGGGACTCCATTTTGATAGAATTTAAACCCCCATTTTTTCATCATGTAGATGGTCCATGAAAGTAGCTTATGGAAGCATAATCATAGGAATTTCCATAAATATATGATCTATAGTCAATCTCAGATTCTATTGTTCATTTTTTATAGCCACAAGTACTATTTCTATTACATAGGAACCATTCATAATTTTCTATCATATCAAAAAATCTATCTTTTTGAAGGGTTTTGTTCCTTATTTTCATGGCCTTCATCCTTTCTTCCATTCTCTTTTAATTCGGGCCGAGTTATGAGTAGATAAAGGATGAGTGTTCTACAACGAGTATATGGTTAGTGTTTTATAAAGTCTCCCTCAATATCAATTTGTTTTCTAACTCAATGAAATTATGCTTCTCACCAGAAATTCCAAAAATTTATCCTAAATTAGTTTTATGACATGATTAAATTATTGTTACCCTGTTATGTTTCAAGTATATTACCATGTTGTAATTGAAGGTTATAAAACTCAACCTAGACCACCTGTGGTTTATGTTTATGAATCATTTCAATGACATAAAAACCCATTTTGTTCATGTGTTCTTTCCTTATTTGAGGAATATATAATGAATATAATGAGATTTTATGAAATGGTTTATGCCTCAATTCCATGTGAATACACAATATTTTATGGCTAAAATTGTTTTATTGGAAAATGTGGAATTATGTGGATAAACACATGGCTTGTGGATGGATTTGAAATTGACTAATAAATGGTTTAATAAATAGTAATTATTATATATAATGAAATGTTCATTTTTACTCCTTGTATTTGAGATTATATTGGATTTCATGTGTATTTATGCTTTATGGATCATGTTTACAATGAATACCTTGGACATTGCTACTTTATAGTTAAAAAGATATTGGAATTCCTTGGATATGCTCTGTAGAAATGCTCCTCAGTCTCCACAGAAGTCATTATAGGTTTTACAATGGATATTATCTAGGGACTCAATGAGGATTCATTGGTCATTTATATCTTGGATCTAGCCCTTGTAGGCCTAAAATAAGGAGAATGACTTGGAAAGTTATAACATGGTTCTAGACCATGTAGGCCTAACATGGTATTACTCGGAATATTCCATAGTAGATATTTCACCATGATTTATATATGAAAGTAGTTTACGGTAGCTTATTAATATTGATCCTTGTTTAGCGGGACAATATAAAAAATTCTTACTTATTATTATTACTATTATATATAGCACACCGATTCAACTTATATAAATATATTTTACTTTTTATAAACACAATCTTTAGTGGCCTATATATTAATATATTACACACTTTTAGATAATGTGTTGGATACCATGAAAGATATAATAGATTCAATAATGGATCGTGGAATGTATCCTCTTCCTGATGTATGATTGAATATGCTTAGTTAAGGGAATCATATGACTGAGATAAGTTCCTAATGTTATCTAGATATACTTCTTAATTTCATTTCATATTTTTGAAACATGTATTGCAAAAGATGTAGTTTTACTTGTATTTTATTATATTTTTTATAGTTTCATTACATGAATATCTTGTATATGATATTACCTTTGGATGTGGTTATTTTTCCTACCATCTAAATGTTTATCTTCTTTAACTAAATTATTTTATGCATCCTTTTATTTGTTCACTTGTCATACCACATCATTAATATGATCATGAGGTTATTCTCCTCCCACCATACCTTTATAAAAAATCAGCGGTAATTGTTAGCCTCTAGCATAATTAATTGGGTGCTTGATGACATGTGACCCACAGGCTCAGGGAACAGTTCAATGAATCTTACAATGGGACATTAAGGATTGAGTGAATCATATTTTCCATGTCTCCCTCATATATTCGATACATGTTTTTGAATCATATTTCAATGTAATATTAAAGTGAAAACCTAATAATTGCAAGGATATTTTTTGATTCAGTTGTAAAAACATTTGGTGCTAATGGTGATGTTGGACATGTCAAGAAATTTCTGGATGTTAGGTGTGCTGGGAATCATTAAAGGTCATCATTATCCTAGATTGGTTGATTCGGAAGAGAGGGGAATCATGGGTTTATGATCAAATTTACCTCATGTCCATGATGAGGAAATATGCACCTGGGGTGTAAGGAATCGAATTATTATTGCCTAATAAAGCCTATACCAATCCATAAACTCATTTATAATGTTTTTTACATGATATATCCAACAAAAATCTTGTAGGAAAATGTTTATTTTCACATAATTTATCCTTGGATCATTACATGTGGAATATCATGTTTGTCACATGAGGTGAGATTCAAATACATCAGGTGTGGTCAAATTATTAATGTATTGTTCATATGAGGAAATAGGATTACTATTATGTATGAGTTCACCATATATAAATTATTTATATGAAGTACCAATTATGTTTTAGTGTCACGTGGTTTTATCAGGTTCTTATGTGGATCACAATTTTAGATGCTGATGTTGTATGTGTTCTACATTATGGATTAGTTATTTATAATGATGTCAGTATTGAACCCTTGTAAAGCATCCTATAAAAACTATTAGAAAATAGGTATAAAAATGATTTAGGGTACCTTAGTTAAGCTCATGTGGCAAGATCGATCAATGTAGTTTAATTTATTGATGTAAGGACTGCTATGTCATATATTGATTCAAAATCAGGGATGTTGTATGGTTTATACATGTAATTTAATTATAGGTCGTGTAATTATATCACTAATATCACATGGGGTGTCATATGATTTTATTGCAACATACTGATATTTTTTAACATCATGGGTTAAAGATTTTTCTGCACAGTTTAGTATATTATTCCTAAGAGGACTGTTTTTATTTATTTTTATGTAGTATATCGTTGAGTATTTTATGGAAATGTGTATTGGGGATACCATTACCATATAATATTCCTAGGGTTCCTAAATGTGATCAAATGGAAAATCAGGTATAATCCCTTGACAATTCCATTTATATTTGAATGACATTCAATGTTATTGATCTTAGGGTACCTATGATTATAAAAATGTGATGATAATATTTAATAGTTCATTATTTGAGAAATGTGCATGGAGAAGAGGGATGTTGATAGTAGACACCTAGATTATTGATGGGTGAGTAAAACCAGCTTTTCTAGGAATGTGGACAAAAGTAATCAAAATTATAAATTCAATATTTGGTGAAATGAGACTTCATGTATGGGCTTTTGAGGATATTTTTTGAATTATATGATGTTCATTAGTGGAGTGTGCATGAAACAAAATCGTTCATGAATCATGGTTACCCTTATTAATTACTTTTCTATAGTACTAATGGGATGTTTTTTCTGAATTAAGTTGGTTTTTTGAAAACATTGGTCAATGATACATTTTATTCGATTACATGTCCTCTAATCCTTCACAAATTCCTTCTCTGATATGGTATTAGGTTCAATGGAACTAGGTGGAGGCTACCCATGAAAATTATAATCCTATCAAAATATATTTTACCATTTGATTTTGATGGATTTAATTTCATGAATTCAAATATTCTTCTCGAAGGCCAACAATTATGGTCCATAGAGATGAAGCCTCAAGTGAGTCTTTGTAAGAATAGTGGAGGTGGATACATATGATTCCTGGAGGATTTCCATATTTTTATGATATGTAATTACAATAGCCTTTGGAAACCATCATTAATTCCTTCACTTCATTGAAGTATTCATCTTTTATTATTCCACCCCCTTTAATAGAATATGACCTCGTTCTGTCCCTAATTCAATAATAATAATTTGAAGGACTCAATGAATTATATTGTAACATGTTCTTTCCATCATCACCACCCTAGATGAATGGGAGATATATTATTAGGTGGGATTTAATTATTGATTTAAAATGATGATTTTTAGTTCTATGTGAAACCATGTTTGTGAAAATTATCCCACCCATAGAAACGAAATATAGGGTGTAATAAGAAATCTAAGAGAGATATTAGAAAAATACATTTGGTATTATACTAGGCCTAAAAAGATATTGATCCTAGAGATACGAATCATGTTATCCCATGAGAAAACCTCCTTGATCTTCTTGGGTGCCATAGAGAACCACATGTTTTGAAATCACATTTCCTAGAATATTTTCCTAACTAATTTAGATGGTACTCTTTGATATCATAGCATAAGGAAAATGATATTGGGGTTTTCCTAGCATGATCCCCTAGTTCTTCCCACACTCATACTTGGTCCCATAATGGGCCAGTATTTAATAAACAAACATGAAAAAAAATTAATTGCGGTACTAATGGAACACTTTGTTCATACTATCCATGAATAAGTATTTCAAACTCTTTATATTGAAATGAATAACAAAATACTCTATATTTTCATACATTATATTTATTTCTATCATAGGAACATTTGATACTTATATCAGGACCTAATGACACCAAGAGTGTAGGTCAATATTGGAGAACCACCTTTTCCTCATGAGCTAATAAATATGTTCTTCAATTCATGGTAGTGGTTATTTATTCCTGATTATTACATTATTAAATTTTTTAGTTGATACTAAAATAAAAAAATCTATCATCATAAGGTAGGAATAAGGAAAGACGCTATTCTGAATGGTTTATTTTTATTCTAAATCATCCATTTGTATATATAATTCCTTCAACATGATCTTGGGTCCTAATATATGAGGGATGTGATATTTATTCCTTTCCCAATGAAAAATAACTGGTTAATTCCAAATACCACTCTAAAAATATTAATATAGAATCCATTGGAAACTCCTTTGGGATCACATACACTAAAAAAGGTAATTCACCCTTATAACATCTACTATCATCCTCTAGAATGAGTGAAGAGTCCTAGAAAACCCAATTTCCCAACTCGGAAAGTGGACATCCCTCACACACCCACCAAAGACCCCATTAACATTTGGGGAATTTTGTACTCCTATTAAGAGCAAAAAATATCACTTTTTGATGATTATAATCAATGTGTTCAACAAAAAACACAATCCAATTCAAACCAAGATCAAATACAAATGATATTTCTTTTTAACATAGAATCACTATTTCATCTTGACACCTGCCATTGTGAGATCATAACATGGATATCTAAAAACTCACTCTATTTTTCTCAATGTGGTGTCACAAATTTCACTAAATACAACAAATTTTTTTCATAATATTTAAAAAATCCAAAATATGTTTTAAAATAAATTATTACATGAGACTATGTCAAAAAAACAACTCTAATAAAAATAATAGCTCAAAATTTTCCATGTCTAAAATTTTATTCCACTATAAATTGATCCATAGAATGGATGTGAGTCCTATCTGCCAAATCATGTGAATTTTTACTAACATTCAGCCCTAACTTGATATGAATTCTTCATAATATGAATGATCCTTTGCACAATGAACAACATACCATGAACCACTACCACATGGTGCATCATATTGAGTTGGAAACTATATGATGTAAGAGGAACCTTACCCAATCTATGTCTGTGAACTACCATTATAGAACATCAATATTCTTCGCATGCACCCTCATTGATGTTAGGGCTTTTGTGGTACTTGACACGCTACATTGATGTGCCCCAACATTCAACATGGGTATAATACAATTATATCACCCCTAGTGGTTTCTAAGGAAGGTGGATGGGATTGGTCATTTGAGCTTCCAAATCCCATATTATACTTTAATTAATTATTCCTTTGAAATTTAAATGAACTTATTATACCATGGGACACCGCTATAATTTCTCATTAAAACACATATATTTTTGATGGATCAATATCCAACATCCATGCTTGATCTACTATCTCAAAAAACTACTACATATTGATCGAAGAAAATATAATAATCATTATCTAGCAGAAACCCAACAAAAAATTGATTAGATTTTAATTTATAATTAAAAACAATATTAGGCGTGAGTATGCAAACTCTACAAATCAATTGGAAAACACCAACATTGTTTGTTTTCCCTGATGGAAATCTAGAAACTCTTAAGTCATAGAAAGGTCCATGGTCTCATAATAATACAGCTCATTGAAAACAACCATGTAGTCCTTACATCCCATAATCTCATTTTTTTTCCATCATTAACCACAGATTCTGACAACCTATGACTTGTTCCTTCCAATGTGAATGTGGAACCGTATGATATAACATTCTTAATAATATCATGATATTAAAAAAGAAATATCAATATTTTAAATGAAACCCCTCTATTATAGGCTTTTGGTTCTTATTTGGGAGGAAATAATAATTTTCATGAGAAACTCTTGATATTTACCCTTTTCTGGACAAGTTCTTACTTCCTTGGAATGAGATAGACTAGGTCCCACTCCCTGATCCAATTCCTAGACTGCCATAACCATAACTTCTACTAGTTTTCTATCAACATGTGAGGGAGACCACTCTCCAACATCTTTATACTTACACACATTTAGTCTTCAAGGATAAATGATTCTATATCATTCAACAAGTCCATTTAAACAATAAAAAACATATTTTGAAAAAAATGTGTTGATTTATTTTTTAAAAATTCCGTAAATCATGAAAAAACCTCAATTAGGACAATAAAAAACAAAACCACTACAACTCATCTTAGTGTGATGAAAATTCTTTAGCATGTACCTCTCACCAAGAGTAGGATCCAAATGAAATCCCAAACATCTTATTGATACTGAAGGAATATCAGAAGGTGGGTTGGCTAGAAAAAAACACAAAACAAGAAACATAATCACCAATAATTTTATCTACAGTATATCTTGTCTCTCCCAAATAGAATAACCAAAGGAAAAGGAAATATTCCTTGGATACCTTTTTTCATGGTCTAGATTGTGCCTCCATCTAACTCGACACATGTCCCAACCCAAGGAATTGACCGAATGAAATTCTCGATGCCCTCTAGATGAAAACACATTCATGGGAATAATGAATCACATTTGGGAATGATTTTCTAGTCAGAATCAATAATGAATAATTGAAAATAATATCATGACCCCATGAAACATTCATATCATAACATCATAGAACATTCGAAAAAAATCTATATCAAACACATTACAACTATGAAAAACCCCAAAATACCTAAAAGAAATGTGGAACCAACTATATAACCAAGCCTCTATGCAGTAAGATGGTCAAAAAAAATAAGAAACATTCTCCAACATCTGTTAAAAGATGAATCACTAGCACATATATCCACCATTAGCACCACGAGGAGTCATTCCATTACTTGGGTCAAACATAAAAAGGACTACATACACCCAAGGGTGTATGTACTATTTGAAAATTCCCAATAGGTTACCACTAAAAGATATTCTATGGGTCAAGGTTATAATAAATAGTAATATTCATGTTTTTTATAAAACCCAAGAAACAATTAAACATAATACATGGTTTGAAATCAAAAAATTATATCACTCATGATAATAAAATGGATGATAAAACAACATGAGGGCCATAGTAAATTCATAGGTAACTAGTGTTATCAAGGTCCTAGGATCTTCAAATTCTTGTTTAGAATTATGTATCTCGGGCACAACGGTCCTACTTGAGCCTCTAATAGCTATAAAATTGATGCTAAACTTTTTTAATGCTGATAATTTTCCAAGATACTGGGCCTCAAACATATCGACTCACCTATTATTCAACAAATGCATGCCCATCTAAATAACTATTATTTCATTTTTCTCAATTTTCCCCTATGTTAAATGAAAAACTTCATAAAAATACAGAGTTCCAAAAATATATAAACACATATAAAATAAACATTTTCAAATTTAAATTAATCATTAACAATTTTAAAAACATTTTAGAACATGATTTTCAATTCCTATAAAACTAATATAACCCCTAGAGAAACCAAATCACGAATACAAAATTACTAAAATAATGTAAATTAATTTAACCACATACCCCTTGATTAAAAAAATAATGAAACTAGTTGGAAACCATAATTATAGCATTTATATTCCCAATAAAATCAATTATACATAATAAAAATCATTATCTAAACTAAAAAACCAATGGAAAAAATTTTAGGGAAAAAATCTATTTTAAGAGAGGGAACCCAAGAAATAAGGGGAAATAGACAAAGTAGAAGAAGAAAACGAGAATATGTGAGATATACATAAATGATTTATAAATAATCCACACCAAATATGAAATGATATTGAATCCTATGGGATAATAGATTAAGGGGTGGAGAGTATAAGGGTTGGGGAGTCAGAATGGGGTGAGTTCGAGTGCATTAGAGGTTAAAATCAGGGAGGAGAGAAGCCAGAATTTTTATCTTATTAAATATAAAACATGGTACAAAATCTCTCCAAATGGTTATAAAAACTTTGTTTTAACCATGTGGACCTTTTTAAAACTTGGAAATATTCCACCTAGTTTACATTGATGGATTTTATGCTCATGCACCTATTTGTGTGCCTTAGACAGAGCAATTATCCTAGAAGATAAGTTCTCATACATGCACATCATCTATGCCTTACAACCATGACATTGACAATATCCACAATGTTGATTCACCATACAATAATGGGATAATATTATTTGGTGGAATGGAGACAATCTATTGTCCTGTCCATGATGATAGAATAGATCAGTAATTCGTGAATCATCATTGTGAACTCAATGAAATAATAAACCATGGTCACCCAAAAATAAACAAATATCTATATGTGGTGAGATTGAATCAATCCTTCTTGGTTTCAACCACTTGACCTTGTGTTAACCTCTCTATAGTCCAAGGAACCAATTTCCCTTGGATATATATGAGGGGGTTCTATCAAAACCATGATTGTGGAGAGCCTTCTCTTGGATGTGGCCATCTCAAAGGTTAAAATATACTAAACACCAATATATTTTATCAAACATTATTATTTCAATAGGGAATGTCCCTTTACAGGGAAAATTTATTATCTGAGTCTTCTGGTAAGTTGATTCTCTACCGAATGAAAAATTATATGGTGTTGGAGAAGGAATGATAACGTATATATCAATTATCTATTAGTAATTTTTATATTATGTGATCGGGGAACTAACCTCATATGGACACATAAATGAACTTGTTATGTTGTTTGAACTCTATTATGGATAAATTAAATAATTATAAATAAATCACTTAGTTATTCTATAATATGGTAACAAGAGTGAACATTATATGTGTATCGATCTAGTTCATGAACTCATGAACCCTATCCATCAATGGGATTTCTTCATTCATCTTGAAAACATAATCACCATACATTTTCATGATGACTATATCTGAGTCTCACCTAACATAGTGATAGGGGCATTAGTATCACGATTAAACATGGGAGTAGTTGTTAGATATTGATTGTTTACATCATTATTGTTGAATACCTCTAATAACAGGAACATGTATGACCGAACAACTATTGTGGGTAGGATTATAAAAAACCAATGGCCCCATTTTATATTTGGGGATTTGTTCCAAATACTAAATAGGATACAAAAATTCTTGTGAGTGTGAATCTTCCAAAACAAGAAAATCTAATCCATATATTGGATGACCAAATATAATAATTTGATATCGGTTCTTAATGGGTATGAATTGTTTCCATGAAATCATCCAATTTTGGGCCCATTAAGGATTTTCGGAGAACAATATTCATTATAATTACCTCCCAAAATGTGAATCATTAGTCTTACATATTAAAGATGAGTATTTAATTCAAATATTTTGACAAGTGATACAAATTGTATCATGTAGTGGTTTGTGTAATTCCCTAATTTCTTAACATAAAAAACTATGGCAAGAATTCTCTTCCCAATTTTATGATTCATAGTATTTATACAGAGTTTCTTGTTTCTTATGTAAAATATATTTTTATGTTAACCATTATTGTTCTATTGAGTTAATAGGGACCCTAGTGACCTTATCAAGTAGAAAAATACTATATAAGTGGCTTTCAAAGGATTTGTGGAGTTATTATTAAATGATATATAAGATACATCTCAATTAATTTATATGTAGAATGAAAGTCTTCAACCCATGAAAAATTGGCCCTTTTCATCATTATCATTGAAACAAAATTACATTATTTGGAAATATTAGATTTGAATAATGATATGTAATATTTGTTCCCTTGAGCCCCAAAACTCTATATAGTTTGACAAAGAATGGCTATCATTGATAAAAATTATCTTCCCTAGATAAATCTAAATGCCTCTTTTATTAAAAATTAATACATGTAAAATAACATTATTAAACCAAAATTCACATCTTCATGGGTTGTATCATTTAGTTATTAGATAAATGAAAGTCAAAAAATTTTCATTACATTGATATTGTTATAGTTTCAGTAGGATTTTACCACAAAATCATCCATATATACCAGTAGAAATGATATGAGGATCATCTTAAATACAATGTTCATTTTTTGATTGTTTGTAAATCAAATATTATTGATATTGAATGAAATAAATAGATAAAATAATGATTCCTATAACACTATTTAGGATGTGGATTCTTCTTCCACGGGGTCCATCTTACTCAACATGGGTGGAATCTTCAATAAGGGTTTCTATATTTTCACCAAAAATAGAGATTACATGTAATGATTAAATCCCATATAAAACCAAATTATGAGATCAAATGTTGAGATAAAATCAATATTTAATGGTCGACCTCTATCGAGACTGGGTTTTTTCTCCATAAGGTACAATGTCGTCTTGATTCATTAACCATGGAATGAATCTCTCTGTAAACCAGATGGTAAATACATTAAGGTTTCATTGTGTCCTATAATGTAAAAGAATACAAACTAATCTATAGTAATTTGTTCTTCATAAGGATAATTAAATAGCTCCTTGTATTTGGGGTTGTGGGATCCAACTACTATATAAGAACAATTAAGATATCTCTTAATTCATCCCAATGATCCACTAAGTTGCAATGGTTTTTTTGGGGGAATTTTCGATCTAAAGCCCATTATTCTGGGTATACGTTATCTCTTTATTTTAGTACACAATATTAAGGTAGTATAATCCAGATGAGTTAAATGGATTATCGTTCCACTAAAGTGTCTAATCCAGGCAATTGATGGGCTATTAGATGAATTGGTTTAATAAAAAGGTTACCCCTACATGTATACATTGACACTAACTTCACATCATGTAATTTTAGGTAGATTTATAAAAGAGAACCATGACTCGATGCTTGATATTGAGTCACTATGATGAGTGTCTTTCCAAATTTATTCATATGTTCAATAATCTCTATTTTAAAACCCCAAAATTTTTATGATTGAGGGTTTATAATGTAATTCAATGAGAATTATATTTATTTGAATCTGATTTTGTATATGATTGATACCAGATCCAATATTGACACCGAAATGATGGACTTCCATATAATTGAACTATAATTTTACATAGAACATGTGTATATTATCCGTAATTAGGGAACACTCACCTTCTTTAATGAATAAAATGATAGTTTAACATTATTTACATTTGGACTTATTTTCATGGAAGGCCATAGTAGTAGCCTCATAATCATAGAAATTGAGATTGACCTTAAGGTCCCCAATTAAAAACTCACATTTTTACATTAATATGAGTTGTCCATTAAGGATTAAATGTATCATTAGTATACTGTAATTTTTTTTAGAATATAATACATAAAAACATGGTACATATTTTCTGCATCCAATGGTTCTATTATTAATATTTTTTGTATGGGGACCACTAGCTGAGGACCAATGGCTTGGATGGTCCTTGATGTGTTTTTCTATTGACTAGATGTCTTAGGGTGGAAAGTAGAAAATAAATATCATGACATGTTCGACTGAGGATGACTTATTAGATTATTTAGATGAATTGAATGATCAAATGATATAGTGAGTAGTGGTAGTGTAACAGATGATACAGAAAATGATGGGTTTTCTTCTTGTGATGAATATTAAGAATACTGTCTAGTCCTAATGGAATGTAAATCCATATTGATGTAATAGAAACAATATACTTCCTATTAGAATTGTACATAAATAGTGTTTAATGGTGTTGCTCAGAGGGTCTCATGTGGGTCACATGGTTCTACTCATCACATATAATTACATAGTAATTCACACATCTTAACAACATTTATAATGTTATAAAACTGTTCCACTTCAGTGTAATAATCCATGGGTGGTAAATAATGGTGGATTCTACGAATTTTGGGGAATGAAATCACCATAGTTGAAAGAATATTTTACCCCCATATAGAGACAATGATTTCAAAGGAAACACTAGAGGCTATTATTATTGTAATTGGTAGGTTTCATGTCCAATAAACTGGAAAAAGAATGCGATGTGACTACAGAAGTCCTCATTATACACAACTAAACACCGATTTATTTTTGGTGAAGGATGCCATCTTATGGTCTAAAAAGTCCTCAAACATTTGTGTTCCTTATCTAGGAACCATCTTATATCCCCCAAAATCATCCTTACCATTATTGTTTTTGGACATATTACACTTCTTCTTAGAAATCATATAACTTGACCATGCCATTGACTACTATGTCCTAGATCCAATCATTAATTATGAATCAATCAACAATGTTATTATTTTGGATAAATTATTATTAGTATTAATTTTCTTGATGTGTGTGTCCAATTTTTTTGTCCACTTAGATTAATTAAATTGAGATATTTCTTTTATAGAGAACAAATAAAGATTCATGTATTCTAACAATACTTGATGGAAAATACATTTATCATAATTTTTTTTGAAGAGAATTAATTGTTACTAGAGCTGATGATGGTCTTTAGTGGTATATCACATAGATTATGTGGTTGGCAAGGCCGATCCCTTAAATGTTCTTCGAATATAGATTAACTATGGGGTCAGGACTTCTATAGTGGAGCCTATTTATTATTTACAATCATCCATACAGGAGATGAAAGAGGTAATTATTGGGACTGTTATTTCGAGCATTGTAATGATATTTACAAAAAATGATATATTTTGATGAATAGTCCAAATCCATCCAAAAATCAAAGGGAGATTAGGGTAGGAAGAAAATTATCACATAAAGTTTTCCACTCACATCCCTAACATATTCCCCTAATAAAGTCTCCCATTAAGGTATTACATCATCCCCTTCTATTGAGAAATTATGAAAACAAATCACTCATACACCCTGTACAGACACATAGAGAGATCAATGATATTAGTCTTATATAAGGTGAATCAAAAATAGTAGAGAAACATACTACTAAAATCATATAGGTATGAAATAATTCCCACAAACATCTTACTATAAATGATGAATGTTTGTCCCTCATGTGTAAATAGTAACGCTGAGTCTTGGAGGCCTTCAAATATTTTAAATTTCCCAACATACATCTTCATCATGTGAAATAAACTAAAAGATTATATACTATGGTGCATGTACTTTTGAGTGAAATAATTCCATGATTATAGAATTATAGTTATGGATGTACATCATCCAACCAAGATTGATATGGGTTCAAATAATATGAGATAGAAAAAAATAAATATATAAACCCTCACTAAGTTATGTGATTGTTTTTATAACATAAACTATCCGAGGGGTTATTAATATAAATTATTTTATTATCCTTCTATCTCAATAGGTGAAGAAAAGATATCAACAAATTCGGATGTCCTGGTACTACAATGGGGTAGATGTGTTACAGCTGAGTCATATTTCAATGTTTTTATCCTCTAACATGATTTGGTCTTCCCAAACACCCACCATAAACATAGTTTCTTTTCCAATAAAGACATGATATTATATTAGAGGAGGGGTAGGAACCCCACATAAACAATATAAATCGTGGTAGTTCTTGGTGAATATTTTGGGGAAGATTCACCTATATCCATCAATAACATGAAGTAATGTTTATAGCCTGATACCATACTACATTACAAGTATGTTCTATGATTTTTCTAGGGGATTAGTCATTATTATTGTTTTATTGATATGTTGACATACAAGAGGTAGTAAGTTAGTGGGTGGAATACCAAGAACTATTTATTGTCTCTAATATTTTCTCAGGAAACCTATCATATCATCATCATGATATTGTATATCCCACTGATCAGGGTTCTTTGTACCATGCACAAATTAATTACCCATGTTTCTATGATCATGCAGAGGATTGATCATGATGATTTTTATGGTGATTATGGCTAAAAGAGAACTTTGAAATTCAGTAAGTTGTCCAGTTTGATGATCATATCATCATCGCAGAAGTGGACTAAATTAGTGTACTATTTACAAACCCTATAGTCTAATATTAAATTTTTCACAATCCACATTCATGAAATACTAAAGCATTTTGATGCTCTAGAACTTGGTTTTTATAATAATTAGTGAATAATTATATAAATTGGGGTACATAACCACTTGGAGTATGGTGATGTCAATATAATGTAATTTTTAGAAGATTAACTGCAGGTTGTTAGTGCTTCCCAGATAGACTAACAGAAATCACATAGGTGGTTGAAAATTTACTAGATGTTCAATTGGAGGAGGATGTGTGGTTTTTAGTGAGGAAATCAATGACCGGGAAAGACATGGTTTTAGGTAGAATGGTCAAAATAGATTAATGGTCAATGCATAGGATCTCAAAGAATTATTCATCACACTCCTTGTATGAAGGGAGTTACTATTCCTACTCACACCAGTCTCCAATCAGTGATGGTCAAGAATTTTGGAGTGGTAGTGACACAAAATAGTTTTCATATTGATTTTTTATTTAAGGTGATCATATGGGTCAATCCCCTTTTAATTGAATGGGAGTCCTCTGAATTGGTGGCCAATATGATGACCATATCCATATAGAACATTGTATCTATTAGATCCTAAAAATTAGTTTGGTCTTCATAATATATGGAAAATAATAATCTTCACCAACCATTGAGGGTTCCCAAACTAACAATGATGTATCTCTTACTTACAAGATTGAGGTTGATGAGTGGTAAGTTAGAGGTTATTTATATAGTTTCATAAAGATCCCATAAAAGGAGGACAAGGCATATAACGACCCAAACATTACATACATTTCAATTACATCTGAATTAAAACATACTTATTACAACATGTAACAAAACCATTATTGGACTGCATAGGTATAATGTCTTTAGAAACTGGGAAACATAAACAAGTAGTTCATAAATAATCTACATTGTCTCCCATTTATTTCATCATATCTAGAGTCCCTTTTGGCATATCCAACTTAATAACCTTCTTCCAGACCTGTGGAAAAGAAAACATACAAAAGGGTGAGCTCAAATTATCAGTATGGGTAAACAATGGAAATATCAATCATATCAAATTCATAAGAACATAACATTTTGAAAATCATATTCTGCAAAAGAGATCATAATATCATGACATGGGATAAATCATATTAGTGAAATTTAATCCCAATATTCATAACATAAGACATGAAACTTTGTGGTATACACACATAATTATTGAAAATCATTTCATATTGGTCATGACTCATTACCAAGACCATCACAGCGGGCAATGTCCTTTACTGAACCGAGTTCACTCCTCCTTCTAGTCCTGTATCACTCAACCAGATTAACTTTCCATTCCAGCCATGTATATCTGATGAGATATAAATCTTTACCCAATGATTTTGAGTGAGATATAGGTCTCATCCATCTCAAAATGAAATCATTCTTATGTGTGTCACAAAATCATAAATCATACATCAGAGCATAACCCGTGTAATAAAAGTGGGATTCTTAAACATCATTCCATCATTACATAATCCATATAAGATAAAAGGACTTCATAAAAATAATTACATCATATCATACTAAAATCAATGTAATAATAGGGATAGAAACTGAACCCTATATTATCTTAGATGGAACATAATTTTGATAAAACAATTGAACTCCATTCTTGAAGAAAGTATCCTCTCTACTTAAAAAACAATCTTCCTTTCTCAACATGTCATACAATGTTTAACTAAAAGATGTTAATTGAAAATAAACATGAAAAAATTTAAAAGAAGCTTTAGGAAAAAATGTTCTATGAAATCATAAAAATCCATTCATGCCATATAAGTTAAAAACATTTTTCTGGTACATTTGCTGGAAAAGTCAAAAATTATCTCGTAGTAAAAACTAGAAAACATTCCATTCATAACTTTTAATAAAAAGTCAAAAATAGAAAAAAAGGATTTTAAAAAACTATAGGATGATATAAATAATGGTAATTGTTGATGAAACGTGGATGTGTATGATAAATATGGCCCAGAAAATTCTAAAGTATAAACAATCTCGGATAAAAAATGAGATTTGCGAGATTTTCCCTTACCTTAGGTCCAATATGCTCTGTACGTGCCCAAACCTATTGTATTATGATTCAAATAATGTTATTGACTTATTAAATAATCATATAAATTGTTATTATATCATATATGGTCATATTCTTATCTCTTTATTAGAAATATTTCATTGCCACTTGTTATTCGGGTGTTCATTGCTTTATGTTCTTATGCATGTTTTATCGAATAAATTCTTATTCATATTTTTAGGTTATAGTTACATAATATAAAGAATGGTTTTAGTATAATATATATCAAATTTTTTGATTCAATTCGTTTATATAATCATGGTTTAATGAATATCATGTAAAACGAATCACATTGCACCATGGCGACGAAAACTCGTACGTACACACATGCAAAGATATCATTCCCATAAGTAGTGAATGGTATTGGAGTGGATGATATAATATCTCAGAATTAGTATCATGTCATAATAATCATATATAGCAATTATTTACACCATTATTCCCATCCAAGTGAGGTGGTGGTGGAAAATAGATTACACCACGGCATGGAGACAGTATTTCATATGTACGCACGTGCGGTGATTTTGTTTTCCGTAGGATGGATAGAAGGTGAAATAGTTTTGTTTCATATTTATAATAACATATCAGTATATGAGTGACACTGATGTTATTAATTTATAATGAAAAAAATAAAGAATAGGATGTATAAGAAGAAATAAATTAGAAAGAATTTGTAAAAGATATTACCTCTTCTTCGACGCGCCTCTTCTAAACCTCCACTTAGGTCACTAAATTTGGACTTTGAATAAGACCATTACTTCTAGAATGATTCTATGGAGCTGGATACGAGAAATTGGTAGGGTTTGGCCGATCATGTAGGCTCAAAATGGTGTGAGGAGAGGTAGGAGGTTCCCTTTTATAAGGGAGTAGAGGGGCACCTTTGGAAACATAAGAAATATTAATTTATAATAAATTCAAACCCCACATAAAAACCTCCAAAAATGAAACAAATCCGAATATTATATGAGATAGGGTTGTAATCTCACCAAACAATAAAATTTAGACATGTTGGAAAACTATTTTAAACCATATCAACATGATTTATCCTTATTTGATCTATTTAATTTTATTTTTGGTAATAGTATTCTAAATTTTTAATTGATATAAATAATTACTTATGTGTTGTTAATTGTCTATAATTGAATTCTTAATTAATTTTTTGACAATATAAATTTCAATTTATAATTTTAAAATATTTTTGTTATTTTTTAACAATTTTATAATATGTTAATTTTATAAAATAACAATAGTGTCAATTTTGACACTATCCATTTATTTGAATTTAAATAAAATTGACAAAGAGGATATATTAAAAAAATATTTAATAGATTCCTAACATGTAATATTAATCTAGAAATTTTTTGGAGAACATTAATAATTTCATATGATATTTATTATAATATTTTTAAAACCATTTATTTGATATTTCAGCCAATAAAATAATTTCTACATCACAATTGTGTCATCATTAATGATAATTATTTAATCCCTTAAAATCATAATAAATTTTCATGATATGTAAAACTTTTCTATATTTTTGGATAATAATTATATTTAATGTTTTATGAGGTTTATCACTAAATTAAAATTATTATACTTATAAGATATAACAGAGTGACATGTTGCCACTTTATTTGGTTTTAATAATAATTATATCATATTCATGTTTAAAAGTCCATGAAATGAATCTATTCGGACCCTAAAGTGACATGGGTCGACTTTTCATCATTGAATATAATTTTGGAAGGTGTTAGAGTAATTTTATATTGTTATTTTTACCCTTAATTACCTGATTTACGATTAACTTTAGTATATGAAAATTAACGCAGTTACTATTCATAATGTCAAAAAAATAAAAGTAACCAATTCACATAAATTGGACCCAATGAATCCAAATATGGAATCCATTTTTTCAAATTAAAAACACAAGATTTGTAGTAATTAATAAATAATTAATCTCGTTGTTAAGAAAATGTGTTTTTAAAAGTTAAAACATTGTCAATGATTGAAATGTTTTTTCATATGAATTCAATATAAAATTAATGGTAATGACATAAATTATATTAAATGGTAAAAATATATTCTATTTATATTTTAAAACCAATAATTTTATCATTTAACCAATTAAATTTTCTTGATGAAAAAGTTGTTTTTAAGAATAATTTAGCGTATTTTTACTATTCATCAGAATATGAAAGTTATCAGAAAAGTATCAAAAAATTATTCAATGTAAATTTATATATCTAGATTCAAAATAAAAATTTAATTTTTTAATATTGAACTTATAAACTTGTCAATAATTATATTTAAAATCGGTGCCCCATCAAAAGGTGGTAAAACTATATTTTTTTTGATAAACACCCCATTTATCCAAAAAATTGATTTTGTTTTCATATCTCATTCTAAAAAATATGTAAGATGAATTATAATGTTATAAAATTAAAAATTCAGTTAATACTATTCATAATGGCTATTTCATAATAATATATCATTGTTTAATGAAACAAATTATTTCGTATAACGCAATCTATCGAGGAAGGTTGCTCTTGCATGTAACGCATGCCAATCCAGTGTTGTGTGTAGCGAAGGATTCCTTTGGTGTTGCGTACAACAGAAGACATAAATATATATATATATATATATATATATATATATATCTCATAAAATATCATGGTGTTATATTATACCCCCCTTAAAACAGATTTCAAGCTCCAAATTTGTCACTCCGTAACAAACAGATGAGGATACCTCTCCCTCTTTCTATCCTCAAGTTCCCTTGTAGCTTCTTCTAATTGTTGTTTCATCCATAAAACTTTTACCATGTGAGTGATCTTGTTTTGTTGAATTTTTTTTCTACAATACAGAATCTCTATCAGATGTTATTCATAAGAATGATGTTTCTCTAGCGGTACAACTTCTGAGCTTAGTATATGTGAGGGATCATGTATGTACTTTCTTAGGAGAGATACATGGAACACATCATGAACATGAGAGAGACATGGTGGAAGCTCTAATCTATAAGCTACCATCCCAAAATGATCCAATATTTCAAAGGACCACTATACCTTGGGCTTAGCTTTCCATTTTTTCAAATCTCATTACTCTCTTCTAAGTAGATATTCGTAAGAACACTTTATCACCCACTTCAAACACTAGGTCATTTTTTAGTTGTTAACATAACTTTTTTTGACGACTCTGAGCTACTCTTATGTGTTGTTGAATAGATTTGACCTTTTCTTCCATCTCATCAACATGATCAAGTCCAAATAGCTTTCCTACCCCAACTTCATCCCAACAAGTTGGAGTTCTGCATTTCTTTCTATAGAGAGCTTCATAAGGAGCCATATAAATATGGGACTGAAAGATATTATTATAGGAAAATTACATCAAAGGTAGGTGTTGATCCCAACCACCTTTAATATCCATATATAAATCTCTCAACATGTCTTTCAAAGTTTGAATTGTCCTATCAGACTCACCGTCTGTCTGAGGATGACAGGCAGTGCTGAAACTCAACTCTGTATCTAGAGCATGTTGAAGACTTTGCCAGAACTTCGATGTAAATCTCGAATCTCGATCAGATATAATGGAAAGTGGTACTCCATGTAATCTTACCACTTATTTTACATATATCATGGCAAGATGCTCAAGAGAGAAAACCTCTCTAATAGCAATGAAGTGTGCCGACTACGTAAGACAATCCACTATAACCCAGATAGCATTACTGCCTTTGGATATTTTGGGACGTCCGATAACAAAGTCCATAGTGATGTTTTCCAATTTCCATTATGGTTTGGGTAATGGTTGTAACATCCCTTGAGACTTTTCTCTCTCAGATTTAACATGATAACAAACCAAGAATCAAGAGACATATTCGGTGATATCTATTTTCATGCCATCCCACAAAACGTACTCTTTCAGGTCCCTTTACATCTTTGTACTTCCAGGATAAATAGAGAATGAAGAACTATATGCCTCATCCAGCAGCTCATTCTTTAATTCTTGTATGGTTGGAATATAGACAGGGTTCCTGAACCTTATTATCCCATCACAATCAAGGTTGAATTCAGGAACATTTCTCACCTTCTATTCAATCCCAACATCCTCCTTGTGTGCCTATTTAATCTTCACTTGTATATATGGTTGAACATTCATTTGATAAAGATATGAATTCTCCCCTTTCATTAAAATTTCAGGATCCTTCCTTTGTAAATCCATAAATATTGGATCCTTTGTGATCCTCATCATGGATAAGCTTGCATTGTATTGTCAACATACTGTGTTTTCCACCTTGTTTTATTTCATAGGGAGGTAATGAATTGAGCCGTCATAACAATTTATCAACTCCAACCATCTTATTTGGTGAAAATTCATCTCCTTTTGTGTGAAAATATACTTTAAACTTTTATGATCAGTATAAATATCACACCTTTCACCATAATGATAATGTCTCCAAATCTATAATGCAAATATTACCACAGCTAGCTCCATATCATGAGTTGGGTAATCTTTCTCATGGATTTTCAACTATCGTGAGGCATAAGCTATCACCAAATAATTTTGCATGAAAACACACCCCAGTCCCATCTTGGATGCATCACTATAGATCACAAATCGTTCTCCACTACAAGGTATTGTGAGCACAGGTGCATTGGCTACCCTTATTTTTAGCACTTTGAAATTTTCTTCACATTCCTTTGTCCAAACAATATTAACTCATTTCCAAGTCAATTTGTTGAGTGGTATATATAATCCTGAATAATATTTCACAAAACATCTATAATACCCAGCTGAACCAAAACAACATCAGATTTCATTTACTTTTGTTGGTCTCAACTATCTTTCAATAACATCTATTTTTGTTGGATCCACATATATCTCATCCTTTGTGATTATCTTACCCAAAAAATGAAACTTTTTGAAGTCAAAATTCACACTTTGTAAATTTGGAATAAAGCTTCTCCTTTTATATGGTATTCAATAAAATTCTTAAGTAATATTAATGTTCTTCCTTGCTCTTTGAATAGACAAGAATGTCACCTATAAAGACTACCAATAAATGACCAAGATAGTCTCTAAAGACACTATTAATTAGATCCATCAAGATAACAAGGGAATTAGTACGACCAAATGGAATCACTATAAACTCTTAGTGTCTATACCTGGTACAAAAATCCATCTTTGGTGTATCCCCCCTTTTAACCCTTAATTGATGATACCCTGAATGAAGATCAATCTTGGAAAAGTATTTATCTCCACGTAGTTGGTCAAATAAGTCATCAGTGTGTGGGACTACGAATCCCTTATCAAGATTATCTTGGAGTTTCTATTTCAATTCCTACAACTTAATTCGGGCCATTCTATATGGTGTCTTGGAAATGGGAATAGAACCCGGTATGAGTTCTATTGAATACTCAAATTCACGATTTGGTGGAAGACATAGATATTCTTTTGGAAAGACATCATAAAACTCCCTAACAAAGGGAATATTCTTAATCTTGAGTTTCTCTACAACCATTTGAGATAAATAACCTTAATTTAAAGGAATCAAGACCCATAAGATGGAAGAAATTTCCACTAGATTGTTATATTTATCCTTGCATCAATAGATGATCATAGATTGATCTGGAATATGAAATGTGGTTTCCCTTATTTTTAAATTGATATGAGCTCTATATAAAGAAATCCCATCCATGCCAATAGTCACATAAAATTCAAATATAGGAATTATCATAAGATTTTCAGGAATAACTTTCCCAAAAACATCAATCAGAGAAGAATTGTAGACATTTGATGAGACTCTTGTGCCATTATGAGTTGTTACAGCTAACACAAGTGCTGATTATTTGTGCAGTACGGTGATACCCTTATAAAATTCTTCAGAAATAATAGAGTGGGTGGATCCAGAATCAAATAAAACATTTTATACTTTAGAGTGAATAATAAGTGTACCTTTCACCACTTCGTTATTGTACTCCACATTGCTGATAGAAATTTCATGTAACTTTCCTTTGTCTTTGTCCTTAAGAGTTTGTTGACGTTGATCATCATCAACAACCCTTGGAATAGGTCATTTATTGGCATAATTCCCCATTTCCTTGGACTTGTAACATTTATGTGTACGAGGTTCATTTTGTATAGCCTTTTTTTTGCATCACTAGACATCTTTTTCCCATCACTGCAGCATTTAATTTACCGATGACCTTATTTCCCAAACTTATAACATTTACTTGTCCCCTTAATAAAATTTCCACCTTGTTTCATTCCACACATTGAGCATAAGGGAAAACTCATCTTCTTTTTTGTGTGGTCTTTAGATTTTCCTTTGATTTCCATTTTCCTCTTCTTATCAAACCCATATGACTGATGGGTTACTCCAATCTCCATATCAACCATGAGAGAACATCGAAAAATTTCATCATAGATATTGAAGTCCCTTATAGCTAATTCCCTTTAGAGACTTGGTTTTAAGCTACTAAAGTATAAATCGATCTTACTCTCAGGTTAGATAATAATCCCAGAAGTGTACCTTGAATGCTTTTTAAAATTTGCTTCGTAGGTACGAACAGATTCATCATCCTTTCGCTTTAGTTAAAGAAACTACTTCTCCATTTTTGTTCAACGAATATGAGAGAAGTACTTATTGAAAATTATGTTCATGAACTCGTCCCATTCCATGGAATCAATTTCATCCCTTTTCCTTGTATTCTTCACAAGATTCCACCATTGATCTACTTCAACATCCAAACGATATACCGCTAAGATGAATTTATCATGTTAAGAACATTGAAGGAATGAAAGTATCTTTTCAATGGTATGGATCCATTTTTCATCCACTAATGGATCCTAAGAACCACTAAATGAAGGTGGACGCTGCCTCAAGAAGGATTCAACAGAATGTTGCTCCCTCATTTGCTCGTTTGGAAGTACTGCAAGATTCATAGCTTGAGAAGGATGTGTGAGCATGGCTACAAGATTTTTCATTCCAGCTCCAATAATTTTTGGTTTCTCAGGGGGAAAATCATTGCTTTGCCCGTCACATTCAGCATTGACACGGTTCCTTCAGGTTGCAACCATTGACTAAAACCAAGAAGCATAGTCTGAGCAACACTAATTACAGTAGAAAATACACATAATCAGAAATAAAATTTCACACTTTAGGGATTATCATAGGTTATTCATGTCCATTTCTAAAACACTAAGATTGTGTTTTATTCTTATAAATATCCATAGAGTTCTTACTAAGGCTTTCACATCCTTGTTTACAAAGGTTGACTGTACCCTCACTCTAATAGAAACTATAACGACCCAAAAATTACGCACATTACTATTACATCATAATTGAAGCATACTTATGACAACATGTAACAAAACCATTATAGGACCGCATAGGTATAGTGTCTTTATAAACTGGGAAACATAAACAACTGGTTCATAAATCATCTACATTGTCTCCTATTTATTTCATCATATCTGGAGTCCCTTTTGGCATATCATACTTAATAACCTTTTTCCTAACCTGGGGAAAAGAAAACATACAAAAGGGTGAGCTCAAATGCTTAGTAAGCGTAAAAAAGGAAATATCAATCATATCATATTAATAAGAACCTAAAATTTTGAAAATTTTATTCTACAAAAGAAATCATAATATCATGAAAAGGGATAAATCCATGTAGTGAAATGTAATCCCAATATTAATAACATAAGACATGAAAATTTGTGTCATATACACATAATCATAGAAAATCATTTCATATTGGTCAAGACTCATTTCCCAGACCATTATAGTAGACAAAGAACACTACTAAACCGAGTTCACTCCTCATTCCAGTCATGTATCACTGAACCAGATTAAATTTACATTCCATCCATGTCTATCTCATGAGATATAAATTTTTACCCAATTTATTGGAGGGAGATATAGGTCCCACACATCTCAAAATGAATCCATTCTTATGTGTGCCAAAAAATCATAAATCATACATCATAGTATAACCCATGTAATAAAAATGGGATTCTTAAACATCATTCCATCATAACATAATTCATATATAAAGACCCGTAAATTTCAAGGGAAATGTTTTCTTAATTTTATTTCGAAATCTATGAGTACACAGTTTCTGACGGTGCCAGATTCCAAGGCCCGGTGTGCCTGGAATAATTTTTCGAATATTAGCTCGGGTACGTTCAGTGAACGAACGAGCGGGTTTTTCTAACTTTTGATCTGGTGCTCGGAATTGAAATCCGAGGGCACCAATGAAACCTTAGCGCTGGTAATTTCTTATGAAGACTTTTTCTGGTGTTGTGTTTGCTCGGGATGAGATGTTAAAAATGTGAGTAATAAAAATACAGTTTTTTTACAATTATATTTTTATTACGCCTCTAGTGGTTTATGAGTTATGGGAATGGAAGTTGTGAGGAAGTGGGTTGGGGCCCACATGATCCCCCACCTCCTTAAAATTCCTAACATCCCATTAAACACCCTCTCCCTCTATAATAAATGTCAACCCCTCATGTTTATGAGGAACCTTCCTCCCTCTCTTTAATTAAATGCCAATGCGTTTAATTAATGAGGATCCTTCCTCCCTTTTAAATGTTCCACCGCAGCGGATTAATTGAGTGGGGCCCTATGTCATAAATCCCCGATTTATGACTTGCGTGACAATGACGAACCCACCACTCCTATTTAATGGAGGCCAGGGGGAGGAGTTCTGGATAGCTACTTCAAGCGGCATAATGCAAGCAGTGCATCATGACGCCCAACACTTGGAGAGTTTTCCTCTTCCTCCAATGCAGAATGAAGAACATCGACGCCACCCTCGGCTTCATCCTTCCCGATGTTGACGGAACAACACCGTCTATCGCGACGCCATCTACCGCGGCACCGATGAACGCCTTCTTCGAGGTAGGGGTTTGGTATTGGGTTTGTGAATATTATTTTTCCATCCAAAGTTAAATTCTTTAGCCGCATGATATCAAATTAAAGGGAGGGGGCCGGACTACACGAACATGGCCAACCCTCCTCCCCCTTGTTGTTGTACTTGTTGCAGATCGAACGAAGGCGGCGCAGTGCAACGACACTGCTTGGGAAGGAGGAGGAATGCAGTGAAGGAGCGCAGCGCCGTCGCACCGCGCCATTGAGGCCTAAAGAAGCCGCAGCTGGAGTCGGGCCACGGCGGAGGGGCGCAGTGCTGTCTCACCACGCTAGTCAGAAAAAGGCCATGGAGGTGCATGGAAGGGCGGCTAGAAATCCGACAGCCAGCACAAGGGAAGGCGGGACCTGCAGGGGGTCCCGAGGCGGCTCACCAGGCGGCCATCACGGCTGGCCGAAATCAGGAAGGGCTGGGGGTTGTAACTCCCAGCGGCTGGTAAAGGGGCGTACCCCCACGTGGGGGGCTGCCATTACAAAACAAGGAGGGTAGCGCACCTCCCCTTTTCGCATCCGCTCGGCCAGCACCGAGCCGCCCAGGCCGAGCAGGCCGCACCGGGCAGGGACGCCCGCGTCGGGCCGGGCTGCCCGCGTCGGGCAGGGCAGTGCCGGCTGGGCCGGGCCGCGCCAGCCGGGTCGGGCCATGCAATCCAGGTCGGGCTACACCCTAATGGGCCGGACCCGGACCCAGGTCGGGTCAACCCGGTTCGGGCCGACCCAGGGGGTTTCGGTCCGGGTCGGTCTGGGCCCAAACCCCCCTAAAAACAGACAGATTCGTTCAAACGTCCGTAAATGGGATACAGACCTCCGATCGATACACCGTCAGTTGCGATGTGATCATGTGGTCAAGACGGTCATTTCGGTATATTACACTCATGGTTTCAGAGAACTTTGGGTATGGCCGGGTTGGTTCGAACACGAAACCAATCGGGCCCTCGGAGCGGAAACACTTTTAACTTGAGCTCCGGACATCCGATTGACGTGTCATAGACTTTTTTGAATTTACTATTAGTGGGACTATTCTTTTGGCTTAATATGATCGACGTTTGGACCCAGTTGGATTACGGTCGGGTTGTTTTCAACTTAAAAACCAACCGGGCCCCTCGGATGAAAAATCCAATAACTCTCGGACCGGGCGTCCGATTGACGCGTCGTCTGTCACGTTGAGTTCCTATTGTCGAGACGAGACAATGGGATACATCAACTCCGGACTAAGTGTCAATTGATGTATTGACCCCTTTGGCTCGTGGTGGAGACCCTCATGGAATTGAGCATTCTGTGTGCGGGAACCCTAGAGCTCACTGTGACTGTGACGACGACGATGATTGTACTGGAATCCTCTGTGGGTTCGACGAGGACGACTATAGTACTGGATCCTCTGTTGGTTTGATGAGGATGACTACCGTACCGGATCCTCTATGGGTTCGATGAGGATGACTACCATACTAAGATCCTCCGTGGGTTCGACGAGGACGACTACCATACTGGATCCTCTTTGTTTTCGACGAGGACGACTACCTAATTCGGATCCTCTGTGGATTCTTCAAGGACGACTACTATGGTGGGATCCTTCGTGGGTTCGACGAGGACGACTACTGTACTGGGATCCTTCGTGGGTTTGACTACTGTGTTGGGATACTCCATGGGTTTGATGATGATGACTACTATACTTGGATCCTCCGTGGGTTTGGCAGCGACGACTACTAAACTTGGACCATGTGTGGGTTCGACAGAGGATATGATTCATAGGCTACATCTAATCATCTCCACCCATCTTCGCGAATAATATACATGTGTGAGCTGAGTCTTGACCTTTAATCATTATCTTCGATGTGATTGACTTGATATCCTGTGTGGATTGGTTTATGCTTTCCTGTGTGGAATATGTTTTAATTTCCTAAGTGGACTGGGTTGTACTTGAGCTCGTGAGTTGGAGCTGAACTGGATTTGATAACTTTGTTATATGTATAGGAATATACCTAAGTAATTTTAGATGATTCCTCATGATTGTATCTTTCTTCTTGGTTTATCCTTTGTGGATTCAGAGAGACCTTCGGGGGTATCGGGGTCCCTACTGAGTATCCTATACTCACCCCTTCATGGGCTTCAACTGCACTACGTTTTGTTAGTTTCAGACGAAGGACATCACTGAACGTGGTTGAAGCTTGTAGAGATAGAAGGTACTTGGAGGTGTACGTGATGACAAGACGGTACCCAGAGGTGTAATTTACAGCAAAACGGTACCCGTAGGTGGACTTGACGATGATATGGTACCTAGAGGAGGACTTCACGAAGAGATGGTACCCAGAGGTGGACTTCACAATGAGATGGCACCCGGAGGTGACAGATGGATGTGGAGAGCTGAGGTGTCCATCTATACCTACCCTTTAGGTAGGGACTCCGGAGGACGAACCAGGAGTAGCTTGACACCTTCCTGTTGTTTTTTCTTTTTCTTGTACATTACGGTTGGGCTTGTATTTCCGCCCCCCTTGTACTTTCAACACACTTTCTATATTTCTTACTTAGCATTTTCGTCCACTTGTACTCTGGTTATGTGTGTGTTTACATTTCATAAAGGCATTTCCTTCCCAGTTATAGGGATTTACGCCTTTGGTTCTAGTCGCCATCCCCTGGCCTGTGGAAGGCGGGTTTGGCGTAGTTACAACACGGGCCCCGGGGGACGGGTCGTGACAAATTGGTATCAAAGGAGTTCGGTTACACCGCAGAACTTAGGACTCTGATCTTTATTTTATGTGAAGTAATATTGTTAAGGGTATTGAGTGTGTTTATCAGCCCAGGGAGTCCAGTGTTGGTGCTGCAGCCGATGTATCCATACACCAGGACATTGACTTCTGATTTCCGACTCGGTGCACGAAAAAACTGATTGCATATGTGCTTCAAAAGTTTTCATTGTGATTACATTGTGTCAGCTCACCAGGTATACTGTTTTGACCGTGGATTACCTATTTATTTTCAGGATGGCCCCACGACGGCAGACAGCTAGGGTTCCGAGCTTTGTGCGAGATAACAACCCACCGAGCGACGAGGCCTCGGTGCATGACGCCTTAGTGCACTGCATGAGTATCAGTGTCAGAGACCGCCTAGGTTCCATGGGGAGATGGACCCTCAGGCAGCTGAGGATTGGCTGGATGCTGTTGTTTGAATTTTCAGGTTAGTGGGGACACCAGCTGACCTCATGGTGATCCTTGCAGCCAGTCTCCTGCATGCGGCAGAAAGAATATGGTGAAGCCTGATGCTCCAGATGCACGATAAGGCAACAATTTTTTGGATGGACATTGAGAGCCTCTTCCGCTCAGAGTTTGTCCCAACTCATATCATTGGTGATGGGGTGACTTTTGTAGAGGTCCTGGTGGAAATCGAGGATCGACAGTAGTAGGTCCTACATGGACGGTTGATTCCTCTAATGTGTCTCAGGTGGCAGCACGGGAACCTCCATGAGAGCACTTGGGAGCGGGAAGCTCAGATGCGTGCTCATTACCCTCTTTTGTTTCCCTAGTTTGAGATGTATCTTTATGGGGATTTAATGCCCTGAGGTTGGAGTAATGTAAAGACCTATAAATTTTAAGGGAAATCTTTTCTTAACTTTCTTTGAGAATCTACGAGTACACAGTTTTTTACGGAGCCTAATTCTGAGGCCCGGTGTGCCCAGAATAATTTTCCGAAGTTTAGCTCAGGTAAATTTAGTGAACGAATGAGCGGGTTTTTCTAACGTTTGATATGGTGCTCGGAATTGAAATCTGAGGGCACCAATTAAAACGCTGCACCAGTAATTGCTTTGGGAGACTTTTTTCTAGAGTTGTGTTTTCTCGGGATGAGATGTTAAAAATGTGAGGAATAAAAATATAGTTGTTTTACAATTATATTTTTATTACACCTCTACTGGTTTATGAGTAATGGGAAAGGAAGTTGTGAGGAAGTGGGGTGGGGCCCACATGAACCCCACCTCTTTAAAATTCCTAACACCCCATTAAACACCCTCTCCCTCTATAATACATGTCAACCCCTAATGTTTATGAGGATCCTTCCTCCCTCTCTTTAATTAAATACCAACGTGTTTAATTAATGTGGATCCTTCCATTATTTTTAATGTTCCACCACAACGGATTATTTGAGTGGGGACCTATGTCATAATTCCATATTTATGACTTACATGCCAACGATGAACCCACCAATCCTATTTAAAGTAGGCCAGGGGGAGGAGTTCTGGATGGCTTCTTCAAGCGGCGGAATGCTAGCTGCGAAGCACGACACCCAGCACTTGAAGAGTTATTTTCTTCCTCCAACGAAGAAAGAAGAACACCAAAAACACCCTCGGCTTCATCCTTCCCGATGTTTATGGAACGATGTTGTCTACAACGACGCTGTCTACCACGACGCCATCTACCGCGACACCGACGAATGCCTTCTTTGTGGCAGGGGTTGGGTTTTTTGTTCGTGAATATACTTTTTCCATCCAACGCTAAATTATTTAGCCACTTGATATAGAAATATCGGGAGGGAGCCAGACTGCACGAACACAGCCAACCCTACCCCCCCCCCCTTGTTTTTGTACTCTTTGCAACTCGAACGAAGGTGGCGTGGTGCAACGACACCACGAGGGAATGGGGAGGAACACGACGAAGGAGAACGACGCTGTCACGCTGCATCGTTGAGGCCTAAAGAAGCTACGGCCAGAGTCAGACCGCGGCGGAGGGGCGTGGCGCCTTCGAGCTGCGTCGGAGAACCATGGAGGGTCGCGGCCAGGGTGGGCCACGACGAAGGGGTGCGACGCCATCACGTCGCGCTGGTCAGACAAAGGCCGCGGCGGTCCATGGAAGGGCGGCTGAAAATCCGGCCGCCAGCGCAAGGGATGGCGGGACCCGCAGGGGGTCCCGTGGTAGCTCACTGGCCGGACATCACGGCCTGCCAGAATCGGTAAGGGCCAGTGGTTGTAACACCTGATGGCTGACAAATGGGCGGGGCCCCATGTGGGGGGTCGCCATTACAAAACAAGGGGGCAGCGCGCCCCACCTTTTCGCGTCCGCTCGGCCAGCACCGAGCCACCCAGGCCGGAGTGGCCGCACCTGGCTGGGCCGCCCGTGCCAGGACACGCCCTAATAAGCCGGACCTGGACCCAGGTTGGGACGACCCGGTTCGGGCTGACCTAGGGGTTTTTGGGCCGGGTCGGTCCGGGCCCAAACCCCCCTAAAAACGGACCGATTCGTTCAAATGTCTGTAACATGGGCTACGAACCTCCGATCGATGGACCATTAGTTGCAATGCGATCCTCGGATCGAGAAAATCGTTCCAATATATTACACTCATGTTTTCAGAGAACTTTTGGTATGGCCAGGTTGGCTCGAACAAAAAACCAACCGGGCCCTCGGAGCAGAAACGCCTATAACCTAAGCTCCGGACGTCCGATTTACATGCATTATACATTTTTGGTTTTACTATTAGTGAGATGGTTCTTTTGGACTACTCCTCTTAAATTTTGGATGCAGTTGGAGTACGGTCGGGTTGGTTTCGACTTTAAAACTAACCGGGCCCCTCAGACAAAAAAGTCAATAACTCTCAGACCGGGCATCCGATTGACGCGCAGTCTGTCGCGTTGAGTTCCTAATGTTGAGATGAAACTTTGGGGTACAACAACTCCGGACTACGTGTCAGTTGATGTATAGAACCCCTTGTCTCGTGGTGGGGACCCTCCCAGAATCGAGCATACTGTGGGTGGGAACCCTAGAGCTGGCTGTGACTGTGACGATGATGATGATTGTACTGAAATCCTATCTGGGTTCGACGAGGATGACTACTGTACTTGATCCTCCGTGGGTTCGACGAGAATGACTACTGTATAAGATCCTCTATGGGTTTGACGAGGACGAGTACCGTACTGGGATCCTCCGTGGGTTCGATGAGGACGACTACCGTACTAGATCCTCTGTGGGCTCAACGAGGACGACTACCGTACTGGGTTCCTCCGTGGGTTCGACGAGGATGACTACTATGTTGGGATCCTCCATGGGTTCCACGAGGACGACTACTATCCTGGGATTCTCCGTCGGTTCGACTACCGTGTTGGGATCCTCCGTGGGTTTGACGATGATGACTACTACACTTGGATCCTCTGTGGGTTCGACAGCGACGACTACTAAACTTGCACCCTGCGTGGGTTCGTCAGAGGAGATGATTCAGAGGCTACATCTAATCATCTCCACCCCTCTTCGTGAATAGAATACATGTGTGAGCTCAGTCTTGACCTTCAATCATTATCTTCGATTTCATTGAATTGATATCTTGTGTGGATTGGTTTATGCTTTCCGGTGTGGATTATGTTTTACTTTCCTAAGTGGACTGGATTGTACTTGTGCTTGTGAGTTGGAGCTGAACTAGATTTGATGACTTAGGTATATGTATGGGCATTTACTTATGTAGTATTAGATGATACTTCGTGATTTTATCTTTCTTCTTGGTTTATCCTTTGTGGGTTCAGAGAGATCTTCGGGGGTCTCGGGATCCCTACTGAGTATCATATACTCACCCCTTCACGGGCTTCGCCCCGCACTACGTTGTGTTGGTTGCAGACGATGGACATCACTGATCGTGGTTGAGGCTTGTAGAGCTAGACGATACCCGGAGGTGGACGTGACGACGAGACGGTACCCGGAGGTGGACTTTACAACGAGACGGTACCAGGAGGTGGACTTGACGACGAGATGGTACCTAGAGGAGGACATCATGAGGAGATGGTACCCAGAGGTGGACTTCACGATGCGATGGTACCCAGAGGTGACAGATGGACGTGGAGAGTTGAGGTGGACATTTGTACCTACCCTTCTGGTAGGGACTCCAGGCGACGAACCAGGAGAAGCTTGACACCTTCCTACTATTTTGCCTTTTTCTTGTACTTACTGTTGGGATTGTATTTCCGACCCCCTTGTACTTTCAACAGACTTGTTATAATGCTTACTCAGTGTTTGCTTCCACTTTTACTTTGGTTGTGTGTGTGTTTACATTTCATAAAGGCAATGTATAAGGCTGCAGCCTTAAACCTTACTTAATCTTGAGTTATTACAAGATTACACATTGACGATCTTTTCAGTTTTAGAGTTTTAGAGAATTAGATCATAAAAGTTGCATTACATTCCACATTGAAACAAAATGGTTACATAAAATACAGTATTCATTTTTCCCATCAACGGAATAATATTTAAAATAAAACATGGATTCTTTCTTGGCACTTCATTGACACTATTATCATATCATGTACCATTCCCTTGACCTGTGAAAAACATTTCAAAAATATGGGATGAGCATAAAAAGCTCAGTAAGCATTACAAAAAGTGTCAAAAGGAAACATGAGTACATATATACATACGAATGAAATCATACTTTTCCCATAAAGAATAATCACTTTAACATAACTCATAAAATCATGAATAAATCATAGAAATAATAAGACATAAAGGTAACTTGAGGCATTCATAACATTCTTACATAGGGAGTAACCCTCTTTGTTACGTTTGGAATACCCATCACAGTATATTACCTAAATATCTTCAGTGAAACCATAACGTTTAACTCATTTGCGTTACCCAATGCATTGGATAGCTATTTTGGGCTCACCTGCCCTTAGTTTATCACGGAACCACCCGTCTTCATAAAAATGCCCATGAACTATAACATAATCGTATCACATAAAACATGCATAAAGGAAACATAACATTTCCACTTTTCAATCAAAAGATATCAATACAACAAATTGATATAAGAACATTATGAAAACCATTTTCAATACCAAAATGAAAGAAAAGTAAAACATGGTATTTATTTTTCATTCAATAAAGGTTATGGCTTGTAGAGGAAGCCGAAACTCAAATAATGGTCACGGCGGCCGAGAAGTTTTTGTCGCTGCATACGTACGACAAAAAAACATTCATTTTGTCGTTTATTAAATGCTTCGTATTAAAAAATATTATTTTTGAATAAGCGTAAAAGTAAAATGGGTTTATACACCGTATAAAATAATGTTTTGTATAAAACAAAATATTCCTCAATGAATGGAGATTGAGATGAAGTCCCTTACCTCGGGTCCGACTTGACTCGACAGTTCTTTAACCTCCTGAATAATAATCATGAGTCAATTTATTCTTTCTTAAGAACCATTTTAAAGTTCATTATTCCTTTTATATCACTTATTACCATGTTATGAACACTATGTAATTATTTAAGTTAATAATGGTCATTTTGTGGATCATTGGTACTTGAGTCAAAAATAAACTCTTTATAATTACAAGTTGTTCATGTGGTGAAATATATATTATATCTAGAATTATATTCAATATGTATTTATCATATATATCATATATATCCACTATATACATGCATTTATAATATTACATAACATTTAGACGTAAGAAATGAAATGCACCATTCATGGAGACGGTAGGCCGTACGTACGCATGAACGCTACTTCCATTTCTATTTCTTATTTAATGGAATTAAAACATAATGATACATAATAGTATTATAATTCCAATATGGTATCATATATAATATCATTAAATATATCCTTTATACATACCACATATGGTATTAACAAATCAAATCACTTTGAGGGGGCTTTAGTCCGCACTTCATAAAATGAAGATATCACATTTACCCATAATGGAAACCATAAAGTTATGCCATAAATGAAAAATACAGAAGCTTAAGTAAAACATAAAAATATTATATATCATATATAAATATAGTGACATATTAATGGCCACCTTTGAATGTGTTAAAAGAATATTGAACAATTATCGTTTCATGAGGCAGAAATTCACCATCCACAGAAACAATATGTTATTTAACCATTAGATGTAGGTATGTGTAAGTGTAGCTCGAATCCTTCATATAACAACATCCTAGTATATTGAAGATACTGTATTTGTTACAAAATAAATGAATAAATAGATTTTAGGGGGTTGGAGAAGCAAAATAAAACAACAGAACACAAGTGAAGACACTACCTTAAAATCGGGTAACTCTCATTGATTTGAGCTCAAAGGCTTCCTTGGGAAGACTTATGACCAAAGTGAGCCTTTTAGGAGTAATATAGGGATTTTTAGAGACAGAATTAGCAGGGTTTGGCTGAGACAAAGGCTTGAGAGGTGTGGGTAAGGTTGTATAGGTGGGGGCCCTTTATAAGAGGAGAGGAGGGGCACTCTTGGAAAGGTATAAAATGCTACTTTATTTTCAAATGAGTTTCGGAATATAAAGGTCCCAAATTGATGTATTTTAAGGATAAGGTGATAAGGGTTCGAAATATACTCATCCAATAGGTTTTTGACATGTGTAGGTCTTATATTTTACATTATATTTTCATTTTATTTAAATCATTAAATAATGAGGTAATCGCTATATCATCATGATGTCGTAAATAATTTAATTTATATAATGTCTAAAAATTATAGAAAAACTACTATGATGTAGGAAATATTTTTATATATCCAATGACTATATATAGTCCAATATATAATTTATGTAAAAAAAATTAAAAATGTTTTACTCAGGTGATACATTCTTTGTTATATTTAACTTTCTTTAAAAATAAAAAGATAAAAAGTCATTATCACACAAAAGTGATTCCATGGGGTCCCCAAGTTTGGAACAAGTCATCCCAAGGTCGGAAATGACACAAAAAGTAGTATTTTGACACATTTTGGGGTCATATTGTATTATTATGATATTATTTTATTATCCTTAACTACCCGATTACTAATTAATCAAGATAATTAATGATAATTACTGTTGTTACTATTCATAATGTCCAAAAAACAAGAGTCTTGATTACATAATTTTGACCTTATGATTCCAAATATGTAATCCATTTTACCGAACTCAAATCACAGAAATTTCAATAATTAATTTAAAAATAATTCCTGTTGTCAAAACAAATAGCGGGTTTTTTGAAACAATATCTATGAAAAGTTTGGCATCAGTTTATGCCCAATTACAAAGTGAAATTAATCCTAATGATCAAAATTGGATTAAATGGTAAACATGTATTCAAATTACACTTTAAGACCAATTAAAAAGATAATCTGACCATATAATTAAATTAGATGAAAAAGTAGTTTTGATGTAAAATGCAGTATTTTTCACTATTCATTAAAAAATGAACATTGTCAAAAAAATACCAAAAATTTATCCAATGTAAATTTAAATATCCCAATCATAAAGAATATGTTTATTTTGACAAATAGAGCTTATAAAATTGTCAAAATTTTGATTTAGAAATGGTTTTCCATCAAAAGGCAGTAAAACAACCTTTTAAAAATATTAGTATATTCCATGCTTAAGATTGGATTTATTCTCATTTTAAGCCTGTATAACACTATCTAATTCGTATATAGACATAGATAAAAATATATATTATTCATTATTTAATTGGAATGTTACATCCTTCCCCCCTTTAGAAAATTGCATCCCCACAATTTTTTTACTTATCGAATAAGTGGGGGTATTTATCCCTCATTGCATTTTTAGATTCCCATGTTGCCTCTTCACTCATGTGGTTCTTCCACAAAACCTTTACTTGATGAATCACCTTATTCCGTAACACTTGATCCCTATGGTCAATAATCTGGATTGTTTGTTCTTCATAAGAGTTATTATCTTCCAACTGAACTACCTCTGGGATCAAAACATGAGATGGATCTGGCATATACTTTCTCAACATTGAAATATGAAAAACATTGTGTACCTAAGAAAAACTCAGAGGTAAAGCCACTCAGTAAGAAACTAATCCAACTCTCTCCAGAATTTCATATGGTCTAATGAACCTCAGACTCAGCTTTCCTTTCTTACCAAATCGCATCACACTTTTCCATGGTGAAACTTTGAGAAAAACATGATCACCTACCTCGAAAGATAGATTCTCCCTCTGGTTATCCGCATAACTCTTCTTCCTGCTCTGAGCTGTTCTCATGTGTTTTTGAATCAACTGAACTTTTTATTCCATCTCTTCTACCAATTCCGGTCCCATCCGCTTTCTTTCACCCACTTCATCCCAGAAATCTGGAGTTCGACACTGCTTCCCAAATAACACCTCAAATGGTGCCATCCGTATACTAGATTGAAAATTGTTATTATATGAAAATTCAACCAAAGAAAGATGTTGGTACCAACATCCCTAATAATCCATCGAACAAGCACATAACATATCCTCCAAAGTCTGAATTGTTCATTCTGACTGCCCATCTGATTGAGGATGAAAAGCTATACTAAAATTTAATTCAGTACCCAATGACTTCTGAAGGCCTTTCCGAAGATTAGAAGTAAACCTGGGATCATGATCCGATACAATGGAGAGGGGAACTCCATGTAACCTAACTATCTCTTTAAGATACAAACGAGAAAGTTTATCTAGGGAAAAAGTATCTCGTATAGTAAGGAAATGACAATATTTAGTCAAGCGATCAACAATCACCTAGATTGCATTATTACCTCGATGTGTCTTCGTAAATCCCACAACAAAGTCCATGGATATATTTTCCCATTTCCACTCTGGAATTGGTAATGGCTGAATCATCCCTTTCGGTAACTTCCGCTCTTCTTTAACCTGCTGATAAGTCAAACACATCACAATAAAATCAGTAATATCTCGTTTCATTCCATCCCACCAGTAATACTTCCGCAGATCCCTGTACATCCTAGTACTGCCAGGATGAACTGAAAACGGAGAACTACGAGCTTCACATAACAACTCTCTCTTCAACTGTGAATCACAAGGCACACACAATCTCTTCCCAAATCTCAAAACACAATCATTATCAATGTTTAATTCATGCAACTTACCCTTCCGAACCATCTCTAACTTTTTCTGTAGCTCACTGTCTTGCTTCTGTGCTTGCATGATTCTGTCTGATAGAGAAGATTTCACTAATACCTGAAACAAAATAGAAGGAAATCCTGCACCAACAACTTTTATGAAATTTTCATCAAATCCTTATCCAAAAGATCACGTTCCAAACGCAACATTGTTAATAAAGCATTACTTTTTCAACTCAAATCATCAGCCACTTTATTTTCTTTTCCTGGATGGTAATGATTTGTACAATCATAATCCTTGATTAATTCTAGCCATCTCCTCTGTCTCATATTGATTCCTTTCTAACTGAATATATTCTTTAAACTTTTGTGATCAGTATATGTTTCACACTCTACTCCACAAAAATGATGCCTCCAAATGTTTAAAGTGAAAACAACATCAGATAATTTCAAATCATGTGTAAGGTAATTTACCTCATGAGCTTTCAAATGACGTGAAGCATAAGCAATTACCTGATCATTCTGCATTAGGACACAACCAAGTCCTTTTAATGAAGCATCACTATAAATAACAAACTCACCATTCCTGGAAGTTAGTGCCAAAACTGGAGCATTCTCCAATCTTTTTTCAGTTCCTGAAAACAATCATCACATTATTTTGTCCAGATAAACTTAACACCCTTCCGAGTTAGCTTAGTCATTGGACTAGATAACCGTGAAAAATTTATAACAAACCTTTGGTAATAGCTTTCCGAACTAAGGACACTATTAATCTTAGTTACATGTGTGGGTCTTGGCCATTCTTCAACAACCTTTGTTTTTGTTGGATCAATAGTTATCCCATCATTAGAAACAATGAGATCAAAGAATGAAATTTGTTGCAACAAAAACTCCCACCTGCTGAATTTCCCATATAATTTCTTCTCTTTCAATGTTTTTAAGATAACCCTTAAATGAATTTCATGTTCCTCTTTACTTTTAAAAAACACAAAAATATCATCAATGAAAACAACCACAAACTTATCCAAGAACTCATGGAAAATTCTATTCATAAGGTCCATTAATACAACAGGTGCATTGGTTAGCCCAAAATTAATTACTACAAATTCATAATGGCCATATCTTTTACAAAATGCGGTCTTCGGAACATCTGCTTACTTTACCTTCAACTGATGGTACCCCGATCTCAGTTCAATCTTTGAAAAAAACTGAGCTCCCTAGAGCTGATCAAACAAATCATCGATATGAGGCAAAGGATATTTTTTCTTAACAATGATGTTATTCAAGGCTCTATAATCAATGCAAAGTCTCATAGAACCATCTTTCTTTTTAACAAATAAAACAGGAGCACCCCATGGTGATGTGCTAGGTCGAATGAAACCTTTCTTTAATAAATATTTCCATTGATCCTTCAACTCTAAAATTTCAGTTTGATCCATTCGATAAGGGGGTTTTGAAATTCGCTTAGCATCAGGAACTAAGTCAACAGTAAATTCAACTTCCTGATCTGTTATTATTCAAGGAAACTCATCAGAAAAAACATCAGGATACTCATCTACCACTGGCACATCATTAATCTTAATAGTTCCCTTGTTTTCAACAATATGTGCATGGTAACATTAATTTCCATCTTTTAAATGTTTATCGGCCTCTTGATATGTTATCAATAGTAAGGGTTCATTCTTGTACACTAACTGAAAGACTTTCTGAAAAGAAACTTCTTTAGCTCTACAGTCAATCTTAGCATGGTAAATAGGGATCCAATCCATACCCAGGATAACATCAAACTCTACTAGAGGTAAAACAATAAGGTTTTCAAGTAGGTTCATTCCACGGATAAGGATATGAAGATTCTTATAAATTAGTTTTGCCTTAACATTTCCCCCAGTTGTTTTTACCACAAGTTCAGGTGTTATTTCTTGAGATGGTATTCCCATTTCACTAGAAACGTTTTCAGAGATGAAAGAATGTGTTGACCCCAAATCAATCAACACACTGGCATAATTTGAAAAAACAAAAAAAGTACCTGATACCACTTCATTTGATGGCCTAAAATCTTCTGAAGTTGTTGCAAAGGATTTCACAACCCCTTTCTGCATGTAGTCTAACTACTTCCCATCACTCGAGCTCTTTGTCGGACAATCGTTTGCATAGTGACCCATCTCATTGCACTTAAAACATTTCACTAACTATAAATAAAATTTGGTCTTACCATCACACTGATCTTTTTCAGTGCAATCACGAGCCTTATGTCCCATCTTACCACATCGGTAGCACTTTCCAGAATTCTGAAGACATTCCCCAGCATGCCTTTTACCACATGTATCACAAACTGGAAACATAGTATTCTTACCATCATACTTTTTTGAAATGTTCTTCTCCTTCTCCTGCCACCTCGGTCTCTTCTTCTGTTGGTTGTTATAGAACACTTGATCATCGAAAAACTCCATTTCAACCTTTTCAGCACATCGAACAAGCTTTTCATAACTTTTGAACTAACGAGAAGCTAATGACCTTCGATATTTTGGCTTTAATCCTGAGTAAAAACAATTGATTTTACTATCAAGGTCTCGGATGAAATTTGGAGCATACCATGCCAATCATGTGAACCTTTCTTCATAGGCAACCACTGAGTCTTCCTCCTGCCTCAATTCCAGGAATTGTTTTTCCATCATATGTCGAACAGCCTTAGTAAAATACTTCTGAAGAAACATAACATTGAATTCATCCCAGTCGAGAGAATCAATCTCATCAGCGTCCCTGATATTTTTAACCATCGACCACCACTGATTTGCATCAACCACCAAATGGTAAATAGCAAGACTATCCTTTTGATTGTCATAACACCCCATGAAATAGAAAATCTTTTCCAGTTCTTTAATCCACCCTTCAGCTAGCATAGGGTCAGATGATCCTCTAAATGATGGGGGATTTTGACTCATGAAATGTTCCACCACTTACATGTTCCTCGGCGGTTGATCTGGATGATCTCATGCATGGATACCACCACCATTTATCGCTTCAGTCAACTACGCCATTACTGCAACAAACTGTTCAGTTCCATTTCCGACCATCTCACGATGCTGATTCAGAAGGTCATTTACTTCTGTATGCCTTCCTACCACTACTTCCCAGTTTCCTCTACAGAAATCCATTCTAAACAAACATGTCTTAGATGATGCAATATGGTAATCTTCAAATGCTATATCATTTCAATTTGACAATAAAAAAATATTTTTGGATAATCATTTAATATAATTCTAACCCCTAAAGTTATCTAAATCGACCTTTGATACCAACTATAATTCCCCTGCCTTAAACCTTACTTAATCTTGAGTTATTACAAGATTACACATTGAGGATCTTTTCAGGTTTAGAGTTATAGAGAATTAGATCATAAAACTTGCATTACATTCCACATTTAAATAAAATGGTTACATAAATTATAGTATTCATTTTTCCCATCAAAGGAAACATATTTAAAAGAAAACATGGATTCTTTCTTGACATTTCTTTGACAATATCATCATATCATGTACCATTCCCTTGACTTGTGAAAAACATTTCAAAAACATGGGATGAGCATAAAAAGCTTAGTAAGGGTTATAAAAAGTACGGAAAGGAAACATGAGTACTTATATACATAAGAATGAAATCATACTTTACCCATAAAACATAAGCACTTTAACATACCTCATAAAATCATGAATAAATCATAGAAATAAAAAGACATAATGGTATCTTGATGCATTCATAACATTCTTACGTAGGGAGTAACCCTCTTTGTAAAGTTTGGAATACCCATCACAGTATATTCCCTAAATATCTTCCGAGAAACCTTAATGCTTAACTCCTTCACGTTACCCAATTCATTGTAGAGCTATATCGGGCTCACCCGCCCTTAGTTTATCACGAAACCACTCGTCTTCATAACAATTCCCAAGAACCATAACATAATCGTATCACATAAAACATGCATAAAAGAAACATAACATTTCCACTTTTCAATCACAAGATATCAATACAACACATTGATATAAAAACATTATGAAAATCATTTTCAATAAAAAATTAAAATAAAAGTAAAACATGGTATTTATTTTTCATTCAAAAAAGGTTATGGATTGTAGAGGAAGCCGAAACTCAAATAATGGTCACGGTGGCAGAGAAGTCATTGTCGCCGCATACGTACGACAAAAAAACATTCCTTTTGTAATTTAGTAAACACTTCGTATTAAAAAATATTCCTTTTGAATAAGCGTAAAAGTCAAAGGGGTTTAATCACCGAATAAAATAAAGTTGTGTATAAAACAAAATATGCCTCAATCGATGGAGATTGAGACGAAGTCCCTTACCTCGGGTCCGACATGACACGATCATTCTTTAACCTCTTGATTAATAAATGTGAGGTAATTTATACTTGCTTAAAAACATTTTTCAAGTTCATTATTCCTTTTATATCACTTGTTACCATGTTATGAACACTATGCAATTATTTTAGTTAATAATGGTCGTTTTGTAGATCATTGCTACTTGAGTCAAAAATAAACTCTTTATAATTAAAAGTTGTTCATGTGGTAAAATATATATTATATCCAGAATTATATTCATTATGTAGATATCATATATATCATATATATCCATTATATACATGCATTTATAATTTTACATAACATTTAGAGGTATGAAATGAAATGCATCATTCATGGAGACGGTAAGCCGTACGTACGCATGAACGCTACTTCCATTTCTATTTCATATTTATTGGAATTGAAACATAATGATACATAATAGTATTATAATTACAGTATGGTATCATTTATAATATCATTAAATCTATCATTTATTCTTACCACATATGGTATTACCAAATCAAATCACTTTGAGAGGGAGGTAGTCCGCACTTCCTAAAATGAAGATATCACATTTACCCATAATAGAAACCATAAAGGTATGCCATAAATAAAAAATACAGAAACTTAAGTAAAACATAAAAATATTATATAACATATATATATATATAGTGACATCTTAATGGCCACATTTGAAGGTGTTATAAGAATATTGAACAATCATAGTTTCGTGAGGCAGAAATTCACCATCCACAGAAACAGTATGTTATTTAACCATTAGATGTAGGTGTCTATAAGTGTATCTCGAATCCTTCTTATAAAAACATCCTAGTATATTGTAGATACTAGAGTTGTTACAAATGAAATGAATAAAAAGAGTTTTCGGGGTTGGAGAAAAAATATAAAACAAAAGAACACAAGTGAAGACATTACCTTAAAATCGGGTAACTCTCTTTCATTTGAGATCAAAGAATTCCTTGGGAAGACTTCTGCCCAAAGTGAGGCTTCTTGGAGTAATAGAGGGATTTGGAGAGACAAAATGAGCAGGGTTTGGCCGAGCCAAAGGCTTGAGAGGTGTGGGTATGGTGGTATAGGTGGGGGCATTTTATAAGAGGATAGGAGGGGCACTCTTGGAAAGGTATAAAATACTACTTTATTTCCAAATGAGTTTCAGATTTTAAAGGTCCCACATTCATGTATTTTAAGGATAATATGATAAGGGTTCTAAATATACTCATAAAATATGTTTTTGACATGTGTAGGTCTTAGATTTTACATTATCTTTTCATTTTATTTAAATCGTTAAATAATGAGGTAATCGCTGCATCATCATGATGTCATAAATAATTTAATATATTTAATGTCTAAAAATTATATAAAAAATAATATGATGTAGGAAATCTTTTTATATTTCCAATGACTATTTATAGTCCAATATATCATTTATGTATACAAAATTAAAAATGTTTTACTCAGGTGATACATTCTTTGTTATATTTGACTTTCTTTAAAAATAAAAAGATAAAAAGTCATTATCAAACAAAAGTGATTCCATGGTGTCCACAAGTTTGGAACAAGGCATCCCATGGTCGGCCATGACAAAACCAGTAGTACTAGGACACATTTTGGGGTCATTTGTTATTATTATGATATTATTTTATTATCCTCTACTAACCGATTACTAATTAATCAAGATAATTAAAGATAATTACTGTTGTTACTACTCATAATGTCCAAAAACAAAAGAGTCATGATTAAATAATTTGGGCCTTATGATTCCAAATATGTAATCCATTTTACCAAATTCCAAACACAAAAATTTCAATAATTAATTTATAAATATTTCCCGTTATCAAAACAAATAGCGAGTTTTTTTGAAACAATATCTATGAAATGTTTGGCATTAGTTTATGCCCAATTCCAAACTGAAATTAATCCTAATGACCACCACTATATTAAATGGTAAAAATATATTCAAATTAAACATTAATACCAATTAAAAATATAATCTATCAATATAATTAAATTAGATGAAAATGTAGTTTTGATGTAAAATGTAGTATTTTTCACTATTCATTAAAAAACGAGCATTGTCAGAAAAATACCAAAAAAATATCCAATGTAAATTTCAATGTCCCAATCATAAATAATATTTTTATTTTGACAAATATATCTTATAAAATAGTCAAAATTTTGATTTAAAAATTGTTTTCCATTAAAAGGTAGTAAAACAACCTTTTAAAAATATTAGTGTATCCATGCTTAAGATTGGATTTATTCTCATTTTAAGCCTCTAAAACACAATATAATTCATAAATAGACATAGATAAAAATATCTATTATTCATTACTTACTTGGGATGTTACACAATTCCTTCCCAGTTATAGGGATTTACGCCTTTGGTGCTAGTCGCCAGCCCCTGGCCTATGGAAGGCGAGCTTGGCGTAGATACAACACGAGCCTCGGGGGACGGGTCGTGACACCATATAAGATAAAAGGACATAATAAAAATATCTCCATAATAACATAATAAAATCAATGAAATAATAGGGATATAAATAGAACCATATGTTATCTTAGATGGAAAATAGTTTTGATAAAACACTTGAACTCCATTATTGCGGAAAATATCATTTCTATGACAAAAACATTCTTCCTTTATCATCATGTCATACATTTTTTAACTAAAAGAAGTTAATTTAAAATAAAACTGAAAAAATGTATAGGAAGCTCCATGGAAAAAATGTTCTATGAAATCATAATAATCCATTCATGTCGTATAAGTTAAAAACATTCTTCTCGTACTTTGGCCAGAAAAGTAAAAAATTATCTCGTACTGAAAATGACAAAATATTCCTTTTATAACTTTTACTAAAAATTCACCAATAGATAAAATTGTATTTACAAAATTTTATTAGGATATAAAAAATATTATGTGTTGAGGAAACATGTATGTGGATGATAAATATGCCCCGGTAAATTCTGAAGTATAAACAATCTCGGATACAAATTGAGATTTGTGATATTTTCTCTTACCTTAGGTCTGATATGATCTGTACGTATCCTAACCTCCTATATAATGATTTAAATAATTCTATAAACTTATTAAAGAATCATATCCATTGTTATGATATCATAAATGGTCATATTTGTATCTTATTATTAGTAATATTTCATTTCTACTTATTATTCGGGTGTTCAGTGCATTATGTTCTTATGCGTGTTTTAACGAATAAATTCTCATTACAATTTTTAGGTTATATCAACATAATTTACAGAATAATATTATTATAATATATTTCAGATTTACACATTCAATTCATTTATATTATAATTTTTTAATGATGATCATATAGAACGAATCACATCGCACCGTGGAGACGGTAAGCCGTACGTACGCACAGGCGACGATATCGTTCTTGTAATCATTGAATGGTATTGGAGTGTATGATATAATATCTCAGAATTAGTATCATGTTATAATAATCATATATGGTGATTCATTACACCATTATACCCATCCATGAATGGTGGTAGTGGAAAATAGATTACACCACGGCGTGGAGACGGTATTCCGTACGTACGCACGGGCGGTTATTTCGTTTTCCTTAGGATGGATAGAAGGTGAAATAGGGTTTTTTTCATATTTATAATATCATATCAGTACATGAGTGATACTGATTTTATTACTTTATAATAAACAAAAAAAATAAGAGGAAGTAGAAGAAGAAATAAATTAGAAAGAATCAGTAAATCATATTTTCTCTTCTTCGATGTGCCTCTTCTAAACCTCCACTTAGTTCAGTAAAGAGGGTATTTGAAGAGGACCAGGACCTCTAGTATGTTTCTAGGGAAATGGAGAAGAGAAATTGGTTGGGTTTGGCTGAGCTTGAAAGCTCAAAATGGTGTGAGAAGGAGTGGACAGAGGTGCTTTTTATAAGGGAGGAGATGGGAACCTTTGGAAACATAAGATATTTTAATTTATAATAAATTCAAACCCCACATAAAAACCACAAAAAATGAATCAAATCATAAGATTAGACGATATAGTGATATAATATTATAAAACAATAAAATATAGACATTTTGGGAAAATATTTTAAACCTGATCAACTTGATTTATCCTTATTTAACCTATTTGGTTTTATTTGTGGTAATAGTATTCTAAATATTAAATTGTTATAAATAATTACTTATGTGTTGTGAATTGTCATGATTTGGATAATATATGAAATTTTATACCATATAAATTTCAATTAATAATTTTTAAATATTTTTGTGATGTTTAAACAATTTTATAATATGTTATTTTTATAAAATAACAATAATGTCAATTTTGACAATATCCATCTATTTTAATTTACATAAAATCCACACCGAGGATATATTGGAACCAAAATATTTTATAGATTCATAAAATGTCATATGAATTGGGAAAATTTGTTGAGAAAATTAATTAGATCATATAATATTTATTTTAATATTTTTAAAACAATTTATTTGATATTTCAATCAATAAAATAATTTCAACATCACTATTGTGTCATCATTAATGATAATTAAAAAATCCATAAAAATTATAAATAAATTCCAATGATGTAGAGAATTTTAATATCATTCTGGAGACTATTTATATTTGATGTTTTATGTGGTCTATCACTAAATTAAAATTAATATACTTATAAGACATAAGAGAGTGACATGTTGTAACATTCTTTGGTTTTAATATTAAGTATATCATTTTCAAGGAAAAAAGTCCAAGAAATTAATATATTCTGACCCTTATGTTATATTGGTCTACTTTTATTCCTCCAATAGAATTTATTCTTGTGTTAGAGTAGTTTTATAACATTATCTTTACCCTTAATTACCCGATTTACCATTAATTGTAGTAAATAAAAATTAACATAGTTACTATTCATAATGTCAAAAAAATAAAAATAACATATTAACATAATTTCCACCCAATTAATCCAAATATGGAATCCATTTTTTAAAATTCAAAACACATATGTTGTAGTAATTAATTTAATATCAATCCTATTGTTAAGAAAACAGGTATTTAAAAGTTAAAACATTTTCAAAGTTTGAAATGTTTTTACCTAGGAATTCAATGTAAAATTAATGGTAATGACATAAATTATATTTAATGGTAAAAATATATTCTATTTATACTTTAAAACCATTAAATTATATCCTTATTCTTTATAAATTCTCTTGATGAAAAATGTTTTTTTAAAAAAAAAATTTAGTATATTTTTACTATTCATCAAAATATGAAAGTTATCAGAGAAGTATAAAAAATTTATCCAATGTAAAAATTTATATCGTGATTCAAAGGAAGACATTTATTTTGTAAAATCAATCTTACAAAAATGTCAAAAATTATATTTAAAGTGGGTTCTCCATCAAAAGGTGGTAAAACTGCATTTTTTGAAAATTAATCCTTTTATCTGAAAAATTGATTTTATTTTCATATTTCATTCTAGAAAATATTTAAGATGAATTATAATCTTATAAAATTCAAAATTTGGTTTATAATATTCATAACAGATAGTTCATAATAACATATCATTGTTTAGTCAAACTCAGTATTACGTAGAAGGCAATCTATCGAGGAAGGCTGCTCTTGTGTGTAATGCAACCCAAGCTAGGGTTCGGTGTAGTGAAAGATTTCATTGGTGTTGCATAAAAAAAGAATATAATATATATATATATATATATATATTTCCCCAAAAATATCAGGGTGTTACAAGGAATCCTCAACATTCATATACCCTTAATAGGGGGTTTGGGAAACTATGGACCTTGACCTCATAAATTGTTACAAATAACCCCAAGGATCTAAAACATAGATCTGGTGATGGTGGATGAGTTATTTACCTTAATTCATCCTTTTTCGCTCATTCCAAAAGTTTCTAGTGAGGGGATGTTTTCCACATTTCTACCTATATGGTCATAGGGGTTCTCTTTGTGAATTTCTCTAATGGTTTTAAGTATTTTTAAAATTTTAATTTTTTCATAGCACTATAGGTAGATCCCCCATGGAGGTGGTTATCCCTCCATCCCTAGGAGAGATCATTTGGTTTGGGAAGGTAATCAAAATGGGTGAGCCTCTGAGTCTTTTGAGGGAATTTCATGGATGATTTACATAGTTATATTATTCACCATGAGATTTAACCATTTGGATTCTTCTATCATGCACAAAGGATAGATTCATCCCAGCAAACTCTATAGTCTGATGGAGTCTCATTCCAAAAAGGGTGATGATATTCCCCATTTAGTAGTGGTGAGGGAACACAGGGATTTGATTAATGTGGAAGGGGCCACTAGATCAATCAATGTGGGCTAAAACCCATTAGGGATGTTGATCTTACCCCGAGGATGGTGTGTGTCACATACAAGAAATATTTTAAAGGTATATTTTTTCATTTAATTTACATCCTTTCTTTTTTGGGGGGTTTCCCTAGGTTTTAGGGAGGAATAGATGATTATTAATGAATTGGGCCAAACCGTGAGCCCAATCCCAGATTAAAGAATAAATTTTGTATCTTTTATAACATTTTCATTTGTCAACATTTTTCATCCATTCAAATTCCTAATTGACCTCCCCTAACCTATTAACACCACCAAGGTAATTTGGAGCTTTTAAAAATCCATAACCAGGGGTTATTTGGGTTTTTGTCTAAGGGGTTGGGCCTGCCCGAAAGCCCAATTCCTGTTTTAAAAATAAAATTTGATTTTGTTATAACATATTCAATATTTGGGATTTTTCGGTGATTCGAAGTCTCACTAAAGACCAAGTAAACCTGCCGCTATTCTGTACTCTCTCCCACCCATTTGGAGCTCTGTAAAATCGCTATTTTGTGCCGATCTTCATATGGTTCCTCAAATCTCCCAGATTTGAAGAGGTAAAGTATTGTTATCATAACTCTCTCAATTCTCAATCATTTTCCTCAATTCCAGCTCCTAAATGAGATAGTACATCTTGTTCGAACGTACCCTAAATATGGGCTCTTTTAATGTTCTGATACTGGAGTTTTGGAGTGATTACTTCAAGATACTTCAAGTAAATGAGCCCTTTTATTTCCACTTTCAAATTACTTTTGGTTTAACTCATTGTTCTTAGGGTTTCTTCGGTTATAATTGAGTTTAATAATGTCCAGAAACTAGGATTTCAAACCTAGGGATAACTTTGGGCTTTCTTGTCCAATTTGTGTGGTTTTATGTTTGATCTAGTTCTCTCTTGGTGAGGCGGGGGTGCGATTCGATTTTCGCACGGAGATTCAAGGGGTTTTGTTAATTTGGTAGGTGATTTAATTGTGTGTGAAGTTTTTGTGAATTAGCTTTCTGTTTTCATGGTACCCTAATGTTTATTTAACTTGAATGTTTCTGTAAAAATTGGTTTTAGTTGCATTTATAATGCAAATGAATTTTACGTTCCAATTTTTTGTGAAATTGAGGGTTTTCCATTCAAATCTTTTATTGGTTCATTTTGGGATGACCCATAACTAAATTTTTTGTTTCATTAAATGTTTTTGAACTGAAATTTTGTTTTAATAACTTACAAGTGTTATCATAGTGTGAAAGGTGGATATCTTAAAGAGCTTTGGGTGAAAAACAATGTGATGTTTTGAGAGGTTGTTTTATTGGAGATAAAATTATTTTATTGTGTGTTTTAAATGGTATTAAATGTGTGTAGCTACAGTAAAATTTGTTTGTGACTAGTAGTGATATTTTATATGAAAAAGGATGTGTTTTGTTTGCTGAAATTGTTTGAGCACAAAAAGGGGATGCCCGGGAACTTAGGTGGGGCGGATTTGTACTAGTACGGCTAGTGGATCGGATGGGTTTTTGTCCCTGTTCCACTTAGCATCTGGATAATGACACTCTAACTAAACTATTTGGATGATGATTGGGGTCCAATAGGTTATGGGTATGTTCCCTACTAGTGGCTCGTTCACGAGAACAGATTTTTCTATGGTTACTCTACACCGAGGTACGAGGTACATAGGGCACGAGACAACCTAGTGCTTATGGGTGTTCCTGATTTTGATGCTCATAGGATTTGTGGTATTTACCCTTGTTGTGGGTTGTTTATGGATGTACATTACATTAGATCACGTGTCTATTTAATGTGATAACATTTTGAAATTATCAGATTGAAAACAGTTTTCATTTGAAAGATGCATTTCATTGAATTTTAACATTGTTTCACCTTTTGTATTAAAATTTCTTGTTTTGTTCACATTGTATTGCATACTCTTTAGAATCAACTTGTGGTATCCTACTGGGCTTAGTCTCACACCCTACTTACACCCATTTGGTGTAAGTAGACCTGCTTATGCTTGACTCAGGTAAAGGGAAGGCTGAGGGTGATGGCGGTTCTGGATGTTAGTCCCCATCGTTGGGGCGGAGTTGCGGGGACGGCTTGCGGGTGATGATCCCCTTGTCATGTGGAGTCCATGGCGATGTCTTTATGTTGTCATTATTTGTTTTTACAACACTTGTAGTGTCTTTAAACTTATGTATTCAGATCTGGTTTTGTTAAGAATTGTTTAGCATGAAAATTTCAGATTTTAACAATTGATTGTTTTTTTATGATTTATGCTTTCATACTCGGGTAAATCGTTCCCAAACCAGATTTGTTTGATACCCGGGTACTTGTGCCAGCCCGTGGGGATAGGGAACGCCCTTCGGGCCTTGCCACGGGCCAGGTTTGGTGCCGTTAATGGTGGCGATCAGATCCGATTCGTGACAAAATGGTATCAGAGGAGGTTAATGTTTTTCGGGTTATATTGTTATTTTGAGATGAGTCGGGATAGACAGGAGCTAGGAATGTCGGGGCTCAGGGTATGGGTTGTGAGTAGGGTGCCTGTCCCGCACCTCTCATGGAAGACCTTCAGTCACCAGAGGATGTTGGAATTTACTGATTGACTTCACTTCCAGGTGAGACGTGTGGGCTGCAGACCACATGTGGACATCAGAAAGATGTGGAGTAGTTGTTTCTTTTATTACAAGAATGTGTTTAGTTTGTTTATATTTGATGTATTTGATTACAATTTTCAGAATTGAGGTATTGACTATTGTTTTTTGACTGGTGCATTTTGTAGCAATATGCCTCCCCGGAAAGCTCCCACGCACCCACAGGAGGAAGCTGGAGAGAGTTCTCCCACGCTGATTGATCAGAGGCTTGTGGAGGCTGTTTTCGGGCTATCCAAGCTTTGGGACAGGGACCATCTCATGCTTCTATTCCTGCTAGGGTAGAGGGGACATTTCCTAGAAAAGATAAAGCACAAGAGTTTCTAAAAAACAAGACTCCAGCCTTCCGAGGTAGCACAAAACCCCCGGAAGCAGAAGAATTGGTCGAGAAGACTAAGTGTATGTTTGAATTCCTGGAAACAACCGAGGAGCTCAGGGTGAAGTGTGCCTCCTTCCTGTTGGAGGGTCCCAGTCATAAATGGTGGGAGTCAGTGCTTCAGGCTGGGAAGAATGATCAGATGCACTGGGGAGATTTCAAGGCTGTCTTCAATGAACAATATTGCCCTGAGGTGTTGGCTTATGCCGGGTCAAAAGAGTTCATGGAACATGTTCAGGGGAATCTATCTGTGATGGAGTATGCCAACCGTTTTGCTGAATTGGTTAGGTATGATCCAAAAATTGTCTCTAATGAGTAAGCGAAGGCCTAGAGGTTTGAGAAAGGCTTGAGACTAGAGATATACTCCCAGGTGTTCTTGTTTAAGCTGAGGACCTATGGTGAGGTTGTTGATCGGGCGTGCATGGTGGAGATTGATAGGAATGGCAGGACTGGTTTCTATGGTTCAGTATCAGCAGCGGGTAGTGGCAGCTCCTCAGAGAAGAAAAGGAAGCGGGTGGATCATGTGAAGAAAGGAGGGGCAGTTCAGGCCACTCTTCCAGGCAGTTTTCTTCTACGGCTTCTGATGCGAGATCGGTCGGGTTCCACCAATGTGGGAGTCCTGGGAATATCCGACCAGCATGTCCTCTTCCTCCGAAGCCTTGTTACCAGTGTGGAGGTATAGGGCATTTGCAGCGCTTCTGCGGTGTGGCACGTCCACTCCCAAGTGGGGCAGGGTCAGTGGCTTCAAGAGGAGTGCCAGCACAGTCCGAGACGTCAAGGACTGGGGGATCTCGATTTGGTGGTCGTGGTGGTAGGGCTGGATCATCTTCTGGGTATATCCAGTTCAGGGCACAACCACAGACTAGCGGTCATCCTCAGGTAGGTTCTGGACATCAACATGCAGTGGATCAGTCACCAGCAGGATCAGAGGCGGGACCGTCGACAATTCGAGGTACCGTTATGATTGCATCTTCTATAGCTACTGCTCTTTTTTATACTGGTGACTCTATTTCATTCATTTCTAGATATTTTGTGGATATTCTGAATTTTCCAACTGAGTTGATGTCTTTTTCGATGGAGTTGGTGACACCATTGGGAAACCAGAAGGAGCAGGGCCTCAGGTGCCCCTCATGTGCACTTTCTGTGTCAGGGGTCGAGATGGAGTGGGACCTCTTGGTCTTAGATAAGGACCTTTTTGATGTCATACTCAGGATGGATTGGCTAGTACACTTCCAGGCACACATCGATTTCTACAGACGGCGTGTGAGTTTCACAGCACCTGATGGGAGTTGTCAGGTTTTTTATGGAGAATGGTATCCACGATCAAGTCGCGCATGGCCTCCACTCCCAGAGTTGGGAAGTGTTATCTTCCAGTTATCTTCAATTGTTCTAGAGGATGGTCTTTCCCCTGAAGGTGCACTACCTCGTGTAGTGAATGAGTTTCCCGAGGTATTCCCTGATGATTTTTCTGGTTTTCCCCCGGAGCGGGATGTGGAGTTTTCGATTGATCTGGTGCCGGGAACACAGCCAATATCTATTCCCTCTTATCGCATGGACACCACCGAGTTGAGGGAATTAAAGATACAGCTGGACGACTTAGAATCCAAGGGATTCATTCGCCCGAGCGTCTCTCCTTGGGCCGCTATTGTGTTGTTTGCAAAAAAGGCTGATGGATCCCTCTGGTTGTGCATTGACTACCAGAAGCTGAATAGGGTAACAATTAAAAACAAATACCCTTTGCCCAGAATAGATGATTTGTTTGATCGGTTGAAGGGGGAAAAGTGGTTCTCAAAGATAGACCTGCATTCAGGGTATCATCAACTCAGGGTGACAGAGTTAGATATCCCTATGATAGCCTTCCGAACCAGGTACGGCCACTTTGAGTATTTGGTCATGCCCTTCGGATTGACCAATGCTCCAGCGATATTTATGGCACTTATGAATCGGGTGTTCCATCAGTATCCCAATTCCTTTGTTGTGGTGTTCGTGGATGACATTCTGGTATACTCTTTCTCTGAGGAGGAACACGAAAATCACTTGAGGATCGTTTTGGGTACATTACGAGATCACCGCCTCTATGCAAAGTTGTCAAAGTGCACTTTCTGGATCAGAGAGGTGAGATTTCTGGGGAATGTGATCTCAGAGCATGGATTCTCAGTGGACCCTAAGAAAATTAGTGCAGTCATATCATGGGAGAAACCAAAGAATGTGTTCAAGCTCAGGAGTTTTCTTGGCTTGGCTGATTATTACAGGCGATTCGTTCGGGATTTCTCTCGGCTTGATTCACCGATGACTTCCCTCACCCGGAAAGGGGTGAAGTTTGTATGGGGTCCAGAATGTTAGGCATCGTTCGAGGAGCTGAAGAGGCGGCTGACTACCGCCCCCGTGCTGATTTTCCCTGAGGCTGGAAAGGGATATGTGGTCTATTGTGATGCTTCAGGTATGGGTCTTGGGTGCGTGCTTATGCAAGATGATCATGTGGTCCCGTATGGCTCTCACCAACTTCGACCACATGAAAAGAACTACCCAACCCATGACTTGGAGTTGGCAGCGGTGATGCATGCTTTGAAGACTTGGCGTCACTACCTCTTTGGGGAGAAGTTTGTGGTATACTCTGATCACAAAAGCTTGGCTTATATCTTCTCGCAGAAGGACCTCAACATGAGGAAACATCACTGGATCAAGTACTTGCAGGGGTTTGACTTTGACATTGTCTATACCCCAGGCAAGGGTAATTTAGTGGCCGACGCTTTGAGCAGAAGAGTTCCATTGCAGGCTTTGAGGAAGTCTAGTGATGAGTGGGCATTGATGGGTCTCTTTTCTCAGATGCATGTGGAGACTAGGGAATACAGTGGAGGGGAATTCTTGGCAAGTGTCCAGTTGACTCCTTCTCTATTGGAGTTGATTCAGCAGGAACAGCCCAGTGACGATCTTTGTTAGAGGTCTAAGCAGTTCCTTCATGGTGGGGAGACATCATCTGATTGGTCGTCGTATCCCGAGGGCATCTTGTGCTTCAAGGTCCGTTCAGTAGTGCCATTATCTCTGCAGAAGGTGGTGATGCAAGATAGCCACCAGTCTCAGTGGGCTGTCCATCCGGGTTCCACTAAGATGTATTATGATGTTCGTTGGCAGTTTTGGTGGTCTGGTATGAGACGGGACATAGAAGACGTTGTTTCAAGATGCTACACATGTCAGCAGGTGAAAGCAGAGCACCAAAGGCCATATGGTTTGCTCCAACCACTACCCATTCCTACATGGAAGTGGGAAGAGGTTTCCATGGACTTAATTGTTGGCTTACCTCGTACACCTCGGGGTAAGAATGCTATTTGGATGGTGATTGATCGTCTGACCAAATCAGCACACTTCATTTCGATAAAAAATACTACTAAAGTAGATGAGTGGGGACATTTGTACCTTCAGGAAGTAGTGAGACTCCATGGTGTACCATCAGCTGTTGTCTCGGATAGAGACCCCCGCTTCACTTCTCGATTTTGGGAAGGCCTTCAGAAGTCCTTGGGGTCTCAGATTAAGATGAGCACGACATACCACCCATAGACGGATGGTCAGACAGAGCGGGAGAATCAGATATTAGAGGACATGCTTTGTGCATGTGTCCTGGACTTCGGAGATTCTTGGGATAGCCATTTGGGATTGGTAGAGTTTGATTATAATAATAGTTACCAATCCATGATTTGAATGGCCCCTTTTCAGGCGCTCTATGGTCGGCCTTGTCGGTCCCCCCTATGTTGGGCTGAGGTAGGAGAGACTTCACTGTTGGGGCCGAGCCCTGTGCATGAGACTTATGAGAAGGCCATGTTGATCAGGCATTTCTTATTGACATCTTAGAGTCGTCATAAATCTTATGCTGATCGGAGGCGTCGAGACCTAGAGTTTTCTGTGGGTGACAGAGTATTCTTAAAAGTGGCCCCTCGTCTGGGCCATCGTCGATTGGGGAAGTAAGGTAAGTTGATGCCACAGTATGTCGGACCCTTTGAGATCACCGAGCATATTGGTAAGGTGGCATAAAGGTTGGCCTTACCTTCTCAGTTGACTTCTATCCGTGATGTCTTCCACGTCTCTCAGTTGAAGAAGTACAATCCGGATCCATCCCATGTGTTGAGTTGGGAAGAACTTGAGATAGATCCTGACTTGTCTATCGTTGAGAGACCGATGAAAATAGTGGACTCCCAAGAGAAGATACTTCGAGGAAAGTATATTCCTTTAGTCCGGGTTCTATGGTAGCATGGGAATGATACACATGAGACATGGGAGCGAAAGTCATGGGTCGAGGAAGAGTACCCATTCTTGTTTTCCAACCGAGATTCATGTTGACTTTACGGGGTGGAAAGTCCTTCATGGTGGGGAGAATTGTCACATACAATAAATATTTTAACGATATTTTTTTCATTTAATTTACATCCTTTATTTTTTGGGGGGTTTCCCTAGGTTTTAGGGAGGAATAGATGAGTATTCATGAATTCGGCCAAACCGTGAGCCCAATTCCAGATTAAAGAATAAATTTTGAATCTTTTATAACTTTTTCATTTTCAACATTTTTCATCCATTCAAATTCCTAATTGACCTACCCTAACCTATTAACACCACCAAGGTAATTTGGAGCTTTTAGAAATACATAACCAGGGGTTATTTGGGTTTTTGTCTAAGGGGTTGGGCCTGCCCGAAAGCCCAATTCCTGTTTTAAAAATAAAATTTGATTTTGATATAACTAATTCAATATTTGGGTTTTTTCGGTGATTCTAAGTCTCACTCAAGACCAAGTAACCCAGCCGGGCGTCGGAACTCTCTCCCACCCATTTGGAGCTCTGTAGAATCACTATTTGGTTCCGATCTTCATAGGGTTCCTCAAATCGCCCAGATTTGAAGAGGTAATGTATTGCTTTCATAACTCGCTCAATTCTCAATATTGTTCCTCCATTCAAGTTCCTAAATGAGATAGTACATCTTTTTCGAATGTAACCTAAATTTGGGATATTTTAAATTTCAGATACTGGAGTTTTGGAGTGATTATTTCAAGATACTTCAAATAAATGAGCCCTTTTCTTTTCTCTTTCAAATTACTTTGGGTTTAACTCATTGTTCTTAGGGTTTCTTCAGTTATAATTAAGTTTAATAATGTCCAGAAACTAGGAATTATAACCTAGGGTTTAACTTTGGGCTTTCTTGGCCAATTTGTGTGGTTTTAGGTTTGATCTAGTTCTCTCTTGGTGCACCAGGGGTGCGATTTGATTTTCGCACAAAGATTCAAGGGGTTTTGTTAATTTGGTAGGTGATTTCATTGTGTGTGAAATTTTTGTGAATTAGCTTGATGTTTTCATGGTACCATAATGTTTATTTCACTTGAATGTTTCTGTAAAAATTGGTTTTAGTTTCATTTATAATGCAAATGAATTTTAAGTTCCAATTTTTGGTGAAATTGAGGGTTTTCCATTCAAATCTTTTATTGGTTCATTTTGGGATGCCCCATAACTGATTTTTTGGTTTTATTAAAGGTTTTTGAACTGAAATTTTGTTTTAATAACTTAAAAGTGTTATCATAGTGTGAAAGGTGGATAACATAAAGAGCTTTGGGTGAAAAACAATGTGATGTTTTGAGAGGTTGTTTTATTAGAAATAAAATTATTTTATTGTGTGTTTTAAATGGTATTAAATGTGTGTAGCTACTGTAAAATTTGTTTGTGAAAAGTAGTGATATTTTATATGAAAAAGTATGTGTGTTGTTTGCTGAAATTGTTTTAGCACAAAAAGGGGATGCCCGGGTACTTAGGTGGGGCGGATTTGTACTAGTACGACTAGTGGATCAGATGGGTTTTTGTCCCTGTTCCACTTAGCATCTGGATAACGAAAACTCTAACTAAAATATTTGGATGATGATTGGTGACCACTAGGTTATGGTTATGTTCCCTACTAGTGGCTCGTGCACGAGAATGGATTTTTCTATGCTTACTCTACACCGAGGTACGAGGTACATAGGGCCCGAGATAACCTAGTGCTTAGGGGTGTTCCTGATTTTGATGCTCATAGGAATTGTGGTATTTACCCTTGTTGTGGGTTGTTTTTGGAAGTACATTACAGTATCTCACATGTCTATTTAATGTGCTAACATTCTGAAATTCTCAGATTGAAAACTATTTTCATTTGAAAGTTGCATTTCTTTGAATTTTAACACTATTTCACCTTGTGTATTAAAATTGCTTGTTTTGTTCACATTGTATTGCATACTCTTTGGAATCAACTGGTGGTATCCTATTGGGCATAGGCTCACACCCTACTTACACCCCTTTGGTGTATGTAGACCTACTTATACTTGACTTAGGTAAAGGGAAGGCTAAGGGTGATGGCGGTTCGGGATGTTAGTCCCCATCGTTGGGGCAGAGTTGTGGGGACGGCTTGCGGGTGATGATCCCCTTGTCATGTGGAGTCCATGGCGATGTCTTTATGTTGTCATTATTTGTTTTTAGACCACTTGTAGTGTCTGTAAACTTATGTATTCAGATCAGGTTTTGTTACGAATTGTTTAGCATGAAAATTTCATATTTTAATAATTGATTGTTTTTTTTATGATTTATGCTTTTATACTCGGGTAAATCGTTCCCAAACCGGATTTGTTTGATACCCGGGCACTTGTGCCAGCCCGTGGGGATAGGGAACACCCTTCGGGCCTTGCCACGGGCCCGGTTTGGAGCCATTAATGGTGGCGACCAGATCCAGTTCGTGACAGTGTGACATATTATCGACATGGGATAATGGAGTAGGGTTTATAGAAGCCTTATTATTAGCATGTGAAGATGGTCAGTGTTTTCTATATATCCCCATGGGGGAAATCCTGGGAGAATGACATGTAGTGTTCATTATGAGAATGAAATGAACATAACCTACCCTGTGGTAGTAAGTGAGCGAGCTAGGAAGATGTTCTAGTAATATTCTCCCAAAATACATCACTTCCATGACTGTGAGGTTCCCATACAGGACCCATGCGGGTGGATGTATTGACATAGTGACCCGAAATATATATCCTTTCAGGCCATATCTCTTCTCATTACAACCCATTAATATTCATAGTGAATATTTAAGGTGTTATTGACCATAAATTTATTGAACTTAGAGGGGGAGATGGAATGATGGTTTCAAAAATCAATGAGAGTGGTTTACATCATTGTTTTAGTGAAGTTGTTTTGGTTGATGCACCATCATTCCACTTACCACAATACATGATGGCTATTTTATCAAGTTCAAACCATATCATTAGTATTATTGGATACATATAGTCAACTATGAGTAAATCTCTAAAAAAGGGGATTCCAAACATTATTCATCCTTTTTGAGGTAATTAATGGTTCTATGTTGATTATATATTAGAGTGATGATCTGTAACATTAATCATTTTCCAACAATTATAGAAGATAATATAAAGTAGATTTTTATTATTTCTGCACAATTTTTTGGAGCAATGTGTGAAACCAAAAAATCAAATAAAATGTTTTTTGAATCTAGAGGGTCAACTGAACAATTAAATTCATGACGGATCCTATTCTGATCATTATCCAAAAATAATTTATATTGGATATCATTAACCTTCTTATTTGGGTCTTCCTTGGGTATATCATGAAATCAATTTGGAATATTGTTCAACATTTTCATGAAATCCTTCAAATTTATCATCCTTTTATTGAATCCCATAATAAGGATGATATCCTAATTGTTGTCCCAATTGAACATCAATTTAGTTGTTTCCACATGTAATGATCTCTAATTCATTTAGTCAGCGACATCAAATGGGGACGTAATCTAAAAGGCCTCATCAATATTTTATCCCCATGATCATTTCATATGCATTTATGCTGTCCCATTATACCTAAAAAAATAATTTTCCTCATGATTTTGATTGGCCAATTGAGAATACATCCCATGATCCACCTCCACTGATTCATCTTGCATCTGATTAGGTACTCCCAACACTCCAATTGTGAGATATTGATCCTAATAAGTTCCACCATCATGATAATTATCATTTTATGAGACGTATTCCACCTTATTTGACATTTCATTTTTGGAAGATCGTGTCTCAATGGGTTTAGGGAGATAAGAATAACTTTTTTATCCTTTTTTTCTTCCCATTGACAAAAATGTAACTCCTCAAGTACCTTTTTCTCTTCCCCCTTCCTCCTCTTGGGGTTATTAAGCCATTAATCTTGGAATCCTTCATCAATATCACCTAAAGACATATAATACACGTCGTCTCTTGATTTAGATTAAAAAATCCTCCACCCCCATTTTAATTAACTACAACGACCATATCACCTTATTCTGGGATTAGCTTCCCCATGCCATGAAATCCATTAATCAGATTTATACTTGTCTAGAATCTTCTTTTATTAGGTCCCTCGACCACCATCTAGACCTATATACCTTGAATATGACTCTATAATCCATTTAAATAATTTAAAACACCAATTTTTTGTGATGTAAGGACAAATTTGGGAGAATTCACAGTGTTACCTTTCACATCCCCTTCATAGAAGTCAAAATCTACAATGGTGGGGTTATGTTCCATTACTGATGAAATACTCATATATTCGATTACCACAAGAACTATTGGTTATTTAAAAACAATTTTGGGTAAATAAAAACCATCCATTGAATGGTTTAGTATTTCATCCACCTTTGGATCATCCTACATGGGTCATGAGTCAATCCTGATGTTATTGGCCTAAGATGGGTCATGAATTCCATCGTTGTCCATATTTTAGCTAATATCATTTTCATTTTCTGTTATTTGGTTAGTTTTTAATTCCGGTTCCCAAAGTCCCACTTGTCCACCTTGATGGAATTAATGAGGGAGAAAACTCATGAATTTTCATGAAACACAGTAATTTCTCCATGATTCAAATACAATAGGTTGTTTGCAATGAGACTCTTCCCCAACATCGATCCAAATATACTCAACTAACTGAATGGATAAATCAATGCCATCATATATTTTTTGGAGAAATCATATGTTAATCTTGAGCTCGTTTTTCAATCCATGAAAATGATCCATTCATCTTTGTTTCGAACCATCTGAATGATAGCATGATTTTGGAAGGGATGTGAATGTTCCGAAAAACATGCCCAAAGGGCTATATTTGAAGAATCATAATGATTATACAATTGTACGACCATCAAAAAAGAAATAAATGACTATCATTTCAAGATTATATATTGATGGACCAGCCACAAATAAGATCCTTCAAAGTAGAAAATCCAATCATCAATTGTTTTTTTAATGAGAATACATATAATTTTGTAACCCTGAAGGTGTAGAAAAATCCACTCCCTCCTATGATGGTGGGGGTGTTTGGGAAAACCTTAATAATGATCGTTCATAGCCACATGGGAAGAGAGTGTCATAGACACCACTCAGGGCTGCTATTAATTAGGACATGGATAATTATAGGAGACCATTTTCATGATGGGTCCACCATTTTATGTGGTGTGGCTCGGTGGTGTAAATAAATGTATCCAGTCATGTCCTGGTATAGTGAATTTTAATGTTACTCATCTAAACTTGGTTGAAGGATAAAAATTTCACATCCGGTTCACCATTTTTTTCACCTTATCCAATGGGTAACATATCATGTGAACTTTTTACCCAATCCTTGAGTATCATGTTTACCTTGGATAGTCTTGACCACTTGTAATATTATTTCATCCCATTACATCATTCAAATTGTTGGTGGCCTCAACCACTATAGTTCCAACTGTTAGTGGTTTAATTAGATATTGGTGATGGGATTTGTGTTCATCCTTCCACGGATTAAACCTTATAGTCTGATAATTAGCACATGTCTTCCTCGTAAATATTGTACATGTATTTGAGTCTCATTCCCAACACTATATTCTTATGGAAACTAGGTAATTTAATTCATTTTTTATAAGGTGGATACCTATATATGGAGTTGATAATGACATTGGACATGTCATAATATCTATGAATGTTTAGTTTTAATATCATCCATAAAATTTTTCTGCTTTTGAAATTAATGTAATATCATGTATAATAATTTAGGTTTTATGAACTGAGGTATCATTTGTCTATAAAATTGGAATGTGTTCTATGGATGTAAAGAATAAATTATTGATCTCTTAGGTATCATATAATTTTCATATAGATTGACTAAATATTATTATGCATTACATGAGGAATCCAAAACTCATCGCATCAGAAAATGTTTTTATTATACATAATTATTCTATGCCTCATCAACCACAATATATAATGTTTTTTACATGAGGTAACTATTTTGAAATATCTAAAAGTTACCTATGAATACATTCTTTCATGAAAATGATCATGTGTTTAAAAATATATAGTGACACTCCCCATTTGTGTCCATTATGAAATTTACTGTATATAGGTCATCATCACATAATATCCTTGGGAAATAATGAGGACCACAATCCAAGATTGTGATATGTTAAGTGTTCCTCATAGAGGAGGAGGGTCACACTTTGGGTCATTCAGCTACAAACTGCAATGGAGATAGATTTTCAGTGATGTCATGACTGATTGTAATGGATGAGTGGTATGATCAATATAATGAGAAAAATATAAAAATTCAAAAAGACTGAATATATAGTTTAAGGTTTTATATAAGGAATGGACCATTTAGATTAAGATAATGTGGTAAGGAAACTTTTTCATAAAAGGGTCAATAATAAGGGATGTTTTTTGAATTATTATTATGATATTCTTTTATATTTTGGAATCATATTATTATTTTCAAGAAAGAAATTATATGTTTTTAACATTATTTATGAATATAGTTTATCATACTATGGAAAAAACAATTTCATGTAGTTTAATGACATGGGGCTAGGACATTGGAGGATATGTTTTTTATTGTAATTCAAATCAGATGTTCATTTTAATAAAATATGTGGTATACCATTACCCTTTAGTGTAAGGATGTATATTTTTTAAAATATATTTTTTGGACTGAGAAAATGATTGTCATATTATATTATACACAACAAAACCATACTTTGCTATTAATGATCGAAACATTTGTCACCAAAATATAAAAACCTATATCACTCAAGTCCATTAGAATCATCTCACCAACACTATAGATATAAAATTAAATATTAGTAAACCAATTACCATATTTGGAAATGATTTTGTTGAATATTTCTTTATATAATAGAGTTAAATAGGAAATCTGAATTTTGTAATTTTTCCATTATAATAATTTTGGTCTTTTATGACTATTAGTCAATATAACTATTGAAAACTATGACCTCATATAACTATACACATTGGTAATAATTATTATTTTATAATTATCATTTATAAGTAGTATCGAATGAGGATAATTAATGTATAATGGATAAGTGATTCCCTCAACTATTATAGTCATCTTGTTTGAATCACATTTTTGTAAACATGGGAAGGTGGTAGCATCCCTAGGGTTTTCCCTTGCCGAATCACAAGACAATCTTCAAAAAATAATATATGAATGAAATTGAATGTCAGATAATTTCACATTTTTTAAAATTTAAACTCTATAGATGTTAGTTGATCCACCCAATGAATCTATAACCCTCGAACTCCATACTCATAGAGTGTATGCAGGTGTAACAAGGGCTTATGTGTCCATACCGTTCTTATTAAAAGTGTCATTTCCTTAGTATTTATTTTATTTATTCCGTCAATTCCATTTTAATAATATTTTTTTAATAAATATATATATTTTATTATGAAAAATTGGAAAAATTATTTTTTCAAACAGAAATTGTAATATTCAAAAAAAGATTCGAATTTTTATATTAAACTATAGTATTCCAAATTTTATTTATTTTAATGAAATAGTATATTTAAACACTCTTATTTAAATTTAAATGATAAATAATTTTAATTATGACGTATGAAATTATTAGGTGTCATCAATTTTATTCATTCATATAAACCCCTATTTTTTAAAAAATACTTATTTTGATAATTTTTATTATAATATAAACAAAATTTTTGATATAAAAATGTCCAATTTAGATTAGGTTGAATTAATGATAATTTTCCAAAATAATGTTTTTTCATTAATAGTAAAAAGTACATTTTTTGGATTTTTATATTTTATGACATAATATTTATGTCATATTGACGTAATAAATAATTAAATACATACCATGACCTAGAATATGATTTTTATTAATAATATGTAATTAAATATATTTAAAAAAATTCCCACACTATAAATTATGTTCAAATGTGTACAAAGGTAAATTTGTTTTATAAAAACATTAGTGTTTGGAATCATTAGTTTTCTAAGGACAATATTTAGAGATTATTAAACAAATCCTCCACATTTTATATAAAAACCCACCAATTTTACCATTTAATTTTAGTCCAAATAAACCATAAACATATTTATGGTGATTTTTCATCCCATAATGTTCTCCAAGTTGTCAAGGTTCCATTTTCAAGTATACAGAAAAAACTCTTCAAGGTAAGGGGAATCTTCACTTCAATAATCCATTAATGATTCATTTTCATTTGTCATGTCTTCTTATTAAAAAATAAATATATATTTTCCCATTTATATTATCCCATTATTGTATGAAAATAATTTTATGAATGGGATTCCACTGCCTGCTATTATTTTTCCATTTTCTAAAACCATGTTTTGTACCCATCATGCTGCCAAATTTACATCTAAAATTTACCTCTTTTAATTGTGAAATGTATAATGAAATTTTATTTAAATACCCCAAAATCATTTCATTTAAAATGGTTATAAAACTAAATCAAATAATTTATTCTCATTTGGGGATTTTCATATATGAAACTTAAATTTCCTTTCATGGGTTAAAAATTAAATAACAATAATGTATTTAAAATAGTTATATATTCCATGATTATCATAGGATCCCCACTATTTATTTATTTATTTATTTATTACTAATGAAATTATTTATTATAGTCTATATACATCACATGAAATTACGAAAAATTATTTTCCAACCATGGAAGTGCTCCAATTCACGAGGTGAAGAATTTAATCTCTAGAGATGACTTGTTTTATGATAACTTGGTGAATAACCATGGTAATTTTGATTTATTATTCCTTAGTGATAAATCATAGTGATATAATTACAAGTGATTCAATTAAATGTTGTATCCACATTTAATTATAATGATCCATATTTTTATTATTGTGTTATTTCTCTTTTTAATGTCATTATTGTTATGCCTTAGGTTCTTATTGATATGTCTCATGATAATAGGACTTTATCCCTTGATAATTCCCTTAATGGGATTTATGATCACCTTTTCACATTTATGTATGTCCCGATGATATGATATGATGTAAATATAACCTAGGGTGAACCCATTAACAATAATATCATGTGTGTTAGATGAATTTTTAATGTTTTCATTTATTAGAATCTTGATTTCCATGAAATAAAACATTAAATGTTATTCTATTTTGTACCACGTAATTAAAACATTATATAAAAAAAATGAAAATATTACATATATTGGGTTAATTAGGATCCTACATTCCCACAAATAGAATACAAAAATACTTCCCTAGTGGATGGAGACATAAATGCGGTGACATTTTTGAATCTTGTGATTAAGATGAATATTAATAGGATAATGATTTGATGTTATTATTGAAAAAAATCCATTCAAAATGGGTTTTTTCATATTGGTTGATGATATTAGTCACAAAAATTATTTACAAAACAACAAACCTAATATTGATAAAAATATTCCAAGAGAAATCAATATTAATTATGCAATATATATTGAAAGGAGACATCATTTATGGAAAATTTATGAGGTGTTAGGTATTTATTTGGTGTACATGATGGTGGGTGATGTGATTCTAATTACTTCACAAAACAAGGGATCCGTACCTAATGATATTCCTTTATCCTCATAGGGTGTTCTATGAAAGATATAGAGGGATTTCATAATCAAATGGGGTGTGAAGCATTTTCTGATATCAACGAGACAATGATACTAGGATAATTTCATCTACAATATTGTTTTATGTTCAATAAAAGAAAATGTGGATACAGCTGAATGTAATACCTCTATAGGGAACCATTTTTAATATGGCGTGTGGAGGATTTAGTTTCGTGTGATCCTGTATTTTGGTAGAAATCGAAGGCTACGATTCATTGATGTGAATGATAAAGGATGGTATTTATAGGCATTGTGGAGGTGGATATAAACTCATCATGAAATAATTATCCCATCACGTGACATGAAAATAAATAATAATTCACAGTATATCAATAAAAGCTGTTGAATTTTAATATTTTTCTCAATTAAATATATCATTTATTTTATCATAATGATCATTATAATATGAGTAATTTAATTATAAAATGTAATAAAACATTAATTCATGTGTTTTTAAATAAATATATCAGACATGTATTTATTTAATGGATAATATATGTTATAAAATCCTATGATAATAAAATATTCCTCATTTTGAAATTTCTCCCCTGATGTTTCAATACATTTACTATGGTGAAAAAATAATATGGTACTTCTATTTCCTGGTCTCTTCTTATTCCCATATTTTGTTTATATATATATAGTTTCTAGAATTATATTATATATATTAAGATGTTTTTTTGTATAACAATGTCAAGATATTTCCTAGGCCATAATTGGATACTCTTCATAAGATATATCTTTATATATATATATATATTACATTTTAATTCAATATATGTGATAGGTATGCTATGTAAATCCACAATATGTATACATGGATCATATATTGTACTTTTGGGAGGGTTGGAGGGAGTTCTATTTTATATCACATAACACTGATGTAATCATGAATCTCATAGGATCTAATATATCACCAAAATAACTCCCGTTTAATGCAAAATTTCATGACTCTCTTCCATAGAGATATTCAGAGAAAGACATTATCACCAATCTTGAACTCTATAGTCCATCATTTGTTGTCAACATAGCTCTATTTACATCTTACTTCCTCATTTATATACTAATGAGTGATCATAAAATTATATATATTTTATCTGGCCTTATGGGTACCTAGAAACATTATTTGGCTTACTTCATCCCATCAAACATGTGTTCAACATCAATTCCCATTGAGGGACTAATATGGGTCCATTTGAATTACTATGTAAAAAGGATTTAATTAATTGTAATTTTATTATAATAAAATGATAAACCTATCCTAAATTGTAGTTTATAGATTGAGATCACAATATATTCTCATTTTCCTAGATAGTCTGGTAAGAGTTTACATTAGTTTATTTATGATGTGACATACTAATGTTTATCTCTTTGTTTATATAATACTGAAGACTCTTCCAAACAATTTATGTTAACATATTATCTTTATTAGGTATAATGAATATTGGAATATAATACATGCCCATCACTTTTCTATCATATATATTTTTGGGGTTATTGTGCTAAAATCCTATAAAAATGGAAATGAACTGAACAATCAATCTAAGATGGTCCACCACAAACTTAAAAGAGTTGGTTCATTGGTTTTTCTTTTGATGATCCAGGATAAAATCCAAAGTGATGTTTTCCTATTTCCCTTCAGGTTTTTGGAATTGATTGATAATAACGTTAGACTATTCCATTTATTCATTAATGTTATTATACACCATGACCTATGATATATATTCCACAATCTCCATCACCATAATTTTTCACCAATGGTGATATTAGAGATCTTAATTCATCCTTATTCATTGGATAATAGTTTTTTTTAATCTATGTTCATCCTTTAAATTTTCCTTTTTGGAATAAAATTTAGAGGGTAAAAATATCCATTTTTTTAATCTCAAAAAAATGATCATTATCAACTAAGAAATCAATGGTTTCTCACTACCACATGACATATAGAGTCTTTTATACCACCACGTTTTCATTTTTATCATTTTTAATCATATGATGTTGCGATGGATGAAAAATCATTTAAAAAATATATGATGATGGTATTTTCATCATGATTCCCATTTCCATATATTTCTTGTCCAAAATGACTGTATCCTTCTCAATAATCACTAAAGATAATGACGAATGATCAACTCTAAAGAAAGAATATACAATTTTCATTATTTCACATAGAGAAGTGGATTGACCAGTCATAGAACTTGATCACCATAGTTATAATTCAATGAAATCATTAATGTTATGATCATTGAAGATAACTACAAATCACATATTGGATAATTCTTCTCATGTAAATTTCTCTACTTTTAGGAAATTTCTTTAACATTAAAAGGATTCAACAGTACATTTCTTAATCCTACATTTGAAATAAGATAGTTTTTAATGAAAATTATTATACTTTTGGGTACTGTAAGTACTAGTGTTTAAATATTACTATATATTTTTTAAAATATATCTCATATTCATCAGTCGAAATATGTATAACAGCCACTCAAGTATCTATAGTTTCTGGGATTGAAAATATTGACATTCTTCTCAAAAATAATTATTAATATCATGATAGTCCAATGAAACTATGTTTCCCAAAAAAATATGATGGTCTATGAAACTCCTCACTTTCAATTATATTGGTAGGTTCCATAGTAATCCATATTTTGGTCATAAAATCCAAAATTCAAATTTACATTGTATTACATATAAAATCCCCTACATTAGTTCCAAAGTAGAGAACTCAAATGTTCTTTTCCCCCCTAAAATTTTGGAAATATAATATTATTATTTATAAGGACTAACACATATTTTACATGCTAATATATAATTACTTTATTAATTAAGCCTAAGATAATAGCTGGAGGACTCATGAGAACAAACCACATGTCTATGAGAACACAGTTCCCATAGAGTGTACAAAAGGTAGTCCTAGGAATATCCTATTTCCTCACAATTAAATGATTATATCCTCATTAAAGGTACAAAAAAACAAGTATTGATTCTCTATGAAATATAAAAAATAATTAATAAATACATATGAAATGATAGTTATTATTTTTCATGAATTTTTTAGTTCAAAATAAACTATATAAAGTTATTGAAAACTATCCATATTTCTTATAAAATACAACTACTTCACCTGGGGTGAAATATAAGAGAAAATGAATCTCATTTCATAATTTTCATCTATATATTTATTAAATTCATCATTATAAATGGGGTCCTTTTATATGGTGTCTTTCATATTAGCATAGTTTCATATATAACATCAATTGACAACTCGGTAACTCAATCATATAGAAAATAATGAAAATCTATAAAAAAAGATACATTAATGTACCCCTACCCCCCATAATAGGCATATATTAATAAATAGGCCTACAATTTGATTATATAATTTGATATAAATAATATTCCTCACATAGAATCAATATACATGCCATTAGACATGATTTAAAAGATAATTCATCCCTATATTTATACTTTCATAGAATTTGACGATAATTTTCCATATAAAATATGATTTCCTTTTCAAATTATTTTATGTGAGATATATAAAATTACATTTTCCATAATTTCAAATATAAATTAAAATTATGATAAAGTTATTATTATAAAGACCACAATGAGATTCATCCCAAAAAAAAAAATTGGGATGTTTTACATTTATGATATATAATAATTTTCCCATGTAGAGATTTTCATGGATACTTTAAAATTGTTATTATAAAATGATGTTTAAATAGTTTTACTAAAAATTAATGATATGAAATAACATGTAGATCCATAGTATAAGAGTTCATTTTATATTTCAGAATAAATTACTAGCTTAAAAATCATCAAATCATCTTCTAACTCAACCTATATAGTAGTTATAGAGCAATCCCCCCTTTCCGTCTATAAATTGAAGGTTGATTTTATAGGTTATATTTGAAAACCATATGATAAGTGCATTTATTTTTATAATATTAGTTTTCCTTGAAGTTTTATAACTTCATAATATCCTATGTACTAATCTGAAAATTTTTTCATTGACCTCCATAGTGGGTTTTATTCTTCAACATCGACTTGTTCAAACTAAATTTCTATGCATTTTCCCCACCAGAAGCTCTTCATGGACACCCCCACACAATGGTAAGGATTTTTCATCCAACATCATCCTTAGGTTGTGTGACATTCTTACAACTATGTGTTTTTACTTAGTGACTCTAAAATTTTAATCTATAAGGTCATTTTTGTATACATTCCCATGACAGCCACCAATATCTATCCCTACATTGAGGGTTCATAGTAATTTTTTCAAATAAATTTAAAATTATAAACTAATAATTATTGTAAATTACTTTCTGTTAAACCACATAGGTAATGGTAAATGTTTATTATAGTACATATGATAAGTCTAGAAGAATATCCTTAGATTATCATGACATTATCCTTATAAGACATAATAATTTAATCTTCCTTTTTATTGAGTTAAATAAACTCCCCCTCCATTTTATGATATATATTCCACAGAAAATACTTACTAATAAACAAAATCTCGAATTTATCCCACAACATGGAATCCATGTCACCCTTGAACATCTGATTAACTATTAGTGTCCATGACTTCTCATTTTATCCCCCAAGGATATAATCTACAAGTTTAACATTATATTATTCAAATTATTAGAGGACAAAATATTTATTTAAATAAAGTTGACAAATATTTCAATTATTATAGTATCAGCAAGTATATTCCATTATTGGGGACTATGTTGTATAAAATTATCATCATTATTTATCTCTCTCATAGGTAGATCAATGCGATTCCTATTATTATTCATAAAATTGGTCAATTTTTCCTGAAAAACCATGTAGTCCTAATATCCAATATTCATAATGATAAAAATTTCATTGTGGAATTAATCACATTCCCCATTTCATGTATCAATAAATGACTCAGTCAACATTGATCCATTCTATAACAAGATTTATTTCGAGTAGTGAAAATATATTTATTGAAAAATCATTAACTTGTGAAAAATAATCATACAAGGAGTAACTCATAAATGATGAGAAAATCAAAATATAAAAATCTATAAGTATCATTCTAGTTTATCTATTTTTATCTTCTAATTTGGATTTCATAGTGCAAATACTTGTAAAGTTTGTAAGAATCCTTCATAATAGATTGTAATATTTAATTGAATTATCCAAATCATATCCCCCAAAGAGTAAAACTTTGAGTGCATAGTAACACCCCATTGATCGAGAACTAGAATGATGGTCATGATTTAAAAAACTATCACTTTTTGGGTTATTACCACTAGATGCCTATGTTCCAAACCCACATCAACATGTCGATCATATAATGGAATTTATTTCCAAAAAACATAATCTACAACTTAATAAATCATAAGGATCATACCATATGAATATTCATATCATTGGGTGTAACACTAATGTACTCCATACAAAATATGTCAAGAAATAAACCTTTCCTTTATTCCAATAATATAGACCAAAACCATAAAAAATAATTTTTATTGAAATTTAACAGAACTCAGAACTAATATAAATAAACGATATATTCTATAGAGTATTTATAGGATTGTACATGTTAACACAAAAACATAAAATATAACATAATTATATTTATTTAGTCATGTTTGTGTGATTTTAACTTCCATAGGTACTTATAAAATAAAATAGTATAAAATGAGGAAATATATAAAGACAATAGTGGTCTAGAAATATATGTTAGGGAATAAACGTGAAAAATAAGCATAAAATAGAGGGAATAGAAATATATCATAAAGATAATGGTTAAACGAATAGAATCCTAGAATCTGGAAATGAAAATATAAAAGTAATAAAATAATCCATTTATTATCATAAGATCATCGATTCATATGAAATTTATGAAATAACTAAAACCTTAGATCTTTACTATAAGTCATATATGCCTACCTCATTCTCAAAACATATTTATCTCACCCAAACTCTAAAAGACGATAATTGTCTTTACTCACTAACCATATATCTAGATATCTCATGAGATTGAAATAATAAAAAATTAATTTGAGGGAAATAAATTCTTTTTTCAAACATCACATGAACAATATAAAATATATTTTTTTATATGATATAATTTATCAATACATAAACCTCATAATTTTTAAAAGTTGTGATAATGAACATTTATTAATGATATTATCCTTGGGAATATATGAAAGCATTAAAATAAGGAATCCTAATAAAAATTAAAGTAAATTTTACTTCAAAATTATAATCTAAATGGAAAATTAATCTGGATCATAGATGAACAATGATAGAAAAATCAACATGATTGTTATATGACCATCGAATAAATTAATGAAGAACATTGTTGATGATTTATCAAAATTTGTAACGTTATGTTTAGTAAATCAAATAATAACTTTAAATTAAATAATAATTTAAAATAAGTTAATATAAATAAATCATTAATGATATTTATAGTATATTTATATGTGAAATAAATATTATCAAGATATGGTTAATATTATATAAGAATTTTGAAGAACTCCCAAAATCAGGTTTCCTTAAATTTTTTCATTTTAATGGAAAAATAAATCAAATATAACCCCAATAATAGAATTGATTTTAAAAATAGTACATATTATTTTGAAATTAATACAATAACTAATGATAAAAATTATACTACGATGCCATTAATGAGAAAAATGGAAAGAAATCATAACTAGAAAGACTGAAAAGAGTACGATCGATCTCTTTCCCTTCTGATTGAATATCTTAATAAATTTGACATTAAATACAGTATATAAGAAATTATCTTCAAAAAATGAATTAATAAAAACCATTTTAATTTATAATTATTTTCATATAGTATATTAATATTCATAATTAATTAATTTATAAAATATTTTATTCCCTTATTGGTAACCTGAGGTTGTTTGGATAATATTTTCATTTGTTTATTTAAATATTTAAGTTGGTAATATTTATTATAAAAATAATTTCAAAAACTGTATAATATAAATATAATTATAAAAATAAACTTCAAAAAACAAAAATATTTTTAATGAAATCCATATATGGTGCTAATGGAAAACCAGATGTTTCATTGATGTAGAGGTGAACGTTTTCAGGTAATTATGGAAAACAACATCTTATTCTACAAAATTAGAGGAAGGTCAAAAAAATGATTTCTAACTTTATTGTTATAATTGAGATATAAAAAACATATAAATTGTTTTTGATCATACTTGGTTCCAACCATTAAATGACTGAAAGAAAAAAATGGTATCACTTCATTTGGTTGTTAGTCTGTAATAACACATGACTGATGCATAGGTTTTGATAAGTAGACTAATGGAGATGAATAATTATTATATATTTGTAAAGTCACATGATTATATAAATTACAAATTATCCATTATTTTAATGGGTTAATGTAATATATGGAAATAAATAAAAAAACACAAATAGTTAGATAAACTCACTTCTCAGACGTAGTGTTTCTATGGAATTCCCTTAGGTAATGAAAGAAAAGGGATATATAAATAAGTAAATGTATTTAAATGATGTAAGTTTTTCCTAGGAGGTAAAATATATAATATTTAGGCTCTTTAACTTAATTAATGTGTGTACCTTGAAAGGGTGGGAGGAATCCCATAAATTAGTGACTAAAAGGATAGTTTTGGAATCACATTAATTTATTAAATTATTTCAATAGACTATTTAATGTCAATGACTCACATATATTAGAAATATGTGTAATTATAAATTCAATGTTTTAAACAAAACTAATAAACTAATTTTTTAGGAAACCAAGAATTATTTAAGGGCATTTACATTTACATTTCACTTAACCTAAATGTAAATTTTTTATGTACATTTTCTTTTCATATAATGTAATTAATTATAATTGTATATATTTATATTTATCAAAATATTTTTATTATAGTATAAAATATATATTTATATTATCATATAAACATACTTAAATTATGAATTTTTAATTTCTAAAATAACTTGCTCAATCTTTAATAACATTTTTGTTATAATATTTTTTAAGAATAAAATTTCTGTGAGAGTGTAAGTTGTTGTTTTTATTAATATTAATGAAATAAACAGATTTCTAAAAAATTATATTTTAATGTGACATTAAAAACATTCAATAAATTATATTTACAAAAATTATATTTAATTAAATTAAAATATATATAATATTTTCATAATAATGAACTATTTTACATTAGTTCCAAAAATTATTTCCTTTAAATATATATGTATAAATAATATTTTAGAATGATTAAATATATTCTTCACATGTATATTTAATTAGTTAAATATTTTGTGACCTTGTAGGTTATTCTTAAATAATGTTAAAATTATAAGTTCTATGAAATGTTATTTATGACAAAATATGAATATTTATAAAAATGCTAAAATATATGTACAAAAATAATTTTGATATTATAAATTAAAAAATATAATTAATATAACATATTCATTTAAAAAAACTATATATGAAACATGTAATGAATAATGATAAATATAATGATAAATTAATTCTTTCTTAAATTAACTTATTAAATGTTAACTATTTGTAATATTATTTCATGATGAATTTCTAATATGATGAATTATAATAATTTTATATATATATATATATCATAATTATATTTAAATTATGATTAATTTAATTTACTAACATATCAATGCCTTTATGCTAGTGTATCTGATAAAAGATATCATAATCCAATTTAATTAAATGAAAATATATATACATGAATCTTGAGATGATTGGCGAAATATTTTATAATAGGTACAATAATATATGATAACATTTTTTCAACCACTTTTGGATCTCAAAAATATATTTAAGACACATTCCATATTCTATAATAATTATTGAAAGATATATTTTATTCAAAGCTCATTCAATTAATAATTGTTTCTTACTATTTTCCAAATCACGTTTATTACAATTATAATTATAAATTCTTTGAACTAGTTTTATTTTTGACCAAATAATGAAATATCATTATGAATTATTAAAAATATTATTTATTTATTAGAAAATGATTATGTTTTTTCAAAAATATTCTACCCTTTTATAAAACATTTAATGATCATTGTATAATTCAATAAATATCCTTATTATTTTAGAAAAATAAAATATATTATTTAATTATTTAATATTATTATCTTCAATAAATTATCATTTTTTATACCATTGAATGGGTTTTTAAATATCTCCATACCTAAAATAATTTGATGAAAAAATAATACAAATTTTCAGATATACCTGGATTGTTTTTGAAGAATTAAATTAAAATCGATAAAATAATTTATAATTTAATAGTCATGTTTAATTATACACCAAAATGGATCATATTAAGATAACATCATAGTAATATTTTGAGTATTACACAAATAGGTAACCAAAAACTAAGTTGTAATCATTGAATTATTTGGTAAGATGAATTATCTTTTGCTTGGAAGATAGTACATCCACTTGAAATTTTAATGAAGATAATTCTATGATAGAGAATATTTTTTATGGAGTGATCTATACCAAAAAAAGTAATTTCAATTATCTATAATATATAAAACATTTTGAATTGATCAAGGATATTTATTTAGTTGAAACTATTTATTTATTATTTAATATCGAACTCATTGTTTCTCCATTTTCAAAACATTTTTAATAGTATCAATTATGTAATGTTATAAATAAATTTACATTTAAATTAATAAACTATATTCCAATAATATTAATATATTTTTATTATTTAATGTATAATATAATACATGTTGTAATTTTGGTTGAATGATATACCATATAAAAAACGATGTAAACTATTTCATGATAAAATGAACCATGGAATATACCAGGTAATGTAAAAACCCAAACCATTATTTCCCAGAGCCGGTGTCATACTTTATTGAATAGGAAGATATGTAATTGGATGAACCCCAAAAGTTCAATCATTTAATAATTAATGGGGAACCTTATAAACACATGGTATCCTATTAAATTGGGAATATAAAATGAAATATAATACATACAAAAATAAAATTATAACAATCCTTGTAGTCTCATTCAAATACCTCTTCTTCATATAAAACATAAAGAAAACAGTAATAATTGTAATCTCAATTATTAAGTAGGGTTTAAGTAAAGTGTAATTATTCATGAAATGTTATTGAATAATCAATATTTCATGAGAAATAACTGAACACACTTGCCACTTAAAAAAATATGATTGTATAAATAGAAAATCCATGGTCAATAAGTAATTTTAAATTAATACAAACTCATTTCATTTAATTGATAAACTGAGAATGAAATTTATATAGATATAATATCGTTGAGAACATATAATGGATAGTAATAAGTGAATTACAAATGATGGGAATTCTTGATTATTGGATGTCATGTTTCATGAACCTAATATCTCTACTGTAAAGACCTTTCACAAGGTAGTTTAAAATACACGGAGAAACATGATTAATTTTGGCCAACTAGTTTTTCTCTAGATACCTACTAATCCATGAAGGAGAAATATAATGTCATGAAATTTTATTAACTTAAGGTCCAAACCATTCTTAGTTTATCAAATAATCTATTTAATATAAGAATCAAAATTCATTATGATCAAATATCTGTATTTAGTAAAAGATATATATTTTTCAATATTTTCCAACATTATCAAATAAAAATAAACATTGTACATTAAAATGGTATATGGTGTAGAAAATAATCATATAAATTAATCAATAATGTGTTTATTTAGGAGAAATGTAATGTCCCCTGAGAAATGATTACATTATAGTGTCTATTTCGATATAATGTTTATTATTGCAAATTAATGTGACAATATTCAATAATTTTTACAACATGGTTGATTTTTTAAAAATATACCATTAGATTAAATAATTATACTTGAATATTGAAAAACATTATGAATTAAGTAATTGTGTTATTAAATTTTAAAGTTGTAGTATATACCCAACATAAAAGTGAATCAGTATGTAATAACATTTTCGTCTCAAGAGAAAGTATATTGATACAAAATATCATTCCTTACACTTCCCTTTGATTAAATATTGTTCAAAATAATTTCTGGAGGTTTTAAAAAAAGTTACATAAATTTAATGAGGACCATATTAGTATTTATTATATTATATATCTTCATATTATAACATATTTTCACCCTTTCATTAATAAAAATTCGTTATTTTTATTGTTTCGAGGGTTAAATGCCATGTTTTCTTATGATTGTTTCATTACGAATGATCTAATTGATAAAAATATTACATATTTTAATCATATCAATAATAATAATAAAGATAAAATTATCATATTTATATATAAATTATTTTTATAAAATCAATAATGAATGATGTTTTTGAAAACTGAATTTCATTACAATCATAGAGAGGGTATTCCATACATAAACATGAGTAACGTTTCCATTTTCCAATGATCATTATTTAAAGAATGTAATTAATATATAAAATTTACATAATGATGATAAAATTATGTATAACATAATATATATATATATATATAAATCATCCATGTGGTGTGGGAAGGAAGAGAGAGTCACATCGCTCCAAGAAGTCGATCGTCTATAGGTACACAAATGATTCTGTCACCATTAAGTGAGAGAAAATGTATGAAAGAAAATAATAAATTGTATTTTCAGAATTATAATGATATCATGAATTTCAAATATTGTCATTATATTTTTCCTTGTCACATTTAATCTGAAGTATTAGTGAATGAAAAATTATATTTCATCTCGATTCAGAAGCATGGCGTACACATGGGTGATGTTATCTTATTTCCAACAAAGTAGAAGTTAGAAAACAAATATATAAAATAATTACTCCAGGTACATAAATTATTTATAAATATCATATATAAACTTTATAACCATCATCATAGCATAATTAGAAAGATGGTAATGGAACAAATAATGACATCGGTTACTGAGATGGTAGTCTATCACACACACAAATGACGATTTAGGAACCCATATGATTGAAGCCGAAATATTGGTAGATAATTTACATATTATAAAAACATCATAATATATTTAATGTAATTATTTTATTTTTTTATCATGTTTTAATATTATTTATGTAGGTGGAGGAAGATATTCAACAAAAGTGTTTATTAAGGAACATTTACTCTTCCTTGGGTATCCTCAGTAGGTTTACAAACAATTCTTACAAATATTGTTTTATGATTAATATAATGACTCTACGAATAGGGTATAGTAATTGGGATGTGATATTGGTTTATCATTGAAGAACCAAATAGGTCTTATGTTGTGTATAATGGATGAGATTTGGGGGAAATTTATAAGTGGGAGAGAGGATGCTCTTGATATTTCTTAAATGAACTGAGTTCCCCCCACATTTGGAAAATGTCTCAAGGGTCTATAATTATTATTTAAAGATACATTGAGGTTTTAAAGTTGTTATATGCAATTAAAATGGGTTTTATAATAATATATATGTCCCTTTTTCGATGTATTTTAGTTTCACCCCTTGGTAAACCCATCTTTACCTTAACAATGATATTTTTTCAATATAAAGATTAAATTTTGGATAGAACATAACTACACCATATTATAAATAAAAAATATTATGATTACAAATATAGAATCATTTTTCCCAAATTTTATTTAGATATCTGGAAAATTTTAATTTAATATTAATCTCAAAGGTGCGACATGAAAGCATTTTTTTACAGAAAGATTGTTTAAATGTTTATAGTGATTTTATATCAATATTCCGAAAGATAATTATTCCAATAAAAAAAATTTGACATATTAAAATAAATTTTAACTAATGATATATTAAAAATATCTTAATATAAAATAAACCAATTTAATTATTTATTCAAAATGGCATTTTTTATTTAAAATTCATAATTTTTCACTAGTATTCATAAATGGAAATTTTTTCAGAACTATCCCAAAAATGATAAAAATATAATTTTGATACTATTATATAAAAAATTTATTTTTCCCGTTAAATTTTCGAAATATTAGTAATATTAATTATAAATTGTTTTTATTATCATTTTACACTATGATTCTTACATAACAAGCTATTAAAAAAAATTAAATTTATTGTAAATATTATGTTATAATTTCTTGTGGGTGTTGCATTATTCCCACATAAAAAGGTTTTAACCCCATAATTTATTTTACACTAACATTGAAAAATACAAGGGATGTAATTCTTCATTATATCATCCAGTTACAATGTTCTTTCCTCCGTTTTATAATTTCTACAAAGTACACTTCCTAGTAGAGTTATCTGATTACACAATTATTGATATCTAGAATCATGAATATTGATGTGTTCATTATAAAACGATAGATTAAGATCAAATTATATCTCATGATAGGTGATTTTATGTGTTGGGTATTACAAGTAATTCATTAAAAATTATATGTGGAACCCATAATTTACTATTTAGTGATTTCAAATAATTAATAATTCATAAGAATGAAATAAAAAACATTCATGAATTTTGAAGTGTCTGGTGGATCAATGTCTTATTTCCTATTGCATACCAAAACTTATAATACACTTCCATAGAGACACTTTACTAAAAACCTGATCTCCAACATATAGGTAAATGTCATTCTAATTATCAGTATAACTGTTTTTACTAAATTGGGTTGGATTAATGTGATCCCTAAGAGATTTAATATTTTTTGTTGTCTCTTTAACATGTTTTTGAAATATTTTTTTCCTTCAAAAGTATCATCTGAATGATTTTTATACGGACATATATATCCATATAACATAACAGGTGATACCATTTAAAAAATTTAATATTAACTATTGATATATGAATACTCTAGAAATGTAAATACTGATCACAGATACCATTAAATATGACTTATATTGACCTCAACATGTCTTCCATTTCTTGAATAATTCTTTTAGACTATCAAGCTTTTTGATGTTGGTAGGGGGTACTCAAATGAATCCCATTAACTATATAATTATAAATAATCTACTAGATATTCAATGTGAAATAAGGATCTTGGTAAAAAATCAATTGATATAGGTACTCCATGAAGACATAATATTACATCAATATAGATCCTTATGTGGTTACCTATAGGAAAATATTCACTTATAGAGATGAAATGTGAATATTTGGTTAGGATTTCAAAGATAACCCATGTTGTATCAATATTTATAGGAGTGTTTGGTAGTCTTCTAAAAAGTCCTTAGTAATGTCCTCCAACATTATAACATGAATATAAAGAGTTTACATGAATCTTATAGGTTTTTTTCTTACCACATTCACATGATAATAATAAAAATATAGACACAATATCCACAATTTACCACATCATGTTATTCCACCAAATGTTTTACATTAAATACCTATAAATATTTGTTCCACAATGATGTATAGATAAATTAGAGTTATGAGTGTCAACCAACAATTCATTTTTTTATCTCAGGTACATATTAAACACTTAATTTCACTCTATGTTTCATAATACCATCCTAAAAAATGTTACCTTCTAATTTTCCTTTACTTGTATCATTAACTATCTTTATAAACTTCTCATCATCTGATCTATAAATTGTTATCTTTTATTAAAATTATTATTTTTGAATTTGTTATAAAATGAGGGATAAATCCAATTCCTTAAGAACTCCCACATTCATATTTAATTTATCAATAAAAATATAATCCCTCTCAACCACCATTTGGTTCATAAATCTATGATCATCCTTTCTCAATGTTTCCACTAGAATATTTTCATTCCTTTTTTAGTAGAGTATTTAGTAATTATAATCATTGAGTAACTCAATCCATCACCTTGACCACATATTGAGATTCTTATATGAAAAATTTTATTTTATTATTTCATTATCTATGTATATATCACATATTTCAGTAGAGAGATAAGGTATCTTTACTTTCAAGGAAAATATTACAAGATCATACTCAAGATAATGGGTCATATAGTTCAATTCATGATATTAAAGTTCCTTGATGTGAATTTAATAAAATTATTAGTTTTAATTGAAACAAAACAGAGTACATTCACGACTAGAAATTTAGGATATAGCCACAGACCTATATCCATGGTTTTATAGGTCTGTGGCTAGAGCCTATAGTTATCCATGGTTTAATTAAAAAATTGTGGGTAAAATGCTTCCTAAAATTTTTCAATAAAACCCATCGGGCTTCCCTGGGATCCTCTACCACCCCTACCCCCCGATGGACCCTCCGCACACATCAGACTCCTTCTCCATCCTCCCCCAATGACAACCCCCCTCACAGTGACCCTCCTTTCATGACGACCCTCCTCTCGATCTGCCACCCTCCTATCAAAATGGTGCCCTCCTCACAACAACCATCCACCATGAGACCCACTTCACCGCGAACCTCCTCTCACAAACATCCACCTCTGGTTCCACAAAACTCCTCTCATGGGGGAACCCTCCACCTATATCCTCCCCCGATCTGCAACCCTCTTCTCATAGGGGCGCCCTCCTCATCCATCCTCCAATGATCCATGACCCACATCTTTATTTTTCAGGTTCAAGTGATCGATCCCATTGATATCCAAGGTGATTCCATCTAATTTTATAATCAATTATTTATTATTAAATCTTATTATGGAGTATATGGTATTTGGATTCCTTATGATTTAGGGATTTTAGGTTTTTTAGTCAACAATTATGTTTTTGAACAAATTGTAATGATATTCATGTTATTGGCAGTGTGACCATTCTTCATTCCATTATCTCATGGTATGATTTTTAAAATCATCATTTGAGGTAAGGGATTCAAAATTTATCCATTATTATTATTTTAAATAGGGTAATTAGTAATAACTAGTCATTATTAAGAGGATCGTATAGATTAACATAAAAAAATAACTAATTAAACTAATTTAATGTAATTTAAAATAGGTGAATCATATTATTAGAACATGAATTCATGTTATTGATATATGTTGATGATACTGGATTGAAATTTATGATATATAGAATTTTTTTTTTAAGTTTTTGATTCACCAACCATATTTAATGAATCAACTTTTGTCAGAAATAAACTTGTAAGATAGAAATCTGTTATGATTATGTTATTTATTATTCTTTAAATTCCTAATTAAATGAAAGTATGATAAAGGGGGAAATTGTTTGATGTTTTTTTAGGGGATTTCGTTGTGGTGGATTCGAGTCAAAATTGATGAAGGCATAAATGTGTATGAAAATGTTGGAATATACAACTATATGTTCCCCTTTATATATATTTACTCATGGAAATAAGAATATGTATATTAGGTCTAGGTGTGTTTATATATATATGTGAAAAATGAATACATGGGTAAGTGTAAAGGGGTATGCTAAATTATAAACATATATCGAAGGATGCCCTTATAAATATTTGACCATAACAATTTTTCCATAAAGGATACGTATCCTTTTATATAAGTGAAGTTCCATATTTATGAAAGTAGAAATAAGGAAGATTTTATTTTCCGTTATCAAAAGAAAACATGCCTTGAGGTTAAGCTAGGTTCCCTCTCCTAGCCTTTTTAATTCAAGAATGATTTAAATTGCATATATTTTTTTTTGTTAATTATACATGTTAATTTTAAATTACAATTCTTGAATAAGTGTTAGATAATGTAATTGTTTTTTAGATAAAAAAGTCATTGTTTTGTTATAAACCCCCACCAACGGAGGTGCACTTTTTGTGAAAACTCACAATGGTATTCCATTCTTAACATTATTGTGTTGATGTTTTCCTTATAATTGATGTCATTGTTAGTCATGAAGCACACATCGTACTTGACCCTTTTTGTATCCCTGTAGGGGTTTTCCTTTTTTGATTAAAATAGTTGTTTGAACCAAAACATCCTTTTGGGATGGAATATAGATATTTAATAATTTATTTTCCTCACATTTATATGAAAAAAATAATCTTATAATAAATATAAATTCTAAAGTGAATGAAAAATTTATGTTTAGTAACAATGGTGTAGAAAAATATCATGGTCACAAACATAATTAATCATTTTAGCTACGAAATATATTGAAATTGATGGGGATTAAAGTAATTTATCCTTCTATATGAAAGATGGTATCTATAAATGGAATAAAATATTTAATGGTACCAATCAATGAATCATGGAACTTGTTAAGTAAAAAACGATTTTAATATTCCATAACTAAAAAGTGATAGATAAAATACTATTCATGTATTTGAAAATGGGTATATCATATGTAAATATTATAAACCAAAGAAAATAAGATTTCCATGTATTAGACATAGTTTATATCGATGCATACGGACCAGTGAATTAGAATGAAATTAAAGAATGGTTTCAATATCTTTTGTTTTTTTCTAGATATAATTATTTCGGCTATATTATTCTAATTTATAAAAAAATTAATGTACTGGAATATCTTTATAGGTATAAAAGGATATTGGGAATATAGCATGGAGTGAATATCAAAGTTCCAAGTTATAATAATGGAATTAAATTCCCTTATTATTTAGATAAGAAGTAGCTAGAGAAGTACGATATCTCTCAACAAGCTACTGTAATGTAGACACCCCAATAGAATGGGATGGTTGAGAGGTAAAGTAGAACCACTAATAATATATCACAAACAATGATGATCTATAGTTGAATTATAAGGTACCGCTAGAAAGTGGTGGTTCAAACTTCAATATATATATATATATAATGTATCCCTCCTATACCTAATTAAACTATGTTTTCTTCTGAAATAATACATAGAAGGAAACCAAAATTGATGTATTTATGAGTCTTTTTTTGTAAGTTCTATATTCTTAATGTGGAAGGGAATGAATGAATATATAAAAATAACATGATGAAGTTATATTTCAAATAATTTCGTTATGACACATGGTTTATATATTTTTTAATAATATTTTCATTAAAATTTGGAAATAAGATTTGAAATAATAGATAGAAAAGAAAAAAGAATCTATGGCAGGTGAATTGATTATAATGTAGTGAAAAGTGAATCTCTATAAGATCCCAAAGAGTCTCTTAGGAGTATTGTGGACTCCATCATAGATTTTTTTTATGAATATTAGCATGAAAAAGAAATATGGATTCCAATTACACCTATAATATTCACTATAACTAAACATATTGATGAAGAGATATTTTCAGGAGAAAATTATATTGTAGTATAAACTAGGAGGATTTTTAGAATTAAAATAAATTCCCTATTACATTTATTTGATTAAAAATGATTTTATTAAGAATATAGTGATTAAAATTGGATTAAGTATATGATTGGGGTGTTAAATTAAACAAAAAATAATGGCACATAGAAATTTGTTCCACAATAATTTGATGAATATATCATATTCACTAAAAAGTATTCAGAAATATGATTATTTAAAATAGATAAGTCATAAAATGAATAGTTATAATTTTTTAAAAGGGATATTCATTGATTTATAGGATGGTTGTAGATAAAATATTTTCACCAATTGATTTTATTGAGGTTATCGAATTTTTTCTTAACATAGTTATATAGAGAATATAAAGGTATATGTAATGTATATAATGAAAAGTATTATTATCCCATTAGAGTTTTTAAGGATGTTTAAATTGGTCAACTATGTTTATTTCATATAAATTATGATGATAATAAATTGGTAATTTTTAGGAATGGATTTTGTGGATTAAAACAAGTACGCATAGCTTGGAACTCAAGGATTGAAAATATATGACTTTTTGAGTATTATGAGAGTAGTTGAATAAAATCTATATATTAATATAAAGTTTTATGCAAAATAATGATTTAGGTTTATACAAGTTAAACTATTTCAAATTTATTTTTTGGATGAGATTATAAAGCTGTGAATGTCCAATTCATGAGATGCGTCTAATTTTTAAGAAGCACAATAGAAAATTAATTTCCTTGGAGTTTAATAAAAAAATGTGTAGGGGAGTGATTGAACTGAAAATTTAATAAATTTAAATATGTAATTAATTGTTTTATTCCCTCCATTTTCATTAAAATCATTGTAATTTCTATATTTTCACATTTTGTATGATTTTATATACATAAAATAAACGTGGATTGATTTTTTGATTTATGTGATAACATTTTTTTGTTTTCATTAATTAAATGGGTTCTTATTTATTTTCGTTTTGTCTATGAGGACTCTACTTTTCAAACCATTTATTTAGGTGCTTATGCCAATGTTAATGTTGATAATGATGGTGGTCTTAGAGGAGGAGATAATGATGTTGGGGTTTCAGAAGGATATGAGGAGGGTCGTGATGATTTTGGTGATATTTATATTGAGGTACATTTTTGATGTCAATTTTATTCTTGGATAATACATTTAATTCTACCGTATAATAATTTTTGTGTTTTTTATATGTTGTGGTATATATTGTTTTAGGGTGAAAGGGGTGGGAAGGTGTGCAGGGTGGTGCGGGGGTAGGGGAGGGGGCATGGGGGCGTAGGGGTAGAGGTGGGGTGTAGGGGGTAGAGGGCCGGGGGTGTTTCTAGTGGGCAGGGGGTGTGGGTGTGTAGGGGTAGGGGGCAAGGGGATTGCCAGGGGTAGAGGGTGTGATCAGTGATGGGGTTGGGGTGTGCAAGGGCTGGGGGTCAGGGTGTATAGGGGGCAGGGGGAAGGGGGATGGTGGTGTGCACGGGGAAGGGGAGGGGGATGCCTAGGGGATGGAATAGTTGGTAGGGAAGGGCATAGCGTGGGGGTGTGCATGGCGTTGGGGCAGGTGGAGTGTAGGGGTGTGAAAGGGACATGGGGTGTGGGTGTGTTGGGGGTGTGCTGGTGTAGGGGAAGGGTGGTGTGCTGGAGGAAGGGGTAGGGGGCAGGGTGTTTAGGGGAGGGGGAGGGGTGTGTAGGGGAGGGGGAAGGGGTAGTGTAGGGGGCATTGTGGGGGTGTGATGGGGGTAGGTGCAGGGGTGTTCAGGGTGTGTGAAGGGGGCGAGGGTGGGTGTGTTGGGGGTGTGGTTGTGTAGGGGGTGTGCAAGGGGCAGGGTGGTGTGCTGGTGGAAGGGGCAGGGGGAGTGCTGGGGAGGGGTAAGGGGTGTGCAGTCGGGGGGGGGGGTGTATTTTCATATATCATTATAATTTTTCAAATATATATTCATTTATAATTTTTTTAATTAAATCTCATGCATGGTGCTTACATACTATAGACACAGAGTTGGTGATGAAACATGATAGAGTCTACAATTCTAAGGTTGTGATATCTCTAAAAGCTGCTGATGGGTATATATTCACTACTATCATGGATCTTACCCATTATGGTATGTGTCTCTTTTTCATTCTCATCAGTTTCATGTTATGTGTTTGTCTTGATATGAGTTGGAATTTCCTCCCATTCATCTTCCTTTTCTAATTTATTGTTATCATCTATTGTGTTAGTTACATGTCAGAAGTTTCTATTTAAGAGAAGTTTTAATGGGTATGTATTTTTTATGAAAAATACTCTACATGGTCTATTACGTAGAATTTTATTAATATTCCCTAGTTACCAACCATACAATGGAAAGATACTTTTTTTGACATGAATTATACAAGGAAAAAATGATCATCCCACATAACATAAAATTGGTTTTACATATATCTAATTTATCTAGAAGAGATTTATGTTTTATAAACTATGTTATATTTTTCTTAACGCATGTTTACAATTTTAGAAACCATAATGCAAAGTACAAGTATTACAAATTCTTATGTTTTAATTTATATAAAATTTAAATATCCAGTTTAATTTCATGATTTGAAACATCATGATATATGGGATTCTCATTAGGGATAAAAAATCACATCAAGTGTTGATATTGTTATCATCATCACCTTTTCTATTATTTCCTTTCTCACTAATCATGTTCCTCCCACTTCATTTTTCTATATCCAATTAATGAAGATTCATCGGATCAATGGCATTTATTTGAAGTCTCCAACAACCTATTAAAGTGTGTTGCGACAACCAGAGATAGAGGTGACTAGCCGCGTATTCATAGGTAATAATATATATAATTATTTATCCTATTATTTTTATATCTTCCCATGGAAGTACATTTAAATATAAGGGGAAAGGTGTTCTTATATATATATATATATAATGGAAATGCATACGTGTGTGGGTGATAACAAGATTATTAATGTCATAATATATATAAGGATCCTCTTTTTCATGTTCAATGCCATGAAGACATGCATATAAGGGTTATGGAGTCTTTATGTATATGAAAAGTTTCATATGTAATGAGGATGGAAGAACCAACTTAGAGTTATCACTAATAAAATTTCATGCATTGAGTGTGGCTTGGCTCCTTTGAGGTTGGGTCCCTCTCTTAGCCTCTTTAATTCAAGACTGTTTTAAAGTGAATTTAGATCCTTAATAAATCTTATTATATTAATTATCAATTCTTGAAAAAAATTTATTTAAGATAATTGATTTATTTGATAAATAAGTCTTTGTTTTTTAATAACACCCATCCGATGGAGGTGTGCTGTTTACGAAAACCCACAGTGGTATATGTTTCTTGATATTATTTCATTTATGTTTTCCTTATAATTGATGTTGTTTTTAGTCATAAATTACATAGTGTACTTGACCCTATTTTAAATCCCAATAGGGGGTTTCCCTCTATACATTCAAATAATTGTTTGAACCAAAACATCCTTTAAGTGTTGTTAGACTTTTATGATGGAATTTCCCAAGTAGGAAAGTGGTGTCATGACTATGTCACCACTAAGTGAGCCCCGTTGATCTTATAAATGGAAAGGCTTATACACAAAATTTTGATATGAAATTACAAGTCATCCCATCATCAATGTTGTAAAACATAACCATAATTTACCTATCATTTTTAGTGATTCTTGGGAATTCACTCCCAATATTAATAATTAATGCTTCCATAAAATATCTCAGGTACTCACAATCGATTCCATAAAATATGGGTGATATTTTATTATTAATATTTTTAATATTTTCATCATGGAATCCTTCCACCATAAAAAAATAAAAATACATTCCCCATTATTGTATAGTGTAAGGAATCTAATTTGATAAAAATATGAAAATGTAATGAATAATTTGAATGATTACATCAAGATCGGTCTCAAATAAAAAAACCTATGTTGATACAAAATGTTATCCCACAATATTGGTTATATTCACATTAAAATGGGTGACTATTAGTTTAATAAAATAGACAATTTGTTGTCCTCCTCTTGGATTAAATATATTGAAAATATAAACAACCAATAAACCCAATGAATTATAGAAAATTAAAGAAAAATTTATTAATAATAGAACAATTAGCACATCATATCTAACAATAAAATTAATAAATAGAGTAGAAAATTAAACTAATGGTATTATAACCACAACTACTAAATTTATAATCTCATTATAAATAAAAAATAAATAGTATTGATATACCAATAGAGATACTAGAATATGTGGTTTAAGTCTTTTTAAATCCTCATCAATATTTTTAACTTTTAACTAATACAATACAGCAGGAACAAGGGTTGTCTCCTAGTGATACTATATTTATTGATCTTCTATTTAATTTTTTTATTTCATATAATTTTTACTAAACTAAATTTCGTAGGGGGGTTTCTATGTCAAGAAATGAGAAAACCCAAATTTATTAAAGTATTAATAGAATGGAAAATATTAAACAAAAGATAACAGCCATCATTGAATTAAAACTAGAGAGAAGTTAGATAATATCTATGGTCTTTCCTAGTGACTCAATTGGATCATTCATTCTTCATTTCTTTGAATAAATTAATTCCATAAATTATCTCAACAAAGAGTCAAAAATCTATAAAATAAATGTTTAATTATGTTTGAGAATTCATGAAAGTCAAAAAAGAACTCATTTTAAACTGTCTTGTATTAATATAGTATCAAATTATTCAATGATTTCTAAACACTTTGACAGAGTTGAAGCCCTGTTCTCACAATTACCGATACTGAATTGTCAAGATTAAACAACAAGAATCGAACAAAAAACTCCTAACTAGACAAACATAGTAGTCAACACATGATGAAAAATACACATTGATTTCCAATATATCAGTCAATGAATTGAAGAGAAAATAAAACAGAAATATGGAAGAACAATTATTAAACAAAAATCACATATCTAATAATTTTAAAGCCAGATAAAATTACAGTTTTATAGAATATTATAAAATCATAGAATGAAATCATGAGAAGAAAAAAATGATCAACTTCTAAAAAATTACACATTAATATCATTGAAATAATAATAGTTTTCAATCATTATCTACATTCTTAGTATCATATCTTTTTCAAGTATGTCAAAAGATCTCTCAACTCCACTATCTGTCAGTCTGCTTCAGCATTATAAAATTTTTTTCTATCTACTCTATCATATGGAACTCTATCTAGAATTAATATTGAATATCATGAATGGAAAGTGTGGTATCCCATTTATTCTCCCTGAATATCACCCAAAATACTACCTTGTCTTTTAGTGATCCTCAAAAGAGAGAAATTATTTTTCTAATATTATGAAGCTTCCCAAGTAATGTTAGTATAACTTCTCCATAAGCTCAATTATAACTCATGTTAAATTTAATACTCAAAAAAAAAACACCACCAACTAAAACTCAACAATGAACAAAAATTATATCAATCCAGAAATCAGTAAATTTTATCATAAACCAAACCAATTTTCTCCATCTAATTCATTCTTAATGGATTCTGATTTAATAACATCAACAAATAAGTTACAATCATCATCATGTGTATATTATTAATTATAAGACCTCACTCTCCATGAAGTAGTTTACAATGGACATGTCTCAATCAAACTCAAGATGAGTCCATTCATTAATAACCAAGTGTTCACATTGAAACAATATAGAATCAATACCAAATGATACTAATCTTCTTGAAAACTCCTTCAAAAGATCCCATGAAACACAAGACAATGAGCAGTCGAACACATCCTTATTGACAGATGTGTCAGAAATCCCAAAAAGAAGAATCATACCATCAAAGTTCAGACTACACTTCACAAAATTTTAGCTCATTCCATAAGATCCCCACAAGAATGGATGATTCATTAATCAATTAAATAATCATTTCTAATGGTGTCTCAAGAAAGATAATATCATTAAGGGGGTAGTGTGGGGGTAGTGTGCAGGGACTGGGAGGGGTATAGGGGGTGTGGGTGTGCAGGGAGAGGGTGTCTAGGGAGATTAAGGGGGATAGGGGAGAAGTGTGCAGTGGGTGTAGGGTTAGCAGTGTCCAAGTGGGGGGGGAGGGTGTTGGGGGTTTTATGGGGGTGTTAACAGGGCTGGGGGAGCAGTGTGCATGGGGTGCAGATGAGGGGTGTCAGGTGGGGGTGAATGGGACTGGGGGGAAATGTGCAGGGGTGTGGGGTTTCATGGGGTGGGAGGCAGGGGGAGGGGGTAGGGGGAGAGGTGTTCAGTAGAGATGTTAAGGTGGCTGGGGGCAGTGCACATGGGGTGGGGGATGTCCAGAAGGGGATGTGCAGGGGTTAAAGGTGTATATGGGCAGTATGCAGGCGGTGTGGGGATGCAGGGGGAGGGGTGAGGGGTGTCCAATAAGGGGTGTCTTGGAGGGGGTGTCCATGGGGGTGAATGTTGTTGGGGGTAGTGTGCAGCAGGTGCAGAGGGTGGGGGTGGGGGAGTGTGGGGGTGCAGGGGGCATCCAATAATATGTTCAGGTGAAATAGATCAAAATATATTTTGTGTTCCTTTATCTTTCACCCATATGGATTTTTATTTTTGATCATTTGTTGGTTTTGATGAATTTTATTGGTATGTAGGATAGGGAATCATTCTACTAAGAGAACGAGAAACAAAACATAGCTGATGAAATTTATTTTCTTCCACTACATGCAACCAGGATTGAAGAGAATATAAAATTCAGGAGGTAGTTGGTATTTTATACCATTGTTTATAATAAATTAGTAACCATTTTTTTGTTTCTAATTAGACTGGCTTTACATACACCATGCTTGCAGAATTGTTGATTTTGAGTTTACTTGTCCGAGTTCAATATTTGATGTTAAAGAAATTGTTCTGTATCATTGATGGAGAGTTGATCCCCATGTATTCACTTTTGAATCCTGTACTTTTATATTTTTTTAGAAAATATATTTTATACATTCTATCATTTTACAATTTAGTATTTTCATTTACTGTTTTTCTTTATTCCTTTTCTTAATATGCATTTTTCATCTATATAAATGCATTAGGGTGTCCAGGTATTTTCTAGGGGGTTTCTGGGGGGGTCTAGGGGGTGTCCAAGGGGTGGGCGTGAGGGGTGGGGGGGGGGGGGTGATGTCTAGGTGGTTTTTAGGGGGTGTCCAAAGGGTGTTCATGGGGTGTCTAGGGGGTCTAGTGAGGGTTGTCCATGGGGGTGTCTAGAGGGGAGTGGGTGTCCAAGGGGGTTTCCATGGGGGGTGTCTAGTGTGGGGTGTCTATTTGGGGGTGTATATGGGATGTTTGGGGGGTTGTCCAAGGGGGTGTCTTGGGGGGGGGGGGGGGGAGGGGGATCCATGGGGTTGTCCATGGGGTGTCTAGGGGGTCTATTGGAGGGTGTATAGGGGGTTCAGTGGGGGGCGTACAAGGGGTGTCCAGGAGGGGTGTCCAGCGGGTGTCCAAGGGGGTGTCTTGGGGGTGTCCATGGTGGTGACTGAGTGGTGTCCAAGGGGTGTCCAATGGGAGGTTTCAAGGGGTGTCTATGGGGGTATGTCTTGGGGTCGTCCAGGTGATGTCTAGTGGGGGTATCTAGGGGGTTTCCATGTGGGTGTCCAGGGCAGGGTGTGTCTAGGGGGTTGTCCAGGGGTTGCCAAGGGGGGGTGTCTATGGGTGTTTAGGGGTTGGGAGTCTAAGGGGGTGCAAGGGTTATTTCTCGGGGGAGAGTAGGTGGTTTGAAAGGGGTTGGGGTGTGCTGGGGTGTCTATCCAATGGTAAGGGAGGGGCGGTATGTGGAGAGGGGGGGGGGGGGGGGCTTGTCACGACCCAACCCAACGGGGCTCGAGCTGCGACTCCCCAAGCCCGCCTCCAATAGGCCAGGGGCTGGCGACTAGCGCCGAGTAGGCTATCACACACATGGGAGGCATTAGTCTAAGCTACCTGTACACAGGCACCCACATACACCTCCATGAATCAGTGTAGAGATATTTAAAAACTGAAAAGAAAATGCATGCATACACTATCCCACAACCAGAGTAAAACAGAAGTACAAAGGGAAAAACAAGGCCCACTAAAAGAAAACAACAAAAGCGCATACAACCTGTTCTAAAGAAGGGGAACACTGTCACAAATACCCGTCAGAACACTCCCTCGGCACCACACCGGTAAACACCCCGGTCAGTCTCAGTCACTCAGCTCCGCCTGCTTCGGGTCATCCTGGGACTCCATTGAAATGCATGTGGTCTGCACAAGACACAACCATGTGTAGGGAAAGCCTGTGGAGGGTGAGTATAAACATACTCAGTAGGCACCCCAAAAACCCAAAACCAAAGAGAGAAACTGAAATCCAATAGTCTGCTCATCCTAGCCAGAGGGAACCTAGACGAGAGAGAAAATCCATCTCATGACCATCCTCGGCTAAACGAAACTAGTCAGGTCATCTCTGGTGTATGCCAATACATACGCGTTGAACAATCCAGATATACCCAGCTCACGCACCAAGCTACAAGAGGTACCGACCTCATCACCAACAACTATCCACAACCAGGAGAGTAAACTCCCCAATCACTATCATCCCAGATGACACACATCCGAGAGATAAACTCCATTGGGTTTCTCACAAACATCTCGGACGCTCACCCGAGATACCCCGCTCATCGGATTGCGTCACTGTGGAAAAAAACACTGAAACAGCAAGAACAACAAAATACTCGGATAGGGGATCACTCCTAGGGTCCGCTAGGGGATACCAGAACCCGCACCAATATATGAAGTTCTCACAGATAGGGGATCACTCCCAGGGTCCACTGGGGGATACCACGACCCGATCTGGCATTCATAGATCTAATAAATAGGGGATCACTCCCAGGATCCGCTGGGGGATACCACAACCCGATCTGGCGCTCGACAGAAGCACATCTCAGATAGTGGATTCTCTCCCAAATAAAGGTGGTCCCGACGATACTAGAACCCTATCTAGTATAAATTGCGATGTAGGGGATCGAACTGACGACGCCACAACCCTACAGAAACCACACACTGAGTAGGGGATCACATAACCAACGATACCACAACCCAACTATGAACATGATGCTGAGAAGGGGATCGTATAGCCGATGATGCCACAACCCTACTTAGCACGGCCCACTACGTAGGGGATCATATTACTGATGATGCCACAAACCCTACAGGGTTAACCTGCTAGATAGGGGATCACTGCCCATGAATAAGCAGTCACAGCGATACCATGAACCCGATCTAGGGAAAAGATGCTAGAGGATCCTGCTCTGGGCCCACCGGAGGGATGGCACATCTTTAACAGTTTAAACATCCCATCGAGCGGATCACAAACCTATACGATGGTTGTAATGCCACACGACCCCTCGTGGAAATGAACCAAGGGAGTACCCTCAACCACTGCTGGTCAAAACGTCGCTAACCTGAGCGACCCGCAACAACGCCACACTGCGCCCCTCCAAGGCCAATACCGAGGCCACCTTCTTGAACTACGCAGAAAAACATGAAGGATAGGCTGTTACTCACATGAAACGGAGCACCGGTGAAAAATGCACTATTCACCATAGCTAGATCGTTCGGGGACCACACAACGATCCCGAAACCCATCGAGCGGATCATACCATGGAGATCCCCTCGGAAAAACAAGCGGAATCGAGTACTCATTCGTTCGAAACGGACAGCTGGTGAAAAATGTACTATTCACTGAAGCCAGCTTGGGTGGGGCCCACACCATGATTCCAGAACTCAATGAATGGATGACACCGTTGCGATCCTCTCAGAAAGGCACACAGGATCGACTATTCATCTGTAAAAATCGGACATCTGGTGCGAAAGCTGCGTTTCTCCGCAAATGCCAAAACCTAGCCTCATGGGGCCCGCAACCCGTTCTCAGTACCAACACCCGGAAACCATCTCAAAAAGTCTTCCGTACCATCATGGTCTCAACGCCACTGACAACACGTCATTCAGACGCTCCGGGTAGAAGGTACAATGGCCCCAAGTCATAAAATAATAAAATAATATTATTTTATACAACGTTTCTAACACCCAGGCCATGGTCCGGAACCCTTAAGCCCTCAAAACCACACCGGAGGGTCGTCCTCGTCGTCAGGGTTGCGTCGCTGCAAACGGCACATGAATCCGACTTCCGGATTGCATGATACGAGGGTTTAAAGACCCCTGTATAACAAAAAGGGGCCGGACCGGCCTGGATCGGCCGCCGCCGCCGGCCCATTGCTGTGCGGTGCACAGTGCCTCCGTGCCAGTGCCGCACCGGAAGACCTTCCGCGAACCGCCGGGGGCACCCCGGTGGTCCGTTTTGCGATCTGAAAGCACTAGTGCGACCCCCCGAGACACGATCTTCCCTACAACGACCACAAAACTAAGTCATTCGCATCAAAAACTGGATCGGGGAATTAAAACACAAACCGCCTACCTTGTAGGCGAAACACCGAAGCTTCGGGTGCAGATCGACGCCGGTGACACCCTGAAGCAAAATCCTTTGACGAATGGCGCAGAAAACCGATGATTCTAGCTCGATTTGGCGAAGAAACGGAGGAGGTGCGGAGGTGGTTTCTCCTTACATCCGCTGCGCGTGAGGGAGGTGGTAGGTAGGGATGAGATATTTCTTTTTTTTAAAACAAAAATATCTCCCATCTCCAGCTCCTGAATCGCCTCTGCTCGATTACTATTGCAGACAAAAGTAAGGTCACCCCTAGAGTAAACGCGCTGTTATGAACGCAACAGCGGGCTTGAATTTGTGATCCGAGACTCCGTTCAGAAGTAATTCGAGCCGACGCTCATAAACAAACTTTTAAACTTATTAACGAGAACGCCCCTGGTGGCGTTTCCCACCTCAGGCGGGCAACCGCAAGGTTTACACCTCACCTAGGGTAAATGGCATGTTACGAACGCAACCGTTCCCTCGTATTCCCGTTCTGAGATACAGTTTAGAAGATATCACACCCTTGCCACATGCATAGTATAAAAATACTTAATATTTTTAAAAAATGAATTCCGGGCACACCAGGCATCGGAATCGCATGCCGTCTTCGTGCCTAGTTTTGGAATTACTCGTAGAAATATTCAAAAGTTGGACAGGGCTAAAATCCGAGTCGCTCAATCCTCCCCCCTTAGAACATTTCATCCCCGAAAAGCCCTAAGATCAAGGGAAGCGTCTAGACTCTCAATTGGGTCTCCCACACCAGTGTGTTCACCATCAAACACCCCTGCCCAAACGCATAAGTCAGAGGGACTCATCCACAACACCTCGATACTATCAGATTTGGGCAGCACTAAATCGCTCGCACGGTTTTAATCGCATCACAAAAATGCATCTCAGTGGGGGATGGATCCCTCTTCCTCACGCATTCGAAGCGTGCCGAACAACACCCACATAGGGTCTTACCAACGCCTTGAAAAAAACTCAATCAATAAATGGAAAGGAAAGGGTACTTCTCAACAACCTCTATCAAACTACTGTAGAAAATAGAAAAGACACAAGGCGTACCTCTATCTATCCACGGTCCCTCTGGGTCAACAGCCTCTAAGGCATGCAGTTGTCCTCACCCTTGGTCACCAGCTCCCTGAGCTTGGTGTGGACCACCTGGGGGTGGGGGTGGTGGAAATTGGTACCACCTACCACCTCCTCCTACTGCAGCCGCTCCACTGCCACGTCCGCCACCCTGCATACCTCCTTGCTCAAGACGCTGCCTCTGCCAAGGTGTTCCATCGACTGGCTCCCTCCAAGCAGCACGTTGGGTCGGACAATCTCTAGAAAGATGTCCCCGACCGTCACAAGCATAACACCGCCTCTCCTGCGGCAGAACAAAACCGGCATGCGAGCCTTGTGAGCACTGAGCCTCAGATCCTCCATCCTGGGGTCGCCTCCTAAAACGTCGGCCAAGTCCAGAACCCTGAGTCTTTCGTCAGATACCAGATGCCGACGTCTCAGCCCTCACGTGCCCATCACAAACAAGGGGAATCTGCTTAGCAAGAAAGATCTCTACCACCAATGCTCGCTCCAGTACTCCTGTATTGGTGGGCAGGCACAAGGAAACCACACCAGCTCGAATGTCCCTGCGTAAGCCCTGATCGAAGGTTCGAGCCCTAAAGAACGGTTCTCAAACAAAATCTAGGGAGTAGCACGACCGGTCTGAAAACCTCACTGAGTACTCTTACACAGTCAGGCCCTCTTGCCGAAGCTGTAGAAGCTCCTGGATCCGCACTGACCTCAGCGTCACAGGATAAAACTCCTCCCAGAGGAGCCGCTCAAACCCTGCCCACGTGAGCGTCTCCTCATCATGGGACTGCATAACAAAACTCCACTATCACCCGGAAGAACCATGCCGAAGGCCTCTCCACTAGGACAACCATCTGATCTGGAGGTGTCCTCACTAAGCGGAAAACTCGGGTGACTTCCTCAATCCAGTCATCAGCTACCTAAGGGTCTGGATCACCCCGAAACCTTGAATTTCACTGCCTTGGGAACTTGTGCAGTTCACTCAGCCTGTGTGAAACCTCGTCCTGCACTTCCGGCACAACCAGCTACTCGACAGGTGGTGGCTCAACTAGTGGGCCAACTGGAGGTCCATCCTCAAAACCTACGCCCTAGTCCACATCCTCTACATGGGGCAGATCGTCACCACAATCCCATTGCAGAACCCTCACTGGCTGTCGTCATGGTGGCATCCTGAAATAAAATCAAGACGCACCACAATCAAAGAATATATATAGATAACTGACTCAAGAAGGACAAGAAAGACCGAAAACCCAGTCTTATATGATGCATGTACCATTTTGTCTCTGTGACCAGTGTACAAATGTCCCGAGTTGAAAGGAAGCTTATAAGAGTCCTGGTGTATGGATACGTCGACCGCCGCACCAACACTGAATTCTTTGGCCTGAAAGCCGAGCTCAAAACACCCTAACACTATCGCTATGCACCCCAAACCAAACTCACACCTAGACCAGCTACGCTCTAAGATCCCAAAGGTGGACCCTCCTCTGATACTAATCTATCAAGACCCGACCCAACGGGGCTTGAGCCGCGACTCCCCAAGCCCGCCTCCAATAGGCTAGGGGCTGGAAACTACCGCCGAGTAGGCTATCACACACATGGGAGGCATTAGCCTAAGGTACCTGTACACACACCCCCACATACACCTCCATGCAACAATGCAAAGATATATCAAAACTAAAAAGAAAATTCATGCATACATTATCCCACAACTAGAGTACAACAGATGTACAAAGGGAAAAACAGTGCCCACCAAAAGAAAACTACAAAAGCGTGTCCAACCTGCTCTGAAGAAGGGGAATGCTGCCGCAAACACCCGCCAGAAATCTCCCCTAGAACCGCACCGGTAAACACCCCCGTCAGTCTCGCTCACTTATCTCTTCCTGCTCTGGGTCCTCCTGGGACTCCGTCGAAAGGCATGTGGTCTGCACAAGACACAAGCATGTGCGAGAAAAGCCTGAGTAGGGGTGAGTATAAACATACTCTGTAGTTACCACCAAAACCCAAAACCAAAGAGAGAAACTGAAAGTCAACAGTTTGCTCATCCCGACTAGAGGGAACCCAGAAGAGAGGGAAAATCCATCTCGTGACGATCCTCTTCTAAACAAAACTAGTTAGCTCAACTCCAGTGTATGCCCGTACATACACCTTGAACAATCCAGATATACTCAGCTCACGTACCAAGCCACAAAAGGTACCGACCTCATCACCAGCAACTGTCCACGACTAGGATAGTACAGTCCCCGATCACTGTCATCCTAGATGACACACATCCAAGAGATACACTCCATCGGGTTTCTCAAAAACATCTCGGACGCTCACCCGAGAGACCCCACTCGTCGGATAGTGTCATTGAGGAAAAACACACTAAAATAGAAATAACAACAAACTCCTCGGGTAGGGGATAGGTCCTAGGGACCACTAGGGGAAACCAAAACCCACACCGGTATACGAAGATCTCATAGATAGGGGATCACTCCCAGGGTCCGCTGGGGGATACCACGACCCGATCTGGCATTCATAGATCAAATAGATTGGGGATCACTATCAGGATCCGCTGGGGGATACCACAACCTAATCTGGCGCTTGACAGAAGCACATCTCAGACTGAGGATCGTCGCCCAAATAAAGGTGGTACTGGAGATACCGGAACAGTATTTGGTATAAATTGTGATGTAGGGTATCAAACTGACAATGACGCAACACTACAGAAACCTCTCACTGAGTAGGGGATCTCATAACCAACGATACCGAAACCCTACTATAAACATGATGCTGAGTAGGGGATCGTATACCCGTTGATGCCACAACCCTACTGAGCACGGCGCACTGCGTAGGGCATCATATCCCCGATGATGCCACAAACCCAATGGGGTTAACCTTCTAGATTGGGGATCGCCGCCCATAAATAAGTGGTTAAAGCGATACTAAGAACCTGATCTGGGGAAAAGATGCTTGAGGATCCCGTTCTGGGCCCACTTGAGTGGTTCCACAACTCTAACAGTTTAAACACTCCATCGAGAGGATTCAAAACCTATACGAAGGTTGTGATGCCACACGAACCCTCGTGGAAACGAATCAAGGGAGTACCCGCAATCACTACTGGTCCAAAACGCTGCTAACCTAAGCGACCCACAGCAACGCCACACTATGCATCTGCAAGGCCAATATCGAGGCCACCATCACGATCTATGAGGAAAAACACACAGGATAGGCTGCTTTCTCACCCGAAACAGAGCACCTGTGAATAGGGCACTATTCACCATGGTTAGCTCATGCGGGGCCCACACAATGATCCCGAAACCCATGCATCAGATCATACCACGACGATCCCCTCAGAAAAACAAGCAGAATCGACTACTCGTTCGTACGAAACAGACACCCAGTGAAAAAGGTACTATTCACCGAAGCCATCTCGGGTGTGGCCCACACATCGATTTCGAATCTCAATGAACGGATATGCACCGTTGAGATCCTATCGGAAAGGCACACATGATCGACTATTCATCCGTCAAAATCGGACTCCTGGTGTGAAAGCTGCGTTTCTCCGTAAATGCTAGAACCCGACCTCATGGGCCCCGCACCCCATTCTTAGTCCCAACACCCGGAAACCATCTCAAAAAGTCCTCCATACCATCAAGGTCTCAACTCCACTAATGGCATGTCATTCAGACGCTCCGGGTAGAAGTTACAACGGCCCAAAGTTGTCAAATAATAAAATAATATTATTTTATACGACGTTTCTAACTCCTAGGCCACAGTCCTGAACACTTAAACCCTCAAACCCACACTGGAGGATTCGCCTCTTCATCAGGGTCGTGTCACCGCAAAAGTCACGTGAATCCGACTCTTGTATTGCATGATACGGGGGTTTAAAGACCCCCGTATAACAAAAAGGGGTCGGCCCGACCTCGACCGGTCGGCCCGCCCTGGCCGGCGATCCTTCCGCGGACCGCCGGGGGCACCCCGGAGGTCCGTTTTGCGATCCGAAAGCACCGGTGTGACCCCCGTGACAAGATCTTCCCTAAAATGACCTCAAAATGAATTAATTCGCAGCAAAAAAAGGTTTGGGGAATTAAAACGCAAAGCGCCTACCTCGCGGGCGAAACGTCTAAGCTTTGGGTGCAGATTGACGCCAGCGACTCCCTGAAGCTAGATCCGCTGATGAATGGTGCAAAAAATGGACAATTCTGGCTCGATCTGGATAAGAAACAGAGGAGGTGTGGAGGTAGTTTTTCTGTACGTCCTCTGCGCGTGAGGGAGGAGGGAGGTAGGGATGAGATATTTCTTTTTTTTAAACACAAATATCTCCCAGCTTCAGCTCCCGACTCGTCATCACCCAATTCCCGTTGCAGACAACCGTAAGGTCACCCCTAGGGTAAACGCACCGTTATGAATGAAACAGAGGGCTCAGAATTGCGATCCGAGACTCTTTTCATATGTTATTCGAGCCGATGCTCGTAAACCAACTTTTCAACTTATTTACGAAAAAGCCCATGGTGGCGTTTCTCACCGCAGGCCCACGCCCACAATGTTTACACCTTTACTAGGGTAAACGGAAAATTCCAGATGCAACCTTTCCCTCAGATTCCTATTCTGAGCTACCGTTTAGGAGATATCACACCCCCTCCACGAGCATAGTATAAAAATAATTAATATTTTCATAAAATTAATTCTGGGCACACCGGGCCTCGGAATCGCACACCGTCTTCGCACCTAGCTCTGGAATTACTCGTAGAAATATTACAGGGTCTGAAAGGGCTAAAATACGAGTCTCTACTGGGATTGGGGTTTCTTTTTTTGAAATTGAATGGCATATACACGTAGTTTTAAACTGTGGATTAATGTTGTTCCATAGTTTCAAATTGTGATTATAGGCCTTTATCCATGGTTTGAACTATGGCTATAGGGAGTTAGACACGATTTGAAACTATGGATATATTTCTTTCCCTATATCCAATCCAATACCAACCAATCTCTATAAAACTATGGCTTTAACTTATAACCATGATTTTTAGGCTTATCCCAATGATTCAGACTGTGTCTATAGCTATAATTTTTTGTACTGCTTCTTTGATGCATTAATGTATTTCACAAACCCATCACATACATATAGTAGATCCAAAATCAGGTCACTCACCAATCACCTCTTCATTTAATAAAAATATTCATCAAATTCCTTTTTCTAGAAAAAATTAAACAAAGTGTCTGTTTTCTTGGTTAACGGAATATCCATTTAGAAAATATTCTTAATGGGTCAATAATAGTAACCTTACATACAAAGGAAAATACCTACCTAGGGTGTGTTCCTTGTTATATACCATTCTCAGTATGCAATTTTCTTCATAGTATACACTTATATTACATAAATGGAGACAATATGGCCATGAAAGTAATCTTATTGAATACATAAAGAACACTTACAAAATTTACCTTTTAACACATTCTTTACATGTGTATTAAGAGTGATTAATAAGTGATTCTCATGGTTTTCATAGATTTTATAATCCAACAAATTATCATCAATTAATTCCTCAAACAATCGTCAATATATTCATAGAATAGTTTTTTATTATATCCATTAAAAATGGGTTGAATTAAGAGGAGTTTATATAATCCCATAATGTCTATACATCATTCAAATGACTATATTTTAAATTTATTAATTATTTAATTGAAATTAAAGACACCAATAATAATTTTCATTATTTAGAAAATATTTGGATTACAAATGTTGATCATATATGTCATCACTATGAGGTATATGATTCTTTTTATTTTTTATAATTTCATTTAATTGAATATAATCAATGGACACCCTGATGGATCCATCTTTCATCATAACAAATTAATTGGGGTCTCCCCAGAGAAAAATAGTAGGGTGGATAAATATATTATCCCCTAAATTCTATTATTTCTTCTTCAAATCCTTTAATTCCACAGTGTCATTTTTATAGGTATTTTTCAATAATGGTCTTTCATGTGGTATTAAATCAATAGAAATAAAAATTTATTATCAGGGGGATGGCTAGGTATCTTCTCATGAAATAAAATCCAATATTCATGTACAATATGTAAATTCTCAATTTGATGATTTCTTTATCTATCCCTAGATTTTTTTACACTATTCATCCACAAGAATCCCATTCAGCTGATTATCATGAGGTGGATAAGAATATGACTAATATGATGAATGATCTTTAGTAATGACAATGTATTATAGATCATCCAAATAAAATGTTATTTTCTTCAATATACAATAAATTTTTTCATCATATTTTCATGATAGTACATACCAATAACTACATTGGAGTTAAATTTTGTAATAAAAATATGGGTTTCAATTAAATAATTTTTATTTTCCAAAATGAGTACATTCTGACTCATCCATATTGCAATGATACATCCAATATTAATTTTGACTAAAAACTCCCATATTAAATTAATGGGGAAATGAAAAAATTTCATGGAAAAAATAGTAGATATTAATGTGTTGGGGGATCATTTATCAAGTAAATAATTACCTAAATTGGAATATAAAACTAAATTAGATACCACAACATTATTTTTATCTTCTACCTCAGTAGTAGTGATCTCATAAGCTTGGTATTATTCGAATGGACTATTATATAGTTGATTCCCTTCAATCTTGGGTTTTGTGTGTGAATAATACACAATTTTTATGCACAGTAATCATTAGAATTAAATAATTTGTTTATTTATATTTTTTTATTCATCATGGTGACCATTAAATACACAATTATAAAAAAAACTCAAAATTTATTCAGGAAATTCCTAAGGTGACTATTTTACTAAATCTCACAATGAGGAAATGGCAAAATTTTCTTATTATTCATTAATGAATTCTCGTTCTCTTGGTGATCCAATTTCATTTTCATTTCATGTATTCTATATAATATCAATTATTAATATAATTATTTCTCATATCTAATGGTTAACAAAACTATCTCAACATATAATGAATCTTTATGTGATAACATCTCCCTAGGCTGTCTTATCTTTATCCCTTCAGAGAAATGGATAGTCTTGCACTCCGTGTTGTGACTCTAATTGGTAGAATAAATTTACAAAAATGTAATGGTAGATTCATATTCAAATAAAAATTCTTATTACTTTTTAATTATTTTATGGAATATTCTCTTCATTGTAATGTTTTTCTTAGGTGGGAATTATTTTTCAAATTCACATTTAAATATAAAAAATCCAGGAGGACTATTTCCTCTTCCTTCCAAGTATTACAGATAAATGACCACAATTCATCACCATCACCTTTGATACAATACAACTCATGTGTAACCTTTTCCATTCCACAACATCCTAAGGGCATAAATATCTTATCCAGACACTTAATCTATTTCTCATTTATAATTGTATTATTAGACCCCAAACACAATTGCCTCTTTATTTCATAAAGTGACGCCACATAAGAAATTACCATTATATAATAGGTATATCCATAATTAAATGGTTGTTTTTTCATAGGTAACATTTCAATTTTTTAAGAGGTGGTGCCTCAGTCAAATATCATGCCACAATTTATTGATAAAAAAAGAAAGGGAATTACAAAAGTCTGAAATACTGAATCTTATTACAATCCTTAATGAAAAAAGGGAGTGAATCATCACACAAATCATCCACCCAGGTAATAACATGATTAACCCCCTAGTTGGAAAGACTATCAGCAACCATGTTCGCTTCGCAGTACACATTTATGGCAATGTAGTTGAGATCCATGAGTGAAACAAGACATTTCATCCATCGAGAGGTAAGCGGCCATGCAAGGTGCACCACCCACATCCAAATATATTTGGACAATAGTGTTTGAATCACATTCAATCTAAAACTTGTTATAAACCTTTTTCTTGACAAATTCCACCACATGAATGTCTCCCAACATTGTTTCTTCTAAGGCTGAGGTCGTACCACATCCAATGAAGAAGCAACCAAGGAATCTTCTAATAAAGTCTCTGAAGATGGAACCACAACCTACCAGACCCATGTTTCCTTTAGAGGCACTGTCTACATTCACTTTGATCGATCCAGGAAGCGGAGCTTTCCAGAAGTCTTCAAAGGTACATCGAGGTTGCCTATACGATCCCATAATTCGAAGACGATGGAGGATCTCAAAATCACCAACAAAGTTATGATAATGATCTTTCTGAAGTGAGGCAACATGCTTGATGGCAATGAGAATAAGATTTTTAATGAATGAGCAATCATTTATATAAGATATAATACATCCATAATTATAATAATATAATATAAAACCTAATATATTTAAATATATCACATCCATGTTTTTTAGGAAAATAGGGTCACATCGCATCATATAGGTCATAGTTCAAAGGTACATGAATGATGTTATCATATTTCTTTGAGTGAAAATATAGGATAGGAAATGATAGGTTATCACTTCCAAAATATAAATTAATAATAAATTCATTATTAATTTCATGTATATAACATATAATCATTAAAATTACCCTTATCACCTTCCATGTAAAGCATTAGTGAAAGAGATATCATGTCCCTTTGTGAGGTGGTTTTCCACTGAACACATGAGGGAAATTATATTATATCCTATGAAATTGATATTAAAGTAAAATATAATATTTAAAACTATATATATCTCATATGTTTTTAAATATCTTACATATAATTTATATCTATCATCATATGGGGGACTCTCTCTATAGAGAGCACCATCGACACATGGATTTTCATCCCCTCTAGGGATTTATTACTTCCTCAGATGTTCTAGCTTCTCCCCTTAACTATTGATCATCCTTTCCTCTCCTATGATGTTGTGGAGGAACTCTAAGCCTTACCCTTTTCTTGGATCTTATTGATCAATTCATATCATGGTCAAAGATCATGTGATACTTCTTATAGGCTTTGGGATTTTTGTTATTTTGGTTGATGGGTATAAAGTTGCTTCTAGGTTAATTATTTAATATTCATACTTTGGTCAGGATTTAGTTTCTTTCATGAATTTTTTAATTTGTGTTTTTTTACTTTTCAGCAATTGTGTCATGTAGATGTTTGTGTATGTATAGGAAATTATGAAAATGACTCCCATTTTTGGGATATTTATAGTTGGTATTAATTAGAATCCTGTTGACCATTAGAGATGGTCTTGGGGTAAAAATAGTGTAGGCCCCTCTGAGATGGATCATGATAGTGTAGTATCATTGAATGTTGGTTCTATCATGGGATTATGATTCTGTGAGTGTGGCTTGTGGAAAAAATGTTATGTGTTTTGAGATTTCCATTCAGGCGAGGGAATCCATTGTTGGTGTGTAGGCCAACATATCCAGACACCATGAATCAAATTTATTCTTTTGGACTTGGTAAATGATGACACTAATTGGAAATAAAAAATGGTACACACATCATATAGGATTGGGTTGTGTTTTCCATGACCTTGGTGAGCCATCTATCGAGATATACTCTATTGAACATGGTATATCTTATTTGTTTTACTGGATGAATCCATATAGGTATCCATCCATGATTCAATTACAATTTCTTTAGGATGATTCACCTAGTGATGAGGAATTAGTACAGGGGATTGTACATGAGGTAGCACCTCCGGGTGGTTTTCTTGGGATACCACCACCCGTCAAGTAGTAGCTACTACCAACATTACCTTCTAAATATGGATGCATAAAGAGTGTGTTTCATGAGTTATTGAGGCATAAAACTTCCACGTTTCAGGGTGAGACAGACCCCTAGGTAGCCAAGGATTTTCTAGAAGCAGTTATATGTGTCATTGGCTTTGTGAGGATGCTTTACAACCAAATATAATTCCATACTACGAGTCTCTTATATATATCAGAAGGGGGATGGTGGAGCTTAGTGACCTAGGCACATGATGAAATGAGTTTTTATTGGGAATATTTCGAGCGTCTCTTCAGATAGGAGTTTTTTCTCACTATATTGTGATCAGTATTCATACATGAGCTATTACATATATAGTAGGTTAGTTGGACTATGGTGGAGTACTTGGCAAGGTCCGCTGATTTTTTTCATTACTCTACAGATGTGGTTTTAGTCCAATTTTTTAGTGTTAATACCATTGAAAAGGGCCTATACATTGGGATCTAGGAATCCATGATATTCCTTAAAATTCCTACTTTTGTTGGGAAATTGAGTAAGCTCTACTGGTGGAGTGTTTTTTAGCATAGAATGAACTAGTATTTGGAACTACCAGTAGAGAAGAGGTAGCTATAATCATGGAAGAATGTATATAACACAATTAGTTGGTTTCCATGTGGGTTATACACATTTAGGGATGATGCCATGGCATTCGATTAGTAGTGTGCATCTCCCAGGGTGGATCGAATCAGCTAAGGGATAAGTTGTGTATCTCGTGCAACAGTCAGCAACATCCATCATGAAATTTCCAGACCTATCATTTGTATGATCTAGAGATGGTCGAGGGACCACATAGGTTGAGGAAGAGAGTGGACCAGGGTGTTCCAAATAGTGGAAGATGTGACATGCGAGAAAGTAGGATAGAAGGAGGTGTGTAGAGGTTTGACCTACAACCACCTCCATCCCCAGGTGGTCCACAATAGGCTCACAGAAATAGTTAAAAATAAAAACACCATATTTTGGAAATGTTAGTTTATGACGTCGAGTCTCTATGGATTATTAGAGGTATGATTTGTGTCTTTTATACCATCGATTTATTTTTGATAGAAATAGGTTCTAGTCATTCAATTCATTCCATGAACCTTTTTCAAGATTTGGATATTCTAGTTGAACTGTTGACTTGACCCTTATATATAGAGACTCTTAAGGGAGAAGATTTTATGATCACACACTACTTTTGAATGTGTGACCATACTCTTGAAAGTGAGAGTTTTCATTGGGATCTCCAGGAAGAAAAATCTAGGACTTAGGACGTCATTATTGTTATGGACTAGTTATCCCTAGTCCATGCTCTGATTAATAGTTTTAGGAATAGAGTGTGGTGTGTCCATAGTGATGGGACCATGTATTCCATTGTTAGTTAAAAGGAAATGCATTCTGCCCAGGATAGACACATACATAGTAGGGTTGATCTGTTCACTCATCAGTTGGCTTGGTTGGCCCTCATCATAGTGGATTATATGAGTCATCATCTTCTTGAAGTTGTGGATGAGCATGATGACACCATTTATAAGGTTGTTCTATGATTAACTCCCCAAAAAGAGGACGACTTATACATTAATCTATACCATATGATAGAACTGCTATCTATACATGAATATCAAATTTTTCCCATAGACGTTTGTTAGCTGTTGGTACATTTTGTGGACTTACAGAAGAAGGGATTCATGATACGCAGTGTTTCACCCTTTTCATCCCATTTTTTGTTTGCTAAAAAGGAATACTAGAGTTCAAGGTTATGTGTTGAATAATGGTACCTGAAACATCTGAAATTAAAGAATAAAATATCTCCAACCAAGGACCAAATACCACTTTCATAATTTGAGAAGGGCAAGGTGGTTCCTGAAGATCAACCTCTGTTCAGGCTAACACTAGTTGTGAGTATAAGATGAGAATATACTAAAGACGACATTATGATGTATTTACAGTCACTATAAGTTTGTTTTGATGTTTTTTTCATGATAAATGCCCCATTAGTGTTAATGGGACTCACAAGGATGATCATTTTGTCTATCATATTGACAGAGAAGTGACATCAATTCATTCAGGAGTTGTGGGAGATGTTAAAGAGTGATATTATCACATGATTTCTAGAGGAGGGTGTCAAGTAAGTAGTGTTTTGACATGGATTAAGAACTGGGATTGGTTGTGTCATGATGTAGGGTAAATAATATATTGGCTATGTTTTAGGGAATTTAAGACCAGACAAATAGAACAATGTGACCCAAAATATTGAGTTTTAATTGGTAGCATTTGCATTGTAAATTCGGCAACACTACCTGATAGGTGAGTGGTTTATTTTACACTATATCCACAAGAGTCTCAAATATATATTTTCTCACATGTATCTAAATTGGAGATAGAGGCGATGGATAGAGTTCCTCTTAGATTATGACTGTGATATTTCCCATACTTCTGGGAATGAGAATGTTGTGGCTTATGATCTTACTGGGAGATCCTCTTTACAATAGTTGAACATGGAATACAAGTATTTTTCCTCTTTGAGGATATATTTTTTGGATGGAGACGGAGTATATTAAATCTTCTCAATTGTTTTTTCAGCTCTAATTTTATAGTAATTCAAATAATCACATATTTGGGATACTAACTATGAGATGTTACATGCTCAAATATCTGCAGGGCATTCCCCTGATGCGTATTAAAAACGTTAGGATCACATCATTATTTTTATAGGAAAAAAATTAGTACCGGTGGTGTTATTGGAAGAGGTCTTGATGAAGTTTTATACATACCCTTCACAGGTACATCATGTTATGGAGAAGATATACCAAGGCCTCAAATACCAATTCTGGTGGCCAAGGATGAAGAAGGTAGTTTCAAAGATTGTTTCCTCATGCCTCACATTCCGGTTGGTTTGTTCCAACTACCATGTTCTAATGGGTTTAAATCAACACCTAGAGGTTCCGTAATAGAGGTTGAATAAAATGTTGATGGAAAACATGATAGGTTTACCACGTTCATCTTGGGGACATGATACCATCTGGGTGATCGTTGACTGAATCACCAAGATGTCCCACTTCATGTCAATCTAAGAGAATAGTTTCGAAGATAGATTGGGAAGCATCGATATGCCTGAGATAGTTTGATTCCATGGAGTTCCATTGATGATAGTCTCATATCATTATGTTCATTTTTCATCCAGGTTTCGGAAGGGATTTCTAGTGGAATTTTGAACTCATTTGTACTTGACCACGTCGTTTCACCTATAAATAGATTTCTAGACCTAGAAAACCATTTATGTATTGGAGGACATGCTATGTGCTTGCATTGTAGATTTTGGCCACAATTGGGAGGATAAAAAACCTTTAGTGTAAGTTTAATATTACAACACCTACCATTCCACCATTGGTATGTCAACGTTTGAGGCCTTGTATGGGAAACCCTGTTAGTCACCACATTGTTGAAGGACCAAGGAGAGTAAGAAATTCTCGTCCTAGAGTCAGTACAAGTGACTATAGAGATGGTTTTGATCATCTAACAGTATATTAAGACTATAAAATCCATCAGAATTATTATGATGACAGATTTTAGAGGCCGTTCGAGTTCTATGAAGGATACCACATGTTCCTTGGGTCTTACCTCAACGAATATTATAGTGATTTGACTAATGTGGAAATCTATCTACAAGGTTAGTCATCCCATTACTGATTTTTTAAAGAGTTGGTGTGATGGCGTAGCTCTTGACCCTCTGTTAATAGTTAGAGTTGGCACATGACATCTTCCACCTGTCGTAATTGAGGTGGTATGTGCTTTACCCATCATGCATCATTAACTGTGGATAGATGTACGTCAATGATGGGGTTAATTTTGATTAGTTATTGATGAATATAGATGATATTTAGGAGAAGATCATTCATGGATATTGATTCATCTGGTACACATAAGTTGACAGTAAGGAAATCTTGAATAGAGAACATGGGAGTGGGAGGCTCATATTCTTGATTAGTACCGTCCTTTTTTAGTATCCATTTTTTTGGATTTTAGGATGTAAATCCCCATGTTGGTGAAAATATAATAAATTATATATTCTATATTTTATTTATATAAATTAGATTAAAAAATATCAATAGAAGGCACTAATGTTGCGTGCAATTCTGAGGCTGGTGTGTGCGAATTTTTTTTTAAAATTATATGTGTTTAATTGCACAAGCACATGGAATTACTTACAAAGTATATTATCATTTCAACAGATGCATAGATCCGAAATTAGAGGGCATGGTCGAGCTAATAATTGTGGATTTGTCCTAGGTGCAACATAACATTGATCGATGTGGGTGATCTGAAGAAAAAATTCACTATGTGCGTAACTGTAAATAAAATAATAAAATAAAATGATTTTATTTTAAAATCTTAATAACTAATGAATTTTCACTTGGATTGGAAATCTGAGACCACTGTTGGGTTCTTAATATGATGATTTTCTTATGCGAGGCCAAATATCAATGGACTTGGTTTGACTCTAAAAGGTAATTTTTAGACGTTTTAACAAAACTAATATTTATTTTATATGATTTTATGTTCTGACGTTGCAATGAGTTTTTTTATTAAACACTAACAGTGAATTAAGGGATATATCTATAACCATAGAAATCTTTTGAATCATGGAGAAATAATCCTTTCTCTTGAATAATGGTGGATCATAGATCAGATCTAAGATCGTCATGCCAATAGAGTTAGAGGATCTCATCAGCGACGACAATGCAATTGATTCTTGTCAATGATTGGTTAAAACTATTGTTATAATGTTTAATTTCCTTAATGGAATCCAAATTTATAAATACTACAATGAACTCAGTCTAACCCATGAACATTTTGATCCCTGTTTAGATCGTTTGCAGGATATATATTTGTTTTAGGGTCTTAAAGGGATATATATCTTTTTGATAATTGTATCTCTTCATTTATCCTTACAATGAGAATTAGTTGAGGCTAATACGAACAAGGCATGAAGTTCTTTCCTTAAGTGTTCATGGTTCGTTTCTCTTCCCCCATTATTGGTATTTTTCACTTATGGACACTCTTGGTTATGGATCGAATTGACAGGAGGTTCCGAATTCAATTTGACCCCACGATTGGGGGAAGAAAGAAAATGTTATCATATCTGTGTAGGTTGTAACCTTAGTATCATGGATATGGTTTCATCGCTGATTTCCAAGCTCCAGAGGTGGAGAGGTGGACCATAGATGGGGAAACAGGCACACCAGCACCACACGCAATGGTGGAGCAACATGAACGTAGAGGCCCACCTGAATGTGGGGGCTGCGGGAAGAGGAATTCATAATGGAGAAGAGAACATCCTTTTTTATGGATGTGTGGAACTGGCCACATGGGTCATGATGGCCGAGAAGAACGGTCCAAGACACACTCTAGCAGGCCCATATAAGTGGTCCAATTAGGCTAACCGCCATGAACTTGAAAGCCCATCAAACTAGAATAGGTCATACCAGTCGGAATTCGATAGAATTAGGCTGGGTCGGATGGTGGGCCGGATCAGATCATTGTTGGAACCTGGTCCCCAGACCATTTTATTCAAATGTTCATAACTTCCAAACAGTGTGTTCGTTTGATGAACCATCTATCATGTTGGGTCCCATGAGACAATATGGTCAATATGAGATATCCTAACAATTATTTTGTGGAAGTGAGAAAATGGCCTAATTTATTGAGTTTTAGGTTCTCCGAGAATGTGTGTACTTTGAGAAAAATCCTTTGGATGGTTGTTACATAGAGACAGGGTGTCTAATTTGGACCATGTGACTCTCAAAGACTATGTGTCTTATAGAGAATATCGATCTCATAGAGTCTATTTGACTCTCAATGAATATGTGTCTTGTAGAGACTATATGTCTCATGGAGATTTTGTGAATACTAATGACATTGTGTCTTATAGAGAATATGTCTCATGGAGATTGTGTGACTCCCATAGACTGTGTGTCTTATAGAGATTTTGTGTCTCATGGAGACTATGTGGATCCCAAAGACTAAGTGAATTATAGAGACTGCGTCTCTTATTGGAGATTTTGTGACTATTAAATACTTTGTTTCTTTTAGAGACAATGTGTCTCCTGGAGACTTTGTGTCTCATGGAGGCTATGTATCTCATTGGAGAGAGTATATCTGGATATTCTTGATATATGGGATGTGTGTGTGTATCATTAAAGAGATGACTATAAATTCTTTTGTGGTATAGTGTGTGGTATCTTCTTCATAGTTTATTACATTTGTGCCATACTTTTTGATATCTTCTTCATGGTATCTTTCCATTTTGGAATACTTTGTAGTTTCTTCTTCATGGTATATTCCCTTTGTTGTAATATGTATGGTATTTTTTTAATGGTATTCCTTTGAGTTTTTAGGGTGTCCTATTGGGGTATTGTTTTACTAACTACTTCACAGAAGTTCCCTAAACATGTCATTTCATATGCAGACAAATGTCATTTCTATGGAGTTACAGTCAGACTAGAACCAGGTTGAGCCTTATGAGTCCAGATAGGATAAGGTGTGTTCTGGAAACTTTTCAAATGATAGTCCTAGTGATATTTCTATCAGGTTGGATAATGTAGAGTTTTATGTGCATGATTTTTTGGAACATGTGTCTATATAAACATTTCTTTTGTTGGGCATGTATGTTAGCCATGATTACCTTTCAGTACATTAACTTTTATACTCTTGTTGGGATTTAGTGGGTTACATGCATGTTTTACTTAGCGTTTATACTTTTCATAAATTGAGTCCTGGAGATGCCTGTGTACATACATGAACATTGGAAAATACCTCCCATTGTGGGATATGCCTACTACGTTCTAGTCACCAGACCCTGGCCTATTGAAGGTGGGATTGGGGTAGTCTTGACATGGGCCTCTCTAGGACGGGTCATGATAGTAAATAGTATAGTTTGTTAGTGCTCCTCGTGGTTATTATTGATTAAATAATTTACCCAAATATCATAAAACAATACCACCAAAAATATTCATTGAACAATTGGATGATATATTAAATAATTCACCTAATTCCTATAGGTACATTTTTTAGATGAATTGAAATGTAGACAGTTTCCTAGTGGCCATATGGACTACAAAATTCTATAGTTTTAATACCCACTTTTATACATTTGATAAAATGATTACCTAATCAGATATCTTTCATATGTAACCACATTGTTCCCTCTAAATAAATAAAATTAATCATCAATATGGATAATAGGGTAATGATTTTTAAATATATCATAATTTATATTACAATTCTCAACACATAATGTAGAGAATCATTCACAATCTTTATGGGAAAAAATAATATTTCCAAAGGTGATGCACTAGGTCTGATGAGACCATTAATCCTCAACTCCACTAGAATAACCATTAATCTACGAAAATCATTCAGAGTAATTGTATAACATGGGAGTGAAATTTGGCTTCTTCCCAAGACAATATCATCTTAAATTGTACCGCCCACTCTAGTGGTATCTGAGATAAAGTTTTCACAAATTAATCTAATTACCCATCCATGATGGATTCAAGATTCCCATTTTGAGATTCATCAATAGTGTCGATGGTCATTTCAACTAAGTCACCAGATATGGTTTCTTCTGCAGAGACTAAATGTATTTCTATACCTGAATTTATATATCAAAAACCCTTAAATAAATGATGTGTTTTATATTGTTCTAATAATCACATAGTGAGTGTATTAATATATATGGGATTTAAATTCAACAATCACATTCATTCCATAGATTCAACCAAAAGTATATATTTCTGGGAATCACAGATCTTAGAGATGTTTCACTACATCCATGTTAGTGGAAAATTATGTAAAATAGAATACTCGAACTGTAAATTACCCATGATCTACCATGATACTAATTTTTTGAGGTGTTATATCCATGTTTAATAATATTTTATAAAAAACAAAAATTTCATGAAATGAATGTGATGAATTGATATAATACAAGATATGAATATTTTTTGAATGTAAAATAATGGTACTTCAAACCGTAGAGGGAATTAGATTCTCATTTTGGATATATTTATATTATCTATAAATCTATCAATCTACTATCATAGTATAACTCTTCCATTCCTATTGAGTTTTTAATGAGGAACTTTGTTATTATTAAAGGCATCTTGTTTTACCCATGAATATAGAAATGAATTGGATTGGTTGGATTGTTTAGTCTTGTAATGGGACGCCTAAGGAAGGTTCAATCTATTTCCATATGACAATTTCATTAGTTTATAAAAAATATATATTTGTATTCCCTTTTTTACTATAGTGGAGGATATTATTGGTGTTTTTGTTTAATAGTTTTTATATATGAGATAGAGATCCACACTAAAAATATCACATTAATTTTCCAAGATGTGGTGGATTGGGGATCCTTATGATGGATTAATTTTCTTTTCCTTTTATCTATTTGAATTGACCCTATATGTTCCATTCATTTCATGGGATTATGTTTTTAAATAATATCATTTTGAACAATGAATCCCTCCAATTCCATTTACAGGGTGATATAATTACACCTACAATTCTATATACACAATTTATATATAATAAATAATACTAGACATTACCACATTTCGGTAGTACTTTAGTTAGAGTCTATCCTCAATGATTAATTATTTAAATCATTCTCTAGAATCTACCTATGGGGTGAAGTGAAAAAGTTCTTAGAATTAGAAGAATATAAATATTTTCATATATCTCTTTATTATATTTTAAATATGTTTTCTAAAAAATCTCATTGGATAGTTTTTAGGATGAATATTTTATATAACAATTCCATGAATAATTTACTAGTATCATCTAAATATCCCATATATAAAATGGACATATTCCATGGTTCATGTTCCAGTTCCTAAAGCCTATTGTATTATGTATTGATATGAAGATATTATATATACCCCAAGATGTAAAAAATAATTGTAATCATGTTTATCTATAACTCTTTATGACAATGTCTGGAACACCTAAAAACAAAGCTGTGTTTTTTAAAAATACTAACTAATCCACTATATTGTATTTATCAGACCTGGGTTTTTTTAGAACAACATGAAAGACATGAAAAATAATCTAAATTAAATCATGTTTCTTCTAGGTTTCAGGAACACCTATGTTCTTAGATTACTCCTCTATCTAGTTTCTTGTTCTTTTAACTTGTAACATTTTCAATCTACAGACCATTTTACAGGTAAAAAATGAACCATATTTAATGTTCATAAATTCATTGTTATGTTTTATAAATAAATAATATATAAGAAATAAAAATAAAACAACCATTTTACAATACATTCATAGTTGAATGAATCTTTAATAAGGTTTGATATAAATTACTCACCCAGTGAACCCACAATTTTGAGTCTATAACAAAAAAGATTATTGATTAACCACACTTTACATTATACATAGACTGCACTTTTAACACGATTCTCAATATAAAATAGTTAGTTATGTATTTTAACGTTATGAATTTAATTTTTTTTATATTTATAATCTCTTTTCTACCTTCCCAAAATAATGGAGTAAAAAAATTGATACCATTTTTGTATACATGGTCAAATATGCTACTCTCTATCGGTGACATTCCATAGACACTAATGTTTGGAAATAAATTCAAAGGAATAAAACAAAATTATTCATGTGGGTGTATGATTTTCCTTATAAAAACACATAATCATGATATTTTTAATATAAAAAAATTAACCAAATGATTGTTTAAAATTTTTATATGCAACTAAATCCAACAATAATAAATATTAAAAACTATCTTCTACCAAATAATCGAAGATCAACATCAATGTAGGAATGAAGTTGTATAAAACAAAATACAAAATATCTACAGTTGTAACAGAAATAGCACCATATTGGAACCACATTAGACCAAATAGATAAAATATCAATGATCTATTTCTTAGAACAATGATATCAAATATCATGGTACACACTTTTTTATGTACGAATCCAATATGATTATCGTATCATGTATATATATATATATATAAACAATCATTCTTAAATATGGGTGAGTATTAAAAATCATTTGGTAACTCCCAAAAACATTTCTTATATTCCACTAATATATGAATTTTTTAGCTTTTAATAATTTAAAACATGTTTAAGGAATATGAATATTTAAAAGAATCATGACAACGAACATAAAATGTCAATTAGTTTTCCCAAACCAATATAATGAAAAATTATTTACTATTTTATGAGGAATAATTAACTTAATTTAATTATTCATTATATATCATATTTGTTTATCACTAAAAAATTCATACATCCAATGTGATATCCCTATTCATGAGAGAAGTGATACCTCTAAAACCTACCCAAATTTTGGTGGAAATCATCCATGTGTTTTACTAGTGGAAAACAATAACAATGTATATTTAAAAATCCCCAATTCATTTTAGATCAATAACACATAAAAAAAATTTATTTCTAGTTCCACCCACAGCACAATTATTATATTTACTTCTGTCAAGTCATTATTTCCATTAGGGTAACTCATTTCATCAAATTATAAAACACATTTCGGGTGAGTTACACAACCAAAATTCAATGATAATATGTTAGAAACAACTCAAATAGTGTTTCTATAGTGTCAAACCTTTTAATATCTAATGAATATATTTAATAAATTAATGTGCCTTTTCATTGTAATAAAATTTGAATGGGGAAAAACGTCCTCTTTGGGTTCCTTTAGGGAAACCAATCCCCATATAATCTATATACCTATAGAATTTCTTATTTTTCTAGAGAAAATAACTTTAATACCCCATTAATATATGTAAAAACCCTTATATATTACCCTGAATGACTCTTTCATGGTTTTCAATCTACATGGAATGAGTAGATCCAATTTTATAATGAATATCATGTTGCAAAAATTTATTTCCATGATCAAAAAATATTGCATTGATTGGAATCCTAGATCATACATTAATGATAACTAAAAAATTCTTGGAGAACACAATAAATCAAAATCTTATGTCAGTATAGTATAAATGTGTCTTTTCAGGGAGTTTAGGGGTAAAAATTTTATTTTTATACAATTATAATATCATTTTACAGTTAATAATCATTATTTAATTAACTATGGACATTGAGTGTGATTCATTGTATCTAATAAAATTCCATTTTCTTGATTTACTAAATATTTTTTTCAAACTATGAACCACCCATGAACCTACCCAGTAACTTCGTAAAACACTACCATAATTTCATTAATATGCAAGCAATTTTTTTATTTACAATTTGAAATCATAATGGATAATAAAATTTATTGAAAACTATCAGAAACATATTGAAAAATCCAAACAAATTACCAAAAAATTCATATCTCAAAATAGCATATAAAAGATGTATATTCCTAAAAAAGGCATTGTTATAAAGATATTTTATATATATCTAAATGATATATATTACATATATTATTTTTATTTATTCCACCACATCATCTAAGAATATGTTATGCATTTAATATTTTTATATTCGAGGGTCACTTAATCCCAAGGTTATCATCAGTTATATCAACCACTATATTCTAATACCTCACTGTATCTTTTACAACTAACCATTAATAAATTTTTAAAATCAAATTATGATTTTATGACGAATCCAATAAAATATGGTTTATTGTACTAATATAATGTCTGTATGATCATAATGTCTATGAGGTATCATCAATGTATTATCACAAAATATTTTTATATATTTTTATATACATTGTATCTTGAATAAATTATTTCACTATTATGAACTTAAAAATGATATTTATGATTTGTATTAATAAGTTGTTGTGGATTTTGTGTATTAATGTTCTCAGTGCATAGAAAATGGTCGTGAACACCCCATTCTGTCATGATTTATTAAAATAATTATTTTTGATGAGTTACTCCTCATAAATTCACTATAATATTACAAAAATAATAATATATAAGAATTATTTTATATTTTTGTGCCATGTAATTTTATCATTGTAGTATTTAGGGACTAAAATTTATGCAAGATATCCACATTGAATTGTTCATGTGTCAATAATTGTGTTTGAGACTTATTAATAAATTTAAAAACTCAAAATAAGGTAGCTATACACATAAATTATCTATTATATTTACGATTAATTATGTTCCATATGATATTTAAAATTTTAGAAGATGTGTTATCGATCATTAAATTGAAAAAGAATTATTCAAATCACAATCCATGGAAATATTGGATGTCTCATATGAATCATGGGACCATTGGATAAATCTTTTAAGCCTTGTACAACTATGTTCTTGGGTAAAACATTTAAGTATTTTATGAAATATAATGAACCAAATATGGTCTAATAAATTCAAATAAACCACAGTTTTTAGGGAATGAATAACATATAACTATTTTTAAGGGATGGTTACTCCCTATATGTAAGGATGCTTTTTATTTTATGATAATTTATGAATTCAAGTGATGTTTTATGTTTTGTTAATTTTTTCTCATAACATAAAAATATAGAAATTTCACCTTTTTGTATGGATTTCATTAAATAATTAAATAAATCATTACAGTTACACCAAATCATTGTTTTTTATTTGATGTTTATAAACTAATGTTTTATCTACATGGGTTGATCAGGTTTTGGACTGATCTATTTGGAGAATAGGTTTTACTATCATGACATCAGTTCTGTGTGGTTTATAGTAAACGAAATGTGTAAGAATAGGTAAATCATATGCAAAGCTTGTCAATATCCCATGAAATATGGATCTTACATTAGGAATGTTTTGTTCATAGTTTATATAATCATATGGGTTTTCCATGTAAATAATTATATATGGTACTAAACTAGGTAATGTTTTCCAAATGGTTGGTTCATATTTTAGTTAGTATTGTAGTTAAATCTTGTGACCTACCAAGATTCTTTAAAAAGTGAAAAATCCAAATTTTCTCAAATTGAATTAAATTCATAATCTCACCATTTATTTTACTTCTTATTAAAAAATGTAGGAAAATATAATATAACTTCATCTCATTCCCATATTCACATTTTGATGGTCTCCACCTTATTTTTGTGTGGGGATCCACTTTTTTTTCATTTGACACTTCATTTCATTATTCATATAATATTTATTCCATGATATCACACTTTATATGAAGACTAATAATAATATAGTTTGATTTAAATTTTTATGTATATCCAAATCAAGGTAAATTCCACATTTAGGGGTTGTATATGGCACATAATGTATTATGAGAGTTTCAACCATCGTAGGAGAAAAATTTCACCATGATCCACATTGAACATATTATGTTGTTTATATAGTGTAACATTATATTACATGTCCTTTGAATGTTTGTGGTTTTGAAGGGTTACTTTATTAAAATTATTCATTTATGTTTTTTCTTTGATGGAGAAATATTTTTTTCAGATTTTATTAACCATTATCATGTTATGGGATTTCATTCCCCCTATTTTTTAAAATTAATAAATGATTTTAATGAATTATTTTAGTTTTAAAAATGATTATGAGAACCAAATTATATTTTTTTTAAAACATGTTATCATATTATTTTAATACAAAACCACATGTTTGGTTGTTTTTATTTGTTTATATTGATAGAAATTTCCTTTAGATTTGAAAATTGTTAGTTAATTGTTGATAGTTACATTTGAATCTATTATTGAATAGTTGTTAATAGATAAATCATATGTTTGAGGTGTGTACATATTTGGATAAAATAAATTTGAATTTTTCAATATCAAAGGTGTGATGTATTATCATTCAATTATCAATTTGGAATTGATTATTTATCACATTATGGGAAAATGAGATTTCATAATTGTTAAAAACCCTCTTGACCCAATTTTGATTCTTAAATATCACTAGTGTATTGTAAACTTGTGAGGGGATGTAAATTATTAATGTATAATATTATAATTATTATAGTTAAAATATATTTCACTTTATTTTTTGATTTTATATGAGTTGTTCATAAGTTATTTTAAATTACCTGAATTCTTCCTATTAGATGATGTGTTTATGGTCACCACCTCTTACATGTCATAGTAAAAAAAATGAATGGGTTATGTAGAATTAGGGGTGGATTACTTATAATATTTTTATATGTTTTATGTATTTCTCTGCTAGACCATTAAATTCAATATAGAGGATATTTCCAAATAAAAATCGGTGTGATAAAGGTAAGTGGGTTTTTGAGATCCCATTTGATGAATGAGAAAGCCCACACAGTACAATTTGGGATCCTAAATTATGTATGTTATATTTGTTCTTGATTAATAATGATCTATTATATTTCATGATAGAGATTATTTTTTGATCCCAATATTTAGAACCATGAAAATTAGACCCTCTTAGGATCATTTGGGGGGAATGTTATTTTTTCCATTTCATAAAATATTAAATTTATTATTCCATGGAAACTATGTTCGTATTGTTAATCAATCCCAATTATGTGTCCCAAAATTATTATTTCAAAATTTATTCTTCCATACATAATAATGGGTGGTTTACATTTCATGTTTTTGGTATATTTATTATAAAATGGTTCACTGTGACTTATATAAAAAGTTTGATTCTAATGTTATTTTAGTTGTATTTTTTTCAATTTTCATGGATGATTTAATCATGAAAATTATATGGTTTCATTATTAGGCAATTTTTTGAGGTATTAATGGAATCTTTTTTAGTTATTTTTTTTGAATACTGAGTCTATGTGAGAAATAAAAATGGTGTTTTAGGATTCCATGCATACATACACTAAAAATGAAGTTTCAATGATGTTTTTGGAATCATTATTGATATGTTTATAAACATTAGGGTTTGTTAGTTTTTTCTCAAAAGATTAATTTCTAAAATTGTTTTATAGTGGTACTATAATGTAGTAGTTCTTGAATGTATATTGGATTTTTCATGAAGTAAGTTCTTAGTGATTTTTTGTATTTCATGAAAATAATGAAAAATGGGTTTAAACAAACTATTAATGCCTTATTGTTTCATTTTATAAATACATAGGAAGAATTATTATTCTTATATTGTATTTAGTTATATTATTATTATTATATTAAGAATGTGATTTATCAAACTCTGATGGTGGAGACTAACTATAGTATTTAGCTCAAAAATATTTATTTACATGTCAATGTTAATTCATGTTTGGTTTACATTATTTTTATCCTTAATGGGATGAAATATGGATGGATAGAGATCATGTTTTATTTGGGTTCCATGACATTATTTATAGGTGTTCTATTAATATTTTTGTTTTTTGGTCAATCAGTGTGATTTATTTTTATTCATAATATATGTCTATATCATTTTCCACTATTGTATCTCAATTTTATCTATTATATTACTCTTATTGTATGATAAATAATTCATATACTGAGTTTTTTTTTATTTTATATCTACTAAATATTAATAATAAAATCTGGTGTGAAATAATTTACAAGTTTAATGCATTGAATCCCAAGAACGAGTTGACTGGTAGTGGGGACAGATAATGTCATTCAGTTCTTTTAGTGGGTTGGGTTGGGAGTTGGGTTTGATAACACCTTTGGATGGGTTTTTATATATAGTGTTATGTATTTGGATTCAATTTCTAGGAGATAGTATATATTGAACAATAGAGTTCTTAAGATTCATTTTTTGTTGATTATATGTCGGTGTGTTGAGTGTTTCATTTTCCACTTGTGTATGTGGGTATCATTTCATAGACACCCTAGAATGGTTTGTGTGTTAGAATACTGAAAAAACATTTTTATCTCATATTAGTGATTAGAAAAGAAATTATTTAATCCATTTTATATCATACATGATATAAATTACCTATTTTTATAATAATTTCTTGATGTTATTAAACATTACTGAAGTTTGTTATTCCCTCTATATCATAGAAAATAATGTTATTTTGGGAAATATTTAATAAACTATTTTGAGAATAACATCTAAGGTAATTTTATGAAAAATAATTTAAAATTTATTTTTTAATAAATTTATTATATTTTCTCACAATAATTTCCTTCTTTTCCAGATGGGAAGAAGTTTTACCAATCAAAGAGGGCATGTGAAGGAATATTTTTTTCTTTTTGAGAGATAAAATTTTCACCAAAATTGATGTCCCTCATACAATACTGATGTAAAATAAACAAATTTATATTCTTTTAAATTTAAAAAGCTATACCATGTGTATGTCATCATGTCGAATAGTTTATCCTGCTCCAATGTAGTTGATAAAATCTGAATAGAGTCCTCCAATGGGACCCTATCCAATATAATTAACAATGTTGTAGATAAGGATATTAATATGTGGGTACATAAGATCTAGAATGAATTATTCCATTACAAAACCAAATCTTTCACTACCTTAATAGCGATTCCAAACAAATTTGTATATGGGACATAGATGGTCATTTTTGTCCATGTTCAATTTCCCTTGATCTGAATTTCTATATTTTATTTTATATCAATAAATTATAAATCATCTAAATGTCTATATGAATTGTAATGTCTTAATGAAAATATATTTCATACCATGAAACATTTTGTGTTTCACCAAAATCTATTTTCATGAGACTTTAAAAAACTGTTTGACACTATTCAATCATCAAGGTATTGATGGTGCTGGTTCTCTAATCTGCAATGATACATGGAATAAAACATCCAATTTAATAGAAAAATTATGGGGGGACTATTAAATATATAATTTATACTAAAATTTAGCTTATTGTTTGATTCTAATATATGAATAACTTTCCATGATTCCCACCAATGCATGGTTTCTGAAGAATTAATTTTTTTCCACAATATGTTCCATGCTAAACTCAATATGCTAAACTAAATTGTTCATCAATATCAAAAGAAGATAAAATTTATGGTAATTTTTCTTACCTACATGACATTAAAACTATGTATCAAGGTCATCCTTCCTATAAGACCCTATAAGAAACCACTACCATCTAAGCCGTGCAATGATAAAATGCATGGAACTATTGTCCAAGTTGCACAATGTATAAATTCATACCCATAATATTCAGCACCATATAAAATTCATCTACGAATATAGATATCAAGAATCACCACAAATAACATTATGAATGGCTCCTCAAGAATATTTATGTTGTATTTGGTCCTCCTTTGTCTTTATTGACATTGGGTTTTTTATTCGACAACATCATGTATATCAGCATTTAAGTTCACTCTCCTTGGTCCAAACTGTATAACACTACAATAAGAACCAAATTCAGTATTATATTATATAAAATTAACATGAATCTTAATTTTAATAAATTATTCTCCGCACATGTGATGGAATTGTGCAGGAGAAAGAAAAAAAATCCTAAATCCAATGTCTGAGGGACATATCTACATAGGGAGCCTCTCTCTACCTAAAAATGTATGGATTTATTTCTGTCAGAATAGGATATGTAGTGACACATAGTTTTATTTTGTTAGACCCACCCAAAAATTTCCATCCACATATGGTATGATTTATGTATTAGCCTTTGGCCTAAAGGCCATTTTTCACATCAGGGTTCTATTTCTCGTTGGACTATAAAATCATCCTTCCAATGTCCAAAAGACCATCTACCTGGTAGAATTTCTTTAAAATTCATGGTAAATTGACAATTTTTCAAGATAAAAAATATTAAAATTCTAATGTTTGTGTTGTATGATTTCATACTATAAAACATAATGATGTTCTCACCCAAGAGTACATAACCTCAATCATTTTTCATCTACCATTCCATATTCATAAACTATGTGGGATTTTATTCTTATCCATATAGTATATGTTTTAATTCCATAATTTTAAATAATGGTCCAACCACATTGAAAAAAATACACCATTACTACATATGGTTTAGACATACCCCTGGTTAATTCCATCAAGAACTACATAGAGCATGATTCTAATAAGATGAGATATGTCATGATTCTCATGCCTGATATCCTTTTCCGATATGTGAGACATAGAAAATGTAACCTCCCATGTATAAGAACTAAATAAATGATGGGTACACCAAATAATGAACTATTTTTGAGATCATTTGAGGAGAAAATTTCTTCTTATACATGATTCAAATTATTTTGGTGAAGAAAATCATGAACATTTTTGGAACTGATTCCCATCCTATGTGATTAATAGTGACATCCATGACCTGTTTCCTGGGCCAAATCACAACATGTGGGAAACACTCCTCAATTCATACAAATCCATTCCACGTAGATATATTCTTTTCAAAACTAATTGTGTCATGATTTATATTCACACATGATATGTAGTCATACCTATATCTCAAATCCACTATCTAGTAACATCAAAGGATAAAGACTGAAATGCCATCCTCCCTATGTATGAATCTGATCATTATAGAGAAATATTTTAAAGAACTACATATGGATTTTTCATTTCCACATAATATATGTTTCCACACATGGATTCCACATCCTGGTCCAGCCACCACAAATTCAAAACACCTATATCCTTCATTTTATAACATTTTGTGTAGTGAATAAAACTTTTCCACCACTGGTTTCTTACATTGAGAATAACTCACATTTGAATAGGGTATTTATAACGGGCTTTCCTAAATGACCATGGTATATCAATACACATCATGGTTGTTATGGTCCTGATAGAAATGAATTCACTGGGACATCTGGATTCTTTATCACACAAAATTAAGAATCATTGTTTCTCCAGAACTACGTATGGATTTATTCTAGATTTAATGAGATAGATAGTGACTCATAGGACACTTGTCATAGTCCCATCCATTTATGAATGAAAAGTAAATATATCCCCATTCCCTTCATCAAAAATATATTTTTGCATGAAATCTAAATTTTGGGTTCCTCATCAAGCGATCTATCAAGGAAACAAAAATGACCCCCACCCCTCCGACATATGAGTAAGATCTATGTTGTAAAATTCACTCTCCATGACTAATATAGATAATAATGTTTATTACATTCCAAGAAGAATCTCTTACATTCATCAATCTATGGACCCCTAGAAATTTATCTTCCCTACAGACATCTCTGATCATTGGAAATGGAGGGTGAGTGTACTAACTGTACAATTGCCTCACTATAATGAATATAATCTACTTGTATCTGAATAATTTTCATATAAAAAATCACTTAAAACCAATGAAAAATCCTTCCACAAGAGAGGATTTTATTATCATTATGTTACCCAATGGTAATTCTTACTTGTATCACTTCTCTTAATTAGAGAGTCCACGAGATCATCATTTCCTCTTTCTCCCCCCTCCACATATGGGGAATGTTAGAACATCCCAAACCGATTAGCCTCTAAAAAAATCATCACATACACGATATGTGGTCCAAGATGTATGACCTAAAATGGAAAGGCCCCATGTCATCCAAGTCACATGACATTGAATTACATCACTATTTTCCTAGTCAAAACACAATAAATTACCTGATTCCACAAGCTATGTATGGATTGATTAATATAATCATATGATACACAAATACAATAGAATATGCTACCATTGGTCTAGCCACAACAATAGTAAAAAAATTCATGTCTATTTGCATGATTAATACTTGCGTGGGGAACCACATAAGAACTATGTGTGGCCTCATTTTCACTATAATTATATTCATAGAAACACATGGATCATATGTCCCAATCTGGCCACACAATAAACAGAAAATCATCCAATCCCATATACATGAGACAGATATATATTGGAGTGTCCAATATGAGCCTCAGCCTCATTCATGTTAGCTTTTATCCAAATTAAAATTCCATTTTCCCCATGAAATAGTCAAATCAATGAATTAGGAATCCTTAAAATAACTAGTTCAATCATGATTCTAGTTACGATATGGTATGTAATTACACCAATATCCTCAATACTAGATCCATTATTAAGGTATTAATGACTCTTAAGTTTTTATTCTATGTATGTATTAGAACTGCATATGTAGTTTCCATCCAATACTATATATGGATTGATTCTAATCTTATTGAAAAATTTAGTGATTTATAAACCTCACATTTTTTCCCTAACTATATAAAAAACTCTCTATATATGGATCAAGACTGCATAATTTTATTTCTAGTCATCCCTAGAATATCCCGACATAAATGAATCCTTTCATATTCAAGAACACTTCTTTCATAAACTAGACTCTATGTTTAGAATGTTCTAAAACTACATAAACCACCCCAACCATTGGAAGTGGATTTAAAATATCCTAAAGAAATCATTACTTGACAGTGCATCATATAACCTAGTGTCTTTACATTAGTTACCCACAAAAATTTAATGTCAATGAAATGATAATTTTTCCCCAAGGATATCTTATTCCTATCACTGTTCTCCCCTATGAATCATGTGACCCACATCAATAATTGTAGTGAAAAACTCATAGATTATAGATTAAAAACATCCTCCTTCATCCCTGGATATGATATAACATTATTTTAGAGTTTCCCCTAAAAACATAAAATCATCTCTCCCTTCGAAATACATAAATAACCTTAAAATGACTCTACCAAATGATCTCTATATAATGTAAGGTTGGTTTACCATTCATGTATTATGTCTATAAATAAAACATTTTCCTTTTAAAATATAATTCTTTCACAATCCACCCATTTTGGTCATGATAAATCTGAATACCAAAAATCACCCGAACATCATAAGTGGATGATCAGTGTCCCGAGGATACTATTGTTCGACTATGCCCAATAATCTCTTGTTGGCTCTACATAAGATTCCAAAAAAAATTCATATAATCCAATGATAATTTTTCCCTAGGAGAAGAATTTCCTCCCTCCATATTCCTCATCTAAAAGAATTTGGAAACCATTCATATTGTATCTATTCAAGTACTTTACCCATATCATGTCTCAAATTTAGAAATAAAAAAACCAGGGGAAAAATTCCCTATTTATTGTCTTAAAAATATTGGGACATTATCTTCCCATAGTCCATATTATGGCCCAACCAATAACTCATAGTCAATGTTGTTCTACCTAAATCATCAGTTACATTAGTATGGTTTGCAAGAATCTAAACATGCCACACACCAAAAGAAAAAAACCTCACTAGGTTGAAATATTTTAAAGGGTACCCTGGGGATATTTCTTATACCTGGTCACTAGACCTATTATTTGCATGGTGTAGGAAAAAATAAATTAATTCAAGAAATTAGAGACAAAAAACATGTTTTGTTGAAAATCCTCAAATGGAGTCCAAAAAAATACTCTGGTTACACCAAGTAGGTTCACACCATGGTGGGATAAATAAATTATTAGGGATATTACATAAGAGGAAAAATTATAGGGTTTTAGATGTAACCCTAGAAACATTTGATGATGTTCTTGATAAGTCTCTTTTCTTAGGAAAAAATAGAGCATTAAATGATCATGCCAGTTTTGTTATCTTAAATTTTGATAAAAATTTATATTCAATGACAAAAGTATTCAAATCATATGAGAGATATCTCTTTCAAACACATTAAAAATTGTGATTGATTTAAATTTTGGGAAAAGATGAAGATATGATTCAAAATAGAAAAATATATTCATTTATAAAATGAGAGTGGAGGAGAATCCACATCTTAGAGTATGTCCCTAATGCTTGTAAAAAATAAATCATTTATCATCATAAATGGATAAAATGAATCATTTTTTTCTTTTATAATAAGACATAATATTGTATTCTATAGGCCCTCAGGGATCCATTGCAATGTGATCCATTGATCATCTTCCCATTGGAATATTGGATGTATTTTTATAATGACCACTCTGATTTCACAACATTTCATCATGATTCAATGAAAATTGGTACTCATAAATGAAAACTGTTCCTTAAATATTAAAACATAATCCTTGCATTCCAATAAATCTTCATTATATAGAACCGTGCGATAAAAAATTCATGCTTATATAATAAATAATTGGTGTAGCTCAATTTTAATATCACATAAGGCTTATATTTTATGATGAGAGTTGTAAAAATACATAAGGTTTCACTCACAACCATTTATGTCTTCTAAATATATAATAATCAAGTGTATTTAGATGTCAGGGTGTAAATAATATATGTTTCATGAGTCCATTACAATAAAATTTTGTTTGGATAGTTTCTACCTTTTGATAAAACCCCATCAAGGGGGTCTCGGTAATGATAGTATATATTTCATTCCAATAATATTTCTCCTCAACCTGTTATTCACTTACAACATTGAGACATCAATATTTTTCCCCTAATACCCCTGGTATACAATCTACGATTTCATTTACTAATGGAAGGTTCACTGTAAATTGAAATAACCATGTGAAAAAATCATTTATATCTATGATGGGATCAGCCTTAGAGGATAAGAATAGAGGGTTGGCTTTAATCATTGGAACACTCGATGCCATCCTTCTTTGGATGACATCTCGGTGGTTGACAACAATAATAGTCAAATGTATAGGGTTTGAGTCACTCCCAATACAAATAGTACTTATGGATGAATCTCTTTACAAATGACTAAGATGATGAGATGAATGTCCACCTCCCACATATGTGGGTATAGCTGTTGTATTTTTTGAATGACTTGGGGAAGTAAGTGGTTTGGGCACCCACCAGTCTAACATTCTAAGTACTCAATCAAGGTATTATGCCACCCACCCCTTATCATACACCCATGATAAGTTAGGTGAAGCTCCCATGGGAGGAAAAAGTAATTTAATTGTAGAAAACCCATCATTTATAATTTTCCATGATTAATGAAGAATGACCATGTTTGATACCATTTTCTCATGGGTAATGGGTAAAAATTCCACTTGATAAAGGCATCCAATGTTATTGGGAACCTATAATGAGTATAAGGTTCAAAATTTGTTACCCTATATATCCACGTAGTTGTGATCTCATTTCACAAAACAATGATATATGATCATTATGGTAAATAACACCATACTTCATCCACCACTTCTTTATATGGTTCAAGGTATGGTGTAAAACGTAATTGGGAAAATACACTCATTATATCGGCCATATCATTTATGCACTAGTATTTTTGGTGAACAACAACAATGTTGATAATGGAAGGGTGGAATTTGGAGTGAGGTATTAGTTCAGTATACCAATACACATAGAATCAATAGTGCTCCTTCACCATGCTAAATAAAATCGATACGACACACATAGGTGATGAGGGGATCTTGATTCCTATATTATACACAACAGATCGTAAATATGAGTGAGGGTGGAAATATTTGGGTTGGTAGGATCTTCATATTTCATTATAGAGACCATAATTAAGGAATTGATTAATACACTTTTATAAATATCCTGAAATGGGATGATCCATCCTCTTAGGAACATGGTGAAGAAAACTACTGCCAAAATTAATGTGATATATCTAGATGGATTTGGTAAACCCATGTTTTATATTGACCCACATTGGGGGTAGAATAGTGTGATCCATGAACCCCTCACTACTATTGCATTGGATGAGCCCTTCTATGGTTAACATTTGGCATTGGACCATAAACATTCAAGAAAAAATTTATCCAATCATTGAATTAAATGGGTTATTAGGTGTGGAGGGGATGACCAAAATATTTCTTTGATGCAGTCAGTCGGTCCATTGGTAATGGTGATACATTATTGGTGTTTTCCATGTATTTTATGTAGGTATGAATATGAAATAGGTTTTTCAAAGAATAGGGACTCCTCCTAGATGATAGACATCTCATTAAATGATTCATATATTTCTAGGTGATTACTAAAATGTATTGGTGTTTGAACACCAATGACTGAGCAATTAGAAAATATCTCAATCATTTGGAAATATGATAATTGGGATACCAACACTACAAGATATGAGTTGATGGCCTCCATCTTTCCAGGTAAGACCCTATAGTATTGGTGGACCCAGAATGCCTAAGCACATTCATCCCGAAAAACTCCCCAATAGAAAGCCCCATTTGGAGCTCTATCCTATATTGGGTTTTTCGCATTAAAGGATAAACATAGAAGGATAATATCAAATGGAATATTTCATGAATATATCATGACTGTCATGCATAATTTATATCCACATATAACCATTCAGAATGAATACACTCTCTTAATATTGACAATTAATGATTTTCACTATGGGTGAATTGAGTGCCTAGGAAAACTCCCAAGAATTCTCAAACTAAGTATATGGGAAATTTTTTTCAATCCGTGAAACGTATTAATTGCCTTGATTTATTAATATATGAGGTTGTAATCAGGAAAAAATGGAAAAGAACTATTTTTTGTTGAATGTATGTTTTTAGGACAACATCATTAGTGGGGACGTAAGATAGAGGATCGTCTTCAACATTTCCAACAATGGTCATTCTTCTCCGAATCAAATTTGATGAATTGAAAGACTAAACCATTGTTATACCTACATTGGTTCATCAAAATATAGTGAGATTAATTAGGGAGTTTGAAAAAAAATTCATATTTAATCTTGACACACTGACACACACATAGCACGATTTCAGGTTATATCAGTTTGTAGATTGATAGGTTGTGAATCCTCACCGCACAAATGTGGCGGCCTATGTTGCACTAGCTCAAAAAAAACTGTATGCCAAAAATTCCATACATATAGTATCATTTCTCTATGATTAGTATCAATAATTACCCTCTAATGTTATTAATTTTAGTTCTTATGTGATAGACCTTAGTTCACAGAATGGTCCAAAAAAATGGATATAGTTTGTAGGAGCAATATGAAAATTTATAGAGATCAAGACGGCCTGGTGTGCCAACAAGTATTGTAGTGGGAAAATGGGACTGGACCATTATTTATATTTTTTTAGCCTCTTATGGTTCTACATATTTACCTCAAATTGGTTCAAAATTGGACTACATTCTACATTGTAATACCTCCCACTTTATCCTGATCAGTACCCTTTACGACGCGGGTTAATAATTTTTCTTGAAAATTACAAATAATAATAATAATATAAATAAATCAAAGTAGAAATGGAGAAAAAAATAGTTGAATGAGTTTTTGGATGAATGCGGAAATTAAAAATATATGAATTACATGAATATCAAGTGGATCATGAATCATTCAATAAACTACCACTCTACATGGTGTTCTGCCACTTTGTGAAGAAACCGTGAACAAAAATAGTTTTCTAATTGGGAAATAATATCTTGCAACCATTAAAGAAATAAAGCCATATTTAGGGCTACTCAGTTATTTCCTCCCCTATGAGTCACTACCCCCTTGAACTGAATTGTTCATTGTATGTGGCAGGAATGCTGGCTACCACAAAAGAAAATTTCTTTTGAAGTGATTGTGGTGAATACTTCCACCTCAAACAATGGACCGCTTTTTGAAAGACATATTCCCACTAAAAATGTCATTTAGGGGTTGGGGTACCCTCTATGGACTATCTTAAAATGAGGCTCAAATCCCACCATAGACTACCATCTATTCTGATATATGTTCCTTCCAATATTTTATAAATAGATACCAAGGGGGATCAAAAAGATTCATAAATGGAAGAGGATGACAGTCCAAACTGAGGATAACCAAATGAGATGAGTGATGATGAACATAAAATTAGAGTCTCATCATCGATTCCCATCAGGTAAAAATCCACCATATAGAAGTGATGGTAAAACAATATATCATCTAGTATTCAAAAAAACAAAATCCCTTTCTAGACATAATTCTATGAATCGAAAAATGGATGGCCCCTTTGGGTATAAAATCCTTCAAATAAAATCATTATGTGAGTGGAACTATTCCACATATAGATAATCACTTAATGAGAGGATGTTGGCCCCTCATATTATCAAGATAAGCAGATGGATCCTAGACCCCATAGAAACATGGTACTTTCTCATAACCCATGTCCACATATCACATCACAACACAAAAAATAACCTCACCTGTATAAAAACATGCTATGAAGAGGTAATTTCATCCTTCTTATTAACCTTTTGTTGGGAATGGTTAATCCCATGGCATTGTACTCTTTAGCCACTATCATGACAAGGAAATATTCAATCACATCGTGTAATTCATAACCAAGATAATATATCTTGTAGTATACATTTTTCATGTATCTTATAATAATTGGATCGAAATTATAGAGAATGATGGATATTAAGAGGATTTATCATTGAAGGAAATCATGATAATTTTATTGATCCACTTATACCTATGAACCATGATGTATGAGATGTATTTTGAATTCCAAAATCTCACATGTTACGGAATGTATGTGCCATAAAATTTTGGGCACTTCACTAATTTATATTCCATTTCAATATCCTTTCCTTTTGAATAGATCTCATGGGAGATACATTTTAAGTATATGATTCTATATATGTTCATGTCACATGTGAATGTTGTCCATTTGATAAATTTTTATGAATTGATAAACCATGAACTCATCATAAAATTGAATATTTTAGAAGCCACAAGCATTGGGCATACTATTTCAACATGAAAAACTAGGAGAAATTCTTTTTGTAGAATGGAGAATCTTCATGATATTTTTAAAAGGTAAATAGTTGGAATAAAATTTAGGCTTGTGGGTAGATATCAAATGACTAAGTTCTGTTGTTGGAAAATTAGTGTGTCATGTTTGGAAACAATTGTTCATAGTGTACATACCCTACATTTATTTTCCATGTGTGTGTAATATTGGGGCATCATCCAATGTTTTGTGGGACCTTTCTATTTAAAAGTACCGGTAGGGGATCATGACTACTCCTAAATCTCGAAGGGGCTCAACTACCCCCTAGTCAAGATTTAGCTGGAGTCCTAAAAGTCATTTAGGACAAGGCAAGGTACATGGTACCCAATTGTGGGAGAGGTAGTACCACATAGAGGGAACAACCTAGGGGAGTCAAACTAGATCCATGGGAAGAAGGGAGAGTTTTATCCATAGTATAGAAGCTACTCTAATTTGTTTGAATTCATGAACATCTATCATTAGATGTATGGTTCTTGTATCATCTACCTTATTATGCATTTTTTGATACAGGTGAATCACATTGTTTTTTATATTTTCTTATAGAAAATGGTATGGTTTTTTCTACGGACAGCACAAATGGGGTAATCACCATTGAAACACTATTGGGTGTGAAATCAGAAGGTATCCAACCCTATAAAGATTTTCCTAATGAAATTTATAGAGATTGTTTCCTTTCAGAAATTTTCATGATGGAAATGATAGTATTTTATTAGGTTCTTTTGTGTATTTTTTAATTATATACAAGGCTCATATTAACATTTATTAGAGGAATGTCACATTTAAATATCCAGAAGACAGAACCTATACTCATTAGGGTAATAGTCATTTTTTGGCTAGTTTTGTTGGACCAATTATGTAATGATGGGACTGTTTCATGTCGCATATAGAAACACATGTTCTAGATGATGTATAATTGTATTTAGATATTTTTCACCACTACTGGAGCATTTTTAAAACATATTTTCTAAAGGTTTTTTTGTTTTACCATCTGAGCATGATATTGAGTTCACAATCAAGTTGGTGGCCAGAGATGATCCATTTTTATTCCACCATATTTCATGAGGCCATCATAGGTTAATGAATTGAATGTTCAGTTGGATGATATGGAATCAAAGGGTTTCATATGGAATAATACATCTCCTTAGGGTTTCTTCTTTCTTTTTTCCAATAAGAGTGATTTTAATTATCACTTTTATATGGATTATCAGATATTGTACAAGATTATTGTCGATAACCGGTATCCCATAGTATGCATTGATGATCTATTATATCACCTGAATGGTTTCAAGGTTTTATACAAGATTTAATTGAGAATAAGGTATCATATTTTTATGGTTCTTTCAACAAACATACCTTAGACTTTATTTCAGAGAAGGTATGCCTTATAAGAGTTCATAGAGATGTTGTTCAGTATGAAATATACACTGAATGTATTCACATCCTAGATGAATCAAATATTTCATAATTTTCATGATAGGATTTGGGTTGTTTATGTTGATGACATCTTAGTATACTCCCAGTCTGAGGACAATAAATCCCAACATCATGACATCATCAGGAGTCCATTAATTGAGAATCATATTAACACAATTATATCGAAATTTTTTTCATGGATTGATTAAGTTCACTTATAGGGACTTTCTACTATTGAGGATTGTGTTATAGTGGACCCGGAGATTCTTGAATCCCTGGTATCATTTGAGCTACCCAAGAATGTATTTGTGAAGAATAGTTTTTTTCGTCTAGTAGGTTATTACCAATGATTCATCTAGTAATTTCCCAACAAGGAATCACTGATGTCTTGGATGACTAGGAGTGTGGAGAAATTTGATTAGAAAATTCTTTTGATAGAGATTTTCAAGATATAAAGAGAAATATCATCTCAAAAGGTATCCTCAATGTAATTGTGTATGGTATGTAGTATACAATGTTTTCTAAAAAATATGGTGTTTTAATTGGAGTAGTTTTGATGTAAGAGGATTGTGTGGGTTGTTATGTCACCATGCATTTGAGAAAAAATTAGTGAAATTATCACAATCACAAACCATATTTTGGTGGGGAAGTACATGACTTAAGATGTTAGATATAATATTCCAGTGGAGAGTTGTTTATGTAGTAAATGGGAAACAAGACCCTCAATTATATATTTCCTATGCGAGACATAATACTTCATTAGAGGAGATGGGTTGAGTATCTACAGTAAATCACCGTTGATTGAGATTAATTCCAGGATAGATAAATGTCTTTTTTGATTCCTTGAGTTAGAATAGAATTACATATGGAATACAAGAATCTTATAATGAGTGGTTGCTTATGGACCACATTTAATACATGCATTGGGATGTTCAAGAGTCCCAGAGATGAGTAGCTTTGACATAAACTTTCATCTTATTCTTTCTTCTTGACCTTATCATGACCGAGAAGTTATCCAACCCGTAGGCCTTTTGTTTGAGAGGAAAACTATATGGTATGGATCTACAATAAGGATGATCAATGGTATGAAATTATTATCAACTATTTGTGGATGCATATAGGTTCCTACGTGTTTTGTATGGATGTAATGAGAGAGTATAATGATTATAGCTTTATGATATATCGTAGTTTCAAAATATGTATCCTGATATCCATATATAGGTACTGGTGGCTAGGTATAAGTAATGATATAGAATGATCTATGAAAATATGATTCAATTATGAATAGTTTAAAGATGATAATAAAAAACCTATTAAACATTTTCATTCTCTTACAATTCTTGAATGGAAGTGGGATAATATCACTATGTATTTTCTGAAATGATTACCTAGGACACCTCACATTAATTATCTAGTATCTTCGATCATGGACCCATTGAGAAAGGTATCATACTTCTTTTATATATCATATAACTTCGACAATGATAAAATGGGTTATCTTTATATGTGTGAGGACATGTGTTTTCAAAGATTTATATGTAGCACTATTTGTGTATGAGTTCCTCATTTAATGTCTCAGTTATAAAAGTTTATTTAGAAGGATTTGGTATCAACCAATATATTGGGTTGTTCCTAAAATCCTTATACTAACGTACAATCTGAATAGGCATTTCATGTTTTAGAGGAAATTTTATAATCCTAGTTTTTCAATTTAATTTGTTCATTAGAGAATTATCTACCAATTATGGATCCTCCTATAATAAATGATTCTATGAATAAATAAATGTTTCTCTTTCTGAGTATTTTTATTGAAGTCCATGCCATTCACCTCTCTATTTGTGGGAGGTTTGAGATGTGTCACTTATTAGGGTTAGTCTCATATAAGAGATGATTGAGAGGGATTAGTTGTTCATAAAGTGGTTGATAACCACAATGATATTATAAAAATAATATGATAACAATCATATTTGGCCTATGGAGTATTATGTTGGTCTCTGGGTTTTTCTTTGGGTGTCACCTAGATTTGAGAATTTTTGTATTAGGAAACAAGGGATGTTTTTTCCCTATTTTTTCTTGCCATTCGAGATTTAGGAAGGGGTCTGTCTAATGGTATAATGTATGACCCTTCTACAAAGTTATATCACTTTAGATAATGTGTTTCTTGTGTCACAGCTTCATAGATACCATTTTGATCATTCTCATGTGATATATGTTGATGATGATGAGTCAGATGTTAATTCATCTATTGAGGAGTATCAGATATGTATTGTGGGTGGTAATAAGTAGAATCTCCATGGGAGGCCATGCCTCAACTGAGAGAATTGTGGTCGCATGGGTGTGTTAAACATGATACATGGGAGAGGGAGGCTAAAGGTAACTAACAATGGCCTGAATTTTTCATTGATACCCCATAGTGCATTATGGAGTTTCTCGAAGATGATCTATTATATGGTGGGGTGGTTGTAAGACACCATAATTTTTAGGTATGAATTTTTTATTTTTTTGGTTAAATATATTTAATATTGGATTTAATTAACATTCAACTAGATTTTTAAGCCTAGGTTTAGGTCATATTAATTGTTTTAGGGGTGAAGTATGAATAATAGGTGGGATTTTATAACAGAACAAATTTAGGTCAAGAACCCATTAAACGTTTCGAAATTTTTTGGTTAGACACCATTAATTTAATCTTTACCATGAAATAATTCAAACCCTTGAAAATTAAAACTCCATTTAAACTCTTTTCATCAAGTATATCTATGTTAGGAAAATAAATTTTACCATGTTTGGACATGTCATGAATATTTATATCACCGTGTGTATACATGTCATAGAAAAGTATTCCACTATGTGTAGCCATTTCCTGAATATATATTTGACCACATGTAGACAAGTCATGAATATATATTGAATAACATGTAAAAATTTCATGAAATTAAATTACATGACATATAATTTCATTGATGTTATTTTAAATGGTGGTGATAAGATATTATTGGGAAATAGTAAAATATGTTATAATAATTTTACCCAATGTCCAATAAATACACATCATGTATTTATATTTACCATCCTATTTAATCATTCCAATTTCAGGGTTTTTCTGACCGTTTCACCCATCATTAGCAATAGACACTCCACACACCTCTTCTATCGATGAAATCCCCTCATCCCACCACTGTATTCAAATGAAAACCCTACACACACCACCCTCTTCCCTACAATACCTTGAATATGATTTTTCGAATCCCACATTAATATTAAAATGAGAAAACATTAGAACATGTATCTCTATAGAAATATTTATTAGGTATAAATTATGGTTATACTTCATTTTATCCATCCACTCATAATGAATTATCTGGTTTTTATTGAATGGAATGAATAGGTTGATTGCTATGGTAGACAGATGGTTTTTGTAACTACATTATCTTCATTAAAGGGTGGTGTTCTAAATATAATCTTGATTGGTCTAAATAAAATATTATATAGTATATGCAACATGTGTGATCTTGTAGACACATCACACACACATGAATAAAATAATTTTATAATCACTATTTAACAATATTTTATTTTTTAACCACGATTGGATTTTGCTAGGTCCATAGGAATAAAGACTCAGCCCACAATAACCCGATAGGTGTTCCAAACATGGAATAAGATTCTAATTGGTTTTCCTTACTTTATAAAAACTATTCATAAGCTTGAAAAAATTTATTAGTATGTGTATTGAATATCAGTTTTTCCTTACATATATTTTGGTGATTTATATTTATAGAAACACATTGGAAATGGATTATTTAATTAATTGAATAATTGGGTATATTGGATGAAAAACTATATTTAGAATAATTTACCATTTGGTATTTTGTGAATTTATTATGATATTCTTAATATTGTGACATACATGTAGTTATTTTATTCATGATTTTGTGATAATCATTTGCAACACATGACATGATTCTTATATATAATCCTAATCGAAAAAACATGATGTCATGTGTATATACCAAGCTGGGCCCTGGAACATGTTGTGATGATTATATACTGATCTTGTCCATGACACATGATTTAACCTATATATACTGGGGTTGGTGCTAATGCAGGATGAGATGCTTATATAGTGGTATTTTCCTAGTAATATGTTATACCATTTGTATACAGTTGGGGTTAAAATGGTTGTGATATATTCTTAGAGGAAATATTGTAGGTCACCTCAGTAGATTGATTGATATATTATATTAATTTTTATCATAATTAATTCACTTTATTTTATTGGATACACTATTTTTATCATATTAAATTTAATTAAAAATGGTGGTTCCAACCTACTTTGTTTTACTAATAGCTTTATCAAACCACAATTTTTTTGTCGGGAAGATCACATGGATGTGGGTTTGGACAAGGAAAAGGGAAATTAGAGATAATTGATTGCTTATAGGATGGCTCTATTCATAAAGATTAGACCGAATTGGGGTTCCAGAATGGGGTTATTAGATACTTTATTTGGGTTTTATTATTCTTATATTGGTAAGACAAATTGAATTTAATTTAGGCTCCTTCATATTGTAATTAAATTATTATATTACTATTTGGATTGTTTTCGATTTATATTCTCAAAATTTTTTGTACGATTAGTTATCCATTATTTCTATTATTCCTACGATATTATATTTATTTATTTTTCCATTATAATGTAACTCAATACAAGAGGGTATAGTCTCCCCCATTATATTTTACCCTCCCTCGCTACTAGGTGGTAGCTTTTGAATATGGGGAGGTGCACATGGGGTCATGTAATTGTATTTATAGTCTATATATCACCTTGATATTTTAAAATATGAAAATAACTTATGATATTATATACAACATAGAACGCCAAACCAAAAAAGAATCGTTAAATATATTATTCATACATAAAGCATATAAATATTCCATAGAGTGAAACGTATAAATAATATTAACCTCATTATATATATATATATATATGTCTTAATACAAAAAATTATATGATTAAATCTTTGTAAATATGCAAAAAATCTAGAGTAATGTCATTTGGTGCTTTATAAAAATGTTTTCATCAAAAATGATTTTTCTTTCTTTTTAAAGACGAATAATATAATTACTATAATCCAATTTAAGAAAATTATTTTTATAAAATTATCATAATTACTTCACATATCTTATGAAAAATAAATTCGGGTTATTTTTATTGGATTTTTTTGAAATATATTTTCAATAAATAGGGGAAAAGACCGCTTTTGTTAAAAAAAAATTCCAAAATCATTATATCTATGCATTTTAATATAAAAAAATTAACAACAAATAAAAAGAAAATTATAATATATATATATATATATATTAAAATTCATTTAACGTTGATCACTAATAATATAGTTTCTATATGATCATCTTATTTTTGAAACAATCATTCTCTGAAAATAAATTTTTTAACACGATTATTGGGTTCAAATTTTAATTACATTATATAATTATATGAATTGATATTAATGAAATGTATTCCACACTTTTAATAATTATAATTTATATTTGGAAATAAGTTCAACATAATTTTGAGTAATAATGAATTGTAAAAAGAGTAATAATATATTATCATGGTTAAGGGTTAAACATTCCTAGCAAGTGTAAAAATAAATAGTCAAGGGTTGAATAACCTTATTTTTTAATTTATATTATATGGCCATATTTTTACCCAATATCTTCTAATATCTTGATGTTTTCTGTTTTCATTCTATATATCTATATTTATTTCAAATATAATAATTTATTTTAAAAAAGGAATAGTACCACTCTTTTACTTTTAAAAATATCATATGTGTTCAGATAGGGATTAAATAAAAGAATTTTTAGAAATAAATATTCAATTAAAGATAGCATACTTTTTCTATTATAGTAATTTGTTTCAATATTTTATTGAGATAGTTACAATAATTCATACAAAACATCAACATATTAATTATTTTATTAGAAGGTAGTTAAATTAATTTATTATAATAATATTAAAATTAATATAATTAAAAAAATATAAAATTTATCTAAATACTTATAACATGTTAAATAGTTTTGGATGTTGTAGGTTCTAGTTTGATCTTTTTCATGATTTTATTATTTTCAAATTAAATGAATATTGTAAAAATATACATTAATTATTTTTTATAGTAAATAATATTTTATTAAATTATTTATAAATCCAAAAAAAATATTATTTTTATCCATGTTAGTGGGATATAGTTTAAAATATAAACTATATTCTAATTATTGGATGTCCTTCCTTTCATTTTATTAATCAGGACCCCTAATGTGTAAAAACATTTATATCATGATTATTTTCAAAAGGGTTAAAATGGGACAAAATCCAAAAATAGAAAACACAGAATCAATGTTTTTCCAAATATTATTATATGATATAAAATCAACCCATAAACATACTATATTATAAATGTATAATTTTAAATCTATCTCTCAATAAAAAAAATAATTTATATTAATTAAATATTTTATGATATTCTATAAGTTCCCCTACCCTCAATTATAAAATGGAAACACTTCTCCATATTATATCACACTTCAAATGATTTTATATTTAGTAAAAAAATTCCAATTTTGTTTCATTAAATCCCTCCCCATTTCCAAGGTTATTTTTTCGAAAACCATCTAATGGATTATTTTGGGTTTATCTATTAAGAAGATGTCCAATGAAGAATTATTTTTCTTAACCGATCATTCTTTATTTTTCTACATCTTTAAAATATTATTAAAAATGTTGATATAATCATATAATTTTATAAAAAGTAATAATAAGTTTTAATTTCAATTAAATACTTTATAAACATCTCATCTTCAAATAAATGGGATGTGAAACTATTGTTTATGTGTACAGAAGACTACCCACTCTGAGTTGATGTAATTCATTTGTTATCACCATTACACATGGGTTGAATAACTGAATGGTTAACTATATATATGTACATATTAGACTCATGAAATATTTTTTTAATTTTAAAAGATAATATTTGATTTAATTTTATTCATTTCTAATCAATGATACAATTTTTTTTTCTGTATAGGCGTGGACAACCAACACTACAAAGTGTTGTGATTTCCATATGTATGTATGACCTACTATCTCCATGATTGAAATTTAGTTCATTATTCATTTCCAACATTCATTATTATTTTTAAAATAATAATGGATATATAAAAATATAAATTATTTATTCATTAGAAAATTTTTGATATTTTAACAATAACCACATTATCATTGTAAATCTACCGAAGTGATTTTCAACATATGAATAAAATACCATCCAAATGTCCAACGGGAATATAATTTATAATGTAATTAAATATAACATGGTCATAAATGGGAAAAAATAAACATAAAATTTTAAATTAATATGTTGAATTTGTAACATATTTTAATTATTTAGGATTATAATAAATTTACATGATGTGTCAAAACTCAAGTATGGAATTTCACCAAATTTTCGACTCATTTAGTAAAATTTTAATTATATTCACATAATGTCGTGTATATGCTCTACATACAGCCCGATTTAATTTTTTTATCATGAATACAATATTAATTGATGTATTTTATGTTTAAATTAAATTTCTTTCATCTAGGGGTATTTTACATGAATGATACAAAGTGGTAACTGTTTTATGACACTATTTTGAATCTTTATGTTATATAACATATTCATTGATTATATTAAGTTATGATTATATGTAAAATAATTTTTTTTATTTTTTAAATACATAATCATTTATTTTTTTGGATATAAATTAGTTACAGATAATCAAATCATTAATTAATCATCAATTAAACGTTTTGAATGTTGTAAAGGCACGTTAACTAAATTTTTTTATTTGAGATATGCATTTTTATACAAATAACTTCAATAAGGATGTGTATATACATCCACATGATATGATATATCATTAATATAATTACATTCAATTCTTATCATTCTTTATTTTATCTTATATATATCTTGGGGGTCAGGACTCGAATATTTCAAGTGGTGATGGTTTAATTTACAACATACATATTTATTTCTATTTAAGTATATGATGGATAAAATGTATGTTTATTATATCTTAAATAAAATATATTTTTTTCACCTCTATTATTTTTTCTAAATTAAATGTTTCCCTTTCAATTTCCACTTTTATGTAGTCTAAAGAGAAAAAATATATTTTTATAAAAAAACATACATTACATCAAATTTATTTGGGAATATTGTTTTTATTAATATATGTTTTTGTAAAAATGTTTTTAAAACTTTTTCAGATATTCCAATATGATGGATTGAATTAATTTTTTCACATGTTATATTTTTTGAAAATATTTTTAAAATGGATATTTTTTATTTCATAAATATTTTATTTATTTACATCTTCTGGAAATATAAATGTATCATTGTTTTACCATACTTTGAATGAATTGAATTTACCAATATCTAAAATTCTATATGATTTAATTAATACTCTACAAGATTACATGGTTATTTACAATAGATAATATTTTCCTAATATCCTCAAAATTTTATGTTTTTAAAAGTAAACATCAATGTGAATAATGTTTTTTATACAGATTAAATGAGGTTTTTATGTTATTCCTACACATCAATGCCAACATTAATTAGTTTTACTTATGATAAACTAGGGATATACTATAATGATACAATAATTTTTCGTTATATAGATGGATTATAATAATTAGAGTATGAATTTAATATATTGATACACTCAACCATATGACATTGGACGTCTTAGGATTATGTTTATTTATTAGAGGATATAATAAAATTTTGTATGATATTTTCTAATATGTGTGATTAGATTTATTATACTTCAACAGATTCTAATGATGATTTCATTGGACTTATTATGTTATCGGTTAGGCACTCTATAGCACCTTGATGCATTGGTATGAATCATGAGATAGTCTAGTTTGTGTATTTGGATGAGTATTTTCCCCATTTTGTAAGATGTCCCAGAACGATGCCTAAATGGAACATATATAATATATGGAATTTTTCTTTACATGTTTTGGTACGTATACATTAATTCCCATTTGTTTATTTGAGTAGTTTTTATATTATTATATTAGTATCAATATCAATAAATTCTTTAATATAATTATTTGATCATCAATTAAAAAATACATATTTTTTCTCAGGTTATTGATTAAATGAATTGTTTTTATATTTCCAGATAGATTATACCTTATTTTTCGATCAAATATTCCACTATAATTAACCCATACTGAGAATCTGATCTTTCCCTTTTTTTGATTCCCTCCAAAAGTCATGAATTATGAATCATTTAATGAGTTCAATGTTGTAAAATATTTAAATTAACTCTGTTGTATTAATATATAATATAAAATTAATTTAATCATCATGTTTACCAAGATTAATAAAATTTGAATTTTTATAGTATATAATAAGCTGCATCATATTCTTATATAACAATGAAAAAAATATATCTAGGTTATAGGGGTTCATTAAATCTATTGTTTTTGTTTGAGAATGTTTAATAGAAACCTAGTGAATTATATTTATGAAATCATATATTAGGGGAACATAACCTTGGGAATGAATTTTTGGGCATTTCCCAAGGACAAAAATATTATGATTTAGATGTTTATATTTTAATACCTTAATGTACTTTCGTGGGTTAAATGTATAAAAAATATTATAAGTTTAATGGAACACATACCCTTTTAGAGGATTTATGTTGTGGAACAACCATGGAGTTAAATATTTATTTTTAACAGATTTTTCTAGTATATATTACGCATAATTATAATATATGATGTACTGAGAATATTACATGGGGAATATTTATTTTTCATTTTTGAATTTTTTTTTTAAAAAAATTTGATAAACATTATTGTTAATATTAACATTTATGTTAAGGTTATAGTTGTTAATAAGGACTATTTTATTATTAAAAAATAAATATATAAAACAGTTGGGGTTAAAAATAAGGTTAATGAATAATGTTATTTTTGAGTATGTTTATTATATTTTTTGGAACATTATAAGTTATATGTCAATATATATCTCTAAAAACAAAAGACACATGTCAGGAGAATACCTATCAAATCCATCATAACCATTATTTAACAAAAAATGGAATGGTGATAATTTCACAATTCTTATGAATAGACACTGTGTTTAACTGGTTATAAAGTAATTAGTTTTAATTAAGAATTTTTATTCCTTAAGATAATCTTGATTCCAGGAAAGCTATTATATGGTATTTATTTAATTTTGATGTGATTAATTATACTTCCAAAGAATTTTTGTTTGGTTTCGGTATATAAATAATTTTGGAATAATATTATATATATTTTTTGTAATAACTATATTCTGCTTTGGGGTCCTCAAGATTTAGGTATTGAAATGTAAATACTTATGAAATGGATTGTGTTTACCATCTGGCGTTATTATTTTATTTTTTAGAATGTAATAAATTATTATAGAAAAATTGGGCTCACCATTATTGGTTTTGATGGATATTTAGAAATAATAGAAAAAAACATATCAATCTTATATAGATTATTTGATATATGAAATTTTACATTTAGTGCATTAGGAATAAAAAATAATATTTAATTCTCATTAAATCTATTAAGAAATGAAGTAGAAATTGATCGAATCATAAATAATGGATGAAATTATGGTAGTAAAATGAAATATAACATGTAAAATTTCTAGTGTTCTATATCTGAATATTAAAACAATCGCTTGGATGTTATTAAAGTTCTTGAAATAAAATTGACATACATGTATTTATGATGAATCAATAGTTTTATCAAGAAACATTTTTTATGGTTTTTTAGTCTTTAACATAAACATGGACATTTAATTTATTATGATTAATGATATATGTGATGATCCATTTTGATTTAGGAATTATTCTACTTTTCTATGAATCTATTCTCACAACATAGTATTTTTTTCCTATATATAAACACAATTAGGTTTTATTATTCAAAAATTGCTGTTATAGCAGCAAATATCTTACAGGGTGGGAATAATCACAAAATATTATAGGTGAATAATGTGGTGAATCCATAGAACACCCCCTGTGACAATATATATACCATTATGATATAGTTATCCCAAAATATAAAGTCACATAATCATACAATCCTGAGGATCACTAAAATCAAAGAAATATACTCAGTTATTTCCCTCGCTCTACATGTTGATATTAAAACATTTTATGATGTGGGAATTAAATAAATTTTATTCCATATAGAAATATATTTATTACTTATTTCACGTTCAAATTGAGACTACACATGTAACACCCCTAGTTTATTTGAACTATTATTTCAATAATTATAAATTATTCTATGCCTTAAACTAGATACTATACTATGTAAATATTACATGATACACTAAACCATTTTACACTTCTAATATATGCAACATAGTGTTTGGATTTCATTACACATAATGAGTTTATTTGATAGATTATGTTACATGGAAGACTGAGTTTTACCGAAAAATAATATTTTTTTAATATTCAATATGATAGATTTCTCTTAGTTGATGGAATGGAGAGAATAAATAGATTAACTAACTTATGAAAACATTTTTTTATACATGTTTATAAATCAATTTTCTGATGACTAATTAGTTTCTTCAATAAATTACATTACATAGAAGTGTTTTATATTATTAAATTAAATTAATCATGATTAAATAATGATATTATGGATGTTTATAAGTTTTTTTTCAATTAAATTTTATTTAATTCATTCTTAAATATTTATATGCATAAATTTAGAACAAAAATATTTTCATGAAAAAACACAATTCTTTTAGAGGATAGTATTGGTGTATTTTAATGGAATAATAAAATCTATAATAAATTTTATCCCTTTTATAAATATTATTTGAAAAAATAATTTTTTTTTTGAAATCAAAATTTCAAAACTATGTTAGGATGATTTTTTGATCTTTCTCTAAGAAGATTCTTTTTCCAATGAATAAAGATAGTAATGCATTTTAATTTGAAATAGTCTTTTCATATAATTAATTTATTATTATAATTTATATTTTAATATAATCTAAAAACTCAAAAATATTCAATAATATATCTATTAATCTTATTTTCATCATTGAAACCATTTTCATAATAAATTTAGCTATAAAAACATATTAAACTTTTAATAAATTTAATTTCAAAAAACCTCTCTTAAAACCATCTATGGGATTAAATTTCAATTAATTTTAGCCACTTATGTGTTTTGAGTTTTTGAAAAATGTATTCCATATTTTTAATCATAAGTTTTGTGATTAGTAAATATGCCCCATTTACTTTTGAAATATATGAAAAGAAAAATTTATTTTTTTATTAAAATGGTTAAGGGTTAATTGTTTAGTTATGGGTGAAAATAATATTTCTAATATTAGTAAGTGACCCTACCACGTTTCTTAATTTTATTGGAAGTTATTTTTAAGATAATAATAATTCATTCTACAGAACATATGACCACTTGGAGCCACATCTGTGTCTTTAATTCCCTTATAGAATTTCAATTTATGAAAAGTCAAACATATCAAAGTAATGTTTTTAATAAGTATAATATTTTTAATATGTGGTCCTCTAGAAGATAACATATAAAATAAATATTATTTTCAAATATAAAATATTTTTATTCATCCTGAAAATATATTTTTAATTTTTATTGAATTAATTTGGAGCTTATATTATTACATAATGACTATGTAGAAAAAAAATATTTATTGAAAAATCAAATAAATGATATTAAAAAATTATAAAGAAATATAATTTAATTTATTCGGATTATAATAAAAATTATATCAGTATAAAATATTAAGGGTGTAAAAAATTTTCACATAAAATATCTTATTTTCATGATTTTTAAACACAATGTAATGAATAGTGACACAATTGAAACAATTGAAATTTAATGAAAATAATTTATTATTAAATTAATGAAAAAATAAAAAATATATTGATGAAAATATGGGATACAATATAAAATATAAAAAAAATCTTGTTTATAATCTAATTTAAATTATATAATTAAAACTTATATCCTCCTAATCATTAAAAAACTGTTAGCACAGTTAAAATTTAAATGGCTTAACTAAGAGATAATCATAAGTATAAGGTTTAAAATAAAAGCTAGAAATGGATATATTATATTTCTGGATGATATTAGACCCTAAATATAAGACCACGGCCTTAAACCTTACTTAATATTGAATTAAATGAATAATTCACATTGAGGATCTTTTCTCGTTTAGAGTTTTAGAGAATTAGATCATAAATCATGAATTACATACAACATTTAACCAAAGTGGTTACATAATAGAGAGTATTAGTTTTTTCCCATCAACGGAAACATATTTAAAATAAAACATGGATTCTTTCTTGACACTTCCTTGACACTATCATCATATCATGCACCATTCCCTTGACCTATGAAAAACATTTCAAAAACTTTGGATGAGCATAAAAAGCTTAGTAAGGTATATAAAAGTACGAAAAGAAAACATTAGTCCATGTATGAAATCATTCTTTACTCATAAAACATAAGAATTTTAACATAAATCATCAAATCATGAATAAATCATAGAAATCATAAGGCATAAAGGTAACTTGAGAAATTCATAACATTCTTATGTAGGGAGTAACCCTCTTGGTTACGTTTGGAATACCCATCACAGTATATTCCCTAAATCTCTTCAGAGAAACCTTAACATTTAACTCCTTTGCATTACCCAATGCATTGGGGAGCTATATCGGGCTCACCCGCACTTAGTTTATCACGGAACCACCTGTCTTCATAATAATGCCCAAGAATCATATCATAATCATATCACAAAAATAATGCATAAAGGAAACATAACATTTCCACTTTTCAATCACAAGATATCAATACAACACATTTATTTAAAAACATTACGAAAACCATTTTCAATTCCAAATCAAAAGAAAATTAAATCATGGTATTTATTTTTCATTTAAAAAAAAGTTATGGATTGTAGAGGAAGACGAGACTCAAATAATGGTCACGGCGGTGGAGAAGTCATTGTCGCCGCATACATAAGACAAAAAAAAAACCATTCATTTTTTTTCGTTTAGTCCACGCTTCGTATAAAAAGATTCATTTTGAATAATCATAAATGTCAAAGGGGTTTATACACCGTATAAAAGAAGGTTTTGTATAAAAAAATATTCCTCAATAAAAGGAGATTGAGACGGATTCCCTTACAAAGACGGTATCCTTGGATTAAGGATAAATCAATTACATAATTATGTGTGACAAAAGAATACACAAAATATAAGTGGATATTCAGTGTAAAACAATCAGAGGTTATTCAAACATATTCATAAAACGACATATTCAAGGAGTGAAAGTTTATCCCAAAGAATCAAAATTAGGTTAAGAAGTTCCTTTGCAAAAATTCGACAGCCTAACAACATCACATCAAAATTCAGAAAATGAGTTGATGAGAGATAAAAAGGGAAACTCATAACTTGGACATAAAATTTTCATCCATAAGGATATAGAAGACCATATCCCAACATAACAATATGTAAATTAAAAGACCCAACAAAAGAAGTTTTTTAAAAAGAGGTGGGTGAAAGGTTCCCTTACCGACTTGGGTATCATTCGAAACATACACCCCATGAAATAAGGATAATACAAAATTGATGTAAATACTCATAAATAAATGTATATTACACAAAAAGTAAAATAATGGGCAGTACATATACCACTCAAAGGAAATGGTAGCAATTGTAGCATAAATCTCACGGGAATAAAAGTGAGATGAAAAACCCCTTACAAAAACTCGGCAGCCTAACGGCCCCACATAAAACATCCAAAAAAAATGGATTGATGAAATAAAATAGGGTCTATCATCATATGAACATATAAATTAGAGTAATAGGTATATAAAATAACATCCCCCAACTAATGAAGAGGAGCTAAAAAGAAATGATAGAAAAGAGAGTACTTAAAAAGAAAGAGAGAGGTAGGATCCCTTACATCCTGTCCAACATAACTCGATCATTCTTTAATCTCCTGAATAATAAAATCTGGTAAATTTAAAATTTCTTATGTACCACCTTTAAATATTATTATTCAGTTCATATCACATATTATAATGTTATAATAATTGGTTAATAAAGTGAGTTAATATCAGACGTTTTTGTCGATGTTCGGTACATGAGTAAAAATTGAACTTGTTGGAAAAGAATGTTCCATGTAGTTATAGGTACATCATATCCATAATAGTATTGAGGTTTTAAATATCATATATATCCATTTTATATCCATTTTATTCTATTACAAATCATTTGAAGTTTAAAAAAATTAAAAGTACCGTTCATGGAGACGGTAGGCCGTACGTACGCATGAATGCTACTTTCCTTTTTTGTCATATTAATGGAATTAAAACAAAATGAGAGATATATATATTATAATTACAGAATTATATCCATCATTTAGATTTAATATATAACCTATTTATCCATTATATATATGTACTTATAATAGTACATAACATTTAGAGATAAGAAATGAAATGTACCGTTCATGGAGACGGTAAGCCATACGTACGCATTAACGCTACTTTAATTTCTTTTTTTTGTATTAAATGGAATGAAATAATAATTATATAAAGGTATATTATAATCCCAGTAGGATATCATATTTAATACCATTAATTCCATCCTTTATACATCCCACATATGCCATTAACGAATCAAATCACTTTGAGGGGCGGTAGTCCGCACTTCCTAAAATGAAGATATCACGTTTACCCATAATGGAAAACATAAAGATATGCCATAAATGAAATATAAATATTATTAAGGAAAACATAAAAATATTAGATATCATATATAAATATAGTGACATCTTAATTGCGACCTTTGAAGGTGTTAAATGAATATTGAACAATCATCATTTTGTGAGGCAGCAATTCACCATCCAGAGAAATAGTATGTTCTTTAACCATTGGACAGAGGTGTGTTAAAGTGTACCTCTAATAATTATTATAACAACAACCTAGTATATTTTAAAAAAAGTAATAAAAAGAGTTTAGGGGTTTGGAGAAGAAAAATAAAACAAAAGAACACAAGGGAAGACATTACCTTTAAATTGGGAAAGTCTCTTTGATTTGAGCTCAAAGGCTTCCTTGGAAAGGATTCTTCCCAAAGTGAGGCTTCAATGATTAAGATAGGGATATTGAGAGATGAAATGGGCAGGTTTGGGACGAGAAAAAGGATTTAGAGGTGTGTGTAAGGTGGTATAGTTGGGGGCCTTTTATAAGAGGAGAGGAGGGACACTCTTGGAAAGTTATAAAATATTACTTTATTATAAAATGATTTTCGGATTTAAAATGTCCCAAAAGGATATCTTTATATGATAAGGTGATAAGGTTTAGAAATACACCAATCCAATATGATTGTGACATGAGTAAGACTTATATTTCAACATATCTTCTAATTTTATTTAAATCATTCATATATGAGGTAATCACTGCATCATCACGGTGTCATAAATAGATTAATTTATTTAATGTCTAAAAATTATAATAAAAATATCATGATGTAGGAAATATTATTACCTTTCTAATGAATATTTATAGTAAAAAATAAGACTTATATTACCCCATTTAAAAATTGTTTTATTTAAAAAACACATGTTTGTGACATTTTAATTTTAACTTTAAATAAATAGCTATTAATGTCATTTTCTAACCAAAGTGACTCCATGGGGTCCCCAAGATGACCCAAGGATTGTATTGGTCTTCCATGACAAATCGAATAAGGGTAGAACATGTGTCAAGGTCATTTCATATTATTATAACATTATCTTTACCTTAAATTACAGTAATTACGTCTAATCGTGATTAATAAAACTTAAAATTACTATTCACCGATAATTATTTTAATCCCATTGAACCAAATTTTACATCATAATGAAAACCATGTATGTCAGATTTTTGAAATTCAAACCACATAAGTGGTAAAGATTCATTTAAATGAAAAAACCGTTTTTAAACTACCACTTAGTGGTTTCACTATTCATCAAAAATTGATGTTTTTCAAAAAATACCAAAAATTCACCATAAGCTATATTTAATAATCCGAATTCAAAAATGATTTCTATTTTACAAAATTCAAAACATATAAGTTTCATTAATTAATTTAATAATTAATTCCCGCTGTCAAAACAAATAGCGTGTTTTTAAGAAACAATATCTATTAAATGATTGACACTAGATTAAGTCCAATTTCAAAGAGAAATTAATTCCAATGACCACTATTGGATTAAATGGTAAAAATATATTCTAATTTCTCTTTAAAAACAATTCAAAAGATAATCTACTATTATAAATAAATTAGATTAAAAAGAGGTTTTGAATTAAAATACAACATTTTTCACTATTCATTAAAAGATGAACTTTATCGGATGAAATACCAAAAATTTACACAAAGTAAATTTTGATGTCGCGATTCTAGAAAAGAATTTTATTTTGTCATATATAACACATAAAATTGTCAAAAAGTGGATTTAAAATAGGTTCGCCATCAAAAGGCTGTTAATCGACCTTTTAAAGAATATTAGAATATTTACGCTTAAAGTTGGATTCATTCGCATATTTAATCCTCTAAAATTTATTGTAAAAAGTAAAAATATTTGAAAAACATATATAATCATTTTGTAGTTAGTTCTGTTCATTCCTGCCATTACAACGACTAGGCGTTAACTACCATTTAAAATAATATTATTTTATTATTAGAGTGAAACGTAAGATTCCCAAGAAACTCGTTGTTGCGTATTGGGTACGCCATCGAGCATAGCGTCCCCTTTCAAGTAATATTAATATTTTATTCACAAATATGGATAAATGTAAAAAATGTCATATTCTTTATTTACCTGGGGTGTTACATCCTTCCACCCTTTTGGGAATTGCGTCCTCGCAATTATAAAATTGGGATTGGAAACTTCATTGAAAATACCACAGCAGAACAAGAGTCAGTAAAACAATAAGTTAAAAATAAAGAAAGAGAAGTACAAAGGTCACCCGAGTTAACACATACTAGGATTCCATGTAGGAAAACATGGATATGGAGGAAAAAACAAAGGGTCATGTTCTGAGGGAGAGGGATAGTAAACATGTCTAGGAGAAAGTTAACCATATGAAAATCACAAACTTGTGATGGGTAAAATGTTATTTGATTCGCCAGTAGGAAATGTTAAAAGACAACATTTTTTATTTAAGTTACTCTTCATTGAGGAATTTATTTTTGATCTTAACTCAATCATAATGAAACATACTTACTTTTCACGTAGACTTTCAACTTTTATTAGATTCCTTAATCAAACTCATATTTTCTTCAAAAGATGAGTATTTAAGAAGACTTGTTCAAATTAAGAGTATTATAATCAACTTCATGAGAATCACCTAATCTAAAAAATACAACTATATATTTCCCATGTCTTTAGACAAAAACCAAAAAAAAATTGTTAATATGAGATTAGATAATCCAAAAAAGTATAATCCTTTATAAAAATAAAATCTATTCTTAATCTCCAAAATTTGTCCAAAAAAACCCAATGTTCAACGAAGACCATTTGATAAACAATTGTCTATAAAATTATTCAAAGTAAACAAAACTATGAATGAAACTCAAATATTTGAAGTATTTAATCACATATTCTTCCAAGGTACAAAATAAATTTTATCTCCAAATGACATCAGTTGCTCTTAAAATCTCATATTGAAAAGTAATTAACCTAATCACATGTCCTCCATGATAGGTTAATCATTTCCATAGATAACCCAATATAAACATACTGTTGATTCCAAAAATCATCTAACTAAAAAGAATTAGTCAAACTAACAAGGGACTTCACGTAGTCCAGTGGTAGGCGATAAATACCAATCGCACTTTGGTTGTGGGTTCGATTCCTGCAGCTTTGTCCGACGCGACGGGTTGTCACACGGTCTGCCTGTTGTCCTTTTTCCAAAACTATATAATTCTTAAAAAATTCCCCAAAATGAGATAAAATCTTAAAAAATAATCATAAAATATTTTAACCTCAAGTTTATCTCATGCCTTTCATTCTCCATCATAACATATAATAACCCATAATTACCTCAAAAGTAAGGATCATATAAACTCTAATGGTTACCTTTATAAATATTACCTGAACTTCCACATCGATTGGTCATCTCATACATGATGCATTACAGAACATACGAAGGTTCATGTGGTTGATCATGACTCCTTGATAGTTGGTTTAGAACAAACAAGATTTTCCTCATTGAATCCCCCATTTCATCCAGTCTCTTAATCAGGGAACCACCACAGTTTCCTTCAAACCTATTTTCACTTTGGTGCCTTCTAGATCCATCCATTCACTAAAAACAGAAATTTCAGTGTGAGTATATCAACAAAACCATCATGTACTAATGAGGAAGATAAACACTGATATATACATACTCATTAACATTATCTAAAACTAGGACTCTTTCTGAAATCCTAACCATTATAGTAATGTCACTTATGCTTAGAAAATACCCAAAACTCTAAAGTTATCTAAACCTCCCTCCTATACCAACTATAAGGCCCCGAACTTAAACCTTACTTAATATTTAATTGAATGAATAATTCACATTGATGATTTTTTCTGGTTTAGAGTTTCAGATAATTAGATCATAAATCCTGAATTACATTCCACATTTAAACAATGTGGTTACATAAAAGATAGTATTATTTTTCTCCCATCAACGGAAACATATTTAAAATAAAACATGGATTCTTTCTTGATACTTCCTTGACACAATCATCATATCAGGAAACTTTCCCTTGACCTGTGAAAAACATTTCAAAAACATGGGATGAGATTAATTATCTCAGTAAGGGATATAAAAGTACGAAAAGAAAACATTAGTCCATGTATGAAATCATAATTTACCCATAAAACATAAGAATTTTAACATACCTCATCAAATCATGAATAAATCATAGAAATCATAAGGCATAAAGGTAACTTGAGGCATTCATAACATTCTTACGTTGGGAGTAACCCTCTTGGTTACGTTTGGAACACCCATCACAGTATATTCCCTAAATCTCTACGGAGAAACCTTAACGTTTAACTCCTTCACGTTACTAAAAGCATTGGAGAGCTACATCAGGCACACCCGCCCTTAGTTTATCACGGAACAACCCGTCTTCATAATAATGCCTAAGAATCATAACATAATCTTATCACATAAAACATGCATAAAGGAAACATAACATTTCCACTTTTCAGTCACAAGCTATCAATACAACACATTGATATAAAAACTTTATGAAAACCACTTTCAATACCAAAATAAAAGAAAATTAAATCATGGTATTTATTTTTCATTTAAAAAAAGGCATGGCTTGTAGAGGAAACCGAAACTCAAATAATGGTCACGGCGGTGGAGAAGTCGTTGTCGCCACATACGTACGACAAAAAAACATTCCTTTTTTCCGTTTAGTAAATGCTTCCTATAAAAAGAATCATTTTTGAATAATCTTAAAAGTCAAAGGGGTTTATACACCGTATAAAAGAAAGTTGTGTATAAAACAAAATATGCCTAAATGAAAGGAGATTGAGACGGATTCCCTTACAAACACGATATCCTTGGATTAAGGATAAATCTATTACATAATTATGTGTGAAAAACGAAATAACCAAATATAAGTGGATAATAATTGTAAAATAATCAGATTTTATTCAGATATATTCATAGAATGACATATTCATGGAGTGAAAGTTTATCCCAAAGAATCAAAATTGGGTTAGGAAGTTTCCTTGCAAAATTTCGACAGCCTAACGACATCACTTCAAAATTCATAAAATGAGTTGATGGGAGATAAAAAGGGTAACTCATCACTTGGGCATAAAATTTAAATCAATAAGGATATAGAATAACATATCCCAACATTATAATATGTAAATAAAAATTCTCAACAAAATAAGTCTTTTAAAAAGAGGACGGTGAAAGGTTCCATTACCGACTTGGGTATCTTTTAAAACATACACCCATTGAAAGAAAGAAAATTCAACATTGATTTAAATAATCATAAACGAAATTATATTATAAAAAAAACTAAAATAATGGTCTGTACATATACAACTCAAAGGAAATGGTATCAAATGTAGCATAAATCTCACGGTAATAAAAGTGAGATGAAAAACCCCTTACGAAAACTCAGCAGCCTAACAACACCACTTAAATCATCCAAAAAATGGAATGATGAAATAAAATTGGGTCTATCATCTTATGATTAAAAGAAGTTAGAGTAATAGGTATAAAAAAGAACATCCCCCAACTAATAAAGATGAGATTAAAAGAAACGACATAAAAGAGAGTACTTTATAAGAACGAGAGAGGTAGGGTCCCTTACATCGTGTCCGACATGACTCGATCATTCTTTAATTTCCTGAATAATAAAATTTGGTCAATTTATAATTTCTTAAGGACCTCCTTTAAATATTATTATTCTGTTCATATCACATATTATAATGTTATAATAATTGGTTAATAAAGTGAGTTCATATCAGACGTTTTTGTCGATGTTCGGTGCATGAGTAAAAATTGAACTTGTTGGAAAAGAATTTTCCATGTAGTTATAGGTACATAATATCCATAATAGTATTTATGTTTTAAATATCATATATATCCAGTATATATTCATTTTATACTATTCCATATAATTTGAAGATAAAAAAAATTAAAAGTACTGTTCATGGAGACGGTAGGCCGTTCGTACGCATGAACGCTACATTCATTTTTTGTCATATTAATGGAATTAAAAAAATGAGATATATATATATTATATTTCCAGAATGATGTAAATCATTTAGATGTAATATATTACATATATATCCATTATGTATATGTACTTATAATAGTATATAACATTTGGAGATAAGAAATGAAATGTACCGTTCATGGAGACGGTAAGCCGTACGTACGCGTGAACGCTACTTTCATTTTTTTTTGTATTCAATGGAATGAAATAATAATTATATAAAGGTATATTATAATTCCAGTAGGATATCATATTTAATAAAATTAATTCCATCCCATATACGTCCCACATATGGCATTAACGAATCAAATCACTTTTAGGGGTGGTAGTCTGCACTTCCTAAAATGAAGATATCGCGTTTACCCATAATGGAAACCATAAAGGTACACCCTAAATGAAAAATACATAAGCTTAAGGAAAACATAAACATATAATATATCATATATAAATATAGTGACATCTTAATGGACACCTTTTAAGGTGTTAAAAGAATATTGAACAATCATCATTTCATGAGGCAGTAATTCACCATCCACAGAAACACTATGTTCTTTAACCATTAGACGGAGGTGTGTGATTGTGTAGCTCGAAAACATCTTATAAAAACATCCTAGTATATTTAAGATACTGGTGTTGTTACAAAATAAATTAATAAAAATAGTTTAGGAGTTTGGAGAAGAAAAATAAAACAAAAGAACACAAGGTAAGACATTACCTTTAAATCGGGTAACTATCTTTGATTTGAGCTCAAATGCTTCCTTGGAAAGGATTATGACCAAAGTGTGGCTTCAATGATGAATATAGGGATTTTTATAGATGAAAAGGTCTGGTTTTGGCCGAGACAAAGGCCTGAGAGGTGTGTGTAAGGTGGTATTCGTGGGGGCCTTTTATAAGAGGAGAGGAGGGACACTCTTGGAAGGTTATAAAATATTACTTTATTATAAAATGATTTTAAGATTTTAAAGGTCCCAAAAGGATATATTACTAGTATAAGGTGATAAGGTTTCTAAATCAACCCATAAAATAGGTTTTTAACAAGTGTAAGACTTAGATTTCAACTTATCTTCTCATTTTATTTAAATTGTTCATTTATGAGGTAATCACTGCATCATCATGGTGTCATAAATAAATTAATTTATTTAATGTTTAAAAATTATAATAAATATATCATGATGTAGGAAATATTTTTATCTTTATAATAAATATTTATTTTCAAAAATATGACTTATATAACCCCATGTAAAAATTGTTTTAGTAAAATAACACATGTTTGTGACATTTTAATTTTAACTTTAAATAAAAAGGTATTAATGTCATTTTCTAACCAAAGTGACTCCATGGGGTCCCAATGTTGAACCATGGATTTTATTGGTCGTCCATGACTCATCCAAGAAGGTTATAACATGTTTCAAGGTCATTTCGTATTATTATAACATTATCTTTACCTTAAATTCCACTAATTACCTCTAATCGTGATTAATAAAACTTAAAAGTTACTATTCACCAAAAATTATTTTAATCCCATTGAACCAAACCTTACATCCTAATGAAAACAATGTATGTCATACTTTTGAAATTAAAACCACAGAAGTGGTAACGTTTCATTTAAACAAAAAAAACCGTTTTTAAACTAACACTTAGTGGTGTCACTATTCATCAAAAATTGATGTTTTTCAGAAAAATACCAAAAATTCACCCTAAGATATATTTGATATTCCAAATTAAAAATTATGTCTATTTTACAAAATTAAAAACCTATAAGTTTCATTAATTAATTTAATAATTAATTCCCGCTGTCAAAACAAATTGCGTGTTTTTAAGAAGCAATATCTATTAAAAGATTGACAGTAGTTTAAGTCCAATTTCAAAGAGAAATTAATTCCAATGACCTCTATTATATTAAATGGTAAAAATATATTCTAATTTCTCTTTAGAAAAAAATCAAAAGATAATATACTCATATAAATAAATTAGATTAAAAAGTGATTTTGAATTAAAATACATCATTTTTCACTATTCATTAAAAAATGAATTTTTATCGGAATAAATACAAACAATTTACACAAAGTAAATTTTGATGTACCGATTCTAAAGAAGAATTTTATTTTGTCATATATAACACATAAAATTGTCAAAAAGTGGATTTAAAAGATGTTTCCATCAAAAGGCGGTTAATAGACCTTTTAAATAATATTAGAATGTTTACCCTAAAAATATGATTCATTCGCATTTTTAATCCTCTAACATTTATTGTAAAATGTAAATTATTTTAAAAACATATATACTCGTTTTGTAGTTAGTTCTGTTCATTCCCACCATTACAACGGATAGGCGTTGACTACCATTTAAAATAATATTATTTTATTATTAGAGTGAAACGTAAGATTCTCAAGAAACTCGTTGTTGCGTATTGGGTATGCCATCGATCATAGCGTCCCCTTTAAAGTAATATTAATATTTTATTCGGAAATATGGATAAATGTGAAAATGTCATATTCTTTATTTACCTGGGGTGTTACATCCTTCCACCCTTTTGTGAATAGTGTCCTCGCAATTTTAAAATTGGGCTTGGAAACTTCATTGAAAATAATACATCAGAACAAGAGTCAGTAAAACAATCACTTTAAAATAAAGAATGTGAAGTACAAAGGTCACTCGAGTTAACCCATAATAGGATTCCATGTAGGAAAACATGGATATGGAGGAAAAAACAAAGGGTCGTGTTCTGAGGGAGAGTGATAGTAAACATGTCTAGGAGAAAGTTAACCATAAGAAAATCACAAACTTGTGATGGGTTAAACGGTGTTCGATTCCCTAGTAGGAAAAGATAACAGACAACATTTTTCATTTAATTTACTCTTCGTTGAGGAATTTATTTTTGATCTTAACTAAATCATAATGAAACATACTTACTCGTCACGTAGACTTTCAACTTTTACTAGATTCCTTAATCAAACTCATATTTTCACCAAAAGACGAATATTTAGGAAGACTTGTTTTCAATAAGAGTACTATAATAAACTTCTTGAGAATCACCTAATCCAAAAAAGTGTACTATATATTTCCCATGTCATTAGACAAAAACAAAAACCAAAATTGTTAATATATGATTAGATAATCCACAAAAGTATAATCCTTTATAAAAATAAAATTTGTTCTTAATCTCCAAAATTTGTCCAAAAAACACCAAAGTTCAATGAAGACCATTCGATAAACAATTGTCTATTAAACTCTTCAAAGTAAACCAAACTAAGATTGAATCCCAAATATTTTAAGTATTTAATCACATAGTCTTCCAAGGTACAAATTAACTTTTATCTCCAAATAACATCAGTTCCTCTTAAATTCTCATATTAAAAATTAATTAACCTAATCACATATCCTCTATGATAGGTTAATCATTTCCATAGATAACCCAAAATAAACTTAATCTTTATTCCTAAAATCATCTAACTAAAAATAATTAGTCAAACTAACAAGATATTTCACGTACTCCAGTGGTAGGTGATAGATACCAGTCGCACCTTGGTTGTGGGTTCGATTCCCAAAGCATTGTTCGACGCGACGGGTTGTCACACGGTCTGTGTGTTGTCCTTTTTCCAAAACTATATAATTCATAAAACATTCCAAAAAACGGGATAAAATCTTCCAAAATAATCGTAACATATTTTAACCTCATGTTTATCTCATGCCTTTCATTCTCCATCATAACATATAATAACCCATAATTACCTCAAAAGTAAGGATCATATAAACTCTAATGGTTCCCTTTATAATTATTACCTAAACATCCACATAGATTGGTCATGTCATACATGATTCATTACAGAACATACCATGGTTCAAGTGGTTGATCATGACTCCTTGATAGTTGGTTTAGAACAACCAAGATTTTCCTCATTGAATCCCCCATTTCATCCAGTCTCTTAATCAGAGAACCACCACAGTTTCCTTCAAACCTATTGTCACTTTGGTGCCTTCTAGATCCATCCATTCACTAAAAACAGAAATGTCAGTGTGAGTATATCAACAAAACCATCATGCACTAATGAGGAAGATAAACACTAATATATACTTACTCATTCACTTTATCTAAAACAAGGACTCTTTCTAAAATCCTAACAATTATGGTAGTGTCACTTCTGCTTAGAGAATAACCTAACCTCTAAAGTCACCTAATCCTCCCTCACATACCATCTATAAGGCCCCGACCTTAAACCTTACTTAATATTGAATTAAATGAATAATTCACATTGAGGATCCTTTCTGGTTTAGAGTTTTAGAGAATTAGTTCATAAATCATGAATTACATTTCACATCTAAACAAAGTGGTTACATAAATGATAGTATTCATTTTTTTCCCATAAATGGAAGCATATTTAATATAAAACATGGATTATTTTTTGACACTTCCTTGACACTATAATCATATGATGCACCTATCCCTTGACCTGTGAAAAATATTTCAAAAACATTGGATGAGCATAAAAAGCACAGTAAGGGATATAAAAGTACGAAAAGAAAACATTAGTCCATGTATGAAATCATACTTTACCCATAAAACATAATAATTTTAACATACCTCCTCAAATCATGAATAAATCATAGAAATCATAAGGCATAAAGATAACTTGAGGCATTCATAACATTCTTACGTAGGGAGTAACCCTTTTGGTTACCTTTGGAATACCCATCAAAGTATATTCCCTAAATCAATTTGGAGAAACCTTAACATTTAACTCCTTCTCCTTAACCACGCATTGGAGATCTATATCAGGCTCCCCCACCATTAGTTTATCACGGAACCAACCATCTTCATAATAATGCCCAATAATCATAACATAATCGTATCACATAAAACATGCATAAAGAAAACATAAAATTTACACTTTTCAATCACAAGATATCAATACAACACATTGATATAAAAAAATTATGAAAACCATTTTCAATACCAAAATAAAAGAAAAGTTAATCACGATATTTATTTTTCATTTAAAAAAAGGTATGGCTTGTAGAGGAAGCCGAAACTCAAATAATGGTCACGGCGGCAGAGATGTCGTTGTCGCCACATACGTATGAAAAAATAATTCCTTTTTTCCGTTTAGTAAACGCTTCGTATAAAAAGATTCATTTTGAATAATCGTAAAAGTCAAAGAGGTTTATACACCGTATAAAAGAATGTTGTGTATAAAACAAAATATGCCTCAATGAAAGGAGATTGTGACGGATTCCCTTACAAAGACGGTATCCTTAGATTAAGGATAAATCAATTACATAATTATGTGTGACAAAAGAATACACCAAATATAAGTGGATATTAAGTGTAAAATAATCAGAGGTTATTCAAAGATATTCATAGAACGACATATTCAAGGAGTGAATGTTTATCCCGAAGAATCAAAATTGGGTTAAGAAGTTTCCTTGCAAAAATTTGACATCCTAACGGCATCACTTCAAAATTCATAAAATGAGTTGATGAGAGATAGAAAGGGTAACTCATCACTTGGACATAAAATTTACATCAATAAGGATATAGAAGAACATATCCCAACATTACAATATGTAAATTAAAAGACCCAACAAAAGAAGTCTTTTAAAAAGAGGAGGGTGAAAGGTTCCCTTACCGACTTGGGTATCCTTCAAAACATACACCCCATGAAAGTAGGACAATACAACATTGATGTAAATACTCATAAAAAAAATTATATTATAAAAAAAGTAAAATAATGGGTATTACATATACCACTCAAAGGAAATGGTAGAAAATGTAGGATAAATCTCAAGGGAATAAAAGTTAGATGAAAAACCCCTTACGAAAACTCGGCAGCCTAACTGCACCACTTAAAACATCCAAAAAAATGGATTGATGAAATCAAATAGGGTCTATCATCATATGAAAATAGAAATTATAGTAATAGTTATATAAAAGAAAATCCCCCAACTAAGAAAGAGGATCTTAAAAGAAACGACACAGAAGAGAGTACTTAAAAAGAAATAGAGAGGTAGGATCCCTTACATCGTGTCCGACATGACTCGATCATTCTTTAATCTCCTGAATAATAAAATTTGGACAATTTATAATATAATATGGACCTACTTTAAATATTATTTTTCATTTCATATCACATATTATAATTTTATAATAATTGGTTAATAAAGTGAGTTCATATCAGACGTTTTTGTCGAGGTTCGGTACATGAGTAAAAATTGAACTTGTTGGAAAATAAATTTCCATGTAGTTATAGGTACATCATATCCAGAATAGTATTGATGTTTTAAATATCATATATATCCAGTATATATTCATTTTATACTATTCCATAGCATTTAAAGATAAACAAAATTAAAAGTACCGTTCATGGAGACGGTAGGCCGTACGTACGCATGAACGCTACTTTCATTTTTTGTCATATTAATGGAATTACAACAAAATAAAAGATATATATATATTACAATTCCATAATGATATCAATAATTTAGATGTAATATGTTACATATATATCCATTATATATATGTACTTATAATAGTACATAACATTTGGAATAAGAAATGGAATGTACCGTTCATGGAAACGGTAAGTCGTACGTACGCATGAACGCTACTTTCATTTTTTTTGTATTCAATGGAATGAAATAATAATTATATAAAGGTATATTATAATTCCAGTAGGATATCATATGTATTACCATTAATTCCATCATTTATATGTCCCACATATGGAATTAACGAATTAAATCACTTTGAGGGGTCGGTAGTCCGCACTTCCTAAAATGAAGATATCGCGTTTACCCATAATGGAAACCATAAAGGTATGCCATAAATGAAAAATACAGAAGCTTAAGGAAAAAATAAAAAATAATATATATCATATATAAATAGAGTGACATCTTAATGGCCACCTTTGATGGTGATAAAAGAATATTGAACAATCATCGTTTCGTGAGGCAGTAATTCGGCATCCACAGAAACAGTATGTTCTTTAACCATTAGACGGCACTAGTGCAGAAAACGTTTTTTACGTCACCATTTTTTACGTCGGTTATATAAAACCGACGTCATAATATGTAAAACAAGGTTTTTTACGTCGGTTATTTAATAATCGACATCAAAACCTGTGTTCAGTACACCTTTAACGTCGGTTATTTTTATAACCGATGTTATTAATCGCGCGACATAGTTTTTTACGTCGGTTATACATTAACCGCCGTAAAAAACAGAAGCGAGGGGTGTTTGTTACGTCGGTTATTTAATAACCGACGTACAAAAAGCGGTTTTTGAAGGCCTTTTTACGTCGGTTATTATATAACCGACTTAAAAAAGAATCCGCAGATGTTTTTGACGTCGGTTATGGAATAACCGACGTAAAAAACGCGGATTTTGAGCCCTGTATAACATCGGTTATAAAATAACCGACGTAAAAAAAGAATCGGAGGAAGGTTTTTATGTCGGTTATTGAATAACCGACGTTATAAATGTTTTTAAAACAATTATAACGTCGGTTATTGAATAACCGACGTGATAACTAATTTAAAAATTTACCCAGACCCGTGGATTGTCATTCGCGAGTTTACCTTCGACAGTTGCGACTCGTCTCTCTCGCGCGTAAACCCGAATCGGCTCGTCCAGTTCGTTGGTTTAGATTCGTTTTGCGATCATCGTTTCTCATATTTAATCTCCTCGGATCAATCATCTAAACTCGCAGCACTCAGGTAATCCTCCCACTCGTTCGTTTTTTTTCGCGGATAGTATATATATATGTGTTGTGATTTTTTTGTTGAAACTAGCTAAGATTCTTCGATTGCGAACCCTTTTAACTCATTTTGGCACCATATTCTTATTTATCATCCCTAGATCTATTAGTTCGAATTGCAATATTGAGTAATTTTATGATTTCACTAATTTTTCTTCGTTTTCTATAAATCCCCGAGATGGTTGGGGCGTGTCCATTCGGGGGGTGTCCAGGGGGGTGTCCAAGGGGGGTAGGGTGTGGGGGGTGGTGTCCAGGAGGGGTGGGGGGCTGTCCAGAGGGGTCGGGGGGTGTCCAGGGGGGTTTACAAGGGGGTGGGTGGGTGTGGGGGGCTGTCCAAGGGTGTGGGTGGGTGTTGGGGGGTGTCCAGGGGGTGTCCAAGGGGGTAGGGGTGGGGGTGGTGTTTAGGAGGGGTGGGGGGCTGTCCAGAGGGTTGGGGGTGTCCAGGGGGGTGTCCAAGCAGGTCAGGGGTGGGGGGTTGTGTCCAGAAGGGGTGGGGGTGCTTTCTAGAGGGGTCAGGGGCTGTCCAGAGGGGTCGGGGGTGTCCAGGGTGGTGTCCAAGGGGATGGGTGGGTGTGGGGTGCTGTCCAAGGGGGTGGCGGCCTGTCCAGAGGGGTCGGTGGGGTGTCCAGGGGGGGTGTCCAAGGGGGTGGATGGGTGCGGGGGGCTGTCCAAGTGGGTGGCGGCCTCTCCAGAGGGTATTTGGGGTTGTCCAGGTGGGTGGGGGGGCTGTCTAGAGGGTTGGGGGATGTCCAGGGGGTGTCCAAGGGGGTAGGGGGTGGTGTCCAGGAGGGGCGGGGGGCTATCCAGAGGGGTCGGGGGGTGTCCAGGGGGGTTTACAAGGGGGTGGGTGGGTGTGGGGGGCTGTCCAAGGGTGTGGGTGGGTGTTGGGGGGTGTCCAGGGGGGTGTCCAAGGGGGTAGGGGGTTGGGGGTGATGTTTATGAGGGGTGGGGGGCTGTCCAGAGGGTTGGGGGGTGTCCAGGGGGGTGTCCAAGCAGGTCGGGGGTGGGGGGTTGTGTCCAGGAGGGGTGGGGTGCTTTCTAGAGGGGTCGGGGGCTGTCCAGAGGGGTCGTGGGGTGTCCAGGGTGGTGTCCAAGGGGATGGGTGGGTGTGGGGGGCTGTCTAAGGGGGTGGCGGCCTGTCCAGAGGGGTCGGTGGGGTGTCCAGGGGGTGTCCAAGGGGGTGGATGGGTGCGGGGGGATGTCCAAGTGGGTGGCGGCCTCTCCAGAGGGTATTTGGGGTTGTCCGGGTGGGTGGGGGGGCTTTCCAGAGGGTTGGGGGATGTCCAGGGGGTGTCCAAGGGGATAGGGGGTGGGGGGTGGTGTCCAGGAGGGGCGGGGGGCTGTCCAGAGGGGTCGGGGGGTGTCCAGGGGGGTTTACAAGGGGGTGGGTGGGTGTGGGGGCTGTCCAAGGGTGTGGGTGGGTGTTGGGGGGTGTCCAGGGGGGGGGGGGTGTCCAAGGGGGTAGGGGGTTGGGGGTGGTGTTTAGGAGGGGTGGGGGGGGGGTTGTCCAGAGGGTTGGGGGGTGTCCAGGGGGGTGTCCAAGCAGGTCGGGGGTGGGGGGTTGTGTCCAGGAGGGGTGGGGGTGCTTTCTAGAGGGGTCGGGGGCTGTCCAGAGGGGTCGGGGGGTGTCCAGGGTGGTGTCCAAGGGGATGGGTGGGTGTGGGGGGCTGTCCAAGGGGGTGGCGGCCTGTCCAGAGGGGTCGGTGGGGTGTCCAGGGGGGTGTCCAAGGTGGTGGATGGGTGCGGGGGGCTGTCCAAGTGGGTGGCGGCCTCTCCAGAGGGTATTTGGGGTTGTCTGGGTGGGTGGGGGGGCTGCCCAGAGGGTTGGGGGATGTCCAGGGGGGTGTCCAAGGGGGTAGGGGGTGGGGGGTGGTGTCCAGGAGGGGTGGGGGGTTGTCCAGAGGGGTCGGGGGCGTGTCCAGGGGGGTTTACAAGGGGGTGGGTGGGTGTGGGGGGCTGTCCAAGGGTGTGGGTGGGTGTTGGGGGGTGTCCAGGGGGGTAGGGGGTGGGGGGTGGTGTTTAGGAGGGGTGGGGGGGCTGTCCAGAGGGTTGGGGGTGTCCAGGGGGGTTTACACATCGATTTGTTTTATATTTCAAAATTGTTTACATTCAAATTATGATTTTTTTCATATAAACATATATTTGTCTTATCTAAAAAATATATATATTTTTGCTATTTGTTATAGGTAATAAAGAGTCGAAGTTGGATTATGGCACATCGAATGAGCAATGAATATGAGGAAGGTGTTGATGCCTTTTTGGAATTTGCTAAACGAAATGTTCCAAGTAGTGACATTTTTTTCTGTCCATGCCTGAAATGTCTGAATATGAAGAAGTTGAAAAGTAGAGAGATAAAAGATCATCTGATTTTTCATGGTTTCAATCCGAGTTACAACCCTTGGATTTGGCATGGCGAAACTGGACAGAATGTCACTGATGATAATGAATCGCAAGATGGTAACTCCGATGGAATTGAAGAAATGACTCGCGATATTGTAGCAGAACAAATTGAGATAGAACCGACAGTTTCACGTCTATATGGTGATGCCGAAAAACCATTATATCCTGGTTGTACAGATTTTACGGTTTTGTCGGCAGTGTTAAGATTGATTTACCTGAAGGCGAAACATGGATGGAGTGACAGAAGTTTTACAGAGCTGCTACAATTGATGAAAGACATTCTTCCAAAAGATAACGATCTTCCAGATTCACATTATAAGGGCAAAAAAAATATTATGCCCGATGGGATTGGGATACAGGAAAATACATGCCTGTCCGAATGACTGCATTATATATAGGAAGGAATATGAATTTCTGAAAGAGTGTCCTAAATGTGGGACATCACGGTATAAGGTGAAAGAAAAATCACAAGCTGATGTAGAGATTACAAAGCTCCCTTCAAAGGTATTTTGGTATCTTTCTATAATTCCTCGTTTCAAACGTTTATTTTCTAATTCACATGATGCAAAAAGGTTAAGATGGCATGCTGATGAGCGGGTATGTGATGGAAAAATACGTCATCCAGCTGATTGTCCACAATGGAAGAAAATTGATGCCCAGTACCCTACATTTGGAAATGAAATTAGAAATCTGAGACTAGGCTTGTGCACAGATGGAATGAATCCATACCGAACCCTCAGTAGAACACATAGTTCATGGCCTGTTTTATTGGTAATTTACAACCTCTCTCCTGAAGTTTGTATGAAGCGCAAATATGTCATGTTGAGTATCATGATCTCTGGTCCAAAGCATCCCGGCAATGATATTGATGTATACTTGTCACCGCTGATTGATGATTTGAAACTGTTATGGGCTGATGGTATTAGGGTGTATGATTCTTATAAAATGGAATATTTTCAACGGCATGCAATGCTTCTATTCACTATAAATGACTTCCCAGCATATGGAAATTTGTCTGGATACAGTGTTAAAGGGCATAAAGCATGTCCAATTTGCGAACAACAGACGTCATATTGTCAATTGCATCATGGGAGGAAAACAGTGTACATGGGTCATCGAAAGTTTTTGCCTATGGATCACCCTTATAGAAGACTAAAAAAGGCATTCAATGGCTCACAAGAATTTGATACTGCTCCAAAACCTTTATCCCCAGATTTGTATTTTGAGAGGGTGAACAACCTTGATGTGACATTGGGAAAGACACAGAAATCTGGTAATGATAGACATATTTGGAAGAAAAGGTCAATATTTTTTGAGCTACCATATTGAAGGTATCATGAAGTCAAACATAATATTGATGTCATGCACGTGGAGAAGAATATCTGTGATTCTTTGATCGGAACATTGCTAGATATTAAAGGAAAGACAAAAGATGGGTTGAATGCAAGGTTAGACCTACTATCAATGGGAATACGTTTGGAGTTAGCTCCCACTCCTAAAGGAAGATGAACATTTCTTCCCCCGCCTTGTCATACATTATCGAAGAGGGAGAAAAGTAGTTTCTGTCAGTGTCTTCATGATATCAAAGTGCCTCAAGGTTATTCTTCAAATGTAAAAATTTTTGTCTCATTGAAAGACTTGAAGTTGATAGGTATGAAATCACATGATTGTCACGTCATGATGCAACAAATTCTACCAGTTGCACTGCGTGGAATATTGCCCATCTGTGTCAGAAAGACTATAATGAGGTTGTGTTATTTTTTCAATTCAATTTGTAACAAGGCGATTGATGTGAATGTTTTGAACATTTTGGAAAAGGATGCAATTTCTATACTTTGTCATTTGGAAATGTATTTTCCTCCAACTTTTTTTGATATGATGGTGCATTTAATGATTCATCTGGTTCGAGAAATAAAGCTTTTTGGACCTTTATATCTTCGTTGGATGTATCCTTTTGAAAGGTATAGGAAAATATTAAAGGGATATGTTAAAAATCCATATCGACCTGAAGCCTCCATTATTGAAAAGTATATTTCTGAGGAGGTAGCAGAGTTTTGTACGAGCTACTTGGATACGGCGCAACACATAGGTTTGCCTCCATCTCGCCATGAACGGGTTAATAATGAGGGAAAGGGGATTCATGGCTTGAAATTCAAATCACTGTCAGCTGAACATATGAAGAAATTAGAATCATACATCTTGAATAACATAGCTGATGTTCAACCGTATATCACATTGCATATTAATGAGTTGAAACAATGTCATCCAAAGAAGAAAGAAATGTGGATTTTGAATGAGCACAACAAAACTTTTTTGCCATGGTTTAAAAAGACCTTGCTTGGTAGATCAGATGTATCAGAGACATTAAAATTGATAGTGGGTGGTCCTTCTTTAAATGTGATAACATGGTCCGCTTATGACATTAATGGCTATACATTTCATACGAAAGCTCAGGACAACAGAAGTGCAGTTCAGAATAGTGGTGTATTGGTGTTTGCAGAAGCAATGCATTTTTCGAGTGCTAAAGACAGAAACCCAATTTCGGCATCAAGTGCATATTATGGAGTGATTGAAGACATATGGGAGGCTGATTACTTTAAAATTATAGTTCATGTTTTTAACTGTAAATGGTTTATCAGTAACAACAGTGTCAGACACGATGAATTTGGAATGACACTTGTTAATCTGAATAGATTGTAAGACACAGCTGATTCTTTTATAATGGCAACACATGCCAAACAAATTTTCTATGTAGTAGATCAATCAGATATGTAGTGGGCTGTTGTTTTACAAGGGAAAAAACAATATGTTGGTGAGGATGAATTTGATGAAGATGCTGATTTATGTGAGATCTCTACTTCCATGGAAAGATTAACAGAACATAATGATGAGTATGTTGAAGACATGGTTTGTGCCATAAGGAACGATCACGACGAAGGAATTTGGGAAAACAATCCAACTGTACATTCCTAAAATTACAGGTAACACATGTTTATTTCTTGTTTACATTTAGTTTATTCATATAATGTTAGATATTGTAAATTTTTTACTTATTAAAACATGTATCAAAACAAAACGATAAAACAATAAAAACCATAAAGAGGAGAAGTCCTGGGCGCACCGGCTGGCCGATGGTGGATCACCGGTTGGCCGGTGGTCCAGAGCAAAGCTCTGTCTGGTCCACCGGCCGGCCGGTGATGAGCCAGCGGCCGATCGGTGGTCCAGACAGAGAGGAAGGCTCTCTGTCTGGTCCACCAGCCGGCCGGTGGTCCAGACAGAGAGGAAGGCTCTCTGTCTGGTCCACCGGCCGGCCGGTGGTGATCCAGCGGCCGGGCGGTGGTCCAGACAGAGAGGAAGGCTCTCTGTCTGGTCCACCGGCCGGCCGGTGGTGATCCAGCGACCGGCCGGTGGGGAGACAGCGGCCTGCCGGTGGCACCAGGCAGTGGGCAAGTCTACTGCCTGGGTCCTCCGGCTGGCCGGTGAGCGCACACCGGCGGACCGGTGGACTCAGTGAGTCAACTTTTCAGCTTTCTTGGGCCAACTCCTTGGCAACCTTTTGCCTGTGTTTACCATGTTTATCATTGTTTAACATGCTTACCATATTACCAATGTTTACTATTATGTAATTTAGTACACCTTTCTATTTTCTGATTAAGTAGTACTACAATATTTGAATTTGTATATTTGTGAACTAATGTTTGTTTTTTTGATTTGAAGGAAAATGACAGATCAATCAATTGATCAGCCACATGATTCTGGAGATGAGCATATTGGTCATACATCTGGGGAGGAACATTCACATGCTCCTATTACGAAAAAGAGTTCAAAGGTTGGTAAGCGTGGGTGCACACGTTTACCAAAATTATCACTTGCCCGTACGAAGGAGGAGAGGATAGTTGTGGAGTTTGATGATGATGATCTTCTTAGAGGTCCAAATGCTAAAGATTTTAAGGGTTTTGTAGCAACTCAGGCTAAGAGCAAAGTAAGAATTCTCTATGATGATTGGAGAAGTGTGGATAAGGCGATAATTTCTCAGCTGTGGGAGACCATTTTGGTAAGATCTTTTGCTATTGTTTGACTGTTCTTTAAATGTTTCTAGTATATAAAATATTTTTAACCTCTTTTTGATCAGATGACATTTGATATTCCTGACACTGGAGGAGTTAGAAAGAAATGCTTATCGTTGGCTTCTAGGAGATGGAGGGATTTCAAATCAACCCTCTCATCTGATTACATTTATGGTCATAGGAGTCGTGAGAATCCATGTCGTATATATCCTTTTATAGATGAAGACACATGGAGACAATTTTTTGAAAGTAGAAGAAGAGAATCATTTTTGGTAAGGGCAATGTAAACTTTTATAAGCTTTCTTATATAAATGATCTTATTATTGTTTTGTTAATGATTACTTATTCTTAATTTACAGCAAACAAGGAAAGCTCATCAAGAGATCCAATCTAAAAATGTATACCCTCATAGTTTATCTCGGGGAGGGTATGCATTATTGGAAGAACAAATGATGGCAGAAAAATTTCAACAACTAAGAGCGGAGTCTTCATGCTCTGGAGAGGTGGCCCCTCCATCCCCTCCCTCTAGACATGAGAAATGGAAAAGAGCTCGGAAGGGCAAAAAAGGACAATATCTGTCGGAAGAATCGAGACTCGTAGTTGAGAGGATTGTAAGATATCTATTTTATTTATTTAAGTTTACTATTTTCATCATATATTTCCAATCATTATAGAAATGTTCAATTAATTATTACAGGACTCTCTTGAGGAGTAGAGTTCACAGGGGACATTTACACCATCTGGGAGGGAAGATATTTTATCTGTGGCATTGGGAAAGCCCGAACATCCTGGCCGTGTAAGAGGATATCCGGCAGGTGTATCGGTAAGAAAAGTGTTGCCACGTTCCTCAACTTCTAACGTTGAGGGAGTTTATAAAAAAAATAGAATCCTTGGAGGCTGAAGTCCATAATATTAATGCGACAATGGAGGACAAGATTAGACCATCGGTGCAGTTTATGTTTGCAGACTTGCAAAGACAATTTCAGGGTGCAGCTCCCACTCCACCTCTCCCTGTAGCTCCCACTCCCCCACCTCAGACTGCAGACCCCATTTTTGATCCTCCTCCTCCGCCGCAGCTACCTACTTATTGTGAGTTGTATGTTGATGATCCTCAACATCATATAGTTGCATATGGGATGGTATATTGTATAGGAGATACAGTTCATCATCAACAGTTAGAGGTAGAGAATCAGAGGGTCACTGTACAGGATATTATAGATAGATCAGCTCGGATACCATTACATACAGATGAGGTGACGACAGTTGGACATAGTATCGTCCATTTTTTACTTTGGCCATCCAGACTTCTTCGACTCATTACCATATAGGTATGGATGTTATATCTTTTATTTTATATTTTTATTAATGTTTTATCATTTGAAAACTAATATATTTTTCAATTTATTTTTACAGGAATACTTCAATGGTAAAGAAATACTGTATAGACAACAACAAAGACAGATAGCTATGACATCAGATGCAGATACTAGCAGTCTTGACAAATTTTCAAGATATTCAAATTTTTTGGCAGATCATTATGACTTTAAAATGGAAGCTCATGTCTGTGGATGTGAACTAAGTGTGGGGATTATGAAAACTGATATCATGGAGTTTGTCACTGGAGATAAGTTGGGCATCAACGTGGTGCAAATTTTTATCATGTAAGTCTTAACACCTTTTTCTTGCGTTATATTTATTAAAAATGTATACTTATGTCTGATTTGTATTAGGTATCTGTATAAAATTTGTGAGAGGAATGAGCTGACAGATGTATATGGATTCGTGGACCCACAATTGATTTCCCCTGAAGCATGTGCATTGGATGAGGAACAAAGAATGCTTTATATTGCTGATAGATTTGAAAAGAATGTAATCACCCAGTGTTGGATGATGCCTTTTTGTGAGAGGTATGAAACACATCCCTCTCAAAGAGTTAATTATCTTTTAACATAAAAAACCACTAACGTTAAATTTCCTTTTATCAGGGATCATTGGATGTTAGGGGTTTTTTTCCCTAGGCAGAAAACACTTTATTGGATATTCTCTCTCCATGATGATGTGCGAGAAAGTTTTAAAAATATATTGGAAACGTAAGTTTCAATTTCACAATAGTTTTATATATTATAATGAATTTTAAATTTACCCCATTCGTATTATTTTCTAACAGGGCATGGGTCCACTTTCGAAAAAGCGCAAAGAAAAGGAATTTCAAGATCAAATATGTACATGCGAAGGTAAATATCCATTTATAATTTGTACATTTTGATTTATTACATAAAAATAATATATTGAATTTACACTCATTCAAACAGAAATTTCATGAGCAATAAGGCATCATCGAATGCGGATATTACATGTTAAGATTTATGTATGAAATAATAACAACTGGGACAGTTCTGAGTTTTGACCTGGTAAGATTTCCTCTTTATCATAATATTTCAATTTGATTTATTCATTATACAAGTTGACTACTATCCTTTTCCTTTGTAGCTTTTTGATGACCCTCAACCCTTTACTGCTGAAGATATCAAACACTTACAAGTGGACTGGTCAAATTATTTTACAGGTTTGATTGACTTTTAGTTGTTTGTAATGTAAAATGTGATTTTGAATATTGTCAATGTAATTGTGTATTTCGTAGTCGTTTAGGTTGGATTTTGTTTTTTTTTGAAGTTGACAGTGTATGTTTTGAATGTTATATTAGTGAATGTTTAATTTTTCTCTACTTCTTGTTTTGGTCTACTGTTGATGGTTTTTCTAGTCCGGATTTTGGTATGGGGGGAGAGGTTCCAAGGGGGTGGGTGTCCAAGGGATATGGGAGGGGTGTCCAAGGTGTGTTTGGGGCTGTCCTAGGGGTCGGGGGGGTGTAAATGAGGGTGGGGGTGTCCAAGGGTTGGGGGTGTCCAAGGGATATGGGAGGGGTGTCCAAGGGGTGTTTGGGGCTATTCAAGGGGATGGGGGGGTTTCCAAGGGGTAGGGGGGTTTCCAAGGGGTCGGGGGGGTGTCCAGGGGGTGGGGGGTTGTCCAAGGGGTGGGGGGGTGTCCAAGGGGTGGGGGGTGTCCAAGGGATATGGGAGGGGTGTCCAAGGGGTGTTTGGGGCTGTCCTAGTGTTCGGGGGGTGTAAATGAGGGTGGGGGGCTGTCGAAGGGGTGGGGGGGTCCAAGGGGTGGGGGTGTACAAGGGATATGGGAGTGGTGTCCAAGGTGTCTGGGAGTTCTGTCCAAGGGGCCGGTTGGGTGTAAATGGGGGTGGGGGGGGGGGGTGTCCAAGGGGTGGGGGGGTGTCCAAGGGGTGGGGGGTGTCCAAGGGATATGGGAGGGGTGTCCAAGGTGTGTTTGGGGCTGTCCTAGGGGTCGGGGGGTGTAAATGAGGGTGGGGGGGGGGGGTTTCCAACGGGTGTTTGGGGCTGTCCTAGTGTTTGGGGGGTGTAAATGAGGGTGGGGGGTGTCCAAGGGGTGGGGGTGTCCAAGGGATATGGGAGTGGTGTCCAAGGTGTCTGGGAGTTCTGTCCAAGGGGCCGGTTGGGTGTAAATGAGGGTGGGGGGCTGTCCAAGGGGTGGGGGGTGTCCAAGGGGTGGGGGTGTCCAAGGGATATGGGAGGGGTGTCCAAGGGGTGTTTGGGGCTGTCCAAGGGCTCGGGGGGGGGGGGGGTGTCCAGGGGTCGGGGGGGTGTCCAAGGGGTCTGGGAGGGCTGTCAAGGTGTGGGGGGTGTCCAATGGGTGTTTGAGGTTGTACTAGGGGTCTTGGGGGTGTAAATGAGGGTGGGGGTGTCCAAGGGGTGGGGGTGTCCAAGGGGTGGGGGGTGTCCAAGGGATATGGGAGGGGTGTCCAATGGGTGTTTGAGGCTGTACTAGGGGTCGTGGGGGTGTAAATGAGGGTGGGGGAGCTGTCCAAGAGGTGGGGGGTGTCCAAGGGTTGTGGTGGGGCTCCAATGTGGTGGGGGAGGGCTGGCCAGGTTGTTAGGTGGGTATAGATGAGGGTAGGGTTCAGTTGGGGCTTGGGGGAGGGCTGGCATGGTTATTTTTGTTTGGTTTCTGGTTTCTTTTTGGTGAGAGCAGTGCAATTATTTTTAAAAAAAAAATATCGCTTTCACGTCAGTTATTTTACAACCGACGTGGTAAATAATCGGTAGGGGTTTATCACGTCGGTTTTTTCGAGAATCGACGTGATAAACCGTTCCCGGGCCTTTTATCACATCGGTTATGACATAACCGACGTGATAAACGATATCCCAGGCGTTTTATCACGTCGGTTTAGAAAATAACCGACGTGATAAACCCCCCCCCCCCCAACGCATATTTATCACGCCGGTTATTAATGAACCGACGTGATAAACACCATGATGTTAGGGATGTTACGTCGGGTTTTAAATAACCGACGTAAAAAACGTTATTTATAACGTCGTCCGTATTAACGTCGCCTAAAAACCGACGTAAATAATGAAAAATAACCAACGTAAAAAATGTTTTCTTCACTAGTGCGGAGGTGTCTGAAAGTGTACCTCGAATCCTTCTTATAACAACATCCTAATATATTTAATATACTGGAGTTGTTACAAAAATAATAATAAAAAGAGTTTAGAGTTTTGGAGAAGCAAAATAAAACAAAAGAACACAGGGGAAGACATTGTCTTTAAATCAGAAAACTCTCTTTGATTTGAGCTCAAAGGCTTCCTTGGAAATGATTCTGCCCAAAGTGATGCTTCAATGACGAATAGAGGGATGTGGAGAGATGAAATGGGCAGGGTTTGGCCGAACCAAAGTCTTGAGAGGCGTGTGTAAGGTGGTAGAGGTGGGGGCCTTTTATAAGAGACGAGGAGGGGCACTCTTGGAAAGTTATAAAATATTACTTTATTATAAAATGATTTTCGGATTTTTAAAGTTCCCAAAATGATATATTTCTAGGATAAGGTGACAAGGTTTCGAAATACACCCTTCCAATAGGTTTTTGACAAGTGTAATACTTAGATTTCACCCTATCTTCTCATTTTATTTAAATTGTACATTTATGAGGTAATCACTGCATCATCACAGTGTCATAAATAAATTAATTTATTTAATGTCTAAAAATTATAAAAAAATATCATTATGTAAGAAAAAATCTTTATATTTCTAATTGATATTTATAGTAAAAAATATTACTTATATAACTTCATTTAAAAATTTTATTATAAAAATAACAGATGTTTGTGACATTTTAATTTTAACTTTAAATAAAAAGGTATTAATGTCATTTTCTATCCAAAGTGACTCCGTGGGGTCCCCAAGTTGACCAATGGATTGTATTGGTCAGCCATGACTCATCCAATAATGGTAGAACATGTGTCAATGTCATTTCATATTATTAAAGCATTATCTTTACCTTAAATTACCCTAATTACCTCTAATCGCGATTAATAAAACTTAAAAGTTACTATTCACAAAAAATTATTTTAATCCCATTAAACCAAATTTTACATCCAAATGATTACCATGTATATCGGATTTTTGAAATTCAAACCACAGAAATGGTAAAGTTTCATTTAAAGGAAAAACCTGTTTTTAAACTACCACTTAGTGGTTTCACTATTCATCAAAAATTGATGTTTTTCAGAAAAATACCAAAAATTCACCGTAAGGTATATTAGATATTCGAAATTCAAAAATGATATATATTTTACAAAATTTAAAACATATAAGTTTCTTTAATTAATTTAATAATTAATTCCCACTGTCAAAACAAATAGTGTGTTTTTAAGAAACAATATCTATTTAAAGATTGACACTAGTTTAAGTCCAATTTCAAAGTGAAATTAATTCCAGTGACCACTATTGGATTAAATGGTAAAAATATATTCTAATTTCTCTTTAAAAAAATTCAATATATAATCTAATCATATAAATAAATTATATTAAAAAGTGGTTTTGAATTAAAATACAACATTTTTCACTATTCATTAAAAATGAACTTTATCAGATGAAATACCAAAAATTTACACAAAGTAAATTTTGATGTTCCGATTCTAAAGAAGAATTTTATTTTGTCATATATAACACATAAAATTTTTAAATAGTGGATTTAAAAGAGGTTCTCCATCAAAAGGCGGTTAATCGACCTTTTAAGGAATATTAGAATGTTTACGCTTAAAATTGGATTCATTCGAAATTTTAATCCTCTAACATTTATTGTAAAAAGTAAAAATATTTGAAAAACATATATAATCATTTTGTAGTTAGTTCTGTTCATTCCCTCCATTACAACGACTTGGCGTTAACTACCATTTTAAATAATATTATTTTATTATTAGAGTGAAACGTAAGATTCCCAAGAAACTCGTTGTTGCGTATTGGGTACGCCATCGAGCATAGTGTCCCCTTTAAAATAATATTAATATTTTATTCAAAAATATGGATAAATATGAAAATTTCATATTCTTTATTTACCTGGGGTGTTACATTAAATATATATTATCTTTTATGGAATTTAATTTTTGACGTATTTGGATTGATATTTAATTAATTATGAATTAGTATTTTAAGAAATTCCAAATATACCCATCACCCCAATTATAAAAGGGAATCTCTTCTTTTCATTTATTCTTGAATAAAACCCATTTTTCCAGAAAAAAATATATCTATATAGACTTCAATACTCCCTCCCTTAAACAAAGATGAATTATTTTTTGTAAAAAATGAACCGAGGAAGTCTATTGGAGAAAACCAAAACGAGATTCCCAAAGAATAGGTAATGTTCCTCAACAAACATTTTTGTATTATTTTTCCATAAATACATTTTCTTATTTTTTTTATCAATTTTATATAATAACCTACATATATTAGATATAACAATATTTCTTATGTTATGTTTAGAACCTTGAAATTCTCAAACATCGATAAATTTGGATTCATAATCATCATTTGTGTTTAGGGTGGACAATCTCCCCATGATCTAATATAATTCAATATTCAATTACCAACTTAAAAGGTTATGGATAATGATTTATTAATAGTTATAATATAATATATATTATTTTTATAATTTTATCATGATTAGTTTATTGTTTTATCACACATATCTATATGTGTTCTATTTTCCTAGAATATGATTGCATCGTTCGTGTATATGGTGGACTACGACCTCATGTAGAAATTTTATTCATTCACAATTTATGTAAAATGTCTTAAATATGATTTTAGTAATTAAAGTTGATATTTTTGACATAAAAATTATCCTCTAATGATAAAATAGAATATCGATTTATTTATTTCATCTGACAAGGAAATAAAAACAAAGTTTATGTGTACGTGCAATCTACAATCCCCATGAAATGAATATTTTATTTTTCACTTCTGACTTTTATTATTAACTGTAAACACATAAAAAATTAATATACATATATATTATTTATATCTCAGTTATAATTTTGGATCTAATGAAATCATGATATAATTATTATGAATAATAATAAAAACTCAAATCTTGTGTGAGAAACAAAACAGTTATTAACTATAACATAGCATTAACATGGAATTATTAATAAGAAAAAAATTATTCAGAAGTAAATTATATATCTGTATATATAAAGGAATACAGACTTTTTTTTATAATAATAATATACTAATTCTAGAGGACTCTTTAATGTGTATAAAAGAAGTCAAAAGTTATGGTAAGAGGATTTCTACTCACAATTATTTTTGCAAGACTTATTCCAAAGTAACTAAAAAATTCATTTTATACTGTATATACTAGAAATTAATTTAATATATGATCATTATAACTAATTTTATTCTTTTTTAGATATCCATTTTATGATCTCTCTTTCTTGTTTTTTATGATTCAAAAGTTACCTAATTGGTAAGGTAATTTTGTCTCAATTTTTTATCTTTAAAAAAATGTTTCGTTATAAACATATATTATTTTATAAGGGGTATATAATTCTCTTTAACATGTGTTATATTGAATCTAAAACTTTTCCTTGTATTATATGTTTCATATAATTTTATTATCTCTTCAATGGAAAATTTATTTTAATAAAAAACAATATTTTTCTAAAATATTTTCATAAAAATGATTTTAAATAGAATTTTATGAATTTTCAGTGAAATTAATTTAAAATATTTTTTTAATGGGTTTAAGAATTTAATTTATAAAATTTAAAGGTTATTTTCAATAATTATGGTTTTATCAATATTTTACTCATTGAAGCAATAATTTCAAAGAGGAAAATATATTTTCCCCAAGAAATGATTTAAAAAGAACTTTCAAAATTGATATACATCAAAGATGACATCTATTGGTGTAACTAATTAATTACTAGGGAGGTGATCCATTTTTAACATTCATATTATGTATCCAAATGGTTTATGTTTTTTAAGGAATGATTGTTATGGATCCTATTACTTTTCCATGAGAAATGATGTGATAAAATTTTTATGAACAAATTTACACTCATGAATTTTGATCTGATGAATGATTTATGATGTTGTAGAACATATAAGTATTATTTTATTATTTTATTTGTGAGTCATATATCTCCATAAAATGAATTGTGTAATCATGGAAAGATAAAGAGTATATTTTTCTTGTATGAACAATATTATATGTTCACAATGATATTAGTGAACCCGATTACTTGTTCACAATGTTATACATAAACCTGATTACATGTTCAAAATGATATGCATTGACCTATTTTCTTCTCCATACTTTTATGAGAGGACCTGCTTTAATGTATTTAACAAAATTAGTAAACCCATTTTGATTTTTTCATGATCAAAAAGTTAAAATTTTATTTATATTCTACATTATCATGTCTTGTGTCACTATTAATATATCATGGATTGTGTTATTTGATTCCCTTATGATTCATGTCTTGTAATCTTCCGGTATATATACAATAACTCGTGTATATGATATTTGACATGGATCGTATGATTTCTAAAAGTTACTCTTATATTCTTGTACCATTTTTTTGATGTTATGTATCTCTTTTATTTATCCTTACTAAGAATCTTAACTCACCGTTTTTTAATTTGACATTCCTGTTTTGTTAATAATCTATTATGTTGCATCACTAAATTAGAATATATTTATTATAGACATTGAAGACCTTTCACTAGACTAGAATTATGTGTTCCATGTTTTTTTGTGGTGCTAAACTATTACCATTTGATGGAATTTGATTATGTAATGAAACAACTATTCATCTAAAATGATTTATTATGCATGTATGAAAATTATATGTCTCTATGATTGGTATTATAAAGAAGGTTTAGTTAACCATTAGAATCCATTATTGTAAAACATTATCCATATCTCTATAGAAAATTCATATGGATATGTCTATGAATGTATGTTATATGTTTATGAATGAGTTATTTTATAGTGAAATATCATAGAATTTTGGAAATTGATTGAGTTAGCGGTTTCCAAACATCCCTATCTATATATTATTTGTTGTTGTATCCCTTGGACATGCGTACATGAGAGTATCAAACCGAAAAATACCTTATTGAGCTATACTTTATTAGGATGTGGTGCACAATGATAGGTCACATTGCAAACAAGTCTTGAAACTCATGGTGTATATGCTTTAAAAATTCAAAGACACTTTAAAATCCATCATGAATGATTTATATAAAATATATCTATACCATTCATAAACCTAATGTTTTATAGATTAAATAAGAATTTTTTAGGATTTAGACATCCTATAAATTATTTTTCATGTTTATGTGGTTCTTCATATGACTAATATTACTCACACTATGTTTTTGGTTTTTTTCAATGGTTTCAACCTAAAAGAACTCCATTAATGAGGAATTGTAATGGTCAATTAAATGAGTGTCCTATAGAAGAACCAAATATTATGGAAGATGGGAAAACCCCCTGGATATTCCAAAAAAAAATTCTTAATATATGAATCATGGTGAATATCCAAATAATAAAATGATAGAACAACATTTTATTGAGAACATAACGGGGAATCAATAAACATTATTCAAGGGTTACACCGACCCATTATTCATTTAGAAATGGATATGTAAAACTGAAAAAGTATTTTATATTCCTTAGGGTTCAAAGGATGAGAAAACTACTATTTGGTGTCTACTATCTGGAAAATGAGGCAGATCAATGGTGGAACCATGTTAAAAATATAAGGAATCGGGATGAAACTTACTTTTTGAAGATTGATTGGTTTAATATCATATTTTTTAAGATGTAATTCCCTAATATTCTTCAACAAAAATTGGTACGGAATTCATAGAACATAATTAGAGGGATAAAAAATAAGTTGGTTCTTTTGAAGAAAATTTTACAAGACATCCATGGTAGTATTCTTGACATATAATTCATCCTGAGAGTAAGGATGAGCTATTCTTAAGAGGATTGACATTCCATCCCTTAAAAGGATTATCTTTAAGGGAATTTGGATGATATAAACAAATAGTTCAATTTGAAGTAGTTTTATATTGAATATAGAACCCCTCTTAGTTATGGTGGTCAGAAAAGTAAAATTGATTTCCATGAAAAATATATTGATATGTCACACAGATGGAAGATGTTTTTTCAAAATCTTAGTTTTTAAAACTGTTGGAAAGATATCATAGATGTGTTTCTGAAAGGAAGATTATTTTTTGGGTGTTTAGGAAAAATGGCCATCAATAAAATGAATTTATAAGGTATGATTTGAAGATAATAAATGAAATGACTCAATAAAGATATCAAAATAATACACCAACATTAATTCAATTTTTCAAGTGCAAGAAGCTTGGTAAATATACCAATCAAAGCCCTAATCCAATATATAATTTTGATGATTGGCCACAACAACATCTAAGAAAATGAGAGATCATAAGAAATCACAACAGATGATATGAATCATTATAATTATGGAACACTAATGGTTCCCTACATAGATTGGAATTTCATGTTTGAGTCTACATAAATTTGTCCCGGTAAATTATTATTTTGTATATATTAGTGAATATTCATTTGATTATCTCATTGTACATGAAATTTCATTATTAAAATATATTATAATATTCTATTGGTATACAGATAAACCCATGTATCCAATGAAAATTTTATTGGTATGAGATAAGAATTTATTTATGGAAAAAATAGTGAATTAATTTTTTTAGTGGTTATAAAGTAAAGAATTTATGGAATTGTTTTCCAAAAAACATTTTATGAGGTTTAGGATATTAATTTATTACATTACCAAATTAATATTTATTCATAAACTATTCAACCACATTGTTCTGATGATAAATTAAGATATACAAAATAAATTATCAATATATTGGATGACATTATGATCCATAAGTGTTTCAATCAAAATTAAATATTCAACGTAATTACTTAGAGTAATAGATGATGTGAATATTTATCAAGGCATAGATGATGGATTATATTTTGTTTAAAAAATATAATTAAATCAAGTAATTATATTTCCATGAATAAATTATTCAACTTTATGAAAATTATCTTAAATAAATTTGATATCATAGTCCCTTCATTTCCAATTAATCAAATTTTAACATATATCATCATATAGTTATGTATTTTTATGGTTAAATATATTGTAGACATTTTTTATATCACTCTCCACTATAACTTGACAGTTAATTTTATATACTATTTACATGTTTTCACGTTCCACTTATGTTTTCCTATATGAAATCCTATTTATGAATTATGTTGGGTATGTGTTAAGCTACCAACATTAAATTTTAAAGTATATTATAATACTTATTTATATTATTTGGGATTAAATTCACATAACATTTTTAGATTAAAACAATTTTGATCAACCTGAATTTCTATGGAGAAATTCTTTTGGTATAGGGTAGAATGTGACACCTTGAATTTTAATGAGTTATTTTTCGATAAATTAAGATTTATTTATGTCTTGTGTTAAACACCACACCACCTAATTAATTATTTATATACTAATTCATGTTATGATTGTATACAAAAATTCAAGATTTTTATTCTTCTAGTATACACAATGACTTCCTTCGAAAAAAAGTTCACCCACAAGATAGAGTTTTACCGAACAAAATTATGCTATTAATTATTAATATGGTAGTTATCACCTATCTAGTTGAATGGTGATAAGAAATATGATTAATATATTTATGAAATTATGGAATAAACATATCTATAAAATCAATTATTTGGCTATTAATTAATTATATATGAAGATAAAAAAATAAAAAATAAAGGATATGTTTTTATTAAAAAGTATTTTTATTCCCACTAAAGACCATTATTTTTGTGAATTAAACTAATAACTATTATATAATTATATTAATGAAATTTATATGTTATATATTAAATAAAATGTATTTAAATTTATCCAATAAGTTTTATATGTATAAAATAAAAACAAAACAAATTTTATGCATAGAAAAGTTATTTTTCTAAATGGTAGTTTCAGTGACTATTAATGGAAGATTTTTTTTAAAACTACATTTTGAAACATTTATAAATAATACTATCAAAAAAATTACTTTTTAAAATTGAAATGTCAATATTACCTGAGATTTAATTTGTTGGTTTTTTCTGAAATGATTAATCTTTTGATGAATAATGAAAATATAATATTTGAATTCAAAATGGTATTTTCATATAGATAGTTTATATAGATAAATTATATTTTAAATTAGTTTTAAAATATTAACAGTAAAATTATACATAAAATATTCCAATTTAGTTTAATGTAATTATGTTTACATTTAATTTAGATATAATAACATAGTAAAGATTTGAACATTTTCAAAGTAAACCCCCACTTTCTTTCCCTATCTACAAGTTTAATGTTTAATAAACTTTTTCCACTAATGTATTTTGAATTTTATAAAGGGGAACTCAATTTTTGAACCATAGGTATAAAATTTATTAAATAATAAACTTTTATTTTTGGGAATATATAAATAGTAAACATAGTAATTTCATTACCAGAATGATGCATAAATCGGGTAATTACGTGTAAAAACTAATGTTATAAATAATTTACAATTATACTAAAACATTCCCAAATGTAAATTAATGAGTTATTATCCACCAAAACCATTACTATGCTGAATTTATGACCACATTGAGCCATATGGAATACATTTGGTTCATTATAGAATTATAATTTATGAAAAGTCAAACATATAATACTATGTTTTTAATAAGTTATTTTTTTTAATATGTGGTCATATATAAGATATATTCAACTGTAAATAGTATGTTGAGGTATAGAATATTCATATCTGTCATGGAAATTTATTTATTTTTTATTTAAGAAATGTTCACCATAAATAATTACACAAAAATGATGAAATAATTACTAAATGAATAGGAAATAAAATAACATAAACTAAAAATATTAAAAGAAATTTTATTATATTTAATTAAGGTGATCCCCAAATTTTTTAGATGATTTGGATAAGTTAGGGGTATATTAAATGGTTTTTATTAATATATATTTTTATATCAATGATCCTTATTTCAAAGTATTTAATAGTGTAAAAATTGACACTAATGATATTTTATGATAAACATATTTTATTAAAACATTAAAAAGAAATAATAATATTATATTGGCTCAAAGGGATGACATATAGTCTTCAATATCATAAACTTGATATTTAGGATAAGGACCTAGCCTTAAACATTACTTAATCACGACTTAAATAAATAATTTGACTTTATTCTACATTTTAATAACTTTTAATGTGTAGATATGTAGATAATTAGGCTATAACTCATACATAACAAAACCATATATATACATTGTGGAAACTTCCAACATTATCCTTTTCATCTATAATTAAAAAAACGTTAAAAAATATCATATCATCAAGATAAGTTTGAACCAACTCTGATAAATCAACATCAACCTGTCAAATATATCTATAAAATTTCTTGATAAAATAAATTATTTAAAATAATATATATTTTAAAATAATTAAAATCATTTATTTAATTCATTCTTTAATTAATTAATTACTACACTATCATTGTGTCTTAAATAAATTTAATTATTTAATTTATAAAAATGATAAAAAAAATTATAATTATATTGGGAATCATCTTAGCTTTATAATTTCTATTTTTAGTAAAAGAGAACCCGTGTATAACATTATATTAGAATAATTTACTTTTTAAAAACAAAAGTGTAAAAAAATGACTTTTCATTGAATAAAATATTATAAAAGTTGTAAAGTTGTCCATGTGGCTACACATAATCCTAAAATCAACCTAGGGATACTCATGGTTTGGAAACAGTCATCCAATTAAATTAAAAAATGTGTTAGCCCAATTTTATATTATAAAAATATTATTTTTAAAATCAATTTTTTGATTTACCTTTAACCATATTAATTATTTTTTTACCATAGATACTATCGATAATGTCCATAAATAAAAGGGTCCTATATACATAATTTGGACCATATGATTCCAAAAAATTAACTCAATTTTCCAAAAATCAAAATACATAATTTGTTGAAATTTATTAAAAATTAATCCCTCTTGTCAAAATGAGAAAAAATATTTTTTAAAAGTAAAACCCATCAAAATGTTAACGTGTTTTTATATCAAATTTCAATGGAAAATTTCATCTAATGATAAAAAATGGATTAAATTATCAAAACCTAATATAAATAAACTTTAAACCCAATTTACATTATAATCTAGTAATACAAATAAATTTAATAAAAGGTCTATTTTGAATTAAAATGTTGTGATTTTCTCTCGTCATTAAAATACGAATTTTATTAGAAAGATACAACAATATCAAAAAATATAAATTTTGATGTCCGAATTCCATTGTAAATTTTTATATTAACAAATAGAATATATTAAAGTTAAAGAAACATAATTTGAAAACAATTCTTCAACAAAAGGATGTAAAATTACATTTTATTCAAAAATACTTCCTTTATCCAAAAAATTCATTTTTTTATATCATGTCTAGAGAAAAATATCGGATGAATTTTTAAATATTAAATTTAATATTTAATATATACATTTCATTAATAAAATAAATAAAGAGTGATTTTACTGATTTATAAACACACTAATTTTCATTTAAATGGGTTTTTAGAAAAACACATCCTTTATATTCTATTCATATTTATTCAATTTTATAATTAGTCTGTTAACTAATGAGTCATTTTTTAAACCTTTTTAAAACATATTTTCATAATTCTGTTTATCCTTTTCATTCCCACCAATATAATGGATATGTGACAACTATCATAATAATTTTAAGTTGTCCATTTAAGATAAATGTGACCTTTCAAGTATCCTATCAAACTTTTTATTCCATTTTAAAAACTCATGACATTACATTTATGATCATGTTTAAAAATTTAATGTAAATAATTACATCATCTTAATATTGAAACAATTGTTACCCTACTTATAATTAAAATATTAAAATAAGGATTACTCAAAATGATAAGGATTAATATAAATCCAAAATATATACTAAGTCTATTGGTTGAATATTTTATAATATTATAAAATTTTATATTTCAATGTATTTTCTTTTTATGTATTTTGATGGAAATTAAATTTATTATAATTTACACTTTTCAAAAAATTAAAATTTCCCCTCACCTCAATTTTAAAAGGGAACATCTTATTTTCATTTCATTACACTTATAAAACTACATGGTTTCACAAAACCTAATAAAATATCCTCCCAAATTCCCACTCTTAATTTGATTGGAACTACATTTGGACTACTTTCACTATGGAATTCCTTTGGAGAAAACCAAAAGAAGAAACCCGAAAAAGAGGTAATGATCATTAACAAAGGTTTTGGTTTTATATTTTCTATAAAACTCAAAAAAAATTTATATAATATTTCTATAATATTATGAGTATCATAAATATATTAATATTTTTTTATTTTATTTACTTGACATATAGCATTACACAATTCATTCAAATGGGATACATAATCATCGTTCGTGTGTACGACATATTATCACCTCACGAACAGATGTTGTTTTTAATACCATTAGAACCTTTAATGGAATGGGAAAATGATATATTTATAGTTTATATATGGTATATATTATTTTTATTATTTTATTGTGGTTTTATAATTGTTATATGATACATAAATTGATGGATTCTCTTTTTTGGTAATACGATAATGTCGTTTTTGTGTATGGTAGAATAACTCTTTATGAAGTGATGTGATTCATCCAGACATTGCAAGGAACATATTAAAGATGAATTTAATAAAAAAAATATGATATATCTGAAATAAAAAATATTGTCAAATGATAAATTATCATATATTTTTCTTTCAATAATTAGACATGAAAATGAAAATTGCATTCATGTGTTCGTACGACCTACATTCTTCGTGAATAGTCGATTTTATTTTTTTACCTAAAAATCTTATATATAACCCTAAATACATATATCTATAATATATATTAAATTTATATCATGTTTATAACTGTTGGGATTATTAAATCATGATCTATGTATGAGGACCAAGAATAACAAATCAAAACATGAATGAGGAACAATGGTGCTATTAACCGAAATATAAAATTAACATGAAATTTCTAATAAGATATTCTTATGATGAAATAAGTAAATCATATACTGTGTTATATATAAATATGAATATTTTTATTTTTATGATTTATAACAAACCTATATTTTAAAAAAGAGAGGTTTTAATGTGTACGAAGGAAGTCAATATGTAAGGTAATTGGATTTCTAGTATAATTGATTTATGAGACTTATTCCATATGCATATCTCATTTATTTTGTGAAGTGTATATAATTAACACGATTTTAATCTATTATATTTATCCTTAAATTAATTTTTATTTAAATATCCATTATAAATTAGACATGTTTTATAATGAATCTCCTTATTTTCATTATATTATATGTTTCATGTAATATAATTTTTGAATCAATCAAAAATTTATTATTTTCAAAAATCATTTTTCGTTAAATTTTTTTTAAATGATATTTAAATATTTTTCAAGGAAAAATTGTTAAATAGTGTTAAAAAGGTAATTAAATCACCCATTACTGTTTTTCGAAGTCATTTTCAAGGAAAATATTTTGATATTTTATTATTTGAAATGTTTTCCCATGGGTTATGGATAAGTTCCTCATAGAATGTTTTAAAAACATGTTTCGAAACTAATTTATATATACTCTATCATCTGTTCGTGATACTCGTGCCTTACTATAGGATATTATCCCAGGGTAATATTACTATTATTTCTATTAATTAATATGTTTTTCATGGAATGATATTTATGAATCCTGTTTATTTTTAACAACATTCATTATGATGAAATTTTTACAAGAACGATTTCGTTTCATAATTTCTAATGAGATGAATGATTTATGATCCTGTGTCACTTATATGTAGGATTTCATTATTTGATTGGTGGGACCGATATATCCTTCCAATTCATTGGATAAGGATAGATAACTCTTGAGTATATATGTCATGCATGAAACTGATTACATGTTCAATATATTAGGCATGTACTTTATTGGATGACCATTAGTTCATTTGAGGCCCTGATTTTGTTTCCTTAACATAATGAGTGAACCAGTTTCTATTTATAAATGTTCACAATGTTACTTCATTATGTGTATTTCATAATTTCATGTCTAATCTCAATGTTAATATCTCAAGAATTTTTTTCTTCAATTCTAATATGATTGAGGACTTATATACTTCCAATATTTTTTCCATTACTCATGTACAAGATCTTTGATACGCATGATATGATTTAACTAAATATTATATGTTATATAATATCTACCTTATTCTAATAATGGGCCGTTTTTTCCATTTATATGAACTCCCTTGACCCCTAATTTGTTTTGACAATTAATACCATGGTATTTTTCAAATAAGATAAAGTGGGTTAAAATTAAAATGATATAGAACTCATATAAATATGTCAAAATTTTTATTGGATGATATAAATTTACCGAATCCTCATCCAATATTACAAATATCAAATTTTTTAAACTTTATTACTTATGGAATAAATAATTTTAATTAAATACTTTACTAAATTCCAATAGTGCACATCCACTCGCATATAAAATGAAACCTCCTTTCCAATTTTAGTCACTCAACAAGAGTATTTTGGATCATATATTAATAACCTAAATAATTTTCATACACACCTATCCAAGTTTGATAGGACATATTTGGATCCAAAATAAAACATAGAGATGTTTTTTTAAACCATAACAGGTTATTCGAAGAAGATATATCATTCTTAATTGAGTTTTTTTAATATTATTCAATATATTAAAATTATTATTAAAAAATAATATATGGTAAAATAAATAAATTCTATATATTAATTTTCTTATTATAATCTCATTCTTTATATTCATATCCCCTTCCATCAAATGAGAAACAACTGTGTTTCTTGTGTATGGAAGAAACTTTCAGTGTAAACCAATGTAATTAATCTTCCATTAACACCACTAACATATAGGTTTAATGATGTATTTAATATATATATATATATATACTACATTCATTATTTATCATTATAAAAAGATAATATTTCATTTTCCTTCTTACCATTCTTTTCCCAAAAATATTATTACATCCTTCATGCGTACATGTGTACTAACATCACCATAAAGAATTATGATTTTTTATCATCACCATATCATATGAATGATATATATAAGTACACTCAAATAATAAATATGTTTTGTTGATACAATAAATATTTTATATAGTTTATATAATGTATAACATCTTTGAAAAATGATTATTATGTTTGTGTATGGTCTATATTAATATTCATTATATGAATAAAAAATGGCCAATTTAAGTAGAGCCATACTAAAAAAAATCATATTGTACATATTAAATGAATGTTGTCAAAGTGTCTGATATAAACATAATTTATTAGATAGTTATATATAAAATTGTTTTATGTAAAATAAATAATAAAAATAAAATTATTATTATGAAAATAAAAAATAAAATATGCTTATTATTAGTATAGAAACATTTGACCTCCTAGAAACTAGTAAATGATAATTGATTGTATTTTTATTAATATTTTACTCGATATAAGTAATCACATCCCAAAGGGAAAAATAATATACTAGACTAAGAAACTATATGCATACTCGAATGTAATATAAAATTTGAAAAGGTAAAATAAAATTTAGTACTTTATTTTTTAATACTGTTATTCCATATTGTATACCCCCAAATATCAATAATAAAACTCCCCCAGAATCATAGGGAATGAAAAAAGATGAATGTGGGGAGCTCAGATGCTCAGTAAGGGTACGTGTACATTGGAAAATATAATGAGTAAATTATAAATAATAAAAATGAAAATGAAAATTTATAAAAAAATCTATTTAATAAATAATGTGAGCGTAAAGAATAATATGTTTTTAATAAATGGTGTTCAAATAACTACATATAAATAATAATAGGATATTCACTAAAAATAATGGATATCATAACTAATCAAATATTCAGAAAGAAAAAACTAAATAACTTCATAATGTGGAAATGCATAACATCAGACATCATTAGCATACCATCAAGGCATCATTCCATGACATCATTTATAAATAGTTAAGTCTTCATATAAATATCCATGATATATTTTCTCTCCATACCTATCAACAAATCAATAGACAATAGTGGTCTTATCCCTTTAAATACTATATCCAATTCATTACTCATATGAAATCAGTGAAAGACAATAAATTTAAACATTCATATTGGAAAACTCGAATATGAAATGTTAAAAAGATCCCAATTCAAATGATAATTATAATCCTTGTAGAGTAATATGTCTAATGATATTCTTATGTTGCATCCTCAATGTAACACACCCAGAATTTATAATACATTCCCGTTTAATTAAATTTAATATATTATATATCTTTCAATTCTTACAACCCTAACTTTTGTTTTGTTATATGTAATAGTTACTTTCTTTGATAAGTTGTGTTCTATGCAAGACCAACATTTCCCAAAAAAATTGTATATTATTAATATATTATTATAAGATATAACCTATATATTAAATTTTTTGTTATAAATAATATTAACAACACTGTGAATTTAGTTTGTATTTTATATAATTATAATAATCATCTTATGTGTCTTAGAGACATTATATAAGAACAAATCCAATTATACCTATATGTACTATATTTTTTATGTGGAATTTTACAACATTTTGATAATTTTTTTAAAAACTATATATTTGAACTTTTATATATTTTATTTTTAAAATTAGGCATTATTTTTGAAATTATATTATAAATATTCTCTTATGGTGATTGTTTCATATTTTTTTTGAAAAGTATGCTTTTTTATGAATATAAAAAAAATACTACATTGTATTTAAAAATCTCGATTTTCTATTAAATAATAATTTTATCATAAATTTATTTCGAAATTGAAAATAGATTGATAATACATATATTAATCCAATTTTTATTATTGGAAAAAAATTTATATATAAATTAGAAAAAAAAATCATTTTGAACTATTAGGCATTTCCTTTTACCTGCTTACTCGCCACATTTATGTGATTCGTGTTAAACTTAATAAATAAACATCTAGGAACTGCATTTTGAAAAATTGAAAGACATGATTGTAATCATTCTCATATTTATATTAAAATAGGTTGACATTAATATTTATATATTATGAATAGTACGAATAGTTAAATTTTTTAACCACAGTTATGTGTAGATCGAGTAAAAAATGGTCAAAATCAAAATATAATGTTATTAAATTACAATAAAACAAGTCCTAATTTAAATGTCTTAGTTTTTTTTGACCAATGTCATTCTTAATAAGAAATTATAATCTTTTTAATCTAATTGGGTATGAATATAAAAGTTATAATATTAAATTTAATGATAAATTAAAAATGCCATGTTCATGGTTTTTTGTTAGTATTAAATTTATAATACATTTTCATAGAAAAGATAAATTTGATAAATAATATTAATTTGAATGAAAAAAAAATTATTTAAATTTATAAAATTTATTATTAAATGTTATAGAAGAAAAATTGTTTCATTAAATGCATTCATATAATGATATAGTAGTTGTTTATGTAAGGGAAATTTCAAATAAATGGCAATAAAAATTTATAATAAACATAATGTGAAAAAATTAATAAAATAAATGATTTTTTTAGATTAATATCATATATTATTGATATATTATAAGTGATGGTTATAATTTATCATTGTTTTTCTGATATTGTTAAAAAAATAAAATTAGTGAATAGTGTCAAAATTGACATAAATGATAATTTAAAATAAATAATTTTTACTAAATGATATGAAATTTATTAAAAAATAAAATAAGTCCAAATAAATATAATTTTGATATATATGCCATCAATGATCCATTGGGGGTTTGTTTTTTATTTTACAGTAACTATAATGACCCAAATATGTAAAAAATCCATGATGCCATGATAAGAGTTAAATGGTTTAATTAAGAGATAAATCAAAAAGATAATGTCAATATTTTGACATAAATATGCATAATAATAATTTGATTATTTTATTTCGACCCATCGTTTTATTTTATTCAAAATAAATCACTTTTAGCTATTTGAAATCAAAAATCAATTTATATTAATTTAATATATAAAATGATTTCAAAAGTGCCTCTTCCCTCTCTTCTAAAAGGAACATACTCCCTCACTCCTCGACACCACATTGATGCTTCTATATTGAAATCCCCAAACCATTTCATATGTACAACGTACTTCGTCCACGTCGCGGTAAGATTCATATTCGATAGTAACCATTCAAGATTGATTAAATATATATATAATAAATAAATATTAAATATAAAAAATAATAATTGTAACTGTATAATTTAAATATTACATGAATTTCACTTTCTTCCATTCATTACGATATGAAATATGAAACATCATTAATGCGCATGAATAGCTTATCATCTCCATGAACATTGTATTTTTTACTATTATCTTATAAATATACAAAATTCATATGAAATATAAATATTTTTTTTAAATTATTTAAGTATTTAAATCATGATCTAATTAATGGGATAAATTATAACAAGTCAAAACATGTATGATATACAAAGAGGTTGTTACCTGAAAATTTTCTTTAACATGGAATTGTTCATAAACAGATAATATAAGTAATAAATATATCATATATTTTATCATGAATATAGATATAGTTTTAGTATAATTTAATAACAATATATAGAATATATATATGAGGTTAAGTCAACCTCAACAGAATGAATTTACAATGTAAGGGTTATTTCACCATCTCCATATTTTTTGGGATTGTTTATACATAAGTATATATTTCCAGAAATTTATTAATATTGTTATTGTTTCTTAAATAAATTTCCAAAAAAAATATTATTAGCCTTCATAATAATCATGTCTTTTTTTCATGATTTAACATTTATAAAATAATTTAAATGGAATCTTTTTTCATTTTTAAAACGAGTTACATTGTGGATTTTTTTACAGAAGGAATGACTATTTTTAAACTTATGTGGAATGAGAGGATTTTTCTTCCATCATGACGCCTTCAAGTTTCCAAATTTTCATTACAATTTTACAATATTATTTTGACTGAAAATACTTTTTTTTAAAATTTCTTCCCATTTTAATTTTTTTTTTAAATTGTGGTATTTCTCTCAATAAATATTTAATGAATTTTTTATATTTTCTAAACTATGTCAACATCCATTTTGGGATTTTATTCTTAATTGAATTTTATTATTTATAACACAATATACAACATCATATTTATGATTTTATGATATGTTTTATTTTGGATGTTCTATTTTAACACCATTCATTGTTTATGGTTAATGTATTACCATTCTGTATGATAATTTTAAAAAAAATATTTATGATTGGTTATGTTTCACCCTTTTCATCAATTGAAGCCATTAGACAATGTATGTGACTAGAAAGGATTATTATAGCCCATTGAGGAATAGGTAGGTGTCATGAGAGGAACTATTATAGGTTCTAACACATTTATGTTTGGTCTCTTATCGAATCCTTGAGGGTATGTTTATGATTTATAGCCTTATGCATTCCATTGTAAGATCATTTATTGCTATTAATTGAGATTATTCTACAAGTAAATTATCCATGTCATTCTGTATATAGAATTATTTTATTTATTACTACCATATTATGATCAAGATTAGGTTTAAGTGGATTACATTTAAATTTTACACCACGTAGTATGGTTTATTCTTATTTAAACCAAATTTATTCTACTATAATCCAACTCTTATGGATCATCGGAGCTCAAACCTCTCTTAGGTTTTATTTTCCTAGGATTACATAATGTTTATTGTAATTGATATGCAAGGATAATATATTAGATTAATGTAATTCTTAAAGCTTTATCCAGATATTATTTTTTGTTTTAAATCATAACGTATGGTTCGTGTATGTAATCTATTTTCCAAGATTAAAAAACGGATTACCCATTTGGAATTCAATACGTGTAACTATAGTAATGTAGTAATATAAGGCAACAGCTCTAGTCTACAGGGGTCAAGGTGTCACACCCAATAGAACTGATCATAGACCATTTGTATAAATAATATTTAATTTAACGTTGAAAATATACTAATTTGGGAATATGTAATATTAATAATTTTTTTCATTGATGAATAGGTAATGTATAAATATAAAATTAATTTTTTTTGAGTCAAGACACATTGAAAATTAAATATCACATATTGAAACTAAAAATTTCAAGAGTATTAATTTTTTTTAAATGAATAGTGGATGTATTGAATTAAATAATAAATGAACATATCATTCATGAAAGAAATAAATTACATTTATTCTGAGTGATTTAAAATAAATATCCTTTCTCATTATGGAAAAAAACTCAAAATTTACCACATTTAGAAAATGATATGGATATTCTATTAAAACCATATTTTAGAAAATGTTTAAAATTTTCATTGATAAATCATTATATAATAGTAAATTTCTTATTGTAAATATTCATGGAAAATATAGTCATTGATCGGAAGGATTCCTGATTGAGAATAAAAATAATGCTCTATTTCTTTAAAAACATTGGTTTTGTATATTGAAAAAGTTAATAGTGGAGAAAGAATGAGAAAATTAAATTCCCATTAATAGAAATAGTATTATAAAATATATTTTCTTTAACATATAATGATAATATATTCACTCCAATAGAGGCATAAAAAATTGTCATTAATAATAATTATATTTTGAAATAATCACTTTCTAATTTGGTATATATTTAATAATGAGTCCAAATAAGGAAATAATCATAAATATGTATATATTAAATAATATTATAATAATCATAATATAAATTAATGGGATCTATATTCTCCACAAAAATAATAATTTTTGGGTATGGAATGTGTCCAAGAGAAATAAAAGTAAGATTAAAATCCCTTAACTCATGTCCAAGTTTCATTAAATATTTTTTAATCATATATATAATGGATATATAATTATTATAGATATATTAAATAACTATATGACACTATATCATACCCTATTTTAATTGTATAAAATATTTTGTCACATATTTGTTAAAAATAATTCTTTAAAACTATTGTTTCTGGTAATAACGACATTTTTGTCAAGTATGTTTTGGTTTACAGTTTCAAACATAGGCATTGTTCGTTGTTATATAATCTCCAAAACGTTTCTCATACATTAAATTTAGTAAATATTTATTATAAAAATCTTTTTAGTCAACATTTTAATTTATTGATAGAAAAATGATTTACATCATTCATAGAGATGGTAAAACGTACCTACTCAAGAATAGATTTCCATTTTTTCAAAGGATGTAATGAAAGAAATTTAAATAAAGAACAAAAAGTTACTAATTCATTAATATATATTATATATCATTGTAATTTATTAAATATATATTTATTAAAATCTACTTCAATATGAAATGAAAAATATATCACTGCACATCATGGATGAGGTAGTTCACTCGTACAAACAAGTGACGTTATCATTTACTAAGGGATCAGATGGTATAAAGGTATATGTGATATTAATTTTCTAGAACTATAATTAGCTATTAAATATCACATATAATATAATTAAACCCTTAATTATATCATTTTATAATATTCTTTTTATAGAACAAAAATTACATCGTTTCATGAGTAAGTAGTCAGTTGAACACACGGTCGATTGATCCATTTCATGTTTGACGGAATATGATATAGATTTAGGTTATGAAAATAAAAAAATAACCTATCAATATGTGGAACATACAATGTTTATTATTTTATCATAGCTGGATAATACATTAAGGGGGTATATCATTAAATAAAATGAGGACACATGGTTAAAAACTATACTTCTTATTTTGAGAACCTCTACAAGATTGCACATAAATCCATCAATATGATAGATTTATAATTATACCATGGAAACTATGTTATGAGAAGATTTGATATTAAATTATTTTATAATGTTTATTATAAAAAACTATTTATGTGTATAAAGGATAGACATGTGGGTGTACTTTTAGTTGTGGTTGGAGAGTACCGAAAGGAAATATTCTAAATGAATTAAAAATGATAAATTTACTCTAACTACAAATTTCCTAAATGGTCATCAATTTTAAAATGGGATAAGATAAGTTTGAAATATTTTCATAAAATATGATTCATACTAGTTATATTGAAAAACATTCACTTACCTTTTGGTTGATTACATGGTAAACCTGGTCTAACCATTACCAAAATAATTAATTTTTAAATGCTTTTAAAATTAAATATGAACAAAAATTAAGTTAAAATTTTTAAATAATATTATTTTGTTTTGATAAAAAATATAAAATCGAATATTTAAAAATATATTCATATAATTTATGTAATTTAATTTATAATTAATTTAGAAAATGGGATGAAAATGATGTCTTCCAAAGAAATACATTCCAAATTATGAAAATATATTACAACAAGTTTCAAAAAAATATTGATTAAAATTATCTAAATTGGATTAATAATAATATAAATTAAATAATTATACATCTATTTTTCAAAACAAAATATATCCTTGAATATAATTTAAACAAAAAAATTATTATCAATAAAAAATAGTATTTTTCATTATTAATAAAAAATAATCATCATTTTAGAAAATTCTCAAAAAATATCTCTATGGTAATTATAAAAATTATGATAAAAAAATTATTTCCCTTTCATATAATATTTATTATGTAATTAGAAGAAAAAATTATTTTTACAATAAGTTCTCAGAATGTTATGAACACTTTTTAAAAAAACAATGCTTTTAAGGATTAAACTACATTTATTACAATCAAATAATTCAAAAAATATATTATATGAAAAAAAATTGGAATGAATATATAAAATATAAACATAATTAAAATGATTCTATTTTATAGATTAATTTTATTTATTAATAGAAAATTTTTTACACATTCTTCTGGTGGATATGGGCAAGGAATATAATACTATAGAATGGGCCTTTATCATTCAGGTGATGAGAATATTGGGATTCGAGGAATGGTTTTGTGATCTATTTTTTAAGTGCTACTCCTACCCTTGGATCAATATATCCATTATGAGGAAGGTATTTTGTTTCATCATTATGGTCTATGGTGTTCGAAAATGTGATCCCCTCTCACTTACCATTTTCATATTTTCCTATGATACACTCTCCCGGAACATTCATAGAGGGATGGAGTTTGGAAGTTTGTCTCTTTTTATTTCTTACGATGGCTCGGAGGGTATTTTTCACCTCATGTTCACTTATGATATTCTGTTATTCATGAATGTGATGAGGTGGTTGTTGCCTGGCATCATGGAGATCATCCACAAATACGAATTCTGGAGGTGAAAATGTATCAGCTATTTCAATAGTTATGTTTTTATATCTAACAAATACTCAATCAATAATTGTGGAGACATTCATGAGATCCTGGGATGTCAAAGGAGGAAATTTTAGGTGATCTATCTTGGTATACCTTTATCATATGACTGTATTAATAATAATTCATAAAAAATACATTAGCATAATGTGGGGAAGAATCACCAATTAGAGGAGTAAATATCTTTCATTTGGGGGGAGGGATAAACTGATCAACAAAATTGTCACGTCCATTCCCATGCACATTTTATTGATTTTTAAACTATTGAAGGTAGTCATTAAAAGGATGGAGAACACCGACATGTATTTTCATTGCTATTCCAATTAAGCAGGGAGGTGTCATTAGGCCTCCTGGAGATATATGTCGAGACTTGTTCATGATGGCGGGGTGAGGATCCATGATATTTATGTTACCATGAAGGGATTTCCGGCGCTGTTGTCCTGGGAGGTTTTCGAGTGGGATTCCTTATAGGCTTATTTTTTATAGGAGGATATGGTTGGGATGGTGGGTGTATGACACTTCATCGGCATGGCCTCTCTACTCTCTCCAAGAATATTCTTCCCCATTTAGAGGTCCTTCAGGATGCACCTAATTGTATTGTTGTTCGAGGTGATGTTAGATTTTGGATTTCATACTAGGTGGGTGATCTGCTATTTTTCATTAGTTATACCATCCCTGTGGTTTCAGTTAAGTATGAGAGTTACTTTCCACACTTTTCTATACTATTCACAGTCAGGAGCAGAAGGAGATCGTTGATAGCATCATCCCGAACAATGAGCCGGACAAGTGTTGTTTCATAGGGTTGGCTTCAGGCCAATTTTTAATTCGAGAATACAATTGGTTTCACCCTGTTGACGGGACTCTGGATGAGTGGTCCTTAAATATATGTTGAAAAGGACTGCATACAAAAAATAACTTCTTTGTTTGGAGGATAAGTAACTCTACCCTACCAACAGAGGAGAGTATTCAAGGAAAATGCATCTCTCTGGAATCTCGCTGCATTTTTTGTGAGAAACCACGGATGGAATCAACAATTCATCTCTTCTTCCAATGTGACTGGGTAGGTCACCTTTGTTCTATAATTTCCACTCACTCATGTTGTATTTGTCCCTACGATTCCTTTCAAGATTTCATATCCTACTAGTTTCACGGTTTGGGTGTCATTTTGAAGGAAATCATGATCTAGGCCTTTATTATTTCATCTATCTGCTGGAATCCTTGGGAGGCATGAAACCAAGCATGGATGGGAGGGAATGAATTTGTGTGTAATCTTAAAATAAGGGTAAAGGTTCTCACATTCAAGTTGTGTTGGGTTATCAAGGGTGTTCAGGACTCTCCCACATTTTGAAACTTCTTCAACAAGTGATGCATGGATGGTGTGACGAGTTGGGTTCGAGGTCGATTGGTTCGTTAAAGCCCCCAATGGACAAGTTGAAAATGAATGAGGATGATCTATAGGAACGGTATCTTGCAAGGTGTTGGGATTATTCGGGATTTCAATGGCTTAGTGTTAGTGGGATTTTGTACCTTATTTGGGGTAGGCAATTCTCTGGGGGCAGGAATGAGGGCCTTAATCATGGGACTCACTGTTTTTAGGAGGCCAGGTTTGTAGGTGGAGGTTATTGAGTCTGATTCCAAGTGTCTAGTCAAGATGTTCAAGGGGATGTGTGAGGATCCATGGAACAAAATCTACATAGCACAAACTTTTTCTTTGGTAAAAAATCAAGGACATTTTGTACATCACATTTAGAGGGAGGATAACTTTTTTGGTGATTCACTTGCCTACTTGTGGAGACCATAAGAGCCACTTGTTGTTTATGATAGTATATTGTCACTTTCCATGGTTTGTATTACTTTCATCCTAGGGTATTCTCTTGGATTACACCACTTTCGTCCCACTTAAGGGATTTCTATGCATTTGTAAAGTTTTAGTGGCCACATCCTTTTTAATAATAAAAATAATGATTTAGCCTATGTAACATCACCTGGTCCATGATGATCTATTAATAAATCCCCATGATTGTCATTGAAATGATTCTCATGGACATATGGGCCTCGATTACATCTTGATGATACATCGGTGTTAATTTTAATTAGTCACAAACAATGTGATTACCAGAAATACCCATTTTGAAAAAAGGAGGATGAGATTTAAAATTTATTCCAATTAATCTAAAAATTTATTATTCATGAATTGATATATGAAAATAATCCCATCGAGAGATATTAAAATTGTTTAAAAAAGTTAGTAGATGATCCAAAGTAGCATGAAGAATGAAATAAGCACAACCATGTACCCATTTATTTTGATATCATTAAAAAAAATAGTTCAACTGTAGAAAATTGCAAGAGAATAAAAATTCAGGGAGAAAGTTAATGGTCCATCCAACCATTGATGAAATCTAGTATGGATGATGTTCAAGGTAGTTGAATTTCAAAAAAATATGCAACAATTTTCTACAGGGATGAAGTAGAAACACATCATATTAATAAATGAGACAAATACTCCCTATATAAATGACAATGAATGAAAACTAGGCATATTGATATACCACATATCTTCAAAATATCATAATTATGAATATTTTTGATATGCAATCCTCTAAATGAGAATTATCTAAGATGAAATAATGACTCTCTTGTTTTATTTCTTGATTCACTTCATACCAATATCAGGATGAATGACATATCAATAAAATAATGCTAATGAAATAAAAACACTTACAATAGGAACCCATAGAAAAAAATCCCACATTATGAGAAATAATATTTTTGATTCAAAATTTGATATTTTCTCGTAGAGCCCACCGGTCACATAGTTGTTCTTGGATGAAAATATCCAAATCTACATTTGTTTCATCAAGAATTAGATAATAAATTTAAATAAATCATTCCAATTAGAAGTTAACATATAAAAATAAGAGACCCTAGAGTCTAGTAATCTATATTTAGAATTTATTAATGAAAATAGAGCCTTGAAATCTGTATATATTGAAGTGTAAATGTGATGGATATTTCTATTTTCTGAGTATATTAAAGAATCTAGCACAAAAAAATATATCTTCCAAATTTAAATTGATGATATTCCATTAAAATTATTTTTTCCAACAAATATTAAAATACATAAAAGTTTTTTAGTCTGATACACCCAACATCAAAATTCCAACAATGAAATACTTCTAAAAACAATGGTTAATATCCTATCCAAAATCAATCAAATTCAAATAAAATTGTTCAGGGAAAAAATAATATTATAGATAGGTGGAATATTCCATTCATACACCATAAATGAATAAAACATTAGGTATTATGATAGAATTATCCAAATAAATATTATAACCCACGGATAATTATTTTCCATTTCAGAAGAAAAACTATATTCTGATATGACTAACAATGTATGAAAAACCAAAATCATTCGGAAATCCCCATAAAATAAGAACACCAATATCGAAAAAATAAATAAATCCATATATGATACCCAAATATTTTATAATTTCAATATTCCAAGAAGTTGTAATGATCATTCAAAAAGAGATAAAAGACATTTTTGAGCTATCCTCATTACCTGAAACTCCTTCGTAAGGATGAATATATTTTATGATTTTCATTAGGTTTCTCATTTACCCTTGGGTAAAATAGAAATATCCTCATCATAATGAATATGAATATTGGATGAGATTCTCATCATTTAGTCATACATTAATGTTATGTACCTAATTTCACTAATATTGTTGACATACTTCTCCTTTAAAATGTTTTATCATTAATCCTTCATAATTTATGGTTTTTAATATTCAACACAAATTATTTCATCTAAGGTGATTTATATTTAATGTTACCATGTGGTATGTGTTTCATATCTTGATTTTATTTTTTATGTTATGTCACTTATTAATTTATTATATTATTTTAAGATTACATTTTCAATGTACCTTGATTTATATCACAATTTTTTTGTATATTTATATGTGTTAAATATAATAACTTAATATATTAACTGTAGCATAAAATTAATGATCTGTGTGAGGGTAATTTTTCAAAAATTTTATTCTTTATAAACATTTTTATGTTATACAAAAGTAATGTCTCGAATTTTTTCTTTTTTATTTTTATGTATTATATGGAATTATTTCGAGACCAAGCGTGGAGAAGGCACTTAATTACTAGGCTTGGTGAGATCGTAATGATGGTTTGATCTTGTTTTTATGTTAAGTGAGTTGGTGTGTGTGTGTGGTAGTGGATTCTTCCAAATATGCAACTCGATTAAAATTTTTACGGCACCATTGCATTCAGGACGACGACTTTAACTATGAATGGGCCTAACTATGACTAACATGGGTCGAGGGAAATATTTAATTATAAGTTGTTTTATGTAAAACTAAATAAAATAAAATAAAATAAAATATTTAATTTTTTTAATATTGAATCATTCGTTGTAGCGGAATGATGGGGCACTTGTTTTGATAATTAATGACACAAAATAATCACTCTGAAACAGCAATGATGACTCATTAATGTTGTAGCATAATGGCAGCGACTCATCGTGGTGGAACATCGAAACACATTCCCTCCATTTAATAGGTTAATCTAATGTTGGTCATTAGATGTAAATTGAGAGAAACTATATAGAATTATTAGATCATTGGGGAGAACTCTTGACAACAAGTGATGATGAATCAAAATTGAGAATTATTGGGCCAATAAAGGTGCAGGATCTCGGTGAAAACGACATCATGATTCATTCATCATTGATCGATCCCTTCTCAAGGAAGGGGTTATGTTTTTATATTTTTTCTTCCCCATTCATTAAATTAAACGAAGAATTCAAATCAACGTATAGACTAGTTGACATGCACAAATTTGTTCTTGTGGGTGGGATTTTTATTATCGAGTTCACTCTTGGGGATTAATCATCATTTTTTAATGTTTTAATATTCCATGTTTTGACATTAAAATTTGAGAGGATTAATTCTTCGTCCAACAATGGTTGAGGTTTGTTCCTAGATTCTTTTTTTATTTCTTCATCCTCTTCCCAATATTAATCACGTTTGTTGTGGGTATATGAACGAGGAATCGTTGTGTGCGCATTTTAAGGCGCGACGATCCGATAATAGAGATCTGACATCATGATGGCCCAGTAGAGGTGCGACAGCTATAGCAGAGGATGACTCAACATGGTTTGATAGTTCTCATTCTTCGAGCATTATTTGTGTGGGTGAAACAGAATACGTTTTCAGGTCCAATTAGAGGCCCGAAATTGACGGAATAATCATTGTGATGTCGGGGAAACCTTTTCCTTTGAGTATCGCGATGATCGGGTGGCCGGATCAAGGATCAGAAGAACCAAAGTTGTGCACAAAGAAAGAATAGTGTTTCTGGAAATTTCCAGAACACACAGCGTGTATCGTGAAGAAAAAGACATATGCGGTTAGCTCAGTGCTTTCTAGGGTACTGTGGCACATGAAGTGATGAAACGATGTGTTCTCCAAAGAACTTGTCATATAAGTCATTATGCAGGACTCATTGTGTATTTCGTGTGATACATGGGTACATGGTAGAGTACATGGTCAAGTACTCCACCACACGTCCAGACTAGGTCTGCTGCACGAGTTACCTCATGTACCAGTTACACGGGATGACACAAACGGGTTAAATCCATGTATGGGAACACAACTGTGTAAACATTGGGAAATTCATTTACTCAAACATGACGTTTGGTTTATACAACATGTCGTCTACCTACCTTTCTACACTTCATGTTCTCTCTGACACCTGTCATTACACACAAGCAGTACCCGGAGTTGTGAGACACAACATGTGACCCCTTCATCCCGCCATGTATATCATAGAACAGATCTTGATACAATAGTCCACCATTCCTTCGACATTATTTTTTTGGGTTATTTCCCCTTTTTGGTGTTCCCCTGAAGTACTGGTATCATTTCCATCCACATAAGTATGATCCTTTTAGCATCAAATTTTGAGTTGGAGTCAGGTATCCCTCTAGGAGGCTCACATGGATATCCTTTATCAATTCTTCACTCTAGGTAGAGTCAGGTATTGATGAGACTAATCTTACAAGACATTGATACTCTACATAGCAGGTGAATATAGATAATTTGAGGTATCCACCAAGCCCCTGGAAGTGATCCTCATCTGTGTATCATGATCCTTCCACACCTAGAAGTGTGTTCTCCCGGAATGCGTGTATCAATCACTCATGGATTTTCCCGATGAGCGGTACTTCTCAGATGAATGACATCATATCTATCAAACTCATAGAATGTGTTCCCTTAGTAGAGGGCTACATGGAACCTTAGAACTAAATCCCTAGTGTGGGTATGAGGTCGTATGATTTTTCTCTAGACTACAATTCTGGGTTTTGATTATATCTGGATTTGTTTTTATTGATTTATGTTATGTATAAATATACTGTGTAGAGGTTATTGTACAATTAATTTTCATATATATTTTTGGGTTTTCATGTCCTCTAATAATTATATTTATACTCACCCATTCACATGCTTTTACCACATATTTCATGTCTTGTGTAGATTAGCGACCTTTTGACAGTGTCCTGGGTGGATCGGGACCAGACCAAGCTTTCTATGTTCCATATAGGATGTGGTGTTCCTACAGCAATGATAATCAGTCACAATACCTCATTGTTCTTATAAGATGGACTTTGTTGATTGAAAAATAACATTTTTGGTGGGATTTTATTCTGGCCTAGTTTTACTATCTTCACTTTACATATATTGTATTTGGTTGGTTGGGTTTAGTTGTATTCATGGATTTTGTTCCTTAGTTGTTTTTTTTACATTTTAGTTTTTGTGGGATTGGAGATGTTTTCAAATTTATAGGTAGTTAGGAAATTCCTCCCATGTTTGTGATATGCCAACTCGGTGCTAGTCACTAGCTCCTAGCCTATTGGAGATGGGATTGGGGAGATGCGACATGGGCCCCACTGGGACGGGTCATGATAGAGTTATATCAGAGGTGGTCAGTTATACCTTTAGACCAAGATTCTATAATATTGGTTCAGGGAAACAATTTTGTGTGTTCCAAATTCGGCTTTCAAGCTAGGGATTCCAGTTTTGGTGCAGGCGGCCAATGTATCCATACACTTGGACACTCATAACCATCTTTTTGACTCGGTACAAGAAAACAATAGTTGTGGGGAAGTAAATGTATGGTACATCGAACATATAGGCATGGGTTGTTTTTCCTTGTTCTTTGTGTTATTTATCCAGATAAACATGTTGACTATAGTACATCTTTTTTCAGTAATGAATTTTACCGCGATGCTTACCCACTTGGATTCAGAAACGTGATCATAAGGAAGATCCCCTCAGTGAAGAGGCTTCTATTCAAGGACCAGTTCCCTAGGTGTTACCTATAGGTGGTTCACCTATTATACCACCACCAGAGGAGCAGCTCATGGTAATTATAGTACCGATAGACAAGGGGTGAATGATAAGTGCACTCCATGAGTTCCAGAGACAGAGAACCATAAGTTTATGAGGCCAGGCTGACCTTATGTTTTCTGGGGACTAGCTTGGGGCAATGACTAGAGTTATCTATCTTATGAGGACACCAACAGACTAGATGGATATCCTAGGAGTGAGCCATCTTTATGGTTTAGAAGAATGATGGTGTAGTCTGACCATAGAGACTCATGATGAAGAGGCTCTTTCATGGATGGAGTTTGAAAAACTATTTATAGAGGAGTTCTCTCCAGTTACACCGAGATAAGTGTGTATCCAGGAGCTTCTTCAGTTTTAGAAAGGATGTTTGACGGTGTTTAACTATTCATCAAGGTTCCCCAAAATCTCTAGATTCTCGATGGATATGGTTAAGTATATGTATAATAGTGTTCAGATACTCGAGTGATGTCTATGAAAGTACATATGAGCTATTATTGTTCCTTTATTAATTTCAACATATGTTGGAGTGCTCGTTCGGGCCTTGGTGATTTAGAGCATATTTCTGGATAAAAGGAAGCCAGTGGCAGTCACCAGTAATTAGACAGGTGAAAAAACCTCAGCAACATGGATTTGACATGGGGCACGATGTTTTAGAAGTTGGAGACATCATAGGAGGACCCAAAAAAGAGGATCAACAACCCAGGGCTCTCAAACTGGATCCAGTCAGCCTAAGGAGAGGTGATGTTACTCATGCAATGGTAGGGTACATCTCTCTAGAGACTGCCTGAATCATGGAATTGATAATAGAGAGGGGTGGGTGGAACACCCAGGCTGAGTTAGAGAGTGGAGAAGATAGGCACGTCAGGAAGCAGATGTGGTAGACGAACATGAAGAGCTACATGTAATGGCAGTCACATTGATCTACTTCCACCACCACCCCTAAGAGGTCCACACCAGGCTTAGAGATCTCGGAGATAGGGGTGGGGACAGCTGCATGAGGTCGAGGCGTATGACTGAGGGACTCCATGGGTGATCCAAGGTACAATATGTGTTTTCCCTAAATTAAATTCCATACTTATAGACAAAATTTATATTCATTACTTCCTCACCACATGTATTTTTCCAACCCTTGATATTCTGGTAGTGTTGTTTACTAGACCAATTCGCTTGGAGATACCTATGGGAGGGGACTCGATGATCACATACCTTTGAAAATAGTGTGATTTTTCCCTTTGAGGTGACATTTTCGGTTGTAACCACTTGGAGGCTTTGTCGACCCATTACGATTTAATTCTCGAGATGGATTATTTATCTTAGTTCCATGCCCAGATTTACTGCTTTATGCTAAGAGTTTGATGTTTCCATAATGATGGGATGAGGTTTTCCTTTGTTGAAAAAAGGAGACCCAGTGAGCATGGGATGGGCTCATTCTTAGGTGGGTGTAGCCTATCACTCATGATTTGTCTAGCCTTACCCTCAGAGTAGTAGATGTTTTGAGCTTCTAGTTCCTATCAGTTGTGGTGGATTACGAGGAAGTCATTTTCAAAGATATTCTAGAACTACCTCCCCTACAGTATAATAACTTCTACATCTACATTCATCTAGGGAGGGCCCTGATATCCTCAAAAGTATATCAAATGGCTCTTGTTGAGCAACTTGAGCTGAGTGTGAAGCTATATGATTTGCAGAGGAATGGGGTTGTGAGACCCATTATTTCGCCCTGGGTTGCCCTTGTTTTTTTTCCAAGAAGGAATATATAAGATTGTGGTTGTGTTTGGATTTATGGTGCCTGAACCATGTGATGGTAAAAAACAAGTATCCTCTATCGAGGATAGAGAACCTCTTAGATTTGTTTATAGGGGAACATTGGTTCTCGAAGGTTGATCTTTTATCGGGTTATCTCCAGCTTTTGGTATAGGGCGAGGATATACCGAATATTAATTTTAGATGCCTCTATGGCCACTATGAGTACTGGGGGATGCATTTTTTCTTGATAAAAGCCCCTATAGTGTTCAAGGAACTTATGAACAATTTCTTCCAGACGTATTTGGACCGCATCCTTGTGGTGTTCATCGACAAAATCTTTGTGTACTCAGCGTCAGAGGATGAGAACATGAGACACCTGATGATGGTTCTAGACATACTTCGAGAGCACCAGATTTATGGGATGCTCTGAAAGTGGTAGATCTGGAGTAAGGAGGTCCACATTCTTGGACATGTGTTCTCAACATATGGAGTAGCTATCGACCTAGACAAGGTGGAGGAAATGTTAGTATGAGAACCACCTCGGAGCGTGATGGAGGTGTGAAGCTTTCTTGGGTTGGTAGGATATTACTAGAGATTCATTACTGATATATCCCAGATATCAGCACTGATGATAGCCTTGACTAGGAAAGGGAAACCCTTCATGTGGACGGGGAAGTGCCAGCATGCTTTCTAGGAGATAAGAAAGAGTTTGACAAACACCCAGATCATCAGATTACCGAAGGAGGGTGTCAAGTAAATTGTTTTAAACTATGCATTAGGGAATGAAAATGGATGTGTCTTGATGTAGGGATAAATAGTGATTTATTATGGTTCATAAAAAATAAGGTTTCAAGAGAAAAACTATGCAACCAATAGTCTTGATTTGTCAGTGGTAGTCTTCCCCATAAAGATGTGGCAACACTACCTCATGAAATAAAGGTTTATCATCTACTCTAAGAAAAAGACCTCCAAATACATCTTTTGACAAAAGGATCCAAATATCAGATAGAGGAGTTCGATAGAGTTATTCTAGGAAATTGATTATGATATCATATATACTCCTGAGATGGGGAACAAAGTGGGATATTCTCTTAGTAGGAGATCGAGCACGCAGCTTTGGAGTGAGGTGATGAAGTATTTGGCCTTGTTATAGTTATCCATAGTGGAAAGAGAGGATGTATCTTACCTCTAGTTAATTATTTTCACCCCTACACACTTATATCAAGTCGGGGAGGTATGTATTAGAGATGTCTACTTTTGGATTTACGTACTCAGTTATCCACAAGATATACTCATGATGGATATTTTTAAGGTTCAGAGCGCGTTATTCTTTTCATAGGATGCACTATTGTACCATTGGAATTGAGGAATGAGGTCCTAATGTATTTTCATACATCCCCCTTGGAGGTATATCCTTGTGTGGAGAATATGTACCAGGATCTCTGTCGGAAGTTGTGGTGGTCATTCATGAAGAAGGAAGTAGTAGAGTTCGTTTCTCGGTGCCTTGTAGGCCATCATGTGAAGGATGAGCACCAGGCTCTAGTAAGATTAGATCTCCCCTTAGAGGTACCTTAGTGGAAGAGGGATGGTATATCAAAGGACATTGTTATGGGTATACCACGAATTTCCATGGGACATGATTCCATTTGGGTGATTATTGACAGAATCACCGAATCTATCCACTTCCAATCTATTAGGGAGAAGAGTTCTATAGAGATACTGGGAGACCTCTATGTGCAAGAGATAGTTAGGCTTCATGGTGTCCCTTAGATGATAGCCTCATACCGAGATTCTCATTTCACATCCTATTTGTGGATGGGATATTAGGAGAAGTTTGCGACTAAGTTATGCATGATCATGGTGTTCTATCCTTAGACCGAAATTCAGATAGAGGGAACCATTCAGGTTCTGGAGGAAATGTTGTGGGATTGTATCATGGCATTGGTTGTGGTTGGGAGGACCACTTTCTAATGTTGTATATTTCATACAATAACATATACCACTCCACCATTGGTATGTCACCATTTGAGGCTTTATATGAGAGACCCTACCAGTCACCGCTCTTCTAGATTGATCCTAGAGAGTTAGCACTTATGGGTGTAGAGATGGTGTGTGCTACCACTTAGAAGGTGAAAATAATCTGTAAGTGTAAGAATACTGTATATATCTAGAAAAAGTATTATAATGACATATGATGGAGACATATGGTGTTCGATGAGGGAGACCACATCTTCTTTTGAGTCTCACCATGGTGAAGATTATATAGATTTGGCCAGGTGGAAAGCAATCACCAAGGTTCATCGGGCCTTTCCAAATTATACAATGAGTTGGCGAGGTGGTCTTCCTCATAGCTATTCCATTGTAGTTGCACTGGGTACATGATGTATTCCACATGTTGCAGCTGAAGAATTATCTGCATGCCCTGTCGCACATCATCGACTTGGGTGAGCTAGACAGTGAGGATGGAGAAAACATTGATGAGTACCAAGTAGAGATCAAGGATCGGTAGGAGATGATCCTTTCTGGGCGATCGATTTCCTTGGTGAACGTTCGATGGCAACATGAGAACCTTCAAGAGATAATTTGGGAGTTGGAGGATCAAATCCATTCCTAGTACCAACATCTTTTTTACTAGAACTTGTTTTGGATTTTCCTGGACAACAAGACCCAAGGTGGGGAGAATTTTTTGTATCATATTTTCTATTTATTATTTAAAAATATAATATGGAATTATTTCAAGTCAAATAACTGACATGGAATGTTATTCTGAGGGCTAGTGATCCTGAAATAGTGGTTTGATCTTTTTTTTATGTAAATATTCAAGCGTGTGTGCGTGATTGTGGTAGTATGAAAATGGGTGACCATATTAAAAATATGATGGAATTTTTGTGTCAAGTACATCAAATTACCCTTAGAACGAGCCTATGCTCAAATGACACAAGTCGAGTAAAAAATATATTTTATAGAAATTTTAAGAAAAATATAGTAAAATATAATAAATTGAAAAGTATATTCAATTTTATTTGGAAACAATTTTTATAGCACAACGATGGGGTAGATATTTTGATAATTAATGACACAACATAATCACCCTGAAACAACAATGTTGACTCATTAATGCCATAGTGTAACAGTAGTGACACAACATGATGGAATCATAAGACATGTGCCCTCTTTTCAATGGGTCAATTGAATGTTCTTCATTGGTAGAAATTTGAGAGAAACATTGTAGAATTATTACAGATTTGGGGAGAACTATCGACAATGAGCGGTGACAAATCAAAAGAGAGAATAGTGGTGCCAATGGATGTGAAGGATCTCAGTGATGAAAAAAGAATGGTCCCTTCACCAAAGATCGACCCCTTCCCAAGGTAGTGGTTATTTTTTCATTTTTTCCCCTATAATTTAAATTTAATGATAAACATGGATAAACATACAGACTGGTTAACTCGCGCATCGTCGTTCTTGTAGGATGAATTTTCTTTATCGGGTTTGTTTCTGGGGTTTGATTGCAATGTTTTAATGTTTGAAAATTAAAACATTAAACATTATAATGGGACATGATTAGTGACACAATGAATGAGGGCAGAGGTTTGTTCCTCATTTTTTTGTTTTCTCCCTCCTATTCCCCACGTTATTTGGTTTTGGGGGGTGGGAATGAACGAGGAATCATTGCACACCTGTTTCTTGGCGTAATGATCCCAAAATAGATATTAGACATCGTGATGACCTAGAAGAGGTGCGACATCTAGAGAGGTTTATAAATAGACAAGGATATAGAGTTCTTGTTCATTGATCGTTCTTCATGTTGGTGAATCATAACGTGCTTTTGGGTCCTACCAGTGGCCCGATTCTGACGAAATCATCTTTACAGTGTTGTGGTGACCTCATCCTTGGTGTTTTTTCATGATCGGGAAGTCGGATCGAGGATCATGACAACATCAGAGGTTCATAGTGGATAAAAAGTGTTTCTGGAAATTTTCAAAAAACAGGTCGTGTATCTCAAAGAACACGTCGTTTGGATTTAGCTTACTGGAGGCTAGGGTTCTTCGGTGCATGATGTGATAACAGAACGTGTTCTCCAAAGAACACAAATTTTGGGATCTTACACGCGACATGACATGTATCTCGAGAAATATATGCACAAGGGGTGTAGTACATGGATATGTACTCCACCACATGACCAGAATAGGCCGACTACATGGGTTACCCTGTGTAACAGTTACACGGAATGGCCACACAGTTTGAAGCCTTGTACGGGCACACAATTGCATACACGGTAGGAAAACCTAGTTACTCAAACATCGTGTGTGGTCTATACTATACTATGTGTACTTACATTTCTACAGGTCATGTTCCTTTGACTTGGTCCGTTACACTCAGGTAGTACCCAGAGTTGCGAGACACGACGTGTGACCCCTTCTACATGCTATGTGTATACTAGAACATGGCATGATCCTCTATTCCATCATTCCATGGAAATGTTTTTATTGGGTTAGTTACCCTTTTAACATTCCCCTAAGGGACAAATATTTTTTCTATCTATAATAGTATGATCCCTTCAATATTACTTTTTCAGATAAAGTCAGGTATCCCTCTGACAGGCCTAGAGCGAGATCCTCTATCCATTATTGACCCTATATAGGGTCAAGTTTTGATGTGACTAATCCAAGAGGATATTGATCCTCTACATAGCAGGTGAATCTGGATGAGTTGTGGTATCCTCCATGTCCCTAGCAGTGATCCTCATATATGTGTCGGGATCATTCCCCACTTAGGAGTGTGTTCTACCATAATAATTGTATCTATCTGTCATGGATATTTCCAGAAGAATAGTACATCTCAGATAGAATTCATCAAGTCTATTAGACTAATTGAGTGATTTCTCCTAGGAAATGGCTTTGTGGAACCTCCGAACAGAATCTATAGCGAGGTTATGTTGTCATTAGATTTTCTCTAGAATATGAGTATGTGTTTCAAGTATATCTGGATATGATTCTCTTGATATATTTTCAGAAGATGTATACTATGTATATCTAATTTTACATTTACATTTCTTAATGATTTTTGGTTTTCTGGGACATCTACTGATTATTGTTTTACTCAACCATGCATGGGTTCTTCCCACACGTGTAGTCTCTTGTGTAGACGAGTGGCCTTTTGATAGAGTCCAGGGCATACTAGGACCAAACCAAGCTTTCTGAGTTCCCTATATGATGAGGTTTTACTATGGCTATGAGCAGCAGTCCCATTACATCTCTGTGCTTACAAGTTAGACTTTGTAGATTGTAGACTCTCATTTTTTTGTGGTCTTGTATTCTGGCCTAGTTTTACTTTCACCACATTACTTATGTCGTACTCTACTGGTTGGGTTTAGTTGTATGCAAGCATTTTGTTCCTTAGTTGTTTATATATTTCAGAATTTTTTGGCTTGTATATGTGTTCATGTGTACGGGTAGTTATGTAATGCCACCCATATTAGTGAAATTTCTACTTGGTGCTAGTCACTAGCCCCTTGACTATTAGTGTCGGGCTGGGGGAGCCGTGGCATGGGCCCCACTAGGATGGATAATAATAACACCTATATCATATTATGAGTTTTATCTACTACCTAGGGATATTTTGTGTCATTAATACTATTTAATTAATGAAATTTAGTATTTAATATGATTTTATTTATTTCAAGGGGCTTTAATTACAATGTTACTAATGTGGGTATGATTTCACTCAAAATATCATCATTATTTGGGAATATTTATTTTTCTTTCCATTTATAAGAATTATTTGAAAAAAATGGTTTCAAAAATGTTTCTAATATTCATTTATGATTTTTATCATTTTTTACCCATGATAGAAATTTTATAAAAAAATTAAATGGAATATATATTTTTATTTTCAAAATTAGATACATACATACATACATACATACATACCTACATACACATATATATATATTAAAATTTTAAAGGAATAATCCCTTTAAAATGCACCTAATGAATAAAATATTCCATAAAAAGTGTAATTCAATGTTTAGGATATTACGTTATAAAATTCAATAGTCATTTAAAATAATATTTAGCCAATTTTTTAATAAATTTATTGTTATTCAAAGTACATTTCAATGTGAAAATTCAATTTTTCTAAATAAAATTTTTAATGATATTTTATGGTATATATATTCAACAATGAGAAAAAACATTTAATTTAAAAATTATATCATTGGGATATAATTCAATAATAACATCATTATTCATTATTATGATTTTTTACTATCAGTTTCACTGTAGAAGTTTCCTTTTTATACCATATGAAATATTACATTGTATAACTTATGATTTTGACTATTTATTTGAAATATTAATAATGTTTTGTTAACTTATTTTTCAATATGAATTAGTATATTTATTTGGGTTGAACCCTTTAATTTTTTGAATTCATCGTACCTATTATGTTATAGGTGTGGACTGTTCTTGAACTATCATACATCATTAGGTATAATGAGACAAAATAATTTCATTATTTGGTTGTGGTCATAAAATATTATGTAGGATGTCCTAGAATGAGGCTTCAACAATTTGTTTATTATGTCTCAAATTATGTACAATAACATTTTGATTTTAATTATTTATGTCACATTGATTATTGGGATAACTATCATATCAATGTATTTTTTTTCAATGTCATGTTATTAATTATATTGTTTTATTTGATTATCAAATATTTCTATCATAATATTAACCATCATCTTGTTATTAGTTTAATGGAAAATATTTTTGATAATTTATTATTCCAAATAGATAATGAATTATTTATTCATGATAAATTATAATATACGTAGCCCTTATGGAGCATCTAAGATCACCTTAATTTTTTCTCCATTCCCCAATTCATGAAGGAGTATGTGAAAGAGTTTACAAATGAAAAATATATAATTTCATGATCTTTTTCTTTTATTTATTGTGATATTATAAGATTTATAAAGTTTACCAGGACCCTAAAACTATTAATTCCTTTGGGATTTCATCACTTGTATCATATTCTATAGAAATAATGTCACCCATAGTTCTAGGCTACTGGTGTTGCAATCATTATAGTATTCTTTATGATAAAAAATAACATAGTAAGGTGCATTACATTGTGAAATAATAGAAAAATTCCAGACATAATATTTAAATGAAATAAATTTATATATGAATTAGATTTTATTTATTGATATCAATAAAAAAATATCCAATTTTGATTCAAGCTATGTTTTCATAATTACAAATATGTTTTAAAAAAAAGAATCATTTTCACTACATAACTATGATTCCACATCATTAATCTCCATCCATATAAAATTTTAAATCTATCATAGATATATTAAAAATATCATGAAATTAATGGTGGTTTTAATAAAATAATTATATTAAATCCCTTATAAATTTAAATATATAATTTTTATTTGTATTAAATGATAAAAATGATTTAATTGATTTAATTGAAATGCATAATTCATAGAAGATTGTGTAGTTATGAATCATAGAATATTTTTAACTTATATTTATAGACGAATTTTTCATGATTTTAAATTTAAATATAAATGACTGAAATAATTTAGAGTAAGTAGCTAAATATTTAAGAATCCTCAAGATGATATAATTTTTAATAGTGGGAAAACATCTATATCAAATAAACAAAAAAGGAAAAAAATCATAACCAAATTAGAATGTGTTGAGGATTATTATTTCATATGTGATAATTCATCAAGTGAAATTATTCTATTTTTCTTGTATTTTATGTAGACTATTTACGTCTAGATTTTATAATAGGTAAAACACCATTCCCATGGTGTAGTTACATAATGAAAATAAGAGAATATATATTTTTTTGTTTCAATAATAACAAAAGTCTAGGGTTGCAGTCTTCCATTCTATATGCGAAACATGTTTTAAAATATGAAATGATCATTTAATTTACTACTAGACTATAAATCATGAATGAATTTTTTTTCTCATAAGAAATAGTGTAATTTTTTAATAAATTTTAAGAGCACTAATTCACCCCTCCTAATGTTTTAAAACATAAAATAGATATTAAAATTTGGTATCTGAGTAGGTAAAGTATCTTAGTCTATACCAATGGTCATTTATTAGCACAATAAATTTCATAGATAATGAAACAATATGTGTGATGAATTATTGATACTTATATGAATAAATAGCGTTAAATTCATCCTCCTCCCATTGGTAATTTCTTTCTAGAATCCATAGAATGTGTATTCATAGAATAAAATGATTATTTTTAATGGTCATTAAAGGTAAATGAAATTACCTAATATTTTTTACACGTAATAAAATATTTAATTTTTTGATTATAAAAAATGGATTTAAAAATTATATAAACTATGAATCATAAAATTATAGTTTATAATAATACTAAAAACATATATACAAGAAATAAATGTGAATGGATCCAAATTATTGATAAGTTTCCTTTAGTATGAAGACATTAGATTGGATAAAGATGAATTATTTTGTGAATTAATTTTTATGGTTAACCTAGTGTTTAATACTTTTGAATTATATGAAAAAATTATTAATAAATATTAAATTAAAAATAATATTATGAGAATATTAATATAAACATTTTATGTAATGATCACAACTCTGGAATATGAAGATGTTGATGATTATATAATTGATGAACAAAATAACACCCTCCCCTTATATGGGATTATATGTGTTTCAACCACAAAAATTAAATGAAAAAAATATAAATTTAAAATGTTTATAAGACACACATTATTTATCATATGGATGATTATATTGATAGAGTTATTTATAAATGTAATTATTTAATTTAAAATAAAAATTACTGGTAAAGGTGGCCAAAACACTACTAACATTCTCATATGTTTCATTATGGAATTTGATGATGAATCCATTCTAAGGAGTGATGCCAAAATGGTAGATTCCATAATGTCAAATTATATAAGTAGAATGAAAAAAAATTAATCATGTTTATTAACTAGATAATTATATATTTTTAATAATTAATTTTAGATAATGTTAAATGATTTAATGATGGGGATGCACCATGTAGAGCCTCCCAAAGAGCCCTCAAGTAACAAGGTGAATAAGTAGAATTTTAATCATTATATGGTGACGCAAAAATAAATTATCATTATGGTACTAAAGAAAAAAGACATTTAAATAATATATATTTATAATGTAATTAAATATTTTATAACAGGAAATTAGGATGTAGATTAATGAAAATTCACACAAAAAATTGTTCATATATAATAAAATCTATTAAATTATTATAAATATAGTCTTATTAATGAAATTGAAAGATGGATTCATGGGATTTTTTTAAAATGGTTTACTACTTAATTATATGAATTTCACATTTATCCTTGGGTATAAGGAATTATATAAATTTAAGAGAATTATAAATAAAACTAAAAGGAAAATTCATAAAATAAAATATGATCATTATATTTTTAAATAAAAAAATGGTAGCTGTTAAAAAATAAATTTGTATAAAACTATTGGGTTTCTCAAAAGTACACTTGTTACTAAAGTGAATATTGTTCTACTACCATAAAATAAATCACAGATTTAATTGAAGAACCAATATAGGAACGAAAAAGATTTTTTTAAATATATTTTGAAAAAGAAATAATTATTTTTGATAGAGGGGGAGTAAATATTTTTAACTATTATACTCAAAAAAGACTAAGAGAGAGTTCCAAAAATATATTTATGATTTAAAAAAATAGATATTTAGAAAAAATGAATAATAAATTTCCTTTAATAAAATCATTTAATCATTATTAGAATATTGCATATATTCTAATTGTTTAATGTTAGTTTTTTCACAATAGCTAAATTCTCTGCAAAACATGTCGCTACTAACTCATAGAAGATATCTAACTTGATTTTTATGGAAAATATTATCATGAAGGAAAAACATAAATTGAATGTATCACATTCATATCAACGTGACATAGAATATTTAAAAAATAGATAATTCTAAAAATAAATTCAATCAATGGAACAAGAAAATGTTGTTGTGTTTCCATTAATGTATAATTTTTTAGAATCCTTAGATCATTGATATTAAATATTATTATCAAATAAAGTATATATAAGAGACCTAAACACTATTAAAACTAATGAATTAATATATATCAAATTTAAAAATGGTATCATTCTATAGATCAGTGGCATTGGTATAACCAATATAATAGAATATAACATTAACTACGAAATTGATTATTTATTTGTGTGATTGAGACAATTATGTTGAGATTATCACAAAATGATTATATAGAAATGATGTTATATTAAACAAATATTTTCATATTAAGGTGGTAAAAATTTGGGTTGTAAAATTAAAAGGGTTTAAACTTCATGGTAATACATTTCATGTATGATATTTAAGCATTTTTTTACGTGATATTTTAGGAATAAAATTATCTTTATAATATAATACATTGTAATACTAAAAAATATAACAAAATTAAATTAATAATGGAATAATAGAATTGAATAAAATATATTTTGATATTGTAATAATATAATAAATATAAAACTATTCAAAATAAAAAAAGATAAAAATAAATTTTAGATTTGTTGGTAAAATTACTTGACGTAATGAACTTATCCACTGTAATAAAGATGTACACAATTAAAAAATAATGTTACCATTTATTCCCATAAAAAAATTTCATATAATGTTGAATAATAATTTATTAGAAATTAATTTGTTTTTTTATACACCACTCAACTAAGTTGTGTCGGTAAAATTATAAAAATAAACTCGATGGATTTGGATATAACCATTTTAGTTGTATATAAGTCATTAAATTACTTCATTTAACAATATATACCCACATAAATAAAAATATTCCTTAGATATATCTTTTTAGAAAAATAAAATAACAGTTTATATCAGATTAATTCCAAGAGGAATTCCACAGTGATATAAAAAGTTTATTTTGGAGACCCATATTAATCAGTAAAAAATCTGAGAGTTTGGAAATTATTTAGTATAAATGATGATTGTAAATACCCATAGTATAGACCAACTATTTTTTAAATTTTTTTTATAATAATAAATATTATAGATTGGTTTTCTATAATGATGTTATATTTTTGGCAATGAAAAAGTCAGTAAAAAAATTTCATTATAAATTAGGACGATTATGGTTTCTATTTTAAAATATTTAATAAACATTATATAATAAATCAATTCAGAGAAATGATTATATTCATATATATCTATTGATTATGAGGAGGATTATATGATTAATCAACAAAATAATAATCTAAAAGGGAATTTAAATGATTAAAATAGTATCTTATAAATTTATTTTTTTAACATTGTTGAATCTATTTCATATGATTCTAATTGTAAAAAATTATATTTTCCTTTATTTTTTAGCATAGAGTTAATATAATGTTTTAATAATGTATATAAAATATTAATTTGGTGTTGGAAAAAATTGGAAGAAGACACATTATATATTTTATGGTCTTGATGATATAATTAGATATAATCAATGTGTAATATAATGAATTGTTATTATAGTTTGAGTAATCTTCCAAGAGAATGGATTTTTATTTTTTACTTATGTCTAGTAAATTATGATGTTATTAATTGGGATGAGTTAAACAACATATATTTATTAACTAGAAATAATCCATAAATCATTCTAGTTAGTGAGATTTTTCTGGTCATCATCATGGAATAAATGGATAAATATACATATATATAAAAGATAAATTTGAAATATCTTTTCGTGGATAAAAGATTTAATTTTGGAATTAAAAAATTAAATAGTTATTTGGTTATATTTTTATGTATAATAAAAAATAAAGAATGCATAATTTTAAAACGATTGTTATCCATGACCATTCTATAATGACAAAAAATAATGATGTAAAGTAAAAATATTATTATTATGAATGTAACAATATTAATGATAGTTAATTAATATGATTAATTTGAAATACAAATTATAAGATAGCATTAAAGTGAAATATAGAAAATCCATTGGCTCTATAGGTCAAATATCTGTGTAATCAAAACAATAACATATTATTGAGAAAAATAGTTTTCAAGATATACATTTAAAAAATAGAATATTACATTACAATATAAATTTCTGATATTTGGAGAGATCTAAATGTGTTTTGTATATAGAACAAATATTACATCTGTCTTTTATTTCTCATATTATGATTTTTTTATTCCTTGAATTCAATGTAAATAAAAAATTTTACATTAAGATATACATTGTAGGTAAATGTAGAGACATCATATGATGAAGAAAAAATCAATGAAATGAATTATTAAGATTATGATGTGAGCTTTGGAGTTTAACCTCCTTTGTAAATTTAATTTGATACTCATAGAACTCAAAGTCAACATAATAATATTTTGAAACACTCTAGGTCCAATCCAATATATATTAAATATTACTTCCAATGTGGAATATTGATGAATATTAAAATAAATTGTTCAATATAAGTATGATGTAGCTAATATCATTAAAAAAATAACTTAAAATAGTTCTATCTAAAAAACATTGGATTCAATTGGGAATACAAACCGCCTACCAAAACATTTTTATATTATTAAATGAAATTCCTCCCCAATTGTTTATTATATTTAATTAAATATTTATTCTTTAAATGTAATCTATATGGATAATAAAAAATTCCCTTTTTAATATCTATTTAATTGGTAAATAACAATAGATTTATTTCAATATAATTATTGAATTATATACTGTATCTATAGGTTTATATGTACTAGATTCAATTTCCTTAGAACGATATTATTTTATTAGCGAAGTGTACTTTTTTATACATCAACAAATCACATTCTTATATAAATATGAATATTTCTAGGATTATTTCATTTAGAATATTGGTTTCACATAATTTTTTATTTTCCTTATTTCTATTATCAGAGAGTGGGAGAAATATTTGATGGTATTACTATAAAGAAGAATATAAAATGGGGATATTTTTTAATCCAGATATTATTAATTTTTTTATGTTTTTAATTATTTGTTATATCACAGGATTGGATAGTTGATCTCATTTACAATAAAATTTGAATCTTGGTATTATGAGAATAATTGGATAAAATAGTTTTGGAATGAATATTAAATACATTTATATATAGATAGACACAAATTATATGAAATTATTTGAAAAATAAGTCTTGAAATATGAAGAAAAAAACTGATGAATTTTAAGGTTCAATGTTGTTTTACTCAGTTGATGGTGACCCATTGGTTGAGGTTCTAAGTCGATTTGAGACAAGGGGGAAGACTTTCAAACGGTTAAATAGAGGTGGAATAATTATTGAATATACTGGTCTTAGTAACCATTGAAAATTATAGAACCTTACATGGAATCATCAAGTATTTTACAACAATGTATCATTTGTGTTAGTGATCTCTTAAGATATATCTAGGTATATTATCTTTATAAATAAAAATTCTTGAACATTATAAAGGTTTTTTTTAAATATTACAGTTTACCCACATTCATAAAAATGAAAAATGAACACCATTATATAGATCATTGAAAATATATTGTGGATTATTCTAAATCACAGTATAGTTATTTAAATTTAATATATAGTACCTGATTAGAATTATTAAGGATAAAAATTACTATAAAGTCAAAATATGTTCTTAATAAAATTAATAAAGGGAATATAATAAATATAAAACCTTATTTTTATATGATATTATTCTTTATATCATATAGTAGGTCATGGTTTCTTATGTATCATTACAGAATAATTGTAGGCTTCAGTCAAAATTATTTATTCATTATTTATTTATATATAAATTCATATCTTTTATGTTCCATATAGAAATAAAAAATTTCTATTTAACCACTTCATTATAGATTAAAACAATACATAATAAGGTATATAAAAAATATTATGTTTTAATACACTGGTTATTAATCTTGAAATTATATTATTGTTTTTTTAAAATACATAAAAACAATGATATGTTTGTTCAAAATTGATTTAAAATTTTAAATGGTTTAAAAATGATTATATTCTAGAAGTATTTAATTAATCATACCAAGATTCTATTATAAATTAAATATATTCCATAATATAAATAATTATACAATGTAAGAGAACTGAATTTTGGAGAACTATACTCACTTGTATAAGGAATTTAAATCAAATGGATTAAATGGAAATATTATGAAAATATTTATATGCAGTCTGATGATAATTTTAATGGAGATACATGACAATAAAATAATGTACATTTTTAATTCTCAATTTTTTTTTGGATTTTTTTCATCGTATAAAAACACATGACTATTTATTCTTAATGATTTACATATTTGATTTTTGGTAAAATTATTCAAGAAATTTAATATAACTATAAAAGGTATAAGATGTATCATATTAATAGGGTATTAGGTAATGGAGAATCATTTATTTGATACTCAGAGTGAGTGTTAAATAAAAAATTCATAGTAGGAATTTTAATATGAAGAACACGAATATCTAATTAAACTATATGGATGTTTGGCGTATTTTCTATAATATTACTTGTAGTTGAACTATTCCAATCCATAAGTACTAAATTTAAATACATTAGGACCAGTATATATAATATATTCATGACAATAACCATTAATATAGTATCTTATTTATAATTAGATAATGGTTCTATGTAAGTAAAATACTAAAAATACACCAGGGTTGTCTTCATTTTTCAGGAAGAAAATAAAAAACAAATTGTTTCATTCATTTTAATTATTTCACTACTCTAATTATTGATGTATAATTGTTGAATTAGAAAAAAAATTAATTGGTTTGATTATATATTTAACCAATTATTAACCCACCACACACAATGGTTTTATCCATGTGTGTAGTCCTACCACATAACCAAAATTCAAGACAATAAAAAGGTTTAACCCAAAAAAATACAAATAAATTCCATTCAAAATATATCTCTTAATTGAAGATTAATATATATATAAACATTTATATACACTAATAAACTAGAGTGACTCAAATAAATCAGATCAACACATTAATGAAAATGATGTTATTAAACTGTATAAGAATGTGTTAGAAAATATATAAATTGAGTCAATATAACATCCATGTGGGATTAACAAAATATCTTGTAATTTTAATATTTATAATATATAAAGAAGTACTAATACATTTAATATCATTATTTTTAACCAGAACACCCCACAATAACCCATAAAAATGTATACTGATACATTGTTTTACCTTAAAATATCAATATATAGTACTCACAAGTCTATTTTTTTTATAATAATCTATTCACAATAATACATTTTCTAAACTCATAAAAGAATTTTATTAAAAAATTTCAAAAAAAAATTATAATATAAATAATATTATATGTACATTATAATACGCACTATTAAAAAATATGTAATACATTATAAAACATATCTTGTTAGTTAAGTCACTATGTTCTGTTAGTCTTGGATTCCTATGAATAAATAACTATCATGACGAGATGAAATAATTTAAACATGTTTAAATTGAATATATTGAATATAAATCATTTATGTGTTTATTTATTTCATACTATAGGCATATAATCCAAACACTACATATGTACATGTTTTTTTATTGTAATCATGAAATAAAACATAATGTGATTGTCCTATGAAAAAAATTGTACTCATATATGTATGGTCATATAGAAATATAATATATATATATATATAGTAACTTATACCATTTTAGATCCAAATGTTAGTTAGATGAGCTATAATATATTCATATATCTTTCTTGAAATCAATAACAACTTCGTACTATCTAAATCATTCCCTTATTCTAACTCAATAATATCACAATGATAATTTCCCCTTAATAAAAATCTCTTAATGAAATATCATAGGATAACATTACTGAAAATACCTCATGTTTTCCTTGTTAAATATTACATATAAATATATTAAAAAATCAACATAATAATAACCTTTACCAATTAATAATTGTTAATAAAGAAACACAATACAAATTATTGAGGTTACCAATATACTAATTGGTAATCCGATCACTAGGAATTCACTTAGGGGGTGATTTGGTGTACCTTGTTTGTTCATGTTTATCCTTTTTATAACCAAAATTTGTAGTTATTTTTTTTATATTTAAATCAACATAGAAATATTTAATGTAACAAAAAAATATTTGGAAACATGAATTTATAGTGTTCCATATAAAAACAAATTGATAAAACCTTTAAATAAGCATGCAAAAATATATCAAATTATAAAATAATATGATCTGTAAAACTCTTATATGAAACTACAATAATCAATAAATTATTAACTAATTTAGTTTTATTTTTCAACAATACCATTTAAAAATACATTATCATAATCACTAACAATACAAGAAATCATAGAATTATTCATTGATTGGTATTTATGCAGGATAAATCAATGACATCATTAAAAAATAAGAATATCATATATTCAAAAAAATTTGTAAATATGAATTAAATATCATGATAATAATATTTAATATTTATATAAGAATTATTCATACACTTTCACATGACTTATTAAAGACCCATTACACTTTTACATCTTATGTATGTCTTGTTCTTACATCTTAGAGGTCGAAAATCATCAAATTCATTCCAAACACAACATGAATGTAATATAAAACCCACAATATATGACATAAATCATTCCCTTTGATTGTTAAATTTTCATTCAAATTCATATTATATAGAATAATCTATTTCCCATCTTTTTTGACATCAATTCAATGTATTGGAATTATAATGGAATTCTAGTCAACCATTGTTTTTTTGAGGGACTATAGGGATTGATCTTGTATAAAAAATATATATATCATACTTCAAGATGAACAAAAAAAATATGTTTTGAAACTAAAAAATATGGAATTTAAATTATAATTTTATTATTACCTTATCATTATATGACGTACAATTTTGGTATATTCTAAATTTTTTGGGCCAATTATTCATAATATATTCACATCCTATAGAACATTTGCGACAAGATCATTAATATTATAGATTCATCACATGGACTATACAGTCAATAGGAATGATAATAAAGAATTAATATATTATTTTTGGAATATCTATATACTCTTCATAATATTAAAAAAACCTTAGGTGACAACCATGTTTCATGCATTGGACATTTAGAATTTGTAAAATTATCAATTCCCTATTGTTGAACAGTAATTATATTTTCTGTTACTAGTTTGATATATCATCATATTCTAGACGCTACTAATGAAGAAAAATATAGAATTTTAGTGTGATTATTTATTAATAAGCCTAATTTTAATTGTATATAACAATACTGCACCTTAAATTAAACCCTTGAAAAATGATTTAAAATTCAACATATAAAAATTCCTTAAATATTTCACTCAATAAAATTTTTCCAATTCTAAAACACAAAATTTTAATTAATTTTATTCTCCTCATCTGAATCATTCATATTTATGTGTGTAAATGTTAATCCATGTTTATACTATTGTTTTACCATTATTAACACAAAATATATAACCAAAAAACATTAAAATAAACGAATTTCACTCTTCTTTAATAATACTCCCTTTATGAAAATTATATTTAATGGAAATGTCAACTTAAAAAATCAGTTTCCACATATTCCAAGTTATGATATTATATTCAATAATATTATAAAAAATCTTACTTAAATAATGAAATAAAACATCACACAGTCATATTTACACTGTTTAACGACCCAAAGATTCATTAATGTAAATCCATATTAATCTAATTATATGTCTCTTGATGTTTATATAAAATTTCAACTTCTTTGGTATTATGTTAAGAATTGTGACCATTGCAAATACAGCTGTTGAACAGTGATTAGAATATTAGTATAAATATAGGGCTTTAACAAATCCAACTTTACTCAGACAAAATAATTGATGGCCTCATCCAATAGACTTGCTCCATACGAAGCCCATTTTTTGGAGCTCGGAAAAGAGGTGGCATCCTTGGGCATCTCTCTTGACCAAGACCAATCTGAGCTTCATCATGTCAAGCTCAAACAGGACCGTCTAGGGTAAAAGTGGAAGTTGATAGAGATTACCACTCGTGCAATGTTATCTGAGCCACCCCAAGAGACTTTCACCATCGCACACCTTACCCTTAGGTTTTATGCAGCTGTTTTAAGGGGTTATTTATAAATAAATAGTACTATATTCATGTACATTATTTTTTTATATATAACAATGAATATACTTTCTTGTCATTATTGATACATTGTAAATAGTTTTTAAAGTACAAATAATGTTTTTAGTTATTATTTAATTAAGAATTCTATTTTATTAAATTAAGGTATTTTTGAATTAAATAATATTTTAATAAAATATTATTATTAAATTAATTTTTATTAAATATAAATTTTCTTATAATTTTATGAATGCAATTGTAATTTTTATTATGGTTTGAAAGACACTTTTATAAAAACCCATGAAGTTTCGATAAATGTCAGTTTTTATTTTAAAAGTGAAAATTAATATATTTATAAAATTATTTAGATAAAATAAATGTTATTTTTGGAATCAGGACATCGAAATTATCCAACGCTGAATTGTTCAAAATTTTCTAAGACAGTCAAATTCTTGAGTATAAATTAAATACCATTTAAATATATAATGTCTTTTATGACATCATAATGACCCAAAGATATGTAATAAAAATCAATAATCTTTATGTTCGGCCAATATATGTTTTACCATTAAAATAATGTGATTTTGGGTTTTTTTTTGACTTACTTTTCAAAGTATTAATGGACCCCTCAAGACCTATTAAACACTTTGTCTTTTTTAAATTTTTTTCATGGAAGTGTGACTCACCTCCACATAACCAACCCTATTATTTTAAGATGTTCGGACATTGGACTTAGAAAATATTGTTTTCCTCTTACCTTTTCCAAAAACAACGGGCAAAACCCAGGGGACGGTTTTTGGTTTGAATTAATTTAATATAAGGGGTCCCAAACCTAAATAATATAGAATTCCCTCACCTTTCCAATATAAACCCACCCAAGATTTCACTTTCTCCTCACTCAAAGACTTTTGAGTTCGTCTATCCTTTTCTCTAATCTCTCTAGAATCCTCCCAAGGTTCCCGAAGCTCCCAAGAATCCTCTCACAAGCCTCTCTCTAGCCTTTGTAAGAACACTTCCAAGTAAGGGTTTCTTCATCCTTTCTCTTTTTGTCCATTTTTCTTTAAGTCGTTTTGCCCTTATAATTTCAATTATGAATGTTGGGGTATGATTTTTAACCTCCATAATAGTTCCCTCTTTATGTTTGAATGATGTTACCCCTTTCTCTCTCATTAAATGCCTCCAATGTACACCCATTACTATGCCGAAATTCTGAAAGGAACTTCTCTCTCCTCTTTTACGTTCGAGCAATACTTTTGTATCATGAATCTAAATTCCATTAAAATTGTTGGGGCATGTATCTATATGACCTCCTTATAGTCCCTTACATTTAAATATGATGATGAAACCCTTTCCCTCTCATCAACCATTTTTATGAATTCTTATGTCACGCCGTTATGCTGTCAAAATCACACTGATTTTCTAAGCCAATGTCATTGTGTAGTGAATACCATGATCATTTCCCCATCAAGGGTATTCAACTTTATGCACATTTAATTATTTATTATAAAGTTTCATGTATTAATTCCACATTACTTTATCATAGAATAAATGATTATGTTTTTTGATTCCATGTTTTCTGATCCATGTGGTACACTTATGCATGAAATGAAATGTTTAAGAAGGGTGTGCCCTTATAGCGCTACAATGCATTGGGTAATGTATAGTATCATGATACGTCATGTGAAATGAGTGTTGAAACTTGCTAATTTAAGTGAAATGAGGGTTTAATCGCACTACATTTTCAATGAGGATTTACTCATCCTCCATGTCCAATGAGTCTTGGCTCATTCTAATTCCATGTTAAGTGTTGTTGCCACATTTCCATGTTATAATTATCCTACATTCTCATGCCTTTATGTTCATGTTTCTCTTATGACCTATTGATATTCCTAGTTCCTAACATGTATTTTACTCCTCATGATATTCCATGTATACTCCCTTACTGGGCTTTATAGCTCACCCTTTTCTTATGCATGTCCTCAGGTTATCCCATGCAATTCTATGTACGAGGAAATGTAGTGGTAATGTAAAGGAAGTTTTCAATAAAGATGTTGTATATCATGTTTCAAGTTTTTATGTAATGATCCTAATCCCCAAAGACACTAATCCTCTCGATCTTATTTGTTGTATCAAGTGACGTTTTATGTAATAAATCATGTTTATGTTGTAATAAAAAGTAGGGTTGTCATAGTTGGTATCAGAGGATAGGTTTAGTTATTTTTGGGATTAGGATTAGAAAACCATAGTAAAGACTTAAAGACAAGACTATGTATAATAAAAACATCCTTATGTTTTGGTAAGTACTGTGTAAGTGGCTTATCAATCAAATACATCCCTATCTGGATACGAGTAGGTAGAGGCGGCTCTGGCACAGATGTATCTGTGGGGTAAAACCCAAAAACACCACTTTGAGCTAGACTCAAACGAGAACTGGTGCACGACAACGGGCCTTGCTGTACTCTTGGTTACGACACTCCCAGGGGTTATGTTTTGATAAATTCACAAGATTTTCATGAACCCTTATTAAGGGAATTAAAAAAAATTCCCCTATGAATATATGTTAGAAAGTATATCTTGAAAAGCCTAGATTGAATCCTATAGACTCATGAGTTAAGGAAATAAAAGTTTATTTATAAGTCATCAACTTTTTTCTTTGGATTACCCTTTATGTGTTATCCCTAAATTTCCTTTCATTCCAGCAAATGGCCAGTAATGGGAGGACTCGGGCTAACAACCGTTGTGAAGATCAGTGTGATGACTGTACTAAAGAGATTCCCAATCCAATGGGAGTGGGAATCATGAACATTTTCATGCTTCTATCTCAGATAACTCAAGTTTTGAAAAGAAATATGGGTCAATAGGAACATTCACCCCCCCCCCCTAAGAAATAACAAGTCTCTATCGAGAGATTCATTAGAAAAAGGCCTTCTACTTTTAGTGGATAATTCGATCCCATGATCGCTGAACAATGGATCAAATCCATTGAAAAGATCTTCTCCATACTTCAATGATTTGAACAAGATAAGGTCCTACTGGAGGATTATCGTATGGAGGATGAAGATGATCAATGGTGGACGTTGATCAAAAATACAAATCCTGAGAAGGAAATTGAGGCGTTGGAATGGAATGATTTCTAGAAGATGTTTTTCGATAAAAATTTTCCGTGCACCCTCCGGCTTAAGATGAAAAGGGACTTCCTTTACCTCAAGAAAAAAGACCAAGAATATGTTGGAGAATACAAGCAAAAATTCACAAGGCGTGCACGATACACTTTCAGCTTTTTCATTGCGCCAGAATGAAAAGTTGACCGCTTCTTTGGTGGGTTGTAGCCTAGCCTACGAAAAGAATTATCAATCCGTGACTTCGACAGCTATGAGGAAATTGACTGATGTGCCCTGAAGGTCGAAATGGATATCAGAGAATCACAGGGGTATCATGGGGATAAGAAGCATAAGGTGGAAATCAATGCTGGTTGTCCGATGGATAAATCCAACGATGCTAAGAAAATCCATCACCCAACATGTCAAAAGTGTGGAAAGAAGCACCCTAAAAAATGCCTTAAGGGGATGAGGAAATGCTTCAGGTGTGGAAGAGAAGGGCACCTAGCTGTTAACTATCGGCAAGAAAGACCCGTGGCTACGACAGAGGATAGGAACACTATGTTTGAACCTCAACGCGCTGTTCAATGTTAAAAATGCAATGAACTAGGTCATTTTTCAAATTAGTGCCCTAATCCAAGGGTTTTCGATGGCAACCAACAACCTCCAAGGCAGCAAGGAAGAGGTTTTGTCATCACTTCTGCCGAAGTGAACCCCGAAAATGAAGTGGTGACAGGTACATTAGTTATTCATTCAAGAATAGAGAATGTAATTTTTGATTCCGGTTCTACGCATTCTTTTATATCTCGAATGTTTTGTAGAACAATCCCAGCACCACCACAAATCATGGAAGTGAAGATGTTAGTGAGTACGGAAAATTGGGCAATCATTTCATCCCATGAATATAAGTCCTCCCCTATTATAATCTGTGGATTTAATTTCCCGACGAACCTTGTCATACTCCCTCTGGTGGAATTTGATACAATTCTTTGCATGGATTGGCTTTCCTTATATAGAGCCAACATAAATTATCGGGAGAGGGAAATCAATCTCTATATGGAGAATTGACCCCCGATTCTTTACAACTGTAAGGAGGAAGATTGATCTCTTTTAGATCCATCATCTCAAGCATTGATATTACTGCCTTATGAGAACGCATATCTGGCTCAGATGATTGAGTCCCTGGAAGAAACCATCTTTGAAAACATGCCTATTGTGACGGAATTCGCTGAAGTATTTCCCGAGGAACTGCATGGTCTTCCTCCTAAAAGAGATGTTTAATTCTTAATTGAACTTATACCCAGGTCTTTTCCAATATCCAAGACTCCATATAAAATGGTTGTTGTAGAGATTGAAGAGCTGAAGAAACAACTACTAGAGAATCTGGATTAAGGGTTTATACGCCCAAGTGCTTCACTATGGGGTGTAGCAGTCCTCTTCGTTAAGAAGAAGGACTGGTCAATATGGATTTGCATCGATTATCGTGAACTTAACAAAATCATGATAAAGAACAAGTTTCCTCTCCCAAGAATTGATGAATTCTTTGATCAGTTGTGTGGAGCACAATACTTCTCCAAGGTGGACCTGCGGTCGAGATATTATCGAGTATGGGTAAAGAACGAAGATATCCCCAAGACTGCTTTTCGCACAAGATACAGGCACTATGAATTCATAGTAATTCCTTTCTGACTCACTAATGCACCAAAAATCTTCATGGACATAATGAAAAGAGTATTTAGAGATTACCTAGACAAATTTTTGGGAGTCTTTATAGATGATATTCTAATATACTCCAAAACCAAGGAGGAACATGAGGAGAATTTAAGAATTGTACTGGAGACTTTTCGCAAGTAAAATCTCTATGAAAAGTACATCAAGTGTGAGTTATGGTTGAAGGAAGTCTCATTATTGGGCCATATCATCACAAGAAATGGGATATCTGTGGATCCCTCCAAAACAGATGCAATTGAGGGATGGTAGAGGCCAACATTAGTAATGGATATTCGCAGCTTCATGGGGTTAGCTGGATATTATCGACGATTTTTTAGAAATTTCTCATGATTTTCAAACCCTCTTACCAAGCTAACTAGAAAGGGATTAAAGTTTGAATAGAGTGATGAATGCAAAGAAAGCTTCAAAGAGTTGAAAAAGAGGCTTCTCACTGCGCTCTTTCTCACATTACCCACAAGTGGGGAATTTTTTTTGGTATTCAGTGATGCTTCGAAGTAGGGCTTAGGATGTGTGCTGATGATGAATGGTAATGTGATATCCTATGCCTCAAGGAAATTAAATATCCATGATTGAACCTATCCAATGCGTGATTTGGAGTTGGCAGCGGTGATCTTTGCCTTGAAAATCTGGCGGCATTATCTATATGGAGAGAAATGTGAGATATACATTGACCACAAGAGTCTTAAATATATATTCACATAGAAAGAGATTAATATGCACTAGAGAAGATGGATAGATCTCATCAAGGATTATGACTGTTCAATCCATTACCATCCTGGGAAAGCAAACAAGGTGGAAGATGCCCTATGTAGAAAGGATCCAGCAATTCTATCAAAGATGAGAATTGAGAAGGATCAAATCTTCTTAAACATGATGAAGATTCACATGGGAATCATAGATAAGGTTACATCATCAATCCTTTTACAAATTATTTCTCAACCTTCTCTTTTGAAAAGGTTAAAGGATGCTCAAAAGGATGATGTGGGAAATCAAGAAAAAGGGGAAGTGATCAAAAAAGGGAAATCCACAGAGTTTAATGTTAATGAAGAATGAATTGTGCGTTTTCGGAAAATACTATGTGTTCCATCAAGTCTGGAGATGAAGAAGGTTCTTTTGGATGATGAACATAGTTCAAATTTCTCTATTCACCCAGGGATCACAAATATGTATCGAGATCACCGAGAAAACATTTGGTGGGGTAATATGAAAAAGGAGATCGCTGAATATACATCAAAGTACCTGGTGTTCCATCAAGTGAAGGCATAGAGTAAGAAGTCTAAGGGGATGATGCAACCATTGCCCATACCAGAATGGAAATGGGAAAAATCACCATGGAATTCATCACACGACTTCAAAGGACATCCAAAGGCAATAATGCAATATGGGTTGTTGTGGATCATCTTACAAAGATTGCACACTTCATTGCTATTTGGGAGGATTTCTCATTGGATCAACTGGCACAGATATATATCAGGGAAGTGGTAAGGTTGCATGGAGTACCACTATCTATTGTTTCTGACCAAGATCCATGATTCACCTCAAAGTTTTGGAAGAGTCTTCAACATGCTCTAAATACTGAAATGAACTTGAGTACGACCAATCATCCTAAAACTGATAGACAATCCGAGCGAACTATCCAAACACTTGAGGATATGTTGAGAGAGTGATCGATGGTATTTAAAGGAGGATGGGATCAACATATTCCTCTGGTTGAGTTCTCTTATAATAACAGTTTTCACGCGAGAATCCAAATGGCACCATATGAAGCCCTATATGGGAAAAGGTGCAGAACACCGACATGTTGGGATGAGGTCGGTGAACGTAAGCTGCTTGGACCAGAAATGGTAGAGGAAATGGTTGAGAAGGTGAAAACCATTCAACAACATATCAAGGCAGCTCAGAGTCGACAGAAGATTTATACATATAATTGTCGATGAGACCTTGAGTTTAAAGTCGGAGATATGGTTTTTTGCGCATATCTCTGTGGATGAAGGTTATGTGGTTTGGAAGGAAAGGGAAGTTAAGTCCAAGGTACATCGGCCCCTTCGAGATTCTTGATCGTGTCAGGGCTGTAGCCTATCAACTAGCACTTCCACCTACTATGGCTAATGTACATGATTTATTTCATGTATCCCTCTTAAGGACGTACATACCAGACCCTTCAAATGTACTATCTTCTGAGGTGGTACAATTGGAAGATGATCTTTCTTATGAGGAGCTACTAGTGAATATCGTAGATTGTAGAGACAAAGTTATACGAAATAAGATAATGCCACTGGTCAATGTGTTATGGAGAAACCTCATTTTGAAGAAGTGACTTGGGAATCAGAGGAAATAATGAAGCTGAGTTACCCACATCTGTTTTAGTGTGGGAAAACAAAAAATCTCGAGGGTGAAATTTCTTAATGGGGGAATATTGTAATGACCTAATGTTTCATTAATAGAAATCCCTCTTGATCTAATTAAATGTTTCTTTATGTTTATATAAAATGTAAACTTATTTTGTTTTATGTAATCAATTTTGACCATTGCTAATATAGTAGTTGAGCTGTGATCACATGATTAGTATAAATATAGGGCTTTAACAAATCCAAATTTACTCAGACAAAAGAAGCGATGGCCTCATCTAGTAGAATTGCTCCATACAAATCCCATTTTTCGGAGCTCGGAAAATTGGTGGCATCCATGGGCTTCGCTCTTGACCAAGCCCATGCTGATCTTCAACATGTCAAGCTCGAACGAGACCATCTACGGGAAAAGTGGATGTTGAGAGAGATTACCACTAGAGCAATGTTATCCGAGCCACCCCAAGCATCATTCACCATCACACACCTTACCCTTAGGTCTTATGTGGCTGTTTTAAGGGGTTATGTAAGAAATAAATAGTACTATGTTCAAGTACATTATTTTTTTGTATATAATAATGAATATAATTTATAGTCATTATTGATACATTGTAAATAGTTTTTAAAGTACAAATATTTTTTTTTATTATTTAATTAAGAGTTATATTTTATTAAATTAAAGAATTTTTTAATTAAATAATATTTTAATAAAATTTTATTATTAAATTTATTTTTCTTAAATATAAATTATCTTATAATTTTATGAATGCAATTGTAATTTTTATTAATGTTTCAAATCCATTTTTGTCCAAACCAATGAAGTTTAGATAAATGTTGGTTTCTATTTTAAATGTGAAAATTATTATATTTAGAAAATTATTTAGATAAAATAAATGTTACTTTTGGAATCAGGACGTCGAAATTATCCCACGGTGAATTATTCATAATTTTCTAAGACAGTCAAATTTTTGAGTAAAAATTAAATACCATTTAAATATATAATGTGTTTTATGACATCATAATGACCCAATAGTGATGTAATAAAATACAATAATATTTATGTTCGGCCAATATATGTTTATCATTAAAATAATGTGATTTTGGGTTTTTTTACTTACTTTTCAAAGCATTAATGGACCCCTCAGAACTTATTAAACACCTAGTCTTTTTAAATTGTTTTTTCATGGGAGTGTGACTCACCTCCACATAAGCAACCCTATTATTTTAAGAATATTGGACTTTGGACATATAAAATATTTTTTTCCTCTTCCCATTTCCAAAAACCATGGGAAAAACGAGGGGATGGTTTGTGGGTTGGATTAATTTAATATAAGGGGTCCCAAACCTAAATAATATAGAATTCCCTCACTATTCCTATTTAAACCCACCCAAGCTCTCACTTCCTCATCACTCAAAGCCTTTGGAGTTCATCAAACCCATGCCCTACTCTCTCTATAATCCTCCCAAGGTTACCCAATCTCCCAAAAAGCCTCTCACAAGCCTCTCTCCACCCTTTGGTAGCACACTTCCAAGTAAGGGTTTCTTCTTCCTTTCTATTTTTGTCCATTTTTCTTTAAGTTGTTTTTCCCTTTTAATTTCAATTACGAATATTGGGGTATAATTTATCACCTCCCTCATACTACGCTGTTTATGTTTGATTAATGGGAGACCCATTTCTCTCTCATTAAATGCCTCCCATTTACACCCGTTACTATTCCGAAATTCTGAAAGGAACTTCTCTCTCATCAACCATTTTTATGAATTCTTAGGTCAAGACGTTATGTTGTCAAAATCGCACTGATTTTCTAATCCAATCTCATTGTGTATTGAATACCATGCTCATTTATCCATCAAGGGTATTCAGCTTTATACAAATTTACTTCTTGATTATAAAGTTTCATGTATTAATTCCACATTCCTTTATCATGGAATAAATGATTATGTTTTATGAATCCAGGTATTATGATCCATGTGGCACACTTATGCATGAAATGAAATGTTTAAGAAGGGTGCACCCTTATAGCGCCCCAATGCATTGGGTAAATTATAGTATCATGATACACCATGTGCAATGAGTGTTGACTCATGCTAATACAAGTGCAATGAGGGTTTACTCATACTTCATTTGCAATGAGAATTTACTCATGCTCTATGTGCAATGAGTCTTGGCTCATGCTAATTCCATGTTAAGTGTTGTTGCCACATTTCCATGTTATGATTATCATGCTTTATCATGCCTTTATGTTCATGTTTCTATTATGCTCTATTGATATGACTATTGCCTAACATGTATTTTACTCCTCATGATATTCCATGTGTACTCCCTTACTAGGCTTTATAGCTCACCCATTTCTTATGCATTCCCTCAGGTTATCCCATGCAATGCTAAGTATGAGGGAATGTAGTGGTCATGTAAATGACGTTTTTGATAAAGATGTTGTATTTCATGATTCAAGTTTTCATGTAATGATCCTAAACCCCAAAGACACTAAACCTCTCAATCTTATTGGTTGTATCAAGTGATGTTTTATGTAATAAATCATGTTTAAGTTGTAATAAAAAGTAGGTTTGTCATACACTATGAGTGATCACTCACTATTTGAGACACAAAACAGGATTATTATTATCAATTTTTTCAATAAGAGTGACATATAACAAGGTGAAGAACATATATTCAAATTATCATTTAAAGTAATATTATTGTTTATATGAAAAAGACTCAAAAAATACCCAAAATACAGAGAAATAATAATTTATATATTTTCATGAACTCACCCACTAAAGAATTTAATATTTTCATATTTTGAAAAAACCCTTGAAACAAATTCCTTCCATACATATAATAAAATCATTTAAATTTATATATTCCCTACCCTTGTAAAATAATATATAAAAATGAAATGATTATAATGGATTCAAGATCTTATATTAGTATTTTCATGAATTAATTTAATGTTATATTATTATACAAAACCTCCTAATTTTTTTGATTGGTATTAAATTTGGAATGAAATCTACAATGTTCTTCATTGGAAGAATGTATTAAATCATAGTCTATTCATTACCAATTATTTCCTTTTCAATTTAGTAATTGATATCAACATGAATGAATCATTAATATTTAAAAAATATCCTATGATGATTTATTTCACATATATTAAAAACCCATATAATAAATGGGTAGATCACTACAGATTTGATATCATTGAGATATATTCTCATCATTATGAATTGAAAACTAATTATAATTATTTTAATATACATAAAATTTTATTAATAAGGAAATTATAATTTTTTAATAATGTGAAAATTGATATATCTATCATTAATGAATAATACTATAACATATATAATATTCATTTACTTAACAATTATAACACATTCAATATTATAAAAAATATATAAGCCCGCTATTTTATTTATTTCATATGTATTCAAGATGGAAAAATTAATATTTAGTTATTAGTAAATACAAATTTTTTTAATGAAGTAAGATTAATTTTGATCATAATAAATAAATTATCCATAAATCGAATAATATTTCATATTTGGTGCTAAATTTTTGAAATTGAGTAAATACTCTATTAGTATTTGTACTCTCTTTGCATTAAATTTTTTTCCATCAAATTACTGAGAAACTTTTTCCCAATACATTCATTGTATAATTTTCATTTCAATCATTATAAAAAATATTATAATAGTTTATAGGTATAGTTATATTAACATAAAAATATATAATCATTATCTTGTAAAAATTGTATACCCAAACAAAAATTTATGTCTCCAAACAAAAAATGTAAAACAACTCCATTATCTATAATTAAACTTGTAAAAGAACATATAATTCATTTATGGAAAATATAAAATCATTAATCAAGACAATTATAATTAATTATTTCTCATTATATTCAATAATGTAGTTTTTTTATATCCCCCATACTTTTCATAAATGAATCACCTTAATATAAGACTTCTATTTTTAATAACATGGCTGTAAGTCTTTTTTCACCCATGAAACTAATTATTAACCACAAAAACCATTCTATCATATTCCCTCTGAAAAAATAATTATTGTTTCTCAATTTTTGTTTCATTTAGCTATTTAATATTATGGAAAGACACTATCACAATCATTATAAATATTTTATAACTAAATTTTGTAGAAAACATTAAAAAAATAAGTATCAAATATAGATATTGGTGAAACTTTTTTGTATTAAATATCAGTTCTATCATCTTGAGTTTATAATTTATATAGGAGGGTTTAATCATTCACCGTCTAACCAGATTTTACGTTTACATTATTAAGGACCATTAACTAGTTTTATTAAAACATTAATATCCACTTTTTAGGTACCAAAACTAATGCGTCTTTATTCAAAATCTTTTCAAATAAATCATTTACAGAATCCAATAAATTTTACTTTAATAATTCACAAATATTTCATGGATTAAATAAGGAAAATAATGAAGTCTGTGTTATATGCCAAATATTTCTACTTTTTTGAATTTCTGGATTACTATCAATAATTAAATTAATTTATTATAATCATGAATATTTACATGAAGAAACTAATTTTTTTGTTTCTATCAATTAAAAATTATTTTTCATTGATTTTCCTAAAGTACATGGCATTTTATATGAGGTATGTACCATTTAATTAATATGATAACTACTGGTTTTTATATATTAATATGTAACCATGGGGGTTTATTTAGTTATAAAAGTGTTCATAAATAGAATGAGGAGGTTGGGCTTGTTGTTTTGGGATATTAGTGTCACCATGTAAGATGTAGCAGTCCACTAACAAAATAGTATGCTTCCCTTCTGTGTGAAATCTTTATAAGGACCACATGTAAGATGGGGAGATCCACCTACCAGATAGAGGTATTTGGATTGTTCTTTCTGAGGATAAATTATTATCTTAACCCCTTCCCCTTTCTTACCAAAAACATTCCATGTCTTTGTAAATAAGAGGATTTACAATGGAATCATATTAATGTTTTTGAATTTGAGTGGAACTCCCCCATCATGACAATAATTTAATTTATATTTCATCATATTAGAAGTTCCATGATGATTTTATCACTTCATTTTACAGTAAAATATATATTTCATCCCATATAAATATATTCCATTTATTTGTTTATTAAATACACTTCCTTTTGGATGTTTTTTTGGTTTCCAATATCAATTATTCAACCATGATTCTTTGCCTAATAATCATTAATTATAACCCATATAGACAAAGGTAGGTGGTATAATTATTTTGAAACAATTTTCAATCATAGTATTTTATTATTGGAATGTTCATTGATTTTGAACCTTCCAAAGCATGACATAAAGATTATTTTATTTAATCTAATTACATGATTTAATTTTGGATGTTCTCGTTGGTTTAGTAAATTTTGTTTAGTTTGATAAAACTTTTGTATTTATGTAATGTGGGTCTAATTCCACATACCATGTTAGTGGGTGACCTTAAATGGGTGTTATGAAAAAATTAATAGATTAATAATTTATTTCTCACATTGGATTCATATTTTGTTATCTACGATCTATATAATATTTATGACTATTGGTACATTAATTGTATGTGTGAATTGTACCTAATGAATGGAATAGACTTCATTTTAAGATTTATTTATTATTTTAATTAGGAAGTAATTGTTAGGTTGGTATGGAGTACGATATTATCCAATGATACCAACTGTAGGATTGAAATGCTACAGATTGTTGTATCTGTAATGATGTAGATACTCAATATACATGAGGGGGTGAATTGTATACTTTAAAAATTATTTGGGAACTTTTAAAGTTGTTTAGAAACATTTCTATCATTTAACTAGGTTATAAAATATAAATTCACAAAACCTCTAGGTTCTAATGACTTGCTTGATTACGGAAATGTGATTCCGAGAATGTAATTCTGGAAAAGTGAATCCAGAAATGAAAATTAATAAATGTTTAGAAAGATAAATATTCTACCTTAAAGCATATATAATCTTACTAAATCAATGTATTCAATAATTAGGAAGTATAAGATAGTTATACATTCCATTGAAAAAAAAATACAACGGAAAACATGAAACAAACAAGTATCAAGTAGTATGTCTTTTAACCCAAAGAGAAGGGTATCCAACAACCATGGATACAGGTCCGTTGATTTATTCCTTCAAGTAATTCTATCTTACCCACACTAGGGTAAGCCCTCGATAAAACGATCAGAGCCTGTCTTGTTATCCCCGTAAGCCCCAACTTCAAGGTAGTCGGCACATATGTCTTCCTCAGCAAGGAAGTCCTCAAACATTATGGTAGTTGGCACCACTATCTTCTTATCCCTGAAAGCCCTCAAATGTACTCAGTGACCTTCTACGTCGCACAAAGCAATTCTGAACAAGATGTTTAGTACACAATAACCATAAGAGTCTCTCTCTAGAAATCACTTCAAGAGCATGTAATCTCTAGAGTCATTGAAATCATCATCAAATTTGTAACATTGTAAGCTCTTTCAAATGAGATTTTATTTATATGCACACCATCAATAGTTGGCTCCCTCCTCCAATGGTCATTTTTCCTTGAATTTAGGAGGGACCTGTACATGTGTCACTAAAACAATAGTTAGTTATTAACTGAATGCACGGCATTATTTTACAACCAAAACATGTGTAATAAAAAGTAAGGTTACGTAAGAAAATTTAATTTTTGGAATGTAAAAAAAAATGAAAGTTTAGAGTCTAACCAAAAACTATTTAGAGGTTATAATACATGAATATTCAGATTCTGTTTATTGGAAGAATTCATAGTTTAAAATTTTATTGAATTTAGAGTCTAAACATAGAATGTTCAGAGAATGAATTAATTAGAATTCGGAGTCTGATCTTACAGAGTTCGGAGTCTGAATTTATCAATGTTCTGAGTTAGAACACAGAATAGTTTGGAGTCTGGATATGGAAACTTGGTGTTAGAACTCATAAGTGTTCGGTGTCTACATTCAGAGAACACAGAGTCAGAACTCATAAGATTTTAGAGTCTGAATTCCGAGAACATAGTGTCAGAACTTAGAAGAGTTCGAAGTCTGAATTCAAAAAACTCAGAGTCATAACTCGTAAGAGTTTGGAGTTTGAATTCAGAGAAATTAGAGTCAGAACTCATAAGTGTTCAGAGTCTATATTCAGAGAACACAGAACCTGAATTCTTATCCTGAAAATAGAAATCTTTATATCTAATAATATATGATTATGAGGTTTTGGATACAAAACCAAATTTTATACTTAGATGCAAAATGAATAATGAAAAACATGGAAATGATAAATTTCTTTGAGGAAGGAAATTTTCTTTATGAATGTAAAACATAGGGTAAATTGAAATTTTATTTAAGAAAGGTGTTTGTGATTTTTCAATAAAGAAGGAATGGAAAATTCATAGGGAAATATTATTGACTCAAAAATCTCCCTAAACATGAAATAATAGAAAGTCATAAGGAAACCTTATTGACTCAACAATCTCCCCCTTCTTGGAAAGAAAAAACATCCTTACAAAAATGAATATAAGGACATAGAAAATATTTACCTAGACATTTAAAATAAAACTTATCTCCCATATTACATGGAAAAATATGAATTCAACTAACTCCTCTAAGGCTTTGGAAAACTAAGAATAATATTATAGATTTATAGAATGATATTTTTCATTATCTTGAATATGGAAATCTTTGTTAAGAAAAATCCCCTTGAGATAGACCCCACCCTTACTTAGGGTCATTTCTTCTTTACATATTTTTTTTCCTTCCGCCCCATTTGAGATTTTCAACAAGGAATTTGAGGGAATAGAAAATAAATTATGGTACCTATAATATTAGTATATTATATCCAAAAGAAAAGAAACCAAAAATTTCATTATGAAAGGAAAATTTTATACAAGGAAGGAAAAAACAACAAAAGATCGGATTGGGTCTATCATCCTTCCTTCTCCTTAGGCATCAACTTTTTCATAGTTGTTTTAATCTTTTTAAGCTCCTTGTGGTCTTCTTATGCTCGCATTAGAGTTTGATCTGGATCTTATATCATCTTTTATAAGGCTTTTATTTTTTCTTCATGAGCCTTGACAGCCTCTACCGGAGCCTTGAAGACTTCCTCTTCATTGACAAGTTTTTCTTCAATCATAATCTGGAGATCTTTTTCTCTCTTCTAGCTTTGAGCAACTAAATACAGTTTCCCATTCAAATCCCTCACTTCTTCAATCTGAGTATTCTTCTCAAGGGTAAACATTTCTGAAAAATAAATCATGAGATCCTTGATCTTCATATCTTCGGTGTCAAAAAAATCATTGACACTTTCTAGAAGTTCATCAAGAATCCACATATCTTCTTTGGTTTTCTTAGACCATGTGGTCATATTCTTGTGGGATCTCTTGTGGGATTCATGGTTAATGAATACAGTTTTGAAATCTACCTCTAGTTTTACACACTTTTCAATCACTATGGACACTGAATAAGATTTCTAGTTCAATGTGTATTGAAGCATATGACATCTAGATTCAATGCATGGAAAAATCAGAGTGTTACTAAAAAGTTTCTTCAGGGATTGAACAATGAAATCATGTCCAAGGGATGATGATTCCAAATCTGAAACTTTTTTAGTGAGGCTTATTTATCTAGTTCATAAGACTTCATATTTGATGAAGTACTTATATATTTCTTCTTCTTTACAACAGATTTACTAGGTGTATCAACAACCACCTATTTTCCCTTATTAGTTTTTGGAATTACTTCCTCATCTCGAGATTTATGTTCACTATCAGACAACTAAACAATTTTATCTTCATGAACCCCTTCTTTCATAGCTCATGCCTTAGCATCCTCTGGATGAATGAAGTCATTACTAAAACATTCTTACTCGTATAGATTATTCACTTCTTCTTCACCATTATTGTCATCTCCTTTATCATATTTCCTAGGAGTAGCGTGCTTTAAAGACTCTTCTTCGGATGTTCAGGTTGAGCACTTCTTGGATGGACTTTGTTCCTCATGGAAATCATCTACTTTCTTTATTATATCTTCAGTATCACCACTTCTCTCTTCTTCTTCCACATCTTCCAATACATATTTTTCTTCATCAATATTTTCTTGTATTTTATTTGGAATGAAAAATTACTTTCCAAGATTTTTAGTTAAGGGTTATACCATGAAAGATTTTGGTACCAGAATGATCTTTGATGCTTTCTCTGCATCCTTTAAAAGAGATTTCACTATCTCAGCTTCAGTCAACTTCTTCTTTTTATTCTTTTCTTTGGGATTCCTTTCAAGATCATTTAATGTCTTCTCTTTCAAGGATTTTTCTTCAACTGGATCCAAACCAAAACATGGCTCCCCTTCTTTCATATTTTGTTTTTCTCCATTCCACTTAGTAACTCCCTCAACCAGATATGATTTTTTTCTTCTTTGGTTTTGGAGGTGCGGATTGGATTTCTTGGGCTTTGGAGTTTTTCCATCCACTACTTCTTCCTTTAGCTTCCTCTTCCTTCCTGCCTTTTTGGACGGTTCAACCACTTCTTGTATTTTTAGAACAGATTCAGCTTCTTCCTCTGGTAAGTCATAAAATTCTCTGGAGTCTGTTGAAAGACCAATTTTCATCCTCATCACGGTATCATCACTGACTAACATGACATTGCAATTCCTTGGTTTTGAGCTGCAAGGAATTTTAAAAGATTCTAAGCACCGAAAAATTAAGTTGGAGAGAAGGGATGGATACATGATTATCTGAGCCTTCAGGTTTCCATTCTTAATATTCTCAATCATAATGCGAATATTCTTAACCATATTGATCTTCCTTATATTTACCATGAAATCCAAGATATACATTTCACTCTTCTTCAATGTGTCCTTGTCCCCTTTTCTTGTAATTAAGAAAACATGAACCCATAATTCGAGAATCTGATAATTTGTAGGCAAGTGGGTGATCTTCTGAGTCTTTACATCAGAGATTCCAAGACATTCCATAGCCTTCTACTTAACAACATATCCATTGAAATCCTAAAAATTATGGTAACAGAATGTATCTTCCCCTTTGTAGGGAATATCAACCAAATTAGAAACCTTACTCTATGAAAGAGCATAATTCTTTCCATATCTCTTGAACAAAAACTTCTCTCTGCCTTCTTCCATGAAGAAACTAACTAATTCATAGAATAAAAATTGCATGTCTGGATATACAAAATCTTGAGCCCTTAACATCTATACAAAAACAATCTCACATCCATTATGCTTAATGTTATTTGAGATGATTGAATCATACTTGGCTAGGAGGTTTGGATGCACCAACCTCTCCCTATAAACCATCCACTCCAAAATTGTCTTGACAGAAGACATATCGTTATTAGATGATTCTTTGACAGACATTCGGATTTGAGAATGTTCTAAAAAGTTTTCAACAAGATTAAGTAGAAGGGTAGAACTTCAGCACACAAGAGCTTGAGATTCGATGTGGGACAACCATCGGGGATCCTTTATATATGCGTTTCATGTGATGATTGATATTCAAAACTCAATCCAGTGGCTGAAAATACTTCTAATTAGGTCTAACAGTTTATATTATAGCTGCAAGTAATACTTGGTAGAATCATCTATTTTGAGGTTTATCAGAAATCATTTTGGATTTCTAGGAAGATTATTCTTAATAAGTAAAATTCTTCATGAAGATCTTTAGGTAAAAAAATTGACTATGAAAAACCTATATTGTGAAAAATATTTGAATATGAAATTTTCAATATGAAAATTTTAAGAACTAAAATCTTCCTTAAGAAAAATTCATTAGGATAATTTTAAGAACTAAAATATTTATTGTGAAAATTTTGAAAATCTTACTATGAAAATTTTCATTACGAATTTTTTTGAAAATCTTACTATGAAAATTTTCATTACGAAATTTTTTGATAGTCTAACTACACAAATTTTCATTACAAAATAATTTTAAAATCTAACTATGAAAATTTTCATTACGAAAGATTTTGAAAATCTAACTGCAAAAATTTTCATTACAAAAAATATTAAAAATAAGCCTACAAAAATTTTCATTACGAAGGATTTTGAAAATCAAACTATGAAAATTTTCATTAAGAAAAATTTGACTACGAAAAATATCATTACGAAAAATTTTACTATGAAAATTGTAATTTTAAATTTTTTTTATCTAAGTAAAAAGAAAATGTACCCCCCTTATGAAAAAGAGTATATTACTGGAAAGATATTGGTTTCAACAGGTATTTAAGAAGATTACCTTATGATTATCTTTCCTAACATCTGTTTAATTTATTGAAATCTATCGGAGGGTAATGATTTTGTGAGAATATCAGCAAGTTGATCTTGTGTTATGATAACTTGAAGAATGATATAACCTATTTTATTGCTTGATCCCTAAGAAATTGATGCCTTATATCTTTGTGTTTTGCACATGAGTAATGTGCAGGGTTTTTAGATAAAGAAATGGCACTTGTATTATCACACAAAATTTGTGTTTTGGTAAAACTCATACCATAGTATCCGAGTGTGTGTTGTATCCACAACACTTGATCACAGAAAATTACAGATGCTACATATTCAGCTTCAGCAGTGGATAGTTATACTGAGTGTTTGTTGATGCATGACCAAGAAACTAATGAATCTACTATGAAATGAAAAGTTCCAGATGTACTATTTCAATCCATTCAACATCCACAAAATTTAGCATACGAAAAACTATTTAAATTAAAATCATTTTTTGAAGTATAAAAGAGTTTTAAATTCATGGTTCCCTTTAAGTAGAAAATTTTTTTTCACTCCATTTAAATGAGATTCCATAGGATTGGATTGATATCTTGCACATAAGCATACTGCAAATATTATGTATAGAATAATAGCAGTATAGTAAAGTAAACTTCCTATCATACATCTAAAAGATGTTTGATATACTGGTTTCACAGCTTCATCAGGATCAAGTGTGTTTAATGTACCAATGAGAGTACTAATACTCTTAGTGTTGTCATATCCATACTTTTTAAGAATATATTTAATATACTTATGTTGGGATATATATATATTCCTTCTGGTTTTTTAGAAATTTGAAAACCATGTAATCATACTCATTTCAAACTTAGATTTCATTAGATCTACAAAGGAACCAGTTAATGATTGCTGAGTTGAACCAAATATAATTTCATCAGCATAAATTTGAATAATAGAAACATATTTCTTATTTTCCCTTATAAAAAGGGTGGGATATGAGTTTAACTTAACATAATTATTTTGAGGAAAAAATACTATAAGCATATCATTCCAAGCATGAGGGGCTTTCTTATGTCCATACAAATCCTTGGTAAGTTTAAAAACAAGGTCTGCATGTTTTGTCACATCAAAACTAGGATTTTTTCAACAAAAGCGTCCTTTTTTACAAAACCTTTAAATAAATCAAATTTCACATCCATTTGAAGGAGTGTGATGGTGAAGAATGCTGCAAAGGCAAGTAGAATAAAAATATATTCAAGTCCTACTACTGGAGAATATGTTTTTTCATAGTCTATTCCTTCCAGTTGATTATAGCCTTTTGCAACCAATCTAGTTTTATTTCTTACTACGATTCCTGTTTAAACACATTTATTTCTGAAGACCCATTTTACTCCAATAACAGATGTTTCCTTAGGTCTTTTAACCAGGGTCTAGACTTTATTCCTTTCAAATTCATTTAGTTAATCTTGCATAGGTTTTATCAAATCATCATAACCTAAATATTTATCGATGCTTTTTAGTTCTAATTGGGAATGGAATTCTAGATGTTCTACTTCATTCCATAAAGAAATTCTAGTCATTATCGGTTGATTCACATTACCAATGATACTATCACTATGATGATTCATAAGAATCAACTGATTTGGGTTTTGTAAAACCAGTTCATCAACATAGGGTGTGAAATCTTTTGGGGTAAATGTTTCAGAAACATATTCTTTGACATTTTCCTTATCCTAAGGCTCTTCTAACAAAGTTTGATAATCAGTTTTTGAAAACACATCTAATGATATAGGTTGATGTTGTTTATAAATAATGGGATCAATTTCATCAAATTTGACATGTACTTTTTTTCAACAGTAAAAATGTTTTTATTAAAAACTCTATAAGCCTTAGAAGTTGTGAAGTAGCCTAAAAAAAATCCTTCATCATATTTTGGTGTGAATTTTTGAAGACTATATTTAGTATTCAGAATTAATACCTTGCAACCTAAAACCATGAAGTAGGAAAGTATATTTTTCTACCATTTCAAAAATCATAAGGGGTTTTATTAAGAAAAGTTCTAATCAACACATGATTTATTGTATAACAAGCAGTACATACAGCTTCAGCCAAAAAATGTTTGGCTATATAATATTCACTCAACATGGTTCTTATTATCTCTTGAATAATTATATTTTTTCCTTTAAATACACCATTTTGTTGAGGTGTTCTATGAGATGAGAAGTGATGAGTAATGCCTTTTCTACTAAAAAGGTTTAAAAATCAGAATTTGGAAATTCTCCTCCATGATCACTATGTATAGTTATCAAAGAAAGGTTTTTCTCATTTTTGACTTGGGCTCTAAAACTTTTGAAATATGAAAAAGATTCAGATTTATTTTCTAGAAAATAGACTCATGTAAATCTAGTGTAATCATCAACTAAGACAAATACATAATATTTTCCTCCAATGCTTCCAGTTTGTGTTGGACCAAAAAGATCCATATTCACTATCTAAAATTAATTAGTGGTTGAGACTTCACTGACTAATTTAAAACATTATTTATGTTGATTCCTATATTGAAAAGGATCACAAACTTTTGAAGAATAAATTCTAAGCTCCAGTAGATCCTGGAATAATCTTTTCATAGAGAGTATGCATAGGTTCCTATGTTTACAGTGACCTAACCTTCTATGAGAAAACCAAGAATGATCTTCAATTGGTCTAAGTAAAGGTATGTCTTGGCTTCTATGGTCTTCTATGTTTAGTGTGTAATAATTTCCTACCTATCAGAAGAATGAATAAACTCTCCCTTGGAATTGTGTAACAAACACATGTCATTCCAAAAATTCACATGGTAACATTCATCACATAATTTAATTATGATAATGAGGTTGTGCTTAATACAATTAACAAATAAAACATTTGAAATTAATGTTTTTCCAAGAAGAATAATGTTACCTAAACCAATAATCTCTCCCTTATCATTATCTCCAAAAGTTACTTTCCCTCCTTTATTCTTGATAATCTTTTCAAAGAAGTTTTTGTTACCATTCATATGCCTGTAACATCCACTATCCATGTATGATGTATTTCTGTTGATAGTTTCATTATTTTCATGAAAATAAGAATGTTATACTTCCAGAATACAAACTTTATTGGATCCAGAAATTTCAGAAAGCAACATTCGTGGTACCCACATTTTCTAAGAAAAATAGGTTTTATGAAAACTTATAGATTGAGTTTTGTTTACGGAATTTTTTTGCCCAGTGTCCACCACACTAACTCTTAGTGAAGAATATAGCAATTTTTGGAACAAAATAATTGTTACTAAAATGATTTTAGAACTAGTATAACCAAAACCAGATTTATTCCTTAGAGGTCATATTTGAGAATACATTTTATCAAAATTTTCCTTACCTATGTTAATTTTTGTCAAACACTTCCTCAAATAAAATACTTCATATTCTAGTTGTATTAATAAGTTCTTGTCTTCCAAAGCATATGTTTTTGAGCTAGAGTTAGGCTCGAAAACATTTTTCTTATAAATTAATTTTTCTAGATCCGTTAAATGTTTATCTTTCTCAGAATTAACTTCTTCATGATTTTGTGAAATAATTTCAATGTCAAAAATTTTCTTATCAAGATCTTTAAAAAAAATAGGATATTTCTTTAATAAGTATAGAAATCCTAAAATTTTCCTTATCATGCTTTTTTGACATTATAATTATCATCCTTTAGAAGCATAGAAAACGTAGAAACATCTTCATAGGTAGGTAAAGTATTATCATCATAAGAAAAAGATTCTTCATCTAAAGAGTTATAATATTTACTATCACAAAAATTTCCATTTAAAGATACATTGTTCATAGATTCATAATTTTTTACCTTATCCATTAAGAAATTATTTTAAATAGGTAGTTTGGCTATTAGACTAAGATTCTTCTGTTTAGAAGATTTTTTATCTGATGATTTGTTAGAAGAGTCTCCACCACTGGCACTCTAGGTGTCATTATCTTTCAAAACATTCTTGGATTTAGCTTTGTAGTACTTCTTTCGGTTTCTATTCGAATGCTTCTCATTTCTTTCCATTATTTTAAGAATAGGTAAATCAGGTCTTATATGATCATCTCTCTTGTATTCATAACTTGTGACTTATGAGTCTTCCTTATATTTCCTTTCTTTCATATTTTATCTAGATTGAATGTTTTTATGACCAAAAATCTTGTTAATCCTTTGAGAAATATTGTCTCGTTGATTTTCTGAAAATTCATTCCCACTAGATTCGTATTGGACAACAACCTTCTTATATTTGGATCAAGTAACTCTCTCAGTAGTCATGGCTTTCATATTATTTGATGTTATATTAAAAGAAACACTTCAATTTCCATTCTTCTTATTAATATTGTCATCATCTCTCTTCATTATAGTCTCATGTTGAAGAACAGTTCCAAAAAGTTCATCAAGAGAAATATGAGTAACGTTTCTATTCTCTTCAATTGAAGTTCTCTTGGATTACCCATCATTGGGAATTATGCCGATGATTTTGTCCAAAATAACTTCATCATATAATCCTTTCTCACCCATTGATTGTAAAATATTAACAATATTCATGAATCTTTGTTTCACCTTACATATTGGTTCTCAATATGGAAATAAAAAACCATGATATTCAGCTCTGAGCATGGATCTTATAGTTTCAATAACATTGGAAGTTCCAAAGTGAGTAACTTCATGCTTCATCAATATACTATTTGCTACTTAATAAGATGAAATTTGCCTATATTTATTTCTACTCAAGGAACAAAGCAATATTTTTCATACCTTATAATTCAGTTGATATTCATGATTTTCTTGGTTGGTGAATGTACTAACTTCCTTGTCAAGGATTTTATATCCTCCTGTAAGAATGAAAAAATTGTCTAATCCAGTATTGACAATTAATGTCTTCATTAAATATCTCCATTATTCAAAATCATATCCATCAAAAGAAGGTGTTATTCTAGTATTTAGTTTTTCTATGGAATGAACATTGATTCCTTCCATCTTAAAAAAACATTCCACAGAAACATGTGAGTAATAAAAATTTGTAAACAAGGATAATAATATCCTAAGAATGAAAAAATATAAAACATGAGTATCACTAAATAAGTATTAGTCCAAATTTTTGAATCCACGAATTTGATTCTGAAAATAAAAAGAAAAATAATTTTCTTCTGAATCTAATATTGAGATTAATTCAGATTAAACCAAATATTTGATATCAATTGTTAGGTTGGTATGGGGTATGATATTCTCCAATGATACCAACTTAAAGATCAAAATGTTACTTATTGTAGTATCAGTAATGATGTAGATACTCAATATACAAGATTGGGGGGGAATTTATACTTTAAAAAATCTTTGGGAACTTTTAATGTTGGTTAGAAACCTTTCTATTGTTTAACTAGGTTAAACAAGAAAAAATCACAAAACCTCTAGGTTCTACTAAATTGCTTGAATCTGGAAATGTGATTACGAGAATGTAATTCCTGAAAAGTGAATACGGAAATGAATCTTAATAAAAGTTTAAAAAGATAGAGATTCTACCTTAAAGCATATAGAATCTTACTAAATCAGAGTATACAAGTATAAGGAAGTGTTGGATAGTTATACTTTCGTTAGAAAACAAAATACAGCGGAAAAAATGAAACAAACAAGTATCAAGTTGTAAGTATTTTAACCCGACGGGAAGGGTATCCAACAACCTTGGATAAAGGTCCTTTGATTTATACTTTCAAGAAAGTTTGTCTTTCCCACACCTGGGTAAGCCCTCGATATGAAGACTAGATCTTGTCTTGATATCCCCACATGGCCTCAAAATCATGGTAGTTAGCACCACATTCTTCCTCAGCAAGGAAGTCATCAAACTTTGAGGTAGTCAGGTCCTCTATCTTCCTATCCCTGGAATCCCTCAAATGTACTCAGAAAAATTTACAGTCGCATGAGAGTATTTCTCTAGAAATCACTTCAGCAGTATGTAATCTCTAGAGTCATAGAGTTGTTCATCAATGTAGTAATGTTGTAATCTATTTTAAATGATCTCTTATTTATCGGCACATCTTCAACGATCATCTCCCTCCCCCAACGATCATATTTTCCCTCCAATTTCATAAGGACCAATACACGTTTCACTGAAACAGTGTTCATCCAGTAACTGAATGAACAAAATCATTTTATAAACAAAACATGTGTAAGTTAAAGTACGTTTACGTAAGGAAATTCATTTTTCGGAATGTAAATAAAAATGATTGTTCAGAGACTATCCAAAAACTATTCAAAGTCTATAATACATGTATATTAAGATTCTGTTTATCAGAATAACTCGGAGTTTAGAATTATTTAGAATTTGATATCTAAAATTACAAAGTTATAAGTCTCAATTCATTAGAATTTAGAGTGTGAGCTTATAGAGTTCAGAGTCTGACTTTATCAGAATATGAAGTTAGAACTCAGAAGAGTTCGGAGTCTGAATTCAAAGAACTCGGAGTCAGAACTCATAATAGTTAAAAGTATGAATTTATAGAACTCGGAGTCAGAACTCATAAGAGTTCAGAGTCTTAATTCAGGGAACTTGGAGTTAGAACTCAGAAGAGTTTAGAGTCTGAATTCAGAATAATCGGAGTTAGAAATCATAAGAGTTCAGAGTATGATTTAGGGAACTTGGAGTTAGAACTCAGACGAGTTCGGAGTCTGAATTCAGAAAACTCGGAGTCAGAACTCATAAGAGTTCAGAGTCTAAATTCAGAGAACTCGGAGTCAGAACTCATCAGAGTTTGGAGTCTGAATTTTGAGAACATAGAACCTAAATTCATATCATGAAAATAGAATTCTATATATATATGTATATATGATTCCAAGGTTTTGGATACGAAACTGAATTTTATACTTAGAGACAAAATAAATTATGAAAAACATGGTAATGATAAAAAAAAATTTCAAAGGAAATTTTCATATGAAAGTAAAACATAGGGTAAAATGAGTTTTCTCTTAAGATAAAGAATTTAAGATTTCAAAAACAATAAGGAATGGAAAAGTTATTAGGAAATCTTATTTACTAAACAATCTCCCCAAACATAAAGGAATGAAAAAGTCATAAGTAAACCTTATTGAATCAACAGTAATGGCATGATTTTTCTTCGTGAAATGTTATGTTTTATGGAATCCATTGTTTAACCATGTTAGATTTTTTATTATTTTTATTTCAAAATATTTCCATGGAACAGATGATGATTCCTTTTGGATATGGAATTATATGTACATGTATGTGGGTAATATCAAGATTCATTACTGTAAATTAATTATGGTGTATCCACCTCCAATTTAGGTAATGTATATAATTGTTGAATCCAACATATTAATATCACAGATTCTGAGGGATATCCCTATTGATTATCATCAGATCTTATCATCAAATTCACCCCTTTCATATTGTTTCTAACTACTCATAGTGTGACCTATGGATTCCAAATAATATATTTATATTAATTTAAAGGGTGATCTATTTATTTAATAACTATTTAAATAAAATTTAATATTAATTAATGGAAGGAAATTCCCAAGGATACCCACATTATCCCTTATGTTATATGATCATGATTTCCTCACAAATACAATAAAAACCATTACTGGTCGAGAACACCTCATAAATATTAATATAATACTATATAATGTAGTAGTTATTGAGAAATATTTTTGTCCCTATATGACATGAATCTTGACGTGGTTCCTTTAATTTTTTTAATTTTTTTATTTTTTTCAATTGTGTGCATATTTAAGAACATTTTGATTAATATTGAATAATGGACCACTAATAGTTGTTGTTCTTGAACGCCTATTGAGTTTTACTAACATGCTATATGGGACTCCATTTGGTTCCCAATAATACTTTATTAACGTGGTTAAGGAAAATAGAAATTCCACAACTACTGAGTCGTGAGGATATGCCTTAGTTTGGATTGTACTATTAAGAGTTAGATTTTAGCTTATGATATCTTTTTTTTAATATTTTTTATTACTTTATCTGTTTTTTGAATGGATTTATTAGACATGACTTTTTTGTATTTCTCCTCAATAATAATGTGAAAATAGTATATTATGCATGGATTATCCATGGTTTTATTGAACATATTTACACTAATAAGATGTGATGTGTATGATATTCTTTTTCTTATCTTGATGATTACACTTTGAAATATTTGTATTGTATCACCATTATACCATCATATACCCATGTTTATAGTTATTAGTCTTTCAAATATGTGGAATAACATATGAATCCTTTTATTTCCCTAGATCATGGATATGGTAAAATATCTACCTAGTTAGGGAATTAGAAAATTGTATTTGATGTTAATTCGTTTTTTATTTATACATGTTAGAAGATATACTTTTAATTATTAGGACCTGTTAATATTATTATGCCTAGTTGTAGGTATCCAATGTATAGGGAACATCCATAATGTCATGGATTTTATTGTTTTTTATTTTATGAATTTATAGTCTAATTATTTTCACCTTGATTGATTTTTCTTTTTATGATTATGGATTATGAGATTTTTACCCTTGGTAATGTAATGAATATGTAATTATGAAATATATAATCATAGGGATGTCGGTATGAAAATTAAATTAACATTATTTCATTAATACCATCCACGATTTTCTGTTTTCATGTAACTTGTTATAACATTGTTTTGTTCATTATTAAATGATTTAGTTATTTACAATTTTATTATTAACTATTATAGATCTTATCTATATATATTTAGGGTGGAATTATATCAATAAATTCCCTATAATACTAATTGTTTGATTTTTGGACCATCAATATGAATGTTTAATATGTGTCATCTAACTGTTTTTTCAATCAGAACATACATAGAATTTTTATTTATAACATGTGTTTGAAACATCTTATATTAAAAAATGGTGATTGGACTTGAAAACATAATTGAGTTAGAAAGTTATTATAATTTCCATGATTATTAAATATATTAATATTTGTGAAATTCAATTTTTGATTGGGTTATATAAATTTTTTTTAAGAAACCAATATTGTTTTTCATGACAACTTTTGAATGTATTATTATTTATTAATTATGAGTTATATGATTATTATTGGTATTTAATATTAAACCATAATGTTTTTATTAAGAGGTATTATATAACATGAGTTACGGCTATAGGATTCTATTATCATTATTACATTTTACAATTTTAATATTAATACTATCATGGTAACATTTTCTCATTTATTCATTAAAAATATTATATAAATTAATTCTCATTGAACACTAGATGATTACAAAAATGGAGCAATAGATCATAACTGTAAGTTTAATATTATTGAAACACCTATCAAAACAGCCTAGTCTATAGACCCTCAATATACTGTATGTATCCTTTCTATGATGTAGCCTATGGATGGAGAAACACATCATGTTTTCCATTCAATGACTTAGATAACCTGGACCATTCTACAATTGTACATAACTACATTTAGTATTGATATTTTCAACTAGGTGTCTATAAATTTTCATGGAGTATCTTCCATGATCATTTATCATCATGAGACACCCATAAAAAATAGGGTTAATCTTTACACATAATTTGATCTAATTTCATATAGGAATGTTTGAGATTGTTTTATATTAGCTGATCAATACAAGGTATTATCTGAAAATATTGTAGTACAATATTATTCGATTTAGTCACTCTTGATATCCTTTTTCATACATGGTAAGAGAATTTACGCACATAGAGTAGTGGATCATCTCTATTATCGTCTATACACCTCAGTTCATTATGTTTTGTTGGTTTTACCCATCTAGTGAAGGATATTACTTATATATTTATCTCAATATTTAGGATGGAATTGAGTGTGAGATAATGGAATTGGTGACCATTGTTTTTTAGATAGTGAATCAGTGTTTGATTTCAATGAATATTTTTTTGAAGCTCTTTTCCTGGTAATGATAAAAAAATATTCTACATGATCATATTTGGGAAAGAAACAACATTTTGATGGTTCCTAAAGGATTTGTGGGATTATACTACTCAGGTATGTGTCATGATCATTTTTAATCAATTAATATGGGATGGATATTACCATTATCACTATGACAGACTGCCTATAGATTGTCACTAATGTGGGATAATGTGGAACTATATCTGTTTCCTATGAAATCATAAAAACTCACGGACATGGATTATATGTGATTTCAAGGATTTGGTGTTGGATTATTTTCTCCATTGATTTAAAGTATTTGTTGTTTGACTGGTCACACCAACTGAGATGGTGGCATGATTACCCAGAGCTAGAGTCCATTATGACAATATAGAAGTAAATTTCTAAGGATTCTATCAAGGATATTGTTATGAGGATTATAGAATGTACATGATGTGTAGAATAATCAATCATACTAACATGTTTGGACTTCTTCCATGAGAAGAAAGACTCTAGTAGATTTGATTTTGTTTTTACTCTATTTGATATTGGGGATTCACAATCTCCCATGTTCTCTTAATTAATAAAAGGTCAGGTATTGAGTCTCTATTATACTAATATTGTAATGTACATTGAAACCGTATTTGATGTTTAATTAGAATTTTTATATATTTATTGTCAGTTTTCACTTGAGAAATGGGTTAACAATTTTTATGGGAACTTTTCATATTGTGTATGACATTGTTCAACTATATTCTATGAAAGGACTGGTCAAGATCAAAATGAAATATTTCCTCAATGGGTGTCATTCATGTCACACGATGGAAGCAAGTAAATTTATAAGGGATATTGGTTGTATAATGAACCATCTTAAGGTTCTGATTATCATAAAATTAGTGGGGCTTCAACTAAGAATGTTAGCAAACAATTTGATTATTGATGGGAGAAGTTAGTGATTTACCCTTATGCGGTGGACCTGTTCATGTATTTTTTTCACATGGAATTTATTGGTTATAAAAAAGGTGACTTTTATTTTATCATTGATCATATTTTTCGGTCACTACTATTATAAATATTCTACAATGTCACATTTCTTTGATTGTGATTTTTTAGTTTAATAACCCATTAGAGGTTATAATGTCAAAGGGGATTTTCAACCCAAGACCCCCCCCCCCATGGGGAACACCTGTTTACATTTCCATGAAGGATAATAGAAATTTGAATTTTTGTGGGTAATATTTGATTAAATTAGGTATCTATGAAAACTGATATCCACTAACTTGTATAATGATCATATTTTCTCGCATTGGCTTTCTCAAAACATATCCATGATAGACCACTCGTCATGATATATTAGGATGAGGGTGATAATTTGACATATACCATAAATGAAATTTTAGTGTAATTAGAAAATCAATTTATATTTGTTGATTTTTTTATCCAAATTTATAGACCATCATTGATTATGGACATCATGAAAAAGTTATTCCATCCATACAAGGATAAATATGTTGATGTTTTTTTGGATGATATCATTATGGATTATCAGAATAGGGAAGAGAGTAAATAGTAGCTAATGATCATTTTTGTAAGAATAAAATGAAACCCGATTTATTCTATTCACATAAATTGTAGTTTTTTGAGAGACCGCCTAGATATTGGTTGGTATAGTAAATCATAGTAATGTGTGTCTAACAACCCTAAAAAAGACGAATTTTTTTAACTGGTGGATCCCAATAATGTATTTTATGTTTATAGTACCATAGGATATTCATATTATTTACTTTATTTTATAAATACCATTTATTATTCATAGATTCTTTTAATATGGCTAAAAAATATATGCTTTATTTTTTTTCAAAACAAATGTTAATACATTTCTTGTATAGTATTGTGTGTTTACCTCAAAATTGATCATGATATTTTCATTCCCATGAAGAGAGTCAATTTTATGTAATTTTGTGTAATGTATCCCAATATTTATAATTATACTATTGGGAGATCAAGTCACGAAATTATGGACTTATATTTTGAGTGTTTAATATTGAAATTCCAAGTGAATATCTAATGTTTTTCATTATAGATATGTTCACTAAATTCTATTAAAAAAATATTATGAGGGAATGGGTTTTTATATACATAAAATAGTTGTTTTGGGTACATCATTTCATAGTTGGAGAACAACCTTCTTCAGTAAATGTGGGTTGACTACATCCTTTCTTCAACTTCGATCATTTTAATATGCTAAAACCCCAAGAAATTTATATGTATTTTCTTTTAATAAATATGAGGTATATGATAAATTTCATTACATACATTCTTGACTATAAATGATCTACAATATATTAATCCTGTATAAAAAATATATTAAATAAAATTTTTTAATTGAAATAACTACATCATCAATAATATTTATATTGGTTTTCCATTATTTATATTTACATATTAATTTATTTTAAATTAGTAATAAATTTTATGTATAGAAATTTTATTATTAAAAAATATGATTTCATAAAAAATCGGTTTTATTATATCATCTACAAGAAAACTAAATGAATTTTTTTTTTATAAATTTATTTTAGGAATATAATTTCAATTTTTAAACAGTTTCCCTATATTATATTATGGTGTATGTCTACAATTTTCTAAAATTATTTATTTAATTAAATAATGGAAAATATTTATTATTCCAAAAACTATAAATAATTTTATTATAATGGATATATTATGTTTTAAATATTATATTAATTAAATATATGTATCCTTTAGTTATATATAATTTCATTAATTACATTTTATTCTTCATTATAATTCATTTTTGATTTAGTTAATTTTTGGGCGTAAAACTATTTTTTTAAAAAAATTTGTTTGTATAGGGTAATTTCTTAATAATGAATGGATTTTTATTCTTGTAATTAATTGTTTTAAGGGTACTTAAATATTATATATTAAACAAAAATTATATCATAAATTTTATGGTTTATAAAATGCCAGACATTGAATTTGATATGTTTTGAACATAAAAATGAATATCATTATTTTATGTGAACATATATATAATTAAATTATATCACATTTAGGAATAAAATAATGTAAATGGATATAATATTATTAATTATAATAATTATTCTAATGAAATATGGAAATTTTTTTTTTCACCTAGACATTTTTAAAATTAGTAATATTTTGTTACAATTGATATGGGTCAAATGGTTTTACCACGAGTGGTATACAATGAGTATGTGTATGATTATAACCAAAACATGTATAAATGTTAATTTATAAATAGATTAAGAAGATATTTTACCCTAAAATTGAATTAAATCATATTTGGAATCACATTCACATGAATGTAGCTTTATATCATTGATATGTTTTATTAAATTCCACATCATTCCCTTCCCTCACCTAAAAAGGGAACATTTACTCTTCCCTTATTCACATAACATGAATATTACATATCATCCATGAACTATTAAAAAACCTATTAAAATTATTACTTTAACCCTATATCATATATTTGTTTCCCTAGACCAACCTCCAAGGTCTTAAGTTGATTGCTAAATGAGTTCTCCCAAAAAAGAGGTGAAAATCATAACCCAGTTCGTTCAATTTTATTTATTATTCGAAATACAAATAACATATTTTATAGATAAAAACATGAGGAAAATTTTATCATAAATATATTGAAATTTTATTATAGTATTCTAAAAAGAATTTAATATCTATTCTTCATTATATGATATATTAAATTATCACTCGTTTGTTTATGGGGAATTCTCCCTCTACTTAGTGATATGGTTCATTTTATACCACCATATTTCACTAATGTTTATTATGATCTATTTAATGATTATATATTATATATATATAATAATTATGATTTTACATTTTTTATATCCTATCTATGGTATTGCCTTATAATTCCTTGGGAATTGATAATATCACTAGTGGGTACATGTAAACTACCGCATCCACAAAGAGATGTGATTCATTTTTCAATTTTCTTTACATATATATAAAACATGATAATATTAATGAATATTCATAATATCTAAGATTTAATAGTGATTCTATATAGGAAATTTAAATTTAACTTTATATCAATCCATCCATCGAAAAGTGAAAGACACCATCCTTGTGCACAAATAAACTGTTGACTCAATATAGTGATGTAATAAATTATTATGAACTGATATATTTGATTGTTTTAAAAAATTATTTAATGAATTTATATTTCATTTATATCATTACAAATTTTTTAGAAGATTTTTCCACTATCACAATGTGTGGACCATACCTTCTAAACCAAAATAAAAATGAAATATAAAGTCGTAAACACCAAAAATAAAAGTTAAAATGAATGATTGATAAGGAATGTTGGATAAGATGTTAAATATACAAAATTTATTGTATTATAGGTATAATTTTTAATATTTTATAGTATTTAAAAAATTTAAATTTTATATTCATGAGGCTAGAGTGATAATGATGCATGGCTCATAATAGGTGTAGGTTTTATATTACTATCTAATTTATATTTTTATACTTTATGAATAATTTTTTATGATGAAATTATACAATATATCTATCCAAAAACATATATAAAATATTATTATTTGTTTATTTATATAGATACCATTTTCTCATTTCATTTTTATATCATTATGTACTATAGAGATAGAAATAATTATTTTAAGGAATACTATCATTATCTCACTAATCATTTAGGAATATTTTATTCCATGTACATTTTTCATTTAAATTTTTTCATGATTTGTTTTTTTATTTTCTAAAAATTTATTATAGAAATTTATCCCCTTGTTTTACTTCTATTAGAACTATTTAAATAAATTTTTTATTTGTTTTCTAAATGCGGTATTTTTGGCCATTTATCTAAAATGTGATGGGATTTTTTTTAACACACACCATATAAATGATCTCCCGCTCCCACCATCATAAATTTTATATACATTGATATTTCACTTAAAATATTTAATGCTATATTAAATATTTTATGATTCTGAGATTTTATGATATTAAATATGTTGTTTGAAAATAAAAATTGTGTTTTCCTCGAGAATTTTTCCATAAATATTTGATAATTATGTTCATATAGTAAAACATACTTTGATATATATAATTTTTTAATATGTATATAATTAAATTTTATCATATTTCTTCTTTCTCTAGATGGTATATTATTACGATGGATAAATGATAATTAATACTATATCATTTAAATGTGTTGTTATAGGATATTATGATTACTACTATATAATCCTATAGAACACATATATTTTTTTGATTATGTAATTATTGGGTTTCATATTATACCATACTTAATTACATTTTATCATTATGTATAACTTTTGATATAATAATTATTTTAATTAGGAGTGATCACATTTTAGTAAGGACTCCTTCAAATAATATTTTCCAGAGAGTGAACCTTTTCAAATGAAATAAAGTAATTGGGGTTGATATCAATACAATATTATAGTCTTTGTTTTTACCCTTGATAATTTTAATGATTTTTAATGATTATATGTATGCTATTACAACATCCAGGGTTTTAAGAAAAAACTATGTTCGATAGCACACATAATATAAAACATCGAGCTTAAATGAACAATTAAATATTGTTATTTAAATGTTATCATTATATACCTATAGTTAGAAAGGTTATAATAAATAATATTAACTAAAATAAGAAAATATGGTTTACAAATGTATAAATGAATATTTTATTTTTGAACAATTAATTATGACTTAATGTTAAAAAATTTATATAAACGGATTTTTTCCTGAAATAATAATTTAATGTGTAAAAGTGTGTTTTATAATAATAAGATATTAAATTAGTATTATTTTATTATATTAATATAATATATAATAAATTTGTTTAATTTAATCTTTAAAACATATATTAATTATATTCTAGACATGATATATGAACAAATATAACTTGACACGTAAGAGATGTATTTCTCAAAAATGGCAGATTTATCGCCATTTGATGGTGCACCTGTTCTAAATCTATTTTCTTAATCTTATAAAATATAATTGAATAAATAAAATTTTTATTTGGGAGTGGAATATAATATTTTTCATTGGTTTACATTTTATAATTTTTCTCAAAATTTTCATTTTTTGATGAATAATGAAATAAACTACATTACAGTTAAAAATGATTTTTATTTAAATATTTATTACACATTATAGTTATTTTTTAAAAGTCACCATAGATAAATAAAAAATTTATTAATATAATTTATTTCATGTTAGTAATTTTTATATTGAAATTAGATATAAAATTTATTAAAATTTTGAATATCTCTTTTACTCACCATCTCACCACATATGCGTGATTAGTGAGAAACGTATAATAGCCACTTTTGTGAATTGGAATTTTAAAAATTATAAATAAATCGTTTTAATTAGCATGAACATTGTGGTCTAATAAATAACGAAAATTTCTAGTGAATTGTAACTTTAGTAATTTATTATCTATGATTATGGGAAAATTGTGTATGTATAGGTAAAAAATAATATAATAATTTAAAATTTTTCTGACACGTGTAAAAATTTCATTGTATGGCTAGGTTTTGTCCAAAATCAACATTAGGCTGAAATTTTAACCATTTTTAGCCTCTTGTGGAATAATATGACATTTATGATATTTTATTTAAACATAAGATAACAATGTCGTATTGATATTTTAAATAAGTAAATAATTTATAATATATGTTAATGATCAGCCAATAAAAACACATATTTTGATTACATTGTAATGGTATTAAATGTTTATTTTTGATTTTATGGGCCTGAGTTAGTGGATTTTAATTTTGAACATCCATTCTCAGCATTTGTGCACTTCATGCCTAATATGTACCAATTTAGGCCCAATGTTTCTTCTGATTTCAAAGAATGTAATTATCCATATTTTAATTTTATATTTTTGGAAATGTATATAAACTTAAATGTGAACATTTTTCATTCAGGGATCAATGGAATATTCATAAATGATGATGGAGATATTTGGCGATTAATGGAAACAATTCTGAAGAAGGCAGATTGGATATCATCCCACTGATTGGACTTTGGGGCCCACAATACAGGCCCAATTAAGCCCAAAATTAATTTTAGGCTAGAAGACATATATAGGAACAAATAATTATTCTGTATCTAGTGCTAATTCGTCCTCAATGGTGGTGATTAAGGCAGACCAAGTGGAAGATTTAATTTTGGCCCAGATTCGGCAACCCAGAAAAACAGCCCACTATTTCAATCATATCTCCTGAACCACAAAGTATTTTGGGCTCCAATTTTAAAGGATATTAGGGGACATCCGGGGGTGCATTTAAGTCTGCTATGGCCTACTCCAATTCTTCCTTCTATATGGCTCTTTCGGTGCTTCTGTTTGGTGTAGAAACCTGGCTCCCACTTTGAGGCACGAGTTGTAAAGTCTCTTATGCATTAAATTTCCACCAACCTTTCTCCAACAAAATTAATTAAATGCACATGGGAAGAGAGGAGATCGGCCAAAGGCTTCCAAAATTATTATTTAAGGCAGTAGGTATGGATTATTTGAGCATCGTGGTGATTTCTTTTCATTATAATGTTATTATGCCAATTTGCCTTTGTAATGTTTTTCCTTCTCATGTAAGTTGTTCGAATCACCTTAGTCTTCAATAAAAGTTCTTCTTCATCTATTGTTATGTTATTCTTCTTATCACCATGATACCATTTCCTCAAGGTGTGAATTTATTCACACCAAACCTTGTGATTTTGTTCACACAACGGTGGAGTGATCGTTATTTTTGTTGTTTTTACTTCTTCAATTCCACCCTCATAAGTCTACTTTCCGCTTCTGTTGAGAACTTGTAATCAATGGAGGGGTAGCACTTTTATGGGTTGATCCAAAGGAGTATAAAGGGGCTGGATTGAATGTTATTTCTCATTCCCTAAATGTTATTAATTTCTTTTAATTGAGTTTCATTCATTCAATGAATCTAATTCTTCCACTTCCTTATTGAATTTATTCACCCCACTTTCATGTGATAATTACATCCTTTACCTTGGAGTGCTCATGAAAATGATCCTACAAGTGTATAGGTGATTATCATGTGTTTGGAAGGTGTTTAATCAGTAAGTGATGAGGTTAGTTTGAATTCATTTCAAGAATCCTTCTCGAGCTAATGAAAATAAAATCATAAAAAAGGAATTCCTTCAATCCACCTGAGCAATAACCTAGGATCAACTCATTTTCTCATAATTTGAATTCACATAGATCTTTTAGTACTCTTTCAAAAACATCTAAAATAAACCCAAGTTGGCCACTTCCTAGCCAAAAATCCATCTCTTTTTATTGAGTGTCTAAAGGTTCTTCTTAGGTCTCCGAGGATTCGACAACCCAAGCTACACTACAAGCGACTGCATGACCCTTAAAACTATGGTAAATTTGGGCGCAACCAAATTTTGGCTCCATTGCCAAGGACCAAGTAAGTTCCTTAGACAAAAACCTTCTTTCCTCATCCCCATTCTTCTATTCTTAGCCAATATCTCTTATCTTTTCCCTTTCTCGCTTTTTTTCTTCTTTTGGCACATGTCCGCCTTCACCCGTGATAACTCAAACAGACTAGTTAGGGTGGAAAGTCATAGGACAGGGGAGTCAAGTACACCATTGGATCATAATCTTCCTAATACCATAGAGTTAAATATTGAGTCAATTTTAATGGAGGGTCTTCAAAGAAACCAACTCATAAACCCGGGTGGGAACCAAAATGGAAATCCAAATGAGGCAGCCCCAAATTTGGAGAATGAAGTCGATCGAACCATGAATGACTACCTTACACCTACCTGGAACAATGAACCCTCTTGCATTAGGCATGATGACCTAGGAGATGCCCACTATGTATTTAAACCTCATTTCCTAAAGCACCTTCCAACCTTCCATGGGATGGAGCCTGAAATGCCTTACCTTCTTGTCAAGGAGTTCAATGACATTGTTGAAAACATGTGCTCACCACATCAACTTGAGTCAGCTAAGATGAGGCTATTTCCTTTCTCACCTAAGTATAGAGCAATGAATTGGTTAAATAATCTGAGACCTTCATCAATCCACACTTGGAACCAAATGCAATGATAATTCTACAAGAAATACTTTCCCCACCACAAAACAATTGCACTTAAAAAGATTATCCAAAACATTTTTGAAAAAGAGGGAGAGTCATTTTATGAAACATGGGAGAGATTCAAAGACACCCTAAACATGGTTCCACACCATGGTTTTTCTATTCCTGAACAAGTAAGAATTTTATATGAAGGTTTGGTCCCGGGGAACAAACAATTCACTGACATGATGTGTAATGGGACCTTTAAAAACAAATCCCCAAATGATGCTTATGAGTATCTAGAAATCCTTGCTGAACAAAACCAAACATGGGGAACATCACCTTATTCAGAAAAGCCTCAAAGAACTAATGGAATGCATACACTTAGAGAAGAGGGAATCCTTAGGGCGAAACTTGCAGCACTCTCTAGGAAGGTTGAAGAGATAGACCATAGGAAATCAATGAAATCCAAACTGTAGACCTTGTTTGCACAATCTGTGACAAACATGACCACAAAACAGACAACTGCCCAACCATTCCATCCATTAAGGATATTCTTTTAGTATGACCACCTGCTGAAGACAATGCCCTAAAAATTAAAAAGCCTCAATACCCAAACACATTCAACCAAAGGTATAATGACCACCCAGGCTTCCGATGGAAAGATAACCAACAACCTAGCCAACCAGAAGGACCAAACCCCTACCCTACACAAAAGTTTCAAAACCATAACCAATTCCTACCACAACCAGTCCAATACCAACATCCTCCAGTCCAATACCAACAACCCATCCAACAACTAAAGTATCCTCCTGGGATAACCCAACCAACACCAGCCCCTTCGCAATCTGTCCCTCTCCCAATCCTTGAACAACTGTGCAAACAAATGGAAAGGATGAACTCAGAAGTCTCTTCCCTAAAACAATAACTTCAAACCATCAAAACCAGAAAGACACCAATTCCCACATAGTCCATTCCACAACAAACATCAAGGGGGGAGACAAGTTGCACTCAAACAACTCATGAACAACTAAAGGCTGTGACAGTTTTGAGAAGTGTGAAATCAATTGAGAAACCTGAACCAATAGTTCAAAAAACATCTAAAGCTTCAAACACTAATAAAGATTCAAATGAACCACATGATCGAACTGAAAAACATGATAACATTTTCAAAGAAACAACCCTTCAAAAAACAACCCCACAACCTGCACCATTTCCTCAACGCATGGGGGGGGGGGGAAACCAAGCCTGAATTGAGTGAAAAATTGAGGGAAATATTCTCACAAGTCAAGTTGAACATTCAAATCCTCGATGAAATTAAACCTATTCCTGCATACTCAAAATACCTTAAGGATCTCTGCACATTTAAATAGAAATTCTCACATAAGAACCAAGTCCTTCTTGCAGCAAATGTTAGCACAACAATCCAAGGAACCCTTCCTCAAAAGATGAAAGTCCAAGGATGCCCTTACATAAATGTTGAACTAGGAGAGAACAAAGTTGTCAAATCCTTGTGTGATCTAGGAGCCTGTGTGAACCTCATTCCTTATGCTATGTATTTTCAGTTAGGGCTCGAAGAAATCCAACCCACTCTGTCACTCTTCAACTTGCTGATCGTAGTATTCGAGTTCCAAAGGGGATTTTAAAGGATGTTTTGGTGAAAGTTGAAAATTTCATTTACCCAGCCGACTTTATTGTTCTAGAAAATCACCCACGCTTAGGTCCTAGGGAGAAAACCCCAATCATCCTTGGTCGTCCCTTCCTTGCAACAATAAACTCTGTTATCCGAGTCCGAAATGGGAACATGACCATCACCTTTGGAAACATGAGTCTAGACTTGAACATCTACAATGAAAACTCTCAAATTGGGGATGATGAAGAGATCCATGAGGTTAATTTGATAGGTAGTGTTGATAGTTAACTCAAGGAACATCAAAGAATTACTAAAGGATGTTTAAGTCAAGAAGAGATTTATTTTCTTTGTTCACATCATGGAAATTTGTCTCCTTGTCTTGAATCTCTTTCAGATTGCTCTATTGATGATTTTATAGAATCACCAATCAATGATACCATGGGTGTAATCAATAACATTGAGTCCATACCCATTCATGAAACTACTCTAGCTAATTTAGTGGATGAAAATTCTTTTCACAAGGAACCAATTTTGTCATGAAATCTTAACAAAGAAACTGAGTTCAATACAAAGTATAATCCATTCTTGGAAATTGATAACCACTCTAATATTGAATTTAAGGTTTTACCTTCATCACTCAAGTATGCATTCTTAGGAGAGAATCAATCCTTTCATGTTTTCATTTCTTCCTCTCCTGAAGCCAATCATGAGAGGATGCTTCTAGATGTCCTTATGAGACACAAGAAAGCCATTGGATGGACCCTATCTGATATTCCTGTGATTATCCCACTTATCGGGACACATATAATTGTTCTAGAATCCGATTCAAATCCATGTCGTCAACCTCGGTGATGACTCAATCCTAATCTCATGGAAGTAGTGAGAAAAGTACTTTTGAAATTGTTAAAAGATTGTATCATCTATCCTATAGCTGAGAGTGAGTGTGTTAGCCCAATCCATGTGATTCCAAAGAAGGCTGGAATCACAGTAATAACAAATAATGATAAAGAGACGCTTCCAACAAGGGTCATTAGTGGATGGAGAGTATGTATTGACTATAGGAAACTCAACTCTTGTACCAAGAAAGACCATTTCTCCTTTCCCTTTATTGATCAAGTCCTCGAGCGAGTGGAAGGTCATCAATTCTACGGCTTCCTATATGGATTCTCTGGGTATAATCAAATCGAAGTCTCCTTAGAGGATCAAGGAAAAACAACCTTCACTTGTCCATTCGACACTTTTGCCTTCAAGCGCATGCCCTTTGGGTTATGCAATGCCCCTAGTACCTTCCAGCGGTGCATGATGGGAATGTTCTCAGACATGGTGGGGGATTGTTTAAAGGTATTCATGGATGATTTCTCCATATTTTGGGATAATTTTGAGGGATGCCTTCTAAATGTTGAAAAGGTTTTGTCAAGGTGCGAGAATAAGAATCTCATACTAAATTGGGAAAAATTCCATTTCATGGTAATCGAAGGACATGTTCTAGGTCATCTGGTATCTGGTAGTGGGATTGAAGTTTATAAAGCCAACGTTGACATCATTCGTCACCTTCCCTCTCCTAAAACTGCTTAGGAAGTGAGGTCCTTCTTAGGACATGCTGGCTTTTATAGAAGGTTCATTAGGAATTTTAGCTCTATTTCTCGACAACTTTGTGCTCTACTGGTAAAAGATGCTGCATTTTTATGGACAGAAAGCTGTGAGGAATCATTCTCTACACTCATGTCAACTCTTATATCTCCACCTATCATGCAATCTCCAAATTGGAAACTTCCTTTCGAGCTCATGTGTGATGCAAGTGATTTCGCTGTAGGGGCAGTCATAGGACAACGGTGTGAGAAAACTCCATGTGTCATTTATTATGAAAGAAAATCTTTAACTGATGCACAAATAAACTACACCACCACTATGAAAGAGATGCTTGCTGTTGTCTTTGCCTTAGAGAAATTCAGGTCTTATCTCTTAGGATCACCCATCATTGTCTTCACTGACCATTCAGCCCTAAAATACCTTTTCCAAAAACAAGATGCCAAGGATAGATTGATTAGGTGGGTCCTTCTTCATCAAGAGTTCGATTTAACAATTAAGGATAAAAAGGGTGGTGAAAATGTTGTAGCTGATCACCTCTATAGGATGGAATTCAAAGACAACTCACACCACCTCTCTGTGTTTGATTCATTTCCTGAAGAGCACCTATATTCAGTGAGTGATTGCCCTTGGTATGCTGACATAGCAAACCATTTGGTGACGGGTGACATTCCAAAATTCTTGGGGACCAAAGCTAAGACGAAATTAGTTTCTGATGTCAAACACTATGTGTTTGATGATCCTTACCTCTTCAAGTTCTGTCCTGATCAAATCATCAGGAGATGTGTTCCTGAGTCTGAACAAGAGTCCATTCTAAAATTTTGTCATGGAGAGCCATGTGGAAGCCACTTTTCTACAAAGAAAACCACTGCAAAGGTCCTCCAAAGTGGTTTCTACTGCCCCAACCTCACTAAGGATTCCTTCGAATTCTGTAAAAGTTTTCCTCAATGTCAGCAATTAGGATCCATTTCCAAAAGGAATAAAATGCCCCTCCCTCCCATTCTGGTCGTTGAAATCTTTGATTGTTGGGGAATTGATTTCATGGGACCCTTTCCAAAATCTAAGGGATACCTCTACATCCTATTATATATTGATTATGTCTCAAAATGGGTTGCAGCCACTCCCACTAAGACTAATGATCATCAAGTTGTGATCTGATTCCTAAAAGAGCATATCTTTTCTAGATTTGGAATTCTGAGGGCTATAATCAGTGATCGTGGAACCCATTTTTTTAATCTCCCATTCTCATCACTCATGTCTAAGTATGGAATTTCTCATAAAGTTTCCACTGCGTACCATCCTCAAACCAATGGTAAAGCTAAGTTAGTAAATAGGGAGATTAAGAAAATTCCTGAAAAAACTGTCAACCCCTCTAGGAAAGATTGGTCTGAGAAACTCTTGGATTCTCTTTGGGCATATCGTACAGCATTCAAAACCATCCTATGAATGTCACCATATAGGACGGTTTATGGAAAAGCATGCCATTTACCTATTGAAATTGAGCATAAGGCATTTTGGGCAATCAAACAAATGAATTTCGACATTTCTTTAGCCGAAGAAAAGAGGAAATTTGATCTTAATGAACTTGAGGAACATAGGATGGAGGCTTAAGAAAATTCAAGGATAAATAAAGATAGAGTTCAAGACTACCAATCTAGGAATATCAAAGTCACACAATTTGAACTGGGAAAACATGTTCTCTTGTATAGTTCAAAACATCATTTACACCCGGGAATGTAAAGGTCTAGATGGTCAGGTCCATTCATAGTGCATCATGTGTACCCCCATGGGGCAGTAGAGATTCAGGATCCCACAAGTGGTAATATTTTTAAGGTCAATGGACATAGGTTAAAACCATTCATTGAATCATTCAATAAACAGGAAATAGAGGTAGAGTTAACAAAGCCAACCTACGAACCAGGAAAAAATTGATTGATTTAGGATCCATGTCGGGCTAACAACGTTAAACAAAAGTGTTGCACGGGAGGCAACCCGTGGTCATCATGTTTCTAATATTTGGGAATCATCTTTTTCTTTTCTTCTTCATTTTGTTATTTAAAAAAAATATAGACTGTTGACCTGTTCTTCTTTTATGAGTAAGGATGGGTATGAAAGGGGAGCACCGTATTCATCCGGGTCACGCGGTGTGATACCTGAGTAATACCTTACCCAAAAAATATAAAGAAGACAATGCATCATCAGCTTTTTTTATTTTATTTTATATTTTTGTTGGTATTTAAAAAAATAGATTGTTGACATGTTCTTCTTTTACGAGTACAGATGTGTATGAAAGGGGAGCACTGTATTCATCCGTGTCACGCAGTGTGATCCCTGAGTAATACCATACCCAGAAATTTAGGAGAAGACAATGCATCATCAGTTTATGTAATTTATACCTTTTTTAGGTTAAAAATATATATATATATATATTAAAAAAAATTAAAGACATGTCATAGGTCATTGGGAAAATATGGTCAGAACCGTCCAAGCCATTGGGAGATAAAAAATAACTGAAGGGAGACATGAGAATGCATTTTCAACATCAACCACCAGGTGACTTCATTCCATAATTTTCATTTTCAATGTCTTCGTTGAACTTCTATCCTGCCACTTCTATGTTTCAATTAATTAAACACTGGGGACAGTGTATTCCAAGTTGGGGGGGAGATGAGAATCTATGGAAGGAAAAATGTCATTAACCTTGAACATGATAACACACATTCCAAACTCTGAAATTGGATTTCAAATAATTTTTCATGCCTTGATTCTGATTTTAATGCAAGTTTATGTTCATGTGCATAGATATTGGAAAGTGCGGTTGTCTGATGTGATTTTTCAATGGTATATTTTCATCCATTTAATAAAAAAACACAATGCATGTCCTCTAGATTGTGGGGTCTTAGTTTGAGTTCTTGGGGACCCATAATAAATATCATAGGATTGGCGATCATTTTAATTTTAACATGAGTATTCAAAAAAAATCAATTGCGCGTAGAGCAATGAATTGACCTAATGTGTGGCTTTCGGCACTTGAGGATCATGACTCCATAGTTGTCTGGCCCAGATTTGGGATTTTATCTCTATTTTTGGTAATTTGAATTCGTTTTTGATTGAGTTAACTCGAGATGATTCCCGTGTATGTGAGCTTCACTTGGTGCCCTATGATCATTGAGCCTGGGAGTCATCGGCAAAGTCTTGCTACATGGGTTGACTCGATTGAGTTCAATTTCAATTACCATGGAAAATTGAAATAAAATAAAATAAAAAAATTAGTACTCATCGTATTATTAAAATTTGATTGATCCTAGAGCTTCCATCTTTTCTCCCTAGAATGTAAATGAACCCCCATGTCTATTGTGACGCACAACACCTCATCATGCTTAATTGAATTTGGATGAAATATGGCAATGAATTTGAAAAAAGGAATGGGCTTGGGCTTGAGATATGCCTGTGTACATATCTTGTTTTAAATGATTTTGATGGGTTTCATAGTTGTTTGGTATGTGATCTTTGGGTGATAAATGTGAATTAAAATGTTTTTGGAAAAGGTCTTTTGAATTTCATTTTTGTGAGACATATTTTGCTCGGGACTAGAAAAACTGAAGTTGGGGGTGTGATTAGCCAATAAAAACACTTATATTGATTACATTTTAATGGTATTAAATGTTTATTTTTGATATAATGGGCCTGAGTTAGTGGATTTTAATTTTGAACATTCATTCTCAGCATTTGTTCACTTCATGCCTAATATGCACCAATTTAGGCCCAATGTTTCATCTGATTTCAAAGAATATAATTAACCATATTTTAATTATATATTTTTGGTAATGGATATAAACTTAAATATGAACATTTTTCATTCCAGGATCAATGGAATATTCATAAATGATGATGGAGATATTTGGCGATTGAAGGAAACAATTCTAAAGAAGGCAGATTGGATATCATCCCACTGATCGGACTTTGGGGCCCACAATACAGGCCCAATAAAGCCCAAATTTCATGGGAGGCTATAATAAATATAGGGGAACAAATAATTCCTCTGTATACAATGCTAATTCGTCCTCAATGGTGGTGATTAAGGCAGAACAAGTTGAAGATTTAATTTTGTTCTAGATTCTGGTTCCCAGAAAAACATCCCACTATTTCTATCATATCTCCAGAACCACAAAGTATTTTGGGATGAAATGTTGCAGGATATTAGGGGACATCCGGGGGTGCATTTAAGTCTACTATGGACCACTCCAATTCGTCCTTATAGATGGTTCTTTTGGTGCTTCTGTTTGGTGTAGAAAGATGGCTCCCACTTCGAGGCAAGAGTTGAAAAGTCTCTTATGCATTAAATGTCCACCCACCTTTCTCCAAACAAATTAATTAAATGCACATGGGATGATTGTATCTCGGAAAAAGGATTCCAAAATTCCTATTTAAGGTAGTAGGGATGGAGTATTTGAGCATCTTGGTGATTTCATTTCATTGTAATGTTATTATGCCAATTTGCCTTTGTAATGTTCTTCCTTCTCATGTAAGTTGTTCGATTCACCTTAGTCTTCAATAAAAGTTCTTCTTCTTCTCTTGTTATGTTCTTATCCTTATCACCTTGATACCTTTTCCTCAAGGTGTGAATTTATTCGCACCAAACCTTGTGATTTTGTTCACACAACAGTGGAGTGATCGTTATTTTTGTTGTTTTTACTTCTTCAATTCCACCTTCGTAAGTCTACTTTCCGCTTCCGTTGAGAACTTGTCATCAATAGAGGGGTAGCTCTTTTATGGGTTGATCCAAGGGAGTATCAAGGGTCTGGATTGAATGTTATTTCTCATGTCCTAAATTTTATTAATTTCTTTTAATTGAGTTTCTTTCATTCGATGATTTTTATTCTTCCTCTTCCTTATAGAATTTATTTACCCCACTTTCAAGTGCTAATTACATCCTTTACCTTGGAGTGCTCATGAAAATGATCCTACAAGTGTATAGGTGATTATAATGTGTTTTTAAAGTTTTTAATCAGTAATTTATGAGGTTAGTTTGAATTTATTGCATGAATCCTTCTCGAGTTAATGAAATTAAAATCGTAAAAAAAAGGAATTCATTCAATCCACCCCGAGCAATAACCTAGGATGAACTCATTTTCTCATAATTTTAATTCACATAGATCTTTTAGTGCTCTCTCAAAAACATCTAAAGTCAACCCAAGTTGTCCACTTCATATACATAAATCCAACTCTTTTTATTGAGTGTCTAAAGGTTCTTCTTAGGTCTCTCAGGATTCGACAACCCAAGCTACAGTACAAGTGACCGCTTGACCCTTAAAACTTTGGTAAATTTGGGCGCAACCAGTTAATATAGAAGAGAAATTACAGTATATATATTTGTATGAAATATTTTTTTTCTACATCACGATAATTTATATTTAATTTTTAGTCATTAAACGATTAAATTTAATTGTGATTTAATGATGATGTAGTAATTGATTTAGTAAAGTATGAATCAAAATAATGATATTATTAACAATAAAATAAAAATAGATAAAAATATTTTATGCGATCTTCAAATTTTTTGAATGTATATGGCATATTAGTGTTTAGTTAAATTAATTTTTAATGGAATCAAGTTGTTATGATATTTTTAAATAGCTAATTACTACATAAGGTCAAATTTTACATTTATGATATTTTAAACTAAATAATAAATTATTAAATTATATAAAACTCATTAAAATATATACATCATCCAAATAATTGGGGAATACATGGAAATAAATTAATGAATAATGTTTTGTCATTTTTCACTTTATTAAAATTATATATACTATCAAACTATATATTAAAAAATTCTACCATAATAATTAATAAGGGTTAAATTAACACGATAAGGATTAAAAAGATAATAAAAACATTTCTAATTTTAATTCAATTAATTTATTTTACCCCAAAAATTTAATATCATCAAAATAATTTGTTTGGAACTATTCAGAATAGAAAATGAATTATATTAATTTATTACTCTGAATAATTTCAAGAGTGCCCCTCCCCTCTCCTATACAAGGGTTACATTCATCTCTATTCCATACATATTAAAACTATTTCTATTTTCCATGATCTTCCATAAACCCTTCCTAAAATCCCTCCTAACATTTAATATGTATAATTTTAGGCACAACCCTCCCCGTATAGGTGTGTCCTTTCTAGTGCAAGGAGATCGTTCGAGGAATATGTATTGTTTTTAATGAAGTGTTTCTATTTTATTTATTCTTCATCATCATTAAAATATTCTTCAAACCATGATGAAATAAAAAATAAAATAACCACAATATACTAATATTTCATTATTTTAATTTCATCTTCTGAATCCATATCCATGTTTATCAAATGGGAAATGGGATTTTCATTCCTGTGTACGGTGGATTACCTCCTAGAAAATGATATATAGTTCGTTTTTAATTACAATCACTCAATAATGATTATAATGATGAAATTAATACTTCTATATTATATTCATGAAATATTTATCATTATAAGAATATATATATATATCAATTATGTTCTTAATTTACTTTCAAACACAAATTATAACACCGTTCTTGCGTATGTCTGGTCTATCACCTCCAAGAAGCGATGCGATTATTTTTTTACCACATCACATATATAATATATATAAATGTATAAAAATTATTAATATTATATTAATAATATATTAATTATTCTATAATGATAAAATTATAATTACCTTATTTCTATAATGTTCAATGAATAATGGAAACATTACTCACGAGTATGTACGACCAATTATATTTGTGATAACGTTGTTGTTAATTTTTCAACACCATACAAAAATTGTAATATTTAAAACTATTATTTATTATTAAAAGTGTTTATTATGTTAATAATTTTATTATGTAAATGATTTAATTATAACTATTTTGACTACGGACATCATATCCACGTCATCATGGGCTCATGTTCCGAATAACATCAAAATATCCAACATGAACATAAATAATTAAGTAATGGTTATTTAATTGTAATAAGTGATTTAGAATTAATATTATACATTAAAAAGGTTATAGATTTATTAAATAATTACTAAAAGTTTATTATTCAGTAATATAAAATTATTTGTGATGAGTAAGAATCAATATAAGGGACTCTTTAACTATGGAATCTTTTTAAATGTTTTCATGAATTATTCATCAAATTATATATCATTAATGTGAATGTTTTTAAAATTAATTTAAGGATTCACTTAAGTGGACATGATCTCTTTTGAATTTCAATTAATTTCAATAGTTTCAGTGTGGTTTTGGAAACATTAATTCAAATATCATAGTTTTAAATGATTTACTTGTGTTTAAAAATTTTATAGATTATTTAAATATCTTAGAATGCTTTTCTAAAAATATGACATGATCCAAATTTCTCATATTTATGTTGTTTTAATTTTTTTATGTTCACTTTATAATTTTATACATTTATTTTCAAATATTTTTTTATTTAAGAGTGCACAACTTTTTAAAAATTAATCATGATTTGAGATTGGAAATGTTATTTTTTTATTAATTCTCATTTTATTTTTTAGGATTATGTTTTGGTTCATGGGAATTATTTATGAATATGGGTGGTTATGTGATAAACCATGGGAATGTGGGTATTTAATATCTCTCTAATTCGTTGGGTAATGAGATAGAGTTAACCAGTTAGGTATCTCCCATGATATTAAAGGAAAATACTACGATGGGTACTCCAAATGTTACTATGAAGGTTAACAAATATGTAGCTATAAAAGTTACAATGTTATAATTATATAGATTCCCCTTGTAAAAATTATGATTTATTATTTCTCTTTATTGTTATCGAAATCTATTTATTTAATTTAGTAAGCTAAAGAGTTTTTGTTTTATGGGTAAAATTTATGACTTTGTGAAGATATTTTCATGAGTTTAAATTATTCCTGGAATAACAGTTAATTTCATTAATTTAGTTACCTTAATGAACTTTTTTATGATCATTACAAGATATATTTTTTTTATGTTATAGTGTTGGAGATGAAAAATAATATGGCATGATTAATATATTAAAGATGTCTTATGAAAATAAACCATGTTTTTAAATGAATTTAATTCGATGAAAAAATAGATAAATATTATAATTGTCCACTTATAATGTATGGGATTACTACTTATGATTTTATCTTAATTATCTTATACTATAGACCTGAATTATCTTTGGGAATTAAATAAAATAAATTCTATTTGAAATTCACAACAATAATTTATCTTTATGGTTGGGTCCATATAAATTGTAATATAGAAGGTTTCATCCAACATTGGAGATTATGATTTATTCTTTATATTTAAGGATATAATCATGGGTTTATAATTTAAAGGTGAATAATGGTATTTTTGGAGAAATTATTTGTTGATGTAATTATTATTTATTAATTTTAGGGATAGACAATTATTTTTATGAGATAAACATTAAGGATAAAATATATTCAGTTTATCTTTAGGTTGTTTCTAAAATTTCTATATATTTTTTATATAAGATTTATATTAATTTAGTTGTATAAAAATGAAAACTCGTAGGATGGGTTAAAACATGTTGTGTCTCAAAATGCTTTAAGAATCAAACCCAAAACTGAAGGTCAAAAAGGGTGCATCACATTCCACTAGCCTATGTGAAGTATTCAGTTAGTATGACTTCATTTTTTTAGACAAATGATTTGATTAGTTAAGAATAAATTGATTCTGGGAACCCATATTTTATCGAATAGATAATATTTTGTTTGGAAAATGATTTAGTGATTTAGTGTATAATGTTATTTTGAGATACATTCACTACTTTGGGAATCTTATGTGATCTTGCTAAATATAACACTATAGAATTTTATTTTTGGAGTTAATATTTAATTGTGTTTTGGAATAATATATGATTTTATTTATTGGTTATAAAGATTAAAGATATTGATGTAAATGATTAACCTAACGTGGAGAATATCTAATAGGGTAAATACAGTTTGGTATTAGACATCAAGATTTCTTAATGTTATTTTGAAATAAAGGATAAAATTAAATTAGGAAGACTGTGTGATTAAATAATTTTCTGTTCTGGTTTTTAATATTAATGATATATATTTATTGAATGGTCAATGATGAAATTTGGGTATTACTATTGAATTTTGGAGACTGAAGTATTTGTTTCATACAATGTTTAGTATTTTTGGATAATTTTATTATCGTGTACTAACCATTTTTGTTTTGGTTATTGTCTAAATACTAGAGAAATATATAATTAATATTTTTTAAATTATGTGATTCCCTAGAAGATAATTCTAGTGATTCAGGTGTGAAAAAAATTCATCTTGAATACTCATTGTTTGTAAAAAAATATGAGTTTCTAATAAGAATTTTTTAAAGGAAGAAAATACAACTTTCATGTAGGTATATTTCATTTTGAAACTAGTCTTGGTAGAAATATAATTCCTCAACTCTATAAAAATTATCTTATAAAAATGATTTCTATTTAATTATCCTACAAAAAATCAATGACTATTTTACCCATCACAAGTTTATTCTTTTGTGATTGTTAATGTGCTCATGATATTATTTTGTATCACTCTTTCTTTTAAATTGATTGTTAGTTTTTTCTGAAATATCACTGTTTTCAAACATGGAACCCTACTATTTTTTATCTCTGGTGTTCTTCGTACATCCCTTAAATTTAAAGTGCTATTAATATTAATCATTTTTTAAATATAGGTTTATAAAAAAGAAATTTTGAAAAGTGATACATTTTTTACCGATCCCAAATTCAAATTTCGTGGATGAAATTTCCAATATGGGGTGAATTTAACATTCTATTTTTTTAGAAAGAAACAATATGTTGGATAGCGTACATGATATTCCACATCACTCTTAAACGAAGAACAAAATATTAATATTTAAATGCTACAGTTATAGCATAGCAATTAGAATGGCAGGAATGAATAATATTAACAAAATTATTGAAATATGATTTACACATGTATATATAATAGATTATTTAGTGCAAATATAAAAATAAATGAATGTACCATTTTTTAATATAAAAGGAATTTTTTTTTCTCAAAAACTAGTTAAAATTGTACAGGTGTGATTTATACCAAAATGTTAATAAATTTATTTTAATGGATTATATTAATAGAATATTTTATAAATATATTTAATTTAATATATATCAATCATCTTATTTATTTTCAATAAATTACATAAGTACACATCCAATTTTAATCCTAAAATAAGTATTTCTAAAAAATGATAGTTTTGTGGCTATTTGATGGTGCTCATATTTGAAAATTATTTTTCACTTTTATAAAATGTAATTGACAAAAAAATCATTTGAAGAAGGATATCCGAATTTTATTTTTTTCATTTCTTTCCATTTTTTTGAAAAAAAATTTTTTTGATGAGTATTGAAAAATACTACATTGCAGATAAAAAATTATTTGTAAATTAAATAATTATTATACATAAAAATTAAAAGTCACGATATATTGATAATGATGTTATTAATCTATTATAGTTCATTGAGGAAATTTTTATATTTAAATTATATATATAAATCTATTGATATTTTGAACATCTCTTTTACACCTCTTCTCGCTACATTTGTGAGATTAGTGTGAAAATTAATTTCGCCACTTATATGAAGTGTTTTTGAAAATTGTAGATATAGTGTTGTAATATGTAATAAAATTTTGGTCTAATAAAATAAAATTAATTTTTTTTTTGAAATGTGAGTTTATTATTTTATTTAAATTAGTTAAGGTTAAATAGGGTAATTAAAGGTAAAAATTAATATTATAAAATTACACTAATAGGTTTCGTAATTTTATTAAATGGGTAGTTCTCTACCCAAATCTGCCATATCCTGAAATTATATCCTTTATATGCCACACATGTAGGAATATGACATTTATTATATTTTATTTAAATATAAGTTAAAAATTCCATACTCATATTTTTAATAAGTCATTTTTAACATAGGGTTATATAAAAGATAATTTGGAATATATATATTCATTAGAATTATTAAATTATTATATATATCCTGGTAATTTATTATAATTTATAGATAGTAAATAATTAATCTTAATTTTCACACAATAATGATTCAATAATTGATTTACTAAAAGAATAATCAAATTAATCGTATTAATAGTATTACAATTAATATAATTTTAAACATTTCGTGAAATAAAATAAATTTATGTATTAATTTGATATTTTGGAGATTATGTAATGTATATTTTTTGGAACATTCATGTTATAATTTTTTTAAAAGTCAATTAGTGAATAGTTTCAAAATTTAAATTAATTGAATTTTAAAATAAATAATATCTTATTGAATTAAATAATGTTTCTAAAAATGAATAACTCATCCAAAAGATTGGTAAATGTCTAAAAAATTATTTAATGATTCATTTTTTGTATTTTGGTGTTTTATAGTATTTATATTTCTACTCAATGTGTAAATAACATAACATCACGTTTTGAATTTATAAATGTTAACAAAATATAAGAGTTAAAAAGATAATAATTTTTTATTAATTTTAATATGATTAATTTATTTCAACCAAAAATCATTCTATATTCTAAATAATTTTTTAGGATCCATTTAGAATAGAAAATTAGTTTGTATTAATTTATTACTTTCAATACTTCATATAGTGCCCCTCTCTTATAAAAGGGAACCCATTAAACTATATTCATTACACTGCAAACCCCATTTTCATTAGCCAATATCTTCCCAAAACCCTTCCTCAATACCTACTCACTTTTTAATGATCTTACTTTGGGCATAAAATTAACCTTATTTTTGTTAAGGTGCTAATCAAAGGATAGCGTTCGAGGAAGAGGTATCGTTTTAAATTAAGTGTTTATATATTGTTTATTCATTATTTTCCCTCAAATATTATTCAAAAATGATGAACTAATATCTCTAATATCCTAAATATATTGATATGATAATATTTAAATATAATTACCTAAATAAAAAAATACATCGAATTAAAAATCATCTTTTCATTCTGGTGTAATATGTAGTACCCCCTCACGAACTGATATAGTTCATTTTTCATTAATATAACTCAAGAATGGGTTTAATTATATAATAAACATTTATATATGACTTTAATGTAATATTTATCATTATAATAGAATAATATATCTATTAAATTCTTAATTTTCATTAACATAAAAATGATATTGTTGTTTGTGTGTATATGTTGACTATTACCTCCACGAAGCGATGTGATTGTTTTATTTACCACATCTCTTGTATGATACATATAAGTACATTTAAATGATTAATCTGACTTTTCTAATATTATTATCATTCTATACAGATAAAATTATAATTATTTTATTTTTATAAAGATTACTAAAAAACTAAAATGTTACTCATACATATACGACCTACCGTCTCTATGATTATAACGTTGTTCAATTTTCAATGCCATAAATTAATTGTTCAATTTAAAAGTACAATTTGTGTATAAAAGTTTTTCATAAATCATGAATATTATTTTGTGACTGACGTATACATTACCATTTTGACTATAGTCATCCTTTCAAATTCATGTTGGACTCAAGTACCGAATAACATCAAAACATCCAACATGAACATAAATAATGACGTATTTGTTATTAAATGATAATAAGTGATATAAAAAAATATTAAACCATAAAAATTTACCAAATTATTTATATGATTAATAATTGTTTATTATTCTGGATGTGAAATATTGTATATGAAAAGTCAGACTCTAGGTAACAAACTTTTTAACAAAAACATCATTCTATATTTTTTAATTATTTATTCATCAAAATAACTCGCACTAATGTCCATGATTTAAAATTGGTTTTATGTATTTATTTTCATAGAAATTAATTTTTTAAAATTTCAATTACTTTCAATAATTTCAATATGGTACTCTTTGAATCAAAAATTTTCTATTTAATTTTTTTCATTATGTTTTAAAAATCGATTGATTATTTGAATAACTTGGAATATTTTTTTAATATATACGTCATGACCCAAATTTCACTCTTTGAAGTAAATTTCATGTTTTTATGTTTATCATAAAATATTACACTTTAATTTTTTAATAATTTGATTCGATTTATGATTGTATGAATTTTTTAAAATGAATTTTGAGTTAAATGTGAAAATGATGTTTTCTATTATTCTTTATTTATGTGTTATGATTATGTTATGGTTCCTGGGAATAGTTTATGAATATGGGTTGTTAAGTGATAAAATAATGGTGGGTGTTCCCATGATATCTCTCTAATTTAATGGGTAATGAGACAAAGTAATCTGTATGGGTTTCTCCTAGGTGGTTTAGTGAATATTCTATGGTGGGTTTTCAAAATATAATAATAATGGTTACTCTATATGTAGCTATGAAATCAATAATGTTGGATTTATATGAATGGACAAATTTACCTTCTTGATTTGATAATTCTATGTAGTTTTATAGAAATATTTTTATTTCATGAGGTAAGATATTGTGATTAATTTTTACTGCTAAAATTTAGGATTGTCTAAAAAAATTAAAGAGTTTAAAATTTTCCTTGGCTAACAATTTAATTATTTATTTTATATCCCATACTTAGATTTTTATTATTATCCCATAATTTATAATGTTTTTCATGTGACTTAAGGTTGTTATGGCCTAATAATATGACATTATGATTGTTTTGATGATTTGTCTTGAGAAGAAACCAAATTTTATTTTAATGTGGTTTCCATTACTTGAAAAATAGATGCTGGTTATAAGAGTATAATTTTAAATTATCGGTTTACTATATAAGATCATGTCCTAATTCTCTAAAAATCTAGATTCAAAAGATATTTTTGAATGAAATAAAATAAATTCTATTCAAAATTCAGTATAATTAATTATGTTTAAGGAAATGTCCTTATTGAAATAAAATTATGACAAATTATTTTCTATTTTTCTTATTTAACATGAATTATTATTTATTATTCATCAAAATTATTAGTAGTCTTTCATTTTTTCAAAAAAATCATTCTTGGATTCAATATTAATTATCCTTGACTGATTAGGTATGAATATGGTACATTGTAATCATTTAATAGTAAAGATATTCTTTTCATATGATTATATTTGATCATCAATTTCATTTTATAATGTTTACCTTTACAAATAATGAGAAAGAACTCTTTTTTATTTTTCTATTCACAAATTTTTAATGATATGTGTAGTTACATTATTTTTATGATGGCTGAATTTATTCATGAACTATATGGTAAACAATATAGATCATTTATATTAAATTTTTTTATGTATTAATGCTTCCAAATATAGTATCCCTTTACATTTCTGGTATGGACTGTAATGATATATATTTATTAACAATCTAATAATATTTAATATATATATATGGAATTTATGGTTCTATATATATGGTAATAAAAAAATGTTTTCTATTTTTTAGAATATATTATGATAAAATATCAGTTAGAAACCTTTTTCTAGGACCGAGTATAAGGGAACCATATTCGTTAATATAATGAAATGAGTTTGATTTTATTATAAAAAAATAAATTTTTTGATTCTAATAATGGATTGTATTTTAGAACCAATGAAAATATATATGACAATATTGAATAAATTTATTGATTATATCAAATACATCATTCTAGTTCGGGGTAAATGGTCCATTAGTATACACATGGATTGGAACTCTATAAGGATATGATAATTTTAATACACATTATCTTTATGATCCACTATAATGGATGTGAATAGGTATTTATCATGTATTAATAAGTTTAAAACAAAAGTTTATTTTTATTGTAAAGATGATGTTAAGATTTATACATCTTATAGATAATTTTTATTATTATATAATTCATCACTATAATTTTTATTTCTCATATAATTATTTTTAGTTTTTTCAATGTTTAAAAAGCGAATGAAATATGTTAAGGTTAATTGTGATGAAAAATGAAATTATAGAAACCCTATGAGACAAAATATTATGAGATATGGAATAAATAATATTTATTTTTTATCCACCTTTATCAATCCAAGAATCTTGTAGAGCTTTCAAATAAGAATGAGAGAAAACAAAGTACTAATTATTTCTTAATAATAAAGTTACGACATTATTTTATAGGATTCATTATCCCACTAATTGTTTAGAAATTATTAAATTCCAATGAAAAAATATTTCCAATTTGATTGTGCACAAATAAAAAAAATGAGATCAATTTTTTTTATGTTTTATAAGAGAAATCAGATTAATGGTGGACTCTTATCCAAAATATGATGTAATAGGATAAATTTATTCTATAGTGTGTTGTGAGTAAGAGAATAGTTTTTCATTATGTACTTTCTTGATTTTATCATATAAAAATTTTAAAGGAATTCCTCTAGCTAAAGAATAGGGATGAGAAATACATTTGATCATATATGAAAAAAATAATAACAATTACTTGGAATGATTATGGTATTAATATTTAATTTGAATGTATTATAGAAGTAATATTTAATTATATGAAATTTAATTAACCATAAGAGACTATAGTAGTTTCTTATAAACTATTATATTTGTTGAAATAGTATAAATTAAGATTGAATAACCCATCAGCATCATAGTTTTTTCAGAAATTAATGACAGAATTAAATGAAAATCATAACAACCAAAACTATTGATGATTAAATTAGAGTATAAAATTATTCAATATGTTTTTAAATAATAATATAGGATATTTTTATAAGTGTGATTTTTAATCTTTTAATTGTGGATTATATGTCTATTGAGTAATATAATTATGAAGTTATGTGTAAAGGATAGTTAGTGAAAGAAATGTTATCAAAGATCAACCAAAACTTCCACCAATATTCCAATTATATAATTTCAATGAGTATGAAAATTAAAAATAAAATTATTGAATTAGATGGTTAATGTTTATTATTGACATTAGAAACATCTTAACCATTAAGGTAAAGGGAAACATCATACAATCACTATTTAGAATGTAGAATTTGATAAAGGTGTGTGGAATGGTTTACCCATCACACTATTTACTAATATCTTATTTAATTAAAAATCTAATAACTATTTTATATCTACATAATTTTTTAATGGTTCCCAACTAAAACCAAAATTATTAGTTGATTAATTACATGAATAAAAATTAATTGTAATGTTATCAAATATCATATTTATTATACATTGCTAATTGATGTTTATAAGAATTTGATTCTTTAAATTATCATTATTCTTCTCTCACTTGTATTTGATGTGAAATTTAAGTATTATCATTATTTATATAAATCACATATCAATAAAAGAGTAGGGAGAGTTATATTTCATATTCATCACTATACAATGGTTGATATGTGGTGTAATGGTAAATTTGAACATCCAATACATGTCACATCTATTTTGGGACTCTAAAATCCTATTATAACATTTTATTTCATCTCTAATGGATTAATTAAAACTCAAAATTAATGATATGATGATTGTAAGAGTGTTTTTGGACATCTTTATAAAATATTTTAACAGATCCCCCCCCCCCGTTAGAATTATGATGTTGTGTTTTGTATAGAACCCATACCAAGTTCTATACCAATTTCATATTCTCTACATAGTCTTGTCCAAGTTTAGTTTTATGAGGTGATGTACTAGCTCCAATAGAAATGTGATAAAGGATTGTTTCATACATGTGCATCAAATTTGTGGGGTCTTTCTTTTATTATATGAAATAATATTTATATGTGTTATTCTATAATGATTTGAGAAATCATAATGTGTTCATGATAAAGAATTAGTATATTATTCCTGATATTTACGAGCTATTTGGTAAATTTTGATTTTCTCAATGTATTTTAAATAATGGACGTTCACAAATATACAATAAGATGAATATAAAAATAGAATACATTTTAAAGGTATAATTTCCTTTGAGTTATAAAAACTATGACTTTATAGTGATTTAATTTTATCTATGTTATTCCCCTATGTAATTATTGATTTATGAAAAAAATCATAAGAGATTTCCATGATCCGTATTTGGTTTACTATATAGATGATATTAATATATATTACATTATTAAGGAATATTGTGAAGATTAAATAAGGATTATTTTGAAAACAATATTAACAGTATATAAACACACGCAAAAAATTTAAATGTGAATTTTTACTATATTGTGATTTATTTTTTTAATATAATATCAAGAGTCGGTGTATCGATTAACCCAGAAAATATGTAATTTATTTATCATTATCCAATACCCTTATCCTTGAAAAAAATATATAGATTTCTTACATATTTTTAGTTTTTATTTGTAATTTTTGATGGATATTTGATAGTTATCTAATCTGATAACCATGTTAACTCATAATTGAGTAAAGTTACACTAGATAAATTAATGCGAATAAAACATTAAAGAAATAATGAGCGGTTTTTCAAGTACATGTTTTCTGACTATACCCAACATTATATATGTTTTTTGATATATGGTGATGCATCAAATAAGGAGACAGTGAGTTTTTATATCCATATTTATATAGTGGCATATTATTCATCACTCAACCTGATGTTTCTAAAGAGAAACAAACAAACTAATTTTTGGAGTTATAATCAGAAATAGTTACATTAATTTTTTAGTTGAATTATCAACAAAAATAAATGTGTGACATATATAATGATAAAAAATATTAATATATATATCTATATATTCACCTAGTAAGAGTTCAATATAAACAAAAAATGATGGTTAGATTTGTCTAAAAATTATAGATACTCAATCCATGAGCAACCTATGAAATATATCTATGTGCATAATAATATGAGTTGTAAGGCACATCCTAGATTATCTATGATAAAAATCACAAAAAACTAATAATTATTTACCTTTAGTGGATTTCCAAATAAATATTTATTTATGTGGAGAAATATTTTATTTAAAAAATATATATCATGCCATTCATCCATGTCAATATTATATAATCATAAAATGAGGATGTTTAGAAATAAAATATTGTTTCAAATATTCTTATGTGAAACCATTATTTCCATATAGTCATAACATTAAAGAACTTATTTTTTCCCATCAAAATAAATCACAAAGAAAGAGCTATTTTAATATGATCATAAATCTTCATTAAATATTCAACCCAAAAATGTATATTTTTAGGGATATGAATTAATATATTATATGGGACAATAAGAAGTGATATATTTCAACATCTTCCTCTTAGCTAATGTCATTAAAAAAAATTTAGTCTCTATGTATGTAGTCTAAGGTAATATTACTACTATTATCCATACTAGAATATAAATTTGAAAAATAAACATGTATTTCATCTACGTGCTCCCTAAGACATATAAAGTCCATAATACTATTTTGGGGGTCTTAGATCAACCTATAAAGTTATAATTCCTAATTTAAATTAGTAAATATTTCACTACTAGTTGGTTTCTAAGAATATCAATTTAGAAAGTGTAAATGCTTAATGGAGTACCACATTCTACTATATCTTATTGGGATCTGTGACACAACATTATGTTATAAAGAGGTATTTAAACATATCTTCATTTTTTTGTTTCAAAATTTTATATAATCCCCATATACATAGTTTTTCAAATAGGAATATTCAAATGTTTGAAGAGTTGTTGAGATCATGTTCCCTATATTTAAATGGTAGTTTAAATGAACCCATTTATATAGTTTTTTTTTGTAAAAACATTTCTATTTCACTATAGTATTCATATGTTTCCTTAAAATTATATCTATGAAAAAAAGTGTATAAAATCAATATTATTATAGAAAGTTCTAGAAATAAATATATTTGTTCCTAAGGAATTTGAGTAAATCACAGAGATGTATAAATCCATTTAAAAAAAACCTTGAGGTAAGTCATTGTTGATAGAAATGTTACATTGAAAATAATTAATGTGATCTAGAATTTAATGGTAGTGATAATGTATTCTTATTAATAACTCCGTGGAAGAAGGTTTTGATATTTAAAAAAATTGGAAAGATGAAACCATGTAATATTATCCTATTTGAGATGTTAAATCATATAGGGATAGTGATATATCACATGGAACTCCCACTAAAACCTCTCTTATGGTATTAATATATTCCATATATATCTCAGGATGATGTATATACCTTATCCAACGCATGTACAAAAATCAGTGGTTTTTTTGGATAGAAATTATTTTTTTATGAGGAAAAACATGAACAAATATTCGATCATTGGGATAGTGTTCTATGTAATAAGAATACTTATCATATTAATTTTCATTAGAAGAAAAAAAATATTCGATGAACGTACAAGGGAATAAGAGGATGTGATAAAACATATATGTCTTTTTTTGTTTTGTAGTGATTGTTTTTTTATAAGTATATTCATTTTTAGGGGGGTTTAATTTTACCTGCATAGATTATTTAAGAAATACATTCAAAATAAGCATGTCGTATTGTATAACTTACATTACACCAAACATAAGAAAAAATGACTGATTATATGTTTATCATATATATCATAAATGTTAATGTTTTTTGGTATGAATATTAGTAATTGTGTTACTAATATTATTAATAATTATTTAGATAACTAAAAATGTAATTATTATATCATAATAAATAATAAATATATTTTAAATGATGTCATTTTTTTCATCAAAAATATGTTTTCTTCAAATGTAGTTTTTATAAAATTTTATATGTGGAAGTTATAATAAATGTATAAAATTTTTATAGATTTTATTATATGAAACTGATATAATTTTTAAATCATTCATGTAAATATTATCTTATTGTGAATTTGTAATTTTTTTCTAAAGATAATTAATTTTCATTAATTGGTAGAATATTCTATTTTTTATAAAAACAATAACTTACATTATAATAATAATCACATTATATATTTCATTTCATAAAAATTTATTATAATACAAAATTAAATAAAAATAATAGATATAATTACGTATGAATTTAAATATTACATTTTTATTGAAACAAATATTTTTGGCTCAAAATAAAAAATTTTAAAACGAGTTTTTTGTTGAAAATATTTTTTTTCAAAACTAATTAAATTAATATATTTTTAAATATTTTTTTAAAAAAATTATAATAATTTAATTAAAATATTTTAACATTCATTTTATGGATTTTATAAGGCATGTAATGGGATTATAATCAGTTGCATGGTTAAAATGACTTATTCTAAAAGTATTTTTCATTAATGTTTTCTAAATTGTTTAAAATTAATTTTACACATTTATAAATATTATTTATTATAAAAAGTATTAAATATTTAAAATCATAATAGTTGATATAATATTAAATAGATAACATAAATTTTGGGCATAATGGATGATAAAAATAGTAAAATATTTCCATCACTATGAAGGGTACAACTGGTTTGTCATGGGTTTAAACACGATATAATTGTAGTATATCCACCCAAATAGGCCTAAAAATTATTATTTCATGTAATTTAAACCAAAAATTATACTAAATTAAATTGTATTTATATTGTATAAAACTATAACAGAATGTTTAATTTTATTTTAGAAATAATTTATGAAATTTCAAGTCTCGCCCTCCCATCGCGTAGAAAATGAAACCTCTACTACTACCCTATTCACACAACATAAACATTGAATATCAAAAAATTACTACCAAAATTCATCCTACATTAATTAATTTAACTATATATATTCTTTTAATATCATTACAATAATCATTAAAACCTTATGGTTTATAGAAACTGAAACCTCTAAAAAGATAATTCATAAATCACTACCTATCTCTTTCAATTTTATTTATTCATTAACATATTAAAATTATGTTATTTATATAAAAAGTATGAATATAGACTTTTATATATACTTATATGTTTTAAGGATGATGAAATAAAATTTTACCACAACTTCTTTATCAAATTGGTTGTGAAAGTATTGCATGTGAATGTGAGCCTAATATCCCCATTGGGTAGTGGTTTAATTATATTTACATCAGAACATATAATTGATGGTTATTATGATGTATTTAATGTTAATAAAATACATTCATTAAATTTTTATTATAATTTAATCTCAAATTCTTATCTTACATCATACCATTGGGTATAATAGAAAACGATAATGTCAATCATGTGTACATGTGGCCCCCACCTATAGGAAACGATGTTTTTTGTTATCAATTTAAATTTTACTTTTCTATTAATAGGGATATATTTAATGGTTATATATTATTTTTTTATATAATATTGAATTTTTATTGGTAAATTATAATTTTTTATGTATTTTTTTATCCGTTGAATAGTGGAAAGAGTCACTCACGCATACATAAGGAGTGTCATCCCCACGTAGTGATTTCATTCATTATTCCTCACATATTTATATGAATGGATATAAATATGTATATATGGAATATATAAATATTTATATAATTATGTATAATTTTACCATTATGTATCCTTGAATAATATTCATGGAACGTAACATCAAAATAAAATCATACCTGAAAAATGAACCAATTAAATACTCAAATGTGGAGGATATTGAAATATTTATAATGAACCATTGATAAGTTGTTGAATGAAAATCATTTATGATAGTTTAGGTAGTAATATGGCAATTTAATTGAATTATAACAAATATAAACTTATTATACATTTTTTTGAGTTCTTATAAAATAATACATTCTTTTGGTATCTAATTTTTTGTATTAACTAATTTCTTTCATGATTATTTATGATTATTTTTATTATAATGAAATAATATAATATATCTCTAAAAAATGTTAATATTTGTTTTCTAATCTGTTAATTTCATGTGATTATATTTTTCTCCATTATTTTCATTTGTTTATTTGATAAAAAAATGTAATGGAATATTTTTATGGAATCCTAGATTTATTTATATCTTCATTACAAAATATTTTCATTAATGGTCGTACATTCAATAAAAATGTTTCAGTAATGTTTTTACTATTATATAAATATTTTTTCATTCTATTTTACTCATTTTTTGTATAATCTTTTTAAGGGTAACTTTTATATTTTTAACATAAATATTTATAGAATTTCTTTAACATACCCCACATGAATTATTTTCTGGACACAACGTCATTACATTTGATTTCATTGAAGTTTAATTTCAAATCTACTTACTTATTTTCAAAGAAACATTTTCCCTTAATATTTTATATTAAAAAAATTATATAGTATATTTTAACTTGAATAGGTCATTATTCTTTTTAAATGTTCTATAGAACTATCAAAAGTATATTTATTTGTAAATTCAACCATTGGTGAATATTTTTATCTACTCAGGTTGTAATACAATGTAATAATTTTAATTTTTCTATTAGTGTAACTATTATGATGATATAATTATTATGAAAATCAAACATATCCATTGGTTATGGTATGAAATTATGGTTAATGGATTGAAATCATGTTGAAAACATATGTACCATTTCCATTGTGTTAAAGCTGGCCCATATTTATATAGAACATCAATTTATTTTGTAATGGTGCATATACTAATAGATAATAAGAGAAATAATGGAGAGTCAACCTAATGATTTATTGTTATTTTCCAATAACAATGCCATGAGAGTGGAGTTTGACTAAGGGAATAATTGAATGATGAGTGAACCCAATCCAAAATGATATTCAGGGTGGTGACCATTGAGTAATGAAATGATTGCCTATGATTATAGGTATAAAACACACTTATTCCATATTCTTATGTTATGTTATATTTTAATATGATTTATTATTGATGATAAAAAAACCTTATGACTTATTTATTTTGTCTTTACTAAAACTTATGCAATTTTCATCATTAATTAACCTTGAAATGTTTGTTATGGTTTTTTCTTTGATCTTTTATTAATGAACATATTATTGTTTTATGATAATTTAAAATATCTATTGATATCTATTATGGATACCTTTATTATAAATATATTCTCACCCTTTATTATGGTCCCTTTCTTCAAGAATTTATTAGTGTGTTCTTTATTGTGTATCTAAGAAGGGTTTAATTTTTGATGAAATACATATGAGATGATGTAAATATTTTATATATAGATTTTTTATGTATAAATATATCAAATAACTATAAGATATTATGGTTTTAATGTGGATATAATTTATATATAGTCAATAGTCAAATAATAATATGTTGAAATTATTTATGAAATTTATTAGTCAAAATAAATAAACATATAGAAGAAATATAGTGTTCAGAACTCTAATTCTGATGATGCTAGAAGCAGGTTTTCTAGGAAGAATTTATCAAGTGGTGGCTAATTTAAAATATTCTATTAGTTTTTTATATTTTAATTATTCCCTAGATGGGATATTTCTAACTACTATCTTAATCATTACATTACTCCAATATCAGACTAATAGAATTATACCTTTTTATTATGGTGGGGAGAAACTTTCCACATTGACTATGCATGACATAGATATAATGCATATTCATAGGTGTGTCTGGGTGAATACTAATATGTGAAGGGATTTTATGATGTAGTCTGGTAAATTTAGGTAGGATATATCCCTAGATCGATGATGTTTTATCATGATCTTCATCACTATTATTGGTTGTTAGTGGTTAAAGAATAAAATATCAGTTTTCATAACACAGTGTTCCACCTGTCATTAGTAAAAGGTCATTCCCTAGAAACATGATGGTATCCTTGAAAAGGGACGATATAACCATATACGTTATCATATATTTACCAAATTTTTCAGTGGATAATTATGTTGTAATGATCATTGTGGATTAGCTACTAAGTGTCGCACATTTGTGGTCATTCTAAGAGACCACTATGTTGGATGACTTGGTAATTTTTTATATTTAATTGATCATGTAGATACATTATATCTATCAGTGTATACTTTAATGTAGGTATTATTATATTGTATTATGTTTCTAAAAGTTATTACAGAATGTCTTCAAAATATTGGTATTTTTCAGTGTAACATTCCACTCAAAGATTGATGGGTAGTTCGAGTTGACAATATATGTGATTGAGGATATGATGAGGGAGTGTATCCTAGAATAGTTATTTAATTGGGAGAACCATATGGTGACATTGGATTCAACTATAATAGTTGTTATCATGAGATTATTCTTATGGCACCTTATTGGGCGTTTTCTATGTGGTTATGTCGTACACCATAGGGATGGAAAAAGGTATGTGGGTTATCAATGGTTGTGATGAGACTCATTCGTGAGTGGATTTATTAGGTCCATAAAATATATAATATGTTTAATAAAACACATACTAGCCTGATAAAGGTATTATCCTACATTTTTGGCATTTTTTGTTTGTTATTGGAGACCATGTGTTTTTTTTACCCCCAAAATTGGGACACAATCATATTTCCTTATACAGATTTTTTTCACCATAGTATGTGGGTTTATCCAAGATAATATATATATTATTTTTAATGGATTTATAATCTGATATTCCATATAGATGTAGCGACTTTCACGAAATCATCAACATATATCACCTTTAATGAAAATTTCTCAATATGTGTTATAATCTTGATGTGGATAATATCGACCTTGTAGATGATGTATCCATTAAAGACTATACAGTTGATTTTGTGTATTGTACATTCTAGAATTATTTAGAAAAATCAATTCATATTGTATAGGTTCACTGGAAACATATATGTATTGATTAGAAATTTTTGGAGTGGGATTTGTAAATTAGAGCCCAATAGTTAAGCCTTTTTATATGAGGCTAAAATGATGGAGTAACAGATCAAGGATGGGATATATGAGGTGGGGAGGTCATAATATCATGATCCTTGTATGAGGTATGAATCCATTAATTAAATGAAATAATATTATTTTTCCATTATAAAGTGACGAAGTCGGTATGGATCATTATGGGGTGTTTATGAATAGAAGTAGGAGGATGGGGTCTGTAGTCTTGGGACCACAGTGCCACCAACTAGTCAGTAGAAATACACTTTCTAGTGTGTGGGATTACAATAGGCTTTATAAAAACTAGATACCATAATGGATAGTTGGGGAACCCCAATATCCAAGCAGTGCGGTCTTGTAACCTCATAATATTTTGATGGGATACACTATGTACAATAACATACAAGATATGAAACCATGAGCTTAAATGAACATAAAAATACTGTTATTTAAATGTCACCGTTATAACCTAGTAATTAAAATAGTAGGAATAAACATTATTAAATTAATTATGAAATATATAATGGCCCTATTTTTTAATGTATTAACAAATTATTTCTAAATAAGTAATATATATTTATTAAATTCATTTTAGTTTCCAAAAAACACTTTCATAAAAATTGAGTTTTATTGCATATAAATTTTTATTAATATAATTAGTTTAGGGAAAATTCATAAAATTTATTTTGAAATATTAATTTCTTTCATCCATTCGTCTTAGAAAACTTATTTTAGGATGAATTTTTGAGAATTTTGAGAATTTTATTATGTAATAGTGAAAACTATTGATTAATTTATATTATTTGAAAGTATTTAAAAGGTAAAAATGTTATTGATTAATTTTAAAGATTATTTATTTCATTTTTATTTAAATTTATCCAATTAAGATTATTTAAATTTATTTTATACTTTAATTTACTATAGAATAATTTTATATATTTGAAGGGAGTTCTTCCAAAAAAACGTTTTTTAATTTCACTTTACCAATTTAATTTTAAATTCAATTCAAAAAGTAATTTATATTATTTTGTAAAAATAGATTCCAAATTTTGAATCAGTTTTTTAGAATTAAGTGAATAGCTACTTTTTATTTTGAGTCATAATAATAGAAATTAATAAATTTTATGTTACTATGGTAATATAGAATTTTATTAATTTATGAAAAAAATCACAGGAAGCATGAAAAGACCCAAAAAATTAACAAAATCATATTTTTTGGAAATTTCAGGAACTAATTCATCCAATGTTCTAATATTTTTCCTTTTTGGGAAAATTGGATAATATTATGACCTTTATAGTATTCAATTTAATGAATAGAAAAACATGTCACAATCTTACTTTTAATAAGTATGACATTTTTAATAAGGTATTATCCATATCTTATTATTAACTTTAAATATTATTTTTAATTATAATTTATTTATATACATAAGTGTAATTTATCTCTCATTTTTATTTAATAAATCATCACGTTGATTTCCATCACAACACAGATGTTGTAATTATTCAATTAATGTAAAAATTAAATTAATTATACAAACTACATTAAAATAAATTTAATTTTTATATATTTAATGTAATAAAGGAATATTATAAATTATAATAAAATGTTTGGGATATAATAAAATATAATTGTGGAATTATGTGTGTAATCTAGATGTTATTAATGTTCATGTAATTAATATTTATAATAGTATTTTATAATAAATAATATTTTATTAAATGATATAAAATTCATTATAATATTACATTCATAAATACTATTAATTTATTGATTAAAATTACAATCATTTTCCATTTTTTCTATTATCATTTTATTGTAACAATATTAAGCAATAGAATGTAAAAAACTCAATTTGACATTTTTTGATGTAAAGGGGTTATAGAACACTTTAATCCAAATTATAAAAGTAGAAATATTGGAAAAACATATCTTATTTTTAATTTAACAGAGAATTTCAAGACATAATAATTTTAAATTGGAAATTATTTTTTTTGACATATTGTATGAAATATTATTTTATATTATTCTATTATTTTAGAAGTTCCCAGAGTTTCCATCCACTCTCTTATTAAATAGAATATCTTCTTATTATTTATTGACAGTTAAAAATCATTTTGGGTAGGAATGAAAATTCCAAAATACCTTCTTATTATCCATCGACTAGTCATATGGATCATATGTGTTATGTAAATACGGTTTCTTTATGACTTTTCCATTCCTTCATTTTTGAAAATAAAAAAACACCTTATCTTAAGGAAAAATTTTTCCCTGAGTTTCATCTTGTTGAGTAAATTTTCCATCCCCATTGGAATTTATTATTACCATGTTTTTCATTGTTTATATCTTAATCTAGTTCATTTTTATATCTATGTAAAAATTTTGGTTTAATATCTAAAACAACGGAATCTTATATATACATAGATATATATTATTTTGTTTTATGGATCCGAATTCAGGTTCCAAACTCTCGGAAATTCAAACTCCGAACTCTGTAATTTCAGTCACTGAGTTCTCTGAATTCAGAATCTGAAATTTCTAAATATTACACTCTGAACTCTCATGAATTCAGACTCCAATCTATGTAAGTTAAGAGTCCGAATTTCCGACTAATTCAGACTCCTAAATTCTATATAATTAAAGGTTAGAATTACATTGATGACAGAATCCAAATAAGAATGTGTTATAGACACCGAATGGTTTTTTAGTTAAACACCAAACATTCATTCTTCCTTACACTCTGAAAAATGAATTTGGTTAAGAAACCATTTTTTTCTTACTCTAGTTTTAGTAATAAAATGATGTCGTGCATTCAGTTACTAACTAATCGTTATTTGAGTGACATGTGTACATATCCCTTTGAAATATATGGAAAAATATGACCCTTGGAGGATGGAGTCAACCATTGAGAATGTGCCTATAAATAGAAGATTATTTGAAAGAGGTTACAACATTGATGAACTATTATATAACTATATAGATTACATGATACTAAAGTGATTTGTAGAGAGAGATACTCTCATGCTTAGTGCATACTGAACATCATGTTCATATTTTCTTTGTGTGACTTCGAATGTTGTTGAGTACATTCTAGGGCTTCCGGGGATAAGAAGATAGAGGTTCCGACTACCCTGAAGTTCAAGGGATTGCGTGGATAGCATGACAAACTCCAATATTCATATCGGGGTCTTACCCTGGTGTGGGTAAGGTAGACTTTCTTGTAATTATAAATCAAGGGACCTTTATCCAAGGTTGTGGGATACCCTTCTATTTGGGTTAAAAGAATTAATACTTGTTACTTGTTTATTTCAAGTTTTTCGTTATATTCTGGTTGTTGAGGAAAGTGTAATTAAGTTATAATTTCTTATACTTGTATACTTTTGTTTTTAATATTCTATATGAATTAAGGTATAATCTTTGTTTTGTAAACTTCTGTTAAGTTTTTTTTTCTGGAATCACATTTTCATAATTATATTCTTGGAATCACATTTCTAGAATCAAGCAAGTTTGTAGAACATAAAGGTATTTTTAATTTATCTTGTTTATTCTTGTTAAACATTACAATATTTAAAAGTTCCAAAATATTTTTTAAGGTCTAAAATTCACCCCCCCCCCCTCTTTTATATTGAGCATCTACAGCATCATTTTGATCCAACAGTTGGTATCATAGGAGAATATCACACTCTATACCATCCTAACAATTGGTATCAGAGGAGGCCTCTGAAATACTTATATTCATATATAAGATTTATTGATCAATTTTTTTATTTGTTCTATATTTTCCTTGATTTGGATATTATTATATTTTTTACAAACTTTTATTACTGATAAGTTTGTGGGGGAAGACTTTTCTTTAAGATAGAATCATTGAATGTTGGATCTATATAAAATTTAAATCCAACTAGACCACCTATTTTTGATGAGAAATATTACTAATATTGGAGAGACCATGTGGAGAATTTTTTCATTAACACTATAGTTGACAACATTGTAATGCTTATTGGAGATTACACTATTTTGATAAGGAAGTCATAACTTTCATCGGTCAGGAAAAAAATTAGTATCAACTAAGCTACAAGGTACTCAATACTTTGTTGTGTTCCATGAAAAGGATCATATAGATCCAAATAACTTCTTGTGAAGCCGAATATTGTATTTGGAAGAACCTTGATGATACAAACATTGGCACTTCAAATATTATTGAAATTAGAAGAGATATTCTTCGAGTTTAGTACCATGGTTTTAACATTCCTTATAGGGAACCTATATGTAAGGTATAATAGAGATTTATGACTATTGTCAATAGCTTAAAATATATGGGTGAAAAAGGTTTAGATAATGAAGATCTTGTGGAGAAAATAATAGACATCTTTGAAAATGAGTTCAATTCCAAGAGAATAGCTATATTTGAGAATAGGAAAGTTACAAAGATTACTATTTCTAAACATCTCTTAACTCTTCTCCAACATGAGACTAAAATGATGAGAGATGCTGATAATATCAAGAAAAATAATAGAAATGGAAGTGCTTATTTTACAACAACTTCAAATCATATGAAAGCAAAGAATATTGAGAGAGTTTAGAGATCTAAATCTATGAATATTGTTATTCAATCTGAATGTAGTGCATGTGAATATTCAGAAAATGAATTATCCAATCTTGTTAGAATGATGAAAAATATTGTTGGACAGAGAAATTTTCAATCCAAATACAATACGAAATAAATAAATGATAAGAACCACTCTGAAGTCACTTGTTATGAATGAAAAAGAAATAGGAATATATGGCCAGATTGTCTTATGCTTAAGAGAATGAATAGAAAGGAAAATAATTCTGAGAGAAATTAATAGAAGTACTAATAAGATAAATCCAAGAATGTTTTAAAATCTAATGAAACCTAGAGTTCCAGTAGTGGTGACTCTTCAAGTGAATCATCAAATTACCAATCTTTTGGACATAATAATCTTGGTTTAATAGAAAGACTAACACTTTAAAATCATTTGATAATGTCTAAGGCACACAATGCTCAATCTGTCACCAATGTATCCATGAATTCTAATTATAGTGATATAAAATACCATGAATCATCGGATAAAGATTCTTCTTATAATGAAGATAATACTTTAACTACCTATGAAAACGTTTTTAGGTTTGATAAATATTTTGATAAGGAGAATTCAAAAGTAAATAAAAATCTTGATTTGGAAAATTCTAGAAATACTATTCTTACCAAAGAAATATCCAATCTTTCTAAATATCTTTATAAAAATTTTATTTTAAAAATATTTCAAAAAACCTTGAGGATGTTACTTTGGAGAAGGATATTATTTTCAAGGATCAAGAAAAATTAATTTCTATGAAAAATGTTTTCGATCTTAAATATAGTTCTAAAAAAATTTGTTTTGGAAGAAAAGAACATAGTTATTAGATTGAAGTCCGAAATTTCTTCTTTGAGGAAGTGTTTTTCAAACATTACCTTAGGGTAAGAAAGGTTTGATAAAATTTATTCCAAAATTCGTCCTATAAGAAATATCTCTGGTTTTGGTTATACTATATCAAACCAAATTTTTAGTAACAATTTTTTGTTCCTCAAAGTGCTCTTTTCTCTACTAAGTGTCATTGTGGTGGGAATTGGGCAAAACATTGTTCCAATAACCAAACCTAGTCTTTAGGATTTCATAAATCTTATTTTTCAAAGAAAATTTTGATACCTAAGATTTTACTTTCTAATGTTTCCAAATACAATAAAGTTTGGATTTCGAATGTCTAACTCTCTTATTTTATTGAAAATAATGATAGTACCAGTAGTAATACATGGTACATGGATAGTGGCTGTTCCCTGTATATGACTGGTATCAAAAACTCATTTGAAAAGATTATAAATATGAAAGGAGGGAATGTAACTATCAGAGATAATTCTAAGGGAGAAATTAGTGGTTTAGGTAACATCATTCAACTTGTAATAACATTGATTGAAAATGTTTTATTTGGTAATGGTCTTAAGTACAACCTCATTAGCATAAGTCAATTATGTGATGAAGATTACCTTGTGAATATTATGAATGATAAGTGCCTAGTACACTATTCTAAGGAAGAGTATATTATTTTTTCCAATAGGAAAGAGAATGTTTAACCATTAAACATAGAAGACCTTAGAAGCCAATATCGACCTTGCCTTAGGGAAATGGGGGATCATTCTTGGTTGTGGCATAGAAGGTCAAGACACTGTAATCTTAGAAACCTATGAAAACCCTATAAAAACTAGTTAAGGATCTACTAGATTGTAGATTTAATTATTCAAGAGATTTAGATCCTTATCAAAACGTAATGAAATAGAAATAATGTTTTAAATTAGTTGGTGAAGTCAGAACCACTGATGCATTACAGTTAGTGCATATGGATCTTTTTGGTCCAATACAAACTGGAAGCATTGTGGGAATATATTATTTATTTTTTCTAATTGATGATTACACTAGATTTATGTGGGTCTATTTTCTTACAAAGAAATCTGAAGGTTTTTCTTATTTCTAAACATTTAGTGCACAAGTTAAAAATGTTAAAAACCTTTCTTTGATAACTATTCATATTAATCATGGATGAGAATTTCAAAATTCTGATTTTGAAAACTTTTTTAGTAAAAATGGTATTACTCATAACTTCTTAGTACCCAGAACACCTCAACAAATGAGTGTTGTTGAAAGAAGAAATTGAAATCATTAGGAAGTAACAAGTACCATGTTGAGTGAATATTATGTAACCAAACATTTTTGTGCTTAAGCTATAAGTATTTATTGTTATACTATAAATCGAGTTTTGATTAGACATTTTTCTTAAAAAAACTCTTTATAGGTTATGGAACGGTATAAAACCAAGACATTCCCACTTCAATGTTTGTGGTTGAAATGTATTAATTCTGAATACTAATGATAATCTACACAAATTTGCACCAATGTCTGATGAAGGAATTTCTTTAGGCTACTCCACAACATCTAAGGCTTATAGAGTTTTCAATAAAAACACATGTACTGTTGAAGAAATAGTACATGTCAAATTTGATGAAATTGATCCCTTTGTTTTTAAACAACTTGATCCTACATCTTCGGAAGCCTTTTAAAAAACTGATTATCAATCCTTGATAGAGGATCCTTTTGATAAAGAAAATGTCCAAGAAGATATTTCTGAAACATTTACCCCAGAAGACTTTCTACCCTATGTTAATTAACATGTTCTACAAAACCCAAATAAGTTGTCTCGAAAGAATCATCCTAGTCATAGTATCATTGGTGATGTAAATCAACCTGTAAGGAAAATATGTTCCTTAATAAATAAATTCAAACATCAATCATTCTATTCCAAATTAGAAAAATAAAATCACTGATGAAGTTTTAGGTGATAATTATTGGATAAAAGCTATTCAATATTTGATAAATAAATTTTAATGGAATAATTTCTGGACTTTGGTTGAATGATATAAGAATACTTCTATTATTGGAGTCAAATGGGTCATCAAAAATAAGTGTGTTGAAAAAGGAATCTTTGTTATAAATAAATCTATATTGGTTACTAAATTATATAATCAACAAGAAGGAATAGACTATAAATAAACCTATGCTCCAGTAGCTAGACTTGAATCTATTAATATCCTACTTTCCTTTGCAGAATTCTTCAACTTTAAACTTTTTCAAATGGATGTTAAATGTGCTTTCCTTAATGGTTTTGTACAGGAGGAATTTTGGTTGAACAACCTTGTTTTTTGAAGATACATAGCAACCTAAACATGTTTACAAACATACCAAAGATTTGTATGGACTTAAGCAATCCCCTCGAGCTTGGTATGATAGACATAAAATATTTTTGCTTCAAAATAATTATGTTAAGGGAAATGCTGACACACCACTTTTTATAATGAAATATATGAAATAAAATTTTATTGTTCGAATTTATATTGATGACATTATATTATATATAACTCAGAAATCATTAACTGATTCATTTTCAGATCTAATGAAATAAGGGTTTGAAATGAGAATGATGGATGAGTTAACATTTTTCCTTGGTTTTTAAATTTCTCAAAAATTTGAAGGAATCTATTTATCTCAACATATGTATATTAATGATCTTCTTAAAAAGTTTGGATATGACAACAATAAGAGTATAGGTACTCACATTGGTACCTCAAATTCACTTGACCTTGATAAAGCTAGGAAACCTGTAGATCCAAAATCTTTTAGTGGTATGATATAAAGTCTACTTTACTTGACATCTAGTTATCCAGACTTAATTTTTTCAGTATGATTATGTGAAAGATATCAATCCAATCCTATGGAATTTTATTTAAAGGATGTGAAATGAATTTTTCTATATTTAAAGGGAACCATGGACCTAGGACTCTTTTATACCTCTCGAAATGATGTTGTTTTAATTTTTTTTCGATGCTAACTTTCGTGAATGTAGAATGGATAGAAAAATTACATTCGGAACATTTCATTTCCTAGGAGATTCATTTGTTTCTTTTTCTTGCAAAAGGAAACACTCAGTATCACATTTTACTACTGAAGATGAATATGTAGTAGCTAGACGTTATTAGTCTCAAGTGTTGTGGATGCAACACACACTCACAGACTTTGGTATGAGTTTTACCAAAACACAATTTTTTGTTGATAATACTAGTGAAATTTCCTTAATAAAAAACCATGTGCATCACTATCATTCAAAACACTTATATATTTGGAATAACATTCTTAGGTATCACACACAAAAAGAATATATCATTCTTCAATTCATCAGAACACAAGATTAACTTGTTGATATTTTCACAAAATAATTACCATCAGATAGATTTTAATGCATTAAACAAAAGCTATAATGACAATATTAGGGTAATTATCCTAACTGAATTTTTATTGAAATATTATCCTTACAATAATAAACTCCTTTTCATAGGGGGAGTACATTTTTTTGCTAGATTTTCTTTAAAATTTTTGTAATGATGTTTTGTTTCAAAATTTTCATTATGATTTTTGTTTTAAAATTTTCCATACTGATTTTTTTTCTCAAAATTTACGAAATGAATTTTTTTCAAAATTTTCTTAATGATAATTTTCTAAATTTCCGTAATAAATATTTTCTAATTTTTTGAAATTAATATATTCTAAATTTTTATTTTAAAGCTTTTTGTTCTTAATGTTTTCATAATAATTTTTTTTAATCTAATATTTTTTAAGAATAGTTTTCCTCAATATGAATAATCTTTCTAAAAATTCGAAACGTATCTTTCATTTCTATAATTTTAGTAATCATCATTTACTTGATCGTATTTTCATCTGTTTTTTAAAAAACCTCAAAAGATTGGTTTTTAACAAAATTTCCTTATGACAATCATTTCAAATGTCAGATCTAATCAGAATTTTTTTAACCATTGGATATAGTATGGAAGCTGAAACGTCACCTAAATATCCTATATAAATGACAACCAATGGTTGTCCCACATCGGGATTCACACTTTCGTGTGTTGAAACCCTGCCCTCTAACATAACCCCATTCCAGATTTTCAATGTTTCCTTAACTCTGAATGCTTGTCGAAGTATCTTCCCAGAATGGTATGTCAACTATCAAACCAATTTCTGAATGGTAGATTTACCAGGAATGGTTGGTGCATCCAAATTTCTTTACTAAGTATGATTCTATCATCTCTAATAACATGAAGCTGAATGGATTTCAGAGTGTTAGCGTAACAAAACTAGGAGCTCAAGATTTTGTATATTCAGAATTGTTATTATAATTATCTGAGTCTATAACCTTCTTCCATGAAGAGGGCGGAGAAAAGTTTTCATTTATGTGATATGGGAATACTTATTCACTTCCATATACCAAGGACACAATTTTTATAGGAATCCCATATGAAGGAGAAGCTGATTTCTTCTATCATAAGCTAATGGAAGTTCAGAGTAGATTTGTTAAGGTAAAGGCTATAGAATTCCTCGGTCATTCAGATGTAAAGACTATGAAGATAGTTCATTTATCTACAAATTATCAAATTCTTGAACTATGGGTTCAAGGATTTATCATTCCGAGAAAAGGGGACAAAGATACATTGAAGAAGAGTGGCATGTATGATCTAGATTTCATGGTAAATCTAAGGAAGAATAATCTGAATAAGCATATTCAGATTACAACTGAGAATATAAATAACGGAAATAAGAAGGCTCAGATCATTATGTATATAGCTATTCTCTCAAAACAATTTTTTGGTGTTTATAATCTTCCAAGATCTCTTGACAGTCAATGTCAAAGAATTATAAGGTTATGTTGTTGAGTGTTGACACTCTTAGAAGAATGAATGTAGGTTTTTCCATAGAGTCCGATGAATTCTATGACTTTCCAGAAGAAGAGGTTGGAGCCATATCGAAGGAACATGAGGTGGTTGAACCTTCAAACATATATAGAAGGAAGAGGCGGCTCAAGGAAGAAGAGAAAAAGATAAATTTACAGAGGCTAAGGAAACCCAATCTTCACCACCAAAGCCTAAGAAGAAAAAAATAATATCCCGATGAGGTAGAAGCAAAATGAAGAGAAGATAAGGAGAAAAAGAAAGCAGGGAGCTTAGCTTTGGTTTTGATCATGCTGAAACAAAATATTTGAAAGAAAATACTACGGATGAGCTTGAAAATTAAGCAAATGAAGAGAAACAAAAGAAAAAATTACTAAAGTAGAGATTGTGCAATCTCTTCTGAAGGCTGCTGAATAATCCTCCAAAAATATTTTGGTTCCACAATCCTTCTTAGAAGATGCTTTACCAGAGACACCGGGAAAGAAATATGTGACTCCGGAGAATGTCCAAGAGAATGAAGTTTATGAAAGAGTAGTATAACAATTAGAAGAAGTAGAATAATAATAATAATAATAATAAGTAAATACTGATACTGAATATCTGATAAATCAAGTTGAGTATTTTCATGAGTAGGAAATCTGTTTAGAAAAATTATCATTTCGAACCTCTCAAGCTGAATCTTCAAAGATTTTTACTCTTGGAAATAATGATGTGAAGGGTAAAGAAGATGTTGACAAACCATCTTAAGAAGAAAGCATAAATAGATATTTCATTCATCCAGTGGATGCTGAGGCAGAAGTAGAAAATGAAGATAAAATCATTCAACTGACTGATAGTGAACACAAATCCCATAATGAAGAGAAACCCATTTAGAAGGATGATAAAGGAAAAACGTGGTTTTTGATACACCGAGTAATGCTTTTATGAAGAAGAAAGTAGTTAGTGGATCATTGAAAATGAAGGCAGTTGAAATAGATAATGATTCATCTCCAATTAAGGTATCAGATTTGGAATAATCCTCCCTTGTACATGATCTCGTAGTTCAGTATTTGAAGAAACATGTTGGGCCTATTCCAATCATTCCATGTATAGACTCAAGATGCCAAATGCTTCAACACAACTTGAATCACAAATCAGATCTAGTATCCATTTTGATGGATAAGTATGTCAAGGTTGAAGCATATTTCCAAACCTCTTTCATAAACAATGATGCCTAGAAAATATCTTCTAAGAAAATGACCAGTTGGTCAAAGAAAACTATAGAGGACATGAGAATTATTGAAGAGTTCCAAGAAATTATCAAGGATTCATTTGTCACAGAAGATGTTAAGATCAAGGATCCCATAAATAGTTTTGATGAAAATCTATCTCCGGTAAAGAATTACCGGATGAAATAGGTTAATGATCTGAATGGGAAGTTATATTTAGTAGCTCAAGGTTGGAAAAGAGAAAGGGATCTCAGGGTTGAGATTGAAGATAAATTGATTAAGAAAGAAGAAATCCTGAAGGATCTGGCAGAGAATTTGAAGGCTCAAGAAGAGAATATTAAATCCTTATAGAAGAAAGATGAAGATCATGATCACCTTCATAAAAGAGAAGAGGAAGATCATAAAGAGCTTAAGAAGATGAAAACAATAGTGTAGAAGCTTATGCCCAAAGAAAAATATGGATAATTTTTACAAAACTATCTTTTGTTTTATTCCTTGTAAAAAATTATCCAAACTTAATTAAATTTTTATTGTTCTCTATATATTGTGTTATATTGTGCTAATATTTTAGGTACCATATTTAATTTTCCATTCACTATATTCCTTTTTTTAATCAAAAATGGGGAGAAGAAAAAAATAATACTAAGTAAACAATAAATTTACCTATGTCATGAGGAGTTCATATAAGGGGGAGTTTTATTCATAATGATTTCTATATACAAGAAAATAAAAAATCTCATTCAAGAAATTAGAACATGATTCTTTGTGGTTCTAAATCCTAAAGGGTAGTTAGTCGTATTTAATATGACCCATAAGTAAAAGGAGATATGTTTTTATTTTTCAAGATCATAATTTTTCTAACTCCTCATATTCTTTTTCGTACGGATTTTGTTCTTTCCAAAAGGGGGATATTGTTGATTCAATAAGGATTCCTTATGACTCTCCCATTACTTCGTGTTTTGAATATCACAAACACCTTATCTTAAGGAAACAATTTTCCACAAGTTTTATCTTGATGAAGAAATTTTCCTTCACCAAGGAAATTTATTCTTACCATGTTTTTCATTGTTCATCTCTTAATCTATTTAATTTTTATATCTAAGTAAAAAAATTAATTTTCATATCTCAAACCTTGGTATCATATATATACATAGATATAAATCATTCTATTTTCAGTATCCGAATTTAGGATCCAAAATATCTGAAATTCAGACTCTGAACTATGTAAGTTCAGACTCCAAATATCCTTGAAATTCAGACTCTGGAATTCTAGAGATTTTCGGTTCCAAATTCCTTTGAAGACGGAATCTGAATATCTATGTGTTATATACACCAAATGGTTTTTTGGTTAGAATCTAAACTATCATTCTTCCTTAAACTCTGAAGAATGAATTTGGTTAAGAAACCATAAATTTTTTAATCATGTCTTAGTTATAAAACGATGTCGTCAATTCAGTTACTAACTAACCATTGTTTGAGTGACACCTGTATAGATCTCTCCAAAATCTTAGGAAAAATATGACCATTGGAGGAGGGAGCTGATCGTTGATATTGTGCCAATAAATAAGAGCTCATTTGAAATATCTCACAACTTTGATAAACTGTTCTACAACTCTAGATATTATAATATGGTGAAGTGATTTATAGAGAGAGACGCTCATGCTTAGTGTGTACTAAACATCTTGTTCAGATTTGCTTCATGCGACTCCGAATGTTTTTGAGTACATTTGAGGGCTTCCCAGGATAAGAAGATAGAGGTGCGGAGTACCTTGAAGTTCAAGGGCTTATAGGGATAGAAAGACAGACTCTGATATTCATATCGAGGTCTTACCCTTGTGTGGTTAAGATATACATTATTGAAATTATAAATCAAGGGACCATTATCCAAGGTTTTTGGATACCTTTATCTTTTGGTTAAAAGATTTATTACTTTTTAATTGTTTATTTCATGTGTTCCACTATATTCTGGTTGTTGGGGAAAGTATAATTATCCTATAATTTTATATACTTGTATACTCTTATTTGTAAGATTCTATACGCTTTAAGGTAGAATCTTCTTTTTGTAAACATTTGTTGATTTTATTTTCCAGAATCACTTTTTCAGAATTACATTATTGGAATCAAATTTTTGGACTGAAGCATGTTTTTATATCTTCTAAGTTTTGTGAATTTATCTTGTTTAAATTTTATAAACATTACTATCTTTAAAAGTTCCAAAATAAATTTTTAAAGTATAAAATTTACCCCCTCTTGTATATTGATCATATACATCATCATTTTGATCCCTCAGTTGGTATCATAGGAAAATATCATACTCTATATAAACATAAAAATATGTTTTCATAACACCAACATTAGTGATCATATGGTTTTAACAAAAAAATGTTTTCAAATGAAATGGTATTGTATATATCTACATGTTTTCGTAATGTTTCTTCATCCACATCCCTCAAATATTCATAAACCATTATAAAATAGAAAAATATTATCCTTATTATAATATTGTGTTATTATGGTCATGGAATTACCCATAAATATTTCATCTCCCAAGAAATTGAAAAGGATTCATCATCCATGTGTACATCATACTACCTCTTTGCAAACTGATGAAAATTATTTTCCATCACAATATATCCATATTGGTTATAATTATGGAACTAATTTTTATATATGATAATAATGATAGATATGTTATTTTTAAAATATAATACATAAATTACATTCATACATTTACATGCACATTAAAATTATAATGACATTTGTGCGTACGTGTCAACTACAACATCTAAAAAGCAAAGTGATAAGTTTTTCCTCACAAAATATAATGGATTATATATATAAATATCTCTAAAGAAATAATATTTGATATAGGATTTTAGGATAATTTTTCTAATGAAAAAATAATACTTTCCTCCATTACATAACAACCATTAATAAATTAAAACTTTATTCAAGCTTATGTATGGTCTTCTGCCTCCAGATAGAATGATAGATCATTTTTCATAACCATAATTAATTTTGTTATGATAAAGTATGATTTACCTTTAAAAATTATGATAATATCATGATTGGTATTCTATAGATGATGGAATAAAGTCCAATTTTACTATAGCTAGTTGAGAAAATTAATAATTGAATGAATTATTGAATATCATTGAAACATTTGATGTGAACATAAGTGATTAAGTACTTGTATATTAAATAGTAATAAGTGATATAATATCAATTATAAAAATGAAAACAGTACTTAATAAATTATTTAAAAAATAATTTTATTATTATTTTACACAAATAACATATGTGATATGTCTTACTGGAGGTAATGGATTTTATTTTAAAATCCCTTTTGTAAATTTCAACTCTAACACCTTTTATGGTTTTGTGAAATAGTGTTTATAAATTATTGGGCATGAATATATTTTCCCACCATCATGGTTCCATAATTATTTGAACCATCTCATACAATTTTTCATTTACATTTTTTGAGAAAATTATTTCATTTCTATGTTCATAGTATTTCAAAATAATATATCTTCTGAAATAAAAAAGTCTTTTTCAATAATAAAATTTTAATAATTAAATAATTCATATATAATGATAATGATATGGTTATTTGGAATTTTTCTTGATAAACAGTGGTAATGATATAATCTAATGAAATATGGTTTGATGATAAACAAAAAATGGGTGGTCACATTATTAACCTATGATGGGTTGTTCCATGATAAACTAATGATGTGTGTTTATGTTATTTCTCACAATGCATTAGTCACAGTAGTGATTTATATTGATAATATTAGTAATTATATTTTTTATTTTAATATTTAAAATTATGTCCCAATACAATTATGTAACATAAATTTTCAAGCTCATCAGATTTGTCGAAAATCATTTTCCTTTTCAATGGTAAGAGAGTGATGTTTTTGAAAAGTTGATATATTATTGGGGGTAAAAATGTGCATATTAATAAAAAATTATGTTTTTTCATCGAGAAAGTGGGTATCAATATTTAAGGTATGTTACTGATAATTTTTTCTAGTAATGTGAATCAAATGTTTTTCACATTGATTATGGTATACTAGGGATAAATATGAAGTTAAGAAGAAAATTTTGAGGATTTATCCATAAATTAAATAATTTTTTATTTTAAATACATTTCTTTTATTGGAAAAAAATTTACTATGTAGAAGACCCCACTTGTGATTCATGGGTTTAGTATGTAATTTTTTTCCTAATTTTGAGTAAAAAATAAAGCTAAAGGATTATCAGAAATGTAATAATGTAAATTCTTTTTTAAAATCACTATAATTTGTCATGTTTATGGATAGGTCCTTGTAGTTGGATTCACATGATGGTTTATAAAACATTGGATGTTATTTTGTGTTCTTATGATTAATTCTTAAGAGTTATGGATATTGTAAATTTTTTATAAGTTAAATTTTTCTAATATATGCCAATTATGAGAAAACATATTTATGGTTTTCATATTGTAGGTGACTAATGATATTATGAGTATTTTTAGAGAAATTTATGGTAATTAAAAAATTAAGTTTAGTATAGATTTTTTTATAATATTATTTGAGGAATCCTTTTTTTAATTTTGGTTTAATTTTTTTTAAGTTATTAATAGCCACTATCGTTTATAAAGTCATTTATTTTGAGGTAATTATTTTTTTACATTTTATAATGAATAATTAAAGGTATAAGATAACTTTTGAGGTTAAAATATTTCATTAATGTTGAATATATTATGGTAATTTTTAGTATTTTTACCAAATTTAATGGATTTTTTTAAGAATTATAGAAAAAGAAAAAATCATAGGTTGGGAAACATCCCATCTCAACTAATACGACCAACGGGATTAAACCCACAACCAAATAGTGATAAGGGAGCATCATATATAACAAGATAACATCATATGATGGTAAAAAGGATTTCTTAATTAATCTATATGATAGATAATGGTTGTGTTAAATTTGGAAACATATGACTTATTGGGAAATGATTTGAATATTATGTTACTAATGTTACTTTAGAAGATAGTCACTATTCTTGGAAGTCTATGTGGATGTGATAAATAAAATACTAAGATATTTTATTCTGGTAATAACTGTCAAATTGTTTATTTGAACCGTATTTGAATTTATTTTTGACCATTGGAGTCTCATGTTATTTAAACATATTAATAATTATTTGATATTATTTGATTATGAAAAAGTCAACTTGAGTTCAGACATAGGGAGTTATTGATGGGAGTCAGAGACAAATAATAAAATTTAATTATAGAAATATATAATCATATTTCTTTTTATTTTCAGGATTGAATATTAGTCAAGTAATTTTAATAATAATTTTTAGGTCTATTTGTGATCTATGTTGTAGATTGGATATAATTGCTGAATTTGGAATATTAAATGAGGTTTTCATCATAGAAAGGATTAGTATTATTGCAGAAATCTGTTATATAGTACTATGACATATTGTTTGGGTTAATAATATATATAGAATATATAATATAAAATCATAATATTTTAAATGGAAAAACTTGTTCATTATCATACAAGATTTTCAACATCATGCTTAGAAAAACATAAAAAAATTATTATTTTAATTTGATAATTATAAATAAACTGTTAAATATGAAAAAATAAATATAATTAACTAAATTATAATATACATAATGATCTTAATATTATATAATGTATTATTTATTTATTTTTATATAAGTACTCTATTTTTAGTAAAGTTATTTTACGTTTCAAAAATAACATGTTTTCATAAAAATAATTTATCTTGATTTTCTGTTGGTAAATATTATAATTAATTTATATAAATATTCAGATATTTGTTTAAAAAAATGAATTTAATTATTGAAATCAACATGACAAAATAAAATTTCATTGATTCCTTTATAATTTTCAGAAATGTTTTATGGAATATCAAAAAAAACAAATTATATTTTTGAATTTAACATGTTTATAGTGTCAAATTATGTTTTAGATTAATATAAAATTATATTTATTTGATTATAATACTAAATAATCAAATTATTTGTTCTAAATTTATTATATAATTTAATTTTGTATAAAATCATTTTCTATTTAAGAAATGATGTTCTTCCAAAAAACCTTTTTTGTAACATTTTTTTAGTTTAAATTTAAATTAAATTATAAAAATTATATGGTTTTAAATTTTAAAAGTAGACTTCACATTAGTAATATATGGAACTATATTTATCAAATATATCCCATGTATTATTTTGTCAATATGATTAGTTACTGTAGTAATATTTGTTTACCATGGTTAAAGGAGAAATCATGTAATTTACCCTAAAAATAAAATGAAAAGAACATTTAATGACCTAAACCAATAATTAAATATTATTGAAGAATTCTATCATGACCAGCATCCTCCAAATGTATAATTTATGACCCTTTGGGGCTATACTAATAAGATTATGTTCATTATATTATTTTATTTAATGAAAAGTTAATCATACCACACTCTTATTCTTAATAAATATAATATTTTTAATAAGGTCTTATCTAGGGGATATGTTGGAGTATAAATATTATTTTGATATATAATATATTTATATGCATTAAAGAAATTGTATTTAATTTTTAGTAAAATAAAATAATCACATAAAATAATTGAAAAAAGTTGATGTAATAATTATTCAATTCCTGAAAAAATCTTATAAATAACAGTAATAATATTAAAGTAATAATAATTTTAGATAGTTAATGAAATCTGATAATTTTATAAATAATAATTTCATGTATATTTTATAACTACTTATTAATTAGAACTATTATATTGATATTTTAAAGTCAATTTAATTATTATTTTAAACAATTTTCATCCTTTATCTATTTTGATAAATAATATTTTTTAAAAATATATAAAAATATAAAAAATATTAAATTTTACCAAGTTATTGAAATAATGTCTAGACTAGAATAAATGATCCATTTATTAGTTGTTTTTTTAGAGTAACAATATAATACCTCAAATTGAAAGAAATCATTTCATTAATAAAAGAGTTAACATGGATATATATGGGTTAAAACAAAGGATATTTTTTTAAATATAGTCAAAAATATAATATATTTTTTGTATGAGGGTATTATTAGCCCTTATCATATTATCATTGAAATTAATATATATTAAGCAATTTCATGATAAATTTAATTTTATATTAATTTATTATTTAGATAAGTTCCAAGAGATTGACACACCTCCTTTATAAAAGTGAACATCTTGTTCCCATTGGATCACACATTTAAACCATTTTTGTTCATCACATACATAGAGAAATACCTATTTATAATCCCTACCAACATTCTATATGTCATATTTTAGTGATAATTCCAACATTGGAGGTCATAATGTGTTAAGAAAAATAGGTTTTCCAAACCAGAGGTGTAAAGACCTAAAAAATTCAAGGAAATTTTTTTTTCTTATTTTTCATTGGATTTTTACAAGAGCGCAGTTTCTGACGGCACCTGATTCCGAGGCCCGGTGTGCCTGGAATCATTTTTTGAAGTTTGGGTTGGGTACGTTCAGTGAACGAACGAGCGAGTTTTTCTAAATTTTGAAACGGTGCCCGGAATCGAATTACATGGGAACAAATGGAATCAAAGCACTATTTTTTTCTTAGAAACGCCTCTTCCGGATTTGCGTTTTCTCGGGTGTGGTTTTTAATTTTTGGGCTTAAAGTTAAGAAATAAAATAAATTGTTCGACAAACTTTATTTTATTTCACTTAAGCCACTTGATGCCACTTGAAAGCCACTTAAACTGAGTCGAAACGGAAAGGGTACTATCCAAAAATATCCTACCCTCTTGGTATGATATTTGTGACGTGGGGCCCGCACGAGCCCCGCCGTTTCTTTTCCGCTAAGTAACGCACCCGCAAAAACCCGTCATTATGAAAGTCAACTGACGCGTTTTCTTAAATTCTTAAAGCACCATTTAATTGGGCAGTTTTATTCATGAATTAAAGGGGCAGTTTCTTTCGTTGAATTAATTCTGCGAATTAATGGGTCGTTACTTACCTCTTTTTCGGTTGTTGGCGTAATAATAAAATAAGACCATCATGACATTTGGAGGATTACACGTTGAGAGGCATTGACAGCATTCTTGTGCCTTCACCCTTCTTCGCGAAGAATGTGAAGAATGCGAAGAACACGAAGAACACAGGCCACCGACGAAGAACGCCAAACCTGTGGAAATCGACGACGCGACGCCGTGTGCCGTGACGCCGACGTTTCCTCTCCCGCAACGTTCTTCGGCGACGTTCCATAATCTGCAACAAAAACCTTCGATCATCTGTTGAGGTGAGAGTTTCAGATTTTCTTTTAATTTTCCTTTGTGGTTTTTGACTCAAGAAGGATTTAATTATTATTACTTAAATCTTTTTGTTCTTGATCCTCGGAGTTCGTCGACGCGACACCCTTCCGCGACGATGCGACGCTGGATACCGCGACGGCGCGATGAACCCCAATTCTGCGAAGAACCTGCGGGCGATGACTTGACGAGGTAGGGGTTTTTGTGAATATTTGTATATTCCCGTGAACATTTCTTTAAAAATTAAAGAACCGGATTCATATGAACAGTTTTAATTTATTAAAATTGTTGTTTCATGTGTTGAATAAATCTCCCGTTGTTTTTAACTAACGCGGAGGGTGCGAGCCAAACGAATACGGCCTGACAACCCTCTTTCGTTCTTCCTGGTTGTGCGGATTTGGAGGGCGATGACAAAACATGACGCAAGGACAATATGATGACCCCGCAGTGAGGAATGGAACCCAGGAGGGGCGACGGCACAGACAGGAAGGAAAAATGACCACCGGAGCAACTCCGGGGGCGGCGGCGCCCCGACGCGCCGCCGGAAAGGGCCGCCGCTGCTGAAGCCGCGGAGGCGACGACCAGTGAACCCGCGGCCGCGTGGGTCTAGCTCGCCCGCACGGGACGTGGTAGAAGTCGCGTCTACTTGACAGCGAGGCCCTTCGAGGGCCACGACACCTCCAAACTGCGGGGGCGGCGCCCCGCGGCACCCGAGCTGCACGGCCGCTCGGCCGCGCCGAGCCAGGCCGGTCCGACCGGCCGGGCCGCGCCCAGGCCGGACCGGACCGGGTCCGTCCGGGTTGGACAGGGTCAGGTCGACCCGGTTCGGCCGACCCAGGGGGGGGTCGTCCCGGGCCCGGACCCCCCGTCTTCGGACTGTTTTCGGTCTATCACTCATAACTTGAACTAAGGGCCTCCGAACGACGCTCCGTTAGGGGAAACACGATCCTTGGATCGAGATGGTCGTTTTGGTATATCACACTAATGATTTCGGAATACTTTGGGTTCGGCCGGGTTGGTTCGTACACGAAACCAACCGGGCCCTCGGAGCGGAAACGCTCATATCTTGAGCTCCGGATGTCTGATTGACGTGTTGTCAACTTTGTTGAATTCCTCTAAGTGAGACGGATATTTTGGAATATTCCGCCCGAGGTTTGGAAGTTGGTGGAGTACGGTTGTGTTGGTTTTTCCTTAAAAACTAACAGGGCCCCTGGGACGAAAAATCCAATAACTCTCAGACCGGGCGTCCGATTGACGTGTCGTCTACGACGTTGAGTTCCAGTTGATGATATAGAACTTTTGGATACATCAAATTCGGACTTTGTGTCAGTTTATGTATCAGCCTCTCGGATCGTGGAGCGGACCCTCCCGAATGAGCTTGTTGTGTGCGGGAACCCTAGAGCTGGCTGCGACTGCTACTGCGACAACGACCGTGCAGAGATCCTCAGTGGACTGCGGCGACGACTGTGCAGAGATCCTCAGTGGACTGCGCGACCACTGTGCATAGATCCTAAGTGGACTGCGACGACTACAACACTCAGCGATCCCTTTTGGGTCAGTGCTACAGGTCCAATGTGGGCCCGATCCTGTGTGGGTCCGATCCTGTGTGGGTCAGCGCTCAGCGGTTCTGTGTGAGCCAGCGCCGACAAGTCCTGTGTGGGCCCAATCCTGTGTGGGTCATTGCGGGGGTTAGTTACCTATCGATCCTTTGTGGGTCCGACGACTTAGATGGATCAGTGATCATCTTTATCGTCATTCGATGAAGTATACCTGTGTGAGTTGAATCCTGTTTACTCTCCTTTGTGGATTGTGTTGATTTATCCTGTGTGGATTTACTGTTTACTCTCCTTTTTGGATTCTGTTGAGCTATCCTGTGTGGATTTACTTTTTACTCTCCTTTGTGTATTGTGTTTTGCTATCCTGTGTGGGTATACATTTGCCTTCCTGTGTGGACTGGGTTGTGTATGGGCTCGGACGTTGGAGCCGAATGGGAATCGATGACATAGGTATATGTATGGGAATATACCTAAGCCGTGTCGGATGTTACTTCGTGTTTGTATCTTTCCTTTGTGGATTATCCTTTGTGGATTCCGGGAGACCTTCGGGGGTATCGGTGTCCCTAGTGAGTAGCTTATACTCACCCCTGCACGGGCTATGCCCGCACTACGTTGTGTTGGTTGTAGACGACGGACAACGCTGATCGTGGTGGAGGCTTGCGGAGGAGGATGGTACCTAAAGGTGGTCCACTGGGTGGGACGTACTTGGAGCGGTCAGGTGGACCTGAGGAGCAGTGGAGGCTATCTGTACCCACCCTTCCGGTGGGACTTCCAGAGGACGGCTCGACGGTGCGGTTTTCTTTTCAGTTTCTGTTTTTCCCTTTCAGTTGTACTTTACAGTTGGGCTTGTATTTCCGGCCCCTTCTACTTTCATCACAGCTTGTTTCAGTTTTTACATACTGTTTATTTTTCCTCTTGCTTAATTTGTGGTGCTTGTTTACTTTACAAAGGCAATGCCTTCCCTTTTTACCGGGATTTACGCCTTGGTGCTAGTCACCAACCCCTGGCCTATGGAAGGCGTGCTTGGGGTAGTCAAGGCACGGGCCCTGAGGGCGGGTCGTGACAAATTGGTATCAGAGGTGGTCGGTTCTACCGCAGACTCTGATCATTATTCTATGTGAAGCAATAGTGTTTATCGTATTAGGTGTGGTTATTAGTCCAGGGAGTCCAGTGTTGGTGCGGCGGCCGACGTATCCATACACCAGGACCCTGACTTCTGATTTCCGACTTAATGCACGAAAACATTGATTGCATGTGTGTTTCAAGTTTTCTTTGTGATTACTTGTGTCAGCTCACCAGGTATACTGTTCTGACCATGGTGCACTTGTTTCCTTTTCAGGATGGCCCCACGATGGTAGCCAGCTAGGGTTCCGAGAGTAGAGCGCAACGACAGCTTGCCGAGCGACGAGGCCTCAGTAAAGGGCACTTTGACGGCAGAGGCATCGGCGGTACCTCTACCCGCCGAGCCCCCGATGCTGCCAGCTCAGACCGCTGACGATGCACGTCGCGTCGGAGCTCTGCAAGAGTTCCAGCGCGAGTGACCACCCAAGTTTCATGGGGAGACGGACCCCCAGGCATGCGAGGACTGGCTGGAGGCGGTCGTTCGAGTTTTCAGGCCAGTGAGGACACCAGCAGACCTCATGGTGATCCTCGCGGCGAGCCTACTGCACGCAGCAGCGGGCCGATGGTGGTGCTTGATGCTCCAGGTGCACGATGAGGCATCTCTTCTCTGGAAGGACTTCGAGTTCCTCTTCCGCTCAGAGTTCGTCCCGGCCACCCTCTGTGCGGTGCGCATTCAGGAGCTTCTTCAGCTGCGGTAGGGCAGCTTGACGGTCGCCCAGTACGCGGCGAGGTTTACTGATATTTCTCGATACTCGATCGACATGGTACGGGACCCCTTCTTCCGGGGCTGGACCTTTGAGCAGAGTTTGAGACATGAGATCAGGGCATCGCTGATCTCTCTCAGCATCCCGCCCCAGGTAGGAGTACTGGAGTGAGCCCTTCTGATCGAGAGCTTTCTGGCTAAGTCCACACCGAGACCTACCACAGGGCGGCATGTAGCGGAGTCTTCGGCAGCAGGTTGCCGATGGATGACTCAGGGTTCCAGGGAGAACAGACCTTCCGGCAGACGACCTCGGGACACTGGCTCAGTAGTGCGGGGCACACAGTGCGAAGCCAGTCTTCCGAGAGGCAGGCAGTGCTACGCCTGCGGCGGGCAGGCCCACATGGATCGTGACTGCCCGACCCGCCGTACCGAGGAGCAGCAGACGGTGGAGGGGCCACCCAGGCAGAGGCAGAGGGTCGACCGTGGTGGTCCGCAGGGAGGAGGCGGACAGGGCAGTGGAGCTGGCCGAGCAGCAGGTGGTGGGCGACGCTTTGAGGCTCTGCCACCACCACCACCAGGAGGCCCGCCCCGAGCACAGGGAGCTGTCGGGCAGAGACAGGCACAGCTCGAGGCAGCGGAGGCCTACGACCACGGTGCGCCAGAGATGATTCGAGGTACGATCTGTGTCTATTCCACCCTTGCTGCAGTTCTTATAGACATAGGAGCAAGTCGCTCTTTCATAACCGCTGACCTTGTTCGGAGCTCGGAGATTCCGACAGATCCATTGGCTCGATCCTTACGGCTAGAGACCCCTACGGGAGCAGACTTGATGATTACACACTGGTGCCGGCAGTGTGAGCTTACTCTAGGAGGCGAGAGCTTCGGCTGGGATCTTCATGTAGCGGTGTCGAGGCCTTACGACGTCATCTTGGGCATGGATTGGTTATCTATAGTCCATTCTCAGATTGATTGTTTTATGCGCAAGGTGCGATGTGTGCGCACCGACGGGAGTAGGTTCACCTTCACCGGCGAGAAGGGAGCCTTCGCATAATAGGATGGTCTTCCGTAGAGGAGAGGACAACACATCACTCATCAGTTGGCTGGCCTCATCCTTGGAGCAGTTGACGTGCAGAGTCCTAGTTTTCCTGTAGTGGTTGATCAGTACGTGGACCCCGATGACGTTCTAGGGCTACCTCCTCGCAGAGAGGTAGACTTTTACATTGATCTGTACCCCGGGACAACCCCGATATCCACTCCAGTGTATTGGATGGCCCCTGCTGAGCTCCGAGAGATGCGGGTACAGTTGGAGGACTTGCAGGGAAAGGGGTTCATCCGACCCTGTGTTTCACCCTGGGATTCCCAGATATTGTTTGCCAAGAAGGCATATGGGATCTTGCGACTGTGTGTCGACTATCGTCGCCTGAACCAGGAGACAGTGAGGAACAATTATCTGCTACCGAGGATTGATGACCTCTTCGATCAGCTCAAGGGAGCACAGTGGTTCTTGAAGATAGACCTTAGGTCAGGCTATCATCAGCTCAGAGTTTGAGACGAGGATGTGTAGAAGATGGCCTTCAGGTGTCAGTATGGCCACTCTGAGTTCTTGGTTATGCCTTTCAGCGTAACCAACACTCCAGCAGTGTTCATGAGCCTCATGAACAGGATCTTCCAGTCATACCTTGATCGATTTGTCATGGTCTTCATCGACGACATTTTGGTGTACTCGACCACTGAGGAAGAGCACGCCTACCACTTGAGGGTTGTACTAGACACACTCCGAGAGAACCAGCTTTATGGAAAGCTCTCGAAGTGCCAGTTCTGGTTACGTGAGGTCCACTTCTTGGGGCACGTCATTTCTGAGGCGGGAGTTGCAGTGGATCCCGTGAAGGTCGAGGTAGTGCTAGCTTGGGAGCCACCCAAGAGCGTGACGGCGGTGCAGAGTTTCTTGGTTCTAGCCGGATACTATCGCAGATTTGTACCGGACTTCTCCAGAGTTGCGGCGCCACTCTCAGATTTGACGAAGAAGGGGAAAGCCTTTGTGTGGTCAGACCGATGTCAGAAGAGCTTCCAGGAGCTGAGACAGAGATTGACCAGTGCACCTATCTTGGGGTTTCTTGAAGAGGGAGTTGGATGTGTAGTCTACTGCGATGCATCAGAGACTGGACTCGGATGTGTCCTGATGTAGGAGCGGTCCGTGATTGCATATGGATCATTTCAGTTGAGGCCTCATGAGCAGAACTACGCTACCCATGACCTGGAGTTAGCAGCAGTGGTCTTCGCTCTGAAGACATGGTGGCACTATCTGATGGGAGAGCGCTTTACAGTCTTTTCTGACCACCAGAGTCTCAGGTACATCTTCTCTCAGAAGGACCTGAACCTGAGACAGTGTCGATGGCTCGTGTTCCTCTAGGACTATGACTTTGAGATAGTCTATAATCCTGGGAAAGGGAACGTGGTAGCTGATGCTCTCAGCAGGAGGATGGACATTCAGCTACTTGAGGAGGTGACAGAGCAGCTAGCCGCTTTGCAGATATCCTTCGTGGATAGGGATGGAGCAGCCTTCCTTCAGTCTCTCACAGTCACTCCTCCACTACTACAGTGGGTCAGAGAGGCACAACGTGGGGACGCCGACTATGAGACGCGGCGTGCGCAGATATCCTCAGGAAATGCACCTAATGGCTTCTACATTGGAGCAGGGCACCGCAACCTTTTCAGAGGATGTACCTTGGTACCGGTCGCTTTATGAGAGGACATGCTGAGAGAGTGTCACACTTCTCCTTTGGTGGTACATCCTAGAGTGGCGAAGATGTACCAGGACCTCAGACGACAGAACTATTGGTCGGGCATGAAGAAGGTTGTGGCAGAGTTCGTTTCACGGTGCCTCACCTGCCAGCAGGTGAAGATAGAGCATCAGGTACCAGCAGGCTTGGTACAACCCTTGGAGGTCCCGGAGTGGAAGTGGGACGACATATCTATGGACTTCGTGACTGGAATTCCACGCACTTCTAGAGGGCATGCCTCCATTTGGGTGATTGTTGAACAACTCACCAAGTCGGCACACTTCTTACCCATCAGAGAGCAGGGCTCAATGGAGAGCTTGGGGCGTCTCTACGTTCAAGAGATTGTACGGCTTCACGGTGTGCCATCGTCTATCGTCTCCGATCGGGATGCTCGTTTTACTTACCGGCTTTGGAAGGGGTTGCGGGAGGCGTTCGAGATGCAGCTACGTCTGAGCACCGCCTTTCACCCTCAGACGGATGGTCAGATAGAGAGGACCATTCAAACACTCGAGGACATGCTCCGTGCATGTGTCCCTGACTTTTGTCATAGCTGGGAGGACCACCTACCCTTGGTGGAGTTCGCGTACAACAACAGCTACTACTCCACCATCGGTATGGCACCATACGAGGCGTTGTACGGCAGACCTTGCAGGATTGGTGAGGTAGCTTATCGCCTGGCTCTACCACCTCAGTTTCACCAGGTGCACGATGTCTTCCACGTATCTCAGCTGAGGAGATACGTGCACGACCCGACACACATCATTGACCATGGGGAGCTAGACGTGGATGATGGGGCGACTTTTACAGAGGTCCCAGTGGAGATCGAGGATCGACAGGAGCGGGTCCTACGTGGATGATCGATTCCTCTTGTGCGCATCAGATGGCAGCACGAGAACCACTAGGAGAGCACTTGGGAGTGGGAGGCTCAGATGCATGCTCAGTACCCACATTTGTTTCCCTAGTTTATGATGTATCTTTATGGGGACGTAAATCCCTCAGGTGGGAGTAATGTAAAGACCTGAAAAATTCAGGGAATTTTTTTTTGAATTTTCTTTGGATTTTTACAAGAGCACAGTTTCTGACGGCACTTGATTCCGAGGCCCGGTGTGGCCGGAATCATTTTCCGAAGTTTGGCTCGGGTACATTCAGTGAACGAACGAGCTGGTTTTTCTAACTTTTGAACCGGTGCCCGGAATCGAATTCCGAGGGCACCGATGGAATCGCAACGTCGGTATTTTCTTAGAAATGCCTCTTTCGGAGTTGCGTTTTCTCGGGTGTGGTTTTTAATTTTTGGGCTTAAAGTTAAGAAATAAAATAAATTGTTCGACAAACATTATTTTATTTCACTTAAGCCACTTGAAAGCCACTTGAAAGCCACTTAAACTGAGTTGAAACGGATAGGGTACGATACAACAATATCCAACCCACTTGGTTTGATATTTGTGAGGTGGGGCTCGCATGAGCCCCACCGTTTCTTTTCCACTAAGTAACTCACCCATGAAAACCCATCATTATAAAAGTCAAATGACGCGTTTTCTTAAATTCTTAACGCATCATTTAATTGGGCGGTTTTATTCATGAATTAAATGGGCAGTTTCTTTCGTTGAATTAATTCTGCGAATTAATGGGTCGTTACTTACCTCTTTCTCATTTGTTAGCGTAATAATAAAATAAGACCAACACGACATTTGGAGGATTACACGTTGAGAAGCTTTGACAAAATTCTTGTGCCTTCACCCTTCTTCGCGAAGAACGCAAAAAACGCAAAGAACGCGAAGAACGCCGGCCTCCGATGAAGAACACCAAACCTGTGGAAATCGACGATGCGACGCTGTGTATCGCGACACCGGTGTTTCCTTTCCCGCAACTTTCTTTAGCGACGTTACTTAATCCGCAACAAAAACCTCCGATCATCTGTTGAGGTGAGTGTTTTGGATTTTCTTTTAATTTTCCTTTGTGATTTTTGACTCAAGAAGTATTTAATTATTATTAATTAAATATTTTTGTTCTTGAACCTCGGTGTTCGTCGACGTGACACCCTTCCGCGACGATGCGACACCGGATACCGCGACGACACGATGAACCCCAATTCTGCGAAGAACCCGCGGGCGACGACTTCACGAGGTAGGGGTTGTTGTGAATATTATTATATTCCCGTGAACGTTTCTTTAAAAATTAATGAACCGGATTCATATGAACAATTTTAATTTATTAAAATTGTTGTTTCATGTGTTGAATAATTCTCCCGTTGTTTTTAACTAACGCGGAGGGTGCAGGCCAAACGAACACGGACAGACAACCCTCCGCCATTCTACGTGGTTGTGCGGATTTGGCAGGTGACGGCAAAACGCGACGCAAGGACAATTTGATGACCCCGCAGTGAAGAACGAAACCCGGGAGGGGCAACGGCGCAGACGGGAAGGAAAACGGACCAACTGAGCAACTCCGGTGGCCCGCGGAAGCTGCCAGCAGCCCTGCGGCATCTCGGGTCCAGCTCGCATGCACGGGACGCTGCAGAAGCGTCGTCCGCTCGAAGGGCCGCGACACCTCCAAACCGTGGGGGCGGCGCCCCGCGGCACCCGAGCTGCACGGCCGCTCGGCCAAGCCGAGCCAGGCCGATCCGACCGGTAGCGCCGCGCCTAGGCCGGACCGGATCGGGTCCGACCGGGTTGGACCAGGTCGGGTCGACCCGGTTCGGCTGACCCAGGGGTGGTCGGGCCGGGTCGGCTCGGGCCCGGACCCCCCGTATTCAGACTGTTTTCGGTCATTCACTCATAACTTGAGCTACGAGCCTCCAAACGACGCGCCTTCAGAGGAACGTGATCCTTGGATCGAGACGGTCGTTTTGGTATATCACACTCAAGGTTTAGGAATACTTTGGGTTCGGCCGGGTTGGTTCGTACACGAAATCAACCGTGCCCTCGGAGCGGAAACGCTCATATCTTGAGCTCCGGACGTCCGATTGACGTGCCGTCGACTTTGTTGAATTCCTCTAAGTGAGACGGATCTTTTGGAATACTCCGCCCAAGGTTTGGACGCAGGTGGAGTACAGTCGGGTTGGTTTTTCTTTAAAAACCAACCGGGCCCCTGGGACGAAAAAGCCAATAACTCTCAGACCGGGCGTCCGATTGACGCGCTGTCTGCGGCGTTGAGTTCCTGTTGATGATACAGAACTTTTGGATAAATTAACTTCGGACTTTGTGTCAGTTGTTGTATCAGCCTCTCGGCTCGTGGAGAGGACCCTCCCGAACGAGCTTGCTGTGTGCGGGAACCCTAGAGCTGGCTGCGACTGCTACTGCGACGACGACCGTGCAGAGATCCTCAGTGGACTGCGGCGACGACTATGCAGAGATCCTCAGTGGACTGCGCCGACGACTGTGCAGAGATCCTCAGTGGACTGCGACGACTACAGCACTCAGCGATCCCTTTTGGGTCAGTGCTATAGGTCATGTGTGGGCCCGATCCTGTGTGGGTCATTGCGGGGGTTAGTTACCTATCGATCCTTTGTGGGTCCGACGACTTAGATGGATCAGTGATCATCTTTATCGTCATTCGAAGAAGTATACCTGTGTGAGCTGAATCCTGTTTACTCTCCTTTGTGGATTGGGTTGAGTTATCCTCTGTGGATTTACTATTTACTCTCCTTTGTAGATTGTGTTGAGCTATCCTGTGTGGATTTACTGTTTACTCTCCTTTGTGGATTGTGTAGTGCTATCCTGTGTGGGTATACGTTTTCTTTCCTGTGTGGACTAGGTTGTGCTGGGGCTTGGACGTTGGTGCCGAATGGGAATCGATGACTTAGGTATATGTATGGGCTTATACCTAAGCTGTGTCGGATGTTACATCGTGTTTGTATCTTTCCTTTGTGGATTATCCTTTGTGGATTCTGGGAGACCATCAGGGGTCTCGGGGTCCCTACTGAGTAGCTTATACTCACCCCTGCACGGGCTATGCCCGCACTACATTGTGTTGGTTGTAGACGACGGACAACGCTGATCGTGGTGGAGGCTTGCAGAGCAGGACGATACATGGAGGTGGTCCACTGGGCGGGACATACTCGGAGCGGTCAGGTGGACCCGAGGAGCAATGGAGGCTATCTGTACCCACCATTCAGGTGGGACTTCCAGAGGATGGCTCGACGCTACGGATTTTCTTTTCAGTTTCTGTTTTTCCCTTTCAGTTGTACTTTACAGTTGGGCTTCTATTTCCGGCCCCATTTACTTTCAGCACAGCTTGTTTCAGTTTTTACTTAGTGTTTATTTTTCCGCTTTCTTACTCTATGGTTCTTGATTACTTTACAGAGACAATGCCTTCCCTTTTTAGCGGGATTTACGCCTTGGTGCTAGTCGCCAGCCCATGGCCTATGGAAGGCGGGTTTGGGGTAGTCACGGCACGGGCCCTAAGGGCGGGTTGTGACAAGAGGTATAGTTTTTATCTTCTTTTATAGTTATTATTCTTATTTCGCATCCCAAAAAACCTTCTTAAACAATGAAATATTTTATTTATAGTGTTCACTATTGTAAATTTAAGTTATAAAAATGGTAACATACCTAAAGTTTGTAAAAAACATTGGTATATGGGACCTATACAAATGGTTTTTCTAAATATGTGGGTATAAGAGCCTTATTGAAACTCTATAACCAAGGTTTTTGCAGAACCATGGGGATATGTTCCACAAAAAAAATCATATACCAACTTTTTTAGAACCATAGTGAAGATAGTTTAATCACACAAACCTTGTACCCACGGTTTTTGGAAAACAGGGGGTATAGGTGCCTCCTAGATACCTTATACCCATTTCTTTAGGAAACATAAGGGGACAGGTTCCCCAAAATAAACCCTATATTTATTATTTTTACCAAATTGTGGCTATATGAACCCTCTATAAAAATAGTTATGCAAGAAGTATTGGTATATGTTTGTTAAAAAAATCATATACCAATGTTTTTTAAAACCTTTTTTATAGGTCTATCCCATCCATTTTGAGAATCATTGTTATCGTTCCTTGGATTCTTTAGGAATCATTTTCTGAAATAACATTATATACCTCAAAATAGTTATTATTTTTAAATATACATATATATATATATCATGTTATATTCACAACGATAGTTATGGATTAGTAGATAGGTCATTTTTGTATAAGTGGGAGGTTTTGGGTTCATTCCTTGACAATGTATTTATTTGTCGATTACCTATACTATCAGTTTTCCCAAAACCATTCATATAGGTCTATACCAATGACATTATATCCAAAAATCCTCCAATTTGTGGGTACAGGCTATACCAATAGTTTTTGGGCTATACCAATGGTTCCAAACCATTTTTATAGTTGTTTTTCAGTAGTGATCCACCATATATTAGTTACATATTATGTTTCTTATAACCCATATCCTTATCCTCATGTATAAAATGGGAAAAAATCCATCATCCATGTGTTTGGTTGGATACCCCCAAGAAATGATGTAATTTTTTTCATTCACCATTTTTTAGGACTGGTTATAATGATATAATTTTGAATTATATATTATATTGAAGACATATTTTTTATTCTAAAAAGATAATATGTGACATAAATTTTTACCTTTTTAGGTAACTAATTTTGATAATGGCATTCCTATATACGTGTGGACTACCACATCCATGAAGTGATGTGTTTCATTTTCTGCCACATCATCACACAAATGATATGTATAAGTATGTTAAAATTTTTAATAAGATATATATGAGAATATTAATATTTTTTAATGATTATATAATACATCCTTTTGCATAATTATTATTAAAAATTGAAATGTAACTTAATCTTACGTATATCATACCATCTGCTTTATTATAATTTAGTTTGTTTTAATTAACATATATCATGTTTTAATTTAAATTAATACATTTTTAATAAAATTCATAATTATATCATGATTATTATTCTTGAGATTATGGAATAATTACACCGTTAACCACATTCAACTGAACAAATTCATTGTGGAATTATGTGATAAATATCCTCCAAATCAGTGATGTGAATTTCATTGATTATGTAATAGTACATAAAATTGTATTAAATAAGATAAAATAAATAATAAACAAGAAAAATGGTTCTTAATCGATTATAAAATTATAATAATTTTTTTATAGAGTATAGAATGTATCATACATGGTTTTTTAAACTCGAGGAAAGAATTTTTCCCCTAAAATACTCTTTTAATGATTTTCATCTACACTTTTTACAAAATCCATAAGGTGTTTTCCTAAATTATATTGCATGAGATGATATTATATTCATATTTACACAATAAAAATTGAAATCATCCATTATAATTATAGGTTCTTATTTATGAATAAAATATTTTTTTAATGTTGGTAGTTTTTCAATAATTATGATATTTTAGAATGAAATTTTTATTTTCCATATGAATATTTTTTTTTAAAAAAATTCATCCTATTTTAATGATTTAAATATGGTAATTTATAATTGTGTATGATAAAGGTTTGTTATTTCATAAATCCATGATGGGTGGTTTTGAGATTAACCAAGGATGAATGGTAGGGTTATTAATCAAAGATTGGTTGTTCAGTAATAAACCATGGATGGGTGGTAACGTTATATATTCAAATGCATTGTGTAATCTGAAGTTACATGTTGACTCAATTGGTTTTCCATTTTTATGTGTGATATAGAAAATAATGTCTCGTATTACCTATATAACATTTATATTCTTCCCAATTATTAATCATATAAATCATTTGATTATAAAAATATAATATAATGATCCATATGAAAATAGGATTTATAGAATTATTTTAAAAAAGGAATTCTATTAAAAAAATTATTATTGGTTTGCACTAGACTAATGATTTTCATTATTTAATTTTCCTTATTCAAAATTTTTTCCCATCCCTATTTTTTAAATTATTCTCACAAGGTTTAAGGAATATTAAATAAAAGGTTGAGGTCAAGAAGAAAAATTTTATAATTGACCACAAAAAGAAATCATATTTTATATTAAATAATTTTTATGGGGAAAATTGATACTGTATAAATGTTTCCACTGCTTTTTTATGGTTATAATATAAAATATTTTATCTTATATCTCTAAAAATATAATACAAAAAACAATAAATAATATAATATGTTTAATTATACTTTAAAATCACTTGAATATATAATTCTTATGGTCAGGTCCAAACTGGTATGGGCAGTTTTTTTAAAAATCCCAATTGTGTCAGTTAACCCACCAACATTATTACTCAAATTTCTTAAACATTTTTTGATATATAAGAATTTATGAATCTATCATATCAAATTTTTTTAATTTTAGTGTTAATTTTTCATATGTCCTCCATTTTCCTCCCTATCTATAATTTTGGAAGACCATTACATTATATATCACTCTATTCCTTCAATCTATTTTCTTTCAGCTAAATATATTCCTCTATTTTAAAAATAAATTCAAAAATTTCACTGAATTTTTCTACTTTATAAATTTATTTATTCTTTTTTGAATTCAATTATAATATATTTCTAGTGGGACTTATCTAAACTAATATTGGTGGCATGGAAATTTTCTAATCATTTCACATCATAATATTGTGTCATTTTCATAATATTTAGGGATAACAATTCAAACACATGACCTGAAGTTAATCTATTTTATTTTAATTACTTGATTTTATTATAGATTCTATCATTAGAATAGGAAATATACTTTTATTCTCTTTAAAATCATGGACTTATTTATTGTGGTGGATTATTTATCTTGTCAACATAATGAGTGAACTAAAAAATATAGTTACAGATTTCATTAATATCACAGTAATTTTTCCCTGAATTTTAGTGACCAATGTGACCTCTAGTTTCACCCTAATATTTATGGACATGGGAATTTTAATTAAATGAGTGATGTGTTCAAAATGAATGTACTTGTTTAAGTATTTCTTGAGTCACTTATTGTGTGAATTTAAGAATATTGACTTGTTTACATTCATGGAATAGTAATTTGAATTGAATATCTTAGAAAAAAACTTTCTATTCCTATGAATAATATTTTCCTAGAATTCCAAAATTATCTAATGATTCTATTATCCAAAGAAATTAAATTGGAAGTCCACTCGAATCTACCAATATTCATTATTCTGAATTCCTTGGGGTGCCTCCCCTTTAGATTTTAATAAGTTCTATATTATTTTAGTTTCATAGATTAATGTATATAATTATGAAGGTTATCCTTATAATATATTTTTAAAAATGATACATTTGGATTTTAATCCTTCATGTTAGTATGTAATGCCTTAGTTGAGAGCCATCGGTTCCAAAATATTTGTGCGTCTCAGTTTCAATGGTGGGAATATTAGTTCATACCAGTATAATATAATTTTCATAGTAATTATTGAATATAATTCCCATGGATCCCAATGTATTTTTTAAATTATAATTATGGTTTCCTTGGTGATGAATATTCAAAGAACATTTTCCCATAAAACAGACACCACGTTAAGAGACTAGTATAGTCTAAAGGATGTAGTTATTGCCGGGATGTCCCTAAGATACCCAAGGCTCAACTTTTTTACTTTTTTTATATTATTTATATTAATTATTTGGACTCACTTATGTTCACATCACACTCCTTTATGTTTCACATTCCATACTATATTTTAATTTGATAACATGGTTAGTTACTAACTGATCATTACTAACACACTATTTAGTTCTTTTTTTAGTATAATTGTATACTTCATGTATGTTGGCTGGGATTAGGGCAAGAACCATTCTGTTGAATATCAATGTTATACCTAGGATTAGTGTCTATAAAAATGTGTAGGGATAGTGTTTAAGATTTTTTGGCATTATACATCTCAGTTTTTCTCCTATGTTCATTTTCTAACATGATGTATAAGAATTTATTTTTACATATCTCAAGATAATATGTCGGTTAAATTAGTTTATAATTATAGGGGTTAGGACATTATTTTATTGAAAATGTGTAAATCATATTTATTTGATTTATAATATATTCTGTTTTTACAATTATTTATACTCATTGATATATTTGTATATTATACCCACTATACCACCTTTGACCAAAGTTACTAGTCACTATCCCCTTGCATATGATGAGCATACATGATTACAAGTGGCAGAACATCATGTGAAACTATATTAGTGGATTTCTAGGTCCAGCTATCCCATTTCGAAAATTCATAACAAGAATCTCCACCATCTATCGAAATTTCTACCAACCAACCTAAAAAACTTTAATCAATTATATCACATCATGAACATAAACATTTTTTTCAAAATTGACACATCTAGCATTTAAACATCTTAATTAAAACCCTATAAATAATTTTTTCACTTTTCCACTAATATAACAGATACCCCATTAGACAAGGATAAAAACAATGGAAACCTCCACCAAATCCTTATTTCTTATAATTACTAATGTTTTTAAAATTTCAAAAATATCATAAGGACAATAAAACCAAACTCAAATACATCCTGATATGATTTATTTATAGTAAAAAAAATGGAACCATTTCGCTGTTCATTTGTTCTATACATTTGTTTTGAATGTTTGAATTATATTAAATAAAAAATAATATAAAGGATTATAATTTATTATTATCCACTGTGATTTTTAAGACATTTATAAAAATAATTTATTCATTCTTTTAGTAATAAATATTTTTTTAGTGAGAGGCATAGTAAAATCCAATGGCGTATAATTATTTCCAAATATATAATCAAATTTACTACATTATTTATTTAAAATAATTTCAATATTAAATAACATTAACGAGGAACCAAAATCCATTATTCAACATCACTATAAGCATAAAAACATTATAAAAATGTCTAATTAGTTTTTCACAGAGATAATACGCATAATTTAAATCAATTCATTAATAAAATAAACAATGAATTATCAATGAGTTTTTACATCAACCTCTTGAGATCTTAAATATTTTAAATAATTTCATAATAAGAGTTTGAATATTGAATCAACAAATTTTTTTATGATGCTATGATATTCATTGCAATTTATAATTTTTAACAAATGAATCCTCAAACCCTATTTAATATATGAATATCCTGACATGTTTATCTATAAAAATTTCAATTTATTTTATTTTTTTCAAGGTGGGAATGTTTTTGATACAAAAAATAATTTACCCTAATAAATATTTAGATGGAAAATAATTATGTACAACAAACATGAATCATGTTTCATCTAATTTAATGAACTACTATATAAACACAAAAATCAATTAAACAAATTAATTTCAATCAATAATTTTTGAATGATCACTTCATTACCTTTACCTTTTTGGGGATAAACACTATGAAAATTAGATTTCAAACCCATGAAGGCCTTTGGGCCATTAAGAGATTATTTTAAAATTTTAAATTAAAACAATATAGGACATAATTATTTTAACAAAAGTGATAAATAATTTCTTAATGTAATGAAATATCAATGGAATTTATTATAGGGATTTCATGGATAGCGATAGGCCATGATTAAATAAGGTTATTTTTTACAAACACATGAAGTTAGAACACACCCATTCCATCATGTTAAATAGTTAAATTGATATCTTGGGATAGTTTTATATGTAAGAGATCATCAAAATCCATGGGTAACCCTTGAATATCATCGCTAACCATGATGCATTGTTCATGATATGGTTGTAGAGAGTCTTGTAGGAGGTATTTCTAACCTAGTTGTGAATGCGTATGGTTTTTATCCTTTATAAGGAATGGATTACAGAATGCACTATCCATGTGACGATGGATATTAAACAAACATTTGTTTTAAAAATTGATCGAGCCTAAGAGGATCACTTGTAATTATTTGAGTTTTTTTATAATAAAATATATTACTCTCTAATCAGCATGGAACATTTCGATTTCATGTATGGGAGAAACATCGGGTCACACTTATGTTATGATGAGATTAGAAAGGCATATCTAGTTCAGTCTATGATGGGGCTAGTGATGATGGAGAAATTTTAGGTGATTTGTGAGCATAAGACGTTATCCTGAATCTAGTATAAATATAAATCATATTGACATCACGATATCATTGATTTCATGAAGGGAGATCATGTTTTCCTTGGAGTCTCCCCATGAGGATGATTGTAGATGATTATTTGTGGTGGAATGTTATCCCTAAAGATCATTAGGTGTTTTGATATCTTACTGAGTGTATTTGAGTTTACATACCACCTAAACATAACCCCATAGTTGGATATGGTACATGAAATCTTTTATGTGTTACAACTGAGTATAAACACATGTAATTGATTGTGGAATGATGGAAATAAAATAATGGATCAACCTCCATGGAGTACCCAATGGTTATTGATGATTGGTAGGATAGGTCCTGGCAAGGATGGACCATTCCATTGGATCAAGTGATGTGGCAATATGGTAGCAAGTTGGAGAGCTCTAGTGATCGGTTCTTCCATATACAAGATTATTATTAGGATTTTTCCGTTTGGAATAATATTTTTTGGGAAAAAATCCTTGTAGGAGGGTATATTTTAGTGACACTATTTTTCATGTAATTATTTGAAATATATATAAAAATGGTATTTAGATCTATCCACTATGACTACGTGAGATTATGAATCCTATTGATACATGAAAAGATATTTTAATAGTATTCAATATATTAATATCATGAGAATGATGTTCTAAAAAAATAACTAATTATCTCCTAATCAGTATTTCAAATAGAAAATATGACACTATGGTGGAATCTGAAATGAGGGGTTGAGACAAATCACGACATGTAATTTGTCAATGAAAGACAATCAGAAAAAGATATTGTTTCCAGTTACGTTAATTTTATTGATTGATTAATTAATTAATTTAATTAATTTAATACTATTAAGAAAATATCCTCTATATTTCTGATTCTATAAAAAATTATATAGTGTTTTCATAATATCAATAATATCCTTGAGAGGAGAATTTGTCCTTCTATAGTGGAAAATCGAAATTATATGATGAAAAATGATTAGAAAATGGTGTATTTAGAGGAATCAGATGGAGAGGGTCTTCTACATCACTGTAAAACACATTATTAAATAATTATCAATATGTAATTGAGCTAGGGTTCATGAATTATCTTTTAAAAACTTGATTACAAGTTTTAAAATTAATTCTATCAATTATTCTTGTTATGAAATTCATCAATTTTTTCACACTATCCTAATTGGATATTTTGTTGTGAGTTTGATATTTTATATTTTTTCAAATTATTTCACCATGAGAATCCATGATTTATGAAAATTGTTCAATAATGTTATTATAATGATGGATTCACTTTTTTATGTTCTTCAGCCTACTCTATTCATTAAGTACTTCATCGTTGACCTATGGGGTTGCGTTTTGAAAACATTGAGACAAGTTCAACTTTGAATGAACCAATTTATTCATTATAGTTACATGTTCATTGAATATATTATAAAATATATTTTTGATCGGGATAGATGATATATTTTATGTGAAGTTTATTGGAAACATAATCTAGATTGTCGATTAGATTGAGTGGGAAATTAATGTGAGGTATGTTGGCTAGCTGCATTAATTTTTTGAATGAAAAAAATCCTTTTACTATTCATTAAAAAAAGTGATATGATAGCTAAAAGAAACTCCTGAAATATTAGGTGGTCAATGGGAATGAATAATGGAAGAATCAGTTGATATAGTATCAACATGAAGACTAAGACATTAGATGGTAAATTCAACAACAGAGTTTGTAGTTCAATAAACCATTCAATGTATACCCTCCAATCTACTGTAGCTAGGGTTTTGGTGAATATAATTGTCACATTCCATTTTGTGGGGCCACAATACATATGATTTTTCTTTGGAGGTAGATTCTTGATCAAAATGTATTCCACCAGGACCCCATGTTAGAGGATGTACTATGTAATCTGGGAGTACACGAGCATGGGCCGGTACCTGATAAAAAAAGCTATATAGTCAAATACACAAGAATGGAAAAGAGCATACAAGAAATCCTTTTGTGGATAAGATTCATTGTGATTGATAAATACATTATATGTATGGTGACATGACCTAAAAGACATTTCTAGAGAAGAACATGGAATGAAAATAGATAGGGACAACGTGATGTGTAGACCACTTACATGTCATTTGCACCAATAAAAAACTTTCATCATGCATATATCTTATGTCTATACATAGATATCAGCACATAATTATCCTTTCCTAAGTAGTTTTAAATTTAGAATTTTATGGTGGGTTTCATAGCGTATTTTTATATATGTCATGCATTAATATAAGTATGAAGTTTATCTTGGGGATGGTTGATGATTTTAGTTGTCATTAAAGATTATCGGTAAGTGAGGTTGAGGTTAAAGACACCCATATTGAACCATATTTTAGCTTCCCTATACTCTATATATTATTTTTTTTCAACCCCTGACATACTTGGTGTTTTTTCCTCAGTACATTGAGTGGTTCCCTTGACCCTCATAGGCATGGATACTACATACTTCGAGTAGAACCCCTCACAAACATGAGAGAGTGTACTCAATTGACATATAACTTTAAAGGGATCCCCCCTCCCATTTTACATGGGTGTGGTTCATCTAACCTCTATGCAGGACCCCCTTAGACCCTAGGGTTCAGGTCTTAAACAGACAGAGTGGAACCCCTGAAGATATATGGTGTAGGTTCTTTTCTATATCTACTGATTCGCTCCCAATGAAAAAGGGTGTCTATCATCTATATATACCTATCATGTGTAGCCTCAAATCATACAAGGTTTTGGTTCCTCTAAAATTCTATTGGCTTCCCCTTGATGAACCAATGTGAAGGTCCTCAATCAATATTCATAATAGAATCCATCCACCATACATTGGAAGATGTCCTCTTTCTATTTGATATTATTCCCCCTAAGGATGTGGAGTAGTTGATATATGTGAATCCACCACATGTCCTTATGAATTATTAATTATAGATACATGGAATCAATTATGGACTATTGGATATAAAGTAAGACTCATCATCTTGGGATGCGCTATGAGATGTTGATCCCCTTTCTCTCTCACATGTGTTACTTTTTGATAATATATATTGTTGGATTTAATTTCCCTCTTTCTTAGAAAAGATATGACTAATTCTATTGTATATTTTATTATCCACCTTCGATATTCAAGGTGTTCTACTAGTTATGTATGCTCAATACTATATTGGATTTCCCCAAACATTACATAACATATGGAGAAGTAGGATAGGCCTATAGTGTTGTCAGTAGAACACAGTGATACTCATGTTTATAGATTGCATAAAGTGGTTGTAATTATAGATTAAGAATCGAGATCTCTTAACTTTCATTAATTCCATTTTTTCCAATTTGGTCTTACTTCCCTGGTTGGGAATGTAATTTTCACCCTTTGAATTTAGTTTTATTCAATTGTACTATGATATATTCTGTAGAGATTATTTCATTCATGGTTTTCCTAAAGATTTTATAGCCCTTTTAATTAGTCCTCATCAATGTTATGTGGATATAGTTGTGTGTGTACAGATAGACTAATCAGAGTCATACCATTTATATTTTTCATATTGCAAGGATGTAGTATTTTGGTGGAAGGTATATTGGGGTGACCAAGTGGCCTTCCACAAAAAATGTGATCCCCATTGAGTCAGATCATTAAATATTCAATATATAAATTAGAATCTAATCATTTGAAGAGAAATATAGGAAAATTAAAATTGATCCATCATTAATAGTTATAATAAGAAAAATTAAAAAAAACCATGATAATAGATGTTCGAAAACAAAAAACACACTAAGAAAAATATCGACTAAAAATCTGATATTCTCTACAAAAATTGATTCTTGAAATAATAATATAAAAAATAAATTAAAGAGGATAGGATAGATTTCCATGATTCTTATAACATCATCCTAGACAAAAAAAATTTTTTATAATCTAAATGATGTATGGTTAGGGGAAATTTAGCGAAATATGTTTCATTTAGGGTTTAAGAAATGGATGAAAAATATAAAATGTGGTAGCCCATTCCCTTTATTAAGGGAAAATATCTAAATCCCTCATTATAGTGTGATGAACATTGTAAAAAAATATATTGATCATGGTGATGGAATGATAATGTTTTTAATATTTTTAATTCAAAAAAATCACTTTCCATTAGATCTAGGGGCACACTAATTTTACCATTATCAAATCCTCCCCATGATTTGGAGTGAGAACCCAAGATCTTTTTTCCCCAAAAAATCCCATATTTATGGTACGATGAACAGAATGATTCCCATTTCAAAAATATATAACAATGTGAACCAATAAAATCCTCACAACCACAAAATAGCATCCCAATAACATTCTTAATCCTCCTTTTTAACTACTATAATCCTCATAGTAATAAATAAGTAAAAAAGTTATAAAAATCATCTATCTAGATGTGGTTAACATTACAACCAGATGGCCTACTCCCTGGATGAATTGAAATACAAATAGCCCAAATATATTCCCATATTCTGGAACTATGTGAGATGAGTTAAAATGTCTAGCAACCTTATTGATTCCGTGGAATTATTGTAAAATATCTAACACTCTTCAATAACATCTAAAACACCTTTAAACTCCATTTATACACCTCTAATCCCCAATGAAAATAAATTGTAGGGTTTTTAGAAATTATTGATAGTATACCTCAGAATTAAAATAATGAATGGAAAAATAACAATTTCATAACACCATTAACAATGAATTTCAACTAATAATTATGTTCATGAAACCCACATATGCGATCCAACACATATTTTGGAACATCCCAAATACCTATAATCCCTAACTAAAATATTAAGAATAATAATACCTCAATTTAATTGTATTACTAAATCAACTTCCTAGATCAAAAATCTAAACTAAGGAGTCTAACGGCCCTTTTACATGCCTCCATATAAACAAAATACTTTTTATTAGTAGCAGATAAGTGATAATTAATTTTTTATATTATTACATATAATTTTATATATATCATAATTGTATTAATTAAAAATCATACACAACAACTAAACACCATATTTTGGATAAACAAAAAATAACATTATAGAAAATAATTAGATATTCTTGAGAAAAAAATACACTGATCTATGACTATGAGAAATATATATATAAACAGTCAATAGGAAAGAAATGTTTCTATTGGTATACTCATATCCATGATCCTCAATTAATCCAATTATAAAAATTCTATTTGATAAACTCTGACCTAATTCACCATAGAATCAATGGTTAATATCAAAAAATAAATAAGTCCAACATTTACATTATATTCCATATATATGGTGTAATTAATACAGCATAGTAGGGTCCCCTGAAAAAATTACTAATAGATTCTCTAATGGAATGGAAGTCTCCAATCTATTATATTTTCAAAATATGGTGTTTGAGGTGTTCTAGGAGGTCCAGGTGACTCATTTCAAGACTCTAACAAATTTTTAGTTCTCTAATGGTTGGTATCTGATGGTAGGTTGTGACGGTGAGTCCTGATGGTGACACACAATGGTGAGTCAGAACGGTGACTCGCACTAGTAGATCAACAACTTTTAATTGTACTACTAACTCACAATTGTGACTCTCAATTCCGAGTCGCGGATAATGAGTTGTAACAACGACTTGTGATCGTGATTCACTGATGGTGAGTCACAAAGGTGAGTCATAGTGGTGAGTCAGAATAGTGACTCGAACTTATAGCTCACGAGTAGTGACTCACACTAATAGATCAACAACAATGACTTGCACCAGTTACTTATAATAGTGACTATCACTGGTGAGGCATGACGGTATGTCGTAACAGTTGGTCTCTAATGGTTATTCATCCAACTGAGACTTGACCAATACTGAGTCATCCAATAGTGTCTCTTCCCATGGTTACTCATCCAATTGTGAGACACCCGACGGTGACTCACAACAGTGAGCCATAAATTCATAGGTCATTCAATGATGAGTGACCCAGAAGTGACTCAAACACTAATGTCTAATCCACTGATGACTTGAAATGGTGACTCACCCAATGGAGAGTCACTTATAAAAGTTTGTCAAAATTTCAGTTTTCTCCAGTTATCCAGTTTTCTATAGTTTTGGACCTTTAAATTTTCAATGACATAAAATTCATTCAAATCATTATTTTATTGGATTTAAGGCCAATAAATATCCTAGAACACATATTAATATTTTTGTAAGATTCCATGTACCTTTAATTTGTTAAAACACATGGGTTTTTTATATAAACCATTAATGGAAATTCAAAACTGTTTCATATCCCATGATTCTTGAATCTAATCCTTTTATACATGAGGATAACCCTTTATTCAATACATGTGTTTATTAGTAGTACTGGGCACCCAAATTTATTCCTCCCTTAAGATTTGTGCATTATATTGTAGCCTTCAATAATGTTACCACTTAGAGTTTTCCTACTACGTGTGATCCCCCAATATTTGTGAATCCAAGAAGTGTTGATCAGTCTTTGATATAAGGTATGTTCTACCTAAATTTTTTTGGGTTACTCATTCTGTTTTACTCTAATTTATCCTTTCCATGTGATGGAATGCGGTCTATGTGTTTCTAATGGATCATTATGGTGTGTTTGTTGATGCAATTGCATCACATCATCTCATGTGGATGCACTCCTTGTTGAAGAGGTGATCATGATTCGTTATGTTGGATGTTATCATAAAAAGAACATTGGAAATAGTTTGAGGTATGGTATTTCATTATTCTATATTATTCATGTTTAGTCAAAGAGTATCATGATTTATCTCACTAGGTCGTAACGATATTGATATAATATATAATCAAGCATGATTAAAGAATTGTAAATGATTTCTTAGGGATGTTATTGATTCTTGATTTTATTGATAGTGTAATATTTATTCCTTACTATCTTTGATGTTGTTCTTATTGGAATTGGTAAAGAAAATAAGGCTAAAATTAATTGATAATAAATTATATAACTATTTTAAGGGGCATATCGACAAATTTGGTAGATGATGAAATTTGATGATATTCAAAATTCTGTAGATGTGCATGTTTAATTGAATCGGTTAATGAAACTAAATTATTTTTTTATTATTGATAAATGTATTAAATTCTTGTAAAATATATTTTGGAATTAATTTGTTGATAGCTTGTGATAGCTTGTTTCTTTGGTTTCTTGTACTTGGAACTTGGGAATAATGAATCGGTTAATTCATGATATAACAAGAACGAGTTTGGTGATTACGATAATGCCTTATAAGGCCTTATTTGACCTATTTATTATAATTTCCAAGTGTCTTATGATTGGTAGTTGTGATATCATATTGTATGTGAAGGATGGATTCCTTGTTTTAGGGTTGGGATCCCATTTCTATATTTGTTGATGCTTCTTGTGATGTTCTCTGGATTTGTGACATGTGGTTTTGGGGGAACAGAAGCCCATAATTGACATAATCCTGGGATTGATAAGCCAATATGGATACTGTATTATGTGTGGTAGAGATTCCCAGTAGTGATGGAAGTTGTTTACTCTTAGAGTAGAGATATACATCAGTTTATTCATGGGTTTCGGTAAGGACATTAGAGATAATGAAATGGGTTAAAACTGTGTTTTCCATTGATGTTAATGTTGGATGATAGTTGAAAATATTATTTTTCTATCTTATTTAATTTTCACACTTCTTGAGGTAGATTTTCCTCCTACCCTCCTTCCTAAAGAGGTTACGACACACATAGATGCCATGTGGATTCCATTTTTAGCTTCTCAGGGATGGATGGGTCTATGCATTCGTTATAGGTGGAAAAAATCAATGGTCCGTTCACTTACTCACTGTGTTGATACCCTTATGTTTGGTAGCAGTGATTTTTTTCATTGAATAAATGTATTTATGTAAAATTGATAATACTAATAATAAATTATTGTTTGGACCATGGGGTTGGAGATTGTTTGGATACAATGCTGAGGTTGTGATTTTGAGAAGTTGTGGACTCGGTTTGGTTGAACTTAGAGGGTATTTATATTTTTTGAAATGATAAAAAAATGTAATTTGGATTTTTAATGGTTAATTAGTAGTTAAATAATTAATTTACATAATGTATAATTTATTATAAGGGATAATATGGTTTAATAAATCTCTTTAAATGGTTGTGTGACTAAATTATATCTAGACTTAGCAGTGGCAGTTTGAGTCTAAGATGCCTTAGTTGGAGTTGATTCTAAGACTAGGAAATTACCATAGTTTTGTTGTGAGATATATTATATCTTTTACAATTTTATTTCTATACACTTTTCCACCCTTTTATTTAGGGAGAATGACACCCCATGGATTTTGATCCCTGGGGATGTTTTCCCCAACATTCTGATCAGATGGTAGATAACTGACTACCCCTTTTCCCCTACACTCTTATACTTCTAGTGACTCGTGTTTCTATGCATGGAGGTTAGTTTTCATCATTTATGTCTATGGATGTCTATAATGTATTGTGGTTATTTCACACACATATATTATGTCTATAGTTTCCTATGTTCTTTTATAGGTATAACATATATAGGTTGTGATGGCTTGACAATCCTTACATAGAGTATGAGTTGTAATGGATTGAGGTAAAATACATGAAGTTTGATACATGTTAAGTTTGTTTTGGTGGCGTTCAGAAACTACAACGTTAATTTTGGTTTTGTGGTTATGTTGGTGTGTTTCATGAGGTGTATGTTTTGGTGATATGCTCGGGTGTCTAAGGGATAGCCTTTTGGAGAGAGGGGCTCAGGACATGTGGTGTTGGGGGGAAGTAGATAACTATAGGGTAAGTGGTAGTGGGGTACCATTGATATTATTTATCATACTATATACTCTTTTATGAGATACATTTTGAGAGTGTCCATGGTGAGTTTGGGAACATAGTATACCTATCTAGGTGATGAGTTAGTTTCACTTTTTTTAATTGTGATTTAGCATACCTTAATTACATTTTTATGAGAAGCTCTGTAAAGGATCTTAACGAGTATTGTTTTATACTCTATCTATGAATTTAAACTATTTTTATGGTCAGTTTTATTACATTAGTTATTAGGCTGGTTTTTAATAGCTTCGGGGTTTTGGGGGAGCTTTTTGGGCTTCATTGTAACTGCAATTTTTCATTCGCATGGTACTTGTAGTTTTCCCCTTTCATTTGAAGTAGTTTTTCATGAAATTGAATATGGGTGAATGGGATAAATTTTATACTTTATTCTGTGTAGGTGTTAGTTGGAATCTTTAGTATCCCTCTCCTTTGAATGTTTTCTCTTAGTGGGTAATGCCTCTTATATGTGTATTAATTGTAACGACAAGAACTTTTGAATAATATTTAGTTTCAAAAAAAGGATTTTTATACTATGTCATAGTCAGTAAAAATATATAAGTATAAATTAAATTTTCTCATATATTTATGACCATTATATAACCGTTGGTTAATATGCTCATTGGAAACAATAAAAAATTTAACTTTATTATGATTGTTAAAAAATAGATAAGATAATGGATAATTAATGAAGGAATAAGAGTCGATGGCCTCATCCTGTAGAATCCTATTGTATGAAGCCTATTTTTCAAATCATGTTTTGGAGGAAGAATCATTGTTCTTCACTCTAGACCAATCACAAACATTGATTCAACAATTGAATAATGAACGCAATCGTCTTTAGGATAACTTCAAGTAGGTGGAAAATACCACTTGGACAATGTTATTTATGCCACACTAAGATTATACCAACATCCCCCACCTTACCCTTAAGACATTTGTGGGTGTTGTAAGAGATTATGCATTAGGGAATTTGATATTTAACGTATAATCCCTTTGTGTAAATGAAATTTTTTCCATCATTTCTATTTTAAGAATAGTTTTTCTAAATAAAATGTTATTTTATAAATTGATGATTTTCTAATAGATTTTTTACAATCGATAAAATTTATAAATGTTTATAATAAACTATTATATTATTATTAATACTTATCATAATGAATTGGTATTATAAAAACACTCATGTTTAATTACAAATGACAAAATAATTTCATTTTTTTAAAGTATTTCTAAGTATTCTCTATGCATTTTTATGTCCATTTTTATTTTTAATAAAGGTTTATTTTATATAATTTATCAAATAAATAGATTTATTAGAATAAAATAAATGTCATCTTGTAGTTAATTACATTTAAATTAGGTTACTATGAATTTATAATATTTTAATAAAATAATTTGTTTATTTAAATATTAAAAAAATAGTTTTGAGTTTTTAATATGTTTAATGAAATCATTAATGATATAATAATGATGTAATAACTATGGTAGACTCTTGTGCATTATAGTATTGTATGAGGTGTCCTAAGTGGCCAATACCATTGTCAAATACAATGTTCAAGCCCATGGTTTTACAAATACTACTCATAAGGTGTCCTTAGAAATTAATAAAAACTCCCTCTCTTTTAAAATAAATACCCACACATTACTTCATTTCCATTCATTTCAAAATCAATGATATGAATGTTCTCATAATATTACCATACAAGTACTCCTCTCAAGGTGTTCTCATTACACCATGGTCGCGGTTACATGGTTTTAGAAGTTACTCATCAAAGGTAAGTGAATTCTAAAGTCCTCATTTCCTTCCAAGATCTCTTTTATGTTGTATGTTTTTCAAATTTCCATGCAATGTTTTTATTTACATTTCATTATTTCCTTATATTAAATTATTAATATTATATTAATTGGTGACACTTTTCACCTATCTTTTTAATGTTTTATAAAACCGTGTTTCATACCCATTATGCTATAGAATTTTCATATAATTATATCTCTCTTTTTCTCATGAAATTATTTCATTTTCATTATGTGAATAACCAAACCTCTTTCATTTCTAGGTGTATTTATCCAGAAAATTTAAATAATTTATTTTATACTTGTAATTGACATACATGTTACCCTTATTCCGTTTCTATGGGTTATCAATGAAATCATGATCATTTTTTAAGAACATTTTAAAACACCATGATATTGATATGAAACCTATTTCTTTTATTTTCTATGGGTTATTTATTAGATTATTGATTATAATCTATGGGGATAATAGTAAAATAAATAAATTTTATAGGTGTTCCCCAATATCTATCCAATGAATTGGGTAGAGAAATTAATCTCTAGAGATGAAAAGTTTGAGGATTCCTTGGTGAATAGCCTTGGTAATGTTTATGACATCATGGGGGTAGAACTTGGTGATATGCTTATGAATGTCCAAATTAAATGTTATAGCCACATTTTCATGTTATTACTAAAGTTATTGTTATCAAGATATTCTTATTTATCATTCCTTTATTATATTCCTCATGCTCTTATTCGTATCATTCAACTTCATAAGTAAACTGTTTCACTTGTTTTTCACTATTTGAACTTTTTCCCACCCATTCCATTGATGTTTGTACCTATTTTTAAGATGCAATAAATTTACATAAAAAAAACATGAAGAATCCATTCTATTTTAATAGAATAATTTTTTAGTTTTTCATTTATTATTTACCTTATTTACAAGGCAGTAAAATTTAAATGATCCTCTATATGTAAATATTATTTAAATTTTAAGTAATAAAAAGTTGGGATTCCATTGTATGTATTAAATGAAAGAATAGTTACTTGTGGAAATTATTATTTTAATATATTTGTAATAACATTAAATAAAATAACAAATATAGGAAAACATCATAGAATTTTGGAAATATATTATGTAGGTGGTTTCTGAATAATAAATCCCTATGTGGATACGAACAAGTGGATGTGGGTCGTGTACAGATGTATATAGGGGTAAAACCAAAAAACACTAATTTGATCTAGAATCTAATGGGAACTATTTCATAACAACAATCCTTAATACACTCCAGGATTGACACTAAGAGGGGATATGTTTGTTTAATCCGAAGTTATTTATGAATCATTATGAAGGATTTATAGATAATTTAAAATTTATTATGAATATCATGTCTAAAAATGATGTTATATAACATAAAAGATTCCTTGGAATAATAATATTATTAAAACACATTTCTCACAGTGGTTTTCATCTATTAGAAAATGGCGGGAAGTGGGATGAACCAAGTAAATGGTGATCACAACAGACCATGGGATCATGGCCCTCTAATAGAAATTATAATGGAAACATTCATGGGAATGATGAATAAACTAACTCATGTATTGGGAAATGACATGAATCATACAGATAGATATATTTCACCATGATGGTAACAACCATCTATTAAGTCTTTTTTGTGTCAATGAACAAGAAAATTCAGTGGATCTACCAAGAAATTGATTACAGAACAGTGCATAAGCACTATAAAAATATATTTTATCTACTTTACTGTTCTGAACAAGAGAATGTCATAGTGGATGTTTACTTCTTAAAGGGATAATATTATTGGTGGTGGAGATGTTTAAATACACAAGTCCAAAAGGGGATATTTAATCTATGGAGTGGGAAGAGTTTCGAGTGGTTTCCTTTAATATGTATTTACCTCATTCAAATATAATGAAAATAGATAATAAACTTATCAATATGAATCATAAGGTGAATGACGTTGTGGGAATCTATGAGAAGAACTTCACAAGGCTTTCATTTTATAACTCTATCGTTGTCAGCAATCCAGATAAGAATGTCGATAGATTATTTTGTGGATGAAGACCACATATATGGAAGAATCCTGACAAAAGAGAATATGAAAACTATGAGGAGATCATTATAATTTTTATGAATTTAGAACTAGAAACCAGTTATACATAGTGGTCTTAAAAATTTGAATGAAATGAAAAGATAAATGGAGCCAAGCATGGGGAGGATCTTTTACCTAGGAATAGGTGGAAAATATGTACAACCTTCCATGTGAAATATATGTGGGAATAACCATTAATAGAACTTATTTATCTGGAGAGATAAATTCTACAAGTTTTGAAAAGGTGGCCATACCATTTGGAACAATCTTAGTGAGGAAAACCCTCAACTTCTCAACACTAATGACAAAGGGAAGATGGTGTATCTTTGCATGAAGTCCAATACATAAAGTGTTGACAACTAGAGAACTTCTCCAATCTTTGTCTAAATCTAAGGGTAGTGGAGCGTAATAACCATCAACCTTACCAAATTCCAAGTGAGAAAGGTCATACATTATATATCAAAACAGCTAAAGATGAAGATCAAAATGATGTGGTGGAAGATACTCTTTTTGTTCTCTCAAATCTATCAAGTACTTTGTTTGATTTTGGTTCTGCACATTACATTATTTCTTCCGAGTTTAAAAAAATTAGAATCAACACATGAATTTATAAATGTATATTTATCATTAAAGACTCTTTGTGGGACTATCCTATCATGAACAGTGTTTACAAACTCTAGTATTAACTTTATTGAGAACAATCATATCCCAAATCTAGTAGTCATTCTGTTGTTAGAATTTGACATTAAACAAGTTATGGACTGGATCTTAAGGTATAATACTAGAATAAATTTAAAATCAAGGATATCATAGTAGTCATCAAAGGACCTGTAATTATCTTCCATAAATATATATCTCGACCTAATTATTATCTAGTAGCACCTCATATTGCCTTCTTTATGGAGATGATCAGTAAAGAAGAAGAAGTAAATAAGTGTATAATGATAGATAATATCACCATCTTTTATGAATACATTGACTTATTTACTAAGGAGTTTCATGGACCCCCCCCCCCATGAATGAGAGGTAGTTGTATCAATTAAACATATTCCTGGATACATGCCGATATCAAAATCCCATATATAATTGAAAATGTGGATATAGATGAATTAATCAAACATCTCCATGATATGCTGGAGAAGGGGTTTATCCTACTAGGTGTGTCTCCCTGGGGTTTTCCTATTCTCTTTGTGAGGAATAAGTATGGATCAATACCTCTAGGCATTTATTATAGATAACTAAAGGGAATCATAGTGATGATTAAGTTCCCACTTCCAATAATTCATGATTTATTTGACTAGCTTCATAGGGCACAATTATTCCCCAAGACTAATATTTGATCTGGTTATCTTCAATTGAGGGTGAATAAAAAGATATTCCAAGGAATTAATTATTATTAATATATGGAATTATGAGTTTCATTTTATGCCTTCGACTTGAAAAATACGCCTCCTATATTTGTGGATTTTATGAATTGAATTTTTAAGTACTACATTGGTAACTCTATGGTAGTTTTATTGATTTTATTTTTATATAATCCAAATATTTTGAGGAGCATGGGGATCATAAATGGATTATTTTAAAAATTATATAGAAGGATAGGATTTTTGGAATGTTTGTAAAATGTTAATTTTGGTTACATGAATTTTCTATCATAGGTCGCATTATAACCAATGAAGGAATCTCAACTGACTCTATAAAGACAATAGTTGTGGATGAGTGGCCTCAACCTATAGTAATAAATATGATTCTTAGTTTCCATAGTTTAGCAAGATAATATAGGAGTTTTATGAAAAAGAGTTCATGAAATTCTAATCCATTAAAAAAGTTTACTAAAAAATGGGTCAAGTTCAACATGAAAAATAAATGTGAAGAAAGTCTCCAAGATCCGAATAAGATATGTTATATTTCCCTCTTGTTAATTATTCCCTTAATCAGATAAGTACTTTTTATTTTTACTAATTCATCTCTAAAAGGGATTGGGTTCATCATCATGGAAAATTAAAAGGTGATTGATTATGCATCTTTATAGTTGAAACCTCATGAGCAGAACTATCCAACACACAATCTAGAGATTGATGTAGTTGTCTTTTCTCTGAATATATGGATGCACTATCTTAATGGGTAGATATGTGATAAAATTAATTGAACATGAGATAATAGAGATGGTTGGAACTTATTAAAGACTATGATTGTTCAATTTATATCATCATTGAATGAAAAACAAATTTGTTGATACATTAAGTAAGAAAGACCCTATTATGCTGTCAATGAAGTGGATTAAAGGCTATCATTTGATCAAAGACCTAGTAAAACAGGTCATGGTAATGGTAAGGGAAGGGAAATCATCAACCCTATCCCAAATTATTTCTCAACCATTATTACTATAGAAGATGAAGAAATTTCAAACTGATGATCCTTTGATGAAAAAGATGTTTGATTTTGTAAAGAATGAGAGGTTTCCTGAGTTCAGTTTTGATCAAGAAGGTAGGAAAAAATTTCATACAAGACAATTTCTTCCATAAATTTTAGAAATAAATAAGATGTTTATCGATGAATCTTATATCTCTACATTCTCTATACATCCTAGAAGCTATAAAATCTATATGGAAGTTCGCAATAATTATTGGTGGGGTAAAATGAAAAGGATTATTTATGACAACACTATAATATTTTTGGTCATTCAACTAGTAAAGGAAGAGAAAAATATCCTAATGGGGTATTATAACCCCTACCCATACCAGTATGGATGTTGGAAAATATCACAGTGGTCCTTTTCAGTGGTCTCCAAAAAATATCCAAAGGAAATAATGTGATATGGTTTATAGTGGAAAGTCTCACTGAGACTGCCTTTTTAATCTCCATCTAGGATGATTTAACACTTGACTAATTTACCAAGATATATGTGATAGAAGTGTTAAGGATTCATGTAGTTCCACTTAATATTTTCTCGTATCACAATCCAAGGATCCCATGAGCATTTTTTAGAAGTCCACTAAATGATTTGTGTACCAAATTGAATTTTAGTATGGAGTATCACCCTCAATCATATGGCCAATCGAATTTGACTTTTAAAAAAACTCGATAACAAGCTAAGAACATGATCAATGGAATTTAAATGTGGAGGGTATCAACACATCCCATTATATTATTTCTCTTACAAAAACAAATTTCATTCAGGCAGTCAAATGGCTCCCTATGAATCTCTATATGGGAAGAGATGTAGAACTCTTACTAGTTGGGATGAAGCTAGTTATAGAAAGAATCTTGGGATTGATATTGTATAATAGATTATATAAAATGTTCATGCCACCCAAAAAAACATAAAGGCTACTCATATTTGGTATAAAATATTTATTGAAAATCATCAATGAGACTTGTAGTTGATGTTGGTGACAAAGACTTCCTTCAAAATTCTCTTTGGAAGAGAGTCATATGGACTGTATTGAAAGGGAACATCTGCCCTAAGTATATTGGCCCCTATGAAATCCTTGATTTCTCAGGAGGAATGGACTATTATCTTTCACTTCCTCCAAATCTATCTTAATTTCATGATGTATTCAACAAATCTCTCTTTAGAAAGTACACACATAACCATTCACATGTACTGAATCCTGAGGTGGTATAGCTGGAACATGACAACTATTATTTAGAGAAGACGGTGGATATCGTGGAAAGTAGAGAAAATATTTTATGAGAGAAGAATACCCACCATATTAAAGTGTTATATAGCAACCAAAAATATGAAGAAGCCATGTGTAAATCCCTTTACTTATGGGTCATATTGAATATGACTAACTACCCCTTAGAGGTTAGTAAAATTATGATCCTGAAAAATGGAATGTATTCCTCTATTCTCCACAAGAACAACCAAAATACAAATCAAGAATTCGTACCACAAAAACAGAAGTAGAAAAAAACATGAACCAAATAAAAATTAAGCATTTACCTCACTGGACAGCCCCCACCACACATTGGACATCCCCGACCCCCTGGACAGCCACCACCACACCCCTGGATTTCCCCCAACCTTTTGGACATCCCCAAACACCCTAAGACAACCCCCACCCTCATGTATACCCCCCCACACCCCGGACAGCACTCCCACACCCCTAGACATCGCCCACACCCCTGGACAGCCCCCCACCCCCTAGACATACCAATTTTATTAAACGGAATACAGTCCTTTGCTCTCCCCAGAAACTACCAGAAACCAAATCAAGAACTCGTACCACAAAAACTGAAGTAGACCAAAACAAGAACCAAAGAAAAATTAGGCATTTACCCCTCTGGAAATCCCCCACCACACCGCTGGTCTGCCCGCCGACCCCCTAGACAGCCCCCACCAGACCCCTTCAATATTTTCATATACCTTTCAAAAGGATACATCAAAAAAAGATATACAGGTCTACAAAGCATTATTTCTCAAACTAGATAAATCATTAAATGATCCATTATATGAAAAATAGTTGGTGGAAAATACATTTCCAATTGACAATGTATAAAAATTGCATCCTTCTCGAAAATGTTCAAAGCATTCACATCAATCACCTTATTACAAATTGAATTGAAAAAATAACACAACATCATTATAGTCTTTCTAAAACTGATGGGAAATATTCCATGCAATGCAACTAGTAAAATGTTTTGCATCATGACGTGGAAATCATGTGATTTCATACCTATCAACTTCAAGTCCTTCAAGGAGACAAAAATTTTTACATTTGAGGAATAAACTTGAAGCACTTCGATATCATGAAGACACTAACAAAAGTTAATTTTATCCCTCTTCGATATTGTATTACAAGACAGGGGATGAAATTTTCATCTTCATTTAGGAGTGGGAGATAACTCCAAATGTATTCCCATTGATAGTTAGTCTAATCTTGCATTCAACCCATCTTTTTCTATTCCTTTAATATCGAACAATGTTCTAATCAAACAATCAAATATATTCTTATCCACGTGCATGACATCAATATTATGTTTAACTTCATGATATCTCCAATATGGTAGCTAAAAAAATATTGGCCTTTTCTTCCAAATATGTCTATCATTACCATATTTCTGTGTCTTTCCCAATGTCACATCAAGGTTTTTCACCCTCTCAATATACATATTAAGGGATAAAGGTTTTTGAGGAATATTAAAGTTTTGTGATCAATTGAATGCCTTTTTTAGTCTTTTATAAGGGTGATCCAAAGGTAAAAACTTTCGATGACCCATGCACATTGTTTTCCTCCCATGATACAATTGACAATATGACGTCTGTTGTTCGCAAATTGGAAATGCTTTATGCCCTTTAACACTGTATCCAGACAAATTTCAATATGATAGGACTTAATTTATAGTGAACAAAAGCAATGTATGCAGTTGAAAATATTCCATTTTATAAGAATCATACACCCTAATACCATCAACCCATAAAAGTTTCAAATCATCAATCAATGGTGACATGTAAACATCAATATCATTGCTGGGTTGCATTGGACCAGAGATCATTATACTCAAAATGAAATATTTTCACTTCATACAAACTTCAGAAGAGAGGTTATAAATTACCAATAAAACAGGCCATGAACTATGTGTGCTACAGAGGGTTAGGTATAGATTCATTCCATCTGTGAACAACCCTACTTTGAGATTTCTGATTTTATTTCCAATTGTAGAATATTGCTCATCAGTTTTCTCCCATTTTGGAAAATCAGCTGGATGACGTATTTTTCCATCACATAACTGCTCATCTTCATGACATCTGAACCATTTTGAATCATGTGAATTAGAAAATAAATGTTTGAAACGATGAATTATAGGAAGATACCAAAATACATTTGAAGGGATATTTGTAATCTCTACATCAGCCTGTGATTTTTCTTTCACCTTATACTGTGATGTCCCACATTTAGGAAACTCTGACTAAAATTCATATTCCTTCCTATATATAATATATTCATTCAGACATGCATGTATTTTCTTGTATCCCAATCCCATTGGGAATAATATTTTCTTGGCCTTATAATGTGAATCTGGAAGATCGTTATCTTTTGGAAGAATGTATTTCATCAATTGTAGAAGCTCTGTAAAACCTATTTTACTCCATCCATGTTTCGCATTCAGGTTAATCAATCATAACACCGCAAAAAAAACTGTAAAATCTGTACAACCAAGATATAATGTCTTTTCATCATCACCACATAGACATGCAATTGTCAGTTCTATCTCAATTTGTTCTGCTGCAATATCACGAATCAATTCATCAATTCCATCGAAGTTACCATCTTGTGAGTCATCATCATCAGTGACATTCCATCAAGTTTCACCATTCCAAATCCAAGGGTTGTAACTCAGATTAATACCATGACATATCATATGATCTTTTATCTATCTACTTTTCAACTTCTTCATATTCAAACATTTCAGTCATGGACAAAAAAAATGTCACTACTTGGAACATTTTGTTTAGAAAATTCCAAAGAGGCATCAACACCTTAGTCTTATTAATTGCTCATTTGATGTTTCATAATCCAATTTCGACTCATCTTTACCTATAACAAATATCAATATTTAACATCTTTTTAATATAAGACAAATATATGTTTATATGAAAAATATCATAATTTGAATGTAAAAAATTTTTGAAATAAAAAACATTTATGCGTATTTAAAAAAATATGATTGAATATGATTTTAAAAATAAAATATAGTTAGATATAACAGTTTTAAATTTCATTGAATCCAAGAAAACCATGGGGCCTCCAATGGACACCCTAGACACCCCCAATCCTCTAGATAGCCCCCAGAACCCTCTGAACACCACCCCACCCCATTGGACACCCCATGGACACCACCACCCCCTTGGACATCCCCCACCCCTCTGGACAGCCCCCCCCCCCCAACCCTCTAGACAACACACACCACCCCTCTATACATCACCCCCACCCCTCCTGGACACCACCCCCACCCCTACCCCCTTGGACACCCCCGTGGACACCCCCAACCCGACATCCCCCACCCCCCAGAACAACCCCCCAAACCATCTAGACAGGCCCCACCCCCCTGGACAGCCCCCACCCCACCAATCCCCTTGGAAATCCCCCCACCCCCTTCGACAGCCCACCCCCTTGGACCCCCCCCCCCCCCCACACCTATGGACTCCCCCCCCCCACCTCCACGGACACCCTGGACACCCCAAACCCTCTGAACACCACCCCCACCCCCTTGGACACACCTTAGATAGAACCACCACCATGGATATCCCCCACCCCTCTGGACAGCCCCCACCCCTTGGACAGCCCCCACCCCTCTAGACACCACCCCCACCCCTCCTGGACACCACCCCCACCCCCTACCCCCTTGGGCACACCCTAGACAGCCCCCAACCCTGTAGACAGCCCCCAACCCTCTGGACATCCCCCCACCCATAGACAGCCCCCCACCCCTCTAGACAACACCCCCACCCCTCCTAGACACCACCACATACCCCCTTGGACCCCCACCCCCTTGGACACCCCCAAACCTCTCGACAGCCCCCACCCCTGGACAACCCCCCAAACCCCTTGGATAGGCCCCCACCCCCAAGGACAGCACCCCAACCCCACCCCACCCACCCACCGCCTTGTACAGCCCCCCCCCCCCCACACACCCTTGGACACCCCCAACCCTTGTACCCCCCCCCCCCCCACACCCATATACTACCCCCCCACACCTCCATGGACACCCTATACACCCCTAACCCTCTAGACCGCCCCCTGAACCCTCTGAACACCACCCACAACCGCTTGGAAACCTCCTGGACACCACCACCCCCTTGGACAGCCCCCACCCCTCTTGACATCCCCCCACCCCCTAGATAGCCCCACCCCTTTGGACAGCACCCCCCCCCCCCCCCACCCCTCCTGGACACCACCGCCACCCTCTTCCCCCTTGGACACCCCCAATCCTCGGGACAGCCCCCACCCCCAGGAAAACACCCCAAATCATCTGGACAGGCCCCCACCCCTTGGACATCCTCCACCCCCGTGGACATCCCCCCCCCCCCCCCCACCCCTTCGGCACCCCCACCCCATTGGACCCCCCCCCAACACCCCTGGACTGCCCCTATCCCCCCCCCCCAACTCCATGGACACCCTGGACATCCCCCAACCGTCTAGAAAACCCCCAACCCCCTAGACAACCACAAACCCTCTTGACAACCCCCCAGAACCATGGGATTTTAACCTCAAGCTACTAGTTTTGGCATATCTATGGATTTTAACCACAAGCTTCTATTTTTGTTATCATCCCATTATTCAAAATGAGAACCATGAAATATATCTCCTATTAGTCTAAAATGATCTATTGTGCAATGAATCGGGGTTTTATAGCATGTGAAGACTTATAATAGTCTACGAAAATAAGAGACGTAAATAGATTATGGAACTAGAAATTGTGATACCGAAAATAGAAACAACCTAGGATCCAAAACAAACATTCCACCATGAAAAACCATATATAATTAAAAAATAAATCACATTGGTACATGGACTGAGTGTATCAAAATGATTTACATATGAATTTCAGTAATATAAGTGAATGAGATCATTAGTTGTCAATGAAAACAATAATTACCATCAATGTTGGGCATCCGCAAAACAAAAACAAACGAAATAGAAGTTCGTGAGGATTACATAAATATTGCAAGTCGATCTACTAGATCGGGTTATAATAAATAAGATGATGATGGAAAAATGAGGTAATAGGGTTTGAAATCAAAGAATATTACCTATTTTTTTAAAAAAATCACTAAACATAAATATAGACTATCCGGGAAATAAATGAAGGAAATAAAATCGTGGGAGGATTACCTGAGTGTTGCGAGTGGAGATGATAGGTCCATGGAGAGTAAAGATGATAAATGATGATGGAAAAACGAGTTTAACAAAACTAGAATGAAGAGTCGATTAGGGTTTTCCACACGAGAGAGACGAGTCGTCGGTCTGTGGATCGAAAAATCAGTAATAACAATCCACGGGGCGTGTTAATTTTTTAAATGTTTTATAACATAGGTTATTTAATAACTGAGGTTATAAAATATTTTTATTACATTTATAACATCGCTTATTATAATAACTGGAATTATAAATGTATCAGATAAAGCAGATTTTACATCGGTTATTTTATAACTGACGTAAAAAAAAGCCGCGTGTTGGTTTTTTACGTCGGATATAATATAACCAACACGAACAATTCAGCGGGATGGATTTTTACGTCGGTTATTTGGTAACCGACGTCACAAATCCCTCAGATGCCTCCATTTTTACGTCGGTTATTTTATAACAAACAGAAAAAAATTTATAGATGCCTTAATTTTTACGTCGGTTATCAAATAACTGACGTACAAAACTAAGTATCAGAGATTTTCACGTCGGTTATAGATATCCGATGTAAAAAATGGTGACATTAAAAACGTTTTCTACACTAGTGGAAGATCGAGTTGGTGGAAATAACCACTCAGTAAACGATATCTGAGCTTCCCCAAGAGTTGTCACAAATGTACAAATTACGGTTGGGTCGCATTGAGGTGTTATGAGAGGTTATGTTCCAATTCATTATATTCCTAATGTATAATAACTTCATGTAAATAACTTTTATTTCCATCATTTTTGTTTGAAGAAAAATTATTCTTAATATAAATAAATTTTATAAATTGTCTATTTTCAAACTAAAATTTTACAATAAATGAAATAAATTAATGTTTATAATAAACTATTATATTATTGATAATACTTATTATAATTAAAAAATTATTATAAAAACAATCATTAGTAATTAAAAATTATAAAATAATTTCTTTTTTAGATATTTTATTTTGTATTCACTATGAATTTATTGTCTGCAATTATTTTTAATATTGATTAACTTTTTAAATTTCACAAATTTAGATATTTATTATTATAACATCAATTAAATTTTTGAGTTTTGGATGAAGATATTAGGTTATGGTGAATTTTTTATATTTTTATAAAATACTTTATTTTTCATTGAATAGTAAAAATATTGTTATGATTTTTTGATATGTTTAATGAAATAATTAATGATGTAATATTGTTGGTTGACCCTTGTTGATTAAAATATAATATTAGTTCTCCCAGGTGGCTAATACCATAGGAAATTCCATGGTTTTTCAAATACCACTCCTGAGGTGTCCTTTGAAATTAATAAAAATACTCCCACTCTTTTACTATAAATACCAGCATGTTCCTTCATTTCCATTAATTACAAAAGATCACCCTTGAAGGTCTGATATTGTTTCCTTAAAATGATTCCTACCAATGTTTCTTCAATCCACCAAGGTCTCAATAATAATGTTTTTGAATTTAATCTTCAAAGGTAACAGAACTCCCCACTTCCCATTTCCTTCAACGTTCACTTTTTTGTGGTATGTTCATAAAATCTACAAAGCATATTCTTATTTCTATTTCATTATGTCAATATAATTTATGATTATCCTTTAATTAATGGTTTACCCTTATCCCCTCCATTTTTAATGTTTTATAAAACTATGTTTCATTCTCGTTATGCTGCATAATTTTCGTCTCAAAATATCACTCTTTTTATCAATAAATTCATCTATTTTTATTATGTGTATTCTCACACCCCATAAATTTCTAGGGGTACTCAAAAAGATATAAAAATTATTTATTTGATTCTATATTTTATAAAATAAAACCCACATTCCACTTCTATGGGTTACAAATTACATAATGATCATGTTTTTATTCACCTTTTAAAATTCCATGATGTTGATATGAAACCCATTTCATTTATTATCAGTCGATTATTTCGGAAAAGTTAAATTTTGATATATTTGGATCAAATGAAAATAGAGAAAATTGGAGGGTCTACGCTAAAAGTACTTTAAAGTATTAAAAAAATAAATTAATCTTTAGAGATGATAAGTTTTATTGTGACTTGGTGAATAACATTTATATTTTTTATGACACCTTGGAGATATTCCATGGTGATATCATTATAAATGTCCATATTAAATGTTGTAGACATATATTAATGTTATGATTCATGTTATTATTATCATGATATGCCAAATTATCATGTATTTACAATATTTCTTATGTTCTTAATGATATCTCGCATGTTAACATGTAAATTGTTTCACTTGTTTTCCCTTACTTGGCCTTTTTCTCACCCTTTATTTTTAAGTATGTCTATAGGATGAGATAGGAAATAAATTTAATTAAGATGAAACTTACAAAATACATTCATGTGGAATATAATAATGTTATATTTCTTCATGTATTATGTACCTTATTTCTCAGACACTAAACTATTAAAGAATATATTTTTGTGAAATTTAATGAAACGTTTTGTAATAAAATGGCGGGATGAAATGTTTTATATACCCTCATTGAGTCCCCAACCCGAGCCCCAATGGAGGTAGAAATTATGTTTCATTATCTCTCCTATATCATTTTTATCCTAGTATGGGTACACATTGTTGGTAGGGGTTTTGATAGAGTGGTGTCAGAGGCATTTTTGAGGGGTAAGATAGAGTATGGAGTTTAGAACATATATGGATGCAAGGGTTAGTAGGGAAAAAGTGTCAGATATGATTAAAAATACCTAACAACATGGGATACTTGCTGTGAAATTGGTATTTAAGTCTCGTTGGTATATGAAGAATGAATCTGTTGGGATTACAGTGGCCACTAATTGAGGTGAAACTTTTGGAGGGTAGAGACCTAGTAAAGGATCATGAATAGTTATTCTTTTCACATGTGTTTGAATGGGTGCATATTTGGATTTGTTAACCTAAAATTAAAAAAATAAAACAAATATTTAATTTTAATTCCTTAATAATCCATTTTAATATGCTCTAACTATTTGTTATTTTACAAGTTTGGATCCTAGTCAATGTCCTCATCATGTTCACACATAATATGTTCAGCCGGTTGCACCCGTAGATCACTGCATATTATATGATGATGATGATGAAATTTTTAGGAGGACACCCCAATAGATTTTGTAATATAGTATATTTGTGTAAGGTGGATATTTTTCATATATAGTCACATAATACTAGTTGTAGGTGGTTTTGATTGCTTTCAGTTTGATCATTAGACGGAAGGAGAACCGGCTATTGTTGTTTCTAAAAATTCTATATGGGGTAGAAAAGAATTTGTGTTTCAGGTTCCTCAGGGATCATGGAGAGTTAGAAGTCTCATGGGAGAAGATCTGAGAGAAGTTTAGATATGAGATTCTTTCTTTGACCGCAAAGGAAACTATTGGCCAAGATCTTTTTACACATCGATTGGGGAGATCAAGTGTGCGAGAGTTTGGATCCATTTTAGGAACCTTTTGTGAGATACTTCAGAACTGTTTCTAGATGCAGATTCCAGGGTGAGTCTTTTTTAAAAGGTTTTGAATCTATATTTCTAGTGCCTGGTAACCCCATTTATACCGAAGAAATATCTCGAGGCACTAGAGAGGGAAAAGGATATCAAAAGTACAATAACCATAAATATATCATCACAAGAGTGGATTCATTACAATTCCTCATGTAGTATGGCATGGGTATGCGGTTTCAAATTTTTAGGGTAGAAGAGTTTTTAATTGGTCAGGGGTAGGTCCTAGCATGCATTGTTCAGTTTCTCTGGGGGCGGATGCTCTCAGTCCTATGTTAAGGGATCATGTTATTGTTTTTCTTGTGGATTTCATGGTAATTAACTAAGATAGTTCCTAGAGATTCTTAGTAGTATACGTGTGATTGGTGTTCCGATTTGGGTTTCACTATGGAGGCAGTTCAAGATGAGGCTATAGCAGCAAGTTTCACGAGCTGTAGATCAATAATGTGAAGATTGGGAAGGCATAGGATAGACCTTGGATGATCTTCATCCTTTAAAAGTATATCACAACCATAGACATGGTCCCAAATAGTGTCATATTGGCCATAGATGATGTCATGGTTAGCTTCATGAGCTAGTGTTTCCAGCCGCATGCGATCCAAACATCATCGGAGGTACCCTTTTCTTGTTTTTTACTTGGATATATTACTTTTTTTAATACATAGTGATTCTATACATCATATCACAAACCCATGTCCATAATTTGATACTTGATTTAGAAGGGCTTTCAGTTCCCTTTGAATTAACTATGCTAGATGGTGGTCGAGGATACATATTTGAAATATGTTGAGACTGTAAGATAGTGTTCGAAAAGAACCACTTTTGTGGATATTTATTTTTATTATAGATACAACCATATGATGAAATAATTATCATATATTGGTTGTCATCGATGCAAGCTATCGAGGATTTCTTCTGGAGGCAGGTGGTGTTCTTCAATGTTGACGGAAAACCAGCAGTGTTTTTTGTCGAGCAACACCCTCAGATTGGTCAAATGTGTATTCCATCCTTGTGGTATTTTATGAATGATTTGATGCTGAGTTCAATCAGAGGATCAATAGTTGACATTTCGCAAGGTAATAGAAGAGTAGCATGGCCTCTTTCTATAAGAGTTTTGTTGTTACCCCCCTCGATAAGAGATCTATTTCGGGTTCAAACTACATCAAGGAATATCTCATTTCTCAATGTATCAATATAGGGTGGTTCCTTATGAGTTTCTTGAGCAGCATATAATTATAGATTATATGTTTCATTGAGAATTCATTCATTCAAGTGTTTCCATATAGATCGCACTAGTTTTTTCATAAAAATTCTTGATGGAAGATTGTAGTTGTGTTTCAGTTATTGTCACTTGAATTGAGTGATAATGTAGAACCACTATCCACTTCCATGGATTGATGATTTTATTCAATTAAATTAAGTGTGCATGTTTTTTATCAAAGATCGATTTTTGGTGAGTTTATAATCATATGCGTGTGAAGGATAATTTTATCCCAAAAAATGATTTCACTTGTCTACATGAGCATTATTATTTGTTTGTGATGTCGTTTGGTGTGACGAATTCTATACATGTGTCCATGGGGATAATGAATTATGTGTTTCAGGAGGTCCTGGATAATTGTTTTGTGGTATCCATCCACAAAATCATTTTGTGCTCTTCATCTGAGGAGGATCATGTATAGTATCTACATGCTATTTTAGGATTTCTTCTTCAAGAACATTTGTATGGGAAGTTTTAAAAGTGTTTGTTTTGGAATCAACATGTCCGTTTCATGGGAAATGATGTACCACAATTGAGAGTAGGTGTGGATTCGTAAAATTTAGCAGCATTTGTGTCTTGGGAATCCCCCAAGATAGTGGAAGAGGTGAGAGGTTTCCTTGGTATCTCATCCTATTATTGAAGGTTCGGAGGATATTTATCATAGGGTGTGACTCATCTAATAGCATTGAGCACAAATGATCAGGCATTCTTGTGGAATGATGACTGTCAGAAACCATTAGAGTATCCAATAAAGAAGTTGGTTAGTGCTCCAGTTCTTTGTCTACTAGAAGAAATAGATTAGTTTGAGGGTTATTTTAATACATTGAATTTGGGGTTTGGTTTTGTTCTATTATAGTAGAGATTAGTTGTTTCTTATGGGTCATTAGAGTTACATCCCCAAGAGGATAAATACTCAACCCATGACCATGAGTTGGTAGTGGTAATTTTTTCATAATATTTTTGGGAAATTTCCACATTGGTGGCCATTTTTTGGTCTTCACTGATCATAAGATCCTTATGTCCATTTTTTCCTAGTGTGAATTGAACTTTTGACAACATTAGTGGATGGAGCGCTTATAGGATTATGACTTCAAATTTCTAATACACCAAGAAAAGTGAATTTTGTAGATGATGCACTAATTAGGATGTCGTGTAGCCATGCAGTGCATGAATTTTGTGATTCCTAGAAGGTAATGGAGGAACACTCATCAATACATCTAGATATGGGAGTTGTTGGGGGAATATGTTTTGTTCTTTAGATGACGGTGTAGTCATCTCTGGTGCATAAAGTAAAAGAGTCCATTTTGTGGGATAATGAGATGGAGATCTTGACAGACTGATTTTTTTGTGGCAAACCCCGTAATGGATGTTCTAAGGATGAAAAAAATTGGATGTCATTTCAGGGAAGGATTTTCATTCCATTGGTGTCTTGTGAGATGTTTCTTGGAATATTCTTTTGGTAAAACATAGTGGTACATCCTGGCATGAAAAATATGTACCGAGATTTTAGGAGTCGGTTTTGGAGGCTTGGGTTTATGTTTTTAGTTGAAGAGTATGTGTATTGATGATTGGTCATCGATAAGGGGAAGTCCAAGAACATTGTTTTTGGCGAGTCGCTCCAACTATTAGATGTTCCTCAATGGATGTGGGCGGAAATCTCAATGGACTTTATTACCAGTTTACTACTATCTCAAGGGGGATATGAAACTATATGGGTAGAAGTGGATCATTTTAAAAAATCATCCCACTTTATAGAGATCAATGATTCAAGCTAAATAGATGTCGTTTTAATTCAATATCTAGAGGAGGTGTTGAGATTCCATGTAGTCCGGAGAAACATCATTTTCAATTGAGATCCTTATTTTACCTCCAACGTATAGAGTGGTCTCTATAATGCTTATTCTTCTTATCCTTTCATTAGCAATATATTTCATCCATATATGGGAGATCAGATATATTATACCATTAAAACTCTTGATGACATGTTGTGTTGTTGTGTCCTGGATAACAGTGGTTTGTGGATGAGACACTTACCCTTGGTAGAGTTCTATTACAACAATAGTTGTCACTCCACAATTGGTATGACACCGTTTGAATCCATGTATGGATAAAATTTCCACTCTCCTGGGTACTGTACTAAGTTTAAAGAGTCAGCATTTCTCAAGAAATAATGGGTATACAATACGTCAGAGATGGTTCAAGTGATTCATGAGAGGATGAAGGTAGCACAAGATTATAAAAATTCCTATGCCGATCTTAGGAGGAGACCTCTGTATTTTAACATTAAGGATAATGTTTTTTTAATGTGACTCTCCTTCATGGTCCATGAAGGTTTGGTCATAAGTGTATGATTTCTCCCTATTTTTTGGGGGATTTAAACGTGTTAGCTCATGTTGGAGCGATGAAAATTTTCGGTGACACTTTTTCCATATATGATCCACACACATGATGTTTTCCAAGTGTTTCAGATCTGTTGTTATCTTCATGATGACTCTCACATCATCTATCTGTGTGTGATGGATGTTTATGATGAAGCATGCTTTGAGGATTAGCATATAGATATGCTGGACCATAAGGAGAAGGTGTGTCATGAGAATGTTATCCCCATGATTCATGTCTTTTGGTAAGTCGGTGGCCTAGAGGAGATTACATGGGAATGTGATTCATGGATATGTGCTATGTACCCTGACTTGTTTGGTGTTTATGCCTTCTATTGTAATGTTATTAGTTTGGTGGTTATTGACAATTTCAGTTTATGATATGTCTTCTCTTTCTTCTTGTCATGTATTTTTATATTTTGATAGGTATCTTCCCCTAAGAGAGTGTTAAAGATATATTTTTGGATGTCGCATGGTTTCACGTTGTTCCTTTTATGAAGTGGTTGAGCTCTTGTGGTGGAATGAGCATTGGGAGTTATATGATGGGGTGGATGTTTGGATGAACCCTTCTTTGTTTCATTTCTGGGATGGTAATGGATTCTTGAGGGCATGAACAATATGAGAGGTTTATAATGTAGTGACTCATAACTCTCTGGTCCATTTCATTGTTGAAATCTTGTATTTGATGTGTTCTAGGAGGTAACGGGGTCCCATTCAAATAATTTTCCAAATTTTTAGTTCACCAATGGTAGGTCACTGATGGTAGGTCAGGATGGTGAGTTGCAGCGGTTGGTCAGAATTGTGACTTATACCGGTAGCACTCCAACAGTGACTCGCACTAGTGACATGCATCTCTGACTCATGAATAGGACTCACTAACGGATAGTCACTAATAGTGAGTGACGAATGGTGAGTCACAATAATGAATTACGATGATGAGTCACTAATGGTGAGTCTTGACGGTGGGTCTTATTAGTGAGTCGCATCAGTGAGTGAGAATGGTGACTCAAATAGGTATCTCACCACTGGTGAATTGCACAAGTAGCTCGCCAACAGTGACTCAAACCAGTGATTCATAATTGTGACTCATACTGTTTAGTCATGATGGTAGGTTGCGATAGTTGGACACCAGTGGTGAGTCATCTAATGGTGTCTGGACTATAGTGAGTCGCCTGATGGAGGCTCATCCAATAGTGACTCATCCAATCGTTGGTCACTCAATGGAGACTCATCCACTGGTAGCTCATCCACTGATGACTCGTGATTGTGATTCATCCAGTGGTATCCTCTCTAATGGTGAGTCACCCAATGGTTACACATCCACCGATAGCTCATCCACTGATGACTCACAAGGATGACTCACCCAATAGTGAGTCATTTTCAAGAGTTTGTCAAAATTTCTTATTTCTCCAATCTTCCAATTTTCTGCAGTTTAAACCCTTAGATGTTGTCATTGATGTAAATGAATTCAAAGCTTTGTTTTAAGGGGTTTGAGTACAATTCAATGACCATAACTCCAATTTATGGCTTCATAAGTGTCCATGTTCCATTACATTGTCAAACATCATGGGATGCTGAGATCCATATTTAATGGAAATTCAAAACTATTTCATATTCTGCGAGTCTCAGATCTAATCCTTCTATGTTGAAGGCCTTCACTTCATTCATAAATTATTTTTTCATTGGTATGGGGAACCCAGATAACTTCCTCATATAGGATGTGTGTGTTGTGTTGTAGCCTTCGATCATGTTCTACTTTTTTTTTCAAGAAGCATGAACACCACCTCTTTTGTTGCAACTAGGATGTGTCGATCAATCATCAATATAAGGTATGTTCTACCTCTATTTTAATTGGTTACGTAATCTATTTTCATCCCATTTATCCTTTCCATGTTATGTAAAATTACCTTTTTTTTAATGGAGCATTCATGGGTGTTGGTTGATGTTGTTGTGTTGAGGCATCCTTGGGTGGAAGAAATCATTATAGGAGATGTGATCGTGATCTATATTGTTGGATGTTCTAATGGAAAAAACATTGGAAACCTATTACAGTATGGTATTCATTACTTCTATATTATTTACATGCAGTACAATAGTTAGAATAATTTTTTCCAACATGATCGCAATGACATTGAGATAATATATATTTTATCTAGATTAAAGAATTGGTACTAATTGCTTAATGATGTTGTTTCCTATTGATCTCATAGAACATGTAATATTTATTCCACCATATTTAGTATGATTTACTTGATGGAATTTGTAAAATAAATAAATATAGAATTAATAGATAATTTTTTGGCCAACTTTTTGAAGTTTCATGTCAACTATTCTTTTCGCTTTTGTCATTTTATGATAATCAAAACGAGGAAGATGTTCATGTTTAATTTAACTGGTTAGTGAACCTGAAGCATGTTAATTTTTGTTGATACAATTATTAAAGAAATTTTTAATTAATTTTGAATTCATTGAGTGATATATTGCGATAGCATGTTTCTTATGTTTAATATAAACAGAACCTATGAATAATGAATCAATTGACTCAAGATGGAATAAGAATCAGTTGTGTGATGAAGATAATGAATTATAGGGATTTAGTTTCCCTCTTTCGTGTAAATTCCATGAGACTCATTCTTAGAATTAATGGGATCATATTCTGTATGATGTTTGGAGGCATTTTTTTAGGTTCGAGAACCCATTTCTATTTTTTTCAAACTTCTTCTGATGTGCTCTGGGTATGACACTTGTTGTTGTGGGGTTATGGAGGCCCATATGTGACATGAGCCTAGGATGGCTAACCCTGGATGGAAGCTATGGTATGTGGGGTAGGGAGGCCTAGTTTTGGTGGTTGAATATGACTCCAATAATGTATAAATTATTTCTTTATGGATGGGTGTCAGGGTTGAAATCTGAGATGATTAAACATGTCGATGTTAGTCGATATTAGTGTTGTTCATGTTGGATGTTGGTAGAATTTGTTGTTTTTTATCTTCTTTACATTCCATGCTTCTTGATGAATATTTTATTTCTTTACCACATTTCGAAATAGGTGATGAAATGTGGGGTATGACACATGATTTTTGTGTATAGATTCTCGAGGATGGATGGGTCTACGTTGCTGCTATAGGTGGAAAATACTCGACAGGTAGTTCACATAATCACCATATTGACGTCCTTTTGTTTGGTATCATAGAACGTTTTCATATAATACATGTAATTGTGTAAAAGTGATAATATTTTTAATAAATGATTGAATAAATAATTAATTTACCCATGGGGTTGGAGCTTTCTATGATTCAATGATGAGGTTGTGATTCTGAGAAGCTATGGACTTAGTTTGGTTATTCTTATGGGAAATGATCTATGTTAAAAAGATAAAGGAATTTAATTTTGATTTTATAATGCATAATTAATAGTTATATAATTAATTAATGTAAATTTAAATTGATTAAAAGGGATAATATTGTTTAATAAATCTCTTTAAATTGTTGTGTGTTTATATGATATCTAGTCTTAGAAGTGGCTGTTATGAGTCAAAGAGACCTTAGTTGCAGTTGAGTCCAAGAGTTGGTTATGCCTATAGATTGGGTTTTAGCTATATTATATTTTTCAATGTAGGGTTTCTATATGTTATTCCTTCATATTTATTAGGGTGACTAACACCCTAGGTATTTTGATCCATAGGGGTGTTTCCCCCATCATTATAGTGTGAGGATGGATGTCTAACTACCCCCTTGGACCCACTATATTCACATATTAATTACTATTGTCGGTATTCCTAGTTGTTTTTCCCATATATATGTTTAAAGTGTTTAAATGGATTAGGTTTATTTGACACATTTATATTCTAGATATAGTTTTCTAAGTGATACTCTAGGTATAACATGTATCAGATATAATGGATTAAGGATCTTTACTTGGTGTATGGTATGTGACGCCTTGACGTATAATACCTGATATTATGTACACGTTAGGTGGGATATGGTGGATCTCCTAAACTACCTAGTTAATATGGTTTTGTGGTTGGGGTGGTTAGTTTAATGAGGTTCATTTTGTGGTGCTATGACCAGGTGTCTCCAGGATAACCATTTGGAGAGAGGTGCTTAAGACATTTGGTGTTGGGGATATGAAAAAAATTTGGAATGGGTAGTGGGATACCCTTAATATTATTTATTATATTATATACACTTGTATGCGATAAGTGGTGAGAGTGGCCATGTTGAGGCTGGGAACATGGTATACCTATCAAGGTGATGAGTTATTTTCAATTGTTGTTCACTGTGCATTAGAATGCATTCATTAATTTTGTATGAGAGGATATAGGTAGGATACTACTGAGTATATTTATATAATCAACCATGATATCAAAATATTTTTTAGCTCATTTATAGTACGTTGAAGATAAGGCTAGTTACTACTAGCTTGGGGGTTTTCTAGATTTTGGGGGCTCTATGGTCGTTGTCCTTTTACTTTATAATGGTACTTATAGTTTTCCCCATTAAATTGTAGTAGTTTTACATGAAATTATATATATGTGTAATTGGGATTTAATTTATATTATAGAATGAGTAGTATTTTGTTTGCATATATGTATATATACCTTCTGTATTTTTTCTCTTAAAGGGTAATGCCTCCATTTGTGTGTTGTGGTACCCTTGGTGAAAGTTTCCATCCCATGGCCTACTAGAGGTAGAACATAGGTGTTTATTATCTCTCTTCTCCCATTTTTGGCTCATCATATGAGCCTCATCCCTGTTGGTGAGGACTCAACAGGTCTATCCAAGAGACATAAGTTCAAATCTAGGTGGAGGCATATCTTTAGGCACTGTAGTATTACTGTTGCAGTTACTATAGCGGGTACTATAGAAGGTACTATAGTAGGTACTATTCAGTACTGTAGCAGACGGAACTATTCATCCATCTGGTCCATTGGTCCACCAGTTTGTCCTCGGGACCTGCAAGGCATTTGGGAAACACAAGGAAATCGGGCTAGATGTTTCTCAAGACCTTTGGGCCACCTTAAGGTCTTAAGGTCACCACAAAGCCTTCAGGCCACATGAATGTAGATGTACCAGTCAAACTACAAGGTACAAGGATTCATATAAGGATTTTCAGAAGACACATTCACTTTTGAAGAGATAACAAGAATTCGAAAAATGAGTGGGTATGACTTTTCCTTTGGTACAGGTCCTATGCAACTTTCCATAAGACAGCTAGCCGACCAGTCCAGCAAAGGTGGTGTACTGATAACTTGACATAAGATGGGGAGTAGAAATTCCAAGTTTTCTCTTCTAGGTGATTCACTCTAATAATTATGAGTAATGTAATTATCTCTAGGCTTTCAGGCCTTGTAAGTGTTATACCTCACCGCTTGAGATGTGGACTATCAAAAATAATAAAAAATAAAGTCCATCGGGCCATTCCAACCGACCATTACTATCCGAGGAGGGGTACACATTCTGGGGAGGTGGTTGGGAAAGATGAGAAATATTTTGGGGTAGAAAATATGTTTCATGTGACCACGTGTATTATTAATAGGAATGCACACAAAATATAGATTAATTTTTTGTTCCATAATGAATTTTAAAATAAATATCACCATGGATAATTCCATTCAACATAGTAAAAAATATAAAGGGATCCTTCACCTTAGGAAAAGAAAGAGTGAAAATAACCCAATCCATTACCCACTTCAGATATGAACACTGAATTATTCAATAGTCAATAACAAATATTATTGGGCTCATAAATAATGTTTCAAAAATCCTTCTCTCATAAGAGATGATATAGAGAATCTATCAATACCACATCATGTTTCAAGATAGACCATTCTAAATAGATTCCATCATTACTCCACTAAGATGATTGAGATCGTCGAATCAATTTGAACCCTCCACTGATTATAGAAGCATGATCAATTAATAGATCCCAACCCTCCTCTTAATGTGTGCCACACTTCATTTTATTTTCCATATCCACATCCCCAATGTAAATAATCTATCATCATTAAGGGTCACAAAACTGATCACATAGAGTCAAAAAATTGAGGATTTCCATCCCATATCCATTATTCATAAGATAATTTATTATGTAGTAGTAAACCATGTCCTAGCTCTCCACCTCATCACATCTCTCACCATATATCATGACACACACAAAAAAAATTCTCAAGGACATCCCATCTACTAATACTCAATACCAACACTAACACAACAGCCCATAGTTATTGATTAACTCAATGTCTAACCCATTTAAATCATCCAAGGCCTAATACAGACCTTATCAAATTACAAACAATACTCATTCAATATATGATTGATTAGTCCATAAAATGATCTCTAAAACACAAAGAAAACCACAAAAAAATTGTTTCAAAAATGCAATCAATCATTACTCTGGTTATATGTCATATATACCTATGAGATTACACAATATTTTAAATTTTTTTAAATGAAATTTATTGACAATAATATTTTCATTGAGGGATCATCTCAATCATGAAACACAATAAATCATAATACACCCACAATAGGGTTCACCTCACCATGTGGGTGATATATTGTTGTCCAAACCACTCCTCTAGTGCTAATCGAATATTCAGTATGAAAATATTCCATGCTAATGAATAAAAGGTTACCAAAACCATGTATTTCTACTCATGACTCATTGAGAACACTTATCAATAGAACAAAACCACCACCCCTTGGAAACCTGGTCTATTTGTGATTCTAATTGACCATAAGTGATAATATGATCATATATCACCACTATGTGTATAAATACTATCATATTTGACTTTTAGGGGGCTCTTGTTATTTATTTACTTGAATGGGTACAAAAATTTATACATTCATATCCTTTTATATAAATTCATCTCAATATTTATTATAGAATGAATTTAAATCTAATAGTAATTTATAGTCCCTTTGATTCTCTCCACCACTTCAATCACTATGGTCCATGACTTTTTCTTGATCATAAAAACAAAAAAGACCCTCTTCAACCCAAAATATCAGAATATTACATAATTTCATAATATAACATATTGGTTAATTTTTTCTAATGAGATATATTCTTTAATTAATAGTAATGAATTATCATGGTGTAAGAATATATTTTATGATCATGTATTCATCCTATGAATATTTCCTATTATTAATACATAAAAAAATAAAATCCTATTAGAATAATTCCAACATGATTAAATGGATATGTTGTCAAATATTTAGTTTGGATATATAATAATTTAGAGAAATAAAATTGAGAATATGAATGGCAGGAGAAGTAAAAAACTTACCATGCTTCACCATGTTAAAAAATATCAGCCTATTTACAGGTGGTTCAAGAAAGGGATAAAGTAGGACATATATGATTGAATAAAACATAAAAACCCATCATCAAAATAATTTCATATATTAGTGCAGGGATGCTATATTTACTATCATTGTATAATTTTTAAAAACTAGAACATGTAATTTTGTGGGAGTGATGCATATAGATCATGTAGTGTCACTCTTTCAAATAAACATGTCAAGGGATAGCCTTGTGATTCATAGTATAGAACACCTTCATAATTTTGAATCCATTGAAAACCTACTAACCCCTGACTGTGTAACTAGAATAGTCATGGAATTTAAATCTCCCTCAGGTACAACCATGACTACAATTTCATGGAATCCATGACATAGACCCATCCCTCTATAGATTTGTGTTCACCCATAGAATATAATAGAACTTCGAAGCCCTAAAAATAGAGTAACATTATAGGTTATAGTATGATAAGCCTTATTTCCAAAAAACACAAATGAAATCATTAATATTATATAATATATTATAAAATAGAAATAATCATGGAATTAACCTATACTCAATGGTGGAACCCTATAACATAATATATTTCCCTCTTCATAAACCTAATGTAAATATGTTATGAAATTACAACATATTTTCATGGTGTGTATTTCATACTCTATAAAAATAACACCTTCCTTTGCCCCTATTTACAATATAACACCCTATATAGTTTTACAAGACACCTATAGAATATTTCATTAATGGGGTCTCCTTGATCCTTGACTAAGATTAACCCATGAACCTGAATAACTATTATGTACCTAAATCATGTCATAAATCATCGCCATAAGATAATGAAATTCATGGAATTCCATTCCATGTTAAAATTATGTATATATACCCTAATCTAGATCAAAAAATTTTAATTTCGTATAAAATAATTATATAAAAATCTACGGGTCATTATATTAAAAATTATATCTGACTAAGAAATCTTAAATGAACCAAAGGAATCCTCATAGATGAGAGATTAAAATGATGTCATTTTCATCAAATCATTCATGTGTTACTACATTGGGATGAGTAGATTATCCAATTAGAATTGATTCATATGTTACATATTTGTGGTGTGAGTGTATTGTTATGTGAATTTTAAATTCTATTAGAGTAATGGGAATCATATTGGATGAGTTAAATGGGATTATTTTAATCTTTTTTCTTGTTCTATAAAAAGTATATAATTTTTTATGTGACTGGATATTAGGAAACACCCTAAGTGAGAATGGAATAATGGTGGTCACCCATATTGAGAGGGTATGGATCTAGATTTCATGTCATATACCCATACTATCATAAGGGAGTTCTTAGTTGAATTTGAATGATGACCCAGTTTGATATATGGGACACTATTATCATTTGGCTATTGGAATATAAATTATTTAGTAAGGGGGTATAATTTATGGTTTTGAGACATTATATTACATGATTTATGGCCTCTCCATTATTAAGAAACTTTTGCAAGAGTTAATGATATGATATATATAATCTTTCAATGAGTTTTTTTGAAAGGTGATGATGTTGGTGACTTCCCTAAAGATCACATTTTTAACTAATATGATAAAGAACCATACTATATGTACAATATCACAATAATTGGGTGTTTTCTACAAGGTCCCAACCTGCGTGAGTGGGTAATGATCTCAACTAAAGTTTTGAGACCATACCCTGACTATACAGATAGTGGTTGGGACACAGTATGACATTGATGATGTTTGGTATGGACCTTAACATGATTAAGAGATGAGATGATGTAATACAATTTGATATCATGTCACTCATACTTGGTTATGGGTTATGTTTTTCGGAATGCATGTTATTTTATAATATAATTGGATTAGAATAATTGGATGGAGTACGATGTTGGTCGATTTGTCACCAGGTGACCCAACATGAATTCTTATATGATTATTACTCATTTATTTATTGATATTGTTTAATCATATTTATGATAAAAATATTAAGGGAAAATATTGATGCACTACATATATATATATATTACTTCTACACTTTATGGTAAACAAAGGGTGCTTGATATCTATATATCCATTACATCAGGATAATAAGGTTGTTTTATGTGTTTTGGGATATAGATGCTAAAAATAGATTATTGTGTGGAATATATCTGAGTCTTATTTTAAAATTGATTATTTTTACCATCATAGAACATATAATAATTTAACGAAATGTAATTTCTTCACACTTTTTACTAGTGTATGAAGTATTCCTGTAATCCATTACAAGAACTGGATACATTACACATCATGTAAATTGTTTTCCCAATGTGTATTTTTTTCATGCATTGAACACAAATCATGAAATTTTCCTTTAAAAAATTGCATGATGTGAACATTTCACAAGGAATGTAATTTTTCAAAATGTGTACACATTATAAGGAGTGTAATTTCCTCGAAAACCCTCAAAATTCAGATTCATGTGAAAATACTAAAACCAACTTTGGTGTTATCTAAACTGGTCTAAGAAATAAAAAGAGAATCCACCATTCTACAACATTCTCTAACATTTACCTAAATATAGTAATACAACATCTATAAAAACCCCAAGGAAAAGTAGGGTGTGATCACAAATCTAGTTAGGATGAAATGATAGAGCCAATACAAGGCCATACATGCGTACTAGTGTTCTATGTTTTTGAGATGTCTCATTAGAAATGCACTACCATCACAAAAATTATTTTTTGATATGAGTTTATCACTAATCATCCATCACATAAAATGGAATCACAGTTCTATTTTTTATGGTAAATCAGAAGTTCTTACATTCCATGACGGTGGATAGATCCATAAAAAATAAAACATAAAATATTGTTAAATAATTAATTATGATGGGTTCTATCACAAATTTACAATTGGGGCCAATATCATTAACAATAAAAAAATATTTTCACAAAAATATAAATTAAAATAAAAAATTTAAAATATTAAAAAAAATTATGAAAAATTGACATTAATAATTTATATCACAAATAATATGTTTATCATCCAAAAATATAATGTAGTCAAAGAAACCACAAAACATTAACTAATATGTGGTGGAGGGAGATCAGATGAAATATCTGGGGGAGGAAACACCATAACAATTCCACACACAAGACATCACATATTCTCCAATATCTTAAAATCTCATCCACATTATTAATAATGATTCTATTCATGATCTCTATAAATCTTCAATATCACCTCACCTTTATCTCTCAACCTCTTTTCGTATAATTTTACTAATGAATATAACTCCCCAGGAGTTCCCTTTGAGCTCATCAATGACATCAAAAATGTATCATAATTGCACATATGTGTCAGTCGAGAACCAATAATGATCACCCAATCATTATCAATTCCATTAAATATTAAATATTTCCAAACCCCCTCAGTGGATCATAACTCACTATATGAATAAAATTTCTCTCATTGCATGAAATTGTTGTCAATGTGATGGTGTATCCTCATACAATTTTTTAATATATTATTAGAAATTAGAATATTTTTTTTAATATTATTGAAATTTTAAAAAAATATTACCCCAATATTGTTTTTAGGTCTCATAACATTTGTCATGTTTAGATATTAGTGTAAATCATATTATAAATACCAAACTCAATAAAATAATGGTAAGTATCAACATACATAATATAATAAATATTTTACATTATATATATATAATAATTAATATTACATAAAATGTGTCATCGATTTATGAAAAATTTATGACTTATGGCTAAATGGGGACCTCCTACCTTCTAGAGGAATTACATCAAGATAATGAACACCAAAAAAATCATCTTCTAGATTATATGAGAATAATTTGTTCCATATCTATGATGTGATAATGTTATGTTGAAAGGATATTAAATAATGAATGAATATTATAGTAGTAGGCTTATCTATTGTAAAATTAATAATTATTTGTAAAAAGTGTTGAAACATTTCACATATACAAATATTTATTGCCTCCCAGATAGTATCTCTTTGGCTATATGTAACGAGATATCATAAGTATTTCATGAAAATTAAAAATAATTTATCATCATTTAAATTAATTTTAAAAAATATATTTTACTTAGTAATGTAAAATATAGTGTTTGACATCTTTGTAATGAATAAAAATAGAAACATGATCCCATTACACCCATAGTTTAGAAAAATAATTTCATAGAATCAAAATAGCCTTCCTAAAATTGAAATATAAAAATATATGACAACAAAAACAAAAAATAAGAATATTATCATTAAAATTTATACAAAAACATAATATAAAATAAGTAACTAAAATAATTTAACATAATTAGATAAAATAGGGTAAAAATAAAGAGATGGGAGTCTCTCAATAACTGGTTTTATAATAATTAATTTAGTAAGATCTCACCCCCTCATAATATGAACAGTATCATAGGGATCCGATGAATTGGGTTCATTAGTGATAATCTGGGATCAGGGATAGAAAAATATAGATCATCAAGAGAATATAAATACATGATGAATAATAATATTACCTATAATAAATTTTCAATAAATACATTATATATTAAAAAATAACTTGTAACATATTTTAATAATCTCACTTATATAACATTGATAACAAAGATATCAATTATCAAAAACTAATAGATACAATAATATAATAATTATCCATTAATAAATACAACAACTTAATTATCATGCATATAAATATTTTGTAATATAGATACCAAATATAAAAAACAAATAAATACCATGCATAATATAATACTTTCACCAATAAATAATTTTCCATGTTAATATCAAGTATAAAAACCAATAATAATTTAAATCTATGTATGAACATAATATATCTTCCTGAACATCCATTTGAAAAAAAATCATACCAATAAATAATTGTTAATAAAAATATAAAATATATATAAAAAATCAAACAAATAAAATAAAATACAATCTTTGAAATCTTCGTCCTCATATTCATCGGGGAAAATTCAATTATCTTCATTTTCAACATTGTCCATTTATATATGTCATTTAGTTCGATAATCTTTTATTACTTTATAAATATTATCAATTTTGGTGGCCCTTAACTATTATGTGTGGCATAATCATTTATATTTATATCTTATTAGGTAAGAGTTTTATTATGAAACATTTCTTGTAAAAATTTAAATATATCTCACTTCTACTAAACAATTTTTATTTTCACGAAACTGATTATAAGAAGATTTAATTTTTAATAATTTTTACCAGTAATTAAAATCTTTAGAAAAATCATAATAATTTTCATAATAAATTTGATCAACGTGATTTTCTAACATAGATTATACATTTATCTCAATACATCTATTATATTTACTATTAATGACTTAATGTTAAGGAAGAACTCACGACCTTCATTGATATCAAATGAATGGATTTTAAAAATCGATACATCATTTGATCCTAGATAAGAAAAAGAATTTATTTTATCCAACATCTTATAGAAGTCATCTTCATATTCATTTTTTTGAAATCCTTTCAAACAGACACCACTATTCTATGATTTCATTGATAAACCACATATATATGTATGTAATTGAAATCCACTACCCACTTTCCCATTATATGATTTTTCCAATTTTGATGGAAGTTTTTTCGACAGATATAAATGATTATAAGTATAACATTCAGGTTGTGTTACATCAAATAAGGAAATGTATTAAGAATAATAATCATTAAAAATCGATTTAATGTTCCATTCAAAAAAACATTAAATTACCAATATTTGAATTTTTTTTGTAAAAATATGTTGATGATGTTCTTCCAGGGAAACACGATGAATTTTAATTTTTTTATATTAATCATGTTGTCTACAAAAAATATCTAAATAAATTTATCAATTATAAAAAAAATAAAAAAAATAAAAATTTGTACTTACTATACAAATCATGACATATATTCATAATTCATCAGTACATATGTGTGATATTTTTTCATTTCTTCATTGTATGTCCATCATTGAAAACAACGCCAACTAATAATATTGGGATTATTAAAATATGACAAAGGATATTTTTTTAAATCATCAGTATTTTCTTACTTGTGAACTACGTGATTATGTTTTGAAGGACATTACAATTAAAAATAATAAGAGCATATAATTTAAATTTCTTCATACAAGCATGTTATAAAATCTTCTTATCAAATAATTCTTTTTATGTAAATTCTACAATAATCTATTCATACATCTCATTCTAATGCATCAATATAAATTCTATTGTCCCTACACATTTACCTACATCTAAAAAATGAAATATTAAATGTTCCATTGAGTCAAAGAATACTGATGTGATCAATTTCACCAATTTACATTAAATTAGTACATAATGTATTTCATCATATTTAATGCATATTATATTAATTTTTCGGAACAAACATCTCATATGAAATATTATATTTCATTTTATATGACCTACATTTTTGAATTCAAGATACAACTAAGAACAACATGCATTTATCTTTCAATTATGACATGAAAGGCGTTACTTTTTACCTAATAATATTATACATTATGATGAAATAAAATCAATTTTAATCACAACCATCTATTATACTATAATATATAATCCTTTGATAGAATAATAAATTTTTTTCTTTATAAAGTGTGTAGGAATATTGTGGCTTTAATGAAATGTGTTATATTTCATCTTCAAATAAATCATGTTAAATATGTCTACATGTTGGGGCCTATATAACCATGCCTTTTCTTTATCTTTATCATTACTAGGTGTGAGCAAAAAAATATAATAAATGTTATCACAATAAAATAATTTCAATGTCCATTACATCTAACATGTGATGTACAAAAAATTTAGATCATTATAGAAGGTTGCAAAAAATGCCCAACTTTATCAAATTATGATCTCTCAAAAAAAACCTTTTTTTTATTACAGTTGATCCTAAATATTAGGAGGTAATAAGGTAATGATATATTTTACATATATACTTGATATAATTTATAGTATTTTATCTCTTACAATTATACTTTTGTAAAATTACATATTTTCCTTTAAAAAATTTTGTATGTTGGATGAAATATTTGATGATAGTATAAACATCAATGATTTTTCCAATTTTCATTCACACATGATTTTTTCTCATCCATAGAGTATGGAAATGATTTTTGGCCATGTGTACTCTATCATCATAACCTACCTTATGACATAAAATCATCTATTATCCTTAATAATGAAACCTTAAATGTGATATTCATATTTCTAACTCTATCAAATTTAGTCACAAAAATATTCCTTATTGAAATTAACTAATCAATTAGTCAATGAAAATAAAAGTAAATATTATTCAATGGATTTTATTGAGTAAATATCTTCAAATATATATTTTTTCCTTCATAAAAATCGGTTTTGGTAATTTGAAAGGAGTAATGAAAACATGAAAACATAAATATTGATTTCAATATGAACTAAATGGAAAACCTAAAAAAAAATTTCCAAATTTTATGTTATAATGTTTTTTTGTAAACGAAGTAATCATTTGATCAAATTGTTTCCATAAATACCCATCATAATGATAATTTATACATCTACAAATGAAAACTTTTGATTTATCCAATTTCATCCACATAAATTTATTGAGAAAAATAAATAACTATTGTAAACATTGTGTATTTTGAAAATACCCCAAATATTTCACTAGAAATATAGATATTACATATTATGTCTTTTTATACAATGATTCTCAACAAGATTCACAATTTTCTAAATATTAATAATCATTAAAAATATGATGTCATCATTTGAATATTCATGAATCCTTTGATAAATGACACCCATTTTATGGACCAACCAATTAAATTTATGGAAACATATAGGTAATGAATTTGTTTTTGAAAAAAATAGTTTAACAAAAGATCAAATCTGATCACACAAACTATCTGAGATTAAAAAAATTATTTAGTATAGGTAATTTTTATATAGAGTAAATTTTTATAACATGGAATCATGGAAAGAAGTCATCTGTAGTAGATTTTAACACATTTAAAATTTAGAAGGTTATGATACATTGATTAGAATATACTTTTCATATTTTTCCTAAATAGAAAGGATAGTATCCCTATTTAAAAATTTCAAATGTGGTGGATCTGGAATTTAAAAAATATTATATAATAATATTTAGAAAGTTGATACAATAAAATAAAATCATTCCAAAAACCTAAATAATGTTTGTGATGTACCGAATTGTGAATCTATTAAAATCTCCAATGATCACATCTCATACAAGGGAGTCCATTGCATAGTTCAATGTGGAGGGGATAATGCATGGATCCAATGACATCTCCCCCCGTCCTCTTCCTTGGATTCTATTTTCTCTATTATAGCTACTGTTTCCGATACATAATATTTTCTCCAAATATGGATTTTTATTCTTCACTAGCTTTTTGTACTCTAGGGATCGTTGCAAGGGGATTTAATCAACAATTTCTTCGATATTTCCAGCGTTAGAGGTTATTTCCAGAAGTCATCGACCGCTCAAAACCCATTTTGACCCCATATTACCATATTTCTCTCTAGGATGGAATAAAGTCCTTTGTTCAATTTGGTTTAGGGTCATGTTTTTAGTGTCCAATCTGTTGCTTGGAACTCTTGGAATTGTCCTTCTTTCTTTCTTATATCAAATATTTTTCATCTCCTCGGTGGTGTCCTTTGGATCACTCAGCTGCTCAACCTTTATCTGACCTTGTGTTCCTCGACACCTCTCCCAGTGAAATTTAGAGCGGTGGAAGCTATTAGGTTCTGGGAGGTGTAGTTATGAGTTATTCAGTGCCCCAAAAATATCATGAGTGATTTTTATCTTTCCATCATTGTTTCTTGTTTCTCATGTTTTATTTTTGATTTCTCTTCAATGTAATTGGTGATTATTTAGATAATCAATGTAATTCAGTTTGGCTTTATATTTTCATTGATGTTTTTACTTGATGGTTATGGATGAGGGTTTTGATTTTGATGAAGAAGGTGGAGCGGTGACAATATAGGTTTTTAATGCTAATTTCTCGTATCGGGGCTCAATTAATGGAATAGAATAAGATTTTTTGGTAACATTTCACATTAGGGTAATTCATTTAATATTTTTATTATAATTATTTTTAAAAAATTAAGTCCTTATTGATCATTTAAGGTTATAAAAAATCAAAAACCATTGTTAGGACCAGAATTTTTTGTTTACAGAAGACACAACATATGACTTTTTCACATCAGGTGTTTGGTACCTTCGTACATCAAGTGAACCTTTTAAATAATTTTTTAATATAATATATAGATATTTATGTATGTATGACACCATTTATATGAATAATTAATAATAATTATATATAATAAAAAAAATATAAATTATAGTGAATTAATAATAGTTATAATTATATTTACAGTTTTTTAAATAAAATTAATAATAATTTTTTGTTAACTAACACTAGTATTTTACTATTAGTTAATAATATTGAATAATTAATTGTTTAATATCATATTTTATTTAATTTCATTTACTAATTATTGAAATTATTATTCTATTTTTACTAATTACAAATATTTCCAAATTTTTAATAAGTTTTAGTATTTTTTATATTTTTTAATGTTTATTACAGAAAAATTACATTCTATTATTATCTATATTTTGAATAAATATTAATTATTTTATGTTATTATTGTTTTTTTATTTATAACAATTAAAATTTTAAAAAAAATATTCTAAAAATAATGTTTTTAAAAACATTTTCATTAAATTAATTTTCATATAATTTATATAAAAAACATATTTCCAATTTATTTCATACAATATATATATATTTATATGTTACATATTTTTTAATCAAATATATACACATAAAATCGATTTTAACAAATTTTTAATATATATATATATATATATATATATATCAAATTTTCATACATATTGTAATGGTCCATTCCCTCCTGGTCCATTACATAGTTGTGTTTTGTTGTTAGAGGTTCTCAAGGGATATTCCGAGTGTTTTTTGTGAAATTTGGTGGTGAAGTAGGGGTGATGCAGTCATTACACATCATTTAACAAGATTACATGATGTGGAAGATCACTTTATGACATTTCCATGGATGGTTCACGATGTGAGAGTTTTTTGGGATAATAATATAACAAATTTAATTAGCGACAAATTTTCTAGTGGAAATCGAACACCAGCAATTAAACAATGTGAAAGGGGATTACACATCTTGTAATACCTGGATCATGTGCGCTTTTAAAAATTAGTTTCACTAGAACATTAATTCCTTATTACACACTTTATTTTTTATCACAGTTTAGATGAACCTTAGGAACCCCAAGGTGTTCTTCAAGACCCTTTTCCCTTTGTCCATTGCCCTTGGTGGTTGATCATCAGTGATTCTTGGTTGGACCGTTGTATGTTCTTTAAGATTCTTGGATGTTTTTATTTATTTATTCTCTTAAGGATCCACTACAGTGGTGTTTCATCATTTTTTATTTTGTGTCGGGTTTCATTTTGATGTATACATGGTGCAGTATTGGTTGATGCACAATTTTTGTGGGAGATTATGGCTGGAAATCTTTCTTCTTTTCCCTACGGTGCACATAAATTGGAATGTTTCATTGAGGTAAGATTCCCTTCATTTCTATTTATTTTGCATCATGTGGGAGAGGATTGTCATTTTTATCTTTGAATAATTGTTCTATCATCTTATAAAATAGATAAATAATTTATCAAATGAATTGAAAAGGGAAATCGAGGTCTAATCCCTATGTTTTTATAACATTGATATTATTTGTGATATTGGGATTGTATATAATAAATGACCCCATTGAAAATTATTGTTTTTGGTGTCTTTTTTTTCTAGATACATCTTCTCTGGTTTTTTTGTTATTTGATATTTCTTTGGTATCATCCATAAAATAAAATTATATAACCATGTATACTTCGATAATGAATTGGTGTCCCAATAATTTGGTTTCTGTGATAATGGCCCCAAAAAAGTTTTCGACTATGATAAATGTTCATGTGATCCTCAAAAATGATTTTTTGTGATTTGATCTTTTATTTCTTATGGTTTTAATATGTTATGAATGTGCCTATAATTTGGTTTTATAGTGAGGTTAAGATGGTCATGGTATGATTATGTAATAGGAATGTGAAATTTGGTTGTGTTGTAATTTTGTTGCCAGATATAGTCGTGATTTATGAGTTTATTTTCGATGGTATGGTGGTTTGGGAAGGATTACATGAATAAGGATAGTATTTATTGATAACGATAATTTACACAGTTTTCTCTACAAATAGTTAGTAGGAATCTTTACCTCTTATCTCTGGGATTGTTATGTATTGTGTAACAGATGTGTGTTAAATGGTTAGGTAATGTAGATCCATTTTAATTTATCACTGATATTCACCTTACAAAATTACTATTTTTTTGTTGTTTGGTATGGATAATGTCATGGTATTTTCCCAGTATGTTTTATTATAAATGGACAAATACTAATGGAATGGATTGAAATGGTAAAATATTGATATTGGATATGTTAAAATTAATGATTGAAAATAAATTATTCTTGTATTCTATTTGTGTGGAGTGATGGATTTAGAGGTGGTAAAAAAAGTGATAGTGTTGTGAGAAGGTTTTTTTGTTTATGAACACATAGGTTGGTATGGAGTGTTTGATATTATAAATATATTTCTATGTTATTGTGATTCCTTGATTCACCCCACCCATGTTGAGAACTATCTGAGGACACACATATTGTCAGGCATGGTTGTTTTTACCAACATTTCGGGAGGTGTATGGATGGATAGGTACCCAACCAAGATCACTCTTCCTTTTAGGATAGGTAGGTATGCAACATGATATGATGGTCATGGTTTTGGAAGTTCTTTAGATTTTGATTGTGAAGTTCCATGTGTCATTGGGTGAGATGTGATAGCCCAAGTGTTTGCGGGCGAGGTGATTTGGGTTGTCCTAGGTGTCATCATCATGAGATGTAATTTTCATTCAATGGTCTCTTTGGGGTTAGATATGTTGTGTCCTATTTTATGGCCAAGGTGTGTACAAGTGGGATATGATGTGGTATATGGAATGGGTGTGAGCACCAGGACTTAAGACATTGGGAAAGAGTGGGACACCAGTGGGAATGTAGTCTAGGGTACCCTATCACCAATGTGATTTATATTATATTATATTACATGTCTTTTGTTACTTGGTGATAATTTATTGGTGATGATGTGATGGTTATTATTCTTGTGTGGGTGTTGTTTGGATCTGCTATTTTATCACATGATCATTATTATTATTCTTTCACATGTTCATGGGAGACTATGATTTTCCTAATGGGTATACTTGTATACTCACCCTATGTATATAAAATAACATTAAAGTTTCCATGACTATTTTTTGTGACGTGTTGGGAATTTCTATCTTATACCTTTTGATATATATTTTGTCATTTCCTTAGATTTCCCATCCTGTATTTACTTTTGATACTTTAATGTATTTTTATCAGTTCTACTTTTTTAAGAATGAGGCATGGTTTTTGGATTTATCATTTATATTATGACTTGGAGTTGTTGTGGATGATTCATACTATCTCATGATATTATTTCTTATAAAGGGTAATTACTCCAATATAGTGATATTTGTACACCCTTGGGGAAAATTTCCCTCCAGATTCTTACTAAAGGTATGACTAGGGAGGGCACTTTCTCTCACCACTCATTATTGTATCTATGGAGGGAGGGGTTCTTGACACATACATACACAGATTCATATACACACACATACAAACATAAATACACACATACATAATACACACACACATACATACATATTTATATAAATGAAAACTGTCACATGTTTTTTAAATGATTATACATAGATATTCAAATTATTATTATATATATACATACTATATGTGGTATGGGAGGAATATACTACAATTATAGGCTGGTGAAGTTAATTAGGGTTATTTGGATCTAATGGTAACAAATATTTCTAGTTCTATGATCCAACATTTTATTGGTTTATTTCAATTCTCTCACGGTGCAGATGGTGTCCGAGTGGTGGAGAATTCATGTGATGTTCTGCGAACTATTTCCATATAGTCTGGAATGGCTAGTTCTGGAATATCTATTCCCTATATATTTGGATATTCCTGGATCAAGTGGGGGAGAAATTAATACTACTGTTGTGGATAGTTTATATTGTGTTCGAGTGGTGAAGGATACTCATGAAGTTCCCTGAGCTGCTTTCAAGGAGACCGGTGCAGCTAGATTTTTATCTTGTAGATATGTGAACTTCTCCATAGATCCTCCTGGATCTTGCATGGTAATATTGAATCCCACTTACATAGATGGATTTCATTGATCTACAATGATTTTATATCCTCTTCCAGTGGTGATCTAATAGTGGTGTGCCTTCTCTTCTAGTTAATGGTCCTCCTCATATAGAGGTGAAATTGAATGGTGGTGTGTCTTTCATGTTGAATGGCTATATAATTATGGTGCTGACCCAGAATGAATCTCTGACTCAAGTAATTGACTTGATTTCTAAATGTGGATCTGTTGTGGATTATTCTACTCGAATAATTTTAGATGAATCATATGAGATAAGAAACCCGTCTTGATACCCTCTAGTAACTTTTAATGATTACATTGTTGGTAGGATCCTCAAGAAAGGATTAATTAACCATATTAAAGCTCATCATAAATACTACTCAGAGTGATTGGATTTGGATACTAATTCACTTATTGGTAGTGTTGTTCTTCCCAATGGTAAGAATACATGGTGTTTGATTATATTGTAAGTTGGATATCTTATTTTTGGGGGATTTCATACTAAATGTGTATTTAACTGGGCATAGGTTTCATTCACTCCTTGTTTTGGTCATATGAATCTAGGATCCATGTCTGGTCCATTGGTTCATTATTTATGAAGCACCGAACACTTCATCTTCATGAATGGTTTATTTTTGAAGATGCGTTAAGTGTCAAGAACAATTTTTTATAGGCTTATATTAGAATATATGGTATTAACTCAATTTTATGGAAACCAATAATCATGCATGATGTTGTTGCTACCATTGTTATTCTAATTCTCTTCGATACAGAGACAATACATGGAATGTATGGACACGTTGAAATATTTTAGTTGAAATTATTTTGAGTTTCACTCCATCTTGCAATGTGACTCTGTATTCTCTCATATATGACATTTAAATCTGTGTTGTTTATGAAAAATATCTTGAATTATATCAAAATTGAAAATCTGTTGGACATCATTATGAGAAATTTAGGGTGATGGCTTACAATTCATATGGTTTTATGGGGATTACTTCAAGATACTATGGAGTTAGTGATAAGTGGACTTCATCTAGATAAAAAGTGTAGTCATTACCCAGTTAGTATAGGAAGCTGCCAGTTAAATTTTTCGATAACCAGTCTCATAATAAAGGGGATGTTGTGTGAGAAGTTTTGTCAGTGGTGGGTAATCCAGTGTATGAAGAAAATTCCTTGTATTATAGTCACATTACTTAACTCATGGATAAGAATTCTTGTTGTGGAGATATTGCTTTAGATGAATAACTTGAATGAAGATGCATTGATCTTTTTTCTAATAGTGGCAAGAAAGTTGGAGACCTTAATTTGATTATAAAAAAATTCATTAATACAGATGGAATGTGAACTTGTGAGGTGTGTTATCCAATTGATGAGATTATTGTTGGTAAATCTCAATGTTCATCTCAAAGTGATGAGCAATGTTGTATTGTTAATACCCTCAGTGTTGAATTTTTCAGGACATGTTTTATAGGAAGATGGAACTGGGAAATCTTTTGTTTTTCAATATGTTGGTTATCATCATGAAATCCATAATTATTTATACTCTTTGGGAATATATGTAAGTGGGGTAATGATTTGTATAATGGGTGAGATAAGGAAAAGTGGATGGTTCTACAGGATACCAATCATCTCTGATCTATGGGAAGTTGTAATTCTATTTTTTTCAATGATATTATTTTAAATAGAAAGGTAAATAATATCATCAGTCATGGTTTTTATCTGGTTCCATTAAAAATATTTTTTGGAAGTATTATTCTACTTTTCCTAGGAATGTTTCCACCATTTCAACATCTAAGGCATCAAAGATCTATCCTACCCCGGAGAAGGAATCTTCCATGGAGTGGATCCTTAGGATCATCCATCAATGAAATTCACAATCATAGTGGGAATATTTAATTAAGTATGATGACTCTGATTATGATTTTGGGGATGATCCTTTCATTATTGATTTGTATATTTATCTTTTGGATGAGGTATTGTCTCATTGTTTGAAATCGTCTCTCTTCTTACTTTTTTGTTTCTTTTTATTTCTACAAAAACAAATGTTCAACATCTTTTCCTTATGGAAAGACTTTTTTCAAATAAATATATTATAAGTAATATGTATATATATGTAAATTCATATATTAATTCTTATATTTATGTTTATTATATTATTTTATAATTCATATAATTCTATCAAATTTATTCTGACCCAATTTTTGAAAAATTATATATAGTAACTCTATATATACTCACATTAAGAACATATGAATACAAACAAACAATCTTAAATATATGTATATATATATCCAAGACATTATATTCTTGGTTTAAAAACGTTAATATATGTAAATTTATATGTATATATATAGATATATCCAAATTATAATAAAGCTATAGTCACATGATTTTAAAAAAAAAAAAGAAACACAAACATTATATAAGAATCAATCATTATTTAATATCACTGTCAAAATTAAATTATTATCATAATTAATCTTAAATCATATCACATTAATCAAGAAATAAAATTTACCAATTAAAATGATTTATATAAATTAGTTAAATAACATATACCTCTAAATTATATCAATAATAAACATAAAATAAGATACGTATAGTAACCTCAAAATGATCAAATTTTACCAACAACGGCATACCCAAAATATATTAACAACTTCATTATATATTACAAAAATCTCCTATATAGGTAACCTAAGAATCTTTCATCACATGTTTCTCCAACATAACCATGTCATGAATTATTTCTTCACATGTTTAACCCATAGAAACATGTCATGAAATGGGTATTCACCACTTGAAGGATGTGATGAAATTGATTATCCCCCTAAATAAAGCCTTTAATTATGGAACACCCCACCCCAAAAGTAATGAATTATGGTTCACCATAAAAAAACTTAATGTGAAAGTGTATCACCCCATGAAACATGTCATAAAATGGGTTTTACCCCATGAATCACCATTGTACTACACTATTCTATTTTGATCTTGATTAAAATCCACCCACTGCATCGGGTGTCTCATACATATTTCAAATATCATGATTTCATGGAACTAGATAAGTCAGAAATTATACCGTTCTAAATATCAAACACCACATTGAATATCCAATGGTTGAATAAATAGTAAAAATGCCACTTTCACATGAGAGTCATCCTCCAATAACATATAGTGTTATCCCCGCCCAAGAAAATTCCTTACACTTATTCATGAGGATAAATCCAAGTAGAACCTTCCAAAAACTATAATGATATTTAGATACCTTGGAATATAGTCATTTATAACTTAGTTCAGTTGGGAATATGTCACCATATTGGATATGATAACTTTAGATTCAAATTAAAATATGTTGTTCTCGATGATTACTATCACACAAAATCTATCTAAGAGTCCTGGTATTATTATAATTATTTTTCAATATCAATCAAGGGACCGCACTTATCTAAACTAAAGAATCTCATGAACATTTAAAAATATAAATTCAACAAAGAATAATTTGGAAAAATTCAAAAACAAGTCATGATCTTCTTCTATGTCGCTGTGAATGAAATATTGATGTGGTTCTACTACCACTACACTACTCAAGTTGCCCCTTTTTGATCAAAATATTTTTTGATCAAAACAAAAATGATTCATTATACAATCAAATATCATCGTCCCCACCATAATAGCAATAAATAACATATAATTCAACAAATAAAATATCTTTTTTACTTCTAAGACTTTCATTTATGTATACCAAATATCATTATTCATTCCTGAAATATGTTGTCCTTCCAATTCATATTATAAATGGCTGGGTCACACAACGTCCATTGACCATTCATCAAACTGGACTCCAAAACCTAGGAGTCACTCATCACTAGAAAATTTTATGAACTCACTTTCAAGTAGATGACCATTCCTCTTGTTCAATTATAATCAGCATTCTAGAAGATCGATTGAAGATCCGATTTAAAACTGAGATCCTTATCTATTCAATGAATACTAATATATATTCATTCTCATAGAATCATTATAGCATTTCATTGTTCATCCTTAGTCAATACTATAAAAATATCATCCACAGACCTAGTAATCCTAAGGTGATTATCTAGTCAAAATAATAATGTTTTGTTCTTAGTATGCTAACCATGTGCGTTCGTCTAGCATGGACATACATCACCATAGTCATGTCCAAAATACCGCAAATTGATCCTAGGGCATGAGCAAGAATGGTTCTCATCCCAAAACCCTTGATAACATCTTGTGCATCAATTTTTCAGGAAAACACATATGCCTAATTAATGTCACCCATCAAATGGGTCAACATCAAAATATACAAAAAATTCTCGTCTACATTGGTCCATGTCCAAACTAAGTGCCTCTATGATTTCTACATATCTCTACCTATCATGTATCTAGAAAACAGATATGTCTAACTATATTGTTTATAGATCAAAATAAATTAAGGGAAAAATCAGATATTTCCAACTATATCATCACTCACCCACATTACACATATATATATGTTATGATTTCTAGGACATGATTCTTGCAAAATAAATCCAATAAACCCAAATTAACCCCCAACAACTAGGTAAACCCACCTCTACATGAACATTCACATATAATTCCTCCCTAGAGGACAGCGTCATGAATCAAAAATTGAACAATTGCCACCCCTAAGAGGTCTAAATCATAGGAACTAATTTCCATACTAACCATAATAGGGTTTCCAAACCACCTATACTGGATGACTGGGTATACATCTTCACTCAGTCTCTCACTATGGATCCACTTACCATGGAATCATATTGAATCTATGTAAATGTTGTCACACCAATATATAATTAAACCAAGAATTTATACCTACAAGTAGAGAATGAGTGGTTTTGGAAATTTTAAGAAAATTTCCATAGCTATTCCATGAAATAATACACACTCATGAATATATTTTAGGTGAATCCTACATTCTTTATATAATAGACGAGATGCCTCTTTTGAAAAATAGAAAAAGGGTAAAAAACCGACTCACTGGTCTCTTAATAATTTTAAATGAGCCTAATGTCTAGTATAAATATAAAATTTAAATAACATGTTTATAATCAAATGTGAATATAAAATACTATTATAAAAATTCGTTGAAAAATTCACATGCCTAAGAAACCTGGACAACAATCCAGAATATGAAATATCGATGCACCAGCAATGAATCCATCATAAGCTTAAACACATTCAAAAATATAAACGCTATATGATTGAAAAAAACATAAAAATATATAAAAATATTTCTATAACACCACATTGTAATATCCCACCTCGTTTATCTCAATAAATAGTTTCCTATCCAGTTTAATCCATGACCTCTATCACAACTCTTCATAATCTAGAGGTTTTTGACTAGTAGTGGGGGTCAATGATGGTACAGTTGGGAGACAACACCATATTAGAGTGCACATTAATAGATAACAATGATACATTATCCATGGAATTATATATATTTTTTACGCTGAACAAACGAGAAGCAACAATAAAATATGAAATTCAATAATTATTTGACATTCATACTAAAAAATACAATAATCTTCCAAATGGGATGGTTATAGATACATGATATCTATATGATATAATGAAAAATAAAGGATCAACTACATCACCAATAAAAACCTCAATCATAATCCTTATGTAATTCAATCTCTCTGCCTCAATAATGTTTTCTAGAGAATCAGTCTGACCAGTTCCAAGTACAAAGAAGTATGTGCTTCTTAGGAATGCCTGGGAAATAAAATTGTAGGAAGGGTACTAGTATAACATAGATGGCCACTTCCATTTTTTACTTTTATGATATTGTTTGTTTGTAGTTCATGAAATAAGATTGCATAATTGTGGAAGATATTTAATAAAAATTATATTGTAGAAAACCCCATGCACCTATAGTTTTTAGGATGAAACCAATTGTTTGGAAAAAACCTATTCACATGTTGTTGGATATATCTACCAGATGGTTGATCCTACTGAATTTTAACATATCATCAAAACATCTAGAAGATTATCTTAAGTTGGATTTAATCATTATTATTGTGTCTTAAGAAAATATTTGCATCACCCTCATGTATCATGTAGTGGATCCCCCTACTCATGATGGTTTACCCATGCGGTTGAAGGATTCTTTTACTATGATTAATCACACATATAATGTCTCATTTAACCATGTCACTGGGCCTCGAATTTATAAAACCACATAAGTATTCCTAGATATTATATATCTAAAGGTAAATTAAACATCACAGTAAGACTATACTTTCAATAATAACATATATTATCCTAAAACACACATCATGAATGGGAAAGATATGATCAAAATGATGTTATACTTTCTTTAATCGCATAAATCTTCTTAATTTGGACATAAATAATGGTAAATATATCATAACATTAAGTCTATAAATTTTCTAACCACATAGATCTTCTCAGAGTACCCATCCTTAGGCGGAAAGATACATATCTCTTATCATGTAGTAGAGTTTCCTACATTTGAATGAATCACTATTAACATGTATCATGAGAAAGTGGATCAAGCCATCATGTATCATTTGATCAATTTGAAGTATAACAAAATTAATCATATAATACATAAACCATATATATATGTTATAATATTCCATTACAGTTATATTATCCATTTAAAAATTTATCATTCATTTATTCTCATTTTATATATTCTTCTATATCATTACAAATCACGAATATCATATCAAATAAAGATATAATTTACCTCTATTCATATGTTAGGAATAGTTTTTCAATAAATTCTACAACGAATTGATAAAATTAAATTTGAAAATTTGATAAGTGAAAATCGACGATGTAACTTTATTAGACCTCCATTCTGTAACTTAAATTCACCAGGATTGGATAACTTGTCTCTATAAAATATCTTATCTCTTCATCCATTGATGTATAATTCAAGATCCAATTGATTCTAAATCTGATTTCAAAATTTGTTTTAAAACATGAGAAATATATATCGATATTTCAATAATAATTGTGAATATCCAAGGATTTATAAATATGTAATATAATGAGATGAATCCATTATAATTTACAAAACATCAATCGATGGAGGGTTGATATCAGAATGGATCCTAGAGGAAAATATCTTCCATCTCACCTCTTATATTCATAAGGGGTTCAAGTTTTTGATTTCTGGATAGGTTATCAAATAACACAGTCAAATATAATTTTATTAAAAAACTATCCAAGGATGGTTCCTAATGTGAAAACAAGTTTACGATATTGAATTTTCAAGACAAAATCATTCTCTAGGCCTAGCCAGCTGATGTAAAATCCTGAATTTTCATGTTGTGTCCTTGGGGCCATTTTTTATATTCTATATATTTCTATTTACACCCCATGAAACTTATTAATGTTGGGAATCACATTCATGATGTAAATAGAATAATGGTTCTATTTCCATCAACTCGAATATTATGTTCTACCTTAGGTTTTCATCCAAACCACATATCCTTTCTCTAAATCATAAAATAATTCTCCAAAAACCATGTTTGGATGATAAAAATCCCAAAAATATGTTCTGATTCCTATTTTTTAAAATGACACATCCACCATTTGATAAATTCCAATTATTTCTTAAGTTATGAACATGTTCAAATGTTGCTTCAAAGAAGGGTATTCAAATTGAATTGTTATGTTTGATAATAGGAATAACATATGATGTAGATATAAGGGTTTTTGGTGCATCATGGGAGAGATAATGATCATACAATATTGGAAATCATCTAATTTTATATTTAAATATTCCCCTTTGGCTATAATGATATTAGTTTTGTGAGTCTAGATTGATAAATATTGATAGGGCATCGAGATTCGGGTGACTAAAATTATTATCTTTACTTATTTATTGGTGAATATAAAATATGGTATTGAAATGTATTATTTTATATGGTGTGGTTATTTTAATTATCCATAATATACATTTTATATTATTCTTGATTGGGATGGATCTATTGATCATCGAATCCTATACGGAGTTTCTTATAATACATTTAGATAATTCAATATATAATCTTGAAATTATTCACTATTGAAATTTTTATATTTTTTCATGATTGATTAGTTTTACTGGATTTTGTTTTTTAGATGTAGATAAACATAAAAAAGTCACCTAAAATAGGCTTGTACTATATGGTTTTATATTGTCTGGGTGGAATAATTTCACAAGAAAAACATCCACCAAACGGAGTCCATTGGATGAAGTACAAGGGATGGTAATTTCTGGAATGTTTTCCAATAGTTTTCATTCTCCTTGGTGGTCACTCAAATCAGGAGAGGAATGAAATTATTCTTGATATTGGAAGTTTCAAAATAATGGTTAACAATATATCAAAGGATTCTATTTTTCATTCAGATTTTAAACATTATTATCAGAATGTTGTGCAACTAATTCACCAGCTAAAGAACCATATTATTGGAGGTAATACTCTAGGTTTGATATGTGGGGATCCATTCAAGAGAGAATTTTTTTTTCAGAAATAATGTGCTAACAATTATTAATATGGTGTTGATGTCAGAGATGAATTTTTTAATCACTTCAATCTCCATTACATAAAACTTTTTTTGTGTTCTCATATGGATTTATGATGTTTGTTCAAACCACATAATTCTAATTATTTGATTCTTTTTTCTTTTAATTGAGGTTTTTTCATCAATATTGTGTTGTGATTTGGTGGGATATGAAACTATATTCTATGAATATACTCTGGAGGAAACTTTTATTAGAATCAATTGTGTTTCGTTTTGTTTGGAGATTTCTACCATGCTTAATGATACTATTAGAGGTATATATTTATAGTGAAGAATTTTCACAAATTGACCATATGTTGACCAGATAGGGTTCTTCTAATTTTTATTCTCTATACAAGTGGGTTCCTTGAAAACTTATTTATTTCACTAAATTAATTCATGTTTCAACATTCCTTGGAATTCATGTTGTTTTGATTGATAATTTTTTTATAATTTTTTTAAAAGGAAATCAAAATAAGGGGTGTTTGAATCATTGTTATCAATATAATGGACTATATATTTTAGAGGAAACAATAAGATGTTATTTTTAAATATAATGAATAAAATGATAATATTTCTGATGAATGACCTAACAAGATGTACATAATGGAATTTAGGTGATTTGATATTAATTAGATATACATGATAATGTTTTTAGTATATTAGAATGTAACATTCATTATTCATGAGGATAAAACTACTACATATGTTTTGAAATTAACCGAAAAAATATATAATAATACATCAGATCTAAAAATATTAGTGATGTATAGAGTTTTTTTCTTTAGTTTATCTGATGGATTAGCCAAATATATAAAATTAATTATTTAAATATGATATAATGAAATATTTAATTGATGAAGGTAACATTCATTGATGAATTTAGGGATTTCCTTCTCTTATCATCTCTTTAGGAATGTTGGAATTCCATGGTAAATGTTCTATGAATCTTTATCTCAAAGAGATATTTAATTTTTGGTAATTTTTGAATCATAATAATGAATGTGTAAAAAAGGAAAAATTTTGAATGTCATGTATGTAATGGTTATCATTATTAATACAATATAGTGATGAACACTATAATAGAGGGCCATCAGATGTAGAAGTCATCCGATAATATGCAGATTGAACATGTCGAGGTAACTGCACATGTAGATGTCCTAAAATCTAGAACTATATGAATAAGGATGATATTAATAATTAATGTAGGTATCATATGAATGATTTAATTTTGATTAATTAAATAAAATATTGTAATGTTTGGAGGAACTAGTATGTTACTTAGTTTCACAAATCCGAAAGAATCATGAGTTAATAACTCAAGTTATTATTTTAATTCAACTGGTGAACAATAGTTCATAGAAGATAATATACCTACAATCATGGGAAGATTATATCTTCTATAAAATTATGTTGTAGAATTTGTTAATAGATATTTAACATCTAATGAAAAAACCAAATTTCAATAGACAAGAAGATTTTAGACATATTATGGGTGTCTAAAAAACATCATATCTTTAGGAAAGCATGATGATGTTGTCATAGAAACAATTTTATTCGATAAAATTTGAAAAATAAATAGATGCTCTATATAGATTCCCCACTATTTAGGGAATGTATCCTTATACCTGACCAAATGAATGGATGAATTTATATCTACTAGACACATTTAATCATAAAATATAGATGTTTGAAATTTTATGATTAGTGTAATGACATGTATTTCTATGAGTTATTTGGATATTAAATATATTATTTTCCTGACATGGTTTTGAGATGAAGATCAATAATGAGGACTAATGAGACCATAATAAATGTTATGGATATATGTACAATATTAAATAGGATTCACCTGTTGTTTTCTTAAAAATTTGAAACAAATCATGAATGGAGGTCCATGTAATAAATAATTGGTAATCATTGATTTTTGAATGGTGGATTTACCCTAAGAGTGAAATAATATTTACCAATGTGTTCTATTTGTGAAACATTCATCCCTTCTGAAAATAATTAAAATAAAATAACTAATTAATTTTATTGTTATTTCAAACCAATCTACCCTTTCTCCATTATGTATATAGTGGTAGAATATAATCAAGGTTTTCCTCTAAAACCTTATAGAGTAAAAAAACAATTGATGATATTTCTTTGTGAGAAATTATATATTGGGAACACATCATGGATCATTGATCCGATGGAGTTGATGGATCTCATTAATGATGGAAATTCTGAACCATTATTCATAAATTATTGATCTAAACTCTAGTTAGGATACTTTTTAAATTAATTTTTATCCAATTTCCCAATCTCAAGTGAACATGGATCAATTCTATAAAAAAATGACAATTTCACCATTGGTAGGATTAAAATTATAGAATTTTTTATCTGTTTAATGTGTTTATTCCTACACTTTCTCCCTTTTCTATGATAATTGATCTAGTATAGATGAAAAAAAGATGTTTTTTATACTCACGTCTGATAGAATTTGTATTTATTCTCTTTTTCTTTAAAAATGCATCATATAAAATTATTTTGGAAAGAAGATTGATAGAATAAACATTATTTGATTATTTTAAGACTATTCTTTTATACAATGGATCAATACATTGTGTTTTATTAGTGATCGATGATGAGATTGAAGAGAGATTACAATGGTGGATGATCTATGGTGTGTCAGAATAGATTTTTTTGTATCAATTCTTACCTATTTCAATTACAGATATACAATGGATCGATGTGGTTGTTTCTATGTTGATTCTGGTTTGGAATTCCATCAATCAATGTTGTAAATGACTGAACAAACCCGGGTATATGGGTCACAGAAAGGATGATGGATATGGTGAATCATAGGGTAGCATGGAAGAGAACATAATGGATCCACTAAATCCCATAAAACATGAACTATATTTTTTTATTACACATCAGCTGGAACCTATGGCTTAGTTTATAGGGTTCTGGAAGGAGTTAAGTACCACATGTTGTGTGACTCAGTCACATGACCTTTTTCCCCTCCCTTATTTCTTAGATTGTACATGGGAAATTAAATGTACATGGCAGAATGTATATGGAAAGAGTCACACTATGTAATTGGGTATAGACACAACAACCTATACATGGGTTAATGCACGGGTAAACCAGTACAGAGACATGGAGATATCACATGATCATGGGTTCATGTTCCTCTACATTCAATATACTACCTCTACATGATGAGTATGTTCATACATTGATGATACGTGAATCTTTAACACACTAGTATATTAGGGTAAATCTAGACACACTTTCTAATCCCAAGTACTTGTTTTGTACCCCTTACAAGAGTTTTTGTTGCTCTTTGTTTCCATAGTTCAAACTTGTATAGTTTGAGTGTGTTCCCATGGTCTATTATCTCGAGGATACAGTCTGTATTTACATTAAATTCATAGTATCATAGTCCAATCTAGAGACCAAGCCTCATATAGAGTAGTGGTTTCCCTCTGATATACTACAATGTGATCCTATATGATCAATATTCCCAAGGTGGAATTTGTGGAATCGATGTGGCATCTCTGAGTAGGGCATAGATCCTTGATCTAGAAAGATATATCTATAGGGTTTATTATTTCATTGGAATATAGTCTCTTACATTATGGGTTGGTCTAGATTGGGATCATGGTATCCCCCATCCATTCCTAGCATAACCCCTATCAATGAATAAGGGTCTTCTTAGACCATTGGGATTTATTGGGAGGGGCCTAATAATATAAAACTATTTTATGTGTTTATCTATAAAAAAAATAATTTTATAGTATATTATCCCAGAACGAGTGTTTAATTAAGTAGAATACGGTGGATTGCAGTTGGTTATGTCCTCCAAGTGGGTAGGTGTCTTTCATAAGTATATTTGGGTTTTTCTATTATACATTAGTTATTAAATATTGTATTCACCTTACTATACATGGTACATCATGGTTACAGATTTTGTAGTGTCTCACTGGGAATTTGTAATACTCGCCCTTTCATGGCCATTGCCCACATGTGATATGTCTTATGAAGACGATGTCCCTTTTTTTGTTTTCTTGGGATTTTTGGGAGTTTTTGGAGCATAGGGTAGTTTTTCAGACTAATCTGTTTACTAGGAGATTTTATTTGACATTATTCAAATTCATTAGAGCTGGTTATAATATTTAATATTTTGGTAGGGCTTATATTTTTTTCATTTTTTCACATCATGTAAATTATAGGCATACCCTGTTATGAGAACTTCTATGTATGCATTAATTGGTTTCATTTTTTTACATTTCAGAAATGTTTGATCATGGATATGTTTTTCGATTCACATGTAGATTAGGTTAATTCCTCCCATTTGTCAGATATGCATACTCAGTGTGGGTATCAAGTCGCGACCCTATTAGAGGAGGGCATGGGTTAGTATTGGGTCAGACCATAACTGGTTAGTTTGTGACATAGTGGTATCAGATGAATCAATTAAAAAATCAGACTGGAGTCTGTCAGTTTGGTTTATGGAACAATATTTTGTGTTATTTTTTGATTTTAGGACAAGGACCACAGTGTTGGTGTAGTGGATGATGTATCCATACACTAAGACTTACACCACCTTCCTTTAGAATTGGTACATATAGAAATTGTATTTAGGGAAAAAATTCTGTACATTAATCATATAGGAATTTTTGTATTCTACATTTCCTTCTTAGGTTATCACCCCAGATATACTATTTGGAACATGGAACATCTTTTTTTGTTATAGGATTCCTCTATAATAAAATCTATATATGATTCCACTATGTGATGGTGAGAAGGATCCACCTAGTTAAGAGGCAGACGTATTAGGTCTTGTACTATAGATATCACATCCAGAAGGTTTACTGTATATGCAACCACCCATTTAGTGGAAACTGGGACTACCAGTACTTGATGAGGATATATGTCGGTTGAGTTAATTTCATAGTTTTCATAGGAATAGACCTCCCATTTTTGGGGCTGAACCAAAACCCCTGGTAGATGTGGAATGGATAAAGGAAGTAATATGCATTTTCAACAATGAGAGTAATCTCGCAGATCATATGGAGTTTCTCACACAGGTTGTTCGTTAGGGATCTATTGGTAGATAGTGAAGCATAGTGACTTAATCACATGATGAGGAAATTATCTCAAGGATAGAAATTGAGTGTCTCTTAAAGGAGTACATATATATAAAAATAATGTGATCTTAATAAATACAAGAGATTCTATATCTACAATAGGTCAGTATGACTATAGAAGTGTAGATAGTAAGGTTTACTGATCTATTATGATACTTCTTAGATATTGTGAAAGATAATTTCTTTAGATCTCATAATATTGAGTAGATATTACTCTAGGATATAAGAGAATCATTGTAATACATTATTATTTTAACATATCATGGAGTTCATTAGTGACCCTTGGTGGTGGAGGTATTTTGGAATGTAGTCACTAGTAATGGATTCTAGTAGGGGGAACGCATTAATTGAGAAATCTGAAAAATGGAGTCCATTGTTGTCATATGGATCTGAAAATGTCGAACGCTTAATGTGGAAATACTAGAATACATGTTCAATGGTGAAAGGATATCAACGAGGCTCATATCAACCAAGGGAGAGGTGGTGTTTCTCCTTAGACTATTAGGGACATCTGGATTATGATTGTTTTCCCATTGTACAACTAATTATTATACGGTCGAGGTACAACCAGGACAGAGACATAGGCATGAGAAGGGTGGTCTATAGGGAATCATAATTTCAAGAAGGACATACATGGTATAAGTAGGTGGTCGAATGTTCATCATATTTCAACCACAACCCCAAGGGGGTATGCTCAAGGATCAAAGAACTTTTGAATAGGGACATCCCCATCTACAAGATATAAAGGCCTATAACCACAAGGGTCAAGGGATATTACATTGTTTGATCTGTTTTCTTTTCAACTCTAGATATAGTATTAAAATACATAGGTGTGATTCATTAATACATTACCACATTGGTGGTCTGAGACATAGATATTATAGTTGATCCATTAGATCCACACTTATGCAAGGAGGCTTAGAAATTTGGGGATTTATCAATTGTGAAATTTTGTTGATAGTGTGGCCTGCTACATATAGATGAGAGTTTTGTTTTTGGATATCCTTTTAGTAGTAAGTATTCCATAATATGTCATCATATGTGTGGATATCGTACCCATAGTTCAAACCCTGAATGAATTTTTTAGGTGGAGGATGTGGTATATCCCTAATGATAGAATGAGGTTTTCTATTGTCGGTGAAAATGAAGCCTTGGAAAAGAATGACATTCTTAGGTGGAGGAGAGTGAAAAATATTTCTTTCCATTTCTTTATAATGACTCATGGAGTAGTGGAATCATTGAGCTATTAGTTTCCTACAATGGTGATAGGATATAAAGAATTCATTCCAGAGTACATGTATGGATTACCTCCCCATTGAGAGATATAATTCTACATCGACATCTGTCTTGGGATGGAAATGATTTCTACACCATCATATCATATTTCCAAAATAGATCATTGGGATGTATGGGTGAATTAGGTAGAATTTTTGGATAAGGTAATTGTGAGAATTAGTGTTCCCCCTAAGGTAGCCCTATTTTTTCCACCATAAAGGCAGACCAGAGCATGATGTTATCTGTGGATTACTAGTTCTTGAATCAGATGACTAGGAAGAATAGGTATCAATTACCACTTGGATATTTTGAGAGGGGTGAGATTGGTCTGGAATATTGACCTCGGATTTGGTTGTCAGCAGCTGAATATATGAGATGAGGATATAATGATCATATAATTAAAATGATTTTTTATAAATGATTTAATGTATCATAAATTATATGTAAATTTTTTAAAAATTATGTGGGATTATTTGAAGACCATGATCTCATAAGGAACATGATTCGGTGGCCAGTGGGCCTAGAGTAATTGTTTGACCCTTTTCATAAGTTTATTTAAAATAGCGCAAGTATATGGTTCTAGAAACTTCTAAATTAAAATTGGACGACACCGCTGTGTCTGGAATGATGAATTTACTTATGAGAATGCATTACCTTAATTGGTTCAGGTCGAGGGAAAAGGTTAATTTTCAAACTTTTTAGGAAATATATAATAATTAATATTTTTTAAGGAAAAATAAAATAAATTTTTTTGTTTATTTTAGTTTAATTTACAAATATCATTATAATGTAACAATGTTGTATTCTGAGTATCACAAAAATGTTGTTTCATAAATGAAATAGCATAATAGAAATACTAAAATGCATTTTCCCCATTTAATTGGATAATTGAATATGGGATCGTTGGAACAATCTAGTATTACTATGAACATAGAGACTGTGTATTGGCGAGCGATGATCGAAAAATCACATGTGACAATTAGCTCCATTATTCATTCTTACATCTTCTGATGATTATCTAACAAAAACGACCTGTTTTATATCATTAAATGAATAGAGATAGTTGTGTGTTATTCTCTGGTGAAATATCCACACTTGAGGTTAGGGGTTTAATTACAAGTAAATATTTCCTTTACATGTTGTTTTTTTCTGCAACAAACGCCACCAACCCCTGAACTGGCCGAACTGAAGACTGATTGCTTATAATGGATGAAATTTTTTCATGAATTCATTAATGTAATTGAAATATAAAAAGTGATTATTCGATATCTTCCCTTTTGTAACATGATGAACGAAGGCCAAACAAACAAGGCCAATGTTCATCACTTTGGGTGATCCTTGTGATCTTCCCTTCACCATGTGTTACTTACCAATGATCCCACATGGTCATATCATACATTTTTGAGAATATAAGATCTTGATAAGACCCTTGTATTGATGGAAATACGCTTTAAGGTCTACGCTAGACGAGACAATGATCCATGGACTCTTGAACACTCTCTAGATCAATGGATAGACCACAGGAGCATGTTTGGGGTCCTATAGAAGAAACCACATGTTTGTCAGCAGTAGAGGTGGATGATGGAATAACACTAATGTATCCATGTGTGGGTGGTGGTGTGCACTGGAAGCGCTCCACAATGGAGGAGGTCACAGCCAGTAGGCTGCGACATTGCAAAATTGCATCTCCAGTGGGGTGTCACGTCAGGATGGGAAGCTGCAGCCAGCAGTTCATGGTGTTGTGGAAATGTGACACCTGTAGGGCACCACATCAGGATGGGAGACCCATGGCTAGGATGTGTGTCGGTGATGGAACGCGGTCTGTGGGACTATGTATGGGGGAGGTTGCAACCCACTGTTGGTCACGTGATGTGGAGGAGACAGAAAAGTTTCCACATCCGGTAGAGTCCAAACTAGACTACAGTGGTAGGCCGGGCAGGATAATATGGGATGACTCAAGTGGAACAGTGATCTAGGTCAGTTTTGGGTTAATTTGGTGGACCCCGGGCAGGGTTGGATTCGACCCAGTCGGACGTGACCCAACTGTCCCTTTTTAACCAAAACTAACATAACATCCACACCATGCATCTTATTTACATGATGTTTTTTTGTTGGGACCCTCAAGATGATAAGTTACTATTGAAATAATCCTTGTGAGTTTTCAAGAAAGTTTAAATATGATCGATGTCTTGAGGAGAAGATTCTCTTAGAATCAAACATGCAACAAGAGGGTCTATTTTATCCAGCTGGCGAAAGAGACAACTGGATATCACTGATCCATCTATCCCAAGTGATGAGCAGGCGTATGTGATCCAACTATCCTAAAAGATGAGCATGTTTATGTTATGTAGGTGGATAGGGAGATGCGTGGGATTAAGTGATCTTGCTGGCCCTAGAGACGTACTAGTATATGGGATCCATCTAGCCTAAGAGATTAGTGGGTCTAAGTGATCTAGATGGCCCAAGATATTAGAAGGTCTACGTAATCTAAATTCCATAAGCACTGATCTTGGATGAGTGCTTTATCCATAAAATGTGTTAATCATTATGAATGTTAGTCTTAATTTCCTTCCTCGAGATTATAATTGTGTGTGATGACTCTAGTAACACTCTCTATTGACTATACTTCTTAGTGTTCGTGCTACATATAACTATTTGGTAGTATACTCAGTGCATACTATCTATTGTGGTATTTACCTTTGTGTTTTTGGGTTCTTAATGAGTATTTTGTTACTCCACCCTACACGGGCTCCCCCCGCATGTGTTGTGCCATGTGCAGATGACAGATGCTTCCACAGAAAACGTGGTGATCCAGCAGCAAGCAGTGCCTAGTGGGATCCAATGGACGAGGCATAGTTATTTGACTTTGAAAAAAACCCCTTTAACTACCATTTAGGCAAGGTTTAATATAGATAGAATTCAAACTTTTGTACTTGTACTTTTTCTGGCCTTTTATTATGTCCCCTTTACATCCATTTTTGTACATCAACTCTAATTGGATCTATTACTGGTATTCTTTTTTCATTTTCAAAATTGTGGGTTTTGATTTATATGTGTACAATCATACAAGTACTCATGAAAATGACTCCCACTTATAGGATAATTCCTTCGGTGCTAATCACCAGCCCCTGTCCATCGGGAGGAGGGCTTAGGGTAGTCACGACATGGGCCATGGGGGACATTTCATGAAGAAGTGGTAACAGAGGCTGTTAGTTATACCTTAAAGACTGGGTTTCTCTGTCTTGTTTTAGGAAAACAGTTTTGAATGTTTGGAGTAGGACCTTCAAACTCAGGGAGTCCAGTGTTGGTGCGGCGACCAACGTATCCATACACCAGGACCTTAAATTTTACCTTTCAAATCGATATATTAAAACACTGGTTTCATACATCATATATGAAATGAGAATTTTCTCGGGTTCTTCTTGGGTTATTTTTATCTCACCAGGTATAGTCTATTGACCAGAGTTCATCCTAATCTATTACGGGATTCTATAATGTAGATACCGAGCCATGATTCTAATGTTTGACCATGAGGATGGTATGCCTAGTGATGGGGAATTAGTATAGGAACATGTAGTAGATGTTTCCCTAATGGGAGGTGTACAGACATTTCCCCAACCAATTGATCATCTATTTCAGCCGTCATTTCCATTAGAGGATGCACATAGTCTCAGTAATTTACACAAGTTCCACAGGCAGAGACCTCCCAGGTTTAGGTGTGACACTAACCACTAGGTGTTCAAGGATTGGATCGAGGTGGTTACATGATTCTCATATCAAGTAAGGGTGACTATTTATTAGATGGGGATATTTTCTAGAAGACTTCTTTAAGGCTCCATAGAAAGATGGTAGAGCTTAGAAATCCAGACCCATGATAAGTAGAACCCCACCTAGATATACATTGAGTGCCTCTTTAGGGTTGATTTCATTCTAGTGATGTTATGATATGTGTGTATACAAGAGCTACTACACCTACAATAGGGTAGCATGACTGTAGTAAAGTACTCATCGAGATTCGTCGAGCTTTATTGCTACTCTACAAATATGGTGTGTAACCAATTATTCAAGGATCGTGATTTTAAGAAGGGACTACACTAAGAGATCATTGCTTCTATGGTATCTTTTAGCATACCTACATTGTACGGGATACTAGAGAGAGCCCTACTCATAGAGATATTCATGGTAGTGAATGCGCTACCAGAAGGAGCTACCAGTAGACACCCGGAGGCAGAGCATTCATATGTGGGTATCAGGAAGATGAAATAGAGACACTGTAGTTCATGCCTTTTAAGGGATCACCATAGGACACATGGTCAATGCTATAAGGCCATTAGTGTAGTGGGAGTCAGTATACGATCAATGTGTGTTTCTCGTGTGGCAGGAAGAGACCCATTGGTCGTGACCGCCCGACTCCTCTTGTGGACGATCAGTAGATAGTCGACGGACTACCAAGGCAGAGGTATAAGGTCTATCAGGGTGGTCTGTAGGAGTGAAAACATATTAGGGGACCATGATGTGTGAAAAAAGGTGGGTTGAGGTTGGAGGTACTACTAACACCTCTCACTGGTGGCCCACCACGGGCTCTAGGAGCTAGTGGATAGGGGCGAGGCCAACTTTAGGTGATGGTGTCATATATTATTTTATCTCCAGAGATGATTAGAGTTATGATATTTTTCATCTCCACCTTATATATAGTTGTTATTTAAAATGTATCTAGTCGCACATTACTTTCTATGGACCTTATTCGGAGCACGGAAATTCTGGTGGAGTTGTTGGCTCAATCATTATGATTATAGAATCAAATGGTAGGTTATTCGACGATCACACACTAGTGCCAGAAGTGTGAGATTACTCATGGAGGCAATATCTTTGGCTAAGATATCCTATTTGCATCATCATTCTAGGTATGGACTAGTTGTCCACAATCCATGCTCACATGGATGGTTTTAGACGCAAAATGTGGTGTGTCCGTAGAGATGGGACCAGGTTCTCTATTACCAGAAAAAATGGAATTCTTGCTGTGTTGGATGGAATTTCATAGAGGAGGGTGCAATTGGTAACTCACAGGTTGGCTAGCCTTACCCTCAGTTCGGTGGACTATAGGGGTCCCATGATTCCTGTAGTGGTGGACGAGTATGAGGACATCTTCTCTGAGGATCTTCTAGGATTACCATATAACAAGAAGGTTGAAATTTTCATTGACATACACCCCCACACAGAACCAATATCCACATTATCATATCTGATGTCTTTCTACGGAATTTATTAGTTAAGGGTATAACCAGAGGACCTACAATAGAATGTCTTCTTGAGGCCTAGTGTTTCACCTTGGGCAATACCAATATTGTTTTCCAAGAAAGCAGAAAGAAGATAGACCACAGGTCTGGCTATCACCAGCTTCGTGTATATGATGAAGATATACCAATGAAATTATTTAGATTTTGGTATGGAAACTATGAGTTTATGATGATTCAATTCATCCTGAACAATTCTCCCTTAGTACTCATTGTACTAATTAAAAGGATATTCTTAACATACCATGACTAGTTATTCGTGGTCATTATCGATGATATCTTGTTGTAATGAGTGTATGAGGTGTTGCAAATGACACACCTATAGATAGTCTTGGATACACTCCTAGAGCACTATAATTATGGGAATCTCTTGATGTTTCAGTTATAGATTTGGGAGGTCCTCCTTTTCGGACACATCATATTGAAGGATTGAGTTGTAGTGGATTCAGAAAATATATAGCTGGTGCTTTCTTGGGATCCACCTAAATGCGTGACTGAGTTGAGGTGTTTCTTAGGTTTTTTTGGATACTACCAGAGGTTTGTGACCAACATATATTGGTTAGAATAACACTTATTATCTATGAAATATAAGCAAAATACCATTGTGTTGATGGAGAAGTACCAGAAGAGGTTTCCAGAGCTGAGGTGTAGGCTGTTGAGTGCCCCTATAATGTGGTTTCCTGAGGAGGGAATTGGGAATGTAGTGTCTGGTGACACATCTGGGATCATACTAGGTTGTGTTCTAACATAGGGGAAAGCAGTGATTGCCTATAGTTATTGATATTTCAAGTATCATGATAAGATCTAGGTGAACCATGATCTTGAGCTGGTGACTGTAGTTATCACTTAGAAAATGTGGTGGCACTACTTGATGGGTGAAAGGTTTTTTTACTCTGACCACAAATGTATCAAGAATATATTCTCATAGATAGACACAAAACTGAGGCATAGTTAGTGGAAAGAGTTCCTCCTGGACTATGAATTCATTATAGTCTATACTCCTTGGAAAGAGAACATATTGGTGTATGCACAAAACAGAAGAATCAGGTTTTAGTATTTGAGTCAGATGTCAGTGCAGTTTGTCAAAATGTAGACATCCTTCAGGGATAGTGATGGAATATCCTCTCTTCAATCAATGGTTATCACTCTCCCACCCTTATAGTGATTTTTGAGGCAAAACTTTTATGTGTTTACGGAAAGTCCTTATGTTCCCATTTATTCCTTAGAAAAGCTCTAGAATATATTAGAATGGTGGGGAGTATTCCATCCTTTTTAGAGTGTGCACAATTGTACTAGTGGCATTGTGAAAGGAAATTTTGAGGGAGTTCCACACCTCCACATTGGTGGTGCATCCAGGTGTGGAAAAGTTGTACCATGATCTATGACGTTAGTTTTGGTGGCTGGGGATAAAGAATGTAGTAGTAGATTTCGTTTCACAGTGCCTCACTTGTCATCAAGTGAAGGCAGTTCATCAGGTTCCAACTGTCTTAACTCAGACACCTGAGGTGACAGAGTGGAAGTGGTATGTTATCTTGATGGACTTCATGACAGGTTGACCATGAACTTCCAGGGGAACAATACCATCTGTGTTATCATGGACCGACTCACCGTACGGCCTACATCCTACCCATTTAGGGTTAGGGTCCTGCAGAGATCTTGGGACACCTATACGTGCATGAGATAGTTTTACTCCATATATTCACATCGATAATAGTCTTAGATTGAGACAAATTCTTTACATCCCAGATGTGGAATGGATTATAGGAGTCATTCGGGTCTCAGTTACATTTGAGTATGGCATTCCATCCTTAAACAGATGGTCAGACAGAGAGTACAATCCATGTTTTAGGGGACATTATTTGTTCTTGCATCTTGGACTTTAGTCGTTGTTGGGAGTATCATCTACCTCTAGTGTAATTCATGTACAACAACAGTTACAAATTCACCATTGGTATGGAACCGTTAGAGACACTGTATTAATGACCTTGCAGATCACCATTATGAATGACATACCTAGTGGAGTTAGCACTCATGGGCTAAGAACTGGTACAGACTTCCACCAAGATGGTGCAGGTCATCCCTGAGTATATTATGACGACACATTGTAGGCAGAAATCATATGATGATTGAAGAATGTGGCCCTTAGAGTTCAAGGAGTGAGACCACATGTTTCTTTGGGTATCCCCCCGGTAGGGGATTGTGGAGATTTGGCTAGGGCAGAAAGTTGTCTCCGAGATTCATCAGCCCATTTCTAGTTCTATGTAGAGATGGAGAGGTGGTGTGACACCTAGATATTCCCCCATAGAAGAATCAAGTGCATAATTTCTTTCACGTATCACAAGTGACGATGTACATAAATGATCCATCGTACGTCATTGACTGGGGTGAGTTGGTCATTGACGATGGGGTGATGTTTACATAGCCTTCGACCGATATTGAGGATCGATAGGAGTGGGTCCATCATGGATGGTTAATTACTCTAGTGCACATTTGGTGGTAGCATGTGAATCTATAGAAAACCACAAGAGACCTGGTGGATCAGATCCATGCTTAGTACCCCCGTTTGTTTTTAAGCCCTTGTTTGACTTATGAGGACATAATGCCTTAAAGGTGGGGGTAATGTAAAATCCCAGAACATTAATGTATTTTTTTAAAATTATATGGAATTATTTTGAGAATAAGTCCTTAGAAGACACTTTCTTCTATGGCCCAGTGAGCCAGAAATAACTGTTGGATGATTTTTTTATTTTACTTAAAATAGAAAGCGTACACAGTTTTGGAAAAATCAAAATGGGTACCCGAATTAAAAATATGAGGGAATATTTGCATCCTAAATTATGAATTAACCTAATGGAAGACTTAACCTAAATCAGAATAGGTCAAAGGAAAAAAATTAACATTTAGACATTTTATGAAAAATATAATAACAAAAATTTCTTTAAAAAAATTAACTACATTTTTAGTTTATTTTATTTTAATTTCAAAATTTAATTGCAATGTAAGAAAATTTAATCCGATCATAAAAAACATATTTTTATAACTGAATCAGTGTAACAATGCTGCGTCTTAGCGTAACAGAAATGATGGAATGACTTTTCACCATCTAATTGGTTAATTGAATATGAGATCATTGGTATAATCTGGAATTTCTCTAAACATAGTGGTTTTTCATTGGAGAGTGATGATGGAAGAATAACCTACATTGATGAGCACCTTTATAAAATTTTCCATCCTTTGAAGGATTGAAAACAATAATGGAATGTTCTGCATCAAGTAATGAGGAAGAGCATCAGTGCGATCTTCACCAATAAATGATCCAACCTTGAGGTAAGGGGTTTAATTACATGTAAATATTTATCTTCCCCATTCATTCATTTGAGCGAAAAACAAGGCCAACCCAAGAGAAAGTTGACACGTGGATCGATCTCATATGCGGGATATGATTTTGTAATGAGGGGATTAAGGAATGTGGAATATAACTAGTTATTGTTTGATATACTGCCTGTGAGGAATGAAGGAAAAATGAACAAGGACAACATTCATCATTTTGGGTGTTCCTTGTGATCTCCCCTCCAGATTGTGTTTTTATTTGACGAACCCATATAGTCTTGTTGGACATTGTTGGGAGGTTCCGAGCATCACCAGACACCTGGATTGATGGCTATACGATTTGGACCCTACGATAGGATAAAGGAGAATCTAAGGACTCTATAACAGCCTCTAGATCAATTAATGGACCCATGGAGTTTGTCGAGTGTCCCGTGGAAGAAACCGCCTACTCACCGGTAGTGGTACTGGCAACGGCGCACCGTAGCAGAGGAGGCCACGACCAGTGGGCCACGACGGTGCGGAACCATGGCACCCGTAGGCCGTAGTGGTGTCGAACCATTTTAAAAGCAAGGTGTTTTGTCATGTCATGGGTCAGTAAAGGCATGTTGTTCATGGGACCGCTTACAGGGGAGGCAGTCGGACAACTTTTGGCCACGTGATGTGGAGGGGATTTAGCCATTGCCACATCCGGTGGAGGACAAACCAGCCCACAGTGGCAGACCGGGCTAGATATGGCGGGCCAACCCGAGCCTACTAGTGGTCTAGATCAGGGTCATCTTAGAAAACATGAGTTCGGTTGGTGGACCCCGAGCCGGGTTGGGTTGGGTTGGTCCAACCAGGTCTCCCCAGACCCAGACACAACTATCCTCTTTTAACTAAAATGATCATAACTTTCAAACCATTTTTTCTATTGATGAGATATTTGTGGTGTTGGGAACTGAGTGAGGAGACAACATTTTTGACATAATATAATCTGAGTGTTCATGGAATCTTAAATACCATATATGTATTTCAGAATAAATACTCCCAGAATCAAGAGTGCTACAAGCAGTTGTAAGTGATGCATCTGGCCCTAGAAACGAGAAGGTCTAAGTGAACGAGACAGACCTAGAGACAAACATGTCTAAGTGATCTAGATAGACCAAGAGAGAAGTAGGTCTATGTAATCTAGATATTCCAAGAGATGAGAAGGTCTTATTGATCCATTTGGCCTAAGATACGAGCAGGTCTATGTGACCCAGCTGGCCTAAGAGATGAGAGGGTCTATGAGATCCAAATGGACCATGTGAAGTGATGGTATAGGTGATCCATCATCCCTAGTAACTCAGCAGAGATGAGTGCATTATTAGTAAAACTTGTTAAGCATTACGATTGTTAATATTTTTTCCTTCTTTTAGATTATACTTGTGTGAGTTATCTCTACTGACACACTCTCTACTATACTTCTTAGATGCTTCACTTCGGGTACCTTTTTGGTAGTCTACTTAATATATTCTTTCCTTTTGGTATATAACTTTGTGTTTTGGGGTCCTTACTGAATATTGTGTTAATCACCCAAGAACGGGCTCTTCCCACACGTGTTTCACCTTCTGGATATGAAAGATGCTTCTGAAAAGACCTTAATTGTCTAGCACTAGGTAGCTCCCAAAGAGATCCAACAAATGAGGTGTACTTCTATGACTTCGGTTGAAACCCCCTTCACCTACCCATCTTGTAGGATTTACCACATACAAACTTTGGGATCTTGTACTTTTCTTTTTTTTGGACTGTTTTTTGGACCATTTAATTCCAGTTTTTTACTTCTACTCTTAGTTGTTCTGTTAGTGTAACACTTGTTCACTTTTCAACATTGTGGGTTTGGTTGTTTGTGTTTGTGTGTGTACAAGTTCTTAAGAAACTTCCTCCCACTTATTGTATAATTCTTTCGGTGCTAGTCGCCAGCCCCTTACCATTGGTCGGCGGGCTTGGGGTAGTCACAGCACAAGCCCAAGGGGACAGGTTATGACAAACTATGAGTACATGGTGATGCCATTTAGCATGATGAAAAACCCAGTGGGTTTCATTGGACTCAAGGAATGGATCCTTCAACCTTTATTATATCAGTTCATAGTGGTCTTCCATGATTACATTCTAGTGTATTAACCATATTAGGAGGAGCATGTGATATGCATGATAATGGTCCTTCGCACATTCTATGAGAACTGGCATTATGAAAATACCTCAATGATTCAATTTTTCATTCGAGAGGTCTGCATTTCTAAAAACATCATCTCATTGAATAAATTAGATGTTGACTTTGAAATGGTTAATCTAGTGCATTATTGAAAGACACCCAGTAGTGTTACTGTGGTGTGGGGTTTTTGTGGGGTCTGTGGGTACTATTGGAGGTTTCTACCTGACATCACCAAAGTGGAATCACCCTTGATAATATTGATGGAGAAGGTGATTCTTTTCTTGTAGGAAGAAAGGTGCAACCAATGCATTCATAATCTGGGGAATAGGTTGATGATCACTCCATATTTAGATTTTTAGAGGACGGTTTTGCATATGTAGTATTCTATGATTCACCAGGTACCAAAATTGGTTGTGATATGATTCAGTGGTAGATATTTATTACATATGATTAACATCAGTTGAGATTGTATATAAAAAGCTAAACAACCAAAAATCGTGAGATAATAGTGGTAGTATTCACTTTAAAGGAGTGGTGACACTACTTGACTAGAAATTAGTTTATAATTTACTCTAACCATATGATCCCCAATCATATGTTCTCACATAATAATTATAACATGAGGTAGAGGTGATGGAAGAGTTCATATATATCTATGTCTTTTAGATTTTATAATATTTGGAAGAGAAACATAGTGGCAAACATACTCACCATGAGAAAATATTATATGTTGTGGGATGTGACATCAGAGTAATTATCCTCTTTTTATTTTCCCTTCATACAATAATATGGTGCTTCATATATTTATTTTATGGTGATTAACCCACTTCTTTTATAGAATTTGAGGCATCAACAATGTGGAGATACTGACAATCGGACCTTACATACTCATATTGTAACACCCCAAGGATTTAAATATTATTTGAAATGAATGAAACATTATTTTTCATAGATATTTAAAACTATCCTTTAAAAATAATTTTTCCACTTTTACGTTTTGAATATCAAAAAACAGTTATCTACAAGTGTTTTCAGTGATTTATTAGGAGTGTAATGGAAAGAACTTGTTTTTTGGTGAATAGTAACAAAACCTTATGAATAGTAATATGAATAATAATACGACCCTAATGAATAGTATATTGTGTTATTATTTTATTTTATTAGGGATTTAAGATAATGACATCTGCGTTAATTTTTCAGTGTGATAGAAAAGAAGGTATAGTTTTTTAATAATTGATTTTTCGAAATTAGTATGATTTTATTTAAAAATTATATTAATAATATCTAGAATATTATTTAAAAAAAATGGACATAATTTTTGAATTATATATGTCGATAAATGGTAAGTGTGAATTTGTTGGATTTTTTTTTTGAAATTCTTGAATTTTTGATGAATAGTGAATTACTGTAAAATATAGTATATTCAAATTATCAGAAAAATAAAATATCTATGACATCAGAAGTGATGTAAGGCCACTTGGTTAGAACTCAAATGAAATTATTACTTTTTTTGGACATATGAATCATGACTATTCGTAGTCTTCTGAAAACTATTATAATAATGATTAAAATAATGTTAAGTAACTACTCTTATCCACTATTAATAACACCCAAATTTACCCCTTCCTCCCACACCTATCAATCAGTAAGACATAATTATGTTCTTCCAAATACTCTTCCCAAGGTTCTTCTGCACTTGCTAGAGCAGCTGGTGTCAACAAGAGGCCAAAAACAAAGGCCTTTTGAAGGATCTCAAGGAGAAGATATCAAGAGGTAAACATCCTCTTTTATTTTCATTCTTTTATTTCATTTTATGATATTATTTTTCATTCCATTTGGATTATGAAGGTATATTTCATTTAATATCCCCCCTACTATCCATATTATTTACTAATGATGAGAGACCCCTTTTCTTATACTGAAAATATTTTATCAAATTTTAAGCGACATCGTTAGGATTCCGAATTTAATAAAACAATTTTTCAAATTTTATTTTACTTCGAGTTCCTTTATTTTCTTATAATTTTATCACCTCCTATTATCCATGAAGCATGGAAGCTGAAGAATATTTTATATTTTATATTTTTTCATGTTCATGGAAAATTCATCACCAATATTCTTATCCTCACCCACTTATTCAAGTAATTAAAAACACTGTCAGTGATGTGTCAAATTACCAACATTATGGACGATGTGATTTCAATTTTCATTAATTCCATCAAGGATGGTCATGAAATAATTTATATATTTGTACCAAGTTATAATTTATTTATTATGTATCATCCATGGTTCTGTAATTATTTTTTATACATGGTTTTTATTTATAAAATAAAATGAGTTGGTTATTTTCAAAGAACAACTAAAATATTCTAAACAAACTTAATTAATGATTTAAATTTTTAGTCATCCTTATTTATGAATTAAAAATGATAAATGATAAAATTTAGAGTTTAGGAAATATTTAAATAATATACTATTCCAATTCTACAGTAGCACATCCAATCGACAAGAACAACCATCATTAACCAATCATTGAAATTGTTTAAAGAACTCACCCAACAACAGTGCATGGAGCAAAATACTAACAAATAATGGGAGAAATTATGTAACAAAAGGAATATATAAGTTATTATAATGGTGTATATGTCTATGTGAGATATTAATAACACAATTTTAACCATTATACATGAGGTTTAAACATGTTTGATGTAAGACATGCTTGAGGTAAGGGAATTCAGTACCCAATTTTCATTCTTGGGGTGAACATTCTACGTAATTATTTATGTTGTATTATAATTCTTAGTGTGAAGGGTTCTATTTATATTATGTTTCATTATTTTTATTTATAGTTTATATACATATTCCATCCACTCTATTAAGTATTTCTTCAACTTTAAGATATTTATAAGTTGATTTTATTTTAAGAACCTCTTTTAAAATTTTTTTTTATAAAATTCTAAAGCAATGTTTTTATGTAATTATTCATGTTTTATGATATTGTTCTGGTTCTTGGGAATTGATTATGATGAAGGTTGGGACATATATCTTCCTAAAATGCATTGGTCATGTGTATGTTTGAAGTCGGACGTATTGTTACACCAAGTGTAACTGCGATGGTTACACAACATTTAAGGTAGTCATGAGGGTTACAAATTATAAGGTAACTAAGATGGTTCCAAGATTATGTATGTAATTTACCAATATAACATTATTTTTACATAAATTTTTTTATGTATTTTGGAAATCTCATGTTTCACAATGTATTTCCATATGAGTGGCGAGTATTTCTTTTGAAAAAGTTTCCATATGTTAAAAGTATTCATGGACTCATGTGCTCTTCCATTATTTTACATCCAATACAGAACATTTTGTGATCATACTAAGTTTTTTTTAATGGATTTTCACAGTTTATAAGGATGTTTTAGACAAGAAGTAATCCAGGTTAATTTTTTTAATAATTTTTATAGAAATTAGGTTTTAATATTTAATATTTTCTATTTTGAAACAAATGGAAACTTGTTTTATTGTATCCACTCTGTAATAATGTGTAATGGTATGAGTGTATTATATCCCAATATTCTAAAGCTCTAAGGATGAAAAGGTCCATAATGTAAAAGGAAGTGATTCATTGACTAAAATCAATATTATATAATGTAATTATTTTGGGTTCTTTATAGTCGGTATCAAAGGATGATTTAGATAAATTTAGGTGTTAGGATGATGTTAGAAAAATACCATAAATGATTTTTTCTATATTATTAATTTGAAATGTTATAGCATTTATGATTTCAATGTTTCTTCAAATAATATATGTTTGTGAAGAATAGTTGTTCACAAATGAAATAGGGAAGGTGAAGTGGATAGACACCTACAGAAAGATATCCATCCGAATATGCATCCCGGAATAGTAGGGATTAGAACATATTATTTTGTGATAGTAATGGATCAGCTAACACAAGCAATACATGGGGATGGAATCCATGCAAGAAACAACTATAAGTACCAAAATTGAACAAGAATATATTTGAACATTTTATGAGACAACACCCACCTTCTTTCAATGGATCTTCTGACCCAGTAGTGGATGAATGATGGATTAATGCCCTTGAAAAGATATTTGATGTTATGGGATGTTCAAATATCCAAATGTTAAGTCTTTTCATTAATTATTTTTAAGGTGAAGAGAATCGATGGTTGTTAATGGTATAGAATATCAGGGACAGAGAGGTTATTTATGCCTTAGAGTGGGATGAATTTAAAAGAATCTTCCTTGAAAAGTATTTTTCAATGGTGGTGCAACTTGGATGAAGTATAAATTCCTTGGGTTATGAATCAATAAAAGAAATTTAATGGTATGAAAATCCAGTTTCCATTTTGTGAAAATTGTGGAAATAAGCGCCCTAGGGAATGGCGTTTCAAAAAAATAAAGTGTTTTAAATGTGGTAAGTTTGGACTTATGGCCCAAGCTTGTAATGAAAATGATCCTAATATTAATCCTGATAAAGAAATTGTAAATTGTTTTAAATGTGGTGAGATGGGTCACAATGAAAATGTCTACGCAAAGAGAGATCCAAATGATGCAATGGAGAGATAATATAAGCAAAAAGGTTTTGGGAGATCCTTTGTGACTACCTTTGAAGATGTCAGACCATCCAATGAAGTTGTATCAAGTACATTGTTTGCTCACTCAGATTTTTAATGTTTTGTTTGATACAGGGTCTACACATTCCATCATCCTTGAGAAATTTTCTGGTAAATTGGAAATATCTCCTCAACAAATGAGATAAAAACATCTTGTTAAAAACCAGTGGAAAATATTATAGAAAATAGGAAATAAAAAATCTTTAAATTTTGGTATGTGGATATACTTTACCAGCATACATGGTTATTTTACCATTCATCAAATTTGATGTTATTCTAGTAATGGATTGGTGTTCTGTTTATCATGATAAAATTGACTGTAGAGCTAAAGATTTTTTTTTCAGAAATAACTTCATTTTGTATAAAAGAATGAACCCATAAAATTGATAACATATAAGGAATCTAAGAAACTATTGAAAGATAGAAATGAATGTTATCTTTCTCATATTGTTGAAAAAAGGGAACTATTCAGATTGATAATATGCATGTGGTAAATTAATACCTTGATGTTTTTCTTAATGAGTTACCCAGTTTCATACCTGATCAAGAAGTTGAATTCACAATTGACTTATTTCCTGATGATAATCCAATTTCGAAACCCCTATATCGTATGGCTCAAGTATAAATTCTTTAATAAAAATACAACTTCATGATTTTCTTGATGGAGGCTTCATTCGTCCAAGAACATCACCATAGCGTTCTCCTATTTTGTTTGTTAAAATGATATAAAGTTCCATGAGAATTTTCATTGATTATAGAGATTTTCATAAAATCAAATTTAAATAAGTATCATTTTCCACATATTGATGAATTGTTTGATCCGCTCCAATGAGCTCAGTACTTTTCCAAGATTGACATGAGATCTGAATACAATCAGTTGAAGGTGAAGGAGGATGAAATCTCAAAAATAACCATTCATAATAGTTATGGTCATTATGAATGTGTTATTATTCCATTTGTGTTAACTAATTCACCTGATGTAATTGTGAATCTTATGAATGTAATATTTCATGAGTTCTCGGTTAAGTTTGTGGTGTTGTTTATTGATGACATTCTAGTATCCTCTAAAAATAAATAGGAGCATGAAAAACATCTAAGGGTTTTTTTTAAAAACCTAAAATAAAAAAATATGGAAAATTAATCATGGGTGATTTTTTGTTGCCATAGATTTCTTTTCATTGGAACATTGTAAATAAGGATGGAATAATAGTTGATCCTACTAAAACAAAAGTGGTTGATGAATGGCCACGACCTAAAAATGTTACAGATATTCATAGTTTTCATGGATTAGTAGTTTATTATTGATGTTTTGTTAAGAGTATTACATGGTTAACTATAATGATGACTATTTTAACAAGAAAATATTTTAAACTTTTTTGGACAATGTAATGTGATATTTGTTTTTAGGAACTGATGAAGAGATTGTTGAATGCTCCAGTTTTGGAATTTCTGCCTCGAAATGGTATGTTTGTCATCTACGGTGATGCTTCTTGGAAGGTAATTGGTTGTATTTTGATGCAGAATGATCATGTAACTTCTTATGCTTCAAGATAACTTAAACCTCATGAGTTAAATTACCCCAAAAATGATTTGGAATTGGCTGCTGTGGTTTTTTCTTTGAAAAATTTGAGGCACCATTATATAATGAAAAATTTCAAATATATACTGACCTTAAAATTCTGAAATATATATTCACTCCGAAGGAATTAAACATGAGGTAGGGAAGATGGATCGAATTAATAAAGGATTATGATTACATGATCAATTACTATCCCGGAAAAGAAAAAAGGTGGTGGATGCCTTGAGTCAAAAACTCCATGAATCATTAACAGTGTTATATTTGGAAAATGATACCTTAATTAATGATCTGTTTTAGTGCATTCATCATTATCAGACAGAATTAAGCAAGCGTAGAATGAAGAACATGAGCTTTATAAAAATGTTGAATTGGTTAAAATGGGTATGTTTCTAGAATTTTACCTTGATAAAGATTTTATTTTAGGATTTGGAAAAAGGTTTTCTGTGCATTGTGAATCTCAATTAAGGAATTATTTGTTGTTTGAAGCTCATAGTTATCTATTTTCAGTTCATCCTAGTAGTACTAAGAAATAATAAGACCTTCGGGAGTATTTTTGGTGGGATGGAATGAAAATCGATATTTCGTATCTTACTATGAAATGATTGACATGTCAACAGGTTAAAGTAGAGTGGTAGTTACCGAAGGGGATTCTTCAGCCTTTTCTAGATCCATAGTGTAAATGGGAGAATGTATCCATGGAAATTGTGGCGGGACTTCCAAATAATAATTGAGTTTACAGTGCAATTTGTATTATTGTTGATCGGCTGACAAAATATGCACATTTATTTTCTATTTGACATACAATGTATTTGGATCATATTTATCAACTGTAGATCAAGAAGATTTTTAGGTTACGTGGAGTTCCTCTTTATATTGTATCAGATTGGGATCCTAGAATCACATCTATCTTTTGGAAGGGACTTCAGATGATGTTGGGAAGAGAATTAAATTCTAGAACAACTTTTCATCCTCAACCACATAGCTTGTTAGAACGAGCAATACATACCTTGGAGGACAAGCTTCTAGTTTTTTCAATGGACTTCAAGGGAAATTGGGATAAACATATTTCTGTAGTTGATTTTTCTTGTAATAAAAGATTTCATTCTAATATACAGATTAAACCTGTATAGGCTTTGTATGGGAAGTGGTGTCGGGCTCAAGTATTTTGTGATGAAGTTGGTTAAATAATGTTGATGGGGATAGAATTCGTAGAAGAAGTGGCTGAGAAAGTGAGGATGATCCAACATCGCATGAGGACAGCTCATGACATGCATAAACGTTATGTAGATAACAGATGGAAAGACATCCCATTCTGGGTAGGTGGCCATGTTTTCCTTAAAATCACTCCCTGGGAAAGTGTGATGTGCATCAGTAAGAAAGGGAAGCTAAGTCTTCAGTTCATCGGTCATTTTGAAATCATGGAGAAAGTGGGAACTGCTGCATACCGAGTAGCTTTTCCTCCAAGTTTGCCTAGGGTACATAATGTTTTTCATGTTTCTATGTTGATGAAGTATGTGCCAGATTCATCAAATTTCATGAGCCCTGAAACAGTTCAGTAGGAAGAGAACCTTTCTTATAACGAGAAAATAGTTCATATCCTTGATTGAAGGGAACCCATATTGAGTAATAAGGTAATCTACCAGGTAATGGTTTTGTAGAGATATCACATGGTAGAAGAACCAACTTGGGATTCTGAAAATGCTATGAGAGAAAGGTGCCCTAACTTGTTTAATATGTAAATACAATTATGAGGACAGAATTTCTAGGAAGTGGGGATAATGCAACATCCCAAGGTTTTAAGAATAATTTGAAATGCATAAAAAATTATTTTATGTAGATATTTATAACTATCTTTTAAAAATAATTTTTCCACTTTTATGTTTAGAATTCTGAAAGACATCCATATAAAATTTTGTTCTGTATGTTATTTGGATCCTATTGGAACCAACTTGTTTTTTGGTGAATAGTAACATACCCTTATAAATATTAATATAAATAGTAGTATGACCCTAATGAATAGTAAATTGTGTTATTATTTTATTTTCTTATGGATTTAAGATAATGACATCCAGGTTGACTTTTCAATGTGATATAAAGGTAGTTATAGTTTTTAGAATATTTATTTTTGAATTTAGTATGATTTTATTTAAAAATTAAATAAATAATATATAGAAAATTATTTTCAGGAAATGGATATGATTTTGAATTCTACATGTCATGAAATGGTAAGGGTGGATTTTTGGTATTTTATTTTAAATTCTCTTAATTTTTGATGAATATTGAAATACGGTATAATACAGTATATTCAAATTATCAGTAAAATATAATATTTATGAAATAATAAGTGATGTAAGGACACTTGGTTATAACTCACATGCCATTATTATTATTTGGGGTCATATTAATTATGAATATTCATAGTCTAGAGAAAAATATTATAATAAATACTAAAATAATGTTAAATACATCATCTCCTCCACTCTAAATATTACCCTCATTTCCTTCTTCCTCTCACACCTCTCAAGCCTTGAGAATTAACTGTTTATGCTAAACACACATCCCAAGGCTCTTCCCCACGTCCTAGAGCTTCTAGTGTCACCAAAAGACCAAAACTAAAGGCCTTAAGAAGGATCTTAAGGAGAAGAGATCAAGAGGTAATCATCCTCTTTTATTTTATTTCTTTTCATTCAATTTATGTTATTTTTTTCATTTCTATTGTATAATGTTGAAATATTTAATTCCATATCCCCCTTACTATACATTTTATATTATAATGATGAGAGACCCATTTTCTCTCATTAAAATATTTTATTGAATTTTATGCGACTCTTTTAGGATTCTGAATTTTTGTAAGGGATTTCCCAAATTTTATTTTATTTTGAGTTCCTTTATTTCCAACAAATTTACTCACCTCCTATTATACAATACGCATGAAAGATAAAGAATATTTTATATTCTAGATTTCTTCATGTCCATGGATAATTCATCATCAACATTCTTCTCCTCCCCCACTTATTAAAGGAATTAAAAACATTGTCTTTGATGTGTCAAATTACAGACATCGTGGATGATGTGATTTAAATTTGATTTAATTCTTCAAGGCTGGTCATTAAACAATTTATATGGTTTAACTAAGTTATAATATATTTATTATGTCTCATCCATGGTTCTATAATACTTTTTTACACATGGATTTAATTTATAAAACAACACGAGGCCGTTAAAATCAAAGAACCACTAAAATGATCTAAATGAACTTCATTAATGTTGTAACTTATGAATCATCTCCATGTAATAATTCAAAATGAGAAATGGTATAATTTATTGTTCTGAGAATATTTATGTACTAAACCATTCAAATTATTGTGTTTCACTTCCTATTTAAAAGAACAACCATCATGAACCAATCATTGAAATCATGGAAGGAACTCAACAAAAAACCGTGAAAGGATCAAAATACTAAAAATTATATGGAGAAAGGATGCAATTAAATTATTATATAATGTATTATAAAGATGGATATTTTTTTATGATATTAATAATACTTCTTCACCCATTATAAAGGAGGTTTGAACATATTTTGAGTAATACAAGCCCGAGGTAAGAGAATTCATAACCCGATTTTCCATTCTTTGGGTTAACATTCTACTTCATTATTTATGTGGTTTTAGAATTGAAAGTGTGATGATTATTTTTTATATTATGTTTATTTATGTTTATTTACATTTTTTTTACAAATTCCATTGATTATTTTAAGTCTCTTATCAATTTTATGATATTAATATGGGGATTTTCTTTTAAAATCATTGTTTAAAATTCATTTTTACAAAATTCAAAATCAATGTTTTTATGAAATTATTCATAGTGTTTGATTATTTTCATGTTCTTGGTAATTTTTTATGATGAAGGGAGGGACCTATATTTTTCTCCAATTCATTGGGTATCTGTAATTTGTAGGTGGGTCGTACTATTACTCCATTTGTAACTATGATGGTTAAACAAATTGTAAGGTAGCCGTGAGGGTTACAAATAATAATGTAATAGAGTGGTATACAAGATTTTGTAAGTAATTACCCAAGATAACTATATTGTTATATAATGTTCATATGTACTGTGTAATTCTTTTGGAAATATCATGTTTCACAAAGTAAGTACATATCTGTGATGAGTATGGTTTTTGAAAATGTTTTCATACGTTACAAGTTATCATGGACTAATGTGCCCTTTATTTATTGTATATCCCTTAATAATATTTTTGTTATCATCACATGTTTTTTAATGATTTTAAAAATTCATAAGGATGTGTATGAAAATTATAAATCTAAGTTAAATGTTCGAAATTTTAATGTCCCAATTTTGGGTGCCACTCAACAGGTGCCCCCAAACCCGGTTGATCTCATGACCTCATGAAAATTTCCACAAATGTCAGAGGCCACCGACTAGCAGTGAGGGCCCAGGTCTGATAGTGGGGAAACTATTCCCTCATTTGTCAAAGTGTAGCACATTAGAAATAGATATACAAAAATTGAATCAATAAAAAATACCCAACTGAAATGGATAATATTAAGAAGTAAAAGATAACAACAGTCATATAGATATGATGATGCATTATGTCTCTAAGTCTAGGAAAGCATCCAAAATAGGATACACCGCAATCTAGAAGAATCCAATACAAAGTACGTGTACAACAATGGAAAAAAATAGTACAGAAAGAATTCAGCAACATCGCAAGCCTAATCTCGGTCCCGTGCTCTCCTACTTCTCTACAACAATAAAGAACCTGTATAGGCACTGTTTTCCTTATCAACACCTACAACAATATAATCTATTTGGCCCCAATACATGACCCAAACAGGGTGGGAGAAATAAGTCCCACTAGGAAACCACCAAAGGCCCGTGCCCAACTATCAGTTAAAATGTGCAACAACATTGTGCAATTATAAAATGAAGTAAACTAGGAAGTACTCCAAAGTAAATATCTATACCTATTCCATTTCCATTTTATTAATTATTTACTAATTCCAAATTTTTTTCTTTAGCATGGAAGGTAAAAAATATTATATCACCATAGTGAATATACAGAGTAAACATCATCCGTAGACATGAAGATCCTTACCCTCAGGTAATTAGGATCAAAACCCGCAGGTGACTCCCCATGGGAAAAATCAATTTTACCCGTAGGTGTATGAGGTGTCTCCAACAGGCATAGAATCCACTGCCCACAGGCATGAGAAAAGTTTCCCACGAGAAAAAGGAACATTACCCTCAGGCATAAGCAAGAAACTGGGTCGAGCCCAATTCATAGAAATTAATACATATATGTTCCTCTCAAGAAAATGTAAAACATGTTACAGATATGGTATACCCTCGGGTATCCTTTCTAAATGGCTAAACAGGGGGAACGCACCCACGGGGTGGCCCTGGATCCAACCAAGGATCCAAAATAGTACTTTATATGTAATCAATAGACTACCTAAGAAAATATAGTTATTTAAATAGACAATTCTTCTGCTATACAACACCCATTACATTGGTGAGTGCCACAATGGTACACAAATTCTACTCGACAATTGTAATAAAACACAAGACCACCTACCGAGATCACCTCTGATTGATATATGTGAATGACGCCTTCTGAAACAATCTTGAATGGAATAGATATGGGATAAAATTTTGTCAATAAAAACATAAATAACTTCTTTTAGAAGAAGAATAGGAAAGAAAGAATCACACAGAGGGAAGAACCCACCTACACGGATGAAACGTGATCAATAGTGGAAGAATCTAATTCCAGGTGTGCAGTCAGGTGCTCCTCCACGGTTCGATCATCTCTCCTGAGGCCTACCAACATTCTATGCTTCCTCTGTTGAAGGAGGAGGCTACTGCCCATTTTAAGAGAAAAAAAACAAACTACACCACATGTACTCTCGAGAACACAGTGTAAACTTTTCATTTTTTAACTGTTCCTTAGGTGGATACTTCTCACTGACACACTATTCATATGTTGACATGAGTGCACGACATGTATTTTTAATTACACAGCATGTATTGTTGCTTCACTGGAGGCTACTCTCACCACCTTACTGTTCACCTGCCGACTGATTAAACGATGTGTATATACTATATACATGGCTTATAGTCAGTTTTTTACACCCTTCATCACCGACAGGCCTATACATCCTTTGTACTCATCCCACACAGCCAAATTACAGGGCGTGTAGAAAATTCCATGGCATGTATCCCCAAATTTTGGTATTTTCCTCCCATTTTCTTTATTTTTCTTAAAGTAAAAAAGGAATAGTTTAAACCCATACCTCATGAATAAGAACTAGGTTCTTACAAACGTCCCCCTTAAATCAATCTGTCCCTGATTTTTCCTTCCAATGGTGGTAAAGATAAATATGTGAACAATTATGGCCACTGAACATGTATGATAGTCTCCCACTCCCAGGTTTCATCCTCCACTTGGCCATTCTACAATCGCACCCATACGAGAGGAACTGACCGGCCTCGAAGAACCATTATGCTCTTATCAACAATACAAAACAAATTCTTCTAGTGGATGCATCGACCTGATGCTCAACCTCATCTGGATGAAAAACATGTGATGGGTTTGAGTGATGATGGTGTAGCTGAGATACATGGAAGACGTCATTCATGGCCTGTTACCTCTGTGGTAACTGAAACTGATAGGCAACCGGCCCGACTCTCTCCGAAATCTCAAACGGCCCAACATACCATGGTGAATGTTTACCTTGTCTCTTGATTTATCTGAGTCCCATCCACGGCAAAACATGCAATAAAACCTGATCCCCAACCACAAACTCCAAGGGTCGTCTGCGGTGATCAGCATAAGAATTTTTAAGAGACTGTGTAGTATCCATCTTCTTCTGATCAGCGGAACCTACTCTGATGTCTCCTACACGATATGTGGTCCCAGTAAAGCTGCCTCACTTGCCTCCAACTAGAACAATGGTGATCGGCATGGCCTACCATATAAATCCCCGTAACGTTCCATTTTAATAGTTTTCTGAAATCTTTTATTGTTGGAAAACTGTACTAGGGGTATCTGCTTCTCCCAAGAGCCCCCAAAGTCCAAGACGCATGAACAAAGCATGTCCTCAAGAACTTGTGTCATACGTTCTGACTGGCCATCAGTCTGAGGGCGGTTTGTTGTGCTTAGAAGCACCTGTATACCATGTTCCCTCTAAAAACTCTTCCAGAAACGAGATGTAAAGTGGGAATCCCAATATAAAATGATAGAATGAGAAACTCCATGAAGACGTACCACTTATCAGATATATAAATTTCTTATCTTGTCAACACCGAATGTCTCCTTAAGTAGTAAAAATTGAGCGACCTGTGTAATTCTGTCAATAAAACCCACACGACATTACTACCTCAAGGTGACCTCAACAACCTGGTCATGAAATTCATCGTGACATCATCCCATTTCCACTCCAGAATGGGTAGATTCTATAATAGTGGGGCCGGAATCTGATGCTCTCCCTTCACCTAATGATAGGTGGAACATCTCATAATGAATCCTGCTACCTGCCTCTTCATACCCAGCCACCAGTACTAACGTCTCAAGTCACAATACATCTTGGTAACTCTAGGATGCACTGCCCAAGGTAAATCATGAAATTCACACATTAACTATTCACATATAACCCCTGGAACCCACAATCGTCCATGGAAATGCAATACATCATCCTTGCCTATCATCCAACGGGGAGGAGGGTATTTACTTTCCACTGAATCCTATAGAACTCGGCCTTCTAAATGTGATAGTTGTATCATCCTCACTCAATCTAGGAGGGTAGAAGTAATAATTAAAGAAGAAATATAGGCTCGCCCATGACTATTGTGAACCTCCAAATGCATCTCAGAGAACAAATCCATGAGTTTCCACTCACCACTGGCCTCGTACACTACCTATAACTGAGTCCTCCTATTTAGTGCATCAGCAACTGTGTTACCATTACCAAGTGTATTGGTAGGATCAATGACGAAAGACTGAAGGTTTTCAACCCACCTTAAATACCTCAAATTTAGGTCACACACGGTAAAGATATACTTGAGACTTTTGTGTTCCATAAACACCACAAAATTTTCTCCCAATAGATAATGTCTCCAACAGTGTAACACATGAACAACTGCAGCCAACTCGAGATCATGAGTCTTGTAATTCCTCGGATGTGGGCTCAACTATTGAGACCTGTACGCAACTACTCGATCGTCTTACATCAACACTGCTCCAACCCAATACCAGATGCATCACATTAAACTATATAGCTCTTTCCTTGATTTGGATGTATCGGGACTTGTACTGATGTCAACCTTCCCTTCAACTCCTGAAAGGATCTCTCGCAAGATTTTGACCAAATGAAATTCACACCCTTCTTATTCAAACCCATCAACATCATTGCATAGTAGGAGAAGACCTGTATAAAGTGCTGGTAGTAGCCGTACAGCCTCAAGAAACTCTATATCTCAAATAAATTCTTAGGCTGCTCCAAGGATACTGCTGCACTCACTTTCTCTGGTTCTACAACAAGGCCTACCTCTGAGATAATATGACCCAGGAAGTGTATCTAGTCAATCCAAAAGTGTCACTTTGATAGCATAGCATATAGATGATTCTCTATCAGTGTACTCAATACGATCATAGGATGGCTAGCATGGTCGTGTCGAGTATGAGACTACACCAAGATATTTTCCTTGAAGACTACCACAAAAGAATCTAGATATGGGTGAAACACGCGATTAATCAGATCCATGAAGACTGTTGGTGTGTTTTTGAGTCCAAACAGCATGACCATGTACTCGTATAGACCATATCTACTCTGAAAAGCTATAAGAGTTATGTACGATGGTCTAACGTGCAGCTCATGATATCCAGATCTCAAGTCAATCTTCTAGAACACTCGCGCTCCCCAAAGATGATCAAAAAGATCATCAATACTTTGCAAGGGATATCGGATCATGACCTTCAACTGGTTCATCTTCCGATAATCCAAGCGACACTTGAGGGTACCATCTGAGTTCTTCACAAAAAGGATAGGTGAACCCCAAAGAGAAGTGATGGGTCAGATGAAACCCTTTCCATATACCTCCTCTAACTTCTTCTTGAACTCCTAAAACTCTTATGTAGCCATCATATATGGAGGATTGGACACTGGTTCTACCCATTGAACCAGATCAATAGAGAAATCCACCTCTTGATTTGGAGGTAGACCCGAGAATTCATGCAGGAGAACATCCTTAAAACGATCAAATATAAGAGGGAAATACTTCTGACAAGTTCCTTGGTCATACATATATAAACTCGCAATCTGTGATGTCACTAAACCTCACCCAAGATGATCTAGTCCAGCGCAGCTCGTCTGGACATCCCACTCGCCCTTGTATACAAACTATCAACTTTTTAGTGATGTAAAACTCACACTGCAACGATAGGAATATACAAAGCCTCTAAAGGGTACCAACCAGTCCATCCTGATAATGACATCATAACTCATTAGCTCTAAGATGTAGAGGTCCCAAAGAAAGTGACACCCACCAACCTCTAAGGGGAACTTCCTGCACTAACGCACACATGCCGTTCTAATCCCAAATGGAGTGTCTAACATGATAACATCAGAAGAAGAAACACAGAGGCCAAGGCTCTCTACAACATGAAAAAATATAAAGCTATGTGAAGCACCAGTATCGAAAAGTACTAAAGATAAAACAGAAGAAACTAGAATAGTACCACTAAAAATGGAAGGTTTGGTATCCCTCTCCTATTGGGTCTGTTGCACTGCATATGCCATCCCAATGTCATGGACCTATGACACAGCCTAGCTACCCTAAGCTGACCATTCCTATTGACTCTGAGATCCTATTGTCTAGCTACCACAGCCACGACCACCACCTCGGCCAGTACGTTCTAACACATTCCAATTCCCTGACTGGTCAGAAGCTGCTGGCCCTACTCCCGCATGCAGAGTCTCCACAGTACCCCTCTCACTAAAATTTGGTGGAAATGCCATGCATGAATTCTAGAGATAACCCATCCTGCCGCATGCTCGGCACTCCACTAGGTCACGTGGACACTGAAGTCTATTATGCCCAACTCAACCACACTGTTGGCACATGACCTAGACACCTGAAGAATTATTATGGATAGTAATTCCATCGTGAGAGAAATCCATCTGTCTCTTCCTCTTAACGGTATAAATAGTACTAGAAACTGGTGCCGAACTTCCCTGGCCTGCACCACTAGCTTCCCGCAGGTTCTTCTCGTTAATCATTTCCTGGTTCACAATAGCATGCATTGTAGGATACTTGAAAACATTTACCAGTGCTGGTATGTCATATCGATGACCATCCTCAAAGATTCTAGCCCTCAATATCTCATCACCAACCAAAACTGGTATAAAACACTACATCTTGGTAAAGCAGGCAGAATAGTCCATCACTGACATGACACCCTGCTGCAGATTCATGAACTCTCGAGTTCGATCTTCCCTCAAAATCTCAGGAATGAAAAGGTCATAAAAGGCTTCTTGAAAATCTACCCACACCATGGTACTCTAATGATGAGTATGGGTGTTAACATCCACCATCTCTTGGAGGAATCATGCAGCATGTAAGTAGCGAGCTAGACCCCCACCTTGGGGGAATCTCTAGATGCTCGAAGATAGTCTACATAGAACCCAACCAAGTCTCTACAGCCTATAGTCTCCCATCACCTAAAAATGTAAGAGGATGCTGCTGCTGGAATATAGGAGTCAGCTCTACCATAGATGTGGCAGTCGATGGTGCTCCCTGAAAGGTATGCATAAACTGCATAAGCTTTCACGGAACAACACATCCACACCTGCATCCTGTATAACGGATGGCGCTGCATCTGGATCTGCTAGAGGATCCATCTGTATACCATGGCCTTCCATCTCTGGAGTATAATCATTGTCACTATCATGGAATAAAACTCAACTTCATCTCAGTGGCATGACTCTACAATGTCAAACACACACCTTATATTAATTTATTGTCGAGGTTATTTTCTCCTTTACCAGTTCCCACACAAAAGGGGATAGAAAACACAATAATGATACTACACGGCGTGTATAAATTCCACACGACATGTACCCTTAATCCTTTACATGGTCATGTTCTGATGCCGGTCTAGGCATGTCTCAACCCTAAATACAAGGTGTTTTACACCCAAAAACAGTTTGTACTCCACTTTGTCTCCCTCGGCCACACAACCAAATCTACACAGTCCCTACCTAGGAAAAACAACACGGCATTCATCACAGGTACACAGAATGTACTAGTCATGCTTTTTCAGCCTCTGTTTGTTAGTGACATGTCCTGTATACCTAGGTTACACTACATGTCCTATTCCAGACGGACACGACATCTACTAAGAAGACCCAACTGACCCGTGTTGTTAGTGACACAGTCGGCTACTCCGCTGACACTACACGGCGTGTTCATAGTGTACACGACATTTTCCCGCAAGACATTACCTACATCGTGTCTCTGCCCACACGGCCTATGACACGGTTAGAGACTACACGATGTGTACTTATTTTTTTTTCATTTCTTCCCAAATAGAAGAGTACATGGAGTGTGTTCCCAGAACCACACGCTGTGTTGTCAGTGTTTCTGGGATGTACACCTCAGAAAATACATCAGAGCCCCTTTTTCATTAATTTCAAGCATCAGTATGCCAAATTCCGATCTGTGGGTCCCATACTCCTTGCGAATCAAATCTTATCTCCTGAACTTTCAATTTATAGTAAAAAACATAGAAAACGGTTGGATAATGATCTGATAAATTCTAGTTCAAGAGAGCCCATAATTCTCAAGAACCAAATTTTAGCGTCCAAAAACTCAACGTTAACATTTACCAATACCCTATAAAATAGAAGGTATTTCTAAAAAGGTACCTATCACAACAGCATGCCATTCATAGCACAACATCTCTCACAATAACATACAATTTCTAATGCACCTGCATGGCATGGAATCTATGCATGGCATGTCATTCAAACATGTGCCTAAATGATGCATGAGATGGAATACCCTCACTCATCGAGTTTCAACTAAATAGAACCCATGTACAAAATATAAACATCACACCAAAAGTGCATCACCCAACTGTATAAATCAAATAAACTGTAAAATTCAAAAACAAGATAAAATTTGCAACACAAGGTAAACTGGATTTTCTGTAAACACAGTTTAGCTACTCCCAGGCATAACTTATTACCAAGTACCAAATCCATCCTATCCCGATCTATAGCCTCTAAACAGTATGTCAATGAAAAGAAACCCCTCTTATACCACTTTATAACATCCCAGATCTAGGTTCTACTCAACAAGTTCCCACAAACCCAGTTGCTCATATGACCTCAAGCGCATTTCCCCAATTTTCATATGATGGCGACTAGCAGCAAGGGCCTAGGTCTGATAGTGGGGAAACTATTCCCTCATTTGTCAAAGTGTATCCTAGAGAAAATAGATATAGAAAAACAGAACAATTAAACAATACCCAACAGAATTGGATAAAACTAATAATCAAAGGATAACAATACTCATATAGATATGATGATCCATTATGTTTTTAAGGATATTAAAGAATCCAAAATATGTTACACTACAATCTAGAATAATCCAATACAATGTACAAGTACAGCAATGGAAAACAAAATAGTGCAGCAAGAGCTTAGTAGCATCGCAAGCTAAAGCTCGGTCTCGTGCTCTCATACTCCTCTACAACAATCAAGAACCTATATAAGAACTCTTTCCCTTATCAACACATCCAACAATAGAATCTGTTTGTGCCCAAGACATGTCTTAAATAGGGTGTGAGAAACAAATCCAAGTAGGCAACCACTAAAGGCCTGTTTTCAACTATCAGTGAAAATGTGCAACAACAGTGTGCAATAATAAAATAAAGTAAACTAGGAAGTACTCAAAAGTGACTATCTCTACCAGTTACATTTCCATTTTATTAATTATTTATCAATTCCAAGCTTGTTCATTAGCTTGGCAGGTAAAACATATTAGAACAACATAGTGAATATACAGAGTAAACATAGTCCGCAGACATGTAAATCATTACCCTCAGTTAATCAGAATCAAAACCCATAGGTGACTGCCCACGAGAATAATGAATATTTCTTGAAGACATATGAGCTGTCACCCATAGACATAGAATCTACTTCCCACAAGAATGAGAAACGTATCATGTAGGCTAAACGAACATAGCCCATAGGCTAAACACAACACTGCCCTCAGAAATAAGCAAGAAACTGGGCCTATACCAATGCATAGAATGAAATACATATAAGTTCTTCTCAAGAAAACATAAAACATGTTACAGATATGGAATGCCCTCTGGTATCTTGGCCAAATTTCTAAATAGGGGGAACGCACCCACGGGGTGGCCCCGGATCCAAGAAAAGATCCCAAACAGTAGTTCATATGTAATCATTAGACTACCTAAGAAATTCTAGGTTTCAAAAAAGACAGAGCCTTAGTTATAAAACACCATGAACATGGTTGAGTGGCACAAAAATATACAAATTCTACTCGAAAGTTATAATAAAACATAAGACCGCCTACCTCAATCACCTCAGATCGATATACATTAACGATGCCTTCTAAAACAACTGAGAATGGCGTAGATCTAGGATAAACATTTATCCATTCAAATGTAAATAACATCCTTTAGAATAATAATTTTCATGAAATACTCACGAAGAGGGAAGAACCCACCCGCGTGGTTCAAACATGATCGGCGACAGAGGAATCTGATTTTCCGTGTGCGTTTGGGTGCTCCTACAAGGTTCGGCTATCTCTCCCATGAACTCTGGACATTCTAAGATTCCTCTATTGAAATAGGAGGCTACATCCCATTTTAGGTGAGAAAACAAACTACACGGAGTGTACTCTCAAGTACGCGGTGTGTCCTCTAAAGTACACGGGGTGTACTCTCAAGTACACGACGTGTACTTTTCATTTTTAACTATTCCTCTAGCGGCTACTTTTCACCAACGCAATGTTCATCTGTCGACATTAGTACATGAAATGTATTTTGAATTACATGATGTGTACTATCACTTGGCTGGAGGCTACTCTCACAGCATTACTGTTCACCTCCCAACTGATTACACGGTGTGTATATAATTTGTATATGGAGTGTAGTCAATTTTTTACATGCTTTATCACCGGTAGGCCTACACGCTCGGTGTAGTCATTTCACACGGACAATGTACATAGCGTGTGGAAAATTATGAGGCATGTTCCCCCATATTTTGGTATCCCCCCCCCCATTTTTCAAATTTTCCATAAAGGAAAAAAGGAACATAAGAAACATGTACCTGAAGAATAAGAACCGGGTTCTTACAAAAAAATTTCTAAACAAATTATATTTTGCGCTTTAATGTTTTATATAATGAAGAAAATGGAAAATGTTTTTATGGTATCCACTCTGTAATAATGTGTAATGTTATAAATGTATTATGTAACAATTATCTAAAGATCTAAACTTGAAAACAACCTCTTTGTTAATGTAAGTGATATCTTGACTAAGATAAATATTATGTAATGTAATAAGGTGGGTTCCTTAAGTATATATCAATAAGACATGCCCCTAGTGGATATCATGTTTGTGGGGAGCACACTATACTTTTATGAAGATGTATGATGGTACCTTTGATATAGTGGGAGGAGGAGATGCGGAAGTTTCATAAATCCCATTTTGATGTTCATCCAGTCGTGGAAAATATATACCATGAACTCTGACATTAGTTTTAGTTCCCATGAATGAGATAGTGAGTTGAAATTTTTTTCCCTCAATGCCTCAGTTTTTATCATCTAGATTATAAGCACCAGATCCCTATGGGTTTAGCCCAACCCCATGACGTTCCAAAGTGGATGTGGGATGGTATACCATTTGACTCTATCACCATATTACTATCTATGTGAAGTGGACATTAAACAATATATTTGATGGTTTGATGAAACTCTATGTCATCCCAATCTCTAGATATTCAAGAGTAGAGTTTACTGGAGAGCTTGGGATTCTTCAATTTGCAATATATAGTCTGAATATATGTAATTCTCTCAATGATTATCAATAGGCATAATGCTTGCTTCACATCTTCTTTATGGAGATGATTACATGAGTCCTTTGCTACTCAGTTACTCATGAGCACAATGAGTCACCCCAACACCAATGTCCAAATAGTGTTGACATTTGTTTTCCTTGGAAGACATATTGTGGGATTTCATGATGTACATTGGCCATAATATGGAGGATAACATACCCTTGGTGGAGATTTCCATAAAAAATATCTATGATTTAACCATTGGAATGGAACCATTCATGGATTTTTATAGGTGACTTTGAAGTTACCTAAAATGTTGAATTTTTCCAGGCGAGTTAGAAATCATGGGCCTAGAGATAGCACAATCTACTATAACTAAGGTGAAAATAATCCATGTGTAGATTCGGAATATATGTATCCTTAAGAGTTATTATGATTATGGATGATGGAGACAACTATATTTTGAGGATAGTGACCATGTAAACTTGGGGATCTCACATTGATGTGGATTTATTGTATTTGGAAGTGGTGAAAAGATGTTTCTATGATTTATTGGTCCCTTCTAGATTTCATATATATTTGGTGACGTGGTACACTGATTATCTCTATTTATTTAGTTAGACTAGGTGTACGATTCCTTCAACATGTCATAGTTGAGGAGCAAGCTTCATGACTAATAGAACATTATCAACTATAGAAATATGTACTTTGATAATGGATAGGATTTTGAAGGCTACCATATGTAGTCTGAGGATTATAATGATAGTATCTTTTTTAGGAGATTGGTTACGCTTGTGTGTGTCTAGTTGTAGCATGAGAATCATTAAGTGATAACCTAGGAGTAGGAGACCCACATGTGAGCCTAGTACCCTCATTTTTTAGTAGGTCGTTCTATTGTGAGGATTAAGATATATGTTGCGGGGAGAATACGATGAATCATATTTTACATATATTATGTTTGGAAATTATATGGATTATTTTTTATAACAATCACTTAAATGAAGTGTGATTCTGTATACTGAGTAACCTTTTGTAAATTATTGAAATTAATTAAATAGCATGGATTTTAGAATTTTCATTAAAAATTAAATAACTCTTAAATATGGGCCCAAATCAGAAATATGAGAGCACCATTGAGTTATAAATATGGGTTTTACCCTTGGTGGAACATAATCTTTATTGTCTTACGTCATTTGTGAAAAAGTAATCATCGGTGAAAATAAATAAAAAAATAAATTAGTTTATATTTTTTGTTATTTTTGATGTTGTGACCATTTATTTTTATAAGTACATGGTTATTAAATTTCATTAGGGATAGACCCTCATCTCCAGGAGGTCTAGTGGAACCATAGAGAAAATTAATTGATAAAAATGATATATTAGGATCGTATTGTGGATCGTTACAGAAATGGGGTCCATGGTTCTCAACAATTGTGAAAATACTAATCCTTTTATCATCAAAAATCAATCCAAACTTAAGATAATATGTTTGTTATTTTTATTCAAATATAGTTTAGTAATCATAGATGAGCATGGATAAATTACTTGAATATAGTAGAAATTCACATTATCTATAAACTAAATTTATGGAATTAATTTTGTTTATTCCTCATCGTTTTCCCTTTCCTATGAAAAACAGATTAAGGATGAACACACAAAGTATAAGGCTCATTCCACTTATTTTATTCATTTTATATTTTTTCCAAAAATTTTATAATGTTCCTCAAATTAATTTCTATTATCTCATGGCTTGAAAAAAAAACTCGGTATTTGATCATTTTTTGAAAATTAATTAGTGCAAGAGATTAATAACAAGGGTGGAATTTGTGATTTTTGGTGTGATTGAGCTGTGAAAATATAAGAAGTTGATTAGAACTAATTTTTGGTATCTATACAACTAGTTTTTAAAGAGGAAACTATAATGGGAATATGAGGTTGTTTTTGAGTAGATTTTAATCAATATTTATTTCGATTGATGTTGGAAAGGAATAGACGAACATTGATCTACATGTACTATCATGGGAAATGACTATAAAGAATAACATGATAAAATCAAAGAGATCATAGAATATATGGAATATTCAAAGAAAAAAAATCTAAATTAGGGGTTTACAAGAAAAGTGTCACCCTTTATAGGGCTCTAGGGTTTAGGATAGAGTTCATTATAACACATCATGTGACTCAATAACGTTTTGTGTGACCCCTCAGTGACATATAATCACACACTTATGAATTTAAATAAACTTAGGGAAAGTACATATCTAAATCACACCATGTACATGGAAATAGACACGAGCACCTATGCACGGGTTAGTTCAGGGGAAGTTCAGCACATAAACATGTCTATAAAACACCAGAATGATGTTTTCAGTATCTATATATTTTTTACCTGTTATACATGTCCTGTATGTTGACACATATATACCATGAACGGATTTATAGTAGTGATATACTTGGGGAATGATGTAAATATAGTTTACACATTGTTCCATACTATGTACCAACGTTAATAGTATTTTTATGCTTTGATTTCTTAGTTTGTATCGAGATTGGTTTAGTGTTTTACCTTTTTCCATTTTTTTGATGGTATAGTGCATCACTACATCAAAATCATATGATTGTCACCCCCTCTTGAGGATGAGTCTCAGATAGAGTTTTGGTGTCCCTTGGTGAGACTGGATTTCAATCCTCTATCATCATTTTACCATATCTGGTCTTTATGGAATTAGTGATACCCCCTGACAAGGTTGTTGATCATCTATCTATAAATCCTTATCAATAGGGTCTGAGATATTATTGAAATGAAACCCCCTATATAAGGGGTAGATATAGATAGGATTCATAGTGCCTTTCACCAGATCTGGGAATGACCCTTTGACTATATATTAGGAATATCTTAGACCAATGATCATTCTTGGGTGGGACATAATTATCTAGACCTATTCATTGACTATCTCTGATCATATCACAGCTTATGGAGTGGATTATCATAGAATTATAGTTTCGTTGAGATGAATCTTATATTTAGTGGATTGTTATCACCACTTAGTATTGTGGTGACTTTTCTTAGTATATCTGGTTATTTATGTTATACATTTATGGTAATATTTTTATTGAGCTAACTATATTTGGTGATTCATGTTTACTTTTTTTTAGGTGTCAAACTAGATATTGTCATACACACCCTTGCATGGTTCTCACAAACTTTTCCAATATTTTACATGTGAATGATATTTTTATGGTGTCCTATTAGGATAGGGAATGGGCAGATCATAGCTAGATATTTTTAATCCAAGGTGTTTACCATGTGATTTATTTTGACAATAGTATTCTCCATTAGATTTGTTAATATTCTTTATAGTTTTTGTTCATCTTGTATTTGGCCCCTTTCAGCATTTTGTATTGTAATCTCAAACTTGATTGTGGGATTTTAGATTTATTCATGTATTGGTTTAAATTATATCTACATTTCATAATTGTGTGTTCTTTGAGATGTGTTCATGTTTATAGGTACATTAGGTTTATGCCTTCGATTTATGGGCTATGCCAACATGGAATTGGTCTCCATGACATGGCATATATAAAGAGGTATTGGGTAGTCATTGGTTGGACATCTGTAGGTCAAGTTATAAAAATAATTTTCCATAGATAGATGAATTTTAATATTCTAGTAGAAAATTAAAATTTTGAACATGATGAAATTTATCATGGATTTTATGAGAGTTATATTCGTGGAAAGAAAAAGAGAGTTTCCATTAACTTGATTAGTAGTAAGGGAAGAAATCATAATCTATAACTTATTTATTCCAATGTTTACGGACCACCCCAATTTTTTTAAAAAATGGATGATATTTATACTTTTTAAATTTCACTTATGATTCAACATGAATTTTATCGATCTAAATATTGAAAATTAAATATAATATTTTCATGAATTTTTTTATTGAATGGATTTTTAAGTATAGACTTTGAACATAAGAGGATGCATCTCAAGGAATATAGTGGTGGGGATGACAACAAACATAATATTTATTAAATTTTTAGGATGAATGTAATTGGATATGAGATGACTACTCCAAGACCTCCACAAAAAAATTTATTAGATAAAATTATGAATCATAAATGTCAAAATAATTCACAATGTATTTAGAATCACTCTAGAATGTTGAGGGGAATTTGTGTAGTGTCTATAAAAACAATAGTATATTTGGTGATTATAAGTTCAACTTCTTCAATAGAGTAAAAAAATAATTTCCCTACACATTTTCACATATTTTTACATGGTTTTAGGCATAAATAACCATAAAATACAAGCCATGTATCGTAAAGAATAGTATCCATGTATGATTAGGTACATAATTAAATAGTAAGAAAGCATAATAATTTTTTTACTTAATATTACATTTATATTTATAAGACCTAAAGATAGAAATGGAATACATGAACAGAATAATGAGATAAAAATTTTGTTAAGGTAATAAGAATATGAATAAATCATATCACATAGGTTAGAATGAATATCATGATGAAATAAAACGGAATGGAACATGAATAGACATATGGAATAAATCATACAGAACATGGGATCATGTGATCATGGAATCATGGAATTGTGGAAATAATATATAGAATAAAAAAGAATGATTAAAGGATAACCATCGAGACAATTTCATATGAATGAGCATGAGTGAAGTCAAACAACCAAGACCATTACACATGTCATGTCATCATACTAGACATTACTGAATGAATTGGAAAACTATCTTGGTGCACACATCATAAATTTCCATACATATGTGTACCACATTAAGAAGAAAATATGCTGTATAAACATAAGGGTTTCCCTTGGACAGAAAAGGGTGTCATAATCATGTCATAAAACATGATCAATTGATGTATCATATAGGTGTACATGAGAGAATTGATTTATATAAAAATATACATTCATAAGGGAAAATATGCATAGATCAGGATATTTGATGTTGATGTGAATTGATAAGATTTAAAAATATTTATTATGAATCATTATAGATGAGATACATTAGTGAAGTTTATTGGAGAATGTAATGATTATTTGAAATGGAAAAGAAACAATTATTTATATAAAACCATAAATGATCCATGATATTTTTTAATGATAAATTTATTTATTTTACCGAGTAATTTTTGATTAAAACAGATTAAGGAGTGAACATGAAAATTGGTATGAATTTTTGAAGTTCCCTTTAATCAGTTTTTTATCGAGAAGAGTTGGGAAGGGGACCCTTTTAAAACAATCATTTTCCCAATAATAAAATATGAATTGATCTAGAAACTAATGTTTGTAACATACAAATAGAATTTAGAATATATATATATAAGGAAGTATTTCCTTAGGGTAATGTGGTCGAAAGTGTAACCTAATAGAGGAAATGGAGGTTCATAAAGTATCCCATAACTTATATCTGAAACAAATGTCCTAAGTAATCAATTTTAATCTATTAATTAATTAATTTAGAAAATTTAATACACGTGTTTTATATATAATTAATTTATTATGTTCATTCATAGATTTTTTATGAGTTATAAGAAATATTTACATTATTCAATAGTGTTCAATTCCTTGGTTTTAATAATCGTTTCAATTGTACATTTGTACAGAATATCATGTAAAATGAGAGTCATTATCCAGATTTAAAATTATAGGATATTAATAGTCATACATAATTTTAAATGGTACTCTATATATTAATAATTTTATTCCTATTATATGGTGATACATTTGTTATAATGTTAAGTATATTCATTTATATTTATTTTCTTTTTTTTTCAGACAAAAAGAATGTTTTTTATTATATTATATAATTTATGTATATATAATGGTTAAAAAACATTAATTAAGCTATAATTATTATATTATAATATGTTTTGACTATAAAAATTGAAATTTTTACTGGCTTTGATGGCTGTAATGAAAATTATAATCTCATCGTGCTTGAATGAAATGAATAATACACATCACGAATGATTCTTTAACTTTAAAAACAAAAGGGAAGGGGAAAGAAAATGATGTTGGGTTTTTATAATAACATAATAATGTTCAAGAATAAAATAGATACTGTATTTTCCATCCATCTCTGATATGTGTATATTTGGATAGAATAATATAATTATATTACTTGGTTGAAAAAAAAAATATGTTTTTTCTCTTTATTTATTTTACGTGAGAACACTCTTATGAGATTTTTTTTGTATTTATCTAAGGAAAAAGGCTCTAGGATATGGGTGATAATAATGGTAACAATATTGGGTAGAATATGTACAATAATCAGGACATTTTGTGTGTGAGAGGAAGAGGTGGTGAGGGAAGGTATTTACTGTTGAAGAAATAATTTCTTATTATTATTCGGTTCATTTGATTATTATATTGTACAAAAACTATAAATATTGTTTATTATCTTGACTAAATAAAATAAGTTTTTCATGTGAGTTAAACCAATGGTGCTTAAATCATATATTCATCAACGATGACTCGATAATTCATGTGTTTATCTTATTCAATAACCTAGCATATTTCACTATTCACCAAAAATCTATTACTTTAGAAAAATATCAAATATTCAACCTAATTTTTTTTAAAAAATTAGAATAAAAAAATAATCCATTTTAGAAAAATATTTTTCTAAATATCACTCATTTTATTTTTAATTAAAATCATCATTTATTTTAAAAATAACAATTTTACAATTTTAAGTGATTTCATAACAAATTGACTTAATAATTTAGGACTCAAAAAATTATTTTATAGTCATAAGAAAAAAATATTATTAATATATTTTTTGAATTTAAAATTTCATTTAAATCATTATATTAACTATAAATTGTAAATAAATATTTTTTTTAAAAAAAAATACTAATACATAATTTATCATTTTGAAAACATTTTTTACTTATTTTATGATAGAGATATATCATATTATCATTTATAAGATATATAAATTTTAATTATACTTTAAAAAGTGAGATTACTATTCTACTGGATGAGTTCTTATTCTTAATGATCATTTTTCTACTCCAAAGATCATGTCACTATTCCATTGTATTCAGTTCCTTAATTTCTATAACTACTTATTATTTGAGTTGTTATTCATTTATACAGTTCTTATTTTTCTCTCTTTGTGATTTTATTTGATTTATACTATAATAATTATTATAAAAAGATAAATTTCAATGAGGAAATTTTGGGTCATTACATTCAGCCCACTTATGAAATTTCTCCCTTAAATTTTTATTTTACAAAATATGGTGAGAATTTTATGGTATTTCATTTTAATTTATTCCATTAATTCCCATGTTTCCCATTTATATTTATGACTTTTCCATAGTACTTCTTCCAGTTGATTGGTCTAGTTGTGTAGACCATTATCTCTATGATCCATGATCACCACTGGCTTCTCCTCATAGGAAAATTCAATTTTGTACAATTCTACCTCTGAATTTAGTATATATGATTGATATTGAATGTAAATCCTCAAGAGTAATACATCAAATATATTAGGTATGTGAGACATGGTTTGTGGAGGTTTTAGTCAATATTCTATAGAACCGACATGATCAATTATCTCAAGGGTGACATTATATGTGGGACTGAACATTCATTTATTCACAATTATCATGAACTTCTTCCATTGAGATATGAATAGAAATAATAGGTATCTAAAAATAAACTCAATGTCATGACAATGATTATATACATAGCTCATTTATCTAATTTGGGCTTCCTTGATTTGCAGCTGAATTGTTTCCACCTTTTCACTAATTTCTTCAACCATTTTTGGCCTAAAAATCTTACATACAGTGACTTTATCCTAGTATTCCAATTTTCAAGATATTTTCCAATAAATAGATTCATATAAAACCATTTAGAATCTCTAGTGGGAATATTTTTTGTATAAGAACTTGACCAGAGGTAGTTGTTCGTCCCATCCTACTATGAAGTCAATAGATCTTGCTATCAACTTTTCTTCTGGTGTCTAAATAGTCCTCTCACATTGGACATCAGTTTGAGGATTATAGGACATAATGAGGATCAACTCTATGTTTTGAAAATATTGGATACATTTCCATAACATGGAGTTAAATATCATATCTTGATGGGATAGAATTAATAGTGGTAATCAATTCATCCTTAAAACTTCTATAATATATATCAATGAAATTTGATCTGGGAGAAGTCTTTTTGAATTGTAATAAAGTGACATGTCTTTGTAAAATTATCCACAACAACACATATTACATTTTCTCCCAAATTATTTCCTTTGATATCTAGTGACAATGATCATCGTGATGTTTTTCCATTTCCATGCTTTTGTGGGTAATGGTCGCATCATCACCTTGACTTTTTCTTTTCAACCTCACATGATTAAAAACAAGTAATATATTTGTATATTAATTATATTTTTCTTCATATTTTCTAACTAATACAAATCTTGGATATATCAATAGAAATTTGGGCTCCAAAGGTGAATATAAAAGATGGATTTATGGGGATCATTCAGAATCTATTTATTTAAATTTATATTGGATGGTAGAAAAAGTTGTGAAAAAAATCACATTAACCCTTCCTTATTTATTTGGAACTCTGTTTATTTCACACTTAGGATAGATTGTACATTTTTATGAATTTCCACAACATTTATTTGATCATCCATTATTTTCCGAATAATGTATGGTTAAGAAATAATTTTCGAAATTGTTATTGATGTTCATTCATTAATGATTCCAATGTCCATCCTTTGTATGTCTAACAAGGTTAAATCCTTCTCATTTCTAATTATACATATATATGTAGGATCCTTTATACATAGAGAGTGTTCCACATTATATTATTTACTATGAAGGTAGTTGAATGAGTAGTCATAATCATTGATGACATCTAACAATCTTTGTTGGTTCATATTAATCTTCCTCTATGTGAATTAATATTTGACTCTCTTATGATCAGAATATGTCTCACACTACTCATAAAAGATATAAAATCTCTATATTTTTAACACATAGATCATAATAGACAACTATAAATCATGTGTTGGGTTTTTTCTCATGAATTTTCAATATCTTGAGGTGAATGATATCACATTATAGTTTTTCATCGACAACATTTATAATTTCTTCATTGAAGTATCATTTTACATGATAAAGTGTTCCCCACATATTGGTAGTGTGAGCACTGGTGTAGTGATAACCCTCTTTCTCAACTCTTTGAACGAATCATCCCATTCACTAGTCCAAAATTTTTCACTCCCACAAGCGTTATCTGGGTTATTGGGTTTGAAAAATGCAAAATTTTCTTCAAAAATCATCACTAATACCCATCTGGACCATATAATATGTGGATATACATTATAGAATTTGGAATGTGAAAATACTCAATTCCATTTTTCTTTTAAGGGTCAATAGATATTCATTTTTTGGTGATAAAAGTCCCTAATAATTAACCATCCTTTATCCAAAACTAACATTGACTGTGCTTTTGATATTGTTTCCCCATTCAAAAGGCCTTTAACACAATTTTAAAATGATCATAAATTTCCTCCTTGTTCATGGAGTATATCATAATGTCATCATCAACGTCTAAAAACTAACATATGGGGTAATATCTAATAATTATATTCATTAAGTGCATAAAAAGTTCACGAAAATTAGTTATTCCTAAGGGAATCACTATGAACTCATAATGTCTATATTTTATTCAAAATAATCATTGGGAAAATTTTCCTTCACCACCATTAATTACAGATATCCCTACTAAATGTCATCATTAGGGAAATACATAGAAACATGTAGTTGTTCGAACAAGAAAACTATCTGTAGTAGGGGATACATGTTCTTCATCATGTTTTTTTACCTCATTATAATCAATGATGAGGAACATTGATATGTCCTTCTTCTTGACAAAGAATACTGGTGTAACCCATGGTGAAATACGCCGTCATATAACACCCATTTCAAAATTCTCTAGTAACTCCATCTTAAATTATTCTTAGTCAATGGTGGCCATTATATATGTTTTATTTTATATAGGTAGAGGTAATAGAATAAGATCAATTGATATCTCAACTTCCTTTTCAGTAGGAGGTCCATGAGATTATTTGAGGAACACGTCAGTGTAGTCCCTCACATTAGTCATGTCTTTAATCATGATTCTAGGAATTTTCTTAATCATTTGATATATATATTCATTCTTATAATAGAATAATAACCATAATTCTGATAAATATTCTAATGGAGGTTATTTCTCATACTTACACACGTTTGGAATTAGATAATTCTTTTATATGTTATTTTTGATCTCTCATTCCCAAATTTCAATGATGGATTTTTAAAAAGATGTAAATACCAGACCAATATAACATAAATTTCCATTATATTAATTAAAACGTAATTTGATGTGACATTAATTATATAAATATTTACATGGGGGAGGTATATATTTTTTATGCATTAATTTCCCAATTTTTTGTTCTCACATATAAATAAATCAATATATTTTGTGTTTGTTTTGGAATCATTCTACTAAACATGAATGATAGAAAATAATTTATAGAACTAGAATCAAATAGCATGTTCACTATTATTGAATGTATAACCATCATACCTATGCCCATATCATCATAGGGCCCATATTCAGCAGTAATGACATTATATTCCCTTGTTTTCATGTAGTTTGTTTTTGGGGATTTCCCCCACAACCCATGGAATATGGAAACAGTTTACATAATTATCATGTTACTTGGAATTGATACACTTCACTAAAAGATGGGTGTTGATCTAAACATTACTTTATTCTTCCACATTAGTGGGATCCTTTATATCCCTTTAGTATTTATTAACCAGATCCCCCCACTTCATCATTTTAAGCATATTCATATTCCCTTAATAAAGTTCCTAGGCTGCTTCTTCCAACCATGTTGAGATATGGGTTCCATGGTTTTATTTACATCATGGGGTTTATCATCCAATAATCTCATATTAATCTCCATTTTCCAGTATTTATCTATTGACCCATGAGACCACTAAGGGTCTTTGATCTACATTTCATCCATAATTTCACAACAAACAATCTCCTCATAAATATAAACATGTCAAATCAATTAATTTTTTCCTATACTTGGCTTATGTTATCAAAATAATTGATGCACCTTTCTTTTGAAGGTCATGAAATACTTTGAGGAGTATCATGAATGCCTGGTTAATTTTACTTCATTGGCTTGGATAAACTCATCTTCCTTCTTTAAGAGTTCATGGAACTCTATTTCGATCGTAGTAATAAGGGTTTAGGAAAAAACTTTATTCAAAAAAAATTTATTAAATAATCCCATTACATGGAATAATATTAATCCTCATACATTGTGTTCTTCATCAGTGTCCACCACTAATATATTACCCCATCAACGTGATATATTTCCACCACAACATTATCTTCTTCCGAGAATTGTAAGATAGAGGCTACCATTAAATGATGTAAAAACATTATTATTCATGGATGTGATTCAAATATCTACTAAACATTGGAGGCATTTTCTACATAACATATTAGACCAAAACATTATATTTCTCAGGATAAAGAGGGAATTCCATAGTTTTCAAGTTATTATTCATAACACGATCTATTTGAGAAATTACAAGCATATAATTTTGATAACCAATTCCAATTATATTTGGAATTCCATATGTAAAATCATCACATTTTTTATCACATTGATTGTTGGGAATTGTTACCGTATTTCCATCCATTAACTATTAAAATGAACATAAAATTAGGGGATTGAATTCATAGGTAATATGCATGTGAAAAAAACACACAACATAAAAATATAAGTATGTAAATATAAATTATATCCTACCTTTTTATTCCATCAATGTTAATCAAGGTTACCCAGGTTAATATTATTATCCAAAGGGCTATAACTAATGTTTTCTTGTCCAAATCCCAAATAATATATTGATTGTGCTCCGATAACAACTATAATTTTCCAAACCTTTTACATATGTTTTTATAAGATTTTAAGCATAATTAACAATTAAATACAGACCACAGATCATAAAGAATAGTGTCTTTAGAAGATCAGGTACATGATTAAATATAATGAAACCAAAATGAATGATAATGTATTTAATATCCAAAAATAATTATCATAACAACAATTTATCTACAACATATTGATAGGATAACCTAGGGAATACATGAACGATGGGTTGAGAAAAAAATCATGGCAAGGGAGTATGAATATGAATAAAGCATAACACGTGGGATGGGAAGAATAACATGATGATTTAAAAACACATGTAAAATGAATAAAATTATAAAAGAGTAACATATTCAAAATTGGATCATGTAATCATGGATTCATATGAATGTGTCTGCAACATACAAAAGGACATATGAAGGATACATAGATAAACTCTATGACCATTGCCTGTAGAGGATCATGAGTCAAGACTATTGACCAACACCGTTTCTCTTAATATATCGTGAAATAAAACATTACCTATTCTAATGGAGCTCTATATTTGAAAACCCATCATGAAATTTACATGAATATGTGTGTCACGTTAAGAATCAAATATAATGTAAAAACAAAAGGGTAACCCCTATAAATAAAAGTGTTTCATAACGATGTCATAAAAAAATAATGTGCATCGTAAAGGTGTCCATGAAAGAATTGATTGAAATTAAATAAAATGTACATTAATAAAGGAAAATAGTCATAGATCATTATAAATTATGTCTATATTAATTTATTACTGGTAAATTTTTTGTTTAAAAATACTTTAGAAATGGGAGTATTTGGTGCAGATTAATGGAATATTTTCAAGATTCTCTAAGATATAAAGAACAATTGTTTATATAAAAGCATAAATGAAAAAATATAGTTATTCAAAATAATGATATTTATATTACTAAAATAATTATTGATTATGAAATATTATGGAGTGAACTTGAAAATGGGTAATAAATATGGATGTTCTCTTTAATCAGTCTAGCTTATCAAGATGAATTGATAATATATCCTTTTTTAAAACATGTATTTACCTATAAAATAAGGATGAAAATATCTAAATAATTGATTTTGTAAAATATAAATATAATTTAAATGACTTATATTGAAATAAGGAATCATTACATTGTGGTAATGATTGAGAAATAGTAACACAATAGAAAAAACAACATTCTGAAATAATCCCTTACTTTATGTATGAGACTCTTCTACACTTCATCTTATAGTATTGGATAAAAAATTTAATCCATTTATAAATTAATTAAGTCATATTTATAAATATATTTGTCTTAAAATATTTTTACTAACTTCACTGATGGCCTTTTTTAGGAGTTATAAGATACAATATCATTGTCTCATAGTGTTTGTTTCCTTTTGCATCATGATAGTTTTACTTTTATTTGTGTATGGAAAGTCATGTAAAATTAGAGTAGTTTTCCATAATTGAAATAATATGTTATTACTGAACTCATATAATATTATGTGGCCTCTTATATCATTTATTCAAAATTAATGATGATTCATTAGATAGAACTATAATGATAACCATTTAGACTATTTTTTCATTTCTTTGATAATCACAAAGTAGTATTTTAATTAATATAATATATATATATATAATTGTTATATAATATCAAATAAGATATAATACATATATTATAATATTTGTTTACAATAAAAATTGTTTTATGACCATCCATGAAGGTGGTAATGGAAATTGAAAACTCATCATCCTTGAATGAGACAAATCAATACATCAAAGGCAATGAATCCATTTTTTCTTAAAAAGGGAATGAGAAAAGAAACGATGATGGGATATTACATTAAAATAATAACATTATAGTATATATAATATACTGTAGGTATCATGACACATGTTTAACAGAATGTTACAAGAGAATAAAAAAAATAAAATTAGTTCAAATTAAATTAAAAGAAAAAGAAAGAGGTTTTTACCTCTTGAATTCTTCTCTTTGAGAACCTCAAGTTGGGAATTGGGTTTTGTATTTTTTGGAGAAAATTCTCCTATAATTGAGGAAGATTCTTAGGAAGGTTATTGGTCTAAATTTGGTGGAGATTTAAGGCTTTTTTGTTTGAGTATAAGAGGTTGTGAGGGTCAGTATTTATAGTGGGGCAGGGGGGTTAATTTTTATTATTTTATTATTTTATTTATTATTTTTCTCAAGAGTATAAATAGTATGGATTATTGTGAATAAATACTGTAAATAGTGAAATTGATTCTGAAAAAATTAATCTATCATCGTCCATACATCAATCATGACTCAATAATTCATGTATTTAGCGTATATAGATAAATATCGTATTTCAATTTTTTCTAAAAGTATAAATATTTTATAAAAATCCAAAAAATTCACCTTAATCATTTATAAATGTATAGAATTAAAAAATTGTCTCTATTTTATACAAATGATTTTCTATAAATTGTAACTTTAATTCATAATCAAAATCAATATTCATTCAAAAAATAAAAATTTAATTATTATAACATATTTTATATCACATTGTAAAATTAATTAAGGTATAATAAAATTATTTTATAGCAACAAGAACAAATATTTAATTTATGTATCTATTTTATGAAAATAAATTTTCGTTTAAATCATAAATTAATTTTAAATTTAAAAATGAAAAATTTATTTTCTTATAAAATTCTAATTCATAACTTATAATTTTTAAAAAAATTATTTACTTATTCCATAATAAAAATATATCATATTTTATTTTATTAAATAACTAAATTTTAATTATACTTTATCGGTGAAGTTATTATTCTATTTTCCATGTTATTATTCTTAATTGTCGTATTACTATTCAAAAGGTCATGTTAAAATTCAAATGGTTAGATTCTTAAATTTCTATAAATACTTCTTATTTGATTCATTCAATGTATCTATTGTTTGGATTCTATTCTCTAAGTGATATTTTGTAAATCATGCAAGATTAATAAGTATAAGAAGGTAAATTTTATTTAAAGGATTTTTTAGTCCTCACAAAGAACACCAAGAATGAAATTTATTCGATATGATACAAAAGTTCGACATTATCAACATCACTAAAAGTTTCTAATATGTTTATATCGATGAGATAGAAGATTTTATATATTTTTGAAAAAAACAAGTTGATTTTTTCCATTAACTATGATGATGAGAACTTTGGATATCAGTAATAGTCTTATGAAAAATAATGAAATAATCGAGATTCAATACATTTCTTACATTAAAAAAGATATGTGGAGTTATTAAAACATGGAATAAAAATATGTATTGAATAAGGCTAATCAAAGTGATGTTACTTGATAGACTACACATCTATAGACATTAGGGTATCCTTTAGAAATCAGTTCTATTTTAGTATGACTATCGAATGAAGAATGTACATGTAAGAAACCTGATCTTCTTTTCAGGAATGTTTTTTCTTTTCCAGTTGTTTTTGGGGAAAAGAGAAAAATCTGGAAATTTTCTAAGCACACACCGTGTACTTTATGAGTACACACCATGTACTCTGTTTCCGTAGTAGGCCGTGTGCTGGCCGTGTAGTAGCCACACACACAACCTTGTGGGAGTGACATGGAGGCCGCCTAATGCGGTGTACAAAAACTAAAAGTACACATATTGTACTCCAAAAGAACAGGTTGTGTATTCTTTTTCATTAAATGCACCGAGGTCTCATCTGACAGACAGAAAACTAATCTTCTAGGTCTCTTTCATCCGAGAGAGTCCATACAGCCACAGATCTTTAATGATCCCCTGAGCCTCCATCCGTCCTCTGATTAGAACATCGTTGATTGCGTTTGAGTCACATGTTTGAGTTATCTCTTCTCCTAGAGCAACATCATCTGATTTCTTCTCTCTTGCAAGATATCGTGGGTTGAATGTCTCAGACATATTTCTAGATCTTTGATATTCTAATGAGATTCAAGCTCTGAGGTTCACATATAGCACTATCTTAACCCCGAGTTAGGTGGTTTGTGCCTTTCTGTTGACATTCATTGAGTATTATGTGAAAATTCCACTAATACCCTCAAACGGGGTGTTGTGTGCTTACCATTTTACCCATGTTTCTTTCATGCCATGTTTTTATGCTAGTGTATAGCTAATTTGGTTATGAATTGGTTTTATTTATTCACTTTGGATATATGTTCCCTTCCATGTTATATTTACGACCATTTGGTATTGTTTAACTTGTTTGGATGGCTTTCCTAATTTCCTTGCCTGTTGCAGTAGGGTGGAGAGTTTTTATTTTGACATTCTTTATATGTTGTAGACTATTATCCATGTAGTTCTATAGGTTTACTTTGTCCATATTACACTACTATACTCATCAACCTACACAGGGCCATGAGAACCTGGTGTAATAGACTATAAGTGGAATTGACCGGGTGGGCTTCCCCAGAGAGTCATTGAGCACTTTCTCTAAAAGGGGTATTTACTGAGTGAGAATCCTCAAAGATCCTAGAACCACTTAGATATATTAGGGGAATTGACCGAGTGGTCTTCCTTAGAGAGTCCTTGATTTCTTTAGACTATAAGGGGACTGACTACGTAAGCTTCCTCAGAGAGTCTTTGTTTTTAGTCCTGAACTATTTAGACTATAAAGGGAATTGACAGTGAGTGCTTCCTCAGAGAGTATATAAATGATATGGGCTATAAGGGTAATTGACCGAGTTTGCTTCCTCAGAGTGTCCATGACCTTGGGGCTATAAGAGGAATTTACAACGTGAGCTTCCATAGAGAGTTCCTAACTACCTTAGACAATAAGGGGGATTGATTGTGAATTATTCCTCAGAGAGTCTTCATATACTAAACTAGAGAGGATAGGTTATATGTACTTACTAGATGGTTACTATGCTTGATTGATTATTAGACTTGTGGAATGGTTTACTTCTTACTACTTTATTGTTTTCTGCTATATATACTTTTATATTCCATATATTTATTAACTATTAGGCTTAGATCATCCGGTGGTTCCCATCTAGGATTTATTCTTACACCATATTTGAGTCATTCTTTTGGGCCCAAATAGATTATATTGTTTCTGTTATAGATAACGGCAAGCGCCCTTCTACTTCAGGTAATTGACTGTTGTGGAGCTGTGGAGCATGGGACTAAGCAAGGGATTGGGGTGCTGAGGAGCTATTTATCTTTCTTCTTATAATTTGGTTTAGAACTATTTTTACTTACATAATTATGACTTGTCTGGATCCATTCCTAAACATAAGGATCTTGTTTCATTTATATATGTTTTGTAGTGGTTTTATTATTCCAGTCTTCCTTTTTTTACTATTGTTGGATATTTACCACTTCCTCTCTTGTATGTATTTTTTTACTTCTATTGTGTACTCTTCCTATGAGGGAATAGTTTCCCCACACTCATACCCAAGGCCCTCTCTACTAGCCGGAAGCCTCTGACATTCGGGGAAATGCGTTTGAGGCCATGTGACCAACCGGGTACAATGAATCTCTAGGTGGCTTTTGCAACTAGAACATTACAAAGTTGTATAAGAGGAATTATTTTCTCATGAATTACTGTTTGAGCCTTTATCCAAGGATAGGATGGAATAGGTACTAGGTATTAATTTGTGCCTAGGAGTATCCAACCCATGTATAGGGAAAAGCCAATATACCTCGTTTATTGCAATTTCCTCTGTTTTTTCAATTTTACAGTTGATCTGATTTTCACCATTGGGTGGATCACATGTTTTGTGTTATTGTTGTTGACATTCTTGAGGTTCTATTTCTGTCGCAACCCGATTAGATGAGGGTATTCCATCTCAAGCATCATATATGCACTTGTTATAAATCACATGTCATGCATTTTTTCCATTCCATCCAGGATGCATTAGAGATTGAATATTGTTGTGATAGATGATGTTTAAAATATGCAGGATTTTGTGATAGTTTCCTTGATAGAAGTACATGTTGTTTGATATGGTATTTTTTGTTTATAGGTTTGATTAAATGAACGCCAAAATTATGTTCTTGAGGTCTTATGGGCCCTCATGGACCAGAATTTGGTGGATTATTGTGTTTTTACCATGTTATAATGTGTATAAGATTCGAAACTTTGATTCGTGGGGATTATGGGCCCTCACAAATCAAAATTTGGATCTTTCAATGCTCCTTTAAGATTTTATTTCTTGGTTCTAGAGTATTTTAATAGGCTTACTGTATTGAAAAACCCTGAATACATGTCGTGTAGTGTTAAGTACAGACCACATGTTCTCCAATTTTGGAAAGAAATTGTTTTTTTAAGTACTTGTCGTGTACTTTATGTACATGTCGTGCAGTCTCTAACCATGTCGTAGGCCGTGTGGGTAGAGTCACGGGATTGGGAATGTCTGGTAGGAACACACCGTTTACCAGAAGAACACACCATGTAGTGCCGACCCTGTGTCTACCCATGTATCCAACAACAATGATGGATAAGATCATAAGCTATACACGTCGTGTCCGCATTGAACATGCCTTGTAGTCTGACCCAGGTACCTGGACCTGTCACGAACAACACGGTTCTGTGTTATCCCTGATCAAACATGTCGTGTCTATTTAGAACACGCCATGTAGTGTGAGCCGTGTGTTAGGTCGTGTCACTAACAACACAGGCCAGGTGAATCTTTTCTAGTACACGCCATGTCTATCTTGAACACGCCATGTAGTGTTGTCTTATGAGATCTGTGTGGCTTAACCATGTAGAAGGACTCGAGCCTGGGCAGACTATTCATGTACATGTTGTGTGTTATGAAAACATGTTGTGTGTTTGGGGTGTTACACGACCAATATAGGAAGGAGTACACACCCATGTAAATGACTTCCTGGAACACAATGTGTATGAAATTTACACTTTGTGTAGTCATGTTTTGTAAAACATGAGTGATTTATTTCATATGTCACCCTCTTTCAGTCTTGTTTTCAGTCCATGATAATCATGATCTTAGGTGTGAATTTGACCTTGTAGAATAATTCCATCGAGAATTCCTCAAACTGTGTGCCAGTTTCCTGATGGTGATCAGACAACAGACATGGCTAATCGGTGACTACCTGCAGATCCTCCCATTGTTCTAGCCTTGGCACCAGCCGTTGTACCTGACATGGGTTCTACTGCATAGTTCAGAGAGGGAATTCTGAGGATGATTCATACCTTTTGGGGAGCTCCGTCTCCTGCCCCATCAATGGATGATTTGACATGGGTCTTCCAGAAACATCACCCTCCCACATTCTCAGGGGATGGAGGACCTCAGGCTGCAGAGCCATGTCTAGAAGCCACCTTGACAATTTTTGAGAATTTGGAGATACCTCCAGAAAAGATGGTGAATCTCGCTACCTACATGCTCTGAGACTCTTCCAAGAGGTGGTGGGATGTGATCTCAGAGGGCGAACGGTAGCAGAATATGGCTTGGGATGAGTTTTGGTGCATCTTCTATGATTACTTCTATCTAAATTCTTTGAGGGCCGATCAATCCAGAGAGTTCATTATTCTGGATGAGGGTACTTATAATGTTAGGGATTATTCATATTTATTCACAAAGATACATAGTTTCATGCCTATTCTAGGAGGCGATGAGTTATTTCTTACACAAATGTTTGAGTATATTCTGAGGCATGAAATCTGATATTAGGTGAACATCTTTAGGTTGACTTCGATATCTTCTATCACAAAATAGGTGCTGATAACATAATTCATTCTGGGGGATTATGGAGCTGTGATCCATAGTGGTTCAACATCTAGATTTAGTGCTCCACCAGCTGATAGCAGGAAGCACCACAGGGAGGCTTCATGAGGAGATCAGAGCAGGTGGGATAAATGTTTTGGTAGCTAGGTGGTGCGCTACCAATGTGGGAGAAGAAGGCATATGAGGCCATGTTTCCAGAGAGACCAAGTGGAGTGCTGATCTTGTGGAAAGATGGGTCACCTTCAGTGCTTTTTTCATATCTTCTCACTATCATCCGGTTACAGGGGTTCTTCTATGACTCCTCATTCAGGTTCAGTGCCACCAGCTTCTCACTATTCTAGGAACTGGACCTCTTCTCTCCGTTTGGGCTGATGTGGAGGTCTTGACCGTGGTAGCCAGTCGCACGGTTATCAACAACATCAGGGTGGATCAGCTCAGAGCGGTTAGTCAGGGTCACAAGGCCACAATACATTCCAGAATTTTGTAGTGGAGAAGACCCAAAAAGAATAGGATCCCGAACCTTCCAATGTTTGAGGTACGATCTTTGTATCCTCAGTTTTTGAATCTTCTCTTTTTGATATAGGGGATTCCCATATCTTTATCTCCATTACTGTTGTAGAGATCCTTGGCCTCTATATCTTTCTTCTGGTGATGTTTTGATGCTATAAACACCTTTGGGGACTTGAATATCTAGTGTACGTTAGTGCAAGGAGTTCCCACTAGGGATTTCGAGATTTTACTTCTCAATGGACCTCAATGTCCTAGATATTACATGAAATGATGTCATTCTAAGAATGGACTAGCTAGTTTCATTCTAGGAAGTCATCGATTTTCATCATCGTAGGGTGAGTTTCGTATCACTAGAGGGTGGTTTTTTCATCTTAGGGGTGAGTGGGATGCTTATGTGAGAAGAGTGGGTCTACAATATCATGGGGTCAGAAGCCAAAACACATATTTATAGTCTATAACTGGATGACTAGGGGACTTCACAGATGGACTTTCCTCCAGTGGTGGATTATTATAGAGATGTCTTTTCAGAAGAATTTTCATGTTTTCCTCCAGAGTGTGAGGTAGAATTTTATATTGAGCTTGTTCCAGGAGCGGCACCGATGTTAATTCCTCATTGTAGGATGGCTACACTTGAGTTTCATGAGCTTAAGATGTTGTTAGAGGAGTTGCATGCAAAGGGTTTCATCCGACCCAATACTTCTCCTTGGGGTTCTTCGATCCTGTTTGCGAAGAAGGAAGATAGTAACCTCAAGATTTGTGTTGACTATTGGAAGTTGAACTAGTTGACGGTCACTAATTGATATTCCTTACCTAGGATTGATGATCTCTTTGATCAACTTCGAGGATCCTGGGTATTCTTGAAGATTGACTTGAGGTCCCGTTGACATCAGTTGCGTGTTAGACCATCATATATACCTATCACAGCTTTCTAGAGTAGGTATGGTCCATAGGAGTATATTCTTATGATGTTTGGTCTCACGACCGTGCCTTCATTTTTCATGGAACTGATGAACCAAGTGTTCCATACATACTTGGATTATTGTGTGGTTGTCTTTGTGGATGAAATCTTGGTGTACTCTCACACTCGACATGGGAATGATACTAATCTTGGGATCATTCCGAGTACACTAAGATAACATCAGTTATATGCTAAGATATCAAAGTTACACTTTTGGATGAACCAAATTCACTTCATGGATCATTTTATCTCAGAGAAATTAGTATTAGTATACCCATAGAAAGTGAGAGCATCAGTTTCTTGGAAACAACCAAAAAAACGTCGTTGAGGTATAGAGCTTTCTAGGGCTAGTTGGATACTATAGAAATTTCATACAGGACGTTTCACAGATAGAATCACCACTTACAGGTCTGACCAAGAAGGCTGCGAAGTTCATGTGGTTAGATTCTTGTGAGTTAGCCTTTCATGAGCTGAAAGGGAGGGTGACTTCCACACCGACACTAGTCTTTCCAAAGTCATTGAAGAGATATAATGTTTACTATGATGCATCATGTATCAGGCAGAAGATTGCTTATATTGGGAGATGGAGTCGTTACGTATGGGTTTCTGCAGTTGAGGCCACAAGAGAAGAATTACCCGACGCTGGATCTGGAGTTGGAAGCTATTTCCCATGCCCTACACTGTTTGAGACATTATCTTCTGGGAATGAATTTGGTGGTTTTCACCGGCCAAAAAAGTCTCAATTATATCTTCACTCAGCGTAATCTGAATTTGAGACAACACAAGCTGGTTGAGTACCTACAGTCCTTTGACTTTGAGCATGCATATATGCTTGGGAAAGGCAGTGCAGTGGCTGATGCATTGAGCAGGAGGACTTAGATCCATGTAGTTCAGGAGGTCAAAAGTGAGTGTCTTCTTATGGCTCTATTCATTGAGATTCATATGGAGGTGCATGGAAGTTAGGAACAAACTTTTCTTTTGTTTTTAGCTATTACCTATACTCTTCAGGATCGATTTTGGATGAGGTAGCTATAAGATTTTGAAGGTCTAGTCCAAAGGGAGAGTGTATCAGGAGAGGACCCTATTCTTGGATGGACCATAGGTGAGGATGAGATCTTTCATTTACAGGGGAAATATTGTGCCAGTAGACATACATGAAGATCTGATGCATGAATTTCATTCCTTAGTTTAGGCGGTTCATCATGGCATCACCATGATGTATCGTGATCTACACCGCCATTATTTTTGGCTAGGCATGAAGATGGAAGTTGTTGTTTCTTCATGGGGTGGTCCACTTGTCAGTAGGTGAAGGCGGAGCATCAATGAACAATATGGTTTTTAAGTAGTTATCCATTCCCGAGTTGAAGTGGACAGTCGTCACGATGGATTCCATGACCGGTTTTCTGAGGTCGCCTAGAGGGAGTGATGCTGTTTGGGTTGTCATTGACAGACTCACAATGGTTTCTCACTTCTTTCTGACTAAGGAGACCTTCATTGTTGATGATATGGGGAAGTTGTACCTCTGTGAGACTTTAATTCTTCATGGAGTACACACTCCATTGTTTCAGACAGGGATGCACGTCTTAATTCTCGGGTCTAGAAGGGGCTTCAGAAGGCTTTGGGTATACAGGTAATTTTGAGTACTGCTTACCACCCCCAGAAGGATGGCCAGTCTGAGCATACGATTCATATCCTTGGGGACATGCTCCAAGCATGCATTCTGCATTTTTGAGGTTCTATAGAGAAGCATATACCTCTTGTGGATTTATCCTACAATAATAGTTTTCAAGAAATTGTTCATATGGCACCTAATGAGGCATTGTATGGTAATTCATGCCGATCACCTGTATTTTGGCTGAACGTAGGAGAGGCAGCTTTGAAGGGACCTTGTCTTGTTCAAGAGACCACAGAGTAGATAGAGTTTATTTGGAAAAGGATGGATGTTGCGCAGTTTCGACAGATGTCTTATGCTGATCAGTAGAGACGAACTCTTGAGTTCGAGGTTGGGGATCTGGTTTTCATGCGTTCCACACTGAGGTTGGGACACAAGAGGATTAAGAGATAGGGTAAGATTTCGTTGAGATACTTCAGGCCATTTGAGGTCTTAGCGAGAGTTGGGCCAGTTTCATATTGGTTGCGGTTACCTCAGAGGTATGTAGCTCTGCACGACATCTTCCACATTTATTTGCTTCGACGTTACTTCATAGACATGTCTCATGTCTTTCAACTTGAGGAGGTTGATCTAGGAGTGGATGCATCGTTTGAGGAGAAACCTATCCATATTGTGGATCATAGTACAAAGGTTCTCTATGGCCGGTTTGTTCCTCTGGTAAGAGTGCTATGGCTGCACGGGCAGGTGTAAGACGAGACTTGGGAGAGGGAGGCCGATGTTCGGGCACAATGGCTAGAGTTGTTTGGGGTTTCTTCATCAACGCCACTCTAGGGAAATTCGGGGACAAATTTCATTAAGGGGGATGTTTTTAAGAACCCTGATCTTATTTTCATGTATGTTATTCTTTTTCTGGTTGTTTTTGGAGAAATGAGACAAATTTTGAAATTTTCTTAGTACACGCCATGTACTTTATGAATACAGACCGTGTACTTTCATGCCGCAGCAAGCCATGTGTTGGTTGTGTAGTATCTATACACACGGCCGTGTGGGAGTGACTTGGAGGACGCCTAATGCGGAGTACGGAAACTGAAATTACACATAGTGTACTCCAAAAGTACACACCATGTATTTTTTTATCATTAAATTCACCATGGTCACCTCTGACAGCCAGAACACTCATCTTCTAGGTCTCATTCGTTCGAGAGAGTCCGTATGACCACAAATCTTCGACAATCCCTCAAGCCTCCATTTTTCCTCTGGTTAGAACACTGTTGACCACATTGTAATCGTATCGGCGAGTTCTCTCTTCTCCAAGAGCATCATCTTTTTGATTTTTCCTCTCTCATGAGATATCGTGGGTCGAACATTTTAGATGTTTTTGTATATCTTCGACATTTTAAGGTTATTGAAGCTTCGAGGTACATATATAGCAATCTCTTAACCCCAAGGTTGGTGGTTTGTTCCTTTCCATTGATTGTCTTTGAGTATTATGTGAAAATTCCACCAATACCCTTGAATGGGGTGTTGTATGTTGACTATTTTACCCCGGTTGCTTGGATGACATGTTTTTATGCCTCTGTAGAGGTAATTTGAAAATTAATTTGGTTGATTTATATGATTTTGATGTTCTTTCCCTTGCATGTTCTATTTACGACCGTTTTTCGTATTTATCCAGTTTGGATGCCTTTCCTGATTTCCATGATTGTTGAGGTAGGGTGGAGAGTTTGTATTATGACATGCTTGATATGTTGTACACTGATATCCAAGTAGTTATGTACGTTTAATTTGGCCATATTACACTTCTATGCTCATTGACCTACACAGGGTCACGAGATCTTGGTGTAGTAGATTATAAGGGGAATTGATCGGGTGAGCTTCCTCATATAATACATGAGAAATTAGGATATAAGGGGGATTAACTGAGTGAGTGTCATCAAAGAGTCTAGAACCACGAGGGGATATAAGAGTAATTGGTCGACTGAGCATCCTCAAAGAGTCCATGATTGCTTTAGACTATAAGGGGACTGACGGTGTGAGCTTCCTCATAGAGTCTTTGTTTCTATTCCTGAACTATTTTGACTATTAGGGAAATTTACAGGGAGTGTTTCATTAAAGATTCTATGAAAGATATGGTCTATAAGAGGAATTGAACAAGTGATCTTCCTCATAGAGTCCTTAACCATGGGGCTATAAGAGGAATTGACCGCATGAGCTTCCTCAGAGTGTTCCTGACTACCTTATAATATAAGTGGAATTGAATTTGAGTGCTTCAATAGAGAGACTTCATATACTGAACCAGAGAAGATAGACTGTGTTTACTTCCTTGATGGTTACTATGCTTGATTGATTATTCAACTTGTTGAACTGCATATTGCTTGGTACATTCCTATTTACTGTTATCTGTAGTTTTAGATCCCATATATTCACTGACTGTTAGGAACATATATTTGGGTGGTTTCCAACTAGGATTTAGTCTCACACCCTATTTGGGACACACTTTTGGGCCCAAACAGATTATATTGTTGCAATTATAGATAATAAAATGCTCCCTTGTACTTCTTGTAATTTACTATTATAGAGATGGGGAGCATGGGACATAGCTAAGGAATGTGATACAGTGATATGTTTATCTTTCTTTTTTTTATTTTGGTTTAACACTCTTTATATTTCCAGCATAGTGACTTGTTTGGCTACATTCCTAGACATATGTATCTTGAATCATTTATATATGTGCTCCAGTTTTTTTTAGTATTCTGCTATTTTCTGTTGTTTCATATTTACTACGTCATCTCTTGTATGTATTTGTTTACATCTGTTGTGTACTCTACCTATGAGGTCATAGTTTCCCTACTATCACACCCAAGGACCTCAGGGTTATTCAGTAGCCTCTAGAATTCAGGGAATTGTGCTTGAGGCCATGAGACCAACCGGCTACATGGTGCCTCTGGGTGGCATCCAGAACCGGGATGTTACAATATAAGTAGACAAATAACATAGTGTTATTGATCTGAAAATTATTGAAAAATGGATAGATTCCACAGAAAAAGGATTTTACTAAGAAAAGAAACCCATTTAAGAAATATATTTAACATTAATGGGGTTTATTTAATATTATGTATCAAATAAATATATGATAACAAAAATTTATATTAAATGATACCACTATGAGACTCTATATAGTGTTGGAAATGACAAGTATGGTGGAAATAAATTATTCAAATCACAGTGATACATTTTAGTAATGAAAAATACTAATGGAATATGATCTATAAAGTCATTTTTTCTTTAAGAGGATGGTAATGGATGTAAGAAATAAAATGACTAGGATATTGGTAGGATTTTTAGTATAAACAATAGAATCACCTTTATAATTATCCACAATAGTGATAAAGAGAACAACCATTCATATATTTCCCAAAATTTTTTAATGATCTATACTCAAATATTTTTGATGTAAAGATATATTTAAATCTTCATTCTTTGGAGAAAAAAATTTAGATGATACAACCAAACGGTCATATAGTTCATAAGAAATAGAATATTATTTATATATTTATATAAATAAATTTAGATGGGATCAAGGACTATATGATTGGAAATGGGTGATTGAACATTTTATTATTTACGAATGATTTAGTTAATGTGATTATAAATATTATTGTTATCTAAAATAATATGATGATATAACATATATCATATTGTTAATGTATATTGATTTTATGTTCATTGTTGGTCTAGATTGAAATCAGTTTGTTGAACTCAAGAGTAAGTTTTCTAGAAGTTTTGAGATGAAGATCCTTAAATAATCCTGTAAAATCATGGGGATAAGAATCAAGAGGGGTTGAAAAATAGCTCATTGGTTCTATCATATTATTAATGGATATCAAATTTCATCAAGAATAAGTATTAGATAGTTTTAAACTATCTCAACCCCCTCACAAGAAACATCCATATTTCTAAAGCATAAGAATAATAAATGGATATAGAAGTCCATTACATGGAAAAGGTGTTTGTTTCTTTATATTTGGGATATTTTATGTACAAAATGTTATGAATGAGAATAAATATTCATTTTGAAGTGCATGTCGGTAAAAATTCCATTTTATATCCTAGATGGAATCATAGGGAAGCTATGAATTTGAACCTGAAATACAAGAATGTATTAGAAGATCCATATTTCTGTTTCAATGATTATGATTAGTTGGAAAGATTTCTATATGAATTTTTTTCTAGAGACATCGATTCATGGAAATTTATTACATGTTTCTTGATTAGTTGTGGAGGAAAAATGGTCATCAAGATGTAATAGTTTTTAACACCCTGATCATTGTTATCCAGACTAAATGCGTTATTAAAATAAATTGGCATGGTCACAAGAGATCAAGTCTTGAACGATCGATTAGTTTATTAGCCTTGGAGGTACTAGATATATACATAAGTTTTACGTTACATCAAAAAAAACAATGTGTCCCATTTAAACACTCTAATATCTATCAACCTGCCCCTGAAGGTCAAGCATAATATTATTTTTCACATCTTAGGAAAAAAATAAGAAAATAGTGAGCACAGATTCTCAGTAAGGATAACAATACAGTGGAAAATATCAAAATTTAGCATAAACATTGAAGGAAAAGTATAAGACTAAAAGACAAGACTTTTAATCCTAAACTTCAGGATAATATGGTAAATATAAATAAAAAATTCAATTTACTTATTAATAAGGATATTCTTCAATTATAATAATAACATGTAATATAAATAGCTAATTTCATAATGATGGAATGCATAATGTCGGATATCATCACCACATAGTCAAGGACTCATGCGAAGACTACAAATAAGATTTTGTCAAGGCCTTGTGCTAAGACACTACTTTGTCTCATGATACCAACTAATGCATCAAGGAGAAACATCGGTCTCCACCGATCACTTACTAAGTCTAATGCATTCATCATATGAAAAGTTTGAAACAAAATCTAAAGATTCATATTAAAACTTTTATACGAAATGTCAATATTTTAACCACAACCCATGAATGATATAAAAATATCCCGTCCACAGTGAAACATAACTCATTAAATACAATATAGAAGATTGTATAAATAAACATCAATAAAGAATAATGAAGGATATTGACATAGATTAAAATAATTATAATTACATATTTAGAAAAATATCCCATTTTTCTTGAAAATATTTAAAATTCTCATTATTTATCATAAAGATATTAAAATTTTGATTTTTAATCAATGTGTCCATACCAGTTTGAAATTTATAAAAGAAATTTTAATTTTAAAACCATCATTTCTATATTAATAAATCCTTAATAACATTTTTAAAACATGGACATTAATGAGAATGATTTAGAATAATAAATCATTAAAACATTTACAATTATATTTTAGTTTGAGTTCCTAACCAAATGAGAGATGCTTAATTACAAATAATTGATGTAATCAAAACATTATAATATTATGATAATAAAGGGATCAATGATATACTATTTAAATGTATAGTATATATACAATATAAATGTAAATTGGCACATACCCACAAAGAAGTCTCAATGAAATGTAAATTGAGATGAAATCACTTATAAAGACTGTATACTTAGTTTAAGGATAAATAAATGACATAATATTTTGTGTCAAATATAAATACACTCAATATTATTGGATAAATAGTGTAAATAAATCAAAGTAAATTCACACATATTCATATAAAAACACCAATGACTTGGACATTTAACTCAATGAATGGAATTTAAGTAAATATTACTCTTATCAAATTCATATCGATGACATGGGAATTTATCAATTGAGTGATTAAGTGAATAAAAGGTATATCAACACAAATGGGAGTGGATATTACTACGTAAGTAAATAAATAATAATTTCACACATAATCTTGTTGTAAATTTATCCATTAACTCTGCGTAGAACACAATGAGTAGAAATTGAAATTAGAAATTATCTTACCGATTTTGTAACATACAAAACATACACACCGTGAATGAATTATAATACAATAATGATGTAAATACCCATAAATAAAAGTATATTACACCATGAATACAATCATTGGTATTGTATACACCACAAAACAAATAGTGTAAATATAGCATGAATTTCACGTGAATAAGAGGTGAGATGAAAACCACTTACCTTATACTTTTCCTTAGTAGAGGGTAGCTTAAACTCCTATATAATGGTGAAACAATTTTTATTAAATTATATAAGAACCACAAGGATAAATATGATATCATATATGGTCTTCTGATATTTAATTGTTAAAAATATTTTAGTAGTATCATTGTTTCGAGTGTTAATAGATTCATTTTCCTTTATATGTTTTGTTACATTGGTCATGTTTTATATTGATAGGATGTATTTGATTTATATCAAGAATTATATGATGTTCTGGAAAATTATTCTTAATAATAAAATGAAAATTATTCTTGAATGGGTATGATAGAAAATGAATCTCATCGCATTAGTGGAGACGGTAATTCGTACGTACGCATGGGTGACAATACTATTCTTTTGATGGTTATATCATATGTAATTGGATGTTATATCATATATAAATAATCAATAACATGTTTTATTAACTATTCAAAATCAATTATACCCATTATTATACCCATAAAAATAATGATGCGTTGAATAACAAACTACACCACAACATGGAGACAGTAAGTTTTATGTACGAACGTATGGTGACATGTCATTATGGATTGAATAATGAATATTGTTGTAAAATATTTATAATAACATCATATTATTTATAAGGTACAATATTTATTATTTTTGTATAGAAAAAACAAAGAAATAAGAAGTGTGAACAAAAGAACTTTGAAAGTGGTGGTGAAATTATTACCTCTTCTCCTATTGCTTCCTTTTGATTTAATCAAAATGACTCCTTATGTTGGATTATGATCAAAGTAAGTCCTATAGATTGAATTTCAGGTAGTAGGGATAATATTTGAGTAGGGTTTGGGCCAGAAAAATGCTTTTGGAGATCTGATTTTGAGATAAGGTGAAGCACCCTTTTATAATAGAGGTGGGGGTCACTTTAAAAAAAGCTTGAAATATAACATTATTATACGATCATATTAGGTCTATAATGGCTCCAAAAGGATTTATTTCAATGATAAAATGGGTATGGGTCTAAAACCTCTCATCTAATAGGTTTTAGATAGGATTGGGTCACTATATTAACCATATCTTTGTGACTTAACTCTTAGTTAAATAGTTAATCTTTTACTATGTATTATTATATTATTATTATAAATTGATAATAAGACTACAATAAAAATAAAAGAGAACCCCAAGTGGTTAATTATTGATATGTATAACTTTATCTATGTCTTTTTCCAGATCCTTATATTTATAGAAATATTATATAAATTAATAATATAGTATTTGTTTTAAAAACTCATATATGTATATTTTCAACTATTAAGTATTCCATTTTTGGGAAAGTCATAAAAAATTCGTCACTTCAAAAATAAAATTTATTTTATAAATCAGAACATGTCATATTAACCTATAAAACTTGTGGAATACATCAGAAGTCTCAACATACAGTTATGTTAATATATATAATATAAATTATTATAATCATTCAATAATAAGGTAATTACTACATCATCATTGTTTCATAAATAAATTTAATTATTTAATGTATAAAAATTATAAATAAAATACCATTATGTAGGAAATATTTGTATATTTCTAATGAATATTTATAGTCTAATTTATCTTAAGTATACACCTATATTAAAATTTTTTAGTTATTAATCATTTAATTTAACGCTTTTAACTATTAATTAAATAAAATAATAATAAATTTCATAATCTAATCCAAGCTGACCAAAAGTATATATTTTATTCGTAATGTTTATTTTAGTCGAAATATACTTATCTAGTTCAATTAGGACATGTGTGAGGGTAATTATAATAACATTTTTACCTTTAATTATGCTATTTACTTTTTAATGTGGAAAATAAAATTCAAAAGGTACTATTCATAATAAATTAATTTTATCTTATTGAACCACATTTTACTTTCTGATTTCAACTGTCTCTAGGAATTTTAAATTCCATTCATAGATGTGGTAAAATTATGTTTTATGGAAATTTGCTTACGTGCCTAGAAGGTGGGTAAAAGATGCTAAAAGGTTTAATAAAATTTTATATATCTAATTTTATTATAAAATGACACCATTGAAATAAATTGAACAAATATATGTATTATGTATCTATTTTTAATTAAAATATATTAAATTAAAATAAATAAATATAAATGTAAAAAAGACAATTTTATACAATAACAAAGTATTTTTCACTATTCATAAAAAATTCAACGTTCTCAGAAAAAGAACAAAAACTAACCAAAATATAATTTTGATATTCAAAATTAAAAAATGATGTCCATTTTAACAAATTTAAAACCTAGATGTTCTATTAATTAATTTTACAGAAATATCACTGTTATCAAAACTAGAAAGCACGTTTTTGATAAGTAAAAACTATCAAAAGATTGATATGTGTTTATGTCAAATTTATATATATAATTACTTATAATTACCAACATTGGATTAAATGATAAAAATATAATATAATTTAACTACAAAACCATTCAAATGTATAATTTTACACTATGAATTATTTCAATTAAAAAATATGTTTTCACTTATAATTTATTATTTTTCACTATTCATTAAAATATAAAAGTTATTAGAAAACCATCAAAAATTTATCCATACTAAATTTTTATGTCCTACTTCTAAAGAAGTAGTTTATTTTTTCAAATTGAATATACAAAAGTGTCAAATATTGGATTTAAATAGGGTTCTCCATTAAAAGGAAGAAAAAATGTATTTTTTTAAAAAAATAATTTAATAATCTGAAATATTTTTTTTATTATATTATGTCTAAGAAACACATAATATTGATTTCAAAATTACATAGACTATATAAAATTCAAAATTTGGTTATTACTATTCATACCTGATTTTTTAAATGGCTAGTTTGATAGGTCATGGTGCGCTTGAACTTGGTGTTGCGTACTTCGCATGCTATCATATTTTTAAAAGAGAAATGTATAGTGGATGCTTATGGTGTAACACTCTTCCCTCCTTCAATAAATTGTGTCCATACAATTTGAAATTGTTTTTCAGAAATAAAAGGTTAAAAATAGAAGTCATCTTTGTGGAAACCACACATCGGAAATAGGGTTAATAAAATTTATTCCTAATAACAGGGAATGGGAAATGAAAAAGTCTCCTCAAAATTAAGATTTCAAATAATAGAACATTGGTGGAAATTATAATTGAAGTAATAACATAAATATTTATAAGGAATGATTGAGTTCATTAGTCACGAACAAGTGAATGTAAAATTGAGGGTCGCATAGCCATAAATCTTTGATGATTAAAAATATCATCATTTCAACAAAACATAAGGTATTAGGATAACACAATTTTGGTTTTAATATCCATTCACTATTGTTTAATAATTATTTTATTCATATAATAAGAAAAATAATACTTGACATATAGAGTTCCATCTTTTAACAAATTTATACCACAAACTAATCTTTCACTCCAAAAGATAAGTATTCAAGATGACATGGTCACATCTGAAGAGCTAGAATAAACTTATAGAGAATCACATAATCCAAAAAATAAGAACAATATATTTCCATTTACTTTATACATTCACTAAAAATAATGGTTTGTACGAGATCAAATGATCCCCAAAAAAGATAATCCTTTCTAGAATGAAATATTACTCTTAATCTCCAAAAAATAAACAAAAAATACTCAATGTTCCACAAAGACCATTAAAAAAATTTCCTTAAAATTATTCAATATAATCCAAACTATGTTTGAAACCCAAAATTTAGAAGGATTTGATCACATAGTCTTCCATGATAAAACTTATCCTTTATCTCTAAATAACATCGACTACTATTAAAGGCACATACTTAAATGTAATTAATTTAATCACATATTCTATATGATATGCTAATAATTTTTCATAAATTAACCAAATGTATACAAGTACACAAAAAACATAAAATCTTCCAAAATAAAAATCTACCATTACTCCTCAACTGAAATTTTATCGTATTCGATTTTCCTTAGGCATATAGTGCTCAAAAAAGAGAGAACATCTTACAAAATAACATTTATCACTTATACACTAAATCATTTTCCTATAATAATGATAAATAATAAGTTCCCAAAATCTATATATCATTAATTGATAAAATCATTTAACTAAAAATAATTAGTCTTACTAAACAGGGACTTCACATAGTACATTGGTATGTGATAAATCCCAATCGCACATTGGTTGTTGGTTAAATTCCACTATCACTGTCCAATGCTATGGTTTTTCACATGGTCGGCATGTTTTTTTTTTAAAAACTATATATTTATATAACATTCCAAAAAATGAGATAAATTACTCAAAAATAACCATAACATATTGTAACCACAAATGTTATCTCATACCTTTTTATTTCTTCCCAAAAAGTAATAACTTGTAATTGAATAAAATTCAAGGATCATATAAATCCAAATGGTTCTTAATAACTATATACACAAAAAGAAAATATAATTCTTCCTCAAATATAATTTTCACCTAACAAACTATAGAGTTATAGATACAATGGAAAAGTCAGCCAATGTAATCCCACCAATAAAGAGCATTAATAATTTTAAACATTTCTTCATCCATTTATTTCAACATAGGTACTTCCATAACATAGAGGTTATCCTATAGAATATAAAATTGACTTAGGTAATTCCCATGTCCCCTAAATTTACGGAAAATGACTATAAATGGATTCTTAGGATTTTTTTTATTTTCTTCCATAGTACTCTGCATTTTTCCTCGGTAATTCATTAATTTATGTCCTTTTTTACAACACAGAAATCATTTATTTATTCTATTGAGACACTTTCCTGTGTTTCACCTTCCACACTTTCTGCAAGATGGAAAATGAGATTTTATTTCTCTATGGTCTCCACTACTAGAACTCATATCATTCTCCACCTTTATCTTCTTTATTGAGTTTGTGAGTTGGTTAATGTATATGTTTTTTATCATATTTTTGGAAAATTTATTTGGCACGGACATGATATATTTTACACCTATGAACATTATATTTTTTGGCTCATTTCCACCGCTTTCCAAACCATGTACATCATGTTCAATGTTACTAGGACTTCCTTGGTATCCAACAATTGTCTAAAACCAGAAAGTAGAGTGTGAGTAACAATTGTCATAAAATCAGTTAGATAATTTAATGACCCCTTATTTTAATTTCAAAACACTATAGGATTAAGAAATGTTATTTAATCCAATCATATATTAAATTGAATTAAATCACGTTGTAAAAAAATGTGAATTAACTTAAGCATATCCCCTAGGATTGTCGTAACCAAGACAGCAGCATGGCCCGTTGTTGTGTACCAGGATACCCCGGGTCAAGCCCAAAACTCCTTGTTAGAGTTTTCACTCATAGGTAAATATGTTCTAGAGCGGCCTCTACTTCTTGTTTTCATCTAGGAATTTATTTCTTTTAAAATACAAAAAATCTCTACATTACCAAAATTATAGGAAGTTATTCTATACTAATCCCCAATGTTTATCTTAGGGTAAGGTTTTCTAATCAGAGTTTTTCAGAATCTAGCTTCCAATGTTTGTACTAAACTTTCTCTAATACCAACTGTAACACCCTAACCCTAGTAACGTAATGTTTATGCCATATTACATAATATTGGAATGATCACATGAGATCAAATCTCAAAAGGAATATTAGTTTAGTAGCTTTTGTAGTACTTGGTATATAAATATGTTTTACATTACATTATAAAAAACAAAAATGTGACCCCTTAAAAAACACTCATTTCCCTTAAAATATCCCTACAAGTCAAGAATAATATACTTATTCACATCCTGGGAAAAAGAAAACATAAAAAAGGGGTGTGATCAGATACTCAGTAAAGTCAACAATATAGAGGAAACTGTTATAAATAAGTATAAACATATAAGGAAATGTATAAGAATAAAACAAAAGCCTTTTAAGCATAAAATTCATCATAATATGGAAAATATAAATTTAAAAATACCATTTACATATTCACATGGATATTCTACTAGTCAAATAATCACATTTAATATTAATAGATAATTTCATAATGATGGAATGTCTAATTTTATATATAATTACCACGTAGTCATGGCCTTGTGCCAAGACTACGAATAAAATTTTGTCGAGGCCTTATGACAAGACACATGTTTGTACTTTGAGACATATTATTGCATCTAGGAGATATAGAAAACTCCACTCATCACTTACTATGTCTAATGTATTCCTCATATAAATGGGTTGAAACATAATCTAAACATTCGTATTAAAACTTGCATATGAAATGACAATATTTTAACTAGAAACCATGAATGGAATACAAAAAGCACATCCACAGTAAAAAATAACACATTCAATACAATATTTAAGATTTAATAAATAAACCTCAATCAAGAATAATGAGGATATTTCCATAGAAGAAAATAATCAGTAAAACTTTTTGAGGGAAATTTCTCCTTTTTCTTGAAAATATTTAAAAGTCTCATTATTTATCAAGATGTTGTTAAAAATTATATTTTTAAATAAAAGTGTTTCATATCACTTTCAAAATTTTAAAATTATTTTTAATTTTAAAACATCCATGTCTATAAATAAATAATTAAAATCATTTTTCAAACATGGACATTAATGATAATTATTTAGACGAATAAATCTTGAATCATTAAAAATCATATTTTACTCAGAGTTCCTAAACAAATATGAGATGATTGGATACAAATAATTGAGGTAATAAAAACATTATAATATTATGATAATAAATTGATTCCTGAAAATCTATGTCAAAGTATAATATATACACCATATGAAAGTTAATTGGCCCATAACAACAATGAAGACTCAGTGGAATGTAAATTTATATGAAGTCCCTTATAAAGATTGTGTCCTTAGTTAATAGCTAAAACATTGATATAATTTAGTGTAAATAAAATAAATACACTCAATATGATTGGATATTGAGTTTAAATCAATCATATGAAATTCACACATAATCTTGTAAAAAACACAAAATACTTGGATTTTTAACTCAATGAATGATAATTGAGTTAAGATTTCTCTTATGAAGATCATAACGATGACATCCAAATTTATCACTGGAGTGATTATGTGTATAAAATGAATATCCACAAAAAGTGGAGTGGAATGTAATATATAAGTAAATAAATATTTATTTAAAAAATAATATTGGAGTAAAATAATCTATAAAGTTTGGGTAGAACCTAATGAGTTGAAATTGAAATTAGAAATTCCCTTACCGATTAGGTAACTTACGAAAAATACACCCAAAGAAATATGGATCAAAAAAGGATGATCTAAATACCTTTAAACTAAATTATATTAGACAAATAATATAATAATGGAATGTATATACACCACACAAAATAATAGAGTGGCAATATAGCATGAATCTCACACGAATAAGAATTGAGATGAAAACACAATAACTTGTACTTTTACTTAGTTAAGGATCAGTTAACCATTTTTATAATGTATAAGTCATTTTTATTAAATTATAAAAGAACCACATACATAAATATTATATCATATATTATCTTCTAGTATTTCTTTGTTAATAATATTTTAGTAGTATCATTGTTTCGGGTATTAACTGATTCATTTTCAATTATATGTTTTGTTACGTACGTCATGTTTAATATGCATAAGTGAAAATTTATTCATATCCAGAATTATATTAAGTTATTAGAAATTATTCTTAATCAGAAAATAAAAATTATTCAGGAAAGGTAATTATGGGGAATGAATCTCATCGCGTTCGTGGAGACAGTAATATGTACGTACGCACGAGGGACAATACCATCCTATTGATGGTGAGATAGTTTGAACTTGGATGGTATGTCATATATAATTAATATTTAACATATTATATTTATTATTTACATAAATTATAATTATTTTTATACCCATCCAAATAATTAATCATTTAATAAAAAACTACACCACGATGTGGAGACTATAATCCGTACATACGCACTTATGGTGACTTTTCATTTATAGGATGGATATAATAATGAATATGGTTGTACCATATTTATAATAACATCATAGTATGTATAAGGTACTAGAGTTATTATTATGTTATGGAAACAACAAATAATGAGGAAGTGGGAGAAAAAAATAACATTGATAGATGTGGTTAAATTACTACCTCTTCTTCGGGTGCTTCCTATTGATTTGATAAAAAATGATCATTAGTTTGGATTATGAACAATGTAATGCCTCAAGATTAAAGTGAGGGTATTTGGGAGGATATTTTTGTATGGTTTGTCTGAGGAAAATGGATTTTGAGGTGTGATTTTGAGAGTAGGTTCTGTACCCTTTTATAAGAGAGGTCAGTGTCACTTTAGGAAAATCCTGAAATATTATTTTATTACACAATCATATTAGGTTTATAATGCCTCCAAAAAGAATTTATTTCGGGCCTATGGTTTGGGTGGGTCAAAAAACTCTCAAAAAATATGTTTTATATTGGTTTAGGTAACTATATTAACCTTATCATTAATATTTATCTCTTCGTTCAATAGTTTAACTTTTACCCTGTATTCATTTATTATTATAATAAATGGGTAATAATCATATTTTTAAAATCCAATAGAACCCGATGTAGTTTATTATTGATATATCTAAACTTATATATTTCCTTTGGTCAAACATTATATTTATAGTAATATTATATCAATTAATAAAATAGTATTTTTTTTAAACACATTTATGTCAATTTTTTCACTATTTAGTAATTTTTTGTGTAAAAGTAATAAAAACTTTATCACTTTGAAAAAAATGTATTTAATCAATAAAAACATTTCATATTAATCAATAAAATTCCTTTAATACTTAAAAAGTCTCAATTTACAAATATATTAATATTTTTATTAACAATTATTTTAATTATTCAATAATAAGTTAATTATTGCATCATCACTGTGTCATAAATAATGTTTTTAATTTAATGATTAAAAATTATAAATAAAATTCTATTATTTCTGAAATATCTTTTTTATTTTTAATGAATATTTAGATTCAAATTTATCTTATGTATAACCCTATATTAAAAATGGTTTAGTTGTTGATCATTATATTTAACACTTTTAACTCTTCTTTAAATAAAACAATAATAAATTTCCTAATCTAATCCAAGTGGAAAAAAGGATCATATTTTATTTTTAAGATTGATTTTGGTTGAAATAAACATATCCATTAGAATTCATACATGAGTTGTGGTAATTATAATATAATTTTTACCTTTAATTACCCTATTTACTTTTAATTGTGGTAAATAAAATTAAAATTACTATTCACCAAAAACTATTATCACCTTATTAAACCACATTTTACGTACGGATTTCAACCTTGTATCATGGATTTTGGACATAAAATTCACAGAAGTGGTAAAATTACTTTTTATGAAAATTTTCTTACTTGCCTAAAAGGTGGGAAAGCGAAGTTAAAAAGTTCAATAAAATTTTATACCGCTAATTTTATTATAAAATGACTCCAATTAAATACATTGAACTAATATAGGTATTTTCTATCTATTTTGGTTAAAAATTAAATTAAATTTTTTTTATTTAAATAAAAAATCAGTTTTAAACAATAGCGCTGTGTTTATCACTATTCATAAAAAATTGAATGGTTTTATAAAAATTCAAAAAATTAAACAAAAGTTAATTTTGATACTCCCAATTCAAAAATGTTGTCTATTTTGTAAAATTAAAAACATATAAGTTGTATTAATTAGTATAATAAAATATTCCCATTGTCAAAACCGGAAAGCAGGTTTTGAGAATTAAAAAATATCAAAATAATTATATTTGTTTATGTCCAATTTAAATTTATAATTTAACACTATAAATTATTTTTATTAAAAAAGTAGTTTTCAGTTAATATTTTGTATTTTTCACTATTAATCAAAATATGAATGTTTTCAGAAAAGAACCGAAAATTTATCCAAGATTAATTTTTATGTCCTAATTCTAAATAAGAAGTTTATTTTCTAAAATATAATATATAAAAGTGTAAAATATTGGATTTAAAAATGGTTCTCCATTAAAAGGCTATAAAATTTACATTTTTTATAAATATTTATGTTATCTAAAAAATGAATTTGTTTTTATATTCTTTCTAAGGAACAAATAATATTGATGTTAAAATTATATAGAGTATATAAAATTCAAAATTTAGTTATTACTATCTATAACCACTTTTTAAACATCTAGTTTGATAGGTCATGGTGCACTTGAACTCAGTATTGAGTACTTCAAACGCTATCATATTATTCAAAGAGAAACGTACCATGGAAGCTTGAAGAGTTACATGTTTCATCATTTTTTTACAATATCCATAAGGATAAATGCTATCTTTCTACAATTAATGTTGAGAAATAGATTACATCTTCGATACACTTGATGAATGTGCATAGAAAATGATCATATAGACGAATTATAATATTCAATATTCATAATTTCATCCATCTTTCCCATATTATAATGTTTCATGAAATAAAAAAAATAAATTTACACAAAATAAGACATTATATAAACCTAGGTAGAATATAATATTTTAGAGATTCATAACATTAAATGTAAGTGTGATCATATTGATTTGATTCTAATTAATTTAGATAATGAACATTTAAGGGAATATTATTATTCAGTTTCATGAGATTAATAAAACCAAACATGAGAACACAACATGAATCAAATATAGGATAAGATCATATAGATCATTAAAGGATGTCGAAGAGGTGATAGAATTAACAATAATTTGATTTCTTGGTTTTTTGATGAATATTCATTTTCAAGGGATATTATATTTTGTATAGTAATCATTAAACCTTAATGCTAAGACCCCATTTTCCTACATAAGGGTTTCAAAATAGTATGTGAAAGGGGGTTTCGCAAGACATACATATATTGGATGGAGTCTATCCTATAAAATTGAAATAAATAGAATTATGTAGGGTAGAGCCTAAATTTTTTTCATAATATCTTGAATACTTATTATATATTATTAAATAGAAAGTTTCATCTTTTTGGAGGGCACATTTGGTTATTTAGAGGTTAATCATGATTTTTGAGGGAGGTGCAACCAGTAAACCATATGATGTCCTCTTTAAATATTGGTGGTGGCCCATAAATGATGTGTGTGGATTCATTCTTCAGAAGAATTGAGTTATAAATTTAACTTTATAGTACATCTTAAATAGAAGAGGAAGTGTGTTCTATGTTTTTTATGAGGAATATTCTCAAATTCATATTTTATCTCTATTTGTTGATCATTTTCAGTTTGGGAGACTTGTCCTGAAAGATGTCATTCCATTTCACTCATTATTAGTACTCTTTCATATAATCTAAGATCTCCATTATTGGTGTCATGATCAATCTTCAGGGGGGTTCCAATTCTATAGGCATTATCATTGAGTATTTTGGGATGCTATTAAACACATGGGTGTCAATGGATCCTTTTTTAAACAAATGGAAGGTAGTGCTTTTTCATAAAGGTATGAAGTTAGCATCCTAATATGAGAGTCTGAAAAAACCTTGTTTGAGATTAAGGCTACTAGAACTCCATACCAAAATAAGGTATTCTTGTTTTTACATAATGATATGGAAGTAAGACGTGCCTATCATGATTAGTCTCTATTTTCACGATTTATAGCAATGGGATATTCTATCCTTAAGATCCACTTCAAACCAGTATTTCATTGCATTCTCATATGAAATATGACCATGAAATAAAAACTTGCATAGGTTAGTCCTTTTATTGAGCACATCTAGATCTGAAACCACCATGATGGAACCATCCATTGATCACTTAAGCACAGGTTGATTTTTGACTAATAAATTTGTTGTTCCACCAAGAGATTATGCAAAACCGATATCTTTTCATAGAATATTATAATAATCGGAACCTACATCAGGGTCATTCTGAAGAGAAATGAAGGATCCTTCACTGTCCAAATTGGAAGATTCCATGGCCTATCCAGAACATAGCAGAAGTAAATATCATCTTTGTTGATTTGAAATAAGGATTCTACCAAACATTCCATCCCCCAATTGTGTGATGATTGTTAGAGTATTTTTTATGGTTATTTTGTGAGATCAAATTTAAAATATAGGGAATATAAATAGAATAATGTTCTTATTAGACGAAACATTGTATAATGGTGTTTAAATATTTTCACTAATAATATTTAGACTATCAGAAAGACACATATCTTGTTAATTAATTGATCAATGTGTCCATATAGAGATCTGATAGTGTCCCCTCATCCATTCTCTCACTACAAGAGGTTCATATATTTCTATGTTAGTTTTGTATCTATAAATTATTTTAAATATTATGGAATTATGATTAAATAGTGGGATGATTTATCAATTGTGTGGACAAGTGTTTTCTTTTAAAGTTTTCTACAGAATTTATGACAGATGTATTTCTTGGAAATATATGTTATAAGGAAGAAAACACTTCAATTTCTATATATTGGATATGGTAAATATGTATCAATGATAGAAATCTGGTTTTATAGAAGCCTCTTATATCTTGGATTAGTGCATGCAAAATTAAGTTATCATAAAATCGGTTAGGATACCATAATGATTAGAATTATTGGATCATATTCATTGGATTGGATATTTTGAGTTATTATTTGCTATTTCTTTAAAACGAGAATATTTATAACATAAATGAGAATTATCTCCTAGATACAGGGATAAAAACACAAAAAATTCATTTTCATCATTGATACTGAAGAAGTTGAACCAATTTTTAACATAAAAAAGTATAAAATTTAAATATTGGATCACATACATTAGCAGTGACCTTTTCTATTAAGAATTGTAGATAATTTTGTATAACTATTACCATCATTTATTAAAAATAAATTGGATCATAATATTGATCATCATCTCCAAATATCTAAATCTTTTCATATTCAACATTTGGTGATCATCATTATCCTTATGAAATTATTCTAAAAAAATTCATTTAACATCATTCTTTATAACCTTAAGAGAAGGATAGATAGGATTGTTTAGATAAAATTAAAAGTAAGCATAAAATAATTAATTTATAATTGAATCTCATTAATGAGAATAAGATTAGAAAATAGGTATAATAACATAATCATTGTAGATGATCATATCATAAGAGAACTCATTCCCATCTATACATTGATCATCAAAAATAAAAATATTTCATAAGTATTTAATAAAAGAAATATTCATCGGAATTAATAATCATGAATAATGTGATATAAATATTTATTAGATGAAATATTTATAGACCAAAAATGAATAAAAAAAATATATTATTTTCTTGCAACATTATTTCATAGAACCCTTAAATAACCCTTAAAACAAGAATAACAATACATAAAAATTAAAATATATTTTCTCATTGGATATAATCATTACCAAAAAATGAGAGATATAATGGGGATCACCATTCATATATGATATATCATTATATTTTATTATTGATGATTTATAATGGGGAAGAAGCAATCTTATAAGATACATTTGGCTAACCCAATATCTATAATAAAGATCAACCCTTTGAGAACAATTTAAAAGAACCGCATAATGATAAAATTACATAGAAAATTCTTCTCATCCTAAAACACATTTCAAAACCATTATTCCTTACATAACATATTTAATCTATGAAAGTGAAATTGGTACCATGACTTTCTACTTAAAACATGATTAATCCATGGAAATAAATGTATTCCATAATAATCACATTAAAACACAATTAATTCATGGAAAACAAGAGGTCTCCATAAGAAAGTATTTGAAGGATGATTTCCCCATAGAAAATAAACATGTTTTTTTTAAAATATCTTATAAAAATCATTATATCATAGAAAAAAATAGGTTCCATGAAAATATCTTCGAAACAAAAATACCCAATGTAAAAAAAATTGGTTACATAACTATATATTTTAAACATTATTATCCTATATAAATGAAATAGGTTCCATAAAAATCTCATTGAATCGCGATTGACCCATGTAAAAAAATTGGTTCTATAAAAATCTCATTGATGCATTATTAACTAATTGAAATAAAATGGGTTCCATATCAGTCACTTTGAAACATAATTAACCAATGGAAAAGAAAATGTTCCCATGTTAATGTCTTCGAAAAAATCATAATCCTTTTATAAAAACAATTAAGATGGTACCATTACAAAACATAACCATTTGATCATATATATAAAAATTTTAGTTGAAATTTATGGATGGAAAAACCATTAGAAGGTAATTAAAAACCTAATTTAACGAAAATGTCTATTTCATTTAGAAAAAACAATTTAATAAAAAAAATTAACCAAATATGGATATAATAATATTCTTTAAAAAACATGAAACAATATTTTTGAGACTTTAATGAATATAATTGATGTAATGTGGGAATTATATTTTAATTTCATAATAATTAAAAATAATGATTATTTAAAAAAGAATTGGAAAAAGTGGGTCAAAAGTGATCCATTTGGAAAATGATAAAAAATTTACTTTTGAAAAATTTAAAAATAGTGTAAATATATAATTGGATGTGGAATAAATTTACCATTTAATATTAAAAAATAATATTTTTTAAATTTATTAAACATGTAAAGAGATGTTGAAGATACCAAATCTAAATAAAGATAAATGATCAACATTACTTAGAATGAACATTCTTATTATTTGATTATTGAAAGGGTAGGAAATTGAAACTAAACTTATAGAGCTTATTAATAACTAGATAAGAAAAAAACATGTGTGGTTTAAGAAAATTATATGACATTATTTACTCCAAAAGAGACCTTCATATAAATAATACTGAATGAGAAAATATTGTAACATAATGCCTTTGCTCCTTTTGTAACTCTAATATTATAATTGACAAAAAAAATGACCTCAAATTATACATTAAATACCATTGATATAAGGAGCCTAATGATATATAATTAAAAAGTGATTTATATGCATAATAAAAAATAAATTTGGTGAACAACTTTAAAATATTCCTCAACATATTAAAATTTAAACTTGGGATCTTATAATTTAGGTAACATATGAATCAAATCATAATGAAAGAGAAAAACTCATATGTATTAAAATATATTAATATATTGAATGAAAAAACTAATAAAATAAATTCATGGGAATTATATACCACGCCCTATAATAATATGTGGTGGATGTGGAATATGTCTCACAGAACTATAAGTGATATGAGAAAACCCTGTCTTTAAGTCTATACTTTCCTTATATGTTATTTTAATCTAGCATACTAAGAATAAATAAATTATGTGATTCATTAATAAAATTTTATAAGTTATTTAAATAAAGTATAAATCTTATATATTATTTCATTTTAATTACGTAATCTAATAAATAATATGTTAAGTGCACATCGGGCGCATTCTGGATCATCAGTTCATTATTTTAAAATAGAATTGATATATTTAGCATGGAAAATGTAGAAATAATTTAAACATATATAGATTAATAATAATTTAATAATTACCAGAATTATTTATACATTATTATTTTAAAACCAATATTTAATTATGGGTGTGAAAAATAAACAATGTTACGAATATGGTGATAGTGGGTTGCACATATGGATGGCTAACATTTCAATTTTGAGCCTTCATTCCAAAAATAAGGTATGAAATATTTTTTTATTATATAATCATAATAATATAATAAATAACATATAATATATTTATAAATAATTATATATCATTCTTTTGATTTAGACATGAGAAAAAGAGTTGCATCGCTACACTAACGCACAAATGAGTTTATCATATTTTAGTGTATGAAATAAAATGATATATTATCTAATAATAAATATCAATATTTCACTAATATCATATAAATTTCCTTTATATAACATTTATACATTATGGTTTTCCATATAAGCTTCCATTAAAAGCGTTAGTGAAGAATGAATCGCATCGCTTTATGATGAATTAGTCAAATGTACACTTGAGAGACTTTAATGTATTCCTGTTTGAATGGAATTATAGATTCTATATATGATGTAATGAATCCATATTTATATATAATTTATAAATTTAGCATATAAACTTTAAATTCATCATTATAAAATCTTAGGTGAGGTGATGATGGAAAAAATGACATATGTTCGTGATGCAGTAGTCCGCCAAACACAAGAATGATGATTTCTTATCACATTTGATAGAATAAAAGAGATATTTCTTTGTAAAATTAACATAATAATATGTAACAATATTTTATTTACAAATTTTATTATATAATCATAATTTAATAATATATGAAGGTCGTAGAAAATGGAAAAAAATTCATGGTTAAACATGATACCAATTCTTCGAATAACCACCTTAGGTAAACAACATATTTTTTATTATGATGAATTTATAGAAAAAATATTGGTTATAATATTTGTTTATGGAATAAATGAATTAATATTTTATGAATTTTTTTATAAAGATGTAATTTATTGTGTGAATAGGTGATGAGAGGAGTTGCGTTTTATAAATGAGGATAGAGGAACACTTATATATTTTGAAAATAAAGAGGTGTACCCACATTTTACATAAGATAGAGGGCCTAAATACGGGCCATTATCTAGAAATTTATGTTAAAAGGTCGATATATTCCTAGAAAATTTATTTTAGATGCGTTTTTAGGCCACCATAAACATTAACATTATAGTTTAACCCCATGTAAACTCGATTTCACTATAATAGTGGTAATTTATATTTACTACATTAAATATTCATTATAATGAAAAATATAGTTAAAAATAATATATCCAATATATAATTTTAATTCATAATTTGTAAAAAAATTTAAAAAATTATATTTATATAACTTGATAAATTAGTTTTAAATTATACATATTGATGTGATGAAATTGAGGGTTTTCAAGAACTGTATTTTTCAAGGAAAAATTATCTGTTTATATTAAATTCATTTATAAAAATAAATATTGTGTTAATTAATATTTATTGATATATAATATATAAATTTCATTTAACATATTTTTCCTTATTTATTTTTATAATTAATTAAAAATTATAAACAATATGCACACTAATAATTTTTTTAGGAATATTAATTTCTTGACCCAAAATGTTACTTATACCAAAATAAAATATATAGGTGATTAAAAAAATAATTAATTTAATTAAATATAGTTATAAAATAATTTTGGAACATGAAATTAAATTCATTAAAAAATGGGACTTTTAAATTAGTCAATTTATTTAAAGAAAAAGACAGTTTCACCAAAATCAGTTTTTAATTATTATCATAATGACCAAAAGTTTCTAAAGAAATCCCAAAATTTCAACTAAATTAAATATTGACAAGTAAATTTTTAAGATTATGTTCAATTTATCAAATAAATTCTATAAATTTTCCAAAAATTTATTATAAATTTTTTCATGAAAACAAATAAATATCAGACTATAAGAAAGCATTCTTTGGAAGTATATAATTTCTTTACTAAAAATGGAATGAGTATTTTCCAATGATATAAATTGTTCACGAAATACACACACACACAGATATATATATATATTAGGAATTAATTAATATTATTGATAGTATATAATTTAATAAGTTGTTTCTAATGGTTGTATATATTGTGGGTCATTATCGACTAGTGTTACATGTCGAATATGATATCGAACATAGATTTCTATGATAACATTTTGAGCTGTTACAACCACCCAACCCTTAATAAACTGTGTCCTCAAAATTTTAACATTAAAATTGTAATAAAATGTCATAATTTTTAATTTATACTTCTTGAAATCCCCCATAGTTAAAAGGTTTAATAAAATTTTCTCCTCATAAGAGAGAGAAGTATGTAATAATTTCATATGGAATAACAACTATTAGGCTTCCAAATTAAAGAACATAGGTGGGAAGTGAAGATTTAGACATGGAATAAAATTTTAAATTTCAAAAAAATTTGATGATTGATTGAGATCATTGGTCATAAGAATAGGAATGATGAAAAGATTGTTGTTAACCCCAAAAACATAAATCAAAGGGGTAGGATATAAATTGTGACAATATGAATTTTTTTCAGGATTATTTTATTAGGATTATTTAATTACATACCATATTGACAATGTAAATAAGAAAATATACTTACATGAGATGTTCTATTTGATTATTTTAATCAATTTCCCCCAAAATATCACATTTTCTCCAAATAATTAGTATTAATGGTAATGTTTTCATGCTTGAGAGACTAATATCAACATATAATATAATAAATAACCAGATAATGGATAATTAATAAATAATAACTATCTTTGGGAATTAACCAAATCCAAATATTTTAGAACATTGTATGATTTTTTGAAAATAATAGTAATCCTATTTTGAAATACCATTAATCACTTAATCCTAAAATCATATTTCAATACCATGATTATCTATAAAATGAATCTTCTGTTCAAAAAATAAGAATTTTCCTCATCACATTGAACATTGATTAAAAATTATTATTTCTTACTAACCAGGACATCAAATAATCTAGTGCTAGATGAACCACCCTTATCTCCCTCAGGTTATGGGTTCAATCCCCATAGACTTTCCAGTTGTGATGGCATGTCATCCAGCCTTCAAAATTATCTTTTTCCTAAAATTATATCATTATATCATTTCATGAAATATAATCAATATCCTCAAAAATAAAAATACTCATCAACTATCATATGAAACCCAGATCTTATCAATACCTTTAATCTAATTTATGTATGCTTTAATGTAATAATTCAAATGAACGTAAAGATTTTCAAATACATTAACGAAATTAAACATCATATAAAATTTCATCAATCTATATAAGATATCACCACTTAAACCCTAAAAAGTTGTTCCTAAGGCGTTTTTCTTATGATCAACCATAATCATATTGACCCATAATAGTAACCAAAAATATTTAAATAAAATAATATAGAATTTTCCAAACCATAAAACATAGTAATACATTTCATATGAGGAAAACTATAATATCCTTGAATCCGGAAATGTTATTGATGTTTCTAAAAACATAATAATTACATTTCATGATTTCATACCGATGAATATGATCCATTTTTTTCCATAAAAAACTTATAACATAAAAAATTAAATATTATATCACTTACATTATATTCATAAAGTCGAACATAGTCTCCCTTTATACAAAAATCTTTCTATTCCATATTAGGACATCATCATAATCCAAATCAAATCCTTAAATATATAATAAATTTAATATCATTTTTGAAAACTCTATGACAGATATATATAATAAGTGTGACCTTAAATGATCAATAATGGTTAATATAAGCATTAATAATTGAATTTATTTAGTTAATATATGATGATATTAAGTGAATTATGACCTACTGAAAGATAATTTTCATAAAATAAGTGAAATTAAACCAATCAATACATGAATAATCAAACATGAAACTATGGAATTATAATTTAAAAAGGAATGTTTCATCAGAATCAATAAATAGGATCCATGTGATATGAATCACTCCCAAATAAAAAATTTATAAACCATATAAAACTTAAAAAATTGATATGTATCTTCAAACATGTTTTTACATTAACCTTTCAGAATGATAACAATTAAAATAAACCCATGGAAAAATTATAAAATTATTCTCTATAGAATATAATAATTACCTAATTAATAGGAAAAATATATTGTTTATCACCCTTTATATACAAAATATTATGCTAACTAGTATTTAATGATAAATAATTGGGATCATTACTTCGAATAAACTATATTAGGCTCACCAATGAGATATAATGGGGGCGGAAATTTCAAAAACAATATATAAGTACCTTAAAATGAAAAAAATTTAATATAAAATTTCTTTTATAATAGATATTATTAAATAATCCATTATTAAATTGATGACTTTATTAACCTATGTAAAATAAAGAGGTTCTATGACAGTCACTTTGAAACATAATTAACCAGTTAAAAAAATATGCACCTTAATAAAAGATCTGTATCCTGACTAACCTGTGGAGAATAAATTGGTTCCATAATAATAATTTTGTATCATGATTTTCCATTATACACAAATTGGGATCCATAACATTAAATTTGATACATGATAAACGCATAGACAATAATCAGGATTCATAACAATATCTTTGAAAATTGATAAACCCATGTAAAATAATAGTGTTTCATTATATTTTTTTGAGTCATGATTTATCTATGAAAAGAAAAAGTATACATAAAATCTTTTTAAACATGATTAACCAATGTAGAAAATTGATTCTATGAAAATCTCTATGAAACAAGATTAACTCACCGAAAATAAAGAAGTTCCATAATAATCTACATGAAACCAGATTTATCCCTACAAAAGAGATATTATCCATGATAATCTCATCAAAACAAAATTAATTCATCCAGATAACGAGTGATTTTGGTTCTATTATAAAATATCCTCATTTTATAAAAACATAAAATAAGTGTTGTTGATTTTGATCAATAGAAATATTGTTAAAAGGCTAGTATATACAATTATTTAAGAAAATGAACATTTCATTTTTATAATCATTTTTTAAAACTACAAATTGACAAAATAGTTAAAAAATTATTTTCATTGAAAAAAATGGAAATATATATTGTTATCTTCAATTAAAATAATGGAAAATATCGTTGGAAAATATATTCATGTAAAAAAATTTAAAATTAAACAATCTTTTCAAATTATTTTGGAAAATCTTGTTAAAAAAGACATGTTTGGAAAAATTTAAGAATTTTACATATAATATGTTTTAAAATAATTTAAATAATCATGTAAATTTTCTTCAGGAAAAAATTATAATTATAAAAAAATATTTGAAATTGTTTTAGAAAACTATGATATTAAAGTGGAAGATACACACTCTAAAAAAAGAAACATCCTCATAATAACTTAGAACCAAATTTAATAATATTTATACACTAAATAAAGGTGGAAAGAGACATTAATAATTTTTTTACAAATTCATTACTAGATTATAATAAATAATAATTGTTTGAACAAAATCATAATCCATTATTTCATTGATTACATCATTTATCATAAATAACCCTATAAAATAAAGGAGATTGAGATATAATTCTTTTGCCACTTCGGTACCTCTTTAACTGTAATACCAATGAAATAATAACTTCAGATAATTCATTAAATATTATTAAAAAAAATTGATTCATTATATAACCATATATAGTGAATTATATACACTATATAAAATAAATTACATTTATTACATTAAAATAAAAATCAATAAAATAAAATCGAAATAAAGTACCTTGATAACTTTTTACTCTCTAGATCCAAACATAATAAAAGAGATATCATAATATGGATTCACAAATAAAATTAATATTAATGAAAATAATATTAAAAAACTTTCATGGTAATTATATACAATACCAAATTAATATATAGGTTAATATGGTATATATTTCATAGAATTAAAATTGAGCTGAGAAATTCCTGACCTTGAATATATATATTCCTTGTATTTCTATGAACACCATTATAATTACAATATGTAATCTAATTTAATTCTAATTTTCTTTTTCAATATTTAATATCTTAAACCAAAATAATTTTTTTTTTATTTTCTAATTAGATAATCAAATACATAATTATTTATGTAGACATCGTGTGTTTTGAGGATGTATTGTTAACTATTTTGGAAATAGATTTGGTGTATTAACTATGCTGAATGCGGCTATTGATTAAACATATGAATAATAAAAATAATAAAAAAATTCATATTTACCCTACAATTATACTTTTAAACAAATCATTAATGATGGTTATATGAAATGAAAAATTATATGATCATGAAGATGGTAGCTCATACATACATATAATTAACATTTCTATTTTTCAATGATAATTATGGAAATAACTAATGTACTGTTTTATATTAAAAAAATGTAATTATATAAAACATATCATTTTTTATTTAACTATACTTATTTATGTCATTAATTTGATTTATAAATGAAAAATGAGTCGCATTGATTAATAGAGGTGGTGGTCTATATGTATGTTCGAAAGATTTTATCATATCTCCATATAAGACATGAAATGATATATTATCATTTATGAATGATATATTTATAATTAATATCATAATTATTTCATAAATATTGCATATATTCTATAAATTTACTATTATTGACCTCTATGTAACTCATTTCTCAAAAAAAATTCCATCACTTCATAGGGAAATAATCCTACATACACATTAGTAATGTTAATGTATCCCATTAAAGAGTAGAATTTTTCATGGTATATGTGATTTAATTATTGAATAATTATAAGTATTATAAAAATATAATATATATTATTTAAATTAATCATTACAACATGGCATTACAAGTGGGGATGGATGAAAAATGAAATGGGTTTGTGAAGTGGCAGTACAGTGTATTTATGAATGATGCTTTCATATCACATTGGATGGATGATGATATATATTTCTCGTATTAAATAATAGCAATAAAATAATATTATTTGGTAGATACTTGTGTTATAATATTATAAAAATTGAAGATTATTTTATGGTGATGATAGAAATAATAAAACAAAAACACTCAATTTAGTAGGATAAATCTTTTTCAAACTACAACATTAGGCAATAACCAAATTCGTTCAAATGATAGATTTATTGTCAAAATAATGGGCCTATAATATGAATGGTGACATAAGGAATCCATTTTGGAATAGAACAAACATGAAAAGTCTTCTATGGTGTGAATAGTATAGGAGAGTAGGAGGCCTTTTATAAGTGAGGTGAGTGACACACTTGTAAGTGTTTAAGAGAAAAAACGTATACCCCAGTTTTTTCAAAAAAAAAAGACTAAAAATGGACCATAATTAATCCTCTTATCTTATAATGTATACAAATTTTTATTAAATAAAATTTAAAGAAGTTTCATGGTCATTTTGACCATTATCATTTTATTTTATCAAGCCAGTAAACACTCTTTCACCTTAACATGGAAATTTAGTATTACTAATTACGAAATTAATTATATTCAGAAAAATTGTTCAAATTTATTGGTAATATAAATTATGTTGATTTAGAATTAGGAATAAATTTTACAAAATTCAATTCATATATTTCGCAATTATTATTTTCAAATTAAGCTCAAGAACATGACCAAATGGAGGTTTTTAAGAACAGTTTTTTTCTGGAAAAAGTTTATTTTTATTCAACAACATGAATAAAAATAAATTTTAAATATTTTTAAATTTATTGATATATATGTATAATTTTAAATTCATTAAAATAATTCCTCATTAGTGATAATTTTAATTAATTAAAAAGGATAATCTTTATCGACTTTAAAATCATTTTGAGAAAACCCTCTGTTTAAACACAAAAAATTCTTTATACAATAATCCCAGAGAGAGATAGATCATACGGTATTGAATGGATTATTTATATCTAAAAATAATATTTTCTACCAAAATAATATTCATAAACATTTGAAATTATAATTTACTTAAATTTTTTAAAGTAAATGTGGGTTTTAATTTTTTTTTTAATTTTCACTATTTAGTGAAACATCAATATTTTTAGAAAAAAAAACCAAAAATATCACCCAATGTATAATTTTATAATACATTTTATTAAATTCCCTATATTATATCAAATAATTTTTTTAATTTATAAATAACTAATTTTAGTATTTTTTCATTAAATAAAATAAAAAACATTTTGAAGAAAACTTTTTTTCTTAAACTAAAATTATGTTTTAGAAAATCGACTTAGTGTTTACAAAAAAAATATATTCATTTGGAAATATATACATATATATATCATAATAGACTTAACACTAATCATAATCATTGATTTAAATAGTATGTTATTATAGTTATATATATTGTCGTTCATTTATAGTTGGTGGTGCATATTTTATTCAATATCAATGAAACATTTCATTTATAAAATATTAGGGTGTTACAAGTCTTAGTTTGGGTTTTCAATGAAATGAGATCTTCATTTTCATTGTTTAGGGAAATTTTAATTTTCGAGATCCATAAAATGAAATGTTTTCATAATTTGGATTGTAACCACAATATTGGGAGACAGAATATGACAATTAAATTTATTGTAATATTTTATTTCTTATTTCCATGGTTCCCTCAGACATATGTTGGATATTTTAAGAGTTAATATAATGTTTTGAACATATGTTTCCCTATTTTTCTCATCACACCATATGAGTTGAGCACTATATCATGATGAGGGTGGAGTAGGGAGTATCACTCCAAAGCATATAATAGTTTATAATGATATTTGTGGGTGTGAGAAGATGAATTCATAGGTTTAGAAGACAGTTATCGTGGGAATCAATTCCTGAGGGGAATCTATATGTTTAGGAACCAAGGTTTTTGTCATGAAAATTATGTTTGATAGTGTATGTGTAACTCAACAATGACCCTAAACAAATCATGAGATACTATAAAAATTTTAAAATTATTACTGATCTGTTAAAATTAGTCGTATTTATATGTGTATCCAATATATGAAAATTATTCTTAAATATTTAAGATTAACCGTATATTTTTTGTAAATAATGACTAAATTTTTAGTAAATTATTAACATGCTTCTAAGATATATTTTTCATCAAAAATGTTTTCATTTTTTTGTGAAAATAAATTATTAGTAAATCATGATATTAAAAATATTTTTAAAAAATGACATTATTTTTTTATATTATAATTCCAAATTTTATTGAGGTTGGAAAAATTGTATTTTTCTAAAAGGATTTTTTAGTGAATAGATAAAAATAACACAGTAAAAATGATATTTTTTTTTAATAAATCACCGATATACAAAATAAAATTGTTCTTTGAATTTTATTAAAATATAAAATTGGTATTATTTAACTATAAATATTATAATTATTTACATATTAATATTTATTATACAGCATTTGGAATAAGTTTATTTTAATGATAAAAATCTAATTTTTACTAAATATTGTTTTGAAATGCATACTTTTCCTCAATTTTAATTAATCAAAATATCCACTGATAATGAAATATTTAAACAAATTTAATATATTATATATCTAAATATAATAATTTTAATTCATGTGAGTATTATTCATAGTCACATAGTTAATGTAAGGTTATATAAAGAATGACAACTGGATTTTTTGCGTAACATTTTCTCACCATTTTTGTTGTATTATTTTTAAAATAAATTCAAAAAATAAATTTGAAATAAATTTCAGAAAATGAATTATAAATTATTCATTAGAATATTTAACATTATATAATATTATTAAACATAATGTCTTTAATTATGATTAGTAAAGATATTGATATTAATATACAATGATTATTGTTAAAATTAGGGGTCCCTCATTATATGTGCTTTTTCTATAATCACTTTTCCACACATATATAATTTTTTTGATAAATTGGATTTAATATTTAAAATATATGTGTAAAATGTATTTATGAATGATAAATTTATTTTATCATTAAAATATTAATTTGTTAGTTTATAAAAACTCTCTATATTGGTGAAAAAAAAGGGTAAAAATAGATAAACATAGATGGTAAGGAAAAAAATGATGAACCTATGTTAAAATTTATTTTATGGAGGTGTTGATAGACATGAAATTTCCAAAAATCCATTAATTCAAAAAAAAATTGGCACTTGCGGTGAGAGTGACTTCTCATTATCGAATGGTTTGGTGCATTTAGAAAAATGTAAAACCTCCTCAATTATAAAAGTGTACTTACCCACACTATATGACTATTATAAATACATTTGGATTTATAAAATCCATTATAAATATCTCCACTATATCATTCTACACATTCAATTTCTTCTTTATTTCCAAAAATAGCATCCCGAGGGTGCTTAAAATGAGATATATATGAGGTTCTTCTAGGAAAAGTTAAATGACTTTATTAAGATCGTTTTTTTGACTTTTTACTTTATCTCCATATATGATGTATGAAAATATACATCATAATATCACCATTAATACCAAAAAAATCATATTGAAATATATATATATATGTTTTAATATTTTTCCTTCTCCTCCTATTTTAAATGAGAAACAAATTCATCACTTGTGTGTAAAATAGATTACGAGCACCTGAACTGGTGAAAATTGTATTCCATTTCCATATATCATGAATAGTAATCAGTAATAAAATAATTAATACATGTGATAATTATTTCATGATAAAAATTCTGAAGATTTTATCATTTTCCATTAGAGTTCACCCATTAAAGAAATTATATCATTTCTTGTGCGAACATATGACCTATGGTCTCCATGAAGCGATGAGATTCATTTTCCATGTACAAAAAAAATGAATGATTCTAAAAATTTATCTAAAGATTAATTATAAAATTTATATAAGTAATATAATTATTAATATTATGTAACTACATCACATAGACATGTACTATAATATTAATGACAAACATTCCTGAGAAATCAAGACAGTTAACACCAAAAACAAATGGAAAATGACATATTATTACCAAAATGGTGATAAGATGTTATAGAATTAAAATATATGATATTATGAATATTAATATGAATATATTATAAATAATTAACTTTTATAAAACCATTATATATGACGTTAAATAATATTGGTTAAAATAGAATCATGAGGTAAGGGATTCTATCTCAGTTGCCTTTATTTGAGACATATTTTCTTATTATGCACCTGATTTAGTTTATATTTAATATATCTAAAAATCATGGGTTTCCTACATACACGTGTCCATCTCTAATGATTCCACGTCTGTACAATCTTACGTGCCGCTCATACACAGCTCCACACCTACTGTCCCCGCCTCGTCTCCCACTTCATTCCCATCCACACCGTGGGAATAAATAGTTTTCACCCACCTCCCACTACCTCACCCAACTAAAAAATTGCCCATCTCACCCTCTCGATCCCTCGAATGCCCCATGTTTCACCACCAACCACATATCTAGAAGTTCCCCTCCGCCGACCGCCACGAACTGATTTTACCGTGTTCTCGTCGATTTAGGGTTCTCCATGTTTGGGTTGGGGTAAGTATATTGATGAGCTAGGGTTACGGTTGTCTATGCACATGGCCATTATCTACCTCCCAGATTTCTTTCATACCGTTGTTCTCATACATCTTCTTCTTCCTTGCACCTGTTGCAACATACACATCGATCCTTCTTGAAGGTGGACCCTGATTTCCAACGTTTGGGACTGACTCGTCATACCCTTTGAATCAAACTTCTCAACCTCTAGGTAATCATTCGAAAACCTACAATGCTTTGTTTATGTTCAATTTAGTTCCATAATATTTGATTCTAACTGATCGATTTACATACAGTCGACACCCCCCCCCCCCCCCGCATATTTTAATCTCAGTCTGGTATTCCAGGGATTGGTTGGATTCAAATTTCAGCGCTATTATCTTTCCGATCTCCATAGCCTTTAGGCTATTCGAATTCACAACCGCTTCATCTTTGCACTACAGGTAATAACTTATACTCGTACTGGAAAAAGTAAATCCTTTAAACCGCATTTCTGGATCTACATATCCAATTTAACTGTTCGCATTCACTTAGCGTTAATTATAAATCGGTTTACTGTACGAGGTTCGCAACACAACTTATTCAGTTTAGATTTCAATTTACCATGTTCATATCCACCTGCATGTTTATTTTACTGATTTTAGAAGACCATTTATGAGAAAATAAATTTCTACTGTCATCAGATGTTAGAGTTTCTTTTACAGTTTGGCCAACTACATTGTCGATATCCATTTGGATATCCACATAGATATATTGTTTGCTAATATTACAATAACTAAATGAAACATATATGTATACTACTGTATGTTACAGACTATTACGTCATTTCATTTAGAATGTCAAATTGTTTAATGAAGTAGTGTAATCATGCATTATACAGTCTAATTGCACACATTGCATATAAGCTATAAAGAAAAAACAAACAAATATGAATTGTCCATCGAACTCTAGAGAGGCAAGGTTGAAATAGAGTCAAGTTATGTAGGAACGACAGGACGTTTGTGAGTTCTCTACTCTGTACCCTTGGAAATGTTATCTTTACTACCCTCTATTCAATAGATTCAATAATTATACTTGCTTTATGATTAGTGCCGAAAAATACTCGCAAAAATTCAATGTCATCAACCAATGACTCTGCTACTCCATCAAGTAAACTAATATCAATAGGTGACACCACACATGGGATCAGACGGATTCCACTGTCATCTCTATGTATCAACGGTTAGTTCCATTTACATTAGGAATTAGAGACTTCGCGATGTATCAAACTACATATCAGTTTAATGGGGTGCATCTTACTGAATTTCTTTTATTACAATGCCTGAACTATTGTCTGATCGGTCCAATACAAACTTGAATGGCCCATCAAACCGTACAGATGCACGGTTACAACGCATACTGCTAATTAAGGAGTGACATAATGATGGTGAGTTGTCTAATACCATCATTTTTAATTGTTCAATTAATTTACATTTAGTTATTATCAATTGACAATTAATTTACAACAACAACAGTGTCTACATGTACTGGAAACTCAACTGTGGCAACTGCTTGTCTATTTTGAAATCCAAACTCTCAACCTCTACCAACAAATATATTCACGATTGATATGACACAAATTCCATTATCACCTCTCGGTAACAATGGTTTGTTCCATTTAAATATATATGTATTACCCATTGAACTATATAGTTTATTTCACAATAACACGGATTGTTACTAATAAACTGTTTCTCTATCATCAGTAGCTGAAACATCTGCACCTCTGTCAAAGATGTCTGCTAGATCTAACGAAAGAAAACAATGACCAGTAGTACTGATTAATTCTCATGTTCCTTTTGGTAAATATGATAAGATGTTTATTTCATTCCCATCTGTTATGTGGTGTCGTATTTGGATTTCACTTATAAAATGTTGGCCGTCAATTTGCCAAGCTTTAGCAGATGCAGAAAATACTCCTCCCAGATCATCAGCTGTGACCTCAATGCAGTAAGAACGACTACTTTTTGTACACATTACCAATAGATGAACTTCCACTTATATTTATTCTACTTCCCTATAAAAACAGATGCAGCTTAACTACTACCGATGGAAACTACAATACGATATCCATTGCAGGTATGATATACGCTATATGTTGGCAAACACACACATATATACCACTACACATCCAGTATAGTAGTGAGTTTTTTTTTCATTAGGTACTTGTCTAAAATAATATTTACGAGAAGCAATGATAGAAAATAATATCGAGGCTCAAAAAAAAAATAAGAACAGTATCGGTGCAGAAAAATACAGAGGTAATTTAATGTACACACTTCTCCTCAATCATTTTTGAGATTGGTATTATTTAAGCAAGTCCAGTATTACATAGCGTTTCCTACTACAGGAGAGTCAGTGGAAGAAGGCAATACTGAGAATACGGGTTTGGGTTCATACTAAACATTCATTAATGGTTCCTTAATACAATATCATTCTCTCTTATAGCAACTTCATTTTAATAATAAAACATTATTCATTGATGTTATGTACATTTAGGTTATTATGATATTGGAGACCCTACTAACGTCTGCCAATATTTTCACTCCTTTTTTAGATTGTTGAGAGAAACAATAAATTCAACAATAGACAAAACCAACGCTTCTCTCTATGCTGCTCAATGGGAAAGGTTTCATTGGACTTTCTACCTGAATGTCCTGAATACCTTAGGATGTTGGTGTTCAGTCAAATAACTGCTGAAGCCCGATTATTCCAAGACCACATGCATATTTACAGTGCAATGTTTTCATTCACTTCAATGGGTGGGAAGGTAGATTGGTCATTCAATAATGGTCAAGCTCTATGTATATTCAGATTACATGGACAAAACAACCATCGCATTGGTAGTTTATGTCTGCCTGATGGACAACCACCAAGGTTCGCACAACTTTACGTGTATGATAATACACATGAGTGTCAAAATAGAATTCACGGGATGAGGTATCATTTATATTCAATGATTTATGTTATGTTGACAAAGAATTCACATTTTTATGCTAACATTAATAATTTATCCAACTTTGACGACAACAATCTTCAATCTGTTATTAACTGCAATACTGTTGAAAACCTACAAAAATTGCTTCATAAAAACAATGCTCTGGATCGAGAATTTATAATTGTAAAAGTGGTTCTTAGCCATCAGGAGGTTCCAACTGTAAATATACGACAACTTAAAAGAAGAGAAACAAACCGTGCCACATATAATCTTCCAAATACATCTGAAATTGCGATGCTGATTGTCAGTGACATTAAGGATATAAACCAAGAATTGGATATCATCATTCAAACCAAAAATGGATATTTACAGAGAATCGATGAGACTCACCCTTTTTATCTTTCATTTTATTATCCTTTGATTTTATTTGGTGGACAGGATGGATATTGTGACAATGTGTTGCATCATGCTACTCAATTCACAAAAAGTACTACACTCATAAAGGTAACAATGAGAGAGTACTTTGCATTCCACTTGCAATTCTGTGAAAATGAAGCATCGATCTTACTACATTCTAGAATATTGCTACGACAGTTTAGTATTGATTCTTAAACGATGATTGTCTCTCAAAGACTTTCATTCATTCGCTTCAATCAAAAGAAACTGAGGGTCGAAATTTACAATGGATTACATGACGCACTGCTTTGAGGTGACCGTGAAGGGACATCCGGCAGAAAGCATATTGTGTTACCTTCTACATTTATGGGAGGTCCAAGGTATATGATTCATAATTACCAAGACGCTATCTCAATATGTAATTGGGTAGGGTATCCAGATCTATTTTGAACATTTACATGTAACCCGATGTGGCTTGAAATAACTCGATTTATTAGACATCGCAATCTTCATCCACCAGATTGCCCGAAAATTTTATCTTGGGTTTTCAATATTAAGGATGAATATCTACTGAAACATTTATGGCAAAGTTGTTTATTTGGGAAGTCACGTGCATGTAATTTTTTTTGAACTCAATATCCCATATTTTCAATTCCTTATTCTATTATCTGTCATCTACTATTAACCCTCAAACTATTTTTATCTCTTGTAGTTGTTCGAACAGTGGAGTTTCAAAAACGTGGTTTGCCTCATGTGCACATCCTACTATTTCTCTATCATGAAAGAAAATTTCACAGTCCAACAGATGTAAACAAGATTGTATGTGCTGAAATTCCCAATAATTGTGCCTTCCCAAGACTACACGAAGCTGTTAAGAATTTTATGATCCATGTCCCTTGAGGTGATGCGAAACTTACTTCTCCCTTTATGAGAAATGGTAAATGTTCAAAAAAATTTCCAAATATTTTTGTGGGGCATACCACTGTTGATGATGATGGTTACGTGGCCTATCGCAGAAGGTATGATGGAAGAACATTTCTAAAAAATGGAGTCCCTCTAGATAATCGGTTTGTTGTGCCATACAGTCTTGTGTTTCTATTAATGTATCAAGCACATATAAATATTGAAGTTTTCAATCAGTCTTATTCCATAAAATATCTTTTTAAGTATATTAATAAGGGAAATGATCGGGTAACAAAAGAACTCTATGAGAGCAGTAATAAAGATTTATCAGAGAAAGACGTAGATGAAATAAAAATGTACTATGATTGTTGTTACATATCTCTTTGTGAGGCCTTTGAGAGAATATTTTCTTATGATATCCATTACAGATATCCACCGGTTGAGAGGTTAGGTTTCTATTTACCCTGACAAAATTATATGACTTTAAAAGATAATGATAATATTGGAGATGTATTAAATCAGACAAAAATATCTGAAACGATGCTCACCTCATGGTTTCAAGAAAATATTATGTACCCGGAGGGAAGATCTCTAACATTTGCATAATTCCTTTCTTGATTTGTTTACCACTCAAATTAAAATACATGGCATCTCAAAAAGTAGGGTTTTTCTGTTGGCAGGCTATACTATGTTCCTCCAACAACATGGGAACTATTTTACTTGCAGATACTTCTAACAAAAATCAAAGGTGCTAATTCATTTGATGATCTCAAAATAGTGAACAACATTACTCATGGAACATTTAGAGAGGCCTGTTATGCGATGGGACTTCTAGCAGATGACACAGAATTTATTGATGCAATAAAAGAGGTTTCAACACGGGGAATGGGACATTATGTGTGTGGTCTCTTTGCAAGCATGTTATTTTCAAATAACATTTCTCGTCCAAACATTGTTTGGAAACAAACCTATCACATCATATATGAAGATATATTACACTCTCAAAGATGAAGGGTACAACTGCAAGGTGCAATGCTATTTCTCAGCTTATATTTTATAACATGTTGCTGCTAACTAATTACATAATTCAAATTTTCCTTATGTTCTTGACAAGTGTATTTATATAATATTGACATTACTATTGATTGAAAAACTTTGGTTATATAGAAATCAAATGATGGTTACTGGCCGCCATGTAGTTAGGGAGGGTCTTAAAGAAAGGTATGATCCCTTCATGTTACTATAGATATTTAAAAAACTATTTATCTTGAAATGATAGGAAGCATAAATTGTTTAAATCCAATTGGCTTTTTAAATAACATTTCAGCCTCACATGACATAAAACATGAAAACAACTGCATGCATGTGATGTTATTTAAATAAAAGTTAAGCCTCATATGACATAAAACATTAAAATTCCAGGGGTCAACAATTGTCCATATGAATCCATAAACAGAATAATTATTCATTACTGCTAATATTTTAATATTTTTCGTTAAATTTTATTATTACATTAACTGCTTTATTCCCGAAATCATATCGACAGTTCTAGAAATTAAATGCTACTTATTGGCTGCCATGTAGTTAGTGAGGGTATTAAATAATGGTTTGATCATTTCTAGATAGTATTGTTATTTAAACAATAGTTCAGCCTCAAAGAAAAGGAAACGTACCTAATATAAATCCAAGGGGTTTTTTAAATAACAATTTAGACACACATGATATTAAATAGTTAGTTACACATGTATATTATCAATAAACTATTAGCGGGCATGAATAATACATACTTTAGTCTATATAATAGTACTCGTATAATTGTTACACACTTAGGGGACCATGTCATTGGAGCAAAATTTTTGACTGGCTGTCATTCAGGAAATTCGGTTTTCATTCCAAGGCTAACTATGACACACTCTGATCTCAGATGGCCTTTCAAATTACAAAGAAGGCAATATCCTTTGACAGTTTCTTATGCAATGACTATTAATAAAAGTGATGGACAATCATTGTCTTCTGTTGTTTTATTTCTCCACAAACATGTGTTTTCTCATGGTCAGTTATATGTTGTGGTTTCTAGGGTCACATCAATTACTGGTTTGAAAATTGTTATTGATGATAATAGTAACACATCATCTCATTACACACATATTATTGTGTACAAAGAAATATTTGAAAACCACTGTTAGGTACTATTTTTAACTAGAACATCAGTTTTTTTACTACAGTTTGGGACTGCAATATGTAATTCCTAAAGTCAGTAACTACTTAGTATACTATATTTTTCAGCACTAATCATATTTTTACACAGTCAAAACAAGATGTCTAGATCAATTACCCTGTTGAATGCGATTACACCTGAGGATGACAAAACACTACGGATTGAGGTTCGTGTTTTAAACATGTGGTGCAATTCATCACCAAAATACAACAATGTTGTTGTGGCTATTGATCTAATACTTACTGATAAAGAGGTCAGTTTAGATTTCATGACTGTTGTTGGTTTATTTCACCCTATATTCCTGTTTTGATGTATACATTTGTCAATACATCTAAAACATCTTTCTGTCCTTGAAAATTTTGATTTTTAATGTATTCTACAATGTTTTAACATGATATGTCTAGGGAATAAAAATTCAGTTTACAATCAGTAGCTGCCAGCTTATCTCTAAGTACAGAAATCAGTTGCACGAGGGGTGATGCTATATGATACAAAACATCCAGATAGCTTCAAATCGTGGCAGTTACTTGGGATCTAGACATGCCTATAGACTAACTTTCATGAAAACAACATATTTTCATCCATGTGATGTAGAAATTCCCTTTTTCAGTTTTGATTTTAATTTATACGATGCTATTATTCAATTAAAAGTTCTAGAAGAACATTTGATAGGAACATTCCTCATTCTAGAAAGTTAAATAAATTTAACATTATAGAATTTACTACCTATGTATTATTTCTAATTAAAGCCTCTATTTTTCATGTATCTTATAGAAATTATTGGACTTCTTAGATACAAAAAATTGGTGAAAGATATGGGTCCTTACAACCATAGGATTCAAATTACTCTTGAGGATGACATGTCATTATTTTTTTAATTTTATATTAATTGACTGCTTAAAATTTATATGAACACATATTGTTACTCAATTTTCATATAGAGGATTGCAACTAAGATATACTTTCTGGGGGGAATACCTAAATGAATTGATGGATTACTTGGAAAAGAACAAAGAGTGGTCTACCATTATGATATTACGACTCGTCCGAGTGAAGCGGTTGAGCAGTATGGTTTCTGTTTGTATAGTATCATTTTTCTACTTCTAAATAATTCCTAAAATATGTTTCATGACCACGTGACTCTCTAATTATGTGTTCTTTGATATCAAACTCCTTCTAGCCTCTGTTATTGTCACAACTTCTGTGAATGCAACAAAAATACATTACAATCGTCAAATTCATGAAGTAGAAAATTTCAGAAACATGTAACATTATACATACTCAGTGTTCTATATATTTACAACATTATACTCTGTGCATCCCAATTGTAATTCAAAAATATTTTTATTTTTTATTTTAAAGTCTATCATTAAATATTTACCAGGTTTGGGGTGTTAATAACATCATAGTTACCAAGCCCAACACCAACTAATGTCAACCCCAATACAGAGGTCTTGTATTGGAATAATATGAAAACAATATTAGAAGTGAAAATCTCTCTCAAGGTAACAATAAGATCGTTATAATCAGAAATAAAATAAACTGTTTTATGAACTATTTACATATGTACTTTACTAATGAATTTATTACTATGTAAAACCTCTTCTACATCCTACACAATGCTTAATAGCAGCACCAATAATAAAAATTCAATGTACCCACAACTAGTTTTTTGATTCATGTAACCTCTGCATGATGAAAATATATGTTTTAAATGACAAAATATGGTGCTACAGTTGTAAATTATCTCCCAACAACACTACTCCAAGGTTTCAAATCTTATTTTAAATTTTTTTGTTCAAAAGTTTTCCATTCTAACTAATAAAGCATAATACTCAATATCGCTGAATTTGTAACCACATTATTAAATCCAACAGATTCAGAGTGCAACTAATGGTTGCTGATGTGACAGAATCGTGTTCAGTTGTTTTATTTGACAAACAATTCATCTAATTCGTACATAAAACAGATGTAGAGTTAAGAGATGCTTTGATACAGGTATAACCAATTTCTTGTATGACCTCAATATTTGTTTCCATTATATATTCTAACACTACTTATCGTTTGTAATTTAGACCGATGATGAGAATGGTTTTCCTGCAGAATTGGATATTTTCAAATCAAAGAATGTGATATTATCAATTGATGTAACAAATTATAATATTCAAAACCGTCATCGTTCGTTTGAACAGAACAACTTCAAAGTGCTATTTATCAGTGATAATGATTACTACATCACCAATTTTAATAACATCCTCGAACAGAATCATGTAATACAATATAGTTATTCGTACATTGCTTAAATAAGTATTTGTTACAGAATTTGACGGTCTGTCATTATTTTACTGTATAGGGACATCAAACAAGTGGGTACACACATTTCTATAGTGGAAATGAATATATCAAGGTACTATATGTTTCAGTTTTTACCCAGTACCAAAACATATATTTTCTTACTATAATTTCCCTTACAACATTACACAACAGGAGCATCAAACCGGTAGGTCTTCTCCATCATGTTCAAGAAATGTGAGTAGATATGATGGTTTTACATAAAATATGTCATCCACTAAGGTATGTTTCAGTTCTCATCATTTAATGTTAACTTAATTCCATTTATGTTAATATAAAACCATCTTTAATATAGAGTTTTGTTGTTTTTATTTTTTGGACATACAGTACTTTATATCTATAACTCTCTACTGCTAACTAAAAGATATGTGCTTCATTGATTTCAACTAAAACTAGTACTTTCCAATTGATTTAACTATATTTTCTACATAGAAAAACCTATCACATGAATTTGATATGGAGGATGATGTGCGACATGATGCTGATATATATCGAGATAGTTTTGGTACAACAAGTCATTATACTCAAGTAGAGACGCCAATAAAAGGAAATTTGGACAATTCAAATGACCAGTCTAACTAAAATGTTCTTCCCCAAAATCTTGCTAATAAAACTTTTTGGGTATTTATTTATTATTTCACTCCTTTTTTTGTGATTTCTTATGATCATTAAATAACATTCAAGAGCATGTGAACAGTTAAATAAATAACAAGACTAGCTATTGATGCCTTTAAAAATATTTGGATTTCCACATGATTAACTTATCTCTTCAGTTGATTGGTATGTGATTTGACAGTTCATTGGAGTTAACATTGCATTTCCTTTTCATTTCTATTTACCTTGCATGATTAATACTTACTGCATTTGATAATATTATTTGACCAATTCATGACCATCATATTTAATCTAACACAAGAGCTATTTCATTTCGTAGTGAAACAAAATTACATGCACGAGAAGAGTTATACACACTGCAGTTTACACAGTGATATCACACACATACTGCAGTTTACACAGTGATACTACGCACAGATTTTACAGAGTTTACACATATAAAAAGATTACACACATAGAATGCAAGGTTACAAAATGAACATACACACTGAATTTACATACATTAACTTTTATAACTTGTTCTTATCATAGTATAATTTTTAAAAAAGCTTGTGAGGATTACCTAAAATGTGTAATACTCACCTGCTTCCATGGATCATTGTTCTATCTTTAGATGAGGTTCACCTTGACAAGTGTAAATTATAGGCCTAAATTTTCTCTAGTAGAGAAACATGATGTTATCTCCTACGATTGGATTTAGAGCATGGAAATCATCACGTAGATTAATTGGAAAAATTCAAAATAATTTTTCTAAATTGACACATCCTTTAGTTTTATTGAGTTTTTCTATATACACTCTCACTACTACTCTGATATCATTAATGTAATTTCTTTTATTATAGTTGTTATTGTTTTATTTGTTTTCATTTGATTTGTATTGTATATACACCTGGACTATGTATTTGGTTTTCTTATTTATGTTTTATATTTTTATGTTATGTATGTTCTTTAGAAAAAATCATCTCCAAATGTTTTATATATATTTTGGAACCTGAAAACTCATAGGTGTTGCTTTATAAAATGAACAAGATCATCAAATTCCTTGGGACAATAAATGTTCTAAATTTAATGTTAGATATCTACATATCGGATGACATTTAACACCAATGTTTATAACTATTTATAATCATGTATTAGTTTTCACTTTGGGGACTAATGACATTATTTTTACATGCAATTTTATTATTATTTTATGTCAATATCAGGAAGTATTTCATGATGATTTACCTTTTTTCACCTGAAAGATACATCTTATTATTTATTGATCCCCTTAAATGGAATAAATATATTTATATTACATTATATTCAATTAATCCAACAAGATTGAATCTGTTAAAGTTCTAATTGGTTGAATTTGAAGGAAATTTGTTGATATGAATAGGTACATCACCTTGCGATGTTATACTTATTTTGTTCATGTATTCATTTGGTTCATTAGGACTTTCTGTTTATTATATTAAAAGGATTTATTTTATAATAATGAATAGACATCCACTACCCTAGATTGATGAATCCATTTGTCACTATTAGAGAGAATATTTAAACTGTGAATGATTATAAAAATAGGGAATAAAACCTCTTCTGTCAAATCCATAATATATGCTTTCTGGTTGAACTCATTGAAGACAACTTCTACTATCTTACAGTAGCTGGAAACATGACATTTCAAACACTAAACTCAATGTGTCACCAACACTATATTGGGATAGATTATATACAACAAATAATCTATCAAGATTCATTAATATTACACGTTGAGATTACACAGTGAGCTTACACAATGTGTTTACAGACACAAAATGCACAATGCCTTTTCAGAAATAGATTTCACATTCAGTTTACAAACTCTGATTGCACACACAGATTATTCACATACACTGCACAAATGGATTTTTACATCCATTAAATACTATGAGTTATAGAAAAAGAAATGATATTTGAGATTTATGTGCACAGTATAATGAAAATTTTGAAATGTCATTTACAGAAAAATAATTCCATTTCACATCAGGTCCTGTAACTTTTTACATATATTAAGACATGTCATTTGAATTTACATTAACTATTTGAAATCATATAACTGCAATGAGGTCTAATTGTTTCTGTATTTTTTCTACATGTTAAAATCTGTACATGTTGTTCAGAATTTTTTAAACTTGTTATAAGTTTCGGTATTCATTCTTACTACAAAAATCTGCATAGTCTGTATAGTATCTCTACTTTGGTCTGTTCTAAAGACTGATGTATTTGAGATTTCTCATGCTGAAAATTTTAGTATGAGTTTTCTACATGTTTATTATCAGTTTTTCATACGGGATGTTTTCTATGCAGGATGTTTCATCATGCTAGATGGTTTTCTTTTCATGCTGGACGGTTTTCGTAGTGGATGATTTTGTATCAGTTATTCAGACTAAAAGTTTATCATCATGCTATATGTTACTCATGGCAGAGGAGGATAATTGTGGATTAATTTTTATATTGTAGGTTCTTGATATTGGAAGTTTATGTTGCATGTTTTCTAAACTTTTTCATACTGGACATTGTTTCATGGTGGATGGTTTGTTGTATTGATGTTATCTATTTACCTGGAAGGTTTTCATAAGTTTTTTATTAGTTGGTTTTCTCATGTTGTCATATTTATTTCATTCATTTTCACATATCTTGGCCTTATTATTACAATCTATCTTATGTTTGACTTATCTTTCACTTATTCGGGTCCTGTTTCTGAGATGATAGGAGGGAAACAAATTCTAGGCCTTACTTTCCATACTGTGGAGATGCTGATGATACTCCAATGTCCAGCACAAAAGTTTCCAACATGTCCTTTCACTCCATCTATTTTACATTAATACTTTATGTAAATAAATTATTTTGGATTTACAACTTATTATACAACTATTTGACTCTAATAGTTTTTATATTGTAGGAATTCATTTTAGAAAATCCTTCATTTACACAAAGATATACAGTATATTGACAATTACCACTGTATGGATATTTTTTCAGTTGCAAGAATACATTTTATGTAATGCATTTCCATATATGAGAGACTGAATCTTTAAAATTAATTACATTATACATAAGACATAAGTATTCATATTAATTACTTTAAGCACAAGGAATCACTCTTCATATTAATAACTTTATGAATAAGACTTCACTTTAGAGTTTGAAATACGTAGATGTATCAATATTCTTTAATTTAAATAATTTTATAGTATAAAATAATATTTTTTATTATCACATATAATTCCAAGTGACTTTATACAAAATGTCATGTTTATTCATATTATATGGTAAAAAGTTGTATTTATACAATCACTTTGTCTCATTAATTTATGGTGACATGTATATATACATGATGTATTTTATAGTCATGCATGTTTATATATTATTTGAAATTACATTCAAATTTCATACAATAAATCTAGAAATATTTCCATTTATTTGTTAATATTATCTATTAACATTTCATACAATAAATCAATTTGAATTTATCTATTTTTTTATTCAATTTCAAGTTTTCATGTATTATGTAGTGCTTGTCGACTCTCTATCTTCATCTATTATTTTTATGCAAATGAATCTTCTATTTCATCTTTTTCTCTGATACTACTTCCCTTTATTCCACATTTTTCTATATACATGATGAATAGTTTCAATCATCATATCTCTTTTCTCGAACATCCCACTAATTCAATTTATTATTATTTCATTTTTTTCACATTTCTCATTTTTATTATTATAACCATTATCTTATATTTGATTTATCTATCACTTTTAGTTTTTATTCCTGCATTATAGTTAATATGATTGAAATTAAATATGATTTAAAATCTTCTTCCTCAATATCTAAAAAATTTATTTACATTTACTATATATTTTTTCTTTGTCAACTATTTGAATGACGTCTTCATATTCTATGCACCCTTATTCCATTATAATAAGATGTGACCTTATAATTAATATTTTGTCAACATTATTGATTCTTATCAAATTTTAGAAATATCATTCTATTATAAAAAGAAAACCCATTAATCGAATCAGCTGTGCAATAGCATGGGCAAGTACTAGTTGTGTATATTCTAACCCAGTTACGTGTAATATCATAGATCCATCTAATTTAATTTCATTGTTAGTTTCAATTAAAATCATTTCATCTAATTTGATTTACCTTGAATGTTTCAAATTAGTGATTGTTTCATAACTCATTTTCACATTATTTTGTTTTATTACATCATTAGTGTCTTTGATGTTATAATATTTGGTTTATAATTTATTTTGATTCATTAATATTTCATTTAAATTTCTTTTATGTGAAATTAAATTTAATTCTTATAATCAATAATTTCTTAATTTATAAATAAATATTTTGATCATTTTAGGTGATGTTATCACAATTTCTAGTCCATTGAGACATAAATTATATTTTTTACCTATTTGTTTACGATATATATTTAATTCCAAAATAATTTTCTATATAAATAATTTATTATAATTTATTTTATTATATCATTCATAATATTTTATTTCCTTTACAATGGTTATGATTCAAAAGTTTACAATGTTGTAAGGGTTCATGCTTTTATCTCATCTTTATCCTCATTGTTTATGATTGAACATCCATTAAACAAAATTATTTGATAAAAATATAATAAACCCCATTACTCTCTTGTAAATTCGATATTTGTAAAATTTTCATTCCATAATAAATTTTTTATCCCATTGGTGCATAAAAATGATTGATAAAATATTTTGTAGAAAAACATATTTTATTTCTCTCCACGGCCAAATATATTTTTTCATCCATGTTCATGTTTTCTGAAATTATTTTCAATAATGATTTTATTATTAATATATGATTATTTAAATTAATTTTTTCTATTTAATTGCACTATATATTTTATTATTATGAATAATCGTATAATTTTTTGAAAAAATTACATTTACAATTTTCTTACAAAAATGTGAATTCAATATTTTTTCAACCAATTATACATTAATAAATTCATTCCACCATCGTGACTACTAATTACATAATGTTTTCATGACAATTTTCCAAGATTATGTTTAAATAAATATATTTGGAGAAGTTTTTTAAGTTGATTTTCAAATTTATAATGTTATTTTCCTCATGAATCATTTTAATGATCTTTTTGGGGTATTTATATCCATTAGTGAAAAAAATTATTATATCTATAATTAAATTGTTTTATATTTTAATGATATAATACATACACATTCCCTCTCTCAATTATGACATATTTGACCATTGAACATATTTAAATTCACTTTTTGATTAATTTTTTTCATTTACATTAACATAAAATAGTCATCTTCTCAGGATCATTCGAAATTTCATTTCTCTTAAATATACATATTCTTTTTATCATGGATATTATTATTTTTGGAACCATATTCCATTATAAAATATGTTGTTTATATCGAATGTCATTAGATTAACTAAGGTTATATTGATAAATATTTCTTATTTTCTAAATGTGAATATTTATTGATAAAGTATATTTATTTTGGAAATAAATAGATTATTTGGTATATATGGAATGATTTGAAAATGAAATAATGGGTGGGGCCCAATAATATATAGACCATTGACAAATAGAAAATATCATGAGGTGAATAATTTGTGTAATTAAATTAAATTTTCCTTGGTTTATACCAACCCATCTATTGAATTATCTTGTTAAATGATCATAATGCTGAAGATATCTTGGTGCCTATGAACATGAAATCCAAAATTAACATTTTCTTTAATAAACATTTCATTTGAATGAAAGATAGGGCATGTAATTTCCATAAACCCCATCATGTGCATGCATGGGAAGCCTAGAAAAATAGTTATTCTAAGGTGGAGTGTTGACACAATTACGTAGTAGATGGGAGGATCAATTCCAAGAATTTATAGTATGAATATATTCATTTAATACCCACGGGTGATGCAATTTCCAAGAACACTAGGTCATGTAATCTCTAATCTATAAGCATTGTAAGAGTTCCCCCTAATCCCTTGATAGGGGGGTTATCAAAAATAAATATAAATATGTATTTAAGTCCATTTATTCTATACAGATGATATTATTGAATGTTTAGTAGAGACCATGGGAACTACATGTAGGAAAAAAAATTATTACAGATCATAACCTTGTGACTGACATTCAAGATAATTATAGGTGTTTGAGAAAATCCAAATTTTTTATATGGAATATATTATCTGATTTTTTTCTGAAATTAATTCCATATCTACAAACTACCCGTGGATATCGATTTGGTGAATTGAAATGGATGGTAATATATCTGAAAAAATAGCATTATAAAATTACTCTATAATAAATATGTTCACAATAATAATTATATCTAAACACCTTGTTTTATAGATCCATGGGATATTATTTAGTTAATCCAAATATTCTTTAACAATCATTATGATCGATTCTAATAAATGCTAATATCATATTATGACGGACTTCCAAATTTTTTAATGTATGAGTAGAATGATTTATGATTTAGAAACCATAATAATCATTCATTATTATGTGTGTTATAATATATATTACTATCTCTGACACTATGATTTATAGTTTCAATAAAATTATAGAGCCCAAATGAATCATGTAAATATTTAATGTTATAGAAAACATGGTAACCAAAACAAGCTAAATTACATGATGACTGGAGTGAATGTTTTCATGATTATTCACAATAAGTTATCAAAATATATAATTAATATCATTTAACACAGATGACACAAAAACACTTAAAAGTAGAAATGTATTGATACCTATAAGATATCAACTACTATAGACCATTGAGAAACACAGATCTATTTCCATCATGTTATAAATTTTAAATTATTATCGAAGTTGAATGTATCAAAAAAACATAAAAAAATTTATATATGGACATCAATGTCATGGGGAATATAATATTCAAGGAAAAGTGAAGAGTTTCATCTAATTAAATATATTTCATCATTGTGATCTATTTATAGTTTACTATCTTTATTTTGAGTACAACAAGAATTATCCATGTCAATTCCAAATTTTAAATGATAAATGAAAGAACAAGGAATGGAATGTATTGATGATTATTTTAATAATTCTTTGTATTATGATTTTCAAATTATATTTTATAATTTTTTTTTAAAATGGTTATAAGATTCATATAATGATTTTGTAAATTTATTTTTGGAATCATTTATTTCATTATATAAGATATTTTTAACAATTATTTATAGAATCATGTGTTCATGTGTTAATGATTGATTATATGTTTAAATTATTTAGAACCCATTATAGTGTTTTGATTTATGGGATATTCATTTCATTAATTATATTTTGAGATAATTTTATCTGTTTGAGATATATGTATCCCTTTAAATCAAAAGGATATATTATTTGACGAATAATTCTCTATTAATACATTTCATTTTATTGAAAACCTTAAGGGTTAACATGGTCATTTGTGTGAAGTTAATAATAGTCAATATTGATTATATTATTTGAAGGAAAAAATATATTTCTTATAGATAAATCAAGTGGTTAAAATATTATTTGACGATTAATGTGCCTTTTTAGGCTTCTAATTAATTTTTTTTAAATGTTATATGAATTATAGTAATGTAGTTATAAAAAAGGAAATCCCACATGCATGGTGAAAACCCATCACATCAAGAATGTTCATCAATCTTGAACCCATAATCGAAGATTGAAAATAGTAAAATTCCTACAAATTTCTAATGAGATGTTTTAGTTAAATGAAAAATTTTAACATAGATGAATTAAGATATAAATATTATGTTTATATTTCACTGTTAATGTTGACATTTTATAAGAAAATTCATTTTATTTTGATAACATGTAAAAACATTTTTAAATTATTTAGAGAGATATGGAATTAATTTTCACACTTTTATTTATCTTATGATATGTTTAATTTTAATTTTAGTACATTAAAAAAATCATATAAAAACACTACTAGAAAATTGGGCTATAGTTGTGGACCTATAGCCGTAGTTTTCCAAAACTGTGGCTGTATGTATTAATACCATGGCTATAGTCACAGTTTTGAAAAAATGTAGCTATATAGTTTATTTTACAACTATATCCATGGTTCTATAAAACTGTTTCTTTAAAGTGTTTCTGAAAGGGTTATAGCCACTATTTATGTTAAAACATGTCTATAGGGTCTTTTCAATACACATATAGCCCGAGTTTTTATTAAGCCATGGAAATATAAATTTTTCTAAGAGATATAGCCACTTTTTAATAAAAATGTGGATATAGAGTTATTATATGGTATATAACCACAGTTTAGGTAAAACAATGTCTATAGAGTTTTTTTTTAAATTTTATACTTCCACGATTCCTAAAAAATGTGGCTATAGTTCTCTCGACCTTGTGCGGGAAATAAATTAACTAGCAAATAAATAGCGAGAAGGGTTATAGCCACTGTTTATATCATGTAGACATGAGTTTTAATAATATATATCAACATAAAAAAATATATACCCAAAGATGTCGATGGTGTAGTGGTAAGGTGGAAGGTTCACTTAGAGGGGTATATAGATCGAATATGGCTGGGCAAACATTATTCTTGGGTTATATCCAAAGTTTACATAGGATATATACATGGTTAAAAACTGTGGCAATAGCCATATTGTTACATTAGAAAAATGTGGCTATACCCCTAGTGCCAAGGTGGATAGTTATGGAGGCTACAACCCTGATTTGGGAAACCATAGAAATTGATCATTTTCCATGGAGGAAAACTATGGATATAACCAAAGAAACCCCTAGTTATACCATTTATCTATTGATATTTCAATATTTACCATGATCAGCTTGAACTGTGGATATACCCAATGTTTCTACTTGTGTAAATTCATTCCTTTGTTTATGAGGTGAAGTGGAAAATGATCGAATATCCACCAAAGGATGTAAATTTAATTATTAAATATTAAGATAACATATAAGTTTATTTTTATATATACAATTTCTATAATTTAAAAGAATTCATTTTTTCTTCCAATGGAAATTTAGTTATCTGATGTTCTAAAGGACTGGGGTTCATTCTATTCTCTCTTATCAAGACAAATTCAATATAACCATTTTTACAATGTGGGATTTCAATATATGTGTTTTCATATTGCAGAATTTGATTTCTAAATAATATATAATATTTATGAAAATTAAATTTAATTATGTTTGGGAGAATATAACACCCAATGTTTTCCAAATTTATATTATGTTCAATGGCATTTATAACAACCAACAAAGACCACAAATGAACGGTGTGAAAAAATGTAACCATGAACGATGTGAACTAACCATAAAAAATTAATTTCATTATAGGAATAGAATACTCATACAATTATATATATATATATATATTAAATAAATAAAATATATTGGTAAAGAATGACACCTTTTTCTAAATATTATTTTCGAACATCATGAACACATTTTTCCTCAAACATGTTTTAATTGTTTTATGTGAGAAAAGAACATAACTACATCTTTACACTTTTATAAATTCCATTTTTTTAAAATGATATTAATTATTTAAAAAAAACTGATGGTGAAAATTTTGGATTTTTCAGAATATGGTAATTTTGTAGTGAATACCAAAAAATACATCTTTTTGCAAAAAATCATTTTTTATATAAAATAAGTAGTTCATGTTCCCTATTAATATTTGAATTATATTCTAAATTTAATAAAGTATTATTTAGTTTCTAATATTATAATATATTAAACTTGAAAAAAAATTATTTTATTTTGGTATAATTATTGTTTTTAGATTTAAAATAAATTTTAATGAAACCAATTATATTGATCATATTATTCTAATATTTTAAATAATTAAAATAAACACTAACATGAAAATTTTAATTGAAATTTATATATTATATATATAACTACATGAATTTAAATACATATCATTATTGCTACTCTTCATGTATTTAATGTAAGATTGAATTATTCTTTACAAATATAAATCTTGAAAACATGTTTTTTTACTGAGTTTGTAGAATTATTTTAAAATTAAATTCATAAAATTATTTAATTTAATTTTAATAAATTATATTCCATATTTGGAATCATAATAATTAATATTTTATCATATGGTTCCAATAACGTTTTTATTTTTGATTTGAAAATCCATTAAAATTTCATTGCATTGACTAATGATAAAATGCGGTTTTATGTGTCACATGATATGTTGGAGAAATTAATATTCCACAAAATTTTTAAATTTATTAAATAAATTGAATTTTATATTTATAATTATTCAGTACATATCATATAATATGTATCATTTTATTTTTGAAATAATGGGTAAATTAACATGTTTAAAAAAAAGTTACTCTACTGAAAACTAAAATTGTAAAAGCAAGATAACATAGAGTATAAGAGAATATCATGCCTATAAAATATTTTTTTATGTTTTAATCTTTTATCTAAAAAATAAAATCCCTCCACTTACTATTAAATCAAACATCGAGGCATCAATGTTGATAATGAATTCCCATTATTGATTTTTTCCTTATTTATAAAACATTCACTCCTCAATTATAAAAGGACACTCCCTATCCTCACATCCGTATATATCTCATTCCATTTCTCCTAACCAAAACCTATAAAAATTCTCCCAAATATCATTATCCATAATTTAGAAGTAATTTTCATCCATATTATAAAGTATTTGTTTCTTAATAAGTGATTGAATGGAGGTTCACTTAAACAACGCCAAATGGATTCACTGATCAGTTACTTTTTTACATCTTATTTTATCACATTAAATAATTTCTTCAGACATAAAATATAAATTCACCCATATCTAAAAAATATTTATATGTTATTATTTTCTGGTAACAGTATTTACCCACGTCATTCTCCATCAAATGGTAAAACCATCCACCGCTCGTGTTTCTGTTGAACTACTAGAACGTGAACCAAAATAATATTTTTCCATCACTGACTTACATGGATAGAAATTATGAGAGAAATAGTTAATATATATTGTAATGTTGACATTATATTTATTATTTAAAATTAATTTATCATTATTATCGTTAAAATTTATCATATTATGTAAATGAAAACTTTTATTATACTTAATTACATCTTACAGTCTTTATGAAGAGACAAAATTCATTTTCCATGTACAACATTCAAAAATGATTTTAAAATTTTAAATAACAAGTGAATTTGTTTTTTATAACATTAATATCATTATATATATGTTTAATCTATTTTTGATGAACACAAACGAGAACTTTTGGGACAATTATGCATGACAAAACAAGGAAATTAACACGCAAAACATGTAAAAATGAAATATTATTAACAGAAGAGTGATAATAAGTTTTTAAATGATAATATTTGATATTATAAATATTAATAGGACCTTGGTAAAAAATAATATCATATTTATAACCCTTTTATATTAGTTTAAACTACATTCAACTAATGGTAATTTTATTTTAAGGGGTTCAGTGTCAATTATATTTCATTGAAGAATATTTTATTTTATGAACCAAAATTATTTTATATAGTGTATAAACTACCCCTTTTCATGTTATATTATGAATCCTTTATATTTTATTTCGTTGTATGTTTCCAAAAAAATTCATCCATCCATTTGGATTATAAATAAATATTACAAAGTAGTAATTGTTTTATAATTCATTTTTTTCATTTTGTTAAATTATTACATCATTTTCTTTCATATTATATAATTATCTTTGTAATGTTTTTATTATTATTCTATGTTTTATTCCCACTTGTTTTATATGTTATTAAATTTAGTATAAATAGTGAATATTTTTATTAATACACAATTAAATGGTTTGATCATTGTAATAGATTTCCTCTGCATTTCTACTCCATTGAAAAATATATTCTCTTATTCACTTGTTTTTTATGAGGTTTTTGTACATACCCAATGACATGTTATATCATGAATAAATTATTATTTAATGTGTTTAATGTGTCATTTATATATTTTTCTTTCATGGATATTATGATTTAACATTTTTCAAAGGGATAACTATTGATTAATAAATCACATTATGATCATGATTTTTTATTTTTTTATTTTTATTAAAGCAAATTATATATCTATTGTTTAATAAACACATTTAATTTCATTATCATAGGGATATTAATTAAATTTTCATGTAATAGTATAATTTTCCTATCTTGGGGTGTTAAAATGAAATTTGATATTATTTATATCTTTTTTTTATAATAGTTTTTCATACAAATATATTTTTTACATATATTTTTCGATGAATATATTTAATATTATCAGGTAATTGATTGTTTTAATATATATCCTTGATTTTAATATCTAAAAAATGTTCAAAACAATTTCATCCAATCATTTTTCATATAAATAAATTATACACTTTTCTTTATAAAATTGGAAATTAATATTTTTTTGAAAAACTAAATAATAATGAAACTTTCCCACTATAAGGACCACTCATTGTATTTTTTTGTTTCCTTCATAATTATTATTGATCATTTCTCTTCAAATAATTTATGTATTTTATATTTATTTTCAATGTGAACTTATATTTTCTTTTTTAATTATCTTTTTGTTTTATTTCTTTTAATCAATGAAAAAATGATATTTTACTAATACCGCACTTGGGAAATAATGTAATGATTAAATCCTTGTTCATTATATCGATTTATTATGATCAGTTTTATTAGGGAAAGTATTTACGTTCTCATTCATGATTTATTTTGTAGCCAGTAACTATCCATTTAAATATTTTTATTCTTTTGATCGTTATAAATTATATTTCTAATAAAAGGAAATATTCTTTATTTCAGGTATATGATTATTTTATACCCCATATACTATTTATACATATCATATTTACATTTATTTTGAGTTTATTAAATGGTTAAATATTGATAGATCAATATCTTTTACACACCATGTATATTTTTTGATAATGAATAAATATTTCAGAATTAAATCAATCATTCAATATATGAAGAATAATTTGGAAATTAAACGATGGTTAGGGCCCAGAATTTCTTATCCCTTAAATTCATCATCATTCTTATGTGGTTAGTTACATGGATAGACAAATTAAACTTGTTTTTAGTGTATACATACCAATTTATTAAACTATATTGGGGTATGGTCTTGATGATATTGAAATCTTGATGTTAGGTATCATGAAATCCCATATTATGAATTAATATAATTGAATTTTAGATATTATTATCCATGATATTATTTCTTTCATATTTTATATGGATGCATTATGTGCTCAAGATATTGATTAAATGGAATGTGTATACAATTAAATAACTTTACATATTATGTTTTAATTATATAATCCACATAGCCATGTTATTGAATAAGGTAAAGTGTTTATAGTTATTTACTTTTCCATATCTTTAATAGCTTATTGATTCAAGATATCTTATATTGTACATAACCCTTAATGAAAATTTGGTTTCACCTTTTTCTGTTTCCCTTCCACCATTATATTAGGAAGGAATATTTAATATAGTTTTTAGATATTAAATATTTACATTCACTATATTTTATTTATAAAATTTAAATATATTGTGAGACATAAATATATATATTGTTTACCAAAAGTACTAAACTATTCTGTTGTTCGGATTGAAATATATTGTATATTGATATAATGTTATAAAGTAACCAATGACTCTTGGAAAAATCCTTTGGGGTCTATACATAAATAATTTGTATTTAAAAAAATGATGTTAAATATTAATGTTATGCCATATAATTGTGATTAGTTATTTTAAGGGTGAAATTATTATGTATAATAAAAAGTAATCACATGTTTTTTATATAATTATAGAATGGTGGATGGTCATGAATTAATTCATGAGATACACTATGAAGTTTGGTTATGGTGTATATAATTTGGGGGAAAGAAATATTGGTCTATTACACAATGATGGTGTGTCCTGGCATGAAGAAGTTTTGGATTTCCCATAACGGAATGCAGAACATGATCATAATTTATTTTTTGAAAGGTGTACTATTCTTGTGATATTATGGTAATTAGGAAATGAGACCCATATTGGGTAATATTACATTTTAGGTGTCATCTTGTACTATAGAGGATCTAAAATAGATGTTATAACATGTTCTGATACATTTATGTATAATTAAGGTTTATCCTCATTTTAGGGATTCATTTTACTATTTAGAATTTAAAGAACTGGATTGACTCTCTTATTTAATTTAAAAAATGTTGGAAACCAATATAATCTATGGAATATCATTACAATCTTTATATGTGAAAGGGGGAAAAGAGATAAAATACTATATGTAATCTAAATCCAATGGTTCTCACATGGTGATATTTTTTATACTTTTTTTCATAGTAATTCATGGTATGGTCATCCATTCAATAAATTCTATACATATTATTTTTCATTTAACATGGACTTTGGATTATTTTGGGTGGTTCTATATTGCATTTTCAAAATGATTCAATGGAGGAACAATGAAATCATGAAAAATAATTTCTTTTACTAATACATGGATGTGAAGAATACAATGAGGGTGACAATATAAGGGGTTTTTATTTAATTTTGGTCCTTATGGTGATGTAATTTGTGTTTGAACAATAATATATGTGGCATTGATGGGCTCATATTATGGAGTAAGACTTTGTTTTTGAAAGGTTGTCATTATAATACATTACCATATGTTCATTTATTCAAGAATTTTTATTCCTTCATGAATATTTAGCATACGAGATAACATATTTACTAACAATGTTCCATGGTAAATTAATGTGCTTGAATTGGTCGATGTAATGTTTCAGTAAGTTCTTAAATGTATGAAGAGAGGGATGGAATGCACATATGAGTATGAAATTATGTATTAATAGATTAAAATTGAGTATATGAGGGTCCAAGGGTATAAAATTATGATAATAAGGTGATTTTAATTTCCTACAGTAGTGGAAATACTTATTCCAATATTGTTTTTTTAGTTTTTAACAACATTTCTTATAAGAAAATTCATGTAGCTGACTCTATGAATAAAAATATTTATGATAATTTACATATAAATAATGTCTAAACCATAAATAATATTTAAATATATGGGATTTTTCAAATATGGGCTTCAAAAAAATCTAGTCAAAAATATTTTTTGATCTCACTTTTAATGTAAAACTAGCATAAAAAATATAAGATGGGTTGTTCCTTATTAGTTTTGTAAAAAATAATATTGGAATTATTATTTATCTAAATTTGTATAAATTATAATGATTTTAGACATAAACTAATATATAAACGAGACATCCAAAATTACTTTTATAGTTATATTTATATAACTAATGACATTTAAATTCATTTTTAAGTCAATTTTATTTAAAACCAACGTTGAATGTCTAACTAAAAAACTGAATATAACAATTCATATATGTTTTTTCAAAAAATTATTTTGATATTCATAGAAGTGTACTTTTAATGTTTGTTATTACATAAAACTACCTTTTAAATTCATCCAATAAAACATTCAACATCAATTTTTAGAAAAATTGACTTGGAATGTTTAAACTATCCTAAATATCAAAAAATTATTAAAATCCAGAAAATATAAAAACATGTAATTCAAGATAAAAAAATGTTACACATAATATATATATTAATTCATAACATTACAAATAAACATAACATAAATAATGGAATTTGAAAAAGATATTCTATAATGAAATAAAAAGTGATTATAAACAAAATATAGAACATTGGTTTTTTCAATCATCTCATTTATAAAAATATGTCCAAACGTGTTTAAAATGTTTATTTATGTAAAGTGATATTATATTTAAATTATTTAAAATCATTTATAATTTTTCCCATATAAATTAATCTCACAACAATTCTTATTTTTTTATAAAACACATAACATAATTTTTAAATAGTAGAACTGAAATTTCGATTTTTGATCAGTCATGAGTAGTTTTTCTTTATATTAATTGGATTTAAAAATTAGGTTAGAAAATTTACATGTCATGTAATAATATTAAAAAATATCAAATTCAAATTGAAATTAGATATTTTCACAGAAATGAAGAAATGAAAACCATTTGCTGCATGAATTAGATGACATAAACTTGTGACCCCAAATTTTCCATCAGAATTTTAAACATTATTCCTACATGGGTCATATTATCTATAATTCCAACTACAGGTGAATTTAATTTTTTTATTTTTTCAATATAGGCTAAGAAATAGTATGTTCCGTTATTTTTCTATTATATTATATGAAAAATAATAGGTAGATTATTTAATATTGTACTTGATAATTTAAAACATAAAACATATTCCCTATTGACAAATATTTATATCACAAAATGATTTATTTTTGGTAAAGAATAGGTTTGTTATATGATATAAGCCTTCTTATACTATGACTATGAATTTGGTATGACCTAAGAGACATGAACATGAAAATTTATAAATTGTAAATATTATACAAAAATAATATGTTATTAAGATATACCCACACAATGTGCCACAACCTATATCTCATTATTTTATATATGATGCCTTCAAAATAGAGCATAGTTCATTAATGTAGTAAAATGAAAAAATTGGATATAAAATAAATATTATAAGAAGTTTTCTCTTAAAAAATAACTATAAAATACAAAAAATGAATATATGATTATTTAATCTATTCTATTGGAATTACATTTTACACATCCCTACAAAATTGAGTAGATGATGTGTAAGTGGAATTACAATTTTCGGTAAAAAGTTTTCTACTTGAAGATAAATTGTAATAAAAATTATTAATAAAATGAAAAATATCAACATTATGTATTTTTATTAAATTATTGAATGTGAAATACATATTTCTTCCTTTAAATTGATATACCAGTTTTCATAATATCATTGGGATATAATGCCTCATGAACAATATCTACGACATTACTCTAGCCTAGCGTGACTACTAATATTACATTAAGTGAGTTCACACATATATTTCTAATAAAATAAATTCATATTCAAACAACCTAGATCATTATATGACATAATTTGGTAGAGTTTGTTTCTAATATCTCCCATATTCATGCCTACGAACCTTCTAAAGTATCGAAATCATGGTCAACAATTATATAGGAATATTATAACAGAATATATATAGGATTCATTAAATCATCCAAGATAAAAAAATTCTTCAAACCCCAATAACATAATATATATATATATATTAACTAAACAAGTTTTAGATTCTTTAAAAATAGAGAAATTTTCAAATATATATCCCCTTCACATAAGGAAATTTACTTTTAAATAGTAAAATATACCAATTTTTTGTAAAAGAAAAAAACATGTAATACATAATTGAAGTTGTATAATCAAAATGTGAATAAATTGAACGCATGAAGAAACCAAATAGAGTGGTAAATAATCCTAAATAGTAAAAAAATAAATTAATATATAGTTTAAAATATGAAATTCAATTTGGAATATTTTAGAATTAACATTCATATTTAATAAATAGAGTCCATTTAATGCATTAAATAATTCCATCCACTAAATAATCACTTCATGATGACCAAATACATTGAAAATGAAAATATTGTTTAGAATATATCGTTCAAAATGACATTTTCACCACAAATTGTAACATCCCAGGTAAATAAAAAATAATAAATTTTCATATTTATTAATATTTTGTAATTAAATATTAATTTTAGATTAAAGGGGTTGCTATGTTCGATAGCATACCTGATACACAACAACGAGTTTCTTTGAAATCTTACGTTGCACACTAGTAATACAATAATAATATTTTAAATAGTAGTTACCACGTAGCCATTGTATTGGCGGAAATTAATAGAAATAACTAAAATATTCTTATATATGTTTGTTAAATGTTTTTACATTTATCCAATAAACGATAAAGGCTTCAAATAAGAAAATAATTCAATTTTAGGCATAGATACTCTAATATTCATTAAAAGGTTGACTTAACGTATTTTGATGGAGAAACCTCTTTAAATATAGTTTTTTCCACTATTATAAATTATATTGTACCAAATAAAATTATTCATTATAATTGGTACATCAAAGTTTACTTTGTGAATATTTTACGTATTTTTCCAATAAAGTTCATTTTTTAATTAATAGTGAAAAATGTTGTATTTTAATTCAAAACATCTTTTTAATATAATTTATTTATATGATTAGATTATCTTTTGAATTTTTTTTAAAGTTAAATTAGAATATATTTTCACCATTTAATCCAATGATGGTCAATGTAATTAATTTCACTTTGATATTGGACTTAAACTAGTGTCAATCATTTGATATATATTGTTTCATAAAAATATGCTATTTGATTTGACAATAAGAATTAATTATTAAATATATTAATGCTACTTATATGTTTTGAATTTTTTCAGATAGACATCATTTTTGAATTTGTAATATAAAATATATCTTAAGGTGAATTTTTGGTATTTTCTGAAAAACCTCAATTTTTTTGAATAGTGAAACCACTAAGAGGTAGTAAAAAACTGATTTTTCATTTAAATGAATCGTTACCACTTCTATGAATTGAATTTCAAAAATCCAACATAAATGGTATTCAATAGGATGTAAAATGTGGATCAATGTGATTAAAATATTTTTTTTGGGGAATAGAATGTTTTATGTTTTATTAATCGCGATTAATGGTAATTAGTGTAATTTAAGGTAAAGATAATGTTATAATAAGATAAAATGACCTTGACACATGTCCTAACCTTATTGGATGAGTCATGGCCCACCAATACAATCCATGGGTCAACTTGGGTACCCCATGGAGCCACTTTGGTAAGAAAATGTCATTAATAACTTTTTATTTAATGTTAAAATAAAAATGTCAAAAACATGTATTGTTTTACTAAAACAATTTTACATAGCTTTATAAAAGTCATATTTTGGACTATAAATATTAATTAGAAAGATAAAACGATTTCCTACATCATGATATTTTTTTTATAATTTTTAGACATTAAATAAATTAAATTATTTATGACACCATGATGATGCAGTGATTACCTCGTTAAGTAACGATTAAAATAAAATGGAAAGATAATGTAATATCTAATTCTTAAACTTGTCAGAAACCTATTGGATGGGTGGATTAAGAACTCTTATCACCTTATCCTCGAAATATATAATTGTGGGACCTTTAAAATCCGAATCTATTTATATAATAAATTAACATTTCTTGACATTCCAAGAGTGTCATTCCCCCCTCTTATAAAAGTCCCCCACCTCTACAACTTTACCCACACCTCTCAAAACATTGGCCCAGCCAAGCTCTGCTCATTTTATCTCTCCACAACCTTATCTTCATCTTATAAGCCTTACCTTAGGTAGAAATCTCTTCAAGAAACCATTTTTCTTCAAACCGAGAGAAGTATCCCGATTTAAAGGTAATGTATTCACTTGTGTTCTTTTGTTTAATTTTGCTTCTCCAACCCCCTAAAATCTTTCTATTCCTTTATTTTGTAACAAAACCAGTATCATAAATATGCTAGGATGTTGTTATGAGAAGGATTTGATTTACACTTACACACACATCTAGCGCCATTGGCTCAGCCAAGCTCTGCTCATTTTATCTGTCCACATCCCTCTATTCATCCTTTAAGCCTTACCTTAGGCAGAAATCTATTCAAGAAACCCTTTTTGGTTCAAACCAAGAGGACTTACCCGATTTAAAGAAGATTAAAGAGCGATCGATTCAAGTTAGAAACGAGGTAAGGGACTTCGTCTCAATCTCCTTTCATTGATGATTTTTTTTTGAATAGAAGACTTTCTTTTATACGCTATATAAAACACCTTTGACTTTTAATTTCATTCAAAGGAAATATTTTTCAATGAAGCGTTTTACTAAACGAAAAAAATGAATGTTTATTTTAACGTACATAGTGAAAACAACCTTTTCTGCTGCCGTGACTTTCATTTGGTCTTTGGCTTCCTCAACAAGACGTAATGTTTTTAAAATTAAATAAATACCATAAACTCTTTTGTGTATTTTGGTATTGAAAATGGGTTTGATAATGGATTTGATATGTCAATATATTTAAGTTATATATTGTGATTGAAATTTAGAAATGTTTTCTTTCCTTTATAATTGATTTATGTGTAATGATTTTATGATGCAATTGGACATTTAACGTGTGGTTACGTGATAAACCATATGATGGGTGGTTTTGTGAATACCAGGATGGGTGGTTACATTATAACCTCTAATGCATTGGGTATGGAATTCGGCCGTATGGATATTCCATTTCGGGATATGTGCGGATGTCGACCATATTTTTATTCCATTTAAGTATGTTTATGTCCCAAGTTACCTTTATATGTTATGTGTTCTTTATATGGGTTTTATGGTAATCTTTTTTTTACAAAAGGGTAAGTAAAGATATTTTATTCAGTGAAGACTATTTAATACTTCTTAAGGGTGAAAAGTGTTACTTTGATAAAGTATTCACTGTTTATTTGATGTTTTGAAAAACTAACAGTTTTCCTTCTTTGGGTATCCCTTACTGAGCTTTTTTATGCTCAACCCATGTTTTTTTTGAAATGTTTTTCACATGAAATAATGTGGAATAGGGTCAAGGATGGGATCATGGAAAATTCATGTTTTCTTAAACATGGAACTATACATGACCCTTTTTTTTAAGAATTCATGTTTTGTAAAAAAAGGATACTTTATAGAAGTGTCTACTGTGTAATATTTTAAGATGTAATAGTTATGATCTAATTCTCTAAAACTCTAAACCTGAAATGATCCTCAATGTGAATTATTAATTTAATTCAATATTAAGAAATGTTTAAGGTTGGGGCCTTATAGTTGGTATCAAAGGTCAGTTTAGATAACTTTAGAAGTTATAATTATATTAAATGATTATCCAAAAATATTTTTTTTGTCAAATTGAAATGATATAGTATTTTAAGAATACCATGTTGCTTCATCTAAGACATGTATGTTCATAATAGTTTTCCATAGAGGAAACAAGGATGCTATGTTGAGATGACATCAGTAGAAAGACAACCTTCCAAATCAGTAACATGAGATGGTCAGAATTGGAAATGAACAGTTTGTTGCAGTGATGACACATTTGAATAAGTCTATAAATGGTGGTGGTATCCATGCATGAGATTAGCCAGATCAACCGCAGAGGAACATGTCAGTGGTGGAACATTTCATGAGGCAACATCCCCTATCATTCAGAGGATCATCTGACCTTGTTCTTGTATAAGGGTGTATTAAAGCATTGGAGAAGATTTTTGATGTCATGGGGTGTTTAGAACATCAAAAGGTTAGTCTTTCTGTTTACCATTTTGAAGGTGTAGCAGATCAGTGGTGGTCGATGATGAAAAATATCAGGGATAGTGAGGAGATTGATGATCTTCACTGAGACGAATTCAAAGGTATGTTTCTTGAGAATTATTTTACTAAGGTGGTTCATCTTAGGATGGAAAAACAATTCCAAAAATTGAGGCAGGAGGATGACTCAGTGGCAGCTTATAATGCAAAGTTCACTCGACTGGAAAGGTATGCTCCAAATTTCTACAAGATCTTTATAGTAAAATCAACCATTGTTACTCAAGGTTAAAGCCAATGTATCAAAGGGATTTAAATTCTCATGAGTTCAAAAGTTATGAAAAAATTATTCGATGTGCGGAGAAGGTGGAAATGGAGTTTGCCAATGATCAGGTGTTCTTTGACAAACAACAGAATAAAAGGTCCAATTGGCAAGAAAAGGGGAAGAATTCATCAAATAAGCAAGGAGGTAAGAAAACCAAATATCCTTCCTATGAGAAGTGTGGTAAAATGCATCCTTGAGAATGTTTATCCAAGTCTGGAAAGTGATTTCGATGTGGTAAGTCTGGTCATATGGCTCGTAACTGTAAGGAAGATGATCAAGCAGGCAAAGAAAAGCCAGCGGTAAGATATTTTAAGTGTAATGAAATGGGTCATTATGCAAATGAGTGCCTAATGAAGAACTCAACTGGGGGAAACCAGCTAGAATAAAAGTAGAAAGGGGTGGTGAAATCCTTTGCAACTACTTCAGCAGAGGTTGGGCCATCAAATGAACTAGTATCAGGTACATTGTTTGTTTATTCAGATTATGCCAATGTGTTGTTTGATTCATGGTCTACACATTCTTTCATTTCTGAGAAATTTTTTAGTAAATTGGGAATTCCATCTCAAGATATGAATCCTGAACATATAGAAAAAAATACCAGAAGGGAACATTGAGACAAAAAGAAATTATAAGAACCTTCTTATGCTTGTGTGCGGAAAAAATATACCTGCAAACCTTATTTTTTTTCATATATTAGAGTTTGATGTTATTTTGGTTATGGATTGGGTTTTTATTTATCATGATATGATTGACTGTAGAGCTAAAGAGGTTTTGTTTTAGAAATATTTTCAGTTTGTGTACATGAATGAACCCTTTCTTTTGATAACATATCAGGAAGTTGAGAAACTAGTAAAAGATGGAAATGAATGTCACCTTGCACATATTATTGAAAATAAAGGAACTCTTCATATTAATGATGCGCTAGTGGTAAATGATAATCTTGATGTCTTTACTAATGAGTTTCTCGGTATTATTCATGATTGGGAAGTTGAATTTATCATTGACTTAGTTACTGATTCTGAGCCAATTTCAAAACCCCCTTATCGAATGGCTCAAGTTGAACTTTTAGAGTTAAAGAAGCAATTGCATGAGTTATTTGATAAAGGTTTCATTCGACCTAGAACATCACCATTGGGTGCTCATGTCTTGTTTGTTAAAAAGAAAGATGGTTCAATGAGACTTTTCATTGATTATAGAGACTTGAATAACATCATTGTTAAGATAATGTATCCTTTTCCTCATATCGATGATTTGTTTGATCAGCTCTAGGGAGCTCAGTATTTTTCGAAGATTGACTTGAGGTCGGGGTACCATCAGTTGAAATTCAAAGAAGTAGATGTCATGAAAACTGCATTTCGTACTAGATATAACCATTATAAATTTGTAGTTATGCCTTTTGGGTTAACCAATGCACTTGTTGTATTCGTGGACCTTATGAATAGAATTTTCCATGTGTTCTTTGATAAGCCTGTGGTTGTTTTAATTGATGATATTTTGGTGTTTTCTAAAACTAAAGAGGAGCATGAAATTCATTTAAGGGTTATCTTGTAAACCTTAACAGAAAATAAACTGTATGGAAAATTCAGTAAGTGTGAGTTTTGGTAACAAAAAATTTCTTTCTTTGGTCACATTGTTACAAAAAAAATGGCATAACTGTTGATCCTGCTAAAACAAAAGTTGTTGAAGAATGTACAATACCCACAAATATAAAAGACCCATATTTTTCATGGATTGGCAGGTTAATACTGAAGGTTTTTTGAAAATATTTCACGGTTACCTAGTCCAATGACTAAGCTAACTCGGAAGGGTGTTAAGTTTATTTGGATAAAAGAAAGTGATGATTGTTTTCAGGAGTTGAAAAAAAGATTGGTGAATTTTCGTGTTTTGGCACTTCCTTCTAGGAATGGTGAGTTTGTTATCTACAGTGATGCTTCGTTGAAGGGACTTGGTTGTTTACTTATGCAGAAAGATCATGTCATTTCTTATGCTTCACTTTAGTTGACATCTCATGAGATAAATTACCCTACACATGATTTGGAATTAGCTGTCTTTGTTTTTTCTTTAAAAATTTTGAGGCATCAATTGTATGGAGTAATGTGTGAAATATATATGGATCACAAAAGTTTAAAGTATATATTCACTCAAAAATAATTGAACATGAGACAGAAGATATGGCACAAATTAATCAAGGATTATGATTGTACAATTTATTACCATCTGGGAAAAACAAATAATGTAATTGATGCCTTGAGTCGAAAAATAAATGCTTCATTAACCATGTTAAGTTTGGAATGAGATCCTGTGGTTTTTGATTTGATGAGCTTTGGAATAGAAGTTTTTGGTGCAGGAAGTTCTTTTGTTTTGTTTCAAGTGTCAGTGAGATCATTTCTATCAGACGCAATTAAGCAAGCCCAGAAGAAAGACAGTGGGTTGCAGAAAAATGTAGAGCTGGTTCAGAAGGGTATGTTTCCTTAATATAACATTGATAATGATTGTATTTTGAGGTTTGTGAAGATATTATGTTCGCCTTGTGATTCATAGTTAATGAATGAGTTGTTATGTGAGGCTCATAGTTCCCTATTTTCAGTTCATCCGGGCAGTACTACGATGTACATAGATCTGCGAGAGTATTACTGGTGGGATGGAATGAAAAGTGGTATTGCTGATTTTATTGTGAAGTGTTTTGCGTGTCAGCAGGTTAAAGTAGAGCAGCAGTTACCGAAAGAGATGTTGTAGTCATTACCGGTGCCAGAGTGTAAATGAGAAAATATATCCATGGACTTCATTGTGGGATTACCAACAAAATATAGAGGTAATAATGCAATATGTGTTATAATTGATCGATTGACTAAATCTGCTCATTTCCTTCCAATTCGAGATACTTTGTCTTTAGAGAAACTTGCTTGGTTGTATGTTTAAGGGATAGTCAGGTTGCATGGAGTTCCCCTCTCTATTTTATCTGATCATGATCTCAGGTTCACTTCTAATTTTTCGAAAGGCCTTCAGAAGTCGTTGGGCAGTGAATTAAATTTTAGCACATATTTTCATCCTCAATCAGATGAGAATCAGAATGAACAATTCAGACCTTGGAGGATATGCTACGTGCTTTCTCGATGGATTATCAGTGATGTTGGGACCAACATCGTTCATTGGTTGAATTTTAATATAATAACAGTTTTCATTCCAGTATACAGATGGCTCCGTTTGAAGAATTATATGGGAAGCAGTGTCGAACTCCATATTTTTTGGATGAAGTGGGTGAAAGGAAGTTGATGGGACCAGAATTGGTAGAAGAGATCGCAGAAAAAGTTCATTTGATTCAGAAACACATGAGAATAGCTCAGAGCAGGAATAAAAGTTATGCAGATAACCGAAGGAAGGATCTATCTTTTGAGGTTGGTGATCATGTTTTTCTCAAATTTTCACCATGGAATAGTGTGATGCGATTTGGTAAGAAAGGAAATGTTAGTCCATGGTTCATTAGATCATATGAAATTATGGAGAGGGTTGGATCAGTTTCTTACGGGGTGGATTTACCTCCGAGTTTATCTCAGCTACACAATGTTTTTCTTGTTTCGATGTTGAGAAAGTATATGCCAGACCCATCTCATGTTTTGATCCCAGAGGTAGTTTAGTTGGAAGAGAATCTCTCTTATGAAGAACAACCAGTCTAGATTCTTGACCATAGAGAGCAAGTGTTGTGGAATAAGGTAATTCACCAGGTAAAGGTTTTGTTGAAAAACCATATGGTTGAAGAGGCATCGTGGGAATCTAAAAATGCTATAAGGGATAAATACCCCCACTTATTTTGATAATTGAATAAAATTATGAGGACACAATTCCAAAAATGGGGGAAGGTTGTAACATCCCAGGTAAATAAAGAATAATACATTTTCATTTTTATTAATATTTGAGAATTAAATTTTAATTTTACTTTAAAGGTGTGGCTATGTTGGATAGCGTACCTGATACACAACAACGAGTTTCTTTGAAATCTTACGTTTCATAATAGTAATATAATAATATTATTTTAAATGGTGGTTAACACATAGTCGTTGTATTGAAGGGAATGAATATAAATAACTAAAATATGATTATATATGTTTGGTTAATGTTTTTACAATTATCCAATAAAATATAATGGCTTAAAATAAGAAAAGAATTCAATTTTAGGCATAGATAGTCAAATATTCACTAAAAGGTCAACTTATCACCTTTTGATGGAGAACACTCTTTAAATATAGTTTTGGTCACTCTTATACATTCTACTAGACCAAATATAATTCTTCTTTTGAATCGGGACATCAAAGTTTACTTTGTGTATATTTTTTGCTATTTTTCCCATGAAGTTCATTTTTTAATGAATAGGGAAAAATGTTGTATTTTAATTCAAATCCTCTTTTTAATATAATTTATTTATATGATTATATTATCTTTTGAATTGGTTTTAAAGTGAAATTAGAATATAATTTTACCATTTAATCCAATGATGGTCTTTAGAATTATTTTCACTTTGAAATTGGACTTAAACTAGTCTTAATCTTTTGATATATATTGTTTCATAAAAACACGCTATTTGTTTTGAAAATGGGAATTAAATATTAAATTAAATAATTCAACTTATTTGTTTTGAATTTTTTAAAATAGTCATCATTTTTGAATTCGGAATATCAATATACCTTAGGGTGAATTTTTGGTATTTTCTGAAAAACATCAATTTTTAATGAATAGTGAAACCACTAAGTGGTAGTTAAAAAACGGATTTTTCGTTCAAATGAACCATTACCACTTCTATGAATTAAATATCAAAAATACGACATATATGTTTGTCTTTAGGATGTAAAATTTGGTTCAATGGGATTAAAGTAATTTTTTGGTGAATAGTAACTTTTAGGTTTTATTAATCGCTATTAAAGGTAATTAGTGTAATTTAAGGTAAAGATAATGCTATAATAATATGAAATGACCTTGACACATCTCCTACCCTTATTATATGAGTCATGGCCGACCACGAAAATCCATGGGTAAACTTGGGGACTCCATGGAGCCACTTGGGTAAGAAAATGATATTAGTAAATTTTTATTTAAAGTTAAAATAAAAATGTCACCAACATGTATTGCTTTACTAAATCAATTTTTACATGGGGTTATAGAAGTCATATATTTGACTATAAAATTTAATTAGAAATCTAAAAATATTTCCTAGATCATGATATTTTTTTTATAATTTTTAGACATTAATTAATTTAAATTATTTATGACACCATGATGATGCAGCGATTACCTCATTAATTAACGATTTAGAAAAAATGAAAAGATAATGTATAATCTAAATATTACACTTGTCAAAAACCTATTGGATGGGTGGATTTCGATCTCTTATCACCATATCCTCGAAATATATAATTGTGGGACCTTTAAAATCCAAAACTCATTATATAAGAAAGTAACATTTCTTGACTTTCCAAGAGTTCCCTTCCTCCCTCTTATAAAAGGCCCCAACTCTACCACATTACCCACACCTCTCAAGACATTGGCTCAGCCAAGATCTTCTAATATTATCTCTCCACATCCCTCTATTAATTTTACAAGCCCTACCTTAGTCAGAAATCTTTTTAAGAAAACCTTTTGGTTCAAACCAATAGAAGTTACTTGATTTAAAGGTAATATCTTCACTTGTGTTCTTTTTTTTCATTTTGATTCTCCAACCCCCTAAACTCTTTTTATTATTTTATTTTGTAACAACACTAGTATCTTAAAAATACAAGGGTGTTTTTTCGAGAAGGATTTGATTTAAACATACACACACCTCTCAAGCTATTGGCTCAGCCAAGCTCTACTCATTTTATCTCTCCACATCCCTCTCTTCATCCTAGAATCCTTACCTTAGACAGAAAGCTCTTCAAGATACCCTTTTTGGTTCAATCCAAGGAGAGTATTCAAATTTAGAGGATATTAAAGAGTGATTGAGTCAATTTAGACACGAGGTAAGGGACTTCGTGTCAATCTCCATTCATTGAGGCATTTTTTGTTCTAAAACAAGACTTCCTTTTATACGCTGTCTAAAACACCTTTGACTTTTCATTTCAATCAAAGGGAATCATTTTCTACGAAGTGTTTTTCTAAACGAAAAAAAGGAATGTTTATTTTAATGTACGTGGTGACAACGACCTTTTCTGCCGAGATGATTATTATTTGGTCTTTGGATTCCTCAACAAGTCGTAATGTTTTTAAAATGAAACAAATACCATAATCTTTACTGTGTATTTTGGTATTGAAAATGGTTTTGATAATGGATTTGTTATGTCAATATATTTATGTGATATATTGTGATTTAAATGTGGAAATTTTTTCTTTCCATTATAATTATTTTACGTGTTATGACTTTATAATGGTACTTGAACATTTGACGGGTGGTTACGTGACAAATTATATGACGGGTGGTGCCGTGAATACCAGGACCAGTGGTTACGTTATAACCTCTAATGCATTGGTTATGGAAGTTGGTCGTATGGCTATTCCATTTAGTGATATGTGTGGAAGTCGACTGTTTGGTAATTTCATTTAAGTATGTTTATGTCCCAAGTTACCTTTATATGTTATGTGTTCTTCATATGGGTTTTATGCTAATATTTTGGTTACAAATGGGTATGTAATGATCTTTTATTCAGTGAAGAGTATTTAGTACTTCATAAAGGTGAAAAGTGTTACCTTGATAATGTATTCATGGTTTACTTGATTTTTTGACATACTAACAGTTTTCCTTCTTTGGGTTTCCCTTATTGAGCTTTTTATGCTCACCCCATGTTTTATTGAATTGTTTTTTACATGAAATAATGTGGAATAGGGTCAAGGATGGGATCAAGGAAAAGTCATGATGTCTTAAACATGGAATCAGACATGACCATTTTTTTTAAGAATTCATATTTTGTAAAAAAAGAGGAAACCTTGTAGAAGTGTCTATTGTATAATATTTTGAGATGTAATAGTTATGATCTAATTCTCTAAAACTCTAAACCTAAAAATATACTCAATGTGAATTATTCATTTAATTCTATATTATGAAATGTTTAAGGTCGGGGCCTTATACAAACAATGATACCCAATTGAAATAGGCTTGTGATGTGCTATAATTAGAATCATTTTTCCTATATGAATGATAGATATTGAAATAGGGATATTAATTCGACATACATTCACTATAATAAATCAATGATATTATCATATATAATTCAAATTGGATCACTCATACTACCCTCTTTTAATAACATCTTTTTCAACAAAATCATGTATCCAATTTTTATATGGAAAAGAATTTATTATTAAATGACACAAGAATCCCTAGTGTAATTAAATTAAAATATAAAATGAGAAAAAACATACAGAGACCCTTCCATTTTACACATACCATTACATGATTTTATTAAAATTTAAATACATAATTACAAGCCAACAATCATAAATTCAATTGTCTTGGATGTCTGGGGCCATAAAAATCAAAACATAGGACCAAAAACATTTCTTTTGTTAATATTTAAAAAGATATAATCAGTTAAATTGATCCCTAACATCTTTATATGTTAAACTGGGTATAACATGAAAAAAGTAATGATCCAAAAAACCCATTATGGGAATATACAATAGAATAAAACATTGTAAATGATTAGAAGGCATAAGAAAATAGTAGGAAGAGGCTTGGAACATGATTAAAAAAGGAATCATAAAATTTAAGAAATGTGATCATATAAGAATAGAAACATAATAATAGGGACGAAATAAAAAACATGACTTTAGCATGAGTCATGGAATATTTCACATAGAGTATCACAAGTGAAGGCTAACCACCAAGACCATTTCACATAGAGCATGAGTCAAGGCTAACCACCAAGACCGTTGCACATAACATCTCATGAGGCTAAACATTTCCCAATGCATTGGAGTGTATCTAGGGACATCAATAATAAAATGTTCATTAATATTTATCCACATAAGGAATTATACATAATAAATTATATATAATCATAAGACAACTCGTGGAATGAAATGGGTATCATAATCGTGTCGTTAAGAAAAATAAATCGGTGTATCATACAGGTGTCTATGAATAAAAATAATTAAATAATAATTGGACATATATATTATAAAATATAAATATAACAGGATATTTTATATCAAATAGATGTAATAACATGTAATAATAGTATTTAATAAACTTTAGAATTTAATCATTTTAGTGTGGTTTTAAAGAAAATAATAATGAGCATTTAAAATAGAAAATTTCATAATATTTTATATAAAACCATAGGTTAACCTAGAATCATTTAATAATAAAAATAAATAATTTATAAAAATAATTGCAGCCTAATATAGATGATATAGTTCACTTGAAATTGGGTAAGAATTCAGGATGTTCCTTTAAATCGGGATCATATATCGGGAAGAACTGAGAAGGGCATAGTTTGAAATGATGTATATCCAAGAAAGAGAACTATGAATGGATCTTAATACATGATTTTTTAACATATAAAAAATTATGATATTTACATAAAAATTTAAAAGATAAATTCATTAGGGTTAATAGACAGAAAGAGTAAACTGAAGGTGTAAGGGATGTTTGGGAAGAATCCCTTACATAATGTCTAGAGGTGTTCTTCACATGATCATAATGTCCCATATAATCCAATTATATTCACTAATTAATAATTCCATAAACACTTATAGATATAAATGATTTATTATAACCTTATTCTATTCATTAATGGCTTCTTTAAGGGTTAAGAGTTTTAATTTTATTATTTGGGAATGTTCGTTTCCTTAATTTGAATGATCAGTTTACTTATATACATGTAAATATAATCATGTATGATGAAAAAGGTTTTCCAAAATTAAACATATATGTTGTTAGTTAAAATTCATAATATTACATGGTTATAATGTTACACCCAATGATTTTATAGTACATTATATCTCTAATGTAATTTAATAGCAAGCGTCACATGCAATATCGAGTTCAAGCACACCACGATTTACCTAACTAGCCGTTAAAAATGCAGTTACAAATAGTATTATCATAATTTTGAATTTTATATACTCTGTATAATTTTATCATCTATATCATGTGTTTCTTAGACATAATAAAAGAACAAATTCAATTATCAGATAAAATTAGTATTTTTCAAAAAATGAAAATTTACAACCCTTTAATGGATAAACCTTTTAAAATACAATATTTGACACCACTATATATATTAAATTTTAAAAAATAAAAAACATTTTTAGAAGCGGGAAATAAGAATATTGTTTGGATAAATGTTTTGATTTTTTATGATAACTTTCATATTTTGATGACTAGTGAAAGATACTTATTTTTAATGGAAAAAAAACTTTTTAAATCAAAATAATTTATATAGTGAAATTATACATTTGAATTTTATTAATGTATAATTAGATTATATTATTATCGTTTATTAATATATTTGTTATTGGAAGTATTTTCACATTTAAATTCGACATAAATGCAGATCATTATTTTGTTAGTTTTTACTTCTCAAAAACACAATGTATTGTTTTGAAACCATGAATTAATTTAAAATTAATAAATTAAACTCATATGTTTTCAATTTGGTAAAATATATAACATTTTTTAATTTGGAATTACAAAAATTTCTTTGGTTGAATGATTTTTATTTGTCTGAAAACATTCCAATTTTGATGAATAGTGAAATACACAATGTTGTAGAAAAAAATAGGCTTTTTTATTTGAATAATGATTTTTAAATAAAAATTTATCTTAATTTAAAAATAGGCACATAAATAATATATTAGTCCAATGTAATTCATTAAATACATTTTATAATAATATTAGACATATAAAATTATATTGAACATTTTAATTTCTTTTACATACATTCTAGGTACATTTGCAAATTTTTATAAAATGTAGTTTTAACACTTCTGGGATTTCTATTTCTAAAATACGAGAGCCATGGATGACATATGTAATTAAAATTTCATTGAATAGAATTAAAATAATTTCTATTGAATTGTAAATTTTGATTTTTATTTACCACGGTTAAAAGAAAAATAGGGTAATTAAACGTAAAAATTATATTATAATTACCCTAATACATGTACTAATTTTATTGGATAAGTGTATTTCGACCAAAATTAAACTTATAAATAAAATATGATCCTTTTTTGATCCACTGTTATTAGATGAAGACATTTATTTTTTATTTTATTAAAAGAAGAGTTAAAAGTGATAAATTCAAATGTCAATAAAGAAAACATTTTTAATATAGGGTTATACATAAGAAAAATTTGACTATAAATATTAATTAGAAAATTAAAAAAATTTCCTACATAATGGTATTTTATTTATTATTTTTATAATTAAAATAATTAAATTTATTTATGAAACAGTGATGATTCAGTAATTACCTTATTAATGAAATATTAAAACAATTGATACTATAAATATAAAAATAAATGTAAATTGAGACTGTTGATGACTAACAATAATTTTATATGATAATAATACATTTTATTATTTATTTAATGAATTTATTTTAAGAAATAAGGTTTTATTGACTTTCCCAAAAACCAAATACTAAATAGTGTCAAAATTGACATACATGAGTTTTTAAAACAAATACTATATTTTTTTGATATAATGTTCCTAAAAATATAAGGTTCCGAAAAAGGAATTATAGATTGATGTATATGTAATTAGTTAACCACTTTGGGTTTTCATAGTACATGATAGTATGTTTATTAACCATGTAATATAATAATACAAGAAGAATTTGTAAAAGTTAAACTATTTAACTAAGAGTTAAATCTAAAAGATAAGGTTAATATGGTAACATGAACTTGTCTAAAACATATTGGTTTAGATTATTTCTACCCATACGCACCATGTCATTTAAAAATCCATTTGGAGACATTATAAATAGAATATAAATTTATAATAAACTAATATTTGAAGCTTTTCCAAAAGTCTCCCTCACCACTCTTATAAAATAGTACACCTCCTTCTCTCTAAATAACACCTCCAAATCCATTATTATCATCCAAAACCTACTCAAATATCTTCCCAACTACCCTCAATTCATCTTATAGGCCTTAATATGATCATATATCTAACCTATAGAGCTTTTTTATTCAAAACAAAAGGAAGCACCTGAATAAGAAGTAATTATTTCATCACCTCATTCAAAGATCTTTTCTACTTCCACTTCATATTTCACTGTTATTTCAGGACTAAAATAATAACTTATGTACCTTAAACATACATATATTTTGTTATAAATATTTTTAAACCATATTCATTATTCTATCCATCATATTGAATGACAAAGTCACCATACATGCGGACCTACGACTTATCATCTCCACGTCGTGGTGTAGTTTTTCATTCGACACTAAATTTTTTGGATGGGTATAATAATGAGTATAATTAATTTACAAAATTATTATAACATGGTAATTATTATTTATATATAATAAACCATCCAATTAAACACCATTTTTTTCATTGATGTAATGATATTATCGCTCATGCGTACATACGGATTACCGTCTCCATGACGCGATGATTTTCATCTTTAGTGATCACCATTTAAAAATTTTTATTTATATATATATATTTATTATGTATTATATATCTAAAATAATATTTCTACTGGAAAAATATATATATTTATGTAGATAAATATATTCTATTTAATTTTTTCCATGTTGTACGATAAGAAAACTGAAAAAAACGGTCATGGGTATGTATAGACTACCATCTCCATAAACGGTTTTTTCATTTCATAAATATATCAATTATAAATACATATATTCTAAACTTATATTATATATAAATCATGTTTTATATTCTGGATGTATGTAAATAATGATTTAAATTATACAATAAAAAAACAAGTTAAAACACATAAGATAAAAAAAGTGATTATTACCCGAAATGTTAATTTAACATTGAAATTATTATTAAATGGGTAGAATAATGTCATAAAAGAATAATATATGATATCATAAATTTTAATATTTTACTTTTATAATTTAATAACATATTATGGTAAATATATAGAAGGATAAACATACCCTCAAATAACGAAAAGTACAATGTAAGGGTTAATTCTTCAATATCATTATTATTTGAGACTGTTTATGCATAAGTATTTACAAGGACATTTATTTTCTTCCATGTCCATGTTTCATAAAAATTATTTCAATATAAATATTTTTTTGGAAGGGACTCTTTATTAAGATCAACATTTTATATGTTTTAATGATTTATTTTTCTAAATATTTTTATTTAATTTTCTATGTTTTAAAAATGAGTTTAAGGATTTACTTATATAGACATTATTTCTTTAAAAGTTAATTCCTTTAAAATGTTTGAAATTGGAATGGGACACTTTGATTCAAAAATCTATTTTAAATGAATTCCTTTATAAATGTGTGATAATTAAATGATTTCACTAGAAGGGATATTTCTTTTAAAGAGTATTACTGATCATTTTCAACTATGTCATCTTTATTTAATGGATATGATTCTTTATTGAGGTTGATTTATTATAATAAAATCTTCCATATTTTATTGAATGTGTTATGATATGTTTTAATGTGGATGTGCTATTTTTATACCATTCATGGTGTAAGGTAAAAGTATTGACATTTTGTTTTCTATATTTAATACTAATGTTTATGTTATGATTCCATATTTTCATTTGAGGAATGTATTAGACTTAGTACGTGACGATTCGATCCTACTATAGCTCTTTTATGGATCAGTACGTCTCATGAGACAAACTATTGTGCCAGCACAATCCCTTGATAGAATTTTAATATTTAGTCATGGCATGAGGCCTTGACTATGTGGTTATGATGTCTAAAATTATGATTCCCTCGTTATGAAACTAGTTATTACATGTGATTATTCGACTATTTTAATATCCATGTGCCTGTGTATATGGTAATGTTTGATTTATTTTTCCTATATTATGTTCATGGTTAATTTTAAATGGTAGTTTTATTTGTTACATATATTTCCTTGAAATTTTATAGCTTATACTAAATTATTTACCCTTGTTGAGAATCTGATCTCCCCCCTTTCTAAGGTTTTGTTTTCCAAGGATTCCAAGAAGTGTATTATGACTGATATGTAGGGTTAAGCAAGGGAATTAATGGAACTATCAAAGGATTATTTATGTTGTGTTTTATGTTATAAAATTTAATGTAATGTTCATGTATGTAATATATTTTCCAATACTGCTAAATTGATATGTCCTTCCGGACATGATTCCTTGTGATCATGCCAATACATTAAAATAATGTACTGGCTCAGGGACTTTGTGGTCGGGGGGGTCACAGTTGGTATTAGAGAAAATTTAGCAACATCCTTGGAAATAGATTTATTAAAACACTAAATTTGAAACATTACCATATGATAGACTTTGAGGATTAGTATAGAAGAACATACATGAATTTTTTTAATGTAGATGTTTTGTGATATTTCCAAGAAGTACATCCATGTATGGATACAAGCAGGTAGAGGTGGATCTGGAATAGATGTATCTAGGGGTAAAACCCAAAAACACTGCTTTAATGTATACTCAAATGGGAATGGGTTCATAACAGCAGGACTTGCTACACTCTATGTCATGACACTCCCTAAGGGTATGCTTAAGATAATTATCATTCCCTTTATAAACCATGGTGAATGATTTTATAGTATATATGTTAACAAAGAATCTATTTATATTATAATGAGACAAGATGTGTGAAAATATTCAATTAATGTTGAGTGTTATTTTCCTTTTTGAATTATACATTATCATATGATCTACCCTACTGTATTTTTTCATTTATAAATTTCACCTAGTAGTAATAATGAGAACTCTATTAACATGCATGATACAAAGAGTACAAAGAATCAAATATTTCATGGCCTTAAACCAATATTTAATGAGAAATAGTCTCCAACATATTCTAATCACATGAATAAATAATATCACTTGTTAATAAGATAACTAATGAATTCTATGAGTCATATGACTTTGAAGTGAAGCCAAACAAGAAGAGGATGGTAGAGAAAATGAATGATAAAGGGAAAGAGGGAAAGGAGGATTTTACTATATGTGATAACTATTGAAAGATTCACCCTGGCATGTTCTTTAAGAGAATAAAATTTTGTTATAATTGTGTAGAAATACGATACCATGTTTTTGATTGCAAGGCTCAGAAAATGATTTCGAATGTACAACGCTTCATCTTCAAGGAGTTGGGACACTACGTGAATCAATGTCCCAATCATCAGAGTATACCCCAGATAATTCTATTGGATAATAATCATGTTATAATACTACCGCGAATGAAGAGTAATGATTAGTGTTCTTATGTTTTTATTAAATCATTGTGTCATATGAGTATTTTATTAATGGGGTAAAATTTATAATAATTATAAAGTATATAATGTTGTACTGTAGTACTATTTTATTGTGGATTTGTGATTGTATGGTACTATGAAATGTGACTCAATTTAAAGTTAAACTTTTTGTAAAATACATGGTTGAGGGAAAGATAAAACTTAATTTGGTTCTGATACTAAATTAGTGATTTTTGAATAAGAGATGATTGATTTGGATAAATTATATTGGATATTCTTGACTACCTTAAAACTGATTAATTGTTTGTTTGTTCCATCATTATTGGAGTTTACATCATTTTTGGGTATAAGGCATTTATCCAGTATTATATATATTGAAAAGGGAGTATGAACATAATAAACAAGGCTTTATGGTAATTATGGGTTTTAACATATTTTAACAGAATACAAGAAGAAGTTATTCACATGTTATTTTGTGGAAAAATAGATCTTAAATATGTATACCCTCCTTATAAAGTTTTGACTGTGAGTTCAAACAGAAGTATTTTTGATAAGTCTAAAGGTTGGAATAAATTATCATAGACATTGGATACTATTTTTTAAGGTTAAAACATTTATTATGATTATTTTTGGATTGTTACAAAAAGGACTACCTGGAGTAGGGTGACAACCAGTCGTGTCCGACAAGGATGTGAAACATGAACTCACAAATGAAGGGTAACAAGGGTGTTCACCTACTACTGGCCAATGTGATGTCTTCATTTGTATAATGAGTTTTTCATAAATGATATGATATATTAATTATAAATTAATATTTTTTGAAACCCTATACGATTAGGATAAATAGAATATTTTTTTGTTCAATTATCATTTAGAGTGAAATATGAGTTTGTTGTAGAAACTAGTTTATGGATGGAACTCTATATGTCCAGTATTTTTTTTTCTATACAAAATTAATTCTCAAACATTAGTTAAAAGGATCTTAAAACCTAAAATGTGGGGTCTTAATTCATTATGTTTTTTTGAATCAATGATATTTTAAATCCTCATAGATTTATGGCATTGGGGCCCTCAATTTTCTATTAATTATTCAACTGTTTGTGACTGATGACCTCAACCACACCCTATAAATATTTACATTTTTCTTCTAATTATGTGTCTAAAATTGCAACCAATGTTCTCCTATTCGAAATCCTAATTTTGTAGTGAAATTTTCATTTCCCTTTTCGTCTTTTTAAGACTAAATTTTACTAACCCTATTTCTGATGTGGGTTTTCCACAAAGGTGTTTTCTATTTTTAACCTTTTATGTTTTTAGAAAAATTTCAAATTTCAAGGATTCAAGTTATTGGAGGGGATAATGTAACATCCCAAGATTTCATAGTAGGTTATCTATTTAATGTAATTCAATAACTTGTGCTACACACAACACTAAGTTCGAGTGCACCATGACTTACTAACTAGCCATTCAAAACGCAGTTATGAATATTATGAACTGACATTGAATTTTTATACTCCATATAATTTTAAAATAAATATTATGTTTTTATTATACATAATATAAGAACAAATTCAATTTTTAGATAAAATATGTATTTTTTACAAAATGCAATCATACCACCTTTATATGGAGAACCATTTTTACATCCAATATTTGAAACATTTATATATTATAATGGAGAAAATAAACTTCTTCTTCGGAATTAGGACATTAAATTTTTGTATGGAATTTTTTTTTGTGTTTTTATGATAACATTCATATTTTGATGAATAGTGAAAGATACTACATTTTAATTGAAAACAACTTCTATATTAAAATAATTTATAGTATTAAATTATACATTTAATGGTTTTGAAGTATAATTAGATTATGTTTTTGTTGTTTAATACATTATTAGTCATTGGATGTAATTTCACATTTAAAGTGGATATAAACACTTTTCAATCTATTGATTGATTTTACTTCTAAAAAACCAGCTTTCTGGTTGTGACCATGATATTTAATTTTAAATAAATTAATGATAATAATATGTTTTGAATTTGGTAAAATATATATCACTTTTTAATTTGGAATATCAAAATTATCTTTGGGTAAATGTTTGGCATTTTTTTAAAAACATTTATTTTTTTATAAATAGTGAAAAAAACGAGGATGTAGATAACAACTGAATTTTTATTTTAAACAAGTATTTTTTAAATAAAAATATAACATTAAATAAATATATATATATAATACATTTATTAGTCCAATTTAATTCATTATATTCATTTTAAAATAATATTATGCATATAAATTTTTTTTGATCTTTTTAACGTCTTTTACCCACCTTCTAGGAACATTTTAAAATCTGCATAAAACATAATTTTACCACATCAGGGATTTTAATTTAAAAAATCCAAGAGACACAGTTGACATAATTAAGTGAAATTCGATTTAGTAGGATGAAAATAGTTTGTGGTGAATAGTATCTTTGAATTTTATTTTTCAGAGTTAAAAATAAATAGGTTAATTATAGATAAAAATGATATTATAATTATCCTAACACATGTCTTAATTCTATCAAAAAAGTGTATTTTGACCAAAATCAACCATAGGAATAAAATATTATCCTATTTTATCCACATGGTTTTGATTAGAAAATATATTATTATTTTATTTAAAAAACTATTAAAAGTGATAAATTGAAATCATAATAACAAAAACATTTTTAATATAGGGACATACAGAAGATAAATTTGACTATAAATATTAATTAGAAATTTGAAACAATTTCCTACATATTTGTAATTTATTTTTAATTTTTAAACATTATATAATTAAATTTATTTATGACAAAAAGATGATGCAATAATTACCTTATTAATGAGAGATTAAAACAAATGATATTATAAACAACCAAATAAATGTAAATTGAATATTTTGAGGAATAAATCTAATTGTATATATTAATATGAAATTTTAGAATTAATTTAATTTATTTTGTTCTGATTTATAATTTTTTTGTATTTCACAAAAACAAAATACTAAATACTGTCAAAATTTACATAAATGAGTTTTTTAAACAAATATTATATTATTAAATGATATAATATTCATAAAAAATTATGGTTTAGAAAATGGACTTATTTAATGATATATATTTCATTAATTAACCACATGGGGTTCTCTTGTCATTTTATAGTATTTTTATTAACCATGTAATATAAAATTATAATAACACATTGTAAAAGTTAAACTATTTAATTAAGAGTTAAATATAAAATATAAGGTTAATATGGTGACCTAAACTTGTCTAAAACCTATTTGTTGAGATTATTTCGACCTATCCCTACCTTATCATAGAAATAAATCTATTTGGATCCATTATATACTGAATATGAATTTATAATAAAATAATATTTCAATCTTTTCCTAAACAGACCCTCACCTCTCTTATAAAAGGATACTTCCCCTTCTTTCAAAGTCATATCTCAATAGAATTTTGGCTAGGCCAAAGCCTACTAAAATATCCTCAAATATACCCTCAATTCAAACTTGATTCCTTAATTTGATCAGAAATTCTTCTAATGGATCCTTTTTGTTCAAATCAAGAGGAAGCACCCAAAGAAGAGGTAATTATTTCATCACCACTTTCAATGTTCTTTTCTTCTTCAACATCCTCTTTAATTGTGATTACCATTACAAAATAATAACTCTATTACCTTGTAGATACTGATATTTTATTATAAATATGTTAAAATCATATGCATTATTCTATCCATCCAATTAATGACAATGTCACCATATGTGTGTACGTACGACTTACCATCTCCACGTCATGGATTAATTTTTCATTCAACACCAAATTATTTGTATGAGTGTATTAATGAGTATAATTCATTTAAATAATGAATATGAGATGGTAATTATTATTTATGAAATATATACCATCAAATTAAACACTATTATACCATCGATATAATGATATTGTCGCTCGAGCGTACGCAAGGCTTGCCATCTCCACGACACGATTAGATTTATCTTGGACAAACACCATTGAAGTATTGATATAAATATATATATTTTTTTATTAATTATGATATATATGAAAATATTTTTCTACTGGAATAATATATATTTATGTAGATAAATATACTTCTTTACTTACTTCCATACTATACGATTAGAGAACAGAAAAAAACATTCATGCGTTTGTATGGACTACCATCGCCATGAACGATGTTTTAATTTCATAAGTATATATATTATAAATATTTATATTATGAATATATATGATATATGAATCATGTTTTATATTCTAGATGTTTTTAAATCATGATCTAAGTGATAAGATTGAGAATAAAAAGTTAAAGCACATACGATAAAGAAAAGGATTATTAAATGAAATGTTACATTAACATGGAAATTATTATTAAATGGGTACTATAAAGTAATATATGTTAATGTGGTTTATCTATAATTTAATATCATACTATGGTCAATTTATATGATGAAATACATACCCTCGACTAATAGAAAATTAAATTTAAGGGTTAATTCCTAAATTTCATTATTATCTAAGATTGTTTATGTGTATGTATTTACTGAGAAATTTTTATCATCCCAATCCATGTTTCATAAAAATATTTTCAAAATAAATATTTTAAGGTTTTCTGGAAGGGAATCTTTTTCATGATCGTCATTTTAAATCATTTAATGATTTATTTTTCAAAATCATTTTAATTAATTTCCATGTTTTATAATTGATTTTAAGGATTTATTTATATAGACATGATTTTTAAAAAAAGTTATTTACATTCGAAAGATTAAAACTGTTGTGGGACGCCTTTATTCAAAAATATATTTTAAATGAATTATTTAATAAATTCCTGACTGTTAATTGATTTCATAAAAAAGAAAATTTCTCTAAAAGAGTTTTACTGATCATTTTAAACTATATAAACATCATTTTAAAGATATGATTCTTGATTGAGGTTGATTCATTATAACAAGATGTTATATATTTTATTGATTGAGTAATGATATGTTTTACTATGGATGCCCTATTTTTATACCATTCATGGTTTATGGAAAAAGTATTTACATTTTTATTCTAGTTTTAATTTGAATGTTTATGTTATGTTTCAACATTTTTATATAAGGAATGAATTAGCCTTAGTAAGTGATAGGTGGAGCCTTATATAACTCCTCGATACATCAGTATGTCCAATGAGACAAAATAATGTCTTGGCATAAGTCCTTGGAAAAAATTTATTTGTAGTCCTTCCACGAGTCCATGACTATGTGGTTATGAAATCTGACATTATGCATTCCCTCATTATGAAATTAGTTATAACATGTGATTATTCGATTAGTCGAATATTCATGTGAATGTTTATATGAAAATGTTTGATTTATTTTTTACATATTTTCTTCTTCTTTATATTTAAAAGGATATTGTTTTTATTACACATCCTTCCTTATAAGTTTATATCTTCTGTTAAATTATTTACCTTTACTGAGCATATGAACTCACCCCGTTCTTATGTTTTGCTTTCCGAGGAATCCGAGAAGTGTATTATGACTGATATGTAGGGTTCTAAAAAGGAATAAATGGTATACTTAAAGTATTATTTATATTGTGTTTTATGTTAGAATTTATAATGTAATGTTAATTAATGTAATCTATTTTCCAACACTGCTAAACCGATCAGTCCTTTAGAAATTGATTCCTTTTGATCATGCCAACATATTGAAATAATGCACAAGTACTAAGATTTTAGGTTTAGGTCATTACATATAAAATTAATTTGTTTTTTTAGAGTGAGGATTAATCATTATATAAAACATTAATGATAGTTGTTAGGGTTAATTTGTGGGTATTATATCTCAATGAACTCATTTTTCTTTATAAATTAATATCATGTTTAAAAATAAATTACATAATATTAAATAAGATATAATGAATTTATTATAGTCTGATTCAAGCATAAAAAAGTTTGATGACATGAATTGAATATTGTAATAGAAATTAAAAACCTATAATCCTAGAATGTGAAAAACTAACACATCTTGGATGGTGTTTTAAGTTATACTATAAAAAGAGGGTAAAAGAGAGATGATGATGAGTTATTACATTAGCATAAAAAATTATAGTATAAGTATGAAACTAGATATTTGATACAGTTTTATGTTATTATAGGTGAGGATAAAAAATAAAAAAAAACTTGAAGAGAAATTGATAGAAAACGAAAGAGGGTATTACTTCTTGATTCCTTCCACTTGAGTACCTCTATAGCAGTTTGGTTTTTTCTGTTGGTAAGACCAAAAGATCATGGTCATTAGGCAGGGACTTGGGGGTATATTTGAGAATAATTTATACAAGTAACATGTCTTGATTTGTCTGAGGATAATAGGAGTTGAGTGGTGGTATTTATAATGGAGGTGACAACAGTTTTTAAAATATTTAATTCATAAGTTTATTATTTATCGCAAGAAATAAATGATTCTAATTATTGAGGAAAATAACAGTAAATAAATCATGTTTTTTTGAACCAATCTTGAATAAATCATCCATGACTTAATAAATAGTTTATTTATTTTATAATTTATATATACTATAAATTACTGTATATTACTATTCATAAAATTTCAAGTATCTCAGAAAAATATTAGAAATTCCCCCTACCAATTTAACTACTTGTATTCCTCAAAAAATTTATCCTTTTTAAAAATAATAATTTTCTCAATAGGAGATATTTAATTTTTAATTAAAATCTTAATTTACTTGAAAAATAAAAATTTTAAAATTGAAACTCTTTTTCTAACACATTAAAAATTTAATTAAGGTCTCATAAAATTATCTTATAATCATAAGACATCAAAATGTTATTTTCTGAATACATATTATGAGAATAATTTTTATTTTAATATTTTTAATTATTGATTAAATTTTAATTAAATATACATGAATTACAAAAATACCAATCCACAATTAATAATTTTCAAAAAAAATTATTTACAGATACTATGTTATAATTATTACATATTGTGAGTGATAAAATGAATGAAATTTTATATATACAGTCATTTGGTAGGATACTATTACATTTTCCAGTTTACTATCATAATGTTCGCATTACTATTCTAAAGGTCACAATACTATTTTATCGGTATGTCTTCTTTAAAATCTAGATATACCTTTTATTTTACTCATTCGTAATTTATAATGATTGTATTGTGTGCCCTATATAATGTTATGTGATTATACTATAAAAGATAATTCTAAGAACGGAATTACATTGATAACAAATTGTTTTGTTACACTCCTCCCCCTTATGAAATTTCACCCTCAAAATTTCATTTTACATTCTACATTGAAAATAGGTGTTGGTACTTTTCCGTGATCACTTCCTCCAGTTCCCATGTTTCCTCTTCAGACTTATTATTCCACTATTGTACTTTGACCAGGTGAGTAGTCTAGTGGCATAAAAAATTATATCTATGATCCAAGATCTTCACTAGAAGCTCCATATAAGATAGATCATTCTCCTGTTGTACCAACTCTTAATATAGTACATGTGAAGGATCTAGTATGTATTTCTAGAAGAGTGATACATGGAATAAATCATGTACTTTAGGCATATTAGATAGAGTTTCTTATCAATATGCCACAACACAAACATAATATAGAATCTCGAAGGGGATGATATACCTGGAATATAACTTTCCATTGTTGAAAAATATAATGACCTTCTTTCATTGAGATATGTTGATGAATAACATGTCATCAACTATGATATTGATGTCCCATCAACCACTGACTACATAACTGTTTTTTGATGTCAGGGTGCCCTGGTGTTCTACTGAATGGTTTTCACGTTCTCCACCTTTTTGTGGACCATTTCAGGTCCTTGAAGCATTTTTCACCGACATCATCCCAGTATTCTAGTTTTCTACACCCTTTCCCAGAAAGGGATTCATATGGTGACATTAAGATGCTCTAGAAGAAAATATTTTTGTTAAAGAACTCAACCAGTAGAGGATGTTGGTCCAATCCTCCTCCGATGTCCATAAAACATGCTCTCAACATATCTTTTAGTGTATTAATAGTTCGTTTATATTGTCCATCAGTTTTATAGTGATAGTATGTATTGAATTTCTACTCTGTTCTTAGACCATGTTATATAATTTTCTACAACATCAAAGAGAATCATAGATCTTTGTCTGATACAATTAATAGTGGTAATCCATCCCGCATTAACACCTATTTGATACATATCTGTGAATTTTTATGCAAACAGAAGTCATCTTGAATTGTAAAAATGTGATATTTATTGGTAAGATGATCCATGATGACCCATATAGCATTGTTTCCTTTGGATGTCGTTGGATGTACAGGGAAAATTTCCATGGTAATATTCTCCATCATCCATATTGGTATGGGCAGTGGTTGCAGTATCCCCTTTTACTTTTTTCTTCCATACTTCACTTGTAGGAATACCAGAAATGTTAATCTATATTCATCAACACTCTTCTTTTTATTGTCCCAACAATAGTTCTCTCGGATATCGCAATACTTCTTGGGGATCCCCTGGGTGAAAAAAGATGACTGAGTTATGTGCATCAGTTAGAAGCACCTTTTTTATCTCTAGATTAGAAGCTACACATAATCATGACCCAAATATTACAACTCCTTCCACATGAATCTTCAACACATAGGATTCCCAATTCTTGATTGCTTCCACCTTCATCTGAATTCCCACTTCATTTATTTGAACATAATTTATTTTCCCCACAAGGGATGCTTGAGAAATAATTTGAGAAAGGATTGATGATGTTCCTCCATTAATATTTCCCATTTACATCATTTAAATGTCTAAGAATGTTGCATCCTTCTGAATTCTAATCACTGATAGGGATGTAGGATCTTTTCTACATAGAGTATCTGGCATTGTATTTACCTCGATATGATGGTAGTTGATTGAGAAATCATAATCCATGATGAGTTCTAACCGTCTTATATGGAACATGTTAACTTCAATTGGTTTTAATATTCATTTGAGACTCTTATCATCATTATATATCTCACACTTCTCCACATAGAGATAATGACTATATATTTTCAATGAAAGGACCATTATTTCCAACTCCATATCATGGGTAGGATAGTTATGTTCATGGTTTTTCTACTGACTTGAGCTGTAGGATACAACTTTATAATTTTTCATTAGTACACAGCCTAGTCCTTTATTTTATGCATTATTGTACACCAAAAATAGTTCTCCACGTTTCGAGAGAGTGAGTACTATCACAATGATAGGCCTCTTTTTAGGATACTCAATGATTTCCATAAATTATTAAGTACACAAAAAAATTCACTCCCTTCTGTTTCACCATGGTTATTGAATTTCAAAATAATGATAAATTATTCACAAATCATCAATAATACCCATCTAGGAAATGGAAACAATGATGCTCTGTTACAGATGTTGTCCTGGGTGACTCTTTGATTTCCTTTTTATTAGAATCATCTACATATATCCCTTTTTTAATGCTAAAATAACCCATGTATGATACTTACTGCACCTAGAACTCACATTTATTATTCTTTTCATTATGATTAACTATTTGAAAAAAATTCAGCATTGTATTCAAATTATCATCATGTTCCTCCTTTCTCATGGATTAAATCATCATATCATTGATATGGACTACCATAAACTTGTCAAGGTAATCACAAAAGATTCTATTCATTAAATACAAAAAAATTTATAGAAAATTAGTGATTCTTAAGGGAATCAAAAGGAACTAATAGTTTCCATAACTCATTAGAAATGCATTTTTGGGAATATCTTCCTTCATCATCTTTAATTATTGATATCTGAACTGATGTTCCACCTTTGACAAATAACTCGACCCATGTAGGTGATTGAAAAATTCATCTATTTGACGCTTTGGGTGCTTGTTATGTATAATGATTTTATTGAGCTCATAGTAATAAATATAAATGTTCATTGATCCATCATTATTCTTAACAAACAGGACTTGTGCACCCCATGGTGATGTACTCGGGTGTATAAAACCCTTTTCCATATTCTCATGTAACTACTTCTTCAGCTCTTCCATCTCAATGGTGGACAATCTATACGTTGTCTTTTATATAGGTAATGATCCAAGAATATGATCAATTTATAACTCAACCATTCTGTCAGACGAAAGACCAGGTAACACTTCTGGAAACACATCAGTATACTCCCTTTCAATGGGTACGTCATAAAGAATCATTCTTCCCTTCGTCTCAATCATTTGAGCAAGATATGCTTGATCATAACGAAAAAATATCCACATATTAGATGATGATTCTAAAATAGATTCATCTTCCTCCTTAAATCTGTATGGGATTGGAGAATTCTCTAGAATTTAAAGAGTGATCTCTCTTTCTCAATAGCTGATGTTGGATTTATATAAATATAGACAATCCATTACCAAAATAGAATCAAACAATACCAAAGGGAGTATGAAAATATATTCATGGAGGTTTGGTCCAAAAATAATTACTAAGGAGGAGTTATAAACATTAGATGTAATAATTTCCCCATTCGGTGTACTCAAAAATAACTCAACCTCTATGTTTTAATGTGGTTTTTGAATAGTTCAACTAAACTTGTAAGATACAAAATAATGCGTAGAAGTAGAATAAAATAGTATGCTCTCTATTATTCAATGAATAACCAGCTTAGCTATCACCACATTGTTTTCCAGGTCCACATCATTAGTACTGATAGAATATGACATTCCTTGTTTACATGGAGGTTGTTGTTGATTGCCTCCGACAAACCTAGGATTAGGGAAATTGTTTGCATAATGCTCATGTTATTTATAGTTATAACACATCACTATTGGCTAAGTATGGATATGAAACTTCGATTATTCTTACACATTCGTGGGATTATTTTCATCCCTTTGGTAGTTCTTAGCTAGATGTGTCATTCTTCCATAATTGAAAAAATTCCTAGTTCTCTTTAGACAGTTTCTAGGATGCTTATTCCCATAATTTTTCTACATGGGATGTTCGATCTTCTTTCCATCGTGAGATTTATTTCTCAAACCACGCATATTAGACTCTATTTTCTTTTTTCCTCAATTACATGAAACCACTTAGAGTATCTGATGTCTATTTCATCCATGATGGTATAATGTAAAATATCTTCATAACTATAGATTTCATGAATCACCAATGCTTTTTATAGACTCATATTGGTCCTCTAAAGAAGTTATTACCCTTGATTTTGGTGTTCATGAAAAATCTAAAAGCATATATAGAACAACTTGTTATGTTTGCTTCATATGCCTAGATAAACACTTCTTCCTTCTTCTTAAGTCTGATGAACTCTCTATCCATATTGTGATAGAGGTTTCGGGGAAAATATTTATTGAAATAAATTTTATTGAATTCCTCCCAATCCATGGAATAAATTTCTTACTTGGGTTCTTATTTTTTATTAGTTTCCCTAACTAATCAACTTACCCATCAAAATTATAGACTTCTAGGACAATATTCTCTTCTTATGGGCACTAGAGTGTGAAAAATAAATTTTCAATTGATTTAATACACTATTCTATGAGGAGGGGATTGAAAGATCAACTAAACATTGGAGTCCTTTTTCGCATGATTGATTCAATGAAAACATGATCATTCCTTGGATAAGAAGGGTGTTACACCTGATTCAAGTTATTATTAATTACTTAAGATAACTAAGGAAGTACGGTCACAACGTTTTGAGCGCCCATTCCAAAAATATCTTACACATCATTATGGAAGTCATCGCATTATCTATCACATTTATTATTATAGCACATCCTTCTATTTAACAAAATTATATAAGATAATGAATGTACTATTAATGGTCTTGAATACTTACAAAATAGGTATAAAAAATATAAACTAAACATAAAATCAAATTTTTTTAATGGAAATGTTTATGTTAACTTGAGATTCTCTAGGTTTAAATCTCGGTAATCAATGATCTATTTCCAAATATATTCCCTTATCAGATTTTTTCCCTAAAAAATGATTCATAATGATATTATGGATTTACCACATCATATCCATCGAGATTTTAAAACCATGTGTAAAGTAAGGCATGTTTTTTTGTACTAGGATTCCCCATGTCAATCTCAAAACACCATGTCAGAGTTGTTCTTCATAGGTATATCATTTCCATAACCACATTCACTTATATTAAACAAATAGGGATTTATTTCCTTGATAAACAACATAGTCTATACGTACCAAATTTTTGGGATGTTTTCATCGAATTAATATTATACCTAAGGTTCTTACTAAATTGCGCTATTCTTAATCTCCAAAAATGACTACACATTTCATCTGATACCAAAAATAAAAACCCTATCCTTCTACACTTATCATTACATGATTTTAAATATATTTAAACATCAAATTACAATCTATGGATCGTAAATTCTATTGTCTTGGAAGACTGGGTACATAAAAATGAAAACATGCGATTAAAAAATATAATTATTTAATCTTTATAACATTTCCTAACATTATTTGATCCCTTAATCTATGTAGGATAGCCAAGGGATAACATAAAAAAAGAGATGAGCTAAAAATCCAAGTAATCACTTAAAATAGAGAATAAATCTTAACAGATTTGTTATAAGGAAACACATAAGGATCTGAAGAGTTATGGGACATAAAAACCCAAAGGAATAATAATATTTAAAACCTGGAATCATATAATAATGTAATCAATGAAATGTGAAAAAATAGAAAACATGACATTAGCATGGGTCAATATTCATTGCACATGGAGGTGCACAAGTCAAGTCAAACTACCAAGAATGTTTCACTTAGATAATGAGTTAAGGATAACCACCAATACAGTTACACGTAACATATCATGAGACTAAACATTACCCAATTCATTGGAGTGTTTTCTAGGAACACCCATCATAACATATTCCTGAATATTTTTTACACATAAATAATCATACATAATGAATCATACATAGACATAAGGGTACCCATTGAATGAAATGGGTATCATAATCCTGACATTCAACTTCATAAACAGGTGTATCATAAAGAGTCAAACAAGTAAAGGAAATAAATAATAAATAAACATTAAAAATGTAAAATTAGATTATACAATGAAAAGTTATGTCAAACATAAGTGATAACGTTTGAAAAGTGTATTTAAGATACTTTATAATTTAATCATTTTTGTGTGGTTTTATGGAAAATACTAAATGGAATTTAAAATATAGAGTATCATAATATTTTATATAAAAATAGTGGCGATCCAAGAGGGTTATCATAATAAAAATAATGACTAAAAAACAAATTTTTCCTAAACGAGATGATAGAGTGCACTTGAAATTGGGTAAGATTTAGGGAAATTCCCTTAATTCGGGGTTACATAACGCAACGTACTAAGAAGGGAATCGTTTAAAAACATGAATATCCTTGAAAGAGATGGATGAATGGATCATGGTATTATATTGTAACATATAAACAAAATTTATAATATTTACATAAAAAATTAAAATATCAATTCCTTTGGGTAAAAATAGAGAATGAGTAACCCGAATGAATAATGGTGGTTCGGGTAGAATCCATTAACTTATATCTAAAGTTGTTCTTCACATGATCTTGATATCCATGTTAATAAAATTATATTCCTTAATTAATAATTAAAGAACTTATTATACATGTAAATGAATTATAATAACCTTAATAAGTTCATTCAAGTATTTTTTAGGGGTTATGATGTTCAATTGCATTGTTTGAGAGCATTTGTTTCCTTCATTTTTGTTATCAGTTTACTTATATACATTAATGGATAAACATTTAAGATGTGAAAGGACATATATAATTGATGTTATATGTTATTATTGAACATTATCATGATTAAATGGTTATAAAATTCATTTGGTTAGTTTGAGTGACGATAAATCATTATAAATTGTTTTAATGATAACTTTTTGGGTTAATTGTTGGGGTTTTTATCAGAACAAAATCATTTTGTTTTATAAAATAATATCATGTGTAAAAATAGATTATAGACAATTAAATAAGTTATTATACATATATTATAACATGTTTAAACCATAAAAATGGTTTCATGATAAGAATTTAGTACATTAATAGATTTTGATAACCGTTCATCCTTTAATGTAAAAAATTAACACATCTTGGATGGTGTTTTCCATTCTAGTATAATAGTAGGAGAAAAGAGACATGATGATGAATTATTCCATTGGAGAAAATATTCTAGAACATTTTTGGTATAGGGGTTATCATACCATTTGTTTGAAAAAAGGAGAGTATTTAATTGAAAATAAAATAACTTGAAAATAAATTGAATGAAAATGAAAGAGGGTTTTACCTCTTGATTTATTCCTCTTGATATCCTCCATAGGGGTTTGGTTTGGGTATTTTCTTGATGAAAATCTCTTTTCCATTGAATAGGGTCTTTAGAATTGTATTTAGTAGAATTTTTTAAAGGAACAATGATCGATGAATGTGAGGAGAATAGATGGTGTGGGGTGGTATTTATAGTGGAGGAGCGGGGTGTTTTCTCATTATTTATATCAATAGTTTTTTTAACAAGACATGAAATAGTTATTATTCTTGAGATTAAAACTATAAAATAGAAACTTTTTGTTCAAACCAATGGTGCTTCCATCATCCATGACTCAATAAAGAGTGTATTTAACATATAATATAAATATATTATTAATTACGTTATTTTACTATTCACTAAGAAATAAAGTATTTCAGAAAAATCTCAAAAAAACATTCAAGATATTTTTCAATTTTTTTAAATTAAAATTCAACTCAATGTTTTTGTGAATAATTTTTCAAATATAAAAAATTTAACTAATAATTAATATTATAATTTACATGAGAAATAAAAATATCAAAATCAATACTTCTTTTCTAACACAATGAAAAGTTAATTATGGTATCATAAAAATATCTTATAATCATAAGAAATCAAAATATTATTTTAGGAATAAATTTTTTGAAAATAATTTTTCTAATTTATTAAAAAAATCAAAAAATTATAATTAAATATAAATGCCTTACTAAAACACAACCACCTAATTATTAATTTTGAAAATAATTATTTACTTATACTTTGAGAAAAATATACCATATTTCAATTTATTATATGGATATATTTTATTTATACTTTCATTGGGGAGGTTAGAATTACATATTTCATTTTACTATTCATAAGGGTAACATTAGTATTCTTAAGTTCAATTTCTATTTCATCGGTATGTGTTCCTCAACTTCTTGAGATACCGTTTATTTCATTAATTCATCATTTATAAACATGTATTGTGTTTTCTATGTAATCTTATGTGATTATACTATAATACATAATTATAATATGAGAATTCAAATGATAAAACATTTGGTCATTAAAAATATTTTTAGATATAGACTATACATGACAAAAATTTACATAAAATGCCTAAAATTGTTAATATAAACCATATATCACTTTTTAAAAGAAATATAAAATGTTTCAATCAAATCATTAAATCACTTGAAAAAAAATTACTACACTTGATGATCATTTTCTATATTCCATGTGAATGATATAGGAATGGAGTCATTATTATTTGTAACCCAATGTGTCATGATTACAATTAATGAAAATTTAAAAGTCAAAAATTAATTTTTTAGAGAAGATTCCAAAGAAAATAAAAAGTTAAAAGTTGTGTTTCTTATACATGGAAGAGAATAAAAGGAATATTAATCATAAATTTTCCTTGATTCATCATCTTGAAATTATTTGATGACCTGTATTTTAATATTTTAATTATAAAAAAAATTCAACTTTAATAATAAAAAATAAATAACTTTTAAAGAATAATTAAACATAGATATGTAACAATTTTCTAAAGTATTAACATACACCACTTAATAGACTTACATAAGGAAAATAACACCCATATAAAATCAAACACAATATATAAACTAAGAGAAATGTTTTTTGAATAAATTCTTATTTATATAACATTATTTAAAATAGACATATGTAAAACATCTAAAAACAATAATAACAAATAGAATATTAAAATAGTAAGACAGATATCATAATATTATTACTATTGTTTTAATCCTTAACTAAATGATACGTACTTTTCAGTTTAATATCCTTTGTAGTGTGGCTATTTTTTATAAATTTGTATAAATTTCTACAATAGATAAAAAATATGTAAAAATAAACACAATAAACCGACATAATGAGAAAATGATTATATAAATTCTCATTTTTAAAATTTAATAAAAATTAAAATACCTAATAATATTATTTGAAATTATACTTAAGATATAGATTCGAGACAAAATAAAAATATGGGTAAGACCATATTTCATATATGAATTTTTATTCTTCAAAATAAATAATAATAATTAATTTTATAAGATTAAATATAGGATATTTAGATATAGAAAATAAAATAATTAATATAACTAATTGTATCATACTCAGTTGTTGACCCACTTTTGATTATATCATACATGAATAATAAAAATCAATGAACACAACCAACACATACTTTTTGATGAAGACACTAAAATTATATAAAATTGAAATGCAAATTAAATCCAATATATATTAAAATATAAAAAAACTAAATATTATCAACATGAATTTACCATTACGTCCATGTATTGGATTGTATTTGTCTTCATTACCAACAAGTGGTCTTTCTAAAGAATTCCACATGACTTGAATTTTACTATATATATATATATAACATCTATAAATGATAAGAATTAAAAATATACTTATAGAAATGAAAAGAATCATATTTTTCTCACAAGATGAAAAATTATTATAAAATTGACCAAATAAAGAGAAAAAAATAAAATTTTAATTCCATATGCCATAATACACATAAAACATAAGGACTTCTATAATATTAACTGTTTTCACCTAACCAAATTATATTTAATATTATTTCAAATTCATCTTAATGAAATTACCTGATAAATAATTGAAAAAATGTGCACCCAATATCTTTATTTGATAATATCTCATAGAAATATATATATATATATATATATAACACTATAAGAAGTTTTCATATGTTTAATAGCCTTCAAAATGAATTCGGGATCTATATAAACATAAAAACTAGTTGTCTCAATTTAAATAAGAAGTTTGTGCATATAAAAAATTAAAAAACTAATATAGTAAGTCACATGAAATCACAGTTATTTGATGAATGAAAAATGGAATCATATATTTACATATATGAAGAATAACAAAATAGGAACACTAATATCATCAAAATTAACAACATCCATGATGACTTTTTTTTATATTCTTAATGGATTTCCTCCTCCAAAAAATAATATGTAATTAAAAACTCTTAAATATTTTCCAAAAAAGAAGAAGAATGGGATTATATTTTAAGTTCATCATAAATATAATAAGTATATGATGTTGTTGGTGCCTAAAACATTTCATTCCATTCAACTAATTCTTTAGATATTAGATGATACTATATTAATTGAATGTCAAAAAACATTATAATTTATATTTAATAAAATGTAAATAATAATATAAAAACAATTCAAACATAGTATGTAAGATAATGAAGAATTTTATCCATATAAATTAAAAAGGAAATCATAAAATCACCAATTTTGGTAACCTCCTTATTATGTATTCATAGTAGACTTGTTGGATCAACAATTTCATGTACTGATATCTTTCATGACCCAACATCAATGGATGGGGATGTATAAATTCACCAAAAATATTTATGACTCCATACATGTTAAATATTATATAGATATCCAAAGAATAAAAATCATAGTACAAATTATGGTTTGAACGAGGAGGTTGAAGATCTGAGTAGGAAGGATGGGTAAGCTTGGCTTGTTCTATAGGCTAGCCAGTATTGGACAACATATTCAGGTGCATAGGCTATGAGTTTCTAGTCAATTATTCAAAAATATAATGCATATATATTTCAATTTTATTATCTATAAACTATTTTAGGTAATCTATCTCATATTTTAAGGACTATTTTTAAGGTGTCTTCATTTCTTACATTGATGACCAAAAGCATTCATAACACTGAAACATAACTCATATACTCATACATAGAAGGTTTTTATAGAATTCTTAAATTAATAGCTTGAAAATCTTATCTTACCCACATGGATAATAGTCCCATGTGTCTATATCTCCTTAATTCCATAATTAGATAAAAAAAATAAAATCGTATATCACTGTTGTTAATTAAAAAAAATTCAAACACTCATTCAAAATAAAAATTCATTTCAGAAAAAAAGTCCGTTAATTCCTTAGATTTCTCTATAATATACATATCATTTTCCCCGCTGTATTCTAGTATTGATTGATAGTAGTTTTACATGTAGTAATGAATTTGACCTCTTCAGAAACACTAGTAGATTTATCTTTTAAGGAATCAATTTTTTGCCATAATTTTCTCCTCCAAAAAATCATAGCCTCCACATAATAAAGTATGTGCCATATGTTCTACAACTAGATATCTATATTATATCTTATAGATTCATGTTATATAATAGAAAACAAATAATTAATCATATAATATACAATAGATTTTAAAATATTAATAAATTATCATACCATAAATGGTTCATCATGACCTCTAGTGAAAAATTTGTTCCAGGTATATCTATCTAATAATATATACGTGGGTAGAGTTTTTATTCAATAAATTCACAAAAACATAATTTTTTGTCAATTTTTTGAATCTTCACCCATTAAACCATAGCTAAATATTGAAATATTTTATTAATTTCTTTTTCTTCTTGAAAATTGAAATTCACATGTAATTGAATAAATTAAATATTTTTCATTTAAAGTATATAATATTTAAAAATCAAGACCAAAATTAATCAATTATGTTACTTTGATGTTATATACTAACCTAGATTCTATTTCTTTTTCTTTTTGGTAAACATCCAATTAATACATAAAATAAAAATCTATCAATGGTTGTTCATAGTGATCTAACTGATAAACAGGACTGCATTTGGTCAACATGGGTTATTTTTACCAACAAATTTAATATTTATTATCTGGAATCCATTGTAATGTGAATGTGTTGTTAAACATGTGATCCTACAATTATAAAAATGATAAATTAATTTCTATATATAGGAAGGATAATACTCCCTTATATGAGGCGCATCGGTAGGGGGTGCATTACTAGTCATGTAATTATATATCGTAAATTAAATATTTTCATTCATTAAATAATTATATAAATAAATTTTTATTAATATGAATAAATAAAAAATTCCATGTTAAATTTTCCTTTTACACTATCTTTATCATTCAAATAAGAACATTAAATTATATTTTCTATACCTACATATTATTTGAGAAGTTAATTTTTAAAAACAATTATCATAAAAATATATAAGGGAATAAATAGTCTCACGAATGAGTATGTTTTTGGAATAAAATCATATAGTCATGATTCTTAACAAAAAAACAGTCAGGTTAAACAATTATATAAAATAATTAAATCTAAGATGATATAATCATTTATAAATTTAAATATCATATTCATAAATATATTCTTTTTATGAGTAAATTTAACAAAAAAAATTACGTGTATCGATTTTTCCAATAAAAATATTTATCAATAACTGTAGAATATAAAATCTAACAAGAAAATAATACAAATACTCAAACATATATAATTTATCATCTAATAGATAATAAAAAATTTAATTTAATAATTCCAATGTTAATGAATAAATATATTATAGAAATATTCATGAATAATTTGGAGTGTATTTTGGTGTTTTCCCATATCCCTTTAACCTGATCAATTCAGATAGTATGGACAATGTATACATTATAGTCATTATTCTCATTAAGAAATTGATTATTGGATAAAAAATCCTCATATAAATCAATAACATCATCATTATCCTCATCACCAAAATGAATTTATATTACTAGAAAATGATGGACAACTGATCATTCGATTAATCATTTCCCTAAAACAATTACTTCCTTATACCACCATGATAAATCGTTCCTCATTGAAACTAAATATTTTCAAATATATAAGCGTAATCCAATAATTGTCATGTTTCACGACACTATAACTATCAATCCAGTTACACATTAACACTATGACTAAAAATTTCATATAACTAATTTTTCATTTAACCACTAGAATTCCAAAATATTTCATTAATGTTATAAATGGGTTTTTATGATTTTGAAACAAAACTTTAGTTCTTAAATTAGGATAATTTAATTAAATTTTTTGAATATTAATCTTTTAATCCAAATTTTCAATGTAAAATGTGTATCAATTAATATCAAAACCATACCATGTGATCACATTAAGAGATAGTATCCTGAAGAACCATTTCAATGTTTCTAATTGAAATATATATATGAATTTTTTTCTTTAAATAATGAAAAATTACTTTTATTCTCAATCATCAACAACTTTACATTTAATTTTTGATATCATTCAATTAATTCTACAATATATGATGATATATATGGTTGAGACTCAAATGTTTTTGTTCAAAATGTATAAATGTTCAGGTGTCACATCATCATATTGAATGTACTGTACCATTAATCATCAGATCCCTCTACACTCACTATCAATAAACATATGTTATGATATATGAAGAATTACAGTCTCCCCTTCATATCAATAATCATAAAAAAAAACCAATCACCTCTTCCAATGCATATTTTTTATAAAATCGATGCCTCTATTCCATGTGTATTTTTAACATATCCCTTAAATACATTCATAAATCATTTAAAATCATAAAACCAATGTAATTAATTTGGCCCTCAAATTATTATCACATGGACTAGATTAATCACTCAATGAATCATTATTAAAAAAAATTATGTTGGGAATATACATATAGTTGATAATTTATAAGAGAAGCTTTATTAAGAAACATAACTAACAAATTTGGATCAATGAACATTCAATAAAGGGATTTCAAAAAATTACATAAATTGGTTAAAGTATTAATGATACGCGTCAGTAACATAACATGTAGTTAGAAAAGTAAATGTTGTTGTATCATTACACAAAATTTATGAGTTTTCATACCTATATATCTATAATCTTTCAATGACATGAAATTATTAAAAATTGATGAATATCAACTGGGTACATTAATTCTATTAAGATATAAAAAAAATTCTTCTTCTCAATCATTCATAATGTGTGACCAGACAAAGTTAAATATGATCTGTTTTGTTTTAAGGTGGGAACTAACTCAAAATATATTACCATTGATATCAAGTCCAGTATATCATGTAATATATCAACTTTCATTCCTTTTATGTATAAAAAGTTTCCAATAAAATTATCCAAAAAATTCCTCAACATGAACAATGTAAATTTTATGTTTTATCTCCTAAAATCACTAATGAGTTAGATCAAAAAAGAAATAATTTATCCTGTAGTTATTTTTTATAACCATAATAGTTTTTCTATGAAAATTTGGAATCATTATGACTCACCCTTTCATCTGATTATTCAATTGACAATGGTTTAGGGGATGATTATGTTATTGTAAATGGTTCAATAATTTTTTCAATCTATGATGTGGAGGATAATTTTTTTGAAATCAGTGGTGTCCCATATACATTTTCCCACATCCATTCTGTAATCACTAATATGAATTATCTTCATCAAAAACATTATACTATTTATATCCCTTAACACTACATCTAGATAATTCTTTATAATCAGGAAATTAATTTATTATATATGTTATAATATAACAAAAAATAAATTTTCATTTCCATTATGAATCAATAAATATATTACATGCCTCAAATTAAAGATTCAAATAATCAATCATTGGGGAAACATCCACATAAACATCGTTTCTGACCTTTATTTATCCTGAAATCATCACGCTGATTGAAAAATATTTTTTATTCATACATCTCTGTGGAAAAAAGATGAAAACTGACAAAAAAGGACACGAATTATGTGTGTTACTAAGGCTATGATATGGATTCATTCTATATTTTCCCAGAATCATTATGATATTTTTTACTTCACTTCCAAAATCAGTAAATTTATTATCAAATATAATCCATTATGGTTAATCAGAAGGGTGGCATAATTAACATTCAGATATGGTTTCGTCTATATTCTAGCTTAAACTTTTTACCTCAATTGAATTTTGAAATAAAATATTCAAAAGATGATCCATTTTAAGGAAACATGTTTCTTTTCTAGGGGTGATTATAGTACCTGAGAATATATCAGATTTGAATAATTTGAATTAATGGGGGATACCAAAATTATGTAGCAGTTGGATAGATTTTAATACTTATGAATGAATCAGTGATAAATTTTTCATTCAACTTATAGACTGATGTCTAAAATTTATGGAATTTTGATACATATTCATACACCATACTATAAGAAACAAAATAATTAGGGAAAGAATAAATCTTTTTATACACCAGTACTAATAGAAAAATATGTTATATTCCTCATATTTACAAAATAGGAGCCTATTTTTGTTTAGATGTGTCTCTTTAAAAATTTCAAGCTACTCAGAGAATATTTTATCTCTCCAGCCATTTCATTTATTCAAATTAAATAATATGAGATCCTATGGTAACACTATATATTTATATTAACTTAACATTAATGGTTTTTAGATATCTATATTCAATCAAACAAAATATTTTATTTTTTAAAAGGTTTCAAAACCTATATCATGAATTAATTTTTTAATATGATCCTATATCTTATTATAGATATTTTCATCAACATTAAATGTTCATTTTTCTAATCATTCACTATGGTAGATCCAACGTGTATAATTATGGATAAAACCATCTAAAATGTGTTAAACATTCATTTATATGGGCTTTAACATTCTCATATTCAAACACATCATGCATAGAAGAAAATCATTATTATAATAATTTCATTTAGCATATTCCCATAAATTATCTATTCTGTTTCATATTCATTAGTTTCTCCTTGTCAATGTAGCCAATTACGATCCATTAACTACCAATGATCACAATATAAATAGTAAATATATACAAATATATAAACATTTAAATATATATATATATATATGTAAAAGCACTAATACATAATTTTTAAAACATATTTAAATATAATAACTAACCAAATATTATCATAAAAAATTAATCATAACAAGAAGTTATAATAAAAAAAATTTCATTTCCAATAGTAATTATAATCAAATTTGTACTTATTTATCCGTTCATGAAATTTTCCTAAAAAATAATTATACCTGAAATAATAACATATAGATAATGAAGAAAAATAGATCAAAAATCCGGAAACTTTATAAAAACAACTATAAAAATATTATACCAAAAAATAAAACAAAAATAACTTAAAAACTAACATTATAATAAAGACATGAATAGTTATATGAACAATTATACCAATAGTTTTAAATAAACAACATAAAATGAATTATATAAATAAATGTGAACAATAGCTAACAAAACATTATTATAAGATAAATTTGACATGAAAGTAGTAAACCATGATAAAATACATATATATTATTAATCCATGGAAATTAATATTAAAAAAACAATATCGTATATAATAGAAGTTAATTTGGTTAAAGAAAAAATATCATGTCTGCTATCTTTTATTATAGTTACCTTATCCTAGATCTGGCATGCTATAGGATAACTCAAATGGCCTTCAAATTTACATATATATGTGGGGGAAAATTAAATGAAAAATAGAATTCATTTTCTATGAAAATAATTAATAATGAAAATATATAAAATATATATTATATGAAAAACTATAATTTTATATAATCCATTGTTATTAAGTGATCAATAAATCCATATCCTTTGACATTTGGCTAATCTAAATGAATTATAATATGATTATTATCATGAAAATGGTATATCAATTATAATTTTTCATTTGAAGATAAATATTTAAAATAAAAATATCCACCTTTTAATTTTTACAAATATTCATGAACTTAGTGGTAAAATTATATATCACGTGTAATATAATTTAATATGTCACTTGATATGTAATCCATTGAATATATTTTGTAATTATTTTAATACACACACCATGTTTTTAAATTAAAACTAAAAACATTTGATTGAAAATAATATATGATTAATCAAGCCTTAATGAATCATCATAGAGATATTTACATCATTTTAACACATTATGAAACTAAAATCCAAGTAATGTACTTATAATGATATTAAATAATGGGTAACAAATATATCATAATTCACTTTTTCATAATATGGGTTCATATAATTAATTAATGTGATGATTAAATGTCCTATTCTAAAAGGATGATCTTATCCACGACATTAAATTATTGGTAGGAATGTTTATACATAAAAAGTCCATTGTTTTTGAGTACTTATGATTCCTATGAAATTATAATTAGGATTGTCTTATAGAAAAATATAATTCATGATATCATTTACTCTATTCATTTTCAAATAATTACATGTCATGTGATCATTGGTTGATATTTTATTATAACTAAATAAATAGAATAACATTCAATAAATTAAAAAAAATATGATAACAAATAATTAAGAAAATTTTATTTCAAAAAATTAAAAAACATACAAATTTTGTATCTTGATCATGTAGAATTATTCATGAATTTCAATAAACTAATTTTACGCTCATTTATAAAAATTTAATGCTACAAGATTGGTGAAAAAATAGTAAAAAAATATAAGTAAAAAATGAAAAAAAAACATTAAATAGTTGTTGTGGGTAAATCGTAATAGTTCAAGGGTTATTTAAAATTAATCAAGTATATCTGATTCAAGATAAATAAGGTAAATCTTTCATAAAAATTGATGTCAAATGAGAATCAAATTTCATCAGTCCTTCATCAGTAGAGATATAGTTGAGAGAGGATTACATTCCAAATCATAATGTGAAAGGTGGAACAAAATGAAATTGAGGATATAATTGAAAATTATAAAACCCATCACTGATTGAAATTTAGTTGAGGTACATGTTTTAGAGTGAAGGAAAAATAGGCCCTTGAGTTGTTCGTATAATTTTTAAATGATTTTTAACATCATTTTTCAGAAAATAGGCATTAAAACATTATGCAATTTAATTATTTATGATTATTTTTTTAATTCCGAATTTTTTATAATATACATTTCATTTTAGTTTAAAAAAACCATTAATTTTTATTAATATTTTATTCTTTATTTTTAAATAAAACTACTGTTAAAAATATATATTAATATAATTAAATGATAATTTATATAAAAACCAATATTTAATGTTAGAAAAATATGACGTTTAATGCAATTTTTAATAAAAATTTATTTTAAAAATTATATGCTAATATCTTTAATATTAGTTTATAAAAAAGCTATGTCAATATTATGATGTAAAATAACATATTTATACTAGTGGTACATTTTTTTCTTTGGGTTCCTGTGTATAATTTTGATTAATTTTCCTAGATTTAAAAAACGATACAATAATATATCTCCCCTATGATGGGAGAAAAACTTTAGATGATGTATTGGAGTCTTTGTTAGTTCTATGATTGATATGTGTTCTCTATGGAAATTCGTGGTGGGATGGGGATAATTCACTCTTTTATACGGTATTTAGAAAACACTATTTATATATTATCATTTAAACCCAATATTGGGTGGTGTTAATGTCCTTGAAATTATCACATTTTTTATCTTATTGGATGGGTGGATGCTATATCATGTTTATCAATATTTAGTCACATTGGTCAGTAATGTGTTAATAAAATGGAAAAAAAGATGAACCTCTTGAGGAAAACATTGGATATGTAATTTTGTACATTTGGATAATGATTTTGTGCTGAGTATCAGTTTTTATTGAGGAATAATGACACTTTAGATTCTTGTAATCCTTTTCTATTCAATAACTATATATAGTGGAATAACAATGAATTGAACATGGTGTGCTTGTGAGACTATGTTGTTTAGGATGATACTATCCTACAAATTGTGACGGTTATGTGTGGTCATGATGGTATGATAGGATATCATGGATCTTGGTCCTGGAAATATAACCCATAGATATCTTATGGTATGGGTTTTGATCTACTATTTAATTTTTATTCATTCCCATGATAGTGTGTATTCTTGAATATTTGACTGTAAATTGGTTTTTGACATGAGTAAAAGGGCATTTTAATAGTGTTATTTAGGTGATGGGTGTTTGGATTATAATTTAATATTGAAACCCAATGTGAGAAATGGTTGTGGTTCATGTGATTTTATTGATAAAAATATTCAATCCACAGGTATACCCTAAGTTAAGGGGTAATAATTGGGACTACCTTTACTAATATTTTATTGGCTCATGTGGTGATAATGCATGTGACATGATGGGAACCCTCTACCAAAGAGATAAATATTTGGTAGTGAAATTTATGAGATACATGTAACAATTCCAAAATGTTTCTTGATTTGTTATATTGTGTGTGATCCACACAATGTGATTGGGGAATGATCAAGGTGATGTTGTATAAAAATATATGAATGCCCATACATTATTACAGAATGCACTTCCAAGGACATCCTAAAATGAAAGTGTACTAGTCTTTGATGTGTTGAAAAATCATCATATAATATAAAAGTGTAGAGGTAAAGATCAAGAATGATAGGGATTAGGTTTTTTATACAACCTACCTAGAGTAAGAGGGTATATGTGATAGTATAGATTGAAAACTATCCCTGTAACATCATATATAATGGAGGGATTGAGGAATGATGGGAAATATTCATCGAATATGACTATGAAAGGTAGTGTTAGTTGCCTAGTTTTTATAATCATAATACTATAACCCTATAGTCATGCTTATATGTTGTATATTTCATTTATTAAAATTATCCATAACTATATGTGTATATAATGGATTACATTATGTGATAATGGTGAAAACATGTTGATTTTTATTTTCCACACCCAACATGGGATCCAAGGTTCTTGTGAATGAATAATATATATTATCAAATGTTAAGTACCTTTTTGATTATGGTATGTGATAGTACATATTCATATGTTTATGAACATGTCAGAGTGGTTAAGCTCAAGGGTTGTTGCATAGTATCATCAAACAAATTTTTTTATTGTAATTCATTGAATGTGGTATCATCCTTATTAAATAATTGTTATGACATGTGAATAAATGAAATAAATGTTTTTATTAGATCACTAATGTGTAGTTAAATATTTCCATTATGGTAATATTTTTATTAATCAGTTTGGATAATTTATTAATTATTATGACTTAGTAAATTTAAGTAATGGACCACCCAAGGTATTATACAAAACACATCCAATAATCATCAACTTATAGTATATTGGGCGTATTCCTAAGGTTATGTGGACCTATAGATATAATATTATAGCATTACATTAACTAGGGGATATATCTAAATATATTTCTCCCACAATTTCATGAGTACACAAAATAGGTACCTAAATTATTATAAATTCATTATAATGTTCAAGAAAAACATCAATAATATTTATAACTACAACATTGTCATAGTGGTAAAAACTATTCATTAAATGCCAATATAAATCCACATAAGAATATGATTTAGGGATTGTATCCTTAGAGAAAAATGACTAACCTACAACATATATTTTCATAGTTTTAACTTATCATTTTTGGAAATTAAACCTCATAAATGAGTGTTAACTATCCTTTGGGAGAAACAAATTAATTATAGACCACAAAATCGTTTTCCCATAACTAGATTTCCACCCCAAAACAATTGAAATATTGATTGAATATTAAGTAGAAATATGTGTACTTTACAAGATATCTAAACCTCCATAATATCACTATCCTTGGTATAAAATTATATGTACATCCTCGTAAATGATATCATGAACCAATATATCATAATTATCATAACAATCCAGAAAAGGTAAATATATTTTTATAGTCAATATAATTTTTAGATAATAGGTTCAATAATTTATTTCATATGATGTTGTTTCACATTCAGAATAAATTCAATATTTTGAGTGTTCTCTGTGGTGAAATAATGATAGATGTTTAGAATATATCACATGAATATTTCATTAGTTAATTCCACCTCTTTTACTCTCTAAAATATTTGAAATGAACAAAATAACTCCTACAGAATTATATATTTATTTAAATAAATATAGTATACACTATATATAGGTCTCTATATACTAAGATAAGTAATCAAAAAATAAAATTCTACATGTATGAATGTTTTAACGCCATTCCATATATAGAAAACACTTTTTAAAACAATGAATGGAATATCTTTAAATATTTATTCCATTAAATTCCAATTAAAATCATACCATATAAATCTCTACAAACTCCATCCATAATTTAAACCCACTTTGAAACCAAAATGTGATTAATGGATCTAGAAATGACCTTGAATAAGTGAATATAAAAAGTATCCCTTCAAACGTGTTCCCCCTAATGGTGGTGGGTCCTTGATTTTTCATGAGAACATCTAAAATTAGTGGAAATCATCCATGATAATATATTACAAAATATAAAATTATATATATGATATAGAGGCCCCAAAATATAAATAACTAACAATTAATAAACATATATATTGTAACATACCATATAAATAAATAATATTACATTCTAATGATTATAAATATTTGTGAATAAAATGTCAATAATACTTTAAAGTGAATGCTATGCTCGATTGCGTACCCAATAGGCAACAATTAGTTTCTTTGAAATATTACGTTGCACACTAATAATATAATAATATTATAATAGTTTACGGATAGCCATTGTAATGGAGGGAATGAACAGAAATAACTACAAATTTATGACATTTTTTTTTACAATATTTTTTCATTTATCCAATAAATGTTAGAGGCTTAAAATCCAAATGAATCCAATTTTACGAGTAAATACTCTAATATTTTTAAAAGATTGTTTTACCACCTTTTGATGGTGAACCTTTTTTAAATATAACTTTTGACAATTTTATAAGCTCTATTTGTGAAAATAAACATATTCTTTATGATTGGGATATTGAAATTTACATTGGTTAAATTTTTGGTATGTTTCTGACAATGTTCATTCTTTTTAACGAATAGTGAAAAATATTACATTTTACATCAAAATTTCTTTTTCATCTAATTTAATTATATGGTTATAGTATATTTTTAATAGGTTTTAAAGATTAATTAGAATATATGTTTACAGTTTAATTCAATGGTGGTCATTAAGATTAACATCACTTTGAAAATGGACATAAACAAGTGCCAAACTTTTCATAGATATTGCTTCCAAAAAACCCACTATTTGTTATGACAGCGGGAATTAACTATATGATTTATTAATGAAACTTATATGTTTTGAATTTGGTAAAATGTAAATCATTTCTGAATTTGAAATATTAAATATAGATTAGGGTTAAGTTTTGGTATTTTTCTGATAATGCGTTTTTTAATGAATAGTGAAAAATACAATTTTTAATTCAAAATACCTTTTCATCCAATTTATTTATATATATACATTATCATTTTAATTGTTTTTAATGTATAATTGGATTATGTTTTTAACACTTAATACAATTTTGTTCATTGGAAGTAATTTCACTTTTCAATTGGATGTAAAAATAAGTCAATCTTTTGATAAATTTTACCTCTTTAAAACAAGTCTCTTGTTTTGACAACGGGATTTACATTTAAATTAATTACTACAATTTATGTGTTTTGAATTTGATTAAATTTATTCCATATTTGGAATAAGACGGACCAAATTATTTAATCAAGACTCTTGTTTTTAGACATTATGAATAGTAACGACGGTAATTATCTTTAATTATCGTGTTTAATTAGTAGTCGAGTAATTAAGGGTAAGAAAATAATATCATAAAAATATAAAATGACCCCAAAATGTGTCCTAATTATATTGGTGGTGTCATGGCCGACCATTGGATGACTTGTGCCAACCTTGGGACCCCATGGAATCACTTTAGTGTGATAGTGACCTTTTATTATATTTTTTTAAAGAAAGGAATATGTAACCAAAGTATGTAAAAGCTAAGTTAAATAATTTCAATTTTGTCTGCATAAACGATATCTTAGACTATAAATAGTCATTGTAAATATAATAATATTTCATACATCATGATATTTCTTTATAATTTTTAGACATTAAATAAATTATTTTATTTTTGACACCGTTGTGATGTAGTGATTACCTCATAAATGAACGACATAAATAAAATGCGAAGATAGGGTGAAATCTAAGTCTTACACTTGTCACAAACCTATTTTAGGGGTGGATTTAGAAACCTTATCACCTTATCCTCTAAATATATTCTTTTGGGACCTTTAAAATCTGAACATCATTTTATAATAATGTAATATTTTATAACTTTCCAAGAGTGCCCCTCCTTATCTCTTATAAAGGCACCCCACCTCTACCACCTTACCCACACCTCTCAAGCCTTTGGATTGGCCAAACCCTGCCCATTTCATCTCTCCAAATTTCTCTCCTCCTCATATAAGCCTCACCTTTGGATGAATTCTCTTCAAGAAACCCTTTTGGATCAAACCAAGAGGAGTTACCCGATTTAAAGGTAATGTCTTCACTTGTGTTATTTTGTTTTATTTTTCTTCTCCAAACCCCTAAAATCATTTTTTCATTTCTTTTGTAACAAAACCAGTATCATAAATAAACTATTATGTTGTTATGTGATGTGTTCGAGCTACACTTACACACACCTCTGTCTAATGGTTAAATAACGTACTGTTTCTGTGGATGGCGAATTACTGCCTCACGAAACGATGATTGTTCAATCTTCTTTTAAAACCTTTAATGGTGGACAGAATGATGTCACTATATTTTATATATTATATATATGGTATTTATGTCTTCTATATGCTTCTTTATTTTATATTTAAAACACACCATTCTGCTTTGCATGTTGTGAAAATGCGATAATTTCATACGATGAAGTGTGGACTACCGTCCCCTCAAGAGATGTGACGCATTCATGCAATAAATGGAATGTATAAAGAATGAAATTAATGAACTTATGTGACATATAAAACATATATATTATACTGTAATTATAATATATATATCTCTCAATTATTTTTAATTCCATTAATATGTCAAAGAAATGAAAGTAGCGTTAATGCGTACGTACGGCCTACTATCTCCATGAATGGTGCATTTCATTTCTTTTTATCTTAAAATGTTATGGAATATTATAAAATGAATATGTACTGGATATATATGATATTTAAATCATTAATACTATTCTTGAGATGATTTACTTATAACTACATGGACAATCATTTTCAAACAAGTTCATTTTTGACTCATGTACCAATCATCAACAAAATCGTCTGATATGAAATCACATTATTAACCAATTATTATAACATTATAATATGTGAAATGAACTGAATAATAATCTTTAAGGATGACCTTAAGAAATTATAAATTTACCAATGTTTATTATTCAAGAATAAAATGAAATGAACAAGACAAGTCGGACTTAAGGTAAGGGATCTGACCTCTCGCTTTCTTTTCAAGTACCCTCTTTTATGTCATTTCATTTATGATCTATGTTATTATGTTAGAGGATGTTCTTTTATATTAGCCATACTATAATTTTTATTTTTATATGATGATATACCCCCAATTAATCTCATAAAATCTTTTTTTAGAATTCTTAAGTGGCGTCGTTAGGCTGCCGTATTTTCATAAGGGATCACACCTCTCTCGTTATTTTTAAGTACTCTTTTTATGTAACTTACTTGCAGCTCATATTTATTATGTTGGGGGATGTTATTTTATATTCCTCTTGATATAAATTTTATTTTAATATTATGAGATAATATATTTCATCTCATCATTCCATTTTTGGAAGTTTTATGTGGCGCTGTTTGGCTGCCAAATTTTAATAAGGGGATTTTCATCTCACATTTTATTCCCATGAGATTCATGCTATATTGGCCACTATTTCCTTTTTTGTGGTGTATGTACTTCCCATTATTTTACTATTTGTATAATATACTATCATTTATGGGTAGTTACATCTTCATTTTATGACCCTTATTTAATGGGGTGTACATTTCTAATGTTTCCCAAATCGGTAGAGGAACTTTTCACACTCCTCTTTTAAAAAAACATATTTTGTCATGTCTTTTAATTTAAATCGTTTTATGTTGGGATATGTTCTTATATATCATTATTGATGTAAATTTTATGTCCAGGTGATGAGATACCATTTTCTCTCTCATCCACTGCTCTTATGAATTTTAAAGTGACGCTGTTGGGCTATCGAAATTTACCAACGGATCTTCTTAACCCAATTTCTATTTCTTTGGGTTCAACATGTAGTTGTTGAATATGTCATCCTATGAATATGTGTGAATGCCCTCTGGTTGTTTTACACTTAATATCAACTTATATTGGTTGTATTTATATTTGTCACACATAATTATGAGATTGATTTATCCTTAATTTAACGATACCTTCTTTATAAGGGACTTCATCTCAATCTCCATTAATTGAGGCATATTTTTTTATACACAACTTTCTTTTATATGGTGTATAAAGCCCGTTGAATTTTATTATTATTCAAAAGGAATATTTTTTTATACGAAGCATTTTACTAAACAACAAAGAGGAATGTTTTTTTCTCGTACGTTTGCGGTGACAACGACTTATCCGCCGTTGTGACTATTATTTGAGTTTCGGCTTCCTCTACAAGCCATAACCTAACTTATTTTTAAAATTAAAATTAAATACCATGTATTAATATTATTTTATTTTGGTATTGAAATTTATTATCATAATGTTTTTATCATATCAATTTGTTGTATTGATTTCTTGTGATTGAAATGTGGAAATGTTATGTTTTCTTTATGCATGTTTTACGTGATACGATTATGTTATAGTTCTTGGGAATTGTTATGAATACGGGTGGTTCCATGATAAAATAAGGGCGGGTGAGCCTGATATAGCTCTCCAATACATTGAGTAACGTGAAGGAGTTAAAAGTTAAGGTTTATACAAAGAGATTTAGGGAATATACTGTGATGGGTATTCCAAACATAACCATGATGGTTACTCCCTACGTAAGAATGTTATGAATGCCTCAAGATACCTTTATGACATATGATTTATTTTGATTTATGCATAAATCTTATGATTTCATGAGGTATGTTATATTTATTATGTTTTATGAGTAAAGTATGATCTCATTGATTCTTATGTATAAATGGACTGATGTTTTCATTCTGTACTGTTATAGCCATTACTGAGCTATTTATGCTCATCCTATTTTTTTGAAATGTTTTCACAGGACATAAAGATGAATAGGGTCAAGGATGGGATCAAGGAAATATCAGGCTATCTAAAACAAGGATCTAGACATGACTCATTTGTTCAAGAGTTTTTATTTTTGTGAAAAAAATGGAAGCTGAGTAGATGCGTCTACTTTGTAATCTTTGAGATATAATAGTTATGTCCTAATTCTCTAAAACTCTAAACCTGAAAAGATCCTCACTGTGAATTATTCATTTAATTCAATAATAAGTAATGTTTAAGGTCGGGTCCTTATAGTTGGTCTTAGAGGATGGTTTAGATAACTTTAGAGGTTAGAGTGTTAAGTAACAAGTTGTGCATAACCACAATGGTTATTATATTAGATAGAGTCATTGTTATTTTTTTATGGCTGGAATGATTTTAAGATAACGTGGATAAGTATATCTTAGTGTTTATCTTCCTCTTTAGTACATAATTATTTTGTTGATATTCTCACACTGACATTTCTGGTTTTAGTAAATAGATAGATCTTACAGGCACCAAAGTAACAATGGGTTTGAAGGAAACTGTGGTGGTTCTATGATTAAGATACTGGATGAAATGAGGGATTCAATGAGAAATATCGTGGTTATTCTAAACCAATTATCAGGTGTCATGATCAACCACTTGAACCTTGCTGAGTTCTCTAATATATCATGTACGAGAGAACCAACTCGACATGGATGTTCATGTAATAATTTTAAAGGTAACCATTAGGGTTTATATGATATTTACATTTGAGGTAGTTATGGGTTACTATACGTTATGGTGGAATATGAACGACATGAGACAAACTTGAGGTTAAATTATGCTATGGTTATTTTGGATGATTTTCTCTCGCTTTGGGGAATTTTTTAAGAATTATATAATTTTGGAAAAATTACAACACGTAGACTATGGTAAAATGAAGACAGGTTTCAAAAGAAAATACACTTTTACCAAATGATAAACTATGATAAACTTGAGGTTAAATTATGCTATGGTAAAATGTTTTACCAAGAGAAAATACACTTTTACCAAATGATATCTCCCCTTCGGAAAAAGTGAAATATTTTGTAGTGTATATATATAAAAATAATTTAACTTAAAATTTATTTCACTCACCAAGACATAAAATGAAGACATAAACTGAGAACATTAATAATTTATGGTTATTAAGAAAGTCATATGATGTGTTGAAATAATTATTGAGAACAAATATACTCAAATCAAAGGCATACAATTATGAAATGAAGTATTACAATACTTGAAGGATTTTTATCACGGAGTTATTATTGTGAAAGTAAATATTATTCTATTTAAATAAAGCCATATAATCTTCCCATAAAATAGGATCATGAATGTATTATGAATGATATAAAATTTGTAATCAAAGTCATACGATGAAATATAGAATTTTCTGATCTCCTCAACCATCTACAAAGAACCTTCAAACAAAAACCATAAATCTCAAACCATATCAATAACACCCTAGAATTTTATATTATATTATTTCAATAAATAAATTGTACATGTTTGATAACATACATGAAACACATCACCGAGTATAAAATGTATCACTATGAATTATAACCAAGACTTGATTTTGGAATGTATGAATAATAATAACGAAATATTCAAAAATATGTATAATGGTATTAAAAGGTAAAAATTAATTTATTAGAGGATAATAAATAATTACTAAATTTTATGAAATGGTATGTTATTATTCAAAAACAAATTCTTATTCAAAAGTATTTTGTAATGAAATTTTCACATGGAAATTATATTTAATTTTAACCTTTAATAGAAAATTTATTTGATTATATGAACTACAATTTTTAAAACATCCAATCAATAATATCTTATGGTGAACTTTTAGAGTTTTTCAACATAAATATATTTTTCAATGAATTTTCAAAAAATAAAACATTTATGTAAATGAAATTTATATTTTTTAAACATTTATTATAATTTTTTTAATTTAATTGAAGTATAATTTAATTAAAATGTTATTTAATTAAATATGAAGCATTTTTTTAATTTATTCATTTATATAAAGTCATTTTCGGGCATACAAACACATTTTTACTAAAAACTATTTTGTATGTACCATGTGTTTTAATGTTAATAAAAATAATTAATATCATTTTATAAAATTTTATAATTAAATTAATAGATTTTACATTTAATAAAAAATGTAATACTCAATTTTTGGTTTGGTAGTCTTTGTAATTGATGTAAATTAGGTTTTTACTTAAAAATTAATTTTTTTAAAAGATTTTTCATATTCATTTTGTGTTCGTATTATTTATAATATTCATCCAATTATAGAAATTTAAGCTAGTAAAATGGATTAAATATTTTTAATAGTCATTATTTTAACATTCTATCACTCTTCTGATAGGTATATTTTTGACCTTGTCATGGTTTTCCATAATATCTTACCGGATGTTGCCTAGAAATAAATTGGTGGATACCTGTAATTGTGATATCAGAGATTTTTTGGAATTTCAAGTAGAGAATATTATTTTTCTAAAGACAAAATTTGATTTACACACCTTGTAATATGGTTATAAAACTTTAAAAACATAAATGAAATTAAATCCATTTTTATCAAAAGGAGATGGGGTTTTCATTGATTACAAGACCTTTTAAATTTCACAACATGTAATTGGGTTACAAATCACATAAAATCCCAATGGTGTTTTTCTAAAATAGGTAGCATGGATGAAATCTTCTATTTTATTCCTCTAGTATTCCCTTCTCTCGACCTAGATCCTTACATAAGCAATTTTGTGAGCCTCCGACCCCGCCTAAAACTTTTCGTTCAGCAATTGATTGGTTTTTTTAACACAATGTGCCATTCCGAGTGAGCAGTATTCATTCCTCTCTATATCTTTTTCTCTTTGGTGATCTTGATATTTATGGATATATGATCTATATCGTTTAATCTCATTTCTAGGATGAGTACTATGAACCTATGTGTCTACATTTTTTTTGGAAGATTTTGTTGCAGGCATTGGGTTTCATGAGAAATATATGTTGTTCCATCACTAATTTTCTATTTAATTAAAATGTAACTTCATGATTTACATTTGGTTTGATTTAAAATTCAATTTAATATGTTGAATAAATTATTTTATATGATTTTATTAAAATCCATATTCTATTGAGTTGGGGTGTGTTTATGAATTGTATTGAATTTTATTAAATAAATTAGCTGATTGAATTTAATTATTAACACAAATGTTGAATTAATTTAAAATATCTATTTGTGAAAAAATTATTAAAAATGTGTGTGATGGAATCCATGTTTTTTCAACATTTTAAGGTGTGTTTTTTATAAAAAAATATTTTGGATATTAAAGGGAAATCTATTATATTTAAATGGGGAATAATATTTAATGCTATTATGAACAGTATTAAAATTAATTTTACATAATTTGTTTTGAACATTATAACATGAAATCCATAGGTCGTTGGTTTTTAATTTTGAGGAAATTTTATGATTTTCAAAATTTTAAACATTGTATCAACACATCTCATCCCATAGGAAATGTTAATGAGTCCTATTTGGATTTTGTTCAAAGGGTCTTATGTATATACTCTCCTTTTCATAGGGTTGGATCCTTGATCCTAGTGCTTTTATACCTATTTTTCACGTGACCATGCAGCTCTCCTATTTATATTTAAAATTTATATTCCACTATTTTAGAATTTTTTACATGACTTGAGATTTTATATAAAAAATATTATATAAATTTATTTATTTAATACTTTTTTAATGTTTTATTGTTTTGGAAATATTCCATAATTTTAAAATATGAAACCTTGTCTTAAAAGTATTTCCACATTTAAATTCCAAATCATGAATTTTATTAATTATTCATTTGAAATTACAATCCTATTTGTTTTAAGTTAAAATTAAGATCATGGTTAATATTATATAATCATCTATTGTGGAATATTTTGGTGGAATCCATATGGGATTTTGATCACACCCTAATTGTTCCATCGAGAGTTCGTAGAAGACCTCTTTCTATGTTTGAGTAGGGGAATGTGATCTCTTGGAGGTGGTTTTAGATTTTTAATTGTGGACATGGTGTGTTGTATCTAAGTTTGGTATTGGGATGTTTTCCTATTTTTGGTACATCAGGTTTTATTACATTAGAATATTAATCCTTTTGACTTTAGTAAATTGCTCCATATGGATATTTATTTGACACACATATATTATTTTTTATTTTACATAAGAATTTCTAGTGGAAAAATTGTTACCACATTAATTTTGTATGATGAAATGTTCTAGTTTTAGACCCATGGGTATTGGGAATTCTCTTTAGACTATGTCAGGGCCACATCAGTTATTGGGTTACCTTTGAATATGGTTTTTTTGGGATAATGCAGTATCAGAGGGTGGGTGATATTCTTGTCTTGAAGTCAGTATGAATTTGTTAAATCTTATATGGACATAAGAGGTAATTAGGATTGAGTGCATGGTCATCACTCATAATAATGACTGTTATGTTTATATGGGTGGTTAAGAAAATGCATCTTCTATATTAGTTTTAGTCATTACCCTTTTTTGATTTGTATAGGATGAAATCCATATCTTTTCCCTTAAATCTATTGGGTTTAATTTTAGTTGATACTATTATTGACTATAAATCAAATATCATTCAAGTTTTCTGCTGATGTTGTGTTGAATAATGCCTTCTATAAGATTTTTATATCTAATCTAGGAGGAATATTCTACAGAACCATAGGGAGAGAATCCTCTTTGTGCACCCTAATGTGGTTGAGGTTATCATGCACGATGTCCTAGCTTTGGGAAATGCAGCACCTCTAGTTATTTTTCAAGAACCAACTGTGAAACTTTAGAGGGACTTCCTAAAGGATTTTATTTCAAGTGTTCCTTTCCAGAATCTTGAAAATTTCAAAGGAAAAAATAATCCTTATGATCCTAAGGAGTGTTGGATTAGAATAGAGAACATGTTTTAGATCTTGGATAAAGCTGATGAAGTCATGGTAAAGTGTTCCACCTTCATCCTCGATGGACCAAGCAGCACATCGTGGTACATGATAGTAAAGGTGAAAAAAGCATGACGAATTAGATTGGAATGTATACAAATTCCTTTTCACTAACCAGTTAAACCATGAATCTATGTTTTTTGCCTTCCCAACTGAGTTCTTCAAACATGATTAGTCTTATAGGACCATGAAAGAGTATGCAAACCATTTTCATGAGCTCAGGAATTTCACAAATGAGATAGTATTGAATGTGAGGATGAAGGATTTATGTTTTGATTTGGGACATCACCGACATTTTTTATCTAAAGTTTTCCTATTCATTGCAACTTATTATATTGACAAACTGGATAGAGAACTAATGTTTGAAATGGACCTAGCTGGAGAGTAAGGGTTATTAGCCGTTTTATTCTCTCCCAATGATATCATGAGTTCCTCATAGTTAATTCATAAGCGTGATGATTATAAAAATAGTTATTGAAATAAAGATCATTTTAGACGTCTTGATGTACTTGTAAAAGGTTTCTTGGTTTTCTACAAGTATGGGAATGAATTAAATTCAAAAAGGGTTTCCATAGAGGCACCCAGGAACTATGGATTCTACAGATGATGGGGTACTTGTTGTGATTATTCCATATTTATTCCACTCCTCACAGTGGAACAAGGTCATCATATCCTCATAAAACTAATGGGAAATTAGATGCTTCATGTGAAAATGTGTTCCAACCTTATGAATCTAGAATGAATATATTTCATGCAGCGGAAGAGTCTCAAGAATAAGTTGATATGGGTCCAGAAACTATGAGAGGTATTATTACTATATCTTCATCTATTGTGGATACTCAATTGGATATTGGGGAATATCAATCATTTATTTAAATCATTATTCCTAAAATAATTAATCATATTATGGAACTAAAAACATGTGAAATGGATATTACTACACCCCTTGGTACAATGAGAGAGAAGGGCCTCTGTACTCCAACTTGTGTTTTATCCCTATAAGATGTTGAACATTTATGAAATATTCTTGTTCTCAGTAAGAAAATGCATGAAAACATATCCAGGATGGATTTTCTCATTTCCAATAAAGACTTGATTGATTATTATCTTTAATGTGTCTATTATACTAAATCCAGTGGTGTGTTTCCTTACTTACAAGTAGCATGGGAACCAAGGTCAATAATATCTTGAACTTCTAATCCATAGTAGAGGAAAGTGATATCATTTTCTCCTAGGATCTAAAGTGACAATAATTGAGTGGTGGTCTCTCTATAGTGGTCATCGAGATTCACATCCTGATTCCTTCTGACTTATATGGTATTCCTCTGACAAGAAAGGCTGATTTTTCTATTGACTTAATGCCTGTTACTCAAACGGTTTGTATTCCAACTTACCACATGGAACCGGATGAACAAAAAAAGCTGATTTCATATTTGGATTGTCTTTTAGAGAATATATTTATTTTCTCTAGTATTTCATCTGGAGCAGTGCTTGTTATCTTTTATAAGAAACTTGTATGTTCACCTTTCCTATTAGTTGACTATTTTATGCTTAACTGAGTGATAGTAAAGAACATGTTTTCATTTCCACATATTAATTATCTATTTTATCAGTTGAATGGTTGATTTTGTTCTCTATGATTGATCTTCTCTTTGGTTACCATCAATTAAGGATAAAAAAATATGAAATTCAAAACCCACAATTCTTCATAGGAACAACCATTATGAGTATATTATCATGCTCTTGGGTATAACTAATTCTCCAATTGTCTTTATGGATTTAAGGAACTGTGTTTCCCATAACTATCTAGATACATTCATGGTAGTCTTTGTTGATGAAATCCTCTTTAACACTTTTTATGAGGAGGGTCTTGTGAATCATTTGGGTATAGTTATGAGTGTACTATGAAATCACCATCCTTATTTTAAGAATTCTAAATGAGTTTTTTGGATATGGGAGGTGAAATTATTTAGTCATGTGGTATCTAAATAGGGTATTTTATTTTCTCCTTAGAAAGATAATGTTTTTATAACTTGGGATCAACCGTAAAATATCTCCAATATTCATATATTCTTAGTTTTATTCTGATATTATCATTTTATTATTATGTATTTATAATTGTTTTCTTCTCCAATGAATAATATAAATTTTATGGGATTACTGTTTTCATCAAATGAAAGATGTCATAATTATTTTTTGAGTTGAATCATCCTTTGACTACTAAATTAGTGTAGACTCTTCCAAATTTTGGGTAGGGATATTTTGTCTTCTATTATGCATCAAGTTTATTTTGGTCTTGCCTTCATATATAGGGTGATCATTTCATTGCTTATGTATCCCATCATCTTAGGACACGTGAGAAAATTTATCCATCTCGTGACCTTGAACATGTATATGTAATGCACATTCTCAATATTTGGTAGCATTATATTTACTATGAATGGTTTACCATGTATTCTAACCATAAGATATTCTGTTACATCTTCTCTCTAAGAGATTTAAATCTATTCCATATGCATTTTGTGGAATAACTATAGTCTCTTGATTTCGACATTGAATATACTTTGGGTAAAGGGAATTTTATTATAGTATCTTTAAACATGAATCTTTCAACCCATGTAGTGAAGAAATCTTCAAATTAGTAGAGCCTGATTGACCATTTTTAAAATTTTTATACCGAGGTTCTGGAGAAAGGGGTTGAGGTTTCCTTGCCTGACATTCAGTTGAAATTTTCTCATCTCAACAATATTATCCTCAATCAAAAGCCTGATGAAGATTTTCACAGCATTAGAGACTATCATTCTAGTGTGGAGATAGTCACCCAGTGGTCATTATCCAAAGAGTATTCTATGATATCATAATCTTATTATGGTACCATCTTGGATAAATAAGGAAGTGATGAGAGACTTTCTTAACTCTAATTGGGTAGCTCACCACGAGACCACAAAGATTTTCTATGACATGAGGTGAATGTTTTGGTGACCTGTTATGATATGAGATTTTCTGAGATTTTCTCTTCTTGATATTCATTCCAAAAGGTGAATGAAGAGCACCTGAAACCATCGAGTTTGGTTTAAAATATTCAAGTGCCTACATGGAAGTGGGATGACATCTCAATGGAATTTGATGTTGGGTTTACAAATACACAAATAAATAATAATATCATAAGTGTTGTGTTAAATATTTTCGGGAATGAATCTCAATTTATACCCATTCATGATACAACCCATATTTTGGAGTTGGTAAATTTCTATGTGAAAGTGATTGTTCAGTATCATGGAGTTCCATATGCAATAATCTATGATTGGAATCCTTGGATCACTTATTTTTTTAGAATCCTTAAAGAGGCACTGGGATAACATTTCTATTTGAGTATGAAATATAATCCATAGTAAGATATCCAAACAGAAATATCTATTCATATTATAGAAGAAATTCTCCACACATTTTTCTCAAATTTTGGGGAGTTGGGGATGATCACATGGAGATTCCTTATATTTTTTATAACAATAGTTACCAGTATGTGATAAAAATGAATCCTTTTGAGTTATTTTATGGTTGGAATTATAAATATCTTTTATTCTGATTTGACATTGGTGAAAGTTCCTTTTTTAGACTCAGCTTGGTCAATTATATGAAAACTAAAGATTCAGCTGATTCATTAGAGGATGTTGTCATCAAAAATATAATATAGATCTTATACAGATAGACATTGTAGGAAATTGTACTTCTTAGTTGGTGACCAGGTGTTCATTAATGTGTCACCATAGTTTGTTCATCAATTTCTTCAGAGGGATGTAAAGGTATCACTCCAATTTTTTTGGACCTTTTTAAGTTGTTGAGAAATTGGGGAAAGATACTTATCCTTTGGAAAAACCATCATAGTTGAAGTCGATTCATATTGTATTTCAAGTATCTCAACACTGAAATTATATATCTAATCCATATAATGTTTTTAGATAGATTTATCTTGATGTTTATAATTATTTAACCATGACTGAATATCTAGTCAATATAGTTGATTAGGAAACTATGGTACTTCATGGTTGTATGATACCTTTAATTAGTGTGATCCGGTAGTATAGTTCTAATTCTCATGATAAGTGTGTGAGGGAGGAACTGATGAGAGAGAAGTGGCCTCTTTTCTTGGCATGGAAGTTTCATCAAAGGCTTTCTGGGGTTAGAAAAGTTTTATTATAGGGAGGTTGTAACATCCTGTTACTCTTTTGACAGGTCCATTTCAAACATTTTTGTGGTTTTCATTTTTATTTTCTAGGTAGGGCCAAGAAAGAAATGGGAGGATACCTATAATTATAAAGTTATATATTTATGGGATTTTTTGGAAAAAAATATGTTGGTTCTAGAGTCTAATTCAGATGTATAGGATATGTAATATGGTTACAAAATATGAAAACCATAAAATAAAATGAATCCATTTTTATAAAAACGTGATGACTTTTTCAGTTATTATGAAACCTATCAATTACAAGACATGTAATTGGGTCACACATCATGCAAAATTCTTAAATAGGTCACCATATTGAAATCATCATTTTTTCATTAAGTATCCATTACGCTCAACCTATAGCCTTTCCCATGAAATTTTGGGATCCTCCAACCCCTCCTGGTCTTTTTGTTTAGAAATTGATCATTGTTGTGATCATGGTATGAAATTATGGGTAATAATTATCCATGAAACTCTTTCTCTTTATATATTTAGTCATCTTGAGTTTTATGGATCTAAGATCTATATTATTGTATCACATTTATAGGTTGTGTTCCTAGATCCTCTGAGTCATCATTCATGTTGGAGGGCTTCATTGCAGGTGTTATCTTCCATGAGAAAGGTAGGTGGTTCCATCTATGGTTTCCAATTCAATTAACTATTAATTGATTAATTTAACATCAATTTTATTTATAAATTAATTTTCTTATATTAAATAAATATCATTCAACTATTTTATTAAAAACAAAATTATAGTGAATTGGGTTATTTTTGGTTTTCTTTGGTATGAAATTAGGAAGACCCTCAAATTCCTGTGAATAGGGATGTTTTTGTGAATTCGGTGGAATGTTTTTGAAAAAATAAAATAAATTTATTGAATTATTAAGTTGTATTTTCAAATGGAATGGTGAATTGGTTACAAACCCATTTTTGAAAAAAAATAGATTAAAAATATTTGTTATGGAAACCTAGTGGTTTTAACTTTTTTATGGAATTTTTCTTATTAAATACACATTATCAGTTTCAAATGAAAAAATTTTATATTAAATGGGGAATCTAATTTAATGTTTTTTAAGTAGTATTAAAATAAATTTCCCATCCTTGTTTTTTACTTGATAACATGGAAGCCTTAAGTAGTTAGTTTGTTTTTTGGACACCAAATTATAATTTAGAATGTTCTAATTCATCATATCATCACATCACATCCCATAGGTGATGGTAATGAGTCCTCTTCGACCCCAGTTCAATGGGGAATATGTATATACAATCCATTTCATAGTGTTGGGTCCTGATATCCTAGAACATTCCTACCTATTTTCCACATGACTATGATTCTCCTATGTCTATATTTCAAATGTAAATGACATTATTGTAAACTATATTACATTCCTTTTAATTTTATATAATCTATTTTATATAAATGTGTTTATTTAGGACATTCTATGAAATGTTTCATTGTTTTAGCAATCTTTAATCGGTTTGAAATGTGAATCCTTTTCTGAAAAATATTTGTATATTTAAAATTTAAAGCTTGAATTGTTTTAATTTCTCTGGTGAAATTCCCATCATGTTTCTTTTAAATATAAAAAGATTCCTTGTGTAATTTGATATTTACATCCATTATGGAATATTTTTGGTGAAATCCTACCAGGATTTGGCTTACTTATTCATTGTTTCTTTGGGTATTTTTATATTTCCTCTTTCAAGGTTTGATAATGTTAATGGTGTATCTCTGAGGTGATTCAAGCTATTAAACTGTGGACATAATGAGTTACATCTTAGTTGGGATGTGGGATGTTTTTCTATTTTTGGTACTTCTTGTTGTGGTAATTTGGGATGATAATACTTTTTCAATATTGCTATATTACCCTTAGTAATGTTTCTTACAATATTCATAATATCTTTCTTCTTTTAATTCCCAATTATTAGTGGAAAAATTAGTCCCACTTTTACTTTTTATTATACCTCTCTCTAGTTGCAGACTCGTCGGGATTAGAAACACCCTTTGAACTATGACAGGCCTGGCTCAGGTATTGGGTTACAAGGGTTCCAAGTTGTTTTATAAAAATTATTAATAAATTTTAATAGGTTAAAATCATTTTGGGTCATAGTTAAACATGATGTCCATAAAAAATTGAACAAATATTTGTTAGAACGAGTTTTCATGGGGTTAACCCAATAGAAAAGGGTAGGGTCCACCCAACCAATTATAATTCTTAATTTTTGAAGTTATTTCATCCTTAACACATCCTATGATTTTAGTCATGTCTATTTTGAACAAATTTTACATGCATATGGGTTTATATCCATTAAATCATTTCAAAAATTTTATTTTTCTCCATAAACTAACATATAAAAGGATAATGTAATGACACAACCCTAGTTACCTAGAGTTGGTGCATAATTACATAAAATTGGCTTCATACAAGGAATATTTTCCTCATAAGACCGACAAGTTTAGTAACCTTGGAAGTACTAGATACATACATAAGTTTTACATTACATCATGGAATAAACTACAACATTGTTTCCCCTTTGAATTCCCTTATATCCCATAGAATATTCCTACAAGTTAATCGTAATATACTTTTTTACATCATGGGATGAATAAAACATAATAAATGGGTGAGATCAGATGCTAATTAAGGAAAACAATATAGAGGAAGCTATCATAAATAGGCATAAATATTTAAGGAAATTTATAAGACTAAAATAGAATAATTTTAAACATAAAAATCATCATAATATGGAAATGATAAATAAAATAATTCCATTTACTAATTCAGATGGATATTCTACTAGTCGAATAATCACATGTAATATCAATATCAAATTTCATAATGATAGAATGCATAATGTCGAAGATCATAACCACATAGTCAAGGAATCATGCCATTACTAAAAATAAGATTTCGTCAAGGCCTAGTGTCAAGACACTAGTTTGTCTCATGAGACATACTGATGCATCGAGGAGCTAAAACAGGCTCCACCTATCACTTAATAAGTCCAATTCATTCTTTATATGATAAGGTTGAAACATAACATAATCATTCTTATTAAAACAAGTATAAGACATCTCAATACATTATCCATAAACTATGAATGGTATAAAAATAACACATCCACATTCAAACATATAAAAAAACCTTACATAAAATATAGAAGATTGTATCACTTTTATTCAACATCAGACAAGTGTAAAATCCATCAAAGTATGTTGACTTAGATGAAATCCAAACTATTTGAGAGAAATATCTCATTCTATTTTGAAATCATTTAAAAGTCACCTAATTATAAAATAAAACATTTATTTTTAAAATATTATTATAATACGGTAACTGATTCATCGAAGGTTTAGTAATGGCAGAAAATAGCCACACCTACAATATAAGTTAAAAAACATTCTTTCTTAAATTTTGTCGAAAAGGTCGTAAAGGACCTTGTTTGGAAAGCGACATAAAGATTCATTTATATTCTTGTTTAAATAATACATATTTGTTATGTATAAGATATATTTAATTTATATCCTGAATTATATTATGTTCTTAAAGGTTATTTTTTAATCATAAAATGAAAATTATTTTTGAATGTTTATGATCGGGTTGGAATTTTATTGCGTTCGTGGAGACGGTAATCCTTACGTAAGAACGAGCAATGATATCAATCTATTGATGGACAAATTGTCTGTAATTGTATGATATATCTTATATATTGATTCATTAACATTTTATATTTATTATTTACATCAGTTATACTAATTATTATGCTCATCCAAATAATGAAGTGTCTGAATAACAAACTACACCACGACGTGGAGATGGTAAGCTGTGCGTACGTACGTATGGTGAAATGTCATTCATATCAGGGACAGAGTAATGAATATTGTTTCACCATATTTATAATAAAATCTCATTATGTATAAGGTACTAGAGTTATTATTTTTGTATGGAAAAAACAAATTAAGAGGTAGTGGAAGAAGAAAAGAACTTTGAAATATGTTGTGAAATTATTACCTCTTCTTCATGTGTTTCATTTTGAGTTTATCAAAAGGGATCCGAAAGTTGGATTTCAGATCAAATTAAGGCCACTAGGTTGATGTGAGGGTATTTGGGAGGATATTTGATCTGGGGTTCGCCATGCCAAATAGCATTGAAGGAGTGATTTTGAGAGAAGGTGAAGTACCCTTTTATAAGAGTGGTGATGGTCAGTTTAGAAACAAAAACATGAAATATTATTTTATTATACAATTATATTCTGTTTATAATGTCTAGATAAGTATTTATTTTGAGGATATAGTGGGTTTGGGTCCAAAATATCTCAACCAATAGGTTTTAGACGGGTTTAGATCACCATATGATCCTTTTCTTTTAGATTTAAATCTTAGTTAAATAGTATAAATTTTACCGTGTATTCTTGTTTTATTATAATAAGTGGTTATTAAAAATACTATAAAAATACATGAGATCCCAAAGTGATCATTAATTGATATATATAACCTTATCTAATTCCTTTTTCTGACCCTTAGATTTTTATGAATATTATATCATTTAATAATATAGTAGTTGTTTTAAAAATTCATTTATGTCAATTTTGACACTATTTGGTATATTGTTTTTGGGAATGTCATAAAACATTTATCACTTAAAGAAATATTTAATCAACCCTAAAATAAAATATTAACCTAAAAATTTAGTTTAATTCATATAAAGTCTCAATTAACATTTATTTTTATATTTATAATATCAATAATTTTAATCTTCCATTAATAAAGTAATTATTGCATCATAATTGTGTAATAAGTAAATTGAATTATTTAATATATAAAAATTATAAATAGAATACCATTATATTGGAAATATATATATATATTTATAATTAATATTTATAGTCGAATTTATCTTATGTATAACCCTATATTAAAAATGGTATAGTTATTAAACTTTGTTTTTAACACTTTTTCTTCTTATTTAAATAAAATAATAATAAATGTCCTAATCTAATACATGTAGATTAAAATGATCATATTTCACAAAAATGGATGATTTTGGTTGAAATAAACTTATATAATAGAATTAGGATATGTCTTATGGTAATTTTAATATCATTTTTTACCTTTAATTTCCATATTTACTTTTAACCGTGGTAAATAAAAGTCAAAATTTATTATTCAACAGAAATTATTATCATATTATTGAACCAAATATTACATACTAATGTCAAATTTTTCTCTCAGATTTTTAAAATTCAATTCACATAAGTGGTAAAATTACGTTTTATGCAAATTTTCAAATGTGCCTAAAAGGTGGGTTAAAGTCTTTACAAATCTCAATAAAATTTTATACATCTAATATTATTATAGAAGGGATATAATGAATTAAATTGATCTAATATAGGTATTATGTATCTATTTTCAATTTAATATAAATTTAAATAAAAATAATAATTATTTAAATAATAGTCGTTTTTAAAAAATAACGCATTTTTTTATTATTCATCAAAAATTGAATGTTCTTAGAAAAAAAATTCATCATAAGCTAATTGTGATATTCTGAATCCAAAAATGAAGTCCATTTTCATATATAAAATTTATAAAATTTAATAAAGTGAGTATTACTATTCCTAATGGCCAGTTCGATTGGTCATGGTGTGTTAGAACGTGAAGTTGCGTTCATCATAAGTTATTGTATTATTCAAAGAAAAGTATACCGTGGAAGCTTGGGGTGTTAAATTCTTCCCTCCTTAAAATAATTTCATCCTAAAACTTTCTAGAATGTTACATCATAAAAATATTTGGTGGTTATTCATCATAAGTTCCTTGGGTTCCGATGTTGCCTCTTCTAACTTATGTTTTCTCCATAGAACATTCACCAAACGAGTCATCCAGTTTCTCAACATTTATTCTCTGGTATCAAGATTATGATAGGCTCTTCCCAATAAGACAGGTTGAGTTCCAATTCTATTTCATCATAGGTTAGTACATGGGTTGAGTCAATCATGTATTTTCTCAACAGTGATATGTGGAACACATCATGAACTTTGGAGAGACTTGGCAGCTTTCCCCAACTATAATCTACAACTCCAATTCATTCTATAATTTTGAAAGTTCTAATGTACCTATGACATAATTTTCACTTCTTACCAAATCATATCACACCCATCCATGGAAATACATTAAAGAAAACATGTTCACCTACTTAAATTTCCAAATATTTTTTTAGTTATCGGTATATCTCTTTTTCCAACATTGAGTTGCTTGATGTGGGTTTGGACGATCATTGCCTTTTCCATTGTTTCCTCAAAAAGTTCTAGGCCTACGAGTTTTATTTCACCAATATAATCCCAAAATGTTAGTGTGCGACATCACTTTCCATATAATTCATTATATGATGCCAACTGAATACTTTATTGGAAGCTATTATTATAAGAAAATTCTACCATAGGTAAATATTGATCCCACATACATTGAAAGTCATGTATGAAAAATATCAACATGTCTTCTATGGTTTTAATAGTCTATTCTGATTTCTCATCAATTAGAGGGTGGTAGGCACTGCCCAAATGATGTTCAGTATCCAAGGCCTTCTGAATACTTTTCCAGAATCTTGATGTAAAACAGAGATCACGATCAGAAACTATCGATATGTGTACTTTATGAAGTCTTACAATTTAACTATTATATAGTCTTGAAAATCATCCAAGTGGTAAATATTCACTTACAACAAGAAAATGTGCTAACATGGTCAAATGATCAACAATGACCCATATTGAATGATTCCTTCTTGGACTCTTTGGTAGCACCATGAAAAATTCCATCGTAATATCATCCCATTTTCACTCAAGTATGGGATGTAGACACCCAAATATTGACATACATAGACATTACATTACTTTTTCAGAATATCTAATACGTAACAAAAACACACACACAAGGACCGTAATATTTTGGTGTCTTTGGAAACTCAAAAACATAATATTCTAATCATGGTGAATGATCTTAAACATCTCCCATAAAGATGTTCCCCTTTTGTTTTCTTACCTAAAAACATGCTTTATATCCTGGTGAAAAGAAAATATATAGAGGGTGATCTCAAGTGCTCAATAAGGGTAACCATAAATAACATAAAACAATCCATTTACATTTGAATGCAAAAACTTGAACATAAAATCAAAACATCAAAATCCTGAGCAAAGACATTAATATTGGAAGTACGTAAGGCATATATCATACTGGAACATCAATCCTGGTAAAATATACTGGGAAGAAAACATGTAATTCTAGAAAACCATTAAGCACATGATATTATTTCCATAGTAGCCAAGGTATTGCTTCTAAGACCATCTTAGTGGACAAAATCCCTTTCTGAATCGAGTTCACTCCTCATTTCAGTCCTCTAACATTGAACTGGGTTAACTTACCATTCTATCCATGTATATCTCATGAGATATAAATCTTTACCCATTTCATTAGAGGGAGATATAAGTCCCACCCATCTCATAATGAAATCATTCTTTCGTGTGCCACAAAATAAACGTACATCATTCATAATTACCCAATAAATAAAATGGTTTTCATAAACATCATTCCTTCATAACATAATCCATATAAAACAAATGGATATCATTTCATCATAAGAGAAGTGAAATAATGTGAATCATAGAGACATTTTACTTGAAACATGCACATATGAAATAATGTCATCTTAAATGGAAAATGGTTTTGATAAAACAATTTAAAATAATTCCTGAGGAAAGTATCCTTTCTTCTTCATAATCATTTTCTTTTCACAAAATTCCATGCAATTTTAAAAGAAAAGGATTTTGTTGAAAATAGTCATGAAATATTGTAGTGTAAGATTCTTTAAAATATGGATTTATTAAACTGTAAAAATCCATTCATGGTGTATATGTTTAAAAAAACATTCTCCTTGTACTTTTGTCAGAAAAGTAAAAAAGTACCTCGTATGGTAAAAAAAGAAAAATAACTTCCATACGATGTTGTAAAATTAGAAAAGGGTAAAAATGAATTTTAAACATACATGGATGAAAAGTAAATATTTATTAAAACATTTTGAGAACATATAGACCTAGATAATAAACATAACCATAGAAAATACTTATGAATAAAAAATCTCGGATAAGAATGAGATTGGAATAATTATTTCTTACTTTAGTTTTGATATGCTTCGTAAGTATCCGAACCTCCTATATAATGATTTAAATAATGTCATTGACATATTACAGAATCACATTCATTGTTATGATATCATATATGGTTCACTTATTACTTTATATTACCCGTTCTTTTGTAAATTCAATGTTAAAGAAGCGTTTTGGGTAAAATCATATTATTTATCGTTCGTGTTCGGACTTGTTATTCTTGATATTATTATTGCTTATATCATGATTTAATTACTTCCAGAATGTAAATCATGATTTATATATCATATAGATTCAGAATATATAATAGATCGATAAATGGAAAGAAAGACACCGTTCATGGAGACGGTAGGTCGTACGTACTCATGAACGTTGTTTTTTGTTTCTTTACTGAATTGAATAGAATTGTCACGAACCGTCCTCGGGGCCTGTGCCATGACTACCCCAAGCCCGCCTTCCATAGGCAAGGGGCTGGCGACTAGCACCAAGGCATAAATCCCTGTAAAAAGGGATGTCATTGCCTTTGTAATGTAAACAAACACCACAGAACAAGCAAGCTGTAGAAGTAAACACTAAGTAAAAACAGAGTACAACAGTATGTGAGGAAGGTAAGTGGGCCAGTATACAAACCCAAACTGAAAGTAAAGTACAACAGGAAAGGGAAAACAGCAACTGAAATGTAAAGCCGCAACAATGAGCTGTCCACTGGGAATCCCACCTGAAGGGTGAGTACAGATGGCCTCCTCTGCTCCTCGGGTCCAACTGACCGCTCTGAGTACGTCCCGCCTAGTTTTCCACCTCTAGGTACCGTCCTGCTCTGTAAGCCTCAACCACGATCAGCGCTGTCTGTCATCTGCAACCAACACAACGTAGTGCGGGCATATCTCGTGTAGGGGTGAGTATAAGCTACTCAGTAAGGACCCCGAGACCCCTTATGGTCTTCCAGAATCCACAAAGGATAATCCGCAAAGGAAAGATACAATCACGAAGTAACATCTGACTCTGCTTAGGTATTTACCCATACATATACCAAAGTCATCAATTCTTATTCGGCTCCAACATCCGAACCCAAGTACAACCCAGTCCATACAGGAAAGAAAAATGTAAATCCACATAGGATAGCACAACACAATCCACAAAGGAAAGAAAAACAGGGTTTCAGCACACACAGGAATACTTCTTCATAAGACGAGAGAGATGATCAGATATATCCACTGATTCATCTAAGTCGTCGGACCCACAAAGGATCGATAGGTACTAACCCCCTCATTGACCCACAAAGGATCTGAACCAAAAAGGATTGATAGGTAACTAACCCCCGCAAAGACCCACACATGATCAGACCCACACAGGATATTTAGGCGCTGGCTCACACAGAACCACTTAGCGCTGACCCACACAGGATCAGACCCACATAGGATCAGTAGCACTGATCCACATAGGATCACTGAGTGCTATAGTCGTCTCCGTTGAATCCACTGAGGATCATTGTACAGTCGTCATAGTAGCAGTAGTCGCAGCCAGCTCTAGGGTTCCCGCACACAGCAAACTCATTCGGGAGGGTCCGCTCCACGAGCCGAGAGGATGACACATCAACTGACACATAGTCCATAGTTTATGTATCCAAATGTTCCGTATCGACAACAGGAACTCATCATCATAGACGGCGCGTCAATCAGACGCCCGGTCTGAGAGTTATTGCCTTTTTCGTTCCAGGGGCACGGTTGGTTTTTAAGGAAAAACCAACACGATTGTACACCACCTGTGTCCAAACCTCGGGCGGAGTAAGCCAAAATATCCGTCTCACTAAGAGGAATCCAACAAAGTCAACGGAACGTCATTCGGAAGTCCGGAGCTTATGATATAAGCGTTTCCACTCCGAGGGCCCAGTTGGTTTCGTGTACGAACCAACCCAGCCAAACCCAAATTATGCAGAAACCTTGAGTGCGAGATACTGAAACGACCATCTCGATTCAAGGATCGCATCGCAACTAACGGTGCGTCGATTAGAGGTCTGTATCCCATGTTATGAGAAAAAGACAAAAGATGGTCCAAAAACGGGGGTTTCGGGCCCGGACCGACCAGGCCCGAGACCCCCTGGGTCGGCCCGGCCCGGCGCGGCCCAGCCCGCCCGGCGACCCGGCGCGCGGCGCCAGCTGGCTCGGCCAAACGGCCGAGCCGTTCTGGCTCGCAGGGGGGGGGATGCCCCCCCGGTTTTCCTGTAACCGCGGCCCCATTAATGGGGCTGCTTGCTTGGCCAGCAGGGGGAATTAATTCCCCCAGTTTTCCTTTTTGTCCGGCCGGCCCGCACCGGCCCGCCGGTTTTGCCAACAAGGACCGACGATGGCCGGTCCTTCCTCCTTCACCGACACCGGTGGCACGGAACCGGCCGCCGGTCACCCTGCTCCGCCGCAGCCCAGAACCGGCCGCGGCCTGGTTCATCTAGCATGGTGCGACGACACCACGCCCCTCCTCCGTGGCCCCGCTCCGGCCATGATGTCTTTGGTTTCCTTCGACGCAGCGCGAAGGCGTCACGTCCTTGTTCAACTTCACGGTGCGGCACGACGGCGCCGCACATTACTTTCCGTACAATCCCGCGTAGTGTGACGGCACCACGCCATTCCTTCCCAACCAAATTAGAAACAACATCCAAATTGGAGGAGGGCCGACCGTGTTTGTGCGGTCCAACCCCTCTCGTTAATTGATAGCAACTGGTCGTAAATTCATGAAGGACGAAAAAGTAGAATTCACGAATGAAATAATAAAATAACGCCTACCTTGAGCGTAGCTAGAACGGGGGTTCGCCGCGGAAAAAGATGTCTCGAGGTGAAGCATCGTAAGTTGACGGAGAACGCCCGAGGAGGAAGTGGTGTCTCCTTTTCATTGACACATTAAGAAGATCGAATGAGGATGCATCGTCGATCTTCGGAAACACACTGGCTATGAAGAGGAGAATAGACGGCCCGCTGCTCTCTTCTTACAGTGACGGTGTTCTTCGTTGAAGTCGTGGTGTTCTTCATGATGAAGATGAAGGGATCTCTCCTCAATTGACCACACACAACATCCAACCAAAATAAAATAAGGCTCACCCTAATTTTATTAACTCAAGCCACAATTCAAAAATTCAAAACATAAATTAATAAATTGAATTGGTGTGTTGGCCTGATTTAAAGAGAGGAGTGGAAAAGTCAAAACAGTTACACAACTTAAGTGGGGGGTTAAGAGGAGTTAGGGAGTTAAGGGAATTGAAAAGGTGGGGGATCGTGTGGGACGCACCTCACCTTTAATCCACTCAAGAGAACCTAACAAACAGTGGGTCCCACCCTAACTCCTACACTTAGGTTCTAACTCATGGAGAAGTTAAATAAAATTCTTAACGAAAATTTTATTTCACTAACACTTAATCCAAAAATTTAAACAACTCATAACGAGCAAACACAACTCCAGAAAAGGAGTTCCCAAGCAATTACCGGCGCTTCGGTTCCATCGGTGCCCTTGGAATTCGATTTCGAGCACCGGTTCAAAAGATAGGAATTACCGCTCATTCGTTCACAGAACGTACCCGAGCTAAACATCGGATAGAAATTCCGGGCACACCAGGCCTCGGAATCAAGTGCCGTCTGAAACTGCATTCTTGAAAAATCCCAAAGAAAATTAAGAAAAATTTTCCCTTGAATTTTACGGGTCTTTACATTACTCCCACCTTAGGGCTTTATGTCCCCGTAAAGATACATCGAAAACTAGGGAAACAAATGTGGGTACTGAGCACGCATCTGAGCCTCGCGCTCCCAAGTGCTCTCTTGGAGGTTCCCGTGCTGCCATCTGATGCACACTAGAGGAATTGACCGTCTGTGTAGGACCCGCTCCTGTCGATGCTCGATCTCCACTGGGACCTCCGCAAAAGTCTCCCCATCATCAATTTCAATCTCCCCATGGTCAATGATATGCGTCGGGTCATGCACGTATCTCCTCAGCTAGTATACGTGGAAGACGTCGTGCACCTGGTGCAAATGAGATGGTAGAGCCATGAAATAAACCACCTCGCCAATCCTGCTGAGGACCTGGAATGGTCCGATGAAGCGTGGAGACAACTTGCCTCCTTGGCCAAATATACGTAATCCACGTCGAGGTGAGACATGAAAGAAGACGTGGTCGCCATCCTGGAACACTAGTGGCCTCCTCCTCCTGTCAACATATGACTTCTACCAGCTCTGAGCTGTCCTCATCCGCTCCTGGATGACCAGGACCTTCACTGTCGTGGCCTGGACCATCTCCGGTCCCAGAAGTACTGACTCCCCAGGGTCTGTCCAGAACAAAGGAGATCTATATGGTCGGTCGTACAATGCCTCGTATGGTGCCATCCCGATGGTGGAGTGGTAGCTGTTTTTGTATGTGAACTCCACCAAGGGTAGGTGGTCCTCCCAACTACGACCAAAGTCGAGGACTCATGCGCGGAGCATGTCCTTGAGATTCTGAATGGTCCTCTCCGTATGACCATCCGTCTGAGGGTGAAAGGCTGTGATCAGACGTAGCTGTGTCTCGAACGCCTCCTGCAACCCCTTCCAATGTCGGGAAGTAAAGCGAGCATCTCGATCGGAGACGATAGATGATGGAACACCATGAATCCACACAATCCCCTGAATGTAAAGTCGTCCCAAGCTCTCCACTGAGCCATGCTCTCTGATGGGTAAGAAGTGAGCCGACTGGGTGAGTCGGTCGACAATCACCCAAATGGAGTCGTGACCTCTAGAAGTGCGTGGAAGTCTAGTCACGAAGTCCATAGATATCCCGTCCCACTTCCACTCCGGGAACTCTAAGGGTTGTACCATGCCTGCTGGTACCTGGTGCTCAGCCTTCACCTGTTAGCAGGTGAGGCATCGAGAAATGAACTCTACCACTTCCTTCTTTATGCCTGGCCACTAGTGCTGTCGTCTGAGATCCTGGTAAATCTTTGCCACTCAGGGATGTACCGCCAAGATAGAGGTGTGAATCTCTCTCAGCACCTCCTCCCGTAAAGCGACTGGTACCATGGTACGTCCTCTGAAAAGGATGTCGTGCTCTACTCCAAATGACAAACCATCAGGTGCCTATCGTGAGGATACCTGTGCATGCCACGTCTCACAGTCAGTGTCCCCACGCTGTGCCTCTCGGACCCGCTGCTCTAGTGGAGGGGTGACTGTGAGATACTGAAGGAAGGATGCTCCATCTCTATCCACGAAGGATATCTGCAAAGAGGCTAGCTTCTCTATCACCTCCTCATGTAGCTGAATGCCCGTCCTCCTACATAGATCATCGGCTACCACGTTCCTCTTCCCAGGAGTATAGACTATCTCAACATCATAGTCCTGGAGGAACTCGAGCCATCTCCACTGTCTCAGATTCAGATCCTTCTGAGAGAAGATGTATTTGAGACTCTGATGGGCAGAAAAGTCCGTAAAGCGCTCGCCCATCAGGTAGTGTCGCCATGTCTTCAGAGCGAAGACCACTGATGTTAACTCCAGGTCGTGGGTAGCATAGTTCTACTCATGCTGCCTCAACTGACATGATCCATAGGTGATCACGGCTCGCTCCTGCATCAGGACACATCCATGTCCGGTCCCTGATGCATCACAGTAGACTACGTACCCAACTCCTTCCTTAGGTAACCTCAAGATAGGTGTGATGGTCAATCTCTGTCTCATCTCCTGGAAGCTCTATTGACATCTGTCTGACCATACAAAGGGTTTCCCCTTCTTCATCAAAGCTGAGAGTGGTGCCGCAACTCTGGAAAAGTCAGGAACTAATCTCCGGTAGTATCCAACTAGTCCCAAGAAACTTCGCACCTCCGTCACGCTGCTGGGTGGCTCCCAAGCTAGCACTACCTCGATATTCACAGGATCCACCGCAACTCCCACCTCAGAGATGAAGTTCCCCAAGATGTGGACCTCACGTATCCATAACTGACACTTCGAGAGCTTACCATAAAGATGATGCTCTCAGAGTGTGTCTAGTAGAACCCGCAAGTGGTAAGCGTGCTCCTCCTCAGTCGTCGAGTAGATCAAAATGTCCTCGATGAATACCACGACAAATCGATTGAGGTATGGCTGAAAGATCCTGTTCATGAGGGCCATGAACACTGCTGGAGCATTTGTTATACCGAATGGCATAACCAAGAACTCATAGTGGCCATACCGAAATCTGATGTTCGTCTTCTGCACATCCTCGTCTCGAACTCTGAGCTGATGATAGCCTGACCTAAGGTCTATCTTTGAGAACCACCGTGCTCCCTTGAGCTGATCGAAGAGGTCATCAATCCTAGGTAGCAGATACTTGTTCTTTACTATCACCTAGTTCAGGTGATGATAGTCGACACAAAGTCACAAGCTCCCGTCCACCTTCTTGGCGAACAAAATTGGGGAAGTCCAGGGTGAAACACTGGGTCGGATGAACCCCTTGCCCGGCAAGTCCTCCAACTGTACTCGTATCTCTCGTAGCTCGGTGGGGCCCATTCGATATCCTGTAGTCGATATCGGGGATGTCCCGGGATACATGTCAATATAAAAGTCTACCTCTCTGTGAGGAGGTATCCCTAGAACGTCGTCGGGAAAGACGTCCGCATACTGATCAACCACTATAGGAAAACCAGGACTCTGCACATCAACTGCTCCTAGGATGAGACTAGCCAACTGGTGATTGATGGGTTGTCCTCTCCTCCAAGGAAGTCCATCCAGTGCTGCAAAGGCTCCCTTCTCGCCGGAGAAGGTGAAACTGCTCCCGTCGGTGCGTACACATCGCACCTTGCGCCTAATACAATCAATATATGCATGGAATGTAGATAACAAATCCATGCCCAAGATGATGTCGTAAGGCCTCGACGCCGCTACAAGAAGATCCCAGACGAAGCTCTGGCCTCCTAGAGCAAGATCACACTACCGGCACCAGTGCGTAATCGTCGAGTCTGCTCCCGTAGGAGTCTCTAGCCGTATGGATCAAGCCAACGGCTCTGTCAGAATTTATGAGTTTCATACAAGGGCAGCGGCTATGAAAGAGTGACTCACTCATGTGTCTATAAGAACTACAACAAGGGTGGAATATACACAGATAGTACCTCGAATCATCTCGGGCGCACCGTGGTTGTGGGCCTCCACTGCCTGGAGTTGTGCATGTCTCTGTCCGCCAGCTCCCTGTGGTTGGGGTGGACCTCCTGGTGGTGGTGGTGGTGGATCCTCATAGCGTCGCCCACTACCTGATGCTCGTCCAGCTCCTCTGTCTCGTCCTCCTCCTCCCAGCGGACCACCATGGTTGACCCTCTTCCTCTGCCTCAGTGGTCCCTCAACCATCTGTTGCTCTTCGGCACGGCGGGTCGGGTAGTCACGAGCCATGTGGCCCTGCCCGCCACATGAGTAGCATTGTATGCCTCTCGAAAGACTGGCTCCGCACTGTGTATCCCGCACTGCTGAGCCAGTGTCCTGAGGTCGTCTGCCTGAGGGTCTGATCTGCCTGGACCCATGAGTCATCCGTTGACTGCCTGCTGTAGAAGACTCTACTACGTGCCACCCTGCGGTGTGTCTCAGCGCCGGTGTAGACTCAGCAAGAAATCTCTCGATCAAAAGGGTCGGATCCAGTACTCCTGTATGAGTCGGAATGCTGAGGGAGATTAGCGATGCCCTGATCTCATGTCTCAATCCCTGCTCAAAGGTCCGGGCCCAGAAAATTGGGTCACGTACCATGTCTGTAGAGTAGCGCGAGTGATCGGTAAATCTCGCCAAGTACTGGGCAACCGTCATGCTACCCTGCCGCAGCTGAAGAAGCTCCTAGATGCGCACCGCATGGAGGGTGGCTGGGATGAACTCTGAGCAGAAGAGGCTCTCCAAATTCGTCCAGAGAAGAGATGCCACACCGTGCACCTGGAGCATCAAGCTCCACCATCGGCCCGCTGCCGTGTGCAGTAAGCTCACTGCGAGGATCACCATGAGGTCTTCTGGTGTCCTCACTAACCTAAAAACTCTCACCACTGCCTCCAACCAGTCCTCGGCTGCCTGGGGGTCCGTCTCCCCATAGAACCTGGGTGGTCGCTGGTGCTGGAACTCATGCAGTGCACTGAGGCGACGTGCATCATCAGCGTCTGGTGCTGGAAGCATCGGTGGCTCGGCGGGTAAAGGTACCGCCGGTGCCACTGCTGACAAAAGGCCCTGCACTGAGGCCTCGTCGCTCGGTCGACTGTCGTCACGCTCAACTCTCAGAACCCTAGCTGGCTGCCGTCGTGGGGCCATCCTAAAAAGTAAATAGGTGCGCCATGGTTAGAACAGTATACCTGGTGAGCTGATACAAACTAATCACAAAGAAAACTTAAAACACACATGCAATCAATGTTTTTGAGCATTAAGTCGGAAATCACAAGTCAGGGTCCTGGTGTACGGATACGTCAGCCGCCGCACCAACACTGGACTCCCTGGACTGATAACCACACCCAATACGTGAAACACTATTGCTTCACATAGATAATGATCAGAGTCCCATGTTCTTCGGTATAACCGAACTCCTTTGATACCAATTTGTCACGAACCGTCCTCGGGGCCCGTGCCGTGACTACCCCAAGCCCGCCTTCCATAGGCCAGGGGCTGGCGACAAGCACCAAGGTGTAAATCCCGGTAAAAAGGGAAGGCATTGCCTTTTTAATGTAAACAAACACCACAGAGCAAGCAAGCAGTAGAAGTAAACACTATGTAAAAACAGAGTACAACAGTAAGTGTGGAAGACAAGTGGGCCAGTATACAAACCCAAACTGAAAGTAAAGTACACCTGGAAAGGGAAAACATCAACTGAAAAGTAAAGACGCAACAACGAGCTGTCCACTGGGAATCCCACCTGAAGGGTGAGTACAGATGGCCTCCTCTGCTCCTCGGGTCCAGCTGACTGCTTCGAGTATGTCCCGCCTAGTGGTCCACCTCCAGGTACCGTCTTTCTCCGCAAGCCACAACCACGATCAGCGTTGTCCGTCATCTGCATCCAAAACAACGTAGTGCGGGCATAGCCCGTGCAGGGGTGAGTATAAGCTACTCAGTAGGGATCGCGAGACCCCCGAAGGTCTCCCAGAATCCAGAAAGGATAATCCAAAAAGGAAAGATACAATCACGAAGTAACATCCAACTCTGATTAGGAATATACCCATACATATACCTAAGTCATCAATTCTCGTTCGACTCCAACATCCGTACCCGAGTACATCCCAGTCCACACAGGAAAGAAAAACGTAAATCCACACAGGATAGCACAACACAATCCACAAAGGAATGCGAAACAAGGTTTCAGCTCACACATGCATACTTCTTTGTAAGATGATAGAGATGATCAGATATATCCACTGATTCATCTAAGTTGACAGACCCACAAAGGATCGATAGTTACAAACCCCCGCAATGACCCAAAAAGGATCTGACACACAAATGATCGATAGGAAACTGACCCCCGCAAAGACCCCCACAGGATCGGACCCACACAGGATCTGTAGGCGCTGGCTCACACAGAACCGCTGAGCGATGAACCACACAGGATCGGACCCACACAGGATCGGTAGGGCTGATCCATATAGGATCGCTGAGTGCTGTAGTCGTCACCGTCGAATCCACTGAGGATCTCTGTACAATCGTCGTAGTAGCAGTAGTCGCAGCCAACATAGGGTTCCCGCACACAGTAAGCTTGTTCGGGAGGGTCCGCTCCACAAGCCAAGAGGATGATACATCAACTGACACATAGTCCAGAGTTGATGTATCCAAAAGTTCCGTATCGTCAACATGAACTCATCATCGCAGACGGCGCGCCAATTAGATGCCCGGTCTGAGAGTTATTGGATTTTTTGTTCCAGGGGCCCGGTTGGTTTTTAAGGAAAAACCAACCCGACTGTACTCCACCTACGTCCAAACCTCAGGTGGATTAAGACAAAATATCCGTCTCACTAAGATGAATCAAACAAAGTCGACTACACATCATTCAGACGTCCGAAGCTTAAGATATGAGTGTTTCCACTCCGAGGGCCCCGTTGGTTTCATGAACAAACCAACCCAGCCAAACCCAACATATTCCAAAACCTTGAGTGCGATATACCGAAACGACCATCTCGATTGCAGGATTGAATCGCAACTGACGGTGCGTTGATCGGAGGTCTGTAGCCGATGTTATGAGAAACATACCGAAGACGGTCCGAAAACGGGGGTGTCGGGCCCGGACCGACCCGGCCCGACACCCCCTGGGTCGGCCCGGCTTGGCGCGGCACGACCCGTATGGTGACCAGGCGCACTGGCACGCGGCGTCGGCGGGCCCGGCCAAACGGCCGAGCCGTTCCGGCTCGCGGGGGGGGGGGGGGGGGGCTGCCCCCCCGGGTTTTCCTTTTTTTCCGGCCAGCCCGGCGGGCCAGTTCTTCCAACAAGGATCGGCAATGGCCAGTCCTTCCTCCTTCGCCGAAACCGGCCGCCGGTCACCCTGCTCCGCCGCGGCCCGGAACCGGCCGCGACCTGGTTCATCTGGTGCAGTGCGACGGCACCGCGCCCCTCCGCTGCGGCCCCGCTCCGGCCGCGGTGTCTTCGGTTTTCTTCGATGCGGCGCGACAGCATTGCATCCTTTTTCAACTTCACGGTGCAGCACGACGGCACCGTGCATTACATTCCATACGATCCCACGTGGTGTGACGACACCACGCCATTCCGTCCCAACGAAATTAGAAACAACATCCAAATTGGTGGAGGGTCGGCCGTGTTTGTGCGGTCCTGCCCCTCTCGTTAATTGATAGAAACTGGTCGTAAATTCACGAAAGACGCAAAGTAGAATTCAAGAACGAAATAATTAAATAACCCCTACCTTGAGCATAGCTAGAACGGGGGTTCGCCGCAGAAAACGACGTAGTGAGGTGAAGCTTCTTAAGTTGACGGAGAACGCCTGCGAAGGAAGTGGTGTCTCCTTTTCATTGACACAGGAAGAAGATCGAAAGAGGGTGCGTCGTCAATCTTCGGAAACACACCGGCTGCGAAGAGGATAAGAGACGGCACGCCGCTCTCTTCTTACGGTGACGGCGTTCTTCGTTGAAGTCTTGGTGTTCTTCGTGATGAAGATGAAGGGTTATCTCTTCAATTGTCCACACACAACATCCAACCAAAATAAAATAAGGATCACCCTTATTTTATTAACTCAATCCAAAATTCTAAAATTCAAAACATAAATTAATAAATTGAATTGGTGTGTTGGCATGAGTTAAAGAGAGGAGAGGAAAAGTCAAAAGAGTTACACAACATAAGTGGGGGGTTAAGAGGAGTTAGGGAGTTAAGGGAATTGAAAAGGTGGGGGCTCGTGTTGGCCCCTCCTCACCATTAATCCACTCAAGAGAACCTAACAAATAGTGGGTCCCACCCTAACTCCTATACTTAGGTTCTAACTCATGTATAATTGAAATAAAATTCTTAAGGAAAATTTTATTTCACAAATACTTAATGCACAAATTTAAACAACTCATAACGAGAAAACGCAACTCCAGAAAAGGCGTTCCTAAGCAATTACTGGCGCTGCGGTTCTATCGGTGCCCTCAGAATTCGATTCTGAGCTCCGGTTCAAAAGATAGGAATTCCCTCTCGTTCGTTCACTGAACGTACCCGAGATAAACTTCGGATAGAAATTCCGGGCACACCAGGCCTCAGAATCAAGTGCCGTCTGAAACTACGTTCTTGTAAAATCCCAAAGAAAATTAGGTAAAAATTTCCCATGAATTTTACAGGTCTTTACAGGAATTAATTAGATGACATACATATATATATACATAAATCCAGTAGCATTATGATGTCATATATTTTGTGATTACTTATTACATATATACTTTATAATCATTCTTGAATTGTTAACATGAAAAAATAAATCTCATCGCGTCGTGGAGACGGTAATCTCTTCATACGCACGAGCGATGATATCGTTACCATATTTATAGAATGGAATTGGAGTGGATGATATAAAATCATAGAATTAGTATGATTTTATAATAATCATATATAGTTATTCTTCGCACCATTATACCCATCCAAGTATGGTGCTGGTGGAAAAACTGATTACACCACGGCATGGAGATGGTATTCCGTACGTACGCATGCACGGTGATTTCGTTTTCCGTAGGATGGATAGAAGGTGAAATATTTTTGTTTGATATGTATAATAAAATATCAGAATATTATTGATACCTATTTTATTAATTTATAATGAAACAACAAATTAAGAAGAAGTTGATGAAGAAAGAACCTTGAAACAATCGGTAGAAGAGATTACCTCTTCTTCCACACACCTCTTTTAAACATTTTCTTTGGGCACTAGATTTGGTCTTTTGAGAAGACCAGAACCTCTATAATATAACTATGGATGTTGATAAGAGTAATTTGAAGGGTTTGGCCGAGCTTCAAGGCTCAAAAGGGTGTGAAGAGAAGAGGGAAGGGGTTCCCTTTTTATAAGGGAGGAGAGAGGCACCTAGGAAAACACAAACTATTATTTTATAATAAAGTCATATTCGGTTTTTAATAGCTCCAAATTGATTTATTTCGAATATAATGTGGGGATAGTTATAAATACTCTCAACCAGTAGGTTTTAGACAATTTTAGGTAACTATTTTATCCTTATCATTTATATTTAACTCTAAGTTATATAATTTAGCATTTACTGTGTCTTTTTTGTTTTCTTACTCTATATGGTTAATAAACATACTATAACAAGACGAACGAACTCCAAATGGTTAATTATTAATATATATATCCTAATATAAGTCTTTTGGCCGAACATTAATTTTTTAGGAATAAAATAAAAATTAATAATATAATATTTTGTTTAAAAACTATTTTATGTCAATTTTGAAACTATTTGGTACATGATTTTTTTGAAAATCATAACAACATGATTAGTTCAAAAAAAGTTAATTAAATCAATAATAACATGTCATATTAACATACAAAATTAGTTTAATTAATAAATAGTCTAATATTACATTTATTTTGGTATTTATAACACCAATTATGTTAATATTTAATTAATAAGGTAATTACTAAATCATCATTGTGTCATAAATAAATAAAATTATAAAATATCTAAAAATTATAAATAAAATACCATTATGTATGAAGCCTTTTTGGATTCCTAATTGATATTTATAGTGGAATTTATATTATGTATAACTTTATATTAAAAATGTTTTAGTTATTAAAATTTGATTTTAACGATTTTAATTCATCTTTAAATAAAATATTAATAAAAGTCATAATCTACTCCAAGTGGACCTAAAGGGTAATAATTTTTCAAAATGGTTTTTTTGTCTTACTACACTTATCCAATAGAATTAGGACATGTGTTAGGGTAATAATAATATAATTTTTACCCTTAATTACCCAATTTACTTTTAACTGTGGTAAATAAAAGTAAAATGATACTATTCAGAAAAAGTTATTTTGTATCTTATTGAACCACATTTTAGTCCTTGATATTAACCGTGTCTCTCATATTTTCAAAATTCCACTCACAGAAGCGGTAAAATTAAGTTTCATGTAAGTTTGCGAAAACCTCTTACGAGGTTGGTAAAAGATGGTGAAAAGTTCAATAAAAAAATTTATATATCGAAAATTATTATAAAAAGACTCCATTGAATTACATTGAACTTATTTAGGTATTATGTATCAATTTTTACCTAAAATTAATTTAAATAATATAAATAATTTTTTATATCGAAATTTGGTTTTTAAATAGTAACCCAGTGTTTTAACTATTCATCAAAAATTGAATGTTTTTAGAAAAATACCTTAAATTTACCCTAGGATAATTTCGATATTACGAATTCAAAAAAGAAGCCCATTTTGAAAAATAAAATCTCAAAATTTTCGAAAAGTGGGTATTACTATTCATAACGGCTAGTTTATATAATATTTTAATAACATATCGTTGTTTAGGGAAACTCGGTATTGCGTACAACACACGCTATCGTGGAAGGTCATAATTCCGTGTAATGTAAGCCAAGTCAGGGTTGCGTGTAGTGAAAGACTACATTGTTGTTGCGTATAACAGAATCCGACCATATTTCATTTATACATTGAATATATATATATATACACTCAATGTTTCATAGAATAACTACTATCAAATGAACATGAAATTGTGTGTAACACGATCAAAGAATAATGTTGCGTATACTGCAAGCTAATACGGTCTTACGTATAGCCCAAGATAATCTTGGTGTAGCGTACAATAGAAGATATGAAAGAAAATAGAAAGAATAAATCTCATTAAATCCCGGGGTGTTACATTCTACCCCCCTTAAAATGAATTTCTCCCTCGAAATTCATCGAGGTTATAAATGGTTTTCTACTCGAATGTTTTAATAAAAACCCACATCGTAAAAAGGAATACCAAAACTTATCTTTAAAAACTAAAGTACCAAACATAACGGTTACCAAAATTAACTAATCACTGGGTTTACACAGAAGAGAACATAGGTGAAAATGTGGATATGGAAGTGAAATCTAACCATCATGTTCTGATGGAGAGTGGTAGAGAAAATGGCTATGAAAAGGCTGACAATCACAAAGCCATAAATTTGTGATGGTCTAAGGTTCTATTTGATTCATTGGATATATGAGTACTAGAACAAAATTTTTGGTTTTCAATATCATTTCCCTAATGCTGAAAGATTGTTGAATTAAAAGAAATACTTACTTGATGTTGGTATAATCTCATAGTTGTTCATGCCTTAAACAATTTCCACTTCATCTCATAATGAAATGAAGTTGAATTTGTCTTTCGTGAAGTGTTAGTAGATCATGGGATATAATGATGGGTCATTCCATCTGTCTCAAACATATGGTTAGAAAAATCTATATAAATAATTCCATCTAGGGTGAGATTAATCGTATATGGTTCCTAAAATGGACTTACACTTCATCAATCATACCGCTTAATAAAATAAAACTAGTTTCTACTAACTGGGGAATTCTTATAGTCCAGTTGTAGGAAATAAAGTCCTATCACACTTCGGTTGTGGGTTCGATTCCCATAACATTTGGACATGGATAATAAATATAACCACAGTAAATACTTACGAATAAACAATCTCAGATATGAATGAGATTGGAATAATTATCCCTTAACTTAGGTCTGATATGATTCAAACATATCCGAACCTCCTGTATAAAGATTTAGATAATGTCATTGAATTATTACAGAGTCATATACATTGTTATGATATCATATATGGTTCACTTATGACTTTATATTACCCTTTCTTTTGTAAATTCCATGTTAAAGCAGTGTTTTGGATAAAAATGTTTTATTTATCGTACGTGTTTAGACTTGTTGTTCTTGATATTATTATTACTTATATCATAATTTAATTACATAAAAATGAAAATCATGATGTATGTATCATATATATTCATAATATATAATATATCGATAAATGGAAATAAATGCACCGTTCATGGAGACGGTAGACCGTACGTACGCATGAACGCTGTTTTTTGTTTCCTCATTGAATTGAATGGAATTAATTAAATGACATACATATATATATATATATATATTTAAATCCAGTAGAATTATAATGTAATTTATTTCATGATTACTTATTATATATATTCTTTATAATCATTCTTGAATTGTTAACATGGAAAATGAATCTCATCGTGTCGTGGAGATGGTAATCCGTACGTACACACGAGCGATAATATCGTTCCCATATTAATTGAATGGAATTGGAGTGGATTATATAGTATCATAGAATTATTATGTTGTTATTATAATTATATATAGTTATTCTTTACACAATTATACTCATCCATGTAAGGTGGTGGTGGAAAAACTGATTACACCACTACGTGGAGACGATATTTTGTACGTATGCACACGCGGTGATTTCATTTTCCGTAGGATGGATAGAAGGTTAAATAGAGTTGTTTAATATTTATAATAACATATCAGTATATTAGTGATAATTATGTTATTAATTTATAATGGAACAACTAATGAAGAAGAAGTTGAAATAGAAAGAAACATAAAAGAATCGGTATAAGAGATTACCACTTCTTCGATGCACCTCTATTAAACTTCTTCATAGGGCACTAGAGTTGGTCTTTCGTGAAGAAAAAAACCTATATGATATAACTAGAGAGGTTTAGAAGATGAAATGGCAGGTTTTGGCTATGCTTCAAGGCTAAAAAGGGTGTAAAGAGAAGAGGGAAGGGGTGCCCTTTTTATAAGGGAGGAGAGGGGCACCTTAATAAAACCTAAAATATTATTTTATAATAAAGTCATATTCTGTTTTTTATAGCTCCAAATTAATTTATTTAGAAGATAAGGTGGGTATGGGTCGAAATACTCTCATCCAATAGGTTTTAGACAATTTTAGGTTACTATTTTATCCATATCATTTATATTTAACTCTAAGTTAAATAATTTATCTTTTAACGTGTCTGTTTGGTTTCTTACACTATACGGTTAATAAACATACTTTATCAAGCCAAAAAAACTCCAAGTGTTTCATTATTAATATATATATCCAAATATAAGTCATTTGGACGATCCTTATATTTTTAGGAATAATATAACAATTAATAATATAATATTTTTTAAAACTATTTTATGTCAATTTTGACACTATTTGGTACTTGATTTTTTTGAAAATCATAACAGTGTGATTAGTTCGAAAAAAGTTAATTAAATCAATAATAACATGTCATATTAACATATAAAATTAGTGGAATTCATAAAAAGTCTAATATTACATTTATTTTGGTATTTATAACATCAATTATGTTAATATTTCATTAATAAGGTAATTACTGCATCATCATTGTGTCACAAATAAATTAATTATTTAATGTCTAAAAATTATAAATAATATACCATTATGTAGGAAGTCAGTTTGTCTTCCTAATTAATATTTATAGTGGAATCTATATTATGTATAACCCAATATTAAAAATGTTTTAGTTATTAAACTTTGATTTTAACTATTTTAATTATTCTTTAAATAAAATATTAATAGTTGTCCTAATATAATCCAAGTGGAAATAAAGGGTAATATTTTATCACTATGGTTGTTTTGGTCTAACGCACTTATCCAATAGAATTAGGACATGTGTTAGGGTAATAATAATATAATTTTTACCCTTAATTACCTTATTTTCGTTTAACTGTGGTAAATAAAAGTAAAAAGATACTATTCAGAAAAAAATATTTTTATCTTATTGAACCACATTTTACTCCTAGATATTAAGCGTGTCTCTCAGATTTTCAAAATTCCACTTAGAGAAGCAGTAAAATTATGTCTAATGTAAGTTTTCAAAAATCTCATACGAGGTTGGTAAAAGGCGGTGAAAAGTTCAATAAAATATTTTATATATTGAAAATTATTATAAAATGACTCCAATGAATTACATTAAACTTATTTAGGTATTATGTATCAATTTTTACCTAAAAATAATTTAAATAAAATAAATAAATATTTACATAAAAAGTCGATTTTTAAATAGTAACCCAGTGTTTTTACTATTCATCAAAAAATGAATGTTTTTAGAAAAATACCAAAAATTCACCCTAGGGTAATTTCGATATTATGAATTCAAAAATAAAGTCCATTTTGAAAAATAGATTCTCAAAAATTTCAAAAATTGGGTATTAATATTTATAACGGCTAATTTATATAATATTTTTAGAACATATCGTTGTTTAAGGAAACTCGGTATTGCGTACAACACATGCTATCGTGGAAGGTCGCGATTGCATGTAATGTAAGACAAGTCAGGGGTGCGATTAGTACAAGACTCATTTGTTGTTGTGTATAACATAATCTGACCATATTTCATTTATTCAATGAATATATATATATATACACTCAATGTTTCGTAGAAAAACTACTATCAAACGAACATGTAATTGTGTGTAACGCGATCCAAGAATAATGTTGCGTATACTGCAAGCTAATATGGTCTTCTGTATAGCCAAAGAAAATCATTTTGTATAGTAAAAAAAATATATGAAAGAAATTAAAAATAATAAATCTCATAAAATCTCGGGGTGTTAGATTCTACCCCCTTAAAATGAATTTCTCCCTCGAAATTCATCGAGGTTATAAATGGTTTTCTACTCGAAAGTTTTAATAGAATCCCACATCGTAAAATGGAATACCAAAACTTATCTTTAAAAACTAAAGTATGAAACATAACGGTTACCAAAATTAACTAATCACTGGGCTTCCATAGAAGAGAACATGGGTCAAAATATGGATATGGAAGAGAAATCTAACCATCAAGTCATGATGGAGAGTGGTAGAGAAAATGGCTATGAAAAAGATGACAATCACAAAGGCATAAATATATGATGGTCTAAGGTTCCATTTGATTCATCAGATATAAGAGTACTGGGACAACATTTTTGGTTTTCAATATCATTTCCCTAATGCTGAATGTTTGTTGAATTAAAAGAAATACTTAATTGATTTTGGTACAATCTCATAGTTGTTCGTGCCTTAAACAATTTCAACTTCATCTCTTAAAGAAATGAAGTTGAATTTGTCTTTCTTGAAGTGTTAGCAGATCATGGGATAGAATGATGGGTCATTCCATCTGTCTCAAACATATGGTTAGAAAAATCTATATACACAAGTCCATCTAGGGTGATATTAATCGTATATGGTTCCTAAAATGGACTTATACTTCATCAATCATACTTCTTAATAAAATAAAAATAGTTTCCACTAACCAGGGAATTCCAATAGGCCAGCGGTAGGAAATAAAGTCATGTCGCACTTCGGTTGTGGGTTCGATTCCCACAACCTTGTCCGACGCGACAGGCTGTCACTCGTCCTATGGGTTATCCTTTTTATAAAACTATACTATTATAAAATTCTATAAATATTATCGAAAAAAGTTATAGAATTAAACAATTCTATAGGATGTCAAACTTAATCCATTCCAACCTTTATGCTTATCGAAAATACTTCTGTCCAATATTATAGTATAAAAAAATTGATTACTAGAAATTTCATCAACCAAGCATGTGAATACCAACATTTATCCCCCATATAATATATATCTTTTTGGTCAATTCCAAACATGTGAATACCTTAATCATGTATTCTCTTGAAAAATTAATACCCATTGAACCATAGTGAAAACATGAATGGTGTCAAAAGTTAACTATTTCCACATAAAAAAATCCCAAGATTTATATATACTGAAACAATGATATCAAATTTTCCTTATATCAGCCATGAGCTTATAAATACTATAAAACATCTCATTATGTCCTTATCTCTTCATTATGCACATATCATCTGCTTTCCAAAATATATGAATTATCCTTTCATAGTTATGAGTACCATTCAACATATACTTTCAAATACTTTAAAAAAAACAATAGTGTAACAATCCTTAGTTGTACCTTTATTCCATAGTACCATACATTATTCTTGATGAACATACAATCATTATACTACCTTCTTAAACCACTGAATGAGCTTCATCATTTCTTCAATCTCATATATCATTTGTAGTCTCTTCATCATCATCCACATAAATACTACCTATATAACCATGTTGATTATCTTTATGAGGTTTTCCCTTGGGGAATTGGTTTGCATAATGCCCGTACATTCCACATTTAAAACACTTAACCATTTTTGATGTCATATAAATACCATTATCCTAGTCCATGGTGTTAACTAAACCTTTTCCTTTACAATTACTAGATTTGTGTCCTTCTTTTACACACCCAAATCATCTTCTAGTTCCTTTGAAATATTCCTCCTGATACCTCTTTCCACATGATTTACATGAGTGAAATTGTACTTTCTTTCCTCTATGATCATCATGAATCTCCATCTTTCTCTTATTAGCTGAGTTAGGAAACTTAACAAAGTTGAGATTATTGATCATATTATGAGATTTCTAATTAGGAATGATAATGATATATGGACTTCCAAATCTAATTTCATTTGGTTTATCATGAAGAATGTCATTCCATTGTCCATCATATCCTCCATTATCATGAATCTTCCTGTTTCCAGCCATTTTCTGAAACCCAAAAATAATTGTGTGAGGAAAAAATCATAATCAAGGGGGAGTAACATCAATATCTAACATCTTAGGTTTAATTCTATTATTGTTACCATAATTCTAGGAATATAACCTATATGTATACTTATCCTTAGGGACATCCCTAGACATACCTTAGAAATAGCTCGGGGGATGTCACTAAAGTTTTCGCATCCTATTTTCCAAAGGTTAACTAATCATTTCCTATGATACCAACTGTAGAGGCCCAAAGCTTGACGTACATAGGCATTACATTACTTTTGAGGAATATCTAATAAATAAAAAAAACACACACACAAGGTCCGTAATAGTTTGGTGTCTTTGGAAACTCAGAAACATAATCATCTAGTCATGCTGAAAGTTCTTCAACATCTCCCATAAAGATCTTCCCCTTTTGTTTTCTTACTTAAAATCTTTCTTTATATCATGCGGAAAAGAAAACATAAAAAGGGTGAGTTCAAATGCTTAGTAAGGGTAAACATATAAATCATAATACAATCTATAAACATTTGAATTCAAAAACATCAACATAAATTCAAAACATCAAAATCATGATCAAAGACATAAATATTGGAAGTTCGTAAGGCATATATCATAATGGAACATCAATCTTGATAAAATATCCTGGGAAGAAAACATGTAATTGTGGAAAACCATTAATCACTTAATATAATTTCCATAGTAGCCAAGGAATTTCTGCCAAGACCATCTTAGTGGAAAATGTTCCTTTCTGAATCGAGTTCACTCCTCATTTTAGTCCTGTAACACTGAACCGGATTAACATACCGTTCCAGCCATGTCTATTTCGTGAGAGTCAGAAATTCCCCCTAAAGCATGGATCGAACCCCTGACCTCACCGAACAACGTTTCTTTGGACCTAGACCTTGCACCACTACGCCACCGCCGAAGCGACATAGAGACATTATAATTGAAACATACACAAGAAATAATTTCATCTTAAATGGAAAATGGTTTTGATAATAAACATGAAAATAATTCTTGAGGAAAATATCCTTTCTTCTTCATAATCATTTTCTTTTCACAAAATTCCATGAAATTTTAAAAGAAAAGTATTTTTTTGAAAATTGTCATGAAATCATGTAGAGAGAGATTCTTTAAAATAAGGAGTTATGAAACCGTAAAAATCTGTTCATGCTGTAAATGTTTAAAAAAACATTCTCCTCGTACTTTTGTCGGAAAAGTCAAAAAATACCTCGTATGGTAAAAAAATAAAGATTCCTTCCATACGATGTGGTAAAAGTAGAATAGGGTAAAAATGACTTTAAACATACATGGAAGAAAATTAAAAAATTTATAAAAACATTTTGATAACATATGGACATGGATAATAAACATAACCACAATAAATACTTATGAATAAAAAATCTCGGATAAGAATGAGATTGGAATAATTATCCCTTACTTTAGGTCTGATATGCTTCATACATATCCGAACCTCCTGTATAATAATTTAAATAATGTTATTGAATTATTACAGAGTCATATTCATTGTTATGATGTCATATATGGTTCACTTATTACATTATATTACCCGTTCTTTTGTAAATTCCATGTTAAAGCAGCGTTTTGGATAAAATTGTTTTATTTATCGTACGCGTTTAGACTTGTTGTTCATGATATTATTATTACTTATATCATAATTTAATTACTTACAGAATTTAAATCAAGATTTATATATCATATATATTAAGAATATATAATATATCGATAAATGGAAAGAAACACACCGTTCATGGAGATGGTAGACCGTACGTACGCATGAACGTTGTTTTTCATTTCCTTATTGAATTTAATAGAATTTAGTAAATAACATATATATATATAAATCCAGTAGAATTATAATGTCATATATTTCATGATTACTTATTATATATATACTTTATAATCATTCATGAATAGTTAACATGGAAAACGAATCTCATCACGTCGTGGAGACGGTAATCCGTACGTACGCACGAGCGATGATATCATTCCCATATTTATTGAATAGAATTGGAGTGGATTATATAATATCATAGAATTATTATGATGTTATAATAATCATATATAGTTATTCTTTACACCATTATACCTATCCAAATAAGGTGGTGGGTGAAAAACTGATTACACCACTGCGTGGAGACGATATTTTTTACGTACGCACGTGCGGTGATTTCATTTTCCGTAGGATGGATAGAAGGTGAAATAGTGTTGTTTCATATTTATAATAACATATAATTATATTAGTGATACTTATGTTATTACTTTATAATGGAACAACTAAAGAAGAATAAGTTGAAGTATAAATAAACTTAAAATAATTGGTATAAGAGATTACCACTTCTTTGATGCACCTCTATTAAACTTCATCATTGGGCACTAGAGATTTCCTTTAGAGAATAAAAAAACCTATATGATATAACTAGAGAGGTTTAGAAGAGGAAATGGAAGGTTTTGGATGAGCTTCAAGGCTCAAAAGGGTGTGAAGAGAAGAGGGAAGGGGTGCTTTTTTATTAGGGAGGAGAGGGGAACCTTAAGAAAACATAAAATATTATTTTATAATAAAGATATATTCGGTTTTTAATAGCTCCAAATTAATTTATTTCTAAGCTAAGGTGGGGATGGGTCGAAATAATCTCAACCAATAGGTTTTATACAAGTTTAGGATACTATTTTATCCTTGTCATTTATATTTAACTCTAAGTTAAATAATTTAACTTTTACCGTGTCTTTTTGTATTCTTACACTATATGGTTAATAAACTTACTATAACAAGAAAAAAAAAACTCCATGTTGTTCATTATTAATATATATATATCCAAATTTAATTCATTTGGACGATCCTTAGATTTTTAGAAATAAAATAACAATTAATAATATAATGTTTTTTTAAAACTATTTTATGTCAATTTTGACACTGTTTGGTACTTGATTTTTGTGAAAATCATAACAGCATGATTAGTTTTATGAAAGTTAATTAAATCAATACTAACATGTCTTATTAACCTAGAAAATTATTTGTATTCTTAAAAAGTCAAAAATTACGTTTATTTGGGTATTTATAACTTCAATTATGTTAATATTTTGTTAATAAGGCAATTACTACATCATCATTATGTCATAAATAAATTAAATTTTTTAATGTCTGAAAATTATAAATAAAAATACCATTATGTAGGAATCCTTTTTAGATTTATAATGAATATTTATAGTCGAATTTATCTTATTTATAACCCTATATTAAAAATATTTTATTTATTAAACGTTGATTTTAACTATTTTAATTCTTCTTTAAATAAAAAAATAATAAATGTCATAATCTAATACATGTAGACCTAGAGGGTAATATTTTATACGTAATGTTTTTGTTGGTCGAACTACACTTATATAATAGAATTAGGACATTTTTTGTGGTAATAATAATATCATTTTTACCCTTAATTACCCTATTTAATTTTTACTGTGGTAAATAAAAGTAAAAAATACTATTCATCAAAAATTATATTTTTCTTATTATACTAAATTTTACACCTTGATATTAACCTTGTCTCTCATATTTTCTGAATTCCACTCACAGAAGCGGTAAAATTAAGTTTTATGTATGTTTGCAAAAAGCACAGAGCAAGTATGTAAAAGACGGTGAAAAGTTCAATAAAATTTTTATATATAAAAAATTATTATAAAATGACTCCAATGAATTAAATTGAACCTATTTAGGTCTTATGTATCAATTTTTACCAAAAATAAATTTAAATAAAATAAATAATTATTTATATAAAAAGTCGGTTTTTAAAGAGTAACCTAGTGTTTTTACTATCCATCAAAAATTGAATGTTTTCAGAAAAATACCAAAATTTCACCCTATACTAATTTTGATATTACGAATTCAAAACTGAAGTCCATTTTGAAAAATAAAATCTCAAAAATTTCAAAAAGTGGGTATTAATATTCGTAATGGATAGTTTATATAATATTTAATAACATATCATTGTTTGGTGAAACAAGGTATTGCGTACGACACACGCTATCGTGGAAAGTCGTGATTGCGTGTAATGTAAGCCATGTTAGGGTTACGTGTAGTTCAAGACTCCGTTATTGTTGCATATAGTAGAATCCAACCAAATTTCATTTATACATTGAATATATATATATATATATATATATACACTCAATGTAGTGTAGAATAACTACTATCTAACCAACATGAAATTGTATTAAACATGATCCAAGAATAATGTTGCGTATACTGCAAGATAATACGGTCTTGAGTATAGCGCAAGATAATCGTGGTGTAGCATACAACAGAAGATATTAATGAAATTAAAAACACTAAATCTAATAAAATATCGGGGTGTTAAAAGGGAGGTGGTAGCATGTCACTTCTAGGATGTTTCCTTCCTGCCTTCACCTTTTGACAAACCATACATCTTGAAACATAATCAGTAACCTCACTCTTCATGTTGTCCCACCAAAAATGTTCTTTCAAGTATCTACACATCATAGTGCTACCATGGTGTATAAAGAAATTAGAGCTATGAGAAACATCAAAAAAATTCCTTTTTTGATTAGGTATGTTTGGAATACAAAGTCTCTTCCCAAATGTAAAAATTCCATCTTCATATACGAATCAATCAATATCACATCATTCACGACATTATTTTTTTTAAACTCCCCATCATTAGTTTGAGAACTTTTTATAATTTCCAGTAACGTTGGATTGGAAACCATTTGAAAAATTGTTGATGTTTGACCTTACATGATTATTACAAAACCCATATTTACTAGATCCATGAACATGGGATATCTTTCAAAACTCTTCTTGTTCAAAACTCCATGATCCCTTCTGCTCAAAGCATCAACCACCTTATTTTTCTTCCCTGGGTGGTAGTGTATAGTGCAATCAAAATATCTATGTAGTTCAATCCAACATTTTTTTCTAATGTTGAGTTCTTTCTATGACAAAATATACATCAAAATCCGATGATAGTTATATATCTCACATTTTCAACATAGAGATATTGTCTTCATATCTTCAATGAAAATATTTCATCTTCTATCTCAAGATTATGAGTAGTATATTTTTGCTCATGAATTTTTAGCTATCATGATACAGAGGTGATAAACCAATCATTCTGAATATGGACACAACCAAGTCCTTTCTTTTATGCATCACTACAAATAACAAACCCATCATTTCCTTATGGTAGAGTCAGGATAGGATCATTGAATAATATTCTCTGTAGTTCTTAAAAAAACTCTTCACACACTTTTTTCCAAACTAAAATAACCCCTTTATGTGCGATGTTGGTCAATGGGTTATCCAATCAGGAAAAATCTTGGATTAAACACCATTAATAACCTGGTAAAATAATAAAACTGTATACCTCAGTTATACTCATCTGTGTTGGTCGTTCCTGTATTGCTCTTGTCATAGAGGGATCAACCGAGATTCTATACTTAGAAAAAATATGCCCAAGAAAATAAATCACTTGAATCCATAATTCACACTTTCTATACTTCCCATATAATTCATTTCTTCTAAGAGTCTTTAGAATTGTGCCCAAGTTATTTTCATATTCCTCATATATTTTTCAGTAAAATAGATATCATTAATAAATACCTCTACAAATTCATAAAGATATTCTGAGAAAACACTATACATTAGATCCATGAATTAGTGGGTGCATTATTCAGTCCAAAAGGAATTACTGTAAACTCATAATGTCTATACCTAGTACAAAATGATATGTTTGGAATCTCTTCCTTCTTCAAACAAAACCGATGATATCCTGATCGAAGGTCATATTTCAAAACTAGTAAAACACATAACATAAATTGAATAGTTTATGGAATACACTAGATTAGTTTATGAATCTCCATACATATTTCCAAACTAGTAAAACACTTAACATAAATTGAACACTTTATCGATATAATCCATAATCATAAAAATGTTTTCATTGAGGAGATATATACTCATAAATCCTTCATAATGGTTTGTAAAGGAAATGTGAATTATACTAAGAATATCCCCCATAGGGGTGGTAACCAAGAGTGCATCAATTCCCTTGGTCGTCTACTATGATACCTCGGGTCAACCCTGAAAATCCTTATCATAGTTTTCACTCCTAGGTACATCTGTGGCAGAGCTGCATCTATCTTAGGGAAATTACTTCTAATCAGAGTTTGTCTAAAACTTGATTCCATGGATTGTACTAAACTTTCTCAGACACCAACTAAAATTCCCTGACCATAGTTATTGAGATTCAGCACATTATTACATATCATTTTCATGATACATGCAATCATGGCCTAAAATACCAATAAATTTAGTATAATTTGAAGTACTATATACATACATATGTTTTACATTACATCATGAAATAAAAAACATCATTGTGACCCCTTTGAAAACTCTTGTTTCTCTTATCATATTCCTACAGTTTAATCAAAATATATTTCTTCACATCTTAGTAAAAATTAAAAATAAGAGAAGGGGTGAGCTCATATACTCAGAAAGGATAACAATATAGAAGAAACTATCATAAATAGGCATAAAAATATAAGGCATTGTATAAGACCAAAACACAAGCCTATAAAACTAAAACATCATCATAATATGGTAATGATGAATCAACGAATTCTATTTACTTATTCACATGGATATTCTACTACTCAAATAATCACATGTAATATCAATAGCCAAATTTATAAGGATGGAATGCATAATGTCAGACATCATAACCACATAGTCAAGACCTCGTTCCAAGATAAAAAATAAGATTTGGTCAATCCCTTGTTCTAAGACACTATTTTGTCTCAAGAGACCTACTGATACATCAAGGAGCTATAGCGGGCTCCACCCATATCTTACTAAATCCAATGCATTCCTCGTATTAAAAGTATGAAACATAACATAAACATTCATATTAAAACTAGAATATGAAATAAATAATTTATTCATAATCCATGAATGGAATAAAAATAACACATCTATAGTCATACATATCACAAAAAAATCAATAAATTATGGAAGATTTTATCTTAAAAAATCACCTTCAAACAAGTGAAAAATTCATCAAAGGATAAAGACATAGATGAAATCAAAACTATTTAAGAGAAATATATCTTTCAATTATGAAATCATTTAATAGTCATATAACTATAAAACAATACAATTATTTTGAAAATATTATTATAATATTTTAAGGAATCTTTATAGGAGTTATAATGGTGGAAAATAGCCACACCCAATGTTTATGTTTAAAATAAAATTCCTTCTTTAGTTTTGTCGAAAAGGTCATAAAGGACCATGTTTGGAAAATGTTGGAATGATTACTTTTTAAAAATTATATAAAAAATAAATAAAGGTATAAAAGATTTTAACCTATATTTTATGAAATAGTAAAAATGTTTTGAAATAAATTTTGAAGAAACATGGATGTGGATGATAAAGAGGTCCCAGTAGATACTCATGTATTAACAACCTCAGATAATTAAGAGACTATAGAATTAACACATACCTTTGACATTCCCTTGATCAAGGGTACATTAAACTCTTGTGTAATAGTTAAATAATTTTTATTGGATTATTCAAGGACCACATAAATAAATATGATATTATATAAGATCTTCTAATATTACTTTGTTATTAATCTTTCAGTAGTATCATTGTCTCGGGTGTTAACTGATTCGTTTTCCATTATTTGAATGGTTATGTATGAAATATTATTTATGTATAGGATGTATTTTATTCATATCCATAATTATATTATGTTATTAATCATTATTTTTAATCATAAAATGAAAAATATTCTTGAATGGTTGTGATGGGGAATTAATTTCATCGCGTTCATGCAGACGGTAATCTGTACGTACGTACGAGCGACAATATCATTATTCTGATAGTGGAATCATATGTAAAGGGATGGTATATCATATATAAAAGATCATTAATATTTTATATTTATTATTTACATTAGTTATACTAATTATTATAATCATCCAAATAATGAAGTGTTTGAATGACAAACATCACCATGGCATGGAGACGGTAAGTCGTTTATACTCATGTATGGTGAATTTTCATTCATATGATGGATAGAATAATTAATATGGTTGTACCATATTTATAATAACATTAAATTATGTATAAGGTACTGGAGTTATTATTTAGTCATGTAAACAACATAGAAAGAGGAAGTGGAAGATGAAAAGAACATTGAAAGAGGATGTGAAATTATTACCCCTTCCTTGGGCGTTTCCTTTTGAGTTGATCAAAAGGGATTGTTAGGTTGGATTTATGATCAAATTAAGGCCTATAGGTCGATTTAGGGGTAGTTGGGAGGATATTTTAGTGGGGTTTGTCATATCAATATGTCTTTGGAGGTGTGATTTTGATAGAAGATCCAGTACCCTTTTATAAGAGAGGTGAGGGTCACTTTAGGAAAAGCATGAAATATTATCTTATTATACAATCACAATCGGTTTATAATGGATCTAAAAGAATTTATTTCATGAATAAGGTGATACTTGGTAGAAAACATCTAAACCAATAGGTTTTTGATAGGTTTATGTCACCATATCAACCTTATCATTTATATTTAGCTCTTAGTAAAATAGTTGAACTTTTACCATGCTTTCTTGTATTATTATAATAAATAGTTAATAAATATACAATAAAATTCCAAGAGAACCCCATGTGGTTATTTATTGATATATATAACCTTATCGAAGTCATTTTTCCTAACCGTATATTTTTAGGAATATTATATCAATTAATATTATAGAATTTGTTTTACAAATTAATTTATGTCAATTTTGACACTATTTGGTATTTTGTTTTTGAGAAAGTCATAACAACTTTATCACATAGAAAAAAAATATATTTAATCAACCCTAACATTAAATATTAACATGGAAAATTAGTATAATTCATAAAAAGTCACAATTTACTTTTATTTGGATATTTATAATATCAATTGTTTGAATCTTTCATTAATAAGGTAATTAATGCATCATCATTGTGTCAAAAATAAATTTAGTTATTTAATTTATAAATATTATAAATAAAATATGATTGGTTTTAAATATTTTTATCTTTCTAAAGAATATTTATAGTTGAGTTGATCTTATGTATAATCCTATATTAAATTTTTTTTAGTTATTAAACATTGAATCTAACATTTTTAACTCTTCTTTTAATAAAATAATAATAAATGACCTAATCTAATCCAAGTAGACAAAAATGATCATATTTTATTCCTAAGGTTGATTTTGGTCTAGATACACTTATAGAATAGAATTAGGAAATGTGGTAGTTTAATTATAATATCATGTTTTACCTTTAATTGCACTATTTACTTTTAACTGTGGTAAATAAAATTAAAAAGTTACTATTTACTAGAAATTTTTTTAATCTAATTGAACCACATTTTACTTACAGATTTCAAAATTGCCTCTTGGATTTTTTTAAATTCAATTCAAATAAGATATAAAAAAATTAATGCAAATTTTAATATGTCTCTAGAAGGTGGGTAAAATATGTTTAAAAATACCATAAAATTATATACATATAATATTATTTTAAAATGACTCAAATGAATGACATTGAACTAATATAGGTATTATGTTTCTATTTTGAATTTAAACAATATTGCAGTGTTTTTCACTATTTATCAAAATTTTAATTTTTTCAGTAAAATACCAAAAAAATACCATTAGTAAATTTTGATATTTCGAGTCCCAAAATAGTGAGTATTTTGAAAAATAAATTATATAAAATTTCAAAAATTGGGTATTACTATTCATAACATCTAGTTTGATTGGTTGTGTTGTGTTTGAACTCAATGTTGTGTATTGCACAAGCTATTGTATTATTCAAAGGGAAGCGTACTGTGGAAGCTTAGGATGTTACAGGTAACTCTTAACATACTTTATTTACACAACATGTCATTCTATCTCAGACAATACCATTTTTATTCCCTTAATAATAGTCTTTCTATCATCATTCTAAGACCAATCATTCGTATCCTTAAGTGTATTCTAAAGGATGTCTCGAAAAGAAGAGGTTTCAATCTTAATGATTTTATTTAAACATTATTTCTGAATATAATTACTCTAGAAATATTTTAATCAAAAAAATATGATGAATATATCAAAATAAAAAAACCAAACATTTTATTATGATGATTCTACAACCATTAACCACAAATCTCCATCAAATGGGAGATAGAAGTATTGATCGTGTGTACATGGGGAATCCCGCATCCACATAGCGATATGATTTAGTTTTAATCACCATCATTAATGTATTATTATTATGATAAATATAATTCATATATATAATATTTATTGAACAATTATAATAACATATTTATAATATCATATATCCCTATATATCCCATGATCTATATGAAAACTATAACATCTTTTATTCATACGTGTGGACCACCACCACCAAGAAGCGATGTCATTCATATTTTGATTGTACATTAATTTTTATATAATAATGATATATTTAATTGATATATATGATAGATATTATATGACAATTATTTTGGTAATTAAATTTATCATTTCCATTTCTATTTTTCTATCTATCGAATGGTGGAACCGTCATTTGGGAATATGTATGAACTACCATCATCGCAAAGTGCTGTAATTAATTTTTCATCACCATATTGTTTGAAGAATTAAAATTATTTATATAATTAATAAATATGAATTTAATATCACTATTATCATTATAAATATTATGTAACCATGATGAATTCTGAAGGACCATAATTGCAGAATTAAAACATAAAATATAGAAACTAACGAACACATGAAATAATGATGATAATGAGTGATTGTTACTGAATGGGTGTTAATATATTGTATTTAGACCATGAATAGTATTATTGGTATTAATATGGTTCATTTTTAGTTTTTTAATATATTTTAATTCATAATATAGGATAATAGTGAGGTTATTAGGTGAAGAACCCTTGAGGTAAGGGTTTTATATAGCAATATCCTTATCACATAGATTGTTTCTGATTAAATTTATTATGAAAATATTATCTAATATATATAAAGATATATATATATATATCAAAATATTATATATATTATTATAATTTTGTAATTTGGTAATGTAACATGTTTCATTTCATTTTTCTCTCTTTGATAACACAATGTACTAAATGAATAACTATAATGAAAACAAACATTATTTCTCTCTTCAGGTGGTATTTTTTTATTCTCTGTAAAGAAATAAAATAAAATGTTTTTACTATAATCCAATGATTTATTAATGTAAATTTGACAAGGATATAAATTGAATAATTTTTTTAGTGGAATCTTCATTTCCGTTTTCAAAAGAAAAACTTTTTACATTTTACAAAAAATTTCAATGGAATATTTGTTTAAATAAACACCACATGAACTATTTTCTCTTTATTTTTTATGAAATTTAAATACATTGAGGATTAAATAACATTTTTACAAGGTTATTTTAATTTAATATAAATTTATTAATGTTTCTTAGGCTTATATATTATAAATTATTTATTTCAATCGAAAAGGATATTCTTTTATAGAATTGTTCTAGTGAAATTTTATAAGTATTTTCACCTGTAATAGAATTATTTAATACATATTATGATTTATGATATATATTATATAATTAAAAATTAATTATTATTTCCTTAGATGGAATGTGATTATAATGATGAAATTTTCTACAACTCTTATCCTTTAAATTAGATATTATATTATGTTAATGTGAACATTTTATGATCATACAGCTCACTTATGTATGGTATTCTTCATGTTATGAGTACGAAAAAAATTTATATATCACTCTAATACATTGGGTAAATATGGACATATATTGAGAAAATATGAAGTCAAATGGGATATTAACCTATCTTAGTAATAGCTTGTGTCTAATATGATATACTTTGGAGATAACCGAGATGAAAGAAATGAAGGAATGGGGAGTGACCTCAAACCAATATGATGATATGGGTCATTGGAAATAACTAAGGAAATTATTTTCTATTCTGATGTCTATTATAGAATAATATTATTTATTATTATTTTGTCATGTCACATGGTTGATCGTTGATGTATATATGCACTTATGAATTATATATTTTTTTAACAAATAATTAGGCCATGACTCGTTATTAAATATCCTTGAGTGATTGGGTTTATATTTTTTATTTTATGATTATGTAGTAATACAAATATCCATTTCAAATTCCCATTTGGGGTCATATATTTTAATATATTATTTTTAACAATACTGAGCATATAAGATAACATATTCTTAATTTTCCTTTCCAGATGATGAGAAAAAGTTTTATGGTTGGTATTCATAACAAGGTTCCTAGTTGTGGAAAAATTAGTAGGAAATGAAATATATTTTTTATCTAATATACTGTTGCGTATACAAGTATAAAAATGTTACTAAAATATTATAATTATGTTGTATATTTTTTTGTTATCTAGTGTATATTTATATAGTTAGATGATATATTTTTGTATAAAATGTATGGTTCTCCATAATCTCAAAAACAATTCAAAAAAATACATCATCATCAATTCTCAACTAAGGTTGAAATAAAGCCCATTAATAAATTCAATCCAGTGAGACTTCAATATGAAGGAACACCTTAACTATATCTTCAAACCACATATCTCATTAATGATTTTCTAAATGGATATTTGGTTGACTCATTGCAACTCTAATTTATTACTATGTAGTTATGATATTCTACATTATTTCTTCATCAAGTTTGGGTACCTATATGTTATTATCTCCAACACCATCCTATTATGATGAAATACTACACATCTCCCCAGAGGGAGGATTAAAATTATCAATCAAAATGGTTATGTATAATATATTATGATAAAATAACCTAACCAAATGAATATTTTGATCTCATCCACCTTTAAATATAAATGAGTAAGATATATGAATATCCCATGTTCCTGAATATTTTTTTTAATATACCTGAATATTCAATATTATATTTAAAAAAAAATTATTTTACCTCAAAGAGTATTGAAGACACAATTAGATCATTTTGGTGAACCTCATATTTCAAAAAGATACAATTTTTATTATAGTTAAATACAGTCAATCTAGTTTCATGTGGTATATGAAATAATTACTCCCAAATATGGATTTTTTGGAGTTGGTGTTGAAGGGTGAGATATATATATATAAGAAGATAAATATAATATCATATGGAATTTTTTACATTAAATTTATCTATAACTCCTAGGATATTTTCAATGGTTATTCTATATTATTCCAATATTTTTATAGGGAATGGTTGCATAACCCATTACTATCTTGTCATTATTCCTTATCATTTTGAAATAATAACAAAAATAAATTATATTTAACATTATAATTATTAATACTGTACCATAATATTTAATTTTAGAGATAAATAAATATATTTTTTCGCACGTAGCTGGTAGAGAATAATATAATATTATCATATTCTATCAACTATTTTTTAATCTTATCACTAGATGATTCATTAAATCATGTCTGAATTATTATAATTCCATCTCCATTATTGTTGGAGATTGAGAATTTCCCATTCAATAATTATTTCACCATATTTTGATTATATACATCATTTCAATGATAGTATTTAAAAAAATCTTGAAAAAATATTAGAAAAATCCATCGAGAAAGGTAAGACATTTTCCATCCCTTTATGAAACCCATTTCAATTATTTTGAATCCAAAGAAGACTAGATCATTTTAAATAATAATAATTGATAATGTTATGGTATATTTTCTATATTTATCTTCAGCCTATTTATTCACCATTATATAATGGTAAAATAATATTTAGTTGTAGTCTTTGATTAACTGTAACCATATACATTTATATATTTTGACCATATTTTGTTCGAATTTATAATTAAAAATTCCTTTATCTGTATATATGTCACACGTATTTATATGGATATAATGACTCAATATATTGAATTAAAATATTACTACTTCAAACTCATATCCATTCATTGAATAGTTTTTCTTATGCACATTATATTATCATGAGGCGTGTGTTTTTATCATATCGTTTTATAAAATTTCACAACTCAATCATTTAATTTATAAAGAATATATATATATAGGGTTTCCAGATTTATTTTTAGTCTTCATATTGGTTTTTTATTATACTCTTTATCTATTCCATCAATCTCTATTCACATTTACCCATCCAATAAAACATTACACTATTTTTGAGTTGGCTTGGTTAGTGTGATTTCAAATCATTAGAAAATTATAAAAACCATCAATAGTGGCCATATAATTCAAGGAAACTAAAAATCTTCGTTACAGATTTTTTACTAGTCCTTAAAAAAAATTCATTTATATTAAATAATCAACACATATATCATATATTATAATAACAATGATCATGAATTTGAATTTTTCAATTTATATAAAACCTAATCTATTGTTCGTATATAACAACTGCTTTCAAAAAACCATTAGTTTGGTGCTCAAATGAACCTGATGTTATATATTTATTATATTTTATATGAAACAATAATTAATTAAAAACCATTTAATATTTATTAGTATAATTTCTAAATACTCTATTTGTGAATTCAATTGTGTCATTTCATGTATTTGTGTGTTTTAATGACATCACTAGGAACTCATAGTTCCCATATCTTATAAGAATATCTATAGATTGTACATCATCTTGAAATTAATTTATTGATAACCCAATAATCGTTAAATTATTCATATGTACAAAGAAGTAAATTTTGATCAATCAATGCGTCTCTAACACCCGGGGATTTTGAGAGAGATATTTTTTAAAATAAATTTAATCTTTTAATTATTTTTTGTTACATGAAACATTGAGTTTTTCATTTATTTCGTTAAAAATATGTATAAATTAAATTTCATAGAAAAATTATCTTTTCTTGATATACATTCATCACCGAGTTTATCTATTTTATATGAAACATTGAGTTTACCTTGCATTACACACAACATGATGTTTTAATAAAACCAAGATTTATTATTAATATTATTATATAATGACCATAAAAACATATCCTTTAAATGATGTGATTTAAATAATAATACATATTTATTAATAAATATTAAAATTTTATATATAATTAAAACATGTTGAATGTAAAGGCAATAATTCCGTCAATAAAGTCTTCATATATTTCAAATATGTTATTTTATAAAAAAAATCAATTTTATTCATTTTTTTAAAATAATAATTTTTATGTTTTATAGTTTTTAAAATCTAAATTTATAAAATAATATTAAATTAGGAAATAAAAATATTAATATTATCTTACAGTGAATGTATGATAATTTTTTAGAAATATTTATGTTTTTTAATGAATTGTGTGAAATAATAAAATTTAATTGAAAACTACGTTCACATTTTAATTAATTAAAAAGTTAAATTAAATTTTTTTAAAAAATTAATATTAGTAAAATTATATATATATATTAATACAAGTTTTTTTTGGAGTAATATTTCTATTAATTTTTTTATTAAAATCATGTAGTCTTTTGATCTTTTTCCATTTGAAAACCCTCTCACTCATCAAGTCTATGTGATTAATTCTAAATTAAAGATTATCAAATTTGTTAGATGAATTTGTAAATATCGATTCAATATTTAGAATCATAATTATATATATATATATTATGTTCAAAATAATTTTTGATCAAAATGATCAATTTAAATAGTAAAAATTAATTTCTTTGGTTGAGGTACAAATGGGTTTACCGGGGGTTAACTAAAAATATAAATACCAAGATTACCCATAAAAGATGAATAAAATATCATGTATAGAAATATTTCTACCCAAAAATATCTAGTCCTATATAATACATCATTTTATAGTATTTTTTCATGAGAAGTATGTACATATTTTTCTTTTTAGAGAATTACAAGTGTTCCACTAACCTCACTTATAAAAGTACACAACCTCTCCTCGCATAATCACATATTAAAAAAAAACTAATTCATAAAATACATAACAAAATAACTTACTAAAATACCTATTATCATCCAATCATCCTTATTTTATTTAGAAATACAACCATTTATGGATTGTTGTGAAAACTTAAAGTGGTTACCTGAAGAAAATATAATGTTCTTCATCGAGTTCTTTTTTAGTTTATTTATTCCTCCACATCCTTTAAATATTTTGGAACATAGAATATATAATAAAATGAGTATATTACATATAATTATACATTCTTAGGATAATTTAATAACCAAAAACCATCTCTACTTCAATCAAATGGGTTACGAAGTTATCATTCGTGTTGTAAGAGACTACCACCTTGTGAACTGATGTCTTCTGTTTTTTCCATTGAGTCCTATAACGGCTCATCATAATGATGGATAAAATATTTTTAACTCATATTTATGATTTTATTATACTTATGTACATATTTTATGTGATAAAACATCATAATTTCTTTTCATTGGGAAAATGATAATGTCACTCATGTGTACAACAGACTCATGTCTCCATGAATTATGTATTTAATTTTCTATCTCAAATATTTATGGATTACACTAAAAACCAATCTAATTAACATTTTTTATATTTTTATATTGGTTTTAATTATTTATATGATGTAACCTTGAACAATTTATGATTTCCACAATTAACAAAACGAAACATTTATGAAAAACAATGTGGTTATCACCCAAAAAATGATTTTGACAATGAGTTATTAATAAAAAGGTAATAATTTTCATTAGTAAATCATAAATGACATGAAATATATATATATATATATATATTATGATTATATAGTAGATTTATCATGTACTTTTATTTATTATACATGATGTTTGAACGTATATGAAGGATGTTGACACTTAATGTAAGGGATTTCTCACCTCTCTTTTATTTCTGGGAGACGTATCCAAATTCAATAAATGTTTCTTTTGTATTGATTATGTACGTCAAATTTATAATATTATATCATGAATAATATTATATTCTTTATATTGAATGTTCCATTTGATTTTATAACTTATTGGGGACTATGATTCAAAATATTACTAAAGATGTATGTGATTTTTTGTCTCCATTTTTCATCATTGAAACTTATGTCATGTAATGCAGCTATCATTTTTTTAAGGTGTAAATACAACAAAATTGACATGTAATGTGATGATATTATTTATTCATAAGATATTTTTTGTTACATTTAATCTTATCCTCTTATTGGGAGTATGATTCAATGTCACAATAGTGGTAACTATTTTATGATACAATCATTCGGCTTGTCGTGTCTTTTTTTATTTTTCTTCCAATAAAGAAATATTTTTCTCTATATCTCATGAAAATCAAGAATTTCAATGTAATATATTTACCTAATTTTAATACATTTTTTCCATTAATTTTCCCCACTTTGTTTACTCGAGTGATTAAACAAATGTTCATAATAAAAAATTTCCTTAATTATATATTTGGTTGAATATACATTCTCTTCTAAATCAATGTTCTCAAAAAACGAAATCAATAATTTTATAAAATTCCAGAAAATACTTTAAAATGAATTTTTAATCTTGTATGAATTTATTCCAAATAAATTTCAAATGAGTATTCATTTAATTTTCCACAAAAATATCGATTAACATTTACTAAAAAAATCTAAGGAGTCTTCGTTTTAATATGTAAGTCTTGAATATAATTTCCCACAATTGGAATAAATATTTTATTTTAATTTCCTTTTATTTTTTCAAAGAATATTTTCAAATAACTTCATTTTCAAAATAATTTTTGAATTTATGTTTTTTAAAAACTAATCATGAAATAATATTGTTTTTCTCAAGAATTTTTCTATGTTACATTTAAAAATCATTGATAATATAAGATGAAATCATTTTATACTACATATGCTTTATTAAATATAGGACCCAATTATAAAATTATTGTTCTTCATCTAAATGGTTCATTGTGAATTTGTTTTAGAAAACTTACATTATTTTCCATAGGTTATGCTATGATGAAATGGTTAAATGATTATAAAACCTATCCCTTTTCTATATTTTATAACATAATGAAATGTTTATTAAACATATTTATTTTCATGGGTTATGATATGATGAATTGTTTACAATCTTATTTCACAAAAATGTTTGATTTTCATTATGTGATGGTGGGTCTCTATATAATTCTCTAATTCATTAGTTAAGGTTGTATAACTCATGAATTAATATGTTATGTGTGAGGCTAATTACATGTTTAGAATTTCATCCATGAAAAATTTAACATGTTCAGAGTGTTATTCATGGACCTTTCCTTTATGTCTATGATGTTATTCTTCTAACTAGTTGCATGTCCAAAATTGTACACGAGGTCCTAATTTCATGTCTTTAACCGAATAATATAACTTTTCTCTATTTACACACGCTCACAGTGATGTAAGATGACGTGTATTCCCTAATTCAATATATTATGAAAATTTTATTATCTATTTGAAATTTTTTGTTAATTTCCTTATGATTCATGACATCTAAACAATATATAATTATTTCATCACTCATTGTGATATTTAATATGTATAGAATGGTTATCAAATGTTATAATCAAGTTCTAATACCCTTATGTTCATGATATTCATAGTAATCTACCATTATTATCTTTATTGATCATATGACAACATCATTTCATACGTTTTCTTTTCCCAGGTAATGAATTATGGTTTTAAGTAGGGAATTATTGTAAAGGTTACTAATTGAAAAGATTGATATTTGAGATGTTGATAATCTTTCACCTAATTAGGATATCATATACCTTTTCACAAAAAACACTATAATATTATGATCCTCTGACATGATTTTTGTTAATTTATCAAATATTTATCTTAAAATATAATATAACTATATATGAAAATCCTTGGTAACTATATCATGATTCATGGATATGGAATTCTTTTATTTAATGTTATTTTTTGTGTTTATGATAATAAAATAAAATATTCATTGACAGATCATTCATTATTCCAAATATGATAGGGCAACCTCTAGGTATTTATTTGGGACATTAAAAACCCTTTTCTATTTTCTCTTGTAGTTACTTATCGAACTATCACATATCAATTTTCAATATTCTAAATATATTCTTATATATAGTTATAACTCCCAAAAAATTTATATTTAGAACATGTCAGCTTCCTTCTGAGTGGGGCTATGTGGCTCTTTTGGAAATACGTTAGGTTTTTACTTAATGATGTGAATTATTATAAGGATGATCCTTCACTTTTCTCAGTCAACTATCATATGTATTCTTTCATATAATAAAAAATTATGAATTCTTAAGAATAATTTTCTAATTGAGGTTCCTTATTCTCCATTAACATGTATTTTATGGACTCTGAAAAAATCAGCGTAAAAAATAATGATGAATAATGTTTTCAATGCTAGGTGTGGATTTTCATTGAATTTAAATCCCCATCGAGCCATAGTATTGATATATTAAAAATATTTAATATATTATATCATAAAAAAATATATTTTTGTAAAGAATAGAGTAACATTTAATTGGTTTATTATATGAAAAAAATAAAACATTGGTTATATATGGAACATCGATTTCACCCTAAGCGTGATATAAGTCCTTCCATCATCAAAGATTTTGGTAGTGTTTTTTTATTAGTGGATTAAATTGATTAATTTAATTTATTAAGTTTTTTTCCATTCATTGAATAACCCTACTAACATATCTATATTATACCTCTATAGTGAATTCCCTATGGTTAACTTTATCACACTATATTTTTTAGTCAATTGAAGGACCTATGATGGAGAAAGAAATGAAGGTTGATATAATGACTCAGGAATAATGAATAATAAACCTGGAGAATGATTGTTCTAATGAAAAACTTAGTGGATCTTATTAACAACATCGATTCAAATATGTTCTTCACCAACAATAAATCCAAAACATAGGTATGTATTTTAGTTTAGTTTTCTTACCCTCCATTATTTATTATTATATGAAAATGAATTAATTCAAACAAAATTAATTTTTTATTATATAATTTCGTATAGTAATTGATTTATATTCCTAAGACCGTTTTTTATTCATCCCAAAATTTTATATTTTTATTTTTTTAGTGAACACCATTAATGGTTAGGTATATAAATTCTATAATTATCTGGATTTTTATTTGTGCATTTTATCCTCTTGTTATCCAAATTCACTACTATAAATATGGTTTTTATCAGCAACAAAAATGGAATTTTACAGTTCTAGAAAAGAACTATTAATGCTGGAAAATATAAAGGGGGTGTCCCCTTTATCAGTGCTCCAAAAAGCACTAATAAAGACCCCTTTTATCAGCACTTTTAAAAAAGAACTGATAAAAGTTAAAAAAACTGCTAATCGGGGGATTTTATACCGCTTGATCAACCCTTTTACAGGGATTTTCAGCCCCCACTCTAGCGCCCGCATGCACCCCTCCACCCTTTATCAGTGCTAGCCCCAGATTCACCCATGCACGCGTGTCCCTGCCTCCACCCGTATTTGATCTTGAGACCTCTCCCTGTGCGCCTGAAGCCTTTGCCACTCCACTATATTGATTTTTTCTCTTATTAGTGATATATCTATTTATTTATATATATATTTAGTTATATTTATTCGTATAGTAATATATATTTATATTAATATATATATAGTAATATTAATATTAATATATAGTTATATTAATATATATATTTATAGTGATATTAATATATATATGTAGTTATATTAATATATATATATATATAGTTAGATTAATATATTGGTATATAAATATTCATATATTTGTATTATAAATAAAATGGATATTAGTTATTATTTAGATAAAGCTAATATATTTTATATGTAAATATATTTTAATATTTATATTTATAAATAAAGTTTTAGGTGTGAATATATAAAAATATGTACATATAGTTATATATTTGATTATAAATAGAATTGCATTATAAAAAAAAATAAAATTAAAAAATAATAATATCAGTATGAATGTAATACCTAGGAAAAAATTCAGTCCCTACCAAAAAAAGCCAATAATACCCCCTTAAATGAGGATGAAAATCCACAAAATCTTAAAACATCAGGGTACCCCAACTAAAAAATTAGTTTTGGAGGCATTATGGGCCTTTTTGGCCAAAAAAAACCTTGACCAAGGTTTAACTTTGTTAAAATTATGTAGAGCCTGTCGCAGGCTTCGATTTGATATGTGGTAGGGCTCAAACGAACACCCGAATCAAAAGTTATGGTCGTTTGATGTTTGAGTTGCATTTTCAACATATTTTGGATCATTTTTTAATTTTTTTAATTTTGTTAGTCTTAAAATTGTTATTAAATGACTATCACTCCATAATAATAAGCAAATTATTAATTAAAAATATGATTTTAAATTTTTTATAAGCCATTTTCACTAAATATCCTATATATTAACTGTAACTGTATATTTATACTTATCAAAAATATATTTTAAAATATATTTAAAAAATGTATATTATATTTATATCAATATAACTATATCTATATATTTAAATATTAATGTATATTTTTATAATTTTGTTTGGAAGTAGACCTGTTATCAGCACTGCTAAAAAAGTGATGATAAAGGGGCACCCTTTAACAGTGCTAAAAAAGCACTGTTAATGGGGGTACCTTTATCAGCACTAAAAAAGAGCTGATAAAGGTGTATGTTTTTTAGTGATTTTTTAGAACTGATAAAGTCACCCTTTATCTGGTCTTTTTTTAGCACTGATAAACATAGCCCCCTTTATCAGCGCTTTTTCGTTAGAGCTGATAAAGGATGGTGCTGGCCTTGTATAGTTTTGTGGTAGATGGTTCAATGATTAGTCAAGTCTGAGACATGCTCAAATCATAATTTATAAATGTTTATGATTTGGATTATGGAATTGATTCTTTTAGAATATGAAGAGGAATTTAAAAAGTTTAAAGTTGTGTGTAATGCGATATCGATCCTATTGGGTGTGATAGTGGCATGACATATCTTATTATGGGTAAAAAATCCCAAAATATAGAAACTTATTGTCAGGTATTTGTGTCCAGAGTAGTATCCATCAATTTTGAGGTTATAACTATAAGTTCATTCAAGAATAGAGGTATACACTCTCAACATGTTGATACTACTGGGGATACATAGAACCTGGTTGATAAACCCAAATTAAATAGAATTTTACTGTAATGAACACACACTATATACTCCCCAAAGAGATGTATCTATAGTTTTTGGTGAATATAAGTTTCAAATGTCTTGTGTTTAATCGACACACCACCTAACCCTTATGGCTAGAAACATATTAAATACAATTTTGTGTACATATAGATAAAGATATAGATGGGTAGAATACATTGGAACTTGGAGAGACATTTTTGGGTTACCAAATGAGTTCTAAATACTATTTACGAAATGTGAAACCATTTTTTATGGACAATAAATTTTATTTAATCTGAATATAATTGGAACAACTTTGAATTTGTGACACACAACCTTTTTACTACTGGGTGTGTTGTGAAATTTCTGTGAAATTATAAAGGTTATTCTAGATGCGCATTTTACATATCAATCCCATGGGATGATAGGTCTCTCAATCTATCATATAGGGATCCACCTCTAGATTATAATATTACTCATGCTCTTCTCAGTGTGGAAATGATCGACCATCATTAGTATTAAATTGGAGTTAGTTATTATACCCACATGACTAAGGAATGCATATTATCACATATGAGTATATTTTATCCCATATATTGAGATCATAATAGATAGGTATACCCTACAATATTCAGGTATTTCTCACACTTTTATAGAAAAGGGGTCACTTATCCTTTTAATGGGTTGGGAGCATGAATAATGCATGAAAGTACTAAAACAAATAGTTTTGATGATAGTATATAAGTGTTTGGTTGAGGAATAAAATATTATGAGGATTATGTACCTCTAATGTGAAAATTTGGGTTATCATATTCCACTTGATTTTTTATATAGACCTAAATACCTCTTTTATGGTTTCAGTTCTAGGATTTATGTGTGTCCAACTTTGTATGTTTACACACTATTACATAGGTTCTTCCCATATACATCATGTCATATACATAAGACCTAGATTTTATGGAGAAACAAGTATACATTGAGATGGTACATCTTTGTTGTGTTAAATGGATTGTGAAAAATATATGACTTGTTTTTGGTAGAATACATCATTTTTTTAACAGCTTGGAATCCTTTATAGAATTGGTGGGATTTTATTTTTCCCCTCTTAAATTTTTTACTCTTTTCCTGTGCTCAAATATTGGACTGGATGTAATTCATAAATTTGTATAATAAATTGTTTACCTTATTCATTATATAGATACTGGATTATTTGTGTATGTGTGTATGTACTTTAGTATATCTACTCCCATGTGCATGATATACTTACTTGATTGTAGTTTTCAACCACTAGCTATTTGGAAATAGGCATGTGGTGTCATTATATTTATATTATAGGCCTAGTAGGACCATATGGTTTGAGTCAAGATAGATGGTTATTAGATCCCAATATTTATTAGGTCTAGGTTTTAGTTCTATTATGTCCATGATTTTTTTTTGGGTTGGGAAATAGTGTTTAAGAGTATCGAATTTATACGTCATCCTTGGGAACCCAGTGATGTTGTAGTGACTGATGTATCCATACACCAAGGTATAGATATTTTTTTATGAATTGGTGAATAAGGACAATAGATACATGGATAAAAGTGGTACATTGATTATATGGGATTTTTAATGGTTTCAATGTACCAATTATCTCAGAACATAATATATACCCACTGATAGTGGTGTATCTTGACTACTAGAGGATTCCACTTCAATGATAGAAATTATTGAGATGAACCCTCCTCACTAAAAATAGTTATTTCATCTTCCCATTGTGAATTATCCTGACCAACTCCAAATGGTTTGGGAGGATTTTCCATATCATGTTGATCCATAATTTTCATTAATATGTACATAATATGTTGCAACCATTATGAGTCTACTTCAAATGCTATAAAATCTAACGCTACCCAAGATTTAGAGAGAGTTAGGCCCCAAGATTGTATGGTATAACTAGATTCTATAGTTGGATTATTATTCCTAGTTAGGAAACATCTTGAACAAATTGTGGTATAAATGGGGAAATTTTTTGATGTCTCGTCTTGGTGACAGTTTAGTCTCATGACTTAGGTACATGATAATGTATCCCTCTCTATGATAGATTTTGAGTACCCCTTTAGAGATGAGCACATTCAAAATACAAAATGGGTAGTTTAAAATTTTTTAAAGGCAATGAGTCATATATATATATTCTTCTAGGGGCCTCACCTTATTGTATAATGGAATTATAATTTAATATAATTAAGGGTGATAAAAATTTATTTTGGATAAATTTTTGTGATGTATAATATGGATTTGAACATAGGATGGTGATGGAGACATACCTCACCGATTTGTTCTCTATTAATATATATTTTAAATATGTGAAGGTGAGTTCAGGTTTCTCTAATTCAATATTATTTAGTTGTGCTGCATGGGCTAATTTTATTGATATGTTTGAGTCCATTTTGGATTTTCAAAGAAGTTAGAGTGATTTATCATTGAATTTAACGTGATGAAAGGCCTTGGAATGTTTTATGAAGTAGGGGATTATGGGTTGCAGGATCCAAGTGTGATTTGAGTTAGGATATATGAATTCACTACATTATCTATAGTTTTGGCATGAATAGGTTAAAAAAACACCTTACTTTTTCATTCCTTATTCTATATATGGATATTCTTGTGGACCCCCTTGCTCAATCCTTATGACTAGAGACTCTTATTGGGACATTGTTTTAAATTATACATCTGTATGGATATTGGTACTTCATGACATTAGGAGAATTAATTTTGTAGAACCTCTTCATATCAATAATGAGATATTATGATATCTTTCTAGGTATGGACGATCACTCTATATTTCTTTTCAGATTGATTTCTTCAACCCGATGATATGGTGTTTCAAAGTAGACGATATTGATTTTCTTCCACTAGTGATAAGGAATACCATGAAAAGTAGGGATGAATCATAAGTAAGAGAATATATATGATCACATCCCAATTAAATAGTATGACTGTTGGAGTATATGTAGTTATTATCATTCAAACCGATTTTGTGTCTGAAGAGTGAAAATATGTATATCTGTAGGATGGTTCTACCAAAATACACCATCGAGGGATCAAAATATGTATTGACTTATAACATATGATTCCCACAATAAAAAGAAGATCATAAAATAATCCCTCTATATAGATATAATATTTTATGGTTAATTTGAAGGATCTATAGAGGAAGGAATTTATTATAACCAGTCTATCCTCTTAGGTATCCCAAAATTTGTTTACCAAAAATACACAATGGAGTTTGAGGCTCTTCATAGAATTTTGTCTCTTGATCTCAGTGGCTATCAAGAATGAGTCGAAAGTTTTTATAATCAATACCTCTTAAATCAACTAAATGTTATGAAGTGATTCAAAAATATTGAGCAAGGTTTGGGTTATCACAATCTAAAATTTCATGAGATTGATGGCCAAAAATTTATTGTTTATATCGATACAATCATAGTGAGTTCTTATTGATTCCCCTATATGTGGATGCTCCCAAAAAAGTTCATGGGATTTTAGATCAAAATCCTTAATGAATTATTAGACAAACATGTTATTTTCTTCTTATATGAAATCATCAAGTGCCTAATGTTCCAAGAGGAGGATAAAAGACATATATTGATGGTCTATTATGTACTATATGATCACAAACATTATAGAAATATATCAATTTTTCAATTATATTATTTGATAGGTATATTTCATGGGACATTTCATCTCATAAGAGGTAGTATTAGTAGAACTAAAAAATTAAATGGTAGTACTAACATGGGTGCCACCAATATTTGTGATAGAGGTGAGGTGATTATTTGGTTTGTTTGAATTTTACATGTGATTTGTTCAAAAAATTTCTATATTCATATCACCATTGATTACCTCGATTAGAAAGTGGAATCCTTGTAACAAGATGATGATGTTTAACTACTAGAATTTGTTCTATTGGTGATGGGATATTTACGATGAGATTCCATCAAAAATAAGTTTTAGCGGTGGGGTCTCGACACAAATAGCTCATTGCATAAATCAGTGTCGTAAATACCATTTTTTGCGACAGGACCATCTTAAAAACCATTTTTTTCAATGGGGAACTTCACAATCACCAATACGTCTCTAATTATATAAATTACATATAAATAAACATTTTATGATGGGCCCCTCGCAAATAGTATTTGTGATGGGCCTTTGTGCTGTCACAAATATTATTTAAAAATATATATCTAAACTATTTGTGACGGAATCCCTTCACAACAGGTCTCATCACAAATAATACCAAATGTAAAAAAATATGTATATTTAAAAAAATTATAATTAATGACAAAATAATATTAATAATATTTAAAAAATTAAAAAATTAAAAAATTAAATATCTTAATATTCTCAAAAAAATATAAACAAATCATAAAATATTAATATTATCATTATTATTAATAAAATAAGAAAACATTAAAAAATATAATACTATAATATATATTTAATAAAATTATTATTTATGAAAAAAAATAAAATTAATATTAATAAAAAAATTAAAAAAATACTAAAATTATAAATATTCACAAAAAATATAAAAAAAATCGAAAAATATTATAATTATTATTTTTAAAATAAAAAAACAATTATAAAAATATAATATTAATAATAAATAATAAAATATTAAAAATAAAAAAACAATTAAATTATGCATTATCTACACCAATATAAAAGAAAGAAACTGAAAATAGTTCATATTACAACAAGCCTTGAATTCAAATGTTTTTACCATAAAAAAATCAATGGGGTCATCTTCTGGAGGAGGAAGAAGAGATATAAGAGATTGTGGATAATACCTTATCCATAAACTACGAGTCAGACGAAGCATGTACTCTATCTTCTTGTGATGCTGCTACTGCAATCGATGCATATCCTTATTATGATGTTGCTGCTGCAACTTTCACTGATGCATCTCTTCAAGCTTCTTATGCAAACTCTTTATAAGATCATCCTTAGTTCGCAACTACTCTTGATATTGTGAGGTAGAAGATGATGCCTCTCAATGAGCTCTTCTCGAGCTTGACACCAACATCATAGCAGTACCATAATAAGTTCCACGAGTCACATGAGAGATGATACCAACTACTCAGCCCTTCTCAAAGCCATACTGATTCGCCTGCATCCATGTTGCCTCATCAAAATGGTCAACACTTGTCTGATTAGTCTATTTATCCTGACTCTCAGCCTATGTCTGAGGGGTCTTAGCCTCCTATGACTCCTTCAATTCCAATTTGAAATTAAAATTGTGAAAATATTATATACAGTTAATTTTCAAACTGAAAAAAATAAAATTAACCATAATCTGATGTTGTCGATCACCTTTAATATCTCCAGCGGTTGGATCATTGTACATCCTCGTATAAACATCGTATTCCGTAGTTTTAGTATGCTCGACTGCCTATAAAAATACATAATAAACTTTGTATATTTAATTTTATATAAATATTTAAACATGATACTTACCAGATGCTCTCTGTGCTTATTGAATGTATGGATACCAGCTCGATAAGTCACCTCCTGTCTATCTTGGTTCTGCCGACCCACTGAAGACCTCCGCCGAAATCCACCACCCAACAAGGGTAAACATCCTCCATCCCAAATGTGAGATGAAATTTACTCTGGTTGGTGCTCTCTACACGACTCATCAAACTATGTCACTCCAACTTTCATAATGGCCATCCTTCTCAATTTGTGAAAAAACTAACAGAAACGGTCACCCAATAGATGCCTTTCATACCACGTGGATAGCGTCACACATCCTACAATTGATGGTATACTATCAAACCGAAAAATAATTTATAATATCAAGTTACTAATAAAATAAATATCACAATAAATATTATTTATTTACGTACCAATCAATGTTTAAACATTTCGAGATACACATCGATGAGAATCTATTCCCATGTGATCTACGGCTGTGAAAAATTATTGCACCGGATAGTGCTCCCCTGTCCAATAGACACATGCACAAAACTATGAAAAAAAATAAATAATCAAAAAATTAGTATATATATAAATAAATTAATGAAAGATAACTAAGTTATATAGGTTACCATATATCTGTGTGAGTGAATTGAATCGAAGACGTGGACCTCACTTTGGGATAGGGTTAGGAATCCTCAACCATGCAAGACTGTTCCCCCTCCGTGTGCCCCCTGAACCGCCAGTAGGATTAGGGTCAGATGATCCCAAGTCTCCCTCATCCTAAGGTAGCTCAGCCTTCTGTAACTCACGAAATATATCAGGGTCCATCTGAAATACAAAATTATTGTTTTTAGCAGATATTTTAAAATAACTATTATATATATATTAGTTATGATTAGAACCAGCAGTTAATTATGTCAATGATCATATTCATCACCACCTTCATATCTGATGAGGTCAATGTCTTCATATTCTTTCTCGACATCATAAATATTCTTATGAGTTTTAGTTTCATCATCTATTGTCATTTAAAAATCATTTGTAACATATTTAACATCTTTGCCACCATCAAACCTTAATTGGGGGGTGTCATCATCGATATTCACGTCTCATTGTGAAAATAAAATTGATTTTGAATAGTCTCTTGAAAAATTTAAATTTCTTCCACTTCAATGGAACAACATTCGGTTTGAGCAAACTGATTTTCCTAATATTTCATTTTTATTATGCTCCACCAATCACTCCGGTCTCTTGAAGTAGCACAATACATTGTGAAATAAATTTAATGTGCCTATTGAGCTAGAAAAAATGGTTCATTTACTACAAAATGACTTTTATATTTAATATTGATGATTCCATGAGTCATATGAACACAAAATCATCTCTCTTTATTCAACCACTATCATTTAAACATAGTTATGTAATTATGTCCTTGATAACACAGCTCAATAATTTCATCCCGAATTCCATAAAAGTTGACTTTAGTTTCTATATGATGTGATCCTTTCAAACAAACTCCACTATTCATTGTTTTTTTATTCCCCATATGCACATGTATGAAATAAAAAACCATTCCCCGCATATGCATTATATGATTTAACCATTTTGGATGGTGGGTTACTAAATAAACAGAGTTTCTTACCAATTTTATCAGCATGTTACGACACATGAAATTTATTAAAACATTTGTCTATATAATAAATAAAAGATTTAATTTATATTAAACCATGAATACCATTTTTTTAAACCATTGATTTTTTTTGTCTATGTTCTTCAAGAGAAGCTGTGGTAATTTTTGGAAGTTATTTCTTGATATGATTATCATATAACCTAAAAATAAAATAAGTTTAAAAGCTATAAAATAATTTATATAATAAGTGATAGAATCACTCATAATACAATGATGTCATTTGTTTATAGTTGAGCAGAATTTTTGTATGTGCTTTGTGATGTTCATCATCTGAAATCCATAGTTCACGAGCTCCATCGAAGCCAAGATTTTGCTGATTAAAAACTGATAATAAATTTTCCATTTCATTATTAACATTTCCTTCATTCCATCCCATGTGGTTTTGTTTGGAGGGATATTCATATTCAAAATAATGAGGGAATAAAAAAGAAATTTCATCTTGAAAATATGCTATAGAAATTGAGCCTTCAACTGATTCTTTTTTACGTACTTTTTTATTCAATTTCTGTATGCATCTCTCAAATGAGTATATCTATTGAAATTATATTGGACCTTGATATTTATCTTCACATGGAAAATGTAATATCAGATATTCCATTGAGTCAAAGAAAACTAGTGGAAAGATTTTTTCCTGTTTACATTTAATTACTGTAATATCTTATTCTAGTTTGCTTAGTGCATCATAATCTATTGTCTCTACAAAAATTTCTCAAAAGGAATAGGATATGTCTGTTATCGAATATAATATAATAGAATTCCAAAAACCTTTGAATACAATCGGCATAAGTCTTTCAATTATAACATAAAAATCATGACTTTTAAATCTGGTAATATGACCATTCTTAACACATCTGTCCAAATTGAAGAATAGCCATCTAAAGTCTCAAATCTACAATCCACTGACAAAATAATAGGAAACTATCCCTAGACAGAGTATAAGATTCTTTTGGCTTCATTAACCTTTGTGATCTGACATTTTCAAATAGTTCAAGATCTGGTCAGCTGCAAATTTGGGCAATATCTTGTCAGGATTTTATTATATCTTTGGTCTTACCTAGTGTATCCAAAATTGTATGAAATATATTATAAAAAAATATCTTCTAAATATTCATGGCATCCAATATGTGGTAGACCAACAAATCAGGCCAATATGGAATATCCCAAAAAAATGCACTGTTTTATCTAATTATGTTCTTTCACAAAGCCCTGAATTTTCCATTGATTTACTGTTGGCCCAAATATGATGTGAGGTAATGAAAATACAATTGATTCTAACTCTATACCTGAGATCATTTTTTGAGATTCATCCCTTTCAATTGTGCCTTTTCTGAAATGATATTTGTTCCTCTGAAAAGGATGATCGGATGAAGAAATCTATGATGACAGTCAAAATATAAAAGTTTTTTCCATTGATGAGTATAAAGGCTTTGTTTTCTTTCATACAGTAAAGACATGATTTCAGACCATGTGTACTCCATCAAGATAACATCCCATAAACCGAAAAGTCACTAATCATCCACATCAATGCATATTTTAATATGAAATTTTGTTTCCCAACAACATATTATGTACTAACACCATTACTCCAAAATAAATTTAACTAATCAATAAATGGTTTCAAATAAACATCAATATCATTTTTCAGATTTCCTGGGATTGATAAGGTCAAAAAATTATAGGGTTCGTTCATCAATATCCATGCAGGTAAATTGTACTGAGTTATAAAGACAGGGAAACCTGAATACTGACTACCATAATAAATAAACAGACAGAAACTTTCAGTAGAAAGACCGAATCACACATTTCGGGATTCTAAAGTGGAAGACAGATGCACACAGTCAAAAAATTTCATTAATCACCATTAGATAGATGATTCAAGCTTTTATCAGTTGAAATATTGTTTTTGTTCCATGTCATCATTGATGATGTGTTCTAAGACATAAATAAATGTTGTAGCCTCGGTGTAAGAAGTAAATATCTCAACTGTTTTACAAGAGTCGATCCGCACATCCCTAGTTTAGCGTCATTGTACCTTGATTTTCCACATGTGTGACAACTATACAATGGCTCGTTTTCACAAAAATATAAGATGCAATCATTTGAACATGCATGAATCTTATGATAACTAAGTCCCAGATTACGTACCAACCTCTTGCACTTATAGTCATTTGTAGGAAAGACATCTCCATTAGGTAAATGTGTTTTAACCAAAGAAAATATCTAATCAAAACAGTTGTTTGACATTGCATTATCTAATTTAATACCCATAAATTTTCCATCCACTTCTAATTTTGTTATCTTGCAACCAGAATATAATTTATCCTCAGCAGACCTCAACAACTGATAAAATTAAAATGGTTCCAACTTGGGAGTTAAATAAATATCATCTTGAGTTTCATTTTGTTTAATATATGGAACAACAACATCAAGTAATAAATTTTGAAACTGTGACGGATCTGAAATCAAGTTATTAGTATCTCATCTATAACTACATTCACGGTGTTGATACCAAAAAACCTAATCATGCTGAAAACAAAACCGTAAGAGATGTCTCATAACCTTGTCAAATGTATCAAACATTCTCTAAGTACAATTATTAAAAGGACTCTTAATTTTAACATCTGAAACATATTCTTTTTTTGATGATGCAAATGAAAAAAATGGTTTGAAACCCTCAATATATACATGATTTAAATAAGAACTGTTTGGATTTCTGTGCTGATTTATCCAAGCACGATAATCTAAAAATAATGATTTTGACTTCCTTGTTCCAAATTTTTCTACAATATATAAAATCATCAATGTGTTTGAATAATTTGAAGTTAATAAAAAACTATTTAAAAAAATATGATAAATAATTACAACTACTTCTTAATAATTACCATTAAATTTAGGTGACACAATTTATAGTGGATTGATGGTTACTATTTTTTCTGAAATATCATTTACTTGAAAATTTATCTCACTAAAATCACAATGAAGAATATGCTCGGAGGTACGCATATTCATTCTCGTGTATACAAGAATGTATAAGCGTACATCTGAGCAGATTCTTCATTGTGATTTCAGTATGGGAAAGATACAAGTAAAAGAGTTGTTAGAAAAAAGAGCCCCCTTTGCGTTGATAAATCATCTTCTTGCAATTATCACCACCTGAAAACATTAGGAAACATATTATACCATGAATTCATATTCAAACTCTTGTAAACGAGATTGAATATTCATATGTAGAATCACATATTTCATAATTTTTTTAGTCGGTGAAAGTTGGAATGAGAAGATTCATCGAGAAAAAGGAGTGTCATCAATCCACTGGAAATTGTGCCAAGTTATTAACATTTATGAAAATTTATTACAATTTTTTACAATTGATATTATTTGTAATTATTCTTAATTATTACGAATTATTACTAATTATTACAAATTATTACAAATTATTCCCAATTATTCATGATTATTACTAATTATTACTATTTATTCATAATTATTCGAATATTTTCTTAATTATTTGAAATTATTCCAAATTATTCCTAATTATTCCAATTTAATCTTAATTATTTCTATTTATCCCTATTTATTCATATTTATTTATATTTATTCTTATTTATTCATAATTATTCCTAATATTTACTATTTATTCTTATTTATTCATATTTATTACTATTTATTACTTTTTATTCCTATTTATTCCTATTTATTTCTATTTATTCTTATTTATTTCAATTTATACGCATTTAATCATATTTCTTCTTAATTATTCATATTTATTACTAATTATTCATATTTATAACTATTAATTACTAATTATTCATATTTATTCCTATTTATAACTATTTATTACCAATTATTTCTAAATATTTCTATTTATTACTTTTTATTAAGATTTTTTTTCTAATTATTACTTTTTTTCGAAATTATTACTATTTATTAATAATTATTACTATTTATTCCTAATTATTACAAATTATTAATATTTATTACTAATTATTTATATTTATTACTAATTATTCATATTTAGTAATAATTAGTCCTATTTATTCCTAATTATTCCTAATTATTCATAATAATTACGAATTAATCCTAATTATTCTTTATTATTACTAATTTTAACTAACTATTCCTAATTATTACTATTTTTTCCTATTTATAACTATTTATTCCTATTTATTACTAATTATTACTATGTATTACTAATTATTACTATTTATTTCTAATTATTAGGAATTATTGCTAATTATTATTAATTATTACCAATTATTCCCAATTATTTCTAGTTATTCCTTATTATTACTAATTATTAACATTTATTACTATTTATTACAATTTATTACTAATTATTACTATGTATTACTATTTTTTACTATTTTTTACAATTTATTACTATTTTTTACTAGTTTTTATTATTTATTATTATTTATTACTATTTATTACTAATTTTTACTAATTTTTACTAATTATTACTAGTTATTCCTATTTATTCCTATTTATTTATATTTATTCCTAATTAATCCTATTTATTCTTATTTATTCTTATTTATTGCAAATTATTCATATTTATTACTATTTATTACTATTTATTTTTATTTATTCATAATTATTACTATTTATTACTAATTATTCATATTTATTACTATTTATTATAATTTATTCCTAATTATTTCTATTTATAACTAATTATTCATATTTATTGCTAATTATTCATATTTACTCCTAATTATTCTTATTTGTTACTCCTAATTACTCTTATTTATTAATCCTAATTATTCTTCTTAATTATTCCAATTTATTTATAAATATTTTTAATTATTCCTTATTATTACTAATTATTCTTAATTATTCCTATTTTTTCCTAATTATTACTAATTATTTCTATTTATTCCTATTTATTCATATTTATTCCTATTGATTCTTATTTATTCATTTTTAATTTTATTTTTTCTTATTTATTCATATTTATTCATGTTTATTCCAAATTATTGTTATTTATACCTATTTATTGCTATTTATTTCCATTTATTCCTATTTATTCCTATTTATTCCTGTTTGTTACTAATTATTACCATTTATTCCAATTTATTCTTATTTATTACTAATTATTTCTATTTATTCTTATTTATTACTATTTATTCATATTTATTACTAATTATTCCTAATTGTTACTAATTATTCCTATTTATTACGAATTATTCATATTTATTACTAATTATTCATATTTATTACTATTTATTCATATTTATTACTAATTGTTTCTATTTTTTACAATTTAATGCTAATTATTACTATTAATTACTAATTATTCATATTTAGTACTACTTATTTTTATTTTTTACTAATTATTACTAATTATTCCTATTTATTACAAATTATTCTTATTTATTAGTAATTATTAAAAATTAGTACCAATAATTTCAATTTATTATTACAAATAAATCATAATAAAAACAATTTAAATCTAATTTAATTACAACTACAAAATATTTAAAATTAACATAAAAAATGAAACAAATACTAAATTAAATAAAATATAAAGGTCTTTAAACTTGATCTCCTATTGATGTGGATGGCTTCACAACTTCTTCGTGAAAAAAAAACTAACTCACACAAATTTTCAATATGAAAATAGAGTTCAGAAAGGGGGAGAAAGAGAGAATTGAGATGAATAATTGAAAAACTGATGGGGGTATAAATAGGTTGGATTAGTTGTGGGGAGACTTTTTGTCACGGGTAGACCATCGTAAATAGTACCTTTTGCGACAAGACTCATCGCAAAAACCTTCACCCACATTAATCATACTAGGTGGTTAAAAGAGTCTTTGCGACGGGTCCCATCACAAAACGTACCTGCCGACACAGTTTTTACGATGGGACAACATCTTGTTGCAAAAACCTATTTAACGACACAGGGTATTTGTGACAGGTCACGTCGCAAATACCCTCTGACCTACATTGTATTTGCGACGGGGGAATTCCCCCATCGCAAATAACATTCCAGCTGTTTGGTGCGCAAACCGCACCTACCTTTTTGCAATGTGACCCCAAATCCTATCGCAAATGACTAATTAGTTTCGACAGGGGATTCTGCCGATCGCAAATAGCTATTTTTCCCGTAGTGTGTTAGAAAGGTTTTCATGAGTTTTGTATGAGATGGATTAGTTCCCCCCAAATTGATAATACAAGAGGAGGGTGTTGTTTATGTTGTGATTTGAAATACCATCAGTGCTAGGATAGATTATGTTATGATGATGTGGTTGGCAGTGATTATATATGGGTCCAGAAAATTCACATTCCATGATGAAAACAATGTGAACCATGAATTTGAGATAGAAATAGTGGTATTAACCCAAAATATTTGGTGACATTTCTTTATAGGAGAGTAATTATGTTAGGCCATCTAAATCAAATACCCTGAGAGTGGGGAGGGGTAAATCAGGGTATGATAGATTATATCTTATGTCACTTTAGATCAATTTTTATCATTAAAAAACAATCTTCTCTCACTTTCTTTACTATATAAATGTCTAAATAGAATTGAAATCATGCACAAGACCCATCAATTTTACTTGGTTCACCCACACTGGCCTATGTCCAAGAAATATATAATGGAAATGTGTCGATTAAACCAAATCCACTAAGGATTAATCCTAATAATGATGGTTCGGGGCTTATCTTCTTTATACCTATGATCACTACCTTTACAAGGTTTGGGGTCCATTCAATGCATTCTAAAGTGTCACTTCCTATGTCAATTTTCTGGCTCACTATCGGTGGAAAGGATCACCATCTTCCTCTTCCATTGCTCACTAGTCTTGGGAGGGATCCACTCAATGTTTATGGACGGGTAGGCCCCTTAATTAGCTATAATTATTGCATCCACCACTTTTTGTAGACTCATTGTTGAATTCCCACTTTTCATCCTCTAATGAAAAACCACATTACCACTAATGTACTAGGAAACTCCAAACATTAGCACAACCTTAAGATGACTTGCACGCAAGTCTAACACCTTACATGTAACTTCATCTTATGTCATAGAAAAAAATGTGCATGATACATACAACATTCATACATACCCCTTCTTATATATAACTCTTTAGATGCACTCAATTACATTCTTGCATGCAACTCCTTACTTGCATGCAACTCCCTTCTTACGCGTAACACACTAATTGAGTAATTCAGTCCTCCAAATCTCTCTAACTGTTGAGCTATTGAAATATGGTCATAGACATCTATTTGTGGACCTAACTGAACCTATACACAAGATCATGACCCATCTTTATCTATGCATATAATATCCTCTCAATAAATCCACAAAACCCATGAAAACATTTTTTTTCACAGAAACAATAAACCCAAAAATCATTCAATGTTACCTTGAGTGATTTTCCCCCACAGATTCAATGTATTTTATCATCAGAGAAGACTCATGTGTATCATTTATCAGAAATATATTATCATGAGATAGTGATGATAAATGATGTTCTTAAAATATTATGACTTTGAGGTAGTATAAATTTTATGTAATTTAAACATTGTAGTAGACTTTACCAATAGCAAATCACATAGAAAATTTTTCAACAAGGTTTTAGAGATGTTCTCCTCAATGAATCGTTCTATTATGCCAGAGACTAAAGTAGTGTTCATCAAGTTGATAATAGTATTTCCTATGTTCCAATATAATATCAGTTATGAACGTTATGGAGAAATTTATTACGAGGTATTTGATAGACTAGAAACCCATTGTGCATTATTTTTGATACATTTTCTAATGTGGTGGAGTGTATCATCTTTTTCCAATGCTGGAAAATGGTATATATCACAATGGGACAGGAGGTGCTGATCATGTTTCATATAACCCCCATAGCAGTATATCAATAAGGTGATAAGATCTTGTAGGACCTCTAGTATTAGATTTGGTGCCTTTGAATTATGGTGATTTTTTATGAGTTTGACTCTTTGTGTCGTACCTACAAAAATGTGAAGTATAAACACCGTATTCCAATTGGTTTTTACTAACCCTTTGAGGTGCTAGAATGGAATTGTCATTATCTCATCTTTGATATATTTATTGTACATTCACAATTAGAGTGAGTTCATGATGACATTTACGTGATGATAGACTGGACCTCTATGTCACCCCACATCTAATACATCAATGTTTAAAGTCTTGTGGAGTGTTCTAGGTACCTTGTAATACTAGAGATTATCCAGAATCATGTAGTTACATCAATGATTCTTTCAGACTCTGATTATCATATCACATATCGATTATATTGAGGGTTAAATTAGTATTTTAGGAATCAGTTTTGGATTATAATTGGATTCAACTACAATAAAGTTGTCCATTCTGAACAGACTATTCATTTCATATAGGTAATGTGATGAGATTTCATGTCAGAAGTTTGTGGATTTAGGGGGTATTGCCTATCCTTGATGGTGTATTTTCAAAAAACATTTAAAATTCCACAATTTTTATAGATCCATTCAAGTCCTTGTCTGGGATACATTATAGGCAACTATTATAATGGGATGATCTGTGAGAAAGAGCGCTTGTGGGAAAATCATTTGTGGGACTAATGAGGGATACAATGCAGACAATCCAGTAATAAAAGGGGACTACCTAGAGATGAAAAAATTATTTTGAGGACTAAAGATGTATGTATTTATGTTTTGATGAGGATGACCATGTTATCCTAAACGTATCACCTTGGATAGGTATTAAATATTTTACTAAGGTGGAATTTTATCTCAATGATTTATCAAATCATTGAGAAAATTGAACATTGTTGTCATGGTGGGATATCACAATGATTGGGTTCAAGATGTTTTCCATGATTCACTAATCAGTAAAAAATTTCATGAAAACCTATAAATTATTGAATAGGAGAAGATGGAAATTGAGGATTGAGATACCTGTAATGGATCGAACGCTCCTGGTTCATTACATTGACAATTATGGTGTTTTGGGTTTCTGGGGGATGATCGGTGACTCATTAAAAAGTTTTCCAAATTATAGTATTGAACGAACGATGGCACGGATGAGCATCAGTGGAATTGATGGGTTTCGGTGGAACCATGGAGCATTGGTGGTACAGATGGGCATCAGTGGCACTAATGATCTTACGTGGAACAAATGGACATTGATGGAACTGATGGGAATCAGTGAAACCAATGGTTATCGATTGTATTGATGCGTTGTCTATATAACCAATTGGCATCCAGTGATGATGCCAACATGATAGTGCCAGGGTGATGATGTTCAGGTGATAGTGCTAGGGAGAAGGTGCTTGGGCGACGATGCTAGGGTGACGGTGCTAGGGTGATGGTCCCAGGGAGATAGTGCAAGGGAACCAATGTCAGTCTGACGGTGCGAGGGTGATGGTAACTCACCTAACAGTGATTCTTTCTATGTTTTTCTAGGACCTTCCAGTTTTCCCCTAATAACATATCTTTTGACCTAAAAATTTGTTCAAACCCTTTTCAAACCCATTTAAAAAGTATAAGATTTATTAAACCCATAATAGATCATACGAACCTTGAGATACCGTAAATTGTGGCATTTTTCCTCGGTGTCACACCTTTGTTTTGTTTTACAGTTCTTCCCTTATTATTTGTTTTTCTCTATTTAATGAAAATATATTAACTCAAAGCTATTATCTCCACCATATCAGAGGATAATTATAAAATAACATTTAATTCCATCGTGTGTAACCACCCAACCACATGGTGAAACCAAGATCCACCTTTTTAGTAGTTTAATATTTCATATCTTGTATCTCTAGGATCTGGCCTTTTATGACATGGAGATCCTTTTTCTTATTCCTTCATTACTTTATTTCACATTGTGCACATGAGGTCCTTATTTCAGAGATGAATCTTTCACCTATGTCTAGAGACCTTTCCGCTCAGCCTTGGATGCCTTCATGTTCTTCCTTTTCAATTTGCAGAACCCCAGTTCATGGGGAAGGTAGAAAACATATATCTCTGATCATAAAAGTAGGGTTTTCTTTCATCTCTCTTTACTATGTGTCATGCAGGGTGGGTATGATATTGTTTTCTCAAGGTTTGGATGAAACCAAACCATAACTAAGATAATAAATGGATTTTTAATAATGAAGGGGTGTGGTTGATGATGATGATTCGGTAATCTATTATCCTCTCTTATATGTTGTGAATTTTATTGGATTATGACCACTAAAAATAGAGGTTGTTGGTTGTATTTTTTTATGAATTAATGAACCTATATTGTTTTAAATAACCTTTTTATTTAATGGCTATAACATGGAAACTGGTTAATCCTGTAAACTTGGTTGATTAAATAGATTCCCAATGAATACGAATCATAGTGTGATAATCCTGGTTACCCAAACAGAAATAAGGGATATGATAAATGGTGTAGTTAAATATGAAAAATCATTTTCTATGTTCGTATAGTAGGTACAGTTGTTCTACTTGATGCTTGTGCGGTGACATGGATGGGGATGGGATCCCTTATTGTTCAGATTTTGGTTTGTGGATTAGAGGTTGTGTGGGGCCGTATGATGGGGTTTGGGTTGGTTCTAGTACTTTTAGGGATCTTACATATCCCTTTTCTTGTTTTGAATTTACAATAGAACCATTTGTGAATGCTTAAATTGAAATTTGGATATTTTCTCCTTCGGCCTGGTTTTTTTGACTTGTGGATGTGCCTGTTAGTTTACTGGTAGTGGAGAATTGTTTCTAATGAAATCACATGAACATGATAATAGGAATGGGTTCAATAGGGAATTTTTATCTAGAAATGGGTGGTGTTTGGGTTATTTCTATTGTTCATTTCTGCGTGTATGAATTGTAACGAGAGTGTTTGTGTAAGGACTGGTTTTCAGACCCTTCGTTTGGGATCAGTTCTTGTATAACTATATGAATAAATTTATTTCTTGTTTTTCTTATTCGCACACCACCACAGTTAAACAAATCATGCAGAACACCCCTATTTCATGGGGGAGGGTGTTTTCTCTAACATTCTTATGAGTGGATAGTTATTAGCTCCATTATACTCCCTCTCCCATGTAGCCCAAAATGGTTCGGGAAGGCTCTGACATCATGAGGTACATTATGGACCAAGACTCATTGGGTGGGGTGTTATGTGGTGGTTGAACCATGTGTGTGTGAGTAGGATGGTTTCAAAAGTTTCTTCGGGATAAGGCCTAGGTTTTTTTTGGGCGCAGTAGTGGTTGTTGTGGCCCATATATCTTCGGGCGTGGTAGTGGTTGTTGTGGCCCAGCTGTCGGCATGCAGAGATATGTGTGATTGTGGTGGCCTAGGTGCCTGTGGGCGAGGATGTGTGAGGCTGTGGTGGGCCAGGTGTCTTCAGGTCAGATGTGTGGTTGTGATGGCCTATAAGGTTGTTGTTTGGGTGGTAGTGGGATTGGAGTGGAACTTATTGGGGAGGTCTAATGCTTAGGATATCCTAAATAACCCACGAGAAAGTGGTGTGGGTACCCAAACATTGATGTGTTATTACTATTACTTTACCTGACTTGTGTAATTTGGGGAGTGTTCCTTGGTGAGGCTAGGTAAATAGTTCCCTTTCTATGTTCTTTGGTTATCTATATATCTCATGGGGCATTATAATGCCTCCCTACTTGTGCACAAGAGCTTTTTTTCCCAACGGAGTATACCTTGGTACTCACCATATGTATATAAATCTGCGTTTAGGTTTCCAAGAGGACTTTGAGGACCTTGTCAGACTTTACTAGCTCATACATCAGGATAGTTTTCATTGTTTTGTTCTTTCTTTTGGTACTTTTCATCACAGTATTCTTGTTCTTATAGTACATTATATGGACATGCATGTGGAAACTAGTTTTTTACTATACTTTTACTTTATGTATTTGGTGTTGTTTGAGATTTACATCATGTCTTCTCATAGTTTTATATAGAAAAAGAGTAATTCCTTCCATATTACAAAAGATTATATACCCTTTTTTATATTTTCCTGTTCATAGCCTATAAAAGATATGACCTAGGGGGTAATTATCTCTCCGTGAATTTTAAGAAGGGTCTGGCTGTTTGTTGTCCCTTCCATCATCTTGGTGAAGGCGGGTCATGAATGTCTAGTATTAGAGGCTATGGTTGAGATATATTATAGATATTATAGTTAAAAAATTTATGATTACATGAAATGGAAGGGAAACAATGTTAGGAAATATTGGTGAGTGAAATAGGCCAGAGAAGACCGTATATGACACACGATTTTAGGGCCCCCGTGATCTGATGCACAAATTCTGGACCTACCCAGTAACCAAGTCAGGCTACAATGATTGTAGTATAGAGACACTAGGTAAGGTTAATGCATCATAATTACTTGTGTTCATTTTTTTATGGGTTTTTAGGGAGTTTAAAATTAATAAACATTTTACGAAAAATTTAAAAGAGATCTTCTACACTACTCGAGCTTAGGAATTTCCTTCATTACATTGGAGTTATGGAACCTATATGATGAACACGAGTTGTGTGGTAGATAGAGTCCAAGGAGTATGAATATGATGTTTATAAGAGGGTTGATCGAGAGCCTAAGAATAAAAAGTGGAAGAAGATTCTTCATTCCTTTTAGCGACAGACCCTCGAGAAGTACGAGGGAAGCATCTCAGATATGGATACATAGGGATGACATGATGAGATGGAGATTGCATTTAGCTTAATTTTGGATCCAACTGAGTACTGGGATTCTATTGATATTATCCAGATGTGGGGAGCGGTGCGTTTGTGGTGGATGCCCTATCTTGGGGAGAAGAGGGAGGATAAGGTTTCATGGACTGACTTCGATGGGAGTTCTGGGGTGGAATTCCTCTCATCCAAAATGATGGATGAGAAGAGTTTGGAGTTACACTCCCTCCAGTAGGGGGGAATGTCAGTGAGGGAATTGGGGATCATATTAATGGGTCTCCTTTATTTATCTTTGAACCACTTTTCAGATTAGGAGTCTTGGGAGAGACATTTAGAGGAGGCACTCTGACCTTCTTATTTAGTGTGTTGTTATTCACTTCACTCTACCAACATACGTGGAGGTTAAAAAAAGGATGACGTGATGGAGAGGTTGTACGCACTATGAGGTGTACCGCGAGAGGGGATACAGTTGAGCTCATTGAAGGGGAAGGGCATTAAAAATAGGACTCTAGCCTAAGGGTCTTTTAGGTTTCGGCAGATGGGGAGTAGGTCCCAGCTGTTCTAGTTTAGATCTCCTAGTCCTCTCTCTTTTCCTACGAGCTTATGACCATGATACTTTTTCTGTGGCAATGGTGGTAACCTTCGGAATTAGTTCTAGGACCGTGTGAAGTACAGTGGAGGTGGGCAGGTTCTGCATCCACCTTAGCAGTAACAGTTTCTAGACAGACCTTTTTAGCAGACACATTAGGGTTAGTGAGCTCCTACTCCTCTAAGAGAAGATGATTCAGGAGGAGGTTGTCCTGAGGGCACTCCTCAAGGGCCTCGATTAGGGCATGGAAAAGGAGGTGTTTAGCATCTGAGGGGAATTAGATTTGGTCGGGGGTAGTTTCATTCCATATAGGCAGTAGTGAATATAGGTTTAGAGATCGTTTGAGATACGATCATTATATTTAGTACTCTAGCATGTTCCTTGTTTGATTCAGGAGCTTTGAACTCCTTTGTTTCACCCATTCTATCCCATTCTCTAGGTCTAGTCACATAGAGACTTCACATTCCCATAGTATTGAGTACACCAGTTAGAGGTCATACAAGTTTGTCTTATGTTTTTCGAGGATATAGATTGATGTTGGGGCCAAATTAGTGTAGTGGGAAAATATTTTTCTAAAATTGAAGCCATATGATGTAATTTTAGGCATCGATTGACTGTTATATGTGTGTTCCATTATCAAATACTTCTTATTAAGGGACATGTTTTCAGACATGGGAGGACAACATGTAACATTAATTGGAGAGTGGCATTTTCAGGATGGTAGTAGGTGAGTGGATCCCCTTCATTTCCTGTTATCTGAGCTGTTAGTGGGGTCAACAGATATAGAGATGGTGGAAGTCCTGAGAATCATCTGTGATTTCATGGACATCTTCCTTGGAGAGGTGGTGACTATACACCTTGATTTGATGTTGAGTTTGGGATAGACTTGCAACCCAGTGCCTATCTGATTTTGATGGCACCCCGTCGGATGGCACCTTCAGAGTTGCAGGAGTTGTGGACCATGGTGGTAAACTAGATTAATAAGGGTTTTATCTGACCAATCACATCACCATATGGTTCTCCAGTCTTGTTTTCAAAGAAGGTTGGTGGTGGTCTCAAGATGTGTATAGACTAGAAATGGCTGAAACAAGTGACATTCAAGAACCATTACACCCTCTGGATGATCAAAAACCATATTGATCAATTAAATGGATATGGTTGGTTCTATATGATTGATCTACATTCAGGATACCACCAATTGAGGTTGAAGGAGGGTAACATCTGGAAGATTAATTTCTTGTGTAGATATGGGAACTTTGATTTCATGGTCATGTCATTCATCTTTACAAACACTCTAGTAGTGTTCACGGAGCTCATGAACACCATTTTCCAAGAATATCTGGATTGATTCATATCAATGACATTTTATTCAACTCAAGATCAGAGGAGGATCATGTCAAGGATCTTAGGATAGTTTTAGAGGTCCTCCAACATCACCAACTATATAAGAAGATGTCCAAGTGCATGTTCAAGAAATGAGATGTGAACTTCGTTTGACATGTGGTGTCCCAGCGGGGAATAGCAGTGGACCCATCAAAGGTCTAAGAGGTTGTTTTTTGTGAAATACCCTGGAACGTGGCAGATGTTTGTAGTTTCATGGGTCTAATAAGATATTATCAGAGGTTCATGGACAACTTCTCTCAAGTTAAAATGCCTTATAGATCCTAGAACAAGAAATACCAAGATTTTTTATAGACTGAGTTGTTCCAGGAAGTGTTCAATAATCTGAAGGGGAAATTGGTCAGTTCCCTAGAACTGATGTTTCCCGATGAAGGGTTAATGCTTGAAGTGTTATTTGATTATTTACGGCTTTGTATTGGGGTGTGTGCTAATGAGGAATTCCGGAGTGAACTCTTATGGTCTAGTAAGTTATGTCTTCATGAGTGTAACTAATCCACCCACGATTTGGATCATGCTGCAGTTATGTTCGAGAATAAGTTGTGGCGACATTACCTCATCAAGCCGAGCTTCATGGTCTTCACAGATCACAAGGGCTTGGGGTATGTCTTCTCCTAGTGAAACCTGAACAAATGGTAGTGGAGGTTGATGGAGTTTATTCAGGAAAATGATATTTAGATATCCTACACCATAGGAAAGGGTAATGTTTTGTTCGATGTCGTGAGAATGAAGTCATATAGGGTAGTTGTTATGAAATCTATGGATACTTGGAAAGTGATGGAGGAGTTGGATGCTATTCATTTGAGCATGAGAGTAGAGGAAAATAGAGTATGTATGTTCTAGATTATGGTGCAGTATTCCTTGGTACAACAAGTGGAGGAGTCCCATTGGGGGAACATAGAGGCTGATGTGATGCGTCATCGTGTTTGCTAGGGAAATGATCTAGAAGGATGATCGGAAGATGATAAGAATCAGATATTGTTTCATGGAAATCTGTTTTTCCTGGTGGAATTGTGTGAGAACGTTCTTTTGGAGTTCCATAACTCACCCCTGGTGGTACACACAATAGTTTCTATGATGTATCGAGGCCTGAGAGAATAGTTTTAATTGCCCAAGGTGAAACACTATGTGATATAGTTTGTGGAATAGTGCATCACGTTCCAGTAGGTGAAGGATGAGCACCGTGTTCTTGGTAGTCTATTATAGCACATAGATGTCCCAGTGTGGATGTGTGAAGACATATCAATGAATTTTGTCATAGGACTACCATGGGTTCATGGAGGCTGTGATGTTATCTGGGTAGTGGAATATCGTCTGACAAAATCAACTAACTTCTTAGCAATCAATGAGTCGTGTGCAGTGGATGAATTAGCACAGTGTTATATTGAAGGGGTGGGTCAGTTGAATGGTGTTATGAGGTCCATAATCTCAGATCATGATGCTCGGTTTATCTCAAGAATCTTGAAGGGATTACAATTTGATTTTGGAACCTAGCTATTCCTCAACCCTACTTTCCACCCCTAGATAGGTGGTAAAATAGAGAATACTATCCAAACATTGGAGGATATGCAACTAGCATGATATTTGGGTATCAGGGGATTATGGGTATGACACATTCCTCTATTAAGGATTTCCTACAATAATGGCTATCACTCCACAATTTTCATGGCTCCGTTCGAAGGCTTGTATGGAAGTTTGTGTTATTCGTCCATTAGCTGGACCGATGTTGGGGAAGCATGTGTTTTTGGACAAAAGATATTGAAGAGCATGACAGAGAAGGTTCAATTTGTGCATGAGAGGATGAAGGTGGCTCAAGACCGGAAGAATTCATATGTGGATCATTGGAGGAGACACTTGGAGTTAGAGGTTTGGGACCATGTGTTCTGAAATGTCTCCCCTCGGCATAGGTGAAAGAGGTTTGGAAGCGGGAGTAATCTTTCTCGCGGGTTCTTTGAACCCATTGAGGTTTTTTGGCAGTTTGGAGAAGTGGATTATCAAATGGCTCCACCTCCACCACTACTGAAGGTCCACGACGTCTTCCATGTGTCTCTGATCCTTCGGTATCTATATGATGATTCACACATCCTCAACCTAGGAGAGATGGATACAAAGGACGATGAAATATTAATGGAGCGACTAGTGGGATCAAGGATCATGAGGAGAATGTGCTTCTTGGATGACCCATTCCCCTAGTTCCTATTCTATCGAGGCATGGTGGCCTCAACAAGAGTACATGGGAACGAGATACCCAGAGGTGTTCCTAGTACCCATAGCTGTTTTGGGTTTTGGTTTTGTGTTTTCCTTTTTCATTAATGTGGTGTAATTCTTGACCTTGTTTCCTATGATATGGGCTATTTTCCTTCATCTCGAAATATGTTTAATGTCCTCCCTTTGGGGAGGGGAGGACCTAATCCCTAATCAAGATGCATTATGATGGATGTGATTAAACCTGTGTGAGCAAGTCAGTGTTTCCCAAAGCAGATAGTATCTTGACATAGAGGAAGGGACTACATAATCCAAATGTCTCAATGGTTTCATTTTTTTTTGTGTGGTTTCACAGTGTTTCTAAAATTATTTAGGAGATGGGTGAGAGAGATACTTGTGGATGTAAAGGTTTGTTCCAACTTTTAAACAACTCTAGGGTGGTATTTCCCTGATAGTTATCTTATGAGGTGGTTGTTCGGACCCCTCTCTTTTCTTCAGGTTTAATCTTAAATTATCAAGGGATATAAACGTTTGAGAGGTATCTAGTGTAATATCACATGCCCTATTTTTCCATTACTTTTCTAATTCAGGTGTATGGGGTGTTCTGGGGACCATCAGTGACTCACTAAGGAGTTTTCCAAATTTTAGGATTGAATTAACAGTGGCACAAATGGGCATCGGTGGCACTGATTAGAATCAGTGGAACCAAAGAGAATTAGTGACACTGATGAGTGTCAGTGGAACCAATGGGTGTCGGTGGAACTGATGGGTGTCAGTGACACCGATGGTTATAAGTGGCACTGATGGTTCGTCCATAACACTAATCAACATCGCTACCAGGGTGATGGTGGCAGGGCAATGGTGCCAAGGTGAAGGTGCTAGGGCGACGATGCCAGGGTGACCATACCAGTGTGATGACACCAGGGTGATGGTTCCACGGATATGGTGACTCACCTAAGGGTGAATCCCTCCCTATTTTTCTATAACCTTCCAGCTTTCCCCAAAAATGTATCTTTTGATGTAAAAGTGTTTTAACACCCCTTTAAATCCATTTAAAGCTATTGAAAAATTTTTTAAACCCAAAATAGGTTGAATGACCCTTGAGTTACCAAAACTTTTGGACTTTCAACTCTGGGTCACACCGTTGTCATGTTTTATAGTTTTCCCATATTATGTGTTTTTCTCTATTTAAAGGAAATATATTAACTCACATATATTATATACACTGTCTATGTGGATAAATATTAAATTGAAATTAATTCTATCTTGTGTAACCACCCAACCATGTGGTGAAACCACGATATGACTTTTTAGTGGTTCGATATTTCATATCATGTAACTCCATGATCTTTCCTTTTATCAAAAGGAAATTCATTATCTTCATCCTTCATTATTTTTTTCCTTGGGGAACTTGGAGTCCCTCTTCTGGAGACAAATCGTGTGCCCGTGTTAGAGCCCTTTTTGCTTAGCCTTAGAGTCCATGGATTTCTTCTCCTATACATTGTGCAACCCCAGTTCTTGGGTTGAGGAGAGAAAATTGATCATTGATCATCCAATTAGGGTTTTTCTACATCTCACATTACTGTATATCATGTGGGGCAGGTATAATAATGTTTCCATGGGGCGTGGATGAAACCAAACCTTAACAAAGACTAAAAATGGATTTTAAAGAATGAAGGGGTGTGTTTGATGATGATGTTGATTTACTCTTTTATCTTTGCTTATATTATGTGAATTTTATGGGCTTATGCCCACTGAAAATAGTGTCTGTTGGTGTCCTTTTCTTGCATATTAATGAACCTCTATTTTTCAGAATAACCTTGTGATTTAATGGATGTAACATTGAAACTGGTTAATCACGTAAATGTGGTTGTCCAAATAGATTCCCAGTGAATATGAATACTTGGTAGATCACCTTGTTTAACCAAACAGAAAGAAGTAACATTATAAATAGAGTAGTTAAACTGGAAAACTCTCTTGATATGTTCTTCTAATATGCACAGTTGTTATGCTTGATGCTTGTGGGGTGACGTGGAAAGGGATGAGATTCCCTATTTTTCGATTGTTGGTTTGTGGATTTGAGTCCATGTGGGGATGTATATTGGGGATTTGTTTGGGGCCATTACATTGAGGTTTCTCAGAGATCTCTTTTATTGTTATTCCTTTACAAGAGAAATGGGTGTGAATGATTAAGTTGTTGTGTGGTCATTTTCTTCTTCATTCCCGAGTTTTTTTGACTTCTGTATGTTCATTTTAGTTTCCTGGTTGTGGAGAATTATTTCTAACTAAATCACGTGAAATTTATAACAATAATAGGTTCAATGGAAAAATGTTCTCTAGAAATGGGTGGTGCTCTTGTTATGGTTATTGTACATTTTTGCATGTATGAATAGTAATGACAGTGTTTGTGTAGGTTTGGATGAGTTCTTATTTACCAATATATATAAATTTATTTCTTGTGTTTTTTATTCACGCCAAACCGATGTTGAGCCGTTCATGCACAAAATCCTTTTTCAGGGGAGGGGGTGTTTTTTCCAACATTCTTATGAGTGGATGGTCATTAGATTGTACATTCTCCCTCTCTCAGGTAGCACAATACTCTTCAGGCAGGCTGTAATGGCCTAAGGTCCATTATAGCCTATGAATCTCTAGGTGGGTTGTGTTATGGTGGTTAGGCAAGGTGTGTGGGGGAAGGATTGTTTCCCAAGTGTCTTTAGGATGATGCCCAGGTGACTTTGGGTGCGGTAGTGGTTGTTCTGGCCGAGGTGTCTTAGTGTGTGGCAGTAGTTGTTGTGCCTGAGGTGTCTACAGGATAGGATATGTGTGTTTGTGGAGGCTTAGGTTTCTGCGAGAGGGATTAATGGTTGTGATGGACCATAATTTTTTTGTTGGGGTGGTATTGGAACTATAGTGGAACTTTTGATGGAGGCCTGACACATAGGATGCCCTAAATAAATAGTGGGAATGTTGTGTGGGTACTCTAACATCGATGTGTTATTACTATTACTTTACCAGACTTGTGTTATTTGGGGAGTATACCATGGTGAGGCTAGGTGGATAGTTTCCTTACTATGTGCTTTGGTAATCACTATTTCTCAAGGGGAATTAGAATGCCTCCCCACTTGTGAAAGAGATATTTTTTCCCTACTAGGAATACATGTGTACTCACCATACATATATAAAAATCCATTCTAGTTTGTAGAAGGACTTTAAGGACCATGCAAGACATTTCTGTCTCAGACTTCGGGACAACTGTCATTCCAACTTTCTTTATTTCAATACTATTCATCTGTTTTTTGTGTACATGTTGCAATTTATTTTGAACGTGCATGTGAAAAAATAGGTTTTTACATTACTTTTACTTTCTATATTTGGATTTCTTTGAGATTTACCAACTTTTATCCTAATATTTTTCTATAAAAATTAGAAATTACTTCAATATTAATTTTGATTCTATACCCCTGGTGGTAGTTTCCACTCTAAGGACTATTGGTGGTGGGACTTGGGGGGTTATTATATCTCCTTGAACATGATGAATGAATGGTATGGCTACTTTCTGTCCCTTCCATAATCTTGGTGAAGACGGGTCATGATAACACATCATTGGATTGCATGGATGAAATCAAGGATCAATAAGGGGAGGTCCTCAGAAGATGAATGTTTCCCTTAGTGTGTATGTGATGACAACATTGGAACCTCTAGGATAGTAAATGAATGTGGTAAACTAGATGCATTTAAGACAACATCAAATGTCATATTATGATTTTTATAATTTTCATTAGTAAAATACTTGATGGGGATAATTTGATGAATTTAAAAAAAATATAATATGAAAAAATTTGATTAGTATTTTCTGAGTAATGCACAAAGTCAGCATGGACCTCAAATCATATGAAGCTCTGATATTGATATATAAAAAATACGGAAAATTATATATGATGCACTTAAATTTATAAATAAGTAATGGAATAAAATGTAATCTATGTGTCAAATAGAAAAACCAAAAGATCTTTTAAATATGAGATAACGCTTTTACCCTAAGGATGATAGAAGTCTTATTGGTGCTAGAAATTTTAGTATAGTGCAGTGGTGGGAAGAGGAAATTAATTAATATAATTTATTAATTTATGGTAAATTTATTGTATAACTATTATTAAGTGATATATAAAACACATTATATAAAATTACATAGGTATGTCTGTATAAACCTATAGGATTGAGGGGATGGAATGAGCTCAAGTTGAAATTACATTGGTGGGTGATCTTGGGATCGAGGATCAATGATTATTAAACATGTAGAAATGAGGAGACAGTGATGAACATAATAGTTCTCATCTATCAAACCAATGTGGATAAGTTATTCACTACCAATGGATATAATCCAAATATAGTGTATTTTGTATTGGATATATCCATGTTCATAATTATTACATTTAATATGAGATAATTATTCTTAAAATAATTCATATTTTTTTAATGATCATCCCTAAGAGTGGTCATTTTGAACCCTCCACATGAGTATACCTTCCACCTCACAATGGGATCACTCTATAGAGAGGCCCTACTGAGTAGAATCTATTTATATATGAGATAGAAGAGTGTCCCCGAGCGTGATGACTTGATCGGTGATGGATTGGAAAAGAAATCCCTCAACATAGGTGGGTTATGCCTTATTTCCCACCTTTCATAAACTGGGTGACTTGACAAGAAGAGTGGATCTTGTGGTAATGAGAAATTAACTGAACAGTGCCCTCCTTGGAATCAATCACTGGACATCCAAAATTATAGTGTTGTTTTACCCCTCTTCTGCACCACTGTTCCACCACCAAAGTGGGCTAAAATAATTCATCAATTTTTAATTACATATATTTCTTTAATAATATTCCTATGTAACATTCTAATTCCTTTCATAAATTTATCATCTAAAATAGGTTTCAATGAACATGATCGACAACTAGATTTTTAACATCCATCATTGATCCCATGTTTTTTATTTCCTCCACTCATCCATAATGAATTAATAATTTTCGTGTATTAATACGAATATTCAATTGTTAATTTACTTTTATATAATGCTGAAACATTATATGTAACTATTTATGAATTAATTATAGAATTGATGTTTTATGATGATTGATAAGTTTAGAAATGGATCTATACTCTCAAATAGGTGATTATAGACCAACATGTGATGACATAGGCATAAAGGATATTTGGTTGTAATAATATTTATTTCTAGAAATCATATGTTTTGGACTCATAAACAGAGGTGTTTCCATTGATATTTGATTTCAATGACTGAGATTCTATTTAGAATAAGGTTTGATCTAGTCATTGTAGAAATATTTCTTGAGACATACTTATCATAGTTGAGAAACGCTTATGACATGAAATTGTTTCTCATATAAACCCATACTATACTTTCCCATAGCGGCGTGATCATGGTTTGGGGTGATGATAACTATCACTCAAATTTTATCAAATCCATATGTCATGTGACCCTTCAAGATAACATCTCATCATATTATTTCAAAATTACCTGAATATATAAATGATAATGAGAAGAATAAACATATATAGAAGATTCACATACCCATGTACCTATTTGAACAATCCATATGTCATGTATCAAAAAATAAAACAATATATAGAGTCAAAAAAATTCTACGAGGTAGTAGGACATGACCAAAATAAGAATTAGTGTTACACAGATTATTGCCTTTAGTAAATTGTGTACATTCTCTAAAATAATTAAAATTTATCTAATGCTTTCCTGCCCTCATAATCCCTATCGAGAGTTAGCTATATCACCTAATAGGATACATATTCTCTTAAATAGTATATTATCTACCATGTGTTTTTTAGTTGGGATTGGATCCACTACCTATGGGATTTAGATAGATTCATTTATTTCACCCATATCTCTTCCATGGATCACTATATGTGGAGTATAATGTTTCCATCAATACATATTAGAATAATGATGTATCCTCTACTGGATTTAGGTATTTTTCACAATTATAGGGTACAGACCCTCCATCATTATCATATGTACGAGACTGTGAATATTGATTAAGACAATAGAAAGAGATATGCGAAGATAGCATACATGGGGATGGCTGATATATACTATATAATGAATATTGAAAATATCATATGGGAAAATTGATGATATATAGTTCCCCTTAAATTTTGATTTAGAAAAATCTACCTCTTTGAAGATTATTGTTTGGTAATTATAATGTTTCTAAGTGTGTTTGTATGTACTGACAACATTTATCATATCTTATCTCATGTATCACATCTTATAGAATCGATTTTCCATTTGATAAAGACAGGGGTAGACCTAGAGTCCGTGGAACAATGTAATTCTTGATAGACCACAAATGGATTTTGGAGTAACTTTTTTTAGTAATAACATTATTATAAGTAGGTCAGTCTACATTACAGTATTGTTGGGTTTTATTTTCACCCGATTATTTTTCTCCAATTTTTTTTATTATCTGATGATTTATTTGATGTTATTTATTCATTATCAGTATTATTTATTGATTTTCTTCATTATAATATTGTTTGGAGATGGGTTCATGTATTCGACTACAATAGGATGAATCATCACACTTTTTTTATATTCCAACTCAGAGATATTCTTATGAATCATGTTCAATAGATATCATATTATTTGAGTCACTTCCATAATACAACAATCTAGAATGAAATCAGTGGGTTAGGTCATAAAAAACATAGAATAATCAAATTCTTTATGATAGAAACTACTGGAATTACAGATATTTGGGACGGGGTCCCGTCGCAAATAGCGCGTTGTAGAAAACAGCGTCACAACTAGTTTTTATTACAGGCCCATCGCAAAAAATAATACTTTCGATGGGAAGTGGTCTCATTTCAAATATATCTCAAATTAAATAAATTATATATACGTGAAACATTCATGGTGGGCCCATCGCAAAAATTATTTGTGATAGCACATCGACCTATCACAAATATCTTATGTGTTATAAACTTATTGTGACGGGTCCATCGCAACAATGTTATTGCAACAGCAAGGCAACCTGTCACAATAAAAATTAACTATATATATATAATATATTTGCAATGGGATAGAGTCGCAAATACTTAATAAAATAAAAATAAAAATTATCATTATGATTAATAAAAAAATTATATTAATATTATTAAAAAAATAAAAAAATTAAAATTCATAATATTGGAAAAAATTAATAAAAAAATAATAAAAAAATTTTTTGATTAAGGAAAAAAATAATCTTAATATTATTAAAATAATAAAAAAATTAAAATTCTCAATATTCGGAAAAAAATATAAAAAAAATCATAAATATTTATTACTACTATTAGTATAATAAGAAAACATTAAAAAATATAATACTAATAATAAATATAAAAAAATAATAATATTAAAAATAATAATAAAATTATGCAATATTCGTACCAATATAAAAAACAAAAACTGTAAATAGTTCATATTACAATAAATATTCAATTCAAACAATTTTAATCAAATAAAAGTCATTAGGGGGATAGTCTTCTGGAGGAGTCGGAGGAGATGGTGGAGGAAACTCCATCCCTAAACAACGATTTAGATGGCTCATGTACTCTATTTGCTCGTGTTGTTGTTTCTATCATCGACACATGTCTTCCTTGTGTTGTTGCTGCTGCTGCTGCTGTTGCTACTCCTATGAACACATATCTTCCTGTTGCTTCTGCAAAACCTCTATAATCTCAGATTCAGCTCGTAAATACTCCTAATTCTTTGAGCCTGAAGATGATTCCTCTCTAGGATCTCATCTCAAGCTGGACTCCGACATCATAACAGTACCATAATAAGTCCCAATAGTAAAATAAGAGCTGATACCAACTAATCAACCCTTCTTTGAGGCATGAAATGTAACATCCCAAGTAATTAATGAATAATAGATAGTCTTATCTATGTCTATTTATGAATTATATAGTGTTTTAGAGGCTTAAATTGAGAATAAATCCAATCTTAAGCATGGAATACTCTAATATTTTTAAAATATTATTTTACCGCCTTTTGATGGAGAACCATATTTAAATCTAACTGTTGACAATTTTGTAATCTATATTTTAAAAAATAAACTTATTATTTATGATTTGGACATTGAAATTTAATTTGGATAAATTTCTGGTATTTTTCTGATAATGTTCATTTTTTAATGAATAGTGAAAACTTGTAGTATTTTAATTCAAAACCTCTTTTTAATCTAATTTATTTATATAGTTATATTATATTTTTAATTGGTTTAAAAGTTTAAATAGAATATATTTTTACCATGTAATCCAATGGTGGTCATTGGGATTAATTTCACTTTGGAATTGGGCATAAAAAAGTGCCAAACTTTTCATAGATATCATTTCAAAAAAACACGCTATTTGTTTTGACAACAGGAATTATATTTAATCTAATTATTGCAATTTCTGTGATTGGAATTTGGTAAAATGGATTACATATTTATAATCATAAATTCCAAATTATTTAATTAAGACTCTTGTTTTTTGCCTTTGTGAATAGTAACGATGATAATTATTGCTAATTATCTTGATTAATTAGTAATCGGGTAGTTAAGGATAATAAAATAATATCATAATAATCAAAAACGACACCAACATGTGTCCTAATGCTATTGGTTGTGTCATGGCCGACCATGGTATGCATTTTTCCAAACTTTGGGACCTCATGGAATCAATTTTGTGTGATAATGTCTTTTTTTTTAGTTTCAAAGAAAGATGAATATAACAAAGAATGTATCACCTGAGTAAAATATTTTTAATTTTGTCTAAATAAATGATCTAATTGACTATAAATAGTAATTGGAAGGATAGAATGATTTCTTACATCATAGTATTTTTTTAAAATTTTTATACATTAAATAAATTAAATTATTTATGACATCATGATGATGCAGCGATTATCTCATTAATAAAGGATTTAAATAAAATGGAAAGATAATGTTAAAACTATAACTTACACTTACCAAAGACCTATTGGATGAGTATATTTAGAAACCTTATCACCTTATACTCGAAATTCATCAATGTGGGAACTTTTAAAATCCGAAACCCATTTGAAAATTAACTATCATTTTATACCTTTCCAAGAGTGCCCATCCTCTCCTCTTATAAAAGGCCCCCACATCTACCTCCTTACCCACACCTCTCAAGCCTTCAGCTAGGCCAAGATCTGCTCATTTTGTCTCTACACATCCCTCTCCTCATCCTAGAAGCCCTACCTTAGGCTGGAAGAACTTCAAGAAATCCTTTTGGTTCAAACCAAAGGGAGTTACCCAATTCAAAGGTAAAGTCTTCTCTAATGCTCTTTTGTTTTATTTTTCTTCTCCAACCCCCAAAACTCTTTATATTAATTTCTTTTGTAACAACTCCAGTATCTTAAATATACTAAGATGTTGTTATATTAAGGATTCAAGCTACACTTACACACACCTACATCTAATGGTTAAATAACATATTGTTTCTGTGGATGGTGAATTTCTTCCTCACGAAACGATGATTGTTCAATATTATATTAACACCTTCAAAGGTGGCCATTAAGATGTCACTATATTTTTTTTTGAAATATAATATTTTTATTTTTTCCTTAAGCTTATGTATTTTTCGTTTATGGAATACATTTATGGTTTCCATTATGGGTAAACATGATATCTTCATTTTAGGAAGTAGAGACTACCGCCCCCTCAAAGTGATTTGATTCGTTAATACCATAAGTGGTACGTATAAAGGATATATTTAGTGATATTATATATAATACCATACTAGAATTATAAAACTATTATGTATCATTATGTTTTAATTCCATTAAATATGAAATAGAAATTGATGTAGCGTTCATGCGTACGTACGGCTTACCGTCTCCATGAACGGTGCATTTCATTTATTACCCTAAATGTTGTGTCATATTATAAATGCATGAATATACTGGATATATATGATATATATGATATCAACATCATGAATATAATTCTGTATATAATGGATATTTTACCACATTAACAACTTGTAATTATAAAGAATTTATTTTTGACTCAAGTAGAAATGATCGACAAAACGACCATTATTAACTTAAATAATTACATAGTGTTCATAACATGGTAATAAGTGATATAAAAGGAATAATGAACTTGAAATAGGTTCTTAAGTAAGTAGAAATTAACTCAAGTTTATTATTCATGAGTTTGATGAACGATCGAGTCGAGTCGGACCCGTGTTAAGGGACTTCATCTCAATCTCCATTCATTGAGGCATATTTTGATTTATACACAACTTTCTTTTATACGGTGTATAAACCCATTTGACTTTTATGTTTATTCAAAAGTTATATTTGTTTTACAATGCATTTAATAAACGATAAAAGTGAATGTTTTTTTGTCGTACGTATGCGGCGACAACGACTTCTCTGCCGCCGTGACCATTATTTGAGTCTCAGTTCCTCTACAAGCCATAAATTTTTTTTGAATAGAAAAAATAAATACCATGTTTTAATTTTCTTTTATTTTGGTATTGAAAATGGGTTTCATAATGTTTTTATATCAATTTGTTGTATTCATATCTTGTGATTGAAAAGTTGAAATGTTATCTTTCCTTTATGCTTGTTTTATGCGTTACGATTATGTTATGGTTCTTTGGCATAGTTATGAAGACAGGTGGTTCCATGATAAACTAAGGGCGGGTGAGCCTGATATAGCTCTCCAATGCATTGGGTAATGCGAAGGGTTTAAACGTTAAGGTTTCTCCAAAGAGATTTAGGGAATATACTGTGATGGGTATTCCAAACATAACCATAAGGGTTACTCCCTATGTAATAATGTTATGAATGCCTCAAGTTACCTTTATGTCTTATGAATTCAATTATTTATTCATGATTTGATTAGGTATGTTAAAGTGCTTATGTTTTATGGGTAATGTATGATTTCATTCTTATGTATATATGAACTCATGTTTCCTTTCCATATTATTATAACCTTTACTGAGATTTTTATTCGCATCCCACATTTTTGAAATGTTTTTCACAGGTCAAGGGAATGGTACATGATATGATGATAGTGTTAAGGAAGTGTCAAGAATGAATCCATGTTTTATTTTAAATATTTTTCCATTGAAGGGAAAAATGAATTCTATATTTTATGTAACCACTTTATTTTAATGTGGAATGTAATGCATGTTTTATGATCTAATTCTCTAAAACTCTAAACCTGAAAAGATCCACAATGTGTAATCTAGTAATAACTCAAGATTAAGTAATATTTAATGCAGGGGCCTTATAGTTGGTATCAGAGGTTGGTTTAGATAACTTTAGGAGTTATGATTATATTAAATTATTATCCAGAAATAAATTTTTTTGGTCAAATTGAAATGATATATCATTTCAAGAATATCATGTTCCTTCATCTAAGACATGTTTGTTCAGAAGGGTTTTCCGCAGAGGAAACATGGTAGTTGTACTAGGAAGGCATACAAAAGGAAATAAACTTCCGAATCAGCATCCTGAGATGGTCGGAATTGGAATGGAATAGTTTGTTGCAGTAATGGCGCATTTGACTCAAGAGATAAATGGTGGCGGTATCCACGCACAAGATCAGCCAGATCAACAATATAGGAACATGTCTGTGGTGGAACATTTAATGAGGAAATATACCCCGTCATTCAGAGGATCATATGACCATGTCCTAGCTGAAGGGTGGATTAAAGCACTAGAAAAGATTTTCGATGCCATGTGGTGTTCAGACAATCAAAAGGTTAGTATTTCTATTTACTGTTTGGAGGGTGAAGCAGATCAGCGGTGGTCGATGGTTAAAAATATCAGGGACACTGATGAGATTGATGCTCTCGACTGGGATGAAGTCAAAGGTTTGTTTCTTGAGAAGTATTTTCTGAAGGCTGTTCGACTTAGGATGGAAAAACAATTCTTGGAATTGAGTCAAGATAATGACTCAGTGGCTGCTTATGAAGAGTGGTTCACTCGATTGGCAAGGAATGCTCCAAATTTTATCTCAGACCTTGATAGTAAAATCAATCGTTTTTACTCTGGATTAAAGCCAAAATATCAAAGGGCTTTAGCTTCTCATGAGTTCGAAAGTTATGGAAAGCTTGTTCGATGTGCTAAGAAGGTGGAAATAGAGTTTGCAGATGATCAAGTGTTCTATAACAACCAGCAAAAGAAGAGACCGAGGTGGTAGGAGAAATGAAATAATTCTTCAAAAAGATCTGACAGTAAGAAAACTAAGTTTCCATTTTGTGATAAATGTGGTAAAAGGCATGCTGGGGAATGTCTTCTGAATTCTGGAAAGTGCTACTGATGTGATAAGATGGGACATAAGGCTCGAGATTTCACTGAAAAATATCAAGGTGATGGTAAGTGCAAATTTGATTTACAGTTAGTGAAATGTTTTAAGTGCAATGAGATGGGTCACTATGCAAATGAGTGTCCGACAAAGAGATTGAGTGATGGTAAGAAGTTAGACTACATGTAAAAAGGGGTGTTGAAATCCTTTGCAAATACTTCAGCAGATGTCGGGCCATCAAATGAAGTTGTATCAGGTACTTTGTTTGTTTTTTCAGATTATTCCAGTGTGTTGTTTGATTCGGGGTCTACACATTCATTCATCTCTGAAAACTATTCTAGTAAAATGGGAATACAATCTCAAGAAATGACTCTTGAAATTGTGGTAAAAACACCTGGGGGAAATTTTGAGGCAAAAAGAATTTATAAGAATCTTACTATCCTTATCTGTGGAAAGAACCTACTTGAAAACCATATTGTTTTACGTCTAGTAGTGTTTGATGTTATCCTGGGTATGGATTGGTTCTCTATTTACCATGCTAAGATTGACTGTAGAGCTAAAGAAGTTTCTTTTCAGAAAGACTTTCAGTTTGTGTACAATAATGAACCCTTACTGTTGATAACACATCAAGGGGCCGAGAAACTTGTAAAATATGGAAATGAATGTTACCCTGCACATAACATTGAAAATAAGGGAACTATTCAGATTAATGATGTTCCAGTGATAAATGGGTATCCTGATGTTTTTCCGGATGAGTTGCCTGGATTAATACCAGATCGGGAAGTTGAATTTACGATTGATTTAGTTCCTGATGATAATCCAATTTCAAAACCCCCGTATTGAATGGATCAAACTGAACTTTTAGAGTTCAAGGAGCAATTACAGGATTTATTAGAGAAAGGTTTAATTCGACCTAGCACATCACCATGGGGTGCTCCTATTTTATTTTTTTAAAAGAAAGATGGTTCAATGAGACTTTGCATTGATTTTAGATCCTTGATTAACATCACTGTTAAGAACAAATATCCTTTTCCTCATATCGATGATTTGTTTGATCAGCTCCAGGGAGCTCAATTTTTTTCAAATATTGAACTGAGATTGGGGTACCATCAGTTGAAGGTAAAAGAATTAGATATTTTAAAGACCGCATTTCGTACAAGATATGGCCATTGTGAATTTTTAGTAATGCGTTTTGGGCTAACCAATGCACCTGCTGTATTCATGGACCTTATGAATAGAATTTTCCATGAGTTCTTGGATAAGTTTGTGGTTTTTTTCATTAATGATATTTTGGTGTTTTCTAAAAGTAAAGAGGAGCATGAAATTCATTTAAGGGTTATTTTGCAAACCATAAAAGAAAAGAAATTGTATGGGAAATTTAGCAACTGTGAGTTTTGGTTGCAAAATAATTCTTTCCTTGGACACATTGTTTCTAAAGATGGGATAACTGTTGATCCTGCAAAAACAAAGGTTGATTAAGAATGGCCAAGACCGAAAAATTTAACATAGATTCGTAGCTTCCTTGGTTTGGTAGGCTATTACCAAAGGTTTGTTAGAAATTTTTCATGGTTATCTAGTCTAATGACTAAGCTAACATGGAAGGGTGTTAAGTTTATCTAGACAAAAGAATGTGATTATTGTTTTTAGGAATTGAAAAGAAGATTGGTGAATGCTCTAGTTTTGGAACTACCTTCTAGGAATGGTGAGTTTTTTATCTATAGTGACGCTTCATTGAAAGGAATTGGTTGCGTCCTAATGAATAATGATAAGGTAATTGCTTATTATTTATGACAGTTGAGAACTCATGATTTAAATTTACCTACACATTATTTGGAATTAGATTCTGTTGTTTTCACATTAAAATTTTGGAGGCATCATTTGTATGGAGTAAAGTGTGAAATATATACCGATCACAAAAGTTTAAAGTATATATTCACTCAGAAAGAATTGAACATGAGACAGAGGAGATGGATAGAATTAATCAAGGATTATGATTTTACAATTCATTACCATCCGAGAAAAGAAAATAATGTGGCTTATTCTTTGAGTCGAAAAAGTAATTCTTCATTAACAATGTTGCATTTGGAACGTGATCCTTTGGTTAAGGATTTGATGAAAATTGGCATAAAAGCTGTTGGTGCAGGATGTCCTTCTGTTTTTTTTCTGGTATCAGTGAAATCTTCTCTATTAGACAGAATTAAGCAAGCCCATAAGCAAGACAGTGAGTTGCAGAAAAGGGTAGAGCAAGTTTAGAAGGGTAAGTTTCCTGAATTCAACTTTGATAATGATTGTGTTTTGAGATTTTGGGAAGATATTGTGTGTGCCGTGTGATTCACAGTTGAAGAGAGAGTTGTTATGTGAAGCTCATAGTTCTTCGTTTTCAGTTCATCCTGACAGTACTAAAGTGTATAGAGATCTTCGGGAGTACTACTGGTGGGATGGAATGAAAAGAGATATTGCTGAATTTACTGTGAAGTGTTTGACTTGTTATTAGGATAAAGTAGAGCAGCAGTTACCGAAAGGGATGCTTCAGCCTTTTCCAGTGCCAGAGTGGAAATGTGAGAATATATCCATGTACTTCTTTGTGGGATTTCCAAAGACACATCAAGGTAATAATTCAATCTGGGTTATTGTTGATCTCTTGACTAAATCTTCTCATTTCTTTCCTATTAGAGATACATTCTCTATAGATCAACTTTATCGATTGTATCTTAAATAGATAGTCAGGTTGTGTGGAGTTCCTCTCTCCATTGTATCTGACTATGATCCCAGGTTCACGTCTAACTTTTGGAAAGGCCTTCAGAAGTTATTGGGTACTGAATTAAATTTTAGTACAACTTTTCATCCTCAATCAGATGGGCAGTCAGAACGAACAATTCAGACTTTGGAGGATATGCTACATGCTTGTTCGATGGATTATCAGGGATGTTGGGACCAATATCTTTCTTTGGATGAGTTTTCTTATAATAACAGTTTTCATTCCAGTATACAGATGGCACCATTTGAGGCATTATATGGGAAGTGGTTTCGAACATCAGCTTTCTGGGATGAAGTGGGTGAAAGGAAGTTGATGGGACCAGAATTGGTAGAAGAGTTGGCAGAAAATGTTCAGCTGATATAGAGACACATCAGAACTGCTCAGAGCAGGCAGAAGAGTTATTCGGATAACCAGAGAAGGATCAATCTTTCGAGGTAGGTGATCATGTTTTTCAGAATGTTTCACCGTGGAAAAGTGTGATGTGATTTGGTAAGAAAGGAAAGCTGAGTCCAAGGTTCATTAGACCATATGAAATTCTGGAAAAAGTTGGATCAGTTTCATACAGATTGGCTTTACCTCTGAGTTTATCTCAGGTACACAATGTTTTTCATGTTTCAATGTTAAAGAAGTACATGCCAGATCCATCTCATATTTTGAGTCCAGAGGTAGTTCATCTGGAAGAGAATCTATCATATGAGGAACAACCAGTCCATATTCTTGACCATAGGGAGAAAGTGTTGCAGAATAAGTTGATTCATCAAGTAAAGGTTTTTTGGAAGAACAACATGAGTGAAGAGGCAACATAGGAATCTGAAAATGCAATGGGGGATAAATACCCACACTTATTAGATAAGTTAATAAATTGAGGGTGCAAAGATTTCCAAATGGAGGAAGGATGTAACATCCCAAGTAAGTAATGAATAATAGATATTCTTATATATGTTTATTTATGAATTAGATAGTGTTTTAGAGGCTTAAAATTAGAATAATTCCAATCTTAAGCATGTAATACTCTAATATTTTTTTAAAAAAATTTACCACCTTTTGATGGAGAACCATTTTGAAATATAACTTTTGAAATTTTATAAGCTATATTTGTCAAAATAAACTTATTCATTATGATTGGGACATTGAATTTTACTTTGGATAAATTTATTATGTTTTTCTGATAATGTTCATTTTTTAATGAATAGTGAAAACTATTGTATTTTATTTCAAAACCTCTTTTTAATATAATTTATTTATATAGTTAGATTATCATTTTAATTGGATTTAAAGTGTAAATATAATATAATTTTACCATGTAATCCAATGGTGGTCATTGGGATTAATTTCACTTTGTAATTGGGCATAAACAAGTGCCAAACGTTTCATAGATATTGTTTCAAAAAAACCCGTTATTTGTTTTGGAAACGGAAATTATATTTAAATTAACTATTGAAATTTCGGTGATTGTAATTTGGTAAAATGTATTACATATTTGGAATCATAAGGTCCAAATTATGTAATCAAAACTCTTTTGTTTTTTGACTTTGTGAATAGTAAAGACGGTAATTATCGTAAATTATCTTGATTAATTAGTAATCTGGTAGTTAAGGATAATAAAATTATATCATAATAATAAAAAATGACACCAAAAAGTGTCCTAATTCTACTAGTTGTTTCATGTCCGACCATGGTATTCCTTGTGCCAAACTTTGGGACCCCATGGAAACAATTTTGTGTGATAATGACTTTTTATTTTTTGTATTTTTAAAGAAAGTTAAATATTACAAAGAATGTATCACCTGAGTAAAAAAAATTCATTTTGTCTAAATAAATTATCTATTATACTATAAATAGTCATTGGAAATATTGAATTATTTTCTACATCATTTTTTTTTTAATTTTTAGACATTAAATAAATTAAATTATTTATGACATCATGATGATGCAGCGATTACCTCATTAATAAAGGATTTAAATAAAATGAAAAGATAGTGTTAAAACTATAACTTACATTTTTCAAAGACCTATTGGATGATTATATTTAGAACCCTTATCACCTTATCCTATAAATACATTAATGTGGGACCTTTAAAATCCGAAACTCATTTGAAAATAAAGTTACATTTTATACCTTTCCAAGAGTGCCCCTCCTCTACTATTATAAAAGGCCCCCACCTCTACCTCCTTACCCACACCTCTCAATCCATTGGCTCGCCCAACCTCTACTCATTTTTTCTCTCCACATCCCTCTCCTCATCCTAGAAGCCTTACCTTAGTCCGGAAGCTCTTCAAGAAATCCTTTTGGTTCAAACCAAAGGGAGTTACCCGATTCAAAGGTAAAGTCTTCTCTAATGCCCTTTTGTTTTATTTTGCTTCTCCACCCCCCTAAACTCTTTTTATTCATTTATTTTGTAACAAATAAGGTATCTCAAATATACTAGGATGTTGTTATAAGAAGTATTCAAGCTATTATTACACACACCTACATCTAATGGTTAAAGAACATATTGTTTCTGTGGATGGTGAATTTCTGCCTCACGAAACGATGATTGTTCAATATTCTTTTAACACCTTCAAAGGTGTCCATTAAGATGTAACTATATTTGTATATGATATATAATATGTTTATGGTTTCCTTAAACTTCTGTATTTTTCATTTATGCCATACCTTTATGGTTTCCATTATGGGTAAACACGATATCTTCATTTTAGGAATTGCAAACTACTGCCACCTCAAACTGATTTGATTCGTTAATACCATATGTGGTACGTATAAAGGATAGATTTAATGATATAATATATAATACCATACAATAATTATAATACTATTATGTATCATTATGTTTTAATTCCATTAAATATGAAATAGAAATGGAATTAGCGTTTATGCGTACGTACGGCTTACCGTCTCCATGAACGGTGCATTTCATTTCTTACCCCTAAATGTTGTGTAATATTATAAATGCATGAATATACTAGATATATATGATATATATTATATCTATATCGTGAATATAATTCTGGATATAATGGATATTTTACCACATGAATAACTTGTAATTATAAAGAGTTTATTTTTTACTAAAGTAGCAATGATCGACAAAACGTCCATTATTAACTTAAATAATTACATAGTGTTCATAACATAGTAATAAGTGATATAAAAGGAATAATGAACTTGAAAAAGGTTCTAATGAAAGTATAAATTAACTCATGTTTATTATTCAGGAGGTTAAATAATGATCGAGTCAAGTCGGACCCGAGGTAAGGGACTCCGTCTCAATCTCCATTCATTGATGCATATTTTGTTTTATACAAAACTTTCTTTTATACGGTGTATAAACCCCTTTGACTTTTACATTTATTCAAAAGAAATATTTTTTATACAAATCATTTACTAAAGGAAAAAAGGGAATGTTTTTTTGTCGTACATATGCGGCGACAATGACTTCTCCGCCACCGTGACCATTATTTGAGTTTCGGCTTCCTCTACAAGCCATAACTTTTTTTGAATGAAAAAAATAAATACCATGTTTTTATTTTATTTTATTTTGGTATTGAAAATGATTTTCATAATGTTTTTATATCAATGTGTTGTATTGATATCCTGTGATTGAAAATGGAAATGTTATGTTTCCTTTATGCATGTTTTATGTGTTACGATTATGTTATGGTTCTTAGGCATTGATATGAAGATGGGTGGTTCTGTGACAAACTACGGGCGGGTGAGCCCGATATAGCTCTCCAATGCATTGGGTAACGTGAAGAAGTTAAACGTTAAGGTTTATCCGTAGAGATTTAGGGAATATAATATGATGGGTATTCCAAAGGTAACCATGAGGGACACTCCCTACGTAAGAATGTTATGAATGCCTCATGTTACCTTTATGTCTTATGATTTCTATGATTTATTCATGATTTTATGAGGTATGTTAAAGTGATTATGTTTTATGGGTAAAGTATGATTTCATTCTTATGTATATATGAACTCATGTTTCCTTTCCATATTTTTATAACCCTTACGGAGATTTTTATGCTCATCCCCTGGTTTTGAAATGTTTTTCACAGGTCAAGGGAATGATACATGATATGATGATAGTGTCAAGGAAGTGTCAAAAAAGAATCCGTGTTTTATTTTAAATATATTTCTATTGATGGAAAAAATGAATAAAATCTTTTATGTAACCACTTTGTTTAAATGTGTAATGTAATGAATGTTTTATGGTCTAATTCTCTAAAACTCTAAACCAGAAAAGATCCCCAATGTGTAATATTGTAATAACTCAAGATTAAGTAATGTTTAAGGTCGGGGCCTTTTATACAAGGTCACCTGCATCCATGCCGCCTAATCAAAATGGTGGGTACTTGTCTGATCAGACCTCTCGGCGTGACTCTCAGCCTGGGTCTGAGAGGTCGCGACCTCATATGACTCCTTAATTTTCAAATTGAAATTAAAATAGTGAAAATATAATATGCTGTTATTTTTCAAACTGAAAAAAATACAGACCACAATATCATGCTAGAGATCACCTCTAATCTCTCTGCTGGCTATATCATTGTTTATCCTCTGATTAAAATCGTACTCCGTAATATCGGCATGCTAAAATGCCTATATGAATATAAAATAAACTATTTATATTTAATGTAATATAAAATATTTTAAAAATATACTTACCAAATGCTCTCTATGTGTAGTGATTGCACAACTACCAGCTCGATGTGGCACCTTCTATCTCCCCCAGTTCTATCGACCCAAGGAAGATCTCATCTAAAATCCACAATTCAACCAGTGTGAACATAATCCATCCTAAACATGACATGAAATTTACTCTGGTAGATGGGATCTTCATAACTCATCAAATACTGTCACTCCTGCTTCTTTAATGGCCATCCTTCTCAAATTATTAAAAAATTGACAGAAACGCTCACTCATAGACACTGCTCATGCCTCGTGGATAGATCCACGCATGATATAATCGATGGGATACCATAAACCATAAAAATAATTTATAATATCATGTTATTAATGAAATAAATTTCCAAATTAATAATATTTATATTTGTACTAGCCAATGATTAAAAATTCCACGCCCAACATCAATGGGAATCTGTTCCCATGTTATCCATCGCAGAGAAAAATAATTACGCAAGATAGCGCTCCCCTTGTCCAATAGCTACATGATCAAAACTATGAAAAATGAACAAATAATCAAATAATTACTATATAAATAAATTATTTAAAGAAAACAAAATTACACAGGATGCCATACCTCTACGTGCGTGGATCAAAACCATGATGTGGATGCCACTTGGGGTTAGGGTCAGGAATCATCAGTCACGCAAGACCATTCCCCCTCCACATACCCCCTGAACCTCCAGTAGGATGAGGGTCATATGATTCCAAATCCTCATCATCCAATGGTAGCTCAGACTCATCCAACTCGCAAAATAGATAAGGTCCATCAATAACAAAAAATGATTATTGTTAGAAGATAGTTTAAAACAACTATTACATATAGATATATATTAGTTATGATTATAACTAGCATTTAACTATGTCAGTGTTCACATTCATTATCATCTTCATTTCTAATGATGATAATGTCTTCATATTCATCATCAAAATCATCAATATTCATATAAGTTTTAGTTTCATCATCTCTTTCCATTTCAAATTCATTTGTAACATCATTAACATCGTCATCACCATCAACCCTTAATTGTGGGTTGTTAGCATCGATATTCATGACTCTTTGCAAAAATGTTGGATTATGAGTAGTCTCTTGAAAAATTTCAATTCCTTGTACTTCATCAGAACCGCGTTTAGTTTGAGTAAACAGATTTTCCAGAGATTTTTTTATTATGCTCCACCAATCACTCATTTCTCTTGAAGTAGCATAGTGCGTTGCATAATATATTTGATGTTCCTATTGAGATAGTAAAAATGGGTCATTTACTAAAATAAATACTTTTATATTAAATATCTATGATTCCATATATCTGATGAACATGCAAGCATCTCTCCATATCCAACCACAAAAATTTAAACATTGTTATATAATTTTTTCCTAGATTATAGAGTTCAATAATTTAACCAGCATACCATAAAAGTCAACATCATGTTCTCTATGATGTGCTCCTCTCATACAATCTCCACTATTCATTGTTATTTTTGATTCCCCGTATGCACGTGAATGAAATCGAGAACCATTAACCAGGTACGCATGATAAGATTTAACCATTTTGGATTGTGGGTTACTCAATATACACAGTCTCTTATCAATTTTATTAGCCTTTTGAGTCACATAAAAATTTTTAAAACAATTATCAATATAACAAATCATTAACTAAATTCATATATTAATCCATCAATAAATTATGTTACCAGTTTTTGAAACCATTGAGAATTTTTTTGTTGTCGATATTCTTCAAGAGCATCTGTTATAATTTGTGGAAGCTGTTTCTTGATATGATTATCATATAACATACAAATAAAATATGTTTACTTACTATAAAATAAATTATAGAATATGTGGTAGAATAACTCACTGTGTAAATGATGTCGTTTCTTCACAGTTGAGCAGAACATATGTTTGAGCGTTTTGATTTTCATCACCTGAATGCCATCGTTATGAACTCTTCTAAAGCTAATAATTGGCTGAATAGATATTGATAATTTATTATCCACTTCACCATCAGTATTACACACGTTACATCCCATGCGGTTGTGTTTTTAGGTATATTCAGATTCAAAATAACGATAGTAGAAAAAAAATACCTCTGGAAAATAAGCTTTTGCAATTGAGGCTTCAACTGATGCTTTGTTACGTAATTTTTTCTTCAATTTTTGTATGAATCTATTAAATTGGTACATCCCTAGAATTAGTACCGTAAATACACATTTAGCTTCATGTGAAAAATGAAATATGTTATGTTCGATTGAGTCATAGAAATCTTGCATGATGATTTTTTCCTATTTATATATAATGACAACAACATCTTCTTCCAGTTTACATAGTGCAGCATAGTCATTTATCACTACAAAAATGTCTCAAAAAAATATGATATATCTTTTATCGAATACCCAGTCATTAAATTCAACAAACCTCTGAATCCAATCGGCATAAGTATTTCCATTATAACATGACAATTATTACTTTTTAATCCGGTAATATGACCATTCTTTACACATCTACCTAAATTATAAGCATATCCATCTAGAAGTCTCAAATCTACTTTCCACTGACAACATAATATGTGATTCTCTTTGGATAGTGTATAAGATGTTTTTAGCTTTATTGACCTCTGTGATCGGACATTTTGAAATAGTTCAAGTTTCGGTCGTCTACATAATTTGGTAAGATCTAATCAGGTCTTTACATTATCTTTTGTCTTACCTGGTGTATTCAAAACTATATGAAATAAATTATCAAAACATTTCTTCTCAACATGAAAGACGTCCAACATGTGGTGGACCAAAAAATCATACCAATATGAATGATCCCAAAAAGTGATTCATTTTATCCAATAATACTCTTTCCCAAAGACATGAATTTTTTATTGGTTTATTTTTGGCACAAATGCGATGGGAGGTAATGAAAATATGAATGATTTTTACTCTTTACCTAAGATCTTTTTGGATGGTTAATCCCATTCAACTGTGCCTTTTCTGAAATGATATTTATTCCTCTGAAAAGGATGATCGTTTGGAAAAAATCTATGATGACAGTCAAAATAACAATGTTTTTCCATTGATACGAATAAAGGATTTATTGTCTTTCATACAGTAAGGACATGATTTCAGAACATGTGTACCCCAGCCAGATAACATGCCATATGTTTGGAAGTCACTAATAGTCCCCAACAATACAACATTTAATATGAAATTTTGTTTCTCAACAACATCATATGTACTAGCACCATTACTCCACAACGAAATTAACTCATCAATCAATGGTTTCAAATAAACATCAATGTTATTTTTCAGATGTCCTTGGATTAATAAGTTCAAAAAGATTTAGGTCTCATTCATCAACACCCATGGAGGTAAATAGTATGGTGTTATAAAGATAGTTCAATAAGAATACTGACTACCATAAGAACCAAATAGAAAAAAATCCCTAGTAGAAAGACATAATCGCACGTTCTCAGATTCTAAACAAAAAGGCAGATGCAGTCGGTCATAATGCTTATACGACTCACCATCACATGGATGATTTTAGATTTTATCAGTTGAAATCATGGTTTTGTTCTATGACCTCATTGACGCTGTGTTCTAAGACATAATCAAATGCTGCAACCTGGGTGTATTAGAGAAATATCTCAATTTTTTCATAAGAATCGATTCAGACTTCCCTAGTAGAGCTTCTTTATACCCCTATTGTCCACATGGGGGATAACCATGCAATGACTCGTTTTCACCCAAATATAAGATGAAATCATTTTCATATACATGAATCATCTGATAACTAAGACCCATATTACAAACTAGCCTCTTGCTCTCATAGTAATTTGCAGGCAACACATTTCCTTCAAGTAACAGTTTTTTAACAAAATAAAATATCTGATCAAAATAGTTGTTTCACATTGCATTATCTGAGTTAATCGCCATAAATTTTTCAATTTCTTCAAATTTTAATAACTTGTGACCAGGATATAATGTATCCTCAACAGACCTCAAAAACTCATAAAATTTGGATGGTTCCCACTCATGAGTTGAATCAATATTATCATGAGTTTCAATTTGTTGAACAGATGGACCAACATCATCATATACTAAATTTTGAAACTATGATGGATCTGGAATCAGGTTATTAATATCTTCTCTCGAACTACGTTCACTGTGTGGATACAAAAAAACATAATATGGTTGAAAACCAAACCACAAGAGATGTCCCCCAACCTTTGTCAAATGGGTCAAACATTCTTAGAGCACATATTTTATAAGGACAATTAATTGTGCCTTTTAAATAAAATTCTAGATTTGATGATGCAAATGATAAGAAAACATCAACACCCTCAATAAATGCATGATTTAAACGAGAATCGTTTGGATTTATGTGTTGATTTATCAATGCGCCATCATTTAATAATGACTGTATTGGAATTCCTTGTTCCATATTTTTCAACAAATTATAAAATCAATACTGTTTTTGAATAATTTGAAATTAGAAAAACACAATCCAAAAAAAGAAGATTAATAATTACAATAACTTCTTATTACTATTTATTACTAAATATTACAAATTATCACTAATTAATAATATTTATTACTATTTATTAGTATTTATTAATATTTATTACTATTTATTAGTATTTATTAGTGTTTATTAATATTTATTACTATTTATTAGTATTTATTATTATTTATTAGTATTTATTAGTATTTATTACTAATTATTATTATTTATTATTAATTATTAGTATTTAATTCTATTTATTAGTTATTATTATTATTTATTAGTATGTATTTCTATTTATTTCAATTTATTACTATTTATTTCTATTTATTATTATTTATTACTATTTATTACTATTTATTAGTAAATATTAGTAATTATTAGTATTAATTAGTATTAATTACCATTTATTACTATTTATTAATAATTTTACTATTTATTACTAATTAAAAGTCATTGTTACTAATTATTACTATTTATTACTATTTATTTCTATTTATTAGTTTTTATTAGTATTTATTAGTATTTATTACTATTTATTAATATTTATTAGTATTTATTAGTATTTTTTACTATTTTTACTATTTATTAGTATTTATTAATATTTATTACTATTTATTACTATTTATTAGTATTTATTAGTATTTATTACTATTTATTAGTAGTTGTTAGTATTTATTATTATTTATTATTATTTATTAGTATTAATTAGAATTTAATAGTAATTATTACAAATTAATACTAATTATTAGTAATTATTACTATTTATTACTATTTATTACTATTTATTACTAATTATTACTAATTATTGCCAATTATTTCTAAATATTGCTAAATATTTCTCAATATTCCTAATTATTGCTAAAATTTGCTAATTATTGCTAATTATTTTTGAATTATTGTTAATTATTGCTAATTATTGCTAATTATTGCAAATTATTGCTAATTAATGCTAATTATTGCTAATTATTAATAATTATTCCAAATTATTGATGCTTCTTCCTATTTATTGCTAATTATTACTAATTAACAATAATTAATACTATTAATTACTAATTAATACTATTTATTTGTATTTATTACTATTTAATAGTATTTAATGGTATTTATTTCTATTTATTAGTAATTATTAGTATTTATTACAATTAATTATTAAGTATTACTATTTATTTTTATTAATTATTATTATTATTATTTATTACAATTTATTAAGATTTGTTACTATTTATTATTATTTACTAATTTTTATTACTATATGTCAGTATTTATTACTATTTATTAGTATTTATTAGTATTTATTAGTATTTATTATTATTTATTAATATTTATTAGTATTTATAAATATGTATTAGTATTGATTAAATTATATTAGCATTTATTAGTCATTGTTATTATTTATAAGTAATTATTAATATTTATTAGTATTTATTACTATTTATTAGTATTTATTACTATTAATTACTATTTATTACTATTTGTTAATATTTATTACTAATTATTAGTATTTATTAATATTTATTATTATTAATTAATATTATTAGTATTTATTAGTATTTATTAATATTTATTAGTATTTATTACGTTTTATTAGTATTTATTACTATTTATTAGTTTTTATAACTATTTATTACCAGTTGTAACTATTTATTACTAATAGTTAGTATTTATTACTAATTTTTAGTATTTTATAGTATTTTTTACTATTTATTAGTACTTATTAGTATTTATTAGTATTTATTAGTATTTATAAGTATTTATTAGTATTTATTACAAATTGTTTCTATTTAATTGTATTTATTACTATTTATTTGTATTTATATGTATTTATTATTATTTATTTGTGTTTATTTCTATTAGTTAGTATTTATTACTAATTATTAATATTTATTACTAATTATTACTATATATTAGTATTTATTTATATCTATTAGTATTTATTACTATTTATTACTATTTATTACTATCTATTAGTATTCGTTACTATTTGTTAGTATTTGTTACTATTTGTTAGTATTTATTACTGATTATTACTAATTAATAATATTTTTTAATATTTTTTAATATTTATCACTATTTTTTAGTATTTATTACTATTTATTAGTATTTATATGTATTTATTACTATTTATTACTATTTAATTCTATTTTATCTAATTATTACTATTTATCTAAAAATTTTAATTATTTTTTTTTAATTTCTATTAATTAGTACAAAATACTGCTACTAATTACTAATTCCTGCTAATTATTTATATACATTACTAGTTATCGTTAATAATTATTAATTATTACTAATTATTAAGAATGAGTACCAATAATTTAATTTTATTATTAAAAATAAATATTGAGGACAAAAAAATTTAAATCTAACTAAATTACAACTAATCAAAAATAATTAAAATTAATATAAAGAAATGAAATAAATACTAAATTATATACAACAAATATACCTTTAAAATTGATCTCTTATAATTGTAGTTGGCTTAACAACTTTTTCATAAAAAACCAACTCTCAAAAATTTTCACTCTAAAATTAGAGTCTACAGAAGAAGAGGAAATAAGAATTCAAAATGAGAGAATAAAAATGGAGGGGGTTTATATAGGTTTGATTAGTCGCTACGGGACCCGTCACAAATACCATCAGCAACATTAATTTCAGTCGGCAGATAAAAGGTTATTTGCGACGGGCACCGTCACAAAAGTGACCTTCCAACACACTATTTATGACGGGACAACATCCCATCGCAAATAGGTTTTTACCACCACCGATTATTTGCGACGAGGCCCATCGCAAATACCCACTGTGGGTCGAACTAGTTGTGATGGGGGATCCCCCAAACCATCTAGGTCTTACTGTCTCCCGACATTTGTGATAGGCGGCGCCTACCCATCAAAAATTCCCCTTCGAGCGGTTTGGCACACAAACCGCGCCTATCCATGCGCAATTATTTGGGATGTGGCTCCTATTCTGGTCACAAATAACCTCTTTGACATACTATTTGCGACGATATTTATTTTCGTCGCAAATAATGGTTTTTTCCATAGTGTGAGTTAATAATTCTAATCTTTCAAAAATTGATACTAGATCTATATAAATTCAACCAATCCATTCCTAAAATAACTGCAAATTTTATCATAAGGGTTATAAAAAATCTATTCTAGTATATTCTTCTCCAAAATTTCAATAATAGAAGATCAATATATATGAAATGTTGTGATCATACCTCAGTCTAAATTTATGAATAATCCATTATCCATGTCTTGAGGTGTTGTATAAATATTTCTAATAAATTTCCTTGATATTAAGGAATGAATTGAATTATAATTAAATAGTATGTGTACAATTAGTTAATGAATAAAATTACGTATATCACATTAATGTTTTAAGAATTTACCTCATTTTCATTAACTGAAAAATCCCATTCATTGTCCCCTAGATTTTGAGATTTTTGTTTTAGTCATCCTCAAGGACCCTTGTCATGGTACATTAAGTTTCAAAGAGCTCATTTCCATTCTAGTTGAAACAATTCACCATGGGTGGAGGACATAGGGAAACCATCACTTTATCTAACACGAGTACTCTGCCCGTACAAATGCCAGAGACTATTCAATTTTCTTTCAAATCAAATGGTTCTACGTCATTCAAAAAAATTGTAATATTATTGTACTCAATATAATGTTTAGAATAAAATGATGATAATAAAGGGAATGTGGTGCCCGTGACATGAGAAAATGAAGTGAAGAATAATTGTGATGGAGATGAAACATGATGGAATGGAAGAGTTAGAAATAAGAGACATAGATGAAACAAATGGTGTAGGTTAAGGCTAAGTTGGAGGAAATATACGGGATTGTGATAAATGGTGGATGGAATCCTAGACATAGTTTCATGGTTTCTGGATTATGAACAAAGTTGATGGGATTAAGAAGATGTTGGGGTGAGGATTAATAGGAATCATGATATCATTATGTTTGGTTTCATTGAAAGTTAATATAGTTTCAAGTTCATATTTTTAACCTCTTATCATCATAAATAAATTTCACTTTATGATGAAAATATTATAACACAACCTTGATTTAATTTCATAAGAATATTTAATAATATATATGTGTGTGTGTGTCTGTGTGTGTCATTATGTCCAGAAGAATACCAAAATAGTCCAATTATAGGATTATTAGTTGTTACTAGAATCAAGGTATCATCCATGAAAACAAATCTATACTATAGAATAGATACATAATTTGTAAAACTCATGAGTTCTTCTCCATGAATATTTATGAGTCTTTGGTGAACCGTGAACCTGTGATGGAGGAAATATTATGTACTATTTTTGATCAATTCCCAAGGCTACAGTAAATACTCTCCCTCCATAATATGAATGTATTCCCACTAACATTCTATCAGGGGTTGCTCGTACTTCATCACCACTAATAAATCAATCATCCCCTTGTGAAAAAATATGACACCTTCGAAACACATACCACGATTGGTCTTACGGACTCATCTTTTCCATCCAACTATGGCTAGCTATGTCCATGAAATAGATCCTGAACATTAGGATAGGATGGTTCCAGCATATTTAAAAGAAAACAGGCATGGATCAATTTGATAAATTGAAATAAAGGTGAAATTACATAAAACCAAATCCAAATGTTAATTAATTTCTTTGGTGGTTGAAGATTTGGTTGTCATGACTGGTTGCTTGAACTCCAACTCAACATCTTTGAACCTTTAGGAAAATTGAGAAACCGGATGCGGTCATTAAAATGCAGCAATGCCTTTTGATTCTGATATGAGCTTCTTATTTCATCATATTGGGAAATATTCATGGAATATGATCTTAATTATAATGTATCAAGACCAATATGGTATGAAATATAACTCAATAACATTATAACATCCACTATCCCCAAAAAAGACATTTAATGATATTTTTAGGAAGAATGAAAATATAATAATGTAGTGTACAAACTAATATATATATTATATTCAAAATTTCATTGAATCGTTCAGCTTAAAAACAATTTTGAATTTAGTTTCAAAGGAGAAACTAAATGTTTCTGAAAGTTTCACAATTTTGTATTTGATGTTGCATCTGGTTCATCCTATAAAAAATTCAATGTGTATTTTTTGACCAAAAACATATTTATATGATTTCATAACCTTCTCTAAACCCATCCAGAGAAAAATATTTTGGTGAAATAACAAAATTCCAAACTACAACATTCACAAGAATATCCTGCTTTCTAAAATGTTTCACAGTTGATTCCATGAATCCTAGAATCTTCTTTATTGATAACATACCCTTAAATTTTGAAAAATAGTTTACAGTTTTAGAGCATTTAGTTATTGGTAGTGAGGTTTATTAAAATAAATATAAATAAAAATAGAATACTAAAATATGACTGTATGAATACATTTCGAGAATTAATATGCAAGGCACTCATTTCAAGGATCTATTGATAGTTACGAGTATAAAATATAGTCACCAATAACTGGTTCATCTTTTTCATAGGCCATAATAACCTACAATAAAAACTTGAATCCCCTCTAAATATCATATTAATTAAAATCATGATGAATGTAGAAGAAAATATCAAACATAGCAAAAATGAGGTGTGCACCAATGATTTGGAAATAACAAAAAATATAGTAATCAATATGTTATAAAATGAAAAATGTAAAATAATGACAAGAATAAAGGAACAAGACATTTAAAAATTAAACATTTTAAATTAATAATTTAATATACATAAACTAATTGATAATCAACAGATACCATTTATCATATTTAGTAGATTAAAGTTTAGAGAAAACCTGTATTAAAAACAATGTTGAGATTTTGTATGAAGATAGTTTAATGGAATACTTAAAAGCTAATGAAATCAATAGAGAATGTTTTTAAGGAAATCTCACCTCATTTTGGATGTGTGAAGTGCATGTTCAACCTACCCGAGGTGTAAATGTCCACCTGGCATCGAGATATGAACATAAAGAGGAAGAGTCATGTAGATGGGCATATTTATAGAACATGTTGGATAAAAAACACATGAAATAAAATACAGAAACATATAATGAAATGTAATACAAAATTTGATATATATAATAATTAATGGAAGAATATTTAATGGAACTTTCTATGGTGAGTGGAATATCAGGCCCTATATTGCTACTATATTCATTGAAACATCAACTGTCATCTCTTGGTAGGGGGTAGGGGACACAGTGAGTGCAGCTTGGATTAGCGGTATAACTTTTATTTCTTGGAGTAGTTAAATATTTGGTCGACCTGACTGGATTCTTGAACTCCGGATCAACATCTTTGATCTTTTGGGAAATTTGAGAATCAAGAGGCGGTCTTAAAAATGCAGCAATGCCTTTGTATTCTGATCTGAACTATTGGTTTCAGAATATTGAAATAGATGCAAGGAAATTAATATTAAGTCAAAAACAGAAACTCCAACCTGGGAAGAAATATGTCCATAAAAATCATAACATCTACTATCCCCACAAACCCACAATTAGAAATATTTATTTTAGGAGAAAAAAATGGAATATATTCATGTAGCAACGGATATCTATATTAAATTCTAAATCTTATTGAATCATTCCACTTCAAAAAAATGAATTTACTATCAATGAAGAAAGTATAGACTTTTTAATGTTTCACAGTTTTTTATTTGAAGTTGAAACTGGTTCATCTTATAAAAATTTCAATGTGAATTTTTTAACCACAAACATATTTATATGATTTCATATCCTTCTCCAAAGCCATTCAGCGACAAATATCCCAGTGACATAAGAAAATCACCAACTGTAGAAATCATAAGTACATTTAATTTTCCAAAATAATTCATAATAAATTAAATTAATACTTGCATCTTCCTAATTGTGAACATTCCCCTAAAAGACAAGAGCCTACTAAATTCGCATAAAAACATAAAACAACTGTTAATGTTGTATGAATGTCCTTTAATCAAGAAAGATGTATTTGTATCAAGGTGAATTATAATAGCTTAGAAAAATTATCTATCATCAAATCAACAATGATTATTTAAATCATAGTAATTTCTACCGGAAAGTCACAAAGAGATGATTAATCACTTTATAAAAACTGATAACAAATTGATATGATTGTCATATGTGATATGAAACCATTATTCCTAGCATGAAAATTTTAAATTTGATATGTAGTTTCAGAAAGAGGATATGAGAGTTCTATCTTATTTAATTAGTTTACATTGTCATAGCTTTTAGTAATTCAAAATTAGGTGTACTAAAATAAATAAAAATATAAATAGTACAAAAAAATATGAGTATATGAATACATATAAAAAATTAACCTGAAAGGCACTAATTCTATAGAAGTATACATAATTAGAAGTATAAAACACATTGCCACCAATAACTGGTTAATATTTTTCATGGGCCACATTAACCTGCAACAATAACTCGAATCCCATCTAAATAACAGATTCATTCCAATCATGATGACAGTAAACGAAAATCTCAAACATACCGATTATGAGGCATGAAACGATGAACCAAAATACCTAAAAATATATTACAATGTATATTGTAAAATTAAAAATGTAAAATAATAGAAAGAATAAAAAACAATAAATTTAAAAAATAAAATATTTTAAATAAAAAATTAATATAAATAACTAATTGATAATCAACATAAAACATTAATATGATTTGGTTGTTTATAGTTTACCGCTTACTTGTACTATGAAACAATATTGGTGGAGGATAGAGGATGGTCTTAAGAGTTGGGTGAGAATAAATAATAGATTGAAATATGATTTAGAATAATAATTTAATAAACAAATAAATCTAAGCTTCACAACATGATGGAAAATTGAAATGAAAAAGGAAATGGAAATGGAAAGGTATCAACTTAGGTGTCGACCTTTTTCTCAATCATATCAATTAATCTACGGTCAAGACACTTATCTCTTATGCTTCATCATACCCAAAATATAAATAATAGGACATGGATAAAGAAAATTAAGAATCACATATCACCATTTGTTATATTCCGACTCAATGAACATAATTAACTAACAGATCTGAAAACAAAGATAAAACTAATGAACAGCTTCTGAAAGTATAAATAATGGACAATATAATGTAAAAAATTACATTTTATATGAATAAATTTTGTCATTCAATGGTGGATGTAAAATGGATGAAGGTCACAGTAGATTTAAATATAGATTCAAAACATACTCAAGACCCTTTCGAAATGGGTTTCAAAAAAATAGAATGCTTGAAAACACGATCATATATATCCTTTATCACGACCCGTCCTTGGGGCCTGTGTCGTGACTACCCGAAGCCCGCCTTCCATAGGCCAGGGGCTGGCGACTAGCACCAAATGTGTAAATCCCGATAAAAAGGGAAGAAATTGCCTTTATAAAAGAAAATAAACACCATAGAGTATGGAAACTGAAGTAAACTCTTTGTAAACTGAAAATATAAGTAACTGCTGAAAAGTAAAAGGGCCAGAATATAAACCCAACTAAAGATGTAGTACAACTGAATGTAAAGTACAACACAAGGACAACAGCTGAAAGGTGACAAGCCGCTCATGGATTGTCCTCTGGCTTCCTACCTGAAGGGGCGGTATAGATCTCCTCCTAAGCACTCCACGTCCATTAGTCTCCTTCGGGTACCGAATCATCGTGAAATCCACCTCTGGGCACCGACTCGATGTAATATCCACCTCTGAGTACCGTCTAACTCTACAGGCCTCAACCTCGATCAGTGATGTCTATCGTATGCAACCAACTCAACGTAGTGCGGGTGAAGACCATGCCGGGGTGAGTATACAATACTCAGTAGGGACCCCGAGACCCCTGAAGGTCTCCTTGAATCCACAAAGGATAAACCACAAATAAAAGATTCAAACACGATGTATCATCCAACACTACTTAGGTATATTCCCATACATATACCAAAGTCATCAAATCCAGTTCAGCTCCATCTCACGAGCTCAAGTACAATCCAATCCACTCAGGAAAGTAAAACTTAATCCACACAAGAAAGTACGACCCAATAAATGTAGGAGAGAATAATCCAATCCACACAGGATATCAAGTCAATCACATCGAAGATAATGATCAAAAGTCAAGACTCATATCACATAGGTATCCATTTACGAAGAGGGGTGGAGATTATTAGATGTCTCCTCTGAATTATCTCCTCTGCCGAAACCACGTAGGATCCAAGTTTTGTAGTCGTCACTTCCGAACCCACAGAGGATCCAATTATAGTAGTCATCATCGATGAACCTACGAAGGATCCCATCATGGTAGTCGAACCCACAGAGGATTCCAGTATAGTAGTCATCCTCGTCGAACCCATGGAGGATCCCAGTAGGGTAGTCGTCCTCGTCGAACCCACGGAGGATCCCAGTACGATTGTCGTCCTCATCGAATCCACGGAGGATCACAGTACGACAGTCATCTTCATCGAACCCACGGAGGATCACAGTACGGTAGACGTCCTCATAGAACCCACAGAGGATCCTAGTATGGTAGTCATCCTCGTCGAACCCACGGAGGATCCCGGTACGGTAGTCATCCTCATAGCTGCAGCAAGCTCTAGGGTTCCCGCACACAGCACGCTCGTTCCTGGAGGATCCGCTCCACGAGAAAAGGGGTTGATAAATCAACTATCACGTAGACCTGAGTTGATGTATCACAAAGTTCTGTCTGGACAATAGGAACTCAACATGACAGACGGCGCGTCAATCGGACGCCCGGTCTGAGAGATATAGGATTTTTCGTTCCAGGGGCCCGGTTGGTTTTAATTCAAAACCAACCCAACCATAATACAACTCCATACAAACCTCGAGAAGATTAATCCAAAAGGTCCATCTCACTAAGAGGAAATCAACAAGGTCGAAGGCACGTCAATCGGACGTTCGGAGCTCATGTTATAAGCGTTTCCACTCCGAAGGCCTGTTTGGTTTCGTGTTCGAACCAACCCGGATGAACTAAAAGTTCCCCAAACCCTTGAGTTTAATATACCTAAACGACCTTATCAATTCAAGGATCGAATCACAACTGACGGTGCATCAATCGGAGGTCTGTAGCCCATGATATGGGTGTTTGAACGGATCTGTCCGCAAACAGGGGGATTGGGCCCGGTCAGAATTGGCCGAAGACCCCCTGGGTCGGCCTGAACCTGGGCGACCCGACTCGGGTCCGGATCTGGCCCATTATGGCGTGGACCGGACTGGCCGGTGCGGCCCAGCCTAGCCGGCGTGGCCCGACCCGGCACAGGGGTCCGGCAAAGCGCGGGCGCCCCGGCCCGGCGCGGCCTGTCCGGCCTGACACGGGCACGGCCCGCGTGGCCAGTGGATCGGTCGTTCAGCCAAGCGAAAAGCGGAGGGGGCACTTCCCCTCTGTTTATTGATGAAACGACCCCCACATGGGGGCCCGCCTCTTTGCCAGCCAGGGGTTATGACCGCCAGATTTTTTGAAACCTGTCGGCTGGTGTGCCACCGCGGGACCCCCGCGGGTCCCTCCTTCCATGCACCAGCGGCCGGCGGTTCCGGCCACCCCTCCCTGCACCGCCACGGTCTTGTTTGACCGGAACTGCACAATAGGGCACGCCCCTCCGCCGCGGCCCGCCCCGGCCGCGGCCCTTCGTGATGCTCCGGGGCGGCGTGATGGCACCGTGCACCTCTGCTGCGGCCCATCCTTGGTCACGACTTCCTAAGGCTTCGCCAGCGCGGCGCGACGGCGCCTCGCACTTTCTCCGCGTTCATCCTCGTTCCCGCGTGGTGTCGTTGCACTGCGCCGCCTCCATTCCAAACCACATCGAGGATCAACAACAAGGGGAGGAGGATCGGCTGTGTTTGTGTGGTCCGACCTCCTCCATTTAATTTGATAACAGGTGACTAAATTAAAATAAAACAACTTCGACATGGCAAGAACAAATTTAATCCATTAAATTTGAACTTAAAACCCCTACCCCGAAGAAGGCGTTCGTCGGGGTCATGGTTGACAGCGTCGCGGTAGACGGGTGTCGTTCCGTCAACTTCGGGAAGGATGAAGTCGAGGGTGGTGTCGACGTTCTTCGTTCTTCATTGGAGGAAGAAGAAAACTCCCCAAGTGCTGGGTGTTGTGATTCACTGCTAGCGTTCCGCCGCTTGAAGAAGCCGTCCAGAACTCCTCCCCATGCATCATTTAAATAGGAGTGTTGGGTTCGTCATTGGAACACAAGTCATAAATGGGGGATTTATGACATAGGTCCCCACTTAATTAATCCGATGTTGTAGAACATTAAAAAGAGAGGAAGGATCCTCATTAATTAAACACATTGGCATTTAATTAAAGAGAGGGAGGAAGGTTCCTCATAAACATGAGGGGTTGACATTTATTAAAGAGGGAGAGGGTGTTCAATGGGGTGTTAGGAAATTTAAGGAGGTGGGGGCTCATGTGGGCCCCACCCCACATTCTCAAAACATCCTTTCCCATAACTCAGAAACCACTTGCGGTATAATAAAAATATAATTGTAAAGCAACTATATTTTTATTCTTTACAATTTTTTAACAATTCCTCTTGAGAAAACGCACCTTCAGGAAAGGTGTTCCTAAGGAATTACAGGTGTTGCGGTTTCATCGGTGCCCTCAGATTTCAATTCCGAGCACCAGATCAAAAGTTTGAAAAACCTACTCATTCGTTCACAGAACGTACCTGAGCTAATCTTCGGAAAATTATTCTGGGCACACCGAGCCTCAGAATCAGGTTCCATTAGAAACTGCGTACTCGTATATTTCCAACGAATATTAAGAATAAAATTTCAATTGATATTTACAGGTCTTTACATTACTCCCACATCAGGGATTTACGTCCCCGTAAAGATACATCTCAAATAAGGGAAACAAAAGAGGGTACTGAGCACGCATCTGAGCCTCCTGCTCCCAATTGCTCTCCTGGAGGTTCTCGTGCTGCCACCTGAGGAGCATTAGAGGAATTGACCGTCCACATAGGACCCACTTTTGTCGATCCTCAATCTCTACTGGGTCCTCCACAAAAGTCACCCCATCGCCAATCATATGAGTCGGGTCATGCAAGTATCTCCTCAGCTGAGATACGTGGAAGTCGTTGTGCACCTGGTGCAGCTGAGGTGGATGGGTCAAGCGGTAAACCACCTCGCCTACCCTATTGAGGACCTTAAAGGTCTGATCAAGCATGGAGATAACTTTCCACCTCGTCCAAATCTTCATAATCCACATCGAGGTGAGACTCGTAAGAAAACGTGGTCACCATCCTCGAACTCTAGTTGTCTCCACCTCCTATCGACATAAGACTTCTGTCGGCACTGAGCTGTCCTCATCCACTACTGGATGACCTAGACCTTCTTTGGTCCTACAAGAGCTGAAAATATATTTTCTTTGCCGATAAGATAAATCCGATCTCATCCCCTGGATGAACCACGTTCTTTGCCTAATACAGTCAACCCTCACATAAATGATACTAATCCATGAAATGGATGACCACATAAGGCCTCGACGCTACTACCAAGGGATCCAACCGTTACTCTGACCTCCATGGGTCAAGTCACACTATCGGCAGCAGTGTGTGGTCACTAGGTCTCCTTCAGTAGGAATTACAAACGTGAGGGTCAAGTCAACAGTTTTAAACTAGAACCTCTTAGTATCAACTATATAAAAAAGAACGGGAAGACAATGTCACAAGAACAAGTGTATTTTATTACTTCAGCTCAAGGTATAAAGACCCAAAACATCCATAAACACAACATCAATAAGGCCCGAAACCACATGAACGGAAGCCTACATGACTAAAGCTAGTCCCGCTCCTATCCATCAGCTCCCAGAGCACCATGGTCGTAAGCCTCAGCAGCCTGAAGCTGAGCTCTCCCTTGTCCACCTGTTCCCTATGGTCAGGGTGGTCTTTCTCGTGGTGGTGGTGGTAGAGCCTCAAAGTGTTTCCCACCATACCCTGCTCGGCCAGCTCCTCTGCCTCGTATGCCTGCTCCCTGCGGACCACCACTGTCGAACCTCTACCTGGGAGGTCCCTCTACAGCCAGCTGCTCATCTGCTGCACGTGTCAGGATGTCTCGATCCATGTGGCCCTGCCTGCCGCATGCATAGAACTGCCTACTCCTCATGTGGATGGCTCACCTTTGTGTGCCCCGCACAAACAAATCTGCATCCTGAGATTGCTCATCTGATGGTCTGGCCCACTTTGACCTCTACGTCATCTATCTACTGCTAGCTGTAGAAGACTCCGCTATCGGTCATCCTGTGGAGGGTCCCGTCGCTGGTGACTGCTCGGCAAGAAAACTCTCCACTTGAAGGGATCTCTCCAACACCCCTTCCTACATCGGAATGCTGAGGGAGATCATCAAACCACTGATCTCATTCCTCAGTCCCTGGTTGAAGGTCTAGGCCCTGAAGAATGGGTCATGTACCATATCCGTGGAGTAGCAAGACAGATCAGTAAACCTCACTGAGTATTGGGCCAAAGTCATGATGCCCTGCCGCAGCTATAGTAACTTTTGAATGCGCACCACACGGAGGGTGGCAGGGACAAACTCCGAGCGGAAGAGTCTCTCAATGTCTGTCCAAAGAAGTGATGCCTCGTCGTGCACCTAGAGCTTCAGGCTCCACCATCTGCCTACTGCCACGTGCATGAGACTCGCTGCAAGGATCACCATGAGGTCAGTTGGTGTCCCCACTAACCTGAAAACTCAAACAACAGCCTTCTGACAATCCTCGGCTTCCTGAGAGTCTGTCTCAACGCAGATCATGGGCGGTCTCTGACAATAAAACTTGGACAGTGCACTAAGGCGACGTGCACTCTTAGCGGCTGGGGCTGGTGGAATCAGTGGCTTGGTGGGTAGAGGTACCGCCGGTTCCTCCACTATAATTGGGCCCGACACTGAGGCCTCTTCACTCGGTGTGATGTCGTCTCGCACAATGCTCGGAACCCTAGCTGGCTTCCGTCGTGGGGCCATCATGAAAAGAAACAGGTGATCCACAGTAAAAACAGTATACCTGGTGAGCTAATGAAAAGTAATCAAAAAGAGAACTTTTGAATCACACATGCAATCAATGTTTTCGTGCACTGAGTTAGAAATCAGAAGTCAGGGTCCTAGTGTATTGATATGCCGACCGCCGCACCAACACTGGACGCCCTGGACTGATAAACACACTCAATACCCTTAACACTATTACTTCACATAAATGAAAGATTAGAGTCATGAGTTCTGCTATAGAACCTAACACATATGATACCAATTTGTCACGACCCGCCCTCAGGGCCCATGCCGTGACTACCCCAAGCCCACTTTCCATAGGCCAAGGGCTGGCGACTAGCACCAAAGGCATAAATCCTGATAAAAAGGGAAGGCATTGCCTTTATAAAAGAAAATAAACACCACAGAGTATGAAAACTAATGTAAAGACCAAGTAAACTGAAAACAAAAGTAAGTGCTAAAAAGTAAATGGGCCAAAATAAAAACCCAGCTAAAGATGTAGAACAACTGAAAGTAAAGTAAAAATCAAGGAAAACAGTTGAAAGATGACAAGACGCTCCTGGATCGTCCTCTGGCTTCC